>JAUMJM010000037.1:20000-5482833 GCA_033558235.1 Neomorphus geoffroyi
CTCATTCGAGAAAATAATTAGGAATTTAAATAAGAAGTTAAGACAGACTTGTGATTAGCCTCAGGACTCAGCCAGTCAAACGTACTAGCCAGTGTTCCGTTTACACTCCACTGGCCCCTTTATGATCTATTCCTTCTGTTTTCCCATGCTTCTTCCTAATTCACATTCTTCTCTCTCTTTCCCTGGTTTTAGTCCTTCCCTTAAACATGATGAATTCACCTTAAAACATCCCATGATAATTTTTCCACAGTCCCAAAGTGCTCTTCCTCCTTTTCCCATAGTCCTATATCCCCTGCATTCTGCATGGAATTTTGGAGAAGTTGCTGTGGTTGATTCAACTTGATGGATTTCACACCAGGGGCAACATGCTAATCATAAACGTTGGATAACTCTAGGAGGAGTCAATTCAGTGTGTTCTATGTTCACCGATAAAGGTACTAGAGTTCTTGTGTCTATCATTATTCCCTTGATCTTTAAACTGACTTTTTGTGTTTATAGCAAAGTAATCTTTAACCTCTTAAATCCAGCACATTTCACCTGTTTTGTAGCTGCAGCTCTGCAGATAAAAGGACTTTAATTCTATTGCCAAAAGTGACAAGTTTCTAGCAGCTCAATTACCGTGCAAACTTCTTGCTAGCTGCCCCTCCTGCACTACATGATGGGGCTCAGTTTCTTGATTCTTCAGGGTCTGAGAAAGGCGCTGTTGTCTTTCTGTTCCTCCTGCCTGTCTGTTAACTTCTTTCTACAACTCCTACATCTAATTACTCCATACATCAACTGAAACACACATCCTCCATGGGAAGCTACTCTCATTCCCAGCCATCAGGAATTACTCGTAGCCAGAGACCTGGATGCTTCTCCCTCAGGAATTCTGTCTGGGCAAAGGCCTTTGATAAGTGAAGGGCAGTTCCTTCAAATGTTGTCTGAGATGATCTTACTTGTTTCTCTAATATGTTCATTCATACACTCTAAATTCTGTACTGGTTAATACTTTTCCCAGAGGAATCCCTGCAGAGACAGAGATGGCTGATTGACTTCCTTTCTTGCTATACATGCTCATCACGTGTCACTCCATAAGCCAATCCAATGTCTACTAAATTAATACCAGAGTGAAAGGATACTGCCAAACTCATCAGAGGAAAGTTTCTTGTCTTGTAGTTAGTGCCCATGGTGTATTTGCTTTCTGATTGCAGACATGTTCCACCATCATATGCATTTATGCAATAAAGTAACTTTTGATTAATGAAAAGACATTCTCAAATATGAAGCTTTCTACAGATACATGTATTGGATAGAAGAAAAAGGCTGCCATTCATTCAAACCAAAGTAAACCAGCCAATAATACAAACTAAAACTTTTTAAAGTGAGAATGAACTCATAAACAATATTTCGGAAACAAACTTTAGCTAGTAAAGCTACTGCAATTGCTTGCAATGTCACTGCATGCAATAAAGACCTTCGATGTTCCAGGTCCACCTTGCCCTGTTGGCAGATCTGTCATGATATGAAATGCACTGCCATAAATTAATGTAGACATTGTTAAGGAGCTGTGTTATTAAAAAGCTGATGATTAAACTAAAAAGAGATGATTGCCTACAGTTCTCCATATGCAGATAGGCATGCAGAAAGATGTATAATAAAAAATTGGAGTTCAGTACTGTGAGTATGGTTGGAGGACCTGCCTGGGTGAAAAGAGTGAGTCCATCAGTGTGGTTTCCAAAAAGGACTGCAGGAGTCTTGCCTTTACTGATGTGAAAACGTACATGTTCTGAGGTTTTCAATGGGATGAACTTTGTTGTTCCGCTTCAGAATTATCACAGAATTCAAATAGCCTGCATGCAGGCAGCTTTCAGGAACAGGAGGGGAAGTGAGACAGAGAGAGATTCAGAGTGACACTGTAGTCACGGTCAGTGGCCCTTTTAAAATGTACTTCTTAAATCATGGAGACCTGTGTTTTTCGGATCCCTTCGTACCTGCTTCTGAAAAGTACATACAGTGTGCAATATCTTAATCAAAGATGTCAGGTTAAAGTATGGTACTGTGGATGTTATCAAACTGAGGAGAGTGTTGATAAGGCTGGAGATCAGAGTTGCTATTTGCGAAGACCTCAATAGAATGAAGAATTGGGTTGCCAAGGACCTTAATTTTGTCAAGGACAAATGCAATTTATGGCACTCAGATGACTAACTCTATGCAACAGCATAGGCTAGGGGCTTGTAGAACAGCATCTCAGGGTGCAAGCTGAACAGGAGGCAGCTTGCAGCAAATATAATCAAACACTTTCTCACCTCATTTAGTAAGGCTTTAGCCAACAGAGTAATGGAAGTGATTTATTTTTACCCTCTGTTTGACACTTGTGACATCCCTGTCTGCAGTACTGTGTCCAGTCCAAGACTGTCCAGGACAAGAAAGATAGTGACGTAAAATTATAGCTAAGAGAGTGAAGGCTTATTGCCTTCTTTACTTAAACAAAAAGGTAGCTGGAACACAAGACATTGGAGGGTAAGCTGAGAAAGTTGGTATATTTGAAAGAGAAGGCTAAAGGGAGATGTGATTGCTGTCCATGCCTCCACAAATGGGAGAGTGTGATGAATCTGGATCTAGACTGGTAAGGAGGAATGACTGAATGTGGCAACAGAGGAAATTCCAGTGAGATACAAGGGATTTTCTACAAGCCACGGGGTGAAGTCTTGCGATAGCTGGAGTTCATTCTTGTGAGAGACTTTAATCTTCCAGATGTCTGCTGGAGGATGAGAGGTTTCTTCTGGTTGACGGCACATCTACTCAGCAGCTGCTGTGAGTGAGAGCCATTCTTTGCTGGGCTGATGGAGGCATCTTGGAGGGAACTCATTTGGCTCAGCCCCCAATTCCACATGGCCTGTGCTGTCCTTTGGAGAGAAAGTGGTCACCACTGCCTGGATTTGCTGCAGATTCCCTGAGGGTCCATGTCATCTGCAGAGGAGTTGCTACCCCCCTTATCCCTCCTTCTCTCAACGCTGTCGGACAAAAGGACAAGGAGAGTGCCACATTGCCTCCCAGAGTGTGACATCACATCCTGCTGTCCATAAATATAACTGCATTGAAAGGAGGAGGGATAGAACTTAATTCATTCAAAAGTTTTGGTTAGGGTGTTGCTATATGTCCTGTTCTGCCTTTGTTATACATAAACACATATATATATTATATATTTTTGTAGTTAAGAATTGTTATCCTTTTCTATACATTTTTCTGATTGATGTCTATTAATTTCAAAGGTAGTGGTGGGTTTTGGGAAGAGGCCCTCTGTCTTGTTCAGATAGACATTTTAGTTTCCTTAAACTGAGACACCAAGAAGCAAATACCCTGAAAGAAAAACTGTGTGGTACAGGGAGCACTGTAGTCCCCAGTACCTAAGACTGTAAGTAACAACCATGACAGCCACATAGCTGCTGTCCAGAAGATAGTTTTCACCTGCTGCCTCAGTTAATCTTGCTAACTCCTCCCAAATCCACACCTACTGGGCCTGCACAGTTAAGTTTTGGCAAGCAAAGCCAAACCTTTCAAAGTGGAGATTGGCAACAATCCCTGGGACAGAGGAGGAGCAAAGTGTGTTGCTTGGCATAAAAGATAGCTCCTCAGCTACCGTGCCTTCGAAGATCTTCCCCACCAAGGATCATGATGATCGGAAGGACTAGCAGGACACTGAATGGACCTGGGACCATAGGGACGTCTTGGACCCATGGTGGTAGCTGTAATCCTGTTTTCTTATTTTATTTTACCTTTCCTTTCTTATCACTATTGCACGCTGCGTTACAGGCAAAACTATAAAGCTGCACTGTTTGATTGAAGCATAACCCCTTGGTATGATTGCCTTGATTTTTGCACTTTGAGATCACGGTAAACAAACCATCTCATGTCCATCGAGTGGATTGTGACACCATGCCATTCAGAAACTCATCTATCCATCTTTTAAACACCTCCAGGATAACAGAATGAAAGGTAATGGCCGTAAGTTACACCAGGGGAGATTCAGACTAGACATCAGGAAAAATTCCTTCACTGAAAGAGTGATCGTACACTGGAAGGGGCTGCCCAGGTAGGTGGTTGAGTCTCCATCCCTGGAAGTGTTTAAAAGATGGGTAGATGAGTTTCTCACGGATGTATTTTAGTAGTGGACAGGTATGGTTGGACTCAGTGGTCTCAAAGGTCTTTTCCAACCAGGCAGTTCTATGATTGTAGGGTATATTATTTTGCTTTTTTTTCTTATCTTGAGGGTGGTCAGTATTATGATATGTGATGAAAGTTTGTCTGCATATCCACCAAAGAGTATAGAACACAAAGGAATACAAGAGAAGGTGGGCTGCACAAATAATACCCTGCTGAACTAGTACCCAGCTCATCACAGGGGCCATCAGTCCATGAAAGACTCACGCACAAGCCTAGAGGAGAACAGGAGAACATGGAAACAAATAACAACAATTCTGTGGGGAACAAGCACCATGTACAGGCCCCTCTCAGGGTTGTCCTAGCAGATTGATCAGTCCCAGTGTCCAAGTGTGACACTCATCAAAAGGAGCCATCAGGAGCAATTCTCTGGATCACTTTTCAGACTAACTGTCTAGCTGTGTGGGACATACTGAGTTCAGCTATGGGACCAGGGGTGGGCTCTGGAAGTGAGAATGTCTGTGTGTCTATAGAGGCAAGAGCATGGAGGGGTCTGCAAGAACAACTGGAATAGGGCTGTTGTCTCAGGTTCTCGTATGTCAAGATGCCAGCAAATGGGGAGACAGTAAACCACGGCCAGATACTTGAGCAGATTGAGTTTCTGAACCTGACTGCAGGGATACACCTTGTGCATGTGTGTATGCACACATTCACATATATTCTCACTAGTGGACATCCATTCTTCTCAGCCAGAGATGGGAGCAGCATGAGGCCGTTAGTGATATGTTTGTGTGGGTGCTCTTAGTGTCTCCTATCCATGTGGCTGACCATGTGCATATGTGTATATATATGTGGTGTACGTGTGGGTTCTCTGGGCATGTGGCTGCTTGGATTACAACTTCAGCCTTGGGGATACAGAGTGACCCTAGCCTTGTTTCTCTCAGGTTATTAAATCCAGCATGCTATATTTCTTCTCATAATATATTATATTATATTATCCTCAAAATATTTGAACTTGTGCCTAGACAGGCACGTATGTCCTTAGAGATATTGAAATATTTACTGTACAGATCCCTTGGGCAACCTGATCTGGTTTGCCATGCTATGATTAGCAGTTCAACTAGATATCTCCAGAAATCACTTCCAACATATATTATTGTATTGTTCTAAAATTAATATATTTGGGATCAATTAGACATACTCTCTTCCCAGTAACTCCTTTGGGTTTCATCATACATTTGCTCTCTAACATGTAGGACATCTACTGTGATGTATTTCTAGCAGGCTCTTTTACAGATAGGGTTAGGATAGGGGGTAAATGTTTTCAAAATACCCTTTCTAGAGACTCTGATGCAGCTATAAGTAGCATTGGATGTCATAAAACTCAGATCAGATCTGATGGGCCCTCTCTGATAAGCTACTTGATCATGTCTGCAAATAGTGTGCTGAAATCAGTCAGGGCATGGCCCAAGTTCCAGCTGATGATGCCTGGGTGAGCATGGAGGTTTAGGAAATTCCAGAACACATTAGTTATAGATAGCTTGGAAGGAGATACTGAATTTAAGAGTATAAAAGACTTTTGGTTTAGAGACATGGTTCTTCGTTCTGCCAGTTGGTCTTTGGTGCACTTTATGCGCTAGTATAGAATGCTTGACACGACACTTGCATCATCACTTAAAAATAGCCCAAGTAATTCTTTCTTCTTTGGAGAAGTGGAGTTTCCAAAAGGTCGTATTTTCCAATTGCAAGCACACACATATATCTCAGAAACCTCGAGGCATCTAAACAGCTTTAGATGCCTTCCTGTAAGTACCCAAGTTACTTGTATATCAGTCACAGCATCCAGTGTGAGGTCAGTCCTACCCAGTGATATTCTTATTCCTGCAGCTTGGTGTCACACCATGAACAGCCAGATTTTGTCTTGGGAAAATCCTCCTTTGAAAGAATATAGTCCTCTGACAAAAGAAATTTCATAACATTTTCCACCATGTTTGAGAGTACAGCACTAGGAAGCAGAGCTGTTTCTGATTTGTGCAGGGATCATGATCTTTCTCATGCACCCATAGTGTGTTTAATCATCTTACTTCTGACACACACTGCACCTGCACTGAGTGAAAGGAAAATTAACCTATTTGCTCTGAAACAAGACAGTCATCCTTGTGCTAACAAGCAGATTATTTTGACTTTAAATTGGGACGGATCACAAACTAACTCCATCGTGTCAGCAATTCACACAGATGACTGAGCCTAAGGAAGACCTGTACAGAGAAACACTAATGAGCAGGGCAAATAACAGCAAGGTCTGGACCTCAGATTTTGCCATTGTTATTAAAAATATCTTGAATTTGCCTCTCTCTTGCTTCTTGTCCCCTCTTCCCAAGACAATGAAGTATCTTTCCAAGATGCTGAATGCACTCATCCCAAGGCACTAAAGTTTCACCAAGTTTTAACTAGGCCTTTGTATTTAACTGAGTCACTCCCAGGAGGGAAACTGGGCTGTAGAGAATTGGAGAGAAGGCAAATCACCAGCTAGGAAAGTTTTTGAACTCAAGAGTGAGTCTAATCCCACAAGTCCTTATTAGCTTCAGTTAATTGCTCTTAGTGTTTTATTAAAAACAAGTGTTTCATTTTCTAGAGGAAAGGCAGGATCACATTAATCCAAGTCTAGATGAGACTGAAATCACTGATCCCTCTGATGTCACACCCTTGTAACATCAGAGCTGGGGACAGTTAATCAAAAACCTTCGAACAGCTCCAGAAGTTTTAGTACGTTGCACTGGAGTCACTGGGGCAACGTACAACTCCATGGAAACAGGGCCTTGCTTAACCCTGGCCAGAGAAACCATAGTGTTATTTAACAACTCCCAGGAGTAACGACCAAAGGCAGCAGAGCTTGCTTCTCCACAGGGGGCAAAGATCACAAAGATCATAGGTAGTACTCCTGACTGGTGTAAATTGTTTAACCAAAGCTAATGCACTTTTCCTGAGCTCGTCTTAAAAGTTCAAAGCCACATGCTCCATTGTAAAACAAAACTATTTCCACTAGAACCAGCAGAGCAGAATGTCCTCATGTGTCTCGTAGTGTGTAACACCAATGAGTACTCTTGAAATCCCCAGATTAAACCCACCATTTCTCACCATTACCAGTACACAAGGAGGTACATGAAAAATTTCTCCTCTCCTATCAGTGTGCTCTTTGACTTTTGTTTACTCCAGAATCTTAAGTAATCATTAGGAGAGAGCCTCAGAGTGAGATGGGAGTAGGGCCAGAAAATTCTGAGTTAAAGATTCCTTTTACTTTCTAGTCCTGAAGCACTGGTCTTTCAAAGTATACCTGTACACGGCACAGCAGCACAAGGGCAGGAAAAGCCCTTTTCCTAGGCTATGACTGTCAGTCTAGGCCCCATTAAAGCAGTCAAAGGAGACTGCTCTCTAAAAGCAATTAATAACCTTACCTGGCATTTACTGGTAAACCTCAAATATATTCCAAGAAAACAGGAGCCCCAAGGTTTGGGCTCAACCATGTTCATCTGATTCACATCTGGATTCCATTAAATCAGCTTCTTATGCAAGTCCTGAGACTTTTGTTCAAGTGTCCTACTCATCACACAACTTGTCACAGCACATTTCATGCATATTAAACTATTGTTCTGTCTTGGATTATCCACTATATCCTTTACCCATGGTAACAATTGTCTTAACCATGTTATCCACACTCTAGTTTGATGTTATGCCACTCCTATCTCCAGCTTCTCATGACATCCCACTCCCTCACTTGGTCTGGTGTACCAAATACCGTTCTTTGTTGTCTGACTTGTGTTGCCCAACTTTGGATTCCCCTACTTCAGCTGCTGTCTAAATTAATGTAATACCCTTGCCTGCCCTATTCAACAGGCCTCATTGTCAAGGCCTTAGTTTGAACTAATCCATCCGGCATTGATTCTGACCATTTCCCTGGCCCACTTGATTAATTTCACATTATTTTACCCTACTCCCCTGGCATATCCTGACGATTATGCTTTATCCATAGGCCTTGGACATATTCCTTATCCTTCTCTCTTTGTAAAGTGCATGCTAACTTTGCTTTGACCTTATCCATTTTTCATTCCTTCACTACCTCAGTTCAGTACATCTGAGTAAACTCATTTATGTAGACTTTTTTGCCCCTGTCAAGTGAATACATTTGTTTCCTGTGTCATAGCTGCCATTTGACTCTAAATCACTGTTCCAAAATTCTTCATAGGTTATTCTATTGAATGAGACCTTCAGCCTTTAAAGGCATCTCAACCATATGTACTTCTGCTCTACATCCTTACTAGGCTTGTCCCCATCAAGTCATGTCTATTTTTGCTACCTACTACTCCGGGCGAGTCCATCACATTCCATGGTGGACTGAAATGCCTCTTCCATGCCTTGGTTCCTTCATTTCCTCCTACCCCTTAGAAAATCACAATAGATTAAAACTGACTGAAACCAGCAAATGTCGCTATGACAGTCAGCATCAGCTGTGCTCTACTCTGTTAATAATCACACATGTAAACCCCTTTGGAGTTCTTTTCTTTATCATCAATTTGCTTTATCATCAATTTGCTTTGCGCATCTACAGCTTAATCCTCCTGATGTTTTGTTGTGCACGGAAAACATCAAGTTGTGTAGGCACAGATCAGAAAAATTACCTTGAACATTCTCACATATCAGAGGTTATCAAGAAGAAGAAAGAGAGACTAGTTGCTTGAATTGATGGTCTGTGGCAAGTGGAAGCCTAAGTGCACAGCAGAAGAAGATATGTGTGTGTGAGAATGTTCCTGCTGAAACCCAGCAGTGTCTGACTTGCAGAACACAGCCTATTACAACTTTATGCACTAATCACATTTGCAAGTGTATCCAGATTTGCCTGGGAAGAAAGTTGCAGCGAAGTATGTTTGAATTTGACTATAGACACTTCATCAAGTTTGTTGCCCTCCTTTGGTTTCCATCTTCTTTGATGTAGTACATCCATAGGAACATAGCTGCTGAATTCCTCGTTTCTTCCGGGTAATCCCCGTGTGGCAGGGCAAGGGCAGATTAATTCAGGCTGCTATTTGCTGCTGTTCCTGCTGGCTCACAGGCAACACTTAGCTTGTAATGAACACTAATGGGCAGTAGATGGAAGCAGTAACCTGAGTATGTGCTGCAGGTATCACCTCCAGTGACAAGAGTGACAATTGCAAAAGCTGTTTCTGTAGAAGGGAGAGTTGGGAGATTGGAGAGAGAACGTCCGTTAGACTTGCAGAACTGCGCCACAGGCAGTGCTGGAGTTATTTCTGATGATGGCCTAGTTTAGCAGAGAATAGTGTGGCCTCAATAGCGACCTTTGTCTCCTTCCTTAGCTCGATTCACATTTGCATCACAGTGAACCTGGTTTGGCTTCATATTTTGCCAGCTACCCCAATCTTTATGAATGCTGCCTATACATATTCTCTTAGAAGTCTGGATATCCCGTGCACTTGTCACATCAAAGCTTACCCACAGCCTAGTATCTCTAGTTAAAGTCCATACTTTCCATCTTAAGCCACTGATTTATGACACACACTGCTCCATCCTGATTCCTATCTGTCACTGACTTCCTGGTCTGCTCCACCTAAACAGCATGACACTTAGTCTGTTCTGCCCACCACAATTCCCTGTCATAGACAGACCTTCGTCATTCGCCAGCAGGCCTGTTCTTTTCGTATTCCACTGCCCTAGAGAGGTACAGCTACATTCCTTTTCCTCCCCTAGGTGCCAATGAAAACACTCCCCCTCCCCCTTAACTCAGTTTCCCTTGTGAGAAAACTGGCTCGCTCCTGAGAATTCTTTTGGATGCGTCACATCCAAACTCTACCAGATAGTGAGTATGACCTCTGAAGGCAACAAGCTGTGAGTCCTGACTTGTGTTCCCGGCCTACAGATACACCTACCTTTCAGATTCCTGGAGTCAATGGATAAGGAACTTGTAATGAACTTGTACAGGCACTAGGTGGAGCTTATAATCTAAAGCATGCAACAGACAGCTAATGTACAAGTTGAGAGGTTTATTTTTCCAGAAGAGGAAGTTTCATTCTCCTTCAAAAAGTCCTGAGTTTTCATGAGCCTTTGTCTTACAGGGACAGCTCTCCCTGGAGTCAGATGTTAAAAGTCAAAGATTTCTGAAGGTGGCACAACTTTTAATGAGAACAACAAACAGAAAATAATTGATTTCCATTGGGACCATGGACCATAACTTATACTGCTACCTTCCCTTGGTCTGTTTAGTTTAACAAAATGACAGAAGTGGCCTACAATAGCTCTTTGGTTTGGCATGTTGAACCCTAATGCAATTCCTGGCCTTGACAGATTTTACTAAGTCATTATACCAATACGGCTCCAAAAATCATTCAACTACCTGACCTCATTCAAAAAGGGGGAAAAAAAGAGGGGAGGATGGGGAAGACATTACTGTTATAGCTTTGTCCACTTCTAATAATGTAGTACTTCGTCCTGATACATGGAACTTGTTGTGAAGATCTGAGTCAGCCCATCCAGGGTACACTAATCCCTAGTGTGTCTATCTGTGGTCAACATTCTTCCCTAGGAATGTTGATTAAGTTAAGATAGAAGATTAATTAACTAGTTGCTTAATTAAAAGGCTATGAAGCAGATCTCTGATTTCCATTAATATAATCTGGAACTTCTTTGACCTGAATTTTCACTCTCACTTTTCCAGAAATGACTTAGACTATTAAGGTTGGAAAAGATCTCTAAGGTCATCAAGTCCAACTCTCAGCCCAATACCATTGCACCTACTAAACCATGTCCTGAAGTGTAACATCTATAAGTTTTTTTTAGCACCTCCAGGGATGGGGACTCCACAAGTTCCCTGGCCAGCCTCTCTCAGTAAAGAATCTGACCTAACATTCAATCTAAACCTCCTCTGGCACAACTTAAAAGAATAGCTACTATAACCCTGCTAACTACAGTTTTGCTGCTAAAGCTGAGGTTGCAGTTGATAGCCTTCATTACAAGGGATTGTACTCGGCTTGCCGTCCACAAGGACCTCCACATGCTTTTCTAGAAGGCTTTTTTTCTAGTCAGTCAGTCTCTAGCCTGTTCTGTTGCACGGCATTACTCTGGCCCATGTGCAGGACTTTATATTTGCCTTTGGTGAACTTCATGAGATTTCTAACACCATTTCTCCAGGCTTTTGTTACCCTCTGAAGAGAAGTTCTGCATCAACACTTTCCTCAATTAGAACTCCAGAAGTAACCAGATAGAAGCTACACTTCATAGCAATTATTACAATCTTTAAAATCTAGTGTCCAGCCCATTTTGCACCCACTGTATTGACCAGCCATCCAGTTCATACCCCATCAATTCGACTGTACTATGGGAGACTGTTTCCAAGTCCCCACTAAAGTCAAGGTACACAATATTCACTGAACTCCTCTTATGCCCAGAGCCAATTATCCCATTACAGAAAGCAATCAGGTCAGTCAGGCGTGATTTGCCTTCAGTGAATCAATATTAGCTCCTCCCAGCCATCATCTTCTTCCTCATATGGCTTGAAATGCCCTTGAGCATTCTATAAGCACTCTATAACTTTCATGACTGTGATGAGGGTGCTTGTTCTTTAGTTCCCTGGATACTTCTTGCTCTTCTTTTCAGATGAGAGTAGCCTCTGCCTTTTCCAGTCATAAAGAAACTCTTCCAACTGTAAATACTTTTTCAGGATGAGAGTAGCCCCACAACATTGGTCAGCTCCCACAGTATGAGACCTCTGTGGTGCTGTGGTATGTATGTCCAGCTGTGCTGCCAGGGTAATTTTAAAAGCTCTTCCTGCGGCTTTTCACAACCCTTGCTAGTTTCAGCTGAGTAATTATATTTTGGCTTTCTTGCTGTCCTGGGTCCCTTTCGTGAATTACCCAGGGTGCTGTCCTTTGAGACTCTGCCAGAAACATCCTGAATAAGCAGATGTCTGCTCTGCTGTAATGCAGGAATATGATTCTATTATTTGCTTTGTACATATATTCCCAGGACTTTAAACTCTATAACCTCACGATCATGCAGCAAAAGCTTCTGTCAACCTCTAAATCCTTGACCAGTTCTTTCTTTGTAAGCAGTGAATATAACACAGCACGTCCCCATGGCAGTTTTTTATCACCTGCAACAAGAAATTGGTTGAAATAGAAGAGTTAATAATACAGTTATAACATAGGCATAATTACAGTTGCAAATTCTATGATTAGGTTATTCTGTGGAATCACAGAATCTTTTAAATTTGGAAAGGACGTCTTAGGACCAACCCCACTGCTCAAGCAGCGTCAGATAAATCAGATTGCCCAGGACAATTTCCAGTAAACTTTTTAGTGTCTTCGAGGTCAGAGTTCCCACAACCTCTCTGAGCAACTTGTTGCAGGCTTTGACCACCCTTGCAGAAATAAGGTTGTTGAAACTCCTTCTCTGGAGATATTCAAAACTTGCCTGGACATGTTCCTGTGCAATCTGCTGTAGATGACTCTGTTTTAGCAGGGAGCTTGGACTGGATGATCTCCAGAGGGCCCACCTAAATTCAGTCATTCTGTGATTCCGTGATTTTGTTCTTCTGTAGTCTCTGGTAACTTCATAACTGTACTACTGATTTATTTCAGTTGAAAGGTCTGTCCCTTCAAACTTCTAAGGTATTCTTGGTACTATGTCCTAAGCACTATGCAGTCTCTCACACACATTTCGAATTCCAGAGTTAAGTAAGCTGCAAACTGCAGTCTTCTGAGGTATCCTCAGAAATTTATTTCACAGAATTACAGAATTGGTCAGATTGGAAAATACTTCTAAGATCATTGAGTCCAACCGTAAGCCTAACATAGCCCAATCCACCAGTAAACAATGTCCCTAGGCACCACGACTACAAATAAGGCTGATTTCTAGTTCAAATCTCCCCTAGTGCAACTTGAGGCTGTTGGCTCTCATCCTATCACTTTTTACTTGGGAGAAAAGACCAGTGCTCACCTTGCTATAAGCTCATTTCAGGGAGCTGCAGAGAGCTATGTCTCCCCCACAGCCTCCTCTTCTTCCAGCTAAACAGCTCCAGGTCCCTCAGACACTCCCATAACTCCTGGGCTCCAGATTACTTCCCAGCTCTGTTCCCTTTCTCTGGACGTGCTTCAGCCCCTAAGCATCTTCCTTGGAGTGAGGGGCCCAAAACTGAAACCAAGATTCAAGGTGTGGCCTCACAAGCACCAAGTACGAGTCACCTTCTGCTCCTACTAGACTATGGCTGATCCAAGGCAGGGTGCTGTTGGCTTTCTTGGTCACCTTGGTCCTTGTTGGCTCATGTCCAGTTGCTGTCGACCAGCACCCCCAGGTCTTTTCCTGCCAGGTAGCTTTCCAGCCACTCTTCCCTAGGCTTGGAGTATTGGATGGGGTTGTTGTGACACATGTGCAGGACCTGGCATTTGGCCGTGTTAAACCTCATGCAATTGGCCTCAGCCCATGGATCCAGCCTGTCCAGGTCCCTTTTGCAGAAGCTTCCTACCCTCAAGCCGATCAATATTACTGTCCAATTTGTTGTCATCTACAAACTGAAAGAGCTCTCAAACCTCTCATCCATATCACTGATACAGACACTAACCAGAACTGGCCCCAGCACTGATACCTGGGGACACTGCTTGAGACTGGCCTCCAATTAGATTTATACCATTCACCACAACTCTCTGGGCCTGGTCATCCAGCCAGATTTTTACTCAGAGGAGAATATGACCATGCAAGCCATGAGCACCCATTTTTTTTCCTGGAGAATGCTGTGGGATATTTGTGTAGATATTGTAGGCCTTTAGAAGAAAAGCCAAAATCGAAAGAAAAAAACCGATGTCCAGCATAGATCAGGTTCTTTGACATTTGCTTTATCCTGCTGTCTTGGATTTCTCTGATCTTTTTGTGTCCCTTCCAACTTGAGATATTCTATGATTCTATGATGAAAATATTCATTGACTCCAATAGATTCTTGCTAGCCAGGTCCCTGGCTTTGGCACCTCAAACTCAGCTCAGTCCTACTTCTTCCTTCTGTATTATCCAGTGAGTGGCCTGCTAGCCTGGACCTTCTACAGGATGAGGTGATATAAGCTTCAGCCCATCTGACTGGATAGCAATGTTATCAGAACTACAGTCCTCCTAGGTAACCCTGAGGAACTGGTGATAGTTATACATAGCACATAGGCAACACCTTGCAAAATTATATCAGCATATTCTGCAAGCTAATAGGGCAGAGCCAGAAGAAAGATTTCACAATTTCTAGTAGGAAAGGGCAAGGACTACCTGACAGCAGGGATACTACCCTGACTACAACAGTGCAGTGCAATAATCCTGGTATCACAGGAACAATCAAATTCATATAATCTTTCGATTTAGATGTCATTCATTCTTGTGGGTTCATGATGACTTTTTTTTTTACAGGATGTATATTTTTCAGCTCTGAAGTATTTTGACTTCACTAATTAATGTTGAACTAATGCTTTCATTGACTCTAACCTGCTGTCCTGATGTACCCAACTGAATTTTTTGCACTAGCTTGTACTACATTTTTATCCCATCTCAGCCTAGACAGTAAACCTAAACTGGGTCTATTACAGGTTTATAAATGCTATACCTTGTATACTGGTCTATTTGTGTTACACATTTCTGAGTCCATCTCTATGCTCTTTCTCTAAGAACCTTAGTCTTTCCAATGATAATAAAATGATGTGTGTTGACACATGTATGCTCAGGCATTGCCACAGCCTGAAATTTCCATGGGATACTTTAACTTGATTAAGAAATTCCATGGGTAGGTCTCAAACGTAAAGCAAAAGTCCCATTCCAATGAAATCCTGTTGGGGTAAGAGGAGTGGAGTGAGGAATCCCATGCTTGTATATGGAAGTTTGGGCCAGCTGATTCTTTACATGTATTTCTGGAGAGATTGGTTATATCAATTTGAGGCCACACCTTCCAGAATTGAATACAAAAGTTAAAACCTGTAATAGAGGAATTTAAACAGTGTTGTATTCAAATTTCTTTAAAATTGAATAGAAGTTGCTTGAATAATTTGTAAATTTGTAAATAACTCTGGTTGGTTTTCACCACTTCCTGCTTAGTTTTCAGTACTTCCACTTTCCCAGGAGCTATAAGAACAAACCCTATTGTCACAGCTGCACGAATGAGAGATTTTTCTAGCAGATTAGGTGATAGTGCAGACTTCAGGAGCAGACAGCAGAATGGGTGCTAGGCGGTACACATGGCAGGAATGGCTCATGGAGTGGGAAGCGCATGTGGAAGGTGTTTCTGCTACAGCACAGGTGATATTAGATCTGCAGGAGTATTAACTATTTCTAAAGGAGAGACAACCAATCACCTAACTTCACTTTTACTTCCTCTGGAGGGGCAACTGAAAAGACTGTTAAGAGTAACTTCCTAGAAACAATGAACTGTTTGCAATTTCAGTTAGCATAGCTGTGTTAATGCTTCCTCTGTCCTGGGTCTATAAGCTTGAGGCCAGATTTGCACTCTCATACAACAGTGCTTAACTCGCTGTTTAGGACCGTTGTGCTCTGCATGTAGTAGCATCCAAGATAAGCTGATCTTATCAAACTTTTCCTTGTTTTAGTTACATTCTCCTACCACTTCGTCTTCAACTAGCTATGCCTTGTACTCTCCATTATTCAGTGCTCTAGCTGGTTTTGCTTTGTGGTGTTTCTCAGTCCATGAGCTACAGCGCTTTGCTGGTTGCACTGCTTTGTTCTAGTCACCACTTGCTTTGTTCTAGTCACACCAACCATTGCTGTCAGTGCAACTCTTGGAACAGTGTGTAGAGCATTAGTACTAGAAATAGGGAACTGCTGTATAAGATGTGGCGAAACAGGCTCTTCTATTTTTTATCCAGCTCAGAAGACTCTTAAACAGCTTCTCACACACAAACTTTAAAGATGATTCTAATACAAAATTCTTTGCATTTTACTGTCCTTTTTCAAACTGAAACCTCTTTACTTTTGCTTTGATTAGTATGACCAGTCACAACTCAGGGACATTAGCACACATTAGGCACAGTGTTATTGCCCCTCAGCTTCTAAGTATTGACCCTACAAAACTTTTCTGCTTTATGAGAAAAATTCTCTTTTTTTAGTACAAATACCTCTCAGACAATTGTCTCAACCTGTTCCAGTTTTGCTTGCTGAGCTTGCGCATTTATCCACCTTCAAGCAACTGGATGGGAGGTGGGAATTCTGACCTCCAGGCATTGACCACCAGGCTACTATTGCTTTTCTGCTGAATGTTTCACCCTTGTTCTTCACTGACATCTTCCAAACTCTGGACAGCAGCAGCAGCAGTAGATTCTTCAGGTTTGGACCACCAATATTAATTCTCCATTCCCTCTGTACAGACAAATCAAGGTATATCATAGGGGTGTGGAGTACAGTAAAATTATTTCCAAATGAAAGACCTTGATCCATGGAAATATCAGCCCTTGGGAGTATAATTTGTGTCTATTTTTCTCTCTACCCAGTTTTCAAAAGTAAATTCAGAGTCCTCTCTCACCTATCCACAGATAAATGGTGACATTTCTATCATAGTTCTAGCAGTAATAAATGTGTATGTTACTTGACATGTTGCAGCTGACTCCTCTAGAAACAGTGATCTAAGGTGTGCCACAACTGCCCTTCGTGAAAGGAGGCAGGAAGTTAATTATTGGCCCTGCTACCGAGTCCTCTTCTAGACAGAGGGAACAAAGCAGTTTCAGTTAGTATGTCCTTATGGCTGATTTTTAAATCTCCAGAGAAAAGTACTTGTAAGCTGAGTCCTAGAAAAGATTTCCTTGAATGTATTTTGGTATTTGTCTCTCTGGTGCGAGCCTAGTGGTACTGGTGAGGTAAGAACTCTTCTAGCTATCCTGAGATAAAGGGAAGCTGGAGCTCCATCTGCTGCCACTGATGCCACAGAAGAAAGTGTCATAGTGGAGGCCCCTGCTAAGTCACAGAGCTAATGGTCGTTGAACTTCGCCTGGTGCTTGATACCACTGGAAGAACATAGATGAAAAGTACACAGGCTGGACTGGAAAAGAGCTGCAAGTAAATATCTGAATTCTGCAGAGAATGTTAGAATTTCTTAATTCACTAGTATGATGAACTTGCACTCCCTTGCACGCTGGCTAGAGGTGTTGAACATCAGAGCAATTTAATTCAATGTTCTGTCTCCATCTCTCCCATGTTATCCCATTAGCACCAGTGTGGCCTGATTCAGTCTGGTTAGCATGTTGTCTTGGTTTGGTAGCTCATACTGACTCAGCACAGACAGGCCATATACAGCTACAATCCATTCTACTCTTGATAATCAACCTAATATCTTAGCCTGCTCAGTTGATTTTGACTAAGCCACATAAGCTAAGTCTTTTGATCAATCTCTACCTCTGTCTTGAAAAACTTTCCTCCAGATATCTGGAC
Source organism: Neomorphus geoffroyi (assembly GCA_033558235.1). NCBI lineage: Eukaryota > Metazoa > Chordata > Aves > Cuculiformes > Neomorphidae > Neomorphus > Neomorphus geoffroyi. The sequence continues at coordinate 37,608 of JAUMJM010000037.1, forward strand.
ATTTAAATAAACCTAAACAATGTTAAAATTGCATTAAGTTAAGGCACCTTCATCTCATTTGGTGAGCACTGGAAACAACTGAGATTTGGATAACATCATGAGAAGTCCAAGCTTTGGCTGAGTCTGGCTCACAGAAGAGGTGAGTAGAGGATAACTTTGGATCCTCTTATTTTCAGCCCAAGCCTTATCTTACTGCTGATTTTTCAGTGAGGATAGTCAAAAGCTAGAACAGCTTGTCCATAAAGGAGTGTAGTCTCCCTCCTTTGAGACCCAAATGGACATAATCCTGAGCAACCTTCTCCATCTAACCAACTTTAAGCAGGGAGGAGTGAAGTAGATGACCAGCGATCCCTTCCCACTCTACCTATTCTATGATTCTAAGACAGCCTCTTGTAACTGGCCTCCAACTGGATTTAACTTTGTTTCTCCCCAGGCTTTTGTCCCAGCCATCCAGCAAGATTTTACCCAGCAGAGGGTGTGCCTGTCCAAGCCAATGGCAGCCAGTTTCTCAAGCAGAATACTGTGAGAAACGACATCAAAGGCTTTACCAAAGTCCAAGCACACCACATCCTTTCTCTCATCCAATAAACTGATAACCTTGTCAGGTGAGTTTGGCAGGACCAACTTTTCATAAACCCATGTTGATTGGGCCTGTTCTCCTGGTTGACCTGCATGTGTTATTTGACAGCACTCAAGATGATCTGCTTCATGACCTTTCACGATACCGAGGTCAGACTGACAGGCCTGTAGTTCCCCGGATCCTCCGTTTAAACCTTCTTTTATATAGGTGTAATATTTGCCAGCCTCTAGTCAAGTGGAACTTCCCCAGTCAGTCAGGACTGCTGGGAGATGAGGGCAAGGGGTTTAGTGAGGACATCTCCCAGTTCCCTTAATACCCTTGGGTGGATTCCATCTGGCCTCATAGACTTTTGAATGTCTAATTGGCCAAGCACGTCTCTAACCATTTCCTCTTGGATCACTGGGGCTTTTTTCTGCTCTCCCTCCCTTTCTTCTGGCTCAGGAGGCTGAGTACTTAGGAAGAGTTCTTTGCGATGAGGGCAGTGAGACCCAGGAACAACTTGCCCAGGGAAGTTGTGACCAGGTTGTATGGGGCCTTGAGCAGCCTGATGTAGTGGGTGGTGTCCCTGCCCAGGGCAAGAGGATTGGAACTGGATGAGATTTAAGGTCCCTTCCAACCCAACCCATTCCATGATTCTATGATTCTATGAGTAAGAAATTAAGTTCTTAACTTAGGGACATGGAATGTACTGATAGAGGCACTGTGAAAGGTCTAGACATAGTTACGATATTCAAGGAGATGGATATTTAAGTACCTTCTCATTCCCTGAGGAATTCCTGCCTCCCTGTGTATAAATACACAGTTCTGTGTATTAGTGCTGTAGATTATCTTTATTCCCATGACAACTAATATAAGGAACATGTTCTCAGGTGTAGTGTACATTCCCTCTCTTCTCTGGTAAATGCAATGGTTGCTGAATTTCCAAAGACTATGCTAGTTAGCAGTTCAGTGCTGTTGCAACCTCTACCCCCTACAAACATGGGAGATTTTTGTACTGACAAGGGCCAGTGGCATCTTGCCCTGTACCAGAAACAGTGTGGCCAGCAGGACCAGGGAGGTGATTGTGCCCCTGTGCTCAGCACTAGTGAGGCTGCACTTTGAGTGCTGGCTTCAGTTTTGTGTCCCTCACTAAAAGAAGGACATTGAGATGCTGAAGTGCATTCAGAGAAGGGCAACAAGGTTGGTGAAGGGGACCTTATGAGTGCCATCTGAGGAAACTGGGGTTATTTAGCTTAGAGAAAAAGAGGCTGTCTACAACTGCTTGAAAGGAGGTTGTGGTGAAGTGAGTGCAGGTCTCTTCTCCCAAGTGACAGGCGATAGGATGAGAGGAAATGGCCTCAAGTTACACCGGGGGAGGTTCAGATTAGATGTCAGGAAAAATTTCTTCACCGAAAGGGTTCTCAGGCACAGGCAGAGCCTGTCCAGGGAGGTGATTGAATCACCATCCCTGGAGGTATTTAAAAAATTAAGTGCTCAGGAATATGGTTTGGTAGTGGACAGGTAGAGTTGGACTCAATGATCTCAAAGGTCTTTCCCAACCAAGTGATTCTATGATTCTAATGTCCAATATAAATCTTCCCTTTTCCAGTTTAAGGCTATTCCCCCTTGTCCTGATACAGGCCCTTGTAAAAAGTCATTCTCCAGCCTTTTTGTAGGCCCCTTCAGGTACTGGAAGACCACTACAAATTCTCCCTAGAGTCTTCTCTTCTCCAGGCTGAACAACTCCACCTCTCTCAGCCTGTTCTCATACTACAGGTGCTCCAGCCCTCTGATCACCTTTTTGGCCTCCTCTGGACTTGCTTTAACAGATCCATGTCCTTTCTGTGCCAAGGACTCCAGAACTGAACACAATACACCAAGTGAGGTCTCAACGAGAGCAAAGTAAAAGGGGAAAATTAACTCCTTCTATCTGCTGACCACGATTCTTTTGATGCAACCCAGGACACAGTTGGCCTTTTGGGCTGCAAGTGCACGTAGTCGGCTCAGGTCAAGCTTATACTCAATCAGCACCCTAAGTCCTTCTCAGGGCTACTCTCAATCATGTCATCCTCAGCCTGTATTGAAACCATGGATTGCCCCAATCCAAGGTGTTGAACCTTGCACTCAGCCTTGTTGAACCTCATGAGGCTCACATAGGCCCACTTCTCCAGCTTGTCCAGGTCCCTCTGGATGAAATCCTGTTCTTCTAGTCTGACGAGTGTCTCAATCAGCTTGCTGTCATCTACAAATTTGCTGAGAGTGCCCTCAATCTCGCTGTCTATATCATAAATGAAAATATTAAACAGCACTGGTCCCGTTATGGACCCCTGTGGGACATCACTTTTCACAGATCTCCATCTGGATGTTGAGCTGTTGATCACTTATCTCTGAATGCAGGCATCCAGCCAATTCCTCATCCACTGAACAGTCCATCCGTTAAATCCATATCTCTCAATTTAGACAGAAGTATGTTATGGGGACTATATCACTCCGTGATAAACCACAAAGCATTTACTCCACTGCATAGGGCTTGGATAGGGTAGAATTCATTTTATTCATATGAGTTCATACAGGGTGTGGGTGTAAGGGGGTGTGGGTGTGGGGATGTGTGTGTGTATGTGTAGAGGGACATCTATTTACAGGCTATTCAACTTAAAATACAACAAAATAAAAAGGAGAAATAATGTATTAATCATGGACATACGCATACTATAATGAGCAGCAGATAACAGATGTAATTAAAATCCCAAAACCAAATAGTAGTCCAAAGTGTAGCCTTGAAGACGTTCAAACAGTAACTTTGTAACTTGTGCAAACAAGGTTATTACAAGATTAGAATTGGTCTCATTGATAAATGACAATTTAGTATGGGATGTTAGAAAACTATGGGATATTTTAGAGGATTCTGGGAATGTGTGAAATCCATCGTAGGTTTTTCTAGGGAATAAGAAAAGGTAGGGAAAGGCCAAGTTAAGGTGAACTGGGGAGGAAAAGTGTGTGAGAATGAAGAAAATTAAGAGATGGATGCATGCAAGCAGACTGCTGGTCAGTGTGCTTGCCTGGCAGCCCTTGCCCAAGTCACTACATTCTGTTTTATATTTTTTATGTCTAAGAATTTCCTGCTTGTTTGTGTGTGAGTTTGCACTCTAGCTTGTTTGTGTATGTTAGTACCTGTTCAGCCAGTGATTTTTGAGTTGGACCAACTGGGACATAGGAAAATTGAATGTCAAAAATGACTCAGAGCCTGTGCTGGAAGTTGGATAAAAGTCCAGGTTCTGGGACAGATACTTGAGGGACTTGAAGTCTCAGCTACAGATTAAGAGATATCCACAAATAGAAGCATATGTTTAAGTTAAGAAATTTAGGGTATGAATATAGTCCAAAAGCAGATCTTAACCTTGATTAATAGGAAGAAGTTAGTTTTCTCTGTTGTTCATGTTTATATGAATGCTGCCTGTGTTTGTGAGGTGCTGGTAAAGGAAATGTCCTCACTGGTTTAATCAATGTCGCAGTCGTGCCTGTGCTTGATTTTCCAGTGCCATTTCTCACCTTTGTCTCTGTCTGAACATGTAAGTGGGGAAAAGCAGCGGTGTTTCTTCTAGCAGGACAGCACGAGAGGATTTCCCTGGGTCCTTCAATCCACCAGATAAGAATTATACTTCCCAGAGGGATGTGTGCAATGATAGGAGGATCACTGTCCACCAAAATCTCCTACAAAGCTTCAGAAGTATGTGACTTCTGATATTAACACTTGTCTTGTGTGAGCTTTCATAGTCTAAACAGGTTTGAATGTGACCTGAACCCAAACAGTCAGCAGTAGAAAGAAGAGCCTGGTTCCTTTACCCCACTGGGGTGGCACAGCTGGTCTGGTTTCAGTCACCTGAACTGTTACATTCACATTGCATTTCCTGCTTTTGTTCCTGTTAAACTCACAGTCCTGCATGTGCTGAACCTCCTGCAGCCTGTCCATCCATTCTAGCTGGACTCTAGCACCTATATTCCCACTAAGTCTCAGCCTAGGCAGCAAGTTCAAGCCTTTTTTTTTTTTACTGCCCACCCTAGTGGACACTATTATGAATTCCTCTGCTTTATTAAATTTTTGATGACACATTGTTCTGGACTATTTTACTCATGCTAAAACTATACCTGAAAACAGTTAAGTTTCATTCTCACACCACTGTCACCCAGCCTGCATGGTGACATGGAGAAGGGTTTCGTTTAATTGACTCACAAATATGCTTTCTACTTACCACCGTGAGCTAATACAATCCAACAGGCAGGGAGCTTGTGCTTGTTTAAGTTTTCTTTTAATACACAGCTGGAAAGCTTTATTTTGCTGCTATCCCAGATAATTACATAGATTATGGGGAGAACTGCAGAAGACTTATTGTCCATCCACAGCATCACACTATGCATATTGTCCAATCCATCTCCCATTAGGGGAAGAAATTTTATCTTTAGCTCCCAGATAGTAGCTGAAGATGCTGGCTACAGGTGGAGCAGGGAGAAGAGCTAGCTATTAGAGCAGAGGGTGGAGCAGGATCAAGGGGAGAACTGAGGAGACACAGTCAAAACTGAATTGTATGACTTTTCTGCAATAATTCCAGTTCTCAAAAGCAGAATGAGAAGCTCCCACTGCCATGGCTCCTGTTGTGTGTGTCATAAGCCAAGACTGGATCTTGTGCAGATTGAATTACTGAAAGGTCAAATGGCAGCAACGGGCTGAGTACAGTAGGGAGAAGATGCCATACAAGTCACCGTTTATTACTTCTCTCTTCTAGCACAGATATATTTGCCTACCGTGTGTTACCAGTTCACCAGTACTGACCCATGAACTTTCTCTGTTCAACATCTGTTAACCTAAGCAGTTTTGCTGCAGTGCTATTTTTAATCTCTCTATATTGACCGCTTGCTTCAGGCTGGTTTTGCTAGATTACGTTGACAATCTCTCCCAGCCTTCTGAAAGAAACAAACAAGACATATTTACCTTTTTCCACACAGGCAGAGTATTTCATGAAAGCACGTTAGTGTGAAAGGTTCACACCAGCTACCTTGAAAGCCTGGTTCTGAAGGTTTCTTTCTGGTATGAGCTGAATCAGTGCTGGAGTTCCCTTTACTGTTGGCACCTCCCATATATCTGACCTATGGAATTAAGTGCAGACCAGGGAACTTAGTTCCTTCTGCCGAACACCAGAGGGGAATGACTGGCCATGATGAATCTCCTATAGTAACAGATATTAAAAGCCACCAAATTTGAAAGCGGTACAATGTATGAACAGAAGCCATACATGTCAAGGAGTGAAGAAGTCCTTGAGGCAGCAGAAGCTGTACGATTAACTTAATCTAATTACCCTTGTTTAGATCATGCCCATTCAGGTCAGTCCTGAGTTTCAGAGCCCCAAATGTACTACAGGCTGTTACTGGAAACGAAGAGAGATAATTCACACAAATATATATGACCCATACAAAGTCCTTTCTAAGTGCTAGAAATTAGTCAAAGGCCACTCCAAGCGTTCTTTTGGTCTAGATGTTATGAGCTAAGAACGTCTTAGGGTGAGCCCAAATCTTGAAGCCTGTTTGCAGTGAGTAGTGTTAAACACTAAAGTCATGTTATTCCACGACCCTGGCATGGTCCACCCTTATTAAATCCCTCCTTGTGCTACCCAGTTAAAACTAATCTAATATCCATCATGATGACCAGACCATATGACATCTGCGTTGGCCCAGTGCCAGACCTATTCCATCATGCTTTCTCTCTTATCTGGTCTATTCCATCCAAGATATCTAACCTGTTCAATCCACCTTAATTTACTAATCCTGCTCTATCTGAGTTTATACTGTACCCCAGTATTCTCTATTCATGCTGATCTGATGTTGGCACTGCAATAATGATGGCGTCTATTCTGTTCATGTAGACACAGCCCAGTTTGCCATGACCAGCCACAATTAACCCCCTGTCCCGGAGCTCTGATTTTTAAAGATCAGTCAGATTTTCTTACCTTAATATGATGTGGGCTTCTAAGGCAGCACATTAGGTAATCCTTATTCACAGCTACCAACTGGATCAGGGCGCTCAAAGCCCCATCCAGCCTGGCTTTGAAAACCTCCAGGGATGGGGCAGCCACGACTTCTCTAGGTCAATCTGTGCCAGCGCCTCTTCACTCTCACAGGAAAAACTGTCTTCTTAATATATGATCTAAATCTCCCCCAGCACTAAACCATCATCGTATTCCTGCATTCCCTGATTAAGGGCCCCTCCTCAGCTTTCCTGTAGGCCCCAGTGTTAACCTTCAATTTCAGCTTGATCCGACAAATCTACCCTGCCTAAAATAAATTAAGACACTTTGCTAGTAATTTAGCCTTCCGACTTCACCCTGTTCTATGTCAGTCACAATGTCCACCCATCTTAATTTAATGCACACCATGCTTTAGTTACACTCATACATGGATTTCACTCAGTCCTCACAGAACACTTCACAGATCACCTTGGGTAGAGTCACTCAGATGAAGCCCTTGCTTTTGCAGCCTAGCCAATCTGGAGTTGCCAGTGCCAGGAACAGGCCCCGGGCATATATGTATCTTTTCTCCAAATTTGTCAGATCTTGTCTGGATCCAAACTTAGTTTTATTTAATTTTATTTTTACATGGGAAGTTATTTAAGAAACAGGTTGTACCTGCAACTGGCTTTTGGATCAGAGTTATCCCAGTTGTAACAGCAGAAGTATTTAATGATCTTGTATTTATGATCAGTCACGGGTTTGGGGGGGGCGGGGTTAAGAGCAATTTGTCTGGGTACCAATGAAGATTTTTTTTTATTAGTAGTATTATTTTATTTATTTAGATTTTGCTTAGTTTTGTGCATTCACAAGTTTTTAGTGAGTGAGCGAAGGCGTGTCAATGCAGGGGAAGGAGCTGAAACCACATTCAGACTCTCTCGCTGCCTGAGAACCAGAGATCCCAGGCTTGTTCCCCAAAGCAGCAGAAACTTAATTTTAAATGTTTCAATTCATACTGAATGTGCTCTAAATTGAATACTCAGCCACCATTGATTGAGATCAGACATCTAAGGATGAAGAAGGCTGCACCCATCAACTGAAAGTGACATATGTCCTAACCCCATAAAACTGACGAGGAAGGGGATTTGCTCAGGCTCCTTGTGGTGTGCTCAGAGATCTCTCCCTGGGAGATACTTCTGAGAAGAGTGTGGCAGAGAGAGGGAGACTCTTATTGCTTGAAAATCTAAGTTCCACCCCAGTGTCAGACAACAGCTCACTTGATCATTTAACACCAACTGTACCACAACTACTTAAGAGGCAAGAAACACTCTGCACTGAACTTGGTTGGAGTGATTTACAGCTCCCTGCATATTGCAAGGGAATTGGGAGTTGTGACTGATGCACTCAAGTCCTTAACCAAACTAACAGTAGTTTGACACGGGTTCCGAAGGAGGTAAAAGCCTGAGCCATAATTGGGCCAAGAAATCCTCTAGTTCCAGTCTGTTCTCTGAAAATCCCCACAGTCCCCACACAGTCAGCATGATGCATATGACCTTGAAACAAGCTATTAACTCATAAACAGCGGTGGCATTTCCAAGATTTGTTTATCAAGGAACAGGGAAAGCTGTGAGTATATAGAGTCTCAAGCAAACCTTTTCCATTAGATATAATCTGACTACAAGCTAATCACTTTTTTATATTTTGAGTCATTGTTATATCCTTTGTGCAGAAACAGAGTGAGCCTTTTGTTAAGTGACACAATATCATATTTCAATAAACCCACTTTTGCTGATACTTTTGACAGAGGATCTGCAAGCAGGCTAAATCCCCCATCCGCAGTGAGCAGAATCACAGTTACACTTCCTCTGGCTCAGGTGGCCCATATCACCGCCTGCAGTGGTAAAGGGAGGATGATTGCAACCATGTGACAGGATTGGTTTACCCCAGTTTTCTTCTGTTGCATGTATTATTCTGTTATTTGTCTGTTCTCAACAGGTTTTTTGGAATGGGATGAGAGAAATAGAAAGCTTTAATAAAGTCACTGAACTAATGACTACATCAATAAAATTATGGTGTATCTGAAGATACAGCTAATGCTTAAAAAGGAAAATTGATTTAATTTTCTTTTAATCATCTCCATACAGTTAAGATTTGTAAATTCATACACATTTTTACATAAACAAATAGTTCTATAGCTTGAATAATCAGCAAAAGGTTTTCATTTTGTCAGAAATTAAGGTGTAAATAATTGAAGTTTGCTAGCAAAGTATTATACAGATTCTTAAATCTTTTTATAGTTAGTACATCTTTTCAATAAACTAATGTAAAACAGAAGAAGACAAGTACAACTGCATACTCTAATCTGTGGGGACCGTATGTAAATTTGCAAACTGACTTTATTCAAGGGTCTAAATGCTGTCATTTTGAGTAGATCTTTGTTACTTTAGACATATTCTCAGGATAGGCAGAAGCCTATGCTTGCAAACATGCAGATGAAACAACCATTGGAAAAAACATTGCTGTGAGAAGTAATTTCTGGATTTAGTATTCCCCTAACACTAGACAACGTAAACCACTTTACTGCATAAGCAGTGCGAAAAACTTGTACAGCCGTACAAAAAGAAAAAGAAAAAGTGTTATTTTGCCCATCACCCATGATACAATGGGGCTGCAAAGAGGAAAAACTCTGATTTTAAAAACAAATAGGAAAAAAACTGTGCAGATATTGACCTGAAATGTCCAGGTGTCTTACCTGTCCTTTTGGTGTGTATAAGAAACATTCTGAATAGAAAATGTGGACTGTAACCTCATGAGACTTTAATGGGCAAACCCATGTCTTACACAGCTCCCTGTACTCCCGGAGAGTCCAACATAAAACTGATGGATAACAGTGTTCTCAAATAATGTCAAGTATTAGTGAAATCATAGACTCATAGACCGATTTGGGTTGTAATAGACCTTAAATCTCACCCTGTTCCAATCCCCCTGCAATGGACAGGGACACCTTCCACTGGATCAAGTTGCTCAAAGGCCCATCCAACCTGGCCTTGAACACCTCCAGGGACAAAGCAGCTACAGCTTCTCTGGGTCAACCCGTGCCCATGCCTCACCACCACATATAAGGACTTTCCACACACAGCTGAAAGAAGCCTCACCTGAACTCATGACTGAAGTCTGTCATTCCCTGAAACCAGCAGACTGTAATGACATTAACCTGTGCTGGAAGGGACCTTATCAGTTACAAATAATTAATAATATTGCAGTCATTGCTCAAGCAGATCCATGCTTCACAGTGTAGAAGGGTCCCAATCAGCTTCAGATACAACACAGCATGTATTACTTGTCACAGCAAGCCTGGATGGTCTAGATAAACATTCTTTGATTGACCAGCAAAAGAAGAACAACCTATATCCCCACAAACAGACTTTGATAAACCTATTGTTATAAACTGAACTTCTTGACTGTTCTTACGAACTGTAGCTTTGTTTACTCTGGGACTGGGTTTATATTATCACTGTTTGTATACTAATCTGTAAGAACTCTTGTATCATAGGACCATAGAGAACAAAAGATCATGAGTGTCATGTGTCTCTAGGGTCCATAAGAGGCATCAAACTTTTATATTAGGATTTTATTTTTTTTTCCTGGCACCTCAATACATACAGACCTGCATACAGGAAAAAAACTGTGCAGATATTGACCTGAAATGTCCAGATGTCTTACCTGTCCTTTTGGTGTGTAGAAGAAACATTCTGAATAGAAAATGTGGACTGATAAATATACTGATAAATAAACTGATTAAGACAGCACTGAAATATGGGGGTTTAGGATTAACAACTTCGCTGGTGGTGTGTGAGTGGGTACAGTTAACCTTATGTTGTGGCAAATTGGTATGCAAGAGGCTGAAAAGAAGCATAAATCAGGCAAAGGCTGGAACAATAATGCTGAATATGTTATAGGATAAGGAAGAGGAAAAAGGAAGAACTGGTTGGACTAATGATTCTAAATGATTATAAAACTAGAGGCAAGAACACATGATGGGACAGCATGGCTCACATGGCGATTGACCCTGGGCTCCTAGGAGTAGTGAGCACTAAAGACAGTGGTATCACAATTGCAAAGGAAAGATGAGTTAAAAAAGAAATATGTATACAGGTCATTGCTTTGTTATCACCATTACTCTGCAATAACAAATAGGATAATAGAGAAAAATTACAATGAACAGCATATTTGGCCTTTCCTACTAACATCAGAAATGCAGAAAAACAGCTAAATTAATGACTTTATAACCTTCACATCTGTTTTAGTGTCTTGATGCTGATGACCCACTTTCTTGCTTGCTTTTTTTGTTTTAGAAGATTAATTCTTGCCATCCTTGTGCACAGGGCACATCCTCTTCACTAGGATGATGCGGGATTGGCTTAACTCTTCATCCCAGTAATACTCTGGGGACAGCAGGTGTGTGGGCTTGTGATACAGGAGATACTTGTTGAGGTGGCTCTCATCATGCCATCTAGCTTCAATGCCATGTTCTCTGTCCTTCATGACTCTTTTAAAACAGTCTCTGGTCAGTTTGTAGACCTCAGACACACTTCCCCCATAGAAACCTGCTGTATAATAGAAATCCCTTTCTCCTTTCGGGATAGCAGCTTGTGACTCAGTACGTGTCTCATATGATTTTCTCTCACGACGTGCTGTGTACTGCCAGGAGCTGATGGTCCCCACCAGTATATCAATGATCTCCACACCAATGTGTTCAAATAGCTGGACAACAATGTCTATGAAGTACAGATAGTCAACTTCATACTGGAATTGGCTGTGGATGTATCTGCTGATGATATCCATATGGCTCATGGAGATATCCTGCCACCATGAGTGATTCTGGACAGGAGTGATGAAAAGATGATTCTCAGGAGCCATCTGAAGGCGAGGGATCTGCTCAGGATTGTCTGTGAACAAGTAGTTCTCTCGCTGCCCAGCAAGGAAATATTTGTTGGCAGAGCTCATGAACACTTCTATGAACTGGACATATCTGAGAGACAAGGAAGTGGAAAGAGTGGAGAGGGGTTCCTCCTGCTGAAGAACAGCAGCTTTTCACGTTCATTTTGTTTCTCCTTTCTATCCATTACTCTCTTCTTATTTTTATTTAACATGGCTGCTCCCGCTTCAACCCTTTTCCATGCTTCTGCACATTAGATAATTTTTCAGCTTTCACTGGTCTCTACTTCGTTGGTCTTTCACGCTCACTGTACAGAACACATACCTTGAGCTCCCTGTTGCTCTCTAGTGTCACTGCAGAGTATAAATACTTTTTGTCACCCTTCACTCTCGCATGCTTCCTGGCTCCCTATTGCTTTCTGCAGTTTACCTTTTCGATTTACTGTTCTAGAGAGGATCCACATTATCAATGAAATAATTCTGATTGCCTTGAGATACCTGAAGACTTTGCCTAAACCTGGGATGCTTAGAGGAGACAGAGAGAATATAGTCCTTTATTCTCTCAGAAACTCAGAGGAACCTCTCCCAGAACTGATAAGCTATAAGAACATGATTAATAATTTTACTGGAGCTAATATTTTGACTCTGAACACTAATAGGAATCCATGAAAATTCTCAACTTTGCAGAATTTTATATTTCTTTTACTAAAAGTCAAAGGCAAATCTTGTTGTTAGAAACAGAGCAGGAACGGGAATTTGCTTCTCAAGGGATCAGAATGCTAGTTAAATTTCCAAGGACAGTTTCTGCCCTTTGCAAGAAAATATCTCTTGCTTTTTTACAGACAATTGCCTTATTTGGGAAGTTGATGTGTACATGTCACATTTCTCCCACTTGAAAGCTGCTCATATTCTGTCTTTGGAACCTTTCTCACTCCTGCTTCAACAGCAGAGGAAAGGTTTAAGTATTTGACAAAAAATAAATGATAAACCAATACCTTTTAAGAACAAAAGTGACCACTCCACTGACCAGGTTCTTCTGCATATACTGGGCATTCAGGATGTGTCTATCGAATGTGCCTTCCCAGACAATTGGAGCCAGCCAAGGTGTCAACACCAGTAGATCCCGTCTCCTGCTAGGAGTTTGAAAATGAAAGCAGACTTTAGATGACCTATAGAATTCATGAGGGAAAACACACACTCCTTTAGCACAGATGTCTGCCTCTGAGTTAATCATGCTACACTCCCTTTCAAATAAATACTGGTCAAGAAAGTACCATCAGTGAAATGTAACACGGGAGTCATTGTATCCTGGAGTCAGTACTTAAAATAAGTCAGATGCCTCTAAAGTATGTCCTTCTCTACAAAGTTTCTAACTACAAAAGAACTGAAAGAAGTTTACAACCTGGGCTCCCAATTCAGCCTTTGGTGATAGGAAAGTTATAGCTACACTTCATAGAATCATAAGGTTGGAAGAGACGTCTGAGATCGTTGAGTCCAACCATGCCTGTCTCCCTACTAAACCCTGTCCCTAAGAAACTCATCTACCCATCTTTTAAACACCTTCAGGGATGGTGACTCCACCACCTCCCTGGACAGTCTGTTCCAATCCCTGACCACCCCTTCAGTGAAGAAATTCTTCCTAATGTCCAGTCTAAACCTCCCCTGGTGCAACTTGAGGCCATTTCCTCTTGTCCTATCACCTGTCCCTTGCAAAAAGAGCCCAGCACCCACCCCGTCACAGCCTCCTTTCAGGCAGTTGTAGACAGTGATGAGGTCTCTCCTCAGCCTCCTCTAAGCTAAACAACCCCAGTCCCTCAGTCTCTCCTCATAGGGCTTATTCTCCTGCCCCCTCCCCAGCCTCGTTGCCCTTCTCTGCACACGCTCCAACCCCTCAATGTCCCTCTTGGAGTGAGGGGTCCAAAACTGAACCCAGCACTCGAGGTGTGGCCTCACCAGTGCTGAGCACAGGGACACAATTTACATACAGCCACACTTGACCACTAGCTCAGCTTCACAGGGTCATGTGAATCGACCTCTTCATGTCCACAGAGCATTTCATTCTGTCATCCATTTCTAACATCTGTAGAGTCTAGGGGCTCAGCCCAGCACATATCCAGAGTGCAAGCAATCGTGTAAACAACACACACCATCAGCAGATGTAGACAAGTATGGGCTTCAGTCCAATATCATATATTATTATAATAATATATAATATGTAATGTATGATATATTTTTATATTATGTATTACACATTATGTATAATTTTCTATACTCTCTATATAATATATATTATTATATAGATAGGTCTCTCTTGATAACACATTGATAAATAATATGTAATATAAGGTATATAAAATAAAATATTATATAGAATAAAAAATAACATATAATTATTTTTGTGTATTATTATATATTATATTATTTTTAAAAATTCTGCATGAACAACACCTAACAATTGCCTATTTATACTTACTGAGAAACCTGGCATCATTAGTTCAAAGTTGATATTGTTGTAGGAAACGCTGGATCTGGTAGCCCAGTAGAGACAAGGCTGCTGCAGTGTTGCACCTGCCTGCAGCGTAGTTATCTTGCGCCTGCCTGCAGTGCTGCAGGGAATGGACTCAGACACCAACATGATGTGCGGTCGACATTTATTGCTTGTACCAAGCTTTCTTATATAGTCTTATCCCTGTGCTATGAATACATAGTTTCTACTTGCTAATTATCTTGTTTTACACATTCTTCTGTGCTGACTTCCTCCCTCATGCTTTCCCAGCTCCTCTAATCTGTACACCTGCAAACCTTTCCTTCTTTCTCATGGCTTTCTTCTCACGGGAATACTTTGATATTACTGAGGTTGAAGCTACCCATCTCCTTTTCAAGATCCACGGCCCACTATGAGCCCCTACACTGCAGCTCAACGGCGCTTGGTCTAATCAGTAGCGAGGCTGAGAATACATTGCTAACAAACATACACCCAGGCTCACGTATCAACTAACAAGTGTATGTCTGATCACATAGGTAATACAAACAGAAAACACAGCACCCACACAAACATGAATAGTACTGACGATGTCAACTGGTCCCCCTTTTCAGCTAATGAGGATGAAAACCCTTTTGTAAATATAAGCATACATATATATATATGAACACATATATTACCCACAGATATGTATTTACTTATCCAGAACACAGATTCCTCCAGCAGCTGCCCTTCCAGCATTTATCCAGCAATTGGCCAGGGACCTCCCAATTACCTGAAGAGATGGGCTGATTCCAATAGCATGAGGTTTAACAAGTCCAAGTGCCGGGTTCTACACTTTGGACACAACAACCCCATGCAGAGCTACAGGCTGGGGACAGAGTGGCTGGAGAGCAGCCAGGCGGAGAGGGACTTGGGAGTGCTGGTGGACAGGAAACTCAACATGAGCCAGCAGTGCGCTCAAGTGGCAAAGAAGGCCAGTGGTATCTTGGCCTGCATCAGGAATAGTGTGGCCAGCAGGACTAGGGAAGTCGTCTATCCACTTATACTCAGCTCTGGTCAGGCCGCACCTTGAATACTGTGTCCAGTTCTGGGACCTCAGATTAAGAAAGATGTCGAGATGCTGGAGTGCGTCCAGAGGAGAGCGACGAGGATGGGGAAGGGGCTGGAGCACAAGCCCTGTGAGGAGCGACTGAGGGAGCTGGGGTTGTTTAGCCTGGAGAAGAGGAGGCTCAGGGGAGACCTTATTGCTCTCTACAACTATCTAAAAGGAGGCTGTAGTCAGGCAGGGGTTGGTCTCTTCTCTCAGGTGACCGGTGACAGAACAAGAGGACACGGTCTCAAGCTTTGCCAAGGGAGGTTTAGGCTTGACATTAGGAAGAAGTTCTTCACTGAAAGGGTGATTGGTCACTGGAATGCACTGCCCGGGGAAGTGGTGGACTCACCGTCCCTGGAGGTGTTTCAAGAGAGATTGGATGAGGCACTTAGTGACATGGTGTAGTTGACAAGTAGGAGTAGGTGTAGGTGTTGGGTCATAGGTTGGATGATCTCAAAAGTCTTTTCCAACCTTATGATACTGTGATACTGTAATACCTTGCAAGCCCATGTGCTTCCTTGTAGGGGTTGCTGACTAGGATATCAATACACAATCTTCATAGAAGTACAGTATTGTCCCATTTATTGCCAAGATAGCTCAGATTATATGCCTTTTCAAGGGTTCACGCAGCCACATATTACAAGCGTATTTGCTCTAAACATTTGTCCACTCCTTCTTCCACTACCGGTTTGGCATTCTGTTTAACATTCTTTTACTGATTGCAAACTGCTCACTTCTCTATTCTTAGTCCTTCAAGGTCAGTTCACTGACACTGCCATAGTATAGGCTGGATTGTGCACACAGGCCTCATACAACACATCATATCCCTGCTTGATTAAAAAATTCTCCTACAATTCCCCCCCCCTTTTTTTTTGCACAATCCAAGCTCCGCTCATTAGCCTTTTGAAACCCTTTCTTAAAAATTGTAATAAACATCCCAAGATCATCATCATTACTATTATTGAACACAACACAACAAATCCATGAATCATCAAATTTTTGAGCGAACCAGTAATACCTAACGAGGTTAACCAATCCGACAAACCTAATTCTACTTTGATCGCGTGCATATTATCTCTTAATTCAGCAAGGTGCTTATGAATAGATTTGGAATTATCAAATTCATGCAACACATTCCATTAAAATCATCGCAGCCATGTCCATGAACTAAAAGCAAAAAAAAAATCAATAGCTGCTCTATTTTGCAATACAGCGTGCCTCATACTATCCATTTTCTTTGCCTGCTGTAAGATTTTCCAATCATGTTGTTCATATCTAGGCTGATGCTCTACTAACTGAGCGATCCGGGTTCTTATTTTTTTTTTTTAATGGTTCAAAAAGTAAGCAGCACCATTATGGAAAGTGGCAGCTGCCTTTTTATATGCTATACTTAATATAAACAGACATGTTATTGACTAATACTCAACTCCGTTTGCTTAACATTCTTCTGTGCTGACTTCCTTCCACATGCTTTCCCAGTCCTTCAAATCTGTACACCTGCAATCCTCCTTTTCTTCTTTCTCATGGTCTTCTTCTCATGGGAATACTTTGATATTACTGAGGCTGAAGCTAACAGTCTCCTTTTCAGGATCCATGGCCCGCTATGAGCCCCCACAATTCCCCCTTTTTGTATTTGTGCTACAAAGACTGCCCCCATCATTTTCTGCAGGTCTCTTTGCAGCAAAGAGATGAGACATGACAATATCAGCAGCACAACCACAATAAAAGACAAACAAACTCATCTTTACAATAGATAACAACCAACCAGAAGGATCCCAATCCTGAATGAATCTGTTCAATCTCAACCATCATCCATTTATAACTGCTATTGATCATTCTCTGTATACATTGTATGACACACAGCATACAGATCAAAACATATAAAAACTAATAAACCCAAAAAGGGCACCTCACCCAAGACTCTTAAACCATTAAACTATCTTCCAAGAATATTCCATCCATTATAAAACCTGTGCTGCTCGCTTGCTTCTGTGATGGTGATGACAGGTGAAGTTAGGCTTAGTGTTAGTATTAGTGTTAGTAGGGTTAGCAGGGCATAAACTGCAGGGTTCTTTCCTTATATTGAACGGAATATTCTCCTCATGGTTTGTCCCCACAAATGAAAAAAGGCATACCCCTGATAGCAAAGCCAATGGTGCATTGTTTGATTTTGATATGTTTGCTGTTGTACTATTGGGCCACTTATTACTATTTCTAAATATCCCCAAAGATGAACTTAGATTTTGCACAAAAGATTTTTCTGTCCCTTCTAACTAAACACCACACAACCATCCATTTTATTAATCCTAACAACACTATTATTGACATTGGAAGAACACTCTCTGCAGCAATGTCAGCACGAGCCATTGGTCTGCAGGCAGGTCAATCAGACAGGTAGAAACAGGTTTTCCGGGGATGCTGTAACCAGACATGTCAAGTCCTGTCCCGTCCTGCTGGTTAGGGTGATCCACACGTTTGTTCTCTGTTCTGCGGGCATCCAAAATGCTGCAGCCGTGGCCCAAGCCAGGATGAGGATAGCACTGGCCGTACATTGCGTGCCGGTATCCACTGAGGTCCACGATCTGTGGAAACCCAAGCACACCCTCTTCCCCAGGTTAGCAAATCACAGGGAGCCGAGCACTGACCTGTCTGTAAGTCTCGCATCATCACTTTCACTCCTGGGTCCAAAATGTCGTAAAATTGGGAGTTCCTGTCGATCATCGGTGCTGTGCAAGACATCCAATACGTAAGTTACCTTGTTCAAACGTGCCTCTGGAGCTTCACCCACCATTCCCTCTTTTTTGTTTGTTTTTTTTTTGTAAAAAGCACTTTAAGGTGCCACGTTGTTCCACAATGGCCTGCCCCGTGGGACAGTGGGAAAGGCCCTTGGCGTGTCACCCCCCATAACTGTAAAAGGGATTTCACTTTATCAGAAACATTATCTGTTTTTAGAGTTGGAAAAAACCCTGGTGTTGCAAATGCAGTTACTAAAGGGCGGTGGATCTCTCGTGCTCCTTCCCCTCCGCGCTAGAGCACAGACGCTGCTGTCCCAGTGACACCAGCGCCGCTCTCCATCGATCCTGTTGAAACACCCTCGGTTTGCAAACAGCTGTGAATCAATTCACATTTCCAAGAGGGACACCTGAACCCCTGTAGGAACAAGGCGAACTGTAGGGGTTAACAAGCCCGCTGTGCCTGCGGGCAGGGCCGCTCCCGCTGCCCGTGGTTCCGGCGCGCGATGACCTTGCTGGGGGAATGTGGAGTGGAGCGGGGCCTGGGGGGGTGGGGGGAGCACTCGCTGCTCCCGGGCCAGGCTGCGACTCTCGGGATCCCTTTGTTGCCGCCCCCCCCCCCCCCCCGCCGGCTGCACCCCCTCCAGGCCCGTTTGTTGCCCCACCTCGGTGCTGCCAGGAGGATTTTGATCAAACACGGCTTTCTGAGTCGGTGCGAAAATGAGAACCGGTAAACAAGTGGATACAACAGTGTCTCTGTCAGGTGGTTCCTCGCTCTCACCGTCATCCTTTGCCATATTCTCTGCTGCCCGCTCCGTGGGCACCAGTGCCGACCCCTCCTGATCAGGGGGCGGCGGTGCCGATGGTCCAACAGGTCAGGCTCGCAAAGCTGCCGCTGCCCCCGTCGCTACCTTGTGTTCAGTTCCGAAGTCCCGTAAGGAATCAGTAACCAGTCCCCAAATAGTTAACAAACTGGTCGCGGTAATCGTCCCCTTTTGTTGCTGTCTCGGAGCCGAATCACCATAAACAACAAGAAAAGCCACAGGCCTCACGTTTTTTTAAGATCAATGTATCATCAGACATTAAAGGCACATCAATATTTTCTGACAAGTCCATATTTCCCAACTCCATCGCTTTAGCCTTGATTTGTTTCCAAAATTGAACTGGATTGTGTGGTTTTACGGAGGCAGGAGGCAATTCCCATGTTTATGGCAGGTGTGGAGTTTTTGTTTGTGTTTTTG
Organism: Neomorphus geoffroyi; assembly: GCA_033558235.1. Classification (NCBI taxonomy): domain Eukaryota; kingdom Metazoa; phylum Chordata; class Aves; order Cuculiformes; family Neomorphidae; genus Neomorphus; species Neomorphus geoffroyi. The sequence continues at coordinate 56,652 of JAUMJM010000037.1, forward strand.
TGTGTTTGTTTTTTGAGTTTTTTTTTTTAGCTCTAGGGCCGGACTGTGTGTATTCCAGAGAGTCTTCTGCCACAGCATCACTTTCCTTAGAGTCACTCTCCTGTAAAGGAGTACTTAGAGATGGATTCGTTTGCACCTCAGCTCTCATCGATTTTAGGGTATTAATCACAGTTCTCCAAATTGGACCAAAAGCTGCCACATCCTTGCCTTTTCCTGATATAGTACAGTCCCACAGATGGTCCCACACCTCCCTCCATTCTTCTGCTAAGAATATCCGGGAGGGATCCTTTAAATGTCCATGTTGTCGTGCCCATACAATGAGCTTTCCTAAGCCTTTAACTCCCTCCCCTCGCCTAGCGAGGATACCAAGGAGTAGTTTTTGAGCAGCAGTAACTTCTAATTCCATTGCTGCTCCCTTAGATGGTGGTGGAAGGTAGCGACCCTTCCTACCTCAGTGCCGACGCTGACTAGCCTTCGGTCTTCTTCTGATCTCCTCTGCCCCTCGGTCCCCTCCGGCTCTGGTTTCTCTGCTCCGCGTCGATCCACCAGGAGAAGCTTCGGACCGCCGCCTTTCACCTTTTCGGGCACCACTTGTAGGGGTTGCCGACCAGGATATCAATACGCAATCTTCATAGAAGTATGGTATTGTTCCATTTATTGCCAAGATAGCTCAGATTACATACCTTTTCAAGGGTTCACACGGCCACAAATAACAAGCATATTTGCTCTAAACATTTGTCCACTCCTTCTTCCACTAGCGGTTTGGAATTCTTTTACTGATTGCAAACTGCTTACTTCTCTATCCTTAGTCTTTCAAGGTCAGTTCACTGACACTGCCATAGTATAGGCTGGATTGTGCACACAGGCCACATACAACACATCATATCCCTGCTTGATTAAAAAATTCCTTTACACTTCCTGGTGCTAATACATATGCAGTATTGATCCTCCACGTTCACACATACACAAATACATTCGTGGTGGATCCCTCTACTACCTAGCCTTAGAAACAGTCTATTCAGTAGATGAACTGTGGATCTTCTCCAATTGGCTTGTAGACAGACACACACATGCAGATGGTTCTCTCGGGCAACCTCCCGACCTTACAGTCTCTTCCAGTAGCTGGCTTGTTCAGCCTGGTCCCTTCAGTAACCAAATCTTAGACTATCTTGTCTCAGCAGTGTATAAAGCAGGTTTATGGCCACCTTAATACCTACCTCCCAAATAATTTATCCTACTTGCCAGCAAGTACAGCTTGGCATTTGGTAGCTCTTACATCCTGACACATGTACCCACACAATATGGATGCATTCCAGTCTCTCCAGTTGCTGCCATTCCAGATACGTGGGCTCCATGACCTGTGCTCCCCAATCCAGTTGCTAGCACTTACATCCTCACTCATTCCAGTTGCTGGGACCACAGACACACAGGCTCCTATGATCTGTGGTCCAACTAGAGCACTTAAATTTTCACTGGCTCTAGTCTCAGCTGCAGGCATTGCAGACATACAGGTCCCCAACCCACAATTGGACTACAGTTGCTGCTATTTAAGCCTCCATACAAATACATGTGGACAGAAGAACCTCTTACCTAGGGCAGGAGAAACCCTTGAGTCTTAAAGTTTATAAGATTCAGCTCGCTTTAACAAGAAAAATAATTTCATAGACCTGTGTTTTACAAAGGCAGCTCTCTCAGAACTTTGGAAAGGGCAGAAGCGTTACATAGTATTTGAGGTGAAGAAGCTGTTCTTCACACCGACCATAAGATTGCAAAATAGGTCAAGGGAGAAATCCTTCAGCTGATCCCTTGAAGGATGTTATTAGGCTTTTGTTTCAATATCCTGACTCACAAATAACCAGAGTCTTCCCAGTTAAAGTAATGTGATTCTGAATTCCATTACACAGGCACTATTTCAAAGCAATTCCTGCAGTCCAGATGGCCTGTGGAGCACTCTATGCAGGAGGAAAATTTGAGACCATAGTAAAGGATATTTTGAGATCATTTCGCATCTGACTAGACCCCAAACAGGGGGAAGGTATGTGCCTGGATAAGTATGAATTTGTGCATAATGTGGATTGTCAAAAACACTATAAGCAGTTAGACAGTCAGGCGAAGATTTCATCTTAGAAGGTTTTTCCTGAAGAAGGAAGGCCAAAACCATAACAAATAACAAAATAAAGAACAAAATTCCTCAGAAACTCCCAGGAGAAAAAAATGATCTCCCTCCTTTTAGGTTTGTAGTGGTGAAACTTAAAATCTCGAATGAAAAAATAGTTAAAGAAACATTAATGCATATGTATATTTAATTTATACATATGAAATTAATGTAAATACATACCAGAGTTCAATCATCCAAATATTTATTTGTCATCTCTTATTTTTCACAGGATCACAGAATGGTGGAGGTTGGAAGGGATCTCTGAAGTTCATCAGCTACCTAGAGCCAGCTGCCTGCAACAGTGTCCAGACAGCTTTGGGATATCTCCAAGGAGGGAAACTCTACAACTTCCCTGGCTAACTTGTTCTAGTGCTCAGTCACCACCACAGTAAAAAAAGAGTTTCCTGTTGTTCAGAGGGAATCTCCTGTGTTTCACTCCGTGCCCATTGTCTTTTGCTCTGTTACTGAGCACCGCTGAAATGACCTGGCGCTGTCTTCTTTGCATCCTCCCTTCAGGTTTCCCTACACATTGCTGATAACCCCTAAGCTTTCTCTTCTCGTGGCTCAACAGTCCCAGCTGTCTCTGACTCATAGGAGAGATGCTCCACTCCCTTCATCATCCTTGTGGCCCCTTGTTGGAATCTCTCCAGTATGTCCATTTCTCTTCTACTGTTATTCTAGAGCCATTTGCTCCAGGACAGACAATTCCAGAAAATAATTCATCCTACCTAAATTGTCCTTTTCACAGGCATTTGCAAATCATTTGGAATGTTGCTACTACTAAAAATACAATCTGTCCAGGACTCCTCTTTTTTAGCTTGGGGAATGGATGGTGGCAGGGGAGGGGAAAATTGAATTAAACTTTACGTAAACTGAAAGCATTTCAGCATTCCCCTGTGTTTCTTTCTGAAAGGAAACAAACAAACGACTCTACATCTATGCATTTTTAATGGTTTTTGGAAGAGCGCCTTCTCTGAATAGGCATACCTTCCTGTTCTGTCAGCCACCTTCTCAGCTGTCCTGACTTTCATGTGCTAGAAATGCAGTCATGAGAGCAATTTAACCTCATCCAAGTGAAGCTAGAAGAGTAATCCTTATCGTGGAAGCACTGGAGATGTTTCATTTAAGTCTGCTTGTCTGTAAATGAGAGACATAAAATGTGTCTGTAAAAGACACATAAAAACCTCATGGCACAGCAGTTTCACATTTTCTTTATCATGCCAGCAGGGATGAACCCCACAAGAGATCCATGTGTGTTTCAGCAATGCTTCCCCTTGGTCTAATGTCAGTGGGTATCCAGTTTCTTCTCCTTGCTTTGCATTTTCTTTAACAAAGTATTCTTTTCTTTCAACTGGGTCTGTAATTTCAGGGCAAAATCAATGCCAGTGGCCACATCTTTTTGTTTAAGACACTCCAGGAAAAACTGTCCAAATGTGTAGAGTGTCAAAGCTCCAGGCAAATGACTGGGCTGCTGGCTACATCTTACCTTGATGTTAAGGTAGTGGAACCAGATGTGGAGAAATACTGAACAAGGCATCAGAAATTGCTGGATGTTACAAATGAGTGTAGGAACCTGACAGAACCTACAGATGGTGCTGTGAAGCATGGCTGGATTTCATAGTTTGTAAAGGGGGAGTTTTGTGATAAAAGATTCACAGGTAATGGAAAAGGTGTTGAGGACCTTTTGGGGAACATACTCTTGCAAGGCAAACAGCTCCTAGGTAATCATATCAGTAATACTCTCTAAGTCTAATGTCAGGTAACAATATCAGAAATATCAAATTTAGCTCTAGATGTAGTGGAACTGTGACCAGTGGATAAAGAGTATTTACAAGTGAATTGTTTATTTGGGAGGGGATTGGGATAGAGAAATGGAATTGCTCTGTTGGCAATTAGGAGAGTCAGGAAATAGGAAAGTAGTAATAAGGCGAATTCTGTAATCAGTACCTGCTGGGTAAGCTTAGGTTTGATCACAGCAATAAATATCAGGACAATAAACCAAACCTGTTTTTTCTGATGATACCACAGGAGCTGGTCGTGTTTCCATGGTCAGCAGAACCACTATGGGAGAGAGGTACCTTCCAAGCATAAGATGGCAACACCCAGCACAGGTGGATTGAACATTCTCGTATTACCACGCCCAGTCTTATTTCAAGACTAACAGCACTAACAGCTACCCATGACTTTCTCACATATAGCTGTGAGGTTCCTGTCCCTTTTTGCTTAATTAAGTGTGTCTAGAGTGAATGGCACATAGCAAAGGTCTCCACTCAGTCTGTAATAATTCCCTTGTTACCAAAAGGGAATTTTGACATTTGAAACTATTCACATTCAAAATTTATGAATAAAACATGATCTGTGTCGGAGATCATGAGAGCATCATTATGATTTCACACAAAGGGTTTTGGTTGCATTCCCTTTTTGTGGACAAATCTTACCCTCTTCTTCCACATGCAAGAACATGTGTAAGTATTCTGAATATTTTTAGAGACAACCTGAAAAACTGATGAGAGATAATCCCATAGTGGCCTGCACTATAGTTTCTAGAGGAAGGAGTCAATGTATGAACTATCTCCTATTCTGAACCTGTATTTTTGCCTCCCATTAAGGACAGCCCAGGATTCAACATGTTCTTATGGTGGACCATCAGAAGCTGTCATTAAGAATAAAACTCAGAAATTAAATTATTTGACAAGCCTGCTTTTCTTATAGGATAGAAGACACAGCTTTGGCACTAGATGTTATTTGACATGGATAAAGGAAGAGGACTGATGCTTAGCAAGATATCTGTACGTATTCACAGGTCAGAGCTGTGACAGAGCAGAGGAAAAACGTCCTTACTGAGAAAGCTGACATAAGCTTTGATTCGTGTCACTTATACTAAAATCAAAACACAAAAAAGAACTTCAGGTTAATGGAAAGAGTATCAGGGACATAAGGCAGGTCCTGCTTTCTCATATAGTGGTGTACATCCCAGGTTTCACTTGTCAAGGCAATGGCTTGATACTGAGGTCACTGAAGACACTCAGATGGCCAAATAAGAGTATGTTTTCCCCTATAACTGGCTGCAACTCAAATTGATTTTAATTTTTTTAATTCTTTTAACATAAGTTACTCCTAATGCATGTGCAGGAGCACGTGCATGCATACACTGTTTACATAATTCAATGCAATCATACTGATTGTGAACAGATTTAATTCTGGCTTACATGAAAAGAAGAGATCCTAGTGGTTCTGTCTTTGTATTTATATTATCTTATAATAGCAGTCTTAGAAATCTAATTAGTTGGTTAGAGCATTATTTGGGTGAGAACATGACACAGATTGACCAGTTCCTGAGTCACTTCTTTCTAATGATTACACAGCAAGTCTAGATGACTTATAACTAGACAGTCAACTTTTAGACATCTAAACCAGGTGGGATTAGGCTCTCTGGCATGTCTTTTCATGACACGATTTTGGGGAACTGAATCATAAATTTATATTTTCCTCTTCAGTGTTCCCATGTTAAATTTCTTGAATCAGCTGTTCACCCAGCTCAGGGCATTCACAGTAGAGATTAACTGCGTCTTAGCTGGTCACTGCAGGATGACTTATCCCAAAATGGAAATAAGCACTTCTAGAGCATAGCCCTTCTGCTTAAGAATAAGTCTTATCAGATAAGTCTTCGTCTATTGCCCTAGGATGGCACACTTGCTGCATCTTGCAAACCTGCAGAACAAAACTTGGTGTCCTTACAGCAATATTTTCTTTTCAGAAGAGGCTGTGGGTTTGTGGTCATGGGATGGCAAGGAAGGGTGATGGAACCTGGGACAGAAAAAGAAAGCAATGAGTCAATGATAAAAAAACCCACCAAACAACAACCACTTCTCCACCTCCTTTATGACTGAAACTGTGAAACATGTCTACCAGAACACCAAATTGGAGATGGAGATGACGATGTGGAAAGCTCGTTGATTCAAGAGGATTGTCTATCCTGGTGTAACCTGCAGATCTATTAACTCTGAAGATCTGTGGGTGATTTAATTTACATGCCATGAGGCCTGAGACTGCTCATCCAAAGGAAAAGTGTCTGCTTCACAGCTGAGCTTGTTCTCAGTTGCTGCTAGAAAATGGCTGTGTAGTTCCCTTTTGGAGTGAGGTGTCTACACTATCATGTTGGCTCTGCTCTGGCCAGAGTGTGAAATCTTCTCTGATGTGAGCCAATTTGTATTTTCAACAAAAACCTGAGCAGTTGTGAGGGATGCTCAGCCTCATACAGAATACATGGATGAAAAGTTTGTCCTAGTTCATCCATTTTCAACAAGCCTCCAATTTTATTCCAGTAAACTCTGCATTCCTAAATATCCCCATTTGATTTCATGCCAGGTTCCAGGAACATACAAGCATCACCGTAGTAGGCAACTACAGGGACACACAGTCCAAGGCTGAGCATCGTGCAGGATAAATACAGTTAAATACACATCACAGGGTCCTGGCTCTATGCCAAGACCCTTCTTGTGGTCTGGAGTTCAGAGATATCATCGTGACAGGTAAACATGAAAATACACATTTGGGCTCACAGGAATATACAGAGGCCGATTAATCAGATTTTTAGAATGTGTCCACACTTGCTTATTTTTATCTTTTGCATATAAAAAGGGGTTATAAAATTAGCTTTGTGCAAATGCATACATTATAACTACCTACATACAGCTAGAAGAAACATCACTTGGATTGGGCAACAGACATACATGCAAGTTGAGAATCATTATCAAAAGTTAAACACCCACCAGATCACTCCAGTAATTCCTGCTGTCACTAGAACAGCCAGTCCATACAATTTTGTGATTCCTATGTTCCTGGTGTTGAAAAAAAGATTGTGAATCCTGGACTGACAATAAAGTGGAAAAAAAAATACATAGAAAACACTGTAGTTATTAAATATAGATTAAGCCTGCTATTTTGGACATAACACAGAGAAAATATATTCTTTCAAGAGGGAAAGTTTCACATCTAGGTATTTATAATAGATATTAGATATTTAGAATAGATATTACATAGACTTAGCTCTCACAGCAGTACAGTGTCCTATTTTATTAATGTACCAGTAATGTAATCAGACAAGTCAGTTCAGATTTTCTCTGGATCAAGTTTTCTTCTTTTCCTGGCCAGTGCTCTTTATCATCTCTATTCCAAACCTTCATTCACTCTTTCTTTTTGTCTGGCTCTTTTTGACCTGTATTCCTTGGGTTTTCTACTGTGTCTCTTACCTGTACAGTTCTCTGGCTTTCTAAGTTGATGGTCGCAATCCCTTTCTCTAGGTCAGCTTCTCTTCCCTACCCATTCTAGGCTATTCACAACTATGCTTCAGTGAAATCTTCCTTTTTTGCTAGTCTTCTGGAAAGACTCTTTGTAGTATTCTTTGTCCATGTTCCCTTCCCCTCCTCTCTTGAGCATCCCTTCCCCCTCTAATCACCTTTGTTAATTACCATGCTCTAGTTTTCAGCCTATTACCCCACATCCAGCCCACCCCCCCCCCTTCCCGAGACACAGTATTTACCAATGGTACTTTCAGTCCCTCCACTTCAGCAGCTCCTGTTCTCTTCCTCTTCTGCTTCATCTCTCCTCAAATACCTGCTGAGCCAGCATACACACAGCAGATCCTTTCTGTATGTTGTTCATGTGTCAGCAGCCAGGCTCAGGGCCAAACGATGAGCCTCCACCCAGTTCCCTACTTAAGTGGGAGTACTGTCTCCTGACTAATGGGGAAACAACAAGAAACTTGCAAGAACCAGTTATTCCCAGGCACTGCAACACTGAGATTCCTGATGAGAAAGAAGGTGACTACCTAGACTTCTGCTATGGAGATTTTTTTTTTTTCTTAGAATGTGGGCATTCAGTGTATTTCCAACACTGAACTTAAGACACTTTTCGAAGTCACAGGGGAGAAACAAACATTTTCAGGACGTAATTATTTTAATCTTAAGGTGGCCTTTTAAAGTCGGTAGTCTAGACTAACCAGAGCTAAAGAGTGCCTAAAACAGCATGCTCATTGTCTGAGTCTTTCTCTTCATTTACTGGAGGAAAAAAATAGCTGCCTACAAAGAATCATTGAAGTCCTGCAGAAGATGGTTTTGTTCTGTCGATGCCAGTCTGCTCAATTCCAGTGATTGTATAGGAAGTACGCAGCTGGTGTGAACAGCTGCAGTAGTTGGATGGATAACAAGTGGGGTATTTTTGAGTAAACCACAAATAATGCAAGGAAGGTTGGACAGAGAAATACAACTGTGTTGCTTGCTGGTTTTCAGCATATGCAGGTAAGTTTAGACTAGTAACTCACGGTAAGTCAGTAACTTGAAGTAAAGGTCCTTATGTCTAACTTCACATGATTAGCTATTCAAAGAGACTACAACAGGTTACCATCAATGCAGATAATTAGACAATTCTAGGGAGTCTTCCTGGGACCTACTTCCATTCATCTATCTGAAAATGATGTGACTGAGATCCTCAACTTTATCTATTAAAAGAATCAGACTGTGAGGTTACATACAGGTTTCTATGCCCTATATGCTTAAAATGAAGTGAGTTGAAGCTTAACCCTAATGTAATGAAAGATGTAGGGAAAAAGATTAGGATTAGGTAACAAGAATATAAGACATAAAAGTGGAGTTATGTGGTCATAGATGTAAAATGAGTTAATGATGTCTTGCAGAGTTCTCCTGCACTTGTGTTTTTAGTATTTATATCCCTATAGGTCCATTAATTAAACAGAACACTGTGAAGTAGAAAGGGGGATGAGAAATAGTAGGTTAGTTATGTGAGTTTAGTTTTGGTGATATCTGCAGTCACACACAAACACACAAAATCCACCACACTTTTTAATAAACAATATGAATCTCATTCTCCCAGACTGGATCTTTATCTCAAATCCAAGGAAAATAAATATCTGTCTAAAGAGTTCTAAGCTTAGGGTCTACTATGTACTATATAGGTACAGTCATAATTACTGGGTACTTCCAGATCTCCATTGGTGATTATATTTTATTCAGACTGCTCTAACTCTGTTATCTCCTGGGCTCCATCCATCTTGCATAGCTTTAGCCTCATGACATATTACATTCACTTTGCACGGCACCCCAGGCTGCATGGACTCCTCGTGATTCTGAGGCATTTCTTTTCCTTGGTGTTCCATTTGAAATTTTCAGCATAGTTTTAGGTATTGTGTGTCTTGTGGTGGTATGAAGGAACAAAGACTGATGATACAGTGTTTGAGGAATTTGCAGGCCAGAGAAATCTTGCCCGTACTTACTAGCAAGCAGTAATTAAAGGAGATCAGACATGGAGTTACATTTTGATCTGATCTAAAGGGGAGCTAGTTGACTTCTCTAGAGGTAAAAGACAAAAAAGTTATGAACTAACAAAGAAACATGTCTTATACATATCTTTATATAAAGATATATCTTATACATGTCTTATACAAAGAAATTCGCTTATACAGATAGAATTGCCTATTCATGATTTAGATGTGGTTGGGTAGTCTTCCTGCTCTCCAGAAAAGTTAAGGTTTTGTCAAAGGCCTTAAGTGAGATCTGCCAGACCTATACAGCTTTCTGAAATGGCCACAAAACATGAATATGTAGACAAATTCATTCCATTTGCAGGCTGATGTACTTTGTGAAAACACAGTTAGTTGATCAGGTAGGCACAGCATCAGCTAACTACTCAGATAAAGATTCATATTATTATGTAGGATAACTTCCTGAGGAACAAATGTCAGCAATGTGTTCATAGGAAGAATCACTAGTAGGTAATTTAGGAATAGTCACCTCCAAAAAATGTTTCACAGCATCTAAGTTAGGTTGTTTGTTTCATGAACAGTAACTGCTGCAGAGGGAGCCTCAGAATTAGTCTTGGCGAGTTTTCTTCTTGGGTACCTCTGTTTATACAAAGGCAAAATAAACACTGAAATCCCATGAGTAATTACTTACAGCTTATGCAATCGTCCACTGACAAGCTATTTTATCAACAGGTAGGAAGCAATCACGCCAGTATGTTTTGCAGAACTCCCACCAGATGGATTATTATTCTCCCGGAGAAGGGTTGTCTTTCCTAACCAGTCCTTTAATGGCAGCACAAGCAGGGCTGAAGTAGTGTGAAGGTAAGAGAAAAGTTTTTCTCTGTTATTCTTCTTTAGAAATTTTTGTGGGGTTATCCCCTTCTTCCAAGGAGGAAATAATCCACTGGCATTTCAACAATTACAGGATATGTATGAACTACACTGAACAGCACATCTAGGCCGCTTGTTGACATGCACTTGTTGAGTCAAGGAAGAAATACACATGGAATGATCCATCTAACCTATTTTAGACCTTTTCCTCTCAATCAGAGGAAATGAGTGTAATGTATGTTAGCTAATTAAATTAATAGCAACCTAAATTTCAGCAGGTGGATTGCGGCTTCTCAGTATAGTCTTCTGACATTAAGATAGCTCAGGTATCTACCGCACTTTGAGTGACAGAAATGTAAGCACTGTATTTTATTTAGAGAATCACTGTCGCTCTCATATTTAGAGATTTTACTGATGTGTAAGATGAATCATTTAAAATTTGAAACACCCATATATCCTCCTTTTTATAGGCAGAACTAATACTGGCCAGGTCAGGAATACACATACTATAGAGACAAATTGAACAATAATGTATTTTGTGCTGACCAAGAAAAAAGAGATTAATTTTGCAGCCTCTTTTTACATGTGGGATTTCTCCTGGTACTAAAAGCTAACAGTGATATGGTTGCAAAGTTATATGCGTTTGCATATTACAGATCTACAATCATTGTTTATGTTACCGTTTCTGCAGCTATTGAAGATTTTAAATGAACAATATCTGGACTGAAGCTTCAGTGTCGATCAGTTGCTCTGTGAAGATGTCTGTTCTTCCATCGCTTAAAACCTGGTTTGTTTCTTTGCTTTTAAAGTGAAATAAAATAGGACACTGGTAGAACTTTTAAATGAGTTGAAAAAGCTTTTCTCTTCCTATAGGATGGTAATTTCTAAGAACAGAAATACACATTTTTCCAGTATGAGAGGGTTTTTTTGCTTTTCAATTCTGACCTGTAGAAACTGAGAATTACATATGAAAATTAGCTTGTCAAAGTTTGAAAAAATGTGGATTGGAAGAGAAAAGAAATACAGGGAATGGGAGAGGAAAAGCCACAGATGGAGAACTGCATTCCTAACAAAACATAATTTTTCTTCCTTTGAAAGCTTTGTTTAGAATAACACATACTGCTCTCTGGAAATACCTGTTTCATTTAATGAATATCTCAAGATATTTAATGAATATCTATGCTGTGAAGATGTAGCGGGGACCAAACTCTACTCCTCAGGCAGCACAGGAATGTCTTGGCGTTACAGATCTAAGCCCAAATGCCTAAGTCATGCAGATGCATCCTGGATATCCAGTATTGCCCATAAGTTAAGCAAAACTGGGCATCCAGCTATTTTATGGGCATTCAACACCCATGGATTTCAGTAAGAATCTAGGCCACTAATTATGAAACAGGTATCAAAGTATCATATTGAATTTGTTCTTGTTTCTTAGAAAAGATATATGATCTGAATGAAGTAATGCTCTTCTTTCTCTCCCTCTCCTCAACTTTTTCCTTTTTTTTACCATCATTCTTCATTTCTTTTGTTCAAATTGCCATTTTTCTTTTTCTCCTCTGCAGTTTTTCTCACTATTTCTTTGGTTTTAAAAATATTTCATAATTTTTCACTTTTATTGCATTTACTTTTTCTCTGAATCTTGATGCTATGCTCTTTGTTATGATGCAGAAAAACAGCACAAAAATTCAGGAATTCATCCTCTTGGGATTTCCAACTATCATGGAACTTCAGATATTACTCTTTGTGATATTCCTTGTAGCCTACATGCTGACCATCTTGGAAAATATGCTCATAATTATCTTGGTAAAGATGAATCATCAGCTTCAGAAGCCCATGTATTTCTTTCTCAGCAACCTCTCCTTCCTGGAAGCTTGGTACATCTCAGTCATTGTCCCCAAACTGCTTTTAAATTTTCTTGTTGAAAGCAAGAATATCTCTTTCGGAGGCTGTATGACCCAGCTTTACCTCTTCAGCTCCCTTATTTGTACTGAGTGTGTTCTCCTGGCAGTCATGGCTTACGATCGCTATGTGGCCATCTGCAATCCTCTGCGCTATCAAGTCATCATGAACCAGTGGCTCTGTAAGCAACTAGCCACCTGCTCCTGGCTCATTGGCTTCTTGGCCTCCGCGTTGAAAGTATTTTTCATCTCTCAGCTGTCTTTTTGTGGCTCCAATGTCATCAACCACTTCTTCTGCGACATTAGCCCCTTGCTGAATGTGTCATGTGCTGATAGGATTGTGGCCGAAACAGTGGATTTCACCCTGGCCTTGCTTATCTTGTTGGTTCCCCTCTCTGTCACAATTATCTCTTACATATGCATTATCAGCACCATCCTGCATATCCCTGCAGCCCAGAGCAGGAAGAAAGCCTTCTCCACCTGTGTTTCTCACCTCACTGTAGTCATTATCTTCTTTTCAGCCACTCTGTTCACGTATGCCCGGCCCAAGAGAATCCACCCTTTTGATTTAAACAAGCTAGTGTCAATTGTGTACACTATCGTAACTCCCATGCTCAATCCCTTCATTTACTGTCTGAGGAATCAGGAGATTAAAGGGGCTTTGAAAAAACTCTTGTGTTAGCTAGACTGCCCCCAGGGTCTCTTAACCCATTGCTGTTCACCTTTAAGATATTTCCTTGTAGGTGGAGAGTAAGTACGAGAGCTAGAAGGAAAGGGGTTACAATTTAGGTGGTATTTTGAACTGCAGTCATTGTAATGCTGATATCTCAAGAAGCTGAGGCATGCATATGAGCACTTCACAAGAAATCACCTTCTACCTAGTACCTTCAAGTATTACCTATTACGTTGCCCAGAGAAGTCGTGGCTGCCCCATCCCTGGAGGTGTTCAAGGCCAGATCGAATGGGGCTTTGAGCACCCTGACCAGTGGGAGGTGTCCCTGCCCATGGCAGGGGGCTTAGAACCGGATGGGGTTTAAAGTTCCTTCCAACCTAAACCATTCCATGATCCTGTGATTCTATGGAATTATCTTTATCCTTTGATAAAGGCTTATGCACAATGAAGTTATTGATTTGACTGACAGGCACTGAAGAGAATAAAAAGACATAACAGTGGCTTTGAAAACAGTTCAGTTAACAGCATATGCTCCAGTTCTAGGCAATATCTGACAGCTGAGGGGAGACGTATATGCCTAACTATGCACATGCCTAATTTTTAAAGATCTTGGGTATTCTGCTCAAACTACAAATGTGATGATAAAGTGAAGATATTCTTCTGTAGTTCCTATATCATGACTGAAGATCGAAAGAGGAGGGCTCAGGCCCTCCAAAGTATTTCACCTTCTATGAGAAGCCTGTACTTCGGAACCTGGATCGATCCTCTTGTAAGAGAGTAACAGCAGAAGGAAAGAAAGTGTTCAGAGTGGAATGAGAAAAGCCTAATTTCTTAGGTAATGTTGAAATAAATAAATTGAAGACTCTAAATCATGATGCCTATAAACAAAGTAACATTTTGTAGGACATTTTCATTAATTTATGTTCTTACAAATTCTGCTGAAATCACTGTGTTTTGGTTTGAATAAACGTACAGTTGTTTGGGAATTTTGCATATTTTAGGAGTCACTGGCTGCATCTCTGCTCTCTTTGTCAACATGAGCACCACTGAATTAATTTACTCGAAGGAGTGACCTGTGGCCATTTTGCTAAATATATTACAGTGTCATATGCTGACAGCGATCACAGTCAGGCTCCTGTTGATCAGGCTGCTCAGGCCAATGAGCAATCTTTTGGTTTTAGCCAACTCCAAAGCTTTTTTCATTTGTTCACTCAGGTTTTCTGCCAGTGTGTTTTGTGTGCAAAACGACGACATCACTGTTTCACAGTATCAGTGTGATCTTCCTAGTTTCCTTCATGGATCTTAATACATGTTGCTTTTAAGGGGTCCTTTCTATTTATTTGTTTTATTTGTTTGTTTACTTACTTGTTTATTTATTTTAATGACACTGAGGTTTAAACACTTCAGAAGCAACTACGCTGATTTCTTATTCAGTTATAAACAAGATTCCTGCATCTCCAAACACAAGGTCCTGGGATGCTCTTGCCTTCTTGTGGCCCTTCACTGGGCTGGAAATATTGTAACAGTTTTAAAAGTTAATCTAAAAGTTCACATTTTTTATAATACAGACAAGAATTACAGCTTGTAATGGTTATGTTTCCGCATGGTATTCAGTTTCTATGCTGCATGTGAAGGATGGAGAATCGACAAAATTAGGCAAGACTGGTGCAATAGTTTCAAAGAATTGGTCCATGTGGACACAGAAAGAGGGAGGAGATGTTTTGTCTTTGCATCCAACTTGAATTGGCTCTAAACTGATAAGAACCACACTACCACTGCTATGTTCTGTTTGAGGAAAGAACAAGATTTCCATTGCAGGACAATCCCAACCTACATTCACTAAACAGTAAATGTAGACTTTATACAGAGACAGCCAGACGAAAAGCACTTCATAGTGAAACACTATAATAACAGTAAGTATTAGGAAGCAATGTTCTCCTGTGAGGGTGGGGAGGCCCTGGCACAGGTTGCCCAAAGAAGTTGTGGATGCCCCATCCCTGGAAATGTTCAAGGCCAGGTGGAATGGGGCTTCAACTTTTTACTTACCTTTAGATATGTAGATAAGTAATAGGGCTCCAATTCATCTCACTTAAATGAATGAATGGGATTTGTCTCCAGGTTTAAACACCCACACAAAAATGCTTTCAGCATTATTAAGGAACTTCTAGGACTTGGATTAGTTGTACAGTCATGGGTGCTTGATGTCTCTTGAAATGACCTTGTAGACAATGATCTGAGCCAAAATCCTTTATAGTTCAGGTCACTCCCCTTCGAGTTGCTGCAGGCTGCTCTTAGCCCTCTCCTCATCAGATCAAACTAGACTAGCCCTATTCTTACTGTTTGTACTCTAGACCACTGCTGGCCATACTGGTAAGGCCTCTGCTGGACTCTGTGCTGTTTCTCTCAGCCCAGCCTTAGCAAGGGTGCACAAACTAGAACACAGTATGCGAGGTCTGCATAACAGATGATCTTTACATCATTGAATATAACTTAATTTACAGTAAGAGTGACTGCTGCTTGTTATTTGGTTTGGCATCCATCATAACTCTCAGGTCTCTTTCATCAAGGCTGCCACAATGGATTTCCAGCCTAACTGAGGTGCGGGGTTATTTTGGCTTAGGTACAGAACTTTGTATTTCCATTTTGAAAATTCTGTCTTTCCATGCAAGGTTTCCTTTGCTCTACTTCTGCATGTACGCTACATGCTTTATAGCATTCTTTTTGTTTTCCAGCTGCTGCTCATCCAAGGCTTTCACTGCACCTTAGATGCTAGGATTAGGGTTAGTCTAACCTAATTTGAGGGGCCTTCAGTGTAGATGCAAGTACATACAATGTGCATGTTTACGTGTGCACTGAGGGGTTTTCTTGAGGTTGTATGAGCACAATCTAACTCACTACACTGAAGAGAATCCAAATAGCTACCCAGCTGAGCAAATAAACTGTCTACTGAACCTGCCTTCTGCACTCCTTTTTCTCTAGTACTGAGAAAGCCTTTAAGCTGACCTCAGTAAGAACTGAGAACATTCCAAATAGTGCTAGACTGATGTGTTCAGGTCACTGAACTCAGTCTTAAATACATCCAAATTAGGAATTAAAATTGAGTCAAATGAATTCTATATCTAACATAAACCTAAATGTAAATATATGTATAAATTCCATTTTGAAGCTGAGGTTTCAGTTAATTATTTTACATGACTGTGAGTCCTTGAACAAGGCAGGCAGGTATTTCACAGAGTTTCTATGTATCAGTGTCATCTATGGAGACAGACACATTAAGCAACTCAAGAAATTGATTTAGTCTCTCTAACAGAGGTATTACAAAGTACTGGAATAATTTCAACATAATATTTGTAATATACTTTACCATACCAGTGAGCAAATACAGAGCTTGGCTATTCGTAGACCTGAAGTAACTCCAGGGTAGGAAAAACTCTTATTCCTAAACTAATCACCAGCTAAGGCTCTGGATTTAGATTTAGAGCACTAAACCTCTTTTCTATTTCAGCCTTTGGTAAATAACTGCAATATCCTTCTTTGCCTCAGTCTTCAACTCCAAGGAGGAATGCCCTAGGGATACTCAGCCAGAAGACGGTGAGAATGAAGCTCCAGCTGTTCGGAAGGACTTGGTTAGAAACCTGCTTGGCCAATTAGACGCACACAAGTCTACGGGGCCAGACAGGATCTATCTGAGGGTATTAAGGGAACTGGCAGAGGTCCTCACCAAACCCCTTTTCCTCATCTCCCAGCAGTCCTGGCTGACTGGGAAAGTGCCGCTGGACTGGAGACTGGCAAATGTTACCCCCATTTATAAGAAGGGTCAGAGGAAGGATCAGGGGAACTCCAGGCCTGTCACTCTGACCTCGGTACCAGGGAAGGTCATGGAGCAGATTGTTGTGAGTGCTATCGTACAGCACAAGCGGGACAACCAGTCAACATGGGATCAGGCCCAGTCAACATGGGTTCACCAAAGGCAGATCCTGCCAGACCAACTCGATCTCCTTCTATGACAAGGTTACCTGTTTAATGGATGAGGGAAAGGCTGTGGATGTGGTGTTCCTGTACTTCAGTAAAGCTTTTGACACCGTTTCTCACAGCATTCTGCTTGAGAAACTGGCTGCCATTGACTTGTGGAATAAAGACATCCACAACTCACAAGAGAGTTATGAAATTAGGTATGTTTATTACACCAGTGGGCAGCAGGTCGGAGAGTTCCAAATAGCCCTGCACCCCGAACAAAGAACAGGACGACATTTATTGCCAAAGGACATACATATGCATGAAATTTGTTGATCAATTCCAGGGCATCATTAGCATAAGTTCCACCCCTTGTGGCGACCCTGCAAGAGTCCTTCATGCAGGCTTAGTTGACATTTTACTTGCGGTCCTGGACATTCCTGTCAAGGGCTAATCCACTCCATTATCAGGGGATGCTCCCAGACCAGTTCCTCCTTACCAGCAGATAATCTTACAGAATTCTCTTGTGAAACCCTCCTCCTTGAAATACAGCCCATGAGAATATACAAAGGCTTAAAGTCCCACATCGCCATTGGCCTGGACAGGCACAGCCTCTGCTGGGTAAAGAAATGACTGGATGGCCGGGCCCAAAGGGTTGTGGTAAATGGAGTTAAATCCAGTTGGAAACCGGTCACGAGCGGTGTTCCCCAGGGTTCAGTGCTGGGTTCAGTCCTGTTCAACATCTTTATCAATGATCTTGATGGAGGGATTGAGTGCACCCTCAGCAAGTTTGCAGATGACACCACGTTGGGTGGACGTGCAGATCTGCTTGAAGGCAGGGAAGCTCTGCAGAGGCATCTGGACAGGCTGGATCAATGGTCTGAGACCAACGGGATGAGGGTCAACAAGGCCAAGCACAGAGTTCTCCATTTGGGACACAACAAGCCCATGCAACAACACAGACTTGGGGAAGAGTGGCTGGAGAGCTGCCTGGCAGAGAAGGACCTGGGGGTATTGGTTGACAGCGGCTGAACATGAGCCAGCAGTGGCCCAGGTGGCCAAGAGGGCCAATGGCATCTTGACCTGTGTCAGACCCAGCGTGGCCAGCAGGAGCAGGGCGGTGATTGTGCCCCTGTGCTCAGCACTGGTGAGGCCACACCTCGAGTGCTGGGTTCAGTTTTGGGCCCCTCACTCCAAGAAGGACATTGAGGGGCTGGAGCGTGTCCAGAGAAGGGCAACGAGACTGGTGAGGGGGCAGGAGAATAAGCCCTGTGAGGAGAGACTGAGGGAAGTGGGGTTGTTTATCTTAGGGAAGAGGAGGCTGAGGAGAGACCTCATCACTGTCTACAACTGCCTGAAAGGAGGCTGTGACGGGGTGGGTGCTGGGCTCTTTTTGCAAGTGACGAGCGATAGGACTAGAGGAAATGAGCACAAGTTGCACCAGGGGAGGTTTAGACTGGACACTAGGAAGAATTTCTTCACTGAAGGGGTGGTCAGGGATTGTCACAGCTGCCCAGGGAGATGATGGAGTCACCATCCCTGGAGGTGTTTAAAAGATGGGTAGATGAATTCCTTAGGGTTTAGCAGGGAGAGAGGTACGGTTGCACTCAATGATCTCAGAGGTGTCTTCCAGCTTCATGATTATATGATCCTCTGCTTCAGGGATTTTTGTTTTTGTTTTGGGTTGCTTTTTCCCTCTGCCCTCTCAGTAGCCACCAGTGTGGGCTATTTCTTAGACATTTTCAGAGTTTCTTCTACTCTGTATGGAATCACAGAGGAAAGAGTAGGATCCCTCCTCTTTCTGTGATTAATTCCATTGGGAGGCAATCTGTAATTTCTAGGTCAAATCTCACGAGACACTGAAGTGACAAATTTATCTGTGTTGGTATAAATCATACAACTGACACAACAGCCTCCACTTCATCTGTTCCCTACTGATTTTGTTCTCCAGGATCAACTAAGGCGGTGGATTCTACTCTGAATTGCCACTACAGAAGGTTGAGAACAATTCTGGTTTTCATCTCACTGGCTGAGGCATTCTTACTTTTTAAGGAAAAATCTTAGTCACCTACAAACAAACCAAACTATAACTTGATAAGGGAGAGCAGGGACAGGGTGAAGGGGAATGGTTTGAAGCTGAAAGAGGGGAGATTAGATCTTAGGAAGAAATATTTTTTCTACAAGGGTGGGGAGGCCCTGGCCCAGGTTGCCCAGAGAAGTGGTGGCTGCCCCATCCCTGGAGGTGTTCAAGGCCAGGTTGGATGGGGCTTGGAGCCCCCTGATCCAGTGGGAGGTGATCCATGGCATGAGGTTTGGAACTGGCTGAGCTTTAAGGTCCCTTCCATCCCAAAGCATTCTGTGATTCTATCTGTGATTCTATGATGCTATGAGTCTGATTCTATAAGTAGCTTGCAATTATGTTGTATCTGGGATGATATGTGTAACTTTGTATCTCAATAAGCTTTATGTAAATATAAGTCTCTTCAGAACTAACCATAGAAACATTTAATGAGGTCTTTCAATGATATTTGGAGGTTTTTAAGATCAGATTGTGAAGCACTAGGATCACCTCATGGTGCTTCACATTTCCTTCATGTTTCGTGGGACATACATGATATAACTTTAGAAATCTACAGATGTAAAGTATTGGTTAGGTAAATGTTCATCTATAAGCTCATAATCTTACATTTCTTTGTATTGGATGGACAATATGTTAACATGATTCATCTTGCTTATTTTAGACCTGTGTCTTAAATGTGATAATACTGATAGTGCGCATTTCTCTATATGAAATGTAAAGCAAAAAGCATGCTTACATATTTACAATGAAAAATTCTGAATTGAGTAGATGAATTTCACATGATTTCTAGAAACTCAGCAACAAAGCATCTGAACTTTAATTGGTGATGTAACATAACATTGTGAATTTAAGCCTGTCTGGTTAGATTTCATTGTACTAATTTATTGCAGGTGCATAAAGTTCATCTTTCCCGTACAGAATGGGTGGGAGGAATGAAACCAGTGTCATGTATTTCATTCTCCTGGGTTTTCCCTCCACTGCTGAACTGCAGCTGCTCCTCTTCTCTGCTTTACTTCTGGCTTATTTATTGTGTTGGAAAACTTCCTTATCCTTCTCATCATCCAAACTAACCACAGTCTGCAAAACCCCATGTATTTCTTTCTAGGAAATCTGTCTTTCTTAGAGATCTGGTATGTTTCTGTCATTGAGCCAAAGATGCTCATAGATTTCTTCTCTCAAAACAAACATATCTCATTCCAGGGGTGCATGGCACAGTTGTATTTCTTTGTGACTTTTGTTTGTACTGAGTATGTTCTGTTATCTGTGATGGCTTACGACCGCTTCCTGGCCATATGCAAACCACTCCAATATTCACTCATTATAAATCATCAGTTCTGTGCTCAGCTGACAGCAGGCTGTTGGATGTGTGGTTTGATCACTTCTTCCATCAAGCTGAGCTTTATAGCCCCGCTCTCGTTTTGTGATGTAGACAAAATAAATCACTATTTCTGTGATATTTCACCCCTATTGAACATCTCCTGCAGTGATTCATCTTCAGCTGAGCTAGTGGACTTCATCTTGGCTCTGATCGTCATCATGGTGCCTCTGTGTACTGTGGTCACCTCCTATATTTGCATCATATTCACCGTGTTGAAGATCCCTTGTCCTCAGAGGAGGTAAAAGGCCTTTTCCACCTGCAGCTCACATTTGACTGTAGTAATATTGTTTTACTCCACCACTCTTTTCACTTATGCCCATCCTAAGGACATGTATACCTACAGTGCTAACAAGTTGGTATCACTCTTGTACACGGTAGTTGTGCCACTCCTGAATCCTCTCATATATTGTCTTAGAAACAAAGAAGTCAGGCTTGCCCTGAGGAAGACCCTTACCTGCACAAGACACATCTAAGAAGGGGCTTTGCTCAAGAATATCAGTTCACAGTGCTGGTAAAGTAAAGCCAGGAGGTCCAGACCTTAATCCATGCTGAACTGAAACTCTCCTGCTCATGCACCCAGTAACCATATTTATTGAACTAGAACACGATAAATCCAAGTCTGGCTTTGTGTATACTTCGGGTTTGGGTTGAGAGGGGTTTTTTTCATGTTTGTTTTCCCACTGCAATTCTATGCTGCCTGCCTTTCTTAGAAGTCTCTGCCTGAACAACTGCTCCAGTTTTAAAGAGAAAGTTGGGCAACGCTAGAAATTGAATCCCAGATTTTGTTTGCCCTAGATGGATTACCAGGTTCAGAAAACATTGGGTGGGACTGTAAAAGGCATGCAAAATGCAAATATCTGCATCTCATTTATTTACCCTGAGATCCTGTTATCATCCCTGGAAAGAAACAGGAAGTGGGAAAGGAAACAACTTAGAGAATTGATTTAAGATAAAACGAAACGCCTTCTGAAGGAGACAATTTTTCTACTATAGCAAAAGAGGGAGTACAATGGGAATGGTTCCTGCTGTGCTATAATTACAGTGTCACTTGAACTCAGTTGCTGGGCCCTGAATAACCTTATTGTAACCAGGACACACCAAATAATTAATTCCAAGAAGAAACGTAGATGCAACTGCCAGGACGGATCACATCAATGTTTTCTTCAGGCTGCAGGAACCTTGGATCCAACAGTATTCCAGCAGGAGTTGTGACCTCAGACTCTGACTCACTTACTGCAGTCTGAGTCCTCCTATCGAATATGGAGCCTAGAGACACAGCTGATGCAACTGAGTCAAACACTGATTATCTCTAAGAAAAAAACTGATTGTCAGTTCCAAGTCTCTCTGGGTAAGTAGATGCCTCAGAGATCCACTCCCTGTTGAGGATATCACAGTGATTCAAAATGTTTAATACACTGTAACAAACAAATGAAAGATGATAAAAGCCTGTCAGCTGAGTGCATATCTCTATGCCCATGTTCAATATGGGTTTGAGTTTATAACTGAGACTATATTTTCTGATATTGTATGCTCTGTATGAACAGACACCTTCAGATTTTGCACATCCAGCTTTCCAGGGAGGAGACCTTAAGACACTTCCTGGACAAATTCGCTCTTTATATACTGTTGCCATGGACACAACTGATAAAACTAAGATTTTTTGAGGACCTGAGCACAATTTTAAGGAGAAGTGTTAAGAACAGCTTCAAATTAACCATACCAGCAAGCTATCACAAGAAATGTAAGGTACTGCTGTATTCCAAGTGTTGTCAGAAAAGCTGCAATGAGTAAGTAGGTCATTGATACAATAGGATGGAGCAATACTGTCTGAACCGCAGCATGGGGAAGAAGCAAAAAATAATAAATCCAGTATTTCTTCAGTTTTACATATCAGATCAAAAACCACTGAGCTCTCCATGAGCATGGATTCCTCAAATACTTCTGAAAAATTAGACGTCTAAATCTAAGCAAACTATGCTAGGCCCTTTTACTCTTCATGGACATGGTTTATTAGCCCCAGAGGACACTTATTCTATTTATCTTTAATCTTTAGACCTATGAATCATTCTCCAAAGATGTCTGTTTCTCTAATAGATTTTAAAGACAGTCTGTGATGCCTGGATCAGACCTGTAGGTTCGTTAGGGTAGAATCCCTGCAAGCAGCTAAGCCTCAAACAGACACTCGCTCAGTTTCCCCTTAGTAGGATGCGGGAGAGAATTGGAAAGGTAAAAGTGAGAAAACTCATGGGTTCAGATAAAGACAGTTTAACGGGTAAAGCAAAAGCTGTGTGCACAAGCAGAGCAAAATAAGGAATCCATTTGTTATTTCTGATTGGCAGGCAGGTGTTTATCCATCTCCAGGAAAGCAGAGCTTCATCATGGGTAACAGATACTTGGGAAGACAAATGCCATAACTCCAAGCGTCCTCTCTTCCTCCTTCTTTGCCCCAGTTTTTAATGTTGCATATCAAGTTGCCTGCTGTAGAATATCCCTCTCATCAGCCGGGGTCAAGTGTCCCAGCTGTCTCCCCTCACAGCTTCTTGCTCACCCCTAGCCTGCTCACTGGTGCAGAAAAGACCTGGACGCTGTGCAAGGATTGTTCAGCAGCAGCTAAAACATTGGTGTGTTATCAACACCATTTCCAGCACAAATCCAAGACAAAACCCCGTACAAGGAATTGAGAAAACTTAATTCTATCCCAGACAAAATATGTACAGTGTCCAGCCCATTTTTATTCTTATTACAGTACATTAAAGTAAAGCATTTATACAGCAATGATCATCTAACCTATCTCTTCCCTTATTTCAGTTTTTCACGTATAAAGTGAAAACCATAGCATTTCAGAGCTACATACATATCTTTCCATTGAAATACTAAATTTTGCAAGGGGTGCAGCTCCTCTGATATTGCGATTTTGCTACAGACATAGACTGGTTTTAAAGTATTGACCTGAAGGTGATTGCTTTGAAAGAATATCAAGAAAATTCTTCAAATGTTCTGTGAACAAGATTCTCATTCAATTGTTGTGAGGTTTCTACAGCCACTAATAATGACATAGTAAAATAACCTGAAACAAATAATCAATTACATATTGAACAGGGGTCTCTGCATGTTCTTGGGAAAGGAGAGAACACAGCCAAGTGCTACACAAAAACAAACCTTCTGAGAATCCATGTTCTCTCTTGCATCTAATTTTATTTCTGGAAGGAACACTTGTAAATTCAAGTTTAAGTCCCTTTAGGGTATTGTAAATACATCACCTCCCACAAGTAACATAAATATGACCAGGAGTCTATCAGTGAAATAGCAGGGATAAAATACACAGAAGCAGCATTACATTTCACCTTTATTGTCTGGTATTTCTCCTTGGTCTCTCTTCTTTTGCAGGCAAAGACATGTCAGAAGGGAAAAATATCTCATCTGAGGTTCAGATATCTGCTATGAAGATCTATGACTCTGGAAGCTGAATCCCCAGTGTTCCTATGCAGACTTATTAAAGCTGATATGAGCAAAATGTTAAGGAGAATACCCGCACAGCCAGCGGGATGATAGGCCAGTGATGTACTGATTGGCAAGGACTACTGAAAAATCAGTTGAGTACAAAAAACTCTCAATGATTTGTCAATATGTTCAAGAAATCCGACTACCAAAAACTGCCCTTGGCTTTGATCACACTATTAGGAGGCACGTGTATTGCAGTCTGTGAAGTCTGAGCTTTGCTTTGCTGACTGCAGCAATCGAACTACTAAAAATAGTTTATCTTCATTCCATAGCACTGAGAGAAATTAGGGCTTGTGAATGCAGTTAGATCTTCTGGACAGTAAGTCCATTAACAATAAGCCTATATTTAATGGGTCTACATCAGTCATTCTAGACTTTCTGCTTGATCAACAGGGAGACAGGCAATTCCAGAGACTTCTTCAGATCTCAGGTGAATAAAAAAATCTTATGTCCCTCTCATTGCCATAAAAACAAATCCATCTGCTTCACTTTCAGCTTAGGTTTCTGTTGGTCTGTTTAAAACAGTGGTTTACTTAAAGCAGTAGCAATTTTTATTTCAACAAGATGATTTTGATTGGATATAGGGTATCTTTCCACTGAAAAGATGTTTCATTATTATGAAACTTTTTCATAAGTTTGTATCTGTTACTTTTAAATCATTGATGGTTAAACATAAAAACAAGATAAAAATAAAGAATAATAAAATAATAAAAATAATAAAAATAAAAAATAAGGACAATTAAGTCGGACCAGACTTCATATTCATGAAACAGTTGACCACACTGACGTACAATTGTGAACATTTTCCTTTTTATATTTATGGATATGGGCATTTTCTCCTAATTTTCTTGCTAGGTTGATTCCTTTTCTAAGAAAGACAGATATTTCTAAGGGACTTTTTTCCCTCCACGTTTCAAACAGACTGATTAATGGTGAAGAGATCCCAAAGATCCAATCGGTGCTCACAGAAACCCACTGTTCGTCGGTAGAAAATGTGAAAGCAAAACCGAGGGAAATCCCCGAGAGCCACTCAGAAATGCTCTGCAGAATTGCTTTGAACATTGGTAGGATTGGATGCAGCTGTGGGTCAGCTCTGAAGGGAACTGATGACTGGTGACTGATTTTCTTCATTTGTTAAATAAAGAGTTACAGGCACAGTTTTGGTTTTATTGTACTGGACCACGTACCTCCAAGCCTAGGTGAGATGACACCTAACATAGGAAAACAAAGTAATTAAACAGAGGTGAAAAGGAATCACTTGAAATATTCTGTCAATTAATATTATTTTGAACATCCTGTATGAAGTAAATATTCCAACAGAGAAAACTTGTTTAGAAAATCTCAAGGTTTGAGGGTTTTGCTCCAAGCATATAAGAATAAAAATCAATTTCTCAAATAAAGTGCTTCCTTTTTTCTTAATAATAGGGTTTTTTTACCTTACAAGTATCTACACTTTTCTCATGTATTTCTTCACCCATATTTTTTTAAATTGTTTTGCCTCAGCTGAAGAAGTACATGCATTTATTCCTTTGTTAAGGGGAGAGTAGTCTTTTGTAGGTTATCTGAAATCTTAGGGTGAAATTTTTCTGCCCAGTTCAATCTGAAATAGTTATCTAGAGTAGAAGTGTCAAATTCACCGCCCTCAGGCCAAATTTGGCTCTCCACCTTGTTTTATCTGGCCCAGTACCTTGTTTCTAGCTGCTGGCAGCACCGAGATCCTTGCCCCAACGCTCCTGCCAGCACGCTGATCACGTGTGCAGCGTGTGATGCTCTGCAGGAGCAGAACAGTGGGAACCACAAGTTTAACACCCCTGATCTAGAGTGACTCTAGAATTATATGTCCGTTTCTTCGTTGATTGTAAACTAGTCCTTAAAATGAGATCATATGAGCTTTATGCTGAAGAAAGCAAAGCAAGGTAATTGGTTTGTCTCTAAATGAATATATTAGAAAAATCTTCAGCTATGAGACATGAAACCATTTTTCATTGTTTTCCATGTGTATCTGTTTTTCATATTTCTTAGGTTTCATGTATCCTATTGTTTATCTTATTTTTCTAATTGCTTCTCCAGGCAGTGTCTGAAGTTCACTACAACCTCATTTCTTATTTGAACGTGATCTGAAAGGAAACATGGAAAGCCACAGCAGGGTAATTGAGTTCCTATCGAGTGAGTTCAAATTTCATCCAGGATCACAACTCCTTCTCTCTGTTCTCTTCTCAGTGATATATGTTGCCACTGTGGTAGAAAATGCCTGCATGATTCTCATCATTAAAACAGACTCCAAGCTGCACGCTCCCATGTACTTTTTCCTAGAGAACTAGTCCATTTTGGACATCTGCTACTCCTCTGTCATCACTCCCAAAGCAGCACTGAAATTCTCAATGGGTAGAAGACTCATTTCCTACAGCGGCTGTGCATCTCAAATGTTGTTCTCTCTCTCTAGCACAACAGAGGCCTTCTTCCTTGCTGTGATGGCTTATGATGGCTTCTGTGCCATTTGCAATCTACTGCTGTACACAATCATTATGAATAAAAGACTGCATTTTCATGGTGATGGGCTCTTATCTGTCAGGCTACATGAATGGCACTGTCCAGACAGGCTTCACAACAGTTTGCCCTTTTGTGGGCCCCAAGAAATAAACCACTTCTTCTGTGATGTTCCTGCAGTGATGCATGCCTCCTGCTCAGCCATCATTGTCAATGAAATAAACATGTTGGCTCTAAGTGGATCAATAATTGTAGGTACTGCCTTGGTGGTTTTTATCTCCTATGGTTATATCATCCTCACTATTGTCCAAATGCCTTCAGCTGACAGCAGGTGCAAGGCCTTCTCCACTTGGTTTTCTCACCTGCTGGCCGTCAGCTTGGTTTCGGGGTCTGTTTTCTTCAGGTATGCTCAGCCTAGGGTCACATCTTCACCTGACAAAAGCAACATCATCTCTGTCCATTATAATATTGTTATTCCCATGCTAAACCTTTTCATCTACACTCTCCAAAACAAGGACGTAAAACAGTCACTGAAAAAACAGTTAAAAAGAAAAGGCATTTTTTAGCCCCTTTACTATAGATGGGGATGACCATGGTGTCCAATTTGCTATAGAGAAATGTTTCGAATGTAAAACAAGGGTCATCAAGAGACATCAGGTCTTGCTTTCAAGAGGCTTCTGTGGTTATAGGTGGTCAATGCCATGGATGAAAGCAGGGGGTATAAAAGATATCTAGGAGAATTAGATCAGGAGAAGATGTGGATTCGATTAACCAGATTTAGGCACTTGCAATTTGTCAGAGTTTTAATATATAATTTTTATAACAATTCTAAAGGCACAAATATTTTAAAGCCAGAACTAATCCAACTGTGTATTAAACATCTAAAATAGGACTTGAACTCTGACTCTGGCAAGTGCCTTATTTCTATGCATTGGAACACAGCCAGTTCAAGTGGAGACATTCTCACTGTAAACATCCAAAGAGAATAGGTCAATCGAGAGTGAACTGAGTGATTTGTCCTGCACTCTCCATTTCTTAAACTATTCTTTTTCAATTTTGCTTTTAATATTTTTTCTTAGAAATGAGTGGAACCACTGAAATTCGAGTTCTAACCATCAAGCATTGATGGGCGATTGCAATTTCATGTCTGAAGTCCTCTCTAAAAAAAAAAAGTAATATACAGCTCAATTCTGGTTCCGTGTGTTTGTGTGTCTGCTTGCATGAGTGTTTGTAAGAGGATGGGAGCTTTTTCTATGAGATAGACAAGCTTGTAACAACACAATCTGACATAGTATTAATATAAGAAGTTTGACTTCAACTTTACAGCTGCTTACAGTGGTTCAAAATTCTCGTAAAAAAAATGCACATTTCAAAAAAATACCAACTTGAAACTTTTCTACGTCAACACCTGGTTGTGCAGCTGCCATTGTTAGCAGTGATTTAGCTTTTATGATTGTGGGAGCAACTTGACAATCAAGGATCATGTGAAAGGGGTGTGATCAATCATTCTCCCTCTGACCCACACTTTTTTACTTCTAATCCCTTCATTACACACTTGTAAAGAATTTCTACCAGACCCTAGGTCCAACTATATGTCACATTCAGATACCTGTGTTTCCCTGCTTTACTTTGACTTTACTGAGTCTAGACTTCAGATTCTTGTTCTCTTCATACTCTTTATTTTTGTAGATGCGTACTTGTATTTTCTCTTTCTTTACTTTCATGTAACTCCTGTGACTCCCCCATGTATGGGTCACCCAAGCTCTTGTGCCCAGGATCTCCATTAGACAGAAAAATCTTAGAAAAGCTTTTGAAACACTGGCTTTCCATTCCACAGGGGGTTCTAACCACATATTGTCTACCTATTGTCTAAAATGTGGACCTGTTGCTCAGTGTGCAATGAGGCAATGACTCCATCACCAAGACAGACAGTGTTTATTCAGATTTTTGTGAATCCCAGGCCATTGGAGACTTTTTTTTCTCTCAAATCAAGCCCATTTCAAGAGCTACATTTCTACACAAAGTTGCACAAAGCTGTAAATTATTCATCATGCATGTGATAATATATTTACATCTAGTTACAACCAATGCCAAGTCATTCCTTGCACCTTCTGTGCATGCTCCAAGGGGTCTTTAGGGGTGCCTGGTGGTCGATACTCAGTCATCCACAAAGTTCATCCATCGATCAACTCTTCCCAGGCTCCTCTGAATTATTTGCAGTATCTCTAAACTGCTGACTTGGAACTTCTTAATTTAATTAAATGTCCCACTCCTTATTTAAAAGTTATGCTAATAAATGGCACTTTCATCTAACCATGCATCTCAACAAAGCTTATTCCCCTACCACTACAATTACAAAAGATAATCATTCGCTAGGACTCATCTTGTGTGTGCCTTGCCTGTCTTACGATGCAAAGATACTTTTTAAGATATTAAAAATACCGTGGACTTTTACCAAGGTAGCCAGTCATTCCTGCTAACGTCCCAAGCCACAGCATCTGGCCAGGCATTCCTACTCAGGTTTTTCATACCCCTCAGCAGTACCTGTTCATCATTCCCCCTTCCTACACATATAAGTACAATCTGGGTTCCACGAGCTGGTCCTTCTCAGAAAAACATTTGATACGTTCTGGCTATGGGAAAAGTCTGTTAAGGAGTTAGATTTTTAAAACATATCACTCAGATATGGGTCCGTCCCAGTTTAACCCCCCATTGTCCAGGCCAGCAGCTACACTGGGCAGCTATATCCCAATTCCACCCCACAGGGAACAGGGAAAACGGAAATAAGAAGCATTTGGGGGTTGGAAACTAAAAATAAAACACCTTTAATGAAACAATAATAATAAAAAGGTTCCAGACTGGACTCAGTGTCAGGCGGGAGCTGAACTCAGGAAAAGGAGTCAGGAACATGCAGACAGATTCAGCGGCAGACAGACAGACAAGGTCCTCCCTGAATGTCGTTCATCGAAGAAGAAGGGTTGACCCTTGTGATTCCCAATCTTTTATACTGAGTGTGATGTCTACAGAATGGAATACTTCATTGTCAAGTTCGAGTTACCTGTCCTGTCTGCCCCTTCCAGTAGGTGTGATCCCCCTGCACAAACTCTGAGATTGTCTGGTAACTTTCAGAAACCAAAGTTACTCAGAAGAGGCCCTGCTGAAAAGCTGGAGAACATGCTCTGCTTTAACTTGAACCAGAACAGAGTCTCACCCAAACACAATAACCATGTTTAGAACTATTCAGCTGAGTTCCTTGCAAGAACAGTGAGGCAGCACATAAAATACACAGATAAATATCACATTTTAAGACACAAACTGAGGAGTGTACAGACAGCAGCCATCACTCATTTTATTAACCCATGTGTCCAAAGTATGTCAGGCATCAGATCACAGCATGAAATCTATCTGATTTAATTTAAGACAGTCATAGAGTGATAACAGCACTATCACCCTGTCAGGAGAGTGAAATTAAGCATTTCTATTTCTGGATTCCTCTTTCTTAAGGTAGTCTAAAAATGGTCAGCTGATTTGCATTCCAAAGGACGTCTTTTATTCGATCAGTTTTGAAGTGTATGTACAATGCTAGTTATATGAAGATATAATAAATCTCACTGTACCTAAGAGGTCAGCAAGTGCAGTAATTGTCTATTCCATCAAAACTGTTTGCCTGATCCTGGAAGGCTCGTAAGACTCGTGCAGACCTGTGCGGCACACTCTTCATCTTTGTTGCTGCTGGAAAAACTTCATTAGCCTCAGCTTATGTCCTATTGCATTAACAACAGAAGAATCCTGGGTTTCTAGATGTGATTAATAGAGCCACTTCAATTAACTGAAGTAGAAGGAACCCAGAATATATATTATTAAATTTTTTTTATTGGTACTATGACCATCTCTTTCTGTATTTGCAGCAGTTCAGATTTTTAAATGCAAAACTGGAGAATCTACCTTTGCCTCAAAGCCGCCTGGCTAGAGGTGTCAATTGAAAATGTGAATGACTGAGCATCACTCACACCACAGGAAACGCACAATGGAGAGCATCACTTGACACTTAATTCTGTTGCAGGCTTTGGCGAGACCGAGACCCTTGTTAAGTAGTTGCATCTAAAAAGCCCAGCACGGGGCTGTCGGTGACTCTGCTTACAGCTGCAATAAGGATTCTCACAGCTTTGCACTTTTGAGTCCTCACCACTTGTGATGAACCCTCAAAGTCCAAAGTGTTCTCTGCTGTAATGACATTCTGCAGCTGCTGACAGTGCTTCAATAAGTGTCTGCAGACACAAGAACGGCACCGCTGCAGTTCAGCAGATGCTGTACATTCATACAGTAAAATGTTTCCAGTCACCTCAGGATTTGCCCTGGTTAATGACAGAGTCCAGCTTTCTGACATCCCAAACGCATCTGAGATCT
Organism: Neomorphus geoffroyi; assembly: GCA_033558235.1. NCBI lineage: Eukaryota > Metazoa > Chordata > Aves > Cuculiformes > Neomorphidae > Neomorphus > Neomorphus geoffroyi. The sequence goes on from JAUMJM010000037.1 coordinate 87,337, forward strand.
GAGTCACTTTTCCTACACATTTACAGTAAACTGGGAAAAAAGTGAGGGGAGTCAACATAGTCCCTATGCAAGAAGTGCTTTAGTCATAGTTCTAAAACTAAAAAGATAACGGTAGCCCTGAGGAGAAATACTTGGAGGTGCTGCTGGATGAGAAGGTCCACACGAGCTGGCAACGCACACCTGCAGCCTAGAAAGCAGTCCTGGGCTGCCACCCAAAGCAGCGGCACCGGCAGGGGGAGAGCGGGGATTCTGCCCTTCTGCTCCGCTCTGCTGAGACCCCTCCTGGAGGGCCGTTTCTGAGGAGGGGGGGCCCGTTCCTGGAGTGGAGGGGGAGGGGGCGTTCCTGCGCGGGACAGCGAAGAGGGCGGAACGTGCGCGGAGGGGGGGGCGGTTCCTGTGCGGTGGGGGGGGGGGCGGTTCCTGTGCGGAGGGGGGGGCGGTTCCTGTGCGGAGGGGGGGGCGGTTCCTGTGCGGTGGGGGGGGGGGCGGTTCCTGTGCGGAGGGGGGGGCGGTTCCTGTGCAGAGGGGGGGGCGGTTCCTGTGCGGTGGGGGGGGGGGCGGTTCCTGTGCGGTGGGGAGGGGGCGGTTCCTGTGCGGAGGGGGGGGCGGTTCCTGTGCAGTGTGGAGGCTCTCGGAGTGCCGATGCGGGTGCTGCTGGGTGAGTGCGGGGCGCGGGGTTTTTGTTCGGCAGAAGAGGATGTGGGGGTGCTTGTTCACAGCAGCTGAACACGGGCCGGCAGAGGCCGAGGTGGGCAGGAAGGATAAACCCCAGTCCTGGCTTGGATGACATCAGGAAGAAATTCTTCGCGGTGAGGGTGCTGAGGCCCTGGCACAGGTTGCCCAGAGCACCGATGGCGGCCCGAACCCTGAAAGCGTTCAAGGCCAGGTTGGATGGGACCTTGAGCAGCCTGGTCTGGTGGGAGATGTCCCTGCCCATCGAAGGGGGCTTTGAACTGGGTGGGCTTTGAGGTCCCTTAGTCTATGGTGCGGCCAAAAGGAGCAGGGAAGGGATTTTTCCCCCTGTGCTTGGTGCTAGGGAGGCCGCACCTCGAATCGTGCGTTCAGTTTTTGATCTGCTTATGGGTAGGAAGACTCTGCAGAGGGACCTAACAGGCTGGATTTATGAGCTGAGGCCAACTACATGAGATTTAACAAGGTCAAGTGCCAGGTCCTGCACCTGGGTCACGGCTGCCCAGCGGAACAGGACCTGGGGGTGCTGATTGGCGTCGTCTGGATGTGATGAGCCAGCAGTGGCCCAGGTGGCCTAGAAGGCCACCAGCATCCCGACTTGGATCAGCCATGGGGTGGCAGCAGGAGCAAGGAACAGATCATTCCCCTGGACTTGGTGCTGGTGAGGCCACACCTCAAATCCTGGGTTTGGATTTGGGCCCCTCATTAAAAAGAAGGACCTTCAGGGGCTGGTGTGCATCGAGAGAAGGGAACAGAGCTGGGGAAGGATTTGGAGCCCAGGGGTTGTGGGTAGTGGCGGAACGACCTGGTGCTATTTAATCTGGAGAAGAAGAGGCTGAGGGGAGACCTCATTGCTCTCTGCAGCTCCCGCAAAGGAGGTTGTGGTCTGTGTTTGTCCCTTCTCCTAAGTAATAAGAGACAGGATGAGAGGAAATGGCCTCAGGTTGCACCAGGGGAGGTTTAGGGTGGATATTAGGAAAACTTACTTCACCAAAAGGGTTCTCAGGCACTGGCAGAGGCTGCCCAGGGCAGCAGTTGAGTCAAAGATGGGTAGATGAGGTGCACAGGGATATGGTTCAGTAGTGGACAGGTACAGTTCGACTCAGTGATCTCAAAGGTCTCTTCCAACCAAACAATTCTATGATTCTCTCCTAGGTGGGGGAAGCGGCTTTGTGGGCACAGCCCTGACCCGGCTGCTGCAGAGCCGCGGGCATGGAGTCACCCTCATCTCCCGGCAAGGGGGCCAGAACCGGATCACCTGGGTATGAGAGGAGAGTTGGGGCAGCGCAGAGGAGCTGCTTGGGCAGAGGAACTAGTCTGCTTGCCCTGGCTGCCATGGCATATAGGGCATCAGCAGCTGGGAATCTGGCTCCTGTGGATGGATTCCCGGGCACCTTGGTGCTCCATTGTTATAGTTGTTGTGATGAGCACTACTGCAGGTCCAAGGAGCAAAACTTTCTCCATTCATGCTTGTGCTCCTGGCAGAGTCAGGAAGGAATTGGTTGGAGTTATTAGGATCCGCACGGCTTGACTGTTGGGGATGCTGGAGTGGAGTTGGGGCTGGGAGTGTGATGTCTCTTTTATGCTTGCATAGGAAGAGTTGTCTCGCTCTGGACTGCCCCCGTGCGACGCTGTGGTGAACCTGGCTGGTGAAAATGTCCTCAACCCTTTCCGCAGGTAACTTGACCTCCTGCAGTGCTGTTGGGACACAGCGAAGGCAAGACAGCCGAGGATTTCTAGAGAATGTGAAAGGGTGTCCAAGAAGCACTTGGGTTACCTCATTGTTGACGTCTGGGTCCTCAAACATTTCTATGGGCTTGATAAGTTCTGGGAGACCTTTGAAATACAGCTTCTCTTCTGGATGGACAGTTGGAGGCCAAAGTAATTCCGTGGTTCCAGGATCATACTGGATGCCTACATTTAGATAATGCAAAATCAGGACCAAAATCTGACTTCTGTGAGGGTGTTTTTGGAAATGCCTCTACTAGGCACTTGGGAAGAATTCACCATGTCCAGCTTTGGTGTCCAGCTCCTCCTTTGTCCTAAGGCAATCCAAACCCCACAGCATTTTGTGGGAACTGGAGAGTTACCATCTCCCAAAGTCCCCATGGATTTAGACAATTAAATCCCATGTCCTCCCCCTTCTTTGGGATAGGGAGGAATTCGTGTCACCTCCCTTGTGCTTGTGAGCCCTTCCTTGCTGCTGCTGTTTCCTTGGATGCCCTTGTTGGGATTATAGTCAGTGGTTCTCCTTTTTCTAGATGGGGTGATGCCTTCTGCAGGGAAGTCATCAGCAGCCGGATTGAGACCACCAGCACCTTGGCCAAAGCCATTTGTAAGGCTGAACAGCCACCTCATGCTTGGGTCCTCGTCACTGGCGTAGGTATTGATTGAGCCCAGTCAAGACGTGGCTGATACTGACCTGGAGAAGTGCACATCCAGACAGAAACGCACTTTTGAGGAAACCTGTGTTGTCTTGAAATGCCAGCTTTTTTACTATCAGTGTCACTGTGTTTAGGCAAGCCTTGATCAGCTTTTTCGTAGTCCTGGAGAGTAATTTGGGTCCTTGTGCTTTGTCTTGGACAGGACCTTTTCTCAGTTTTCCTGTGTATGCCTTTAGGCATCCTGTAGAGCTAGTCTGTCTAAGCAGAGCCTCAGCTGAATCTCCCTGCATGTCTCCAACTTTGCATTTCTGCTTGGTGCAGCGTGCCGCAGTTCAGCATCTATGATGCCCAGTTTTAAAGCAAGTGCCTTTCTGTGTAGCCAGCTTGGTGTGCTGCTTAGTGCTATATTTGGTTCTTGGGGCTGCCGGCTTAACCTGAATATTAGTGCATCCTGCTGAACTTGCCAAAAACGTGTCCACATTGCTGTCAGAAAGACCCCGTGCTGCTCATGTGAGGATATCCCTGATGGAGCAATTGAGTTCTGGGCTCCTGGAAGCAGGGGAGAGGGTCTGTTTTGGGAGGGAGGTAGCCAGTGTCATGATTCAACCCTGATTCTCTTTCTGCTGTTACACCTGCAGGCTATTACCGTCCTAGCCCCACAGCCGAGTACACCGAGGACAGTCCTGGGGGTGATTTTGACTTCTTCTCACGCTTGGTGAGCTCCTGGGAGGCTGCAGCTCTCATCCCTGGGAGCCCAGCTCGTAGTGTGGTGGTGAGATCTGGTGAGATGGAGCATCATACCTGTTCAGGGTGGCTCTACTTTGGTGCTGGGGCAAGAAGGGGAAGAGGAGGGAGAAGGACTTCAGGTCTTGTGCCTCTCCTTGTTGGGGTGCTGTTTCAATCCAGCCCTCTAAGGATTGGCTCCTGGTTGTATGTCTGGGGGTGGCAGGGGTTTTGAACCCTTTGGAGGGGTATGGGCCCTGGTCTTACTCTGTTCTCCTCACAGGGGTAGTGCTGGGCCAAGGCGGTGGTGCAATCTCTCAGATGCTCTGGCCTTTCCGTCTGGGACTAGGAGGGCCCTTGGGCTCTGGACTCCAGCCTTTTCCATGGATCCACATTCGAGACCTGGCTGGTATTGTGTGTCATGCCCTGGAGAGTGAGTCCCTGCAAGGCATCCTCAATGGTGTCTCTCCATCCTCCCCTGTCACTTCCAATGGCACCTTTACTCAGGAGTTTGCTGCTGCCCTGGGGCGCCCAGCCCTGCTGCCGGTGCCTGCCTGGGCTGTGCGGGCTGTCTTTGGGTCAGAACGAGCCCTCATGCTCTTGGAGGGCCAGAGGGTGGTGCCAAAACGCACCCTGGAGAGTGGCTACCAATTCATCTTCCCTGAGCTGTCTGGAGCTCTGAAAGACATTGTGGCTTGAGGACACCATGGGGCTGGCTAGGCCCTGTTTTTATGAGCTCCTTGCCTTCCCCTGAGTGAAAGAAGGCAGCTCTGACCTTTCTTGAGCCTTGTCCACCCCCATACGGAAAGAGTGAGCAGCCTTTTCTCTTCTGTCTCCCTTTGTGCATCCCAGTTTAGGAGTCATCCCTTATTGCTGTCTGCAGTCTGCACATCACCTGCTTTTGAGGAAAGGCACAAACTCCCTCCAAGGATTGTAACTGCTCAATCTGTCATCCTCCCTTTGCCACATCATGTGTGTGAGCTGCCTGCAGAGCAGCAGGGGTGGTGTAATATCTCTGCTTGAGAGACCAGGGTGGCAACCGGAAAGAGATGTTTGGGCATTGTAGTTCTCCTCCATGTTACTGGAGGTCCCTCTTCCTGTTTTTCCCCATGTCTTTCCCCCATGGTCACACAGAGACCTAGCTACACTGGTTTGCTTTGTGTTTCTCAGTCTCATAGGGTATGGAGTTGTGGTTGTAGGAGAGGATGCATCTTGAGGGAGTGCAAAGGGTGCTGGGTATAGATGGCCTGGAGACTTTTCCGTCTCCTTTGTTGCGGTGGCTCTGTGGTGGTACCAAGTTGCTGTGTCAGAACCTCCAGCTAAGTCCAAGTCCAAGAGTTGCACGCCTCTAGGGCTGCATAACCCTGGTGCTGCAGCAGGGATGAAGAAGAATGCTGCTTTGCCAGCCTGGAGGGACAAGGATGACAGTGGGACTGTTGCCCATGGACAGCTCTTGAGGCCTTGGGTGAGTGTTGACTGCATCTGAGCTTGTGCTGAGGAGAAACCATGCTGCTTCTTAATGTGAGGTATTACAGGGCACTGCGTTAGTCTAAAGGGAGGCCTTCAACTCCTATCTTCTTTGTAGTTTTCTCTAATCCCAGAAGGGTCTTTTTCCCTTATTCCTCTGGTGTGGCGGTACTTGTGTTCAAGGGGTTCCCACTGATCAGCCTGTGGGACTATCCGGGCTGCCTTGGAAAGCAGGACCTATGCTGCTATGGAGAACATCACTATTTCATCATCTTATACTGTAAGGGAATAGATGCACATGCTTCCTTTGATCCGTTTTCACATGCCAAAGTGAGCTGCAGGGTGCGAATCCTACAGAGCAGCTAAGTTCATTGCGGCACTGCTTCTGGAGAAATATTCCTAGTGTTATGCAATTTTGGGCCAGAAAAGTGTATAAAAAAGCACTTCAGGTAGTTAAAAAGACCTGCTACCTTCATGAAATAAGAAACCATCCAGGACAAGAGCTGTTCACATGTTTGTGTCCACTGATTTATGCCAGGTTGACACGGTCACAGTAGCAGAAGGGTCAGTCTTTGTGGAGTCGAGACTCCCCAGTCGCCTGCCTCTTTGATCAGTCCATACTGGAGATAGAACGACGATCTGTTAGAGTGAGACTGTGCAGATGGAACTGGAGGTAGTCCTGGCAGGCAGTTTGAACACCACCTGTTGAACTGGGACTTTGGTAATAGCTGTGAAGGCAGCATGGCCTGTGCTAGGTGTGACTTGCTTAAGTTGTGCTATAAAACTTGTTAAGGTAGGTGAAGATTCCTGCTTCTTCCCATGTGCCTCAGTTTCCTGTCCTTGAGAGCGAGCTGACCTACTCTGGGTTACAGGACTAGTTCAGCGTGGGGCAATACAGTGGGGATGATCAGCAGTGCTTCAGCTTAGTAACTCCAGCTGCCTTTTTAGAGCCTGCTCCCCAGGACATAGTGAGCTACAGCATCCTTCTTTCAGGTGAGCTGGCTGGCCAGCGCAGTGAGGATGTTTCTGTACCTGGGTGTATCTTGATTATTGCAACAGCTTTGGGTTCTGACTGGAAATAAAGAGAAGTGCAGCTGGGGAAGCACTTGGAATTTGCAGCTCTTTTGATAGGCAACCCTCTGTCTGCTGAAAGACAGCACCGAGTAGTGTTCCCAGGCCTCATGCCCTGCCTGGGTATATAACTCATTCAGGATTTGGAAGGGTTGCCTCTGCGTGACGTTTGGTTTAAACACGTCACAGGGCTTACATGAGCTTCTAACAACTGAATTCCATTGTGGAGTCCAAAAACACTGGGTGTTGGGTGCAATTAGGACTTGTCATCATGATAAATTCACACACACATCCCATGTCTCTTTGTGTGCTGCAGAGCCAGAAAACATGAGAATTGAACATAGCAAGCTGAGATCCAGACTGGATTTTGGATTAGTAACTATTTGTGGTGACCATAAGAAAATACTGGCCCCAAGCTGTACGACTTTGTGGTGCCAAGTGCAGATCTTGGGCTGGCCCAGCCAGCCCTGCAGTGCTCAGTGCCAGCAGGTTCTACAAACACGTCAAGCCAACTGCAGTGCCTGGCTGTGCTCTAAAGATTTTCTCTGGGTTGGGTCAAGTCTCTCTGTTCTTTTAGATGTGAATGCTTATGATTGTGAGGAGATTCCAAGAGTGGCTGCTGGCTCTGGCTGCCCTCATCCAGGGCCCTCCTGCCTGGCCACTGCCCACTCATTGTGGTGCCCGGGTCCCCAGGGTCACTGCCCAAGGTGATGGATGTGGTTGTGGCTGTTCTGTTGGCAGGTTCAGTCAGCCCTGAAGCTGAATGCCTGTGGAAAGCACATGCACACACAGACCAGGGATGCAGCCAGATGACAGTGCTGTGGCTGGTCACAGACTGCCACAGCCAAGACACTGCTGTCAGCAGCACACATGGGGCCCACATAACACAAGCATAGCCAGTTCCCATCCTGTTAGGGCTGGCAGACTTGCATGACACCCTCCAAGTTCACAAGGACATCCTCACCTGTAGCCCTGTATTCAGTTCTGGAGTTCTCAGCACAGGAAGGACAGGGTTCTGGCTCCAGGGAGACTTTATAGTTGCCTTCCAGTACTTAAAGGGAAAACTGGGGAGGGGCTCTTTTATCAAGCAGTGCAAAGATAGGATGAGGGGGGAATGGTTTTCAGCTGAAACGGGAGATTTAGATGAGATCTTGGGAAGAATTTTACTGTGAGAGTGGTGAGGCCCTGGAACAGGTTGCCCAGAGAAGTTGTGACTGGCTGATCCCTAGAGGTGTTCAAGGCCAGGCTGGATGGGCCTTTGATCCAGTGGAAGATGTCTCTGCCCATGGCAGGAAGGTGAAACTGGATGATCTTTAAGGTCCCTTCTGACTCAGACCATTCTGTTAATGTAAGTCCCTTGCACAGCAGCCTGACCCCCTGTCTGCCCAGCACCCCTACCTGACCCCAGCCCTCTGACCCATTTGTTTGATGCACCAAACGCGCAGCTCTCACACAGTCATCCCACACTTGCAGGTGCCCCCAAGTATCAGCATGACCCCTGCCCACCTGATGCACCTGCCTGGACCTGAGGCCTCCTTGCCAGCTGGTCCAGCCAGAAATTTGCTGGTAAATACCCAGGGGAAACCCCATGCACACCTGATTTGCAGGAGATGCAGACACTTGCCTACCCCAGCATCCAGCACCAGGCAAACAAGCTGTAAGCTGCTGGTGCGGAGCCCCTTGCTCATGCTGGCCTTTCTAGCCTCTGGTTCTGTGGACCCACAGGGTCATGGCTGCACTGGCTGTGGGGTGAGGCCCCACTGGCTCCAGTAGCTGCCACCACAGGCCAGGAGTTCCTGCTTCCCCAAGTCTGACTTCAGTAGGGGGCACCAAATCCACTCACACTGATCCTCCCAGTAGGTGACACTCAGTCCCTGCAGCACGTCCACATAGGAAAGGCTGAGATTACACAGAGAGTTAGGAAAAGATTTAATAGGACTTGGTGGTCAAGACTGTGGTGGTCAAACATAGTCCTTACTCAGACTGGCACTGACTGGCCCAGGTGTACACCTGACCAGCCTCAGATAACTGTTGTAAGCTTAATATTCATCTCCTGCATCTTCATCTGTGCTCAGACTTACAAGAAACTCCCTATGGACAAGGTGGTCTCCATTGTTTATACTGTGGTCACTCCAATGCTAAACCTGATGGTCTACACACTGGGAAATGCTGAGATGAAAAAAAGCCATCAGAAGAATATTGGGGAAAATAGTTCTCTCAGGAGGGATGCAAGAACAGGCCCAGCTCACAGATCCAAAGAGAACACATCTAACATCTCCATGAGAAAACTGAGATTCTGGCTCCTTCAGTAAGTGACCACATTTCTAGATGTGAGGTGGGGACAACATTCCCATAGCATCAGCTTAGGAAGGTCAGTCGCGTGGTTTCTTGTTCTGCATGAGGTGTGCAGTACAGTGCAATTAGTGGGCCTAAAGAGAGTTTCCTGTAATTAATCACCTGTGAAGACAGGCTCATGGCACAGCCAGGATACCAGCATGCTGGGGCCCTAACCATGCCCTTTTTCTTTCCGGTGGAAACCACAGCTGGACCTTCTCTGGCATACATCTCTTCTCTTTAGCAATCCACTGTAGTTTCCTCTCTGGGTTAACACACCTGAAAGCTCAGTAAATGTCATTGTTATTTCTGCTTGTCACGTAATTACAAACGGTCTTTTTATCAAATGTCAGCTGTAGGTTTAGTGCACTCCCTTCTTCACCCCCTTTGTCAATTCAGGTGGTCTGTATAGCTTTTACGATCCTTCCTGGAGTGGAGCCTCCTGGTCCCACATTAGACAACGTGGAGGCAGTTGAAGGATAAGATTGTCCCAAAAATCACTCGAGGTTGCTCCAAGGATGGAGACTCCTTCCCCTCACCATTCCTCTCTCCTCTGCCCCATCCTCCAGTCTCATCCCAGCAATCCTTATGTGATTGTGGTCTCCTACAAATCCATAGGGCTTCCTATGTACAATAGGCATTCTCAACAGGACAAATGTGACAAGTAGGGAGATAGGGTTCATATATTGTCTCCTGCATTAGAAAGAAAATGTCTTTGTAGATGCCTGTAGGGGATTTTAAAAGATTCTTTTTAAAAATGTTAGGCCCAAAAGTGGGCCACCAGGAACTGGCAGAGACCTGGGGGAACAGGGTGGATGTAGAAAAGAGGAAATTCTGCCTGCAGGAACACATGACATCACCTCAAGTAGGATGTTATGTGAAGGAGCAACCTTAGAAGTTTCTAGAATTGCCCCAGAAAGTGCTACTGAGGATCAGACCACCTAACCTACAAGTGACCTACTCTGAGGCTTACATTCAGGTTTAACACAATTCTTTGCATCTCAGATGCAGAGAAGTATCCTGTGTGCCCCATGTGGCAGGTAGACAAGGCCTCCCAAAGGGTCTAGGAGGTAGATGGGGTGCCAGAGGTAATGAAATTTCCCTCAAAGTGGCCAGATGTGGGCGGTGTGGGTACGAATGCATCTGGTTTGTTAGCTGAGTTAAATGCCTCTGATGATGTAGACAAAGAGCAGCTGCCTATCACTGCTGCAGGAGTGCTGAAGGATTTGTTTCGGAACCAGTTACATAACAGGAGTGCTAAGAGACTGAAAGTCTGTTCCAGACTGTGTGGGACTGCTCAGAATGGTGGTAACCATGCTCCTTGAGGAACATAGAGCCAGCTCTAACTGAACGCCAGTACATCAAAAACCTGATCATGGACACCATTACAGAGTGGGGACGCTACTGTCCAGGTGCAGCTGTCTCTTGCTGGATTTAGGGGGATGGTGGTTTCACGTGTGGGAAACAAGCCATGGTCAAGGTACTCAGGTGACAGGAGAAGGAGTCATGTGATGAGGTGAGCATACTATGCACCAAAGAACCAGAACAGGATTGCAAGCAGGGACAGAGCAGAGGCAACAGCTAAAGTCCCTTCATTGGAAGGACATACAAATGAAGGGCACCCTTTGTTGAGTAGTGAGGAAGGCTCTTAGGATGCTGGATACTTGTGGCATTTGATAGAAGGAGAAAGACACTTTTTATAAGGCACTCATTTTCTTTTGCCAGCAGATAAGTAGGAGAGTTAAGGAATGGGATAAATAACAACAAATTCCTACTTCGTGTGCAACTGTATTTGGATTTTTCTAGTATATAACAGAAAGGGTTGCATGAGGACTGAGAACACTACTATTTGTGAGGGTGAAATGCCTTCTGGGCTATTATCGGAAGGGGGGATTTCAGCTGTTCAGGAGGACTTGGTTAGTGACCTGCTTGGACAATTAGACGCACACAAGTCTGTGGGGCCAGACAGGATCCATCCGAGGGTATTAAGAGAACTGGCAGAGGTCCTCACCAAACCCCTTTCCCTCATCTCCCAGCAGTCCTGGCTGACTGGGAAAGTGCCGCTGGACTGAAGGCTGGCAAATGTTACCCCCATTTACAAGAAAGGTCGGAGGGAGGATCTGGGGAACTCCAGGCTTGTCAGTCAGACTTCGGTACTGGGGAAGGTTATGGAGCAGATTGTTGTGAGTGCTATCGTACAGCACAAGCGGGACAACCAGTCAACATAGGATCAGGCCCAGTCAACATGGGTTCACCAAAGGCAGGTCCTGCCAGAACAATCTGATCTCCTTCTATAACAAGGTTATCTGTTTAGTGGACAAGGGAAAGGCTGTGGATGTGGTGTTCCTGGACTTCAGTAAAGCCTTTGACACCGTTTCTCACAGCATTCTGCTGGGGAAACTGGCTGCCATTGGCCTGGACAGGCACAGCCCCTGCTGGGTAAAGAACTGACTGGATGGCCGGGCCCAAAGGGTTGTGGTTAATGGAATTAAATCCAGTTGGAAACTGGTCACGAGCGGTGTTCCCCAGGGTTCAGTGCTGGGTCCAGTCCTGTTCAAAATCTTTATCAATGATCTTGATGAAGGGATCGAGTGCACCCTCAGCAAGTTTGCGAATGACACCAAGATAGGTGGAAGTGTGGATCTTCTTGAAGGAAGGAAGGCTCCGCAGAGGGATCTGGACAGGCTGGATCAATGGGCCGAGACCAACGGGATGAGGGTCAACAAGGCCAAGTGCAGAGTCCTCTATTTGGGACAACAATGCCATGCAGCGATACAGTCTTGGGGAAGAGTGGCTGGAGAGCTGCCTGGCAGAGAAGGACCTGGGGGTGTTGGTTGACAGCGGCTGAACATGAGCCAGTAGTGGCCCAGGTGGCCAAGAGGGCCAATGGCATCTTGACCTGTGTCAGACCCAGCGTGGCCAGCAGGAACAGGGAGGTGATTGTGCCCCTGTGCTCAGCACTGGTGAGGCCACACCTCGAGTGCTGGGTTCAGTTTTGGGCCCCTCACTCCAAGAATGACATTGAGGGGCTGGAGCGCGTTCAGAGAAGGGCAACGAGGCTGGTGAGGGACTGGAGAATAAGCCCTGTAAGGAGAGACTGAGGGAAGTGGGGTTGTTCAGCTTAGAGGAGGCTGAGGGGAGACCTCATCACTGTCCACAGCTGCCTGAAAGGCGGCTGTGACGGGGTGGGTGCTGGGCTCTTCTCACAAGTGACAGGTGATGGGACGAGATGAAATGGCCTCAGGTTGCACCAGGGGAGGTTTAGACTGGACATTAGGAAGAATTTCTTCACTGAAGGGGTGGTCAGGGATTGTCACAGCTGCCCAGGGAGGTGATGGAGTCACCATCCCTGGAGGTGTTTAAAAGATGAGTGGATGAATTCCTTAGGGACATGATTTAGTAGGGAGACAGGCGCAGTGGGACTTGATGATCTCAGACATCTCTTCCAACGTTATGGATCTGTAATTCTATGTTTCCATCGGGCTGGTAGTTGTTCACTAGCAGAGTTCACCAGGGCTCAATTTTAACATCAGTGCTCTTTAATATTTTTATAAATGATCTGAATGCAAGGACTGAATGCAAATAAAATAAGTTTGCCATTGATCATAAATTAGGAGGACCTGTGGGCTCCCTTGAGGGTAGAGAGGTGTTACAGAGACATATGGATAGGCTGGAGAGCTGGACAGGCACCAGCTTCATGAAATGTAACAAGAGCAAGTGCTGGATTCTCAACTTGGGATGGAATAATCCTACTTATACAAAAAATTAGGGGATAAGAGGTTTGTAGAAGCAATCTGGGGTGTGGGTTGATGGTCAGTTGAACAGAGGCGACAGTGTGGTGCCCTGTCAGCCAAAAGAGCCACCCACGTCCTGCGGTGTATTAGACAGGGTATAGCAACCCAATTCAGGGAGGGGATTGTCCCACTCTGCGCTGCATTTGTGCATCCCCACCTCAAGTCCTGCTTGCAGTTTTGGACACTTCGATGTAAGGAGGACGTCAGACCGTGAGAGTGTGTCCAGAGGAGGGTGACCAAGGTGGTGAAAGATCTCGACAACAGTTGTGAGGAGTGACTGAGATCTTTTGGTTTGTTGAGCTTGGAGAAGAGAAGGATGACCTCCTCACAGTCTGCACCTTCCTCAAGGGAGACTCCGGGAGGAGGTGCTGATCTCCTCTCTCTTGTGAGCAGTAATGAGACCCAGGGAAATGAAATGGAGCTGTGTCAGGGGAAGTTCAAATGGGACATTAGGAAAGGGTTCTGCACTGTGAGGGTTATTCATCACTAGAACAGGGTCCCCTGGGAAGTGGTGATGGCACCAGGCCTGACAGCGTTCAAGGAGCATCTGGACAACACTTTTAGTCATATGGTTCAGTTTTAGGTAGTCTTTCGAGGAGCAGGAAGTTGGACTTGATGATCCTTATGGGTCCTTTCCAGCTCGAGATACTCTGATTCTGTGATTCCACCTTGGGATCAGACTCGGAAATAGATTACAGAGTAATCTAAGCAAGTACTAAGGCAACATAAAAACGCATGAGGTGTGGTTTATTTCTTCCCAAAATAGATATTAAAAATTAACTGGCCTAATTGCTTGCTAGAAACACACAGGAATCCTTGTGTGACTGATTCTGGTGGCATAGGTGTTTGTACCTGGACAGACAAATCCTGTCACTAGTGCTTACTGTAAGGCTATATCTTAATTCCCTTTGAGCTTTACTTGATAGTTGGCTCCTGATTTCAGTGGTCTTCCTATGCTGTATAAGAAAAGCAAAGCTTGACTACAAGCCAGATCACCTAGTGACTTTCATGTTCTCCTTTTGTGGAGAAGCAATTGCCTCATTCAGGAGCAGAGTTGCATGACAGTCAAACAGCAGGTAGTGTCAACACCAGAGATTCAAGCATATGCTGAAATCTTGAACTAACATGCTTGGTACCTGATTTTACCTGTCTGCATCTGGAACAGAACTTCAGTCGTGATTCTGTAAGTGCTTCACACTTGACAGTTAATTTCTGCAGAGATACAGAATTTTAACAGTAGAACTTAATAGCACAGCTGTGTGAATTGTTTAAACAGTATAGTTCTCCTCTAAAATATTCTAGAAGGGTTTTAATGTCACCCTAAGGCTTTTCTGATAATTAGAAGAAACTTATTTGAAGCTTACTTAATGTACATTGTATTGCCACATATTGTATGCTGCTGAGCTGTTCATAAGAAAATTATGTCAACAAACAAAACAAAAATAAACAAGCTTTCACTTATTTACTTCAAAATATTTTTGTTTAATATTCCATACCAAAGTATGTGTTTCCTGACCAGTCTCAACATTGAGCCTTTTATCTCCTTGTTACACAAGGTATAGATCATGGGGTTAGTCAAGGGGAAGATGACTCTATGGAAAACAGCAACAACTTTTCCCATTGGGGCAGCTTGGAAAGGTAAAGCGTAGATTTACAAAGCTGGGCCACACATGACAAAAATAACGATGATGTGGGAAACACAGGTAGAGGCTATTTTATTCTTTGCCTTGGAGGACTTTTTCCTGAGCTTCAGGAACAGGACAGTGTAGGAGATTAGGAGAAGTGTAAAGCGCATAATGATAAGAACTCCATTGTTGAGGAACATCAAAAGCTCCACTGTGTGTTGGCACAGGCCAACTTGACCAGCTGGTGGACATCACAGAAGTTGTCCAGAATGTTGGGACCACATAAGGGCAGATGGATGCTGAGAGCAAGTAGAATGATACCGTGGATGAAGCCCCTACCCCACGTAGCTCCAACCAAGCCACAACATAACCCCCTGTTCACAAGACTGGTGTAGTGAAGAGGCTTGCAAATAGCTACGTATCGGTCATAGGCCATGACCATGAGCAGGAAAGCTTCAGCTGCTCCCAGGAAGTGGAGGAAGAAAAGCTGGGCCATACAGTTACTGTAAGGGATGGTGTTATGGTGTGAGAAAGTCAACCAACATTTTGGGTGGGTTACTGAACAGTAGCAGATGTCCAAGAATGCCAGACTGGCCAGAAAATAATACATGGGTGATCTGAGTTGGGAGTCTCCCCAGATTGTGAGGGTAGTAAGGACATTGCCTAGTAGAATGATCATATAAAAGAGCGGGAAGAAGAAGAGAATCATCTGGACTTAGTGGGTTTGCGATAATCCCTCCAGAACAAACTCTGTCACTACTGTAGAGTTCTCGTGCTCCATTACCACTCTGCAGAACCTGGGAAAACAGACAGTAATCATAGTAAAAAAAAAAAACCCACACCAGTGAAAAGCTACAGAAATGTTTGAACAACCTGGGACACATTTAGATTGCTTAAATGCAGGTACTTTTCCTGTTTTAGAGAAATCTTGATGATGAAATATTTGTACACCAGTAATCTAGATTCCCACCATCTTGGTCTTTTTACTGGAAATATGAACTGCAAATGTCCATGTTTTATTCAATATTCCTTGTTTTCTCCATGCCCTGGGATCTAACACCTGGATGGAATATGTGTCAGAAGGTATCAGTAGGCTGGGTTTTGTGGTTTACTGTCTGAGATAGTCATGTCTACTCCCTCTCCAGCTGACAAAAGCAGGTCCTTCCAGCAAAGACAGATCTAATTCTAGCACAGACAGCTGAGCAAAGCTAGATGAAGTGTGCTCTAAAATTACACAATTAACCTAAATCGCATCCACTGATTATGAAAGAAAATTAAGTATGGATCACTCACATATGAAGAAAGATTTGGGAATCCCTTGTGTGTATTAATCTGACAGCTGCTAAGTTGTTTGCGGTTACACAATTTTTAAATCCTTTTACACTCAGTGATGCCAGGATAGCCAGACCAGGGAAAGACAAATCCCATCCTAAATTCTCTCTAGGATGTTCAACTTTTTCCAAAAATATCTCATTTTTTTCCAATTGGCTTTCAAGGGTGATGAGGATGTTGAGATCACAGTCAGACCTGCATCTTTCTCCAGAGAAATCCCAGAGAGATGTCTGATTTTTCCAATTAAGTCAACAGAATATTGGAAACATGAAGAAAACTCAGTTTTCTATATAGCTCTATGAAATTCATCCATCACTATTCTGCATGATGGCAGTCTAGAAAGTAAACTGACAATTGTTCATTGAATGTATCACATTGTTTCATTTACATATATTTGGAATGGAACTGTGGATTTTGACACCTCACTCATGAAGAAAACCATAACAATTAGACAGATTTCTTTAAAATATATTTCCATATGTCTGAGTTCTTCATTCCACTTACTTCTTTGTCTTTTTTGGGTCAAGGAGAAAGTTACATGAATTTTTGTCTCCATTTTTTTGAACACTTCTCTTCCATTTTGCTGCACAGATGTATGCTTGTCTGCATGATGACACCTGCACGTTACTGCATTTTGTGACTTCACTAGCAATGTTGAGGCAAAGAATATGAAGGGAGAAATGGGAGAAAATGTTCAGACGTGTAGTTTTAGATCCCCTGAGAGGAGAAGAAAGTGGCAAAAATTAATAATATTCAGGATAAAATTAAAAAAATGAAGGTAAGGAAAGTGAGAAAGTAATGAAAACAAGTGAGATAAAACATATTCCTTATGTTACTTTTTAATGTTTTTGTCAAAAGCCAAACACATCCAGCTAATGCAGAAACAATCTCTCACCTCTACTTGGTCATAGATGCACTTCGTGGATGCACTTGACTTCCCCGGCTTTGTATCTGCCTCTCCCACACAGCTCAGTGTTAGTGCTCTCTGGGTTGTTAAGCCCTAACCAGCAAGGAACCGATCAAGGTTACTCCCTCGTTGCTGTTTCCTGCCACACCACTTTAGACAGGTGGGAAATATTTCCCAGTTTTTCTGTCTGCTTCCCTGATGCCAATCTGCCCATGTCCAGATCCTCTCCACTCTTCAGCTGCAGATTGTAGTTTATTCAGTCTCCCTCCCACAAGGAAAAAGATTGGATACTCTGAACTGCGGTCTATTTCTTCTTCCTGTTTTCTATGCTGCATTTTTGCGTTCACTACTGGAAATAAGCTTACCTAGAAAGCTGCACAGTGCACTGCTTCATTTATCCCTTCTCAGTCCTTTAAATGATTTAGCTTAAAAAGAGCGAGCTCACATAATCACAATCTGTGAGTTTGATGACTCATTCTGGTATTTTCTACAGTGAAACCATCTTTTCAAGTATTATTTATGGGGATGTTTATGTTGCATAATTCACAGTTCTACTGATGCATATATCTACATCTGAATAAGTCAACATAGCAACCTGAGAGACAGAAGTGAAAGGAAAGATGTAAGTCCTCTTACGAAGGGTAGAGATGGAACCCAGGTCCTAGGCGCAGATGTTGAGTGCCGTTTTACATGCTCTGGAATAACCTGCCTGACTTCCAGTGCCTAGTCTGAAAGAATGGGTCCTGTGTCTCACCAGCTGATCGTTGGAGGTGTCTGAAACAGTCTAAACCAATCTGAGGGCACTGAATGCTATGTCTGATTGTTCAAATTCTGCTCCACATGTCTAGCTAAGACTCGTAATTGTAGCTTTGGACAGATGAATTTTACCTATAACCTCTGAATTTATCCCCAGATTATTTCTGACTGGTAGGGAATTTTTGAGCCTAAATGAATGTGTGATTACTACCAAAACGAATTTCATGTGCTGCTGAACATTAAACTCTTGCTGAATCTGCTAACATCTTCATCAGAGAGTGACATGCAATCCTCTAGGGTCCACCTATGGATCTAAATGAAGTGATATTCTGGGCTTTTAACCACTATTACCTACACAGTTTGGTCTCAAGCATCAAAGCATACATGTTGATTCAAGAAATATCATTGTTAGTCTCATTAATGTTTTGGCAATCTAAGCAAAATACAACAATCACTCATTACTAGTCCAATCATGTTAATGTCAACACTCACCTGATCTCTGTTTAAGAACTTTACTGATAAACTGAGTAGAAACGAGTATCTCTCCCTTTTCCCTGTAGTTAAGTTCTTACCCTCCGTGTTGTCCATAGTTCAAGACCAAGTATCATTCATCGTCAGGCAAGGTGAGCAGTCAGCCTCTCAAGTCCTTGTACAGAGTACAGTATTGCCTGCATCGATTCTCAGTTCCTCTTTGATTCCGAGTTTACTGAAGGTTATTCTTCCTGACACTGGTTTTATCAGCCCTTTTTGAACCATGTGTGAATGCAAGAGAGCTGAAGACGTGAAATCCCCTAATCCCTACATCCCTGTCTTCCGAAGTCCTTCCCAAGTATCAAGAGCTCTTCAGCTACCCACCTCCCAGTTTCACTCCACACCAGGACCCTTTATTTCTGAAGCCTATTGCAAGCCCAACTTCTAAATCCTATAAACACCAGGCAGCAGATTCAACACGTATCTCACTTTCAGAATCGCTGTTGGCAGTCCATCATCCTGACCTGGTGTTTTGCTGTGAATCCTCTCCCACACACCCATGTATTTACTATCACTGTGCATGCACCAGAGGTTCAGCTCATTTGATGCCAGGCCCACCCAGAGTGATTTGTCTCCTTGCCCAGTTGTCATCACCTGCACCAAAGACTGCTGGTGACCTCACCTGCTTTGCTCATACCTGGTGACAAAGGGCAAACATTATGTGGCAGAAGACAGAGAAGATTTCTTTTCTTGGCATCCTCTAGATGATGCTTTCTTCAGAGCGTGCAGATTGTTTCTGGTTCCAAGGGGGGAAGGTTACACAGCTGCAGCAGCAGCAGTGGCTCTGGAGTGCTAACTCAGGTGGCCAGGCTTGTTCATAAAAGCTCCAAGGTTTTGTTTAATGATTTATTTATTTATTTATTAATTATTAATTATTTATTTTAAGATACATTTTTCCTGGGCCAGGTGGCTTCTAGAGGTACATTGCAAGTATCATAGAATCATAGAATCATGGAATAGTTTGGATTGGAAGGCATTGCAAAACCTATCCGTTTCCACATCCAGGGACACCTCCCACTGGATCAGGGTTCTCAAAGCCCCATCCAACCTGGCCTTGAGCACTTTCAGGTAGGGGACATCCAAAAGTTCCTTGGGCAACCTGTGGAAGTGTCTCACCACCCTCATCAAGAAGAATTTCTTCCTAATGTCTGATCTAAATCTACCCCCTTCCAATCTAAAGCCATGCCACCGCCCCTCATCACTACAGGCCCTTGTAAAAAGTCCCTCAACAGCTTTCTTGTAGGATCTCTTTTGGGTGCTGGAAGGCCTCTATCACATCTCCCCAGCGCCTTTTCTTCTCTAGGCTGAACAACTCCAGCTCACTCAGCCTGTCCTCATAGCAGAGGTGCTCCAGCCCTCAGATGGTCTTTGTGGCCTTCTCTGAACTTGCTTTCTTCTGGGAAATAAACCAACTCACAACCTCTGATTTCCTGTGTTCTGTACACACTCTGACCTAGGAATGCAGAGAATAGAAAGCCATTGTGTAGAACTCTCCAGATCACCTGATTTTCTCCATTTTATGAGTATTCACAATGAGTTCTCCGTAGACCGCTGACAAAGATAGATATTTTCAGAAAGTGTAAACCAAATAAACTCAAGAAACACCCCGAGCCCCTGCCCATCTCTCCCCATTTCCCTTCCTTCCTTCCTTCCTTCCTTCCTTCCTTCCTTCCTTCCTTCCTTCCTTTACTTCTAATGAATTTCAATTTGTTAATACAATATAAAATATTGCTTCAAAACACAAAATTGTTCTTAAGCATTAATAATGCAGGTGTGTGCTGGGTATGATTTGAATGGAGGCAACTCCCAGGGTGTTGTGTTTTGCAGCGGTGACAAAACATCACTGATAATGCATTGATGTTAGTTACGGCTCAGCAGTTCTTACACAGTGTCAGGACTTTTCTGTTTCTTGTGCTGCCCCATCTCCCAACAAGTAGGTCTGGGGTGTGAAAGAGACACAGCCAGGACGGCTGAACCAAATTTTCCAAAGGGATCACACCTGCTATATAACATCCTGCTCAGCCATGAAACTAGGGGGAGTTTTTTCAAAAGAAGCTGTTGCTCTGAGAGTGGCTGGCATTCCTCTGCCCCTGGGGGATCCTGCTATTTCTTTACTTGGGTTTTTTTCTTTTTTTTTTTCACTTAGTAAACTATGTCTCTGTCAACCCAAGAGTTCTTCCTTGGTTTTTGCCCTCCCAAAACACAGTACCATACAAGCTGATGTGAAAATACTAACTCCATCCCAGCAAGACTCAGTGCAAGGTGGAGAACAGCAGAAGAGATCACAACTTTATTTGTCGGTTTTATCTCTAGGTTCAAACATGTAGCATGGGATTCAATAGGCTGTACGTAAGTGTCTTAATCTCTTTGAGATACCCTTGGAATATCGAAGTAGTCCATTTGAGCCTGGCTGGTGTGGTGGAAAACCTGCTGGAATCCTCTTGTTCGAACAGACTGACAGACAGGTCAAGGACAGCAGGGCACTCAACGGAGTCTGAAATGTCAGTATGAGCAAGATGATGTCTTAGCATGATTTACCACATCTCCTTAGGCACAGCAGATTATCATTCCTAAACTTCCAATGACTCTACAGATAGAAGTGTGCCTTTAGTAGACTTTGTATCAGATCTGCCAATGTTATGTGGAGGTCTTGGATACCTTGGCTATCTTGACATGTCTGAAATGATACTGAGATATCTATGTTTGCAAAACTGAATCCTCCTTAATTTTTGTGCTTAAAGGTAGAGATGCATACATTAAATATGTGTCTAACCTGCCATTTAATCAAATGATATCTAGTTTATAACAGCAGAGGTCTACTGAGATTGTCATGGTTCTAGATCATGTGACCCTGAGGAGAGCCTGAATGACTTGGGCTTGTTTAAACCAATGAATAAAAGATTGAGATGTAACAGCAGCTTTCTTATAGAAGTGTTACAAAGGTGATGGACTCAAACTCTTCCTGCTAGTGGTAGACAGTATAATGAGGAACCATGATCATGGTTGTGGCACAGAGCACATAAATAAAATATATTCACCTAAAATTTCTCGTTGATGTGGTAGAACCTAAAGAAAATAAAAGCTCTTTTTTTCCTAACGGATATGCCCAAACATATGCTTGTGGTTACTACCTAGAGATCAAAATCTTTACATTTTCCAGAGTTAGTTCTTGCTGAAATATAAATTAGAAGAACTAACCTTTAAAATAAAGATGTCTCAGAGTGGTTACTGAAGAGGGAATAGCAATGACCAAAAAATATTTTTTTATGAAAAGAAAATCTCCATCCTTCTCATTGTCCTTCCTGATTACAGGGTTGATTTCAGCAAACTCGGTGGCTGACAGCAGTCTGACAGCACCTCAGGGAGCTGCAACCTTCTCAGTCTTTCCTGTGATCCTAAAACTGTCATGTTCCTTAACCTGAAGACATACTTCCTCAGAGCACGCTCAGTTGCTTTAAGAACACTGATCTTCTCTTCTTCCATAGTGGTACATCTGAGACAGACAATTCCAGTCTCAAGGAGTGTAACATTCAAAGTGTGAACAAACAAGTAAGGCAAATACTGCTTCTAAAATTGAATTAATCATTCCTTTAGAATATAACTACAATGTAAACAGGGAGCATAAACAAAAACTCAGTAGATAATCAGTCGCAATATACTCATGAGAATCAAGACATTCCTGGCTATCTTAATGAAGTCATTCAAGTAGGGAAGAGGTATTCTAAATATGAAAGAAGGACTTCAGATGTCGATAGCACAAGTTACAGGCATACACATGCTTTAGGAAACACTATCATCACACACTACTAAACTCTTACTGGGAAAAGAATGGAAAAGAGAAAATTATATTTGACTCATCAAAAGAAATAAGGCAGGAAGAGCTAACATCTCATTACGAAGAGAGGAAGCATTGGAAGATTTCTTGTTAAACCTGGGAAGATTCTCTTCTAAACCTAGATACAAGCCTCCTGATAGCCTTTTTCATTTCAGAATTTCTCAGGGTGTAAACCATAGGATTCAGCACTGGAACAAGCACAGTGAAGAAGAGGGAGGGTACTTTGTCCAGTTTAAATGTCTTGAAGGGCCGAGCATAGATGAATATCCCTGGAATGAATGTGATGCTTATTGCCATTATCTGGGCGATGCAGGTAGACAAAGCTTTGTGCTTTCCTTCGGTGACTTGCCTCCCTATCTTGACTAAAATGACAATGTATGAAATGAGGAGCAAGACAAAAATTACCGTGAGGAGCAGTCCACCATTTGAGACCATCAGCAACTTTGTCAGGTAGGTGTCAGTGCAGGCCACTTCCACTACTTGTGGAACATCGCAGAGGAAATGGTCCAGGGTATTAGGACCACAGTAAGGTAAATGGAGAAGCAGAGCAATCTGTGTTGTGGAGTGAATGAATCCACCCGCCCATGACCCTGCAACTAGACCTACACACACTTCATGGTTCATGATTGTCAAGTACTTCAAGGGCTTATAGATAGCCACATACCGATCAGCTGCCATCACTGCAAGAAGGAAGATATGAGCACCACCAATGAAGTGGAACAAAAACATGTGAATGATGCACTCCTTGAATGGAACAGTTTTATGCTGGGAGAGGAGACCTGACAACAGTACGGGAGTATTTACTGAGGATTCAGTGATATCTGTAAATGCTAAGTTGGCCAGGAAGAAGTACATGGGTGTGTGCAAGTGGTAGTCAGTGATAACAGTGGTGAGGACGATGACATTTCCCAAGCACGTCATCAGGTAGACAATGAAGAAGATAATGAAGAGTAATTGTTGAATCTTAAGACTGTGGTTGAAGCCCAGGAGAACAAATTCTGTCACAGGATTGGTTACATTCTGTGCCTCCATTTATTACCAGCCAAGCATACCTGTGAGAGGAATGAAGTAGAAGGGAAAGCAAGCTTTTCAACAGCAAGAGAGATAATCTTTCTCCTTCTGTGACTCAGAAACCTCCATCCTAGAAACCTTTTTATATCCTTACACTATATAATGGAAATTCTGTTCAGTAGAGGTAGTCTCAGTGCTAGGAACCATTTTATTTGGTCTTCAGTTTGGCTCCTCTGCACCTATAACCTTAAAATGCAGGGCAACTACAACGGGTTGCTATCTTCATATACAGGCTCTCAGTAATGCAGGCTTTGGCCTCTCCTCGGTGCAACTGTGCTTATCTCTAATAGCACCTTCTTCCACTCACAATCAAGAGCCTTTATTCCACATGGGATGGCTTTGTCTGCAGTCTCAGTGTTGCCCAGTTCCTCTTGTAGACAAAGAACTCCAAGGAGAAAACAAAATAAATAAAAAACCACTTATATATCATTTTGTCTAAGCATCAAAGTAGACGCTTGGAACAAAGTTACTGTGAAACAGGTATGAACTTTCCAGAGTCTGAACAAAAATGATTTTGCTGTAGTCTCTAAGGGATCTCTGCTCTGGCGATCAGGAATAAAACAAATATTTTAGAGTATTTTATGATGTTGCACCATCTACTGTGCTACTCCTGTGTCAGCCAAAGTGAAACAGGATGCATTGCACGTTCTTTACTTTGCAGGCAGGTCTGTTTCAGGGCAAACAGATGCAATCTGAGAAAAACAAAAAGAGAACTTTTCAGCAAGTAAAAGAATGCTTAGTTTCTTGAATTTGTCTCCAGTACCATGAGACAAGCAATCTGAAATGGTGAGAAATGAGAAAAGGTGACGTATTACAAGGCCCACTGGGCTCTTCATCACATCATGCAGGGAAGTGCCCTAGACTTGATATTCAGAGAAGATTCAGGATATGCAGACTACAGTTCATTTCACTTTCACATGCATAGACACTTCAGCCTGCTTATCTTAGATACCTAAATTAAGATGATCTCAATCATCTTCTCAGTGTGCCTACTTCCTATTGTTGGTTCTATGCCAATCTTGAACACAAAAGTGAGACTGTCTTTTAAAAGTAAATGTCCAAAGTAATTTCTGAAGTCCTAAAATACCCAAGATATTTACACTGGGTTGGCAGCTGCCATACATGATTTACAGGTGGCACATGCCCTTGAGATATGGTAGATGGCAGTGAGATGGCATACTTGAGGAATTTCTGTTTAGGAACCTGGATCCTGTCAGCAAAGTCTCTCAGATACAAACAATGGACTGTACCACTCTCGATCTAAGCCCTCAGCATCCTAGATTTCTGTATGTGAACTGGTTGTGCAGTTGTGTTAAGTCAAGGCTGAGGAAACAGCAGCTGCAGAATGTGATCAATTTGTCCTAGATATCTACCCTAGGAAGAGAGAAACTCTACTCTTGGTGTGCCTGTTTCTTACTACTGACTCTAACAAAGCCCAGAAGCCTAACTTATATTTGGATCCCTATCCTATAAGTATCTGAGCATATGTGACCAGTATTCTATGCTCTGACCCTACGAAGAGGCACTTCTGACAGCCTTTAGGTGTCCAGTGATCATGCCAGGACAAGACAGGCCTCTGTTCTTCCGTACCTGCTCTAGTTCATGCTGTTCCCCCTTTGTCTGTTAGTACTCCATGGCGTATCTCAGACCTCTTCACCTCAGATTCGCTTCTCTGCACTTCCTTTTACCATTCAGTCTCACTCCATGGATCCTGCACCCTAGCCTCTATTTCTCTTTGTCTTGAATTCTGTGTCTCACCGTGCCACACCTTTTGTATACTTTGCCATCTACGAAGTCTGTTTCCAACTCACCCAAAGGTCAAAGTTCCTTGTGCTCATTCCATTTTCTCTGTCCGTTCCAATTACCTCTCCAAAACATCAGAAATCTTCATTTCTCCCATCTGAAAATGTGAGAGGTTGTACATTACTGCAGGCCCTTTATCCTCCATCCACACCTCAGAATCTCTGTGAACTCCTCTTGTCCTCATGAAATGTTTCTTTCATTTTTGCCTCAGATCCTATCTGTACGGGCCCTATGACAGATTCTCGTGTGCTGTGGACAATAAGCCTTGTAAGCCTTGATTGCCGTTTTCTTTCTTTTGTAGGGGCTGACATTTGCAGAGTCAGATGGTTTGACTCAGTTTGCCTGAATGGTTGCATGGACAAAGCCTGACTGTCACATTTCCTTTTGTGTCTATGTGTGTGTCCCCTGGCCTGGAGAACCAGGTGTTCAAATCAGAGTGAAAGCAGAGGATAAGCCAAATTAGGAACTGCCAGAGAATTTGAGCTTGTACCATGGCTGTGTCAAAGGTAAATGATTCCTCCCATTTCCTGTTTGGGTTTTCATTTGAAACAATAAGCCTCTGCTCACAGATGCTCTGATTAGCAATAACTGTTTAATTAGAATCATAGAATCATGGAATAGTTTGGATTGGAAGGGAGCTCAAGTCTCATCAAGCTACAACCCCCCTGCCATGGGCAATGACACATCTGACTGGATTAGAGTGCTCAAGATCCCATTCAACCTGACCTTGAACACCTCCACGGATGGGGCAGTCACAACACCCCAGGGCAACACGTGCCAGTGCCTCACCACCGTCATTGTGAAGAATTTCTTCCTAATATCTAATCCAAATCTTCCCGCTTCCAATTTAAAGTCAGTCCCCCTCATCTTATCACTCCAGGCCCTTGTAAAAAGTCTCTCATCAGCTTTCTTGTAGCCCCTTTAGGTACTGGAAGGCCGCTATAAGCTTGCCCTAGGGCCTTCCCTTCCCCAGGCTGAATAACTCCAATTCTCTTAGCCTGTTCTCATAGCAGAGGTGCTCCAGCCCTCTGATCATCTTCATGGCTTCCTCTGGACCCGTTCAGCACTTCCATATCTTTCTTATGTTGGGGATTCCAGAAAAGGACACGGGACTCCAGGTGTGGTCTCACAAGACTGGAATAGAGGGGGAGAATCACCTCTCTCACCCTGCTGGCAACACTTCTTTTCATGCAGCCCAGGACACGATTGGCCTCCTGGGCTGCGAGCACAAATTGCTGGCTCGTGTCGAGCTTCTCATCAAAACCCTCAAGTCCTTTTCCACAGGACTGCTCTGAAACATGTCATCCCCCAGCCTGGATTGAAACCACAGATTGCTGGTCACCGTTTGTGTGCTATATTCCCTGAACACAGGGAGAAGGAATAGATGCCTGCTCCACAAAGGAGGGCAAGCCAGGGCCTGAGAGCAACATCAAGGTGACAGGAGCAGCCCACTTCCCCAGCAAAGACAGCACACATGGAAAAACAGCAGACCAGAATCATGGACAGTAACCAGTTAGCCAACAGCCCAGGGACTGCAGGAGGGAAAGGGATGCCAGAGAACAGGACACCACTAATCTCACTGTCATACATGGACTATGGGAAAGATAAGTTGCCTGAGGGAAAGTTTTACACTCACATGTACATCCAAACGCACAGTTAACTGAGATTTATGAAAATTACCATTCCAGTGAGCCAGCATAGTCAGGTCCATGGGAAGATGACACTCTCCAGCCAGTATCAGAACTGTGTTCTTGGGTGGCAGGGTGACACCACCACATGGAAGCTTCTCCTCACCTGTTTTTCATCTGAATGCTGTATCAATGTTGCTCTCCTCTATTTACTACAGCAGATGTCAGTGCAGACCACCAATCAGAAAGTGTACAATGACGTCATTCCAGTGGTTTGAGACATTGTTCTCTTGACACTTGTTGATCCAAGGTTGTTTATGCGATCCAGCTCCTGTTCACATTGTATCTGAACTCTTGGATAAAACAAGGCTGTAATATTCTCATGTTAAATAGTTGAGTTCACAGTAGTGAAACAGGTTGAAATTTAGGACAGGAGCTCAAGTAGTCAAGATGAGGTAAAAACCAGCAAGATGCAAGGTCAGGAACAGTTTACCTACAGCACATCCAGTGCAAGAAACAGAGGCCTTAAGCTTAAAGACTTAAATCTGAACCAAGCGGCAGAATAGAGTTTCCAGATGATGTTCCTCACAGCTTTCTCATAACATCAATATTTCACAGCAATTTAATACAAAGTTAAACAACCACATGATATCAGTGCTGGTCTCAAACACAGACACCTAAATCCTTGGAGAAAGGAGAGGAAAGATAGCAGAAAAGGATTACAAAGAAGGATGTTACCGGCAGATCAGGGCACTTAAAGCCTGTTCCTGTATCCGGAATCTCATCAAGTCTGAGAAAGTCAAAAAAAACCCCAGAACGGTGTTGTTTGGGAGATTTGGAGATTGTGTCACAAGGGAATGAATTAAAAAGTTCATGGTTTGTTTTCTTCTGTACCTGGTAATCCCACAAGTACAAAAGGCTCAGCAGATGTCCTTCTCCACTAAGCTCCATGACCTTAATTCTTTATGTGACTCTACAGTACTGAGTCACATGCCAGGTTCATATCAGTAGTCAACAGGTAAAACTAATATGTTTTTGACTCATTAATTGGTTGCCTAATGGTATGTGCTCTTTAGTAACAATAATCCATTTGTCAGCTCACAGATGCAGAATTAGCAAATTACAGATTCGTGTTGGATGAAAGGACCTCTGGAAGTTTCCAGTCCAGCCTCTTGTTTAAAGTAAATTGGTCAGGGACCCATCAAGTTGAGTCAGAAGTAACTCTCAGTATCTTTACAGCAATGCCACAGCCTTTCTGGCTCCTGTTCCAATGTCTGCCCACTCTTGATAAAAGTAATGTGTTTTTTTTAAATGGAGTTGGATTTTGTCATGTTAAAACTTGTGTCTTATCCTCCTTATCCTAGTGCTGTACACCTTTGAGAAAATTCTGGATCAATCTTCTCAACACCCTTCTTTTATGTAGAGGAAGACAGCAAAAAGCTCTCCTCATAACATTCTCCTCTTAAGGCTGAACAAAACAAATAAATAATCTCTCTTAGTTGGTCCTCCATTGGACTTGTTCCAATGTGTCCATGTCTGTCTTGTAGTGGGGAGGCCAGAAATGGGGAAACTACTCCAAAAGTCTCTAACAAGTGTCAGACAGAGAAGGATCACCTCCCTAGACATGTTGACTACTCTCACTGTTACAGCTCAGACTGCAGTTAGCCTTAGCTGCTGCAAGGAGACCCTGTCAACACGCCTAACTTGTGCATCAGGATACACAGATCTTTTTCTACAAGGCTGAAACTCTTTGCAGCTCCCACCACCCCAGCCAGCATTGTTACACAGTGTTACTGATTCCCAAATAGATGGGTAGGTGAGTTTCTCAGGGATGTGGTTTAGTAGCGAGACAGGCAAGGTTGGACTCAATGATCTCGG
The DNA here is from genome assembly GCA_033558235.1 of Neomorphus geoffroyi. Taxonomy (NCBI): domain Eukaryota; kingdom Metazoa; phylum Chordata; class Aves; order Cuculiformes; family Neomorphidae; genus Neomorphus; species Neomorphus geoffroyi. The sequence continues at coordinate 115,166 of JAUMJM010000037.1, forward strand.
TGGAGTAGGGTGTGAGGGTACACTACGTGAAAAGAGGTATATACATCATGAAGGGACAGCAGTCTGCTGATAAGCCACACTACAGCATGTACAACCTGTGGAAGGTCTATGAGCCATGGTTGCTGATGCTGGAGAATGGACCGCAGTGCATCTGTCTGCCTTGTGGGAATAAGAGGTAGTAAAACCTCTTGAAAAATCCTTCTGTAACATTTATGCTCCAATGTGTAATTCTTACTTACATCCATATGACTACAATATGAAAATGTACCCCTGAGCCAGTCATCTAACCAACCATCAATTGGCCCCGAAAAAGTGATTGGTGGCCTGGGTATGCAAGGCCATGGGCTGCTGGATGGTTATCACTTTTCTTCTGCAAAAGGGCGTAGACCCTACCATTTGCAGAAACATGTTCCTGAACATTTTGTCTCTTCACCATTCCAACTCCACTCTCATACTGTCCATCTCAGGTCTCTTCCTGTCTAATTCTAACATTTATTCTCTATAGGTTCTTAAGTTCCCTATCCTCCCAGCCCTAGCCAGGTCATAAGCATAAGTTTAGGTCCTCATCCTCTTCCAAACTGCGTGACTGTTGTTCTGCCAATAATTCTACTAAAACTACATACTTCTCTAACTACATTTTCTTCAGTTTAATCCACAGTTGCAGTCCCCTCATCAGAATCTTTCATTGCCTCTTGGTGAGCCCTGTGAGGTCCTCTCTTGCTGTTAACATGCTGTCATTGTTCCTCATACGCACGCAACAAGACTATACAGAGTGGCTGAGGCACTCATTTCCCTCCTGGAGGAGTTGTAGCAATGCAACTCACGTACAGGATAGCTGTGGAAAGGAGAGCAAGCTTCTGGACTGGTATTTTCCTCATTACGTAGCACTGAGTGCCCATCCAGGTGGCAAGAGCTACCATAGAAACATAGAATCATGGAATGGTTTGGATTGGAAGGGACCTTAAAGCCCATCCAGTTCCACACTTCCCCCCTCCCGTCATGGTCAGGAACACTTGGATCAGGGGGCTCCAAGCCCCATCCAACCTGGCCTTGAACACCTCCAGGCACGGGGCAGACATGACTCATCTGGGCAACCTGTGCCGGAGCCTCCCCACCCTCACAGCAAAACATTTCTTCCTAAGAGCTCATCTAAATCTCCCCTCTTTCAGCTGAAAACTTGTTCCCCTTTGTCCTATCCCTGCACTCCTTGATAAAGAGCCCCCACCATCTCCCTGGTTCATGGTCCCCTCCCCCAGAATTATAGAAGTAGCTCTGAATCATGAAATGAGACACAGAAATATGGGGTGAGATTTACTTCACCTCAATTTAGCTTGGAAAATATATTTCTCTATGAGCAATTGTTTTAAGTTTTTATTAGACTGAGTGGAAATTGGTCAATGTACGCCGGAGACTTTTTTCCCCATTATTAATAAAAATTATTCAATAATTTTAGTTGCATTAACACTTGAAGAAGCAATAGAAAAAAGTGGGGTGTGGGAGTGGCAGTGCACTGCCAGGGAGAATCTGAGAGCTGGGGCAAGAGGATGTGCAAGAAAGGACTAGAAGCAACGGGTGACCTGAGGCAGTCCTCCGCTGCAGTTGTGTGGAGGTGCATGAGGAAGAAGTAAGGGCTACCATGCCCCATGAGCAGCCCCACCCCAACCCAGCATTCACATCAGAGTCTATGGCACAAACAGTGAGTGTCCAGGAGCTCTCCTCAAGCCACTGTTGCAACCAAAGGCTGCACATGCAATGGCAGTTCAGGCAAGTTTCTTGGCCTGTTTTCCTGACACCCACCCCTGATTTTTCCCTTTCCAGTGTTCCTCATTGGGTCCAAAAGGTTACAGGTAGGAAACTAGTTTTGAACCAATGAGGAAATTTTGGAAGATGAGAAAGGCATCTTGGCTCTTTCTTCTAGACATTGCTGAGCTCACTAAGTGCTGTACACATGAGCTTTCTCTTCTCCAAACTACACAATCCTACCTCTCTCGGACTTTTCTGAGAGGTGCTGCAGTCAATCATGTTTGTGGCTCTTTAATGGACCCTCTACAGTATGTCCATGTCTCTTTTGTCCTAGGGAGTCCAGAATTGGACACAGTATTCCAGGTGTGGCCTCACCATCACTGAATAAAGGGAAAGAGCACCTCCCTCAACCTGCTAACGATGCTTTGCCTGATGCAACCCACGATAGCATTGGCCTTCTTTGTGGTAAGAGCATGTTGCTGACTCTTCCATTTGGTGTCCACAAGGACTGCAAAGTATTTTTCTGTAGGACAGGAAAGTTTTTTGAGAATGTCTAAGAGTTTAATAGATTTTCAAAGAACATCACATACTTAACTTTAAAGGGATGTTTTCAGTCCTGAATCATCCTTTTCTACCATTCAAGGAGAATGAGGTTCCCATTATGTACCATATCATATAAACCAGCACCGTGAAGGCTCTGCTGACTGTATTCTCAAGACTTCCTTTGAACGTCATGGGGTAACAACCATACATGCAGACACTTACATGGAACACCTTTAGATATTTTAGCCAGCTAGCTTGGGCCATCCTAGCTTCAGTAATAATTCAGTTGCCTAAACCGAGTGTGTATAATGAGCTGAAATTCTCTCTGGATTCCATTAACTGAACTACTTAGGATACCATAGAGTGATGCATTGCTTGGAGGTGGCATGTATGCCCTGAACATAAGTGAGACCCAAAAATTTCTGAATTGGCTGCTCGTGGTCAGGTAGGGTATGCCTGGTGCTGCAAAACTGTACTTTATGTGTGGGGAATTAAACACTGGAGTTAGTAGAAGACAGATTCCTCTCTGTCTGCTATCTCCAGATACCTACAAGTTATCTGTTTCCCAGGTTGTTATCTTGGCTTCTTCTACATTTAGATGATAAATCACATGTAGAGTTTAACTCATGTTTTAGCTAGATCTCTTAGAGACTTGTATGCTCTATTCTGACAGTTCTGTTGCCTCTCTGTTAAAACACTGGCAAAACTTCATGAAATCAATTCCCACATCTCCTCATATCACCTGAATGGCTCAACAGTAAAATGAACAAGACAAAACCCACAACAAACCCCACCAAAATGAAAAGTGAAAGCAAGCCAACCAGAACAAGTCCATCTTTATCCTTCTCCCATCTCCCATCCCAATCTCCCATCTCTGTCTTGATAGGTTGCAGTATTCAATTTTCTCAGAGATATTTGGCTTGCACTCCTAGAAGTAGCTTCAACCTTTCAGAAAGACAATAAACCAAAGTCTGAAAAAGGCAGTGATAGTCAGCCTAATTACTCTTAGGTGCATACAGAGGCTTGCTAAAATTCAGTCTTTTATTTTTAACTATAGGAGTGCATTGGAAACACTGACTGATGATTTCTGCTACTGCATTTGTATGTGGAGAGTCTTGATTCATTCAGTGAAATATAATTAGGTCCTGCCGGGAGGATGCCTAATGCAACTTTCCATTTCTTGTGGAGGCTTGGAACCTGCTGTTTATCCTTCTGAATACTCCATAACCAAAGACAACCAGTCTTTCCTAGGAAATAAGGCTACTTAGAATAACTCCAAGGTCCTAGAATTGTTTTTCTGTGAGTGCTTGTATGAGGCTCTCTCCAAAAGATTTTGTTCATGGCATAAAATATTATCAACAGAGAGACGGAAAACACAAATGACACCAGGGCCCAGGTGATGAGGTAGCTGTCTACGACACAGTGCATTCTCTGCTACAGTGACTGTACTGTATGAAATATTATGTTTTTGTAGAAACAAAGATAGAAAATTCATTTTCCATCAGATGATGCAAGCTGATATTTCATGAATACAGAAATAACAAGATTCATATACACTCATATTGAACAGAAGAACACAATATCTCTAAGTAGACTTGAGATACATCCATTTTCCAAGTGTTCCAAGTTATCAGATTGTTTACAAAAAATCAAGCATGAAAGAAACAAAAAATCTAAGTATATAAAGGAGAAGAAAGATTTCTTTCAAGCAGAACTTAGCTTCCTTAGCTTAGCTATCATTTTCATCAGTACTTCTTTCACCTCTTTATTCCTCAGGCTGTAAATCAGGGGGTTTAACGTGGGAACTATAGTTGTGTATACGAGAGACAGAAATTTCTTGGTGTCTGGATAGCGACTGGCTTTGGGCCGTAAGTAAATCAAGGTCCCGCTGCCACAGTACAACGACACAACAGTGAGGTGCAAAGAGCAGGTGGAGAAGGTCTTGTGTCTGCCCTCTGCAGAGGACATCTTCAGGATGTGGGAGATGATGCAAGCATAGGACACCAGGATGAGGCAAAATGGTGTAAAGATGACCAAAACTGTGGCTGTAATGAGCTGCTTTTCAAACCAAGAGGTGTCAGTGCAGGACAGCATGACAAGGGGAGGAATATCACAGAAGAAGTAGTTTATATGCTTAGGCCCACAGAATGGCAATGCGAACACCCAGGCTGTCTGCACCACAGACACGATGTTACCATTGCAGCATGACAGCAGGGCCAAGAAACGACTCATAGTGCTGTTCATGATGATTGCGAATCTCAGGGGGTTGCGTATGGCCACGTACCGGTCATAGGCCATGGCTGCCAAAAGGTACCACTCAGTGGCTGCTAAGAGAACCACACAGAACAGCTGTGCAGCACAGCCCACAGAGGAAATGCTCCTGTCCTCTGACAGGAAGTCCACCAGCATCCTGGGAACAATGATGGATGCTGTGGAAATATCCAGGAAGGACAGGACCCGGAGGAAGAAGTATATGGGCGTACGGAGGGTGGGGTGCACTGTGACTGTGATGACGAGAAGGTTCCCAATGAGCGTGATGGTGTAAATTAAGCAGAATGTGAAGAACAGCAAGCGCTGCAATTGCGGGTGGCCGGACAATCCAGAGAGGACAAATCTGGTCAGCAGGGTGTGGTTTCCTGGTTCTGGTCCTTCTGCTGGCTTCATCTGGAAGGAGTTGAATAGACAGACTGTCAGATGAGCAGTCTCTGTGCCCAGATCATAGAATTATAGAATCATAAAATCATTAAGGTTGGAAAATACCTCTAAGGTCACCAGGTCCAACCTTCAGCCCAACATCGCTGTGTCTACTAAACCATGTCCATCTGAGCCTTAAAGGAACCCAACCTCAGATGAAAGCCAGAAAAGCTTAGGCTGTGGTAAGTTTTAGCGCATATTCACAGCCTTGCTCAGGTGCCAGTGGGACTTCAAAGAACCCAGGTCCAGCCAAAGCACCCTCAAATGGAGCAAACAGAAGGTAGGAGGTGAAGACCTAAGCCAATTCCTGTCACTGGAAGAAAGCCCAGCTGGCAACTGAAACACCCAGAGACCAGAGAAAGCAGCACCAAACTAAACCAAAAAAAAAGCTCTGTCTGTTGACAGGCACAGGAAGAAGGAATTATTAAAGGGAAAAATACTAATAAGGTGCAGAGGATGAAGTTCAGTACTATCTGCATCATTAGTGCCGTTGTCTCATTACCCCGAGAAGAGCTGCTGGGTGTGTGATGCAGCGTTGTGTCAGCCGTGGAAGCCTTGAGTTTTCTTACTGCCCGGAATCGAAAACCGAGGCACAGAAAGAGGGAAGAAAACAGCCTGCAACAAGGGAAAACGTGGTCATTGATTCTGCGTTATTTAGTCTTGCCAGCTGTTACTGAAGGGGCAAGCAACCCTTGTGCTACACCAGTCGAGCTCAAGGCAGAGAAGGCACTTTGGTAGCAGAAATGTGTCTGTGTCTGGGGACAGAGGAGGGAAGTTCCTTTTCTGCGCACACATGGACCTGGGCAGCAGATCACAGCACGTGGAGAAGGACACATCATCAAAGCAAGAGCAGCGCATACAGCCCTATCGCGACTCGGTCACTCCTCGCACTGACTCCATCTCATGTCTCTTTACGGTGTCACTCCACTCACACGACACCGTTTGTCAGTGGCCTTTTTTCAAACATGAAAGTGAGGTCTGGGGAGCTGGGAGCCGGGAGCCGCAGACAATTTTCACTTACAAACTCAAGAAAGAAACTCCTAAGGTTCTCAGGCAGTGAGAAGTCTGGTGTATTTACAAGGAACCTTCCTGGGTTTGGCTGTTTCCATTAACACTGAATGAAAGAACACCATGACGTGGAGCTCCAGGTTTTGAGAGACACCTCAATGTAACCTGTGCATTACAGAATAGAGAATGGCATTAGAAGTTCCCTGCAGTTTGCACACATTCACTTTAGTCCTCTTAACTTATTAGATCCAGGTAGCTGAAGTAGAATCCACCCACTTCTGCTCTTGGATCCCTCATGAAAGCTTTAGACTATTGCTTCTATTGCTTGGATTGTCGGCTGTTAAAGCCAGTCAATAAACCTCACTGCAGTCCTTGTTTTGCTCATAGACTGGTGTTTTATTCTGTAATGCAGAACATCCCTCAGAAACAACTCTCACTTTGTGTCATTCTTGCAGAGCGGCTATGAGGACCTTTATGTTTTGGTCTAAGGTCTTCCTTGCATTTGCTTTATACAACAAGCATTCTGCAGCAGGTGTCCTACCTTCAGCAGTTCTGCCATCCAGTGCCTTCACAATGGATCGTGCAGATTTCACTGGAAGAATTTTTTCTTGCATCAAGGACAGCATTGAGCTGATGGCTCCTCCAGGCAGCTTACTTTGCAAATTTTAAATTGTATTTGAAGTGCAGATGCTGTCCTGCCACAGCTTGAATAATCTGTGACATCAGCACACGGTATATTCCGTGGAATGCCAAGCATGTTTTCTCTGGAGCACCATAAATGGAATTTACCTGCCCGTCACACAGATATCATCATGTCAGTTGCCAAAACCCAGCCTCATAGAGGAGAAGAACAGGAATTTCTTCAAGTTGTTTCAATTTAGTTGAAATAGTATGAGTATAAGGTTGTTTCATAGGAGAGGGACAACAGAACTGTGTGAGGCAGATGCATTTTGACTTGCAAGCACATGAGAATCTACATGAGGATCCGTGTGCCAGTTCAATCATGAGACCGTTTCTGCAGCAAAATGATGCAGTGCTTTTTAAAGACACAGGGGCAAAACTGTGAAAGGTTTTCTTTAGCCGTTACTCTGGTCATTGAGTATGTAGAGAGCAGCAAGCTGAGCTTTAGTGCTACCCCAGGGCACCTTGGAGTCTCGAACGCCTTTAGAAGTATTAACAGATGCCAAGAGCAGCTGCAGGCTCCAGCAGCCCTGGCCCAGGATCCTCCTGTCCAAGCCACTGGAGCTCAGTCCAGTGCCTGGGCACTTGGTTCAACCAGTAGTAAAGATAAATACGTGACCCTGAGACTCACGGGAGAACAAACACACACAGACAGGCAAAGGACATTGACACGGCCAGCCACACAGACTGTCACAGACAAGACATGAAGGGCTCGTATCACATATGAGCACAGACAGCCTTGTTCCCTCATCCTCTGGGCTTGGCAGAGACAGGAGGTCACGTGTAAGCACATGGGTGACATCCCCAGCATTCACAAGCACGTGGGGTCCCTGAGGACTGGTGCGGTCCGTCTGTCTGCCCAGTCCTGCCCCACGGGTCCACTGCTCACTGCCTGCTCCACCTTAATGCACCAAACGCACCGCTCACACTTGTGCCACAGGCACCTCACGCTCGCAGGTTCTCCCTGGCACCAGCACAGACTTTCTGCCCACCTGATGCCGTTGTTCAGACCTCCTACTGACCATCTGTTCCAGCTTGAAGTTTGCTGGTGAATATACACACACATCCCACGTGCACCTTGTTTGGGGAGATACAGGTGCTTCCCTCTGCACCAACAGCCAGCACAAGGCACAAGAGCTGTGACCCACAGCCCTGCTCCAGCTGCCAGGGTTGATCCTCTTACTCACCTCACTCATGCCAGGCTCCTCAGTGGCTGGTTCTGGTGACACCTGCTGTTCTCGTCGCAGTGGCGGTAGCTTGAGACCCTGCTGGCTACAGTAGCTGACACCACAGGACAAGGCCACCTACACCCCCAGTCTGACCTTAGTAGCTGCCACCAAATCCACTCACACTGATCCTCCCTGGCACTTGGTCCTTGCAGCACATGTGCACACGGGATAGAGTGAGAATAAGCTCAGAGATTTCATAAGACACGACAGACTACACTGTTCAGATGCAGGTTTCAGCCAGACCAGTGCTGGCCAGCCCCAGTTTGCACTCAACCAGGCCTTTTAAGATTGCTTTTCTGCCTATAGCCCTTTCTGTTCCTCCTGGCTCCCCTTTACCTGAACATCCCCTCATCAGCTGGCACGGTCCCACTGACTCCATCCAACAGCCTCCACCCTCAGGTTTGCATCTGTGGGAGCCAAACACAGGCAGAGTGCAGGAACAACCACAAAGCCACAGATAGAATGGAAAGAATAAATTTATTTTCATTACCTCACTCCATAAACATCACCCAGGCAGAGAAAATACAAATGAGAATGCAGGCACTGCAGAGCTCGATCCTTGCTAGGGAAAGTGCTTTGCTTGTATTCCTTAAGGGAAAGCAGAGTAGGTTTCCATTGTGCTTTGATCTTTCTCACAGCAGAGCCAGAATCTCAAGCACACTTTCCAGTATGGGCCTGAGTTTATCACAGGCTTATGCTACCTAAAAACAAAGGTTGTACTCGCCAAACACACAAGACTAGGCAATGTTCAGAATCACTGATGTGTTCTTCTACATCCCCGCTGCACTTGAGCCTGTTTATAGTTCTTTCTCACCAAATCTTCCCTCATATTCCCACAGCATCCTTATTAGTTGCAAAGTCTCAGTCCCCAGTAGTTTCTTGAGAGTTCACCAGCTGGCAATGTTTATTCCTAGTCATTGTCTCTGTAAGCACTAATTGGTCAGGTTTGATGTCTCTTGTGTATTTGACTCCCTCCTTTTTATTATCTTTTCAATTTTGCAAGGTCCTACAACCGTAGTTTGCAGACCCTCAGTTTTGACAAGTCCTCTAGACCAAACTGCCCTGTGTTTCAGATGAAAATCTTCCTAAGGCCTGAGTTTTAACTACACAGAGAGCAGAGCCATAGAATGAAGTTACTACATTGAGGCAGGAAGAATAGGTAGAGAAGGCTTAGTAGAATGTCCAAGCAGAAGACATTAAAGAGTGCTGTCCCTTAATGGTCCGTACTAGGACAAGTACTATTTAATATCTTCATCAGCGACCCGGACAGCAGGATTGAGTGCACCCTCAGCAAGTCTGTGGATGACACCAAACTGAGGAATGCAGTTAATCACTAGATGGAATAGTTACCATCCAGGGTGACTTGATAGGCCTGAGGAGTGGACTCATGTGAAGCTCATGAAGTTCAACAAGGGCAAGTGCAAGGTCCTACAGCTGGGTTGAGGCAATCTTCACTATCAATACAGAGTGTGGGATGAACGGATTGAGAGCAGCCCTGTGGAGAAGGACTTGGGGATAGTGACAAGACAAAGGGAAATGGTTTTAATCTGAAAGAGAGTAGATTGGTCAAGAGGAAGAACTGAACATAAGGAAGAATACTTTGATGAAGGTTTATTGACAATGTTTGTCAATGACACAAAACTGGGGGGGAAAGTCAACACTCTTGAGGGCAAAGAGGCCCTGCAGAGGGATCTTGACAGACTGGAGAGCTGGGCAATCACCAACTGCATGAAATTTAACAAGGACAGGTGCTGGGTTCTGCACTTGGGACATGGCAACCCTGGATACACGGACAGACTGGGGTTTGAGATGCTAGAGAGCAGCCCTGGGGAGAAGGACCTGGGGGTTCTGATCAATGGCAAGCTGAACATAAGCCAACAGTGTGCCCTGGCTGCCAAGAGGGCAACCGTGTCCTGGGATATATCAAGCATGGCATTGCTAGCAGGTCGAGAGAGGTGATTTTCCCACTGTATTCTGTGTTGGTGTGGCCCCATCTCAAGTACTGTGTGCTGGTTTTGGGGCTAAAGTATAAAAAGGACATAAAACTACTGGAGAGTGTCCAGAGGAGACCACAAATCTGGTGAAGGGTCTGGAGGGAATGTCATATGAGGAGTGGCTTAAGTCACTTGGTCTGTTCAGCCTGGAGAAGACTGAGAGGGGATCTCATAACTGCCTTTTCACAAAGGAGGGAGTTGAGACAGGTGCTGATCTCTTCTTTATTTTGACCTATGACAGGACGAGAGGTAATGGCAGGAAGATAGAATCATAGAATCATAAGGTTGAAAGAGACCTCTCAGATCACCGAGTCCAACTGTGTCTGTCTCCCTACTAAACCCTGACCCTAAGGAACTCATCCACCTGTCTTTTAAACAATCCTCCAGGGATGGTGACTCCACCCCCTCCCTGGGCAGCTGTGACAATCCCTGACCACCCCTTCAGTAAAGAAATTCTTCCCAATGTCCAGTCTAAACCTCCCCTGGCGCAACCTGAGACCATTTCCTCTCATCCCATCACCTGTCCCTTGCAAAAAGAGCCCAGCCCCCACCCCGTCACAGCCTCCTTTCAGGCAGTTGTAGACAGGGATGAAGTCTCCCCTCAGCCTCCTCTTCTCTAAGCTGAACAACCCCAGTTCCCTCAGTCTCTCCTCACAGGGCTTATTCTCCTGCCCCCTCCCCAGCCTTGTTGCCCTTCTCTGCACACGCTCCAGCCCCTCAGTGTCCTTCTTGGAGTGAGGGGCCAAAAGATGCCATTGGTCCTCTTGGCCACCTGGGCCACTGCTGGCTCATGTTCAGCCACTGTCAACCAACACCCTCAAGTCCTTCTCTCTCCAGACACTTTTCCCCAAGCCTGTATCACTGCATGGGGTTCTTGTGTCCTGAATAGAGGACTCTGCACTTGGCCTTGTTGAACCTGACCCCCAAGGGCAGAAGGGCCCTCTCAAAGAAGCTTGCAGGGCTAATTAAGAGGGCTTTAAACTAGATTGGAAGGGGAAGGGGAACATCAGCCAAGCTAATAGAATTAAATCTGAGGATAACACCCCAGGATCTGAGGAGCACTGTAGCCCAGGATCTCCAACTAGATGGACAGTAAAGGAGGGGGTGACAACAGCTCATCTGAAGTGCATTTACAGTAATGTCCGCAGCATGGGGAACAAACAGGAGGAGGTGGAAGCTGTGGGAAGGCAGGACAATTATAATTGCCGTCACAGCAACATGGTGGGACGACTCGCATGACTGGAGTGCTACCATGGATGACTATTAGTTATTTAGATGGGACAGACCAGGAAAGAGAGGTGGTGGGGTTGCTCTATACGTCAAAGAGTGCTTTGACTGTATAGAACTCGGTATTAGCGATGATAAGGTAGAGTGTTTATGGGTTAAACTCAGTGGTGTGCGTGGTAACCCAGACATTGTGGTAGGAGTCTGCTATCGGCCACCCAACCAGGATGAAGACACTGATGAGCTCTTCTATAAACACCTAGGAGAAGTCTCACGATCGTGTCCTGTCATCCTCGTAGGGGATTTTAACCTTCCGGCTGGCTGTTGGGAGTACAACACAGCAGAAAGGAAGCAGTCTAGGAGGTTCATAGGGTGCAGGGATGATAACTTCCTAACACAACTGGTGAGTGAACCGACTAGAGAGGGTGCCCAGTTGGATCTGTTGTTTGTGAACAGAGCGGGCCTCGTTGGGAGAGGTGACGGCTGGAGGACGCCTGGGGCACAGTGATCATGAGATGGTACAATTCTCGCGTCTTGCGGCAGTGAGGAGAGGGGTCAGCAGAACGGCCACCCTGGACTTCTGAAGGGCAGACTTTGAACTCTTCAGAAGGTGTTTGATAAAATTCACTGGGAGGTGGCTCTAAAGGACGAAGTGGTGCAAGAGGGCTGGACGCTGCTCAAGAAGGAAATCCTGGCAGCACAAGAGCAGGCCTTCCCAGTGTGCCGTAAAACAATTCAGTGGGGAAAGAAAACCAGGTTGGCTGAGTAGGGAGCTTAGTATTGATCTCAGGAAAAAGAAGAAAGTTTATGAGCTTTGGAAGAGGAGGCAGGAATCCCAGGAGGACTACAAGGGTGAGGTGAGATCGCACAGAGAAAAAATCAGAAGGGCTAAAGCCCAACTAGAACTTCAACTGGCCACTTTCTTCAAAGACAATGAAAAGAACTCCTTCAAATATATCAGCAGCAACAGAAGCACAAAGGAGACTCTCGCTCCCTTGCTGGGTGCAGAAGGGACAGTAGTGGTGAGGATGAGGACAAGGCAGAGGTGCTCAATGTCTTCTTTGCCTCACTCTTTAACTCCAAGGAGGAATGTCCTAGGGATACTCAGCCCCCTCAGTGGGAGATAGTGGGAATGAAGCTCCAGCTGTTCGGGAGGACTTGGTTAGTGACCTGCTTGGCCAGCTGGACACACACAAATACATGGGGCCAGACAGGATCCTTCTGAGGGTATTAAGGGAACTGGCAGAGGTCCTCCCCAAACCCCTTTCCCTGGCTGACTGGGGAAGTGCCGCTGGACTGGAGACTGGTCGATGTTACACCCATTTACAAGAAGGGTCAAAGGGAAGTGCCGGGTAACTACAAGTCTGTTAGTCTGACCTTGGTACCAGGGAAGGTCATGGAGCAGATTGTCGTGAGTGCTATCATATGGCATGCGCGGGACAACCAGGTGATCAAGCCCAATCAACATGGGTTCACCAAAGGCAGGTCCTGCCAGACCAGCTTGATCTCCTTTCTATGACAAGGTTACCTATTTAATGGACAAAGGGAAAGGCTGTGGATGTGGTGTACCTGGACTTCAGTAAAGCCTTTGACACCGTTTCTCACAGTATCCTGCTGGGGAAACTGGATGCCATTGGCCTGGACAGGCACAGCCTCTGCTGGGTTTAAAACTGGCTGGATGGCCAGACCCAAAAAGTTGTGGTAAATGGAGTAAAATCCAGTTGGAAACCGCTCATGAGTGGTGTTCCCCAGGGTTCAGTGCTGGGTCCAGTCTTGTTTAACATCTTTATCAATGATCTCGATGAAGAAATTGAGTGCACCCTTAGCAAGTTTGCGAATGACACCAAGCTGGGTGGAAGTGTGGATCTGCTTGAAGGAAGGGAGGTTCCTCAGAGATATCTGGACAGGCTGTATCAATGGGCTGAGACCAATGGGATGAGGTTCATAGAATCATAGACTCATAAGTCTGGAAGAGACCTCTCAGATCACTGAATCCAGCAGTGCCTGTCTCCCTACTAAACCATGTCCCTAAGGAACTCATCTACCTGTTTTTTTAAACACCTCCAGGGATGGCAACTCCATCACTTCCCTGGGCAGCTGTTTCAATCCCTGACCACTCTTTCAGTAAGAAATTCTTTCTAATGTCCAGTCTAAACCTCCTCTGGCGCAGCTTGCGGCCATTTCCTCTCATTGGACTAGATGATCCTTTTGCGTCCCTTCCAACTTGGGTAATTCTATGATTCTATGATTCTACATTTTTTTTATGATGAGGTTGGTAAGCCATTGGAATGGGATACCCAGAGAAGGTGTGAATGTCCCATCCTTGGAAGTGTTCATAGTCAGGTTGGACGGGGCTCTGAACAACCCAATCTAGTAAAAGATGTTCCTATTCTTTGCAGGAGGGTTGGACTAGATGATCTTTAAGGTCCCTTCCAAACCAAATGAATCTATGATTCTATGATTTTATGATTCTTTGATTCTATGGTTCTATGATTCCACTGTGTTTCTATCATCTTTGTCTCAATTTACTCCCGGGAAAGCACAATTGCAATGTATGCTGGACTAATGGTCACTAATGGAAACTGGGAGGCCTGCAAAGTGATCATTGAAATCTGTGCTGGGACAGCACTTCTCCAGTGAACAAATCCCTGGTCACTAAAAATAGATGTGTTCTTGTCCTCACCTAAGAGGATCATAATGGGAAGGAACGCAAGCTGCTGAAGGCTTCAAACTAAACTCAGAAAATAGTAGAAAGACATTTATTTTATTTTCCTTTCTGTGTAGTAGTTAATTTATATATGTAATGTTAATTTTGTAGGGAGAACTAACAAAGAAGATTTCGTTTTTCAAATGCAAAATGGAACAAGGCTCAAATGCCAAAATGTTATTTTGGGTCTTGCACAAAACATATAGGACTTCCTGGATTTGCTCAAAGTCTTCCTGGGAATCTTAAGTGTCACACAACTGTCAGTGAACATCAGCTGCATACCTGCATACGTGGCCTGCTTGTCTTTACTGGATATCGGTGACTCACCACTTGATGCTCTGCAGTGTTTACAGTGTCCTGTCACTGAACAGTTGTATTCAGTGATGGTGTTCCCTGAACAGGGGTGGCCGCTAGCCAGTACATGAACAAGTACAAACTGCATTGGTATTAAACCATCATGATCCAAGATGCATGTTTGGGAGTTCTAATTGCAGATGCATGACTTGCTTATTTTGCACAATCTGCTAGGCAGATGGAGGTGGTTCTTCGAATACATTTCGGTGTTCAGGGGAACATGAGTCATCTTTTCTAAGTCAGGATCACTGACACGTGTCATACTTTTACCCCCACCAGCAGATAAGCACTACACAGCTTCTCATATACTACCCTCCCACAGTGGGATGGGGGAGAAACTCAGAAGGATAAAAGTGGGAATCAGGTTCTTCCTCCAGTGTGCATAAATCCAGTTAACACACAGTCAAGATATTTATTCAGTGCTGACCAGGAAAGGATGCCAGGCATTTAACACAGCCATGACACCTGGTTAGTTTGATAATAGTATATTCATACAGATTTCAACAAAGAAGTAAGATATGATCACTCTTTCTACTGGTTCATTATGACTTCCTAGTAAAAGATCCATACATGCATGTCTACCTTCTACTTAAATAGTCAGTAAGCAGGAGGTGCCTTATTGACATCTAAGGTGTCCTCCTGCAGGCATGATTCTTAGTATTTAAATGCCCTAAAGGTACACTAAGGATGCAAGTTTTTTTTTTTACTTCAGTCCAGTCTTACTGGTTTAAGCTGACATAAGATTAACTAATTTCTCTATTAAAAAGTTACAAATTATCCCTATTGGGCATAGCTTCTCATGCACCTGCACTTTGTTACCAATCCTCTCTTTGTTTGCCAAGTCCTAGCCATCCTATTACTACTTGGACTTCTGACTTCTGTCTTGTTACTGTTCGCATCTGGGTCTGAATCCCTTCATCACTGTCACCAGGCACCACTGAGAAAAGCTTGCTCCGTCCCCTTTGCACCCTCCCTTCGGGCATACATTAATGATCTCCGTTCTGAGCCTAGATGTCATCATAACACAGTGGAGCTCTACCCTGAGAAGCAAGGGGTGCAATCCTATCTCTAAATTATCTTGATGAGCAGTTGCTACCTTTGTTTGATTCAGTTCACAAAAAAATCCCTCATTTCTTACAAGGAGAGTCACACGCAGAACAAACCAGAACATTTTTTTTACTTTTCCCTTACAAACTGGTCATATGTCCCCAAACTGGAAGCGAACTGTGGAGATCAGACCTTGCTGCACTTTTTCCATTGCCTTTGGGGAATACTCTGCAGGGATTTTGTAATTTTTCCCCTCACAGTTACTTCCTCGGTGTCAGTGAAGAATTACCTTCTAAATCCTTGTAACCATTTTCCTATTTTCTGCTTGCAAATCACAGTTGTTTCCACAGGACTGACAAGGAACCCACTTTCGGTAGGAAATCCCATTCGTAACAACCTACAGCTCATAGTGGAGAGCATTCTCTGTTCTCATTTTCTGTAACAACAGAGTAGTTTTGCACAGGTACTGGGGGGAGAGAAGAGAAGGTGATCTGCTCCCAGTGCAAACCCAGCCTTTCCCTTCCACCTCAGTAATCTCCCTGGCACGAGTGAAACTGAGCTCTGGCAAAATCTGAAGGACATAACTGTTGTCACCCAGTTCTCAGCAGTGCAGCACACACTGCCTCCCTCACAGTCTCACCCTGCATGTAGGTGGCGTCACTGAAGCTCCGTTAAGCAAGGTACCTTACATGTGGCAAGCAAGAATCTCCAGGTCATTTTTACTTTCCTGGCAATGCTCTTTTCCCTCTGTATTTGCAGTCTCATTGTCAGCACATGCAATTTGCCATCTTTTCAGTATTTTAGGCAGAAAGAGTAAATACCTTCACAAAGCTCCTGCTTCTGTGATCCAGCTTTACAAAAGCTCTGAGATGTCACTGTTGAGATACAAGATGATGCAGCACAGCTCTACTGTGAAAGACCCTGAGAGATGGACTGTGGGGTGCCCCCCAGCACCTCAGCCTCCAGTCCATGGGGCAGGGTCCAGCTCAGAGAGACTACCTACAGGAAATGGTTCGTGGGTATTTGAAAGAGCTTGAGCTGCCTGGGAAGATTTCAGTTTTACAGTGTGACTGAAGATCCATGGGGAGAGTAAGCTCCACATTTGTTATTGTTCACTCAGCCAATGTCATGAAGTGAGTCATTCTCATTAACATTTGCTGCAAGGCTCCTCCTCCTTCCTTTCCACATAATGTGGGGGGTTTTTTGCTTTTTCATTCTTCATCATCTTTATCTGAAAATCTCCTATTCATCTTTATCTTTTCAATAGTTCAACAGGAGCTCTCTAGCGCCAGTGATGATAATAAAATATTCCTTATAAGACTCTCATTCAGCTGCTCTCAAGAGATTGAGATTGGTTTGAGGAAAATGAGTCACATTTTAGCTACTGAGCTAGTGCTGAGTACCAAGGTCTCCCATGGATTGCTTTCTGAAGAATGGGAATCAGTGTGCTAACCCGAACTTCCACCTGTTCCCATTTACCAGAGAGAGAAGTCCTGCTGTTCATCTGCGCACGAGTACATTGACAATGGTCCCAGCCCGGACAAAAAAGTAATGAGAAAACTTAATGTGCTCATGCAATGCTGATGTTTACATTTACCAGGCCTCGTACTATCTCAAGGGAAAGATCTGTCCTTATTCCAGGTCAATTACTTGAAAGCCTCCATCACTTGGTGTTGGCAAATACGCCTGGAGAAGAGAGGCAGAGTTTAGGCATAGCCAGTGCGTTTGAACGGCAGGAATGGGAAACAGATTGAAACCCTGACTTTGCTTTTGTTATAAAGGTGAGTAACTCACTATTTAAGTGAAAGGTTTTGAAAAGAGAGCCCTAGGAGAGTGGATTTGTTTTCTTACAACGCTTCTAGTTTAAAATGCATCTTGGAGTTTGGAAGCCTTAAGGAAACAGGATCTTTTCTTGTCACTTAAACTTGGTCATGGTTTGCTTCTGCCAGTGGTCAATGGGGAGAAAGAAGCAGAATCTGGTATTTCCTCCTGGCCGTGCAGACCGAGGAAGTTCCATCAGGAGAGTCCCCTTTGGGAAAATCTTATCCCTGGAAAACCATGCATTTGTTGGTGGCTGAAGGAAGCTGAGTTACAGTATTTCCTCACAGTCATGACTCACCTCTCCAAAACATGAGGTACCCAATGCCCTTCTTTCCTCCCCCTATGCCCCAAGGAGTGTGGGAGGGCACATTCCTCGCAGCCCCATTCCATTTACATCTCCGGGGAAGGTGACCCCTCTGTCTCCTCACTGACCTCCAGGGCAGGAGGGCGTTGCCAGTGCACCAAGACAGTTGTGCTATGGCTGCTCCAGAGAGAAGAGCTGAAGCTTAAAGGGAGAACAGCATTTATTTTCAGAGTCATATGCTCTAATGGAGTTAAAAAGTTAAAGCTAAACCCAAGTTTGACATGAATCGCCTGACAACTTCTCTATTACAGCTAGGTTAGACATCAGTCATCTCACTGATGGGCAAAGGGTTGCTGCAGCTGCCACCATTTAGATCAAGCTGAAATAAATCGAAGATGAAAGAAGTCCAGAAAAAGCCTGGCGAGTCCTCAGCTCTTGTCTTGCTAGCCCAGAACATATCTGTGCCCCTCCAAGAGCAATGGCAGTATCCTGTTTACTGTATTACAGTACAGACCTCTTCAGAAAGCAATGTCCCTTCATACCCCTCCTGGGGACTCACAGGTGGCCCCTGGAAGGAGGGATAATAGATCCAACTGAAAGAAAGGCTCTGTCACACCTTATGTGTTGCAGAAGATTCACTGTTTATTGGAAAATGAATCAGTTTGCTAATACTGAATGAGAACCATGAAGTCGTGGCCTTGGGGCAGGATGGAGTATGTTGCATGGCCAGTTTGCTCATCAAAAGCTCCTGCAGATCAAATATGCTCATAGTTTTCAAATCAATCTTGCCCCACATGAGTTCTCTTGAATATTGTCATGGGCTGGGTCAGATGCAGATGAGTTTACTTCCAAAGCAATTGTTTTACGCAGCAGTGAAGATATAGGGGTTCCTAACACAACCTGGGTTTTGGGGTAAAGTGAAGAGGGGTGCAGCAGGAGTCCTTCACTGGGAACCCCTGCTGTTTTCCCTGCTCATGACACCTCTAAACACTCATCTTCTCCAGTGTGCACAGCACTCTCTTGTCAAGACAGAA
This sequence comes from Neomorphus geoffroyi, assembly GCA_033558235.1. Taxonomy (NCBI): domain Eukaryota; kingdom Metazoa; phylum Chordata; class Aves; order Cuculiformes; family Neomorphidae; genus Neomorphus; species Neomorphus geoffroyi. The sequence goes on from JAUMJM010000037.1 coordinate 133,549, forward strand.
ACCATAGAACCATAGAATCATAGAGGCTGGAAAAGACCCTTAAGATCGTCATGTCCAACCATTAACCTAGCCTTGCCAAGTCCACCACAAATCCATGTCCCTAAGCACCACCTTTGCGGAGGTCAAGAGCCAAATTTGCAATAACCTAAGTCAGGAAGAGCAACCGCTTGGAGACATGATGCTCCCTTTCCATTCCCACCTTCACCCAAACCAAACTCGCTGGAGGTTTTGAAGTAGAGATTTTCTCTTGAGCAGGTCAGTGGGAAACAGGTTCAGCCCAAAGAGTACAAGACATAAGCAGTGAGAAGGCATCCGTGATGTCACACTGCAGCTGGCAACAACAGTGGTAGCCCAGCACGGGAGGTGAATTAGGGCTGTATTTTGGGCCCTTTTTAGCTCTGCAGGTACTGCTAGTCTGTAGCACAAGGCTCTATTGAGCTCAGAGTCTGAAGACATATGGCATCACGTTTCTCCCAAGGAGGGTGTTGGCTGCCTCCAGGCACTTCTCCAGCTGGGACACTGCAGTCGGGGAGAGACGGGGCAGTCAGGCAGGAGGGAGCGTCCACAGGTAGAAAGGAGAAAGGGGACACTGGTCTCCTTCACCTGCCCCCAAGAAATCATGGTCCTGCGAAGGGGTGAGGCAGGTCCCACTGGAGAGAGAAGGGAGGAGGCTGTGCTGTGGGGATCAGTAGGAAAAGGACCCTCAAGACTCACCAGCTTGGCTGCCCAACCAGGTCACAGCCTTGGCCTCTAGCAGCTCACAGAGGTCTCGGTCACGTCCATGCAGCCAAGTCACCGCCAACACTGTGGCCCAAACACTTTCCTCCGTGACCTGTAGGAAAACACTGATTCAGAGTGGCATACAGTGCTGAGCATCCCCCCTGCCCCTCACTGCTTCCCTTCAGTTCCCCTGGGGCTTTTTGTTTCTGATCCTTCATTCCTCTCTGCATGCCCTTTAGATGCCAGTGTTGGCATCAGCCAAGGGCTTCCCACTGCCCCAGGATGACACGCTGCCACCGCGCGCTTCTCCTCTTACCTCACTGGGCATCTTTCCCTTGATTTCAGCCTCATTGACTTCCAGCACAGAGGCCAAGTCTGAGCTGAGTGCCCAAGAGCCATCGATGTTCTGCAGTGCCACCAGCTCCTGGCACTCAGCAATGGCCTTGGGGGTCCAGAGCGCAAAACTTGTAACGTAAAAACCAAATATCATGGGATCCTCACACTTCAGAGATGAAATAGGTGGTGATGGTGGTTTACATGCTGTGGGGGATGGGAACAAGAGAGTTGGAAGACTCACAGGAAGCTGAATCCTCTCTGCTCCCCCGTGCAATGCCCCAGAACATCAATCAGCTCTGCTTTTCTTTGGCTAGAGATCTGCACTCTCATCCCCTTCCTGCCTGTCCTCAAAGCAGGCCCATCCATAGCCCTTTCTGGGAAGTGCAACTCATCCCCAGCCCTGATCATTGCCTCATCTTCTGGCTTTCCTGCTCAGCCATGGCCCAAGACCTCTCTTGACATGCCCCAAACACAATTTATGCCAATGTGTATTTATGATCCAGAACCATCTGTGTCCCTGAGCTGGGTGTCCCTGAGCTGGGTCTCACATTCACTGAAGGACTTTCAGGTCTGGGGTAACAAAGGGAGGGTTAAAGGCAAAATTCATTGGTTTCCAGCCATGGGCAAGACACAGCAGCACAACTCTCCTGTAAAACATGGGCTGATCCCGACCTCTCCCATCTGGGCAGAGACCCTGTACCTTTTGAGCAAGCCCCGCGCTGGGGCAGAGCAGCAATGTCCTGGGTAAGCTGACGGAGGGCAAGTCGTGATGCACGCACTGCTGTCAGCCAGCCCGGTGGGACCCACATTGTCTTCTCTGTAAAGCAGGAATGGGCTAGCAAAGTGCCACGAAGCTGAAGGATCTGGCAGGGGATGAGGGAGTGGCGGGGTGGCAAGAGAGCCAGGGGCCCTTTGAGGGCAAACAGAGAAAAGGACCAAATTAAGCACATGGGAAAGAAGCACCTGGTGGTCATGAGGCCAACCCCATGAGACTGCGGGCACCCTGTGGCTGGGGTTGCAGCTACAGTGCAACGAGAACATCTCATGGAGCTGCCACATCAGATGTTCCTGCAAGGGTCTTTCCTTACCTCGCAACCAGCCGACCCTCTGTGGTGTGTGAACCCCTACATAGCTGGTGAAAGGGCAGATGATCCCTGAAGCAAGGCTGATCTCAACTGCGCGATGCCTTGGTTCATCTCCTGACCCACTCACAGCCTCTGGCAACAGCCTCTTCAGCAAGCACCTCACAGCCAGACGATGTGCAGCCAGCCTGAGGACAGAGGAGGGTGAGCCTGACTGCCTGGCTCCTCTCCGTGTTGGGGAAAGGTGGACAGAAAAGGAGCCTGGACACCTGAGTTCTCTCCTTTCAGGAGTGAGGACAGACAGAGGAAAAACCTGCGTGCCTGAGTTCTCATCTGGAGGGAAGTGATGCCCTGGTTCCAGGATCTTATCCCTCTAGGGTCAAAGCAGGGAGGGAGGTCATGCTTGGACACCTGGGTTCTTTGCCAGATTGGAATTGTGTGGGGAAGGCTGGAAGCTATCCGGGCCCTCTACAGCTGGTGTCCGTGTTGGAAATTATTTGGATGGGTGCATCTTCCCTTAGGACAGGTTCTCACCGGCCATCACCCTGTGGGCACAGTGGGAATTCAATCCTGTGAGTGACATCCTGGCCATCCAGGCTGTACTGCCAGGTCATGACTCCCTTGGTCACCTTCGTATCCTAGGAACAAATGGGAAGCTACTGGAGGTTACTGGGACACAAGGCACTTACTGGGAGATATTGGGAAGTTACTAAAAGATTACTAGTGGTTACTGGGAGGCAACTGGGGGTGCCTGTGGTCCCAGCTCTTACCTGAGCCTGTCCGTGGATCTGGGCATAGAGGAAGCTCTGTTGACCCTGAAAGATGGACTGTGGGGTGCCGCCCAGCACCTCAGCCTCGAGTCCATGGGGCAGGGTCCAGCTCAGAGAGACTACCTCAGCTGCAGGCTTGAGGGCTTGCTTCAGGCAGTGCAGCAGCTGTGGACAGAGGGCAGGACAACACAGTCTGGAGTGCCACCAGGATAAAGCCCATACATAGCCCTGATGTCAGCATTCCCTCAGGGACAGTGGAATGTGTGGGGTACAGAATCATAGGACCATAGAGTCGTTTGGATCGGAGGGGACCTTAAAGCCCATCCAGTTCCAACCCTCTTGCCATGGGCAGGGACACCTCCCACTGGATCAGGTTACGCAAAGCCCCATCCAACCCAGCCTTGAATGCCTGCCCCAGCCACTTCCCCAGGCATAGCCAGGTCTGTGGGTCACAGCGGCGCAGAAGCCTGGACACCTAGGTTCTCAGGGGATGGGTGACGGGTCAGGGGAAGCCTGACTGCCTGGGATCCTGGCACAGATGGGGCTTTCCTACTGTGTGGGGACACTCCAGGGGCTGGGGTACTTGGAAGTCAGTGTGGAACAGAGGAGGAATCTGCCAGGGCTCCCAAGTTCCTACCGCAACCACCACAGTCTTGTCAGAGGAGACGTAGGCAGCTTCACCCCCTGTCTCTCTGGCCAGGGCCATAGCCAGGGCAGCACTGTCCTTAGAGAAGTAGAAGGAGAAGCACCTACGGGGGAAGCAGGGAAAGATGTCAGGAATGAGAGCCAGGGGTGGGTGCAAGGATGCTGGGATAGAGCTGGAGAACACGGGCTGCAGTTAAAGCTGGGGGAACAAAGCTGGGGTACAAAACAAGGGGGCAGGAGGAAGAGCAGGGAGTGAGGGACTGGAGGCGGAGCTGGGGTTGGATAGGGAGTTGGTAGAGGAATGCTGGGACTTAGGCCAGAGCTGGGGTCAGCCTAGTCAAGCTGGGATCAGCCTAGTCAAGCTGGGGCTGAGCCTGGGAGCACATCGGGGTGCACAACCTCTGAGCCTCAGTGTCCCTGCTCCCTCTGTGAACGGGGCCTTGCTTGTGGGAGCAGTAAGCAAAGATTCCCACATGGGGGTTGGCACAGGAGAGCTGTGCAGAGTGAGAAGGGTCTTTGGGATACTGGAGGGGCATAAGGATTGGGACAGGGGCCCTCATCAGCAATGGAAATGACTGCACAGCCAAAGGGTGACTAGAGGGCAGAGTCCCCATTACCGGTGGCTGTTGCAGTGCCGGCTGACCTCAGCTGCGATGGCTTCCTCGTCAGGGAGTGTCCTGGCCATGAAGACGAACAGCTGGGAGACAGGGGACATAGGTATAGATCCCTGCACAGGGACCCCAAAGTGGGGAGAGCAGATCCTGAAATGGAGAGAGGGGCCCAGGAGAGACCCCTTGTAGAAAGACCACCCCAGGGAGAGAGACCCACTCAGGCACAGAAGCTCCAGTGATACAGAGCCATTTCTCCACTCCCCTGCACCCCACAGTGTCCTTCTCATTGCCTTGTGACCACCGTGTACTTACGGTGGCTCCTTCCACCACTTACAACCCTATATGTCTTTTTTCTCCTCCTGGGACACCCAACCCTCCACCCCTCCGTGCCCTTGCACCCAGACCTGCCGCGCATGCCCGCGGGGACGGGGGGTGCTGTAGATCGAGCGGAGGATTCCCAGCAGATCGGTGCCACCCCCACTGGAGCTGGTGGAAGGGACGCGCTTCACTGCCTCAGTCAGGTTGTCCTGAGTATATTCAACACTTTGCCTGCAGTTCAGAATGTATTGGGAGAGGTCATTGCTCTGTGCTGGCCCTGGAGCTACCTGAGACTCTGCTCCATAGCACTGCCTACAGCCATGCCCAAGGGTCCTCTGCAAGTCCCTGCCCCATAAGCCACTCTTGAAGAGACCAAATCCCCGTATCTCGGACAGCTGCCAGCCAGTGAGACCTGGTGAAAGGGATACCTGGTCACGTGCAGGAGGAGGGGACCAGAGCCAGCATTCAGTCAGGTGCTCCTGATGCACTGATGTCTTTCTCCCAGTGCTGACAGCACTCCTCGTGTTCCACCAGGATCCCAGCGTTCAGGTTGGCAAACCTGTGCGGTGCTGTGGTCCTGGGCAGTGTAGATCAAAGGGGTGAGGGTAAAGTTGGCCTTGACATCAGCCACTCCACGGGATGACTGCAGGCTGGCGGTGAGCAGCAGGCTGTAGGATGGCTTGTCAGCGAAGCAATCAAAGACTGCAGGGAGAAACAGAGCACTGGGGAGGGCAAAGGCTCTCCCTGCAGGGGTGGCAGGGGATGGGGGTTGGCATCTGTATATAGGACACATGGCGAGAACTGGGGAGGTCAATAAGGTGCACGGAGGGGTCCAGGAGTCTGTTTATAGGAAATGGGGGTGGGAGGTGTAGATCCCCTCATGGGGCACAAGCAGGAACACGTGGATCTGTCCTGGGCTGCAAGAGTGGAAAATATTTGTCCCTCTCTGGGTGCAAATGGAAGTTAGATTGTGTCTGTCCGTAAAGTGTGTAGGGAGTCTGCGATCACATGGGGTGAGTGACCGGGAGGGCACATTCCTTGGGGGGGCGTCACTCACTGTAGTGAATCGTGTGGGGATGCAGCGTGGTTGGCAGCACAAACCGGGCTGCTCCATCTGGCTCTCGTGACAGCTCTTGGACATAGCGCAAGGTCACGACCATCTCCCTGCCAGGGGCCAGGGTGCCCAGGGAGCAGGCAAACACCTCACCCGCATGCTCAGACTGATTCTGAAGGCATTCCAGATCATTCCAGCCCCCTGTAGCCTCGTGCGGCTGCTGGGTCTGGGTGGGAAGGGGAGGACAGAAAGCTGATGGTCAGGCAGGCCTTGGGCTGTTCAGCTCGTGCCCTTGTAGAGGCTCGCACATTCATCCCTGGATGCTGGTACCTCGTCCTGCAGCATGACCCGGACCTCGGCATCCTCACTGCAGGCCTGGAAGGAGTAGATGGCCATGTGGGAGTCCATGGGGAAAGCGAAGAGGACTTCTTTGGAGATCTCACTCATGTTCTGGTAGATGAGTTCGGAGGCCACGTCAGCCACATAATCCTGGATAGCAAGATCTACCACGGCGCTGCGCAGAGGCACTGGGGACAGGGGGACATGGAGCCACTTCCCCCACAAAAAGGATCCTGTTGAGAAAGAGACAACCTGTCTGTCAACACACAGGAGCAACACAAGGAGATGGCTGGGGCTGCTTCAAGGATGTGGCTGTTCCCACCCTGGACACCAAGACCAGGTTACCAGCGTCACTGAGAGTCTAGTGGGAGCCTGACCATAGAACAGTCCCTGCTCCCCAACCCCCCAGCTTCCCTTCTTCCCCATCTTCTGGTCCGCACCCGTTTCCCATCCTTGTTTCACTCTGGGAAGATCCAGTCCAGGTGCTTCCTCTGTGGTTGCCTATCCTCCTCCTTTCTTTGTCTCCCTTTGGAAACATCCCCTCCCTCCTTCCCCAAAACCCCCTCAGTTGTCTCATCCCCAGCTCACTGTCATGGGTGTAGGATTTTGCTAGAAGTCCAAAGCTCTGACGCAACATTTATGGAGACCTGCAGCCAAGAAGGCTCTCCTGTAAGAGAAGAGATGCACAGAAACCACCAGACAGTCCCTGTTTGGTAAACATTCCTTGCCATTTCCCCAGTCCCACACACATAGCTGGAAGGCCCAGCCCACCGTGTCCAGCCAGGACAAAGCCAGGGATTCAGCAGTCCCTGTTGGTGAGCACAGAGGTGTCACCAGGAGTAATTCTGCATTGAGGAGATCTGCACCCCACCCTACCATGGGAGAATCCTGAAGAGAACTGAGCGATAGCCAGGGGAGGTGGAGGTAAAGAGGCGGCTGGATGGCTGGATAGCTTGGACTGTACTGGGATGAACAATACCTGGCTATCGTCCATGGCTGGATGGATAGATCGGCAGACAAGGTCTGGTTTGGGACAGGTGGATGCACAGGTGATCAGAGAGACATGAGAATTTTTGTTGAAATGGATGGATGGATGGACGGACAGGGGGAGGGGTTGGATGAGCAGGTACCAATCACAACCAGCAGTGTGTGAATGGAGCTGCACAGGAGGGAGAATCTGAAGGGGCAGGGTGAAATCCAGACAATAGGGGGGAAGGCAACTTGCGACACATGAGGCCAGGGTCAGGAATTCCATGACCGCAGAGCAAATCCCAGAAAGGCTCTGAGGGGAGGGCGTAGTTTGAGTGACATTTGCCTGTCTTGCCGCCAAGCGCCAGGAGAGATGGACCAGCCTCCACAGCAAACCCACTGCAGTCTCTCTGGCTCAGACATGTGTGCCTCAGTTTCCCCAGTTCCTGCTCTGGGGCGACAGGGTGGGAGCTCCAGGGAACATCCACCCCTGCCGTCGGGGTGAAGGAGGGGGCTGAGAGAGTGAGGGGGGGGGTGCCCTGGGAGGGGAGGGTGGGGGGTGGGGGGCAGAGGAAGGGGGGAAACGGGACCAGCTCTGCCCGGGGACAGGGGCAGGGACAGGGACAGGGACAGGGGCAGGGACAGGGACAGGGAGGGAGGAGGAGAAGAGAAGCACAAACATCAGACACTCACCAGAACCCAGGCCACAGTGGATGGAACGGACAGGCTGACGAACGGACAAACAGACGGACAAACAGACGGACAGACGGACAGACAGACGGACAGACGGAGGGAAGAGGAAGGGAGAGAGCGCGGGGGCAGAGGCGAGGAGCGGGGACAGACGGGGGGATGGGGCGGCAGAGCCGGCGATGTTGGGGCAGGCGGATGCCGGGCTGAGAGCAGCGCGGGCAGCGATGGGGAGAGGCGGGCGGACAGCCGAAAAGGCGGCGAGACGGACAGACAGAAGGACGGGCCGGCGGGGGCCGGAGGCGGGGGCGGGGCCGGGGCGGAGACAGCGCCGAAAGCCCGGCCCGAGCTGCGGGCGCTGAGGGGCGGGGAGGGCATGAGGGACCCGGGGGGTTCTGGCCGGGCCCGGCGCCCCCCGCCCCCCGGGACCGAACGGGACGAAGGGGCCGCCAACCCCGAGTGGCGGCTGCAGCCGGGGAACCCTCAGCGCCGGGAGACCGAGCGGGGAGCAGCGACCTCGGGGGGATGAGTGGGGACAGCGTGGGGGTGGACATCCCTGAGAGTGCCCACACATCCCTCACAGGGATCCCCACATCCCTCAGAGGGTCCCCACGTCCCTCACAGGGATCCCCACATCCCTCAGAGGGTCCCCACATCCCTCCGGGGCTGCACCTCCCTCACAGGGATCCCCACATCCCTCAGAGGGTCCCCACATCCCTCCGGGGCTGCACCTCCCTCACAGGGATCCCCACATCCCTCAGAGGGTCCCCACATCCCTCAGGGGCTGCACCTCCCTCACAGGGGTCCCCACATCCCTCAGGGGGCTCTGCATCCCTTAAGGGGTGCTGCACATCCATCACTGGGGCTGCACATCCCTCAGGGGGCTACACATGCCTCACTGGATCCCACATCGTTTAGGGGATGCTGCACACCCCTTGGGGATGCTGCACATCCCTCAGGAGGTCACCGCATCCCTCATTGGGGCTGCACATCCCTCAGAGTGCACGCACATCCCTCAGAGGGTCCCAGCATCCCTGGCCCAAGAGACTTTGCCAGCCGTGTTCCCCGCCTCGGCCCAGCCCTCCTGCTCTGCCCTACCTGATGCCCTTGGCAGCAGCTGCCAAGAGGTCCCTGCAGCCAGGGCAGCGTCTCCTGTGGCACCTGTCCCTCCACCACCCTGTCCCCCCGCCAGGCCTGCAGCACTGGCTGCAGATCTGGATGCTGGGCTCAGGTCCATACGCTCATTAGTGCCAGGCTACTGATTTGAGTGGGGGGTTGCAAAGAAGCAAAATCAACAGACTGACCAGCCAAGGAGCAGGAAGAGTTGGCAGATACGCTCAAACTTACATACCTGCTTTTGGCAAGGCTGTTTCCTCTCATCTGCTGGATTGGGACGCACCATGTCGACTTTCCTGCCATGAGCCCGCCCCATGCTGACGTCTCCTTGGCAGCCAGATCCTGGGTGAGACAACCCACCTCACTGGGGGTCTCTGGACTCTCAAGGACAACTCCCCTCACTGGGGGCCTTTGGACACTCAAGCGGACAAATTGACTTGACTTCAGCTCTGTTGCTCCCGGAGCGTATCCTGCTGTTTCTCACTGGGAGTGTGCAGAGCACTGAACTCACTTGTCCAGCAAACCTGGGCAGCTTCCTTGACTCTGCCTCCCAGGACTGGTGTGATTCTCAGGGAAGAGCCCTCCAAGGGCTGTCTGAAGGCCTGGATCAGCACTGACAAGTTTGCCTTTGTTCCAATTCTGCCACAGTGTGTCCAGTCTCATCACACCCGCAGGGACCAAGCTTTTTGAGGAAGTGGTGAACAAACATTCCTGTGCTGCTGGTGGATGTGACACGTGATTACCTTCAAGAAGCAGTGGAACAGCCCGTGCTGTCTCCAATAGTCCTGATGCTCATGAGTAGGCAAATGAGTCCCAGGTGCAGGTGCTGCACGCTGCATCTGAGCAGCTAGGGAAGGCTTCCCTGCCTCTCAGCATTTCCATTCTTCACCACAGGTGATGAATAAGCAGCATGCTTGGTCAAAAAGTGCCATAAATACTGAAGTGCTTCCCCCTTAACCAAACTTCCCCTTCCCAACACTTCTGTCCAGCTGGGATGTATACTTGAAGACTCTCTCTGCCTCTTGATGGAGGCCACTTGGTCCTCTTTTGAAGTTCGAAGAAATAATTCCTGCTCTTTGTGTGGCACAAAGGTAATCTGCCCAGATGCTCCTGTATTTTCTGTCCAGACAGGAGAGCAGAGTCCGTTGCATCCAGAGCAGGAAGCAGCTGGGTGACCAACGTGACTGGTGACAGTGGTACAAGGAATTGCCACTGGTCTGGAAGGCAGCCGTGTCCTGCTGCTGAGGGGGTTGTTGCTGCTCCTCGCCACCTCTTCACACACACACAAGCCCTGACGCTGTTCACTGTTCTCCTCATATTCTCTTTTGTGAATTCATCCCTGGTCTAGCAGGGCCAAACCAGTCAAACCCCAGACATCAGTGGGGTGACTTTGGATGGTTCCAGGTGCCCACCAAGCCTGCCTATCAATCCCCCTCCGCAATGGGAGAAAATAAGATGAAAAGCTCATGGTTCGAGATAAAGGCAGTTGAATAAAGAAAAAGGAGCGGTTGTGCACAGAAGCAAAGAAACAAACAAGAAACGATCTATTCGCTACTTCCCGCCAGCAAGGATGTCCGGCCCCTTCCTGGGAAGCAGGATCTCAGCACAGTAGCAGTTTCTTTGGAAGACAGACACCTTAATAATGAATACAACCCTTTTCTCCTCCTTAGCTTTTATTGCTGAGCACGAGGTCACATAGCACGGAACAGCTCCGTGGCCAGATTTGCTCAGCTGTCCTGGCCATGTCCTCTCCCAGCCTCTTGCCCACCCCTGCCTACTGGTCTTCCGCAGGTAGGGACGAGTGTGGGGTGATGGAGAATTCAGTCTCGACGCTGTGTGAGTGCTGCTCAGCAGTAGCCAAAACTTTGGTGTATTATCAGCCCTTCCAGCTGCAAATACAAAGCCCAGCACTGGGAGGGCTGGTGTGAGGATGGTCGGCTCCACCCCAGCAAGGCCCAACACAGCACGTACAGAACAAGCTTTAGGAAAAATAGATCATTTTAATGTAAGTAACAGTCACACAAGAAGAAGCAGTTTCTTGCAGTTTTGACTGAAAATGGGATAGAAAGTAGCAGAGAAAACAGATGAGACAGGCAAATGGGAAAAATGCTTTGTAAAGAGATTATTTCAGACTGAAAATTCTTGTTTCACCTCATTGTGGTTGCTTCACGGTCTGAAATATCTGCAAAGCACAGGAGTGGGAAAAGCGACCCATCTGATGTCACTTCCAGCTGGAGGCGCAGCGCTGAGCAGCGCTCGGGCAGAGCAGAACCCCAGCCTCTGGACAAGGGTTGGGCATTGGAAGATGTGACTCAGCTGCAGAGCAAAAGCACTTTGAGTGGAGTGCGTCATAGCTGACTGGGCTGAAATCAAATTTCTAAGAGGAAAATCAGATTAATTTTGGCAAATCACATTCTGGTTCCTCAGCCTTGTGTTCCTTTAGCTGCCAGAGGAACTCAGGAACAGGGGAAAAGAAAGCGTGCATGCGCGCGCACTAAAAAAGTAGGGAACAAACCATGAACAGAAAAGCATCAACCCCTTAAAAAAAGGAGGGGAAGGACAGAGGAGAAAAGAGAGTGAGAGGAAGAAGAGAAATCGACTGTTCTAACGACTCTCAGTGCAGTAAAACAGAAGATATTTCTTTTCATGATTTCCTTTGGTATCTCTTATATTTCCTAGGTTTGTTATTTGTCACCTTGGGTGGTGAAATGGCCACTCAGCCAAAAAGTTCCTCTCTTTTCTTTTCTTCTTTTGAGCAGTGGTTTCTAACTCACAGCTTGTTTCTGTTGGCTGGAATAACGCTCTGGGACCCTGCTGATGGCTGACTGAGGCTGCGGCATGAGGTGGGGCATCGAGCAGCACAGCGTGCTCTGAACTAACACAAACAACTCAGGAGAAAGCCCCTTGTCCAGAAGGTGACTTCTGGAGGCCTTGCACCAAAACTGAAAGCCCATACACACGCTTGAGACCCCGTAGGCTGCCTAAATCTGTACTGGACGCTTCGGTTTAGATGTCTAAATGGTTCCCTGAATGTCTCACCCAAACTCACTGTCTAAACTGGGGAGAAATGTGAACCTCGAGTGTCTTTCCAGAGAGCTGGTCCAGCCAGGGCTCTGTACATTCTGTCGCAGAACAGGCGGGTGGTGCTGGTGGAGCTGAGGGAACCTGGCAGGTCTTTGAGAACAGCATCCCCTCCAGTGCAAGAACCGTTCATCCTGACGGTCTGGAAAAGAAGCAGACCAAAGGACATGGGCTTGCCTCTACAGGGAGCTCTTGGCAGAGCTCCAGGGCAAGAAGGTGGCACCTAGGCTACAAAATAAGGTTAAGAAATATTGCTAGGGCAGGTGGGAACAGTGCTAGGGAAGCCAGTGCTCACCTCATGTTCAGCTTTGCAAGGAATGGCAAAGGCACAAAAGAACTCCCATTGCTGCATTAGCTGACAATTAACAACGCTGCAAATCGAGGCACACAGCAGAGAAAAGGGTACTTGATGAATACAGTGACAGGCCCAAGTGTCAAGGATGTGTGGAAAGGCCTGTCTTCTGGAGGTGTTCTTCTGTCTCCAGTCCTACAGCTGGAGCCAACATGACTGTGTCAGACTTACAGATCATCTCTGTTGCTCCAGGGAATGAAAAGGTAATGCTCAGGCTGGCGCTTGGGGTCTGGTTGTGACCATTACAATAGCCAGGAGGGAATGAACTCTCTTTAGCTTTGGGAATTCATGCAAATCGTTGTGACATCTTTGGGTTGCCTTAGGCAGCCGTACAGAACTCAGGCCACCTGTCCAGACATCTGAGGGGCCCTAGGGTACCCGGACATTCTCATCCGACCGCTAAGGAGGATGTAGAAACTATAAGGAAACACCGCATTTGTGCACAGGCGGTTGGATGCCAGGTGGGTGCTCCAGGGCATCTCCAGCTGTGTGCAGGCCCAGATCCAGCTTCTGTGGTGAGAGAGACGTGAGGTTGCACTCCAAAGGAGTGGACAAATGCTGATTGAGTGATGGTGACAGGGCATCGCGTGTGAGTGTGCTCTGTCAGTGGCAGGGAGCAGAACTTGGGCAGTGGAGGGGCAGTGCCAAAGGGCCATTTGTTCCCTCTGTTTTATCTCCTTTGTAACAAAGAGACAGTGATCCTAGTTGGGATTTGTTCTCCCTTCAGCCATAAGGCAGACGGTCGCAGTTCCTTACTTGGCGAATAATCAGAGGTCTGACAAGACATACGTGGACACCAAAAGAAGCCATTAAGCCCATGGTTTTGAGCCTATGGAGCAGAGAAGGAGGTGCTCAAGGTATAATGTAACAGACGGTGGGAGCTGGGGTGCAACATTTAAGCCTGCAAGTGTTTGAACCCAGACATGACCCAGATCGGGGTGGAAGGACGGAGCTGTGAGTTTGGATGGAGCCTGTCAGCAGGCCTGTGGCTCACAGCTGTGCCAGCAGTGGGTGTTGCAGTTCCAGTGTCTTGGCTGATCACTGTAATGGAAGCCTGGAGTCCAGGACCTGTGCCTCTGGCCGTCTTTTGGAAGAGCATCTCCCCAAACAAGGTGCACGTGGGATGTGTGTGTATATTCACCAGCAAACTTCAAGCTGGAACAGATGGTCAGTAGGAGGTCTGAACAACGGCATCAGGTGGGCAGAAAGTCTGTGCTGGTGCCAGGGAGAACCTGCGAGCGTGAGGTGCCTGTGGCACAAGTGTGAGCGGTGCGTTTGGTGCATTAAGGTGGAGCAGGCAGTGAGCAGTGGACCCGTGGGGCAGGACTGGGCAGACAGACGGACCGCACCAGTCCTCAGGGACCCCATGTGCTTGTGAATGCTGGGGATGTCACCCATGTGCTTACACGTGACCTCCTGTCTCTGCCAAGCCCAGAGGATGAGGGAACAAGGCTGTCTGTGCTCATATGTGATACGAGCCCTTCATGTCTTGTCTGTGACAGTCTGTGTGGCTGGCCGTGTCAATGTCCTTTGCCTGTCTGTGTGTGTTTGTTCTCCCGTGAGTCTCAGGGTCACGTATTTATCTTTACTACTGGTTGAACCAAGTGCCCAGGCACTGGACTGAGCTCCAGTGGCTTGGACAGGAGGATCCTGGGCCAGGGCTGCTGGAGCCTGCAGCTGCTCTTGGCATCTGTTAATACTTCTAAAGGCGTTCGAGACTGCAAGGTGCCCTGGGGTAGCACTAAAGCTCAGCTTGCTGCTCTCTACATGCTCAATGACCAGAGTAACTGCTAAAGAAAACCTTTCACAGTTTTGCCCCTGTGTCTTTAAAAAGCACTGCATCATTTTGCTGCAGAAACGGTCTCATGATTGAACTGGCACACGGATCCTCATGTAGATTCTCATGTGCTTGCAAGTCAAAATGCATCTGCCTCACACAGTTCTGTTGGCCCTCTCCTATGAAACAACCTTATACTCATACTATTTCAACTAAATTGAAACAACTTGAAGAAATTCCTGTTCTTCTCCTCTATGAGGCTGGGTTTTGGCAACTGACATGATGATATCTGTGTGACGGGCAGGTAAATTCCATTTATGGTGCTCCAGAGAAAACATGCTTGGCATTCCACGGAATATACCGTGTGCTGATGTCACAGATTATTCAAGCTGTGGCAGGACAGCATCTGCACTTCAAATACAATTTAAAATTTGCAAAGTAAGCTGCCTGGAGGAGCCATCAGCTCAATGCTGTCCTTGATGGAAGAAAAAATTCTTCCAGTGAAATCTGCACGATCCATTGTGAAGGCACTGGATGGCAGAACTGCTGAAGGTAGGACACCTGCTGCAGAATGCTTGTTGTATAAAGCAAATGCAAGGAAGACCTTAGACCAAAACATAAAGGTCCTCATAGCCGCTCTGCAAGAATGACACAAAGTGAGAGTTGTTTCTGAGGGATGTTCTGCATTACAGAATAAAACACCAGTCTATGAGCAAAACAAGGACTGCAGTGAGGTTTATTGACTGGCTTTAACAGCCGACAATCCAAGCAATAGAAGCAATAGTCTAAAGCTTTCATGAGGGATCCAAGAGCAGAAGTGGGTGGATTCTACTTCAGCTACCTGGATCTAATAAGTTAAGAGGACTAAAGTGAATGTGTGCAAACTGCAGGGAACTTCTAATGCCATTCTCTATTCTGTAATGCACAGGTTACATTGAGGTGTCTCTCAAAACCTGGAGCTCCACGTCACGGTGTTCTTTCATTCAGTGTTAATGGAAACAGCCAAACCCAGGAAGGTTCCTTGTAAATACACCAGACTTCTCACTGCCTGAGAACCTTAGGAGCTTCTTTCTTGAGTTTGTAAGTGAAAATTGTCTGCGGCTCCCGGCTCCCAGCTCCCCAGATCTCACTTTCATGTTTGAAAAAAGGCCACTGACAAACGGTGTCGTGTGAGTGGAGTGACACCGTAAAGAGACATGAGATGGAGTCAGTGCGAGGAGTGACCGAGTCGCGATAGGGCTGTATGCGCTGCTCTTGCTTTGATGATGTGTCCTTCTCCACGTGCTGTGATCTGCTGCCCAGGTCCATGTGTGTGCAGAAAAGGAACTTCCCTCCTCTGTCCCCAGACACAGACACATTTCTGCTACCAAAGTGCCTTCTCTGCCTTGAGCTCGACTGGTGTAGCACAAGGGTTGCTTGCCCCTTCAGTAACAGCTGGCAAGACTAAATAACGCAGAATCAATGACCACGTTTTCCCTTGTTGCAGGCTGTTTTCTTCCCTCTTTCTGTGCCTCGGTTTTCGATTCCGGGCAGTAAGAAAACTCAAGGCTTCCACGGCTGACACAACGCTGCATCACACACCCAGCAGCTCTTTTCGGGGTAATGAGACAACGGGACTAATGATGCAGATAGTACTGAACTTCATCCTCTGCACCTTATTAGTATTTTTCCCTTTAATAATTCCTTCTTCCTGTGCCTGTCAACAGACAGAGCTTTTTTTTTGGTTTAGTTTGGTGCTGCTTTCTCTGGTCTCTGGGTGTTTCAGTTGCCAGCTGGGCTTTCTTCCAGTGACAGGGATTGGCTTAGGTCTTCACCTCCTACCTTCTGTTTGCTCCATTTGAGGGTGCTTTGGCTGGACCTGGGTTCTTTGAAGTCCCACTGGCACCTGAGGAAGGCTGTGAATATGCGCTAAAACTTACCACAGCCTAAGCTTTTCTGGCTTTCATCTGAGGTTGGGTTCCTTTAAGGCTCAGATGGACATGGTTTAGTAGACACAGCGATGTTGGGCTGAAGGTTGGACCTGGTGACCTTAGAGGTATTTTCCAACCTTAATGATTTTATGATTCTATAATTTTATGATCTGGGCACAGAGACTGCTCATCTGACAGTCTGTCTATTCAACTCCTTCCAGATGAAGCCAGCAGAAGGACCAGAACCAGGAAACCACACCCTGCTGACCAGATTTGTCCTCTCTGGATTGTCCGGCCACCCGCAATTGCAGCGCTTGCTGTTCTTCACATTCTGCTTAATTTACACCATCACGCTCATTGGGAACCTTCTCGTCATCACAGTCACAGTGCACCCCACCCTCCGTACGCCCATATACTTCTTCCTCCGGGTCCTGTCCTTCCTGGATATTTCCACAGCATCCATCATTGTTCCCAGGATGCTGGTGGACTTCCTGTCAGAGGACAGGAGCATTTCCTCTGTGGGCTGTGCTGCACAGCTGTTCTGTGTGGTTCTCTTAGCAGCCACTGAGTGGTACCTTTTGGCAGCCATGGCCTATGACCGGTACGTGGCCATACGCAACCCCCTGAGATTCGCAATCATCATGAACAGCACTATGAGTCGTTTCTTGGTCCTGCTGTCATGCTGCAATGGTAACATCGTGTCTGTGGTGCGGACAGCCTGGGTGTTCGCATTGCCATTCTGTGGGCCTAAGCATATAAACTACTTCTTCTGTGATATTCCTCCCCTTGTCATGCTGTCCTGCACTGACACCTCTTGGTTTGAAAAGCAGCTCATTACAGCCACAGTTTTGGTCATCTTTACACCATTTTGCCTCATCCTGGTGTCCTATGCTTGCATCATCTCCCACATCCTGAAGATGTCCTCTGCAGAGGGCAGACACAAGACCTTCTCCACCTGCTCTTCGCACCTCACTGTTGTGTCGTTGTACTGTGGCAGCGGGACCTTGATTTACTTACGGCCCAAAGCCAGTCGCTATCCAGACACCAAGAAATTTCTGTCTCTCGTATACACAACTATAGTTCCCACGTTAAACCCCCTGATTTACAGCCTGAGGAATAAAGAGGTGAAAGAATTACTGATGAAAATGATAGCCAGACTGAGGAAGAGATAAATCTTTTCTTGTCCCCAAACCTTTGGTTTAAAAATGTTATTTCCTTTGTCGGTGAGTGGATGTTTTAGTAGCTCACTGAAAACACCAGAAGCAAACAGATACTTCATGCTTGAGAATATTTTGTCTTTATTCTTGGCTTCAGAAACCAGTTTAGATTTTCCTTTTCCATTTCTTCCTTGGGAGAACAAAACGTATACCACACATTTCTTCTAAAACAAAACAGCCAAAAGACTTCCCACATCTTCAGGTATTCAGGCTTGAAGCTCTCACTTCCACTGCAGGAGTACAGCTACCCCTCTCACTTAGAAACACACACAGATTGATGGTGTGTAGACATGTTACTTTGACTTTTTTTCCCCTTGTTCTGTGATTTGCATTCCTTCTAGAAGAAAAAGGATGCACTGAAAGAAAGTGGTAAAGAAATTCTGTCACTTCTATAAGTGACTCATTGTTTTTATTGAAGGTGTAGGGAAGGCAAAGGAAAAGAAGAGCAACTAATGTTCATTCTTCGTTTCCAGCAAGAAGAAAGCATTTCATATTGTACAGTGCCCACAATCATCTTGGAGTCTGAGCCATGGAGTAATTAGTATTCTGTATTTCTCAGATGGAGAACTTCATCCAGACAGGATAACAGGACAGTGCCAGACTGGGAGCAGAATTTGTGGTTCAGGAACTGAGGGGGTGAAGGAGGATGGCAGGGAAAGGAAACTAAAATACCTCAATGAGTGTAAACCTACAGATTTAGTGATCTGTTTATACATAGACATGGGGTGGGGGGGTGAAAACCACAAGGAGAAAAAAACCCCCTCTCTTGGGTTTCATCTCCACTAGGCCTCCTGCTGTCAGAATTCAATATACACCATAAGAAACTTAAGTGCTGCTTTAATGCAGCTGTACCCACCAGGGCTAAACTTCAGCCATCTCTGCAGTTGCTTAAAGATAGAGCTTGTTTGGAAATAATTATAGGGCTTGAGGGTATAATCCATGGTATGCAGGAAACTTACGCTCCTTCTGACTGATAGCTCACCATTCTAGATGCCATTGGGTCATAATTTTTAAATTAGCCCTATCCCATATGTCTAGTTTCAGATGGTTGTTGAATCTTCCTGAAAGTCAAAGGACTGTGCTGAACACCTTCAGAAGGAAAGGTCACCCAGTTTTCTGTTTGGACACAATGGAACTCTCTGTGAATACATCCTTATGGCAACAGTTGTAACAGCATCCAAGACAACGCCAGGTTCAGTCCAGGGACACTTACACTCAACTCAGCTCACTTGGTGATCTGCTTCAGGGTGAGACACTCTTGCTTTTGCTTGCTGCATAAATCTCTGTCACCTGTGAAAGGACACCAGCTAATAAAATATGTGTTACCTTCCATGGGGATGTCATCTCACAAAGGTTATAACATGACAGCTAGCGGACTGAGGTTCCATGGACTCATGGGTATTTCATCAAATGAGTTACTGCTGGCCACAAGGTGAGCCAAATAGTCCTCTAGATTTCACTGAGATATCAGTTAGATCTCCTCTGTCTACAGTCAAAACCAAGAAACCTGGCTTCCTGGCAGTTACCTACACAGCAGGAGCCATTCCTATATGGGAATCTCTCCCAAATATAAGGGATGTGCATTTCATCCACTAATCCCACCCATTAACACCAACATCCATAACACTAAATACATTTATAGCTTCTTTTCTTTCTCCTTGCCATTAAAACCCAGAAGCCTTTAATGAATTTTAATGGCCATCTATTATTTTCTCTCTAAATATAGTTAAAAAGAAAACACATTCTATTCCCTCCAGTCCTTTTGCTCTGCTGTATCCATGCTAGAAATTTATCTCACATTCACATGGGAATACAAGACACCTGTGCGAGAATGGCAAACTGTGTAGCTTTCTGTTGGACTGGATTGTGACTGTGCCAACAAGCTGGGGAAATTATAAAACACCTCCTAGCTGGTTGGGCTTTGGAATTATCCCATACCAAATGAAATATTTGCATTGAGAGGAATATCACAGCAACTGTTCAGGAAGTTTCTTAAGATTAGATCAAATCTATTAGGATTAGATAAAATCTACTGCAAGCAAAGAATCAGAGACCAGATGAATTTCCACGGCACTTACAGTCATGTGCGTAAAGCTCACCCGTCCCTTGTTCTTAGGCACCTGTAGGCATCCAAATGTGATGTGGTGACCCCCCCTTTACAGTCAATAAAAGGCAAAAGAGAGAGAGGGACGGACTGGGACACGGTCTTTCCAGAGGGCATTTTTTCTCCCCCTAGTGAGAGGATTCTCTTGTTTAGCTGACCATGCCTCCGGAGGAACCTGTTCATTCCTGCCATCTCTATAAAGACCATAGTTGACAAGCTTCTCAGTCACTACCACTAAGGCGCAGAAGCTTCCAGACATTTGCGTAAGAGATTCAGATCTACAGGCAGGAAGTGCACACAGCAAATGGAAAGATGACCCTAATGACTCACGCTGCGTCTGGCATGCAATAGTTGCTATAGCTTTCATTTTACTGTTGTAAAGTTCCACTTGTTCTGGTTCTCCTGCTGGATTCCGGGCTGAATCACCTGCCTCCCAGGAAAGGAGAGAGCCTGAAGGCCTGTCTCATGCAGGAGCTGCAGGTTGAAGCAGCACACTCTGGGCACATCAACCTGAATCAAGCACCACTCCTAAAAGCACCAGAGATTGGGGAGTTTGCAGGTAGGGCTGGCAGCATGCCTGGTTCCCCTAGGTCATCTCAACAAGCAGGGCTGGCAGCATCCCCAGTTCCCACAGCTCATCCCAGCAGGCAGGGCTGGCAGCACTCTTGGTTCCCACCCCATACACCAGAGTGCACATTTGGCAGCGTTCCCTTTCCTGGATCCCACCCAGGCACTGCGACGATGGCAGCAGCTGCCATCCATCTCTGTCGCTTCCTGCACAGACCAGCCCTCTTTCTCCTCCTCTTCCTCCTCCTCGCATCTCTGTGAACATCCTTTCACGCTGCAGCTGAGAGGTGTCAGTCCCGGGGCCGTCCTTGTGTCTGTCTGCTCATCCCTCTGTCTGTCTACCCGTTGCTCCCGCTGCAGGCTACCGTTCCTGGTGAGTTTGTCTGTGCCTCCATCCTTCCTTCTCTCCGCGCGGAAGGATTGCAGACTCGCTCTGTGTGCATGTGTGCATTTGTCTGTCCGTGACCGCCCTACCCTGGAAAAGGCTTGGAGGCTTCTGTGTTCCTGTGTTTGCTGCTTCGTCCTCACAGACCACTCAGTTCGAGTGGTACCGGCACATTTGGGATCTCTAAGGTCTAGGATAGTGAGCTGTGGTCCAAATTCACAATGAGCTACGCGCAGGCATCGTGACATTTGTAAACTGAGTCTCTTACCTGACAGAAAATAAAATACAGGAGCATGGATGTGCAGGCATATGAATGTTATTGGGTTCCTTAAAAGGAGTTCCTGGTAAACCAGGATTTATATTATGAACAAAGAATTATGTCTTTAGTCTTTTCTCAATTTAGCAATTCTTGGTTTCATCAAGTAGGCACTCTCTCCTCAGGAGTTCCCGAGAGTAAGGGGTCCTCCAGAATCCGGAGGATTATTCAAGTACAATTTAACAGCAGGGTGGCTGAGTAAATGTGGGAGTCTCTGAGAGCACCAGAGAGAGAGCAAAAATGCTCTCTCATATGAGTCAAACAAGGAGAACGATAACTGTCCCTGCGTGTGGTGGTGAGTGAAGTCCAAGCCCTGCTGTCAGGTGTGGACTTGCTGACTTTCTTTCCTCTCTTTTTGTCTTTTGACTTTTGTCTCACTCTGCTTTCACTCTGTGCAGATCTCAGGCCTACATGAAAAACTTAACGTTTGGTTCCTTGTGGAGTCGTTTGGGGTTTACATGTGTTAGGAAAAAGGGGCAGTTAGCTCAGGTCTCTCTGGGTCAGTGCTGGCTCCTCCTGGCTCTCGGTGCTGTTGTCCTGCCTGGGAGACACCTGTAGGACCACGCACCGCATCCTCTCGGGTGCGAAGTCGCAGAGACTTTTTGAGACAGTTTTTCCACCCTCCAAAGCGATTTTGTTCAGAGCCCTCAGTTTAATCCTGGGATAATGGGGTGGGTTTCCAGGATTTGAGATTGGCTCTGCCTGGTCTCCAGCACAGCCGGATCCTGGCTCTGCAGGGACAGGGATGCCGTTGGGGAGGTGCCACTTCCCTAGGACGGAGGGGGTGGCAGGACCAATGTCCCCAAGGCTGCACATCCCTGGCCTCCCTCTCCCTCACGGAGATGTTGCTGCTGCACTTGTGCCCCATCCCCGAGCTCTCCCATCCCCATGATAGAAGAAGTAGTTACTATTACAAAAACAGGAATATTTTGATTTAAGCTGAAGTAGAGTTAAGTTTCATCTAAGTGACTGTATTTTTTGCAAGTTAGACAAAATGTCCCCCTCACAGCATGTTTTGTGTTTGTTTTTTTTTTTTCAAGTAGTGTTTTTCAAGACACTATTCAAAGAGAAATGATAACATCTTGTGTTAAGTATGGTATGTGCTGAACAGATGTTTCTTCTAAAATCACCTCTGTTTGCAGTCTTTCCCTATTTCAAATACAAGGTCAGACAGAGATCTGACTCCAAAGTTCCAATCAGCAGAGATTTGACTGTTGTGAATTTCATAACAACATTGAAATTATTCCTGGAAAAGTAATAGAATATGCATGAGATTTCTGGGAAAACATACATATACATGTAAGTGGGAAATATATTTTGTAGCAGTTCTTGTCTCATTATGCATGATTGATGGAAATCATTCTCTCAGCATTGAAACAAAGGATACTACTTTCTAAACCTCCAAAACAAGTCCTAGAGAGGTTTTTTTGCCCTCATTTTTTGGTATCACCAGATCCCTCTCACAAGCTGCTCTGTGCCCCAAACCCCCAGTTGCTGTCTGAGCCTCCCGGCGCTGCTCACATGGGGCCAACTCTTCGGCTCCAAACACATCCATCTTCACTCCAAGCCCATTAATAACAGCCAAAACTGGCACACATTTCCTTTTGCCTTTCCCTTGCCCTGTCCTGTGTTTCATGAAACACATTAGTACTTCGGCTGGACTGGGACATTCAGCTGATTCCTCCTTACTTTCCCAGCTCACCAGGAAAACCACCCAAGCCAAGCACTTTGTAACTCCCCCAGCCATGCACAGGGGCCAGTCAGGCTCTCAGGCTGTTCTTCCTCATTGTTCTTTTCCCAGAAAAGTGTTTCTCCCTGGAACGCCCAGAGTGCACCTGATTTTGCCCCACGGGGTGCGTGCTGATTTGCCATGACCCCAACAAGACTGACACTCAGATCCTGTGAAGTATCATTTGAAATGTCATTTCTTAGTTCTGCCACTATAAAGAAAGACTAAATAGCTTAGATCATCTGATGCCCTCTCATCCTGAGGGCCTCAGCCCCAGGCTGTGCAGCGTGGAACAGGCCTCTGATGCCCACGCAGCACATGGCGATGCACACGGCAGAGCTGGCTTCGTTACAGTGAACTGATTGCGGTTCTCCTGTGGCTGTGGGACTTGTGCAGCCCAGCACAGGTGTAAGGGCCAAGCTGTAATGGGCAGCATGGCACAGTCCTGTCCTGTGCCTCCACAGGTTAACTGCTAGGTGGGCCGCTAGCTCCTCCATGTACAACGGTCCCTCCGTCAGAATCTCTACAGCAGAGAATGCACATCCCTCCATCCTTTCTCATTCTCTCTCCACTTGCATCTCCCTCACTCCTCATTCATTCTGTCTCCTCATTCTCATCCTGTCTTTATGTGCCTTCTGGCAAACTCGCTTGCAGGGGGTTAGAAGTTAATGCAAATGTATCTCTTTCAAACACCTACATTTGTTCATCATAATCTTGAACTAAATCTTACATCGCACTAAGGAAGAAGATCTTCCTCTTCTTTAAATTTAGGAGTGAGATTTGGTTGTTGAGATGTGGGTGTCTGGTATCATTTTAGATGTCTTGTCCTTTCCAAGACAGACATGTGATGCCTGTGTCTATAGCACAGATCCTATAGCAGACAGCTAGACTGGATGTCCTTACATTTGCAAGGACCACTCACCTGTGCGAGGGCTCCTTGCTGCAAATGGCCCTGCTCTTCAATGCTTGGAGAACTAGGTCAAGGCTCTGTTCACTATTGGAAGAGTTAATACACAGACCTGGACATGGACCTGGTAGGTTTAGGTGCCTAATTGACAGATAGGTCATGAAACAGGCACTTTTTATCATCCTCTCCCTCACATTCCACACAACTGCACTTGCTCACCAATTCCTCCAAGCACTCTCCTGCCCACACTTCCCTGGATGTGCATCCATGCATTCCTACTACAAATTCATTCAGCCATTCTGCTCCCCAACTCAAGTGACCAATTACAGTCACTTTTTTTCTGCCATTCCCTTCTATTGTCACTAAGTACAGTCCTCTCCAGTCATCCAACCACTCTCCTCACACAAATCCATACATTCTTCCACCCATATTCCCAGACTATGCTTTTTCTGCTCTGCCTGTCCACTCTTCTGCCCATATCCTCCTCTGTCAACATTTGCACTGGTGTTCTCTAGGTGCAATTATCACTGTTTAGGCCTAAACTCACGCTGTTACTTGTGTCTCAGGCTGTGACCCATCATTGCTGTTATCTTCCCTGTGCTCTAATCTGAATTAAGCATCATAACCCCATTGAACCAGTAGGCCTTTTTGTCACCTGCAATTCCCACCCCAGGCCTGTCTCCTACTAATCTGCTACCAGGCTGCTGAGAGGGACAAAAAGGATCCTGTCACGGGATGTGACAAAGCAGAGTCATCTTGACCAATGTATGTTAGTAGGAGCTTCATATCTGGTAGGAAGGGAGGATGGAGATACTCAGGCTTTTTTTCATGTGGTCCTTGTAATTTGCTTTATGCTCTTGTGCACACAGAAGCTGTCTTCGACCAAAGAGTCAAGATGAAGAAAACTGGCATCCTGAGCAAACAGTACATGCGTAGGGGTGAGTTGGGGCCAGAAGGGTGTCATCTGTGGGCAGTGGGGAAGATTTGATCTGGGAGAGCAGTGAGGGAAGGAACTGATTTCTTGGGTGGCTGACAGAGAGACACAACTCACCATGTTGTGGTAACTCAGGGGAATGTTCTCTAGTCAGCCTTCACTGTTTCTTGTTGACATAGCAAAAAGTGTTTTTGTAAGTGTGATAGGTCTCACCCATAGTGCTCAAGGCTTTCCAGGGAAACCATCCCAAAGTTGATGCAAAGATGATGCATAAGAGATGTCTGTTGCTGTGCGATGGGGGGGGAGGTGCGCAACGTTCCGTAGTGCGCATCACCTCTACTGTGGTGCTAAATCATCCCCTGCTGTGTTGTGATACCTAGGTACACTGTCTTACTGGTGAGTTGCATCATCCTGTCCAGGTGAACTATTCCATCTCTGTACACCATCCCCTTCCAAGCCATTACAGCAACTTCTGTGAAGGTCTTACACCTTCCTTTGCCAAGTGTAACTCTATTCCTACTACAGTGTTACACCATTCTTGACTAAGACATTACTGCAATGCATTTTACCATCAGGTTTGATGCACCACTGATGTCAAACCTTGCCCTAAAATGAGATCTCAAACCAAGGCAAAGGTATGGAGAAGGCTGTTTTTCCGTGGGCTGCTGTCACAGCAGGCAGAGAGGCCACCAAAGCCATCTTCCAACCAAATTCAAATCTACACATTGTTGGCATCAGATAAACCATGCGCTACAAGTATGACATGTGAGAAAGGGAGGTCAGTGAGAAACATCTTCACTGCCAACAATGAAAAGGAGGTGAAGTGACTTCCTATGACTCTTCCTTGGATGCCATGCTAAGTTGCCCCTGATATGGTCCCCCTTCCCTTCCAGCAGCCCAAAATGAGTAGTATATCTGCTTAAGCTGATAATCTGGCTCAGCGCTTTGGAGCGTTAGTCTCGAAGCAGACGATAGGACCTGCTTCTATCTCTGAAATATCGCACGAAGGGTTGAGGAGCTTCAGGGCACCTCCTGCCATTTGTGGGAAGCTCTATGATGGGACTGTCCCATGCTGGGGGGGCAATCAGACTCCTCCTAATTCCACTAAGATGAAACATGACACAGTAAGCGATCTGAGGACGCAGTCGCCATGTGCATTAGACAGAAAGGGGCTTAGAGAGATTAGTAACTGAGATCTAAGGGAAATGTGTTGGCAGCCTCAGAGACTTTTCATAGCTATTTGTCATCTTCTGCAACTGGCATTTTTGTGGTAGATTTGGACAACTTTCCCACTACAAGCAGACACTTCAAATTTAAATCTTCCTACTTGCAACCAGGGAGACTGACAGCTCTTGTGTTTTCCTCAGGCTTATTCCAGAGGGCGATATGTTATTTTTCTTCCTGTATTGAGGCGAAGCTGGAAACTTTGACAGTAAATGTAACTATCCAGGACTTTGTGGCTGATGTGGTGTCTGAGCTGTTCTTCCGCAATACACAACAAGTTTCAAGGCAGATCATGTTCGTCTTTCCTGTGGACTCAAACACTGTTGTACACTCCTTCTATGCTACCATGGGGAACACGCGTATTGAAGCAACTCTCTGGGAGAAGGAGGAGGTACTGGGATTGCAATGGGAGGGGGTGATCTGCGGGCTGGGATGAAGGGTGAAGGTAAGAGAATGAAGCCCTGTGGAAACCTCTTTGACACGTTTTCCTCCCTTTCTGGCAGGCCCAGCAACTATGCAAAACCATACCAGGCATGGACAACTTAAGATACCTGCAGGATCAGTTGGGTCTTTGGGGTCCTGTGTTTGTTTGTTTCTTGGGGACCCTGCCTCATGATGGGGAGGTAGTCATCAACCTGTGCTACGTCCAGGAGCTGCCACTGCAGCCTGATGGAGCTGCCCAGTTTTTCTGGCCACAAGAGCTGTTCCCCGGGAGCAGCACCTTCAGTGAGTGACCCCGCAGGTGGATCCCCCAGCAAGGTGCACACCACTCCCCAACACCCCTCTGGGAGGTTGGACCCCATATCCGCACGTGTGCCTCAGCAAGAGAAACTGAATATTTTCGCTTATACTTCACAGTCAGGAACCCCACAAATCTCCCCACATATCCCACAGCCAGAGATCGCCACAGATCCCTGCACAAATCACAGTGTGAACTGACAGATTCACCACCACCACAACCATAAGCACCACAGTGAGGGATGTGTCAGATGCCACATTTCTCTCCTAAAAACAAGAGGCAGTGTCCCACTGTAGCTGTCTGCTGCCCTAAGGTCACTTCTTTCACTTTCTCACACCTCTTTCTCCCTGCAGGATGTATCCCTTCTGAGGTGGAAGAGTTAGCCAAAAACTTTCACTTCACTATCTGTCTGAAGTCAGCCCATGGTGTGTCCCGTGTAACTGTTAACGGCAGCGACACCGCTCTGCAATACACAGCTCCAGATCAGACATCTGCTCAGGTCCGGCTCTGCCAGAAACGAGAGTCCCACAGGCATGGAGGAGGGAAGGGTCTGCAGCCGCTGACACTCCCTAGGACTCCTCAATCCTTTTCTTTGCTTCTTTCCTCCCCATACCCTACTTGTCTTCAGGTCTCCTTGGAATTGCCACCTTGGAGGGAGAATCTGAACTTGCTGGTGTATTACAGAGGGTCCCATGCTCTCAGTGCTGTGGTGGAGAGGAGAGATCCCAAAGGCCCACCTGGTGAGTGAGAAAGGGGAAGGTGGGTGTTAGGGTGTCAGAAAGACTGGAAGGATCTGAGGGGCTTTTCAGGCAATAGGTCAGAGCCGAGGACAAAAGCAGAGATAGGGAAGAGGGCTCCAGTCTTAAAATCCTCCTTGTTTCACCCCACACACTCCAGGCTCTCTGCTGGGAGACCCTGTGGTGATGGTGACGCTGACACCCAACATTCCTGAGATGGTTCTCAATCCAGGCCACCTTGGGGAATTCCTCTTTCTCATGGACTGCAGCCTCTTCCAGGATGCACAGGTACCACCAGAGGTCTTTCTGGGTTGGGGCAATTCACAGTTTCAATACAGGCCAGGAGATGATGAGATTTGGAGCAGCCCTGTGGAGACGGACTTGGGATGCTGGTTCATGAGAAACTCAACGTGAGCCAGCAATGTGCACTTGCAACCCAGAAGGCCAACCCTATGCTGGGCTGCATCAAAAGAAGTGTGGCCAGCAGGTCAAGGGAGGGGATTCTCCCCTTCTACTCTGCTCTCATGAGACTCCCACCTGGAGTACTGTGTCTTGTTCTGTAATCCCCAGCATAAGAAGAAAATGGAACTGTTGGAACAGGTCCACAGGAGGCCATAGAGATGATCTGAGGGCTGGAGCACCTTTACTATGAGGACTGGCTGGGAGACTTGGAGTTGTTCAGCCTGGAGAAGAGAAAGCTCCAGGGAGATCTTATAGGGGCCTTCCAGTACCTGATTGGGCCTACAAGAAAGATGGGAGGGACTTTTTACAAGGGCAAGTAGTGACAGGACGAGGGGGAACGGCTTTAAATTGGAAGGGGGAAGATTCAGATTAGACATTAGGAAGAAATTCTTCACTGTGAGGGTGGGGAGGCCCTGGCCCAGGTTGCCCAGGAAAGCTGTGGCTGCCCCAACCCTGGAGGTGTTCAAGGCCAGGTTGGATGGGGCTTTGAGCCCCTTGATCCATTAGGAGGTGTCCTGCCCATGGCAGGGGGTGGAACTGGGTGGGCTTTTAAGGTCCCTTCCAACAAAAAACACATTATGATTCTATGAATTTCCAGGCTGGTCCTGCCCAGGTGGTGGTGATAGAGGCAAACTGCTCCACATGGGCAAACGTTCTGTCTAGCTTCCTCATCTGAGCTCTGTCTATCCTTCCATCTCTCCCAGAACACACTGCTCTTCCTCCTCAAGAGTTTGCCTCTGGGCTGTTACTTCAACATCTACAGTTTTGGGGCCACTTTCAAAGCCTTCTATCCGTGAGTTGAGGGTGATGATGGGGCAGGACCAAGGGGTGAGTATGACTTCTCGAAGTGGAACTACGAGACAAGTTCTTGCTGGAGGGAAGTTATGGGGCAGGATCTGTTAGGGGTAGTGAGAGGGTAAGTCCTCTTTTTGGAGTGCTTCTGTAGCACTGGTAATGAGATAGCCCTTTTCTAGGGAGTGGCTATGCAATGGCAGCCATGGGCCAGGTTCTTCTCACCTCTGACACTCTGGATGCCCTCCCATAGGCACAGTGTGGAATACACTCAGGAAAGCATGGACAGTGCAGTGGGACGCATCTCCTCCATCTGCCCTGATCTTGGGGGCTGTGACCTCTTGGGCCTGCTAAAATCTATCTACAGCACTCCTCTCCTTCATGGGCATCCTCGCCAGGTATAATAAGGGACCGAAGGGTTCTGCTGAGGGGAATGGGTGTAAACAATGGGGTAAAGGGAGACTTCAGGGCTCAAGGTGAGATGTTCTGCTGCTGTTAGCATGTTTGGGAGGTGGCATTGGGCAGAAAGTGACACCACCTTTGGAGATGACAGTGTGGGAGGGCTTCTGTGGAATTTGTCTGCACTTGGGGAAGGCGGAGCTTCTTTGTAAGGTGCCCCTTTGTGGTAGGAGGTGTCCTGGTGTTCATGAAAGGAAACACATGATCTCTTCTTTTGTTTCAAGGCCAGTGAGTGTGAGAGGGTAAGGGAGCAAACTGGGAGTGCTTCCTGCATTTTGGGTGAGTGTCTTACCTCTACGGGGGTGCCCGGCCCTGGCAATTTTTGTTTCCCCTCCTCTGTCCCTCAGCTTTTCATCTTCATCCAAAGAAAGATCTCCAGTGAAGAGGAAGCTGTCATGGATGAGGTCTGCCGTTACCGGGACCAACACCGGTAATGGAGGAGCCCTCTTCCAGTCCCCTAACAAGCCAATTCACAACCTTCCTTCCCCTCTAACTGTCACAGTCCTTCAGACATTCTCCTAGATCCTTGTCTGCCCCAGATCTCTTTACCTTGATGGAACTTCAAGAACAACCCACATCACACACTTTTCCTTACTTTTCCACACTAAGACTGCCTATACTCTTCAGCTAGCGGGCCTCCTCTCCCAATCTTTTCCTACTTTTCTCAGCACTTCTCCTCTCCCCCTTCACCCTGCAATACCTCAATGGACTCTGCATGCCCAGAACCCCCTCCTTATGATCTCCCTGTCCAAAAGGCAATGTCTCTTACCCCAGAGTGAATAGGAAAACTCTGAGTCAGTTTAATTTCTACAATTAGAATTCCTACTTCTCCAGACTTTATTTTTGGTACCACTCTTGTCCTTTGTGCCTCTTATCTTTATCCCACCTCTAACTCCCTTTCTTCTCCTGTACAGGTGTTTCTGTTTTCCTACTAACAGCTGTGGCAGCTTCAACCTTTCCCAGGCCATGGCTCTGGAGACCAAAGGTGAATGCGTGTGCATCCACTCTAAGATGGACATGACATCTGAGGTAATCACCCAGGTAGCCTTCTGATTTATTCAATACCTCCCATGGCTCTCCTAGACATGCAAGGTAATCCAAATCCCACCATCTACTCAAACTCAGAGACCCCATCTAACTTTCCCAGAACTGGGAGGGAATCTAAGCACTCTGTGTTCTCTGCTTCCCCTCACCAGGCAGTGAAATGCCTGCAACGGGCTCTGCAGCCTCTGGCAAGTGGGATTTCATTACATTGGGACCTTCCACCTGGCCTGGAGGTGTCAGTGATCAGAAAAGCTCCTGAGATGATCACCCAGGGATATCAGAGCTCGATCTATGCCCAGATCTGTGGGCAAGCACAGGTGAGAGTGACTCAGGAACCATGTGCACCAGAGGAGGACTTTCTGAAAGGTAAAGGACCCAATCCCTGCTTCACCTTCCCAGCACTGTGAGTCTTTCACCACCACTAGACCTGAGAGAGACCACAATTAGGGCTCTGTGAACTCCCTTCTTTCCTCACTCCAACCATAGACATCTACTACCTTTGTAGAGCAGGGAAGGGAACCCAGGTAGGCAGGGTGCCTGTGCCTTTCAGATGAACATTTCTGTCTGACTCTTTCCCTTGTGTCATCAGGATCCAGAGGTGAGTGAGGGAGCCGTGACTCTTCAGTACC
Source organism: Neomorphus geoffroyi (assembly GCA_033558235.1). Classification (NCBI taxonomy): domain Eukaryota; kingdom Metazoa; phylum Chordata; class Aves; order Cuculiformes; family Neomorphidae; genus Neomorphus; species Neomorphus geoffroyi. The sequence goes on from JAUMJM010000037.1 coordinate 163,561, forward strand.
ATGTGGGCAGCCAGTCCTTTGATTATACCCTCAGGTTCTCACTGTCCCCATCAGCAGATGACAGGTGAGAGAGTAACACTTGCCCACGAGGCAGAGTGGCATTGGCAAGGTCTGGAGAGGGGACAAGAGAAGTCCTTCATTTGCATCCTTCCCATTAAAGTCTGAGGCGGGAAGAGAATCTGGGCATCCCATGCTCCCCTCTTGTCCCCTCTTCCCTGACTTTGGGAGAGGATCTGGGTGACCATTGCCATGCTGCCCCCTTCTCTTTATTCTATGTGTCACATGCCCTTCCCCAGGTTGGAATCAATGACTATCTATTTGCCCTTGCAGACTGCCTGTGCATCGCATGGCCGTGATGCACCTGCTGAGGAAACTAGCCTGGGAGGGGACAAGCAGGGCAGAGAAGGACATCTGGCACAGTGCAGTTAAGTCCAGCCTCAGCCTGGGTGTCCTGTCCCCCTTCACATCCAGTGTGGCCATACGCATGAACCAGAGTGATGCCTCTCAGCGTGGTAAGGCCAGAAACAATGAGGATAAGACTGGGAGGGGACAGTGGGACTTGTTGGTCTGATGCCTTCTCACCATCTGCAGCTCACTTTCCTGTGGGCCTGATCACCCTGTTGCCTATCTGTAACATCCATGAGTCTAAACCCCATGTCCCGGTCTCTCTCTCCAGATTCTTTCCCTCTAGACTCCTCTATGTTGATCTCTCCCTCTTGCAACTTGGTTCCCTGCCAGCTGCTCTGGTTGCGTGGCTCCAGGCCGGCGTGGTTCGAGTCCACCAAGTTTTGGATGGTCCAGACATGCCAGTTCTGCCTTGAGACACTCAGTCACAAACGTCCTGGAACACTCACCCAACTTTCAGCATCCTGTAAAGGTAAGGAGAAACTTCTCAGCTGGGCATTCTTAAAATGTGCCGGAACTCCCCTTTCAGCACTTATCTTCTCACCAGACTTCCTGATGGTCATTGTGCTGGGGATGGATGGAGTAGCAGACAAAGCAAACACCTACATCTTACCTCTTGGCCAGAAACTAAGAATAAAAAGCCTAAACACTTCCCTGAAGAAACCTTATCCTTGTCTCCAACTATCCTGAACTCCATATCCAAGCACTAAACTTGTCAGAAAGTATGTGCATAACTCTTTAGCATTATCCTTGCACAGTTTAGCAAAACAAGAGCCAGCTAGCAGAGGCACAGCTGTTCACATAGCGGTCTCCAGGCTTCCTTTCTTCCTTTCTTCTATGAAACTCATGGGTTGAGATAAAGGCAGTTTAATAGCTAAAGCAAAAGCCATGCATGCAAGCAAAGCAAAACAAGGAATTCAGTCACTACTTCCCATCAGCAGGCAGGTGTTCAGCCATCTCTGGGAAAGCAGGGTTCCATCACGCCTAACGGTTACTTGGGAAGACAAACATCAGCCCCCCTTCCTCCTTCATCCCCCAGCTTTATGTGCTGCTCATGATGTCACACAGTATCAAATATCCCTTTTGTCAGTTGAGGTCAGCTCTCTTGGCTGTGTCCCCTCCCAGCTTCTTCTGCAGCCCCAGCCTGGTCACTGCTGGGGTGGAGTGAGGAGCAGAAAAGACCTTGATGCTGTGTGAGTGCTGCTCAACAGTAATTGCGGCATCCTGTGCTGTCACTTGGGTTTTCATCACAAATTCAAAACACAGTCTCATCCTAGCTCCTTTGAAGAAAATCCTAGCCCAGATCAGCGCACATCTTCATTGATGACCTGGACATTAATGAACAGAGTGCACTCCTAGCAAGTTTATGAACCACACCAAGTTGGGAGCAGCAAGCGCACGGTCAGTACGATGGCAGGGCAGAGACAGGCTGGAGAAACGGCCTGACAGGATCTACATGGTGCTCAATAAAAAAACCCCACAAAATCTTGCATCAGGAATGGATCAGGAATCATAGAATCACAGTATCACAGTATCATAAGGTTGGAAAAGACCTTTGAGATCATCGAGTCCAATCTATGATCCTACACCTACTCCTACTCCTACTTGTCAACTACGAGAGAATGGTTTGGGTTCGAAGGGACCTTAAAGATCATCCAGTTCCAACCCCCCAGCCATGGGCAGGGAAACCTCCTGCTAGACCAGGCTGATCAAGACCGCATCCAGCCTGGCCTTGAACACCTCCAGGGAGGGGGCATCCGCAGCTTCACTGGGCAACCTGTGCCAGGGCCTCACCACCCTCACTGTGAAGAATTTCTTCCTAATGTCTAATCTGAATCTTTGAACTGGGAGGGGGAAGATTCTGCTGAATCGTGTGAGGAATCTTTTCAATTCTTTTTTTAAAAAAATAATAGTGATAATAAATACTGGTGGAATCTCCATCCTTAGTGCTATTCACACCTTGGCTAGAAAGGTGACTGAATGGGCTGTTTTGAGTAAGAATTTGGGTGAAATGACCTCCAGAGGTCCCTTTCAAACTCTGTATACCTTGAGGTCAGACATAAACAAATGTCAGTTATGCTCCAACTACTCTGTGCCCAAACTCTTCCTTTTCTGCCCATAAAAGCGCTTACATCTGCCACAGAGCTGAGCCATGCCAGGGACTATAATGCCCCACAGGCTCTGCCTGACCCTTTTCGCCTTCACTCCAGTGATCCAGTTCTGCTGTAGCTCAAAAGAAGTCTTATGGCATGGAATGTGCAAAGGAAGAGCTCATGCTGAGGCTGGTAGGTTCAATAGCGGATGGTGGAGAAGGACTCCTGTGGGGTCCTTCCTTCTATGGTGAACATGAACCATAATGAGGGAAGTGGCAGGACGGAATAAGACTAGTGATGGTCATGGGAGGGATTAACAGCATTCAGGGAGAATTACTCTGAGTAAACTAAAGCATATAGGGCAGAGTTGAGGATGCTTATGAGGGACTGGGAAGATCTGAGGATGTTCTGGGAATTCTGGAAAAAGTTCAGAATTCTTGCGGGGGACTGGAAAAAAATGGGAAAGCCCAGAGAGGATGGAGGACTATACCTGGAGAAGGCAGAATTTAAGGTTACAAGCTGTTGCCAATCTCGTATGAACTTCGTGAATGTGTCTGTCTTCCAGACCAGGAGCTTCCTTCTGAAGAGCAAGTGATGGAAGAACCAGCATTTAACAAGAAGTGGGACTGGACGGTTTCACCACTGTCAACAAGACTGTGTGACTTCTCAGGGCTCAGGGTAGTGGTGGCACTCCAGAAAGCAAATGGCTCCTGGGCCCTCACTGCAGCCCTCGCCTCTGGCTTGGGGCTCAGCAAGGCTGATGTTGAGGGACAAAGGCCCAGTGAGGTAAGCAGATAAGGGGCAGAAGTGGCGCACTGTCATGAGCTGAATGTTTCTCTGCTCCAAATCTGAGGTGAACTGAGAGGAAGAGCTCAAAGTGGTCAGGATATAGACCTTCTCCGCTTGTGGAATAAGTGTTTGGGGGCTGTGGAATGGAATCAACAGAGATACCTGGGAACTTTCTGATTTTGATGATTTCAGAAGCTTAGAGATTTTCTGTGTGTCTGTGTGTAGGTCATTTTCCACATGTTGGTTTACGTCTGATCTTACTTTTTCTTTCTTCCTCCTGATTGTTGTGTTTTCTCCCACAGGCTGTGCAGCCAACCACCTGGGCCACAGTTTTGGCCTTGGTCTGGTTGCACCAGTATAAATGGAAGGTGTCTTGGTCAGAGCTTGTGGAGGCCAAAGCTTGTAGGTGGCTGTGGGACCAAGCTGGTAAGAAGATTTTCTTGGCAAGAGTGGTACTCTGGGCCTTTCCCACAAAATCCACTGCTGATATCCGTTGACCCATGTCTCTCTTTCCCAGTGCTCCTGCATGGCAGTCTATGAGACTGTCATTACACAAAATCTTCCCTTACCAAGTTGTATTCCGCCTCTACTTGTCTCTGCTTGCAGAGGTCCAGCTGGATGAATGTCTGGCGGCAGCAAATTCCCTGTTAGGGTGCATTGTGGAGCCTACCATCTTCAGGACTTGAACATACTTCACTGCTGGGGGTGGACAAGAAGTGGAGGTGGTGGGAACACAGCCCGGACAGCTCACCCACACTGACCAAAGGGATATTCCACACCATTATCATCATGCCCTTGTACGAGTGAGTGAGCGAGCAGCTGGATGGGAGCTTAGTTGCTCTTTGACGACAACCCACCACAGCCGACTTGTTCAACCATTTGCTCTCTACCATTATATGAAAGTTGTCACTGGGTTCTGAAAAACACCCTGAATCCATGTACTAAACTCTGCTCCATTTTGCCACTTTCTGCTTTTCTCTGAGGTTTATCCAAATAGTCATCAGCTCAAAATCTCAGACCTCGAGGATAAAGATCCAGTTCAGATATTACAGAAAAGACTATTCTTCATTAATCTGTCTGTCTCTCTGTCTATCTGTAAATCTATCCGTCTATCTATGGATCTATCGACCTCCTTTCAGCTCTTCTGAGGGATCCAAAACCCCTGACAAAAAGGGCGCAGGAGACAAAGGACTGATTTTCTCAGCTGAGAGCTGGAGAGTGGATGGAATACCATGTGACATGGGATTGAGTTGCCTAAATAAGGATGTCCAGTGCCATTTGTGATGTATGAGGATTTGCAAATATACTGTGTTTACATGACAAAGTTTGGGTAGTGGAGAGGCTACAGGGATGACCTCTGAGGGAGAAGACTTCCCCATGCCAGTCACAGGCAGCTCCAACCCAGCCCCACTGCTGGCCAAAGCTGAGGCAAATAGTAAAGCTGGTGGCATCCCTGCAAAAACATGTTTAGAAAAGGTTAAAAATGCCACACTGGCACAGCATGAGGGGAAAAGAGAATCCGAAGAGCAGTGCCAACTCCATGGCAAGAGGTGGAGGAGGAGGCATTTCCCTGCAGCCCATTGGCGGAGGAGGTAGTTGTGCTGCAGACCATGGAGGACACTATGCTGGACCAGAAGGATGTTTGCTAAAGAGATTGCAGTTCATGGCGAGGATCCATGCTGGAGCAGAAAAGCATGAGGAGGCAGAAGTGCCAGAGAACCTGCTGTGCGTGCATCATAGCTCCCTATCCCCCATTGTCCCTGCACAGCTGTCTGGAGCTGGGGGTGGAGGAGGAGTCAGCATTAAATGAGTGAAGTTGAGTCCTGGAATAATGGCACACAGGAAGAGAGTGGGTTTGGTTTTGTTTCTCATCATCTTACTCTATTTTTAATTTTCAATAAATTATATTAATATTCCCCAGGCTGAGTCTGGTTTGCCTATGATGGCAGTTGTTAAGCTGTCTCCCAGTCTCTTTGTTGACCCATAAACTTTTTCATCTTATTTTTCTCCCCTCATCCTATTGAAGAAGATGAGTGAGAGAGCGGCTCTGTGGATGACTGGCAGCCAGCCAAAGTCAAACTGTAAAAAAAATTAATTACAATTGAACAATGGCTACTTTTCTATGTCTATATTTTTATGGTGATTTTTTTATTTTTGGCAGTTGACTCATAGAATGGTTTGGGTTGGACATTAAAGATATCCACTTCCAACACCCCTGCCATGGACATCTCCCACTGGATCAGGGGGCTCCAAGCCTCATCCAACCTGCCCTTGAACACCTCCAGGATGGGGCAGCCATGACGTCTCTGGGCAACCTGGGCCAGGGCCTCCCCACCCTCACAGGGAAACATTTCTTCCTGAGATCTCATCTAAATCTCCCCCATTTCAGCTTAAAACCCTTCCCCCTCGTCCCATCACTGCCCCTCCTCAGCTTTCCTGTAGCCCCTTTCAGTACTGAAAAGCTACTATAAGGTCTCCCTGGAGCCTTCTCTTCTCTAGGCTGAACGAGCCCCTAAAATCCCCTGAAAATTAACACAAAGTTCATTTTCTATCCCAGAACCTCTTAATGGCTTCCTGCACCTCCTTGTTTCTCAATCTGTATGTGGGGGTATTGAGTACTGGGATCACAATCGTACAGCAGGTGGAGAACACTTTATTCAAATCATAGCAAGGAGCCATAGGAAGCAGTGATCACAGTAAGGGGAGAGAAATTGGTAGAAATGTATTTCTGCAACTCCATTGGAGTCATAGAATGTCAAATTCAGCATCAATACAATGATCGCAAAGGTAACTGCAAAGCCAATAATTCGGAAAAGAGCTGCTAGTCCTGGAAAAATTATTCAGATTTATTATAGCTATATAACAAAGACATTAACAGAGAGATAAATAGTGATCAAATGGCATTGTGGCTCATAGAAGATGTTCATTTCCTCCCAAGGAACCAACTACAAAGTCTGCAGCGCCGTCGCTGTAAGAGAGACTTGTTCTCTGTGAGAAAATTGGTTAGCATCCTAAAAGCAGTATTGGATGTAGAGCAGAGCTCGAGGAAGGAAAGATCACTTTAGAAGAAATAAATGGGGACGTGCAGACTTCAGTCCACTCATACAATAAGAAGAGTGCTCCCAGAAATGGCTACAGGACAAAAGAGCAAGAACACAACAGGAGCCATCTCCGATGAAAATCCCAGTGAACTGAATTTTTTCACAGTTCTGTTCCTCGGGTCAGCATGCAGAAGGGATCTGGAGGGCAGAGACTCAGTTGCACAATGGAAAACTGCAGGAACACACAAAGAATTACTGCACTGGACTGGATGACCCTCCAACCCAAACCACTCTGTGATTCTAAGACTTCGTTCCAAGCTTGGCAAGAGTATGACATTAAGCATTCTTCACTAAGATAGCATCACGACAGATGATTCATCCTCCTTCATGAATAGATTCTTATCATTCAAGTCAGACCTGACTTTTGACTGATACTGTCTGGACTTCTCTATATACAGACTGCATTAGAGTAAATTTCCCCACGTCACTTACATTTAGCCATGTAAGTAATTTTCCAAAAACATCGCAAGATCACATAAAAATTAGGTTGGAAGGGAACTTTTGAGGTCATCAAACCAATCTTTTCTTGCTCAAGCAGAGTCAGGTAGGACAGATTCTAAGACTATGTCCAGTTAGGTTTTGCATAAATCTACAGATGGAAACGCCACAGCATTTTTGGGCAACCTGTTCCACGGTGTGAATGTTTATGTTGTGTTCAGCAAGTCACTGTAAGACAGGCAGTATGTTACTTTCATTTTATTTTTGTAAGTCTACTGCTAAACAAAAAGGTCTTAATTCCTGAACCTCCCACATTGATGCTTGCCTGCATTTCATTTGTCATTTCTCCCTCCCTTTCCTACCAACCAGCAAACTAACCAGGGCCTTGCCTCAGGATGGACATCAATATGAGATTCTCCATCTCTACACACTTTTCAGGTCCTGGAAATGTGGCAAACCAACCCAGTATCCACAGGCATTCCTCGTAAGCCCTGACCTTTCACCATCTTTGTTGCCCCCCCTTTGGACATATTCTAATATGTTTATTTCCTTCTTATATTGCGAAGCCCAAAGTGCACACAGTGCTTGAGATGAGGCTGCCCCAGGGCTGAGGAGACTCAAGTACTCTTGCACCTGCATAGGAATAGAATATAACAGAGAGCAAATAAGAGAGCCATGCTCTTCAGAAACAGCAACTGCAAGCCTAATACAGAGCTCTGCAGAGTGTAAATGTCACTGGTTAGTCACACGAATAAACTGTCCACACTGCCTGTCAAAGGTGATAAATAGGTATTTCTTCTCATCGAGATGTCTGATATGAAAGCAAAATTAGGATTCAGTGTTTAGAATCGCTCTCAAAACTTTGGGATTTCCATCAAATTAAAATGATTCAGCTGCTCAAAGTTAGGCCACAGTGACTCCGCTTGGTGAGGGTTTGGGCAGGAGCTGGAAGGAAGTGTTAATTTACTTGGAGAGAGGAAGATGTGAAATTGTACATGTATTTTTGATGAGTTATAGAGTAGATCTTGTGAATAGCCTTTTATTTAGATGGAAAGCGATGATAAAGCGAGTGTCCATTTCGGACACTATGGTCTCAGTAGTACTTGATGTACCTGACACAATAAGGAAACAACAAACGTTCCAGTGGTAACAAAACCAAAAGGATACCCCTAAAACAACTATCTGGGTTTCTCTTCATGATGGTAAATGAATGTCCTGACCTCTTGAGCAGACCTCTCACATAGACACACTTAGATAGAATCACAGAATAGAGTCATAAGGTTGAAAGAGACCTCTGAGATCATCCAGTCCAACCATACCTGTCTCCCTACTAAACGCTGTCCCTAAGAAACTCACCTACCCGTCTTTTAAACACCTCCAGGGATGGCGACTCCATCACCTTCCCAGGCAGCTGTGACAATCCCTGACCACCCTTTCAGTAAAGAAATCATTCCGAATGTCCAGTCTAAGCCTCTACTGGTGCAACTTGCGGCCATTTCTTCTCATCCTGTCGCTTGTCACTTGCCAGAAGAGCCCAGCACCCACCCCATCACAACCTCCTTTCAGGCATTTTTAGACAGGGATGAAGTCTCCCCTCAGACCCCTCAGCCTCTAAGCTAAACAACCCCACTTCCCTGAGTGTCTCCTGGCAGAGCTTATTCTCCAGCCCCTCCCCAGCCTCGTTGCTCTTTTCTGCACATGCTCCAGCCCCTCAGTGTCCCTCTTGGAGTGAGGGGCTCAAAACTGAACCCAGCACTCGAGGTGTGGCCTCACCAGTGCTGAGTACAGGGGCACAATCACCTCCCTGCTCCTGCTGCCCACGCTGGGTCTGACACAGGCCAAGATGCCATTGGCCCTCTTGGCCACTGCTGACTCATGTTCAGCCGCTGTCAACCAACACCCCCAGGTCCTTCTCTGCCAGGCAGCTCTCCAGCCACTCTTCCCCAAGTCTGTGTTGTTGCATGGGCTTGTTGTGTCCCAAAGGGAGGACTCTGTGCTTGGCCTTGAACCTCATCCCGTTGGTCTCAGCCTATGGATCCAGACTGTCCAGATCCCTCTGCAGACCCTCCCTTCCTTCAAGAAGATCCACACTTGCACAAAGCTTGGTGTCATCTGCAAACTTGCTAAGGGTGCACTTAATCCCTCCATCGAGATCATTGATAAAAATGTTGAACAGGACTGGACCCAGCACTGAACCCTGGGGAACACCGCTCGTGACCAGTTTCCAACTGGATTTAATTCCATTAACCACAACCCTTTGGGCCCGGCCATCCAGTCAGTTCTTTACCCAGCAGGGGCTGTGCCTGTCCAGGCCAATGGCAGCCAGTTTCCCCAGCAGAATGCTGTGAGAAACGGTGTCAAAGGCTTTACTGAAGTCCAGGAACACCACATCCACAGCCTTTCCCTTGTCCACTAAACGGGTAACCTTGTTATAGAAGGAGATCAGATTGTTCTGGCAGGACCTGCCTTTGGTGAACCCATGTTGACTGGTCCTGATCACCCGGTTGTCCCGCATATGCTGTATGATAGCACTCACAACAATCTGTTCCATGACCTTCCCCAGTATCGAGGTCAGACTGACAGACCTGTAGTTTGTAGTCTACATACATTTTATATAGGCATATTATGTGTATTTATAAATTCTATATGCTTATACATAGGCATACATGCAACTTTTCCACAACAACCTAATTATAAATTATACCCCTAAACATGCATACAGCAGAGGGAAGGTGAGGTGCAGGCATGGGCAGACAGACATATGGTATGTGTTTGCAAGCGCCTTGGATTTGTTCATACATCATTCTGCAAAAGCTGCTGCCATCAGCAAGACAAAACAAATATAATGAAATCTTTAAACGAACTTCCTCAAAAAAAGTTCTGCATTTTCCTATGATCCCAGTGACATAAATTGTCTGTTATTGGAAAATGGTTTACTGCCAAGAACAGAGAGAAAGTCTAATGAAGACAGAGTGATTTTTTATCTCTGTGTAATAACCCATGGTCAGTTAATTTTTGCATCACAGCTTGGATGTCATTGTTCCTCATGGTCAACAGAAAGTTGGCCAAGGACTTAGGGAGGGTGACAGAGAGGGTTGAAAGGTCTAAGATGGCCAAATTCATCAAGAAGAAGTACGTAAGAGTGTGAAGGAGATTACTGACAGCTGTGAAAGCAAAGATGAAAAAGTTTTCCAACACAGCAGTCAGATAAATCCCCAGAAATACCATGAAGTGGAATATTTGCAGTTCTTGAGTATCCTAGAATCCTCAGAAAAGAAACTCTACCACAGTGCTTTGGTTGGACATCTTCTTTCCAGGGACTTGGTGAAAGCCATGAAGGGAAAGTCAAAGGAGTTCAATTGAGACTGGATGATCCGCTCCATAGTTTCTCCACTATCTGAATTTCACAGTTCCCCAAACACAGTTTGCTCACTGAAGATAAAAGGCATGAATCCCACATGATGGATCAAATTAAAACTCAGAAACAAATCCCCAATAATCATAGTTCCATATATAAAATACCTGTGCATGCACATATATATACACACATGCTATACATGGGTATGTATACGTTTGTAGTCTACATACATTTTATATATGCATAGTATGTGTATTTATAAATGCTGTATGCTTATATATAGGCATACATTTTTATATAAACACTGTCCATGTTCCTTGTGGTTATTTCAGTCTATGTTTGTGCTCATATATATACACATGCACACTTATTTGTATATATTCATGAGATCCCATAATCTCCATTATGAAAATTCACTGAAACATAATTTTTCCCCCAGAAATATGTCCCGATAGGAACATGATACCCAAGGTGTTTGCAGTGATTCAACATGGGGCTTTCAGACTATTTCTCCCAATCCCAGCTAGAGCTGCTAATGTTGTCTTTTGTGATGTGGTGAGATTCTGATGCCAACATGGAGTCAGAAAATGCCAGTTCAGACATCCTGGTATTCCCCCTCCTGGACTCCACTTTCCAGAAAGCGGCAGGTGATCTATGACTTCATGCAAACATCTTGGCAACCTTAGGGCATCTTTTAACACACACATTTAAGCATGTGACTCCTCCCCTTCAGATGGTTTTAGCCAGAGCAATCTCCTTTGATTAGCTGAAAGAGAAAATCTGACTGGACTTCTGTGACCTCTTCTAAATATGCTGCCTTAGAATGGACTACAAACCCCTCTCACTGCCTAACCTCTCCTCCACTAATAAAAGGAGGGCAATATGATTAGTCTCTATCTAAATGGGCAATGTTATATGTCAAAGTTAAGTTAGACAGGTCCAGACTTAAATCTTCCATGTCCTCACTTTTCTTCTCAGGCAGTGATTCACTCATCTCCAGGAGATGATTCATCCTCGTGCTGTGGGGCATATCCAGTCTCAGAGACAGAAATTATTACAGTCTCATTACTTTTTCCAAAATGTTGAAAATGCCTTGAAAACTAACTTTATTTGTTCTTGCTGAACTTCTTGCAGTTCCCTTTCAGTCCCAGTCCTCCTGCCTTAGTTCTTCTCAATGGCAGCCCTGCCTTTCAGTGTATTGACTGGTCCCTCAACTTGGTATCATCTGTGAACCTGACAAGAATGCACTTCCTCACGCCTCCTCCAGTCAGTGATAAACAAGGTGGGTCCTGGTATAGACCCCAACTGCTCTTCCCTTACTGTCAGCCTCCAAATTGAAGACAACTGATTAGTCACCATCTTCTGAGTACAACTGTCAAGCTAGGTTTTTTCCATGTCTGATTGACCACTCATCCAGACTAAAACAACCTAATTTAGACAAAAGTATTTTGTGGGAAGCAATGAGGAAAGGCCAACGTAAATGATGTACCGTGCTCTCTCTTGGGCCACAAATCTAGTCATTTTAACATAGAAACATAGAATCATCAAATGGTTTGGGTTGGAAGGGATTTTGAAAGATCATTTAGTCAAATGCCCCCTTAAATCCCCAACCAACCTGACCGTGAACATCTCCAATGACAGAACATCCACAATTTTTCTGGGCAACCTCTTCCAGTGTCTCATCACCCTCACCATAAAAAATTTCTTCTTCGTAGTTAATCTAAATCCCTCCTCTTTCACTACAAACCCATTAGTCCTTGTTCTGTCACTGCAGACCTCAGTAAAGACCTCAGTACAGACCTCTCCATTTTTCTTAGAAGCCCTCTTTATAAATTGAAGGATGCAATAAGGTCTCCCCAGAACCTTCTTTTCTCCAGGCTGAACAATCTCAACTTGTTCCGTCTTTTCTCATAAGAGAAGTGTCTCAGCCCTTTGGTCATTTTTGTGGCCCTCCTCTGGACCTGCTCTAACAGGTCCATGTCTTTCCAGTACTGAGGGCTCTAGAGCTGCATGCAGTGGGGTATTATGAGAGCAGAGAGGGAGAATCACCTCCTGTGACCTGCTGGCCGTGCTTCTTTTGGTGCAGCACTACTCATCCAGATGGCATCCCTGTATTCCTCCCAGGGTATGTGTCCTTGGTTCCACTGCCTGTGCATTTCCTTCTTACACTTTAGATTGACCAGGAGGTCCTTACTGAGCCTTGCTGGTCACCTACCTTCCTCGCCTGTTTCTTACACACAGGAATCAAGAGCTCCTAGGCTATAAGAAAAACAATGTCTGGTCCTAAACTACCTGTGTCTCCAACATGTAGCCAGAGAAGAGCTGCTTCATTTTCCAAGACTGTTTGTGTCATTTGAGATGCCAGAGTTTATGTAGGGAATCAGGACAAGACTGGTAGATGAAGTTTACGACCCAGCAGAAAGTCGAGTAGCAAGGTCTGATATCCTGGAATTATTCTGAGGCATCCTCGGATGCCGTCCACATCTCCGTGAGCAGCTGAAACCTAGTGTTAGGTGAGATGGACCACATGGTAACTGTTCACTATGGCACCTCCTTTATTCTTTGGAGCCAATGTTCCAAATTTCATGCCTTTTCAGACCAAAAATATTACCTGGGAGGCAGGCATCAAGGCACACTGAAAGGTTTACAGAAGTGTTCAAACAATGAAGGATGCGGAGAGGGGACCAGGAGACTGTGAGATCAGCTGGGGTGGCAAAATTATGTGACACAGAAGTGTTTCTGAGCTCGTGGCTATCACCTTCCAAAGAGCTGCAGTCCCTTTTACATTCCTGCACAGACACACTGAGCTGAGAAATTCGTGTTGAGATCATCGGATTCATTTACTTGAAAAGGTCAAAGCAGAGCACCCCATTGGCATTTTCTAGCTTTATATTCAGCTGCATTTTACTTGGAATCTCTGCTCATGAACAGCACAGATCTCCAGGAACTATGTTGAAGAAAGCCTTATAAAGAAAACTCCCATTTCATACCTGAAAGTCCAGAATGTGAAAATGCATCCCTCACTGGAAAAGTGATTCAGACTGACTCTGCCCCTCAGTTCAGATCCAAAAGGAGGAGTTGGGGATTTGAGCCATCTTACCCAGTGGGCAGCACAGGGAGCAGAGTGAGGGAAGTAGCATCAAACAAAGGGCAGGAACCATGACTACTGGTGCTGGAGAATGGGATGCAAGTGAAAGGAGGAGATGGTCCAAAGACCAGCACAGTGAGTCCTACAGCCAAATTGACCTGTTTCAAAAGCTGCCTGAAGGAGAAGCGTAAAGGCAGAGAGAACAAGAGGTGCAGAGTTCGAATGCTTCCAGGAACAAGGGTTGGGTTCCGTACCATCTCCCTGATGGTTGTCGCTGATGAAGTGTTTTTTCCATTTTACAATAAACAACTGAATATTATTTTTAATTTGATGTCTCAGAGTGCTGATATTCACCAGGTCAATGCCAAAGTGTGACTCAGTGACCCTCAGGCTGTCCCCATTGTCAGCAGTGAGCTGATAGAGTTGGACTGACCTTCACGCTTGTTTTTTTGTGTAATTCATGCCTTTAGGAGAGATCTCCTCCTTCCTGTTACAATAAACGTTGATGAGGATAACTGACTTAGCCCTGCACTCCTGACAAGTTGGACCCTTCTATGAAGATGCACAGACCCACCTAGAGGTGCGGAAATGAAAAACAATCAGGAAAAAACCAACAATATCTGCACCTTTCATTGTGAATTTGACCAAAAATGCTGCTTGTATGAGTACAGCTCAATGCTTGCTCTTCTGTGATGGCAACAGACGCGACTGCATACGATGTCCTACTCACACCTCCAAGAACTTCCTCATGGCTTGTTGCAAACATCGGTAACTGATCCAAACCCCTGCAGTAGAACAGTGAACATCCTTGGCTCTTTTGCCACGCACCTTGCCCTATTGTCAGTTCCTTCAATCAGAGAGCACCACAAATTTCTCCCTTACCTTTTCTTATCAATTAATGATCCCTATAATGTCCTTCAGCTTTCTGTGATCTCTTGTTGTTAATTTGTTGAGTTCTCCTCCAGCCAATCAGTACCTTTCATATTTTGCAAGAAATAAAAAGAAGTGTAAGAAGCTCAAGGGTTAAGATCGAGTCCAGAGCAGTCACCAGTTACAATGAAGGGCAAACTAGACTTGACCTGAGGACAATTAATGTGATTAATGATCTTTTAAATAAAGATTTTTTTCTTCCTCTCATTAGAAAAGGCCTTGAAATCCTTTTACAATGGTGATGAATAATCCCCCTGTTTCTCTGCATAACAAGTACAACAGATAAAGAGAGTGCTAATTACTGTGAATTGGAGCAGACAAAGGCTTTGCAAATGAAGCTGTGGCTGCAGTGACAAGAGTACAGGCTGGAACCTCCCCAGGAAGCACAGGAATCACAGTCTGACTCTGGTCAATCCTGGCCTGAGTCCCACCAGGACATCAGCCTGACTCATTTCTTTTCAACACGGCTTCATTGCCATTCTTCTTGTCGTGCATAATTAAAACAGGTGACACATGAACATGATGCTATAGGTGCTCAGTGAAACCCACCGGAGCTCTCCCTAATGAGCCCCACTCTGCTGGCAGCTCTGCAGGGAGGGCAGCAAAGCAAACGCAGAACTCATTATGGCTGCCAGCATTTACTGAGCCCCATGAGGAACGTGGAACTGTCTCCTGGGACTTAGTAGCTGTGACAAAATCTGGCAAGCTCCCTTGAGTAAAAGACAGGCAAAATCAGAAAGGAAAGCTGCCTGGAGTTTTAATGGAGCCCAAAGTGAGATGAGAGACCAGAAACGTCCTTAGACAACGTGTTCCCACCAGGGCTTGTTAGAGCAGAAACCCACAGCCTGTGGCTGCGGGTGGCACAGATGCTTCCATACCAGTCAGCAATCCCCCCATGGCACGAGGCAAGGAAATACCATGGACCCACCTCTCCAAACCTGTTCTTCCAAAAGACGGCCAGAGGCACAGGTCCTGGACTCCAGGCTTCCATTACAGTGATCAGCCAAGACACTGGAACTGCAACACCCACTGCTGGCACAGCTGTGAGCCACAGGCCTGCTGACAGGCTCCATCCAAACTCACAGCTCCGTCCTTCCACCCCGATCTGGGTCATGTCTGGGTTCAAACACTTGCAGGCTTAAATGTTGCACCCCAGCTCCCACCGTCTGTTACATTATACCTTGAGCACCTCCTTCTCTGCTCCATGAGGTCAAAACCATGGGCTTAATGGCTTCTTTTGGTGTCCACGTATCTCTTGTCAGACCTCTGATTATTCGCCAAGTAAGGAACTGCGACCGTCTGCCTTATGGCTGAAGGGAGAACAAATCCCAACTAGGATCACTGTCTCTTTGTTACAAAGGAGATAAAACAGAGGGAACAAATGGCCCTTTGGCACTGCCCCTCCACTGCCCAAGTTCTGCTCCCTGCCACTGACAGAGCACACTCACACGCGATGCCCTGTCACCATCACTCAATCAGCATTTGTCCACTCCTTTGGAGTGCAACCTCACGTCTCTCTCACCACAGAAGCTGGATCTGGGCCTGCACACAGCTGGAGATGCCCTGGAGCACCCACCTGGCATCCAACCGCCTGTGCACAAATGCGGTGTTTCCTTATAGTTTCTACATCCTCCTTAGCGGTCGGATGAGAATGTCCGGGTACCCTAGGGCCCCTCAGATGTCTGGGCAGGTGGCCTGAGTTCTGTACGGCTGCCTAAGGCAACCCAAAGATGTCACAACGATTTGCATGAATTCCCAAAGCTAAAGAGAGTTCATTCCCTCCTGGCTATTGTAATGGTCACAACCAGACCCCAAGAGCCAGCCTGAGCATTACCTTTTCATTCCCTGGAGCAACAGGGATGATCTGTAAGTCTGACACAGTCATGTTGGCTCCAGCTGTAGGACTGGAGACAGAAGAACACCTCCAGAAGACAGGCCTTTCCACACATCCTTGACACTTGGGCCTGTCACTGTATTCATCAAGTACCCTTTTCTCTGCTGTGTGCCTCGATTTGCAGCGTTGTTAATTGTCAGCTAATGCAGCAATGGGAGTTCTTTTGTGCCTTTGCCATTCCTTGCAAAGCTGAACATGAGGTGAGCACTGGCTTCCCTAGCACTGTTCCCACCTGCCCTAGCAATATTTCTTAACCTTATTTGGTAGCCTAGGTGCCACCTTCTTGCCCTGGAGCTCTGCCAAGAGCTCCCTGTAGAGGCAAGCCCATGTCCTTTGGTCTGCTTCTTTTCCAGACCGTCAGGATGAACGGTTCTTGCACTGGAGGGGATGCTGTTCTCAAAGACCTGCCAGGTTCCCTCAGCTCCACCAGCACCACCCGCCTGTTCTGCGACAGAATGTACAGAGCCCTGGCTGGACCAGCTCTCTGGAAAGACCCTCGAGGTTCACATTTCTCCCCAGTTTAGACAGTGAGTTTGAGTGAGACATTCAGGGAACCATTTAGACGTCTAAACCGAAGCGTCCAGTACAGATTTAGGCAGCCTACGGGGTCTCAAGCGTGTGTATGGGCTTTCAGTTTTGGTGCAAGGCCTCCAGAAGTCACCTTCTGGACAAGGGGCTTTCTCCTGAGTTGTTTGTGTTAGTTCAGAGCACGCTGTGCTGCTCGATGCCCCACCTCACGCCGCAGCCTCAGTCAGCCATCAGCAGGGTCCCAGAGCGTTATTCCAGCCAACAGAAACAAGCTGTGAGTTAGAAACCACTGCTCAAAAGAAGAAAAGAAAAGAGAGGAACTTTTTGGCTGAGTGGCCATTTCACCACCCAAGGTGACAAATAACAAACCTAGGAAATATAACAGATACCAAAGGAAATCATGAAAAGAAATATCTTCTGTTTTACTGCACTGAGAGTCATTAGAACAGTCGATTTCTCTTCTTCCTCTCACTCTCTTTTCTCCTCTGTCCTTCCCCTCCTTTTTTTAAGGGGTTGATGCTTTTCTGTTCATGGTTTGTTCCCTACTTTTTTAGTGCGCGCGCATGCACGCTTTCTTTTCCCCTGTTCCTGAGTTCCTCCGGCAGCTAAAGGAACACAAGGCTGAGGAACCAGAATGTGATTTGCCAAAATTAATCTGATTTTCCTCTTAGAAATTTGATTTCAGCCCAGTCAGCTATGACGCACTCCACTCAAAGTGCTTTTGCTCTGCAGCTGAGTCACATCTTCCAATGCCCAACCCTTGTCCAGAGGCTGGGGTTCTGCTCTGCCCGAGCGCTGCTGAGCGCTGCGCCTCCAGCTGGAAGTGACATCAGATGGGTCGCTTTTCCCACTCCTGTGCTTTGCAGATATTTCAGACTGTGAAGCAACCACAATGAGGTGAAACAAGAATTATCTGCCAACTCTTCCTGCTCCTTGGCTGGTCAGTCTGTTGATTTTGCTTCTTTGCAACCCCCCACTCAAATCAGTAGCCTGGCACTAATGAGCGTATGGACCTGAGCCCAGCATCCAGATCTGCAGCCAGTGCTGCAGGCCTGGCGGGGGGACAGGGTGGTGGAGGGACAGGTGCCACAGGAGACGCTGCCCTGGCTGCAGGGACCCCTTGGCAGCTGCTGCCAAGGGCATCAGGTAGGGCAGAGCAGGAGGGCTGGGCCGAGGCGGGGAACACGGCTGGCAAAGTCTCTTGGGCCAGGGATGCTGGGACCCTCTGAGGGATGTGCGTGCACTCTGAGGGATGTGCAGCCCCAATGAGGGATGCGGTGACCTCCTGAGGGATGTGCAGCATCCCCAAGGGGTGTGCAGCATCCCCTAAACGATGTGGGATCCAGTGAGGCATGTGTAGCCCCCTGAGGGATGTGCAGCCCCAGTGATGGATGTGCAGCACCCCTTAAGGGATGCAGAGCCCCCTGAGGGATGTGGGGATCCCTGTGAGGGAGGTGCAGCCCCGGAGGGATGTGGGGACCCTCTGAAAGATGTGGGGATCCCTGTGAGGGAGGTGCAGCCCCGGAGGGACGTGGGGACCCTCTGAGGGATGTGGGGATCCCTGTGAGGGAGGTGCAGCCCCGGAGGGACGTGGGGACACTCTGAGGGATGTGGGGATCCCTGTGAGGGAGGTGCAGCCCCGGAGGGATGTGGGGACCCTCTGAGGGATGTGGGGATCCCTGTGAGGGACGTGGGGACCCTCTGAGGGATGTGGGGATCCCTGTGAGGGAGGTGTGGGCACTCTCAGGGATGTCCACCCCCACGCTGTCCCCACTCATCCCCCCGAGGTCGCTGCTCCCCGCTCGGTCTCCCGGCGCTGAGGGTTCCCCGGCTGCAGCCGCCACTCGGGGTTGGCGGCCCCTTCGTCCCGTTCGGTCCCGGGGGGCAGGGGGCGCCGGGCCCGGCCAGACCCCCCCGGGTCCCTCATGCCCTCCCCGCCCCTCAGCGCCCGCAGCTCGGGCCGGGCTTTCGGCGCTGTCTCCGCCCCGGCCCCGCCCCCGCCTCCGCCCCCCGCCGGCCCGTCCTTCTGTCTGTCCGTCTCGCCGCCTTTTCGGCTGTCCGCCCGCCTCTCCCCATCGCTGCCCGCGCTGCTCTCAGCCCGGCATCCGCCTGCCCCAACATCGCCGGCTCTGCCGCCCCATCCCCCCGTCTGTCCCCGCTCCTCGCCTCTGCCCCCGCGCTCTCTCCCTTCCTCTTCCCTCCGTCTGTCCGTCTGTCTGTCCGTCTGTTTGTCCGTCTGTTTGTCCGTTCGTCAGCCTGTCCGTTCCATCCACTGTGGCCTGGGTTCTGGTGAGTGTCTGATGTTTGTGCTTCTCTTCTCCTCCTCCCTCCCTGTCCCTGTCCCTGTCCCTGCCCCTGTCCCCGGGCAGAGCTGGTCCCGTTTCCCCCCTTCCTCTGCCCCCCACCCCCCGCCCTCCCCTCCCAGGGCACCCCCCCCCTCACTCTCTCAGCCCCCTCCTTCACCCCGACGGCAGGGGTGGATGTTCCCTGGAGCTCCCACCCTGTCGCCCCAGAGCAGGAACTGGGGAAACTGAGGCACACATGTCTGAGCCAGAGAGACTGCAGTGGGTTTGCTGTGGAGGCTGGTCCATCTCTCCTGGCGCTTGGCGGCAAGACAGGCAAATGTCACTCAAACTACGCCCTCCCCTCAGAGCCTTTCTGGGATTTGCTCTGCGGCCATGGAATTCCTGACCCTGGCCTCATGTGTCGCAAGTTGCCTTCCCCCCTATTGTCTGGATTTCACCCTGCCCCTTCAGATTCTCCCTCCTGTGCAGCTCCATTCACACACTGCTGGTTGTGATTGGTACCTGCTCATCCAACCCCTCCCCCTGTCCGTCCATCCATCCATCCATTTCAACAAAAATTCTCATGTCTCTCTGATCACCTGTGCATCCACCTGTCCCAAACCAGACCTTGTCTGCCGATCTATCCATCCAGCCATGGACGATAGCCAGGTATTGTTCATCCCAGTACAGTCCAAGCTATCCAGCCATCCAGCCGCCTCTTTACCTCCACCTCCCCTGGCTATCGCTCAGTTCTCTTCAAGATTCTCCCATGGTAGGGTGGGGTGCAGATCTCCTCAATGCAGAATTACTCCTGGTGACACCTCTGTGCTCACCAACAGGGACTGCTGAATCCCTGGCTTTGTCCTGGCTGGACACAGTGGGCTGGGCCTTCCAGCTATGTGTGTGGGACTGGGGAAATGGCAAGGAATGTTTACCAAACAGGGACTGTCTGGTGGTTTCTGTGCATCTCTTCTCTTACAGGAGAGCCTTCTTGGCTGCAGGTCTCCATAAATGTTGCGTCAGAGCTTTGGACTTCTAGCAAAATCCTACACCCATGACAGTGAGCTGGGGATCAGACAACTGAGGGGGTTTTGGGGAAGGAGGGAGGGGATGTTTCCAAAGGGAGACAAAGAAAGGAGGAGGATAGGCAACCACAGAGGAAGCACCTGGACTGGATCTTCCCAGAGTGAAACAAGGATGGGAAACGGGTGCGGACCAGAAGATGGGGAAGAAGGGAAGCTGGGGGGTTGGGGAGCAGGGACTGTTCTATGGTCAGGCTCCCACTAGACTCTCAGTGACGCTGGTAACCTGGTCTTGGTGTCCAGGGTGGGAACAGCCACATCCTTGAAGCAGCCCCAGCCATCTCCTTGTGTTGCTCCTGTGTGTTGACAGACAGGTTGTCTCTTTCTCAACAGGTTCCTTTTTGCGGGGGAAGTGGCTCCGTGTCCCCCTGTCCCCAGTGCCTCTGCGCAGCGCCGTGGTAGATCTTGCTATCCAGGATTATGTGGCTGACGTGGCCTCTGAACTCATCTACCAGAACATGAGTGAGATCTCCAAAGAAGTCCTCTTCGCTTTCCCCATGGACTCCCACATGGCCATCTACTCCTTCCAGGCCTGCAGTGAGGATGCCGAGGTCCAGGTCATGCTGCAGGACGAGGTACCAGCATCCAGGGATGAATGTGCGAGCCTCTACAAGGGCACGAGCTGAGCAGCCCAAGGCCTGCCTGACCATCAGCTTTCTGTCCTCCCCTTCCCACCCAGGCCCAG
The DNA here is from genome assembly GCA_033558235.1 of Neomorphus geoffroyi. Taxonomy (NCBI): domain Eukaryota; kingdom Metazoa; phylum Chordata; class Aves; order Cuculiformes; family Neomorphidae; genus Neomorphus; species Neomorphus geoffroyi. Next base: position 184,237 of record JAUMJM010000037.1, read on the forward strand.
CAGCCGCACGAGGCTACAGGGGGCTGGAATGATCTGAAATGCCTTCAGAATCAGTCTGAGCATGCGGGTGAGGTGTTTGCCTGCTCCCTGGGCACCCTGGCCCCTGGCAGGGAGATGGTCGTGACCTTGCGCTATGTCCAAGAGCTGTCACGAGAGCCAGATGGAGCAGCCCGGTTTGTGCTGCCAACCACGCTGCATCCCCACACGATTCACTACAGTGAGTGACCCCCCCCCAAGGAATGTGCCCTCCCGGTCACTCACCCCATGTGATCGCAGACTCCCTACACACTTTACGGACAGACACAATCTAACTTCCATTTGCACCCAGAGAGGGACAAATATTTTCCACTCTTGCAGCCCAGGACAGATCCACGTGTTCCTGCTTGTGCCCCATGAGGGGATCTACACCTCCCACCCCCATTTCCTATAAACAGACTCCTGGACCCCTCCGTGCACCTTATTGACCTCCCCAGTTCTCGCCATGTGTCCTATATACAGATGCCAACCCCCATCCCCTGCCACCCCCGCAAGGAGAGCCTTTGCCCTCCCCAGTGCTCTGTTTCTCCCTGCAGTCTTTGATTGCTTCGCTGACAAGCCATCCTACAGCCTGCTGCTCACCGCCAGCCTGCAGTCATCCCGTGGAGTGGCTGATGTCAAGGCCAACTTTACCCTCACCCCTTTGATCTACACTGCCCAGGACCACAGCACCGCACAGGTTTGCCAACCTGAACGCTGGGATCCTGGTGGAACACGAGGAGTGCTGTCAGCACTGGGAGAAAGACATCAGTGCATCAGGAGCACCTGACTGAATGCTGGCTCTGGTCCCCTTCTCCTGCACGTGACCAGGTATCCCTTTCACCAGGTCTCACTGGCTGGCAGCTGTGCGAGATACGGGGATTTGGAGCTGCTGGTGTATTTTGGAGAACCCACAGCAGTCAGTGCCACGGTGGAGAAGGGAGACCCTGGGGCCCACAGAGGTGAGTGCAGCCGGGGAGGAATTTGGGAGCACCTCTGGGTTCGGGAGGCCCTGGGGCATGGGGAGACACTGGGAATTCTGGAGAGTGGGATCTCACTGGGCACTGGGATGGGAATGGGAGTCATTCAGATGGGACAGTTTGGGTCCTGAGGCTCCAGAGTGAGGTGCTGGGGTCACTGTTGGTGAGGTGTCACACAGAGCAGGATGTGTATGGGCAATTCTGTGTTAGGGCTCCCCAGGCAGCTGTGCTGGAGGTGCTGAGTTGGGACACAGGGGGCACTGGGCTGTGCAGTTGGTGGGCTGTGCAGGAGGGTATTGAGGCACCATTGTGGGGCATCACAGGCTCTGGGAGGGTGGAAGCTGAAAGCACAATGAGGTGAGGAGGAGGGTCTGTACCTGGCCTTTATCCCACTCCGCAACTCCTCCAGGCTCCCTGCTTGGTGACCCCATGGTGATGGTGACGCTGGCCCCCAGCATCCCTGAGGCAGTGCTTGGGCAGCGCCAGTCTGGAGAGTTCATCTTCCTCCTGGACACCACTTTCCTGGAGCACGCGCAGGTACCTGTGCAGAGCAGGGCCCAGGGTGCAGTGAGGGGCAGGCAGAGGGGCAGTGCCTAGGGCAGACATTGACAAAGGGACAGAGATTTCATGGGAGGCCAGGGGTGGGGTGTGGGGGGGTGTGGGGGTTGTGGCTGAAATGGTGCTGAAACATCTCGGGCGCCCAGGGCAGTTCAGGGCACCCACTTGGCTTTCCCAAGGGAGTCCAGAAGCTTTAGGAGGACCAGTATGGGCAAAGGCACGTGTACCCTCCACCAGTGCCTCCCAAGATCAACCTGCTGTGTCTTTCCACAGGATTCACTGATCTTCCTTCTCAAAAGCCTGCCTTTGGGCTGCTACTTCAACATCTACTGCTATGAAGCCACCTCCATGGGCATCTACCCGTGAGCAGACCTAGGGCAGGCTGGGTGTTTTGGGGCTGGGTTGGATGCTGGTGGGGAGGGCTGGATGCTGTGGGGCTGGATGGGTACTGTGGGACTGGGGTGGGTGCTGTGGGCCAGGGTTAGATGCTGGAGGGTAGGTGTACACGCTCTGAAATCGACTTGCTGGTACAGGACAAGGTTGAGTACCGGAGGGCACCGCTGGGTGCTGGATTCTAGGGGTGGGATCTTTGTGGCCTTATGGGATAGCACCTCCTGGGGTTCTGTTGAGCAGAGTCTTGTAGGAACTGTGAAGCCAGGTCTCTTCAAGAGTGGCTTATGGGGCAGGGACTTGCAGAGGACCCTTGGGCATGGCTGTAGGCAGTGCTATGGAGCAGAGTCTCAGGTAGCTCCAGGGCCAGCACAGAGCAATGACCTCTCCCAATACATTCTGAACTGCAGGCAAAGTGTTGAATATACTCAGGACAACCTGACTGAGGCAGTGAAGCGCGTCCCTTCCACCAGCTCCAGTGGGGGTGGCATCGATCTGCTGGGAATCCTCCGCTCGATCTACAGCACCCCCCGTCCCCGCGGGCATGCGCGGCAGGTCTGGGTGCAAGGGCACGGAGGGGTGGAGGGTTGGGTGTCCCAGGAGGAGAAAAAAGACATATAGGGTTGTAAGTGGTGGAAGGAGCCACCGTAAGTACACGGTGGTCACAAGGCAATGAGAAGGACACTATGGGGTGCAGGGGAGTGGAGAAATGGCTCTGTATCACTGGAGCTTCTGTGCCTGAGTGGGTCTCTCTCCCTGGGGTGGTCTTTCTACAAGGGGTCTCTCCTGGGCCCCTCTCTCCATTTCAGGATCTGCTCTCCCCACTTTGGGGTCCCTGTGCAGGGATCTATACCTATGTCCCCTGTCTCCCAGCTGTTCGTCTTCATGGCCAGGACACTCCCTGACGAGGAAGCCATCGCAGCTGAGGTCAGCCGGCACTGCAACAGCCACCGGTAATGGGGACTCTGCCCTCTAGTCACCCTTTGGCTGTGCAGTCATTTCCATTGCTGATGAGGGCCCCTGTCCCAATCCTTATGCCCCTCCAGTATCCCAAAGACCCCTCTCACTCTGCACAGCTCTCCTGTGCCAACCCCCATGTGGGAATCTTTGCTTACTGCTCCCACAAGCAAGGCCCCGTTCACAGAGGGAGCAGGGACACTGAGGCTCAGAGGTTGTGCACCCCGATGTGCTCCCAGGCTCAGCCCCAGCTTGACTAGGCTGATCCCAGCTTGACTAGGCTGACCCCAGCTCTGGCCTAAGTCCCAGCATTCCTCTACCAACTCCCTATCCAACCCCAGCTCCGCCTCCAGTCCCTCACTCCCTGCTCTTCCTCCTGCCCCCTTGTTTTGTACCCCAGCTTTGTTCCCCCAGCTTTAACTGCAGCCCGTGTTCTCCAGCTCTATCCCAGCATCCTTGCACCCACCCCTGGCTCTCATTCCTGACATCTTTCCCTGCTTCCCCCATAGGTGCTTCTCCTTCTACTTCTCTAAGGACAGTGCTGCCCTGGCTATGGCCCTGGCCAGAGAGACAGGGGGTGAAGCTGCCTACGTCTCCTCTGACAAGACTGTGGTGGTTACGGTAGGAACTTGGGAGCCCTGGCAGATTCCTCCTCTGTTCCACACTGACTTCCAAGTACCCCAGCCCCTGGAGTGTCCCCACACAGTAGGAAAGCCCCATCTGTGCCAGGATCCCAGGCAGTCAGGCTTCCCCTGACCCGTCACCCATCCCCTGAGAACCTAGGTGTCCAGGCTTCTGCGCCGCTGTGACCCACAGATCTGGCTATGCCTGGGGAAGTGGCTGGGGCAGGCATTCAAGGCTGGGTTGGATGGGGCTTTGCGTAACCTGATCCAGTGGGAGGTGTCCCTGCCCATGGCAAGAGGGTTGGAACTGGATGGGCTTTAAGGTCCCCTCCGATCCAAACGACTCTATGGTCCTATGATTCTGTACCCCACACATTCCACTGTCCCTGAGGGAATGCTGACATCAGGGCTATGTATGGGCTTTATCCTGGTGGCACTCCAGACTGTGTTGTCCTGCCCTCTGTCCACAGCTGCTGCACTGCCTGAAGCAAGCCCTCAAGCCTGCAGCTGAGGTAGTCTCTCTGAGCTGGACCCTGCCCCATGGACTCGAGGCTGAGGTGCTGGGCGGCACCCCACAGTCCATCTTTCAGGGTCAACAGAGCTTCCTCTATGCCCAGATCCACGGACAGGCTCAGGTAAGAGCTGGGACCACAGGCACCCCCAGTTGCCTCCCAGTAACCACTAGTAATCTTTTAGTAACTTCCCAATATCTCCCAGTAAGTGCCTTGTGTCCCAGTAACCTCCAGTAGCTTCCCATTTGTTCCTAGGATACGAAGGTGACCAAGGGAGTCATGACCTGGCAGTACAGCCTGGATGGCCAGGATGTCACTCACAGGATTGAATTCCCACTGTGCCCACAGGGTGATGGCCGGTGAGAACCTGTCCTAAGGGAAGATGCACCCATCCAAATAATTTCCAACACGGACACCAGCTGTAGAGGGCCCGGATAGCTTCCAGCCTTCCCCACACAATTCCAATCTGGCAAAGAACCCAGGTGTCCAAGCATGACCTCCCTCCCTGCTTTGACCCTAGAGGGATAAGATCCTGGAACCAGGGCATCACTTCCCTCCAGATGAGAACTCAGGCACGCAGGTTTTTCCTCTGTCTGTCCTCACTCCTGAAGGGAGAGAACTCAGGTGTCCAGGCTCCTTTCCTGTCCACCTTTCCCCAACACGGAGAGGAGCCAGGCAGTCAGGCTCACCCTCCTCTGTCCTCAGGCTGGCTGCACATCGTCTGGCTGTGAGGTGCTTGCTGAAGAGGCTGTTGCCAGAGGCTGTGAGTGGGTCAGGAGATGAACCAAGGCATCGCGCAGTTGAGATCAGCCTTGCTTCAGGGATCATCTGCCCTTTCACCAGCTATGTAGGGGTTCACACACCACAGAGGGTCGGCTGGTTGCGAGGTAAGGAAAGACCCTTGCAGGAACATCTGATGTGGCAGCTCCATGAGATGTTCTCGTTGCACTGTAGCTGCAACCCCAGCCACAGGGTGCCCGCAGTCTCATGGGGTTGGCCTCATGACCACCAGGTGCTTCTTTCCCATGTGCTTAATTTGGTCCTTTTCTCTGTTTGCCCTCAAAGGGCCCCTGGCTCTCTTGCCACCCCGCCACTCCCTCATCCCCTGCCAGATCCTTCAGCTTCGTGGCACTTTGCTAGCCCATTCCTGCTTTACAGAGAAGACAATCTGGGTCCCACCGGGCTGGCTGACAGCAGTGCGTGCATCACGACTTACCCTCCGTCGGCTTACCCAGGACATTGCTGCTCTGCCCCAGCGCAGGGCTTGCTCAAAAGGTACAGGGTCTCTGCCCAGATGGGAGAGGTCGGGATCAGCCCATGTTTTACAGGAGAGTTGTGCTGCTGTGTCTTGCCCATGGCTGGAAACCAATGAATTTTGCCTTTAACCCTCCCTTTGTTACCCCAGACCTGAAAGTCCTTCAGTGAATGTGAGACCCAGCTCAGGGACACCCAGCTCAGGGACACAGATGGTTCTGGATCATAAATACACATTGGCATAAATTGTGTTTGGGGCATGTCAAGAGAGGTCTTGGGCCATGGCTGAGCAGGAAAGCCAGAAGATGAGGCAATGATCAGGGCTGGGGATGAGTTGCACTTCCCAGAAAGGGCTATGGATGGGCCTGCTTTGAGGACAGGCAGGAAGGGGATGAGAGTGCAGATCTCTAGCCAAAGAAAAGCAGAGCTGATTGATGTTCTGGGGCATTGCATGGGGGAGCAGAGAGGATTCAGCTTCCTGTGAGTCTCCCAACTCTCTTGTTCCCATCCCCCACAGCATGTAAACCATCATCACCACCTATTTCATCTCTGAAGTGTGAGGATCCCATGAAATTTGGTTTTTACGTTACAAGTTTTGCGCTCTGGACCCCCAAGGCCATTGCTGAGTGCCAGGAGCTGGTGGCACTGCAGAACATCGATGGCTCTTGGGCACTCAGCTCAGGCTTGGCCTCTGTGCTGGAAGTCAATGAGGCTGAAATCAAGGGAAAGATGCCCAGTGAGGTAAGAGGAGAAGCGCGCGGTGGCAGCGTGTCATCCTGGGGCAGTGGGAAGCCCTTGGCTGATGCCAACACTGGCATCTAAAGGGCATGCAGAGAGGAATGAAGGATCAGAAACAAAAAGCCCCAGAGGAACTGAAGGGAAGCAGTGAGGGGCAGGGGGGATGCTCAGCACTGTATGCCACTCTGAATCAGTGTTTTCCTACAGGTCACGGAGGAAAGGGTTTGGGCCACAGTGTTGGCGGTGACTTGGCTGCATGGACGTGACCAAGACCTCTGTGAGCTGCTAGAGGCCAAGGCTGTGACCTGGTTGGGCAGCCAAGCTGGTGAGTCTTGAGGGTCCTTTTCCTACTGATCCCCACAGCACAGCCTCCTCCCTTCTCTCTCCAGTGGGACCTGCCTCACCCCTTCGCAGGACCACGGTTTCTTGGGGGCAGGTGAAGGAGACCAGTGTCCCCTTTCTCCTTTCTACCTGTGGACGCTCCCTCCTGCCTGACTGCCCCGTCTCTCCCCGACTGCAGTGTCCCAGCTGGAGAAGTGCCTGGAGGCAGCCAACACCCTCCTTGGGAGAAACGTGATGCCATATGTCTTCAGACTCTGAGCTCAATAGAGCCTTGTGCTACAGACTAGCAGTACCTGCAGAGCTAAAAAGGGCCCAAAATACAGCCCTAATTCACCTCCCGTGCTGGGCTACCACTGTTGTTGCCAGCTGCAGTGTGACATCACAGATACCTTCTCACCTTCTTTGAGCTGAACCTGTTTCACACTGACCTGCTCAAGAGAAAATCTCTACTTCAAAACCTCCAGCGAGTTTGGTTTGGGTGAAGGTGGGAATGGAAAGGAAGCATCATGTCTCCAAGTGGTTGCTCTTCCTGACTTAGATTATTGCAAATTTGGCTCTTGACCTCCGCAAAGGTGGTGCTTAGGGACATGGATTTGTGGTGGACTTGGCAAGGCTAGGTTAATGGTTGGACATGACGATCTTAAGAGTCTTTTCCAGCCTCTATGATTCTATGGTTCTATGGTTTCTGTCTTGACAAGAGAGTGCTGTGCACACTGGAGAAGATGAGTGTTTAGAGGTGTCATGAGCAGGGAAAACAGCAGGGGTTCCCAGTGAAGGACTCCTGCTGCACCCCTCTTCGCTTTACCCCAAAACCCAGGTTGTGTTAGGAACCCCTATATCTTCACTGCTGCGTAAAACAATTGCTTTGGAAGTAAACTCATCTGCATCTGACCCAGCCCATCACAATATTCAAAAGAACTCATGTGGGGCAAGATTGATTTGAAAACTATGAGCATATTTGATCTGCAGGAGCTTTTGATGAGCAAACTGGCCATGCGACATACTCCATCCTGCCCCAAGGCCATGACTTCATGGTTCTCATTCAGTATTAGCAAACTGATTCATTTTCCAATAAACAGTGAATCTTCTGCAACACATAAGGTGTGACAGAGCCTTTCTTTCAGTTGGATCTATTATCCCTCCTTCCAGGGGCCACCTGTGAGTCCCCAGGAGGGGTATGAAGGGACATTGCTTTCTGAAGAGGTCTGTACTGTAATACAGTAAATAGGATACTGCCATTGCTCTTGGAGGGGCACAGATATGTTCTGGGCTAGCAAGACAAGAGCTGAGGACTCGCCAGGCTTTTTCTGGACTTCTTTCATCTTCGATTTATTTCAGCTTGATCTAAATGGTGGCAGCTGCAGCAACCCTTTGCCCATCAGTGAGATGACTGATGTCTAACCTAGCTGTAATAGAGAAGTTGTCAGGCGATTCATGTCAAACTTGGGTTTAGCTTTAACTTTTTAACTCCATTAGAGCATATGACTCTGAAAATAAATGCTGTTCTCCCTTTAAGCTTCAGCTCTTCTCTCTGGAGCAGCCATAGCACAAATGTCTTGGTGCACTGGCAACGCCCTCCTGCCCTGGAGGTCAGTGAGGAGACAGAGGGGTCACCTTCCCCGGAGATGTAAATGGAATGGGGCTGTGAGGAATGTGCCCTCCCACACTCCTTGGGGCATAGGGGGAGGAAAGAAGGGCATTGGGTACCTCATGTTTTGGAGAGGTGAGTCATGACTGTGAGGAAATACTGTAACTCAGCTTCCTTCAGCCACCAACAAATGCATGGTTTTCCAGGGATAAGATTTTCCCAAAGGGGACTCTCCTGATGGAACTTCCTCGGTCTGCACGGCCAGGAGGAAATACCAGAGTCTGCTTCTTTCTCCCCATTGACCACTGGCAGAAGCAAACCATGACCAAGTTTAAGTGACAAGAAGAGATCCTGTTCCCTTAAGGCTTCCAAACTCCAAGATGCATTTTAAACTAGAAGCGTTGTAAGAAAACAAATCCACTCTCCTAGGGCTCTCTTTTCAAAACCTTTCACTTAAATAGTGAGTTACTCACCTTTATAACAAAAGCAAAGTCAGGGTTTCAATCTGTTTCCCATTCCTGCCGTTCAAACGCACTGGCTATGCCTAAACTCTGCCTCTCTTCTCCAGGCGTATTCGCCAACACCAAGTGATGGAGGCTTTCAAGTAATTGACCTGGAATAAGGACAGATCTTTCCCTTGAGATAGTACGAGGCCTGGTAAATGTAAACATCAGCATTGCATGAGCACATTAAGTTTTCTCATTACCTTTTTGTCCAGGCTGGGCCCATTGTCAATGTACTCGTGCGCAGATGAACAGCAGGACTTCTCTCTCTGGTAAATGGGAACAGGTGGAAGTTTGGGTTAACACACTGATTCCCATTCTTCAGAAAGCAATCCATGTGAGACCTTGGTACTCAGCACTAGCTCAGTAGCTAAAATGTGACTCATTTTCCTCAAACCAATCTCAATCTCTTGAGAGCAGCTGAATGAGAGTCTTATAAGGAATATTTTATTATCATCACTGGCGCTAGAGAGCTCCTGTTGAACTATTGAAAAGATAAAGATGAATAGGAGATTTTCAGATAAAGATGATGAAGAATGAAAAAGCAAAAAAAAACCCACATTATGTGGAAAGGAAGGAGGAGGAGCCTTGCAGCAAATGTTAATGAGAATGACTCACTTCATGACATTGGCTGAGTGAACAATAACAAATGTGGAGCTTACTCTCCCCATGGATCTTCAGTCACACCGTAAAACTGAAATCTTCCCAGGCAGCTCAAGCTCTTTCAAATACCCACGAACCATTTCCTGTAGGTAGTCTCTCTGAGCTGGACCCTGCCCCATGGACTGGAGGCTGAGGTGCTGGGGGGCACCCCACAGTCCATCTCTCAGGGTCTTTCAGAGTAGAGCTGTGCTGCATCATCTTGTATCTCAACAGTGACATCTCAGAGCTTTTGTAAAGCTGGATCACAGAAGCAGGAGCTTTGTGAAGGTATTTACTCTTTCTGCCTAAAATACTGAAAAGATAGCAAATTCCATGTGCTGACAATGAGACTGCAAATACAGAGGGAAAAGAGCATTGCCAGGAAAGTAAAAATGACCTGGAGATTCTTGCTTGCCACATGTAAGGTACCTTGCTTAACGGAGCTTCAGCGACGCCACCTACATGCAGGGTGAGACTGTGAGGGAGGCAGTGTGTGCTGCACTGCTGAGAACTGGGTGACAACAGTTATGTCCTTCAGATTTTGCCAGAGCTCAGTTTCACTCGTGCCAGGGAGATTACTGAGGTGGAAGGGAAAGGCTGGGTTTGCACTGGGAGCAGATCACCTTCTCTTCTCTCCCCCCAGTACCTGTGCAAAACTACTCTGTTGTTACAGAAAATGAGAACAGAGAATGCTCTCCACCATGAGCTGCAGGTTGTTACGAATGGGATTTCCTACCCAAAGTGGGTTCCTTGTCAGTCCTGTGGAAACAACTGTGATTTGCAAGCAGAAAATAGGAAAATGGTTACAAGGATTTAGAAGGTAATTCTTCACTGACACCGAGGAAGTAACTGTGAGGGGAAAAATCACAAAATCCCTGCAGAGTATTCCCCAAAGGCAATGGAAAAAGTGCAGCAAGGTCTGATCTCCGCAGTTCGCTTCCAGTTTGGGGACATATGACCAGTTTGTAAGGGCAAAGTAAAAACAATGTTCTGGTTTGTTCTGTGTGTGACTCTCCTTGTAAGAAATGAGGGATTTTTTTGTGAACTGAATCAAACAAAGGTAGCAACTGCTCATCAAGATAATTTAGAGATAGGATTGCATCCCTTGCTTCTCAGGGTAGAGCTCCACTGTGTTATGATGACATCTAGGCTCAGAACGGAGATCATTAATGTATGCCCGAAGGGAGGGTGCAAAGGGGACGGAGCAAGCTTTTCTCAGTGGTGCCTGGTGACAGTGATGAAGGGATTCAGACCCAGATGCGAACAGTAACAAGACAGAAGGCAGAAGTCCAAGTAGTAATAGGATGGCTAGAACTTGGCAAACAAAGAGAGGACTGGTAACAATGTGCAGGTGCATGAGAAGCTATGCCCAAGAGGGATAATTTGTAACTTTTTAATAGAGAAATTAGTTAATCTTATGTCAGCTTAAACCAGTAAGACTGGACTGAAGTAAAAAAAAAAACTTGCATCCTTAGTGTACCTTTAGGGCATTTAAATACTAAGAATCATGCCTGCAGGAGGACACCTTAGATGTCAATAAGGCACCTCCTGCTTACTGACTATTTAAGTAGAAGGTAGACATGCATGTATGGATCTTTTACTAGGAAGTCATAATGAACCAGTAGAAAGAGTGATCATATCTTACTTCTTTGTTGAAATCTGTATAAATATACTATTATCAAACTAACCAGGTGTCATGGCTGTGTTAAATGCCTGGCATCCTTTCCTGGTCAGCACTGAATAAATATCTTGACTGTGTGTTAACTGGATTTATGCACACTGGAGGAAGAACCTGATTTTGGGACAACATCAGAACCAGAGGCAATTGTCACAAACAGAAAAGCAAGAGATGCTGTTTGAATATAAGAAGGCTTTTTCTTCTGAGAGTAACTTGAGCACTGAAATGGTTTCCAAGAGAGGTTGTTGAGCCTCTCTCCTTGGAGATATTCAAAACTCAACTGGACATGGTTCTGGGCAACATGTTCTAGGTGATTGGATCAATCAGGGGATTTGGACCAAATGATGTCCAGAGCATTCTGTAACTCGAATTCCATGGTTCTACAAACCAGCTCACCCCAAAACTTGCTCATTAAAGTGATGTGTTTCAGCAGTGTTATCATCAAAGTTCAGTGCCTAATGACTCCCCAAACTGCAAGATGGGCATTAATTGTAAGACTAACTCAGAAGTATAAAATATGGAGCTAGAGAAAGAATGTTTAACTGAGGTGTTCTCTATCAGAAACAGGTGATGTGAGAACCAACATAATTTAGAGGATAGATGGCTGTGCTTCAGATATTGGTGTTCTCTGTTTGGGATGACTGAAGACAAGAGAGACGTCATCAATGGGCAAGTGACTTTTTCAGTTAAAGAAGTGAAATTCCAGTGCAAGGTTCACCGCATGCTAAAATAAAGTCCTAAGATGGTTCAGAAGGCACGCGTAGTGAATGGGAGTTAGTGGCTATGAGCATGCTGATGGCATTGTGAAAGGCTTGAGATAATAACCAACTGGTATGATTTGCAGACTCTTTATGAAATTCCTGCCATTTCCTCAACAGACTGTTGCTTCCCTCTCTTTGCAGGAATATTTATTAAGGGGAATTACTAAAAAAATTGTAAATAAAATAACGAATTAGTCTTTTCTCAGGTAATACCAACTTTATGGACAAGAGATATTCTACTCGTTTTCACTGTATTTCTAAAATGTGATGAAGAGACCTTGTACATCTTGCTGCCACCTGGAAACTCCTGTAGCTTGGTAACCTACAGAAGTTTGTGAAGTTGTTGTTATGTTACCATAAATACAGGAAAATGTGATTAAAAAGTAGAGTACTAAAACTTGTACTTGTCTGCTAAGTCAGAGAGCCAGTCTGAAAAGAGGAATTAGTTAGAAATGTTAAGGTATGCATGTAGATCCAGACCTGTGGTACCACCAGTAAGACAATGGTCATCATCTAGGGTCTGAATCTCAAGAGTGAACACATACCGGTACTTTAGACACTCAGCTTAAGATCAGCAGAAAATCTCTCTGGAATTATTGTGTTTTGACAACTGAGGGAGTACTGAGGAATACAGTGGTACTTAGACAAGTAGTAACTTGTAGTCAAATGGGATGAATCACATTCAAGATTTCTATGGAAAAGAGTATGCTGTCTCATTTGGAATCCATCCTCAAAGGTACTACAGTGCATGGGCTTTGGGGTTTGTAATAGATACCAGTAAGAAAACTAAGATATATTTAATTAACTAAGATATATTTAATTAACTAAGATATATTTAATTAATATCTGTAAGATATTAATTAAAATTCAATTTTTTGAAGCCAATATGAAAGGGAAAGGTCATGGTATATGTCCATTTAGATGCTCAGAGCACACAGTTGAGAAACACCAGATGGCCTTCTAGCCAAGCTACAGCCCATTGCACAGATCCTGTCTGTGGAGTAATTCCCCCATGTTATGGTATTTAGAGCTCTTGCCAGATTTTATTAAGAAGTAGAAAATGCTATTCATGATTTCTACTGTCCAGCAAAAGGATGTCTACATGTGAACATGCTGCTTCACTTTGAGATGAAGACAAGAACATACTGGTGGCCTCACCACTGGTACCACTTGGGAGCTACCCAAAGACTGCTTTGTTATGATTTGCCAGCTATTTGTCCTGCGGCCAAGTGATATGTGGCCTCTTTCAAATATCCAAGAACCATTTCCTGTTCTGTGCTGACCTCTGTCAAATGCCTTTACAATCTGCATCATCTGTACTGGAATAGTTCTGCACGTTAAAGAGATCACGGTGAAGGACAATGCCAGGCCAGGTAGTACTCCTCCTGCTGCCAATTAATTCTGCTTAGGGATAGCAGTTGCCTGATTCTTCAGCAATGGCTGCACAGAGCAGCAGTTCAGATATCAGGCATTTCACGGTGTCTGTTATTGCTCTCAAGACATGTGACAGTTCATTATTCTGGGCTAGGGAAAGGCTGGTCATTTCTGTTTAAGACTCCAGAAGAGTCCTTACAAGCAGCAGGAGAGATGAAGGACAAGAAATAAGACACATAAATACATGTAAAGAAGTATTCAAAGAAGATAGAAACAAACCAAGCCCTAAAGACCCAAGGAATGGCTCTATTCACTAAATATACGTAAGTCAGCATAACTTGCAGAATTAAGAGAAGATTTGATTTCAATTAAAACTCTGCATCTCATAGTCCAAATCAGACACGTAAAAATAAAATACCAGCTTTACTGACCACCTCTACACTAATCACATTCTTTCTTTGATACAGATTTTATGACAATTAATATATAAAATAAGCAATATAGGGGTTAATATTTTACTTTTGTCTAATGAGCACTAAGGAGGGCACCTCCAATATTGCTGCAATGAGGAAAGGACTGGAAAGAAATCAAAATAAATAATGGATTGAATTGCTCACTGAGACCGAAAATGTTTCACAGATGGGAGAGGTGAGTAGAGAGTTTGAGGGAATTTAATGAGAACCAACACTGGCTATCCACAATAACAAGTAATCTAGGGAACAGCACCCTGTGTCAGCACAGCAATCACAGCAGGATGTGCTCAGCTTATCCTGTCTGGCCAGGGCACATCCTCCTTACTTTTGGCCCCAGAACTGTACTCCTACAGCCCAGATGCCATGAACTTTCACCAGCCACTAACCCTCGCTGTTGCTTAGATTTCCCTGCAGGGACACAGAACTTCTGAACTCCCTGAGCTTCTTGACAGCTGTGTTTTTTCTCCTGAATACAAGCACCATCACTTTTGTCTCTTGTATTTCAGTCATCATTGCTGGGATACATTTGGCTTCAGGAAAGATAAAAAAACCTTCAGCACCTGCACCCTTCAGCTCAGTGTGATCTCCCACCTCCTGTTGTAGCTGCCTCTCCATGGGACCTAAACCTGCTCACAGCAAAGCAGCCTCTCTTTATAACACTGGGTTTTGTCTCCTGTTCAGCTATTTCATCGACGGGATTCAGAATGGGCTCGGGGTGGTACTGAGTGGGACAGAGGGAAAATGACCATGTAAACAAGCAGTTGAGCCAGAGTTGAACCTTACACAGGAAAATGAAGAGTTCAGATGCTGTCTGAAATGCAGATCCATTACCTGGTGCACAGTAGCCAATCCCTACAGCATCAAGACAGACATTGTTTATTCAGAGTTTGCACCAGTTCTGAGGGAACAGACCTTCCAAACACAAGTGTGAAGCTCTGACATAGACCTCACAATTTTATACACCTCTGGTAGATAAATGCTCATAGTTCCTAGAAAAGTCATTCATATTCATACATTTTCTAAGAAATAATTATACTATTTTGATTTTTACCACGTGTGCCCTCAAAGGCCTAAATGTATTATTCTACAGTCTTTGTGCGATCTCTAGTGGCTGTTTCACAGCCTTTCACTGATCAACTTTTCATTGTTTCCTTGCTTTTCATCATTCTCCAGCATCTACCTGAACTTCACTTTGCCTCATGGCATCAATTCAAGGTTAGTTTTGCTGACAAAACATTTAATTGGGTGTTTCCTTTTCCCATAACAAACTGGGGAAAGTGCCTCCTTTCCTCATGACTAATTTGGTGATAGCAAACTCATCTGCAATCCAACTTTTAGCTCCTTGCAAAAGCCTTTTGATTTCAGGGTTTTTTTGCATTTTTATTATTTCACGATTTTATAATTTCTTTCAACACAGAGACGAAAATATTTTTGATACTTTCAACCATAAATTACCATGTTGAAGCCTTTTCATCATGCTTTCTCCCACAGCTCCTCCTTCCCATGAATCACTCTGCTAAGGAGTTGCCCCTTTCCTTATCAAATGCTCCACCACCGCCCTCCTGGAAAGGACGGGAGAAACAACAGATGTAAGCAGGAACACCAGCAGGAGACACCTCCACCACAAGTGCAGGCTGTGTCACCAGGGAGCTCACAAGCATGGACACAAGGTATAAGGTTTAGTTTATTTACTGCTTTGGATTATTTTCTTTGTGGGTATTTTTTTTATTTTCATGACTTGCAGTCTCTACTTTTTTAAGAAAGCATTTACCAGCAGTCTGGCTCCTTTTCATCACCTCTTGTTATGACAGGATTTTAGTAATAAAGTTTGTTGAAAATAAATCTACTGGTGATCCAAACAGATAAAGTTGTAATGAAAAACATGACAGAAGTGCTGACACTTCTTGTCTGCCAAAAGAAGCTATGTTAAAAGAAAAATAAGAGACACCAGAGTGACTGAGCACGACAAAGACCATTGATTAGGAAAAAAAACATCAGTGAACGGGCTTTAAGCCGAACATTGTACGTTACCAGTCCAAAGTGACTGGTCTCTTGTTGGCACAAACATGAATCTACAGTCCAACCCAAACGTGTTTAGAGAATGGGGTGCTGCTTGACAGCCGGCTGAATGTGGGCCTGCAGCGGCCCAAGTGGCAAAGAAACTCAGTGGCATCTTGACCTGTGTCAGACCCAGCGTGGCCAGCAGGAACAGGGAGGTGATTGTGCCCCTGTGCTCAGCGCTGGTGAGGCCACACCTCGAGTGCTGGGGTCAGTTTGGGCCTCTCACTCCAAGAAGGACACTGAGGGGCTGGAACCTGTGCAGAGAAGGGCAACGAGGCTGGTGAGGGGCTGGAGAACAAGTCCTGTGAGGAGAGACTGAGGGAGCTGGGGTTGTTTAGCTTCGAGAAGAGGAGGCTGAGGAGAGACCTCATCCCTGTCTACAACTGCTGTGACGGGGTGGGTGCTGTTTTTTTCTCACAAGTGACAGGTGATGGGACGAGAGGAAATGGCCTCAGGTTGTGCCAGGGGAGGTTCACATTAGACATCAAGGAAAATTTCTTCACCAAAGGGTTCTCAGGCACTGGAATGGCTGCTCAAGGAGATGGTTGAGTCGGCACCACTGCAGGTGTTTAGAAGACTGGTAGATGAAGCACTCGGAGATATGGTTTAGTAGTAGACAGGTGCGGTTGGACTTGATCTGAAAGGTCTTTTCCAACCAAGCGATTCTATGATTCTATGAACCAGACAGGTAGAAAATCACAAAAACATTAAAACCCCACACAACCTACACGCTTTGCTAACTTGGACGTGTTATAGCACAGCGTGGCTGGATCATCCCTGAAGTGTCTTCCTAGTAGTGGGTTACCAGCAGACACTGGACTTCACACTTGCATGACCCAAATACTGTTCCATGTTTTTGTGTTACCCCGTAATAGTGCTTTTACCCACAATTCAGTTTCTTTTGTTAATCCCTTAACCAACTCTACTCGGGGAGGAAACAAAATAAAGGATCATCAGGTAATTTGCATCAAACGTGCAGGGCTGGTTGGCTGCAGTTGCTGGTAGATGAAAAAATCTGTTAAGAAGAATCCAATAAGCTGAAGGAGCCACATGCAGTTGGTGTCTTCATTGCTCCCAACCAAGAACAGGTAATTGCATCAGTCATTAACACAGAGATGGCAGGGCCCTGCCTTTGCAGGGTCTCTTGCCAGGAATTGTAATGCACTGTTTAACATAGCAGTTTTGATAATGTTGTTTATTTGATCTTTTAATGTTTCAGGTTATGCTCTTGCCCTAAAAACATGAGGATCTCAACACTTCATGACCTTCCAAGTTTCCTCAGGAGGTGCCGCTCTCTAATCAGCCTAGCAACAGCCACCGCCTGCCTCCCATTGGCTCTCAGGAGGAGCCGCTCTCTAATCAGCCTAGCAACAACCACCGCCGGCCTCTCATTGGCTCTCGTGAGAAGCCGCTCTCTAATCTGCCTAGCAACAGCGGCCACCGGGCTCCCATTGGCTCTCGGGAGGAGGGCTCTCTAATCCGCCTAGCAACAGCACTTGGCTTCTTGGTAAGCCCCTGGGGCCGCACTCCACAGACATTTCTGCGCATGCGCTGGGTGAGGCCACGCCCCGTTCCTCCCTTCCCCTGCGCCCTCGGCTCCAGTGCCCCGGAAACGCCTTTCGGCCGCTTCCGGCCACCTCAGCCGGGCAGGGCAGCATGTCGGGCGCGGGCTCCGTGGGCTCGGTGGTGCGGCGGTTCCTGGCCGAGTACGGCAGCGGCACTCCCAGCCGCCTCAAGGTGCTGGACGCGTACCTGCTGTACGTGCTGCTCACGGGTGCGCTGCAGTTCGGCTACTGCCTCGGCGTCGGCACCTTCCCCTTCAACTCCTTCCTCAGCGGCTTCATCTCGGCCGTTGGCAGTTTCATCCTGGGCGGTCAGTGCCGTGGCCTCCCCCGTGCCCCGTGCCCCCCCGGCCCCTGTGCCCCGTGCCCCCCCGGCCCCTGTGCCCCCTGCCCCGCCCCGCCCCGGGCCCCGGCCCCCCCCTCCCCGTGCCTGCAGCCCCTGCCATCGCCGGGATCCCTTGGCCACAGTAGGCCCTGGGGAGGCGCCTGCGGCGGCGCTCGGAGCTGCCGACAGCCGAGGAGTCCCCACCGTGATCTCCCTTCCCCCCAGCCCCGGCGCTGCTTCCCGAGAGCCCCCGCCCCACCGCCGACCGGCTCTGCAGCCTGAAGCTCCACAGTCCCGGTCGTGTGAGCAGAGCCCGGCTGCGCTTCAGCCCCAGGGGTTGCTATGAGAAAACCAGCACTGCTGGGAAATAACTCTGGCCTGAGTGGGAGGGGAGGCCGGGGCCTTCCTCTGCCCCAGGGAGTCCTTGCTTTCCCTGGTAGTCCGGGAGCCCTCGTTTTTCCCACCTTGTATTGCTGTCTTTGAGCAGCTACCCCATGAGACTCCAGCAGTGACTGCTGCAGCGTGTTGCTGTCCTGTAATACCTCCCAAACCCACTTCGTTCCCACACAGCCCTCCCCAACGTACCCGATGGATGACACACAAATATCCCCGTTTCTGTGCGAGTCCCATCCTGCCCATGTTCCCCTCAGGAAGCACTTGGCTGCCCCTCATAGTGTGGTGCTATGGGAGCGCTTATTGCAGAAAAGCCCTGTGCGAATCCCCTGCCCATGTCCTCATCTGACAACAAAATTACCTTTTCTTGTGATGTCTCAGACTGGGGTGGGCTGCTCCGGGGACACTCTTGTGATCTCTAATCTCTTATTCTTTCTCTGCCATTCAGTTTGCCTCCGGATCCAGATCAACCCCCAGAACAAAGGCGAGTTTCAAGGCATTTCACCGGAGCGGGCATTTGCTGATTTCCTCTTTGCCAACACCATCCTCCATCTTGTGGTCATTAATTTTGTTGGCTGAGCTCTCTAAGAGACTGCAAGGTACTAACTCAGGGTCACAGAGGGCCAACCACAGCTTATGTGGCTTTTGTGGAGTTGGGAGAGAATTAGAAATACTGTGAATCCAGGAGTCCTAGCTCCCAGCTTCATCTTGGCCAAGCAGATGTTGCCTTCTAGGTTGACAGAGGATTAAGATTTATGACTTTCTGGTTTCCTGCATGTATTTCTTGTTTTTTTTTTTTTATTTAAAAGGCAGTTTAACTCGGAGCATTACGGGTGCCTATTTTTGTCTTTTTTAACTCGCATTTCTGTCTTATGAGAGAAATACCCCTTGTTCTTTGCAAGAGGGGATTTGGGAGCTGGAACTCCTGGACTCTGTTTTGAGGGGTTGTTCTGTTTGGAGGCCACGGTCTGACTGGTGTCAAAGTGTTGAGTTTCTTTGGCAATTAGAGGAGGGAGGTTGGGACAGGGAATTTGGTGCTCGGAAGTGCAGGACATGGCCTGTTGTTACTGTTTAGTAAGGGACCATGAGATCATTGGAGCTTGTGGGGTGGTTCCTCTCCCTTTGCAGAAACGTTGCTCATGTTGCTTTTCGCTCTTTCCAGGTCTGGAATTGGTCTTGAGCTCTGATGCCAGAGCCTGGCACTGGGAAGTGCTGTTCCCCAGCAGACTCTTCCCTGCTTCCTTGGTTGAGGAAGCAGAGCTCAAGGTCTTTCCCCACAGACTGTCCCATGGAGATGTCTGCTGCCCCATTGTCTTTACTGTGATCCTTTCTGCCAATAAAACCCTTTATAACACTGCCGTCTCTTCCCTGCTGGTGACAAATGCAGAAGTTCTGATACCCAAGTTTCTTCTCAGGCTCCACTCCCTGGTTTTACTCCCCTCCCCTTTCCACACAGCAGGCTTTTTCTATGCTACAGTTTCAGAGGAAAACAGGGAACAAGTTGTGGAAACTGAATTGTCATCCACCCTTCTCATCTCCCTGTTTCCTGCCCCTATATCTTAAGCTTTAAGCAAATTACCCGTGTGCCCCCAGGCTTCAAAGCTGTGGAAAATGTGGGTTAAGTGGTGGTTGGAGGTGGTGAATAGAAATAAGTGGAGGGTGACATCTGGCACATCCCCAGGTGTACTTGTCTTCCCACAGGCCTTCCCAGAGGAATGTAGGGCACAGCTCCTACCGCAGCATTGGCTTCTCCTCAGCCTGATGTGCTGATAAACCTGAGGATGTTGGAAGGGGCTGCCAAGCCGTGTGTGTGCTTCAGGCAGAGCCACACTTGAGCGGCTCTGATCCATGGAGCAGCTCCCCCTTCAGGCCTTCTCCCACTGAAAATCCTTCCCCTATAAAGCCTTGTGAAATGCTTAAACTTGATGGCTTTGGTGCTGCCTCCTAAAACTCCTGCATTGAGGTCAAGTGCTCCTTAGTCTGATGGACAGTTAGAGCCCTGCAGTGATCCGATTGTGGGCACCGGATGAGATATTAACCCTCCCAGCCCCTTCACACCTTTAGCTCCAGAATTCACCTGGGTTACCTTCACGCATGAAGCTCCATCCCTGCACGGATCCTTTTTCATGCTTGCCTGGTTTCTTACATAGCTGAGCCTCCTCACAGGTAAAATGTGCATTGAGGCCATGTGACAAATGCTGTCTGCTGGCACATGGGGGACAGGACATGAAATCTGATTGCTGTAGCCTCTCAGCATTGGATCAGGGCTCCTGTTCTCCAGCTTTTAGCATTTCCAGCTGTGCTGCAGCCCGTAAACTCATAAAAGTTTGAGACCTGGGGCTCCTGCCTAGCCTGGTCCCTGTGAGTGAGGCTGGAGAATGTGGGGTCCTTCCTGCCTAAGTCTGTGCTGAGAGCAGCACATTCCTGCCAGCTTGTACCCCCAGCCCCAGGCTGAGCTGGGTTTTTTGATGATGGCAATGGCTTTGCACTGTGGGGGAGAGTGGGCAGGGGACTCGCAAGCACACAGGGATTTTACAATAAATCATAGAATCGTTTGGGTTCAAAAAGACCTATTAAGATCACATCCAACCATCAGCCCAACACCACTGTGCCACTAAACCATGTCCTGAAGTACTGCATCTACATGCTTTTTGAACCCCTCCAGGGATGGAGAATCCACTGCTTATCTGTGCAGCCTCTTCTTTTGATGAAGAAATTTTTTCCTGCTATCCAATGTAAACTTCCCTGACACAACTTGAAGCCATTTCCCCTCATCATGTTGTTCGTTACTTAGGAGAAGAGCCCAACACCCACCTCACCACAACCTCCTTTCTGGGAGCAGCAAAGAGCAATGAGGTCTCCTTCAGCCACCTCTTCTCCAGGCTAAACAGGCCCAGGTCCCTCAGCCGCTCACAGAGCCCCTGGGCTCCAACTCCTTGCCCAGTTCTGTTCCTCTTCTCTGGATGCACTTCAGCTTCTCAGTGACCTTGCACTGAGTGGCCTAAAACTGAACCCAGGACTTGAAGTGCGGCCTCATGCACTCAGTGCAGGGGGACTATCCCTTCCCTGCTTCTACTGGTCACACGATGGCTAATCCAAGCTGGGATGGAATTGTACTTCTTGGCCGCTGCTGGCTCGTGTTCAGACACTGTCAACCAGCACCCCCAGGTCTTTTCCTGCCAGGCAGCTTCCCACCAATCTCTCTTTCCCCGCATGACCAGGACCATACTTAATGAGAGGTAATGAATGTTGGGCAGGGGGGTTTCTCCAACAAAATTCCTAGAAAAGATGCAAATTCTATTTCCTCTCCCACTCAGAGGTAGGGATTTGGGGACAGGAGAGGGTGCTAGAGATGGACCATGGCAGTATCTCCTTCCCTGCTCCATCTTCCTCTCTTCTCTTTTGGGTCAGAAGTGGGGCCTGTAGGAAAGACGGGGACAGGGTTTTAGTAAGGCCTATTGTGACAGGACAAGGAGTGATGATTTTTAACTCAGGGAGGGTAGATTTAGACTAGATATAAGGAAGAAATTTTTTACACTGAGGATGGTGATACACTGGCACAGGTTGCCCAGGGACGTAGTGGAGGCCCCATCCCTGGAAATATTCAGGTTCAGGTTGAATGGGGCTCTGATCAAGTTACAGATGTCACTGCTCCGGCAGGGGTTTTGAACTGAATGACCTTCATGGTCCCTTCCAACCCAAAGCATTCTATGATTCCATGATTCTAAGCAAAAGGCTTTTTCTGCACGGATTCACAGGGTGCACATTCAGAGATCTTACACTCTTCTTAGATCTCTCCCCACCACACCTGGTGATATATTTTCTCCCCTCCTTTCCCCTGTTACTATTCATAGCCCACTCTTTCCTGCTGTGCTCAAAGCAACTCCCCCAGACCCACAAGTGGGCTGTGGTGAGGGGGCAGGAAGGGAGAGGACCTTAACCTCATCTGACTTTGGCTTGTGGTCTAACGTCTATTATTCTTTTCTTGTCTACAGCTTCCCCTCCTCCCCATGTCCCTTCTATTCCTCCCACACCCTGTTTTGCGCTCCACTTTCCAGAGGAAGCGGTTTCTGCGGTAGGCATAGAGGAGGACCAAAAGGTGACCTAGATCTTGATTATGTTGTCATGGAACTGGTGGTGCATCCTCTTCCTGCCCCACCTGGGCCATGAGACCCCTTCCACATCCTGTTATTTCCTGCATTTGCTTTGCACTGTGTTTTTTTCTTTCTCAAAATAAACAAGAAAGCACATTGTGGGATGGGTGATTGAAAGCCCCATATCTGAAAGCGTCTTTGAACTAGACCTACACACCCAGTGTTTTGCAGATCATGTGCAAAGAGCCACTTCAGTCAAAACATTTAATTTTATCTGTACACTCATCCTCTTAGCTGGCAAATCTCATTTCTAGGGTTGTTTCACTTGGAAGAGAAAAAATGGAGAAATGGAACCAGAGGGAGCACCCTGTCCTTCCTCCTTGACCACACAGCCAGGAGTTGGTTTGAAGTGCAACACACAAAATTTCAGATGCATATTAATTTAAAGAAAATGAGCCTGGAAAATTTTCTTCCATGTCCCTAAAGGTTTCTGGAATGAAGTTAATCAGTTTGAAATCTGTGAAATGCAGTGACTTGCTTTACAATGCAAATAGAATCATAGGATGCTTTGGATAGAAGTGACATTTATGGGTCATCCAGTTCACTCCCCTTGCAAGTTGCTCTGAGCCCAATCCAACCTGGCCTTGAACACCGACAGGAATGGGGCAGCCACTGCTTCCCCCAAAAACCTGTGCCAATGTTTCACTATCCTCATTGTAAAAAACTTATTCCTTATATCGAGTCTAAATCTCCCCTCCCTGAGTTTAAAACCATCTCTCCTTCTCCTGTCACAAGAGGTCTTGCTAGAAAGTCTGTCCCTGGTTTTGTTGTAGCTCCTTTCAGTACTGGGAGGCTGCTCTAAGGTCTCCCTGGAGCCTCCTCCTCTCCTCTCCTCTCCTCTCCTCTCCTCTCCTCTCCTCTCCTCTCCTCTCCTCTCCTCTCCTCTCCTCTCCTCTCCTCTCCTCTCCTCTCCTCTCCTCTCCTCTCCTCTCCTCTCCTCTCCTCTCCTCTCCTCTCCTCTCCTCTCCTCTCCTCTCCTCTCCTCTCCTCTCCTCTCCTCTCCTCTCCTCTCCTCTCCTCTCCTCTCCTCTCCTCTCCTCTCCTCTCCCTCTCCTCTCCTCTCCCTCTCCTCTCCCTCTCCTCTCCCTCTTGCTGGATGGCCGGGCCCAAAGGGTTGTGGTAAATGGAATTAAATCCAGTTGGAAACCCGTAACGAGCGGTGTTCCCCAGGGTTCAGTGCTGGGTCCAGTCCTGTTCAACATCTTTATCAATGATCTCAATGAAGGCATCGAGTGCACCCTCAGCAAGTTTGCAGATGACACCAATCTGGGTGCAAGTGTGGATCTTCTTGAAGGAAGGAGACTCTGCAGAGGAATCTGGACAGGCTGGATTGATGGGTTGAGACCAACGGGATGAGGGTCAACAAGGCCAAGCACAGAGTCCTCCATTTAGGTCACAACAACCCACATGCAGCATTACAGGCTTGGGGAAGAGTGGCTGGAGAGCTGTCTGGCAGAGAAGGACCTGGGGGTTTTGGTTGACAGGAGCTGAACATGAGCCAGTAGTGGCCCAGGTGGCCAAGAGGGCCAATGGCATCTTGGTCTGTACCAGACCCAGCGTGGGCAGCAGGAGCAGGGAGGTGATTGTGCCCCCGTGCTCAGCACTGGTGAGGCCACACCTCGAGTGCTGGGTTCAGTTTTGGGCCCCTCACTCCAAGAGGGACATTGAGGGGCTGGAGCGCATCCAGAGAAGGGCAACGAGGCTGCTGAGGGGCTGGAGAACAAGCTCTGCCAGGAGAGACTGAGGGAAGTGGGGTTGTTTAGCTTCGAGAAGAGGAGGCTGAGGGGAGACCTCATCACTGTCTACAACTGCCTGAAAGGAGGCTGTGACGGGGTGGGTGCTGGGCTCTGCTCACAAGTGACAGTTGATAGAATGAGAGGAAATGGCCACAACTTGTGCCAGAGGAGGTTTAGACTGGACATTAGAAAGAATTTCTTTACTGGAAGGGTGGTCAGGGATTGGCACAGCTGCCCAGGGAGGTGGTGGAGTCACCATCCCTGGAGGTGTTGAAAAAACGGGTAGATGAGTTTCTTAGGGACAGGGTTTAGTAGGGAGACAGGCATGGTTGGACTCGGTGATCTCAGAGGTCTCTTCCAACCTTATGATTCTATGATTCTTGTAGCCTCCTTCAAGTACTAGAAGGTTGCTTTAAGATCTCCCCAAAGCCTTCTCTTCTCCAGGGTGAATAATCCCAACTCTCCCAGCCTGTCCTCATAGCAGAGGTGCTGCAGCCCTCTGATCATCTTCGTGGACTCCTCTGGACCTGTTCGAAAAGTTTCATATCCTTCTTGTGTTGGGGATTCTAGATCTGGACACAGGACTCCAGGTGAGGTCTGTTTCCATTCTGGCTAGTGACAGAAATGAACCTGGAGACGCAGGCCAGTTGGGTGGGTCAGGAATGTAAAATAGAAGCCATGTTCTACTGTGATGCTTTGGAGTGAGGGACACTTAGAGGCAGGACACGTCAGGCTCCTGTGTCCCCCACAGCAGCAGACATCTCTGAGAACTAGGACTGCTTACTCATCTTCTCACTCTGGGCAAGTCATGTTTTACTGGTCTTCACATAGCACAGAGTCATCTCCTGGAGGAGAGTTGCTCTCTGCTGTTCCCCTCTCTCAGAGCTGGCCATGCTGTTCTCACCCAGACACGGCAGGGACGTCCTGGAAAGGGACTCTGTAGCTTTGCCGCTCCATGGTGGCTCCAGCCAGTCAGCGCAAACAGCACACGGTGGCCACATCAGGCACAAGAGGGGAGTCCAGATGCCTTCTCCCTCCTTCACCATGAAGGCCCAGCCCATTCCTAAAACTCATCTAAAGAGTAAAACGATTTTCTTAAATTATAGATACAAAAGACAAACAAGTTTAATATTTTTTATATGAGTCATTTAATAGCAGCCAGAGGCCGAAAGAAATGCCAAGACATCAGGGTGGTTGCGGGTACAATTCAGGAATCAGCAGCTCGCGAACTTCACATCTCTGACCTGTTTCCAGGGAGTACACACATATTTCAGTCTAGTTTTATGCAAAAGTTATAAAAAGAAATTAGGAAATATAAAGTTGCTGTTAGAACTAAACAAAAAGAGCAAAAGTAGTTTCTGTTTTCACTAAACACAGTCAAATCCTAAGCTGGCTTAAATTCAGACCATGTTAAAGCCAGATAGACTCTAAAAAATAGCGAGGAACATTCTTTCCTTCTATGATAACGCAGTGAAAATGTCAGTGAATTCAGGACTTCCAGAAGATGAAGCAACAAATCTTTAGGGGAAAAAAGTACCTTGCTCTGATCTAGGAGGAGACAGAAGGTTGTGTGGCACCTGGAGTGAGGCTGTCTTTGCTTGTCAAGGTGTTCTGCTTGCTACTGGAATGTTGCAGGGGGCACTTCCAGGGTGCCCACCCGACAGCTCTCAAATATGGAAAATTTACATCCAAGTGTGAGCTTGCAGTTTGCGACAGCACTGCC
Source organism: Neomorphus geoffroyi (assembly GCA_033558235.1). Taxonomy (NCBI): domain Eukaryota; kingdom Metazoa; phylum Chordata; class Aves; order Cuculiformes; family Neomorphidae; genus Neomorphus; species Neomorphus geoffroyi. Next base: position 209,579 of record JAUMJM010000037.1, read on the forward strand.
CCAAGCAGAAATTGTTTCACTTTAACACATGCAATAGCGATGTTTGGCAATTTAAAATTACAGAAAACTATGCTTTAAGAAGAGGTATTGTCATGCTAAACAGAGCAGGTGTGTGGGGAGCAGAATGCTGCGAATTTAAAGCTTATTTTTACCGACTTTATAACAATACAAATAAACAATCTGGACTAAAATAGCTGGTGTGATCTACAGAAACAGTAAGTGCTAGCCCGTGCAGAAGGAATGCCCCTGTTCCCTCTTGCAGGTGATGCTCTGGTAAAGAATCCTCGGTTCTGGTACTTCAAGGTGGGACCATCTGATTGTTTTCCTCCCTGTAAAAAAAAATAATAATTGTGTTACAGTGCTGTTTGGGACCCAGACACAGGGTACACAGTTGTACAGCTGAAGTGTCTGTGCAAGAGAAGAAGAAGGAGACACTGAACCAAAACTATTAGGTCCAAGATCTTAAAGTACTTAAAGGGGGTCCAGGAAAGCTGAGGAGGCCTCTTTATCAGGAAGTGCAGGGACAGGATGAGGGAGGATGGTTTTAAGCTGAAAGAAAAAGAGATAATTGAGATGAGATCTTAGGAAGAAATGTTTTCCTGGGAGGGTAGTGAGGCACTGGCATAGTTTTCCCAGAGAAGCTATGATAGCCCCATCCCTGGAGGTGTTCAAGGTCAGGTTGGATGGGGCTTTGAGCACCCTGATCCAGTGGGAGGTGTCCCTGATCCATGGTAGGCGAGTTGGATCTGAATGGACTTTATTGTCCCATCCCAAACCATTCTGTGTTTCTATGATTCTATGAAAGTATCCAACTTCCCCAGCTGGAGACTGCTCAGGAATGAGTCTGATGCCTCAGTGCAGACAAGGGAAGGGATGGATGCAGGAATAGAAGGAATGAAAGAAGAAAAATGTTAAATTTGCACAAGAATGAGGAAAAGTAAATGAATTTGAGTCATGGGTGAAAACAATGGTATGGCCAAAGGAGTGGAGGGATTTTAACTGTTGGTAGGTGTGTGGACAGACTGCATAAAGAGTTATTGCAGAGAGAGGGAATGTTCCTGGCTAAGGGACTGATTCATATGATTTCTGATAGGGACCTTACAACCCTCCATGAATACTCACTTTTTTTTCCACATTAGCATTGTCATCAGCACATTAAAAATTATTCCTTTTGCTAGAATTATTTTCAGGCCTAGCTGTGATAAAGACAGCGTGTTCAGGTTTTCATCTGTAAAAGCAACAGACAAGGAAAGTCACAAGAGTGGTGAGATATCCTGCTGTCCAGACAGAGTTGGTAGTCACTTGGTAGTGAAGTGGTTCCCCTCCCCAGGCAGGGATCAGGGCTGTCTCACCAGAGCCCCTCATTCCTTCTAGGCAGTAAGTATTTCAAGGACCAGGTTTTCATTCAGTATCCACTATGCAAGTCTGTCACCCTCTAGCTGCTTTTAAATACAGTGTATTATGAATCCAGGGTGCTGGAGAGTGCCTCCTTCATTTCCCTGACTTTTGTTAAGATGAGCAAGGGGAAAGAATACAAAGTGTACTTGGATTTTCTCTTAATCTTAAGTTACAAAGCCATTTTAATTTGAGAAGTCATTCATCTATATTGGGGAATTAGGGAGCTGTCATAAAATAATAATTTTTTGTTTATCTTTGATCAGATCAGTCATGTTTACTGATGAGTGTTTTTCTGAAGTGCTGTTTTGGAAACATTTGGCTCACTAGTTTCTTTTCAGCAAAGCTTTTGTTTGCAAAAGCGGAGCTGTTTTGAATCAGGGCAAGTGCAGAGGCGAGCTCAGCATCTTTGAACTAGAGAAGCAACGGTTGCTCGGGCTCCAGCACTGCCTCATGACCTCCCCCAGCCCTGAGCTGGAGCAAAGCTCGTTCAGCTGCACTGGATCTTCAGCACAGCTCTGCTTTGATCACCCAGTGCTGACACTGCCTGCTCAGCTCTCGGTTGGTGAGGTGTTTGTGCACCCCAAAATAAACCCAACTCTTTACAAGTGTGAAATGCAGGCAGGCATCCGGTAAGGCTGACTCATCTCAGTAACTTAAACCATGGTGGGGTAGGGAGGGGTTGTTTGGCCAGTCCTAGTGAGAATAGGCAGGCACTGGCTACACTGATCATGCAGAATTCAGATTCAGAAGCGTACATCAAACCATGACTGACAGTCTTGATATTTAAACCTTGTGGGCCCCTTTGGAAATTTCCAGTCTGAGCTTTTTGCTCCAGTAGGAATTCTGCAAACAGGGAACATTAGCAAAAACTTGGGAAGACATTTCCTTTAACCATGCCAAGCTTTACTCCGAAAATACTGTGTATATACCTGTCCTGAAGTGCAGAGACATCCCTGTGACACAGACAGCGCTGGCACCTGCAGGTATCAACAATATATTCAGTTAGTAACAGAAATGCACTTCTACAGAAGTTTTATAAAGATGTCTCTACCTAGAAGGGCTGGATTAGAGTTTTTAAGCCTTTCCATAAACACTTCTGCTGTTTTCAGGGCAATCATAAAATAAGATCTAATTAAACTTTAGCGTCCCATCAGACAAAGGAGTTTCAAGCTTTATATTTGCCACAGTGTGATTTTAAGATTGCTTTGCTGCAGCTGTAGCAGTCTACTGGTGATTAGTCTTGTTCTCACCCGGGGGAAGGAAAAATGAAACAGAAGCAACGAGACACCATTCCTTTGGAATGTAGGAGCATGATTCTGCATTGCTTGCAAGGCTGGGAGATGTGAACAACTCCTTCTCAAAACAACAGCACAGAAACCAGAGTACCTCTAGCCCTCAACACACAGCAAACAATGCCATTACCACTTTCAGGATCCTCGCCCTTCAGTTCTCCAAAGCCCTCATGATTTGCACTGCACTGCATTTCATCCTTCTTGGCCCAGTAGGTTGACACATAGCTCGCTTCTGGTTTGCTCTCAGATGTTGCTACCTCCACAACAGCATTGGTGGTCTTAGCAGCTGATTTATGATGAAGACTTTCAGGGGAGTAATCTGTGATAATGCACATTTCCAAATCCTCATTATCTTTAGAGACCAGTCTGTAGGCTGAAGGAGATGGAGTAACATCTGAAAATGGAGAAGAGATGTTAGAGAAGAGCACGCAGTCATAGGTCCTTCAGTATTAACATATAGACACTTAGGTATGGAGGTTTTTCTATGGTTCCAGTGGGAAGTTGACTGATCATAGTGATCTTGTGCTAGGACACCTTTAGAGAAGCAAGGTACCCGCAGTAGATGATGCAGGAGCTGCATGAAACTTATGTTATGTGGGAGACATAGAGAGGGGTCCAGCAGAATCCCTGGATCATCACAGGTGATACTTGTGTGGGCATCCACACCTGAAATGTCCATTTCTAACCAGGTCATTCCTCTCTGTAACCACTCATTCAACTCTGCTCTGCAATGTGGGCTTCCTTCTGGATCTTGGCACAGATGCACTCCGGAATGTGCGTAACACCTGGAGAGAGCACTCTGCTGGCTTCCTTGCTATGAGATGCAATGTTTCTGGGCAGAACTGGGCAGCCCAGGGGCATTCCACCTTTTCTGTGCTAGAGTAATCAAATTCAGCACTGACATTCTGAATCCTACTGCCTCCACCTAGCCTGAGGGGCAGGGAGTAAACTCCCAAGTCTAAAGGCTGTCCACGTTTACCACCAGTGTAATTGTATTCCTATAGGAGAAAGCTTGGAAAGCCACTGCGAGGACGGAACACATGGTTACATTTAGGGAAAGAAAGATGAAACAAAACCTAGAGTATCCTTATGTTCCACAACCTGACAGCGCAGTGCAAGATTTATTTATCGAATTTTACCTGGAAGAAAAGGAGTTCGGGGAATAAAGACTGCAGATATAAAATGCTTGGGGTTTATTACTGCTTTCTTACTTCAAATTCTGCTTGCAAGTCAGTTAGACCAGGATTTAACACACATATCACAACACTACCTGTGGTTAAACTCCTTCTTTGCACATTTAGCTTTGTTAACTGGTAGTCTAAGCAAGAAAACCTTTGGTCTTGTCCAGCTCTTGAAGCCTGATTCTTTGAGAAAATGTTTTTTGTTCATAGACTCATAGAATGATTTGGGTTGGAAGGGACCTTAAAGCCCATCCAGTTCCAACTCCCTCCCATGGGCAGGGACACCTCCCACTGGATCAGGTTGCTCAAAGCCCCATCCAACCTGGCCTTGAAAGCTTCTAGGGATGGGGCAGCCACAACTTCTCTGGGCCACCTGGGCCAGGGCCTCAGCACTCTCACAGGAAAAAATGTCTTTCTAATATCAAACTTAAATCTCCCCTCTTTCAGCTTAAAACCATTCCCCCTCATCCTGTCCCTGCACTCCATGATAAAGAGCCCCTCCTGGAGCCCCTTTCAGTACTGGGAGCTGCTGTAAGGTCTCCCTGGAGCCTTCTTTTCTCCAGGCTGAACAACCCCAACTCTCTCAGCCTGATCATTCATGCACAACAGTAAAATGCTCTGTGCTTGGAATCCTCTGATGACGAACAGACAGACTGTGGCAAGGATGGAGACCTGGGGCTCTCAACAGCCCTCTGGCTGCGTTTTCCACTGGACTCCAAAATCACAGGTTTGGACTAGAGCTACAGTTCACATTTGCAAACTGACAAAGTGTTATCATGTAGGATTGAGGGTTCAGATGAATATTTACGTTCCCTCTGTTCATATATCACGCTAATAAATATTGAAGCAATACTAAAGACATCTTAGCTCCCAGATGAAGAAGTTTAAATTTCTTCCCTTGGGGGAAGTTTGGACTAAAGCTTGGCTTTTAGGAACCATCTCAATGTCTTATCCAAGCACGGGGTTTGAGATAAATGCTTTTCTTCTGTTCAGTTGCCAGCTGTCAGCACCTTAGAGACTAAGAGCTATACTTCATTACCACAATGACCTCAGAGAAAGCCTAATCCACAAAGCCTTAATGAATATTTCTCCAGCCCTTCTCCTGAGCTGCAGTTCATCCATGCCAGCCCTGCTTTGGCTTTGAAAAAAGTGATTGTAGAATCACAGAATGACTAAGGTTGGAAAAGACCAACTTTGGAAAAAACTCATCCAGTCCAAACGTCAGCCCACTACCACAGTGTCTACTGAATCATGTCCTGAAGTGCCACGTCTACATGTTTTTTTAACACCTCCAGCGATGTAGATTCCACCACTGCCCTGGGCAATCTCTGCCAGTGCTTCACCAGTCTTTTGGTAAAGAATGTTTTTCTAATATCTCATCTAAACCTCTCCTGTCCCATGACTTGTTGCCTGGGAGAAGAGACCAGCATCCACCTCACTACAGCCTCCTTTCAGGAAGCTGTCTCTCTCCTAGCTATGCAGAACAGGTTCTGACTCCCTCAACCCCACTCCCCACCTTCCTTACTCCCAACTATTGGTTTGGACATAGATTTCATTGATTGTTTTTTAGAGAGATGAAGAAAGGGGCAGATAAAAAGCTTGATGGTAAATTCCTGTATAAAATACAGGATGTTTTTCTCCCTTTAAATCTATATAATGCTCTTATCTTGAATAGATAAAAAATAAGGTCTGTTTTTGCAGACAGCTTCAGCAGCACCTCTTTTGCAGAATACTCATTTCTCATTCTTGCTAAGAGTGGCTTCTGGCTTTGTTCCGGCACTGAAGCCTCTTTCCGGTAAGCTCCTTTGCATATTTGCATGCTGCTGTGAAAGCCTGCAGGCAGAGGTCTTGGTAAATTTCAGCTCTTACAACCACAGCGCTGGGACCTGTGCTTCCTGTTATTTTGTTCTAATGAGCTGGCAGATGTGTCAGAGGTGCTGTGTCAATCTTTGTGACCTGTATGTGCAAGAAAGGTTGAGAAGTAAACACTGACAGTCTGAGGAAGGACCAGATGGAAGAACAGTAGCTGTTTGGATGCTGTTCCTGATCAGTCTACAGAGAAAGCTGACTCTGGAGACTGGTTTCAGGGAGAGAGCAGTTCAAGCCTGTTCCAGCATCAGACTGAGAGCTATGCCTTTTTGTCCAAGCAAGCTGTAGTAGGAATCCTCAACTGCTTTAACACACAGCTTGTAGTTTACAGAGATTTACCTCCTCCACTTCCTCCAAAGCAAGCGCTCTGAGTCTCTGGTCACACTGCAATTGGTGTGATAGAGGTCTTTGATCCTCTCATCCTTCCTCAGCTTGAGTCATGATCTTCCACAGCTAGAGCCAACCTGGAGCTCTCCTCCAACTCAGAGGAAATACATCCCTCTCATACATTCACACAGGTTGATCTTGACTCCAGAGCAGCAGCTCCAGTGACTGAACAAGCATTCCAGGGATGTTTGCTGGCCATCCTCCAACTGAAGTTCTGAAAGGTCTGCTAGAGGTTCTTTGTGAAACCTGCCAGCCCTGCATGAATGCTTGGATGTCTACTGGAAGGCTGAATTTCCACACTTAATACCTGAACCCTGCACTGGACTTCGGTGCTGGTGTCTGCAGGCACCCAGATAAAAGAAGCCAGGTCCTAGTCCAGTATCAGCCAAGTCATCCGAGAAATAAGGACTCCAAAGAGATTCAGTATTTGCAAATGTGAACAAGCTTCTTCAGCTACAGTGCTCAGGCCGAATTTTGGTCCCCAAAATGTGTTTGTCATTTTCTCTATAATTACAATTGGGGAAGTCAAACTACCAAAAACCATTCAAGATCTCTCACAGACCTTTAAAGGAGAAGATTTCCAGCTGAGCCAAAAGTAAAGACGAATTAATAGAAGAAGATACCCAGTATGTGAGGAGAAATCAAATGTTCAATGGACTAAATAGTTCTCCAGTACCACCAAAGGTTAAATGCTGGGCTTCCAGTGTGTGTTCACATTAAGGAAAAATTTACGTGAAGTTTTCTTAAATTTCATATTGGAAAGCAATACCCTAATTGTGTTTATATATTGATTTATTCATGTATCACCTAAACTGGGGGAGACATTTACTGTGATCTCTTTTGCTGTTCCTTTCAACAAAGTTAAGGGAAGATTCTGAGGGGTCAGAAGGAGTGATGCTGGTTATCTAATCCACTCTGTAAAGCTCACAGGTGAATGAGATGGCTAACCCATCTGTATATCAACTGCCTGGAAACAGACTGGCAGTGGCTGCTCCTGAATGCCTACTGTTTACACACAATAATTTTTCATACTTTTTCTTCCGAAATTAGAATGAGTTGGAATGACCAGAACCAGCACTCAATTTGATTTTCTTGAAAAAAAGTCATAGAATCATCAAATGGGTTTGGTTGGAAGGAACTCTTAAAGGTCACCCAGTCCAATCCTCAATTCAAATTATTTCAACTCAAAAAAAGGGAAACTTTCTGAATTAGGGATCAACCATTTTTGTTGTGCCAGCCAAACCATCCCCTTGGTTTAATGAGTAAGAAAAATACACATTCAAAAGAATTAGCCTAAAATCCCTTTCGAAAAACAGGTGAAAGAAGAGAATTTGTATGTTTATATCAAAATATCAGAAGCACTTTTGATCTCGTATTTGTGGCATTGTCTCAGACGTAGATGTCTATTTCATACCAAAATGGTCTCTTTTCCTAATCAATCAATCCAATGGGTACATTTAATTAGATAACTTACTTGGAATCATATGGCCTTGTGCCATTTACAAATCTTACCCTCATGGCCCAGTATCCCCACACCCCAGCCTGAATCTCAGCCTCGGGCATCTGTGAATTTCTTCCAATTCAGTGTGTGATTCCGATACCGTCAGTATCTCTGAGCTCCTTTTCCCCTCAATCTAAGGCAAAAATGCAAAATCTGGTTTCTGTAAAATAAACTTACCTCTGCTGAAGTTAATATTTTCAATTTACAATTACTGCACCATCACTGACAGGACTCAGAAATCAACGTTAATGACTCACCAAAACCATTAACCTAAAAGACAGATGACACTGTCCTATTTCCCACTATTACCAGCTTCTCTGCTCCATCTCCACAAATACCCTGTCAAGAAATAATCCTGGGTTCATTTTCTTTCAGCCTTCACTCCTCCCTCCCCTCTTTGTCTAGAGTTTATGCTCATTCTCCATGAAACAAGATCTATGCAGAAACACCAGTGGACGCTGCTCACGCTGGTACTTTCACAGCCTGTCCTTCTCCAGATCTTACTATCCTGGATTTGACTTTAAATCTCGTCCCTCTTCCAAACACAAGGTTATTGCATCTTTCTGTTTCCCACTCAGCGAGAAGCCTCTGCAATAAATTCCTGCCTAACAGCTGCATGTTCCAATGGATCCTCATCCAAAACATGTGGGAAAGCTGTCTGTCAGAGGATGACACATGAAGATATTTTAAATTTCATTCCATTTTTTTTCAGGTTTTAAATGCATTTTAAAATATACCTGAGGGAAGGAAAGAGATTTACCATGCATTACAAGAAGTTTGGTTCCCCTTCCAAATACAAGTTTTCCAGTTCCTGACTGCTCACACTGTAACATCAGGTTTTACAAATACGGAGGAGGACTTTACTTTTGGATTTTAAAACAAAAAAAATCATGGCATATTCTCTTAGGCTAAGAGTTAGAAAATCCTCTCTCTAAGCCATTAGTTAGAATAATCTTCAACCATTTTATAATTATTATTTTAAAGATCAAAAACTAAATCTGAAAGCTTTAATAGCCAGAAACTCTATAAAACTGGTAAACTTTTCATTCATTCAACAGCATGTGACCTGCTTGCAGCACGATGAGTGACTGCATTGTGCTGTGAGTGAGCAGGACCCGAGCTGGTCTTCCCTGCATTGGGTCACTGCCACACCACAGCCAAGCACTCCCTGGATCCCAAACCACCATCTCTGTTCCAACTAGTATTTGTCAAGGGAAGCTGAAAAGAAGTGGAAGAATCCTTCCATTAAACTCCTAGTCCATCTACCCAATGAACAAATGGTTTACCAGTCCTGGTGTTAATATGGAACAGAAAGTTCAAACTTACTTGGGGTGATAAGAAGTTGGGTCCCAGTTCCAAATGTGAGTTTCATGTATCCCAGATTTGCACCCTGGTGTCAACCTCTACAAAAACATAGGAAGTTTTTCTCAGCTCATACTGACAATCAAGTCAGCAGATGTTCCACAGCAGAGGATAATTTAAGGGGCAAATGACCAAACACACTGATTTAAGTCACCGTCAAAGTACCAAAGAATTCCACTAGAAGATTATCAAGATCAGAAATAGGGAGATCAAATTGAAGACCTTCAGTTATTCACAAGTTACACTGCATATTCCAATACTAGGAACAGACAGTGTGTTTGCTTCTAACATCACCTCAAAACCCTGTTTGGTGTGCCATACAGTTAGGACCAGAGCCTTGTAGTCCCAGTTTTCTCCTAAATGTTACAGCATTTACTGCCTACCTGGCTTGATCTCCAACAAGATTCCTTTTCCTAACATCACTTGGCCTTCTCCGTCCCCATAATTCATACGACCTGGGAAACCTTTGCAAGAACCTCTTTGACCTTGAGTATAGTAGGCACCTTTCAGGGCTCAGTGACACTTGATAACCCTGTCTAGAGCTTGGAGTTTCACTTAGAGTTGCAAAGACAATCTGAGCCTTCTAATGCTATGACTTCAGAACTCACACCTGCATTAAGTGTGGCTTTGTAGTTGTGACAGCTTGGCAAATCTGGATTCAAGTCACAATCCCAAACAAAATCCACTTACAATATTTGTGGCTAATCCATTATCTGTACATCAGACAAACCAGGGGAAAGGCAGCCTAGTTCCCATTCCAATACTGGTCAGAAATCAGAATAAGAGTATAGTTGGTGGGATTCTGCTTCAAGCAAGGAACAGATAAAATGGTGATAATCACCATAAATGGATATTTTTTAAACTTTATAGCCATTCTTGTACTTTAATACATTTTTGTCTGGCTTAGATCATCCATGACTTTGAGGACAATGGAAGTAGCTTGGATTTATCCTCAGGAGAGAACAAATTCACGTGACTGACTTGACAGAAAAGCAAGCCCAGGCTTTTTCCTGGCTTATTACAGGGTGGAAAAGCACTGAAAGCCCTCACCTGCCTGCAGCTGCCTGGAGGAAGAATGCTTGGAAAACTGCCCTGGAATAAATTTCACTGATTGAGATGAGACCTCAAGATAAAATATCATTATCACTGCCCTTTCCCAGATCTCTGTGTTTGCCTACAATATTTTGCAAATTAAGTGAAAAAGCAAGATAAATGTACCTGGGGAAACTAACAGCCTTGTCCCAGATCCAAAAGTGAATTCATAACTACTTCCATAGCCACACAATAGCACAGGCCTCTACAAAATCCAGAGGTATGAATGGAACCTTCACCAATGAAATGCTCACCCAAACTAGTCCTGGTTATCTCTAGGGTTGGATAGATCCATTTATCCAGGACTCTTCTTCCGTCTAACTTTTTTTTGTGTGTGATGTTTTGCACCTTTCAAATTCAAATTTTGCACCTGTTCCTTAATATTCCATTCCATCATATTCATCCTATTGCTTCCAGAAGCCACCTCCATTGCAAGCTCCATTCTCCCTCTCATTCCTCATTCATTAGTGTGCCAGGCACATTCCTGTCTCAAAAATCAGTTTATTTACTGTTACTGCTCAGCTCACCTAGAGATCAATGGTGTAGCACAAACTCCATCATCCTGTTTCTTGCATTTTGCAAATATGCCATTTACCTTTAAGTAGAAAGTACCCTTTTGTGGCCAGGAAGACCGTTGCTTATGCTGTCTAAAGTTTCAATGTGGATCTGAGGAGCTCTTCGGTTCTACAGGGAAAGCTGGAGCTGTCACATACAGACATGACCATGATGGCAAATTCGGAGATATGTCGATGGCAGAGCCTTAATTTACAGCTCCTTTAGCACACTGACAGCGCCTTATAAACTTGAGATTTCACTTTCTCATCTGTTTTTGAACAGGGTCAGGAGGATATTTTGAAATATGAGGAATTTCCTCAGAGGTTTTCAGCATGAAGAGTTTCTTTATATTGCTAGCGTTCTTAACTTTCACAATAAAATTTTAAAAATTCTGAAATTCTCTTAACAATCACTGCCTTTTAAGAAATGGAAACATTGCTTTGTGGAGTAAACCCAAGGCTTTCAGATGTTCAATGCTCCTAAAAGTATTCTTAAGAAATTTGGAAAAATGGGTGCATTTACAAAAAATATCAGTGTCTCAGGGTCCTCCTTACTCTCTTGCCATTTTCCAAAGAGTTTCAGACAGGAGAAGAGCTGTTGGCCCTGGGGGGATTTTTTTCATAGAATAATAGAATCATGGAATGGTTTGGGTTGTAAGGGACGTTAAAGCCAACCCAGTTCCAACCTTTCCCCCATGGCAATCACAGCTTCCACTGGATCAGGGTGCTCCAAGCCTCATTCATCCTGCCCTTCAACACCTCCAGGGATGGGGCATGCATGACTTCTCTGGGCAACCTGTGCCAGTGCCTCACCATGCTCACAATGTTCAGAGATTTTTGAGTGATTGCCTTGTGGAAGCAGCTGCCAACACACTGGATTTTTTCATGCTTTTTTGTGCAGAGATAATGATTTTGTGGTCAGGGTCACCTTTCCATCTTTCCAAAAAAGGTTTTCAGTAATAAACCTCCCTTCTTGGCCTCTTTCCCCTCTCTCTGGGGTTGCTACTCCACCTTGAGCTTTTAAGACTGATCACACTATCCTCCAGCAATTTCGGACCTTCATTCCTAATGTCCTCCAAGCTTCCCATGGATGTTGGACAAAGTAATTTCAGTCCTAACATTCATTGGTGTTGATTCCAGACCTGATGTCATTCTCAAGGATAAGCTTGCTTCCTGAGCTTCCAGTATTTCTATACTGCTTTTCACAATGTTAGAAACCCACTCCCTGTCATTACAGCTTTATTGAGGACTTCCAAAGCAAAGATCCAATATGTGCTTGTATTTCACATTTACATAAACTTAGGAGTCTTGTTATATTAAAATATTAACATCCACCTACTAGAAAAGTCCTCTTAACCTGCTACAGCTTTGTGAAACCAGTCCCATTACTCTAAACTTTGCTGACTTGTGCTGGTTTTTACCTTTCCCCTTTGCTTCTCCCCTACATGAGGAGCACCTCCCATACGAGGACAGGCTGAGAGAGTTGGGGTTGTTCAACCTGGAGAAGAGAAGTCTCCAGGGAGACCTTAGAGTAGCCTCCCATTTCTGAAAGGGGCTACAACAAAGCCAGGGACAGGCTTTTTTAGCAAGACCTCTGTGACAGGACAAGAGGTGGTTTTAAAGTCAGGGAGGGGAGATTTAGACTAGATTTAGGGAAGAATTTTTTTACAATGAGAATAGTGAAACATTGGCACAGTTTTTTTTGGGAAACCCCATTCCTGTAGGTGTTCAAGGCCAGGTTGGATATAAGGCCAGGTTAGAGCAACTTGACCAAGTTAAAGATGACCCTGCTCCTGCAAGGGAAATGGAATGGATGACCTATAAATGTCCCTTCCAACCCAAAACATTTTATGAGTCTATGACTTCTGATTTAGGAGCCCACTTCCTGTTGAATTACCAAGAAAAATCCTCTTACATATGTAAAACTTCCACTTTGGCTAGTTCATCATCAGAAATAGGGAGGGGAAAATACATATACAGTCATGGAAATCACTTGCTTTTATAGCAGTTGAAAATTTATAGTCCTATTCCTGATATATTGTGGAGTTACGACATAGGCAAAATAACTTGCAAAGCAAAAGTACTTCCATGAACAATCATACTTGGGAATTCAGGCATACCTGGAGAAACTGTGAGTTTAGTTCCATCTCCAAATGTAAGTTTGCCATAGCTCAGTATTACACTGTGACATCATGCTTTGCAAAAAGGTGCACTGGTACCCACAGATGCTGGGTTAAGACTTGAGAACAAAGTTATGCAGGATTTTGATTGAAATGGTCCAACCAGCACAGCTGGCCACTTCCTCAGCACGTGCAGGGAAAAAACCCACTTTCTTCAGCCACATTTCTCTGCCTGCTTAATCATTCCTGACCCTCACTGATCAAGCTATTGTTCACCACCTGTAGTCAACTATTTATTCTTTGTGTCTACGCAGTAATAACATCTGTTGATCAGTGTGGGCATCTACAACTTTCTATGTGCTGTTAAGTCTCACCAGTTTGTGCTGTTGTTCTGATCTGTCTCTTGAAATGTCCAACCTCCTTTGTCAGCTGTACTTCACATTAATATACCTTCACTGGGTCCTTCTCTAAGAGGGGGGGTGCTACAAAATGTCAACTTGTGTCATGACCCGAAGGCTGCCCAGTGGTTCAGCACACAACTGAAATCTCCCTTCCATTCTGTCCAGAACAAGGTCTTCCACAGCAGCTCAGATTCAGCAGTGACGTTTCTGCAGCAGCACACAGACGAGCAAGCATCCTAGAGGTACGATATGTGGTCAGTTTTCCATTATCTGGAGCCACACAGAAAGTAAGTTGTCCCAGACAGCAGAGGAACCTGATTAAAATGGTTATTCTGAGAAACACTGAAAAGAATAAAACAGCAGGGGAGACCTTATAGCAGACTTCCAGTACTGCAAAATGCTACAGGAAAGCTGGGAAGGGGGTCTTTATCAGGAACTGCAGGGATAGTATGAGAGAGAATGGTTTTCAGCTGAAACAGAGGAGACTGAGATGAGATCTTAAGAAGAAATGCTTTCCTGTGAGTATGGGGAGGCCTTGGCCCAGGTTTCCCAGAGAAGTGGTGGCTGCTCCATTCCCAGAATGTGTTCAAGGCCAGGTTGGATGAGGCTTTGGAAGGTGTCCCTGTCCATGGCATGGGATGGAACTGCATGGGCTTTAAGGCCCCTTCCAACCCAAGCCGTTCTATGATTCTGTGATTCATAGAAATTTGTATCTGAGTTTGTTAATGGAAAAAAAATGACAACAAAAATCCTGTCAAAAAACCCCTCTCAACCAGACAACAAAGAGAAACCAGTCAGAGCCAAACTGGAGCAACTCAGACAAGGTTATCCAAATGCATCCTAGCAGTTTGCACAACTGGACAGTTTTACATGACAAAAGCTGGCTTAGCCCACTGGCAGCCCTGTCAACCAAGTCACATGTAACTGGAAAAATGCATCCACATAAAAGCAGAGACTGGAACATGGTGCATCAAAACCTCCTCCCTGGTCACTGTCAAGGCCAGCATCCTCATTATAGTCGACCCATGAAAGACTCCTGTCTCTAAAGAGGTTACGAATTAAATGGAGAATGAGATCCATTAATGAGCAAACCAAATCCAAGCAGCAGTGACACCTCCCTGCCATTCTTCCTGAAAACCTAACCCGAATTTCCATTTGCCTCCATCCCAGAGAGAAAGGAGAGATAACGTCTCAGCCAGAGGTGCAGTGTTTACAATTCCTTTCACTCTTTTCCAGTGGGGGAAAATAATTGCTTTGACAGCCTCCTAAAGGTGTTTTTCTTTTCTTAACTACTTTTTCCTTTTTTTTTGACAAAATCTCCTGAAGAATCTACAATCCCGTCTGCAATTGTACTTGAGATTCAATTGCTGAGGCAGGGGAAATTGTACATGATGTTTCTGATTCAAATGTTCTGGGAAGTTTCCCAGCCATGTGTATAAACTGACAGCTTTCGAAGGAGGAAAGAATTAATTTTTATTTTTTTTACTTCCTTCAGTGCTGTTGCGTTGTGTATCTGCAAATCCAGGCAGATATCAGGAATTTCTCCCTTGTTTATAGAGACTAATTTTCTTATTCATACAAGAATCAGCCTACAGAGTTTTCGGTGGATGTTTTTCAAACTTGAACATGCCTACCCTGTAGTACGGTATTACCTGACTCATCAAGTTCACATGCCTGGATAAAGAAGGTAATTTTTTCTTCTCTGAACATGAGTTTATTACAAGTTCTGGAAGGAAAACTCTGACACAAAACTTGCTTAGATGATCACAGAATCATAGAATCATAGAATGTTGCAAGCATGAAAGAGAAAACGCATTTCATGCACCTACCGCAGTTGCCAGTTTTTACATCTTCTCTCGCAGCCCAACTCCACAGCTCGTGTGATCTACACCATCACTCTATGGACCTACGGTCCTACCAGATGCAGCAGATCCAGCAGATACTACTGTAACCAAGAGGTCACTACCTGTTGGTACCAGCCCACTTCTGAACTGCATTTCCTTACTCTCTTGGCAAACATTTACTTTATTTTAGGTGGATTGAATTTTTCCACTTAACAACTCAATGAAAATTGAAAACTCTTACTTGGGGTTACCACAAGCCTGGTTCCGTGTCCAAACGTAAGTTGGTAGGTGTTCATGGACACTGTGGTGTTTGTCAAAGCAAAAACCTTTGCACATCCCTCTCCACCCAATCCACCTGAACAACTTTCCACAAGGAGATCCTTCAGTTTCTCCATGCATACACTTGCAATGCCTTACATCCTACCACCATATCTATTGTTTGTTGTTTTCCCTCTCCACGCTATGGTCTCATTAATACCACAAGGAAGAGCCACAAGACAATTCCATTTCCACCCCTGTCCTTGACAAATCCAAAGCTGCACCACTCTCTAAAGACCGTTCACTTTTTTTTTTTACACATGACTATTCTTTGTTTTTCACTTACATCTTTTCACTTTTGACTTGTTTCTTTTCCCCAGGATGGACGGTTTTCTGCTGCACATTGGTTAAACAGAAAGTCTACTGCTCCTATCCAAGGAATACTCAACCCACCCCAAGTTGCTCCATAGGGTCACTACACTGTGTCATCTATATCGAGTCCATCTTGAACCCCAAGAAGAGACACCTCACCTGGGACAACGAGGAGTTTGGTTCCACTTCCGAATGTAAGCTTTCCCCATGTTGCAGAACCCACACCGTGTGACAGGTCTTTGCAAAATGGGCCTCATCATTCAGCACCTCAGGGGCTGTTGGAGGCCATGGATACATTTTCTGCCTCTGAGAGAAGCTGTAAATACCCATGCAAATTTCCACACACCTCCTCAAGCTCCCTCTGCTAAACACCTTCTTCCATGTTCAAATATAGAGGAATAACATTACGGTCATCTCAGGTATCAGAGATGGGAAGAACATACTCCTTAGTTAGCAGGGAACAGATTATGATCCCTTCTCCAAAACCTTGTTGTACTGGAATGGCAAAAAGGGATAAAAACATGAACCCAGCAAAGCAACTGCTGAAGGCCAACACCAAATTGGTCCAGATTCCCATTCAGAGGTGGATTTATTTACAAGAGCTACTACAGTATTTAAGCCGTAGAATGGATGTCAATGAGCCAATTCCTTTTCTTGCCAAGTCACAACAGAACCTTAGGAGATCGTTGTTGGGTGAGATTGTGTCCCAACAGCAGCTTTAGTCCCTGAGCCAAAGGGAAATTTGAGGTTGTTGTCACAACAGCAGAACACTGCCCAGAAACCCAGAGGGATTCTACAGACACCTCCACCAGCAGGGCTGTGCTGGCATCTCTGCATTTACACTCTGGGCAAGTGGGATGCTCACTCGGAAGGGAAAGCCTGCTGCATTTCTGCAGAGGGGATCCATGGAGGGCAAGTTCACTGGCTTAGCTTTCTTGAAGGTCCTTCCACTTTTGACTGTGTTTGCCCACATTTTCACTCTCCTTCCTTTCTCTAGGTTGAAAGGAGCCTGGAGCCCAGAGCCCCAAGCCCAAAGTACAGTTCCCTAAAGAAAAACTTCTTAACATGAGAGCACTTTGAGATAGCACCTATGATTTCCTTCCCCTATGAAAGGTGACACGGATACAACAAATACATTCTGGAGAATGCTCAAGGGCAATGGACAAAAGACACACAGAAAAGCTGCACACTCACTGGGCTGGATGGACAGTCTGGTCCCTGAGCCAAAGATCAGCTTGTTGTAGCCAGAGCTATAATCACACAGCATTTCCTCCCATAACAAAAAGCCCAGCAAGCCCCTTCAGAAACAGCACTTCTGCCCAAGCATTTGTGCTTCTGTGTCCTGGCCAGGAGGGACAGCAGTTGGGGGAAAGTGCCTCCTGCTGCAGCACAAAGCCCACTGAGATGCTGTGCAGTGGGACAGCCTCCCCATGGGGCAGCTGGGACACTGGGGACCGGGCATATTTCCCCTTTGTGCATCCCAGCCAAACTGAGGACAACCAGGGTAGTTTGGACCAGGACGGCACATTCTCTTACAGCAAAGTCCATCCCTAAGTGAGGTCAGCAGTAGAAGAGAAACACCAAGACCTCCTGCTGCTCTCAATCACCCCAAGAAAGGCCTCAAATAAAACAGAAAACAGAGGAGCAAAGTTGGACTTACGTGGCCTAACAGTGAGTTTCATTCGAGACCCAAAGAAAAGTTCATAGGAACCAACTCTCCTGTTCCCAAATAATGTCCTCTCTCAAAAAAAACCCTTCCCCACCACTTGGCAATGCTGGGCATCCACAGCCCAACTGGACAGTGGCAAATGTCACTCCAAATCAGCATGGCATGAGGAGAAGCTCTCCCATCTCTCTGGGTCATCCAGAGAATCCCTGGACCTATGGGAGCAAACCCCATTGGGGAAGGGCTTTTGCTTCTGCTCCGAGCCACAGCCAGGCCTGTAAGGAAGCTGGCAACAGGGAAACCCAGCTGAAGAGCCACAGGCCCAGGGAGGGAGATGCTGACAATCCCACTGCCTGTTGGGTGCTGGGGAGGTTTGCCATGCGTGGCAGGAGACTACAGGAAAGTGGTGGCACTTACAGGGCAAAACCTGAAGCCGTGTCCCTTTGTCAAGGATGGGTTTCCCTGGGAAAGAACGGCCCCGTTCAGGAAAGGGCCAGAGCATCCCAGACTTTGTCAGAGCCCGGAAGGAACCTGCTCTGATCGGAGAAAGGGAAAAGCTGCAGGAGGTAGAAAGAGGGGACTGGGATAACAAAGCGCAAGGAATCCTCCCAGCTAGGCAGCACTTGTACTCACTGGGCTTCACAACCAGGCATGTCCCTCTCCCCAGTGTCAGTTTGTAGTTCCCTGCATTCACACAGTCCTTCACACCTCAGTAAAAACTACCAGCTCTCATGGCAGTTACTCTGCAACCAATCTCTCGGAGATCAGTACCTTCCCAGCACATCCAGCCATTTGAACCTCGGAAGAATTGTAGCCTTGATATGAAATCTCTTTGGAATAACCTCTAGAGGGATGACAAATGGGATTCTGGTGCAAACAAGAGCATTATGAATTCCACCTTCCTTCAGCAGAGCAGAGAACAGCTTCCCAGTACTGTGTTAGATGGGATCATCAGCAAACCATCCCAACAGTAGGGTTGGCCGTGGCATGAAAGCAGAGCTCAGGACCTCTGTCTGCTTATGTGAAAGGCAGAGAGCAGGAGTAGCAGGAAGAAGCAGAAAGAGTAAATTCATGGCCTTTTTGAATCTAAGTTCATGTTGCTACCAGAGAAAGCAGATCAAACAGGCCCACAGATGAAATCAGTCTCTCTCAACTTTAGTGACACTGTTGGCTCATGATCACAAAACTATTCTACCAAGTGGGGCAGAAAAAGGCTTCAAAACTTACTGGGGTTTATCCTTAGCTGAGTTCCACCTCCAAAGATGACTTGGTCTCCATTACCAGTCACACAGTGTTTGACTTCACAACAAATACCTTGTACATCACATCTGCTCTGCACCAGCTCATTCTTCCCAGACCTAGGGGTCATTGGCTGTGTGTTCCTTTCACCACAGTCATGGCTGGGCATCTCTTTTGGCTGGGACAGAGATGAGCTCTGAGGGCATCTTTGTCCCAGGTAGAGAAAAAACTTGGGATTATGATCATAGCTCCTCTCTCAGCCCTAAAACGTTGACCCTGAGAGCAGAGATCTTCCCTTGGACTCCTGCACACACTGCACACCTTCCCAATGTTTTTCTTGGTTCTAGTTGCAGCACCTCTGTCTCACACACATGCATAATTTCTATCCCCGTGCAGACCAGTTTCCTTTACAGCTCAGATAGGGGTTTTTTCTTAAGTAGGGCATGCGACTTTCTGATCCTTCCTTCTTCAGGATGGGCTTCCTACCTACCAGTTTTCACCATCAGTTGTGTCCCGCTCCCGAAGGAAACATTCCAGGTGGCTGCTGAACACAAGGACATCACTAACAACAACCTCACACCACTTTGTCTCTAAGAACTGTGCAAATTTACCCACAGAGGCCAAGGGGGAAACAAGAGACTCCTTTGAGGCTTGTGAAGGCCCAGTAGCACAGAGCTACTTGCTGGCTTTCACAGAAAGTCTCCTTCCAGGTGAGCTTGGCAAGACCTTACAACTACCCCAGCCCCAGTCAGAGTTACAGCAACCCCATAGCCAGCAGAAAGGAGACCCCATCCCCTGCAGAAGAGATGGACATTTGGCTTTCCTGGCAGAGTATGGAAAAAATGGTGAAGAAAGGGGGAAGCACTGGTTCCTGAGCTATGACCACATCTTTTCCACCCACCGGGATGACACCCAGGAGCTTTTCCTCCAGGAGCACTCTTGCCCACTGGGGTTGCAGTGCTGTCAGGGAGCCCCTTCAGGAGTGGCAGGGACTGCTCAGGACATGTCTGGTGAGACACAGGCATTTCTCTCCATCTCACAGCACTCTGGGCCTTTGGCAAGAGCTGTTTCCCCTTCCCAAAGAAAAACCCTGCCCCATCTCCACCCACAGCAGCTCCCAGCACTGGAGTTCCCAGTGAGAGGGCACAGGGCTGTGCATGCTCACTGGAGGCTGCCCCAAATTTACATGCTGACATCATGATTGCCTGGGACATCTTGGCATTGCCCTGCAGGGCTACAAAGGCACTTTGACAGTACTCACAAGGCTTCATACTCAGCTTTGTCTCAGATCCGAAGGTGAACCTTGTCACACCAACACTTACAGCAACAAAAGCCATATCACAAATGCTCTTCCATCCCCACAGCAAGGCAGCTGTTAGCAGGGCTGGCAGGGACCTGCCCAGCAAGGCATGGGGGGTACTTTCCCAAAATTCATGGAGGTCTGAAGTTGACATGTACTGTTTCCAACCACAGCCTCCTTCCAGACTGCAATTAAGGCCTTCTCAGAGACTCTGATGGGAGAGAAGTCATTACAGGTGTGTTAAAGGGAAAATCAAAGGAAGGTTTAAAAGCACTCTTACTGCAAGAGAGACCGATGGAAGAGCAAAGGCACGAGCACACTCACCTGGCTGTACAACCAGGCTGGACCCTGAGTCAAAGCTCAGCTTGCTGGAGCCAGAGCTGGAATCTCACAACATTTCCTTACAGAAAAAACCCAAACCAGTGAACCCCTTCAGCAGCAGCACCTCTGCCCAAGCCCTTATCCTGCTGAGATGCGGTGCAGTAGGACAGCCTCCACATGGGGCAGCTGGGACACTGGGAAGCAGGCATCTGGTCACTTTGTCCTTCACAGCCAAACTGAGAGCAATCAGAGTGGTTTGGACACTGTGGACACATTCTATTACAAAAAAGTCCATCCCTAGCTTGGTCACCAATGAATCATAAAACACCTCACCCAGCTACTGCTCACAACTAATCCAAGAAAGACCTTGGAGAAACAGACAGGAGAGGAACAGAGTTGGACTTACGTGGCTTAACAGTGAGCCTCGTTCCAGAGCCAAAAATGGATTTAAACACAACACCTGCGAAGCTCCCACAGCATTTCCTTTCCCAACAAAAACCAAGAGCTATGATCACACAGCATTTCCCTGAAGAACAAAATGCCAGCGAGCCACTTGAGCAGCAACACCTCTGCCCAAGCCTTTGTCCAGTCATGTCCAAGTTGGAAGTGGCAGCAGAAGAGGGACACAGGGCAGGAGATGAGGTGGATAATCTGTGTGCACTGAGTCCAGGGATTAGACTAGGATTATTGGGTTCCCTTCCAATTGGTTTTGTCTCTCCCCACAGGGTCTCCAGGTTGATCCGTTGGATTTCTTTGAGATGGAAAACTGCCAAGAGGAGGGGAAAAGTCTAATGATGCATCTTCGCAAGAGCTCAGAGAGCTGGAAAAGCATCAGGCACTCCTGCCTTGCTCAGCCAGTTTCCTGGGCATCACAAGGAACCCTGTCCCACTCCCAAAAGACCCTTTGTGGCCATCACCGTTACTTGCACACTGCTTCTCATTGGAGGACAAATCCTATTGGCACTCAGGGACAGAGGGGAGACAAAGGATCATGGCAACTACTTCCATACGGATTGGACCAGGCCTGCAAAGTTCTCTGGAGTATTGGTTCTCTATGACACACACCCCTATCTGTACCCAGTGTGAAGAGAGGAACGGCAACAGTCACATCAAGGAGTTTTGATGTGCTGTAACTATCCACATAGGGTACAGGACAATGAGACCTGCAGGAGAACCAAGTCCTTGTAACACCTGGAGACAGGCACCGTTCAGTGCTCAAAATGATTGCCCTCTAAATAACGCAGAGGAAGCCAGAAAGAAAGCAATTCCAGTTTGCAGGACAAGTTGCTGCTCACCTGGTGTGACTGAAAGCACCGTTCCCTTCCCAAAAGTGACTTTGTCTGCAGCATTCACACCCTGACACATTGTACTACAAAAAGGTTTCTGTCAGCCTGACACGGGATTTCAAACCAAACTCCTACATCGAGGCCCCAGCAAAGCTCCCTCACACAACAGGTTCGAGCTTTACCTTTCCAGGTTTGTAAGAGCCGTAAGTGACAAGTGTCACCAAAGGGAATGCTTGCCCAGAATCCGGAAGAACACATTTTGAGAGGCTGGGTACTGTGCAGAGAAGGCATGGAAATCCATGAGATTTGGGGCCCCGGGGGTTTCCAAGGCTGGGAACCAGGCAGAGACCACCTAAACACCACACAAGCAACTGTTTAAAGCTAGGAAGAGCTTGTGGTGGTGTCAGGGCAGGTCTGGAAGAAGATAAGGAACACCTGCGTTTCACTGGTCAGTTCCCAATATTTTCCAAGCCAAACGAGAAGAAAGAAGAGCGAAAGGAAGTAATTCCAGTTTCCAGGGCAATTGGCTCCTTACTGCAACTGGCAGCACCGTTCCCATTCCCAAAGTGACTTTCTCTGCCCCATAGGAAGCCGACCCCTTGAATTAAATCAGTCTTGTCACCCTGCCAATGGCCTTGGGCAGAAAGCAACTGCAAAGCTCTCTGTGCAACAGGCTGGGAGACAGAGCTGCTCCCCAGAACACAGGGAAATCCTTTCCTGACACCGTAATTCAGAGAAAGCCACTCATTCAAGTGGGAGATTCTTTGCACGTCCACTACCCAAGAGGCTGCCCTGAGGCTGACATTGTCTGCACTGAATGAAAGAGCATCTCTGTTCTCATTCCCATCTGTTACAAGACCCAGATACAAGGTCTGACAGGGCCCTGCGATGGACAGGCAAGGACTTTGGACAGAGGAGACACGGAAGCTGCACATTCACTGGGCAGGATAAAGAGGCTGGCCCCTGGGCCAAAGCTCAGCTCCTTGTAGTCCTATTCTCATCAGCAGTTCCTCCCAGAACACAAAGCCCGGTGAGCCCCTTCAGCAGCAGCAGCAGCACCCAACCCTTTTTCTAGCTGTGGCAAGGCTGGGAGAAAACAAATCCTCCATGGTTTACAGCTGCTCCTCTGACTTCTTCTTTTGGTGCCAAGCTGCCTAAGCGTGGAAAAGCCACAAGAGGAGACAGAATGAAGAGGAGAAACAGGATTGAAAAACGTACTTGGCAGAACATGCAGCTTTGTCCCTGGCCCAAGCTGGACTTTTCCTGTGTTGAAGTTCTCACAGTGTTCTACAGCCCTTCAAGAACCCAAGGCTCAGCCAGACTTCTCCAGTCTTTTTTTTGTGCAGAGTGGCACAATCCCCTTGGACAGGAGATGGCATTTGCTCTGGGAACTGAAACATGGAGAGGAGAGGATAAGGACTTAGGGCTGATCTTCTCAGGTACTTGGAGAGCACCACTCAGTCAGTGTCACTCATACTGGTAAGGACAAAGGGCCAAAATGTCTTTGTCTGGATTTGTTATGCGAAAGTAAAAAAGCCCAGTCTGGCCATTGTTTTTCTCTTTTAGCAACAACAAATTCTTTCCCTGCAAGCTCTGTTCACTTGTCATCTCCTGCATGCTTGTCCTGGCACCTCATGCTCAGAGTGCTATTCCCTAAGGAGCAGAAATCCTCCATCTGGAAGGAGTTCTAAGCATGAAAGCTTAGAACCTGTGTTCTCTTTCCCCTGTGAAAGATTATGCAGATACAAGAAATACGCTCTGGTGGACACACAAGGCTTTTAGACAGTAAACACGGGAAGCTGCACACTTACTGGGCTGAACAGAAAGGCTGGTCCCTGAGCCAAAGGTTAGCTTGTTGTTGCCGTAGTCATATTCACACAGCATTTCCTCTCATAACAAAAAGCCCAGCAAGTCACCTCAGCAGCAGCACCTCTGTGCAAACATTTTCCCAACCATGTCCTGGTCAGGAGGGGCAGCAGACAGGGAACAGTGCATCCCACTGCAGCACAAAGCCCACTGAGATGCTGTGCAGTGGCCTCTTTGTCCATCCCAGCCAAACTGAGAGCAATCACCTTGTGTTTGGACCAAGAGGGCACATTTTCATACAGCAAAGTCCATCTCTAGTTTGGTCACTCATAAGTGATGAAACACCCAGCACCACTGCTGCTCTCAGCCACTCCAAGGAAGACCTTGTAGAAACAGAAAGCAGAGAGGCAGAGCTGGACTTACGTGGGCAGACAGTGAGTGTTGTTCCAGACCCAAAGACAGGTCTATATGCACCAGCTCCCGTGTTCCCACAGCATTTCCTCTCTCAACAAAAACCTTCCCCACCACTTCGCAAAGCTAAGCAACAGCATCACAACCCAACCAGTGCTGAAGGTTGCTCTGCATTAGCCATGGCACGAGGATCTGCCACCTCTGGGCCTACGAGGACAAACAATGCAAACATTGTGGTCTCGTGCTTCTGCTCCGAGCCACAGCCAGGCCTGTAAGGAAGCTGGCAACAGGGAAACCCAGCTGAAGAGCCACAAGCCCAGCGAGGGAGATGCTGACAATCCCACTGCCTGTTGGGTGCTGGGGAGCTTTGCCATGCGTGGCAGGAGACTACAGGAAAGTGGTGGCACTTACAGGGCAAAACCTGAAGCCGTGTCCCTTTGCCAAATGTGAGCTTCCCGTAGTTCACACAGTGTTTTTCAGCTGCACAAGAACACAAGCTCATCCCCTCCTTGCAGTGAAAAACAACCTCTGCTGGCATTGTCATTGCACGGAATGTGTATCCCTGAGCAAAGGGGTTCAGAACCCCTAAGTGCCCTGTGAACAGAAGGCAGTAGATGACTGACCTTCAACCCATATAGTTCTTCCTTTTTTAATACAATATTGAACAGAAAATTGTTTAAAACTTACTTTCTTTTAGCCTTAGTTGTACTCTGCTTACAAAGGTGGTTTGTTGCCATAGCTGTTCACAGTATATTTGTCTTCAAAACAAACCCCCTTTTTCTCCTCCAACTAGTTGCTGTATTAGTTCCTGCTTGGTGTTCCTTATAAATTAGTCTAACCAAGTAAATTCCTTTTCACCTTTAACTTAGGTGTCCTTTAAAGATTTCTTTAGTTGATGAGCTCTCCCAGTTTTGACAGAGGTGATCACTGACTGCAAGTTTGGGGTTTTTTGCTAGCAGCAAAAGTTCTCTTTCATTATTAGAACGATATTGAAAGCAGAGATCTGCCCCGAGACCTTCCTACATGTAGTGCAAATCTTAAAAATACCCTTCTTGATTCCCCAAACAAAAACCACCCTGCTTGTTGTTTCCAAGATGATCCAGGTTGTTTTGGTCAAGAAGTGAAATCCTGGCTGTAGCCTGTCTGTTGCTGGTGGCAACAGCAACAGAGCAGAGGGTCAGACCATTTTCCCAGCAGAGATAAGAACTAAAGCTTCTGAGAATAAACAAGAATAAAGTCCTGGACAATGGAAAAGAAAGGATAGTAAGTGTCCCTGCAAGGCTGGGAATCCGTAGTAATGAAGGAGTGTTTGGGGTAGGACTCCTCTCTCCAGCTGTTGAAAGCTACAACTGAGCTGATTTGCTTATTGTTTTTATAGAAACCTGCAGCATACAGTCCATTGAGATGGATGGTCTCCGTCTCTTGTCTCACAAGGACAATTTACATCAGACTACCCTGAAAATTATTAGTACAGTCATTGCTGCAGAACCTGCATTGAATTAATTTTAAACATTCACAAATGTTACAGCTCAGTGCTACGTACAGGACAGTCCAGTTCCCCAGATAGGTATTTAGATTTATAATGATTTTTTTCCCTGATGCAAGGTCAACCTTGACCTCTGATTTCCCACAGAAGAAAAGAACCAGGGAAATTTAATGGCTGTTTCACAAAAAGGGGCATTAGGCTTTCCTATCCTTACTCTTTCAGGTTTCCCCCTACCTGGTTTCACCATCAGTTGTGTTCCACTTCCAAAGATGACTTTCCAGTTGGTTGCTGAACTCACACAAGTGTCACATCCACTAACAAATACCCCACACAACTATTGGTCCAGATAAGTGCATGCATTTTTTTGAAAGAGATTAAGAGGGAAAACAAATGTCACCCTTGTCACATACCTTTGACTCAAAATTAAGATGCCTTTCTAATTGCATGCCTCTGGTCTTCCAATTTTATCAACAACTAGTGTAGTTCTTTCTAAACCTAAAGGAGCTGAGGCAAATCAACCAGGCTGTCAATCTCAGGAGCCAAGCAAGGGACCAGACCCATCAGAGAAAGAAGCCAAGAAAAATAAACAGAAGTAATCTCCCAGGGAAAATTAGTTGAAGATCATAATTCTTCTTGTTTACACAGTTACCAATGAATCCACAAAGGGATCCAAGCCTAAGACCTAGAAGCTGATTTCACCTGATCCCTTAGGTATGCAAAGGTTATTCACAAACACTAATCTCAAATACATTCTCTGTAAGGTTCATCCCCTCTAATGCGGTGCTTGCACAGCAAAAAGTAATTCATTGATTTTAGCAGAACAAGAGTGATTCCTGACCTGTTCCACTCACATTAGGATGTGTTCTTGTTCCCCATGCCCCCTTCCCTTGTCATTTGAAAGAATCTCTTCTTTTTAAGGAAGATCTGACAGAAGACCAGAAGCATTGATTTTCCTAACACACTGTTGAATTGATACCTACTGGGCTTTACCAGCAGCCTAGTTCCTCTCCCAAAGATGTGTCTGGCTGTACTTCCTGAGTACACACTGTTAAAAGATCCTTTTCAAAAACTCCCATGCTCCTCTTCACATTTCAGGTTCCATGGCAGGAGACTCCAATCATCGAAATAAAACTGTGTGCGCACAATGCCTGCTGTGTATCCCCACCAAACAAAGGATGCCTCTTCTCTGTTTCCTGGTAGGTTTCATGTCAACACTTCTTACAAATCAAGAAAGATGGAGTGCCTTGAACACCGGATTATTTGACATAGGCAGGAATAAACTAAAACCCTATCTACAGAAATCATACACAAGCCTTTTCAAAGCTGTGCCTTGGTAAAGAGAAGCATTACCAGGAGCATTTCACTCCCTGGCTGAGAATGTTTCTACAAGGGAAGATGTAACTGAGTAGTCGTAATGGCTAGCCAAGACACATGGTCCAGTTTTTCACAGGAGCAGAACTCCTGCAGGCTCTCCTGTCTCTCTTAATGCATATTAAACAACCTCTTTTTTTATAAGACAGAGATTTCAACTCTCTGAAGAGCCGTCTTCTTCTCCTGTCTCTGTTCCTTGCTCATATTATTCCACACATGGGGAGCCCTTGAGGTAGTCCTCAAAAGGGAAATCCAATATTTCATATGGTCTGCAATGTCTTTTTCTACCAAGGAAGGTCAAGCAGCTTGACGAATGAGACAATTCTCTAATTTGGGGAAAGATTTGTCACAACTCTCTGGCTGATTAACACTATTTTTGTTCTTCTGGGAATCTAGTCCTTGCTTCTTCTATGTGAGTAGAAATTTCCACTGCAATTACTGTAAGAAAGAGTCCTCCCATCACATTTACTCTCTGTGAGCTCTTACAATGAGACCTTACAAAACCCCTGAGTAATTTCTGGCTTCTCTATTTACACCAAATCTTTCAGTGACCCTATCATTTTAGCCCTAGAAGCAGGAGATTCAGAAGGAGATCCCTTAACAGGATCATTAAGTGCTACCAACTCCAAGCATCAGATACTCTTTCTCAAGATACTTTTGTTCAGATCTCACACTTACTTGGATTAACGTAAAGCCTTGTTCCTTCGCCAAACTGCAACTTGTTATAGTTGTTTCCTGAATTCACACACCATTGACTTCCTTTGCAAAAACCTTTCCTGGTTTGCAATTGTACAAAACACAGGGAAACAGCTGATCTGTGAAGATTTCTGGACAGGAATGAACCAAAATGATCCCATCCCAGACTCATTCAACCTATCAAGGAAAATCTGGGCATATATTTTAAATCTCATTAAAACACTTCCATCCTGTAAGCTACCTGGACAGGAAAATGCTTGCACCCTGACAAGCTTTCATTCTTTGTTTATCCCTAAGAGTTTAGACTAAAATACAAAGGAGAATGAGAAAGAACAAGACCCTTGCAGTCCAATAATTAGCCATATTGCCAATTTCTGTGATTGTTATGCACATTTCAGCTGTTCATTTTATAGACCATGTGTTCTCACATTTATTGAAGTGGATGACTTGTTTATGTAAGGTTTTTAGAAAAGCAATAATAACAATGTCATGAATGTCACCCCATGAAGGACTCCTTTCCATGCATACCCCAGGGCATAAATCACTGCCTTTTGAACAGATCTGGATCAAGTCAAGCCTGTAACTGAGTTAGCCTACACATTACAGCACCCACTTACTAAGAAACCCTTGCCTTTCCTCCCACCATTTTCTACATACCACTTTTCATTACTACCATCCTCCCCACGCCCCAGTATTTTTTTTCCCTTTAAAAAAGCTAAATGCTGGTCATAGAATTCAGTAGAATCCAAATTTCTCACCTATGAATCTAAGGCAAAATCTGACAGAAATATCATTTTGGTCCTGAATCAAGAATCTGGATTTACTAATATTATTCAGCCTGACCAGTACATAACACTGAGGAAACTGAGTGTCATATTCCTGCAGTATTTGAGATCATCCGAATAGAGGAATGACACTGTACAAATTGACATTAGGGACCAACGACTTGGGTTGGGCACATTTCCACAATAGTTTTGGAAAGCATCAGATATTTTTTCCTTTAATTCAAAGCAAGTGAAACTGGCCTTGCAAACTGTATTTTCATGCCTTCAGTAAATCTGATTGCCCTGCCCTACTGAATCTGATCCCCCTGGCTTTCAACCAGTTTCCAGAACTCTTAGGAATTTTTATTTCTTATGTGAAGACACGTACTGCTCAATGCTACTCAATATTTGCCTTATGATTTACATTCAGCTTTCCATTTCTCTCCTCCAACCCCTGACTTCTTATTTACCTTCAAAGCCAGACAGATCTCCACAGATTGAAGAGTATGAGAAGAAACAGGTAAAAAACCTGAGTGCCACTGGTGTCAAAACTGACCATGTCATCTGCCCAGACATCTGCTTTCTCCCTCTTCCAGTTGCCCAGCCTGAGAATCTGCTACAAAAGTCAACTCTCAAGTTTGAACTTAAGAATTTCTTGGCTAATAGCATCCTCGTGAGTCTGAGGATCTGACTGTAAAGAAAAAAGATGTAACTTTTTGTGGGAAATGCTTTTCTTCATTTTCTCTTCAAATATTTTCACAGTATCACAGTATCACAAGGCTGGAAAAGACCTTTGAGATCATAGAGTTCAGCCTTTAAACTAAAATTACAAAAGATTATTCTGATTTATTTCTACTAAGTGAAAAGAAAGTTAATTTTGCTTTACCAGTTCCTGTTTCTCAGGTGTATCTGCCTCTCACCAGCAGCACAAATGATCGTTTAACAGACAATATCTATTCAATAGACAGTGACCTCATTCAGCCCATCAGAACAAGATGCAACTTCCATAGCTGGGGTATCTAAGCCTAGCAGGGAGGACCATTCAACTTCCAATTACTTCCTAATTGCTTGCACAAGACAATGCAGCAGTTTGGAACTGGCATGACTAAAGTCTCAAAATAAGTAAGAAATAAGTAGCTGGTTGTCTCACAGCCTCTAAAAAGTCTATGCACTTGAACAGGTATTAGCTTGGAGATGAAAACCTGGAATACCAACTCTTTGTACCCCATTGAAATTCCAAGGGCAGAGCAGAATTTCACAGGAACATGAAGTTAGTCTGGCTGAGCTAAACTGCTGCACACTTCTAGGATGACTCCTTCAATCTGAATCTCTGGGAGAAGATATGCGAGACCAAAGCACAGAACATTTCTGCATCCAGCTCCTGTGAGGACATGGACATTGTGCTGAATGGACTCTCTCTGGAGCTGGGATGTGCTGAAAAACCATGATCCAAGATCACTGTTTTTACTGAAAGACTTACTTGGAAGAACAGACAGGCGAGTTCCTCCTCCAAAACTGAGCTTTCCGTAACCAGCAGTCACACTGTGACCAGGAGCTTTACGAGAACCACTCCAGTAAGAATTTAACATATTCTCAGTGACTGCTGAATAATAGATGGAACTATTGCTCTTCCAAAATCTTTAGGAGCCAGTTTGAAGCAAAATGTCTTGCTATGCTGAAGGGTGCGTCTACAGAAATTTACTTCTGCAGGTTAAAATTTTCCTAAACCAAATCTTAGCACAAATGGCATCAATTAATACTTTACTATCCCATCAGTGCATAGTCTGGGTCTGTAGAAGCAAACAAGTTTTACATTTCACTCTTTTTTTCCATTTATGATATTTCAGATGAACCACAGATACAAAGAGAGGACAGACTGTAGAGTGGTGATGGTTCTCTGCAACTGTTATTGTGCTGGCATATTAATTTTAAAAGAATAAAAAGGATTTGTCTGAATCATCCCACACTCTGCCCTTGTAACACAGCCCCTTTGGGAAGACCATGCGGTTGGCATGAGAAAAACCAACACTGAAACGTATTTCAGTCTTATGAATACTCACCAGGACAAAGACAAGACTTCCTAAATCTTCAAACAAATTAAGTGCTTTAAAACAAAGCACATGGAGGGTAATTACTAAAATTATGTCACTATGAGAAGCTGAATCTTGGCAACCTGTTAGGTTGTTAGTGTTCATATATGAAATTTGTAACTTCTCACTTACTTGGTGTCACCACAATTCTTGTTCCTTGTCCAAACATTAATTTCCCAAAGCTTCCTGTACTCACACAGCCTGCAAGTGCTTTACAAAAACCAGGCAGGGAAATGGATTTGCTTTCCAAACACCTCCTTCCTTAGAAGAGAAGTGGCCTAAGTGCAAATGGGAGCATCTACAGTCTATTACTGAATGAGACTCATGGACTACAGACTTTGCCCTCAACTTGTTACAGAGAATTTCGTCCCTTTCTTTTTTTTCCACTTTAAATTGGAAGCCAGTTTCTTTCACCAAGGAGCAATTATTGCTCCACCTCATCTATAGATCTACTTTTAACCATAGGAAAGTTTACAAGGCAGTTCTTCACAAGGAAATCATACCCAGGTTTATCATCACTTTATTTCCATTCCTGAAGGTGAATTACACCTTGATGGGAGGACTCAGACAAGGGTACATGCAGTAACAAAAGCTTCTATGAACTTAATTTCTGCTGGTACCTTGCTTGCTGACAGATATGATCAGCTCTGGCTGAAAACCCAGAGGTAGTTGCGCCCTGCTGCAAGCAAATTGCTTCTATTTCTATTTGAGGATTGTGTCAAATCCAGTCATCCACATAGGCAGAGCCTCATCCAAAGTACTGAGCAGCTGCAGGTGAGATGAAACCTGCTTTTTGTCTGACTTTTAGAAGTAAAACAAGTAGACACTGATAGAAAACACTGAGTTCTTACTTGCTTCTATCAAAGTTCTGGTTGTCAGCGTTGGGACCAAAATCCATGCATACTGATCTGTTCTGAACACTAAAATGCTGGTTGCAAGAACACTAAGAGAAATGTTGAAAGATAAATAT
Source organism: Neomorphus geoffroyi (assembly GCA_033558235.1). NCBI lineage: Eukaryota > Metazoa > Chordata > Aves > Cuculiformes > Neomorphidae > Neomorphus > Neomorphus geoffroyi. The sequence goes on from JAUMJM010000037.1 coordinate 240,616, forward strand.
GCTCAAAAATACTTTTCATCAACAGATTTCAGTGATGAGAGGCTCCTGGTGAGGATATTCCTAAGTTCTTAACAACCTATGATTTTGCAGTGCTTTTAACACCTAAGTCACTATATGTAAATTAAAAGTCAAATTTCTTGGAATATTGAAATGTAAGTACTCACATGTTATTCCTCATTCTGCAAAACTTAGAATAAAATAATTGTCAAATCATCAGTTAAACACTATGGGGAATTAGCATCAGACAGCTGTGGCCACATCTGTGTGCACGCAATCCTCAGGAACACAGACACTTGTCACTCAAAGCCTTACCCATTTCTTTTGGGCTTACAAAGCTTCACTTTAAGTTACATTCCAATTCCATATTTAAGCTCTTGATTGCTGCCTGTGAAGTTACACCGCAGCAGAACTTTACAAAATTCTGGCCGTGGAAAGTGTTGATCTGTGACAAACTTCCTCCCTAGTCAGTAAAAGATCTTTTAATTCTGAACTGTGAAACCAGTAAAAACCTTCATTGTAAAGGTATTATTTTTTTTTACTAGCCTTCCTATGGTGTAAAGAAGCCAACACTGACTCACATGGTCAAGGAAATTCAACGTCTTGAGAAAGACCAGAAATACATCGTACACATGAGTTCTCTGAACTGAGCACCATGTCTAAGTGTCCCTCTATCATCAGTAGAAAAACGCAGATATTGTTCAAGCACAGCTCCAATCTTGAAGATATTAACTCTAAAAACCACCTTAAAACCCATTGATGGTGATTGAAGCAAAATCACCTTGAGAGAGAAGACTTGACCTTGAATGCTTTATGCTAAAGCGAGTAAACCTGAACCCACAAGTCTGACGATTTTAAGATGAACATTTGCTTATTCATTCTCTTCACAGTGACACAGCCACCAGTTGTGGAAACCCAGATCATTGGAAAGCTTCTCAATAGAGCAAGAAATTATCTTAAAATTCCTAAATGACAAAGCTAATCACAGTATCATCAAGCTCAGCTTTTGAGATATTTGTTTTTGGCACTTACTTGAGTGAACAGCCAGCCTTGTCCCCTTTCCAAAAGTCAGCTTTCTGTAGGCACCTGTGTAGTTTCACTGTGACAAAGAGCTTTACCAAAAATGCTGGCCGTATTTTTGCCTGTCATCTTTTGACTCATTAGAGTTTTTGACACTCGATGCATGTACATAGATCTCCCAGGGTATTTCTTCTCAAGTTTCCTAGATCAAAACCCTATTAAAACTTCTCATGACCCTTCATGAATGTGAATCCAGTGCTGTGTGATTCTGAGTCACCAGCCCAGCTCTGTCTATCCAGAGGAGACTGTAGTTGCATCCTTCTATGTAGCAACTGTAGAAATCAGAATAATTAACTGTAACCATGAAGATGGATAAGAAACAGCAGGACAGGAGTGGAATTTTTTCTACAGCAGTTCCTTCATTCATCTCAGTGTTTATCTAATCTCAGCTTGCACCAGTCTGCCCCACCAAGGCTCCTCATATCAAAACTACCAAATTCCTCATCCAATAGAGCCTGAAAACAGAAGTGATATTTTTTTCACTTGTTTGTTTTCTTTTTTCCCAAATGCATCCCCGGAACAGCACCAAAAGTATGACCAAACCTTAAGGATTTATTCCACTGTAAAATAGGAAGTTACCTCTATTCTCATATTCCCACTTCTAGGGGCATGGGGGAGCAGCAAACACTTTCATAATCTTCCTTTATAACTAAAATTATAGACGGACACTGCAGAGAACTCACTCCCAATTTCTACCTTTATCTTCATTCCAATAGATGCATGGAGATTCCTAGAAACAGACAGTGCAGACACAACATTAAGTATTATCCCTTTCTTGTCTGCACTTCACTGGCTACACATCAGCCTGAAAACTTCCGAGCAAACCCAAGGAGCTTGATCTAAACTAAAGAGATAAGGTGTTGCTGAGAGAAACTGTCCTTGCATCCCTGGTCTGATTCTTTTCAAGACCTCACTGTTTAACTGTTAGACCAGCCTTTCCCACCCACCTCTACCCCTTGATCTTCTGGTCTTACCAGGATTTACATTCACTCTGGTTCCAGTCCCAAATGTTATTGTCCATCCCTGTTCACACACTAGGTAACAGCTTTACAAAAACTCCAAACACCCTAAAAGGATAATGTAGTTACCTATTCTACCATTGCTGGTGTTTGAAAATTAACCATTTAGTGACACTTTCAGTGTTGTTCCAGTCCTAGACATTAATTTCTTTTTTCCTTCACTGTTTTTCAGCCCATTACAAAACAAATTGCCTTGTTTTTCCTTTTGCATCTCCCTCTTGCCAGCTATAAGATACGTCATGGCCACATAAAATAACATATCCTATTTGTTAAGCTTACCTTTCCAATTAATATTAGTATAGAAGTTATTTTTAAACCAAGAGCTACAATGCCTGTGCAAAGCCTTTCCGATGGAAAGTCTACTTCAACTCACAGACTAAGGTTGAAAAATTCAGTCTACATTACCATCTCTTTCAGCAAGGAGACAAGACAGCACAAAATCACAGAATAGTTGAGGGTGGAAGGGACCTCTGGAGGTCAACTGGTCCAATCCCCATCCTCAAGCAGGGCACTTTAAACTGGCTGCCCAGGAATACGTCCACACAGCTTTGGAATATCTCCAACCACGGAGACTCCAAAACCTCTTTGGGCAACTCGTGCCAGTACTCGGTCACCTCACTATGGTAAAGTGTTTTCTGGTGTTCCCATGGAGCCTCCTCTGTTGCTGTTTGTGCTCATTGCTTCTCATCCTGTCACTGGGCATCAATTCGCTTGCGTTTTATGGTTTCTAGTGGCATTCCCCAAATTGCTCTAAGGTTGGCATTACAGTGCGAAGAGATTTCTAAAATGAGCTACTTTGAGCTAGGCGTACATTTATATAAATAACGATTTCTTTTTTCAGAACTGCTTGCACTGATTTCCAGATACATTCCCTCCTGAAACACTCATTCTGAGTTGTCTACATCAACACCTTGCAGTGTTGGAAGTTGAGAACTTTAAGTTATTGGGACCGTGTCCCATCACAAAGTTATTGAGTGCTCTTTTCGACTAGGGGAAATGAGAAGCCTAACTTGGCTTCATTGGGTTCTTTCATCTGGAATGGGTGCATTTCTCTATCTGTAGTTTCTCAAGATTCAGCTCTTAATCTGATTCTGCCTGACTCATGAGTAACTAATGCAGGCATGTAGCCTCATTGCACTACAGAGCACGGAGGGCAAAGTTCTGTGCTTTGCCCTTGCTCAGAGTTAAGTGCAAAGCTTTCACGGAGTTGTAAACTGGAGGTGAAGGCTACTTCCCTGCACTAAATGATCTTTCCTATTCATTGTGATTTTCTACTGAAAAATATAGGGATTGAGCTCTCTGTGTTGCTGAAGAAACACTGACATAAACCCTACAAGGATCCTCCTGTGAGCTTCGTTTCTTTGCTAACATCAGTCAACCTGTGGTAGCACTGGTGTCACCTTTACTCTACTGGGGCTCGAGTGCACAGTCCCACCTCTTTCTAAATAGTATTTGCATCATTAACATCTGAGATATTTTACAAACGGTGCTGTCAAAAACAATACCCTGGAATTTATGACTTAGCAACAAATAAAAATCATGTTTTAAGTTTTCCAGATTTTGGCGAAAATAATTTTTATGAGGTAATCAAGATGCAAATAAAAATGTCAGATAAAATAAATAGGGATAAAAACTCCCTGAAGTACATAACTCTGTGTTTCTAGACTACAAAATAGAGATGTCTATATCATTATCTTCAAGTTGCAGTTTGAGTATGCTAGAAAAGACAGATTTACATAACTCAGATCTGTGTGCTTCTCGTATTTAAGAAGAGATAACCTGTCCTCTGGGGAAAAAAAAAAAATGAAAACAGAAAAAAAAAGGTCAGAAATTCTTATACCGAGGGAGGTTTTTTGTCAGATAAACCTCTGGACAAAAATGAGATTGGCATTTGACACAAGTGCTTTCACTGCTATAGAAAGCTCTGCTAATCCTCATTTGAGTTTAAAACAAGCAAACAAAACCCAACAGAGCAGACTGAAGCACCAGATTATTTTAATTCTATACACAGGTTCTGTTTTTTCAAATTGCTGATGGGCAGAAAAGCAACATGTTAGGACTTTAATCCCATTTTTTTCCTTTCTGAAATATAACTTTAAATAAACGCAGCTGGCTAATTCAATTTTATTTCAATTTAAGTTCATTTAAATGCACAGGAAATAATATGATCTGGTTTGCTCATATTCCTCTGTTTGCACTCTTTCTTTCTGATCTTTCTTACGTGGCTGCACTTTCTTGGGCAGCTGCTCTGTTGTTGTAACAGACATCAGCTTGGAGAGAACCCTCTGTAAGCAGGGTTTTACTCATTAGAAACATTCTACTTCACGAACCTCGCTGCTACAGGTGGCAGAGAAGTTATTTGTGCTCCTGTCAATTTTTTTATATTTGGGAATTTTAAATGGGAGTGAGGCCCTTGGAAACCCCATCCTCAGATGAGCAGCTTACCTGAGCGCACTTTCAGACGTATTCCATCCAGAAATGTGAGTGTATCGGCGATTCTGCTCACAGTAGCTCAGCCCTTTACAAAAACACGACTTCCGTCTTCTCCTGAAACTTTAGATGTTTTCATTGTACATTATGAATTTTAATTATTCCTGATCACATAGAAACACTGATAATTTTTATGTCAAAGCAACTTGACAATTATATACAGGGATTAAATATGCAAAGCCATGAAAAATCTATTTAAATGAGCATCAGTTCAAACCCCGGCCTGGCCTTTATCTGCTGTGGAAAGGGAAATGACAGAATTGCGATGAAATAAATAATTCTGCAGAAATGCTTCTAAAATAACTGAATGTGTGTAGATTTTCTTTAGAACAAAGAGAACACTCATTTGAAATTTACTTTTGTCATGACTTTCTTTCTGTGTTGCACTCCATAGAGGAGAAAACTATTTTGAATTGATATTCAAGATCAGTTGGAAAAAAATCTGAGCTTCTCTTCCAGAACAGCTTGGCCAAACAATTCCAATCTGGCCAAGCAGTCTCAAGCACATTTAGTTGCAGGAAATACAGGAACAAAAATATTAGAACCCACAGCAGATCAGGTTTTGTCTTGTGTACCAAACACGGCAGAAGTTATATTTTTACTCAATGATTTTAGGCATTTCACATAGAGTTCCAAACACACAAACCTGATCAACAAATGGAAACTCTTCCACCAATGCTGCTATGAAATACATAACCTGAACAGAATTCAAAGCAGTAACAAACCAGTTCTTTCTGTTTAATTCACTCTCTCCTTTTCTGAGTCTCTGCAGCATTTGTATCCATAAGAAGTTTGAAGGAATTTAATCTCTCTCAAGTGACAATCTCTAAGGCCAGTCCTTCAACATCCACCCTCCCCTTGGCTGTACCACCACCTGTTTAAGAGCACCCCATTTGGTACAGTCATTATTGTCACTGCATAGAATTATAGAATCATTCAGGCTGGAAAAGACCTTTAAGATCAAGTTCAAATCTGAACCTCCCACTGCTAACTCTACCACTAAACCATATCCCTAAAGAGCAACATTAAATATTTGTTTAATCCCTCCAGGGATGAAACAAAGGGTTCCAGTGTTTGGCACCCTGAATACCCGGTTCAATTAAATTAAAGAAGTATTACATACACAGGTTTGTAGAATGCAAAATTCCCAGACAACAACAGACTTACCTGTTTCCATAAGCTGTCAGATCCTTAGGCAGAATGTGATGGATGCTACGTGGTGATCCTTCCCCAGCAAGAAACCCCTCTGCAGGAAACCTCACACTACAGAGGAGCAGAGACCACCCCCCCCAGAAGAGCACAGCTTGTGAGTGCAGCTCAGCTGTTGCCTTCATAGATGCAAAAATTTGCCTTGCAATTTCTTCATCACAGTGCACCAGACGCTGGTGCTTGCATTCATCCATCTTCTTATCAGTCTGCCCACTGCCTGCAGCCAGAAATTTTGTATACATTCCTTGCTGTTCCACACTTCCTCTTTCCCCAGCAACACATCTGTACCTTTGGAAGACCCTGACCTGCTTTAGATAGAACAGCTTTTCAGGGCAAAACCACATCCCTTAATCCCAGGAAGACAGCTTTCCTGTGGCCCAGGACATTGTGATCACTGAGGTTCTGGAATAGCTGACAGTTTCAAACACCCTTAGGAATATCAGTGAATTTCAGAAGTGGTGCTGCAACTGTTTCCCATGTTGTGCTCCATTTCTTCTGGTACAAATGACTTCCAGTTCTGCAACTGTTTCAACTTGCATCTTCAAATGAAGCTGCTCTGACTTCCAGTTCAACTCTTTATCACCTTTCTTTGCCCTTCATCCGTGCTTGTGGCACTGGAATTCCCAAAGCCTCTACCTCACATAGGGAGGGTTTTTCACCTGCACCTTTTGGCAAGGCAAGAATGCAAACAAAAAGCAAAGAAGTGTGATTTGAGGCATGTGCAGACACAGGACTTATAATGGGATTTAGGTGCTTGGGGCTTCTTTTCCATTTGACCTACTTACTGGATTTCATCAAATCAAAAGCCTTGTTAGAACACCAAACACTGTGACCAGCAGGGAGCAGGAGAGATCAAGGAAAGAAACTCAGTTTACATAAAAATTATGATTTTATCAGGAACTTTTCAATATTTTGGGGAAAGAGACCAGACAGGTCAGATTATGCCCAGGAGAATGCAGGAATATCTTTATTATATTGTATTTTTAAGGACAACAGAAGAATTCAGCTGTACAAAAAGTTATTTAATATTTACTATTCTCACACAGTTTGACACTGCTTAAATTAATGTCAAGAAAATAATCAGTTTGTCTTTTAAAATAATCTATAAAAGGCTGTATGACCAGAGAGTGAAATACAACCTGGTTTACCTTCTCAATTATAAAGTTTAAATTGAAATGAGTATACTAATGTAATCTGACAGAAAACGGCATTTTTTATCAACCTCATTTCATGTATTTTAATTACTTTTACCAAGTTAAAGCTCCTGGAATGTCTGCGGTTTGCTCTGAGTCTGCTTTTAAGTATGTGTATGTTCTTCATTCTAAATGTACAAGAGGTGACAAGCGTGTGCAATAATGATCACAGACACAGCCCTTGCAGCCAGCTGGGGTATACAATAAGTAGCATCAGCCACAGGCTCCAGGGAGACCTTATAGGGGCCTTCCAGTACCTGAAGGGGCTACAAGAAAGCTGGGAAGGGATTTTTTACAAGGGCCTGTAGTGACAAGACAAGGGGGGAAGGGCTTTAAATTGGAAGGGGGAAGATTCAAATTAGACATTAGGAAGAAATTCTTCACAAAGAGGGTGGTGAGGCACTGGAACAAATTGCCCAGAGAAGTTGTGGATGTGCCCTCCTGGAAGTGTTCGTGGCCAGATTGGATGGGACTCTGAGCAGCAGACACCTTTGAGCAGTCGACACCTTTGAGGAGTCATTCTGAGAAAATCACGCAGAATTTCCCCTGTGAAGGATTTTTCCTGTCGATTTTGTTGCTTGGGGGATCATTTTTTACAATATATTCATGGGATCTTTCCCAAGTAAACTTACCTAGGAAGCCATGCACTTTGTCATTTTCCCTGCAATAAATGTCTATAACTTTTCGTAGAGTTCAGTTCCAGCTTTAGGAGTTACGGGTAGGTTGACTACTCGTATGTATCAAACGAAGATCTTCTTTATGACTTGAGTTTCTTAGGTCTGTGTTAAAAGGAGGAAGCTGTGAATCAGAAACTTAAAACAAACAAATTAAAACCTTGAACACAACAGCAATTGCAGAGAAGACATTAGTATGAAACTCTTCACAGTGAGGGTGGTGAGGCACTGGTGCAGGTTGCCCAGGGAAGCTGTGGATGTCCCCTCTCTGGAGCCTGGTCTCATGTGAGGGGTCCCTGCCCATGGGTTGGAACTGGATGGGCTCTGAGGTCCCTTCCAACCCAAACCATTCTATGACTCTATGAAAGAACGATTGAAGTCCACAGACTCTGCAGGTTAGATGTACGCTCTTGCCTACGGAGACAGATGTTCACATTAGCTGTTCCCAGGCTCTGACATCGGGTGGAGCGAGAATACTGCTTGGGAGGTCTTAAGAGCAAGCTTCTGCTTTGAGTGAATGGATCTCTGGAGGCTGTTCTGAAAACAGCAGTGCTGGGAGCAGTTTCTTAACCCTAGACCAGACTTCAGTTTGAGGAACGCTCCCTTTGACAAAAACAGTGTAGTTGGATAGACAGGACGGAGGAGAGATCAAGCCACAGTCATTAGTAGTGATTTTTAGCATCATTTTCTGTGCTATGAAAATGCTTATTTATAGCTTTGAACAACTCCTGGCCCTATACAGGGAATATGTACATCCATGAGAAAATGACAATGGATATAAGAGACAATGTGGTGCAACACAGTGACCTTGGTACGGTATCAGCAGGACTGCTTTTTGTATTAATGTCAAGAGACCTTCAGGCCTGAATATTTGTGTGTGCTTCAAGGGTGCCCCATCTATTTGTCTGTCTAATAAGACATTGCTTGTCTTACATTGTCTTCCAGAACTTTCAGGTTGTGTTCAGGCTCTGTAAGCTTGAATTGCCACGAGCTGAGTTTCTGCTGGCTCTCTGCAACATCTCCCTGGGGCTTCGCTCATGAGCTGTGGGCTTCCCACCAGCAATACTGAAACTGCTTGAGGTTCAGTTCATCTCTCCTTGTGAGAGATGGCAAAGAAAATTATTCAAGCCCTTGTGCTAAGCATTACCACTATCACTGTCTCCTCGAGTCCTATACAGTCTTTTTGTCCTTTGTTGAGTATCTTATGATTACCTTATCTTCTTCTGCTTTATTTGACTGTGTTGCTGCTCCTGACCACGTTATCCGCAGCAACAGGGCAAGATAAGCTGCATTTTTTCCCTTAATGGATTGCCCTGTTATTGTGCGATTTATTTCCCTATCCAAATAATTATACTCCTAACGAGGGTTTTCTTCTTTGAAATTCCTAGGGAAATATGTGACAAAGATGTCATGGTGCAGAGAACATCACTGACAGCACGTGATGCTGCAGTTACTTCTGAGCAGAGTTTACACAGACTCAAGGTGTTTTCTGCTTCTCAGCCCACCCCAGCAGTGAGCAGGCTGGGGCTGCACAAGAAGCTGGGAGCATACACAGCAGGGACAGCTGACCTTACCTGACCAAAGGGATATTGCACATCGTGTAACATCATGAGCAGCAACAAAAGCTGGGGAAAGAAGAAGAAGCAAAGGAATGTTTGACGTGATGATGTTTTTCTTCGCAAGTAATCATTATGCACTATGGAGTCCTGATTTTCTGGAGATGGCTGAACACCTGCTGATGGGAATTAATTCCTTCTTTCACTTTGATTGCATGCTTGGCTCTTTCTTAACCTATGAAACTGTCATCCAAATTATAGATTTGCAAATGTAAAATGAAATCACTCTGAGGGAGGCAATCGGGAAGTCTCAATGACAGAAACAAAGGAGAGAGGGTGACAGGCTCTTTCCTATCTCAAATTGAAATAATTAGACTGAGACAACTCCTGACAGGGAAAATGGCTCAAACGAAAAATGCAGCACAATTTGTCGGGACATCTAGGAGCTCGAAAGAGGTTGTGTGTCTGATCATAGATGTGTTTTTCTAGCTGGAACTTGTGGTCTAATACGGAACTGTCTTTCCTATTAACCTCCCTGCTCCAGATATCAGCATCCTAGGAACCCAGACTCCTCACTGGGTACAGATACCTCTCCTCTCCACAAGGGTGTATTTATGGAGTTTGTTCTCTCTTCCATTGTATCCCATTAGTCTAAGCCAGCATAAGTTGCTTCTTACCACAGCCTACCAAAGCATTTTCTCCAGATAAAGTGAGAAAAACAGAGTGCGCCCACTCTGGCTGCAGTATGAGGCTGCCTGGTCTGTCCAGTATCCATCCTTGGCATCATGTTCCAGAAATATCATTTTGGCAAGCTGTGACACAGCCCTCTTATTTCACGTCTTAACCTTAATGCTTCTATGACTACTATTCACATACTCTGACCTGAAATAGAGTCTTAGGGAAGCACCAGGCCTGGCCACAAGGCTCGTCCACTCCACTGGGGACCAATTATTCTCACCATAAGCGAGTGATAGGATGTAGCAAGAGCCCAATGGATGAGTATTCCCTCCTTCTCATGATCCATAGAGCTGCAGATTTCAAAGACATCATTTTCTCTTTTTTGGACTGAGCCCTAGATGACAGACTCCTGGGGGACTCACATTGTAGGGACACTGAAGACACAGATGTTCCCAGACTGACTGGTTTCCCAGTGGTGCACAGGGAGGTCTGAAAAAACTGACCATGGAGGTATAATTTCATTCATGAATATATTCATGATGGAAATGAGGGCTTTGATCTCCTCTATCAATGTGGATACAGAGTTGAAACAATAGAGACTGATGTCTTTACCTGGCTGTATGGGTCAGTGCAGCTCTGTATGGGTCAATGTTGTCCCTTAGGAGTCGCACATTCATAGAACCCTCTGTTTGCTTGTGCAGTGTTGCAGGGCTTTAATTCTGCTAAAGCTCACAGGCCCAGCGAAGGATTACTCAGGAAAATGTCATTCCTTGATTTGCACAAAGACATGGAAATAGTCCTCCCAGTCTCGCCTGAGAGACTGGGGAAATGTGTGGAGTGCAAGATAAAAAGGTTTATGATGTCATGAGAAAATAGGGATAAAAGCACTGGTGAACAGCTCCCCTTAAGTTACTTTATGGTGACAGAATGTACTAAAAAAAAGGTGTTTTACTGGGTTTGGATTTGCCATGCAAATTTCACTTCTCTTCTGAGCAGGGTGAGGGGGCCCTCTCCATGTCTACAGGGTTAGAAGGATTAATCTACCCACTCTGTAGGGGGTGTGTTGAAGCCAGTAGTCACTCAGTCACTATGTGAAAAACCTGATTTCCCCTCCAGGATGTGGTTAACTTGTTTTTCAAAAAGAAAGGGACTTAATCTTACATGGTGTAACTTAGTCATAAATGCTGACCACAGCATCCTGCCTGCTGTTTGTGAGAGAAAGCTGAGTTGGGGGATGTGTCTGTTGGACTAATACCCAAGTTACTATGGAAACTATCGCTCCATCAAACCACCATGCATTATTTCCTGTTATCTTCTTCCTATTATCGACGAGTGGAAAAAACAGTGTGCTTTTTTCTCTTCTAATACGTGGATTTTCCTTCCTCATACCAAGCTATCTCTTAACTGTTTTCTCTTCAGGCATGCATCTCTGTTATGTCACAAAATATATTGCTGGGGTCTCTTCAGTGATCTGAAAGACCAGACCTTATCTGAATCCGCTCAGAATAGAATTCATGGCCCCGTTGAAGCCTTGCAAGGTGCCAATGAACATCTCCACTTCCCTGCACAAAGTCTAGAAAAGACAAACTCAGCCAACAGGAAATCTAAATGAGCAAAGCTGGATTTCTAATTGCATAAAGACAGCTAGAGTTCATCAACCCATGTCCTGAATTCAGAAGAAAAAGCACACAACAAAGCACAGCAGTTTGTCTTAGAAAACCTTTATTTTGGTCACTACAATTACCTAAAACACGTGCCATATGCTTTGCACAAGAAATACCTGTTTAATAAACAAATGCCTTTATGCTTGAACACTATCTGATCAAACTGAATCACATCAGCTCCAACACAGGTCTCCTCTACACTAGAAAATTATCGGGTTTAATACTACCCGAACAACATTAAAGCTCTAACTAGAATCAGATGTTCCTGAATTGTCTCAGCAGTAGTACACCATGTGACATGCCTGTAAATGAGGGTTTAAAAGGGTCTTATATCTATGATGAGGTTTGGATTTTTCAAAACTATTGGAACAGGTTGCATGCTTCTATGAAAAGAGTGGAATAGTGGGGCGACAAATTTCTACTCAGCAGGGGGATAAGGAAAATACACTGTCCTCCATTCACAGGGAAGAAGAAAGAGCAAAACCAGTTACAACTCTTAGAACTGAACACGACAGCTAGGCAGGATTCAACAGTACGAAAAGTCTGAAGAGGAAGGTGCTGTTTTGCATTCTGAATGATTGTTGTCAGCAGATTTGATGCTGGCTGTTCAGCCTCGCGTGATGCTGGCCCATGCTCTCTCCTGCTGCTCCTCACATCACTGTTGCCTTGATTCTCTGCTATCTGGAAGAGCACAGCGTGGTTTAAACTACATTTAATGGAATTAGACCTACGTGCCACTGTTTACGAGCTGTCAGATCAAGACAAGTGGACTCACACCTGTGAGGCTGGACTCCCTTTTGTGTGTCCTGGAAACCATAATTTAAAAATCCTTCCCCATTTTCTTTCTGCCAACTACTTCACATATTTGTGTTTCCATAGAATCATGGAATGGTTTGTGATGGAAGGGACCTTAAAGCCCATTGACTTCCAACCCCCTGCCATGGGCAGGGACACCTCCCACTGGATCAGGTTGCTCAAAGCCCCATCCAGCCTGGCCTTCTCAAGGTTTTGTGCTTTCCCAGTTACAACAGTCAGTGGGATCTCTCTTAGGCCCTTCTGGTAACACCTGAGTGGCTCTGGCAAAACAAATTTGCTGCAAAGAAAACATAGGGACCAGCCAATAAGAACTTGGCTTTGGGTACAGAAAGGGACGGTTCTCTCTGTATTTGGAGCATGAGGAGACAGATTAGTTCTTTGGGGTTTTATTTTAGGAGGGTGGGGGGAGGTTTGTCATTGTTGTCAGGTTCTCTCCCAGAAAACTACAAGAGTTCTTTAAAGGAAAAGGGAGCAGATGAACAGTTACCACTGCCTGTGGAATAAGAGAATTACAGAGTGACAGGAGGTGATTCCTGGCACATATTCCCATTCTTTGTACAGAACAAGCTATGTGCTTCCTTACCTCAGAAAAGAAACAGCTTGATACTCATGAGGGTATTAAAGGCGATGCTTTTTGCCAGCAGGACTCTCAAACCCAACACAGCCATAGACATCATGTTTGCCTTCTCCACTTTGGTATCTGCTTGGTGACAGAGAAAAGATGGGAGAGATCGTGGTCTGGATCTTGATGTTGTGAAGGGAAGGGACCTTAAAGCCCATCCAGTTCCAACCTGGATGGGTTGGACAGGGACACCTCCCACTGGATCAAGTTGCTGAAAGTCCCATCCAACCTGGCCTTGAACACCTCCAGTGACACCACTTCCCTGGGAAAACTGTGCCAGGGCCTCCCCACCCTCGCAGGAAAAATGTTTTTCCTAAGATCTCATCTCAATCTCCCCTCTTTTCAGCTTTTCAGATGTAAAAGTTTCAGGGAAAGGAACAGCAGCAAAAGAAAAGATGGTAGAAAAACATGGCAACAACAGGAGAGGAGGATGTCTGTCTGCAGTGGATTTTGCTTCCCAGTTACTGAACTACTTGCTATGAAAAAGCAGGCTGTGTGTGGTGAATATGTTGTATTCTGATTTCTCTGTCCCTGAGAAAACACATTATCACACACATACCCCCAGCACAGCAATGTAACTTTATATCATGTTTGGGTCACTGACCTGGTGCAGAGGTGTCAGTGGTGTTGCAAACTTTCTCTGTTACTGATTCTTCAGTCTCCTTCTCTGTAGCACAATAAAGAAAAGGCATCATAAATTCTATCTGAATTTTAAGGATTTACCAGCATGTTCTTATGCCCCTTCTCACAAGCCCTGGTGAGCAGTGCAGTTTGAGGCTCAGACGACCGGTCACTAATTCCAACATTTATTTGAGGAGAAAATTTCTCTATGCAATTTCAGGAAAAAGAATTCCTGAGTTGTTTTACGTTCAGTATTTGAGGGAGCTAAAAACAGCTGTCCAAAATATGAAAAATAGTTTAACAAAACCCCTACCCCATAGCACCAATTTGAGTCTGTGTTGGTCTTCAAAGGGCTGGCCCAGGCTGTACTCGGGGAGTGGGTGGGGTTGCTGCATAATGCAGTGAGTAATAAGGAAATGTATATTTGATTAAAAAAGATTGTGTCTTTTTCTCCTCCCCTCTTCCCAAAAAGTAACTCCAAGTTATTAAAGACCATTTATTTTAGTTGCTTTTAAATATCTTTCAACTCTACCTACTTAAGTAGCAGGTGCTTTTCCCATTTTTGCTGGTTACCCAGGGCAGTGCTTGCCAGCAGGAGGAACAGCAAGCACTGGAAGACACCACCTCCAGAAATAACTTACAGCTGTACCGCGAACTCGTACCTGACTCAGTTGTGTTTGCTGTAATAGTGTTGTTATTCAATGTGGCTTTGCAGATCACCTCTGTGCCTTTTGTCACATTGACCACCTCGATGGCATCATAAGAACCCTCTGACGTCAGAACTGGTGTACTCGGTTTGTACACAACCTTTTCAGAAGACATCTCCAAGTTCATATTCTTGGTATAGAAATTCCTCACCAAACAAGCTGCTTTCTCAGTGTCACCGTCTTTGTCTTGTTTCTCTGATTTCATCACAATGATGTCTGGGACAGAACCATTTTGACGGTCTGCAAAGCAAAGCATGACAGAAATTTATTGCAAGTTTGCTTGAATGCTGCCATCTAAAGTCCCTCTATATGCCAGCTGTGATGAATTAGCAATGGCTAACTGTCCTTTTTGTTGTTATTTCCTGCTGCTGCTTTCAAAAGATCATCTCAAAGACAGAAAGGTAGTGTGAGAGTAGTTTTTTTATAGGAGCTCTAATTTCATAGGTTTCTAATCTTCCTTTTGTCAACGCTTGTGCCCATATATGAAATATTTATTTTATCAGTAATGGACATAAAAATGAGAAGAGAACTTTGACGCTTGTCATTCCAAGAGTTAAATTATTCTGCTTTGTCTACAATTTAATTTCTAAAAACAACAATTCTCTCAAGGACTGCCTTGTATATTCATCAGACATGAAGGAATAATTGTTTCTGCTTTCCTCCCCCGTCTCCCCTCCAAATCTCCTTCCAATGTGGCTAAAATCTCCAACCAGAGCAGGAGAGACAGGACAGAGAGAGGTCACTTTGTTGGTTCCATGTTGGGAAAAGTTTCTCCACTAAATTACATGTCCTGAAGAAAAGAAACACTGCAGCTGGAGCGGGGACAAGGCTGATCTTTTCAATAACAAACACGAGGAGGATTTTGGTCTTTAAGGTACGAAAGCAGAAGAGAAGCAATCTGTGGTCTGTGACTTGCATACCTCCATATCTCCAGGACTTTCAGTTGTGGAGGAGGTTTTCCCCACTAGATGCTGCGTATGGTGTAAGACATTCCAACCCAGTCAAGAGATAATGAAAGAGAATCAGATTGGTACTTGGTTCAACAGAAATTCTTGTGCCTGTTCTGAAAAGTATGACCTGTCTTGTCATACTTGCTTGGCCACATTGTTAGTCCCATAGGTCCAGGGACAGTGGGAAATAGAATGCGGTGTTTGTACAACAAACTAATTTGAAGGAAAGAACATTCCAAGGCCTATGAACCTGATGGACCAACCTCACAATTTCCCTTAGATTAGTGCAAACCCACCAGGGGTTGTCCTTTAGTGTCGAGATACCAACAAACAGGGAGGTATGAAAAACCTGCCCTGGAACTGGAGTTTGGAAAGGACTTAAAAGACGCTGACGATGTTCCATAAGATTCGGGATCCTTGCTCTCTCATGCATCTTTCAGTACAGTTACTCGAAAAGTTTCAGATGCATTATTTCAGTTTTGAAAGAATTTGAAAGTTGAATTCCCCATTGCAAGCAACATGCATGAAGGACCAAGGCTTGACCATTGCAAAAGCCTGAACATCTACAATAAAGTTACAGCCTTCTCTGGGAATTTCTGATAAGACATACGGGTAATGCAATAAGACTACTTAAACTTGAAGTGGAGGTCTTCTAAGGAAACAGTCTCAAAATAATTCAGTAGCCAGCCACTCATTATCATATTCTGATTTTTTTTTAAAATAACATATCTTTGACCTCAGGTCTCAGATGGAGAAACAAGTATGTTTGCACACACCAGTGTCAGAAGATTAGCAACATTAATTATAACAAAAGCATGAAATCGAAGGAAATCATTTCACCTGCTTCCTTGTCAAAAGAGGGCTCAGGTTATGTAAGGCTATCAGAAAAGATAGACATGTCTGATTTGACAGGAGCGTCCTGGTGAGTCTCTTTAGTAATGAGGGGTGATTAGGCTTTGAATTTTGCATGGCATCTGCATTGCAGTTTGGTCAAGTTTCCTCATGTCTAATATTTTGTTCACCACACAGTATTTTTAAAATATTTGAGTGGGGAGTTCTGATTTTACTCTTTCCCAATCACTCACATCCCAATACTGAGGAACAGAGGTGAAAGCCAAAGAATACTCTGCCATAACTTCATGGGTTGTCTATGCTAATAACACAGGCACAATTCCATGCTTCTAAACACCTATAGCAAACAGATCCCTAACAGAAATATAACATCCATTGAATTAATTTGACCTATTACATTTAACCCAAATTCTGAGCAATTTATTAAGATTAAACTAGTACAAAAGTGTTTGATAAGATTTCATTTCATGCTTTTGTACGTCATCCTTCTCTCAGAGCTGTCTTTCTAACTCTGGCAGAACAGAAAGTCTTAGGAACTTAAACATCAACAACCACAGAAATATTATTTCAATTTAGAATCTCCAAGCATGACTTTAAAACCTAACAATTACTATGAAAAGCTTATTAAGATGCCTGACCAAGTGGGTAGATGTTGGGTCCCAAAGGAATTCAGTATGGGATCACACATGACGCCCTTGTGGAGCCCAGATTCTTTGGCAAACCCTGAGAACTGGGATCAGCATGGGTTTTTATATTTAAGCTATCTGATTGCTCATAAAAACGGTACACATAGAAAGCCTAAAGTCTAATTAGTGACTTTAAAACAGGGAGAAGTGGCTGCCTGAATTTTAGAAGAAAGAAAAGGAGGAGGAGAATGAAAATACAAACAATAACAACTCAGAATAATGAATAAGAAAACTTACTTGGCTCCACGGTCAGTTGAGTCCCTTGCCCAAAGACCAGAGCAGATGTTACCCACAGTTAAAAAGCGTAAATCAAAAAAAAAGAGGCTCATTTTGCTATTCCGCCTGCATACGTTTCCTCTGCAGGTGTCGTACCATGGGTTTGCCAGAGCCTGTTTGTCCTATACATTCTCTGTTATCTGAAAATATCTTTAAAATTTTTCATGTTTTCTGATCTCTTGTGTTTGCAAACAGGCAGTGCACTAGTTCACTTTGTATTCTTTGGTTCTTTTGGATTTGGAAGTGGATTTAATTTGTTCCAAAATATTCCAAACCATGGAATTCAAAAATTCCAAAATGTTCCAAAACTTTCATTCCCATGCAAGATACCCTACAGAACTGGACAGATATCAGGCAGCCCCTGAGGGAACCCTATGCCCTTCTGGAATGAGAGCGAGGGGGGTTTTTTGTAGGTAGAATTACAAGTGACAATTTTGCAGCACTTTAAAGACATGCAGACCTCTGAAACCATCGTTTCAAGTCTTAAGGGATGCACCTGGGTGCTTAGGATAACAAGGATCAACGTAACAAACTCTCCTGTGGCCCCAACATTCACACTCCCACAGAAAAGCTTGGGGTGTCATCCATCGTTTTAGTATATCATGAAATTCCAAGTAAAGATAAGAAGAACTAAGGCTTGTTATAATCCTGCCTCTGCATTTTCAAAGCCTCTGCAGCTTGGGAGCCAATTTTCTTTCATTCATTCTAATTGGTCTGGGGTATGAGGCAGTAGTGAAAATTTAAGACCAAGGATATGTAACCTCCTTCCTCCTCTGTCTCCATGCCAGTGGAATTATTCACTTGGTGACACTATGAGTGTGGTGCCAGTGTCAAAACCTAACTTCTTATATGAGAAAGCTAAAGCTCAGTCTCCAAAGTTATCTCCACCACTAGCTCTTCACTGACCTGTGCAATCCTACACAGAATAAGACAACAAAAATCCACTGGAGGACAGAAAATTGGGGCCAGAATGATATCCAGACTAGGAATAAATGACGTTAAACTTAAGAGGTGATTTCTGGCACCAAACCTGGTGTTCGGGGATCATGGAGTAATGGTGATACACAGAAGCATCCGAGTTGCTTCTGTAAAGCTTTCCTAAGCAGATATAAGCTGAGTATTCAGCTTGAACCCCTACCCAGAGAGACTGCACTACAGCCATTATTGCAGTAGAAAATTCTTACAGTGGACCAAAAACTGTTAGATTCCTTTCTTCTCCCCCACCTCAATTTCAACATAATTTTTAGAAATAAAATAATGGTACTTACTTGGTTCAACTGTGAGAGTGGTCCCACTTCCAAATATAAGCTTATCTGTCCACACACTGCTCACACTTATTCAAATAAATAACTCTGTCCTCAGGATATCCCAAAGTATTGTAAAAATAGAAGATGAAAAGCCAGATATTTGTCCTAAATATCCATGAGTGCAACCGCATGAGGGTATCCAGAGCCACATTTTCTTCCAAAACTGGAAAGCAATAAACAAGAATTGAATAGTTCAGTGATTTTGAATAGCTTAGTTGACCACAGAATTTCCAGATTCTCCCTTCTGTACTTCAGAAATTTTGTGAGTTCTGTATTTCTGGGAGAAATAGAAATACGAAAAGAAAGTTGTATTTGTCTCCTTAATAATTTCAGTAACCTGTCTCCTTCCCCAAAATATCTTGACTTTTGCTTTCTTTGGGTTTTTGTACAGGGCCCGGTGCTGTTTGTACCATTGTGGTCTCCCAGCTCCCAAACACAGTGATACAGTTCAGCACAAAAACTGTCACTTCCTTCTTTGACACTACACAGAATTTTGGATTCTACAAGCAGTTACGTGACTTCTCAATGGTTTCTGGCTGAAGATACCACATGAAGAAACATTATTTAGCTTTCAAAGAAGGGTCTAAAAAAAAACCCCAAAAGGTTGAAGTATACGTGACACCTCTGAAAAGTCTGGATAGAAAGCAGGAAAGCAAAGTCAGTGTTTTAGTTTTATCTTACAGCATTTGTGAAACTCCTCCTGGGCTGCAGGAAGCTGTCTACTTTTTCACCTTGATTTTTGTTTCAGTGTTCAGGAGCGTGAGGTATAAGTCTCTGTTATGGTTTGAGTTAATTGGGGTGACTCTGATTTTGGCTCGGCCTTAGTCTAAAGTAACTTCATTATTTCTGAAAGCTAACTGCCTGTTTTTCAGATAGTTTCTCTTAGAAGTGGTGACTGTGGGTACTGGTACGCAGAAAGGCCAACGTTTATAATTATTCTTTTAGTAACCAAGGCCATCCTCAAGCTAGCGAAAATGGCCGTACCTTCGAGGAGGGACAGACAGGATAGGTGATCCCAAACTGACCAACAGAGAATTCCATCCCATATAAGAGATCATGAGGGTCTTGCTCTCTTCTGCGATGGCTGATGTCCAGTGAGGACCTTGTTTTTCTGATTGCTCCTGATCCCGGATCCTGGATCCAGCTCCTGAGTTCCGTCCTGGCTGTGGACCAATTCCTTTCTGTCTGCTCTACAGCAGTTGTGGTGACATATGGTCATCAAGGGGTACGATGGGGGTGCGATCTCAGATATTTGTAGATATTTTCATCACTTTCTAATTATTTTAATCATTATTACTATTATTATGATAATTTCATTATAGCCGTAGCTTTAGTTGCCAATCCACGAGCCTTTTTCCTCTCATTTTCCTCTCCCTTCCCCTAGGGGTGGGGAGGGTGGAATTTGGGAGCTCAACTTCATGATTTTAGCTGCCAAAAACTTAGATGGATCAGGGCAAATTGTGACAGCCTCATTTGGGCTCTTACAGTTGGTGTATGGGGGTCATTTGGTGCCTTAGAAAGTCTTTAAGCATAGTTCTTTGCTGGGCAGAGGCACTGTGCCCATGGAATGGGCTACTAGAGTAGAAGAGTTGTTGTAGATTGATCAGATCCTTCATGAGGATGAATTTCTGCATCATTAGCACTGTCAGGGCCTTGATGGCAAGAGATGGACCCAATCTCTGAGACCCTGCAGCTTCAAGAGCCCGCTGATGCTTTTTCTAACAAAGGAGAGGCAGGCTGTGTCTGTGCCCATCAGGATGGGAAATGGAGGTTCCCATGAAGCCAAAGGCTGCGAGCTTGTGACTCCTGGCACTCAGAGGAAGGGTATTGCTTCACCTTAAGATTTGCAGCTACAGAATGAGGAGCTGGGAGCTCTGTCAAACAAGGTGCCTGAGCCCATTGACCATGAGACTCATAGGATCACCAGAAAAAGTGGTGTATGTTAGTAATGGAAGAATCCCTGATAGAAGGAACAGAAGGCTCCTCTGACAGCTGGACCAGTCATCTAGGGAGGTTTACTCCTTGCCATGGATTTGAATTGAGGACATCGGTAAAACACTTGCAAATTTTTTACACCTCCAGACAATTACCCCCTGCTGCTCTTCCATGTGGGTATTAATGACTGCCAGAGGAGACCTGGAAAGCAGAAAGCACCCTCTGGGGGTGATGGTCATAGAATCATAGAAACATAGAATCATACGGTTGGAAGAGACCTCTGAGATCGCTGAGTCCAACCGTGCCTGTCTCCCTACATGTCCCTAAGAAACTCATCTACCTGTTTTATAAACTCCATCAGAGTTCAGCTTCTCTAAGCTAAACAACACTAATTCCCTCAGTCTCTCCTGGCAGAGCTTGTTCTCCAGCCCCTCCCCAGCCTCGTTGCCCTTCTCTGGACGCGCTCCAGCCCCTCAGTGTCCCTCTTGGAGTGAGGGGCCCAAAACTGAACCCAGCACTCGAGGTGTGGCCTCACCAGTGCTGAGCACAGGGGCACAATCACCTTCCTGCTCCTGCTGGCCACCCTGTTTCTGATCCAGGCCAAGATGTCATTGGCCCTCTTGGCCACCTGGGCCACTACTGGTTCATGTTCAGCCGCTGTCAACCAACATCCCCAGGTCCTTCTCTGCCAGACAGCTCTCCAGCCACTCTTCCCCAAGGCTGTAACGCTGCACAGGGTTGTTGTGACCTAAATGGAGAACTCTGCACTTGGTCTTGTTGAACTTGGCCCCGTTGGTCTCAGCCCATTGATCCAGCCTGTCCAGATCCCTCTGCGGAGCCTCCCTTCCTTTAAGCAGATCAAGGTCTGGGGCATGTAGGCCCAGGTGGTTTTCTCTTTGACCCTGCTGGTGAGGAGGAGCGTGGTAAGAAGGAGGGGTGGATGGATCCTGCTGATCAACAGTTGGTTGCACAGCTGGCATTGGCAAAAGGGACTTGGTTTTTATGATCATGGGACCGTTTTTGAGGATTGAGGGCAGTTTAGAATAGATGGGATCCACCTGACCAAATGCCACAAAACCATCTTTGCTAACAGGATGGCCAATCAGAAGAGCTTTAAAGTAGGAAAAACAGGGGAAGAAAAGTAAGATCAATAATCAGGTGAGAAAGTGGTGGAAAAGGTCAGTACAGAATGTACGAGGAGTGATACGAACCGAAAAGACTTCATAATAAATAAAGGGCTGAAGGGAGTCCTGTACATAAATCATGTACTCATTAGTAACACAGACACGTGGTGGGATAGCTCACATGACCCAAGAACTGAAATATTTGGTGAAGTGCAGGATAGTGAACAGTGCCTGCTCCGCATTTTACCAGGGACCATTTTTTTCTTCATGGCCTGGTTGTAGAGCTATGAGATCATGGAGATGCGGTGGGGGAGCTTCCAGGAGTACAGGAGTGGATGGAGCCAGTCTGCCAGGAAAGACGAGCTGGGAAGATGAAAAGGAGGGGTTTCTGGGTCTGTTAGACAACAGCTGGCACATAGAGAGCTCTGCTTTGGGATCTACAATGAGCTGTCTGGTAGCATATGGGTGAGGGCAGATCAGCATGGGTGACATTGTGACGGGTGGCTACTGCAGATCCCCTGATCAGGAAGAAGCATTCAAAAGTTGTCTTCTGACAACAGGAAGAAACCTCACATTCACTGGCCCTGGCCCTCATGGGGTATGAGAATCATGCCAAATGTCTATTGGTGTGAAAGCACAGCAGGGCACAAGCAATCAAGTAGTTTTCTGGAATCTCCTGATAAAACCATCTTGACACAAGATGAGCTGGATCATGTAAGGACTTGCATGTAAGGAAGAACTGGTGGTTGTGAAGGTGAGGGGCAGCCTTGGATGTAGTGCTGGAACTCAGGATCTGGAGAACAGGGAGCAATGCGAAAGACAAGACCACAGTCCTGGCCTTCAGGAGAGCAGAATTTGTGCTCTTCAGGGATCTGCCTAGAAAAATCTCATGGAATATGATCCTGGACCAGCAGAGGGATCCAGGAAAATCAATCTCTGCTTGATTTTCAGAGATTAGCTCCTTCAAGCTCAAGAATGGTTCACCTTGAGAAAGTAAGTCAAACAAAGGTGGCAGAAGGCAAGAAAGTTGAATGAGAGGCTCCTGATTAAACTCATAAATGGTAAATACAAAGGAATCATCTGTGATTCCAAGTCCTTCTTCTGATATCTAGTAGCTGCGAGGTTAGTAGTGGGAAATATTCATTCTTGTCTCCTATTCTTGTTCTTCATGCATCTGCTTCTGGCCTCTGTTGGATATGAATTTAAAAGGATCCAAAATAGTGTGAACAAGTCTTCCTTCCTCTGTGCTTTGAGACAAGGAGAAGAACATAATGCTAAGCTTAAGTGGAAACATCTAAACACAGTACGTTAATCCCCATTTGTTCAACTGGAGATGACAGTCTGGTATTTAAAATGATGTGCTTGCAGGGTCTGATACCTGATGATGAATGCTGGGGAAACTCATCTTGCACAGAGAGGTCTTTCTGCTGTCTGAGTCATTTGGGAACCTGTGTCTGTGCAAACAGTTGCCTGAGGATAAAGAGACTGCAGGGTACCATGGTTCCACCTTCAGGAGGAGTCAGTGAGCGAGAGAGTTTTTGTGCAGTGGTTCAGCCTTTCACAATCACTGTGGAACGTAGTAGACACGGTGGTAGATAGTTATACAAAAACATTTGCTTTTTTCCAGTGCCAGGTGCTGTCTCCTCTTTCATGTCCTTTGAAGAGCTGGGGTTTGTTTTCCTCTTCCTCTACACTGTTCTATTTCTAAAACTGTGCCAGATAGTTTGCTCTACAGTAAAGAAACCATTATCAGTATTGCTTTTTGGGGCAGGTAGGGTAGTATTAATCTTTCACTAAAGTATTATCCATACTTTGCAAAAACGAATGTCATTCCTTTTGAGTTGTTAGGGCTGTTCTCACTTAAAAGAATTGATTATTGGCTTGTCTTTTAACAAAAATTAAGGGAGTTAGGGTGAAATATTATATTTTAAAGAATATCTGGGGACCAACTGCCCCAGTCTTATTAATTTTACATTTCCTGACTCTTTCTGGACCTTCAAGTATGTTCTCAAAGTGTACTTTCATGGTAAATAAAAACCTATTTATCATTTATCAATTGTTCCAAAGTTGTTTTGTTTTCACTGATCATAGCTTAATGGACTCTGTTTGCCTTGATGTGTTAAAGTTGCTTATTTGCTCAGGTATTTGATTTTTTATATTTCTTGTTTGAGCGCCATTTTTATAAGAGTCTTGGGAGTGGTTTTGCTGATTATACACACCTTTTTTCTTCTCAGTTTCTTTGATCTAGTGAACTAGGTTATTTGACCACTGAGTCGGACATGCTTTGGACTTTAACTTATTTATGTGTCTTTAACTGAGTTTGTAGGTAGAAAACATTGAGTTATAGTTGACTAAGTTGGCTTTTAATTTGATTTTTCTCTTACTTTAATGATTTTGATTAATGGTTATCTGAAATTGTTGAGCAGTTTCTGAATCCTCAAATGCAGATCTAAGGCACAAAAGGAAATAGAATCATAGAATCATAGAATCATAGGATCATTAGGGTTGGAAAAGACCTCTGAGATCATAAAGTCCAGCCACCAGCCCATCACTACTGTGCCTGCTAAACCATGTCCTATAGTGCCACATCTAGACTTTTCTTGAACACCTCTAGGGACAGAGACTCCACCATTGCCCTGGGCAGCCTCTGCCAGTGCTTCTCAACTCTTTTGGTAAAGAATTTTTTTCTAATATCCAATCTAAACACCCCCTAGTGCAACTTGAGGCCATTTCCTCTCATCCTGATAGTATTGGTTCATCCTAGTCACAAATCTGCATGGTACCCTCAATATGTTTATTTGTATTATTGTTGTTATCAGGTACAAAGGTGTATTTCTCATTTTTGAACACTTTTTCCTATCGCTGCTGCTATGTTTTCAATTTTTAATGTGGGCTTGTTCATCTGCTGTTCCCTTTATTGTGTCAAATGGTTTTCCCCTCCTTATTGCCTCTCTCCTCTAGGAAATTTGTCAAGTTGGCTGACATGATACTCTGAGTCGCTTGAACTGTTGGCAAGCCAAAGAGAACAAGCCCTAAATACTTTCTCTGATAGACCTGGGCACATACAGGTGCCTCTCCCATACCCTTTTCTTGCTGCCAAGTCTTCCCAGAGCAGTGAACCCGCACCCTGTTTGTCACGGATATCTCAGATGCAGTTAAACAGCCTTTTCCCTTCTGGGTGGCCACAGGAACACATCTGCCTTTGCAGCTTCCCACAGGCCACAGGTTTGGATTTGTTTGGTTTAGAAATTGAGTTCTGCCTTTGTGTTTTTTCTTTCTCTGTTCCGGTGTATCCCCTCCAAACAGTTGCAGGAGGCGCTCCAATACTGCCAGTGGCTTTTTGAAGAGCAGGTTTAGGCTGTCTGTATTCCACAAGGTGAATCCAAAGACTTCTCCTTGAGTTGCACTTCAGAGGAAATAAAAAATGAAAGAGTCCTCCTTTTCTCTAGAAAAGTGTCCTAAGGAGATGAAGATATGTTTGAAGGGGAGCCAGCAGGTGGTTTGTGCACGCGTGGTGTTTGAATTCACAGTATCACAGTACCATAAGGTTGGAAAAGACCTTTGAAATCATCGAGTCCAACCTATGACCCAACATCTACACCTACTCCTACTTGTCAACTACACCACGGCACTAAGTGCCTCATCCAATCTCTCCTTAAACACCTCCAGGGACGGTGACTCCACCACCTCCCCGGCAAGTGCATTGCAATGGCCAATCACCCTCTCAGTGAAGAACTTCTTCCTAATGTCAAGCCTAAACCTCCTCTGGCGAAGCTTGAGACCGTGTCCTCTTGTTCTGTCGCCGGTCGCCTGAGAGAAGAGACCAACCCCTGCCTGACTACAACCTCCTTTCAGGCAGTTGTAGAGAGCAATAAGGTCTCCCCTGAGCCTCCTCTTCTCCAGGCTAAACAACCCCAGCTCCCTCAGTCGCTCCTCATGGGGCTTGTGCTCCAGCCCCTTTCCCATCCTCGTCGCTCTCCTCTGGACGCATTCCAGCACCTCAACATCTTTCTCAATCTGAGGGCCCAGAACCGGACACAGCACTCGAGGTGCGGCCTGACCAGTGCCGCGTATAAGGGGATGATGACCTCCCTAGTCCTGCTGGCCACACTGTTCCTGATGCAGGCCAAGATACCATTGGCCTTCTTGGCCACTTGAGCACACTGCTGGCTCATGTGGAGTTTCCTGTCCACCAGCACTCCCAAGTCCCTTTCCGCCTGGCTGCTCTCCAGCCACTCTGTCCCCAGCCCAGAGCTCTGCATGGGGTTGTTGTGTCCAAAGTGTAGAACCCAGCACTTGGACTTGTTAAACCTCATGCTGTTGGAGTCAGCCCATCTCTCCAGCCTGTCAAGGTCCCTCTGTAGGACCCTCCTACCTTCTAGCAGATCGACACTTCCTCCCGGCTTGGTGTCGTCTGCGAACTTGCTGATGAAGGACTCGATCCCCTCATCCAGATCATCAATAAAGATATTAAACAGGACCGGGCCCAGCACCGAACCCTGAGGGACGCCACTAGTGACCGGCCGCCAGCTGGATGGGACGCCATTCACTACCACCCTTTGGGCTCGGCCATCCAACCAATTCCTAATCCAGCACACAACATTCCTGTCCAAGCCACGGGCTGCCAGCTTGTCCAGTAGTCTACTATGGGAGACAGTGTCAAAGGCCTTGGTGAAGTCCAGGTACACCACACCCACAGCCTTCCTCTCATCCACCAGATGAGTCACACGGTCGTAAAAGGAGATCAGGTTGGTCAGGCAGGACCTGCCCCTCCTAAATCCATGCTGGCTGGGCCTGATCTCTCCCTCATTCTGCAGGTGCCGCATGATCACACCCAGGATTAACTGCTCCATAATCTTACCTGGAACTGAGGTCAGGCTGACAGGTCTGTAGTTACCTGGATCGTCCCTACGGCCCTTCTTGTGGATGGGCGTCACATTGGTCAACTTCCAGTCTTCTGGGACCTCTCCAGTGAGCCAGGACTGCTGATAAGTGATGGAAAGCGGCTTAGCAAGCTCATCCGCCAGCTCTCTCATCACAGTAGGGTGGATCCCATCTGGCCCCATAGACTTATGAGGATCCAAGTGGCTCAGAAGGTCTCTAACTTCTTCCTCCTGGATGACGGGGGGCTATATTGCACCCTATCCCCATCCATCACCTCAGAAGACCAGTTGTCCAGAGAACAGTCTGCCTTACTGTTGAAAAATGAGGTGAAGAAGGCATTAAGCACCTCAGCCTTTTCCTCATCTTCAGTTACTGTATTTCCCTCAATGTCCTTCAAATTCCTTCAGTCTTTGCTGAAAGGTCTACTCTGCTTCTTTCCAGAAGAAACTATTCCTGGCCTTTCCAGTATAATTCTTCATGACCTACCCTCCAAATTCTCCATTTGTATTATAACTAAACTTCCTTTTGGGGGGGAACAACTCCCTCTGAGCTTAGCTCCCAGCATGTCCATCTGATTTCATCACACATTTACAAGAGGCTATGTCCAGGGATCCATTGGGAAGGAGAACTGGTTCTGGGATACATCTGTCAAGAAGGTGACTTTTCTTTTAAAGGATGCACTGAGCATTATGTTCTTCTGTGGACAGAACCATCGCATTCAACTTTTCTTCCAAGACAGAAATGTTACTGGTCATGGATTCCCTGGAGGCACTGTAGGTGAACTTAGCAAACCAGATACTTGTGACCAAGCAGTAAGTCACGACCTTCACTATGGAGAGAATAGCTAAAAGCAATGATTTAAAACTAGATCTAAAATATCTGCTTGGAAAAGTCCCTGAGATGTTGACACTTACAGGAAAAAAGAGTGGTAACAGAAGAAATAAAGAAGCATTTGCATTTATAGCCTCTGCAAAACATCTGAAATTGGCCGGACAGGCAGCCTACTCTGTTGAATGGCTCTGAGATTATTCTACTGCAGAAATCCTTCCATGTAGTCCAACGTTGTAATCAGGGCAAGGCTGGGGATAACTGACCTCCCATGAACTTGTAGCTCTTGTACCATACACCGAGAGCAACGTGTGCATGCAATCAAGCAAATGGATCATTTGCATTTCCCATGAAAGTCTGTACTTCCAAATAAAGCCCTCAGAATAAGAATGTGTGTTTTTTCACATGGAGCCAAAGCCTGGAATGGAGAGAAGAAATTGTTCTAATCCTTGGAAAAATCCGGGCAGTGCAGTTCCTCGTGCAGTGTCACTCTCCTCTTGGATACAACTGATTGACCATGATGTGTGCTGCTGCAACATCACCCTGAGACTCCCTGGACAATACAAGTGCAAACTGAATTCTGCCTTTCCATGTTAAAATTTTAATTTCATCAGTGCTTGTTGGGTTTCTTCTAATAATAAAAAAAAACAAACCACAAAACCAAACCTCTTTTCTTAACTCTTTCTGACCATGGGAGAGACTAAGGAAGGGAAAAGGTTACCACATGTTCATGGGTTTTGTTTTTGCTTCAGAGAGAGGCTGCTGCTGCTGAAGCCCTTTTGTGATCCTTCCCAGGAAAGACAGCCCAGAATAGTCCAGAGAAGTCTTTGGTGAAGTCCAGGGTAAGCAACTTCCACTGCTTCTTTCCTCATGTCAACAGAAAACAAAAAATTAATTTTGTTGTAGAAGGTGATCAGGTTAGTCCGGTGTGGTGTGCCTTTGGTAAATCCCTGCTGGTTTTCCCAGTCAACTGCTTCATTTGGCTAATAGTACACAATCCTAGCACCATAGAACGTTTTGGATTGGAAGGGACATTTACAGCTCATACAGAGAAACAAACTTGCAATGAACACTGACATCTTCGACCAGATCAAGTTGCTCAAAGCCCCATTTAACATGACCTGAAATGCTTGCCAGAATGGGGCATCTACCACCTCTCAGGTAAACCTGTTCAGATGTTTCATTGACCTCACTGTAAAAAATTTCTTCCTTCTACCTAGTCTGAACCCCCTTCCTTTTAGTTACAGCCATTGTCCCTTGTCTTGTTGCAATGGGTCTTATTAAAAAGTCTGTCCCCATCTTTCTTACAGGTAACCTTTAAGTATTGAAATGCCACAATAAGGTCTCCTCAGAGTTTTCTCTTCTCTAGCCTGAACAAGCCCAACTCTCTCAGCCTTTCCTCATATGAGAGATGCTCCAGCCCTCTGATCAGCTTTGTGGCCTCCTCTGGACCCGCTCCCACAGGTCCATATCTTTGCTATGCTGAGGGCTCCAGAGCTGGATGTGGGACTTCAGGTAGGGACTCAACCCTAGTGGAGTGGAGGGGCAGAATCACCTCCCTAGCCCTGCTAGCCACGCTTCTTTTCATGCAACCCAGGATGCAGTTGGTTTTCTGGGCTGCATGCATACATTGCTGGTTCATGTCCAGCTTTTCATCTACCCCTATCCCCAAATCCTTCTCAGCAGGGCTACTCTCAATCCTGTCATCCCATATCCTGTATTGATACCAGGATTTGCCTTGACCCAGGTGCAGGACCTTACATTTGGCCTTGTTGAATGTCAGGAGGTTCACATGGGCCCACTTCTTCAGCTTGTCCAAGTTCCTCTGGATGGCATCCAGTCTCTCAGGCATGTCAACCACACCATGCAGCTTGGTATCACCTGCAGATTCACTGAGGGTGCACTCAATCTCACTGTGTCATTTGATTAAGATATTAAACAGTACTGTTCTCAATGTGAACACCACTCGTCTCCATCTGGACATTGAGATGTTGACTACTACTCTCTGAATATGATGATCCAACCAATTCCTTAACTATCAAATTGTCCATTCATCAAATCCATCTCTTTCCAATTCAGAGGGAAAGATTTTGTGGGGAACCATGTTGAAGGCCTCACGGAAGTCCAGAAAATTGACTTCTGTAGCTCTTCCCTTCCCCACTGATGTAGTCACTCCATCACAGAATGGCACTAGTTTGGTTAGGCAAGAGTCGACCTTGGTGAAACTGTACTGGCTATCTTGAATCAACTCCCTGTCCTCCATGTGCCTGAATATCACTTCTAGGAGGACCTGTTCCACGATTTTCCCAGGCACGGAGGAGAAGCTGACGGGTTGGTGGCTCCTGAAATCCTCCTTTCCGCCCTTTTTAAAAATGAGTGCAATGTGTCCTTTTTTCCATTCCCATGGGACTTCCCCTGACTGCTGTAACTTTTCAAATATCAAGCAGAATGGCTTGGCAAGCTCCTCCACCAGCTCCCTCAGGACTCTAGGATGCATGTCATCAGCTCCCACAGATTTAGATATGTTCAGGTTCCTCAGGTGGTTTCACACCTGACCTTCTCTATGGTGGGAGGGACTTTGCTTCCCCAGTCCCTGCCTTGATATCCATCTGCTCAGGAGGTATGGGAATAGAGTTTGCCAGTGAAGACTGGGACAAAAGAGTTTCTGAGTACCTCAGCTTTCACCTCAGCAGCTGTTGCCAGTTGAATCCATCAGGTGTTACACTGTCTTCATATCCCTTTTCTAGCTGACAGGTCTATAGAAGGCCTTCTTGTTACTCTTTGTGTCTCTTGTCAAGTTCAGCTCCAGCTGCCCCTTTGCCTGCCTGACCCCATCCCTACACAAGCAGGCAGCATCTCTACACTCTTCCCAGGATTCCTGTCTCTGCTTCCGCTGCTTGTGCATCTCCTTCTTGCTCTTCCATTTCCCCAGCACGTCCTGACTCAGCCATGCTGGTCTCTTGCCTTGCTTTCCTGATTTCTGACACCTGGGGACTGAGATCTGCTCACTTGTCTCTGAGGGCAGTTTCCCAGGATGTCCTGGTGACTCGTGCTTCGAACAGCTGGAAGTTTGTTTTCCTAAACTGCAGGGTCCTGACTTCTGGCTGAGGGAAGCCTTCACATTCAGTCACAAGGGTCAGGACAGCTTCCCTTCCTTTCTAAATTCCCCCTCAGAGGGGAACATAGGTGTGGCTGGATCCAACCTTAGTCCCTACTGCAATTTATGTCTGAATGATTGTGATTTTCCCTACTCCCTCGTTAGCAGGGGATTAGGTGAAGATATACATAAGAGTTAGCTACCAGTCAGAGTTAGTGCTATCTGTGAGTACCCTGCTGGATGGTCACCTACAGCTGTGCCTGTCAGAGTCCTCTTAATGGGCTCTCCACTAACCCACCAATAGGTTACTTGCTGCCAAATGGGCTCTCACTGGACCAGTGCCTTTCAGAGACCTCCCAAGAACTCTCAGAGACAATTTCATAATGCTGAAACAATAAGTAATTTATTTCAAGTGTCAGATAAAACAAGTTTGGAACTGTCATTGGTAAAGTCACTTGCTGCATTAGTGCCAGATGATTACAACCACTTAACAATGATCATATGTATGTATATATAGTATATATATGTATGTATTGAAACTCAAGTTTCCCAGGAAACATCCAAGAAAGTTGGAGGCACAACTTTTGCAAAAAATGCATCCCTTCCTATGTAAGAAAAGAGGTGCAGGCCCATCAAACTGTCCATCAGGAAAGGTGGTTGTTTGATTCCTTCTCCCCCACAAAAGGGTTTTCAGGTGCCAATTTTATATTTCT
The DNA here is from genome assembly GCA_033558235.1 of Neomorphus geoffroyi. NCBI lineage: Eukaryota > Metazoa > Chordata > Aves > Cuculiformes > Neomorphidae > Neomorphus > Neomorphus geoffroyi. Next base: position 271,594 of record JAUMJM010000037.1, read on the forward strand.
GAAAACTCTTTGATACTTCTTAGCAAAGTGGGACTAAACCAATTCCCACTCTTTGTTGCCCAGTCTACATGCATTGATGTACTTACACTTGAGGTGGCTGAGCTTGAGGTTTCTCAATTGGAAAGAGCTGGGAAGCATTCCTCACTAGTCTAGGAGGTGCGTTAATCCACTCTGTTGCTTATGAATCATAGAATCATATGGTTGGAAGAGACCTCTGAGATCACGGAGTCCAACCATGCCTGTCTCCTTACATGTCCCTGAGAAACTCATCCACCCATTTTTTAAACTCCTCCAGGAATGGTGACTCCACCACATCCCTGTGCAGCCTGTTCCAATTCCTGACCACTCTCTCAGTGAAGAAACTCTTCCTAATGTCCAATTTAAACCTCCCCTGGCACAGCTTGCAACCTTTTCCTCTTATCTTATCACTGTCACTTGTGAGAAGAGCCCAGCACCCACCTCATCACACCCTCCTTTCAGGCAGTTGTAGACAGTGATGAGGTCTCCCCTCAGCCTCCTCTTCTTGAAACTAAACAACCCCACTTCCCTCAGTCTCTCCTGGCAGGGCTTGTTCTCCAGCCCCTCCCCAGCCTCGTTGCCCTTCTCTGGATGCGCTCCAGCCCCTCAATGTCCTTCTCGGAGTGAGGGGCCCAAAACTGAACCCAGCACTCGAGGTGTGGCCTCACCAGCGCTGAGCACAGGGGCACAATCCCCTCCCTGCTCCTGCTGGCCACGCTGGGTCTGACACAGGTCAAGATGCCATTGGCCCTCTTGGCCACCTGGGCCACTGCTGGCTCATGTTCAGCCGCTGTCAACCAACACCCCCGGGGCCTTCCGTGCCAGGCAGCTCTCCAGCCACTCTTCCCCATGTCTGCAATGCTGCATTATTGTGACGTAAATAGAGGACTCTGCACTTGGCTCTGTTGAACCTCATCCTTTTGGTCTCAGCCCATCGATCCAGCCTGTCCAGATGCCTCTGCAGAGTCTCCTTCGTTCAAGCACATCCACACTTTCACCCAGCTTCGTGTCATCTGTAAACTTGCTGAGGGTGCACTCGATTTCTTCATCGAGATTGCTGCCAAACATGTTGAACAGGACTGAACCCAGCACTGAACCCTGGAGAACACCGCTTGTGACTGGTTTCCAACTGGATTTAATTCCATTTACCACAACCCATCCAGCCAGTTTTTAACCCCGCAGAGGCTGTGCCTGTCCAGGCCAATGGCAGCCAGTTTCCCCAGCAGGATACTGTGAGAGATGGTGTCAAAGGCTTTACTGAAGTCCAGGAACCCCACATCCACAGCCTTTCCCTTGTCCACTAAACGGGTAACCTTGTTATAGAAGGAGATCAGATTGTTCTGGCAGGACCTGCCTTTGGTGAACCCATATTGACTGGGCCTGATCACTCGGTTGTCGCGTGTGTGCTCTATGATAGCACTCACAACAATCTGCTCCATGACCTTCCCTGGTACCGAGGTCAGAGTGACAGGCCTGGAGTTCCCCTGATCCTTCCTCTGACCCTTCTTGTAAATGGGGGTAACATTTGCCAACCTCCAGTCCAGCGGCACTTCCCCAGTCAGCCAGGACTGACAGGAGATGAGGGAAAAGGGTTTGGGGAGGACCTCTGCCAGTTCCCTTAATACCCTCAGAAGGATCCTGTCTGGCCCCATGTATTTGTGTGTGTCCAGCTGGCCAAGCAGGTCACTAACCAAGTCCTCCCGAACAGCTGGAGCTTCATTCCCACTATCTCCCGCTGAGGGGGCTGAGTATCCCTAGGACATTCCTCCTTGGAGTTAAAGAGTGAGGCAAAGAAGGCACTGAGTACCTCTGCCTTGTCCTCATCCTCACCACTACTGTCCCTTCTGCACCCAGCAAGGGAGCGAGAGTCTCCTTTGTGCTCCTGTTGCTGCTGTTATATTTGAGGAAGTTGTTTTTATTGTCTTTGAACAAAGTGGCCAGTTGAAGTTCTAGTTGGGCTTTAGCCCTTCCTGGTTGGGTGGCCGATAGCAGACTCCTACCACAATATCTGGGTTACCACGCACACCACTGAGTTTAACCCATAAACACTCTACCTTATCATCGCTAATACTGAGTTCTATACAGTCAAAGCACTCTTTGACGTATAGAGCAACCCCACCACCTCTCTTTCCTGGTCTGTCCCATCTAAATAACTAATAGTCATCCATGGTAGCACTCCAGTCATGCGAGTCGTCCCACCATGTTACTGTGACAGCAATTATAATTGTCCTGCCTTCCCACAGCTTCCACCTCCTCCTGTTTGTTTCCCATGCTGCGGACATTACTGTAAATGCACTTCAGATGAGCTGTTGTCACCCTGTCTTTTACTATCTGTGTAGTTGGAGATCCTAGGCTATCGCATTGCCCCTCAGAACCTGCGGTGTTGTCCTGCTTGAAGCTGCCCAAGTTTTGTATTACCATGTCATTGGTACCCACATGGAAAATAATTAGGAGGTAAGAGTCTGTACTTTTTCCCAGTGGTGGCAGCGTCTGTGAGACATCCTGGATCTCAGCTCTTGACAAGCAGCAAACTTCCCTTCACTGTATATCAGGCCAGTAGTGCGGTGCCTCAGTGCCTCTCAACTGAGGGTCACCCACAACCAGCACTCACCACTGCCTTTGGTAACTTTGAGTATGAGCTGCCAGTGCCATTTCTCCCCATGAATCTGTGTTATTGGTTTTGTCCTCTGCCATGAACTCGTATCTGTTGTTGGTTGGTGCTTTGGAGGAAGGGGAGTAATGTGATATCTTATTCCTATGGGTCATCAGAGACCATGACACCGCTCTCTCCCAGGTGCTGTCTGTTTGCTATTCACTCCATATTCCTCTCATGTGGCCTGTTCCATGATGTGTTGCTCCAAGGTTCTGGAAAGGTGAAGCAAAGCACTGAGTTCCATTAAGGGATATTGCCATGCAGTTATGCTGCAAGTGTCTGCCAGGAGTCTAAAGGATCGAGTCCCAAGTGTAGCTGCAGTTGCTAGAGGGTGCTTCAGCGATGTGGCAGGCAAGCATGAGAGACTGTAAAACCTTCTCTGTTGTGGGGCCATAGCTCTATGTCTGCATCTGAGAAAGAGTACCAGCAACATTAGCAGACAAGGATGAACAGGCACCGATAGTTCAGGATGATGTACTTCGGAGAATGGCCATGAAGATTATGAAAGGACTGGAGCATGTCTCCTGTAAAAAGGGCTGTGAGAGGAGGGACAGTTTACCTTGGAGAAATGAAGTGTCATGGAGGATCTCATAAATGTACAGAAATATTCGAAAAGAGGGTGCAAATACTGGGCCAAGCTCTTCTCAGTGGTTCCCAGTGACAGGACATAGGGAAAAGGGCACAAACAGAGACACAGGATGGTGCCTATGAACTGCAGAAAACCTGAGTGTGAGAGTGGATGAGCACTGCTGCAATTTCCCAAGCAGCTTGTAGAGCCAGATACTGAAAAACTGTCTGGACATAGCCTTGCGCTGCAGGGGGCCCTGCACAAGCAAGTGTGTTGCATCAGATCCCTTCTGGAGGGCTCTTCCAACCTCAAAAATTCTCTGAAAATCAGGTCTGTAAGAGCATGCTAAGTTCTGTGTGGAATCCTCATATTAGTTCACCACTCCTATCCATTCAGGTGGGTGGGCAACAACCTCTTCCATACCTGATCCTACATGGCCAGAATGGTGCCTGCTCACCTCTCCCCACCTCCTCTCTGCCGACACACCTGCTGTTCTCAGTAGAGTCCCACATCTCTGAACAGCACCCAACCACAATAAGACCCCCCCTACCTCTGAGCCCAGGCTGAGATGGACTGGGACACCTGAGAACAGGGAGGAGGGGAGAGCAGGAGGGAAGGAAGCTGATATTGTTCAGAAGTGCCTCAAGTGTCTCTCACTGTGGTCCCTGCAGGGTGCAGTAATAGAGTGCAGTGTCCCCAAGATCCAGTTGGATGATGGTTAGGGTCCCTGAGCTCTTGTCTGTCTGGCAGGAAAATCTCTTGCGAGCAAAAGGGGCCGTGTGGCTGTAGGAGCCCCCCCGGCCCTTGCTCTGCAGCAAGTACTGCAAGGTTCTACTGGGATGCTGGCGGTACCAGGCCATGTAAATATAGGAGGAGTTTGAGCTGTAAGTGCATCGCAAGGTCCCGGTGTTCCCTTCTTGCCACAACACCGCAGACTTGGTTGCGTGAATCTCAGCACCCTGAAATGCACCTGAAAGAAAAGCAGGACAGTTCCTCTGCTGCTTTGCTCTCACTGGCACAAGGAAGAGCCCCATGAGATGTTGCCATGAAGCCCAGACTTTCCTGGTGCCCCAGGGAAGAAGGTGACAAAAGGAAGGCAGAGAGGAGCTGCATGCAGGCAGGAAGGGTGACTGGGCTTTTTGGAGTACAGAAACTCATGGAATCAACTCTACAGCATAAAGCACAGCATTTGGAGTGGAGCAGAGGGAAACTGGCCATGCTGGGAAAGGAGGTCTTGAGAAAGGCCAGGAAAACCTTTGGGAAGAGCGCTGAGCCACCTCAGCACTCAGCTGCTCCAAATTTTGGACACCCTTCCTCGGGCCCAGCAGGTTTCTGTTCAATTTCAGCTGCATATCACACAGAGGTAGTGCGCAGAGACCTGGGGGTTCAGGGCACACAGCGACAGGGATGCCTCAGACTGGGAACTGTCCAGGGACACAGTGGGTCGACATTGCACTGATGGCCCAAATTTAATGACTGAGGAATCATAGCTAATAGTGGACACCCACTAGAGTCTGGCACCAGGAGCCTGGTGGTACCAAGCTCCATAATATCCCAATGTGAAGCCAGACACATGGCAGGAAAGGAGCATGGAGTCCCCAGACACTTGCAGTCCTCCACTGGCCTCCATCAGCCTCCACTGTGCCCACAGCTCTGTGGATGGAGAGTGTAGGCAGTCAGGCAGGGAGTACCCATGGCCCAAGGCTTTTCCCCCACTGCCTCAGTGCCCACCGCCCCAGCCTAGCATCAGCCATCACCACCTACTCTCTCCTTCTCCTTCTCCTTCTCCTTCTCCTTCTCCTTCTCCTTCTCCTTCTCCTTCTCCTTCTCCTTCTCCTTCTCCTTCTCCTTCTCCTTCTCCTTCTCTTTCTCCTTCTCCTTCTCCTTCTCTTCTCCACCTCTCCTTTTCTGTCCTCCTTCCCCTTCCGCACCATCACTTCTCTCCTCATACATTCTCACCTCCTGGCCCTATGGCCAAGGAAAAGGCCAGCACCAGCAGCCCAAACCTGCCCACCATTCTGTCTTGCCCGTCTCTCTCCCCTCTTTCTATACTCAAGCATATCAACACTCCTGCCCAACTTGGTGTCATCAGATACTAAGCCTTGAAAAACACCACTTGTTTCCAGCTGCCAACTGCACTGAACTCCATTCAACACAAATCTTTGAGGCCAGAAAGTTTTTTCCTCAACCAACAAGATGTCCATCCAACCAGGAGCAGCCAGGAAGGTACCTAGGAAAGACAGAGGGGCTGCAGGCAGGCTGAAGTGCCAGGCTGGCTGAGTGACTAAGAGTACACTTAATATACTTCACAGCATAAACCACTGCTTTTGAGACTCAGAGAAGGAAAGGGTGGTGCAGGGAAAGCAGCTCTTGCTGGAAAGTGAGGGCAACCTGCTGTGTGCACTGCTAGCCCCTGTCCCTGGAAGAGCCTGAGCTGCCCACAATTCCCATCTCTATAGCTCCTACAGCCTGAGCTGGGCCTGAGCAGGTTTGTGTTCAAGCTCATCTGCATTTCCCGTCTCCCTGGGAGGCACCGGAGTGGCACAGAAGTGGAGTGCAGAGTCCTGGGAGTTCAGAGCACGCAGGGACAGATGCCTTAGACCATAAACTTTTCCAGGATGCCGTGATCCAACCCTCCACTGAGTGCCCAAATTTAACGAATGAGGAATCATGCGAGATACTGGACACCCAAGTCTGGCAGCAGTGTCTGGCGGTACCACTAGACTCCTTAATTTTCAAAGGCAAAGCCGGTGCTGCAGCAGGAGAGGAGTACAGAGTCCCCATGCCCTCGTAGTCCTCCACCAGCCTCTACCATCCTCGATTGCACCCACAGGCCTGTGGAAGGAGAGCACAGGTAGCCAGGCAGGGTGCACCAATGGCCCCTGCTACCTCTCTTTCTTATTGACCCTTGCATCCCTCTTTGTTTCCTTCTTCGTTTCCCTCTCCTCTCCTCCCCTTTCTTCTTTCCCAACCCCAGGATCACTGCTCTCACGCCTGGCTCTCACCTCCAGGTTCTGTGGCCAAGGACAAGACCACGAGCCATGACCTCACCAAGGCCAACATCCTGCCCTTCAGGACCTCAGCAGTCATAAGAAATGGGCTGGCAGTGACTTCCCTGTGCCACTCCCTGGCACAGCAAAGTCCTGCCCCCGGGGAGGAACCAGTCTGCGCACCGGGTAGGCTGGGTCTTCTGAGAAGTGCAATCTGTTTCTCCTGTTGCCCCAACAGATGTTGGGACACAAACACCCAAAGTCATGTTATGTACCGCATGATATCTTCTGAATCAATAAATCCAAGGGAATTGAGGAGGACAGGAGGAGAGACACAACCTCAGGTATTGACATACAGGGACGAATGCCCTCTGGGCATTTTCTTCTCTAAGTTAAACAAATCCCTTTTGCTCAGGCCATCCTTGGATTTCAGATGCTCCTTTCCTCAACTTCATGTACCATCATTGCATTTTCTCTGCTCTGGACACGTCTATCCCAGGCAGGGGAGCCCAGAACTGGACCCAGTGCTCCCCAGTCTCACCAGCACTGAGCTCAAGAGTAGCCCAGCTCACTGAGCAAGGAGTCAGGTTAACTTGCCAGGAGGCCAGCAGGGATAAACAAGGCCAAGGACTGCTGGGGGGGGGAGGCGGCACCTGGGAAAGCAGAGCGGGGAAAAGTGTTGAGGTACTGAATGTCTTATTCGTCTCGGTCTGTACATGCTGCCACATATTCTCTGTCAATTGTTTTTTGGTCCACTGTGCTGCAGAGCTGCTCCATGGTTAGATCAGTAGCACAGTAATAAACTGCTTTATTCCCTTGCTTTGCTGTCTGGATATGCAAATTTAATATGTTCTGTGACTGACTCATTGATTATTTAAAGTGACCCTGGAAATTTTCTCCATAGACATCACCTCACCTATAAGTCCAATGCAAAGTGCCACGTGGTCCCTGAGGGTGCCAGAACTAGTAGTAGTTGCTTGTAAGCTCTCCACTTTTGTGACACCGGAAAGTGACTCCTTCTCCTCTCGCACAACCAATTCCCTGCTGTGTTGCTCCAAGACCACCTGGCCAGTGACTGCTGCAGGGAGGAAGAACAAGCCATGCTCACACCAACATCCAGCAAGGGTCAGGGCAACGCTGGCAAGGACATGGTGATGGGAATAGCCCAGGGGGAGGACTAAACCCTCAGCTCACAAAGATGTGCAGAGGAGTAGAGCTGGTACCAGGAATCAAAGCTCACGAGGAGGAATTCACCACTCTTCCTTCCCTCCTTTTCCTTCTCATGCAGGTAGCCTTTCCTCATTTTCCCACTAAAAGCAGGAAGGTTTTCCATCTTGGGAGATAAATCCCTTTCCCCTTTGCCAAGCTGGAATGGTGAGGAAACCAGTCTCTGAATCTGCTCTCAGGAAGCACAGGTTGGACAAGGGCCTCGCAAAGGCAAGTGGGGCTTGGCCCCTGTGCTGCCGGCCTCATGTTTCTCTTTGCAAAGGGGGTTGCAGTGCCCTGTGAGAAGATGGTCCAGTCTGAGGGCAAAGCATTGGACCCCAAGAGATGGGAGCAGCAGGAGATGCCCTGCCTTTGCACACTGGGCAGAGGAGGTCAGGTTGGGTGCAGTTGCCTCTCAGAAGGAGAAGAGAAGGAGGGCTCTACCCACTGTGTCGCTGATGGGTCCACACTTCCCTTCCAGCTCTGAGTCTCAGAGCTGCAACCCTGCTGGGAGATTTGTGTTAACGCTCAGTGGAATTTCCTGTCACTGTGCATACAGCACAGAAATAGTGGGCACAGTCCCCGTGGTGCAGGAGGTGCAGACTTAGAGTTGCCTCAGACTGGGCATTGTCCCGGGAGGCGTTGGCTCTACCCTGCACTGCTGGCCCGAATCCCATACGCGAGGAATAATGGCTGATCCATGACACCTACTCGAGCTGGGCACCGGGTGCCTGGCGGTACCACCGCACATAATGGTTCTCGAAGGTGAAGCCAGTCCCATGGCAGGACAGGAGCACAGAGTCCCCAGGCACTCGTAGACCTCCACCAGCCTCAGCCAGCCTCATCTGCGCCCACAGTCCTACAGACAGAAAGTGTGACTGTGTGAAAGTGTGACCTGTGACTGTCTGCCAACTACACCAAAATCCATTCACCACAACTCTTTGGGACAGGTCATTTTTTTTCTCAACTCCACCCCAGTGACCCCTTGCCCCAGCCCAGCATCAGTTGCCATCCTCTCCTCTCCTCTCCTCTCCTCTCCTCTCCTCTCCTCTCCTCTCCTCTCCTCTCCTCTCCTCTCCTCTCCTCTCCTCTCCTCTCCTCTCCTCTCCTCTCCTCTCCTCTCCTCTCCTCCCCTCTCCTCTCCTCTCCTCTCCTCGCCTCGCTTCCCCCTGCCTTGCCTCACCCTGCCTTGCCTCACCTCTTGTCCCCTCCTCTCCTCTTCCCCTCCTCTCCTCTTCCCTCCACTCTTCCTCCCCTCCTCTCCTCTCCACTCCTCTCTCCTCTTCTTTTCTCCTGTCCCTTCTTCCCCAGCGCTGGGATCACTGCCCTCATGCCTGGCTCTCACTTCCCAGCCCTGTGGCCAAGGACAAGGCCAGGAGCCATGATCCCACCAAGGCCACCATCCTGCCCTCCCAATGGACCTCAGGAGCTGCAAGAAATGGTCTAGCAGTGACGTGTCTCCCCCCACCCCTGGGCACAGCAAAGTCCTCCCCCTGAGGAGGAGCCACCCCAGGCACCAGGGAGGGCTGGGGACAGCTCTGCTGTGAATGACATTATCCCAAAAGAGCCCAAGGCTGCTGAGGGACAACAACTTGACCAGGACCCTGCAATATTTCCTGGTGACAAAAAGGGCCAAGGGCAGCCTGGGCTGCACCAAGAGGAGCCTTTCCAGCAGCTCAGGGACTACATCCTTCCCCTCTACTCAGCACCTGCTATGCTGACCTCAATTTTTCACTTCCCAGCACAAGAGAGACTTGGACATCCAGGAGAGAGGGCAGGGAAGGCCATGAAAGTGATCATGGGAGTGAAGTACCTCTTCCATGAGTAAAGGTTGACAGAGCTGGCAGTGTTCAGCCCCGAGAAAGGAAGGCTGAGGGATGATCTCACCAGATAGAGAAGTATAGGAGGGGATGGTGCAGGGAGGGAGAGCCAAACTCTTGTCAGTGGTGCTCAGTGAAAACAAGAGTCAAGGTCCAGCCTCATCCGACACCTTTTCACTGTCAGGGTAAGTAAACACTGGCACAGGTTGCCCAGAGAGGTTGCTGACTCTCCATGCTTGGAGACATTCAGAAGTTGTCTGAAGATAGTCCTGAAACTGGCTTGAATGGACTCTGCTTGAGCAGGGACCTCGCTCTGATGACCTCCTGAGGTGCCTTCCAACCTTAACCACTCTCTGATCCTGTGAAAGGCTCTCAGGCACATTCACGACTCAATGGGTGGTTTTATGGCAGGGCAAAGGGGAAAATGGAAACTCGAACTTTGCTCGTCTCCTGAGGAATTCCAGAAACAGCTTTTTACAGGAGTATTGAGGAAAACTCCCTTGCCCTTTTTGGCTTCAATTTCAAAGCTGGAACTCAAGAGAGAAAGATGCAAGTGATACAGAAGTGATTGGGTCGAGTGACACAGTCGCTCCCATGTTCAGCATGGTTCTGTTTGCCAGATATGGTATTTATTCTTCCTTTGCATCTTCTCATTCTGCCGTAAGGTTGCAGACGTGGCTCCATGCACATGGGACAGGGTTGTACAACCACGTACACAAAACTTGAGCCAGCTTTTGCAAGGACGGGAGATAACACGCATCTCCATTGGACCACTTGAGTGGATGATTACTGGAGCCCCAGAGGCTGACTGCTGGATACAGCCTGGTGCTGGAAGCAGGGTTTCTGGACACGGGAGGGGAGGGAATTCAATTGATCTTTCCTCTCACAACCACCCAGAGGCCACTGACAGAGGACTGTAGAAGGGAAAGGGTAGCACAGTGGCAACGCATGAATTGAGAAGGAGAGACTTGAGGTCTCAAAGCATTTGCAGACATCAAAGCTTCATCCGAAACACTGGGGATGGCCCTCAAGCCTGACATTGTCTTTCATGCTTTCCAGAAAGGCTTTCGAAAGGGCAATGGAAGAGGAGCTATTGTTACTCCACGGGTGGTACGAGAGTTGAGGCTGTAATGGATGTCATTGCTGGATCGTATCCCTCTACCGATCTCACCACATGAGCTTTTCCTTGGTTTCTTACCCCCTGTCCAGGTGAGGAGGGGGACTGGCAGAGAGGCTTGGTGGACACCCGGTGGCCAGTTAAGGTCAACCCACCACACTTGGCCACTCATCAGGTGATAGTAGTAGCCACCCACCACAAGGTCACTCACACTGACCTGCCCTCAGTCTTCCCTGACAGCCAGGCTCCATCCACTCCTGTACTCCTGGAAGCTCTCCCATTGCAGCTCCATGATCCCAAAGCTCTGCAGCCAAAACACTGAGCCATGGTGGAGAGGAGCCCAGGCACTGTACAACAACCTGCATTTCACCTTTCAGCCCCAGCATTTCCCAGAACAGAACCTCTTCCATTGGAAAAGCTCTCAGTCCCTGAAACACACCATCATCCACACCCTTTCACTGCAAGCGCGCCAGAGCTCTGGTTCCTGCACCTGCCCTTGCCTGACACCAATGGCTGCTTAGCAACTATCAGAAGGAAACACTGCCACATCCGTAATCTCTGTCCGTTGATTTTTGGTCCACTGTGCTGCAGAGCTGCTCCATGGTGAGTGCAGCAGCACAGTAATACACTGCTTGATCCCCTTGCCTTGCTGCCTCGGTCTGCAGTGTGAATCTGTTCCGGGCGCTCTTCAGTGATGCCTTAAAATGACCTTGGAAACCTTCTCCATAAACTTCATCTGACCTGTAAATCCAGTCCAGAGTGCCACGTGGCCCTTGCCGATACCAGTACATGAAGTAGTTGCTCATAGTGTCCCCGTTCATGCTGCATTGGAAAGTGACTCCTTCTCCCTCTCGCACAACCAATTCCCTGCTGTGTTGCTCCAAGACCACCTGGCCAGTGACTGCTGCAGGGAGGAAGAACAAGCCATGCTCACACCAACATCCAGCAAGGGTCAGGGCAACGCTGGCAAGGACATGGTGACGGGAATGGCCCAGGGGGAGGACTAAACCCTCAGCTCACAAAGATGTGCAGAGGAGTAGAGCTGGTACCAGGAATCAAAGCTCACGAGGAGGAATTCACCACTCTTCCTTCCCTCCTTTTCCTTCTCATGCAGGCAGCCTTTCCTCATTTTCCCACTAAAAGCAGGAAGGTTTTCCATCTTGGGAGACAAATCCCTTTCCCCTTTGCCAAGCTGGAATGGTGAGGAAATGACTCTCCTTTCCCTGAATCTGCTCTCAGGAAGCACAGGTTGGACAAGGGCCTCGCAAAGGCAAGTGGGGCTTGGCCCCTGCGCTGCCGGCCTCATGTTGCTCTTTGCAAAGGGGGTTGCAGTGCCCTGTGAGAAGATGGTCCAGTCTGAGGGCAAAGCATTGGACCCCAAGAGATGGGAGCAGCAGGAGATGCCCTGCCTTTCCACACTGGGCAGAGGAGGTCAGGTTGGGTGCAGTTGCCTCTCAGAAGGAGAAGAGAAGGAGGGCTCTGCCCACTGTTCTCTGCAGGAATGGCAGAGCTGGGGGCAGTCAGGTTGCAAGCACTCAGCTCAGCCACACAGAGCCGTGCCCAGCCCAGCAGCACGCTCAGCTCTGGAGCGCATCACCCCTTCCTTTCACTCACCTACGATGGGCAAGAACCCCACGCACAAGGCAGCCCACATGGCCCCACACTCTCTCGCCTCTCTCCTGCTGCCCTCTGCCTGCACAAGAGCTCTGCCCACAGCTGCCCTGGCTGGGCCCCTGGCTCTGCACTCAGCCCCAGGTCCTCTTGGTCCCTCCCTCACTCGAGGACAGTAGGGAAACCAGAGGCGGGGCTGGAGGAGCAAAAGAACTTGAAACTGTTGCTGCCCCCTGGGTATTTCTGCCCCTATGGGGTGCAATCCCAGAGTGCTGCTTTGGCAGGAGAACTTGGGGTACAAAAGGGATGGAGTTGCTCTAGGGCCACCCAGACCTTCCTCGCAGGAGGCTGCTGGGACTTTGGAACAAGAGCAACCCACTGATTTGTTCTCACTAGCACAGAAAAAGTCCCATGTGGAATCAACACAAGTAGGCAATGACATTTCTGCTCTGGCTGGACCCCAGCAGGTTTCTGTTCAAGCTCAGCTGTGTTTCCCATCTCTGTGCATCTGTCACCAGCTCAGAGCGAACAGCGCAGAAGTAGCGGGCAGAGTCCCACAAGTGCAGGACATGCAGGGACAGTGTTGTCTGAGACTGGGAATTTTCCCGGGATGCATTGGCTCGAACCTGCACTAATGGCCCAAATTTAATGACTGCCGAGTTATAGTCAATAAAGGACACCCACTCGAGTCTGGCACTGGGCACTTGGCGGTACCACCATAGTGATTGGCTATGGAAGGTGAAGCCAACCCCGCAACAGGAGAGGTGCACAGAGTCCCTGGGCGCTCGCAGCCCTCCACCGGCCTCCATCAACCTCCACTTTGCCCACAGTCCTGCAGACAGAGAGTACAAGCAGCTGGGCAAGGAAGCCCATTGTCCGAGGCTGTTCCCCAGCTGCCCTTGTGTCCCCCAGCCCGGCCCAGCACCAGCTGCCACCCCTGCTCTCCCAGTAAACCCCCATGACCAACAAAAGCCCCTCTCTCCCTCTTCTTCACTTTCTCCCTTGCCTTCTCTCTTTCCTCTTGCTTCTCCCTCTCCCTCTCTTTCCCCTCTCCTTTCCTCACCCTCACCGTCTCCAAATCATCATAGACTATGGACTAAGAGTATCATCCAGACGCTCCTTGAATGCTGGTAGGCCTGGTACCCTGGCCACTTCCCAGGGGTTCCTGTTCCAGTGAGGAGCCACCCTCTGTGTGCAGAACCCTTTCCTAATGCCCCATCTGAACTTCCCTCACGCAGCTCTATTCCATTTCCAGGGTCCCATTGCTGGTCACCAGAGAGCACCTGCCCCACGAGGTGCCCAAAACCACACGACTCAAGGTGGGGCTGCACCAGTGCATTGTAGAGTGTCACAATCCCCTCACTTGACCGGGTCGCTGTGCCTTGCCATATGCACCCCAGGTCATGGGTGGCTCTTTTAGCTGCCAGAGCACAACACTGCTGATTTATGTTCAACCAGACACCAACCCACATCGCAGATCTCCTTCCATGGGACTGCTCTCCAACCTCTCTCTCCTCAATTTGTACAGAGAACCAGGATTACTCCAATCCAGGTGGAGAATCTGGCACTTGCTCTTGTTAGATTTTATACGGTTGGAGCCTGCTCAGCTCTCCAGCCTATCCAGGTCTCTCTGTAAGACCTCCCTACCCTCAAGGGAGCCCACAGCTTCTCCTACTTTAGGATCATTGGCAAACTTAATTCATGTGCTTTCAAGTCATGCATCCAGATCATTTATGAAAACATTAAAGACCGCTGCCTCCAAAATTACGCCTTGGGGAAACCCACTGGTGACCGGCCACCAGCATGATGGAACAAAATTTCCTGGATCTCTTTGAGCTCAATCCTTCAGCCAGTGGTCCACTCAACACATCATGGACTTGTCTGGCCTTGTGTTGGACATCTGTCCGGAAGAATCCTCTGAGAGACAGTATCAAATCTTTCCTAAAATCCATCCCTCTCACATCTATGAGCTTCTCTTGGTGATGTCATCAGCAAAGGACATTGAGTTGGTTAAGCAGGACTTTCCCCTCAGGACCTCATGCTGTCTATGACCAATGACTGCGCTGTCTCAAAGGGGTTTTTCAAGAACTCCTGGAAAAACCTTCTCCATGATTTTACCAGGTACCGAAGAGAGACCAACAGCCCTGTAATTACCAAGATCTGCCTTCCCTCCCTGCTTGAAAACTGGGACAAAATTCAGTCACCTGGGACATCTCCAGACTGCCAAAAATTTGAAAAATAATGGTAACACCACTCATCTCTTTCAGTGCCCTGGGATGAACCCTAGCAGGCCCAGCGACAGCTGCATCCACAGCCCTGCAGATGGAAAGCGTGGGCTGAGAAGATGGAAATGGGCAGCACCAGGAAAGGAGCTCTTGCAGAAAAGATAGGATCACTGCAGTGCGCTGTGATGGCCTCTCTCATCTTCAGAAGCGCCCTGATCCAGCTCAGCGTTCACTGGATCCAAACATTGTGCACCCTGTCTGGGCCCCAGCAGGTTTCTCTTCAAGCTCATCTGCATTTCCTGTCCCTGTGTGAAAGGCGCAGAAGCAGCATGCAGAGTCCTGGAGCTGCAGGGCACGCAGGGACAGAGAGGCCTTGGACCAAACATTGTTCCGAGATGTCGTGTCTCGACCCTGTGCTGCTACCCCATAATTTCTTGTCCCCTGGGAGCTGACGAAAGACAACCCCATGGGTTATCCTTGGGGTGCCTGGTGGTACCACCCAGCTGCAGAGGTCCCGAAGGTGAAGCTGGCCCATGGCAGAAGAGGAACACAGAGTTCCCAGGCACTCGCAGTCCTCTACTGGCCTTTTCCAACTCCAGCTTTGCCTACGGTCCTGTGGGTGGAGAGCACAGGCAGCCGGGCAGGGAGTGGCCGTGGCCGTGGCCCTGCAGACCCCCTTTCTTTCTCTCCCTCATGTCTCTGTTCCTGTCCCTGTCCCTCTCCTCTCCTTCTTGAATCCCTCTCCCTCTCTATTCTTTCTCCTCACTTTCTATCTCTCCTCTGACTCCCTCCCCAGCCCCACGATTGCTGCCCTCATGCTTGGCTCTCACCTCCTGGCCCTGTGGCCAAAGACAGCACCATGAGCCACAGTCCAGCTCGGGCCGCCATCCTGCCCTCCAGGACCTCAGCAGTGATGAGAAATGGGCTGGCAGTGACTTCCCTGTGTCACTCCCTGGCACAGCAAAGTCCTGCCCCCGGGGAGGAACCAGTCTGCGCACCAGGGTAGGCTGGGTCTGCCTCACTGGGAAGTGCAATCTGTTTCTCCTGTTGCCCCATCAGCTGTAGAGTTGACCACAGTCACCCAAAGGGATGTTCTGTACCGCGTAACGTCTTGTGAAGGAATAAATCTAGGGGAAAGGAGCAGGAAAGAGAAATCCACACAGGCTCCAGTATTGGCACAAAGGGACTAATTCCCCTTGGGCATTTTCTTCTCTACACTAAACAAACCCCTTTTGCTCAGGCCCTCCTTGGATGTCAGATGCTCCCTCCCTCCTCTTCATGGACTGTCATTACATTTGTTTTCGTATCCCAAGCAGGGGAGCCCAGAACTGGACCCAGTGCTCCCCAGTCTCACCAGCACTGAGCTCAAGAGCAGTCTAAGCACAACAAGGAAGGAGTCAGGTTAAGCTGCCAGGAGGCCAGCAGGGATAAACAAGGCCAGGGACTGTGTGGGCCCACTGTTGGGTGGGGTGGACACCTGGGAAAGCAGAGCGGGGAAAAGGGCTGAGGTACTGAATGTCTTATTCCTCTCGGTTTGTAGTCAGGGCTGAAAGCATGCCCAAGTCCGGAATACACAACATCCACTCCTCATCCACCAAGGCCATTGTTTGATTGTAGAAGGCATTAAATAAAGGTAAGAATGGTTTACACTTCACAAACTCATCATGACTGTCAGTGAGGAAGAAGAAGGAGAGGAGCTCCAGGCAGCCCAGCAGAGATTCCCCTGAACCCCACTGTGGAGACAGGGGGACACATGTTGTCCCTCTGTAACAAATGGAGATCCACGGTGGAGCAGATATCCCACCCTGCAGCCCATGCAGGACCTCAAGGCAGAGCAGAGGGGTGTGTCATGAAGGAACTCGTGGTGAGCTGATGCTGGAGCAGGCTCCTGGCAGGGATGGTGGTCCTGTGGAGAGAGGCTCACAGGTTTGCTGGTAGGAGCTGTGCCCACAGGAGACCCACGATGGAGCAGTCTGTTCCTGAAAGACTCCATCCCAGGGAAGGGCACGTTTCTGGTCCCCATGCACCAATCAGGGAGAGGAGGTAGTGAAGCCAGAAATGAAACTGAGCACAGGGTGAAGGAAAGGTGGGCAGGAAATTGTTTTAGATTTGTTCTTCTTTCTCATCATCCAACACTGATTTGATTTGCAATAAATTAAATTAGTATACCCAAGTTGAGGAGGTTTCTCTCTGATGGTCATTGCTGGATCATCTCCCTCTCCTTGTCTCTACCCATGAGCTTTTCCTTGGTTTCTTTCCCCCTGTCCAGATGAGGAGAGGAACTTACAGAAGAGCCATTGTTACTCCACGGGTGGTACAAGAGTTGAGGCTGTAACGGACCTCAGGAAAAGGTCTCCTTTAACCTTGCTGTTCCAGGAGGAGGGATAAAGCTACAATAGATGTACTGGCTCTGCTTGGGAGGAAGTTAACATTCCTCACAGCAGCCTGTATGGGCATCTGGGATGTTTTCTGAACAAAAACATATTGATCAATATTTTAGCTCTTGTTGAACAGTGCTTAAACAGCTTTAGGGACTTCTCCTTTTGTCCTGTTTTCCCATCAGCTGTACAGTTGACATAGCAACCCAAAGGAATGTTCTGTAAAATATGACGCCTTGTGAAGGAATAAATCTGAGGGAAAGAAGCAGGAAAGTGAGACCAACATAGCGCCATGTATTGACACACAGGGATGAATCCCCTCTGGGCATTTTCTTCTCTACATTAAACAAAAATCCCTTTTGCTCAGGCTCTCCCTGGGATGTCAGACGCTCCTTTCCTCATCTTCATGTACTGTCATTACTTTTGCTCTCCTCTGGACATGTTTTTTCTATTCAGGGGAGCCCAGAACTGGGACCCAGTGCTCCCGAGTCTCATCAGCACTGAGCTCAAGAGTAGCCCAGCTCACTGAGCAAGAAGTCAGGTTAAGCTGCCAGGAGGCCAGCAGGGATAAACAAGGCCAGGGACTGTGTGGGCCCACTGCTGGGTGGGGTGGGCACCTGGGAAAACAGAGCGGGGAAAAGTGCTGAGATATTGAATGTCTTATTCCTCTTGGTCTGTTGTACCAGCAAGACCAGTATTCAGGGATCCCAGGCCCCAGAGTTCAGGGGGAGAGGACAGAGCAATGATCAGGTCACTGAGCATTTATCAGTTCCAGAAGGAATAGCTTTCTTTGTGATATTTCCTGGAATGTCAGGGCTGGAAGCATCCCTAAATTCAGAATATGCAGCATCAAATCTCTCATCATCCACCAAGGTCATTGTCTGATTGTGGAAGGCATCAAATATGGGTAAGAATGGTTTACACTGCACAATTTCATCATGACTGTTAGGGAGGAAAGAGAGAGGAGAGGAGCTCCAGGCAGCTCAGCAGATTTTCCCCTGCAGCCCAAAGTGGAGATCATGGGGACACAGGCTTAACCCTCTGCAGTGAACAGAGGTCCACGGTGGAGCAGATATACCACCCTGCAGGCCATGGAGGACCTCAAGGCAGAGCAGAGGGGTGTGTCATGAAGGAACTCATGGTGAGCCGATGCTGGAGCAGTTTCCTGGCAGGAACAGCGGTCATGTGGAGGGGAGCCAATGCCAGAGCAGATTTTCTGCTTGGAGCTGTGCCTACAGGGAAGCCATAATAGAACAGTCTGTTCCTGAAGGACAGGAAAAGGCACAGTCCTGATGTGAAAGTCGGAATTCAAACTGAGTGTAGGTAGAAGGAAAGGTGAGCAGAAAAGTGTTTTTAGATTTGTTCTACGTTCTCACCATCTAACTCTGATTTGATTGTCAATAAATTAAACCAAAATACCCAAGTTGAGGGGGCTGTGCCTCTGATGGACACTGCTGGGTTATCTCCCTCTTCCGATCTCACCACGTGAGCTTTTCCTTGGTTTCTTACCCCCTGTCCAGGTGAGGAGGGGGACTGGCAGAGAGGCTTGGTGGACACCCGGTGGCCAGTTAAGGTCAACCCACCACACTTGGCCACTCATCAGGTGATAGTAGTAGCCACCCACCACAAGGTCACTCACACTGACCTGCCCTCAGTCTTCCCTGACAGCCAGGCTCCATCCACTCCTGTACTCCTGGAAGCTCTCCCACTGCAGATCCATGATCCCAAAGCTCTGCAGCCAAAACACTGAGCCATGGTGGAGAGGAGCCCAGGCACTGTACAACAACCTGCATTTCACCTTTCAGCCCCAGCATTTCCCAGAACAGAACCTCTTCCATTGGAAATGCTCTCAGTCCCTGAAACACACCACCACCCACACCCTTTCACTGCAAGCGCGCCAGAGCTCTGGTTCCTGCACCTGCCCTTGCCTGACACCAATGGCTGCTTAGCAACTATCAGAAGGAAACACTGCCACATCCGTAATCTCTGTCCGTTGATTTTTGGTCCACTGTGCTGCAGAGCTGCTCCATGGTGAGTGCAGCAGCACAGTAATACACTGCTTGATCCCCTTGCCTTGCTGCCTCGGTCTGCAGTGTGAATCTGTTCCGGGAGCTCTTCAGTGATCCCTTAAAATGACCTTGGAAACCTCCTCCATAAACTTCATCTGACCTGTAAATCCAGTCCAGAGTGCCACGTGGCCCTTGCCGATACCAGTACATGAGGTACTTGCTCATAGTGTCCCCGTTCATGCTGCATTGGAAAGTGACTCCTTCTCCCTCTCGCACAACCAATTCCCTGCTGTGTTGCTCCAAGACCACCTGGCCAGTGACTGCTGCAGGGAGGAAGAACAAGCCATGCTCACACCAACATCCAGCAAGGGTCAGGGCAACGCTGGCAAGGACGTGGTGACGGGAATGGCCCAGGGGGAGGACTAAACCCTCAGCTCACAAAGATGTGCAGAGGAATAGAGCTGGTACCAGGAATCAAAGCTCACGAGGAGGAATTCACCACTCTTCCTTCCCTCCTTTTCCTTCTCATGCAGGCAGCCTTTCCTCCTTTTCCCACTAAAAGCAGGAAGGTTTTCCATCTTGGGAGACAAATCCCTTTCCCCTTTGCCAAGCTGGAATGGTGAGGAAATGACTCTCCTTTCCCTGAAACTGCTCTCAGGAAGCACAGGTTGGACAAGGGCCTCGCAAAGGCAAGTGGGGCTTGGCCCCTGGGCTGCCGGCCTCATGTTGCTCTTTGCAAAGGGGGTTGCAGTGCCCTGTGAGAAGATGGTCCAGTCTGAGGGCAAAGCATTGGACCCCAAGAGATGGGAGCAGCAGGAGATGCCCTGCCTTTGCACACTGGGCAGAGGAGGTCAGGTTGGGTGCAGTTGCCTCTCAGAAGGAGAAGAGAAGGAGGGCTCTGCCCACTGTTCTCTGCAGGAATGGCAGAGCTGGGGGCAGTCAGGTTGCAAGCACTCAGCTCAGCCACACAGAGCCGTGCCCAGCCCAGCAGCACGCTCAGCTCTGGAGCGCATCACCCCTTCCTTTCACTCACCTACGATGGGCAAGAACCCCACGCACAAGGCAGCCCACATGGCCCCACACTCTCTCGCCTCTCTCCTGCTGCCCTCTGCCTGCACAAGAGCTCTGCCCACAGCTGCCCTGGCTGGGCCCCTGGCTCTGCACTCAGCCCCAGGTCCTCTTGGTCCCTCCCTCACTCGAGGACAGTAGGGAAACCAGAGGCGGGGCTGGAGGAGCAAAAGAACTTGAAACTGTTGCTGCCCCCTGGGTATTTCTGCCCCTATGGGGTGCAATCCCAGAGTGCTGCTTTGGCAGGAGAACTTGGGGTACAAAAGGGATGGAGTTGCTCTAGGGCCACCCAGACCTTCCTCTCAGGAATGGCACCAGGAGCCTGCTGGGAGTTTGGAACTGGCCCTGGGATTGCTACTCATCCTCCCAGAGCCTTCAAATATCTTGGTGCTGTTTAACTGCTACTCCTGTTCAGAGAATATGTGTCATTCTCACCATTCAATTGGCAGTCAGTTCAAAATTCAGCAGTGTGCAGGAACTGGCAGGAACCCCTGGAATGCACAGGGATGAGCCTTCACTGCCTGGGAACAGCCCTAAAACCCCAACACTCTCCTGCTCAGTAGCTCTGGACCAGCCCCAGCAGGTTTCTGTTGAAACTCAGCTGCATCTGTGTGGGAACAACACAGAAGTAGCAGGCTGTCTCCTGGGGGCTTGAGACATGCAGCGACATGTTTGGGTGACAAGGAACACAATGCCTTTGACCAAAAGCTGTTCTGAGATGCGGTTACTCAACCCTGTACTTCTTCCCTTTACTTTCTTGTACCCTCTCCTCTCCTCTCCTCTCCTCTCCTCTCCTCTCCTCTCCTCTCCTCTCTCCCCTTTCCCATCCCTGGGATCTCTGTCCTGTTTGGGTGACAAGGAACACAATGAATATGCTCCACAGCACTGGGTTTGAGACTCGGGTAAAGTAAAGGGGTGGTGTCTGGAAAACAGATTTCACTGTAAATCCAGGACCATTTACAGTGTGTAGTGCTGGCCCCTCTCTTCCTGGCAGAGCCCCTTCTTCCCTCCCCACAGCTCCTTCACACTGGCAGAGGCCCCAGTGTGTTTGTGTTCAAACTCAGCTGAATTTCCCGTCTCTGTGAGTGACGCAGCTGCAGTGGCACAGAAGTAGTGGGCAGAGTCCCGGGTGTTCAGTGCACAAGGGGACAGAGGTGCCGCAGACTAGGAATTGTCCCAGGATGCCCTGGCTTGACCTTCCACCAAGGGTCTGAATTTAGTGACTGAGGAATCAGAACCAGTGTAAGACATCCACTCGAGTCTGGCACCAGGTATCTGGTGGTACAGGTGAAGCAAAGAAAGAGACAAACAGCCTTGAAATACTGTAAAGCAGGTATTCTTTTAATTTCGGCACCAGAGAAACACTGGGGATATTATTCCATAAAAGTCTCTGAAGAATCCACGTAGGTCTCCTTATTGTATTTACTAAATACATATCTGTTCACTACATTTCCCTGAAATCACTTGACAGTTCTCCTGTTCCTGGAACTAATTGCATACTACCTCGTGTCTGATTTACAATACAGTACCCCCTTATAGTCCATTTAAACTAATTCTGACTACTGTGTATTATCTTCTAATTTCTTTCACGGGTTTCTTATTGGTGCTTTCCTTATCGTTAGCAGATAGAAGTGGAGTATGTGATCCTTGATGTTATCATTAACTAAGATTAACATCTAAAGTTGAAAATTACAAATACCTTTTTCTCATTCCCTCCTTTTCTTACAAATTTGAATCCTTTCAGATTTTTATATACAAGTTTCCAGTCATCCTTTGCACACATGTAGTCCTGATTATTACGTTTAACTACACAACTATGACTATGATAATTGATTGCATTAGACCAACAATTCACCCAGAAACAGAAAATCCGAACTGCTGTAACTATTTGCTCAGCCTTTCAGAACCCTCATTTGTTTTTAAAATGAGAGTTCTTTTTCCCATAAGATGGTGCAGACAGTCCAAATCATTTTTTGATAGAAGCTGATTCATCTGGAATGTTAGAACAACACATTCCTTGAAAGTCATGACAACCATGATTGTGCTTCAGCAAAAGATAGTCTATGGCCAAGTGGTTCTGCAACACTCCTTGTCTTATCTCACCTAGTTCTTTGTTCAATGATGCTACAGCCTAAGTTGTCCAATTAGGGCTAATGAATAGGCTACATGAACCAAGTTATTGTAGTTCTGTATCACCGTTCCTGGGACTGCTATTAAACTAAAAGTAAGTCCCAGGGACTCAGCATCAGTGAAAAGTTTAACTTCAGGGTTATACCTCTCATCCAATACTCGCCAAGGCATTCATTATCTAGGGGAAGCCAGATAAGGAAGAATGCTTAAAGTGACTCTACCAATAGTACATGGACCTTCCCCACTATTGGCAAGAATACACGTGCAAACTTTCTTTCCACAAAACAAGAACCATGCTACTGTTAACATCGGATGGACATAGGCATAAGATATATCTATTGTAGTATTGCATCTCAAATCAGAGGTAGCCATATCAGAGTGAGGCCTTGGCTCTGGCAGGCTAGAATGCGGACGTCTTGAATGTTCAGAACCACCGCTGCAACTGCTCATAAACATCCCATCCATCCTTTGCTCACTTCATCCAATTGTTTGGAGAAGTAAGCCACTTCCCTTTAGTAGGGTCCCAATTCATGTGCCAAAACTCCCAATTCCTTGCCTCTCTTGGGAGAAGAGTCAAAAGGATTTCAAAGCATCTGGGAGACCTAAGGCTGATGTTCTCATGAGTTCCAATTTTAGCTGTTCAAAGGCTCTTTTTGCCTCTCCTGTCCAAAATAATTTCAGTGAACTCTCTTTTATCAAAGCATATAACGACTTAACCAATAGATCATAATTATAAATCTGCAGTCTGCACCAACCTGTCATTCCTGGGGAGGTTCTAAGTTCCTTTATGGTAACAGGCAAAGGGGTCTTTCTGATCTGTTCTAAGTTCCTGCTGTCCTTCAGAAAGCTCAAATGCCAGGTACAATACCTGCTGTTGGATGAGTTCTGCCTTCTGCTGGGAAACTCAATATCCACACTCAATCCCACAAAATTTAGCAAACTCACAGTCCATTGAATATAATCTTCTTTTGTTATTGTGGCTATCAAAAGATATCTATGTACTGTAACAATGCTTAAGTTCGTGATGGGGGTTCCCAAGTTTCCATTCTTGAACCAATTGATTTACAAAAAAACCTGGACTATTCTTAAACCCTGAGATAACACTGTCCAAGTTAATTGAGTTTTTCTACCTGTCTCTGGGGTTTCCCATTCAAATGTACATAACTTTTGGCTTTCATTCGCTACAGGCAGGCAGAAAAATGTACCCTTTAAATCCAAGATGGTAAACCAAACCTGCTTCTTCTTTAATTTACTCAACAAATTACGTGGGTTTGCTACCACTAGATACAGATCTTCCACAATTTTATTGATGCCCTCAAATCTTGTACCAATATATAACCTTTTCCATCTGGCTTTTTGACTGGCAAAATTAGGGTGTTGTGTTCTGCTTCACATTCCATCAGTAAATCATTCTTCAAAAAATTACCAATAATTTCCTTTAACGCTTTCCAGTCTTTCAAGTGCAGAGGATACTGCCTCACCCTACCTGGGATGAAACCTGATTTCAAGTCTGTTTCTATAGGATGGGCATTCTTTGCCCTTCCTGGAAGCTATGAAATCCACACTCCAGGGTGTAGAATCATAGAATCATAAGGTTGCAAGAGACCTCCAAAATCATGGAGTCCAACCATACCAATCATGTCGTTAAGAAACTCATCTACCCGGCTTTTAAACATCTCCAGGGATGGTGACTCTACCATCTCCCTGGGCAGTCTGTTCCAATCCCTGACCATCCTTTCAGTGAAGAAATTCCTCCTAATGTCCAGTCTAAACCTCCCGTGGTGCAACTTGCAGACATTTCCTCTTGGTCTATCGCTTGCCACTTGCAAGAAGAGCCCAGCACCACCCACCCATCACAACCTCCTTTCAGGCAGTTGTAGATAGGGATCAGGTCTCCCCTCAGCCTTCTCTTCTCTAAGCTCAACAACCCCAGCTCCCTCAGTCTCTCCTCACAGGGCTTGTTCTTCAGCCCCTCAGCAGCCTCGTTGCCCTTCTCTGGATGCGCTCCAGCCCCTCAGTGTCCTTGCAGTGAGGGGCACAAAACTGACCCCAGCACTCGAGGTGTGGCCTCACCAGTGCTGAGCACAGGGGCACAATCCCCTCCCTGCTCCTGCTGGCCACACTGGGTCTGACACAGGCCAAGATACCATTGGCCCTCTTGGCCACCTGGGCCACTGCTGGCTCATGTTCAGCCACTGTCAACCAACACCCCCAGGTCCTTCTCTGCCAGGCAGATCTCCAACCTCTCTTCCTCATGTCTATATCGTTGCACGGGGTTGTTGTGTCCCAAATAGAGGACTCTGCCCTTGGCCTTGTTGACCCCCATCCCGTTGGTCTCAGCCCATCGATCCAGCCTGTCCAGATCCCTCTGTGGAGCCTCCCTTCCTTCAAGCACATCCACACTTGCACCCAGCTTGGTGTCATCCGCAAACTTGTTGAGGGTGCACTTGATTCCTTCATCAAGATCATTGATAAAGATGTTGAACAGGACTGGACCCAGCACTGAACCCTGGGGAACACCGCTTGTGACTGGTTTCCAACTGGATTTAATTCCATTTACCACAACCCATCCAGCCAGTTTTTAATCCAGCAGAGGCTGTGCCTGTCCAGGCCAATGGGAGCCAGTTTCCCCAGCAGGATACTGTGTGAAATGGTGTCAAAGGCTTTACTGAAGTCCAGGTAAACCACATCGACAGCCTTTCCCTCATCCATTAAACCATTCTGAGACTCGGAGGGACCTCAGCAGCTGTGACAAATGGCCTGGCAGTGACCTCTCCCCAGCAACTCTGGGCATAACTAATTCCTGCCCCTGGGGAGGAACCACCCCAGGAACCAGGAGGAGTCTTTCCAGCAGCACAGGGAGATCATCCTTTCCCTCTAATCATCATTTGAAATGCTGGCCTCACTTTGTCTCCTCAGGAAGAAACAGACCTTTTCATTCTCACCAGTCAGGTTTATTTTAATTGGCAATCAATTAAAGTTTCAGCAGGACAGGGCAGGAACCTGGGCTCTCACTGCTCAGGAAGAGCCCTGAAACCCTGGTCCCAGCACTCTTCTGCCCGGCACTTTTGGCTGGGCCCCAGAAGGTTTCTGCTCAACCTCAGCTGCTTTTCCCGTCTCCATGTGTTTCCCTTGTCCATGTCAAGGGTGCAGAGGTAGCAGAGTCCCAGGGGTGCAGGACATGCAGGGACAGAGAATTCTTGGATTGGGAATTGACCTGGGATGCTCAACCCTCCACTGATGACCCCAATTTAATGATGAGGAATCATATTTGATAGTGGACACCCACTCAAGTCTAACATTGAGTGTCTGGTAATACTACCAGACTGCATAATATATAAATGTGAAGTGAAATCCGCATTAGGAGAGGAGCACGGAGTCCCCAGGTGTTCTCAGTCCTCCTTCGGCCTCCATCAGCCTTGGCTGCATCCGCAGCCCTGAGGACAGAGAACGTGGACAGCCGGTCAGGGAGCATCCACAGCCCGAGGCTGTTCCCCCACCGCCCTTGTGCCAAGTACCAGCCACCACCCCTTCTCTCCCTCTCCCTTATGTCCTCCCTCTCCCTCTCCCTCTCTCTCTCCCTCTCCCTCTCCCTCTCTCTCTCCCTCTCCATTTCCCTCTTCGCTCCCTGCTTCCCCTTGCCCCCCATCCCTGTCCTCCCCATATATTCTTACTTCCCAGTCCCACGGCCAAGGACAAGGCCAGCACACACGGCCCCAGCCTGCCTGCCATCCTGCCCTGCCCACCTCTCTCCTGCTGCCCTCTGCCTGCACAAGAGCTCTGCCCACAGCTGCCCTGGCTGGGCCTCTGGCCCTCCTGGTTCCTCCCTCAAGAACAGCAGGGAAACCAGAGGCGGGGCTGGAGGAGCACAAGAACTTGAAGTGTCTCTACCCCTGCAGGGTGCAATTCCAGAGTGCTGCTTTGGCAGGAGAAGCTGTGGGGTGCAAAAGGGACCAAGCTGATCCAGGGCCACAAAGATCTTCATCACAGGAAAGGCAGCAGGAGGCTGCTGGGCATTTGGACCGGTCCCAGGGATGGCAGCCTGTCCTCTCACGTCCTCCACATCCTTTGTTGCTGCCGAGCTTCTCTTCCCAGATGGGAATCCCTGATCCTAGCTCCACTTGTGGACAGAGCACCCCTAACAGATCAGCTCCCCACCTTGTTCCTTTCCCTCTGGCCCAGTACCCTATTTCTCCACTTGCTCTCTCGTGCTGACATGCTCACACTTCTCCAGATCCCTCTTCTCTGCCAGGGGCCTCCCATATCCTCCAAGGAGCAAACACTAGCAACACAGCGAAGAGACTGCTGATCATGTCCAGTGGAAACCATGCCCTGCACTCAGTTCCTGCTCTTGCACTAGTCTGGGGCTCCCTGAATCAGATGAGGACAGTTCTTGAGTGTCCTGAGGGGTGGGTCAAGGGGGAGACTGGGCTTCCCTGATGGACTCTGCTTACCCTCTCCTGGTCAGCTGTGAACTGAGATCCCCTTGCTCGTGACTGACTTGGACATCCCCAGGAGTAGGACAGTGGGTGCCAACAGCCCCCCGAGGACCTTCTCAGCCTCATTCTGGGTCAAAACTCAATCCATCTCCAGCTTTCTATGTTCAAATTTTAGTTTTTAACCCTAACCATGCTTTTTGCACAAAGGTCTTTCCTTGCCACTTTCTGCGTGTGGGAGAGACTGAAAAGGAAGGAAGGAACAGGTGGTTTAACTCGTGGTTTGCGTGTGCTTGTGGGAGCCTCCAGCTGCTGCAGTGCCTTTGTGGCTGTTTCTAGGAAAAGCCAGACCAGACCCATCTGGAGAAGTCTGGAAAGAGCCCTACCTGGCAGTTAACAACAAGAACCCTGCCTGGCAGCTCACCACAAGAGACCTGAACCCCCCTCACTTCCAGCCCTGCCCTGGCCCTGCCTGTGTTCCAAGCTCTCTGCCTTTCTCCAGCTCTTCTGCTGCAGAAATCAGTGCCCGTGGCTGCAGCTGCTGGTGAGAACTCTTCCAGGGAGAGCTGGTTCCTGGAGGGGTCTGCACAGCTGGACACTCGGGTCTGGAATTGTGAAGCAATGAGTCCTGTGAAAGGATACTGCCACACCATTGCACTGCAGATCTGTGCCAGGAATGTGACGGATCCAGTCCCATGTGGAGCTACTGGTGCTGATGGGGACTCCAGAGATGTAGCAGGTAAGTGTGAGAGACTGTGAGATCTTCTCTATCATGGGACCAGAGGTGTCTGCACTTGAGAAAAGACACCTTCAGGCTCGGTAGACATGGATGAACAGGCAGTGATAGCTGAGGCTGACATACTTGGGAGAATGCAGCAAAGGGCCATGACATTGACGAAATGGAGCCTCACGGAGAATCTCATAAATGTACAGAAATATCTGAAAAGAAGGTGCAATGACTGAATGAGGCTCTTCTCAGTCATTCCCAATGACAGGATATTTGGAAATGGACACAGAGCCACAGGAGGGTGCCTATGAACATCAGAAAAGCTCAGATTGTTTGGTATGAGAGTGAATGAGCACTGGTGCAGTGGCCCAGGCAGCTTGTGGAGCCTCCATGCTTGGAGATACTCAAAACCTCTCTGGACATAGCCCTGGGCAACTAGCTCCAGGCAGCCTGGCAACTAGCTCCTGGAGCCGTGTTGCACCACATCCCTTCTGGAGGGTCCTTCCAACTTCAACCGTTCTCTGAAAATCAGGCCTGTACAATAGGTTCATTGTGGCATCATCATATTAATCCACCACCCCTATTCCTTTAGGTGGGATGAGAAATGACCTCTTCCACACCTGATCCCACGTGGCCAGAATGGCTCCTGCTCACCTCTCCCCAGCACCCTGAAATTCACCTGAAACAAAAGCAGGGCTGTTCCCTTTGCTTTGCTCTCACTGGCACAAGAAAGTGCATTGTTACCCGTGAAGCCCAGGCTTTCCTTGGTGCCCCAGGGAAGAACACAACCAAAGGAAGGCAGAGGGCATCTGCAAGCAGGCAGGGTGGCCAGGCTGCTTGGTAGACCGAAACTCATGGAATTAAGTCCACAGTATAAAGCACAGCATTTGTGACTGAGCAGAAGGAAATTGGCAGTGTTGGGAAAGGAGCTCTTGCAGAAAGGCCAGGAAAACCTTTGGGAAGATCCCTGAGCCACCTTAGCACTAGGCTGCTCCAAAACTTGTACATCCTGTCTCGGGCACAGCACGTTTCTGTTCAAGCCCAGTTGCATTTCCTGTCTCTGTGTCAATGGCGCAGAAGTAGCGGGCAGAATCCCAGGGCTGCAGCGCACGGAGGGACAGAGATGTGATGGATCGGGAATTGTCCCGGGATACTGTGGCTCTACCCTGCACCGATGTCCCAAATCTAATGACTGAGGAATCATAGGTGATAATGGACACCCACTCGAGTCTGGCACCAGGTGCCTGGCGGTACCACCAAAGTGCAGAATATTCAAATGTGAAGCCAGACCCGCGGCAGGAGAAGAGCACAGAGTCCCCGGACGCTCGCAGTCCTCCACCAGTCTCCATCAGCCTCACTTGCGCCCACAGCCCTGAGGATGGAAACAGGGGAAGCCAGGCAGGGAGCACTCACAGCTCAAAGACATTCCACCATCCCCCCGGTGCCCCCTGCCTTGGTACACTGCTAGGTGTCACCCCCGAACTTCTCCCTTATGCCACTCTCCTCTCCTTCTCTTTTTCCTTCTCCTTTCTCTCTCCTTCTCCTCTACTCCCTTCCCCACCATCACTGCACTCCTCGCCCATTCTCACCTTCTGGCCCCACGGCCAAGGACAAGGTCAGAATCCACATCCTAATCCTGCCCGCCATCCTACCTTGCCCACCTCTCTCCTACCACTCTTTGCCTGCACAAGAGCTCTGCCCACAGCTGCTGTGGCTTTGGCTCTGGCTCTGCACTCAGCCCCAGGTCCTCTTGGTCCCTCCCTCACTCTAGGACAGCAGGGAAGGCCAGAGGTGGAGCTGGAGCAGCACAAGAACTTGAATCTTCTGCTGCCCCCTGGCTGACCCCATGGAGGCAATAGAAGAAGGCAATGATGTTACCAAAGCCCAAGGCCCTTTGGATGCCTCAGGGAATGATAGAAACATCAAGCTTTGGCAAAGACCTTTAAGATTATTCAGTGTAACCCTAAACCTAACACTGCCAAGTTCACCTCTGAATCATGTCCCTACCTGCTGCATCTCCATGTCTTTTAAATAGCTCCAGATATTGTGACTGAAGCCTTTCTCTGGGCAGCTGGTTGCAATGCTTGGTGATCCTTTTGGTGAAAATTTTTCCTTACAACCAATCCAGATCTCTTCTTCTCCACTTGAGGCAATTTCATCTCATCGCATCACTTGTTCCTTGGGAAAAGGGACCAACAGCCACCTTGCTACCATCTCCTTTAAGGGAGCTGCAGAGAGTGATGAGGCCTCCCCTCAGCCTCCTCTTCTTCAGAATGAACAGCCCCAGGGCCCTCAGCCGCTCCTCATAAACCCTGTGCTCCAGCTCCATTGCCTTTCTTTGGATGTCCTTCATTCCCTCAATGTCCTTCCTGTAGTGAGGGGCCCAAAACTGAACACAGAACTGCCATCTCACCAATGCTGAGTACAAAGTCACAATCGCTTCCCTGATCCAGCTGATCATGATATTTCCAACAGAAGTGAGAGAGCAATTGCCCCTCTTGTCCACCTGGGCCACAGCTGACTCATGTTCATGTGGCTGTCAACAAACACCCCCGGGTCT
The DNA here is from genome assembly GCA_033558235.1 of Neomorphus geoffroyi. NCBI lineage: Eukaryota > Metazoa > Chordata > Aves > Cuculiformes > Neomorphidae > Neomorphus > Neomorphus geoffroyi. The sequence continues at coordinate 301,110 of JAUMJM010000037.1, forward strand.
TTTTGTGCCAGGCAGTTTCCAGCCATTCATCCCCAAGCCTGGAGTGTTGCATGGGGTTGTTGTGACCCAAGTGCAGGACCCGACACACAACCTTGTTGAACTTCATACAGTTGAGTTCAGTCCATTGATCCAGCCTGTCCAGATATTCTGTAGAGTCTTTCTACACTCAAGGAGTTCAATATTCCTGCCCAAGTTGGTTTCCTCAAACATGAACCTTGACAAACACTGTGCCCGGATGTTGTGGCTTGACCCTCCACTGACAGCCTGAATTTAGTGATTGAGGAATCGTATGAGATATTGGACACCCATTCAAGTTGTGACAGGAGAGGAGCACAGAATCACCACGTCCTCCACCAGCCTCCATCAGCCTCAGCTGTGCCCACAGTCCTGCAGATGGAAAGCAGAGGCCACTGGGCAGGGCTTACACACAGCCCGAGGAAATTCTCCTTGACTGACCCCACAGCCCTGCAGGCAGACAGCATGAGAAGCTGGATAGGGTACGCCTGTGGGCCTGCCACCAATTTGTCTCCCTCTCCCTCTCCCTCTCCCTCTCCCTCTCCCTCTCCCTCTCCCTCTCCCTCTCCCTCTCCCTCGCACACCCTCTCCCTCTCCTCTCCCTCCTTCCCCAACTCCAGGATGTTTGCCTTCCTCATCTGGCTCTCACCTGCCAGCTCCTTGGCCAAGGACAAGGCCAGGGGCCAAGGACAAGGTCAGGAGTGACGCCCTTGCAAAAGCCTCCAACCTCAGCCTCATGGTGGACATCAGCAGCAGTGAGAAATGGGCTGGCAGCAACCTCCTCCCACCACCCCTAGGCACAGCAAAGCGCTGCACCTGGGAAGCCTAAGGTCTTGACCCAGAGGGACGATTGCCCCCTGGGCATTTTCTTCTCTACACTAGACACACCCCTTTTTCTCAGGCCATCCTTGGATTTCAGATGCTCCTTTTCCTCAACTTCATGTACCATCATTGCATTTGCTCTGCTCTGGACACGTCTATCCCAGGCAGGGGAGCCCAGAACTGGACCCAGTGCTCCCCAGTCTCACCGGCACTGAGCTCAAGGGTATGGGCCCACTGCGCAAAGAATCAGGTTAACTTGCCAGCAGGGATAAACAAGGCCAGGGACTGTGTGGGCCCACTGCTGGGTGGGGTGGGCACCTGGGAAAGCAGAGCAGGGAAAAGGGCTGAGGTACTGAATGTCTTATTCCTCTCAGTCTGTACCAGCAAGACCGGTATTCAGTGATCCCAGGCCCCAGAGTTCAGGGGGAAATGCTGGAGCAAGGATCAGGTCACTGAGCACTTATCTACTCCAGAAGTAGCTTTCTTTCTGATATTTCCAGGGAAGTCAGGGCTAAAATCATCCCTAAATCCAGAATACACGACATCCCCTCTCTCCTTGTCCACCAAGGTCATTGAGTATAGAAGGCATCAAATACGGGTAAGTTACAAACTCATTGTGACTGTAGAGAGGAAAAAGGGAGCAAGGAGCTCCAGGCAGCCCTGCAGAGATTCCCCTGCAGCCCACGGTGGAGACTATGGTGACACAGATTTTCCTGTTGCAGCTCATGAAGGTCCATGGTGCAGCACATGTGCCTCCCTGTAGCCCATGTGAGAGCTGGGGGTTTTGTCCTGAAGGAACTCGTGGACAGCTGACGCTTGAGCAGGCTCATGCTAGTGATGGTAGTCCTGTGGAGAAGTGCCCATGTTGGAGCAAGTTTTCTGGTAGGAGCTGTGCCTGCATGGGACCTACGATGGAGCAGTCTCTTCCTAAAGGAAAACCTCTACCACTCAGGGTGGGGGGAAGTATAGAAGTCCAGTGTGAAGGTGAGCCCAAAAAGAAGGAAAAAGAGGGACAGAAGAGTTCTTAGATTTGTTCTTTTGTCTCACTATCCAATTCTTTTTTGATTGGCAATAAATTAAATTAATATACCCGAGTTGAGCAGGTTATGCCTTTGAAGGTCTTTGCTGCGTCATCTCCCTCTCCTTTTCTCGACACATGAGATTTTCCATTGTTTCTCCCTGTCCAGGTGAGCAGGGGGACTGACAGAGCAGTATGGTGGGGACCCAGTGGCCAGTCAAGATCAACCCACCACATCTCGACCACATATTCTTCCTGATCAGATGATCATAGCAGCCACACACCACAAGGTCACCCAAGCTGTGCTTGCCTCACCCTTTCCTAACAGCCTGGCCCCATCCACTCCTGTACTCCTGGAAGCTCTCCCACTGCAGCTCCATGATCCCAAAGCTCTGCAGCCAAAACACTGAGCCATGGTGGAGAGGAGCCCAGGCACTGTACAACAACCTGCATTTCACCTTTCAGCCTCAGCATTTCCCAGAACAGAACCTCTTCCATTGGAAGTGCTCTCAGTCCCTGAAACACACCACCACCCACACCCTTTCACTGCAAGCGCGCCAGAGCTCTGGTTCCTGCACCTGCCCTTGCCTGACACCAATGGCTGCTTAGTGATTGTGAGGAAGAAATGCTGCCATGTTTGCATTTTCTGTAAGTTGGTTTTTGGTTCACTGTGCTGCAGAGTTGCACCTATGGTGAGTGCAGCAGCACAGTAATACACTGCTTGATCCCCTTGCCTTGCTGCCTCGGTCTGCAGTGTGAATCTGTTCTGAGAGCTCCTCAGTGATCCCTTAAAGCGACCCCTGGGTACCTTCTCTAATGACGCTACCTTGTTAGTAAATCCAGTCCAGAGTGCCAAGTGGCCTCTGATGGTACCAGAACATTATGTAGTTCATCATCTTGTCCCCATTGCATTGGAACGTGACTCCTTCTCACTCTTGTAGGACCAATTCCCTGCTGGGTTCTCCAAGACAGCCTGGACAGTGACTGCTGCAGGGAGGAAGAACCAGCCATGATCACGCCAACATTCAACAAGGGTCAGGGCAACGCTGGTGACAATGGGAATGGTCCAAAGGGATGATTAAGTCCTTCTCTTTGATGTCAGCTCACAAAGAAGCACAGAGGAATAGAGCTGGTACCAGGAAACAGTGCTCACAAGGAGGAAGACACCCTGCTTCCCTCCCTCCTTTTCCCTCTCAGACAGGCACATTTTCCTGATTTTCCCACTCGAACCAGGAAGGTTTTTCCCCATGGGGAACAAATCCCTTTCCCTTTGCCAAGCTGGGATCGTGAGGAACCCACTCTCCTCTCTCTGAAACTGCTCTTAAGAAGCACAGGAGGGACAAGGACCTCACACAGGCAAGTGAGGCTTGATGTCCATACCACCAGCTTTACCCTGCTCTTTGCAAGGGGGAATTGCGGTTTCTCATGAGCAGACAGTCCAGCCCAAGGGCTCCAAGGGCAAAGCCCTGGGCTCCAAGAGGTAGATGCAGCTGGAGGTGCCCCACCTGTCCCCACATGACAGAGGAGGCAGGATGGACTTTTTCCTTGCAGGAAGGTCAGTGTGACCTTTGGAGCTGGCCCTGAGGTGGCAGCCTGTCCTCCCAGAGCCTGCACATCCCTTGGTGCTGCTGAGCTGATGTTCCTGCTTGGAAGCTCATTTTTTGTTCTCACCTTTCTGGTCGATTTTAATTGGCAATTAATTCAAGTTTCAGCAGTGTGCCATAAAGCAGGAACCTCTGAGGAGCACAGGAATGAGCCCTCACTGCCTAGGAGGCCCCAGCACTCTCCTGCCCATCAGGTCTGGGTGAGCCCCAAAAGGTTTCTGTTCAAGCTCAGCTGCATTTCCCGTCTCTGTGTATTTCCTATCTCCAGAGAACAGCTGAAGGAAGCCGCTTCCAGAATCAATACGCAATAGAAGTATGGTATTGTTCCATTTATTGCCAAGATAGCTCAGATTACATACCTTTTCAAGGGTTCACGCGGCCACAAATGACAAGCGGATTGGCTCTAAACATTTGTCCACTCCTTCTTCCACTAGCGGTTTGGCATTCTGTTTAGCATTCTTTTACTGATTGCAAACTGCTTACTTCTCTATTCTTAGTCCTTCAAGGTCAGTTCACTGACACTGCCATCCTTAGTATAGACTGGATTGTGCACACAGGCCTCATACAACACATCATATCCCTGCTTGATTAAAAAATTCTCCTACAATTCCCCCTTTTTCTTTTTGCACAATCCAAGCTCCGCTCATTAGCCTTTTGAAACCCTTTCTTAAAAATTGTAATAAATATCCCAATCCTGAATGAATCTGTTCAATCTCAACCATCATCCATTTATAACTGCTATTGATCATTCTCTGTATACATTGTATGACACACAGCATACAGATCAAAACATATAAAAACTAATAAACCCAAAAAGGGCACCTCACCCAAGACTCTTAAACCATTAAACTATCTTCCAAGAATATTATAAAACCTGTGCTGCTCGCTTGCTTCTCTGATGCTGATGACAGGTGATGTTAGGCTTAGTGCTAGTATTAGTGTTAGTAGGGTTAGCAGGGCGTAAACTGCAGGGCTCTTTCCTTATATTGAACGGAATATTCTCCTCATGCTTTGCCCCCACAAATGAAAAAGGGATACCCCTGATAGCAAAGCCAATGGTGCATTGTTTGATTTTGATATGTTTGCTGTTGTACTATTGGGCCACTTATTACTATTTCTAAATATCCCCAAAGATGAACTTAGATTTTGCACAAAAGATTTTTCTGTCCCCTTCTAACTAAACACCACACAACCATCCATTTTATTAATCCTAACAACACTATTATTGACATTGGAAGAACACTTTCTGCAGCAATGTCAGCACGAGCCATTGGTCTGCAGGCAGGTCAATCAGACAGGTAGAAACAGGTTTTCCAGGGATGCTGTAACCAGACATGTCAAGTCCTGTCCCGTCCTGCTGGTTAGGGTGATCCACACGTTTGTTCTCTGTTCTGCGGGCATCCAAAATGCTGCAGCCGTGGCCCAAGCCAGGATGAGGATAGCACTGGCCGTATATTGCGCGCCGGTATCCACTGAGGTCCACGATCTGTGGAAACACAAGCACACCCTCTTCCCCAGGTTAGCAAATCACAGGGAGCCGAGCACTGACCTGTCTGTAAGTCTCGCATCATCACTTTCACTCCTGGGCCCAAAATGTCGTAAAATTGGGAGTTCCTGTCGATCATCGGTGCTGTGCAAGACATTCAATACGTAAGTTACCTTGTTCAAACGTGCCTCTGGAGCTTCACCCACCATTCCCTCTTTTTGTTTGTTTTTTTTTTGTAAAAAGCACTTTAAGGTGCCACGTTGTTCCACAATGGCCTGCCCCGTGGGACAGTGGGAAAGGCCCTTGGCGTGTCACCCCCCATAACTGTAAAAGGGATTTCACTTTATCAGAAACATATGCTGGACCATTATCTTCATCCTGCTGTCTTAGCTGCAGGGCAGGCTTAGTCCATCGGCTGGGCACCCAAATTGGTTCGTTATCCGTAGAAATACAACTATAACCACAACCATTAAATAACAATTGTTTAGGACCCTCCCATATTCCAGTCTTTGGATTCCTGTAGTGTACTTGGATCTCAGGAGTGGCTTGCATTTTTATTTGACTGTTACGAATCACCACAAGGGGTTGTTCTAAACCCCCTACCAAACTTAAAAAATTTAGAGTAAACAATACCTGATTCAGTCTAATCACAGGATCACAGGGTCTGTTATATCACTCTTTTTGTCTTGGGTGTAGCCCAAATCATTTTTGAAAATTTATCAATTGTAACATGTACATATTTTAAGCGACCAAAATCTGGAATATGAGTTACATCCATTTGCCAAATCTCACACGTGTGTAGTCCTCTAGGATTAACTCCCAGACCTAAACCAACTCCATGCTGACTACATTGTGGACAAGAGCATACAATTCCTTTAGCATCAGATAAACTGGTATCAAATTGGCAGCTCAAGGGTTTTGCAGCCTGGTGAAACAGAGAGTGACTGTCTCTTGCAGCTGCAAATGAATTCTTGGGAGCGGCAACTGACGTACTGACAATAGCATCTGCTCTAGAGTTGCCTTCACCAAGCCCTAGATCAGTTTTGTGGCTTCTGATATGAATTGCTCAACTCGCTCAACTCGATCCATTATTGCCCCTTTCACTTGATGAAATAGTTTATATAAGCGACAATTGTTGACATCTTTGATTATCGCATCCTCTATTCTTTGTGTCACTCCGACAACGTATAATGAATCTGATACAATATTCAATTCCTTGTCTTTCCAATGTGCGAAAGCCCAATAAACCGCTGTGAGTTCCAGAGTTTGCAGAGAATCTTGTGCATCTCCTTGTATCACATGCTGATTCCAATTGCTACCTTCCTTCCAGGTACATGCAGCTATTTTTCTTTTGCGACCTGCATCTCTAAACACTGTAAGTCCTTCAAACGGTTGAAACACAATTTTTGGTCGGGATGCCCATTTTTGTTTTATTACCACTTGTAATCATGGATCTTTCGGCTGGGTATTATGAATTGTTCCTGGAAAAGCTAGTAATGCATTTTGCAAGGCCTCCGAATGTCTCAATATGCATTCCAGGTCACTGTTTTTAATGGGGAGACTGATATGTTCTGCTTACACTGTCCTTGCTTATTTGACTTGGTCTGTTTGGCATCACCTTGCTGTGGGGCCTCCTGTTCTCCTCCTTTTTCTTTTTGCCAAGCAGACCATTGATAAAATAAAGCTAAAGGGGCATCCGCCTGATTGCATATCCATATTCCTATGGGAACATCTGGGAAGGAACGATCTGCTGCACATTTAAAATTTTTTGTCCTAATGTGTCAAGACATTGCTTCTGTTCTAGACTCAATGTTACAGGTTGTACGGGATCCATGCCTCGCAAAAGAGACAGCAATGGCTGCATCTCATCATTCTGTATCCCAGTAAGAGCGCGGATCCACTGAAGATCACCTGTGAGTTTTTGTGCATCATTAAGATTTCTGATCTGAGTGGTGATCATCAGTTTCTGTGGTTGAATCTTTGTGTTTATAATATTGCAACCCAGATATTTCCATGGCGTTCTCTGTTGAATTTTCTCAGGTGCTACAATAAGGCCTTTGCTCGCTAATGATGATATAACGTCTGCAAGCATTTGCTTTGTAAAAGGTTCTGCCTGGCAAAACAAAATGTCATCCATATAATGGTACCTGATAGTTTGCTTCAGCATCTTCCTAATAGATTCAAGTGCCCAGTGCGCATACGTCTGACACATTGTAGGGGAATTCTTCATTCCCTGTGGTAAAACAATCCATTCAAATCTTTGGGCTGGGCTACCCTTATTAACTGAAGGCAAGGTAAACAGAAACGCACCGTATCCTGTGGTTGTAAAGGAATAGTGAAAAAAAACCAGTCTTTTAGTTCTATAACCAATATATGCCAATTTAGTGTGGGAGGATCTCACCATTTAACCATACACAACACAGAGAAGGATACTCTGCTCAGTGCTCAGGCAGTAAGGTAAAATCTGCTTTCCTGCTGCTTGGCTGCTCTGCAAAGAGGAGTGAGATGAGAGTCTGTGATCCATTGGGTTGCTGTGTAGAAGGCTGGGGCTCACCAGGAGCAAAGCAGAGACATGGATCTCCCATCTCTGCCCACAGCTGCGTCAAGACCTTGGCCAGAATGCTGTCACCCCAGCAGCAGTGGGTTCTGCAATGTCAGCACGCAGAGGAACTAGGACCACGTAAGGATCGGTTCTGTAACTGGAGGTTATATCCGGGGGTTTCGATTATTTCCTTGAAAGGTGTTGAGTTTTTGTGTGAAGAAAACTAAGAGTATCTTGACAAATCTGCAAACAGTCCCAACGTCCTGCATTTCCAAGTCCCCAGTCTGAATACCTCTGCACAGAAGTGGCCTTTGACAAAAGTAAGGTGGAATTGGAATGGGAGATGTTGGAAAGGCTGATGTAAGATTGAGAAGATCGTTTCAGGAAAAAAAAAAAACCCCTGTCAAGGTAGGGAGATGAAGGGCTTAACCACTCCTGTGCTGTTCTTGGCAATGCAGATTTTGCACGAACGGAAATACGGCGTAGCTTAACGTGATGCTTCAGAGCACAGTAATAGAGTGCAGTGTCCTGCAAAGAGACGGTCGCTATTTCTAAGGGGGCTGTTTTATTTTCATAGACTACCACGGAGAATTTGCCACGACGGAACTTCCCTGCAGATGAAAATGCTTCCAGGAGAAACGTTAATGGTTCTTCTGGGAGCTGGTGGAACCAGAAGAAATCCAAAGTGCTGTCTCTCTCCTTGGTGGTGGCCTGGCATGGCAGGACCACTCGCTGTCCAGCTGTGGCTGGCACCTCAGAGAAGAATTCGTTCTGGAAGTCACCTCCAACAAGACCTGCAAAACAGGCAGAAGTGTGTTTGCAGAGCAACTTTCTCCCTTCTCTCGCTTGCTTTGTGTTTAAGGCTGTCTTTGCCTCAAATTCTTCCATCTTTCCCAAGAAAAGGAATTTTCAGATATCTCCTTCCAAGATCTTTCTGCATTTCCCCTGACCTTGTCACCTTGTCAGCATAGACCCCGTGTAGCCTACTAAAAGCTGTGGGAGATAGTAGGAAGTTCACAAATCCACTCACCTGACTGGATTAGCAGGATGCATACTGGCACGGCCAAGGTGCAGAATGGTTTTCCTTGCTCCAGCATTGTTGTCCCTTGGGAGACTCACAAGCACATGGCAGAACAAGACACTCTTGACAGCACGATGAAGTGGCTGCATCCTGCAGGGTAGGTCATGGCATCTGGGACAGTCACACCTCTAGAGTAAAGAGGGCAAGAATGAGGCCCATTCACCGTTCATCTTCACTTGTCTCCTCAGCAGCAAGTGGACGTCATCAGGGGCCTCCTGCAACTTCCCTCTCCCTCTGTAAGATTTAGTTTGTGAGGGAACTTCTCTCCCTTGCTGTAGAGTAGATCTGCTTTGATGTGCTCTTTGTTGGTGTGAGGCCTTTTAAAAGCACAACGGCTCCTCATAACACTCAAGTGCAGGTGTAGTGTTCTGTGCGAAAGTCTTCTCTTAGTTTGGTCTCTTGTTCTGGAAGCAGCTCTTCAGTATTTTTCCGTGTGTGAGGACACAGAGACAGGAGGTGGAACCTGATAAGGGGGAAAGAGTGTTATTTTAAAGGATGAATATATACATTCATAGAATAGGGGAATGGAGTCCTGATTCCAATGGGCTGGCTCATTGCAGGCTGGTGCAGTGGTGGAGTGGGGAGCTCCATTCCTAGTGCAGTTCTACACCTGCACAAGACACAAAGGGCAGGGTTTGGGGCTCCCCAGCCCCTGCTGGCACAGTGGAAAGGAAAGAGTTTGAGGCTGAGACAGAAGCTGGAGGCAAATTCCTGGTGTTTCAAGCCAGTGAATGGAGAAGTTTCAAAGAGCAGCACTGGGATCAGCTGCTCCTAGGCAGTATGAGAAAGGGAATGGGGAGCAGGTTAGACAGGGAGGGAAGATAGGACTGTAGAGAGGTGGCTTCTGGACTCAGGGTCTAGGCAGTAGCTGCATAGGAACTGATGGCTCTTTTTGGACCATGGCAGGACGAGACCAAGAAGCCTTCATACATCTCTGCAAAGTCTTCACTGTATGTTCTCTGGCTCACTAACAATGTGGCGACAGGCTGATCCTCGTGCATCCCTATGTTTGGCTCCCCAACTACACTCTCTCACAGGTGCATCTCCAGCCCCAAGCCATGTCCTGCTACAACCCGTGCCTGCCCTGCTAGCCCTGCGGCCCGACCCCGCTGGCCAGCAGCTGCAATGAGCCCTGTTGCAGGCAGTGCCAGAGCTCCACCGTTGTCATCGAGCCCTCTGCTGTGGTGCTGACCCTGCCCGGCCCCATCCTCAGCTCCTTCCCACAGAACACCGTTGTGGGCTCCTCCACCTCCGCTGCTCTTGGCAGCATCCTCAGCTGCCAGGGAGCACCCACCACCTCTGGGTGCTGCAACCTCTCCTGCATTTCAGGAGCTACTATGGCAGCAGATGTACCCCTTGCTAAAGACACTTAAAATGACCTCAAAAATGGATCCCCTGGAATTCAGAACATGATGCTGGACAGAGGATCAAACTTTTTGCTAATAAGAACTGACCATCTCTGTCTTGTCCTGCAAGGGCAGATCGGAAGGGGCCAGCCTGGGCTCTCTGAAAAACATGGTTTATGTCTCCTTTTCCTGTCTTCTACTGACTTTTTCCCTCTTATTCATTGTCTTGTGCTGCACTCAAAATTAACTGTGAGGACCCTAGAGAACAGCCTGGAGTGACATGTTATCCTCTTTCCTTCTGAGGGATAGGTCAACATGAAAAGGGGAACAGCTTCTTGGCCGCTCCTACTCCTTCCCACACTGAGGGCCTTCACTTGAAGTGACTGCATTTCCCTCTTCAGACTCATTAAATATTTTCTGCAGCCTGGCCTCTGTCCCTGAGGTGTCTTCCAATCTGCACACTGACTGCTGATGGAGAAAGACATGGCTTTCAGATGGAATTATGTGGAAGCACAAGTGAACCCTTCAACAGTCCTTCAGGCACTGGAGAGTGGGATACACTGCAATGAGTCCTTCAGGCACTGTCTCTTGAAGCCGAGGAAGACACTCCAGCCCCTCCAAAGGCTGTGGCATCAGTCCTTCCTTTGCTGCAACTCAGCACAGAAATACCCACTTATTCCCCAGCACGTGGAGTGGCAGCGACCCCTAATGGGCCTGGTGCTGTTGCACAGAATCTACTCTGGCTCGAGGTAAAATCTGACAATTTTTGGCACCTCTCTCTGTAGCTGTTATTCTCAGCATAATGCACTAAACAGAATTTACACTCCCTTCCCTTTATCCAATAATTTTTTATTTCCAATTAAAAATATGCAAATCCCTCTTTCCTGATAGATGTGTGAGGGCATTTACACCTCTCAAACCCCACACCAGTTTTTCACAGCCCAGTGTTCCACCCATTTGTGGCTTTGCTGTGCAAACCCGTTCCTGTGATCGGCAAAGCCCCCGAAGTGCAGGGCTGGGCAATGCTGGCTGGGTACCAGCCTCTCCTGGCACACACTGGGAGGATGACAGCACTGCCACAGGGCTCTCGCTGTTCCCCTTTCTATGGTTCTCATTGCAGAGCAGATGAATCACGTTCTCAAAGCTCTTCTTCCTACACGCTGACAGGGAAGGGTGTCCATGGGAGACCTTCCTAGGGAGGAGACATCAGCTCTGCAGAGACACCTTTATGAACAGCAGGAGATTGATCTCACCTGAGCGTGGAGCTCTCCAAGGGAGAGGATTGAGCCTGGAATGAATGTTTCCTCCTCCCTTGAGGCAGCAGTGGTGCTTCTGGAGGTGATTCACCAAGCTCCCATGTCCCCCTGTCCCAGGCACTTGGCTCTTAGCCCCACAGCCAGGCTTTAGCACCAGTGCCCGAGGACAGATGGTGCCCACTCTGGTCAGCTGGGCTCTCCTGCTCAGTGGCATTTGAAGACAGCTCTGGGACAGCCACTGAGGCTGGAGAAAGAGCCTGAGGCTGAATGTGTGCTCAGTTACCCATCACTGCTTGTCATTCCTTGCTTCTGTCTACGAGTGGGTTTGACTGTATAGAACTCAGTATTAGCGATGATAAGGTAGAGTGTTTATGGGTTCAACTCAGCTGTGTGTGTAGTAACTCAGACATTGTGGTAGGAGTCTGCTATCGGCCACCCAACCAGGATGAAGACACTGATGAGCTCTTCTATAAACACCTCAGAGAAGTCTCGTGATCGCATCCCATCATTCGCATGGGGCGATTTCACCCTTCTGGATGGATGTCTGCTGGGAGTACAACACAGCAGAAAGGAAGCAGTCTAGGAGGTTCATAGGGTGCAGGGATGATAACTTCCTAACACAACTGGTGAGTGAACCGACTAGAGAGGGTGCCCAGTTGGATCTGTTGTTTGTGAACAGAGCGGGCCTCGTTGGGAGAGGCGACGGCTGGAGGACGCCTGGGGCACAGTGATCATGAGATGGTACAATTCTCGCGTCTTGCGGCAGTGAGGAGAGGGGTCAGCAGAACGGCCACCCTGGACTTCTGAAGGGCAGACTTTGAACTCTTCAGAAAGTGCTTGATAAAATTCACTGGGAGGTGGCTCTAAAGGACGAAGTGGTGCAAGAGGGCTGGACGCTCCTCAAGAAGGAAATCCTGGCAGCACAAGAGCAGGCCTTCCCAGTGTGCCGTAAAACAATTCAGTGGGGAAAGAAAACCAGGTTGGCTGAGTAGGGAGCTTAGTATTGATCTCAGGAAAAAGAAGAAAGTTTATGAGCTTTGGAAGAGGGGTCAGACATCCCAGGAGGACTACAAGGGTGAGGTGAGATCAGGTAGGGAAAAAAATTAGAAGGGCAAAAGCAATCCACAGCAGCAGGAGAAAAAAGGAGACTCTCCCTTCCTTACTGGATGCAGAAGACACAGTAGCGATGAGGGATGAGGACAAGCAAAGGTACTCAGCGCCTTCTTTGCCTCGGTCTTTAACTCCAAGGAGGAATGTCCTAGGGATACTCAGCCCCCTCAACCAGAAGATAATGAGAATGAAGCTCCAGCTGTTCTAGAGGACTTGATTAGAGACCTGCTTGGCCAATTAGATGCACACAAGTCTACGGGGCCAGATGGGATCCATCCGAGGCTATGAAAGGAACTGTGAGAGGTCCTCGCCAAACCCCTTTCACTTATCTCGCATCAGTCCTGGCTGACTGGGAAAGTGTTGCTTGACTGGAGACTGGCAAATGTTACCCCCATTTAAAAGAAGGGTCAGAGGGAGGATCCAGGGAACTCCAGGCCTGTCACTCTGACCTCGGTACCAGGGAAGGTCATGGAGCAGATTGTCTTGAGTGCTATCATACAGCATGCATGGGACAATCAGGTGATCAGGCCCAGTCAGCATGGATTAATGAAAGGTAAGTCCTGTCAGGCTAATTTGATATCCTTCTATGACAAGGTTACCCATTTAATGGATGTGGATGTGGTGTTCCTGGACTTCAGTAAAGCCTTTGACACCGTTTCGCACAGTATCCTGCTGGGGAAACTGGCTGCCATTGGCCTGGACAGGCACAGCCCCTGCTGGGTAAAGAACTGGCTGGATGGCCGAGCTCGAAGGGATGTGGTAAATGGAATTAAATCCAGTTGGAAACCAATCACGAGCGGTGTTCCCCAGGGTTCCGTGCTGGGTCCAGTCCTGTCCAACATCTTTTATCAATGATCTCAATGAAGGCATTGAGTGCACCCTCAGCAAGTTTGTGGATGACACTAAGCTGGATGCAAGTGTGGATGTGCTTGAAGGAAAGGAGGTTCTGCAGAGGAATCTGGACAGGCCGGATCGATGGGCTGAGACCAACGGGATGAGGTTCAACAAGACCAAGGGCAGAGTCTTTCATTTGGGACACAACAACCCCGTGCAATGACACAGACCTGGGGAGTGGCTGGAGAGCTGCCTGGCAGAGAAGGACCTGGGGGTGTTGGCTGACAGTGGCTGAACGTGAGCCAGCAGTGGCCCAGGTGGCCAAGAGGGCCAATGGCATCTTGGTCTGTACCAGACCCAGCGTGGCCAGCAGGAGCAGGGCAGTGATTGTGCCCCCGTGCTCAGCACTGGTGAGGCCACACCTCGAGTGCTGGGTTCAGTTTTGGGCCCCTCACTGCAAGAATGACACTGAGGGGCTGGAGCGCGTTCAGAGAAGGGCAACGAGGCTGGTGAGGGACTGGAGAACAAGTCCTGTGAGGAGAGACTGAGGGAACTGGGGTTGTTTAGCTTAGAGGAGTCTGAGGGGAGACCTGATCCCTATCTACAACTGCCTGAAAGGAGGTTGTGACGGGGTGGGTGCTGGGCTCTTGTTGCAAGTGACGAGCGACAGGACAAAAGAAAATGTCTGCAAATTGCACCAGGGGAGGTTTAGACTGGTCATTAGGAAGAATTTCTTGACTGAATAGTTGGTCACAGTTTGGCACAGCTGCCCAGGGAGGTGATGGAGTCACCATCCCTGGAGATGTTTAAAAAACAGGTAGATGAGTTCCTTAGAGACATGGTTTAGTAGGGACATAGGTACGGTTGGACTCAATGATCTTGGAGGTCCCTTCCAACCTTAGGATTCTATGATTCTGGGGGAGAACTGGGGGGGGGGGGGCGGGGCTGAAGCCCTCTGCAGCCCTGGAGACAAACTACAGATGAAATGTTTAAAGGATCCAAGACACAGTGAAGTGCAGGACATTAATGGCTTCCATCAACACTGCCTGGAGCCCTTGAAGATAAATAGGAACGTGCAAAGTCCCCAGCAGAGATGGCACAGCAGAGCTGTAGTTCACTGATTCTCCTTTATGTAAATTATTTTTTACCTCTGTATCTCTCCTTCTCTGAGTACTAAAACTGGTGATTTTCCTGAGAAAGAGACGAGATGGGAAAATTAGTGGAAAACTCTCCAGTTATGGGCGAGTGTAGGAAGGGCTTGGACAGGGAATCTTGCCTAGTATCTGGCTGATGGGGCTTTTCCACTTGCTGACACCCAGATGCAGAGCAAGGAAGGGCTTTTCCCTTCTTCAGCTCCTGTGGCCATGTGAGAAAATCATAAGTGCAGCTGGGCCTCCTCTCAGAAGCCTCATTTTCCAGCTGTGGTCATCAGTGGGGGCACAGGGAAAGGAAAGGAGAACACTAACTGAGGGATTACTTGCCCTGAGTGCTCACTCCCTGTCCCAGCACTTTGCAGCACAGGGCATTTAGAAACCTGTGTTGCCTTCTTCAGGCTGCAGCCTCTTGGACTATTCTCATGATCAAAGACCTGGGATATGGGTGCAGTGTGAATAGTCCCAATGGGCTATTCATCCCAGTAGTCTAGGCTGGGAAGGCAGAGGCTCAACCTCCCCACAGCCCCCAGGGGCTGCTGCTGGGCAGGCTGAGCTCAGAGCTCCAGGCAAGCAGGGCCAAAGATGGAAGCACTCCCCAGAGCACCCCCACGTTTCTGTGCAGCGCTGCACGCTGTGGGAACCAGTGTGGGCTCAGTGCACAGAAATAGGCAGCGCTGTCCTGGAGCTCCACATCCTGCACCTGCAGAAACACCTGGGAGTCCTCTGCAGACAGCACAGAGGAGAACCTCCCTGCATCCACGCGAGGTTCCCATTTGCTCACCAGCAGCAGCATCTGAGGGGTCTGGGTCTGGTGCTGCTGGTACCACAAGATGTAGGGATTAGAATCACTTGTGGAGAAACTGCAGTGCAGAGTTGCATTGTGTCCTGCCTGGATGGTCATCTCTGCTGGGAACTGGAACACAGAATCCGTTTGCGCTCGACCTGTGAAATCAGAAATGGGTTTTCACCTTGACTTGTCTCAGAAAGTCTTCGTCAATCCATCGGCTCGTTCACTGTCCCCGCTGTCCAGCTTTTCCAAGCTTCGAAAGTCTGAGCTCTGTCCCTGCAAATTGTATTATGTGGGTTCCTGCCACCCCTCATACTCCACATCACCCTGCTTTTCAGCCACACTCCCTGCTCTTTCCCTCCACTCATTCTCTCCAGATCCCCAAGGTTGCTGCCCATCCCTACAGACATTGGTACCATTGTACCCAAAGCACCTCGCAGAGAAGCTCCAATGCGCCCCATCGCTCCGTTCCCCAGCACCGCTCCCTCCCTCTCTCAGGCTTTCTCTCTATTAGCAACACATTCAGGAAGGCTGGGTTCCTGCACATTGCGGGGGAGATCTTATTCCTCCTCCATGCCCATCACTCCTGACCTGTCCCACATTATTTGCCATCCCCACACGCAGCCCCTGCTCTCCCAACACAACCACTGCCAGTTCCCCAGGCACTCAGCACTCACGGCTCCTCCCTTCCACCACCAGCAGCACAAACTTTTGCCTCCTCCTGCCCAGCCTGAAAGTCCCATCTCACCAAAGGCTGCCAGTTGCAGCAGGGCTGCCAGCAGAAGGAGGAGCATGTCCCGCTGTCCCTTCCAGGGGCACTCAGGGACCTGCCAGCAGGAGGGACCTGATGCTTGCACCTTGCCCTCTTCTGCCTCTGCCAGCTCAAAGAGGCCTGGAAGCCCCAGCCCAGAGGGTGGAGCCAAACCCCCTCCCTGCTGCTCCAGACAGGCCTCTCAGGGGTCTGTGCCCACCTCTGCCCCAGGCAGGCTCTGCTGTGAGAGAACAGCCCCGTGGGCTGAGCCCTGTCCATGCCAGGGACAGGCAGCCCTTGGCAACTGCTCCTGGCAGCAACCGGCGAGGCCCAGGCTGCCCCCAGCTCTGCAGGAGAAGGAGGAGGCTCTGCTGTTCCCACCCTGTCCCCCTGTGCTGGGATGTCGGGATGGAGAGAGGAGCAGGCAGGAGCTGAAGGACCTGGAGCCGGGGGCTGTGGGGCCTCAGCACCCTCCTCTGCACTCGCTCGAATGCTCTGTACAGACTCTTGCCACGGGAGAGAAGAGACATCAGCTCACAGCTGGGAATTCCCCTGTCCCAAAGCAGACACGCACAGTCAAGTGGACAAAGCACCTTTCTGCAGACCCTGATGCTGCACTGACCCACGGTGGCCTTTGAACTCCCCTGAAACAGCTTTCCCCAAAGCCGGGTCTTGCGGCAGGGCCCCTTGTCCCCCTCTGCCTGGTGACCTTCTCCCCCACTGAGATCTTGGAGAGAGCTGCACCCCCTGGTGCCACTGCAGGAGAAATGAGGCCGGGCTGGGGGAAGCCCCCGAGGCAGGGCATGAGGAGGGCTCCAAGGACAGGCAGAGTGCTCTGGGGAGAGCGGGGCCTCTGGACCCCAGCACACCAGCACACGGCCACGCAGCCACTGGAGGGCTCACAGAGGAATTCTCAGTGTCTTCCACAAGTCTCGCTGTCACGTAATGCCAGGAAGGAGCACGGCCACAGGACACGGCATTTATGTTTCTCCTCTGACTTTGAGCTCTGCCCCTGAGGGACGCGTCTCGGAGCAGGTACTCTCCGAGCCAGGCCTGCAGGAATACCTGAAGAAGCCACGTGCAGCAGGGCAACCATCAAGCAAAGAGCAGCAGCAGGGAAGCCCTGCACAAGCGGTCCCAGCCTCCTGCGTTGCCCATCACCTCTCCAAAGGCACTGGCAGAAGAACCACAGACGCCGTGTGGAAAACCAGGGAAGCGGAGACCCTTTCAGCACCTTCCCCTTCCCCTTCCTCTGCAGGCACTGAGCCTCTCCTCGGCAGGAGGAGGATCTGGGCCTGCAGCTCCCAGGGTGCAGAGGGGAAGCAGCGCTGCCAGGGCAGAGCTGAGGCCCCTTCCCCCAGGCTCAGCCTTGCCCAGGCACAGCCCCTCCCTCTCCTGTGTTTTTGCCCAGCCCAGGCAGCTCCTGCCCCAGCGTGTCCCCCACAGCACACAGGTACAAGGCACTGTCAGAGCCCTCCACCTCCTCCAGCTGCAGGAGGCTGGATTTCCCCGTGGCGTTCAGCGAGGTGGTGAGACGGCCGCTGCGCTTGGAGCCAGCTCGTGCGTGGAAGGAGAGCAGCTGGGGAGCTTGGCCTTTCCTCTGCTGGTACCACAACACATACGCAGGGACTGATGTCTGGTAGGTGCAGGTTGTTTGAAAGGTGTCTCCCTGCTTCACTGTCACTTGTCCTTCTTGCTGGCTGACGGTGATCTGCCCCGTGGTGCCTGGAAGAAAGGAAGGGTCAGCAGCTCTGCAGGGAAAGGCTCGGAGATGAAAACCAAGATGCAAAGAGTGGGAGGAGAAGGCTCTCCGTGCCTTGCTCAGCAGCCCGAGCTCCAGCGATGGCAAGAGCAAAGCAGGGAGGGTCTGTGGGCAGGAGATGTGGGACCTCAGCTCAGTGTGGACCCCTCAGCACAATTCCCAGTGGGACCCATGTGGGACCTCAGCTCAGTGTGGACCCCTCAGCACAATTCCCTCAGCCAGTTCCCTGCCACAGGGAGACCCCCAGAGCAGAGCTGGGCTCTCACCCAGCCCTTTGGTCTCCACTCTCGTGCTGCCTGGAGTCTCCAGGGCACAGCCTGTGGTGCCTGACCCTCCGCTGCTGGCTCCAGGGCACCTCCAGCACGGTCAGGGTCCTGGCACCTCCTGAAAAGCTGACCCAGCCTGCTCTCCCTGCACAGAATTGTTGTGTGGGTGAGGGTCTCCTGGGGAGAAGAGGAATTGTGCCTCCAGCTAAAGCCAATGCTTACCCAGAGGCTGCCTCAGGAAGGCAGCGAGGAGGAGACAGGTGAGGGACCTGCTGCGACCGATCATGCTGCGTGGGTGAGAGAGACCCAGAAACCCACACGTCCCCCTCTCAGAGCCCTGAGAGAGCAGAGCTGCCGGCCAGGACTCTGCAAGGGGAACCAAGGGTGAAATGGGCAGGAGGAAATGCTTGTTCCTAGCACAGCTGCAATGCTTGTGCTGTGCTCCGCCCTCCTCCTGCAGTGACCTGTGTTGCTCCTGCAGCCCAGACCTTCTGCCTTTCCAAGGTGACAGGTATAAGGGTGTCACCAGGGTCTGTCCCTGCCAAGCAGCCTCTTACACACGTCTTCCTGTGCAATTTCTGTGCAGCCTCTCTTCTCTTCATACCTGACACCTGCTGCCTCACCACCCTCCACACCACGGTTGGCTTGGCCTCTCTGAGATCCTACTCGGTGCCCAGACCCAAGCTCCTGTCAGCACAGCCCAAGGTGCAGCCCTCCCAAACCCAGTGACTAACGCCCCCAAGCCCTGCAGACCCCAAGTGTCTCACTCTGCCTGCAGGGCACTGGGGACTTTCTCCCTCGAGCTGAAACAGTTCTCTCAGACACACTGAGATGAAGTTTCCCGCCACCCTGGCAATGCCATCTCACAAAGCAGCGTCTGAAGAGCTTGGTGAAGGAAAAACCCCAAACCCCAAACAGCCTTTCCACTTGGCCAGAACCCTTCTGCTGCCAGTGTCCTCATCCAGTTGGATCTGCAGTTGTCCTCTCCTTCCTTCTGGCCTTTCAGAACCAAACCTGCCAACCCCATTCCCAGTCCCTGATCCAAGAAGGTGCCATTAAATGAGGCTGGGAAGGGCTGGGCCCAGGCAAGGCAGGGGCTGTCTGAGATTCATGGAACTATGGAGTGCGAATGGTTGGGTTGGAACAGAAACATTGAGTCCAACCTCCTGCCACTGGCAGGGACATTTGTCAGCAGACCATGTTCCTCAAAGCCTCGTCCAACCTGACCTTAAACAGTTCCGATGATGGGGCACCCACAGCGTCCCTGGGGACCTGTGCCAATGTATCGCCAGGCTCATCGTGGAATATTCTTCCTTGCGTCCCACCTAAATCTTCCCTCGTTCCATTGAAACCCATTACCCCTTGTTCTATCACTACAGGCCCTGGTAAAATGTCACTCTGCATATTTCTTTCCACCCCCCCAGCCCAGCGAGGCACGCTTGTCCCAGCTTTTCCCAGTTGCTTGGCCCAGGACACGGGCTGGTAGGAACAGGAGTCCAGACCAGCACAGCCGGGGCATCCCAGTGCTCCGGACAGCAGCCACAAATGTTGACAGCCACAGCCACAGCACCGTGGGCTTTGCAGGCGGCCCCAAAGCTGAGGAAAGGACTTCATGTTGCCCCACACCAGCCCTTCATCCTTGTCCCACAGCTCGTGTCACTCAGAGCCGCGCTGGCCAAGCTCAGCAACCACTGCTGGACAATCCTGACACAGATGTTTTACACACACAGTCACATCTGTTCTGGCTGCCCAGTGCCCAACAACAGCAGCAATTGATTCAACACCACTGCAGCTGCTTTGGAGAACATTTCTAGCAAACTGGTCGGGCTGGCACCTTGCTACCCGATGCTGCACCTACCGAACACAGCCAGGAGCTGGGCTCCTTCCAGGGGAGGCAGGCACAGAGGAGCAGATCAGAATTGGAGCCTCTTCGAGCAGGGGAAG
Organism: Neomorphus geoffroyi; assembly: GCA_033558235.1. Taxonomy (NCBI): domain Eukaryota; kingdom Metazoa; phylum Chordata; class Aves; order Cuculiformes; family Neomorphidae; genus Neomorphus; species Neomorphus geoffroyi. The sequence continues at coordinate 320,888 of JAUMJM010000037.1, forward strand.
ACCCTGGGAAGATGCCAGCCCTGCTGGGAAGCTCTCACAGCATAAAGTTTGTCCTCCAGGTGCCGCCACTCCTGTGCCTCTGGAGACTGCCCCGAGCTGACAGCCGATGAGGAGCTGGACTTGTCCAGCAGTGCAGCTCCAGGAGCTCTGATGAGCCAGGTGAAGTGACAGGCAGCCAGGCTCAGGCACTTGGAAATACCCTCCTGGTGCCACCTGCTATTTCATAGTTGATTTTCTTTAGAAGAGAGGCTGTTTTTGTAAAGGCAACTTCCTCAGCCCAGCTTCCTCCCTGCTGTCCCAGCCCCCGCATTGGCAGCTGCAGGGCATCTGGCTGCCCTGGACACACAGCCCTTTGCTGCCTTGAGAGCAGGTCAGGGCAGCCCCTCTGCATGCACCGAGCCTGGAACTGGTCCCACAACCCCACAGCCACCCTGCAGGGATCACCAGGGATGGGACAAAGCTTGTCACACCTTGGGATTCATTTGTCTTGTAGAGTGGAGAAGCCCTGGAGCTGCAGCAGTGGCGATGGCCTCGGGTTTTGGCTTTGTCTCTGCTGCCTGGACTTTGCGTGGGAAGGGGCTGAATGTGCCAACAAGGTCCTGCAGCTTGGACCCCAACACACCTTCTCTCTCACCTGTAAGGAGAAAACAATGCGCTGAATGACTTGTGTGCAGTGCAGGCAAGCCCCAAAGCCCTCTGCTGTCATTCCACACCGCAGGGATTGCTGGGCCTGATTCCCCTTCTCGGCAATGGGAGACTGTCCTGCATTCTCTGTTCCTCCCAGTGGGGTGGGAGAGGCCCTTTGCTGATGCGAGGCTGAGGCTGGGGCTGCGTCCCCAGAGAGCGCAGGGCAATGAGGGCCCAGGGATGCCCCATGCTGGGAGCTGCTGGGGCCGAGCTTCTCTCGGTCTGCGATTGCTCTGGTTTACCGTTACTCCTGCCGAGAGGGGAAGGCAACGGTCCAGCAGCTCTTTCCATCTGTGCCGTGGCTGGAGTTCAAGGGGGAAATAACACAATGGCACCGGTTTGAAGGTGTCTCTGTTTGGAGACAAGAGAATCTTGGTTCCCGTTGGGGCTATGGATGTGCCTCCTGTTCCGAACAGTGGTCAAGAAGAACCAATTGCTCATATGTACATGCAATGGCTCCCGTGGGAGCAGCTTGTGCTGTACCTGACAGCAGAGCATCCCATGCCCCTTTCCATCTCTGGCTGTAAGAAGATGCTCCTTCGTGCAGTGCGCTCTGGGGACGGGTGAGACCCTGTCCACATCAGCTCATGGCTGGGATGGACAGGGCACAGCACAGCATGGGCAGTAGAGTTTCCTCAAGCCTGAAGGTTTCAAAACACCCCATCGAAAAGGATTTGTGAGAGGGAGGAACTCCATCAGCTCAGCATCATTTCTCATGACTGGTCCCAGCATTTCATGCCTGCCACAAGTCTGCCACAAGTTGTCCCAAACACAGTCACCTGTGGCCGTGGGAGCTCATCCCTTGGGCTGGGGATGGTCAGATTCCCCCCAGAACTCCTGAGGAGACTGCAGGGATCCCAGGTGTCATCACGCTTCATTTGTAAGTTGGTCGCTTTGCTTCTTGGTTACAAACATAGAGACGTCCTGGGCCTCTGGCAGTTGGGGCTGTTTTGTGTGGTTTGCTCTGTCCCTCAGGCACAGAATTTGCCCTTGGGCTGCCTGAACTCTGTCGACTCGAGGTCTTGACTCCAATCCTGTTTAACTCTTCTGCTGACTAAAGAGAGCAAACAGCCCTACAAACGTCCTTCCAAAAGGGCTCTGCGGGCTCTGGTCAGGGCTGGCTGGAGTTCGAGCTTCCTCTATAGGCACAGGCTGGCAGGGATTTACTGATCCTGAGTGTAAGGGGCAGAGAGCCCCTGGCATCCTGGTTCCTCAGGCTCTGCCTTGCCCAGACACAGCCCCCCTCCAGCAGCTCCAGGGTCCATGGAGGGAAGGTCGACAGATCCCTCCTGCTTCACCATCTCATCTCTGATCGCTCCTCGCTCCCTGAGGATTTGCAAGGCTGAGCTTGAAACAAAGGAGCGCTGGCTGTGTTGACAAGGAGGAGAAAACTGGCAGGCGTGGCAGCCCTGTGCCAGGTAGGAGGCAGAAAGGGACCCCTGTTCCTGTCAGTGGGATGAGAGCTTTAGAGTCCCTGGGGCAGCTCTGACAAGATCTGCTCATCTGCATTGGAGAGAGGGAAATGTGGGAGTGTAGAGGCAGCTGAGATCTCCTCTGGTGACAACAAGGTCAGAAGAGAGAGGCAGGGAGATGGATTGAAGGGGAGAGGAAAGCAGGAGCAGGGTTCTCAGGTCTCTCCTCGTTCCTTTCCATCAGCGAGAGCACCTGGAGAGAACGTGGGCAAAACCACAACCGTGAGGTGACATTTCCCAGCGGTTTCCTGTTCTTGCAGAGTCGTTCTCTGCACAGCCCTGATAAGGCTGGCAAGGGTTCCCTGGGAGAAGAAGCAGTCTGTTTGTCCGCAGCGCCCAGCAGTGTTCCCAGTGTCCCCAGGCTGTGAGCAGCTGTGTCAGCTCCTGGGGTGACCCAGAGTTCCCCGGGCACTGCCGGGAGCCTGCAGTCTCTTCCCAGAGCTCTCCTGCCAGCTCTCCCTCACCTCACACCTCCATCCTCTCAGGGAAAATTTGCCAGTCTCTTTGTGAGCCCTCAGCACGCTCGGCGTGTCCAGCCCAAGCTTTTCCCCTCTCTCCCGGGCCTCCACTCCAAAGCTTCTGAATCCGGTCAGAGTAGTTCAGGGGCTCGGCCCTGAGCCACCTCAGGGAGCACTTGCAGGTGGCTGGGACCCCAACATCCCCTTCTCCTGGGGGTGTGGAGCTTGAACTGACTCCATGGGATAACTTTGGAACAACAGCAGGAACGCTTTTAAAAATCTGGAAATGCCGGACCTGGAAGTCCAAGCTTTAACAAAGTCAGGAAATGTGAGACCCCTTTGGGTTGTTTACTGGAGGGGGAAGTTTTGCATCAGGAACTCGATGCTGGATCCCCTGTGTTTGCCAAGCAGAGGAAGCAGTTGCTCAGGACTCCCTTGGGATCCTGGGGGAAAGTCAGCAGCCCGAGCAGAGGCTCCGTGTTTCCCATGTGGGCAGGGACTGGGCCCCGCGACAGGGACCTCTGCCCTGGGCACATCTCCAGCAGGCTGGGGCCGTCACCGATCAGCTGCACGCAGGCTCCTTCTGCCCCTGGGAACCTGCTGCTCTGTGGGGCTCATGGAGAGAGCAGTGGAGAACGTCCCCGCGGGAGCAGCACATTCCCTCGGGATGAGGGACACACAAGGGGACACAGGGACATGGACACACACCCCAATAAACAAAGTGCTGCTCCCACAAGCACCCACACCAACCGGGCTGCTTACGAGAGCACACAAGACAAGAACACAGGAACCCAAAGACCCATGGACTCTGCTCTTCTCCCTGGGGACTGGGCAGGGTCAGGCAGGATGGGGTCAAAACTCAGCAGCACAACACACCCACCTGGGGAGGCAACAAAAAGCATCAATGGAGTTGAGGTGAGGAGGGAGGGAAGGAGAAGGACATGGCACGTCCTCATTCAAGGCAGCTCTTGGAAATTTCATAAAGGCTGATTTTTCTTCTGCATTTCTCTGCCTTTGGAAGTGAGGATGTTTACATTAAACTCAGTCTCAAGAGACAGATTCCCTTCTACATAATTTCTGGGGTTCCAGCCATGACACCTGTAGCCTGTGGGGAGTTGATTTCTCTAAGAAAACAAAATTCTGCTGCCACTCAGTGAGCGATTCCCAGCAGCCCAGGCTGGAGAAGCAGAGATTTATCACCCCCACGGCACCCAGGGGCTGCTGCTGGGCAGGCTGAGCTCAGAGCTCCAGGCACGCAGGGGCAGGGAGGGAACCGCTCCCCAGAGCACCCCCACGTTTCTGTGCAGCGCTGCACGCTGTGGGAACCAGTGTGGGCTCAGTGCACAGAAATAGGCAGCGCTGTCCTGGAGCTCCACATCCTGCACCTGCAGAAACACCTGGGAGTCCTCTGCAGACAGCACAGAGGAGAACCTCCCTGCATCCATGCGAGGTTTCCATTTGCTCACCAGCAGCAGCATCTGAGGGGCCTGGGTCTGGTGCTGCTGGTACCACAAGACGAAGGGATAGGGATCACTAGAGGAGAAATTGCAGTGCAGCTTTGCACTGTGTCCTGCCTGGATGGTCATCTCTGCTGGGAACTGGAACACAGAGTCCTTTTGGGCACGACCTGCAAATCCAGAAAGGGCTTTCAGCTTGGCTTGTCCAGGAACCTCCCTGTCTCCCACTCTGTCCGTTCGCTCTCTGTCCCCAGAGCCCAGCTCAATTTCCAGCCTCTGAAGGATCTACAAACTCCTTTAAGCAGGTTCCTGCCACCCCTCACACCCCACGTCACCCTGCTTTTCAGCCACACTCCCTGCTCTTTCCCTCCACTCATTCTCTCCAGATCCCCAAGGTTGCTGCCCATCCCTACAGACATTGGTACCATTGTACCCAAAGCACCTCGCAGAGAAGCTCCAATGCGCCCCATCGCTCCGTTCCCCAGCACCGCTCCCTCCCTCTCTCAGGCTTTCTCTCTATTAGCAACACATTCAGGAAGGCTGGGTTCCTGCACATTGCGGGGGAGATCTTATTCCTCCTCCATGCCCATCCCTCCTGACCTGTCCCACATTATTTGCCATCCCCACACGCAGCCCCTGCTCTCCCAACACAACCACTGCCAGTTTCCCAGGGACTCAGCACTCACGGCTCCTCCCTTCCACCACCAGCAGCACAAACTTTTGCCTCCTCCTGCCCAGCCTGAAAGTCCCATCTCACCAAAGGCTGCCAGTTGCAGCAGGGCTGCCAGCAGAAGGAGGAGCATGTCCCGCTGTCCCTTCCAGGGGCACCGCGGGACCTGCCAGCAGGAGGGACCTGATGCTTGCACCTTGCCCTCTTCTGCCTCTGCCAGCTCAAAGAGGCCTGGAAGCCCCAGCCCAGAGGGTGGAGCCAAACCCCCTCCCTGCTGCTCCAGACAGACCTCTCCGTGTCTCCTTAGGAACAGGGACAGAGCGTGATCCTGGTGTGGTTTTTTAGAGCAAGAGGAAAATCGTGGTAGTGAATATGAAACAGAAACATGGGTAGAGGGCATCAATATAAAATCTGTGGGTGGGCAGGAGGGAGATGAAAGCTCTCATAACTCTGTCTCCAGGCAGAAAGACTCTACCCAGGCTTTACATTTTCCTCTCAGGAAAGCAGTCTCTAGAGCTCCAGATGTGCACGGCTGCCCTTCAGCTTCAACACCTCCTCCTGATGAGGTTTCCTTCCCGAGGACAGCTCCATTCCGAGCTTAAGGAGATCCCTCCCCCAAGAGCCAGAGGGGCTGCTGACATCACCAATTGGGTTCCCACAGCCAGAGGCTCCTCCGTCCAGGGCTGCACTTTTTGGGCTCCCCATCCACAGAAGGAGCCCCAGGGCCCCGCGCTCCCGGCCTGTCTGGGAGGAGGTGCAGGAAGGCTGGAAGCACTGATGGCCACTGGCTGAGGTGTAGCCAGGAATGCCTTCCCCAGCCACAGGGGACAGAGCACAAAAGACAACCCAGAGCGATGAGTCCTGCTCTCTGCTTAATCTGACAGAAGGAAAGGTCCATTTTTGAACCAAGGCAGCCCTCCCCAAAAAGCCCCCTTTACCCTGGGCAGACTGGAAGAGCTGCCAGAGGAGGAAGAAGGACTCAGAGGCCCAGGTTTGGATGCAGCACAACTTTACTGAGTCTAAAGAAAGAAGGAAAGGAGGGGGCTCACAGGGAGCACCAGGAGCAGCCACCAAGATGCTGCGGCGCTCCTGCAGGGTGTCCGTCTGCCTGCCCTGTAGGAAGGGAGGCCAAGAGCTCCCTGCTAGGTTGTTGTTGGGGGAAAGCGTCAGCAAAGGAAAGTGATCGAGAGAAGAGTTGAAGAAAGACACAGTGGCTCAAAGCTCTATCTCGTGTCCAGCACCGTGTTCTGAGGTCTTGGGAGGTTCCTGTCCAGGGCCATTGGCAGCAGGTTTAGCAGGGCCGACATCTGTAGCAGCTGGCGATGCAGGAGAGGTCACAGCAGCCAGTGTTGATGGGGACTCCGTTACAGCTGAGGATGCTGCCAACGGCAGCGGAGGTGGAGGAGCCCACGGCGGTGTTCTGTGGGAAGGAGCTGAGGATGGGGCCGGGCAGGGTCAGCACCACAGGGGAGGGCTGGATGACAAAGGTGGAGTCCTGGCGCCGCAGGCAACAGGGCTCATTGCAGCTGCTGGCCAAAGAGAAGGAGGTGGCAGAAGTGGCTGGCAGAGCAAAGAGCAGGGCTTGCTTTCACTTCAGCCTTGTGCAGCCTCAGGCCCAGAGGAAGCCACAACCATCTTCCTGCAGCTCCTAAGGAATGGAAACATCCCAGGAAGTGACACGGCAGCGGTGCTGGTTCCCCCTGCGTGCCAGAAGGATGCGGTGGAGTCAGGTGAGCTCAGCCTGGAGCACTCCTGGAGCTTTGTTTATTATGATCGTGTGACAGGAAGGACCCCAGCTGCACCCAGCCTGGCCATCCTTGTCTGCTCCTCCAAGGGCTCCTCTGAGCATCACCCTGTCCTCCTCTTCCCTTCCCTTCCGGCCCATCCCAACGGGCAGTGGCTCTTGTCCTCCCAGGCAGTGGCTGCACTTCAGCGTTTCCACTCCCTTTCACCCTAAGGTGCCCTCAGGAGGCAGCTGCCAACCTCTGGGACCTCCTCCTCTCCCTGGATGCTGCCTGGCCCTGTTCCCAAATAGAATTGCACGGAGGCAGCAGCAGCGTGGCTAATGGGCTCCGCTCTGGGCAGGAGTGAGTCCCCGTTGGAGCCGGCTGGAAGTGACTCTGTCAGACACGGGGGCAGGCCCTGTGTTTCTCTCCCAGATGCCTCCTCGTGCAGCCGTCCTCTCCACGCTACCAAAGCCTTGCCACACAATCCCTATCCAGTGTGCCCAACACACGGTGAGGCACAATTGCTTGAATAAAAGTGTCAGCAGAAAAGAACCAGCCCAGGCTTCCTTCGGGGACAGTTGGGCCTGGGAATAATCGTAAGAAAATTGATGTTCTTCATCACGCTTAAAGATTGGGAATAAAATCTCCAATCCTACAGCTGTCTAATGTCCTTGTTAGATCCCTTGGGCAGTGGAACAGCGGGAGTTAGTGATGGTCATTTCCATACTGGTGTTCTCCTCAGCCCTTAACTGCTGACTTTCACATCCACCCTGGGCCTCTCTGACCCCCCAGGGCATTTTCCCAAAGGCTTTTACCTGCCAGGTCCCAGAGGGGGCAAATCTGCTTTTATGGAGTGCAGGGCTGCAGGGCTGCTGATTCATTTAGCTGAACACTCATTGGTGCGAGGTCTCAGGCCCTGCCTCACTCAGCACCAGCACTCAGCGTCCCCACTGACACCTGCCCGTGCCCTCACGAGGGTCACAAAGTACAGACGTGTCCTCACACACCCCTGCAGAGAGTCAGGAAAATACTTGTGTGGGCACATCGAGCCACCAGAGGGTCAAGCACAAATGAAAACACATAAAAGCAACGGTGGCCTCTGCTGAGGAGATTCGGGCACCACACTGGCACAACAGGACTCAAGTACATTGGGGAAGGACCGGCTGCCAGACAGGCTCATGGTGCTGCCTGAGGACCCGCAGACCAAACCGAGAGGAGAGAGGAGAAATGAGGCCAGAAAACTGTCCTGAGAGCATGGTCAGTGTTGCGATAGGGTCAAACCCTTGCAGCAGGAGCCCCTCTGCGTGCAACAAGGAGCAACCGTCAGAGACAGGTGGAGAGAGCAAGAGAAAAAGACGTGCCATGTCCTCTTCCATGGGGGCACTGGGGCATCCAGATCCAAAATACCAGAGCGATGCCCATTTCCTGACAACTTCACAAAACACAAGCGCACCCCAGAGACCCAGGTGCTCATCACCTGCCTGCACGAGATGTCACCAGCACTGGAGATGAGTCTTCTGCCTACACGCATGTGTTTCTGCCCCACAAACCCTCAGGCCTCTCTTCCCTGGCACTTAGAGAAGCCTCATCTGGGACAGCACCGGGCATAAGGCAGGAAATGCAAAGGCAGCAGGGCAGGGAAGCAGGACACAGCCCATCCCATTAGCTGGGATGGTTGGCGTTTCCTGGGAGCTTGTCAGAAAATGATCCCTTCCCCAGAGGGAGCCCCTGGGCCTGAGGCAGGGCAGGAGCACTATAAAAGGCAGCCCAGCTCTCTGCGCTCTCATCCACTTCTCTCACCTCCCTCTCCTTGGCAATCAGGTGAGTGCGAAGCCGCTTCTGCTCCTCCTTCCAGACCAGGTGTCTCCTCGCTGTCAGTCCCAGCTGCTGTGGGCTGTGCTAGCGCAGGGCTGGGAGCTGCTTCTCCTGGCAGAGGGAAGGGGAGAGCAGGGCTTGCCCAGAGAGGGGCTGGGATGTGCTTGAGGAGTCTGTTGGGATCTGATTTGAGCAGTGTGTTCTGGGTCAGGAGGTGCCTTGCCCCCCATGGGGCTGAATGCAGAGCTTCTCCTCATGTGTCCCCTATCCCTCTTTCCTCCCTCATTCTCTCCCAGGTGCACCTCTTGCCCAGAGACATGTCCTGCTGTCCCTGTGAGCCCTGCCGGCCCTGCCAGCCCTGCGGCCCGACCCCGCTGGCCAGCAGCTGCAATGAGCCCTGTTGCAGGCAGTGCCAGAGCTCCACCGTTGTCATCGAGCCCTCTGCTGTGGTGGTGACCCTGCCCGGCCCCATCCTCAGCTCCTTCCCACAGAACACCGCCGTGGGCTCCTCCACCTCCGCTGCCGTTGGCAGCATCCTCAGCTGTAACGGAGTCCCCATCAACACTGGCTGCTGTGACCTCTCCTGCATCGCCAGCTGCTACAGATGTCGGCCCTGCTAAATCCACCGGCAACGTTCCTGGGCAAGAAACTCCAAAGACTTCAGAACACGGTGCTGGACACGAGATAGAGCTTTGAGCCATTGTTTTTACATCTTTTGGCCATCATTTCCTCTTTCCACTCTCCTGTCTCTCTTCCCTTTGCTGTTGCCTTAGCTCAACACCAACCCAGCAGAAACCTGTTGGACACCCTCCCTCTGCAGAACAGGCAGATTAACAGCCTGCAGGAGCTCCACCTCATCTCGGTGGCTGCCCCTGGTGCTCCCTGTGAGCCACCTCCTTCTATTCTTTAGACTCATTAAAGTTGTGGTGCATCCAAGCCTGGGTCTCTGAGTCTTCCTGCCTTCTCTGGTAGCTTTTCCAGTCACTTCAGGGAAACAGATGGCATTTTGGAGAGGATTGGGTGAGCGCAACAGAGGAGCCTTCTTCATTCCCCAGGGAACACATTGCACGGGGTTGTCTTTTGTGCCCTGACTCTTGGAGCTGCAGAAGTCATTCCTGGCTCCTCCTCAGCCAATTGCCATCCGTCCTTCCAGACTTACTGCACCCCTTCCCAGATGGGCCCAGATGCTGCTGCTGGATAACTGCAGACCTCAGGGGCATTCAGGGAGGTTCTTCTGTGTCCTGTCTGCAGAGAACACCCTGGTCCTTTTCTCTGTAAGGGGTGCCATGCTCCCAGATGGCTTTGAATCACTGGGGAATCATCAAGGTCCTGCAATTTAACAAGTCTCTGTGCCAAATTTTTCACCTGGGCAGAGTGGCACCAGACCGTAAATGAAATTGGGAGGAGAGTGCCTGGAGGCCAGCTGTGCACAAAGGGCTCTGGAGGTGCTGGCTGAGAGCAGCACAATCGGATTCAGCAGTGCCCTGGCAGCCAAGAGGGCAAAGCGCATCCCAGGGTGCAGCAGACCCTGCAGAACCAGCTGATCAGGAGGGGTGATTCTCTTGCTGTGTGCAGTGTTGGTAGGGCCCCACCTTGAGTGCTGAGTGCAGCTCTGGGCTGTGATGGAGCTGCAAAGGTGCCTGAATGTGTCCAGAGGGGGTTAAGGAAGCTGATGAATAGACTGGAAGGCACATCCTACCAGGAGTGGGTGAGGACTTGAGGTTGTCCTAGTTTGGTGAAAAGTAGGCTGAGGGGCAACCTCATTGCTCTCTGCAGCTTCCTGAGGAGGGGAAGTGGAGGAGGAGGTGTTGTCTTTTCTCCCTGGAATCCAGGAACGACACAGGTGGGAATGGTTCAGAAGAGATTGTGGGCAGGCTCAGAGTTGACTTGGGAAAGCATTTCTTTACTGAGAAGGTGATGAGACTCGGGGACAGTTTCCCCAGGCAGGGGATTGATTCCCTCTGGCTTTCAGTGTTTAAGAGGTATTTGGACAAGGCTCTTCATGCCACGCTTTAACTATTGGTCAGTGCTGAAGTGGTTCAGCAGTTGGTCGGGATGATCCTTGTACCTCCCTTCATTCTCAAAATATTCTATTCTGTTCCAGTCCAGTCCAGTCTATCCTTGTGACCTCACGCTGTCTTATCCCCTGCACTTGACCGGCATTTGCAGCCCAGGCAGGATGTTGCCCAACCACAAAAGGAGTGATTCTCTCAAGCAACACCACCTTTGCTGCAAACAAAGGGCTGTGGCACTCTTACCCACCTTCTAAAGGTGTTTCTGTCATTTGCTGCTGCTGTCAGACACCCTGGACACTCGGTGCCCCTCACAGCCCTCCACAGCCACGGCAGTGCTTGTGTATCTGCTGTTGGGTCAGTGAGTCACACACAGGAATGGTGTTGCTTAGCTCTCCTATTGCCTCAATACAATTGGATTTACCTGCGGTCAGGCTCCGTTACTGTTCAGACCACTCTTTCTCTTCAAGATATAGAATATGGCACAAGCTGGCTTTGAAGAAAGCACGACTGGAAGGGTTATCATCAAGTGGAAAGGTTGTGGTTGGTTTGGCCTCAGTATTTCTTTTCCAATGAGATTTAAATAACCTGGTTTATGAGAAGGAACAGGACAATGTGGCAGGGATCTTCATTTACTGAATGCCGAGGAGTTGCAAAGGACGATGTCTGCTCTATCCCTCTTCAGGTTCTCACTATGGAAAGGCAGAAATCTTAATCTTTCTGCATGTGTTTTTCTTTTCTTGTGGCAGCCTGGGATGGGAGAGGGTTCTAGAATCGTAAAATCATGGAATGGTTTGTGTTGGAAGGAACCTGAAAGATCACCCAGGTCCATCCGCCCTGCCAGTTGCAGGGACCCCTCCCACTAGACCAGGCTGCTCAAGGCCATATCTAAGCTGGCCCTGAACTCTTTCAGGGAGGGGGCATCCACTTCTCCTCTGGGCAGCCTTTGCCAGTGCCTCACCACCCTCATCGTGAAGAATTCCTTTGTAATATCTCATCTCCTCGTTCCAATGTAAAGCCGGAATGCAGGGCCTGATCACCACTGGCTTAGGAGAAGTCGAGTATGACTTGCTCAGCTCCAAGAGACAGGGACTGGAAAGGACCCCATTGTCCTGTGTGCCATCCTCCCCTTCCTCAGGGAGTCATGAAAGGGCCACGTGAGTCCCCACCTTTCTTCCCACCACCCAGGGCAATGCCTTTCTTCCTTGACAGCTCCAGACAGTGACACCAAAAAAGGACTGAGTGGAGGCAAAGACTGGAATGCAGAAAACTTGAATGACTCTGAAGAGGGCAAGGAGCTCACTTGTAGAGGATGGGGCAGCCAGAGCAGGAGGAGCATTGGCAGCCGTTGAAAATCCGTGTCCATTGCCCACAGAGGAGATCCCACGGGGGTTTTATCTCCCTGATACACCGAGGGAGAGGGGTGAGAGGATCCCCTCAGGCTGGTTTTGAGAGTTTTATAGCCTGGAAGAAAAGGAGAACAAGAGGAGACAGAAGAGAGGGGAAGTCTGGGAAGTGACTCTTTGGCCAAGATTTCAGAGAGCGCCAGCTGCTCTCCTTGGGAAGGGCAGCAGTGGATGCTCAGCATCTCTGAAAGCGATGATGGCCAGAAGCTCTGTCCTTAGTTCAGAGTTCAGGTCTGGACGCCTGGGGGTCCTGCTCTGGGCTGTTGTCAGTGGCTTTAGCAGGGCTGGCATCTGTTGCCACAGTAACGGCTGGTGATGCAGGAGAGGTCAACGCCCCCGGAGGAGATGGGCGTTCCGTTGGAGCTGAGGATGCTGCCAACGGCAGCGGAGGTGGAGGAGCCCACAACGGTGTTCTGTGCGAAGGAGCTGAGGATGGGGCCGGGCAGGGTCACCACCAGAGCGGAGGGCTTGACGACAACGGTGGAGCTCTGGGGAAAATTTCTGACTCAAATGGTGTTGGGCACTTGCCTGAAGAGGCTTTTCTTTGAAGAAATGTTTAGCAGCGTCATTGGGTCGGGTGGCACTTGGCAGTACCGTGTCTGCATGAGGCCAAGATACCCTTCTGCCTCACTGCCCACTTTCTACCTCCCTTGACAAACAGCGCCACAACCCAGCACACAGTGCAGGACAATGATGAAAAAAGGATGCAAAGAAAGGGCTTCACACTCACCTCATCACGAGAAAGAGGCAAGAGAAGTGGATGAGGAGCTGGGCTGGCTTATATGATGGCCCTGACCTGCTCCAGGAGCAGAGATTCACCTGCAGCCTGTGGTGAAGATTGTGGTGATGCAAGTTGCCTCCCTGCAGCCCAGGGCAGAGCATGGGGCAGCAGCTGTGCACACTGCAGCCCATGCAGGACCCCACGCTGGAGCCGCTGGCTGTGTCCTGAAGGAGCTGCAGCCCAGGGAGAGGAGCCCACACTGCAGTAGTGTTTCTGGCAGGAGCTGCGGCCCATGGGGAAACGCCGCTGGAGCAGTCTGTTCCTGAAGGACTGTGCCCATGGCTAGAGGCTTGAAGAAATGCAGCCTGTGGGAAGGACCCACGTTGGAGAAGTTTGTGAAAGACTCCATCGCGTAGGTGAGACCCATTGCTGCAGCAGGGGAAGAGCCTGAGGAGGAAAGGGCAGCGCTGCTGAAGCATTATGAATGTGTTAGAAATCTCTGAGTCCTTATCTTCACCCACAGGATTTTCATGGTATATTCTCTCCTAATCTTGTTGATGGAGGGGGAGGGATAGAGGGGCTTGGTGGATACCTGGCAGCCAGCATGGTCAACCCAGCACATCCAGTTCAAACAGCCCTTGGTGGTGAGAGCACGTGCAGAATAGCAGTGGCTCTGAGCTTCCCTTCATTAACCACAGTTCCCTCTTGGGGCAGGACAGTGGTGTGGGGAGTTCTGCCCTTCCACTTGGATGTGTTTCCTCAAGACATTCAGAATTTCATGCAGGAAACTGGACAGGAGACTGTGGTGGTTGTCAGGAGACATTTCCACCAATCGGAAGGGGTGAGATTTCCATTTACAAAAAACTCCCCTTCCGCAGAAATGCAGGCAATTCCTGAGCAGGGACTGTCTGGGGGGACCAGTGAAGCAGTCAAGAGCTCTGCCCTCCTCTGCAGCTCTTGGGAAGTGCCCCCAGCACCTGCAGCCTTGCTGATCTTCACATTCTCCTTCAAGCTCTGTAGCAGAGCCCTTTGCTCTCCCTCAAAACACCTCCCTTTCCCTCTCCCCATTTCCATGCTGATTGCCCTCAGCTCCCGTGTGCTGATCTCCAATTTCCAGCCTTGATGCATTCAGCAGTCATTCCTTGGAAAAGCATCTCCCAGCTACTCCTGCCCGTGGCTGCTGGCCTGGGCTTCTTCTAGATTGGGTGGTGGAGAGGAGGGAAAGGTGGAGCAGCAGATATGGGCTATGTCAAAGGCTGCTCCCTGCATTCCAGCTCCTGCCATTCTCTACAGCAAATCACCTTCCAGAGCTGCTCACCCACCCCTTATCACCCCAGGGCAGCTCCAAACAGAGCAAGCAAGAGGGACGCCCTTCCTCCAGAGCTCATGGGGCTCCTGACTCTTCGGGACCCCCTGCCTTTCAGAGCATTTGTGGGCAGAGACACAGCACTGATGGTCACTGGCAGCAGAGAATCCAGGGCTGCTTTCCTCAGATCCAGGGGATGCTGCCCAGACGAGCGGCTACGGCGAGGTGTCCCAATCTCCCATTCCTCAGTGAATGGAAACAGGTTTCCTTGTGCCCTCATCCCCTTCCTCTCTCCTCTGGCATCTGGAAAGTGTCCACAGAGAGAAGGACCACATGGAGGTCCCGTTTGAATGCAGCAGAGTCAAAAGAGAGAAAGAAAGTCAGTTCAAGTGGAAATCAGCAATGCAGGGAGCACTGCGGGAAGGAGAGAGTCTGCACGGCTGGGCTGTGGATGTTCGGGCTTGTTCCCGTGTGATGTTTGTCTGCCTGTCCCACAGACTGGGAGAAGCTACATGGTCCCCACCAGGGTGACCTTGGGGGCCTGTTGTGAGGACAGGGATCAAGGATTTCGGGGTGAATTGAAGAAACTGACCCTCATTGTGTGCAGAGGATGCTCAGCCCATCGGGTGTTGTCTGAGAGCTGAGCTCCCTTGTGCACACAGGGCAGCAGCTCCACCCAGTGTGGTTTCCCTGCCTGAGGACCTGCGATAAGATCTCCACACAGTTTTAGATCACCATTAAAATGCTCCTTGGCTACTCCAGGGAGGCAATTAAGAACAAGGAAAGCAGGAGTGGGGCAATTAAGATACCAGTGCCTCCAGGAATCATCAGACCTAGAAAGAGTTGCAAGAGGAGCCAGCCCTTACCTGGCCAAGCCCCACTCCAAGAGACCAGAAAAGTTTGTCAGAGCTCTGCCAGGTTCTCTCTGCTGTGCTCTCCCACCACTCCTCAGCCCTGGCAGGGCCAGGCCTTCCCCTGGGGTGGATGATTTTATTCTTCTGACACCAACACAAAGGATTTACCTGAGCACCCTTTGGTTTCCTCCCTTTCCTTGTCACCAGGACTACCATTTCTCTTTCCTGCTGCCTGCCACATCTTTTTTTCCACCTTTTCCTGGGTGTGACTGAGTCCCTGCTCCTCTCAGGCACCTCCTTTAACACTTGTTTCACCCTATGCAAACTGCTTGATGTCAGCCCTGCACGCCTGCCAAACTCTGGAAGCTGGCAAGTGGTGCAGGAGTGGTGGTGGGGCTGGAAGAGAGGTGGATCCCTGCTGGCCATGCCCACGCGTGCTCTCCATGGCCCTAGCCTGGGCAATGGAGGGGAGGAGAAGGTGGAGGTGAGTCCGTGGACCATCCCTCAGTCTATTCCTTCATCAACACACCTGCCAACCTTTGGGGACCTCTTCTGTCCTCTCCCCCTTCCCCAGCACAGCAGTGACCAGAGCAGGAAGCACCCCAGTCCATGAGCCTGCCAAATTCAAAGCCGTTCTTCCTGGGCAGCTTGGGAGGGCTCGCAGGGAGGGAAGAACTCAGAGATCCAGGGTGACTTGCAGAAATCTTTAATGAGTCTCAAAGGGTAATTAAGATCAATCCAAGCACAGGCTCTCAGTGGGAGGATTATGAGCAGCAAGTGAGAGACTGCACCCCATGGCCATGCTGAAGGTCATGCAAGGCTTCCCTTTGCCCTTGCCACAGCGTGCAGCTGTGGCCACCAGCGGAGGCACAGGGCAAGGGAAGGAGAGCACTAACTGCGAGGTTACTTACTGTGAGTACTCACTCACTGTCCCAGCTCTTTGAAGTAGAGGGCATTTACAAACCTGTGTTTCCTTGTCCAGGCTGCAACCTCCAGGTTTCTTGGGCTTTTTTTGTCATCCAAGCCCCTGGATTCAGGTGCAGCTGCAAAAGTCTCGCTGGGCTGTTCTTCCCAGCACCCCAGCCTGGAAAGGCAGAGACTTATCCCCACAGCCCCCAGGGGCTGCTGCTGGGCAGGCTGAGCTCAGAGCTCCAGGCAAGCAGGGACAGGGAGGAAACCGCTCCCCAGAGCACCCCTACGTTTCTGTGCAGCGCTGCACGCTGTGGGAACCAGTGTGGGCTGAAGCACACAGAAATAGGCAGCGCTGTCCTGGAGCTCCACATCCTGCACCTGCAGAAACACCTGGGAGTCCTCTGCAGACAGCACAGAGGAGAACCTTCCCACTTCCACTCGAGCTCTGGTCTTGCTCACCCTCAGCAACAACTGAGGGGCCTGGGTCTGGTGCTGCTGGTACCACAAGATGACGGAATAGGGATCACTGGTGGAGAAATTGCAGTGCAGGTTTGCACTCTGTCCTGCCTGGATGGTCATCTCTGCTGGGAACTGGAACACAGAGTCCTTTTGGGCTCCACCTGTCAAGTAAGAAACAGGTTTTTAGCTTTGCTTTCCTGGGAACGTGTTTGTCTCCCACTCCATCAGCTCGCTCACTGTCGTCATGGCCCAGCTCACATTTACAGCCTCTGAAAGGCTGAGATCCCTGTCCCTGCTCATTTCTTGATGTATGGAAGGAAGGCTGGGTTCCTGCACATTGCGGGGGAGATCTTATTCCTCCTCCATGCCCATCACTCCTGACCTCTCCCACATTATTTGCCATCCCCACACGCAGCCCCTGCTCTCCCAACACAACCACTGCCAGTTCCCCAGGCACTCAGCACTCACGGCTCCTCCCTTCCACCACCAGCAGCACAAACTTTTGCCTCCTCCTGCCCAGCCTGAAAGTCCCATCTCACCAAAGGCTGCCAGTTGCAGCAGGGCTGCCAGCAGAAGGAGGAGCATGTCCCGCTGTCCCTTCCAGGGGCACTCAGGGACCTGCCAGCAGGAGGGACCTGATGCTTGCACCTTGCCCTCTTCTGCCTCTGCCAGCTCAAAGAGGCCTGGAAGCCCCAGCCCAGAGGGTGGAGCCAAACCCCCTCCCTGCTGCTCCAGACAGGCCTCTCGGGGTCTCCTTAGGAACAGGGACAGGGAGTGATCCTGGTGGGGTTTTTTAGAGCAAGAGGAAAATCATGGTAGTTAATATGAAACAGAAACATTGATAGAGGGCATCAATATAAGATCTGTGGGTGGGCAGGAGGGAGATGAAGGCTCTCATCACAGGCCAACATCTCATCTCTGTCTCCAGGCAGAAAGACTCCTTGGCTGGACTTTGCATTTTCCTCTCAGGAAGAGAGTCTCCAGACGTCCGGATGTGCATTGATGCTCTTCAGACTTGCAAGCTCCTCCCGACCAAGCTTCCTCCCCAGGAACAGCTCCATTCAAAGTTTAAGGAGGTCCCTTCCCCAAGAGCCAGAGGAGCTGCTGACATCACCCACTGGGTTCCCACAGCCAAAGGCCCCTCCCCTCAAGGGCGGCAGTGGTTGTTCTATGCATCCATGAAATGTGCACCAGGGCCCAGAGCTCCAGGCCCACCTGAGTAGAGGTGCAGTAAGGCTGGAAGGACTCATGGACATTGGCTGAGGAGAAGCCAAGAATGATTCTGTAGCTCCAAGGGACAGCACACAAGAGACATTCTGATGTGATGGATCCTACTGTCTCCTTCCTTGGGGAGTGAAGTGTCCCCTTTGTACGAATTGAGTCTTCTCTAAAAAGCCCCCTTTTACCAAGATGTGATGGAGCTCCTGCAGGATGCCCGTCTGCCTCCCCTGCAGAGGGAGTGAGGCCAAGATCTCCCCCCTAGGTTGGTGTTGGGAGAAAATGACAGCAAAGGAAAGAGAGAGAAGAGAGTGGAAAAAGGAAAGAATGGCAGAAATATTTAAACACAATGGTTCAAAGGTCTGTCTCTTGTCCAGCATCGTGTTCTGAGGTCTTGGGAGGTTCCTGTCCAGGGCCATTGGCAGCAGGTTTAGCAGGGCCGACATCTGTTGCCACAGTAGCAGCTGGCGATGCAGGAGAGGTCACAGCAGCCAGTGTTGATGGGGACTCCGTCACAGCTGAGGATGCTGCCAACGGCAGCGGAGGTGGAGGAGCCCACGGCGGTGTTCTGTGGGAAGGAGCTGAGGATGGGGCCGGGCAGGGTCAGCACCACTGGGCAGGGCTGGATGACAAAGGTGGAGCTCTGGCACTGCCTGCAACAGGGCTCATTGCAGCTGCTGGCCAGCGGGGTCGGGCCGCAGGGCTGGCAGGGCAGGCAGGGCTCGCAGGGCCGGCACTGGTTGCAGCAGGACATGTCTTGGAGGTAAAGGTGCACCTGGGAGAGAGGTCAGGGAGGAAACAGAGCACAGGGACTACTCAGGGACCACCAGAAAACCCACCAAAAGGAAGCCAAGGTCCCTGCCATGTGAGGAGGTAGAGACTCTGCAGCAGGGAACAGGGGCTTCTCTTCCTGAGCCCAGCAGGGTCCCTCAGACAACAGCCAGGCCCAGGGATCCTCCTGATGAGCCTGGAGCAAAGAGCCACCTCAGCCCAGCCTCAGCCTCTCCCCATGACAGACCAGCTCTGCTCTGCCCTCTCCCACCACCACCATCTCACAGCACTGAGAGAAGACCAAGGAGCAGGGATCAGCTGAGCTCTCCTTGAAGGCCAGACCCAGGCCTAGAGGAGGAGGTGGAGGACAAAGGGGGTTCCAACTCACCTGGTTCCCAAGGACAAGGAGAGGGCAGAAGTGGTTGAGAGAGCAAAGCGCAAGGCTTCCTTTCATCCCAGCCTTGTGAAGCCTCAGGCCCAGAGGAAGCCACAACCATCTTCCTGCAGCTCCTAAGGAACGGAAACATCCCAGGAAATGACATGGCAGCAGTGCTGGTTCCCCCGGAGTGCCAGAAGGATGCGGTGGAGTTAGGTGGAGTGCTGGAGCACTCCTGGAGCTTTTTATGTTATGATCCTGTGACAGGAAAGACTCCAGTTTCTCCCAGCCTGGCCATCCTTCTCTTCTCCTCCAAGGGCTCCTGTGAGAACGCACCCTGTCCTCCAAATCCTTCCCTCCTGACCCATCCCAACAGGCAGTGGCTCTTGTCTTCCCAGGCAGTGGCTGCACTTCAGCGTTTCCACTCCCTTTCACCCTAAGGTGCCCTCAGGAGGCAGCTGCCAACCTCTGGGACCTCCTCCTCTCCCTGGATGCTGCCTGGGCATCTGTCCTGCTTCGGGTGTCCTGTCCCTGCTTCAGCGGGAGCTCAAGGCAGCTCCTCAGTCCCATCCCTCGCTCTTGCCTCTGCCCCCACGTGCTCCTGGGCAATGACGTGCGTGGCAGTGGGATTGTGTCCCAGTGTGGGGGATTCTCTGCACGCACATCCGTGTGCTCGTGTGTGCACACCCCTGGGTGACTCTGGGGACACCGTGGTTCTATGGACACGGCCCTTTCTGTGCCCGGCTGTCAGCGCTTGTACGCAGCTCCACGTGTCCCTGTCCTCGTGCGCGTTTGCTTGTGCATCTGTGACCATCCCTGTGCACACCTGTGCCTGGTGGCAGTGTCCGTGCACGCGTGTGTGCACAGAGTTGTGCCCGACATCACGACAGGGCCCGACCAGTTGCTGAGGCCCATGCTGACACCTCTTCACAACAACGGCAGGAGCTGACGCAGTCTCAGCCCCTCGTTGTCTGAGGGACACGGACAGGGCCACAGCCACCACAAGTGGGTGAGCAAGTGGGCCCTTCCTCATTCCTAGAGGAGTGGGAAGGCAGGACACGCTGTCCAAGGGCCTCCTGTCAAATGAGGCAGGAGAGAATCAGAAGGGAGAATCACAGGGGTGAGGGAGGGGCTGAGTGGCGCCCAGCATCCCGCTGCCATCAAACCATACCAAGAGTGCACCAGTGAGCCAAGGTCAGGAGGAGGTCTCGTGACAAGGACTGGGGTTCAACCACGTCCAGCCATCACGATGCAGGCAAGATCTCCCAGCTTTCTCCTTTTACAAAGCACGAAACGGAGGGTGCAGGAGACACGGACTGAAGTTCGTTTCTTGTTCTCCAGGAAACCCCTCTCATGTTGCTTGCTGAGGACCCACAGAGACCATACTTAGAGGAGACAAGGGAAAGGAGCCCAGCCAAACTGTCCTGAGAGCATGGTCAGTGTTGTGATAGGGTCAGACACTTGCTGCAGGAGAACCCCTGCGTGCAATAATGTGCGACCATCAGAGAGAGATGGGAGGAGAAAGAGAAAGGATGGGCCAAGTCCTCGCACCTGAATGGCTGTGGGCATTCAGAGGAGAAACACGAGTGCGATGCCCATTCCCTGACAACATCACCACAAACAAGCCCACAGCAATGACCCTGCTGCTTGACACTTGCCTGCATGAGATGCCACCAGCACTGGGGATGAGTCTTCTCCATGCGCTGATGCGTTTCTGCCCCACAAACCCTCAGGCCTCTCTTCCCTGGCACTCAGAGAAGCCTCATCTGGGACAGCACCGGGCATAAGGCAGGAAATGCAAAGGCAGCAGGGCAGGAAAGCAGGACACAGCCCATCCCATTAGCTGGGATGGTTGGCGTTTCCTGGGAGCTTGTCAGAAAATGATCCCTTCCCCAGAGGGAGCCCCTGGGCCTGAGGCAGGGCAGGAGCACTATAAAAGGCAGCCCAGCTCTCTGCACTCTCATCCACTTCTCTCACCTCCCTCTCCTTGGCAATCAGGTGAGTGCGAAGCCGCTTCTGCTCCTCCTTCCAGACCAGGTGTCTCCTCGCTGTCAGTCCCAGCTGCTGTGGGCCGTGCTAGCGCAGGGCTGGGAGCTGCTTCTCCTGGCAGAGGGAAGGGGAGAGCAGGGCTTGCCCAGAGAGGGGCTGGGATGTGCTTGAGGAGTCTGTTGAGCCTTGAGCTGGGCAGCGTGTGCTGGGCAACGAGGTGCTTTGTCTCCCGTGGGGTTGGGTGCAGAGTTGTTCCTCATGTGTTCTCATGCTGTGTTTGCTCTGCCCTTTCTTGCAGGTGCACCTTCAGCCCAGAGACATGTCCTGCTCCAACCAGTGCCGGCCCTGCCAGCCCTGCCAGCCCTGCGGCCCGACCCCGCTGGCCAGCAGCTGCAATGAGCCCTGTTGCAGGCAGTGCCAGAGCTCCTACGTCGCCATCCAGCCCTCTGCTGTGGTGCTGACCCTGCCCGGCCCCATCCTCAGCTCCTTCCCACAGAACACCGCCGTGGGCTCCTCCACCTCCGCTGCCGTTGGCAGCATCCTCAGCTCCAACGGAACGCCCATCTCCTCCGGGGGCGTTGACCTCTCCTGCATCACCAGCTGCTACAGATGTCGGCCCTGCTAAACCTGATGGCAATGGCCCTGGACAAGAACCTACTAAGACCTCAGGACGTGAGGTTGGACAAGAAACAGAGCTTTGAGCCATTCTTTCCTTCTCCCACTCTCTTCTCACTCTTTCCTTTGCTCTTGCCTTGTCCCAATACTAAGCCAACTGGGAGCTCTTGGCCTCCCTCCCTCTGCAGGGCAGGCAGACGGACACCCTGCAGGAGCTCCACTGCATCTTGGTGGCTGCCCCTGGTCTTCCCTGTGAGCCCCCTCTTTTCCTTCTTTCCTCAGACTCATTAAAGTTGTGCTGCATCCAAGCCTGGGTCTCTGAGTCCTCCTTCCTTCTCTGGCAACACTTCCATTCAGGTCAGGGGAAGAGGTGGCATTTTGGGTTGAGTGCAACAGAGGTACTTTCCTCATTCCCAGAGGAGAGTGTACGGGACATTGCGCTGCGTTGTCTTTTGTGCCCTGTCTCGTGGAGTTGTAAATGACATTCCCGGCTCCTCCTCAGCCAGTTCCCATCCATCCTTCCAGCAGGGCTTGCTCCAAGTGGGACTGGGATGTGCTTGAAGTGCCTGCTGGGATTTGATTTGAGCAGTGTGTGCTGGGCCAGGAGGAGCCTTGTCTGCCCCGGGGTTGAGTGCAGAGTTGCTCCTCATGTGTCCCCATGCCCAGTCTCATCCTCAGCTCCTTCCCACAGAACACCGCCGTGAGCTCCTCCACCTCCGCTGCCGTTGGCAGCATCCTCAGCTGTAACGGAGTCCCCATCAACACTGGCTGCTGTGACCTCTCCTGCATCGCCAGCTGCTACAGATGTTTTAGGACATTATTTCCTTTTTCCATTCTCTTGTCTCTCTTGACTTTGTTGTTGCCTTCTCCAAACACAAGCCCAGCAGGAACCTGTTGACTTCCCTCCCTCTGCAGGGCAGGCAGATGGACATCCTGCAGGAGTTCCACCACATCTCGGTGGCTGCCCCTGGTGTTCCCTGTGAGCCAACTCCTTTTCTTCTTTAGACTCATTAAAGTTGTGCTGCATCCAAGCCTGGGTCTCTGAGTCCTTCCTTCTCTGGCAGCTTTTCCAACCAGGTCAAGGGAAAAAGCGGCATTTTGGAAAGGATTGGATGGAGTACAACAGAGGAGTCTTCTTAATTCCCCAAGACAAGTAGGTGGTGGAATGAGTTTTGGTTTTTGCCCTGTCTCTTGGAGTTGCAGAAGACATTCCTGGCTCCTCCTCAGCCAGTTGCCATCCGTCCTTCCAGCCTTACTGCACCTCTTCCCAAATGGGCCCAGCTGCTGCTGCTGGATAACTGCAGACCTTGGGTGGATCCCGGGAGCTTCTTCTCTGCACTGTCTGCAGGGATCTCCGGGGTCCTTCTCTACGTACAGGATGCCGTGCTCTAAGGTAGCTTTGGAGCACCAGGTAATCATTAAGGTCCTGAATTATAACAACACCTTGGGCTTGATTCCGCACCTGGGCAGAGAGGCAGCAGACTCCAGTATAAACCAGGAGGAGAGTGGCCGGATTGCAGCCCTGCACAAAGGAATTTGGAGGTGCTGGTTGAGAGCAACTCAATAACATTCAGCTTCACCTTGGCAGCCAGGAGGGAAAAATCACATCCCAGGATGCAACAAACCCAGCTGAACCAGCTGGGAAGTGGAGGAGGAGGTGTTGATCTTTACTCCTTGGTATCCAGTGACAGGACATGTGAGAAAAGTCAAAACTGCATCAGGGCAGGTTCAGACTTGGCATTGCAAAGCATATCTTTACTGATAGGATGGTCAGAACCCAGAACAGGCTTCCCAGGCAGGGGGCTGTTTCCCCATGGCTGTCAGTGTTTATCCTTCTGACCCCCTGCGCTTTACCAGCATTTGCAGCCCAGGCAGGATGTTGCCCAACCACAAAAGGAGTGATTCTCTCAAGCAACACCACCTTTGCTGCAAACAAAGGGCTGTGGCACTCTTACCCACCTTCTAAAGGTGTTTCTGTCATTTGCTGCTGCTGTCAGACACCCTGGACACTCGGTGCCCCTCACAGCCCTCCACAGCCACGGCAGTGCTTGTGTATCTGCTGTTGGGTCAGTGAGTCACACACAGGAATGGTGTTGCTTAGCTCTCTTATTGCCTCAGTACAATTGGATTTACCTGCGGTCAGGCTCCGTTACTGTTCAGACCACTCTTTCTCTTCAAGATATAGAATATGGCACAAGCTGGCTTTGAAGAAAGCACGACTGGAAGGGTTATCATCAAGTGGAAAGGTTGTGGTTGGTTTGGCCTCAGTATTTCTTTTCCAATGAGATTTAAATAAACTGATTTATGAGAAGGAACAGGACAATGTGGCAGGGATCTTCACTGACTGATCCCTGAGAGATCTCCTCTTGGACAGAGGGACAAAGACCAGAGTGCCCGGTGGGCTCAGTGGGGCAGTTGGTGCCAGCAGGATTTCACAGAGGTGCTCACTCTGCTTGTGAGAGCTGCAGCCTTGGGCTGTGCTGGCAGGAGCTTGGGGCTGGACACCGTGCAGGAGCCCGGAGAGGCCACTGCCATCAAGGCTTGAGATTGGTGGGAAAGGAGACACAAACATGGAGGATGGAGAGCCTGCCAAGGTGTTGCACAGGACAATGTCTGCTCCATCCCTCTTCTGCCCCTCATTTGGAAAGGCAGAAATCCTAGTATTACTGCATGTGTTTTTCTTTTCTTGTGGCAGCCTGGGATGGGAGAGGGTTCTGAAATCACAGATTCATACAATGGTTTGTGTTGGAAGGAACCTTAAAAATTATCCAGTTTCAACATCCCTGCCAGGGGCAGAGACCCCTCCCACTAGACCAGGCTGCTCAAGGCCCCTTCCAACCCTGACATGAACACTTCCAGGGAGGGGGCATCCCTAACTTCCCTGGACAACGTGAGCCAGTGCATCCCCACTCTCATAGTGAAGAATTTCTTTGTAATGTCTAATCTAAATCTTCTCTCTTCTATTTGAAGGACGTCCCCCTTGTCCTATCATGACTATCCCTTGTCAAACGACCCTCCCCAGCTTTCTTTTAGACCCCCTTCAGGAACTGAAAGGCCTCTCTAAGGTCTCTTCGGAGCCTTCTCTTCCTCACCCTGAGCAACCCAACTCTCTCACCCTGTCCTTACTTCAGCCCTCTGGGTCATCTTCGTGGCCTCCTCTGGACCCATTCAAGCAGTTCCATATCCTTTCTCTGTTGGGGATTCCAGAACTGGACACAGCATTCCAAGTGGTGCGTCACAAGAGCAGAGTAGAGAGGGAGACTCCTCTCCATTGCTGTGCTGGCCATGCCCCTTTTGATGCAGCCCCAGATACAATTGGCCTTTTGGGCTGCGAGTGCAAATTCCCTGCTCGTGTCAAGCTTCTCATCAATCAACACTCCCAAGTCCTTCTCCTCAGGGCTGCTCTCAATCACATTGTCTCCGATCTTGTATTCAAACCACACATTGCCCTGACCCAGGTGCAGGACCTTGCATTTGGCCTTGTTGAGCTCATGAGGTTCACACAGGCCCACTTCTCCGGCTTATCTACCTGCCTCTGCGGGATGTCCCGCCCTTCTCATGTGGCAACTGCACCACTCAGCTTGGTGTCACCTGCAAACTTGCTGAGGGTGCCCTCGATCTCGCTGTCTATATCATCAATGAAAATACTAAACAGCACTGGCCCCAGGATGGACCCCTGAGGGACACCACTTGTCACCGATCTCCATCTGGACATCAAGCTGTTGACAACTGCTCTCTGAATGCAACCATCCAACCAATTCCTTATCGAATGAACAGTCTGTCCATCACAAACATGCCTCTGCAATTTAGAGGGAAGGAAGGATGTTTCCGAAGGGGAGAAGGACACTTCTCGAGAAGTGTGTAGGACTGATCAAGAAATATTTAAGCTAGATTGGAGGGGAACAACACTGGCCTTCATAGAATAAAACATGGGAGTGGCACTTCAGATTCTGAGAGACGGTGTAGTAGTGAGTGCCTCTGCTCTGCCATCTCAGTGAAAGTGGGGGATAGAGCTCCAGGTGGCTGCCAGAATGCAAAGGTCGTTCATGGGTTACAAACTACAGCTAGAAGACACTTAGGACTTCCATTTAGGGAAGAGGTGGAAACAACAGCCCAACTGAGGTGCATTTGCATTAAGGCACGCAGTGTGGGCAACAAACAGGGGGAGCTGGAAACTGTAGCAAGGTAAGATATCTGTGACGTAATTGGCGTCACAGAAACGAGGTGGGATGATTCACACAGCTGGAATGCTGCCATAGGTGGCTGCAAACTCTTCAGGCGGGATAGGCTAGGACAGAGAGGCAGTGGGGTTGCTCTCTCCATTAGAGAATGTTTGGGTTGCAAGGAACTCAATAAATAATGATAGCGTTGAGTGCTTATGGGTTAAAATCAGAGGAATGCGCAGTAAGGTGGATATAGTGATGGGAGTCCATTAACGGCCGCCCAGCCAAGACGAAGAAACTGATGAGCACTTCTACAAACAAATGGGAGAAGTCTGCCAATCGCTAACTGTCCTTCCTGGGGGGGATTTCAACCTTCCAGATGTCTGCTAGAAGTATAATACAGCAGAGAGGAAACAGTCTAGGAGGTTTGTTGAGTGTATGGAAGAGAACTTCCTGACACAACTGGTGAGTGAATCGACTAGAGAGGGTGCCCCACTGGATCTGCTGTTTGTGAGCAAAGAAGGCCTTGTGGGAGAGGTGACGGTTGGAGGACGCCTGGGGCACAGCGATCATGAGATGATAGAATTCTCAGTTCTAGGAGGAGTAAGGAGGGGGGTCAGTGGAAATGTCAACTTGAACTTCCAGAGGGCAGACTTTGAACTGTTTAGAAGGCTGCTTGATAAATTCCGTTGAGAGGCAGTTCTACAGGAAAAAGGAGCACCAGAGGGCTGGATGCTGCTCAAGAAGGAAATCCTGGTGGCACAAGAGCAGCCCATCCCCGTGTGCCGTAAAATGAGTCAGCGGGGAAGAAAATCAACTTGGCTGAGTGAAGAGCACTGTATTGATCTCAGGAAGAAGGGGAAACTTTATGAGCTTTGGAAGAGGGCTCAGGCATCCTAGGAGGACTACAAGGGTGATGTGAGATCATGTAGAGAGAAAATTAGAAAGGCTAAAGCCCAACTAGAATTTCAGCGGTCCAGTTTGGTGAATGAAAATGAAAAATGTTTCTTCAAATATATTAACAACCACAGGAGAACCAAGGAGAATTTCCCACCCTTACTGGATGCAGGAGGGAGAGCGGTGACACGGGATGAGGACAAGGCAGAGGAACTTAATGCCTTCTTTGTCTGGGTCTTTAACAGTGAGGTGAGATGTTCTCAGGACAGTCAGCTCCCTGAGCCAGAAGACATTGAGAATGAAGCTCCAAGGAATCAGGAGGATTTGGTTAGAGACTTGCTGAACCAATTAGACACACAAAAGTCTATGTGGTCAGACAGGATCCATCCAAGAGTTTTAAGGGAACTGGCAGAGGTCCTCTTCAAACCCTTTTCCCTCATCTCCCAGCCAACAGTCCTGGCTGACTGGGAAAGTGCTGCTTGGCTGGGGGCTGCCAAATGCTACCCCCATTTACAAGAAGGGTCAGAGGAAGGATCAGGGGAACTCCAGGCCTGTCACTCTGACCTCGGTACCAGGGAAGGTCATGGAGCAGATTGTTGTGAGTGCTATCATAGAGCACACACGCGACAACCGAGTGATCAGGACCAGTCAATATGGGTTCACCAAAGGCAGGTCCTGCCAGAACAATCTGATCTCCTTCTATAACAAGGTTACCCGTTTAGTGGACAAGGGAAAGGCTGTGGATGTGGTGTTCCTGGACTTCAGTAAAGCCTTTGACACTGTTTCTCACAGTATCCTGCTGGGGAAACTGGCTGCCATTGGCCTGGACAGGCACAGCCCCTGCTGAATTAAAAACCGGCTGGATGGCCGAGCTCGAAGGGTTGTGGTAAATGGAATTAAATCCAGTTGGAAACCAATCTCAAGCGGTGTTCCCCAGGGTTCAGTGCTGGGTCCAGTCCTGTCCAACATCTTTTATCAATGATCTCAATGAAGGCATTGAGTGCACCCTCAGCAAGTTTGTGGATGACACCAAGCTGGATGCAAGTGTGGACGTGCTTGAAGGAAGGAGACTCTGCAGAGGAATCTGGAGAGGCCGGATCGATGGGCTGAGACCAACAGGATGAGGGTCAACAAGGCCAAGTGCAGAGTCCTCCATTTTGGACACAACAACCCTGTGCAACGACACAGACTTGGGGAAGAGTGGCTGGAGAGCTGCCTGGCAGAGAAGGACCTGGGGGTGTTGGTTGACAGCTGCTGAACATGAGCCATCAGTGGCCCAGGTGGCCAAGAGGGCCAAGGGCATCTTGGTCTGTACCAGACCTAGCGTGGCCAGCAGGAGCAGGGCAGTGATTGTGCCCCTGTGCTCAGCACTGGTGAGGCCGCACCTCGAGTGCTGGGTTCAGTTTTGGGCCCCTCACTGCAAGAAGGAGATTGACGGGCTGAAGCGTGTGCAGAGAAGGGCAACGAGGCTGGTGGGGGGGCTGGAGAACAAGTCCTGTGAGGCAAGGAATTAGGGTTGTTTAGCCTGGAGAAAAGAAGGTTGAGATGTGGTGTACCTGGACTTCATCAAGGCCTTTGACACTGTCTCCCATAGTAGACTACTGGACAAGCTGGCAGCCCGTGGCTTGGACGGGAATGTTCTGTACTGGGTTAGGTATTGGTTGGATGGCCGAGCTCAAATGGTGGTAGTGAATGGCGTCCCATCCAGCTGGCGGCCGGTCACTAGTGGCGTCCCTCAGGGTTCGGTGCTGGGCCCGGTCCTGTTTAATATCTTTATTGATGATCTGGATGAGGGGATCGAGTCCTTCATCAGCAAGTTCGCAGATGACACCAAGCTGGGAGGAAGTGTCGATCTGCTAGAAGGTAGGAGGGTCCTGCAGAGGGACCTTGACAGGCTGGAGAGGTGGGCTAACTCCAGTATCATGAGGTTTAGCAAGTCCAGATGCCGGGTCCTACACTTTGGACACAACAACCCCATGCAGAGCTATAGACTGGGTGCAGAGTGGCTGGAGAGCAGTCAGGCGGAAAGGGACTTGGGAATGCTGGTGGACAGGAAACTCAACATGAGCCAGCAGTGCGCTCAAGTGGCAAAGAAGGCCAATGGTATCTTGGCCTGCATCAGGAACAGTGTGGCCAGCAGGACTAGAGAGGTCATCATTCCCTTATACTCAGCACTGGTCAGGCCGCACCTTGAGTGCTGTGTCCAGTTCTGGGCCCCTCAGTTTAAGAAGGATGTTGAGATGCTGGAATGTGTCCAGAGGAGGGCGACGAGGATGGGGAAGGGGCTGGAGCACAAGCCCTATGAGGAGCGACTGAGGGAGCTGGGGTTGTTTAGCCTGGAGAAGAGGAGGCTCAGGGGAGACCTTATTGCTCTCTACAACTGCCTGAAAGGAGGCTGTAGTCAGGTTGGTGTCTTCTCTCAGGCGACCGGTGACAGAACTAGACGACACGGTCTCAAGCTTCGCCAGGGGAGGTTTAGGATTGAAATTAGGAAGAAATTCTTCACTGTGAGGGTAATTGTTCATTGGAATGCGCTGCCCGTGGAGGTTGTCGAGTCACCATTCCTGGAGTTGTTCAAAGAGAATTTGGATGAGGCACTTAGTGGCATGGTGTAGTTGACAAGTAGGAGTAGGTGTAGGTGTTGGGTCATAGATTGGACTCGATGATCTCAAAGGTCTTTTCCAACCTTACGATACTGTGATACTGTGAAACCTCATCACTGTCTACAACTGCCTGAAAGGAGGTTGTGGTGAGGTGGGTGCTGGTCTCTTCTCACAAGTGACAGCGACAGGACGAGAGGAAATGGCCACAGTTGTGTCAGGGGAGGTTTAAACTGGACATTAGAAAGAATTTCTTGACTTAAAGTGTGGTCAGGGATTGGAACAGGGTGCCAGGGAGGTGGTGGGGTCGCCATCCCTGCAGGTGTTTAAAAGCTGGGTAGATGAGTTTCCTAAGGACAGGGTTTAGTAGGGACACAGGTACGGTTGGACTCGATTATCTCCAAGGTCTCTTCCAACCTTATGATTCTATGTTCTGGAGGAGAGCATCCAGGGCCTAATAACAGAATGCAGGACCTGATCACCAGTGGCTTAGGAAGAAGTCAAATATGTCTTCCTCAGCTCCAAGAGACACTGTCTTGTGTCCCACCGTCCCCTTCCTCTGAGAATGAGGAAGGTCCATTGTTCCCCAACCTTTCCTCCCACCACTGAAGAAAATGCCTTTCTTCTTTGGCAGTTCCAGACAATCACACAAGGAAAGGATTACTTGGAAGCAGAGGATAGAATGCACAAAACTTCGACGACTCTGAGGAGGGCAAGAAGGTCACTTGTAGAGGAGGGAGCAGCCAGAAGAGGAGGAGCATGGTAGTTGTCCAACATCTGTGCCCACTGCCCACAGTGCAGAACCCACAGGGCATCCAACTGCCTGTTACATGGAGGGAGAGGGGTCAGCACATCCCCCAGGCTGGCTTTGAGGGTCTTATATCCAAGAAGAAAAAAAAGGCAAAAAAGTGGTGGGAGAGAGCAGAAGGCTGGGAAGTTGCACTTTGGCCATGAATTCAGAGAGCGCCAGCTGCTCTCCTTAGGAAGGGCAACACTGGATGCTCAGCCCCTCCAAAAGCGATGGCCAGGAGCTCTGTCCTTAGTTGAGAATCCAGGTGTGGACGCCTGGGGGTCGTGCTCTGGGCTGTCATCAGTGGCTTTAGCAGGGCTGGCATCTGTTGCCACAGTAATGGCTGGTGATGCAGGAGAGGTCAACGCCCCCAGAGGAGATGGGCGTTCCGTTGGAGCTGAGGATGCTGCCAACGGCAGCGGAGGTGGAGGAGCCCACAACGGTGTTCTGTGGGAAGGAGCTGAGGATGGGGCCGGGCAGGGTCACCACCACCGGGGAGGGCTCGATGACAACGGTGGAGTCCTGGCACCGCAGGCAACAGGGCTCATTGCAGCTGCTGGCCAGCGGGGTCGGGCCGCAGGGCTGGCAGGGCAGGCACGGGTTGTAGCAGGACATGGCTTGTGGTTACACTTTTACAAACGACCCAAGGCCACACATGAGGGGGAAGACACAGGCTCTGCATTGCCTCATTGCCTCACCAGGGGCCTACAGAGAGCAGCCTGACCTGAGGAAGATTTCTCCTCGTTCATTAATCAACCCCCCCCCTCAGCCACCTCCCAGCACCTCTCGAAGCTTGACTTCTCCCCACTTCCCTCTTTCATGATAAGGTCCTCCAAGCCCAAGCAGATGACAAAGCCAACATCAACTGAGATGCCCATTGAATACAAATCGCACCTTGGAAGAGGTGGATGAAGAGGATTCAGACTCACCTGGTTTCCGAGGAGAAGGAAAGAAATGGAAGGAGATCAGAGAGCAAGCACTTGGCTGGCTTTTATCCCTGCCCTTCAATGCCAAAGGACCAGAGGCACTTCTGCAGGGGTACAATTTTCTGACAAGCTCATCTTGAATTCAAACCATCACAGCTGATGAGATGGGCTTGATTTTTCATTTCCTGCACTGATGCCTTTTCTTTTCCACATTTGTTCCACACCCATTCCTCAGTGATGCCTTCTTCAAATTAACCCTGGAACGAAAGGCCCCAGGATTTCCAGGGCAGGAACGCAGCAGTGTGGGCAGAAGACTCACCTCAAGTGCTGGACAAATCCAGAGGAGGCAGTGACATCAGCGTGGGTCACTCTGTGGGGCTGTTGAAGTGTTCTTCTCAGGCAGAAGATCCAGTCATCCCCAGCTGGAAAACGAAGATCTCCGGTGCATGAGGACTGCTCATCTTTCAATAGCCTTTCACTAGACCTGCTCTTTCTCTTGGCCTTCAAGCAGTTCTAGCCCTGAATTCAGGCTTCTGACCTTCACAATAGAACCCACTCTCCCTTCCAGTGTTCCGTTCTTTCTCCATCCATCCACACACACATCCATCTTTTGACTTATCTCTCCTTGTATCTACAACCTCTAACCCACTCTTCCTCATCTCTGGGAACCCTTTCCAATCTTTCTCTCTGCCTTCTTCATGTATGCACCCACAATTTTACTTTCCTACACCTTTCCATTATTCCACACATCTGTGCATCCTCTGTGCATCAAGGGTGGAAATTGGAGCTGAGTATGGGGAAGCCAAGGGCAACAATCATGGGAATGGGGGCAGTTAAAGGGTTTATTTCTGAGACAGAGCAATTTCCGCTGATACAGAGCGTGCAGGGGAATGTGGAGGTCAGCAGGAGAAGGACACTGATGGAACTTCCCAAGAGCCGCAGGCAGATGCAGAAATCTTGACTTCTTCATTCGTTCCCCCAGAGAGTTTGCCATCCGTTTCCCTCCAGCGCTGCCTGGAGCTCTTGGAAACAAACAGGCTGTGCAAAGCAGGATGGGCAGAGCAGACCCACACCTTACACGAGAGGCAGGAAACCCTGGGAAAGCAGTAGGACAACAACCAAGTACCTTGGGCTTTCTCAGAGCACGGGGGAAATTCTTCATGAGCAGCAGATTCCATCTCACCGGGTGGGATCCAGCAGGAAAGTCAGCACTCTCTGTCTGAGCTTCCCCATCCACGCTGGGCTGGCAATGCCTGAGAACAGGCCCCCACATCCATTCCTGTTGCCCAGGGGAGGAAGGAAGATCACTGACACGTGGTTACCAACTGTTGGACCGAGAAACCAGCAGGGACAGAGGAACACAGGGGCTCTCTCCAGCCCTGGTGATTTGGCTGAGAAGGAGAAGAGATGTGAGCAGAGCAGAGCCTCTGTGCAAACATGGATGAGTGCAGGGAGGGCTTGAAGAGAGAATCTTGCCCAGTATCTGGCTGATGGGGCTTTACACATGCTGACACCCAGGTGCAGAGCAAAGAAGGGCTTTTCCCTTCTTGGGCTGCTGAGGCCCCATGGTCAAATCAAAAGTGCAGCTGGGCCTCCTGCCAGAAGCCTCATTGTGCAGCTGTGGCCACCAGTGGAGGCAGAGGGCAAGGGAAGGAGAGCACTAACTGAGAGGTTACTTGCTGTGAGTACTCACTCACTGTCCCAGCTCTTTGAAGTAGAGGGCATTTACAAACCTGTGTTTCCTTGTCCAGGCTGCAACCTCCAGGTTTCTTGGGCTTTTTCCGTCAACCAAGCCCCTGGATTCAGGTGCAGCTGCAAAAGTCTCGCTGGGCTGTTCTTCCCAGCACCCCAGCCTGGAAAGGCAGAGACTTATCCCCACAGCCCCCAGGGGCTGCTGCTGGGCAGGCTGAGCTCAGAGCTCCAGGCAAGCAGGGGCAGGGAGGGAACCACTCCCCAGAGCACCCCCACGTTTCTGTGCAGCGCTGCACGCTGTGGGAACCAGTGTGGGCTCAGTGCACAGAAATAGGCAGCGCTGTCCTGGAGCTCCACATCCTGCACGTGCAGAAACACCTGGGAGTCCTCTGCAGACAGCACAGAGGAGAACCTTCCCACTTCCACTCGAGCTCTGGTCTTGCTCACCCTCAGCAACAACCGAGGGGCCTGGGTCTGGTGCTGCTGATACCAGAAGATGTAGGGATAGGGATCACTGGTGGAGAAATTGCAGTGCAGCTTTGCACTCTGTCCTGCCTGGATGGTCATCTCTGCTGGGAACTGGAACACAGAGTCCTTTTGGGCTCCACCTGTCAAGTAAGAAACAGGTTTTTCTCTCTAGTTTCCTGGGAATCTGTCTGTCTCTCACTCCATCAGCTCGCTCACTGCCACCATGGCCCAGCTCACATTTACAGCCTCTGAAAGGCTGAGATCTCTGTCCCTGCTCATTTCTTGATGTATGTTCCTGCCACCCCTCACACCCCACATCACCCTGCTTTTCAGCCACACTCCCTGCTCTTTCCCTCCACTCATTCTCTCCAGATCCCCAAGGTTTCTGCCCATCCCTACAGACATTGGTGCCATTGTACCCAAAGCACCTCGCAGAGAAGCTCCAATGCGCCCCATCGCTCCGTTCCCCAGCACCGCTCCCTCCCTCTCTCAGGCTTTCTCTCTATTAGCAACACATTCAGGAAGGCTGGGTTCCTGCACATTGTGGGGGAGATCTTATTCCTCCTCCATGCCCATCACTCCTGACCTGTCCCACATTATTTGCCATCCCCACACGCAGCCCCTGCTCTCCCAACACAACCACTGCCAGTTCCCCAGGCACTCAGCACTCACGGCTCCTCCCTTCCACCACCAGCGGCACAAACTTTTGCCTCCTTCTGCCCAGCCTGAAAGTCCCATCTCACCAAAGGCTGCCAGTTGCAGCAGGGCTGCCAGCAGAAGGAGGAGCATGTCCCGCTGTCCCTTCCAGGGGCACTCAGGGACCTGCCAGCAGGAGGGACCTGATGCTTGCACCTTGCCCTCTTCTGCCTCTGCCAGCTCAAAGAGGCCTGGAAGCCCCAGCCCAGAGGGTGGAGCCAAACCCCCTCCCTGCTGCTCCAGACAGGCCTCTCGGGGTCTGTGCCCACCTCTGCCCCAGGCAGGCTCTGCTGTGAGAGAACAGCCCCATGGGCTGAGCCCTGTCCATGCCAGGGACAGGCAGCCCTTGGCAACTGCTCCTGGCAGCAACCGGCGAGGCCCAGGCTGCCCCCAGCTCTGCAGGAGAAGGAGGAGGCTCTGCTGTTCCCACCCTGTCTGCCTGTGCTGGGATGTCGGGATGGAGAGAGGAGCAGGCAGGAGCTGAAGGACCTGGAGCCGGGGGCTGTGGGGCCTCAGCACCCTCCTCTGCACTCGCTCGAATGCTCTGTACAGACTCTTGCCACGGGAGAGAAGAGACATCAGCTCACAGCTGGGAATTCCCCTGTCCCAAAGCAGACACGCACAGTCAAGTGGACAAAGCACCTTTCTGCAGACCCTGATGCTGCACTGACCCACGGTGGCCTTTGAACTCCCCTGAAACAGCTTTCCCCAAAGCCGGGTCTTGCGGCAGGGCCCCTTGTCCCCCTCTGCCTGGTGACCTTCTCCCCCACTGAGATCTTGGAGAGAGCTGCACCCCCTGCTGCCACTGCAGGAGAAATGAGGCCGGGCTGGGGGAAGCCCCCGAGGCAGGGCATGAGGAGGGCTCCAAGGACAGGCAGAGTGCTCTGGGGAGAGCGGGGCCTCTGGACCCCAGCACACCAGCACACGGCCACGCAGCCACTGGAGGGCTCACAGAGGAATTCTCAGTGTCTTCCACAAGTCTCGGTGTCACGTAATGCCAGGAAGGAACACGGGCACAGGACACGGCATTTATGTTTCTCCTCTGACTTTGAGCTCTGCCCATGAGGGACGCGTCTCGGAGCAGGTACTCTCAGAGCCAGGCCTGCAGGAATACCTGAAGAAGCCACGTGCAGCAGGGCAACCATCAAGCAAAGAGCAGCAGCAGGGAAGCCCTGCACAAGCGGTCCCAGCCTCCTGCGTTGCCCTCTCCGTGTCTCCTTAGGAACAGGGACAGGGAGTGATCCTGGTGTGGGTTTTTAGAGGAAGAGGAAAATCATGGTAGTGAATATGAAACAGAAACTTGGGTAGAGGGCATCAAGATCAGTGGATGGGCAGGAGGGAGATGAAGGTTCTCATAACTCTGTCTCCAGGCAGAAAGACTCTACCCGTGCTTTACATTTTCCTCGTAGGAAAGAAGTCTCTAGAGCTCCAGATGTGCACGGCTGCCCTTCAGCTTCGACACCTCCTCCTGATGAGGTTTCCTTCCCAAGGACAGCTCCATTCCGAGCTTAAGGAGATCCCTCCCCCAAGAGCCAGAGGGGCTGCTGACATCACCAATTGGTTTCCCACAGTCAGAGGCTCCTGCGTCCAGGGCTGCACTTTTTGGGCTCCCCATCCACAGAAGGAGCCCCAGGGCCCCGCACTCCCGGCCTGTCTGGGAGGAGGTGCAGGAAGGATGGAAGCACTGATGGCCACTGGCTGAGGTGTAGCCAGGAATGCCTTCCCCAGCCACAGGGGACAGAGCACAAAAGACAACCCAGAGCGATGAGTCCTGCTCTCTGCTTAATCTGACAGCAAGGAAAGGTCCATTTTTGAACCAAGGCAGCCCTCCCCAAAAAGCCCCCTTTACCCTGGGCAGACTGGAAGAGCTGCCAGAGGAGGAAGAAGGACTCAGAGGCCCAGGTTTGGATGCAGCACAACTTTACTGAGTCTAAAGAAAGAAGGAAAGGAGGGGGCTCAGAGGGAGCACCAGGGGCAGCCACCAAGATGCTGTGGCGCTCCTGCAGGGTGTCCGTCTGCCTGCCCTGTAGGAAGGGAGGCCAAGAGCTCCCTGCTAGGTTGTTGTTGGGGGAAACTGTTGAGCTAAGGAAAGTGATCGAGAGAAGAGTTGAAGAAAGACACAGTGGCTCAAAGCTCTATCTCGTGTCCAGCACCGTGTTCTGAGGTCTTGGGAGGTTCCTGTCCAGGGCCATTGGCAGCAGGTTTAGCAGGGCCGACATCTGTAGCAGCTGGCGATGCAGGAGAGGTCACAGCAGCCAGTGTTGATGGGGACTCCGTTACAGCTGAGGATGCTGCCAACGGCAGCGGAGGTGGAGGAGCCCACGGCGGTGTTCTGTGGGAAGGAGCTGAGGATGGGGCCGGGCAGGGTCACCACCACAGGGGAGGGCTGGATGACAAAGGTGGAGCTCTGGCACTGCAAGCAACAGGGCTCATTGCAGCTGCTGGCCAGCGGGGTCGGGCCGCAGGTCTGGCAGGGCAGGCAGGGCTCACAGGGACGGCACTGGTTGCAGCAGGACATGTCTTGGAGGTAAAGGTGCACCTGGGAGAGAGGTCAGGGAGGAAACAGAGCAGAGGCACGAATCAGGGAAAGCCTGAAAACCCACCAAAAGGAAGCCAAGGCACCTGCCATGTGAGGAGGCAGATGGTGTGAAGGATTGAAGAAGGATTTCTTTTTCCTGGGCACAGAGAGGTCCCTCAGAGAGGAGCCAGATCCTGGGATCTCACTGATGAGCCTGGAGCAGGGATCATCTGAGCTGTCCTTGAAGGCCAGACCCAGGCCTAGAGGAGGAGGTGGAGGACAAAGGGGGTTCCAACTCACCTGCTTCCCAAGGAGAAGGAGGGGGCAGAAGTGGCTGAGAGAGCAAAGAGGAGGGCTTCCTTTCATCCTAGCCTTGTGCAGCCTCAGGCCCAGAGGAAGCCACAACCATCTTCCTGCAGCTCCTAAGGAATGGAAACATCCCAGGAAGTGACACGGCAGCGGTGCTGGTTCCCCCTGAGTGCCAGAAGGATGTGGTGGAGTCAGGTGAGGTCAGCATGGAGCACTCCTGGAGCTTTGTTTATTATGATCGTGTGACAGGAAGGACCCCAGCTGCACCCAGCCTGGCCATCCTTGTCTGCTCCTCCAAGGGCTCTTTTGAGCATCAGCCTATCCTCCTCTTTCCTTCACTTCCGGCCCATTCCAACGGGCAGTGGCTCTTGTCCTCCCAGGCAGTGGCTGCACTTCAGCGTTTCCACTCCCTTTCACCCTAAGGTGCCCTCAGGAGGCAACTGCCAACCTCTGGGACCTCCTCCTCCTCTCCCTGGATGCTGCCTGGGCATCTGTCCTGCTTCGGGTGTCCTGTCCCTGCTTCAGCGGGAGCTCAAGGCAGCTCCTCAGTCCCATCCCTCGCTCTTGCCTCTGCCCCCACGTGCTCCTGGGCAATGACGTGCGTGGCAGTGGGATTGTGTCCCAGTGTGGGGGATTCTCTGCACGCACATCCGTGTGCCCGTGTGTGCACACCCCTGGGTGCCTCTGGAGACACCGTGGTTCTATGGACACGGCCCTTTCTGTGAGCAAGTGGGCCCTTCCTCATTCCTAAGGGAATGGGAGGGCAGGACACGCTGTCTATGGGCCTCGTTCAGCCTGGGACCCTTGGAGTTGAGCACAACATCTGTGGCTACTCCACAGCCCGTGACCGTGAGACCTTCCCTCGCTGCATCTCTGCCCACAAATATTCCCAACTTGTGCTCTCCGCACGGGAGAACCCCAGTGGCTGAGAGGCCCTGGGAGGTCAGCGGCCCCACAAGCACTCAGGGCAGTTCCTGCTGCTCTGGATGGAGCTGTGCTGCGGGAGAAGGCTCAGGCAGAAGATGGCTGTGAGCATGGAAAGAAGGGAAGGCAGCAGGAACGGTCTTGGCTGGAGTCCAGAGCCTCTTCCTCACCTTCCCACCCATCTCTAGAAGCAGAGGCCTTGGCATGCATCCACAAGCAAGGATGCCAAGGGCAGGAGCCCTGTTCCCAAATAGAATTGCACGGAGGCAGCAGCAGCGTGGCTGATGGGCTCCGCTCTGGGCAGGAGTGAGTCCCCATTGGAGCCGGCTGGAAGTGACTCTGTCAGACACGGGGGCAGGCCCTGTGTTTCTCTCCCAGATGCCTCCTCGTGCAGCCGTCCTCTCCACGCTACCAAAGCCTTGCCACACAATCCCTATCCAGTGTGCCCAACACACGGTGAGGCACAATTGCTTGAATAAAAGTGTCAGCAGAAAAGAACCAGCCCAGGCTTCCTTCGGGGACAGTTGGGCCTGGGAATAATCGTAAGAAAATTGATGTTCTTCATCACGCTTAAAGATTGGGAATAAAATCTCCAATCCTACAGCTGTCTAATGTCCTTGTTAGATCCCTTGGGCAGTGGAACAGCGGGAGTTAGTGATGGTCATTTCCATACTGGTGTTCTCCTCAGCTCTTAACTGCTGACTTTCACATCCACCCTGGGCCTCTCTGACCCCCCAGGGCATTTTCCCAAAGGCTTTTACCTGCCAGGTCCCAGAGGGGGCAAATCTGCTGTTATGGAGTGCAGGGCTGCAGGGCTGCTGATTCATTTAGCTGAACACTCATTGGTGCGAGGTCTCAGGCCCTGCCTCACTCAGCACCTGCACTCAGCGTCCCCACTGATACCTGCCCGTGCCCTCACGAGGGTCACAAAGTACAGACGTGTCCTCACACACCCCTGCAGAGAGTCAGGAAAATACTTGTGTGGGCACATCGAGCCACCAGAGGGTCAAGCACAAATGAAAACACATAAAAGCAACGGTGGCCTCTGCTGAGGAGATTTGGGCACCTCACTGGCACAACAGGACTCAAGTACATTGGGGAAGGACCGGCTGCCAGACAGGCTCATGGTGCTGCCTGAGGACCCGCAGAGACCAAACCGAGAGGAGAGAGGAGAAATGAGGCCAGAAAACTGTCCTGAGAGCATGGTCAGTGTTGCAATAGGGTCAAACCCTTGCAGCAGGAGCCCCTCTGCGTGCAACAAGGAGCAACCGTCAGAGACAGGTGGAGAGAGCAAGAGAAAAAGACGTGCCATGTCCTCTTCCATGGGGGCACTGGGGCATCCAGATCCAAAATACCAGAGCGATGCCCATTTCCTGACAGCTTCACAAAACACAAGCGCACCCCAGAGACCCAGGTGCTCATCACCTGCCTGCACGAGATGTCACCAGCACTGGAGATGAGTCTTCTGCCTACACGCATGTGTTTCTGCCCCACAAACCCTCAGGCCTCTCTTCCCTGGCACTCAGAGAAGCCTCATCTGGGACAGCACCGGGCATAAGGCAGGAAATGCAAAGGCAGCAGGGCAGGAAAGCAGGACACAGCCCATCCCATTAGCTGGGATGGTTGGCGTTTCCTGGGAGCTTGTCAGAAAATGATCCCTTCCCCAGAGGGAGCCCCTGGGCCTGAGGCAGGGCAGGAGCACTATAAAAGGCAGCCCAGCTCTCTGCGCTCTCATCCACTTCTCTCACCTCCCTCTCCTTGGCAATCAGGTGAGTGCGAAGCCGCTTCTGCTCCTCCTTCCAGACCAGGTGTGTCCTCGCTGTCAGTCCCAGCTGCTGTGGGCTGTGCTAGCGCAGGGCTGGGAGCTGCTTCTCCTGGCAGAGGGAAGGGGAGAGCAGGGCTTGCCCAGAGAGGGGCTGGGATGTGCTTGAGGAGTCTGTTGGGATCTGATTTGAGCAATGTGTGCTGGGTCAGGAGGTGCCTTGCCCCCCATGGGGCTGAATGCAGAGCTTCTCCTCATGTGTCCCCTATCCCTCTTTCCTCCCTCATTCTCTCCCAGGTGCACCTCTTGCCCAGAGACATGTCCTGCTGTCCCTGTGAGCCCTGCCTGCCCTGCCAGCCCTGCGGCCCGACCCCGCTGGCCAGCAGCTGCAATGAGCCCTGTTGCAGGCAGTGCCAGAGCTCCACCGTTGTCATCCAGCCCTCTGCTGTGGTGGTGACCCTGCCCGGCCCCATCCTCAGCTCCTTCCCACAGAACACCGCCGTGGGCTCCTCCACCTCCGCTGCCGTTGGCAGCATCCTCAGCTGTAACGGAGTTCCCATCAACACTGGCTGCTGTGACCTCTCCTGCATCGCCAGCTGCTACAGATGTCGGCCCTGCTAAATCCACCGGCAACGTTCCTGGGCAAGAAAATCCAAAGACTTCAGAACACGGTGCTGGACACGAGATAGAGCTTTGAGCCATTGTTTTTACATCTCTTAGCCATCATTTCCTCTTTCCACTCTCTTGTCTCTCTTTCCTTTGCTGTTGCCTTAGTTCAACACCCACCCAGCAGGAACCTGTTGGACACCCTCCCTCTGCAGAACAGGCAGATTAACAGCCTGCAGGAGCTCCACCTCATCTCGGTGGCTGCCCCTGGTGCTCCCTGTGAGCCACCTCCTTCTATTCTTTAGACTCATTAAAGTTGTGCTGCATCCAAGCCTGGGTCTCTGAGTCTTCCTTCCTTCTCTGGTAGCTTTTCCAGTCAGTTTAGGGAAACAGATGGCATTTTGGAGAGGATTGGGTTGAGCGCAACAGAGGAGCCTTCTTCATTCCCCAAGGAACACATTGCACGGGGTTGCCTTTTGTGCCCTGACTCCTGGAGCTGCAGAAGTCATTCCTGGCTCCTCCTCAGCCAATTGCCATCCGTCCTTCCAGCCTTACTGCACCCCTTCCCAGATGGGCCCAGATGCTGCTGCTGGATAACTGCAGACCTCAGGGGCATTCAGGGAGGTTCTTCTGTGTCCTGTCTGCAGAGAACACCCTGGTCCTTTTCTCTGTAAGGGGTGCCATGCTCCCAGATGGCTTTGAATCACTGGGGAATCATCAAGGTCCTGAAATTTAACAAGTCTCTGTGCCAGATTTTTCACCTGGGCAGAGTGGCACCAGACCCTAAATGAAATTGGGAGGAGAGTGCCTGGAGGCCAGCTGTGCACAAAGGGCTCTGGAGGTGCTGGCTGAGAGCAGCACAATCGGATTCAGCAGTGCCCTGGCAGCCAAGAGGGCAAAGCGCATCCCAGGTGCCGCAGACCTTGCAGAACCAGCTGATCAGGAGGGGTGATTCTCTTGCTGTGTGCAGTGTTGGTAGGGCCCCACCTTGAGTGCTGAGTGCAGCTCTGGGCTGTGATGGAGCTGCAAAGGTGCCTGAATGTGTCCAGAGGGGGTTAAGGAAGCTGATGAATAGACTGGAAGGCACATCCTACCAGGAATGGGTGAGGACTTGAGGTTGTCCTAGTTTGGTGAAAAGTAGGCTGAGGGGCAACCTCATTGCTCTCTGCAGCTTCCTGAGGAGGGGAAGTGGAGGAGGAGGTGTTGCCTTTTCTCCCTGGAATCCAGGAACGGCACAGGTGGGAATGGTTCAGAAGAGATTGTGGGCAGGCTCAGAGTTGACTTGGGAAAGCATTTCTTTACTGAGAAGGTGATGAGACTGGGGGACAGTTTCCCCAGGCAGGGGATTGATTCCCTCTGGCTTTCAGTGTTTAAGAGGTATTTGGACAAGGCTCTTCATGCCACGCTTTAACTATTGGTCAGTGCTGAAGTGGTTCAGCAGTTGGACGGGATGATCCTTGTACCTCCCTTCATTCTCAAAAGATTCTATTCTGTTCCAGTCCAGTCCAGTCTATCCTTGTGACCTCACGCTGTCTTATCCCCTGCACTTGACCGGCATTTGCAGCCCAGGCAGGATGTTGCCCAACCACAAAAGGAGTGATTCTCTCAAGCAACACCACCTTTGCTGCAAACAAAGGGCTGTGGCACTCTTACCCACCTTCTAAAGGTGTTTCTGTCATTTGCTGCTGCTGTCAGACACCCTGGACACTCGGTGCCCCTCACAGCCCTCCACAGCCACGGCAGTGCTTGTGTATCTGCTGTTGGGTCAGTGAGTCACACACAGGAATGGTGTTGCTTAGCTCTCTTATTGCCTCAGTACAATTGGATTTACCTGCGGTCAGGCTCCGTTACTGTTCAGACCACTCTTTCTCTTCAAGATATAGAATATGGCACAAGCTGGCTTTGAAGAAAGCACGACTGGAAGGGTTATCATCAAGTGGAAAGGTTGTGGTTGGTTTGGCCTCAGTATTTCTTTTTCAATGAGATTTAAATAAACTGATTTATGAGAAGGAACAGGACAATGTGGCAGGGATCTTCACTGACTGATCCCTGAGAGATCTCCTCTTGGACAGAGGGACAAAGAGCAGAGTGCCCGGTGGGCTCAGTGGGGCAGTTGGTGCCAGCAGGATTTCACAGAGGTGCTCACTCTGCTTGTGAGAGCTGCAGCCTTGGGCTGTGCTGGCAGGAGCTTGGGGCTGGACACCGTGCAGGAGCCCGGAGAGGCCACTGCCATCAAGGCTTGAGATTGGTGGGAAAGGAGACACAAACATGGAGGATGGAGAGCCTGCCAAGGTGTTGCACAGGACGATGTCTGCTCCATCCCTCTTCTGCCCCTCATTTGGAAAGGCAGAAATCTTAGTATTACTGCATGTGTTTTTCTTTTCTTGTGGCAGCCTGAGATGGGAGAGGGTTCTAAAATCACAGATTCATACAATGGTTTGTGTTGGAAGGAACCTTAAAAATTATCCAGTTTCAACATCCCTGCCAGGGGCAGAGACCCCTCCCACTAGACCAGGCTGCTCAAGGCCCCTTCCAACCCTGACATGAACACTTCCAGGGAGGGGGCATCCCTAACTTCCCTGGACAACGTGAGCCAGTGCATCCCCACTCTCATAGTGAAGAATTTCTTTGTAATGTCTAATCTAAATCTTCTCTCTTCTATTTGAAGGACTTCCCCCTTGTCCTATCATGACTTTCCCTTGTCAAATGACCCTCCCCAGCTTTCTTTTAGACCCCCTTCAGGAACTGAAAGGCCTCTCTAAGGTCTCTTCGGAGCCTTCTCTTCCTCACCCTGAGCAACCCAACTCTCTCACCCTGTTCTTACTTCAGCCCTCTGGGTCATCTTCGTGGCCTCCTCTGGACCCATTCAAGCAGTTCCATATCCTTTCTCTGTTGGGGATTCCAGAACTGGACACAGCATTCCAAGTGGTGCGTCACAAGAGCAGAGTAGAGAGGGAGACTCCTCTCCATTGCTGTGCTGGCCATGCCCCTTTTGATGCAGCCCCAGATACAATTGGCCTTTTGGGCTGCGAGTGCAAATTCCCTGCTCGTGTCAAGCTTCTCATCAATCAACACTCCCAAGTCCTTCTCCTCAGGGCTGCTCTCAATCACATTGTCTCCGATCTTGTATTCAAACCACACATTGCCCTGACCCAGGTGCAGGACCTTGCATTTGGCCTTGTTGAGCTCATGAGGTTCACACAGGCCCACTTCTCCGGCTTATCTACCTGCCTCTGCGGGATGTCCCGCCCTTCTCATGTGGCAACTGCACCACTCAGCTTGGTGTCACCTGCAAACTTGCTGAGGGTGCCCTCGATCTCGCTGTCTATATCATCAATGAAAATACTAAACAGCACTGGCCCCAGGATGGACCCCTGAGGGACACCACTTGTCACCGATCTCCATCTGGACATCAAGCTGTTGACAACTGCTCTCTGAATGCAACCATCCAACCAATTCCTTATCGAATGAACAGTCTGTCCATCACAAACATGCCTCTGCAATTTAGAGGGAAGGAAGGATGTTTCCGAAGGGGAGAAGGACACTTCTCGAGAAGTGTGTAGGACTGATCAAGAAATATTTAAGCTAGATTGGAGGGGAACAACACTGGCCTTCATAGAATAAAACATGGGAGTGGCACTTCAGATTCTGAGAGACGGTGTAGTAGTGAGTGCCTCTGCTCTGCCATCTCAGTGAAAGTGGGGGATAGAGCTCCAGGTGGCTGCCAGAATGCAAAGGTCGTTCATGGGTTACAAACTACAGCTAGAAGACACTTAGGACTTCTATTCAGGGAAGAGGTGGAAACAACAGCCCAACTGAGGTGCATTTGCATTAAGGCACGCAGTGTGGGCAACAAACAGGGGGAGCTGGAAACTGTAGCAAGGTAAGATATCTGTGACGTAATTGGCGTCACAGAAACGAGGTGGGATGATTCACACAGCTGGAATGCTGCCATAGGTGGCTACAAACTCTTCAGGCGGGATAGGCTAGGACAGAGAGGCAGTGGGGTTGCTCTCTCCATTAGAGAATGTTTGGGTTGCAAGGAACTCAATAAATAATGATAGCGTTGAGTGCTTATGGGTTAAAATCAGAGGAATGCGCAGTAAGGTGGATATAGTGATGGGAGTCCATTAACGGCCGCCCAGCCAAGACGAAGAAACTGATGAGCACTTCTACAAACAAATGGGAGAAGTCTGCCAATCGCTAACTGTCCTTCCTGGGGGGGGATTTCAACCTTCCAGATGTCTGCTAGAAGTATAATACAGCAGAGAGGAAACAGTCTAGGAGGTTTGTTGAGTGTATGGAAGAGAACTTTCTGACACAACTGGTGAGTGAATCGACTAGAGAGGGTGCCCCACTGGATCTGCTGTTTGTGAGCAAAGAAGGCCTTGAGGGAGAGGTGACGGTTGGAGGACGCCTGGGGCACAGCGATCATGAGATGATAGAATTCTCAGTTCTAGGAGGAGTAAGGAGGGGGGTCAGCGGAAATGTCAACTTGAACTTCCAGAGAACAGACTTTGAACTGTTTAGAAGGCTGCTTGATAAATTCCGTTGAGAGGCAGTTCTACAGGACAAAGGAGCACCAGAGGGCTGGATGCTGCTCAAGAAGGAAATCCTGGTGGCACAAGAGCAGCCCATCCCCGTGTGCCGTAAAATGAGTCAGCGGGGAAGAAAATCAACTTGGCTGAGTGAAGAGCACTGTATTGATCTCAGGAAGAAGGGGAAACTTTATGAGCTTTGGAAGAGGGCTCAGGCATCCTAGGAGGACTACAAGGGTGATGTGAGATCATGTA
Source organism: Neomorphus geoffroyi (assembly GCA_033558235.1). Classification (NCBI taxonomy): domain Eukaryota; kingdom Metazoa; phylum Chordata; class Aves; order Cuculiformes; family Neomorphidae; genus Neomorphus; species Neomorphus geoffroyi. The sequence continues at coordinate 364,957 of JAUMJM010000037.1, forward strand.
GAGAGAAAATTAGAAAGGCTAAAGCCCAACTAGAATTTCAGCGGTCCAGTTTGGTGAATGAAAATGAAAAATGTTTCTTCAAATATATTAACAACCACAGGAGAACCAAGGAGAATTTCCCACCCTTACTGGATGCAGGAGGGAGAGTGGTGACACGGGATGAGGACAAGGCAGAGGAACTTAATGCCTTCTTTGTCTGGGTCTTTAACAGTGAGGTGAGATGTTCTCAGGACAGTCAGCTCCCTGAGCCAGAAGACATTGAGAATGAAGCTCCAAGGAATCAGGAGGATTTGGTTAGAGACTTGCTGAACCAATTAGACACACAAAAGTCTGTGTGGTCAGACAGGATCCATCCAAGAGTTTTAAGGGAACTGGCAGAGGTCCTCTTCAAACCCTTTTCCCTCATCTCCCAGCCAACAGTCCTGGCTGACTGGGAAAGTGCTGCTTGGCTGGGGGCTGCCAAATGTTACCCCCATTTACAAGAAGGGTCAGAGGAAGGATCAGGGGAACTCCAGGCCTGTCACTCTGACCTCGGTACCAGGGAAGGTCATGGAGCAGATTGTTGTGAGTGCTATCATAGAGCACACACGCGACAACCGAGTGATCAGGACCAGTCAGTATGGGTTCACCAAAGGCAGGTCCTGCCAGAACAATCTGACCTCCTTCTATAACAAGATTACCCGTTTAGTGGACAAGGGAAAGGCTGTGGATGTGGTGTACCTGGACTTCAGTAAAGCCTTTGACACCGTTTCGCACAGTATCCTGCTGGGGAAACTGGCTGCCATTGGCCTGGACAGGCACAGCCCCTGCTGGGTAAAGAACTGGCTGGATGGCCAGGCCCAAAGGGTTGTGGTAAATGGAATTAAATCCAGTTGGAAACCAATCACGAGCGGTGTTCCCCAGGGTTCCGTGCTGGGTCCAGTCCTGTCCAACATCTTTTATCAATGATCTCAATGAAGGCATTGAGTGCACCCTCAGCAAGTTTGTGGATGACACCAAGCTGGATGCAAGTGTGGACGTGCTTGAAGGAAGGAGACTCTGCAGAGGAATCTGGAGAGGCCGGATCGATGGGCTGAGACCAACGGGATGAGGGTCAACAAGGCCAAGTGCAGAGTCCTCCATTTTGGACACAACAACCCTGTGCAACGACACAGACTTGGGGAAGAGAGGCTGGAGAGCTGCCTGGCAGAGAAGGACCTGGGGGTGTTGGTTGACAGCTGCTGAACATGAGCCAGCAGTGGCCCAGGTGGCCAAGAGGGCCAATGGCATCTTGGTCTGTACCAGACCTAGCGTGGCCAGCAGGAGCAGGGCAGTGATTGTGCCCCTGTGCTCAGCACTGGTGAGGCCACACCTCGAGTGCTGGGTTCAGTTTTGGGCCCCTCACTGCAAGAAGGAGATTGACGGGCTGAAGCGTGTGCAGAGAAGGGCAACAAGGCTGGTGGGGGGGCTGGAGAACAAGTCCTGTGAGGAGCAGCAGAAGGAATTAGGGTTGTTTAGCCTGGAGAAAAGAAGGTTGAGATGTGGTGTACCTGGACTTCAGCAAGGCCTGTCTCCCATAGTAGACTACTGGACAAGCTGGCAGCCCGTGGCTTGGACGGGAATGTTCTGTGCTGGGTTAGGAATTGGTTGGATGGCCGAGCTCAAATGGTGGTAGTGAATGGCGTCCCATCCAGCTGGCGGCCGGTCACTAGTGGCGTCCCTCAGGGTTCGTTGCTGGGCCCGGTCCTGTTTAATATCTTTATTGATGATCTGGATGAGGGGATCGAGTCCTTCATCAGCAAGTTCGCAGATGACACCAAGCTGGGAGGAAGTGTCGATCTGCTAGAAGGTAGGAGGGTCCTGCAGAGGGACCTTGACAGGCTGGAGAGGTGGGCTAACTCCAGTATCATGAGGTTTAGCAAGTCCAGATGCCGGGTCCTACACTTTGGACACAACAACCCCATGCAGAGCTATAGACTGGGTGCAGAGTGGCTGGAGAGCAGTCAGGCGGAAAGGGACTTGGGAATGCTGGTGGACAGGAAACTCAACATGAGCCAGCAGTGCGCTCAAGTGGCCAAGAAGGCCAATGGTATCTTGGCCTGCATCAGGAACAGTGTGGCCAGCAGGACTAGGGAGGTCATCATCCCCTTATACTCAGCACTGGTCAGGCCGCACCTTGAGTGCTGTGTCCAGTTCTGGGCCCCTCAGTTTAAGAAGGATGTGGAGATGCTGGAGTGTGTCCAGAGGAGAGCGACGAGGATGGGAAAGGGGCTGGAGCACAAGCCCTATGAAGAGCGACTGATGGAGCTGGGGTTGTTTAGCCTGGAGAAGAGGAGGCTCAGGGGAGACCTTATTGCTCTCTACAACTGCCTGAAAGGAGGTTGTAGTCAGGCAGGAGTTGGACTCCTCTCTCAGGCGACCGGTGACAGAACTAGAGGACACGGTCTCAAGCTTCGCCAGGGGAGGTTTAGGATTGAAATTAGGAAGAAATTCTTCACTGTGAGGGTAATTGTTCATTGGAATGCGCTGCCCGGGGAGGTTGTTGAGTCACCATTCCTGGAGTTGTTCAAAGAGAATTTGGATGAGGCACTTAGTGGCATGGTGTAGTTGACAAGTAGGAGTAGGTGTAGGTGTTGGGTCATAGATTGGACTCAATGATCTCAAAGGTCTTTTCCAACCTTACAATACTGTGATACTGTGAAACCTCATCACTGTCTACAACTGCCTGAAAGGAGGTTGTGGTGAGGTGGGTGCTGGTCTCTTCTCACAAGTGACAGCGACAGGACGAGAGGAAACGGCCACAGTTGTGTCAGGGGAGGTTTAAACTGGACATTAGAAAGAATTTCTTGACTTAAAGTGTGGTCAGGGATTGGAACAGGGTGCCAGGGAGGTGGTGGGGTCGCCATCCCTGCAGGTGTTTAAAAGCTGGGTAGATGAGTTTCCTAAGGACAGGGTTTAGTAGGGACACAGGTACGGTTGGACTCGATTATCTCCAAGGTCTCTTCCAACCTTATGATTCTATGTTCTGGAGGAGAGCATCCAGGGCCTAATAACAGAATGCAGGACCTGATCACCAGTGGCTTAGGAAGAAGTCAAGTATGTCTTCCTCAGCTCCAAGAGACACTGTCTTGTGTCCCACCATCCCCTTCGTCTGAGAATGAGGAAGGTCCATTGTTCCCCAACCTTTCCTCCCACCACTGAAGAAAATGCCTTTCTTCTTTGGCAGTTCCAGACAATCACACAAGGAAAGGATTACTTGGAAGCAGAGGATAGAATGCACAAAACTTCGACGACTCTGAGGAGGGCAAGAAGGTCACTTGTAGAGGAGGGAGCAGCCAGAAGAGGGGGAGCGCTGGCAGTTGTCCAACATCTGTGCCCATTGCCCATAGTGCAGAACCCACAGGGCATCCAACTGCCTGTTACATGGAGGGAGAGGGGTCAGCACATCCCCCAGGCTGGCTTTGAGGGTCTTATATCCAAGAAGAAAAAAAAGGCAAAAAAGTGGTGGGAGAGAGCAGAAGGCTGGGAAGTTGCACTTTGGCCATGAATTCAGAGAGCGCCAGCTGCTCTCCTTTGGAAGGGCAACCCTGGATGCTCAGCCCCTCCAAAAGCGATGGCCAGGAGCTCTGTCCTTAGTTGAGAATCCAGGTGTGGACGCCTGGGGGTCGTGCTCTGGGCTGTCATCAGTGGCTTTAGCAGGGCTGGCATCTGTTGCCACAGTAATGGCTGGTGATGCAGGAGAGGTCAACGCCCCCAGAGGAGATGGGCGTTCCGTTGGAGCTGAGGATGCTGCCAACGGCAGCAGAGGTGGAGGAGCCCACAACGGTGTTCTGTGGGAAGGAGTTGAGGGTGGGGCCGGGCAGGGTCACCACCACAGCAGAGGGCTCGATGACAACGGTGGAGCTCTGGCACTGCCTGCAACAGGGCTCATTGCAGCTGCTGGCCAGCGGGGTCGGGCCGCAGGGCTGGCAGGGCAGGCACGGGTTGTAGCAGGACATGGCTTGTGGTTACACTTTTACAAATGACCCAAGGCCACACATGAGGGGGAAGACACAGGCTCTGCATTGCCTCATTGCCTCACCAGGGGCCTACAGAGAGCAGCCTGACCTGAGGAAGATTTCTCCTCGTTCATTAATCAAAACTCCCCTCAGCCACCTCCCAGCACCTCTCGAAGCTTGACTTCTCCCCACTTCCCTCTTTCATGATAAGGTCCTCCAAGCCCAAGCAGATGACAAAGCCAACATCAACTGAGATGCCCATTGAATACAAATCGCACCTTGGAAGAGGTGGATGAAGAGGATTCAGACTCACCTGGTTTCCGAGGAGAAGGAAAGAAATGGAAGGAGATCAGAGAGCAAGCACTTGGCTGGCTTTTATCCCTGCCCTTCAATGCCAAAGGACCAGAGGCACTTCTGCAGGGGTACAATTTTCTGACAAGCTCATCTTGAATTCAAACCATCACAGCTGATGAGATGGGCTTGATTTTTCATTTCCTGCACTGATGCCTTTTCTTTTCCACATTTGTTCCACACCCATTCCTCAGTGATGCCTTCTTCAAATTAACCCTGGAACGAAAGGCCCCAGGATTTCCAGGGCAGGAACGCAGCAGTGTGGGCAGAAGACTCACCTCAAGTGCTGGACAAATCCAGAGGAGGCAGTGACATCAGCCTGGGTCACTCTGCTTTAAGCAGTTCTAGCCCTGAATTCAGGCTTCTGACCTTCACAATAGCAGCCACTCTCCCTTCCAATGTTCCATTCTCTCTCCATCCATCCACACACACATCCATCTTTTGACTTATCTCTCCTTGTATCTACAACCTCTAACCCACTCTTCCTCATCTCTGGGAACCCTTTCCAATCTTTCTCTCTGCCTTCTTCATGTATGCACCCACAATTTTACTTTCCTACACCTTTCCATTATTCCACACATCTGTGCATCCTCTGTGCATCAAGGGTGGAAATTGGAGCTGAGTATGGGGAAGCCAAGGGCAACAATCATGGGAATGGGGGCAGTTAAAGGGTTTATTTCTGAGACAGAGCAATTTCCGCTGATACAGAGCGTGCAGGGGAATGTGGAGGTCAGCAGGAGAAGGACACTGGTGGAACTTCCCAAGAGCCGCAGGCAGATGCAGAAATCTTGACTTCTTCATTCGTTCCCCCAGAGAGTTTGCCATCCGTTTCCCTCCAGCGCTGCCTGGAGCTCTTGGAAACAAACAGGCTGTGCAAAGCAGGATGGGCAGAGCAGACCCACACCTTACACGAGAGGCAGGAAACCCTGGGAAAGCAGTAGGACAACAACCAAGTACCTTGGGCTTTCTCAGAGCACGGGGGAGATGCTTCATGAGCAGCAGATTCCATCTCACAGGGTGGGATCCAGCAGGAAAGTCAGCACTGTCTGTCTGAGCTTCCCCATCCACGCTGGGCTGGCAATGCCTGAGAACAGGCCCCCACATCCATTCCTGTTGCCCAGGGGAGGAAGGAAGATCACTGACACGTGGTTACCAACTGTTGGACCGAGAAACCAGCAGGGACAGAGGAACACAGGGGCTCTCTCCAGCCCTGGTGATTTGGCTGAGAAGGAGAAGAGATGTGAGCAGAGCAGAGCCTCTGTGCAAACATGGATGAGTGCAGGGAGGGCTTGAAGAGAGAATCTTGCCCAGTATCTGGCTGATGGGTCTTTACACATGCTGACACCCAGGTGCCGAGCAAGGAAGGGCTTTTCCCTTCCTGCACTGCTGAGGCCACATGGTCAAATCAAAAGTGCAGCTGGGCCTCCTCCCAGAAGCCTCATTGTGCAGCTGTGGCCACCAGTGGAGGCAGAGGGCAAGGGAAGGAGAGCACTAACTGAGAGGTTACTTGCTGTGAGTACTCACTCCCTGTCCCAGCTCTTTGAAGTAGAGGGCATTTACAAACCTGTGTTTCCTTGTCCAGGCTGCAACCTCCAGGTTTCTTGGGCTTTTTCCGTCATCCAAGCCCCTGGATCCAGGTGCAGCTGCAATAGTCTCGCTGGGCTGTTCTTCCCAGCACCCCAGCCTGGAAAGGCAGAGACTTATCCCCACGGCACCCAGGGGCTGCTGCTGGGCAGGCTGAGCTCAGAGCTCCAGGCAAGCAGGGACAGGGAGGGAACCACTCCCCAGAACACCCACACTTTTCTGTGCAGCGCTGCACGCTGTGGGAACCAGTGTGGGCTGAAGCACACAGAAATAGGCAGCGCTGTCCTGGAGCTCCACATCCTGCACGTGCAGAAACACCTGGGAGACCTCTACAGACAGCACAGAGGAGAACCTTCCCACTTCCACTCGAGGTTTGGACTTGCTCACCCTCAGCAGCAACTGAGGGGCCTGGGTCTGTTGCTGCTGGTACCAGAAGATGATTGGATAGAGATCACTGGTGGAGAAATTGCAGTGCAGGTTTGCACTCTGTCCTGCCTGGATGGTCATCTCTGCTGGGAACTGGAACACAGAGTCCTTTAGGGCTCCACCTGTCAAGTAAGAAACAGGTTTTTCTCTCTAGTTTCCTGGGAATCTGTCTGTCTCCCACTCCATCAGCTCGCTCACTGCCACCATGGCCCAGCTCACATTTACAGTCGCTGAAAGGCTGAGATCCCTGTCCCTGCTCATTTCTTGATGTATGTTCCTGCCACCCCTCACACCCCACATCACCCTGCTTTTCAGCCACACTCCCTGCTCTTTCCCTCCACTCATTCTCTCCAGATCCCCAAGGTTGCTGCCCATCCCTACAGACATTGGTACCATTGTACCCAAAGCACCTCGCAGAGAAGCTCCAATGCGCCCCATCGCTCCGTTCCCCAGCACCGCTCCCTCCCTCTCTCAGGCTTTCTCTCTATTAGCAACACATTCAGGAAGGCTGGGTTCCTGCACATTGCGGGGGAGATCTTATTCCTCCTCCATGCCCATCACTCCTGACCTCTCCCACATTATTTGCCATCCCCACACGCAGCCCCTGCTCTCCCAACACAACCACTGCCAGTTCCCCAGGCACTCAGCACTCACGGCTCCTCCCTTCCACCACCAGCAGCACAAACTTTTGCCTCCTTCTGCCCAGCCTGAAAGTCCCATCTCACCAAAGGCTGCCAGTTGCAGCAGGGCTGCCAGCAGAAGGAGGAGCATGTCCCACTGTCCCTTCCAGGGGCACTCAGGGGCCTGCCAGCAGGAGGGACCTGATGCTTGCACCTTGCCCTCTTCTGCCTCTGCCAGCTCAAAGAGGCCTCCAAGACCCAGCCCAGAGGGTGGAGCCAAACCCCCTCCCTGCTGCTCCAGACAGGCCTCTCGGGGGTCTGTGCCCACCTCTGCCCCAGGCAGGCTCTGCTGTGAGAGAGCAGCCCCGTGGGCTGAGCCCTGTCCATGCCAGGGACAGGCAGCCCTTGGCAACTGCTCCTGGCAGCAACCGGCGAGGCCCAGGCTGCCCCCAGCTCTGCAGGAGAAGGAGGAGGCTCTGCTGTTCCCACCCTGTCTGCCTGTGCTGGGATGTCGGGATGGAGAGAGGAGCAGGCAGGAGCTGAAGGACCTGGAGCCGGGGGCTGTGGGGCCTCAGCACCCTCCTCTGCACTCGCTCGAATGCTCTGTACAGACTCTTGCCACGGGAGAGAAGAGACATCAGCTCACAGCTGGGAATTCCCCTGTCCCAAAGCAGACACGCACAGTCAAGTGGACAAAGCACCTTTCTGCAGACCCTGATGCTGCACTGACCCACGGTGGCCTTTGAACTCCCCTGAAACAGCTTTCCCCAAAGCCGGGTCTTGCGGCAGGGCCCCTTGTCCCCCTCTGCCTGGTGACCTTCTCCCCCACTGAGATCTTGGAGAGAGCTGCACCCCCTGGTGCCACTGCAGGAGAAATGAGGCCGGGCTGGGGGAAGCCCCCGAGGCAGGGCATGAGGAGGGCTCCAAGGACAGGCAGAGTGCTCTGGGGAGAGCGGGGCCTCTGGACCCCAGCACACCAGCACACGGCCACGCAGCCACTGGAGGGCTCACAGAGGAATTCTCAGTGTCTTCCACAAGTCTCGCTGTCACGTAATGCCAGGAAGGAGCACGGCCACAGGACACGGCATTTATGTTTCTCCTCTGACTTTGACCTCTGCCCCTGAGGGACGCGTCTCGGAGCAGGTACTCTCAGAGCCAGGCCTGCAGGAATACCTGAAGAAGCCACGTGCAGCAGGGCAACCATCAAGCAAAGAGCAGCAGCAGGGAAGCCCTGCACAAGCGGTCCCAGCCTCCTGCGTTGCCCATCACCTCTCCAAAGGCACTGGCAGAAGAACCACAGACGCCGTGTGGAAAACCAGGGAAGCGGAGACCCTTTCAGCACCTTCCCTTTCCTCTGCAGGCACTGAGCCTCTCCTCGGCAGGAGGAGGATCTGGGCCTGCAGCTCCCAGGGTGCAGAGGGGAAGCAGCGCTGCCAGGGCAGAGCTGAGGCCCCTTCCCCCAGGCTCAGCCTTGCCCAGGCACAGCCCCTCCCTCTCCTGTGTTTTTGCCCAGCCCAGGCAGCTCCTGCCCCAGCGTGTCCCCCACAGCACACAGGTACAAGGCACTGTCAGAGCCCTCCACCTCCTCCAGCTGCAGGAGGCTGGATTTCCCCGTGGCGTTCAGCGAGGTGGTGAGACGGCCGCTGCGCTTGGAGCCAGCTCGTGCGTGGAAGGAGAGCAGCTGGGGAGCTTGGCCTTTCCTCTGCTGGTACCACAACACATCCGCAGGGACTGATGTCTGGTAGGTGCAGGTTGTTTGAAAGGTGTCTCCCTGCTTCACTGTGACTTGTCCTTCTTGCTGGCTGACGGTGATCTGCCCCAGGGTGCCTGGAAGAAAGGAAGGGTCAGCAGCTCTGCAGGGAAAGGCTCGGAGATGAAAACCAAGATGCAAAGAGTGGCAGGAGAAGGCTCTCCGTGCCTTGCTCAGCAGCCCGAGCTCCAGCGATGGCAAGAGCAAAGCAGGGAGGGTCTGTGGGCAGGAGATGTGGGACCTCGGCTCAGCGTGGACCCCTCAGCACAATAATGCCAGTTCCCTGCCACAGGGAGACCCCCAGAGCAGAGCTGGGCTCTCACCCAGCCCTTTGGTCTCCACTCTCGTGCTGCCTCTGGAGTCTCCAGGGCACAGCCTGTGGTGCCTGACCCTCCGCTGCTGGCTCCAGGGCACCTCCAGCACAGTGAGGGTCCTGGCACCTCCTGAAAAGCTGACCCAGCCTGCTCTCCCTGCACAGAATTGTTGTGTGGGTGAGGGTCTCCTGGGGAGAAGAGGGATTGTGCCTCCAGCTAAAGCCAATGCTTACCCAGAGGCTGCCTCAGGAAGGCAGCGAGGAGGAGACAGGTGAGGGACCTGCTGCGACCGATCATGCTGCGTGGGTGAGAGAGACCCATAAACCCACACGTCCCCCTCTCAGAGCCCTGAGAGAGCAGAGCTGCCGGCCAGGACTCTGCAAGGGGAACCAAGGGTGAAATGGGCAGGAGGAAATGCTTGTTCCTAGCACAGCTGCAATGCTTGTGCTGTGCTCCTCCCTCCTCCTGCAGTGACCTGTGTTGCTCCTGCAGCCCAGACCTTCTGCCTTTCCAAGGTGACAGGTATAAGGGGGTCACCAGGGTCTGCCCCTTTCAAGCAGCCTCTTACACACGTCCTCCTGTGCAATTTCTGTGCAGCCTCTCTTCTCTTCATACCTGACACCCGCTGCCTCACCACCCTCCACACCACGGTTGGCTTGGCCTCTCCGAGATCCTACTCGGTGTCCACCCCCAAGCTCCTGTCAGCACAGCCCAAGGTGCAGCCCTCCCAAACCCAGTGACTAACGCCCCCAAGCCCTGCAGACCCCAAGTGTCTCACTCTGCCTGCAGGGCACTGGGGACTTTCTCCCTCGAGCTGAAACAGTTCTCTCAGATACACAGAGATGAAGTTTCCTGCCACCCTGGCAATGCCATCTCACAAACCAGCGTCTGAAGAGCTTGGTGAAGGAAAAACCCCAAACCCCAAACAGCCTTTCCACTTGGCCAGAACCCTTCTGCTGCCAGTGTCCTCATCCAGTTGGATCTGCAGTTGTCTTCTTCCTTCTGGCCTTTCAGAACCAAACCTGCCAACCCCATTCCCAGTCCCTGCTCCAAGAAGGTGCCATTAAATGAGGCTGGGAAGGGCTGGGCCCAGGCAAGGCAGGGGCTGTCTGAGATTCATGGAACTATGGAGTGAGAATGGTTGGGTTGGAACAGAAACATTGAGTCCAACCTCCTGCCACTGGCAGGGACATTTGTCAGCAGACCATGTTCCTCAAAGCCTCGTCCAACCTGACCTTAAACAGTTCCGATGATGGGGCACCCACAGCGTCCCTGGGGACCTGTGCCAATGTATCGCCAGGCTCATCGTGGAATATTCTTCCTTGCGTCCCACCTAAATCTTCCCTCGTTCCATTGAAACCCATTACCCCTTGTTCTATCACTACAGGCCCTGGTAAAATGTCACTCTGCATATTTCTTTCCACCCCCCCAGCCCAGCGAGCCACGCTTGTCCCAGCTTTTCCCAGTTGCTTGGACCAGGACATGGGCTGGTAGGAACAGGAGTCCAGACCAGCACAGCCGGGGCATCCCAGTGCTCCGGACAGCAGCCACAAATGTTGACAGCCACAGCCACAGCACCGTGGGCTTTGCAGGCAGCCCCAAAGCTGAGGAAAGGACTTCATGTTGCCCCACACCAGCCCTTCATCCTTGTCCCACAGCTCGTGTCACTCAGAGCCGCGCTGGCCAAGCTCAGCAACCACTGCTGGACAATCCTGACACAGATGTTTTACACACACAGTCACATCTGTTCTGGCTGCCCAGTGCCCAACAACAGCAGCAATTGATTCAACACCACTGCAGCTGCTTTGGAGAACATTTCTAGCAAACTGGTCGGGCTGGCACCTTGCTACCCGATGCTGCACCTACCGAACACAGCCAGGAGCTGGGCTCCTTCCAGGGAAGGCAGGCAGAGAGGAGGAGATCAGAATTGGAGCCTCTCCGAGTAGGGGAAGACCCTGGGAAGATGCCAGCCCTGCTGGGAAGCTCTCACGGCACAAAGTTTGTCCTCCAGGTGCCGCCACTCCTGTGCCTCTGGAGACTGCCCCGAGCTGACAGCCGATGAGGAGCTGGACTTGTCCAGCAGTGCAGCTCCAGGAGCTCTGATGAGCCAGGTGAAGTGACAGGCAGCCAGGCTCAGGCACTTGGAAATACCCTCCTGGTGCCACCTGCTATTTCATAGTTGATTTTCTTTAGAAGAGAGGCTGTTTTTGTAAAGACAACTTCCTCAGCCCAGCTTCCTCCCTGCTGTCCCAGCCCCCGCATTGGCAGCTGCAGGGCATCTGGCTGCCCTGGACACACAGCCCTTTGCTGCCTTGAGAGCAGGTCAGGGCAGCCCCTCTGCATGCACCGAGCCTGGAACTTGTCCCACAACCCCACAGCCACCCTGCAGGGATCACCAGGGATGGGACAAAGCTTGTCAGACCTTGGGATTCATTTGTCTTGTAGAGTGGAGAAGCCCTGGAGCTGCAGCAGTGGGGATGGCCTCGGGTTTTGGCTTTGTCTCTGCTGCCTGGACTTTGCGTGGGAAGGGGCTGAATGTGCCAACAAGGTCCTGCAGCTTGGACCCCAACACACCTTCTCTCTCACCTGTAAGGAGAAAACAATGCGCTGAATGACTTGTGTGCAGTGCAGGCAAGCCCCAAAGCCCTCTGCTGTCATTCCACACCGCAGGGATTGCTGGGCCTGATTCCCCTTCTCGGCAATGGGAGACTGTCCTGCATTCTCTGTTCCTCCCAGTGGGGTGGGAGAGGTCCTTTGCTGATGCGAGGCTGAGGCTGGGGCTGCGTCCCCAGAGAGCGCCGAGCAATGAGGGCCCAGGGATGCCCCATGCTGGGAGCTGCTGGGGCCGAGCTTCTCTCGGTCTGCGATTGCTCTGGTTTACCGTTACTCCTGCCGAGAGGGGAAGGCAACGGTCCAGCAGCTCTTTCCATCTGTGCCGTGGCTGGAGTTCAAGGGGGAAATAACACAATGGCACCGGTTTGAAGGTGTCTCTGTCTGGAGACAAGAGAATCTTGGTTCCCGTTGGGGCTATGGATGTGCCTCCTGTTCTGAACAGTGGTCAAGAAGAACCAATTGCTCATATGTACATGCAATGGCTCCCGTGGGAGCAGCTTGTGCTGTACCTGACAGCAGAGCATCCCATGCCCCTTTCCATCTCTGGCTGTAAGAAGATGCTCCTTCGTGCAGTGTGCTCTGGGGACGGATGAGAACCTGTCCGCATCAGCTCATGGCTGGGATGGACAGGGCACAGCACAGCACGGGCAGTAGAGTTTCCTCAAGCCTGAAGGTTTCAAAACACCCCATCGAAAAGGATTTGTGAGAGGGAGGAACTCCATCAGCTCAGCATCATTTCTCATGACTGGTCCCAGCATTTCACGCCTGCCACAAGTCTGGATTGTCCCAAACACAGTCACCTGTGGCCGTGGGAGCTCATCCCTTGGGCTGGGGATGGTCAAGTTCTCCCCAGAACTCCTGAGGAGACTGCAGGGATCCCAGGTGTCATCATGCTTCATTTGTAAGTTGGTCGCTTTGCTTCTTGGTTACAAACATAGAGACGTCCTGGGCCTCTGGCAGTTGGGGCTGTTTTGTGTGGTTTGCTCTGTCCCTCAGGCACAGAATTTGCCCTTGGGCTGCCTGAACTCTGTCGACTCGAGGTCTTGACTCCAATCCTGTTTAACTCTTCTGCTGACTAAAGAGAGCAAACAGCCCTACAAACGTCCTTCCAAAAGGGCTCTGCGGGCTCTGGTCAGGGCTGGCTGGAGTTCGAGCTTCCTCTATAGGCACAGGCTGGCAGGGATTTACTGATCCTGAGTGTAAGGGGCAGAGAGCCCCTGGCATCCTGGTTCCTCAGGCTCTGCCTTGCCCAGACACAGCCCCCCTCCAGCAGCTCCAGGGTCCATGGAGGGAAGGTAAACAGATCCCTCCTGCTTCACCATCTTCTCAGCTCCGATTGCTCCTCACTCCCTGAGGATTTGCAAGGCTGAGCTTGAAACAAAGGAGCGCTGGCTGTGTTGACAAGGAGGAGAAAACTGGCAGGCGTGGCAGCCCTGTGCCAGGCAGGAGGCAGAAAGGGACCCCTGTTCCTGTCAGTGGGATGAGAGCTTTAGAGTCCCTGGGGCAGCTCTGACAAGATCTGCTCATCTGCATTGGAGAGAGGGAAATGTGGGAGTGTAGAGGCAGCTGAGATCTCCTCTGGTGACAGCAAGGTCAGAAGAGAGAGGCAGGGAGATGGATTGAAGGGGAGAGGAAAGCAGGAGCAGGGTTCTCAGGTCTCTCCTCGTTCCTTTCCATCAGCGAGAGCACCTGGAGAGAACGCAGGCAAAACCACAACCGTGAGGCGACATTTCCCAGCGGTTTCCTGTTCTTGCAGAGTCGTTCTCTGCACAGCCCTGATAAGGCTGGCAAGGGTTCCCTGGGAGAAGAAGCAGTCTGTGTGTCTGTAGAGCCCAGACTCACCCCGCAGTGTCCCCAGGCAGGCGGTGAGGGTGAGGGATCCGAGGTGCATGGCGAGAGCAGCTGACCTGGCTGTGGGTTGAGAGAGGCAGCAAAGCACCTCCAGCCCCGAGAGACCAGAGCTGCCGGGAACGCCTCTGCTGGGGGAGCAAAGGGAGGAGCGAGGCAGAGCAGGGATCTCTGCTGCCTTGGCTGCAACTGCTCTGCTGGGTTTCCCCTCCTGCAGCAGCAGCCTCTGGGGTCCCTCTGCCAGCAGCATTCCACCAATCCCACCCTGAGGGCCCTGAGCCACCAGGACATCCAAGATGTTACAAATACCAAGGAAAAGGGAAAGATTGGCCAAACGAGCAAGCAGTTCCAGCTGTAACACGTGTGTGAAAAAGCACTCAGGTCACTTGAAATGCCCTGTGGGAAGGAGTTGCTTTGCACCTCTCTATTCCAAAACCTGTGGCGTTTGCTCTCCCCAATGTTCTGCATTCCCTACAGCCCCTGAATCCTCTCTCACAGCTCTTTGTGTCCAGCTGAGCAGGAGGAAACACTTGAACTCCACCTCCAGCTGGGATCCAAAGCAGAGTTTCCTTTCTAATCCGGGTGGGAATGGGGCCTCTCAGCCACTTTCCAGCATCTCACAAGACACTTTTCTCCAGGTGCCTCACTCTCGGTGCCTCCTTCTTTTTCCCTCTTGCCCATCTCTCCTTTGGACTCATTTCCCACCCCCTCTCTTCCACAAAGCCTGAGCTTTCTTTGTCACCTCAGAGACCTCACTGCCAACCCCTGATGTGGGGTTATCACTCCAGCAACTGGAACGTCCTGGCCTGCCACCGGGGCTGTTGTTTTCAGGTTCTCACGCAGCTTCCCCTCTCCAGGGCACGTTCTGTGTCTTCCAAACCAGACTGAACACAACAAGAGCCGTGTGCCCAGAGGGGCGACCTCAAATCCCTAGTTGTTTATCTCCTTCTCAAGGGCAGACTGTCCTTGCTGACTTGCCAAGTTATGCTGCCTTGACAAGTTCTATCCTTGGCCTACACGGCCGTATAATCTTCTGACCCTGACTTGCACAGCTCCTCCCATGTCCTTGCTCTCTGAGCCAATTTCCAACAATTCCCCCATTTTCTTTTTGTGCAAGCAGGGTCACTTTAGGCCCCTTTTCTATGTTTCTTCTCATTCTCTGTATACATCGTATGACACACAGCATACAGATCAAAACATGTAAAAACTAATAAACCCAAAAAGGGCACCTCACCCAAGACTCTTAAACCATTAAACTATCTTCCAAGAATATTCCATCCATTATAAAACCTGTGCTGCTCGCTTGCTTCTGTGATGGTGATGACAGGTGAAGTTAGGCTTAGTGTTAGTGTTAGTGTTAGTAGGGTTAGCAGGGCATAAACTGCAGGGTTCTTTCCTTATATTGAACGGAATATTCTCCTCATGCTTTGCCCCCACAAATGAAAAAAGGGATACCCCTGATAGCAAAGCCAATGGTGCATTGTTTGATTTTGATATGTTTGCTGTTGTACTATTGGGCCACTTATTACTATTTCTAAATATCCCCAAAGATGAACTTAGATTTTGCACAAAAGATTTTTCTGTCCCCTTCTAACTAAACACCACACAACCATCCATTTTATTAACCCTAACAACACTGTTATTGACATTGGAAGAACACTCTCTGCAGCAATGTCAGCACGAGCCATTGGTCTGCAGGCAGGTCAATCAGACAGGTAGAAACAGGTTTTCTGGGCATGCTGTAACCAGACATGTCAAGTCCTGTCCCGTCCGGCTGGTTAGGGTGATCCACACATTTGTTCTCTGTTCTGCGGGCATCCAAAATGCTGCAGCCGTGGCCCAAGCCAGGATGAGGATAGCACTGGCCGTATATTGCGCGCCGGTATCCACTGAGGTCCACGATCTGTGGAAACACAAGCACACCCTCTTCCCCAGGTTAGCAAATCACAGGGAGCCGAGCACTGACCTGTCTGTAAGTCTCGCATCATCACTTTCACTCCTGGGTCCAAAATGTCGTAAAATTGGGAGTTCCTGTAGATCATCGGTGCTATGCAAGACATTCAATACATATCGACTAAACTGTTGTACGTCATAACCAGGTGTTCTTACTAAACATGTTTTAAATGGCTCGGTTACAGATTGCAAGTCTTGACGCCCTGTTTGATTTGCCCAGGTTACCCACACATTCTGACTCTCTCTGGTAGTTATTACAGCGCTGTTGGTCGTTATCATTAGAGTCCAAATTACGGTCCACCACAGCAGCTTTTGTCCACTGAGCGGGTACCCACAAAGGGCCTGTAGGAGCAAGAACACACATATATCCGCGTCCTAAATACAATACCTCAGCAGGTCCTGCCCAAATTCCCCGTTTTCAGGTCCCGATACTGAACAAAGAGCTTTTGTCGCGGTTTTGCAGGGACTTTACCATGCACCTGACAGGCGCCTCTTCTTGGTTCCCCAACAAACACAAATGATTAAGCACATACAGTGTCTTTGTCAACCTCTCCTGAACACCTCTCACATCTTTATACTTTAACAAATACCGCTTTAAGGTTTGATTAGCTCTTTCTGCTATTCCCTGACCAGTAGGTGAGTTGGGGATTCCTGTCACGTGTTGGACTCCCCATTGTTGTAGAAATTTCTTGATTTTATCACTCTTATAGGAAGGCCCATTATCTGTCTTAATTTGTTTTGGAACTCCCACCACAGCAAAACATGCAGTCAAATGTCTTTGAACATGCAAGGCCTTTTCACCTGCCTGGGCTGTTGCCCACAAAAATTTGCTCTAAGTGTCCACTGTAACATGCACATATCTAAGTTTCCCAAACTCAGGAACATGGGTGATGTCCATTTGCCAAGTTTCCTGTGGGCCTGGCCCACGAGGGTTGAATCCAAGGCCTCATCCTGGGCCTTGATGGCTGCATTCAGGACATGTCCACACTATTCCACGGACATCTTCCAAAGAAATGCCAAATTGTTTATGAAGGCCTCTAGCATTTTGGTGAAAATCAGCGTGTGCCTCTCTGGCCATCGTAAATTTATTCACTGGAATGCTGGCAGGAACGAAGTCATCTGCCCGCTGATTTCCTTCACCCAAGCCTTCTGTCCATTTATGACTTCTTATGTGTATTATCGCATACGGATGCTGCCTCTGACCAATGGCAGACTGCAATGTTTGCAACAACATATACAGTCTATTGTTCTGCAGGTCTCGGACTCGCGCCTCCTCCACTCGGGCCAGGATCCCGGCTGCATACAGAGAGTCCGTCACCACCTTCAGTGGCTCATTTATCCATTCCAAAAAGGCCCAAACGACAGCTGCTAATTCCATCATTTGCAAAGTGTCTTCTGGCACCATTCGCCATTGTTCTGCCACGTTGCTGCTGCTCTTCGAGATGTGCATCCTGCGTCGGTAAAGATAGTTACTGCATTTTGCAAAGGCCATCTACTAAGTTTCGGGATTACCATCCAGTTTTGTTGAGCCATCCAGTTTAACACTGGCGACGCAAGTGATCGCACATCGATTTCACTATCACCTGTTGTGAGTAGACAGCTGAAGGTCCGATCACTGTTGAATCATCCATTCTAAATCTCCTCGTTTAATTGGTAGGTATATCGTACTTGGCTCTTCTCCTGCTATTTGCCTGATTCTTGAGCAACCTTTTCTTATTAGTTCCGCTAACTTCGCCGTTCATGTCTGTATTGTTGTTTTCGGCTGTAGCGACGTGAACAACCATTCCAAAACCCTTGTCGTCTCCCCCGTTTTCCTTTTGCACTGAGTAAGTGCACCAATGAATTGCTCTTTGCCGATCATAATAGTCAGGTCAATAGGGAGATCAGGGTCTCGTCGATCCATGCATCTGCAAGCGATCTGCTCACCAAGTCGCTGTATGGCGGCCTGTTGAGCGGCTGTTACCATAACTGGTGTTGCTGGATCTGTGCCCTTTAAGAGTGGTCGCAGAATTTCTAATTCGTCATTGTTAAAACCTACAACAAGTCGAAGCCATTGGAGGTCTCCTAACAATTTCTGAGCGTCATTAACTGTTTTTAAGTTTGTATGTAAGGTCATTTTTTGTGGATGGATATGAGAGTTGGGAATCTTCCACCCCAAATACTTCCACAGCGCTTCTCTCTGTATTTTTTCCGGGGCTACTGCTAGCCCTCGTTTTTCTAGTTGCTGTGTTAAAAACTGTTCTTGTTGCTCTACAAATGGCTCAGCTTGTGCTGTTAATATATCACCCATGTAATGATGGATAATTGCCGCTGGCCAGGCTTCACGCACAGGTGCTACTGCAGCATCCACAAACAGCGGACATAATGTAGGGCTGTTTTTCATTCCTTGCGGCAACACAGTCCATTCGTATCGTGCCGCAGCAGCTTCTCGATTAATTGATGGCACAGTAAAGGCGAAACGTTCACTATCTTTCAGGTGTAAGCCAATAGTAAAGAAACAGTCCTTTAAATCAGCTATTAAGAGATGCCATCCTTCTGGAATCATGGCAGGGTTAGGAAGGCCAGGCTGTAACGTTCCCATCGCTTGCATCTGATCATTTACCGCTTGTAAATCATGCAACAGTCGATATTTTCCTGACTTCTTTCTTATTACAAATATAGGAGTGTTCCAAGGGCTTACAGACGGTTTAAGATGACCCTGTTCTAGTTGTTCTTGTACCAGTGCTGCTGCTTCCACAAGACTCTCCTTTTTCAACAGCCACTGCTCGATCCACACTGGCTTGTCAGTAGCCATGTTAGCAGAATTGGGAAAGTCAACGCAGTGACCGTCAAGGAAAAGATGCTGGATGAGTGGTTATCATCACCCCCATTTGTCCTAAGACGTCACTTCCGATGAGGGCATTAACACCAACGGGCAGCGGCATTACAGTTACTATCGTGGTTGCCTTTCCTCCATCCACAATAACAAAAATTCTTTGCACACTGCGTTGGACAGGTGCCGTGCCGCCCACATCCTCCACACCTTGGGCCGCCTGCTGAAGAGACCAATCTCGCAGCCAAAGATGATTAGTCACTATGGTTACATCCGCACCAGTATCTAGTAAGGCTAAGACGCGAATTTGCTGATGTCCGTTATCAAAAACAACAGGTACAACAGGCCATTGATTCAATGGCAATGTGAGCAAAGCAAGTCCTCCTGTTGACCCAAAACCTTGGTCCCCTCGCTCCTTGAGGGGTGTAGCCGATGAGTCAGCCAATAGGTTGTTTACAGGGACGAGCTGAGCGATTTTTCTCCCTTTTGGGATATGTATTGGTGGAAAGGTCGTCTGCACTACAATCTGTATTGCTCCAGTACAATCAGCATCAATAACTCCAGGTAATATGAAAAGTTCTTCAAGTCCACTTGATGACCGGCCCATTAGTAATGCTCCTTGTGGCTGTCCAGATATCATTATCGGTCCTTTAACTGTGGTCGGGATCTTTTGAGGCCGGGTATCAATTAAGGTGGTGTCTACTGCTGTTTCCACATCCAGTCCAAGGCTCCCTCTGGTGGCTGGTTGAAGTTGTTGTGCGGAGACTGCATGGGTGTTGTCGTAGGAGGCTGGCCTCCAACGGGAGTCGTATATTGCACGGGAGCAGCTACTGTTGTCGACGCACGGCAACTCCTCGTGCTCGGCTGGCCGTTTCCCAAAACTCGGCAGGTGACGGTGGCGTGGGATCCCGAATGGTAATTCTGACACCATACTCTTACCCTGCATTGTCACTTAAAATGTCCATCCCGCCCACATCTAAAACACCTTGGTTTCTGTCCTGATTGCCCTGGTAACCGTCTTTTTTCTTCTTTTATCGGGGTTAATGGTGATAGGGCAGGAAATGTTTGATCCTGCGCTTGCACTAATCCTCTTCCTAATTCTCGTATTGCATCTACTAAAAATGCTTGAGGCCCTACTGGTACTCGGCTCATCCTTTCTAACATCATTTCTATAGCAGCATCCTTTGGCAGTGTAACCAATATGGCTTTGGTGGCTGGATTGTTATTTTCCATCACACACTGCCTAAGCAAGGCTCCTTTCATCCATTCTGGTACATCGCCCTTGTTCATGGCCTCAGTTACTTTGTCCACAAATGATGCGAAGGGCTCATGGGACCCCTGCTTCAGCGGCATATACGATGGGGTAGGAGGTGCAGTTTTTACCATGTCCATTGCCTTTCTAGCTGTTCTCATACTTTCCATACAAATTGCTGGCCCCAATTGTACTTGCATATCGATAGGAGCAAATCTCCCAGTTCCCATTAGCTGCTCAACAGTAACTCCAGCTAAGGGTTCACCTTGAGGCCGCGGCGTATTAGCGCTTATCTCACATAAACGGTGCCAGTGCGCTTGCCACAATAGCTGGCTTGATTGAGTCATTATCATTCTCGCAATGCCTTTAATGTCTTCTACGCACAAGATACTGTTACCCCATATATAATTAAGCAATTGCCTTGCAGGTTCACCATGCAGCCCACTCTCATTAACTGTGGCCCTTAACTGCGACAATAATTTCCAACCCAATGGCATGTGTACCCCTTGCAATCCTGTGGCTCCTTGTTGAAATACTACAGGGAAGGCCATCTCTGTGAGTGATTCTAATAACTCATAGTCGTTCCGGGCTGTCACATCCTTTGCTACAACAGCCCAGTCGACCCTTTGTATTACTTGGGGTGATGGTCTTGATGACACTCTTTGTGGATCTAGTGACATTCCTTCCATATGTTCCGTCATTTCGCCCTGTTCCCTTTGTATTAATTGTTCTAGTATTTCTTCCTCATTTTCTGCTATCTCTCCCCCTTGCTGTATCGTTTGTACTGCTGTCTCTGTTATCTCCGGCAATTGCGGAGCTGTGGGCTGAACATCTCTAAATTCTTCTGGTTGTCTTTCTTCAACTGGGGGTGCCCTATTCCCCACGGGTACCGGATTCCCCGTAGGTGGAATCGGCACATAATCCACTCCTATTGTGATAACTCCCCCCTTTTTCTGTGCTTGACCCTCTAACTCCTGCATCGCTATGGCTGCTATATTCTGCTCTAGTTTATATCTTTTTGAACAATTGATAACTGCTCGCCACAACTTTGTTAGTTTTTTAGCAGCCTTATCTACAACCAAGTCCCATAATCGGTCTCCAAACGCTCTCCATTCACTTTCTTGAAAATAAGAGTTAGGTTTCATAAAAAACCCTTGTGCAGTCCCAAAGGCTATTAGCCCCGATACATGCTTAACCCCATTAACTCCCTGCTTTTATAAAAAGCGTTGCAATAAACTGAGAGCTACCTCTTTATCCATGTTCAACTCAGGCCTTTATCTCCGTGTCTCTCTGTGCCGCGTCTCACCGCTTATTTCCGCGTCTCTCTGCGCCGCGTCTCTCCGTGCTGATGGGCAGCTTCCGTGTCTTTCCACGGCCGTGTCTCTCCGCGTTGGTAGCTCTCCGGACCGTGCAGACCCCGTTTGGTTGGTCTAGGCAAATGCTCACCCTCCGGCTGCTGCAACACCGGTGCTTGTCCTCTCTGCGCACTGAGAAAGGGTCCATTGCTCGGGCCCCACCTGCAGAGGGGACCCCTCCGCTGTGTCCAATAGTAACCCTTTAACAGATCGGCGTGGGGAAGCAGACAGTAAACTCAGTATGAGTGATAAAGCAAGATTCCACTTTATTGCTCCAAGCCAACACTTATATACACAATCAGTTAATTCTGCCTACTAGTCATTATCTTATTGGCCAAGCTCTAAAGGTAACATTAACAAATTCCTCCTACTTGCGGTTACAGCTTCTATGTTATTTTCTCTTATACCCGGATCTCAGCTCCTCTTGAGTTGTTTATCTCCTTCTCAAGGGCAGACTGTCCTTGCCGACTTGCCAAGTTATGCTGCGTTGACAAGTTCTATCCCTGGCCTACACGGCCGTATAATCTTCTGACCCTGCCTTGCACAGCTCCTCTAAAGACCCGTGTCCTTGCTCTCTGAGCCAATTTCCAACACTACTCAGCTCTGGTGAGGCCACCTCTGGAGTGCTGGGTCCAGTTCTGAGCTCCCCAGAGTCAGACACAGCGCTTCCCTCTGACAGGAGGACACCCAGCACAACCCTCTTCATCACAGATATCTGCTGGGAGGGCGTCCCCGGACAAGTCAGAGGAGACCATCACTTTATAACTCAGGGGTGTTTCTGCCTACGTGGGGATCAGATTCCTTAGGAGATGCTGTGGAAAAACTATCTGCATTGTGCAAGAGATGGGATGTTCAGGAGAAGAAGAAGACAGGGAAGGGAAGAATCAAGGTGGTTTTGCCTGGAGCAAGCATGGGGAGAAGGATGGAGACAGGGATGAGAGGCCATTCTCATGTGAACCTGTGGCTGATCAGTGTGCTCACCTGGCCATGCCTGTTGCTCTGCCGTGGTTGTCCACGGGGCAGTAGTTCCCTGGAAAGAGAGCTCTGAAGTCCAGTTGGGAGAGCGAGCACGGCTGACCCTTTCCTCTGTGCCCCAGAAGACTCTGACCATGGGCTCTGAGCAGCTGTGTCAGCTCCTCGGGTGACCCAGAGATCCCCAGGCACTGCCGGGAGCCTGCAGTCTCTTCCCAGAGCTCTCCTGCCACCTCTCCCTCACCTCACACCTCCAGCCTCTCAGGGAAAATTTGCCAGTCTCTTTGTGAGCCCTCAGCACGCAGAACCTGGCACCCCTGGAGCTGTGCTTGGCGTGTCCAGCCCAAGCTTTTCCCCTCTCTCCCGGGCCTCCACTCCAAAGCTTCTGAATCCGGTCAGAGTAGTTCAGGGGCTCGGCCCTGAGCCACCTCAGGGAGCACTTGCAGGTGGCTGGGACCCCAACATCCTCTTCTCCTGGGGGTGTGAAGCTTGAACTGACTCCATGGGATAACTTTGGAACAACAGTAGGAAGGGTTTTAGAAATCTGGAAATGGCCAGACCTGGAGGTCCAAGCTTCAACAAAGTCAGGAAATGTGAGACCCCTTTGGGTTGTTTACTGGAGGGGGAAGTTTTGCATCAGGAACTCGATGCTGGATCCCCTGTGTTTGCCAAGCAGAGGAAGCAGTTGCTCAGGGCTCCCTTGGGATCCTGGGGGAAAGTCAGCAGCCCGAGCAGAGGCTCCGTGTTTTCCATGTGGGAAGGGACTGGGCCCCGCGACAGGGACCTCTGCCCTGGGCACATCTCCAGCAGGCTGGGGCCGTCACCGATCAGCTGCACGCAGGCTCCTTCTGCCCCTGGGAACCTGCTGCTCTGTGGGGCTCATGGAGAGAGCAGTGGAGAGCGTCCCCGCGGGAGCAGCACATTCCCTCGGGATGAGGGACACACAAGGGGACACAGGGACATGGACACACACCCCAATAAACAAAGTGCTGCTCCCACAAGCATCCACACCAACCGGGCTGCTTACGAGAGCACACAAGACAAGAACACAGGAACCCAAAGACCCATGGACTCTGCTCTTCTCCCTGGGGACTGGGCAGGGTCAGGCAGGATGGGGTCAAAACTCAGCAGCACAACACACCCACCTGGGGAGGCAACAAAAAGCATCAATGGAGTTGAGGTGAGGAGGGAAGGAAGGAGAAGGACATGGCACGTCCTCATGCAAGGCAGCTCTTGGAAATTTCATACAAAGTCTTCTTCTGCATTTGTTTGTCTTTGGAAGTGAGGATGTTTACATTAAACTCAGTCTCAAGAGACAGATTCCCTTCTACATAATTTCTGGGGTTCCAGCCTCAACACCTGTAGCCTGTGGGGAGTTGATTTCTCTAAGAAAACAAAATTCTGCTGCCACTCAGTGAGCGATTCCCAGCAGCCCAGGCTGGAGAAGCAGGGATTTATCACCCCCACGGCACCCAGGGGCTGCTGCTGGGCAGGCTGAGCTCAGAGCTCCAGGCAAGCAGGGGCAGGGAAGGAACCACTCCCCAGAGCACCCCCACGTTTCTGTGCAGCGCTGCACGCTGTGGGAACCAGTGTGGGCTGAAGCACACAGAAATAGGCAGCGCTGTCCTGGAGCTCCACATCCTGCACGTGCAGAAACACCTGGGAGTCCTCTGCAGACAGCACGGAGGAGAACCTCCCTGCATCCACGCGAGGTTTCCATTTGCTCACCAGCAGCAGCATCTGAGGGGCCTGGGTCTGGTGCTGCTGGTACCACAAGATTAAGGGATAGGGATAACTGGAGGAGAAATTGCAGTGCAGGTTTGCACTCTGTCCTGCCTGGATAGTCATCTCTGCTGGGAACTGGAACACAGAGTCCTTTTGGGCACGACCTGCAAATGCAGAAAGGGCTTTCATCTTGGCTTGTCCAGGAACCTCCCTGTCTCCCACTCTGTCCGTTCGCTCTCTGTCCCCAGAGCCCAGCACAATTTCCAGCATCTGAAGGATCTACAAACTCCTTTAAGCAGCTTCCTGCCACCCCTCACACCCCACATCACCCTGCTTTTCAGCCACACTCCCTGCTCTTTCCCTCCACTCATTCTCTCCAGATCCCCAAGGTTGCTGCCCATCCCTACAGACATTGGTGCCATTGTACCCAAAGCACCTCGCAGAGAAGCTCCAATGCGCCCCATCGCTCCGTTCCCCAGCACCGCTCCCTCCCTCTCTCAGGCTTTCTCTCTATTAGCAACACATTCAGGAAGGCTGGGTTCCTGCACATTGCGGGGGAGATCTTAGTCCTCCTCCATGCCCATCACTCCTGACCTCTCCCACATTATTTGCCATCCCCACACGCAGCCCCTGCTCTTCCAACACAACCACTGCCAGTTCCCCAGGCACTCAGCACTCACGGCTCCTCCCTTCCACCACCAGCAGCACAAACTTTTGCCTCCTCCTGCCCAGCCTGAAAGTCCCATCTCACCAAAGGCTGCCAGTTGCAGCAGGGCTGCCAGCAGAAGGAGGAGCATGTCCCGCTGTCCCTTCCAGGGGCACTCAGGGACCTGCCAGCAGGAGGGACCTGATGCTTGCACCTTGCCCTCTTCTGCCTCTGCCAGCTCAAAGAGGCCTGGAAGCCCCAGCCCAGAGGGTGGAGCCAAACCCCCTCCCTGCTGCTCCAGACAGGCCTCTCGGGGGTCTGTGCCCACCTCTGCCCCAGGCAGGCTCTGCTGTGAGAGAGCAGCCCCGTGGGCTGAGCCCTGTCCATGCCAGGGACAGGCAGCCCTTGGCAACTGCTCCTGGCAGCAACCGGCGAGGCCCAGGCTGCCCCCAGCTCTGCAGGAGAAGGAGGAGGCTCTGCTGTTCCCACCCTGTCTGCCTGTGCTGGGATGTCGGGATGGAGAGAGGAGGAAGTGCAGAAGGACTTGGTGTCAGGGACTGCAGGATGGTTGCTGGAGTTGATGTTGGTGTTGATGTCGTTACCGGTATCGGTCGGGTCAGGTGAGGGAGCCCCAGCGTGCTTCCCCGCCCTGCTGAAAGAAGCAGTTAAATACTAAAATAACGGAATTATAAAACTGGAAAGGGCTTTGAGGTTGAAAGGTTTTATCAAGAACCTAAAGTGGGATCACAGGTGATTTTTTTTAACCTTTCTCTGGTTATGAAAAAAGGAGACATGATTAAAACGTGCTGTCTTTTTAGCAAAACTGCCCTTGAATTGGTGTCTGAGGAGCAACTGTGAGATCACAAAAGCCCGGTAAAGAGGCAAAGCCGAACAATGGGATAACTGAGAAATGCAGGGACTTATATTTAAATTTAATACTTTATAAGGAAAACACAGGATGAAGGTGTTGAACATTCCTGTGTAAAAGATTGTGATTTTACACTAGAGATTCCGTAGAGCTTTTAGGGTAATACATTTAGGATTTCTATACCCATGTGTGGTAAAAGATCAACATAGTATGATTAGTTATGAGTACGCATGACTTTTCCAGGAATTCTATGCCTATTTATCTCTATTAGTGTATAAAACTGTCGGGTCTATGTTGGAGTTCTCACACTCGTGGGTCCTGCCAGCAGGAGGGACCTGATGCTTGCACCTTGCCCTCTTCTGCCTCTGCCAGCTCAAAGAGACCTCCAATCCCCAGCCCAGAGGGTGGAGCCAAACCCCCTCCCTGCTGCTCCAGACAGACCTCTCCGGGTCTCCTTAGGAAAAGCGACAGGGAGTGATCCTGGTGGGGTTTTTTAGAGCAAGACGAAAATCATGGTCATGAATGCTCTCATAACTCTGTCTCCAGGAAGAAAGGCTCTACCCAGGCTTTACATTTTCCTCTCAGGAAAGAAGTCTCTAGAGCTCCAGATGTGCACAGCTGCCCTTCAGCTTCGACACCTCCTCCTGATGAGGTTTCCTTCCCGAGGACAGCTCCATTCCGAGCTTAAGGAGGTCCCTCCCCCAAGAGCCAGAGGGGCTGCTGACATCACCAATTGGTTTCCCACAGTCAGAGGCTCCTGCGTCCAGGGCTGCACTTTTTGGGCTCCCCATCCACAGAAGGAGCCTCAAGGCCCCGCACTCCCGGCCTGTCTGGGAGGAGGTGCAGGAAGGATGGAAGCACTGATGGCCATTGGCTGAGGTGTAGCCAGGAATGCCCTCCCCAGCCACAGGGGACAGAGCACAAAAGACAACCCAGAGCGATGAGTCCTGCTCTCTGCTTAATCTGACAGCAAGGAAAGGTCCATTTTTGAACCAAGGCAGCCCTCCCCAAAAAGCCCCCTTTACCCTGGGCAGACTGGAAGAGCTGCCAGAGGAGGAAGAAGGACTCAGAGGCCCAGGTTTGGATGCAGCACAACTTTAATGAGTCTAAAGAAAGAAGGAAAGGAGGGGGCTCACAGGGAGCACCAGGGGCAGCCACCAAGATGCTGTGGCGCTCCTGCAGGGTGTCCGTCTGCCTGCCCTGTAGGAAGGGAGGCCAAGAGCTCCCTGCTAGGTTGTTGTTGGGGGAAACTGTTGAGCTAAGAAAAGTGATCGAGAGAAGAGTTGAAGAAAGACACAGTGGCTCAAAGCTCTATCTCGTGTCCAGCACCGTGTTCTGAGGTCTTGGGAGGTTCCTGTCCAGGGCCATTGGCATCAGGTTTAGCAGGGCCGACATCTGTAGCAGCTGGCGATGCAGGAGAGGTCACAGCAGCCAGTGTTGATGGGGACTCCGTCACAGCTGAGGATGCTGCCAACGGCAGCGGAGGTGGAGGAGCCCACGGCGGTGTTCTGTGGGAAGGAGCTGAGGATGGGGCCGGGCAGGGTCAGCACCACCGGGGAGGGCTCGATGACAACGGTGGAGCTCTGGCACCGCAGGCAACAGGGCTCATTGCAGCTGCTGGCCAGCGGGGTCGGGCCGCAGGGCTGGCAGGGCAGGCAGGGCTCACAGGGACGGCACTGGTTGCAGCAGGACATGTCTTGGAGGTGAAGGTGCACCTGGGAGAGAGGTCAGGGAGGAAACAGAGCAGAGGCACGAATCAGGGAAAGCCTGAAAACCCACCAAAAGGAAGCCAAGGCACCTGCCATGTGAGGAGGCAGATGGTGTGAAGGATTGAAGAAGGATTTCTTTTCCTGGGCACAGAGAGGTTCCTCAGAGAGCAGCCAGATCCTGGGATCTCACTGATGAGCCTGGAGCAGGGATCATCGGAGCTGTCCTTGAAGGCCAGACCCAGGCCTAGAGGAGGAGGTGGAGGACAAAGGGGGTTCCAACTCACCTGCTTCCCAAGGACAAGGAGGGGGCAGAAGTGGCTGAGAGAGCAAAGAGCAGGGCTTGCTTTCATCCCAGCCTTGTGCAGCCTCAGGCCCAGAGGAAGCCACAGCCATCTTCCTGCAGCTCCTAAGGAATGGAAACATCCCAGGAAGTGACACGGCAGCGGTGCTGGTTCCCCCTGAGTGCCAGAAGGATGTGGTGGAGTCAGGTGAGCTCAGCCTGGAGCACTCCTGGAGCTTTGTTTATTATGATCGTGTGACAGGAAGGACTCCAGCTGCACCCAGCCTGGCCATCCTCGTCTGCTCATTCAAGGGCTCCTCTGAGCATCACCCTGTCCTCCAATTTCCTTCCCTTCCGGCCCATCCCAACAGGCAGTGGCTCTTGTCCTCCCAGGCAGTGGCTGCACTTCAGCGTTTCCACTCCCTTTCACCCTAAGGTGCCCTCAGGAGGCAGCTGCCAACCTCTGGGACCTCCTCCTCTCCCTGGATGCTGCCTGGGCATCTGTCCTGCTTCGAGTGTCCTGTCCCTGCTTCAGCGGGAGCTCAAGGCAGCTCCTCAGTCCCATCCCTCGCTCTTGCCTCTGCCCCCACGTGCTCCTGGGCAATGACGTGCGTGGCAGTGGGATTGTGTCCCAGTGTGGGTGATTCTCTGCACGCACATCCGTGTGCCCGTGTGTGCACACCCCTGGGTGCCTCTGGAGACACCGTGGTTCTATGGACACTTTCTGTGAAAAGTGGGCCCTTCCTCATTCCTAAGGGAATGGGAGGGAAGGACACGCTGTCTATGGGCCTCGTTCAGCCTGGGACCCTTGGAGTTGAGCACAACATCTGTGGCTACTCCACAGCCCGTGACCGTGAGACCTTCCCTCGCTGCATCTCTGCCCACAAATATTCCCAACTTGTGCTCTCCGCACGGGAGAACCCCAGTGGCTGAGAGGCCCTGGGAGGTCAGCGGCCCCACAAGCACTCAGGGCAGTTCCTGCTGCTCTGGATGGAGCTGTGCTGGGGGAGAAGGCTCAGGCAGAAGATGGCTGTGAGCATGGAAAGAAGGGAAGGCAGCAGGAACGGTCTTGGCTGGAGTCCAGAGCCTCTTCCTCACCTTCCCACCCATCTCTAGAAGCAGAGGCCTTGGCATGCATCCACAAGCAAGGATGCCAAGGGCAGGAGCCCTGTTCCCAAATAGAATTGCACGGAGGCAGCAGCAGCGTGGCTAATGGGCTCCGCTCTGGGCAGGAGTGAGTCCCCATTGGAGCCGGCTGGAAGTGACTCTGTCAGACACGGGGGCAGGCCCTGTGTTTCTCTCCCAGATGCCTCCTCGTGCAGCCGTCCTCTCCACGCTACCAAAGCCTTGCCACACAATCCCTATCCAGTGTGCCCAACACACGGTGAGGCACAGTTGCTTGAATAAAAGTGTCAGCAGAAAAGAACCAGCCCAGGCTTCCTTCGGGGACAGTTGGGCCTGGGAATAATCGTCAGAAAATTGATGTTCTTCATCACGCTTAAAGATTGGGAATAAAATCTCCAATCCTACAGCTGTCTAATGTCCTTGTTAGATCCCTTGGGCAGTGGAACAGCGGGAGTTAGTGATGGTCATTTCCATACTGGTGTTCTCCTCAGCTCTTAACTGCTGACTTTCACATCCACCCTGGGCCTCTCTGACCCCCCAGGGCATTTTCCCAAAGGCTTTTACCTGCCAGGTCCCAGAGGGGGCAAATCTGCTTTTATGGAGTGCAGGGCTGCAGGGCTGCTGATCCATTTAGCTGAACACTCATTGGTGCGAGGTCTCAGGCCCTGCCTCACTCAGCACCTGCACTCAGCGTCCCCACTGACACCTGCCCGTGCCCTCACGAGGGTCACAAAGTACAGACGTGTCCTCACACACCCCTGCAGAGAGTCAGGAAAATACTTGTGTGGGCACATCGAGCCACCAGAGGGTCAAGCACAAATGAAAACACATAAAAGCAACGATGGCCTCTGCTGAGGGGATTTGGGCACCTCACTGGCACAACAGGACTCAAGTACATTGGGGAAGGACCGGCTGCCAGACAGGCTCATGGTGCTGCCTGAGGACCCGCAGAGACCAAACCGAGAGGAGAGAGGAGAAATGAGGCCAGAAAACTGTCCTGAGAGCATGGTCAGTGTTGCGATAGGGTCAAACCCTTGCAGCAGGAGCCCCTCTGCGTGCAACAAGGAGCAACCGTCAGAGACAGGTGGAGAGAGCAAGAGAAAAAGACGTGCCATGTCCTCTTCCATGGGGGCACTTGAGCATCCAGATCCAAAATACCAGAGCGATGCCCATTTCCTGACAACTTCACAAAACACAAGCGCACCCCAGAGACCCAGGTGCTCATCACCTGCCTGCACGAGATGTCACCAGCACTGGAGATGAGTCTTCTGCCTACACGCATGTGTTTCTGCCCCACAAACCCTCAGGCCTCTCTTCCCTGGCACTTAGAGAAGCCTCATCTGGGACAGCACCGGGCATAAGGCAGGAAATGCAAAGGCAGCAGGGCAGGAAAGCAGGACACAGCCCATCCCATTAGCTGGGATGGTTGGCGTTTCCTGGGAGCTTGTCAGAAAATGATCCCTTCCCCAGAGGGAGCCCCTGGGCCTGAGGCAGGGCAGGAGCACTATAAAAGGCAGCCCAGCTCTCTGCGCTCTCATCCACTTCTCTCACCTCCCTCTCCTTGGCAATCAGGTGAGTGCGAAGCCGCTTCTGCTCCTCCTTCCAGACCAGGTGTCTCCTCGCTGTCTGTCCCAGCTGCTGTGGGCTGTGCTAGTGCAGGGCTGGGAGCTGCTTCTCCTGGCAGAGGGAAGGGGAGAGCAGGGCTTGCGCAGAGAGGGGCTGGGATGTGCTTGAGGAGTCTGTTGGGATCTGATTTGAGCAGTGTGTGTTCTGGGTCAGGAGGTGCCTTGCCCCCCATGGGGCTGAATGCAGAGCTGCTCTTCATGTGTCCCCTATCCCTCTTTCCTCCCTCATTCTCTCCCAGGTGCACCTCTTGCCCAGAGACATGTCCTGCTGTCCCTGTGAGCCCTGCCGGCCCTGCCAGCCCTGCGGCCCGACCCCGCTGGCCAGCAGCTGCAATGAGCCCTGTTGCCTGCAGTGCCAGAGCTCCACCGTTGTCATCCAGCCCTCTGCTGTGGTGGTGACCCTGCCCGGCCCCATCCTCAGCTCCTTCCCACAGAACACCGCCGTGGGCTCCTCCACCTCCGCTGCCGTTGGCAGCATCCTCAGCTGTAACGGAGTCCCCATCAACACTGGCTGCTGTGACCTCTCCTGCATCGCCAGCTGCTACAGATGTCGGCCCTGCTAAATCCACCGGCAACGTTCCTGGGCAAGAAACTCCAAAGACTTCAGAACACGGTGCTGGACACGAGATAGAGCTTTGAGCCATTGTTTTTACATCTTTTGGCCATCATTTCCTCTTTCCACTCTCCTGTCTCTCTTCCCTTTGCTGTTGCCTTAGCTCAACACCAACCCAGCAGAAACCTGTTGGACACCCTCCCTCTGCAGAACAGGCAGATTAACAGCCTGCAGGAGCTCCACCTCATCTCGGTGGCTGCCCCTGGTGCTCCCTGTGAGCCACCTCCTTCTATTCTTTAGGCTCATTAAAGTTGTGCTGCATCCAAGCCTGGGTCTCTGAGTCTTCCTGCCTTCTCTGGTAGCTTTTCCAGTCAGTTCAGGGGTACAGATGGCATTTTGGAGAGGATTGGGTGAGCGCAACAGAGGAGCCTTCTTCATTCCCCAGGGAACACATTGCATGGGGTTGTCTTTTGTGCCCTGACTCTTGGAGCTGCAGAAGTCATTCCTGCCTCCTCCTCAGCCAATTGCCATCCGTCCTTCCAGCCTTACTGCACCTTCTTCCCAGATGGGCCCAGATGCTGCTGCTGGATAACTGCAGACCTCAGGGGCATTCAGGGAGGTTCTTCTGTGTCCTGTCTGCAGAGAACACCTTGGTCCTTTTCTCTGTAAGGGGTGCCATGCTCCCAGATGGCTTTGAATCACTGGGGAATCATCAAGGTCCTGAAATTTAACAAGTCTCTGTGCCAAATTTTTCACCTGGGCAGAGTGGCACCAGACCCTAAATGAAATTGGGAGGAGAGTGCCTGGAGGCCAGCTGTGCACAAAGGGCTCTGGAGGTGCTGGCTGAGAGCAGCACAATCGGATTCAGCAGTGCCCTGGCCGTCAAGAGGGCAAAGCGCATCCCAGGGTGCAGCAGACCCTGCAGAACCAGCTGATCAGGAGGGGTGATTATCTTGCTGTGTGCAGTGTTGGTAGGGCCCCACCTTGAGTGCTGAGTGCAGCTCTGGGCTGTGATGGAGCTGCAAAGGTGCCTGAATGTGTCCAGAGGGGGTTAAGGAAGATGATGAATAGACTGGAAGGCACATCCTACCAGGAGTGGGTGAGGACTTGAGGTTGTCCTAGTTTGGTGAGAAGTAGGCTGAGGGGCAACCTCATTGCTCTCTGCAGCTTCCTGAGGAGGGGAAGTGGAGGAGGAGGTGTTGTCTTTTCTCCCTGGAATCCAGGAACGACACAGGTGGGAATGGTTCAGAAGAGATTGTGGGCAGGTTCAGAGTTGACTTGGGAAAGCATTTCTTTACTGAGAAGGTGATGAGACTGGGGGACAGTTTCCCCAGGCAGGGGATTGATTCCCTCTGGCTTTCAGTGTTTAAGAGGTATTTGGACAAGGCTCTTCATGCCACGCTTTAACTATTGGTCAGTGCTGAAGTGGTTCAGCAGTTGGACGGGATGATCCTTGTACCTCCCTTCATTCTCAAAATATTCTATTCTGTTCCAGTCCAGTCCAGTCTATCCTTGTGACCTCACGCTGTCTTATCCCCTGCACTTGACCGGCATTTGCAGCCCAGGCAGGATGTTGCCCAACCACAAAAGGAGTGATTCTCTCAAGCAACACCACCTTTGCTGCAAACAAAGGGCTGTGGCACTCTTACCCACCTTCTAAAGGTGTTTCTGTCATTTGCTGCTGCTGTCAGACACCCTGGACACTCGGTGCCCCTCACAGCCCTCCTCAGCCACGGCAGTGCTTGTGTATCTGCTGTTGGGTCAGTGAGTCACACACAGGAATGGTGTTGCTTAGCTCTCCTATTGCCTCAATACAATTGGATTTACCTGCGGTCAGGCTCCGTTACTGTTCAGACCACTCTTTCTCTTCAAGATATAGAATATGGCACAAGCTGGCTTTGAAGAAAGCACGACTGGAAGGGTTATCATCAAGTGGAAAGGTTGTGGTTGGTTTGGCCTCAGTATTTCTTTTCCAATGAGATTTAAATAAACTGGTTTATGAGAAGGAACAGGACAATGTGGCAGGGATCTTCACTGACTGATCCCGGAGAGATCTCCTCTTGGACAGAGGGACAAAGAGCAGAGTGCCCGGTGGGCTCAGTGGGGCAGTTGGTGCCAGCAGGATTTCACAGAGGTGCTCACTCTGCTTGTGAGAGCTGCAGCCTTGGGCTGTGCTGGCAGGAGCTTGGGGCTGGACACCGTGCAGGAGCCCGGAGAGGCCACTGCCATCAAGACTTGAGATTGGTGGGAAAGGAGACACAAAAATGGAGGATGGAGAGAATGCCGAGTGGTTGCAAAGGACGATGTCTGCTCTATCCCTCTTCTGCCTCTCACTATGGAAAGGCAGGAATCTTAATCTTTCTGCATGTGTTTTTCTTTTCTTGTGGCAGCCCGGGATGGGAGAGGGTTCGAGAATCGTAAAATCATGGAATGGTTTGTGTTGGAAGGAACCTTAAAGATCACCCAGGTCCATCCGCCCTGCCAGTTGCAGGGACCCCTTCCACTAGACCAGGCTGCTCAAGGCCATATCTAAGCTGGCCCTGAACTCTTTCAGGGAGGGGGCATCCACTTCTCCTCTGGGCAACCTTTGCCAGTGCCTCACCACCCTCATCGTGAAGAATTCCTTTGTAATATCTCATCTCCTCGTTCCAATGTAAAGCCGGAATGCAGGGCCTGATCACCACTGGCTTAGGAGAAGTCGAGTATGACTTGCTCAGCTCCAAGAGACAGGGACTGGAAAGGACCCCATTGTCCTGTGTGCCATCCTCCCCTTCCTCTGGGAGTCATGAAAGGTCCACTTGAGTCCCCACCTTACTTCCCACCACCCAGGGCAATGCCTTTCTTCCTTGACAGCTCCAGACAGTGACACCAAAAAAGGACTGAGTGGAGGGAAAGACTGGAATGCAGAAAACTTGAATGACTCTGAAGAGGGCAAGGAGCTCACTTGTAGAGGAGGAGGCAGCCAGAGCAGGGGGAGCATTGGCAGCCGTTGAAAATCCGTGTCCATTGCCCACAGAGGAGATCCCACGGGGGTTTTATCTCCCTGATACACCGAGGGAGAGGGGTGAGAGGATCCCCTCAGGCTGGCTTTGAGAGTTTTATAGCCTGGAAGAAAAGGAGAACAAGAGGAGACAGAAGAGAGGGGAAGGCTTGGAAGTTACTCTTTGGCCATGAATTCAGAGAGCGCCAGCTGCTCTCCTTGGGAAGGGCAGCAGTGGATGCTCAGCATCTCTGAAAGCGATGATGGCCAGGAGCGCTGTCCTTAGTTGAGAATCCAGGTGTGGATGGCTGGGGGTCTTGCTCTGGGCTGTCATCAGTGGCTTTAGCAGGGCTTGAATCTGTTGCCACAGTAACGGCTGGTGATGCAGGAGAGGTCAACGCCCCCGGAGGAGATGGGTGTTCCCTTGGAGCTGAGGATGCTGTCAACGGCAGTGGAGGTGGAGGAGACCACAACGATGTTCTGTGGGAAGGAGTTGAGGATGGGGCCGGGCAGGGTCAGCACCAGAGCGGAGGGCTGGATGACAACGGTGGAGCTCTGGGGAAAATTTCTGACTCAAATGGTGTTGGGCACTTGCCTGAAGAGGCTTTTCTTTAAAGAAATATTTAGCAGCGTCATTGGGTCTGGTGGCACTTGGCAGTACCGTGTCTGCATGAGGCCAAGAAACCTTTCTGCCTCACTGCCCACTTTCTACCTCCCATGACAAACAGCACCACAACTCAGCACACAGTGCAGGACAATGATGAAAAAAGGATGCAAAGAAAGGGCTTCACACTCACCTCATCGCGAGAAAGAGGCAAGAGAAATGGA
Source organism: Neomorphus geoffroyi (assembly GCA_033558235.1). Lineage (NCBI taxonomy): Eukaryota > Metazoa > Chordata > Aves > Cuculiformes > Neomorphidae > Neomorphus > Neomorphus geoffroyi. The sequence continues at coordinate 399,123 of JAUMJM010000037.1, forward strand.
TGAGGAGCTGGGCTGGCTTATATGATGGCCCTGACCTGCTCCAGGAGCAGAGATTCACCTGCAGCCTGTGGTGAAGATTGTGGTGATGCAAGTTGCCTCCCTGCAGCCCAGGGCAGAGCATGGGGCAGCAGCTGTGCACACTGCAGCCCATGCAGGACCCCACGCTGGAGCCGCTGGCTGTGTCCTGAAGGAGCTGCAGCCCAGGGAGAGGAGCCCACGCTGCAGTAGTGTTTCTGGCAGGAGCTGCGGCCCATGGGGAAACGCCGCTGGAGCAGTCTGTTCCTGAAGGACTGTGCCCATGGCTAGAGGCTTGAAGAAATGAAGCCTGTGGGAAGGACCCACGTTGGAGAAGTTTGTGAAAGACTCCATCGCGTAGGTGAGACCCATTGCTGCAGCAGGGGAAGAGCCTGAGGAGGAAAGGGCAGCGCTGCTGAAGCATTATGAATGTGTTAGAAATCTCTGAGTCCTTATCTTCACCCACAGGATTTTCACGGTATATTCTCTCCTAATCTTGTTGATGGAGGGGGAGGGATAGAGGGGCTTGGTGGATACCTGGCAGCCAGCATGGTCAACCCAGCACATCCAGTTCAAACAGCCCTTGGTGGTGAGAGCACGTGCAGAATAGCAGTGGCTCTGAGCTTCCCTTCATTAACCCCAGTTCCCTCTTGGGGCAGGACAGTGGTGTGGGGATTACTGCCCTTCCACTTGCATGTGTTTCCTCAAGACATCCAGAATTTCATGCAGGAAACAGGACAGGAGACTGTGGTGGTTGTAAGGAGACATTTCCACCCATCGGAAGGGGTAAGATTTCCATTTACAAAAAACTCCCCTCCCGCAGAAATGCAGGCAATTCCTGAGCAGGGACTGTCTGGGGGGACCAGTGAAGCAGTCAAGAGCTCTGCCCTCCCCTGCAGCTCTTGGGAAGTGCCCCAGCACCTGCAGCCTTGCTGATCTTCACATTCTCCTTCAAGCTCTGTAGCAGAGCCCTTTGCTCTCCCTCAAAACACCTCCCTTCCCCTCTCCCCGTTTCCATGCTGATTGCCCTCAGCTCCCGTGTGCTGAGCTCCAATTTCCAGCCTTGATGCATTCAGCAGTCATTCCTTGGAAAAGCATCTCCCAGCTACTCCTGCCCGTGGCTGCTGGCCTGGGCTTCTTCTAGATTGGATGGTGGAGAGGAGGGAAAGGTGGAGCAGCAGATATGGGCTATGTCAAAGGCTGCTCCCTGCATTCCAGCTCCTGCCATTCTCTACAGCAAATCACCTTCCAGAGCTGCTCACCCACCCCTTATCACCCCAGGGCAGCTCCAAACAGAGCAAGCAAGAGGGACGCCCTTCCTCCAGAGCTCATGGGGCTCCTGACTCTTCGGGGTCTCCTGCCTTTCAGAGCATTTGTGGGCAGAGACACAGCACTGATGGTCACTGGCAGCAGAGAATCCAGGGCTGCTTTCCTCAGATCCAGGGGATGCTGCCCAGACGAGCGGCTACGGCGAGGTGTCCCAATCTCCCATTCCTCAGCAAATGGAAACGGGTTTCCTTGTGCCCTCATCCCCTTCCTCTCTCCTCTGGCATCTGGAAAGTGTCCACAGAGAGAAGGACCACATGGAGGTCCCGTTTGAATGCAGCAGAGTCAAAAGAGAGAAACAAAGTCAGTTCAAGTGGAAATCAGCAATGCAGGGAGCACTGCGGGAAGGAGAGAGTCTGCATGGCTGGGCTGTGGATGTTCGGGCTTGTTCCCGTGTGATGTTTGTCTGCCTGTCCCACAGACTGGGAGAAGCTACATGGTCCCCACCAGGGTGACCTTGGGGGCCTGTTGTGAGGACAGGGATCAAGGATTTCAGGGTGAATTGAAGAAACTGACCCTCATTGTGTGCAGAGGATGCTCAGCCCATCGGGTGTTGTCTGAGAGCTGAGCTCCCTTGTGCACACAGGGCAGCAGCTCCACCCAGTGTGGTTTCCCTGCCTGAGGACCTGCGATAAGATCTCCACACAATTTTAGATCACCATTAAAATGCTCCTTGGCTACTCCAGGCAGGCAATTAAGAACAAGGAAATCAGGAGTGGGGCAATTAAGGTACAAGTGCCTCCAGGAATCATCAGACCTAGAAAGAGTTGCAAGAGGAGCCAGTCCTTACCTGGCCAAGCTCCACTTCAAGAGACCAGAAAAGTTTGTCAGAGCTCTGCCAGGTTCTCTCTGCTGTGCTCTCCCACCACTCCTCAGCCCTGGCAGGGCCAGGCCTTCCCCTGGGGTGAAGTGCTTCCCTTTCCTCGCAGCAGTGCATAATTTTATTCTTCTGACACCAACACAATGGATTTACCTGAGCACCCTTTGGTTTCCTCCCTTTCCTTGTCACCAGGACTACCATTTCTCTTTCCTGCTGCCTGCCACAGCCTTTTTTCCACCTTTTCCTGGGTGTGACTGAGTCCCTGCTCCTCTCAGGCACCTCCTTTACCACTTGTTTCACCCTATGCAAACTGCTTGATGTCAGCCCTGCACGCCTGCCAAAGTCTGGAACCTGGCAAGTGGTGCAGGAGTGGTGGTGGGGCTGGAAGAGAGGTGGATCCCTGCTGGCCATGCCCACGCGTGCTCTCCATGGCCCTAGCCTGGGCAATGGAGGGGAGGAGAAGGTGGAGGTGAGTCCGTGGACCATCCCTCAGTCTATTCCTTCATCAACACACTTGCCAACTTTTGGGGACCTCTTCTGTCCTCTTCCCCCTTCCCCAGCACAGCAGTGACCAGAGCAGGAAGCACCCCAGTCCATGAGCCTGCCAAATTCAAAGCCGTTCTTCCTGGGCAGCTTGGGAGGGCTCGCAGGGAGGGAAGAACTCAGAGATCCAGGGTGAGTTGCAGAAATCTTTAATGAGTCTAAAAGGGGAATGAAGATCAATCCAAGCACAGGCTCTCAGTGGGAGGATTATGAGGAGCAAGAGACTGCCCCCTTGGCCATGGTGAAGGTCATGCGAGGCATCCCCTTGCCTTTCCCACAGTGTGAAGGGTGGCTTTGGGGAGCCCAACAGGCCTGGGGAAGAGCAGGAAAGACTGAAGAGAAAGAAAGAGAGGTAGGGGTGCAAATGGAAGGTGAGACAATGGCCGTGTTTTCTGAGAGCCCATGCTGTCCCCTTCCACTGGTGCAGGCAGTGCCAGGACTCCAGTGTTGTCACCCAGCCCTCTGCTGTGGTGGTGACCCTGCCCGGCCCCATCCTCAGCTCCTTCCCACAGAACACCGCCGTGGGCTCCTCCACCTCTGCTGCTCTTGGCAGCATCCTCAGCTGCCAGGGAGTGCCCATCACCTCTGGGTGCTGTGACCTCTCTGGCATTGCCAGCCGCTACTGTGGCAGGAGGTATCGCTCCTGAAGAGATGCTGGGAAAGTCTCAAGGAGAAAACTCGAGGAATTCAGAACATGGTGCAGGGCAGAGGACCAAGATCTTTTGACGCTGTTACCAGGAGAGTCAAATGGCTTTGTCTTTCTTCCCTTTTCCTTCTTTGCTTTGGTTCCCCTTGACAGCAAAGGTCCCCCTAAGGCCAGCCTGGTGGGGACCCTCTGTCTCCTCTCCCTCTATGGGGCAGCTTGACAGAAATCACACAGGAACTTGTCTACAGCCAAGGATCTCAGACTCCAAGCTGCTCACTGGCTCCCTGCAATACTGACTTCCACCTGGAGTGATTTTGTTTCCCTCTCTTCACTGATTAAATTTCTGTTACATTCAAGCCTGGCCTCCATCTGGTCCTTCCTTCTTGGCCCCTGCCCACTTTGACCACACAGAAAGGCGCTGCTGTGGCGCAGAGGAGGGAGAGGGTCCAAGGAGACCCTTCTCCATTCACAGAGGAAGGAGAGGCTGGGACAGCCTGCAGGGTCTCCTCTTTTGGGCACCATGCCTTCAGCTGAGTCAGCCATCCCTGTTGCTGTGCTGGCCGTGACCATCAGGCTTTGCCTTGCAGTGTCTGCCCACAAGTGCTCAGAAAGCACCAACAGCCCCAAGAGCTCTGGAGGAAGGGCCTTCCTCTTGCTCTGGCTGGAACTGTGCCCGTGTGCTGTGTGTGAGGCTCCAGCAGATGATTTGATTTGCAGAACGGCTCGTGTGGTAAAGCAAGGAACAGTCTTTGGGCTGGCCCCCAGCTGCTGTTTCACCTTCCTCTCCCCTCCACCACCCACTCCAGGAGCCTTGGCCAGTAGCCACGGGCAGCAGTAGCCAGAAAAAGTTGCCCAAGCGGCTGAGGGTATCAAGGCTGGAAATTGGAGCTGAGCGTGTGGGAGCTGAGGGCAACAATCACGGGCATGGGGGCAGTGAAAGGCTTGATTTCTGAGCGAGAGCAATTTCCTCTGATACAGAGCATGCAGGGCAATGTGGAGATCAGCAAGGACAAGGGTCCTGGGGCAGTTCGCGAGAGCTGCAGGTGGGTGCAGAGCTCTTGGCTGTTTCATTGGTGACCCCTGAGAGTCTGTGCTCAGGAACCGGCTGCCTTTCTGGGAGAGTGGGTTTTTTACAGGTAGATCTCATTCCTTCCGATTGGTGGAAATGTCTCTTGGCAGCCGTCTCAGTCTCATATTCTCTTTACTGTTCGAAGATCCAGATGTCTTGACAAAGGCGGACAAGTGGAAGAATGGAAATGCCCACACCCATGCTCTCCTCCAGGGAATTACTGCTGACCAAGGGTAGCTCAGAACCACTGAAGACCAACCTTTCATAAAATGGTTTCACTTCCACATCTGAAATACCTTTCCCCAGTCGCGCTGTCAATAAACATCATTGGCACAGGAAACCCTGTAAGAAGCAGAAGGTCCTTTTTTATGATGATTGCATCTGCGATTCCCCTTGTTGGAGAAGGAGGGATGGCAATTCTCCTGAGAGACCAGTGAGCCCTTTGGCCCGAGCACTGCCAAAGCACTGCTATGGCTCCTGGCACGAGCCCTGCTTTGCCTGGCCAACCTTTGGCCAAGGCAGGCAAAGAGCACAGGTCCCATGCAGGATTTACACCTCAGACAAGGACATTCTTGCCAGAAGCTGGCTGCTCTTAATGGTGATTTAACCCAAGTCCTGACAGAGCAGCTGTTCTTTACAAGGCTCTCACTCCCTTGCTCAACCCCGTGATTTACACCCTAAGAAACAATGGGGTGAAAAGTGCTGGCATGTGTTCCTGTGGCACCCAGCACCAACTGCTTCACACTTGCAGTCTCCTGGCTCCCAGCTCTTTCGGATATTTCCTACATGTCAGCAAACGGCCCCACAAGAGAGCCCTGAGCTCCTGAGACCGTTCACCAGCCAGAGCTGGGGGAAGGAGGCAAACACCCAGCCACTTCAGAGAATTGCCTTCCTGCTCTTTCACCGGCCTTTGTGGAGAGAGAGCATTATCCCTCTGCAAGAGCTGCAGGAGATCCCTCAGAGATCAAACTCCCTGCAGCACACAGAGGGGAAACAGAAGCCCACGTCCTCGGTGTGGCCAGGCTGAGCTTCCCTGAGTTCATGAGGTGGCTGTGCGATGGGTTACCGTAATGATGGGGGTGACCCTGATGTTTGCTCTCCCTGTGTGGGGCTGAACTGGAGAGAGTTTACAGTCTGAGAGGGAGAGCCATTGAGGCTGGAGAAAGCGCCTGAGCCTGAATGTGTGCTCAGGTACCCATCACTGCTTGTCATTCCTTGCTTCTGGGGGAGAACTGTGTCTGTGCAGGGCTGAAGCCCCTTCCAGCCCTGGAGAGCAACTACAGCAGGTCCTGAAATGTCCAAGGGACCTGAGCGACAGCAGAGCGCAGGACACTGGAGGCTTACATCAGTTCTCCACCAACGCCGCCTGGAGCCCTCAGACACAAATAGGGGCGTGAAAAGCCTCCAGCAGGGATGGCAGAGCAGACCCACATCTCTTGCGTGAGTCAGCCCATCGCGGAACAGCAGCACGACAACAACTGAGTACCCTGGGCTTTCTCAGGGCAAGGGGGAGATGCTTCATGAGCAACAGACTCCATCTCACAGGGTGGGATCCAGCAGGAAAGTCAGCACTGTCTGTCTGAGCTTCCCCATCCACGCTGGGCTGGCAATGCCTGAGAACAGGCCCCCACATCCATTCCTGTTGCCCAGGGGAGGAAGGAAGATCACTGACATGTGGTTACCAACTGTTGGACCGAGAAACCAGCAGGGACAGAGGAACACAGGGGCTCTCTCCAGCCCTGGTGATTTGGCTGAGAAGGAGAAGAGATGTGAGCAGAGCAGAGCCTCTGTGCAAACATGGATGAGTGCAGGGAGGGCTTGAAGAGAGAATCTTGCCCAGTATCTGGCTGATGGGGCTTTACACATGCTGACACCCAGGTGCCGAGCAAGGAAGGGCTTTTCCCTTCCTGCACTGCTGAGGCCACATGGTCAAATCAAAAGTGCAGCTGGGCCTCCTGCCAGAAGCCTCATTGTGCAGCTGTGGCCACCAGTGGAGGCAGAGGGCAAGGGAAGGAGAGCACTAACTGAGAGGTTACTTGCTGTGAGTACTCACTCCCTGTCTCAGAACTTTGAAGCAGAGGGTATTTACAAACTTGTGTTGCCTTCTTCAGGCTGCAGCCTCCAGGTTTCTTGGACACTTTTCAACATCAAAGACCAAATTTTCTGGAACCAGCTGTGCCTCATTCTTGGGGCTGTTTCATCAAATCCTCCTCTGGTTTCAGCTGAATCATAGAATCATAGAATCTTAAGGTGGGAAGAGACCTCTGAGATCACGGTGTCCAGCCGTGCTTGTCTCCTCACTAAACCCTGACCCTAAGGAACACATCTACCCAGCATTTACAATCCTCCAGGGATGGTGACTCCACCACCTCCCTGGGCAGCGTGTTCAATCCCTGACCAGCCTTTCAGTCAAGAAATTCTTCCTAATGTCCAGTCTAATCCTCCCCTGGCACAACTTGAAACCATTTCCTCTTGTCCTATCACTTGTCACTTGTGAGAAGAGACCAGCCCCCACCCCATCACAACATCCTTTCAGGCAGTTGTAATCAGTGATGGGGTCTCCCCTCAGCCTCCTCTTCTCTAAGCTAAACAACCCAAGTTCCCTCCTCAAAGACCCTGGCTCTGGGTGCAGTGTGAAAATTCTCACTGGGCTGATCTTCTTAGCAGCCCAGGCTGGAGAGGCAGAGAATTATCACCCCCACGGCACCCAGGGGCTGCTGCTGGGCAGGCTGAGCTCAGAGCTCCAGGCAAGCAGGGACAGGGAGGGAACTGCTCCCCAGAGCACCCCCACGTTTCTGTGCAGCGCTGCACGCTGTGGGAACCAGTGTGGGCTCAGTGCAAAGAAATAGGCAGCGCTGTCCTGGAGCTCCACATCCTGCACCTGCAGAAACACCTGGGAGTCCTCTGCAGACAGCACAGAGGAGAACCTTCCCACTTCCACTCGAGCTCTGGACCTGCTCACCCACAGCAGCAACTGAGGGGCCTGGGTCTGGTGCTGCTGGTACCAGAAGATGAAGGGAGAGCGATTACTTGTGGAGAAATTGCAGTGCAGCTTTGCACTCTGTCCTGCCTGGATGGTCATCTCTGCTGGGAACTGGAACACAGAGTCCTTTTGGGCTCCACCTGTCAAGTAAGAAACAAGTTTTTAGCTTTGCTTTCCTGGGAACGTGTTTGTCTCCCACTCCATCAGCTCGCTCACTGCCACCATGGCCCAGCTCACATTTACAGCCTCTGAAAGACTGAGATCCCTGTCCCTGCTCATTTCTTGATGTATGTTCCTGCCACCCCTCACACCCCACATCACCCTGCTTTTCAGCCACACTCCCTGCTCTTTCCCTCCACTCATTCTCTCCAGATCCCCAAGGTTTCTGCCCATCCCTACAGACATTGGTACCATTGTACCCAAAGCACCTCGCAGAGAAGCTCCAATGCGCCCCATCGCTCCGTTCCCCAGCACCGCTCCCTCCCTCTCTCAGGCTTTCTCTCTATTAGCAACACATTCAGGAAGGCTGGGTTCCTGCACATTGCGGGGGAGATCTTAGTCCTCCTCGATGCCCATCACTCCTGACCTCTCCCACATTATTTGCCATCCCCACACGCAGCCCCTGCTCTCCCAACACAACCACTGCCAGTTCCCCAGGCACTCAGCACTCACGGCTCCTCCCTTCCACCACCAGCAGCACAAACTTTTGCCTCCTCCTGCCCAGCCTGAAAGTCCCATCTCACCAAAGGCTGCCAGTTGCAGCAGGGCTGCCAGCAGAAGGAGGAGCATGTCCCGCTGTCCCTTCCAGGGGCACTCAGGGACCTGCCAGCAGGAGGGACCTGATGCTTGCACCTTGCCCTCTTCTGCCTCTGCCAGCTCAAAGAGGCCTGGAAGCCCCAGCCCAGAGGGTGGAGCCAAACCCCCTCCCTGCTGCTCCAGACAGGCCTCTCGGGGGTCTGTGCCCACCTCTGCCCCAGGCAGGCTCTGCTGTGAGAGAACAGCCCCGTGGGCTGAGCCCTGTCCATGCCAGGGACAGGCAGCCCTTGGCAACTGCTCCTGGCAGCAACCGGCGAGGCCCAGGCTGCCCCCAGCTCTGCAGGAGAAGGAGGAGGCTCTGCTGTTCCCACCCTGTCTGCCTGTGCTGGGATGTCGGGATGGAGAGAGGAGCAGGCAGGAGCTGACGGACCTGGAGCCGGGGGCTGTGGGGCCTCAGCACCCTCCTCTGCACTCGCTCGAATGCTCTGTACAGACTCTTGCCACGGGAGAGAAGAGACATCAGCTCACAGCTGGGAATTCCCCTGTCCCAAAGCAGACACGCACAGTCAAGTGGACAAAGCACCTTTCTGCAGACCCTGATGCTGCACTGACCCACGGTGGCCTTTGAACTCCCCTGAAACAGCTTTCCCCAAAGCCGGGTCTTGCGGCAGGGCCCCTTGTCCCCCTCTGCCTGGTGACCTTCTCCCCCACTGAGATCTTGGAGAGAGCTGCACCCCCTGGTGCCACTGCAGGAGAAATGAGGCCGGGCTGGGGGAAGCCCCCGAGGCAGGGCATGAGGAGGGCTCCAAGGACAGGCAGAGTGCTCTGGGGAGAGCGGGGCCTCTGGACCCCAGCACACCAGCACACGGCCACGCAGCCACTGGAGGGCTCACAGAGGAATTCTCAGTGTCTTCCACAAGTCTCGCTGTCACGTAATGCCAGGAAGGAGCACGGCCACAGGACACGGCATTTATGTTTCTCCTCTGACTTTGACCTCTGCCCCTGAGGGACGCGTCTCGGAGCAGGTACTCTCCGAGCCAGGCCTGCAGGAATACCTGAAGAAGCCACGTGCAGCAGGGCAACCATCAAGCAAAGAGCAGCAGCAGGGAAGCCCTGCACAAGCGGTCCCAGCCTCCTGCGTTGCCCATCACCTCTCCAAAGGCACTGGCAGAAGAACCACAGAAGCCGTGTGGAAAACCAGGGAAGCGGAGACCCTTTCAGCACCTTCCCCTTCCTCTGCAGGCACTGAGCCTCTCCTCGGCAGGAGGAGGATCTGGGCCTGCAGCTCCCAGGGTGCAGAGGGGAAGCAGCGCTGCCAGGGCAGAGCTGAGGCCCCTTCCCCCAGGCTCAGCCTTGCCCAGGCACAGCCCCTCCCTCTCCTGTGTTTTTGCCCAGCCCAGGCAGCTCCTGCCCCAGCGTGTCCCCCACAGCACACAGGTACAAGGCACTGTCAGAGCCCTCCACCTCCTCCAGCTGCAGGAGGCTGGATTTCCCCGTGGCGTTCAGCGAGGTGGTGAGACGGCCGCTGCGCTTGGAGCCAGCTCGTGCGTGGAAGGAGAGCAGCTGGGGAGCTTGGCCTTTCCTCTGCTGGTACCACAACACATCCGCAGGGACTGATGTCTGGTAGGTGCAGGTTGTTTGAAAGGTGTCTCCCTGCTTCACTGTGACTTGTCCTTCTTGCTGGCTGACGGTGATCTGCCCCAGGGTGCCTGGAAGAAAGGAAGGGTCAGCAGCTCTGCAGGGAAAGGCTCGGAGATGAAAACCAAGATGCAAAGAGTGGGAGGAGAAGGCTCTCCGTGCCTTGCTCAGCAGCCCGAGCTCCAGCGATGGCAAGAGCAAAGCAGGGAGGGTCTGTGGGCAGGAGATGTGGGACCTCGGCTCAGCGTGGACCCCTCAGCACAATAATGCCAGTTCCCTGCCACAGGGAGACCCCCAGAGCAGAGCTGGGCTCTCACCCAGCCCTTTGGTCTCCACTCTCGTGCTGCCTGGAGGCTCCAGGGCGCAGCCTATGGTGCCTGACCCTCCGCTGCTGGCTCCAGGGCACCTCCAGCAGGGTGAGGGTCCTGGCACCTCCTGAAAAGCTGACCCAGCCTGCTCTCCCTGCACAGAATTGTTGTGTGGGTGAGGGTCTCCTGGGGAGAAGAGAGATTGTGCTTCCAGCTAAAGCCAATGCTTACCCAGAGGCTGCCTCAGGAAGGCAGCGAGGAGGAGACAGGTGAGGGACCTGCTGCGACCGATCATGCTGCGTGGGTGAGAGAGACCCAGAAACCCACACGTCCCCCTCTCAGAGCCCTGAGAGAGCAGAGCTGCCGGCCAGGACTCTGCAAGGGGAACCAAGGGTGAAATGGGCAGGAGGAAATGCTTGTTCCTAGCACAGCTGCAATGCTTGTGCTGTGCTCCTCCCTCCTCCTGCAGTGATCTGTGTTGCTCCTGCAGCCCAGACCTTCTGCCTTTCCAAGGTGACAGGTATAAGGGGGTCACCAGGGTCTGTGCCTGCCAAGCAGACTCTTGCACTCGTCCTCCTGTGCAATTTCTGTGCAGCCTCTCTTCTCTTCATACCTGGCACCTGCTGTCTCACCACCCTCCACACCACGGTTGGCTTGGCCTCTCCGAGCTCCTACTCGGTGCCCAGACCCAAGCTCCTGTCAGCACAGCCCAAGGTGCAGCCCTCCCAAACCCAGTGACTAACGCCCCCAAGCCCTGCAGACCCCAAGTGTCTCACTCTGCCTGCAGGGCACTGGGGACTTTCTCCCTCGAGCTGAAACAGTTCTCTCAGACACACTGAGATGAAGTTTCCCGCCACCCTGGCAATGCCATCTCACAAACCAGCGTCTGAAGAGCTTGGTGAAGGAAAAACCCCAAACCCCAAACAGCCTTTCCACTTGGCCAGAACCCTTCTGCTGCCAGTGTCCTCATCCAGTTGGATCTGCCGTTGTCCTCTCCTTCCTTCTGGCCTTTCAGAAGCAAACCTGCCAACCCCACTCCCAGTCCCTGATCCAAGAAGGTGCCATTAAATGAGGCTGGGAAGGGCTGGGCCCAGGCAAGGCAGGGGCTGTCTGAGATTCATGGAACTATGGAGTGCGAATGGTTGGGTTGTGACGGAAACATTGAGTCCAACCTCCTGCCACTGGCAGGGACATTTGTCAGCAGACCATGTTCCTCAAAGCCTCGTCCAACCTGACCTTAAACAGTTCCGATGATGGGGCACCCACAGCGTCCCTGGGGACCTGTGCCAATGTATTGCCAGGCTCATCGTGGAATATTCTTCCTTGCGTCCCACCTAAATCTTCCCTCGTTCCATTGAAACCCATTACTCCTCGTTCTATCACTACAGGCCCTGGTAAAATGTCACTCTGCATATTTCTTTCCACCCCCCCAGCCCAGCGAGGCACGCTTGTCCCAGATTTTCCCAGTTGCTTGGACCAGGACATGGGCTGGTAGGAACAGGAGTCCAGACCAGCACAGCCGGGGCATCCCAGTGCTCCGGACAGCAGCCACAAATGTTGACAGCCACAGCCACAGCACCGTGGGCTTTGCAGGCAGCCCCAAAGCTGAGGAAAGGACTTCATGTTGCCCCACACCAGCCCTTCATCCTTGTCCCACAGCTCGTGTCACTCAGAGCCGCGCTGGCCAAGCTCAGCAACCACTGCTGGACAATCCTGACACAGATGTTTTACACACACAGTCACATCTGTTCTGGCTGCCCAGTGCCCAACAACAGCAGCAATTGATTCAACACCACTGCAGCTGCTTTGGAGAACATTTCTAGCAAACTGGTCGGGCTGGCACCTTGCTACCCGATGCTGCACCTACCGAACACAGCCAGGAGCAGGGCTCCTTCCAGGGGAGGCAGGCACAGAGGAGGAGATCAGAATTGGAGCCTCTCTGACCAGCAGAGGACCCTGGGAAGATGCCAGCCCTGCTGGGAAGCTCTCACGGCACAAAGTTTGTCCTCCAGGTGCCGCCACTCCTGTGCCTCTGGAGACTGCCCCGTGCTGACAGCAGATGAGGAGCTGGACTTGTCCAGCAGTGCAGCTCCAGGAGCTCTGATGAGCCAGGTGAAGTGACTGGCAGCCAGGCTCAGGCACTTGGAAATACCCTCCTGGTGCCACCTGCTATTTCATAGTTGATTTTTTTAGAAGAGAGGCTGTTTTTGTAAAGGCAACTTCCTCAGCCCAGCTTCCTCCCTGCTGTCCCAGCCCCCGCATTGGCAGCTGCAGGGCATCTGGCTGCCCTGGACACACAGCCCTTTGCTGCCTTGAGAGCAGGTCAGGGCAGCCCCTCTGCATGCACCGAGCCTGGAACTTGTCCCACAACCCCACAGCCACCCTGCAGGGATCACCAGGGATGGGACAAAGCTTGTCACACCTTGGGATTCATTTGTCTTGTAGAGTGGAGAAGCCCTGGAGCTGCAGCAGTGGGGATGGCCTCGGGTTTTGGCTTTGTCTCTGCTGCCTGGACTTTGCGTGGGAAGGGGCTGAATGTGCCAACAGGGTCCTGCAGCTTGGACCCCAACACACCTTCTCTCTCACCTGTAAGGAGAAAACAATGCGCTGAATGACTTGTGTGCAGTGCAGGCAAGCCCCAAAGCCCTCTGCTGTCATTCCACACCGCAGGGATTGCTGGGCCTGATTCCCCTTCTCGGCAATGGGAGACTGTCCTGCATTCTCTGTTCCTCCCAGTGGGGTGGGAGAGGCCCTTTGCTGATGCGAGGCTGAGGCTGGGGCTGCGTCCCCAGAGAGCGCCGAGCAATGAGGCCCCAGGGATGCCCCATGCTGGGAGCTGCTGGGGCCGAGCTTCTCTCAGTCTGCGATTGCTGTCGTTTACCATTACTCCTGCCGAGAGGGGAAGGCAACGGTCCAGCAGCTCTTTCCATCTGTGCCGTGGCTGGAGTTCAAGGGGGAAATAACACAATGGCACCGGTTTGAAGGTGTCTCTGTTTGGAGACAAGAGAATCTTGGTTCCCGTTGGGGCTATGGATGTGCCTCCTGTTCCGAACAGTGGTCAAGAAGAACCAATTGCTCATATGTACATGCAATGGCTCCCGTGGGAGCAGCTTGTGCTGTACCTGACAGCAGAGCATCCCGTGCCCCTTTCCACCTCTGGCTGTAAGAAGATGCTCCTTCGTGCAGTGCGCTCTGGGGACGGGTGAGACCCTGTCCGCATCAGCTCATGGCTGGGATGGACAGGGCACAGCACAGCATGGGCAGTAGAGTTTCCTCAAGCCTGAAGGTTTCAAAACACCCCATCGAAAAGGATTTGTGAGAGGGAGGAACTCCATCAGCTCAGCATCATTTCTCATGACTGGTCCCAGCATTTCACGCCTGCCACAAGTCTGGATTGTGCCAGACATAGTCACCTGTGGCCGTGGGAGCTCATCCCTTGGGCTGGGGATGGTCAGATTCTCCCCAGAACTCCTGAGGAGACTGCAGGGATCCCAGGTGTCATCACGCTTCATTTGTAAGTTGGTCGCTTTGCTTCTTGGTTACAAACATAGAGACGTCCTGGGCCTCTGGCAGTTGGGGCTGTTTTGTGTGGTTTGCTCTGTCCCTCAGGCACAGAATTTGCCCTTGGGCTGCCTGAACTCTGTCGACTCGAGGTCTTGACTCCAATCCTGTTTAACTCTTCTGCTGACTAAAGAGAGCAAACAGCCCTACAAACGTCCTTCCAAAAGGGCTCTGCGGGCTCTGGTCAGGGCTGGCTGGAGTTCGAGCTTCCTCTATAGGCACAGGCTGGCAGGGATTTACTGCTCCTGAGTGTAAGGGGCAGAGAGCCCCTGGCATCCTGGTTCCTCAGGCTCTGCCTTGCCCAGACACAGCCCCCCTCCAGCAGCTCCAGGGTCCACGGAGGGAAGGCAAACAGATCCCTCCTGCTTCACCATCTTCTCATCTCTGATCGCTCCTCGCTCCCTGAGGATTTGCAAGGCTGAGCTTGAAACAAAGGAGCGCTGGCTGTGTTGACAAGGAGGAGAAAACTGGCAGACGTGGCAGCCCTGTGCCAGGCAGGAGGCAGAAAGGGACCCCTGTTCCTGTCAGTGGGATGAGAGCTTTAGAGTCCCTGGGGCAGCTCTGACAAGATCTGCTCATTTGCATTGGAGAGAGGGAAATGTGGGAGTGTAGAGGCAGCTGAGATCTCCTCTGGTGACAGCAAGGTCAAAAGAGAGAGGCAGGGAGATGGATTGAAGGGGAGAGGAAAGCAGGAGCAGGGTTCTCAGGTCTCTCCTCGTTCCTTTCCATCAGCGAGAGCACCTGGAGAGAACGTGGGCAAAACCACAACCGTGAGGCGACATTTCCCAGCGGTTTCCTGTTCTTGCAGAGTCGTTCTCTGCACAGCCCTGATAAGGCTGGCAAGGGTTCCCTGGGAGAAGAAGCAGTCTGTTTGTCCGCAGCGCCCAGCAGTGTTCCCAGTGTCCCCAGGCTGTGAGCAGCTGTGTCAGCTCCTGGGGTGACCCAGAGTTCCCCGGGCACTGCCGGGAGCCTGCAGTCTCTTCCCAGAGCTCTCCTGCCAGCTCTTCCTCACCTCACACCTCCAGCCTCTCAGGGAAAATTTGCCAGTCTCTTTGTGAGCCCTCAGCACGCAGAACCTGGCACCCCTGGAACTGTGCTCGGCGTGTCCAGCCCAAGCTTTTCCCCTCTCTCCCGGGCCTCCACTCCAAAGCTTCTGAATCCGGTCAGAGTAGTTCAGGGGCTCGGCCCTGAGCCACCTCAGGGAGCACTTGCAGGTGGCTGGGACCCCAACATCCCCCTCTCCTGGGGGTGTGGAGCTTGAACTGACTCCATGGGATAACTTTGGAACAACAGCAGGAACGGTTTTAGAAATCTGGAAATGGCCAGACCTGGAGGTCCAAGCTTTAACGAAGTCAGGAAATGTGAGACCCCTTTGGGTTGTTTACTGGAGGGGAAAGTTTTGCATCAGGAACTCGATGCTGGAACCCCTGTGTTTGCCAAGCAGAGGAAGCAGTTGCTCAGGGCTCCCTTGGGATCCTGGGGGAAAGTCAGCAGCCCGAGCAGAGGCTCCGTGTTTCCCATGTGGGAAGGGACTGGGCCCCGCGACAGGGACCTCTGCCCTGGGCACATCTCCAGCAGGCTGGGGCCGTCACCGATCAGCTGCACGCAGGCTCCTTCTGCCCCTGGGAACCTGCTGCTCTGTGGGGCTCATGGAGAGAGCAGTGGAGAGCTTCCCCGCGGGAGCAGCACATTCCCTCGGGATGAGGGACACACAAGGGGACACAGGGACATGGACACACACCCCAATAAACAAAGTGCAGCTCCCACAAGCATTCACACCAACCGGGCTGCTTACGAGAACACACAAGACAAGAACACAGGAACCCAAAGAGCCATGGACTCTGCTCTTCTCCCTGGGGACTGGGCAGGGTCAGGCAGGATGGGGTCAAAACTCAGCAGCACAACACACCCACCTGGGGAGGCAACAAAAAGCACCAATGGAGTTGAGGTGAGGAGGGAGGGAAGGAGAAGGACATGGACCGTCCTCATTCAAGGCAGCTCTTGGAAATTTCATACAGACCGATTTTTCTTCTGCATTTCTCTGCCTTTGGAAGTGAGGGTGTTTACGTTAAACTCAGTTTCAAGAGAAAGATTCCTTTCTACGTCATTTCTGGTGTCCCAGCCTCAACACCTGTAGCCTGTGGGGAGTTGGGTTTCTCCAAGGAAAAAGCATTCTGCTGCCAATTAGTGAGCGATTCCCAGCAGCCCAGGCTGCAGAAGCAGAGACTTGATGATCATTCCCACAGCGCCCAGGGGCTGCTGCTGGGCAGGCTGAGCTCAGAGCTCCAGGCACGCAGGGACAGGGAGGGAACTGCTCCCCAGAACACCCCCACGTTTCTGTGCAGCGCTGCACGCTGTGGGAACCAGTGTGGGCTCAGTGCACAGAAATAGGCAGCGCTGTCCTGGAGCTCCACATCCTGCACCTGCAGAAACACCTGGGAGTCCTCTGCAGACAGCACAGAGGAGAACCTTCCCACTTCCACTCGAGGTTTGGACTTGCTCACCCTCAGCAGCAACTGAGGGGCCTGGGTCTGGTGCTGCTGGTACCAGAAGATTGAGGGATAGCGATCACTTGTGGAGAAATTGCAGTGCAGCTTTGCACTCTGTCCTGCCTGGATGGTCATCTCTGCTGGGAACTGGAACACAGAGTCCTTTTGGGCACGACCTGCAAATCCAGAAAGGGCTTTCAGCTTGGCTTGTCCAGGAACCTCCCTGTCTCCCACTCTGTCCGATTGCTCTCTGTCCCCAGAGCCCAGCTCAATTTCCAGCCTCTGAAGGATCTACAAACTCCTTTAAGCAGCTTCCTGCCACGCCTCACACCCCACATCACCCTGCTTTTCAGCCACACTCCCTGCTCTTTCCCTCCACTCATTCTCTCCAGATCCCCAAGGTTGCTGCCCATCCCTACAGACATTGGTACCATTGTACCCAAAGCACCTCGCAGAGAAGCTCCAATGCGCCCCATCGCTCCGTTCCCCAGCACCGCTCCCTCCCTCTCTCAGGCTTTCTCTCTATTAGCAACACATTCAGGAAGGCTGGGTTCCTGCACATTGCGGGGGAGATCTTATTCCTCCTCCATGCCCATCACTCCTGACCTCTCCCACATTATTTGCCATCCCCACACGCAGCCCCTGCTCTCCCAACACAACCACTGCCAGTTCCCCAGGCACTCAGCACTCACGGCTCCTCCCTTCCACCACCAGCAGCACAAACTTTTGCCTCCTCCTGCCCAGCCTGAAAGTCCCATCTCACCAAAGGCTGCCAGTTGCAGCAGGGCTGCCAGCAGAAGGAGGAGCATGTCCCGCTGTCCCTTCCAGGGGCGCCGCGGGACCTGCCAGCAGGAGGGACCTGATGCTTGCACCTTGCTCTCTTCTGCCTCTGCCAGCTCAAAGAGGCCTGGAAGCCCCAGCCCAGAGGGTGGAGCCAAACCCCCTCCCTGCTGCTCCAGACAGGCCTCTCGGGGTCTGTGCCCACCTCTGCCCCAGGCAGGCTCTGCTGTGAGAGAACAGCCCCGTGGGCTGAGCCCTGTCCATGCCAGGGACAGGCAGCCCTTGGCAACTGCTCCTGGCAGCAACCGGCGAGGCCCAGGCTGCCCCCAGCTCTGCAGGAGAAGGAGGAGGCTCTGCTGCTCCCACCCTGTCTGCCTGTGCTGGGATGTCGGGATGGAGAGAGGAGGAAGTGCAGTTGATGTTGGTGTTGATGTCGTTACCGGTATCGGTCGGGTCAGGTGAGGGAGCCCCAGCATGCTTCCCCGCCCTGCTGAAAGAAGTACTTAAATACTAAAATAACGGAATTCTAAAACTGGAAAGGGCTTTGAGGTTGAAAGGTTTTATCAAGAACCTAAAGTGGGATCACAGATGATTTTTTTAACCTTTCACTGGTTATGAAAAAAGGAGAAATGATTAAAATGTGCTGTCTTTTTAGCAAAACTGCCCTTGAATTGGTGTCTGAGGAGCAACTGTGAGATCACAAAAGCCCGGTAAACAGGCAAAGCCGAACAATGGGATAACTGAGAAATGCAGGGACTTAATATTTAAATTTAATACTTTATAAGGAAAACACAGGATGAAGGTGTTGAACATTCCTGTGTAAAAGATTGTGATTTTACACTAGAGATTCCGTAGAGCTTTTAGGGTAATACATTTAGGATTTCTATACCCATGTGTGGTAATAGATCAACATAGTATGATTAGTTATGAGTACGCATGACTTTTCCAGGAATTCTATGCCTATTTATCTCTATTAGTGTATAAAACTGTCGGGTCTCTGTTGGAAATCTCACACTTTTGGTACCTGCCAGCAGGAGGGACCTGATGCTTGCACCTTGCCCTCTTCTGCCTCTCCCAGCTCAAAGAGGCCCCCAAGCCCCAGCCCAGAGGGTGGAGCCAAACCCCCTCCCTGCTGCTCCAGACAGGCCTCTCGGGGTCTCCTTAGGAACAGGGACAGGGAGTGATCCTGGTGGGGTTTTTTGGAGCAAGAGGAAAATCATGGTAGTGAATATGAAACAGAAACATGGGTAGAGGGCATCAATATAAGATCCGTGGATGGGCTGCAGGGACATGAAGGTTCTCATAACTCTGTCTCCAGGCAGAAAGGCTCTACCCAGGCTTTACATTTTCCTCTCAGGAAAGCAGTCTCTAGAGCTCCAGATGTGCACGGCTGCCCTTCAGCTTCAACACCTCCTCCTGATGAGGTTTCCTTCCCGAGGACAGCTCCATTCCGAGCTTAAGGAGATCCCTCCCCCAAGAGCCAGAGGGGCTGCTGACATCACCAATTGGGTTCCCATAGCCAGAGGCTCCTCCGTCCAGGGCAGCACTTGTGGGGCTCCCCATCCACAGAAGGAGCCTCAAGGCCCCGCACTCCCGGCCTGTCTGGGAGGAGGTGCAGGAAGGCTGGAAGCACTGATGGCCACTGGCTGAGGTGTAGCCAGGAATGCCCTCCCCAGCCACAGGGGACAGAGCACAAAAGACAACCCAGAGCGATGAGTCCTGCTCTCTGCTTAATCTGACAGCAAGGAAAGGTCCATTTTTGAACCAAGGCAGCCCTCCCCAAAAAGCCCCCTTTACCCTGGGCAGACTGGAAGAGCTGCCAGAGGAGGAAGAAGGACTCAGAGGCCCAGGTTTGGATGCAGCACAACTGTAATGAGTCTAAAGAAAGAAGGAAAGGAGGGGGCTCAGAGGGAGCACCAGGGGCAGCCACCAAGATGCTGTGGCGCTCCTGCAGGGTGTCCGTCTGCCTGCCCTGTAGGAAGGGAGGCCAAGAGCTCCCTGCTAGGTTGTTGTTGGGGGAAACTGTTGAGCTAAGGAAAGTGATCGAGAGAAGAGTTGAAGAAAGACACAGTGGCTCAAAGCTCTATCTCGTGTCCAGCACCGTGTTCTGAGGTCTTGGGAGGTTCCTGTCCAGGGCCATTGGCATCAGGTTTAGCAGGGCCGACATCTGTAGCAGCTGGCGATGCAGGAGAGGTCACAGCAGCCAGTGTTGATGGGGACTCCGTTACAGCTGAGGATGCTGCCAACGGCAGCGGAGGTGGAGGAGCCCACGGCGGTGTTCTGTGGGAAGGAGCTGAGGATGGGGCCGGGCAGGGTCAGCACCACAGGGGAGGGCTGGATGACAAAGGTGGAGCTCTGGCACTGCAGGCAACAGGGCTCATTGCAGCTGCTGGCCAGCGGGGTCGGGCCGCAGGTCTGGCAGGGCAGGCAGGGCTCACAGGGACGGCACTGGTTGCAGCAGGACATGTCTTGGAGGTAAAGGTGCACCTGGGAGAGAGGTCAGGGAGGAAACAGAGCAGAGGCACGAATCAGGGAAAGCCTGAAAACCCACCAAAAGGAAGCCAAGGCACCTGCCATGTGAGGAGGCAGATGGTGTGAAGGATTGAAAAAGGATTTCTTTTCCTGGGCACAGAGAGGTCCCTCAGAGAGCAGCCAGATCCTGGGATCTCACTGATGAGCCTGGAGCAGGGATCATCTGAGCTGTCCTTGAAGGCCAGACCCAGGCCTAGAGGAGGAGGTGGAGGACAAAGGGGGTTCCAACTCACCTGCTTCCCAAGGAGAAGGAGGGGGCAGAAGTGGCTGAGAGAGCAAAGAGCAGGGCTTGCTTTTATCCCAGTCCTGTGCAGCCTCAGGCCCAGAGGAAGCCACAACCATCTTCCTGCAGCTCCTAAGGAATGGAAACATCCCAGGAAGTGACACGGCAGCGGTGCTGGGTCCCCCTGAGTGCCAGAAGGATGTGGTGGAGTCAGGTGAGCTCAGCCTGGAGCACTCCTGGAGGTTTTTTTTATTATGATCGTGTGACAGGAAGGACCCCAGCTGCACCCAGCCTGGCCATCCTTGTCTGCTCCTCCAAGGGCTCCTCTGAGCATCACCCTGTCCTCCTCTTTCCTCCCCTTCTGTCCCATCCCAACGGGCAGTGGCTCTTGTCTTCCCAGGCAGTGGCTGCACTTCAGCATTTCAACTCCCTTTCACCCTAAGGTGCCCTCAGGAGGCAGCTGCCAACATCTGGGGCCTCCTCCTCTCCCTGGATGCTGCCTGGGCATCTGTCCTGCTTTGGGTGTCCTGTCCCTGCTTCAGCGGGAGCTCAAGGCAGCTCCTCAGTCCCATCCCTCGCTCTTGCCTCAGCCCCCACGTGCTCCTGGGCAATGACGTGCGTGGCAGTGGGATTGTGTCCCAGTGTGGGGGATTCTCTGCACCGACATCCGTGTGCCCGTGTGTGCACATCCCTGGGTGCCTCTGGAGACACCGTGGTTCTATGGACACGGCCCTTTCTGTGAACAAGTGGGCCCTTCCTCATTCCTAAGGGAATGGGAGGGAAGGACACGCTGTCTATGGGCCTCGTTCAGCCTGGGACCCTTGGAGTTGAGCACAACATCTGTGGCTACTCCACAGCCCGTGACCGTGAGACCTTCCCTCGCTGCATCTCTGCCCACAAATATTCCCAACTTGTGCTCTCCGCACGGGAGAACCCCAGTGGCTGAGAGGCCCTGGGAGGTCAGCGGCCCCACAAGCACTCAGGGCAGTTCCTGCTGCTCTGGATGGAGCTGTGCTGGGGGAGAAGGCTCAGGCAGAAGATGGCTGTGAGCATGGAAAGAAGGGAAGGCAGCAGGAACGGTCTTGGCTGGAGTCCAGAGCCTCTTCCTCACCTTCCCACCCATCTCTAGAAGCAGAGGCCTTGGCATGCATCCACAAGCAAGGATGCCAAGGGCAGGAGCCCTGTTCCCAAATAGAATTGCACGGAGGCAGCAGCAGCGTGGCTGATGGGCTCCGCTCTGGGCAGGAGTGAGTCCCCATTGGAGCCGGCTGGAAGTGACTCTGTCAGACACGGGGGCAGGCCCTGTGTTTCTCTCCCAGATGCCTCCTCGTGCAGCCGTCCTCTCCACGCTACCAAAGCCTTGCCACACAATCCCTATCCAGTGTGCCCAACACACGGTGAGGCACAATTGCTTGAATAAAAGTGTCAGCAGAAAAGAACCAGCCCAGGCTTCCTTCGGGGACAGTTGGGCCTGGGAATAATCGTGAGAAAATTGATGTTCTTCATCACGCTTAAAGATTGGGAATAAAATCTCCAATCCTACAGCTGTCTAATGTCCTTGTTAGATCCCTTGGGCAGTGGAACAGCGGGAGTTAGTGATGGTCATTTCCATACTGGTGTTCTCCTCAGCTCTTAACTGCTGACTTTCACATCCACCCTGGGCCTCTCTGACCCCCCAGGGCATTTTCCCAAAGGCTTTTACCTGCCAGGTCCCAGAGGGGGCAAATCTGCTTTTATGGAGTGCAGGGCTGCAGGGCTGCTGATTCATTTAGCTGAACACTCATTGGTGCGAGGTCTCAGGCCCTGCCTCACTCAGCACCAGGCTGAGGAGCTGTAGGAGTGCACTTGGAACTGTCACGGACATGAGGAGTCTGTGTCCCATCCCAGTGCCCAGCACCTCTGCATCACAGGGGGATCCGCTCAGGGACAACGGCCTGAATGCTGTGGGCAGGATTTCTTGGCCTTTCTCCATTGGCAAAGAAAGAACCGGAGGGTGGGGGAGACAGGGACTGCATTTCATTGCTTGTTCTGCAGGAAACCTCTCTGCCAGGGCAAAGCCAGCAGCATTCTGATGTAGATTCCATTCCTTGTGGCCAGGGGCACCTGTGACTCTGTGCACCTCATGAACACACCAGGGACCAGCGTCCCCACTGACACCTGCCCGTGCCCTCACGAGGGTCACAAAGTACAGACGTGTCCTCACACACCCCTGCAGAGAGTCAGGAAAATACTTGCGTGGGCACATCGAGCCGCCAGAGGGTCAAGCACAAATGAAAACACATAAAAGCAACGGTGGCCTCTGCTGAGGAGATTTGGGCACCTCACTGGCACAACAGGACTCAAGTACATTGGGGAAGGACCGGCTGCCAGACAGGCTCATGGTGCTGCCTGAGGACCCGCAGAGACCAAACCGAGAGGAGAAATGAGGCCAGAAAACTGTCCTGAGAGCATGGTCAGTGTTGCGATAGGGTCAAACCCTTGCAGCAGGAGCCCCTCTGCGTGCAACAAGGAGCAACCGTCAGAGACAGGTGGAGAGAGCAAGAGAAAAAGACGTGCCATGTCCTCTTCCATGGGGGCACTTGAGCATCCAGATCCAAAATACCAGAGCGATGCCCATTTCCTGACAACTTCACAAAACACAAGCGCACCCCAGAGACCCAGGTGCTCATCACCTGCCTGCACGAGATGTCACCAGCACTGGAGATGAGTCTTCTGCCTACACGCATGTGTTTCTGCCCCACAAACCCTCAGGCCTCTCTTCCCTGGCACTTAGAGAAGCCTCATCCGGGACAGCACCGGGCATAAGGCAGGAAATGCAAAGGCAGCAGGGCAGGAAAGCAGGACACAGCCCATCCCATTAGCTGGGATGGTTGGCGTTTCCTGGGAGCTTGTCAGAAAATGATCCCTTCCCCAGAGGGAGCCCCTGGGCCTGAGGCAGGGCAGGAGCACTATAAAAGGCAGCCCAGCTCTCTGCGCTCTCATCCACTTCTCTCACCTCCCTCTCCTTGGCAATCAGGTGAGTGCGAAGCCGCTTCTGCTCCTCCTTCCAGACCAGGTGTCTCCTCGCTGTCTGTCCCAGCTGCTGTGGGCTGTGCTAGCGCAGGGCTGGGAGCTGCTTCTCCTGGCAGAGGGAAGGGGAGAGCAGGGCTTGCCCAGAGAGGGGCTGGGATGTGCTTGAGGAGTCTGTTGGGATCTGATTTGAGCAGTGTGTGTTCTGGGCCAGGAGGTGCCTTGCCCCCCATGGGGCTGAATGCAGAGCTGCTCCTCATGTGTCCCCTATCCCTCTTTCCTCCCTCATTCTCTCCCAGGTGCACCTCTTGCCCAGAGACATGTCCTGCTGTCCCTGTGAGCCCTGCCTGCCCTGCCAGCCCTGCGGCCCGACCCCGCTGGCCAGCAGCTGCAATGAGCCCTGTTGCAGGCAGTGCCAGAGCTCCACCGTTGTCATCGAGCCCTCTGCTGTGGTGGTGACCCTGCCCGGCCCCATCCTCAGCTCCTTCCCACAGAACACCGCCGTGGGCTCCTCCACCTCCGCTGCCGTTGGCAGCATCCTCAGCTGTAACGGAGTCCCCATCAACACTGGCTGCTGTGACCTCTCCTGCATCGCCAGCTGCTACAGATGTCGGCCCTGCTAAATCCACCGGCAACGTTCCTGGGCAAGAAAATCCAAAGACTTCAGAACACAGTGCTGGACACGAGATAGAGCTTTGAGCCATTGTGCTCAGGTGTTTCAACTATTATTTTCTCTTTCCACTCTCTTGTCTCTCTTCCCTTTGCTGTTGCCTTAGCTCAAAACCCACCCAGCAGGAACCTGTTGGACACCCTCCCTCTGCAGAACAGGCAGATTAACACCTTGCAAGAGCTCCACCTCATCTCGGTGGCTGCCCCTGGTGCTCCCTGTGAGCCACTTCCTTCTATTCTTTAGGCTCATTAAAGTTGTGCTGCATCCAAGCCTGGGTCTCTGAGTCTTCCTGCCTTCTCTGGTAGCTTTTCCAGTCAGTTCAGGGGTACAGATGGCATTTTGGAGAGGATTGGGTTGAGTGCAACAGAGGAGCCTTCTTCATTCCCCAGGGAACACATTGCATGGGGTTGTCTTTTGTGCCCTGACTCCTGGAGCTGCAGAAGACATTCCTGGCTCCTCCTCAGCCAATTGCCATCCGTCCTTCCAGCCTTACTGCACCCCTTCCCAGATGGGCCCAGATGCTGCTGCTGGATAACTGCAGACCTCAGGGGCATTCAGGGAGGTTCTTCTGTGTCCTGTCTGCAGAGAACACCCTGGTCCTTTTCTCTGTAAGGGGTGCCATGCTCCCAGATGGCTTTGAATCACTGGGGAATCATCAAGGTCCTGAAATTTAACAAGTCTCTGTGCCAAATTTTTCACCTGGGCAGAGTGGCACCAGACCCTAAATGAAATTGGGAGGAGAGTGCCTGGAGGCCAGCTGTGCACAAAGGGCTCTGGAGGTGCTGGCTGAGAGCAGCACAATCGGATTCAGCAGTGCCCTGGCAGCCAAGAGGCCAAAGCGCATCCCAGGTGCAGCAGACCCTGCAGAACCAGCTGATCAGGAGGGGTGATTATCTTGCTGTGTGCAGTGTTGGTAGGGCCCCACCTTGAGTGCTGAGTGCAGCTCTGGGCTGTGATGGAGCTGCAAAGGTGCCTGAATGTGTCCAGAGGGGGTTAAGGAAGCTGATGAATAGACTGGAAGGCACATCCTACCAGGAGTGGGTGAGGACTTGAGGTTGTCCTAGTTTGGTGAAAAGTAGGCTGAGGGGCAACCTCATTGCTCTCTGCAGCTTCCTGAGGAGGGGAAGTGGAGGAGGAGGTGTTGTCTTTTCTCCCTGGAATCCAGGAACAGCACAGGTGGGAATGGTTCAGAAGAGATTGTGGGCAGGCTCAGAGTTGACTTGGGAAAGCATTTCTTTACTGAGAAGGTGATGAGACTCGGGGACAGTTTCCCCAGGCAGGGGATTGATTCCCTCTGGCTTTCAGTGTTTAAGAGGTATTTGGACAAGGCTCTTCATGCAACGCTTTAACTATTGGTCAGTGCTGAAGTGGTTCAGCAGTTGGACGGGATGATCCTTGTACCTCCCTTCATTCTCAAAAGATTCTATTCTGTTCCAGTCCAGTCCAGTCTATCCTTGTGACCTCACGCTGTCTTATCCCCTGCACTTGACCGGCATTTGCAGCCCAGGCAGGATGTTGCCCAACCACAAAAGGAGTGATTCTCTCAAGCAACACCACCTTTGCTGCAAACAAAGGGCTGTGGCACTCTTACCCACCTTCTAAAGGTGTTTCTGTCATTTGCTGCTGCTGTCAGACACCCTGGACACTCGGTGCCCCTCACAGCCCTCCTCAGCCACGGCAGTGCTTGTGTATCTGCTGTTGGGTCAGTGAGTCACACACAGGAATGGTGTTGCTTAGCTCTCTTATTGCCTCAGTACAATTGGATTTACCTGCGGTCAGGCTCCGTTACTGTTCAGACCACTCTTTCTCTTCAAGATATAGAATATGGCACAAGCTGGCTTTGAAGAAAGCACGACTGGAAGGGTTATCATCAAGTGGAAAGGTTGTGGTTGGTTTGGCCTCAGTATTTCTTTTCCAATGAGATTTAAATAAACTGATTTATGAGAAGGAACAGGACAATGTGGCAGGGATCTTCACTGACTGATCCCTGAGAGATCTCCTCTTGGACAGAGGGACAAAGAGCAGAGTGCCCGGTGGGCTCAGTGGGGCAGTTGGTGCCAGCAGGATTTCACAGAGGTGCTCACTCTGCTTGTGAGAGCTGCAGCCTTGGGCTGTGCTGGCAGGAGCTTGGGGCTGGACACCGTGCAGGAGCGTGGAGAGGCCACTGCCATCAAGGCTTGAGATTGGTGGGAAAGGAGACACAAACATGGAGGATGGATGGAATGCATAGGGGTTGCACAGGACGATGTCTGCTCTATCCCTCTTCTGCCTCTCACTATGGAAAGGCAGAAATCTTAATCTTTCTGCATGTGTTTTTCTTTTCTTGTGGCAGCCTGGGATGGGAGAGGGTTCGAGAATCGTAAAATCATGGAATGGTTTGTGTTGGAAGGAACCTTAAAAATCACCCAGGTCCATCCCCCCTGCCAGTTGCAGGGACCCCTCCCAGTAGACCAGGTTGCTCAAGGCCATATCTAAGCTGGCCCTGAACTCTTTCAGGGAGGGGCATCCACTTCTCCTCTGGGCAACCTTTGCCAGTGCCTCACCACCCTCATCGTGAAGAATTCCTTTGTAATATCTCATCTCCTCGTTCCAATGTAAAGCCGGAATGCAGGGCCTGATCACCACTGGCTTAGGAGAAGTCGAGTATGACTTGCTCAGCTCCAAGAGACAAGGACTGGAAAGGACCCCATTGTCCTGTGGCCCACCCTCCCTGTCCTCAGGGAGTCATGAAAGGGCCACGTGAGTCCCCACCTTTCCTCCCACCACCCAGGGCAATGCCTTTCTTCCTTGACAGCTCCAGACAGTGACACCAAAAAAAGACTGAGTGGAGGCAAAGACTGGAATGCAGAAAACTTGAATGACTCTGAAGAGGGCAAGGAGGTCACTTGTAGAGGAGGAGGCAGCCAGAGCAGGGGGAGCATTGGCAGCCATTGAAAATGCGTGTCCATTGCCCACAGAGGAGATCCCATGGGGGTTTTATCTCCCTGATACACCGAGGGAGAGGGGTGAGAGGATCCCCCAGGCTGGCTTTGAGAGTTTTATAGCCTGGAAGAAAAGGAGAACAAGAGGAGATAGAAGAGAGGGGAAGGCTGGGAAGTTACTCTTTGGCCATGAATTCGGAGAGCGCCAGCTGCTCTCCTTGGGAAGGGCAGCAGTGGATGCTCAGCATCTCTGAAAGCGATGATGGCCAGGAGCGCTGTCCTTAGTTGAGAATCCAGGTCTGGACGCCGGGGGGTCCTGCTCTGGGCTGTTATC
This sequence comes from Neomorphus geoffroyi, assembly GCA_033558235.1. Lineage (NCBI taxonomy): Eukaryota > Metazoa > Chordata > Aves > Cuculiformes > Neomorphidae > Neomorphus > Neomorphus geoffroyi. The sequence goes on from JAUMJM010000037.1 coordinate 425,746, forward strand.
AGTGGCTTTAGCAGGGCTGGCATCTGTTGCCACAGTAACGGCTGGTGATGCAGGAGAGGTCAACGCCCCCAGAGGAGATGGGCGTTCCGTTGGAGCTGAGGATGCTGCCGATGGCAGCGGAGGTGGAGAAGCCCACGGCGGTGTTCTGTGGGAAGGAGCTGAGGATGGGGCCGGGCAGGGTCACCACCAGAGCGGAGGGCTCGACGACAACGGTGGAGCTCTGGGGAAAATTTCTGACTCAAATGGTGTTGGGCACTTGCCTGAAGAGGCTTTTCTTTGAAGAAATGTTTAGCAGCGTCATTGGGTCTGGTGGCACTTGGCAGTACCGTGTCTGCATGAGGCCAAGATACCCTTCTGCCTCACTGCCCACTTTCTACCTCCCATGACAAACAGCACCACGACCCAGCACACAGTGGAGGACAATGATGAAAAAAGGATGCAAAGAAAGGGCTTCACACTCACCTGATCACGAGAAAGAGGCAGGAGAAGTGGATGAGGAGCTGGGCTGGCTTATATGATGGCCCTGACCTGCTCCAGGAGCAGAGATTCACCTGCAGCCTGTGGTGAAGATTGTGCTGATGCAAGTTGCCTCCCTGCAGCCCAGGGCAGAGCACGGGGCAGCAGCTGTGCACACTGCAGCCCATGCAGGACCCCACGCTGGAGCCGCTGGCTGTGTCCTGAAGGAGCTGCAGCCCAGGGAGAGGAGCCCACACTGCAGGAGTGTTTCTGGCAGGAGCTGCGGCCCATGGGGAAACGCCGCTGGAGCAGTCTGTTCCTGAAGGACTGTGCCCATGGCTAGAGGCTTGAAGAAATGCAGCCTGTGGGAAGGACCCACGTTGGAGAAGTTTGTGAAAGACTCCATCGCGTAGGTGAGACCCATTGCTGCAGCAGGGGAAGAGCCTGAGGAGGAAAGGGCAGCGCTGCTGAAGCATTATGAATGTGTTAGAAATCTCTGAGTCCTTATCTTCACCCACAGGATTTTCATGGTATATTCTCTCCTAATCTTGTTGATGGAGGGAGAGGGATAGAGGGGCTTGGTGGATACCTGGCAGCCAGCATGGTCAACCCAGCACATCCAGTTCAAACAGCCCTTGGTGGTGAGAGCACGTGCAGAATAGCAGTGGCTCTGAGCTTCCCTTCATTAACCACAGTTCCCTCTTGGGGCAGGACAGTGGTGTGGGGATTTCTGCCCTTCCACTTGGATGCTTTTTCTCAAGACATCCAGAATTTCATGCAGGAAACTGGACAGGAGACTGTGGTGGTTGTCAGGAGACATTTCCACCAATCAGAAGGGGTGAGATTTCCATTTACAAAAACCTCCCCTGCCCCAGAAATGCAGGCAATTCCTGAGCAGGGACTGTCTGGGGGGACCAGTGAAGCAGTCAAGAGCTCTGCCCTCCCCTGCAGCTCTTGGGAAGTGCCCCCAGCACCTGCAGCCTTGCTGATCTTCACATTCTCCTTCAAGCTCTGTAGCAGAGCCCTTTGCTCTCCCTCAAAACACCTCCCTTCCCCTCTCCCCATTTCCATGCTGATTGCCCTCAGCTCCCGTGTGCTGAGCTCCAATTTCCAGCCTTGATGCATTCAGCAGTCATTCCTTGGAAAAGCATCTCCCAGCTACTCCTGCCCGTGGCTGCTGGCCTGGGCTTCTTCTAGATTGGATGGTGGAGAGGAGGGAAAGGTGGAGCAGCAGATATGGGCTATGTCAAAGGCTGCTCCCTGCATTCCAGCTCCTGCCATTCTCTACAGCAAATCACCTTCCAGAGCTGCTCACCCACCCCTTATCACCCCAGGGCAGCTCCAAACAGAGCAAGCAAGAGGGACGCCCTTCCTCCAGAGCTCACGGGGCTGCTGACTCTTCGGGGCCTCCTGCCTTTCAGAGCATTTGTGGGCAGAGACACAGCACTGATGGTCACTGGCAGCAGAGAATCCAGGGCTGCTTTCCTCAGATCCAGGGGATGCTGCCCAGACGAGCGGCTACGGCGAGGTGTCCCAATCTCCCATTCCTCAGCAAATGGAAACGGGTTTCCTTGTGCCCTCATCCCCTTCCTCTCTCCTCTGGCATCTGGAAAGTGTCCACAGAGAGAAGGACCACATGGAGGTCCTGTTTGAATGCAGCAGAGTCAAAAGAGAGAAACAAAGTCAGTTCAAGTGGAAATCAGCAATGCAGGGAGCACTGCGGGAAGGAGAGAGTCTGCACGGCTGGGCTGTGGATGTTCGGGCTTGTTCCCGTGTGATGTTTGTCTGTCTGTCCCACAGACTGGGAGAAGCTACATGGTCTCCACCAGGGTGACCTTGGGGGCCTGTTGTGAGGACAGGGTTCAAGGATTTAAGGGTGAATTGAAGAAACTGACCCTCATTGTGTGCAGAGGATGCTCAGCCCATCGGGTGTTGTCTGAGAGCTGAGCTCCCTTGTGCACACAGGGCAGCAGCTCCACCCAGTGTGGTTTCCCTGCCTGAGGACCTGCGATAAGATCTCCACACAATTTTAGATCACCATTAAAATGCTCCTTGGCTACTCCAGGCAGGCAATTAAGAACAAGGAAATCAGGAGTGGGGCAATTAAGATACCAGTGCCTCCAGGAATCATCAGACCTAGAAAGAGTTGCAAGAGGAGCCAGCCCTTACCTGGCCAAGCCCCACTCCAAGAGACCAGAAAAGTTTGTCAGAGCTCTGCCAGGCGCTCTCTCTGCTGTGCTCTCCCACCACTCCTCAGCCCTGGCAGGGCCAGGCCTTCCCCTGGGGTGAAGTGGTTCCCTTTCCTCACAACAGTGGATAATTTTATTCTTCTGACACCAACACAAAGGATTTACCTGAGCACCCTTTGGTTTCCTCCCTTTCCTTGTCACCAGGACTACCATTTCTCTTTCCTGCTGCCTGCCACAGCCTTTTTTCCACCTTTTCCTGGGTGTGACTGAGTCCCTGCTCCTCTCAGGCACCTCCTTTACCACTTGTTTCACCCTATGCAAACTGCTTGATGTCAGCCCTGCACGCCTGCCAAACTCTGGAACCTGGCAAGTGGTGCAGGAGTGGTGGTGGGGCTGGAAGAGAGGTGGATCCCTGCTGGCCATGCCCACGCGTGCTCTCCATGGCCCTAGCCTGGGCAATGGAGGGGAGGAGAAGGTGAAGGTGAGTCCGTGGACCATCCCTCAGTCTATTCCTTCATCAACACACTTGCCAACTTTTGGGGACCTCTTCTGTCCTCTCCCCCTTCCCCAGCACAGCAGTGACCAGAGCAGGAAGCACCCCAGTCCATGAGCCTGCCAAATTCAAAGCCGTTCTTCCTATGGCAGCTTGGGAGGGCTCCCAGGGAGGGAAGAACTCAGAGATCCAGGGTGACTTGCAGAAATCTTTAATGAGTCTAAAAGGGTAATTCAGATCGATCCAAGCACAGGCTCTCAGTGGGAGGATTATGAGGAGCAAGTGAGAGACTGCACCCTTGGCCATGGTGAAGGTCATGCAAGGCTTCCCTTTGCCTTTCCCACAGTGTGAAGGCTGGCTTTGGGGAGCCCAACAGCTCTGGGGAAGAGCAGGAAAGACTGAAGAGAGAGAAGGAGAGGTAGGGGTGCAAATGGAAGGTGATACAATGGTCATGTTTTCTGAGAGCCCCAGTCCATGAGCCTGCCGGGTCCTTGTCTCCATGGGCATCAAAGACTGAGCATTCCCTTGAGGACAGCAGGGATTTCTGCAGGATGCTTGCGGGGGGTGGAGGGGTGGGGTATGTGTAGAGACGCTGCAAGACAACCTCTGATTTCCCAGCAGCTCAATCAGGGAGAGCACGTCCTGACACTGTGGCACCTGGTGATGCAGGAGAGATCAAGACTCCTGAAGGAGATATGGATGTCCTCAGAGCTGAGGATGCTGCCAACAGCAGTGGAGGTGGAGGAGCCCACGGCGGTGTTCTGTGGAAAGGAGTTGAGGGTGGGGCCGGGCAGGGTCACCACCACAGGGGAGGGCTGGATGACAACGGTGGAGCTCTGGCACTGCCTGCAACAGGGCTCATTGCAGCTGCTGGCCAGCGGGGTCGGGCCGCAGGGCTGGCAGGGCAGGCACGGGTTGTAGCAGGACATGGCTTTGGGCTGAAGCTGCACTCACAGATTGCACAGAGAAGGGACAAGTCAAAAGAGGACAGAAATCTCTCCTGAGGGCACTGTTAGGCAGGATAGTTTCAAAATCTCAGAGCACCCATATGGGGAGATCATGTGCGATCAAAAGAAGGGAAAGAGAAGGACACGGCACGTACTCTTGCGCAGGAGCCCGTAGCTTCCAGCTGAGAATGGCTGGAGCTTCTGCCTGAAAACGCTTCCAACACTCCAGCAGAGTGACCCAGGCTGACATCACTGCCTGCTCGGCACCCGACCAGCACTGCAGCTGCGTCTTCTGCCCACACTGCTGCGTTCCTGCCCTGGAAATCCTGGGGCCTTTCATCCCGGCACTCAGAAGAAGCCTCCAATGGGAATGGGCATGGAGTAAACATGGAAATGAAAAGGCAGCAGTGTTGGAAACCAAAGCACCGCCCATCTCATCAACTGTGATGGTTTGCATTCAAGATGAGCTTGTGAGAAAATTGTTCCACCTGCAAAGGTGCCTCTGGTCCTGCAGCAATGAAGGGTGGGTATAAAAGCCGGCTCAAGTCCCTGCTCTCTCATGCCCTTCTCCTGCCTCCTTCTGCTTGGGAACCAGGTGAGTCTGAATGCTCTTCATCCTCCTCTTTGCAAGTGAGATCTCCACTCCAGGGACATCTCAGCTGATACTGGCTCTGACCTGCTTTGGGGTTTGCTTCTTCTTCCCATGAGAGAGCTTTGTGGGGATAATGTGTGCTAGAGAGAGGCTGTGGTGTGGCTCAGGGTTTTCTTGGTTTAATAACAAGGAGAGAGCCTCTCTGGGCCAGGCTGCTCTTTACACAATCCTTAAGGCCGTGTGGCTTCTGGCCGAGTCTCCAGCTCCGCACTCAGCAGTGGCTGTGGCTGCTCCTCACACCCACCTGTTCTCTGCTTCTTTTCTGTCCTCTCTGCCAGGCACCCTCTGATTTGGAGATATGTCCTGCTACAACCCGTGCCTGCCCTGCCAGCCCTGCGGCCCGACCCCGCTGGCCAGCAGCTGCAGTGAGCCCTGTTGCAGGCAGTGCCAGAGCTCCAACATTGTCGGGAACTGGCTGCCTTTCTGGGAGAGTGGGTTTTTTACAGGTAGATCTCATTCCTCCAGGCTCCTTCAGAGCTCCAGGCAAGCAGGGGCAGGGAGGGAACTGCTCCCCAGAGCACCCCCACGTTTCTGTGCAGCGCTGCACGCTGTGGGAACCAGTGTGGGCTCAGTGCACAGAAATAGGCAGCGCTGTCCTGGAGCTCCACATCCTGCACCTGCAGAAACACCTGGGAGTCCTCTGCAGACAGCACAGAGGAGAACCTTCCCACTTCCACTCGAGCTCTGGACTTGCTCAACCACAGCAGCAACTGAGGGGCCTGGGTCTGGTGCTGCTGATACCAGAAGACTGAGGGATAGCGATTACTTGTGGAGAAATTGCAGTGCAGCTTTGCACTCTGTCCTGCCTGGATGGTCATCTCTGCTGGGAACTGGAACACAGAGTCCTTTTGGGCTCCACCTGTCAAGTAAGAAACAGGTTTTTAGCTTCGCTTTCCTGGGAACCTGTTTGTCTCCCACTCCATCAGCTCGCTCACTGCCGCCATGGCCCAGCTCACATTTACAGCCTCTGAAAGGCTGAGATCTCTGTCCCTGCTCATTTCTTGATGTATGTTCCTGCCAGCCCTCACACCCCACGTCACCCTGCTTTTCAGCCACACTCCCTGCTCTTTCCCTCCACTCATTCTCTCCAGATCCCCAAGGTTTCTGCCCATCCCTACAGACATTGGTACCATTGTCCCCAAAGCACCTCGCAGAGAAGCTCCAATGCGCCCCATCGCTCCGTTCCCCAGCACCGCTCCCTCCCTCTCTCAGGCTTTCTCTCTATTAGCAACACATTCAGGAAGGCTGGGTTCCTGCACATTGCGGGGGAGATCTTAGTCCTCCTCGATGCCCATCACTCCTGACCTCTCCCACATTATTTGCCATCCCCACACGCAGCCCCTGCTCTCCCAACACAACCACTGCCAGTTCCCCAGGCACTCAGCACTCACGGCTCCTCCCTTCCACCACCAGCAGCACAAACTTTTGCCTCCTCCTGCCCAGCCTGAAAGTCCCATCTCACCAAAGGCTGCCAGTTGCAGCAGGGCTGCCAGCAGAAGGAGGAGCATGTCCCGCTGTCCCTTCCAGGGGCGCCACGGGACCTGCCAGCAGGAGGGACCTGATGCTTGCACCTTGCCCTCTTCTGCCTCTGCCAGCTCAAAGAGGCCTGGAAGCCCCAGCCCAGAGGGTGGAGCCAAACCCCCTCCCTGCTGCTCCAGACAGGCCTCTCGGGGGTCTGTGCCCACCTCTGCCCCAGGCAGGCTCTGCTGTGAGAGAACAGCCCCGTGGGCTGAGCCCTGTCCATGCCAGGGACAGGCAGCCCTTGGCAACTGCTCCTGGCAGCAACCGGCGAGGCCCAGGCTGCCCCCAGCTCTGCAGGAGAAGGAGGAGGCTCTGCTGTTCCCACCCTGTCTGCCTGTGCTGGGATGTCGGGATGGAGAGAGGAGCAGGCAGGAGCTGACGGACCTGGAGCCGGGGGCTGTGGGGCCTCAGCACCCTCCTCTGCACTCGCTCGAATGCTCTGTACAGACTCTTGCCACGGGAGAGAAGAGACATCAGCTCACAGCTGGGAATTCCCCTGTCCCAAAGCAGACACGCACAGTCAAGTGGACAAAGCACCTTTCTGCAGACCCTGATGCTGCACTGACCCACGGTGGCCTTTGAACTCCACTGAAACAGCTTTCCCCAAAGCTGGGTCTTGCGGCAGGGCCCCTTGTCCCCCTCTGCCTGGTGACCTTCTCCCCCACTGAGATCTTGGAGAGAGCTGCACCCCCTGGTGCCACTGCAGGAGAAATGAGGCCGGGCTGGGGGAAGCCCCCGAGGCAGGGCATGAGGAGGGCTCCAAGGACAGGCAGAGTGCACTGGGGAGAGCGGGGCCTCTGGACCCCAGCACACCAGCACACGGCCACGCAGCCACTGGAGGGCTCACAGAGGAATTCTCAGTGTCTTCCACAAGTCTCGCTGTCACGTAATGCCAGGAAGGAGCACGGGCACAGGACACGGCATTTATGTTTCTCCTCTGACTTTGACCTCTGCCCCTGAGGGACGCGTCTCGGAGCAGGTACTCTCAGAGCCAGGCCTGCAGGAATACCTGAAGAAGCCACGTGCAGCAGGGCAACCATCAAGCAAAGAGCAGCAGCAGGGAAGCCCTGCACAAGCGGTCCCAGCCTCCTGCGTTGCCCATCACCTCTCCAAAGGCACTGGCAGAAGAACCACAGACGCCGTGTGGAAAACCAGGGAAGCGGAGACCCTTTCAGCACCTTCCCCTTCCCCTTCCTCTGCAGGCACTGAGCCTCTCCTCGGCAGGAGGAGGATCTGGGCCTGCAGCTCCCAGGGTGCAGAGGGGAAGCAGCGCTGCCAGGGCAGAGCTGAGGCCCCTTCCCCCAGGCTCAGCCTTGCCCAGGCACAGCCCCTCCCTCTCCTGTGTTTTTGCCCAGCCCAGGCAGCTCCTGCCCCAGCGTGTCCCCCACAGCACAGAGGTACAAGGCACTGTCAGAGCCCTCCACCTCCTCCAGCTGCAGGAGGCTGGATTTCCCCGTGGCGTTCAGCGAGGTGGTGAGACGGCCGCTGCGCTTGGAGCCAGCTCGTGCGTGGAAGGAGAGCAGCTGGGGAGCTTGGCCTTTCCTCTGCTGGTACCACAACACATCCGCAGGGACTGATGTCTGGTAGGTGCAGGTTGTTTGAAAGGTGTCTCCCTGCTTCACTGTGACTTGTCCTTCTTGCTGGCTGACGGTGATCTGCCCCGTGGTGCCTGGAAGAAAGGAAGGGTCAGCAGCTCTGCAGGGAAAGGCTCGGAGATGAAAACCAAGATGCAAAGAGTGGCAGGAGAAGGCTCTCCGTGCCTTGCTCAGCAGCCCGAGCTCCAGCGATGGCAAGAGCAAAGCAGGGAGGGTCTGTGGGCAGGAGATCTGGGACCTCGGCTCAGCGTGGACCCCTCAGCACAATAATGCCAGTTCCCTGCCACAGGGAGACCCCCAGAGCAGAGCTGGGCTCTCACCCAGCCCTTTGGTCTCCACTCTGGTGCTGCCTGGAGTCTCCAGGGCACAGCCTGTGGTGCCTGACCCTCCGCTGCTGGCTCCAGGGCACCTCCAGCACGGTCAGGGTCCTGGCACCTCCTGAAAAGCTGACCCAGCCTGCTCTCCCTGCACAGAATTGTTGTGTGGGTGAGGGTCTCCTGGGGAGAAGAGAAATTGTGCTTCCAGCTAAAGCCAATGCTTACCCAGAGGCTGCCTCAGGAAGGCAGCGAGGAGGAGACAGGTGAGGGACCTGCTGCGACCGATCATGCTGCGTGGGTGAGAGAGACCCATAAACCCACACGTCCCCCTCTCAGAGCCCTGAGAGAGCAGAGCTGCCGGCCAGGACTCTGCAAGGGGAACCAAGGGTGAAATGGGCAGGAGGAAATGCTTGTTCCTAGCACAGCTGCAATGCTTGTGCTGTGCTCCTCCCTCCTCCTGCAGTGACCTGTGTTGCTCCTGCAGCCCAGACCTTCTGCCTTTCCAAGGTGACAGGTATAAGGGTGTCACCAGGGTCTGTGCCTGTCAAGCAGCCTCTTACACACGTCCTCCTGTGCAATTTCTGTGCAGCCTCTCTTCTCTTCATACCTGGCACCTGCTGCCTCACCACCCTCCACACCATGATTGGCTTGGCCTCTCCAAGATCCTACTCAGTGTCCAGCCCCAAGCTCCTGTCAGCACAGCCCAAGGTGCAGCCCTCCCAAACCCAGTGACTAACGCCCCCAAGCCCTGCAGACCCCAAGTGTCTCACTCTGCCTGCAGGGCACTGGGGACTTTCTCCCTCGAGCTGAAACAGTTCTCTCAGACACACAGAGATGAAGTTTCCCGCCACCCTGGCAATGCCATCTCACAAAGCAGCGTCTGAAGAGCTTGGTGAAGGAAAAACCCCAAACCCCAAACAGCCTTTCCACTTGGCCAGAACCCTTCTGCTGCCAGTGTCCTCATCCAGTTGGATCTGCAGTTGTCCTCTCCTTCCTTCTGGCCTTTCAGAACCAAACCTGCCAACCCCATTCCCAGTCCCTGATCCAAGAAGGTCCCATTAGGTGAGGCTGGGAAGGGCTGGGCCCAGGTAAGGCAGGGGCTGTCTGAGATCCATGGAACTATGGAGTGAGAATGGTTGGGTTGGAACAGAAACATTGAGTCCAACCTCCTGCCACTGGCAGGGACATTTGTCAGCAGACCATGTTCCTCAAAGCCTCGTCCAACCTGACCTTAAACAGTTCCGATGATGGGGCACCCACAGCGTCCCTGGGGACCTGTGCCAATGTATCGCCAGGCTCATCGTGGAATATTCTTCCTTCTGTCCCACCTAAATCTTCCCTCGTTCCATTGGAACCCATTATCCCTTGTTCTATCACTACAGGCCCTGGTAAAATGTCACTCTGCATATTTCTTTCCACCCCCCCAGCCCAGCGAGGCACGCTTGTCCCAGCTTTTCCCAGTTGCTTGGCCCAGGACATGGGCTGGTAGGAACAGGAGTCCAGACCAGCACAGCCGGGGCATCCCAGTGCTCCGGACAGCAGCCACAAATGTTGACAGCCACAGCCACAGCACCGTGGGCTTTGCAGGCGGCCCCAAAGCTGAGGAAAGGACTTCATGTTGCCCCACACCAGCCCTTCATCCTTGTCCCACAGCTCGTGTCACTCAGAGCCGCGCTGGCCAAGCTCAGCAACCACTGCTGGACAATCCTGACACAGATGTTTTACACACACAGTCACATCTGTTCTGGCTGCCCAGTGCCCAACAACAGCAGCAATTGATTCAACACCACTGCAGCTGCTTTGGAGAACATTTCTAGCAAACTGGTCGGGCTGGCACCTTGCTACCCGATGCTGCACCTACCGAACACAGCCAGGAGCTGGGCTCCTTCCAGGGAAGGCAGGCAAAGAGGAGGAGATCAGAATTGGAACCTCTCCGAGCAGGGGAAGACCCTGGGAAGATGCCAGCCCTGCTGGGAAGCTCTCACAGGTAACAGGTATAAGGGTGTCACCAGGGTCTGCCCCTTTCAAGCAGCCACTTACACACGTCCTCCTGTGCAATTTCTGTGCAGCCTCTCTTCTCTTCATACCTGGCACCTGCTGTCTCACCACCCTCCACACCACGGTTGGCTTGGCCTCTCCGAGATCCTGCTCAGTGTCCAGCCCCAAGCTCCTGTCAGCACAGCCCAAGGGGCAGCCCTCCCAAACCCAGCAGTCAACACCCCCGAGCCCTGCAGACCCCAAGTGTCTCACTCAGCAGGCTCTGGGGAGAAGATCTGAATCAGAGCCTCTCCGACCAGCGGAGGACCCTGGGAAGATGCCAGCCCTGCTGGGAGGCTCTCACGGCACAAAGTTTGTCCTCCAGGTGCCGCCACTCCTGTGCCTCTGGAGACTGCCCCGAGCTGACAGCAGATGAGGAGCTGGACTTGTCCAGCAGTGCAGCTCCAGGAGCTCTGATGAAGAGAGGCTGTTTTTGTAAAGGCAACTTCCTCAGCCCAGCTTCCTCCCTGCTGTCCCAGCCCCCGCATTGGCAGCTGCAGGGCATCTGGCTGCCCTGGACACACAGCCCTTTGCTGCCTTGAGAGCAGCTCAGGGCAGCCCCTCTGCATGCACCGAGCCTGGAACTTGTCCCACAACCCCACAGCCACCCTGCAGGGATCACCAGGGATGGGGCAAAGCTTGTCACACCTTGGGATTCATTTGTCTTGTAGAGTGGAGAAGCCCTGGAGCTGCAGCAGTGGGGATGGCCTCGGGTTTTGGCTTTGTCTCTGCTGCCTGGACTTTGCGTGGGAAGGGGCTGAATGTGCCAACAAGGTCCTGCAGCTTGGACCCCAACACACCTTCTCTCTCACCTGTAAGGAGAAAACAATGGATTCAACCCCTTTTGTGCAACGCTCGCAAGATCCAAGCTCCTCTGCTGTCATTCCACACAGCCATGTCTCCTTTTGTACCTACACAGCCCTCCCCAAAAAGACTCCTTTTCCATGGGCAGACTGGAAGATCTATAAGAGGAGGAAGAAGGAGTCAGGGACCCAGGCCTGGATGTAGCACTTTAATGAGTCTAAAGATAGAGGGAAAAGAGGGGGCTCATGAGGAGCACCAGGGGCAGCCACCAAGGTGCAGAGGAGCTCCTGCGGGGTGTCCATCCGTCTGCCTGCCCTGCCGAGGGAGGGAGGTCCTGCTGGGTTGGTGTTGAGACAAGGCAACAGCAAAGGAAAGAGAGAGAAGAGAGTGGAAGAAGGAAACAATGTTCCACAGCTGTAAATGTAATTGCTCAAAGCTCTATCTCCTGTCCAACTTCATGTCCTGAGGTCTTGGGAGGTTCCTGTCCAGGGCCATCGCCAGCAGGTTTAGCAGGGCTGACATCTGTTGCCACAGTAGCAGCTGGCGATGCAGGAGAGGTCACAGCAGCCAGTGTTGATGGGGACTCCGTCACAGCTGAGGATGCTGCCAACGGCAGCGGAGGTGGAGGAGCCCACGGCGGTGTTCTGTGGGAAGGAGCTGAGGATGGGGCCGGGCAGGGTCACCACCACAGCAGAGGGCTGGATGACAACGGTGGAGCTCTGGCACTGCCTGCAACAGGGCTCATTGCAGCTGCTGGCCAGCGGGGTCGGGCCGCAGGGCTGGCAGGGCCGGCACTGGTTGCAGGAGGACATGTCTGAAGTTGCACCTGGGAGAGAGGTCAAGGACAAAACTGACAGGGACATCTCAGCGACAGCCTGGAAAGGAAGCCAAGGTCCCTGCCATGTGAGGAGGCACAAGTGGGGAAAAAGGGCTGCTGTTCATGAGCCCAGCATGGTCACTCAGACAGCAGATAGGTCCAGGGATCCTCCTGGAGCAGGGATGAGCTGAACTCTCCTTGAAGGCCAGACCCAGGCCTAGAGGAGGAGGTGGAGGACAAAGGGGGTTCCAACTCACCTGCTTCCCAAGGACAAGGAGGGGGCAGAAGTGGCTGAGAGAGCAAAGAGCAGGGCTTCCTTTTATCCCAGCCTTGTGCAGCCTCAGGCTCAGAGGAAGACACAACCATCTTCCTGCAGCTCCTAAGGAATGGAAACATCCCAAGAAATGACATGGCAGTGGTGCTGGTTCCCCCTGCGTGCCAGAAGGATGTGGTGGAGTCAGGTGAGCTCAGCCTGGAGCACTCCTGGAGCTTTGTTTATTATGATCGTGTGACAGGAAGGACCCCAGCTGCACCCAGCCTGGCCATCCTTGTCTGCTCCTCCAAGGGCTCCTCTGAGCATCACCCTGTCCTTCTCTTTCCTTCCCATCTGTCCCATCCCAAGGGGCAGTGGCTCTTGTCCTCCCAGGCAGTGGCTGCACTTCAGCGTTTCAACTCCCTTTCACCCTAAGGTGCCCTCAGGAGGCAGCTGCCAACCTCTGGGACCTCCTCCTCTCCCTGGATGCTGCCTGGGCATCTGTCCTGCTTCGGGTGTCCTGTCCCTGCTTCAGCAGGAGCTCAAGGCAGCTCCTCAGTCCCATCTCTCGCTCTTGCCTCTGCCCCCACGTGCTCCTGGGCAATGACGTGCGTGGCAGTGGGATTGTGTCCCAGTGTGGGGGATTCTCTGCACGCACATCCGTGTGCTCGTGTGTGCACACCCCTGGGTGCCTCTGGGGACACCGTGGTTCTATGGACCCTTTCTGCGAACAAGTTGGCCCTTCCTCATTCCTGAGGGAATGGGAGGGCAGGACACGCTGTCTATGGGCCTCGTTCAGCCTGGGACCCTTGGAGTTGAGCACAACATCTGTGGCTACTCCACAGCCCGTGACCGTGAGACCTTCCCTCGCTGCATCTCTGCCCACAAATATTCCCAACTTGTGCTCTCCGCACGGGAGAACCCCAGTGGCTGAGAGGCCCTGGGAGGTCAGCGGCCCCACAAGCACTCAGGGCAGTTCCTGCTGCTCTGGATGGAGCTGTGCTGGGGGAGAAGGCTCAGGCAGAAGATGGCTGTGAGCATGGAAAGAAGGGAAGGCAGCAGGAACGGTCTTGGCTGGAGTCCAGAGCCTCTTCCTCACCTTCCCACCCATCTCTAGAAGCAGAGGCCTTGGCATGCATCCACAAGCAAGGATGCCAAGGGCAGGAGCCCTGTTCCCAAATAGAATTGCACGGAGGCAGCAGCAGCGTGGCTGATGGGCTCCGCTCTGGGCAGGAGTGAGTCCCCATTGGAGCCGGCTGGAAGTGACTCTGTCAGACACGGGGGCAGGCCCTGTGTTTCTCTCCCAGATGCCTCCTCGTGCAGCCGTCCTCTCCACGCTACCAAAGCCTTGCCACACAATCCCTATCCAGTGTGCCCAACACACGGTGAGGCACAATTGCTTGAATAAAAGTGTCAGCAGAAAAGAACCAGCCCAGGCTTCCTTCGGGGACAGTTGGGCCTGGGAATAATCGTAAGAAAATTGATGTTCTTCATCACGCTTAAAGATTGGGAATAAAATCTCCAATCCTACAGCTGTCTAATGTCCTTGTTAGATGCCTTGGGCAGTGGAACAGCGGGAGTTAGTGATGGTCATTTCCATACTGGTGTTCTCCTCAGCTCTTAACTGCTGACTTTCACATCCACCCGGGGCCTCTCTGACCCCCCAGGGCATTTTCCCAAAGGCTTTTACCTGCCAGGTCCCAGAGGGGGCAAATCTGCTTTTATGGAGTGCAGGGCTGCAGGGCTGCTGATTCATTTAGCTGAACACTCATTGGTGCGAGGTCTCAGGCCCTGCCTCACTCAGCACCAGCACTCAGCGTCCCCACTGACACCTGCCCGTGCCCTCACGAGGGTCACAAAGTACAGACGTGTCCTCACACACCCCTGCAGAGAGTCAGGAAAATACTTGTGTGGGCACATCGAGCCACCAGAGGGTCAAGCACAAATGAAAACACATAAAAGCAACGGTGGCCTCTGCTGAGGGGATTTGGGCACCACACTGGCACAACAGGACTCAAGTACATTGGGGAAGGACCGGCTGCCAGACAGGCTCATGGTGCTGCCTGAGGACCCGCAGAGACCAAACCGAGAGGAGAGAGGAGAAATGAGGCCAGAAAACTGTCCTGAGAGCATGGTCAGTGTTGCGATAGGGTCAAACCCTTGCAGCAGGAGCCCCTCTGCGTGCAACAAGGAGCAACCGTCAGAGACAGCTGGAGAGAGCAAGAGAAAAAGACGTGCCATGTCCTCTTCCATGGGGGCACTGGGGCATCCAGATCCAAAATACCAGAGCGATGCCCATTTCCTGACAACTTCACAAAACACAAGCGCACCCCAGAGACCCAGGTGCTCATCACCTGCCTGCACGAGATGTCACCAGCACTGGAGATGAGTCTTCTGCCTACACGCATGTGTTTCTGCCCCACAAACCCTCAGGCCTCTCTTCCCTGGCACTTAGAGAAGCCTCATCCGGGACAGCACCGGGCATAAGGCAGGAAATGCAAAGGCAGCAGGGCAGGAAAGCAGGACACAGCCCATCCCATTAGCTGGGATGGTTGGCGTTTCCTGGGAGCTTGTCAGAAAATGATCCCTTCCCCAGAGGGAGCCCCTGGGCCTGAGGCAGGGCAGGAGCACTCTAAAAGGCAGCCCAGCTCTCTGCGCTCTCATCCACTTCTCTCACCTCCCTCTCCTTGGCAATCAGGTGAGTGCGAAGCCGCTTCTGCTCCTCCTTCCAGACCAGGTGTGTTCTCGCTGTCAGTCCCAGCTGCTGTGGGCTGTGCTAGCGCAGGGCTGGGAGCTGCTTCTCCTGGGAGAGGGAAGGGGAGAGCAGGGCTTGCCCAGAGAGGGGCTGGGATGTGCTTGAGGAGTCTGTTGGGATCTGATTTGAGCAGTGTGTGTTCTGGGCCAGGAGGTGCCTTGCCCCCCATGGGGCTGAATGCAGAGCTGCTCCTCATGTGTCCCCTATCCCTCTTTCCTCCCTCATTCTCTCCCAGGTGCACCTCTTGCCCAGAGACATGTCCTGCTGTCCCTGTGAGCCCTGCCGGCCCTGCCAGCCCTGCGGCCCGACCCCGCTGGCCAGCAGCTGCAATGAGCCCTGTTGCAGGCAGTGCCAGAGCTCCACCGTTGTCATCGAGCCCTCTGCTGTGGTGGTGACCCTGCCCGGCCCCATCCTCAGCTCCTTCCCACAGAACACCGTTGTGGGCTCCTCCACCTCCGCTGCTGTTGGCAGCATCCTCAGCTGTAACGGAGTCCCCATCAACACTGGCTGCTGTGACCTCTCCTGCATCGCCAGCTGCTACAGATGTCGGCCCTGCTAAATCCACTGGCAACGTTCCTGGGCAAGAAAATCCAAAGACTTCAGAACAAGGTGCTGGACACGAGATAGAGCTTTGAGCCATTGTTTTTACATCTTTTGGCCATCATTTCCTCTTTCCACTCTCTTGTCTCTCTTCCCTTTGCTGTTGCCTTAGCTCAACACCAACCCAGCAGGAACCTGTTGGACACCCTCCCTCTGCAGAACAGGCAGATTAACAGCCTGCAGAAGCTCCACCGCATCTCGGTGGCTGCCCCTGGTGCTCCCCGTGAGCCACCTCCTTCTATTCTTTAGACTCATTAAAGTTGTGCTGCATCCAAGCCTTGGAGAGGACTGGGTTGAGTGCAACAGAGGAGCCTTCTTCATTCCCCAAGGAACACATTGCATGGGGTTGTCTTTTGTGCCGTGACTCTTGGAGCTGCAGAAGTCATTCCTGGCTCCTCCTCAGCCAATTGCCATCCGTCCTTCCAGCCTTACTGCACCCCTTCCCAGATGGGCCCAGATGCTGCTGCTGGATAACTGCAGACCTCAGGGGCATTCAGGGAGGTTCTTCTGTGTCCTGTCTGCAGAGAACACCCTGGTCCTTTTCTCTGTAAGGGGTGCCATGCTTCCAGATGGCTTTGAATCACTGGGGAATCATCAAGGTCCTGAAATTTAACAAGTCTCTGTGCCAGATTTTTCACCTGGGCAGAGTGGCACCAGACCCTAAATGAAATTGGGAGGAGAGTGCCTGGAGGCCAGCTGTGCACAAAGGGCTCTGGAGGTGCTGGCTGAGAGCAGCACAATCGGATTCAGCAGTACCCTGGCAGCCAAGAGGCCAAAGCGCATCCCAGGTGCAGCAGACCCTGCAGAACCAGCTGATCAGGAGGGGTGATTATCTTGCTGTGTGCAGTGTTGGTAGGGCCCCACCTTGAGTGCTGAGTGCAGCTCTGGGCTGTGATGGAGCTGCAAAGGTGCCTGAATGTGTCCAGAGGGGGTTAAGGAAGCTGATGAATAGACTGGAAGGCACATCCTACCAGGAGTGGGAGAGGACTTGAGGTTGTCCTAGTTTGGTGAAAAGTAGGCTGAGGGGCAACCTCATTGCTCTCTGCAGCTTCCTGAGGAGGGGAAGTGGAGGAGGAGGTGTTGCCTTTTCTCCCTGGAATCCAGGAACGGCACAGGTGGGAATGGTTCAGAAGAGATTGTGGGCAGGCTCAGAGTTGACTTGGGAAAGCATTTCTTTACTGAGAAGGTGATGAGACTCGGGGACAGTTTCCCCAGGCAGGGGATTGATTCCCTCTGGCTTTCAGTGTTTAAGAGGTATTTGGACAAGGCTCTTCATGCCACGCTTTAACTATTGGTCAGTGCTGAAGTGGTTCAGCAGTTGGACGGGATGATCCTTGTACCTCCCTTCATTCTCAAAAGATTCTATTCTGTTCCAGTCCAGTCCAGTCTATCCTTGTGACCTCACGCTGCCTTATCCCCTGCACTTGACCGGCATTTGGAGCCCAGGCAGGATGTTGCCCAACCACAAAAGGAGTGATTCTCTCAAGCAACACCACCTTTGCTGCAAACAAAGGGCTGTGGCACTCTTACCCACCTTCTAAAGGTGTTTCTGTCATTTGCTGCTGCTGTCAGACACCCTGGACACTCGGTGCCCCTCACAGCCCTCCACAACCACGGCAGTGCTTGTGTATCTGCTGTTGGGTCAGTGAGTCACACACAGGAATGGTGTTGCTTATCTCTCCTATTGCCTCAATACAATTGGATTTACCTGCGGTCAGGCTCCGTTACTGTTCAGACCACTCTTTCTCTTCAAGATATAGAATATGGCACAAGCTGGCTTTGAAGAAAGCACGACTGGAAGGGTTATCATCAAGTGGAAAGGTTGTGGTTGGTTTGGCCTCAGTATTTCTTTTCCAATGAGATTTAAATAAACTGATTTATGAGAAGGAACAGGACAATGTGGCAGGGATCTTCATTTACTGAATGGCGAGGAGTTGCAAAGGACGATGTCTGCTCTATCCCTCTTCAGCTTCTCACTATGGAAAGGCAGAAATCTTACTCTTTCTGCATGTGTTTTTCTTTTCTTGTGGCAGCCTGGGTTGGGAGAGGGTTCTAGAATCGTAAAATCATGGAATGGTTTGTTTTGGAAGGAACCTTAAAGATCACCCAGGTCCATCCGCCCTGCCAGTTGCAGGGACCCCTCCCACTAGACCAGGCTGCTCAAGGCCATATCAAAGCTGGCCCTGAACTCTTTCAGGGAGGGGGCATCCACTTCTCCTCTGGGCAACCTTTGCCATTGCCTCACCACCCTCATCGTGAAGAATTCCTTTGTAATATCTCATCTCCTCATTCCAATGTAAAGCCGGAATGCAGGGCCTGATCACCACTGGCTTAGGAGAAGTCGAGTATGACTTGCTCAGCTCCAAGAGACAAGGACTGGAAAGGACCCCATTGTCCTGTGTGCCACCCTCCCCTTCCTCTGGGAGTCATGAAAGGTCCACGTGAGTCCCCACCTTTCTTCCCACCACCCAGGGCAATGCCTTTCTTCCTTGACAGCTCCAGACAGTGACACCAAAAAAGGACTGAGTGAAGGCAAAACTGGAATGCAGAAAACTTGAATGACTCTGAAGAGGGCAAGGAGGTCACTTGTAGAGGAGGGGGCAGCCAGAGCAGGGGGAGCATTGGCAGCCGTTGAAAATCCGTGTCCATTGCCCACAGAGGAGATCCCACGGGGGTTTTATCTCCCTGATAAAAAAGGGAGAGGGGTGAGAGGATCCCCTCAGGCTGGCTTTGAGAGTTTTATAGCCTGGAAGAAAAGGAGAACAAGAGGAGACAGAAGAGAGGGGAAGGCTGGGAAGTTACTTTTTGGCCATGAATTCAGAGAGCACCAGCTGCTCTCCTTGGGAAGGGCAGCAGTGCATGCTCAGCGTCTCTGAAAGCAATGATGGCCAGAAGCGCTGTCCTTAGTTCAGAGTCCAGGTCTGGATTCCTGGGGGTCCTGCTCTGGGCTGTTGTCAGTGGCTTTAGCAGGGCTGTCATCTGTTGCCACAGTAACGGCTGGTGATGCAGGAGAGGTCAATGCCCCCAGAGGAGATGGGCGTTCCGTTGGAGCTGAGGATGCTGCCGACGGCAGCGGAGGCGGAGGAGCGAGGAGCCCAAAACGGTGTTCTGTGGGAAGGAGCTGAGGATGGGGCCGGGCAGGGTCACCACCACAGGGCAGGGCGCGATGACAACGGTGGAGCTCTGGGGAAAATTTCTGACTCAAATGGTGTTGGGCACTTGCCTGAAGAGGCTTTTCTTTGAAGAAATATTTAGCAGCGTCATTGGGTCTGGTGGCACTTGGCAGTACCGTGTCTGCATGAGGCCAAGAAACCTTTCTGCCTCACTGCCCACTTTCTACCTCCCATGACAAACAGCACCACGACCCAGCACACAGTGCAGGACAATGATGTAAAAAGGATGCAAAGAAAGGGCTTCACACTCACCTCATCGCGAGAAAGAGGCAAGAGAAGTGGATGAGGAGCTGGGCTGGCTTATATGATGGCCCTGACCTGCTCCAGGAGCAGAGATTCACCTGCAGCCTGTGGTGAAGATTGTGCTGATGCAAGTTGCCTCCCTGCAGCCCAGGGCAGAGCACGGGGCAGCAGCTGTGCACACTGCAGCCCATGCAGGACCCCACGCTGGAGCCGCTGGCTGTGTCCTGAAGGAGCTGCAGCCCAGGGAGAGGAGCCCACACTGCAGGAGTGTTTCTGGCAGGAGCTGCGGCCCATGGGGAAACGCCGCTGGAGCAGTCTGCTCCTGAAGGACTGTGCCCATGGCTAGAGGCTTGAAGAAATGCAGCCTGTGGGAAGGACCCACGTTGGAGAAGTTTGTGAAAGACTCCATCGCGTAGGTGAGACCCATTGCTGCAGCAGGGGAAGAGCCTGAGGAGGAAAGGGCAGTGCTGCTGGAGCATTATGAATGTGTTAGAAATCTCTGAGTCCTTATCTTCACCCACAGGGTTTTCATGGTATATTCTCTCCTAATCTTGTTGATGGAGGGGGA
The DNA here is from genome assembly GCA_033558235.1 of Neomorphus geoffroyi. Taxonomy (NCBI): domain Eukaryota; kingdom Metazoa; phylum Chordata; class Aves; order Cuculiformes; family Neomorphidae; genus Neomorphus; species Neomorphus geoffroyi. Next base: position 445,166 of record JAUMJM010000037.1, read on the forward strand.
GGGATAGAGGGGCTTGGTGGATACCTGGCAGCCAGCATGGTCAACCCAGCACATCCAGTTTAAACAGCCCTTAGCGGTGAGAGCACGTGCAGAACAGCAGTGGCTCTGAGCTTCCCTTCATTAACCACAGTTCCCTCTTGGGGCAGGACAGTGGTGTGGGGATTTCTGCCCTTCCACTTGGATGCTTTTTCTCAAGACATCCAGAATTTCATGCAGGAAACAGGACAGGAGACTGTGGTGGTTGCCTGGAGACATTTCCACCAATGTGAATGAAAGTGATTTCCATTTACAAAAAAATCCTCTCTCCCCAGAAATGCAGGCAATTCCTGAGCAGGGACTGTCTGGGGGGACCAGTGAAGCAGTCAAGAGCTCTGCCCTCACCTGCAGCTCTTGGGAAGTGCCCCCAGCACCTGCAGCCTTGGGGATCTTCACATTCTCCTTCAAGCTCTGTAGCAGAGCCCTTTGCTCTCCCTCAAAACACCTCCCTTCCCCTCTCCCCGTTTGCATGCTGATTGCCCTCAGCTCCCATGTGCTGAGCTCCAATTTCCAGCCTTGATGCATTCAGCAGTCATTCCTTGGAAAAGCATCTCCCAGCTACTCCTGCCCGTGGCTGCTGGCCTGGGCTTCTTCTAGATTGGGTGGTGGGGAGGAGGGAAAGGTGGAGCAGCAGATATGGGCTATGTCAAAGGCTGCTCCCTGCATTCCAGCTCCTGCCGTTCTCTACAGCAAATCACCTTCCAGAGCTGCTCACCCACCCCTTATCACCCCAGGGCAGCTCCAAACAGAGCAAGCAAGAGGGACGCCCTTCCTCCAGAGCTCATGGGGCTCCTGACTCTTCGGGACCTCCTGCCTTTCAGAGCATTTGTGGGCAGAGACACAGCACTGATGGTCACTGGCAGCAGAGAATCCAGGGCTGCTTTCCTCAGATCCAGGGGATGCTGCCCAGACGAGCGGCTACGGCGAGGTGTCCCAATCTCCCATTCCTCAGCAAATGGAAACGGGTTTCCTTGTGCCCTCATCCCCTTCCTCTCTCCTCTGGCATCTGGAAAGTGTCCACAGAGAGAAGGACCACATGGAGGTCCCGTTTGAATGCAGCAGAGTCAAAAGAGAGAAACAAAGTCAGTTCAAGTGGAAATCAGCAATGCAGGGAGCACTGCGGGAAGGAGAGAGTCTGCACGGCTGGGCTGTGGATGTTCGGGCTTGTTCCTGCGTGATGTTTGTCTGCCTGTCCCACAGACTGGGAGAAGCTACATGGTCCCCACCAGGGTGACCTTGGGGGCCTGTTGTGAGGACAGGGATCAAGGATTTCGGGGTGAACTGAAGAAACTGACCCTCATTGTGTGCAGAGGATGCTCAGCCCATCGGGTGTTGTCTGAGAGCTGAGCTCCCTTGTGCACACAGGGCAGCAGCTCCACCCAGTGTGGTTTCCCTGCCTGAGGACCTGCGATAAGATCTCCACACAATTTTAGATCACCATTAAAATGCTCCTTGGTTACTCCAGGCAGGCAATTAAGAACAAGGAAAGCAGGAGTGGGGCAATTAAGATACCAGTGCCTCCAGGAATCATCAGACCTAGAAAGAGTTGCAAGAGGAGCCAGCCCTTACCTGGCCAAGCTCCACTCCAAGAGACCAGAAAAGTTTGTCAGAGCTCTGCCAGGTTCTCTCTGCTGTGCTCTCCCACCACTCCTCAGCCCTGGCAGGGCCAGGCCTTCCCCTGGGGTGAAGTGCTTCCCTTTCCTTGCAGCAGTGGATAATTTTATTCTTCTGACACCAACACAAAGGATTTACCTGAGCACCCTTTGGTTTCCTCCCTTTCCTTGTCACCAGGACTACCATTTCTCTTTCCTGCTGCCTGCCACAGCCTATTTTCCACCTTTTCCTGGGTGTGACTGAGTCCCTGCTCCTCTCAGGCACCTCCTTTACCACTTGTTTCACCCTATGCAAACTGCTTGATGTCAGCCCTGCACGCCTGCCAAAGTCTGGAACCTGGCAAGTGGTGCAGGAGTGGTGGTGGGGCTGGAAGAGAGGTGGATCCCTGCTGGCCATGCCCACGCGTGCTCTCCATGGCCCTAGCCTGGGCAATGGAGGGGAGGAGAAGGTGGAGGTGAGTCCGTGGACCATCCCTCAGTCTATTCCTTCATCAACACACCTGCCAAGCTTTGGGGACCTCTTCTGTCCTCTCCCCCTTCCCCAGCACAGCAGTGACCAGAGCAGGAAGCACCCCAGTCCATGAGCCTCCCAAAATCAAAGCCGTTCTTCCTGGGCAGCTTGGGAGGGCTCCCAGGGAGGGAAGAACTCAGAGATCCAGGGTGACTTGCAGAAATCTTTAATGAGTCTAAAAGGGGAATGAAGATCAATCCAAGCACAGGCTCTCAGTGGGAGGATTATGAGGAGCAAGAGACTGCCCCCTTGGCCATGGTGAAGGTCATGCAAGGCATCCCCTTGCCTTTCCCACAGCGTGAAGGCTGGCTTTGGGAAGCCCAACAGGCCTGGGGAAGAGCAGGAAAGACTGAAGAGAAAGAAAGAGAGGTAGGGGTGCAAATGGACGGTGAGACAATGGCTGTGTTTTCTAAGAGCCCATGCTGTCCCCTTCCACTGGTGCGGGCAGTGCCAGAGCTCCACCGTTGTCATCGAGCCCTCCCCGGTGGTGGTGACCTTGCCCGGCCCCATCCTCAGCTCTTTCCCACAGAACACCGTTGTGGGTTCCTCCACCTCCGCTGCTCTTGGCAGCATCCTCAGCTGCCAGGGAGTGCCCATCACCTCTGGCTGCTGTGACATCTCTGGCATTGCCAGCCGCTACTGTGGCAGGAGGTATCGCTCCTGAAGAGATGCTGGGAAAGTCTCAAGGAGAAAACTCGAGGAATTGGGAACATGGTGCTGGGCAGAGGACCAAGATTTTCCAACACTGCTACCAGGAGAGTCAAATGGCTTTGTCTTTCTTCCCTTTTCCTTCTTTGCTTTGGTTCCCCTTGACAGCAAAGGTCCCCCTAAGGCCAGCCTGGTGGGAACCCTCTGTCTCCTCTCCCTCTATGGGGCAGCTTGACAGAAATCACACAGGAACTTGTCTACAGCCAAGGATCTCAGACTCCAAGCTGCTCACTGGCTCCCTGCAATACTGACTTCCACCTGGAGTGATTTTGTTTCCCCTCTCTTCACTGCTTAAATTTCTGCTACATTCAAGCCTGGCCTCCATCTGGTCCTTCCTTCTTGGCCCCTGCCCACTTTGACCACACAGAAAGGCGCTGCTGTGGCACAGAGGAGGGAGAGGGTCCAAGGAGACCCTTCTCCATTCACAGAGGAAGGAGAGGCTGGCACAGCCTGCAGGGTCTCCTCTTTTGGGCACCATGCCTTCAGCTGAGTCAGCCATCCCTGTTGCTGTGCTGGCCGTGACCATCAGGCTTTGCCTTGCAGTGTCTGCCCACAAGTGCTCAGAAAGCACCAACAGCCCCAAGAGCTCTGGAGGAAGGGCCTTCCTCTTGCTCTGGCTGGAACTGTGCCCGTGTGCTGTGTGTGAGGCTCCAGCAGATGATTTGATTTGCAGAACGGCTCGTGTGGTAAAGCAAGGAACAGTCTTTGGGCTGGCCCCCAGCTGCTGTTTCACCTTCCTCTCCCCTCCACCACCCACTCCAGGAGCCTTGGCCAGTAGCCACGGGCAGCAGTAGCCAGGAAAAGTTGCCCAAGCGGCTGAGGGTATCAAGGCTGGAAATTGGAGCTGAGCGTGTGGGAGCTGAGGGCAACAATCACGGGCATGGGGGCAGTGAAAGGCTTGATTTCTGAGCGAGAGCAATTTCCTCTGATACAGAGCGTGCAGGGCAATGTGGAGATCAGCAAGGACAAGGGTCCTGGGGCAGTTCGCGAGAGCTGCAGGTGGGTGCAGAGCTCTTGCCTGTTTCATTGGTGACCCCTGAGAGTCTGTGCTCAGGAACCGGCTGCCTTTCTGGGAGAGTGGGTTTTTTACAGGTAGATCTCATTCCTTCCGATTGGTGGAAATGTCTCTTGGCAGCCGTCTCAGTCTCATATTCTCTTTACTGTTCGAAGATCCAGATGTCTTGACAAAGGCGGACAAGTGGAAGAATGGAAATGCCCACACCCATGCTCTCCTCCAGGGAATTACTGCTGACCAAGGGTATCTCAGAGCCACTGAAGACCAATCTTTCATGAAATGGTTTCACTTCCACATGTGAAATACCTTTCCCCAGTCGCACTGTCAGTAAACATCATTGGCAGCCGCACAGTGGGACTTCTAACCCTAACACAGGAAACCCTGTAAGAAGCAGAAGGTCCTTTTTTATGATGATTGCATCTGCGATTCCCCTTGTTGGAGAAGGAGGGATGGCAATTCTCCTGAGAGACCAGTGAGCCCTTTGGCCCGAGCACTGCCAAAGCACTGCTATGGCTCCTGGCACGAGCCCTGCTTTGCCTGGCCAACCTTTGGCCAAGGCAGGCAAAGAGCACAGGTCCCATGCAGGATTTACACCTCAGACAAGGACATTCTTGCCAGAAGCTGGCTGCTCTTAATGGTGATTTAACCCAAGTCCTGACAGAGCAGCTGTTCTTTACAAGGCTCTCACTCCCTTGCTCAACCCCGTGATTTACACCCTAAGAAACAATGGGGTGAAAAGTGCTGGCATGTGTTCCTGTGGCACCCAGCACCAACTGCTTCACACTTGCAGTCTCCTGGCTCCCAGCTCTTTCGGATATTTCCTACATGTCAGCAAACGGCCCCACAAGAGAGCCCTGAGCTCCTGAGACCGTTCACCAGCCAGAGCTGGGGGAAGGAGGCAAACACCCAGCCACTTCAGAGAATTGCCTTCCTGCTCTTTCACCGGCCTTTGTGGAGAGAGAGCATTATCCCTCTGCAAGAGCTGCAGGAGATCCCTCAGAGATCAAACTCCCTGCAGCACACAGAGGGGAAACAGAAGCCCACGTCCTCGGTGTGGCCAGGCTGAGCTTCCCTGAGTTCATGAGGTGGCTGTGCGATGGGTTACCGTAATGATGGGGGTGACCCTGATGTTTGCTCTCCCTGTGTGGGGCTGAACTGGAGAGAGTTTACAGTCTGAGAGGGAGAGCCATTGAGGCTGGAGAAAGCGCCTGAGCCTGAATGTGTGCTCAGGTACCCATCACTGCTTGTCATTCCTTGCTTCTGGGGGAGAACTGTGTCTGTGCAGGGCTGAAGCCCCTTCCAGCCCTGGAGAGCAACTACAGCAGGTCCTGAAATGTCCAAGGGACCTGAGCGACAGCAGAGCGCAGGACACTGGAGGCTTACATCAGCTCTCCACCAACGCCACCTGGAGCCCTCAGACACAAATAGGGGCGTGAAAAGCCTCCAGCAGGGATGGCAGAGCAGACCCACATCTCTTGCGTGAGTCAGCCCATCGCGGAACAGCAGCAGGACAACAACCGAGTACCCTGGGCTTTCTCAGGGCAAGGGGGAGATGCTTCATGAGCAACAGACCCCATCTCACAGGGTGGGATCCAGCAGGAAAGTCAGCACTCTCTGTCTGAGCTTCCCCATCCACGCTGGGCTGGCAATGCCTGAGAACAGGCCCCCACATCCATTCCTGTTGCCCAGGGGAGGAAGGAAGATCACTGACACGTGGTTACCAACTGTTGGACCGAGAAACCAGCAGGGACAGAGGAACACAGGGGCTCTCTCCAGCCCTGGTGATTTGGCTGAGAAGGAGAAGAGACGTGAGCAGAGCAGAGCCTCTGTGCAAACATGGATGAGTGCAGGGAGGGCTTGAAGAGAGAATCTTGCCCAGTATCTGGCTGATGGGGCTTTACACATGCTGACACCCAGGTGCCGAGCAAGGAAGGGCTTTTCCCTTCTTGGGCTGCTGAGGCCCCATGGTCAAATCAAAAGTGCAGCTGGGCCTCCTGCCAGAAGCCTCATTGTGCAGCTGTGGCCACCAGTGGAGGCAGAGGGCAAGGGAAGGAGAGCACTAACTGAGAGGTTACTTGCTGTGAGTACTCACTCCCTGTCTCAGATCTTTGAAGTAGAGGGCATTTACAAACCTGTGTTGCCTTCTTCAGCCTGCAGCCTCCAGGTTTCTTGGACACTTTTCAACATCAAAGACCAAATTTTCTGGAACCAGCTGTGCCTCATTCTTGGGGCTTTTTCATCAAATCCTCCTCTGGTTTCAGCTGAATCATAGAATCATAGAATCTTAAGGTGGAAAGAGACCTCTGAGATCACGGAGTCCAGCTGTGCTTGTCTCCTTACAAAACCCTGACCCTAAGGAACACATCTACCCAGCATTTACAATCCTCCAGGGATGGTGACTCCACCACCTCCCTGGGCAGCCTGTTCAATCCCTGACCAGCCTTTCAGTCAAGAAATTCTTCCTAATGTCCAGTCTAATCCTCCCCTGGCACAACTTGAAACCATTCCCTCTTGTCCTATCGATTGTCAGTTGTGAGAAGAGACCAGCCCCCACCCCATCACAACATCCTTTCAGGCAGTTGTAATCAGTGATGTGTTCTCCCCTCAGCCTTGTCTTCTCTAAGCTAAACAACCCAAGTTCCCTCCTCAAAGACCCTGGCTCTGGGTGCAGTGTGAAAAATCTCACTGGGCTGTTCTTCTTAGCAGCGCAGGCTGGAGAGGCAGAGAATTATCACCCCCACGGCACCCAGGGGCTGCTGCTGGACAGGCTGAGGTGAGACCTCCAGGCAAGCAGGGACAGGGAGGGAACCGCTCCCCAGAGCACCCCCACGTTTCTGTGCAGCGCTGCACGCTGTGGGAACCAGTGTGGGCTGAAGCACACAGAAATAGGCAGCGCTGTCCTGGAGCTTCACATCCTGCACCTGCAGAAACACCTGGGAGTCCTCTGCAGACAGCACAGAGGAGAACCTTCCCACTTCCACTCGAGCTCTGGACTTGATCACCCTCAGCAGCAACTGAGGGGCCTGGGTCTGGTGCTGCTGGTACCACAAGATGAAGGGAGAGCGATCACTTGTGGAGAAATTGCAGTGCAGCTTTGCACTCTGTCCTGCCTGGATGGTCATCTCTGCTGGGAACTGGAACACAGAGTCCTTTTGGGCTCCACCTGTCAAGTAAGAAACAGGTTTTTAGCTTCGTTTTCCTGGGAACCTCTCTGTCTCTCAGTCCATCAGCTCGGTCACTGCTGTCATGGCCCAGCTCACATTTACAGTCGCTGAAAGGCTGAGATCCCTGTCCCTGCTCATTTCTTGATGTATGTTCCTGCCACCCCTCACACCCCACATCACCCTGCTTTTCAGCCACACTCCCTGCTCTTTCCCTCCACTCATTCTCTCCAGATCCCCAAGGTTTCTGCCCATCCCTACAGACATTGGTACCATTGTACCCAAAGCACCTCGCAGAGAAGCTCCAATGCGCCCCATCGCTCCGTTCCCCAGCACCGCTCCCTCCCTCTCTCAGGCTTTCTCTCTATTAGCAACACATTCAGGAAGGCTGGGTTCCTGCACATTGCGGGGGAGATCTTAGTCCTCCTCCATGCCCATCACTCCTGACCTCTCCCACATTATTTGCCATCCCCACACGCAGCCCCTGCTCTCCCAACACAACCACTGCCAGTTCCCCAGGCACTCAGCACTCACGGCTCCTCCCTTCCACCACCAGCAGCACAAACTTTTGCCTCCTCCTGCCCAGCCTGAAAGTCCCATCTCACCAAAGGCTGCCAGTTGCAGCAGGGCTGCCAGCAGAAGGAGGAGCATGTCCCGCTGTCCCTTCCAGGGGCACTCAGGGACCTGCCAACAGGAGGGACCTGATGCTTGCACCTTGCCCTCTTCTGCCTCTGCCAGCTCAAAGAGGCCTGGAAGCCCCAGCCCAGAGGGTGGAGCCAAACCCCCTCCCTGCTGCTCCAGACAGACCTCTCCGGGTCTCCTTAGGAACAGCGACAGGGAGTGATCCTGGTGATCCTGAGGGACGCGTCTCGGAGCAGGTACTCTCAGAGCCAGGCCTGCAGGAATACCTGAAGAAGCCACGTGCAGCAGGGGAACCATCAAGCAAAGAGCAGCAGCAGGGAAGCCCTGCACAAGCGGTCCCAGCCTCCTGCGTTGCCCTCTCCGTGTCTCCTTAGGAACAGGGACAGGGAGTGATCCTGGTGTGGGTTTTTAGAGGAAGAGGAAAATCATGGTAGTGAATATGAAACAGAAACTTGGGTAGAGGGCATCAAGATCAGTGGATGGGCAGGAGGGAGATGAAGGTTCTCATAACTCTGTCTCCAGGCAGAAAGACTCTACCCGTGCTTTACATTTTCCTCGTAGGAAAGAAGTCTCTAGAGCTCCAGATGTGCACGGCTGCCCTTCAGCTTCGACACCTCCTCCTGATGAGGTTTCCTTCCCGAGGACAGCTCCATTCCGAGCTTAAGGAGATCCCTCCCCCAAGAGCCAGAGGGGCTGCTGACATCACCAATTGGTTTCCCACAGTCAGAGGCTCCTGCGTCCAGGGCTGCACTTTTTGGGCTCCCCATCCACAGAAGGAGCCCCAGGGCCCCGCGCTCCCGGCCTGTCTGGGAGGAGGTGCAGGAAGGATGGAAGCACTGATGGCCATTGGCTGAGGTGTAGCCGGGAATGCCCTCCCCAGCCACAGGGGACAGAGCACAAAAGACAACCCAGAGCGATGAGTCCTGCTCTCTGCTTAATCTGACAGAAGGAAAGGTCCATTTTTGAACCAAGGCAGCCCTCCCCAAAAAGCCCCCTTTACCCTGGGCAGACTGGAAGAGCTGCCAGAGGAGGAAGAAGGACTCAGAGGCCCAGGTTTGGATGCAGCACAACTTTACTGAGTCTAAAGAAAGAAGGAAAGGAGGGGGCTCAGAGGGAGCACCAGGGGCAGCCACCAAGATGCTGTGGCGCTCCTGCAGGGTGTCCGTCTGCCTGCCCTGTAGGAAGGGAGGCCAAGAGCTCCCTGCTAGGTTGTTGTTGGGGGAAAGCGTCGAGCTAAGGAAAGTGATCGAGAGAAGAGTTGAAGAAAGACACAGTGGCTCAAAGCTCTATCTGGTGTCCAGCACCGTGTTCTGAGGTCTTGGGAGGTTCCTGTCCAGGGCCATCGCCATCAGGTTTAGCAGGGCCGACATCTGTAGCAGCTGGCGATGCAGGAGAGGTCACAGCAGCCAGTGTTGATGGGGACTCCGTTACAGCTGAGGATGCTGCCAACGGCAGCGGAGGTGGAGGAGCCCACGGCGGTGTTCTGTGGGAAGGAGCTGAGGATGGGGCCGGGCAGGGTCAGCACCACCGGGGAGGGCTGGATGACAAAGGTGGAGCTCTGGCACTGCAGGCAACAGGGCTCATTGCAGCTGCTGGCCAGCGGGGTCGGGCCGCAGGGCTGGCAGGGCCGGCAGGGCTCACAGGGACGGCACTGGTTGCAGCAGGACATGTCTTGGAGGTAAAGGTGCACCTGGGAGAGAGGTCAGGGAGGAAACAGAGCAGAGGCACGAATCAGGGAAAGCCTGAAAACCCACCAAAAGGAAGCCAAGGCACCTGCCATGTGAGGAGGCAGATGGTGTGAAGGATTGAAGAAGGATTTCTTTTCCTGGGCACAGAGAGGTCCCTCAGAGAGCAGCCAGATCCTGGGATCTCACTGATGAGCCTGGAGCAGGGATCATCTGAGCTGTCCTTGAAGGCCAGACCCAGGCCTAGAGGAGGAGGTGGAGGACAAAGGGAGTTCCAACTCACCTGCTTCCCAAGGACAAGGAGGGGGCAGAAGTGGCTGAGAGAGCAAAGAGCAAGGCTTCATTTTATCCTAGCCTTGTGCAGCCTCAGGCCCAGAGGAAGACACAACCATCTTCCTGCAGCTCCTAAGGAATGGAAACATCCCAGGAAGTGACACGGCAGCGGTGCTGGGTCCCCCTGAGTGCCAGAAGGATGTGGTGGAGTCAGGTGAGCTCAGCCTGGAGCACTCCTGGAGCTTTGTTTATTATGATCGTGTGACAGGAAGGACTCCAGCTGCACCCAGCCTGGCCATCCTCGTCTGCTCATTCAAGGGCTCCTCTGAGCATCACCCTGTCCTCCAATTTCCTTCCCTTCCGGCCCATTCCAACGGGCAGTGGCTCTTGTCCTCCCAGGCAGTGGCTGCACTTCAGCGTTTCCACTCCCTTTCACCCTAAGGTGCCCTCAGGAGGCAGCTGCCAACCTCTGGGACCTCCTCCTCTCCCTGGATGCTGCCTGGGTATCTGTCCTGCTTCGAGTGTCCTCTCCCTGCTTCAGTGGGACCTCAAGGCAGCTCCTCAGTCCCATCCCTCGCTCTTGCCTCTGCCCCCACGTGCTCCTGGGCAATGACGTGCGTGGCAGTGGGATTGTGTCCCAGTGCGGGTGATTCTCTGCACCGACATCCGTGTGCCCGTGTGTGCACACCCCTGGGTGCCTCTGGGGACACCGTGGTTCTATGGACCCTTTCTGCGAGCAAGTGGGCCCTTCCTCATTCCTAAGGGAATGGGAGGGCAGGACACGCTGTCTATGGGCCTCGTTCAGCCTGGGACCCTTGGAGTTGAGCACAACATCTGTGGCTACTCCACAGCCCGTGACCGTGAGACCTTCCCTCGCTGCATCTCTGCCCACAAATATTCCCAACTTGTGCTCTCCGCACGGGAGAACCCCAGTGGCTGAGAGGCCCTGGGAGGTCAGCGGCCCCACAAGCACTCAGGGCAGTTCCTGCTGCTCTGGATGGAGCTGTGCTGGGGGAGAAGGCTCAGGCAGAAGATGGCTGTGAGCATGGAAAGAAGGGAAGGCAGCAGGAACGGTCTTGGCTGGAGTCCAGAGCCTCTTCCTCACCTTCCCACCCATCTCTAGAAGCAGAGGCCTTGGCATGCATCCACAAGCAAGGATGCCAAGGGCAGGAGCCCTGTTCCCAAATAGAATTGCACGGAGGCAGCAGCAGCGTGGCTAATGGGCTCCGCTCTGGGCAGGAGTGAGTCCCCGTTGGAGCCGGCTGGAAGTGACTCTGTCAGACACGGGGGCAGGCCCTGTGTTTCTCTCCCAGATGCCTCCTCGTGCAGCCGTCCTCTCCACGCTACCAAAGCCTTGCCACACAATCCCTATCCAGTGTGCCCAACACACGGTGAGGCACAATTGCTTGAATAAAAGTGTCAGCAGAAAAGAACCAGCCCAGGCTTCCTTCGGGGACAGTTGGGCCTGGGAATAATCGTAAGAAAATTGATGTTCTTCATCACGCTTAAAGATTGGGAATAAAATCTCCAATCCTACAGCTGTCTAATGTCCTTGTTAGATCCCTTGGGCAGTGGAACAGCGGGAGTTAGTGATGGTCATTTCCATACTGGTGTTCTCCTCAGCTCTTAACTGCTGACTTTCACATCCACCCGGGGCCTCTCTGACCCCCCAGGGCATTTTCCCAAAGGCTTTTACCTGCCAGGTCCCAGAGGGGGCAAATCTGCTTTTATGGAGTGCAGAGCTGCAGGGCTGCTGATTCATTTAGCTGAACACTCATTGGTGCGAGGTCTCAGGCCCTGCCTCACTCAGCACCAGCACTCAGCGTCCCCACTGACACCTGCCCGTGCCCTCACGAGGGTCACAAAGTACAGACGTGTCCTCACACACCTCTGCAGAGAGTCAGGAAAATACTTGTGTGGACACATCGAGCCACCAGAGGGTCAAGCACAAATGAAAACACATAAAAGCAACGGTGGCCTCTGCTGAGGAGGTTTGGGCACCTCACTGGCACAACAGGACTCAAGTACATTGGGGAAGGACCGGCTGCCAGACAGGCTCCTGGTGCTGCCTGAGGACCCGCAGAGACCAAACCGAGAGGAGAGAGGAGAAATGAGGCCAGAAAACTGTCCTGAGAGCATGGTCAGTGTTGCGATAGGGTCAAACCCTTGCAGCAGGAGCCCCTCTGCGTGCAACAAGGAGCAACCGTCAGAGACAGGTGGAGAGAGCAAGAGAAAAAGACGTGCCATGTCCTCTTCCATGGGGGCACTGGGGCATCCAGATCCAAAATACCAGAGCGATGCCCATTTCCTGACAACTTCACAAAACACAAGCGCACCCCAGAGACCCAGGTGCTCATCACCTGCCTGCACGAGATGTCACCAGCGCTGGAGATGAGTCTTCTGCCTACACGCATGTGTTTCTGCCCAGAAACCCTCAGGCCTCTCTTCCCTGGCACTTAGAGAAGCCTCATCCGGGACAGCACCGGGCATAAGGCAGGAAATGCAAAGGCAGCAGGGCAGGAAAGCAGGACACAGCCCATCCCATTAGCTGGGATGGTTGGCGTTTCCTGGGAGCTTGTCAGAAAATGATCCCTTCCCCAGAGGGAGCCCCTGGGCCTGAGGCAGGGCAGGAGCACTCTAAAAGGCAGCCCAGCTCTCTGCGCTCTCATCCACTTCTCTCACCTCCCTCTCCTTGGCAATCAGGTGAGTGCGAAGCCGCTTCTGCTCCTCCTTCCAGACCAGGTGTGTCCTCACTGTCAGTCCCAGCTGCTGTGGGCCGTGCTAGCGCAGGGCTGGGAGCTGCTTCTCCTGGCAGAGGGAAGGGGAGAGCAGGGCTTGCCCAGAGAGGGGCTGGGATGTGCTTGAGGAGTCTGTTGGGATCTGATTTGAGCAGTGTGTGTTGGGCCAGGAGGTGCCTTGCCCCCCATGGGGCTGAATGCAGAGCTGCTCCTCATGTGTCCCCTATCCCTCTTTCCTCCCTCATTCTCTCCCAGGTGCACCTCTTGCCCAGAGACATGTCCTGCTGTCCCTGTGAGCCCTGCCTGCCCTGCCAGCCCTGCGGCCCGACCCCGCTGGCCAGCAGCTACAATGAGCCCTGTTGCAGGCAGTGCCAGAGCTCCACCGTTGTCATCGAGCCCTCCCCTGTGGTGGTGACCCTGCCCGGCCCCATCCTCAGCTCCTTCCCACAGAACACCGCCGTGGGCTCCTCCACCTCCGCTGCCGTTGGCAGCATCCTCAGCTGTAACGGAGTCCCCATCAACACTGGCTGCTGTGACCTCTCCTGCATCGCCAGCTGCTACAGATGTCGGCCCTGCTAAATCCACCGGCAACGTTCCTGGGCAAGAAAATCCAAAGACTTCAGAACACGGTGCTGGACACGAGATAGAGCTTTGAGCCTCAGTTTTTACAGCTTTTGGCCATCATTTCCTCTTTCCACTCTCTTGTCTCTCTTCCCTTTGCTGTTGCCTTAGCTCAACACCAACCCAGCAGAAACCTGTTGGACACCCTCCCTCTGCAGAACAGGCAGATTAACAGCCTGCAGGAGCTCCACCTCATCTCGGTGGCTGCCCCTGGTGCTCCCTGTGAGCCACCTCCTTCTATTCTTTAGACTCATTAAAGTTGTGCTGCATCCAAGCCTGGGTCTCTGAGTCTTCCTGCCTTCTCTGGTAGCTTTTCCAGTCAGTTCAGGGGTACAGATGGCATTTTGGAGAGGATTGGGTTGAGTGCAACAGAGGAGCCTTCTTCATTCCCCAGGGAACACATTGCATGGGGTTGTCTTTTGTGCCCTGACTCCTGGAGCTGCAGAAGACATTCCTGGCTCCTCCTCAGCCAATTGCCATCCGTCCTTCCAGCCTTACTGCACCCCTTCCCAGATGGGCCCAGATGCTGCTGCTGGATAACTGCAGACCTCAGGGGCATTCAGGGAGGTTCTTCTGTGTCCTGTCTGCAGAGAACACCCTGGTCCTTTTCTCTGTAAGGGGTGCCATGCTCCCAGATGGCTTTGAATCACTGGGGAATCATCAAGGTCCTGAAATTTAACAAGTCTCTGTGCCAAATTTTTCACCTGGGCAGAGTGGCACCAGACCCTAAATGAAATTGGGAGGAGAGTGCCTGGAGGCCAGCTGTGCACAAAGGGCTCTGGAGGTGCTGGCTGAGAGCAGCACAATCAGATTCAGCAGTGCCCTGGCAGCCAAGAGGCCAAAGCACATCCCAGGTGCAGCAGACCCTGCAGAACCAGCTGATCAGGAGGGGTGATTCTCTTGCTGTGTGCAGTGTTGGTAGGGCCCCACCTTGAGTGCTGAGTGCAGCTCTGGGCTGTGATGGAGCTGCAAAGGTGCCTGAATGTGTCCAGAGGGGGTTAAGGAAGCTGATGAATAGACTGGAAGACACATCCTACCAGGAGTGGGTGAGGACTTGAGGTTGTCCTAGTTTGGTGAGAAGTAGGCTGAGGGGCAACCTCATTGCTCTCTGCAGCTTCCTGAGGAGGGGAAGTGGAGGAGGAGGTGTTGTCTTTTCTCCCTGGAATCCAGGAACGGCACAGGTGGGAATGGTTCAGAAGAGATTGTGGGCAGGCTCAGAGTTGACTTGGGAAAGCATTTCTTTACTGAGAAGGTGATGAGACTCGGGGACAGTTTCCCCAGGCAGGGGATTGATTCCCTCTGGCTTTCAGTGTTTAAGAGGTATTTGGACAAGGCTCTTCATGCCACGCTTTAACTATTGGTCAGTGCTGAAGTGGTTCAGCAGTTGGTCGGGATGATCCTTGTACCTCCCTTCATTCTCAAAAGATTCTATTCTGTTCCAGTCCAGTCCAGTCTATCCTTGTGACCTCACGCTGTCTTATCCCCTGCACTTGACCGGCATTTGCAGCCCAGGCAGGATGTTGCCCAACCACAAAAGGCGTGATTCTCTCAAGCAACACCACCTTTGCTGCAAACAAAGGGCTGTGGCACTCTTACCCACCTTCTAAAGGTGTTTCTGTCATTTGCTGCTGCTGTCAGACACCCTGGACACTCGGTGCCCCTCACAGCCCTCCACAGCCACGGCAGTGCTTGTGTATCTGCTGTTGGGTCAGTGAGTCACACACAGGAATGGTGTTGCTTAGCTCTCTTATTGCCTCAATACAATTGGATTTACCTGCGGTCAGGCTCCGTTACTGTTCAGACCACTCTTTCTCTTCAAGATATAGAATATGGCACAAGCTGGCTTTGAAGAAAGCACGACTGGAAGGGTTATCATCAAGTGGAAAGGTTGTGGTTGGTTTGGCCTCAGTATTTCTTTTCCAATGAGATTTAAATAAACTGATTTATGAGAAGGAACAGGACAATGTGGCAGGGATCTTCACTGACTGATCCCTGAGAGATCTCCTCTTGGACAGAGGGACAAAGAGCAGAGTGCCCGGTGGGCTCAGTGGGGTAGTTGGTGCCAGCAGGATTTCACAGAGGTGCTCACTCTGCTTGTGAGAGCTGCAGCCTTGGGCTGTGCTGGCAGGAGCTTGGGGCTGGACACCGTGCAGGAGCCCGGAGAGGCCAATGCCATCAAGACTTGAGATTGGTGGGAAAGGAGACACAAACATGGAGGATGGAGGGAATGACGAGGGGTTGCAAAGGACGATGTCTGCTCTATCCCTCTTCTGCCTCTCACTGTGGAAAGGCAGGAATCTTAATCTTTCTGCATGTGTTTTTCTTTTCTTGTGGCAGCCTGGGATGGGAGAGGGTTCGAGAATCGTAAAATCATGGAATGGTTTGTGTTGGAAGGAACCTTAAAGATCACCCAGGTCCATCCGCCCTGCCAGTTGCAGGGACCCCTCCCACTAGACCAGGCTGCTCAAGGCCATATCTAAGCTGGCCCTGAACTCTTTCAGGGAGGGGGCATCCACTTCTCCTCTGGGCAACCTTTGCCAGTGCCTCACCACCCTCATCGTGAAGAATTCCTTTGTAATATCTCATCTCCTCGTTCCAATGTAAAGCCGGAATGCAGGGCCTGATCACCACTGGCTTAGGAGAAGTCGAGTATGACTTGCTCAGCTCCAAGAGACAGGGACTGGAAAGGACCCCATTGTCCTGTGTGCCATCCTCCCCTTCCTCAGGGAGTCATGAAAGGGCCACTTGAGTCCCCACCTTACTTCCCACCACCCAGGGCAATGCCTTTCTTCCTTGACAGCTCCAGACAGTGACACCAAAAAAGGACTGAGTGGAGGGAAAGACTGGAATGCAGAAAACTTGAATGACTCTGAAGAGGGCAAGGAGGTCACTTGTAGAGGAGGGGGCAGCCAGAGCAGGGAGAGCATTGGCAGCCGTTGAAAATGCGTGTCCATTGCCCACAGAGGAGATCCCACGGGGGTTTTATCTCCCTGATACACCGAGGGAGAGGGGTGAGAGGATCCCCCAGGCTGGCTTTGAGAGTTTTATAGCCTGGAAGAAAAGGAGAACAAGAGGAGACAGAAGAGAGGGGAAGGCTGGGAAGTTACTCTTTGGCCAAGATTTCAGAGAGCGCCAGCTGCTCTCCTTGGGAAGGGCAGCAGTGGATGCTCAGCGTCTCTGAAAGCGATGATGGCCAGAAGCGCTGTCCTTAGTTCAGAGTCCAGGTCTGGATTGCTGGGGGTCCTGCTCTGGGCTGTCATCAGTGGCTTTAGCAGGGCTGTCATCTGTTGCCACAGTAACGGCTGGTGATGCAGGCAAGGTCAACGCCCCCGGAGGAGATGGGCGTTCCCTTGGAGCTGAGGATGCTGCCAACGGCAGTGGAGGTGGAGGAGCCCACAACGATGTTCTGTTGGAAGGAGCTGAGGATGGGGCCGGGCAGGGTCAGCACCAGAGCGGAGGGCTTGACGACAACGGTGGAGCTCTGGGGAAAATTTCTGACTCAAATGGTGTTGGGCACTTGCCTGAAGAGGGTTTTCTTTGAAGAAGTGTTTAGCAGCGTCATTGGGTCTGGTGGCACTTGGCAGGAGCTGCGGCCCATGGGGAAACGCCGCTGGAGCAGTCTGCTCCTGAAGGACTGTGCCCATGGCCAGAGGCTTGAAGAAATGCAGCCTGTGGGAAGGACCCACGTTGGAGAAGTTTGTGAAAGACTCCATCGCGTAGGTGAGACCCATTGCTGCAGCAGGGGAAGAGCCTGAGGAGGAAAGGGCAGCGCTGCTGAAGCATTATGAATGTGTTAGAAATCTCTGAGTCCTTATCTTCACCCACAGGATTTTCATGGTATATTCTCTCCTAATCTTGTTGATGGAGGGGGAGGGATAGAGGGGCTTGGTGGATACCTGGCAGCCAGCATGGTCAACCCAGCACATCCAGTTCAAACAGCCCTTGGTGGTGAGAGCACGTGCAGAATAGCAGTGGCTCTGAGCTTCCCTTCATTAACCCCAGTTCCCTCTTGGGGCAGGACAGTGGTGTGGGGAGTTCTGCCCTTCCACTTGCATGTGTTTCCTCAAGACATCCAGAATTTCATGCAGGAAACAGGACAGGAGACTGTGGTGGTTGTCAGGAGACATTTCCACCCATCGGAAGGGGTGAGATTTCCATTTACAAAAAACTCCCCTCCCGCAGAAATGCAGGCAATTCCTGAGCAGGGACTGTCTGGGGGGACCAGTGAAGCAGTCAAGAGCTCTGCCCTCCCCTGCAGCTCTTGGGAAGTGCCCCCAGCACTTGCAGCCTTGCTGATCTTCACATTCTCCTTCAAGCTCTGTAGCAGAGCCCTTTGCTCTCCCTCAAAACACCTCCCTTCCCCTCTCCCCATTTCCATGCTGATTGCCCTCAGCTCCCGTGTGCTGAGCTCCAATTTCCAGCCTTGATGCATTCAGCAGTCATTCCTTGGAAAAGCATCTCCCAGCTACTCCTGCCCGTGGCTGCTGGCCTGGGCTTCTTCTAGATTGGATGGTGGAGAGGAGGGAAAGGTGGAGCAGCAGATATGGGCTATGTCAAAGGCTGCTCCCTGCATTCCAGCTCCTGCCATTCTCTCCAACAAATCACCTTCCAGAGCTGCTCACCCACCCCTTATCACCCCAGGGCAGCTCCAAACAGAGCAAGCAAGAGGGACGCCCTTCCTCCAGAGCTCATGGGGCTGCTGACTCTTCGGGGCCTCCTGCCTTTCAGAGCATTTGTGGGCAGAGACACAGCACTGATGGTCACTGGCAGCAGAGAATCCAGGGCTGCTTTCCTCAGATCCAGGGGATGCTGCCCAGACGAGCGGCTATGGTGAGGTGTCCCAATCTCCCATTCCTCAGCAAATGGAAACGGGTTTCCTTGTGCCCTCATCCCCTTCCTCTCTCCTCTGGCATCTGGAAAGTGTCCACAGAGAGAAGGACCACATGGAGGTCCCGTTTGAATGCAGCAGAGTCAAAAGAGAGAAACAAAGTCAGTTCAAGTGGAAATCAGCAATGCAGGGAGCACTGCGGGAAGGAGAGAGTCTGCACGGCTGGGCTGTGGATGTTCGGGCTTGTTCCCGTGTGATGTTTGTCTGCCTGTCCCACAGACTGGGAGAAGCTACATGGTCCCCACCAGGGTGACCTTGGGGGCCTGTTGTGAGGACAGGGATCAAGGATTTCGGGGTGAATTGAAGAAACTGACCCTCATTGTGTGCAGAGGATGCTCAGCCCATCGGGTGTTGTCTGAGAGCTGAGCTCCCTTGTGCACACAGGGCAGCAGCTCCACCCAGTGTGGTTTCCCTGCCTGAGGACCTGCGATAAGATCTCCACACAATTTTAGATCACCATTAAAATGCTCCTTGGCTACTCCAGGCAGGCAATTAAGAACAAGGAAAGCAGGAGTGGGGCAATTAAGGTACAAGTGCCTCCAGGAATCATCAGACCTAGAAAGAGTTGCAAGAGGAGCCAGCCCTTACCTGGCCAAGCTCCACTCCAAGAGACCAGAAAAGTTTGTCAGAGCTCTGCCAGGCGCTCTCTCTGCTGTGCTCTCCCACCACTCCTCAGCCCTGGCAGGGCCAGGCCTTCCCCTGGGGTGAAGTGCTTCCCTTTCCTCGCACCAGTGCATAATTTTATTCTTCTGACACCAACACAAAGGATTTACCTGAGCACCCTTTGGTTTCCTCCCTTTCCTTGTCACCAGGACTACCATTTCTCTTTCCTGCTGCCTGCCACAGCCTTTTTTCCACCTTTTCCTGGGTGTGACTGAGTCCCTGCTCCTCTCAGGCACCTCCTTTACCACTTGTTTCACCCTATGCAAACTGCTTGATGTCAGCCCTGCACGCCTGCCAAACTCTGGAACCTGGCAAGTGGTGCAGGAGTGGTGGTGGGGCTGGAAGAGAGGTGGATCCCTGCTGGCCATGCCCACGCGTGCTCTCCATGGCCCTAGCCTGGGCAATGGAGGGGAGGAGAAGGTGGAGGTGAGTCCGTGGACCATCCCTCAGTCTATTCCTTCATCAACACACTTGCCAACTTTTGGGGACCTCTTCTGTCCTCTCCCCCTTCCCCAGCACAGCAGTGACCAGAGCAGGAAGCACCCCAGTCCATGAACCTCCCAAAATCAAAGCCGTTCTTCCTGGGCAGCTTGGGAGGGCTCCCAGGGAGGGAAGAACTCAGAGATCCAGGGTGAGTTGCAGAAATCTTTAATGAGTCTAAAAGGGGAATGAAGATCAATCCAAGCACAGGCTCTCAGTGGGAGAATTATGAGGAGCAAGAGACTGCCCCCTTGGCCATGGTGAAGGTCATGCGAGGCATCCCCTTGCCTTTCCCACAGTGTGAAGGCTGGCTTTGGGAAGCCCAACAGGCCTGGGGAAGAGCAGGAAAGACTGAAGAGAAAGAAAGAGAGGTAGGGGTGCAAATGGACGGTGAGACAATGGCTGTGTTTTCTAAGAGCCCATGCTGTCCCCTTCCACTGGTGCGGGCAGTGCCAGAGCTCCACCGTTGTCATCGAGCCCTCCCCGGTGGTGGTGACCTTGCCCGGCCCCATCCTCAGCTCTTTCCCACAGAACACCGTTGTGGGTTCCTCCACCTCCGCTGCTCTTGGCAGCATCCTCAGCTGCCAGGGAGTGCCCATCACCTCTGGCTGCTGTGACATCTCTGGCATTGCCAGCCGCTACTGTGGCAGGAGGTATCGCTCCTGAAGAGATGCTGGGAAAGTCTCAAGGAGAAAACTCGAGGAATTGGGAACATGGTGCTGGGCAGAGGACCAAGATTTTCCAACACTGCTACCAGGAGAGTCAAATGGCTTTGTCTTTCTTCCCTTTTCCTTCTTTGCTTTGGTTCCCCTTGACAGCAAAGGTCCCCCTAAGGCCAGCCTGGTGGGAACCCTCTGTCTCCTCTCCCTCTATGGGGCAGCTTGACAGAAATCACACAGGAACTTGTCTACAGCCAAGGATCTCAGACTCCAAGCTGCTCACTGGCTCCCTGCAATACTGACTTCCACCTGGAGTGATTTTGTTTCCCCTCTCTTCACTGCTTAAATTTCTGCTACATTCAAGCCTGGCCTCCATCTGGTCCTTCCTTCTTGGCCCCTGCCCACTTTGACCACACAGAAAGGCGCTGCTGTGGCACAGAGGAGGGAGAGGGTCCAAGGAGACCCTTCTCCATTCACAGAGGACGGAGAGGCTGGGACAGCCTGCAGGGTCTCCTCTTTTGGGCACCATGCCTTCAGCTGAGTCAGCCATCCCTGTTGCTGTGCTGGCCGTGACCATCAGGCTTTGCCTTGCAGTGTCTGCCCACAAGTGCTCAGAAAGCACCAACAGCCCCAAGAGCTCTGGAGGAAGGGCCTTCCTCTTGCTCTGGCTGGAACTGTGCCCGTGTGCTGTGTGTGAGGCTCCAGCAGATGATTTGATTTGCAGAACGGCTCGTGTGGTAAAGCAAGGAACAGTCTTTGGGCTGGCCCCCAGCTGCTGTTTCACCTTCCTCTCCCCTCCACCACCCACTCCAGGAGCCTTGGCCAGTAGCCACGGGCAGCAGTAGCCAGGAAAAGTTGCCCAAGCGGCTGAGGGTATCAAGGCTGGAAATTGGAGCTGAGCGTGTGGGAGCTGAGGGCAACAATCACGGGCATGGGGGCAGAGAAAGGGTTGATTTCTGAGCGAGAGCAATTCCCTCTGATACAGAGCGTGCAGGGCAATGTGGAGATCAGCAAGGACAAGGGTCCTGGGGCAGTTCGCGAGAGCTGCAGGTGGGTACAGAGCTCTTGCCTGTTTCATTGGTTTCCCCTGAGAGTCTGTGCTCAGGAACCGGCTGCCTTTCTGGGAGAGTGGGTTTTTTACAGGTAGATCTCATTCCTTCCGATTGGTGGAAATGTCTCTTGGCAGCCGTCTCAGTCTCATATTCTCTTTACTGTTCGAAGATCCAGATGTCTTGACAAAGGCGGACAAGTGGAAGAATGGAAATGCCCACACCCATGCTCTCCTCCAGGGAATTACTGCTGACCAAGGGTATCTCAGAGCCACTGAAGACCAATCTTTCATGAAATGGTTTCACTTCCACATCTGAAATACCTTTCCCCAGTCGCGCTGTCAATAAACATCATTGGCAGCCACACAGTGGGACTTCTAACCCTAACACAGGAAACCCTGTAAGAAGCAGAAGGTCCTTTTTTATGATGATTGCATCTGCGATTCCCCTTGTTGGAGAAGGAGGGATGGCAATTCTCCTGAGAGACCAGTGAGCCCTTTGGCCCGAGCACTGCCAAAGCACTGCTATGGCTCCTGGCACGAGCTCTGCTTTGCCTGGCCAACCTTTGGCCAAGGCAGGCAAAGAGCACAGGTCCCATGCAGGATTTACACCTCAGACAAGGACATTCTTGCCAGAAGCTGGCTGTTCTTAATGGTGATTTAACCCAAGTCCTGACAGAGCAGCTGTTCTTTACAAGGCTCTCACTCCCTTGCTCAACCCCGTGATTTACACCCTAAGAAACAATGGGGTGAAAAGTGCTGGCATGTGTTCCTGTGGCACCCAGCACCAACTGCTTCACACTTGCAGTCTCCTGGCTCCCAGCTCTTTCGGATATTTCCTACATGTCAGCAAACGGCCCCACAAGAGAGCCCTGAGCTCCTGAGACCGTTCACCAGCCAGAGCTGGGGGAAGGAGGCAAACACCCAGCCACTTCAGAGAATTGCCTTCCTGCTCTTTCACCGGCCTTTGTGGAGAGAGAGCATTATCCCTCTGCCAGAGCTGCAGGAGATCCCTCAGAGATCAAACTCCCTGCAGCACACAGAGGGAAAACAGAAGCCCACGTCCTCGGTGTGGCCAGGCTGAGCTTCCCTGAGTTCATGAGGTGGCTGTGCGATGGGTTACCGTAATGATGGGGGTGACCCTGATGTTTGCTCTCCCTGTGTGGGGCTGAACTGGAGAGAGTTTACAGTCTGAGAGGGAGAGCCATTGAGGCTGGAGAAAGCGCCTGAGCCTGAATGTGTGCTCAGGTACCCATCACTGCTTGTCATTCCTTGCTTCTGGGGGAGAACTGTGTCTGTGCAGGGCTGAAGCCCCTTCCAGCCCTGGAGAGCAACTACAGCAGGTCCTGAAATGTCCAAGGGACCTGAGCAACAGCAGAGCGCAGGACACTGGAGGCTTACATCAGTTCTCCACCAACGCCGCCTGGAGCCCTCAGACACAAATAGGGGCGTGAAAAGCCTCCAGCAGGGATGGCAGAGCAGACCCACATCTCTTGCGTGAGTCAACCCATCATGGAACAGCAGCAGGACAACAACTGAGTACCCTGGGCTTTCTCAGAGCACGGGGGAGATGCTTCATGAGCAACAGACTCCATCTCACAGGGTGGCATCCAGCAGGAAAGTCAGCACTCTCTGTCTGAGCTTCCCCATCCACGCTGGGCTGGCAATGCCTGAGAACAGGCCCCCACATCCATTCCTGTTGCCCAGGGGAGGAAGGAAGATCACTGACATGTGGTTACCAACTGTTGGACCGAGAAACCAGCAGGGACAGAGGAACACAGGGGCTCTCTCCAGCCCTGGTGATTTGGCTGAGAAGGAGAAGAGATGTGAGCAGAGCAGAGCCTCTGTGCAAACATGGATGAGTGCAGGGAGGGCTTGAAGAGAGAATCTTGCCCAGTATCTGGCTGATGGGGCTTTACACATGCTGACACCCAGGTGCAGAGCAAGGAAGGGCTTTTCCCTTCTTGGGCTGCTGAGGCCACATGGTCAAATCAAAAGTGCAGCTGGGCCTCCTCCCAGAAGCCTCATTGTGCAGCTGTGGCCACCAGTGGAGGCAGAGGGCAAGGGAAGGAGAGCACTAACTGAGAGGTTACTTGCTGTGGGTACTCACTCCCTGTCTCAGAACTTTGAAGCAGAGGGCATTTACAAACCTGTGTTGCCATCTTCAGGCTGCAGCCTCCAGGTTTCTTGGACACTTTTCAACATCAAAGACCAAATTTTCTGGAACCAGCTGTGCCTCATTCTTGGGGCTGTTTCATCAAATCCTCCTCTGGTTTCAGCTGAATCATAGAATCATAGAATCTTAAGGTGGGAAGAGACCTCTGAGATCACGGTGTCCAGCCGTGCTTGTCTCCTTACTAAACCCTGACCCTAAGGAACACATCTACCCAGCATTTACAATCCTCCAGGGATGGTGACTCCACCACCTCCCTGGACAGCCTGTTCAATCCCTGACCAGCCTTTCAGTCAAGAAATTCTTCCTAATGTCCAGTCTAATCCTCCCCTGGCACAACTTGAAACCATTTCCTCTTGTCCTATCGCTTGTCACTTGTGAGAAGAGACCAGCCCCCACCCCATCACAACATCCTTTCAGGCAGTTGTAATCAGTGATGAGTTCTCCCCTCAGCCTCCTCTTCTCTAAGCTAAACAACCCAAGTTCCCTCCTCAAAGACCCTGGCTCTGGGTGCAGTGTGAAAAGTCTCACTGGGCTGATCTTCTTAGCAGCCCAGGCTGGAGAGGCAGAGAATTATCACCCCCACGGCACCCAGGGGCTGCTGCTGGGCAGGCTGAGGTGAGACCTCCAGGCAAGCAGGGGCAGGGAGGGAACTGCTCCCCAGAGCACCCCCACGTTTCTGTGCAGCGCTGCACGCTGTGGGAACCAGTGTGGGCTGAAGCACACAGAAATAGGCAGCGCTGTCCTGGAGCTCCACATCCTGCACCTGCAGAAACACCTGGGAGTCCTCTGCAGACAGCACAGAGGAGAACCTTCCCACTTCCACTCGAGGTTTGGACTTGCTCACCCTCAGCAGCAACCGAGGGGCCTGGGTCTGGTGCTGCTGGTACCACAAGATAAAGGGATAGAGATCACTTGTGGAGAAATTGCAGTGCAGCTTTGCACTCTGTCCTGCCTGGATGGTCATCTCTGCTGGGAACTGGAACACAGAGTCCTTTTGGGCTCCACCTGTCAAGTAAGAAACAGGTTTTTAGCTTCGCTTTCCTGGGAACCTGTTTGTCTCCCACTCCATCAGCTCGCTCACTGCCACCATGACCCAGCTCACATTTAAAGCCTCTGAAAGACTGAGATCCCTGTCCCTGCTCATGTCTTGATGTATGTTCCTGCCACCCCTCACACCCCACATCACCCTGCTTTTCAGCCACACTCCCTGCTCTTTCCCTCCACTCATTCTCTCCAGATCCCCAAGGTTTCTGCCCATCCCTACAGACATTGGTACCATTGTACCCAAAGCACCTCGCAGAGAAGCTCCAATGTGCCCCATCGCTCCGTTCCCCAGCACCGCTCCCTCCCTCTCTCAGGCTTTCTCTCTATTAGCAACACATTCAGGAAGGCTGGGTTCCTGCACATTGCGGGGGAGATCTTATTCCTCCTCCATGCCCATCACTCCTGACCTCTCCCACATTATTTGCCATCCCCACACGCAGCCCCTGCTCTCCCAACACAACCACTGCCAGTTCCCCAGGGACTCAGCACTCACGGCTCCTCCCTTCCACCACCAGCAGCACAAACTTTTGCCTCCTCCTGCCCAGCCTGAAAGTCCCATCTCACCAAAGGCTGCCAGTTGCAGCAGGGCTGCCAGCAGAAGGAGGAGCATGTCCCGCTGTCCCTTCCAGGGGCGCCGCGGGACCTGCCAGCAGGAGGGACCTGATGCTTGCACCTTGCCCTCTTCTGCCTCTGCCAGCTCAAAGAGGCCTGGAAGCCCCAGCCCAGAGGGTGGAGCCAAACCCCCTCCCTGCTGCTCCAGACAGGCCTCTCGGGGGTCTGTGCCCACCTCTGCCCCAGGCAGGCTCTGCTGTGAGAGAGCAGCCCCGTGGGCTGAGCCCTGTCCATGCCAGGGACAGGCAGCCCTTGGCAACTGCTCCTGGCAGCAACCGGCGAGGCCCAGGCTGCCCCCAGCTCTGCAGGAGAAGGAGGAGGCTCTGCTGTTCCCACCCTGTCCCCCTGTGCTGGGATGTCGGGATGGAGAGAGGAGCAGGCAGGAGCTGACGGACCTGGAGCCAGGGGCTGTGGGGCCTCAGCACCCTCCTCTGCACTCGCTCGAATGCTCTGTACAGACTCTTGCCACGGGAGAGAAGAGACATCAGCTCACAGCTGGGAATTCCCCTGTCCCAAAGCAGACACGCACAGTCAAGTGGACAAAGCACCTTTCTGCAGACCCTGATGCTGCACTGACCCACGGTGGCCTTTGAACTCCACTGAAACAGCTTTCCCCAAAGCCGGGTCTTGCGGCAGGGCCCCTTGTCCCCCTCTGCCTGGTGACCTTCTCCCCCACTGAGATCTTGGAGAGAGCTGCACCCCCTGGTGCCACTGCAGGAGAAATGAGGCCGGGCTGGGGGAAGCCCCCGAGGCAGGGCATGAGGAGGGCTCCAAGGACAGGCAGAGTGCACTGGGGAGAGCGGGGCCTCTGGACCCCAGCACACCAGCACACGGCCACGCAGCCACTGGAGGGCTCACAGAGGAATTCTCAGTGTCTTCCACAAGTCTCGCTGTCACGTAATGCCAGGAAGGAGCACGGCCACAGGACACGGCATTTATGTTTCTCCTCTGACTTTGACCTCTGCCCCTGAGGGACGCGTCTCGGAGCAGGTACTCTCAGAGCCAGGCCTGCAGGAATACCTGAAGAAGCCACGTGCAGCAGGGCAACCATCAAGCAAAGAGCAGCAGCAGGGAAGCCCTGCACAAGCGGTCCCAGCCTCCTGCGTTGCCCATCACCTCTCCAAAGGCACTGGCAGAAGAACCACAGACGCCGTGTGGAAAACCAGGGAAGCGGAGACCCTTTCAGCACCTTCCCCTTCCTCTGCAGGCACTGAGCCTCTCCTCGGCAGGAGGAGGATCTGGGCCTGCAGCTCCCAGGGTGCAGAGGGGAAGCAGCGCTGCCAGGGCAGAGCTGAGGCCCCTTCCCCCAGGCTCAGCCTTGCCCAGGCACAGCCCCTCCCTCTCCTGTGTTTTTGCCCAGCCCAGGCAGCTCCTGCCCCAGCGTGTCCCCCACAGCACACAGGTACAAGGCACTGTCAGAGCCCTCCACCTCCTCCAGCTGCAGGAGGCTGGATTTCCCCGTGGCGTTCAGCGAGGTGGTGAGACGGCCGCTGCGCTTGGAGCCAGCTCGTGCGTGGAAGGAGAGCAGCTGGGGAGCTTGGCCTTTCCTCTGCTGGTACCACAACACATCCGCAGGGACTGATGTCTGGTAGGTGCAGGTTGTTTGAAAGGTGTCTCCCTGCTTCACTGTGACTTGTCCTTCTTGCTGGCTGACGGTGATCTGCCCCGTGGTGCCTGAAGAAAGGAAGGGTCAGCAGCTCTGCAGGGAAAGGCTCGGAGATGAAAACCAAGATGCAAAGAGTGGCAGGAGAAGGCTCTCCGTGCCTTGCTCAGCAGCCCGAGCTCCAGCGATGGCAAGAGCAAAGCAGGGAGGGTCTGTGGGCAGGAGATGTGGGACCTCGGCTCAGCGTGGACCCCTCAGCACAATAATGCCAGTTCCCTGCCACAGGGAGACCCCCAGAGCAGAGCTGGGCTCTCACCCAGCCCTTTGGTCTCCACTCTCGTGCTGCCTGGAGGCTCCAGGGCACAGCCTGTGGTGCCTGACCCTCCGCTGCTGGCTCCAGGGCACCTCCAGCAGGGTGAGGGTCCTGGCACCTCCTGAAAAGCTGACCCAGCCTGCTCTCCCTGCACAGAATTGTTGTGTGGGTGAGGGTCTCCTGGGGAGAAGAGGGATTGTGCCTCCAGCTAAAGCCAATGCTTACCCAGAGGCTGCCTCAGGAAGGCAGCGAGGAGGAGACAGGTGAGGGACCTGCTGCGACCGATCATGCTGCGTGGGTGAGAGAGACCCAGAAACCCACACGTCCCCCTCTCAGAGCCCTGAGAGAGCAGAGCTGCCGGCCAGGACTCTGCAAGGGGAACCAAGGGTGAAATGGGCAGGAGGAAATGCTTGTTCCTAGCACAGCTGCAATGCTTGTGCTGTGCTCCGCCCTCCTCCTGCAGTGACCTGTGTTGCTCCTGCAGCCCAGACCTTCTGCCTTTCCAAGGTGACAGGTATAAGGGGGTCACCAGGGTCTGTCCCTGCCAAGCAGCCTCTTGCACACGTCCTCCTGTGCAATTTCTGTGCAG
Source organism: Neomorphus geoffroyi (assembly GCA_033558235.1). NCBI lineage: Eukaryota > Metazoa > Chordata > Aves > Cuculiformes > Neomorphidae > Neomorphus > Neomorphus geoffroyi. The sequence continues at coordinate 472,244 of JAUMJM010000037.1, forward strand.
CCTCTCTTCTCTTCATACCTGGCACCTGCTGTCTCACCACCCTCCACACCACGGTTGGCTTGGCCTCTCCGAGCTCCTACTCGGTGTCCAGCCCCAAGCTCCTGTCAGCACAGCCCAAGGTGCAGCCCTCCCAAACCCAGTGACTAACGCCCCCAGGCCCTGCAGACCCCAAGTGTCTCACTCTGCCTGCAGGGCACTGGGGACTTTCTCCCTCGAGCTGAAACAGTTCTCTCAGACACACTGAGATGAAGTTTCCTGCCACCCTGGCAATGCCATCTCACAAACCAGCGTCTGAAGAGCTTGGTGAAGGAAAAACCCCAAACCCCAAACAGCCTTTCCACTTGGCCAGAACCCTTCTGCTGCCAGTGTCCTCATCCAGTTGGATCTGCAGTTGTCCTCTCCTTCCTTCTGGCCTTTCAGAACCAAACCTGCCAACCCCATTCCCAGTCCCTGCTCCAAGAAGGTCCCATTAGGTGAGGCTGGGAAGGGCTGGGCCCAGGCAAGGCAGGGGCTGTCTGAGATTCATGGAACTATGGAGTGAGAATGGTTGGGTTGGAACAGAAACATTGAGTCCAACCTCCTGCCACTGGCAGGGACATTTGTCAGCAGACCATGTTCCTCAAAGCCTCGTCCAACCTGACCTTAAACAGTTCCGATGATGGGGCACCCACAGCGTCCCTGGGGACCTGTGCCAATGTATCGCCAGGCTCATCGTGGAATATTCTTCCTTGCGTCCCACCTAAATCTTCCCTCGTTCCATTGGAACCCATTATCCCTTGTTCTATCACTACAGGCCCTGGTAAAATGTCACTCTGCATATTTCTTTCCACCCCCCCAGCCCAGCGAGCCACGCTTGTCCCAGCTTTTCCCAGTTGCTTGGCCCAGGACACGGGCTGGTAGGAACAGGAGTCCAGACCAGCACAGCCGGGGCATCCCAGTGCTCCGGACAGCAGCCACAAATGTTGACAGCCACAGCCACAGCACCGTGGGCTTTGCAGGCGGCCCCAAAGCTGAGGAAAGGACTTCATGTTGCCCCACACCAGCCCTTCACCCTTGTCCCACAGCTCGTGTCACTCAGAGCCGCGCTGGCCAAGCTCAGCAACCACTGCTGGACAATCCTGACACAGATGTTTTACACACATAGTCACATCTGTTCTGGCTGCCCAGTGCCCAACAACAGCAGCAATTGATTCAACACCACTGCAGCTGCTTTGGAGAACATTTCTAGCAAACTGGTCGGGCTGGCACCTTGCTACCCGATGCTGCACCTACCGAACACAGCCAGGAGCTGGGCTCCTTCCAGGGAAGGCAGGCAAAGAGGAGGAGATCAGAATTGGAGCCTCTTCGAGCAGGGGAAGACCCTGGGAAGATGCCAGCCCTGCTGGGAAGCTCTCACAGGTAACAGGTATAAGGGTGTCACCAGGGTCTGTCCCTGCCAAGCAGACTCTCGCACGCCTCCTCCTGTGCAATTTCTGTGCAGCCTCTCTTCCCTTGATGCCTGGCACCTGCTGTCTCACCACCCTCCACACCACGGTTGGCTTGGCCTCTCCGAGATCCTACTCGGTGCCCAGACCCAAGCTCCTGTCAGCACAGCCCAAGGGGCAGCCCTCCCAAACCCAGTGGCCAACACCCCCGAGCCCTGCAGACCCCAAGTGTCTCACTTGGCAGGCTCTGGGGAGATCTGAATCGGAGCCTCTCCGACCAGCGGAGGACCCTGGGAAGATGCCAGCCCTGCTGGGAGCCTCTCACAGCACAAAGTTTGTCCTCCAGGTACCAGGTACTCCTGTGCCTCTGGAGACTGCCCCGTGCTGACAGCAGATGAGGAGCTGGACTTGTCCAGCAGTGCAGCTCCAGGAGCTCTGATGAGCCAGGCTCAGGCACTTGGAAATACCCTCCTGGTGCCACCTGCTATTTCATAGTTGATTTTCTTTAGAAGAGAGGCTGTTTTTGTAAAGGCAACTTCCTCAGCCCAGCTTCCTCCCTGCTGTCCCAGCCCCCGCATTGGCAGCTGCAGGGCATCTGGCTGCCCTGGACACACAGCCCTTTGCTGCCTTGAGAGCAGCTCAGGGCAGCCCCTCTGCATGCACCGAGCCTGGAACTTGTCCCACAACCCCACAGCCACCCTGCAGGGATCACCAGGGATGGGACAAAGCTTGTCACACCTTGGGATTCATTTGTCTTGTAGAGTGGAGAAGCCCTGGAGCTGCAGCAGTGGGGATGGCCTCGGGTTTTGGCTTTGTCTCTGCTGCCTGGACTTTGCGTGGGAAGGGGCTGAATGTGCCAACAAGGTCCTGCAGCTTGGACCCCAACACACCTTCTCTCTCACCTGTAAGGAGAAAACAATGGATTCAACCACTTTTGTGCAACGCTCGCAGGATCCAAGCTCCTCTGCTGTCATTCCACACAGCCATGTCTCCTTTTGTACCTACACAGCCCTCCCCAAAAAGACTCCTTTTCCATGGGCAGACTGGAAGATCTGCAAGAGGAGGAAGAAGGAGTCAGGGACCCAGGCCTGGATGTAGCACTTTAATGAGTCTAAAGATAGAGGGAAAAGTGTGGGCTCACGAGGAGCACCAGGAGCAGCCACCAAGGTGCAGAGGAGCTCCTGCGGGGTGTCCGTCCGTCTGCCTGCCCTGCTGAGGGAGGGAGGTCCTGCTGGGTTGGTGTTGAGACAAGGCAACAGCAAAGGAAAGAGAGAGAAGAGAGTGGAAGAAGGAAACAATGTTCCACAGCTGTAAATGTAATTGCTCAAAGCTCTATCTCCTGTCCAACTTCATGTCCTGAGGTCTTGGGAGGTTCCTGTCCAGGGCCATTGCCAGCAGGTTTAGCAGGGCTGACATCTGTTTCCGCAGTAGCAGCTGGCGATGCAGGAGAGGTCACAGCAGCCAGAGGTGATGGGCACTCCGTTACAGCTGAGGATGCTGCCAACGGCAGCGGAGGTGGAGGAGCCCACGGCGGTGTTCTGTGGGAAGGAGCTGAGGATGGGGCCGGGCAGGGTCACCACCACAGCAGAGGGCTGGATGACAACGGTGGAGCTCTGGCACTGCCTGCAACAGGGCTCATTGCAGCTGCTGGCCAGCGGGGTCGGGCCGCAGGGCTGGCAGGGCCGGCACTGGTTGCAGGAGGACATGTCTGAAGTTGCACCTGGGAGAGAGGTCAAGGACAAAACTGACAGGGACATCTCAGCGACAGCCTGGAAAGGAAGCCAAGGTCCCTGCCATGTGAGGAGGCACAAGTGGGGAAAAAGGGCTGCTGTTCATGAGCCCAGCATGGTCACTCAGACAGCAGATAGGTCCAGGGATCCTCCTGGAGCAGGGATGAGCTGAACTCTCCTTGAAGGCCAGACCCAGGCCTAGAGGAGGAGGTAGAGGACAAAGGGGGTTCCAACTCACCTGCTTCCCAAGGACAAGGAGGGGGCAGAAGTGGCTGAGAGAGCAAAGAGCAAGGCTTGCTTTCATCCCAGCCTTGTGCAGCCTCAGGCTCAGAGGAAGCCACAACCATCTTCCTGCAGCTCCTAAGGAATGGAAACATCCCAGGAAATGACACGCCAGCGGTGCTGGGTCCCCCTGCGTGCCAGAAGGATGTGGTGCAGTCAGGTGAGCTCAGCCTGGAGAACTCCTGGAGCTTATGATCGCGTGACAGGAAGGACCCCAGCTGCACCCAGCCTGGCCATCCTTGTCTGCTCCTCCAAGGGCTCCTCTGAGCATCACCCTGTCCTCCTCTTTCCTTCCCTTCCGGCCCATTCCAACGGGCAGTGGCTCTTGTCCTCCCAGGCAGTGGCTGCACTTCAGCGTTTCAACTCCCTTTCACCCTAAGGTGCCCTCAGGAGGCAGCTGCCAACATCTGGGGCCTCCTCCTCTCCCTGGATGCTGCCTGGGCATCTGTCCTGCTTTGGGTGTCCTGTCCCTGCTTCAGCGGCAGCTCAAGGCAGCTCCTCAGTCCCATCCCTCGCTCTTGCCTCTGCCCCCACGTGCTCCTGGGCAATGACGTGCGTGGCAGTGGGATTGTGTCCCAGTGTGGGGGATTCTCTGCACGCACATCCGTGTGCCCGTGTGTGCACACCCCTGGGTGCCTCTGGGGACACCGTGGTTCTATGGACCCTTTCTGCGAACAAGTTGGCCCTTCCTCATTCCTAAGGGAATGGGAGGGCAGGACACGCTGTCTATGGGCCTCGTTCAGCCTGGGACCCTTGGAGTTGAGCACAACATCTGTGGCTACTCCACAGCCCGTGACCGTGAGACCTTCCCTCGCTGCATCTCTGCCCACAAATATTCCCAACTTGTGCTCTCCGCACGGGAGAACCCCAGTGGCTGAGAGGCCCTGGGAGGTCAGCGGCCCCACAAGCACTCAGGGCAGTTCCTGCTGCTCTGGATGGAGCTGTGCTGGGGGAGAAGGCTCAGGCAGAATATGGCTGTGAGCATGGAAAGAAGGGAAGGCAGCAGGAATGGTCTTGGCTGGAGTCCAGAGCCTCTTCCTCACCTTCCCACCCATCTCTAGAAGCAGAGGCCTTGGCATGCATCCACAAGCAAGGATGCCAAGGGCAGGAGCCCTGTTCCCAAATAGAATTGCACGGAGGCAGCAGCAGCGTGGCTGATGGGCTCCGCTCTGGGCAGGAGTGAGTCCCCGTTGGAGCCGGCTGGAAGTGACTCTGTCAGACACGGGGGCAGGCCCTGTGTTTCTCTCCCAGATGCCTCCTCGTGCAGCCGTCCTCTCCACGCTACCAAAGCCTTGCCACACAATCCCTATCCAGTGTGCCCAACACACGGTGAGGCACAGTTGCTTGAATAAAAGTGTCAGCAGAAAAGAACCAGCCCAGGCTTCCTTCGGGGACAGTTGGGCCTGGGAATAATCGTAAGAAAATTGATGTTCTTCATCACGCTTAAAGATTGGGAATAAAATCTCCAATCCTACAGCTGTCTAATGTCCTTGTTAGATGCCTTGGGCAGTGGAACAGCGGGAGTTAGTGATGCTCATTTCCATACTGGTGTTCTCCTCAGCTCTTAACTGCTGACTTTCACATCCACCCTGGGCCTCTCTGACCCCCCAGGGCATTTTCCCAAAGGCTTTTACCTGCCAGGTCCCAGAGGGGGCAAATCTGCTTTTATGGAGTGCAGGGCTGCAGGGCTGCTGATTCATTTAGCTGGACACTCATTGGTGCGAGGTCTCAGGCCCTGCCTCACTCAGCACCAGGCTGAGGAGCTGTAGGAGTGCATTTGGAACTGTCACGGACATGAGGAGTCTGTGTCCCATCCCAGTGCCCAGCACCTCTGCATCACAGGGGGATCCGCTCAGGGACAACGGTCTGAATGCTGTGGGCAGGATTTCTTGGCCTTTCTCCATTGGCAAAGAAAGAACCGGAGGGTGGGGGAGACAGGGACTGCATTTCATTGCTTGTTCTGCAGGAAACCTCTCTGCCAGGGCAAAGCCAGCAGCATTCTGATGTAGATTCCATTCCTTGTGGCCAGGGGCACCTGTGACTCTGTGCACCTCATGAACACACCAGGGACCAGCGTCCCCACTGACACCTGCCCGTGCCCTCACGAGGGTCACAAAGTACAGACGTGTCCTCACACACCCCTGCAGAGAGTCAGGAAAATACTTGTGTGGGCACATCGAGCCACCAGAGGGTCAAGCACAAATGAAAACACATAAAAGCAACGGTGGCCTCTGCTGAGGGGATTCGGGCACCTCACTGGCACAACAGGACTCAAGTACATTGGGGAAGGACCGGCTGCCAGACAGGCTCATGGTGCTGCCTGAGGAACCACAGAGACCAAACCGAGAGGAGAGAGGAGAAATGAGGCCAGAAAACTGTCCTGAGAGCATGGTCAGTGTTGCGATAGGGTCAAACCCTTGCAGCAGGAGCCCCTCTGCGTGCAACAAGGAGCAACCGTCAGAGACAGGTGGAGAAAGCACGAGAAAAAGACGTGCCATGTCCTCTTCCCTGGGGGCACTTGGGCATCCAGATCCAAAATACCAGAGCGATGCCCATTTCCTGACAACTTCACAAAACACAAGCGCACCCCAGAGACCCAGGTGCTCATCACCTGCCTGCACGAGATGTCACCAGCACTGGAGATGAGTCTTCTGCCTACACGCATGTGTTTCTGCCCCACAAACCCTCAGGCCTCTCTTCCCTGGCACTTAGAGAAGCCTCATCTGGGACAGCACCGGGCATAAGGCAGGAAATGCAAAGGCAGCAGGGCAGGAAAGCAGGACACAGCCCATCCCATTAGCTGGGATGGTTGGCGTTTCCTGGGAGCTTGTCAGAAAATGATCCCTTCCCCAGAGGGAGCCCCTGGGCCTGAGGCAGGGCAGGAGCACTCTAAAAGGCAGCCCAGCTCTCTGCGCTCTCATCCACTTCTCTCACCTCCCTCTCCTTGGCAATCAGGTGAGTGCGAAGCCGCTTCTGCTCCTCCTTCCAGACCAGGTGTCTCCTCGCTGTCAGTCCCAGCTGCTGTGGGCTGTGCTAGTGCAGGGCTGGGAGCTGCTTCTCCTGGCAGAGGGAAGGGGAGAGCAGGGCTTGCGCAGAGAGGGGCTGGGATGTGCTTGAGGAGTCTGTTGGGATCTGATTTGAGCAGTGTGTGTTCTGGGCCAGGAGGTGCCTTGCCCCCCATGGGGCTGAATGCAGAGCTGCTCCTCATGTGTCCCCTATCCCTCTTTCCTCCCTCATTCTCTCCCAGGTGCACCTCTTGCCCAGAGACATGTCCTGCTGTCCCTGTGAGCCCTGCCGGCCCTGCCAGCCCTGCGGCCCGACCCCGCTGGCCAGCAGCTGCAATGAGCCCTGTTGCAGGCAGTGCCAGAGCTCCACCGTTGTCATCGAGCCCTCTGCTGTGGTGGTGACCCTGCCCGGCCCCATCCTCAGCTCCTTCCCACAGAACACCGCCGTGGGCTCCTCCACCTCCGCTGCCGTTGGCAGCATCCTCAGCTGTAACGGAGTCCCCATCAACACTGGCTGCTGTGACCTCTCCTGCATCGCCAGCTGCTACAGATGTCGGCCCTGCTAAATCCACCGGCAACGTTCCTGGCCAAGAAAATCCAAAGACTTCAGAACACGGTGCTGGACACGAGATAGAGCTTTGAGCCATTGTTTTTACATCTTTTGGCCATCATTTCCTCTTTCCACTCTCCTGTCTCTCTTCCCTTTGCTGTTGCCTTAGCTCAACACCAACCCAGCAGGAACCTGTTGGACACCCTCCCTCTGCAGAACAGGCAGATTAACAACCTGCAGGAGCTCCACCTCATCTCGGTGGCTGCCCCTGGTGCTCCCTGTGAGCCACCTCCTTCTATTCTTTAGGCTCATTAAAGTTGTGCTGCATCCAAGCCTGGGTCTCTGAGTCTTCCTGCCTTCTCTGGTAGCTTTTCCAGTCAGTTCAGGGGTACAGATGGCATTTTGGAGAGGATTGGGTGAGCGCAACAGAGGAGCCTTCTTCGTTCCCCAAGGAACACATTGCATGGTGTTGTCTTTTGTGCCCTGACTCTTGGAGCTGCAGAAGTCATTCCTGGCTTCTCCTCAGCCAATTGCCATCCGTCCTTCCAGCCTTACTGCACCCCTTCCCAGATGGGCCCAGATGCTGCTGCTGGATAACTGCAGACCTCAGGGGCATTCAGGGAGGTTCTTCTGTGTCCTGTCTGCAGAGAACACCCTGGTCCTTTTCTCTGTAAGGGGTGCCATGCTTCCAGATGGCTTTGAATCACTGGGGAATCATCAAGGTCCTGAAATTTAACAAGTCTCTGTGCCAAATTTTTCACCTGGGCAGAGTGGCACCAGACCCTAAATGAAATTGGGAGGAGAGTGCCTGGAGGCCAGCTGTGCACAAAGGGCTCTGGAGGTGCTGGCTGAGAGCAGCACAATCGGATTCAGCAGTGCCCTGGCAGCCAAGAGGCCAAAGCGCATCCCAGGTGCAGCAGACCCTGCAGAACCAGCTGATCAGGAGGGGTGATTATCTTGCTGTGTGCAGTGTTGGTAGGGCCCCACCTTGAGTGCTGAGTGCAGCTCTGGGCTGTGATGGAGCTGCAAAGGTGCCTGAATGTGTCCAGAGGGGGTTAAGGAAGCTGATGAATAGACTGGAAGGCACATCCTACCAGGAGTGGGTGAGGACTTGAGGTTGTCCTAGTTTGGTGAGAAGTAGGCTGAGGGGCAACCTCATTGCTCTCTGCAGCTTCCTGAGGAGGGGAAGTGGAGGAGGAGGTGTTGTCTTTTCTCCCTGGAATCCAGGAACAGCACCGGTGGGAATGGTTCAGGAGAGATTGTGGGCAGGTTCAGAGTTGACTTGGGAAAGCATTTCTTTACTGAGAAGGTGATGAGACTCGGGGACAGTTTCCCCAGGCAGGGGATTGATTCCCTCTGGCTTTCAGTGTTTAAGAGGTATTTGGACAAGGCTCTTCATGCCACGCTTTAACTATTGGTCAGTGCTGAAGTGGTTCAGCAGTTGGACGGGATGATCCTTGTACCTCCCTTCATTCTCAAAAGATTCTATTCTGTTCCAGTCCAGTCCAGTCTATCCTTGTGACCTCACGCTGTCTTATCCCCTGCACTTGACCGGCATTTGCAGCCCAGGCAGGATGTTGCCCAACCACAAAAGGAGTGATTCTCTCAAGCAACACCACCTTTGCTGCAAACAAAGGGCTGTGGCACTCTTACCCACCTTCTAAAGGTGTTTCTGTCATTTGCTGCTGCTGTCAGACACCCTGGACACTCGGTGCCCCTCACAGCCCTCCACAGCCACGGCAGTGCTTGTGTATCTGCTGTTGGGTCAGTGAGTCACACACAGGAATGGTGTTGCTTAGCTCTCTTATTGCCTCAATACAATTGGATTTACCTGCGGTCAGGCTCCGTTACTGTTCAGACCACTCTTTCTCTTCAAGATATAGAATATGGCACAAGCTGGCTTTGAAGAAAGCACGACTGGAAGGGTTATCATCAAGTGGAAAGGTTGTGGTTGGTTTGGCCTCAGTATTTCTTTTCCAATGAGATTTAAATAAACTGGTTTATGAGAAGGAACAGGACAATGTGGCAGGGATCTTCACTGACTGAACCCTGAGAGATCTCCTCTTGGACAGAGGGACAAAGACCAGAGTGCCCGGTGGGCTCAGTGGGGTAGTTGGTGCCAGCAGGATTTCACAGAGGTGCTCACTCTGCTTGTGAGAGCTGCAGCCTTGGGCTGTGCTGGCAGGAGCTTGGGGCTGGACACCGTGCAGGAGCCCGGAGAGGCCAATGCCATCAAGGCTTGAGATTGGTGGGAGAGGAGACACAACCATGGAGGATGGAGAGCCTGCCAAGGTGTTGCACAGGAGGATGTCTGCTCCATCCCTCTTCTGCCCCTCATTTGGAAAGGCAGAAATCTTAGTATTACTGCATTGGCTTTTCTTTTCTTGTGGCAGCCTGGGATGGGAGAGGGTTCTAAAATCACAGATTCATACAATGGTTTGTGTTGGAAGGAACCTTAAAAATTATCCAGTTCCAACATCCCTGCCAGTTGCAGAGACCCCTCCCACTAGACCAGGCTGCTCAAGGCCCCATCCAACCTTGACATGAATACTTCCAGGGAGGGGGCATCCCTAACTTCCCTGGACAACGTGAGCCAGTGCATCCCCACTCTCATAGTGAAGAATTTCTTTCTAATGTCTAATCTAAATCTTCTCTCTTCTATTTAAAGCACTTCCCCCTTGTCCTATCACGACTTTCCCTTGTCAAATGACCCTCCCCAGCTTTCTTTTAGACCCCCTTCAGGAACTGAAAGGCCGCTCTAAGGTCTCTTCGGAGCCTTCTCTTCCTCACCCTGAGCAACCCAACTCTCTCACCCTGTCCTTACTTCAGCCCTCTGGGTCATCTTCGTGGCCTCCTCTGGACCCATTCAAGCAGTTCCATATCCTTTCTCTGTTGGGGATTCCAGAACTGGACACAGCATTCCAAGTGGTGCGTCACAAGAGCAGAGTAGAGAGGGAGACTCCTCTCCATTGCTGTGCTGGCCATGCCCCTTTTGATGCAGCCCCAGATACAATTGGCCTTTTGGGCTGCGAGTGCAAATTCCCTGCTCGTGTCAAGCTTCTCATCAATCAACACTCCCAAGTCCTTCTCCTCAGGGCTGCTCTCAATCACATTGTCTCCGATCTTGTATTCAAACCACACATTGCCCTGACCCAGGTGCAGGACCTTGCATTTGGCCTTGTTGAGCTCATGAGGTTCACACAGGCCCACTTCTCCGGCTTATCTACCTGCCTCTGCGGGATGTCCCGCCCTTCTCATGTGGCAACTGCACCACTCAGCTTGGTGTCACCTGCAAACTTGCTGAGGGTGCCCTCGATCTCGCTGTCTATATCATCAATGAAAATACTAAACAGCACTGGCCCCAGGATGGACCCCTGAGGGACACCACTTGTCACCGATCTCCATCTGGACATCAAGCTGTTGACAACTGCTCTCTGAATGCAACCATCCAACCAATTCCTTATCGAATGAACAGTCTGTCCATCACAAACATGCCTCTGCAATTTAGAGGGAAGGAAGGATGTTTCCGAAGGGGAGAAGGACACTTCTCGAGAAGTGTGTAGGACTGATCAAGAAATATTTAAGCTAGATTGGAGGGGAACAACACTGGCCTTCATAGAATAAAACATGGGAGTGGCACTTCAGATTCTGAGAGACGGTGTAGTAGTGAGTGCCTCTGCTCTGCCATCTCAGTGAAAGTGGGGGATAGAGCTCCAGGTGGCTGCCAGAATGCAAAGGTCGTTCATGGGTTACAAACTACAGCTAGAAGACACTTAGGACTTCCATTCAGGGAAGAGGTGGAAACAACAGCCCAACTGAGGTGCATTTGCATTAAGGCACGCAGTGTGGGCAACAAACAGGGGGAGCTGGAAACTGTAGCAAGGTAAGATATCTGTGACGTAATTGGCGTCACAGAAACGAGGTGGGATGATCCACACAGCTGGAATGCTGCCATAGGTGGCTGCAAACTCTTCAGGCGGGATAGGCTAGGACAGAGAGGCAGTGGGGTTGCTCTCTCCATTAGAGAATGTTTTGGTTGCAAGGAACTCAATAAATAATGATAGCGTTGAGTGCTTATGGGTTAAAATCAGAGGAATGCGCAGTAAGGTGGATATAGTGATGGGAGTCCATTAACGGCCGCCCAGCCAAGACGAAGAAACTGATGAGCACTTCTACAAACAAATGGGAGAAGTCTGCCAATCGCTAACTGTCCTTCCTGGGGGGGATTTCAACCTTCCAGATGTCTGCTAGAAGTATAATACAGCAGAGAGGAAACAGTCTAGGAGGTTTGTTGAGTGTATGGAAGAGAACTTTCTGACACAACTGGTGAGTGAATCGACTAGAGAGGGTGCCCCACTGGATCTGCTGTTTGTGAGCAAAGAAGGCCTTGAGGGAGAGGTGACAGTTGGAGGACGCCTGGGGCACAGCGATCATGAGATGATAGAATTCTCAGTTCTAGGAGGAGTAAGGAGGGGGGTCAGCGGAAATGTCAACTTGAACTTCCAGAGGGCAGACTTTGAACTGTTTAGAAGGCTGCTTGATAAATTCCGTTGGGAGGCAGTTCTACAGGAAAAAGGAGCACCAGAGGGCTGGATGCTGCTCAAGAAGGAAATCCTGGTGGCACAAGAGCAGCCCATCCCCGTGTGCCGTAAAATGAGTCAGCGGGGAAGAAAATCAACTTGGCTGAGTGAAGAGCACTGTATTGATCTCAGGAAGAAGGGGAAACTTTATGAGCTTTGGAAGAGGGCTCAGGCATCCTAGGAGGACTACAAGGGTGATGTGAGATCATGTAGAGAGAAAATTAGAAAGGCTAAAGCCCAACTAGAATTTCAGCGGTCCAGTTTGGTGAATGAAAATGAAAAATGTTTCTTCAAATATATTAACAACCACAGGAGAACCAAGGAGAATTTCCCACCCTTACTGGATGCAGGAGGGAGAGCGGTGACACGGGATGAGGACAAGGCAGAGGAACTTAATGCCTTCTTTGTCTTGGTCTTTAACAGTGAGGTGAGATGTTCTCAGGACAGTCAGCTCCCTGAGCCAGAAGACATTGAGAATAAAGCTCCAAGGAATCAGGAGGATTTGGTTAGAGACTTGCTGAACCAATTAGACACACAAAAGTCTATGTGGTCAGACAGGATCCATCCAAGAGTTTTAAGGGAACTGGCAGAGGTCCTCTTCAAACCCTTTTCCCTCATCTCCCAGCCAACAGTCCTGGCTGACTGGGAAAGTGCTGCTTGGCTGGGGGCTGCCAAATGCTACCCCCATTTACAAGAAGGGTCAGAGGAAGGATCAGGGGAACTCCAGGCCTGTCACTCTGACCTCGGTACCAGGGAAGGTCATGGAGCAGATTGTTGTGAGTGCTATCATAGAGCACACACGCGACAACTGAGTGATCAGGACCAGTCAATATGGGTTCACCAAAGGCAGGTCCTGCCAGAACAATCTGATCTCCTTCTATAACAAGGTTACCCGTTTAGTGGACAAGGGAAAGGCTGTGGATGTGGTGTTCCTGGACTTCAGTAAAGCCTTTGACACCGTTTCTCACAGTATCCTGCTGGGGAAACTGGCTGCCATTGGCCTGGACAGGCACAGCCCCTGCTGGATTAAAAACCGGCTGGATGGCCGAGCTCGAAGGGTTGTGGTAAATGGAATTAAATCCAGTTGGAAACCAATCACGAGCGGTGTTCCCCAGGGTTCCGTGCTGGGTCCAGTCCTGTCCAACATCTTTTATCAATGATCTCAATGAAGGCATTGAGTGCACCCTCAGCAAGTTTGTGGATGACACCAAGCTGGATGCAAGTGTGGACGTGCTTGAAGGAAGGAGACTCTGCAGAGGAATCTGGACAGGCCGGATCGATGGGCTGAGACCAACAGGATGAGGGTCAACAAGGCCAAGTGCAGAGTCCTCCATTTTGGACACAACAACCCCGTGCAACGACACAGACTTGGGGAAGAGTGGCTGGAGAGCTGCCTGGCAGAGAAGGACCTGGGGGTGTTGGTTGACAGCTGCTGAACATGAGCCATCAGTGGCCCAGGTGGCCAAGAGGGCCAAGGGCATCTTGGTCTGTACCAGACCTAGCATGGCCAGCAGGAGCAGGGCAGTGATTGTGCCCCTGTGCTCAGCACTGGTGAGGCCACACCTCGAGTGCTGGGTTCAGTTTTGGGCCCCTCACTGCAAGAAGGAGATTGACGGGCTGAAGCGTGTGCAGAGAAGGGCAACGAGGCTGGTGGGGGGGCTGGAGAACAAGTCCTGTGAGGCAAGGAATTAGGGTTGTTTAGCCTGGAGAAAAGAAGGTTGAGATGTGGTGTACCTGGACTTCATCAAGGCCTTTGACACTGTCTCCCATAGTAGACTACTGGACAAGCTGGCAGCCCGTGGCTTGGACGGGAATGTTCTGTACTGGGTTAGGAATTGGTTGGATGGCCGAGCTCAAATGGTGGTAGTGAATGGCGTCCCATCCAGCTGGCGGCCGGTCACTAGTGGCGTCCCTCAGGGTTCGGTGCTGGGCCCGGTCCTGTTTAATATCTTCATTGATGATCTGGATGAGGGGATCGAGTCCTTCATCAGCAAGTTCGCAGATGACACCAAGCTGGGAGGAAGTGTCGATCTGCTAGAAGGTAGGAGGGTCCTGCAGAGGGACCTTGACAGGCTGGAGAGGTGGGCTAACTCCAATATCATGAGGTTTAGCAAGTCCAGATGCCGGGTCCTACACTTTGGACACAACAACCCCATGCAGAGCTATAGACTGGGTGCAGAGTGGCTGGAGAGCAGTCAGGCGGAAAGGGACTTGGGAGTGCTGGTGGACAGGAAACTCAACATGAGCCAGCAGTGCGCTCAAGTGGCAAAGAAGGCCAATGGTATCTTGGCCTGCATCAGGAACAGTGTGGCCAGCAGGACTAGAGAGGTCATCATTCCCTTATACTCAGCACTGGTCAGGCCGCACCTTGAGTGCTGTGTCCAGTTCTGGGCCCCTCAGTTTAAGAAGGATGTTGAGATGCTGGAATGTGTCCAGAGGAGGGCGACGAGGATGGGGAAGGGGCTGGAGCACAAGCCCTATGAGGAGCGACTGAGGGAGCTGGGGTTGTTTAGCCTGGAGAAGAGGAGGCTCAGGGGAGACCTTATTGCTCTCTACAACTGCCTGAAAGGAGGTTGTAGTCAGGCAGAAGTTGGACTCCTCTCTCAGGCGACCAGTGACAGAACTAGACGACACGGTCTCAAGCTTCGCCAGGGGAGGTTTAGGATTGAAATTAGGAAGAAATTCTTCACTGTGAGGGTAATTGTTCATTGGAATGCGCTGCCCGTGGAGGTTGTCGAGTCACCATCCCTGGAGTTGTTCAAAGAGAATTTGGATGAGGCACTTAGTGGCATGGTGTAGTTGACAAGTAGGAGTAGGTGTAGGTGTTGGGTCATAGATTGGACTCGATGATCTCAAAGGTCTTTTCCAACCTTACGATACTGTGATACTGTGAAACCTCATCACTGTCTACAACTGCCTGAAAGGAGGTTGTGGTGAGGTGGGTGCTGGTCTCTTCTCACAAGTGACAGCGACAGGACGAGAGGAAATGGCCACAGTTGTGTCAGGGGAGGTTTAAACTGGACATTAGAAAGAATTTCTTGACTTAAAGTGTGGTCAGGGATTGGAACAGGGTGCCAGGGAGGTGGTGGGGTCGCCATCCCTGCAGGTGTTTAAAAGCTGGGTAGATGAGTTTCCTAAGGACAGGGTTTAGTAGGGACACAGGTACGGTTGGACTCGATTATCTCCAAGGTCTCTTCCAACCTTATGATTCTATGTTCTGGAGGAGAGCATCCAGGGCCTAATAACAGAATGCAGGACCTGATCACCAGTGGCTTAGGAAGAAGTCAAGTATGTCTTCCTCAGCTCCAAGAGACACTGTCTTGTGTCCCACCATCCCCTTCGTCTGAGAATGAGGAAGGTCCATTGTTCCCCAACCTTTCCTCCCACCACTGAAGAAAATGCCTTTCTTCTTTGGCAGTTCCAGACAATCACACAAGGAAAGGATTACTTGGAAGCAGAGGATAGAATGCACAAAACTTCGACGACTCTGAGGAGGGCAAGAAGGTCACTTGTAGAGGAGGGAGCAGCCAGAAGAGGAGGAGCATGGTAGTTGTCCAACATCTGTGCCCACTGCCCACAGTGCAGAACCCACAGGGCATCCAACTGCCTGTTACATGGAGGGAGAGGGGTCAGCACATCCCCCAGGCTGGCTTTGAGGGTCTTATATCCAAGAAGAAAAAAAAGGCAAAAAAGTGGTGGGAGAGAGCAGAAGGCTGGGAAGTTGCACTTTGGCCATGAATTCAGAGAGCGCCAGCTGCTCTCCTTAGGAAGGGCAACACTGGATGCTCAGCCCCTCCAAAAGCGATGGCCAGGAGCTCTGTCCTTAGTTGAGAATCCAGGTGTGGACGCCTGGGGGTCGTGCTCTGGGCTGTCATCAGTGGCTTTAGCAGGGCTGGCATCTGTTGCCACAGTAACGGCTGGTGATGCAGGAGAGGTCAACGCCCCCAGAGGAGATGGGCGTTCCGTTGGAGCTGAGGATGCTGCCAACGGCAGCGGAGGTGGAGGAGCCCACAACGGTGTTCTGTGGGAAGGAGCTGAGGATGGGGCCGGGCAGGGTCACCACCACCGGGGAGGGCTCGATGACAACGGTGGAGTCCTGGCACCGCAGGCAACAGGGCTCATTGCAGCTGCTGGCCAGCGGGGTCGGGCCGCAGGGCTGGCAGGGCAGGCACGGGTTGTAGCAGGACATGGTTTGTGGTTACACTTTTAGAAATGACCCAAGGCCACACATGAGGGGGAAGACACAGGCTCTGCATTGCCTCATTGCCTCACCAGGGGCCTACAGAGAACAGCCTGACCCGAGGAAGATTTCTCCTCGTTCATTAATCAAAACCCCCCCTCAGCCACCTCCCAGCACCTCTCGAAGCTTGACTTCTCCCCACTTCCCTCTTTCATGATAAGGTCCTCCAAGCCCAAGCAGATGACAAAGCCAACATCAACTGAGATGCCCATTGAATACAAATCGCACCTTGGAAGAGGTGGATGAAGAGGATTCAGACTCACCTGGTTTCCGAGGAGAAGGAAAGAAATGGAAGGAGATCAGAGAGCAAGCACTTGGCTGGCTTTTATCCCTGCCCTTCAATGCCAAAGGACCAGAGGCACTTCTGCAGGGGTACAATTTTCTGACAAGCTCATCTTGAATTCAAACCATCACAGCTGATGAGATGGGCTTGATTTTTCATTTCCTGCACTGATGCCTTTTCTTTTCCACATTTGTTCCACACCCATTCCTCAGTGATGCCTTCTTCAAATTAACCCTGGAACGAAAGGCCCCAGGATTTCCAGGGCAGGAACACAGCAGTGTGGGCAGAAGACTCACCTCAAGTGCTGGACAAATCCAGAGGAGGCAGTGACATCAGCGTGGGTCACTCTGTGGGGCTGTTGAAGTGTTCTTCTCAGGCAGAAGATCCAGTCATCCCCAGCTGGAAAACGAAGATCTCCGGTGCATGAGGACTGCTCATCTTTCAATAGCCTTTCACTAGACCTGCTCTTTCCCTTGGCCTTCAAGCAGTTCTAGCCCTGAATTCAGGCTTCTGACCTTCACAATAGAACCCACTCTCCCTTCCAGTGTTCCGTTCTTTCTCCATCCATACACACACACATCCATCTTTTGACTTATCTCTCCTTGTATCTACAACCTCTAACCCACTCTTCCGCATCTCTGGGAACCCTTTCCAATCTTTCTCTCTGCCTTCTTCATGTATGCACCCACAATTTTACTTTCCTACACCTTTCCATTATTCCACGCATCTGTGCATCCTCTGTGCATCAAGGGTGGAAATTGGAGCTGAGTATGGGGAAGCCAAGGGCAACAATCATGGGAATGGGGGCAGTTAAAGGGTTTATTTCTGAGACAGAGCAATTTCCGCTGATACAGAGCGTGCAGGGGAATGTGGAGGTCAGCAGGAGAAGGACACTGGTGGAACTTCCCAAGAGCCGCAGGTAGGTGCAGAAATCTTGACTTCTTCATTTGTTCCCACAGAGAGTTTACCATCCGTTTCCCTCCAGCGCTGCCTGGAGCTCTTGGAAACAAACAGGCTGTGCAAAGCAGGATGGGCAGAGGAGACCCACACCTTACACGAGAGGCAGGCAACCCTGGGAAAGCAGTAGGACAACAACCAAGTACCTTGGGCTTTCTCAGGGCAAGGGGGAGATGCTTCATGAGCAACAGACCCCATCTCACAGGGTGGGATCCAGCAGGAAAGTCAGCTCTGTCTGTCTGAGCTTCCCCATCCACGCTGGGCTGGCAATGCCTGAGAACAGGCCCCCACATCCATTCCTGTTGCCCAGGGGAGGAAGGAAGATCACTGACACGTGGTTACCAACCGTTGGACCGAGAAACCAGCAGGGACAGAGGAACACAGGGGCTCTCTCCAGCCCTGGTGATTTGGCTGAGAAGGAGAAGAGATGGGAGCAGAGCAGAGCCTCTGTGCAAACATGGATGAGTGCAGGGAGGGCTTGAAGAGAGAATCTTGCCCAGTATCTGGCTGATGGGGCTTTACACATGCTGACACCCAGGTGCAGAGCAAGGAAGGGCTTTTCCCTTCTTGGGCTGCTGAGGCCCCATGGTCAAATCAAAAGTGCAGCTGGGCCTCCTGCCAGAAGCCTCATTGTGTAGCTGTGGCCACCAGTGGAGGCAGAGGGCAAGGGAAGGAGAGCACTAACTGAGAGGTTACTTGCTGTGAGTACTCACTCACTGTCCCAGTTCTTTGAAGTAGAGGGCATTTACAAACCTGTGTTTCCTTGTCCAGGCTGCAACCTCCAGGTTTCTTGGGCTTTTTCCGTCAACCAAGCCCCTGGATCCAGGTGCAGTGTGAAAAGTCTCGCTGGGCTGTTCTTCCCAGCACCCCAGCCTGGAAAGGCAGAGACTTATCCCCACGGCACCCAGGGGCTGCTGCTGGGCAGGCTGAGCTCAGAGCTCCAGGCAAGCAGGGGCAGGGAGGGAACTGCTCCCCCAAGCACCCCCACTTTTCTGTGCAGCGCTGCACGCTGTGGGAACCAGTGTGGGCTCAGTGCACAGAAATAGGCAGCGCTGTCCTGGAGCTCCACATCCTGCACCTGCAGAAACACCTGGGAGTCCTCTGCAGACAGCACAGAGGAGAACCTTCCCACTTCCACTCGAGCTCTGGTCTTGCTCACCCTCAGCAACAACCGAGGGGCCTGGGTCTGGTGCTGCTGATACCAGAAGATGTAGGGATAGGGATCACTGGTGGAGAAATTGCAGTGCAGCTTTGCACTCTGTCCTGCCTGGATGGTCATCTCTGCTGGGAACTGGAACACAGAGTCCTTTTGGGCTCCACCTGTCAAGTAAGAAACAGGTTTTTCTCTCTAGTTTCCTGGGAATCTGTCTGTCTCTCACTCCATCAGCTCGCTCACTGCCACCATGGCCCAGCTCACATTTACAGCCTCTGAAAGGCTGAGATCTCTGTCTCTGCTCATTTCTTGATGTATGTTCCTGCCACCCCTCACACCCCACATCACCCTGCTTTTCAGCCACACTCCCTGCTCTTTCCCTCCACTCATTCTCTCCAGATCCCCAAGGTTTCTGCCCATCCCTACAGACATTGGTACCATTGTACCCAAAGCACCTCGCAGAGAAGCTCCAATGCGCCCCATCGCTCCGTTCCCCAGCACCGCTCCCTCCCTCTCTCAGGCTTTCTCTCTATTAGCAACACATTCAGGAAGGCTGGGTTCCTGCACATTGCGGGGGAGATCTTATTCCTCCTCCATGCCCATCACTCCTGACCTGTCCCACATTATTTGCCATCCCCACACGCAGCCCCTGCTCTCCCAACACAACCACTGCCAGTTCCCCAGGCACTCAGCACTCACGGCTCCTCCCTTCCACCACCAGCAGCACAAACTTTTGCCTCCTCCTGCCCAGCCTGAAAGTCCCATCTCACCAAAGGCTGCCAGTTGCAGCAGGGCTGCCAGCAGAAGGAGGAGCATGTCCCGCTGTCCCTTCCAGGGGCACTCAGGGACCTGCCAGCAGGAGGGACCTGATGCTTGCACCTTGCCCTCTTCTGCCTCTGCCAGCTCAAAGAGGCCTGGAAGCCCCAGCCCAGAGGGTGGAGCCAAACCCCCTCCCTGCTGCTCCAGACAGGCCTCTCGGGGTCTGTGCCCACCTCTGCCCCAGGCAGGCTCTGCTGTGAGAGAACAGCCCCATGGGCTGAGCCCTGTCCATGCCAGGGACAGGCAGCCCTTGGCAACTGCTCCTGGCAGCAACCGGCGAGGCCCAGGCTGCCCCCAGCTCTGCAGGAGAAGGAGGAGGCTCTGCTGTTCCCACCCTGTCTGCCTGTGCTGGGATGTCGGGATGGAGAGAGGAGCAGGCAGGAGCTGAAGGACCTGGAGCCGGGGGCTGTGGGGCCTCAGCACCCTCCTCTGCACTCGCTCGAATGCTCTGTACAGACTCTTGCCACGGGAGAGAAGAGACATCAGCTCACAGCTGGGAATTCCCCTGTCCCAAAGCAGACACGCACAGTCAAGTGGACAAAGCACCTTTCTGCAGACCCTGATGCTGCACTGACCCACGGTGGCCTTTGAACTCCCCTGAAACAGCTTTCCCCAAAGCCGGGTCTTGCGGCAGGGCCCCTTGTCCCCCTCTGCCTGGTGACCTTCTCCCCCACTGAGATCTTGGAGAGAGCTGCACCCCCTGGTGCCACTGCAGGAGAAATGAGGCCGGGCTGGGGGAAGCCCCCGAGGCAGGGCATGAGGAGGGCTCCAAGGACAGGCAGAGTGCTCTGGGGAGAGCGGGGCCTCTGGACCCCAGCACACCAGCACACGGCCACGCAGCCACTGGAGGGCTCACAGAGGAATTCTCAGTGTCTTCCACAAGTCTTGCGGTCACATAATGCCAGGAAGGAGCACGGGCACAGGACACGGCATTTATGTTTCTCCTCTGACTTTGAGCTCTGCCCCTGAGGGACGCGTCTCGGAGCAGGTACTCTCAGAGCCAGGCCTGCAGGAATACCTGAAGAAGCCACGTGCAGCAGGGGAACCATCAAGCAAAGAGCAGCAGCAGGGAAGCCCTGCACAAGCGGTCCCAGCCTCCTGCGTTGCCCTCTCCGTGTCTCCTTAGGAACAGGGACAGGGAGTGATCCTGGTGTGGGTTTTTAGAGGAAGAGGAAAATCATGGTAGTGAATATGAAACAGAAACTTGGGTAGAGGGCATCAAGATCAGTGGATGGGCAGGAGGGAGATGAAGGTTCTCATAACTCTGTCTCCAGGCAGAAAGACTCTACCCGTGCTTTACATTTTCCTCGTAGGAAAGAAGTCTCTAGAGCTCCAGATGTGCACGGCTGCCCTTCAGCTTCGACACCTCCTCCTGATGAGGTTTCCTTCCCGAGGACAGCTCCATTCCGAGCTTAAGGAGATCCCTCCCCCAAGAGCCAGAGGGGCTGCTGACATCACCAATTGGTTTCCCACAGTCAGAGGCTCCTGCGTCCAGGGCTGCACTTTTTGGGCTCCCCATCCACAGAAGGAGCCCCAGGGCCCCGCGCTCCCGGCCTGTCTGGGAGGAGGTGCAGGAAGGATGGAAGCACTGATGGCCATTGGCTGAGGTGTAGCCGGGAATGCCCTCCCCAGCCACAGGGGACAGAGCACAAAAGACAACCCAGAGCGATGAGTCCTGCTCTCTGCTTAATCTGACAGAAGGAAAGGTCCATTTTTGAACCAAGGCAGCCCTCCCCAAAAAGCCCCCTTTACCCTGGGCAGACTGGAAGAGCTGCCAGAGGAGGAAGAAGGACTCAGAGGCCCAGGTTTGGATGCAGCACAACTTTACTGAGTCTAAAGAAAGAAGGAAAGGAGGGGGCTCAGAGGGAGCACCAGGGGCAGCCACCAAGATGCTGTGGCGCTCCTGCAGGGTGTCCGTCTGCCTGCCCTGTAGGAAGGGAGGCCAAGAGCTCCCTGCTAGGTTGTTGTTGGGGGAAAGCGTCGAGCTAAGGAAAGTGATCGAGAGAAGAGTTGAAGAAAGACACAGTGGCTCAAAGCTCTATCTGGTGTCCAGCACCGTGTTCTGAGGTCTTGGGAGGTTCCTGTCCAGGGTGTCTTAGTTTAGATGAAAACTAAGATATGTTATCAGATATTAAAGATCTTTAATCAGGAAAAAAAAAAAAAAAAAAAAAAATTGAATAGAAGAGATAACAGTTCTTAGCTACAAATATATGTGTATACAAAACAGGATCACCACTAATCACAACTAAAACCTAAAAGTCTTAAGAAATAGATTGAGTCCTGTACCCAAAATCTTGCGATGCAGGTCTCTTTAAGAGCTGGCGAGCAGTCGCTGCCCTGCACGGGGAAAGCGCGGCCCCCCCGCAGCCGGGGAAGGGCGGGGGAGGGAGATGGAAACTTAGTGCGAGTTCTGCCGGAGTTGTGGAAGATTCAGATGACCCGTGATCTTTCCTTCAGAGATTGCAAACCGCATGCACTCAGGGACTGCCGCTGCCGTTGTCGCCACTGCCGTCCGAGAGGAAAACGGATGTCCGGTCACGACCTCTGTCCCGGTTTCCCCGGAAACGTCCTCCCCCCATCCCCCCTCGCGTCTGTTGAAATTCCCTTTATTGGCAAAAGGAAGAAAAATTCCTCGGAAAAATCCCAAACCACAACATTATCCACCCCGAATTTTTCTTCCATGCCAACAATCAGACTTAAATTTATACATACATATTTTCAACTATATACATATACAGATAGTCACATAGAATATGAACAACTCATCCAAAGATAAGGTCCCCTTGAGGTACACATCGTGTTTTTCCATCTTCCTGCATCACCCACCAAGTGCAACCAGATCCTTGAGCAAAGACAATCCCACGAATGGGCTTGCCTTTACTCGAGACAGGTTTAACCCAAACAGTTTTCCCTAACATACCTCTCAGGTGGATCACAGGGACTTTATCTCCATCTACAGTATGAAGGAATTCTGACTGGGCAGGGCCGGCTCGATTGACTGAGCCTCTAGTGTTGACCAACCATGTAGCCTTTGCTAAATGTTGGTCCCAATGTTTGAAAGTCCCCCCACCCAATGCCTTCAAAGTGGTTTTCAACAGTCCATTACACCGTTCAACCTTCCCAGCAGCTGGTGCATGGTAGGGGATATGGTACACCCACTCAATGCCGTGCTCCTTTGCCCACGTGGTAACTAAACTATTCTTGAAATGAGTTCCATTATCTGACTCAATCCGTTCTGGAGTGCCATGTCGCCACAAGACTTGCTTTTCCAGACCTAGAATGGTGTTCCGAGCAGTGGCGTGAGGAACTGGGTATGTCTCCAGCCATCCAGTAGTTGCTTCCACCATGGTGAGCACATAGCGCTTACCTTGGCGGGTCTGCGGCAGAGTGATATAATCAACCTGCCAGGCCTCTCCATATTTATACTTATCCCAACGTCCACCATACCATAAGGGTTTCACTCTCTTAGCCTGTTTGATGGCAGCACATGTCTCACAATCATGGATAACCTGGGAGATAATGTCCATGGTTAAATCCACCCCTCGGTCTCGTGCCCATCTATAAGTGGCATCTCTGCCCTGATGGCCTGAGGCATCATGGGCCCATCGAGCCAGAAACAACTCTCCTTTATGCTGCCAATCCAGATCTATCGGTGACACCTTGACTTGTGCAGCTCGGTCTGCCTGTTCGTTGTTGCGATGTTCCTCGTTGGCTCGATCCTTGGGCACGTGTGCATCCACATGGCGGACTCTCACAATCAGCTTCTCCGCACGGGTGGCAATATCTTGCCATATGTCTGCAGCCCAGATGGGTTTCCCTCTGCGTTCCCAGTTGGCTTTCTTCCATCGGTCTAACCATCCCCACAATGCATTGGCCACCATCCAAGAGTCAGTGTAGAGGTAAAGCTTTGGCCACTTCTCTCGTTCAGCAATGTCCAGAGCCAATTGGACAGCTTTGAGTTCTGCAAATTGACTTGATCCACCTTTTCCCTCAATAGCTTCTGCAACTTGTCGTGTGGGGCTCCACACGGCTGCTTTCCATCTTCGATTTGTCCCCACAATGCGGCAGGAACCATCTGTAAAAAGGGCATAGTGTACTTCTTCTTTTGGCAACTGATTGTATGGTGGCGCTTCCTCTGCACGTGTTACCTGTTCTTCTTCCTCTTCATCTGCTAAACCAAAGTTCTCACCTTCAGGCCAGTTCGTGATGATTTCCAGGATCCCAGGGCGATTTGGTTTCCCAATACGGGCGCGTTGTGTGATAAGAGCAGCCCATTTGCTCCAGGTAGCATCAGTAGCGTGATGTTTGGGGGCAGCCCGCCCACTGAACATCCACCTTAGCACTGGTAATCGGGGTGCCAGGAGGAGCTGAGTTTCTGTTCCAATTACCTCTGAGGCAGCTTGAACTCCTTCATAAGCAGCTAAGATCTCTTTCTCTGTTGGAGTGTATTTGGCTTCAGATCCCCTGTAGCCTCGACTCCAGAATCCAAGTGGTCGGCCTCGAGATTCGCCAGGCATTTTCTGCCAAAGACTCCATGAAAGACCGTTATTCCCGGCTGAAGAGTAGAGCACGTTCTTCACGTCTGGTCCTGTCCTGACCGGTCCAAGGGCTACAGCATGAGCAATCTCCCGCTTAATCTGCTCAAAAGCTTGCTGTTGTTCAGGGCCCCAGTGGAAATCATTCTTCTTGCGGGTTACCAAGTAGAGAGGGCTTACGATCTGACTGTATTCCGGGATATGCATCCTCCAGAAACCTATGGCACCCAAGAATGCTTGTGTTTCCTTCTTGCTGGTCGGTGGAGACATTGCTGTGATCTTGTTGATAACTTCTGTTGGAATCTGGCGACGTCCGTCTTGCCACTTCACTCCCAGGAACTGTATTTCTTGGGCAGGTCCCTTAACTTTACTCTGTTTGATTGCAAACCCAGCTTCCAAGAGAATCTGGATGATCTTCTTTCCTTTCTCAAAAACCTCTTCTGCTGTGTCCCCCCACACAATGATGTCGTCGATATACTGCAGATGTTCTGGAGCCTCACCTTTCTCTAGTGCTTCTTGAATTAGTCCATGACAGATGGTGGGACTATGTTTCCACCCCTGGGGCAATCGGTTCCAGGTGTATTGCACGCCCCTCCAGGTGAAGGCGAACTGTGGCCTGCACTCTGCAGCTAGAGGAATGGAGAAGAACGCATTAGCAATATCAATAGTGGCGTACCACTTCGCTGCCTTGGATTCCAGTTCATACTGAAGTTCTAACATGTCTGGCACAGCGGCGCTTAGCGGTGGAGTAACCTCATTCAAGCCACGATAGTCCACAGTTAATCTCCATCCTCCATCAGACTTACGCACAGGCCAAATGGGGCTGTTGAAGGGTGAGTGAGTCTTACTAATCACCCCTTGGTGCTCCAGTTCTCGGATCATCTTATGGATGGGAACCACAGAGTCACGGTTCGTTCGGTATTGTCGACGATGCACTGTTGTGGTGGCAATTGGCACCCATTGTTCCTCAACCTTCAACAATCCGACAGCAGAAGGACTCTCTGAGAGACCCGGCAGTGACTTTAGCTGTTTAATCTCTTCTGTCTCTACAGCAGCTATTCCAAAAGCCCATCTATGTCCCTTTGGATCCTTGAAATAGCCATTTCTGAGGTAGTCAATTCCCAGGATACATGGGGCGGCCGGACCAGTAACAATGGGGTGTTTTTGCCAGTCTTTCCCGGTCAAGCTCACTTCAGCTTCCAACACAGTCAGCTCTTGAGATCCCCCAGTCACCCCAGAAATAGCAACAGTTTCCGGGCCCACATGTCCTGATGGCATTAACGTACATTGAGCGCCAGTATCAACTAAAGCCTCGTATTTTTGTGGGTCTGATGTGCCAGGCCACCGGATCCACACAGTCCAATAGACACGGTTGTCCCGTGCCTCTACCTGGCCAGAGGCAGGGCCCCTCTAACAGCCATTGCAGTGACAACAACTCTTTAGTGATGGGTACATTTTGGAGGTTCCCTCTAATGGGTCAGATCCTTGGGAGACTGGCACTGCACTTACTTTTGCTGATTTTCTTTTCTCGTTCTCCTTCAATTCTTGTACCCGGGCTGCCAGGGCATGGGTAGGTTTCCTGTCCCACCGTCTCATATCTTCTCCATGGTCAACCAAGAAATACCATAGATCCATCCGTGAAGTCTGTTCTCTTCCCCTAGCCGGGAGGTGTCCACCTCTGGACCCAGAGGCTTTAATTCGCACTGGTGCCACTTGAAGATTTTGAAGAGTTTCCATAATCTCCTTTTGCTGCTTGTCCATCCTCTTATCCATCCTCTCAATTGCTGTTTCTACCGCAGCGATACGTTCCTGCATCGGGCCATGGACCATCTTCGCATATGTCCTGAGTTTACCTGCTGCGACACCCACCAAATCTTGATCTGGCTCCGAATACATGGACGCCACATAATGGGAGAATGCACCTGGTGCACCACAGGAAAGCTTCCACCACATTTCTGGTGTGCATCTAACCTTGTCTGGGTCGGTGAGGGGTTGCCCATCTCTTCCATAAAGTATTTCTAGCAGTGCCATTTCCCTCAGGCGTAAAATCGCGTCTTCCACAGTCTTCCAAGCTGTCTTAAGATGATGTGCCTGCAGGATATCTTTGTGAGGGAATCTCTCTCTCACACTGCCTAGAACTCGTGCCCAGAATGAAAGGGGTCTTGATTCCCTCACAAATACCTGTTCAATACCTGTATCTCGGGCCAGAGCCTTTAAATACTTGGCTTCAGAACCATCAAGTTGCAAACTGTCACCCATAAGATCCCACACTCGGATCATCCAAGTCAGGATAGGCTCATCTGCATGTCGAGTAACGTCCTTTCGCAAGCCACGAAGGTTGTCATATGAGAGCGATTCAGTAACGATCTCTGGTTCTGGATCTGCAGTATGTGAAGGACCCGCTTCCGCTTCCCCGTCATCATCAACTGGACGAACCGATTTGGTCTTGTATTTCCTTTTCTGGATAGGGGCAACTTTCATTGGCTCAGACTGTTCCTCTGATTTATCCACATCTTGAGCTACAACTTTCATCGGCTCAGACTGTTCCTCTGGTTTATCCACATCCTGAGCTACCATAGCATCAGGTGTCTTACTCTCTCTCTTCTTTTTTCTCTTTCCTTGCTTTTGGTTGCATTCCTGACCACCCCTATTCCTGGCTTCATACATAAGATAGATCCTAATTAAACCAACTTGCAGACAATTCACCAAAGGTAGGATATTCCTGGAATCTAGCAAAAGGTTAAGTTTCTCAAAAGCTGTTCTAGCAAACCTAAAAGGTGACTGATTAACAGGTTGAAAAGAAACACTCTCCTGTGCCCCTCCCTGAGAGTAGGTAACATTATCACTAGGTCCCCAGATGTAACAGCTTGGGCTGGTGCAGGAGTACAACCTTAAGAACACATCCCAAATGAAACCCATAGACACTGAATCCATAACACTATAGACCCAAAATAAGAACTCGATAATGATCACAGCTATCTGAGTTCTACTGGCTGCTGCACTCAGATGAATTAAGCCAGCCAGACCTTTCGGCATAGTTCTGTACCAACAGAAAGCAAATATGTAGTACAGCATGGTCCATATGGACTCGAAACTCACAACAAACATCATGATGCCAGAACTGTTATCCTTCTTTGCTCTCGTGCCCCACGTTGGGCGCCAAAAGATGTCTTAGTTTAGATGAAAACTAAGATATGTTATCAGATATTAAAGATCTTTAATCAGGAAAAAAAAAAAAAAAAAAAAAAATTGAATAGAAGAGATAACAGTTCTTAGCTACAAATATATGTGTATACAAAACAGGATCACCACTAATCACAACTAAAACCTAAAAGTCTTAAGAAATAGATTGAGTCCTGTACCCAAAATCTTGCGATGCAGGTCTCTTTAAGAGCTGGCGAGCAGTCGCTGCCCTGCACGGGGAAAGCGCGGCCCCCCCGCAGCCGGGGAAGGGCGGGGGAGGGAGATGGAAACTTAGTGCGAGTTCTGCCGGAGTTGTGGAAGATTCAGATGACCCGTGATCTTTCCTTCAGAGATTGCAAACCGCATGCACTCAGGGACTGCCGCTGCCGTTGTCGCCACTGCCGTCCGAGAGGAAAACGGATGTCCGGTCACGACCTCTGTCCCGGTTTCCCCGGAAACGTCCTCCCCCCATCCCCCCTCGCGTCTGTTGAAATTCCCTTTATTGGCAAAAGGAAGAAAAATTCCTCGGAAAAATCCCAAACCACAACACAGGGCCATCGCCATCAGGTTTAGCAGGGCCGACATCTGTAGCAGCTGGCGATGCAGGAGAGGTCACAGCAGCCAGTGTTGATGGGGACTCCGTTACAGCTGAGGATGCTGCCAACGGCAGCGGAGGTGGAGGAGCCCACGGCGGTGTTCTGTGGGAAGGAGCTGAGGATGGGGCCGGGCAGGGTCAGCACCACCGGGGAGGGCTGGATGACAAAGGTGGAGCTCTGGCACTGCAAGCAACAGGGCTCATTGCAGCTGCTGGCCAGCGGGGTCGGGCCGCAGGGCTGGCAGGGCAGGCAGGGCTCACAGGGCCGGCACTGGTTGCAGCAGGACATGTCTTGGAGGTAAAGGTGCACCTGGGAGAGAGGCCAGGGAGGAAACAGAGCAGAGGCACGAATCAGGGAAAGCCTGAAAACCCACCAAAAGGAAGCCAAGGCACCTGCCATGTGAGGAGGCAGATGGTGTGAAGGATTGAAGAAGGATTTCTTTTTCCTGGGCACAGAGAGGTCCCTCAGAGAGGAGCCAGATCCTGGGATCTCACTGATGAGCCTGGAGCAGGGATCATCTGAGCTGTCCTTGAAGGCCAGACCCAGGCCTAGAGGAGGAGGTGGAGGACAAAGGGGGTTCCAACTCACCTGCTTCCCAAGGAGAAGGAGGGGGCAGAAGTGGCTGAGAGAGCAAAGAGGAGGGCTTCCTTTTATCCCAGTCCTGTGCAGCCTCAGGCCCAGAGGAAGCCACAACCATCTTCCTGCAGCTCCTAAGGAATGGAAACATCCCAGGAAGTGACACGGCAGCGGTGCTGGTTCCCCCTGAGTGCCAGAAGGATGTGGTGGAGTCAGGTGAGGTCAGCATGGAGCACTCCTGGAGCTTTGTTTATTATGATCGTGTGACAGGAAGGACCCCAGCTGCACCCAGCCTGGCCATCCTTGTCTGCTCCTCCAAGGGCTCTTTTGAGCATCAGCCTATCCTCCTCTTTCCTTCACTTCCGGCCCATTCCAACGGGCAGTGGCTCTTGTCCTCCCAGGCAGTGGCTGCACTTCAGCGTTTCAACTCCCTTTCACCCTAAGGTGCCCTCAGGAGGCAACTGCCAACCTCTGGGACCTCCTCCTCCTCTCCCTGGATGCTGCCTGGGCATCTGTCCTGCTTCGGGTGTCCTGTCCCTGCTTCAGCGGGAGCTCAAGGCAGCTCCTCAGTCCCATCCCTCGCTCTTGCCTCTGCCCCCACGTGCTCCTGGGCAATGACGTGCGTGGCAGTGGGATTGTGTCCCAGTGTGGGGGATTCTCTGCACGCACATCCGTGTGCCCGTGTGTGCACACCCCTGGGTGCCTCTGGGGACACCGTGGTTCTATGGACACGGCCCTTTCTGTGAGCAAGTGGGCCCTTCCTCATTCCTAAGGGAATGGGAGGGCAGGACACGCTGTCTATGGGCCTCGTTCAGCCTGGGACCCTTGGAGTTGAGCACAACATCTGTGGCTACTCCACAGCCCGTGACCGTGAGACCTTCCCTCGCTGCATCTCTGCCCACAAATATTCCCAACTTGTGCTCTCCGCACGGGAGAACCCCAGTGGCTGAGAGGCCCTGGGAGGTCAGCGGCCCCACAAGCACTCAGGGCAGTTCCTGCTGCTCTGGATGGAGCTGTGCTGGGGGAGAAGGCTCAGGCAGAAGATGGCTGTGAGCATGGAAAGAAGGGAAGGCAGCAGGAACGGTCTTGGCTGGAGTCCAGAGCCTCTTCCTCACCTTCCCACCCATCTCTAGAAGCAGAGGCCTTGGCATGCATCCACAAGCAAGGATGCCAAGGGCAGGAGCCCTGTTCCCAAATAGAATTGCACGGAGGCAGCAGCAGCGTGGCTAATGGGCTCCGCTCTGGGCAGGAGTGAGTCCCCGTTGGAGCCGGCTGGAAGTGACTGTCAGACACGGGGGCAGGCCCTGTGTTTCTCTCACAGATGCCTCCTCGTGCAGCCGTCCTCTCCACGCTACCAAAGCCTTGCCACCCAATCCCTATCCAGTGTGCCCAACACACGGTGAGGCACAGTTGCTTGAATAAAAGTGTCAGCAGAAAAGAACCAGCCCAGGCTTCCTTCGGGGACAGTTGGGCCTGGGAATAATCGTAAGAAAATTGATGTTCTTCATCACGCTTAAAGATTGGGAATAAAATCTCCAATCCTACAGCTGTCTAATGTCCTTGTTAGATCCCTTGGGCAGTGGAACAGCGGGAGTTAGTGATGGTCATTTCCATACTGGTGTTCTCCTCAGCTCTTAACTGCTGACTTTCACATCCACCCTGGGCCTCTCTGACCCCCCAGGGCATTTTCCCAAAGGCTTTTACCTGCCAGGTCCCAGAGGGGGCAAATCTGCTTTTATGGAGTGCAGGGCTGCAGGGCTGCTGATTCACTGCTTCAGTGCTGAACACTCATTGGTGCGAGGTCTCAGGCCCTGCCTCACTCAGCACCAGCACTCAGCGTCCCCACTGACACCTGCCCGTGCCCTCACGAGGGTCACAAAGTACGGACGTGTCCTCACACACCCCTGCAGAGAGTCAGGAAAATACTTGTGTGGGCACATGGAGCCACCAGAGGGTCAAGCACAAATGAAAACACATAAAAGCAACGCTGGCCTCTGCTGAGGAGATTTGGGCACCACACTGGCACAACAGGACTCAAATACATTGGGGAAGGACCGGCTGCCAGACAGGCTCATGGTGCTGCCTGAGGACCCGCAGAGACCAAACCGAGAGGAGAGAGGAGAAATGAGGCCAGAAAACTGTCCTGAGAGCATGGTCAGTGTTGCGATAGGGTCAAACCCTTGCAGCAGGAGCCCCTCTGCGTGCAACAAGGAGCAACCGTCAGAGACAGGTGGAGAGAGCAAGAGAAAAAGACGTGCCATGTCCTCTTCCATGGGGGCACTGGGGCATCCAGATCCAAAATACCAGAGCGATGCCCATTTCCTGACAACTTCACAAAACACAAGCGCACCCCAGAGACCCAGGTGCTCATCACCTGCCTGCACGAGATGTCACCAGCACTGGAGATGAGTCTTCTGCCTACACGCATGTGTTTCTGCCCCACAAACCCTCAGGCCTCTCTTCCCTGGCACTTAGAGAAGCCTCATCTGGGACAGCACCGGGCATAAGGCAGGAAATGCAAAGGCAGCAGGGCAGGAAAGCAGGACACAGCCCATCCCATTAGCTGGGATGATTGGCGTTTCCTGGGAGCTTGTCAGAAAATGATCCCTTCCCCAGAGGGAGCCCCTGGGCCTGAGGCAGGGCAGGAGCACTCTAAAAGGCAGCCCAGCTCTCTGCGCTCTCATCCACTTCTCTCACCTCCCTCTCCTTGGCAATCAGGTGAGTGCGAAGCCGCTTCTGCTCCTCCTTCCAGACCAGGTGTCTCCTCGCTGTCAGTCCCAGCTGCTGTGGGCTGTGCTAGCGCAGGGCTGGGAGCTGCTTCTCCTGGGAGAGGGAAGGGGAGAGCAGGGCTTGCCCAGAGAGGGGCTGGGATGTGCTTGAGGAGTCTGTTGGGATCTGATTTGAGCAATGTGTGCTGGGTCAGGAGGTGCCTTGCCCCCCATGGGGCTGAATGCAGAGCTGCTCCTCATGTGTCCCCTATCCCTCTTTCCTCCCTCATTCTCTCCCAGGTGCACCTCTTGCCCAGAGACATGTCCTGCTGTCCCTGTGAGCCCTGCCGGCCCTGCCAGCCCTGCGGCCCGACCCCGCTGGCCAGCAGCTGCAATGAGCCCTGTTGCAGGCAGTGCCAGAGCTCCACCGTTGTCATCGAGCCCTCTGCTGTGGTGGTGACCCTGCCCGGCCCCATCCTCAGCTCCTTCCCACAGAACACCGCCGTGGGCTCCTCCACCTCCGCTGCCGTTGGCAGCATCCTCAGCTGTAACGGAGTCCCCATCAACACTGGCTGCTGTGACCTCTCCTGCATCGCCAGCTGCTACAGATGTCGGCCCTGCTAAATCCACTGGCAACGTTCCTGGCCAAGAAACTCCAAAGACTTCAGAACACGGTGCTGGACACGAGATAGAGCTTTGAGCCATTGTTTTTACGTCTTTCAGCCATTATTTTCTCTTTCCACTCTCTTGTCTCTTCCCTTTGCTGTTGCCTTAGCTCACCACCAACCCAGCAGAAACCTGTTGGACACCCTCCCTCTGCAGAACAGGCAGATTAACAGCCTGCAGGAGCTCCACCTCATCTCGGTGGCTGCCCCTGGTGCTCCCTGTGAGCCACCTCCTTCTATTCTTTAGGCTCATTAAAGTTGTGCTGCATCCAAGCCTGGGTCTCTGAGTCCTCCTTCCTTCTCTGGTAGCTTTTCCAGTCAGTTCAGGGGTACAGATGGCATTTTGGAGAGGATTGGGTGAGCGCAACAGAGGAGCCTTCTTCGTTCCCCAAGGAACACATTGCATGGGGTTGTCTTTTGTGCCCTGACTCTTGGAGCTGCAGAAGTCATTCCTGGCTCCTCCTCAGCCAATTGCCATCCGTCCTTCCAGCCTTACTGCACCCCTTCCCAGATGGGCCCAGATGCTGCTGCTGGATAACTGCAGACCTCAGGGGCATTCAGGGAGGTTCTTCTGTGTCCTGTCTGCAGAGAACACCCTGGTCCTTTTCTCTGTAAGGGGTGCCATGCTTCCAGATGGCTTTGAATCACTGGGGAATCATCAAGGTCCTGCAATTTAACAAGTCTCTGTGCCAAATTTTTCACCTGGGCAGAGTGGCACCAGACCCTAAATGAAATTGGGAGGAGAGTGCCTGGAGGCCAGCTGTGCACAAAGGGCTCTGGAGGTGCTGGCTGAGAGCAGCACAATCGGATTCAGCAGTGCCCTGGCAGCCAAGAGGCCAAAGCGCATCCCAGGTGCAGCAGACCCTGCAGAACCAGCTGATCAGGAGGGGTGATTATCTTGCTGTGTGCAGTGTTGGTAGGGCCCCACCTTGAGTGCTGAGTGCAGCTCTGGGCTGTGATGGAGCTGCAAAGGTGCCTGAATGTGTCCAGAGGGGGTTAAGGAAGCTGATGAATAGACTGGAAGGCACATCCTACCAGGAGTGGGAGAGGACTTGAGGTTGTCCTAGTTTGGTGAAAAGTAGGCTGAGGGGCAACCTCATTGCTCTCTGCAGCTTCCTGAGGAGGGGAAGTGGAGGAGGAGGTGTTGCCTTTTCTCCCTGGAATCCAGGAACGGCACAGGTGGGAATGGTTCAGAAGAGATTGTGGGCAGGCTCAGAGTTGACTTGGGAAAGCATTTCTTTACTGAGAAGGTGATGAGACTGGGGGACAGTTTCCCCAGGCAGGGGATTGATTCCCTCTGGCTTTCAGTGTTTAAGAGGTATTTGGACAAGGCTCTTCATGCCACGCTTTAACTATTGGTCAGTGCTGAAGTGGTTCAGCAGTTGGACGGGATGATCCTTGTACCTCCCTTCATTCTCAAAAGATTCTATTCTGTTCCAGTCCAGTCCTGTCTATCCTTGTGACCTCACGCTGTCTTATCCCCTGCACTTGACCGGCATTTGCAGCCCAGGCAGGATGTTGCCCAACCACAAAAGGAGTGATTCTCTCAAGCAACACCACCTTTGCTGCAAACAAAGGGCTGTGGCACTCTTACCCACCTTCTAAAGGTGTTTCTGTCATTTGCTGCTGCTGTCAGACACCCTGGACACTCGGTGCCCCTCACAGCCCTCCACAGCCATGGCAGTGCTTGTGTATCTGCTGTTGGGTCAGTGAGTCACACACAGGAATGGTGTTGCTTAGCTCTCTTATTGCCTCAATACAATTGGATTTACCTGCGGTCAGGCTCCGTTACTGTTCAGACCACTCTTTCTCTTCAAGATATAGAATATGGCACAAGCTGGCTTTGAAGAAAGCACGACTGGAAGGGTTATCATCAAGTGGAAAGGTTGTGGTTGGTTTGGCCTCAGTATTTCTTTTCCAATGAGATTTAAATAAACTGATTTATGAGAAGGAACAGGACAATGTGGCAGGGATCTTCACTGACTGATCCCTGAGAGATCTCCTCTTGGACAGAGGGACAAAGAGCAGAGTGCCCGGTGGGCTCAGTGGGGTAGTTGGTGCCAGCAGGATTTCACAGAGGTGCTCACTCTGCTTGTGAGAGCTGCAGCCTTGGGCTGTGCTGGCAGGAGCTTGGGGCTGGACACCGTGCAGGAGCCCGGAGAGGCCAATGCCATCAAGGCTTGAGATTGGTGGGAAAGGAGACACAAACATGGAGGATGGAGAGAATGCCGAGTGGTTGCAAAGGACGATGTCTGCTCTATCCCTCTTCTGCCTCTCACTATGGAAAGGCAGAAATCTTAATCTTTCTGCATGTGTTTTTCTTTTCTTGTGGCAGCCTGGGATGGGAGAGGGTTCGAGAATCGTAAAATCATGGAATGGTTTGTGTTGGAAGGAACCTGAAAAATCACCCAGGTCCATCCCCCCTGCCAGTTGCAGGGACCCCTCCCACTAGACCAGGCTGCTCAAGGCCATATCTAAGCTGGCCCTGAACTCTTTCAGGGAGGGGGCATCCACTTCTCCTCTGGGCAGCCTTTGCCAGTGCCTCACCACCCTCATCGTGAAGAATTCCTTTGTAATATCTCATCTCCTCGTTCCAATGTAAAGCCGGAATGCAGGGCCTGATCACCACTGGCTTAGGAGAAGTCGAGTATGACTTGCTCAGCTCCAAGAGACAGGGACTGGAAAGGACCCCATTGTCCTGTGTGCCACCCTCCCCTTCCTCAGGGAGTCATGAAAGGGCCACTTGAGTCCCTACCTTTCTTCCCACCACCCAGGGCAATGCCTTTCTTCCTTCACAGCTCCAGACAGTGACACCAAAAAAGGACTGAGTGGAGGCAAAGACTGGAATGCAGAAAACTTGAATGACTCTGAAGAGGGCAAGGAGGTCACTTGTAGAGGAGGGGGCAGCCAGAGCAGGGAGAGCATTGGCAGCCGTTGAAAATCCGTGTCCATTGCCCACAGAGGAGATCCCACGGGGGTTTTATCTCCCTGATACACCGAGGGAGAAGGGTGAGAGGATCCCCTCAGGCTGGCTTTGAGAGTTTTATAGCCTGGAAGAAAAGGAGAACAAGAGGAGACAGAAGAGAGGGGAAGTCTGGGAAGTTACTTTTTGGCCATGAATTCAGAGAGCACCAGCTGCTCTCCTTGGGAAGGGCAGCAGTGCATGCTCAGCGTCTCTGAAAGCGATGATGGCCAGGAGCGCTGTCCTTAGTTCAGAGTCCAGGTCTGGATTCCTGGGGGTCCTGCTCTGGGCTGTTGTCAGTGGCTTTAGCAGGGCTGGCATCTGTTGCCATAGTAACGGCTGGTGATGCAGGAGAGGTCAACGCCCCCAGAGGAGATGGGCGTTCCGTTGGAGCTGAGGATGCTGCCGACGGCAGCGGAGGTGGAGGAGCCCACGGCGGTGTTCTTTGGGAAGGAGTTGAGGATGGGGCCGGGCAGGGTCACCACCATAGGGCAGGGCGCGATGACAACGGTGGAGCTCTGGGGAAAATTTCTGACTCAAATGGTGTTGGGCACTTGCCTGAAGAGGCTTTTCTTTGAGGAAATGTTTAGCAGCGTCATTGGGTCGGGTGGCACTTGGCAGTACTGTGTCTGCATGAGGCCAAGATACCCTTCTGCCTCACTGCCCACTTTCTACCTCCCTTGACAAACAGCACCACGACCCAGCACACAGTGCAGGACAATGATGAAAAAAGGATGCAAAGAAAGGGCTTCACACTCACCTCATCGCGAGAAAGAGGCAAGAGAAGTGGATGAGGAGCTGGGCTGGCTTATATGATGGCCCTGACCTGCTCCAGGAGCAGAGATTCACCTGCAGCCTGTGGTGAAGATTGTGGTGATGCAAGTTGCCTCCCTGCAGCCCAGGGCAGAGCACGGGGCAGCAGCTGTGCACACTGCAGCCCATGCAGGACCCCACGCTGGAGCCGCTGGCTGTGTCCTGAAGGAGCTGCAGCCCAGGGAGAGGAGCCCACGCTGCAGTAGTGTTTCTGGCAGGAGCTGCGGCCCATGGGGAAACGCCGCTGGAGCAGCCTGTTCCTGAAGGACTGTGCCCATGGCTAGAGGCTTGAAGAAATGCAGCCTGTGGGAAGGACCCACGTTGGAGAAGTTTGTGAAAGACTCCATCGCGTAGGTGAGACCCATTGCTGCAGCAGGGGAAGAGCCTGAGGAGGAAAGGGCAGCGCTGCTGAAGCATTATGAATGTGTTAGAAATCTCTGAGTCCTTATCTTCACCCACAGGGTTTTCATGGTATATTCTCTCCTAATCTTGTTGATGGAGGGGGAGGGATAGAGGGGCTTGGTGGATACCTGGCAGCCAGCATGGTCAACCCAGCACATCCAGTTCAAACAGCCCTTGGTGGTGAGAGCACGTGCAGAATAGCAGTGGCTCTGAGCTTCCCTTCATTAACCCCAGTTCCCTCTTGGGGCAGGACAGTGGTGTGGGGATTTCTGCTCTTCCACTTGAATGCTTTTTCTCAAGACATCCAGAATTTCATGCAGGAAACTGGACAGGAGACTGTGGTGGTTGTCAGGAGACATTTCCACCAATCTGAGTGAATGAGATTTCCATTTACAAAAACCTCCCCTGCCCCAGAAATGCAGGCAATTCCTGAGCAGGGACTGTCTGGGGGGACCAGTGAAGCAGTCAAGAGCTCTGCCCTCACCTGCAGCTCTTGGGAAGTGCCCCAGCACCTGCAGCCTTGCTGATCTTCACATTCTCCTTCAAGCTCTGTAGCAGAGCCCTTTGCTCTCCCTCAAAACACCTCCCTTCCCCTCTCCCCATTTCCATGCTGATTGCCCTCAGCTCCCGTGTGCTGAGCTCCAATTTCCAGCCTTGATGCATTCAGCAGTCATTCCTTGGAAAAGCATCTCCCAGCTACTCCTGCCCGTGGCTGCTGGCCTGGGCTTCTTCTAGATTGGATGGTGGAGAGGAGGGAAAGGTGGAGCAGCAGATATGGGCTATGTCAAAGGCTGCTCCCTGCATTCCAGCTCCTGCCATTCTCTACAGCAAATCACCTTCCAGAGCTGCTCACCCACCCCTTATCACCCCAGGGCAGCTCCAAACAGAGCAAGCAAGAGGGACGCCCTTCCTCCAGAGCTCATGGGGCTGCTGACTCTTCGGGGCCTCCTGCCTTTCAGAGCATTTGTGGGCAGAGACACAGCACTGATGGTCACTGGCAGCAGAGAATCCAGGGCTGCTTTCCTCAGATCCAGGGGATGCTGCCCAGACGAGCGGCTACGGCGAGGTGTCCCAATCTCCCATTCCTCAGTGAATGGAAACAAGTTTCCTTGTGCCCTCATCCCCTTCCTCTCTCCTCTGGCATCTGGAAAGTGTCCACAGAGAGAAGGACCACATGGAGGTCCCGTTTGAATGCAGCAGAGTCAAAAGAGAGAAAGAAAGTCAGTTCAAGTGGAAATCAGCAATGCAGGGAGCACTGCGGGAAGGAGAGAGTCTGCACGGCTGGGCTGTGGATGTTCGGGCTTGTTCCCGTGTGGTGTTTGTCTGCCTGTCCCACAAACTGGGAGAAGCTACATGGTCCCCACCAGGGTGACCTTGGGGGCCTGTTGTGAGGACAGGGATCAAGGATTTCGGGGTGAATTGAAGAAACTGACCCTCATTGTGTGCAGAGGATGCTCAGCCCATCGGGTGTTGTCTGAGAGCTGAGCTCCTTTGTGCACACAGGGCAGCAGCTCCACCCAGTGTGGTTTCCCTGCCTGAGGACCTGCGATAAGATCTCCACACAATTTTAGATCACCATTAAAATGCTCCTTGGTTACTCTAGGCAGGCAATTAAGAACAAGGAAATCAGGAGTGGGGCAATTAAGGTACAAGTGCCTCCAGGAATCATCAGACCTAGAAAGAGTTGCAAGAGGAGCCAGCCCTTACCTGGCCAAGCTCCACTTCAAGAGACCGGAAAAGTTTGTCAGAGCTCTGGCAGGTTCTCTCTGCTGTGCTGTTCCACCACTCCTCAGCCCTGGCAGGGCCAGGCCTTCCCCTGGGGTGAAGTGCTTCCCTTTCCTCGCACCAGTGCATAATTTTATTCCTCTGACACCAACACAAAGGATTTACCTGAGCACCCTTTGGTTTCCTCCCTTTCCTTGTCACCAGGACTACCATTTCTCTTTCCTGCTGCCTGCCACAGCTTTTTTTCCACCTTTTCCTGGGTGTGACTGAGTCCCTGCTCCTCTCAGGCACCTCCTTTAACACTTGTTTCACCCTATGCAAACTGCTTGATGTCAGCCCTGCACGCCTGCCAAACTCTGGAAAACCTGGCAAGTGGTGCAGGAGTGGTGGTGGGGCTGGAAGAGAGGTGGATCCCTGCTGGCCATGCCCACGCGTGCTCTCCATGGCCCTAGCCTGGGCAATGGAGGGGAGGAGAAGGTGGAGGTGAGTCCGTGGACCATCCCTCAGTCTATTCCTTCATCAACACACCTGCCAACCTTTGGGGACCTCTTCTGTCCTCTCCCCCTTCCCCAGCACAGCAGTGACCAGAGCAGGAAGCACCCCAGTCCATGAGCCTGCCAAATTCAAAGCCGTTCTTCCTGGGCAGCTTGGGAGGGCTCGCAGGGAGGGAAGAACTCAGAGATCCAGGGTGAGTTGCAGAAATCTTTAATGAGTCTAAAAGGGGAATGAAGATCAATCCAAGCACAGGCTCTCAGTGGGAGGATTATGAGGAGCAAGAGACTGCACCCTTGGCCATGGTGAAGGTCATGCGAGGCATCCCCTTGCCTTTCCCACAGTGTGAAGGGTGGCTTTGGAGAGCCCAACAGGCCTGGGGAAGAGCAGGAAAGACTGAAGAGAAAGAAAGAGAGTTAGGGGTGCAAATGGACGGTGAGAAAAGGGCCGTGTTTTCTGAGAGCCCATGCTGTCCCCTTCCACTGGTGCAGGCAGTGTCAGGACTCCAGTGTTGTCACCCAGCCCTCTGCTGTGGTGCTGACCCTGCCCGGCCCCATCCTCAGCTCCTTCCCACAGAACACCGTTGTGGGCTCCTCCACCTCCGCTGCTCTTGGCAGCATCCTCAACTGCCAGGGAGTGCCCATCACCTCTGACTGCTGTGACCTCTCTGGCATTGCCAGCCACTACTGCGACAGGAGGTATCGCTCCTGAAGAGATGCTGGGAAAGTCTCAAGGAGAAATCTTGAGGAATTCAGAACATGGTGCAGGGCAGAGGACCAAGATCTTTTGACGCTGTTACCAGGACAGTCAAATGGCTTTGTCTTTCTTCCCTTTTCCTTCTTTGCTTTGGTTCCCCTTGACAGCAAAGGTCCCCCTAAGGCCAGCCTGGTGGGGACCCTCTGTCTCCTCTCCCTCTATGGGGCAGCTTGACAGAAATCACACAGGAACTTGTCTACAGCCAAGGATCTCAGACTCCAAGCTGCTCACTGGCTCCCTGCAATACTGACTTCCACCTGGAGTGATTTTGTTTCCCGCTCTTTACTGATTAAA
Organism: Neomorphus geoffroyi; assembly: GCA_033558235.1. Taxonomy (NCBI): domain Eukaryota; kingdom Metazoa; phylum Chordata; class Aves; order Cuculiformes; family Neomorphidae; genus Neomorphus; species Neomorphus geoffroyi. The sequence continues at coordinate 510,974 of JAUMJM010000037.1, forward strand.
TTTCTGCTGCATTCAAGCCTGGCCTCCATCTGGTCCTTCCTTCTTGGCCCCTGCCCACTTCGACCACACAGAAAGGCGCTGCTGTGGCACAGAGGAGGGAGAGGGTCCAAGGAGACCCTTCTCCATTCACAGAGGAAGGAGAGGCTGGCACAGCCTGCAGGGTCTCCTCTTTTGGGCACCATGCCTTCAGCTGAGTCAGCCATCCCTGTTGCTGTGCTGGCCGTGACCATCAGGCTTTGCCTTGCAGTGTCTGCCCACAAGTGCTCAGAAAGCACCAACAGCCCCAAGAGCTCTGGAGGAAGGGCCTTCCTCTTGCTCTGGCTGGAACTGTGCCCGTGTGCTGTGTGTGAGGCTCCAGCAGATGATTTGATTTGCAGAACGGCTCGTGTGGTAAAGCAAGGAACAGTCTTTGGGCTGGCCCCCAGCTGCTGTTTCACCTTCCTCTCCCCTCCACCACCCACTCCAGGAGCCTTGGCCAGCAGCCACGGGCAGCAGTAGCCAGGAAAAGTTGCCCAAGCGGCTGAGGGTATCAAGGCTGGAAATTGGAGCTGAGCGTGTGGGAGCTGAGGGCAACAATCACGGGCATGGGGGCAGTGAAAGGCTTGATTTCTGAGCGAGAGCAATTCCCTCTGATACAGAGCGTGCAGGGCAATGTGGAGATCAGCAAGGACAAGGGTCCTGGGGCAGTTCGCGAGAGCTGCAGGTGGGTGCAGAGCTCTTGGCTGTTTCATTGGTTTCCCCTGAGAGTCTGTGCTCAGGAACCGGCTGCCTTTCTGGGAGAGTGGGTTTTTTACAGGTAGATCTCATTCCTTCCAATTGGTGGAAATGTCTCTTGGCAGCCGTCTCAGTCTCATATTCTCTTTACTGTTCGAAGATCCAGATGTCTTGACAAAGGCGGACAAGTGGAAGAATGGAAATGCCCACACCCATGCTCTCCTCCAGGGAATTACTGCTGACCAAGGGTATCTCAGAACCACTGAAGACCAATCTTTCATGAAATGGTTTCACTTCCACATCTGAAATACCTTTCCCCAGTCGCGCTGTCAGTAAACATCATTGGCAGCCGCACAGTGGGACTTCTAACCCTAACACAGGAAACCCTGTAAGAAGCAGAAGGTCCTTTTTTATGATGATTGCATCTGCGATTCCCCTTGTTGGAGAAGGAGGGATGGCAATTCTCCTGAGAGACCAGTGAGCCCTTTGGCCCGAGCACTGCCAAAGCACTGCTATGGCTCCTGGCACGAGCCCTGCTTTGCCTGGCCAACCTTTGGCCAAGGCAGGCAAAGAGCACAGGTCCCATGCAGGATTTACACCTCAGACAAGGACATTCTTGCCAGAAGCTGGCTGCTCTTAATGGTGATTTAACCCAAGTCCTGACAGAGCAGCTGTTCTTTACAAGGCTCTCACTCCCTTGCTCAACCCCGTGATTTACACCCTAAGAAACAATGGGGTGAAAAGTGCTGGCATGTGTTCCTGTGGCACCCAGCACCAACTGCTTCACACTTGCAGTCTCCTGGCTCCCAGCTCTTTGGGATATTTCCTACATGTCAGCAAACGGCCCCACAAGAGAGCCCTGAGCTCCTGAGACCGTTCACCAGCCAGAGCTGGGGGAAGGAGGCAAACACCCAGCCACTTCAGAGAATTGCCTTCCTGCTCTTTCACCGGCCTTTGTGGAGAGAGAGCATTATCCCTCTGCCAGAGCTGCAGGAGATCCCTCAGAGATCAAACTCCCTGCAGCACACAGAGGGGAAACAGAAGCCCACGTCCTCGGTGTGGCCAGGCTGAGCTTCCCTGAGTTCATGAGGTGGCTGTGCGATGGGTTACCGTAATGATGGGGGTGACCCTGATGTTTGCTCTCCCTGTGTGGGGCTGAACTGGAGAGAGTTTACAGCCTGAGAGGGAGAGCCATTGAGGCTGGAGAAAGCGCCTGAGCCTGAATGTGTGCTCAGGTACCCATCACTGCTTGTCATTCCTTGCTTCTGGGGGAGAACTGTGTCTGTGCAGGGCTGAAGCCCCTTGCAGCCCTGGAGAGCAACTACAGCAGGTCCTGAAATGTCCAAGGGACCTGAGCGACAGCAGAGCGCAGGACACTGGAGGCTTACATCAGTTCTCCACCAACACCGCCTGGAGCCCTCAGACACAAATAGGGGCGTGAAAAGCCTCCAGCAGGGATGGCAGAGCAGACCCACATCTCTTGCGTGAGTCAGCCCATCATGGAACAGCAGCAGGACAACAACCGAGTACCCTGGGCTTTCTCAGGGCAAGGGGGAGATGCTTCATGAGCAACAGACCCCATCTCACAGGGTGGGATCCAGCAGGAAAGTCAGCACTCTCTGTCTGAGCTTCCCCATCCACGCTGGGCTGGCAATGCCTGAGAACAGGCCCCCACATCCATTCCTGTTGCCCAGGGGAGGAAGGAAGATCACTGACATGTGGTTACCAACTGTTGGACCGAGAAACCAGCAGGGACAGAGGAACACAGGGGCTCTCTCCAGCCCTGGTGATTTGGCTGAGAAGGAGAAGAGATGTGAGCAGAGCAGAGCCTCTGTGCAAACATGGATGAGTGCAGGGAGGGCTTGAAGAGAGAATCTTGCCCAGTATCTGGCTGATGGGGCTTTACACATGCTGACACCCAGGTGCAGAGCAAGGAAGGGCTTTTCCCTTCCTGCACTGCTGAGGCCACGTGGTTACATCGTGAGTTCAGCTGGGCCTCCTGCCAGAAGCCTCATTGTGCAGCTGTGGCCACCAGTGGAGGCAGAGGGCAAGGGAAGGAGAGCACTAACTGAGAGGTTACTTGCTGTGAGTACTCACTCCCTGTCTCAGATCTTTGAAGTAGAGGGTATTTACAAACCTGTGTAGCCGTCTTCAGCCTGCAGCCTCCAGGTTTCTTGGACACTTTTCAACATCAAAGACATTTTCTGGAACCAGCTGTACCTCATTCTTGGGGCTGTTTCATCAAATCCTCCTCTGGTTTCAGCTGAATCATAGAACCATACAATCATAGAATCTTAAGGTGGGAAGAGACCTCTGAGATCACGGAGTCCAGCCGTGCCTGTCTCCTTACTAAACCCTGACCCTAAGGAACACATCTACCCAGCATTTACAATCCTCCAGGAATGGTGACTCCACCACCTCCCTGGGCAGCGTGTTCAATCCCTGACCAACCTTTCAGTCAAGAAATTCTTCCTAATGTCCAGTCTAATCCTCCCCTGGCACAACTTGAAACCATTTCCTCTTGTCCTATCGCTTGTCACTTGTGAGAAGAGACCAGCCCCCACCCCATCACAACATCCTTTCAGGCAGTTGTAATCAGTGATGAGTTCTCCCCTCAGCCTCCTCTTCTCTAAGCTAAACAACCCAAGTTCCCTCCTCAAAGACCCTGGCTCTGGGTGCAGTGTGAAAAGTCTCACTGGGCTGATCTTCTTAGCAGCCCAGGCTGGAGAGGCAGAGAATTATCACCCCCACGGCACCCAGGGGCTGCTGCTGGGCAGGCTGAGGTGAGACCTCCAGGCAAGCAGGGGCAGGGAGGGAACTGCTCCCCAGAGCACCCCCACGTTTCTGTGCAGCGCTGCACGCTGTGGGAACCAGTGTGGGCTGAAGCACACAGAAATAGGCAGCGCTGTCCTGGAGCTCCACATCCTGCACCTGCAGAAACACCTGGGAGTCCTCTGCAGACAGCACAGAGGAGAACCTTCCCACTTCCACTCGAGCTCTGGTCTTGCTCACCCACAGCAGCATCTGAGGGGCCTGGGTCTGGTGCTGCTGGTACCACAAGATGAAGGGAGAGCGATCACTTGTGGAGAAATTGCAGTGCAGCTTTGCACTCTGTCCTGCCTGGATGGTCATCTCTGCTGGGAACTGGAACACAGAGTCCTTTTGGGCTCCACCTGTCAAGTAAGAAACAGGTTTTTCTCTCCACTTTCCTGGGAACCTGTTTGTCTCTCACTCCATCAGCTCGCTCACTGCCACCATGGCCCAGCTCACATTTACAGCCTCTGAAAGACTGAGATCCCTGTCCCTGCTCATTTCTTGATGTATGTTCCTGCCACCCCTCACACCCCACATCACCCTGCTTTTCAGCCACACTTCCTGCTCTTTCCCTCCACTCATTCTCTCCAGATCCCCAAGGTTTCTGCCCATCCCTACAGACATTGGTGCCATTGTACCCAAAGCACCTCGCAGAGAAGCTCCAATGCGCCCCATCGCTCCGTTCCCCAGCACCGCTCCCTCCCTCTCTCAGGCTTTCTCTCTATTAGCAACACATTCAGGAAGGCTGGGTTCCTGCACATTGCGGGGGAGATCTTATTCCTCCTCCATGCCCATCACTCCTGACCTGTCCCACATTATTTGCCATCCCCACACGCAGCCCCTGCTCTCCCAACACAACCACTGCCAGTTCCCCAGGGACTCAGCACTCACGGCTCCTCCCTTCCACCACCAGCAGCACAAACTTTTGCCTCCTCCTGCCCAGCCTGAAAGTCCCATCTCACCAAAGGCTGCCAGTTGCAGCAGGGCTGCCAGCAGAAGGAGGAGCATGTCCCGCTGTCCCTTCCAGGGGCACCGCGGGACCTGCCAGCAGGAGGGACCTGATGCTTGCACCTTGCCCTCTTCTGCCTCTGCCAGCTCAAAGAGGCCTGGAAGCCCCAGCCCAGAGGGTGGAGCCAAACCCCCTCCCTGCTGCTCCAGACAGGCCTCTCGGGGGTCTGTGCCCACCTCTGCCCCAGGCAGGCTCTGCTGTGAGAGAACAGCCCCGTGGGCTGAGCCCTGTCGATGCCAGGGACAGGCAGCCCTTGGCAACTGCTCCTGGCAGCAACCGGCGAGGCCCAGGCTGCCCCCAGCTCTGCAGGAGAAGGAGGAGGCTCTGCTGTTCCCACCCTGTCTGCCTGTGCTGGGATGTCGGGATGGAGAGAGGAGCAGGCAGGAGCTGAAGGACCTGGAGCCGGGGGCTGTGGGGCCTCAGCACCCTCCTCTGCACTCGCTCGAATGCTCTGTACAGACTCTTGCCACGGGAGAGAAGAGACATCAGCTCACAGCTGGGAATTCCCCTGTCCCAAAGCAGACACGCACAGTCAAGTGGACAAAGCACCTTTCTGCAGACCCTGATGCTGCACTGACCCACGGTGGCCTTTGAACTCCCCTGAAACAGCTTTCCCCAAAGCCGGGTCTTGCGGCAGGGCCCCTTGTCCCCCTCTGCCTGGTGACCTTCTCCCCCACTGAGATCTTGGAGAGAGCTGCACCCCCTGGTGCCACTGCAGGAGAAATGAGGCCGGGCTGGGGGAAGCCCCCGAGGCAGGGCATGAGGAGGGCTCCAAGGACAGGCAGAGTGCTCTGGGGAGAGCGGGGCCTCTGGACCCCAGCACACCAGCACACGGCCACGCAGCCACTGGAGGGCTCACAGAGGAATTCTCAGTGTCTTCCACAAGTCTCGCTGTCACGTAATGCCAGGAAGGAGCACGGGCACAGGACACGGCATTTATGTTTCTCCTCTGACTTTGACCTCTGCCCCTGAGGGACGCGTCTCGGAGCAGGTACTCTCCGAGCCAGGCCTGCAGGAATACCTGAAGAAGCCACGTGCAGCAGGGCAACCATCAAGCAAAGAGCAGCAGCAGGGAAGCCCTGCACAAGCGGTCCCAGCCTCCTGCGTTGCCCATCACCTCTCCAAAGGCACTGGCAGAAGAACCACAGAAGCCGTGTGGAAAACCAGGGAAGCGGAGACCCTTTCAGCACCTTCCCTTTCCTCTGCAGGCACTGAGCCTCTCCTCGGCAGGAGGAGGATCTGGGCCTGCAGCTCCCAGGGTGCAGAGGGGAAGCAGCGCTGCCAGGGCAGAGCTGAGGCCCCTTCCCCCAGGCTCAGCCTTGCCCAGGCACAGCCCCTCCCTCTCCTGTGTTTTTGCCCAGCCCAGGCAGCTCCTGCCCCAGCGTGTCCCCCACAGCACAGAGGTACAAGGCACTGTCAGAGCCCTCCACCTCCTCCAGCTGCAGGAGGCTGGATTTCCCCGTGGCGTTCAGCGAGGTGGTGAGACGGCCGCTGCGCTTGGAGCCAGCTCGTGCGTGGAAGGAGAGCAGCTGGGGAGCTTGGCCTTTCCTCTGCTGGTACCACAACACATCCGCAGGGACTGATGTCTGGTAGGTGCAGGTTGTTTGAAAGGTGTCTCCCTGCTTCACTGTGACTTGTCCTTCTTGCTGGCTGACGGTGATCTGCCCCGTGGTGCCTGGAAGAAAGGAAGGGTCAGCAGCTCTGCAGGGAAAGGCTCGGAGATGAAAACCAAGATGCAAAGAGTGGCAGGAGAAGGCTCTCCGTGCCTTGCTCAGCAGCCCGAGCTCCAGCGATGGCAAGAGCAAAGCAGGGAGGGTCTGTGGGCAGGAGATCTGGGACCTCGGCTCAGCGTGGACCCCTCAGCACAATAATGCCAGTTCCCTGCCACAGGGAGACCCCCAGAGCAGAGCTGGGCTCTCACCCAGCCCTTTGGTCTCCACTCTGGTGCTGCCTGGAGTCTCCAGGGCACAGCCTGTGGTGCCTGACCCTCCGCTGCTGGCTCCAGGGCACCTCCAGCACGGTGAGGGTCCTGGCACCTCCTGAAAAGCTGACCCAGCCTGCTCTCCCTGCACAGAATTGTTGTGTGGGTGAGGGTCTCCTGGGGAGAAGAGGGATTGTGCCTCCAGCTAAAGCCAATGCTTACCCAGAGGCTGCCTCAGGAAGGCAGCGAGGAGGAGACAGGTGAGGGACCTGCTGCGACCGATCATGCTGCGTGGGTGAGAGAGACCCATAAACCCACACGTCCCCCTCTCAGAGCCCTGAGAGAGCAGAGCTGCCGGCCAGGACTCTGCAAGGGGAACCAAGGGTGAAATGGGCAGGAGGAAATGCTTGTTCCTAGCACAGCTGCAATGCTTGTGCTGTGCTCCGCCCTCCTCCTGCAGTGACCTGTGTTGCTCCTGCAGCCCAGACCTTCTGCCTTTCCAAGGTGACAGGTATAAGGGGGTCACCAGGGTCTGCCCCTTTCAAGCAGCCTCTTACACACGTCCTCCTGTGCAATTTCTGTGCAGCCTCTCTTCTCTTCATACCTGGCACCTGCTGCCTCACCACCCTCCACACCACGGTTGGCTTGGCCTCTCTGAGATCCTACTCGGTGTCCAGCCCCAAGCTCCTGTCAGCACAGCCCAAGGGGCAGCCCTCCCAAACCCAGTGACTAACGCCCCCAGGCCCTGCAGACCCCAAGTGTCTCACTCTGCCTGCAGGGCACTGGGGACTTTCTCCCTCGAGCTGAAACAGTTCTCTCAGACACACAGAGATGAAGTTTCCCGCCACCCTGACAATGCCATCTCACAAACCAGCGTCTGAAGAGCTTGGTGAAGGAAAAACCCCAAACCCCAAACAGCCTTTCCACTTGGCCAGAACCCTTCTGCTGCCAGTGTCCTCATCCAGTTGGATCTGCAGTTGTCTTCTTCCTTCTGGCCTTTCAGAACCAAACCTGCCAACCCCATTCCCAGTCCCTGCTCCAAGAAGGTGCCATTAAATGAGGCTGGGAAGGGCTGGGCCCAGGCAAGGCAGGACCTGTCAGAGATTCATGGAACTATGGAGTGAGAATGGTTGGGTTGGAACAGAAACATTGAGTCCAACCTCCTGCCACTGGCAGGGACATTTGTCAGCAGACCATGTTCCTCAAAGCCTCGTCCAACCTGACCTTAAACAGTTCCGATGATGGGGCACCCACAGCGTCCCTGGGGACCTGTGCCAATGTATCGCCAGGCTCATCGTGGAATATTCTTCCTTGCGTCCCACCTAAATCTTCCCTCGTTCCATTGAAACCCATTATCCCTTGTTCTATCACTACAGGCCCTGGTAAAATGTCACTCTGCATATTTCTTTCCAGCCCCCCAGCCCAGCGAGCCACGCTTGTCCCAGCTTTTCCCAGTTGCTTGGACCAGGACACGGGCTGGTAGGAACAGGAGTCCAGACCAGCACAGCCGGGGCATCCCAGTGCTCCGGACAGCAGCCACAAATGTTGACAGCCACAGCCACAGCACCGTGGGCTTTGCAGGCGGCCCCAAAGCTGAGGAAAGGACTTCATGTTGCCCCACACCAGCCCTTCATCCTTGTCCCACAGCTCGTGTCACTCAGAGCCGCGCTGGCCAAGCTCAGCAACCACTGCTGGACAATCCTGACACAGATGTTTTACACACACAGTCACATCTGTTCTGGCTGCCCAGTGCCCAACAACAGCAGCAATTGATTCAACACCACTGCAGCTGCTTTGGAGAACATTTCTAGCAAACTGGTCGGGCTGGCACCTTGCTACCCGATGCTGCACCTACCGAACACAGCCAGGAGCTGGGCTTCTTCCAGGGAAGGCAGGCAGAGAGGAGGAGATCAGAATCGGAGCCTCTCCGACCAGCGGAGGACCCTGGGAAGATGCCAGGCCTGCTGGGAGGCTCTCACAGCACAAAGTTTGTCCTCCAGGTGCCGCCACTCCTGTGCCTCTGGAGACTGCCCCGAGCTGACAGCAGACGAGGAGCTGGACTTGTCCAGCAGTGCAGCTCCAGGAGCTCTGATGAGCCAGGCTCAGGCACTTGGAAATACCCTCCTGGTGCCACCTGCTATTTCATAGTTGATTTTCTTTAGAAGAGAGGCTGTTTTTGTAAAGGCAACTTCCTCAGCCCAGCTTCCTCCCTGCTGTCCCAGCCCCCGCATTGGCAGCTGCAGGGCATCTGGCTGCCCTGGACACACAGCCCTTTGCTGCCTTGAGAGCAGCTCAGGGCAGCCCCTCTGCATGCACCGAGCCTGGAACTTGTCCCACAACCCCACAGCCACCCTGCAGGGATCACCAGGGATGGGACAAAGCTTGTCACACCTTGGGATTCTTTTGTCTTGTAGAGTGGAGAAGCCCTGGAGCTGCAGCAGTGGGGATGGCCTCGGGTTTTGGCTTTGTCTCTGCTGCCTGGACTTTGCGTGGGAAGGGGCTGAATGTGCCAACAAGGTCCTGCAGCTTGGACCCCAACACACCTTCTCTCTCACCTGTAAGGAGAAAACAATGCGCTGAATGACTTGTGTGCAGTGCAGGCAAGCCCCAAAGCCCTCTGCTGTCATTCCACACCGCAGGGATTGCTGGACCTGATTCCCCTTCTCGGCAATGGGAGACTGTCCTGCATTCTCTGTTCCTCCCAGTGGGGTGGGAGAGGCCCTTTGCTGATGCGAGGCTGAGGCTGGGGCTGCGTCCCCAGAGAGCGCCGGGCAATGAGGGCCCAGGGATGCCCCATGCTGGGAGCTGCTGGGGCCGAGCTTCTCTCGGTCTGCGATTGCTCTGGTTTACCGTTACTCCTGCCGAGAGGGGAAGGCAACGGTCCAGCAGCTCTTTCCATCTGTGCCGTGGCTGGAGTTCAAGGGGGAAATAACACAATGGCACCGGTTTGAAGGTGTCTCTGTCTGGAGACAAGAGAATCTTGGTTCCCGTTGGGGCTATGGATGTGCCTCCTGTTCCGAACAGTGGTCAAGAAGAACCAATTGCTCATATGTACATGCAATGGCTCCCGTGGGAGCAGCTTGTGCTGTACCTGACAGCAGAGCATCCCATGCCCCTTTCCATCTCTGGCTGTAAGAAGATGCTCCTTCGTGCAGTGTGCTCTGGGGACGGATGAGAACCTGTCCGCATCAGCTCATGGCTGGGATGGACAGGGCACAGCACAGCACGGGCAGTAGAGTTTCCTCAAGCCTGAAGGTTTCAAAACACCCCATCGAAAAGGATTTGTGAGAGGGAGGAACTCCATCAGCTCAGCATCATTTCTCATGACTGGTCCCAGCATTTCACGCCTGCCACAAGTCTGGATTGTCCCAAACACAGTCACCTGTGGCCGTGGGAGCTCATCCCTTGGGCTGGGGATGGTCAGATTCTCCCCAGAACTCCTGAGGAGACTGCAGGGATCCCAGGTGTCATCACGCTTCATTTGTAAGTTGGTCGCTTTGCTTCTTGGTTACAAACATAGAGACGTCCTGGGCCTCTGGCAGTTGGGGCTGTTTTGTGTGGTTTGCTCTGTCCCTCAGGCACAGAATTTGCCCTTGGGCTGCCTGAACTCTGTCGACTCGAGGTCTTGACTCCAATCCTGTTTAACTCTTCTGCTGACTAAAGAGAGCAAACAGCCCTACAAACGTCCTTCCAAAAGGGCTCTGCGGGCTCTGGTCAGGGCTGGCTGGAGTTCGAGCTTCCTCTATAGGCACAGGCTGGCAGGGATTTACTGATCCTGAGTGTAAGGGGCAGAGAGCCCCTGGCATCCTGGTTCCTCAGGCTCTGCCTTGCCCAGACACAGCCCCCCTCCAGCAGCTCCAGGGTCCATGGAGGGAAGGTAAACAGATCCCTCCTGCTTCACCATCTTCTCAGCTCCGATTGCTCCTCACTCCCTGAGGATTTGCAAGGCTGAGCTTGAAACAAAGGAGCGCTGGCTGTGTTGACAAGGAGGAGAAAACTGGCAGGCGTGGCAGCCCTGTGCCAGGTAGGAGGCAGAAAGGGACCCCTGTTCCTTTCAGTGGGATGAGAGCTTTAGAGTCCCTGGGGCAGCTCTGACAAGATCTGCTCATCTGCATTGGAGAGAGGGAAATGTGGGAGTGTAGAGGCAGCTGAGATCTCCTCTGGTGACAGCAAGGTCAGAAGAGAGAGGCAGGGAGATGGATTGAAGGGGAGAGGAAAGCAGGAGCAGGGCTCTCAGGTCTCTCCTCGTTCCTTTCCATCAGCGAGAGCACCTGGAGAGAACGCAGGCAAAACCACAACCGTGAGGCGACATTTCCCAGCGGTTTCCTGTTCTTGCAGAGTCGTTCTCTGCACAGCCCTGATAAGGCTGGCAAGGGTTCCCTGGGAGAAGAAGCAGTCTGTGTGTCTGTAGAGCCCAGACTCACCCCGCAGTGTCCCCAGGCAGGCGGTGAGGGTGAGGGATCCGAGGTGCATGGCGAGAGCAGCTGACCTGGCTGTGGGTTGAGAGAGGCAGCAAAGCACCTCCAGCCCCGAGAGACCAGAGCTGCCGGGAACGCCTCTGCTGGGGGAGCAAAGGGAGGAGCGAGGCAGAGCAGGGATCTCTGCTGCCTTGGCTGCAACTGCTCTGCTGGGTTTCCCCTCCTGCAGCAGCAGCCTCTGGGGTCCCTCTGCCAGCAGCATTCCACCAATCCCACCCTGAGGGCCCTGAGCCACCAGGACATCCAAGATGTTACAAATACCAAGGAAAAGGGAAAGATTGGCCAAACGAGCAAGCAGTTCCAGCTGTAACACGTGTGTGAAAAAGCACTCAGGTCACTTGAAATGCCCTGTGGGAAGGAGTTGCTTTGCACCTCTCTATTCCAAAACCTGTGGCGTTTGCTCTCCCCAATGTTCTGCATTCCCTACAGCCCCTGAATCCTCTCTCACAGCTCTTTGTGTCCAGCTGAGCAGGAGGAAACACTTGAACTCCACCTCCAGCTGGGATCCAAAGCAGAGTTTCCTTTCTAATCCGGGTGGGAATGGGGCCTCTCAGCCACTTTCCAGCATCTCACAGAGACACTTTTCTCCAGGTGCCTCACTCTCGGTGCCTCCTTCTTTTTCCCTCTTGCCCATCTCTCCTTTGGACTCATTCCCCACCCCCTCTCTTCCACAAAGCCTGAGCTTTCTTTGTCACCTCAGAGACCTTACTGCCAACCTCTGATGTGGGGTTATCACTCCAGCAACTGGAACGTCCTGGCCTGCCACCGGGGCTGTTGTTTTCAGGTTCTCACGCAGCTTCCCCTCTCCAGGGCACGTTCTGTGTTTTCCAAACCAGACTGAACACAACAAGAGCCATGTGCCCAGAGGGGCAACCTCAAATCCCTAGTTGTTTATTTCCTTCTCAAGGGCAGACTGTCCTTGCTGACTTGCCAAGTTATGCTGCCTTGACAAGTTCTATCCCTGGCCTACACGGCCGTATAATCTTCTGACCCTGACTTGCACAGCTCCTCCCATGGCCTTGCTCTCTGAGCCAATTTCCAACAATTCCCCCATTTTCTTTTTGTGCAAGCAGGGTCACTTTAGGCCCCTTTTCTATGTTTCTTCTCATTCTCTGTATACATTGTATGACACACAGCATACAGATCAAAACATATAAAAACTAATAAACCCAAAAAGGGCACCTCACCCAAGACTCTTAAACCATTAAACTATCTTCCAAGAATATTATAAAACCTGTGCTGCTCGCTTGCTTCTCTGATGGTGATGACAGGTGAAGTTAGGCTTAGTGTTAGTGTTAGTGTTAGTAGGGTTAGTAGGGCATTAACTGCAGGGTTCTTTCCTTATATTGAACGGAATATTCTCCTCATGCTTTGCCCCCACCAATGAAAAAAGGCATACCCCTGATAGCAAAGCCAATGGTGCATTGTTTGATTTTGATATGTTTGCTGTTGTACTATTGGGCCACTTATTACTATTTCTAAATATCCCCAAAGATGAACTTAGATTTTGCACAAAAGATTTTTCTGTCCCCTTCTAACTAAACACCACACAACCATCCGTTTTATTAATCCTAACAACACTATTAATGACATTGGAAGAACACTCTCTGCAGCAACGTCAGCACGAGCCATTGGTCTGCAGGCAGGTCAATCAGACAGGTAGAAACAGGTTTTCTGGGCATGCTGTAACCAGACATGTCAAGTCCTGTCCCGTCCGGCTGGTTAGGGTGATCCACACATTTGTTCTCTGTTCTGCGGGCATCCAAAATGCTGCAGCCGTGGCCCAAGCCAGGATGAGGATAGCACTGGCCGTATATTGCGTGCCGGTATCCACTGAGGTCCACGATCTGTGGAAACACAAGCACACCCTCTTCCCCAGGTTAGCAAATCACAGGGAGCCGAGCACTGACCTGTCTGTAAGTCTCGCATCATCACTTTCACTCCTGGGCCCAAAATGTCGTAAAATTGGGAGTTCCTGTAGATCATCGGTGCTATGCAAGACATCCAATACATATCGACTAAACTGTTGTACGTCATAACCAGGTGTTCTTACTAAACATGTTTTAAATGGCTCGGTTACAGATTGCAAGTCTTGACGCCCTGTTTGATTTGCCCAGGTTACCCACACATTCTGACTCTCTCTGGTAGTTATTACAGCGCTGTTGGTCGTTATCATTAGAGTCCAAATTACGGTCCACCACAGCAGCTTTTGTCCACTGAGCGGGTACCCACAAAGGGCCTGTAGGAGCAAGAACACACCTATATCCGCGTCCTAAATACAATACCTCAGCAGGTCCTGCCCAAATTCCCCGTTTTCAGGTCCCGATACTGAACAAAGAGCTTTTGTCGCGGTTTTGCAGGGACTTTACCATGCACCTGACAGGCGCCTCTTCTTGGTCCCCAAACACACACAAATGATTAAGCACATACAGTGTCTTTGTCAACCTCTCCTGAACACCTCTCACATCTTTATACTTTAACAAATACCGCTTTAAGGTTTGATTAGCTCTTTCTGCTATTCCCTGACCAGTAGGTGAGTTGGGGATTCCTGTCACGTGTTGGACTCCCCATTGTTGTAGAAATTTCTTGATTTTATCACTCTTATAGGAAGGCCCATTATCTGTCTTAATTTGTTTTGGAACTCCCACCACAGCAAAACATGCAGTCAAATGTCTTTGAACATGCAAGGCCTTTTCACCTGTCTGGGCTGTTGCCCACAAAAATTTGCTCTATGTGTCCACTGTAACATGCACATATCTAAGTTTCCCAAACTCAGGAACATGGGTGATGTCCATTTGCCAAGTTTCCTGTGGGCCTGGCCCACGAGGGTTGACTCCAAGGCCTCATCCTGGGCCTTGATGGCTGCATTCGGGACATGTCCACACTATTCCACGGACATCTTCCAAAGAAATGCCAAATTGTTGATGAAGGCCTCTAGCATTTTGGTGAAAATCAGCGTGTGCCTCTCTGGCCATCGTAAATTTATTCACTGGAATGCTGGCAGGAACGAAGTCATCTGCCCGCTGATTTCCTTCACCCAAGCCTTCTGTCCATTTATGACTTCTTATGTGTATTATCGCATACGGATGCTGCCTCTGACCAATGGCAGACTGCAATGTTTGCAACAACATATACAGTCTATTGTTCTGCAGGTCTCGGACTCGCGCGTCCTCCACTCAGGCCAGGATCCTGGCTGCATACAGAGAGTCCGTCACCACCTTCAGTGGCTCATTTATCCATTCCAAAAAGGCCCAAACGACAGCTGCTAATTCCATCATTTGCAAAGTGTCTTCTGGCACCATTCGCCATTGTTCTGCCACGTTGCTGCTGCTCTTCGAGATGTGCATCCTGCGTCGGTAAAGATAGTTACTGCATTTTGCAAAGGCCATCTACTAAGTTTTGGGATTACCATCCAGTTTTGTTGAGCCATCCAGTTTAACACTGGCGACGCAAGTGATCGCACATCGATTTCACTATCACCTGTTGTGAGTAGACAGCTGAAGGTCCGATCACTGTTGAATCATCCATTCTAAATCTCCTCGTTTAATTGGTAGGTATATCGTACTTGGCTCTTCTCCTGCTATTTGCCTGATTCTTGAGCAACCTTTTCTTATTAGTTCCGCTAACTTCGCCGTTCATGTCTGTATTGTTGTTTTCGGCTGTAGCGACGTGAACAACCATTCCAAAACCCTTGTCGTCTCCCCCGTTTTCCTTTTGCACTGAGTAAGTGCACCAATGAATTGCTCTTTGCCGATCATAATAGTCAGGTCAATAGGGAGATCAGGGTCTCGTCGATCCATGCATCTGCAAGCGATCTGCTCACCAAGTCGCTGTATGGCGGCCTGTTGAGCGGCTGTTACCATAACTGGTGTTGCTGGATCTGTGCCCTTTAAGAGTGGTCGCAGAATTTCTAATTCGTCATTGTTAAAACCTACAACAAGTCGAAGCCATTGGAGGTCTCCTAACAATTTCTGAGCGTCATTAACTGTTTTTAAGTTTGTATGTAAGGTCATTTTTTGTGGATGGATATGAGAGTTGGGAATCTTCCACCCCAAATACTTCCACAGCGCTTCTCTCTGTATTTTTTCCGGGGCTACTGCTAGCCCTCGTTTTTCTAGTTGCTGTGTTAAAAACTGTTCTTGTTGCTCTACAAATGGCTCAGCTTGTGCTGTTAATATATCACCCATGTAATGATGGATAATTGCCGCTGGCCAGGCTTCACGCACAGGTGCTACTGCAGCATCCACAAACAGCGGACATAATGTAGGGCTGTTTTTCATTCCTTGCGGCAACACAGTCCATTCGTATCGTGCCGCAGCAGCTTCTCGATTAATTGATGGCACAGTAAAGGCGAAACGTTCACTATCTTTCAGGTGTAAGCCAATAGTAAAGAAACAGTCCTTTAAATCAACTATTAAGAGACGCCATCCTTCTGGAATCATGGCAGGGTTAGGAAGGCCAGGCTGTAACGTTCCCATCGCTTGCATCTGATCATTTACCGCTTGTAAATCATGCAACAGTCGATATTTTCCTGACTTCTTTCTTATTACAAATATAGGAGTGTTCCAAGGGCTTACAGACGGTTTAAGATGACCCTGTTCTAGTTGTTCTTGTACCAGTGCTGCTGCTTCCACAAGACTCTCCTTTTTCAACAGCCACTGCTCGATCCACACTGGCTTGTCAGTAGCCATGTTAGCAGAATTGGGAAAGTCAACGCAGTGACCGTCAAGGAAAAGATGCTGGATGAGTGGTTATCATCACCCCCATTTGTCCTAAGACGTCACGTCCGATGAGGGCATTAACACCAACGGGCAGCGGCATTACAGTTACTATCGTGGTTGCCTTTCCTCCATCCACAATAACAAAAATTCTTTGCACACTGCGTTGGACAGGTGCCGTGCCGCCCACATCCTCCACACCTTGGGCCGCCTGCTGAAGAGACCAATCTCGCAGCCAAAGATGATTAGTCACTATGGTTACATCCGCACCAGTATCTAGTAAGGCTAAGACGCGAATTTGCTGATGTCCGTTATCAAAAACAACAGGTACAACAGGCCATTGATTCAATGGCAATGTGAGCAAAGCAAGTCCTCCTGTTGACCCAAAACCTTGGTCCCCTCGCTCCTTGAGGGGCGTAGCCGATGAGTCAGCCAATAGGTTGTTTACAGGGACGAGCTGAGCGATTTTTCTCCCTTTTGGGATATGTATTGGTGGAAAGGTCGTCTGCACTACAATCTGTATTGCTCCAGTACAATCAGCATCAATAACTCCAGGTAATATGAAAAGTCCTTCAAGTCCACTTGATGACCGGCCCATTAGTAATGCTCCTTGTGGCTGTCCAGATATCATTATCGGTCCTTTAACTGTGGTCGGGATCTTTTGAGGCCGGGTATCAATTAAGGTGGTGTCTACTGCTGTTTCCACATCCAGTCCAAGGCTCCCTCTGGTGGCTGGTTGAAGTTGTTGTGCGGAGACTGCATGGGTGTTGTCGTAGGAGGCTGGCCTCCAACGGGAGTCGTATATTGCACGGGAGCAGCTACTGTTGTCGACGCACGGCAACTCCTCGTGCTCGGCTGGCCGTTTCCCAAAACTCGGCAGGTGACGGTGGCGTGGGATCCCGAATGGTAATTCTGACACCATACTCTTACCCTGCATTGTCACTTATAATGTCCATCCCGCCCACATCTAAAACACCTTGGTTTCTGTCCTGATTGCCCTGGTAACTGTCTTTTTTCTTCTTTTATCAGGGTTAATGGTGATAGGGCAGCAAATGCTTGATCCTGCGCTTGCACTAATCCTCTTCCTAATTCTCGTATTGCATCTACTAAAAATGCTTGAGGCCCTACTGGTACTCGGCTCATCCTTTCTAACATCATTTCTATAGCAGCATCCTTTGGCAGTGTAACCAATATGGCTTTGGTGGCTGGATTGTTATTTTCCATCACACACTGCCTAAGCAAGGCTCCTTTCATCCATTCTGGTACATCGCCCTTGTTCATGGCCTCAGTTACTTTGTCCACAAATGATGCGAAGGGCTCATGGGACCCCTGCTTCAGCGGCATATACGATGGGGTAGGAGGTGCAGTTTTTACCATGTCCATTGCCTTTCTAGCTGTTCTCATACTTTCCATACAAATTGCTGGCCCCAATTGTACTTGCATATCGATAGGAGCAAATCTCCCAGTTCCCATTAGCTGCTCAACAGTAACTCCAGCTAAGGGTTCACCTTGAGGCCGCGGCGTATTAGCGCTTATCTCACATAAACGGTGCCAGTGCGCTTGCCACAATAGCTGGCTTGATTGAGTCATTATCATTCTCGCAATGCCTTTAATGTCTTCTACGCACAAGATACTGTTACCCCATATATAATTAAGCAATTGCCTTGCAGGTTCACCATGCAGCCCACTCTCATTAACTGTGGCCCTTAACTGTGACAATAATTTCCAACCCAATGGCATGTGTACCCCTTGCAATCCTGTGGCTCCTTGTTGAAATACTACAGGGAAGGCCATCTCTGTGAGTGATTCTAATAACTCATAGTCGTTCCGGGCTGTCGCATCCTTTGCTACAATAGCCCAGTCGACCCTTTGTATTACTTGGGGTGATGGCCTTGATGACACTCTTTGTGGATCTAGTGACATTCCTTCCATATGTTCCGTCATTTCGCCCTGTTCCCTTTGTATTAATTGTTCTAGTATTTCTTCCTCATTTTCTGCTATCTCTCCCCCTTGCTGTATCGTTTGTACTGCTGTCTCTGTTATCTCCGGCAATTGCGG
This sequence comes from Neomorphus geoffroyi, assembly GCA_033558235.1. Classification (NCBI taxonomy): domain Eukaryota; kingdom Metazoa; phylum Chordata; class Aves; order Cuculiformes; family Neomorphidae; genus Neomorphus; species Neomorphus geoffroyi. The sequence goes on from JAUMJM010000037.1 coordinate 528,686, forward strand.
AGCTGTGGGCTGAACATCTCTAAATTCTTCTGGTTGTCTTTCTTCAACTGGGGGTGCCCTATTCCCCACGGGTACCGGATTCCCCGTAGGTGGAATCGGCACATAATCCACTCCTATTGTGATAACTCCCTCCTTTTTCTGTGCTTGACCCTCTAACTCCTGCATCGCTATGGCTGCTATATTCTGCTCTAGTTTATATCTTTTTGAACAATTGATAACTGCTCGCCACAACTTTGTTAGTTTTTTAGCAGCCTTATCTACAACCAAGTCCCATAATCGGTCTCCAAACGCTCTCCATTCACTTTCTTGAAAATAAGAGTTAGGTTTCATAAAAAACCCTTGTGCAGTCCCAAAGGCTATTAGCCCCGATACATGCTTAACCCCATTAACTCCCTGCTTTTATAAAAAGCGTTGCAATAAACTGAGAGCTACCTCTTTATCCATGTTCAACTCAGGCCTTTATCTCCGCGTCTCTCCGTGCCGCGTCTCACCGCTTATTTCCGCGTCTCTCTGCGCCGCGTCTCTCCGTGCTGATGGGCAGCTTCCGTGTCTTTCCACGGCCGTGTCTCTCCGCGTTGGTAGCTCTCCGGACCGTGCAGACCCCGTTTGGTTGGTCTAGGCAAATGCTCACCCTCCGGCTGCTGCAACACCGGTGCTTGTCCTCTCTGCGCACTGAGAAAGGGTCCATTGCTCGGGCCCCACCTGCAGAGGGGACCCCTCCGCTGTGTCCAATAGTAACCCTTTAACAGATCGGCGTGGGGAAGCAGACAGTAAACTCAGTATGAGTGATAAAGCAAGATTCCACTTTATTGCTCCAAGCCAACACTTATATACACAATCAGTTAATTCTGCCTACTAGTCATTATCTTATTGGCCAAGCTCTAAAGGTAACATTAACAAATTCCTCCTACTTGCGGTTACAGCTTCTATGTTATTTTCTCTTATACCCGGATCTCAGCTCCTCTTGAGTTGTTTATCTCCTTCTCAAGGGCAGACTGTCCTTGCCGACTTGCCAAGTTATGCTGCGTTGACAAGTTCTATCCCTGGCCTACACGGCCGTATAATCTTCTGACCCTGCCTTGCACAGCTCCTCTAAAGACCCGTGTCCTTGCTCTCTGAGCCAATTTCCAACACTACTCAGCTCTGGTGAGGCCACCTCTGGAGTGCTGGGTCCAGTTCTGAGCTCCCCAGAGTCAGACACAGCGCTTCCCTCTGACAGGAGGACACCCAGCACAACCCTCTTCATCACAGACATCTGCTGGGAGGGCGTCCCCGGACAAGTCAGAGGAGACCATCACTTTATAACTCAGGGGTGTTTCTGCCTACGTGGGGATCAGATTCCTTAGGAGATGCAGTGGAAAAACTATCTGCATTGTGCAAGAGATGGGATGTTCAGGAGAAGAAGAAGACAGGGAAGGAAAAATCAAGGCGGTTTTGCCTGGAGCAAGCATGGGGAGAAGGATGGAGACAGGGATGAGAGGCCATTCTCATGTGAACCTGTGGCTGATCAGTGTGCTCACCTGGCCATGCCTGTTGCTCTGCCGTGGTTGTCCACGGGGCAGTAGTTCCCTGGAAAGAGAGCTCTGAAGTCCAGTTGGGAGAGCGAGCAGGGCTGACCCTTTCCTCTGCGCCCCAGAAGACTCTGACCATGGGCTCTGAGCAGCTGTGTCAGCTCCTCGGGTGACCCAGAGCTCCCCGGGCACTGCCGGGAGCCTGCAGTCTCTTCCCAGAGCTCTCCTGCCAGCTCTCCCTCACCTCACACCTCCAGCCTCTCAGGGAAAATTTGCCAGTCTCTTTGTGAGCCCTCAGCACGCAGAACCTGGCACCCCTGGAGCTGTGCTCGGCGTGTCCAGCCCAAGCTTTTCCCCTCTCTCCCGGGCCTCCACTCCAAAGCTTCTGAATCCGGTCAGAGTAGTTCAGGGGCTCGGCCCTGAGCCACCTCAGGGAGCACTTGCAGGTGGCTGGGACCCCAACATCCCCTTCTCCTGGGGGTGTGGAGCTTGAACTGACTCCATGGGATAACTTTGGAACAACAGTAGGAAGGGTTTTAGAAATCCGAAAATGGCCAGACCTGGAAGTCCAAGCTTTAACAAAGTCAGGAAATGTGAGACCCCTTTGGGTTGTTTACTGGAGGGGAAAGTTTTGCATCAGGAACTCGATGCTGGAACCCCTGTGTTTGCCAAGCAGAGGAAGCAGTTGCTCAGGACTCCCTTGGGATCCTGGGGGAAAGTCAGCAGCCCGAGCAGAGGCTCCGTGTTTCCCATGTGGGCAGGGACTGGGCCCCGCGACAGGGACCTCTGCCCTGGGCACATCTCCAGCAGGCTGGGGCCGTCACCGATCAGCTGCACGCAGGCTCCTTCTGCCCCTGGGAACCTGCTGCTCTGTGGGGCTCATGGAGAGAGCAGTGGAGAGCGTCCCCGCGGGAGCAGCACATTCCCTCGGGATGAGGGACACACAAGGGGACACAGGGACATGGACACACACCCCAATAAACAAAGTGCTGCTCCCACAAGCATCCACACCAACCGGGCTGCTTACGAGAGCACACAAGACAAGAACACAGGAACCCAAAGACCCATGGACTCTGCTCTTCTCCCTGGGGACTGGGCAGGGTCAGGCAGGATGGGGTCAAAACTCAGCAGCACAACACACCCACCTGGGGAGACAACAAAAAGCATCAATGGAGTTGAGGTGAGGAGGGAGGGAAGGAGAAGGACATGGCACGTCCTCATGCAAGGCAGCTCTTGGAAATTTCATACAGGCTGATTTTTCTTCTGCATTTCTCTGCCTTTGGAAGTGAGGATGTTTACATTAAACTCAGTCTCAAGAGACAGATTCCCTTCTACATAATTTCTGGGGTTCCAGCCTCAACACCTGTAGCCTGTGGGGAGTTGATTTCTCTAAGAAAACAAAATTCTGCTGCCACTCAGTGAGCGATTCCCAGCAGCCCAGGCTGGAGAGGCAGAGAATTATCACCCCCACGGCACCCAGGGGCTGCTGCTGGGCAGGCTGAGCTCAGAGCTCCAGGCAAGCAGGGACAGGGAGGGAACCGCTCCCCAGAGCACCCCCACGTTTCTGTGCAGCGCTGCACGCTGTGGGAACCAGTGTGGGCTGAAGCACACAGAAATAGGCAGCGCTGTCCTGGAGCTCCACATCCTGCACGTGCAGAAACACCTGGGAGTCCTCTGCAGACAGCACAGAGGAGAACCTCCCTGCATCCACGCGAGGTTTCCATTTGCTCACCAGCAGCAGCATCTGAGGGGCCTGGGTCTGTTGCTGCTGGTACCACAAGATGAAGGGATAGCGATCACTAGAGGAGAAATTGCAGTGCAGCTTTGCACTCTGTCCTGCCTGGATGGTCATCTCTGCTGGGAACTGGAACACAGAGTCCTTTTGGGCACGACCTGCAAATCCAGAAAGGGCTTTCAGCTTGGCTTGTCCAGGAACCTCCCTGTCTCCCACTCTGTTCGATCGCTCTCTGTCCCCAGAGCCCAGCTCAATTTCCAACCCCTGAAGGATCTACAAACTCCTTTAAGCAGGTTCCTGCCACCCCTCACACCCCACGTCACCCTGCTTTTCAGCCACACTCCCTGCTCTTTCCCTCCACTCATTCTCTCCAGATCCCCAAGGTTGCTGCCCATCCCTACAGACATTGGTACCATTGTACCCAAAGCACCTCACAGAGAAGCTCCAATGCGCCCCATGGCTCCGTTCCCCAGCATCGCTCCCTCCCTCTCTCAGGCTTTCTCTCTATTAGCAACACATTCAGGAAGGCTGGGTTCCTGCACATTGTGGGGGAGATCTTAGTCCTCCTCCATGCCCATCACTCCTGACCTGTCCCACATTATTTGCCATCCCCACACGCAGCCCCTGCTCTCCCAACACAACCACTGCCAGTTCCCCAGGGACTCAGCACTCACGGCTCCTCCCTTCCACCACCAGCAGCACAAACTTTTGCCTCCTCCTGCCCAGCCTGAAAGTCCCATCTCACCAAAGGCTGCCAGTTGCAGCAGGGCTGCCAGCAGAAGGAGGAGCATGTCCCGCTGTCCCTTCCAGGGGCACTCAGGGGCCTGCCAGCAGGAGGGACCTGATGCTTGCACCTTGCCCTCTTCTGCCTCTGCCAGCTCAAAGAGGCCTGGAAGCCCCAGCCCAGAGGGTGGAGCCAAACCCCCTCCCTGCTGCTCCAGACAGGCCTCTCGGGGTCTGTGCCCACCTCTGTCCCAGGCAGGCTCTGCTGTGAGAGAGCAGCCCCATGGGCTGAGCCCTGTCCATGCCAGGGACAGGCAGCCCTTGGCAACTGCTCCTGGCAGCAACCGGCGAGGCCCAGGCTGCCCCCAGCTCTGCAGGAGAAGGAGGAGGCTCTGCTGCTCCCACCCTGTCTGCCTGTGCTGGGATGTCGGGATGAAGAGAGGAGCAGGCAGGAGCTGAAGGACCTGGAGCCGGGGGCTGTGGGGCCTCAGCACCCTCCTCTGCACTCGCTCGAATGCTCTGTACAGACTCTTGCCACGGGAGAGAAGAGACATCAGCTCACAGCTGGGAATTCCCCTGTCCCAAAGCAGACACGCACAGTCAAGTGGACAAAGCACCTTTCTGCAGACCCTGATGCTGCACTGACCCACGGTGGCCTTTGAACTCCACTGAAACAGCTTTCCCCAAAGCCGGGTCTTGCGGCAGGGCCCCTTGTCCCCCTCTGCCTGGTGACCTTCTCCCCCACTGAGATCTTGGAGAGAGCTGCACCCCCTGGTGCCACTGCAGGAGAAATGAGGCCGGGCTGGGGGAAGCCCCCGAGGCAGGGCATGAGGAGGGCTCCAAGGACAGGCAGAGTGCACTGGGGAGAGCGGGGCCTCTGGACCCCAGCACCCCAGCACACGGCCACGCAGCCACTGGAGGGCTCACAGAGGAATTCTCAGTGTCTTCCACAAGTCTCGCGGTCACATAATGCCAGGAAGGAGCACAGGCACAGGACACGGCATTTATGTTTCTCCTCTGACTTTGACCTCTGCCCCTGAGGGACGCGTCTCGGAGCAGGTACTCTCCGAGCCAGGCCTGCAGGAATACCTGAAGAAGCCACGTGCAGCAGGGCAACCATCAAGCAAAGAGCAGCAGCAGGGAAGCCCTGCACAAGCGGTCCCAGCCTCCTGCGTTGCCCATCACCTCTCCAAAGGCACTGGCAGAAGAACCACAGAAGCCGTGTGGAAAACCAGGGAAGCGGAGACCCTTTCAGCACCTTCCCCTTCCTCTGCAGGCACTGAGCCTCTCCTCGGCAGGAGGAGGATCTGGGCCTGCAGCTCCCAGGGTGCAGAGGGGAAGCAGCGCTGCCAGGGCAGAGCTGAGGCCCCTTCCCCCAGGCTCAGCCTTGCCCAGGCACAGCCCCTCCCTCTCCTGTGTTTTTGCCCAGCCCAGGCAGCTCCTGCCCCAGCGTGTCCCCCACAGCACAGAGGTACAAGGCACTGTCAGAGCCCTCCACCTCCTCCAGCTGCAGGAGGCTGGATTTCCCCGTGGCGTTCAGCGAGGTGGTGAGACGGCCGCTGCGCTTGGAGCCAGCTCGTGCGTGGAAGGAGAGCAGCTGGGGAGCTTGGCCTTTCCTCTGCTGGTACCACAACACATCCACAGGGACTGATGTCTGGTAGGTGCAGGTTGTTTGAAAGGTGTCTCCCTGCTTCACTGTGACTTGTCCTTCTTGCTGGCTGACGGTGATCTGCCCCGTGGTGCCTGGAAGAAAGGAAGGGTCAGCAGCTCTGCAGGGAAAGGCTCGGAGATGAAAACCAAGATGCAAAGAGTGGCAGGAGAAGGCTCTCCGTGCCTTGCTCAGCAGCCCGAGCTCCAGCGATGGCAAGAGCAAAGCAGGGAGGGTCTGTGGGCAGGAGATGTGGGACCTCGGCTCAGCGTGGACCCCTCAGCACAATAATGCCAGTTCCCTGCCACAGGGAGACCCCCAGAGCAGAGCTGGGCTCTCACCCAGCCCTTTGGTCTCCACTCTCGTGCTGCCTGGAGTCTCCAGGGCACAGCCTGTGGTGCCTGACCCTCCGCTGCTGGCTCCAGGGCACCTCCAGCACGGTGAGGGTCCTGGCACCTCCTGAAAAGCTGACCCAGCCTGCTCTCCCTGCACAGAATTGTTGTGTGGGTGAGGGTCTCCTGGGGAGAAGAGGAATTGTGCTTCCAGCTAAAGCCAATGCTTACCCAGAGGCTGCCTCAGGAAGGCAGCGAGGAGGAGACAGGTGAGGGACCTGCTGCGACCGATCATGCTGCGTGGGTGAGAGAGACCCAGAAACCCACACGTCCCCCTCTCAGAGCCCTGAGAGAGCAGAGCTGCCGGCCAGGACTCTGCAAGGGGAACCAAGGGTGAAATGGGCAGGAGGAAATGCTTGTTCCTAGCACAGCTGCAATGCTTGTGCTGTGCTCCGCCCTCCTCCTACAGTGACCTGTGTTGCTCCTGCAGCCCAGACCTTCTGCCTTTCCAAGGTGACAGGTATAAGGTTGTCACCAGGGCCTGTGCCTGCCAAGCAGACTCTTGCACACGTCCTCCTGTGCAATTTCTGTGCAGCCTCTCTTCTCTTCATACCTGGCACCTGCTGCCTCACCACCCTCCACACCATGGTTGGCTTGGCCTCTCCGAGATCCTACTCGGTGTCCAGCCCCAAGCTCCTGTCAGCACAGCCCAAGGTGCAGCCCTCCCAAACCCAGTGACTAACGCCCCCAAGCCCTGCAGACCCCAAGTGTCTCACTCTGCCTGCAGGGCACTGGGGACTTTCTCCCTCGAGCTGAAACAGTTCTCTCAGACACACAGAGATGAAGTTTCCCGCCACCCTGGCAATGCCATCTCACAAACCAGCGTCTGAAGAGCTTGGTGAAGGAAAAACCCCAAACAGCCTTTCCACTTGGCCAGAACCCTTCTGCTGCCAGTGTCCTCATCCAGTTGGATCTGCAGTTGTCCTCTCCTTCCTTCTGGCCTTTCAGAACCAAACCTGCCAACCCCATTCCCAGTCCCTGATCCAGGAAGTTGCCATTAAATGAGGCTGGGAAGGGCTGGGCCCAGGCAAGGCAGGGGCTGTCTGAGATTCATGGAACTATGGAGTGAGAATGGTTGGGTTGGAACAGAAACATTGAGTCCAACCTCCTGTCACTGGCAGGGACATTTGTCAGCAGACCATGTTCCTCAAAGCCTCGTCCAACCTGACCTTAAACAGTTCCGATGATGGGGCACCCACAGCGTCCCTGGGGACTTGTGCCAATGTATCGCCAGGCTCATCGTGGAATATTCTTCCTTGCGTCCCACCTAAATCTTCCCTCGTTCCATTGAAACCCATTAGCCCTTGTTCTATCACTACAGGCCCTGGTAAAATGTCACTCTGCATATTTCTTTCCACCCCCCCCGCCCAGTGAGGCACGCTTGTCCCAGCTTTTCCCAGTTGCTTGGACCAGGACACGGGCTGGTAGGAACAGGAGTCCAGACCAGCACAGCCGGGGCATCCCAGTGCTCCGGACAGCAGCCACAAATGTTGACAGCCACAGCCACAGCACCGTGGGCTTTGCAGGCAGCCCCAAAGCTGAGGAAAGGACTTCATGTTGCCCCACACCAGCCCTTCATCCTTGTCCCACAACTCGTGTCACTCAGAGCCGCGCTGGCCAAGCTCAGCAACCACTGCTGGACAATCCTGACACAGATGTTTTACACACACAGTCACATCTGTTCTGGCTGCCCAGTGCCCAACAACAGCAGCAATTGATTCAACACCACTGCAGCTGCTTTGGAGAACATTTCTAGCAAACTGGTCGGGCTGGCACCTTGCTACCCGATGCTGCACCTACCGAACACAGCCAGGAGCTGGGCTCCTTCCAGGGAAGGCAGGCAGAGAGGAGGAGATCAGAATTGGAGCCTCTCCGAGTAGGGGAAGACCCTGGGAAGATGCCAGCCCTGCTGGGAAGCTCTCACGGCACAAAGTTTGTCCTCCAGGTGCCGCCACTCCTGTGCCTCTGGAGACTGCCCCGAGCTGACAGCAGATGAGGAGCTGGACTTGTCCAGCAGTGCAGCTCCAGGAGCTCTGATGAGCCAGGTGAAGTGACAGGCAGCCAGGCTCAGGCACTTGGAAATACCCTCCTGGTGCCACCTGCTATTTCATAGTTGATTTTTTTAGAAGAGAGGCTGTTTTTGTAAAGGCAACTTCCTCAGCCCAGCTTCCTCCCTGCTGTCCCAGCCCCCGCATTGGCAGCTGCAGGGCATCTGGCTGCCCTGGACACACAGCCCTTTGCTGCCTTGAGAGCAGGTCAGGGCAGCCCCTCTGCATGCACCGAGCCTGGAACTTGTCCCACAACCCCACAGCCACCCTGCAGGGATCACCAGGGATGGGACAAAGCTTGTCACACCTTGGGATTCATTTGTCTTGTAGAGTGGAGAAGCCCTGGAGCTGCAGCAGTGGGGATGGCCTCGGGTTTTGGCTTTGTCTCTGCTGCCTGGACTTTGCGTGGGAAGGGGCTGAATGTGCCAACAAGGTCCTGCAGCTTGGACCCCAACACACCTTCTCTCTCACCTGTAAGGAGAAAACAATGCGCTGAACGACTTGTGTGCAGTGCAGGCAAGCCCCAAAGCCCTCTGCTGTCATTCCACACCGCAGGGATTGCTGGGCCTGATTCCCCTTCTCGGCAATGGGAGACTGTCCTGCATTCTCTGTTCCTCCCAGTGGGGTGGGAGAGGCCCTTTGCTGATGCGAGGCTGAGGCTGGGGCTGCGTCCCCAGAGAGCGCCGGGCAATGAGGGCCCAGGGATGCCCCATGCTGGGAGCTGCTGGGGCCGAGCTTCTCTCGGTCTGCGATTGCTCTGGTTTACCGTTACTCCTGCCGAGAGGGGAAGGCAACGGTCCAGCAGCTCTTTCCATCTGTGCCGTGGCTGGAGTTCAAGGGGGAAATAACACAATGGCACCGGTTTGAAGGTGTCTCTGTTTGGAGACAAGAGAATCTTGGTTCCCGTTGGGGCTATGGATGTGCCTCCTGTTCTGAACAGTGGTCAAGAAGAACCAATTGCTCATATGTACATGCAATGGCTCCCGTGGGAGCAGCTTGTGCTGTACCTGACAGCAGAGCATCCCATGCCCCTTTCCATCTCTGGCTGTAAGAAGATGCTCCTTCGTGCAGTGCGCTCTGGGGACGGGTGAGACCCTGTCCACATCAGCTCATGGCTGGGATGGACAGGGCACAGCACAGCATGGGCAGTAGAGTTTCCTCAAGCCTGAAGGTTTCAGAACACCCCATCGAAAAGGATTTGTGAGAGGGAGGAACTCCATCAGCTCAGCATCATTTCTCATGACTGGTCCCAGCATTTCACGCCTGCCACAAGTCTGGATTGTGCCAGACATAGTCACCTGTGGCCGTGGGAACTCATCCCTTGGGCTGGGGATGGTCAGATTCTCCCCAGAACTCCTGAGGTGACTGCAGGGATCCCAGGTGTCATCATGCTTCATTTGTAAGTTGGTCGCTTTGCTTCTTGGTTACAAACATAGAGACGTCCTGGGCCTCTGGCAGTTGGGGCTGTTTTGTGTGGTTTGCTCTGTCCCTCAGGCACAGAATTTGCCCTTGGGCTGCCTGAACTCTGTCGACTCGAGGTCTTGACTCCAATCCTGTTTAACTCTTCTGCTGACTAAAGAGAGCAAACAGCCCTACAAACGTCCTTCCAAAAGGGCTCTGCGGGCTCTGGTCAGGGCTGGCTGGAGTTCGAGCTTCCTCTATAGGCACAGGCTGGCAGGGATTTACTGATCCTGAGTGTAAGGGGCAGAGAGCCCCTGGCATCCTGGTTCCTCAGGCTCTGCCTTGCCCAGACACAGCCCCCCTCCAGCAGCTCCAGGGTCCATGGAGGGAAGGCAAACAGATCCCTCCTGCTTCACCATCTTCTCATCTCTGATCGCTCCTCACTCCCTGAGGATTTGCAAGGCTGAGCTTGAAACAAAGGAGCGCTGGCTGTGTTGACAAGGAGGAGAAAACTGGCAGGCGTGGCAGCCCTGTGCCAGGCAGCAGGCAGAAAGGGACCCCTGTTCCTATCAGTGGACTGAGAGCTTTAGAGTCCCTGGGGCAGCTCTGACAAGATCTGCTCATTTGCATTGGAGAGAGGGAAATGTGGGAGTGTAGAGGCAGCTGAGATCTCCTCTGGTGACAACAAGGTCAGAAGAGAGAGGCAGGGAGATGGATTGAAGGGGAGAGGAAAGCAGGAGCAGGGTTCTCAGGTCTCTCCTCCCTCCTTTCCATCAGCGAGAGCACCTGGAGAGAACGCAGGCAAAACCACAACCGTGAGGCGACATTTCCCAGCGGTTTCCTGTTCTTGCAGAGTCGTTCTCTGCACAGCCCTGATAAGGCTGGCAAGGGTTCCCTGGGAGAAGAAGCAGTCTGTGTGTCCGCAGCGCCCAGCAGTGTTCCCAGTGTCCCGAGGCTGTGAGCAGCTGTGTCAGCTTCTCGGGTGACCCAGAGTTCCCCGGGCACTGCCGGGAGCCTGCAGTCTCTTCCCAGAGCTCTCCTGCCAGCTCTCCCTCACCTCACACCTCCATCCTCTCAGGGAAAATTTGCCAGTCTCTTTGTGAGCCCTCAGCACGCAGAACCTGGCACCCCTGGAGCTGTGCTCGGCGTGTCCAGCCCAAGCTTTTCCCCTCTCTCCCGGGCCTCCACTCCAAAGCTTCTGAATCCGGTCAGAGTAGTTCAGGGGCTCGGCCCTGAGCCACCTCAGGGAGCACTTGCAGGTGGCTGGGACCCCAACATCCCCTTCTCCTGGGGGTGTGGAGCTTGAACTGACTCCATGGGATAACTTTGGAACAACAGTAGGAACAGTTTTAAAAATTCAGAAATAGCCAGACCTGGAGGTCCAAGCTTCAACAAAGTCAGGAAATGTGAGACCCCTTTGGGTTGTTTACTGGAGGGGAAAGTTTTGCATCAGGAACTCGATGCTGGAACCCCTGTGTTTGCCAAGCAGAGGAAGAAGTTGCTCAGGGCTCCCTTGGGATCCTGAGGGAAAGTCAGCAGCCCGAGCAGAGGCTCCGTGTTTCCCATGTGGGCAGGGACTGGGCCCCGCGACAGGGACCTCTGCCCTGGGCACATCTCCAGCAGGCTGGGGCCGTCACCGATCAGCTGCACGCAGGCTCCTTCTGCCCCTGGGAACCTGCTGCTCTGTGGGGCTCATGGAGAGAGCAGTGGAGAGCGTCCCCGCGGGAGCAGCACATTCCCTCGGGATGAGGGACACACAAGGGGACACAGGGACATGGACACACACCCCAATAAACAAAGTGCTGCTCCCACAAGCATCCACACCAACCGGGCTGCTTACGAGAACACACAAGACAAGAACACAGGAACCCAAAGACCCATGGACTCTGCTCTTCTCCCTGGGGACTGGGCAGGGTCAGGCAGGATGGGGTCAAAACTCAGCAGCACAACACACCCACCTGGGGAGACAACAAAAAGCATCAATGGAGTTGAGGTGAGGAGGGAGGGAAGGAGAAGGACATGGCACGTCCTCATGCAAGGCAGCTCTTGGAAATTTCATACAGGCTGATTTTTCTTCTGCATTTCTCTGCCTTTGGAAGTGAGGATGTTTACATTAAACTCAGTCTCAAGAGACAGATTCCTTTCTACGTCATTTCTGGTGTCCCAGCCTCAACACCTGTAGCCTGTGGGGAGTTGGGTTTCTCCAAGGAAAAAGCATTCTGCTGCCACTTAGTGAGCGATTTCCAGCAGCCCAGGCTGCAGAAGCAGAGACTTGATGATCATTCCCACAGCGCCCAGGGGCTGCTGCTGGGCAGGCTGAGCTCAGAGCTCCAGGCAAGCAGGGACAGGGAGGGAACCGCTCCCCAGAGCACCCCCACGTTTCTGTGCAGCGCTGCACGCTGTGGGAACCAGTGTGGGCTCAGTGCACAGAAATAGGCAGCGCTGTCCTGGAGCTCCACATCCTGCACCTGCAGAAACACCTGGGAGTCCTCTGCAGACAGCACAGAGGAGAACCTTCCCACTTCCACTCGAGGTTTGGACTTGCTCACCCTCAGCAGCAACTGAGGGGCCTGGGTCTGGTGCTGCTGGTACCAGAAGATTGAGGGATAGCGATCACTCGTGGAGAAATTGCAGTGCAGCTTTGCACTGTGTCCTGCCTGGATGGTCATCTCTGCTGGGAACTGGAACACAGAGTCCTTTTGGGCTCCACTTGTCAAGTAAGAAACAGGTTTTTAGCTTCGCTTTCCTGGTAACCTCTCTGTCTCCCACTCCATCAGCTCGCTCACTGCCACCATGGCCCAGCTCACATTTACAGCCTCTGAAAGACTGAGATCCCTGTCCCTGCTCATTTCTTGATGTATGTTCCTGCCACCCCTCATACTCCACATCACCCTGCTTTTCAGCCACACTCCCTGCTCTTTCCCTCCACTCATTCTCTCCAGATCCCCAAGGTTTCTGCCCATCCCTACAGACATTGGTGCCATTGTACCCAAAGCACCTCGCAGAGAAGCTCCAATGCGCCCCATCGCTCCGTTCCCCAGCACCGCTCCCTCCCTCTCTCAGGCTTTCTCTCTATTAGCAACACATTCAGGAAGGCTGGGTTCCTGCACATTGCGGGGGAGATCTTATTCCTCCTCCATGCCCATCACTCCTGACCTGTCCCACATTATTTGCCATCCCCACACGCAGCCCCTGCTCTCCCAACACAACCACTGCCAGTTCCCCAGGCACTCAGCACTCACGGCTCCTCCCTTCCACCACCAGCAGCACAAACTTTTGCCTCCTCCTGCCCAGCCTGAAAGTCCCATCTCACCAAAGGCTGCCAGTTGCAGCAGGGCTGCCAGCAGAAGGAGGAGCATGTCCCGCTGTCCCTTCCAGGGGCGCCGCAGGACCTGCCAGCAGGAGGGACCTGATGCTTGCACCTTGCCCTCTTCTGCCTCTGCCAGCTCAAAGAGGCCTGGAAGCCCCAGCCCAGAGGGTGGAGCCAAACCCCCTCCCTGCTGCTCCAGACAGGCCTCTCGGGGGTCTGTGCCCACCTCTGCCCCAGGCAGGCTCTGCTGTGAGAGCAGCCCCATGGGCTGAGCCATGTCCATGCCAGGGACAGGCAGCCCTTGGCAACTGCTCCTGGCAGCAACCGGCGAGGCCCAGGCTGCCCCCAGCTCTGCAGGAGAAGGAGGAGGCTCTGCTGTTCCCACCCTGTCTGCCTGTGCTGGGATGTCGGGATGGAGAGAGGAGCAGGCAGGAGCTGAAGGACCTGGAGCCAGGGGCTGTGGGGCCTCAGCACCCTCCTCTGCACTCGCTCGAATGCTCTGTACAGACTCTTGCCATGGGAGAGAAGAGACATCAGCTCACAGCTGGGAATTCCCCTGTCCCAAAGCAGACACGCACAGTCAAGTGGACAAAGCACCTTTCTGCAGACCCTGATGCTGCACTGACCCACGGTGGCCTTTGAACTCCCCTGAAACAGCTTTCCCCAAAGCCGGGTCTTGCGGCAGGGCCCCTTGTCCCCCTCTGCCTGGTGACCTTCTCCCCCACTGAGATCTTGGAGAGAGCTGCACCCCCTGGTGCCACTGCAGGAGAAATGAGGCCGGGCTGGGGGAAGCCCCCGAGGCAGGGCATGAGGAGGGCTCCAAGGACAGGCAGAGTGCACTGGGGAGAGCGGGGCCTCTGGACCCCAGCACACCAGCACACGGCCACGCAGCCACTGGAGGGCTCACAGAGGAATTCTCAGTGTCTTCCACAAGTCTCGCTGTCACGTAATGCCAGGAAGGAGCACGGCCACAGGACACGGCATTTATGTTTCTCCTCTGACTTTGACCTCTGCCCCTGAGGGACGCGTCTCGGAGCAGGTACTCTCCGAGCCAGGCCTGCAGGAATACCTGAAGAAGCCACGTGCAGCAGGGCAACCATCAAGCAAAGAGCAGCAGCAGGGAAGCCCTGCACAAGCGGTCCCAGCCTCCTGCGTTGCCCATCACCTCTCCAAAGGCACTGGCAGAAGAACCACAGACGCCGTGTGGAAAACCAGGGAAGCGGAGACCCTTTCAGCACCTTCCCCTTCCTCTGCAGGCACTGAGCCTCTCCTCGGCAGGAGGAGGATCTGGGCCTGCAGCTCCCAGGGTGCAGAGGGGAAGCAGCGCTGCCAGGGCAGAGCTGAGGCCCCTTCCCCCAGGCTCAGCCTTGCCCAGGCACAGCCCCTCCCTCTCCTGTGTTTTTGCCCAGCCCAGGCAGCTCCTGCCCCAGCGTGTCCCCCACAGCACACAGGTACAAGGCACTGTCAGAGCCCTCCACCTCCTCCAGCTGCAGGAGGCTGGATTTCCCCGTGGCGTTCAGCGAGGTGGTGAGACGGCCGCTGCGCTTGGAGCCAGCTCGTGCGTGGAAGGAGAGCAGCTGGGGAGCTTGGCCTTTCCTCTGCTGGTACCACAACACATCCGCAGGGACTGATGTCTGGTAGGTGCAGGTTGTTTGAAAGGTGTCTCCCTGCTTCACTGTCACTTGTCCTTCTTGCTGGCTGACGGTGATCTGCCCCAGGGTGCCTGGAAGAAAGGAAGGGTCAGCAGCTCTGCAGGGAAAGGCTCGGAGATGAAAACCAAGATGCAAAGAGTGGCAGGAGAAGGCTCTCCGTGCCTTGCTCAGCAGCCCGAGCTCCAGCGATGGCAAGAGCAAAGCAGGGAGGGTCTGTGGGCAGGAGATGTGGGACCTCAGCTCAGCGTGGACCCCTCAGCACAATAATGCCAGTTCCCTGCCACAGGGAGACCCCCAGAGCAGAGCTGGGCTCTCACCCAGCCCTTTGGTCTCCACTCTGGTGCTGCCTGGAGTCTCCAGGGCACAGCCTGTGGTGCCTGACCCTCCGCTGCTGGCTCCAGGGCACCTCCAGCACGGTCAGGGTCCTGGCACCTCCTGAAAAGCTGACCCAGCCTGCTCTCCCTGCACAGAATTGTTGTGTGGGTGAGGGTCTCCTGGGGAGAAGAGGAATTGTGCTTCCAGCTAAAGCCAATGCTTACCCAGAGGCTGCCTCAGGAAGGCAGCGAGGAGGAGACAGGTGAGGGACCTGCTGCGACCGATCATGCTGTGTGGGTGAGAGAGACCCAGAAACCCACACGTCCCCCTCTCAGAGCCCTGAGAGAGCAGAGCTGCCGGCCAGGACTCTGCAAGGGGAACCAAGGGTGAAATGGGCAGGAGGAAATGCTTGTTCCTAGCACAGCTGCAATGCTTGTGCTGTGCTCCGCCCTCCTCCTGCAGTGACCTGTGTTGCTCCTGCAGCCCAGACCTTCTGCCTTTCCAAGGTGACAGGTATAAGGTTGTCACCAGGGTCTGTGCCTGCCAAGCAGACTCTTGCACTCGTCCTCCTGTGCAATTTCTGTGCAGCCTCTCTTCTCTTCATACCTGGCACCCGCTGTCTCACCACCCTCCACACCACGGTTGGCTTGGCCTCTCCGAGCTCCTACTCGGTGCCCAGCCCGAAGCTCCTGTCAGCACAGCCCAAGGTGCAGCCCTCCCAAACCCAGTGACTAACACCCCCAAGCCCTGCAGACCCCAAGTGTCTCACTCTGCCTGCAGGGCACTGGGGACTTTCTCCCTCGAGCTGAAACAGTTCTCTCAGACACACAGAGATGAAGTTTCCCGCCACCCTGGCAATGCCATCTCACAAACCAGCGTCTGAAGAGCTTGGTGAAGGAAAAACCCCAAACCCCAAACAGCCTTTCCACTTGGCCAGAACCCTTCTGCTGCCAGTGTCCTCATCCAGTTGGATCTGAAGTTGTCCTCTCCTTCCTTCTGGCCTTTCAGAACCAAACCTGCCAACCCCATTCCCAGTCCCTGATCCAAGAAGGTGCCATTAAATGAGGCTGGGAAGGGCTGGGCCCAGGCAAGGCAGGGGCTGTCCGAGATTCATGGAACTATGGAGTGAGAATGGTTGGGTTGGAACAGAAACATTGAATCCAACCTCCTGCCACTGGCAGGGACATTTGTCAGCAGACCATGTTCCTCAAAGCCTCGTCCAACCTGACCTTAAACAGTTCCGATGATGGGGCACCCACAGCGTCCCTGGGGACCTGTGCCAATGTATTGCCAGGCTCATCGTGGAATATTCTTCCTTCTGTCCCACCTAAATCTTCCCTCGTTCCATTGAAACCCATTAGCCCTTGTTCTATCACTACAGGCCCTGGTAAAATGTCACTCTGCATATTTCTTTCCACCCCCCCCGCCCAGTGAGGCACGCTTGTCCCAGCTTTTCCCAGTTCCTTGGCCCAGGACACGGGCTGGTAGGAACAGGAGTCCAGACCAGCACAGCCGGGGCATCCCAGTGCTCCGGACAGCAGCCACAAATGTTGACAGCCACAGCCACAGCACCGTGGGCTTTGCAGGCGGCCCCAAAGCTGAGGAAAGGACTTCATGTTGCCCCACACCAGCCCTTCATCCTTGTCCCACAGCTCGTGTCACTCAGAGCCGCGCTGGCCAAGCTCAGCAACCACTGCTGGACAATCCTGACACAGATGTTTTACACACACAGTCACATCTGTTCTGGCTGCCCAGTGCCCAACAACAGCAGCAATTGATTCAACACCACTGCAGCTGCTTTGGAGAACATTTCTAGCAAACTGGTCGGGCTGGCACCTTGCTACCCGATGCTGCACCTACCGAACACAGCCAGGAGCTGGGCTCCTTCCAGGGGAGGCAGGCACAGAGGAGGAGATCAGAATTGGAGCCTCTCCGACCAGCGGAGGACCCTGGGAAGACCCCAGCCCTGCTGGGAGGCTCTCACAGCATAAAGTTTGTCCTCCAGGTGCCGCCACTCCTGTGCCTCTGGAGACTGCCCCGAGCTGACAGCAGATGAGGAGCTGGACTTGTCCAGCAGTGCAGCTCCAGGAGCTCTGATGAGCCAGGTGAAGTGACAGGCAGCCAGGCTCAGGCACTTGGAAATACCCTCCTGGTGCCACCTGCTATTTCATAGTTGATTTTCTTTAGAAGAGAGGCTGTTTTTGTAAAGGCAACTTCCTCAGCCCAGCTTCCTCCCTGCTGTCCCAGCCCCCGCATTGGCAGCTGCAGGGCATCTGGCTGCCCTGGACACACAGCCCTTTGCTGCCTTGAGAGCAGGTCAGGGCAGCCCCTCTGCATGCACCGAGCCTGGAACTTGTCCCGCAACTCCACAGCCACCCTGCAGGGATCACCAGGGATGGGACAAAGCTTGTCAGACCTTGGGATTCATTTGTCTTGTAGAGTGGAGAAGCCCTGGAGCTGCAGCAGTGGCGATGGCCTCGGGTTCTGGCTTTGTCTCTGCTGCCTGGACTTTGCGTGGGAAGGGGCTGAATGTGCCAATAAGGTCCTGCAGCTTGGACCCCAACACACCTTCTCTCTCACCTGTAAGGAGAAAACAATGCGCTGAACGACTTGTGTGCAGTGCAGGCAAGCCCCAAAGCCCTCTGCTGTCATTCCACACCGCAGGGATTGCTGGGCCTGATTCCCCTTCTCAGCAATGGGAGACTGTCCTGCATTCTCTGCTCTCTATTCTTCCTCTATAGGCACAGACTGGCAGGGATTTACTGATCCTGAGTGTAAGGGGCAGAGAGCCCCTGGCATCCTGGTTCCTCAGGCTCTGCCTTGCCAAGACACAGCCCCCCTCCAGCAGCTCCAGGGTCCACGGAGGGAAGGCAAACAGATCCCTCCTGCTTCACCATCTTCTCAGCTCCGATTGCTCCTCACTCCCTGAGGATTTGCAAGGCTGAGCTTGAAACAAAGGAGCGCTGGCTGTGTTGACAAGGAGGAGAAAACTGGCAGGCGTGGCAGCCCTGTGCCAGGTAGGAGGCAGAAAGGGACCCCTGTTCCTTTCAGTGGGATGAGAGCTTTAGAGTCCCTGGGGCAGCTCTGACAAGATCTGCTCATTTGCATTGGAGAGAGGGAAATGTGGGAGTGTAGAGGCAGCTGAGATCTCCTCTGGTGACAGCAAGGTCAGAAGAGAGAGGCAGGGAGATGGATTGAAGGGGAGAGGAAAGCAGGAGCAGGGCTCTCAGGTCTCTCCTCGTTCCTTTCCATCAGCGAGAGCACCTGGAGAGAACGCAGGCAAAACCACAACCGTGAGGCGACATTTCCCAGCGGTTTCCTGTTCTTGCAGAGTCGTTCTCTGCACAGCCCTGATAAGGCTGGCAAGGGTTCCCTGGGAGAAGAAGCAGTCTGTGTGTCTGTAGAGCCCAGACTCACCCCGCAGTGTCCCCAGGCAGGCGGTGAGGGTGAGGGATCTGAGGTGCATGGCGAGAGCAGCTGACCTGGCTGTGGGGTGAGAGAGGCAGCAAAGCACCTCCAGCCCCGAGAGACCAGAGCTGCCGGGAACGCCTCTGCTGGGGGAGCAAAGGGAGGAGCGAGGCAGAGCAGGGATCTCTGCTGCCTTGGCTGCAACTGCTCTGCTGGGTTTCCCCTCCTGCAGCAGCAGCCTCTGGGGTCCCTCTGCCAGCAGCATTCCACCAATCCCACCCTGAGGGCCCTGAGCCACCAGGACATCCAAGATGTTACAAATACCAAGGAAAAGGGAAAGATTGGCCAAACGAGCAAGCAGTTCCAGCTGTAACACGTGTGTGAAAAAGCACTCAGGTCACTTGAAATGCCCTGTGGGAAGGAGTTGCTTTGCACCTCTCTATTCCAAAACCTGTGGCGTTTGCTCTCCCCAATGTTCTGCATTCCCTACAGCCCCTGAATCCTCTCTCACAGCTCTTTGTGTCCAGCTGAGCAGGAGGAAACACTTGAACTCCACCTCCAGCTGGGATCCAAAGCAGAGTTTCCTTTCTAATCCGGGTGGGAATGGGGCCTCTCAGCCACTTTCCAGCATCTCACAGAGACACTTTTCTCCAGGTGCCTCACTCTCGGTGCCTCCTTCTTTTTCCCTCTTGCCCATCTCTCCTTTGGACTCATTCCCCACCCCCTCTCTTCCACAAAGCCTGAGCTTTCTTTGTCACCTCAGAGACCTTACTGCCAACCTCTGATGTGGGGTTATCACTCCAGCAACTGGAACGTCCTGGCCTGCCACCGGGGCTGTTGTTTTCAGGTTCTCACGCAGCTTCCCCTCTCCAGGGCACGTTCTGTGTTTTCCAAACCAGACTGAACACAACAAGAGCCATGTGCCCAGAGGGGCAACCTCAAATCCCTAGTTGTTTATTTCCTTCTCAAGGGCAGACTGTCCTTGCTGACTTGCCAAGTTATGCTGCCTTGACAAGTTCTATCCCTGGCCTACACGGCCGTATAATCTTCTGACCCTGACTTGCACAGCTCCTCCCATGGCCTTGCTCTCTGAGCCAATTTCCAACAATTCCCCCATTTTCTTTTTGTGCAAGCAGGGTCACTTTAGGCCCCTTTTCTATGTTTCTTCTCATTCTCTGTATACATTGTATGACACACAGCATACAGATCAAAACATATAAAAACTAATAAACCCAAAAAGGGCACCTCACCCAAGACTCTTAAACCATTAAACTATCTTCCAAGAATATTATAAAACCTGTGCTGCTCGCTTGCTTCTCTGATGCTGATGACAGGTGATGTTAGGCTTAGTGTTAGTGTTAGTATTAGTAGGGTTAGTAGGGCATTAACTGCAGGGTTCTTTCCTTATATTGAACGGAATATTCTCCTCATGCTTTGCCCCCACCAATGAAAAAAGGGATACCCCTGATAGCAAAGCCAATGGTGCATTGTTTGATTTTGATATGTTTGCTGTTGTACTATTGGGCCACTTATTACTATTTCTAAATATCCCCAAAGATGAACTTAGATTTTGCACAAAAGATTTTTCTGTCCCCTTCTAACTAAACACCACACAACCATCCATTTTATTAATCCTAACAACACTATTAATGACATTGGAAGAACACTCTCTGCAGCAACGTCAGCACGAGCCATTGGTCTGCAGGCAGGTCAATCAGACAGGTAGAAACAGGTTTTCTGGGCATGCTGTAACCAGACATGTCAAGTCCTGTCCCGTCCGGCTGGTTAGGGTGATCCACACATTTGTTCTCTGTTCTGCGGGCATCCAAAATGCTGCAGCCGTGGCCCAAGCCAGGATGAGGATAGCACTGGCCGCACATTGCGTGCCGGTATCCACTGAGGTCCACGATCTGTGGAAACACAAGCACACCCTCTTCCCCAGGTTAGCAAATCACAGGGAGCCGAGCACTGACCTGTCTGTAAGTCTCGCATCATCACTTTCACTTCTGGGCCCAAAATGTCGTAAAATTGGGAGTTCCTGTAGATCATCGGTGCTGTGCAAGACATCCAATACATATCGACTAAACTGTTGTACGTCATAACCAGGTGTTCTTACTAAACATGTTTTAAATGGCTCGGTTACAGATTGCAAGTCTTGTCGCCCTGTTTGATTTGCCCAGGTTACCCACACATTCTGACTCTCTCTGGTAGTTATTACAGCGTTGTTGGTCGTTATCATTAGAGTCCAAATTACGGTCCACCACAGCAGCTTTTGTCCACTGAGCGGGTACCCACAAAGGGCCTGTAGGAGCAAGAACACACCTATATCCGCGTCCTAAATACAATACCTCAGCAGGTCCTGCCCAAATTCCCCGTTTTCAGGTCCCGATACTGAACAAAGAGCTTTTGTCGCGGTTTTGCAGGGACTTTACCATGCACCTGACAGGCGCCTCTTCTTGGTCCCCAAACACACACAAATGATTAAGCACATACAGTGTCTTTGTCAACCTCTCCTGAACACCTCTCACATCTTTATACTTTAACAAATACCGCTTTAAGGTTTGATTAGCTCTTTCTGCTATTCCCTGACCAGTAGGTGAGTTGGGGATTCCTGTCACGTGTTGGACTCCCCATTGTTGTAGAAATTTCTTGATTTTATCACTCTTATAGGAAGGCCCATTATCTGTCTTAATTTGTTTTGGAACTCCCACCACAGCAAAACATGCAGTCAAATGTCTTTGAACATGCAAGGCCTTTTCACCTGCCTGGGCTGTTGCCCACAAAAATTTGCTCTAAGTGTCCACTGTAACATGCACATATCTAAGTTTCCCAAACTCAGGAACATGGGTGATGTCCATTTGCCAAGTTTCCTGTGGGCCTGGCCCACGAGGGTTGACTCCAAGGCCTCATCCTGGGCCTTGATGGCTGCATTCAGGACATGTCCACACTATTCCACGGACATCTTCCAAAGAAATGCCAAATTGTTTATGAAGGCCTCTAGCATTTTGGTGAAAATCAGCGTGTGCCTCTCTGGCCATCGTAAATTTATTCACTGGAATGCTGGCAGGAACGAAGTCATCTGCCCGCTGATTTCCTTCACCCAAGCCTTCTGTCCATTTATGACTTCTTATGTGTATTATCGCATACGGATGCTGCCTCTGACCAATGGCAGACTGCAATGTTTGCAACAACATATACAGTCTATTGTTCTGCAGGTCTCGGACTCGCGCCTCCTCCACTCGGGCCAGGATCCCGGCTGCATACAGAGAGTCCGTCACCACCTTCAGTGGCTCATTTATCCATTCCAAAAAGGCCCAAACGACAGCTGCTAATTCCATCATTTGCAAAGTGTCTTCTGGCACCATTCGCCATTGTTCTGCCACGTTGCTGCTGCTCTTCGAGATGTGCATCCTGCGTCGGTAAAGATAGTTACTGCATTTTGCAAAGGCCATCTACTAAGTTTCGGGATTACCATCCAGTTTTGTTGAGCCATCCAGTTTAACACTGGCGACGCAAGTGATCGCACATCGATTTCACTATCACCTGTTGTGAGTAGACAGCTGAAGGTCCGATCACTGTTGAATCATCCATTCTAAATCTCCTCGCTTAATTGGTAGGTATATCGTACTTGGCTCTTCTCCTGCTATTTGCCTGATTCTTGAGCAACCTTTTCTTATTAGTTCCGCTAACTTCGCCGTTCATGTCTGTATTGTTGTTTTCGGCTGTAGCGACGTGAACAACCATTCCAAAACCCTTGTCGTCTCCCCCGTTTTCCTTTTGCACTGAGTAAGTGCACCAATGAATTGCTCTTTGCCGATCATAATAGTCAGGTCAATAGGGAGATCAGGGTCTCGTCGATCCATGCATCTGCAAGCGATCTGCTCACCAAGTCGCTGTATGGCGGCCTGTTGAGCGGCTGTTACCATAACTGGTGTTGCTGGATCTGTGCCCTTTAAGAGTGGTCGCAGAATTTCTAATTCGTCATTGTTAAAACCTACAACAAGTCGAAGCCATTGGAGGTCTCCTAACAATTTCTGAGCGTCATTAACTGTTTTTAAGTTTGTATGTAAGGTCATTTTTTGTGGATGGATATGAGAGTTGGGAATCTTCCACCCCAAATACTTCCACAGCGCTTCTCTCTGTATTTTTTCCGGGGCTACTGCTAGCCCTCGTTTTTCTAGTTGCTGTGTTAAAAACTGTTCTTGTTGCTCTACAAATGGCTCAGCTTGTGCTGTTAATATATCACCCATGTAATGATGGATAATTGCCGCTGGCCAGGCTTCACGCACAGGTGCTACTGCAGCATCCACAAACAGCGGACATAATGTAGGGCTGTTTTTCATTCCTTGCGGCAACACAGTCCATTCGTATCGTGCCGCAGCAGCTTCTCGATTAATTGATGGCACAGTAAAGGCGAAACGTTCACTATCTTTCAGGTGTAAGCCAATAGTAAAGAAACAGTCCTTTAAATCAGCTATTAAGAGATGCCATCCTTCTGGAATCATGGCAGGGTTAGGAAGGCCAGGCTGTAACGTTCCCATCGCTTGCATCTGATCATTTACCGCTTGTAAATCATGCAACAGTCGATATTTTCCTGACTTCTTTCTTATTACAAATATAGGAGTGTTCCAAGGGCTTACAGACGGTTTAAGATGACCCTGTTCTAGTTGTTCTTGTACCAGTGCTGCTGCTTCCACAAGACTCTCCTTTTTCAACAGCCACTGCTCGATCCACACTGGCTTGTCAGTAGCCATGTTAGCAGAATTGGGAAAGTCAACGCAGTGACCGTCAAGGAAAAGATGCTGGATGAGTGGTTATCATCACCCCCATTTGTCCTAAGACGTCACTTCCGATGAGGGCATTAACACCAACGGGCAGCGGCATTACAGTTACTATCGTGGTTGCCTTTCCTCCATCCCCAATAACAAAAATTCTTTGCACACTGCGTTGGACAGGTGCCGTGCCGCCCACATCCTCCACACCTTGGGCCGCCTGCTGAAGAGACCAATCTCGCAGCCAAAGATGATTAGTCACTATGGTTACATCCGCACCAGTATCTAGTAAGGCTAAGACGCGAATTTGCTGATGTCCGTTATCAAAAACAACAGGTACAACAGGCCATTGATTCAATGGCAATGTGAGCAAAGCAAGTCCTCCTGTTGACCCAAAACCTTGGTCCCCTCGCTCCTTGAGGGGTGTAGCCGATGAGTCAGCCAATAGGTTGTTTACAGGGACGAGCTGAGCGATTTTTCTCCCTTTTGGGATATGTATTGGTGGAAAGGTCGTCTGCACTACAATCTGTATTGCTCCAGTACAATCAGCATCAATAACTCCAGGTAATATGAAAAGTTCTTCAAGTCCACTTGATGACCGGCCCATTAGTAATGCTCCTTGTGGCTGTCCAGATATCATTATCGGTCCTTTAACTGTGGTCGGGATCTTTTGAGGCCGGGTATCAATTAAGGTGGTGTCTACTGCTGTTTCCACATCCAGTCCAAGGCTCCCTCTGGTGGCTGGTTGAAGTTGTTGTGCGGAGACTGCATGGGTGTTGTCGTAGGAGGCTGGCCTCCAACGGGAGTCGTATATTGCACGGGAGCAGCTACTGTTGTCGACGCACGGCAACTCCTCGTGCTCGGCTGGCCGTTTCCCAAAACTCGGCAGGTGACGGTGGCGTGGGATCCCGAATGGTAATTCTGACACCATACTCTTACCCTGCATTGTCACTTAAAATGTCCATCCCGCCCACATCTAAAACACCTTGGTTTCTGTCCTGATTGCCCTGGTAACCGTCTTTTTTCTTCTTTTATCGGGGTTAATGGTGATAGGGCAGGAAATGTTTGATCCTGCGCTTGCACTAATCCTCTTCCTAATTCTCGTATTGCATCTACTAAAAATGCTTGAGGCCCTACTGGTACTCGGCTCATCCTTTCTAACATCATTTCTATAGCAGCATCCTTTGGCAGTGTAACCAATATGGCTTTGGTGGCTGGATTGTTATTTTCCATCACACACTGCCTAAGCAAGGCTCCTTTCATCCATTCTGGTACATCGCCCTTGTTCATGGCCTCAGTTACTTTGTCCACAAATGATGCGAAGGGCTCATGGGACCCCTGCTTCAGCGGCATATACGATGGGGTAGGAGGTGCAGTTTTTACCATGTCCATTGCCTTTCTAGCTGTTCTCATACTTTCCATACAAATTGCTGGCCCCAATTGTACTTGCATATCGATAGGAGCAAATCTCCCAGTTCCCATTAGCTGCTCAACAGTAACTCCAGCTAAGGGTTCACCTTGAGGCCGCGGCGTATTAGCGCTTATCTCACATAAACGGTGCCAGTGCGCTTGCCACAATAGCTGGCTTGATTGAGTCATTATCATTCTCGCAATGCCTTTAATGTCTTCTACGCACAAGATACTGTTACCCCATATATAATTAAGCAATTGCCTTGCAGGTTCACCATGCAGCCCACTCTCATTAACTGTGGCCCTTAACTGCGACAATAATTTCCAACCCAATGGCATGTGTACCCCTTGCAATCCTGTGGCTCCTTGTTGAAATACTACAGGGAAGGCCATCTCTGTGAGTGATTCTAATAACTCATAGTCGTTCCGGGCTGTCACATCCTTTGCTACAACAGCCCAGTCGACCCTTTGTATTACTTGGGGTGATGGTCTTGATGACACTCTTTGTGGATCTAGTGACATTCCTTCCATATGTTCCGTCATTTCGCCCTGTTCCCTTTGTATTAATTGTTCTAGTATTTCTTCCTCATTTTCTGCTATCTCTCCCCCTTGCTGTATCGTTTGTACTGCTGTCTCTGTTATCTCCGGCAATTGCGGAGCTGTGGGCTGAACATCTCTAAATTCTTCTGGTTGTCTTTCTTCAACTGGGGGTGCCCTATTCCCCACGGGTACCGGATTCCCCGTAGGTGGAATCGGCACATAATCCACTCCTATTGTGATAACTCCCCCCTTTTTCTGTGCTTGACCCTCTAACTCCTGCATCGCTATGGCTGCTATATTCTGCTCTAGTTTATATCTTTTTGAACAATTGATAACTGCTCGCCACAACTTTGTTAGTTTTTTAGCAGCCTTATCTACAACCAAGTCCCATAATCGGTCTCCAAACGCTCTCCATTCACTTTCTTGAAAATAAGAGTTAGGTTTCATAAAAAACCCTTGTGCAGTCCCAAAGGCTATTAGCCCCGATACATGCTTAACCCCATTAACTCCCTGCTTTTATAAAAAGCGTTGCAATAAACTGAGAGCTACCTCTTTATCCATGTTCAACTCAGGCCTTTATCTCCGCGTCTCTCCGTGCCGCGTCTCACCGCTTATTTCCGCGTCTCTCTGCGCCGCGTCTCTCCGTGCTGATGGGCAGCTTCCGTGTCTTTCCACGGCCGTGTCTCTCCGCGTTGGTAGCTCTCCGGACCGTGCAGACCCCGTTTGGTTGGTCTAGGCAAATGCTCACCCTCCGGCTGCTGCAACACCGGTGCTTGTCCTCTCTGCGCACTGAGAAAGGGTCCATTGCTCGGGCCCCACCTGCAGAGGGGACCCCTCCGCTGTGTCCAATAGTAACCCTTTAACAGATCGGCGTGGGGAAGCAGACAGTAAACTCAGTATGAGTGATAAAGCAAGATTCCACTTTATTGCTCCAAGCCAACACTTATATACACAATCAGTTAATTATGCCTACTAGTCATTATCTTATTGGCCAAGCTCTAAAGGTAACATTAACAAATTCCTCCTACTTGCGGTTACAGCTTCTATGTTATTTTCTCTTATACCCGGATCTCAGCTCCTCTTGAGTTGTTTATCTCCTTCTCAAGGGCAGACTGTCCTTGCTGACTTGCCAAGTTATGCTGCGTTGACAAGTTCTATCCCTGGCCTACACGGCCGTATAATCTTCTGACCCTGCCTTGCACAGCTCCTCTAAAGACCCGTGTCCTTGCTCTCTGAGCCAATTTCCAACACTACTCAGCTCTGGTGAGGCCACCTCTGGAGTGCTGGGTCCAGTTCTGAGCTCCCCAGAGTCAGACACAGCGCTTCCCTCTGACAGGAGGACACCCAGCACAACCCTCTTCATCACAGATATCTGCTGGGAGGGCGTCCCCGGACAAGTCAGAGGAGACCATCACTTTATAACTCAGGGGTGTTTCTGCCTACGTGGGGATCAGATTCCTTAGGAGATGCTGTGGAAAAACTATCTGCATTGTGCAAGAGATGGGATGTTCAGGAGAAGAAGAAGACAGGGAAGGGAAGAATCAAGGTGGTTTTGCCTGGAGCAAGCATGGGGAGAAGGATGGAGACAGGGATGAGAGGCCATTCTCATGTGAACCTGTGGCTGATCAGTGTGCTCACCTGGCCATGCCTGTTGCTCTGCCGTGGTTGTCCACGGGGCAGTAGTTCCCTGGAAAGAGAGCTCTGAAGTCCAGTTGGGAGAGCGAGCACGGCTGACCCTTTCCTCTGTGCCCCAGAAGACTCTGACCATGGGCTCTGAGCAGCTGTGTCAGCTCCTCGGGTGACCCAGAGATCCCCAGGCACTGCCGGGAGCCTGCAGTCTCTTCCCAGAGCTCTCCTGCCAGCTCTCCCTCACCTCACACCTCCAGCCTCTCAGGGAAAATTTGCCAGTCTCTTTGTGAGCCCTCAGCACGCAGAACCTGGCACCCCTGGAGCTGTGCTCGGCGTGTCCAGCCCAAGCTTTTCCCCTCTCTCCCGGGCCTCCACTCCAAAGCTTCTGAATCCGGTCAGAGTAGTTCAGGGGCTCGGCCCTGAGCCACCTCAGGGAGCACTTGCAGGTGGCTGGGACCCCAACATCCTCTTCTCCTGGGGGTGTGAAGCTTGAACTGACTCCATGGGATAACTTTGGAACAACAGTAGGAAGGGTTTTAGAAATCCGAAAATGGCCAGACCTGGAAGTCCAAGCTTTAACGAAGTCAGGAAATGTGAGACCCCTTTGGGTTGTTTACTGGAGGGGGAAGTTTTGCATCAGGAACTCGATGCTGGATCCCCTGTGTTTGCCAAGCAGAGGAAGCAGTTGCTCAGGGCTCCCTTGGGATCCTGGGGGAAAGTCAGCAGCCCGAGCAGAGGCTCCGTGTTTTCCATGTGGGCAGGGACTGGGCCCCGCGACAGGGACCTCTGCCCTGGGCACATCTCCAGCAGGCTGGGGCCGTCACCGATCAGCTGCACGCAGGCTCCTTCTGCCCCTGGGAACCTGCTGCTCTGTGGGGCTCATGGAGAGAGCAGTGGAGAGCGTCCCCGCGGGAGCAGCACATTCCCTCGGGATGAGGGACACACAAGGGGACACAGGGACATGGACACACACCCCAATAAACAAAGTGCTGCTCCCACAAGCATCCACACCAACCGGGCTGCTTACGAGAGCACACAAGACAAGAACACAGGAACCCAAAGACCCATGGACTCTGCTCTTCTCCCTGGGGACTGGGCAGGGTCAGGCAGGATGGGGTCAAAACTCAGCAGCACAACACACCCACCTGGGGAGGCAACAAAAAGCATCAATGGAGTTGAGGTGAGGAGGGAAGGAAGGAGAAGGACATGGCACGTCCTCATGCAAGGCAGCTCTTGGAAATTTCATACAAAGTCTTCTTCTGCATTTGTTTGTCTTTGGAAGTGAGGATGTTTACATTAAACTCAGTCTCAAGAGACAGATTCCCTTCTACATAATTTCTGGGGTTCCAGCCTCAACACCTGTAGCCTGTGGGGAGTTGATTTCTCTAAGAAAACAAAATTCTGCTGCCACTCAGTGAGCGATTCCCAGCAGCCCAGGCTGGAGAAGCAGGGATTTATCACCCCCACGGCACCCAGGGGCTGCTGCTGGGCAGGCTGAGCTCAGAGCTCCAGGCAAGCAGGGGCAGGGAAGGAACCACTCCCCAGAGCACCCCCACGTTTCTGTGCAGCGCTGCACGCTGTGGGAACCAGTGTGGGCTGAAGCACACAGAAATAGGCAGCGCTGTCCTGGAGCTCCACATCCTGCACGTGCAGAAACACCTGGGAGTCCTCTGCAGACAGCACAGAGGAGAACCTCCCTGCATCCACGCGAGGTTTCCATTTGCTCACCAGCAGCAGCATCTGAGGGGCCTGGGTCTGGTGCTGCTGGTACCACAAGATTAAGGGATAGGGATAACTGGAGGAGAAATTGCAGTGCAGCTTTGCACTCTGTCCTGCCTGGATAGTCATCTCTGCTGGGAACTGGAACACAGAGTCCTTTTGGGCACGACCTGCAAATCCAGAAAGGGCTTTCATCTTGGCTTGTCCAGGAACCTCCCTGTCTCCCACTCTGTCCGTTCGCTCTCTGTCCCCAGAGCCCAGCACAATTTCCAGCATCTGAAGGATCTACAAACTCCTTTAAGCAGCTTCCTGCCACCCCTCACACCCCACATCACCCTGCTTTTCAGCCACACTCCCTGCTCTTTCCCTCCACTCATTCTCTCCAGATCCCCAAGGTTTCTGCCCATCCCTACAGACATTGGTACCATTGTCCCCAAAGCACCTCGCAGAGAAGCTCCAATGCGCCCCATCGCTCCGTTCCCCAGCACCGCTCCCTCCCTCTCTCAGGCTTTCTCTCTATTAGCAACACATTCAGGAAGGCTGGGTTCCTGCACATTGCGGGGGAGATCTTATTCCTCCTCCATGCCCATCACTCCTGACCTGTCCCACATTATTTGCCATCCCCACACGCAGCCCCTGCTCTCCCAACACAACCACTGCCAGTTCCCCAGGCACTC
This sequence comes from Neomorphus geoffroyi, assembly GCA_033558235.1. Classification (NCBI taxonomy): domain Eukaryota; kingdom Metazoa; phylum Chordata; class Aves; order Cuculiformes; family Neomorphidae; genus Neomorphus; species Neomorphus geoffroyi. The sequence goes on from JAUMJM010000037.1 coordinate 557,576, forward strand.
AGCACTCACGGCTCCTCCCTTCCACCACCAGCAGCACAAACTTTTGCCTCCTCCTGCCCAGCCTGAAAGTCCCATCTCACCAAAGGCTGCCAGTTGCAGCAGGGCTGCCAGCAGAAGGAGGAGCATGTCCCGCTGTCCCTTCCAGGGGCACCGCGGGACCTGCCAGCAGGAGGGACCTGATGCTTGCACCTTGCCCTCTTCTGCCTCTGCCAGCTCAAAGAGGCCTGGAAGCCCCAGCCCAGAGGGTGGAGCCAAACCCCCTCCCTGCTGCTCCAGACAGGCCTCTCGGGGGTCTGTGCCCACCTCTGCCCCAGGCAGGCTCTGCTGTGAGAGAACAGCCCCGTGGGCTGAGCCCTGTCCATGCCAGGGACAGGCAGCCCTTGGCAACTGCTCCTGGCAGCAACCGGCGAGGCCCAGGCTGCCCCCAGCTCTGCAGGAGAAGGAGGAGGCTCTGCTGTTCCCACCCTGTCTGCCTGTGCTGGGATGTCGGGATGGAGAGAGGAGGAAGTGCAGAAGGACTTGGTGTCAGGGACTGCAGGATGGTTGCTGGAGTTGATGTTGGTGTTGATGTCGTTACCGGTATCGGTCGGGTCAGGTGAGGGAGCCCCAGCGTGCTTCCCCGCCCTGCTGAAAGAAGCAGTTAAATACTAAAATAACGGAATTATAAAACTGGAAAGGGCTTTGAGGTTGAAAGGTTTTATCAAGAACCTAAAGTGGGATCACAGGTGATTTTTTTTAACCTTTCTCTGGTTATGAAAAAAGGAGACATGATTAAAACGTGCTGTCTTTTTAGCAAAACTGCCCTTGAATTGGTGTCTGAGGAGCAACTGTGAGATCACAAAAGCCCGGTAAAGAGGCAAAGCCGAACAATGGGATAACTGAGAAATGCAGGGACTTATATTTAAATTTAATACTTTATAAGGAAAACACAGGATGAAGGTGTTGAACATTCCTGTGTAAAAGATTGTGATTTTACACTGGAGATTCCGTAGAGCTTTTAGGGTAATACATTTAGGATTTCTATACCCATGTGTGGTAAAAGATCAACATAGTATGATTAGTTATGAGTACGCATGACTTTTCCAGGAATTCTATGCCTATTTATCTCTATTAGTGTATAAAACTGTCAGGTCTATGTTGGAGTTCTCACACTCGTGGGTCCTGCCAGCAGGAGGGACCTGATGCTTGCACCTTGCCCTCTTCTGCCTCTGCCAGCTCAAAGAGACCTCCAATCCCCAGCCCAGAGGGTGGAGCCAAACCCCCTCCCTGCTGCTCCAGACAGACCTCTCCGGGTCTCCTTAGGAAAAGCGACAGGGAGTGATCCTGGTGGGGTTTTTTAGAGCAAGACGAAAATCATGGTCATGAATGCTCTCATAACTCTGTCTCCAGGAAGAAAGGCTCTACCCAGGCTTTACATTTTCCTCTCAGGAAAGAAGTCTCTAGAGCTCCAGATGTGCACAGCTGCCCTTCAGCTTCGACACCTCCTCCTGATGAGGTTTCCTTCCCGAGGACAGCTCCATTCCGAGCTTAAGGAGGTCCCTCCCCCAAGAGCCAGAGGGGCTGCTGACATCACCAATTGGTTTCCCACAGTCAGAGGCTCCTGCGTCCAGGGCTGCACTTTTTGGGCTCCCCATCCACAGAAGGAGCCTCAAGGCCCCGCACTCCCGGCCTGTCTGGGAGGAGGTGCAGGAAGGATGGAAGCACTGATGGCCATTGGCTGAGGTGTAGCCAGGAATGCCCTCCCCAGCCACAGGGGACAGAGCACAAAAGACAACCCAGAGCGATGAGTCCTGCTCTCTGCTTAATCTGACAGCAAGGAAAGGTCCATTTTTGAACCAAGGCAGCCCTCCCCAAAAAGCCCCCTTTACCCTGGGCAGACTGGAAGAGCTGCCAGAGGAGGAAGAAGGACTCAGAGGCCCAGGTTTGGATGCAGCACAACTTTACTGAGTCTAAAGAAAGAAGGAAAGGAGGGGGCTCAGAGGGAGCACCAGGGGCAGCCACCAAGATGCAGTGGCGCTCCTGCAGGGTGTCCGTCTGCCTGCCCTGTAGGAAGGGAGGCCAAGAGCTCCCTGCTAGGTTGTTGTTGGGGGAAAGTGTTGAGCTAAGAAAAGTGATCGAGAGAAGAGTTGAAGAAAGACACAGTGGCTCAAAGCTCTATCTCGTGTCCAGCACCGTGTTCTGAGGTCTTGGGAGGTTCCTGTCCAGGGCCATTGGCAGCAGGTTTAGCAGGGCCGACATCTGTAGCAGCTGGCGATGCAGGAGAGGTCACAGCAGCCAGTGTTGATGGGGACTCCGTTACAGCTGAGGATGCTGCCAACGGCAGCGGAGGTGGAGGAGCCCACGGCGGTGTTCTGTGGGAAGGAGCTGAGGATGGGGCCGGGCAGGGTCACCACCACCGGGGAGGGCTGGATGACAAAGGTGGAGCTCTGGCACCGCAGGCAACAGGGCTCATTGCAGCTGCTGGCCAGCGGGGTCGGGCCGCAGGGCAGGCAGGGCTCACAGGGACGGCACTGGTTGCAGCAGGACATGTCTTGGAGGTGAAGGTGCACCTGGGAGAGAGGTCAGGGAGGAAACAGAGCAGAGGCACGAATCAGGGAAAGCCTGAAAACCCACCAAAAGGAAGCCAAGGCACCTGCCATGTGAGGAGGCAGATGGTGTGAAGGATTGAAGAAGGATTTCTTTTCCTGGGCACAGAGAGGTCCCTCAGAGAGCAGCCAGATCCTGGGATCTCACTGATGAGCCTGGAGCAGGGATCATCGGAGCTGTCCTTGAAGGCCAGACCCAGGCCTAGAGGAGGAGGTGGAGGACAAAGGGGGTTCCAACTCACCTGCTTCCCAAGGACAAGGAGGGGGCAGAAGTGGCTGAGAGAGCAAAGAGCAGGGCTTGCTTTCATCCCAGCCTTGTGCAGCCTCAGGCCCAGAGGAAGCCACAGCCATATTCCTGCAGCTCCTAAGGAATGGAAACATCCCAGGAAGTGACACGGCAGCGGTGCTGGTTCCCCCTGAGTGCCAGAAGGATGTGGTGGAGTCAGGTGAGCTCAGCCTGGAGCACTCCTGGAGCTTTGTTTATTATGATCGTGTGACAGGAAGGACTCCAGCTGCACCCAGCCTGGCCATCCTCGTCTGCTCATTCAAGGGCTCCTCTGAGCATCACCCTGTCCTCCAATTTCCTTCCCTTCCGGCCCATCCCAACAGGCAGTGGCTCTTGTCCTCCCAGGCAGTGGCTGCACTTCAGCGTTTCCACTCCCTTTCACCCTAAGGTGCCCTCAGGAGGCAGCTGCCAACCTCTGGGACCTCCTCCTCTCCCTGGATGCTGCCTGGGCATCTGTCCTGCTTCGAGTGTCCTGTCCCTGCTTCAGCGGGAGCTCAAGGCAGCTCCTCAGTCCCATCCCTCGCTCTTGCCTCTGCCCCCACGTGCTCCTGGGCAATGACGTGCGTGGCAGTGGGATTGTGTCCCAGTGTGGGTGATTCTCTGCACGCACATCCGTGTGCCCGTGTGTGCACACCCCTGGGTGCCTCTGGAGACACCGTGGTTCTATGGACACTTTCTGTGAAAAGTGGGCCCTTCCTCATTCCTAAGGGAATGGGAGGGCAGGACACGCTGTCTATGGGCCTCGTTCAGCCTGGGACCCTTTGAGTTGAGCACAACATCTGTGGCTACTCCACAGCCCGTGACCGTGAGACCTTCCCTCGCTGCATCTCTGCCCACAAATATTCCCAACTTGTGCTCTCCGCACGGGAGAACCCCAGTGGCTGAGAGGCCCTGGGAGGTCAGCGGCCCCACAAGCACTCAGGGCAGTTCCTGCTGCTCTGGATGGAGCTGTGCTGGGGGAGAAGGCTCAGGCAGAAGATGGCTGTGAGCATGGAAAGAAGGGAAGGCAGCAGGAACGGTCTTGGCTGGAGTCCAGAGCCTCTTCCTCACCTTCCCACCCATCTCTAGAAGCAGAGGCCTTGGCATGCATCCACAAGCAAGGATGCCAAGGGCAGGAGCCCTGTTCCCAAATAGAATTGCACGGAGGCAGCAGCAGCGTGGCTGATGGGCTCCGCTCTGGGCAGGAGTGAGTCCCCATTGGAGCCGGCTGGAAGTGACTCTGTCAGACACGGGGGCAGGCCCTGTGTTTCTCTCCCAGATGCCTCCTCGTGCAGCCGTCCTCTCCACGCTACCAAAGCCTTGCCACACAATCCCTATCCCGTGTGCCCAACACACGGTGAGGCACAATTGCTTGAATAAAAGTGTCAGCAGAAAAGAACCAGCCCAGGCTTCCTTCGGGGACAGTTGGGCCTGGGAATAATCGTCAGAAAATTGATGTTCTTCATCACGCTTAAAGATTGGGAATAAAATCTCCAATCCTACAGCTGTCTAATGTCCTTGTTAGATGCCTTGGGCAGTGGAACAGCGGGAGTTAGTGATGCTCATTTCCATACTGGTGTTCTCCTCAGCTCTTAACTGCTGACTTTCACATCCACCCGGGGCCTCTCTGACCCCCCAGGGCATTTTCCCAAAGGCTTTTACCTGCCAGGTCCCAGAGGGGGCAAATCTGCTTTTATGGAGTGCAGGGCTGCAGGGCTGCTGATCCATTTAGCTGAACACTCATTGGTGCGAGGTCTCAGGCCCTGCCTCACTCAGCACCAGCACTCAGTGTCCCCACTGACACCTGCCCGTGCCCTCACGAGGGTCACAAAGTACAGACGTGTCCTCACACACCCCTGCAGAGAGTCAGGAAAATACTTGTGTGGACACATCGAGCCACCAGAGGGTCAAGCACAAATGAAAACACATAAAAGCAACGGTGGCCTCTGCTGAGGGGATTTGGGCACCTCACTGGCACAACAGGACTCAAGTACATTGGGGAAGGACCGGCTGCCAGACAGGCTCATGGTGCTGCCTGAGGACCCGCAGAGACCAAACCGAGAGGAGAGAGGAGAAATGAGGCCAGAAAACTGTCCTGAGAGCATGGTCAGTGCTGCGATAGGGTCAAACCCTTGCAGCAGGAGCCCCTCTGCGTGCAACAAGGAGCAACCGTCAGAGACAGGTGGAGAGAGCAAGAGAAAAAGACGTGCCATGTCCTCTTCCATGGGGGCACTTGGGCATCCAGATCCAAAATACCAGAGCGATGCCCATTTCCTGACAACTTCACAAAACACAAGCGCACCCCAGAGACCCAGGTGCTCATCACCTGCCTGCACGAGATGTCACCAGCGCTGGAGATGAGTCTTCTGCCTACACGCATGTGTTTCTGCCCCACAAACCCTCAGGCCTCTCTTCCCTGGCACTTAGAGAAGCCTCATGTGGGACAGCACCGGGCATAAGGCAGGAAATGCAAAGGCAGCAGGGCAGGAAAGCAGGACACAGCCCATCCCATTAGCTGGGATGGTTGGCGTTTCCTGGGAGCTTGTCAGAAAATGATCCCTTCCCCAGAGGGAGCCCCTGGGCCTGAGGCAGGGCAGGAGCACTCTAAAAGGCAGCCCAGCTCTCTGCGCTCTCATCCACTTCTCTCACCTCCCTCTCCTTGGCAATCAGGTGAGTGCGAAGCCGCTTCTGCTCCTCCTTCCAGACCAGGTGTCTCCTCACTGTCAGTCCCAGCTGCTGTGGGCTGTGCTAGCGCAGGGCTGGGAGCTGCTTCTCCTGGCAGAGGGAAGGGGAGAGCAGGGCTTGCCCAGAGAGGGGCTGGGATGTGCTTGAGGAGTCTGTTGGGATCTGATTTGAGCAGTGTGTGTTCTGGGCCAGGAGGTGCCTTGCCCCCCATGGGGCTGAATGCAGAGCTGCTCTTCATGTGTCCCCTATCCCTCTTTCCTCCCTCATTCTCTCCCAGGTGCACCTCTTGCCCAGAGACATGTCCTGCTGTCCCTGTGAGCCCTGCCGGCCCTGCCAGCCCTGCGGCCCGACCCCGCTGGCCAGCAGCTGCAATGAGCCCTGTTGCAGGCAGTGCCAGAGCTCCACCGTTGTCATCGAACCCTCCGCTGGGGTGGTGACCCTGCCTGGCCCCATCCTCAGCTCCTTCCCACAGAACACCGCCGTGGGCTCCTCCACCTCCGCTGCCGTTGGCAGCATCCTCAGCTGTAACGGAGTCCCCATCAACACTGGCTGCTGTGACCTCTCCTGCATCGCCAGCTGCTACAGATGTCGGCCCTGCTAAATCCACCGGCAACGTTCCTGGGCAAGAAACTCCAAAGACTTCAGAACACGGTGCTGGACACGAGATAGAGCTTTGAGCCATTGTTTTTACATCTTTTGGCCATCATTTCCTCTTTCCACTCTCCTGTCTCTCTTCCCTTTGCTGTTGCCTTAGCTCAACACCAACCCAGCAGAAACCTGTTGGACACCCTCCCTCTGCAGAACAGGCAGATTAACAGCCTGCAGGAGCTCCACCTCATCTCGGTGGCTGCCCCTGGTGCTCCCTGTGAGCCACCTCCTTCTATTCTTTAGGCTCATTAAAGTTGTGCTGCATCCAAGCCTGGGTCTCTGAGTCTTCCTGCCTTCTCTGGTAGCTTTTCCAGTCAGTTCAGGGGTACAGATGGCATTTGGGAGAGGATTGGGTGAGCGCAACAGAGGAGCCTTCTTCGTTCCCCAAGGAACACATTGCATGGTGTTGTCTTTTGTGCCCTGACTCTTGGAGCTGCAGAAGTCATTCCTGCCTCCTCCTCAGCCAATTGCCATCCGTCCTTCCAGCCTTACTGCACCTTCTTCCCAGATGGGCCCAGATGCTGCTGCTGGATAACTGCAGACCTCAGGGGCATTCAGGGAGGTTCTTCTGTGTCCTCTCTGCAGAGAACACCTTGGTCCTTTTCTCTGTAAGGGGTGCCATGCTCCCAGATGGCTTTGAATCACTGGGGAATCATCAAGGTCCTGAAATTTAACAAGTCTCTGTGCCAAATTTTTCACCTGGGCAGAGTGGCACCAGACCCTAAATGAAATTGGGAGGAGAGTGCCTGGAGGCCAGCTGTGCACAAAGGGCTCTGGAGGTGCTGGCTGAGAGCAGCACAATCGGATTCAGCAGTGCCCTGGCAGCCAAGAGGGCAAAGCGCATCCCAGGGTGCAGCAGACCCTGCAGAACCAGCTGATCAGGAGGGGTGATTCTCTTGCTGTGTGCAGTGTTGGTAGGGCCCCACCTTGAGTGCTGAGTGCAGCTCTGGGCTGTGATGGAGCTGCAAAGGTGCCTGAATGTGTCCAGAGGGGGTTAAGGAAGCTGATGAATAGACTGGAAGGCACATCCTACCAGGAGTGGGTGAGGACTTGAGGTTGTCCTAGTTTGGTGAGAAGTAGGCTGAGGGGCAACCTCATTGCTCTCTGCAGCTTCCTGAGGAGGGGAAGTGGAGGAGGAGGTGTTGTCTTTTCTCCCTGGAATCCAGGAACAGCACAGGTGGGAATGGTTCAGAAGAGATTGTGGGCAGGCTCAGAGTTGACTTGGGAAAGCATTTCTTTACTGAGAAGGTGATGAGACTGGGGGACAGTTTCCCCAGGCAGGGGATTGATTCCCTCTGGCTTTCAGTGTTTAAGAGGTATTTGGACAAGGCTCTTCATGCAACGCTTTAACTATTGGTCAGTGCTGAAGTGGTTCAGCAGTTGGTCGGGATGATCCTTGTACCTCCCTTCATTCTCAAAATATTCTATTCTGTTCCAGTCCAGTCCAGTCTATCCTTGTGACCTCACGCTGTCTTATCCCCTGCACTTGACCGGCATTTGCAGCCCAGGCAGGATGTTGCCCAACCACAAAAGGAGTGATTCTCTCAAGCAACACCACCTTTGCTGCAAACAAAGGGCTGTGGCACTCTTACCCACCTTCTAAAGGTGTTTCTGTCATTTGCTGCTGCTGTCAGACACCCTGGACACTCGGTGCCCCTCACAGCCCTCCACAGCCACGGCAGTGCTTGTGTATCTGCTGTTGGGTCAGTGAGTCACACACAGGAATGGTGTTGCTTATCTCTCCTATTGCCTCAATACAATTGGATTTACCTGCGGTCAGGCTCCGTTACTGTTCAGACCACTCTTTCTCTTCAAGATATAGAATATGGCACAAGCTGGCTTTGAAGAAAGCACGACTGGAAGGGTTATCATCAAGTGGAAAGGTTGTGGTTGGTTTGGCCTCAGTATTTCTTTTCCAATGAGATTTAAATAAACTGATTTATGAGAAGGAACAGGACAATGTGGCAGGGATCTTCACTGACTGATCCCTGAGAGATCTCCTCTTGGACAGAGGGACAAAGAGCAGAGTGCCCGGTGGGCTCAGTGGGGCAGTTGGTGCCAGCAGGATTTCACAGAGGTGCTCACTCTGCTTGTGAGAGCTGCAGCCTTGGGCTGTGCTGGCAGGAGCTTGGGGCTGGACACCGTGCAGGAGCCCGGAGAGGCCACTGCCATCAAGACTTGAGATTGGTGGGAAAGGAGACACAAACATGGAGGATGGAGAGAATGCCGAGTGGTTGCAAAGGACGATGTCTGCTCTATCCCTCTTCTGCCTCTCACTATGGAAAGGCAGGAATCTTAATCTTTCTGCATGTGTTTTTCTTTTCTTGTGGCAGCCCGGGATGGGAGAGGGTTCGAGAATCGTAAAATCATGGAATGGTTTGTGTTGGAAGGAACCTTAAAGATCACCCAGGTCCATCCGCCCTGCCAGTTGCAGGGACCCCTTCCACTAGACCAGGCTGCTCAAGGCCATATCTAAGCTGGCCCTGAACTCTTTCAGGGAGGGGGCATCCACTTCTCCTCTGGGCAACCTTTGCCAGTGCCTCACCACCCTCATCGTGAAGAATTCCTTTGTAATATCTCATCTCCTCGTTCCAATGTAAAGCCGGAATGCAGGGCCTGATCACCACTGGCTTAGGAGAAGTCGAGTATGACTTGCTCAGCTCCAAGAGACAGGGACTGGAAAGGACCCCATTGTCCTGTGTGCCATCCTCCCCTTCCTCTGGGAGTCATGAAAGGTCCACTTGAGTCCCCACCTTACTTCCCACCACCCAGGGCAATGCCTTTCTTCCTTGACAGCTCCAGACAGTGACACCAAAAAAGGACTGAGTGGAGGCAAAGACTGGAATGCAGAAAACTTGAATGACTCTGAAGAGGGCAAGGAGGTCACTTGTAGAGGAGGGGGCAGCCAGAGCAGGGGGAGCATTGGCAGCCGTTGAAAATGCGTGTCCATTGCCCACAGAGGAGATCCCACGGGGGTTTTATCTCCCTGATACACCGAGGGAGAGGGGTGAGAGGATCCCCTCAGGCTGGCTTTGAGAGTTTTATAGCCTGGAAGAAAAGGAGAACAAGAGGAGACAGAAGAGAGGGGAAGGCTTGGAAGTTACTCTTTGGCCATGAATTCAGAGAGCGCCAGCTGCTCTCCTTGGGAAGGGCAGCAGTGGATGCTCAGCATCTCTGAAAGCGATGATGGCCAGGAGCGCTGTCCTTAGTTGAGAATCCAGGTGTGGATGGCTGGGGGTCTTGCTCTGGGCTGTCATCAGTGGCTTTAGCAGGGCTTGAATCTGTTGCCACAGTAACGGCTGGTGATGCAGGAGAGGTCAACGCCCCCGGAGGAGATGGGCATTCCCTTGGAGCTGAGGATGCTGCCAACGGCAGTGGAGGTGGAGGAGCCCACAACGATGTTCTGTGGGAAGGAGTTGAGGATGGGGCCGGGCAGGGTCAGCACCAGAGCGGAGGGCTGGATGACAATGGTGGAGCTCTGGGGAAAATTTCTGACTCAAATGGTGTTGGGCACTTGCCTGAAGAGGCTTTTCTTTAAAGAAATATTTAGCAGCGTCATTGGGTCTGGTGGCACTTGGCAGTACCGTGTCTGCATGAGGCCAAGAAACCTTTCTGCCTCACTGCCCACTTTCTACCTCCCTTGACAAACAGCACCACAACTCAGCACACAGTGCAGGACAATGATGAAAAAAGGATGCAAAGAAAGGGCTTCACACTCACCTCATCGCGAGAAAGAGGCAAGAGAAGTGGATGAGGAGCTGGGCTGGCTTATATGATGGCCCTGACCTGCTCCAGGAGCAGAGATTCACCTGCAGCCTGTGGTGAAGATTGTGGTGATGCAAGTTGCCGCCCTGCAGCCCAGGGCAGAGCATGGGGCAGCAGCTGTGCACACTGCAGCCCATGCAGGACCCCACGCTGGAGCCGCTGGCTGTGTCCTGAAGGAGCTGCAGCCCAGGGAGAGGAGCCCACGCTGCAGTAGTGTTTCTGGCAGGAGCTGCGGCCCATGGGGAAACGCCGCTGGAGCAGTCTGTTCCTGAAGGACTGTGCCCATGGCTAGAGGCTTGAAGAAATGCAGCCTGTGGGAAGGACCCACGTTGGAGAAGTTTGTGAAAGACTCCATCGCGTAGGTGAGACCCATTGCTGCAGCAGGGGAAGAGCCTGAGGAGGAAAGGGCAGCGCTGCTGAAGCATTATGAATGTGTTAGAAATCTCTGAGTCCTTATCTTCACCCACAGGATTTTCACGGTATATTCTCTCCTAATCTTGTTGATGGAGGGGGAGGGATAGAGGGGCTTGGTGGATACCTGGCAGCCAGCATGGTCAACCCAGCACATCCAGTTCAAACAGCCCTTGGTGGTGAGAGCACGTGCAGAATAGCAGTGGCTCTGAGCTTCCCTTCATTAACCCCAGTTCCCTCTTGGGGCAGGACAGTGGTGTGGGGATTTCTGCCCTTCCACTTGCATGTGTTTCCTCAAGACATCCAGAATTTCATGCAGGAAACAGGACAGGAGACTGTGGTGGTTGTAAGGAGACATTTCCACCCATCGGAAGGGGTAAGATTTCCATTTACAAAAAACTCCCCTCCCGCAGAAATGCAGGCAATTCCTGAGCAGGGACTGTCTGGGGGGACCAGTGAAGCAGTCAAGAGCTCTGCCCTCCCCTGCAGCTCTTGGGAAGTGCCCCAGCACCTGCAGCCTTGCTGATCTTCACATTCTCCTTCAAGCTCTGTAGCAGAGCCCTTTGCTCTCCCTCAAAACACCTCCCTTCCCCTCTCCCCGTTTCCATGCTGATTGCCCTCAGCTCCCGTGTGCTGAGCTCCAATTTCCAGCCTTGATGCATTCAGCAGTCATTCCTTGGAAAAGCATCTCCCAGCTACTCCTGCCCATGGCTGCTGGCCTGGGCTTCTTCTAGATTGGATGGTGGAGAGGAGGGAAAGGTGGAGCAGCAGATATGGGCTATGTCAAAGGCTACTCCCTGCATTCCAGCTCCTGCCATTCTCTACAGCAAATCACCTTCCAGAGCTGCTCACCCACCCCTTATCACCCCAGGGCAGCTCCAAACAGAGCAAGCAAGAGGGACGCCCTTCCTCCAGAGCTCATGGGGCTCCTGACTCTTCGGGGTCTCCTGCCTTTCAGAGCATTTGTGGGCAGAGACACAGCACTGATGGTCACTGGCAGCAGAGAATCCAGGGCTGCTTTCCTCAGATCCAGGGGATGCTGCCCAGACGAGCGGCTACGGCGAGGTGTCCCAATCTCCCATTCCTCAGCAAATGGAAACGGGTTTCCTTGTGCCCTCATCCCCTTCCTCTCTCCTCTGGCATCTGGAAAGTGTCCACAGAGAGAAGGACCACATGGAGGTCCCGTTTGAATGCAGCAGAGTCAAAAGAGAGAAACAAAGTCAGTTCAAGTGGAAATCAGCAATGCAGGGAGCACTGCGGGAAGGAGAGAGTCTGCACGGCTGGGCTGTGGATGTTCGGGCTTGTTCCCGTGTGATGTTTGTCTGCCTGTCCACAGACTGGGAGAAGCTACATGGTCCCCACCAGGGTGACCTTGGGGGCCTGTTGTGAGGACAGGGATCAAGGATTTCAGGGTGAATTGAAGAAACTGACCCTCATTGTGTGCAGAGGATGCTCAGCCCATCGGGTGTTGTCTGAGAGCTGAGCTCCCTTGTGCACACAGGGCAGCAGCTCCACCCAGTGTGGTTTCCCTGCCTGAGGACCTGCGATAAGATCTCCACACAATTTTAGATCACCATTAAAATGCTCCTTGGCTACTCCAGGGAGGCAATTAAGAACAAGGAAATCAGGAGTGGGGCAATTAAGGTACAAGTGCCTCCAGGAATCATCAGACCTAGAAAGAGTTGCAAGAGGAGCCAGTCCTTACCTGGCCAAGCTCCACTTCAAGAGACCAGAAAAGTTTGTCAGAGCTCTGCCAGGTTCTCTCTGCTGTGCTCTCCCACCACTCCTCAGCCCTGGCAGGGCCAGGCCTTCCCCTGGGGTGAAGTGCTTCCCTTTCCTCGCAGCAGTGCATAATTTTATTCTTCTGACACCAACACAAAGGATTTACCTGAGCACCCTTTGGTTTCCTCCCTTTCCTTGTCACCAGGACTACCATTTCTCTTTCCTGCTGCCTGCCACAGCCTTTTTTCCACCTTTTCCTGGGTGTGACTGAGTCCCTGCTCCTCTCAGACACCTCCTTTAACACTTGTTTCACCCTATGCAAACTGCTTGATGTCAGCCCTGCACGCCTGCCAAACTCTGGAACCTGGCAAGTGGTGCAGGAGTGGTGGTGGGGCTGGAAGAGAGGTGGATCCCTGCTGGCCATGCCCACGCGTGCTCTCCATGGCCCTAGCCTGGGCAATGGAGGGGAGGAGAAGGTGGAGGTGAGTCCGTGGACCATCCCTCAGTCTATTCCTTCATCAACACACTTGCCAACTTTTGGGGACCTCTTCTGTCCTCTTCCCCCTTCCCCAGCACAGCAGTGACCAGAGCAGGAAGCACCCCAGTCCATGAGCCTGCCAAATTCAAAGCCGTTCTTCCTATGGCAGCTTGGGAGGGCTCGCAGGGAGGGAAGAACTCAGAGATCCAGGGTGAGTTGCAGAAATCTTTAATGAGTCTAAAAGGGGAATGAAGATCAATCCAAGCACAGGCTCTCAGTGGGAGGATTATGAGGAGCAAGAGACTGCCCCCTTGGCCATGGTGAAGGTCATGCGAGGCATCCCCTTGCCTTTCCCACAGTGTGAAGGGTGGCTTTGGGGAGCCCAACAGGCCTGGGGAAGAGCAGGAAAGACTGAAGAGAAAGAAAGAGAGGTAGGGGTGCAAATGGAAGGTGAGACAATGGCCGTGTTTTCTGAGAGCCCATGCTGTCCCCTTCCACTGGTGCAGGCAGTGCCAGGACTCCAGTGTTGTCACCCAGCCCTCTGCTGTGGTGGTGACCCTGCCCGGCCCCATCCTCAGCTCCTTCCCACAGAACACCGCCGTGGGCTCCTCCACCTCTGCTGCTCTTGGCAGCATCCTCAGCTGCCAGGGAGTGCCCATCACCTCTGGGTGCTGTGACCTCTCTGGCATTGCCAGCCGCTACTGTGGCAGGAGGTATCGCTCCTGAAGAGATGCTGGGAAAGTCTCAAGGAGAAAACTCGAGGAATTCAGAACATGGTGCTGGGCAGAGGACCAAGATCTTTTGACGCTGTTACCAGCAGAGTCAAATGGCTTTGTCTTTCTTCCCTTTTCCTTCTTTGCTTTGGTTCCCCTTGACAGCAAAGGTCCCCCTAAGGCCAGCCTGGTGGGGACCCTCTGTCTCCTCTCCCTCTATGGGGCAGCTTGACAGAAATCACACAGGAACTTGTCTACAGCCAAGGATCTCAGACTCCAAGCTGCTCACTGGCTCCCTGCAATACTGACTTCCACCTGGAGTGATTTTGTTTCCCTCTCTTCACTGATTAAATTTCTGTTACATTCAAGCCTGGCCTCCATCTGGTCCTTCCTTCTTGGCCCCTGCCCACTTTGACCACACAGAAAGGCGCTGCTGTGGCGCAGAGGAGGGAGAGGGTCCAAGGAGACCCTTCTCCATTCACAGAGGAAGGAGAGGCTGGCACAGCCTGCAGGGTCTCCTCTTTTGGGCACCATGCCTTCAGCTGAGTCAGCCATCCCTGTTGCTGTGCTGGCCGTGACCATCAGGCTTTGCCTTGCGGTGTCTGCCCACAAGTGCTCAGAAAGCACCAACAGCCCCAAGAGCTCTGGAGGAAGGGCCTTCCTCTTGCTCTGGCTGGAACTGTGCCCGTGTGCTGTGTGTGAGGCTCCAGCAGATGATTTGATTTGCAGAACGGCTCGTGTGGTAAAGCAAGGAACAGTCTTTGGGCTGGCCCCCAGCTGCTGTTTCACCTTCCTCTCCCCTCCACCACCCACTCCAGGAGCCTTGGCCAGTAGCCACGGGCAGCAGTAGCCAGAAAAAGTTGCCCAAGCGGCTGAGGGTATCAAGGCTGGAAATTGGAGCTGAGCGTGTGGGAGCTGAGGGCAACAATCACGGGCATGGGGGCAGTGAAAGGCTTGATTTCTGAGCGAGAGCAATTTCCTCTGATACAGAGCGTGCAGGGCAATGTGGAGATCAGCAAGGACAAGGGTCCTGGGGCAGTTCGCGAGAGCTGCAGGTGGGTGCAGAGCTCTTGGCTGTTTCATTGGTGACCCCTGAGAGTCTGTGCTCAGGAACCGGCTGCCTTTCTGGGAGAGTGGGTTTTTTACAGGTAGATCTCATTCCTTCCGATTGGTGGAAATGTCTCTTGGCAGCCGTCTCAGTCTCATATTCTCTTTACTGTTCGAAGATCCAGATGTCTTGACAAAGGCGGACAAGTGGAAGAATGGAAATGCCCACACCCATGCTCTCCTCCAGGGAATTACTGCTGACCAAGGGTAGCTCAGAACCACTGAAGACCAACCTTTCATAAAATGGTTTCACTTCCACATCTGAAATACCTTTCCCCAGTCGCGCTGTCAATAAACATCATTGGCAGCCACACAGTGGGACTTCTAACCCTAACACAGGAAACCCTGTAAGAAGCAGAAGGTCCTTTTTTATGATGATTGCATCTGCGATTCCCCTTGTTGGAGAAGGAGGGATGGCAATTCTCCTGAGAGACCAGTGAGCCCTTTGGCCCGAGCACTGCCAAAGCACTGCTATGGCTCCTGGCACGAGCTCTGCTTTGCCTGGCCAACCTTTGGCCAAGGCAGGCAAAGAGCACAGGTCCCATGCAGGATTTACACCTCAGACAAGGACATTCTTGCCAGAAGCTGGCTGTTCTTAATGGTGATTTAACCCAAGTCCTGACAGAGCAGCTGTTCTTTACAAGGCTCTCACTCCCTTGCTCAACCCCGTGATTTACACCCTAAGAAACAATGGGTTGAAAAGTGCTGGCATGTGTTCCTGTGGCACCCAGCACCAACTGCTTCACACTTGCAGTCTCCTGGGTCCCAGCTCTTTCGGATATTTCCTACATGTCAGCAAACGGCCCCACAAGAGAGCACTGAGCTCCTGAGACCGTTCACCAGCCAGAGCTGGGGGAAGGAGGCAAACACCCAGCCACTTCAGAGAATTGCCTTCCTGCTCTTTCACCGGCCTTTGTGGAGAGAGAGCATTATCCCTCTGCAAGAGCTGCAGGAGATCCCTCAGAGATCAAACTCCCTGCAGCACACAGAGGGGAAACAGAAGCCCACGTCCTCGGTGTGGCCAGGCTGAGCTTCCCTGAGTTCATGAGGTGGCTGTGCGATGGGTTACCGTAATGATGGGGGTGACCCTGATGTTTGCTCTCCCTGTGTGGGGCTGAACTGGAGAGAGTTTACAGTCTGAGAGGGAGAGCCATTGAGGCTGGAGAAAGCGCCTGAGCCTGAATGTGTGCTCAGGTACCCATCACTGCTTGTCATTCCTTGCTTCTGGGGGAGAACTGTGTCTGTGCAGGGCTGAAGCCCCTTCCAGCCCTGGAGAGCAACTACAGCAGGTCCTGAAATGTCCAAGGGACCTGAGCGACAGCAGAGCGCAGGACACTGGAGGCTTACATCAGCTCTCCACCAACGCCGCCTGGAGCCCTCAGACACAAATAGGGGCGTGAAAAGCCTCCAGCAGGGATGGCAGAGCAGACCCACATCTCTTGCGTGAGTCAGCCCATCGCGGAACAGCAGCACGACAACAACTGAGTACCCTGGGCTTTCTCAGGGCAAGGGGGAGATGCTTCATGAGCAACAGACTCCATCTCACAGGGTGGGATCCAGCAGGAAAGTCAGCACTGTCTGTCTGAGCTTCCCCATCCACGCTGGGCTGGCAATGCCTGAGAACAGGCCCCCACATCCATTCCTGTTGCCCAGGGGAGGAAGGAAGATCACTGACATGTGGTTACCAACTGTTGGACCGAGAAACCAGCAGGGACAGAGGAACACAGGGGCTCTCTCCAGCCCTGGTGATTTGGCTGAGAAGGAGAAGAGATGTGAGCAGAGCAGAGCCTCTGTGCAAACATGGATGAGTGCAGGGAGGGCTTGAAGAGAGAATCTTGCCCAGTATCTGGCTGATGGGGCTTTACACATGCTGACACCCAGGTGCCGAGCAAGGAAGGGCTTTTCCCTTCCTGCACTGCTGAGGCCACATGGTCAAATCAAAAGTGCAGCTGGGGCTCCTCCCAGAAGCCTCATTGTGCAGCTGTGGCCACCAGTGGAGGCAGAGGGCAAGGGAAGGAGAGCACTAACTGAGAGGTTACTTGCTGTGAGTACTCACTCCCTGTCTCAGAACTTTGAAGCAGAGGGTATTTACAAACTTGTGTTGCCTTCTTCAGGCTGCAGCCTCCAGGTTTCTTGGACACTTTTCAACATCAAAGACCAAATTTTCTGGAACCAGCTGTGCCTCATTCTTGGGGCTGTTTCATCAAATCCTCCTCTGGTTTCAGCTGAATCATAGAATCATAGAATCTTAAGGTGGGAAGAGACCTCTGAGATCACGGAGTCCAGCCGTGCTTGTCTCCTTACTAAACCCTGACCCTAAGGAACACATCTACCCAGCATTTACAATCCTCCAGGGATGGTGACTCCACCACCTCCCTGGGCAGCGTGTTCAATCCCTGACCAGCCTTTCAGTCAAGAAATTCTTCCTAATGTCCAGTCTAATCCTCCCCTGGCACAACTTGAAACCATTTCCTCTTGTCCTATCACTTGTCACTTGTGAGAAGAGACCAGCCCCCACCCCATCACAACATCCTTTCAGGCAGTTGTAATCAGTGATGAGTTCTCCCCTCAGCCTCCTCTTCTCTAAGCTAAACAACCCAAGTTCCCTCCTCAAAGACCCTGGCTCTGGGTGCAGTGTGAAAAGTCTCACTGGGCTGATCTTCTTAGCAGCCCAGGCTGGAGAGGCAGAGAATTATCACCCCCACGGCACCCAGGGGCTGCTGCTGGGCAGGCTGAGCTCAGAGCTCCAGGCAAGCAGGGACAGGGAGGGAACTGCTCCCCAGAGCACCCCCACGTTTCTGTGCAGCGCTGCACGCTGTGGGAACCAGTGTGGGCTCAGTGCACAGAAATAGGCAGCGCTGTCCTGGAGCTCCACATCCTGCACCTGCAGAAACACCTGGGAGTCCTCTGCAGACAGCACAGAGGAGAACCTTCCCACTTCCACTCGAGCTCTGGTCTTGCTCACCCACAGCAGCAACTGAGGGGCCTGGGTCTGGTGCTGCTGGTACCAGAAGATGAAGGGAGAGCGATTACTTGTGGAGAAATTGCAGTGCAGCTTTGCACTGTGTCCTGCCTGGATGGTCATCTCTGCTGGGAACTGGAACACAGAGTCCTTTTGGGCTCCACCTGTCAAGTAAGAAACAAGTTTTTAGCTTTGCTTTCCTGGGAACGTGTTTGTCTCCCACTCCATCAGCTCGCTCACTGCCGCCATGGCCCAGCTCACATTTACAGCCTCTGAAAGACTGAGATCCCTGTCCCTGCTCATTTCTTGATGTATGTTCCTGCCACCCCTCACACCCCACATCACCCTGCTTTTCAGCCACACTCCCTGCTCTTTCCCTCCACTCATTCTCTCCAGATCCCCAAGGTTTCTGCCCATCCCTACAGACATTGGTACCATTGTACCCAAAGCACCTCGCAGAGAAGCTCCAATGTGCCCCATCGCTCCGTTCCCCAGCACCGCTCCCTCCCTCTCTCAGGCTTTCTCTCTATTAGCAACACATTCAGGAAGGCTGGGTTCCTGCACATTGCGGGGGAGATCTTATTCCTCCTCCATGCCCATCACTCCTGACCTGTCCCACATTATTTGCCATCCCCACACGCAGCCCCTGCTCTCCCAACACAACCACTGCCAGTTCCCCAGGCACTCAGCACTCACGGCTCCTCCCTTTCACCACCAGCAGCACAAACTTTTGCCTCCTCCTGCCCAGCCTGAAAGTCCCATCTCACCAAAGGCTGCCAGTTGCAGCAGGGCTGCCAGCAGAAGGAGGAGCATGTCCCGCTGTCCCTTCCAGGGGCACTCAGGGACCTGCCAGCAGGAGGGACCTGATGCTTGCACCTTGCCCTCTTCTGCCTCTGCCAGCTCAAAGAGGCCTGGAAGCCCCAGCCCAGAGGGTGGAGCCAAACCCCCTCCCTGCTGCTCCAGACAGGCCTCTCGGGGGTCTGTGCCCACCTCTGCCCCAGGCAGGCTCTGCTGTGAGAGAACAGCCCCGTGGGCTGAGCCCTGTCCATGCCAGGGACAGGCAGCCCTTGGCAACTGCTCCTGGCAGCAACCGGCGAGGCCCAGGCTGCCCCCAGCTCTGCAGGAGAAGGAGGAGGCTCTGCTGTTCCCACCCTGTCCCCCTGTGCTGGGATGTCGGGATGGAGAGAGGAGCAGGCAGGAGCTGAAGGACCTGGAGCCGGGGGCTGTGGGGCCTCAGCACCCTCCTCTGCACTCGCTCGAATGCTCTGTACAGACTCTTGCCACGGGAGAGAAGAGACATCAGCTCACAGCTGGGAATTCCCCTGTCCCAAAGCAGACACGCACAGTCAAGTGGACAAAGCACCTTTCTGCAGACCCTGATGCTGCACTGACCCACGGTGGCCTTTGAACTCCACTGAAACAGCTTTCCCCACAGCCGGGTCTTGCGGCAGGGCCCCTTGTCCCCCTCTGCCTGGTGACCTTCTCCCCCACTGAGATCTTGGAGAGAGCTGCACCCCCTGGTGCCACTGCAGGAGAAATGAGGCCGGGCTGGGGGAAGCCCCCGAGGCAGGGCATGAGGAGGGCTCCAAGGACAGGCAGAGTGCTCTGGGGAGAGCGGGGCCTCGGGACCCCAGCACACCAGCACACGGCCACGCAGCCACTGGAGGGCTCACAGAGGAATTCTCAGTGTCTTCCACAAGTCTCGCTGTCACGTAATGCCAGGAAGGAGCACGGGCACAGGACACGGCATTTATGTTTCTCCTCTGACTTTGACCTCTGCCCCTGAGGGACGCGTCTCGGAGCAGGTACTCTCAGAGCCAGGCCTGCAGGAATACCTGAAGAAGCCACGTGCAGCAGGGGAACCATCAAGCAAAGAGCAGCAGCAGGGAAGCCCTGCACAAGCGGTCCCAGCCTCCTGCGTTGCCCATCACCTCTCCAAAGGCACTGGCAGAAGAACCACAGAAGCCGTGTGGAAAACCAGGGAAGCGGAGACCCTTTCAGCACCTTCCCCTTCCTCTGCAGGCACTGAGCCTCTCCTCGGCAGGAGGAGGATCTGGGCCTGCAGCTCCCAGGGTGCAGAGGGGAAGCAGCGCTGCCAGGGCAGAGCTGAGGCCCCTTCCCCCAGGCTCAGCCTTGCCCAGGCACAGCCCCTCCCTCTCCTGTGTTTTTGCCCAGCCCAGGCAGCTCCTGCCCCAGCGTGTCCCCCACAGCACAGAGGTACAAGGCACTGTCAGAGCCCTCCACCTCCTCCAGCTGCAGGAGGCTGGATTTCCCCGTGGCGTTCAGCGAGGTGGTGAGACGGCCGCTGCGCTTGGAGCCAGCTCGTGCGTGGAAGGAGAGCAGCTGGGGAGCTTGGCCTTTCCTCTGCTGGTACCACAACACATACGCAGGGACTGATGTCTGGTAGGTGCAGGTTGTTTGAAAGGTGTCTCCCTGCTTCACTGTGACTTGTCCTTCTTGCTGGCTGACGGTGATCTGCCCCAGGGTGCCTGGAAGAAAGGAAGGGTCAGCAGCTCTGCAGGGAAAGGCTTGGAGATGAAAACCAAGATGCAAAGAGTGGCAGGAGAAGGCTCTCCGTGCCTTGCTCAGCAGCCCGAGCTCCAGCGATGGCAAGAGCAAAGCAGGGAGGGTCTGTGGGCAGGAGATCTGGGACCTCGGCTCAGCGTGGACCCCTCAGCACAATAATGCCAGTTCCCTGCCACAGGGAGACCCCCAGAGCAGAGCTGGGCTCTCACCCAGCCCTTTGGTCTCCACTCTCGTGCTGCCCCTGGAGGCTCCAGGGCACAGCCTGTGGTGCCTGACCCTCCGCTGCTGGCTCCAGGGCACCTCCAGCACGGTGAGGGTCCTGGCACCTCCTGAAAAGCTGACCCAGCCTGCTCTCCCTGCACAGAATTGTTGTGTGGGTGAGGGTCTCCTGGGGAGAAGAGGAATTGTGCCTCCAGCTAAAGCCAATGCTTACCCAGAGGCTGCCTCAGGAAGGCAGCGAGGAGGAGACAGGTGAGGGACCTGCTGCGACCGATCATGCTGCGTGGGTGAGAGAGACCCAGAAACCCACACGTCCCCCTCTCAGAGCCCTGAGAGAGCAGAGCTGCCGGCCAGGACTCTGCAAGGGGAACCAAGGGTGAAATGGGCAGGAGGAAATGCTTGTTCCTAGCACAGCTGCAATGCTTGTGCTGTGCTCCTCCCTCCTCCTGCAGTGACCTGTGTTGCTCCTGCAGCCCAGACCTTCTGCCTTTCCAAGGTGACAGGTATAAGGGGGTCACCAGGGTCTGCCCCTTTCAAGCAGCCTCTTACACACGTCCTCCTGTGCAATTTCTGTGCAGCCTCTCTTCTCTTCATACCTGGCACCTGCTGTCTCACCACCCTCCACACCACGGTTGGCTTGGCCTCTCCGAGATCCTACTCGGTGTCCACCCCCAAGCTCCTGTCAGCACAGCCCAAGGTGCAGCCCTCCCAAACCCAGTGACTAACGCCCCCAAGCCCTGCAGACCCCAAGTGTCTCACTCTGCCTGCAGGGCACTGGGGACTTTCTCCCTCGAGCTGAAACAGTTCTCTCAGACACACAGAGATGAAGTTTCCCGCCACCCTGGCAATGCCATCTCACAAACCAGCGTCTGAAGAGCTTGGTGAAGGAAAAACCCCAAACCCCAAACAGCCTTTCCACTTGGCCAGAACCCTTCTGCTGCCAGTGTCCTCATCCAGTTGGATCTGCAGTTGTCTTCTCCTTCCTTCTGGCCTTTCAGAACCAAACCTGCCAACCCCATTCCCAGTCCCTGCTCCAAGAAGGTGCCATTAAATGAGGCTGGGAAGGGCTGGGCCCAGGCAAGGCAGGGGCTGTCTGAGATTCATGGAACTATGGAGTGAGAATGGATGGGTTGTGACAGAAACATTGAGTCCAACCTCCTGCCACTGGCAGGGACATTTGTCAGCAGACCATGTTCCTCAAAGCCTCGTCCAACCTGACCTTAAACAGTTCCGATGATGGGGCACCCACAGCGTCCCTGGGGACCTGTGCCAATGTATTGCCAGGCTCATCGTGGAATATTCTTCCTTCTGTCCCACCTAAATCTTCCCTCGTTCCATTGGAACCCATTATCCCTTGTTCTATCACTACAGGCCCTGGTAAAATGTCACTCTGCATATTTCTTTCCACCCCCCCAGCCCAGCGAGGCACGCTTGTCCCAGCTTTTCCCAGTTGCTTGGCCCAGGACATGGGCTGGTAGGAACAGGAGTCCAGACCAGCACAGCCGGGGCATCCCAGTGCTCCGGACAGCAGCCACAAATGTTGACAGCCACAGCCACAGCACCGTGGGCTTTGCAGGCGGCCCCAAAGCTGAGGAAAGGACTTCATGTTGCCCCACACCAGCCCTTCATCCTTGTCCCACAGCTCGTGTCACTCAGAGCCGCGCTGGCCAAGCTCAGCAACCACTGCTGGACAATCCTGACACAGATGTTTTACACACACAGTCACATCTGTTCTGGCTGCCCAGTGCCCAACAACAGCAGCAATTGATTCAACACCACTGCAGCTGCTTTGGAGAACATTTCTAGCAAACTGGTCGGGCTGGCACCTTGCTACCCGATGCTGCACCTACCGAACACAGCCAGGAGCTGGGCTCCTTCCAGGGAAGGCAGGCAAAGAGGAGGAGATCAGAATTGGAACCTCTCCGAGCAGGGGAAGACCCTGGGAAGATGCCAGCCCTGCTGGGAAGCTCTCACAGGTAACAGGTATAAGGGTGTCACCAGGGTCTGCCCCTTTCAAGCAGCCACTTACACACGTCCTCCTGTGCAATTTCTGTGCAGCCTCTCTTCTCTTCATACCTGGCACCTGCTGTCTCACCACCCTCCACACCACGGTTGGCTTGGCCTCTCCGAGATCCTGCTCAGTGTCCAGCCCCAAGCTCCTGTCAGCACAGCCCAAGGGGCAGCCCTCCCAAACCCAGCGGTCAACACCCCCGAGCCCTGCAGACCCCAAGTGTCTCACTCAGCAGGCTCTGGGGAGAAGATCTGAATCAGAGCCTCTCCGACCAGCGGAGGACCCTGGGAAGATGCCAGCCCTGCTGGGAGGCTCTCACGGCACAAAGTTTGTCCTCCAGGTGCCGCCACTCCTGTGCCTCTGGAGACTGCCCCGAGCTGACAGCAGATGAGGAGCTGGACTTGTCCAGCAGTGCAGCTCCAGGAGCTCTGATGAAGAGAGGCTGTTTTTGTAAAGGCAACTTCCTCAGCCCAGCTTCCTCCCTGCTGTCCCAGCCCCCGCATTGGCAGCTGCAGGGCATCTGGCTGCCCTGGACACACAGCCCTTTGCTGCCTTGAGAGCAGGTCAGGGCAGCCCCTCTGCATGCACCGAGCCTGGAACTTGTCCCACAACCCCACAGCCACCCTGCAGGGATCACCAGGGATGGGACAAAGCTTGTCACACCTTGGGATTCATTTGTCTTGTAGAGTGGAGAAGCCCTGGAGCTGCAGCAGTGGGGATGGCCTCGGGTTTTGGCTTTGTCTCTGCTGCCTGGACTTTGCGTGGGAAGGGGCTGAATGTGCCAACAAGGTCCTGCAGCTTGGACCCCAACACACCTTCTCTCTCACCTGTAAGGAGAAAACAATGGATTCAACCCCTTTTGTGCAACGCTCGCAAGATCCAAGCTCCTCTGCTGTCATTCCACACAGCCATGTCTCCTTTTGTACCTACACAGCCCTCCCCAAAAAGACTCCTTTTCCATGGGCAGACTGGAAGATCTATAAGAGGAGGAAGAAGGAGTCAGGGACCCAGGCCTGGATGTAGCACTTTAATGAGTCTAAAGATAGAGGGAAAAGAGGGGGCTCATGAGGAGCACCAGGGGCAGCCACCAAGGTGCAGAGGAGCTCCTGCGGGGTGTCCATCCGTCTGCCTGCCCTGCCGAGGGAGGGAGGTCCTGCTGGGTTGGTGTTGAGACAAGGCAACAGCAAAGGAAAGAGAGAGAAGAGAGTGGAAGAAGGAAACAATGTTCCACAGCTGTAAATGTAATTGCTCAAAGCTCTATCTCCTGTCCAACTTCATGTCCTGAGGTCTTGGGAGGTTCCTGTCCAGGGCCATCGCCAGCAGGTTTAGCAGGGCTGACATCTGTTGCCACAGTAGCAGCTGGCGATGCAGGAGAGGTCACAGCAGCCAGTGTTGATGGGGACTCCGTCACAGCTGAGGATGCTGCCAACGGCAGCGGAGGTGGAGGAGCCCACGGCGGTGTTCTGTGGGAAGGAGCTGAGGATGGGGCCGGGCAGGGTCACCACCACAGCAGAGGGCTGGATGACAACGGTGGAGCTCTGGCACTGCCTGCAACAGGGCTCATTGCAGCTGCTGGCCAGCGGGGTCGGGCCGCAGGGCTGGCAGGGACGGCACTGGTTGCAGGAGGACATGTCTGAAGTTGCACCTGGGAGAGAGGTCAAGGACAAAACTGACAGGGACATCTCAGCGACAGCCTGGAAAGGAAGCCAAGGTCCCTGCCATGTGAGGAGGCACAAGTGGGGAAAAAGGGCTGCTGTTCATGAGCCCAGCATGGTCACTCAGACAGCAGATAGGTCCAGGGATCCTCCTGGAGCAGGGATGAGCTGAACTCTCCTTGAAGGCCAGACCCAGGCCTAGAGGAGGAGGTGGAGGACAAAGGGGGTTCCAACTCACCTGCTTCCCAAGGACAAGGAGGGGGCAGAAGTGGCTGAGAGAGCAAAGAGCAGGGCTTCCTTTTATCCCAGCCTTGTGCAGCCTCAGGCTCAGAGGAAGACACAACCATCTTCCTGCAGCTCCTAAGGAATGGAAACATCCCAAGAAATGACACGGCAGTGGTGCTGGTTCCCCCTGCGTGCCAGAAGGATGTGGTGGAGTCAGGTGAGCTCAGCCTGGAGCACTCCTGGAGCTTTGTTTATTATGATCGTGTGACAGGAAGGACCCCAGCTGCACCCAGCCTGGCCATCCTTGTCTGCTCCTCCAAGGGCTCCTCTGAGCATCACCCTGTCCTTCTCTTTCCTTCCCATCTGTCCCATCCCAACAGGCAGTGGCTCTTGTCCTCCCAGGCAGTGGCTGCACTTCAGCGTTTCAACTCCCTTTCACCCTAAGGTGCCCTCAGGAGGCAGCTGCCAACCTCTGGGACCTCCTCCTCTCCCTGGATGCTGCCTGGGCATCTGTCCTGCTTCGGGTGTCCTGTCCCTGCTTCAGCAGGAGCTCAAGGCAGCTCCTCAGTCCCATCTCTCGCTCTTGCCTCTGCCCCCACGTGCTCCTGGGCAATGACGTGCGTGGCAGTGGGATTGTGTCCCAGTGTGGGGGATTCTCTGCACGCACATCCGTGTGCTCGTGTGTGCACACCCCTGGGTGCCTCTGGGGACACCGTGGTTCTATGGACCCTTTCTGCGAACAAGTTGGCCCTTCCTCATTCCTAAGGGAATGGGAGGGCAGGACACGCTGTCTATGGGCCTCGTTCAGCCTGGGACCCTTGGAGTTGAGCACAACATCTGTGGCTACTCCACAGCCCGTGACCGTGAGACCTTCCCTCGCTGCATCTCTGCCCACAAATATTCCCAACTTGTGCTCTCCGCACGGGAGAACCCCAGTGGCTGAGAGGCCCTGGGAGGTCAGCGGCCCCACAAGCACTCAGGGCAGTTCCTGCTGCTCTGGATGGAGCTGTGCTGGGGGAGAAGGCTCAGGCAGAAGATGGCTGTGAGCATGGAAAGAAGGGAAGGCAGCAGGAACGGTCTTGGCTGGAGTCCAGAGCCTCTTCCTCACCTTCCCACCCATCTCTAGAAGCAGAGGCCTTGGCATGCATCCACAAGCAAGGATGCCAAGGGCAGGAGCCCTGTTCCCAAATAGAATTGCACGGAGGCAGCAGCAGCGTGGCTGATGGGCTCCGCTCTGGGCAGGAGTGAGTCCCCGTTGGAGCCGGCTGGAAGTGACTCTGTCAGACACGGGGGCAGGCCCTGTGTTTCTCTCCCAGATGCCTCCTCGTGCAGCCGTCCTCTCCACGCTACCAAAGCCTTGCCACCCAATCCCTATCCAGTGTGCCCAACACACGGTGAGGCACAATTGCTTGAATAAAAGTGTCAGCAGAAAAGAACCAGCCCAGGCTTCCTTCGGGGACAGTTGGGCCTGGGAATAATCGTAAGAAAATTGATGTTCTTCATCACGCTTAAAGATTGGGAATAAAATCTCCAATCCTACAGCTGTCTAATGTCCTTGTTAGATCCCTTGGGCAGTGGAACAGCGGGAGTTAGTGATGGTCATTTCCATACTGGTGTTCTCCTCAGCTCTTAACTGCTGACTTTCACATCCACCCGGGGCCTCTCTGACCCCCCAGGGCATTTTCCCAAAGGCTTTTACCTGCCAGGTCCCAGAGGGGGCAAATCTGCTTTTATGGAGTGCAGGGCTGCAGGGCTGCTGATTCATTTAGCTGAACACTCATTGGTGCGAGGTCTCAGGCCCTGCCTCACTCAGCACCAGGCTGAGGAGCTGCAGAAGTGCATTTGGAACTGTCACGGACATGAGGAGTCTGTGTCCCATCCCAGTGCCCAGCACCTCTGCATCACAGGGGGATCCGCTCAGGGACAACGGCCTGAATGCTGTGGGCAGGATTTCTTGGCCTTTCTCCATTGGCAAAGAAAGAACCGGAGGGTGGGGGAGACAGGGACTGCATTTCATTGCTTGTTCTGCAGGAAACCTCTCTGCCAGGGCAAAGCCAGCAGCATTCTGATGTAGATTCCATTCCTTGTGGCCAGGGGCACCTGTGACTCTGTGCACCTCATGAACACACCAGGGACCAGCGTCCCCACTGACACCTGCCCGTGCCCTCACGACGGTCACATAGTACAGACGTGTCCTCACACACCCCTGCAGAGAGTCAGGAAAATACTTGTGTGGGCACATCGAGCCACCAGAGGGTCAAGCACAAATGAAAACACATAAAAGCAACGGTGGCCTCTGCTGAGGAGATTTGGGCACCTCACTGGCACAACAGGACTCAAGTACATTGGGGAAGGACCGGCTGCCAGACAGGCTCATGGTGCTGCCTGAGGACCCGCAGAGACCAAACCGAGAGGAGAGAGGAGAAATGAGGCCAGAAAACTGTCCTGAGAGCATGCTTAGTGTTGCCCCATGGGGATGAATGCAGAGCTGCTCCTCATCCCCTATCCCTCTTTCCTCCCTCATCCTCTCCCAGGTACACCTCTTGCCCAGAGACATGTCCTGCTGTCCCTGTGAGCCCTGCCGGCCCTGCCAGCCCTGCGGCCCGACCCCGCTGGCCAGCAGCTGCAATGAGCCCTGTTGCAGGCAGTGCCAGAGCTCCACCGTTGTCATCCAGCCCTCTGCTGTGGTGGTGACCCTGCCCGGCCCCATCCTCAGCTCCTTCCCACAGAACACCGCCATGGGCTCCTCCACCTCCGCTGCCGTTGGCAGCATCCTCAGCTGTAACGGAGTCCCCATCAACACTGGCTGCTGTGACCTCTCCTGCATCGCCAGTTGTTACAGATGTCGGCCCTGCTAAATCCACTGGCAACGCTCCTGGGCAAGAAACTCCAAAGACTTCAGAACAAGGTGCAGGACACGAGATAGAGCTTTGAGCCATTGTTTTTACATCTTTTGGCCATCATTTACTCTTTCCACTCTTTTGTCTCTCTTCCCTTTGCTGTTGCCTTAGCTCAACACCCACCCAGCAGAAACCTGTTGGACACCCTCCCTCTGCAGAACAGGCAGATTAACACCCTGCAGGAGCTCCACCTCACCTTGGTGGCTGCCCCTGGTGCTCCCTGTGAGCCATCTCCTTCTATTCTTTAGACTCATTAAAGTTGTGCTGCATCCAAGCCTGGGTCTCTGAGTCCTCCTGCCTTCTCTGGTAGCTTTCCAGTCAGTTCAGGGGTACAGATGGCGTTTTGGAGAGGATTGGGTGAGCGCAACAGAGGAGCCTTCTTCATTCCCCAAGGAACACATTGCGCTGCGTTGTCTTTTGTGCCCTGACTCCTGGAGCTGCAGAAGTCATTCCTGGCTCCTCCTCAGCCAATTGCCATCCGTCCTTCCAGCCTTACTGCACCTCTTCCCAGATGGGCCCAGATGCTGCTGCTGGATAACTGCAGACCTCAGGGGCATTCAGGGAGGTTCTTCTGTGTCCTGTCTGCAGAGAACACCCTGGTCCTTTTCTCTGTAAGGGGTGCCATGCTTCCAGATGGCTTTGAATCACTGGGGAATCATCAAGGTCCTGAAATTTAACAAGTCTCTGTGCCAAATTTTTCACCTGGGCAGAGTGGCACCAGACCCTAAATGAAATGGGGAGGAGAGTGCCTGGAGGCCAGCTGTGCACAAAGGGCTCTGGAGGTGCTGGCTGAGAGCAGCACAATCGGATTCAGCAGTGCCCTGGCAGCCAAGAGGCCAA
Source organism: Neomorphus geoffroyi (assembly GCA_033558235.1). Taxonomy (NCBI): domain Eukaryota; kingdom Metazoa; phylum Chordata; class Aves; order Cuculiformes; family Neomorphidae; genus Neomorphus; species Neomorphus geoffroyi. The sequence goes on from JAUMJM010000037.1 coordinate 585,293, forward strand.
AGCGCATCCCAGGTGCAGCAGACCCTGCAGAACCAGCTGATCAGGAGGGGTGATTCTCTTGCTGTGTGCAGTGTTGGTAGGGCCCCACCTTGAGTGCTGAGTGCAGCTCTGGGCTGTGATGGAGCTGCAAAGGTGCCTGAATGTGTCCAGAGGGGGTTAAGGAAGCTGATGAATAGACTGGAAGGCACATCCTACCAGGAGTGGGTGAGGACTTGAGGTTGTCCTAGTTTGGTGAAAAGTAGGCTGAGGGGCAACCTCATTGCTCTCTGCAGCTTCCTGAGGAGGGGAAGTGGAGGAGGAGGTGTTGTCTTTTCTCCCTGGAATCCAGGAACGGCACAGGTGGGAATGGTTCAGAAGAGATTGTGGGCAGGTTCAGAGTTGACTTGGGAAAGCATTTCTTTACTGAGAAGGTGATGAGACTCGGGGACAGTTTCCCCAGGCAGGGGATTGATTCCCTCTGGCTTTCAGTGTTTAAGAGGTATTTGGACAAGGCTCTTCATGCAACGCTTTAACTATTGGTCAGTGCTGAAGTGGTTCAGCAGTTGGACGGGATGATCCTTGTACCTCCCTTCATTCTCAAAAGATTCTATTCTGTTCCAGTCCAGTCCAGTCTATCCTTGTGACCTCACGCTGTCTTATCCCCTGCACTTGACCGGCATTTGCAGCCCAGGCAGGATGTTGCCCAACCACAAAAGGAGTGATTCTCTCAAGCAACACCACCTTTGCTGCAAACAAAGGGCTGTGGCACTCTTACCCACCTTCTAAAGGTGTTTCTGTCATTTGCTGCTGCTGTCAGACACCCTGGACACTCGGTGCCCCTCACAGCCCTCCACAGCCACGGCAGTGCTTGTGTATCTGCTGTTGGGTCAGTGAGTCACACACAGGAATGGTGTTGCTTATCTCTCCTATTGCCTCAATACAATTGGATTTACCTGCGGTCAGGCTCCGTTACTGTTCAGACCACTCTTTCTCTTCAAGATATAGAATATGGCACAAGCTGGCTTTGAAGAAAGCACGACTGGAAGGGTTATCATCAAGTGGAAAGGTTGTGGTTGGTTTGGCCTCAGTATTTCTTTTCCAATGAGATTTAAATAAACTGGTTTATGAGAAGGAACAGGACAATGTGGCAGGGATCTTCATTGACTGAACCCTGAGAGATCTCCTCTTGGACAGAGGGACAAAGACCAGAGTGCCCGGTGGGCTCAGTGGGGTAGTTGGTGCCAGCAGGATTTCACAGAGGTGCTCACTCTGCTTGTGAGAGCTGCAGCCTTGGGCTGTGCTGGCAGGAGCTTGGGGCTGGACACCGTGCAGGAGCCAGGAGAGGCCAATGCCATCAAGGCTTGAGATTGGTGGGAAAGGAGACACAAACATGGAGGATGGAGGGAATGCCGTGGGGTTGCAAAGGACGATGTCTGCTCTATCCCTCTTCTGCCTCTCACTATGGAAAGGCAGGAATCTTAATATTTCTGCATGAGTTTTTCTTTTCTTGTGGCAGCCTGGGATGGGAGAGGGTTCGAGAATCGTAAAATCATGGAATGGTTTGTTTTGGAAGGAACCTTAAAGATCACCCAGGTCCATCCCCCCTGCCAGTTGCAGGGACCCCTCCCACTAGACCAGGCTGCTCAAGGCCATATCTAAGCTGGCCCTGAACTCTTTCAGGGAGGGGGCATCCACTTCTCCTCTGGGCAACCTTTGCCAGTGCCTCACCACCCTCATCGTGAAGAATTCCTTTGTAATATCTCATCTCCTCGTTCCAATGTAAAGCCGGAATGCAGGGCCTGATCACCACTGGCTTAGGAGAAGTCGAGTATGACTTGCTCAGCTCCAAGAGACAGGGACTGGAAAGGACCCCATTATCCTGTGTGCCACCCTCCCCTTCCTCTGGGAGTCATGAAAGGGCCACTTGAGTCCCCACCTTTCTTCCCACCACTCAGGGCAATGCCTTTCTTCCTTGACAGCTCCAGACAGTGACACCAAAAAAGGACTGAGTGGAGGCAAAGACTGGAATGCAGAAAACTTGAATGACTCTGAAGAGGACAAGGAGGTCACTTGTAGAGGAGGGGGCAGCCAGAGCAGGGGGAGCATTGGCAGCCGTTGAAAATGCGTGTCCATTGCCCACAGAGGAGATCCCACGGGGGTTTTATCTCCCTGATACACCGAGGGAGAGGGGTGAGAGGATCCCCTCAGGCTGGCTTTGAGAGTTTTATAGCCTGGAAGAAAAGGAGAACAAGAGGAGACAGAAGAGAGGGGAAGGCTGGGAAGTTACTCTTTGGCCATGAATTCAGAGAGCGCCAGCTGCTCTCCTTGGGAAGGGCAGCAGTGGATGCTCAGCGTCTCTGAAAGCGATGATGGCCAGAAGCGCTGTCCTTAGTTGAGAATCCAGGTCTGGACGCCGGGGGGTCCTGCTCTGGGCTGTTGTCAGTGGCTTTAGCAGGGCTGGCATCTGTTGCCACAGTAACGGCTGGTGATGCAGGAAAGGGCAACGCCCCCAGAGGAGATGGGCTTTCCCTTGGAGCTGAGGATGCTGCCAACTGCAGTGGAGCTGGAGGAGCCCACAACGGTGTTCTGTGGGAAGGAGTTGAGGATGGGGCCGGGCAGGGTCACCACCACAGGGCAGGGCGCGATGACAACGGTGGAGCTCTGGGGAAAATTTCTGACTCAAATGGTGTTGGGCACTTGCCTGAAGAGGCTTTTCTTTGAAGAAATATTTAGCAGCGTCATTGGGTCGGGTGGCACTTGGCAGTACTGTGTCTGCATGAGGCCAAGATACCCTTCTGCCTCACTGCCCACTTTCTACCTCCCATGACAAACAGCGCCACGACCCAGCACACAGTGCAGGACAGTGATGAAAAAAGGATGCAAAGAAAGGGCTTCACACTCACCTCATCGTGAGAAAGAGGCAAGAGAAGTGGATGAGGAGCTGGGCTGGCTTATATGATGGCCCTGACCTGCTCCAGGAGCAGAGATTCACCTGCAGCCTGTGGTGAAGATTGTGCTGATGCAAGTTGCCTCCCTGCAGCCCAGGGCAGAGCACGGGGCAGCAGCTGTGCACACTGCAGCCCATGCAGGACCCCACGCTGGAGCCGCTGGCTGTGTCCTGAAGGAGCTGCAGCCCAGGGAGAGGAGCCCACACTGCAGGAGTGTTTCTGGCAGGAGCTGCGGCCCATGGGGAAACGCCGCTGGAGCAGTCTGTTCCTGGAGGACTGTGCCCATGGCCAGAGGCTTGAAGAAATGCAGCCTGTGGGAAGGACCCACGTTGGAGAAGTTTGTGAAAGACTCCATCGCGTAGGTGAGACCCATTGCTGCAGCAGGGGAAGAGCCTGAGGAGGAAAGGGCAGCGCTGCTGAAGCATTATGAATGTGTTAGAAATCTCTGAGTCCTTATCTTCACCCACAGGATTTTCATGGTATATTCTCTCCTAATCTTGTTGATGGAGGGGGAGGGATAGAGGGGCTTGGTGGATACCTGGCAGCCAGCATGGTCAACCCAGCACATCCAGTTCAAACAGCCCTTGGCGGTGAGAGCACGTGCAGAATAGCAGTGGCTCTGAGCTTCCCTTCATTAACCCCAGTTCCCTCTTGGGGCAGGACAGTGGTGTGGGGATTTCTGCCCTTCCACTTGGGTGCTTTTTCTCAAGACATCCAGAATTTCATGCAGGAAACAGGACAGGAGACTGTGGTGGTTGTCAGGAGACATTTCCACCAATCGGAAGGGGTGAGATTTCCATTTAAAAAAACCTCCCCTGCCCCAGAAATGCAGGCAATTCCTGAGCAGGGACTGTCTGGGGGGACCAGTGAAGCAGTCAAGAGCTCTGCCCTCCCCTGCAGCTCTTGGGAAGTGCCCCCAGCACCTGCAGCCTTGCTGATCTTCACATTCTCCTTCAAGCTCTGTAGCAGAGCCCTTTGCTCTCCCTCAAAACACCTCCCTTTCCCTCTCCCCATTTCCATGCTGATTGCCCTCAGCTCCCGTGTGCTGAGCTCCAATTTCCAGCCTTGATGCATTCAGCAGTCATTCCTTGGAAAAGCATCTCCCAGCTACTCCTGCCCGTGGCTGCTGGCCTGGGCTTCTTCTAGATTGGGTGGTGGGGAGGAGGGAAAGGTGGAGCAGCAGATATGGGCTATGTCAAAGGCTGCTCCCTGCATTCCAGCTCCTGCCGTTCTCTACAGCAAATCACCTTCCAGAGCTGCTCACCCACCCCTTATCACCCCAGGGCAGCTCCAAACAGAGCAAGCAAGAGGGACGCCCTTCCTCCAGAGCTCATGGGGCTCCTGACTCTTCAGGGCCTCCTGCCTTTCAGAGCATTTGTGGGCAGAGACACAGCACTGATGGTCACTGGCAGCAGAGAATCCAGGGCTGCTTTCCTCAGATCCAGGGGATGCTGCCCAGACGAGCGGCTACGGCGAGGTGTCCCAATCTCCCATTCCTCAGCAAATGGAAACGGGTTTCCTTGTGCCCTCATCCCCTTCCTCTCTCCTCTGGCATCTGGAAAGTGTCCACAGAGAGAAGGACCACATGGAGGTCCCGTTTGAATGCAGCAGAGTCAAAAGAGAGAAACAAAGTCAGTTCAAGTGGAAATCAGCAATGCAGGGAGCACTGCGGGAAGGAGAGAGTCTGCACGGCTGGGCTGTGGATGTTCGGGCTTGTTCCTGCGTGATGTTTGTCTGTCTGTCCCACAAACTGGGAGAAGCTACATGGTCCCCACCAGGGTGACCTTGGGGGCCTGTTGTGAGGACAGGGATCAAGGATTTCGGGGTGAATTGAAGAAACTGACCCTCATTGTGTGCAGAGGATGCTCAGCCCATCGGGTGTTGTCTGAGAGCTGAGCTCCCTTGTGCACACAGGGCAGCAGCGCCACCCAGTGTGGTTTCCCTGCCTGAGGACCTGCGATAAGATCTCCACACAATTTTAGATCACCATTAAAATGCTCCTTGGCTACTCCAGGCAGGCAATTAAGAACAAGGAAATCAGGAGTGGGGCAATTAAGGTACAAGTGCCTCCAGGAATCATCAGACCTAGAAAGAGTTGCAAGAGGAGCCAGCCCTTACCTGGCCAAGCTCCACTTCGAGAGACCAGAAAAGTTTGTCAGAGCTCTGCCAGGTTCTCTCTGCTGTGCTCTCCCACCACTCCTCAGCCCTGGCAGGGCCAGGCCTTCCCCTGGAGTGAAGTGCTTCCCTTTCCTCGCAGCAGTGCATAATTTTATTCTTCTGACACCAACACAAAGGATTTACCTGAGCACCCTTTGGTTTCCTCCCTTTCCTTGTCACCAGGACTACCATTTCTCTTTTCTGCTGCCTGCCACAGCCTTTTTTCCACCTTTTCCTGGGTGTGACTGAGTCCCTGCTCCTCTCAGACACCTCCTTTAACACTTGTTTCACCCTATGCAAACTGCTTGATGTCAGCCCTGCACGCCTGCCAAACTCTGGAACCTGGCAAGTGGTGCAGGAGTGGTGGTGGGGCTGGAAGAGAGGTGGATCCCTGCTGGCCATGCCCACGCGTGCTCTCCATGGCCCTAGCCTGGGCAATGGAGGGGAGGAGAAGGTGGAGGCGAGTCCGTGGACCATCCCTCAGTCTATTCCTTCATCAACACACCTGCCAAGCTTTGGGGACCTCTTCTGTCCTCTCCCCCTTCCCCAGCACAGCAGTGACCAGAGCAGGAAGCACCCCAGTCCATGAGCCTCCCAAAATCAAAGCCGTTCTTCCTGGGCAGCTTGGGAGGGCTCCCAGGGAGGGAAGAACTCAGAGATCCAGGGTGACTTGCAGAAATCTTTAATGAGTCTAAAAGGGGAATGAAGATCAATCCAAGCACAGGCTCTCAGTGGGAGGATTATGAGGAGCAAGAGACTGCCCCCTTGGCCATGGTGAAGGTCATGCAAGGCATCCCCTTGCCTTTCCCACAGCGTGAAGGCTGGCTTTGGGAAGCCCAACAGGCCTGGGGAAGAGCAGGAAAGACTGAAGAGAAAGAAAGAGAGGTAGGGGTGCAAATGGACGGTGAGACAATGGCTGTGTTTTCTAAGAGCCCATGCTGTCCCCTTCCACTGGTGCGGGCAGTGCCAGAGCTCCAGCGTTGTCATCCAGCCCTCCCCGGTGGTGGTGACCTTGCCCGGCCCCATCCTCAGCTCTTTCCCACAGAACACCGTTGTGGGTTCCTCCACCTCCGCTGCTCTTGGCAGCATCCTCAGCTGCCAGGGAGTGCCCATCACCTCTGGCTGCTGTGACATCTCTGGCATTGCCAGCCGCTACTGTGGCAGGAGGTATCGCTCCTGAAGAGATGCTGGGAAAGTCTCAAGGAGAAAACTCGAGGAATTGGGAACATGGTGCTGGGCAGAGGACCAAGATTTTCCAACACTGCTACCAGGAGAGTCAAATGGCTTTGTCTTTCTTCCCTTTTCCTTCTTTGCTTTGGTTCCCCTTGACAGCAAAGGTCCCCCTAAGGCCAGCCTGGTGGGAACCCTCTGTCTCCTCTCCCTCTATGGGGCAGCTTGACAGAAATCACACAGGAACTTGTCTACAGCCAAGGATCTCAGACTCCAAGCTGCTCACTGGCTCCCTGCAATACTGACTTCCACCTGGAGTGATTTTGTTTCCCCTCTCTTCACTGCTTAAATTTCTGCTACGTTCAAGCCTGGCCTCCATCTGGTCCTTCCTTCTTGGCCCCTGCCCACTTTGACCACACAGAAAGGCGCTGCTGTGGCACAGAGGAGGGAGAGGGTCCAAGGAGACCCTTCTCCATTCACAGAGGACGGAGAGGCTGGGACAGCCTGCAGGGTCTCCTCTTTTGGGCACCATGCCTTCAGCTGAGTCAGCCATCCCTGTTGCTGTGCTGGCCGTGACCATCAGGCTTTGCCTTGCAGTGTCTGCCCACAAGTGCTCAGAAAGCACCAACAGCCCCAAGAGCTCTGGAGGAAGGGCCTTCCTCTTGCTCTGGCTGGAACTGTGCCCGTGTGCTGTGTGTGAGGCTCCAGCAGATGATTTGATTTGCAGAACGGCTCGTGTGGTAAAGCAAGGAACAGTCTTTGGGCTGGCCCCCAGCTGCTGTTTCACCTTCCTCTCCCCTCCACCACCCACTCCAGGAGCCTTGGCCAGTAGCCACGGGCAGCAGTAGCCAGGAAAAGTTGCCCAAGCGGCTGAGGGTATCAAGGCTGGAAATTGGAGCTGAGCGTGTGGGAGCTGAGGGCAACAATCACAGGCATGGGGGCAGTGAAAGGCTTGATTTCTGAGCGAGAGCAATTTCCTCTGATACAGAGCGTGCAGGGCAATGTGGAGATCAGCAAGGACAAGGGTCCTGGGGCAGTTCGCGAGAGCTGCAGGTGGGTACAGAGCTCTTGGCTGTTTCATTGGTTTCCCCTGAGAGTCTGTGCTCAGGAACCGGCTGCCTTTCTGGGAGAGTGGGTTTTTTACAGGTAGATCTCATTCCTTCCGATTGGTGGAAATGTCTCTTGGCAGCCGTCTCAGTCTCATATTCTCTTTACTGTTTGGAGATCCAGATGTCTTGACAAAGGCGGACAAGTGGAAGAATGGAAATGCCCACACCCATGCTCTCCTCCAGGGAATTACTGCTGACCAAGGGTATCTCAGAGCCACTGAAGACCAATCTTTCATGAAATGGTTTCACTTCCACATGTGAAATACCTTTCCCCAGTCGCACTGTCAGTAAACATCATTGGCAGCCGCACAGTGGGACTTCTAACCCTAACACAGGAAACCCTGTAAGAAGCAGAAGGTCCTTTTTTATGATGATTGCATCTGCGATTCCCCTTGTTGGAGAAGGAGGGATGGCAATTCTCCTGAGAGACCAGTGAGCCCTTTGGCCCGAGCACTGCCAAAGCACTGCTATGGCTCCTGGCACGAGCCCTGCTTTGCCTGGCCAACCTTTGGCCAAGGCAGGCAAAGAGCACAGGTCCCATGCAGGATTTACACCTCAGACAAGGACATTCTTGCCAGAAGCTGGCTGTTCTTAATGGTGATTTAACCCAAGTCCTGACAGAGCAGCTGTTCTTTACAAGGCTCTCACTCCCTTGCTCAACCCCGTGATTTACACCCTAAGAAACAATGGGGTGAAAAGTGCTGGCATGTGTTCCTGTGGCACCCAGCACCAACTGCTTCACACTTGCAGTCTCCTGGCTCCCAGCTCTTTCGGATATTTCCTACATGTCAGCAAACGGCCCCACAAGAGAGCACTGAGCTCCTGAGACCGTTCACCAGCCAGAGCTGGGGGAAGGAGGCAAACACCCAGCCACTTCAGAGAATTGCCTTCCTGCTCTTTCACCGGCCTTTGTGGAGAGAGAGCATTATCCCTCTGCCAGAGCTGCAGGAGATCCCTCAGAGATCAAACTCCCTGCAGCACACAGAGGGGAAACAGAAGCCCACGTCCTCGGTGTGGCCAGGCTGAGCTTCCCTGAGTTCATGAGGTGGCTGTGCGATGGGTTACCGTAATGATGGGGGTGACCCTGATGTTTGCTCTCCCTGTGTGGGGCTGAACTGGAGAGAGTTTACAGTCTGAGAGGGAGAGCCATTGAGGCTGGAGAAAGCGCCTGAGCCTGAATGTGTGCTCAGGTACCCATCACTGCTTGTCATTCCTTGCTTCTGGGGGAGAACTGTGTCTGTGCAGGGCTGAAGCCCCTTCCAGCCCTGGAGAGCAACTACAGCAGGTCCTGAAATGTCCAAGGGACCTGAGCAACAGCAGAGCGCAGGACACTGGAGGCTTACATCAGTTCTCCACCAACGCCGCCTGGAGCCCTCAGACACAAATAGGGGCGTGAAAAGCCTCCAGCAGGGATGGCAGAGCAGACCCACATCTCTTGCGTGAGTCAGCCCATCGCGGAACAGCAGCAGGACAACAACCGAGTACCCTGGGCTTTCTCAGGGCAAGGGGGAGATGCTTCATGAGCAACAGACCCCATCTCACAGGGTGGGATCCGGCAGGAAAGTCAGCACTCTCTGTCTGAGCTTCCCCATCCACGCTGGGCTGGCAATGCCTGAGAACAGGCCCCCACATCCATTCCTGTTGCCCAGGGGAGGAAGGAAGATCACTGACACGTGGTTACCAACTGTTGGACCGAGAAACCAGCAGGGACAGAGGAACACAGGGGCTCTCTCCAGCCCTGGTGATTTGGCTGAGAAGGAGAAGAGACGTGAGCAGAGCAGAGCCTCTGTGCAAACATGGATGAGTGCAGGGAGGGCTTGAAGAGAGAATCTTGCCCAGTATCTGGCTGATGGGGCTTTACACATGCTGACACCCAGGTGCCGAGCAAGGAAGGGCTTTTCCCTTCTTGGGCTGCTGAGGCCACATGGTCAAATCAAAAGTGCAGCTGGGCCTCCTGCCAGAAGCCTCATTGTGCAGCTGTGGCCACCAGTGGAGGCAGAGGGCAAGGGAAGGAGAGCACTAACTGAGAGGTTACTTGCTGTGAGTACTCACTCCCTGTCTCAGATCTTTGAAGTAGAGGGCATTTACAAACCTGTGTTGCCTTCTTCAGCCTGCAGCCTCCAGGTTTCTTGGACACTTTTCAACATCAAAGACCAAATTTTCTGGAACCAGCTGTGCCTCATTCTTGGGGCTTTTTCATCAAATCCTCCTCTGGTTTCAGCTGAATCATAGAATCATAGAATCTTAAGGTGGGAAGAGACCTCTGAGATCACGGAGTCCAGCTGTGCTTGTCTCCTTACAAAACCCTGACCCTAAGGAACACATCTACCCAGCATTTACAATCCTCCAGGGATGGTGACTCCACCACCTCCCTGGGCAGCCTGTTCAATCCCTGACCAGCCTTTCAGTCAAGAAATTCTTCCTAATGTCCAGTCTAATCCTCCCCTGGCACAACTTGAAACCATTCCCTCTTGTCCTATCGCTTGTCAGTTGTGAGAAGAGACCAGCCCCCACCCCATCACAACATCCTTTCAGGCAGTTGTAATCAGTGATGTGTTCTCCCCTCAGCCTTGTCTTCTCTAAGCTAAACAACCCAAGTTCCCTCCTCAAAGACCCTGGCTCTGGGTGCAGTGTGAAAAATCTCACTGGGCTGTTCTTCTTAGCAGCGCAGGCTGGAGAGGCAGAGAATTATCACCCCCACGGCACCCAGGGGCTGCTGCTGGACAGGCTGAGGTGAGACCTCCAGGCAAGCAGGGACAGGGAGGGAACCGCTCCCCAGAGCACCCCCACGTTTCTGTGCAGCGCTGCACGCTGTGGGAACCAGTGTGGGCTGAAGCACACAGAAATAGGCAGCGCTGTCCTGGAGCTTCACATCCTGCACGTGCAGAAACACCTGGGAGTCCTCTGCAGACAGCACAGAGGAGAACCTTCCCACTTCCACTCGAGCTCTGGACTTGATCACCCTCAGCAGCAACTGAGGGGCCTGGGTCTGGTGCTGCTGGTACCACAAGATGAAGGGAGAGCGATCACTTGTGGAGAAATTGCAGTGCAGCTTTGCACTGTGTCCTGCCTGGATGGTCATCTCTGCTGGGAACTGGAACACAGAGTCCTTTTGGGCTCCACCTGTCAAGTAAGAAACAGGTTTTTAGCTTCGTTTTCCTGGGAACCTCTCTGTCTCTCAGTCCATCAGCTCGGTCACTGCTGTCATGGCCCAGCTCACATTTACAGTCGCTGAAAGGCTGAGATCCCTGTCCCTGCTCATTTCTTGATGTATGTTCCTGCCACCCCTCACACCCCACATCACCCTGCTTTTCAGCCACACTCCCTGCTCTTTCCCTCCACTCATTCTCTCCAGATCCCCAAGGTTTCTGCCCATCCCTACAGACATTGGTACCATTGTACCCAAAGCACCTCGCAGAGAAGCTCCAATGCGCCCCATCGCTCCGTTCCCCAGCACCGCTCCCTCCCTCTCTCAGGCTTTCTCTCTATTAGCAACACATTCAGGAAGGCTGGGTTCCTGCACATTGCGGGGGAGATCTTATTCCTCCTCCATGCCCATCACTCCTGACCTGTCCCACATTATTTGCCATCCCCACACGCAGCCCCTGCTCTTCCAACACAACCACTGCCAGTTCCCCAGGCACTCAGCACTCACGGCTCCTCCCTTCCACCACCAGCAGCACAAACTTTTGCCTCCTCCTGCCCAGCCTGAAAGTCCCATCTCACCAAAGGCTGCCAGTTGCAGCAGGGCTGCCAGCAGAAGGAGGAGCATGTCCCGCTGTCCCTTCCAGGGGCGCCGCGGGACCTGCCAACAGGAGGGACCTGATGCTTGCACCTTGCCCTCTTCTGCCTCTCCCAGCTCAAAGAGGCCCCCAAGCCCCAGCCCAGAGGGTGGAGCCAAACCCCCTCCCTGCTGCTCCAGACAGACCTCTCCGGGTCTCCTTAGGAACAGGGACAGGGAGTGATCCTGGTGTGGTTTTTTAGAGCAAGAGGAAAATCATGGTAGTAAATATGAAATAGAAACATGGGTAGAGGGCATCAATATAAGATCCGGGGATGGGCAGGAGGGAGATGAAGGCTCTCATAACTCTGTCTCCAGGAAGAAAGGCTCTACCCAGGCTTTACATTTTCCTCTCAGGAAAGCAGTCTCTAGAGCTGCAGATGTGCACGGCTGCCCTTCAGCTTCAACACCTCCTCCTGATGAGGTTTCCTTCCCGAGGACAGCTCCATTCCGAGCTTAAGGAGATCCCTCCCCCAAGAGCCAGAGGGGCTGCTGACATCACCAATTGGGTCCCCACAGCCAGAGGCTCCCCCGTCCAGGGCAGCACTTGTGGGGCTCCCCATCCACAGAAGGAGCTCCAGGGCCCCGCACTCCCGGCCTGTCTGGGAGGAGGTGCAGGAAGGATGGAAGCACTGATGGCCACTGGCTGAGGTGTAGCCAGGAATGCCCTCCCCAGCCACAGGGGACAGAGCACAAAAGACAACCCAGAGCGATGAGTCCTGCTCTCTGCTTAATCTGACAGAAGGAAAGGTCCATTTTTGAACCAAGGCAGCCCTCCCCAAAAAGCCCCCTTTACCCTGGGCAGGCTGGAAGAGCTGCCAGAGGAGGAAGAAGGACTCAGAGGCCCAGGTTTGGATGCAGCACAACTTTAATGAGTCTAAAGAAAGAAGGAAAGGAGGGGGCTCAGAGGGAGCACCAGGGGCAGCCACCAAGATGCAGTGGAGCTCCTGCAGGGTGTCCGTCTGCCTGCCCTGTAGGAAGGGAGGCCAAGAGCTCCCTGCTAGGTTGTTGTTGGGGGAAAGTGTCAGGAAAGGAAAGTGATCGAGAGAAGAGTTGAAGAAAGACACAGTGGCTCAAAGCTCTATCTCGTGTCCAGCACCGTGTTCTGAGGTCTTGGGAGGTTCCTGTCCAGGGCCATTGGCAGCAGGTTTAGCAGGGCCGACATCTGTAGCAGCTGGCGATGCAGGAGAGGTCACAGCAGCCAGTGTTGATGGGGACTCCGTTACAGCTGAGGATGCTGCCAACGGCAGCGGAGGTGGAGGAGCCCACGGCGGTGTTCTGTGGGAAGGAGCTGAGGATGGGGCCGGGCAGGGTCAGCACCACCGGGGAGGGCTCGATGACAACGGTGGAGCTCTAGCACTGCCTGCAACAGGGCTCATTGCAGCTGCTGGCCAGCGGGGTCGGGCCGCGGGTCTGGCAGGGCAGGCAGGGCTCACAGGGACGGCACTGGTTGCAGCAGGACATGTCTTGGAGGTAAAGGTGCACCTGGGAGAGAGGTCAGGGAGGAAACAGAGCAGAGGCACGAATCAGGGAAAGCCTGAAAACCCACCAAAAGGAAGCCAAGGCACCTGCCATGTGAGGAGGCAGATGGTGTGAAGGATTGAAGAAGGATTTCTTTTCCTGGGCATAGAGAGGTCCCTCAGAGAGCAGCCAGATCCTGGGATCTCACTGATGAGCCTGGAGCAGGGATCATCTGAGCTGTCCTTGAAGGCCAGACCCAGGCCTAGAGGAGGAGGTGGAGGACAAAGGGAGTTCCAACTCACCTGCTTCCCAAGGACAAGGAGGGGGCAGAAGTGGCTGAGAGAGCAAAGAGCAAGGCTTCATTTTATCCTAGCCTTGTGCAGCCTCAGGCCCAGAGGAAGACACAACCATCTTCCTGCAGCTCCTAAGGAATGGAAACATCCCAGGAAGTGACACGGCAGCGGTGCTGGTTCCCCCTGCGTGCCAGAAGGATGTGGTGGAGTCAGGTGAGCTCAGCCTGGAGCACTCCTGGAGCTTTGTTTATTATGATCGTGTGACAGGAAGGACTCCAGCTGCACCCAGCCTGGCCATCCTCGTCTGCTCATTCAAGGGCTCCTCTGAGCATCACCCTGTCCTCCAATTTCCTTCCCTTCCGGCCCATTCCAACGGGCAGTGGCTCTTGTCCTCCCAGGCAGTGGCTGCACTTCAGCGTTTCCACTCCCTTTCACCCTAAGGTGCCCTCAGGAGGCAGCTGCCAACCTCTGGGACCTCCTCCTCTCCCTGGATGCTGCCTGGGTATCTGTCCTGCTTCGAGTGTCCTCTCCCTGCTTCAGTGGGAGCTCAAGGCAGCTCCTCAGTCCCATCCCTCGCTCTTGCCTCTGCCCCCACGTGCTCCTGGGCAATGACGTGCGTGGCAGTGGGATTGTGTCCCAGTGTGGGGGATTCTCTGCACGCACATCCGTGTGCTCGTGTGTGCACATCCATGGGTGCCTCTGGAGACACCGTGGTTCTATGGACCCTTTCTGCGAGCAAGTGGGCCCTTCCTCATTCCTAAGGGAATGGGAGGGCAGGACACGCTGTCTATGGGCCTCGTTCAGCCTGGGACCCTTTGAGTTGAGCACAACATCTGTGGCTACTCCACAGCCCGTGACCGTGAGACCTTCCCTCGCTGCATCTCTGCCCACAAATATTCCCAACTTGTGCTCTCCGCACGGGAGAACCCCAGTGGCTGAGAGGCCCTGGGAGGTCAGCGGCCCCACAAGCACTCAGGGCAGTTCCTGCTGCTCTGGATGGAGCTGTGCTGGGGGAGAAGGCTCAGGCAGAAGATGGCTGTGAGCATGGAAAGAAGGGAAGGCAGCAGGAACGGTCTTGGCTGGAGTCCAGAGCCTCTTCCTCACCTTCCCACCCATCTCTAGAAGCAGAGGCCTTGGCATGCATCCACAAGCAAGGATGCCAAGGGCAGGAGCCCTGTTCCCAAATAGAATTGCACGGAGGCAGCAGCAGCGTGGCTGATGGGCTCCGCTCTGGGCAGGAGTGAGTCCCCGTTGGAGCCGGCTGGAAGTGACTCTGTCAGACACGGGGGCAGGCCCTGTGTTTCTCTCCCAGATGCCTCCTCGTGCAGCCGTCCTCTCCACGCTACCAAAGCCTTGCCACACAATCCCTATCCAGTGTGCCCAACACACGGTGAGGCACAATTGCTTGAATAAAAGTGTCAGCAGAAAAGAACCAGCCCAGGCTTCCTTCGGGGACAGTTGGGCCTGGGAATAATCGTAAGAAAATTGATGTTCTTCATCACGCTTAAAGATTGGGAATAAAATCTCCAATCCTACAGCTGTCTAATGTCCTTGTTAGATCCCTTGGGCAGTGGAACAGCGGGAGTTAGTGATGGTCATTTCCATACTGGTGTTCTCCTCAGCTCTTAACTGCTGACTTTCACATCCACCCTGGGCCTCTCTGACCCCCCAGGGCATTTTCCCAAAGGCTTTTACCTGCCAGGTCCCAGAGGGGGCAAATCTGCTTTTATGGAGTGCAGGGCTGCAGGGCTGCTGATTCATTTAGCTGAACACTCATTGGTGCGAGGTCTCAGGCCCTGCCTCACTCAGCACCAGCACTCAGCGTCCCCACTGACACCTGCCCGTGCCCTCACGAGGGTCACAAAGTACAGACGTGTCCTCACACACCCCTGCAGAGAGTCAGGAAAATACTTGTGTGGACACATCGAGCCACCAGAGGGTCAAGCACAAATGAAAACACATAAAAGCAACGGTGGCCTCTGCTGAGGGGATTTGGGCACCACACTGGCACAACAGGACTCAAGTACATTGGGGAAGGACCGGCTGCCAGACAGGCTCATGGTGCTGCCTGAGGACCCGCAGAGACCAAACCGAGAGGAGAGAGGAGAAATGAGGCCAGAAAACTGTCCTGAGAGCATGGTCAGTGTTGCGATAGGGTCAAACCCTTGCAGCAGGAGCCCCTCTGCGTGCAACAAGGAGCAACCGTCAGAGACAGGTGGAGAGAGCAAGAGAAAAAGACGTGCCATGTCCTCTTCCATGGGGGCACTGGGGCATCCAGATCCAAAATACCAGAGCGATGCCCATTTCCTGACAACTTCACAAAACACAAGCGCACCCCAGAGACCCAGGTGCTCATCACCTGCCTGCACGAGATGTCACCAGCACTGGAGATGACTCTTCTGCCTACACGCATGTGTTTCTGCCCCACAAACCCTCAGGCCTCTCTTCCCTGGCACTTAGAGAAGCCTCATCCGGGACAGCACCGGGCATAAGGCAGGAAATGCAAAGGCAGCAGGGCAGGAAAGCAGGACACAGCCCATCCCATTAGCTGGGATGGTTGGCGTTTCCTGGGAGCTTGTCAGAAAATGATCCCTTCCCCAGAGGGAGCCCCTGGGCCTGAGGCAGGGCAGGAGCACTCTAAAAGGCAGCCCAGCTCTCTGCGCTCTCATCCACTTCTCTCACCTCCCTCTCCTTGGCAATCAGGTGAGTGCGAAGCCGCTTCTGCTCCTCCTTCCAGACCAGGTGTCTCCTCGCTGTCAGTCCCAGCTGCTGTGGGCTGTGCTAGCGCAGGGCTGGGAGCTGCTTCTCCTGGCAGAGGGAAGGGGAGAGCAGGGCTTGCCCAGAGAGGGGCTGGGATGTGCTTGAGGAGTCTGTTGGGATCTGATTTGAGCAGTGTGTGTTCTGGGCCAGGAGGTGCCTTGCCCCCCATGGGGCTGAATGCAGAGCTGCTCCTCATGTGTCCCCTATCCCTCTTTCCTCCCTCATTCTCTCCCAGGTGCACCTCTTGCCCAGAGACATGTCCTGCTGTCCCTGTGAGCCCTGCCGGCCCTGCCAGCCCTGCGGCCCGACCCCGCTGGCCAGCAGCTGCAATGAGCCCTGTTGCAGGCAGTGCCAGAGCTCCACCGTTGTCATCGAGCCCTCTGCTGTGGTGGTGACCCTGCCCGGCCCCATCCTCAGCTCCTTCCCACAGAACACCGTTGTGGGCTCCTCCACCTCCGCTGCCGTTGGCAGCATCCTCAGCTGTAACGGAGTCCCCATCAACACTGGCTGCTGTGACCTCTCCTGCATCGCCAGCTGCTACAGATGTCGGCCCTGCTAAATCCACTGGCAACGTTCCTGGGCAAGAAAATCCAAAGACTTCAGAACAAGGTGCTGGACACGAGATAGAGCTTTGAGCCATTGTTTTTACATCTTTTGGCCATCATTTCCTCTTTCCACTCTCTTGTCTCTCTTCCCTTTGCTGTTGCCTTAGCTCAACACCAACCCAGCAGGAACCTGTTGGACACCCTCCCTCTGCAGAACAGGCAGATTAACAGCCTGCAGGAGCTCCACCGCATCTCGGTGGCTGCCCCTGGTGCTCCCCGTGAGCCACCTCCTTCTATTCTTTAGACTCATTAAAGTTGTGCTGCATCCAAGCCTTGGAGAGGACTGGGTTGAGTGCAACAGAGGAGCCTTCTTCATTCCCCAAGGAACACATTGCACGGGGTTGTCTTTTGTGCCGTGACTCTTGGAGCTGCAGAAGTCATTCCTGGCTCCTCCTCAGCCAATTGCCATCCGTCCTTCCAGCCTTACTGCACCCCTTCCCAGATGGGCCCAGATGCTGCTGCTGGATAACTGCAGACCTCAGGGGCATTCAGGGAGGTTCTTCTGTGTCCTCTCTGCAGAGAACACCCTGGTCCTTTTCTCTGTAAGGGGTGCCATGCTTCCAGATGGCTTTGAATCACTGGGGAATCATCAAGGTCCTGAAATTTAACAAGTCTCTGTGCCAGATTTTTCACCTGGGCAGAGTGGCACCAGACCCTAAATGAAATTGGGAGGAGAGTGCCTGGAGGCCAGCTGTGCACAAAGGGCTCTGGAGGTGCTGGCTGAGAGCAGCACAATCGGATTCAGCAGTGCCCTGGCAGCCAAGAGGGCAAAGCGCATCCCAGGTGCAGCAGACCCTGCAGAACCAGCTGATCAGGAGGGGTGATTCTCTTGCTGTGTGCAGTGTTGGTAGGGCCCCACCTTGAGTGCTGAGTGCAGCTCTGGGCTGTGATGGAGCTGCAAAGGTGCCTGAATGTGTCCAGAGGGGGTTAAGGAAGCTGATGAATAGACTGGAAGGCACATCCTACCAGGAGTGGGAGAGGACTTGAGGTTGTCCTAGTTTGGTGAAAAGTAGGCTGAGGGGCAACCTCATTGCTCTCTGCAGCTTCCTGAGGAGGGGAAGTGGAGGAGGAGGTGTTGCCTTTTCTCCCTGGAATCCAGGAACGGCACAGGTGGGAATGGTTCAGAAGAGATTGTGGGCAGGCTCAGAGTTGACTTGGGAAAGCATTTCTTTACTGAGAAGGTGATGAGACTCGGGGACAGTTTCCCCAGGCAGGGGATTGATTCCCTCTGGCTTTCAGTGTTTAAGAGGTATTTGGACAAGGCTCTTCATGCCACGCTTTAACTATTGGTCAGTGCTGAAGTGGTTCAGCAGTTGGACGGGATGATCCTTGTACCTCCCTTCATTCTCAAAAGATTCTATTCTGTTCCAGTCCAGTCCAGTCTATCCTTGTGACCTCACGCTGCCTTATCCCCTGCACTTGACCGGCATTTGCAGCCCAGGCAGGATGTTGCCCAACCACAAAAGGAGTGATTCTCTCAAGCAACACCACCTTTGCTGCAAACAAAGGGCTGTGGCACTCTTACCCACCTTCTAAAGGTGTTTCTGTCATTTGCTGCTGCTGTCAGACACCCTGGACACTCGGTGCCCCTCACAGCCCTCCACAGCCACGGCAGTGCTTGTGTATCTGCTGTTGGGTCAGTGAGTCACACACAGGAATGGTGTTGCTTATCTCTCTTATTGCCTCAATACAATTGGATTTACCTGCGGTCAGGCTCCGTTACTGTTCTGACCACTCTTTCTCTTCAAGATATAGAATATGGCACAAGCTGGCTTTGAAGAAAGCACGACTGGAAGGGTTATCATCAAGTGGAAAGGTTGTGGTTGGTTTGGCCTCAGTATTTCTTTTCCAATGAGATTTAAATAAACTGATTTATGAGAAGGAACAGGACAATGTGGCAGGGATCTTCATTTACTGAATGGCGAGGGGTTGCAAAGGACGATGTCTGCTCTATCCCTCTTCAGCTTCTCACTATGGAAAGGCAGAAATCTTACTCTTTCTGCATGTGTTTTTCTTTTCTTGTGGCAGCCTGGGTTGGGAGAGGGTTCGAGAATCGTAAAATCATGGAATGGTTTGTTTTGGAAGGAACCTTAAAGATCACCCAGGTCCATCCGCCCTGCCAGTTGCAGGGACCCCTCCCACTAGACCAGGCTGCTCAAGGCCATATCAAAGCTGGCCCTGAACTCTTTCAGGGAGGGGGCATCCACTTCTCCTCTGGGCAACCTTTGCCAGTGCCTCACCACCCTCATCGTGAAGAATTCCTTTGTAATATCTCATCTCCTCGTTCCAATGTAAAGCCGGAATGCAGGGCCTGATCACCACTGGCTTAGGAGAAGTCGAGTATGACTTGCTCAGCTCCAAGAGACAAGGACTGGAAAGGACCCCATTGTCCTGTGTGCCACCCTCCCCTTCCTCTGGGAGTCATGAAAGGTCCACGTGAGTCCCCACCTTTCTTCCCACCACCCAGGGCAATGCCTTTCTTCCTTGACAGCTCCAGACAGTGACACCAAAAAAGGACTGAGTGAAGGCAAAACTGGAATGCAGAAAACTTGAATGACTCTGAAGAGGGCAAGGAGGTCACTTGTAGAGGAGGGGGCAGCCAGAGCAGGGGGAGCATTGGCAGCCGTTGAAAATCCGTGTCCATTGCCCACAGAGGAGATCCCACGGGGGGTTTATCTCCCTGATAAAAAAGGGAGAGGGGTGAGAGGATCCCCTCAGGCTGGCTTTGAGAGTTTTATAGCCTGGAAGAAAAGGAGAACAAGAGGAGACAGAAGAGAGGGGAAGGCTGGGAAGTTACTTTTTGGCCATGAATTCAGAGAGCACCAGCTGCTCTCCTTGGGAAGGGCAGCAGTGGATGCTCAGCGTCTCTGAAAGCAATGATGGCCAGGAGCGCTGTCCTTAGTTCAGAGTCCAGGTCTGGATTCCTGGGGGTCCTGCTCTGGGCTGTTGTCAGTGGCTTTAGCAGGGCTGTCATCTGTTGCCACAGTAACGGCTGGTGATGCAGGAGAGGTCAATGCCCCCAGAGGAGATGGGCGTTCCGTTGGAGCTGAGGATGGTGCCGACGGCAGCGGAGGTGGAGGAGCGAGGAGCCCAAAACGGTGTTCTGTGGGAAGGAGCTGAGGATGGGGCCGGGCAGGGTCACCACCACAGGGCAGGGCGCGATGACAACGGTGGAGCTCTGGGGAAAATTTCTGACTCAAATGGTGTTGGGCACTTGCCTGAAGAGGCTTTTCTTTGAAGAAATATTTAGCAGCGTCATTGGGTCTGGTGGCACTTGGCAGTACCGTGTCTGCATGAGGCCAAGAAACCTTTCTGCCTCACTGCCCACTTTCTACCTCCCATGACAAACAGCGCCACGACCCAGTACACAGTGCAGGACAATGATGTAAAAAGGATGCAAAGAAAGGGCTTCACACTCACCTCATCGCGAGAAAGAGGCAAGAGAAGTGGATGAGGAGCTGGGCTGGCTTATATGATGGCCCTGACCTGCTCCAGGAGCAGAGATTCACCTGCAGCCTGTGGTGAAGATTGTGCTGATGCAAGTTGCCTCCCTGCAGCCCAGGGCAGAGCACGGGGCAGCAGCTGTGCACACTGCAGCCCATGCAGGACCCCACGCTGGAGCCGCTGGCTGTGTCCTGAAGGAGCTGCAGCCCAGGGAGAGGAGCCCACACTGCAGGAGTGTTTCTGGCAGGAGCTGCGGCCCATGGGGAAACGCCGCTGGAGCAGTCTGTTCCTGAAGGACTGTGCCCATGGCTAGAGGCTTGAAGAAATGCAGTCTGTGGGAAGGACCCACGTTGGAGAAGTTTGTGAAAGACTCCATCGCGTAGGTGAGACCCATTGCTGCAGCAGGGGAAGAGCCTGAGGAGGAAAGGGCAGTGCTGCTGGAGCATTATGAATGTGTTAGAAATCTCTGAGTCCTTATCTTCACCCACAGGGTTTTCATGGTATATTCTCTCCTAATCTTGTTGATGGAGGGGGAGGGATAGAGGGGCTTGGTGGATACCTGGCAGCCAGCATGGTCAACCCAGCACATCCAGTTCAAACAGCCCTTAGCGGTGAGAGCACGTGCAGAACAGCAGTGGCTCTGAGCTTCCCTTCATTAACCCCAGTTCCCTCTTGGGGCAGGACAGTGGTGTGGGGAGTTCTGCCCTTCCACTTGGATGCTTTTTCTCAAGACATCCAGAATTTCATGCAGGAAACAGGACAGGAGACTGTGGTGGTTGCCTGGAGACATTTCCACCAATGTGAATGAAAGTGATTTCCATTTACAAAAAAATCCTCTCTCCCCAGAAATGCAGGCAATTCCTGAGCAGGGACTGTCTGGGGGGACCAGTGAAGCAGTCAAGAGCTCTGCCCTCCCCTGCAGCTCTTGGGAAGTGCCCCCAGCACCTGCAGCATTGGGGATCTTCACATTCTCCTTCAAGCTCTGTAGCAGAGCCCTTTGCTCTCCCTCAAAACACCTCCCTTCCCCTCTCCCCATTTCCATGCTGATTGCCCTCAGCTCCCGTGTGCTGAGCTCCAATTTCCAGCCTTGATGCATTCAGCAGTCATTCCTTGGAAAAGCATCTCCCAGCTACTCCTGCCCGTGGCTGCTGGCCTGGGCTTCTTCTAGATTGGGTGGTGGGGAGGAGGGAAAGGTGGAGCAGCAGATATGGGCTATGTCAAAGGCTGCTCCCTGCATTCCAGCTCCTGCCATTCTCTACAGCAAATCACCTTCCAGAGCTGCTCACCCACCCCTTATCACCCCAGGGCAGCTCCAAACAGAGCAAGCAAGAGGGATGCCCTTCCTCCAGAGCTCATGGGGCTGCTGACTCTTCGGGACCTCCTGCCTTTCAGAGCATTTGTGGGCAGAGACACAGCACTGATGGTCACTGGCAGCAGAGAATCCAGGGCTGCTTTCCTCAGATCCAGGGGATGCTGCCCAGACGAGCGGCTACGGCGAGGTGTCCCAATCTCCCATTCCTCAGCAAATGGAAACGGGTTTCCTTGTGCCCTCATCCCCTTCCTCTCTCCTCTGGCATCTGGAAAGTGTCCACAGAGAGAAGGACCACATGGAGGTCCCGTTTGAATGCAGCAGAGTCAAAAGAGAGAAACAAAGTCAGTTCAAGTGGAAATCAGCAATGCAGGGAGCACTGCGGGAAGGAGAGAGTCTGCACGGCTGGGCTGTGGATGTTCGGGCTTGTTCCTGCGTGATGTTTGTCTGCCTGTCCCACAGACTGGGAGAAGCTACATGGTCCCCACCAGGGTGACCTTGGGGGCCTGTTGTGAGGACAGGGATCAAGGATTTCGGGGTGAACTGAAGAAACTGACCCTCATTGTGTGCAGAGGATGCTCAGCCCATCGGGTGTTGTCTGAGAGCTGAGCTCCCTTGTGCACACAGGGCAGCAGCTCCACCCAGTGTGGTTTCCCTGCCTGAAGACCTGCGATAAGATCTCCACACAATTTTAGATCACCATTAAAATGCTCCTTGGCTACTCCAGGCAGGCAATTAAGAACAAGGAAAGCAGGAGTGGGGCAATTAAGATACCAGTGCCTCCAGGAATCATCAGACCTAGAAAGAGTTGCAAGAGGAGCCAGCCCTTACCTGGCCAAGCTCCACTCCAAGAGACCAGAAAAGTTTGTCAGAGCTCTGCCAGGTTCTCTCTGCTGTGCTCTCCCACCACTCCTCAGCCCTGGCAGGGCCAGGCCTTCCCCTGGGGTGAAGTGCTTCCCTTTCCTTGCAGCAGTGGATAATTTTATTCTTCTGACACCAACACAAAGGATTTACCTGAGCACCCTTTGGTTTCCTCCCTTTCCTTGTCACCAGGACTACCATTTCTCTTTCCTGCTGCCTTCCACAGCCTTTTTTCCACCTTTTCCTGGGTGTGACTGAGTCCCTGCTCCTCTCAGGCACCTCCTTTAACACTTGTTTCACCCTATGCAAACTGCTTGATGTCAGCCCTGCACGCCTGCCAAAGTCTGGAACCTGGCAAGTGGTGCAGGAGTGGTGGTGGGGCTGGAAGAGAGGTGGATCCCTGCTGGCCATGCCCACGCGTGCTCTCCATGGCCCTAGCCTGGGCAATGGAGGGGAGGAGAAGGTGGAGGTGAGTCCGTGGACCATCCCTCAGTCTATTCCTTCATCAACACACCTGCCAACTTTTGGGGACCTCTTCTGTCCTCTCCCCCTTCCCCAGCACAGCAGTGACCAGAGCAGGAAGCACCCCAGTCCATGAGCCTCCCAAAATCAAAGCCGTTCTTCCTGGGCAGCTTGGGAGGGCTTGCAGGGAGGGAAGAACTCAGAGATCCAGGGTGAGTTGCAGAAATCTTTAATGAGTCTCAAAGGGTAATTCAGATCGATCCAAGCACAGGCTCTCAGTGGGAGGATTATGAGCAGCAAGTGAGAGACTGCCCCCTTGGCCATGCTGAAGGTCATGCAAGGCATCCCTTTGCTTTTCCCACAGTGTGCAGCTGTGGCCACCAGTGGAGGCACAGGGCAAGGGAAGGAGAGCACTAACTGAGAGGTTACTTACTGTGAGTACTCACTCCCTGTCCTAGCTCTTTGAAGTAGAGGGCACTTACAAACCTGTGTTTCCTTGTCCAGGCTGCAGCCTCCAGGTTTCTTGGGCTTTTTCCGTCATCCAAGCCCCTGGATCCAGGTGCAGCTGCAAAAGTCTCGCTGGGCTGTTCTTCCCAGCACCCCAGCCTGGAAAGGCAGAGACTTATCCCCACAGCCCCCAGGGGCTGCTGCTGGGCAGGCTGAGCTCAGAGCTCCAGGCAAGCAGGGACAGGGAGGGAACTGCTCCCCAGAGCACCCCCACGTTTCTGTGCAGCGCTGCACGCTGTGGGAACCAGTGTGGGCTCAGTGCACAGAAATAGGCAGCGCTGTCCTGGAGCTCCACATCCTGCACGTGCAGAAACACCTGGGAGTCCTCTGCAGACAGCACAGAGGAGAACCTTCCCACTTCCACTCGAGCTCTGGTCTTGCTCACCCACAGCAGCAACTGAGGGGCCTGGGTCTGGTGCTGCTGGTACCAGAAGATGAAGGGAGAGCGATCACTTGTGGAGAAATTGCAGTGCAGCTTTGCACTGTGTCCTGCCTGGATGGTCATCTCTGCTGGGAACTGGAACACAGAGTCCTTTTGGGCTCCACCTGTCAAGTAAGAAACAGGATTTTAGCTTTGCTTTCCTGGGAACGTGTTTGTCTCCCACTCCATCAGCTCGCTCACTGCCACCATGGCCCAGCTCACATTTACAGCCTCTGAAAGACTGAGATCCCTGTCCCTGCTCATGTCTTGATGTATGTTCCTGCCACCCCTCACACCCCACATCACCCTGCTTTTCAGCCACACTCCCTGCTCTTTCCCTCCACTCATTCTCTCCAGATCCCCAAGGTTTCTGCCCATCCCTACAGACATTGGTACCATTGTACCCAAAGCACCTCGCAGAGAAGCTCCAATGCGCCCCATCGCTCCGTTCCCCAGCACCGCTCCCTCCCTCTCTCAGGCTTTCTCTCTATTAGCAACACATTCAGGAAGGCTGGGTTCCTGCACATTGCGGGGGAGATCTTATTCCTCCTCCATGCCCATCACTCCTGACCTGTCCCACATTATTTGCCATCCCCACACGCAGCCCCTGCTCTCCCAACACAACCACTGCCAGTTCCCCAGGCACTCAGCACTCACGGCTCCTCCCTTCCACCACCAGCAGCACAAACTTTTGCCTCTTCCTGCCCAGCCTGAAAGTCCCATCTCACCAAAGGCTGCCAGTTGCAGCAGGGCTGCCAGCAGAAGGAGGAGCATGTCCCGCTGTCCCTTCCAGGGGCACTCAGGGACCTGCCAGCAGGAGGGACCTGATGCTCGCACCTTGCCCTCTTCTGCCTCTGCCAGCTCAAAGAGGCCTCCAAGCCCCAGCCCAGAGGGTGGAGCCAAATCCTTTAGAGCAGTAGTGAATATGAAACAGAGACGTGGGTAGAGGGCACCAATATAAGATCCGGGGATGGGCAGGAGGGAGATGAAGGCTCTCATAACTCTGTCTCCAGGCAGAAAGGCTCTACCCAGGCTTTACATTTTCCTCTCAGGAAAGCAGTCTCTAGAGCTCCAGATGTGCACGGCTGCCCTTCAGCTTCAACACCTCCTCCTGATGAGGTTTCCTTCCCAAGGATAGTTCCATTCCGAGCTTAAGGAGATTCCCTCCTCAAGAGCCAGAGGGGCTGCTGACATCACCAATTGGGTCCCCACAGCCAGAGGCTCCTGCGTCCAGGGCTGCACTTGTGGGGCTCCCCATCCACAGAAGGAGCCCCAGGGCCCCGCACTCCCGGCCTGTCTGGCAGGAGGTGCAGGAAGGCTGGAAGCACTGATGGCCACTGGCTGAGGTGTAGCCGGGAATGCCTTCCCCAGCCACAGGGGACAGAGCACAAAAGACAACCCAGAGCGATGAGTCCTGCTCTCTGCTTAATCTGACAGCAAGGAAAGGTCCATTTTTGAACCAAGGCAGCCCTCCCCAAAAAGCCCCCTTTACCCTGGGCAGGCTGGAAGAGCTGCCAGAGGAGGAAGAAGGACTCAGAGGCCCAGGTTTGGATGCAGCACAACTTTACTGAGTCTAAAGAAAGAAGGAAAGGAGGGGGCTCAGAGGGAGCACCAGGGGCAGCCACCAAGATGCAGTGGCGCTCCTGCAGGGTGTCCGTCTGCCTGCCCTGTAGGAAGGGAGGCCAAGAGCTCCCTGCTAGGTTGTTGTTGGGGGAAAGCGTCAGCAAAGGAAAGTGATCGAGAGAAGAGTTGAAGAAAGACACAGTGGCTCAAAGCTCTATCTCGTGTCCAGCACCGTCTTCTGAGGTTTTGGGAGGATCCTGTCCAGGGCCATTGGCAGCAGGTTTAGCAGGGCCGACATCTGTAGCAGCTGGCGATGCAGGAGAGGTCACAGCAGCCAGTGTTGATGGGGACTCCGTTACAGCTGAGGATGCTGCCAACGGCAGCGGAGGTGGAGGAGCCCACGGCGGTGTTCTGTGGGAAGGAGCTGAGGATGGGGCCGGGCAGGGTCAGCACCACCGGGGAGGGCTGGATGACAAAGGTGGAGCTCTGGCACTGCAGGCAACAGGGCTCATTGCAGCTGCTGGCCAGCGGGGTCGGGCCGCAGGGCTGGCAGGGCAGGCAGGGCTCACAGGGACGGCACTGGTTGCAGCAGGACATGTCTTGGAGGTAAAGGTGCACCTGGGAGAGAGGTCAGAGAGGAAACAGAGCAGAGGCACGAATCAGGGAAAGCCTGAAAACCCACCAAAAGGAAGCCAAGGCACCTGCCATGTGAGGAGGCAGATAGTGTGAAGGATTGAAGAAGGATTTCTTTTTCCTGGGCACAGAGAGGTCCCTCAGAGAGCAGCCAGATCCTGGGATCTCACTGATGAGCCTGGAGCAGGGATCATCTGAGCTGTCCTTGAAGGCCAGAGCCAGGCCTAGAGGAGGAGGTGGAGAACAAAGGGGGTTCCAACTCACCTGCTTCCCAAGGAGAAGGAGGGGGCAGAAGTGGCTGAGAGAGCAAAGAGCAGGGCTTCCTTTTATCCTAGCCTTGTGCAGCCTCAGGCTCAGAGGAAGACACAACCATCTTCCTGCAGCTCCTAAGGAATGGAAACATCCCAGGAAGTGACACGGCAGTGGTGCTGGTTCCCCCTGCGTGCCAGAAGGATGTGGTGGAGTCAGGTGAGCTCAGCCTGGAGCACTCCTGGAGCTTTGTTTATTATGATCGTGTGACAGGAAGGACCCCAGCTGCACCCAGCCTGGCCATCCTTGTCTGCTCCTCTAAGGGCTCTTTTGAGCATCACCCTGTCCTCCTCTTTCCTTCACTTCTGGCCCATCCCAACAGGCAGTGGCTCTTGTCCTCCCAGGCAGTGGCTGCACTTCAGCGTTTCCACTCCCTTTCACCCTAAGGTGCCCTCAGGAGGCAGCTGCCAACCTCTGGGACCTCCTCCTCTCCCTGGATGCTGCCTGGGCATCTGTCCTGCTTCGAGTGTCCTGTCCCTGCTTCAGCGGGAGCTCAAGGCAGCTCCTCAGTCCCATCCCTCGCTCTTGCCTCTGCCCCCACGTGCTCCTGGGCAATGACGTGCGTGGCAGTGGGATTGTGTCCCAGTGCGGGGGATTCTCTGCACGCACATCCGTGTGCCCGTGTGTGCACACCCCTGGGTGCCTCTGGGGACACCGTGGTTCTATGGACACGGCCCTTTCTGCGAGCAAGTGGGCCCTTCCTCATTCCTAAGGGAATGGGAGGGCAGGACACGCTGTCTATGGGCCTCGTTCAGCCTGGGACCCTTGGAGTTGAGCACAACATCTGTGGCTACTCCACAGCCCGTGACCGTGAGACCTTCCCTCGCTGCATCTCTGCCCACAAATATTCCCAACCTGTGCTCTCCGCACGGGAGAACCCCAGTGGCTGAGAGGCCCTGGGAGGTCAGCGGCCCCACAAGCACTCAGGGCAGTTCCTGCTGCTCTGGATGGAGCTGTGCTGGGGGAGAAGGCTCAGGCAGAAGATGGCTGTGAGCATGGAAAGAAGGGAAGGCAGCAGGAACGGTCTTGGCTGGAGTCCAGAGCCTCTTCCTCACCTTCCCACCCATCTCTAGAAGCAGAGGCCTTGGCATGCATCCACAAGCAAGGATGCCAAGGGCAGGAGCCCTGTTCCCAAATAGAATTGCACGGAGGCAGCAGCAGCGTGGCTAATGGGCTCCGCTCTGGGCAGGAGTGAGTCCCCGTTGGAGCCGGCTGGAAGTGACTCTGTCAGACACGGGGGCAGGCCCTGTGTTTCTCTCCCAGATGCCTCCTCGTGCAGCCGTCCTCTCCACGCTACCAAAGCCTTGCCACACAATCCCTATCCAGTGTGCCCAACACACGGTGAGGCACAATTGCTTGAATAAAAGTGTCAGCAGAAAAGAACCAGCCCAGGCTTCCTTCGGGGACAGTTGGGCCTGGGAATAATCGTAAGAAAATTGATGTTCTTCATCACGCTTAAAGATTGGGAATAAAATCTCCAATCCTACAGCTGTCTAATGTCCTTGTTAGATCCCTTGGGCAGTGGAACAGCGGGAGTTAGTGATGGTCATTTCCATACTGGTGTTCTCCTCAGCTCTTAACTGCTGACTTTCACATCCACCCTGGGCCTCTCTGACCCCCCAGGGCATTTTCCCAAAGGCTTTTAACTGCCAGGTCCCAGAGGGGGCAAACCTGCTTTTATGGAGTGCAGGGCTGCAGGGCTGCTGATTCATTTAGCTGGACACTCATTGGTGCGAGGTCTCAGGCCCTGCCTCACTCAGCACCAGCACTCAGCGTCCCCACTGACACCTGCCCGTGCCCTCACGAGGGTCACAAAGTACAGACGTGTCCTCACACACCTCTGCAGAGAGTCAGGAAAATACTTGTGTGGACACATCGAGCCACCAGAGGGTCAAGCACAAATGAAAACACATAAAAGCAACGGTGGCCTCTGCTGAGGAGGTTTGGGCACCTCACTGGCACAACAGGACTCAAGTACATTGGGGAAGGACCGGCTGCCAGACAGGCTCCTGGTGCTGCCTGAGGACCCGCAGAGACCAAACCGAGAGGAGAGAGGAGAAATGAGGCCAGAAAACTGTCCTGAGAGCATGGTCAGTGTTGCGATAGGGTCAAACCCTTGCAGCAGGAGCCCCTCTGCGTGCAACAAGGAGCAACCGTCAGAGACAGGTGGAGAGAGCAAGAGAAAAAGACGTGCCATGTCCTCTTCCATGGGGGCACTGGGGCATCCAGATCCAAAATACCAGAGCGATGCCCATTTCCTGACAACTTCACAAAACACAAGCGCACCCCAGAGACCCAGGTGCTCATCACCTGCCTGCACGAGATGTCACCAGCGCTGGAGATGAGTCTTCTGCCTACACGCATGTGTTTCTGCCCCACAAACCCTCAGGCCTCTCTTCCCTGGCACTTAGAGAAGCCTCATCCGGGAGAGCACCGGGGCATAAGGCAGGAAATGCAAAGGCAGCAGGGCAGGAAAGCAGGACACAGCCCATCCCATTAGCTGGGATGGTTGGCGTTTCCTGGGAGCTTGTCAGAAAATGATCCCTTCCCCAGAGGGAGCCCCTGGGCCTGAGGCAGGGCAGGAGCACTCTAAAAGGCAGCCCAGCTCTCTGCGCTCTCATCCACTTCTCTCACCTCCCTCTCCTTGGCAATCAGGTGAGTGGGAAGCCGCTTCTGCTCCTCCTTCCAGACCAGGTGTGTCCTCGCTGTCAGTCCCAGCTGCTGTGGGCCGTGCTAGCGCAGGGCTGGGAGCTGCTTCTCCTGGCAGAGGGAAGGGGAGAGCAGGGCTTGCCCAGAGAGGGGCTGGGATGTGCTTGAGGAGTCTGTTGGGATCTGATTTGAGCAGTGTGTGTTGGGCAAGGAGGTGCCTTGCCCCCCATGGGGCTGAATGCAGAGCTGCTCCTCATGTGTCCCCTATCCCTCTTTCCTCCCTCATTCTCTCCCAGGTGCACCTCTTGCCCAGAGACATGTCCTGCTGTCCCTGTGAGCCCTGCCTGCCCTGCCAGCCCTGCGGCCCGACCCCGCTGGCCAGCAGCTGCAATGAGCCCTGTTGCAGGCAGTGCCAGAGCTCCACCGTTGTCATCGAGCCCTCCCCTGTGGTGGTGACCCTGCCCGGCCCCATCCTCAGCTCCTTCCCACAGAACACCGCCGTGGGCTCCTCCACCTCCGCTGCCATTGGCAGCATCCTCAGCTGTAACGGAGTCCCCATCAACACTGGCTGCTGTGACCTCTCCTGCATCGCCAGCTGCTACAGATGTCGGCCCTGCTAAATCCACCGGCAACGTTCCTGGGCAAGAAAATCCAAAGACTTCAGAACACGGTGCTGGACACGAGATAGAGCTTTGAGCCTCAGTTTTTACAGCTTTTGGCCATCATTTCCTCTTTCCACTCTCTTGTCTCTCTTCCCTTTGCTGTTGCCTTAGCTCAACACCAACCCAGCAGAAACCTGTTGGACACCCTCCCTCTGCAGAACAGGCAGATTAACAGCCTGCAGGAGCTCCACCTCATCTCGGTGGCTGCCCCTGGTGCTCCCTGTGAGCCACCTCCTTCTATTCTTTAGACTCATTAAAGTTGTGCTGCATCCAAGCCTGGGTCTCTGAGTCTTCCTGCCTTCTCTGGTAGCTTTTCCAGTCAGTTCAGGGGTACAGATGGCATTTTGGAGAGGATTGGGTTGAGTGCAACAGAGGAGCCTTCTTCATTCCCCAGGGAACACATTGCATGGGGTTGTCTTTTGTGCCCTGACTCTTGGAGCTGCAGAAGTCATTCCTGGCTCCTCCTCAGCCAATTGCCATCCGTCCTTCCAGCCTTACTGCACCCCTTCCCAGATGGGCCCAGATGCTGCTGCTGGATAACTGCAGACCTCAGGGGCATTCAGGGAGGTTCTTCTGTGTCCTGTCTGCAGAGAACACCCTGGTCCTTTTCTCTGTAAGGGGTGCCATGCTCCCAGATGGCTTTGAATCACTGGGGAATCATCAAGGTCCTGAAATTTAACAAGTCTCTGTGCCAAATTTTTCACCTGGGCAGAGTGGCACCAGACCCTAAATGAAATTGGGAGGAGAGTGACTGGAGGCCAGCTGTGCACAAAGGGCTCTGGAGGTGCTGGCTGAGAGCAGCACAATCGGATTCAGCAGTGCCCTGGCAGCCAAGAGGGCAAAGCACATCCCAGGTGCAGCAGACCCTGCAGAACCAGCTGATCAGGAGGGGTGATTCTCTTGCTGTGTGCAGTGTTGGTAGGGCCCCACCTTGAGTGCTGAGTGCAGCTCTGGGCTGTGATGGAGCTGCAAAGGTGCCTGAATGTGTCCAGAGGGGGTTAAGGAAGCTGATGAATAGACTGGAAGACACATCCTACCAGGAGTGGGTGAGGACTTGAGGTTGTCCTAGTTTGGTGAGAAGTAGGCTGAGGGGCAACCTCATTGCTCTCTGCAGCTTCCTGAGGAGGGGAAGTGGAGGAGGAGGTGTTGTCTTTTCTCCCTGGAATCCAGGAACAGCACAGGTGGGAATGGTTCAGAAGAGATTGTGGGCAGGTTCAGAGTTGACTTGGGAAAGCATTTCTTTACTGAGAAGGTGATGAGACTCAGGGACAGTTTCCCCAGGCAGGGGATTGATTCCCTCTGGCTTTCAGTGTTTAAGAGGTATTTGGACAAGGCTCTTCATGCCACGCTTTAACTATTGGTCAGTGCTGAAGTGGTTCAGCAGTTGGACGGGATGATCCTTGTACCTCCCTTCATTCTCAAAAGATTCTATTCTGTTCCAGTCCAGTCCAGTCTATCCTTGTGACCTCACGCTGTCTTATCCCCTGCACTTGACCGGCATTTGCAGCCCAGGCAGGATGTTGCCCAACCACAAAAGGAGTGATTCTCTCAAGCAACACCACCTTTGCTGCAAACAAAGGGCTGTGGCACTCTTACCCACCTTCTAAAGGTGTTTCTGTCATTTGCTGCTGCTGTCAGACACCCTGGACACTCGGTGCCCCTCACAGCCCTCCACAGCCACGGCAGTGCTTGTGTATCTGCTGTTGGGTCAGTGAGTCACACACAGGAATGGTGTTGCTTAGCTCTCCTATTGCCTCAATACAATTGGATTTACCTGCGGTCAGGCTCCGTTACTGTTCTGACCACTCTTTCTCTTCAAGATATAGAATATGGCACAAGCTGGCTTTGAAGAAAGCACGACTGGAAGGGTTATCATCAAGTGGAAAGGTTGTGGTTGGTTTGGCCTCAGTATTTCTTTTCCAATGAGATTTAAATAAACTGATTTATGAGAAGGAACAGGACAATGTGGCAGGGATCTTCACTGACTGATCCCTGAGAGATCTCCTCTTGGACAGAGGGACAAAGAGCAGAGTGCCCGGTGGGCTCAGTGGGGTAGTTGGTGCCAGCAGGATTTCACAGAGGTGCTCACTCTGCTTGTGAGAGCTGCAGCCTTGGGCTGTGCTGGCAGGAGCTTGGGGCTGGACACCGTGCAGGAGCCCGGAGAGGCCACTGCCATCAAGGCTTGAGATTGGTGGGAAAGGAGACACAAACACGGAGGATGGAGAGAATGCCGAGTGGTTGCAAAGGACGATGTCTGCTCTATCCCTCTTCTGCCTCTCACTGTGGAAAGGCAGGAATCTTAATCTTTCTGCATGTGTTTTTCTTTTCTTGTGGCAGCCTGGGATGGGAGAGGGTTCGAGAATCGTAAAATCATGGAATGGTTTGTGTTGGAAGGAACCTTAAAGATCACCCAGGTCCATCCGCCCTGCCAGTTGCAGGGACCCCTCCCACTAGACCAGGCTGCTCAAGGCCATATCTAAGCTGGCCCTGAACTCTTTCAGGGAGGGGGCATCCACTTCTCCTCTGGGCAACCTTTGCCAGTGCCTCACCACCCTCATCGTGAAGAATTCCTTTGTAATATCTCATCTCCTCGTTCCAATGTAAAGCCGGAATGCAGGGCCTGATCACCACTGGCTTAGGAGAAGTCGAGTATGACTTGCTCAGCTCCAAGAGACAAGGACTGGAAAGGACCCCATTATCCTGTGGCCCACCCTCCCTGTCCTCAGGGAGTCATGAAAGAGCCACGTGAGTCCCTACCTTTCCTCCCACCACCCAGGGCAATGCCTTTCTTCCTTCACAGCTCCAGACAGTGACACCAAAAAAGGACTGAGTGGAGGCAAAGACTGGAATGCAGAAAACTTGAATGACTCTGAAGAGGGCAAGGAGCTCACTTGTAGAGGAGGGGGCAGCCAGAGCAGGGGGAGCATTGGCAGCCGTTGAAAATGCGTGTCCATTGCCCACAGAGGAGATCCCACGGGGGTTTTATCTCCCTGATACACCGAGGGAGAGGGGTGAGAGGATCCCCCAGGCTGGCTTTGAGAGTTTTATAGCCTGGAAGAAAAGGAGAACAAGAGGAGACAGAAGAGAGGGGAAGGCTGGGAAGTTACTCTTTGGCCATGAATTCAGAGAGCGCCAGCTGCTCTCCTTGGGAAGGGCAGCAGTGGATGCTCAGCGTCTCTGAAAGCGATGATGGCCAGGAGCTCTGTCCTTAGTTCAGAGTCCAGGTCTGGATTGCTGGGGGTCCTGCTCTGGGCTGTCATCAGTGGCTTTAGCAGGGCTTGAATCTGTTGCCACAGTAACGGCTGGTGATGCAGGCAAGGTCAACGCCCCCGGAGGAGATGGGCGTTCCCTTGGAGCTGAGGATGCTGCCAACGGCAGCGGAGGTGGAGGAGCCCACAACGGTGTTCTGTGGGAAGGAGCTGAGGATGGGGCCGGGCAGGGTCACCACCAGAGCGGAGGGCTGGATGACAACGGTGGAGCTCTGGGGAAAATTTCTGACTCAAATGGTGTTGGGCACTTGCCTGAAGAGGGTTTTCTTTGAAGAAGTGTTTAGCAGCGTCATTGGGTCTGGTGGCACTTGGCAGGAGCTGCGGCCCATGGGGAAACGCCGCTGGAGCAGTCTGCTCCTGAAGGACTGTGCCCATGGCCAGAGGCTTGAAGAAATGCAGCCTGTGGGAAGGACCCACGTTGGAGAAGTTTGTGAAAGACTCCATCGCGTAGGTGAGACCCATTGCTGCAGCAGGGGAAGAGCCTGAGGAGGAAAGGGCAGTGCTGCTGAAGCATTATGAATGTGTTAGAAATCTCTGAGTCCTTATCTTCACCCACAGGATTTTCATGGTATATTCTCTCCTAATCTTGTTGATGGAGGGGGAGGGATAGAGGAGCTTGGTGGATACCTGGCAGCCAGCATGGTCAACCCAGCACATCCAGTTCAAACAGCCCTTGGTGGTGAGAGCACGTGCAGAATAGCAGTGGCTCTGAGCTTCCCTTCATTAACCCCAGTTCCCTCTTGGGGCAGGACAGTGGTGTGGGGAGTTCTGCCCTTCCACTTGCATGTGTTTCCTCAAGACATCCAGAATTTCATGCAGGAAACAGGACAGGAGACTGTGGTGGTTGTCAGGAGACATTTCCACCCATCGGAAGGGGTGAGATTTCCATTTACAAAAAACTCCCCTCCCGCAGAAATGCAGGCAATTCCTGAGCAGGGACTGTCTGGGGGGACCAGTGAAGCAGTCAAGAGCTCTGCCCTCCCCTGCAGCTCTTGGGAAGTGCCCCCAGCACCTGCAGCCTTGCTGATCTTCACATTCTCCTTCAAGCTCTGTAGCAGAGCCCTTTGCTCTCCCTCAAAACACCTCCCTTTCCCTCTCCCCATTTCCATGCTGATTGCCCTCAGCTCCCGTGTGCTGAGCTCCAATTTCCAGCCTTGATGCATTCAGCAGTCATTCCTTGGAAAAGCATCTCCCAGCTACTCCTGCCCGTGGCTGCTGGCCTGGGCTTCTTCTAGATTGGGTGGTGGGGAGGAGGGAAAGGTGGAGCAGCAGATATGGGCTATGTCAAAGGCTGCTCCCTGCATTCCAGCTCCTGCCATTCTCTCCAACAAATCACCTTCCAGAGCTGCTCACCCACCCCTTATCACCCCAGGGCAGCTCCAAACAGAGCAAGCAAGAGGGATGCCCTTCCTCCAGAGCTCATGGGGCTGCTGACTCTTCAGGACCTCCTGCCTTTCAGAGCATTTGTGGGCAGAGACACAGCACTGATGGTCACTGGCAGCAGAGAATCCAGGGCTGCTTTCCTCAGATCCAGGGGATGCTGCCCAGACGAGCGGCTATGGTGAGGTGTCCCAATCTCCCATTCCTCAGCAAATGGAAACGGGTTTCCTTGTGCCCTCATCCCCTTCCTCTCTCCTCTGGCATCTGGAAAGTGTCCACAGAGAGAAGGACCACATGGAGGTCCCGTTTGAATGCAGCAGAGTCAAAAGAGAGAAACAAAGTCAGTTCAAGTGGAAATCAGCAATGCAGGGAGCACTGCGGGAAGGAGAGAGTCTGCACGGCTGGGCTGTGGATGTTCGGGCTTGTTCCCGTGTGATGTTTGTCTGCCTGTCCCACAGACTGGGAGAAGCTACATGGTCCCCACCAGGGTGACCTTGGGGGCCTGTTGTGAGGACAGGGATCAAGGATTTCGGGGTGAATTGAAGAAACCGACCCTCATTGTGTGCAGAGGATGCTCAGCCCATCGGGTGTTGTCTGAGAGCTGAGCTCCCTTGTGCACACAGGGCAGCAGCTCCACCCAGTGTGGTTTCCCTGCCTGAGGACCTGCGATAAGATCTCCACACAATTTTAGATCACCATTAAAATGCTCCTTGGCTACTCCAGGGAGGCAATTAAGAACAAGGAAATCAGGAGTGGGGCAATTAAGGTACAAGTGCCTCCAGGAATCATCAGACCTAGAAAGAGTTGCAAGAGGAGCCAGCCCTTACCTGGCCAAGCTCCACTCCAAGAGACCAGAAAAGTTTGTCAGAGCTCTGCCAGGTTCTCTCTGCTGTGCTCTCCCACCACTCCTCAGCCCTGGCAGGGCCAGGCCTTCCCCTGGGGTGAAGTGCTTCCCTTTCCTCGCACCAGTGCATAATTTTATTCTTCTGACACCAACACAAAGGATTTACCTGAGCACCCTTTGGTTTCCTCCCTTTCCTTGTCACCAGGACTACCATTTCTCTTTCCTGCTGCCTGCCACAGCCTTTTTTCCACCTTTTCCTGGGTGTGACTGAGTCCCTGCTCCTCTCAGGCACCTCCTTTAACACTTGTTTCACCCTATGCAAACTGCTTGATGTCAGCCCTGCACGCCTGCCAAAGTCTGGAACCTGGCAAGTGGTGCAGGAGTGGTGGTGGGGCTGGAAGAGAGGTGGATCCCTGCTGGCCATGCCCACGCGTGCTCTCCATGGCCCTAGCCTGGGCAATGGAGGGGAGGAGAAGGTGGAGGTGAGTCCGTGGACCATCCCTCAGTCTATTCCTTCATCAACACACTTGCCAACTTTTGGGGACCTCTTCTGTCCTCTCCCCCTTCCCCAGCACAGCAGTGACCAGAGCAGGAAGCACCCCAGTCCATGAACCTCCCAAAATCAAAGCCGTTCTTCCTGGGCAGCTTGGGAGGGCTCCCAGGGAGGGAAGAACTCAGAGATCCAGGGTGAGTTGCAGAAATCTTTAATGAGTCTAAAAGGGTAATAAAGATCAATTCAAGCACAGGCTCTCAGTGGGAGAATTATGAGGAGCAAGAGACTGCCCCCTTGGCCATGGTGAAGGTCATGCGAGGCATCCCCTTGCCTTTCCCACAGTGTGAAGGGTGGCTTTGGAGAGCCCAACATGCCTGGGGAAGAGCAGGAAAGACTGAAGAGAAAGAAAGAGAGGTAGGGGTGCAAATGGAAGGTGAGACAATGGCCGTGTTTTCTGAGAGCCCATGCTGTCCCTTTCCACTGGTGCAGGCAGTGCCAGGACTCCAGTGTTGTCACCCAGCCCTCTGCTGTGGTGGTGACCCTGCCCGGCCCCATCCTCAGCTCCTTCCCACAGAACACCGTTGTGGGCTCCTCCACCTCCGCTGCTCTTGGCAGCATCCTCAGCTGCCAGGGAGTGCCCATCACCTCTGGGTGCTGTGACCTCTCTGGCATTGCCAGCCGCTACTGTGGCAGGAGGTATCGCTCCTGAAGAGATGCTGGGAAAATCTCAAGGAGAAAACTCGAGGAATTCAGAACATGGTGCTGGGCAGAGGACCAAGATCTTTTGACGCTGTTACCAGGAGAGTCAAATGGCTTTGTCTTTCTTCCCTTTTCCTTCTTTGCTTTGGTTCCCCTTGACAGCAAAGGTCCCCCTAAGGCCAGCCTGGTGGGGACCCTCTGTCTCCTCTCCCTCTATGGGGCAGCTTGACAGAAATCACACAGGAACTTGTCTACAGCCAAGGATCTCAGACTCCAAGCTGCTCACTGGCTCCCTGCAATACTGACTTCCACCTGGAGTGATTTTGTTTCCCTCTCTTCACTGCTTAAATTTCTGCTGCATTCAAGCCTGGCCTCCATCTGGTCCTTCCTTCTTGGCCCCTGCCCACTTTGACCACACAGAAAGGCGCTGCTGTGGCACAGAGGAGGGAGAGGGTCCAAGGAGACCCTTCTCCATTCACAGAGGAAGGAGAGGCTGGCACAGCCTGCAGGGTCTCCTCTTTTGGGCACCATGCCTTCAGCTGAGTCAGCCATCCCTGTTGCTGTGCTGGCCGTGACCATCAGGCTTTGCCTTGCAGTGTCTGCCCACAAGTGCTCAGAAAGCACCAACAGCCCCAAGAGCTCTGGAGGAAGGGCCTTCCTCTTGCTCTGGCTGGAACTGTGCCCGTGTGCTGTGTGTGAGGCTCCAGCAGATGATTTGATTTGCAGAACGGCTCGTGTGGTAAAGCAAGGAACAGTCTTTGGGCTGGCCCCCAGCTGCTGTTTCACCTTCCTCTCCCCTCCACCACCCACTCCAGGAGCCTTGGCCAGTAGCCACGGGCAGCAGTAGCCAGGAAAAGTTGCCCAAGCGGCTGAGGGTATCAAGGCTGGAAATTGGAGCTGAGCGTGTGGGAGCTGAGGGCAACAATCACGGGCATGGGGGCAGTGAAAGGCTTGATTTCTGAGCGAGAGCAATTCCCTCTGATACAGAGCGTGCAGGGCAATGTGGAGATCAGCAAGGACAAGGGTCCTGGGGCAGTTCGCGAGAGCTGCAGGTGGGTGCAGAGCTCTTGCCTGTTTCATTGGTGACCCCTGAGAGTCTGTGCTCAGGAACCGGCTGCCTTTCTGGGAGAGTGGGTTTTTTACAGGTAGATCTCATTCCTTCCGATTGGTGGAAATGTCTCTTGGCAGCCGTCTCAGTCTCATATTCTCTTTACTGTTCGAAGATCCAGATGTCTTGACAAAGGCGGACAAGTGGAAGAATGGAAATGCCCACACCCATGCTCTCCTCCAGGGAATTACTGCTGACCAAGGGTATCTCAGAACCACTGAAGACCAACCTTTCATAAAATGGTTTCACTTCCACATCTGAAATACCTTTCCCCAGTCGCGCTGTCAATAAACATCATTGGCAGCCGCACAGTGGGACTTCTAACCCTAACACAGGAAACCCTGTAAGAAGCAGAAGGTCCTTTTTTATGATGATTGCATCTGCGATTCCCCTTGTTGGAGAAGGAGGGATGGCAATTCTCCTGAGAGACCAGTGAGCCCTTTGGCCCGAGCACTGCCAAAGCACTGCTATGGCTCCTGGCACGAGCCCTGCTTTGCCTGGCCAACCTTTGGCCAAGGCAGGCAAAGAGCACAGGTCCCATGCAGGATTTACACCTCAGACAAGGACATTCTTGCCAGAAGCTGGCTGTTCTTAATGGTGATTTAACCCAAGTCCTGACAGAGCAGCTGTTCTTTACAAGGCTCTCACTCCCTTGCTCAACCCCGTGATTTACACCCTAAGAAACAATGGGGTGAAAACTGCCGGCATGTGTTCCTGTGGCACCCAGCACCAACTGCTTCACACTTGCAGTCTCCTGGGTCCCAGCTCTTTGGGATATTTCCTACATGTCAGCAAACGGCCCCACAAGAGAGCCCTGAGCTCCTGAGACCGTTCACCAGCCAGAGCTGGGGGAAGGAGGCAAACACCCAGCCACTTCAGAGAATTGCCTTCCTGCTCTTTCACCGGCCTTTGTGGAGAGAGAGCATTATCCCTCTGCCAGAGCTGCAGGAGATCCCTCAGAGATCAAACTCCCTGCAGCACACAGAGGGGAAACAGAAGCCCACGTCCTCGGTGTGGCCAGGCTGAGCTTCCCTGAGTTCATGAGGTGGCTGTGCGATGGGTTACCGTAATGATGGGGGTGACCCTGATGTTTGCTCTCCCTGTGTGGGGCTGAACTGGAGAGAGTTTACAGCCTGAGAGGGAGAGCCATTGAGGCTGGAGAAAGCGCCTAAGCCTGAATGTGTGCTCAGGTACCCATCACTGCTTGTCATTCCTTGCTTCTGGGGGAGAACTGTGTCTGTGCAGGGCTGAAGCCCCTTCCAGCCCTGGAGAGCAACTACAGCAGGTCCTGAAATGTCCAAGGGACCTGAGCGACAGCAGAGCGCAGGACACTGGAGGCTTACATCAGTTCTCCACCAACGCCGCCTGGAGCCCTCAGACACAAATAGGGGCGTGAAAAGCCTCCAGCAGGGATGGCAGAGCAGACCCACATCTCTTGCGTGAGTCAACCCATCATGGGGAACAGCAGCAGGACAACAACTGAGTACCCTGGGCTTTCTCAGAGCACGGGGGAGATGCTTCATGAGCAACAGACTCCATCTCACAGGGTGGGATCCAGCAGGAAAGTCAGCACTCTCTGTCTGAGCTTCCCCATCCACGCTGGGCTGGCAATGCCTGAGAACAGGCCCCCACATCCATTCCTGTTGCCCAGGGGAGGAAGGAAGATCACTGACATGTGGTTACCAACTGTTGGACCGAGAAACCAGCAGGGACAGAGGAACACAGGGGCTCTCTCCAGCCCTGGTGATTTGGCTGAGAAGGAGAAGAGATGTGAGCAGAGCAGAGCCTCTGTGCAAACATGGATGAGTGCAGGGAGGGCTTGAAGAGAGAATCTTGCCCAGTATCTGGCTGATGGGGCTTTACACATGCTGACACCCAGGTGCAGAGCAAGGAAGGGCTTTTCCCTTCCTGCACTGCTGAGGCCACATGGTCAAATCAAAAGTGCAGCTGGGGCTCCTCCCAGAAGCCTCATTGTGCAGCTGTGGCCACCAGTGGAGGCAGAGGTCAAGGGAAGGAGAGCACTAACTGAGAGGTTACTTGCTGTGAGTACTCACTCCCTGTCTCAGAACTTTGAAGCAGAGGGCATTTACAAACCTGTGTTGCCATCTTCAGGCTGCAGCCTCCAGGTTTCTTGGACACTTTTCAACATCAAAGACCAAATTTTCTGGAACCAGCTGTGCCTCATTCTTGGGGCTGTTTCATCAAATCCTCCTCTGGTTTCAGCTGAATCATAGAATCATAGAATCTTAAGGTGGGAAGAGACCTCTGAGATCACGGTGTCCAGCCGTGCTTGTCTCCTTACTAAACCCTGACCCTAAGGAACACATCTACCCAGCATTTACAATCCTCCAGGGATGGTGACTCCACCACCTCCCTGGACAGCCTGTTCAATCCCTGACCAGCCTTTCAGTCAAGAAATTCTTCCTAATGTCCAGTCTAATCCTCCCCTGGCACAACTTGAAACCATTCCCTCTTGTCCTATCGCTTGTCACTTGTGAGAAGAGACCAGCCCCCACCCCATCACAACATCCTTTCAGGCAGTTGTAATCAGTGATGTGTTCTCCCCTCAGCCTCCTCTTCTCTAAGCTAAACAACCCAAGTTCCCTCCTCAAAGACCCTGGCTCTGGGTGCAGTGTGAAAAGTCTCACTGGGCTGATCTTCTTAGCAGCCCAGGCTGGAGAGGCAGAGAATTATCACCCCCACGGCACCCAGGGGCTGCTGCTGGGCAGGCTGAGCTCAGAGCTCCAGGCAAGCAGGGGCAGGGAGGGAATTGCTCCCCAGAGCGCCCCCACGTTTCTGTGCAGCGCTGCACGCTGTGGGAACCAGTGTGGGCTGAAGCACACAGAAATAGGCAGCGCTGTCCTGGAGCTCCACATCCTGCACCTGCAGAAACACCTGGGAGTCCTCTGCAGACAGCACAGAGGAGAACCTTCCCACTTCCACTCGAGGTTTGGACTTGCTCACCCTCAGCAGCAACTGAGGGGCCTGGGTCTGGTGCTGCTGGTACCACAAGATAAAGGGATAGAGATCACTTGTGGAGAAATTGCAGTGCAGCTTTGCACTGTGTCCTGCCTGGATGGTCATCTCTGCTGGGAACTGGAACACAGAGTTCTTTTGGGCTCCACCTGTCAAGTAAGAAACAGGTTTTTAGCTTCGCTTTCCTGGTAACCTGTTTGTCTCTCACTCCATCAGCTCGCTCACTGCCACCATGACCCAGCTCACATTTAAAGCCTCTGAAAGACTGAGATCCCTGTCCCTGCTCATGTCTTGATGTATGTTCCTGCCACCCCTCACACCCCACATCACCCTGTTTTGCAGCCACACTCCCTGCTCTTTCCCTCCACTCATTCTCTCCAGATCCCCAAGGTTTCTGCCCATCCCTACAGACATTGGTACCATTGTACCCAAAGCACCTCGCAGAGAAGCTCCAACGCGCCCCATCGCTCCGTTCCCCAGCACCGCTCCCTCCCTCTCTCAGGCTTTCTCTCTATTAGCAACACATTCAGGAAGGCTGGGTTCCTGCACATTGCGGGGGAGATCTTATTCCTCCTCCATGCCCATCCCTCCTGACCTGTCCCACATTATTTGCCATCCCCACACGCAGCCCCTGCTCTCCCAACACAACCACTGCCAGTTCCCCAGGCACTCAGCACTCACGGCTCCTCCCTTCCACCACCAGCAGCACAAACTTTTGCCTCCTCCTGCCCAGCCTGAAAGTCCCATCTCACCAAAGGCTGCCAGTTGCAGCAGGGCTGCCAGCAGAAGGAGGAGCATGTCCCGCTGTCCCTTCCAGGGGCACCGCGGGACCTGCCAGCAGGAGGGACCTGATGCTTGCACCTTGCCCTCTTCTGCCTCTGCCAGCTCAAAGAGGCCTGGAAGCCCCAGCCCAGAGGGTGGAGCCAAACCCCCTCCCTGCTGCTCCAGACAGGCCTCTCGGGGTCTGTGCCCACCTCTGCCCCAGGCAGGCTCTGCTGTGAGAGAGCAGCCCCGTGGGCTGAGCCCTGTCCATGCCAGGGACAGGCAGCCCTTGGCAACTGCTCCTGGCAGCAACCGGCGAGGCCCAGGCTGCCCCCAGCTCTGCAGGAGAAGGAGGAGGCTCTGCTGTTCCCACCCTGTCCCCCTGTGCTGGGATGTCGGGATGGAGAGAGGAGCAGGCAGGAGCTGAAGGACCTGGAGCCGGGGGCTGTGGGGCCTCAGCACCCTCCTCTGCACTCGCTCGAATGCTCTGTACAGACTCTTGCCACGGGAGAGAAGAGACATCAGCTCACAGCTGGGAATTCCCCTGTCCCAAAGCAGACACGCACAGTCAAGTGGACAAAGCACCTTTCTGCAGACCCTGATGCTGCACTGACCCACGGTGGCCTTTGAACTCCCCTGAAACAGCTTTCCCCAAAGCCGGGTCTTGCGGCAGGGCCCCTTGTCCCCCTCTGCCTGGTGACCTTCTCCCCCACTGAGATCTTGGAGAGAGCTGCACCCCCTGGTGCCACTGCAGGAGAAATGAGGCCGGGCTGGGGGAAGCCCCCGAGGCAGGGCATGAGGAGGGCTCCAAGGACAGGCAGAGTGCTCTGGGGAGAGCGGGGCCTCTGGACCCCAGCACACCAGCACACGGCCACGCAGCCACTGGAGGGCTCACAGAGGAATTCTCAGTGTCTTCCACAAGTCTCGCTGTCACGTAATGCCAGGAAGGAGCACGGCCACAGGACACGGCATTTATGTTTCTCCTCTGACTTTGACCTCTGCCCCTGAGGGACGCGTCTCGGAGCAGGTACTCTCCGAGCCAGGCCTGCAGGAATACCTGAAGAAGCCACGTGCAGCAGGGCAACCATCAAGCAAAGAGCAGCAGCAGGGAAGCCCTGCACAAGCGGTCCCAGCCTCCTGCGTTGCCCATCACCTCTCCAAAGGCACTGGCAGAAGAACCACAGAAGCCGTGTGGAAAACCAGGGAAGCGGAGACCCTTTCAGCACCTTCCCCTTCCTCTGCAGGCACTGAGCCTCTCCTCGGCAGGAGGAGGATCTGGGCCTGCAGCTCCCAGGGTGCAGAGGGGAAGCAGCGCTGCCAGGGCAGAGCTGAGGCCCCTTCCCCCAGGCTCAGCCTTGCCCAGGCACAGCCCCTCCCTCTCCTGTGTTTTTGCCCAGCCCAGGCAGCTCCTGCCCCAGCGTGTCCCCCACAGCACACAGGTACAAGGCACTGTCAGAGCCCTCCACCTCCTCCAGCTGCAGGAGGCTGGATTTCCCCGTGGCGTTCAGCGAGGTGGTGAGACGGCCGCTGCGCTTGGAGCCAGCTCGTGCGTGGAAGGAGAGCAGCTGGGGAGCTTGGCCTTTCCTCTGCTGGTGCCACAACACATCCGCAGGGACTGATGTCTGGTAGGTGCAGGTTGTTTGAAAGGTGTCTCCCTGCTTCACTGTGACTTGTCCTTCTTGCTGGCTGACGGTGATCTGCCCCGTGGTGCCTGGAAGAAAGGAAGGGTCAGCAGCTCTGCAGGGAAAGGCTCGGAGATGAAAACCAAGATGCAAAGAGTGGCAGGAGAAGGCTCTCCGTGCCTTGCTCAGCAGCCCGAGCTCCAGCGATGGCAAGAGCAAAGCAGGGAGGGTCTGTGGGCAGGAGATGTGGGACCTCGGCTCAGCGTGGACCCCTCAGCACAATAATGCCAGTTCCCTGCCACAGGGAGACCCCCAGAGCAGAGCTGGGCTCTCACCCAGCCCTTTTGTCTCCACTCTCGTGCTGCCTGGAGGCTCCAGGGCACAGCCTGTGGTGCCTGACCCTCCGCTGCTGGCTCCAGGGCACCTCCAGCACGGTGAGGGTCCTGGCACCTCCTGAAAAGCTGACCCAGCCTGCTCTCCCTGCACAGAATTGTTGTGTGGGTGAGGGTCTCCTGGGGAGAAGAGGAATTGTGCTTCCAGCTAAAGCCAATGCTTACCCAGAGGCTGCCTCAGGAAGGCAGCGAGGAGGAGACAGGTGAGGGACCTGCTGCGACCGATCATGCTGTGTGGGTGAGAGAGACCCAGAAACCCACACGTCCCCCTCTCAGAGCCCTGAGAGAGCAGAGCTGCCGGCCAGGACTCTGCAAGGGGAACCAAGGGTGAAATGGGCAGGAGGAAATGCTTGTTCCTAGCACAGCTGCAATGCTTGTGCTGTGCTCCGCCCTCCTCCTGCAGTGACCTGTGTTGCTCCTGCAGCCCAGACCTTCTGCCTTTCCAAGGTGACAGGTATAAGGTTGTCACCAGGGCCTGTGCCTTCCAAGCAGACTCTTGCACACGTCCTCCTGTGCAATTTCTGTGCAGCCTCTCTTCTCTTCATACCTGGCACCTGCTGTCTCACCACCCTCCACACCACGGTTGGCTTGGCCTCTCTGAGATCCTACTCGGTGTCCAACCCCAAGCTCCTGTCAGCACAGCCCAAGGTGCAGCCCTCCCAAACCCAGTGACTAACGCCCCCAGGCCCTGCAGACCCCAAGTGTCTCACTCTGCCTGCAGGGCACTGGGGACTTTCTCCCTCGAGCTGAAACAGTTCTCTCAGACACACAG
Source organism: Neomorphus geoffroyi (assembly GCA_033558235.1). Lineage (NCBI taxonomy): Eukaryota > Metazoa > Chordata > Aves > Cuculiformes > Neomorphidae > Neomorphus > Neomorphus geoffroyi. The sequence continues at coordinate 628,693 of JAUMJM010000037.1, forward strand.
AGATGAAGTTTCCCGCCACCCTGGCAATGCCATCTCACAAAGCAGCGTCTGAAGAGCTTGGTGAAGGAAAAACCCCAAACCCCAAACAGCCTTTCCACTTGGCCAGAACCCTTCTGCTGCCAGTGTCCTCATCCAGTTGGATCTGCAGTTGTCCTCTCCTTCCTTCTGGCCTTTCAGAACCAAACCTGCCAACCCCATTCCCAGTCCCTGCTCCAAGAAGGTCCCATTAGGTGAGGCTGGGAAGGGCTGGGCCCAGGCAAGGCAGGGGCTGTCTGAGATTCATGGAACTATGGAGTGAGAATGGTTGGGTTGGAACAGAAACATTGAGTCCAACCTCCTGCCACTGGCAGGGACATTTGTCAGCAGACCATGTTCCTCAAAGCCTCGTCCAACCTGACCTTAAACAGTTCCGATGATGGGGCACCCACAGCGTCCCTGGGGACCTGTGCCAATGTATCGCCAGGCTCATCGTGGAATATTCTTCCTTGCGTCCCACCTAAATCTTCCCTCGTTCCATTGGAACCCATTATCCCTTGTTCTATCACTACAGGCCCTGGTAAAATGTCACTCTGCATATTTCTTTCCACCCCCCCAGCCCAGCGAGGCACGCTTGTCCCAGCTTTTCCCAGTTGCTTGGCCCAGGACACGGGCTGGTAGGAACAGGAGTCCAGACCAGCACAGCCGGGGCATCCCAGTGCTCCGGACAGCAGCCACAAATGTTGACAGCCACAGCCACAGCACCGTGGGCTTTGCAGGCGGCCCCAAAGCTGAGGAAAGGACTTCATGTTGCCCCACACCAGCCCTTCACCCTTGTCCCACAGCTCGTGTCACTCAGAGCCGCGCTGGCCAAGCTCAGCAACCACTGCTGGACAATCCTGACACAGATGTTTTACACACACAGTCACATCTGTTCTGGCTGCCCAGTGCCCAACAACAGCAGCAATTGATTCAACACCACTGCAGCTGCTTTGGAGAACATTTCTAGCAAACTGGTCGGGCTGGCACCTTGCTACCCGATGCTGCACCTACCGAACACAGCCAGGAGCTGGGCTCCTTCCAGGGAAGGCAGGCAAAGAGGAGGAGATCAGAATTGGAGCCTCTCCGAGCAGGGGAAGACCCTGGGAAGATGCCAGCCCTGCTGGGAAGCTCTCACAGGTAACAGGTATAAGGGTGTCACCAGGGTCTGTCCCTGCCAAGCAGACTCTCGCACGCGTCCTCCTGTGCAATTTCTGTGCAGCCTCTCTTCCCTTGATGCCTGGCACCTGCTGTCTCACCACCCTCCACACCACGGTTGGCTTGGCCTCTCCGAGATCCTACTCGGTGCCCAGACCCAAGCTCCTGTCAGCACAGCCCAAGGGGCAGCCCTCCCAAACCCAGTGGCCAACACCCCCGAGCCCTGCAGACCCCAAGTGTCTCACTTGGCAGGCTCTGGGGAGATCTGAATCGGAGCCTCTCCAACCAGCGGAGGACCCTGGGAAGATGCCAGCCCTGCTGGGAGCCTCTCACAGCACAAAGTTTGTCCTCCAGGTACCAGGTACTCCTGTGCCTCTGGAGACTGCCCCGTGCTGACAGCAGATGAGGAGCTGGACTTGTCCAGCAGTGCAGCTCCAGGAGCTCTGATGAGCCAGGCTCAGGCACTTGGAAATACCCTCCTGGTGCCACCTGCTATTTCATAGTTGATTTTCTTTAGAAGAGAGGCTGTTTTTGTAAAGACAACTTCCTCAGCCCAGCTTCCTCCCTGCTGTCCCAGCCCCCGCATTGGCAGCTGCAGGGCATCTGGCTGCCCTGGACACACAGCCCTTTGCTGCCTTGAGAGCAGGTCAGGGCAGCCCCTCTGCATGCACCGAGCCTGGAACTTGTCCCACAACCCCACAGCCACCCTGCAGGGATCACCAGGGATGGGACAAAGCTTGTCACACCTTGGGATTCATTTGTCTTGTAGAGTGGAGAAGCCCTGGAGCTGCAGCAGTGGGGATGGCCTCGGGTTTTGGCTTTGTCTCTGCTGCCTGGACTTTGCGTGGGAAGGGGCTGAATGTGCCAACAAGGTCCTGCAGCTTGGACCCCAACACACCTTCTCTCTCACCTGTAAGGAGAAAACAATGGATTCAACCACTTTTGTGCAACGCTCGCAGGATCCAAGCTCCTCTGCTGTCATTCCACACAGCCATGTCTCCTTTTGTACCTACACAGCCCTCCCCAAAAAGACTCCTTTTCCATGGGCAGACTGGAAGATCTGCAAGAGGAGGAAGAAGGAGTCAGGGACCCAGGCCTGGATGTAGCACTTTAATGAGTCTAACGATAGAGGGAAAAGTGTGGGCTCACGAGGAGCACCAGGAGCAGCCACCAAGGTGCAGAGGAGCTCCTGCGGGGTGTCCGTCCGTCTGCCTGCCCTGCCGAGGGAGGGAGGTCCTGCTGGGTTGGTGTTGAGACAAGGCAACAGCAAAGGAAAGAGAGAGAAGAGAGTGGAAGAAGGAAACAATGTTCCACAGCTGTAAATGTAATTGCTCAAAGCTCTATCTCCTGTCCAACTTCATGTCCTGAGGTCTTGGGAGGTTCCTGTCCAGGGCCATTGCCAGCAGGTTTAGCAGGGCCGACATCTGTTTCCGCAGTAGCAGCTGGCGATGCAGGAGATGTCACAGCAGCCAGTGTTGATGGGGACTCCGTTACAGCTGAGGATGCTGCCAACGGCAGCGGAGGTGGAGGAGCCCACGGCGGTGTTCTGTGGGAAGGAGCTGAGGATGGGGCCGGGCAGGGTCAGCACCACCGGGGAGGGCTGGATGACAACGGTGGAGCTCTGGCACTGCCTGCAACAGGGCTCATTGCAGCTGCTGGCCAGCGGGGTCGGGCCGCAGGGCTGGCAGGGCTGGCACTGGTTGCAGGAGGACATGTCTGAAGTTGCACCTGGGAGAGAGGTCAAGGACAAAACTGACAGGGACATCTCAGCGACAGCCTGGAAAGGAAGCCAAGGTCCCTGCCATGTGAGGAGGCACAAGTGGGGAAAAAGGGCTGCTGTTCATGAGCCCAGCATGGTCACTCAGACAGCAGATAGGTCCAGGGATCCTCCTGGAGCAGGGATGAGCTGAACTCTCCTTGAAGGCCAGACCCAGGCCTAGAGGAGGAGGTAGAGGACAAAGGGGGTTCCAACTCACCTGCTTCCCAAGGACAAGGAGGGGGCAGAAGTGGCTGAGAGAGCAAAGAGCAAGGCTTGCTTTCATCCCAGCCTTGTGCAGCCTCAGGCTCAGAGGAAGCCACAACCATCTTCCTGCAGCTCCTAAGGAATGGAAACATCCCAGGAAATGACACGCCAGCGGTGCTGGGTCCCCCTGCGTGCCAGAAGGATGTGGTGGAGTCAGGTGAGCTCAGCCTGGAGCACTCCTGGAGCTTATGATCGCGTGACAGGAAGGACCCCAGCTGCACCCAGCCTGGCCATCCTTGTCTGCTCCTCCAAGGGCTCCTCTGAGCATCACCCTGTCCTCCTCTTTCCTTCACTTCCGGCCCATCCCAACGGGCAGTGGCTCTTGTCCTCCCAGGCAGTGGCTGCACTTCAGCGTTTCCACTCCCTTTCACCCTAAGGTGCCCTCAGGAGGCAGCTGCCAACATCTGGGGCCTCCTCCTCTCCCTGGATGCTGCCTGGGCATCTGTCCTGCTTCGGGTGTCCTGTCCCTGCTTCAGCGGGAGCTCAAGGCAGCTCCTCAGTCCCATCCCTCGCTCTTGCCTCTGCCCCCACGTGCTCCTGGGCAATGACGTGCGTGGCAGTGGGATTGTGTCCCAGTGTGGGGGATTCTCTGCACGCACATCCGTGTGCCCGTGTGTGCACACCCCTGGGTGCCTCTGGGGACACCGTGGTTCTATGGACCCTTTCTGCGAGCAAGTGGGCCCTTCCTCATTCCTAAGGGAATGGGAGGGCAGGACACGCTGTCTATGGGCCTCGTTCAGCCTGGGACCCTTGGAGTTGAGCACAACATCTGTGGCTACTCCACAGCCCGTGACCGTGAGACCTTCCCTCGCTGCATCTCTGCCCACAAATATTCCCAACTTGTGCTCTCCGCACGGGAGAACCCCAGTGGCTGAGAGGCCCTGGGAGGTCAGCGGCCCCACAAGCACTCAGGGCAGTTCCTGCTGCTCTGGATGGAGCTGTGCTGGGGGAGAAGGCTCAGGCAGAAGATGGCTGTGAGCATGGAAAGAAGGGAAGGCAGCAGGAACGGTCTTGGCTGGAGTCCAGAGCCTCTTCCTCACCTTCCCACCCATCTCTAGAAGCAGAGGCCTTGGCATGCATCCACAAGCAAGGATGCCAAGGGCAGGAGCCCTGTTCCCAAATAGAATTGCACGGAGGCAGCAGCAGCGTGGCTGATGGGCTCCGCTCTGGGCAGGAGTGAGTCCCCGTTGGAGCCGGCTGGAAGTGACTCTGTCAGACACGGGGGCAGGCCCTGTGTTTCTCTCCCAGATGCCTCCTCGTGCAGCCGTCCTCTCCACGCTACCAAAGCCTTGCCACCCAATCCCTATCCAGTGTGCCCAACACACGGTGAGGCACAATTGCTTGAATAAAAGTGTCAGCAGAAAAGAACCAGCCCAGGCTTCCTTCGGGGACAGTTGGGCCTGGGAATAATCGTAAGAAAATTGATGTTCTTCATCACGCTTAAAGATTGGGAATAAAATCTCCAATCCTACAGCTGTCTAATGTCCTTGTTAGATCCCTTGGGCAGTGGAACAGCGGGAGTTAGTGATGGTCATTTCCATACTGGTGTTCTCCTCAGCTCTTAACTGCTGACTTTCACATCCACCCGGGGCCTCTCTGACCCCCCAGGGCATTTTCCCAAAGGCTTTTACCTGCCAGGTCCCAGAGGGGGCAAACCTGCTTTTATGGAGTGCAGGGCTGCAGGGCTGCTGATCCATTTAGCTGGACACTCATTGGTGCGAGGTCTCAGGCCCTGCCTCACTCAGCACCAGGCTGAGGAGCTGTAGGAGTGCATTTGGAACTGTCACGGACATGAGGAGTCTGTGTCCCATCCCAGTGCCCAGCACCTCTGCATCACAGGGGGATCCGCTCAGGGACAACGGTCTGAATGCTGTGGGCAGGATTTCTTGGCCTTTCTCCATTGGCAAAGAAAGAACCGGAGGGTGGGGGAGACAGGGACTGCATTTCATTGCTTGTTCTGCAGGAAACCTCTCTGCCAGGGCAAAGCCAGCAGCATTCTGATGTAGATTCCATTCCTTGTGGCCAGGGGCACCTGTGACTCTGTGCACCTCATGAACACACCAGGGACCAGCGTCCCCACTGACACCTGCCCATGCCCTCACGAGGGTCACAAAGTACAGACGTGTCCTCACACACCCCTGCAGAGAGTCAGGAAAATACTTGTGTGGACACATCGAGCCACCAGAGGGTCAAGCACAAATGAAAACACATAAAAGCAACGGTGGCCTCTGCTGAGGAGATTTGGGCACCTCACTGGCAGAACAGGACTCAAGTACATTGGGGAAGGACCGGCTGCCAGACAGGCTCATGGTGCTGCCTGAGGAACCACAGAGACCAAACCGAGAGGAGAGAGGAGAAATGAGGCCAGAAAACTGTCCTGAGAGCATGGTCAGTGTTGCGATAGGGTCAAACCCTTGCAGCAGGAGCCCCTCTGCGTGCAACAAGGAGCAACCGTCAGAGACAGGTGGAGAGAGCAAGAGAAAAAGACGTGCCATGTCCTCTTCCATGGGGGCACTGGGGCATCCAGATCCAAAATACCAGAGCGATGCCCATTTCCTGACAACTTCACAAAACACAAGCGCACCCCAGAGACCCAGGTGCTCATCACCTGCCTGCACGAGATGTCACCAGCACTGGAGATGAGTCTTCTGCCTACACGCATGTGTTTCTGCCCCACAAACCCTCAGGCCTCTCTTCCCTGGCACTTAGAGAAGCCTCATCTGGGACAGCACCGGGCATAAGGCAGGAAATGCAAAGGCAGCAGGGCAGGAAAGCAGGACACAGCCCATCCCATTAGCTGGGATGGTTGGCGTTTCCTGGGAGCTTGTCAGAAAATGATCCCTTCCCCAGAGGGAGCCCCTGGGCCTGAGGCAGGGCAGGAGCACTCTAAAAGGCAGCGCAGCTCTCTGCGCTCTCATCCACTTCTCTCACCTCCCTCTCCTTGGCAATCAGGTGAGTGCGAAGCCGCTTCTGCTCCTCCTTCCAGACCAGGTGTCTCCTCGCTGTCAGTCCCAGCTGCTGTGGGCCGTGCTAGCGCAGGGCTGGGAGCTGCTTCTCCTGGCAGAGGGAAGGGGAGAGCAGGGCTTGCGCAGAGAGGGGCTGGGATGTGCTTGAGGAGTCTGTTGGGATCTAATTTGAGCAGTGTGTGTTGGGACAGGAGGTGCCTTGCCCCCCATGGGGCTCAATGCAGAGCTGCTCCTCATGTGTCCCCTATCCCTCTTTCCTCCCCGATTCTCTCCCAGGTGCACCTCTTGCCCAGAGACATGTCCTGCTGTCCCTGTGAGCCCTGCCGGCCCTGCCAGCCCTGCGGCCCGACCCCGCTGGCCAGCAGCTGCAATGAGCCCTGTTGCAGGCAGTGCCAGAGCTCCACCGTTGTCATCGAGCCCTCTGCTGTGGTGGTGACCCTGCCCGGCCCCATCCTCAGCTCCTTCCCACAGAACACCGCCGTGGGCTCCTCCACCTCCGCTGCCGTTGGCAGCATCCTCAGCTGTAACGGAGTCCCCATCAACACTGGCTGCTGTGACCTCTCCTGCATCGCCAGCTGCTACAGATGTCGGCCCTGCTAAATCCACTGGCAACGTTCCTGGACAAGAAATTTCAAAGACTTCAGAACAAGGTGCTGGACACGAGATAGAGCTTTGAGCCATTGTTTTTACATCTTTTGGCCATCATTTCCTCTTTCCACTCTCTTGTCTCTCTTCCCTTTGCTGTTGCCTTAGCTCAACACCAACCCAGCAGGAACCTGTTGGACACCCTCCCTCTGCAGAACAGGCAGATTAACAGCCTGCAGGAGCTCCACCTCATCTCGGTGGCTGCCCCTGGTGCTCCCTGTGAGCCACCTCCTTCTATTCTTTAGACTCATTAAAGTTGTGCTGCATCCAAGCCTGGGTCTCTGAGTCTTCCTGCCTTCTCTGGTAGCTTTTCCAGTCAGTTCAGGGAAACAGATGGCATTTGGGAGAGGATTGGGTGAGCGCAACAGAGGAGCCTTCTTCATTCCCCAAGGAACACATTGCACGGGATTGTCTTTTGTGCCCTGACTCTTGGAGTTGCAGAAGTCATTCCTGGCTCCTCCTCAGCCAATTGCCATCCGTCCTTCCAGCCTTACTGCACCCCTTCCCAGATGGGCCCAGATGCTGCTGCTGGATAACTGCAGACCTCAGGGGCATTCAGGGAGGTTCTTCTGTGTCCTGTCTGCAGAGAACACCCTGGTCCTTTTCTCTGTAAGGGGTGCCATGCTCCCATATGGCTTTGAATCACTGGGGAATCATCAAGGTCCTGCAATTTAACAAGTCTCTGTGCCAAATTTTTCACCTGGGCAGAGTGGCACCAGACCCTAAATGAAATGGGGAGGAGAGTGACTGGAGGCCAGCTGTGCACAAAGGGCTCTGGAGGTGCTGGCTGAGAGCAGCACAATCGGATTCAGCAGTGCCCTGGCCGTCAAGAGGGCAAAGCGCATCCCAGGGTGCAGCAGACCCTGCAGAACCAGCTGATCAGGAGGGGTGATTCTCTTGCTGTGTGCAGTGTTGGTAGGGCCCCACCTTGAGTGCTGAGTGCAGCTCTGGGCTGTGATGGAGCTGCAAAGGTGCCTGAATGTGTCCAGAGGGGGTTAAGGAAGCTGATGAATAGACTGGAAGGCACATCCTACCAGGAGTGGGTGAGGACTTGAGGTTGTCCTAGTTTGGTGAGAAGTAGGCTGAGGGGCAACCTCATTGCTCTCTGCAGCTTCCTGAGGAGGGGAAGTGGAGGAGGAGGTGTTGTCTTTTCTCCCTGGAATCCAGGAACAGCACAGGTGGGAATGGTTCAGAAGAGATTGTGGGCAGGCTCAGAGTTGACTTGGGAAAGCATTTCTTTACTGAGAAGGTGATGAGACTGGGGGACAGTTTCCCCAGGCAGGGGATTGATTCCCTCTGGCTTTCAGTGTTTAAGAGGTATTTGGACAAGGCTCTTCATGCCACGCTTTAACTATTGGTCAGTGCTGAAGTGGTTCAGCAGTTGGACGGGATGATCCTTGTACCTCCCTTCATTCTCAAAAGATTCTATTCTGTTCCAGTCCAGTCCAGTCTATCCTTGTGACCTCACGCTGTCTTATCCCCTGCACTTGACCGGCATTTGCAGCCCAGGCAGGATGTTGCCCAACCACAAAAGGAGTGATTCTCTCAAGCAACACCACCTTTGCTGCAAACAAAGGGCTGTGGCACTCTTACCCACCTTCTAAAGGTGTTTCTGTCATTTGCTGCTGCTGTCAGACACCCTGGACACTCGGTGCCCCTCACAGCCCTCCACAGCCACGGCAGTGCTTGTGTATCTGCTGTTGGGTCAGTGAGTCACACACAGGAATGGTGTTGCTTATCTCTCCTATTGCCTCAATACAATTGGATTTACCTGCGGTCAGGCTCCGTTACTGTTCAGACCACTCTTTCTCTTCAAGATATAGAATATGGCACAAGCTGGCTTTGAAGAAAGCACGACTGGAAGGGTTATCATCAAGTGGAAAGGTTGTGGTTGGTTTGGCCTCAGTATTTCTTTTCCAATGAGATTTAAATAAACTGATTTATGAGAAGGAACAGGACAATGTGGCAGGGATCTTCACTGACTGATCCCTGAGAGATCTCCTCTTGGACAGAGGGACAAAGACCAGAGTGCCCGGTGGGCTCAGTGGGGTAGTTGGTGCCAGCAGGATTTCACAGAGGTGCCCACTCTGCTTGTGAGAGCTGCAGCCTTGGGCTGTGCTGGCAGGAGCTTGGGGCTGGACACCGTGCAGGAGCCCGGAGAGGCCACTGCCATCAAGGCTTGAGATTGGTGGGAAAGGAGACACAAACATGGAGGATGGAGGGAATGACGAGGGGTTGCAAAGGACGATGTCTGCTCTATCCCTCTTCTGCCTCTCACTATGGAAAGGCAGGAATCTTAATCTTTCTGCATGTGTTTTTCTTTTCTTGTGGCAGCCTGGGATGGGAGAGGGTTCGAGAATCGTAAAATCATGGAATGGTTTGTGTTGGAAGGAACCTTAAAGATCACCCAGGTTCATCCCCCCTGCCAGTTGCAGGGACCCCTCCCACTAGACCAGGCTGCTCAAGGCCATATCTAAGCTGGCCCTGAACTCTTTCAGGGAGGGGGCATCCACTTCTCCTCTGGGCAGCCTTTGCCATTGCCTCACCACCCTCATCGTGAAGAATTCCTTTGTAATATCTCATCTCCTCGTTCCAATGTAAAGCCGGAATGCAGGGCCTGATCACCACTGGCTTAGGAGAAGTCGAGTATGACTTGCTCAGCTCCAAGAGACAAGGACTGGAAAGGACCCCATTGTCCTGTGTGCCACCCTCCCTGTCCTCAGGGAGTCATGAAAGGGCCACTTGAGTCCCCACCTTTCCTCCCACCACCCAGGGCAATGCCTTTCTTCCTTGACAGCTCCAGACAGTGACACCAAAAAAGGACTGAGTGGAGGCAAAGACTGGAATGCAGAAAACTTGAATGACTCTGAAGAGGACAAGGAGGTCACTTGTAGAGGAGGGGGCAGCCAGAGCAGGGGGAGCATTGGCAGCCATTGAAAATCCGTGTCCATTGCCCACAGAGGAGATCCCACGGGGGTTTTATCTCCCTGATAAAAAAGGGAGAGGAGTGAGAGGATCCCCCAGGCTGGCTTTAAGAGTTTTATAGCCTGGAAGAAAAGGAGAACAAGAGGAGACAGAAGAGAGGGGAAGGCTGGGAAGTTACTCTTTGGCCATGAATTCGGAGAGCGCCAGCTGCTCTCCTTGGGAAGGGCAGCAGTGGATGCTCAGCATCTCTGAAAGCGATGATGGCCAGAAGCTCTGTCCTTAGTTGAGAATCCAGGTGTGGACGCCTGGGGGTCCTGCTCTGGGCTGTTGTCAGTGGCTTTAGCAGGGCTGGCATCTGTTGCCACAGTAACGGCTGGTGATGCAGGAAAGGGCAACGCCCCCAGAGGAGATGGGCTTTCCCTTGGAGCTGAGGATGCTGCCGATGGCAGCGGAGGTGGAGGAGCCCACGGCGGTGTTCCGTGGGAAGGAGTTGAGGATGGGGCCGGGCAGGGTCACCACCACAGCAGAGGGCTCGACGACAACGGTGGAGCTCTGGGGAAAATTTCTGACTCAAATGGTGTTGGGCACTTGCCTGAAGAGGCTTTTCTTTGAAGAAATGTTTAGCAGCGTCATTGGGTCTGGTGGCACTTGGCAGTACCGTGTCTGCATGAGGCCAAGATACCCTTCTGCCTCACTGCCCACTTTCTACCTCCCATGACAAACAGCGCCACGACCCAGCACACAGTGCAGGACAATGATGAAAAAAGGATGCAAAGAAAGGGCTTCACACTCACCTGATCGCGAGAAAGAGGCAAGAGAAGTGGATGAGGAGCTGGGCTGGCTTATATGATGGCCCTGACCTGCTCCAGGAGCAGAGATTCACCTGCAGCCTGTGGTGAAGATTGTGCTGATGCAAGTTGCCTCCCTGCAGCCCAGGGCAGAGCACGGGGCAGCAGCTGTGCACACTGCAGCCCATGCAGGACCCCACGCTGGAGCCGCTGGCTGTGTCCTGAAGGAGCTGCAGCCCAGGGAGAGGAGCCCACACTGCAGGAGTGTTTCTGGCAGGAGCTGCGGCCCATGGGGAAACGCCGCTGGAGCAGTCTGTTCCTGAAGGACTGTGCCCATGGCTAGAGGCTTGAAGAAATGCAGCCTGTGGGAAGGACCCACGTTGGAGAAGTTTGTGAAAGACTCCATCGCGTAGGTGAGACCCATTGCTGCAGCAGGGGAAGAGCCTGAGGAGGAAAGGGCAGCGCTGCTGAAGCATTATGAATGTGTTAGAAATCTCTGAGTCCTTATCTTCACCCACAGGATTTTCATGGTATATTCTCTCCTAATCTTGTTGATGGAGGGGGAGGGATAGAGGAGCTTGGTGGATACCTGGCAGCCAGCATGGTCAACCCAGCACATCCAGTTCAAACAGCCCTTGGTGGTGAGAGCACGTGCAGAATAGCAGTGGCTCTGAGCTTCCCTTCATTAACCACAGTTCCCTCTTGGGGCAGGACAGTGGTGTGGGGATTTCTGCCCTTCCACTTGAATGCATTTTCTCAAGACATTCAGAATTTCATGCAGGAAACTGGACAGGAGACTGTGGTGGTTGTCAGGAGACATTTCCACCAATCAGAAGGGGTGAGATTTCCATTTACAAAAACCTCCCCTGCCCCAGAAATGCAGGCAATTCCTGAGCAGGGACTGTCTGGGGGGACCAGTGAAGCAGTCAAGAGCTCTGCCCTCACCTGCAGCTCTTGGGAAGTGCCCCCAGCACTTGCAGCCTTGCTGATCTTCACATTCTCCTTCAAGCTCTGTAGCAGAGCCCTTTGCTCTCCCTCAAAACACCTCCCTTCCCCTCTCCCCGTTTCCATGCTGATTGCCCTCAGCTCCCGTGTGCTGAGCTCTGATTTCCAGCCTTGATGCATTCAGCAGTCATTCCTTGGAAAAGCATCTCCCAGCTACTCCTGCCCGTGGCTGCTGGCCTGGGCTTCTTCTAGATTGGATGGTGGGGAGGAGGGAAAGGTGGAGCAGCAGATATGGGCTATGTCAAAGGCTGCTCCCTGCATTCCAGCTCCTGCCATTCTCTACAGCAAATCACCTTCCAGAGCTGCTCACCCACCCCTTATCACCCCAGGGCAGCTCCAAACAGAGCAAGCAAGAGGGACGCCCTTCCTCCAGAGCTCATGGGGCTGCTGACTCTTCGGGGCCTCCTGCCTTTCAGAGCATTTGTGGGCAGAGACACAGCACTGATGGTCACTGGCAGCAGAGAATCCAGGGCTGCTTTCCTCAGATCCAGGGGATGCTGCCCAGACAAGCGGCTACGGCGAGGTGTCCCAATCTCCCATTCCTCAGCAAATGGAAACGGGTTTCCTTGTGCCCTCATCCCCTTCCTCTCTCCTCTGGCATCTGGAAAGTGTCCATAGAGAGAAGGACCACATGGAGGTCCCGTTTGAATGCAGCAGAGTCAAAAGAGAGAAAGAAAGTCAGTTCAAGTGGAAATCAGCAATGCAGGGAGCACTGCGGGAAGGAGAGAGTCTGCACGGCTGGGCTGTGGATGTTCGGGCTTGTTCCTGCGTGATGTTTGTCTGTCTGTCCCACAGACTGGGAGAAGTTACATGGTCCCCACCAGGGTGACCTTGGGGGCCTGTTGTGAGGACAGGGATCAAGGATTTCGGGGTGAATTGAAGAAACGGACCCTCATTGTGTGCAGAGGATGCTCAGCCCATCGGGTGTTGTCTGAGAGCTGAGCTCCCTTGTGCACACAGGGCAGCAGCTCCACCCAGTGTGGTTTCCCTGCCTGAGGACCTGCGATAAGATCTCCACACAATTTTAGATCACCATTAAAATGCTCCTTGGCTACTCCAGGCAGGCAATTAAGAACAAGGAAATCAGGAGTGGGGCAATTAAGATACCAGTGCCTCCAGGAATCACCAGACCTAGAAAGAGTTGCAAGAGGAGCCAGCCCTTACCTGGCCAAGCTCCACTCCAAGAGACCAGAAAAGTTTGTCAGAGCTCTGCCAGGTTCTCTCTGCTGTGCTCTCCCACCACTCCTCAGCCCTGGCAGGGCCAGGCCTTCCCCTGGGGTGAAGTGCTTCCCTTTCCTCGCAGCAGTGGATAATTTTATTCTTCTGACACCAACACAAAGGATTTACCTGAGCACACCTTGATTTCCTCCCTCTTGCCTGGGTGGTGAATTCCTCTTGGACATGACAAAGCTGTTCTAAACAGGACAGTACCTTGTCCCAGTAAACACAGAGGTAGTCAAACAGGGTGACCTCCCCAGGTGCCACGTGACCCTCCTGGTCTTTGTCTTCTCATGGTGTCTCCTAACTCTGGTGGAAAAAGCTTCATCCTTGTCCCTGTGGGGAGTGAGCAGCCCCTGAGGATCCCGATCTAATTCTTCTTTTGAGAATTTTCCTTCTTGTGGATCTGCTGCATCATCACCGTTCTCCCCAAAATGCTGGGCACTTTCCTTGTCACCAGGAGTACCAGTTGTGTTTCCTGCTGCCTTCCACAGCCTTTTTTCCACCTTTTCCTGGGTGTGACTGAGTCCCTGCTCCTCTCAGGCACCTCCTTTAACACTTGTTTCACCCTATGCAAACTGCTTGATGTCAGCCCTGCACGCCTGCCAAAGTCTGGAACCTGGCAAGTGGTGCAGGAGTGGTGGTGGGGCTGGAAGAGAGGTGGATCCCTGCTGGCCATGCCCACGCGTGCTCTCCATGGCCCTAGCCTGGGCAATGGAGGGGAGGAGAAGGTGGAGGTGAGTCCGTGGACCATCCCTCAGTCTATTCCTTCATCAACACACTTGCCAACCTTTGGGGACCTCTTCTGTCCTCTCCCCCTTCCCCAGCACAGCAGTGACCAGAGCAGGAAGCACCCCAGTCCATGAGCCTGCTGGGTCCTTGTCTCCATGGGCATCAAAGACTGAGCATTCCCTTGAGGACAGCAGGGATTTCTGCAGGATGCTTGTGGGGGGTGGGGGGGTTGTGGGTAGAGACGCTGCAAGACAAGCTCTGATTTCCCAGCAGCTCAATCAGGGAGAGCAACTCCTGACACTGTGGCACCTGGTGATGCAGGAGAGATCAAGACTCCTGAAGGAGATATGGGTGTCCTCAGAGCTGAGGATGCTGCCAACGGCAGCGGAGGTGGAGGAGCCCACAACGGTGTTCTGTGGGAAGGAGCTGAGGGTGGGGCCGGGCAGGGTCACCACCACAGGGGAGGGCTGGATGACAACGCTGGAACTCTGGCACTGCCTGCAACAGGGCTCATTGCAGCTGCTGGCCAGCGGGGTCGGGCCGCAGGGCTGGCAGGGCAGGCACGGGTTGTAGCAGGACATGGCTTGGGGCTGGAGCTGCACTCACAGATTGCACAGAGAAGGGACAAGTCAAAAGAGGACAGAAATCTCTCCTGAGGGCACTGTTAGGCAGGATAGTTTCAAAATCTCAGAGCACCCATATGGGGAGATCATGTGCGATCAAAAGAAGGGAAAGAGAAGGATACGGCACGTACTCTTGCGCAGGAGCCCGTAGCTTCCAGCTGAGAATGGCTGGAGCTTCTGCCTGAGAACACTTCCAACACTCCAGCAGAGTGACCCAGGCTGACATCACTGCCTGCTCGGCACCCGACCAGCACTGCAGCTGAGTCTTCTGCCCACACTGCTGCGTTCCTGCCCTGGAAATCCTGGGGCCTTTCATCCCGGCACTCAGAAGAAGCCTCCAATGGGAATGGGCATGGAGTAAACACGGAAATGAAAAGGCAGCAGTGTTGGAAACCAAAGCACCGCCCATCTCATCAACTGTGATGGTTTGCATTCAAGATGAGCTTGTGAGAAAATTGTTCCATCTGCAAAGGTGCCTCTGGTCCTGCAGCAATGAAGGGTGGGTATAAAAGCCGGCTCAAGTCCATGCTCTCTCATGCCCTTCTCCTGCCTCCTTCTGCTTTGGAACCAGGTGAGTCTGAATGCTCTTCATCCTCCTCTTTGCAAGTGAGATCTCCACTCCAGGGACATCTCAGCTGATACTGGCTCTGACCTGCTTTGGGGTTTGCTTCTTCTTCCCATGAGAGAGCTTTGTGGGGATAATGTGTGCTAGAGAGAGGCTGTGGTGTGGCTCAGGGTTTTCTTGGTTTAATAACAAGGAGAGAGCCTCTCTGGGCCAGGCTGCTCTTTACAGAATCCTGAAGGCCGTGTGGCTTCTGGCCGAGTCTCCAGCTCCGCACTCAGCAGTGGCTGTGGCTGCTCCTCACACCCACCTGTTCTCTGCTTCTTTTCTGTCCTCTCTCCCAGGTACCCTCTGACTTGGAGATATGTCCTGCTACAACCCGTGCCTGCCCTGCCAGCCCTGCGGCCCGACCCCGCTGGCCAGCAGCTGCAGTGAGCCCTGTTGCAGGCAGTGCCAGAGCTCCACCGTTGTCAGGAACCGGCTGCCTTTCTGGGAGAGTGGGTTTTTTACAGGTAGATCTCATTCCGTCCGATTGGTGGAAATGTCTCTTGGCAGCCGTCTCAGTCTCATATTCTCTTTACTGTTTGAAGATCCAGATGTCTTGACAAAGGCGGACAAGTGGAAGAATGGAAATGCCCACACCCATGCTCTCCTCCAGGGAATTACTGCTGACCAAGGGTATCTCAGAACCACTGAAGACCGATCTTTCATAAAATGGTTTCACTTCCACATCTGAAATACCTTTCCCCAGTCGCGCTGTCAATAAACATCTTTGGCAGCCGCACAGTGGGACTTACGGCAGAGCAGACTCACATCTCTTCCGTGAGTGGGCCCATCATGGAACAGCAGCAGGACAACAACTGAGTACCCTGGGCTTTCTCAGGGCAAGGGGGAGATGCTTCAAAAGCAACAGACTCCATCTCACAGGGTGGCATCCAGCAGGAAAGTCAGCACTCTCTGTCTGAGCTTCCCCATCCACGCTGGGCTGGCAATGCCTGAGAACAGGCCCCCACATCCATTCCTGTTGCCCAGGGGAGGAAGGAAGATCACTGACATGTGGTTACCAACTGTTGGACCGAGAAATCAGCAGGGACAGAGGAACACAGGGGCTCTCTCCAGCCCTGGTGATTTGGCTGAGAAGGAGAAGAGATGTGAGCAGAGCAGAGCCTCTGTGCAAACATGGATGAGTGCAGGGAGGGCTTGAAGAGAGAATCTTGCCCAGTATCTGGCTGATGGGGCTTTACACATGCTGACACCCAGGTGCAGAGCAAGGAAGGGCTTTTCCCTTCTTGGGCTGCTGAGGCCACATGGTCAAATCAAAAGTGCAGCTGGGCCTCCTCCCAGAAGCCTCATTGTGCAGCTGTGGCCACCAGTGGAGGCAGAGGGCAAGGGAAGGAGAGCACTAACTGAGAGGTTACTTGCTGTGAGTACTCACTCCCTGTCTCAGATCTTTGAAGCAGAGGGCATTTACAAACCTGTGTTGCCGTCTTCAGGCTGCAGCCTCCAGGTTTCTTGGACACTTTTCAACATCAAAGACATTTTCTGGAACCAGCTGTGCCTCATTCTTGGGGCTGTTTCATCAAATCCTCTGGTTTCAGTTGAATCATAGAACCATACAATCATAGAAACTTAAGGTGGGAAGAGACCTCTGAGATCACGGAGTCCAGCCGTGCTTGTCTCCTTACTAAACCCTGACCCTAAGGAACACATCTACCCAGCATTTACAATCCTCCAGGGATGGTGACTCCACCACCTCCCTGAGCAGCCTGTTCAATCCCTGACCAGCCTTTCAGTCAAGAAATTCTTCCTAATGTCCAGTCTAATCCTCCCCTGGCACAACTTGAAACCATTCCCTCTTGTCCTATCACTTGTCACTTGTGAGAAGAGACCAGCCCCCACCCCATCACAACATCCTTTCAGGCAGTTGTAATCAGTGATGAGTTCTCCCCTCAGCATCCTCTTCTCTAAGCTAAACAACCCAAGTTCCCTCCTCAAAGACCCTGGCTCTGGGTGCAGTGTGAAAAGTCTCACTGGGCTGATCTTCTTAGCAGCCCAGGCTGGAGAGGTGGAAAATTATCACCCCCACAGCCCCCAGGGGCTGCTGCTGGGCAGGCTGAGCTCAGAGCTCCAGGCAAGCAGGGGCAGGGAGGGAATTGCTCCCCAGAGCGCCCCCACGTTTCTGTGCAGCGCTGCACGCTGTGGGAACCAGTGTGGGCTGAAGCACACAGAAATAGGCAGCGCTGTCCTGGAGCTCCACATCCTGCACGTGCAGAAACACCTGGGAGTCCTCTGCAGACAGCACAGAGGAGAACCTTCCCACTTCCACTCGAGCTCTGGACCTGCTCACCCACAGCAGCAACTGAGGGGCCTGGGTCTGGTGCTGCTGGTACCAGAAGATGAAGGGAGAGCGATCACTTGTGGAGAAATTGCAGTGCAGCTTTGCACTCTGTCCTGCCTGGATGGTCATCTCTGCTGGGAACTGGAACACAGAGTCCTTTTGGGCTCCACCTGTCAAGTAAGAAACAGGTTTTAAGCTTTGCTTTCCTGGGAACGTGTTTGTCTCTCACTCCATCAGCTCGCTCACTGCCGCCATGGCCCAGCTCACATTTACAGCCTCTGAAAGGCTGAGATCCCTGTCCCTGCTCATTTCTTGATGTATGTTCCTGCCACCCCTCACACCCCACATCACCCTGCTTTTCAGCCACACTCCCTGCTCTTTCCCTCCACTCATTCTCTCCAGATCCCCAAGGTTTCTGCCCATCCCTACAGACATTGGTGCCATTGTACCCAAAGCACCTCGCAGAGAAGCTCCAATGCGCCCCATCGCTCCGTTCCCCAGCACCGCTCCCTCCCTCTCTCAGGCTTTCTCTCTATTAGCAACACATTCAGGAAGGCTGGGTTCCTGCACATTGTGGGGGAGATCTTATTCCTCCTCCATGCCCATCACTCCTGACCTGTCCCACATTATTTGCCATCCCCACACGCAGCCCCTGCTCTCCCAACACAACCACTGCCAGTTCCCCAGGCACTCAGCACTCACGGCTCCTCCCTTCCACCACCAGCAGCACAAACTTTTGCCTCCTCCTGCCCAGCCTGAAAGTCCCATCTCACCAAAGGCTGCCAGTTGCAGCAGGGCTGCCAGCAGAAGGAGGAGCATGTCCCGCTGTCCCTTCCAGGGGCACTCAGGGACCTGCCAGCAGGAGGGACCTGATGCTCGCACCTTGCCCTCTTCTGCCTCTGCCAGCTCAAAGAGGCCTGGAAGCCCCAGCCCAGAGGGTGGAGCCAAACCCCCTCCCTGCTGCTCCAGACAGGCCTCTCGGGATCTGTGCCCACCTCTGCCCCAGGCAGGCTCTGCTGTGAGAGAACAGCCCCGTGGGCTGAGCCCTGTCCATGCCAGGGACAGGCAGCCCTTGGCAACTGCTCCTGGCAGCAACCGGCGAGGCCCAGGCTGCCCCCAGCTCTGCAGGAGAAGGAGGAGGCTCTGCTGTTCCCACCCTGTCCCCCTGTGCTGGGATGTCGGGATGGAGAGAGGAGCAGGCAGGAGCTGAAGGACCTGGAGCCGGGGGCTGTGGGGCCTCAGCACCCTCCTCTGCACTCGCTCGAATGCTCTGTACAGACTCTTGCCACGGGAGAGAAGAGACATCAGCTCACAGCTGGGAATTCCCCTGTCCCAAAGCAGACACGCACAGTCAAGTGGACAAAGCACCTTTCTGCAGACCCTGATGCTGCACTGACCCACGGTGGCCTTTGAACTCCCCTGAAACAGCTTTCCCCAAAGCCGGGTCTTGCGGCAGGGCCCCTTGTCCCCCTCTGCCTGGTGACCTTCTCCCCCACTGAGATCTTGGAGAGAGCTGCACCCCCTGGTGCCACTGCAGGAGAAATGAGGCCGGGCTGGGGGAAGCCCCCGAGGCAGGGCATGAGGAGGGCTCCAAGGACAGGCAGAGTGCACTGGGGAGAGCGGGGCCTCTGGACCCCAGCACACCAGCACACGGCCACGCAGCCACTGGAGGGCTCACAGAGGAATTCTCAGTGTCTTCCACAAGTCTCGCTGTCACGTAATGCCAGGAAGGAGCACGGCCACAGGACACGGCATTTATGTTTCTCCTCTGACTTTGACCTCTGCCCCTGAGGGACGCGTCTCGGAGCAGGTACTCTCAGAGCCAGGCCTGCAGGAATACCTGAAGAAGCCACGTGCAGCAGGGCAACCATCAAGCAAAGAGCAGCAGCAGGGAAGCCCTGCACAAGCGGTCCCAGCCTCCTGCGTTGCCCATCACCTCTCCAAAGGCACTGGCAGAAGAACCACAGACGCCGTGTGGAAAACCAGGGAAGCGGAGACCCTTTCAGCACCTTCCCCTTCCTCTGCAGGCACTGAGCCTCTCCTCGGCAGGAGGAGGATCTGGGCCTGCAGCTCCCAGGGTGCAGAGGGGAAGCAGCGCTGCCAGGGCAGAGCTGAGGCCCCTTCCCCCAGGCTCAGCCTTGCCCAGGCACAGCCCCTCCCTCTCCTGTGTTTTTGCCCAGCCCAGGCAGCTCCTGCCCCAGCGTGTCCCCCACAGCACACAGGTACAAGGCACTGTCAGAGCCCTCCACCTCCTCCAGCTGCAGGAGGCTGGATTTCCCCGTGGCGTTCAGCGAGGTGGTGAGACGGCCGCTGCGCTTGGAGCCAGCTCGTGCGTGGAAGGAGAGCAGCTGGGGAGCTTGGCCTTTCCTCTGCTGGTACCACAACACATCCGCAGGGACTGATGTCTGGTAGGTGCAGGTTGTTTGAAAGGTGTCTCCCTGCTTCACTGTGACTTGTCCTTCTTGCTGGCTGACGGTGATCTGCCCCAGGGTGCCTGGAAGAAAGGAAGGGTCAGCAGCTCTGCAGGGAAAGGCTCGGAGATGAAAACCAAGATGCAAAGAGTGGCAGGAGAAGGCTCTCCGTGCCTTGCTCAGCAGCCCGAGCTCCAGCGATGGCAAGAGCAAAGCAGGGAGGGTCTGTGGGCAGGAGATGTGGGACCTCAGCTCAGCGTGGACCCCTCAGCACAATAATGCCAGTTCCCTGCCACAGGGAGACCCCCAGAGCAGAGCTGGGCTCTCACCCAGCCCTTTGGTCTCCACTCTCGTGCTGCCTGGAGTCTCCAGGGCACAGCCTGTGGTGCCTGACCCTCCGCTGCTGGCTCCAGGGCACCTCCAGCACGGTCAGGGTCCTGGCACCTCCTGAAAAGCTGACCCAGCCTGCTCTCCCTGCACAGAATTGTTGTGTGGGTGAGGGTCTCCTGGGGAGAAGAGGAATTGTGCTTCCAGCTAAAGCCAATGCTTACCCAGAGGCTGCCTCAGGAAGGCAGCGAGGAGGAGACAGGTGAGGGACCTGCTGCGACCGATCATGCTGCGTGGGTGAGAGAGACCCAGAAACCCACACGTCCCCCTCTCAGAGCCCTGAGAGAGCAGAGCTGTCGGCCAGGACTCTGCAAGGGGAACCAAGGGTGAAATGGGCAGGAGGAAATGCTTGTTCCTAGCACAGCTGCAATGCTTGTGCTGTGCTCCGCCCTCCTCCTGCAGTGACCTGTGTTGCTCCTGCAGCCCAGACCTTCTGCCTTTCCAAGGTGACAGGTATAAGGTTGTCACCAGGGCCTGTGCCTTCCAAGCAGACTCTTGCACACGTCCTCCTGTGCAATTTCTGTGCAGCCTCTCTTCTCTTCATACCTGGCACCTGCTGCCTCACCACCCTCCACACCACGGTTGGCTTGGCCTCTCCGAGCTCCTACTCGGTGTCAGACCCAAGCTCCTGTCAGCACAGCCCAAGGTGCAGCCCTCCCAAACCCAGTGACTAACGCCCCCAAGCCCTGCAGACCCCAAGTGTCTCACTCTGCCTGCAGGGCACTGGGGACTTTCTCCCTCGAGCTGAAACAGTTCTCTCAGACACACAGAGATGAAGTTTCCCGCCACCCTGGCAATGCCATCTCACAAACCAGCGTCTGAAGAGCTTGGTGAAGGAAAAACCCCAAACCCCAAACAGCCTTTCCACTTGGCCAGAACCCTTCTGCTGCCAGTGTCCTCATCCAGTTGGATCTGCAGTTGTCCTCTCCTTCCTTCTGGCCTTTCAGAACCAAACCTGCCAACCCCATTCCCAGTCCCTGATCCAGGAAGTTGCCATTAAATGAGGCTGGGAAGGGCTGGGCCCAGGCAAGGCAGGGGCTGTCTGAGATTCATGGAACTATGGAGTGAGAATGGTTGGGTTGGAACAGAAACATTGAGTCCAACCTCCTGCCACTGGCAGGGACATTTGTCAGCAGACCATGTTCCTCAAAGCCTCGTCCAACCTGACCTTAAACAGTTTCGATGATGGGGCACCCACAGCGTCCCTGGGGACCTGTGCCAATGTATTGCCAGGCTCATCGTGGAATATTCTTCCTTGCGTCCCACCTAAATCTTCCCTCGTTCCATTGGAACCCATTATCCCTTGTTCTATCACTACAGGCCCTGGTAAAATGTCACTCTGCATATTTCTTTCCACCCCCCCAGCCCAGCGAGCCACGCTTGTCCCAGCTTTTCCCAGTTGCTTGGCCCAGGACACGGGCTGGTAGGAACAGGAGTCCAGACCAGCACAGCCGGGGCATCCCAGTGCTCCGGACAGCAGCCACAAATGTTGACAGCCACAGCCACAGCACCGTGGGCTTTGCAGGCGGCCCCAAAGCTGAGGAAAGGACTTCATGTTGCCCCACACCAGCCCTTCATCCTTGTCCCACAACTCGTGTCACTCAGAGCCGCGCTGGCCAAGCTCAGCAACCACTGCTGGACAATTCTGACACAGATGTTTTACACACACAGTCACATCTGTTCTGTGGTCCCAGTGCCCAACAACAGCAGCAATTGATTCAACACCACTGCAGCTGCTTTGGAGAACATTTCTAGCAAACTGGTCGGGCTGGCACCTTGCTACCCGATGCTGCACCTACCGAACACAGCCAGGAGCTGGGCTCCTTCCAGGGGAGGCAGGCACAGAGGAGGAGATCTGAATTGGAGCCTCTCCGACCAGCGGAGGACCCTGGGAAGATGCCAGCCCTGCTGGGAAGCTCTCACGGCACAAAGTTTGTCCTCCAGGTGCCGCCACTCCTGTGCCTCTGGAGACTGCCCCGTGCTGACAGCAGACGAGGAGCTGGACTTGTCCAGCAGTGCAGCTCCAGGAGCTCTGATGAGCCAGGTGAAGTGACAGGCAGCCAGGCTCAGGCACTTGGAAATACCCTCCTGGTGCCACCTGCTATTTCATAGTTGATTTTCTTTAGAAGAGAGGCTGTTTTTGTAAAGGCAACTTCCTCAGCCCAGCTTCCTCCCTGCTGTCCCAGCCCCAGCATTGGCAGCTGCAGGGCATCTGGCTGCCCTGGACACACAGCCCTTTGCTGCCTTGAGAGCAGGTCAGGGCAGCCCCTCTGCATGCACCGAGCCTGGAACTTGTCCCACAACTCCACAGCCACCCTGCAGGGATCACCAGGGATGGGACAAAGCTTGTCACACCTTGGGATTCATTTGTCTTGTAGAGTGGAGAAGCCCTGGAGCTGCAGCAGTGGGGATGGCCTCGGGTTCTGGCTTTGTCTCTGCTGCCTGGACTTTGCGTGGGAAGGGGCTGAATGTGCCAACAAGGTCCTGCAGCTTGGACCCCAACACACCTTCTCTCTCACCTGTAAGGAGAAAACAATGCGCTGAATGACTTGTGTGCAGTGCAGGCAAGCCCCAAAGCCCTCTGCTGTCATTCCACACCGCAGGGATTGCTGGGCCTGATTCCCCTTCTCGGCAATGGGAGACTGTCCTGCATTCTCTGTTCCTCCCAGTGGGGTGGGAGAGGCCCTTTGCTGATGCGAGGCTGAGGCTGGGGCTGCGTCCCCAGAGAGCGCCGGGCAATGAGGGCCCAGGGATGCCCCATGCTGGGAGCTGCTGGGGCCGAGCTTCTCTCGGTCTGCGATTGCTCTGGTTTACCGTTACTCCTGCCGAGAGGGGAAGGCAACGGTCCAGCAGCTCTTTCCATCTGTGCCGTGGCTGGAGTTCAAGGGGGAAATAACACAATGGCACCGGTTTGAAGGTGTCTCTGTCTGGAGACAAGAGAATCTTGGTTCCCGTTGGGGCTATGGATGTGCCTCCTGTTCCGAACAGTGGTCAAGAAGAACCAATTGCTCATATGTACATGCAATGGCTCCCGTGGGAGCAGCTTGTGCTGTACCTGACAGCAGAGCATCCCGTGCCCCTTTCCACCTCTGGCTGTAAGAAGATGCTCCTTCGTGCAGTGCGCTCTGGGGACGGGTGAGACCCTGTCCACATCAGCTCATGGCTGGGATGGACAGGGCACAGCACAGCACGGGCAGTAGAGTTTCCTCAAGCCTGAAGGTTTCAAAACACCCCATCGAAAAGGATTTGTGAGAGGGAGGAACTCCATCAGCTCAGCATCATTTCTCATGACTGGTCCCAGCATTTCACGCCTGCCACAAGTCTGGATTGTGCCAGACATAGTCACCTGTGGCCGTGGGAGCTCATCCCTTGGGCTGGGGATGGTCAGATTCTCCCCAGAACTCCTGAGGAGACTGCAGGGATCCCAGGTGTCATCACGCTTCATTTGTAAGTTGGTCGCTTTGCTTCTTGGTTACAAACATAGAGACGTCCTGGGCCTCTGGCAGTTGGGGCTGTTTTGTGTGGTTTGCTCTGTCCCTCAGGCACAGAATTTGCCCTTGGGCTGCCTGAACTCTGTCGACTTGAGGTCTTGACTCCAATCCTGTTTAACTCTTCTGCTGACTAAAGAGAGCAAACAGCCCTACAAACGTCCTTCCAAAAGGGCTCTGTGGGCTCTGGTCAGGGCTGGCTGGAGTTCGAGCTTCCTCTATAGGCACAGGCTGGCAGGGATTTACTGCTCCTGAGTGTAAGGGGCAGAGAGCCCCTGGCATCCTGGTTCCTCAGGCTCTGCCTTGCCCAGACACAGCCCCCCTCCAGCAGCTCCAGGGTCCACGGAGGGAAGGCAAACAGATCCCTCCTGCTTCACCATCTTCTCATCTCTGATCGCTCCTCGCTCCCTGAGGATTTGCAAGGCTGAGCTTGAAACAAAGGAGCGCTGGCTGTGTTGACAAGGAGGAGAAAACTGGCAGGCGTGGCAGCCCTGTGCCAGGCAGGAGGCAGAAAGGGACCCCTGTTCCTGTCAGTGGGATGAGAGCTTTAGAGTCCCTGGGGCAGCTCTGACAAGATCTGCTCATTTGCATTGGAGAGAGGGAAATGTGGGAGTGTAGAGGCAGCTGAGATCTCCTCTGGTGACAGCAAGGTCAAAAGAGAGAGGCAGGGAGATGGATTGAAGGGGAGAGGAAAGCAGGAGCAGGGCTCTCAGGTCTCTCCTCCCTCCTTTCCATCAGCGAGAGCACCTGGAGAGAACGTGGGCAAAACCACAACCGTGAGGCGACATTTCCCAGCGGTTTCCTGTTCTTGCAGAGTCGTTCTCTGCACAGCCCTGATAAGGCTGGCAAGGGTTCCCTGGGAGAAGAAGCAGTCTGTGTGTCCGCAGCACCCAGCAGTGTCCCGAGGCTGTGAGCAGCTGTGTCAGCTTCTCGGGTGACCCAGAGTTCCCCGGGCACTGCCGGGAGCCTGCAGTCTCTTCCCAGAGCTCTCCTGCCAGCTCTCCCTCACCTCACACCTCCATCCTCTCAGGGAAAATTTGCCAGTCTCTTTGTGAGCCCTCAGCACGCAGAACCTGGCACCCCTGGAGCTGTGCTCGGCGTGTCCAGCCCAAGCTTTTCCCCTCTCTCCCGGGCCTCCACTCCAAAGCTTCTGAATCCGGTCAGAGTAGTTCAGGGGCTCGGCCCTGAGCCACCTCAGGGAGCACTTGCAGGTGGCTGGGACCCCAACATCCCCCTCTCCTGGGGGTGTGGAGCTTGAACTGACTCCATGGGATGACTTTGGAACAACAGTAGGAACGGTTTTAGAAATCTGGAAATGGCCAGACCTGGAGGTCCAAGCTTTAACAAAGTCAGGAAATGTGAGACCCCTTTGGGTTGTTTACTGGAGGGGGAAGTTTTGCATCAGGAACTCGATGCTGGAACCCCTGTGTTTGCCAAGCAGAGGAAGAAGTTGCTCAGGGCTCCCTTGGGATCCTGGGGGAAAGTCAGCAGCCCGAGCAGAGGCTCCGTGTTTCCCATGTGGGCAGGGACTGGGCCCCGCGACAGGGACCTCTGCCCTGGGCACATCTCCAGCAGGCTGGGGCCGTCACCGATCAGCTGCACGCAGGCTCCTTCTGCCCCTGGGAACCTGCTGCTCTGTGGGGCTCTTGGAGGGAGCAGTGGAGAACGTCCCCGCGGGAGCAGCACATTCCCTCGGGATGAGGGACACACAAGGGGACACAGGGACATGGACACACACACACCAATAAACAAAGTGCTGCTCCCACAAGCATCCACACCAACCGGGCTGCTTACGAGAGCACACAAGACAAGAACACAGGAACCCAAAGAGCCATGGACTCTGCTCTTCTCCCTGGGGACTGGGCAGGGTCAGGCAGGATGGGGTCAAAACTCAGCAGCACAACACACCCACCTGGGGAGGCAACAAAAAGCATCAATGGAGTTGAGGTGAGGAGGGAGGGAAGGAGAAGGACATGGCATGTCCTCATTCAAGGCAGCTCTTGGAAATTTCATACAGGCTGATTTTTCTTCTGCATTTCTCTGCCTTTGGAAGTGAGGATGTTTACATTAAACTCAGTCTCAAGAGACAGATTCCTTTCTACGTCATTTCTGGTGTCCCAGCCTCAACACCTGTAGCCTGTGGGGAGTTGGGTTTCTCCAAGGAAAAAGCATTCTGCTGCCAATTAGTGAGCGATTCCCAGCAGCCCAGGCTGCAGAAGCAGAGACTTGATGATCATTCCCACAGCGCCCAGGGGCTGCTGCTGGGCAGGCTGAGCTCAGAGCTCCAGGCACGCAGGGGCAGGGAGGGAACCACTCCCCAGAGCACCCCCACGTTTCTGTGCAGCGCTGCACGCTGTGGGAACCAGTGTGGGCTCAGTGCACAGAAATAGGCAGCGCTGTCCTGGAGCTCCACATCCTGCACGTGCAGAAACACCTGGGAGTCCTCTGCAGACAGCACAGAGGAGAACCTTCCCACTTCCACTCGAGGTTTGGACTTGCTCACCCACAGCAGCAACTGAGGGGCCTGGGTCTGGTGCTGCTGGTACCAGAAGATTGAGGGATAGCGATCACTAGAGGAGAAATTGCAGTGCAGCTTTGCACTGTGTCCTGCCTGGATGGTCATCTCTGCTGGGAACTGGAACACAGAGTTCTTTTGGGCTCCACCTGTCAAGTAAGAAACAGGTTTTTAGCTTCGCTTTCCTGGGAACCTCTCTGTCTCCCACTCCATCAGCTCGCTCACTGCCACCATGGCCCAGCTCACATTTACAGCCTCTGAAAGACTGAGATCCCTGTCCCTGCTCATTTCTTGATGTATGTTCCTGCCACCCCTCATACTCCACATCACCCTGCTTTTCAGCCACACTCCCTGCTCTTTCCCTCCACTCATTCTCTCCAGATCCCCAAGGTTTCTGCCCATCCCTACAGACATTGGTACCATTGTCCCCAAAGCACCTCGCAGAGAAGCTCCAACGCGCCCCATCGCTCCGTTCCCCAGCACCGCTCCCTCCCTCTCTCAGGCTTTCTCTCTATTAGCAACACATTCAGGAAGGCTGGGTTCCTGCACATTGCGGGGGAGATCTTATTCCTCCTCCATGCCCATCACTCCTGACCTCTCCCACATTATTTGCCATCCCCACACGCAGCCCCTGCTCTCCCAACACAACCACTGCCAGTTCCCCAGGCACTCAGCACTCACGGCTCCTCCCTTCCACCACCAGCAGCACAAACTTTTGCCTCCTTCTGCCCAGCCTGAAAGTCCCATCTCACCAAAGGCTGCCAGTTGCAGCAGGGCTGCCAGCAGAAGGAGGAGCATGTCCCGCTGTCCCTTCCAGGGGCACCGCGGGACCTGCCAGCAGGAGGGACCTGATGCTTGCACCTTGCCCTCTTCTGCCTCTGCCAGCTCAAAGAGGCCTGGAAGCCCCAGCCCAGAGGGTGGAGCCAAACCCCCTCCCTGCTGCTCCAGACAGGCCTCTCGGGGTCTGTGCCCACCTCTGCCCCAGGCAGGCTCTGCTGTGAGAGAACAGCCCCGTGGGCTGAGCCCTGTCCACGTGAGGGACAGGGAGCCCTTGGCAACTGCTCCTGGCAGCAACCGGCGAGGCCCAGGCTGCCCCCAGCTCTGCAGGAGAAGGAGGAGGCTCTGCTGTTCCCACCCTGTCTGCCTGTGCTGGGATGTCGGGATGGAGAGAGGAGCAGGCAGGAGCTGAAGGACCTGGAGCCGGGGGCTGTGGGGCCTCAGCACCCTCCTCTGCACTCGCTCGAATGCTCTGTACAGACTCTTGCCACGGGAGAGAAGAGACATCAGCTCACAGCTGGGAATTCCCCTGTCCCAAAGCAGACACGTACAGTCAAGTGGACAAAGCACCTTTCTGCAGACCCTGATGCTGCACTGACCCACGGTGGCCTTTGAACTCCACTGAAACAGCTTTCCCCACAGCCGTGTCTTGCGGCAGGGCCCCTTGTCCCCCTCTGCCTGGTGACCTTCTCCCCCACTGAGATCTTGGAGAGAGCTGCACCCCCTGGTGCCACTGCAGGAGAAATGAGGCCGGGCTGGGGGAAGCCCCCGAGGCAGGGCATGAGGAGGGCTCCAAGGACAGGCAGAGTGCTCTGGGGAGAGCGGGGCCTCTGGACCCCAGCACACCAGCACACGGCCACGCAGCCACTGGAGGGCTCACAGAGGAATTCTCAGTGTCTTCCACAAGTCTCGCTGTCACGTAATGCCAGGAAGGAGCACGGGCACAGGACACGGCATTTATGTTTCTCCTCTGACTTTGACCTCTGCCCCTGAGGGACGCGTCTCGGAGCAGGTACTCTCAGAGCCAGGCCTGCAGGAATACCTGAAGAAGCCACGTGCAGCAGGGCAACCATCAAGCAAAGAGCAGCAGCAGGGAAGCCCTGCACAAGCGGTCCCAGCCTCCTGCGTTGCCCATCACCTCTCCAAAGGCACTGGCAGAAGAACCACAGACGCCGTGTGGAAAACCAGGGAAGCGGAGACCCTTTCAGCACCTTCCCCTTCCTCTGCAGGCACTGAGCCTCTCCTCGGCAGGAGGAGGATCTGGGCCTGCAGCTCCCAGGGTGCAGAGGGGAAGCAGCGCTGCCAGGGCAGAGCTGAGGCCCCTTCCCCCAGGCTCAGCCTTGCCCAGGCACAGCCCCTCCCTCTCCTGTGTTTTTGCCCAGCCCAGGCAGCTCCTGCCCCAGCGTGTCCCCCACAGCACACAGGTACAAGGCACTGTCAGAGCCCTCCACCTCCTCCAGCTGCAGGAGGCTGGATTTCCCCGTGGCGTTCAGCGAGGTGGTGAGACGGCCGCTGCGCTTGGAGCCAGCTCGTGCGTGGAAGGAGAGCAGCTGGGGAGCTTGGCCTTTCCTCTGCTGGTACCACAACACATCCGCAGGGACTGATGTCTGGTAGGTGCAGGTTGTTTGAAAGGTGTCTCCCTGCTTCACTGTGACTTGTCCTTCTTGCTGGCTGACGGTGATCTGCCCCAGGGTGCCTGGAAGAAAGGAAGGGTCAGCAGCTCTGCAGGGAAAGGCTCGGAGATGAAAACCAAGATGCAAAGAGTGGCAGGAGAAGGCTCTCCGTGCCTTGCTCAGCAGCCCGAGCTCCAGCGATGGCAAGAGCAAAGCAGGGAGGGTCTGTGGGCAGGAGATGTGGGACCTCAGCTCAGCGTGGACCCCTCAGCACAATAATGCCAGTTCCCTGCCACAGGGAGACCCCCAGAGCAGAGCTGGGCTCTCACCCAGCCCTTTGGTCTCCACTCTCGTGCTGCCTGGAGTCTCCAGGGCACAGCCTGTGGTGCCTGACCCTCCGCTGCTGGCTCCAGGGCACCTCCAGCACGGTCAGGGTCCTGGCACCTCCTGAAAAGCTGACCCAGCCTGCTCTCCCTGCACAGAATTGTTGTGTGGGTGAGGGTCTCCTGGGGAGAAGAGGAATTGTGCTTCCAGCTAAAGCCAATGCTTACCCAGAGGCTGCCTCAGGAAGGCAGCGAGGAGGAGACAGGTGAGGGACCTGCTGCGACCGATCATGCTGCGTGGGTGAGAGAGACCCAGAAACCCACACGTCCCCCTCTCAGAGCCCTGAGAGAGCAGAGCTGCCGGCCAGGACTCTGCAAGGGGAACCAAGGGTGAAATGGGCAGGAGGAAATGCTTGTTCCTAGCACAGCTGCAATGCTTGTGCTGTGCTCCTCCCTCCTCCTGCAGTGACCTGTGTTGCTCCTGCAGCCCAGACCTTCTGCCTTCCCAAGCTAACGGGTATAAGGGGGTCACCAGGGTCTGTCACTGCCAAGCAGACTCTTTCACCCATCCTCCTGTGCAATTTCTGTGCAGCCTCTCTTCTCTTCATACCTGGCACCCGCTGTCTCACCACCCTCCATACCACGGTTGGCTTGGCCTCTCCGAGATCCTACTCGGTGTCAGACCCAAGCTCTAGCACAGCCCAAGGGGCAGCCCTCCCAAACCCAATGGCCAACACCCCCGAGCCCTGCAGACCCCAAGTGTCTCACTCTGCCTGCAGGGCACTGGGGACTTTCTCCCTCGAGCTGAAACAGTTCTCTCAGACACACAGAGATGAAGTTTCCCGCCACCCTGGCAATGCCATCTCACAAACCAGCGTCTGAAGAGCTTGGTGAAGGAAAAACCCCAAACCCCAAACAGCCTTTCCACTTGGCCAGAACCCTTCTGCTGCCAGTGTCCTCATCCAGCTGGATCTGCAGTTGTCCTCTCCTTCCTTCTGGCCTTTCAGAACCAAACCTGCCAACCCCATTCCCAGTCCCTGCTCCAAGAAGGTGCCATTAAATGAGGCTGGGAAGGGCTGGGCCCAGGCAAGGCAGGGGCTGTCTGAGATTCATGGAACTATGGAGTGAGAATGGTTGGGTTGTGACGGAAACATTGAGTCCAACCTCCTGCCACTGGCAGGGACATTTGTCAGCAGACCATGTTCCTCAAAGCCTCGTCCAACCTGACCTTAAACAGTTCCGATGATGGGGCACCCACAGCGTCCCTGGGGACTTGTGCCAATGTATTGCCAGGCTCATCGTGGAATATTCTTCCTTGCGTCCCACCTAAATCTTCCCTCGTTCCATTGAAACCCATTACCCCTTGTTCTATCACTACAGGCCCTGGTAAAATGTCACTCTGCATATTTCTTTCCACCCCCCCAGCCCAGTGAGGCACGCTTGTCCCAGCTTTTCCCAGTTGCTTGGCCCAGGACACGGGCTGGTAGGAACAGGAGTCCAGACCAGCACAGCCGGGGCATCCCAGTGCTCCGGACAGCAGCCACAAATGCTGACGGCCACAGCCACAGCACCGTGGGCTTTGCAGGCGGCCCCAAAGCTGAGGAAAGGACTTCATGTTGCCCCACACCAGCCCTTCATCCTTGTCCCACAGCTCGTGTCACTCAGAGCCGCGCTGGCCAAGCTCAGCAACCACTGCTGGACAATCCTGACACAGATGTTTTACACACACAGTCACATCTGTTCTGGCTGCCCAGTGCCCAACAACAGCAGCAATTGATTCAACACCACTGCAGCTGCTTTGGAGAACATTTCTAGCAAACTGGTCGGGCTGGCACCTTGCTACCCGATGCTGCATCTACCGAACACAGCCAGGAGCTGGGCTCCTTCCAGGGGAGGCAGGCAAAGAGGAGGAGATCAGAATTGGAGCCTCTCCGAGCAGGGGAAGACCCTGGGAAGATGCCAGCCCTGCTGGGAAGCTCTCACAGGTAACAGGTATAAGGGTGTCACCAGGGTCTGCCCCTTTCAAGCAGCCACTTACACACGTCCTCCTGTGCAATTTCTGTGCAGCCTCTCTTCTCTTCATACCTGGCACCTGCTGTCTCACCACCCTCCACACCACGGTTGGCTTGGCCTCTCTGAGATCCTGCTCAGTGTCCAGCCCCAAGCTCCTGTCAGCACAGCCCAAGGGGCAGCCCTCCCAAACCCAGCGGTCAACACCCCCGAGCCCTGCAGACCCCAAGTGTCTCACTCAGCAGGCTCTGGGGAGAAGATCTGAATCAGAGCCTCTCTGACCAGCGGAGGACCCTGGGAAGACACCAGCCCTGCTGGGAGCCTCTCACGGCACAAAGTTTGTCCTCCAGGTGCCGCCACTCCTGTGCCTCTGGAGACTGCCCCGTGCTGACAGCAGACGAGGAGCTGGACTTGTCCAGCAGTGCAGCTCCAGGAGCTCTGATGAGCCAGGTGAAGTGACAGGCAGCCAGGCTCAGGCACTTGGAAATACCCTCCTGGTGCCACCTGCTATTTCATAGTTGATTTTCTTTAGAAGAGAGGCTGTTTTTGTAAAGGCAACTTCCTCAGCCCAGCTTCCTCCCTGCTGTCCCAGCCCCCGCATTGGCAGCTGCAGGGCATCTGGCTGCCCTGGACACACAGCCCTTTGCTGCCTTGAGAGCAGGTCAGGGCAGCCCCTCTGCATGCACCGAGCCTGGAACTTGTCCCACAACCCCACAGCCACCCTGCAGGGGTCACCAGGGATGGGACAAAGCTTGTCACACCTTGGGATTCATTTGTCTTGTAGAGTGGAGAAGCCCTGGAGCTGCAGCAGTGGGGATGGCCTCGGGTTTTGGCTTTGTCTCTGCTGCCTGGACTTTGCGTGGGAAGGGGCTGAATGTGCCAACAAGATCCTGCAGCTTGGACCCCAACACACCTTCTCTCTCACCTGTAAGGAGAAAACAATGGATTCAACCCCTTTTGTGCAACGCTCGCAGGATCCAAGCTCCTCTGCTGTCATTCCACACAGCCATGTCTCCTTTTGTACCTACACAGCCCTCCCCAAAAAGCCTCCTTTTCCATGGGCAGACTGGAAGATCTGCAAGAGGAGGAAGAAGGAGTCAGGGACCCAGGCCTGGATGTAGCACTTTAATGAGTCTAAAGATAGAGGGAAAAGAGGGGGCTCACGAGGAGCACCAGGGGCAGCCACCAAGGTGCAGAGGAGCTCCTGCGGGGTGTCCATCCGTCTGCCTGCCCTGCCAAGGGAGGGAGGTCCTGCTGGGTTGGTGTTGAGACAAGGCAACAGCAAAGGAAAGAGAGAGAAGAGAGTGGAAGAAGGAAACAATGTTCCACAGCTGTAAATGTAATTGCTCAAAGCTCTATCTCCTGTCCAACTTCATGTCCTGAGGTCTTGGGAGGTTCCTGTCCAGGGCGATTGGCAGCAGGTTTAGCAGGGCCGACATCTGTTGCCACAGTAGCAGCTGGCGATGCAGGAGAGGTCACAGCAGCCAGTGTTGATGGGGACTCCGTCACAGCTGAGGATGCTGCCAACGGCAGCGGAGGTGGAGGAGCCCACGGCGGTGTTCTGTGGGAAGGAGCTGAGGATGGGGCCGGGCAGGGTCAGCACCACCGGGGAGGGCTGGATGACAACGGTGGAGCTCTGGCACTGCCTGCAACAGGGCTCATTGCAGCTGCTGGCCAGCGGGGTCGGGCCGCAGGGCTGGCAGGGACGGCACTGGTTGCAGGAGGACATGTCTGAAGTTGCACCTGGGAGGGAGGTCAAGGTCGAAACCGATCAGGGACATCTCAGGGACAGCCTGGAAAGGAAGCCAAGGTCCCTGCCATGTGAGGAGGCACAAGTGGGGAAAAAGGGCTGCTGTTCATGAGCCCAGCATGGTCACTCAGACAGCAGATAGGTCCAGGGATCCTCCTGGAGCAGGGATGAGCTGAACTCTCCTTGAAGGCCAGACCCAGGCCTAGAGGAGGAGGTAGAGGACAAAGGGGGTTCCAACTCACCTGCTTCCCAAGGACAAGGAGGGGGCAGAAGTGGCTGAGAGAGCAAAGAGCAGGGCTTGCTTTCATCCCAGCCTTGTGCAGCCTCAGGCTCAGAGGAAGCCACAACCATCTTCCTGCAGCTCCTAAGGAATGGAAACATCCCAGGAAGTGACACGGCAGCGGTGCTGGTTCCCCCTGAGTGCCAGAAGGATGTGGTGGAGTCAGGTGAGCTCAGCCTGGAGCACTCCTGGAGCTTTGTTTATTATGATTGTGTGACAGGAAGGACCCCAGCTGCACCCAGCCTGGCCATCCTTGTCTGCTCCTCCAAGGGCTCCTCTGAGCATCACCCTGTCCTCCTCTTCCCTTCCCTTCCGGCCCATCCCAACGGGCAGTGGCTCTTGTCCTCCCAGGCAGTGGCTGCACTTCAGCGTTTCCACTCCCTTTCACCCTAAGGTGCCCTCAGGAGGCAGCTGCCAACCTCTGGGACCTCCTCCTCTCCCTGGATGCTGCCTGGGCATCTGTCCTGCTTCGAGTGTCCTGTCCCTGCTTCAGCGGCAGCTCAAGGCAGCTCCTCAGTCCCATCCCTCGCTCTTGCCTCTGCCCCCACGTGCTCCTGGGCAATGACGTGCGTGGCAGTGGGATTGTGTCCCAGTGTGGGGGATTCTCTGCACGCACATCCGTGTGCTCGTGTGTGCACACCCCTGGGTGCCTCTGGAGACACCGTGGTTCTATGGACACGGCTCTTTCTGTGAACAAGTTGGCCCTTCCTCATTCCTAAGGGAATGGGAGGGCAGGACACGCTGTCTATGGGCCTCGTTCAGCCTGGGACCCTTGGAGTTGAGCACAACATCTGTGGCTACTCCACAGCCCGTGACCGTGAGACCTTCCCTCGCTGCATCTCTGCCCACAAATATTCCCAACCTGTGCTCTCCGCACGGGAGAACCCCAGTGGCTGAGAGGCCCTGGGAGGTCAGCGGCCCCACAAGCACTCAGGGCAGTTCCTGCTGCTCTGGATGGAGCTGTGCTGGGGGAGAAGGCTCAGGCAGAAGATGGCTGTGAGCATGGAAAGAAGGGAAGGCAGCAGGAACGGTCTTGGCTGGAGTCCAGAGCCTCTTCCTCACCTTCCCACCCATCTCTAGAAGCAGAGGCCTTGGCATGCATCCACAAGCAAGGATGCCAAGGGCAGGAGCCCTGTTCCCAAATAGAATTGCACGGAGGCAGCAGCAGCGTGGCTGATGGGCTCCGCTCTGGGCAGGAGTGAGTCCCCGTTGGAGCCGGCTGGAAGTGACTCTGTCAGACACGGGGGCAGGCCCTGTGTTTCTCTCCCAGATGCCTCCTCGTGCAGCCGTCCTCTCCACGCTACCAAAGCCTTGCCACACAATCCCTATCCAGTGTGCCCAACACACGGTGAGGCACAATTGCTTGAATAAAAGTGTCAGCAGAAAAGAACCAGCCCAGGCTTCCTTCGGGGACAGTTGGGCCTGGGAATAATCGTAAGAAAATTGATGTTCTTCATCACGCTTAAAGATTGGGAATAAAATCTCCAATCCTACAGCTGTCTAATGTCCTTGTTAGATCCCTTGGGCAGTGGAACAGCGGGAGTTAGTGATGCTCATTTCCATACTGGTGTTCTCCTCAGCTCTTAACTGCTGACTTTCACATCCACCCTGGGCCTCCCTGACCCCTCAGGGCATTTTCCCAAAGGCTTTTACCTGCCAGGTCCCAGAGGGGGCAAATCTGCTTTTATGGAGTGCAGGGCTGCAGGGCTGCTGATTCATTTAGCTGAACACTCATTGGTGCGAGGTCTCAGGCCCTGCCTCACTCAGCACCAGGCTGAGGAGCTGTAGGAGTGCACTTGGAACTGTCACGGACATGAGGAGTCTGTGTCCCATCCCAGTGCCCAGTACCTCTGCATCACAGGGGGATCCGCTCAGGGACAACGGCCTGAATGCTGTGGGCAGGATTTCTTGGCCTTTCTCCATTGGCAAAGAAAGAACCGGAGGGTGGGGGAGAGAGGGACTGCATTTCATTGCTTGTTCTCCAGGAAACCTCTCTGCCAGGGCAAAGCCAGCAGCATTCTGATGTAGATTCCATTCCTTGTGGCCAGGGGCACCTGTGACTCTGTGCACCTCATGAACACACCAGGTCCTTTTCTCTGTAAGGGGTGCCATGCTTCCAGATGGCTCTGAATCACTGGGGAATCATCAAGGTCCTGAAATTTAACAAGTCTCTGTGCCAAATTTTTCACCTGGGCAGAGTGGCACCAGACCCTAAATGAAATTGGGAGGAGAGTGCCTGGAGGCCAGCTGTGCACAAAGGGCTCTGGAGGTGCTGGCTGAGAGCAGCACAATCGGATTCAGCAGTGCCCTGGCAGCCAAGAGGCCAAAGCGCATCCCAGGTGCAGCAGACCCTGCAGAACCAGCTGATCAGGAGGGGTGATTATCTTGCTGTGTGCAGTGTTGGTAGGGCCCCACCTTGAGTGCTGAGTGCAGCTCTGGGCTGTGATGGAGCTGCAAAGGTGCCTGAATGTGTCCAGAGGGGGTTAAGGAAGCTGATGAATAGACTGGAAGGCACATCCTACCAGGAGTGGGTGAGGACTTGAGGTTGTCCTAGTTTGGTGAAAAGTAGGCTGAGGGGCAACCTCATTGCTCTCTGCAGCTTCCTGAGGAGGGGAAGTGGAGGAGGAGGTGTTGCCTTTTCTCCCTGGAATCCAGGAACGGCACAGGTGGGAATGGTTCAGAAGAGATTGTGGGCAGGCTCAGAGTTGACTTGGGAAAGCATTTCTTTACTGAGAAGGTGATGAGACTCGGGGACAGTTTCCCCAGGCAGGGGATTGATTCCCTCTGGCTTTCAGTGTTTAAGAGGTATTTGGACAAGGCTCTTCATGCCACGCTTTAACTATTGGTCAGTGCTGAAGTGGTTCAGCAGTTGGACGGGATGATCCTTGTACCTCCCTTCATTCTCAAAAGATTCTATTCTGTTCCAGTCCAGTCCAGTCTATCCTTGTGACCTCACGCTGTCTTATCCCCTGCACTTGACCGGCATTTGCAGCCCAGGCAGGATGTTGCCCAACCACAAAAGGAGTGATTCTCTCAAGCAACACCACCTTTGCTGCAAACAAAGGGCTGTGGCACTCTTACCCACCTTCTAAAGGTGTTTCTGTCATTTGCTGCTGCTGTCAGACACCCTGGACACTTGGTGCCCCTCACAGCCCTCCACAGCCACGGCAGTGCTTGTGTATCTGCTGTTGGGTCAGTGAGTCACACACAGGAATGGTGTTGCTTAGCTCTCCTATTGCCTCAATACAATTGGATTTACCTGCGGTCAGGCTCCGTTACTGTTCAGACCACTCTTTCTCTTCAAGATATAGAATATGGCACAAGCTGGCTTTGAAGAAAGCACGACTGGAAGGGTTATCATCAAGTGGAAAGGTTGTGGTTGGTTTGGCCTCAGTATTTCTTTTCCAATGAGATTTAAATAAACTGGTTTATGAGAAGGAACAGGACAATGTGGCAGGGATCTTCACTGACTGAACCCTGAGAGATCTCCTCTGGGACAGAGGGACAAAGACCAGAGTGCCCGGTGGGCTCAGTGGGGTAGTTGGTGCCAGCAGGATTTCACAGAGGTGCTCACTCTGCTTGTGAGAGCTGCAGCCTTGGGCTGTGCTGGCAGGAGCTTGGGGCTGGACACCGTGCAAGAGCCAGGAGAGGCCACTGCCATCAACGCTTGAGATTGGTGGGAGAGGAGACACAAACATGGAGGATGGAGAGCCTGCCAAGGTGTTGCACAGGACGATGTCTGCTCCATCCCTCTTCTGCCCCTCATTTGGAAAGGCAGAAATCTTAGTATTACTGCATTGGCTTTTCTTTTCTTGTGGCAGCCTGGGATGGGAGAGGGTTCGAGAATCGTAAAATCATGGAATGGTTTGTGTTGGAAGGAACCTTAAAGATCACCCAGGTCCATCCCCCCTGCCAGTTGCAGGGACCCCTCCCACTAGACCAGGCTGCTCAAGGCCATATCTAAGCTGGCCCTGAACTCTTTCAGGGAGGGGCATCCACTTCTCCTCTGGGCAACCTTTGCCAGTGCCTCACCACCCTCATCGTGAAGAATTCCTTTGTAATATCTCATCTCCTCGTTCCAATGTAAAGCCGGAATGCAGGGCCTGATCACCACTGGCTTAGGAGAAGTCGAGTATGACTTGCTCAGCTCCAAGAGACAGGGACTGGAAAGGACCCCATTGTCCTGTGTGCCACCCTCCCCTTCCTCTGGGAGTCATGAAAGGTCCACGTGAGTCCCCACCTTTCTTCCCACCACCCAGGGCAATGCCTTTCTTCCTTGACAGCTCCAGACAGTGACACCAAAAAAGGACTGAGTGGAGGCAAAGACTGGAATGCAGAAAACTTGAATGACTCTGAAGAGGGCAAGGAGGTCACTTGTAGAGGAGGAGGCAGCCAGAGCAGGGGGAGCATTGGCAGCCGTTGAAAATCCGTGTCCATTGCCCACAGAGGAGATCCCACGGGGGTTTTATCTCCCTGATACACCGAGGGAGAGGGGTGAGAGGATCCCCTCAGGCTGGCTTTGAGAGTTTTATAGCCTGGAAGAAAAGGAGAACAAGAGGAGACAGAAGAGAGGGGAAGGCTGGGAAGTTACTCTTTGGCCATGAATTCAGAGAGCGCCAGCTGCTCTCTTTGGGAAGGGCAGCAGTGGATGCTCAGCGTCTCTGAAAGCGATGATGGCCAGAAGCGCTGTCCTTAGTTGAGAATCCAGGTCTGGACGCCGGGGGGTCCTGCTCTGGGCTGTTGTCAGTGGCTTTAGCAGGGCTGGCATCTGTTGCCACAGTAACGGCTGGTGATGCAGGAGAGGTCAACGCCCCCGGAGGAGATGGGCGTTCCCTTGGAGCTGAGGATGCTGCCAATGGCAGCGGAGGTGGAGGAGCCCACAACGATGTTCTGTGGGAAGGAGTTGAGGATGGGGCCGGGCAGGGTCACCACCACAGGGCAGGGCGCGATGACAACGGTGGAGCTCTGGGGAAAATTTCTGACTCAAATGGTGTTGGGCACTTGCCTGAAGAGGCTTTTCTTTGAAGAAATGTTTAGCAGCGTCATTGGGTCTGGTGGCACTTGGCAGTACCGTGTCTGCATGAGGCCAAGATACCCTTCTGCCTCACTGCCCACTTTCTACCTCCCATGACAAACAGCGCCACGACCCAGCACACAGTGCAGGACAATGATGAAAAAAGGATGCAAAGAAAGGGCTTCACACTCACCTGATCGCGAGAAAGAGGCAAGAGAAGTGGATGAGGAGCTGGGCTGGCTTATATGATGGCCCTGACCTGCTCCAGGAGCAGAGATTCACCTGCAGCCTGTGGTGAAGATTGTGGTGATGCAAGTTGCCTCCCTGCAGCCCAGGGCAGAGCATGGGGCAGCAGCTGTGCACACTGCAGCCCATGCAGGACCCCACGCTGGAGCCGCTGGCTGTGTCCTGAAGGAGCTGCAGCCCAGGGAGAGGAGCCCACACTGCAGGAGTGTTTCTGGCAGGAGCTGCGGCCCATGGGGAAACGCCGCTGAAGCAGTCTGTTCCTGAAGGACTGTGCCCATGGCTAGAGGCTTGAAGAAATGCAGCCTGTGGGAAGGACCCACCTTGGAGAAGTTTGTGAAAGACTCCATCGCGTAGGTGAGACCCATTGCTGCAGCAGGGGAAGAGCCTGAGGAGGAAAGGGCAGCGCTGCTGAAGCATTATGAATGTGTTAGAAATCTCTGAGTCCTTATCTTCACCCACAGGGTTTTCATGGTATATTCTCTCCTAATCTTGTTGATGGAGGGGGAGGGATAGAGGGGCTTGGTGGATACCTGGCAGCCAGCATGGTCAACCCAGCACATCCAGTTCAAACAGCCCTTGGTGGTGAGAGCACGTGCAGAATAGCAGTGGCTCTGAGCTTCCCTTCATTAACCCCAGTTCCCTCTTGGGGCAGGACAGTGGTGTGGGGATTTCTGCCCTTCCACTTGGGTGCTTTTTCTCAAGACATCCAGAATTTCATGCAGGAAACAGGACAGGAGACTGTGGTGGTTGCCTGGAGACATTTCCACCAATCGGAAGGGGTGAGATTTCCATTTAAAAAAACCTCCCCTGCCCCAGAAATGCAGGCAATTCCTGAGCAGGGACTGTCTGGGGGGACCAGTGAAGCAGTCAAGAGCTCTGCCCTCCCCTGCAGCTCTTGGGAAGTGCCCCCAGCACCTGCAGCCTTGCTGATCTTCACATTCTCCTTCAAGCTCTGTATCAGAGCCCTTTGCTCTCCCTCAAAACACCTCCCTTCCCCTCTCCCCATTTCCATGCTGATTGCCCTCAGCTCCCGTGTGCTGAGCTCCGATTTCCAGCCTTGATGCATTCAGCAGTCATTCCTTGGAAAAGCATCTCCCAGCTACTCCTGCCCGTGGCTGCTGGCCTGGGCTTCTTCTAGATTGGATGGTGGAGAGGAGGGAAAGGTGGAGCAGCAGATATGGGCTATGTCAAAGGCTGCTCCCTGCATTCCAGCTCCTGCCATTCTCTACAGCAAATCACCTTCCAGAGCTGCTCACCCACCCCTTATCACCCCAGGGCAGCTCCAAACAGAGCAAGCAAGAGGGACGCCCTTCCTCCAGAGCACATGGGGCTGCTGACTCTTCGGGGCCTCCTGCCTTTCAGAGCATTTGTGGGCAGAGACACAGCACTGATGGTCACTGGCAGCAGAGAATCCAGGGCTGCTTTCCTCAGATCCAGGGGATGCTGCCCAGACGAGCGGCTACGGCGAGGTGTCCCAATCTCCCATTCCTCAGCAAATGGAAACGGGTTTCCTTGTGCCCTCATCCCCTTCCTCTCTCCTCTGGCATCTGGAAAGTGTCCACAGAGAGAAGGACCACATGGAGGTCCCGTTTGAATGCAGCAGAGTCAAAAGAGAGAAACAAAGTCAGTTCAAGTGGAAATCAGCAATGCAGGGAGCACTGCGGGAAGGAGAGAGTCTGCACGGCTGGGCTGTGGATGTTCGGGCTTGTTCCCGTGTGATGTTTGTCTGCCTGTCCCACAGACTGGGAGAAGCTACATGGTCCCCACCAGGGTGACCTTGGGGGCCTGTTGTGAGGACAGGGATCAAGGATTTCGGGGTGAATTGAAGAAACGGACCCTCATTGTGTGCAGAGGATGCTCAGCCCATCGGGTGTTGTCTGAGAGCTGAGCTCCCTTGTGCACACAGGGCAGCAGCTCCACCCAGTGTGGTTTCCCTGCCTGAGGACCTGCGATAAGATCTCCACACAATTTTAGATCACCATTAAAATGCTCCTTGGCTACTCCAGGCAGGCAATTAAGAACAAGGAAATCAGGAGTGGGGCAATTAAGGTACAAGTGCCTCCAGGAATCATCAGACCTAGAAAGAGTTGCAAGAGGAGCCAGCCCTTACCTGGCCAAGCTCCACTCCAAGAGACCAGAAAAGTTTGTCAGAGCTCTGCCAGGTTCTCTCTGCTGTGCTCTCCCACCACTCCTCAGCCCTGGCAGGGCCAGGCCTTCCCCTGGGGTGAAGTGCTT
This sequence comes from Neomorphus geoffroyi, assembly GCA_033558235.1. Classification (NCBI taxonomy): domain Eukaryota; kingdom Metazoa; phylum Chordata; class Aves; order Cuculiformes; family Neomorphidae; genus Neomorphus; species Neomorphus geoffroyi. The sequence continues at coordinate 668,740 of JAUMJM010000037.1, forward strand.
CCCTTTCCTCGCACCAGTGCATAATTTTATTCCTCTGACACCAACACAAAGGATTTATCTGAGCACCCTTTGGTTTTCTCCCTTTCCTTGTCACCAGGACTACCATTTCTCTTTTCTGCTGCCTTCCACAGCCTATTTTCCACCTTTTCCTGGGTGTGACTGAGTCCCTGCTCCTCTCAGGCACCTCCTTTACCACTTGTTTCACCCTATGCAAACTGCTTGATGTCAGCCCTGCACGCCTGCCAAAGTCTGGAACCTGGCAAGTGGTGCAGGAGTGGTGGTGGGGCTGGAAGAGAGGTGGATCCCTGCTGGCCATGCCCACGCGTGCTCTCCATGGCCCTAGCCTGGGCAATGGAGGGGAGGAGAAGGTGGAGGTGAGTCCGTGGACCATCCCTCAGTCTATTCCTTCCTCAACACACCTGCCAAGCTTTGGGGACCTCTTCTGTCCTCTCCCCCTTCCCCAGCACAGCTGTGACCAGAGCAGGAAGCACCCCAGTCCATGAGCCTGCCAAATTCAAAGCCGTTCTTCCTGGGCAGCTTGGGAGGGCTCGCAGGGAGGGAAGAACTCAGAGATCCAGGGTGACTTGCAGAAATCTTTAATGAGTCTCAAAGGGGAATGAAGATCAACTCAAGCACAGGCTCTCAGTGAGAGGATTATGAGGAGCAAGAGACTGCACCCTTGGCCATGGTGAAGGTCATGCAAGGCATCCCTTTGCCTTTGCCACAGTGTGAAGGCTGGCTTTGGGAAGCCTAACAGGCCTGGGGAAGAGCAGGAAAGACTGAAGAGAAAGAAAGAGAGGTAGGGGTGCAAATGGACGGTGAGACAATGGCTGTGTTTTCTAAGAGCCCATGCTGTCCCCTTCCACTGGTGCAGGAAGTGCCAGAGCTCCAGCGTTGTCATCCAGCCCTCCCCTGTGGTGGTGACCTTGCTCGGCCCCATCCTCAGCTCCTTCCCACAGAACACCGTTGTGGGTTCCTCCACCTCCGCTGCTCTTGGCAGCATCCTCAGCTGCCAGGGAGTGCCCATCACCTCTGGGTGCTGTGACCTCTCTGGCATTGCCAGCCGCTACTGTGGCAGGAGGTATCGCTCCTGAAGAGATGCTGGGAAAGTCTCAAGGAGAAAACTCGAGGAATTGGGAACATGGTGCTGGGCAGAGGACCAAGATCTTTTGACGCTGTTACCAGGACAGTCAAATGGCTTTGTCTTTCTTCCCTTTTCCTTCTTTGCTTTGGTTCCCCTTGACAGCAAAGGTCCCCCTAAGGCCAGCCTGGTGGGGACCCTCTGTCTCCTCTCCCTCTATGGGGCAGCTTGACAGAAATCACACAGGAACTTGTCTACAGCCAAGGATCTCAGACTCCAAGCTGCTCACTGGCTCCCTGCAATACTGACTTCCACCTGGAGTGATTTTGTTTCCCTCTCTTCACTGCTTAAATTCCTGCTGCATTCAAGCCTGGCCTCCATCTGGTCCTTCCTTCTTGGCCCCTGCCCACTTTGACCACACAGGAAGGCGCTGCTGTGGCACAGAGGAGGGAGAGGGTCCAAGGAGACCCTTCTCCATTCACAGAGGACGGAGAGGCTGGGACAGCCTGCAGGGTCTCCTCTTTGGGGCACCATGCCTTCAGCTGAGTCAGCCATCCCTGTTGCTGTGCTGGCCGTGACCATCAGGCTTTGCCTTGCAGTGTCTGCCCACAAGTGCTCAGAAAGCACCAACAGCCCCAAGAGCTCTGGAGGAAGGGCCTTCCTCTTGCTCTGGCTGGAACTGTGCCCGTGTGCTGTGTGTGAGGCTCCAGCAGATGATTTGATTTGCAGAACGGCTCGTGTGGTAAAGCAAGGAACAGTCTTTGGGCTGGCCCCCAGCTGCTGTTTCACCTTCCTCTCCCCTCCACCACCCACTCCAGGAGCCTTGGCCAGTAGCCACGGGCAGCAGTAGCCAGGAAAAGTTGCCCAAGCGGCTGAGGGTATCATGGCTGGAAATTGGAGCTGAGCGTGTGGGACCTGAGGGCAGCAATCACGGGCATGGGGGCAGTGAAAGGGTTGATTTCTGAGCGAGAGCAATTTCCTCTGATACAGAGCGTGCAGGGCAATGTGGAGATCAGCAAGGACAAGGGTCCTGGGGCAGTTCGCGAGAGCTGCAGGTGGGTACAGAGCTCTTGGCTGTTTCATTGGTTTCCCCTGAGAGTCTGTGCTCAGGAACCGGCTGCCTTTCTGGGAGAGTGGGTTTTTTACAGGTAGATCTCATTCCTTCCGATTGGTGGAAATGTCTCTTGGCAGCCGTCTCAGTCTCATATTCTCTTTACTGTTCGAAGATCCAGATGTCTTGACAAAGGCGGACAAGTGGAAGAATGGAAATGCCCACACCCATGCTCTCCTCCAGGGAATTACTGCTGACCAAGGGTATCTCAGAGCCACTGAAGACCAATCTTTCATGAAATGGTTTCACTTCCACATCTGAAATACCTTTCCCCAGTCGCACTGTCAGTAAACATCATTGGCAGCCGCACAGTGGGACTTCTAACCGTAACACAGGAAACCCTGTAAGAAGCAGAAGGTCCTTTTTTATGATGATTGCATCTGCGATTCCCCTTGTTGGAGAAGGAGGGATGGCAATTCTCCTGAGAGACCAGTGAGCCCTTTGGCCCGAGCACTGCCAAAGCACTGCTATGGCTCCTGGCACGAGCCCTGCTTTGCCTGGCCAACCTTTGGCCAAGGCAGGCAAAGAGCACAGGTCCCATGCAGGATTTACACCTCAGACAAGGACATTCTTGCCAGAAGCTGGCTGTTCTTAATGGTGATTTAACCCAAGTCCTGACAGAGCAGCTGTTCTTTACAAGGCTCTCACTCCCTTGCTCAACCCCGTGATTTACACCCTAAGAAACAATGGGGTGAAAAGTGCTGGCATGTGTTCCTGTGGCACCCAGCACCAACTGCTTCACACTTGCAGTCTCCTGGCTCCCAGCTCTTTCGGATATTTCCTACATGTCAGCAAACGGCCCCACAAGAGAGCCCTGAGCTCCTGAGACCGTTCACCAGCCAGAGCTGGGGGAAGGAGGCAAACACCCAGCCACTTCAGAGAATTGCCTTCCTGCTCTTTCACCGGCCTTTGTGGAGAGAGAGCATTATCCCTCTGCCAGAGCTGCAGGAGATCCCTCAGAGATCAAACTCCCTGCAGCACACAGAGGGGAAACAGAAGCCCACGTCCTCGGTGTGGCCAGGCTGAGCTTCCCTGAGTTCATGAGGTGGCTGTGCGATGGGTTACCGTAATGATGGGGGTGACCCTGATGTTTGCTCTCCCTGTGTGGGGCTGAACTGGAGAGAGTTTACAGCCTGAGAGGGAGAGCCATTGAGGCTGGAGAAAGCGCCTGAGCCTGAATGTGTGCTCAGGTACCCATCACTGCTTGTCATTCCTTGCTTCTGGGGGAGAACTGTGTCTGTGCAGGGCTGAAGCCCCTTGCAGCCCTGGAGAGCAACTGCAGCAGGTGCTGAAATGTCCAAGGGACCTGAGCGACAGCAGAGCGCAGGACACTGGAGGCTTACATCAGTTCTCCACCAACGCCGCCTGGAGCCCTCAGACACAAATAGGGGCGTGAAAAGCCTCCAGCAGGGATGGCAGAGCAGACCCACATCTCTTGCGTGAGTCAGCCCATCGCGGAACAGCAGCAGGACAACAACCGAGTACCCTGGGCTTTCTCAGGGCAAGGGGGAGATGCTTCATGAGCAACAGACCCCATCTCACAGGGTGGGATCCAGCAGGAAAGTCAGCACTCTCTGTCTGAGCTTCCCCATCCATGCTGGGCTGGCAATGCCTGAGAACAGGCGCCCACATCCATTCCTGTTGCCCAGGGGAGGAAGGAAGATCACTGACACGTGGTTACCAACTGTTGGACCGAGAAACCAGCAGGGACAGAGGAACACAGGGGCTCTCTCCAGCCCTGGTGATTTGGCTGAGAAGGAGAAGAGATGGGAGCAGAGCAGAGCCTCTGTGCAAACATGGATGAGTGCAGGGAGGGCTTGAAGAGAGAATCTTGCCCAGTATCTGGCTGATGGGGCTTTACACATGCTGACACCCAGGTGCAGAGCAAGGAAGGGCTTTTCCCTTCCTGCACTGCTGAGGCCACGTGGTCAAATCAAAAGTGCAGCTGGGCCTCCTCCCAGAAGCCTCACTGTGCAGCTGTGGCCACCAGTGGAGGCAGAGGGCAAGGGAAGGAGAGCACTAACTGAGAGGTTACTTGCTGTGAGTACTCACTCCCTGTCTCAGATCTTTGAAGTAGAGGGCATTTACAAACCTGTGTTGCCTTCTTCAGCCTGCAGCCTCCAGGTTTCTTGGACACTTTTCAACATCAAAGACCAAATTTTCTGGAACCAGCTGTGCCTCATTCTTGGGGCTTTTTCATCAAATCCTCCTCTGGTTTCAGCTGAATCATAGAATCATAGAATCTTAAGGTGGGAAGAGACCTCTGAGATCACGGAGTCCAGCTGTGCTTGTCTCCTTACGAAACCCTGACCCTAAGGAACACATCTACCCAGCATCTACAATCCTCCAGGGATGGTGACTCCACCACCTCCCTGGACAGCCTGTTCAATCCCTGACCAGCGTTTCAGTCAAGAAATTCTTCCTAATGTCCTGTCTAATCCTCCCCTGGAACAAGTTGAAACCATTTCCTCTTGTCCTATTGCTTGTCACTTGTGAGAAGAGACCAGCCCCCACCCCATCACAACATCCTTTCAGGCAGTTGTAATCAGTGATGGGGTCTCCCCTCAGCCTCCTCTTCTCTAAGCTAAACAACCCAAGTTCCCTCCTCAAAGACCCTGGCTCTGGGTGCAGTGTGAAAAGTCTCACTGGGCTGATCTTCTTAGCAGCCCAGGCTGGAGAGGCGGAGAATTATCACCCCCACGGCACCCAGGGGCTGCTGCTGGGCAGGCTGAGGTGAGACCTCCAGGCAAGCAGGGGCAGGGATTGAACTGCTCCCCAGAGCACCCCCACGTTTCTGTGCAGCGCTGCACGCTGTGGGAACCAGTGTGGGCTGAAGCACACAGAAATAGGCAGCGCTGTCCTGGAGCTTCACATCCTGCACGTGCAGAAACACCTGGGAGTCCTCTGCAGACAGCACAGAGGAGAACCTTCCCACTTCCACTCGAGCTCTGGACTTGCTCACCCTCAGCAGCAACTGAGGGGCCTGGGTCTGGTGCTGCTGGTACCAGAAGATGAAGGGAGAGCGATCACTTGTGGAGAAATTGCAGTGCAGGTTTGCACTCTGTCCTGCCTGGATGGTCATCTCTGCTGGGAACTGGAACACAGAGTCCTTTTGGGCTTCACCTGTCAAGTAAGAAACAGGTTTTTAGCTTCGTTTTCCTGGGAACCTCTCTGTCTCTCACTCCATCAGCTCGGTCACTGCTGTCATGGCCCAGCTCACATTTACAGTCGCTGAAAGACTGAGATCCCTGTCCCTGCTCATTTCTTGATGTATGTTCCTGCCAGCCCTCATCACCCTGCTTTTCAGCCACACTCCCTGCTCTTTCCCTCCACTCATTCTCTCCAGATCCCCAAGGTTTCTGCCCATCCCTACAGACATTGGTACCATTGTACCCAAAGCACCTCGCAGAGAAGCTCCAATGCGCCCCATCGCTCCGTTCCCCAGCACCGCTCCCTCCCTCTCTCAGGCTTTCTCTCTATTAGCAACACATTCAGGAAGGCTGGGTTCCTGCACATTGCGGGGGAGATCTTATTCCTCCTCCATGCCCATCACTCCTGACCTGTCCCACATTATTTGCCATCCCCACACGCAGCCCCTGCTCTCCCAACACAACCACTGCCAGTTCCCCAGGGACTCAGCACTCACGGCTCCTCCCTTCCACCACCAGCAGCACAAACTTTTGCCTCCTCCTGCCCAGCCTGAAAGTCCCATCTCACCAAAGGCTGCCAGTTGCAGCAGGGCTGCCAGCAGAAGGAGGAGCATGTCCCGCTGTCCCTTCCAGGGGCGCCGCGGGACCTGCCAGCAGGAGGGACCTGATGCTTGCACCTTGCCCTCTTCTGCCTCTGCCAGCTCAAAGAGGCCTGGAAGCCCCAGCCCAGAGGGTGGAGCCAAACCCCCTCCCTGCTGCTCCAGACAGGCCTCTCGGGATCTGTGCCCTTTGGAACAGGGACAGGGAGTGATCCTGGTGGGTTTTTAGAGCAAGAGGAAAATCATGGTAATGAATATGAAACAGAAACATGGATAGAGGGCATCAATATAATATCTGTGGATGGGCAGGAGGGAGATGAAGGCTCTCATAACTCTGTCTCCAGGAAGAAAGGCTCTACCCAGGCTTTACATTTTCCTCTCAGGAAAGCAGTCTCTAGAGCTCCAGATGTGCACGGCTGCCCTTCAGCTTCGACACCTCCTCCTGATGAGGTTTCCTTCCCGAGGACAGCTCCATTCCGAGCTTAAGGAGGCCTCTCGGGGTCTGTGCCCACCTCTGCCCCAGGCAGGCTCGGCTGTGAGAGAGCAGCCCCGTGGGCTGAGCCCTGTCCATGCCAGGGACAGGCAGCCCTTGGCAACTGCTCCTGGCAGCAACCGGCGAGGCCCAGGCTGCCCCCAGCTCTGCAGGAGAAGGAGGAGGCTCTGCTGTTCCCACCCTGTCTGCCTGTGCTGGGATGTCGGGATGGAGAGAGGAGCAGGCAGGAGCTGAAGGACCTGGAGCCGGGGGCTGTGGGGCCTCAGCACCCTCCTCTGCACTCGCTCGAATGCTCTGTACAGACTCTTGCCACGGGAGAGAAGAGACATCAGCTCACAGCTGGGAATTCCCCTGTCCCAAAGCAGACACGCACAGTCAAGTGGACAAAGCACCTTTCTGCAGACCCTGATGCTGCACTGACCCACGGTGGCCTTTGAACTCCCCTGAAACAGCTTTCCCCAAAGCCGGGTCTTGCGGCAGGGCCCCTTGTCCCCCTCTGCCTGGTGACCTTCTCCCCCACTGAGATCTTGGAGAGAGCTGCACCCCCTGCTGCCACTGCAGGAGAAATGAGGCCGGGCTGGGGGAAGCCCCCGAGGCAGGGCATGAGGAGGGCTCCAAGGACAGGCAGAGTGCTCTGGGGAGAGCGGGGCCTCTGGACCCCAGCACCCCAGCACACGGCCACGCAGCCACTGGAGGGGTCACAGAGGAATTCTCAGTGTCTTCCACAAGTCTCGCTGTCACGTAATGCCAGGAAGGAGCACGGGCACAGGACACGGCATTTATGTTTCTCCTCTGACTTTGACCTCTGCCCCTGAGGGACGCGTCTCGGAGCAGGTACTCTCAGAGCCAGGCCTGCAGGAATACCTGAAGAAGCCACGTGCAGCAGGGCAACCATCAAGCAAAGAGCAGCAGCAGGGAAGCCCTGCACAAGCGGTCCCAGCCTCCTGTGTTGCCCTTTCCGTGTCTCCTTAGGAACAGGGACAGGGAGTGATCCTGGTGTGGGTTTTTAGAGCAAGAGGAAAATCATGGTAGTGAATATGAAACAGAAACATGGGTAGAGGGCATCAAGATCAGTGGATGGGCAGGAGGGAGATGAAGGTTCTCATAACTCTGTCTCCAGGCAGAAAGACTCTACCCACGCTTTACATTTTCCTCTCAGGAAAGCAGTCTCTAGAGCTCCAGATGTGCACGGCTGCCCTTCAGCTTCGACACCTCCTCCTGATGAGGTTTCCTTCCCGAGGACAGCTCCATTCCGAGCTTAGGGAGATCCCTCCCCCAAGAGCCAGAGGGGCTGCTGACATCACCAATTGGGTTCCCATAGCCAGAGGCTCCTCCGTCCAGGGCAGCACTTGTGGGGCTCCCCATCCACAGAAGGAGCCCCAGGGCCCCGCACTCCCGGCCTGTCTGGCAGGAGGTGCAGGAAGGCTGGAAGCACTGATGGCCACTGGCTGAGGTGTAGCCAGGAATGCCCTCCCCAGCCACAGGGGACAGAGCACAAAAGACAACCCAGAGCGATGAGTCCTGCTCTCTGCTTAATCTGACAGCAAGGAAAGGTCCATTTTTGAACCAAGGCAGCCCTCCCCCAAAAAGCCCCCTTAACCCTGGGCAGACTGGAAGAGCTGCCAGAGGAGGAAGAAGGACTCAGAGGCCCAGGTTTGGATGCAGCACAACTTTACTGAGTCTAAAGAAAGAAGGAAAGGAGGGGGCTCAGAGGGAGCACCAGGGGCAGCCACCAAGATGCTGTGGCGCTCCTGCAGGGTGTCCGTCTGCCTGCCCTGTAGGAAGGGAGGCCAAGAGCTCCCTGCTAGGTTGTTGTTGGGGGAAAGCGTCAGCAAAGGAAAGAGAGCGAGAGAAGAGTTGAAGAAAGACACAGTGGCTCAAAGCTCTATCTGGTGTCCAGCACCGTGTTCTGAGGTCTTGGGAGGTTCCTGTCCAGGGCCATTGCCAGCAGGTTTAGCAGGGCCGACATCTGTAGCAGCTGGCGATGCAGGAGAGGTCACAGCAGCCAGTGTTGATGGGGACTCCGTTACAGCTGAGGATGCTGCCAACGGCAGCGGAGGTGGAGGAGCCCACAACGGTGTTCTGTGGGAAGGAGCTGAGGATGGGGCCGGGCAGGGTCAGCACCACCGGGGAGGGCTGGATGACAACGGTGGAGCTCTGGCACTGCCTGCAACAGGGCTCATTGCAGCTGCTGGCCAGCGGGGTCGGGCCGCAGGGCTGGCAGGGCAGGCAGGGCTCACAGGGACGGCACTGGTTGCAGCAGGACATGTCTTGGAGGTAAAGGTGCACCTGGGAGAGAGGTCAGGGAGGAAACAGAGCAGAGGCACGAATCAGGGAAAGCCTGAAAACCCACCAAAAGGAAGCCAAGGCACCTGCCATGTGAGGAGGCAGATGGTGTGAAGGATTGAAAAAGGATTTCTTTTCCTGGGCACAGAGAGGTCCCTCAGAGAGCAGCCAGATCCTGGGATCTCACTGATGAGCCTGGAGCAGGGATCATCTGAGCTGTCCTTGAAGGCCAGAGCCAGGCCTAGAGGAGGAGGTGGAGGACAAAGGGGGTTCCAACTCACCTGCTTCCCAAGGACAAGGAGGGGGCAGAAGTGGCTGAGAGAGCAAAGAGCAGGGCTTCCTTTTATCCCAGTCCTGTGCAGCCTCAGGCCCAGAGGAAGCCACAACCATCTTCCTGCAGCTCCTAAGGAATGGAAACATCCCAGGAAGTGACACGGCAGCGGTGCTGGGTCCCCCTGAGTGCCAGAAGGATGCGGTGCAGTCAGGTGAGCTCAGCCTGGAGCACTCCTGGAGGTATTTTTATTATGATCGTGTGACAGGAAGGACCCCAGCTGCACCCAGCCTGGCCATCCTTGTCTGCTCATTCAAGGGCTCCTCTGAGCATCACCTTGTCCTCCTCTTTCCTCCCCTTCTGTCCCATCCCAACGGGCAGTGGTTCTTGTCTTCCCAGGCAGTGGCTGCACTTCAGCATTTCCACTCCCTTTCACCCTAAGGTGCCCTCAGGAGGCAGCTGCCAACCTCTGGGGCCTCCTCCTCTCCCTGGATGCTGCCTGGGCATCTGTCCTGCTTCGGGTGTCCTGTCCCTGCTTCAGCGGGAGCTCAAGGCAGCTCCTCAGTCCCATCCCTCGCTCTTGCCTCTGCCCCCACGTGCTCCTGGGCAATGACGTGCGTGGCAGTGGGATTGTGTCCCAGTGTGGGGGATTCTCTGCACGCACATCCGTGTGCCCGTGTGTGCACATCCCTGGGTGCCTCTGGAGACACCGTGGTTCTATGGACACGGCCCTTTCTGTGAACAAGTGGGCCCTTCCTCATTCCTAAGGGAATGGGAGGGAAGGACACGCTGTCTATGGGCCTCGTTCAGCCTGGGACCCTTGGAGTTGAGCACAACATCTGTGGCTACTCCACAGCCCATGACCGTGAGACCTTCCCTCGCTGCATCTCTGCCCACAAATATTCCCAACTTGTGCTCTCCGCACGGGAGAACCCCAGTGGCTGAGAGGCCCTGGGAGGTCAGCGGCCCCACAAGCACTCAGGGCAGTTCCTGCTGCTCTGGATGGAGCTGTGCTGGGGGAGAAGGCTCAGGCAGAAGATGGCTGTGAGCATGGAAAGAAGGGAAGGCAGCAGGAACGGTCTTGGCTGGAGTCCAGAGCCTCTTCCTCACCTTCCCACCCATCTCTAGAAGCAGAGGCCTTGGCATGCATCCACAAGCAAGGATGCCAAGGGCAGGAGCCCTGTTCCCAAATAGAATTGCACGGAGGCAGCAGCAGCGTGGCTGATGGGCTCCGCTCTGGGCAGGAGTGAGTCCCCGTTGGAGCCGGCTGGAAGTGACTCTGTCAGACACGGGGGCAGGCCCTGTGTTTCTCTCCCAGATGCCTCCTCGTGCAGCCGTCCTCTCCACGCTACCAAAGCCTTGCCACACAATCCCTATCCAGTGTGCCCAACACACGGTGAGGCACAATTGCTTGAATAGAAGTGTCAGCAGAAAAGAACCAGCCCAGGCTTCCTTCGGGGACAGTTGGGCCTGGGAATAATCGTGAGAAAATTGATGTTCTTCATCACGCTTAAAGATTGGGAATAAAATCTCCAATCCTACAGCTGTCTAATGTCCTTGTTAGATGCCTTGGGCAGTGGAACAGCGGGAGTTAGTGATGCTCATTTCCATACTGGTGTTCTCCTCAGCTCTTAACTGCTGACTTTCACATCCACCCTGGGCCTCCCTGACCCCTCAGGGCATTTTCCCAAAGGCTTTTACCTGCCAGGTCCCAGAGGGGGCAAATCTGCTTTTATGGAGTGCAGGGCTGCAGGGCTGCTGATTCATTTAGCTGAACACTCATTGGTGCGAGGTCTCAGGCCCTGCCTCACTCAGCACCAGCACTCAGCGTCCCCACTGACACCTGCCCGTGCCCTCACGAGGGTCACAAAGTACAGACGTGTCCTCACACACCCCTGCAGAGAGTCAGGAAAATACTTGTGTGGACACATCGAGCCACCAGAGGGTCAAGCACAAATGAAAACACATAAAAGCAACGGTGGCCTCTGCTGAGGAGATTTGGGCACCTCACTGGCACAACAGGACTCAAGTACATTGGGGAAGGACCGGCTGCCAGACAGGCTCATGGTGCTGCCTGAGGAACCACAGAGACCAAACCGAGAGGAGAAATGAGGCCAGAAAACTGTCCTGAGAGCATGGTCAGTGTTGCGATAGGGTCAAACCCTTGCAGCAGGAGCCCCTCTGCGTGCAACAAGGAGCAACCGTCAGAGACAGGTGGAGAGAGCAAGAGAAAAAGACCTGCCATGTCCTCTTCCATGGGGGCACTGGGGCATCCAGATCCAAAATACCAGAGCGATGCCCATTTCCTGACAACTTCACAAAACACAAGCGCACCCCAGAGACCCAGGTGCTCATCACCTGCCTGCACGAGATGTCACCAGCGCTGGAGATGAGTCTTCTGCCTACACGCATGTGTTTCTGCCCCACAAACCCTCAGGCCTCTCTTCCCTGGCACTCAGAGAAGCCTCATCTGCGACAGCACCGGGCATAAGGCAGGAAATGCAAAGGCAGCAGGGCAGGAAAGCAGGACACAGCCCATCCCATTAGCTGGGATGGTTGGCGTTTCCTGGGAGCTTGTCAGAAAATGATCCCTTCCCCAGAGGGAGCCCCTGGGCCTGAGGCAGGGCAGGAGCACTATAAAAGGCAGCCCAGCTCTCTGCGCTCTCATCCACTTCTCTCACCTCCCTCTCCTTGGCAATCAGGTGAGTGCGAAGCTGCTTCTCCTCCTCCTTCCAGACCAGGTGTCTCCTCACTGTCTGTCCCAGCTGCTGTGGGCTGTGCTAGCGCAGGGCTGGGAGCTGCTTCTCCTGGCAGAGGGAAGGGGAGAGCAGGGCTTGCCCAGAGAGGGGCTGGGATGTGCTTGAGGTGTCGGTTGGGATCTGATTTGAGCAGTGTGTGTTGGGCAAGGAGGTGCCTTGCCCCCCATGGGGCTGAATGCAGAGCTGCTCCTCATGTGTCCCCTATCCCTCTTTCCTCCCTCATCCTCTCCCAGGTGCACCTCTTGCCCAGAGACATGTCCTGCTGTCCCTGTGAGCCCTGCCGGCCCTGCCAGCCCTGCGGCCCGACCCCGCTGGCCAGCAGCTGCAATGAGCCCTGTTGCAGGCAGTGCCAGAGCTCCACCGTTGTCATCGAGCCCTCTGCTGTGGTGGTGACCCTGCCCGGCCCCATCCTCAGCTCCTTCCCACAGAACACCGCCGTGGGCTCCTCCACCTCCGCTGCCGTTGGCAGCATCCTCAGCTGTAACGGAGTCCCCATCAACACTGGCTGCTGTGACCTCTCCTGCATCGCCAGCTGCTACAGATGTCGGCCCTGCTAAATCCACTGGCAACGCTCCTGGGCAAGAAACTCCAAAGACTTCAGAACAAGGTGCTGGACACAAGATAGAGCTTTGAGCCATTGTGCTCAGGTGTTTCAACTATTATTTTCTCTTTCCACTCTCTTGTCTCTCTTCCCTTTGCTGTTGCCTTAGCTCAAAACCCACCGAGCAGGAACCTGTTGGACACCCTCCCTCTGCAGAACAGGCAGATTAACACCTTGCAAGAGCTCCACCTCATCTCGGTGGCTGCCCCTGGTGCTCCCTGTGAGCCACCTCCTTCTATTCTTTAGACTCATTAAAGTTGTGCTGCATCCAAGCCTGGGTCTCTGAGTCCTCCTTCCTTCTCTGGTAGCTTTTCCAGTCAGTTCAGGGGTACAGATGGCGTTTTGGAGAGGATTGGGTTGAGTGCAACAGAGGAGCCTTCTTCATTCCCCAGGGAACACATTGCATGGTGTTGTCTTTTGTGCCCTGACTCCTGGAGCTGCAGAAGACATTCCTGGCTCCTCCTCAGCCAATTGCCATCCGTCCTTCCAGACTTACTGCACCCCTTCCCAGATGGGCCCAGATGCTGCTGCTGGATAACTGCAGACCTCAGGGGCATTCAGGGAGGTTCTTCTGTGTCCTGTCTGCAGAGAACACCCTGGTCCTTTTCTCTGTAAGGGGTGCCATGCTCCCAGATGGCTTTGAATCACTGGGGAATCATCAAGGTCCTGAAATTTAACAAGTCTCTGTGCCAAATTTTTCACCTGGGCAGAGTGGCACCAGACCCTAAATGAAATTGGGAGGAGAGTGCCTGGAGGCCAGCTGTGCACAAAGGGCTCTGGAGGTGCTGGCTGAGAGCAGCACAATCGGATTCAGCAGTGCCCTGGCAGCCAAGAGGCCAAAGCGCATCCCAGGTGCAGCAGACCCTGCAGAACCAGCTGATCAGGAGGGGTGATTCTCTTGCTGTGTGCAGTGTTGGTAGGGCCCCACCTTGAGTGCTGAGTGCAGCTCTGGGCTGTGATGGAGCTGCAAAGGTGCCTGAATGTGTCCAGAGGGGGTTAAGGAAGCTGATGAATAGACTGGAAGGCACATCCTACCAGGAGTGGGTGAGGACTTGAGGTTGTCCTAGTTTGGTGAGAAGTAGGCTGAGGGGCAACCTCATTGCTCTCTGCAGCTTCCTGAGGAGGGGAAGTGGAGGAGGAGGTGTTGCCTTTTCTCCCTGGAATCCAGGAACGGCACAGGTGGGAATGGTTCAGAAGAGATTGTGGGCAGGCTCAGAGTTGACTTGGGAAAGCATTTCTTTACTGAGAAGGTGATGAGACTCGGGGACAGTTTCCCCAGGCAGGGGATTGATTCCCTCTGGCTTTCAGTGTTTAAGAGGTATTTGGACAAGGCTCTTCATGCCACGCTTTAACTATTGGTCAGTGCTGAAGTGGTTCAGCAGTTGGACGGGATGATCCTTGTACCTCCCTTCATTCTCAAAAGATTCTATTCTGTTCCAGTCCAGTCCAGTCTATCCTTGTGACCTCACGCTGTCTTATCCCCTGCACTTGACCGGCATTTGCAGCCCAGGCAGGATGTTGCCCAACCACAAAAGGAGTGATTCTCTCAAGCAACACCACCTTTGCTGCAAACAAAGGGCTGTGGCACTCTTACCCACCTTCTAAAGGTGTTTCTGTCATTTGCTGCTGCTGTCAGACACCCTGGACACTCGGTGCCCCTCACAGCCCTCCACAGCCACAGCAGTGCTTGTGTATCTGCTGTTGGGTCAGTGAGTCACACACAGGAACGGTGTTGCTTATCCCTCTTATTGCCTCAATACAATTGGATTTACCTGCGGTCAGGCTCCGTTACTGTTCAGACCACTCTTTCTCTTCAAGATATAGAATATGGCACAAGCTGGCTTTGAAGAAAGCACGACTGGAAGGGTTATCATCAAGTGGAAAGGTTGTGGTTGGTTTGGCCTCAGTATTTCTTTTCCAATGAGATTTAAATAAACTGGTTTATGAGAAGGAACAGGACAATGTGGCAGGGATCTTCATTTACTGAATGGCGAGGAGTTGCAAAGGACGATGTCTGCTCTATCCCTCTTCAGCTTCTCACTATGGAAAGGCAGAAATCTTACTCTTTCTGCATGTGTTTTTCTTTTCTTGTGGTAATCTGGGATGGGAGAGGGTTCGAGAATCGTAAAATCATGGAATGGTTTGTGTTGGAAGGAACCTTAAAAATCACCCAGGTCCATCCCCCCTGCCAGTTGCAGGGACCCCTCCCAGTAGACCAGGTTGCTCAAGGCCATATCTAAGCTGGCCCTGAACTCTTTCAGGGAGGGGCATCCACTTCTCCTCTGGGCAACCTTTGCCAGTGCCTCACCACCCTCATCGTGAAGAATTCCTTTGTAATATCTCATCTCCTCGTTCCAATGTAAAGCCGGAATGCAGGGCCTGATCACCACTGGCTTAGGAGAAGTCGAGTATGACTTGCTCAGCTCCAAGAGACAGGGACTGGAAAGGACCCCATTGTCCTGTGTGCCACCCTCCCCTTCCTCAGGGAGTCATGAAAGGGCCACGTGAGTCCCTACCTTTCTTCCCACCACCCAGGGCAATGCCTTTCTTCCTTGACAGCTCCAGACAGTGACACCAAAAAAGGACTGAGTGGAGGCAAAGACTGGAATGCAGAAAACTTGAATGACTCTGAAGAGGGCAAGGAGCTCACTTGTAGAGGAGGGGGCAGCCAGAGCAGGGGGAGCATTGGCAGCCATTGAAAATGCGTGTCCATTGCCCACAGAGGAGATCCCACGGGGGTTTTATCTCCCTGATACACCGAGGGAGAGGGGTGAGAGGATCCCCTCAGGCTGGTTTTGAGAGTTTTATAGCCTGGAAGAAAAGGAGAACAAGAGGAGACAGAAGAGAGGGGAAGTCTGGGAAGTTACTTTTTGGCCATGAATTCAGAGAGCGCCAGCTGCTCTCCTTGGGAAGGGCAGCAGTGGATGCTCAGCATCTCTGAAAGCGATGATGGAGCTCTGTCCTTAGTTCAGAGTCCAGTCTGGATTGCTGGGGGTCCTGCTCTGGGCTGTTGTCAGTGGCTTTAGCAGGGCTGGCATCTGTTGCCATAGTAACGGCTGGTGATGCAGGAGAGGTCAACGCCCCCAGAGGAGATGGGCGTTCCGTTTGAGCTGAGGATGCTGCCAACGGCAGCAGAGGTGGAGGAGCCCACAACGGTGTTCTGTGGGAAGGAGTGGAGGATGGGGCCGGGCAGGGTCACCACCACAGGGCAGGGCGCGATGACAACGGTGGAGCTCTTGGGAAAATTTCTGACTCAAATGGTGTTGGGCACTTGCCTGAAGAGGCTTTTCTTTGAAGAAGTGTTTAGCAGCGTCATTGGGTCTGGTGGCACTTGGCAGTACCGTGTCTGCATGAGGCCAAGATACCCTTCTGCCTCACTCCCCACTTTCTACCTCCCTTGACAAACAGCGCCACGACCCAGCACACAGTGCAGGACAATGATGAAAAAAGGATGCAGAGAAAGGGCTTCACACTCACCTGATCACGAGAAAGAGGCAAGAGAAGTGGATGAGGAGCTGGGCTGGCTTATATGATGGCCCTGACCTGCTCCAGGAGCAGAGATTCACCTGCAGCCTGTGGTGAAGATTGTGGTGATGCAAGTTGCCTCCCTGCAGCCCAGGGCAGAGCATGGGGCAGCAGCTGTGCACACTGCAGCCCATGCAGGACCCCACGCTGGAGCCGCTGGCTGTGTCCTGAAGGAGCTGCAGCCCAGGGAGAGGAGCCCACACTGCAGGAGTGTTTCTGGCAGGAGCTGCAGCCCATGGGGAAACGCCGCTGGAGCAGTCTGTTCCTGAAGGACTGTGCCCATGGCTAGAGGCTTGAAGAAATGCAGCCTGTGGGAAGGACCCACCTTGGAGAAGTTTGTGAAAGACTCCATCGCGTAGGTGAGACCCATTGCTGCAGCAGGGGAAGAGCCTGAGGAGGAAAGGGCAGCGCTGCTGAAGCATTATGAATGTGTTAGAAATCTCTGAGTCCTTATCTTCACCCACAGGATTTTCATGGTATATTCTCTCCTAATCTTGTTGATGGAGGGGGAGGGATAGAGGGGCTTGGTGGATACCTGGCAGCCAGCATGGTCAACCCAGCACATCCAGTTCAAACAGCCCTTGGCGGTGAGAGCACGTGCAGAATAGCAGTGGCTCTGAGCTTCCCTTCATTAACCCCAGTTCCCTCTTGGGGCAGGACAGTGGTGTGGGGATTTCTGCTCTTCCACTTGGGTGTGTTTCCTCAAGACATTCAGAATTTCATGCAGGAAACTGGACAGGAGACTGTGGTGGTTGTCAGGAGACATTTCCACCAATCGGAAGGGGTAAGATTTCCATTTACAAAAACCTCCCCTGCCCCAGAAATGCAGGCAATTCCTGAGCAGGGACTGTCTGGGGGGACCAGTGAAGCAGTCAAGAGCTCTGCCCTCACCTGCAGCTCTTGGGAAGTGCCCCCAGCACCTGCAGCCTTGCTGATCTTCACATTCTCCTTCAAGCTCTGTAGCAGAGCCCTTTGCTCTCCCTCAAAACACCTCCCTTCCCCTCTCCCCATTTCCATGCTGATTGCCCTCAGCTCCCGTGTGCTGAGCTCCGATTTCCAGCCTTGATGCATTCAGCAGTCATTCCTTGGAAAAGCATCTCCCAGCTACTCCTGCCCGTGGCTGCTGGCCTGGGCTTCTTCTAGATTGGATGGTGGGGAGGAGGGAAAGGTGGAGCAGCAGATATGGGCTATGTCAAAGGCTGCTCCCTGCATTCCAGCTCCTGCCATTCTCTACAGCAAATCACCTTCCAGAGCTGCTCACCCACCCCTTATCACCCCAGGGCAGCTCCAAACAGAGCAAGCAAGAGGGACGCCCTTCCTCCAGAGCACATGGGGCTCCTGACTCTTCAGGGCCTCCTGCCTTTCAGAGCATTTGTGGGCAGAGACACAGCACTGATGGTCACTGGCAGCAGAGAATCCAGGGCTGCTTTCCTCAGATCCAGGGGATGCTGCCCAGACGAGCGGCTACGGCGAGGTGTCCCAATCTCCCATTCCCCAGTGAATGGAAACAGGTTTCCTTGTGCCCTCATCCCCTTCCTCTCTCCTCTGGCCTCTGGAAAGTGTCCATAGAGAGAAGGACCACATGGAGGTCCCATTTGAATGCAGCAGAGTCAAAAGAGAGAAACAAAGTCAGTTCAAGTGGAAATCAGCAATGCAGGGAGCACTGCGGGAAGGCGAGAGTCTCAACGGCTGGGCTGTGGATGTTCGGGCTTGTTCCTGCGTGATGTTTGTCTGCCTGTCCCACAGACTGGGAGAAGCTACGTGGTCCCCACCAGGGTGACCTTGGGGGCCTGTTGTGAGGACAGGGATCAAGGATTTCGGGGTGAACTGAAGAAACTGACCCTCATTGTGTGCAGAGGATGCTCAGCCCATCGGGTGTTGTCTGAGAGCTGAGCTCCCTTGTGCACACAGGGCAGCAGCTCCACCCAGTGTGGTTTCCCTGCCTGAGGACCTGCGATAAGATCTCCACACAATTTTAGATCACCATTAAAATGCTCCTTGGCTACTCCAGGCAGGCAATTAAGAACAAGGAAATCAGGAGTGGGGCAATTAAGGTACAAGTGCCTCCAGGAATCATCAGACCTAGAAAGAGTTGCAAGAGGAGCCAGCCCTTACCTGGCCAAGCTCCACTCCAAGAGACCAGAAAAGTTTGTCAGAGCTCTGCCAGGCTCTCTCTGCTGTGCTCTCCCACCACTCCTCAGCCCTGGCAGGGCCAGGCCTTCCCCTGGGTTGAAATGGTTCCCTTTCCTCGCAGCAGTGCATAATTTTATTCTTCTGACACCAACACAAAGGATTTACCTGAGCACCCTTTGGTTTCCTCCCTTTCCTTGTCACCAGGACTACCATTTCTCTTTCCTGCTGCCTGCCACATCTTTTTTTCCACCTTTTCCTGGGTGTGACTGAGTCCCTGCTCCTCTCAGGCACCTCCTTTAACACTTGTTTCACCCTATGCAAACTGCTTGATGTCAGCCCTGCACGCCTGCCAAAGTCTGGAACCTGGCAAGTGGTGCAGGAGTGGTGGTGGGGCTGGAAGAGAGGTGGATCCCTGCTGGCCATGCCCACGCGTGCTCTCCATGGCCCTAGCCTGGGCAATGGAGGGGAGGAGAAGGTGGAGGTGAGTCCGTGGACCATCCCTCAGTCTATTCCTTCATCAACACACTTGCCAACCTTTGGGGACCTCTTCTGTCCTCTCCCCCTTCCCCAGCACAGCAGTGACCAGAGCAGGAAGCACCCCAGTCCATGAGCCTGCCAAATTCAAAGCCGTTCTTCCTGGGCAGCTTGGGAGGGCTCGCAGGGAGGGAAGAACTCAGAGATCCAGGGTGAGCTGCAGAAATCTTTAATGAGTCTCAAAGGGTAATTCAGATCGATCCAAGCACAGGTTCTCAGTGGGAGGATTATGAGGAGCAAGTGAGAGACTGCACCCCTTGGCCATGGTGAAGGTCATGCAAGGCATCCCCTTGCCTTTCCCACAGCGTGAAGGCTGGTTTGGGGAAGCCTAACAGGCCTGGGGAAGAGCAGGAAAGACTGAAGAGAGAGAGGTAGGGGTGCAAATGGACGGTGAGACAATGGCCGTGTTTTCTGAGAGACTGTGCTGTCCCCTTCCACTGTTGCAGGCAGTGCCAGGACTCCAGCGTTGTCATCCAGCCCTCTGCTGTGGTGGTGACCCTGCCCGGCCCCATCCTCAGCTCCTTCCCACAGAACACCGCCGTGGGCTCCTCCACCTCTGCTGCTCTTGGCAGCATCCTCAGCTGCCAGGGAGTGCCCATCACCTCTGGGTGCTGTGACCTCTCTGGCATTGCCAGCCGCTACTGTGGCAGGAGGTATCGCTCCTGAAGAGATGCTGGGAAAGTCTCAAGGAGAAAACTCGAGGAATTCAGAACATGGTGCTGGGCAGAGGACCAAGATCTTTTGACGCTGTTACCAGCAGAGTCAAATGGCTTTGTCTTTCTTCCCTTTTCCTTCTTTGCTTTGGTTCCCCTTGACAGCAAAGGTCCCCCTAAGGCCAGCCTGGTGGGGACCCTCTGTCTCCTCTCCCTCTATGGGGCAGCTTGACAGAAATCACACAGGAACTTGTCTACAGCCAAGGATCTCAGACTCCAAGCTGCTCACTGGCTCCCTGCAATACTGACTTCCACCTGGAGTGATTTTGTTTCCCTCTCTTCACTGCTTAAATTTCTGCTGCATTCAAGCCTGGCCTCCATCTGGTCCTTCCTTCTTGGCCCCTGCCCACTTTGACCACACAGAAAGGTGCTGCTGTGGCACAGAGGAGGGAGAGGGTCCAAGGAGACCCTTCTCCATTCACAGAGGAAGGAGAGGCTGGCACAGCCTGCAGGGTCTCCTCTTTTGGGCACCATGCCTTCAGCTGAGTCAGCCATCCCTGTTGCTGTGCTGGCCGTGACCATCAGGCTTTGCCTTGCAGTGTCTGCCCACAAGTGCTCAGAAAGCACCAACAGCCCCAAGAGCTCTGGAGGAAGGGCCTTCCTCTTGCTCTGGCTGGAACTGTGCCCGTGTGCTGTGTGTGAGGCTCCAGCAGATGATTTGATTTGCAGAACGGCTCGTGTGGTAAAGCAAGGAACAGTCTTTGGGCTGGCCCCCAGCTGCTGTTTCACCTTCCTCTCCCCTCCACCACCCACTCCAGGAGCCTTGGCCAGTAGCCACGGGCAGCAGTAGCCAGGAAAAGTTGCCCAAGCGGCTGAGGGTATCAAGGCTGGAAATTGGAGCTGAGCGTGTGGGAGCTGAGGGCAACAATCACGGGCATGGGGGCAGTGAAAGGCTTGATTTCTGAGCGAGAGCAATTCCCTCTGATACAGAGCGTGCAGGGCAATGTGGAGATCAGCAAGGACAAGGGTCCTGGGGCAGTTCGCGAGAGCTGCAGGTGGGTGCAGAGCTCTTGCCTGTTTCATTGGTGACCCCTGAGAGTCTGTGCTCAGGAACCGGCTGCCTTTCTGGGAGAGTGGGTTTTTTACAGGTAGATCTCATTCCTTCTGATTGGTGGAAATGTCTCTTGGCAGCCGTCTCAGTCTCATATTTTCTTTACTGTTCGAAGATCCAGATGTCTTGACAAAGGTGGACAAGTGGAAGAATGGAAATGCCCACACCCATGCTCTCCTCCAGGGAATTACTGCTGACCAAGGGTATCTCAGAACCACTGAAGACCAATCTTTCATGAAATGGTTTCACTTCCACATCTGAAATACCTTTCCCCAGTCGCGCTGTCAGTAAACATCATTGGCAGCCGCACAGTGGGACTTTTGGCAGAGCAGACTCACATCTCTTGCGTGAGTCAACCCATCATGGGGAACAGCAGCAGGACAACAACTGAGTACCCTGGGCTTTCTCAGGGCAAGGGGGAGATGCTTCATGAGCAACAGACCCCATCTCACAGGGTGGCATCCAGCAGGAAAGTCAGCACTGTCTGTCTGAGCTTCCCCATCCACGCTGGGCTGGCAATGCCTGAGAACAGGCCCCCACATCCATTCCTGTTGCCCAGGGGAGGAAGGAAGATCACTGACATGTGGTTACCAACTGTTGGACCGAGAAACCAGCAGGGACAGAGGAACACAGGGGCTCTCTCCAGCCCTGGTGATTTGGCTGAGAAGGAGAAGAGATGTGAGCAGAGCAGAGCCTCTGTGCAAACATGGATGAGTGCAGGGAGGGCTTGAAGAGAGAATCTTGCCCAGTATCTGGCTGATGGGGCTTTACACATGCTGACACCCAGGTGCAGAGTAAGGAAGGGCTTTTCCCTTCTTGGGCTGCTGAGGCCACATGGTCAAATCAAAAGTGCAGCTGGGCCTCCTCCCAGAAGCCTCACTGTGCAGCTGTGGCCACCAGTGGAGGCAGAGGGCAAGGGAAGGAGAGCACTAACTGAGAGGTTACTTGCTGTGAGTACTCACTCCCTGTCTCAGATCATTGAAGCAGAGGGCATTTACAAACCAGTGTTGCCTTCTTCAGGCTGCAGCCTCCAGGTTTCTTGGACACTTTTCAACATCAAAGACCAAATTTTCTGGAACCAGCTGTGCCTCATTCTTGGGGCTGTTTCATCAAATTCTCCTCTGGTTTCAGCTGAATCATAGAATCATAGAATCTTAAGGTGGGAAGAGACCTCTGAGATCACGGAGTCCAGCTGTGCCTGTCTCCTCACTAAACCCTGACCCTAAGGAACACATCTACCCAGCATTTACAATCCTCCAGGGATGGTGACTCCACCACCTCCCTGGGCAGCGTGTTCAATCCCTGACCAGCCTTTCAGTCAAGAAATTCTTCCTAATGTCCAGTCTAATCCTCCCCTGGCACAACTTGAAACCATTTCCTCTTGTCCTATCGCTTGTCACTTGTGAGAAGAGACCAGCCCCCACCCCATCACAACATCCTTTCAGGCAGTTGTAATCAGTGATGAGTTCTCCCCTCAGCCTCCTCTTCTCTAAGCTAAACAACCCAAGTTCCCTCCTCAAAGACCCTGGCTCTGGGTGCAGTGTGAAAAGTCTCACTGGGCTGATCTTCTTAGCAGCCCAGGCTGGAGAGGCAGAGAATTATCACCCCCACGGCACCCAGGGGCTGCTGCTGGGCAGGCTGAGGTGAGACCTCCAGGCAAGCAGGGGCAGGGAGGGAATTGCTCCCCAGAGCACCCCCACGTTTCTGTGCAGCGCTGCACACTGTGGGAGCCACCGTGGGTTGCAGCACACAGAAATAGGCAGCGCTGTCCTGGAGCTCCACATCCTGCACCTGCAGAAACACCTGGGAGTCCTCTGCAGACAGCACAGAGGAGAACCTTCCCACTTCCACTCGAGGTTTCAGTTTGCTCACCCTCAGCAGCAACTGAGGGGCCTGGGTCTGGTGCTGCTGGTACCAGAAGATGACGGGAGAGCGATCACTTGTGGAGAAATTGCAGTGCAGCTTTGCACTGTGTCCTGCCTGGATGGTCATCTCTGCTGGGAACTGGAACACAGAGTCCTTTTGGGCACGACCTGTGAAATCAGAAATGGGTTTTCACCTTGACTTGTCTTGAAAAGTTTTCATCAATCCACCAGCTCGTTCAATGTCCCAACTGTCCAGTTCACATTTCCAAGCTTCCAAAGTCTGAGCTCTCTGTCTCTGCAAAATTTATTATACGGGTTCCTGCCAGCCCTCACACCCCACATCACCCTGCTTTTCAGCCACACTCCCTGCTCTTTCCCTCCACTCATTCTCTCCAGATCCCCAAGGTTTCTGCCCATCCCTACAGACATTGGTACCATTGTACCCAAAGCACCTCGCAGAGAAGCTCCAATGCGCCCCATCGCTCCGTTCCCCAGCACCGCTCCCTCCCTCTCTCAGGCTTTCTCTCTATTAGCAACACATTCAGGAAGGCTGGGTTCCTGCACATTGCGGGGGAGATCTTATTCCTCCTCCATGCCCATCCCTCCTGACCTGTCCCACATTATTTGCCATCCCCACACGCAGCCCCTGCTCTCCCAACACAACCACTGCCAGTTCCCCAGGGACTCAGCACTCACGGCTCCTCCCTTCCACCACCAGCAGCACAAACTTTTGCCTCCTCCTGCCCAGCCTGAAAGTCCCATCTCACCAAAGGCTGCCAGTTGCAGCAGGGCTGCCAGCAGAAGGAGGAGCATGTCCCGCTGTCCCTTCCAGGGGCGCCGCGGGACCTGCCAGCAGGAGGGACCTGATGCTTGCACCTTGCCCTCTTCTGCCTCTGCCAGCTCAAAGAGGCCTGGAAGCCCCAGCCCAGAGGGTGGAGCCAAACCCCCTCCCTGCTGCTCCAGACAGGCCTCTCGGGGGTCTGTGCCCACCTCTGCCCAAGGCAGGCTCTGCTGTGAGAGAACAGCCCCGTGGGCTGAGCCCTGTCCATGCCAGGGACAGGCAGCCCTTGGCAACTGCTCCTGGCAGCAACCGGCGAGGCCCAGGCTGCCCCCAGCTCTGCAGGAGAAGGAGGAGGCTCTGCTGTTCCCACCCTGTCCCCCTGTGCTGGGATGTCGGGATGGAGAGAGGAGCAGGCAGGAGCTGAAGGACCTGGAGCCGGGGGCTGTGGGGCCTCAGCACCCTCCTCTGCACTCGCTCGAATGCTCTGTACAGACTCTTGCCACGGGAGAGAAGAGACATCAGCTCACAGCTGGGAATTCCCCTGTCCCAAAGCAGACACGCACAGTCAAGTGGACAAAGCACCTTTCTGCAGACCCTGATGCTGCACTGACCCACGGTGGCCTTTGAACTCCCCTGAAACAGCTTTCCCCAAAGCCGGGTCTTGCGGCAGGGCCCCTTGTCCCCCTCTGCCTGGTGACCTTCTCCCCCACTGAGATCTTGGAGAGAGCTGCACCCCCTGGTGCCACTGCAGGAGAAATGAGGCCGGGCTGGGGGAAGCCCCCGAGGCAGGGCATGAGGAGAGCTCCAAGGACAGGCAGAGTGCACTGGGGAGAGCGGGGCCTCTGGACCCCAGCACCCCAGCACACGGCCACGCAGCCACTGGAGGGCTCACAGAGGAATTCTCAGTGTCTTCCACAAGTCTCGCGGTCACGTAATGCCAGGAAGGAGCACGGCCACAGGACACGGCATTTATGTTTCTCCTCTGACTTTGACCTCTGCCCCTGAGGGACGCGTCTCGGAGCAGGTACTCTCAGAGCCAGGCCTGCAGGAATACCTGAAGAAGCCACGTGCAGCAGGGCAACCATCAAGCAAAGAGCAGCAGCAGGGAAGCCCTGCACAAGCGGTCCCAGCCTCCTGCGTTGCCCATCACCTCTCCAAAGGCACTGGCAGAAGAACCACAGACGCCGTGTGGAAAACCAGGGAAGCGGAGACCCTTTCAGCACCTTCCCCTTCCTCTGCAGGCACTGAGCCTCTCCTCGGCAGGAGGAGGATCTGGGCCTGCAGCTCCCAGGGTGCAGAGGGGAAGCAGCGCTGCCAGGGCAGAGCTGAGGCCCCTTCCCCCAGGCTCAGCCTTGCCCAGGCACAGCCCCTCCCTCTCCTGTGTTTTTGCCCAGCCCAGGCAGCTCCTGCCCCAGCGTGTCCCCCACAGCACAGAGGTACAAGGCACTGTCAGAGCCCTCCACCTCCTCCAGCTGCAGGAGGCTGGATTTCCCCGTGGCGTTCAGCGAGGTGGTGAGACGGCCGCTGCGCTTGGAGCCAGCTCGTGCGTGGAAGGAGAGCAGCTGGGGAGCTTGGCCTTTCCTCTGCTGGTACCACAACACATCCGCAGGGACTGATGTCTGGTAGGTGCAGGTTGTTTGAAAGGTGTCTCCCTGCTTCACTGTGACTTGTCCTTCTTGCTGGCTGACGGTGATCTGCCCCAGGGTGCCTGGAAGAAAGGAAGGGTCAGCAGCTCTGCAGGGAAAGGCTCGGAGATGAAAACCAAGATGCAAAGCGTGGCAGGAGAAGGCTCTCCGTGCCTTGCTCAGCAGCCCGAGCTCCAGCGATGGCAAGAGCAAAGCAGGGAGGGTCTGTGGGCAGGAGATCTGGGACCTCGGCTCAGCGTGGACCCCTCAGCACAATAATGCCAGTTCCCTGCCACAGGGAGACCCCCAGAGCAGAGCTGGGCTCTCACCCAGCCCTTTGGTCTCCACTCTCGTGCTGCCTGGAGGCTCCAGGGCACAGCCTGTGGTGCCTGACCCTCCGCTGCTGGCTCCAGGGCACCTCCAGCACGGTCAGGGTCCTGGCACCTCCTGAAAAGCTGACCCAGCCTGCTCTCCCTGCACAGAATTGTTGTGTGGGTGAGGGTCTCCTGGGGAGAAGAGGAATTGTGCTTCCAGCTAAAGCCAATGCTTACCCAGAGGCTGCCTCAGGAAGGCAGCGAGGAGGAGACAGGTGAGGGACCTGCTGCGACCGATCATGCTGCGTGGGTGAGAGAGACCCATAAACCCACACGTCCCCCTCTCAGAGCCCTGAGAGAGCAGAGCTGCCGGCCAGGACTCTGCAGGGGGAACCAAGGGTGAAATGGGCAGGAGGAAATGCTTGTTCCTAGCACAGCTGCAATGCTTGTGCTGTGCTCCGCCCTCCTCCTGCAGTGACCTGTGTTGCTCCTGCAGCCCAGACCTTCTGCCTTTCCAAGGTGACAGGTATAAGGGTGTCACCAGGGTCTGCCCCTTTCAAGCAGCCTCTTACACACGTCCTCCTGTGCAATTTCTGTGCAGCCTCTCTTCTCTTCATACCTGGCACCTGCTGTCTCACCACCCTCCACACCACGGTTGGCTTGGCCTCTCCGAGCTCCTACTCGGTGCCCAGCTCCAAGCTCCTGTCAGCACAGCCCAAGGGGCAGCCCTCCCAAACCCAGCGGTCAACACCCCCGAGCCCTGCAGACCCCAAGTGTCTCACTCGACAGGCTCTGGGGAGAAGATCTGAATCGGAGCCTCTCCGACCAGCGGAGGATCCTGGGAAGATGCCAGCCCTGCTGGGAAGCTCTCACGGCACAAAGTTTGTCCTCCAGGTGCCGCCACTCCTGTGCCTCTGGAGACTGCCCCGAGCTGACAGCAGATGAGGAGCTGGACTTGTCCAGCAGTGCAGCTCCAGGAGCTCTGATGAGCCAGGTGAAGTGACTGGCAGCCAGGCTCAGGCACTTGGAAATACCCTCCTGGTGCCACCTGCTATTTCATAGTTGATTTTCTTTAGAAGAGAGGCTGTTTTTGTAAAGGCAACTTCCTCAGCCCAGCTTCCTCCCTGCTGTCCCAGCCCCCGCATTGGCAGCTGCAGGGCATCTGGCTGCCCTGGACACACAGCCCTTTGCTGCCTTGAGAGCAGCTCAGGGCAGCCCCTCTGCATGCACCGAGCCTGGAACTTGTCCCACAACCCCACAGCCACCCTGCAGGGATCACCAGGGATGGGACAAAGCTTGTCACACCTTGGGATTCATTTGTCTTGTAGAGTGGAGAAGCCCTGGAGCTGCAGCAGTGGGGATGGCCTCGGGTTTTGGCTTTGACTCTGCTGCCTGGACTTTGCGTGGGAAGGGGCTGAATGTGCCAACAGGGTCCTGCAGCTTGGACCCCAACACACCTTCTCTCTCACCTGTAAGGAGAAAACAATGGATTCAACCACTTTTGTGCAACGCTCGCAAGATCCAAGCTCCTCTGCTGTCATTCCACACAGCCATGTCTCCTTTTGTACCTACACAGCCCTCCCCAAAAAGACTCCTTTTCCATGGGCAGACTGGAAGATCTACAAGAGGAGGAAGAAGGAGTCAGGGACCCAGGCCTGGATGTAGCACTTTAATGAGTCTAAAGATAGAGGGAAAAGAGGGGGCTCACGAGGAGCACCAGGGGCAGCCACCAAGGTGCAGAGGAGCTCCTGCGGGGTGTCCATCCGTCTGCCTGCCCTGCCGAGGGAGGGAGGTCCTGCTGGGTTGGTGTTGAGACAAGGCAACAGCAAAGGAAAGGGAGAGGAGAGAGTGGAAGAAGGAAACAATGTTCCACAGCTGTAAATGTAATTGCTCAAAGCTCTATCTCCTGTCCAACTTCATGTCCTGAGGTCTTGGGAGGTTCCTGTCCAGGGCCATTGCCAGCAGGTTTAGCAGGGCCGACATCTGTAGCAGCTGGCGATGCAGGAGATGTCACAGCAGCCAGTGTTGATGGGGACTCCGTCACAGCTGAGGATGCTGCCAACGGCAGCGGAGGTGGAGGAGCCCACGGCGGTGTTCTGTGGGAAGGAGCTGAGGATGGGGCCGGGCAGGGTCACCACCACAGCAGAGGGCTCGATGACAACGGTGGAGCTCTGGCACTGCCTGCAACAGGGCTCATTGCAGCTGCTGGCCAGCGGGGTCGGGCCGCAGGGCTGGCAGGGACGGCACTGGTTGCAGGAGGACATGTCTGAAGTTGCACCTGGGAGGGAGGTCAAGGACGAAACCGATCAGGGACATCTCAGGGACAGCCTGGAAAGGAAGCCAAGGTCCCTGCCATGTGAGGAGGCACAAGTGGGGAAAAAGGGCTGCTGTTCATGAGCCCAGCATGGTCACTCAGACAGCAGATAGGTCCAGGGATCCTCCTGGAGCAGGGATCAGCTGAGCTCTCCTTGAAGGCCAGACCCAGGCCTAGAGGAGGAGGTGGAGGACAAAGGGGGTTCCAACTCACCTGCTTCCCAAGGACAAGGAAGGGGCAGAAGTGGCTGAGAGAGCAAAGAGCAGGGCTTGCTTTCATCCCAGCCTTGTGCAGCCTCAGGCCCAGAGGAAGCCACAACCATCTTCCTGCAGCTCCTAAGGAATGGAAACATCCCAGGAAATGACACGCCAGCAGTGCTGGGTCCCCCTGAATGCCAGAAGGATGTGGTGGAGTCAGGTGAGCTCAGCCTGGAGCACTCCTGGAGCTTTGTTTATTATGATCGTGTGACAGGAAGGACCCCAACTGCACCCAGCCTGGCCATCCTTGTCTGCTCCTCCAAGGGCTCCTCTGAGCATCACCCTGTCCTCCTCTTTCCTTCCCTTCCGGCCCATTCCAACGGGCAGTGGCTCTTGTCCTCCCAGGCAGTGGCTGCACTTCAGCGTTTCAACTCCCTTTCACCCTAAGGTGCCCTCAGGAGGCAGCTGCTACCTCTGGGACCTCCTCCTCTCCCTGGATGCTGCCTGGGCATCTGTCCTGCTTCGGGTGTCCTGTCCCTGCTTCAGCGGGAGCTCAAGGCAGCTCCTCAGTCCCATCCCTCGCTCTTGCCTCTGCCCCCACGTGCTCCTGGGCAATGACGTGCGTGGCAGTGGGATTGTGTCCCAGTGTGGGGGATTCTCTGCACGCACATCCGTGTGCCCGTGTGTGCACATCCCTGGGTGCCTCTGGGGACACCCTGGTTCTATGGACACGGCCCTTTCTGTGAACAAGTGGGCCCTTCCTCATTCCTAAGGGAATGGGAGGGCAGGACACGCTGTCTATGGGCCTCGTTCAGCCTGGGACCCTTGGAGTTGAGCACAACATCTGTGGCTACTCCACAGCCCGTGACCGTGAGACCTTCCCTCGCTGCATCTCTGCCCACAAATATTCCCAACTTGTGCTCTCCGCACGGGAGAACCCCAGTGGCTGAGAGGCCCTGGGAGGTCAGCGGCCCCACAAGCACTCAGGGCAGTTCCTGCTGCTCTGGATGGAGCTGTGCTGGGGGAGAAGGCTCAGGCAGAAGATGGCTGTGAGCATGGAAAGAAGGGAAGGCAGCAGGAACGGTCTTGGCTGGAGTCCAGAGCCTCTTCCTCACCTTCCCACCCATCTCTAGAAGCAGAGGCCTTGGCATGCATCCACAAGCAAGGATGCCAAGGGCAGGAGCCCTGTTCCCAAATAGAATTGCACGGAGGCAGCAGCAGCGTGGCTAATGGGCTCCGCTCTGGGCAGGAGTGAGTCCCCGTTGGAGCCGGCTGGAAGTGACTGTCAGACACGGGGGCAGGCCCTGTGTTTCTCTCCCAGATGCCTCCTCGTGCAGCCGTCCTCTCCACGCTACCAAAGCCTTGCCACCCAATCCCTATCCAGTGTGCCCAACACACGGTGAGGCACAATTGCTTGAATAAAAGTGTCAGCAGAAAAGAACCAGCCCAGGCTTCCTTCGGGGACAGTTGGGCCTGGGAATAATCGTAAGAAAATTGATGTTCTTCATCACGCTTAAAGATTGGGAATAAAATCTCCAATCCTACAGCTGTCTAATGTCCTTGTTAGATGCCTTGGGCAGTGGAACAGCGGGAGTTAGTGATGCTCATTTCCATACTGGTGTTCTCCTCAGCTCTTAACTGCTGACTTTCACATCCACCCTGGGCCTCTCTGACCCCCCAGGGCATTTTCCCAAAGGCTTTTACCTGCCAGGTCCCAGAGGGGGCAAACCTGCTTTTATGGAGTGCAGAGCTGCCGGGCTGCTGATTCATTTAGCTGAACACTCATTGGTGCGAGGTCTCAGGCCCTGCCTCACTCAGCACCAGCACTCAGCGTCCCCACTGACACCTGCCCGTGCCCTCACGAGGGTCACAAAGTACAGACGTGTCCTCACACACCCCTGCAGAGAGTCAGGAAAATACTTGTGTGGACACATCAAGCCACCAGAGGGTCAAGCACAAATGAAAACACATAAAAGCAACGGTGGCCTCTGCTGAGGAGGTTTGGGCACCTCACTGGCACAACAGGACTCAAGTACATTGGGGAAGGACCGGCTGCCAGACAGGCTCATGGTGCTGCCTGAGGAACCACAGAGACCAAACCGAGAGGAGAGAGGAGAAATGAGGCCAGAAAACTGTCCTGAGAGCATGGTCAGTGTTGCAATAGGGTCAAACCCTTGCAGCAGGAGCCCCTCTGCGTGCAACAAGGAGCAACCGTCAGAGACAGGTGGAGAGAGCAAGAGAAAAAGACGTGCCATGTCCTCTTCCATGGGGGCACTGGGGCATCCAGATCCAAAATACCAGAGCGATGCCCATTTCCTGACAACTTCACAAAACACAAGCGCACCCCAGAGACCCAGGTGCTCATCACCTGCCTGCACGAGATGTCACCAGCGCTGGAGATGAGTCTTCTGCCTACACGCATGTGTTTCTGCCCAGAAACCCTCAGGCCTCTCTTCCCTGGCACTTAGAGAAGCCTCATCTGGGACAGCACCGGGGCATAAGGCAGGAAATGCAAAGGCAGCAGGGCAGGAAAGCAGGACACAGCCCATCCCATTAGCTGGGATGGTTGGCGTTTCCTGGGAGCTTGTCAGAAAATGATCCCTTCCCCAGAGGGAGCCCCTGGGCCTGAGGCAGGGCAGGAGCACTATAAAAGGCAGCCCAGCTCTCTGCGCTCTCATCCACTTCTCTCACCTCCCTCTCCTTGGCAATCAGGTGAGTGCGAAGCCGCTTCTGCTCCTCCTTCCAGACCAGGTGTCTCCTCGCTGTCAGTCCCGGCTGCTGTTGGCCGTGCTAGCGCAGGGCTGGGAGCTGCTTCTCCTGGCAGAGGGAAGGGGAGAGCAGGGCTTGCCCAGAGAGGGGCTGGGATGTGCTTGAGGAGTCTGTTGGGATCTGATTTGAGCAGTGTGTGTTGGGCCAGGAGGTGCCTTGCCCCCCATGGGGCTGAATGCAGAGCTGCTCCTCATGTGTCCCCTATCCCTCTTTCCTCCCTCATTCTCTCCCAGGTGCACCTCTTGCCCAGAGACATGTCCTGCTGTCCCTGTGAGCCCTGCCAGCCCTGCGGCCCGACCCCGCTGGCCAGCAGCTGCAATGAGCCCTGTTGCAGGCAGTGCCAGAGCTCCACCGTTGTCATCGAGCCCTCTGCTGTGGTGGTGACCCTGCCCGGCCCCATCCTCAGCTCCTTCCCACAGAACACCGCCGTGGGCTCCTCCACCTCCGCTGCCGTTGGCAGCATCCTCAGCTGTAACGGAGTCCCCATCAACACTGGCTGCTGTGACCTCTCCTGCATCGCCAGCTGCTACAGATGTCGGCCCTGCTAAATCCACCGGCAACGTTCCTGGGCAAGAAAATCCAAAGACTTCAGAACACGGTGCTGGACACGAGATAGAGCTTTGAGCCTCAGTTTTTACAGCTTTTGGCCATCATTTCCTCTTTCCACTCTCTTGTCTCTCTTCCCTTTGCTGTTGCCTTAGCTCAACACCAACCCAGCAGAAACCTGTTGGACACCCTCCCTCTGCAGAACAGGCAGATTAACAGCCTGCAGGAGCTCCACCTCATCTCGGTGGCTGCCCCTGGTGCTCCCTGTGAGCCACCTCCTTCTATTCTTTAGACTCATTAAAGTTGTGCTGCATCCAAGCCTGGGTCTCTGAGTCTTCCTGCCTTCTCTGGTAGCTTTTCCAGTCAGTTTAGGGAAACAGATGGCATTTTGGAGAGGATTGGGTTGAGTGCAACAGAGGAGCCTTCTTCATTCCCCAGGGAACACATTGCATGGGGTTGTCTTTTGTGCCCTGACTCTTGGAGCTGCAGAAGTCATTCCTGGCTCCTCCTCAGCCAATTGCCATCCGTCCTTCCAGCCTTACTGCACCCCTTCCCAGATGGGCCCAGATGCTGCTGCTGGATAACTGCAGACCTCAGGGGCATTCAGGGAGGTTCTTCTGTGTCCTGTCTGCAGAGAACACCCTGGTCCTTTTCTCTGTAAGGGGTGCCATGCTCCCAGATGGCTTTGAATCACTGGGGAATCATCAAGGTCCTGAAATTTAACAAGTCTCTGTGCCAAATTTTTCACCTGGGCAGAGTGGCACCAGACCCTAAATGAAATGGGGAGGAGAGTGACTGGAGGCCAGCTGTGCACAAAGGGCTCTGGAGGTGCTGGCTGAGAGCAGCACAATCGGATTCAGCAGTGCCCTGGCAGCCAAGAGGGCAAAGCACATCCCAGGTGCAGCAGACCCTGCAGAACCAGCTGATCAGGAGGGGTGATTCTCTTGCTGTGTGCAGTGTTGGTAGGGCCCCACCTTGAGTGCTGAGTGCAGCTCTGGGCTGTGATGGAGCTGCAAAGGTGCCTGAATGTGTCCAGAGGGGGTTAAGGAAGCTGATGAATAGACTGGAAGACACATCCTACCAGGAGTGGGTGAGGACTTGAGGTTGTCCTAGTTTGGTGAGAAGTAGGCTGAGGGGCAACCTCATTGCTCTCTGCAGCTTCCTGAGGAGGGGAAGTGGAGGAGGAGGTGTTGTCTTTTCTCCCTGGAATCCAGGAACAGCACAGGTGGGAATGGTTCAGAAGAGATTGTGGGCAGGCTCAGAGTTGACTTGGGAAAGCATTTCTTTACTGAGAAGGTGATGAGACTGGGGGACAGTTTCCCCAGGCAGGGGATTGATTCCCTCTGGCTTTCAGTGTTTAAGAGGTATTTGGACAAGGCTCTTCATGCCACGCTTTAACTATTGGTCAGTGCTGAAGTGGTTCAGCAGTTGGACGGGATGATCCTTGTACCTCCCTTCATTCTCAAAAGATTCTATTCTGTTCCAGTCCAGTCCAGTCTATCCTTGTGACCTCACGCTGTCTTATCCCCTGCACTTGACCGGCATTTGCAGCCCAGGCAGGATGTTGCCCAACCACAAAAGGAGTGATTCTCTCAAGCAACACCACCTTTGCTGCAAACAAAGGGCTGTGGCACTCTTACCCACCTTCTAAAGGTGTTTCTGTCATTTGCTGCTGCTGTCAGACACCCTGGACACTCGGTGCCCCTCACAGCCCTCCACAGCCACGGCAGTGCTTGTGTATCTGCTGTTGGGTCAGTGAGTCACACACAGGAATGGTGTTGCTTATCTCTCCTATTGCCTCAATACAATTGGATTTACCTGCGGTCAGGCTCCGTTACTGTTCAGACCACTCTTTCTCTTCAAGATATAGAATATGGCACAAGCTGGCTTTGAAGAAAGCACGACTGGAAGGGTTATCATCAAGTGGAAAGGTTGTGGTTGGTTTGGCCTCAGTATTTCTTTTCCAATGAGATTTAAATAAACTGATTTATGAGAAGGAACAGGACAATGTGGCAGTGATGTTCAATGACTGATCCCTGAGAGATCTCCTCTTGGACAGAGGGACAAAGACCAGAGTGCCCGGTGGGCTCAGTGGGGTAGTTGGTGCCAGCAGGATTTCACAGAGGTGCTCACTCTGCTTGTGAGAGCTGCAGCCTTGGGCTGTGCTGGCAGGAGCTTGGGGCTGGACACCGTGCAGGAGCCCGGAGAGGCCAATGCCATCAAGACTTGAGATTGGTGGGAAAGGAGACACAAACATGGAGGATGGAGGGAATGACGAGGGGTTGCAAAGGACGATGTCTGCTCTATCCCTCTTCTGCCTCTCACTGTGGAAAGGCAGGAATCTTAATCTTTCTGCATGTGTTTTTCTTTTCTTGTGGCAGCCTGAGATGGGAGAGGGTTCGAGAATCGTAAAATCATGGAATGGTTTGTGTTGGAAGGAACCTTAAAGATCACCCAGGTCCATCCGCCCTGCCAGTTGCAGGGACCCCTCCCACTAGACCAGGCTGCTCAAGGCCATATCTAAGCTGGCCCTGAACTCTTTCAGGGAGGGGGCATCCACTTCTCCTCTGGGCAACCTTTGCCAGTGCCTCACCACCCTCATCGTGAAGAATTCCTTTGTAATATCTCATCTCCTCGTTCCAATGTAAAGCCGGAATGCAGGGCCTGATCACCACTGGCTTAGGAGAAGTCGAGTATGACTTGCTCAGCTCCAAGAGACAGGGACTGGAAAGGACCCCATTGTCCTGTGTGCCATCCTCCCCTTCCTCAGGGAGTCATGAAAGGGCCACTTGAGTCCCCACCTTACTTCCCACCACCCAGGGCAATGCCTTTCTTCCTTGACAGCTCCAGACAGTGACACCAAAAAAGGACTGAGTGGAGGGAAAGACTGGAATGCAGAAAACTTGAATGACTCTGAAGAGGGCAAGGAGCTCACTTGTAGAGGAGGGGGCAGCCAGAGCAGGGGGAGCATTGGCAGCCGTTGAAAATGCGTGTCCATTGCCCACAGAGGAGATCCCACGGGGGTTTTATCTCCCTGATACACCGAGGGAGAGGGGTGAGAGGATCCCCCAGGCTGGCTTTGAGAGTTTTATAGCCTGGAAGAAAAGGAGAACAAGAGGAGACAGAAGAGAGGGGAAGGCTGGGAAGTTACTCTTTGGCCATGAATTCAGAGAGCGCCAGCTGCTCTCCTTGGGAAGGGCAGCAGTGGATGCTCAGCGTCTCTGAAAGCGATGATGGCCAGAAGCGCTGTCCTTAGTTCAGAGTCCAGGTCTGGATTGCTGGGGGTCCTGCTCTGGGCTGTCATCAGTGGCTTTAGCAGGGCTTGAATCTGTTGCCACAGTAACGGCTGGTGATGCAGGCAAGGTCAACGCCCCCGGAGGAGATGGACGTTCCCTTGGAGCTGAGGATGCTGCCAACGGCAGTGGAGGTGGAGGAGCCCACAACGATGTTCTGTTGGAAGGAGCTGAGGATGGGGCCGGGCAGGGTCACCACCAGAGCGGAGGGCTGGATGACAACGGTGGAGCTCTGGGGAAAATTTCTGACTCAAATGGTGTTGGGCACTTGCCTGAAGAGGCTTTTCTTTGAAGAAGTGTTTAGCAGCGTCATTGGGTCTGGTGGCACTTGGCAGGAGCTGCGGCCCATGGGGAAACGCCGCTGGAGCAGTCTGCTCCTGAAGGACTGTGCCCATGGCCAGAGGCTTGAAGAAATGCAGCCTGTGGGAAGGACCCACGTTGGAGAAGTTTGTGAAAGACTCCATCGCGTAGGTGAGACCCATTGCTGCAGCAGGGGAAGAGCCTGAGGAGGAAAGGGCAGCGCTGCTGAAGCATTATGAATGTGTTAGAAATCTCTGAGTCCTTATCTTCACCCACAGGATTTTCATGGTATATTCTCTCCTAATCTTGTTGATGGAGGGGGAGGGATAGAGGAGCTTGGTGGATACCTGGCAGCCAGCATGGTCAACCCAGCACATCCAGTTCAAACAGCCCTTGGTGGTGAGAGCACGTGCAGAATAGCAGTGGCTCTGAGCTTCCCTTCATTAACCCCAGTTCCCTCTTGGGGCAGGACAGTGGTGTGGGGAGTTCTGCCCTTCCACTTGGGTGTGTTTCCTCAAGACATCCAGAATTTCATGCAGGAAACAGGAGAGGAGACTGTGGTGGTTGTCAGGAGACATTTCCACCCATCGGAAGGGGTGAGATTTCCATTTACAAAAAACTCCCCTCCCGCAGAAATGCAGGCAATTCCTGAGCAGGGACTGTCTGGGGGGACCAGTGAAGCAGTCAAGAGCTCTGCCCTCCCCTGCAGCTCTTGGGAAGTGCCCCCAGCACCTGCAGCCTTGCTGATCTTCACATTCTCCTTCAAGCTCTGTAGCAGAGCCCTTTGCTCTCCCTCAAAACACCTCCCTTTCCCTCTCCCCATTTCCATGCTGATTGCCCTCAGCTCCCGTGTGCTGAGCTCCAATTTCCAGCCTTGATGCATTCAGCAGTCATTCCTTGGAAAAGCATCTCCCAGCTACTCCTGCCCGTGGCTGCTGGCCTGGGCTTCTTCTAGATTGGATGGTGGAGAGGAGGGAAAGGTGGAGCAGCAGATATGGGCTATGTCAAAGGCTGCTCCCTGCATTCCAGCTCCTGCCATTCTCTCCAACAAATCACCTTCCAGAGCTGCTCACCCACCCCTTATCACCCCAGGGCAGCTCCAAACAGAGCAAGCAAGAGGGATGCCCTTCCTCCAGAGCTCACGGGGCTGCTGACTCTTCCGGGGCCTCCTGCCTTTCAGAGCATTTGTGGGCAGAGACACAGCACTGATGGTCACTGGCAGCAGAGAATCCAGGGCTGCTTTCCTCAGATCCAGGGGATGCTGCCCAGACGAGTGGCTATGGTGAGGTGTCCCAATCTCCCATTCCTCAGCAAATGGAAACGGGTTTCCTTGTGCCCTCATCCCCTTCCTCTCTCCTCTGGCATCTGGAAAGTGTCCACAGAGAGAAGGACCACATGGAGGTCCCGTTTGAATGCAGCAGAGTCAAAAGAGAGAAACAAAGTCAGTTCAAGTGGAAATCAGCAATGCAGGGAGCACTGCGGGAAGGAGAGAGTCTGCACGGCTGGGCTGTGGATGTTCGGGCTTGTTCCCGTGTGATGTTTGTCTGCCTGTCCCACAGACTGGGAGAAGCTACATGGTCCCCACCAGGGTGACCTTGGGGGCCTGTTGTGAGGACAGGGATCAAGGATTTCGGGGTGAATTGAAGAAACGGACCCTCATTGTGTGCAGAGGATGCTCAGCCCATCGGGTGTTGTCTGAGAGCTGAGCTCCCTTGTGCACACAGGGCAGCAGCTCCACCCAGTGTGGTTTCCCTGCCTGAGGACCTGCGATAAGATCTCCACACAATTTTAGATCACCATTAAAATGCTCCTTGGCTACTCCAGGCAGGCAATTAAGAACAAGGAAATCAGGAGTGGGGCAATTAAGGTACAAGTGCCTCCAGGAATCATCAGACCTAGAAAGAGTTGCAAGAGGAGCCAGCCCTTACCTGGCCAAGCTCCACTCCAAGAGACCAGAAAAGTTTGTCAGAGCTCTGCCAGGTTCTCTCTGCTGTGCTCTCCCACCACTCCTCAGCCCTGGCAGGGCCAGGCCTTCCCCTGGGGTGAAGTGCTTCCCTTTCCTCACAGCAGTGCATAATTTTATTCTTCTGACACCAACACAAAGGATTTACCTGAGCACCCTTTGGTTTCCTCCCTTTCCTTGTCACCAGGACTACCATTTCTCTTTCCTGCTGCCTGCCACAGCCTTTTTTCCACCTTTTCCTGGGTGTGACTGAGTCCCTGCTCCTCTCAGGCACCTCCTTTAACACTTGTTTCACCCTATGCAAACTGCTTGATGTCAGCCCTGCACGCCTGCCAAAGTCTGGAACCTGGCAAGTGGTGCAGGAGTGGTGGTGGGGCTGGAAGAGAGGTGGATCCCTGCTGGCCATGCCCACGCGTGCTCTCCATGGCCCTAGCCTGGGCAATGGAGGGGAGGAGAAGGTGGAGGTGAGTCCGTGGACCATCCCTCAGTCTATTCCTTCATCAACACACTTGCCAACTTTTGGGGACCTCTTCTGTCCTCTTCCCCCTTCCCCAGCACAGCAGTGACCAGAGCAGGAAGCACCCCAGTCCATGAGCCTGCTGGGTCCTTGTCTCCATGGGCATCAAAGACTGAGCATTCCCTTGAGGACAGCAGGGATTTCTGCAGGATGCTTGTGGGGGGTGGGGGGGTTGTGGGTAGAGACGCTGCAAGACAAGCTCTGATTTCCCAGCAGCTCAATCAGGGAGAGCAACTCCTGACACTGTGGCACCTGGTGATGCAGGAGAGATCAAGACTCCTGAAGGAGATATGGGTGTCCTCAGAGCTGAGGATGCTGCCAACGGCAGCGGAGGTGGAGGAGCCCACAACGGTGTTCTGTGGGAAGGAGCTGAGGATGGGGCCGGGCAGGGTCACCACCACAGGGGAGGGCTGGATGACAACGCTGGAACTCTGGCACTGCCTGCAACAGGGCTCATTGCAGCTGCTGGCCAGCGGGGTCGGGCCGCAGGGCTGGCAGGGCAGGCACGGGTTGTAGCAGGACATGGCTTGGGGCTGGAGCTGCACTCACAGATTGCACAGAGAAGGGACAAGTCAAAAGAGGACAGAAATCTCTCCTGAGGGCACTGTTAGGCAGGATAGTTTCAAAATCTCAGAGCACCCATATGGGGAGATCATGTGCGATCAAAAGAAGGGAAAGAGAAGGATACGGCACGTACTCTTGTGCAGGAGCCCGTAGCTTCCAGCTGAGAATGGCTGGAGCTTCTGCCTGAGAACACTTCCAACACTCCAGCAGAGTGACCCAGGCTGACATCACTGCCTGCTCGGCACCCGACCAGCACTGCAGCTGAGTCTTCTGCCCACACTGCTGCGTTCCTGCCCTGGAAATCCTGGGGCCTTTCATCCCAGCACTCAGAAGAAGCCTCCAATGGGAATGGGCATGGAATTAACATGGAAATGAAAAGGCAGCAGTGTTGGAAACCAAAGCACCGCCCATCTCATCAACTGTGATGGTTTGCATTCAAGATGAGCTTGTGAGAAAATTGTTCCATCTGCAAAGGTGCCTCTGGTCCTGCAGCAATGAAGGGTGGGTATAAAAGCCGGCTCAAGTCCCTGCTCTCTCATGCCCTTCTCCTGCCTCCTTCTGCTTTGGAACCAGGTGAGTCTGAATGCTCTTCATCCTCCTCTTTGCAAGTGAGATCTCCACTCCAGGGACATCTCAGCTGATACTGGCTCTGACCTGCTTTGGGGTTTGCTTCTTCTTCCCATGAGAGAGCTTTGTGGGGATAATGTGTGCTAGAGAGAGGCTGTGGTGTGGCTCAGGGTTTTCTTGGTTTAATAACAAGGAGAGAGCCTCTCTGGGCCAGGCTGCTCTTTACAGAATCCTGAAGGCCGTGTGGCTTCTGGCCGAGTCTCCAGCTCCGCACTCAGCAGTGGCTGTGGCTGCTCCTCACACCCACCTGTTCTCTGCTTCTTTTCTGTCCTCTCTCCCAGGTACCCTCTGACTTGGAGATATGTCCTGCTATAACCCGTGCCTGCCCTGCCAGCCCTGCGGCCCGACCCCGCTGGCCAGCAGCTGCAGTGAGCCCTGTTGCAGGCAGTGCCAGAGCTCCACCGTTGTCAGGAACCGGCTGCCTTTCTGGGAGAGTGGGTTTTTTACAGGTAGATCTCATTCCGTCCGATTGGTGGAAATGTCTCTTGGCAGCCGTCTCAGTCTCATATTCTCTTTACTGTTTGAAGATCCAGATGTCTTGACAAAGGCGGACAAGTGGAAGAATGGAAATGCCCACACCCATGCTCTCCTCCAGGGAATTACTGCTGACCAAGGGTATCTCAGAGCCACTGAAGACCAATCTTTCATGAAATGGTTTCACTTCCACATCTGAAATACCTTTCCCCAGTCGCGCTGTCAATAAACATCTTTGGCAGCCGCACAGTGGGACTTACGGCAGAGCAGACTCACATCTCTTCCGTGAGTGGGCCCATCATGGAACAGCAGCAGGACAACAACTGAGTACCCTGGGCTTTCTCAGGGCAAGGGGGTGATGCTTCAAAAGCAACAGACTCCATCTCACAGGGTGGCATCCAGCAGGAAAGTCAGCACTCTCTGTCTGAGCTTCCCCATCCACGCTGGGCTGGCAATGCCTGAGAACAGGCCCCCACATCCATTCCTGTTGCCCAGGGGAGGAAGGAAGATCACTGACATGTGGTTACCAACTGTTGGACCGAGAAATCAGCAGGGACAGAGGAACACAGGGGCTCTCTCCAGCCCTGGTGATTTGGCTGAGAAGGAGAAGAGATGGGAGCAGAGCAGAGCCTCTGTGCAAACATGGATGAGTGCAGGGAGGGCTTGAAGAGAGAATCTTGCCCAGTATCTGGCTGATGGGGCTTTACACATGCTGACACCCAGGTGCAGAGCAAGGAAGGGCTTTTCCCTTCTTGGGCTGCTGAGGCCACATGGTCAAATCAAAAGTGCAGCTGGGCCTCCTCCCAGAAGCCTCATTGTGCAGCTGTGGCCACCAGTGGAGGCAGAGGGCAAGGGAAGGAGAGCACTAACTGAGAGGTTACTTGATGTGAGTACTCACTCCCTCTCTCAGATCTTTGAAGCAGAGGGCATTTACAAACCTGTGTTGCCGTCTTCAGGCTGCAGCCTCCAGGTTTCTTGGACACTTTTCAACATCAAAGACATTTTCTGGAACCAGCTGTGCCTCATTCTTGGGGCTGTTTCATCAAATCCTCTGGTTTCAGTTGAATCATAGAACCATACAATCATAGAAACTTAAGGTGGGAAGAGACCTCTGAGATCACGGAGTCCAGCCGTGCTTGTCTCCTTACTAAACCCTGACCCTAAGGAACACATCTACCCAGCATTTACAATCCTCCAGGGATGGTGACTCCACCACCTCCCTGAGCAGCCTGTTCAATCCCTGACCAGCCTTTCAGTCAAGAAATTCTTCCTAATGTCCAGTCTAATCCTCCCCTGGCACAACTTGAAACCATTCCCTCTTGTCCTATCACTTGTCACTTGTGAGAAGAGACCAGCCCCCACCCCATCACAACATCCTTTCAGGCAGTTGTAATCAGTGATGAGTTCTCCCCTCAGCATCCTCTTCTCTAAGCTAAACAACCCAAGTTCCCTCCTCAAAGACCCTGGCTCTGGGTGCAGTGTGAAAAGTCTCACTGGGCTGATCTTCTTAGCAGCCCAGGCTGGAGAGGTGGAAAATTATCACCCCCACAGCCCCCAGGGGCTGCTGCTGGGCAGGCTGAGCTCAGAGCTCCAGGCAAGCAGGGGCAGGGAGGGAATTGCTCCCCAGAGCGCCCCCACGTTTCTGTGCAGCGCTGCACGCTGTGGGAACCAGTGTGGGCTGAAGCACACAGAAATAGGCAGCGCTGTCCTGGAGCTCCACATCCTGCACGTGCAGAAACACCTGGGAGTCCTCTGCAGACAGCACAGAGGAGAACCTTCCCACTTCCACTCGAGCTCTGGACTTGCTCACCCACAGCAGCAACTGAGGGGCCTGGGTCTGGTGCTGCTGGTACCAGAAGATGAAGGGAGAGCGATCACTTGTGGAGAAATTGCAGTGCAGCTTTGCACTCTGTCCTGCCTGGATGGTCATCTCTGCTGGGAACTGGAACACAGAGTCCTTTTGGGCTCCACCTGTCAAGTAAGAAACAGGTTTTAAGCTTTGCTTTCCTGGGAACGTGTTTGTCTCTCACTCCATCAGCTCGCTCACTGCCGCCATGGCCCAGCTCACATTTACAGCCTCTGAAAGGCTGAGATCCCTGTCCCTGCTCATTTCTTGATGTATGTTCCTGCCACCCCTCACACCCCACATCACCCTGTTTTGCAGCCACACTCCCTGCTCTTTCCCTCCACTCATTCTCTCCAGATCCCCAAGGTTTCTGCCCATCCCTACAGACATTGGTGCCATTGTACCCAAAGCACCTCGCAGAGAAGCTCCAATGCGCCCCATCGCTCCGTTCCCCAGCACCGCTCCCTCCCTCTCTCAGGCTTTCTCTCTATTAGCAACACATTCAGGAAGGCTGGGTTCCTGCACATTGCGGGGGAGATCTTATTCCTCCTCCATGCCCATCACTCCTGACCTGTCCCACATTATTTGCCATCCCCACACGCAGCCCCTGCTCTCCCAACACAACCACTGCCAGTTCCCCAGGCACTCAGCACTCACGGCTCCTCCCTTCCACCACCAGCAGCACAAACTTTTGCCTCCTCCTGCCCAGCCTGAAAGTCCCATCTCACCAAAGGCTGCCAGTTGCAGCAGGGCTGCCAGCAGAAGGAGGAGCATGTCCCGCTGTCCCTTCCAGGGGCGCCGCGGGACTTGCCAGCAGGAGGGACCTGATGCTCGCACCTTGCCCTCTTCTGCCTCTGCCAGCTCAAAGAGGCCTGGAAGCCCCAGCCCAGAGGGTGGAGCCAAACCCCCTCCCTGCTGCTCCAGACAGGCCTCTCGGGGGTCTGTGCCCACCTCTGCCCCAGGCAGGCTCTGCTGTGAGAGAACAGCCCCGTGGGCTGAGCCCTGTCCATGCCAGGGACAGGCAGCCCTTGGCAACTGCTCCTGGCAGCAACCGGCGAGGCCCAGGCTGCCCCCAGCTCTGCAGGAGAAGGAGGAGGCTCTGCTGTTCCCACCCTGTCCCCCTGTGCTGGGATGTCGGGATGGAGAGAGGAGCAGGCAGGAGCTGAAGGACCTGGAGCCGGGGGCTGTGGGGCCTCAGCACCCTCCTCTGCACTCGCTCGAATGCTCTGTACAGACTCTTGCCACGGGAGAGAAGAGACATCAGCTCACAGCTGGGAATTCCCCTGTCCCAAAGCAGACACGCACAGTCAAGTGGACAAAGCACCTTTCTGCAGACCCTGATGCTGCACTGACCCACGGTGGCCTTTGAACTCCACTGAAACAGCTTTCCCCAAAGCCGGGTCTTGCGGCAGGGCCCCTTGTCCCCCTCTGCCTGGTGACCTTCTCCCCCACTGAGATCTTGGAGAGAGCTGCACCCCCTGCTGCCACTGCAGGAGAAATGAGGCCGGGCTGGGGGAAGCCCCCGAGGCAGGGCATGAGGAGGGCTCCAAGGACAGGCAGAGTGCACTGGGGAGAGCGGGGCCTCTGGACCCCAGCACACCAGCACACGGCCACGCAGCCACTGGAGGGCTCACAGAGGAATTCTCAGTGTCTTCCACAAGTCTCGCTGTCACGTAATGCCAGGAAGGAGCACGGCCACAGGACACGGCATTTATGTTTCTCCTCTGACTTTGACCTCTGCCCCTGAGGGACGCGTCTCGGAGCAGGTACTCTCAGAGCCAGGCCTGCAGGAATACCTGAAGAAGCCACGTGCAGCAGGGCAACCATCAAGCAAAGAGCAGCAGCAGGGAAGCCCTGCACAAGCGGTCCCAGCCTCCTGCGTTGCCCATCACCTCTCCAAAGGCACTGGCAGAAGAACCACAGACGCCGTGTGGAAAACCAGGGAAGCGGAGACCCTTTCAGCACCTTCCCCTTCCTCTGCAGGCACTGAGCCTCTCCTCGGCAGGAGGAGGATCTGGGCCTGCAGCTCCCAGGGTGCAGAGGGGAAGCAGCGCTGCCAGGGCAGAGCTGAGGCCCCTTCCCCCAGGCTCAGCCTTGCCCAGGCACAGCCCCTCCCTCTCCTGTGTTTTTGCCCAGCCCAGGCAGCTCCTGCCCCAGCGTGTCCCCCACAGCACACAGGTACAAGGCACTGTCAGAGCCCTCCACCTCCTCCAGCTGCAGGAGGCTGGATTTCCCCGTGGCGTTCAGCGAGGTGGTGAGACGGCCGCTGCGCTTGGA
Organism: Neomorphus geoffroyi; assembly: GCA_033558235.1. Classification (NCBI taxonomy): domain Eukaryota; kingdom Metazoa; phylum Chordata; class Aves; order Cuculiformes; family Neomorphidae; genus Neomorphus; species Neomorphus geoffroyi. The sequence goes on from JAUMJM010000037.1 coordinate 711,318, forward strand.
GCCAGCTCGTGCGTGGAAGGAGAGCAGCTGGGGAGCTTGGCCTTTCCTCTGCTGGTACCACAACACATCCGCAGGGACTGATGTCTGGTAGGTGCAGGTTGTTTGAAAGGTGTCTCCCTGCTTCACTGTGACTTGTCCTTCTTGCTGGCTGACGGTGATCTGCCCCAGGGTGCCTGGAAGAAAGGAAGGGTCAGCAGCTCTGCAGGGAAAGGCTCGGAGATGAAAACCAAGATGCAAAGAGTGGCAGGAGAAGGCTCTCCGTGCCTTGCTCAGCAGCCCGAGCTCCAGCGATGGCAAGAGCAAAGCAGGGAGGGTCTGTGGGCAGGAGATCTGGGACCTCGGCTCAGCGTGGACCCCTCAGCACAATAATGCCAGTTCCCTGCCACAGGGAGACCCCCAGAGCAGAGCTGGGCTCTCACCCAGCCCTTTGGTCTCCACTCTCGTGCTGCCTGGAGTCTCCAGGGCACAGCCTGTGGTGCCTGACCCTCCGCTGCTGGCTTCAGGGCACCTCCAGCACGGTCAGGGTCCTGGCACCTCCTGAAAAGCTGACCCAGCCTGCTCTCCCTGCACAGAATTGTTGTGTGGGTGAGGGTCTCCTGGGGAGAAGAGGAATTGTGCTTCCAGCTAAAGCCAATGCTTACCCAGAGGCTGCCTCAGGAAGGCAGCGAGGAGGAGACAGGTGAGGGACCTGCTGCGACCGATCATGCTGTGTGGGTGAGAGAGACCCAGAAACCCACACGTCCCCCTCTCAGAGCCCTGAGAGAGCAGAGCTGTCGGCCAGGACTCTGCAAGGGGAACCAAGGGTGAAATGGGCAGGAGGAAATGCTTGTTCCTAGCACAGCTGCAATGCTTGTGCTGTGCTCCGCCCTCCTCCTGCAGTGACCTGTGTTGCTCCTGCAGCCCAGACCTTCTGCCTTTCCAAGGTGACAGGTATAAGGTTGTCACCAGGGCCTGTGCCTGCCAAGCAGACTCTTGCACACGTCCTCCTGTGCAATTTCTGTGCAGCCTCTCTTCTCTTCATACCTGGCACCTGCTGCCTCACCACCCTCCACACCACGGTTGGCTTGGCCTCTCCGAGCTCCTACTCGGTGTCAGACCCAAGCTCCTGTCAGCACAGCCCAAGGTGCAGCCCTCCCAAACCCAGTGACTAACGCCCCCAAGCCCTGCAGACCCCAAGTGTCTCACTCTGCCTGCAGGGCACTGGGGACTTTCTCCCTCGAGCTGAAACAGTTCTCTCAGACACACTGAGATGAAGTTTCCCGCCACCCTGGCAATGCCATCTCACAAAGCAGCGTCTGAAGAGCTTGGTGAAGGAAAAACCCCAAACCCCAAACAGCCTTTCCACTTGGCCAGAACCCTTCTGCTGCCAGTGTCCTCATCCAGTTGGATCTGCAGTTGTCCTCTCCTTCCTTCTGGCCTTTCAGAACCAAACCTGCCAACCCCATTCCCAGTCCCTGATCCAGGAAGTTGCCATTAAATGAGGCTGGGAAGGGCTGGGCCCAGGCAAGGCAGGGGCTGTCTGAGATTCATGGAACTATGGAGTGAGAATGGTTGGGTTGGAACAGAAACATTGAGTCCAACCTCCTGCCACTGGCAGGGACATTTGTCAGCAGACCATGTTCCTCAAAGCCTCGTCCAACCTGACCTTAAACAGTTCCGATGATGGGGCACCCACAGCGTCCCTGGGGACCTGTGCCAATGTATCGCCAGGCTCATCGTGGAATATTCTTCCTTCTGTCCCACCTAAATCTTCCCTCGTTCCATTGAAACCCATTACCCCTTGTTCTATCACTACAGGCCCTGGTAAAATGTCACTCTGCATATTTCTTTCCACCCCCCCAGCCCAGCGAGCCACGCTTGTCCCAGCTTTTCCCAGTTGCTTGGCCCAGGACACGGGCTGGTAGGAACAGGAGTCCAGACCAGCACAGCCGGGGCATCCCAGTGCTCCGGACAGCAGCCACAAATGTTGACAGCCACAGCCACAGCACCGTGGGCTTTGCAGGCGGCCCCAAAGCTGAGGAAAGGACTTCATGTTGCCCCACACCAGCCCTTCATCCTTGTCCCACAACTCGTGTCACTCAGAGCCGCGCTGGCCAAGCTCAGCAACCACTGCTGGACAATTCTGACACAGATGTTTTACACACACAGTCACATCTGTTCTGTGGTCCCAGTGCCCAACAACAGCAGCAATTGATTCAACACCACTGCAGCTGCTTTGGAGAACATTTCTAGCAAACTGGTCGGGCTGGCACCTTGCTACCCGATGCTGCACCTACCGAACACAGCCAGGAGCTGGGCTCCTTCCAGGGGAGGCAGGCACAGAGGAGGAGATCTGAATTGGAGCCTCTCCGACCAGCGGAGGACCCTGGGAAGATGCCAGCCCTGCTGGGAAGCTCTCACGGCACAAAGTTTGTCCTCCAGGTGCCGCCACTCCTGTGCCTCTGGAGACTGCCCCGTGCTGACAGCAGACGAGGAGCTGGACTTGTCCAGCAGTGCAGCTCCAGGAGCTCTGATGAGCCAGGTGAAGTGACAGGCAGCCAGGCTCAGGCACTTGGAAATACCCTCCTGGTGCCACCTGCTATTTCATAGTTGATTTTCTTTAGAAGAGAGGCTGTTTTTGTAAAGGCAACTTCCTCAGCCCAGCTTCCTCCCTGCTGTCCCAGCCCCAGCATTGGCAGCTGCAGGGCATCTGGCTGCCCTGGACACACAGCCCTTTGCTGCCTTGAGAGCAGGTCAGGGCAGCCCCTCTGCATGCACCGAGCCTGGAACTTGTCCCACAACTCCACAGCCACCCTGCAGGGATCACCAGGGATGGGACAAAGCTTGTCACACCTTGGGATTCATTTGTCTTGTAGAGTGGAGAAGCCCTGGAGCTGCAGCAGTGGGGATGGCCTCGGGTTCTGGCTTTGTCTCTGCTGCCTGGACTTTGCGTGGGAAGGGGCTGAATGTGCCAACAAGGTCCTGCAGCTTGGACCCCAACACACCTTCTCTCTCACCTGTAAGGAGAAAACAATGCGCTGAATGACTTGTGTGCAGTGCAGGCAAGCCCCAAAGCCCTCTGCTGTCATTCCACACCGCAGGGATTGCTGGGCCTGATTCCCCTTCTCGGCAATGGGAGACTGTCCTGCATTCTCTGTTCCTCCCAGTGGGGTGGGAGAGGCCCTTTGCTGATGCGAGGCTGAGGCTGGGGCTGCGTCCCCAGAGAGCGCCGGGCAATGAGGGCCCAGGGATGCCCCATGCTGGGAGCTGCTGGGGCCGAGCTTCTCTCGGTCTGCGATTGCTCTGGTTTACCGTTACTCCTGCCGAGAGGGGAAGGCAACGGTCCAGCAGCTCTTTCCATCTGTGCCGTGGCTGGAGTTCAAGGGGGAAATAACACAATGGCACCGGTTTGAAGGTGTCTCTGTCTGGAGACAAGAGAATCTTGGTTCCCGTTGGGGCTATGGATGTGCCTCCTGTTCCGAACAGTGGTCAAGAAGAACCAATTGCTCATATGTACATGCAATGGCTCCCGTGGGAGCAGCTTGTGCTGTACCTGACAGCAGAGCATCCCGTGCCCCTTTCCACCTCTGGCTGTAAGAAGATGCTCCTTCGTGCAGTGCGCTCTGGGGACGGGTGAGACCCTGTCCGCATCAGCTCATGGCTGGGATGGACAGGGCACAGCACAGCATGGGCAGTAGAGTTTCCTCAAGCCTGAAGGTTTCAAAACACCCCATCGAAAAGGATTTGTGAGAGGGAGGAACTCCATCAGCTCAGCATCATTTCTCATGACTGGTCCCAGCATTTCACGCCTGCCACAAGTCTGGATTGTGCCAGACATAGTCACCTGTGGCCGTGGGAGCTCATCCCTTGGGCTGGGGATGGTCAGATTCTCCCCAGAACTCCTGAGGAGACTGCAGGGATCCCAGGTGTCATCACGCTTCATTTGTAAGTTGGTCGCTTTGCTTCTTGGTTACAAACATAGAGACGTCCTGGGCCTCTGGCAGTTGGGGCTGTTTTGTGTGGTTTGCTCTGTCCCTCAGGCACAGAATTTGCCCTTGGGCTGCCTGAACTCTGTCGACTTGAGGTCTTGACTCCAATCCTGTTTAACTCTTCTGCTGACTAAAGAGAGCAAACAGCCCTACAAACGTCCTTCCAAAAGGGCTCTGTGGGCTCTGGTCAGGGCTGGCTGGAGTTCGAGCTTCCTCTATAGGCACAGGCTGGCAGGGATTTACTGCTCCTGAGTGTAAGGGGCAGAGAGCCCCTGGCATCCTGGTTCCTCAGGCTCTGCCTTGCCCAGACACAGCCCCCCTCCAGCAGCTCCAGGGTCCACGGAGGGAAGGCAAACAGATCCCTCCTGCTTCACCATCTTCTCATCTCTGATCGCTCCTCGCTCCCTGAGGATTTGCAAGGCTGAGCTTGAAACAAAGGAGCGCTGGCTGTGTTGACAAGGAGGAGAAAACTGGCAGGCGTGGCAGCCCTGTGCCAGGCAGGAGGCAGAAAGGGACCCCTGTTCCTGTCAGTGGGATGAGAGCTTTAGAGTCCCTGGGGCAGCTCTGACAAGATCTGCTCATTTGCATTGGAGAGAGGGAAATGTGGGAGTGTAGAGGCAGCTGAGATCTCCTCTGGTGACAGCAAGGTCAAAAGAGAGAGGCAGGGAGATGGATTGAAGGGGAGAGGAAAGCAGGAGCAGGGCTCTCAGGTCTCTCCTCCCTCCTTTCCATCAGCGAGAGCACCTGGAGAGAACGTGGGCAAAACCACAACCGTGAGGCGACATTTCCCAGCGGTTTCCTGTTCTTGCAGAGTCGTTCTCTGCACAGCCCTGATAAGGCTGGCAAGGGTTCCCTGGGAGAAGAAGCAGTCTGTGTGTCCGCAGCACCCAGCAGTGTCCCGAGGCTGTGAGCAGCTGTGTCAGCTTCTCGGGTGACCCAGAGTTCCCCGGGCACTGCCGGGAGCCTGCAGTCTCTTCCCAGAGCTCTCCTGCCAGCTCTCCCTCACCTCACACCTCCATCCTCTCAGGGAAAATTTGCCAGTCTCTTTGTGAGCCCTCAGCACGCAGAACCTGGCACCCCTGGAGCTGTGCTCGGCGTGTCCAGCCCAAGCTTTTCCCCTCTCTCCCGGGCCTCCACTCCAAAGCTTCTGAATCCGGTCAGAGTAGTTCAGGGGCTCGGCCCTGAGCCACCTCAGGGAGCACTTGCAGGTGGCTGGGACCCCAACATCCCCCTCTCCTGGGGGTGTGGAGCTTGAACTGACTCCATGGGATGACTTTGGAACAACAGTAGGAACGGTTTTAGAAATCTGGAAATGGCCAGACCTGGAGGTCCAAGCTTTAACAAAGTCAGGAAATGTGAGACCCCTTTGGGTTGTTTACTGGAGGGGGAAGTTTTGCATCAGGAACTCGATGCTGGAACCCCTGTGTTTGCCAAGCAGAGGAAGAAGTTGCTCAGGGCTCCCTTGGGATCCTGGGGGAAAGTCAGCAGCCCGAGCAGAGGCTCCGTGTTTCCCATGTGGGCAGGGACTGGGCCCCGCGACAGGGACCTCTGCCCTGGGCACATCTCCAGCAGGCTGGGGCCGTCACCGATCAGCTGCACACAGGCTCCTTCTGCCCCTGGGAACCTGCTGCTCTGTGGGGCTCTTGGAGGGAGCAGTGGAGAACGTCCCCGCGGGAGCAGCACATTCCCTCGGGATGAGGGACACACAAGGGGACACAGGGACATGGACACACACACACCAATAAACAAAGTGCTGCTCCCACAAGCATCCACACCAACCGGGCTGCTTACGAGAGCACACAAGACAAGAACACAGGAACCCAAAGAGCCATGGACTCTGCTCTTCTCCCTGGGGACTGGGCAGGGTCAGGCAGGATGGGGTCAAAACTCAGCAGCACAACACACCCACCTGGGGAGGCAACAAAAAGCATCAATGGAGTTGAGGTGAGGAGGGAGGGAAGGAGAAGGACATGGCATGTCCTCATTCAAGGCAGCTCTTGGAAATTTCATACAGGCTGATTTTTCTTCTGCATTTCTCTGCCTTTGGAAGTGAGGATGTTTACATTAAACTCAGTCTCAAGAGACAGATTCCTTTCTACGTCATTTCTGGTGTCCCAGCCTCAACACCTGTAGCCTGTGGGGAGTTGGGTTTCTCCAAGGAAAAAGCATTCTGCTGCCAATTAGTGAGCGATTCCCAGCAGCCCAGGCTGCAGAAGCAGAGACTTGATGATCATTCCCACAGCGCCCAGGGGCTGCTGCTGGGCAGGCTGAGCTCAGAGCTCCAGGCACGCAGGGGCAGGGAGGGAACCACTCCCCAGAGCACCCCCACGTTTCTGTGCAGCGCTGCACGCTGTGGGAACCAGTGTGGGCTCAGTGCACAGAAATAGGCAGCGCTGTCCTGGAGCTCCACATCCTGCACGTGCAGAAACACCTGGGAGTCCTCTGCAGACAGCACAGAGGAGAACCTTCCCACTTCCACTCGAGGTTTGGACTTGCTCACCCACAGCAGCAACTGAGGGGCCTGGGTCTGGTGCTGCTGGTACCAGAAGATTGAGGGATAGCGATCACTAGAGGAGAAATTGCAGTGCAGCTTTGCACTGTGTCCTGCCTGGATGGTCATCTCTGCTGGGAACTGGAACACAGAGTTCTTTTGGGCTCCACCTGTCAAGTAAGAAACAGGTTTTTAGCTTCGCTTTCCTGGGAACCTCTCTGTCTCCCACTCCATCAGCTCGCTCACTGCCACCATGGCCCAGCTCACATTTACAGCCTCTGAAAGACTGAGATCCCTGTCCCTGCTCATTTCTTGATGTATGTTCCTGCCACCCCTCATACTCCACATCACCCTGCTTTTCAGCCACACTCCCTGCTCTTTCCCTCCACTCATTCTCTCCAGATCCCCAAGGTTTCTGCCCATCCCTACAGACATTGGTACCATTGTCCCCAAAGCACCTCGCAGAGAAGCTCCAACGCGCCCCATCGCTCCGTTCCCCAGCACCGCTCCCTCCCTCTCTCAGGCTTTCTCTCTATTAGCAACACATTCAGGAAGGCTGGGTTCCTGCACGGTGCGGGGGAGATCTTATTCCTCCTCCATGCCCATCACTCCTGACCTGTCCCACATTATTTGCCATCCCCACACGCAGCCCCTGCTCTCCCAACACAACCACTGCCAGTTCCCCAGGCACTCAGCACTCACGGCTCCTCCCTTCCACCACCAGCAGCACAAACTTTTGCCTCCTCCTGCCCAGCCTGAAAGTCCCATCTCACCAAAGGCTGCCAGTTGCAGCAGGGCTGCCAGCAGAAGGAGGAGCATGTCCCGCTGTCCCTTCCAGGGGCACTCAGGGACCTGCCAGCAGGAGGGACCTGATGCTTGCACCTTGCCCTCTTCTGCCTCTGCCAGCTCAAAGAGGCCTGGAAGCCCCAGCCCAGAGGGTGGAGCCAAACCCCCTCCCTGCTGCTCCAGACAGGCCTCTCGGGATCTGTGCCCTTTGGAACAGGGACAGGGAGTGATCCTGGTGGGTTTTTAGAGCAAGAGGAAAATCATGGTAATGAATATGAAACAGAAACATGGATAGAGGGCATCAATATAATATCTGTGGATGGGCAGGAGGGAGATGAAGGCTCTCATAACTCTGTCTCCAGGAAGAAAGGCTCTACCCAGGCTTTACATTTTCCTCTCAGGAAAGCAGTCTCTAGAGCTCCAGATGTGCACGGCTGCCCTTCAGCTTCGACACCTCCTCCTGATGAGGTTTCCTTCCCGAGGACAGCTCCATTCCGAGCTTAAGGAGGCCTCTCGGGGTCTGTGCCCACCTCTGCCCCAGGCAGGCTCGGCTGTGAGAGAGCAGCCCCGTGGGCTGAGCCCTGTCCATGCCAGGGACAGGCAGCCCTTGGCAACTGCTCCTGGCAGCAACCGGCGAGGCCCAGGCTGCCCCCAGCTCTGCAGGAGAAGGAGGAGGCTCTGCTGTTCCCACCCTGTCTGCCTGTGCTGGGATGTCGGGATGGAGAGAGGAGCAGGCAGGAGCTGAAGGACCTGGAGCCGGGGGCTGTGGGGCCTCAGCACCCTCCTCTGCACTCGCTCGAATGCTCTGTACAGACTCTTGCCACGGGAGAGAAGAGACATCAGCTCACAGCTGGGAATTCCCCTGTCCCAAAGCAGACACGCACAGTCAAGTGGACAAAGCACCTTTCTGCAGACCCTGATGCTGCACTGACCCACGGTGGCCTTTGAACTCCCCTGAAACAGCTTTCCCCAAAGCCGGGTCTTGCGGCAGGGCCCCTTGTCCCCCTCTGCCTGGTGACCTTCTCCCCCACTGAGATCTTGGAGAGAGCTGCACCCCCTGCTGCCACTGCAGGAGAAATGAGGCCGGGCTGGGGGAAGCCCCCGAGGCAGGGCATGAGGAGGGCTCCAAGGACAGGCAGAGTGCTCTGGGGAGAGCGGGGCCTCTGGACCCCAGCACACCAGCACACGGCCACGCAGCCACTGGAGGGCTCACAGAGGAATTCTCAGTGTCTTCCACAAGTCTCGCTGTCACGTAATGCCAGGAAGGAGCACGGCCACAGGACACGGCATTTATGTTTCTCCTCTGACTTTGACCTCTGCCCCTGAGGGACGCGTCTCGGAGCAGGTACTCTCCGAGCCAGGCCTGCAGGAATACCTGAAGAAGCCACGTGCAGCAGGGCAACCATCAAGCAAAGAGCAGCAGCAGGGAAGCCCTGCACAAGCGGTCCCAGCCTCCTGCGTTGCCCTCTCTGTGTCTCCTTAGGAACAGGGACAGGGAGTGATCCTGGTGTGGGTTTTTAGAGCAAGAGGAAAATCATGGTAGTGAATATGAAACAGAAACATGGGTAGAGGGCATCAAGATCAGTGGATGGGCAGGAGGGAGATGAAGGTTCTCATAACTCTGTCTCCAGGCAGAAAGACTCTACCCGTGCTTTACATTTTCCTCGTAGGAAAGAAGTCTCTAGAGCTCCAGATGTGCACGGCTGCCCTTCAGCTTCAACACCTCCTCCTGATGAGGTTTCCTTCCCGAGGACAGCTCCATTCTGAGCTTAAGGAGATCCCTCCCCCAAGAGCCAGAGGGGCGGCTGACATCACCAATTGGGTTCCCATAGCCAGAGGCTCCTCCGTCCAGGGCAGCACTTGTGGGGCTCCCCATCCACAGAAGGAGCCTCAAGGCCCCGCACTCCCGGTCTGTCTGGGAGGAGGTGCAGGAAGGATGGAAGCACTGATGGCCATTGGCTGAGGTGTAGCCAGGAATGCCCTCCCCAGCCACAGGGGACAGAGCACAAAAGACAACCCAGAGCGATGAGTCCTGCTCTCTGCTTAATCTGACAGCAAGGAAAGGTCCATTTTTGAACCAAGGCAGCCCTCCCCAAAAAGCCCCCTTTACCCTGGGCAGACTGGAAGAGCTGCCAGAGGAGGAAGAAGGACTCAGAGGCCCAGGTTTGGATGCAGCACAACTTTACTGAGTCTAAAGAAAGAAGGAAAGGAGGGGGCTCAGAGGGAGCACCAGGGGCAGCCACCAAGATGCAGTGGCGCTCCTGCAGGGTGTCCGTCTGCCTGCCCTGTAGGAAGGGAGGCCAAGAGCTCCCTGCTAGGTTGTTGTTGGGGGAAAGTGTTGAGCTAAGGAAAGTGATCGAGAGAAGAGTTGAAGAAAGACACAGTGGCTCAAAGCTCTATCTCGTGTCCAGCACCGTGTTCTGAGGTCTTGGGAGGTTCCTGTCCAGGGCCATCGCCATCAGGTTTAGCAGGGCCGACATCTGTAGCAGCTGGCGATGCAGGAGAGGTCACAGCAGCCAGTGTTGATGGGGACTCCGTTACAGCTGAGGATGCTGCCAACGGCAGCGGAGGTGGAGGAGCCCACGGCGGTGTTCTGTGGGAAGGAGCTGAGGATGGGGCCGGGCAGGGTCAGCACCACCGGGGAGGGCTGGATGACAAAGGTGGAGTCCTGGCACTGCAGGCAACAGGGCTCATTGCAGCTGCTGGCCAGCGGGGTCGGGCCGCAGGGCTGGCAGGGCTCACAGGGATGGCACTGGTTGCAGCAGGACATGTCTTGGAGGTAAAGGTGCACCTGGGAGAGAGGTCAGGGAGGAAACAGAGCAGAGGCACGAATCAGGGAAAGCCTGAAAACCCACCAAAAGGAAGCCAAGGCACCTGCCATGTGAGGAGGCAGATGGTGTGAAGGATTGAAGAAGGATTTCTTTTTCCTGGGCACAGAGAGGTCCCTCAGAGAGCAGCCAGATCCTGGGATCTCACTGATGAGCCTGGAGCAGGGATCATCGGAGCTGTCCTTGAAGGCCAGACCCAGGCCTAGAGGAGGAGGTGGAGGACAAAGGGGGTTCCAACTCACCTGCTTCCCAAGGACAAGGAGGGGGCAGAAGTGGCTGAGAGAGCAAAGAGCAGGGCTTCCTTTTATCCCAGCCTTGTGCAGCCTCAGGCCCAGAGGAAGCCACAACCATCTTCCTGCAGCTCCTAAGGAATGGAAACATCCCAGGAAGTGACACGGCAGCGGTGCTGGTTCCCCCTGAGTGCCAGAAGGATGCGGTGGAGTCAGGTGAGCTCAGCCTGGAGCACTCCTGGAGATTTGTTTATTATGATCGCGTGACAGGAAGGACCCCAGCTGCACCCAGCCTGGCCATCCTTGTCTGCTCCTCCAAGGGCTCCTCTGAGCATCACCCTGTCCTCCTCTTTTTTTCACTTCCGGCCCATCCCAACAGGCAGTGGCTCTTGTCCTCCCAGGCAGTGGCTGCACTTCAGCGTTTCCACTCCCTTTCACCCTAAGGTGCCCTCAGGAGGCAGCTGCCAACCTCTGGGACCTCCTCCTCTCCCTGGATGCTGCCTGGGCATCTGTCCTGCTTCGGGTGTCCTGTCCCTGCTTCAACGGGAGCTCAAGGCAGCTCCTCAGTCCCATCCCTCGCTCTTGCCTCTGCCCCCACGTGCTCCTGGGCAATGACGTGCGTGGCAGTGGGATTGTGTCCCAGTGCGGGTGATTCTCTGCACCGACATCCGTGTGCCCGTGTGTGCACACCCCTGGGTGCCTCTGGGGACACCGTGGTTCTATGGACACGGCTCTTTCTGTGAACAAGTGGGCCCTTCCTCATTCCTAAGGGAATGGGAGGGCAGGACACGCTGTCTATGGGCCTCGTTCAGCCTGGGACCCTTGGAGTTGAGCACAACATCTGTGGCTACTCCACAGCCCGTGACCCTGAGACCTTCCCTCGCTGCATCTCTGCCCACAAATATTCCCAACTTGTGCTCTCCGCACGGGAGAACCCCAGTGGCTGAGAGGCCCTGGGAGGTCAGCGGCCCCACAAGCACTCAGGGCAGTTCCTGCTGCTCTGGATGGAGCTGTGCTGGGGGAGAAGGCTCAGGCAGAAGATGGCTGTGAGCATGGAAAGAAGGGAAGGCAGCAGGAACGGTCTTGGCTGGAGTCCAGAGCCTCTTCCTCACCTTCCCACCCATCTCTAGAAGCAGAGGCCTTGGCATGCATCCACAAGCAAGGATGCCAAGGGCAGGAGCCCTGTTCCCAAATAGAATTGCACGGAGGCAGCAGCAGCGTGGCTAATGGGCTCCGCTCTGGGCAGGAGTGAGTCCCCATTGGAGCCGGCTGGAAGTGACTGTCAGACACGGGGGCAGGCCCTGTGTTTCTCTCCCAGATGCCTCCTCGTGCAGCCGTCCTCTCCACGCTACCAAAGCCTTGCCACACAATCCCTATCCAGTGTGCCCAACACATGGTGAGGCACAGTTGCTTGAATAAAAGTGTCAGCAGAAAAGAACCAGCCCAGGCTTCCTTCGGGGACAGTTGGGCCTGGGAATAATCGTGAGAAAATTGATGTTCTTCATCACGCTTAAAGATTGGGAATAAAATCTCCAATCCTACAGCTGTCTAATGTCCTTGTTAGATCCCTTGGGCAGTGGAACAGCGGGAGTTAGTGATTGTTGGGGAATGGCTCAGGGAACAGGGACGTGGGTCCCTGGACGAGTTAGTTTGCAGCATGTAACAGCATCAAGTCTGAGCTGGTGTGCCTAGGCCTCCGTTAGCATAAGCGAGCTCGGTTAGCATAAGGGAGCTATGCAGAAGGCCCATGAAGATTACGATAACCTTGAGCAAGGAGTAAGCAACATTCCTGGTAACGAGCCAGCATAGAAAGGATAAGCGGCCTGGAAACAAACTGCGGCCGGGAAACTAACTAACTGCGGCTGGGAGACAAACTACGGCCGGGAGATGAAGTCACCAGTAGCCAGTAATGTTATAATACGAATGCATAATTAAAGTAAAGGTAGCCAATTATGTTATAACACATGTGCATAATTAAAGCAAAGGAGCATAAAAGAAGCTGTGTCACATCAATAAACTTGAAGCTTGCTTATCACTCATATTGAGTCGGCTGCATTCTTCCACCACCGTCCGGGACTCGTGCCGCGTCGATTCTCGCGCTGCGGCAAGTGATGGTCATTTCCATACTGGTGTTCTCCTCAGCTCTTAACTGCTGACTTTCACATCCACCCGGGGCCTCTCTGACCCCCCAGGGCATTTTCCCAAAGGCTTTTACCTGCCAGGTCCCAGAGGGGGCAAATCTGCTTTTATGGAGTGCAGGGCTGCAGGGCTGCTGATTCATTTAGCTGAACACTCATTGGTGCGAGGTCTCAGGCCCTGCCTCACTCAGCACCAGGCTGAGGAGCTGTAGGAGTGCACTTGGAACTGTCACGGACATGAGGAGTCTGTGTCCCATCCCAGTGCCCAGCACCTCTGCATCACAGGGGGATCCGCTCAGGGACAACGGTCTGAATGCTGTGGGCAGGATTTCTTGGCCTTTCTCCATTGGCAAAGAAAGAACCGGAGGGTGGGGGAGACAGGGACTGCATTTCATTGCTTGTTCTGCAGGAAACCTCTCTGCCAGGGCAAAGCCAGCAGCATTCTGATGTAGATTCCATTCCTTGTGGCCAGGGGCACCTGTGACTCTGTGCACCTCATGAACACACCAGGGACCAGCGTCCCCACTGACACCTGCCCGTGCCCTCACGAGGGTCACAAAGTACAGACGTGTCCTCACACACCCCTGCAGAGAGTCAGGAAAATACTTGTGTGGGCACATCGAGCCACCAGAGGGTCAAGCACAAATGAAAACACATAAAAGCAACGGTGGCCTCTGCTGAGGAGATTTGGGCACCCCACTGGCAGAACAGGACTCAAATACATTGGGGAAGGTCCGGCTGCCAGACAGGCTCATGGTGCTGCCTGAGGACCCGCAGAGACCAAACCGAGAGGAGAGAGGAGAAATGAGGCCAGAAAACTGTCCTGAGAGCATGGTCAGTGTTGCGATAGGGTCAAACCCTTGCAGCAGGAGCCCCTCTGCGTGCAACAAGGAGCAACCGTCAGAGACAGGTGGAGAGAGCACGAGAAAAAGACGTGCCATGTCCTCTTCCATGGGGGCACTGGGGCATCCAGATCCAAAATACCAGAGCGATGCCCATTTCCTGACAGCTTCACAAAACACAAGCGCACCCCAGAGACCCAGGTGCTCATCACCTGCCTGCACGAGATGTCACCAGCACTGGAGATGAGTCTTCTGCCTACACGCATGTGTTTCTGCCTACAAACCCTCAGGCCTCTCTTCCCTGGCACTTAGAGAAGCCTCATCTGGGACAGCACTGGGCATAAGGCAGGAAATGCAAAGGCAGCAGGGCAGGAAAGCAGGACACAGCCCATCCCATTAGCTGGGATGGTTGGCGTTTCCTGGGAGCTTGTCAGAAAATGATCCCTTCCCCAGAGGGAGCCCCTGGGCCTGAGGCAGGGCAGGAGCACTATAAAAGGCAGCCCAGCTCTCTGCGCTCTCATCCACTTCTCTCACCTCCCTCTCCTTGGCAATCAGGTGAGTGCGAAGCCGCTTCTGCTACTCCTTCCAGACCAGGTGTCTCCTCGCTGTCAGTCCCAGCTGCTGTGGGCCGTGCTAGCGCAGGGCTGGGAGCTGCTTCTCCTGGGAGAGGGAAGGGGAGAGCAGGGCTTGCCCAGAGAGGGGCTGGGATGTGCTTGAGGAGTCTGTTGGGATCTGATTTGAGCAGTGTGTGTTCTGGGCCAGGAGGTGCCTTGCCCCCCATGGGGCTGAATGCAGAGCTGCTCCTCATGTGTCCCCTATCCCTCTATCCTCCCTCATTCTCTCCCAGGTGCACCTCTTGCCCAGAGACATGTCCTGCTGTCCCTGTGAGCCCTGCCGGCCCTGCCAGCCCTGCGGCCCGACCCCGCTGGCCAGCAGCTGCAATGAGCCCTGTTGCAGGCAGTGCCAGAGCTCCACCGTTGTCATCGAGCCCTCCCCGGTGGTGGTGACCCTGCCCGGCCCCATCCTCAGCTCCTTCCCACAGAACACCGTTGTGGGCTCCTCCACCTCCGCTGCCGTTGGCAGCATCCTCAGCTGTAACGGAATCCCCATCAACACTGGCTGCTGTGACCTCTCCTGCATCGCCAGCTGCTACAGATGTCGGCCCTGCTAAATCCACTGGCAATGTTCCTGGGCAAGAAACTCCAAAGACCTCAGAACACGGTGCTGGACACGAGATAGAGCTTTGAGCCATTGTTTTTACATCTTTTGGCCATCATTTCCTCTTTCCACTCTCTTGTCTCTCTTCCCTTTGCTGTTGCCTTAGCTCAACACCAACCCAGCAGAAACCTGTTGGACACCCTCCCTCTGCAGAACAGGCAGATTAACAGCCTGCAGGAGCTCCACCTCATCTCGGTGGCTGCCCCTGGTGCTCCCTGTGAGCCACCTCCTTCTATTCTTTAGACTCATTAAAGTTGTGCTGCATCCAAGCCTGGGTCTCTGAGTCTTCCTGACTTCTCTGGTAGCTTTTCCAGTCACTTCAGGGAAACAGATGGCATTTTGGAGAGGATTGGGTGAGCGCAACAGAGGAGCCTTCTTCATTCCCCAAGGAACACATTGCATGGTGTTGTCTTTTGTGCCCTGACTCTTGGAGCTGCAGAAATCATTCCTGGCTCCTCCTCAGCCAACTGCCATCCGTCCTTCCAGCCTTACTGCACCTCTTTCCAGATGGGCCCAAGATGCTGCTGCTGGATAACTGCAGACCTCAGGGGCATTCAGGGAGGTTCTTCTGTGTCCTCTCTGCAGAGAACACCTTGGTCCTTTTCTCTGTAAGGGGTGCCATGCTCCCAGATGGCTTTGAATCACTGGGGAATCATCAAGGTCCTGAAATTTAACAAGTCTCTGTGCCAAATTTTTCACCTGGGCAGAGTGGCACCAGACCCTAAATGAAATTGGGAGGAGAGTGCCTGGAGGCCAGCTGTGCACAAAGGGCTCTGGAGGTGCTGGCTGAGAGCAGCACAATCGGATTCAGCAGTGCCCTGGCAGCCAAGAGGCCAATGCGCATCCCAGGTGCAGCAGACCCTGCAGAACCAGCTGATCAGGAGGGGTGATTATCTTGCTGTGTGCAGTGTTGGTAGGGCCCCACCTTGAGTGCTGAGTGCAGCTCTGGGCTGTGATGGAGCTGCAAAGGTGCCTGAATGTGTCCAGAGGGGGTTAAGGAAGATGATGAATAGACTGGAAGGCACATCCTACCAGGAGTGGGTGAGGACTTGAGGTTGTCCTAGTTTGGTGAGAAGTAGGCTGAGGGGCAACCTCATTGCTCTCTGCAGCTTCCTGAGGAGGGGAAGTGGAGGAGGAGGTGTTGTCTTTTCTCCCTGGAATCCAGGAACGACACAGGTGGGAATGGTTCAGAAGAGATTGTGGGCAGGTTCAGAGTTGACTTGGGAAAGCATTTCTTTACTGAGAAGGTGATGAGACTCGGGGACAGTTTCCCCAGGCAGGGGATTGATTCCCTCTGGCTTTCAGTGTTTAAGAGGTATTTGGACAAGGCTCTTCATGCCACGCTTTAACTATTGGTCAGTGCTGAAGTGGTTCAGCAGTTGGACGGGATGATCCTTGTACCTCCCTTCATTCTCAAAAGATTCTATTCTGTTCCAGTCCAGTCCAGTCTATCCTTGTGACCTCACGCTGTCTTATCCCCTGCACTTGACCGGCATTTGCAGCCCAGGCAGGATGTTGCCCAACCACAAAAGGAGTGATTCTCTCAAGCAACACCACCTTTGCTGCAAACAAAGGGCTGTGGCACTCTTACCCACCTTCTAAAGGTGTTTCTGTCATTTGCTGCTGCTGTCAGACACCCTGGACACTTGGTGCCCCTCACAGCCCTCCACAGCCACGGCAGTGCTTGTGTATCTGCTGTTGGGTCAGTGAGTCACACACAGGAATGGTGTTGCTTAGCTCTCCTATTGCCTCAATACAATTGGATTTACCTGCGGTCAGGCTCCGTTACTGTTCAGACCACTCTTTCTCTTCAAGATATAGAATATGGCACAAGCTGGCTTTGAAGAAAGCACGACTGGAAGGGTTATCATCAAGTGGAAAGGTTGTGGTTGGTTTGGCCTCAGTATTTCTTTTCCAATGAGATTTAAATAAACTGATTTATGAGAAGGAACAGGACAACGTGGCAGGGATCTTCACTGACTGATCCCTGAGAGATCTCCTCTTGGACAGAGGGACAAAGACCAGAGTGCCCGGTGGGCTCAGTGGGGCAGTTGGTGCCAGCAGGATTTCACAGAGGTGCTCACTCTGCTTGTGAGAGCTGCAGCCTTGGGCTGTGCTGGCAGGAGCTTGGGGCTGGACACCGTGCAGGAGCCCGGAGAGGCCACTGCCATCAAGACTTGAGATTGGTGGGAAAGGAGACACAAACACGGAGGATGGAGAGAATGCCGAGTGGTTGCAAAGGACGATGTCTGCTCTATCCCTCTTCTGCCCCTCATTTGGAAAGGCAGAAATCTTAATCTTTCTGCATGTGTTTTTCTTTTCTTGTGGCAGCCTGGGATGGGAGAGGGTTCGAGAATCGTAAAATCATGGAATGGTTTGTGTTGGAAGGAACCTTAAAGATCACCCAGGTCCATCCGCCCTGCCAGTTGCAGGGACCCCTCCCACTAGACCAGGCTGCTCAAGGCCATATCTAAGCTGGCCCTGAACTCTTTCAGGGAGGGGGCATCCACTTCTCCTCTGGGCAACCTTTGCCAGTGCCTCACCACCCTCATCGTGAAGAATTCCTTTGTAATATCTCATCTCCTCGTTCCAATGTAAAGCCGGAATGCAGGGCCTGATCACCACTGGCTTAGGAGAAGTCGAGTATGACTTGCTCAGCTCCAAGAGACAGGGACTGGAAAGGACCCCATTGTCCTGTGTGCCATCCTCCCCTTCCTCTGGGAGTCATGAAAGGTCCACTTGAGTCCCCACCTTACTTCCCACCACCCAGGGCAATGCCTTTCTTCCTTGACAGCTCCAGACAGTGACACCAAAAAAGGACTGAGTGGAGGCAAAGACTGGAATGCAGAAAACTTGAATGACTCTGAAGAGGGCAAGGAGCTCACTTGTAGAGGAGGGGGCAGCCAGAGCAGGGGGAGCATTGGCAGCCGTTGAAAATCCGTGTCCATTGCCCACAGAGGAGATCTCACGGGGGTTTTATCTCCCTGATAAAAAAGGGAGAGGGGTGAGAGGATCCCCCAGGCTGGCTTTGAGAGTTTTATAGCCTGGAAGAAAAGGAGAACAAGAGGAGACAGAAGAGAGGGGAAGGCTTGGAAGTTACTCTTTGGCCATGAATTCAGAGAGCGCCAGCTGCTCTCCTTGGGAAGGGCAGCAGTGGATGCTCAGCATCTCTGAAAGCGATGATGGCCAGGAGCGCTGTCCTTAGTTGAGAATCCAGGTGTGGATGGCTGGGGGTCCTGCTCTGGGCTGTCATCAGTGGCTTTAGCAGGGCTTGAATCTGTTGCCACAGTAACGGCTGGTGATGCAGGAGAGGTCAACGCCCCCGGAGGAGATGGGTGTTCCGTTGGAGCTGAGGATGCTGCCAACGGCAGTGGAGGTGGAGGAGCCCACAACGATGTTCTGTGGGAAGGAGTTGAGGATGGGGCCGGGCAGGGTCACCACCAGAGCGGAGGGCTGGATGACAACGGTGGAGCTCTGGGGAAAATTTCTGACTCAAATGGTGTTGGGCACTTGTCTGAAGAGGCTTTTCTTTAAAGAAATATTTAGCAGCGTCATTGTGTCTGGTGGCACTTGGCAGTACCATGTCTGCATGAGGCCAAGAAACCTTTCTGCATCACTGCCCACTTTCTTCCTCCCATGACAAACAGCACCACAACTCAGCACACAGTGCAGGACAATGATGAAAAAAGGATGCAAAGAAAGGGCTTCACACTCACCTGATCGCGAGAAAGAGGCAAGAGAAGTGGATGAGGAGCTGGGCTGGCTTATATGATGGCCCTGACCTGCTCCAGGAGCAGAGATTCATCTGCAGCCTGTGGTGAAGACTGTGGTGATGCAAGTTGCCTCCCTGCAGCCCAGGGCAGAGCATGGGGCAGCAGCTGTGCACACTGCAGCCCATGCAGGACCCCACGCTGGAGCCGCTGGCTGTGTCCTGAAGGAGCTGCAGCCCAGGGAGAGGAGCCCACACTGCAGTAGTGTTTCTGGCAGGAGCTGCGGCCCATGGGGAAACGCCGCTGGAGCAGTCTGTTCCTGGAGGACTGTGCCCATGGCTAGAGCCTTGAAGAAATGCAGCCTGTGGGAAGGACCCACGTTGGAGAAGTTTGTGAAAGACTCCATCGCGTAGGTGAGACCCATTGCTGCAGCAGGGGAAGAGCCTGAGGAGGAAAGGGCAGCGCTGCTGAAGCATTATGAATGTGTTAGAAATCTCTGAGTCCTTATCTTCACCCACAGGATTTTCATGGTATATTCTCTCCTAATCTTGTTGATGGAGGGGGAGGGATAGAGGGGCTTGGTGGATACCTGGCAGCCAGCATGGTCAACCCAGCACATCCAGTTCAAACAGCCCTTGGTGGTGAGAGCACGTGCAGAATAGCAGTGGCTCTGAGCTTCCCTTCATTAACCCCAGTTCCCTCTTGGGGCAGGACAGTGGTGTGGGGAGTTCTGCCCTTCCACTTGCATGTGTTCCCTCAAGACATCCAGAATTTCATGCAGGAAACTGGACAGGAGACTGTGGTGGTTGTCAGGAGACATTTCCACCCATCGGAAGGGGTGAGATTTCCATTTACAAAAAACTCCCCTCCCGCAGAAATGCAGGCAATTCCTGAGCAGGGACTGTCTGGGGGGATCAGTGAAGCAGTCAAGAGCTCTGCCCTCCCCTGCAGCTCTTGGGAAGTGCCCCAGCACCTGCAGCCTTGCTGATCTTCACATTCTCCTTCAAGCTCTGTAGCAGAGCCCTTTGCTCTCCCTCAAAACACCTCCCTTCCCCTCTCCCCATTTCCATGCTGATTGCCCTCAGCTCCCGTGTGCTGAGCTCCAATTTCCAGCCTTGATGCATTCAGCAGTCATTCCTTGGAAAAGCATCTCCCAGCTACTCCTGCCCATGGCTGCTGGCCTGGGCTTCTTCTAGATTGGATGGTGGGGAGGAGGGAAAGGTAGAGCAGCAGATATGGGCTATGTCAAAGGCTGCTCCCTGCATTCCAGCTCCTGCCATTCTCTACAGCAAATCACCTTCCAGAGCTGCTCACCCACCCCTTATCACCCCCGGGCAGCTCCAAACAGAGCAAGCAAGAGGGACGCCCTTCCTCCAGAGCTCATGGGGCTCCTGACTCTTCGGGGTCTCCTGCCTTTCAGAGCATTTGTGGGCAGAGACACAGCACTGATGGTCACTGGCAGCAGAGAATCCAGGGCTGCTTTCCTCAGATCCAGGGGATGCTGCCCAGACGAGCGGCTACGGCGAGGTGTCCCAATCTCCCATTCCTCAGTGAATGGAAATGGGTTTCCTTGTGCCCTCATCCCCTTCCTCTCTCCTCTGGCATCTGGAAAGTGTCCACAGAGAGAAGGACCACATGGAGGTCCCGTTTGAATGCAGCAGAGTCAAAAGAGAGAAAGAAAGTCAGTTCAAGTGGAAATCAGCAATGCAGGGAGCACTGCGGGAAGGAGAGAGTCTGCACGGATGGGCTGTGGATGTTCGGGCTTGTTCCCGTGTGATGTTTGTCTGCCTGTCCCACAGACTGGGAGAAGCTACATGGTCCCCACCAGGGTGACCTTGGGGGCCTGTTGTGAGGACAGGGATCAAGGATTTCGGGGTGAATTGAAGAAACTGACCCTCATTGTGTGCAGAGGATGCTCAGCCCATCGGGTGTTCTCTGAGAGCTGAGCTCCCTTGTGCACACAGGGCAGCAGCTCCACCCAGTGTGGTTTCCCTGCCTGAGGACCTGCGATAAGATCTCCACACAATTTTAGATCACCATTAAAATGCTCCTTGGCTACTCCAGGGAGGCAATTAAGAACAAGGAAATCAGGAGTGGGGCAATTAAGGTACAAGTGCCTCCAGGAATCATCAGACCTAGGAAGAGTTGCAAGAGGAGCCAGCCCTTACCTGGCCAAGCTCCACTCCAAGAGACCAGAAAAGTTTGTCAGAGCTCTGCCAGGCTCTCTCTGCTGTGCTCTCCCACCACTCCTCAGCCCTGGCAGGGCCAGGCCTTCCCCTGGGGTGAAGTGCTTCCCTTTCCTCGCAGCAGTGCATAATTTTATTCCTCTGACACCAACACAAAGGATTTACCTGAGCACCCTTTGGTTTCCTCCCTTTCCTTGTCACCAGGACTACCATTTCTCTTTCCTGCTGCCTGCCACAGCCTTTTTTCCACCTTTTCCTGGGTGTGACTGAGTCCCTGCTCCTCTCAGGCACCTCCTTTAACACTTGTTTCACCCTATGCAAACTGCTTGATGTCAGCCCTGCACGCCTGCCAAACTCTGGAACCTGGCAAGTGGTGCAGGAGTGGTGGTGGGGCTGGAAGAGAGGTGGATCCCTGCTGGCCATGCCCACGCGTGCTCTCCATGGCCCTAGCCTGGGCAATGGAGGGGAGGAGAAGGTGGAGGTGAGTCCGTGGACCATCCCTCAGTCTATTCCTTCATCAACACACTTGCCAACTTTTGGGGACCTCTTCTGTCCTCTTCCCCCTTCCCCAGCACAGCAGTGACCAGAGCAGGAAGCACCCCAGTCCATGAGCCTGCCAAATTCAAAGCCGTTCTTCCTATGGCAGCTTGGGAGGGCTCGCAGGGAGGGAAGAACTCAGAGATCCAGGGTGAGTTGCAGAAATCTTTAATGAGTCTAAAAGGGGAATGAAGATCAATCCAAGCACAGGCTCTCAGTGGGAGGATTATGAGGAGCAAGAGACCGCACCCTTGGCCATGGTGAAGGTCATGCGAGGCATCCCCTTGCCTTTCCCACAGTGTGAAGGGTGGCTTTGGGGAGCCCAACAGGCCTGGGGAAGAGCAGGAAAGACTGAAGAGAAAGAAAGAGAGGTAGGGGTGCAAATGGAAGGTGAGACAATGGCCGTGTTTTCTGAGAGCCCATGCTGTCCCCTTCCACTGGTGCAGGCAGTGCCAGGACTCCAGTGTTGTCACCCAGCCCTCTGCTGTGGTGGTGACCCTGCCCGGACCCATCCTCAGCTCCTTCCCACAGAACACCGCCGTGGGCTCCTCCACCTCCGCTGCTCTTGGCAGCATCCTCAGCTGCCAGGGAGTGCCCATCACCTCTGGGTGCTGTGACCTCTCTGGCATTGCCAGCCGCTACTGTGGCAGGAGGTATCGCTCCTGAAGAGATGCTGGGAAAGTCTCAAGGAGAAATCTTGAGGAATTGGGAACATGGTGCAGGGCAGAGGACCAAGATCTTTTGATGCTGTTACCAGGACAGTCAAATGGCTTTGTCTTTCTTCCCTTTTCCTTCTTTGCTTTGGTTCCCCTTGACAGCAAAGGTCCCCCTAAGGCCAGCCTGGTGGGGACCCTGTGTCTCCTCTCCCTCTATGGGGCAGCTTGACAGAAATCACACAGGAACTTGTCTACAGCCAAGGATCTCAGACTCCAAGCTGCTCACTGGCTCCCTGCAATACTGACTTCCACCTGGAGTGATTTTGTTTCCCCTCTCTTCACTGCTTAAATTCCTGCTGCATTCAAGCCTGGCCTCCATCTGGTCCTTCCTTCTTGGCCCCTGCCCACTTTGACCACACAGGAAGGCGCTGCTGTGGCACAGAGGAGGGAGAGGGTCCAAGGAGACCCTTCTCCATTCACAGAGGAAGGAGAGGCTGGGACAGCCTGCAGGGTCTCCTCTTTTGGGCACCATGCCTTCAGCTGAGTCAGCCATCCCTGTTGCTGTGCTGGCCGTGACCATCAGGCTTTGCCTCGCAGTGTCTGCCCACAAGTGCTCAGAAAGCACCAACAGCCCCAAGAGCTCTGGAGGAAGGGCCTTCCTCTTGCTCTGGCTGGAACTGTGCCCGTGTGCTGTGTGTGAGGCTCCAGCAGATGATTTGATTTGCAGAACGGCTCGTGTGGTAAAGCAAGGAACAGTCTTTGGGCTGGCCCCCAGCTGCTGTTTCACCTTCCTCTCCCCTCCACCACCCACTCCAGGAGCCTTGGCCAGTAGCCACGGGCAGCAGTAGCCAGGAAAAGTTGCCCAAGCAGCTGAGGGTATCAAGGCTGGAAATTGGAGCTGAGCGTGTGGGAGCTGAGGACAACAGTCACGGGCATGGGGGCAGTGAAAGGGTTGATTTCTGAGCGAGAGCAATTTCCTCTGATACAGAGCGTGCAGGGCAATGTGGAGATCAGCAAGGACAAGGGTCCTGGGGCAGTTCGCGAGAGCTGCAGGTGGGTACAGAGCTCTTGGCTGTTTCATTGGTTTCCCCTGAGAGTCTGTGCTCAGGAACCGGCTGCCTTTCTGGGAGAGTGGGTTTTTTACAGGTAGATCTCATTCCTTCCGATTGGTGGAAATGTCTCTTGGCAGCCGTCTCAGTCTCATATTCTCTTTACTGTTCGAAGATCCAGATGTCTTGACAAAGGCGGACAAGTGGAAGAATGGAAATGCCCACACCCATGCTCTCCTCCAGGGAATTACTGCTGACCAAGGGTATCTCAGAGCCACTGAAGACCAATCTTTCATGAAATGGTTTCACTTCCACATCTGAAATACCTTTCCCCAGTCGCGCTGTCAATAAACATCATTGGCAGCCGCACAGTGGGACTTCTAACCCTAACACAGGAAACCCTGTAAGAAGCAGAAGGTCCTTTTTTATGATGATTGCATCTGCGATTCCCCTTGTTGGAGAAGGAGGGATGGCAATTCTCCTGAGAGACCAGTGAGCCCTTTGGCCCGAGCACTGCCAAAGCACTGCTATGGCTCCTGGCACGAGCCCTGCTTTGCCTGGCCAACCTTTGGCCAAGGCAGGCAAAGAGCACAGGTCCCATGCAGGATTTACACCTCAGACAAGGACATCCTTGCCAGAAGCTGGCTGCTCTTAATGGTGATTTAACCCAAGTCCTGACAGAGCAGCTGTTCTTTACAAGGCTCTCACTCCCTTGCTCAACCCCGTGATTTACACCCTAAGAAACAATGGGGTGAAAACTGCCGGCATGTGTTCCTGTGGCACCCAGCACCAACTGCTTCACACTTGCAGTCTCCTGGCTCCCAGCTCTTTCGGATATTTCCTACATGTCAGCAAACGGCCCCACAAGAGAGCCCTGAGCTCCTGAGACCGTTCACCAGCCAGAGCTGGGGGAAGGAGGCAAACACCCAGCCACTTCAGAGAATTGCCTTCCTGCTCTTTCACCGGCCTTTGTGGAGAGAGAGCATTATCCCTCTGCCAGAGCTGCAGGAGATCCCTCAGAGATCAAACTCCCTGCAGCACACAGAGGGGAAACAGAAGCCCACGTCCTCGGTGTGGCCAGGCTGAGCTTCCCTGAGTTCATGAGGTGGCTGTGCGATGGGTTACCGTAATGATGGGGGTGACCCTGATGTTTGCTCTCCCTGTGTGGGGCTGAACTGGAGAGAGTTTACAGTCTGAGAGGAAGAGCCATTGAGGCTGGAGAAAGCGCCTGAGCCTGAATGTGTGCTCAGGTACCCATCACTGCTTGTCATTCCTTGCTTCTGGGGGAGAACTGTGTCTGTGCAGGGCTGAAGCCCCTTGCAGCCCTGGAGAGCAACTACAGCAGGTCCTGAAATGTCCAAGGGACCTGAGCGACAGCAGAGCGCAGGACACTGGAGGCTTACATCAGCTCTCCACCAACGCCGCCTGGAGCCCTCAGACACAAATAGGGGCGTGAAAAGCCTCCAGCAGGGATGGCAGAGCAGACCCACATCTCTTGCGTGAGTCAGCCCATCGCGGAACAGCAGCAGGACAACAACCGAGTACCCTGGGCTTTCTCAGGGCAAGGGGGAGATGCTTCATGAGCAACAGACTCCATCTCACAGGGTGGGATCCGGCAGGAAAGTCAGCACTCTCTGTCTGAGCTTCCCCATCCACGCTGGGCTGGCAATGCCTGAGAACAGGCCCCCACATCCATTCCTGTTGCCCAGGGGAGGAAGGAAGATCACTGACACGTGGTTACCAACTGTTGGACCGAGAAACCAGCAGGGACAGAGGAACACAGGGGCTCTCTCCAGCCCTGGTGATTTGGCTGAGAAGGAGAAGAGATGGGAGCAGAGCAGAGCCTCTGTGCAAACATGGATGAGTGCAGGGAGGGCTTGAAGAGAGAATCTTGCCCAGTATCTGGCTGATGGGGCTTTACACATGCTGACACCCAGGTGCAGAGCAAGGAAGGGCTTTTCCCTTCCTGCACTGCTGAGGCCACATGGTCAAATCAAAAGTGCAGCTGGGGCTCCTCCCAGAAGCCTCATTGTGCAGCTGTGGCCACCAGTGGAGGCAGAGGGCAAGGGAAGGAGAGCACTAACTGAGAGGTTACTTGCTGTGAGTACTCACTCCCTGTCTCAGAACTTTGAAGCAGAGGGTATTTACAAACTTGTGTTGCCTTCTTCAGGCTGCAGCCTCCAGGTTTCTTGGACACTTTTCAACATCAAAGACCAAATTTTCTGGAACCAGCTGTGCCTCATTCTTGGGGCTGTTTCATCAAATCCTCCTCTGGTTTCAGCTGAATCATAGAATCATAGAATCTTAAGGTGGGAAGAGACCTCTGAGATCACGGAGTCCAGCCGTGCTTGTTTCCTTACTAAACCCTGACCCTAAGGAACACATCTACCCAGCATTTACAATCCTCCAGGGATGGTGACTCCACCACCTCCCTGGGCAGCGTGTTCAATCCCTGACCAGCCTTTCAGTCAAGAAATTCTTCCTAATGTCCAGTCTAATCCTCCCCTGGCACAACTTGAAACCATTCCCTCTTGTCCTATCACTTGTCACTTGTGAGAAGAGACCAGCCCCCACCCCATCACAACATCCTTTCAGGCAGTTGTAATCAGTGATGAGTTCTCCCCTCAGCCTCCTCTTCTCTAAGCTAAACAACCCAAGTTCCCTCCTCAAAGACCCTGGCTCTGGGTGCAGTGTGAAAAGTCTCACTGGGCTGATCTTCTTAGCAGCCCAGGCTGGAGAGGCAGAGAATTATCACCCCCACGGCACCCAGGGGCTGCTGCTGGACAGGCTGAGCTCAGAGCTCCAGGCAAGCAGGGACGGGGAGGAAACTGCTCCCCAGAGCACCCCCACATTTCTGTGCAGCGCTGCACGCTGTGGCAACCAGTGTGGGCTGAAGCACACAGAAATAGGCAGCGCTGTCCTGGAGCTCCACATCCTGCACCTGCAGAAACACCTGGGAGTCCTCTGCAGACAGCACAGAGGAGAACCTTCCCACTTCCACTCGAGGTTTGGACTTGCTCACCCTCAGCAGCAACTGAGGGGCCTGGGTCTGGTGCTGCTGGTACCACAAGATAAAGGGATAGAGATCACTTGTGGAGAAATTGCAGTGCAGCTTTGCACTCTGTCCTGCCTGGATGGTCATCTCTGCTGGGAACTGGAACACAGAGTCCTTTTGGGCTCCACCTGTCAAGTAAGAAACAGGTTTTTAGCTTCGCTTTCCTGGGAACCTGTTTGTCTCCCACTCCATCAGCTCGCTCACTGCCACCATGACCCAGCTCACATTTAAAGCCTCTGAAAGACTGAGATCCCTGTCCCTGCTCATTTCTTGATGTATGTTCCTGCCACCCCTCACACCCCACATCACCCTGTTTTGCAGCCACACTCCCTGCTCTTTCCCTCCACTCATTCTCTCCAGATCCCCAAGGTTACTGCCCATCCCTACAGACATTGGTACCATTGTCCCCAAAGCACCTCGCAGAGAAGCTCCAATGCACCCCATGGCTCCGTTCCCCAGCACCGCTCCCTCCCTCTCTCAGGCTTTCTCTCTATTAGCAACACATTCAGGAAGGCTGGGTTCCTGCACATTGCGGGGGAGATCTTATTCCTCCTCCATGCCCATCACTCCTGACCTGTCCCACATTATTTGCCATCCCCACACGCAGCCCCTGCTCTTCCAACACAACCACTGCCAGTTCCCCAGGCACTCAGCACTCACGGCTCCTCCCTTCCACCACCAGCAGCACAAACTTTTGCCTCCTCCTGCCCAGCCTGAAAGTCCCATCTCACCAAAGGCTGCCAGTTGCAGCAGGGCTGCCAGCAGAAGGAGGAGCATGTCCCGCTGTCCCTTCCAGGGGCACCGCGGGACCTGCCAGCAGGAGGGACCTGATGCTTGCACCTTGCCCTCTTCTGCCTCTGCCAGCTCAAAGAGGCCTCCAAGCCCCAGCCCAGAGGGTGGAGACAAACCCCCTCCCTGCTGCTCCAGACAGGCCTCTCGGGGTCTGTGCCCACCTCTGCCCCAGGCAGGCTCGGCTGTGAGAGAACAGCCCCGTGGGCTGAGCCCTGTCCATGCCAGGGACAGGCAGCCCTTGGCAACTGCTCCTGGCAGCAACCGGCGAGGCCCAGGCTGCCCCCAGCTCTGCAGGAGAAGGAGGAGGCTCTGCTGTTCCCACCCTGTCCCCCTGTGCTGGGATGTCGGGATGGAGAGAGGAGCAGGCAGGAGCTGAAGGACCTGGAGCCGGGGGCTGTGGGGCCTCAGCACCCTCCTCTGCACTCGCTCGAATGCTCTGTACAGACTCTTGCCACGGGAGAGAAGAGACATCAGCTCACAGCTGGGAATTCCCCTGTCCCAAAGCAGACACGCACAGTCAAGTGGACAAAGCACCTTTCTGCAGACCCTGATGCTGCACTGACCCACGGTGGCCTTTGAACTCCCCTGAAACAGCTTTCCCCAAAGCCGGGTCTTGCGGCAGGGCCCCTTGTCCCCCTCTGCCTGGTGACCTTCTCCCCCACTGAGATCTTGGAGAGAGCTGCACCCCCTGCTGCCACTGCAGGAGAAATGAGGCCGGGCTGGGGGAAGCCCCCGAGGCAGGGCATGAGGAGGGCTCCAAGGACAGGCAGAGTGCTCTGGGGAGAGCGGGGCCTCTGGACCCCAGCACCCCAGCACACGGCCACGCAGCCACTGGAGGGCTCACAGAGGAATTCTCAGTGTCTTCCACAAGTCTCGCTGTCACGTAATGCCAGGAAGGAGCACGGCCACAGGACACGGCATTTATGTTTCTCCTCTGACTTTGACCTCTGCCCCTGAGGGACGCGTCTCGGAGCAGGTACTCTCAGAGCCAGGCCTGCAGGAATACCTGAAGAAGCCACGTGCAGCAGGGGAACCATCAAGCAAAGAGCAGCAGCAGGGAAGCCCTGCACAAGCGGTCCCAGCCTCCTGCGTTGCCCATCACCTCTCCAAAGGCACTGGCAGAAGAACCACAGACGCCGTGTGGAAAACCAGGGAAGCGGAGACCCTTTCAGCACCTTCCCCTTCCTCTGCAGGCACTGAGCCTCTCCTCGGCAGGAGGAGGATCTGGGCCTGCAGCTCCCAGGGTGCAGAGGGGAAGCAGCGCTGCCAGGGCAGAGCTGAGGCCCCTTCCCCCAGGCTCAGCCTTGCCCAGGCACAGCCCCTCCCTCTCCTGTGTTTTTGCCCAGCCCAGGCAGCTCCTGCCCCAGCGTGTCCCCCACAGCACAGAGGTACAAGGCACTGTCAGAGCCCTCCACCTCCTCCAGCTGCAGGAGGCTGGATTTCCCCGTGGCGTTCAGCGAGGTGGTGAGACGGCCGCTGCGCTTGGAGCCAGCTCGTGCGTGGAAGGAGAGCAGCTGGGGAGCTTGGCCTTTCCTCTGCTGGTGCCACAACACATCCGCAGGGACTGATGTCTGGTAGGTGCAGGTTGTTTGAAAGGTGTCTCCCTGCTTCACTGTGACTTGTCCTTCTTGCTGGCTGACGGTGATCTGCCCCGTGGTGCCTGGAAGAAAGGAAGGGTCAGCAGCTCTGCAGGGAAAGGCTCGGAGATGAAAACCAAGATGCAAAGAGTGGCAGGAGAAGGCTCTCCGTGCCTTGCTCAGCAGCCCGAGCTCCAGCGATGGCAAGAGCAAAGCAGGGAGGGTCTGTGGGCAGGAGATGTGGGACCTCAGCTCAGCGTGGACCCCTCAGCACAATAATGCCAGTTCCCTGCCACAGGGAGACCCCCAGAGCAGAGCTGGGCTCTCACCCAGCCCTTTGGTCTCCACTCTCGTGCTGCCTGGTGTCTCCAGGGCACAGCCTGTGGTGCCTGACCCTCCGCTGCTGGCTCCAGGGCACCTCCAGCACGGTGAGGGTCCTGGCACCTCCTGAAAAGCTGACCCAGCCTGCTCTCCCTGCACAGAATGGTTGTGTGGGTGAGGGTCTCCTGGGGAGAAGAGGAATTGTGCTTCCAGCTAAAGCCAATGCTTACCCAGAGGCTGCCTCAGGAAGGCAGCGAGGAGGAGACAGGCGAGGGACCTGCTGCGACCGATCATGCTGCGTGGGTGAGAGAGACCCAGAAACCCACACGTCCCCCTCTCAGAGCCCTGAGAGAGCAGAGCTGCTGGCCAGGACTCTGCAAGGGGAACCAAGGGTGAAATGGGCAGGAGGAAATGCTTGTTCCTAGCACAGCTGCAATGCTTGTGCTGTGCTCCGCCCTCCTCCTGCAGTGACCTGTGTTGCTCCTGCAGCCCAGACCTTCTGCCTTTCCAAGGTGACAGGTATAAGGGTGTCACCAGGGTCTGTCCCTGCCAAGCAGCCTCTTGCACACGTCCTCCTGTGCAATTTCTGTGCAGCCTCTCTTCTCTTCATACCTGACACCCGCTGTCTCACCACCCTCCACACCACGGTTGGCTTGGCCTCTCCGAGATCCTACTCGGTGTCCAGCCCCAAGCTCCTGTCAGCACAGCCCAAGGTGCAGCCCTCCCAAACCCAGTGACTAACGCCCCCAAGCCCTGCAGACCCCAAGTGTCTCACTCTGCCTGCAGGGCACTGGGGACTTTCTCCCTCGAGCTGAAACAGTTCTCTCAGACACACTGAGATGAAGTTTCCCGCCACCCTGGCAATGCCATCTCACAAAGCAGCGTCTGAAGAGCTTGGTGAAGGAAAAACCCCAAACCCCAAACAGCCTTTCCACTTGGCCAGAACCCTTCTGCTGCCAGTGTCCTCATCCAGTTGGATCTGCAGTTGTCTTCTCCTTCCTTCTGGCCTTTCAGAACCAAACCTGCCAACCCCATTCCCAGTCCCTGATCCAAGAAGGTCCCATTAGGTGAGGCTGGGAAGGGCTGGGCCCAGGCAAGGCAGGGGCTGTCCGAGATTCATGGAACTATGGAGTGAGAATGGTTGGGTTGGAACAGAAACATTGAGTCCAACCTCCTGCCACTGGCAGGGACATTTGTCAGCAGACCATGTTCCTCAAAGCCTCGTCCAACCTGACCTTAAACAGTTCCGATGATGGGGCACCCACAGCGTCCCTGGGGACCTGTGCCAATGTATCGCCAGGCTCATCGTGGAATATTCTTCCTTGCGTCCCACCTAAATCTTCCCTTGTTCCATTGAAACCCATTACCCCTTGTTCTATCACTACAGGCCCTGGTAAAATGTCACTCTGCATATTTCTTTCCACCCCCCCAGCCCAGCGAGCCACGCTTGTCCCAGCTTTTCCCAGTTGCTTGGCCCAGGACACGGGCTGGTAGGAACAGGAGTCCAGACCAGCACAGCCGGGGCATCCCAGTGCTCCGGACAGCAGCCACAAATGTTGACAGCCACAGCCACAGCACCGTGGGCTTTGCAGGCAGCCCCAAAGCTGAGGAAAGGACTTCATGTTGCCCCACACCAGCCCTTCATCCTTGTCCCACAGCTCGTGTCACTCAGAGCCGCGCTGGCCAAGCTCAGCAACCACTGCTGGACAATCCTGACACAGATGTTTTACACACACAGTCACATCTGTTCTGGCTGCCCAGTGCCCAACAACAGCAGCAATTGATTCAACACCACTGCAGCTGCTTTGGAGAACATTTCTAGCAAACTGGTCGGGCTGGCACCTTGCTACCCGATGCTGCACCTACCGAACACAGCCAGGAGCTGGGCTCCTTCCAGGGAAGGCAGGCAAAGAGGAGGAGATCAGAATTGGAGCCTCTCCGAGCAGGGGAAGACCCTGGGAAGATGCCAGCCCTGCTGGGAAGCTCTCACAGGTAACAGGTATAAGGGTGTCACCAGGGTCTGTCCCTGCCAAGCAGACTCTCGCACGCCTCCTCCTGTGCAATTTCTGTGCAGCCTCTCTTCCCTTGATGCCTGGCACCTGCTGTCTCACCACCCTCCACACCACGGTTGGCTTGGCCTCTCCGAGATCCTACTCGGTGCCCAGCCCCAAGCTCCTGTCAGCACAGCCCAAGGGGCAGCCCTCCCAAACCCAGTGGCCAACACCCCCGAGCCCTGCAGACCCCAAGTGTCTCACTTGGCAGGCTCTGGGGAGAAGATCTGAATCGGAGCCTCTCCAACCAGCGGAGGACCCTGGGAAGATGCCAGCCCTGCTGGGAGCCTCTCACAGCACAAAGTTTGTCCTCCAGGTACCAGGTACTCCTGTGCCTCTGGAGACTGCCCCGTGCTGACAGCAGATGAGGAGCTGGACTTGTCCAGCAGTGCAGCTCCAGGAGCTCTGATGAGCCAGGTGAAGTGACAGGCAGCCAGGCTCAGGCACTTGGAAATACCCTCCTGGTGCCACCTGCTATTTCATAGTTGATTTTCTTTAGAAGAGAGGCTGTTTTTGTAAAGGCAACTTCCTCAGCCCAGCTTCCTCCCTGCTGTCCCAGCCCCCGCATTGGCAGCTGCAGGGCATCTGGCTGCCCTGGACACACAGCCCTTTGCTGCCTTGAGAGCAGCTCAGGGCAGCCCCTCTGCATGCACCGAGCCTGGAACTTGTCCCACAACCCCACAGCCACCCTGCAGGGATCACCAGGGATGGGACAAAGCTTGTCACACCTTGGGATTCTTTTGTCTTGTAGAGTGGAGAAGCCCTGGAGCTGCAGCAGTGGGGATGGCCTCGGGTTTTGGCTTTGTCTCTGCTGCCTGGACTTTGCGTGGGAAGGGGCTGAATGTGCCAACAAGATCCTGCAGCTTGGACCCCAACACACCTTCTCTCTCACCTGTAAGGAGAAAACAATGGATTCAACCACTTTTGTGCAATGCTCGCAGGATCCAAGCTCCTCTGCTGTCATTCCACACAGCCATGTCTCCTTTTGTACCTACACAGCCCTCCCCAAAAAGACTCCTTTTCCATGGGCAGACTGGAAGATCTGCAAGAGGAGGAAGAAGGAGTCAGGGACCCAGGCCTGGATGTAGCACTTTAATGAGTCTAAAGATAGAGGGGAAAGAGGGGGCTCACGAGGAGCACCAGGAGCAGCCACCAAGGTGCAGAGGAGCTCCTGCGGGGTGTCCATCCGTCTGCCTGCCCTGCCGAGGGAGGGAGGTCCTGCTGGGTTGGTGTTGAGACAAGGCAACAGCAAAGGAAAGAGAGAGAAGAGAGTGGAAGAAGGAAACAATGTTCCACAGCTGTAAATGTAATTGCTCAAAGCTCTATCTCCTGTCCAACTTCATGTCCTGAGGTCTTGGGAGGTTCCTGTCCAGGGCCATTGCCAGCAGGTTTAGCAGGGCCGACATCTGTTTCCGCAGTAGCAGCTGGCGATGCAGGAGATGTCACAGCAGCCAGTGTTGATGGGGACTCCGTCACAGCTGAGGATGCTGCCAACGGCAGCGGAGATGGAGGAGCCCACGGCGGTGTTCTGTGGGAAGGAGCTGAGGATGGGGCCGGGCAGGGTCACCACCACCGGGGAGGGCTCGATGACAAAGGTGGAGCTCTGGCAGTGCAGGCAACAGGGCTCATTGCAGCTGCTGGCCAGTGGGGTCGGGCCGCAGGGCTGGCAGGGCCGGCACTGGTTGCAGGAGGACATGTCTGAAGTTGCACCTGGGAGAGAGGTCAAGGACAAAACTGACAGGGACATCTCAGCGACAGCCTGGAAAGGAAGCCAAGGTCCCTGTCATGTGAGGAGGCACAAGTGGGGAAAAAGGGCTGCTGTTCATGAGCCCAGCATGGTCACTCAGACAGCAGATAGGTCCAGGGATCCTCCTGGAGCAGGGATGAGCTGAACTCTCCTTGAAGGCCAGACCCAGGCCTAGAGGAGGAGGTAGAGGACAAAGGGGGTTCCAACTCACCTGGTTCCCAAGGACAAGGAGGGGGCAGAAGTGGTTGAGAGAGCAAAGAGCAAGGTTTGCTTTCATCCCAGCCTTGTGCAGCCTCAGGCTCAGAGGAAGCCACAACCATCTTCCTGCAGCTCCTAAGGAATGGAAACATCCCAGGAAATGACACGCCAGCGGTGCTGGGTCCCCCTGAGTGCCAGAAGGATGTGGTGGAGTCAGGTGAGCTCAGCCTGGAGCACTCCTGGAGCTTATGATCGCGTGACAGGAAGGACCCCAGCTGCACCCAGCCTGGCCATCCTTGTCTGCTCTTCCAAGGGCTCCTCTGAGCATCACCCTGTCCTCCTCTTTCCTTCACTTCCGGCCCATCCCAACGGGCAGTGGCTCTTGTCCTCCCAGGCAGTGGCTGCACTTCAGCGTTTCCACTCCCTTTCACCCTAAGGTGCCCTCAGGAGGCAGCTGCCAACCTCTGGGGCCTCCTCCTCTCCCTGGATGCTGCCTGGGCATCTGTCCTGCTTCGGGTGTCCTGTCCCTGCTTCAGCGGGAGCTCAAGGCAGCTCCTCAGTCCCATCCCTCGCTCTTGCCTCTGCCCCCACGTGCTCCTGGGCAATGACGTGCGTGGCAGTGGGATTGTGTCCCAGTGTGGGGGATTCTCTGCACGCACATCCGTGTGCCCGTGTGTGCACACCCCTGGGTGCCTCTGGGGACACCGTGGTTCTATGGACCCTTTCTGCGAGCAAGTGGGCCCTTCCTCATTCCTAAGGGAATGGGAGGGCAGGACACGCTGTCTATGGGCCTCGTTCAGCCTGGGACCCTTGGAGTTGAGCACAACATCTGTGGCTACTCCACAGCCCGTGACCGTGAGACCTTCCCTCGCTGCATCTCTGCCCACAAATATTCCCAACTTGTGCTCTCCGCACGGGAGAACCCCAGTGGCTGAGAGGCCCTGGGAGGTCAGCGGCCCCACAAGCACTCAGGGCAGTTCCTGCTGCTCTGGATGGAGCTGTGCTGGGGGAGAAGGCTCAGGCAGAAGATGGCTGTGAGCATGGAAAGAAGGGAAGGCAGCAGGAACGGTCTTGGCTGGAGTCCAGAGCCTCTTCCTCACCTTCCCACCCATCTCTAGAAGCAGAGGCCTTGGCATGCATCCACAAGCAAGGATGCCAAGGGCAGGAGCCCTGTTCCCAAATAGAATTGCACGGAGGCAGCAGCAGCGTGGCTGATGGGCTCCGCTCTGGGCAGGAGTGAGTCCCCGTTGGAGCCGGCTGGAAGTGACTCTGTCAGACACGGGGGCAGGCCCTGTGTTTCTCTCCCAGATGCCTCCTCGTGCAGCCGTCCTCTCCACGCTACCAAAGCCTTGCCACACAATCCCTATCCAGTGTGCCCAACACATGGTGAGGCACAGTTGCTTGAATAAAAGTGTCAGCAGAAAAGAACCAGCCCAGGCTTCCTTCGGGGACAGTTGGGCCTGGGAATAATCGTAAGAAAATTGATGTTCTTCATCACGCTTAAAGATTGGGAATAAAATCTCCAATCCTACAGCTGTCTAATGTCCTTGTTAGATCCCTTGGGCAGTGGAACAGCGGGAGTTAGTGATGGTCATTTCCATACTGGTGTTCTCCTCAGCTCTTAACTGCTGACTTTCACATCCACCCGGGGCCTCTCTGACCCCCCAGGGCATTTTCCCAAAGGCTTTTACCTGCCAGGTCCCAGAGGGGGCAAACCTGCTTTTATGGAGTGCAGGGCTGCAGGGCTGCTGATCCATTTAGCTGAACACTCATTGGTGCGAGGTCTCAGGCCCTGCCTCACTCAGCACCAGGCTGAGGAGCTGTAGGAGTGCATTTGGAACTGTCACGGACATGAGGAGTCTGTGTCCCATCCCAGTGCCCAGCACCTCTGCATCACAGGGGGATCCGCTCAGGGACAACGGTCTGAATGCTGTGGGCAGGATTTCTTGGCCTTTCTCCATTTGCAAAGAAAGAACCGGAGGGTGGGGGAGACAGGGACTGCATTTCATTGCTTGCTCTCCAGGAAACCTCTCTGCCAGGGCAAAGCCAGCAGCATTCTGATGTAGATTCCATTCCTTGTGGCCAGGGGCACCTGTGACTCTGTGCACCTCATGAACACGCCAGGGACCAGCGTCCCCACTGATACCTGCCCGTGCCCTCACGAGGGTCACAAAGTACAGACGTGTCCTCACACACCCCTGCAGAGAGTCAGGAAAATACTTGTGTGGGCACATCGAGCCACCAGAGGGTCAAGCACAAATGAAAACACATAAAAGCAACGGTGGCCTCTGCTGAGGAGATTTGGGCACCTCACTGGCACAACAGGACTCAAGTACATTGGGGAAGGACCGGCTGCCAGACAGGCTCATGGTGCTGCCTGAGGAACTGCAGAGACCAAACCGAGAGGAGAGAGGAGAAATGAGGCCAGAAAACTGTCCTGAGAGCATGGTCAGTGCTGCGATAGGGTCAAACCCTTGCAGCAGGAGCCCCTCTGCGTGCAACAAGGAGCAACCGTCAGAGACAGGTGGAGAGAGCAAGAGAAAAAGACGTGCCATGTCCTCTTCCATGGGGGCACTGGGGCATCCAGATCCAAAATACCAGAGCGATGCCCATTTCCTGACAACTTCACAAAACACAAGCGCACCCCAGAGACCCAGGTGCTCATCACCTGCCTGCACGAGATGTCACCAGCACTGGAGATGAGTCTTCTGCCTACACGCATGTGTTTCTGCCCCACAAACCCTCAGGCCTCTCTTCCCTGGCACTTAGAGAAGCCTCATCTGGGACAGCACTGGGCATAAGGCAGGAAATGCAAAGGCAGCAGGGCAGGAAAGCAGGACACAGCCCATCCCATTAGCTGGGATGGTTGGCGTTTCCTGGGAGCTTGTCAGAAAATGATCCCTTCCCCAGAGGGAGCCCCTGGGCCTGAGGCAGGGCAGGAGCACTATAAAAGGCAGCCCAGCTCTCTGCGCTCTCATCCACTTCTCTCACCTCCCTCTCCTTGGCAATCAGGTGAGTGCGAAGCCGCTTCTGCTCCTCCTTCCAGACCAGGTGTGTCCTCGCTGTCAGTCCCAGCTGCTGTGGGCCGTGCTAGAGCAGGGCTGGGAGCTGCTTCTCCTGGGAGAGGGAAGGGGAGAGCAGGGCTTGCCCAGAGAGGGGCTGGGATGTGCTTGAGGAGTCTGTTGGGATCTGATTTGAGCAGTGTGTGTTCTGGGCCAGGAGGTGCCTTGCCCCCCATGGGGCTGAATGCAGAGCTGCTCCTCATGTGTCCCCTATCCCTCTTTCCTCCCTCATTCTCTCCCAGGTGCACCTCTTGCCCAGAGACATGTCCTGCTGTCCCTGTGAGCCCTGCCTGCCCTGCCAGCCCTGCGGCCCGACCCCGCTGGCCAGCAGCTGCAATGAGCCCTGTTGCAGGCAGTGCCAGAGCTCCACCGTTGTCATCGAGCCCTCTGCTGTGGTGCTGACCCTGCCCGGCCCCATCCTCAGCTCCTTCCCACAGAACACCGCCGTGGGCTCCTCCACCTCCGCTGCCGTTGGCAGCATCCTCAGCTGTAACGGAGTCCCCATCAACACTGGCTGCTGTGACCTCTCCTGCATCGCCAGCTGCTACAGATGTCGGCCCTGCTAAATCCACTGGCAACGTTCCTGGGCAAGAAAATCCAAAGACTTCAGAACACGGTGCTGGACACGAGATAGAGCTTTGAGCCATTGTTTTTACATCTTTTGGCCATCATTTCCTCTTTCCACTCTCTTGTCTCTCTTCCCTTTGCTGTTGCCTTAGCTCAACACCAACCCAGCAGAAACCTGTTGGACACCCTCCCTCTGCAGAACAGGCAGATTAACAGCCTGCAGGAGCTCCACCTCATCTCGGTGGCTGCCCCTGGTGCTCCCTGTGAGCCACCTCCTTCTATTCTTTAGGCTCATTAAAGTTGTGCTGCATCCAAGCCTGGGTCTCTGAGTCTTCCTGCCTTCTCTGGTAGCTTTTCCAGTCACTTCAGGGGTACAGATGGCATTTTGGAGAGGATTGGGTTGAGCGCAACAGAGGAGCCTTCTTCGTTCCCCAAGGAACACATTGCATGGTGTTGTCTTTTGTGCCCTGACTCTCGGAGCTGCAGAAGTCATTCCTGGCTCCTCCTCAGCCAATTGCCATCCGTCCTTCCAGCCTTACTGCACCCCTTCCCAGATGGGCCCAGATGCTGCTGCTGGATAACTGCAGACCTCAGGGGCATTCAGGGAGGTTCTTCTGTGTCCTCTCTGCAGAGAACACCCTGGTCCTTTTCTCTGTAAGGGGTGCCATGCTTCCAGATGGCTTTGAATCACTGGGGAATCATCAAGGTCCTGAAATTTAACAAGTCTCTGTGCCAAATTTTTCACCTGGGCAGAGTGGCACCAGACCCTAAATGAAATTGGGAGGAGAGTGCCTGGAGGCCAGCTGTGCACAAATGGCTCTGGAGGTGCTGGCTGAGAGCAGCACAATCGGATTCAGCAGTACCCTGGCAGCCAAGAGGCCAAAGCGCATCCCAAGTGCAGCAGACCCTGCAGAACCAGCTGATCAGGAGGGGTGATTCTCTTGCTGTGTGCAGTGTTGGTAGGGCCCCACCTTGAGTGCTGAGTGCAGCTCTGGGCTGTGATGGAGCTGCAAAGGTGCCTGAATGTGTCCAGAGGGGGTTAAGGAAGCTGATAGACTGGAAGGCACATCCTACCAGGAGTGGGTGAGGACTTGAGGTTGTCCTAGTTTGGTGAGAAGTAGGCTGAGGGGCAACCTCATTGCTCTCTGCAGCTTCCTGAGGAGGGGAAGTGGAGGAGGAGGTGTTGCCTTTTCTCCCTGGAATCCAGGAACGACACAGGTGGGAATGGTTCAGAAGAGATTGTGGGCAGGCTCAGAGTTGACTTGGGAAAGCATTTCTTT
The DNA here is from genome assembly GCA_033558235.1 of Neomorphus geoffroyi. NCBI lineage: Eukaryota > Metazoa > Chordata > Aves > Cuculiformes > Neomorphidae > Neomorphus > Neomorphus geoffroyi. The sequence goes on from JAUMJM010000037.1 coordinate 748,607, forward strand.
ACTGAGAAGGTGATGAGACTCGGGGACAGTTTCCCCAGGCAGGGGATTGATTCCCTCTGGCTTTCAGTGTTTAAGAGGTATTTGGACAAGGCTCTTCATGCAACGCTTTAACTATTGGTCAGTGCTGAAGTGGTTCAGCAGTTGGACGGGATGATCCTTGTACCTCCCTTCATTCTCAAAAGATTCTATTCTGTTCCAGTCCAGTCCAGTCTATCCTTGTGACCTCACGCTGCCTTATCCCCTGCACTTGACCGGCATTTGCAGCCCAGGCAGGATGTTGCCCAACCACAAAAGGAGTGATTCTCTCAAGCAACACCACCTTTGCTGCAAACAAAGGGCTGTGGCACTCTTACCCACCTTCTAAAGGTGTTTCTGTCATTTGCTGCTGCTGTCAGACACCCTGGACACTCGGTGCCCCTCACAGCCCTCCACAGCCACGGCAGTGCTTGTGTATCTGCTGTTGGGTCAGTGAGTCACACACAGGAATGGTGTTGCTTATCTCTCCTATTGCCTCAATACAATTGGATTTACCTGCGGTCAGGCTCCGTTACTGTTCAGACCACTCTTTCTCTTCAAGATATAGAATATGGCACAAGCTGGCTTTGAAGAAAGCACGACTGGAAGGGTTATCATCAAGTGGAAAGGTTGTGGTTGGTTTGGCCTCAGTATTTCTTTTCCAATGAGATTTAAATAAACTGATTTATGAGAAGGAACAGGACAATGTGGCAGGGATCTTCATTTACTGAATGCCGAGGGGTTGCAAAGGACGATGTCTGCTCTATCCCTCTTCTGCCTCTCACTACGGAAAGACAGAAATCTTAATCTTTCTCCATGTGTTTTTCTTTTCTTGTGGCAGCCTGGGATGGGAGAGGGTTCGAGAATCGTAAAATCATGGAATGGTTTGTGTTGGAAGGAACCTTAAAGATCACCCAGTTCCGTCCCCCCTGCCAGTTGCAGGGACCCCTCCCACTAGACCAGGCTGCTCAAGGCCATATCTAAGCTGGCCCTAAACTCTTTCAGGGAGGGGGCATCCACTTCTCCTCTGGGCAGCCTTTGCCATTGCCTCACCACCCTCATCGTGAAGAATTCCTTTGTAATATCTCATCTCCTCGTTCCAATGTAAAGCCGGAATGCAGGGCCTGATCACCACTGGCTTAGGAGAAGTCGAGTATGACTTGCTCAGCTCCAAGAGACAAGGACTGGAAAGGACCCCATTGTCCTGTGTGCCACCCTCCCCTTCCTCAGGGAGTCATGAAAGGGCCACTTGAGTCCCTACCTTTCTTCCCACCACCCAGGGCAATGCCTTTCTTCCTTGACAGCTCCAGACAGTGACACCAAAAAAGGACTGAGTGGAGGCAAAGACTGGAATGCAGAAAACTTGAATGACTCTGAAGAGGGCAAGGAGGTCACTTGTAGAGGAGGGGGCAGCCAGAGCAGGGGGAGCATTGGCAGCCGTTGAAAATCCATGTCCATTGCCCACAGAGGAGATCCCACGGGGGTTTTATCTCCCTGATACACCGAGGGAGAGGGGTGAGAGGATCCCCTCAGGCTGGCTTTGAGAGTTTTATAGCCTGGGAGAAAAGGAGAACAAGAGGAGGCAGAAGAGAGGGGAAGACTGGGAAGTTACTCTTTGGCCATGAATTCAGAGAGCGTCAGCTGCTCTCCTTGGGAAGGGCAGCAGTGGATGCTCAGCCTCTCTGAAAGTGATAGCCAGGAGCGCTGTCCTTAGTTGAGAATCCAGGTCTGGATGCCTGGGGGTCCTGTTCTGTACTGTCATCAGTTGCTTTAGCAGGGCTGGCATCTGTTGCCACAGTAACGGCTGGTGATGCAGGAGAGGTCAACGTCCCCGGAGGAGATGGGCTTTCACTTGGAGCTGAGGATGCTGCCAACGGCAGCGGAGGTGGAGGAGCCCACGGCGGTGTTCTGTGGGAAGGAGTTGAGGATGGGGCCGGGCAGGGTCACCACCACAGGGGAGGGCGCGATGACAACGGTGGAGCTCTGGGGAAAATTTCTGACTCAAATGGTGTTGGGCACTTGCCTGAAGAGGCTTTTCTTTGAAGAAGTGTTTAGCAGCGTCATTGGGTCGGGTGGCACTTGGCAGTACTGTGTCTGCATGAGGCCAAGAAACCTTTCTGCCTCACTGCCCACTTTCTACCTCCCTTGACAAACAGCGCCACGACCCAGCACACAGTGCAGGACAATGATGAAAAAAGGATGCAAAGAAAGGGCTTCACACTCACCTGATCACGAGAAAGAGGCAGGAGAAGTGGATGAGGAGCTGGGCTGGCTTATATGATGGCCCTGACCTGCTCCAGGAGCAGAGATTCACCTGCAGCCTGTGGTGAAGATTGTGCTGATGCAAGTTGCCTCCCTGCAGCCCAGGGCAGAGCATGGGGCAGCAGCTGTGCACACTGCAGCCCATGCAGGACCCCACGCTGGAGCCGCTGGCTGTGTCCTGAAGGAGCTGCAGCCCAGGGAGAGGAGCCCACACTGCAGGAGTGTTTCTGGCAGGAGCTGCGGCCCATGGGGAAACGCCGCTGGAGCAGTCTGTTCCTGAAGGACTGTGCCCATGGCTAGAGGCTTGAAGAAATGCAGTCTGTGGGAAGGACCCACGTTGGAGAAGTTTGTGAAAGACTCCATCGCGTAGGTGAGACCCATTGCTGCAGCAGGGGAAGAGCCTGAGGAGGAAAGGGCAGCGCTGCTGAAGCATTATGAATGTGTTAGAAATCTCTGAGTCCTTATCTTCACCCACAGGATTTTCATGGTATATTCTCTCCTAATCTTGTTGATGGAGGGGGAGGGATAGAGGGGCTTGGTGGATACCTGGCAGCCAGCATGGTCAACCCAGCACATCCAGTTCAAACAGCCCTTGGTGGTGAGAGCACGTGCAGAATAGCAGTGGCTCTGAGCTTCCCTTCATTAACCCCAGTTCCCTCTTGGGGCAGGACAGTGGTGTGGGGATTTCTGCCCTTCCACTTGGGTGCTTTTTCTCAAGACATCCAGAATTTCATGCAGGAAACTGGACAGGAGACTGTGGTGGTTGTCAGGAGACATTTCCACCAATCAGAAGGGGTAAGATTTCCATTTACAAAAAACTCCCCTCCCGCAGAAATGCAGGCAATTCCTGAGCAGGGACTGTCTGGGGGGACCAGTGAAGCAGTCAAGAGCTCTGCCCTCACCTGCAGCTCTTGGGAAGTGCCCCAGCACCTGCAGCCTTGCTGATCTTCACATTCTCCTTCAAGCTCTGTAGCAGAGCCCTTTGCTCTCCCTCAAAACACCTCTCTTCCCCTCTCCCCATTTCCATGCTGATTGCCCTCAGCTCCCGTGTGCTGAGCTCCAATTTCCAGCCTTGATGCATTCAGCAGTCATTCCTTGGAAAAGCATCTCCCAGCTACTCCTGCCCATGGCTGCTGGCCTGGGCTTCTTCTAGATTGGATGGTGGAGAGGAGGGAAAGGTGGAGCAGCAGATATGGGCTATGTCAAAGGCTGCTCCCTGCATTCCAGCTCCTGCCATTCTCTACAGCAAATCACCTTCCAGAGCTGCTCACCCACCCCTTATCACCCCAGGGCAGCTCCAAACAGAGCAAGCAAGAGGGACGCCCTTCCTCCAGAGCTCATGGGGCTGCTGACTCTTCGGGACCTCCTGCCTTTCAGAGCATTTGTGGGCAGAGACACAGCACTGATGGTCACTGGCAGCAGAGAATCCAGGGCTGCTTTCCTCAGATCCAGGGGATGCTGCCCAGACGAGCGGCTACGGCGAGGTGTCCCAATCTCCCATTCCTCAGCAAATGGAAAAGGGTTTCCTTGTGCCCTCATCCCCTTCCTCTCTCCTCTGGCCTCTGGAAAGTGTCCATAGAGAGAAGGACCACATGGAGGTCCCGTTTGAATGCAGCAGAGTCAAAAGAGAGAAACAAAGTCAGTTCAAGTGGAAATCAGCAATGCAGGGAGCACTGCGGGAAGGAGAGAGTCTGCATGGCTGGGCTGTGGATGTTCGGGCTTGTTCCCGTGTGATGTTTGTCTGCCTGTCCCACAGACTGGGAGAAGCTGCATGGTCCCCACCAGGGTGACCTTGGGGGCCTGTTGTGAGGACAGGGATCAAGGATTTCGGGGTGAATTGAAGAAACGGACCCTCATTGTGTGCAGAGGATGCTCAGCCCATCGGGTGTTGTCTGAGAGCTGAGCTCCCTTGTGCACACAGGGCAGCAGCTCCACCCAGTGTGGTTTCCCTGCCTGAGGACCTGCGATAAGATCTCCACACAATTTTAGATCACCATTAAAATGCTCCTTGGCTACTCCAGGCAGGCAATTAAGAACAAGGAAATCAGGAGTGGGGCAATTAAGGTACAAGTGCCTCCAGGAATCATCAGACCTAGAAAGAGTTGCAAGAGGAGCCAGCCCTTACCTGGCCAAGCTCCACTTCGAGAGACCAGAAAAGTTTGTCAGAGCTCTGCCAGGTTCTCTCTGCTGTGCTCTCCCACCACTCCTCAGCCCTGGCAGGGCCAGGCCTTCCCCTGGGGTGAAGTGCTTCCCTTTCCTCGCACCAGTGCATAATTTTATTCCTCTGACACCAACACAAAGGATTTACCTGAGCACCCTTTGGTTTCCTCCCTTTCCTTGTCACCAGGACTACCATTTCTCTTTCCTGCTGCCTGCCACAGCCTTTTTCCCACCTTTTCCTGGGTGTGACTGAGTCCCTGCTCCTCTCAGGCACCTCCTTTACCACTTGTTTCACCCTATGCAAACTGCTTGATGTCAGCCCTGCACGCCTGCCAAACTCTGGAACCTGGCAAGTGGTGCAGGAGTGGTGGTGGGGCTGGAAGAGAGGTGGATCCCTGCTGGCCATGCCCACGCGTGCTCTCCATGGCCCTAGCCTGGGCAATGGAGGGGAGGAGAAGGTGGAGGTGAGTCCGTGGACCATCCCTCAGTCTATTCCTTCATCAACACACCTGCCAACTTTTGGGGACCTCTTCTGTCCTCTTCCCCCTTCCCCAGCACAGCAGTGACCAGAGCAGGAAGCACCCCAGTCCATGAGCCTGCCAAATTCAAAGCCGTTCTTCCTGGGCAGCTTGGGAGGGCTCGCAGGGAGGGAAGAACTCAGAGATCCAGGGTGAGTTGCAGAAATCTTTAATGAGTCTAAAAGGGGAATGAAGATCAATCCAAGCACAGGCTCTCAGTGGGAGGATTATGAGGAGCAAGAGACTGCCCCCTTGGCCATGGTGAAGGTCATGCGAGGCATCCCCTTGCCTTTCCCACAGTGTGAAGGGTGGCTTTGGGGAGCCCAACAGGCCTGGGGAAGAGCAGGAAAGACTGAAGAGAGAGAAGGAGAGGTAGGGGTGCAAATGGAAGGTGAGACAATGGCCGTGTTTTCTGAGAGCCCATGCTGTCCCCTTCCACTGGTGCAGGCAGTGCCAGGACTCCAGTGTTGTCACCCAGCCCTCTGCTGTGGTGCTGACCCTGCCCGGCCCCATCCTCAGCTCCTTCCCACAGAACACCGCCGTGGGCTCCTCCACCTCCGCTGCTCTTGGCAGCATCCTCAACTGCCAGGGAGTGCCCATCACCTCTGGGTGCTGTGACCTCTCTGGCATTGCCAGCCGCTACTGTGGCAGGAGGTATCGCTCCTGAAGAGATGCTGGGAAAGTCTCAAGGAGAAAACTCGAGGAATTCAGAACATGGTGCAGGGCAGAGGACCAAGATCTTTTGACGCTGTTACCAGCAGAGTCAAATGGCTTTGTCTTTCTTCCCTTTTCCTTCTTTGCTTTGGTTCCCCTTGACAGCAAAGGTCCCCCTAAGGCCAGCCTGGTGGGGACCCTCTGTCTCCTCTCCCTCTATGGGGCAGCTTGACAGAAATCACACAGGAACTTGTCTACAGCCAAGGATCTCAGACTCCAAGCTGCTCACTGGCTCCCTGCAATACTGACTTCCACCTGGAGTGATTTTGTTTCCCCTCTCTTCACTGCTTAAATTTCTGCTGCATTCAAGCCTGGCCTCCATCTGGTCCTTCCTTCTTGGCCCCTGCCCACTTTGACCACACAGAAAGGCGCTGCTGTGGCACAGAGGAGGGAGAGGGTCCAAGGAGACCCTTCTCCATTCACAGAGGAAGGAGAGGCTGGCACAGCCTGCAGGGTCTCCTCTTTTGGGCACCATGCCTTCAGCTGAGTCAGCCATCCCTGTTGCTGTGCTGGCCGTGACCATCAGGCTTTGCCTCGCAGTGTCTGCCCACAAGTGCTCAGAAAGCACCAACAGCCCCAAGAGCTCTGGAGGAAGGGCCTTCCTCTTGCTCTGGCTGGAACTGTGCCCGTGTGCTGTGTGTGAGGCTCCAGCAGATGATTTGATTTGCAGAACGGCTCGTGTGGTAAAGCAAGGAACAGTCTTTGGGCTGGCCCCCAGCTGCTGTTTCACCTTCCTCTCCCCTCCACCACCCACTCCAGGAGCCTTGGCCAGTAGCCACGGGCAGCAGTAGCCAGAAAAAGTTGCCCAAGCGGCTGAGGGTATCAAGGCTGGAAATTGGAGCTGAGCGTGTGGGAGCTGAGGGCAACAATCACGGGCATGGGGGCAGTGAAAGGGTTGATTTCTGAGCGAGAGCAATTTCCTCTGATACAGAGCGTGCAGGGCAATGTGGAGATCAGCAAGGACAAGGGTCCTGGGGCAGTTCGCGAGAGCTGCAGGTGGGTGCAGAGCTCTTGGCTGTTTCATTGGTGACCCCTGAGAGTCTGTGCTCAGGAACCGGCTGCCTTTCTGGGAGAGTGGGTTTTTTACAGGTAGATCTCATTCCTTCCGATTGGTGGAAATGTCTCTTGGCAGCCGTCTCAGTCTCATATTCTCTTTACTGTTCGAAGATCCAGATGTCTTGACAAAGGCGGACAAGTGGAAGAATGGAAATGCCCACACCCATGCTCTCCTCCAGGGAATTACTGCTGACCAAGGGTATCTCAGAACCACTGAAGACCAATCTTTCATGAAATGGTTTCACTTCCACATCTGAAATACCTTTCCCCAGTCGCGCTGTCAATAAACATCATTGGCAGCCGCACAGTGGGACTTCTAACCCTAACACAGGAAACCCTGTAAGAAGCAGAAGGTCCTTTTTTATGATGATTGCATCTGCGATTCCCCTTGTTGGAGAAGGAGGGATGGCAATTCTCCTGAGAGACCAGTGAGCCCTTTGGCCCGAGCACTGCCAAAGCACTGCTATGGCTCCTGGCACGAGCCCTGCTTTGCCTGGCCAACCTTTGGCCAAGGCAGGCAAAGAGCACAGGTCCCATGCAGGATTTACACCTCAGACAAGGACATCCTTGCCAGAAGCTGGCTGCTCTTAATGGTGATTTAACCCAAGTCCTGACAGAGCAGCTGTTCTTTACAAGGCTCTCACTCCCTTGCTCAACCCCGTGATTTACACCCTAAGAAACAATGGGGTGAAAAGTGCTGGCATGTGTTCCTGTGGCACCCAGCACCAACTGCTTCACACTTGCAGTCTCCTGGGTCCCAGCTCTTTCGGATATTTCCTACATGTCAGCAAACGGCCCCACAAGAGAGCACTGAGCTCCTGAGACCGTTCACCAGCCAGAGCTGGGGGAAGGAGGCAAACACCCAGCCACTTCAGAGAATTGCCTTCCTGCTCTTTCACCGGCCTTTGTGGAGAGAGAGCATTATCCCTCTGCAAGAGCTGCAGGAGATCCCTCAGAGATCAAACTCCCTGCAGCACACAGAGGGGAAACAGAAGCCCACGTCCTCGGTGTGGCCAGGCTGAGCTTCCCTGAGTTCATGAGGTGGCTGTGCGATGGGTTACCGTAATGATGGGGGTGACCCTGATGTTTGCTCTCCCTGTGTGGGGCTGAACTGGAGAGAGTTTACAGTCTGAGAGGAAGAGCCATTGAGGCTGGAGAAAGCGCCTGAGCCTGAATGTGTGCTCAGGTACCCATCACTGCTTGTCATTCCTTGCTTCTGGGGGAGAACTGTGTCTGTGCAGGGCTGAAGCCCCTTGCAGCCCTGGAGAGCAACTACAGCAGGTCCTGAAATGTCCAAGGGACCTGAGCGACAGCAGAGCGCAGGACACTGGAGGCTTACATCAGCTCTCCACCAACGCCGCCTGGAGCCCTCAGACACAAATAGGGGCGTGAAAAGCCTCCAGCAGGGATGGCAGAGCAGACCCACATCTCTTGCGTGAGTCAGCCCATCGCGGAACAGCAGCAGGACAACAACCGAGTACCCTGGGCTTTCTCAGGGCAAGGGGGAGATGCTTCATGAGCAACAGACTCCATCTCACAGGGTGGCATCCAGCAGGAAAGTCAGCACTCTCTGTCTGAGCTTCCCCATCCACGCTGGGCTGGCAATGCCTGAGAACAGGCCCCCACATCCATTCCTGTTGCCCAGGGGAGGAAGGAAGATCACTGACACGTGGTTACCAACTGTTGGACCGAGAAACCAGCAGGGACAGAGGAACACAGGGGCTCTCTCCAGCCCTGGTGATTTGGCTGAGAAGGAGAAGAGATGGGAGCAGAGCAGAGCCTCTGTGCAAACATGGATGAGTGCAGGGAGGGCTTGAAGAGAGAATCTTGCCCAGTATCTGGCTGATGGGGCTTTACACATGCTGACACCCAGGTGCAGAGCAAGGAAGGGCTTTTCCCTTCCTGCACTGCTGAGGCCACATGGTCAAATCAAAAGTGCAGCTGGGGCTCCTCCCAGAAGCCTCATTGTGCAGCTGTGGCCACCAGTGGAGGCAGAGGGCAAGGGAAGGAGAGCACTAACTGAGAGGTTACTTGCTGTGAGTACTCACTCCCTGTCTCAGATCTTTGAAGCAGAGGGTATTTACAAACTTGTGTTGCCTTCTTCAGGCTGCAGCCTCCAGGTTTCTTGGACACTTTTCAACATCAAAGACCAAATTTTCTGGAACCAGCTGTGCCTCATTCTTGGGGCTGTTTCATCAAATCCTGCTCTGGTTTCAGCTGAATCATAGAAACATAGAATCTTAAGGTGGGAAGAGACCTCTGAGATCACGGAGTCCAGCCGTGCTTGTTTCCTTACTAAACCCTGACCCTAAGGAACACATCTACCCAGCATTTACAATCCTCCAGGGATGGTGACTCCACCACCTCCCTGGGCAGCGTGTTCAATCCCTGACCAGCCTTTCAGTCAAGAAATTCTTCCTAATGTCCAGTCTAATCCTCCCCTGGCACAACTTGAAACCATTCCCTCTTGTCCTATCGCTTGTCACTTGTGAGAAGAGACCAGCCCCCACCCCATCACAACATCCTTTCAGGCAGTTGTAATCAGTGATGGGGTCTCCCCTCAGCCTCCTCTTCTCTAAGCTAAACAACCCAAGTTCCCTCCTCAAAGACCCTGGCTCTGGGTGCAGTGTGAAAAGTCTCACTGGGCTGATCTTCTTAGCAGCCCAGGCTGGAGAGGCGGAGAATTATCACCCCCACGGCACCCAGGGGCTGCTGCTGGGCAGGCTGAGGTGAGACCTCCAGGCAAGCAGGGGCAGGGAGGGAACTGCTCCCCAGAGCACCCCCACATTTCTGTGCAGCGCTGCACGCTGTGGCAACCAGTGTGGGCTGAAGCACACAGAAATAGGCAGCGCTGTCCTGGAGCTCCACATCCTGCACCTGCAGAAACACCTGGGAGTCCTCTGCAGACAGCACAGAGGAGAACCTTCCCACTTCCACTCGAGGTTTGGACTTGCTCACCCTCAGCAGCAACTGAGGGGCCTGGGTCTGGTGCTGCTGGTACCACAAGATAAAGGGATAGAGATCACTTGTGGAGAAATTGCAGTGCAGCTTTGCACTCTGTCCTGCCTGGATGGTCATCTCTGCTGGGAACTGGAACACAGAGTCCTTTTGGGCTCCACCTGTCAAGTAAGAAACAGGTTTTTAGCTTTGCTTTCCTGGTAACCTGTTTGTCTCCCACTCCATCAGCTCGCTCACTGCCACCATGACCCAGCTCACATTTAAAGCCTCTGAAAGACTGAGATCCCTGTCCCTGCTCATTTCTTGATGTATGTTCCTGCCACCCCTCACACCCCACATCACCCTGCTTTTCAGCCACACTCCCTGCTCTTTCCCTCCACTCATTCTCTCCAGATCCCCAAGGTTTCTGCCCATCCCTACAGACATTGGTACCATTGTCCCCAAAGCACCTCGCAGAGAAGCTCCAATGCGCCCCATCGCTCCGTTCCCCAGCACCGCTCCCTCCCTCTCTCAGGCTTTCTCTCTATTAGCAACACATTCAGGAAGGCTGGGTTCCTGCACATTGCGGGGGAGATCTTATTCCTCCTCCATGCCCATCACTCCTGACCTCTCCCACATTATTTGCCATCCCCACACGCAGCCCCTGCTCTTCCAACACAACCACTGCCAGTTCCCCAGGCACTCAGCACTCACGGCTCCTCCCTTCCACCACCAGCAGCACAAACTTTTGCCTCCTTCTGCCCAGCCTGAAAGTCCCATCTCACCAAAGGCTGCCAGTTGCAGCAGGGCTGCCAGCAGAAGGAGGAGCATGTCCCGCTGTCCCTTCCAGGGGCGCCGCGGGACCTGCCAGCAGGAGGGACCTGATGCTTGCACCTTGCCCTCTTCTGCCTCTGCCAGCTCAAAGAGGCCTGGAAGCCCCAGCCCAGAGGGTGGAGCCAAACCCCCTCCCTGCTGCTCCAGACAGGCCTCTCGGGGGTCTGTGCCCACCTCTGCCCCAGGCAGGCTCTGCTGTGAGAGAACAGCCCCGTGGGCTGAGCCCTGTCCATGCCAGGGACAGGCAGCCCTTGGCAACTGCTCCTGGCAGCAACCGGCGAGGCCCAGGCTGCCCCCAGCTCTGCAGGAGAAGGAGGAGGCTCTGCTGTTCCCACCCTGTCCCCCTGTGCTGGGATGTCGGGATGGAGAGAGGAGCAGGCAGGAGCTGAAGGACCTGGAGCCGGGGGCTGTGGGGCCTCAGCACCCTCCTCTGCACTCGCTCGAATGCTCTGTACAGACTCTTGCCACGGGAGAGAAGAGACATCAGCTCACAGCTGGGAATTCCCCTGTCCCAAAGCAGACACGCACAGTCAAGTGGACAAAGCACCTTTCTGCAGACCCTGATGCTGCACTGACCCACGGTGGCCTTTGAACTCCCCTGAAACAGCTTTCCCCAAAGCCGGGTCTTGCGGCAGGGCCCCTTGTCCCCCTCTGCCTGGTGACCTTCTCCCCCACTGAGATCTTGGAGAGAGCTGCACCCCCTGGTGCCACTGCAGGAGAAATGAGGCCGGGCTGGGGGAAGCCCCCGAGGCAGGGCATGAGGAGGGCTCCAAGGACAGGCAGAGTGCTCTGGGGAGAGCGGGGCCTCTGGACCCCAGCACACCAGCACACGGCCACGCAGCCACTGGAGGGCTCACAGAGGAATTCTCAGTGTCTTCCACAAGTCTCGCTGTCACGTAATGCCAGGAAGGAGCACGGCCACAGGACACGGCATTTATGTTTCTCCTCTGACTTTGACCTCTGCCCCTGAGGGACGCGTCTCGGAGCAGGTACTCTCAGAGCCAGGCCTGCAGGAATACCTGAAGAAGCCACGTGCAGCAGGGGAACCATCAAGCAAAGAGCAGCAGCAGGGAAGCCCTGCACAAGCGGTCCCAGCCTCCTGCGTTGCCCATCACCTCTCCAAAGGCACTGGCAGAAGAACCACAGACGCCGTGTGGAAAACCAGGGAAGCGGAGACCCTTTCAGCACCTTCCCCTTCCTCTGCAGGCACTGAGCCTCTCCTCGGCAGGAGGAGGATCTGGGCCTGCAGCTCCCAGGGTGCAGAGGGGAAGCAGCGCTGCCAGGGCAGAGCTGAGGCCCCTTCCCCCAGGCTCAGCCTTGCCCAGGCACAGCCCCTCCCTCTCCTGTGTTTTTGCCCAGCCCAGGCAGCTCCTGCCCCAGCGTGTCCCCCACAGCACACAGGTACAAGGCACTGTCAGAGCCCTCCACCTCCTCCAGCTGCAGGAGGCTGGATTTCCCCGTGGCGTTCAGCGAGGTGGTGAGACGGCCGCTGCGCTTGGAGCCAGCTCGTGCGTGGAAGGAGAGCAGCTGGGGAGCTTGGCCTTTCCTCTGCTGGTGCCACAACACATCCGCAGGGACTGATGTCTGGTAGGTGCAGGTTGTTTGAAAGGTGTCTCCCTGCTTCACTGTGACTTGTCCTTCTTGCTGGCTGACGGTGATCTGCCCCGTGGTGCCTGGAAGAAAGGAAGGGTCAGCAGCTCTGCAGGGAAAGGCTCGGAGATGAAAACCAAGATGCAAAGAGTGGCAGGAGAAGGCTCTCCGTGCCTTGCTCAGCAGCCCGAGCTCCAGCGATGGCAAGAGCAAAGCAGGGAGGGTCTGTGGGCAGGAGATGTGGGACCTCAGCTCAGCGTGGACCCCTCAGCACAATAATGCCAGTTCCCTGCCACAGGGAGACCCCCAGAGCAGAGCTGGGCTCTCACCCAGCCCTTTGGTCTCCACTCTCGTGCTGCCTGGTGTCTCCAGGGCACAGCCTGTGGTGCCTGACCCTCCGCTGCTGGCTCCAGGGCACCTCCAGCACGGTGAGGGTCCTGGCACCTCCTGAAAAGCTGACCCAGCCTGCTCTCCCTGCACAGAATGGTTGTGTGGGTGAGGGTCTCCTGGGGAGAAGAGGAATTGTGCCTCCAGCTAAAGCCAATGCTTACCCAGAGGCTGCCTCAGGAAGGCAGCGAGGAGGAGACAGGCGAGGGACCTGCTGCGACCGATCATGCTGCGTGGGTGAGAGAGACCCAGAAACCCACACGTCCCCCTCTCAGAGCCCTGAGAGAGCAGAGCTGCTGGCCAGGACTCTGCAAGGGGAACCAAGGGTGAAATGGGCAGGAGGAAATGCTTGTTCCTAGCACAGCTGCAATGCTTGTGCTGTGCTCCGCCCTCCTCCTGCAGTGACCTGTGTTGCTCCTGCAGCCCAGACCTTCTGCCTTTCCAAGGTGACAGGTATAAGGGTGTCACCAGGGTCTGTCCCTGCCAAGCAGCCTCTTGCACACGTCCTCCTGTGCAATTTCTGTGCAGCCTCTCTTCTCTTCATACCTGACACCCGCTGTCTCACCACCCTCCACACCACGGTTGGCTTGGCCTCTCCGAGATCCTACTCGGTGTCCAGCCCCAAGCTCCTGTCAGCACAGCCCAAGGTGCAGCCCTCCCAAACCCAGTGACTAACGCCCCCAAGCCCTGCAGACCCCAAGTGTCTCACTCTGCCTGCAGGGCACTGGGGACTTTCTCCCTCGAGCTGAAACAGTTCTCTCAGACACACTGAGATGAAGTTTCCCGCCACCCTGGCAATGCCATCTCACAAAGCAGCGTCTGAAGAGCTTGGTGAAGGAAAAACCCCAAACCCCAAACAGCCTTTCCACTTGGCCAGAACCCTTCTGCTGCCAGTGTCCTCATCCAGTTGGATCTGCAGTTGTCTTCTCCTTCCTTCTGGCCTTTCAGAACCAAACCTGCCAACCCCATTCCCAGTCCCTGCTCCAAGAAGGTCCCATTAGGTGAGGCTGGGAAGGGCTGGGCCCAGGCAAGGCAGGGGCTGTCTGAGATTCATGGAACTATGGAGTGAGAATGGATGGGTTGTGACAGAAACATTGAGTCCAACCTCCTGCCACTGGCAGGGACATTTGTCAGCAGACCATGTTCCTCAAAGCCTCGTCCAACCTGACCTTAAACAGTTCCGATGATGGGGCACCCACAGCGTCCCTGGGGACCTGTGCCAATGTATCGCCAGGCTCATCGTGGAATATTCTTCCTTGCGTCCCACCTAAATCTTCCCTTGTTCCATTGAAACCCATTACCCCTTGTTCTATCACTACAGGCCCTGGTAAAATGTCACTCTGCATATTTCTTTCCACCCCCCCAGCCCAGCGAGCCACGCTTGTCCCAGCTTTTCCCAGTTGCTTGGCCCAGGACACGGGCTGGTAGGAACAGGAGTCCAGACCAGCACAGCCGGGGCATCCCAGTGCTCCGGACAGCAGCCACAAATGTTGACAGCCACAGCCACAGCACCGTGGGCTTTGCAGGCGGCCCCAAAGCTGAGGAAAGGACTTCATGTTGCCCCACACCAGCCCTTCATCCTTGTCCCACAGCTCGTGTCACTCAGAGCCGCGCTGGCCAAGCTCAGCAACCACTGCTGGACAATCCTGACACAGATGTTTTACACACACAGTCACATCTGTTCTGGCTGCCCAGTGCCCAACAACAGCAGCAATTGATTCAACACCACTGCAGCTGCTTTGGAGAACATTTCTAGCAAACTGGTCGGGCTGGCACCTTGCTACCCGATGCTGCACCTACCGAACACAGCCAGGAGCTGGGCTCCTTCCAGGGAAGGCAGGCAAAGAGGAGGAGATCAGAATTGGAGCCTCTCCGAGCAGGGGAAGACCCTGGGAAGATGCCAGCCCTGCTGGGAAGCTCTCACAGGTAACAGGTATAAGGGTGTCACCAGGGTCTGTCCCTGCCAAGCAGACTCTCGCACGCCTCCTCCTGTGCAATTTCTGTGCAGCCTCTCTTCCCTTGATGCCTGGCACCTGCTGTCTCACCACCCTCCACACCACGGTTGGCTTGGCCTCTCCGAGATCCTACTCGGTGCCCAGCCCCAAGCTCCTGTCAGCACAGCCCAAGGGGCAGCCCTCCCAAACCCAGTGGCCAACACCCCCGAGCCCTGCAGACCCCAAGTGTCTCACTTGGCAGGCTCTGGGGAGAAGATCTGAATCGGAGCCTCTCCAACCAGCGGAGGACCCTGGGAAGATGCCAGCCCTGCTGGGAGCCTCTCACAGCACAAAGTTTGTCCTCCAGGTACCAGGTACTCCTGTGCCTCTGGAGACTGCCCCGTGCTGACAGCAGATGAGGAGCTGGACTTGTCCAGCAGTGCAGCTCCAGGAGCTCTGATGAGCCAGGTGAAGTGACAGGCAGCCAGGCTCAGGCACTTGGAAATACCCTCCTGGTGCCACCTGCTATTTCATAGTTGATTTTCTTTAGAAGAGAGGCTGTTTTTGTAAAGGCAACTTCCTCAGCCCAGCTTCCTCCCTACTGTCCCAGCCCCCGCATTGGCAGCTGCAGGGCATCTGGCTGCCCTGGACACACAGCCCTTTGCTGCCTTGAGAGCAGCTCAGGGCAGCCCCTCTGCATGCACCGAGCCTGGAACTTGTCCCACAACCCCACAGCCACCCTGCAGGGATCACCAGGGATGGGACAAAGCTTGTCACACCTTGGGATTCTTTTGTCTTGTAGAGTGGAGAAGCCCTGGAGCTGCAGCAGTGGGGATGGCCTCGGGTTTTGGCTTTGTCTCTGCTGCCTGGACTTTGCGTGGGAAGGGGCTGAATGTGCCAACAAGATCCTGCAGCTTGGACCCCAACACACCTTCTCTCTCACCTGTAAGGAGAAAACAATGGATTCAACCACTTTTGTGCAATGCTCGCAGGATCCAAGCTCCTCTGCTGTCATTCCACACAGCCATGTCTCCTTTTGTACCTACACAGCCCTCCCCAAAAAGACTCCTTTTCCATGGGCAGACTGGAAGATCTGCAAGAGGAGGAAGAAGGAGTCAGGGACCCAGGCCTGGATGTAGCACTTTAATGAGTCTAAAGATAGAGGGGAAAGAGGGGGCTCACGAGGAGCACCAGGAGCAGCCACCAAGGTGCAGAGGAGCTCCTGCGGGGTGTCCATCCGTCTGCCTGCCCTGCCGAGGGAGGGAGGTCCTGCTGGGTTGGTGTTGAGACAAGGCAACAGCAAAGGAAAGAGAGAGAAGAGAGTGGAAGAAGGAAACAATGTTCCACAGCTGTAAATGTAATTGCTCAAAGCTCTATCTCCTGTCCAACTTCATGTCCTGAGGTCTTGGGAGGTTCCTGTCCAGGGCCATTGCCAGCAGGTTTAGCAGGGCCGACATCTGTTTCCGCAGTAGCAGCTGGCGATGCAGGAGATGTCACAGCAGCCAGTGTTGATGGGGACTCCGTCACAGCTGAGGATGCTGCCAACGGCAGCGGAGATGGAGGAGCCCACGGCGGTGTTCTGTGGGAAGGAGCTGAGGATGGGGCCGGGCAGGGTCACCACCACCGGGGAGGGCTCGATGACAAAGGTGGAGCTCTGGCAGTGCAGGCAACAGGGCTCATTGCAGCTGCTGGCCAGTGGGGTCGGGCCGCAGGGCTGGCAGGGCCGGCACTGGTTGCAGGAGGACATGTCTGAAGTTGCACCTGGGAGAGAGGTCAAGGACAAAACTGACAGGGACATCTCAGCGACAGCCTGGAAAGGAAGCCAAGGTCCCTGTCATGTGAGGAGGCACAAGTGGGGAAAAAGGGCTGCTGTTCATGAGCCCAGCATGGTCACTCAGACAGCAGATAGGTCCAGGGATCCTCCTGGAGCAGGGATGAGCTGAACTCTCCTTGAAGGCCAGACCCAGGCCTAGAGGAGGAGGTAGAGGACAAAGGGGGTTCCAACTCACCTGGTTCCCAAGGACAAGGAGGGGGCAGAAGTGGTTGAGAGAGCAAAGAGCAAGGTTTGCTTTCATCCCAGCCTTGTGCAGCCTCAGGCTCAGAGGAAGCCACAACCATCTTCCTGCAGCTCCTAAGGAATGGAAACATCCCAGGAAATGACACGCCAGCGGTGCTGGGTCCCCCTGAGTGCCAGAAGGATGTGGTGGAGTCAGGTGAGCTCAGCCTGGAGCACTCCTGGAGCTTATGATCGCGTGACAGGAAGGACCCCAGCTGCACCCAGCCTGGCCATCCTTGTCTGCTCTTCCAAGGGCTCCTCTGAGCATCACCCTGTCCTCCTCTTTCCTTCACTTCCGGCCCATCCCAACGGGCAGTGGCTCTTGTCCTCCCAGGCAGTGGCTGCACTTCAGCGTTTCCACTCCCTTTCACCCTAAGGTGCCCTCAGGAGGCAGCTGCCAACCTCTGGGGCCTCCTCCTCTCCCTGGATGCTGCCTGGGCATCTGTCCTGCTTCGGGTGTCCTGTCCCTGCTTCAGCGGGAGCTCAAGGCAGCTCCTCAGTCCCATCCCTCGCTCTTGCCTCTGCCCCCACGTGCTCCTGGGCAATGACGTGCGTGGCAGTGGGATTGTGTCCCAGTGTGGGGGATTCTCTGCACGCACATCCGTGTGCCCGTGTGTGCACACCCCTGGGTGCCTCTGGGGACACCGTGGTTCTATGGACCCTTTCTGCGAGCAAGTGGGCCCTTCCTCATTCCTAAGGGAATGGGAGGGCAGGACACGCTGTCTATGGGCCTCGTTCAGCCTGGGACCCTTGGAGTTGAGCACAACATCTGTGGCTACTCCACAGCCCGTGACCGTGAGACCTTCCCTCGCTGCATCTCTGCCCACAAATATTCCCAACTTGTGCTCTCCGCACGGGAGAACCCCAGTGGCTGAGAGGCCCTGGGAGGTCAGCGGCCCCACAAGCACTCAGGGCAGTTCCTGCTGCTCTGGATGGAGCTGTGCTGGGGGAGAAGGCTCAGGCAGAAGATGGCTGTGAGCATGGAAAGAAGGGAAGGCAGCAGGAACGGTCTTGGCTGGAGTCCAGAGCCTCTTCCTCACCTTCCCACCCATCTCTAGAAGCAGAGGCCTTGGCATGCATCCACAAGCAAGGATGCCAAGGGCAGGAGCCCTGTTCCCAAATAGAATTGCACGGAGGCAGCAGCAGCGTGGCTGATGGGCTCCGCTCTGGGCAGGAGTGAGTCCCCGTTGGAGCCGGCTGGAAGTGACTCTGTCAGACACGGGGGCAGGCCCTGTGTTTCTCTCCCAGATGCCTCCTCGTGCAGCTGTCCTCTCCACGCTACCAAAGCCTTGCCACACAATCCCTATCCAGTGTGCCCAACACATGGTGAGGCACAGTTGCTTGAATAAAAGTGTCAGCAGAAAAGAACCAGCCCAGGCTTCCTTCGGGGACAGTTGGGCCTGGGAATAATCGTAAGAAAATTGATGTTCTTCATCACGCTTAAAGATTGGGAATAAAATCTCCAATCCTACAGCTGTCTAATGTCCTTGTTAGATCCCTTGGGCAGTGGAACAGCGGGAGTTAGTGATGGTCATTTCCATACTGGTGTTCTCCTCAGCTCTTAACTGCTGACTTTCACATCCACCCGGGGCCTCTCTGACCCCCCAGGGCATTTTCCCAAAGGCTTTTACCTGCCAGGTCCCAGAGGGGGCAAACCTGCTTTTATGGAGTGCAGGGCTGCAGGGCTGCTGATCCATTTAGCTGAACACTCATTGGTGCGAGGTCTCAGGCCCTGCCTCACTCAGCACCAGGCTGAGGAGCTGTAGGAGTGCATTTGGAACTGTCACGGACATGAGGAGTCTGTGTCCCATCCCAGTGCCCAGCACCTCTGCATCACAGGGGGATCCGCTCAGGGACAACGGTCTGAATGCTGTGGGCAGGATTTCTTGGCCTTTCTCCATTTGCAAAGAAAGAACCGGAGGGTGGGGGAGACAGGGACTGCATTTCATTGCTTGCTCTCCAGGAAACCTCTCTGCCAGGGCAAAGCCAGCAGCATTCTGATGTAGATTCCATTCCTTGTGGCCAGGGGCACCTGTGACTCTGTGCACCTCATGAACACGCCAGGGACCAGCGTCCCCACTGATACCTGCCCGTGCCCTCACGAGGGTCACAAAGTACAGACGTGTCCTCACACACCCCTGCAGAGAGTCAGGAAAATACTTGTGTGGGCACATCGAGCCACCAGAGGGTCAAGCACAAATGAAAACACATAAAAGCAACGGTGGCCTCTGCTGAGGAGATTTGGGCACCTCACTGGCACAACAGGACTCAAGTACATTGGGGAAGGACCGGCTGCCAGACAGGCTCATGGTGCTGCCTGAGGAACTGCAGAGACCAAACCGAGAGGAGAGAGGAGAAATGAGGCCAGAAAACTGTCCTGAGAGCATGGTCAGTGCTGCGATAGGGTCAAACCCTTGCAGCAGGAGCCCCTCTGCGTGCAACAAGGAGCAACCGTCAGAGACAGGTGGAGAGAGCAAGAGAAAAAGACGTGCCATGTCCTCTTCCATGGGGGCACTGGGGCATCCAGATCCAAAATACCAGAGCGATGCCCATTTCCTGACAACTTCACAAAACACAAGCGCACCCCAGAGACCCAGGTGCTCATCACCTGCCTGCACGAGATGTCACCAGCACTGGAGATGAGTCTTCTGCCTACACGCATGTGTTTCTGCCCCACAAACCCTCAGGCCTCTCTTCCCTGGCACTTAGAGAAGCCTCATCTGGGACAGCACTGGGCATAAGGCAGGAAATGCAAAGGCAGCAGGGCAGGAAAGCAGGACACAGCCCATCCCATTAGCTGGGATGGTTGGCGTTTCCTGGGAGCTTGTCAGAAAATGATCCCTTCCCCAGAGGGAGCCCCTGGGCCTGAGGCAGGGCAGGAGCACTATAAAAGGCAGCCCAGCTCTCTGCGCTCTCATCCACTTCTCTCACCTCCCTCTCCTTGGCAATCAGGTGAGTGCGAAGCCGCTTCTGCTCCTCCTTCCAGACCAGGTGTGTCCTCGCTGTCAGTCCCAGCTGCTGTGGGCCGTGCTAGAGCAGGGCTGGGAGCTGCTTCTCCTGGGAGAGGGAAGGGGAGAGCAGGGCTTGCCCAGAGAGGGGCTGGGATGTGCTTGAGGAGTCTGTTGGGATCTGATTTGAGCAGTGTGTGTTCTGGGCCAGGAGGTGCCTTGCCCCCCATGGGGCTGAATGCAGAGCTGCTCCTCATGTGTCCCCTATCCCTCTTTCCTCCCTCATTCTCTCCCAGGTGCACCTCTTGCCCAGAGACATGTCCTGCTGTCCCTGTGAGCCCTGCCTGCCCTGCCAGCCCTGCGGCCCGACCCCGCTGGCCAGCAGCTGCAATGAGCCCTGTTGCAGGCAGTGCCAGAGCTCCACCGTTGTCATCGAGCCCTCTGCTGTGGTGCTGACCCTGCCCGGCCCCATCCTCAGCTCCTTCCCACAGAACACCGCCGTGGGCTCCTCCACCTCCGCTGCCGTTGGCAGCATCCTCAGCTGTAACGGAGTCCCCATCAACACTGGCTGCTGTGACCTCTCCTGCATCGCCAGCTGCTACAGATGTCGGCCCTGCTAAATCCACTGGCAACGTTCCTGGGCAAGAAAATCCAAAGACTTCAGAACACGGTGCTGGACACGAGATAGAGCTTTGAGCCATTGTTTTTACATCTTTTGGCCATCATTTCCTCTTTCCACTCTCTTGTCTCTCTTCCCTTTGCTGTTGCCTTAGCTCAACACCAACCCAGCAGAAACCTGTTGGACACCCTCCCTCTGCAGAACAGGCAGATTAACAGCCTGCAGGAGCTCCACCTCATCTCGGTGGCTGCCCCTGGTGCTCCCTGTGAGCCACCTCCTTCTATTCTTTAGGCTCATTAAAGTTGTGCTGCATCCAAGCCTGGGTCTCTGAGTCTTCCTGCCTTCTCTGGTAGCTTTTCCAGTCACTTCAGGGGTACAGATGGCATTTTGGAGAGGATTGGGTTGAGCGCAACAGAGGAGCCTTCTTCGTTCCCCAAGGAACACATTGCATGGTGTTGTCTTTTGTGCCCTGACTCTCGGAGCTGCAGAAGTCATTCCTGGCTCCTCCTCAGCCAATTGCCATCCGTCCTTCCAGCCTTACTGCACCCCTTCCCAGATGGGCCCAGATGCTGCTGCTGGATAACTGCAGACCTCAGGGGCATTCAGGGAGGTTCTTCTGTGTCCTCTCTGCAGAGAACACCCTGATCCTTTTCTCTGTAAGGGGTGCCATGCTTCCAGATGGCTTTGAATCACTGGGGAATCATCAAGGTCCTGAAATTTAACAAGTCTCTGTGCCAAATTTTTCACCTGGGCAGAGTGGCACCAGACCCTAAATGAAATTGGGAGGAGAGTGCCTGGAGGCCAGCTGTGCACAAATGGCTCTGGAGGTGCTGGCTGAGAGCAGCACAATCGGATTCAGCAGTACCCTGGCAGCCAAGAGGCCAAAGCGCATCCCAAGTGCAGCAGACCCTGCAGAACCAGCTGATCAGGAGGGGTGATTCTCTTGCTGTGTGCAGTGTTGGTAGGGCCCCACCTTGAGTGCTGAGTGCAGCTCTGGGCTGTGATGGAGCTGCAAAGGTGCCTGAATGTGTCCAGAGGGGGTTAAGGAAGCTGATAGACTGGAAGGCACATCCTACCAGGAGTGGGTGAGGACTTGAGGTTGTCCTAGTTTGGTGAGAAGTAGGCTGAGGGGCAACCTCATTGCTCTCTGCAGCTTCCTGAGGAGGGGAAGTGGAGGAGGAGGTGTTGCCTTTTCTCCCTGGAATCCAGGAACGACACAGGTGGGAATGGTTCAGAAGAGATTGTGGGCAGGCTCAGAGTTGACTTGGGAAAGCATTTCTTTACTGAGAAGGTGATGAGACTCGGGGACAGTTTCCCCAGGCAGGGGATTGATTCCCTCTGGCTTTCAGTGTTTAAGAGGTATTTGGACAAGGCTCTTCATGCAACGCTTTAACTATTGGTCAGTGCTGAAGTGGTTCAGCAGTTGGACGGGATGATCCTTGTACCTCCCTTCATTCTCAAAAGATTCTATTCTGTTCCAGTCCAGTCCAGTCTATCCTTGTGACCTCACGCTGCCTTATCCCCTGCACTTGACCGGCATTTGCAGCCCAGGCAGGATGTTGCCCAACCACAAAAGGAGTGATTCTCTCAAGCAACACCACCTTTGCTGCAAACAAAGGGCTGTGGCACTCTTACCCACCTTCTAAAGGTGTTTCTGTCATTTGCTGCTGCTGTCAGACACCCTGGACACTCGGTGCCCCTCACAGCCCTCCACAGCCACGGCAGTGCTTGTGTATCTGCTGTTGGGTCAGTGAGTCACACACAGGAATGGTGTTGCTTATCTCTCCTATTGCCTCAATACAATTGGATTTACCTGCGGTCAGGCTCCGTTACTGTTCAGACCACTCTTTCTCTTCAAGATATAGAATATGGCACAAGCTGGCTTTGAAGAAAGCACGACTGGAAGGGTTATCATCAAGTGGAAAGGTTGTGGTTGGTTTGGCCTCAGTATTTCTTTTCCAATGAGATTTAAATAAACTGATTTATGAGAAGGAACAGGACAATGTGGCAGGGATCTTCATTTACTGAATGCCGAGGGGTTGCAAAGGACGATGTCTGCTCTATCCCTCTTCTGCCTCTCACTACGGAAAGACAGAAATCTTAATCTTTCTCCATGTGTTTTTCTTTTCTTGTGGCAGCCTGGGATGGGAGAGGGTTCGAGAATCGTAAAATCATGGAATGGTTTGTGTTGGAAGGAACCTTAAAGATCACCCAGTTCCGTCCCCCCTGCCAGTTGCAGGGACCCCTCCCACTAGACCAGGCTGCTCAAGGCCATATCTAAGCTGGCCCTAAACTCTTTCAGGGAGGGGGCATCCACTTCTCCTCTGGGCAGCCTTTGCCATTGCCTCACCACCCTCATCGTGAAGAATTCCTTTGTAATATCTCATCTCCTCGTTCCAATGTAAAGCCGGAATGCAGGGCCTGATCACCACTGGCTTAGGAGAAGTCGAGTATGACTTGCTCAGCTCCAAGAGACAAGGACTGGAAAGGACCCCATTGTCCTGTGTGCCACCCTCCCCTTCCTCAGGGAGTCATGAAAGGGCCACTTGAGTCCCTACCTTTCTTCCCACCACCCAGGGCAATGCCTTTCTTCCTTGACAGCTCCAGACAGTGACACCAAAAAAGGACTGAGTGGAGGCAAAGACTGGAATGCAGAAAACTTGAATGACTCTGAAGAGGGCAAGGAGGTCACTTGTAGAGGAGGGGGCAGCCAGAGCAGGGGGAGCATTGGCAGCCGTTGAAAATCCATGTCCATTGCCCACAGAGGAGATCCCACGGGGGTTTTATCTCCCTGATACACCGAGGGAGAGGGGTGAGAGGATCCCCTCAGGCTGGCTTTGAGAGTTTTATAGCCTGGGAGAAAAGGAGAACAAGAGGAGGCAGAAGAGAGGGGAAGACTGGGAAGTTACTCTTTGGCCATGAATTCAGAGAGCGTCAGCTGCTCTCCTTGGGAAGGGCAGCAGTGGATGCTCAGCCTCTCTGAAAGTGATAGCCAGGAGCGCTGTCCTTAGTTGAGAATCCAGGTCTGGATGCCTGGGGGTCCTGTTCTGTACTGTCATCAGTTGCTTTAGCAGGGCTGGCATCTGTTGCCACAGTAACGGCTGGTGATGCAGGAGAGGTCAACGTCCCCGGAGGAGATGGGCTTTCACTTGGAGCTGAGGATGCTGCCAACGGCAGCGGAGGTGGAGGAGCCCACGGCGGTGTTCTGTGGGAAGGAGTTGAGGATGGGGCCGGGCAGGGTCACCACCACAGGGGAGGGCGCGATGACAACGGTGGAGCTCTGGGGAAAATTTCTGACTCAAATGGTGTTGGGCACTTGCCTGAAGAGGCTTTTCTTTGAAGAAGTGTTTAGCAGCGTCATTGGGTCGGGTGGCACTTGGCAGTACTGTGTCTGCATGAGGCCAAGAAACCTTTCTGCCTCACTGCCCACTTTCTACCTCCCTTGACAAACAGCGCCACGACCCAGCACACAGTGCAGGACAATGATGAAAAAAGGATGCAAAGAAAGGGCTTCACACTCACCTGATCACGAGAAAGAGGCAGGAGAAGTGGATGAGGAGCTGGGCTGGCTTATATGATGGCCCTGACCTGCTCCAGGAGCAGAGATTCACCTGCAGCCTGTGGTGAAGATTGTGCTGATGCAAGTTGCCTCCCTGCAGCCCAGGGCAGAGCATGGGGCAGCAGCTGTGCACACTGCAGCCCATGCAGGACCCCACGCTGGAGCCGCTGGCTGTGTCCTGAAGGAGCTGCAGCCCAGGGAGAGGAGCCCACACTGCAGGAGTGTTTCTGGCAGGAGCTGCGGCCCATGGGGAAACGCCGCTGGAGCAGTCTGTTCCTGAAGGACTGTGCCCATGGCTAGAGGCTTGAAGAAATGCAGTCTGTGGGAAGGACCCACGTTGGAGAAGTTTGTGAAAGACTCCATCGCGTAGGTGAGACCCATTGCTGCAGCAGGGGAAGAGCCTGAGGAGGAAAGGGCAGCGCTGCTGAAGCATTATGAATGTGTTAGAAATCTCTGAGTCCTTATCTTCACCCACAGGATTTTCATGGTATATTCTCTCCTAATCTTGTTGATGGAGGGGGAGGGATAGAGGGGCTTGGTGGATACCTGGCAGCCAGCATGGTCAACCCAGCACATCCAGTTCAAACAGCCCTTGGTGGTGAGAGCACGTGCAGAATAGCAGTGGCTCTGAGCTTCCCTTCATTAACCCCAGTTCCCTCTTGGGGCAGGACAGTGGTGTGGGGATTTCTGCCCTTCCACTTGGGTGCTTTTTCTCAAGACATCCAGAATTTCATGCAGGAAACTGGACAGGAGACTGTGGTGGTTGTCAGGAGACATTTCCACCAATCAGAAGGGGTAAGATTTCCATTTACAAAAAACTCCCCTCCCGCAGAAATGCAGGCAATTCCTGAGCAGGGACTGTCTGGGGGGACCAGTGAAGCAGTCAAGAGCTCTGCCCTCACCTGCAGCTCTTGGGAAGTGCCCCAGCACCTGCAGCCTTGCTGATCTTCACATTCTCCTTCAAGCTCTGTAGCAGAGCCCTTTGCTCTCCCTCAAAACACCTCTCTTCCCCTCTCCCCATTTCCATGCTGATTGCCCTCAGCTCCCGTGTGCTGAGCTCCAATTTCCAGCCTTGATGCATTCAGCAGTCATTCCTTGGAAAAGCATCTCCCAGCTACTCCTGCCCATGGCTGCTGGCCTGGGCTTCTTCTAGATTGGATGGTGGAGAGGAGGGAAAGGTGGAGCAGCAGATATGGGCTATGTCAAAGGCTGCTCCCTGCATTCCAGCTCCTGCCATTCTCTACAGCAAATCACCTTCCAGAGCTGCTCACCCACCCCTTATCACCCCAGGGCAGCTCCAAACAGAGCAAGCAAGAGGGACGCCCTTCCTCCAGAGCTCACGGGGCTGCTGACTCTTCGGGACCTCCTGCCTTTCAGAGCATTTGTGGGCAGAGACACAGCACTGATGGTCACTGGCAGCAGAGAATCCAGGGCTGCTTTCCTCAGATCCAGGGGATGCTGCCCAGACGAGCGGCTACGGCGAGGTGTCCCAATCTCCCATTCCTCAGCAAATGGAAAAGGGTTTCCTTGTGCCCTCATCCCCTTCCTCTCTCCTCTGGCATCTGGAAAGTGTCCATAGAGAGAAGGACCACATGGAGGTCCCGTTTGAATGCAGCAGAGTCAAAAGAGAGAAACAAAGTCAGTTCAAGTGGAAATCAGCAATGCAGGGAGCACTGCGGGAAGGAGAGAGTCTGCATGGCTGGGCTGTGGATGTTCGGGCTTGTTCCTGCGTGATGTTTGTCTGCCTGTCCCACAGACTGGGAGAAGCTGCATGGTCCCCACCAGGGTGACCTTGGGGGCCTGTTGTGAGGACAGGGATCAAGGATTTCGGGGTGAATTGAAGAAACGGACCCTCATTGTGTGCAGAGGATGCTCAGCCCATCGGGTGTTGTCTGAGAGCTGAGCTCCCTTGTGCACACAGGGCAGCAGCTCCACCCAGTGTGGTTTCCCTGCCTGAGGACCTGCGATAAGATCTCCACACAATTTTAGATCACCATTAAAATGCTCCTTGGCTACTCCAGGCAGGCAATTAAGAACAAGGAAAGCAGGAGTGGGGCAATTAAGATACCAGTGCCTCCAGGAATCATCAGACCTAGAAAGAGTTGCAAGAGGAGCCAGCCCTTACCTGGCCAAGCTCCACTTCGAGAGACCAGAAAAGTTTGTCAGAGCTCTGCCAGGTTCTCTCTGCTGTGCTCTCCCACCACTCCTCAGCCCTGGCAGGGCCAGGCCTTCCCCTGGGGTGAAGTGCTTCCCTTTCCTCGCAGCAGTGCATAATTTTATTCCTCTGACACCAACACAAAGGATTTACCTGAGCACCCTTTGGTTTCCTCCCTTTCCTTGTCACCAGGACTACCATTTCTCTTTCCTGCTGCCTGCCACAGCCTTTTTTCCACCTTTTCCTGGGTGTGACTGAGTCCCTGCTCCTCTCAGGCACCTCCTTTACCACTTGTTTCACCCTATGCAAACTGCTTGATGTCAGCCCTGCACGCCTGCCAAACTCTGGAACCTGGCAAGTGGTGCAGGAGTGGTGGTGGGGCTGGAAGAGAGGTGGATCCCTGCTGGCCATGCCCACGCGTGCTCTCCATGGCCCTAGCCTGGGCAATGGAGGGGAGGAGAAGGTGGAGGTGAGTCCGTGGACCATCCCTCAGTCTATTCCTTCATCAACACACTTGCCAACCTTTGGGGACCTCTTCTGTCCTCTCCCCCTTCCCCAGCACAGCAGTGACCAGAGCAGGAAGCACCCCAGTCCATGAGCCTGCTGGGTGCCTTGTCTCCATGGGCATCAAAGACTGAGCATTCCCTTGAGGACAGCAGGGATTTCTGCAGGATGCTTGCGGGGGGTGGGGTGGGGGGGTTGTGGGTAGAGACGCTGCAAGACAAGCTCTGATTTCCCAGCAGCTCAATCAGGGAGAGCACGTCCTGACACTGTGGCACCTGGTGATGCAGGAGAGATCAAGACTCCTGGAGGAGATATGGATGTCCTCAGAGCTGAGGATGCTGCCAAGAGCAGGGGAGGTGGAGGAGCCCACAACGGTGTTCTGTGGGAAGGAGCTGAGGATGGGGCCGGGCAGGGTCACCACCACAGGGGAGGGCTGGATGACAGCGGTGGAGCTCTGGCACTGCCTGCAACAGGGCTCATTGCAGCTGCTGGCCAGCGGGGTCGGGCCGCAGGGCTGGCAGGGCAGGCACGGGTTGTAGCAGGACATGGCTTGGGGCTGGAGCTGCACTCACAGATTGCACAGAGAAGGGACAAGTCAAAAGAGGACAGAAATCTCTCCTGAGGGCACTGTTAGGCAGGATACTTTCAAAATCTCAGAGCACCCATATGGGGAGATAATGTGGAATCAAAAGAAGGGAAAGAGAAGGACACGGCACGTAATCTTGCGCAGGAGCCCGTAGCTTCCAGCTGAGAATGGCTGGAGCTTCTGCCTGAGAACACTTCCAACACGCCAGCAGAGTGACCCAGGCTGACATCACTGCCTGCTCGGCACCCGACCCGCACTGCAGCTGAGTCTTCTGCCCACACTGCTGCGTTCCTGCCCTGGAAATCCTGGGGCCTTTCATCCCAGCACTCAGAAGAAGCCTCCAATGGGAATGGGCATGGAATTAACATGGAAATGAAAAGGCAGCAGTGTTGGAAACCAAAGCATCGCCCATCTCATCAACTGTGATGGTTTGCATTCAAGATGAGCTTGTGAGAAAATTGTTCCATCTGCAAAGGTGCCTCTGGTCCTGCAGCAATGAAGGGTGGGTATAAAAGCCGGCTCAAGTCCCTGCTCTCTCATGCCCTTCTCCTGCCTCCTTCTGCTTGGGAACCAGGTGAGTCTGAATGCTCTTCATCCTCCTCTTTGCAAGTGAGATCTCCACTCCAGGGACATCTCAGCTGATACTGGCTCTGACCTGCTTTGGGGTTTGCTTCTTCTTCCCATGAGAGAGCTTTGTGGGGATAATGTGTGCTAGAGAGAGGCTGTGGTGTGGCTCAGGGTTTTCTTGGTTTAATAACAAGGAGAGAGCCTCTCTGGGCCAGGCTGCTCTTTACACAATCCTGAAGGCTGAGTGGCTTCTGGCCGAGTCTCCAGCTCCGCACTCAGCAGTGGCTGTGGCTGCTCCTCACACCCACCTGTTCTCTGCTTCTTTTCTGTCCTCTCTCCCAGGTACCCTCTGACTTGGAGATATGTCCTGCTACAACCCGTGCCTGCCCTGCCAGCCCTGCGGCCCGACCCCGCTGGCCAGCAGCTGCAATGAGCCCTGTTGCAGGCAGTGCCAGAGCTCCACCGTTGTCATCGAGCCCTCCCTGGTGGTGCTGACCCTGCCCGGCCCCATCCTCAGCTCCTTCCCACAGAACACCGTTGTGGGCTCCTCCACCTCCGCTGCTCTTGGCAGCATCCTCAACTGCCAGGGAGTGCCCATCACCTCTGGCTGCTGTGACCTCTCTGGCATTGCCAGCCGCTACTGTGGCAGGAGGTATCGCTCCTGAAGAGATGCTGGGAAAGTCTCAAGGAGAAATCTTGAGGAATTGGGAACATGGTGCTGGGCAGAGGACCAAGATTTTCCAACACTGCTACCAGGAGAGTCAAATGGCTTTATCTTTCTTGCCTTGTCCTTCTTTGCTTTGGTTCCCCTTGACAGCAAAGGTCCCCCTAAGGCCAGCCTGGTGGGGACCCTCTGTCTCCTCTCCCTCTATGGGGCAGCTTGACAGAAATCACACAGGAACTTGTCTACAGCCAAGGATCTCAGACTCCAAGCTGCTCACTGGCTCCCTGCAATACTGACTTCCACCTGGAGTGATTTTGTTTCCCTCTCTTTACTGATTAAATTCCTGCTGCATTCAAGCCTGGCCTCCATCTGGTCCTTCCTTCTTGGCCCCTGCCCACTTCTACAACACAGAAAGGCGCTGCTGTGGCACAGAGGAGGGAGAGGGTCCAAGGAGACCCTTCTCCATTCACAGAGGAAGGAGAGGCTGGCACAGCCTGCAGGGTCTCCTCTTTTGGGCACCATGCCTTCAGCTGAGTCAGCCATCCCTGTTGCTGTGCTGGCCGTGACCATCAGGCTTTGCCTTGCAGCGTCTGCCCACAAGTGCTCAGAAAGCACCAACAGCCCCAAGAGCTCTGGAGGAAGGGCCTTCCTCTTGCTCTGGCTGGAACTGTGCCCGTGTGCTGTGTGTGAGGCTCCAGCAGATGATTTGATTTGCAGAACGGCTCGTGTGGTAAAGCAAGGAACAGTCTTTGGGCTGGCCCCCAGCTGCAGTTTCACCTTCCTCTCCCCTCCACCACCCACTCCAGGAGCCTTGGCCAGCAGCTACGGGCAGCAGTAGCCAGGAAAAGTTGCCCATTTGGGGCTTTGCTGTGCAAACCCGTTCCTGTGATCGGCAAAGCCCCCGGAGTGCAGGGCTGGGCAATGCTGGCTGGGTACCAGTCTCTCCTGGCACACACTGGGAGGATGACAGCACTGCCACAGGGCTCTCGCTGTTCCCCTTTCTATGGTTCTCATTGCAGAGCAGATGAATCACGTTCTCAAAGCTCTTTTTCCTACACGCTGACAGGGAATGGTGTCCATGGGAGACCTTCCTAGGGAGGAGACATCAGCTCTGCAGAGACACCTTTATGAAGAGCAGGGGATTGATCTCACCTGAGCGTGGAGCTCTCCAAGGGAGAGGATTGAGCCTGGAATGAATGTTTCCTCCTCCCTTGAGGCAGCAGTGGTGCTTCTGGAGGTGATTCACCAAGCTCCCATGTCCCCCTGTCCCAGGCACTTGGCTCTTAGCCCCACAGCCAGGCTTTAGCACCAGTGCCCGAGGACAGATGGTGCCCACTCTGGTCAGCTGGGCTCTCCTGCGCAGTGGCATTTGAGGACAGCTCTGGGACAGCCACTGAGGCTGGAGAAAGAGCCTGAGGCTGAATGTGTGCTCAGGTACTGATCACTGCTTGTCATTCCTTGCTTCTGGGGGAGAACTGTGCCTGTGCAGGGCTGAAGCCCCTTGCAGCCCTGGAGAGCAACTACGGCAGGACCTGAAATGTCCAAGGGACCTGAGACAAAGTGAAGTGCAGGAAACAGAGGGCTGCAAACAATTCCCCACCAACGCTGCCTGGAGCCCTTGGACACAAATAGGGGCATGCAGAGCCTCCAGCAGGGCTGGCAGAGCAGAGCTGTAGTGCACTGACCCTC
Source organism: Neomorphus geoffroyi (assembly GCA_033558235.1). Classification (NCBI taxonomy): domain Eukaryota; kingdom Metazoa; phylum Chordata; class Aves; order Cuculiformes; family Neomorphidae; genus Neomorphus; species Neomorphus geoffroyi. The sequence goes on from JAUMJM010000037.1 coordinate 778,361, forward strand.
CTTTATGTGAGTGATTGTTTCCTCTTGATCTGCCCCAGTGTGAGCCCTCAAACCGCTGACTTCTCTGAGAAGGAGAAGAGCCACAAAAATAGGATGGGACCACTCTCCAGCCATGGATGAGTGCAGGAATGGCTTGAACAGAGAATCTTATTCACTGGCTGATGGGTCTTTTTCACTTGCTAATACCCAGATGCAGAGAAAGGAAGGGCTCTTCCCTTCTTCATCTGCTGAGGCCACGGGGCAAAACCATAAATGCAGCTGGGCCTCCTCCCAAAAGCCTCATTCTCCGGCTGTGGCCACCAGTGGAGGCACAGGGCAAGGGAAGAAGAAGATGATGGGTTACTTGCCGTGAGGACTCACTCCCTGTCCCAGCTCTTTGAAGCAGAAGGCATTTACAAACCTGTGTTGTCTTGTTTAGGCTGTAGCCTCCAGGTTTCTTGCTCTCTTTTCATCGTCAAAGATCCTGGATCTGGGTGCATCTGGAATCACCTTATAAACTCAGTGGTGATTTTGCCCACAAGGGAATCAGATTTAATAGGAGATGCAGCAGAAAAAAAAAAAATCTGGATTGTGAAAGAGATGTGATATTTAGGAGAAGAAGAGGAAGTAGCAACCCCTTCGAGTTGTTCATTCCTGAGGGAAGTTTTGCATCAGGAACTCGATGCTGGAACCCCTGTGTTTGCCAAGCAGAGGAAGCAGTTGCTCAGGACTCCCTTGGGATCCTGGGGGAAAGTCAGCAGCCCGAGCAGAGGCTCCGTGTTTTCCATGTGGGAAGGGACTGGGCCCCGCGACAGGGACCTCTGCCCTGGGCACATCTCCAGCAGGCTGGGGCCGTCACCGATCAGCTGCACGCAGGCTCCTTCTGCCCCTGGGAACCTGCTGCTCTGTGGGGCTCATGGAGAGAGCAGTGGAGAACATCCCCGCGGGAGCAGCACATTCCCTCGGGATGAGGGACACACAAGGGGACACAGGGACATGGACACACACACCAATAAACAAAGTGCTGCTCCCACAAGCATCCACACCAACCGGGCTGCTTACGAGAGCACACAAGACAAGAACACAGGAACCCAAAGAGCCATGGACTCTGCTCTTCTCCCTGGGGACTGGGCAGGGTCAGGCAGGATGGGGTCAAAACTCAGCAGCACAACACACCCACCTGGGGAGGCAACAAAAAGCATCAATGGAGTTGAGGTGAGGAGGGAGGGAAGGAGAAGGACATGGCACGTCCTCATTCAAGGCAGCTCTTGGAAATTTCATACAAAGTCTTCTTCTGCATTTGTTTGTCTTTTGAAGAGAGAGTGTTTACCTGGAATTCATTCTTGAGAGACAGGCTCCCTACTACATCATTTCTGGTGTCCCAGCCTCAGCATCTGCAGCCTGTAGGGAGTCCAGCTTCTCCTGGACACACAACATTCTGCTGCCGCTTGGTGAGCTCTTGCTAGCTGCACAAGCTTGGGAGACAGAGGCCCAGGTTCCCCACAGACCCCAGGAGCTGCTGCTGGGCAGGCTGAGCTCAGAGCTCCAGGCAAGCAGGGACAGGGAGGGAACTGCTCCCCAGAGCACCCCCATGTTTCTGTGCAGCGCTGCACGCTGTGGGAACCAGTGTGGGCTCAGTGCACAGAAATAGGCAGCGCTGTCCTGGAGCTCCACATCCTGCACCTGCAGAAACACGTGGAAGTCCTCTGCAGACAGCACAGAGGAGAACCTTCCTGCATCCATGTGAGGTTTCAGTTTGCTCACCCTCAGCAGCATCTGAGGAGCCTGGGTCTGGTGCTGCTGGTACCACAAGATGTAGGGATAGAAATTACTGGAGGAGAAATTGCAGTGTAGAGTAGAACTGTGTCCTGCCTGGATGGTCATCTCTGCTGGGGACTGCAACACAGAGTCCTTTTGGGATTGACCTGTGAAGTCATAAAAGGCTTTTCAGCTTGGCTTGCCTGGGAAACTCTCCATCTGTCACTCCATCAGCTCGCTCACTGTCCCCACTGCTCAGCTCACTTTTCCAGTTTCTGAAAGGCTGAGCTCTCTGGCCCTGCACACTTCTTCATGGAGGTTCCTGTCACTGTTCACACCCCACATCACCCTGCTTTTCAGCCACACTCCCTGCTCTTTCCCTCCACTCATTCTCTCCAGATCCCCAAGGTTTCTGCCCATCCCTACAGACATTGGTACCATTGTACCCAAAGCACCTCGCAGAGAAGCTCCAATGCGCCCCATCGCTCCGTTCCCCAGCACCGCTCCCTCCCTCTCTCAGGCTTTCTCTCTATTAGCAACACATTCAGGAAGGCTGGGTTCCTGCACATTGCGGGGGAGATCTTATTCCTCCTCCATGCCCATCACTCCTGACCTGTCCCACATTATTTGCCATCCCCACACGCAGCCCCTGCTCTTCCAACACAACCACTGCCAGTTCCCCAGGCACTCAGCACTCACGGCTCCTCCCTTCCACCACCAGCAGCACAAATTTTTGCCTCCTTCTGCCCAGCCTGAAAGTCCCATCTCACCAAAGGCTGCCAGTTGCAGCAGGGCTGCCAGCAGAAGGAGGAGCATGTCCCGCTGTCCCTTCCAGGGGCGCCGCGGGACCTGCCAGCAGGAGGGACCTGATGCTTGCACCTTGCCCTCTTCTGCCTCTGCCAGCTCAAAGAGGCCTGGAAGCCCCAGCCCAGAGGGTGGAGCCAAACCCCCTCCCTGCTGCTCCAGACAGGCCTCTTGGGGTCTCCTTAAGAACAGGGACAGGGAGTGATCCTGGTGGGGTTTTTTGGAGCAAGAGGAAAATCATGGTAGTGAATATGAAACAGAAACATGGGTAGAGGGCATCAATATAAGATCCGGGGATGGGCAGGAGGGAGGTGAAGGCTCTCATCGCACTGCCTCCAGGCAGAAAGACTCCTTGGCTGCGAGACTTTTGCAGCTGCACCTGGATCCAGGGGCTTGGATGACGAAAAAAGCCCAAGAAACCTGGAGGCTGCAGCCTGGACAAGGAAACACAGGTTTGTAAGTGCCCTCTACTTCAAAGACAAGAGGACAAGAGGGAATGGTTTCAAGTTGTTCCAGGGGAGGATTAGACAGGACATTAGGAAGAATTTCTTGACTGAAAGGCTGGTCAGGGATTAAACACGCTGCCCAGGGAGGTGGTGGAGTCACCATCCCTGGAGGATTGTAAATGCTGGGTAGATGTGTTCCTTAGGGTCAGGTTTTCGTAAGGAGACAGGCACGGCTGGACTCCGTGATCTCAGAGGTCTCTTCCCACCTTAAGATTCTATGATTCTATGATTCAGCTGAAACCAGAGGAGGATTTGATGAAACAGCCCCAAGAATGAGGCACAGCTGGTTCCAGAAAATTTGGTCTTTGATGTTGAAAAGTGTCCAAGAAACCTGGAGGCTGCAGCCTGAAGACGGCAACACAGGTTTGTAAATGCCCTCTGCTTCAAAGAGCTGGGACAGGGAGTGAGTACTCACAGCAAGTAACCTCTCAGTTAGTGCTCTCCTTCCCTTGCCCTCTGCCTCCACTGGTGGCCACAGCTGCACAGTGAGGCTTCTGGGAGGAGGCCCAGCTGCACTTTTGATTTGACCATGTGGCCTCAGCAGTGCAGGAAGGGAAAAGCCCTTCCTTGCTCTCCACCTGGGTGTCAGCATGTGTAAAGCCCCATCAGCCAGATACTGGGCAAGATTCTCTCTTCAAGCCCTCCCTGCACTCATCCATGTTTGCACAGAGGCTCTGCTCTGCTCACATCTCTTCTCCTTCTCAGCCAAATCACCAGGGCTGGAGAGAGCCCCTGTGTTCCTCTGTCCCTGCTGGTTTCTCGGTCCAACAGTTGGTAACCACATGTCAGTGATCTTCCTTCCTCCCCTGGGCAACAGGAATGGATGTGGGGGCCTGTTCTCAGGCATTGCCAGCCCAGCGTGGATGGGGAAGCTCAGACAGACAGTGCTGACTTTCCTGCTGGATCCCACCCTGTGAGATGGAGTCTGTTGCTTTTGAAGCATCACCCCCTTCCCCTGAGAAAGCCCAGGGTCAGTAGTTGTCCTACTGCTTTCCCAGGGTTGCCTGCGAGAGATGTGGGTCTGCTCTGCCCGTCCCGCCGGAGGCTTTGCACACCCCTGTTTGTTTCCCGAGAGCTCCAGTCAGTGCCGGAGGGGAACAGATTTTTGCACCCACCTGCAGCTCTTGGGAAGTGTCCCCAGTACCCTTGTCCTTGTTGATCTCCACATTGCCCTGCCTGCTCTATTTCAGACCAACTTGCGCTCTCTCAGAAATCAACCCTTTCACTGCCCCCATGCCCGTGACTGTTGTCCTCAGCTCCCACACGCTCAGCTCCAATTTCCAGCCTTGATACCCTCAGCCGCTTGGGCAACTTTTCCTGCTACTGCTGCCCGTGGCTACTGGCCACGGCTCCTGGAGTGGGTGGTGGAGGGGAGAGGAAGGTGAAACAGCAGCTGGGGGCCAGCCCAAAGACTGTTCCTTGCTTTACCACAGGAGCCATTCAGCCTCTCCTTACTCTGTGAATGGAGAAGGGTCTCCTTGGACCCTCTCCGGCCTCTGCGCCACAGCAGCGCCTTTCTGTGTGGTCAAAGAGGGCAGGGGCCAAGAAGGAAGGACCAGATGGAGGCCAGGCTTGAATGTAGCAGAAATTTAATCAGTAAAGAGAGGGAAACAAAATCACTCCAGGTGGAAGTCAGTATTGCAGGGAGCCAGTGAGCAGCTTGGAGTCTGAGATCCTTGGCTGTAGACAAGTTCCTGTGTGATTTCTGTCAAGCTGCCCCATAGAGGGAGAGGAGACAGAGGGTCCCCACCAGGCTGGCCTTAGGGGGACCTTTGCTGTCAAGGGGAACCAAAGCAAAGAAGGAAAAGGCAAGAAAGACAAAGCCATTTGACTCTCCTGGTAGCAGTGTTGGAAAATCTTGGTCCTCTGCCCAGCACCATGTTCCCAATTCCTCAAGATTTCTCCTTGAGACTTTCCCAGCATCTCTTCAGGAGCGATACCTCCTGCCACAGTAGCGGCTGGCAATGCCAGAGAGGTCACAGCAGCCAGAGGTGATGGGCACTCCCTGGCAGTTGAGGATGCTGCCAAGAGCAGCGGAGGTGGAGGAGCCCACAACGGTGTTCTGTGGGAAGGAGCTGAGGATGGGGCCGGGCAGGGTCACCACCACAGGGGAGGGCTGGATGACAACGGTGGAGCTCTGGCACTGCCTGCAACAGGGCTCACTGCAGCTGCTGGCCAGCGGGGTCGGGCCGCAGGGCTGGCAGGGCAGGCACGGGTTGTAGCAGGACATATCTCCAAGTCAGAGGGTACCTGGGAGAGAGGACAGAAAAGAAGCAGAGAACAGGTGGGTGTGAGGAGCAGCCACAGCCACTGCTGAGTGCGGAGCTGGAGACTCGGCCAGAAGCCACTCAGCCTTCAGGATTGTGTAAAGAGCAGCCTGGCCCAGAGAGGCTCTCTCCTTGTTATTAAACCAAGAAAACCCTGAGCCACACCACAGCCTCTCTCTAGCACACATTATCCCCACAAAGCTCTCTCATGGGAAGAAGAAGCAAACCCCAAAGCAGGTCAGAGCCAGTATCAGCTGAGATGTCCCTGGAGTGGAGATCTCACTTGCAAAGAGGAGGATGAAGAGCATTCAGACTCACCTGGTTCCCAAGCAGAAGGAGGCAGGAGAAGGGCATGAGAGAGCAGGGACTTGAGCCGGCTTTTATACCCACCCTTCATTGCTGCAGGACCAGAGGCACCTTTGCAGATGGAACAATTTTCTCACAAGCTCATCTTGAATGCAAACCATCACAGTTGATGAGATGGGCGGTGCTTTGGTTTCCAACACTGCTGCCTTTTCATTTCCGTGTTTGTTCCATGCCCATTCCCATTGGAGGCTTCTTCTGAGTGCTGGGATGAAAGGCCCCAGGATTTCCAGGGCAGGAACGCAGCAGCGTGGGCAGAAGACTCAGCTGCAGTGCTGGTTGGGTGCCGAGCAGGCAGTGACGTCAGCCTGGGTCACTCTGCGGGGGGTACGGGAAGCGTTCTCAGGCAGAAGCTCCAGCCATTCTCAGCTGGAAACTATGGGCTCCTGCTCATGAGCATGTGCCGTGTCCTTCTCTTTCGCTCTTGATGAACACTTGTTGTTGCCTCCCCAGTTGGATGCATTTCACTAGAGTTTTTGTCCCCATCCTGCCTGACCCTGCCCTCAGGAGAGATTTCTGTCTTGTTTTGACTTGTCCCTCCTCTGTGCAGCCTGTGAGTGAACAAACGATTCCATGGCCATGCCTGGGGCCTTGTCCGTTCCCGGAATGCTGAAGTCCTGCCCCAGTTCCAACTGTTTTCTTCTGCAGAGCCCACAGCTTGATGTGCTCCTACAGCCTTGACCCTGACAGGCTGGAGAGGTGGCCCTGTGCCAGTCTCATGGTGTTCACACATCCAAATAAAAGTTCCTGCGTATGGTTTAGGACAATCCCAATCATGGATAGAGGCTGGGCGATGAGTGGATTGAGAGCAGCCCTGTGGAGAAGGGCTTGGAGGAACTGGTGGATGACAAACTCAATATGAGCTGTCAACGTGTGCTTGCAGCCCGGAAAGCCTGAGCTGCATCAAAATCTCTCCCCAACGTCCACTCCTTGAACCTGACAGCTTTTCTGGTCTGTTTTGCTCTTTCCTAGGACCTCCTGAACCTGAAGTGGGACCAAAATGTCACAGCAGGGCAATGTTAATGACATTTGTCTTTGCTGCACAGGCTGGGGAGGCAGAGCCCTGGCCTCACCGTAATCCCAACACGAGGAGAGGGAGAGGAGCAGGACAGCTGGAAGTGTTACAGTGTAGGAGAGGGGCCTGAATGCAGAACAGGAATGAATGCTGGGTGGACAAGAGGACGCACAGATGTGTGGAATAATGGAAAGGTGCGGGAAAGTAAACTTGTGGCTGCAGACATGAAGAAGGCAGAGAGAAAGGTGAGGGAGGGTTCTCAGAGTCAAGGAAGAGTGGGTTAGAGATTGTAGCTACAAGGAGAAATGGGTCAAAAGGTGGATGTGTGTGTGGATGGATGGATGGAGAGAGACCGGAACACTGGAAGGGAGAGTGGGTGTTAGGGTGAAGGCCAGAGGGCTGAATTCAGGGCTAGAACTGCTGAAAGCCCGAGGGAAAGAGTAGGTCTAGTGAAAGGCTATTGAAAGATGAGCAGTCCTCATGCACAGGAGATCTTGATCTTCCAGCTGAGGATGGCTGGTCCTCCTGCCTGAGAAGAACACTTCAAGCAGCCCCACAGAGTGACCCAGGCTGATGTCACTGCCTCCTCTGGACTCGTCCAGCACTTGAGATGAGTCTTTTGCCTGCACTGTAGCACTCCTGCCCTGGAAATCCTGGGGCCTTTCATTCCAGGGTTCCTTTGAAGAAGACTTCATTAGGGATTGGGTGTGGAACAAACCTGGAAAAGAAAAGGCACCAGTGCAGGAAATGAAAAGCCAAGCCCATCTCATCAGCTGTGAGGGTTTGAATTCAAGATGAACTTGTCAGAAGATTTTTTCCCCCTGCAGAGATGCCTCTCTCCCGTGGCATTGAAGGGCAGGGATAAAAGCCAGCCAAGTGCTTGCTCTCTCATCTCCTTCCATTTCCTCCTTCTCCTCGGGCACCAGGTGAGTCTGAATCCTTTTCATCCACCTCTTCCAAGGTGAGATCTGCATTCAGTGGACATCTCAGTTGATGTTGGCTTTGTCATCTGCTGGGGCTTGGAGCACCTTTTCATGAAAGAGGGAAGTGGAGAGAAGTCAAGATGGGAGTTTGCTGAGGGGGCTTTTTAGTTTATGAACAAGGAGAGATCTTCCTCGGGTCAGGCTGCTTTCCATAGGGCCCTGCTCTGATGAGGCAATGAAGACCCTGAGACTTCTCCTCATTGGTGGCCTTGGCTCATTTGTAAAAGCGTAAGCAGGCTGCTCCTCACCTAAATTTGATGCTCTGCTTCCTCCCTGCTTGTCTGCCAGGTGCAGCTCTTGCCCAGAGACATGTCGTGCTACAACCCGTGCCTGCCCTGCCAGCGCTGTGGCCCGACCCCGCTGGCCAGCAGCTGCAGCAGGCAGTGCCAGAGCTCCACCGTTGTCATCGAGCCCTCCGCTCTGGTGGTGACCCTGCCCGGCCCCACCCTCAGCTCCTTCCCACAGAACACCGCCATGGGCTCCTCCACCTCAGCTCTGAGGGAACTTGCATCTCGTCCAGCAGTCTTGGTCTAGTGCAGGTAGACAGGAAACTCCACATGAGCCAGCAGTGTACTCAAGTGGCCAAGAAGGCCAATGGTATCTTGGCCTGCATCAGGAACAGTGTGGCCAGCAGGACCAGAGAGGTCATCATCCCCTTATACTCGGCACTGGTCAGGCCGCACCTTGAGTGCTGTGTCCAGTTCTGGGCCCCTCAGTTTAAGAAGGATGTGGAGATGCTGGAGTGTGTCCAGAGGAGGGCGACGAGGATGGGGAAGGGGCTGGAGCACAAGCCCTGTGAAGAGCGACTGAGGGAGCTGGGGTTGTGTAGCCTGAAGAAGAGGAGGCTCAGGGGAGACCTTATTGCTCTCTACAACTGCCTAAAAGGAGGTTGTAGTCAGGTTGGTGTCTTCTCTCAGGCGACCGGTGACAGAAGGAGAGGACACGGTCTCAAGCTTCGCCAGGGGACGTTTAGGCTCGATATTAGGAAAAAATTCTTCACTGAAAGGGTGATTGGCCATTGGAATGCGCTGCCCGGAGAGGTGGTGGAGTCACCGTCCCCGGAGGTGTTTAAAGGGAGATCGGATGAGGCTCTTAGTGACACGGTTTAGATGATGAGTAGGTGTTGGTGTTGGATCATACGCTGGACTCGATGATCTCAAAGGTCTTTTCCAGCCTTGTGATCCTGTGATCTCTCCTGCATCACCAGGCCTTATGGTGGCAGAAGGTGCCGTACCTGCTAAAGCTGCTGGGCACGGCTCTTGCGAAGTCTCGCTGAGGTCTCTGGACATGGTGCTGGGCAAAGGATGGATCTTCGGGCCGTTGCTTTCACAGGAATTGACCTTTTTTTTCTCCTCCTGAAAAGGCTGGCCGGAAGGGGACAGCACAGTCTCTCAGAAAACACGGCCCTTATCTCACCTTCCATTTGCACCCCTACCACTCTTTCTCTCTTTCTCTCTTTCCTGCTCTTCCCCAGAGCTGTTGGGCTCCCCAAAGCCAACCTTCACGCTGTGGCAAAGGCAAAGGGAAGCCTTGCATGACCTTCACCATGGCCAAGGGGGCAGTCTCTCACTTGCTCCTCATAATCCTCCCACTGAGAACCTGTGCTTGGATCGATCTTAATTACCCTTTGAGACTCATTAAAGATTTCTGCAAGTCACCCTGGATCTCTGAGTTCTTCCCTCCCTGGGAGCCCTCCCAAGCTGCCCAGGAAGAACGGCTTTGAATTTGGCAGGCTCATGGACTGGGGTGCTTCCTGCTCTGGTCACTGCTGTGCTGGGGAAGGGGGAGAGGACAGAAGAGGTCCCCAAAGGTTGGCAAGTGTGTTGATGAAGGAATAGACTGAGGGATGGTCCACGGACTCACCTCCACCTTCTCCTCCCCTTCATTGCCCAGGCTAGGGCCATGGAGAGCACGCGTGGGCATGGCCAGCAGGGATCCACCTCTCTTCCAGCCCCACCACCACTCCTGCACCACTTGCCAGGTTCCAGAGTTTGGCAGGCGTGCAGGGCTGACATCAAGCAGTTTGCATAGGGTGAAACAAGTGGTAAAGGAGGTGCCTGAGAGGAGCAGGGACTCAGTCACACCCAGGAAAAGGTGGAAAAAAGGCTGTGGCAGGCAGCAGGAAAGAGAAATGGTAGTCCTGGTGACAAGGAAAGGGAGGAAACCAAAGGGTGCTCAGGTAAATCCTTTGTGTTGGTGTCAGAGGAATAAAATTATGCACTGGTGCGAGGAAAGGGAAGCACTTCACCCCAGGGGAAGGCCTGGCCCTGCCAGGGCTGAGGAGTGGTGGGAGAGCACAGCAGAGAGAACCTGGCAGAGCTCTGACAAACTTTTCTGGTCTCTTGGAGTGGAGCTTGGCCAGGTAAGGGCTGGCTCCTCTTGCAACTCTTTCTAGGTCTGATGATTCCTGGAGGCACTGGTATCTTAATTGCCCCACTCCTGATTTCCTTGTTCTTAATTGCCTGCCTGGAGTAGCCAAGGAGCATTTTAATGGTGATCTAAAATTGTGTGGAGATCTTATCGCAGGCCCTCAGGCAGGGAAACCACACTGGGTGGAGCTGCTGCCCTGTGTGCACAAGGGAGCTCAGCTCTCAGACAACACCCGATGGGCTGAGCATCCTCTGCACACAATGAGGGTCGGTTTCTTCAATTCACCCCGAAATCCTTGATCCCTGTCCTCACAACAGGCCCCCAAGGTCACCCTGGTGGGGACCATGTAGCTTCTCCCAGTCTGTGGGACAGACAGACAAACATCACGCAGGAACAAGCCCGAACATCCACAGCCCAGCCGTGCAGACTCTCTCCTTCCCGCAGTGCTCCCTGCATTGCTGATTTCCACTTGAACTGACTTTGTTTCTCTCTTTTGACTCTGCTGCATTCAAACGGGACCTCCATGTGGTCCTTCTCTCTGTGGACACTTTCCAGATGCCAGAGGAGAGAGGAAGGGGATGAGGGCACAAGGAAACCCGTTTCCATTTGCTGAGGAATGGGAGATTGGGACACCTCGCCGTAGCCGCTCGTCTGGGCAGCATCCCCTGGATCTGAGGAAAGCAGCCCTGGATTCTCTGCTGCCAGTGACCATCAGTGCTGTGTCTCTGCCCACAAATGCTCTGAAAGGCAGGAGGTCCTGAAGAATCAGGAGCCCCATGAGCTCTGGAGGAAGGGCGTCCCTCTTGCTTGCTCTGTTTGGAGCTGCCCTGGGGTGATAAGGGGTGGGTGAGCAGCTCTGGAAGGTGATTTGCTGTAGAGAATGGCAGGAGCTGGAATGCAGGGAGCAGCCTTTGACATAGCCCATATCTGCTGCTCCACCTTTCCCTCCTCTCCACCACCCAATCTAGAAGAAGCCCAGGCCAGCAGCCACGGGCAGGAGTAGCTGGGAGATGCTTTTCCAAGGAATGACTGCTGAATGCATCAAGGCTGGAAATTGGAGCTCAGCACACGGGAGCTGAGGGCAATCAGCATGGAAATGGGGAGAGGGGAAGGGAGGTGTTTTGAGGGAGAGCAAAGGGCTCTGCTACAGAGCTTGAAGGAGAATGTGAAGATCAGCAAGGCTGCAGGTGCTGGGGGCACTTCCCAAGAGCTGCAGGTGAGGGCAGAGCTCTTGACTGCTTCACTGGTCCCCCCAGACAGTCCCTGCTCAGGAATTGCCTGCATTTCTGGGGACAGAGGATTTTTTTTACATGGAAATCACATTCATTCTGATTGGTGGAAATGTCTCCAGGCAACCACCACCGTCTCCTGTCCTGTTTCCTGCACGAAATTCTGTATGTTGTGACAAAAGCATTCAAGTGGAAGAACAAAAATCCCCACACCACTGTCCTGCCAGAAACACTCCTGCAGTGTGGGCTCCTCTCCCTGGGCTGCAGCTCCTTCAGGACACAGCCAGCGGCTCCAGCGTGGGGTCCTGCATGGGCTGCAGTGTGCACAGCTGCTGCCCCATGCTCTGCCCTGGGCTGCAGGGAGGCAACTTGCATCACCACAATCTTCAACACAGGCTGCAGGTGAATCTCTGCTCCTGGAGCAGGTCAGGGCCATCATATAAGCCAGCCCAGCTCCTCATCCACTTCTCTTGCCTCTTTCTCGCGATGAAGTGAATGTGAAGCCCTTTCTTTGCATCCTTTTTTCATCATTGTCCTGCACTGTGTGCTGGGTCGTGGCGCTGTTTGTCATGGGAGGTAGAAAGTGGGCAGTGAGGCAGAAAGGTTTCTTGGCCTCATGCAGACACGGTACTGCCAAGTGCCACCAGACCCAATGACGCTGCTAAATATTTCTTCAAAGAAAAGCCTCTTCAGGCAAGTGCCCAAAACCATTTGAGTCAGATATTTTCCCCAGAGCTCCACCGTTGTCGTCGAGCCCTCCGCTCTGGTGGTGACCCTGCCCGGCCCCATCCTCAGCTCCTTCCCACAGAACACCGCCGTGGGCTCCTCCACCTCCGCTGCCATCGGCAGCATCCTCAGCTCCAAGGGAAAGCCCATCTCCTCTGGGGGCGTTGACCTCTCCTGCATCACCAGCCGTTACTGTGGCAACAGATGCCAGCCCTGCTAAAGCCACTGACGACAGCCCAGAGCAGGACCCCCAGCCATCCATCCACACCTGGATTCTCAACTAAGGACAGCGCTTCTGGCCGTCATCGCTTTCAGAGATGCTGAGCATCCACTGCTGCCCTTCCCAAGGAGAGCAGCTGGCGCTCTCCGAATTCATGGCCAAAGAGTAACTTCCCAGCCTTCCCCTCTCTTCTGTCTCCTCTTGTTCTCCTTTTCTTCCAGGCTATAAAACTCTCAAAGCCAGCCTGAGGGGATCCTCTCACCCCTCTCCCTTTTTTATCAGGGAGATAAAACCCCCGTGGGATCTCCTCTGTGGGCGATTGTCGGAGAAGGGAGACGCGGACACCAGATGGTCGTCTTTTAAGTCTCCTTTATTATTCTCTCAGCTTCAACTTAAATACACTGGTTAATTATCTCATACATATTACAAAATTCAAGCTCATTATTGGTTAGTTCATTGTTTTCATTATTGCGGTTTATATACACAATCAGTTAATTATGCCTACTAGTCATTTTCTTATTGGCCAAGCTCTAAAAGCAACCTTAACATATTCCTCCTACTTTCGGTTACAGCTTCTATGTTATTTTGCCCGGATCTCAGCTCCTCTTGAGTTGTTTATCTCCTTCTCAAGGGCAGACTGTCCTTGCTGACTTGCCAAGTTATGCTGCCTTGACAAGTTCTATCCCTGGCCTACACGGCCGTATAATCTTCTGACCCTGACTTGCACAGCTCCTCCGTGTTTTTGCTCTCTAAGCCAATTTCCCAACAATTCCCCCGTTTTCTTTTTGTGCAAGCAGGGTCACTTTAAGCCCCTTCTCTATGTTTCTTCTAATACATGTTAGTGCTAATCTCAACATTATCAATCACAATCAACATCACTATTATTAATAAATGCAATCCTTCTTTAACAATGGTCATTAGCCAGGGAGACAAACCCCCAAACATTGATCTTAACCATTCATCAAAGGGATTAACATTCTTTTTCATTTGATTTACATGATTCCCCAGCCACGCTAATTGCCTATGTATAGATTGACTATGACCAGACAGATTAAAACAACACATTCCTTCAAAGTCATTACAACCATGTCCTTGGGCAAGTAACAAAAAGTCAACGGCTGCTCGATTTTGCAATATAGCATGCCTCATACTATCCATTTTCTTTGCCCTCTGTAAGATTTTCCAATCATGTTGTTCATATCTAGGCTGATGCTCTACCGACTGAGTGCTATTGATCATTCTCTGTATACATCGTATGACACACAGCATACATATCAAAACATATAAAAACTAATAAATCCAAAAGGGCACTTCACCCAATATTCTTAAATCATTAAACTGTCTTCCAAGAATATTCCATCCATTATAAAACATGTGCTGTTTGCTTGCTTCTATTAAAGTGATGACAGGTGAAGTTAGGCTTAATGTTAGTATTAGTGTTAGTAGGGTTAGCAGGGCATAAACTGCAGGGTTCTTTCCTTATATTGAACGGAATATTCTCCTCATGCTTTGCCCCCACAAATGAAAAAGGGATACCCCTGATAGCAAAGCCAATGGTGCATTGTTTGATTTTGATATGTTTGCTGTTGTACTATTGGGCCACTTATTACTATTTCTAAATATCCCCAAAGATGAACTTAGATTTTGCACAAAAGATTTTTCTGTCCCCTTCTAACTAAACACCACACAACCATCCATTTTATTAATCCTAACAACACTATTATTGACATTGGAAGAACACTTTCTGCAGCAATGTCAGCACGAGCCATTGGTCTGCAGGCAGGTCAGTCAGACAGGTAAAAATAGGTTTTCCAGGGATGCTGTAACCAGACATGTCAAGTTCGTCCCGTTATGTTGGTTAGGGTGATCCACACATTTGTTCTCTGTTCTGCGGGCATCCAAAATGCTGCAGCCGTGGCCCAAGCCAGGATGATGATAGTACTGGCTGAACATTGCGTGCGGGTATCCATTGAGGTCCATGATCTGTGGAAACACAAGCACACCCTCTTCCCCAGGTCAGCAAATCACAGGGAGCCGAGCACTGACCTGTCTGTAAGTCTCGCATCATCACTTTCACTCCTGGGCCCAAAATGTCGTAAAATTGGGAGTTCCTGTAGATCATCAGTGATATGCAAGGAATTCAATACATAAGTTACCTTATTCAAACGTGCCTCTGAAGGTTCATTCACCATTTCCCCCTTCCCCCCCTTTTTTTTTTTTTTTTTTTTTTTAAGCACTTTAAGGCTCCATGGGCACGTTCCACAATGGCCTGCCTGTAGGAGAGTGGGAAAGTCTCGTGACATATGCTGAAACATTATCAGTACACATAGCCTGGACCATTATCAGTTTTTAGAGTTACAAAACCCCGCAACGTTGCAAATGCAGTTACTAAATGGCAGTGGATCTCTCGTGCTCTTTTCTGCTCTGCGCTAGAGCACAGATGCTGCTGTTCCAGTAACACCAGCGCCGCTCTCCATCAATCCTGTTAAAACACCCTTGGTGTGCAAACAGCTGTGAATCAATTCCCTTTTCAAAGAGGGGCGGTTGAACCCCTGGAGGAACAAGGTGAACTGTAGCGGTTAATAAGTCTGCTGTGACTGCGGCGGGCAGGACCGCTCCTGAGCTGTCCGTTGTTCCGGCGCGTGATTTCCTGGCTGGGGGGAGTGTGGAGCGGGCCGGGGGGGGTGGGGGGGGAAAGCGAGGGACAGCACTCGCTCCGGCAAGGGATCCCTTTGTTGCCCCCCCCGGCTGCCCCCTCCAGGTCCGTTTGTTTCCCCCTCTCGGTGCTGCGAGGAGGATTCTGATCAAACGCTACTTTCTGAGTCGATGTGAAAATGAGAACGGCTAAACAAGTGGATACAACAGTGTCTCTATCAGATGGTTCGTCACTGTCACGGCCATCCTCGCTTGCCATATTATCTGCTGCCCGCTCCGAGTGCACCAGTGGCGACTCCTCCTGATCAGGGGGCGACGCTGCCGATGGTCCAACAGATTGGGCTCGCAAAGCTGCCGCTGCCCCCGTCGCTACCTTATTTTAAGTTCCTAAGTCCTATAAGGAGTCAGTAACCAGTCCCCAAACTAATAACCCTGGTATTTCTTTCTTCGGGTTTATATCTTTTAATCCTAACTTTTCTATATGGGCAATAAATAAATCATATGCTGCTTGCCTGTCCATTCTGTTTTCGTCAGCGCTGTTGCAGCTCTCCGGCTCCGG
The DNA here is from genome assembly GCA_033558235.1 of Neomorphus geoffroyi. Lineage (NCBI taxonomy): Eukaryota > Metazoa > Chordata > Aves > Cuculiformes > Neomorphidae > Neomorphus > Neomorphus geoffroyi. Next base: position 793,795 of record JAUMJM010000037.1, read on the forward strand.
CAGCACGTAGGGCCCAGGACCACCGCTGTAGCTCCTGAGAGTGCTTTCCCTTCATCGTTTAGCACCGACCTGGCTGCATCAGGTCCCCACGCTACTTCACCGACCGTGGCGTTGCCTTTTTATCACGTCGGGGTCACCATTTGTCGGAGAAGGGAGACGCGGACACCAGATGGTCGTCTTTTAAGTCTCCTTTATTATTCTCTCAACTTCAACTTAAATACACTGGTTAATTATCTCATACATATTACAAAATTCAAGCTCATTATTGGTTAGTTCATTGTTTTCATTATTGCGGTTTATATACACAATCAGTTAATTATGCCTACTAGTCATTTTCTTATTGGCCAAGCTCTAAAAGCAACCTTAACATATTCCTCCTACTTTCGGTTACAGCTTCTATGTTATTTTGCCCGGATCTCAGCTCCTCTTCAGTTGTTTATCTCTTTCTCAAGGGCAGACTGTCCTTGCCGACTTGCCAAGTTATGCTGCCTTGACAAGTTCTATCCCTGGCCTACACGGCCGTATAATCTTCTGACCCTGACTTGCACAGCTCCTCCGTGTTTTTGCTCTCTAAGCCAATTTCCCAACAGGCGATGGACATGGATTTTCAACGGCTGCCAATGCTCCCCCTGCTCTGGCTGCCCCCTCCTCTACAAGTGACCTCCTTGCCCTCTTCAGAGTCATTCAAGTTTTCTGCATTCCAGTTTTGCCTCCACTCAGTCCTTTTTTGGTGTCACTGTCTGGAGCTGTCAAGGAAGAAAGGCATTGCCCTGGGTGGTGGGAGGAAAGGTGGGGACTCACGTGGCCCTTTCATGACTCCCTGAGGAAGGGGAGGGTGGCACACAGGACAATGGGGTCCTTTCCAGTCCCTGTCTCTTGGAGCTGAGCAAGTCATACTCGACTTCTCCTAAGCCAGTGGTGATCAGGCCCTGCATTCCGGCTTTACATTGGAACGAGGAGATGAGATATTACAAAGGAATTCTTCACGATGAGGGTGGTGAGGCACTGGCAAAGGTTGCCCAAAGGAGAAGTGGATGCCCCCTCCCTGAAAGAGTTCAGGGCCAGCTTAGATATGGCCTTGAGCAGCCTGGTCTAGTGGGAGGGGTCCCTGCAACTGGCAGGGGGGATGGACCTGGGTGATCTTTCAGGTTCCTTCCAACACAAACCATTCCATGATTTTACGATTCTCGAACCCTCTCCCATCCCAGGCTGCCACAAGAAAAGAAAAACACATGCAGAAAGATTAAGATTTCTGCCTTTCCACAGTGAGAGGCAGAAGAGGGATAGAGCAGACATCGTCCTTTGCAACCCCTCGGCATTCTCTCCATCCTCCATGTTTGTGTCTCCTCTCCCACCAATCTCAAGCCTTGATGGCATTGGCCTCTCCTGGCTCCTGCATGGGCTGCAGTGTGCACAGCTGCTGCCCCATGCTCTGCCCTGGGCTGCAGGGAGGCAACTTGCATCACCACAATCTTCACCACAGGCTGCAGGTGAATCTCTGCTCCTGCAGCACCTCCTCCCCCTCCTTCCTTCTTCACTGATCTTGGTGTCCCCATTGTTGTTTCTCTCACATTTTCTCACTCCACTCTCACAGCTGCTGCACAGCATTTGTTACCCTTCCTTAATAACGGTTTCCCAGAGGTGCCACCAGCCTCACTGATGGTCTCAGCTCTGGGCAGCAGTGGGTCCATCCTGGAGCCAGCTGAAAGTGGCTCTGTCTGCCGTGGGGCACCTTCTGCTGTCTTCTCACAGAAGCCATCCTGCAGCCCCCGTGATGAAAACCTTACCACCTAAAGGCAATACAGTGTCTTTACTCATGCTTTGAGCAGCAGCTGCTTTGTATGGAAGAACTTTGGCCACAGGGTGAACTCGGCCAGCTCAGGGTGACAGGAGGCTGCAGGCCACTCATTACAGGTAAAGGCACCGCCTGCACCTTTGTGCAAACCAGGAGAGGAAAATGACCACACATCAACAGAATCCAGGGCAAGGACATCAAAAAAGAGTACATGAACACTCACAGGGTAGCCAAAGCATTATTTTTGGCTGCTTTCTAACTTAACGTTGCATTTCTCTGCCTTTTGAATAGGGATTTTTTACCCTCCAGTGAGTCTAGAGAAACTCACCACTACAAATCACTTTTAGTGTCTGAGCCTCCGTGTCTGTAGCGCAGAGGCAGCCTGGCTTCTCCCAGGCACACAGCCCTCTGCTGCCACATGAACATGGCACTGCTGCTCCCTTTTCAAGGAGAGGTGGGAGCATTTAGAAGAAGCTTTGGAGTGGCACTGCACAGCGACACTCCTCTCCTCGTAGAAAGCAATGAGGATGGTGAGGAATGATTTGGTCTCTAAAATTGTGAGCAGCTCCCAACCCTTTGTTGCCTTTCTTGAGGTTAGCAAAGGCTTCCGAGAGATTCTTTCCAGGGACTGAGTGGAGAGGGACCATGCCTTGGATGTATTCCAGCTGGTCCCATGGACTCATCTGTGACCAAATTGAAGTAGGAACTCCCTGATTCTTTCTTCTACTGTGGATACCGCTTTATTCCCAGAAAGTCTGCTGGGAGCCTGAGCTACGGGACGGGCCTGAGGAGAAGCCACTTCAGTAAAAGCAGAGGAGAACTATCTTTCGAGCACTTCAGTCTTTCCCCTGTGCCATCCTTTTAGCTCAGTATCTCTTCAGTCCAAGGTCTCGGCCCGTGCCTGACACAGCGCTGGATTGACGGGCTGCCAGGTACATCTGACAGTGACTTGGACACAAGGCAGGGCTGTGTGTCACACCAGATGGCACTGACACTGCACTGAGGGCACATTGACTCAGTCACATCCTGGAGGAGGCTGGCAGGATTTCTCAGCCTTTGTCCCTGTCCATAAAGCAAACCCCATCCTTTGGAACTGCCGAGACCTGTGGAGAGCCGTGTCCTGGCCTGGAGAAGCAGGGAGTGGGGGCTCCCAGCAGACTGGGGCACTCCCAGTATTGTTAGACTGAAGTAAACTCAGGATTCAAACTGGTGTGAAACAATCCTTGTTGGGCCCTGGGATCAGCAGCAGCAGGTGTGAGCTTTGGAGGAGCAGGAAAAGAACCGATGATACCGAGGGCTGCATTTCAGTGCCTGCGCTGAGGACAAGTCTCTGCTAGGTTGGTTCTGTGGTTGTTGAGCTGCACTCAGGCTCTTTCTACTCTGGCTGCTCTGCGGAGCTCACGGAGAGAGCAGTGGAGAGCGCTGCTGCCGTGAGCAGAAGAGTCCCTCAGGAGGAGGGCCAAGCAGAAGGGTGGTTGGACAAGGTCACATCTGGTGGGAACTTCCAGTCTCAAACCTTCTGTGCTTCTCCAGGAGACTTTTCCCCAAATAACTTCTCCCGCAGTGGCTGTGCCCTCCAGGACAGCAGAAGAGGAACATTTCCCGTACCTGACCGTTACCAAAAGCCACAGAGGAGGCTTTTAGATTCGCTTCTGCATCTTTCTTCTGGTTTGAGCTAAAGCAGAATCAGTTTTCTAACTTCAGCTCAGTCCAATCTGAGTAACTTCATTTTCTGAGAGTCAACTGCCTGTTTTTCAGCCAGTGTTTCTGTCTAGAAGTGATCACAGGGGGCACCGGGTTGCAGAAAGGACATTGCTTATGTCCTATAGAAACCAAGGCCATCGTGGAGCTGGTGGGGCTGGAAGACAAAGACAAGAAGGGTCGCACCTGCAGGAAAGGACAGACAGGACAGGTGCCCCAAACTGAACAACAGACGATTCCATCCCGTACACATCATATTCGGTATAAAGCTAAGGGAGCACAAGGGTCTCACTCTCTTCTTCCATGGCCAACGTCCAGTGAGGACCTCGTCTGGCTTTTTGACCATAATCCCTGATCCGTGCGTTGCTGAATCCAGTCTCTGAGTCCAGCTCCGTCCTGCCACTCACCTTACCTGCTCTACAGATTTTGTGGTGATCTACAGTCTTTGAGATGTGGGGCTATGATTTCATATATTTGTATCTTTAATTGCTTTCTTATTAATAGAACTGTTGTTGTTGTTGTTATTGTTACTATCGTTATTTCACAAGTACTTAGATTTTCCTTCCAACTCACTGGATTTTGACACTCCTTTTCCTGGGGGTGGGAGGGAAAGGAATTGGGGATTGGGGGCCCAGCAGCTCAGTTTTAGCTGCTAAATGCAGAGAGGCTCAGGCTAAACCGTGACAGTCTTGCAGAGGGGCCTTGGCTTCTATTGCCCACGTCTACTCATTCCTGGTGACACAGCGCTGCTCTAGCATGATCTCTTCACGACTGTCCCCTGGACGACTCACACGTGTCACAGGGGCTGTGTCACGATAAAGGCACTGGTCGGTCAGGGCACCGGAGAGACTGCAAAGCTCCAGGTGTGCATCCGCTGCTGTGAAGCAGCAACACAAATGTCCGAGCTGCACTCCAGGGTCACATTGCCTTTGCCCCGCTTCCTGGGGACAGTGGCCACATCTCCTCAATAAAAGCCAAAGGGGACACACCATAAACTGGAGAGAAGAGACAACCACCTGACTCGTCTGGCTGTCTTACAGTTTGGATGCTGAGTACGTTGGATCTCTGTCCAAAGATTGCCCACAGAGAATTTCAACCAGTTTTCCCTTTTGGCATTTCCCAGGGATTTTCTTACTGTGCTCAGGCAACAAAGTAACATTTCCTTTGTGCCTGTCGAGTTTCAATGAATTTTGCCCAGTGAGCAATGCCTGATGTAAATGAACAACTCTGCGTCCTTCTCGACATTGCTGAGCTCCAAAGCTCCAGATGAGCCGTGCCACTGCCTGATGACCTCGATGGCAGCCGTGAGCTAGGCTGCTGCTTCCTCTGCCCCCGCTGAATTTGAACGTGGGGGCCAAGAGGGACTCTCAAACACTTCCTCAGGGCTTGGGAGCGCGGCAGGGAGCCTCCACGGGGAAACAGCCTGGTTGTGCTGGGAGGGAGGGAAAGGGAAAGACACAGCACATCCTCCCTCAAAGAGAGCCCTTGAGTGAGCAGCCCAGGACTGCAGTGCTGGGAGCAGATGGGTCCCTTCCGGTAACCACGGCCGAGGCAGCCCCACCAGTGCACCCAGCCCAGCATCATCTGCCTGCACAGCACCCACCTGGCAATGCAGGTGCATCTTGTCCAGGCTCTGACACGTTCCTGACCCAGAAATCCTGGAATGCCTGGATCACAGCACTCCCAAGAAGCCTCCATGAGGGAAGGGCACTGCGTAAGCCAGGAAATGAACAGGTAGTGTTGGGGAAAACAAGCACCCAGCCCCTGCCATTAGCTGGGATGTTTTCCACCCATCACGAGCGCCTCGGAAAATTGCCACCTCTGTAGAAGCTGAGTCTGGGCCTGGGGCAGGTCAGGGCCACCATAAAAACCAGCCCAACTCCTTGCTCTCTCATCAACTTCACACGCCTCCTTCTCAGGATCAGGTGACTGTCAAGTCCTTTCCTCCTTTCCTTTTCCTGTACACGCACATTCATACTTAATCCTGTGCTGGGTCCTTTTTGTTGCTTGTGTTGGGAGGTGGAAGAAGGACAAATTTCTTACTCAAATTGTGTCGCACAGTGGTCTGAAGAGACTCCCTCTTGAAGAAATAGTAAGCAGCATCATTGCGCTTGGTGACACTCGGCGGTACCGTGTCTGGGTGAGGCGATAAAAACCTTTTGCCTCACTGCCCAGTTTCTTCCTCCCTTAGCAGCTACCTATGACATATTCCCAATGGTGTGATGGATTCATAGGAAACTGCTCCTCACATGTCTCTTCTCTGATTCCTCTCTGTTGTCTCTGCCAGGTGCAGTTCCAGCCCAGAGACATGTCCTGCTACAACCCGTGCCTGCCCTGCCAGCCCTGCGGCCCAACCCCGCTGGCCAGCAGCTGCAGTGAGCCCTGTTGCAGGCAGTGCCAGAGCTCCACCGTTGTCATCGAGCCCTCCCCGGTGGTGGTGACCCTGCCCGGCCCCATCCTCAGCTCCTTCCCACAGAACACCGTTGTGGGCTCCTCCACCTCCACTGCCGTTGGCAGCATCCTCAGCTCCAAGGGAAAGCCCATCTCCTCCGGGGGCGTTGACCTCTCCTGCATCACCAGCCGTTACTGTGGCAACAGATGCCAGCCCTGCTAAAGCCACTGATGACAGCCCAGAGCAGGACCCCCAGCCATCCATCCACACCTGGATTCTCAACTGAGGACAGGGCTCCTGGCCATCGCTTTCAGAGGGGCTGAGCATCCAGTGCTGCCCTTTCCTAAGGAGAGCAGCTGGGGCTCTCTGAAATGCTGGCCAAAGTGCAACTTCCCAGCCTTCCCCTCTCTTCTGTCTCTTTTTTTGTCTTCGGTTCTTCTGGGCTAAAGGACCCTCCAAGCCAGGCTGAGGGGGCTGCTGACCCCTCTCCCTCCATGTACCAGGCAGTTGGATGCCCTGTGAGATCTCCGCTGTGGGCAATGGGCACAGACGTCTGACAGTGCCAGGGCTCTCCCTGCTCTGGCTGCCCCCTCCTCTACAAGCCACCTCCTTGCCCTCTTCAGCGTCATTAAAGTTTTCTGCATTCCAGCCTCTGCCTCCAAGTAATCCTTTCCTCGTGTCATTGTCTGGAGCTGTCGAGGAAGAAAGGCATTTTCCTTGGGTGGTGGGAGGAAAGGTGGTGGCACAAGTGGCCCTTTAGTCATTCCCAGAAGAAGGAGAGAGTGGCACACAGGAGAAGGACTGCCTTCCAGTCTGTGTCTCCTGGAGCCGAGTAAGATATACACGGCTCCTCCTAAGCCAGCTGTGATCATGCCGTGCATTCCGGCGTCATGCCCTTGACTCGGTCCTTCACAACGTCCATTCCTCTGAACTGGAGAGGTATTTGATAGGTGGGCTCTCTGTTGGATGAGGACGTGGTTGGATGGTGACATTCAGAGAGTAGAGGTGTACAAGCAGTGTCTGCCCTGCCAGCCATGGCTCCTCCTACGCCCGTGTTTGTCAGGCCCTACATTCTGGCATGAGGCACCTGACAGTGTCCCCCAGAACATCCTTCCCTCTTAATCAGAGAGACACGGTTTTGATTGGTGGACTGTTGAGTGGAGAAGGAATTTGTTTGGTGGCCGCATTCAGAGAGTAGTGGTCAACAGCTCGATGTCGAGACGGAGATTCATGAAAAGTGGTGTCCCTTAGGGGTCCGTAGTGGGAGCAGGGCTGTTGAATATTTTCATCACAGCATCGTAAGGTTGGAAAAGACCTTTGAGATCATGGAGTCCAACCTATGGCCCAACACCTGCACCTACTCTTACTTGTCAATTACACCATGTCACTAAGTGCCTGATCCAATCTCTCCTTAAACACCTCCAGGGACGGTGACTCCACCTTCTCCCCGGGCAGCGCATTGCAATGGCCAAGCACCCTCTCAGTAAAGAACTTCTTCCTACTGTCAAGCCTAATGGACAGCAAGATCGAGGGTATCCTCAGCAGGTTTACGGACGACACCCAGCTGAGTGGGGCAGTTGTCTCACCAGAAGGAGGGGTTTCATCCAGAGAGACCCGGAAAAGCTGGGGAAGTGGGTCTGTGTGAACCTCCTGAGGTTCAACAAAGCCACGTGCAAGGTGCTACCCCTGGGTCAGGTCAATTTGTGGTTTCAATACAGGCTGGGTGATGGCATGATTGGGAGCAGCCCTGTGGAGAAAGCCTTGGGGTGCTGATTGATCAGAAGCTTGACATGAACTGTCAACGTGAGCTTGCAGTCCAGAAGGCCAACTGTATCCTGGGCTGCATCAGCAGAAGTGTGGGCAGCAGAGCGAGGGAGGGAATTCTGTCTCTCTACTCATCTCTTGAGAGACCTCGCGAGGAGTCCTGTGTCCAGTTCTGGAATCCCCAACATAAGAAGGATATGGAACTGTTGGAATGGGTCCAGAGGAGGCCACAAGATGATGAGAGAGCTGGAGCACGTTTTCTGTGAAGGTAGGCTGAGAGCTGGGGTTGTTCAGCGTGGAGAAGGCTCTGGGGGGACCTTAGAGCGGCCTTCCAATACCTGAAAGTTGCTCCAGGAAAGCTGGGCAGGGACAACTAGTGCTAGGACAAGGAGGAATGCCTTTGAATTGGAAGGGGGAAGATTTAGATTAGACATTAGGAACAAATTCTTCTTGATGAAGGTGTTGAGACACTGGCATGTGGACTCTCCAGAGAAGCTGTGGATGCCCCCTCCCTGGAAGTGTTCAGGGATGGGTTGGATGGGGCCTTGAGCAGCCTGGTCTAGTCAGAGTGATCTTTGCGGGCGGCAAGAGTGCAAAACTGGATGGGTTTTAAGGTCCCTTCCAATAGAAACCACTCCATGATTCCAGAACCCGCTCCCATCCCAAGCTGCCACAAGAGAAGAAAAGCAAATGCAGAAAGATTAAGCCTTCTGCCTTTCCAAATGAGGGGCAAAAGAGGGATAGATCTCTCCTGACCAGCTGGCTCTGCAGGGTCAGTTGCACCCTGAGATGCTCTTTGTCCTCTTGGCTGCCAGGGCACTTCTGAATCCAATTGAGCCGCTCTCTTTGTGCAGGGCTGCCCTCCAGCCACTCCCCTCCCAATTGTTCCTGGAGTCTGATGCCACTCTGCCCCAGGAGAAGGATCTGACATGGAGTCTCACTGAATTTCATAACCTCAGTGATTGCCCAGTGCTTCAAAGTGACCTTGGAGCATGGCATCCGGTACTCTCCAACAGCCAACCTTGTCCTGATCAGACGGGAATTGTTGCCAGAGAAGGAAGGAGAATTCAGAGACGTAGGCATGGATGCAGCACAAATTTAATGGGTCTAAAGAGGAAAAGCAGGTGGCACACAGGGAGCACCAGGGGCAGCCACCAAGACGCAGTGGAGCTCCTGCAGAGTGTCCATCTGCCTCCCTGCAGAGGGAGGGAGGTCAAAATCTCCCCCCTGGTTTGGCGTTGGGAGGAAATGATAGCAAAGGAAAAAGAGAGAGAAGAGAGTGGAAGAAGGAAAACAGTGGCCTGAAGCTGTAAATAAAATGACTCAAAGCTTTATCTTCTGTCCAACACCGTATTCTGAGGTCTCGGGAGGTTGTTGTGCAGAGATGTTGCCATCAGGTTTAGCAGGGCCGACATCTGTAGCAGCTGCTGATGCAGGAGAGGTCAACGCCCCCGGAGGAGATGGGCGTTCCGTTGGAGCTGAGGATGCTGCCAACGGCAGCGGAGGTGGAGGAGCCCACGGCGGTGTTCTGTGGGAAGGAGCTGAGGATGGGGCCGGGCAGGGTCACCACCACAGGGGAGGGCTCGATGACAAAGGTGGAGCTCTGGCACTGCCTGCAACAGGGCTCATTGCAGCTGCTGGCCAGCGGGGTCGGGCCGCAGGGCTGGCAGGACATGTCTCTGGGCAAGAGGTGCACCTGGGGGAGAATCAGGGAGGAAACAGGGCATGAGGACTCATGAGGAGCATCTCTGCACCCAACCCCACGGCAGGCAAAACACCTCCTGGCCCAGCACACATTGCTCAAATAAAATCCCAACCGACACCTCAAGCACATCCCAGCCCCTCTCTGGGCAAGCCCTGCTCTCCCCTTCCCTCTCCCAGGAGAAGCAGCTCCCAGCCCTGCGCTAGCACGGCCCACAGCAGCTGGGACAGACAGCGAGGAGACACCTGGTCTGGAAGGAGGAGCAGAAGCGGCTTCGCACTCACCTGATTGCCAAGGAGAGGGAGGTGAGAGAAGTGGATGAGAGCGCAGAGAGCTGGGCTGCCTTTTATAGTGCTCCTGCCCTGCCTCAGGCCCAGGGGCTCCCTCTGGGGAAGGGATCATTTTCTGACAAGCTCCCAGGAAACGCCAACCATCCCAGCTAATGGGATGGGCTGTGTCCTGCTTTCCTGCCCTGCTGCCTTTGCATTTCCTGCCTTATGCCTGGTGCTCTCCCAGATGAGGCTTCTCTAAGTGCCAGGGAAGAGAGGCCTGAGGGTTTGTGGGGCAGAAACGCATCAGCGCATGGAGAAGACTCATCTCCAGTGCTGGTGGCATCTCATGCAGGCAAGTGTCAAGCAGCAGGGTCATTGCTGTGGGCTTGTTTGTGGTGAAGTTGTCAGGGAATGGGCATCGCACTCGTGTTTCTCCTCTGAATGCCCACAGCCATTCAGGTGGGAGGACTTGGCCCATCCTTTTCTCTTTCTCCTCCCATCTCTCTCTGATGGTCGCACATTATTGCACGCAGGGGTTCTCCTGCAGCAAGTGTCTGACCCTATCACAACACTGACCATGCTCTCAGGACAGTTTGGCTGGGCTCCTTTCCCTTGTCTCCTCTAAGTATGGTCTCTGTGGGTCCTCAGCAAGCAGCATGAGAGGGGTTTCCTGGAGAACAAGAAACGAACTTCAGTCCGTGTCTCCTGCACCCTCCGTTTCGTGCTTTGTAAAAGGAGAAAGCTGGGAGATCTTGCCTGCATCGTGATGGCTGGACGTGGTTGAAGCCCAGTCCTTGTCACGAGACCTCCTCATGACCTTGGCTCACTGGTGCACTCTTGGTATGGTTTGATGGCAGCGGGATGCTGGGCGCCACTCAGCCCCTCCCTCACCCCTGTGATTCTCCCTTCTGATTCTCTCCCGTCCCATTTGACAGGAGGCCCTCGGACAGCGTGTCCTGCCTTCCCACTCCTCTAGGAATGAGGAAGGGCCCACGTGCTCACCCACTTGTAGTGGCTGTGGCCCTGTCCGTGTCCCTCAGGCAACGAGGGGCTGAGACTGCGTCAGCTCCTGCTGTTGTTGTGAAGAGGTGTCAACATGGGCCTCAGCAACTGGTCGGGCCCTGTCGTGAGGTCGGGCACAACTCTGTGCACACACGCGTGCACGGACACTGCCAGCAGGCACAGGTGTGCACAGGGATGGTCACAGATGCACAAGCAAACGCGCACGAGGACAGGGACACGTGGAGCTGCGTACAAGCGCTGACAGCCGGGCACAGAAAGGGCCGTGTCCATAGAACCACGGTGTCCCCAGAGGCACCCAGGGGTGTGCACACACGAGCACACGGATGTGCGTGCAGAGAATCCCCCACACTGGGACACAATCCCACTGCCACGCACGTCATTGCCCAGGAGCACGTGGGGGCAGAGGCAAGAGCGAGGGATGGGACTGAGGAGCTGCCTTGAGCTCCCGCTGAAGCAGGGACAGGACACCCGAAGCAGGACAGATGCCCAGGCAGCCTTGCGGGAGGCGTCTCAGGGAGCGTCCAGGGAGAGGAGGAGGCCCCAGAGGTTGGCAGCTGCCTCCTGAGGGCACCTTAGGGTGAAAGGGAGTTGAAACGCTGAAGTGCAGCCACTGCCTGGGAAGGCAAGAGCCACTGCCTGTTGGGATGGGAAGGAACTTGGAGGACACGGTGATTCTCCCAGAAGCTCTTGGAGGAGCAGATAAGGATGGCCGGGCTGGGAGCAACCGGGGTCGTTCCTGTCACAGCATCATTACATAAAAAGTTCCAGGAGTGCTCCAGGCTGAGCTCACCTGACTCCACCACATCCTTCTGGCACTCAGGGGGACCCAGCACCGCTGCCGTGTCATTTCCTGGGATGTTTCCGTTCCTTAGGAGCTGCAGGAAGATGGTTGTGGCTTCCTCTGGGCCTGAGGCTGCACAAGGCTGGGATAAAAGCAAGCCTTGCTCTTTGCTCTCTCAACCACTTCTGCCCCCTCCTTCTCCTTGGCTAGCAGGTGAGTTGGAAGCCCCTTTGTCCTCCACCTCCTCCTCTAGGCCTGGGTCTGGCCTTCAAGGAGAGCTCAGCTGATCCCTGCTCCTTGGTCTTCTCTCAGTGCTCTCAGATGGTGGTGGTGGGAGAGGGCAGAGCAGAGCTGCTCTGTCATGGGGAGAGGCTGAGGCTGAGGCTGGGCTGAGGTGGCTCTTTGCTCCAGGCTCATCAGGAGGATCCCTGGGCCTGGCTGCTCTTTGAGGGACCCTGCTGTCTGTTCCCTGCTGCAGAGCCTCTGTCTCCTCACATGGCAGGGACCTTGGCTTCCTTTTGGTGGCTTGTCTGCAGTCTCTGAGTAGTCCCTGTGCTCTGTTTCCTCCCTGGCCTCTCTCCCAGGTGCACCTTTAGCTCCAAGACATGTCCTGCTGCAACCAGTGCTGTCCCTGCGAGCCCTGCCGGCCCTGCCAGCCCTGCGGCCCGACCCCGCTGGCCAGCAGCTGCAATGAGCCCTGTTGCCTGCGGTGCCAGGACTCCACCTTTGTCATCCAGCCCTCCCCGGTGGTGCTGACCCTGCCCGGCCCCATCCTCAGCTCCTTCCCACAGAACACCGCCGTGGGCTCCTCCACCTCCGCTGCCGTTGGCAGCATCCTCAGCTCCAACGGAACGCCCATCTCCTCCGGGGGCGTTGACCTCTCCTGCATCACCAGCTGCTACAGATGTCGGCCCTGCTAAACCTGATGGCAATGGCCCTGGACAAGAACCTCTTAAGTCCTCAGGATGTGAGGCTGGACAAGAGACAGAGCTTTGAGCCATTCTTTCCTTCTCCCACTCTCTTCTCCCTCTTTCCTTTGCTCTTGCCTTGTCCCAATACCAAGGCGACTGGGAGCTCTTGGCCTCCCTCCCTCTGCAGGGCAGGCAGACGGACACCCTGCAGGAGCTCCACTGCACCTTGGTGGCTGCCCCTGGTGTTCCCTGTGAGCCCCCTGCTTTCCTTCTTTCCTCAGACTCATTAAAGTTGTGCTGCATCCAAGCCTGGGTCTCTGAGTCCTCCTTCCTTCTCTGGCAACACTTCCATTCAGGTCAGGGGAAGAGGTGGCATTTTGGGTTGAGTGCAACAGAGGTACTTTCCTCATTCCCGGAGGAGAGTGTACGGGACATTGCACTGCGTTGTCTTTTGTGCCCTGTCTCGTGGAGTTGCAGAAGACATTCCTGGCTCCTCCTCAGCCAGTTGCCATCCGTCCTTCCAGCCTTACTGCACCTCTTCCCAAATGGGCCCAGCTGCTGCTGCTGGATAACTGCAGACCTTGGGTGGATCCAGGGAGCTTCTTCTCTGCACTGTCTGCAGGGATCTGCGGGGTCCTTCTCTACGTACAGGATGCCGTGCTCTAAGGTAGCTTTGGAGCACCAGGTAATCATTAAGGTCCTGAATTATAACAAGAGCTTGGGCTTGATTCCGCACCTGGGCAGAGAGGCAGCAGACTCCAGGATAAACCAGGAGGAGAGTGGCCGGATTGCAGCCCTGCGCAAAGGAATTTGGAGGTGCTGGCTGAGTGCAACTCCATAGGATTCAGATTTACCTTGGCAGCCAGGAGGGCAAAGCACATCCCAGGGTGGGATGGGAGAGGGTTCTAGATTCGTGAGGAGACGTGAGGAGCCTGTGTCCTATGCCAGTCGCCAGCAACTCTTTGTCACGAGGGGATCCACTCAGTGACAGTGGCCTGCATGATGAAGAGAGCAGTGGAGAGCATCCCTGCCTGAGCAGCGCACTCCCTCCACATGAGGGACACACAAGCAGATGCGGTCTCTGCCCATAGGGAGAGGGATAGGGAGGGATCTTGGCGTGATTTTTTTAGAACAAGAGGAAAAGTCTGGGTGGGCATTTGAAACCGACGCGTGGATGGCCAGGAGGGAGATGAAGGCTCTCCTAACTGTGCCTCCAGGCAGAAAGACTCTCTGCAAGACTTTACATTTTCATCCGAAGAAAGCCGTGTTCAGACATCCAGATTTGCATGGCTGCCCTTTGGCCTTCGCACCTGCTCCTGACCAGCCTTCCTCCCCAAGGACATCTACAGTCAAAGCTTAAGGAGATCCCTTCCCCATGAGCCAGAGGGCTTGCAGAGAGCTGTCAGTGCTCAAGAGGTATTTGGATAATGCACTTAATGCCATGCTTATACTTTTGGTCAGCGCTGAAGTTGTTCGGCAGTTGGACGGGACGATCCCTTTTCTTTTCCACTCTCCTATATTCTACTCTCCTCTATTCTATTCTATTCTATTCTATTCTATTCTATTCTATTCTATTCTATTCTATTCTATTCTATTCCATTCCATTCCATTCCATTCCATTCCACTCTGTCCTTCTGACCACCTGTGCTTGAGCAGCATTTCCAACACAGGCAGGATGTTGCCCACCCACAGGGAGTGATTCTCCCCAGCAACACCACCACTGCCGGAAACAAAGAGCTCTGGGACATTTGCCCACCCTCTAAAGTTATTTCTGTGATTTGCTGCCGCTGACAGACACCCTGGACACTGAGTGTCCCTCACAGCCCTCCTCAGCCACGGCATTGCCCGCGTATCTGCTATCGCAAACAGTGAGTCACGCATAGGGCTTACATTTTGATTATATTTATTATTGCCTCCATAAAATTCCATTTCCCTGCTGTCAGACTCCATTACTGTTCAGAACTAGACACAATACTCCAGGTGGGGTCTTAGAAGACCTTCCTTTAGCCTATACCTTCAATTTTCTATACTGAAACCGTGGATAGCAAAACCCCCAGGTCTAGGGCCTTGCACTTGACATTGTCCAACCTCATGAGGTTCACACTGTCACGGTCCACTCGGGGACTCGTGATGATTCATTTGCCTTTATCTGGAAGCGCAAAATTAAGGCAGCCGAAATGCCAAGGGGTTATAATTCAATCAAAGAGAAACTTTATTATTTTTCCCCGTAAAGCGGCACGCGATAGACAGAGTGGAGAAAAGGGGAGGAAAAGGAGGAAAGAGGATTATAGCTACCACCACGGATCCAGAGGCGTCCCTATGGTCCCAGGCTCCGAGCAGCGTCTTGCCGGTCCTCAGTTGAGACTTGTTGTCACGACGGGCGATCTGTGATCCAGAGGTGGGGAGATTTCTCTCCGCTGGGGTTTGGTTAGGAACCATCTTTTATGCTCAGCAACAACACCTCGCACCTCCTCTCTCCCATGGATTGAGGCCAATCTCCACCTTCATTTCGCAATCCAGGTTGAACTGCGCAGGCCCCAAAAGTTCTCGCTTCGCTTGCCAGAACTCGTCTGCGCCTGCACCACCTTGTGTTTGGGGCTCTTCTGCTTCCTCACCTCATCTTCGTCTCGTGACCGCTAGGTGACCGGAAGACCCTCTGCGAGCCTCTGCGCATGCTCTTCCCTTGTTGGCGTTGGGTCAAGGAGGAGGTGGGGTAGCTTTGGCTGAGGTAGCAGGTGAAACCCATCTTCTGGACAGCATCTATTCAATTTTTCTTAGATGTTACTTGCAGTCCTTGGTCACGGCGACTGCCTGTTCCAGGCAGTGCCTCCATCTCGGGTCATTGCTCCTTGGTCTTTCTCCAAGTTCCTGATGGCGATGTTGAGACACGTACTGTTCTTCGGACCGAGACAAATACTGTTCTTCGGACCGACTCTTACACACACAGGGCCAATTCTCCGACTTGTCCACGTCCCTAGGGATGGGATGACATCCGAGCCTTCTGTCATCCAAACAGCCCTGCCCAGCTTAGTGTCTGCAAACTGTCCGAGGGTGCACTCGATGTCGCTGTCTTTATCATCGTTAAACAGCACTGGTCCCAGTACGCACCCCTGAGAGACACCACTTATCACACATGTCCACTGGGCCATCGAGCTGTTCACCACTACTCTCTGAAAATGACCGCCTAACCAATTCCTTATCCACCAAACAGTCAACTCATCAACTCTCTATCTCTCCAATTTAGAGAGAAGGATGTTGTAGGGGAGCACATCAAAGGCCAATGCCAGACTGTAGGAACTGATCACCCCTGGCTTAGGAGAAGCTGAGTATGTCTTCCTCTCCTCCAAGACACAATGATAGGGAGGGACTCTATTTTCCTCTGTCCCACCTTCCCCTTCCTCTGGCAATGATGAAAGGGCCACTTCTGCCTCCACTTTTCCTCCCACTCCCCAAGAAAAAACCTTTCTTCCGGGACAGCTCCAGATAACAACACTAAAAAAAAGGGATTACACCGAAGCAGAAGCTGGAATGCAGAAAACTTTAAAGACTCTGCAGAGAGCAAGTAGATCACTTCTAGAGGAGGGGACAGCCAGAGCAGGGGCAGCACTGGCAGTTGTCAAAAGCCTCTGCCCATTGCCCACAGTAGAGATCTCACAGGGCATCCGTCTGTCGGTTACGTGGAGGGAGAGGGTTCAGAAGATTTCCCAGGCTCAGTTTGTGGGCTTTATATCCCTGAAGAACAGAAGATCAAAGAGGGATGGAAAGCAGTTCAAGTCTGGGAAGTCACACTTTGGCCATGTCTTCAGAGAGCCCCAGCTGATCTCCTTGGGAAGGGCAGCAGTGGATGCTCAGCCTCTCTGAAAGTGATAGCCAGGAGCCCTGTCCTTAGTTCAGGATCCAGGGCTGGATGCCTGGGGATCCTCATCTGGGCTGTCATCGGTGGCTTTAGCAGGGCTGGCATTGATTCCAGCCAACCCAAAATGCTGGTCAGAAGCCTGCCTGGTCGTTTCTCTTCTGGTCTACTTCTTGCAATGATCTCAGCCCAGGCACGGCCAGACCTTGACTGTGGCTTCTGTCTGTTGGCAGAAGGGGCTCGTTTGTCGGGGATGCCCTGTCCCTGGAGGTGCATCAGGCAAGGCTGGTAGAGGCCTTCAGCAAACTGATAGGGTGGAACTTGGTTCCTGCCATGGTAGCGGTGGTAGAAACACATGATCTTTAAGGTCCCTTCCGACCCAAACCCTTCTCTGAGTCGACGATTCTACGATCTCTTTTTGCTGGCGTTCCTCAGCTCCCTAGATGAGCACCAGGCCCCACGTGCCATAATCACCTCCATGAATCTGCTAACCCTGTGTCACGATCCAGTCTGGACAGGCCAGGGCTGGCTGGGGTAAGACCAGGGGCCTGTCCTTAGCGTTATGGATTCAGTGCCCACCTGGCTCGGTGAAGGAGAAAAGATGCCAAACACTTCTTCAAAAAGGACTTTATTTCTCCGGGCCCTCCCTATCATTGCGTCTTGGAGGGGAGGAAGACATAGTCAGCTTCTCCTAAGCCATGGGTGATCAGTTCCTACAGTCTGGCATTGACCTCTTCCCCTGACCTGAATGGAAGTGTTACCAGAGAAGGAAGGAGGACTCAGAGACCCAGGCTTGGATGCAGCACAACTTCAATGAGTCTGAGGAAAGAAGGAAAAGAGGGGGCTCACAGGGAACACCAGGGGCAGCCACCAAGGTGCAGTGGAGCTCCTGCAGGGTGTCCGTCTGCCTGCCCTGCAGAGGGAGGGAGGCCAAGAGCTCCCAGTCGCCTTGGTATTGGGACAAGGCAAGAGCAAAGGAAAGAGGGAGAAGAGAGTGGGAGAAGGAAAGAATGGCTCAAAGCTCTGTCTCTTGTCCAGCCTCACATCCTGAGGACTTAAGAGGTTCTTGTCCAGGGCCATTGCCATCAGGTTTAGCAGGGCCGACATCTGTAGCAGCTGGTGATGCAGGAGAGGTCAACGCCCCCGGAGGAGATGGGCGTTCCGTTGGAGCTGAGGATGCTGCCAACGGCAGCGGAGGTGGAGGAGCCCACGGCGGTGTTCTGTGGGAAGGAGCTGAGGATGGGGCCGGGCAGGGTCAGCACCACAGCCGAGGGCTGGATGGCGACGTAGGAGTCCTGGCACCGCAGGCAACAGGGCTCATTGCAGCTGCTGGCCAGCGGGGTCGGGCCGCAGGGCTGGCAGGGCCGGCACTGGTTGGAGCAGGACATGTCTCTGGGCTGAAGGTGCACCTGTGAGAAAGGGCAGAGCAAACACAACATGAGGACACATGAGGAACAACTCTGCACCCAACCCCACGGGAGACAAAGCACCTCGTTGCCCAGCACACGCTGCCCAGCTCAAGGCTCAACAGACTCCTCAAGCACATCCCAGCCCCTCTCTCGGCAAGCCCTGCTCTCCCCTTCCCTCTGCCAGGAGAAGCAGCTCCCAGCCCTGCGCTAGCACAGCCCACAGCAGCTGGGACTGACAGCGAGGAGACACCTGGTCTGGAAGGAGGAGCAGAAGCGGCTTCCCACTCACCTGATTGCCAAGGAGAGGGAGGTGAGAGAAGTGGATGAGAGCGCAGAGAGCTGGGCTGCCTTTTATAGTGCTCCTGCCCTGCCTCAGGCCCAGAGGCTCCCTCTGGGGAAGGGATCATTTTCTGACAAGCTCCCAGGAAACGCCAACCATCCCAGCTAATGGGATGGGCTGTGTCCTGCTTTCCTGCCCTGCTGCCTTTGCATTTCCTGCCTTATGCCCGGTGCTCTCCCAGATGAGGCTTCTCTAAGTGCCAGGGAAGAGAGGCCTGAGGGTTTGTGGGGCAGAAACGCATCAGCGCATGGAGAAGACTCATCTCCAGTGCTGGTGGCATTTCATGCAGGCAAGTGTCAAGCAGCAGGGTCATTGCTGTGGGTTTGTTTGTGGTGAAGTTGTCAGGGAATGGGCATCGCACTCGTGTTTCTCCTCTGAATGCCCACAGCCATTCAGGTGGGAGGACTTGGCCCATCCTTTTCTCTTTCTCCTCCCATCTCTCTCTGATGGTCGCACATTATTGCACGCAGGGGTTC
The DNA here is from genome assembly GCA_033558235.1 of Neomorphus geoffroyi. Taxonomy (NCBI): domain Eukaryota; kingdom Metazoa; phylum Chordata; class Aves; order Cuculiformes; family Neomorphidae; genus Neomorphus; species Neomorphus geoffroyi. The sequence continues at coordinate 812,214 of JAUMJM010000037.1, forward strand.
TCCTGCAGCAAGTGTCTGACCCTATCACAACACTGACCATGCTCTCAGGACAGTTTGGCTGGGCTCCTTTCCCTTGTCTCCTCTAAGTATGGTCTCTGTGGGTCCTCAGCAAGCAACATGAGAGGGGTTTCCTGGAGAACAAGAAACGAACTTCAGTCCGTGTCTCCTGCACCCTCCGTTTCGTGCTTTGTAAAAGGAGAAAGCTGGGAGATCTTGCCTGCATCGTGATGGCTGGACGTGGTTGAACCCCAGTCCTTGTCACGAGACCTCCTCCTGACCTTGGCTCACTGGTGCACTCTTGGTATGGTTTGATGGCAGCGGGATGCTGGGCGCCACTCAGCCCCTCCCTCACCCCTGTGATTCTCCCTTCTGATTCTCTCCCGTCCCATTTGACAGGAGGCCCTCGGACAGCGTGTCCTGCCTTCCCACTCCTCTAGGAATGAGGAAGGGCCCACTTGCTCACCCACTTGTGGTTGTTGTGGCCCTGTCCGTGTCCCTCAGGCAACGAGGGGCTGAGACTGCGTCAGCTCCTGCTGTTGTTGTGAAGAGGTGTCAGCATGGGCCTCAGCAACTGGTTGGGCCCTGTCGTGAGGTCGGGCACAACTCTGTGCACACACGCGTGCACGGACACTGCCAGCAGGCACAGGTGTGCACAGGGATGGTCACAGATGCACAAGCAAACGCGCACGAGGACAGGGACACGTGGAGCTGTGTACAAGCGCTGACAGCCGGGCACAGAAAGGGCCGTGTCCATAGAACCACGGTGTCCCCAGAGGCACCCAGGGGTGTGCACACACGAGCACACGGATGTGCGTGCAGAGAATCCCCCACACTGGGACACAATCCCACTGCCACGCACGTCATTGCCCAGGAGCACGTGGGGGCAGAGGCAAGAGCGAGGGATGGGACTGAGGAGCTGCCTTGAGCTCCCGCTGAAGCAGGGACAGGACACCCGAAGCAGGACAGATGCCCAGGCAGCCTTGCGGGAGGCGTCTCAGGGAGCGTCCAGGGAGAGGAGGAGGCCCCAGAGGTTGGCAGCTGCCTCCTGAGGGCACCTTAGGGTGAAAGGGAGTTGAAACGCTGAAGTGCAGCCACTGCCTGGGAAGGCAAGAGCCACTGCCTGTTGGGATGGGAAGGAACTTGGAGGACACGGTGATTCTCCCAGAAGCTCTTGGAGGAGCAGATAAGGATGGCCGGGCTGGGAGCAACCGGGGTCCTTCCTGTCACAGCATCATTACATAAAAAGTTCCAGGAGTGCTCCAGGCTGAGCTCACCTGACTCCACCACATCCTTCTGGCACTCAGGGGGACCCAGCACCACTGCCGTGTCATTTCCTGGGATGTTTCCGTTCCTTAGGAGCTGCAGGAAGATGGTTGTGGCTTCCTCTGGGCCTGAGGCTGCACAAGGCCAGGATAAAAGCAAGCCTTGCTCTTTGCTCTCTCAACCACTTCTGCCCCCTCCTTCTCCTTGGGAAGCAGGTGAGTTGGAAGCCCCTTTGTCCTCCACCTCCTCCTCTAGGCCTGGGTCTGGCCTTCAAGGAAGCTCAGCTGATCCCTGCTCCTTGGTCTTCTCTCAGTGCTCTCAGATGGTGGTGGTGGGAGAGGGCAGAGCAGAGCTGCTCTGTCATGGGGAGAGGCTGAGGCTGAGGCTGGGCTGAGGTGGCTCTTTGCTCCAGGCTCATCAGGAGGATCCCTGGGCCTGGCTGCTCTTTGAGGGACCCTGCTGTCTGTTCCCTGCTGCAGAGCCTCTGTCTCCTCACATGGCAGGGACCTTGGCTTCCTTTTGGTGGCTTGTCTGCAGTCCCTGAGTAGTCCCTGTGCTCTGTTTCCTCCCTGGCCTCTCTCCCAGGTGCACCTTTAGCTCCAAGACATGTCCTGCTGCAACCAGTGCCGTCCCTGCGAGCCCTGCCTGCCCTGCCAGCCCTGCGGCCCGACCCCGCTGGCCAGCAGCTGCAGTGAGCCCTGTTGCCTGCGGTGCCAGGACTCCTACGTCGCCATCCAGCCCTCGGCTGTGGTGCTGACCCTGCCCGGCCCCATCCTCAGCTCCTTCCCACAGAACACCGCCGTGGGCTCCTCCACCTCCGCTGCCGTTGGCAGCATCCTCAGCTCCAACGGAACGCCCATCTCCTCCGGGGGCGTTGACCTCTCCTGCATCACCAGCTGCTACAGATGTCGGCCCTGCTAAACCTGATGGCAATGGCCCTGGACAAGAACCTCTGAAGTCCTCAGGATGTGAGGCTGGACAAGAGACAGAGCTTTGAGCCATTCTTTCCTTCTCCCACTCTCTTCTCCCTCTTTCCTTTGCTCTTGCCTTGTCCCAATACCAAGGCGACTGGGAGCTCTTGGCCTCCCTCCCTCTGCAGGGCAGGCAGACGGACACCCTGCAGGAGCTCCACTGCACCTTGGTGGCTGCCCCTGGTGTTCCCTGTGAGCCCCCTGCTTTCCTTCTTTCCTCAGACTCATTAAAGTTGTGCTGCATCCAAGCCTGGGTCTCTGAGTCCTCCTTCCTTCTCTGGCAACACTTCCATTCAGGTCAGGGGAAGAGGTGGCATTTTGGGTTGAGTGCAACAGAGGTACTTTCCTCATTCCCGGAGGAGAGTGTACGGGACATTGCACTGCGTTGTCTTTTGTGCCCTGTCTCGTGGAGTTGCAGAAGACATTCCTGGCTCCTCCTCAGCCAGTTGCCATCCGTCCTTCCAGCCTTACTGCACCTCTTCCCAAATGGGCCCAGCTGCTGCTGCTGGATAACTGCAGACCTTGGGTGGATCCAGGGAGCTTCTTCTCTGCACTGTCTGCAGGGATCTGCGGGGTCCTTCTCTACGTACAGGATGCCGTGCTCTAAGGTAGCTTTGGAGCACCAGGTAATCATTAAGGTCCTGAATTATAACAAGAGCTTGGGCTTGATTCCGCACCTGGGCAGAGAGGCAGCAGACTCCAGGATAAACCAGGAGGAGAGTGGCCGGATTGCAGCCCTGCGCAAAGGAATTTGGAGGTGCTGGCTGAGTGCAACTCCATAGGATTCAGATTTACCTTGGCAGCCAGGAGGGCAAAGCACATCCCAGGGTGGGATGGGAGAGGGTTCTAGATTCGTGAGGAGACGTGAGGAGCCTGTGTCCTATGCCAGTCGCCAGCAACTCTTTGTCACGAGGGGATCCACTCAGTGACAGTGGCCTGCATGATGAAGAGAGCAGTGGAGAGCATCCCTGCCTGAGCAGCGCACTCCCTCCACATGAGGGACACACAAGCAGATGCGGTCTCTGCCCATAGGGAGAGGGATAGGGAGGGATCTTGGCGTGATTTTTTTAGAACAAGAGGAAAAGTCTGGGTGGGCATTTGAAACCGACGCGTGGATGGCCAGGAGGGAGATGAAGGCTCTCCTAACTGTGCCTCCAGGCAGAAAGACTCTCTGCAAGACTTTACATTTTCATCCGAAGAAAGCCGTGTTCAGACATCCAGATTTGCATGGCTGCCCTTTGGCCTTCGCACCTGCTCCTGACCAGCCTTCCTCCCCAAGGACATCTACAGTCAAAGCTTAAGGAGATCCCTTCCCCATGAGCCAGAGGGCTTGCAGAGAGCTGTCAGTGCTCAAGAGGTATTTGGATAATGCACTTAATGCCATGCTTATACTTTTGGTCAGCGCTGAAGTTGTTCGGCAGTTGGACGGGACGATCCCTTTTCTTTTCCACTCTCCTATATTCTACTCTCCTCTATTCTATTCTATTCTATTCTATTCTATTCTATTCTATTCTATTCTATTCTATTCTATTCTATTCTATTCTATTCTATTCTATTCTATTCCATTCCATTCCATTCCATTCCATTCCATTCCACTCTGTCCTTCTGACCACCTGTGCTTGAGCAGCATTTCCAACACAGGCAGGATGTTGCCCACCCACAGGGAGTGATTCTCCCCAGCAACACCACCACTGCCGGAAACAAAGAGCTCTGGGACATTTGCCCACCCTCTAAAGTTATTTCTGTGATTTGCTGCCGCTGACAGACACCCTGGACACTGAGTGTCCCTCACAGCCCTCCTCAGCCACGGCATTGCCCGCGTATCTGCTATCGCAAACAGTGAGTCACGCATAGGGCTTACATTTTGCTTATATTTATTATTGCCTCCATAAAATTCCATTTCCCTGCTGTCAGACTCCATTACTGTTCAGAACTAGACACAATACTCCAGGTGGGGTCTTAGAAGACCTTCCTTTAGCCTATACCTTCAATTTTCTATACTGAAACCGTGGATAGCAAAACCCCCAGGTCTAGGGCCTTGCACTTGACATTGTCCAACCTCATGAGGTTCACACTGTCACGGTCCACTCGGGGACTCGTGATGATTCATTTGCCTTTATCTGGAAGCGCAAAATTAAGGCAGCCGAAATGCCAAGGGGTTATAATTCAATCAAAGAGAAACTTTATTATTTTTCCCCGTAAAGCGGCACGCGATAGACAGAGTGGAGAAAAGGGGAGGAAAAGGAGGAAAGAGGATTATAGCTACCACCACGGATCCAGAGGCGTCCCTATGGTCCCAGGCTCCGAGCAGCGTCTTGCCGGTCCTCAGTTGAGACTTGTTGTCACGACGGGCGATCTGTGATCCAGAGGTGGGGAGATTTCTCTCCGCTGGGGTTTGGTTAGGAACCATCTTTTATGCTCAGCAACAACACCTCGCACCTCCTCTCTCCCATGGATTGAGGCCAATCTCCACCTTCATTTCGCAATCCAGGTTGAACTGCGCAGGCCCCAAAAGTTCTCGCTTCGCTTGCCAGAACTCGTCTGCGCCTGCACCACCTTGTGTTTGGGGCTCTTCTGCTTCCTCACCTCATCTTCGTCTCGTGACCGCTAGGTGACCGGAAGACCCTCTGCGAGCCTCTGCGCATGCTCTTCCCTTGTTGGCGTTGGGTCAAGGAGGAGGTGGGGTAGCTTTGGCTGAGGTAGCAGGTGAAACCCATCTTCTGGACAGCATCTATTCAATTTTTCTTAGATGTTACTTGCAGTCCTTGGTCACGGCGACTGCCTGTTCCAGGCAGTGCCTCCATCTCGGGTCATTGCTCCTTGGTCTTTCTCCAAGTTCCTGATGGCGATGTTGAGACACGTACTGTTCTTCGGACCGAGACAAATACTGTTCCTCGGACCGACTCTTACACACACAGGGCCAATTCTCCGACTTGTCCACGTCCCTAGGGATGGGATGACATCCGAGCCTTCTGTCATCCAAACAGCCCTGCCCAGCTTAGTGTCTGCAAACTGTCCGAGGGTGCACTCGATGTCGCTGTCTTTATCATCGTTAAACAGCACTGGTCCCAGTACGCACCCCTGAGAGACACCACTTATCACACATGTCCACTGGGCCATCGAGCTGTTCACCACTACTCTCTGAAAATGACCGCCTAACCAATTCCTTATCCACCAAACAGTCAACTCATCAACTCTCTATCTCTCCAATTTAGAGAGAAGGATGTTGTAGGGGAGCACATCAAAGGCCAATGCCAGACTGTAGGAACTGATCACCCCTGGCTTAGGAGAAGCTGAGTATGTCTTCCTCTCCTCCAAGACACAATGATAGGGAGGGACTCTATTTTCCTCTGTCCCACCTTCCCCTTCCTCTGGCAATGATGAAAGGGCCACTTCTGCTTCCACTTTTCCTCCCACTCCCCAAGAAAAAACCTTTCTTCCGGGACAGCTCCAGATAACAACACTAAAAAAAAGGGATTACACCGAAGCAGAAGCTGGAATGCAGAAAACTTTAAAGACTCTGCAGAGAGCAAGTAGATCACTTCTAGAGGAGGGGACAGCCAGAGCAGGGGCAGCACTGGCAGTTGTCAAAAGCCTCTGCCCATTGCCCACAGTAGAGATCTCACAGGGCATCCGTCTGTCGGTTACGTGGAGGGAGAGGGTTCAGAAGATTTCCCAGGCTCAGTTTGTGGGCTTTATATCCCTGAAGAACAGAAGATCAAAGAGGGATGGAAAGCAGTTCAAGTCTGGGAAGTCACACTTTGGCCATGTCTTCAGAGAGCCCCAGCTGATCTCCTTGGGAAGGGCAGCAGTGGATGCTCAGCCTCTCTGAAAGTGATAGCCAGGAGCCCTGTCCTTAGTTCAGGATCCAGGGCTGGATGCCTGGGGATCCTCATCTGGGCTGTCATCGGTGGCTTTAGCAGGGCTGGCATTGATTCCAGCCAACCCAAAATGCTGGTCAGAAGCCTGCCTGGTCGTTTCTCTTCTGGTCTACTTCTTGCAATGATCTCAGCCCAGGCACGGCCAGACCTTGACTGTGGCTTCTGTCTGTTGGCAGAAGGGGCTCGTTTGTCGGGGATGCCCTGTCCCTGGAGGTGCATCAGGCAAGGCTGGTAGAGGCCTTCAGCAAACTGATAGGGTGGAACTTGGTTCCTGCCATGGTAGCGGTGGTAGAAACACATGATCTTTAAGGTCCCTTCCGACCCAAACCCTTCTCTGAGTCGACGATTCTACGATCTCTTTTTGCTGGCGTTCCTCAGCTCCCTAGATGAGCACCAGGCCCCACGTGCCATAATCACCTCCATGAATCTGCTAACCCTGTGTCACGATCCAGTCTGGACAGGCCAGGGCTGGCTGGGGTAAGACCAGGGGCCTGTCCTTAGCGTTATGGGTTCAGTGCCCACCTGGCTCGGTGAAGGAGAAAAGATGCCAAACACTTCTTCAAAAAGGACTTTATTTCTCCGGGCCCTCCCTATCATTGCGTCTTGGAGGGGAGGAAGACATAGTCAGCTTCTCCTAAGCCATGGGTGATCAGTTCCTACAGTCTGGCATTGACCTCTTCCCCTGACCTGAATGGAAGTGTTGCCAGAGAAGGAAGGAGGACTCAGAGACCCAGGCTTGGATGCAGCACAACTTCAATGAGTCTGAGGAAAGAAGGAAAAGAGGGGGCTCACAGGGAACACCAGGGGCAGCCACCAAGATGCAGTGGAGCTCCTGCAGGGTGTCCGTCTGCCTGCCCTGCAGAGGGAGGGAGGCCAAGAGCTCCCAGTCGCCTTGGTATTGGGACAAGGCAAGAGCAAAGGAAAGAGGGAGAAGAGAGTGGGAGAAGGAAAGAATGGCTCAAAGCTCTGTCTCTTGTCCAGCCTCACATCCTGAGGACTTAAGAGGTTCTTGTCCAGGGCCATTGCCATCAGGTTTAGCAGGGCCGACATCTGTAGCAGCTGGTGATGCAGGAGAGGTCAACGCCCCCGGAGGAGATGGGCGTTCCGTTGGAGCTGAGGATGCTGCCAACGGCAGCGGAGGTGGAGGAGCCCACGGCGGTGTTCTGTGGGAAGGAGCTGAGGATGGGGCCGGGCAGGGTCAGCACCACAGCCGAGGGCTGGATGGCGACGTAGGAGTCCTGGCACCGCAGGCAACAGGGCTCACTGCAGCTGCTGGCCAGCGGGGTCGGGCCGCAGGGCTGGCAGGGCCGGCACTGGTTGGAGCAGGACATATCTCTGGGCTGAAGGTGCACCTGTGAGAAAGGGCAGAGCAAACACAACATGAGGACACATGAGGAACAACTCTGCACCCAACCCCACGGGAGACAAAGCACCTCGTTGCCCAGCACACGCTGCCCAGCTCAAGGCTCAACAGACTCCTCAAGCACATCCCAGCCCCTCTCTCGGCAAGCCCTGCTCTCCCCTTCCCTCTGCCAGCAGAAGCAGCTCCCAGCCCTGCGCTAGCACAGCCCACAGCAGCTGGGACTGACAGCGAGGAGACACCTGGTCTGGAAGGAGGAGCAGAAGCGGCTTCCCACTCACCTGATTGCCAAGGAGAGGGAGGTGAGAGAAGTGGATGAGAGCGCAGAGAGCTGGGCTGCCTTTTATAGTGCTCCTGCCCTGCCTCAGGCCCAGAGGCTCCCTCTGGGGAAGGGATCATTTTCTGACAAGCTCCCAGGAAACGCCAACCATCCCAGCTAATGGGATGGGCTGTGTCCTGCTTTCCTGCCCTGCTGCCTTTGCATTTCCTGCCTTATGCCCGGTGCTCTCCCAGATGAGGCTTCTCTAAGTGCCAGGGAAGAGAGGCCTGAGGGTTTGTGGGGCAGAAACGCATCAGCGCATGGAGAAGACTCATCTCCAGTGCTGGTGGCATTTCATGCAGGCAAGTGTCAAGCAGCAGGGTCATTGCTGTGGGTTTGTTTGTGGTGAAGTTGTCAGGGAATGGGCATCGCACTCGTGTTTCTCCTCTGAATGCCCACAGCCATTCAGGTGGGAGGACTTGGCCCATCCTTTTCTCTTTCTCCTCCCATCTCTCTCTGATGGTCGCACATTATTGCACGCAGGGGTTCTCCTGCAGCAAGTGTCTGACCCTATCACAACACTGACCATGCTCTCAGGACAGTTTGGCTGGGCTCCTTTCCCTTGTCTCCTCTAAGTATGGTCTCTGTGGGTCCTCAGCAAGCAACATGAGAGGGGTTTCCTGGAGAACAAGAAACGAACTTCAGTCCGTGTCTCCTGCACCCTCCGTTTCGTGCTTTGTAAAAGGAGAAAGCTGGGAGATCTTGCCTGCATCGTGATGGCTGGACGTGGTTGAACCCCAGTCCTTGTCACGAGACCTCCTCCTGACCTTGGCTCACTGGTGCACTCTTGGTATGGTTTGATGGCAGCGGGATGCTGGGCGCCACTCAGCCCCTCCCTCACCCCTGTGATTCTCCCTTCTGATTCTCTCCCGTCCCATTTGACAGGAGGCCCTCGGACAGCGTGTCCTGCCTTCCCACTCCTCTAGGAATGAGGAAGGGCCCACTTGCTCACCCACTTGTGGTTGTTGTGGCCCTGTCCGTGTCCCTCAGGCAACGAGGGGCTGAGACTGCGTCAGCTCCTGCTGTTGTTGTGAAGAGGTGTCAGCATGGGCCTCAGCAACTGGTTGGGCCCTGTCGTGAGGTCGGGCACAACTCTGTGCACACACGCGTGCACGGACACTGCCAGCAGGCACAGGTGTGCACAGGGATGGTCACAGATGCACAAGCAAACGCGCACGAGGACAGGGACACGTGGAGCTGTGTACAAGCGCTGACAGCCGGGCACAGAAAGGGCCGTGTCCATAGAACCACGGTGTCCCCAGAGGCACCCAGGGGTGTGCACACACGAGCACACGGATGTGCGTGCAGAGAATCCCCCACACTGGGACACAATCCCACTGCCACGCACGTCATTGCCCAGGAGCACGTGGGGGCAGAGGCAAGAGCGAGGGATGGGACTGAGGAGCTGCCTTGAGCTCCTGCTGAAGCAGGGACAGGACACCCGAAGCAGGACAGATGCCCAGGCAGCCTTGCGGGAGGCGTCTCAGGGAGCGTCCAGGGAGAGGAGGAGGCCCCAGAGGTTGGCAGCTGCCTCCTGAGGGCACCTTAGGGTGAAAGGGAGTTGAAACGCTGAAGTGCAGCCACTGCCTGGGAAGGCAAGAGCCACTGCCTGTTGGGATGGGAAGGAACTTGGAGGACACGGTGATTCTCCCAGAAGCTCTTGGAGGAGCAGATAAGGATGGCCGGGCTGGGAGCAACCGGGGTCCTTCCTGTCACAGCATCATTACATAAAAAGTTCCAGGAGTGCTCCAGGCTGAGCTCACCTGACTCCACCACATCCTTCTGGCACTCAGGGGGACCCAGCACCACTGCCGTGTCATTTCCTGGGATGTTTCCGTTCCTTAGGAGCTGCAGGAAGATGTTTGTGGCTTCCTCTGGGCCTGAGGCTACACAAGGCCAGGATAAAAGCAAGCCTTGCTCTTTGCTCTCTCAACCACTTCTGCCCCCTCCTTCTCCTTGGGAAGCAGGTGAGTTGGAAGCCCCTTTGTCCTCCACCTCCTCCTCTAGGCCTGGGTCTGGCCTTCAAGGAAGCTCAGCTGATCCCTGCTCCTTGGTCTTCTCTCAGTGCTCTCAGATGGTGGTGGTGGGAGAGGGCAGAGCAGAGCTGCTCTGTCATGGGGAGAGGCTGAGGCTGAGGCTGGGCTGAGGTGGCTCTTTGCTCCAGGCTCATCAGGAGGATCCCTGGGCCTGGCTGCTCTTTGAGGGACCCTGCTGTCTGTTCCCTGCTGCAGAGCCTCTGTCTCCTCACATGGCAGGGACCTTGGCTTCCTTTTGGTGGCTTGTCTGCAGTCCCTGAGTAGTCCCTGTGCTCTGTTTCCTCCCTGGCCTCTCTCCCAGGTGCACCTTTAGCTCCAAGACATGTCCTGCTGCAACCAGTGCCGTCCCTGCGAGCCCTGCCTGCCCTGCCAGCCCTGCGGCCCGACCCCGCTGGCCAGCAGCTGCAATGAGCCCTGTTGCCTGCGGTGCCAGGACTCCACCTTTGTCATCCAACCCTCCCCGGTGGTGCTGACCCTGCCCGGCCCCATCCTCAGCTCCTTCCCACAGAACACCGCCGTGGGCTCCTCCACCTCCGCTGCCGTTGGCAGCATCCTCAGCTCCAACGGAACGCCCATCTCCTCCGGGGGCGTTGACCTCTCCTGCATCACCAGCTGCTACAGATGTCGGCCCTGCTAAACCTGATGGCAATGGCCCTGGACAAGAACCTCTGAAGTCCTCAGGATGTGAGGCTGGACAAGAGACAGAGCTTTGAGCCATTCTTTCCTTCTCCCACTCTCTTCTCCCTCTTTCCTTTGCTCTTGCCTTGTCCCAATACCAAGGCGACTGGGAGCTCTTGGCCTCCCTCCCTCTGCAGGGCAGGCAGACGGACACCCTGCAGGAGCTCCACTGCACCTTGGTGGCTGCCCCTGGTGTTCCCTGTGAGCCCCCTGCTTTCCTTCTTTCCTCAGACTCATTAAAGTTGTGCTGCATCCAAGCCTGGGTCTCTGAGTCCTCCTTCCTTCTCTGGCAACACTTCCATTCAGGTCAGGGGAAGAGGTGGCATTTTGGGTTGAGTGCAACAGAGGTACTTTCCTCATTCCCGGAGGAGAGTGTACGGGACATTGCACTGCGTTGTCTTTTGTGCCCTGTCTCGTGGAGTTGCAGAAGACATTCCTGGCTCCTCCTCAGCCAGTTGCCATCCGTCCTTCCAGCCTTACTGCACCTCTTCCCAAATGGGCCCAGCTGCTGCTGCTGGATAACTGCAGACCTTGGGTGGATCCAGGGAGCTTCTTCTCTGCACTGTCTGCAGGGATCTGCGGGGTCCATCTCTACGTACAGGATGCCGTGCTCTAAGGTAGCTTTGGAGCACCAGGTAATCATTAAGGTCCTGAATTATAACAAGAGCTTGGGCTTGATTCCGCACCTGGGCAGAGAGGCAGCAGACTCCAGGATAAACCAGGAGGAGAGTGGCCGGATTGCAGCCCTGCGCAAAGGAATTTGGAGGTGCTGGCTGAGTGCAACTCCATAGGATTCAGATTTACCTTGGCAGCCAGGAGGGCAAAGCACATCCCAGGGTGGGATGGGAGAGGGTTCTAGATTCGTGAGGAGACGTGAGGAGCCTGTGTCCTATGCCAGTCGCCAGCAACTCTTTGTCACGAGGGGATCCACTCAGTGACAGTGGCCTGCATGATGAAGAGAGCAGTGGAGAGCATCCCTGCCTGAGCAGCGCACTCCCTCCACATGAGGGACACACAAGCAGATGCGGTCTCTGCCCATAGGGAGAGGGATAGGGAGGGATCTTGGCGTGATTTTTTTAGAACAAGAGGAAAAGTCTGGGTGGGCATTTGAAACCGACGCGTGGATGGCCAGGAGGGAGATGAAGGCTCTCCTAACTGTGCCTCCAGGCAGAAAGACTCTCTGCAAGACTTTACATTTTCATCCGAAGAAAGCCGTGTTCAGACATCCAGATTTGCATGGCTGCCCTTTGGCCTTCGCACCTGCTCCTGACCAGCCTTCCTCCCCAAGGACATCTACAGTCAAAGCTTAAGGAGATCCCTTCCCCATGAGCCAGAGGGCTTGCAGAGAGCTGTCAGTGCTCAAGAGGTATTTGGATAATGCACTTAATGCCATGCTTATACTTTTGGTCAGCGCTGAAGTTGTTCGGCAGTTGGACGGGACGATCCCTTTTCTTTTCCACTCTCCTATATTCTACTCTCTTCTATTCTATTCTATTCTATTCTATTCTATTCTATTCTATTCTATTCTACTCCATTCTATTCTATTCTATTCTATTCTATTCCATTCCATTCCATTCCACTCTGTCCTTCTGACCACCTGTGCTTGACCAGCATTTCCAACACAGGCAGGATGTTGCCCACCCACAGGGAGTGATTCTCCCCAGCAACACCACCACTGCCGGAAACAAAGAGCTCTGGGACATTTGCCCACCCTCTAAAGTTATTTCTGTGATTTGCTGCCGCTGACAGACACCCTGGACACTGAGTGTCCCTCACAGCCCTCCTCAGCCACGGCATTGCCCGCGTATCTGCTATCGCAAACAGTGAGTCACGCATAGGGCTTACATTTTGATTATATTTATTATTGCCTCCATAAAATTCCATTTCCCTGCTGTCAGACTCCATTACTGTTCAGAACTAGACACAATACTCCAGGTGGGGTCTTAGAAGACCTTCCTTTAGCCTATACCTTCAATTTTCTATACTGAAACCGTGGATAGCAAAACCCCCAGGTCTAGGGCCTTGCACTTGACATTGTCCAACCTCATGAGGTTCACACTGTCACGGTCCACTCGGGGACTCGTGATGATTCATTTACCTTGATCTGGAAGCGCAAAATTAAGGCAGCCGAAATGCCAAGGGGTTATAATTCAATCAAAGAGAAACTTTATTATTTTTCCTCGTAAAGCGGCACGCGATAGACAGAGTGGAGAAAAGGGGAGGAAAAGGAGGAAAGAGGATTATAGCTACCACCACGGATCCAGAGGCGTCCCTATGGTCCCAGGCTCCGAGCAGCGTCTTGCCGGTCCTCAGTTGAGACTTGTTGTCACGACGGGCGATCTGTGATCCAGAGGTGGGGAGATTTCTCTCCGCTGGGGTTTGGTTAGGAACCATCTTTTATGCTCAGCAACAGCACCTCGCACCTCCTCTCTCCCATGGATTGAGGCCAATCTCCACCTTCATTTCGCAATCCAGGTTGAACTGCGCAGGCCCCAAAAGTTCTCGCTTCGCTTGCCAGAACTCGTCTGCGCCTGCGCCACCTTGTGTTTGGGGCTCTTCTGCTTCCTCACCTCATCTTCGTCTCGTGACCGCTAGGTGACCGGAAGACCCTCTGCGAGCCTCTGCGCATGCTCTTCCCTTGTTGGCGTTGGGTCAAGGAGGAGGTGGGGTAGCTTTGGCTGAGGTAGCAGGTGAAACCCATCTTCTGGACAGCATCTATTCAATTTTTCTTAGATGTTACTTGCAGTCCTTGGTCACGGCGACTGCTTGTTCCAGGCAGTGCCTCCATCTCGGGTCATTGCTCCTTGGTCTTTCTCCAAGTTCCTGATGGCGATGTTGAGACAAGTACTGTTCTTCGGACCGAGACAAATACTGTTCTTCGGACCGACTCTTACACACACAGGGCCAATTCTCCGACTTGTCCACGTCCCTAGGGATGGGATGACATCCGAGCCTTCTGTCATCCAAACAGCCCTGCCCAGCTTAGTGTCTGCAAACTGTCCGAGGGTGCACTCGATGTCACTGTCTTTATCATCGTTAAACAGCACCTGTCCCAGTACGCACCCCTGAGAGACACCACTTATCACACATGTCCACTGGGCCATCGAGCTGTTCACCACTACTCTCTGAAAATGACCGCCTAACCAATTCCTTATCCACCAAACAGTCAACTCATCAACTCTCTATCTCTCCAATTTAGAGAGAAGGATGTTGTAGGGGAGCACATCAAAGGCCAATGCCAGACTGTAGGAACTGATCACCCCTGGCTTCGGAGAAGCTGAGTATGTCTTCCTCCCCTCCAAGACACAATGATAGGGAGGGACTCTATTTTCCTGTGTCCCACCTTCCCCTTCCTCTGGCAGTGATGAAAGGGCCACTTCTGCCTCCACTTTTCCTCCCACTCCCCAAGAAAAAACCTTTCTTCCAGGACAGCTCCAGATAACAACACTAAAAAAAAGGGATTACACCGCAGCAGAAGCTGGAATGCAGAAAACTTTAAAGACTCTGCAGAGAGCAAGTAGATCACTTCTAGAGGAGGGGACAGCCAGAGCAGGGGCAGCACTGGCAGTTGTCAAAAGCCTCTGCCCATCGCCCACAGTGGAGATCTCACAGGGCATCCGTCTGTCGGTTACGTGGAGGGAGAGGGTTCAGAAGATTTCCCAGGCTCAGTTTGTGGGCTTTATATCCCTGAAGAACAGAAGATCAAAGAGAGATGGAAAGCAGTTCAAGTCTGGGAAGTCACACTTTGGCCATGTCTTCAGAGAGCCCCAGCTGATCTCCTTGGGAAGGGCAGCAGTGGATGCTCAGCCTCTCTGAAAGTGATAGCCAGGAGCCCTGTCCTTAGTTCAGGATCCAGGGCTGGATGCCTGGGGATCCTCATCTGGGCTGTCATCGGTGGCTTTAGCAGGGCTGGCATTGATTCCAGCCAACCCAAAATGCTGGTCAGAAGCCTGCCTGGTCGTTTCTCTTCTGGTCTACTTCTTGCAATGATCTCAGCCCAGGCACGGCCAGACCTTGACTGTGGCTTCTGTCTGTTGGCAGAAGGGGCTCGTTTGTCGGGGATGCCCTGTCCCTGGAGGTGCATCAGGCAAGGCTGGTAGAGGCCTTCAGCAAACTGATAGGGTGGAACTTGGTTCCTGCCATGGTAGCGGTGGTAGAAACACATGATCTTTAAGGTCCCTTCCGACCCAAACCCTTCTCTGAGTCGATGATTCTACGATCTCTTTTTGCTGGCATTCCTCAGCTCCCTAGATGAGCACCAGGCCCCACGTGCCATAATCACCTCCATGAATCTGCTAACCCTGTGTCACGACCCAGTCTGGACAGGCCAGGGCTGGCTGGGGTAAGACCAGGGGCCTGTCCTTAGCATTATGGGTTCAGTGCCCACCTGGCTCGGTGAAGGAGAAAAGATGCCAAACACTTCTTCAAAAAGGACTTTATTTCTCCGGGCTGCCTTAGGAGTAAGAGAGGCGTTGGCTGCCAAAGCTGTGGTCGGGGAAAAGGGAGAAAGAGAGAAGGGGAGGAGAGGAGAGCGTTATGGATAGGTTGATGTCCCAAGGTGGAGGGATCCCCAGTGGGCTTGTGCAGAGCTCCCTCTGGATGGTTCTGGAGCTGAGTCTGGAGGGTCTTATGGGCCCTCTGAGGTCCTGGGTGAGTCCGAGGTATCGTTCTGCCCTTGCCCTCCACACCGGCAGGATTGCAGCGTGACCGCTCCTGGCAGCAAGAGCAGCTGGGCTGCTGCACTGTAAGGTCAGCACCCAAGAGCACTGCCTTCACTGCAAAGAGCTGCAAGGCAAAGGATTTCAGGGAAACCAGTTCAGTAGGACTGAAAATCTGTCTCTGACAGGGGCTGTGTGCTTGAGCTGCTATTGTGAGCCCAGCAGTGCTTTCAGGAGTTCCATTGCTGCCCCCAGGAGACCGTGATAACCAAGGCATATGAGGGTTTGGAGCAGTTCACAGGACTGAAGGCTGACAAGGGAACAGAAATGCTCCAGTGTGGCTAAAACCAAACTCAGGGAAGGTGGGCACCTGAACCAAGCCGTGAGAAGGCAGGGGTTCAAAGGCCTGCACAAAGTGCCTGTTGCTGTGGGGACACTCTGTGCGGTGCTGTCGTCGGCCCAGTCACCGTGTGTGCACTGCCTACAACAGGGCTCATTGCAGCTGCTGGCCAGCAGGTCGGGCCGCAGGGCTGGCAGGGCAGGCACGGGTTGGAGTAGGACGTGGCTTGGGGACGGAACTGCACCTGGCAGAGAGAATACAGAGGAGCCATGGCACAGGGACAGATAACAACCCGTTTTCCATGATTCCATTACCACGGTGCAAAGCTGTCAAAGAAAGCTGCTTGGATGGGAGGCAGAAACTGGGATGTGAGGCAAAAGGGATTCCTGGCCTCATCCAGAAAGGGTACTGCCGAGTGTCACCAGCCCCAATGAGACTGCTGGCTATTTCTTCAAGAAAGAGCCTCTTTGGGCAAGTCCCTGACAGAATTGGAGTCTGAAATTCTCCCTTTTTCCCTCTCCCATGAAAAGCAGCACCACGACCAGGAACAGGATGCAGAAGCATGAAGCTGCATGATCAGAAAAAGGACGGGCTGAAAAGGCTTTACATTCACCTGCTTGCAAAGGAGAAGGAGGTGAGAGAAGTAGATGAGAGAGTTGGGCTGGTTTTTATGGTGGCCCTGACCTGCCCCAGGCCCAGACACAGCTTCCACAGAGGTGGCAATTTTCTGAGGTGCTCGTGATGGGTGGAAAACATCCCAGCTAATGGCAGGGGCTGGGTGCTTGTTTTCCCCAACACTACCTGTTAATTTCCTGGCTTACGCAGTGCCCTTCCCTCATGGAGGCTTCTTGGGAGTGCTGTGATCGAGGCATTCCAGGATTTCTGGGTCAGCAATGTGTCCGAGGCAGGACAAGATGCACCTGCATTGCCAGGTGGGTGCTGTGCAGGCAGATGATGCTGGGCTGGGGCGCACTGGTGGGGCTGCCTTGGCCGCGGTGACAGGAAGGGACCCATCTGCTCCCAGCCCTGCAATCCTGGGCTGCTCACTCAAGGGCTCTCTTTGAGGGAGGATGTGCTGTGTCTTTCCCTTTCCCTCCCTCCCAGCACAACCAGGCTGTTTCCCCGTGGAGGCTCCCTGCCGCACTCCCAAGCCCTGAGGAAGCATTTGAGAGTGTTTTATCCCCTACATTCAAATTCAGCGGGGGCAAAGGAAGCAGCAGCCCAACTAGGAACTTCATCTTTTCATTGAGTTGTGTGTCCCCACAGGCCAGCCTTAACATGGCTGGGATGTCACATGGAAGAGGGAGGATGTAGCCTTCTCTGTGCCTTTGGCCCTCGGGGAGGCAGTCGGTCAGAGTGCTTTGGAGGGTGGAGTGCAGGATAGACAGCCTGGAGTTTACTACACGTGGGCCCCTCATTCCAGGAGAGCTCCACACCACAGCAGATGGCAGCAAGTCAAGTAGCGGCTCTCTCAGCCTTTCCCCGTAGGTGAGGTGCTCTGGTCCCTCCATCCCCACTGTGGCCCTTCGTTGCTCTCTCTACAGTATGTGAATATGCGTCTTGTTCCAAGGAAACCAGCACCAGACACATTCACAGTATCACAGTATCGTAAGGTTGGAAAAGACCTTTGAGATCATCAAGTCCAACCTATGATCCAACACCTACACCTACACCTACTCCTACTTGTCAACTACACCATGGCACTAAGTGCCTCATGCAAATTCTCTTTGAACACCTCCAGGGATGGTGACTCGACCACCTCCACGGGCAGCGCATTGCAATGAACAATCACCCTCTAAAGAACTTCTTCCTAATGTCAATCCTAAACCTACGCTGGAGAAGCTTGAGACCGTGTCCTCTCCTTCTGTCACCAGTCGCCTGAGAGAAGACACCAACCTGACTACAACCTCCTTTTAGGCAGTTGTAGAGAGCAATAAGGTCTCCCCTGAGCCTCCTCTTCTTCAGGCTAAACAACCCCAGCTCCCTCAGTCGCTCCTCATAGGGCTTGTGCTCCAGCCCCTTCCCCATCCTCGTCGCCCTCCTCTGGACACACTCCAGCATCTCCACATCCTTCTTAAACTGAGGGCCCAGAACTGGACACAGCACTCAAGGTGCGGCCTGACCAGTGCCGAGTATAAGGGGATGATGACCTCTCTGGTCCTGCTGGCCACACTGTTCCTGATGCAGGCCAAGATACCATTGGCCTTCTTGGCCACTTGAGTACACTGCTGGCTCATGTGGAGTTTCCTGTCCACCAGCACTCCCAAGTCCCTTTCCGCCTGACTGCTCTCCAGCCACTCTGCACCCAGTCTATAGCTCTGCATGGGGTTGTTGTGTCCAAAGTGTAGGACGCGGCATTTAGACTTGTTAAACCTCATGCTATTGGAGTTAGCCAGCCTGTCAAGGTCCCTCTGTAGGGCCTCCAGGTCTGGCCTCAAGAATGATGAAGAAAAGGGTGGAAAAATCCTCCCTTGATCCTCTGCAAAACTTTTCCTCCTACAGCCCAGGATACCGCCATCCTTCCTTGCAACACGGGCACATTGCTGGCTTGCGTTCACTTTCGTACTGACCAGGACTCCCAGATCCATTTCTGTCAAACTGGGACACTTGGGAATTCAGGCATTTGGTTTTGCATGGGGTTGTTGGGCAGAGGCAGGACTTCTTATTGAACTTCATGAGGTTCCTGTCGGCTCATGTCTTGTTACCACCAGAGAGAGATGACGGGAGCAGTAGAAAAGGATGGGTCAAGTCTGCAGAGAGATCTTATAGCGGCCTTCAGGTACTTAAACGGGGTATCTAGGAAAGAGCGGTACAGGCTATTTACAAAGGTCTCTTGAGACAGCACAAGGAGAATGGCTTCAAACTAAGGGAGGGGAGATTTTGACCAGATAAAAAGAAGGAAGTTTTTGCACTGAGGGTGGTGAAACCCTTGTTCCTCAGGGAGGCAGTGGAGGCCGCATCCTTGGAAACATTCAAGGGCAGGTTGCACGGAACTTTGAGCAACATGACTGGGTTAAAGATGTCCTTGATCTGGCAGGGAGGTTGCACATAGTGACCTGTAAAGGTCCCTTCCAACCCAAAGAACTCAGTAATTCTGTGTCCTTTCACATGTGAATCCTTGAGCACCCGTATGAGAAACACGAGAGCGATGCCCATTTCCTGACAACTTCACCACAAACAAGCCCACAGCAATGACCCAGGTGTTCATCACCTGCCTGCATGAGATGCCACCAGCACTGGAGATGAGTCTTCTCCATGTGCTGATGCGTTTCTGCCCCACAAACCCTCAGGCCTCTCTTCCCTGGCACTTAGAGAAGCCTCATCTGGGAGAGCACCGGGCATAAGGCAGGAAATGCAAAGGCAGCAGGGCAGGAAAGCAGGACACAGCCCATCCCATTAGCTGGGATGGCTGGCGTTTCCTGGGAGCTTGTCAGAAAATGATCCCTTCCCCAGAGGGAGCCCCTGGGCCTGAGGCAGGGCAGGAGCACTATAAAAGGCAGCCCAGCTCTCTGCGCTCTCATCCACTTCTCTCACCTCCCTCTCCTTGGCAATCAGGTGAGTGCGAAGCCGCTTCTCCTCCTCCTTCCAGACCAGGTGTCTCCTCGTTGTCTGTCCCAGCTGCTGTGGGCTGTGCTAGCGCAGGGCTGGGAGCTGCTTCTCCTGGCAGAGGGAAGGGGAGAGCAGGGCTTGCCCAGAGAGGGGCTGGGATGTGCTTGAGGTGTCGGTTGGGATTTTATTTGAGCAATGTGTGCTGGGCCAGGAGGTGTTTTGCCTGCCGTGGGGTTGGGTGCAGAGATGCTCCTCATGAGTCCTCATGCCCTGTTTCCTCCCTGATTCTCCCCCAGGTGCACCTCTTGCCCAGAGACATGTCCTGTCGGCCCTGCCAGCCCTGCCTGCCCTGCCAGCCCTGCGGCCCGACCCCGCTGGCCAGCAGCTGCAATGAGCCCTGTTGCAGGCAGTGCCAGGACTCCACCGTTGTCATCGAGCCCTCCCCGGTGGTGGTGACCCTGCCTGGCCCCATCCTCAGCTCCTTCCCACAGAACACCGTTGTGGGCTCCTCCACCTCCGCTGCCGTTGGCAGCATCCTCAGCTCCAACGGAACGCCCATCTCTTCCGGGGGCGTTGACCTCTCCTGCATCAGCAGCTGCTACAGATGTCGGCCCTGCTAAACCTCATGGCAACATCTCTGCACAACAACCTCCCGAGACCTCAGACCTACGGTGTTGGACAGAAGATAAAGCTTTGAGTCATTGTATTTACAGCTTCAGGCCACTGTTTTCCTTCTTCCACTCTCTTCTCTCTCTTTTTCCTTTGCTATCATTTCCTCCCAACGCCAAACCAGGGGGGAGATTTTGACCTCCCTCCCTCTGCAGGGAGGCAGATGGACACTCTGCAGGAGCTCCACTGCGTCTTGGTGGCTGCCCCTGGTGCTCCCTGTGTGCCACCTGCTTTTCCTCTTTAGACCCATTAAATTTGTGCTGCATCCATGCCTACGTCTCTGAATTCTCCTTCCTTCTCTGGCAACAATTCCCGTCTGATCAGGACAAGGTTGGCTGTTGGAGAGTACCGGATGCCATGCTCCAAGATCACTTTGAAGCACTGGGCAATCACTGAGGTTATGAAATTCAGTGAGACTCCATGTCAGATCCTTCACCTGGGGCAGAGTGGCATCAGACTCCAGGAACAATTGGGAGGGGAGTGGCTGGAGGGCAGCCCTGCACAAAGAGAGCGGCTCAATTGGATTCAGAAGTGCCCTGGCAGCCAAGAGGACAAAGAGCATCTCAGGGTGCAACTGACCCTGCAGAACCAGCTGGTCAGGAGAGATCTATCCCTCTTTTGCCCCTCATTTGGAAAGGCAGAAGGCTTAATCTTTCTGCATTTGCTTTTCTTCTCTTGTGGCAGCTTGGGATGGGAGAGGGTTCTGGAATCATGGAGTGGTTTCTATTGGAAGGGACCTTAAAACCCATCCAGTTTCGCACTCCTGCCGCCCGCAAAGATCACTCTGACTAGACCAGGCTGCTCAAGGCCCCATCCAACCCATCCCTGAACACTTCCAGGGAGGGGGCATCCACAGCTTCTCTGGAGAGTCCACATGCCAGTGTCTCAACTCCTTCATCAAGAAGAATTTGTTCCTAATGTCTAATCTAAATCTTCCCCCTTCCAATTTAAAGGCATTCCTCCTTGTCCTAGCACTAGTTGTCCCTGCCCAGCTTTCCTGGAGCAACTTTCAGGTATTGGAAGGCCGCTCTAAGGTCCCCCCAGAGCCTTCTGCACGCTGAACAACCCCAGCTCTCAGCCTACCTTCACAGAAAACGTGCTCCAGCTCTCTCATCATCTTGTGGCCTCCTCTGGACCCATTCCAACAGTTCCATATCCTTCTTATGTTGGGGATTCCAGAACTGGACACAGGACTCCTCGTGAGGTCTCTCAAGAGATGAGTAGAGAGACAGAATTCCCTCCCTCGCTCTGCTGCCCACGCTTCTGCTGATGCAGCCCAGGATACAGTTGGCCTTCTGGACTGCAAGCTCACGTTGACAGTTCATGTCAAGCTTCTGATCAATCAGCACCCCAAGGCTTTCTCCACAGGGCTGCTCCCAATCACGCCATCACCCAGCCTGTATTGAAAACACAAACTGACCTGACCCAGGGGTAGCACCTTGCACGTGGGCTTGTTGAACCTCAGGAGGTTCACACAGACCCACTTCCCCAGCTTTTCCGGGTCTCTCTGGATGAAACCCCTCCTTCTGGTGAGACAACTGCCCCACTCAGCTGGGTGTCGTCCGTAGACCTGCTGAGGATACCCTCGATCTTGCTGTCCATTAGGCTTGACAGTAGGAAGAAGTTCTTTACTGAGAGGGTGCTTGGCCATTGCAATGCGCTGCCCGGGGAGAAGGTGGAGTCACCGTCCCTGGAGGTGTTTAAGGAGAGATTGGATCAGGCACTTAGTGACATGGTGTAATTGACAAGTAAGAGTAGGTGCAGGTGTTGGGCCATAGCTTGGACTCCATGATCTCAAAGGTCTTTTCCAACCTTACGATGCTGTGATGAAAATATTCAACAGCCCTGCTCCCACTACGGACCCCTAAGGGACACCACTTTTCATGAATCTCCGTCTCGACATCGAGCTGTTGACCACTACTCTCTGAATGCGGCCACCAAACAAATTCCTTCTCCACTCAACAGTCCACCAATCAAAACCGTGTCTCTCTGATTAAGAGGGAAGGATGTTCTGGGGGACACTGTCAGGTGCCTCATGCCAGAATGTAGGGCCTGACAAACACGGGCGTAGGAGGAGCCATGGCTGGCAGGGCAGACACTGCTTGTACACCTCTACTCTCTGAATGTCACCATCCAACCACGTCCTCATCCAACAGAGAGCCCACCTATCAAATGCCTCTCCAGTTCAGAGGAATGGACGTTGTGAAGGACCGAGTCAAGGGCATGACGCCGGAATGCACGGCATGATCACAGCTGGCTTAGGAGGAGCCGTGTATATCTTACTCGGCTCCAGGAGACACAGACTGGAAGGCAGTCCTTCTCCTGTGTGCCACTCTCTCCTTCTTCTGGGAATGACTAAAGGGCCACTTGTGCCACCACCTTTCCTCCCACCACCCAAGGAAAATGCCTTTCTTCCTTGACAGCTCCAGACAATGACACGAGGAAAGGATTACTTGGAGGCAGAGGCTGGAATGCAGAAAACTTTAATGACGCTGAAGAGGGCAAGGAGGTGGCTTGTAGAGGAGGGGGCAGCCAGAGCAGGGGGAGCCCTGGCACTGTCAGACGTCTGTGCCCATTGCCCACAGCGGAGATCTCACAGGGCATCCAACTGCCTGGTACATGGAGGGAGAGGGGTCAGCAGCCCCCTCAGCCTGGCTTGGAGGGTCTTACAGCCCAGAAAAACAGAAGACCAAAAAGAGAGGGAAGAGAGGGGAAGGCTGGGAAGTTGCACTTTGGCCAGCATTTCAGAGAGCCCCAGCTGCTCTCCTTAGGAAAGGGCAGCACTGGATGCTCAGCCCCTCTGAAAGCGATGGCCAGGAGCCCTGTCCTCAGTTGAGAATCCAGGTGTGGATGGATGGCTGGGGGTCCTGCTCTGGGCTGTCATCAGTGGCTTTAGCAGGGCTGGCATCTGTTGCCACAGTAACGGCTGGTGATGCAGGAGAGGTCAACACCCCCGGAGGAGATGGGCGTTCCGTTGGAGCTGAGGATGCTGCCAACGGCAGCGGAGGTGGAGGAGCCCACAACGGTGTTCTGTGGGAAGGAGCTGAGGATGGGGCCGGGCAGAGTCAGAACCACAGCAGAGGGCTCGATGACAACGGTGGAGCTCTGGCACTGCCTGCAACAGGGCTCATTGCAGCTGCTGGCCAGCGGGGTCGGGCCGCAGGGCTGGCAGGGCAGGCAGGGCAGGCAGGGCTGGCAGGGCCGGCAGGACATGTCTCTGGGCAAGAGCTGCACCTGGGAGAGAATCGGGGAGGAAAGAGAGCATGGGGACACATGAGGAGCATCTCTGCACCCAACCCCATGGGAGGCAAGGTACCTCCGGGCCCAGCACACACTGCCCAGCTCACAGCCCAGCAGACTCCACAAGCACATCCCAGCTCCTGTCTGGGCAAGCCCTGCTCTCCCCTTCCCTCTGCCAGGAGAAGCAGCTCCCAGCCCTGCGCTAGCACAGCCCACAGCAGCTGGGACAGACAGCGAGGAGACACCTGGTCTGGAAGGAGGAGCAGAAGCGGCTTCCCACTCACCTGATTGCCAAGGAGAGGGAGGTGAGAGAAGTGGATGAGAGCGCAGAGAGCTGGGCTGCCTTTTATAGTGCTCCTGCCCTGCCTCAGGCCCAGGGGCTCCCTCTGGGGAAGGGATCATTTTCTGACAAGCTCCCAGGAAACACCAACCATCCCAGCTAATGGGATGGGCTGTGTCCTGCTTTCCTGCCCTGCTGCCTTTGCATTTCCTGCCTTATGCCCGGTGCTCTCCCAGATGAGGCTTCTCTGAGTGCCAGGGCAGAAACACATCAACGCAAGAAGAAGACTCATCTCCAGTGCTGGTGGCACCTCGTGCAAGCCGGCGATGAGCACCTGGGTCATTGCTGTGCGCTTGTTTGTGGCAAAGTTGTCAGGAAATGGGCATCGCTCTCCTGTTTCTCATGCGGATGTCCAAGGACTCACCCGTGTGCTTTGGGTTGGAAGGCACCTTGACAGCTCATCAGGTCTAATCTCCCTGCCGGAGCTGGGAAATTTTTAGCTCTCTCAGGTTGCTCAGAGCCCCGTCCAGCCTGGCTTTGAATGTTTCCAGGGGTGGGGCCTTCACCAACACCCTAGGAAACCAGCATTTCACCACCGCCAGTGTCAAACACTTGTTCCTTCTCTCCAGTCGGAATCTCCCCTTGCACAGTTTGACACCATTGCTCCTTGCCCTGTCACAGCTGGCCTTGCCAAAAGCCTGTCTCCATCTTTCCTAGGGGCCTCCTTTAAGTACTTCAAGGCCTCTTTCAGGTCTCCCTGCAGACTCGCCCCATCCTTTTCTCTCCCTTCCGTCATCTCTCTCTGCCGGTCGCTCATTCTTGCCCGCAGAGGGGCATCTGCTGCAGGGGTTTGACCCCATCACAACTGCCAGCGTGCTCTCAGGACAGTTTTGCTGGCCTCATTGGCTTCGTCTCCTCTCTGAAGGGTCTCTGCGGGGCCTCAGGCAGCAGCATGAGTCTGTCTGGGGCCCCGTCCTTCTGGGCTACTTGAGTCTTGTTCTGCCAGTGTGGTCCCCAGCATGTCCTCAGCACCGGCCACACTTCCTCTTAGGGTTTTCCCTTGGTGCTTGACCGCCCTTCCTCTCACCGCGGCCAAAGCAGCCCCAGCAGTGCGCCCCAGGCCAGCATCGTTTGTCTGCACAGCACCCAGCCGGCACCGGAGCTGAGTCTTCTCCCACCTCTGACACGTTCCTGACCCAGAAATCCTGGAATGCCTCGATCACAGCACGCCCAAGAAGACTCCGTGAGGCAAGGGCACGGCATAAGCCCGGAAATGAACAGGTAGTGTTGGGGAAAACAAGCACCCAGCCCCTGCCATTAGCTGGGATGCTTCCCGTCCCTCATGAGCACCTCAGAAAATTGCCACCTCTGTGGAAGCTGCGTCTGGGCCTGGGGCAGGTCAGGGCCACCATAAAAGACAGCCCAACTCCTCGCTCTCTCAGCCATTTCCCTCACCTCCTTCTCCTTTGCAAGCAGGTGAGTGTGAAGCCCTTTCCCTCACCCTTTTTCTAGTCACGCACATTCATGCTCCTCCATCCCGTGCTGGGTGGGGGTGCCGCTTGTGCTGGGGGCTTGCTTGAAGAGGTTCTTCTCTGAAGAAACGGGCCGCCGCTTCATTGGGCCTGGTGACGCTTGGCACTACCGTGTCCGGTCGAGGCCAAGAAACCCTTTTGCCTCACTGTCACGTTTCTGGCTCCCATCTCGACAGATGCCTTCGCAGTGTGGTAAGGGATTCACGGCAAACGGCTCCGTGTCTGTCCCTGTGCCATGATTCCTCTGTATTCTCTCTGCCAGGTGCAGCTCCAGCCCAGAGACATGTCCTGCTCCAACCCGTGCCTGCCCTGCCAGCCCTGCGGCCCCACCCCGCTGGCCAGCAGCTGCAATGAGCCCTGTTGCAGGCAGTGCCAGAGCTCCACCGTTGTCATCGAGCCCTCTGCTGTGGTTCTGACTCTACCCGGCCCCATCCTCAGCTCCTTCCCACAGAACACCGTTGTGGGCTCCTCCACCTCCGCTGCCGTTGGCAGCATCCTCAGCTCCAACGGAACGCCCATCTCCTCCGGGGGCATTGACCTCTCCTGCATCACCAGCCGTTACTGTGGCAACAGATGCCAGCCCTGCTAAAGCCACTGATGACAGCCCAGAGCAGGACCCCCAGCCATCCATCCACACCTGGATTCTCAACTGAGGACAGGGCTCCTGGCCATCGCTTTCAGAGGGGCTGAGCATCCAGTGCTGCCCTTTCCTAAGGAGAGCAGCTGGGGCTCTCTGAAATGCTGGCCAAAGTGCAACTTCCCAGCCTTCCCCTCTCTTCCCTCTCTTTTTTTGTCTTCGGTTCTTCTGGGCTAAAGGACCCTCCAAGCCAGGCTGAGGGGGCTGCTGACCCCTCTCCCTCCATGTACCAGGCAGTTGGATGCCCTGTGAGATCTCCGCTGTGGGCAGTGGGCACAGACGTCTGACAGTGCCAGGGCTCCCCCTGCTCTGGCTGCCCCCTCCTCTACAAGCCACCTCCTTGCCCTCTTCAGCGTCATTAAAGTTTTCTGCATTCCAGCCTCTGCCTCCAAGTAATCCTTTCCTCGTGTCATTGTCTGGAGCTGTCGAGGAAGAAAGGCATTTTCCTTGGGTGGTGGGAGGAAAGGTGGTGGCACAAGTGGCCCTTTCATGATTCCCAGAGGACAGGGAGGGTGGCACACAGAACACTGGTGCTTTCCAGCCTCTGTCTCTTGCAGCTGAGGAAGACATACTCGACCTTTGGCAAGCCAGTGGTTATCAGGCCCTGCACTCTGGCATTTGCCCTTGACCCTGTGTGTGCTCACAATGACACCAAGCTGAGCGTTGCTTTTGTTGTGGCCGACGGATGGGATGTCATCTAGAGGGACCTGGAAAAGCTGGAGAAGTGGGTCTGCATGAACCGGATGCGGTTCACAGGACACAAGAAAATGCAAGGTCTTTTCAGGCAATTGATGGTTCAGGGCGATTCAGGGCATTTCCAGGTTCCCATGCAGGCTGGGTGGTGCCGTGAGTGAGAGCAGCCCTGCGGAGAAGGACTTGGGGCTGCTGGTTGATGAGTGACTGGGATGAGACACGGGCTCCTCATGTTCGTGCCAACGCCAGATGCACTTGTCTAGGTCAGCGGCTTGGTGCTGAGCGAGGAAGGGGCTGAGACCCCGCACCAGATGGGTGTTGCTTGGCATGGACAGGCATCCAGATGCTCTCTGGCTGTGAGATGTGAAAAGGTTTGACTTTGCTAAGCTATAGGTAGCACAGAAGAGGGCTGCCCCTTAGCTCTGTTGGCCTTGCTGAGACCATTGCCAAATGGCGGTGCTGGGAGGCTTCCACCGGGGCCAGCTCCCCTTCCCAGAAGAGCAGCTTTCAGGCTTCAGTTCTAGGTCTTGGCCCTGATTTGACTCACGTCTGCCGCAGGCGCATTTTTGTCTTTCCTAATATCCAGTCTAATTCTCCCTTGGCAAACCTTGAGGCAATGTCCTCTCGTCCTGTCACTTGTTACTGTGGCGAAGAAACCAACAGCCACCGCGCTACACCCTCCTGTCAGGGAGATGCAGAGAGTGACAAGGTGTCCCCTCAGCCTCCTGTTTTCCAGACTAAAGAGCCCCAGGTCCCTCAGCACCTGCTCATAAACGCTTTGCTCCAGAGCCTTCCCCAGCTCTGCTCAGCTTTCCCCTCCTCTGGACGTGCTCCGCCCCCTCAGTGTCTTTCTTGCAGTGAGGTGAGGGGCCCAAAACTCAGCACAGGAATCGAGATGAGGCCTCACCAGCGCTGAGAGCAGGGAGACGACCCCTTCCTTACTCCTGCTGGCCACACCAATTTTGTTCCAAGCCAGGACGCTGTTGGCCTTCTTGGCCACCTGGGGAACTGCTGTTGACCAGCACCTCCAGGTCCTTTCCCACCAGGCAGCTTGCCAGCCACTCCTGCCCAAGCCTGGGGTGCTGCACGGGCTTGCTGTGACCCAAGTGCAGGACCTGGCACTTGGCCTTGTTGAGTCCCATTCCATCGCCCTCAGCCCATCAATCCAGCCTGTGCAGGTCCCTCTGCAGAGCCTTGCTACCCTCAAGCAGATCAGGACTCCTGCCCAGCTTGACGTCACCTGCAAATTGACTGAGGGAACACTCGGTCCCCTCATCCAGATCATTACTAAAGTTATCCAACGGAACTGGTCTCAGCACTGAGCCCTGGGGGAAACCACTTGTTATCAGCCAGCAGCTGGATGGAGCTCCATTCACCACTGCTCTCTGGGCCCACTCAGCCGGCCAGGATTTAACCCAGCCAAGAGGATGGCCCACTAAGCCAGGAGCAGACCGTTTTCCCCAGGAGAATGCTGTGGGAAACGGCATCAGAGGCTTTACTGAACTCTAGGTAGACAACAGCCAGTGCCTTTCCACAACGCCAGCAGATTGCCTTACAGCGGCACTCGTGCCGACACGTGGGCTTCTCCAGCCTTAAATGCGAGGCAGAATCACAAAGACGTGGCTTTCTCCATCTCCCTAACAACTCGAGTAAACTGTCTTGCCCCAGGCTCCCGGTACGATGCAGGAACTGGCTTACACTGAATGGCTTGGGGACCTCCTCTGTCCTCAGGAAGAGGCCTCGGCTGAGTAGGGCGCGTGCAGCCTAGGAGATCTGGTTGCTGCCTCAGCAGCTCTTCCCCTCTTCACCCCAGACATGTCTCTTTCCCGCTGCTACTCTCCATTCCCCTGGTTATCACAGCAAGTTGTATCAAATCAGGCGCTTTGGAGAGGAAAGAGACAGCGCAAGGGGTTGGGGTTGGGCCATAACAGCTTCTTCAATTATGCCTCGAAGATCTATCTCTGACCTAGCCCCATGTTCTGAGGTCTCAGAAGGTTCTCGTGGAGGGCTGTGGCCAGCAGATTTAGCAGGACTGACATCTGTTGCCACAACTCCAAGAGAGAGAGGGCCTGGAAGGGACACATTTTCCCACGTGCCACCCTCCCTGTCCTCTGGGAATCATGAAAGGGCCACTTGTGCCACCACCTTTCCTCCCACCACCCAAGGAAAATGCCTTTCTTCCTCGACAGCTCCAGACAATGACACGAGGAAAGGATTACTTGGAGGCAGAGGCTGGAATGCAGAAAACTTTAATGACGCTGAGGAGGGCAAGGAGGTGGCTTGTAGAGGAGGGGGCAGCCAGAGCAGGGGGAGCCCTGGCACTGTCAGACGTCTGTGCCCATTGCCCACAGCGCAGATCTCACAGGGCATCCAACTGCCTGGTACATGGAGGGAGAGGGGTCAGCAGCCCCCTCAGCCTGGCTTGGAGGGTCCTTTAGCCCAGAAGGACCGAAGACAAAAAAAGAGAGGGAAGAGAGGGGAAGGCTGGGAAGTTGCACTTTGGCCAGCATTTCAGAGAGCCCCAGCTGCTCTCCTTTGGAAGGGCAGCACTGGATGCTCAGCCCCTCTGAAAGCGATGGCCAGGAGCCCTGTCCCCAGTTGAGAATCCAGGTGTGGATGGATGGCTGGGGGTCCTGCTCTGGGCTGTCATCAGTGGCTTTAGCAGGGCTGGCATCTGTTGCCACAGTAACGGCTGGTGATGCAGGAGAGGTCAACGCCCCCAGAGGAGATGGGCGTTCCGTTGGAGCTGAGGATGCTGCCAACGGCAGCGGAGGTGGAGGAGCCCACAACGGTGTTCTGTGGGAAGGAGCTGAGGATGGGGCCGGGCAGGGTCACCACCACAGGGGAGGGCTCGATGACAACGGTGGAGCTCTGGCACTGCCTGCAACAGGGCTCATTGCAGCTGCTGGCCAGCGGGGTCGGGCCGCAGGGCTGGCAGGGCAGGCAGGGCTGGCAGGGCCGGCAGGACATGTCTCTGGGCAAGAGCTGCACCTGGGAGAGAATCGGGGAGGAAAGAGAGCATGGGGACACATGAGGAAACATCTCTGCACCCAACCCCATGGGAGGCAAGGCACCTCCGGGCCCAGCACACGCTGCCCAGCTCACAGCCCAGCAGACTCCACAAGCACATCCCAGCCCCTCTCTGGGCAAGCCCTGCTCTCCCCTTCCCTCTGCCAGGAGAAGCAGCTCCCAGCCCTGCGCTAGCACAGCCCACAGCAGCTGGGACTGACAGCGAGGAGACACCTGGTCTGGAAGGAGGAGCAGAAGCGGCTTCCCACTCACCTGATTGCCAAGGAGAGGGAGGTGAGAGAAGTGGATGAGAGCACAGAGAGCTGGGCTGCCTTTTATAGTGCTCCTGCCCTGCCTCAGGCCCAGGGGCTCCCTCTGGGGAAGGGATCATTTTCTGACAAGCTCCCAGGAAATGCCAACCATCCCAGCTAATGGGATGGGCTGTGTCCTGCTTTCCTGCCCTGCTGCCTTTGCATTTCCTGCCTTATGCCCGGTGCTCTCCCAGATGAGGCTTCTCTGAGTGCCAGGGCAGAAACACATCAACGCAAGAAGAAAACTCATCTCCAGTGCTGGTGGCACCTCGTGCAAGCAGGCGATGAGCACCTGGGTCATTGCTGTGCGCTTGTTTGTGGCAAAGTTGTCAGGAAATGGGCATCGCTCTCCTGTTTCTCATGCGGATGTCCAAGGACTCACCCGTGTGCTTTGGGTTGGAAGGCACCTTGACAGCTCATCCGGTCTAATCTCCCTGCCGGAGCTGGGAAATTTTTAGCTCTCTCAGGTTGCTCAGAGCCCCGTCCAGCCTGGCTTTGAATGTTTCCAGGGGTGGGGCCTTCACCAACACCCTAGGAAACCAGCATTTCACCACCGCCAGTGTCAAACACTTGTTCCTTCTCTCCAGTCGGAATCTCCCCTTGCACAGTTTGACACCATTGCTCCTTGCCCTGTCACAGCTGGCCTTGCCAAAAGCCTGTCTCCATCTTTCCTAGGGGCCTCCTTTAAGTACTTCAAGGCCTCTTTCAGGTCTCCCTGCAGACTCGCCCCATCCTTTTCTCTCCCTTCCGTCATCTCTCTCTGCCGGTCGCTCATTCTTGCCCGCAGAGGGGCATCTGCTGCAGGGGTTTGACCCCATCACAACTGCCAGCGTGCTCTCAGGACAGTTTTGCTGGCCTCATTGGCTTCGTCTCCTCTCTGAAGGGTCTCTGCGGGGCCTCAGGCAGCAGCATGAGTCTGTCTGGGGCCCCGTCCTTCTGGGCTACTTGAGTCTTGTTCTGCCAGTGTGGTCCCCAGCATGTCCTCAGCACCGGCCACACTTCCTCTTAGGGTTTTCCCTTGGTGCTTGACCGCCCTTCCTCTCACCGCGGCCAAAGCAGCCCCAGCAGTGCGCCCCAGGCCAGCATCGTTTGTCTGCACAGCACCCAGCCGGCACCGGAGCTGAGTCTTCTCCCACCTCTGACACGTTCCTGACCCAGAAATCCTGGAATGCCTCGATCACAGCACGCCCAAGAAGCCTCCGTGAGGCAAGGGCACGGCATAAGCCCGGAAATGAACAGGTAGTGTTGAGGAAAACAAGCACCCAGCCCCTGCCATTAGCTGGGATGCTTCCCGTCCCTCATGAGCACCTCAGAAAATTGCCACCTCTGTGGAAGCTGCGTCTGGGCCTGGGGCAGGTCAGGGCCACCATAAAAGACAGCCCAACTCCTCGCTCTCTCAGCCATTTCCCTCACCTCCTTCTCCTTTGCAAGCAGGTGAGTGTGAAGCCCTTTCCCTCACCCTTTTTCTAGTCACGCACATTCATGCTCCTCCATCCCGTGCTGGGTGGGGGTGCCGCTTGTGCTGGGGGCTTGCTTGAAGAGGTTCTTCTCTGAAGAAACGGGCCGCCGCTTCATTGGGCCTGGTGACGCTTGGCACTACCGTGTCCGGTCGAGGCCAAGAAACCCTTTTGTCTCACTGTCACGTTTCTGGCTCCCATCTCGACAGATGCCTTCGCAGTGTGGTAAGGGATTCACGGCAAACGGCTCCGTGTCTGTCCCTGTGCCATGATTCCTCTGTATTCTCTCTGCCAGGTGCAGCTCCAGCCCAGAGACATGTCCTGCTCCAACCCGTGCCTGCCCTGCCAGCCCTGCGGCCCCACCCCGCTGGCCAGCAGCTGCAATGAGCCCTGTTGCAGGCAGTGCCAGAGCTCCACCGTTGTCATCGAGCCCTCTGCTGTGGTTCTGACTCTGCCCGGCCCCATCCTCAGCTCCTTCCCACAGAACACCGTTGTGGGCTCCTCCACCTCCGCTGCCGTTGGCAGCATCCTCAGCTCCAACGGAACGCCCATCTCCTCCGGGGGCGTTGACCTCTCCTGCATCACCAGCCGTTACTGTGGCAACAGATGCCAGCCCTGCTAAAGCCACTGATGACAGCCCAGAGCAGGACCCCCAGCCATCCATCCACACCTGGATTCTCAACTGAGGACAGGGCTCCTGGCCATCGCTTTCAGAGGGGCTGAGCATCCAGTGCTGCCCTTTCCTAAGGAGAGCAGCTGGGGCTCTCTGAAATGCTGGCCAAAGTGCAACTTCCCAGCCTTCCCCTCTCTTCCCTCTCTTTTTTTGTCTTCGGTTCTTCTGGGCTAAAGGACCCTCCAAGCCAGGCTGAGGGGGCTGCTGACCCCTCTCCCTCCATGTACCAGGCAGTTGGATGCCCTGTGAGATCTCCGCTGTGGGCAGTGGGCACAGACGTCTGACAGTGCCAGGGCTCCCCCTGCTCTGGCTGCCCCCTCCTCTACAAGCCACCTCCTTGCCCTCCTCAGCGTCATTAAAGTTTTCTGCATTCCAGCCTCTGCCTCCAAGTAATCCTTTCCTCGTGTCATTGTCTGGAGCTGTCGAGGAAGAAAGGCATTTTCCTTGGGTGGTGGGAGGAAAGGTGGTGGCACAAGTGGCCCTTTCATGATTCCCAGAGGACAGGGAGGGTGGCACGTGGGAAAATGTGTCCCTTCCAGGCCCTCTCTCTCTTGGAGTTGTGGCAACAGATGTCAGTCCTGCTAAATCTGCTGGCCACAGCCCTCCACGAGAACCTTCTGAGACCTCAGAACATGGGGCTAGGTCAGAGATAGATCTTCGAGGCATAATTGAAGAAGCTGTTATGGCCCAACCCCAACCCCTTGCGCTGTCTCTTTCCTCTCCAAAGCGCCTGATTTGATACAACTTGCTGTGATAACCAGGGGAATGGAGAGTAGCAGCGGGAAAGAGACATGTCTGGGGTGAAGAGGGGAAGAGCTGCTGAGGCAGCAACCAGATCTCCTAGGCTGCACGCGCCCTACTCAGCCGAGGCCTCTTCCTGAGGACAGAGGAGGTCCCCAAGCCATTCAGTGTAAGCCAGTTCCTGCATCGTACCGGGAGCCTGGGGCAAGACAGTTTACTCGAGTTGTTAGGGAGATGGAGAAAGCCACGTCTTTGTGATTCTGCCTCGCATTTAAGGCTGGAGAAGCCCACGTGTCGGCACGAGTGCCGCTGTAAGGCAATCTGCTGGCGTTGTGGAAAGGCACTGGCTGTTGTCTACCTAGAGTTCAGTAAAGCCTCTGATGCCGTTTCCCACAGCATTCTCCTGGGGAAAACGGTCTGCTCCTGGCTTAGTGGGCCATCCTCTTGGCTGGGTTAAATCCTGGCCGGCTGAGTGGGCCCAGAGAGCAGTGGTGAATGGAGCTCCATCCAGCTGCTGGCTGATAACAAGTGGTTTCCCCCAGGGCTCAGTGCTGAGACCAGTTCCGTTGGATAACTTTAGTAATGATCTGGATGAGGGGACCGAGTGTTCCCTCAGTCAATTTGCAGGTGACGTCAAGCTGGGCAGGAGTCCTGATCTGCTTGAGGGTAGCAAGGCTCTGCAGAGGGACCTGCACAGGCTGGATTGATGGGCTGAGGGCGATGGAATGGGACTCAACAAGGCCAAGTGCCAGGTCCTGCACTTGGGTCACAGCAAGCCCGTGCAGCACCCCAGGCTTGGGCAGGAGTGGCTGGCAAGCTGCCTGGTGGGAAAGGACCTGGAGGTGCTGGTCAACAGCAGTTCCCCAGGTGGCCAAGAAGGCCAACAGCGTCCTGGCTTGGAACAAAATTGGTGTGGCCAGCAGGAGT
This sequence comes from Neomorphus geoffroyi, assembly GCA_033558235.1. NCBI lineage: Eukaryota > Metazoa > Chordata > Aves > Cuculiformes > Neomorphidae > Neomorphus > Neomorphus geoffroyi. The sequence continues at coordinate 845,438 of JAUMJM010000037.1, forward strand.
AAGGAAGGGGTCGTCTCCCTGCTCTCAGCGCTGGTGAGGCCTCATCTCGATTCCTGTGCTGAGTTTTGGGCCCCTCACCTCACTGCAAGAAAGACACTGAGGGGGCGGAGCACGTCCAGAGGAGGGGAAAGCTGAGCAGAGCTGGGGAAGGCTCTGGAGCAAAGCGTTTATGAGCAGGTGCTGAGGGACCTGGGGCTCTTTAGTCTGGAAAACAGGAGGCTGAGGGGACACCTTGTCACTCTCTGCATCTCCCTGACAGGAGGGTGTAGCGCGGTGGCTGTTGGTTTCTTCGCCACAGTAACAAGTGACAGGACGAGAGGACATTGCCTCAAGGTTTGCCAAGGGAGAATTAGACTGGATATTAGGAAAGACAAAAATGCGCCTGCGGCAGACGTGAGTCGAATCAGGGCCAAGACCTAGAACTGAAGCCTGAAAGCTGCTCTTCTGGGAAGGGGAGCTGGCCCCGGTGGAAGCCTCCCAGCACTGCCATTTGGCAATGGTCTCAGCAAGGCCAACAGAGCTAAGGGGCAGCCCTCTTCTGTGCTACCTATAGCTTAGCAAAGTCAAACCTTTTCACATCTCACAGCCAGAGAGCATCTGGATGCCTGTCCATGCCAAGCAACACCCATCTGGTGCGGGGTCTCAGCCCCTTCCTCGCTCAGCACCAAGCCGCTGACCTAGACAAGTGCATCTGGCGTTGGCACGAACATGAGGAGCCCGTGTCTCATCCCAGTCACTCATCAACCAGCAGCCCCAAGTCCTTCTCCGCAGGGCTGCTCTCACTCACGGCACCACCCAGCCTGCATGGGAACCCGGAAATGCCCTGAATCGCCCTGAACCATCAATTGCCTGAAAAGACCTTGCATTTTCTTGTGTCCTGTGAACCGCATCCGGTTCATGCAGACCCACTTCTCCAGCTTTTCCAGGTCCCTCTAGATGACATCCCATCCGTCGGCCACCACAAAAGCAACGCTCAGCTTGGTGTCATTGTGAGCACACACAGGGTCAAGGGCAAATGCCAGAGTGCAGGGCCTGATAACCACTGGCTTGCCAAAGGTCGAGTATGTCTTCCTCAGCTCCAAGAGACAGAGGCTGGAAAGCACCAGTGTTCTGTGTGCCACCCTCCCTGTCCTCTGGGAATCATGAAAGGGCCACTTGTGCCACCACCTTTCCTCCCACCACCCAAGGAAAATGCCTTTCTTCCTCGACAGCTCCAGACAATGACACGAGGAAAGGATTACTTGGAGGCAGAGGCTGGAATGCAGAAAACTTTAATGACGCTGAGGAGGGCAAGGAGGTGGCTTGTAGAGGAGGGGGCAGCCAGAGCAGGGGGAGCCCTGGCACTGTCAGACGGCTGTGCCCATTGCCCACAGCGCAGATCTCACAGGGCATCCAACTGCCTGGTACATGGAGGGAGAGGGGTCAGCAGCCCCCTCAGCCTGGCTTGGAGGGTCCTTTAGCCCAGAAGAACCGAAGACAAAAAAAGAGAGGGAAGAGAGGGGAAGGCTGGGAAGTTGCACTTTGGCCAGCATTTCAGAGAGCCCCAGCTGCTCTCCTTAGGAAAGGGCAGCACTGGATGCTCAGCCCCTCTGGAGCTGTCGAGGAAGAAAGGCATTTTCCTTGGGTGGTGGGAGGAAAGGTGGTGGCACAAGTGGCCCTTTAGTCATTCCCAGAAGAAGGAGAGAGTGGCACACAGGAGGACTGCCTTCCAGTCTGTGTCTCCTGGAGCCGAGTAAGATATACACGGCTCCTCCTAAGCCAGCTGTGATCATGCCGTGCATTCCGGCGTCATGCCCTTGACTCGGTCCTTCACAACGTCCATTCCTCTGAACTGGAGAGGCATTTGATAGGTGGGCTCTCTGTTGGATGAGGACGTGGTTGGATGGTGACATTCAGAGAGCAGAGGTGTACAAGCAGTGCCTGCCCTGCCAGCCATGGCTCCTCCTACGCCCGTGTTTGTCAGGCCCTACATTCTGGCATGAGGCACCTGACAGTGTCCCCCAGAACATCCTTCCCTCTTAATCAGAGAGACACGGTTTTGATTGGTGGACTGTTGAGTGGAGAAGGAATTTGTTTGGTGGCCGCATTCAGAGAGTAGTGGTCAACAGCTCGATGTCGAGACGGAGATTCATGAAAAGTGGTGTCCCTTAGGGGTCCGTAGTGGGAGCAGGGCTGTTGAATATTTTCATCACAGCATCGTAAGGTTGGAAAAGACCTTTGAGATCATGGAGTCCAAGCTATGGCCCAACACCTGCACCTACTCTTACTTGTCAATTACACCATGTCACTAAGTGCCTGATCCAATCTCTCCTTAAACACCTCCAGGGACGGTGACTCCACCTTCTCCCCGGGCAGCGCATTGCAATGGCCAAGCACCCTCTCAGTAAAGAACTTCTTCCTACTGTCAAGCCTAATGGACAGCAAGATCGAGGGCATCCTCAGCAGGTCTACGGACGACACCCAGCTGAGTGGGGCAGTTGTCTCACCAGAAGGAGGGGTTTCATCCAGAGAGACCCGGAAAAGCTGGGGAAGTGGGTCTGTGTGAACCTCCTGAGGTTCAACAAAGCCACGTGCAAGGTGCTACCCCTGGGTCAGGTCAATTTGTGGTTTCAATACAGGCTGGGTGATGGCGTGATTGGGAGCAGCCCTGTGGAGAAAGCCTTGGGGTGCTGATTGATCAGAAGCTTGACATGAACTGTCAACGTGAGCTTGCAGTCCAGAAGGCCAACTGTATCCTGGGCTGCATCAGCAGAAGCGTGGGCAGCAGAGCGAGGGAGGGAATTCTGTCTCTCTACTCATCTCTTGAGAGACCTCACGAGGAGTCCTGTGTCCAGTTCTGGAATCCCCAACATAAGAAGGATATGGAACTGTCGGAATGGGTCCAGAGGAGGCCACAAGATGATGAGAGAGCTGGAGCACGTTTTCTGTGAAGGTAGGCTGAGAGCTGGGGTTGTTCAGCGTGGAGAAGGCTCTGGGGGGACCTTAGAGCGGCCTTCCAATACCTGAAAGTTGCTCCAGGAAAGCTGGGCAGGGACAACTAGTGCTAGGACAAGGAGGAATGCCTTTAAATTGGAAGGGAGAAGATTTAGATTAGACATTAGGAACAAATTCTTCTCGATGAAGGTGTTGAGACACTGGCATGTGGACTCTCCAGAGAAGCTGTGGATGCCCCCTCCCTGGAAGTGTTCAGGGATGGGTTGGATGGGGCCTTGAGCAGCCTGGTCTAGTCAGAGTGATCTTTGCGGGAGGCAAGAGTGCGAAACTGGATGGGTTTTAAGGTCCCTTCCAATAGAAACCACTCCATGATTCCAGAACCCGCTCCCATCCCAAGCTGACACAAGAGAAGAAAAGCAAATGCAGAAAGATTAAGCCTTCTGCCTTTCCAAATGAGGGGCAAAAGAGGGATAGATCTCTCCTGACCAGCTGGCTCTGCAGGGTCAGTTGCACCCTGAGATGCTCTTTGTCCTCTTGGCTGCCAGGGCACTTCTGAATCCAATTGAGCCGCTCTCTTTGTGCAGGGCTGCCCTCCAGCCACTCCCCTCCCAATTGTTCCTGGAGTCTGATGCCACTCTGCCCCAGGTGAAGGATCTGACATGGAGTCTCACTGAATTTCATAACCTCAGTGATTGCCCAGTGCTTCAAAGTGATCTTGGAGCATGGCATCCGGTACTCTCCAACAGCCAACCTTGTCCTGATCAGACGGGAATTGTTGCCAGAGAAGGAAGGAGAATTCAGAGACGTAGGCATGGATGCAGCACAAATTTAATGGGTCTAAAGAGGAAAAGCAGGTGGCACACAGGGAGCACCAGGGGCAGCCACCAAGACGCAGTGGAGCTCCTGCAGGGTGTCCATCTGCCTCCCTGCAGAGGGAGGGAGGTCAAAATCTCCCCCCTGGTTTGGCGTTGGGAGGAAATGATAGCAAAGGAAAAAGAGAGAGAAGAGAGTGGAAGAAGGAAAACAGTGGCCTGAAGCTGTAAATACAATGACTCAAAGCTTTATCTTCTGTCCAACACCGTATTCTGAGGTCTCGGGAGGTTGTTGTGCAGAGATGTTGCCATGAGGTTTAGCAGGGCCGACATCTGTAGCAGCTGGTGATGCAGGAGAGGTCAACACCCCCGGAGGAGATGGGCGTTCCGTTGGAGCTGAGGATGCTGCCAACGGCAGCGGAGGTGGAGGAGCCCACAACGGTGTTCTGTGGGAAGGAGCTGAGGATGGGGCCGGGCAGGGTCACCACCACAGGGGAGGGCTCGATGACAACGGTGGAGCTCTGGCACTGCAGGCAACAGGGCTCATTGCAGCTGCTGGCCAGCGGGGTCGGGCCGCAGGGCTGGCAGGGCAGGCAGGGCAGGCAGGGCTCGCAGGGCCGACAGGACATGTCTCTGGGCAAGAGGTGCACCTGGGGGAGAATCAGGGAGGAAACAGGGCATGAGGACTCATGAGGAACAACTCTGCACCCAACCCCACGGGAGACAAAGCACCTCCTGGCCCAGCACACATTGCTCAAATAAAATCCCAACCGACACCTCAAGCACATCCCAGCCCCTCTCTGGGCAAGCCCTGCTCTCCCCTTCCCTCTGCCAGGAGAAGCAGCTCCCAGACCTGCGCTAGCACAGCCCACAGCAGCTGGGACTGACAGCGAGGAGACACCTGGTCTGGAGGGAGGAGGAGAAGCGGCTTCGCACTCACCTGATTGCCAAGGAGAGGGAGGTGAGAGAAGTGGATGAGAGCGCAGAGAGCTGGGCTGCCTTTTATAGTGCTCCTGCCCTGCCTCAGGCCCAGGGGCTCCCTCTGGGGAAGGGATCATTTTCTGACAAGCTCCCAGGAAACGCCAACCATCCCAGCTAATGGGATGGGCTGTGTCCTGCTTTCCTGCCCTGCTGCCTTTGCATTTCCTGCCTTATGCCCGGTGCTGTCTCAGATGAGGCTTCTCTGAGTGCCAGGGCAGAAACACATCAACGCAAGAAGAAGACTCATCTCCAGTGCTGGTGGCATCTCATGCAGGCAGGTGATGAACACCTGGGTCATTGCTGTGGCCTTGTTTGTGGTGATGTTGTCAGGGAATGGGCATCGCACTCGTGTTTCTCCTCTGAATGCCCACAGCCATTCAGGTGGGAGGACTTGGCCCATCCTTTTCTCTTTCTCCTCCCATCTCTCTCTGATGGTCGCACATTATTGCACGCAGGGGTTCTCCTGCAGCAAGTGTCTGACCCTATCACAACACTGACCGTGCTCTCAGGACAGTTTGGCTGGGCTCCTTTCCCTTGTCTCCTCTAAGTATGGTCTCTGTGGGTCCTCAGCAAGCAACATGAGAGGGGTTTCCTGGAGAACAAGAAAAGAAATTCAGTCCTTGTCTCCTGCACCCTCCGTTTCGTGCTTTGTAAAAGGAGAAAGCTGGGAGATCTTGCCTGCATCATGATGGCTGCACGTGATTGAACCCCAGTCCAGGTGTGCACAGGGATGGTCACAGATGCACAAGCAAACGTGCACGAGGACAGGGACACGTGGAGCTGCGTACAAGCGCTGACAGCCGGGCACAGAAAGGGCCGTGTCCATAGAACCACGGTGTCCCCAGAGGCACCCAGGGGTGTGCACACACGAGCACACGGATGTGCGTGCAGAGAATCCCCCACACTGGGACACAATCCCACTGCCACGCACGTCATTGCCCAGGAGCACGTGGGGGCAGAGGCAAGAGCGAGGGATGGGACTGAGGAGCTGCCTTGAGCTCCCGCTGAAGCAGGGACAGGACACCCGAAGCAGGACAGATGCCCAGGCAGCCTTGCGGGAGGCGTCTCAGGGAGCATCCAGGGAGAGGAGGAGGTCCCAGAGGTTGGCAGCTGCCTCCTGAGGGCACCTTAGGGTGAAAGGGAGTTGAAACGCTGAAGTGCAGCCACTGCCTGGGAAGGCAAGAGCCACTGCCTGTTGGGATGGGAAGGAACTTGGAGGACACGGTGATTCTCCCAGAAGCTCTTGGAGGAGCAGATAAGGATGGCCGGGCTGGGAGCAACCGGGGTCCTTCCTGTCACAGCATCATTACATAAAAAGTTCCAGGAGTGCTCCAGGCTGAGCTCACCTGACTCCACCGCATCCTTCTGGCACTCAGGGGGACCCAGCACCGCTGCCGTGTCATTTCCTGGGATGTTTCCGTTCCTTAGGAGCTGCAGGAAGATGGTTGTGGCTTCCTCTGGGCCTGAGGCTGCACACGGCCAGGATAAAAGCAAGCCTTGCTCTTTGCTCTCTCAACCACTTCTGCCCCCTCCTTCTCCTTGGGTTAGCAGGTGAGTTGGAACCCCCTTTGTCCTCCACCTCCTCCTCTAGGCCTGGGTCTGGCCTTCAAGGGGAGCTCAGCTGATCCCTGCTCCTTGGTCTTCTCTCAGTGCTCTGAGATGGTGGTGGTGGGAGAGGGCAGAGCAGAGCTGCTCTGTCATGGGGAGAGGCTGAGGCTGAGGCTGGGCTGAGGTGGCTCTTTGCTCCAGGCTCATCAGGAGGATCCCTGGGCCTGGCTGCTCTTTGAGGGACCCTGCTGTCTGTTCCCTGCTGCAGAGCCTCTGCCTCCTCACATGGCAGGGACCTTGGCTTCCTTTTGGTGGCTTGTCTGCAGTCCCTGAGTAGTCCCTGTGCTCTCTTTCCTCCCTGGCCTCTCTCCCAGGTGCACCTTTAGCTCCAAGACATGTCCTGCTGCAACCAGTGCCGGCCCTGCGAGCCCTGCCTGCCCTGCCAGCCCTGCGGCCCGACCCCGCTGGCCAGCAGCTGCAATGAGCCCTGTTGCCTGCGGTGCCAGGACTCCACCTTTGTCATCCAGCCCTCCCCGGTGGTGCTGACCCTGCCCGGCCCCATCCTCAGCTCCTTCCCACAGAACACCGCCGTGGGCTCCTCCACCTCCGCTGCCGTTGGCAGCATCCTCAGCTCCAACGGAACGCCCATCTCCTCCGGGGGCGTTGACCTCTCTTGCATCACCAGCTGCTACAGATGTCGGCCCTGCTAAACCTGATGGCAATGGCCCTGGACAAGAACCTCTGAAGTCCTCAGGATGTGAGGCTGGACAAGAGACAGAGCTTTGAGCCATTCTTTCCTTCTCCCACTCTCTTCTCCCTCTTTCCTTTGCTCTTGCCTTGTCCCAATACCAAGGCGACTGGGAGCTCTTGGCCTCCCTCCCTCTGCAGGGCAGGCAGACGGACACCCTGCAGGAGCTCCACTGCACCTTGGTGGCTGCCCCTGGTGTTCCCTGTGAGCCCCCTGCTTTCCTTCTTTCCTCAGACTCATTAAAGTTGTGCTGCATCCAAGCCTGGGTCTCTGAGTCCTCCTTCCTTCTCTGGCAACACTTCCATTCAGGTCAGGGGAAGAGGTGGCATTTTGGGTTGAGTGCAACAGAGGTACTTTCCTCATTCCCGGAGGAGAGTGTACGGGACATTGCACTGCGTTGTCTTTTGTGCCCTGTCTCGTGGAGTTGCAGAAGACATTCCTGGCTCCTCCTCAGCCAATTGCCATCCGTCCTTCCAGCCTTACTGCACCTCTTCCCAAATGGGCCCAGCTGCTGCTGCTGGATAACTGCAGACCTTGGGTGGATCCAGGGAGCTTCTTCTCTGCACTGTCTGCAGGGATCTGCGGGGTCCATCTCTACGTACAGGATGCCGTGCTCTAAGGTAGCTTTGGAGCACCAGGTAATCATTAAGGTCCTGAATTATAACAAGAGCTTGGGCTTGATTCCGCACCTGGGCAGAGAGGCAGCAGACTCCAGGATAAACCAGGAGGAGAGTGGCCGGATTGCAGCCCTGCGCAAAGGAATTTGGAGGTGCTGGCTGAGTGCAACTCCATAGGATTCAGATTTACCTTGGCAGCCAGGAGGGCAAAGCACATCCCAGGGTGGGATGGGAGAGGGTTCTAGAATCGTGAGGAGACGTGAGGAGCCTGTGTCCTATGCCAGTCGCCAGCAACTCTTTGTCACGAGGGGATCCACTCAGTGACAATGGCCTGCATGATGAAGAGAGCAGTGGAGAGCATCCCTGCCTGAGCAGCGCACTCCCTCCACATGAGGGACACACAAGCAGATGCGGTCTCTGCCCATAGGGAGAGGGATAGGGAGGGATCTTGGCGTGATTTTTTTAGAACAAGAGGAAAAGTCTGGGTGGGCATTTGAAACCGACGCGTGGATGGCCAGGAGGGAGATGAAGGCTCTCCTAACTGTGCCTCCAGGCAGAAAGACTCTCTGCAAGACTTTACATTTTCATCCGAAGAAAGCCGTGTTCAGACATCCAGATTTGCATGGCTGCCCTTTGGCCTTCGCACCTGCTCCTGACCAGCCTTCCTCCCCAAGGACATCTACAGTCAAAGCTTAAGGAGATCCCTTCCCCATGAGCCAGAGGGCTTGCAGAGAGCTGTCAGTGCTCAAGAGGTATTTGGATAATGCACTTAATGCCATGCTTATACTTTTGGTCAGCGCTGAAATTGTTCGGCAGTTGGATGGGACGATCCCTTTTCTTTTCCACTCTCCTATATTCTACTCTCCTCTATTCTATTCTATTCTATTCTATTCTATTCTATTCTATTCTATTCTACTCTACTCTACTCCATTCTATTCTACTCTACTCCATTCTATTCCATTCCATTCCACTCTGTCCTTCTGACCACCTGTGCTTGAGCAGCATTTCCAACACAGGCAGGATGTTGCCCACCCACAGGGAGTGATTCTCCCCAGCAACACCACCACTGCCGGAAACAAAGAGCTCTGGGACATTTGCCCACCCTCTAAAGTTATTTCTGTGATTTGCTGCCGCTGACAGACACCCTGGACACTGAGTGTCCCTCACAGCCCTCCTCAGCCACGGCATTGCCCGCGTATCTGCTATCGCAAACAGTGAGTCACGCATAGGGCTTACATTTTGCTTATATTTATTATTGCCTCCATAAAATTCCATTTCCCTGCTGTCAGACTCCATTACTGTTCAGAACTAGACACAATACTCCAGGTGGGGTCTTAGAAGACCTTCCTTTAGCCTATACCTTCAATTTTCTATACTGAAACCGTGGATAGCAAAACCCCCAGGTCTAGGGCCTTGCACTTGACATTGTCCAACCTCATGAGGTTCACACAGGGCCAATTCTCCGACTTGTCCACGTCCCTAGGGATGGGATGACATCCGAGCCTTCTGTCATCCAAACAGCCCTGCCCAGCTTAGTGTCTGCAAACTGTCCGAGGGTGCACTCGATGTCGCTGTCTTTATCATCGTTAAACAGCACCGGTCCCAGTACGCACCCCTGAGAGACACCACTTATCACACATGTCCACTGGGCCATCGAGCTGTTCACCACTACTCTCTGAAAATGACCGCCTAACCAATTCCTTATCCACCAAACAGTCAACTCATCAACTCTCTATCTCTCCAATTTAGAGAGAAGGATGTTGTAGGGGAGCACATCAAAGGCCAATGCCAGACTGTAGGAACTGATCACCCCTGGCTTCGGAGAAGCTGAGTATGTCTTCCTCCCCTCCAAGACACAATGATAGGGAGGGACTCTATTTTCCTGTGTCCCACCTTCCCCTTCCTCTGGCAATGATGAAAGGGCCACTTCTGCCTCCACTTTTCCTCCCACTCCCCAAGAAAAAACCTTTCTTCCGGGACAGCTCCAGATAACAACACTAAAAAAAAGGGATTACACCGAAGCAGAAGCTGGAATGCAGAAAACTTTAAAGACTCTGCAGAGAGCAAGTAGATCACTTCTAGAGGAGGGGACAGCCAGAGCAGGGGGAGCACTGGCAGTTGTCAAAAGCCTCTGCCCACTGCCCACAGTAGAGATCTCACAGGGCATCCGTCTGTCGGTTACGTGGAGGGAGAGGGTTCAGACGATTTCCCAGGCTCAGTTTGTGGGCTTTATATCCCTGAAGAACAGAAGATCAAAGAGAGATGGAAAGCAGTTCAAGTCTGGGAAGTCACACTTTGGCCATGTCTTCAGAGAGCCCCAGCTGATCTCCTTGGGAAGGGCAGCAGTGGATGCTCAGCCTCTCTGAAAGTGATAGCCAGGAGCCCTGTCCTTAGTTCAGGATCCAGGGCTGGATGCCTGGGGATCCTCATCTGGGCTGTCATCGGTGGCTTTAGCAGGGCTGGCATTGATTCCAGCCAACCAAAAATGCTGGTCAGAAGCCTGCCTGGTCGTTTCTCTTCTGGTCTACTTCTTGCAATGATCTCAGCCCAGGCACGGCCAGACCTTGACTGTGGCTTCTGTCTGTTGGCAGAAGGGGCTCGTTTGTCGGGGATGCCCTGTCCCTGGAGGTGCATCAGGCAAGGCTGGTAGAGGCCTTCAGCAAACTGATTGGGTGGAACTTGGTTCCTGCCATGGTAGCGGTGGTAGAAACACATGATCTTTAAGGTCCCTTCCGACCCAAACCCTTCTCTGAGTCGACGATTCTACGATCTCTTTTTGCTGGCGTTCCTCAGCTCCCTAGATGAGCACCAGGCCCCACGTGCCATAATCACCTCCATGAATCTGCTAACCCTGTGTCACGACCCAGTCTGGACAGGCCAGGGCTGGCTGGGGTAAGACCAGGGGCCTGTCCTTAGCGTTATGGGTTCAGTGCCCACCTGGCTCGGAGAAGGAGAAAAGATGCCAAACACTTCTTCAAAAAGGACTTTATTTCTCCGGGCTGCCTTAGGAGTAAGAGAGGCGTTGGCTGCCAAAGCTGTGGTCGGGGAAAAGGGAGAAAGAGAGAAGGGGAGGAGAGGAGAGCGTTATGGATAGGTTGATGTCCCAAGGTGGAGGGATCCCCAGTGGGCTTGTGCAGAGCTCCCTCTGGATGGTTCTGGAGCTTGGTCTGGAGGGTCTTATGGGCTCTCTGAGGTCCTGGGTGAGTCCGAGGTATCGTTCTGCCCTTGCCCTCCACACCGGCAGGATTGCAGCGTGACCGCTCCTGGCAGCAAGAGCAGCTGGGCTGCTGCATTGTAAGGTCAGCACCCAAGAGCGCTGCCTTCACTGCAAAGAGCTGCAAGGCAAAGGATTTCAGGGAAACCAGTTCAGTAGGACTGAAAATCTGTCTCTGACAGGGGCTGTGTGCTTGAGCTGCTATTGTGAGCCCAGCAGTGCTTTCAGGAGTTCCTTTTCTGCCCCCAGGAGACCGTGATAACCAAGGCATATGAGGGTTTGGAGCAGTTCACAGGACTGAAGGCTGACAAGGGAACAGAAATGCTCCAGTGTGGCTAAAGCCAAACTCAGGGAAGGTGGGCACCTGAACCAAGCCGTGAGAAGGCAGGGGTTCAAAGGCCTGCACAAAGTGCCTGTTGCTGTGGGGACACTCTGTGCGGTGCTGTCGTCGGCCCAGTCACCGTGTGTGCACTGCCTACAACAGGGCTCATTGCAGCTGCTGGCCAGCGGGTCGGGCCGCAGGGCTGGCAGGTGTAAGAGTCGGTCCGAAGAACAGTATTTGTCTCGGTCCGAAGAACAGTACTTGTCTCAACATCGCCATCAGGAACTCGGAGAAAGACCAAGGAGCAATGACCCGAGATGGAGGCACTGCCTGGAACAGGCAGTCGCCGTGACCAAGGACTGCAAGTAACATCTAAGAAAAAATTGAATAGATGCTGTCCAGAAGATGGGTTTCACCTGCTACCTCAGCCAAAGCTACCCCACCTCCTCCTTGACCCAACGCCAACAAGGGAAGAGCATGCGCAGAGGCTCGCAGAGGGTCTTCCGGTCACCTAGCGGTCACGAGAGGAAGATGAGGTGAGGAAGCAGAAGACCCCTGAACACGAGGTGGCGCAGGCGCAGACGAGTTCTGGCAAGTGAAGCGAGAACTTTTGGGGCCTGCGCAGTTCAACCTGGATTGCGAAATGAAGGTGGAGATTGGCCTCAATCCATGGGAGAGAGGAGGTGCGAGGTGTTGTTGCTGAGCATAAAAGATGGTTCCTAACCAAACCCCAGCGGAGAGAAATCTCCCCACCTCTGGATCACGGATCGCCCGTCGTGACAACAAGTCTCAACTGAGGACCGGCAAGACGCTGCTCAGAGCCTGGGACCATAGGGACGCCTCTGGATCCGTGGTGGTAGCTATAATCCTCTTTCCTCCTTTTCCTCCCCTTTTCTCCACTCTGTCTATCGCGTGCCGCTTTACGGGCAAAAATAATAAAGTTTCTCTTTGATTGAATTATAACCCCTTGGCATTTTGGCTGCCTTAATTTTGCGCTTCGAGATCAAGGTAAACGAATCATCACGAGTCCCCGAGTGGACCGTGACATTAAATTGGCGTCACGGATAGGATTCTGAGAAACAGAGGAGTGCAGGTAGTGTGTGGTCTGTAACAGGGGAAGGACGTTTTGCTCCAGCCGCACCTGGCCCTACACCTTTACAGGTGAGAGGTGTCCAGAAAGCAAGGGGGGCAACTCAGATTTCCCACACACCGCACACGCCTTGGTGGAGAGCACTCCAAACTCAAGTTGAGGGCTCTGTCTCTCGGAATCAAACCAAAAAGATCTCAAAGTGCAAAAGGGGTGTTGCTCTCATGTTAATGAGAATTGTCTGCTAGGGAAAGTGAAGGGGCAATCGTGTGTGTTTTGTGTAACTAAGTTGAGCCTTCCCGAAGTGAATTTGGTCCCTTCATAGCAAGAATGTTGATGAGAATTGTCTGCTAGGGAAAGTGAAGGGGCAATCTTGTGTGTTCGTGTAACTAAGTGGAGCCTTCCCATAGCAGATTTTTGGCCCCTTCAACCACTCGGGAAAGAGAAGGGCGACACAGCAGTGACCGTGTGTTTTGTGTAACTAAGTTGAGCCTTCCCGACGTGGATTTGGTCCCTTCGTAGCAAGAATGACTAAAAACTCTGAGAACCAAGACTCTCGGTCAGTGAAAGGTCGAGACCTGTTTTACTCATTTTTGGCAAAATATGGGGCTCGACCCTCCGTACCCGGAGAAGACTGGGCACGTGATAATTGGTCTAATTACAGAATGTAGTAGACCGAGTGATTTCTCTGCAGACTCAGTCTAAGTTTAGATTAGATAAGGGCAGAGCGACAGTTTGTGCTGTTTTAGGAGCCAGCCCGGTGGCAGCGATTGAAGATGGCCTCAGGCATCGTAGTAATGAAACCAAAATTATAGAATCCCTTGAAAATGTGGTCAAAAGCCTGCAGCAACTATTGGAGAAAGAAAGAGGGGAAAACACCTTCCTAAGAGAAGAGAACCTCTCCTTAAAATCACTAAGGGACGAATATTTGAGGAACATAGAATCCCTTGAGAATTTGGTGGAACATTTGCAGCAACAATTAGAGTTGGAGGAGAAAAGTATCCGACAAGTAAACCAAATTTATCCTCAAAAGGAGTTGGAGGAGGCAAAAGAACGTTATAAAGAGCATCCACGCGTGAGACCCTTAGTGAAAACTGAATATTTTGATGTAAATGACGAGGATACAGATCCTCAGATTACAACTAAGCAGATACCTTACACTGCCACCGAGCTGGCCAAGCTAAAGAAGGAGTATGGGCGTCTCCCCAAGGAATCAGAAATAGAGTACGTGTGGCGCGTATCTCTAACAGGAGGAGACCAAATCCAGTTGAGTGAAAAGGAAGCTGCTGGTTATTGGGGACGTGAAGTTTTCTTGACAACTAATGACAGGCGTGCCCCATGGTCCCTAACCCAGCGAGCTGCTTATTGGGCTGGAGGGTTAAACCCTCTGGACAGAGGAGATCCCCTGGCAATCATTAGCACGCCTGACCAATTGTTAGAAAGTGTACATAAAGCAGCCTGCTTGCAAATGATACGCGAAAGAAAATTGATTCCTGGATACGAATCACCTATCATGTTGCCAGTGAATCCTGACTTAATGACTCCCTTGATCAGGGGACTTCCAGAATCACTCAAACCGGCAGGAATTAACCTGCAAAAGACAATTGCACAAATGAGTCCAGTGGAAAGGCTGGAAGGCTTCATGAGGAGCCAGAATGATGACAATGATACTACCATGGATTCACTTTTCACCCATGCTCCAAATTCACCCCCCCAATCGAATACTAGAAAAGTGTGGACTTGGGGGGAAGTAGCACAAGAATTGATAGACTATAATAGGAGATATGGCCCTGTAAGAATTCCAGAAGAAAGGTCAAGAGGAATTCGCCAGGTAGAAGTTAGGAATCTGCCCTCCACTACCGACGCTGCTGTCAGTGTCGGCGCTCCAAAAAAGGGGCAAGCATACATTAGAACAGGAAGGGGAGAACAGCCTAGGGCCCGACAGCGATGGTGGCTCCTGGGAATTAAAAAGGGGATTCCCAGAGATATAATGGAGGGATTACCCTTGGATAAATTGAGTAAACTGGTATCCAAGTGGCACACTCCAAAAGAAACATCCCCAAACACAAAGGAGATCCTACCTGTTACACCCTCAGCTCCCCCTCCCCCTACCAAGGAACAGGGAAACTAGAACGTCCATTCCCTATCAGTGGGCGGGGGAATGGAGGATGGATTTATATCCGACAGCTCACACATACAGAAGGGGGGGATCTGTTAATCACAGCTATAGTGGGTCCCAAGCGTGCACTTGTGACATTTTTAATTGATACCGGTGCACAGATCTCTGCGTTGAGTGAAAGAGATGCTGAAAGGAGTGGGGTTTTTCCCTCGAGGCGGCACTTTTGTGTCCTCAATGCCTTAGGATCCACAGAAGTCATGCGAATGGCCTGGGTAAAATTGACATTACCTGGCGACGAGAGTACGGTCACCGTTAAAATGGCGATCGGAAACATTCCAAACAGCCTGCTGGGTATAGACGCCCTTAAGGGAAAGCAGTGGGAGGATTCAGAAGGAATGCTGTGGACCTTTGGTACACCCCAGCTACATGTAAGACTACTTCAAGCAGCACCTCCACTTCCATTCAGCCAAGTTACAAATGTTAAACAATACCCCCTTCCCCTGGGTGCCAAGGAAGGCATCAAGCCAGTAATGCAAGAAATGCGAGAGCAGGGAGTGGTGATAAATACCCACTCTCCTTTTAACTCTCCAGTGTGGCCAGTGAGGAAGCCCAATGGGAAGTGGCGACTCACAATAGATTTTCGGCGGTTAAACGCTAACACTGATCCCTTAACCGCCGCAGTCCCCAATCTGGCTGAATTAATAACCATAATTCAGGAGAAAGCTCACCCAATTATGGCCACAATAGATGTCAAAGACATGTTTTTCATGATACCATTACGATCAGAAGACAGAGATCGTTTTGCTTTCACATGGGAGGGGCAGCAATATACTTTCACCCGACTTCCCCAGGGGTACAAACATTCTCCCACGTTGGCCCATCACGCTTTAGCCCAGGAGCTAGAAAAAATACCCAAACCCGAAGGCGTGGAGGTCTATCAGTACATTGATGATATTCTCGTGGGAGGGAAAGAAATAGATGAAGTGGGGGCAACCCAACAGAATATAATTTCACATTTGGAGAAATTAGGTTTACAAATTCCTCCAGAAAAGGTCCAAAAGCCCTCACAAGAAGTAAAATTCCTGGGAATCGGCTGGAAAGGAGGGATGACTTGCATCCCACCAGACACCCTTGCCTCCTTAGATCAGATCAAAATGCCTGAGTCAAAAAAGGACTTGCAGCATGTTTTGGGATTGTTGGTGTTTTGGAGGAAACACATCCCAGACTTTTCTATCATCGCTAGACCTCTTTATGATTTACTAAGAAAAGGGGTCAAATGGGAATGGACAGCTTCTCAGGAAGAAGCCATGCAATTACTGATTTTTGAAGCAACAGCCCATCAAGCCCTTGGTCCAATTCACCCTACCGACCCTTTTCAAGTTGAATGGGGATTGGCTTTATCAGGCCTATCGGTACATATACGGCAGCGAGGCCCTGAGGGTCCAACCCGACCAGTGGGATTTTTCTCCCGTGGTTTCAAGGATGCTGAGAGGAGATACACTGCCTGGGAGAAGGGTTTATTTGTTGTTAGCCTGGCTCTGATAGAAGTGGAAAAGGTCACACGACAGCAGCCAATTGTATTGAGAGGTCCCTTTAAGGTTATAAAAACAGTCACTACTGGGACCCCTCCCCCTGACGGGGTGGCCCAGAAAGCTTCAGTACGAAAGTGGTCTGCTCAGATTGAACACTATTGCAACATTTTCTCAGTATCTGAAGGGGCACCAAAAACCTGGCTATACAAGAAACAGAAAGCTTGGAAGATGGCCGAGATAAACCTGTCTCAGTCATCCAAGTTGCCCCCCCTTTTTCCCATGGTCAGTCAGTCAGTGCTTGGTTCACTGACGCTTCTGCTAAAAGAGAAGGAAAGGTGTGGAGATACAGGGCAGTAGCCCTCCACACCTCATCTGATAAGCAAATTATAACAGAGGGAGAGGGCAGTGCACAAGTAGGTGAATTAATTGCAGTATGGAGTGTCTTCCAACATGAAGCACAAACTACCTCCCCTGTCCACATTTATACCGATTCTTATGCTGTCTTTAAGGGATGTACCGAGTGGCTCCCCTTTTGGGAACAAAATGGATGGGAAGTTAATAGGATTCCAGTGTGGCAAAAGGAAAAATGGCAAGAAATCCTAAGTATTGCTAAGCAAGGAAATTTTTCTGTGGGCTGGGTAGCTTCTCACCAGGTAGATGGGGGATCTGCAGGAGAGTGGAATAACCGAGCTGATGAATTAGCAAGGCTGGCCCCTGTACAAAAGGATCAAGTTTCAGAAAATTGGGAACGCTTGTTAGAGTGGTTACATATGAAACGAAAACATACAGGAGCCAAAGACCTGTATTGTGAAGCTCAAGCTCGAGGTTGGCCCGTCACCAGAGAAATGTGCAAAACCTGTATATCAGCCTGTGAACAATGTATAGACTATCTCCATTTCCCTATTTTCCTCCCTTTAACCTCTCTCTCTCTGAGGATTGTGCTGCCGCCACAAAGTCCTGATAACAATGTTGAGCCACGGGGTGGTGTAAGAGTCGGTCCGAAGAACAGTATTTGTCTCGGTCCGAAGAACAGTACTTGTCTCAACATCGCCATCAGGAACTCGGAGAAAGACCAAGGAGCAATGACCCGAGATGTAGGCACTGCCTGGAACAAGCAGTCGCCGTGACCAAGGACTGCAAGTAACATCTAAGAAAAAATTGAATAGATGCTGTCCAGAAGATGGGTTTCACCTGCTACCTCAGCCAAAGTTACCCCACCTCCTCCTTGACCCAACGCCAACAAGGGAAGAGCATGCGCAGAGGCTCGCAGAGGGTCTTCCGGTCACCTAGCGGTCACGAGAGGAAGATGAGGTGAGGAAGCAGAAGACCCCTGAACACGAGGTGGCGCAGGCGCAGACGAGTTCTGGCAAGCGAAGCGAGAACTTTTGGGGCCTGGATTGCGAAATGAAGGTGGAGATTGGCCTCAATCCATGGGAGAGAGGAGGTGCGAGGTGTTGTTGCTGAGCATAAAAGATGGTTCCTAACCAAACCCCAGCGGAGAGAAATCTCCCCACCTCTGGATCACGGATCGCCCGTCGTGACAACAAGTCTCAACTGAGGACTGGCAAGACGCTGCTCGGAGCCTGGGACCATAGGGACGCCTCTGGATCCGTGGTGGTAGCTATAATCCTCTTTCCTCCTTTTCCTCCCCTTTTCTCCACTCTGTCTATCGCGTGCCGCTTTACGGGCAAAAATAATAAAGTTTCTCTTTGATTGAATTATAACCCCTTGGCATTTCGGCTGCCTTAATTTTGCGCTTCCAGATCAAGGTAAATGAATCATCACGAGTCCCTGAGTGGACCGTGACAGCAGGGCAGGCACGGGTTGGAGCAGGACGTGGCTTGGGGCTGGAACTGCACCTGGCAGAGAGAATACAGAGGAATCATGGCACAGGGACAGACAACAATCCGTTTTCCATGATTCCATTACCACGGTGCAAAGCTGTCAAAGAAAGCTGCTTGGATGGGAGGCAGAAACTGGGATGTGAGGCAAAAGGGATTCCTGGCTGTCACGGTCCACTCGGGGACTCGTGATGATTCGTTTACCTTGATCTCGAAGCGCAAAATTAAGGCAGCCGAAATGCCAAGGGGTTATAATTCAATCAAAGAGAAACTTTATTATTTTTGCCCATAAAGCGGCACGCGATAGACAGAGTGGAGAAAAGGGGAGGAAAGAGGATTATAGCTACCACCACGGATCCAGAGGCGTCCCTATGGTCCCAGGCTCTGAGCAGCGTCTTGCCGGTCCTCAGTTGAGACTTGTTGTCACGACGGGCGATCCGTGATCCAGAGGTGGGGAGATTTCTCTCCGCTGGGGTTTGGTTAGGAACCATCTTTTATGCTCAGCAACAACACCTCGCACCTCCTCTCTCCCATGGATTGAGGCCAATCTCCACCTTCATTTCGCAATCCAGGTTGAACTGCGCAGGCCCCAAAAGTTCTCGCTTTGCTTGCCAGAACTCGTCTGCGCCTGCGCCACCTCGTGTTCAGGGGTCTTCTGCTTCCTCACCTCATCTTCCTCTCGTGACCGCTAGGTGACCGGAAGACCCTCTGCGAGCCTCTGCGCATGCTCTTCCCTTGTTGGCGTTGGGTCAAGGAGGAGGTGGGGTAGCTTTGGCTGAGGTAGCAGGTGAAACCCATCTTCTGGACAGCATCTATTCAATTTTTCTTAGATGTTACTTGCAGTCCTTGGTCACGGCGACTGCCTGTTCCAGGCAGTGCCTCCATCTCGGGTCATTGCTCCTTGGTCTTTCTCCGAGTTCCTGATGGCGATGTTGAGACAAGTACTGTTCTTCGGACCGAGACAAATACTCTTCTTCGGACCGACTCTTACACCACCCCGTGGCTCAACATTGTTATCAGGACTTTGTGGCGGCAGCACAATCCTCAGAGAGAGAGAGGTTAAAGGGAGGAAAATAGGGAAATGGAGATAGTCTATCACGCAACCCGCTTTGTGTTGATGAAACTGAGAGGGATGTCTACATTGGAGGGAACATTGAACTGGTCGTTTGCATTAAGTACAGCTGTTAAACGCGTTAATCGCTTTACCATTCTCCAATTCAAAACATACAATACCATAGATAAAACAAAGCAGATCACAACCAATATCAAGAGAACAACAATGGGGTGACACAGTTTGTTCAGGATGCCTGTAGCAGTAGGTGACCACCCGAAAAGTGTGTCCCACCATTTGTGTTCTGCATCCTTTTCTACTCTTTTCAACACACGGTGAACCTCTTCTACTTCGTGGTGAACCGTTATCAAAGTTTTCTCTCCATTTATTTGGATCTCTTCCAAGATCTTCATCAAGTCCTGATGCTGCAACAATTGCCTTACTAAGGAGAGGTTCATTCCAATCGGAGTAGGCAATAGCTCATGGAACAGCGTATAATTAGATTGTAGGAACTGGTGAGATATCACCGGTGCTAAGTAAGAAAAATCACATCCAATAATTTTGACAAAATTACAAATACAAAAATTTGAATGATTTCCATTATTTACTGTCACTGTATCTACTAATATTGAGCTACAAGCAGTTCTCAAGCACACACAGCCTTTGCCAACATATACTAGTACTGTCTTCTGATCATCAGGGCGAACTTCAAAATGGCAAACGTTTTGTTCAGTGTCCAGACAAATGTCTTGAGCACTGATTGCATTATCTTCACAAATGAATCCTCGTTGTTCTCGCACAATGCAAGATTCTAGATTTACGGTTTGCCATTTTTCATTCATTTTTCGGGCCCATACTCCATGCTCGAAAGGATAGAGTACAGCTCCGTTGTGATTCAACCCTAATGCAATGATGGGATGGATTATAGATATAGAAGCATTACAGATTGTTAACACAAACGTTGTGGCCGTATTGGTAACAGGATTATATGTAAAATTTCCCAAAGTCCACCAGGATTGGAGTTCTCTTTCAAATTCAGTGGCCTTGTCC
Source organism: Neomorphus geoffroyi (assembly GCA_033558235.1). Taxonomy (NCBI): domain Eukaryota; kingdom Metazoa; phylum Chordata; class Aves; order Cuculiformes; family Neomorphidae; genus Neomorphus; species Neomorphus geoffroyi. The sequence goes on from JAUMJM010000037.1 coordinate 865,294, forward strand.
CAGACAATTTTCCGAATTTCAGTGGGGAAAGTACCTTCTTCACCCTCTCTTATGATCGAGGCAGCAACTGATTGCATCCACAGTTGTGCCTGAATACAACTGAGAGCCAAAGAGAGATTGTTTTGGACCACACCAAGTGCATCTATAATCAATTCGTGGTCCTTTCCATTCACCTTTTCCCATTTTGGCAGCACTTTTGATAGCAGCCACTGGTTAGTTCCCAAAGCTAGTAGGGAAGATTGCAAAGGCAGTTGCAATTTTTGGTAAATCACTGGTTGTGGTGGCCAATTTGTTCATCAGAATTTCTGAATCAATACTGTTTAACACTCCCAATCCTGTTCCCAATACGCCAGTGAGGTCTCTCTGTGTTCGTGTCTTGGAAGATAACCGTCTCCGCAGCCATGTTGTCCACCCCTCAAAAGAAGTTAAAACAGTCATAGAAGGTTGAAGAAACATTTCCTTGAAAGATTGTAAGTTGCACTTGTGAGTGGAAAGGATCTTTATAGCATTCCTCAACTTGAATTTGCTCTCTTATTTGCAATTTAAGTTGAGGAATTAATGTCATAACTCATTCGTGTTGTCTTCAGAGTCCCTCGGAATTCTCCTGAAAAAGAAAACAAACAGGGCTTGCCTCCTTGAGGCAAAGATATTTAAAATGATGGCAGTATAAATGTGAACAGGAGAAGCGGTTTGTGTTTCATGTTGGAAGACACTCCATACTGAAATCAATTCACCTACTTGTGCACTGCCCTCTCCCTCTGTTATAATTTGCTTATCAGATGAGGTGTGGAGGGCTACTGCCCTGTATCTCCGCACCTTTCCTTCTCTTTTAGCAGAAGCGTCAGTGAACCAAGCACTGACTGACTGACCATGGGAAAAAGGGGGGGCAACTTGGATGACTGAGACAGGTTTATCTCGGCCATCTTCCAAGCTTTCTGTTTCTTGTATAGCCAGTTTTTTTGGTGCCCCTTCAGATACTGAGAAAATGTTGCAATAGTGTTCAATCTGAGCAGACCACTTTCGTACTGAAGCTTTCTGGGCCACCCCGTCAGGGGGAGGGGTCCCAGTAGTGACTGTTTTTATAACCTTAAAGGGACCTCTCAATACAATTGGCTGCTGTCGTGCGACCTTTTCCACTTCTATCAGAGCCAGGCTAACAACAAATAAACCCTTCTCCCAGGCAGTGTATCTCCTCTCAGCATCCTTGAAACCACGGGAGAAAAATCCCACTGGTCGGGTTGGACCCCCAGGGCCTCGCTGCCGTATATGTACCGATAGGCCTGATAAAGCCAATCCCCATTCAACTTGAAAAGGGTCAGTAGGGTGAATTGGACCAAGGGCTTGATGGGCTGTTGCTTCAAAAATCAGTAATTGCATGGCTTCTTCCTGAGAAGCTGTCCATTCCCATTTGACCCCTTTTCTTAGTAAATCATAAAGAGGTCTAGCGATGATAGAAAAGTCTGGGATGTGTTTCCTCCAAAACACCAACAATCCCAAAACATGCTGCAAGTCCTTTTTTGACTCAGGCATTTTGATCTGATCTAAGGAGGCAAGGGTGTCTGGTGGGATGCAAGTCATCCCTCCTTTCCAGCCGATTCCCAGGAATTTTACTTCTTGTGAGGGCTTTTGGACCTTTTCTGGAGGAATTTGTAAACCTAATTTCTCCAAATGTGAAATTATATTCTGTTGGGTTGCCCCCACTTCATCTATTTCCTTCCCTCCCACGAGAATATCATCGATGCACTGATAGACCCCCACGCCTTCGGGTTTGGGTATTTTTTCCAGCTCCTGGGCTAAAGCGTGACGGGCTAATGTGGAAGAACGTTTGTATTGTTGTAGTTTGGCTAGCTCCGTGGAAGTGTAAGGTATTCGCTTAGTTGTAATTTGACTCTTCTCCTCACGCTCCCTCTCCCTCAGCACTTCTGTGTTTTTTAAACATTTCTCCTTTAAAGCAGCCTTTAACGAGAGGTTTTCTTCCCTTTCTTTCTCTAATTGTTGCTGCAAAATTTTCACCAAATTTTCAAGGGATTCTATAATTTTGGTTTCATTACTACGATGCCTGAGGCCATCTTCAATCGCTGCCACCAGGCTGGCTCCTAAAACAGCACAAACTGTCGCTCTGCCCTTATCTAATCTAAACTTAGACTGAGTCTGCAGAGAAATCACTCGGTCTACTACATTCTGTAAATTAGACCAATTATCACGTGCCCAGTCTTCTCTGGGTACGGAGGGTCGAGCCCCATATTTTGCCAAAAATGAGTAAAACAGGTCTCGACCTTTCACTGACCGAGAGTCTTGGTTCTCAGAGTTTTTAGTCATTCTTGCTATGAAGGGACCAAATCCACGTCGGGAAGGCTCAACTTAGTTACACAAAACACACAGTCACTGCTGTGTCGCCCTTCTCTTTCCCGAGTGGTTGAAGGGGCCAAAAATCTGCTATGGGAAGGCTCCACTTAGTTACACACAAGATTGCACCTTCACTTTCCCTAGCAGACAATTCTCATCAACATTCTTGCTATGAAGGGACCAAATCCACGTCGGGAAGGCTCAACTTAGTTACACAAAACACACACGATTGCCCCTTCACTTTCCCTAGCAGACAATTCTCATTAACATGAGAGCAACACCCCTTTTGCACTTTGAGATCTTTTTGGTTTGATTCCGAGAGACAGAGCCCTCAACTTGAGTTTGGAGTGCTCTCCACCAAGGCGTGTGCGGTGTGTGGGAAATCTGAGTTGCCCCCCTTGCTTTCTGGACACCTCTCACCTGTAAAGGTGTAGGGCCAGGTGCGGCTGGAGCAAAACGTCCTTCCCCTGTTACAGACCACACACTACCTGCACTCCTCTGTTTCTCAGAATCCTGTCCGTGACGCCAATTTAATGTCACGGTCCACTCGGGGACTCGTGATGATTCGTTTACCTTGATCTCGAAGCGCAAAATTAAGGCAGCCAAAATGCCAAGGGGCTATAATTCAATCAAAGAGAAACTTTATTATTTTTGCCCGTAAAGCGGCACGCGATAGACAGAGTGGAGAAAAGGGAAGGAAAAGGAGGAAAGAGGATTATAGCTACCACCAGGGATCCAGAGGCGTCCCTATGGTCCCAGGCTCTGAGCAGCGTCTTGCCGGTCCTCAGTTGAGACTTGTTGTCATGACGGGCGATCCGTGATCCAGAGGTGGGGAGATTTCTCTCCGCTGGGGTTCAGTTAGGAACCATCTTTTATGCTCAGCAACAACACCTCGCACCTCCTCTCTCCCATGGATTGAGGCCAATCTCCACCTTCATTTCGCAATCCAGGTTGAACTGCGCAGGCCCCAAAAGTTCTCGCTTTGCTTGCCAGAACTCGTCTGCGCCTGCGCCACCTCGTGTTCAGGGGTCTTCTGCTTCCTCACCTCATCTTCCTCTCGTGACCGCTAGGTGACCAGAAGACCCTCTGCGAGCCTCTGCGCATGCTCTTCCCTTGTTGGCGTTGGGTCAAGGAGGAGGTGGGGTAACTTTGGCTGAGGTAGCAGGTGAAATCCATCTTCTGGACAGCATCTATTCAATTTTTTCTTAGATGTTACTTGCAGTCCTTGGTCACGGCGACTGCTTGTTCCAGGCAGTGCCTCCATCTCGGGTCATTGCTCCTTGGTCTTTCTCCGAGTTCCTGATGGTGATGTTGAGACAAGTACTGTTCTTCGGACCGAGACAAATACTGTTCTTCGGACCGACTCTTACACTGGCCTCATCCAGAAAGGGTACTGCCGAGTGTCACCAGCCCCAATGGGACTGCTGGCTATTTCTTCAAGAAAGAGCCTCTTTGGGCAAGTCCCTGACAGAATTGGAGTCTGAAATTCTCCCTTTTTCCCTCTCCCATGAAAAGCAGCACCACGATCAGGAACAGGATGCAGAAGCATGAAGCTGCATGACCAGAAAAAGGACGGGCTGAAAAGGCTTTACATTCACCTGCTTGCAAAGGAGAAGGAGGTGAGAGAAGTAGATGAGAGAGTTGGGCTGGGGTTTATGGTGGCCCTGACCTGCTCCAGGCCCAGACACAGCTTCCACAGAGGTGGCAATTTTCTGAGGTGCTCGTGATGGGTGGAAAACATCCCAGCTAATGGCAGGGGCTGGGTGCTTGTTTTCCCCAACGCTACCTGTTCATTTCCTGGCTTACGCAGTGCCCTTCCCTCATGGAGGCTTCTTGGGAGTGCTGTGATCCAGGCATTCCAGGATTTCTGGGTCAGGAATGTGTCCGAGGCAGGACAAGATGCACCTGCATTGCCAGGTGGGTGCTGTGCAGGCAGATGATGCTGGGCTGGGGCGCACTGGTGGGGCTGCCTTGGCCGCGGTGACAGGAAGGGACCCATCTGCTCCCAGCCCTGCAATCCTGGGCTGCTCACTCAAGGGCTCTCTTTGAGGGAGGATGTGCTGTGTCTTTCCCTTTCCCTCCCTCCCAGCACAATGAGGCTGTTTCCCCGTGGAGGTTCCCTGCCGCACTCCCTCAAAACACCTCCCTTCCCCTCTCCCCATTTCCATGCTGATTGCCCTCAGCTCCCGTGTGCTGAGCTCCAATTTCCAGCCTTGATGCATTCAGCAGTCATTCCTTGGAAAAGCATCTCCCAGCTACTCCTGCCCGTGGCTGCTGGCCTGGGCTTCTTCTAGATTGGATGGTGGGGAGGAGGGAAAGGTGGAGCAGCAGATATGGGCTATGTCAAAGGCTGCTCCCTGCATTCCAGCTCCTGCCATTCTCTACAGCAAATCACCTTCCAGAGCTGCTCACCCACCCCTTATCACCCCAGGGCAGCTCCAAACAGAGCAAGCAAGAGGGACGCCCTTCCTCCAGAGCTCATGGGGCTGCTGACTCTTCGGGACCTCCTGCCTTTCAGAGCATTTGTGGGCAGAGACACAGCACTGATGGTCACTGGCAGCAGAGAATCCAGGGCTGCTTTCCTCAGATCCAGGGGATGCTGCCCAGACGAGCGGCTACGGCGAGGTGTCCCAATCTCCCATTCCTCAGAGAATGGAAAAGGGTTTCCTTGTGCCCTCATCCCCTTCCTCTCTCCTCTGGCCTCTGGAAAGTGTCCATAGAGAGAAGGACCACATGGAGGTCCCGTTTGAATGCAGCAGAGTCAAAAGAGAGAAACAAAGTCAGTTCAAGTGGAAATCAGCAATGCAGGGAGCACTGCGGGAAGGAGAGAGTCTGCATGGCTGGGCTGTGGATGTTCGGGCTTGTTCCCGTGTGATGTTTGTCTGCCTGTCCCACAGACTGGGAGAAGCTGCATGGTCCCCACCAGGGTGACCTTGGGGGCCTGTTGTGAGGACAGGGATCAAGGATTTCGGGGTGAATTGAAGAAACTGACCCTCATTGTGTGCAGAGGATGCTCAGCCCATCGGGTGTTGTCTGAGAGCTGAGCTCCCTTGTGCACACAGGGCAGCAGCTCCACCCAGTGTGGTTTCCCTGCCTGAGGACCTGCGATAAGATCTCCACACAATTTTAGATCACCATTAAAATGCTCCTTGGCTACTCCAGGCAGGCAATTAAGAACAAGGAAATCAGGAGTGGGGCAATTAAGATACCAGTGCCTCCAGGAATCATCAGACCTAGAAAGAGTTGCAAGAGGAGCCAGCCCTTACCTGGCCAAGCTCCACTCCAAGAGACCAGAAAAGTTTGTCAGAGCTCTGCCAGGTTCTCTCTGCTGTGCTCTCCCACCACTCCTCAGCCCTGGCAGGGCCAGGCCTTCCCCTGGGGTGAAGTGCTTCCCTTTCCTCGCAGCAGTGCATAATTTTATTCCTCTGACACCAACACAAAGGATTTACCTGAGCACCCTTTGGTTTCCTCCCTTTCCTTGTCACCAGGACTACCATTTCTCTTTCCTGCTGCCTGCCACAGCCTTTTTTCCACCTTTTCCTGGGTGTGACTGAGTCCCTGCTCCTCTCAGGCACCTCCTTTAACACTTGTTTCACCCTATGCAAACTGCTTGATGTCAGCCCTGCACGCCTGCCAAACTCTGGAACCTGGCAAGTGGTGCAGGAGTGGTGGTGGGGCTGGAAGAGAGGTGGATCCCTGCTGGCCATGCCCACGCGTGCTCTCCATGGCCCTAGCCTGGGCAATGGAGGGGAGGAGAAGGTGGAGGTGAGTCCGTGGACCATCCCTCAGTCTATTCCTTCATCAACACACTTGCCAACCTTTGGGGACCTCTTCTGTCCTCTCCCCCTTCCCCAGCACAGCAGTGACCAGAGCAGGAAGCACCCCAGTCCATGAGCCTGCCAAATTCAAAGCCGTTCTTCCTGGGCAGCTTGGGAGGGCTCGCAGGGAGGGAAGAACTCAGAGATCCAGGGTGACTTGCAGAAATCTTTAATGAGTCTCAAAGGGTAATTAAGATCAATTCAAGCACAGGTTCTCAGTGGGAGGATTATGAGGAGCAAGTGAGAGACTGCCCCCTTGGCCATGGTGAAGGTCATGCAAGGCATCCCTTTGCCTTTGCCACAGCGTGAAGGCTGGCTTTGGGGAGCCCAACAGCTCTGGGGAAGAGCAGGAAAGAGAGAAAGAGAGAAAGAGTGGTAGGGGTGCAAATGGAAGGTGAGATAAGGGCCGTGTTTTCTGAGAGACTGTGCTGTCCCCTTCCGGCCAGCCTTTTCAGGAGGAGAAAAAAAAGGTCAATTCCTGTGAAAGCAACGGCCTGAAGATCCATCCTTTGCCCAGCACCATGTCCAGAGACCTCAGGGAGACTTCGCAAGAGCCGTCCCCAGCAGCTTTAGCAGGTACGGCACCTTCTGCCACCATAAGGCCTGGTGATGCAGGAGAGATCACAGGATCACAAGGCTGGAAAAGACCTTTGAGATCATCGAGTCCAGCCTACGATCCAACACCAACACCTACTCATTATCTAAACCGTGTCACTAAGAGCCTCATCCGATCTCCCTTTAAACACCTCCGGGGACGGTGACTCCACCACCTCTCTGGGCAGCGCATTCCAATGGCCAATCACCCTTTCAGTGAAGAATTTTTTCCTAATATCGAGCCTAAACTTCCCCTGGCGAAGCTTGAGACCGTGTCCTCTCCTTCTGTCACCGGTCGCCTGAGAGAAGACACCAACCTGACTACAACCTCCTTTTAGGCAGTTGTAGAGAGCAATAAGGTCTCCCCTGAGCCTCCTCTTCTTCAGGCTACAAAACCCCAGCTCCCTCAGTCGCTCCTCATAGGGCTTGTGCTCCAGCCCCTTCCCCATCCTCGTCGCCCTCCTCTGGACACACTCCAGCATCTCCACATCCTTCTTAAACTGAGGGCCCAGAACTGGACACAGCACTCAAGGTGCAGCCTGACCAGTGCCGAGTATAAGGGGATGATGACCTCTCTGGTCCTGCTGGCCACACTGTTCCTGATGCAGGCCAAGATACCATTGGCCTTCTTGGCCACTTGAGTACACTGCTGGCTCATGTGGAGTTTCCTGTCTACCTGCACTAGACCAAGACTGCTGGACGAGATGCAAGTTCCCTCAGAGCTGAGGTGGAGGAGCCCATGGCGGTGTTCTGTGGGAAGGAGCTGAGGGTGGGGCCGGGCAGGGTCACCACCAGAGCGGAGGGCTCGATGACAACGGTGGAGCTCTGGCACTGCCTGCTGCAGCTGCTGGCCAGCGGGGTCGGGCCACAGCGCTGGCAGGGCAGGCACGGGTTGTAGCACGACATGTCTCTGGGCAAGAGCTGCACCTGGCAGACAGGCAGGGAGGAAGCAGAGCATCAAATTTAGGTGAGGAGCAGCCTGCTTACGCTTTTACAAATGAGCCAAGGCCACCAATGAGGAGAAGTCGCAGGGTCTTCATTGCCTCATCAGAGCAGGGCCCTATGGAAAGCAGCCTGACCCGAGGAAGATCTCTCCTCGTTCATAAACTAAAAAGCCCCCTCAGCAAACTCCCATCTTGACTTCTCTCCACTTCCCTCTTTCATGAAAAGGTGCTCCAAGCCCCAGCAGATGACCAAGCCAACATCAAGTGAGATGTCCACTGAATGCAGATCTCACCTTGGAAGAGGTGGATGAAGAGGATTCAGACTCACCTGGTGCCCGAGGAGAAGGAGGAAATGGAAGGAGATGAGAGAGCAAGCACTTGGCTGGCTTTTATCCCTGCCCTTCAATGCCACGGGAGAGAGGCATCTCTGCAGGGGGAAAAAATCTTCTGACAAGTTCATCTTGAATTCAGACCCTCACAGCTGATGAGATGGGCTTGGCTTTTCATTTCCTGCACTGATGCCTTTTCTTTTCCAGGTTTGTTCCACACCCAATCCCTAATGAAGTCTTCTTCAAAGGAAGCCTGGAATGAAAGGCCCCAGGATTTCCAGGGCAGGAGTGCTACAGTGCAGGCAAAAGACTCATCTCAAGTGCTGGACGAGTCCAGAGGAGGCAGTGACATCAGCCTGGGTCACTCTGTGGGGCTGCTTGAAGTGTTCTTCTCAGGCAGGAGGACCAGCCATCCTCAGCTGGAAGATCAAGATCTCCTGTGCATGAGGACTGCTCATCTTTCAATAGCCTTTCACTAGACCTACTCTTTCCCTCGGGCTTTCAGCAGTTCTAGCCCTGAATTCAGCCCTCTGGCCTTCACCCTAACACCCACTCTCCCTTCCGGTCTCTCTCCATCCATCCATCCACACACGCATCCATCTTTTGACACATTTCTCCTTGTAGCTACAACCTCTAACCCACTCCTCCTCGACTCTGAGAACCCTCCCTCACCTTTCTCTCTGCCTTCTTCATGTCTGCAGCCACAAGTTTACTTTCCCGCACCTTTCCATTATTCCACACATCTGTGCGTCCTCTTGTCCACCCAGCATTCATTCCTGTTCTGCATTCAGGCCCCTCTCCTACACTGTAACACTTCCAGCTGTCCTGCTCCTCTCCCTCTCCTCGTGTTGGGATTACGGTGAGGCCAGGGCTCTGCCTCCCCAGCCTGTGCAGCAAAGACAAATGTCATTAACATTGCCCTGCTGTGACATTTTGGTCCCACTTCAGGTTCAGGAGGTCCTAGGAAAGAGCAAAACAGACCAGAAAAGCTGTCAGGTTCAAGGAGTGGACGTTGGGGAGAGATTTTGATGCAGCTCAGGCTTTCCGGGCTGCAAGCACACGTTGACAGCTCATATTGAGTTTGTCATCCACCAGTTCCTCCAAGCCCTTCTCCACAGGGCTGCTCTCAATCCACTCATCGCCCAGCCTCTATCCATGATTGGGATTGTCCTAAACCATACGCAGGAACTTTTATTTGGATGTGTGAACACCATGAGACTGGCACAGGGCCACCTCTCCAGCCTGTCAGGGTCAAGGCTGTAGGAGCACATCAAGCTGTGGGCTCTGCAGAAGAAAACAGTTGGAACTGGGGCAGGACTTCAGCATTCCGGGAGCCGACAAGGCCCCAGGCATGGCCATGGAATCGTTTGTTCACTCACAGGCTGCACAGAGGAGGGACAAGTCAAAACAAGACAGAAATCTCTCCTGAGGGCAGGGTCAGGCAGGATGGGGACAAAAACTCTAGTGAAATGCATCCAACTGGGGAGGCAACAACAAGTGTTCATCAAGAGCGAAAGAGAAGGACACGGCACATGCTCATGAGCAGGAGCCCATAGTTTCCAGCTGAGAATGGCTGGAGCTTCTGCCTGAGAACGCTTCCAGTACCCCCCGCAGAGTGACCCAGGCTGACGTCACTGCCTGCTCGGCACCCGACCAGCACTGCAGCTGCGTCTTCTGCCCACACTGCTGCGTTCCTGCCCTGGAAATCCTGGGGCCTTTCATCCCAGCACTCAGAAGAAGCCTCCAATGGGAATGGGCATGGAATAAACACGGAAATGAAAAGGCAGCAGTGTTGGAAACCAAAGCACCGCCCATCTCATCAACTGTGATGGTTTGCATTCAAGATGAGCTTGTGAGAAAATTGTTCCATCTGCAAAGGTGCCTCTGGTCCTGCAGCAATGAAGGGTGGGTATAAAAGCCGGCTCAAGTCCCTGCTCTCTCATGCCCTTCTCCTGCCTCCTTCTGCTTGGGAACCAGGTGAGTCTGAATGCTCTTCATCCTCCTCTTTGCAAGTGAGATCTCCACTCCAGGGACATCTCAGCTGATACTGGCTCTGACCTGCTTTGGGGTTTGCTTCTTCTTCCCATGAGAGAGCTTTGTGGGGATAATGTGTGCTAGAGAGAGGCTGTGGTGTGGCTCAGGGTTTTCTTGGTTTAATAACAAGGAGAGAGCCTCTCTGGGCCAGGCTGCTCTTTACACAATCCTGAAGGCTGAGTGGCTTCTGGCCGAGTCTCCAGCTCCGCACTCAGCAGTGGCTGTGGCTGCTCCTCACACCCACCTGTTCTCTGCTTCTTTTCTGTCCTCTCTCCCAGGTACCCTCTGACTTGGAGATATGTCCTGCTACAACACGTGCCTGCCCTGCCAGCCCTGCGGCCCGACCCCGCTGGCCAGCAGCTGCAGTGAGCCCTGTTGCAGGCAGTGCCAGAGCTCCACCGTTGTCATCCAGCCCTCCCCTGTGGTGGTGACCCTGCCCGGCCCCATCCTCAGCTCCTTCCCACAGAACACCGTTGTGGGCTCCTCCACCTCCGCTGCTCTTGGCAGCATCCTCAGCTGCCAGGGAGTGCCCATCACCTCTGGCTGCTGTGACCTCTCTGGCATTGCCAGCCGCTACTGTGGCAGGAGGTATCGCTCCTGAAGAGATGCTGGGAAAGTCTCAAGGAGAAATCTTGAGGAATTGGGAACATGGTGCTGGGCAGAGGACCAAGATTTTCCAACACTGCGACCAGGAGAGTCAAATGGCTTTGTCTTTCTTGCCTTTTCCTTCTTTGCTTTGGTTCCCCTTGACAGCAAAGGTCCCCCTAAGGCCAGCCTGGTGGGGACCCTGTGTCTCCTCTCCCTCTATGGGGCAGCTTGACAGAAATCACACAGGAACTTCTCTACAGCCAAGGATCTCAGACTCCAAGCTGCTCACTGGCTCCCTGCAATACTGACTTCCACCTGGAGTGATTTTGTTTCCCTCTCTTTACTGATTAAATTTCTGCTACATTCAAGCCTGGCCTCCATCTGGTCCTTCCTTCTTGGCCCCTGCCCACTTTGACCACACAGAAAGGTGCTGCTGTGGCACAGAGGAGGGAGAGGGTCCAAGGAGACCCTTCTCCATTCACAGAGGAAGGAGAGGCTGGCACAGCCTGCAGGGTCTCCTCTTTTGGGCACCATGCCTTCAGCTGAGTCAGCCATCCCTGTTGCTGTGCTGGCCGTGACCATCAGGGTTTGCCTTGCAGTGTCTGCCCACAAGTGCTCAGAAAGCACCAACAGCCCCAAGAGCTCTGGAGGAAGGGCCTTCCTCTTGCTCTGGCTGGAACTGTGCCCGTGTGCTGTGTGTGAGGCTCCAGCAGATGATTTGATTTGCAGAACGGCTCGTGTGGTAAAGCAAGGAACAGTCTTTGGGCTGGCCCCCAGCTGCTGTTTCACCTTCCTCTCCCCTCCACCACCCACTCCAGGAGCCTTGGCCAGCAGCTACGGGCAGCAGTAGCCAGGAAAAGTTGCCCAAGCGGCTGAGGGTATCAAGGCTGAAAATTGGAGCTGAGCGTGTGGGAGCTGAGGGCAACAGTCACGGGCATGGGGGCAGTGAAAGGGTTGATTTCTGAGAGCGCAAGTTGGTCTGAAATAGAGCAGGCAGGGCAATGTGGAGATCAACAAGGACAAGGGTACTGGGGACACTTCCCAAGAGCTGCAGGTGGGTGCAAAAATCTGTTCCCCTCCGGCACTGCCTGGAGCTCTCGGGAAACAAACAGGGGTGTGCAAAGCCTCCGGCGGGACGGGCAGAGCAGACCCACATCTCTCGCAGGCAACCCTGGGAAAGCAGTAGGACAACTACTGACCCCAGGCTTTCTCAGGGGAAGGGGGTGATGCTTCAAAAGCAACAGACTCCATCTCACAGGGTGGGATCCAGCAGGAAAGTCAGCACTGTCTGTCTGAGCTTCCCCATCCACGCTGGGCTGGCAATGCCTGAGAACAGGTCCCCACATCCATTCCTGTTGCCCAGGGGAGGAAGGAAGATCACTGACATGTGGTTACCAACTGTTGGACTGAGAAACCAGCAGGGACAGAGGAACACAGGGGCTCTCTCCAGCCCTGGTGATTTGGCTGGAAAGGAGAAGAGATGTGAGAAGAGCAGAGCCTCTGTGCAAACATGGATGAGTGCAGGGAGGGCTTGAAGAGAGAATCTTGCCCAGTATCTGGCTGATGGGGCTTTACACATGCTGACACCCAGGTGCCGAGCAAGGAAGGGCTTTTCCCTTCCTGCACTGCTGAGGCCACATGGTCAAATCAAAAGTGCAGCTGGGCCTCCTCCCAGAAGCCTCATTGTGCAGCTGTGGCCACCAGTGGAGGCAGAGGGCAAGGGAAGGAGAGCACTAACTGAGAGGTTACTTACTGTGAGTACTCACTCCCTGTCTCAGATCTTTGAAGTAGAGGGCATTTACAAACCTGTGTTTCCTTGTCCAGGCTGCAGCCTCCAGGTTTCTTGGGCTTTTTTCGTCATCCAAGCCCCTGGATCCAGGTGCAGCTGCAAAAGTCTCGCTGGTCCAGCCAAGGAGTCTTTCTGCCTGGAGGCAGTGCGATGAGAGCCTTCACCTCCCTCCTGCCCATCCCCGGATCTTATATTGATGCCCTCTATCCATGTTTCTGTTTCATATTCACTACCATGATTTTCCTCTTGCTCCAAAAAACCCCACCAGGATCACTCCCTGTCCCTGTTCCTAAGGAGACCCCGAGAGGCCTGTCTGGAGCAGCAGGGAGGGGGTTTGGCTCCACCCTCTGGGCTGGGGCTTCCAGGCCTCTTTGAGCTGGCAGAGGCAGAAGAGGGCAAGGTGCAAGCATCAGGTCCCTCCTGCTGGCAGGTCCCTGAGTGCCCCTGGAAGGGACAGCGGGACATGCTCCTTCTGCTGGCAGCCCTGCTGCAACTGGCAGCCTTTGGTGAGATGGGACTTTCAGGCTGGGCAGAAGGAGGCAAAAGTTTGTGCTGCTGGTGGTGGAAGGGAGGAGCTGTGAGTGCTGAGTCCCTGGGGAACTGGCAGTGGTTGTGTTGGGAGAGCAGGGGCTGCGTGTGGGGATGGCAAATAATGTGGGACAGGTCAGGAGTGATGGGCATGGAGGAGGAATAAGATCTCCCCCGCAATGTGCAGGAACCCAGCCTTCCTGAATGTGTTGTTAATAGAGAGAAAGCCTGAGAGAGGGAGGGAGCGGTGCTGGGGAACGGAGCCATGGGGCGCATTGGAGCTTCTCTGCAAGGTGCTTTGGGTACAATGGTACCAATGTCTGTAGGGATGGGCAGAAACCTTGGGGATCTGGAGAGAATGAGTGGAGGGAAAGAGCAGGGAGTGTGGCTGAAAAGCAGGGTGATGTGGGGTGTGAACAGTGACAGGAACCTCCATGAAGAAGTGTGCAGGGCCAGAGAGCTCAGCCTTTCAGAAACTGGAAAAGTGAGCTGAGCAGTGGGGACAGTGAGCGAGCTGATGGAGTGACAGATGGAGAGTTTCCCAGGCAAGCCAAGCTGAAAAGCCTTTTATGACTTCACAGGTCAATCCCAAAAGGACTCTGTGTTGCAGTCCCCAGCAGAGATGACCATCCAGGCAGGACACAGTTCTACTCTACACTGCAATTTCTCCTCCAGTAATTTCTATCCCTACATCTTGTGGTACCAGCAGCACCAGACCCAGGCTCCTCAGATGCTGCTGAGGGTGAGCAAACTGAAACCTCACATGGATGCAGGGAGGTTCTCCTCTGTGCTGTCTGCAGAGGACTCCCAGGTGTTTCTGCAGGTGCAGGATGTGGAGCTCCAGGACAGCGCTGCCTATTTCTGTGCACTGAGCCCACACTGGTTCCCACAGCGTGCAGCGCTGCACAGAAACGTGGGGGTGCTCTGGGGAGCAGTTCCCTCCCTGTCCCTGCTTGCCTGGAGCTCTGAGCTCAGCCTGCCCAGCAGCAGCTCCTGGGGGCTGTGGGGAACCTGGGCCTCTGTCTCCCAAGCTTGTGCAGCTAGCAAGAGCTCACCAAGCGGCAGCAGAATGTTGTGTGTCCAGGAGAAGCTGGACTCCCTACAGGCTGCAGATGCTGAGGCTGGGACACCAGAAATGATGTAGTAGGGAGCCTGTCTCTCAAGAATGAATTCCAGGTAAACACTCTCTCTTCAAAAGACAAACAAATGCAGAAGAAGACTTTGTATGAAATTTCCAAGAGCTGCCTTGAATGAGGACGTGCCATGTCCTTCTCCTTCCTTCCCTCCTCACCTCAACTCCATTGATGCTTTTTGTTGCCTCCCCAGGTGGATGTGTTGTGCTGCTGAGTTTTGACCCCATCCTGCCTGACCCTGCCCAGTCCCCAGGGAGAAGAGCAGAGTCCATGGCTCTTTGGGTTCCTGTGTTCTTGTCTTGTGTGTTCTCGTAAGCAGCCCGGTTGGTGTGGATGCTTGTGGGAGCAGCACTTTGTTTATTGGGGTGTGTGTCCATGTCCCTGTGTCCCCTTGTGTGTCCCTCATCCCGAGGGAATGTGCTGCTCCCGCGGGGACGCTCTCCACTGCTCTCTCCATGAGCCCCACAGAGCAGCAGGTTCCCAGGGGCAGAAGGAGCCTGCGTGCAGCTGATCGGTGACGGCCCCAGCCTGCTGGAGATGTGCCCAGGGCAGAGGTCCCTGTCGCGGGGCCCAGTCCCTGCCCACATGGGAAACACGGAGCCTCTGCTCGGGCTGCTGACTTTCCCCCAGGATCCCAAGGGAGCCCTGAGCAACTGCTTCCTCTGCTTGGCAAACACAGGGGTTCCAGCATCGAGTTCCTGATGCAAAACTTCCCTCAGGAATGAACAACTCGAAGGGGTTGCTACTTCTTCTTCTTCTCCTAAATATCACATCTCTTTCACAATCCAGATTTTTTTTTTTTTTTCTGCTGCATCTCCTATTAAATCTGATTCCCTTGTGGGCAAAATCACCACTGAGTTTATAAAGTGATTCCAGATGCACCCAGATCCAGGATCTTTGACGATGAAAAGAGAGCAAGAAACCTGGAGGCTACAGCCTAAACAAGACAACACAGGTTTGTAAATGCCTTCTGCTTCAAAGAGCTGGGACAGGGAGTGAGTCCTCACGGCAAGTAACCCATCAGCTCATCTTCTTCTTCCCTTGCCCTGTGCCTCCACTGGTGGCCACAGCCGGAGAATGAGGCTTTTGGGAGGAGGCCCAGCTGCATTTATGGTTTTGCCCCGTGGCCTCAGCAGATGAAGAAGGGAAGAGCCCTTCCTTTCTCTGCATCTGGGTATTAGCAAGTGAAAAAGACCCATCAGCCAGTGAATAAGATTCTCTGTTCAAGCCATTCCTGCACTCATCCATGGCTGGAGAGTGGTCCCATCCTATTTTTGTGGCTCTTCTTCTCAGAGAAGTCAGCGGTTTGAGGGCTCACACTGGGGCAGATCAAGAGGAAACAATCACTCACATAAAGGAGGGTCAGTGCACTACAGCTCTGCTCTGCCAGCCCTGCTGGAGGCTCTGCATGCCCCTATTTGTGTCCAAGGGCTCCAGGCAGCGTTGGTGGGGAATTGTTTGCAGCCCTCTGTTTCCTGCACTTCACTTGGTCTCAGGTCCCTTGGACATTTCAGGTCCTGCCGTAGTTGCTCTCCAGGGCTGCAAGGGGCTTCAGCCCTGCACAGGCACAGTTCTCCCCCAGAAGCCAAGAATGACAAGCAGTGATCAGTACCTGAGCACACATTCAGCCTCAGGCTCTTTCTCCAGCCTCAGTGGCTGTCCCAGAGCTGTCCTCAAATGCCACTGAGCAGGAGAGCCCAGCTGACCAGAGTGGGCACCATCTGTCCTCGGGCACTGGTGCTCAAGCCTGGCTGTGGGGCTAAGAGCCAAGTGCCTGGGACAGGGGGACATGGGAGCTTGGTGAATCACCTCCAGAAGCACCACTGCTGCCTCAAGGGAGGAGGAAACATTCATTCCAGGCTCAATCCTCTCCCTTGGAGAGCTCCACGCTCAGGTGAGATCAATCCCCTGCTCTTCATAAAGGTGTCTCTGCAGAGCTGATGTCTCCTCCCTAGGAAGGTCTCCCATGGACACCCTTCCCTGTCAGCGTGTAGGAAGAAGAGCTTTGAGAACGTGATTCATCTGCTCTGCAATGAGAACCATAGAAAGGGGAACAGCGAGAGCCCTGTGGCAGTGCTGTCATCCTCCCAGAGTGTGCCAGGAGAGGCTGGTACCCAGCCAGCATTGCCCAGCCCTGCACTCCGGGGGCTTTGCTGATCACAGGAACGGGTTTGCACAGCAAAGCCCCAAATGGGCAAATTTTCTGGCTACTGCTGCCCGTGGCTGCTGGCCAAGGCTCCTGGAGTGGGTGGTGGACGGGAGAGGAAGGTGAAACAGCAGCTGGGGGCCAGCCCAAAGACTGTTCCTTGCTTTACCACACGAGCCGTTCTGCAAATCAAATCATCTGCTGGAGCCTCACACACAGCACACGGGCACAGTTCCAGCCAGAGCAAGAGGAAGGCCCTTCCTCCAGAGCTCTTGGGGCTGTTGGTGCTTTCTGAGCACTTGTGGGCAGACACTGCAAGGCAAAGCCTGATGGTCACGGCCAGCACAGCAACAGGGATGGCTGACTCAGCTGAAGGCATGGTGCCCAAAAGAGGAGACCCTGCAGGCTGTGCCAGCCTCTCCTTCCTCTGTGAATGGAGAAGGGTCTCCTTGGACCCTCTCCCTCCTCTGTGCCACAGCAGCGCCTTTCTGTGTGGTCAAAGTGGGCAGGGGCCAAGAAGGAAGGACCAGATGGAGGCCAGGCTTGAATGTAGCAGAAATTTAATCAGTAAAGAGAGGGAAACAAAATCACTCCAGGTGGAAGTCAGTATTGCAGGGAGCCAGTGAGCGGCTTGGAGTCTGAGATCCTTGGCTGTAGACAAGTTCCTGTGTGATTTCTGTCAAGCTGCCCCATAGAGGGAGAGGAGACACAGGGTCCCCACCAGGCTGGCCTTAGGGGGACCTTTGCTGTCAAGGGGAACCAAAGCAAAGAAGGAAAAGGCAAGAAAGACAAAGCCATTTGACTCTCCTGGTCGCAGTGTTGGAAAATCTTGGTCCTCTGCCCAGCACCATGTTCCCAATTCCTCAAGATTTCTCCTTGAGACTTTCCCAGCATCTCTTCAGGAGCGATACCTCCTGCCACAGTAGCGGCTGGCAATGCCAGAGAGGTCACAGCAGCCAGAGGTGATGGGCACTCCCTGGCAGCTGAGGATGCTGCCAAGAGCAGCGGAGGTGGAGGAGCCCACAACGGTGTTCTGTGGGAAGGAGCTGAGGATGGGGCCGGGCAGGGTCACCACCACAGGGGAGGGCTGGATGACAACGGTGGAGCTCTGGCACTGCCTGCAACAGGGCTCACTGCAGCTGCTGGCCAGCGGGGTCGGGCCGCAGGGCTGGCAGGGCAGGCACGTGTTGTAGCAGGACATATCTCCAAGTCAGAGGGTACCTGGGAGAGAGGACAGAAAAGAAGCAGAGAACAGGTGGGTGTGAGGAGCAGCCACAGCCACTGCTGAGTGCGGAGCTGGAGACTCGGCCAGAAGCCACTCAGCCTTCAGGATTGTGTAAAGAGCAGCCTGGCCCAGAGAGGCTCTCTCCTTGTTATTAAACCAAGAAAACCCTGAGCCACACCACAGCCTCTCTCTAGCACACATTATCCCCACAAAGCTCTCTCATGGGAAGAAGAAGCAAACCCCAAAGCAGGTCAGAGCCAGTATCAGCTGAGAAGTCCCTGGAGTGGAAATCTCACTTGCAAAGAGGAGGATGAAGAGGATTCAGACTCACCTGGTTCCCAAGCAGAAGGAGGCAGGAGAAGGGCATGAGAGAGCAGGGACTTGAGCTGACTTTTATACCCACCCTTCATTGCTGCAGGACCAGAGGCACCTTTGCAGATGGAACAACTTTCTCACAAGCTCATCTTGAATGCAAACCATCACAGTTGATGAGATGGGCGGTGCTTTGGTTTCCAACACTGCTGCCTTTTCATTTCCGTGTTTATTCCATGCCCATTCCCATTGGAGGCTTCTTCTGAGTGCTGGGATGAAAGGCCCCAGGATTTCCAGGGCAGGAACGCAGCAGCGTGGGCAGAAGACTCAGCTGCAGTGCTGGTCGGGTGCCGAGCAGGCAGTGATGTCAGCCTGGGTCACTCTGCTGGCGTGTTGGAAGTGTTCTCAGGCAGAAGCTCCAGCCATTCTCAGCTGGAAGCTACGGGCTCCTGCGCAAGAGTACGTGCCGTGTCCTTCTCTTTCCCTTCTTTTGATGGCACATTATCTCCCCATATGGGTGCTCTGAGATTTTGAAACTATCCTGCCTAACAGTGCCCTCAGGAGAGATTTCTGTCCTCTTTTGACTTGTCCCTTCTCTGTGCAATCTGTGAGTGCAGCTCCAGCCCCAAGCCATGTCCTGCTACAACCAGTGCCAGCCCTGCCAGCCCTGCGGCCCGACCCCGCTGGCCAGCAGCTGCAAGGAGCCCTGTTGCAGGCAGTGCCAGAGCTCCACCGCTGTCATCCAGCCCTCCCCTGTGGTGGTGACCCTGCCTGGCCCCATCCTCACCTCCTTCCCACAGAACACCGCCGTGGGCTCCTCCACCTCCACTGCTGTTGGCAGCATCCTCAGCTCTGAGGACACCCATATCTCCTTCAGGAGTCTTGATCTCTTCTGCATCACCAGGTGCCACAGTGTCAGGACGTGCTCTCCCTGATTGAGCTGCTGGGAAATCAGAGCTTGTCTTGCAGCGTCTCTACCCACAACCCCGTCACCCCACCCCCCGCAAGCATCCTGCAGAAATCCCTGCTGTCCTCAAGGGAATGCTCAGTCTTTGATGCCCATGGAGACAAGGCACCCAGCAGGCTCATGGACTGGGGTGCTTCCTGCTCTGGTCACTGCTGTGCTGGGAAAGGGGGAGAGGACAGAGGAGGTCCCCAAATCATGGCAGGAGTGTGGATGAAGGAATAGACTGAGGGATGGTCCACGGACTCACCTCCACCTTCTCCTCCCCTCCATTGCCCAGGCTAGGGCCATGGAGAGCACGCGTGGGCATGGCCAGCAGGGATCCACCTCTCTTCCAGCCCCACCACCACTCCTGCACCACTTGCCAGGTTCCAGACTTTGGCAGGCGTGCAGGGCTGACATCAAGCAGTTTGCATAGGGTGAAACAAGTGTTAAAGGAGGTGCCTGAGAGGAGCAGGGACTCAGTCACACCCAGGAAAAGGTGGAAAATAGGCTGTGGCAGGCAGCAGGAAACACAACTGGTACTCCTGGTGACAAGGAAAGTGCCCAGCATTTTGGGGAGAACGGTGATGATGCAGCAGATCTGCAAGAAGGAAAATTCTCAAAAGAAGAATTAGATCGGGATCCTCAGGGGCTGCTCACTCCCCACAGGGACAAGGATGAAGCTTTTTCCACCAGAGTTAGGAGACACCATGAGAAGAAAAAGACCAGGAGGGCCACATGGCACCTGGGGAGGTCACCCTACTTGACTACCTCTGTGTTTACTGGGACAAGGTACTGTCCTGTTTGGAACAGCTTTGTCATCTCCAAGAGGAATTCACCACCCAGGCAAGAGGGAGGAAATCAAGGTGTGCTCAGGTAAATCCTTTGTGTTGGTGTCAGAAGAATAAAATTATGCACTGCTGCGAGGAAAGGGAAGCACTTCACCCCAGGGGAAGGCCTGGCCCTGCCAGGGCTGAGGAGTGGTGGGAGAGCACAGCAGAGAGAACTTGGCAGAGCTCTGACAAACTTTTCTGGTCTCTTGGAGTGGAGCTTGGCCAGGTAAGGGCTGGCTCCTCTTGCAACTCTTTCTAGGTCTGATGATTCCTGGAGGCACTGGTATCTTAATTGCCCCACTCCTGCTTTCCTTGTTCTTAATTGCCTGCCTGGAGTAGCCAAGGAGCATTTTAATGGTGATCTAAAATTGTGTGGAGATCTTATCGCAGGCCCTCAGGCAGGGAAACCACACTGGGTGGAGCTGCTGCCCTGTGTGCACAAGGGAGCTCAGCTCTCAGACAACACCCGATGGGCTGAGCATCCTCTGCACACAATGAGGGTCAGTTTCTTCAATTCACCCCTAAATCCTTGATCCCTGTCCTCACAACAGGCCCCCAAGGTCACCCTGGTGGGGACCATGCAGCTTCTCCCAGTCTGTGGGACAGACAGACAAACATCACACGGGAACAAGCCCGAACATCCACAGCCCATCCGTGCAGACTCTCTCCTTCCCGCAGTGCTCCCTGCATTGCTGATTTCCACTTGAACTGACTTTGTTTCTCTCTTTTGACTCTGCTGCATTCAAACGGGACCTCCATGTGGTCCTTCTCTCTGTGGACACTTTCCAGATGCCAGAGGAGAGAGGAAGGGGATGAGGGCACAAGGAAACCCTTTTCCATTCGCTGAGGAATGGGAGATTGGGACACCTCGCCGTAGCCGCTCGTCTGGGCAGCATCCCCTGGATCTGAGGAAAGCAGCCCTGGATTCTCTGCTGCCAGTGACCATCAGTGCTGTGTCTCTGCCCACAAATGCTCTGAAAGGCAGGAGGTCCCGAAGAGTCAGCAGCCCCATGAGCTCTGGAGGAAGGGCGTCCCTCTTGCTTGCTCTGTTTGGAGCTGCCCTGGGGTGATAAGGGGTGGGTGAGCAGCTCTGGAAGGTGATTTGCTGTAGAGAATGGCAGGAGCTGGAATGCAGGGAGCAGCCTTTGACATAGCCCATATCTGCTGCTCCACCTTTCCCTCCTCTCCACCATCCAATCTAGAAGAAGCCCAGGCCAGCAGCCACGGGCAGGAGTAGCTGGGAGATGCTTTTCCAAGGAATGACTGCTGAATGCATCAAGGCTGGAAATTGGAGCTCAGCACACGGGAGCTGAGGGCAATCAGCATGGAAATGGGGAGAGGGGAAGGGAGGTGTTTTGAGGGAGAGCAAAGGGCTCTGCTACAGAGCTTGAAGGAGAATGTGAAGATCAGCAAGGCTGCAGGTGCTGGGGGCACTTCCCAAGAGCTGCAGGTGAGGGCAGAGCTCTTGACTGCTTCACTGGTCCCCCCAGACAGTCCCTGCTCAGGAATTGCCTGCATTTCTGGGGGGAGAGGATTTTTTTTACATGGAAATCACATTCATTCTGATTGGTGGAAATGTCTCCAGGCAACCACCACGTCTCCTGTCCTGTTTCCTGCACGAAATTCTGGATGTTGTTACAAAAGCATTCAAGTGGAAGAACAAAAATCCCCACACCACTGTCCTGCCAGAAACACTCCTGCAGTGTGGGCTCCTCTCCCTTGGCTGCAGCTCCTTCAGGACACAGCCAGCGGCTCCAGCGTGGGGTCCTGCATGGGCTGCAGTGTGCACAGCTGCTGCCCCATGCTCTGCCCTGGGCTGCAGGGTGGCAACTTGCATCACCACAACCTTCACCACAGGCTGCAGGTGAATCTCTGCTCCTGCAGCACCTCCTCCCCCTCCTTCCTTCTTCACTGATCTTGGTGTCCCCATTGTTGTTTCTCTCACATTTTCTCACTCCACTCTCACAGCTGCTGCACAGCATTTGTTACCCTTCCTTAATAACGGTTTCCCAGAGGTGCCACCAGCCTCACTGATGGTCTCAGCTCTGGGCAGCAGTGGGTCCATCCTGGAGTCAGCTGAAAGTGGCTCTGTCTGCCGTGGGGCACCTTCTGCTGTCTTCTCACAGAAGCCATCCTGCAGCCCCCGTGACGAAAACCTTACCACCTAAAGGCAATACAGTGTCTTTACTCATGCTTTGAGCAGCAGCTGCTTTGTATGGAAGAACTTTGGCCACAGGGTGAACTCGGCCAGCTCAGGGTGACAGGAGGCTGCAGGCCACTCATTACAGGTAAAGGCTCCACCTGCACCTTTGTGCAAACCAGGAGAGGAAAATGACCACACATCAACAGAATCCAGGGCAAGGACATCAAAAAAGAGTACATGAACACTCACAGGGTAGCCAAAGCATTATTTTTGGCTGCTTTCTAAATGAACGTTGCATTTCTCTGCCTTTTGAATAGGGATTTTTTACCCTCCAGTGAGTCTAGAGAAACTCACCACTACAAATCACTTTTAGTGTCTGAGCCTCCGTGTCTGTAGCGCAGAGGGAGCCTGGCTTCTCCCAGGCACACAGCCCTCTGCTGCCACATGAACATGGCACTGCTGCTCCCTTTTCAAGGAGAGGTGGGAGCATTTAGAAGAAGCTTTGGAGTGGCACTGCACAGCGACACTCCTCTCCTCGTAGAAAGCAATGAGGAGGGTGAGGAATGATTTGGTCTCTAAAATTGTGAGCAGCTCCCAACCCTTTGTTGCCTTTCTTGAGGTTAGCAAAGGCTTCCGAGAGATTCTTTCCAGGGACTGAGTGGAGAGGGACGATCCCTTGGATGTATTCCAGCTGGTCCCATGGACTCATCTGTGACCAAATTGAAGTAGGAACTCCCTGATTCTTTCTTCTACTGTGGATACCGCTTTATTCCCAGAAAGTCTGCTGGGAGCCTGAGCTCACTGGATTTTGACACTCCTTTTCCTGGGGGTGGGAGGGAAAGGAATTGGGGATTGGGGGCCCAGCAGCTCAGTTTTAGCTGCTAAATGCAGAGAGGCTCAGGCTAAACCGTGACAGTCTTGCAGAGGGGCCTTGGCTTCTATTGCCCACGTCTACTCATTCCTGGTGACACAGCGCTGCTCTAGCATGATCTCTTCACGACTGTCCCCTGGACGACTCACACGTGTCACAGGGGCTGTGTCACGATAAAGGCACTGGTCGGTCAGGGCACCGGAGAGACTGCAAAGCTCCAGGTGTGCATCCGCTGCTGTGAAGCAGCAACACAAATGTCCGAGCTGCACTCCAGGGTCACATTGCCTTTGCCCCGCTTCCTGGGGACAGTGGCCACATCTCCTCAATAAAAGCCAAAGGGGACACACCATAAACTGGAGAGAAGAGACAACCACCTGACTCGTCTGGCTGTCTTACAGTTTGGATGCTGAGTACGTTGGATCTCTGTCCAAAGATTGCCCACAGAGAATTTCAACCAGTTTTCCCTTTTGGCATTTCCCAGGGATTTTCTTACTGTGCTCAGGCAACAAAGTAATATTTCCTTTGTGCCTGTCGAGTTTCAATGAATTTTGCACAGTGAGCAATGCCTGATGTAAATGAACAACTCTGCGTCCTGCTCGACATTGCTGAGCTCCAAAGCTCCAGATGAGCCGTGCCACTGCCTGATGACCTCGATGGCAGCCGTGAGCTAGGCTGCTGCTTCCTCTGCCCCCGCTGAATTTGAACGTGGGGGCCAAGAGGGACTCTCAAACACTTCCTCAGGGCTTGGGAGCGCGGCAGGGAGCCTCCACGGGGAAACAGCCTGGTTGTGCTGGGAGGGAGGGAAAGGGAAAGACACAGCACATCCTCCCTCCAAGAGAGCTCTTGGATGACCAGCCCAGGATTGCAGGGCTGGGAGCAGATGGGTCCCTTCCTGTCACCACGGCCAAGGTAGTCCCACCAGTGCACCCAGCCCAGCACCATCTGCCTGAATAGCACCCATCCAGCAACTCAGGTGCATCTTGTCCAGGCTCTGACACATTCCTGACCCAGAAATCCTGGAATGCCTGGATCACAGCACTCCCAAGAAGCCTCCATGAGGGAAGGGCACTGCGTAAGCCAGGAAATGAACAGGTAGTGTTGGGGAAAACAAGCACCCAGCCCCTGCCATTAGCTGGGATGTTTTCCACCCATCACGAGCACCTCGGAAAATTGCCACCTCTGTGGAAGCTGTGTCTGGGCCTGGGGCAGGTCAGGGCCACCATAAAAGCCAGCCCAACTCCTTGCTCTCTCATCAACTTCACACGCCTCCTTCTCAGGATCAGGTGACTGTCAAGTCCTTTCCTCCTTTCCTTTTCCTCTACACGCACATTCATACTTAATCCTGTGCTGGGTCCTTTTTGTTGCTTGTGTTGGGAGGTGGAAGAAGGACAAATTTCTTACTCAAATTGTGTCACACAGTGGTCTGAAGAGACTCCCTCTTGAAGAAATAGTAAGCAGCATCATTGGGCTTGGTGACACTCGGCAGTACCGTGTCTGGATGAGGCGATAAAAACCTTTTGCCTCACTGCCCAGTTTCTACCTCCCTTAGCAGCTACCTATGACATATTCCCAATGGTGTGATTGATTCATAGAAAGTGCTCCTCACATGTCTCTTCTCTGATTCCTCTCTGTTGTCTCTGCCAGGTGCAGCTCCAGCCCAGAGACATGTCCTGCTCCAACCCGTGCCTGCCCTGCCAGCCCTGCGGCCCCACCCCGCTGGCCAGCAGCTGCAATGAGCCCTGTTGCAGGCAGTGCCAGAGCTCCACCGTTGTCATCGAGCCCTCTGCTGTGGTAGTGACCCTGCCCGGCCCCATCCTCAGCTCCGTCCCACAGAACACCGCCGTGGGCTCCTCCACCTCCGCTGCCGTTGGCAGCATCCTCAGCTCCAACGGAACGCCCATCTCCTCCGGGGGCGTTGACCTCTCCTGCATCACCAGCCGTTACTGTGGCAACAGATGCCAGCCCTGCTAAAGCCACTGATGACAGCCCAGAGCAGGACCCCCAGCCATCCATCCACACCTGGATTCTCAACTGGGGACAGGGCTCCTGGCCATCGCTTTCAGAGGGGCTGAGCATCCAGTGCTGCCCTTCCAAAGGAGAGCAGCTGGGGCTCTCTGAAATGCTGGCCAAAGTGCAACTTCCCAGCCTTCCCCTCTCTTCCCTCTCTTTTTTTGTCTTCGGTTCTTCTGGGCTAAAGGACCCTCCAAGCCAGGCTGAGGGGGCTGCTGACCCCTCTCCCTCCATGTACCAGGCAGTTGGATGCCCTGTGAGATCTCCGCTGTGGGCAATGGGCACAGACGTCTGACAGTGCCAGGGCTCCCCCTGCTCTGGCTGCCCCCTCCTCTACAAGCCACCTCCTTGCCCTCTTCAGCGTCATTAAAGTTTTCTGCATTCCAGCCTCTGCCTCCAAGTAATCCTTTCCTCGTGTCATTGTCTGGAGCTGTCGAGGAAGAAAGGCATTTTCCTTGGGTGGTGGGAGGAAAGGTGGTGGCACAAGTGGCCCTTTAGTCATTCCCAGAAGAAGGAGAGAGTGGCACACAGGAGAAGGACTGCCTTCCAGTCTGTGTCTCCTGGAGCCGAGTAAGATATACACGGCTCCTCCTAAGCCAGCTGTGATCATGCCGTGCATTCCGGCATCATGCCCTTGACTCGGTCCTTCACAACGTCCATTCCTCTGAACTGGAGAGGCATTTGATAGGTGGGCTCTCTGTTGGATGAGGACGTGGTTGGATGGTGACATTCAGAGAGTAGAGGTGTACAAGCAGTGCCTGCCCTGCCAGCCATGGCTCCTCCTACGCCCGTGTTTGTCAGGCCCTACATTCTGGCATGAGGCACCTGACAGTGTCCCCCAGAACATCCTTCCCTCTTAATCAGAGAGACACGGTTTTGATTGGTGGACTGTTGAGCGGAGAAGGAATTTGTTTGGTGGCCGCATTCAGAGAGTAGTGGTCAACAGCTCGATGTCGAGACGGAGATTCATGAGAAGTGGTGTCCCTTAGGGGTCCGTAGTGGGAGCAGGGCTGTTGAATATTTTCATCACAGCATCGTAAGGTTGGAAAAGACCTTTTGGATCATGGAGTCCAACCTATGGCCCAACACCTGCACCTACTCTTACTTGTCAATTACACCATGTCACTAAGTGCCTGATCCAATCTCTCCTGAAACACCTCCAGGGACGGTGACTCCACCTTCTCCCCGGGCAGCGCATTGCAATGGCCAAGCACCCTCTCAGTAAAGAACTTCTTCCTACTGTCAAGCCTAATGGACAGCAAGATCGAGGGCATCCTCAGCAGGTCTACGGACGACACCCAGCTGAGTGGGGCAGTTGTCTCACCAGAAGGAGGGGTTTCATCCAGAGAGACCTGGAAAAGCTGGGGAAGTGGGTCTGTGTGAACCTCCTGAGGTTCAACAAGGCCACGTGCAAGGTGCTACCCCTGGGTCAGGTCAGTTTGTGTTTTCAATACAGGCTGGGTGATGGCGTGATTGGGAGCAGCCCTGTGGAGAAAGCCTTGGGGTGCTGATTGATCAGAAGCTTGACATGAACTGTCAACGTGAGCTTGCAGTCCAGAAGGCCAACTGTATCCTGGGCTGCATCAGCAGAAGCGTGGGCAGCAGAGCGAGGGAGGGAATTCTGTCTCTCTACTCATCTCTTGAGAGACCTCACGAGGAGTCCTGTGTCCAGTTCTGGAATTCCCAACATAAGAAGGATATGGAACTGTTGGAATGGGTCCAGAGGAGGCCACAAGATGATGAGAGAGCTGGAGCACGTTTTCTGTGAAGGTAGGCTGAGAGCTGGGGTTGTTCAGCGTGGAGAAGGCTCTGGGGGGACCTTAGAGCGGCCTTCCAATACCTGAAAGTTGCTCCAGGAAAGCTGGGCAGGGACAACTAGTGCTAGGACAAGGAGGAATGCCTTTAAATTGGAAAGGGGAAGATTTAGATTAGACATTAGGAACAAATTCTTCTTGATGAAGGAGTTGAGACACAGGCATGTGGACTCTCCAGAGAAGCTGTGGATGCCCCCTCCCTGGAAGTGTTCAGGGATGGGTTGGATGGGGCCTTGAGCAGCCTGGTCTAGTCAGAGTGATCTTTGCGGGCGGCAGGAGTGCGAAACTGGATGGGTTTTAAGGTCCCTTCCAATAGAAACCACTCCATGATTCCAGAACCCTCTCCCATCCCAAGCTGCCACAAGAGAAGAAAAGCAAATGCAGAAAGATTAAGCCTTCTGCCTTTCCAAATGAGGGGCAAAAGAGGGATAGATCTCTCCTGACCAGCTGGCTCTGCAGGGTCAGTTGCACCCTGAGATGCTCTTTGTCCTCTTGGCTGCCAGGGCACTTCTGAATCCAATTGAGCCGCTCTCTTTGTGCAGGGCTGCCCTCCAGCCACTCCCCTCCCAATTGTTCCTGGAGTCTGATGCCACTCTGCCCCAGGTGAAGGATGTGACATGGAGTCTCACTGAATTTCATAACCTCAGTGATTGCCCAGTGCTTCAAAGTGATCTTGGAGCATGGCATCCGGTACTCTCCAACAGCCAACCTTGTCCTGATCAGACGGGAATTGTTGCCAGAGAAGGAAGGAGAATTCAGAGACGTAGGCATGGATGCAGCACAAATTTAATGGGTCTAAAGAGGAAAAGCAGGTGGCACACAGGGAGCACCAGGGGCAGCCACCAAGACGCAGTGGAGCTCCTGCAGGGTGTCCATCTGCCTCCCTGCAGAGGGAGGGAGGTCAAAATCTCCCCCCTGGTTTGGCGTTGGGAGGTTGTTGTGCAGAGATGTTGCCATGAGGTTTAGCAGGGCCGACATCTGTAGCAGCTGGTGATGCAGGAGAGGTCAACGCCCCCGGAGGAGATGGGCGTTCCGTTGGAGCTGAGGATGCTGCCAACGGCAGCGGAGGTGGAGGAGCCCACGGCGGTGTTCTGTGGGAAGGAGCTGAGGATGGGGCCGGGCAGGGTCACCACCACCGGGGAGGGCTCGATGACAACGGTGGAGCTCTGGCACTGCCTGCAACAGGGCTCATTGCAGCTGCTGGCCAGCGGGGTCGGGCCGCAGGGCTGGCAGGGCAGGCAGGGCTCGCAGGGCCGACAGGACATGTCTCTGGGCAAGAGGTGCACCTGGGGGAGAATCAGGGAGGAAACAGGGCATGAGGACTCATGAGGAGCATCTCTGCACCCAACCTCATGGCAGGCAAAACACCTCCTGGCCCAGCACACATTGCTCAAACAAAATCCCAACCGACACCTCAAGCACATCCCAGCCCCTCTCTGGGCAAGCCCTGCTCTCCCCTTCCCTCTGCCAGGAGAAGCATCTCCCAGCCCTGCGCTAGCACGGCCCACAGCAGCCGGGACTGACAGCGAGGAGACACCTGGTCTGGAAGGAGGAGAAGTGGCTTCGCACTCACCTGATTGCCAAGGAGAGGGAGGTGAGAGAAGTGGATGAGAGTGCAGAGAGCTGGGCTGCCTTTTATAGTGCTCCTGCCCTGCCTCAGGCCCAGGGGCTCCCTCTGGGGAAGGGATCATTTTCTGACAAGCTCCCAGGAAACGCCAACCATCCCAGCTAATGGGATGGGCTGTGTCCTGCTTCCCTGCCCTGCTGCCTTTGCATTTCCTGCCTTATGCCTGGTGCTCTCCCGGATGAGGCTTCTCTGAGTGCCAGGGAAGAGAGGCCTGAGGGTTTGTGGGGCAGAAACGCATCAGCGCATGGAGAAGACTCATCTCCAGTGCTGGTGGCATCTCATGCAGGCAAGTGTCAAGCAGCTGCGTCATTGCTGTGGCCTTGTTTGTGGTGAAGTTGTCAGGGAATGGGCATCGCACTCGTGTTTCTCCTCTGAATGCCCACAGCCATTCAGGTGGGAGGACTTGGCCCATCCTTTTCTCTTTCTCCTCCCATCTCTCTCTGATGGTCGCACATTATTGCACGCAGGGGTTCTCCTGCAGCAAGTGTTTGACCCTATCACAACACTGACCGTGCCCTCAGGACAGTTTGGCTGGGCTCCTTTCCCTTGTCTCCTCTAAGTATGGTCTCTGTGGGTCCTCAGCAAGCAGCATGAGAGGGGTTTCCTGGAGAACAAGAAACGAACTTCAGTCCGTGTCTCCTGCACCCTCCGTTTCGTGCTTTGTAAAAGGAGAAAGCTGGGAGATCTTGCCTGCATCGTGATGGCTGGACGTGGTTGAACCCCAGTCCTTGTCACGAGACCTCCTCCTGACCTTGGCTCACTGGTGCATTCTTGGTATGGTTTGATGGCAGCGGGATGCTGGGCGCCACTCAGCCCCTCCCTCACCCCTGTGATTCTCCCTTCTGATTCTCTCCCGTCCCATTTGACAGGAGGCCCTCGGACAGCGTGTCCTGCCTTCCCACTCCTCTAGGAATGAGGAAGGGCCCACGTGCTCACCCACTTGTGGTGGCTGTGGCCCTGTCCGTGTCCCTCAGGCAACGAGGGGCTGAGACTGCGTCAGCTCCTGCTGTTGTTGTGAAGAGGTGTCAACATGGGCCTCAGCAACTGGTCGGGCCCAACTCTGTGCACACACGCGTGCACGGACACTGCCACCAGGCACAGGTGTGCACAGGGATGGTCACAGATGCACAAGCAAACGCGCACGAGGACAGGGACACGTGGAGCTGCGTACAAGCGCTGACAGCCGGGCACAGAAAGGGCCGTGTCCATAGAACCACGGTGTCCCCAGAGGCACCCAGGGGTGTGCGCACACGAGCACACGCATGTGCGTGCAGAGAATCCCCCACACTGGGACACAATCCCACTGCCACGCACGTCATTGCCCAGGAGCACGTGGGGGCAGAGGCAAGAGTGAGGGATGGGACTGAGGAGCTGCCTTGAGCTCCCACTGAAGCAGGGACAGGACACCCGAAGCAGGACAGATGCCCAGGCAGCCTTGCGGGAGGCGTCTCAGGGAGCATCCAGGGAGAGGAGGAGGCCCCAGAGGTTGGCAGCTGCCTCCTGAGGGCACCTTAGGGTGAAAGGGAGTGGAAACGCTGAAGTGCAGCCACTGCCTGGGAAGGCAAGAGCCACTGCCTGTTGGGATGGGAAGGAACTTGGAGGACACGGTGATTCTCCCAGAAGCTCTTGGAGGAGCAGATAAGGATGGCCGGGCTGGGAGCAACCGGGGTCCTTCCTGTCACAGCATCATTACATAAAAAGTTCCAGGAGTGCTCCAGGCTGAGCTCACCTGACTCCACCACATCCTTCTGGCACTCAGGGGGACCCAGCACCGCTGCCATGTCATTTCCTGGGATGTTTCCGTTCCTTAGGAGCTGCAGGAAGATGGTTGTGGCTTCCTCTGGGCCTGAGGCTGCACAAGGCCAGGATAAAAGCAAGCCTTGCTCTTTGCTCTCTCAACCACTTCTGCCCCCTCCTTCTCCTTGGGAAGCAGGTGAGTTGGAAGCCCCTTTGTCCTCCACCTCCTCCTCTAGGCCTGGGTCTGGCCTTCAAGGAGAGCTCAGCTGATCCCTGCTCCTTGGTCTTCTCTCAGTGCTCTCAGATGGTGGTGGTGGGAGAGGGCAGGGCAGAGCTGCTCTGTCATGGGGAGAGGCTGAGGCTGAGGCTGGGCTGAGGTGGCTCTTTGCTCCAGGCTCATCAGGAGGATCCCTGGGCCTGGCTGCTCTTTGAGGGACCCTGCTGTCTGTTCCCTGCTGCAGAGCCTCTGTCTCCTCACATGGCAGGGACCTTGGCTTCCTTTTGGTGGCTTGTCTGCAGTCCCTGAGTAGTCCCTGTGCTCTCTTTCCTCCCTGGCCTCTCTCCCAGGTGCACCTTTAGCTCCAAGACATGTCCTGCTGCAACCAGTGCCGGCCCTGCGAGCCCTGCCTGCCCTGCCAGCCCTGCGGCCCGACCCCGCTGGCCAGCAGCTGCAATGAGCCCTGTTGCCTGCGGTGCCAGGACTCCACCTTTGTCATCCAGCCCTCCCCGGTGGTGCTGACCCTGCCCGGCCCCATCCTCAGCTCCTTCCCACAGAACACCGCCGTGGGCTCCTCCACCTCCGCTGCCGTTGGCAGCATCCTCAGCTCCAACGGAACGCCCATCTCCTCCGGGGGCGTTGACCTCTCCTGCATCACCAGCTGCTACAGATGTCGGCCCTGCTAAACCTGATGGCAATGGCCCTGGACAAGAACCTCTGAAGTCCTCAGGATGTGAGGCTGGACAAGAGACAGAGCTTTGAGCCATTCTTTCCTTCTCCCACTCTCTTCTCACCCTTTCCTCTGCTCTTGCCTTGTCCCAATACCAAGGCGACTGGGAGCTCTTGGCCTCCCTCCCTCTGCAGGGCAGGCAGACGGACACCCTGCAGGAGCTCCACTGCATCTTGGTGGCTGCCCCTGGTGTTCCCTGTGAGCCCCCTGCTTTCCTTCTTTCCTCAGACTCATTAAAGTTGTGCTGCATCCAAGCCTGGGTCTCTGAGTCCTCCTTCCTTCTCTGGCAACACTTCCATTCAGGTCAGGGGAAGAGGTGGCATTTTGGGTTGAGTGCAACAGAGGTACTTTCCTCATTCCCGGAGGAGAGTGTACGGGACATTGCACTGCGTTGTCTTTTGTGCCCTGTCTCGTGGAGTTGCAGAAGACATTCCTGGCTCCTCCTCAGCCAGTTGCCATCCGTCCTTCCAGCCTGACTGCACCTCTTCCCAAATGGGCCCAGCTGCTGCTGCTGGATAACTGCAGACCTTGGGTGGATCCAGGGAGCTTCTTCTCTGCACTGTCTGCAGGGATCTCCGGGGTCCTTCCCTACGCAGAGGATGCCGTGCTCTAAGGTAGCTTTGGAGCACCAGGTAATCATTAAGGTCCTGAATTATAACAAGAGCTTGGGCTTGATTCTGCACCTGGGCAGAGAGGCAGCAGACTCCAGGATAAACCAGGAGGAGAGTGGCCGGATTGCAGCCCTGCGCAAAGGAATTTGGAGGTGCTGGCTGAGTGCAACTCCATAGGATTCAGATTTACCTTGGCAGCCAGGAGGACAAAGCACATCCCAGGGTGGGATGGGAGAGGGTTCTAGAATCGTGAGGAGACGTGAGGAGCCTGTGTCCTATGCCAGTCGCCAGCAACTCTTTGTCACGAGGGGATCCACTCAGTGACAATGGCCTGCATGATGAAGAGAGCAGTGGAGAGCATCCCTGCCTGAGCAGCGCACTCCCTCCACATGAGGGACACACAAGCAGATGCGGTCTCTGCCCATAGGGAGAGGGATAGGGAGGGATCTTGGCGTGATTCTTTTAGAACAAGAGGAAAAATGTGGGTGGGCATTTGAAACCGACGCGTGGATGGCCAGGAGGGAGATGAAGGCTCTCCTAACTGTGCCTCCAGGCAGAAAGACTCTCTGCAAGACTTCACATTTTCATCCGAAGAAAGCCGTGTTCAGACATCCAGATTTGCATGGCTGCCCTTTGGCCTTCGCACCTGCTCCTGACCAGCCTTCCTCCCCAAGGACATCTACAGTCAAAGCTTAAGGAGATCCCTTCCCCATGAGCCAGAGGGCTTGCAGAGAGCTGTCAGTGCTCAAGAGGTATTTGGATAATGCACTTAATGCCATGCTTATACTTTTGGTCAGCGCTGAAGTTGTTCGGCAGTTGGACGGGACGATCCCTTTTCTTTTCCACTCTCCTATATTCTACTCTCCTATGTTCTATTCTATTCTATTCTATTCTATTCTATTCTATTCTATTCTACTCTACTCTACTCCATTCTATTCTACTCTACTCCATTCTATTCCATTCCATTCCACTCTGTCCTTCTGACCACCTGTGCTTGAGCAGCATTTCCAACACAGGCAGGATGTTGCCCACCCACAGGGAGTGATTCTCCCAAGCAACACCACCACTGCCGGAAACAAAGAGCTCTGGGACATTGGCCCACCCTCTAAAGTTATTTCTGTGATTTGCTGCTGCTGACAGACACCCTGGACACTGAGTGTCCCTCACAGCCCTCCTCAGCCACGGCATTGCCCGCGTATCTGCTATCGCAAACAGTGAGTCACGCATAGGGCTTACATTTTGCTTATATTTATTATTGCCTCCATAAAATTCCATTTCCCTGCTGTCAGACTCCATTACTGTTCAGAACTAGACACAATACTCCAGGTGGGGTCTTAGAAGACCTTCCTTTAGCCTATACCTTCAATTTTCTATACTGAAACCGTGGATAGCAAAACCCCCAGGTCTAGGGCCTTGCACTTGACATTGTCCAACCTCATGAGGTTCACACAGGGCCAATTCTCCGACTTGTCCACGTCCCTAGGGATGGGATGACATCCGAGCCTTCTGTCATCCAAACAGCCCTGCCCAGCTTAGTGTCTGCAAACTGTCCGAGGGTGCACTCGATGTCGCTGTCTTTATCATCATTAAACAGCACCGGTCCCAGTACGCACCCCTGAGAGACACCACTTATCACACATGTCCACTGGGCCATCGAGCTGTTCACCACTACTCTCTGAAAATGACCGCCTAACCAACTCCTTATCCACCAAACAGTCAACTCATCAACTCTCTATCTCTCCAATTTAGAGAGAAGGATGTTGTAGGGGAGCACATCAAAGGCCAATGCCAGACTGTAGGAACTGATCACCCCTGGCTTCGGAGAAGCTGAGTATGTCTTCCTCCCCTCCAAGACACAATGATAGGGAGGGACTCTATTTTCCTGTGTCCCACCTTCCCCTTCCTCTGGCAATGATGAAAGGGCCACTTCTGCCTCCACTTTTCCTCCCACTCCCCAAGAAAAAACCTTTCTTCCGGGACAGCTCCAGATAACAACACTAAAAAAAAGGGATTACACCGAAGCAGAAGCTGGAATGCAGAAAACTTTAAAGACTCTGCAGAGAGCAAGTAGATCACTTCTAGAGGAGGGGACAGCCAGAGCAGGGGGAGCACTGGCAGTTGTCAAAAGCCTCTGCCCACTGCCCACAGTAGAGATCTCACAGGGCATCCGTCTGTCGGTTACGTGGAGGGAGAGGGTTCAGAAGATTTCCCAGGCTCAGTTTGTGGGCTTTATATCCCTGAAGAACAGAAGATCAAAGAGAGATGGAAAGCAGTTCAAGTCTGGGAAGTCACACTTTGGCCATGTCTTCAGAGAGCCCCAGCTGATCTCCTTGGGAAGGGCAGCAGTGGATGCTCAGCCTCTCTGAAAGTGATAGCCAGGAGCCCTGTCCTTAGTTCAGGATCCAGGGCTGGATGCCTGGGGATCCTCATCTGGGCTGTCATCGGTGGCTTTAGCAGGGCTGGCATTGATTCCAGCCAACCCAAAATGCTGGTCAGAAGCCTGCCTGGTCGTTTCTCTTCTGGTCTACTTCTTGCAATGATCTCAGCCCAGGCACGGCCAGACCTTGACTGTGGCTTCTGTCTGTTGGCAGAAGGGGCTCGTTTGTCGGGGATGCCCTGTCCCTGGAGGTGCATCAGGCAAGGCTGGTAGAGGCCTTCAGCAAACTGATTGGGTGGAACTTGGTTCCTGCCATGGTAGCGGTGGTAGAAACACATGATCTTTAAGGTCCCTTCCGACCCAAACCCTTCTCTGAGTCGACGATTCTACGATCTCTTTTTGCTGGCGTTCCTCAGCTCCCTAGATGAGCACCAGGCCCCACGTGCCATAATCACCTCCATGAATCTGCTAACCCTGTGTCACGACCCAGTCTGGACAGGCCAGGGCTGGCTGGGGTAAGACCAGGGGCCTGTCCTTAGCGTTATGGGTTCAGTGCCCACCTGGCTCGGAGAAGGAGAAAAGATGCCAAACACTTCTTCAAAAAGGACTTTATTTCTCCGGGCTGCCTTAGGAGTAAGAGAGGCGTTGGCTGCCAAAGCTGTGGTCGGGGAAAAGGGAGAAAGAGAGAAGGGGAGGAGAGGAGAGCGTTATGGATAGGTTGATGTCCCAAGGTGGAGGGATCCCCCGTGGGCTTGTGCAGAGCTCCCTCTGGATGGTTCTGGAGCTGAGTCTGGAGGGTCTTATGGGCCCTCTGAGGTCCTGGGTGAGTCCGAGGTATCGTTCTGCCCTTGCCCTCCACACCGGCAGGATTGCAGCGTGACCGCTCCTGGCAGCAAGAGCAGCTGGGCTGCTGCACTGTAAGGTCAGCACCCAAGAGCGCTGCCTTCACTGCAAAGAGCTGCAAGGCAAAGGATTTCAGGGAAACCAGTTCAGTAGGACTGAAAATCTGTCTCTGACAGGGGCTGTGTGCTTGAGCTGCTATTGTGAGCCCAGCAGTGCTTTCAGGAGTTCCTTTTCTGCCCCCAGGAGACCGTGATAACCAAGGCATATGAGGGTTTGGAGCAGTTCACAGGACTGAAGGCTGACAAGGGAACAGAAATGCTCCAGTGTGGCTAAAGCCAAACTCAGGGAAGGTGGGCACCTGAACCAAGCCGTGAGAAGGCAGGGGTTCAAAGGCCTGCACAAAGTGCCTGTTGCTGTGGGGACACTCTGTGCGGTGCTGTCGTCGGCCCAGTCACCGTGTGTGCACTGCCTACAACAGGGCTCATTGCAGCTGCTGGCCAGCGGGTCGGGCCGCAGGGCTGGCAGGTGTAAGAGTCGGTCCGAAGAACAGTATTTGTCTCGGTCCGAAGAACAGTACTTGTCTCAACATCGCCATCAGGAACTCGGAGAAAGACCAAGGAGCAATGACCCGAGATGGAGGCACTGCCTGGAACAGGCAGTCGCCGTGACCAAGGACTGCAAGTAACATCTAAGAAAAAATTGAATAGATGCTGTCCAGAAGATGGATTTCACCTGCTACCTCAGCCAAAGCTACCCCACCTCCTCCTTGACCCAACGCCAACAAGGGAAGAGCATGCGCAGAGGCTCGCAGAGGGTCTTCCGGTCACCTAGCGGTCACGAGAGGAAGATGAGGTGAGGAAGCAGAAGACCCCTGAACACGAGGTGGCGCAGGCGCAGACGAGTTCTGGCAAGCAAAGCGAGAACTTTTGGGGCCTGCGCAGTTCAACCTGGATTGCGAAATGAAGGTGGAGATTGGCCTCAATCCATGGGAGAGAGGAGGTGCGAGGTGTTGTTGCTGAGCATAAAAGATGGTTCCTAACCAAACCCCAGCGGAGAGAAATCTCCCCACCTCTGGATCACGGATCGCCCGTCGTGACAACAAGTCTCAACTGAGGACCGGCAGGACGCTGCTCGGAGCCTGGGACCATAGGGACGCCTCTGGATCCGTGGTGGTAGCTATAATCCTCTTTCCTCCTTTTCCTCCCCTTTTCCCCACTCTGTCTATCGCGTGCCGCTTTACGGGCAAAAATAATAAAGTTTCTCTTTGATTGAATTATAACCCCTTGGCATTTTGGCTGCCTTAATTTTGCGCTTCGAGATCAAGGTAAACGAATCATCACGAGTCCCCGAGTGGACCGTGACATTAAATTGGCGTCACGGACAGGATTCTGAGAAACAGAGGAGTGCAGGTAGTGTGTGGTCTGTAACAGGGGAAGGACGTTTTGCTCCAGCCGCACCTGGCCCTACACCTTTACAGGTGAGAGGTGTCCAGAAAGCAAGGGGGGCAACTCAGATTTCCCACACACCGCACACGCCTTGGTGGAGAGCACTCCAAACTCAAGTTGAGGGCTCTGTCTCTCGGAATCAAACCAAAAAGATCTCAAAGTGCAAAAGGGGTGTTGCTCTCATGTTAATGAGAATTGTCTGCTAGGGAAAGTGAAGGGGCAATCGTGTGTGTTTTGTGTAACTAAGTTGAGCCTTCCCGACGTGGATTTGGTCCCTTCATAGCAAGAATGTTGATGAGAATTGTCTGCTAGGGAAAGTGAAGGGGCAATCTTGTGTGTAACTAAGTGGAGCCTTCCCATAGCAGATTTTTGGCCCCTTCAACCACTCGGGAAAGAGAAGGGCGACACAGCAGTGACCGTGTGTTTTGTGTAACTAAGTTGAGCCTTCCCGACGTGGATTTGGTCCCTTCGTAGCAAGAATGACTAAAAACTCTGAGAACCAAGACTCTCGGTCAGTGAAAGGTCGAGACCTGTTTTACTCATTTTTGGCAAAATATGGGGCTCGACCCTCCGTACCCGGAGAAGACTGGGCACGTGATAATTGGTCTAATTACAGAATGTAGTAGACCGAGTGATTTCTCTGCAGACTCAGTCTAAGTTTAGATTAGATAAGGGCAGAGCGACAGTTTGTGCTGTTTTAGGAGCCAGCCCGGTGGCAGCGATTGAAGATGGCCTCAGGCATCGTAGTAATGAAACCAAAATTATAGAATCCCTTGAAAATGTGGTCAAAAGCCTGCAGCAACTATTGGAGAAAGAAAGAGGGGAAAACACCTTCCTAAGAGAAGAGAACCTCTCCTTAAAATCACTAAGGGACGAATATTTGAGGAACATAGAATCCCTTGAGAATTTGGTGGAACATTTGCAGCAACAATTAGAGTTGGAGGAGAAAAGTATCCGACAAGTAAACCAAATTTATCCTCAAAAGGAGTTGGAGGAGGCAAAAGAACGTTATAAAGAGCATCCACGCGTGAGACCCTTAGTGAAAACTGAATATTTTGATGTAAATGACGAGGATACAGATCCTCAGATTACAACTAAGCAGATACCTTACACTGCCACCGAGCTGGCCAAGCTAAAGAAGGAGTATGGGCGTCTCCCCAAGGAATCAGAAATAGAGTACGTGTGGCGCGTATCTCTAACAGGAGGAGACCAAATCCAGTTGAGTGAAAAGGAAGCTGCTGGTTATTGGGGACGTGAAGTTTTCTTGACAACTAATGACAGGCGTGCCCCATGGTCCCTAACCCAGCGAGCTGCTTATTGGGCTGGAGGGTTAAACCCTCTGGACAGAGGAGATCCCCTGGCAATCATTAGCACGCCTGACCAATTGTTAGAAAGTGTACACAAAGCAGCCTGCTTGCAAATGATACGCGAAAGAAAATTGATTCCTGGATGCGAATCACCTATCATGTTGCCAGTGAATCCTGACTTAATGACTCCCTTGATCAGGGGACTTCCAGAATCACTCAAACCGGCAGGAATTAACCTGCAAAAGACAATTGCACAAATGAGTCCAGTGGAAAGGCTGGAAGGCTTCATGAGGAGCCAGAATGATGACAATGATACTACCATGGATTCACTTTTCACCCATGCTCCAAATTCACCCCCCCAATCGAATACTAGAAAAGTGTGGACTTGGGGGGAAGTAGCACAAGAATTGATAGACTATAATAGGAGATATGGCCCTGTAAGAATTCCAGAAGAAAGGTCAAGGGGAATTCGCCAGGTAGAAGTTAGGAATCTGCCCTCCACTACCGACGCTGCTGTCAGTGTCGGCGCTCCAAAAAAGGGGCAAGCATACATTAGAACAGGAAGGGGAGAACAGCCTAGGGCCCGACAGCGATGGTGGCTCCTGGGAATTAAAAAGGGGATTCCCAGAGATATAATGGAGGGATTACCCTTGGATAAATTGAGTAAACTGGTATCCAAGTGGCACACTCCAAAAGAAACATCCCCAAACACAAAGGAGATCCTACCTGTTACACCCTCAGCTCCCCCTCCCCCTACCAAGGAACAGGGAAACTAGAACGTCCATTCCCTATCAGTGGGCGGGGGAATGGAGGATGGATTTATATCCGACAGCTCACACATACAGAAGGGGGGGATCTGTTAATCACAGCTATAGTGGGTCCCAAGCGTGCACTTGTGACATTTTTAATTGATACCGGTGCACAGATCTCTGCGTTGAGTGAAAGAGATGCTGAAAGGAGTGGGGTTTTTCCCTCGAGGCGGCACTTTTGTGTCCTCAATGCCTTAGGATCCACAGAAGTCATGCGAATGGCCTGGGTAAAATTGACATTACCTGGCGACGAGAGTACGGTCACCGTTAAAATGGCGATCGGAAACATTCCAAACAGCCTGCTGGGTATAGACGCCCTTAAGGGAAAGCAGTGGGAGGATTCAGAAGGAATGCTGTGGACCTTTGGTACACCCCAGCTACATGTAAGACTACTTCAAGCAGCACCTCCACTTCCATTCAGCCAAGTTACAAATGTTAAACAATACCCCCTTCCCCTGGGTGCCAAGGAAGGCATCAAGCCAGTAATGCAAGAAATGCGAGAGCAGGGAGTGGTGATAAATACCCATTCTCCTTTTAACTCTCCAGTGTGGCCAGTGAGGAAGCCCAATGGGAAGTGGCGACTCACAATAGATTTTCGGCGGTTAAACACCAACACTGATCCTTTAACCGCCGCAGTCCCCAATCTGGCTGAATTAATAACCATAATTCAGGAGAAAGCTCACCCAATTATGGCCACAATAGATGTCAAAGACATGTTTTTCATGATACCATTACGATCAGAAGACAGAGATCGTTTTGCTTTCACATGGGAGGGGCAGCAATATACTTTCACCCGACTTCCCCAGGGGTACAAACATTCTCCCACGTTGGCCCATCACGCTTTAGCCCAGGAGCTGGAAAAAATACCCAAACCCGAAGGCGTGGAGGTCTATCAGTACATTGATGATATTCTCGTGGGAGGGAAGGAAATAGATGAAGTGGGGGCAACCCAACAAAATATAATTTCACATTTGGAGAAATTAGGTTTACAAATTCCTCCAGAAAAGGTCCAAAAGCCCTCACAAGAAGTAAAATTCCTGGGAATCGGCTGGAAAGGAGGGATGACTTGTATCCCACCAGACACCCTTGCCTCCTTAGATCAGATCAAAATGCCTGAGCCAAAAAAGGACTTGCAGCATGTTTTGGGATTGTTGGTGTTTTGGAGGAAACACATCCCAGACTTTTCTATCATCGCTAGACCTCTTTATGATTTACTAAGAAAAGGGGTCAAATGGGAATGGACAGCTTCTCAGGAAGAAGCCATGCAATTACTGATTTTTGAAGCAACAGCCCATCAAGCCCTTGGTCCAATTCACCCTACTGACCCTTTTCAAGTTGAATGGGGATTGGCTTTATCAGGCCTATCGGTACGTATACGGCAGCGAGGCCCTGAGGGTCCAACCCGACCAGTGGGATTTTTCTCCCGTGGTTTCAAGGATGCTGAGAGGAGATACACTGCCTGGGAGAAGGGTTTATTTGTCGTTAGCCTGGCTCTGATAGAAGTGGAAAAGGTCGCACGACAGCAGCCAATTGTATTGAGAGGTCCCTTTAAGGTTATAAAAACAGTCACTACTGGGACCCCTCCCCCTGACGGGGTGGCCCAGAAAGCTTCAGTACGAAAGTGGTCTGCTCAGATTGAACACTATTGCAACATTTTCTCAGTATCTGAAGGGGCACCAAAAACCTGGCTATACAAGAAACAGAAAGCTTGGAAGATGGCCGAGATAAACCTGTCTCAGTCATCCAAGTTGCCCCCCCTTTTTCCCATGGTCAGTCAGTCAGTGCTTGGTTCACTGACGCTTCTGCTAAAAGAGAAGGAAAGGTGTGGAGATACAGGGCAGTAGCCCTCCACACCTCATCTGATAAGCAAATTATAACAGAGGGAGAGGGCAGTGCACAAGTAGGTGAATTGATTTCAGTATGGAGTGTCTTCCAACATGAAGCACAAACTACCTCCCCTGTCCACATTTATACCGATTCTTATGCTGTCTTTAAGGGATGTACCGAGTGGCTCCCCTTTTGGGAACAAAATGGATGGGAAGTTAATAGGATTCCAGTGTGGCAAAAGGAAAAATGGCAAGGAATCCTAAGTATTGCTAAGCAAGGAAATTTTTCTGTGGGCTGGGTAGCTTCTCACCAGGTAGATGGGGGATCTGCAGGAGAGTGGAATAACCGAGCTGATGAATTAGCAAGGCTGGCCCCTGTACAAAAGGATCAAGTTTCAGAAAATTGGGAACGCTTGTTAGAGTGGTTACATATGAAACGAAAACATACAGGAGCCAAAGACCTGTATTGTGAAGCTCAAGCCCGAGGTTGGCCCGTCACCAGAGAAATGTGCAAAACCTGTATATCAGCCTGTGAACAATGTATAGACTATCTCCATTTCCCTATTTTCCTCCCTTTAACCTCTCTCTCTCTGAGGATTGTGCTGCCGCCACAAAGTCCTGATAACAATGTTGAGCCACGGGGTGGTGTAAGAGTCGGTCCGAAGAACAGTATTTGTCTCGGTCCGAAGAACAGTACTTGTCTCAACATCGCCATCAGGAACTCGGAGAAAGACCAAGGAGCAATGACCCGAGATGTAGGCACTGCCTGGAACGAGCAGTCGCCGTGACCAAGGACTGCAAGTAACATCTAAGAAAAAATTGAATAGATGCTGTCCAGAAGATGGATTTCACCTGCTACCTCAGCCAAAGTTACCCCACCTCCTCCTTGACCCAACGCCAACAAGGGAAGAGCATGTGCAGAGGCTCGCAGAGGGTCTTCCGGTCACCTAGCGGTCACGAGAGGAAGATGAGGTGAGGAAGCAGAAGACCACCAAACACGAGGTGGCGCAGGCGCAGACGAGTTCTGGCAAGCGAAGCGAGAACTTTTGGGGCCTGGATTGCGAAATGAAGGTGGAGATTGGCCTCAATCCATGGGAGAGAGGAGGTGCGAGGTGTTGTTGCTGAGCATAAAAGATGGTTCCTAACCAAACCCCAGCGGAGAGAAATCTCCCCACCTCTGGATCACAGATCGCCCGTCGTGACAACAAGTCTCAACTGAGGACTGGCAAGACGCTGCTCGGAGCCTGGGACCATAGGGACGCCTCTGGATCCGTGGTGGTAGCTATAATCCTCTTTCCTCCTTTTCCTCCCCTTTTCTCCACTCTGTCTATCGCGTGCCGCTTTACGGGCAAAAATAATAAAGTTTCTCTTTGATTGAATTATAACCCCTTGGCATTTCGGCTGCCTTAATTTTGCGCTTCCAGATCAAGGTAAATGAATCATCACGAGTCCCTGAGTGGACCGTGACAGCAGGGCAGGCACGGGTTGGAGCAGGACGTGGCTTGGGGCTGGAACTGCACCTGGCAGAGAGAATACAGAGGAATCATGGCACAGGGACAGACAACAATCCGTTTTCCATGATTCCATTACCACGGTGCAAAGCTGTCAAAGAAAGCTGCTTGGATGGGAGGCAGAAACTGGGATGTGAGGCAAAAGGGATTCCTGGCTGTCACGGTCCACTCGGGGACTCGTGATGATTCGTTTACCTTGATCTCGAAGCGCAAAATTAAGGCAGCCAAAATGCCAAGGGGCTATAATTCAATCAAAGAGAAACTTTATTATTTTTGCCCATAAAGCGGCACGCGATAGACAGAGTGGGGAAAAGGGGAGGAAAAGGAGGAAAGAGGATTATAGCTACCACCACGGATCCAGAGGCGTCCCTATGGTCCCAGGCTCTGAGCAGCGTCTTGCCGGTCCTCAGTTGAGACTTGTTGTCATGACGGGCGATCTGTGATCCAGAGGTGGGGAGATTTCTCTCCACTGGGGTTCAGTTAGGAACCATCTTTTATGCTCAGCAACAACACCTCGCACCTCCTCTCTCCCATGGATTGAGGCCAATCTCCACCTTCATTTTGCAATCCAGGTTGAACTGCGCAGGCCCCAAACATTCTCGCTTTGCTTGCCAGAACTCGTCTGCGCCTGCGCCACCTCGTGTTCGGGGGTCTTCTGCTTCCTCACCTCATCTTCCTCTCGTGACCGCTAGGTGACCGGAAGACCCTCTGCGAGCCTCTGCGCATGCTCTTCCCTTGTTGGCGTTGGGTCAAGGAGGAGGTGGGGTAGCTTTGGCTGAGGTAGCAGGTGAAATCCATCTTCTGGACAGCATCTATTCAATTTTTCTTAGATGTTACTTGCAGTCCTTGGTCACGGCGACTGCCTGTTCCAGGCAGTGCCTCCATCTCGGGTCATTGCTCCTTGGTCTTTCTCCGAGTTCCTGATGGCGATGTTGAGACAAGTACTGTTCTTCGGACCGAGACAAATACTGTTCTTCGGACCGACTCTTACACCACCCCGTGGCTCAACATTGTTATCAGGACTTTGTGGCGGCAGCACAATCCTCAGAGAGAGAGAGGTTAAAGGGAGGAAAATAGGGAAATGGAGATAGTCTATCACGCAACCCGCTTTGTGTTGATGAAACTGAGAGGGATGTCTACATTGGAGGGAACATTGAACTGGTCGTTTGCATTAAGTACAGCTGTTAAACGCGTTAATCGCTTTACCATTCTCCAATTCAAAACATACAATACCGTAGATAAAACAAAGCAGATCACAACCAATATCAAGAGAACAACAATGGGGTGACACAGTTTGTTCAGGATGCCTGTAGCAGTAGGTGACCACCCGAAAAGTGTGTCCCACCATTTGTGTTCTGCATCCTTTTCTACTCTTTTCAACACACGGTGAACCTCTTCTACATCGTGGTGAACCGTTATCAAAGTTTTCTCTCCATTTATTTGGATCTCTTCCAAGATCTTCATCAAGTCCTGATGCTGCAACAATTGCCTTACTAAGGAGAGGTTCATTCCAATCGGAGTAGGCAATAGCTCATGGAACAGCGTATAATTAGATTGTAGGAACTGGTGAGATATCACCGGTGCTAAGTAAGAAAAATCACATCCAATAATTTTGACAAAATTACAAATACAAAAATTTGAATGATTTCCATTATTTACTGTCACTGTATCTACTAATATTGAGCTACAAGCAGTTCTCAAGCACACACAGCCTTTGCCAACATATACTAGTACTGTCTTCTGATCATCAGGGCGAACTTCAAAATGGCAAACGTTTTGTTCAGTGTCCAGACAAATGTCTTGAGCACTGATTGCATTATCTTCACAAATGAATCCTCGTTGTTCTCGCACAATGCAAGATTCTAGATTTACGGTTTGCCATTTTTCATTCATTTTTCGGGCCCATACTCCATGCTCGAAAGGATAGAGTACAGCTCCGTTGTGATTCAACCCTAATGCAATGATGGGATGGATTATAGATATAGAAGCATTACAGATTGTTAACACAAACGTTGTGGCCGTATTGGTAACAGGATTATATGTAAAATTTCCCAAAGTCCACCAGGATTGGAGTTCTCTTTCAAATTCAGTGGCCTTGTCCCAGACAATTTTCCGAATTTCAGTGGGGAAAGTACCTTCTTCACCCTCTCTTATGATCGAGGCAGCAACTGATTGCATCCACAGTTGTGCCTGAATACAACTGAGAGCCAAAGAGAGATTGTTTTGGACCACACCAAGTGCATCTATAATCAATTCGTGGTCCTTTCCATTCACCTTTTCCCATTTTGGCAGCACTTTTGATAGCAGCCACTGGTTAGTTCCCAAAGCTAGTAGGGAAGATTGCAAAGGCAGTTGCAATTTTTGGTAAATCACTGGTTGTGGTGGCCAATTTGTTCATCAGAATTTCTGAATCAATACTGTTTAACACTCCCAATCCTGTTCCCAATACGCCAGTGAGGTCTCTCTGTGTTCGTGTCTTGGAAGATAACCGTCTCCGCAGCCATGTTGTCCACCCCTCAAAAGAAGTTAAAACAGTCATAGAAGGTTGAAGAAACATTTCCTTGAAAGATTGTAAGTTGCACTTGTGAGTGGAAAGGATCTTTATAGCATTCCTCAACTTAAATTTGCTCTCTTATTTGCAATTTAAGTTGAGGAATTAATGTCATAACTCATTCGTGTTGTCTTCAGAGTCCCTCGGAATTCTCCTGAAAAAGAAAACAAACAGGGCTTGCTTCCTTGAGGCAAAGATATTTAAAATGATGGCAGTATAAATGTGAACAGGAGAAGCGGTTTGTGTTTCATGTTGGAAGACACTCCATACTGAAATCAATTCACCTACTTGTGCACTGCCCTCTCCCTCTGTTATAATTTGCTTATCAGATGAGGTGTGGAGGGCTACTGCCCTGTATCTCCACACCTTTCCTTCTCTTTTAGCAGAAGCGTCAGTGAACCAAGCACTGACTGACTGACCATGGGAAAAAGGGGGGGCAACTTGGATGACTGAGACAGGTTTATCTCGGCCATCTTCCAAGCTTTCTGTTTCTTGTATAGCCAGTTTTTTTGGTGCCCCTTCAGATACTGAGAAAATGTTGCAATAGTGTTCAATCTGAGCAGACCACTTTCGTACTGAAGCTTTCTGGGCCACCCCGTCAGGGAGAGGGGTCCCAGTAGTGACTGTTTTTATAACCTTAAAGGGACCTCTCAATACAATTGGCTGCTGTCGTGCGACCTTTTCCACTTCTATCAGAGCCAGGCTAACGACAAATAAACCCTTCTCCCAGGCAG
Source organism: Neomorphus geoffroyi (assembly GCA_033558235.1). Classification (NCBI taxonomy): domain Eukaryota; kingdom Metazoa; phylum Chordata; class Aves; order Cuculiformes; family Neomorphidae; genus Neomorphus; species Neomorphus geoffroyi. The sequence continues at coordinate 910,022 of JAUMJM010000037.1, forward strand.
TGTATCTCCTCTCAGCATCCTTGAAACCACGGGAGAAAAATCCCACTGGTCGGGTTGGACCCCCAGGGCCTCGCTGCCGTATATGTACCGATAGGCCTGATAAAGCAAATCCCCATTCAACTTGAAAAGGGTCAGTAGGGTGAATTGGACCAAGGGCTTGATGGGCTGTTGCTTCAAAAATCAGTAATTGCATGGTTTCTTCCTGAGAAGCTGTCCATTCCCATTTGACCCCTTTTCTCAGTAAATCATAAAGAGGTCTAGCGATGATAGAAAAGTCTGGGATGTGTTTCCTCCAAAACACCAACAATCCCAAAACATGCTGCAAGTCCTTTTTTGACTCAGGCATTTTGATCTGATCTAAGGAGGCAAGGGTGTCTGGTGGGATGCAAGTCATCCCTCCTTTCCACCAGATTCCCAGGAATTTTACTTCTTGTGAGGGCTTTTGGACCTTTTCTGGAGGAATTTGTAAACCTAATTTCTCCAAATGTGAAATTATATTCTGTTGGGTTGCCCCCACTTCATCTATTTCCTTCCCTCCCATGAGAATATCATCGATGCACTGATAGACCCCCACGCCTTCGGGTTTGGGTATTTTTTCCAGCTCCTGGGCTAAAGCGTGACGGGCTAATGTGGAAGAACGTTTGTATTGTTGTAGTTTGGCTAGCTCCGTGGAAGTGTAAGGTATTCGCTTAGTTGTAATTTGACTCTTCTCCTCACGCTCCCTCTCCCTCAGCACTTCTGTGTTTTTTAAACATTTCTCCTTTAAAGCAGCCTTTAACGAGAGGTTTTCATCCCTTTCTTTCTCTAATTGTTGCTGCAAAATTTTCACCAAATTTTCAAGGGATTCTATAATTTTGGTTTCATTACTACGATGCCTGAGGCCATCTTCAATCGCTGCCACCGGGCTGGCTCCTAAAACAGCACAAACTGTCGCTCTGCCCTTATCTAATCTAAACTTAGACTGAGTCTGCAGAGAAATCACTCGGTCTACTACATTCTGTAAATTAGACCAATTATCACGTGCCCTGTCTTCTCCGGGTACGGAGGGTCGAGCCCCATATTTTGCCAAAAATGAGTAAAACAGGTCTCGACCTTTCACTGACTGAGAGTCTTGGTTCTCAGAGTTTTTAGTCATTCTTGCTACGAAGGGACCAAATCCACGTCGGGAAGGCTCAACTTAGTTACACAAAACACACAGTCACTGCTGGGTCGCCCTTCTCTTTCCCGAGTGGTTGAAGGGGCCAAAAATCTGCTATGGGAAGGCTCCACTTAGTTACACACAAGATTGCCCCTTCACTTTCCCTAGCAGACAATTCTCATTAACATGAGAGCAACACCCCTTTTGCACTTTGAGATCTTTTTGGTTTGATTCCGAGAGACAGAGCCCTCAACTTGAGTTTGGAGTGCTCTCCACCAAGGCGTGTGCGGTGTGTGGGAAATCTGAGTTGCCCCCCTTGCTTTCTGGACACCTCTCACCTGTAAAGGTGTAGGGCCAGGTGCGGCTGGAGCAAAACGTCCTTCCCCTGTTACAGACCACACACTACCTGCACTCCTCTGTTTCTCAGAATCCTGTCCGTGACGCCAATTTAATGTCACGGTCCACTCGGGGACTCGTGATGATTCGTTTACCTTGATCTCGAAGCGCAAAATTAAGGCAGCCAAAATGCCAAGGGGCTATAATTCAATCAAAGAGAAACTTTATTATTTTTGCCCGTAAAGCGGCACGCGATAGACAGAGTGGAGAAAAGGGAAGGAAAAGGAGGAAAGAGGATTATAGCTACCACCAGGGATCCAGAGGCGTCCCTATGGTCCCAGGCTCTGAGCAGCGTCTTGCCGGTCCTCAGTTGAGACTTGTTGTCATGACGGGCGATCTGTGATCCAGAGGTGGGGAGATTTCTCTCCACTGGGGTTCAGTTAGGAACCATCTTTTATGCTCAGCAACAACACCTCGCACCTCCTCTCTCCCATGGATTGAGGCCAATCTCCACCTTCATTTCGCAATCCAGGTTGAACTGCGCAGGCCCCAAAAGTTCTCGCTTTGCTTGCCAGAACTCGTCTGCGCCTGCGCCACCTCGTGTTCAGGGGTCTTCTGCTTCCTCACCTCATCTTCCTCTCGTGACCGCTAGGTGACCGGAAGACCCTCTGCGAGCCTCTGCGCATGCTCTTCCCTTGTTGGCGTTGGGTCAAGGAGGAGGTGGGGTAACTTTGGCTGAGGTAGCAGGTGAAATCCATCTTCTGGACAGCATCTATTCAATTTTTCTTAGATGTTACTTGCAGTCCTTGGTCACGGCGACTGCTTGTTCCAGGCAGTGCCTCCATCTCGGGTCATTGCTCCTTGGTCTTTCTCCGAGTTCCTGATGGCGATGTTGAGACAAGTACTGTTCTTCGGACCGAGACAAATACTGTTCTTCGGACCGACTCTTACACTGGCCTCATCCAGAAAGGGTACTGCCGAGTGTCACCAGCCCCAATGGGACTGCTGGCTATTTCTTCAAGAAAGAGCCTCTTTGGGCAAGTCCCTGACAGAATTTGAGTCTGAAATTCTCCCTTTTTCCCTCTCCCATGAAAAGCAGCACCACGATCAGGAACAGGATGCAGAAGCATGAAGCTGCATGACCAGAAAAAGGACGGGCTGAAAAGGCTTTACATTCACCTGCTTGCAAAGGAGAAGGAGGTGAGAGAAGTAGATGAGAGAGTTGGGCTGGGGTTTATGGTGGCCCTGACCTGCTCCAGGCCCAGACACAGCTTCCACAGAGGTGGCAATTTTCTGAGGTGCTCGTGGTGGGTGGAAAACATCCCAGCTAATGGCAGGGGCTGGGTGCTTGTTTTCCCCAACGCTACCTGTTCATTTCCTGGCTTACGCAGTGCCCTTCCCTCATGGAGGCTTCTTGGGAGTGCTGTGATCCAGGCATTCCAGGATTTCTGGGTCAGGAATGTGTCCGAGGCAGGACAAGATGCACCTGCATTGCCAGGTGGGTGCTGTGCAGGCAGATGATGCTGGGCTGGGTGCACTGGTGGGGCTGCCTTGGCCGCGGTGACAGGAAGGGACCCATCTGCTCCCAGCCCTGCAATCCTGGGCTGCTCACTCAAGGGCTCTCTTTGAGGGAGGATGTGCTGTGTCTTTCCCTTTCCCTCCCTCCCAGCACAATGAGGCTGTTTCCCCGTGGAGGTTCCGTACCGCACTCCCTCAAAACACCTCCCTTCCCCTCTCCCCATTTCCATGCTGATTGCCCTCAGCTCCCGTGTGCTGAGCTCCAATTTCCAGCCTTGATGCATTCAGCAGTCATTCCTTGGAAAAGCATCTCCCAGCTACTCCTGCCCGTGGCTGCTGGCCTGGGCTTCTTCTAGATTGGATGGTGGAGAGGAGGGAAAGGTGGAGCAGCAGATATGGGCTATGTCAAAGGCTGCTCCCTGCATTCCAGCTCCTGCCATTCTCTACAGCAAATCACCTTCCAGAGCTGCTCACCCACCCCTTATCACCCCAGGGCAGCTCCAAACAGAGCAAGCAAGAGGGACGCCCTTCCTCCAGAGCTCACGGGGCTGCTGACTCTTCGGGGCCTCCTGCCTTTCAGAGCATTTGTGGGCAGAGACACAGCACTGATGGTCACTGGCAGCAGAGAATCCAGGGCTGCTTTCCTCAGATCCAGGGGATGCTGCCCAGACGAGCGGCTACGGCGAGGTGTCCCAATCTCCCATTCCTCAGCAAATGGAAAAGGGTTTCCTTGTGCCCTCATCCCCTTCCTCTCTCCTCTGGCATCTGGAAAGTGTCCATAGAGAGAAGGACCACATGGAGGTCCCGTTTGAATGCAGCAGAGTCAAAAGAGAGAAACAAAGTCAGTTCAAGTGGAAATCAGCAATGCAGGGAGCACTGCGGGAAGGAGAGAGTCTGCACGGCTGGGCTGTGGATGTTCGGGCTTGTTCCCGTGTGATGTTTGTCTGTCTGTCCCACAGACTGGGAGAAGCTGCATGGTCCCCACCAGGGTGACCTTGGGGGCCTGTTGTGAGGACAGGGATCAAGGATTTCGGGGTGAATTGAAGAAACTGACCCTCATTGTGTGCAGAGGATGCTCAGCCCATCGGGTGTTGTCTGAGAGCTGAGCTCCCTTGTGCACACAGGGCAGCAGCTCCACCCAGTGTGGTTTCCCTGCCTGAGGACCTGCGATAAGATCTCCACACAATTTTAGATCACCATTAAAATGCTCCTTGGCTACTCCAGACAGGCAATTAAGAACAAGGAAAGCAGGAGTGGGGCAATTACGGTACAAGTGCCTCCAGGAATCATCAGACCTAGAAAGAGTTGCAAGAGGAGCCAGCCCTTACCTGGCCAAGCTCCACTCCAAGAGACCAGAAAAGTTTGTCAGAGCTCTGCCAGGTTCTCTCTGCTGTGCTCTCCCACCACTCCTCAGCCCTGGCAGGGCCAGGCCTTCCCCTGGGGTGAAGTGCTTCCCTTTCCTCGCAGCAGTGCATAATTTTATTCCTCTGACACCAACACAAAGGATTTACCTGAGCACCCTTTGGTTTCCTCCCTTTCCTTGTCACCAGGACTACCATTTCTCTTTCCTGCTGCCTGCCACAGCCTTTTTTCCACCTTTTCCTGGGTGTGACTGAGTCCCTGCTCCTCTCAGGCACCTCCTTTAACACTTGTTTCACCCTATGCAAACTGCTTGATGTCAGCCCTGCACGCCTGCCAAACTCTGGAACCTGGCAAGTGGTGCAGGAGTGGTGGTGGGGCTGGAAGAGAGGTGGATCCCTGCTGGCCATGCCCACGCGTGCTCTCCATGGCCCTAGCCTGGGCAATGGAGGGGAGGAGAAGGTGGAGGTGAGTCCGTGGACCATCCCTCAGTCTATTCCTTCATCAACACACTTGCCAACCTTTGGGGACCTCTTCTGTCCTCTCCCCCTTCCCCAGCACAGCAGTGACCAGAGCAGGAAGCACCCCAGTCCATGAGCCTGCCAAATTCAAAGCCGTTCTTCCTGGGCAGCTTGGGAGGGCTCCCAGGGAGGGAAGAACTCAGAGATCCAGGGTGACTTGCAGAAATCTTTAATGAGTCTCAAAGGGTAATTCAGATCAATTCAAGCACAGGCTCTCAGTGGGAGGATTATGAGGAGCAAGTGAGAGACTGCCCCCTTGGCCATGGTGAAGGTCATGCAAGGCATCCCTTTGCCTTTGCCACAGCGTGAAGGATGGCTTTGGGGAGCCCAACAGCTCTGGGGAAGAGCAGGAAAGAGAGAAAGAGAGAAAGAGTGGTAGGGGTGCAAATGGAAGGTGAGACAAGGGCCGTGTTTTCTGAGAGACTGTGCTGTCCCCTTCCGGCCAGCCTTTTCAGGAGGAGAAAAAAAAGGTCAATTCCTGTGAAAGCAACGGCCTGAAGATCCATCCTTTGCCCAGCACCATGTCCAGAGACCTCAGGGAGACTTCGCAAGAGCCGTCCCCAGCAGCTTTAGCAGGTACGGCACCTTCTGCCACCATAAGGCCTGGTGATGCAGGAGAGATCACAGGATCACAAGGCTGGAAAAGACCTTTGAGATCATCGAGTCCAGCCTACGATCCAACACCAACACCTACTCATCATCTAAACCGTGTCACTAAGAGCCTCATCCGATCTCCCTTTAAACACCTCCGGGGACGGTGACTCCACCACCTCTCTGGGCAGCACATTCCAATGGCCAATCACCCTTTCAGTGAAGAATTTTTTCCTAATATCGAGCCTAAACTTCCCCTGGCGAAGCTTGAGACCGTGTCCTCTCCTTCTGTCACCGGTCGCCTGAGAGAAGACACCAACCTGACTACAACCTCCTTTTAGGCAGTTGTAGAGAGCAATAAGGTCTCCCCTGAGCCTCCTCTTCTTCAGGCTACAAAACCCCAGCTCCCTCAGTCGCTCCTCATAGGGCTTGTGCTCCAGCCCCTTCCCCATCCTCGTCGCCCTCCTCTGGACACACTCCAGCATCTCCACATCCTTCTTAAACTGAGGGCCCAGAACTGGACACAGCACTCAAGGTGCAGCCTGACCAGTGCCGAGTATAAGGGGATGATGACCTCTCTGGTCCTGCTGGCCACACTGTTCCTGATGCAGGCCAAGATACCATTGGCCTTCTTGGCCACTTGAGTACACTGCTGGCTCATGTGGAGTTTCCTGTCTACCTGCACTAGACCAAGACTGCTGGACGAGATGCAAGTTCCCTCAGAGCTGAGGTGGAGGAGCCCATGGCGGTGTTCTGTGGGAAGGAGCTGAGGGTGGGGCCGGGCAGGGTCACCACCAGAGCGGAGGGCTCGATGACACCGGTGGAGCTCTGGCACTGCCTGCTGCAGCTGCTGGCCAGCAGGGTCGGGCCACAGCGCTGGCAGGGCAGGCACGGGTTGTAGCACGACATGTCTCTGGGCAAGAGCTGCACCTGGCAGACAGGCAGGGAGGAAGCAGAGCATCAAATTTAGGTGAGGAGCAGCCTGCTTACGCTTTTACAAATGAGCCAAGGCCACCAATGAGGAGAAGTCTCAGGGTCTTCATTGCCTCATCAGAGCAGGGCCCTATGGAAAGCAGCCTGACCCGAGGAAGATCTCTCCTCGTTCATAAACTAAAAAGCCCCCTCAGCAAACTCCCATCTTGACTTCTCTCCACTTCCCTCTTTCATGAAAAGGTGCTCCAAGCCCCAGCAGATGACCAAGCCAACATCAAGTGAGATGTCCACTGAATGCAGATCTCACCTTGGAAGAGGTGGATGAAGAGGATCCAGACTCACCTGGTGCCCGAGGAGAAGGAGGAAATGGAAGGAGATGAGAGAGCAAGCACTTGGCTGGCTTTTATCCCTGCCCTTCAATGCCACGGGAGAGAGGCATCTCTGCAGGGGGAAAAAATCTTCTGACAAGTTCATCTTGAATTCAAACCCTCACAGCTGATGAGATGGGCTTGGCTTTTCATTTCCTGCACTGATGCCTTTTCTTTTCCACGTTTGTTCCACACCCAATCCCTAATGAAGTCTTCTTCAAAGGAAGCCTGGAATGAAAGGCCCCAGGATTTCCAGGGCAGGAGTGCTACAGTGCAGGCAAAAGACTCATCTCAAGTGCTGGACGAGTCCAGAGGAGGCAGTGACATCAGCCTGGGTCACTCTGTGGGGCTGCTTGAAGTGTTCTTCTCAGGCAGGAGGACCAGCCATCCTCAGCTGGAAGATCAAGATCTCCTGTGCATGAGGACTGCTCATCTTTCAATAGCCTTTCACTAGACCTACTCTTTCCCTCGGGCTTTCAGCAGTTCTAGCCCTGAATTCAGCCCTCTGGCCTTCACCCTAACACCCACTCTCCCTTCCAGTGTTCCGGTCTCTCTCCATCCATCCATCCACACACACATCCATCTTTTGACCCATTTCTCCTTGTAGCTACAATCTCTAACCCACTCTTCCTCGACTCTGAGAACCCTCCCTCACCTTTCTCTCTGCCTTCTTCATGTCTGCAGCCACAAGTTTACTTTCCCGCACCTTTCCATTATTCTGTGCGTCCTCTTGTCCACCCAGCATTCATTCCTGTTCTGCATTCAGGCCTCTCTCCTACACTGTAACACTTCCAGCTGTCCTGCTCCTCTCCCTCTCCTCGTGTTGGGATTACGGTGAGGCCAGGGCTCTGCCTCCCCAGCCTGTGCAGCAAAGACAAATGTCATTAACATTGCCCTGCTGTGACATTTTGGTCCCACTTCAGGTTCAGGAGGTCCTAGGAAAGAGCAAAACAGACCAGAAAAGCTGTCAGGTTCAAGGAGTGGACGTTGGGGAGAGATTTTGATGCAGCTCAGGCTTTCCGGGCTGCAAGCACACGTTGACAGCTCATATTGAGTTTGTCATCCACCAGTTCCTCCAAGCCCTTCTCCACAGGGCTGCTCTCAATCCACTCATCGCCCAGCCTCTATCCATGATTGGGATTGTCCTAAACCATACGCAGGAACTTTTATTTGGATGTGTGAACACCATGAGACTGGCACAGGGCCACCTCTCCAGCCTGTCAGGGTCAAGGCTGTAGGAGCACATCAAGCTGTGGGCTCTGCAGAAGAAAACAGTTGGAACTGGGGCAGGACTTCAGCATTCCGGGAACGGACAAGGCCCCAGGCATGGCCATGGAATCGTTTGTTCACTCACAGGCTGCACAGAGGAGGGACAAGTCAAAACAAGACAGAAATCTCTCCTGAGGGCAGGGTCAGGCAGGGTGGGGACAAAAACTCTAGTGAAATGCATCCAACTGGGGAGGCAACAACAAGTGTTCATCAAGAGCGAAAGAGAAGGACACGGCACATGCTCATGAGCAGGAGCCCATAGTTTCCAGCTGAGAATGGCTGGAGCTTCTGCCTGAGAACGCTTCCCGTACCCCCCGCAGAGTGACCCAGGCTGACATCACTGCCTGCTCGGCACCCGACCAGCACTGCAGCTGAGTCTTCTGCCCACACTGCTGCGTTCCTGCCCTGGAAATCCTGGGGCCTTTCATCCCAGCACTCAGAAGAAGCCTCCAATGGGAATGGGCATGGAATAAACACGGAAATGAAAAGGCAGCAGTGTTGGAAACCAAAGCACCGCCCATCTCATCAACTGTGATGGTTTGCATTCAAGATGAGCTTGTGAGAAAATTGTTCCATCTGCAAAGGTGCCTCTGGTCCTGCAGCAATGAAGGGTGGGTATAAAAGCCGGCTCAAGTCCCTGCTCTCTCATGCCCTTCTCCTGCCTCCTTCTGCTTGGGAACCAGGTGAGTCTGAATGCTCTTCATCCTCCTCTTTGCAAGTGAGATCTCCACTCCAGGGACATCTCAGCTGATACTGGCTCTGACCTGCTTTGGGGTTTGCTTCTTCTTCCCATGAGAGAGCTTTGTGGGGATAATGTGTGCTAGAGAGAGGCTGTAGTGTGGCTCAGGGTTTTCTTGGTTTAATAACAAGGAGAGAGCCTCTCTGGGCCAGGCTGCTCTTTACACAATCCTGAAGGCTGAGTGGCTTCTGGCCGAGTCTCCAGCTCCGCACTCAGCAGTGGCTGTGGCTGCTCCTCACACCCACCTGTTCTCTGCTTCTTTTCTGTCCTCTCTCCCAGGTACCCTCTGACTTGGAGATATGTCCTGCTACAACCCGTGCCGTCCCTGCCAGCCCTGCGGCCCGACCCCGCTGGCCAGCAGCTGCAGTGAGCCCTGTTGCAGGCAGTGCCAGAGCTCCACCGTTGTCATCCAGCCCTCCCCTGTGGTGCTGACCCTGCCCGGCCCCATCCTCAGCTCCTTCCCACAGAACACCGTTGTGGGCTCCTCCACCTCCGCTGCTCTTGGCAGCATCCTCAGCTGCCAGGGAGTGCCCATCACCTCTGGGTGCTGTGACCTCTCTGGCATTGCCAGCCGCTACTGTGGCAGGAGGTATCGCTCCTGAAGAGATGCTGGGAAAGTCTCAAGGAGAAATCTTGAGGAATTGGGAACATGGTGCAGGGCAGAGGACCAAGATTTTCCAACACTGCTACCAGGAGAGTCAAATGGCTTTGTCTTTCTTCCCTTTTCCTTCTTTGCTTTGGTTCCCCTTGACAGCAAAGGTCCCCCTAAGGCCAGCCTGGTGGGGACCCTCTGTCTCCTCTCCCTCTATGGGGCAGCTTGACAGAAATCACACAGGAACTTGTCTACAGCCAAGGATCTCAGACTCCAAGCTGCTCACTGGCTCCCTGCAATACTGACTTCCACCTGGAGTGATTTTGTTTCCCTCTCTTTACTGATTAAATTTCTGCTACGTTCAAGCCTGGCCTCCATCTGGTCCTTCCTTCTTGGCCCCTGCCCACTTTGACCACACAGAAAGGCGCTGCTGTGGCACAGAGGAGGGAGAGGGTCCAAGGAGACCCTTCTCCATTCACAGAGGAAGGAGAGGCTGGCACAGCCTGCAGGGTCTCCTCTTTTGGGCACCATGCCTTCAGCTGAGTCAGCCATCCCTGTTGCTGTGCTGGCCGTGACCATCAGGCTTTGCCTTGCAGTGTCTGCCCACAAGTGCTCAGAAAGCACCAACAGCCCCAAGAGCTCTGGAGGAAGGGCCTTCCTCTTGCTCTGGCTGGAACTGTGCCCGTGTGCTGTGTGTGAGGCTCCAGCAGATGATTTGATTTGCAGAACGGCTCGTGTGGTAAAGCAAGGAACAGTCTTTGGGCTGGCCCCCAGCTGCTGTTTCACCTTCCTCTCCCCTCCACCACCCACTCCAGGAGCCTTGGCCAGCAGCTACGGGCAGCAGTAGCCAGGAAAAGTTGCCCAAGCGGCTGAGGGTATCAAGGCTGGAAATTGGAGCTGAGCGTGTGGGAGCTGAGGACAACAATCACGGGCATGGGGGCAGTGAAAGGGTTGATTTCTGAGAGAGCGCAAGTTGGTCTGAAATAGAGCAGGCAGGGCAATGTGGAGATCAACAAGGACAAGGGTACTGGGGACACTTCCCAAAAGCTGCAGGTGGGTGCAAAAATCTGTTCCCCTCCGGCACTGCCTGGAGCTCTCGGGAAACAAACAGGGGTGTGCAAAGCCTCCGGCAGGACTGGCAGAGCAGACCCACATCTCTCGCAGGCAACCCTGGGAAAGCAGTAGGACAACTACTGACCCTGGGCTTTCTCAGGGGAAGGGGGTGATGCTTCAAAAGCAACAGACCCCATCTCACAGGGTGGCATCCAGCAGGAAAGTCAGCACTGTCTGTCTGAGCTTCCCCATCCACGCTGGGCTGGCAATGCCTGAGAACAGGTCCCCACATCCATTCCTGTTGCCCAGGGGAGGAAGGAAGATCACTGACATGTGGTTACCAACTGTTGGACTGAGAAACCAGCAGGGACAGAGGAACACAGGGGCTCTCTCCAGCCCTGGTGATTTGGCTGAGAAGGAGAAGAGATGTGAGCAGAGCAGAGCCTCTGTGCAAACATGGATGAGTGCAGGGAGGGCTTGAAGAGAGAATCTTGCCCAGTATCTGGCTGATGGGGCTTTACACATGCTGACACCCAGGTGCCGAGCAAGGAAGGGCTTTTCCCTTCCTGCGCTGCTGAGGCCACATGGTCAAATCAAAAGTGCAGCTGGGGCTCCTCCCAGAAGCCTCATTGTGCAGCTGTGGCCACCAGTGGAGGCAGAGGGCAAGGGAAGGAGAGCACTAACTGAGAGGTTACTTACTGTGAGTACTCACTCCCTGTCCCAGCTCTTTGAAGTAGAGGGCACTTACAAACCTGTGTTTCCTTGTCCAGGCTGCAACCTCCAGGTTTCTTGGGCTTTTTTCGTCATCCAAGCCCCTGGATCCAGGTGCAGCTGCAATAGTCTCGCTGGGCTGTTCTTCCCAGCACCCCAGGCTGGAAAAGCAGAGACTTATCCCCACAGCGCCCAGGGGCTGCTGCTGGGCAGGCTGAGCTCAGAGCTCCAGGCAAGCAGGGGCAGGGAAGGAACCACTCCCCAGAGCACCCCCACATTTCTGTGCAGCGCTGCACGCTGTGGGAACCAGTGTGGGCTCAGTGCACAGAAATAGGCAGCGCTGTCCTGGAGCTCCACATCCTGCACGTGCAGAAACACCTGGGAGTCCTCTGCAGACAGCACAGAGGAGAACCTTCCCACTTCCACTCGAGGTTTCCATTTGGCCATTTACAGCAGCAACTGAAGGGCCTGGTAACAGAGGATGTAAAAATTGGAAGAGCAGGAGGGACCTGATGCTTGCACCTTGCCCTCTTCTGCCTCTGCCAGCTCAAAGAGGCCTCCAAGCCCCAGCCCAGAGAGTGGAGACAAACCCCCTCCCTGCTGCTCCAGACAGACCTCTCCGGGTCTGTGCCCCTTGGAACAGGGACAGGGAGTGATCCTGGTGGGGTTTTTTAGAGCAAAAGGAAAATCATGGTAGTGAATATGAAACAGAAACATGGATTGAGGGCATCAATATAAGATCCGGGGATGGGCAGGAGGGAGATGAAGGCTCTCATCACACTGTCTCCAGGCAGAAAGACTCCTTGGCTGGACTTTGCATTTTCCTCTCAGGAAGAGAGTCTCCAGACGTCCAGATGTGCATTGATGCCCTTCAGACTTGGAAGCTCCTCCCGACCAAGCTTCCTCCCTGAGAACAGCTGCATTCAAAGCTTAAGGAGATCCCTTCCCCAAGAGCCAGAGGAGCTGCTGACATCACCCACTGGGTTCCCACAGCCAAAGGCCCCTCCCCTCAAGGGCAGCAGTGGTTGGGCTTTGCATCCATGAAATGTGCACCAGGGCCCAATGTTCCAGGCCCACCTGAGAAGAGGTGCAGTAAGGCTGGAAGGACTGATGGACATTCTGATGTGATGGGTCCTACTGTCTCCTTCCTTGGATGCAGCACAACTTTAATGAGTCTAAAGGAGAAAAGGATGTGGCTCACAAGGAGCACCAGAGGCAGCCACCGAGATGCAGTGGAGCTCCAGCAGGGTGTCCATCTGCCTGCCCTGCAGAGGGAGTAAGGCCAAGATCTTCCCCCTGGGTTGGTGTTGGGAGAAAATGACAGCAAAGGAAGAGAGAGAAGAGAGTGGAAAAAGGAAATAATGGCTGAAAGATCTAAACCAAATGGCTCAAAGCTCTATCTCCTGTCCAGCACCGTGTTCTGAGGTCTCAGTAGGTTATTACTGGGGAAGGTCATGGAACAGATTGTCATAGAGCATGCACAGGACAACCGGGTGATCAGGCCCAGCCAACATGGGTTCGCCAAAGGCAGGTCCTGCCAGACCAATCTGATCTCCTTCTATGACAAGGTTACCCATTCAATAGACGAGGGAAAGGCTGTGGATGTGGGGTACCTGGACTTCAGTAAAGCCTTTGACACCGTTTCTCACAGCATTCTACTTGAGAAACTGGCTGCCATTGGCCTGAACAGGCACAGCCTCTGCTGGGTAAAGAAATGGCTGGGTGGCCGGGCCCAAAGCGTTGTGGTAAATGGAGTTAAATCCAGTTGGAAACCAGACATGAGCGGTGCTCCCCAGGGTTCAGTGCTGGGTCCAGACCTGTCCAACATCTTTATCAACAATCTGGATGAAGGCATTGAGTGCACCCTCAGCAAGTTTGTGGATGACACCAAGCTGGGTGCAAGTGTAGATGTGCTTAGGCAGGGAGGCTCTGCAGAGGGGTCTGGACAGGCTGGATCCGTGGGCTGAGACCAACGGGATGAGGGTCAACAAGGCCAAGGGCAGAGTCCTCCCTTTGGGACACAACAACCCCATGCAGTGAGACAGACTTGGGGAAGAGAGGTTGGAGATCTGCCTGGCAGAGAAGGACCTGGGGGTGTTGTTTGACAGTGGCTGAACATGAGCCAGCAGTGGCCCAGGTGACCAAGAGGCCCAATGGCATCTTGGCCTTTGTCAGACACAGTGTGGGCAGCAGGAGCAGGGCGGTGATTGTGCCCCTGTGCTCAGCGCTGGTGAGGCCGCACCTCGAGTGCTGGGTTCAGTTTTGGGCCCCTCACTGCAAGAAGGACACTGAGGGGCTGGAGCGTGTGCAGAGAAGGGCAGTGAGGCTGGGGAGGGGCTGGAGAATACGCCCTACGAGGAGAGACTGAGGGAGCTGGTGTTGTTTAGCTTAGAGAAGAGGAGGCTGAGGAGACCTCATCACTGCCTACAACTGCCTGAAAGGAGAGTGTGACGGGGTGGGTGCTGGTAGAGTCAAGTGTCACAAGTGACAGCGATAGGACGAGAGGAAATGGCTGCAGGTTGTTTCAGGGGAGGTTGAGAGTGAACATTAGGAAAAGTTTCTTCACTGAAAGGGTGGTCAGTGCCTGGAACAGGCTGCCCACGGAGGTGGTGGAGTTGCCATCCCTGGAGGTGTTTCAAAGATAGGTATAAGAGTTTCTTAGGGACAGGGTTTAGTATGGAGACAGGCACGGCTGGACTCGATGTCTCGGAGTTCTCTTCCAACCTTATGATTCTATGATTCCTGCCCAGGGACGTTGCCAACAGATGTAGCAGGGCTACAGATGTAGCTGGTCACAGCAGCCAGACATTGTCATCGAGCCCTCTGCTGTGGTGGTGACCCTGCCCGGCCCCATCCTCAGCTCCTTCCCACAGAACACCGCCGTGGGCTCCTCCACCTCCGCTGCCGTTGGCAGCATCCTCAGCTGTAACGGAGTCCCCATCAACACTGGCTGCTGTGACCTCTCCTGCATCGCCAGCTGCTACAGATGTCGGCCCTGCTAAACCTGCTGCCAATGGCCCTGGACAGGAACCTCCCAAGACCTCAGAACACGGTGCTGGACACGAGATAGAGCTTTGAGCCACTGTGTCTTTCTTCAACTCTTCTTTCGATCTCTTTCCTTTGCTGACGCTTTCCCCCAACAACAACCTAGCAGGGAGCTCTTGGCCTCCCTTCCTACAGGGCAGGCAGACGGACACCCTGCAGGAGCGCCGCAGCATCTTGGTGGCTGCCCCTGGTGCTCCCTCTGAGCCCCCTCCTTTCCTTCTTTCCTCAGACTCATTACAGTTGTGCTGCATCCAAACCTGGGCCTCTGAGTCCTTCTTCCTCCTCTGGCAGCTCTTCCAGTCTGCCCAGGGTAAAGGGGGCTTTTTGGGGAGGGCTGCCTTGGTTCAAAAATGGACCTTTCCTTGCTGTCAGATTAAGCAGAGAGCAGGACTCATCGCTCTGGGTTGTCTTTTGTGCTCTGTCCCCTGTGGCTGGGGAGGGCATTCCTGGCTACACCTCAGCCAGTGGCCATCAGTGCTTCCATCCTTCCTGCACCTCCTCCCAGACAGGCCGGGAGTGCGGGGCCTTGAGGCTCCTTCTGTGGATGGGGAGCCCAACAAGTGCTGCCCTGGACGCAGGAACTGTGGGAACCCAATTGGCTGTGGGAACCCAATTGGTGATGTCAGCAGCCCCTCTGGCTCTTGGGGGAGGGATCTCCCTAAGCTCGGAATGGAGCTGTCCTCGGGAAGGAAACCTCATCAGGAGGAGGTGTCGAAGCTGAAGGGCAGCCGTGCACATCTGGAGCTCTAGAGACTGCTTTCCTGAGAGGAAAATGTAAAGCCTGGGTAGAGCCTTTCTTCCTGGAGACAGAGTTATGAGAGCCTTCATCTCCCTCCTGCCCATCCCCGGATCTTATATTGATGCCCTCTACCCATGTTTCTGTTTCATATTCACTACCATGATTTTCCTCTTGCTCCAAAAAACCCCACCAGGATCACTCCCTGTCCCTGTTCCTAAGGAGACCCCGAGAGGCCTGTCTGGAGCAGCAGGGAGGGGGTTTGGCTCCACCCTCTGGGCTGGGGCTTCCAGGCCTCTTTGAGCTGGCAGAGGCAGAAGAGGGCAAGGTGCAAGCATCAGGTCCCTCCTGCTGGCAGGTCCCTGAGTGCCCCTGGAAGGGACAGCGGGACATGCTCCTCCTTCTGCTGGCAGCCCTGCTGCAACTGGCAGCCTTTGGTGAGATGGGACTTTCAGGCTGGGCAGAAGGAGGCAAAAGTTTGTGCTGCTGGTGGTGGAAGGGAGGAGCCGTGAGTGCTGAGTGCCTGGGGAACTGGCAGTGGTTGTGTTGGGAGAGCAGGGGCTGCATGTGGGGATGGCAAATAATGTGGGACAGGTCAGGAGTGATGGGCATGGAGGAGGAATAAGATCTCCCCCGCAATGTGCAGGAACCCAGCCTTCCTGAATGTGTTGCTAATAGAGAGAAAGCCTGAGAGAGGGAGGGAGCGGTGCTGGGGAACGGAGCGATGGGGCGCATTGGAGCTTCTCTGCGAGGTGCTTTGGGGACAATGGTACCAATGTCTGTAGGGATGGGCAGCAACCTTGGGGATCTGGAGAGAATGAGTGGAGGGAAAGAGCAGGGAGTGTGGCTGAAAAGCAGGGTGATGTGGGGTGTGAACAGTGACAGGAACCTCCATGAAGAAGTGTGCAGGGCCAGAGAGCTCAGCCTTTCAGAAACTGGAAAAGTGAGCTGAGCAGTGGGGACAGTGAGCGAGCTGATGGAGTGACAGATGGAGAGTTTCCCAGGCAAGCCAAGCTGAAAAGCCTTTTATGACTTCACAGGTCAATCCCAAAAGGACTCTGTGTTGCAGTCCCCAGCAGAGATGACCATCCAGGCAGGACACAGTTCTACTCTGCACTGCAATTTCTCCTCCAGTAATTTCTATCCCTACATCTTGTGGTACCAGCAGCACCAGACCCAGGCCCCTCAGATGCTGCTGCTGGTGAGCAAATGGAAACCTCGAGTGGAAGTGGGAAGGTTCTCCTCTGTGCTGTCTGCAGAGGACTCCCAGGTGTTTCTGCACGTGCAGGATGTGGAGCTCCAGGACAGCGCTGCCTATTTCTGTGCACTAAGCCCACACTGGTGCCCACAGCGTGCAGCGCTGCACAGAAACGTGGGGGTGCTCTGGGGAGCAGTTCCCTCCCTGTCCCTGCTTGCCTGGAGCTCTGAGCTCAGCCTGCCCAGCAGCAGCTCCTGGGGGCTGTGGGGAACCTGGGCCTCTGTCTCCCAAGCTTGTGCAGCTAGCAAGAGCTCACCAAGCGGCAGCAGAATGTTGTGTGTCCAGGAGAAGCTGGACTCCCTACAGGCTGCAGATGCTGAGGCTGGGACAGCAGAAATGATGTAGTAACGAGCCTGTCTCTCAAGAATGAATTCCAGGTAAACACTCTCTCTTCAAAAGACAAACAAATGCAGAAGAAGACTTTGTATGAAATTTCCAAGAGCTGCCTTGAATGAGGACGTGCCATGTCCTTCTCCTTCCTTCCCTCCTCACCTCAACTCCATTGATGCTTTTTGTTGCCTCCCCAGGTGGGTGTGTTGTGCTGCTGAGTTTTGACCCCATCCTGCCTGACCCTGCCCAGTCCCCAGGGAGAAGAGCAGAGTCCATGGGTCTTTGGGTTCCTGTGTTCTTGTCTTGTGTGTTCTCGTAAGCAGCCCGGTTGGTGTGGGTGCTTGTGGGAGCAGCACTTTGTTTATTGGGGTGTGTGTCCATGTCCCTGTGTCCCCTTGTGTGTCCCTCATCCCGAGGGAATGTGCTGCTCCCGCGGGGACGCTCTCCACTGCTCTCTCCGTGAGCCCCACAGAGCAGCAGGTTCCCAGGGGCAGAAGGAGCCTGCGTGCAGCTGATCGGTGACGGCCCCAGCCTGCTGGAGATGTGCCCAGGGCAGAGGTCCCTGTCGCGGGGCCCAGTCCCTGCCCACATGGGAAACACGGAACCTCTGCTCGGGCTGCTGACTTTCCCTCAGGATCCCAAGGGAGCCCTGAGCAACTGCTTCCTCTCCTTGGCAAACACAGGGGTTCCAGCATCGAGTCCCTGATGCAAAACTTCCCTCAGGAATGAACAACTCGAAGGGGTTGCTACTTTTTCTTCTTCTCCTAAATATCACATCTCTTTCACAATCCAGATTTTTTTTTTTTCTGCTGCATATCCTATTAAATCTGATTCCCTTGTGGGCAAAATCACCACTGAGTTTATAAGGTGATTCCAGATGCACCCAGATCCAGGATCTTTGACGATGAAAAGAGAGCAAGAAACCTGGAGGCTACAGCCTAAACAAGACAACACAGGTTTGTAAATGCCTTCTGCTTCAAAGAGCTGGGACAGGGAGTGAGTCCTCACGGCAAGTAACCCATCATCTTCTTCTTCCCTTGCCCTGTGCCTCCACTGGTGGCCACAGCTGGAGAATGAGGCTTTTGGGAGGAGGCCCAGCTGCATTTATGGTTTTGCCCCGTGGCCTCAGCAGATGAAGAAGGGAAGAGCCCTTCCTTTCTCTGCATCTGGGTATTAGCAAGTGAAAAAGACCCATCAGCCAGTGAATAAGATTCTCTGTTCAAGCCATTCCTGCACTCATCCATGGCTGGAGAGTGGTCCCATCCTATTTTTGTGGCTCTTCTTCTCAGAGAAGTCAGCGGTTTGAGGGCTCACACTGGGGCAGATCAAGAGGAAACAATCACTCACATAAAGGAGGGTCAGTGCACTACAGCTCTGCTCTGCCAGCCCTGCTGGAGGCTCTGCATGCCCCTATTTGTGTCCAAGGGCTCCAGGCAGCGTTGGTGGGGAATTGTTTGCAGCCCTCTGTTTCCTGCACTTCACTTGGTCTCAGGTCCCTTGGACATTTCAGGTCCTGCCGTAGTTGCTCTCCAGGGCTGCAAGGGGCTTCAGCCCTGCACAGGCACAGTTCTCCCCCAGAAGCCAAGAATGACAAGCAGTGATGGGTACCTGAGCACACATTCAGCCTCAGGCTCTTTCTCCAGCCTCAGTGGCTGTCCCAGAGCTGTCCTCAAATGCCACTGCGCAGGAGAGCCCAGCTGACCAGAGTGGGCACCATCTGTCCTCGGGCACTGGTGCTCAAGCCTGGCTGTGGGGCTAAGAGCCAAGTGCCTGGGACAGGGGGACATGGGAGCTTGGTGAATCACCTCCAGAAGCACCACTGCTGCCTCAAGGGAGGAGGAAACATTCATTCCAGGCTCAATCCTCTCCCTTGGAGAGCTCCACACTCAGGTGAGATCAATCTCCTGCTGTTCATAAAGGTGTCTCTGCAGAGCTGATGTCTCCTCCCTAGGAAGGTCTCCCATGGACACCCTTCCCTGTCAGCGTGTAGGAAGAAGAGCTGTCATCCTCCCAGTGTGTGCCAGGAGAGGCTGGTACCCAGCCAGCATTGCCCAGCCCTGCACTCCGGGGGCTTTGCCGATCACAGGAATGGGTTTGCACAGCAAAGCCCCAAATGGGCAACTTTTTCTGGCTACCGCTGCCCGTAGCTACTGGCCAAGGCTCCTGGAGTGGGTGGTGGAGGGGAGAGGAAGGTGAAACAGCAGCTGGGGGCCAGCCCAAAGACTGTTCCTTGCTTTACCACACGAGCCGTTCTGCAAATCAAATCATCTGCTGGAGCCTCACACACAGCACACGGGCACAGTTCCAGCCAGAGCAAGAGGAAGGCCCTTCCTCCAGAGCTCTTGGGGCTGTTGGTGCTTTCTGAGCACTTGTGGGCAGACACTGCAAGGCAAAGCCTGATGGTCACGGCCAGCACAGCAACAGGGATGGCTGACTCAGCTGAAGGCATGGTGCCCAAAAGAGGAGACCCTGCAGGCTGTGCCAGCCTCTCCTTCCTCTGTGAATGGAGAAGGGTCTCCTTGGACCCTCTCCCTCCTCTGTGCCACAGCAGCACCTTTCTGTGTGGTCAAAGTGGGCAGGGGCCAAAAAGGAAGGACCAGATGGAGGCCAGGCTTGAATGCAGCAGGAATTTAAGCAGTAAAGAGAGGGAAACAAAATCACTCCAGGTGGAAGTCAGTATTGCAGGGAGCCAGTGAGCAGCTTGGAGTCTGAGATCCTTGGCTGTAGACAAGTTCCTGTGTGATTTCTGTCAAGCTGCCCCACAGAGGGAGAGGAGACAGAGGGTCCCCACCAGGCTGGCCTTAGGGGGACCTTTGCTGTCAAGGGGAACCAAAGCAAAGAAGGAAAAGACAAGAAAGACAAAGCCATTTGACTCTCCTGGTCGCAGTGTTGGAAAATCTTGGTCCTCTGCCCTGCACCATGTTCCCAATTCCTCAAGATTTCTCCTTGAGACTTTCCCAGCATCTCTTCAGGAGCGATACCTCCTGCCACAGTAGCGGCTGGCAATGCCAGAGAGGTCACAGCAGCCAGAGGTGATGGGCACTCCCTGGCAGTTGAGGATGCTGCCAAGAGCAGCGGAGGTGGAGGAGCCCACGGCGGTGTTCTGTGGGAAGGAGCTGAGGATGGGGCCGGGCAGGGTCAGCACCACAGGGGAGGGCTGGATGACAACGGTGGAGCTCTGGCACTGCCTGCAACAGGGCTCACTGCAGCTGCTGGCCAGCGGGGTCGGGCCGCAGGGCTGGCAGGGCAGGCACGGGTTGTAGCAGGACATATCTCCAAGGCAGAGAGAAAGGTGAGGGAGGGTTCTCAGAGTCGAGGAAGAGTGGGTTAGAGATTGTAGCTACAAGGAGAAATGGGTCAAAAGATGGATGTGTGTGTGGATGGATGGATGGAGAGAGACCGGAACACTGGAAGGGAGAGTGGGTGTTAGGGTGAAGGCCAGAGGGCTGAATTCAGGGCTAGAACTGCTGAAAGCCCGAGGGAAAGAGTAGGTCTAGTGAAAGGCTATTGAAAGATGAGCAGTCCTCATGCACAGGAGATCTTGATCTTCCAGCTGAGGATGGCTGGTCCTCCTGCCTGAGAAGAACACTTCAAGCAGCCCCACAGAGTGACCCAGGCTGATGTCACTGCCTCCTCTGGACTCGTCCAGCACTTGAGATGAGTCTTTTGCCTGCACTGTAGCACTCCTGCCCTGGAAATCCTGGGGCCTTTCATTCCAGGCTTCCTTTGAAGAAGACTTCATTAGGGATTGGGTGTGGAACAAACGTGGAAAAGAAAAGGCATCAGTGCAGGAAATGAAAAGCCAAGCCCATCTCATCAGCTGTGAGGGTTTGAATTCAAGATGAACTTGTCAGAAGATTTTTTCCCCCTGCAGAGATGCCTCTCTCCCGTGGCATTGAAGGGCAGGGATAAAAGCCAGCCAAGTGCTTGCTCTCTCATCTCCTTCCATTTCCTCCTTCTCCTCGGGCACCAGGTGAGTCTGGATCCTCTTCATCCACCTCTTCCAAGGTGAGATCTGCATTCAGTGGACATCTCAGTTGATGTTGGCTTTGTCATCTGCTGGGGCTTGGAGCACCTTTTCATGAAAGAGGGAAGTGGAGAGAAGTCAAGATGGGAGTTTGCTGAGGGGGCTTTTTAGTTTATGAACGAGGAGAGATCTTCCTCGGGTCAGGCTGCTTTCCATAGGGCCCTGCTCTGATGAGGCAATGAAGACCCTGCGACTTCTCCTCATTGGTGGCCTTGGCTCATTTGTAAAAGCGTAAGCAGGCTGCTCCTCACCTAAATTTGATGCTCTGCTTCCTCCCTGCTTGTCTGCCAGGTGCAGCTCTTGCCCAGAGACATGTCGTGCTACAACCCGTGCCTGCCCTGCCAGCGCTGTGGCCCGACCCCGCTGGCCAGCAGCTGCAGCAGGCAGTGCCAGAGCTCCACCGTTGTCATCGAGCCCTCCGCTCTGGTGGTGACCCTGCCCGGCCCCACCCTCAGCTCCTTCCCACAGAACACCGCCATGGGCTCCTCCACCTCAGCTCTGAGGGAACTTGCATCTCGTCCAGCAGTCTTGGTCTAGTGCAGGTAGACAGGAAACTCCACATGAGCCAGCAGTGTACTCAAGTGGCCAAGAAGGCCAATGGTATCTTGGCCTGCATCAGGAACAGTGTGGCCAGCAGGACCAGAGAGGTCATCATCCCCTTATACTCGGCACTGGTCAGGCTGCACCTTGAGTGCTGTGTCCAGTTCTGGGCCCTCAGTTTAAGAAGGATGTGGAGATGCTGGAGTGTGTCCAGAGGAGGGCGACGAGGATGGGGAAGGGGCTGGAGCACAAGCCCTATGAGGAGCGACTGAGGGAGCTGGGGTTTTGTAGCCTGAAGAAGAGGAGGCTCAGGGGAGACCTTATTGCACTCTACAACTGCCTAAAAGGAGGTTGTAGTCAGGTTGGTGTCTTCTCTCAGGCGACCGGTGACAGAAGGAGAGGACACGGTCTCAAGCTTCGCCAGGGGAAGTTTAGGCTCGATATTAGGAAAAAATTCTTCACTGAAAGGGTGATTGGCCATTGGAATGCGCTGCCCAGAGAGGTGGTGGAGTCACCGTCCCCGGAGGTGTTTAAAGGGAGATCGGATGAGGCTCTTAGTGACACGGTTTAGATGATGAGTAGGTGTTGGTGTTGGATCGTAGGCTGGACTCGATGATCTCAAAGGTCTTTTCCAGCCTTGTGATCCTGTGATCTCTCCTGCATCACCAGGCCTTATGGTGGCAGAAGGTGCCGTACCTGCTAAAGCTGCTGGGGACGGCTCTTGCGAAGTCTCCCTGAGGTCTGTGGACATGGTGCTGGGCAAAGGATGGATCTTCAGGCCGTTGCTTTCACAGGAATTGACCTTTTTTTTCTCCTCCTGAAAAGGCTGGCCGGAAGGGGACAGCACAGTCTCTCAGAAAACACGGCCCTTGTCTCACCTTCCATTTGCACCCCTACCACTCTTTCTCTCTTTCTCTCTTTCCTGCTCTTCCCCAGAGCTGTTGGGCTCCCCAAAGCCAGCCTTCACGCTGTGGCAAAGGCAAAGGGATGCCTTGCATGACCTTCACCATGGCCAAGGGGGCAGTCTCTCACTTGCTCCTCATAATCCTCCCACTGAGAACCTGTGCTTGGATCGATCTGAATTACACTTTGAGACTCATTAAAGATTTCTGCAAGTCACCCTGGATCTCTGAGTTCTTCCCTCCCTGGGAGCCCTCCCAAGCTGCCCAGGAAGAACGGCTTTGAATTTGGCAGGCTCATGGACTGGGGTGCTTCCTGCTCTGGTCACTGCTGTGCTGGGGAAGGGGGAGAGGACAGAAGAGGTCCCCAAAAGTTGGCAGGTGTGTTGATGAAGGAATAGACTGAGGGATGGTCCACGGACTCACCTCCACCTTCTCCTCCCCTCCATTGCCCAGGCTAGGGCCATGGAGAGCACGCGTGGGCATGGCCAGCAGGGATCCACCTCTCTTCCAGCCCCACCACCACTCCTGCACCACTTGCCAGGTTCCAGAGTTTGACAGGCGTGCAGGGCTGACATCAAGCAGTTTGCATAGGGTGAAACAAGTGTTAAAGGAGGTGCCTGAGAGGAGCAGGGACTCAGTCACACCCAGGAAAAGGTGGAAAAAAGGCTGTGGCAGGCAGCAGGAAAGAGAAATGGTAGTCCTGGTGACAAGGAAAGGGAGGAAACCAAAGGGTGCTCAGGTAAATCCTTTGTGTTGGTGTCAGAAGAATAAAATTATGCACTGGTGCGAGGAAAGGGAAGCACTTCACCCCAGGGGAAGGCCTGGCCCTGCCAGGGCTGAGGAGTGGTGGGAGAGCACAGCAGAGAGAACCTGGCAGAGCTCTGACAAACTTTTCTGGTCTCTTGGAGTGGAGCTTGGCCAGGTAAGGGCTGGCTCCTCTTGCAACTCTTTCTAGGTCTGATGATTCCTGGAGGCACTTGTACCTTAATTGCCCCACTCCTGCTTTCCTTGTTCTTAATTGCCTGCCTGGAGTAGCCAAGGAGCATTTTAATGGTGATCTAAAATTGTGTGGAGATCTTATCGCAGGTCCTCAGGCAGGGAAACCACACTGGGTGGCGCTGCTGCCCTGTGTGCACAAGGGAGCTCAGCTCTCAGACAACACCCGATGGGCTGAGCATCCTCTGCACACAATGAGGGTCAGTTTCTTCAATTCACCCCTAAATCCTTGATCCCTGTCCTCACAACAGGCCCCCAAGGTCACCCTGGTGGGGACCATGTAGCTTCTCCCAGTTTGTGGGACAGGCAGACAAACATCACGCAGGAACAAGCCCGAACATCCACAGCCCAGCCGTGCAGACTCTCTCCTTCCCGCAGTGCTCCCTGCATTGCTGATTTCCACTTGAACTGACTTTGTTTCTCTCTTTTGACTCTACTGCATTCAAACGGGACCTCCATGTGGTCCTTCTCTCTATGGACACTTTCCAGATGCCAGAGGAGAGAGGAAGGGGATGAGGGCACAAGGAAACCCGTTTCCATTCACTGAGGAATGGGAGATTGGGACACCTCACCGTAGCCGCTCGTCTGGGCAGCATCCCCTGGATCTGAGGAAAGCAGCCCTGGATTCTCTGCTGCCAGTGACCATCAGTGCTGTGTCTCTGCCCACAAATGCTCTGAAAGGCAGGAGGTCCCGAAGAGTCAGCAGCCCCATGAGCTCTGGAGGAAGGGCGTCCCTCTTGCTTGCTCTGTTTGGAGCTGCCCTGGGGTGATAAGGGGTGGGTGAGCAGCTCTGGAAGGTGATTTGCTGTAGAGAACGGCAGGAGCTGGAATGCAGGGAGCAGCCTTTGACATAGCCCATATCTGCTGCTCCACCTTTCCCTCCTCTCCACCATCCAATCTAGAAGAAGCCCAGGCCAGCAGCCACGGGCAGGAGTAGCTGGGAGATGCTTTTCCAAGGAATGACTGCTGAATGCATCAAGGCTGGAAATCAGAGCTCAGCACACGGGAGCTGAGGGCAATCAGCATGGAAATGGGGAGAGGGGAAGGGAGGTGGTTTGAGGGAGTGCGGCAGGGAACCTCCACGGGGAAACAGCCTCATTGTGCTGGGAGGGAGGGAAAGGGAAAGACACAGCACATCCTCCCTCAAAGAGAGCCCTTGAGTGAGCAGCCCAGGATTGCAGGGCTGGGAGCAGATGGGTCCCTTCCTGTCACCGCGGCCAAGGCAGC
The DNA here is from genome assembly GCA_033558235.1 of Neomorphus geoffroyi. Taxonomy (NCBI): domain Eukaryota; kingdom Metazoa; phylum Chordata; class Aves; order Cuculiformes; family Neomorphidae; genus Neomorphus; species Neomorphus geoffroyi. The sequence goes on from JAUMJM010000037.1 coordinate 934,211, forward strand.
CCCACCAGTGCACCCAGCCCAGCATCATCTGCCTGCACAGCACCCACCTGGCAATGCAGGTGCATCTTGTCCAGGCTCTGACACGTTCCTGACCCAGAAATCCTGGAATGCCTGGATCACAGCACTCCCAAGAAGCCTCCATGAGGGAAGGGCACTGCGTAAGCCAGGAAATGAACAGGTAGTGTTGGGGAAAACAAGCACCCAGCCCCTGCCATTAGCTGGGATGTTTTCCACCCATCACGAGTACCTCGGAAAATTGCCACCTCTGTGGAAGCTGTGTCTGGGCCTGGGGCAGGTCAGGGCCACCATAAAAGCCAGCCCAACTCCTTGCTCTCTCATCAACTTCACACGCCTCCTTCTCAGGATCAGGTGACTGTCAAGTCCTTTCCTCCTTTCCTTTTCCTGTACACGCACATTCATACTTAATCCTGTGCTGGGTCCTTTTTGTTGCTTGTGTTGGGAGGTGGAAGAAGGACAAATTTCTTACTCAAATTGTGTCGCACAGTGGTCTGAAGAGACTCCCTCTTGAAGAAATAGTAAGCAGCATCATTGCGCTTGGTGACACTCAGCGGTACCGTGTCTGGGTGAGGCCATAAAACCCTTTTGCCTCACTGCCCAGTTTCTACCTCCCTTAGCAGCTACCTATGACATATTCCCAATGGTGAGATTGATTCATAGAAAGTGCTCCTCACATGTCTCTTCTCTGATTCCTCTCTGTTGTCTCTGCCAGGTGCAGTTCCAGCCCAGAGACATGTCCTGCTACAACCCCTGCCTGCCCTGCCAGCCCTGCGGCCCCACCCCGCTGGCCAGCAGCTGCAATGAGCCCTGTTGCAGGCAGTGCCAGAGCTCCACCGTTGTCATCGAGCCCTCCCCGGTGGTGGTGACCCTGCCCGGCCCCATCCTCAGCTCCTTCCCACAGAACACCGTTGTGGGCTCCTCCACCTCCGCTGCCGTTGGCAGCATCCTCAGCTCCAACGGAACGCCCATCTCCTCCGGGGGCGTTGACCTCTCCTGCATCACCAGCCGTTACTGTGGCAACAGATGACAGCCCTGCTAAAGCCACTGATGACAGCCCAGAGCAGGACCCCCAGCCATCCATCCACACCTGGATTCTCAACTGAGGACAGGGCTCCTGGCCATCGCTTTCAGAGGGGCTGAGCATCCAGTGCTGCCCTTTCCTAAGGAGAGCAGCTGGGGCTCTCTGAAATGCTGGCCAAAGTGTGACTTCCCAGCCTTCCCCTCTCTTCCATCTCTTTTTGGTCTTCTGTTTTTCTGGGCTGTAAGACCCTCCAAGCCAGGCTGAGGGGGCTGCTGACCCCTCTCCCTCCATGTACCAGGCAGTTGGATGCCCTGTGAGATCTCCGCTGTGGGCAGTGGGCACAGACGTCTGACAGTGCCAGGGCTCCCCCTGCTCTGGCTGCCCCCTCCTCTACAAGCCACCTCCTTGCCCTCTTCAGCGTCATTAAAGTTTTCTGCATTCCAGCCTCTGCCTCCAAGTAATCCTTTCCTCGTGTCATTGTCTGGAGCTGTCGAGGAAGAAAGGCATTTTCCTTGGGTGGTGGGAGGAAAGGTGATGGCACAACTGGCCCTTTAGTCATTCCCAGAAGCAGGAGAGAGTGGCACACAGGAGAAGGACTGCCTTCCAGTCTGTGTCTCCTGGAGCCGACTAAGATATACACGGCTCCTCCTAAGCCAGCTGTGATCATGCTGTGCATTCCGGCATCATGCCCTTGACTCGGTCCTTCACAACGTCCATTCCTCTGAACTGGAGAGGCATTTGATAGGTGGGCTCTCTGTTGGATGAGGACGTGGTTGGATGGTGACATTCAGAGAGCAGAGGTGTACAAGCAGTGCCCGCCCTGCCAGCCATGGCTCCTCCTACGCCCGTGTTTGTCAGGCCCTACATTCTGGCATGAGGCACCTGACAGTGTCCCCCAGAACATCCTTCCCTCTTAATCAGAGAGACACGGTTTTGATTGGTGGACTGTTGAGTGGAGAAGGAATTTGTTTGGTGGCCGCATTCAGAGAGTAGTGGTCAACAGCTCGATGTCGAGACGGAGATTCATGAAAAGTGGTGTCCCTTAGGGGTCCGTAGTGGGAGCAGGGCTGTTGAATATTTTCATCACAGCATCATAAGGTTGGAAAAGACCTTTGAGGTCATCGAGTCCAAGCTATGGCCCAACACCTGCACCTACTCTTACTTGTCAATTACACCATGTCACTAAGTGCCTGATCCAATCTCTCCTTAAACACCTCCAGGGACGGTGACTCCACCTTCTCCCCGGGCAGCGCATTGCAATGGCCAAGCACCCTCTCAGTAAAGAACTTCTTCCTACTGTCAAGCCTAATGGACAGCAAGATCGAGGGCATCCTCAGCAGGTCTATGGACGACACCCAGCTGAGTGGGGCAGTTGTCTCACCAGAAGGAGGGGTTTCATCCAGAGAGACCCGGAAAAGCTGGGGAAGTGGGTCTGTGTGAACCTCCTGAGGTTCAACAAGGCCACATGCAAGGTGCTACCCCTGGGTCAGGTCAATTTGTGGTTTCAATACAGGCTGGGTGATGGCGTGATTGGGAGCAGCCCTGTGGAGAAAGCCTTGGGGTGCTGATTGATCAGAAGCTTGACATGAACTGTCAACGTGAGCTTGCAGTCCAGAAGGCCAACTGTATCCTGGGCTGCATCAGCAGAAGCGTGGGCAGCAGAGCGAGGGAGAGAATTCTGTCTCTCTACTCATCTCTTGAGAGACCTCGCGAGGAGTCCTGTGTCCAGTTCTGGAATCCCCAACATAAGAAGGATATGGAACTGTTGGAATGGGTCCAGAGGAGGCCACAAGATGATGAGAGAGCTGGAGCACGTTTTCTGTGAAGGTAGGCTGAGAGCTGGGGTTGTTCAGCGTGGAGAAGGCTCTGGGGGGACCTTAGAGCGGCCTTCCAATACCTGAAAGTTGCTCCAGGAAAGCTGGGCAGGGACAACTAGTGCTAGGACAAGGAGGAATGCCTTTGAATTGGAAGGGAGAAGATTTAGATTAGACATTAGGAACAAATTCTTCTTGATGAAGGTGTTGAGACACTGGCATGTGGACTCTCCAGAGAAGCTGTGGATGCCCCCTCCCTGGAAGTGTTCAGGGATGGGTTGGATGGGGCCTTGAGCAGCCTGGTCTAGTCAGAGTGATCTTTGCGGGCGGCAGGAGTGCGAAACTGGATGGGTTTTAAGGTCCCTTCCAATAGAAACCACTCCATGATTCCAGAACCCTCTCCCATCCCAAGCTGCCACAAGAGAAGAAAAGCAAATGCAGAAAGATTAAGCCTTCTGCCTTTCCAAATGAGGGGCAAAAGAGGGATAGATCTCTCCTGACCAGCTGGCTCTGCAGGGTCAGTTGCACCCTGAGATGCTCTTTGTCCTCTTGGCTGCCAGGGCACTTCTGAATCCAATTGAGCCGCTCTCTTTGTGCAGGGCTGCCCTCCAGCCACTCCCCTCCCAATTGTTCCTGGAGTCTGATGCCACTCTGCCCCAGGTGAAGGATCTGACATGGAGTCTCACTGAATTTCATAACCTCAGTGATTGCCCAGTGCTTCAAAGTGATCTTGGAGCATGGCATCCGGTACTCTCCAACAGCCAACCTTGTCCTGATCAGACGGGAATTGTTGCCAGAGAAGGAAGGAGAATTCAGAGACGTAGGCATGGATGCAGCACAAATTTAATGGGTCTAAAGAGGAAAAGCAGGTGGCACACAGGGAGCACCAGGGGCAGCCACCAAGACGCAGTGGAGCTCCTGCAGGGTGTCCATCTGCCTCTCTGCAGAGGGAGGGAGGTCAAAATCTCCCCCCTGGTTTGGCGTTGGGAGGAAATTATATCAAAGGAAAAAGAGAGAGGAGAGAGTGGAAGAAGGAAAACAGTGGCCTGAAGCTGTAAATACAATGACTCAAAGCTTTATCTTCTGTCCAACACCGTATTCTGAGGTCTCGGGAGGTTCTTGTGCAGAGATGTTGCCATGAGGTTTAGCAGGGCCGACATCTGTAGCAGCTGGTGATGCAGGAGAGGTCAACGCCCCCGGAGGAGATGGGCGTTCCGTTGGAGCTGAGGATGCTGCCAACGGCAGCGGAGGTGGAGGAGCCCACAACGGTGTTCTGTGGGAAGGAGCTGAGGATGGGGCCGGGCAGGGTCACCACCACCGGGGAGGGCTCGATGACAACGGTGGAGCTCTGGCACTGCCTGCAACAGGGCTCATTGCAGCTGCTGGCCAGCGGGGTCGGGCCGCAGGGCTGGCAGGGCAGGCAGGGCAGGCAGGGCTCGCAGGGCCGACAGGACATGTCTCTGGGCAAGTGGTGCACCTGGGGGAGAATCAGGGAGGAAACAGGGCATGAAGACTCATGAGGAGCATCTCTGCACCCAACCCCACAGCAGGCAAAACACCTCCTGGCCCAGCACACATTGCTCAAATAAAATCCCAACCGACACCTCAAGCACATCCCAGCCCCTCTCTGGGCAAGCCCTGCTCTCCCCTTCCCTCTGCCAGCAGAAGCAGCTCCCAGCCCTGCGCTAGGACAGCCCACAGCAGCTGGGACAGACAGCGAGGAGACACCTGGTCTGGAAGGAGGAGCAGAAGCGGCTTCGCACTCACCTGATTGCCAAGGAGAGGGAGGTGAGAGAAGTGGATGAGAGCGCAGAGAGCTGGGCTGCCTTTTATAGTGCTCCTGCCCTGCCTCAGGCCCAGGGGCTCCCTCTGGGGAAGGGATCATTTTCTGACAAGCTCCCAGGAAACGCCAACCATCCCAGCTAATGGAATGGGCTGTGTCCTGCTTTCCTGCCCTGCTGCCTTTGCATTTCCTGCCTTATGCCCGGTGCTGTCCCAGATGAGGCTTCTCTGAGTGCCAGGGAAGAGAGGCCTGAGGGTTTGTGGGGCAGAAACGCATCAGCACATGGAGAAGACTCATCTCCAGTGCTGGTGGCATCTCATGCAGGCAGGTGATGAACACCTGGGTCATTGCTGTGGGCTTGTTTGTGGTGAAGTTGTCAGGAAATGGGCATCGCTCTAGTGTTTCTCATAAGGGTGCTCAAGGATTCACATGTGAAAGTACACAGAATTACTGAGTTCTTTGGGTTGGAAGGGACCTTTACAGGTCACTATGTGCAACCTCCCTGCCAGATCAAGGACATCTTTAACCCAGTCATGTTGCTCAAAGTTCCGTGCAACCTGCCCTTGAATGTTTCCAAGGATGCGGCCTCCACTGCCTCCCTGAGGAACAAGGGTTTCACCACCCTCAGTGCAAAAACTTCCTTCTTTTTATCTGGTCAAAATCTCCCCTCCCTTAGTTTGAAGCCATTCTCCTTGTGCTGTCTCAAGAGACCTTTGTAAATAGCCTGTACCGCTCTTTCCTAGATACCCCGTTTAAGTACCTGAAGGCCGCTATAAGATCTCTCTGCAGACTTGACCCATCCTTTTCTACTGCTCCCGTCATCTCTCTCTGGTGGTAACAAGACATGAGCCGACAGGAACCTCATGAAGTTCAATAAGAAGTCCTGCCTCTGCCCAACAACCCCATGCAAAACCAAATGCCTGAATTCCCAAGTGTCCCAGTTTGACAGAAATGGATCTGGGAGTCCTGGTCAGTACGAAAGTGAACGCAAGCCAGCAATGTGCCCGTGTTGCAAGGAAGGATGGCGGTATCCTGGGCTGTAGGAGGAAAAGTTTTGCAGAGGATCAAGGGAGGATTTTTCCACCCTTTTCTTCATCATTCTTGAGGCCAGACCTGGAGGCCCTACAGAGGGACCTTGACAGGCTGGCTAACTCCAATAGCATGAGGTTTAACAAGTCTAAATGCCGCGTCCTACACTTTGGACACAACAACCCCATGCAGAGCTACAGGCTGGGTGCAGAGTGGCTGGAGAGCAGTCAGGCGGAAAGGGACTTGGGAGTGCTGGTGGACAGGAAACTCCACATGAGCCAGCAGTGTACTCAAGTGGCCAAGAAGGCCAATGGTATCTTGGCCTGCATCAGGAACAGTGTGGCCAGCAGGACCAGAGAGGTCATCATCCCCTTATACTCGGCACTGGTCAGGCCGCACCTTGAGTGCTGTGTCCAGTTCTGGGCCCTCAGTTTAAGAAGGATGTGGAGATGCTGGAGTGTGTCCAGAGGAGGGCGACGAGGATGGGGAAGGGGCTGGAGCACAAGCCCTGTGAGCAGCGACTGAGGGAGCTGGGGTTGTTTAGCCTGAAGAAAAGGAGGCTCAGGGGAGACCTTATTGCTCTCTACAACTGCCTAAAGGGAGGCTGTAGTCAGGTTGGTGTCTTCTCTCAGGCGACCGGTGACAGAAGGAGAGGACACGGTCTCAAGCTTCCCCAGCGGAGGTTTAGGATTGACATTAGGAAGAAGTTCTTTAGAGGGTGATTGTTCATTGCAATGCGCTGCCCGTGGAGGTGGTCGAGTCACCATCCCTGGAGGTGTTCAAAGAGAATTTGCATGAGGCACTTAGTGCCATGGTGTAGTTGACAAGTAGGAGTAGGTGTAGGTGTAGGTGTTGGGTCATAGGTTGGACTTGATGATCTCAAAGGTCTTTTCCAACCTTACGATACTGTGATCCTGTGATTGTGTCTGGTGCTGGTTTCGTTGGAACAAGACGCATATTCACATACTGTAGAGAGAGCAACGAAGGGCCACAGTGGGGATGGAGGGACCAGAGCACCTCACCTACGGGGAAAGGCTGAGAGAGCCGCTACTTGACTTGCTGCCATCTGCTGTGGTGTGGAGCTCTCCTGGAATGAGGGGCCCACGTGTAGTAGACTCCAGGCTGTCTATCCTGCACTCCACCCTCCAAAGCACTCTGACCGACTGCCTCCCCGAAGGCCAAAGGCACAGAGAAGGCTACATCCTCCCTGTTCCATGTGACATCCCAGCCATGTTAAGGCTGGCCTGTGGGGACAAACAACTCAATGAAAAGATGAAGTTCCTAGTTGGGCTGCTGCTTCCTTTGCCCCCGCTGAATTTGAATGTAGGGGATAAAACACTCTCAAATGCTTCCTCAGGGCTTGGGAGTGCGGCAGGGAGCCTCCACGGGGAAACAGCCTGGTTGTGCTGGGAGGGAGGGAAAGGGAAAGACACAGCACATCCTCCCTCAAAGAGAGCCCTTGAGTGAGCAGCCCAGGATTGCAGGGCTGGGAGCAGATGGGTCCCTTCCTGTCACCGCGGCCAAGGCAGCCCCACCAGTGCGCCCAGCCCAGCATCATCTGCCTGCACAGCACCCACCTGGCAATGCAGGTGCATCTTATCCTGCCTCGGACACATTGCTGACCCAGAAATCCTGGAATGCCTCGATCACAGCACTCCCAAGAAGCCTCCATGAGGGAAGGGCACTGCGTAAGCCAGGAAATGAACAGGTAGCGTTGGGGAAAACAAGCACCCAGCCCCTGCCATTAGCTGGGATGTTTTCCACCCATCACAAGCACCTCAGAAAATTGCCACCTCTGTGGAAGCTGTGTCTGGGCCTGGGGCAGGTCAGGGCCACCATAAAAACCAGCCCAGCTCTCTCATCTACTTCTCTCACCTCCTTCTCCTTTGCAAGCAGGTGAATGTAAAGCCTTTTCAGCCCGTCCTTTTTCTGGTCATGCAGCTTCATGCTTCTGCATCCTGTTCCTGATCGTGGTGCTGCTTTTCATGGGAGAGGGAAAAAGGGAGAATTTCAGACTCCAATTCTGTCAGGGACTTGCCCAAAGAGGCTCTTTCTTGAAGAAATAGCCAGCAGTCCCATTGGGGCTGGTGACACTCGGCAGTACCCTTTCTGGATGAGGCCAGGAATCCCTTTTGCCTCACATCCCAGTTTCTGCCTCCCATCCAAGCAGCTTTCTTTGACAGCTTTGCACCGTGGTAATGGAATCATGGAAAACGGATTGTTATCTGTCCCTGTGCGATGACTTCTCTGTATTCTCTCTGCCAGGTGCAGTTCCAGCCCCAAGCCACGTCCTGCTCCAACCCGTGCCTGCCCTGCCAGCCCTGCGGCCCGACCCGCTGGCCAGCAGCTGCAATGAGCCCTGTTGTAGGCAGTGCACACACGGTGACTGGGCCGACGACAGCACCGCACAGAGTGTCCCCACAGCAACAGGCACTTTGTGCAGGCCTTTGAACCCCTGCCTTCTCACGGCTTGGTTCAGGTGCCCACCTTCCCTGAGTTTGGTTTTAGCCACACTGGAGCATTTCTGTTCCCTTGTCAGCCTTCAGTCCTGTGAACTGCTCCAAACCCTCATATGCCTTGGTTATCACGGTCTCCTGGGGGCAGAAAAGGAACTCCTGAAAGCACTGCTGGGCTCACAATAGCAGCTCAAGCACACAGCCCCTGTCAGAGACAGATTTTCAGTCCTACTGAACTGGTTTCCCTGAAATCCTTTGCCTTGCAGCTCTTTGCAGTGAAGGCAGCGCTCTTGGGTGCTGACCTTACAGCGCAGCAGCCCAGCTGCTCTTGCTGCCAGGAGCGGTCACGCTGCAATCCTGCCGGTGTGGAGGGCAAGGGCAGAACGATACCTCAGACTCACCCAGGACCTCAGAGGGCCCATAAGACCCTCCAGACCAAGCTCCAGAACCATCCAGAGGGAGCTCTGCACAAGCCCACTGGGGATCCCTCCACCTTGGGACATCAACCTATCCATAACGCTCTCCTCTCCTCCCCTTCTCTCTTTCTCGCTTTTCCCCGACCACAGCTTTAGCAGCCAACGCCTCTCTTACTCCTAAGGCAGCCCGGAGAAATAAAGTCCTTTATGAAGAAGTGTTTGGCATCATTTTCCTTCACCGAGCCAGGTGGGCACTGAACCCATAACGCTAAGGACAGGCCCCTGGTCTTACCCCAGCCAGCCCTGGCCTGTCCAGGGAAGGGGAGAGCAGGGTTTGCCCAGAGAGGGGCTGGGATGTGCTTGTGGAGTCTGTTGAGCCTTGAGCTGGGCAGCGTGTGCTGGGCAACGAGGTGCTTTGTCTCCCGTGGGGTTGGGTGCAGAGTTGTTCCTCATGTGTCCTCATGTTGTGTTTGCTCTGCCCTTTCTTGCAGGTGCACCTCAGCCCTGAGACATGTCCTGCTCCAACCAGTGCCGGCCCTGCCAGCCCTGCGGCCCGACCCCGCTGGCCAGCAGCTGCAATGAGCCCTGTTGCAGGCAGTGCCAGAACTCCTATGTCGCCATCCAGCCCTCGGCGGTGGTGCTGACCCTGCCCGGCCCCATCCTCAGCTCCTTCCCACAGAACACCGCCGTGGGCTCCTCCACCTCCGCTGCCGTTGGCAGCATCCTCAGCTCCAACGGAACGCCCATCTCCTCCGGGGGCGTTGACCTCTCCTGCATCACCAGCTGCTACAGATGTCGGCCCTGCTAAACCTGATGGCAATGGCCCTGGACAAGAACCTCTTAAGTCCTCAGGATGTGAGGCTGGACAAGAGACAGAGCTTTGAGCCATTCTTTCCTTCTCCCACTCTCTTCTCACTCTTTCCTTTGCTCTTGCCTTGTCCCAATACCAAGGCGACTGGGAGCTCTTGGCCTCCCTCCCTCTGCAGGGCAGGCAGACGGACACCCTGCAGGAGCTCCACTGCATCTTGGTGGCTGCCCCTGGTGTTCCCTGTGAGCCCCCTGCTTTCCTTCTTTCCTCAGACTCATTAAAGTTGTGCTGCATCCAAGCCTGGGTCTCTGAGTCCTCCTTCCTTCTCTGGCAACACTTCCATTCAGGTCAGGGGAAGAGGTCAATGCCAGACTGTAGGAACTGATCACCCATGGCTTAGGAGAAGCTGACTATGTCTTCCTCCCCTCCAAGACGCAATGATAGGGAGGGCCCGGAGAAATAAAGTCCTTTTTGAAGAAGTGTTTGGCATCTTTTCTCCTTCACCGAGCCAGGTGGGCACTGAACCCATAACGCTAAGGACAGGCCCCTGGTCTTACCCCAGCCAGCCCTGGCCTGTCCAGACTGGGTCGTGACACAGGGTTAGCAGATTCATGGAGGTGATTATGGCACGTGGGGCCTGGTGCTCATCTAGGGAGCTGAGGAACGCCAGCAAAAAGAGATCGTAGAATCGTCGACTCAGAGAAGGGTTTGGGTCGGAAGGGACCTTAAAGATCATGTGTTTCTACCACCGCTACCATGGCAGGAACCAAGTTCCACCCTATCAGTTTGCTGAAGGCCTCTACCAGCCTTGCCTGATGCACCTCCAGGGACAGGGCATCCCCGACAAACGAGCCCCTTCTGCCAACAGACAGAAGCCACAGTCAAGGTCTGGCCGTGCCTGGGCTGAGATCATTGCAAGAAGTAGACCAGAAGAGAAACGACCAGGCAGGCTTCTGACCAGCATTTTTGGTTGGCTGGAATCAATGCCAGCCCTGCTAAAGCCACCGATGACAGCCCAGATGAGGATCCCCAGGCATCCAGCCCTGGATCCTGAACTAAGGACAGGGCTCCTGGCTATCACTTTCAGAGAGGCTGAGCATCCACTGCTGCCCTTCCCAAGGAGATCAGCTGGGGCTCTCTGAAGACATGGCCAAAGTGTGACTTCCCAGACTTGAACTGCTTTCCATCTCTCTTTGATCTTCTGTTCTTCAGGGATATAAAGCCCACAAACTGAGCCTGGGAAATCTTCTGAACCCTCTCCCTCCACGTAACTGACAGACGGATGCCCTGTGAGATCTCTACTGTGGGCAATGGGCAGAGGCTTTTGACAACTGCCAGTGCTCCCCCTGCTCTGGCTGTCCCCTCCTCTAGAAGTGATCTACTTGCTCTCTGCAGAGTCTTTAAAGTTTTCTGCATTCCAGCTTCTGCTTCGGTGTAATCCCTTTTTTTTAGTGTTGTTATCTGCAGCTGTCCCGGAAGAAAGGTTTTTTCTTGAGGAGTGGGAGGAAAAGTGGAGGCAGAAGTGGCCCTTTCATCATTGCCAGAGGAAGGGGAAGGTGGGACACAGGAAAATAGAGTCCCTCCCTATCATTGTGTCTTGGAGGGGAGGAAGACATACTCAGCTTCTCCGAAGCCAGGGGTGATCAGTTCCTACAGTCTGGCATTGGCCTTTGATGTGCTCCCCTACAACATCCTTCTCTCTAAATTGGAGAGATAGAGAGTTGATGAGTTGACTGTTTGGTGGATAAGGAATTGGTTAGGCGGTCATTTTCAGAGAGTAGTGGTGAACAGCTCGATGGCCCAGTGGACATGTGTGATAAGTGGTGTCTCTCAGGGGTGCGTACTGGGACCAGTGCTGTTTAACGATGATAAAGACAGCGACATCGAGTGCACCCTCGGACAGTTTGCAGACACTAAGCTGGGCAGGGCTGTTTTGATGACAGAAGGCTAGGATGTCATCCCATCCCTAGGGACGTGGACAAGTCGGAGAATTGGCCCTGTGTGAACCTCATGAGGTTGGACAATGTCAAGTGCAAGGCCCTAGACCTGGGGGTTTTGCTATCCACGGTTTCAGTATAGAAAATTGAAGGTATAGGCTAAAGGAAGGTCTTCTAAGACCCCACCTGGAGTATTGTGTCTAGTTCTGAACAGTAATGGAGTCTGACAGCAGGGAAATGGAATTTTATGGAGGCAATAATAAATATAAGCAAAATGTAAGCCCTATGCGTGACTCACTGTTTGCGATAGCAGATACGCGGGCAATGCCGTGGCTGAGGAGGGCTGTGAGGGACACTCAGTGTCCAGGGTGTCTGTCAGCGGCAGCAAATCACAGAAATAACTTTAGAGGGTGGGCCAATGTCCCAGAGCTCTTTCTTTCCGGCAGTGGTGGTGTTGCTTGGGAGAATCACTCCCTGTGGGTGGGCAACATCCTGCCTGTGTTGGAAATGCTGCTCAAGCACAGGTGGTCAGAAGGACAGAGTGGAATGGAATGGAATAGAATGGAGTAGAGTAGAATAGAATAGAATAGAATAGAATAGAATAGAATAGAATAGAATAGAGGAGAGTAGAATATAGGAGAGTGGAAAAGAAAAGGGATCGTCCCGTCCAACTGCCGAACAACTTCAGCGCTGACCAAAAGTATAAGCATGGCATTAAGTGCGTTATCCAAATACCTCTTGAGCACTGACAGCTCTCTGCAAGCCCTCTGGCTCATGGGGAAGGGATCTCCTTAAGCTTTGACTGTAGATGTCCTTGGGGAGGAAGGCTGGTCAGGAGCAGGTGCGAAGGCCAAAGGGCAGCCATGCAAAACTGGATGTCTGAACATGGCTTTCTTCGGATGAAAATGTAAAGTCTTGCAGAGAGTCTTTCTGCCTGGAGGCACAGTTAGGAGAGCCTTCATCTCCCTCCTGGCCATCCACGCATCGGTTTCAAATGCCCACCCAGACTTTTCCTCTTGTTCTAAAAAAATCACGCCAAGATCCCTCCCTATCCCTCTCCCTATGGGCAGAGACCGCATCTGCTTGTGTGTCCCTCATGTGGAGGGAGTGCACTGCTCAGGCAGGGATGCTCTCCACTGCTCTCTTCATCATGCAGGCCATTGTCACTGAGTGGATCCCCTCGTGACAAAGAGTTGCTGGCGACTGGCATAGGACACAGGCTCCTCACGTCTCCTCACGATTCTAGAACCCTCTCCCATCCCACCCTGGGATGTGCTTTGCCCTCCTGGCTGCCAAGGTAAATCTGAATCCTATGGAGTTGCACTCAGCCAGCACCTCCAAATTCCTTTGCGCAGGGCTGCAATCCGGCCACTCTCCTCCTGGTTTATCCTGGAGTCTGCTGCCTCTCTGCCCAGGTGCGGAATCAAGCCCAAGCTCTTGTTATAATTCAGGACCTTAATGATTACCTGGTGCTCCAAAGCTACCTTAGAGCACGGCATCCTGTACGTAGAGAAGGACCCCGCAGATCCCTGCAGACAGTGCAGAGAAGAAGCTCCCTGGATCCACCCAAGGTCTGCAGTTATCCAGCAGCAGCAGCTGGGCCCATTTGGGAAGAGGTGCAGTAAGGCTGGAAGGACGGATGGCAACTGGCTGAGGAGGAGCCAGGAATGTCTTCTGCAACTCCACGAGACAGGGCACAAAAGACAACGCAGTGCAATGTCCCGTACACTCTCCTCCGGGAATGAGGAAAGTACCTCTGTTGCACTCAACCCAAAATGCCACCTCTTCCCCTGACCTGAATGGAAGTGTTGCCAGAGAAGGAAGGAGGACTCAGAGACCCAGGCTTGGATGCAGCACAACTTTAATGAGTCTGAGGAAAGAAGGAAAGCAGGGGGCTCACAGGGAACACCAGGGGCAGCCACCAAGATGCAGTGGAGCTCCTGCAGGGTGTCCGTCTGCCTGCCCTGCAGAGGGAGGGAGGCCAAGAGCTCCCAGTCGCCTTGGTATTGGGACAAGGCAAGAGCAAAGGAAAGAGTGAGAAGAGAGTGGGAGAAGGAAAGAATGGCTCAAAGCTCTGTCTCTTGTCCAGCCTCACATCCTGAGGACTTCAGAGGTTCTTGTCCAGGGCCATTGCCATCAGGTTTAGCAGGGCCGACATCTGTAGCAGCTGGTGATGCAGGAGAGGTCAACGCCCCCGGAGGAGATGGGCGTTCCGTTGGAGCTGAGGATGCTGCCAACGGCAGCGGAGGTGGAGGAGCCCACGGCGGTGTTCTGTGGGAAGGAGCTGAGGATGGGGCCGGGCAGGGTCAGCACCACCGGGGAGGGCTGGATGACAACGGTGGAGTCCTGGCACCGCAGGCAACAGGGCTCATTGCAGCTGCTGGCCAGCGGGGTCGGGCCGCAGGGCTGGCAGGGCAGGCAGGGCTCGCAGGGCCGGCACTGGTTGCAGCAGGACATGTCTTGGAGCTAAAGGTGCACCTGGGAGAGAGGCCAGGGAGGAAAGAGAGCACAGGGACTACTCAGGGACTGCAGACAAGCCACCAAAAGGAAGCCAAGGTCCCTGTCATGTGAGGAGGCAGAGGCTCTGCAGCAGGGAACAGACAGCAGGGTCCCTCAAAGAGCAGCCAGGCCCAGGGATCCTCCTGATGAGCCTGGAGCAAAGAGCCACCTCAGCCCAGCCTCAGCCTCAGCCTCTCCCCATGACAGAGCAGCTCTGCTCTGCCCTCTCCCACCACCACCATCTGAGAGCACTGAGAGAAGACCAAGGAGCAGGGATCAGCTGAGCTCTCCTTGAAGGCCAGACCCAGGCCTAGAGGAGGAGGTGGAGGACAAAGGGGCTTCCAACTCACCTGCTTCCCAAGGAGAAGGAGGGGGCAGAAGTGGTTGAGAGAGCAAAAAGCAAGGCTTGCTTTTATCCTGGCCTTGTGCAGCCTCAGGCCCAGAGGAAGCCACAACCATCTTCCTGCAGCTCCTAAGGAATGGAAACATCCCAGGAAATGACACGGCAGCGGTGCTGGGTCCCCCTGAGTGCCAGAAGGATGTGGTGGAGTCAGGTGAGCTCAGCCTGGAGCACTCCTGGAGCTTTTTATGTAATGATGCTGTGACAGGAAGGACCCCGGTTGCTCCCAGCCCGGCCATCCTTATCTGCTCCTCCAAGAGCTTCTGGGAGAATCACCGTGTCCTCCAAGTTCCTTCCCATCCCAACAGGCAGTGGCTCTTGCCTTCCCAGGCAGTGGCTGCACTTCAGCGTTTCCACTCCCTTTCACCCTAAGGTGCCCTCAGGAGGCAGCTGCCAACCTCTGGGACCTCCTCCTCTCCCTGGATGCTGCCTGGGCATCTGTCCTGCTTCGGGTGTCCTGTCCCTGCTTCAGCGGGAGCTCAAGGCAGCTCCTCAGTCCCATCCCTCGCTCTTGCCTCTGCCCCCACGTGCTCATGGGCAATGACGTGCGTGGCAGTGGGATTGTGTCCCAGTGTGGGGGATTCTCTGCACGCACATCCGTGTGCTCGTGTGTGCACACCCCTGGGTGACTCTGGGGACACCGTGGTTCTATGGACACGGCCCTTTCTGTGCCCGGCTGTCAGTGCTTGTACGCAGCTCCACGTGTCCCTGTCCTTGTGCGCGTTTGCTTCTGCATCTGTGAGCATCCCTGTGCACACCCAGACTGGGGTTCAACCACGTCCAGCCATCACGATGCAGGCAAGATCTCCCAGCTTTCTCCTTTTACAAAGCACGAAACGGAGGGTGCAGGAGACACGGACTGAATTTCTTTTCTTGTTCTCCAGGAAACCCCTCTCATGCTGCTTGCTGAGGACCCACAGAGACCATACTTAGAGGAGACAAGGGAAAGGAGCCCAGCCAAACTGTCCTGAGAGCACGGTCAGTGTTGTGATAGGGTCAGACACTTGCTGCAGGAGAACCCCTGCGTGCAATAATGTGCGACCATCAGAGAGAGATGGGAGGAGAAAGAGAAAAGGATGGGCCAAGTCCTCCCACCTGAATGGCTGTGGGCATTCAGAGGAGAAACACGAGTGCGATGCCCATTCTCTGACAACTTCACCACAAACAAGCCCACAGCAATGACCCAGGTGTTCATCACCTGCCTGCATGAGATGCCACCAGCACTGGAGATGAGTCTTCTCCATGCGCTGATGCGTTTCTGCCCCACAAACCCTCAGGCCTCTCTTCCCTGGCACTTAGAGAAGCCTCATCTGGGAGAGCACCGGGCATAAGGCAGGAAATGCAAAGGCAGCAGGGCAGGAAAGCAGGACACAGCCCATCCCATTAGCTGGGATGGCTGGCGTTTCCTGGGAGCTTGTCAGAAAATGATCCCTTCCCCAGAGGGAGCCCCTGGGCCTGAGGCAGGGCAGGAGCACTATAAAAGGCAGCCCAGCTCTCTGCGCTCTCATCCACTTCTCTCACCTCCCTCTCCTTGGCAATCAGGTGAGTGGGAAGCCGCTTCTGCTCCTCCTTCCAGACCAGGTGTCTCCTCGCTGTCAGTCCCAGCTGCTGTGGGCCGTGCTAGCGCAGGGCTGGGAGCTGCTTCTCCTGGCAGAGGGAAGGGGAGAGCAGGGCTTGTCCAGAGAGGGGCTGGGATGTGCTTGAGGTGTCGGTTGGGATTTTATTTGAGCAATGTGTGCTGGGCCAGGAGGTGCTTTGTCTCCCGTGGGGTTGGGTGCAGAGTTGTTCCTCATGAGTCCTCATGCCCTGTTTCCTCCCTGATTCTCCTCCAGGTGCACCACTTGCCCAGAGACATGTCCTGCCGGCCCTGCGAGCCCTGCCTGCCCTGCCAGCCCTGCGGCCCGACCCCGCTGGCCAGCAGCTGCAATGAGCCCTGTTGCCTGCAGTGCCAGGACTCCACCTTTGTCATCGAGCCCTCCCCTGTGGTGCTGACCCTGCCCGGCCCCATCCTCAGCTCCTTCCCACAGAACACCGCCGTGGGCTCCTCCACCTCCGCTGCCGTTGGCAGCATCCTCAGCTCCAACGGAACGCCCATCTCCTCCGGGGGCGTTGACCTCTCCTGCATCACCAGCTGCTACAGATGTCGGCCCTGCTAAACCTCATGGCAACATCTCTGCACAACAACCTCCCGAGACCTCAGAATACGGTGTTGGACAGAAGATAAAGCTTTGAGTCATTTTATTTACAGCTTCAGGCCACTGTTTTCCTTCTTCCACTCTCTTCTCTCTCTTTTTCCTTTGCTATCATTTCCTCCCAACGCCAAACCAGGGGGGGAGATTTTGACCTCCCTCCCTCTGCAGGGAGGCAGATGGACACCCTGCAGGAGCTCCACTGCGTCTTGGTGGCTGCCCCTGGTGCTCCCTGTGTGCCACCTGCTTTTCCTCTTTAGACCCATTAAATTTGTGCTGCATCCATGCCTACGTCTCTGAATTCTCCTTCCTTCTCTGGCAACAATTCCCGTCTGATCAGGACAAGGTTGGCTGTTGGAGAGTACCGGATGCCATGCTCCAAGATTACTTTGAAGCACTGGGCAATCACTGAGGTTATGAAATTCAGTGAGACTCCATGTCAGATCCTTCACCTGGGGCAGAGTGGCATCAGACTCCAGGAACAATTGGGAGGGGAGTGGCTGGAGGGCAGCCCTGCACAAAGAGAGCGGCTCAATTGGATTCAGAAGTGCCCTGGCAGCCAAGAGGACAAAGAGCATCTCAGGGTGCAACTGACCCTGCAGAGCCAGCTGGTCAGGAGAGATCTATCCCTCTTTTGCCCCTCATTTGGAAAGGCAGAAGGCTTAATCTTTCTGCATTTGCTTTTCTTCTCTTGTGGCAGCTTGGGATGGGAGCGGGTTCTGGAATCATGGAGTGGTTTCTATTGGAAGGGACCTTAAAACCCATCCAGTTTTGCACTCTTGCCTCCCGCAAAGATCACTCTGACTAGACCAGGCTGCTCAAGGCCCCATCCAACCCATCCCTGAACACTTCCAGGGAGGGGGCATCCACAGCTTCTCTGGAGAGTCCACATGCCAGTGTCTCAACACCTTCATCAAGAAGAATTTGTTCCTAATGTCTAATCTAAATCTTCCCCCTTCCAATTCAAAGGCATTCCTCCTTGTCCTAGCACTAGTTGTCCCTGCCCAGCTTTCCTGGAGCAACTTTCAGGTATTGGAAGGCCGCTCTAAGGTCCCCCCAGAGCCTTCTCCACGCTGAACAACCCCAGCTCTCAGCCTACCTTCACAGAAAACGTGCTCCAGCTCTCTCATCATCTTGTGGCCTCCTCTGGACCCATTCCAACAGTTCCATATCCTTCTTATGTTGGGGATTCCAGAACTGGACACAGGACTCCTCGCGAGGTCTCTCAAGAGATGAGTAGAGAGACAGAATTCCCTCCCTCGCTCTGCTGCCCACACTTCTGCTGATGCAGCCCAGGATACAGTTGGCCTTCTGGACTGCAAGCTCACGTTGACAGTTCATGTCAAGCTTCTGATCAATCAGCACCCCAAGGCTTTCTCCACAGGGCTGCTCCCAATCACGCCATCACCCAGCCTGTATTGAAACCACAAACTGACCTGACCCAGGGGTAGCACCTTGCACGTGGCTTTGTTGAACCTCAGGAGGTTCACACAGACCCACTTCCCCAGCTTTTCCGGGTCTCTCTGGATGAAACCCCTCCTTCTGGTGAGACAACTGCCCCACTCAGCTGGGTGTCGTCCGTAAACCTGCTGAGGATGCCCTCGATCTTGCTGTCCATTAGGCTTGACAGTAGGAAGAAGTCCTTTACTTAGAGGGTGCTTGGCCATTGCAATGCGCTGCCCGGGGAGAAGGTGGAGTCACCGTCCCTGGAGGTGTTTAAGGAGAGATTGGATCAGGCACTTAGTGACATGGTGTAATTGACAAGTAAGAGTAGGTGCAGGTGTGGGAAGGAGCTGAGGATGGGGCCGGGCAGAGTCACCACCACAGGGGAGGGCTGGATGACAACGGTGGAGCTCTGGCACTGCCTGCAACAGGGCTCACTGCAGCTGCTGGCCAGCGGGGTCGGGCCGCAGGGCTGGCAGGGCAGGCACGGGTTGGAGCAGGACATGTCTCTGGGCTGGAACTGCACCTGGCAGAGACAACAGAGAGGAATCAGAGAAGAGACATGTGAGGAGCACTTTCTATGAATCCATCACACCATTGGGAATATGTCATAGGTAGCTGCTAAGGGAGGTAGAAACTGGGCAGTGAGGCAAAAGGTTTTATCGCCTCACCCAGACACGGTACCGCCGAGTTTCACCAAGCCCAATGATGCTGCTTACTATTTCTTCAAGAGGGAGTCTCTTCAGACCACTGTGTGACACAATTTGAGTAAGAAATTTGTCCTTCTTCCACCTCCCAACACAAGCAACAAAAAGGACCCAGCACAGGATTAAGTATGAATGTGCGTGTAGAGGAAAAGGAAAGGAGGAAAGGACTTGACAGTCACCTGATCCTGAGAAGGAGGCGTGTGAAGTTGATGAGAGAGCAAGGAGTTGGGCTGGCTTTTATGGTGGCCCTGACCTGCCCCAGGCCCAGACACAGCTTCCACAGAGGTGGCAATTTTCCGAGGCGCTCGTGATGGGTGGAAAACATCCCAGCTAATGGCAGGGGCTGGGTGCTTGTTTTCCCCAACACTACCTGTTCATTTCCTGGCTTACGCAGTGCCCTTCCCTCATGGAGGCTTCTTGGGAGTGCTGTGATCGAGGCATTCCAGGATTTCTGGGTCAGGAACGTGTCAGAGCCTGGACAAGATGCACCTGAGTTGCTGGATGGGTGCTATTCAGGCAGATGGTGCTGGGCTGGGTGCACTGGTGGGACTACCTTGGCCGTGGTGACAGGAAGGGACCCATCTGCTCCCAGCCCTGCAATCCTGGGCTGGTCATCCAAGAGCTCTCTTGGAGGGAGGATGTGCTGTGTCTTTCCCTTTCCCTCCCTCCCAGCACAACCAGGATGTTTCCCCGTGGAGGCTCCCTGCCGCGCTCCCAAGTCCTGAGGAAGTGTTTGAGAGTCCCTCTTGGCCCCCACGTTCAAATTCAGCGGGGGCAGAGGAAGCAGCAGCCTAGCTCACGGCTGCCATCGAGGTCATCAGGCAGTGGCACGGCTCATCTGGAGCTTTGGAGCTCAGCAATGTCGAGAAGGACGCAGAGTTGTTCATTTACATCAGGCATTGCTCACTGGGCAAAATTCATTGAAACTCGACAGGCACAAAGGAAATGTTACTTTGTTGCCTGAGCACAGTAAGAAAATCCCTGGGAAATGCCAAAAGGGAAAACTGGTTGAAATTCTCTGTGGGCAATCTTTGGACAGAGATCCAACGTACTCAGCATCCAAACTGTAAGACAGCCAGACGAGTCAGGTGGTTGTCTCTTCTCTCCAGTTTATGGTGTGTCCCCTTTGGCTTTTATTGAGGAGATGTGGCCACTGTCCCCAGGAAGCGGGGCAAAGGCAATGTGACCCTGGAGTGCAGCTCGGACATTTGTGTTGCTGCTTCACAGCAGCGGATGCACACCTGGAGCTTTGCAGTCTCTCCGGTGCCCTGACCGACCAGTGCCTTTATCGTGACACAGCCCCTGTGACACGTGTGAGTCGTCCAGGGGACAGTCGTGAAGAGATCATGCTAGAGCAGCGCTGTGTCACCAGGAATGAGTAGACGTGGGCAATAGAAGCCAAGGCCCCTCTGCAAGACTGTCACGGTTTAGCCTGAGCCTCTCTGCATTTAGCAGCTAAAACTGAGCTGCTGGGCCCCCAATCCCCAATTCCTTTCCCTCCCACCCCCAGGAAAAGGAGTGTCAAAATCCAGTGAGTTGGAAGGAAAATCTAAGTACTTGTGAAATAACGATAGTAACAATAACAACAACAACAACAGTTCTATTAATAAGAAAGCAATTAAAGATACAAATATATGAAATCATAGCCCCACATCTCAAAGACTGTAGATCACCACAAAATCTGTAGAGCAGGTAAGGTGAGTGGCAGGACGGAGCTGGACTCAGAGACTGGATTCAGCAACGCACGGATCAGGGATTATGGTCAAAAAGCCAGACGAGGTCCTCACTGGACGTTGGCCATGGAAGAAGAGAGTGAGACCCTTGTGCTCCCTTAGCTTTATACCGAGTATGATGTGTACGGGATGGAATCGTCTGTTGTTCAGTTTGGGGTCACCTGTCCTGTCTGTCCTTTCCTGCAGGTGCGACCCTTCTTGTCTTTGTCTTCCAGCCCCACCAGCTCCACGATGGCCTTGGTTTCTATAGGACATAAGCAATGTCCTTTCTGCAACCCGGTGCCCCCTGTGATCACTTCTAGACAGAAACACTGGCTGAAAAACAGGCAGTTGACTCTCAGAAAATGAAGTTACTCAGATTGGACTGAGCTGAAGTTAGAAAACTGATTCTGCTTTAGCTCAAACCAGAAGAAAGATGCAGAAGCGAATCTAAAAGCCTCCTCTGTGGCTTTTGGTAACGGTCAGGTACGGGAAATGTTCCTCTTCTGCTGTCCTGGAGGGCACAGCCACTGCGGGAGAAGTTATTTGGGGAAAAGTCTTCTGGAGAAGCACAGAAGGTTTGAGACTGGAAGTTCCCACCAGATGTGACCTTGTCCAACCACCCTTCTGCTTGGCCCTCCTCCTGAGGGACTCTTCTGCTCACGGCAGCAGCGCTCTCCACTGCTCTCTCCGTGAGCTCCGCAGAGCAGCCAGAGTAGAAAGAGCCTGAGTGCAGCTCAACAACCACAGAACCAACCTAGCAGAGACTTGTCCTCAGCGCAGGCACTGAAATGCAGCCCTCGGTATCATCGGTTCTTTTCCTGCTCCTCCAAAGCTCACACCTGCTGCTGCTGAACCCAGGGCCCAACAAGGATTGTTTCACACCAGTTTGAATCCTGAGTTTACTTCAGTCTAACAATACTGGGAGTGCCCCAGTCTGCTGGGAGCCCCCACTCCCTGCTTCTCCAGGCCAGGACACGGCTCTCCACAGGTCTCGGCAGTTCCAAAGGATGGGGTTTGCTTTATGGACAGGGACAAAGGCTGAGAAATCCTGCCAGCCTCCTCCAGGATGTGACTGAGTCAATGTGCCCTCAGTGCAGTGTCAGTGCCATCTGGTGTGACACACAGCCCTGCCTTGTGTCCAAGTCACTGTCAGATGTACCTGGCAGCCCGTCAATCCAGCGCTGTGTCAGGCACGGGCCGAGACCTTGGACTGAAGAGATACTGAGCTAAAAGGATGGCACAGGGGAAAGACTGAAGTGCTCGAAAGATAGTTCTCCTCTGCTTTTACTGAAGTGGCTTCTCCTCAGGCCCGTCCCGTAGCTCAGGCTCCCAGCAGACTTTCTGGGAATAAAGCGGTATCCGCAGTAGAAGAAAGAATCAGGGAGTTCCTACTTCAATTTGGTCACAGATGAGTCCATGGGACCAGCTGGAATACATCCAAGGCATGGTCCCTCTCCACTCAGTCCCTGGAAAGAATCTCTCGGAAGCCTTTGCTAACCTCAAGAAAGGCAACAAAGGGTTGGGAGCTGCTCACAATTTTAGAGACCAAATCATTCCTCACCCTCCTCATTGCTTTCTACGAGGAGAGGAGTGTCGCTGTGCAGTGCCACTCCAAAGCTTCTTCTAAATGCTCCCGCCTCTCCTTGAAAAGGGAGCAGCAGTGCCATGTTCATGTGGCAGCAGAGGGCTGTGTGCCTGGGAGAAGCCAGGCTGCCTCTGCGCTACAGACACGGAGGCTCAGACACTAAAAGTGATTTGTAGTGGTGAGTTTCTCTAGACTCACTGGAGGGTAAAAAATCCCTATTCAAAAGGCAGAGAAATGCAACGTTAAGTTAGAAAGCAGCCAAAAATAATGCTTTGGCTACCCTGTGAGTGTTCATGTACTCTTTTTTGATGTCCTTGCCCTGGATTCTGTTGATGTGTGGTCATTTTCCTCTCCTGGTTTGCACAAAGGTGCAGGCGGTGCCTTTACCTGTAATGAGTGGCCTGCAGCCTCCTGTCACCCTGAGCTGGCCGAGTTCACCCTGTGGCCAAAGTTCTTCCATACAAAGCAGCTGCTGCTCAAAGCATGAGTAAAGACACTGTATTGCCTTTAGGTGGTAAGGTTTTCGTCACGGGGGCTGCAGGATGGCTTCTGTGAGAAGACAGCAGAAGGTGCCCCACGGCAGACAGAGCCACTTTCAGCTGGCTCCAGGATGGACCCACTGCTGCCCAGAGCTGAGACCATCAGTGAGGCTGGTGGCACCTCTGGGAAACCGTTATTAAGGAAGGGTAACAAATGCTGTGCAGCAGCTGTGAGAGTGGAGTGAGAAAATGTGAGAGAAACAACAATGGGGACACCAAGATCAGTGAAGAAGGAAGGAGGGGGAGGAGGTGCTGCAGGAGCAGAGATTCACCTGCAGCCTGTGGTGAAGGTTGTGGTGATGCAAGTTGCCTCCCTGCAGCCCAGGGCAGAGCATGGGGCAGCAGCTGTGCACACTGCAGCCCATGCAGGACCCCACGCTGGAGCCGCTGGCTGTGTCCTGAAGGAGCTGCAGCCCAGGGAGAGGAGCCCACACTGCAGGAGTGTTTCTGGCAGGACAGTGGTGTGGGGATTTTTGTTCTTCCACTTGAATGCTTTTGTCACAACATCCAGAATTTCGTGCAGGAAACAGGACAAGTGACGGTGGTGGTTGCCTTGAGACATTTCCACCAATCAGAATGAATGTGATTTCCATGTAAAAAAAATCCTCTCCCCCCAGAAATGCAGGCAATTCCTGAGCAGGGACTGTCTGGGGGGACCAGTGAAGCAGTCAAGAGCTCTGCCCTCACCTGCAGCTCTTGGGAAGTGCCCCAGCACCTGCAGCCTTGCTGATCTTCACATTCTCCTTCAAGCTCTGTAGCAGAGCCCTTTGCTCTCCCTCAAAACACCTCCCTTCCCCTCTCCCCATTTCCATGCTGATTGCCCTCAGCTCCCGTGTGCTGAGCTCTGATTTCCAGCCTTGATGCATTCAGCAGTCATTCCTTGGAAAAGCATCTCCCAGCTA
The DNA here is from genome assembly GCA_033558235.1 of Neomorphus geoffroyi. Lineage (NCBI taxonomy): Eukaryota > Metazoa > Chordata > Aves > Cuculiformes > Neomorphidae > Neomorphus > Neomorphus geoffroyi. Next base: position 957,472 of record JAUMJM010000037.1, read on the forward strand.
CTCCTGCCCGTGGCTGCTGGCCTGGGCTTCTTCTAGATTGGATGGTGGGGAGGAGGGAAAGGTGGAGCAGCAGATATGGGCTATGTCAAAGGCTGCTCCCTGCATTCCAGCTCCTGCCATTCTCTACAGCAAATCACCTTCCAGAGCTGCTCACCCACCCCTTATCACCCCAGGGCAGCTCCAAACAGAGCAAGCAAGAGGGATGCCCTTCCTCCAGAGCACATGGGGCTGCTGACTCTTCGGGACCTCCTGCCTTTCAGAGCATTTGTGGGCAGAGACACAGCACTGATGGTCACTGGCAGCAGAGAATCCAGGGCTGCTTTCCTCAGATCCAGGGGATGCTGCCCAGACGAGCGGCTACGGCGAGGTGTCCCAATCTCCCATTCCTCAGCAAATGGAAACGGGTTTCCTTGTGCCCTCATCCCCTTCCTCTCTCCTCTGGCATCTGGAAAGTGTCCACAGAGAGAAGGACCACATGGAGGTCCCGTTTGAATGCAGCAGAGTCAAAAGAGAGAAACAAAGTCAGTTCAAGTGGAAATCAGCAATGCAGGGAGCACTGCGGGAAGGAGAGAGTCTGCACGGCTGGGCTGTGGATGTTCGGGCTTGTTCCCGTGTGATGTTTGTCTGCCTGTCCCACAGACTGGGAGAAGCTACATGGTCCCCACCAGGGTGACCCTGGGGGCCTGTTAGGAGGACAGGGATCAAGGATTTCAGGGTGAATTGAAGAAACTGACCCTCATTGTGTGCAGAGGATGCTCAGCCCATCGGGTGTTGTCTGAGAGCTGAGCTCCCTTGTGCACACAGGGCAGCAGCTCCACCCAGTGTGGTTTCCCTGCCTGAGGACCTGCGATAAGATCTCCACACAATTTTAGATCACCATTAAAATGCTCCTTGGCTACTCCAGGCAGGCAATTAAGAACAAGGAAAGCAGGAGTGGGGCAATTAAGATACCAGTGCCTCCAGGAATCATCAGACCTAGAAAGAGTTGCAAGAGGAGCCAGCCCTTACCTGGCCAAGCTCCACTCCAAGAGACCAGAAAAGTTTGTCAGAGCTCTGCCAGGTTCTCTCTGCTGTGCTCTCCCACCACTCCTCAGCCCTGGCAGGGCCAGGCCTTCCCCTGGGGTGAAGTGCTTCCCTTTCCTCGCAGCAGTGCATAATTTTATTCCTCTGACACCAACACAAAGGATTTACCTGAGCACCCTTTGGTTTCCTCCCTTTCCTTGTCACCAGGACTACCATTTCTCTTTCCTGCTGCCTGCCACAGCCTTTTTTCCACCTTTTCCTGGGTGTGACTGAGTCCCTGCTCCTCTCAGGCACCTCCTTTAACACTTGTTTCACCCTATGCAAACTGCTTGATGTCAGCCCTGCACGCCTGCCAAACTCTGGAACCTGGCAAGTGGTGCAGGAGTGGTGGTGGGGCTGGAAGAGAGGTGGATCCCTGCTGGCCATGCCCACGCGTGCTCTCCATGGCCCTAGCCTGGGCAATGGAGGGGAGGAGAAGGTGGAGGTGAGTCCGTGGACCATCCCTCAGTCTATTCCTTCATCAACACACTTGCCAACCTTTGGGGACCTCTTCTGTCCTCTCCCCCTTCCCCAGCACAGCAGTGACCAGAGCAGGAAGCACCCCAGTCCATGAGCCTGCCAAATTCAAAGCCGTTCTTCCTGGGCAGCTTGGGAGGGCTCCCAGGGAGGGAAGAACTCAGAGATCCAGGGTGACTTGCAGAAATCTTTAATGAGTCTCAAAGTGTAATTCAGATCGATCCAAGCACAGGCTCTCAGTGGGAGGATTATGAGGACCAAGTGAGAGACTGCCCCCTTGGCCATGGTGAAGGTCATGCAAGGCATCCCTTTGCCTTTGCCACAGCGTGAAGGATGGCTTTGGGGAGCCCAACAGCTCTGGGGAAGAGCAGGAAAGAGAGAAAGAGAGAAAGAGTGGTAGGGGTGCAAATGGAAGGTGAGACAAGGGCCGTGTTTTCTGAGAGACTGTGCTGTCCCCTTCCGGCCAGCCTTTTCTGGAGGAGAGAAAAAAAGGTCAATTCCTGTGAAAGCAACGGCCCGAAGATCCATCCTTTGCCCAGCACCATGTCCACAGACCTCAGGGAGACTTCGCAAGAGCCGTCCCCAGCAGCTTTAGCAGGTACGGCACCTTCTGCCACCATAAGGCCTGGTGATGCAGGAGAGATCACAGGATCACAAGGCTGGAAAAGACCTTTGAGATCATCGAGTCCAGCCTATGATCCAACACCAACACCTACTCATCATCTAAACCGTGTCACTAAGAGCCTCATCCGATCTCCCTTTAAACACCTCCGGGGACGGTGACTCCACCACCTCTCCGGGCAGCGCATTCCAATGGCCAATCACCCTTTCAGTGAAGAATTTTTTCCTAATATTGAGCCTAAACCTCCCCTGGCGAAGCTTGAGACCGTGTCCTCTCCTTCTGTCACCGGTCGCCTGAGAGAAGACACCAACCTGACTACAACCTCCTTTCAGGCAGTTGTAGAGAGCAATAAGGTCTCCCCTGAGCCTCCTTTTCTTCAGGCTACACAACCCCAGCTCCCTCAGTTGCTCCTCACAGGGCTTGTGCTCCAGCCCCTTCCCCATCCTCGTCGCCCTCCTCTGGACACACTCCAGCATCTCCACATCCTTCTTAAACTGAGGGCCCAGAACTGGACACAGTACTCAAGGTGCAGCCTGACCAGTGCCGAGTATAAGGGGATGATGACCTCTCTGGTCCTGCTGGCCACACTGTTCCTGATGCAGGCCAAGATACCACTGGCCTTCTTGGCCACTTGAGTACACTGCTGGCTCATGTGGAGTTTCCTGTCTACCTGCACTAGACCAAGACTGCTGGACGAGATGCAAGTTCCCTCAGAGCTGAGGTGGAGGAGCCCATGGCGGTGTTCTGTGGGAAGGAGCTGAGGGTGGGGCCGGGCAGGGTCACCACCAGAGCGGAGGGCTCGATGACAACGGTGGAGCTCTGGCACTGCCTGCTGCAGCTGCTGGCCAGCGGGGTCGGGCCACAGCGCTGGCAGGGCAGGCACGGGTTGTAGCACGACATGTCTCTGGGCAAGAGCTGCACCTGGCAGACAAGCAGGGAGGAAGCAGAGCATCAAATTTAGGTGAGGAGCAGCCTGCTTACGCTTTTACAAATGAGCCAAGGCCACCAATGAGGAGAAGTCGCAGGGTCTTCATTGCCTCATCAGAGCAGGGCCCTATGGAAAGCAGCCTGACCCGAGGAAGATCTCTCCTCGTTCATAAACTAAAAAGCCCCCTCAGCAAACTCCCATCTTGACTTCTCTCCACTTCCCTCTTTCATGAAAAGGTGCTCCAAGCCCCAGCAGATGACAAAGCCAACATCAACTGAGATGTCCACTGAATGCAGATCTCACCTTGGAAGAGGTGGATGAAGAGGATCCAGACTCACCTGGTGCCCGAGGAGAAGGAGGAAATGGAAGGAGATGAGAGAGCAAGCACTTGGCTGGCTTTTATCCCTGCCCTTCAATGCCACGGGAGAGAGGCATCTCTGCAGGGGGAAAAAATCTTCTGACAAGTTCATCTTGAATTCAAACCCTCACAGCTGATGAGATGGGCTTGGCTTTTCATTTCCTGCACTGATGCCTTTTCTTTTCCACGTTTGTTCCACACCCAATCCCTAATGAAGTCTTCTTCAAAGGAAGCCTGGAATGAAAGGCCCCAGGATTTCCAGGGCAGGAGTGCTACAGTGCAGGCAAAAGACTCATCTCAAGTGCTGGACGAGTCCAGAGGAGGCAGTGACATCAGCCTGGGTCACTCTGTGGGGCTGCTTGAAGTGTTCTTCTCAGGCAGGAGGACCAGCCATCCTCAGCTGGAAGATCAAGATCTCCTGTGCATGAGGACTGCTCATCTTTCAATAGCCTTTCACTAGACCTACTCTTTCCCTCGGGCTTTCAGCAGTTCTAGCCCTGAATTCAGCCCTCTGGCCTTCACCCTAACACCCACTCTCCCTTCCAGTGTTCCGGTCTCTCTCCATCCATCCATCCACACACACATCCATCTTTTGACCCATTTCTCCTTGTAGCTACAATCTCTAACCCACTCCTCCTCGACTCTGAGAACCCTCCCTCACCTTTCTCTCTGCCTTCTTCATGTCTGCAGCCACAAGTTTACTTTCCCGCACCTTTCCATTATTCCACACATCTGTGCGTCCTCTTGTCCACCCAGCATTCATTCCTGTTCTGCATTCAGGCCCCTCTCCTACACTGTAACACTTCCAGCTGTCCTGCTCCTCTCCCTCTCCTCGTGTTGGGATTACGGTGAGGCCAGGGCTCTGCCTCCCCAGCCTGTGCAGCAAAGACAAATGTCATTAACATTGCCCTGCTGTGACATTTTGGTCCCACTTCAGGTTCAGGAGGTCCTAGGAAAGAGCAAAACAGACCAGAAAAGCTGTCAGGTTCAAGGAGTGGACGTTGGGGAGAGATTTTGATGCAGCTCAGGCTTTCCGGGCTGCAAGCACACGTTGACAGCTCATATTGAGTTTGTCATCCACCAGTTCCTCCAAGCCCTTCTCCACAGGGCTGCTCTCAATCCACTCATCGCCCAGCCTCTATCCATGATTGGGATTGTCCTAAACCATACGCAGGAACTTTTATTTGGATGTGTGAACACCATGAGACTGGCACAGGGCCACCTCTCCAGCCTGTCAGGGTCAAGGCTGTAGGAGCACATCAAGCTGTGGGCTCTGCAGAAGAAAACAGTTGGAACTGGGGCAGGACTTCAGCATTCCGGGAACGGACAAGGCCCCAGGCATGGCCATGGAATCGTTTGTTCACTCACAGGCTGCACAGAGGAGGGACAAGTCAAAACAAGACAGAAATCTCTCCTGAGGGCAGGGTCAGGCAGGATGGGGACAAAAACTCTAGTGAAATGCATCCAACTGGGGAGGCAACAACAAGTGTTCATCAAGAGCGAAAGAGAAGGACACGGCACATGCTCATGAGCAGGAGCCCATAGTTTCCAGCTGAGAATGGCTGGAGCTTCTGCCTGAGAACGCTTCCAGTACCCCCCGCAGAGTGACCCAGGCTGACATCACTGCCTGCTCGGCACCCGACCAGCACTGCAGCTGCGTCTTCTGCCCACACTGCTGCGTTCCTGCCCTGGAAATCCTGGGGCCTTTCATCCCAGCACTCAGAAGAAGCCTCCAATGGGAATGGGCATGGAATAAACACGGAAATGAAAAGGCAGCAGTGTTGGAAACCAAAGCACCGCCCATCTCATCAACTGTGATGGTTTGCATTCAAGATGAGCTTGTGAGAAAATTGTTCCATCTGCAAAGGTGCCTCTGGTCCTGCAGCAATGAAGGGTGGGTATAAAAGCCGGCTCAAGTCCCTGCTCTCTCATGCCCTTCTCCTGCCTCCTTCTGCTTGGGAACCAGGTGAGTCTGAATGCTCTTCATCCTCCTCTTTGCAAGTGAGATCTCCACTCCAGGGACATCTCAGCTGATACTGGCTCTGACCTGCTTTGGGGTTTGCTTCTTCTTCCCATGAGAGAGCTTTGTGGGGATAATGTGTGCTAGAGAGAGGCTGTGGTGTGGCTCAGGGTTTTCTTGGTTTAATAACAAGGAGAGAGCCTCTCTGGGCCAGGCTGCTCTTTACACAATCCTGAAGGCTGAGTGGCTTCTGGCCGAGTCTCCAGCTCCGCACTCAGCAGTGGCTGTGGCTGCTCCTCACACCCACCTGTTCTCTGCTTCTTTTCTGTCCTCTCTCCCAGGTACCCTCTGACTTGGAGATATGTCCTGCTACAACCCGTGCCTGCCCTGCCAGCCCTGCGGCCCGACCCCGCTGGCCAGCAGCTGCAATGAGCCCTGTTGCAGGCAGTGCCAGAGCTCCACCGTTGTCATCCAGCCCTCCCCGGTGGTGCTGACCCTGCCCGGCCCCATCCTCAGCTCCTTCCCACAGAACACCGTTGTGGGCTCCTCCACCTCCGCTGCTCTTGGCAGCATCCTCAACTGCCAGGGAGTGCCCATCACCTCTGGCTGCTGTGACCTCTCTGGCATTGCCAGCCGCTACTGTGGCAGGAGGTATCGCTCCTGAAGAGATGCTGGGAAAGTCTCAAGGAGAAATCTTGAGGAATTGGGAACATGGTGCAGGGCAGAGGACCAAGATTTTCCAACACTGCTACCAGGAGAGTCAAATGGCTTTGTCTTTCTTGCCTTTTCCTTCTTTGCTTTGGTTCCCCTTGACAGCAAAGGTCCCCCTAAGGCCAGCCTGGTGGGGACCCTCTGTCTCCTCTCCCTCTATGGGGCAGCTTGACAGAAATCACACAGGAACTTGTCTACAGCCAAGGATCTCAGACTCCAAGCTGCTCACTGGCTCCCTGCAATACTGACTTCCACCTGGAGTGATTTTGTTTCCCTCTCTTTACTGATTAAATTTCTGCTACGTTCAAGCCTGGCCTCCATCTGGTCCTTCCTTCTTGGCCCCTGCCCACTTTGACCACACAGAAAGGTGCTGCTGTGGCACAGAGGAGGGAGAGGGTCCAAGGAGACCCTTCTCCATTCACAGAGGAAGGAGAGGCTGGCACAGCCTGCAGGGTCTCCTCTTTTGGGCACCATGCCTTCAGCTGAGTCAGCCATCCCTGTTGCTGTGCTGGCCGTGACCATCAGGCTTTGCCTTGCAGTGTCTGCCCACAAGTGCTCAGAAAGCACCAACAGCCCCAAGAGCTCTGGAGGAAGGGCCTTCCTCTTGCTCTGGCTGGAACTGTGCCCGTGTGCTGTGTGTGAGGCTCCAGCAGATGATTTGATTTGCAGAACGGCTCGTGTGGTAAAGCAAGGAACAGTCTTTGGGCTGGCCCCCAGCTGCAGTTTCACCTTCCTCTCCCCTCCACCACCCACTCCAGGAGCCTTGGCCAGCAGCTACGGGCAGCAGTAGCCAGGAAAAGTTGCCCAAGCGGCCGAGGGTATCAAGGCTGGAAACTGGAGCTGAGCGTGTGGGAGCTGAGGGCAACAATCACGGGCATGGGGGCAGTGAAAGGGTTGATTTCTGAGAGAGCGCAAGTTGGTCTGAAATAGAGCAGGCAGGGCAATGTGGAGATCAACAAGGACAAGGGTACTGGGGACACTTCCCAAGAGCTGCAGGTGGGTGCAAAAATCTGTTCCCCTCCGGCACTGACTGGAGCTCTCGGGAAACAAACAGGGGTGTGCAAAGCCTCCGGCGGGACTGGCAGAGCAGACCCACATCTCTCGCAGGCAACCCTGGGAAAGCAGTAGGACAACTACTGACCCTGGGCTTTCTCAGGGGAAGGGGGTGATGCTTCAAAAGCAACAGACTCCATCTCACAGGGTGGCATCCAGCAGGAAAGTCAGCACTCTCTGTCTGAGCTTCCCCATCCACGCTGGGCTGGCAATGCCTGAGAACAGGTCCCCACATCCATTCCTGTTGCCCAGGGGAGGAAGGAAGATCACTGACATGTGGTTACCAACTGTTGGACCGAGAAATCAGCAGGGACAGAGGAACACAGGGGCTCTCTCCAGCCCTGGTGATTTGGCTGGAAAGGAGAAGAGATGTGAGAAGAGCAGAGCCTCTGTGCAAACATGGATGAGTGCAGGGAGGGCTTGAAGAGAGAATCTTGCCCAGTATCTGGCTGATGGGGCTTTACACATGCTGACACCCAGGTGCCGAGCAAGGAAGGGCTTTTCCCTTCCTGCACTGCTGAGGCCACATGGTCAAATCAAAAGTGCAGCTGGGCCTCCTCCCAGAAGCCTCATTGTGCAGCTGTGGCCACCAGTGGAGGCAGAGGGCAAGGGAAGGAGAGCACTAACTGAGAGGTTACTTACTGTGAGTACTCACTCACTGTCCCAGTTCTTTGAAGTAGAGGGCATTTACAAACCTGTGTTTCCTTGTCCAGGCTGCAACCTCCAGGTTTCTTGGGCTTTTTTCGTCATCCAAGCCCCTGGATCCAGGTGCAGCTGCAATAGTCTCGCTGGGCTGTTCTTCCCAGCACCCCAGCCTGGAAAGGCAGAGACTTATCCCCACAGCCCCCAGGGGCTGCTGCTGGGCAGGCTGAGCTCAGAGCTCCAGGCAAGCAGGGACAGGGAGGGAACCGCTCCCCAGAGCACCCCCACGTTTCTGTGCAGCGCTGCACGCTGTGGGAACCAGTGTGGGCTGAAGCACACAGAAATAGGCAGCGCTGTCCTGGAGCTCCACGTCCTGCACCTGCAGAAACACCTGGGAGTCCTCTGCAGACAGCACAGAGGAGAACCTTCCCACTTCCACTCGAGGTTTCCATTTGACCATTTACAGCAGCATCTGAAGGGCCTGGTAACAGAGGATGTAAAAATTGGAAGAGCAGGAGGGACCTGATGCTTGCACCTTGCCCTCTTCTGCCTCTGCCAGCTCAAAGAGGCCTCCAAGCCCCAGCCCAGAGAGTGGAGACAAACCCCCTCCCTGCTGCTCCAGACAGACCTCTCCGGGTCTGTGCCCCTTGGAACAGGGACAGGGAGTGATCCTGGTGGGGTTTTTTAGAGCAAAAGGAAAATCATGGTAGTGAATATGAAACAGAAACATGGATTGAGGGCATCAATATAAGATCCGGGGATGGGCAGGAGGGAGATGAAGGCTCTCATCACACTGTCTCCAGGCAGAAAGACTCCTTGGCTGGACTTTGCATTTTCCTCTCAGGAAGAGAGTCTCCAGACGTCCAGATGTGCATTGATGCCCTTCAGACTTGGAAGCTCCTCCCGACCAAGCTTCCTCCCTGAGAACAGCTGCATTCAAAGCTTAAGGAGATCCCTTCCCCAAGAGCCAGAGGAGCTGCTGACATCACCCACTGGGTTCCCACAGCCAAAGGCCCCTCCCCTCAAGGGCAGCAGTGGTTGGGCTTTGCATCCATGAAATGTGCACCAGGGCCCAATGTTCCAGGCCCACCTGAGAAGAGGTGCAGTAAGGCTGGAAGGACTGATGGACATTCTGATGTGATGGGTCCTACTGTCTCCTTCCTTGGATGCAGCACAACTTTAATGAGTCTAAAGGAGAAAAGGATGTGGCTCACAAGGAGCACCAGAGGCAGCCACCGAGATGCAGTGGAGCTCCAGCAGGGTGTCCATCTGCCTGCCCTGCAGAGGGAGTAAGGCCAAGATCTTCCCCCTGGGTTGGTGTTGGGAGAAAATGACAGCAAAGGAAGAGAGAGAAGAGAGTGGAAAAAGGAAATAATGGCCGAAAGATCTAAACCAAATGGCTCAAAGCTCTATCTCCTGTCCAGCACCGTGTTCTGAGGTCTCAGTAGGTTATTACTGGGGAAGGTCATGGAACAGATTGTCATAGAGCATGCACAGGACAACCGGGTGATCAGGCCCAGCCAACATGGGTTCGCCAAAGGCAGGTCCTGCCAGACCAATCTGATCTCCTTCTATGACAAGGTTACCCATTCAATAGACGAGGGAAAGGCTGTGGATGTGTTGTACCTGGACTTCAGTAAAGCCTTTGACACCGTTTCTCACAGCATTCTACTTGAGAAACTGGCTGCCATTGGCCTGAACAGGCACAGCCTCTGCTGGGTAAAGAAATGGCTGGGTGGCCAGGCCCAAAGCGTTGTGGTAAATGGAGTTAAATCCAGTTGGAAACCAGACATGAGCGGTGCTCCCCAGGGTTCAGTGCTGGGTCCAGACCTGTCCAACATCTTTATCAACAATCTGGATGAAGGCATTGAGTGCACCCTCAGCAAGTTTGTGGATGACACCAAGCTGGGTGCAAGTGTGGATGTGCTTAGGCAGGGAGGCTCTGCAGAGGGGTCTGGACAGGCTGGATCCGTGGGCTGAGACCAACGGGATGAGGGTCAACAAGGCCAAGGGCAGAGTCCTCCCTTTGGGACACAACAACCCCATGCAGTGAGACAGACTTGGGGAAGAGAGGTTGGAGATCTGCCTGGCAGAGAAGGACCTGGGGGTGTTGTTTGACAGTGGCTGAACATGAGCCAGCAGTGGCCCAGGTGACCAAGAGGCCCAATGGCATCTTGGCCTTTGTCAGACACAGTGTGGGCAGCAGGAGCAGGGCGGTGATTGTGCCCCTGTGCTCAGCGCTGGTGAGGCCGCACCTCGAGTGCTGGGTTCAGTTTTGGGCCCCTCACTGCAAGAAGGACACTGAGGGGCTGGAGCGTGTGCAGAGAAGGGCAGTGAGGCTGGGGAGGGGCTGGAGAATACGCCCTACGAGGAGAGACTGAGGGAGCTGGTGTTGTTTAGCTTAGAGAAGAGGAGGCTGAGGAGACCTCATCACTGCCTACAACTGCCTGAAAGGAGAGTGTGACGGGGTGGGTGCTGGTAGAGTCAAGTGTCACAAGTGACAGCGATAGGACGAGAGGAAATGGCTGCAGGTTGTTTCAGGGGAGGTTGAGAGTGAACATTAGGAAAAGTTTCTTCACTGAAAGGGTGGTCAGTGCCTGGAACAGGCTGCCCACGGAGGTGGTGGAGTTGCCATCCCTGGAGGTGTTTCAAAGATAGGTATAAGAGTTTCTTAGGGACAGGGTTTAGTATGGAGACAGGCACGGCTGGACTCGATGTCTCGGAGTTCTCTTCCAACCTTATGATTCTATGATTCCTGCCCAGGGACGTTGCCAACAGATGTAGCAGGGCTACAGATGTAGCTGGTCACAGCAGCCAGACATTGTCATCGAGCCCTCTGCTGTGGTGGTGACCCTGCCCGGCCCCATCCTCAGCTCCTTCCCACAGAACACCGCCGTGGGCTCCTCCACCTCCGCTGCCGTTGGCAGCATCCTCAGCTGTAACGGAGTCCCCATCAACACTGGCTGCTGTGACCTCTCCTGCATCGCCAGCTGCTACAGATGTCGGCCCTGCTAAACCTGCTGCCAATGGCCCTGGACAGGAACCTCCCAAGACCTCAGAACACGGTGCTGGACACGAGATAGAGCTTTGAGCCACTGTGTCTTTCTTCAACTCTTCTCTCGATCTCTTTCCTTTGCTGACGCTTTCCCCCAACAACAACCTAGCAGGGAGCTCTTGGCCTCCCTTCCTACAGGGCAGGCAGACGGACACCCTGCAGGAGCGCCACAGCATCTTGGTGGCTGCCCCTGGTGCTCCCTCTGAGCCCCCTCCTTTCCTTCTTTCTTTAGACTCATTAAAGTTGTGCTGCATCCAAACCTGGGCCTCTGAGTCCTTCTTCCTCCTCTGGCAGCTCTTCCAGTCTGCCCAGGGTAAAGGGGGCTTTTTGGGGAGGGCTGCCTTGGTTCAAAAATGGACCTTTCCTTGCTGTCAGATTAAGCAGAGAGCAGGACTCATCGCTCTGGGTTGTCTTTTGTGCTCTGTCCCCTGTGGCTGGGGAGGGCATTCCTGGCTACACCTCAGCCAGTGGCCATCAGTGCTTCCATCCTTCCTGCACCTCCTCCCAGACAGGCCGGGAGTGCGGGGCCTTGAGGCTCCTTCTGTGGATGGGGAGCCCAACAAGTGCTGCCCTGGACGCAGGAACTGTGGGAACCCAATTGGCTGTGGGAACCCAATTGGTGATGTCAGCAGCCCCTCTGGCTCTTGGGGGAGGGATCTCCCTAAGCTCGGAATGGAGCTGTCCTCGGGAAGGAAACCTCATCAGGAGGAGGTGTCGAAGCTGAAGGGCAGCCGTGCACATCTGGAGCTCTAGAGACTGCTTTCCTGAGAGGAAAATGTAAAGCGTGGGTAGAGTCTTTCTTCCTGGAGACAGAGTTATGAGAGCCTTCATCTCCCTCCTGCCCATCCCTGGATCTTATATTGATGCCCTCTACCCATGTTTCTGTTTCATATTCACTACCATGATTTTCCTCTTGCTCCAAAAAACCCCACCAGGATCACTCCCTGTCCCTGTTCCAAAGGGCACAGACCCCGAGAGGCCTGTCTGGAGCAGCAGGGAGGGGGTTTGTCTCCACCCTCTGGGCTGGGGCTTGGAGGCCTCTTTGAGCTGGCAGAGGCAGAAGAGGGCAAGGTGCAAGCATCAGGTCCCTCCTGCTGGCAGGTCCCTGAGTGCCCCTGGAAGGGACAGCGGGACATGCTCCTCCTTCTGCTGGCAGCCCTGCTGCAACTGGCAGCCTTTGGTGAGATGGGACTTTCAGGCTGGGCAGAAGGAGGCAAAAGTTTGTGCTGCTGGTGGTGGAAGGGAGGAGCCGTGAGTGCTGAGTGCCTGGGGAACTGGCAGTGGTTGTGTTGGGAGAGCAGGGGCTGCATGTGGGGATGGCAAATAATGTGGGACAGGTCAGGAGTGATGGGCATGGAGGAGGAATAAGATCTCCCCCGCAATGTGCAGGAACCCAGCCTTCCTGAATGTGTTGCTAATAGAGAGAAAGCCTGAGAGAGGGAGGGAGCGGTGCTGGGGAACGGAGCGATGGGGCGCATTGGAGCTTCTCTGCGAGGTGCTTTGGGGACAATGGTACCAATGTCTGTAGGGATGGGCAGCAACCTTGGGGATCTGGAGAGAATGAGTGGAGGGAAAGAGCAGGGAGTGTGGCTGAAAAGCAGGGTGATGTGGGGTGTGAACAGTGACAGGAACCTCCATGAAGAAGTGTGCAGGGCCAGAGAGCTCAGCCTTTCAGAAACTGGAAAAGTGAGCTGAGCAGTGGGGACAGTGAGCGAGCTGATGGAGTGACAGATGGAGAGTTTCCCAGGCAAGCCAAGCTGAAAACCCTTTTATGACTTCACAGGTCAATCCCAAAAGGACTCTGTGTTGCAGTCCCCAGCAGAGATGACCATCCAGGCAGGACACAGTTCAACTCTGCACTGCAATTTCTCCTCCAGTAATTTCTATCCCTACATCTTGTGGTACCAGCAGCACCAGACCCAGGCCCCTCAGATGCTGCTGCTGGTGAGCAAATGGAAACCTCGAGTGGAAGTGGGAAGGTTCTCCTCTGTGCTGTCTGCAGAGGACTCCCAGGTGTTTCTGCACGTGCAGGATGTGGAGCTCCAGGACAGCGCTGCCTATTTCTGTGCACTGAGCCCACACTGGTGCCCACAGCGTGCAGCGCTGCACAGAAACGTGGGGGTGCTCTGGGGAGCAGTTCCCTCCCTGTCCCTGCTTGCCTGGAGCTCTGAGCTCAGCCTGCCCAGCAGCAGCTCCTGGGGGCTGTGGGGAACCTGGGCCTCTGTCTCCCAAGCTTGTGCAGCTAGCAAGAGCTCACCAAGCGGCAGCAGAATGTTGTGTGTCCAGGAGAAGCTGGACTCCCTACAGACTGCAGATGCTGAGGCTGGGACAGCAGAAATGATGTAGTAACGAGCCTGTCTCTCAAGAATGAATTCCAGGTAAACACTCTCTCTTCAAAAGACAAACAAATGCAGAAGAAGACTTTGTATGAAATTTCCAAGAGCTGCCTTGAATGAGGACGTGCCATGTCCTTCTCCTTCCTTCCCTCCTCACCTCAACTCCATTGATGCTTTTTGTTGCCTCCCCAGGTGGGTGTGTTGTGCTGCTGAGTTTTGACCCCATCCTGCCTGACCCTGCCCAGTCCCCAGGGAGAAGAGCAGAGTCCATGGGTCTTTGGGTTCCTGTGTTCTTGTCTTGTGTGCTCTCGTAAGCAGCCCGGTTGGTGTGGATGCTTGTGGGAGCAGCACTTTGTTTATTGGGGTGTGTGTCCATGTCCCTGTGTCCCCTTGTGTGTCCCTCATCCCGAGGGAATGTGCTGCTCCCGCGGGGACGTTCTCCACTGCTCTCTCCATGAGCCCCACAGAGCAGCAGGTTCCCAGGGGCAGAAGGAGCCTGCGTGCAGCTGATCGGTGACGGCCCCAGCCTGCTGGAGATGTGCCCAGGGCAGAGGTCCCTGTCGCAGGGCCCAGTCCCTGCCCACATGGGAAACACGGAGCCTCTGCTCGGGCTGCTGACTTTCCCCCAGGATCCCAAGGGAGCCCTGAGCAACTGCTTCCTCTGCTTGGCAAACACAGGGGTTCCAGCATCGAGTTCCTGATGCAAAACTTCCCTCAGGAATGAACAACTCGAAGGGGTTGCTACTTTTTCTTCTCCTAAATATCACATCTGATTCCCTTGTGGGCAAAATCACCACTGAGTTTATAAGGTGATTCCAGATGCACCCAGATCCAGGATCTTTGACGATGAAAAGAGACCAAGAAACCTGGAGGCTACAGCCTAAACAAGACAACACAGGTTTGTAAATGCCTTCTGCTTCAAAGAGCTGGGACAGGGAGTGAGTCCTCACGGCAAGTAACCCATCATCTTCTTCTTCCCTTGCCCTGTGCCTCCACTGGTGGCCACAGCCGGAGAATGAGGCTTTTGGGAGGAGGCCCAGCTGCATTTATGGTTTTGCCCCGTGGCCTCAGCAGATGAAGAAGGGAAGAGCCCTTCCTTTCTCTGCATCTGGGTATTAGCAAGTGAAAAAGACCCATCAGCCAGTGAATAAGATTCTCTGTTCAAGCCATTGCTGCACTCATCCATGGCTGGAGAGTGGTCCCATCCTATTTTTGTGGCTCTTCTCCTTCTCAGAGAAGTCAGCGGTTTGAGGGCTCACACTGGGGCAGATCAAGAGGAAACAATCACTCACATAAAGGAGGGTCAGTGCACTACAGCTCTGCTCTGCCAGCCCTGCTGGAGGCTCTGCATGCCCCTATTTGTGTCCAAGGGCTCCAGGCAGCGTTGGTGGGGAATTGTTTGCAGCCCTCTGTTTCCTGCACTTCACTTGGTCTCAGGTCCCTTGGACATTTCAGGTCCTGCCGTAGTTGCTCTCCAGGGCTGCAAGGGGCTTCAGCCCTGCACAGGCACAGTTCTCCCCCAGAAGCCAAGAATGACAAGCAGTGATCAGTACCTGAGCACACATTCAGCCTCAGGCTCTTTCTCCAGCCTCAGTGGCTGTCCCAGAGCTGTCCTCAAATGCCACTGCGCAGGAGAGCCCAGCTGACCAGAGTGGGCACCATCTGTCCTCGGGCACTGGTGCTCAAGCCTGGCTGTGGGGCTAAGAGCCAAGTGCCTGGGACAGGGGGACATGGGAGCTTGGTGAATCACCTCCAGAAGCACCACTGCTGCCTCAAGGGAGGAGGAAACATTCATTCCAGGCTCAATCCTCTCCCTTGGAGAGCTCCACGCTCAGGTGAGATCAATCTCCTGCTGTTCATAAAGGTGTCTCTGCAGAGCTGATGTCTCCTCCCTAGGAAGGTCTCCCATGGACACCCTTCCCTGTCAGCGTGTAGGAAGAAGAGCTTTGAGAACGTGATTCATCTGCTCTGCAATGAGAACCATAGAAAGGGGAACAGCGAGAGCCCTGTGGCAGTGCTGTCATCCTCCCAGTGTGTGCCAGGAGAGGCTGGTACCCAGCCAGCATTGCCCAGCCCTGCACTCCGGGGGCTTTGCCGATCACAGGAACGGGTTTGCACAGCAAAGCCCCAAATGGGCAACTTTTTCTGGCTACCGCTGCCCGTAGCTGCTGGCCAAGGCTCCTGGAGTGGGTGGTGGACGGGAGAGGAAGGTGAAACAGCAGCTGGGGGCCAGCCCAAAGACTGTTCCTTGCTTTACCACACGAGCCGTTCTGCAAATCAAATCATCTGCGGGAGCCTCACACACAGCACACGGGCACAGTTCCAGCCAGAGCAAGAGGAAGGCCCTTCCTCCAGAGCTCTTGGGGCTGTTGGTGCTTTCTGAGCACTTGTGGGCAGACACTGCAAGGCAAAGCCTGATGGTCACGGCCAGCACAGCAACAGGGATGGCTGACTCAGCTGAAGGCATGGTGCCCAAAAGAGGAGACCCTGCAGGCTGTGCCAGCCTCTCCTTCCTCTGTGAATGGAGAAGGGTCTCCTTGGACCCTCTCCCTCCTCTGCGCCACAGCAGCGCCTTTCTGTGTGGTCAAAGTGGGCAGGGACCAAAAAGGAAGGACCAGATGGAGGCCAGGCTTGAATGCAGCAGGAATTTAAGCAGTAAAGAGAGGGAAACAAAATCACTCCAGGTGGAAGTCAGTATTGCAGGGAGCCAGTGAGCAGCTTGGAGTCTGAGATCCTTGGCTGTAGACAAGTTCCTGTGTGATTTCTGTCAAGCTGCCCCATAGAGGGAGAGGAGACAGAGGGTCCCCACCAGGCTGGCCTTAGGGGGACCTTTGCTGTCAAGGGGAACCAAAGCAAAGAAGGAAAAGGCAAGAAAGACAAAGCCATTTGACTCTCCTGGTAGCAGTGTTGGAAAATCTTGGTCCTCTGCCCTGCACCATGTTCCCAATTCCTCAAGATTTCTCCTTGAGACTTTCCCAGCATCTCTTCAGGAGCGATACCTCCTGCCACAGTAGCGGCTGGCAATGCCAGAGAGGTCACAGCAGCCAGAGGTGATGGGCACTCCCTGGCAGCTGAGGATGCTGCCAAGAGCAGCGGAGGTGGAGGAGCCCACAACGGTGTTCTGTGGGAAGGAGCTGAGGATGGGGCCGGGCAGGGTCACCACCACAGGGGAGGGCTGGATGACAACGGTGGAGCTCTGGCACTGCCTGCAACAGGGCTCATTGCAGCTGCTGGCCAGCGGGGTCGGGCCGCAGGGCTGGCAGGGCAGGCACGGGTTGTAGCAGGACATATCTCCAAGTCAGAGGGTACCTGGGAGAGAGGACAGAAAAGAAGCAGAGAACAGGTGGGTGTGAGGAGCAGCCACAGCCACTGCTGAGTGCGGAGCTGGAGACTCGGCCAGAAGCCACTCAGCCTTCAGGATTGTGTAAAGAGCAGCCTGGCCCAGAGAGGCTCTCTCCTTGTTATTAAACCAAGAAAACCCTGAGCCACACCACAGCCTCTCTCTAGCACACATTATCCCCACAAAGCTCTCTCATGGGAAGAAGAAGCAAACCCCAAAGCAGGTCAGAGCCAGTATCAGCTGAGATGTCCCTGGAGTGGAGATCTCACTTGCAAAGAGGAGGATGAAGAGCATTCAGACTCACCTGGTTCCCAAGCAGAAGGAGGCAGGAGAAGGGCATGAGAGAGCAGGGACTTGAGCCGGCTTTTATACCCACCCTTCATTGCTGCAGGACCAGAGGCACCTTTGCAGATGGAACAATTTTCTCACAAGCTCATCTTGAATGCAAACCATCACAGTTGATGAGATGGGCGGTGCTTTGGTTTCCAACACTGCTGCCTTTTCATTTCCGTGTTTATTCCATGCCCATTCCCATTGGAGGCTTCTTCTGAGTGCTGGGATGAAAGGCCCCAGGATTTCCAGGGCAGGAACGCAGCAGTGTGGGCAGAAGACGCAGCTGCAGTGCTGGTCGGGTGCCGAGCAGGCAGTGACGTCAGCCTGGGTCACTCTGCGGGGGGTACTGGAAGCGTTCTCAGGCAGAAGCTCCAGCCATTCTCAGCTGGAAACTATGGGCTCCTGCTCATGAGCATGTGCCGTGTCCTTCTCTTTCGCTCTTGATGAACACTTGTTGTTGCCTCCCCAGTTGGATGCATTTCACTAGAGTTTTTGTCCCCATCCTGCCTGACCCTGCCCTCAGGAGAGATTTCTGTCTTGTTTTGACTTGTCCCTCCTCTGTGCAGCCTGTGAGTGAACAAACGATTCCATGGCCATGCCTGGGGCCTTGTCCGTTCCCGGAATGCTGAAGTCCTGCCCCAGTTCCAACTGTTTTCTTCTGCAGAGCCCACAGCTTGATGTGCTCCTACAGCCTTGACCCTGACAGGCTGGAGAGGTGGCCCTGTGCCAGTCTCATGGTGTTCACACATCCAAATAAAAGTTCCTGCGTATGGTTTAGGACAATCCCAATCATGGATAGAGGCTGGGCGATGAGTGGATTGAGAGCAGCCCTGTGGAGAAGGGCTTGGAGGAACTGGTGGATGACAAACTCAATATGAGCTGTCAACGTGTGCTTGCAGCCCGGAAAGCCTGAGCTGCATCAAAATCTCTCCCCAACGTCCACTCCTTGAACCTGACAGCTTTTCTGGTCTGTTTTGCTCTTTCCTAGGACCTCCTGAACCTGAAGTGGGACCAAAATGTCACAGCAGGGCAATGTTAATGACATTTGTCTTTGCTGCACAGGCTGGGGAGGCAGAGCCCTGGCCTCACCGTAATCCCAACACGAGGAGAGGGAGAGGAGCAGGACAGCTGGAAGTGTTACAGTGTAGGAGAGGGGCCTGAATGCAGAACAGGAATGAATGCTGGGTGGACAAGAGGACGCACAGATGTGTGGAATAATGGAAAGGTGCGGGAAAGTAAACTTGTGGCTGCAGACATGAAGAAGGCAGAGAGAAAGGTGAGGGAGGGTTCTCAGAGTCGAGGAGGAGTGGGTTAGAGGTTGTAGCTACAAGGAGAAATGGGTCAAAAGATGGATATGTGTGTGGATGGATGGATGGAGAGAGACCGGAACACTGGAAGGGAGAGTGGGTGTTAGGGTGAAGGCCAGAGGGCTGAATTCAGGGCTAGAACTGCTGAAAGCCCGAGGGAAAGAGTAGGTCTAGTGAAAGGCTATTGAAAGATGAGCAGTCCTCATGCACAGGAGATCTTGATCTTCCAGCTGAGGATGGCTGGTCCTCCTGCCTGAGAAGAACACTTCAAGCAGCCCCACAGAGTGACCCAGGCTGATGTCACTGCCTCCTCTGGACTCGTCCAGCACTTGAGATGAGTCTTTTGCCTGCACTGTAGCACTCCTGCCCTGGAAATCCTGGGGCCTTTCATTCCAGGCTTCCTTTGAAGAAGACTTCATTAGGGATTGGGTGTGGAACAAACCTGGAAAAGAAAAGGCATCAGTGCAGGAAATGAAAAGCCAAGCCCATCTCATCAGCTGTGAGGGTTTGAATTCAAGATGAACTTGTCAGAAGATTTTTTCCCCCTGCAGAGATGCCTCTCTCCCGTGGCATTGAAGGGCAGGGATAAAAGCCAGCCAAGTGCTTGCTCTCTCATCTCCTTCCATTTCCTCCTTCTCCTCGGGCACCAGGTGAGTCTGAATCCTCTTCATCCACCTCTTCCAAGGTGAGATCTGCATTCAGTGGACATCTCAGTTGATGTTGGCTTTGTCATCTGCTGGGGCTTGGAGCACCTTTTCATGAAAGAGGGAAGTGGAGAGAAGTCAAGATGGGAGTTTGCTGAGGGGGCTTTTTAGTTTATGAACGAGGAGAGATCTTCCTCGGGTCAGGCTGCTTTCCATAGGGCCCTGCTCTGATGAGGCAATGAAGACCCTGCGACTTCTCCTCATTGGTGGCCTTGGCTCATTTGTAAAAGCGTAACCAGGCTGCTCCTCACCTAAATTTGATGCTCTGCTTCCTCCCTGCCTGTCTGCCAGGTGCAGCTCTTGCCCAGAGACATGTCGTGCTACAACCCGTGCCTGCCCTGCCAGCGCTGTGGCCCGACCCCGCTGGCCAGCAGCTGCAGCAGGCAGTGCCAGAGCTCCACCGTTGTCATCGAGCCCTCCGCTCTGGTGGTGACCCTGCCCGGCCCCACCCTCAGCTCCTTCCCACAGAACACCGCCATGGGCTCCTCCACCTCAGCTCTGAGGGAACTTGCATCTCGTCCAGCAGTCTTGGTCTAGTGCAGGTAGACAGGAAACTCCACATGAGCCAGCAGTGTACTCAAGTGGCCAAGAAGGCCAGTGGTATCTTGGCCTGCATCAGGAATAGTGTGGCCAGCAGGACCAGAGAGGTCATCATCCCCTTCTACTCGGCACTGGTCAGGCTGCACCTTGAGTGCTGTGTCCAGTTCTGGGCCCTCAGTTTAAGAAGGATGTGGAGATGCTGGAGTGTGTCCAGAGGAGGGCGACGAGGATGGGGAAGGGGCTGGAGCACAAGCCCTGTGAGCAGCGACTGAGGGAGCTGGGGTTGTTTAGCCTGAAGAAGGGGAGGCTCAGGGGAGACCTTATTGCTCTCTACAACTGCCTAAAAGGAGGTTGTAGTCAGGTTGGTGTCTTCTCTCAGGCGACCGGTGACAGAAGGAGAGGACACGGTCTCAAGCTTCGCCAGGGGACGTTTAGGCTCGATATTAGGAAAAAATTCTTCACTGAAAGGGTGATTGGCCATTGGAATGCGCTGCCCGGAGAGGTGGTGGAGTCACCGTCCCCGGAGGTGTTTAAAGGGAGATCGGATGAGGCTCTTAGTGACACGGTTTAGATGATGAGTAGGTGTTGGTGTTGGATCGTAGGCTGGACTCGATGATCTCAAAGGTCTTTTCCAGCCTTGTGATCCTGTGATCTCTCCTGCATCACCAGGCCTTATGGTGGCAGAAGGTGCCGTACCTGCTAAAGCTGCTGGGGACGGCTCTTGCGAAGTCTCCCTGAGGTCTGTGGACATGGTGCTGGGCAAAGGATGGATCTTCGGGCCGTTGCTTTCACAGGAATTGACCTTTTTTTTCTCCTCCTGAAAAGGCTGGCCGGAAGGGGACAGAACAGTCTCTCAGAAAACACGGCCCTTATCTCACCTTCCATTTGCACCCCTACCACTCTTTCTCTCTTTCTCTCTTTCCTGCTCTTCCCCAGAGCTGTTGGGCTCCCCAAAGCCAGCCTTCACGCTGTGGCAAAGGCAAAGGGATGCCTTGCATGACCTTCACCATGGCCAAGGGGGCAGTCTCTCACTTGCTCCTCATAATCCTCCCACTGAGAACCTGTGCTTGGATCGATCTGAATTACACTTTGAGACTCATTAAAGATTTCTGCAAGTCACCCTGGATCTCTGAGTTCTTCCCTCCCTGGGAGCCCTCCCAAGCTGCCCAGGAAGAACGGCTTTGAATTTGGCAGGCTCATGGACTGGGGTGCTTCCTGCTCTGGTCACTGCTGTGCTGGGGAAGGGGGAGAGGACAGAAGAGGTCCCCAAAGGTTGGCAAGTGTGTTGATGAAGGAATAGACTGAGGGATGGTCCACGGACTCGCCTCCACCTTCTCCTCCCCTCCATTGCCCAGGCTAGGGCCATGGAGAGCACGCGTGGGCATGGCCAGCAGGGATCCACCTCTCTTCCAGCCCCACCACCACTCCTGCACCACTTGCCAGGTTCCAGAATTTGGCAGGCGTGCAGGGCTGACATCAAGCAGTTTGCATAGGGTGAAACAAGTGTTAAAGGAGGTGCCTGAGAGGAGCAGGGACTCAGTCACACCCAGGAAAAGGTGGGAAAAAGGCTGTGGCAGGCAGCAGGAAAGAGAAATGGTAGTCCTGGTGACAAGGAAAGGGAGGAAACCAAAGGGTGCTCAGGTAAATCCTTTGTGTTGGTGTCAGAGGAATAAAATTATGCACTGCTGCGAGGAAAGGGAAGCACTTCACCCCAGGGGAAGGCCTGGCCCTGCCAGGGCTGAGGAGTGGTGGGAGAGCACAGCAGAGAGAACCTGGCAGAGCTCTGACAAACTTTTCTGGTCTCTTGGAGTGGAGCTTGGCCAGGTAAGGGCTGGCTCCTCTTGCAACTCTTTCTAGGTCTGATGATTCCTGGAGGCACTGGTATCTTAATTGCCCCACTCCTGCTTTCCTTGTTCTTAATTGCCTGCCTGGAGTAGCCAAGGAGCATTTTAATGGTGATCTAAAATTGTGTGGAGATCTTATCGCAGGTCCTCAGGCAGGGAAACCACACTGGGTGGCGCTGCTGCCCTGTGTGCACAAGGGAGCTCAGCTCTCAGACAACACCCGATGGGCTGAGCATCCTCTGCACACAATGAGGGTCAGTTTCTTCAATTCACCCCGAAATCCTTGATCCCTGTCCTCACAACAGGCCCCCAGGGTCACCCTGGTGGGGACCATGTAGCTTCTCCCAGTCTGTGGGACAGGCAGACAAACATCACACAGGAACAAGCCCGAACATCCACAGCCCATCCGTGCAGACTCTCTCCTTCCCGCAGTGCTCCCTGCATTGCTGATTTCCACTTGAACTGACTTTGTTTCTCTCTTTTGACTCTGCTGAATTCAAACGGGACCTCCATGTGGTCCTTCTCTCTATGGACACTTTCCAGATGCCAGAGGAGAGAGGAAGGGGATGAGGGCACAAGGAAACCCGTTTCCATTCACTGAGGAATGGGAGATTGGGACACCTCGCCGTAGCCGCTCGTCTGGGCAGCATCCCCTGGATCTGAGGAAAGCAGCCCTGGATTCTCTGCTGCCAGTGACCATCAGTGCTGTGTCTCTGCCCACAAATGCTCTGAAAGGCAGGAGGTCCCGAAGAGTCAGGAGCCCCATGAGCTCTGGAGGAAGGGCGTCCCTCTTGCTTGCTCTGTTTGGAGCTGCCCTGGGGTGATAAGGGGTGGGTGAGCAGCTCTGGAAGGTGATTTGCTGTAGAGAACGGCAGGAGCTGGAATGCAGGGAGCAGCCTTTGACATAGCCCATATCTGCTGCTCCACCTTTCCCTCCTCTCCACCATCCAATCTAGAAGAAGCCCAGGCCAGCAGCCATGGGCAGGAGTAGCTGGGAGATGCTTTCCCAAGGAATGACTGCTGAATGCATCAAGGCTGGAAATTGGAGCTCAGCACACGGGAGCTGAGGGCAATCAGCATGGAAATGGGGAGAGGGGAAGGGAGGTGTTTTGAGGGAGTGCGGCAGGGAACCTCCACGGGGAAACAGCCTCATTGTGCTGGGAGGGAGGGAAAGGGAAAGACACAGCACATCCTCCCTCAAAGAGAGCCCTTGAGTGAGCAGCCCAGGATTGCAGGGCTGGGAGCAGATGGGTCCCTTCCTGTCACCGCGGCCAAGGCAGCCCCACCAGTGCACCCAGCCCAGCATCATCTGCCTGCACAGCACCCACCTGGCAATGCAGGTGCATCTTGTCCTGTCTCTGACACGTTCCTGACCCAGAAATCCTGGAATGCCTGGATCACAGCACTCCCAAGAAGCCTCCATGAGGGAAGGGCACTGCGTAAGCCAGGAAATGAACAGGTAGTGTTGGGGAAAACAAGCACCCAGCCCCTGCCATTAGCTGGGATGTTTTCCACCCATCACGAGCACCTCGGAAAATTGCCACCTCTGTGGAAGCTGTGTCTGGGCCTGGGGCAGGTCAGGGCCACCATAAAAGCCAGCCCAACTCCTTGCTCTCTCATCAACTTCACACGCCTCCTTCTCAGGATCAGGTGACTGTCAAGTCCTTTCCTCCTTTCCTTTTCCTGTACACGCACATTCATACTTAATCCTGTGCTGGGTCCTTTTTGTTGCTTGTGTTGGGAGGTGGAAGAAGGACAAATTTCTTACTCAAATTGTGTCGCACAGTGGTCTGAAGAGACTCCCTCTTGAAGAAATAGTAAGCAGCATCGTTGGGCTTGGTGACACTCAGCGGTACCGTGTCTGGGTGAGGCCATAAAACCCTTTTGCCTCACTGCCCAGTTTCTACCTCCCTTAGCAGCTACCTATGACATATTCCCAATGGTGAGATTGATTCATAGAAAGTGCTCCTCACATGTCTCTTCTCTGATTCCTCTCTGTTGTCTCTGCCAGGTGCAGTTCCAGCCCAGAGACATGTCCTGCTCCAACCCCTGCCTGCCCTGCCAGCCCTGCTGCCCGACCCCGCTGGCCAGCAGCTGCAATGAGCCCTGTTGCAGGCAGTGCCAGAGCTCCACCGTTGTCATCCAGCCCTCCCCGGTGGTGCTGACCCTGCCCGGCCCCATCCTCAGCTCCTTCCCACAGAACACCGTTGTGGGCTCCTCCACCTCCGCTGCCGTTGGCAGCATCCTCAGCTCCAACGGAACGCCCATCTCCTCCGGGGGCGTTGACCTCTCCTGCATCACCAGCCGTTACTGTGGCAACAGATGCCAGCCCTGCTAAAGCCACTGATGACAGCCCAGAGCAGGACCCCCAGCCATCCATCCACACCTGGATTCTCAACTGGGGACAGGGCTCCTGGCCATCGCTTTCAGAGGGGCTGAGTATCCAGTGCTGCCCTTTCCTAAGGAGAGCAGCTGGGGCTCTCTGAAATGCTGGCCAAAGTGTGACTTCCCAGCCTTCCCCTCTCTTCCATCTCTTTTTGGTCTTCTGTTTTTCTGGGCTAAAGGACCCTCCAAGCCAGGCTGAGGGGGCTGCTGACCCCTCTCCCTCCATGTACCAGGCAGTTGGATGCCCTGTGAGATCTGCGCTGTGGGCAATGGGCACAGACGTCTGACAGTGCCAGGGCTCCCCCTGCTCTGGCTGCCCCCTCCTCTACAAGCCACCTCCTTGCCCTCTTCAGCGTCATTAAAGTTTTCTGCATTCCAGCCTCTGCCTCCAAGTAATCCTTTCCTCGTGTCATTGTCTGGAGCTGTCAAGGAAGAAAGGCATTTTCCTTGGGTGGTGGGAGGAAAGGTGATGGCACAAGTGGCCCTTTAGTCATTCCCAGAAGAAGGAGAGAGTGGCACACAGGAGAAGGACTGCCTTCCAGTCTGTGTCTCCTGGAGCCGAGTAAGATATACACGGCTCCTCCTAAGCCAGCTGTGATCATGCTGTGCATTCCGGCATCATGCCCTTGACTCGGTCCTTCACAACGTCCATTCCTCTGAACTGGAGAGGCATTTGATAGGTGGGCTCTCTGTTGGATGAGGACGTGGTTGGATGGTGACATTCAGAGAGCAGAGGTGTACAAGCAGTGCGTGCCCTGCCAGCCATGGCTCCTCCTACGCCCGTGTTTGTCAGGCCCTACATTCTGGCATGAGCCACCTGGCAGTGTCCCCCAGAACATCCTTCCCTCTTAATCAGAGAGACACGGTTTTGATTGGTGGACTGTTGAGCGGAGAAGGAATTTGTTTGGTGGCCGCATTCAGAGAGTAGTGGTCAACAGCTTGATGTCGAGACGGAGATTCATGAGAAGTGGTGTCCCTTAGGGGTCCGTAGTGGGAGCAGGGCTGTTGAATATTTTCATCACAGCATCGTAAGGTTGGAAAAGACCTTTGAGGTCATCGAGTCCAAGCTATGGCCCAACACCTGCACCTACTCTTACTTGTCAATTACACCATGTCACTAAGTGCCTGATCCAATCTCTCCTTAAACACCGCCAGGGACGGTGACTCCACCTTCTCCCCGGGCAGCGCATTGCAATGGCCAAGCACCCTCTCAGTAAAGAACTTCTTCCTACTGTCAAGCCTAATGGACAGCAAGATCGAGGGCATCCTCAGCAGGTTTACGGACGACACCCAGCTGAGTGGGGCAGTTGTCTCACCAGAAGGAGGGGTTTCATCCAGAGAGACCCGGAAAAGCTGGGGAAGTGGGTCTGTGTGAACCTCCTGAGGTTCAACAAGGCCACGTGCAAGGTGCTACCCCTGGGTCAGGTCAATTTGTGGTTTCAATACAGGCTGGGTGATGGCGTGATTGGGAGCAGCCCTGTGGAGAAAGCCTTGGGGTGCTGATTGATCAGAAGCTTGACATGAACTGTCAACGTGAGCTTGCAGTCCAGAAGGCCAACTGTATCCTGGGCTGCATCAGCAGAAGCGTGGGCAGCAGAGCGAGGGAGAGAATTCTGTCTCTCTACTCATCTCTTGAGAGACCTCGCGAGGAGTCCTGTGTCCAGTTCTGGAATCCCCAACATAAGAAGGATATGGAACTGTTGGAATGGGTCCAGAGGAGGCCACAAGATGATGAGAGAGCTGGAGCACGTTTTCTGTGAAGGTAGGCTGAGAGCTGGGGTTGTTCAGCGTGGAGAAGGCTCTGGGGGGACCTTAGAGCGGCCTTCCAATACCTGAAAGTTGCTCCAGGAAAGCTGGGCAGGGACAACTAGTGCTAGGACAAGGAGGAATGCCTTTGAATTGGAAGGGGGAAGATTTAGATTAGACATTAGGAACAAATTCTTCTTGATGAAGGTGTTGAGACACTGGCATGTGGACTCTCCAGAGAAGCTGTGGATGCCCCCTCCCTGGAAGTGTTCAGGGATGGGTTGGATGGGGCCTTGAGCAGCCTGGTCTAGTCAGAGTGATCTTTGCGGGCGGCAGGAGTGCGAAACTGGATGGGTTTTAAGGTCCCTTCCAATAGAAACCACTCCATGATTCCAGAACCCTCTCCCATCCCAAGCTGCCACAAGAGAAGAAAAGCAAATGCAGAAAGATTAAGCCTTCTGCCTTTCCAAATGAGGGGCAAAAGAGGGATAGATCTCTCCTGACCAGCTGGCTCTGCAGGGTCAGTTGCACCCTGAGATGCTCTTTGTCCTCTTGGCTGCCAGGGCACTTCTGAATCCAATTGAGCCGCTCTCTTTGTGCAGGGCTGCCCTCCAGCCACTCCCCTCCCAATTGTTCCTGGAGTCTGATGCCACTCTGCCCCAGGTGAAGGATGTGACATGGAGTCTCACTGAATTTCATAACCTCAGTGATTGCCCAGTGCTTCAAAGTGATCTTGGAGCATGGCATCCGGTACTCTCCAACAGCCAACCTTGTCCTGATCAGACGGGAATTGTTGCCAGAGAAGGAAGGAGAATTCAGAGACGTAGGCATGGATGCAGCACAAATTTAATGGGTCTAAAGAGGAAAAGCAGGTGGCACACAGGGAGCACCAGGGGCAGCCACCAAGACGCAGTGGAGCTCCTGCAGGGTGTCCATCTGCCTCCCTGCAGAGGGAGGGAGGTCAAAATCTCCCCCCTGGTTTGGCGTTGGGAGGAAATGATAGCAAAGGAAAAAGAGAGAGAAGAGAGTGGAAGAAGGAAAACAGTGGCCTGAAGCTGTAAATAAAATGACTCAAAGCTTTATCTTCTGTCCAACACCGTATTCTGAGGTCTCGGGAGGTTCTTGTGCAGAGATGTTGCCATGAGGTTTAGCAGGGCCGACATCTGTAGCAGCTGGTGATGCAGGAGAGGTCAACGCCCCCGGAGGAGATGGGCGTTCCGTTGGAGCTGAGGATGCTGCCAACGGCAGCGGAGGTGGAGGAGCCCACGGCGGTGTTCTGTGGGAAGGAGCTGAGGATGGGGCCAGGCAGGGTCACCACCACAGGGGAGGGCTCGATGACAACGGTGGAGTCCTGGCACTGCCTGCAACAGGGCTCATTGCAGCTGCTGGCCAGCGGGGTCGGGCCGCAGGGCTGGCAGGGCAGGCAGGGCTGGCAGGGCTGGCAGGGCCGACAGGACATGTCTCTGGGCAAGAGGTGCACCTGGGGGAGAATCAGGGAGGAAACAGGGCATGAGGACTCATGAGGAGCATCTCTGCACCCAACCCCACGGCAGGCAAAACACCTCCTGGCCCAGCACACACTGCTCAAATAAAATCCCAACCGACACCTCAAGCACATCCCAGCCCCTCTCTGGGCAAGCCCTGCTCTCCCCTTCCCTCTGCCAGGAGAAGCAGCTCCCAGCCCTGCGCTAGCACGGCCCACAGCAGCTGGGACAGACAGCGAGGAGACACCTGGTCTGGAAGGAGGAGCAGAAGCGGCTTCGCACTCACCTGATTGCCAAGGAGAGGGAGGTGAGAGAAGTGGATGAGAGCGCAGAGAGCTGGGCTGCCTTTTATAGTGCTCCTGCCCTGCCTCAGGCCCAGGGGCTCCCTCTGGGGAAGGGATCATTTTCTGACAAGCTCCCAGGAAACGCCAACCATCCCAGCTAATGGGATGGGCTGTGTCCTGCTTTCCTGCCCTGCTGCCTTTGCATTTCCTGCCTTATGCCCGGTGCTCTCCCAGATGAGGCTTCTCTAAGTGCCAGGGAAGAGAGACCTGAGGGTTTGTGGGGCAGAAACGCATCAGCACATGGAGAAGACTCATCTCCAGTGCTGGTGGCATCTCATGCAGTCAGGTGATGAACACCTGGGTCATTGCTGTGGGCTTGTTTGTGGTGAAGTTGTCAGGAAATGGGCATCGCTCTCGTGTTTCTCATACGGGTGCTCAAGGATTCACATGTGAAAGGACACAGAATTACTGAGTTCTTTGGGTTGGAAGGGACCTTTACAGGTCACTATGTGCAACCTCCCTGCCAGATCAAGGACATCTTTAACCCAGTCATGTTGCTCAAAGTTCCGTGCAACCTGCCCTTGAATGTTTCCAAGGATGCGGCCTCCACTGCCTCCCTGAGGAACAAGGGTTTCACCACCCTCAGTGCAAAAACTTCCTTCTTTTTATCTGGTCAAAATCTCCCCTCCCTTAGTTTGAAGCCATTCTCCTTGTGCTGTCTCAAGAGACCTTTGTAAATAGCCTGTACCGCTCTTTCCTAGATACCCCGTTTAAGTACCTGAAGGCCGCTATAAGATCTCTCTGCAGACTTGACCCATCCTTTTCTACTGCTCCCGTCATCTCTCTCTGGTGGTAACAAGACATGAGCCGACAGGAACCTCATGAAGTTCAATAAGAAGTCCTGCCTCTGCCCAACAACCCCATGCAAAACCAAATGCCTGAATTCCCAAGTGTCCCAGTTTGACAGAAATGGATCTGGGAGTCCTGGTCAGTACGAAAGTGAACGCAAGCCAGCAATGTGCCCGTGTTGCAAGGAAGGATGGCGGTATCCTGGGCTGTAGGAGGAAAAGTTTTGCAGAGGATCAAGGGAGGATTTTTCCACCCTTTTCTTCATCATTCTTGAGGCCAGACCTGGAGGCCCTACAGAGGGACCTTGACAGGCTGGCTAACTCCAATAGCATGAGGTTTAACAAGTCTAAATGCCGCGTCCTACACTTTGGACACAACAACCCCATGCAGAGCTACAGGCTGGGTGCAGAGTGGCTGGAGAGCAGTCAGGCGGAAAGGGACTTGGGAGTGCTGGTGGACAGGAAACTCCACATGAGCCAGCAGTGTACTCAAGTGGCCAAGAAGGCCAGTGGTATCTTGGCCTGCATCAGGAACAGTGTGGCCAGCAGGACCAGAGAGGTCATCATCCCCTTCTACTCGGCACTGGTCAGGCCGCACCTTGAGTGCTGTGTCCAGTTCTGGGCCCTCAGTTTAAGAAGGATGTGGAGATGCTGGAGTGTGTCCAGAGGAGGGCGACGAGGATGGGGAAGGGGCTGGAGCACAAGCCCTGTGAGCAGCGACTGAGGGAGCTGGGGTTGTTTAGCCTGAAGAAGGGGAGGCTCAGGGGAGACCTTATTGCTCTCTACAACTGCCTAAAGGGAGGCTGTAGTCAGGTTGGTGTCTTCTCTCAGGCGACCGGTGACAGAAGGAGAGGACACGGTCTCAAGCTTCCCCAGCAGAGGTTTAGGATTGACATTAGGAAGAAGTTCTTTAGAGGGTGATTGTTCATTGGAATGCGCTGCCCGTGGAGGTGGTCGAGTCACCATCCCTGGAGGTGTTCAAAGAGAATTTGCATGAGGCACTTAGTGCCATGGTGTAGTTGACAAGTAGGAGTAGGTGTAGGTGTAGGTGTTGGGTCATAGGTTGGACTTGATGATCTCAAAGGTCTTTTCTAACCTTACGATACTGTGATACTGTGATACTGTGAATGTGTCTGGTGCTGGTTTCCTTGGAACAAGACGCATATTCACATACTGTAGAGAGAGCAACGAAGGGCCACAGTGGGGATGGAGGGACCAGAGCACCTCACCTACGGGGAAAGGCTGAGAGAGCCGCTACTTGACTTGCTGCCATCTGCTGTGGTGTGGAGCTCTCCTGGAATGAGGGGCCCACGTGTAGTAAACTCCAGGCTGTCTATCCTGCACTCCACCCTCCAAAGCACTCTGACCGACTGCCTCCCCGAGGGCCAAAGGCACAGAGAAGGCTACATCCTCCCTCTTCCATGTGACATCCCAGCCATGTTAAGGCTGGCCTGTGGGGAAACACAACTCAATGAAAAGATGAAGTTCCTAGTTGGGCTGCTGCTTCCTTTGCCCCCGCTGAATTTGAATGTAGGGGATAAAACACTCTCAAATGCTTCCTCAGGGCTTGGGAGTGCGGCAGGGAGCCTCCACGGGGAAACAGCCTGGTTGTGCTGGGAGGGAGGGAAAGGGAAAGACACAGCACATCCTCCCTCAAAGAGAGCCCTTGAGTGAGCAGCCCAGGATTGCAGGGCTGGGAGCAGATGGGTCCCTTCCTGTCACCGCGGCCAAGGCAGCCCCACCAGTGCGCCCCAGCCCAGCATCATCTGCCTGCACAGCACCCACCTGGCAATGCAGGTGCATCTTATCCTGCCTCGGACACATTGCTGACCCAGAAATCCTGGAATGTCTGGATCACAGCACTCCCAAGAAGCCTCCATGAGGGAAGGGCACTGCGTAAGCCAGGAAATGAACAGGTAGTGTTGGGGAAAACAAGCACCCAGCCCCTGCCATTAGCTGGGATGTTTTCCACCCATCACAAGCACCTCAGAAAATTGCCACCTCTGTGGAAGCTGTGTCTGGGCCTGGGGCAGGTCAGGGCCACCATAAAAACCAGCCCAACTCTCTCATCTACTTCTCTCACCTCCTTCTCCTTTGCAAGCAGGTGAATGTAAAGCCTTTTCAGCCCGTCCTTTTTCTGGTCATGCAGATTCATGCTTTTGCATCCTGTTCCTGGTCGTGGTGCTGCTTTTCATGGGAGAGGGAAAAAGGGAGAATTTCAGACTCCAATTCTGTCAGGGACTTGCCCAAAGAGGCTCTTTCTTGAAGAAATAGCCAGCAGTCCCATTGGGGCTGGTGACACTCGGCAGTACCCTTTCTGGATGAGGCCAGGAATCCCTTTTGCCTCACATCCCAGTTTCTGCCTCCCATCCAAGCAGCTTTCTTTGACAGCTTTGCACCGTGGTAATGGAATCATGGAAAACGGATTGTTATCTGTCCCTGTGCGATGACTTCTCTGTATTCTCTCTGCCAGGTGCAGTTCCAGCCCCAAGCCACGTCCTGCTCCAACCCGTGCCTGCCCTGCCAGCCCTGCGGCCCGACCCGCTGGCCAGCAGCTGCAATGAGCCCTGTTGTAGGCAGTGCACACACGGTGACTGGGCCGACGACAGCACCGCACAGAGTGTCCCCACAGCAACAGGCACTTTGTGCAGGCCTTTGAACCCCTGCCTTCTCACGGCTTGGTTCAGGTGACCACCTTCCCTGAGTTTGGTTTTAGCCACACTGGAGCATTTCTGTTCCCTTGTCAGCCTTCAGTCCTGTGAACTGCTCCAAACCCTCATATGCCTTGGTTATCACGGTCTCCTGGGGGCAGAAAAGGAACTCCTGAAAGCACTGCTGGGCTCACAATAGCAGCTCAAGCACACAGCTCCTGTCAGAGACAGATTTTCAGTCCTACTGAACTGGTTTCCCTGAAATCCTTTGCCTTGCAGCTCTTTGCAGTGAAGGCAGCGCTCTTGGGTGCTGACCTTACAGTGCAGCAGCCCAGCTGCTCTTGCTGCCAGGAGCGGTCACGCTGCAATCCTGCCGGTGTGGAGGGCAAGGGCAGAACGATACCTCGGACTCACCCAGGACCTCAGAGGGCGCATAAGACCCTCCAGACCAAGCTCCAGAACCATCCAGAGGGAGCTCTGCACAAGCCCACTGGGGATCCCTCCACCTTGGGACATCAACCTATCCATAACGCTCTCCTCTCCTCCCCTTCTCTCTTTCTCGCTTTTCCCCGACCACAGCTTTGGCAGCCAACGCCTCTCTTACTCCTAAGGCAGCCCGGAGAAATAAAGTCCTTTTTGAAGAAGTGTTTGGCATCATTTTCCTTCACCGAGCCAGGTGGGCACTGAACCCATAACGCTAAGGACAGGCCCCTGGTCTTACCCCAGCCAGCCCTGGCCTGTCCAGGGAAGGGGAGAGCAGGGTTTGCCCAGAGAGGGGCTGGGATGTGCTTGTGGAGTCTGTTGAGCCTTGAGCTGGGCAGCGTGTGCTGGGCAACGAGGTGCTTTGTCTCCCGTGGGGTTGGGTGCAGAGTTGTTCCTCATGTGTCCTCATGTTGTGTTTGCTCTGCACTTTCTTGCAGGTGCACCTCAGCCCTGAGACATGTCCTGCTCCAACCAGTGCCGGCCCTGCCAGCCCTGCGGCCCGACCCCGCTGGCCAGCAGCTGCAATGAGCCCTGTTGCCTGCAGTGCCAGAACTCCTATGTCGCCATCCAGCCCTCGGCGGTGGTGCTGACCCTGCCTGGCCCCATCCTCAGCTCCTTCCCACAGAACACCGCCGTGGGCTCCTCCACCTCCGCTGCCGTTGGCAGCATCCTCAGCTCCAACGGAACGCCCATCTCCTCCGGGGGCGTTGACCTCTCCTGCATCACCAGCTGCTACAGATGTCGGCCCTGCTAAACCTGATGGCAATGGCCCTGGACAAGAACCTCTGAAGTCCTCAGGATGTGAGGCTGGACAAGAGACAGAGCTTTGAGCCATTCTTTCCTTCTCCCACTCTCTTCTCACTCTTTCCTTTGCTCTTGCCTTGTCCCAATACCAAGGCGACTGGGAGCTCTTGGCCTCCCTCCCTCTGCAGGGCAGGCAGACGGACACCCTGCAGGAGCTCCACTGCATCTTGGTGGCTGCCCCTGGTGTTCCCTGTGAGCCCCCTGCTTTCCTTCTTTCCTCAGACTCATTAAAGTTGTGCTGCATCCAAGCCTGGGTCTCTGAGTCCTCCTTCCTTCTCTGGCAACACTTCCATTCAGGTCAGGGGAAGAGGTCAATGCCAGAATGTAGGAACTGATCACCCATGGCTTAGGAGAAGCTGACTATGTCTTCCTCCCCTCCAAGACGCAATGATAGGGAGGGCCCGGAGAAATAAAGTCCTTTTTGAAGAAGTGTTTGGCATCTTTTCTCCTTCACCGAGCCAGGTGGGCACTGAACCCATAACGCTAAGGACAGGCCCCTGGTCTTACCCCAGCCAGCCCTGGCCTGTCCAGACTGGGTCGTGACACAGGGTTAGCAGATTCATGGAGGTGATTATGGCACGTGGGGCCTGGTGCTCATCTAGGGAGCTGAGGAACGCCAGCAAAAAGAGATCGTAGAATCGTCGACTCAGAGAAGGGTTTGGGTCGGAAGGGACCTTAAAGATCATGTGTTTCTACCACCGCTACCATGGCAGGAACCAAGTTCCACCCTATCAGTTTGCTGAAGGCCTCTACCAGCCTTGCCTGATGCACCTCCAGGGACAGGGCATCCCCGACAAACGAGCCCCTTCTGCCAACAGACAGAAGCCACAGTCAAGGTCTGGCCGTGCCTGGGCTGAGATCATTGCAAGAAGTAGACCAGAAGAGAAACGACCAGGCAGGCTTCTGACCAGCATTTTGGGTTGGCTGGAATCAATGCCAGCCCTGCTAAAGCCACCGATGACAGCCCAGATGAGGATCCCCAGGCATCCAGCCCTGGATCCTGAACTGAGGACAGGGCTCCTGGCTATCACTTTCAGAGAGGCTGAGCATCCACTGCTGCCCTTCCCAAGGAGATCAGCTGGGGCTCTCTGAAGACATGGCCAAAGTGTGACTTCCCAGACTTGAACTGCTTTCCATCTCTCTTTGATCTTCTGTTCTTCAGGGATATAAAGCCCACAAACTGAGCCTGGGAAATCTTCTGAACCCTCTCCCTCCACGTAACCGACAGACGGATGCCCTGTGAGATCTCCACTGTGGGCGATGGGCAGAGGCTTTTGACAACTGCCAGTGCTCCCCCTGCTCTGGCTGTCCCCTCCTCTAGAAGTGATCTACTTGCTCTCTGCAGAGTCTTTAAAGTTTTCTGCATTCCAGCTTCTGCTTCGGTGTAATCCCTTTTTTTTAGTGTTGTTATCTGCAGCTGTCCCGGAAGAAAGGTTTTTTCTTGGGGAGTGGGAGAAAAAGTGGAGGCAGAAGTGGCCCTTTCATCATTGCCAGAGGAAGGGGAAGGTGGGACAGAGGAAAATAGAGTCCCTCCCTATCATTGTGTCTTGGAGGGGAGGAAGACATACTCAGCTTCTCCTAAGCCAGGGGTGATCAGTTCCTACAGTCTGGCATTGGCCTTTGATGTGCTCCCCTACAACATCCTTCTCTCTAAATTGGAGAGATAGAGAGTTGATGAGTTGACTGTTTGGTGGATAAGGAATTGGTTAGGCGGTCATTTTCAGAGAGTAGTGGTGAACAGCTCGATGGCCCAGTGGACATGTGTGATAAGTGGTGTCTCTCAGGGGTGCGTACTGGGACCAGTGCTGTTTAACGATGATAAAGACAGCGACATCGAGTGCACCCTCGGACAGTTTGCAGACACTAAGCTGGGCAGGGCTGTTTGGATGACAGAAGGCTCGGATGTCATCCCATCCCTAGGGACGTGGACAAGTCGGAGAATTGGCCCTGTGTGAACCTCATGAGGTTGGACAATGTCAAGTGCAAGGCCCTAGACCTGGGGGTTTTGCTATCCACGGTTTCAGTATAGAAAATTGAAGGTATAGGCTAAAGGAAGGTCTTCTAAGACCCCACCTGGAGTATTGTGTCTAGTTCTGAACAGTAATGGAGTCTGACAGCAGGGAAATGGAATTTTATGGAGGCAATAATAAATATAAGCAAAATGTAAGCCCTATGCGTGACTCACTGTTTGCGATAGCAGATACGCGGGCAATGCCGTGGCTGAGGAGGGCTGTGAGGGACACTCAGTGTCCAGGGTGTCTGTCAGCGGCAGCAAATCACAGAAATAACTTTAGAGGGTGGGCAAATGTCCCAGAGCTCTTTGTTTCCGCCAGTGGTGGTGTTGCTGGGGAGAATCACTCCCTGTGGGTGGGCAACATCCTGCCTGTGTTGGAAATGCTGCTCAAGCACAGGTGGTCAGAAGGACAGAGTGGAATGGAATGGAATAGAATGGAGTAGAGTAGAATAGAATAGAATAGAATAGAATAGAATAGAATAGAACATAGGAGAGTAGAATATAGGAGAGTGGAAAAGAAAAGGGATCGTCCCGTCCAACTGCCGAACAACTTCAGCGCTGACCAAAAGTATAAGCATGACATTAAGTGCATTATCCAAATACCTCTTGAGCACTGACAGCTCTCTGCAAGCCCTCTGGCTCATGGGGAAGGGATCTCCTTAAGCTTTGACTGTAGATGTCCTTGGGGAGGAAGGCTGGTCAGGAGCAGGTGCGAAGGCCAAAGGGCAACCATGCAAATCTGGATGTCTGAACACGGCTTTCTTCGGATGAAAATGTAAAGTCTTGCAGAGAGTCTTTCTGCCTGGAGGCACAGTTAGGAGAGCCTTCATCTCCCTCCTGGCCATCCACGCGTCGGTTTCAAATGCCCACCCAGACTTTTCCTCTTGTTCTAAAAAAATCACGCCAAGATCCCTCCCTATCCCTCTCCCTATGGGCAGAGACCGCATCTGCTTGTGTGTCCCTCATGTGGAGGGAGTGCGCTGCTCAGGCAGGGATGCTCTCCACTGCTCTCTTCATCATGCAGGCCATTGTCACTGAGTGGATCCCCTCGTGACAAAGAGTTGCTGGCATAGGACACAGGCTCCTCACGTCTCCTCACGATTCTAGAACCCTCTCCCATCCCACCCTGGGATGTGCTTTGCCCTCCTGGCTGCCAAGGTAAATCTGAATCCTATGGAGTTGCACTCAGCCAGCACCTCCAAATTCCTTTGCGCAGGGCTGCAATCCGGCCACTCTCCTCCTGGTTTATACTGGAGTCTGCTGCCTCTCTGCCCAGGTGCGGAATCAAGCCCAAGCTCTTGTTATAATTCAGGACCTTAATGATTACCTGGTGCTCCAAAGCTACCTTAGAGCACGGCATCCTGTACGTAGAGAAGGACCCCGCAGATCCCTGCAGACAGTGCAGAGAAGAAGCTCCCTGGATCCACCCAGGGTCTGCAGTTATCCAGCAGCAGCAGCTGGGCCCATTTGGGAAGAGGTGCAGTAAGGCTGGAAGGACGGATGGCAACTGGCTGAGGAGGAGCCAGGAATGTCTTCTGCAACTCCACAAGACAGGGCACAGAAGACAACACAGTGCAATGTCCCGTACACTCTCCTCCGGGAATGAGGAAAGTACCTCTGTTGCACTCAACCCAAAATGCCACCTCTTCCCCTGACCTGAATGGAAGTGTTGCCAGAGAAGGAAGGAGGACTCAGAGACCCAGGCTTGGATGCAGCACAACTTTAATGAGTCTGAGGAAAGAAGGAAAGCAGGGGGCTC
This sequence comes from Neomorphus geoffroyi, assembly GCA_033558235.1. Classification (NCBI taxonomy): domain Eukaryota; kingdom Metazoa; phylum Chordata; class Aves; order Cuculiformes; family Neomorphidae; genus Neomorphus; species Neomorphus geoffroyi. The sequence continues at coordinate 993,202 of JAUMJM010000037.1, forward strand.
ACAGGGAACACCAGGGGCAGCCACCAAGATGCAGTGGAGCTCCTGCAGGGTGTCCGTCTGCCTGCCCTGCAGAGGGAGGGAGGCCAAGAGCTCCCAGTCACCTTGGTATTGGGACAAGGCAAGAGCAAAGGAAAGAGTGAGAAGAGAGTGGGAGAAGGAAAGAATGGCTCAAAGCTCTGTCTCTTGTCCAGCCTCACATCCTGAGGACTTCAGAGGTTCTTGTCCAGGGCCATTGCCATCAGGTTTAGCAGGGCCGACATCTGTAGCAGCTGGTGATGCAGGAGAGGTCAACGCCCCCGGAGGAGATGGGCGTTCCGTTGGAGCTGAGGATGCTGCCAACGGCAGCGGAGGTGGAGGAGCCCACGGCGGTGTTCTGTGGGAAGGAGCTGAGGATGGGGCCAGGCAGGGTCAGCACCACAGCGGAGGGCTGGATGACAACGGTGGAGTCCTGGCACCGCAGGCAACAGGGCTCATTGCAGCTGCTGGCCAGCGGGGTCGGGCCGCAGGGCTGGCAGGGCAGGCAGGGCTCGCAGGGCCGGCACTGGTTGCAGCAGGACATGTCTTGGAGCTAAAGGTGCACCTGGGAGAGAGGCCAGGGAGGAAAGAGAGCACAGGGACTACTCAGGGACTGCAGACAAGCCACCAAAAGGAAGCCAAGGTCCCTGCCATGTGAGGAGGCAGAGGCTCTGCAGCAGGGAACAGACAGCAGGGTCCCTCAAAGAGCAGCCAGGCCCAGGGATCCTCCTGATGAGCCTGGAGCAAAGAGCCACCTCAGCCCAGCCTCAGCCTCAGCCTCTCCCCATGACAGAGCAGCTCTGCTCTGCCCTCTCCCACCACCACCATCTGAGAGCACTGAGAGAAGACCAAGGAGCAGGGATCAGCTGAGCCCTCCTTGAAGGCCAGACCCAGGCCTAGAGGAGGAGGTGGAGGACAAAGGGGGTTCCAACTCACCTGCTTCCCAAGGAAAAGGAGGGGGCAGAAGTGGTTGAGAGAGCAAAAAGCAAGGCTTGCTTTTATCCTGGCCTTGTGCAGCCTCAGGCCCAGAGGAAGCCACAACCATCTTCCTGCAGCTCCTAAGGAATGGAAACATCCCAGGAAGTGACACGGCAGCGGTGCTGGTTCCCCCTGAGTGCCAGAAGGATGTGGTGGAGTCAGGTGAGCTCAGCCTGGAGCACTCCTGGAGCTTTTTATGTAATGATGCTGTGACAGGAAGGACCCCGGTTGCTCCCAGCCCGGCCATCCTTATCTGCTCCTCCAAGAGCTTCTGGGAGAATCACCGTGTCCTCCAAGTTCCTTCCCATCCCAACAGGCAGTGGCTCTTGCCTTCCCAGGCAGTGGCTGCACTTCAGCGTTTCCACTCCCTTTCACCCTAAGGTGCCCTCAGGAGGCAGCTGCCAACCTCTGGGACCTCCTCCTCTCCCTGGATGCTGCCTGGGCATCTGTCCTGCTTCGGGTGTCCTGTCCCTGCTTCAGCGGGAGCTCAAGGCAGCTCCTCAGTCCCATCCCTCGCTCTTGCCTCTGCCCCCACGTGCTCCTGGGCAATGACGTGCGTGGCAGTGGGATTGTGTCCCAGTGTGGGGGATTCTCTGCACGCACATCCGTGTGCTCGTGTGTGCACACCCCTGGGTGACTCTGGGGACACCGTGGTTCTATGGACATGGCCCTTTCTGTGCCCGGCTGTCAGTGCTTGTACGCAGCTCCACGTGTCCCTGTCCTTGTGCGCGTTTGCTTGTGCATCTGTGAGCATCCCTGTGCACACCCGGACTGGGGTTCAACCACGTGCAGCCATCACGATGCAGGCAAGATCTCCCAGCTTTCTCCTTTTACAAAGCACGAAACGGAGGGTGCAGGAGACACGGACTGAAGTTCGTTTCTTGTTCTCCAGGAAACCCCTCTCATGTTGCTTGCTGAGGACCCACAGAGACCATACTTAGAGGAGACAAGGGAAAGGAGCCCAGCCAAACTGTCCTGAGAGCACGGTCAGTGTTGTGATAGGGTCAGACACTTGCTGCAGGAGAACCCCTGCGTGCAATAATGTGCGACCATCAGAGAGAGATGGGAGGAGAAAGAGAAAAGGATGGGCCAAGTCCTCCCACCTGAATGGCTGTGGGCATTCAGAGGAGAAACACGAGTGCGATGCCCATTCTCTGACAACTTCACCACAAACAAGCCCACAGCAATGACCCAGGTGTTCATCACCTGCCTGCATGAGATGCCACCAGCACTGGGGATGAGTCTTCTCCATGCGCTGATGCGTTTCTGCCCCACAAACCCTCAGGCCTCTCTTCCCTGGCACTTAGAGAAGCCTCATCTGGGAGAGCACCGGGCATAAGGCAGGAAATGGAAAGGCAGCAGGGCAGGAAAGCAGGACACAGCCCATCCCATTAGCTGGGATGGTTGGCGTTTCCTGGGAGCTTGTCAGAAAATGATCCCTTCCCCAGAGGGAGCCCCTGGGCCTGAGGCAGGGCAGGAGCACTATAAAAGGCAGCCCAGCTCTCTGCGCTCTCATCCACTTCTCTCACCTCCCTCCCCTTGGCAATCAGGTGAGTGCGAAGCCGCTTCTCCTCCTCCTTCCAGACCAGGTGTCTCCTCGCTGTCAGTCCCAGCTGCTGTGGGCCGTGCTAGCGCAGGGCTGGGAGCTGCTTCTCCTGGCAGAGGGAAGGGGAGAGCAGGGCTTGCCCAGAGAGGGGCTGGGATGTGCTTGAGGTGTCGGTTGGGATTTTATTTGAGCAATGTGTGCTGGGCCAGGAGGTGCTTTGTCTCCCGTGGGGTTGGGTGCAGAGTTGTTCCTCATGAGTCCTCATGCCCTGTTTCCTCCCTGATTCTCCTCCAGGTGCACCACTTGCCCAGAGACATGTCCTGTCGGCCCTGCGAGCCCTGCCTGCCCTGCCAGCCCTGCCAGCCCTGCGGCCCGACCCCGCTGGCCAGCAGCTGCAATGAGCCCTGTTGCCTGCAGTGCCAGGACTCCACCTTTGTCATCGAGCCCTCCCCGGTGGTGGTGACCCTGCCCGGCCCCATCCTCAGCTCCTTCCCACAGAACACCGCCGTGGGCTCCTCCACCTCCGCTGCCGTTGGCAGCATCCTCAGCTCCAACGGAACGCCCATCTCCACCGGGGGCGTTGACCTCTCCTGCATCACCAGCTGCTACAGATGTCGGCCCTGCTAAACCTCATGGCAACATCTCTGCACAAGAACCTCCCGAGACCTCAGAATACGGTGTTGGACAGAAGATAAAGCTTTGAGTCATTGTATTTACAGCTTCAGGCCACTGTTTTCCTTCTTCCACTCTCTTCTCTCTCTTTTTCCTTTGCTATCATTTCCTCCCAACGCCAAACCAGGGGGGAGATTTTGATCTCCCTCCCTCTGCAGGGAGGCAGATGGACACCCTGCAGGAGCTCCACTGCGTCTTGGTGGCTGCCCCTGGTGCTCCCTGTGTGCCACCTGCTTTTCCTCTTTAGACCCATTAAATTTGTGCTGCATCCATGCCTACGTCTCTGAATTCTCCTTCCTTCTCTGGCAACAATTCCCGTCTGATCAGGACAAGGTTGGCTGTTGGAGAGTACCGGATGCCATGCTCCAAGATTACTTTGAAGCACTGGGCAATCACTGAGGTTATGAAATTCAGTGAGACTCCATGTCAGATCCTTCACCTGGGGCAGAGTGGCATCAGACTCCAGGAACAATTGGGAGGGGAGTGGCTGGAGGGCAGCCCTGCACAAAGAGAGCGGCTCAATTGGATTCAGAAGTGCCCTGGCAGCCAAGAGGACAAAGAGCATCTCAGGGTGCAACTGACCCTGCAGAGCCAGCTGGTCAGGAGAGATCTATCCCTCTTTTGCCCCTCATTTGGAAAGGCAGAAGGCTTAATCTTTCTGCATTTGCTTTTCTTCTCTTGTGGCAGCTTGGGATGGGAGAGGGTTCTGGAATCATGGAGTGGTTTCTATTGGAAGGGACCTTAAAACCCATCCAGTTTTGCACTCTTGCCGCCCGCAAAGATCACTCTGACTAGACCAGGCTGCTCAAGGCCCCATCCAACCCATCCCTGAACACTTCCAGGGAGGGGGCATCCACAGCTTCTCTGGAGAGTCCACATGCCAGTGTCTCAACACCTTCATCAAGAAGAATTTGTTCCTAATGTCTAATCTAAATCTTCCCCCTTCCAATTCAAAGGCATTCCTCCTTGTCCTAGCACTAGTTGTCCCTGCCCAGCTTTCCTGGAGCAACTTTCAGGTATTGGAAGGCCGCTCTAAGGTCCCCCCAGAGCCTTCTCCACGCTGAACAACCCCAGCTCTCAGCCTACCTTCACAGAAAACGTGCTCCAGCTCTCTCATCATCTTGTGGCCTCCTCTGGACCCATTCCAACAGTTCCATATCCTTCTTATGTTGGGGATTCCAGAACTGGACACAGGACTCCTCGCGAGGTCTCTCAAGAGATGAGTAGAGAGACAGAATTCCCTCCCTCGCTCTGCTGCCCACACTTCTGCTGATGCAGCCCAGGATACAGTTGGCCTTCTGGACTGCAAGCTCACGTTGACAGTTCATGTCAAGCTTCTGATCAATCAGCACCCCAAGGCTTTCTCCACAGGGCTGCTCCCAATCACGCCATCACCCAGCCTGTATTGAAACCACAAATTGACCTGACCCAGGGGTAGCACCTTGCACGTGGCCTTGTTGAACCTCAGGAGGTTCACACAGACCCACTTCCCCAGCTTTTCCGGGTCTCTCTGGATGAAACCCCTCCTTCTGGTGAGACAACTGCCCCACTCAGCTGGGTGTCGTCCGTAAACCTGCTGAGGATGCCCTCGATCTTGCTGTCCATTAGGCTTGACAGTAGGAAGAAGTTCTTTACTGAGAGGGTGCTTGGCCATTGCAATGCGCTGCCCGGGGAGAAGGTGGAGTCACCGTCCCTGGAGGTGTTTAAGGAGAGATTGGATCAGGCACTTAGTGACATGGTGTAATTGACAAGTAAGAGTAGGTGCAGGTGTGGGAAGGAGCTGAGGATGGGGCCGGGCAGAGTCACCACCACAGGGGAGGGCTGGATGACAACGGTGGAGCTCTGGCACTGCCTGCAACAGGGCTCACTGCAGCTGCTGGCCAGCGGGGTGGGGCCGCAGGGCTGGCAGGGCAGGCACGGGTTGGAGCAGGACATGTCTCTGGGCTGGAACTGCACCTGGCAGAGACAACAGAGAGGAATCAGAGAAGAGACATGTGAGGAGCAGTTTCCTATGAATCCATCACACCATTGGGAATATGTCATAGGGCTGGCAGGGCAGGCACGGGTTGTAGCAGGACATGGCGTGGGGCTGGAGCTGCACTCACAGATTGCACAGAGAAGGGACAAGTCAAAAGAGGACAGAAATCTCTCCTGAGGGCACTGTTAGGCAGGATAGTTTCAAAATCTCAGAGCACCCATATGGGGAGATCATGTGCGATCAAAAGAAGGGAAAGAGAAGGACACGGCACGTACTCTTGCGCAGGAGCCCGTAGCTTCCAGCTGAGAATGGCTGGAGCTTCTGCCTGAGAACGCTTCCAGTACCCCCCGCAGAGTGACCCAGGCTGACGTCACTGCCTGCTCGGCACCCGACCAGCACTGCAGCTGAGTCTTCTGCCCACACTGCTGCGTTCCTGCCCTGGAAATCCTGGGGCCTTTCATCCCAGCACTCAGAAGAAGCCTCCAATGGGAATGGGCATGGAATAAACACGGAAATGAAAAGGCAGCAGTGTTGGAAACCAAAGCACCGCCCATCTCATCAACTGTGATGGTTTGCATTCAAGATGAGCTTGTGAGAAACTTGTTCCATCTGCAAAGGTGCCTCTGGTCCTGCAGCAATGAAGGGTGGGTATAAAAGTCGGCTCAAGTCCCTGCTCTCTCATGCCCTTCTCCTGCCTCCTTCTGCTTGGGAACCAGGTGAGTCTGAATGCTCTTCATCCTCCTCTTTGCAAGTGAGATCTCCACTCCAGGGACATCTCAGCTGATACTGGCTCTGACCTGCTTTGGGGTTTGCTTCTTCTTCCCATGAGAGAGCTTTGTGGGGATAATGTGTGCTAGAGAGAGGCTGTGGTGTGGCTCAGGGTTTTCTTGGTTTAATAACAAGGAGAGAGCCTCTCTGGGCCAGGCTGCTCTTTACACAATCCTGAAGGCTGAGTGGCTTCTGGCCGAGTCTCCAGCTCCGCACTCAGCAGTGGCTGTGGCTGCTCCTCACACCCACCTGTTCTCTGCTTCTTTTCTGTCCTCTCTTCCAGGTACCCTCTGACTTGGAGATATGTCCTGCTACAACCCGTGCCTGCCCTGCCAGCCCTGCGGCCCGACCCCGCTGGCCAGCAGCTGCAGTGAGCCCTGTTGCAGGCAGTGCCAGAGCTCCACCGTTGTCATCCAGCCCTCCCCGGTGGTGCTGACCCTGCCCGGCCCCATCCTCAGCTCCTTCCCACAGAACACCGTTGTGGGCTCCTCCACCTCCGCTGCCGTTGGCAGCATCCTCAGCTGCCAGGGAGTGCCCATCACCTCTGGCTGCTGTGACCTCTCTGGCATTGCCAGCCGCTACTGTGGCAGGAGGTATCGCTCCTGAAGAGATGCTGGGAAAGTCTCAAGGAGAAATCTTGAGGAATTGGGAACATGGTGCTGGGCAGAGGACCAAGATTTTCCAACACTGCGACCAGGAGAGTCAAATGGCTTTGTCTTTCTTGCCTTTTCCTTCTTTGCTTTGGTTCCCCTTGACAGCAAAGGTCCCCCTAAGGCCAGCCTGGTGGGGACCCTCTGTCTCCTCTCCCTCTATGGGGCAGCTTGACAGAAATCACACAGGAACTTGTCTACAGCCAAGGATCTCAGACTCCAAGCTGCTCACTGGCTCCCTGCAATACTGACTTCCACCTGGAGTGATTTTGTTTCCCTCTCTTTACTGCTTAAATTCCTGCTGCATTCAAGCCTGGCCTCCATCTGGTCCTTCCTTCTTGGCCCCTGCCCACTTTGACCACACAGAAAGGCGCTGCTGTGGCACAGAGGAGGGAGAGGGTCCAAGGAGACCCTTCTCCATTCACAGAGGAAGGAGAGGCTGGCACAGCCTGCAGGGTCTCCTCTTTTGGGCACCATGCCTTCAGCTGAGTCAGCCATCCCTGTTGCTGTGCTGGCCGTGACCATCAGGCTTTGCCTTGCAGTGTCTGCCCACAAGTGCTCAGAAAGCACCAACAGCCCCAAGAGCTCTGGAGGAAGGGCCTTCCTCTTGCTCTGGCTGGAACTGTGCCCGTGTGCTGTGTGTGAGGCTCCAGCAGATGATTTGATTTGCAGAACGGCTCGTGTTGTAAAGCAAGGAACAGTCTTTGGGCTGGCCCCCAGCTGCAGTTTCACCTTCCTCTCCCCTCCACCACTCACTCCAGGAGCCGTGGCCAGCAGCTACGGGCAGCGGTAGCCAGAAAAAGTTGCCCATTTGGGGCTTTGCTGTGCAAACCCGTTCCTGTGATCGGCAAAGTCCCCGGAGTGCAGGGCTGGGCAATGCTGGCTGGGTACCAGCCTCTCCTGGCACACTCTGGGAGGATGACAGCACTGCCACAGGGCTCTCGCTGTTCCCCTTTCTATGGTTCTCATTGCAGAGCAGATGAATCACGTTCTCAAAGCTCTTCTTCCTACACGCTGACAGGGAAGGGTGTCCATGGGAGACCTTCCTAGGGAGGAGACATCAGCTCTGCAGAGACACCTTTATGAACAGCAGGAGATTGATCTCACCTGAGTGTGGAGCTCTCCAAGGGAGAGGATTGAGCCTGGAATGAATGTTTCCTCCTCCCTTGAGGCAGCAGTGGTGCTTCTGGAGGTGATTCACCAAGCTCCCATGTCCCCCTGTCCCAGGCACTTGGCTCTTAGCCCCACAGCCAGGCTTGAGCACCAGTGCCCGAGGACAGATGGTGCCCACTCTGGTCAGCTGGGCTCTCCTGCGCAGTGGCATTTGAGGACAGCTCTGGGACAGCCACTGAGGCTGGAGAAAGAGCCTGAGGCTGAATGTGTGCTCAGGTACTGATCACTGCTTGTCATTCTTGGCTTCTGGGGGAGAACTGTGCCTGTGCAGGGCTGAAGCCCCTTGCAGCCCTGGAGAGCAACTACGGCAGGACCTGAAATGTCCAAGGGACCTGAGACCAAGTGAAGTGCAGGAAACAGAGGGCTGCAAACAATTCCCCACCAACGCTGCCTGGAGCCCTTGGACACAAATAGGGGCATGCAGAGCCTCCCGCAGGGCTGGCAGAGCAGAGCTGTAGTGCACTGACCCTCCTTTATGTGAGTGATTGTTTCCTCTTGATCTGCCCCAGTGTGAGCCCTCAAACCGCTGACTTCTCTGAGAAGAAGAGCCACAAAAATAGGATGGGACCACTCTCCAGCCATGGATGAGTGCAGCAATGGCTTGAACAGAGAATCTTATTCACTGGCTGATGGGTCTTTTTCACTTGCTACTACCCAGATGCAGAGAAAGGAAGGGCTCTTCCCTACTTCATCTGCTGAGGCCACGGGGCAAAACCATAAATGCAGCTGGGCCTCCTCCCAAAAGCCTCATTCTCCGGCTGTGGCCACCAGTGGAGGCACAGGGCAAGGGAAGAAGAAGATGATGGGTTACTTGCCGTGAGGACTCACTCCCTGTCCCAGCTCTTTGAAGCAGAAGGCATTTAGAAACCTGTGTTGTCTTGTTTAGGCTGTAGCCTCCAGGTTTCTTGCTCTCTTTTCATCGTCAAAGATCCTGGATCTGGGTGCATCTGGAATCACCTTATAAACTCAGTGGTGATTTTGCCCACAAGGGAATCAGATTTAATAGGAGATGCAGCAGAAAAAAAAAAAAAAATCTGGATTGTGAAAGAGATGTGATATTTAGGAGAAGAAGAAGAAGTAGCAACCCCTTCGAGTTGTTCATTCCTGAGGGAAGTTTTGCATCAGGAACTCGATGCTGGAACCCCTGTGTTTGCCAAGCAGAGGAAGCAGTTGCTCAGGGCTCCCTTGGGATCCTGGGGGAAAGTCAGCAGCCCGAGCAGAGGCTCCGTGTTTCCCATGTGGGCAGGGACTGGGCCCCGCGACAGGGACCTCTGCCCTGGGCACATCTCCAGCAGGCTGGGGCCGTCACCGATCAGCTGCACGCAGGCTCCTTCTGCCCCTGGGAACCTGCTGCTCTGTGGGGCTCATGGAGAGAGCAGTGGAGAGCGTCCCCGCGGGAGCAGCACATTCCCTCGGGATGAGGGACACACAAGGGGACACAGGGACATGGACACACACACCAATAAACAAAGTGCTGCTCCCACAAGCATCCACACCAACAGGGCTGCTTACGAGAACACACAAGACAAGAACACAGGAACCCAAAGACCCATGGACTCTGCTCTTCTCCCTGGGGACTGGGCAGGGTCAGGCAGGATGGGGTCAAAACTCAGCAGCACAACACACCCACCTGGGGAGGCAACAAAAAGCATCAATGGAGTTGAGGTGAGGAGGGAAGGAAGGAGAAGGACATGGCACGTCCTCATTCAAGGCAGCTCTTGGAAATTTCATACAAAGTCTTCTTCTGCATTTGTTTGTCTTTTGAAGAGAGAGTGTTTACCTGGAATTCATTCTTGAGAGACAGGCTCCCTACTACATCATTTCTGGTGTCCCAGCCTCAGCATCTGCAGCCTGTAGGGAGTCCAGCTTCTCCTGGACACACAACATTCTGCTGCCGCTTGGTGAGCTCTTGCTAGCTGCACAAGCTTGGGAGACAGAGGCCCAGGTTCCCCACAGCCCCCAGGAGCTGCTGCTGGGCAGGCTGAGCTCAGAGCTCCAGGCAAGCAGGGACAGGGAGGGAACTGCTCCCCAGAGCACCCCCATGTTTCTGTGCAGCGCTGCACGCTGTGGGAACCAGTGTGGGCTCAGTGCACAGAAATAGGCAGCGCTGTCCTGGAGCTCCACATCCTGCACGTGCAGAAACACGTGGAAGTCCTCTGCAGACAGCACAGAGGAGAACCTCCCTGCATCCATGTGAGGTTTCAGTTTGCTCACCAGCAGCAGCATCTGAGGAGCCTGGGTCTGGTGCTGCTGGTACCACAAGATGTAGGGATAGAAATTACTGGAGGAGAAATTGCAGTGTAGAGTTGAACTGTGTCCTGCCTGGATGGTCATCTCTGCTGGGGACTGCAACACAGAGTCCTTTTGGGATTGACCTGTGAAGTCATAAAAGGGTTTTCAGCTTGGCTTGCCTGGGAAACTCTCCATCTGTCACTCCATCAGCTCGCTCACTGTCCCCACTGCTCAGCTCACTTTTCCAGTTTCTGAAAGGCTGAGCTCTCTGGCCCTGCACACTTCTTCATGGAGGTTCCTGTCACTGTTCACACCCCACATCACCCTGCTTTTCAGCCACACTCCCTGCTCTTTCCCTCCACTCATTCTCTCCAGATCCCCAAGGTTTCTGCCCATCCCTACAGACATTGGTACCATTGTACCCAAAGCACCTCGCAGAGAAGCTCCAACGCGCCCCATCGCTCCGTTCCCCAGCACCGCTCCCTCCCTCTCTCAGGCTTTCTCTCTATTAACAACACATTCAGGAAGGCTGGGTTCCTGCACATTGCGGGGGAGATCTTATTCCTCCTCCATGCCCATCACTCCTGACCTGTCCCACATTATTTGCCATCCCCACACGCAGCCCCTGCTCTCCCAACACAACCACTGCCAGTTCCCCAGGGACTCAGCACTCACGGCTCCTCCCTTCCACCACCAGCAGCACAAATTTTTGCCTCCTTCTGCCCAGCCTGAAAGTCCCATCTCACCAAAGGCTGCCAGTTGCAGCAGGGCTGCCAGCAGAAGGAGGAGCATGTCCCGCTGTCCCTTCCAGGGGCACTCAGGGACCTGCCAGCAGGAGGGACCTGATGCTCGCACCTTGCCCTCTTCTGCCTCTGCCAGCTCAAAGAGGCCTGGAAGCCCCAGCCCAGAGGGTGGAGCCAAACCCCCTCCCTGCTGCTCCAGACAGGCCTCTCGGGGTCTCCTTAGGAACAGGGACAGGGAGTGATCCTGGTGGGGTTTTTTGGAGCAAGAGGAAAATCATGGTAGTGAATATGAAACAGAAACATGGATAGAGGGCATCAATATAAGATCCGGGGATGGGCAGGAGGGAGGTGAAGGCTCTCATCGCACTGTCTCCAGGCAGAAAGACTCCTTGGCTGCGAGACTTTTGCAGCTGCACCTGGATCCAGGGGCTTGGATGACGAAAAAAGCCCAAGAAACCTGGAGGTTGCAGCCTAGACAAGGAAACACAGGTTTGTAAGTGCCCTCTACTTCAAAGACAAGAGGACAAGAGGGAATGGTTTCAAGTTGTTCCAGGGGAGGATTAGACAGGACATTAGGAAGAATTTCTTGACTGAAAGGCTGGTCAGGGATTGAACAGGCTGCCCAGGGAGGTGGTGGAGTAACCATCCCTGGAGGATTGTAAATGCTGGGTAGATGTGTTCCTTAGGGTCAGGGTTTCGTAAGGAGACAGGCACGGCTGGACTCCGTGATCTCAGAGGTCTCTTCCCACCTTAAGATTCTATGATTCTATGATTCAGCTGAAACCAGAGGAGGATTTGATGAAACAGCCCCAAGAATGAGGCACAGCTGGTTCCAGAAAATTTGGTCTTTGATGTTGAAAAGTGTCCAAGAAACCTGGAGGCTGCAGCCTGAAGACGGCAACACAGGTTTGTAAATGCCCTCTGCTTCAAAGATCTGAGACAGGGAGTGAGTACTCACATCAAGTAACCTCTCAGTTAGTGCTCTCCTTCCCTTGCCCTCTGCCTCCACTGGTGGCCACAGCTGCACAGTGAGGCTTCTGGGAGGAGCCCCAGCTGCACTTTTGATTTGACCATGTGGCCTCAGCAGTGCAGGAAGGGAAAAGCCCTTCCTTGCTCTGCACCTGGGTGTCAGCATGTGTAAAGCCCCATCAGCCAGATACTGGGCAAGATTCTCTCTTCAAGCCCTCCCTGCACTCATCCATGTTTGCACAGAGGCTCTGCTCTGCTCCCATCTCTTCTCCTTCTCAGCCAAATCACCAGGGCTGGAGAGAGCCCCTGTGTTCCTCTGTCCCTGCTGGTTTCTCGGTCCAACAGTTGGTAACCACATGTCAGTGATCTTCCTTCCTCCCCTGGGCAACAGGAATGGATGTGGGGGCCTGTTCTCAGGCATTGCCAGCCCAGCGTGGATGGGGAAGCTCAGACAGAGAGTGCTGACTTTCCTGCTGGATGCCACCCTGTGAGATGGAGTCTGTTGCTTTTGAAGCATCACCCCCTTCCCCTGAGAAAGCCCAGGGTCAGTAGTTGTCCTACTGCTTTCCCAGGGTTGCCTGCGAGAGATGTGGGTCTGCTCTGCCAGTCCCGCCGGAGGCTTTGCACACCCCTGTTTGTTTCCCGAGAGCTCCAGGCAGTGCCGGAGGGGAACAGATTTTTGCACCCACCTGCAGCTCTTGGGAAGTGTCCCCAGTACCCTTGTCCTTGTTGATCTCCACATTGCCCTGCCTGCTCTATTTCAGACCAACTTGTGCTCTCTCAGAAATCAACCCTTTCACTGCCCCCATGCCCGTGATTGTTGTCCTCAGCTCCCACACGCTCAGCTCCAATTTCCAGCCTTGATACCCTCAGCCGCTTGGGCAACTTTTCCTGGCTACTGCTGCCCGTGGCTACTGGCCAAGGCTCCTGGAGTGGGTGGTGGAGGGGAGAGGAAGGTGAAACTGCAGCTGGGGGCCAGCCCAAAGACTGTTCCTTGCTTTACCACAGGAGCCATTCAGCCTCTCCTTCCTCTGTGAATGGAGAAGGGTCTCCTTGGACCCTCTCCCGCCTCTGCGCCACAGCAGCGCCTTTCTGTGTGGTCAAAGAGGGCAGGGGCCAAGAAGGAAGGACCAGATGGAGGCCAGGCTTGAATGTAGCAGAAATTTAATCAGTAAAGAGAGGGAAACAAAATCACTCCAGGTGGAAGTCAGTATTGCAGGGAGCCAGTGAGCAGCTTGGAGTCTGAGATCCTTGGCTGTAGACAAGTTCCTGTGTGATTTCTGTCAAGCTGCCCCATAGAGGGAGAGGAGACAGAGGGTCCCCACCAGGCTGGCCTTAGGGGGACCTTTGCTGTCAAGGGGAACCAAAGCAAAGAAGGAAAAGGCAAGAAAGACAAAGCCATTTGACTCTCCTGGTCGCAGTGTTGGAAAATCTTGGTCCTCTGCCCAGCACCATGTTCCCAATTCCTCAAGATTTCTCCTTGAGACTTTCCCAGCATCTCTTCAGGAGCGATACCTCCTGCCACAGTAGCGGCTGGCAATGCCAGAGAGGTCACAGCAGCCAGAGGTGATGGGCACTCCCTGGCAGCTGAGGATGCTGCCAACGGCAGCGGAGGTGGAGGAGCCCACAACGGTGTTCTGTGGGAAGGAGCTGAGGATGGGGCCGGGCAGGGTCAGCACCACCGGGGAGGGCTGGATGACAACGGTGGAGCTCTGGCACTGCCTGCAACAGGGCTCACTGCAGCTGCTGGCCAGCGGGGTCGGGCCGCAGGGCTGGCAGGGCAGGCACGGGTTGTAGCAGGACATATCTCCAAGTCAGAGGGTACCTGGGAGAGAGGACAGAAAAGAAGCAGAGAACAGGTGGGTGTGAGGAGCAGCCACAGCCACTGCTGAGTGCGGAGCTGGAGACTCGGCCAGAAGCCACTCAGCCTTCAGGATTGTGTAAAGAGCAGCCTGGCCCAGAGAGGCTCTCTCCTTGTTATTAAACCAAGAAAACCCTGAGCCACACCACAGCCTCTCTCTAGCACACATTATCCCCACAAAGCTCTCTCATGGGAAGAAGAAGCAAACCCCAAAGCAGGTCAGAGCCAGTATCAGCTGAGATGTCCCTGGAGTGGAGATCTCACTTGCAAAGAGGAGGATGAAGAGCATTCAGACTCACCTGGTTCCCAAGCAGAAGGAGGCAGGAGAAGGGCATGAGAGAGCAGGGACTTGAGCCGGCTTTTATACCCACCCTTCATTGCTGCAGGACCAGAGGCACCTTTGCAGATGGAACAATTTTCTCACAAGCTCATCTTGAATGCAAACCATCACAGTTGATGAGATGGGCGGTGCTTTGGTTTCCAACACTGCTGCCTTTTCATTTCCGTGTTTATTCCATGCCCATTCCCATTGGAGGCTTCTTCTGAGTGCTGGGATGAAAGGCCCCAGGATTTCCAGGGCAGGAACGCAGCAGTGTGGGCAGAAGACTCAGCTGCAGTGCTGGTCGGGTGCCGAGCAGGCAGTGACGTCAGCCTGGGTCACTCTGCGGGGGGTACTGGAAGCGTTCTCAGGCAGAAGCTCCAGCCATTCTCAGCTGGAAACTATGGGCTCCTGCTCATGAGCATGTGCCGTGTCCTTCTCTTTCGCTCTTGATGAACACTTGTTGTTGCCTCCCCAGTTGGATGCATTTCACTAGAGTTTTTGTCCCCATCCTGCCTGACCCTGCCCTCAGGAGAGATTTCTGTCTTGTTTTGACTTGTCCCTCCTCTGTGCAGCCTGTGAGTGAACAAACGATTCCATGGCCAAGCCTGGGGCCTTGTCCGTTCCCGGAATGCTGAAGTCCTGCCCCAGTTCCAACTGTTTTCTTCTGCAGAGCCCACAGCTTGATGTGCTCCTACAGCCTTGACCCTGACAGGCTGGAGAGGTGGCCCTGTGCCAGTCTCATGGTGTTCACACATCCAAATAAAAGTTCCTGCGTATGGTTTAGGACAATCCCAATCATGGATAGAGGCTGGGCGATGAGTGGATTGAGAGCAGCCCTGTGGAGAAGGGCTTGGAGGAACTGGTGGATGACAAACTCAATATGAGCTGTCAACGTGTGCTTGCAGCCCGGAAAGCCTGAGCTGCATCAAAATCTCTCCCCAACGTCCACTCCTTGAACCTGACAGCTTTTCTGGTCTGTTTTGCTCTTTCCTAGGACCTCCTGAACCTGAAGTGGGACCAAAATGTCACAGCAGGGCAATGTTAATGACATTTGTCTTTGCTGCACAGGCTGGGGAGGCAGAGCCCTGGCCTCACCGTAATCCCAACACGAGGAGAGGGAGAGGAGCAGGACAGCTGGAAGTGTTACAGTGTAGGAGAGAGGCCTGAATGCAGAACAGGAATGAATGCTGGGTGGACAAGAGGACGCACAGATGTGTGGAATAATGGAAAGGTGCGGGAAAGTAAACTTGTGGCTGCAGACATGAAGAAGGCAGAGAGAAAGGTGAGGGAGGGTTCTCAGAGTCGAGGAAGAGTGGGTTAGAGGTTGTAGCTACAAGGAGAAATGGGTCAAAAGATGGATGTGTGTGTGGATGGATGGATGGAGAGAGACCGGAACACTGGAAGGGAGAGTGGGTGTTAGGGTGAAGGCCAGAGGGCTGAATTCAGGGCTAGAACTGCTGAAAGCCCGAGGGAAAGAGTAGGTCTAGTGAAAGGCTATTGAAAGATGAGCAGTCCTCATGCACAGGAGATCTTGATCTTCCAGCTGAGGATGGCTGGTCCTCCTGCCTGAGAAGAACACTTCAAGCAGCCCCACAGAGTGACCCAGGCTGATGTCACTGCCTCCTCTGGACTCGTCCAGCACTTGAGATGAGTCTTTTGCCTGCACTGTAGCACTCCTGCCCTGGAAATCCTGGGGCCTTTCATTCCAGGCTTCCTTTGAAGAAGACTTCATTAGGGATTGGGTGTGGAACAAACCTGGAAAAGAAAAGGCATCAGTGCAGGAAATGAAAAGCCAAGCCCATCTCATCAGCTGTGAGGGTTTGAATTCAAGATGAACTTGTCAGAAGATTTTTTCCCCCTGCAGAGATGCCTCTCTCCCGTGGCATTGAAGGGCAGGGATAAAAGCCAGCCAAGTGCTTGCTCTCTCATCTCCTTCCATTTCCTCCTTCTCCTCGGGCACCAGGTGAGTCTGAATCCTCTTCATCCACCTCTTCCAAGGTGAGATCTGCATTCAGTGGACATCTCACTTGATGTTGGCTTGGTCATCTGCTGGGGCTTGGAGCACCTTTTCATGAAAGAGGGAAGTGGAGAGAAGTCAAGATGGGAGTTTGCTGAGGGGGCTTTTTAGTTTATGA
The DNA here is from genome assembly GCA_033558235.1 of Neomorphus geoffroyi. Classification (NCBI taxonomy): domain Eukaryota; kingdom Metazoa; phylum Chordata; class Aves; order Cuculiformes; family Neomorphidae; genus Neomorphus; species Neomorphus geoffroyi. The sequence continues at coordinate 1,009,244 of JAUMJM010000037.1, forward strand.
ACGAGGAGAGATCTTCCTCGGGTCAGGCTGCTTTCCATAGGGCCCTGCTCTGATGAGGCAATGAAGACCCTGCGACTTCTCCTCATTGGTGGCCTTGGCTCATTTGTAAAAGCGTAACCAGGCTGCTCCTCACCTAAATTTGATGCTCTGCTTCCTCCCTGCCTGTCTGCCAGGTGCAGCTCTTGCCCAGAGACATGTCGTGCTACAACCCGTGCCTGCCCTGCCAGCGCTGTGGCCCGACCCCGCTGGCCAGCAGCTGCAGCAGGCAGTGCCAGAGCTCCACCGTTGTCATCGAGCCCTCCGCTCTGGTGGTGACCCTGCCCGGCCCCACCCTCAGCTCCTTCCCACAGAACACCGTAGTGGGCTCCTCCACCTCAGCTCTGAGGGAACTTGCATCTCGTCCAGCAGTCTTGGTCTAGTGCAGGTAGACAGGAAACTCCACATGAGCCAGCAGTGTACTCAAGTGGCCAAGAAGGCCAATGGTATCTTGGCCTGCATCAGGAATAGTGTGGCCAGCAGGACCAGAGAGGTCATCATCCCCTTATACTCGGCACTGGTCAGGCTGCACCTTGAGTCCTGTGTCCAGTTCTGGGCCCTCAGTTTAAGAAGGATGTGGAGATGCTGGAGTGTGTCCAGAGGAGAGCGACGAGGATGGGGAAGGGGCTGGAGCACAAGCCCTGTGAGCAGCGACTGAGGGAGCTGGGGTTGTGTAGCCTGAAGAAGAGGAGGCTCAGGGGAGACCTTATTGCTCTCTACAAGTGCCTAAAAGGAGGTTGTAGTCAGGTTGGTGTCTTCTCTCAGGCGACCGGTGACAGAAGGAGAGGACACGGTCTCAAGCTTCGCCAGGGGACGTTTAGGCTCGATATTAGGAAAAAATTCTTCACTGAAAGGGTGATTGGCCATTGGAATGCGCTGCCCGGAGAGGTGGTGGAGTCACCGTCCCCGGAGGTGTTTAAAGGGAGATCGGATGAGGCTCTTAGTGACACGGTTTAGATGATGAGTAGGTGTTGGTGTTGGATCATAGGCTGGACTCGATGATCTCAAAGGTCTTTTCCAGCCTTGTGATCCTGTGATCTCTCCTGCATCACCAGGCCTTATGGTGGCAGAAGGTGCCGTACCTGCTAAAGCTGCTGGGGACGGCTCTTGCGAAGTCTCCCTGAGGTCTCTGGACATGGTGCTGGGCAAAGGATGGATCTTCGGGCCGTTGCTTTCACAGGAATTGACCTTTTTTTCTCTCCTCCAGAAAAGGCTGGCCGGAAGGGGACAGAACAGTCTCTCAGAAAACACGGCCCTTATCTCACCTTCCATTTGCACCCCTACCACTCTTTCTCTCTTTCTCTCTTTCCTGCTCTTCCCCAGAGCTGTTGGGCTCCCCAAAGCCAGCCTTCAAGCTGTGGCAAAGGCAAAGGGATGCCTTGCATGACCTTCACCATGGCCAAGGGTGCAGTCTCTCACTTGCTCCTCATAATCCTCCCACTGAGAACCTGTGCTTGAATTGATCTTAATTACCCTTTGAGACTCATTAAAGATTTCTGCAAGTCACCCTGGATCTCTGAGTTCTTCCCTCCCTGGGAGCCCTCCCAAGCTGCCCAGGAAGAACGGCTTTGAATTTGGCAGGCTCATGGACTGGGGTGCTTCCTGCTCTGGTCACTGCTGTGCTGGGGAAGGGGGAGAGGACAGAAGAGGTCCCCAAAGGTTGGCAAGTGTGTTGATGAAGGAATAGACTGAGGGATGGTCCACGGACTCACCTCCACCTTCTCCTCCCCTCCATTGCCCAGGCTAGGGCCATGGAGAGCACGCGTGGGCATGGCCAGCAGGGATCCACCTCTCTTCCAGCCCCACCACCACTCCTGCACCACTTGCCAGGTTCCAGAGTTTGGCAGGCGTGCAGGGCTGACATCAAGCAGTTTGCATAGGGTGAAACAAGTGTTAAAGGAGGTGCCTGAGAGGAGCAGGGACTCAGTCACACCCAGGAAAAGGTGGAAAAAAGGCTGTGGCAGGCAGCAGGAAAGAGAAATGGTAGTCCTGGTGACAAGGAAAGGGAGGAAACCAAAGGGTGCTCAGGTAAATCCTTTGTGTTGGTGTCAGAGGAATAAAATTATGCACTGCTGCGAGGAAAGGGAAGCACTTCACCCCAGGGGAAGGCCTGGCCCTGCCAGGGCTGAGGAGTGGTGGAACAGCACAGCAGAGAGAACCTGGCAGAGCTCTGACAAACTTTTCTGGTCTCTTGGAGTGGAGCTTGGCCAGGTAAGGGCTGGCTCCTCTTGCAACTCTTTCTAGGTCTGATGATTCCTGGAGGCACTTGTACCTTAATTGCCCCACTCCTGCTTTCCTTGTTCTTAATTGCCTGCCTGGAGTAGCCAAGGAGCATTTTAATGGTGATCTAAAATTGTGTGGAGATCTTATCGCAGGCCCTCAGGCAGGGAAACCACACTGGGTGGAGCTGCTGCCCTGTGTGCACAAGGGAGCTCAGCTCTCAGAGAACACCCGATGGGCTGAGCATCCTCTGCACACAATGAGGGTCAGTTTCTTCAATTCACCCTGAAATCCTTGATCCCTGTCCTCACAACAGGCCCCCAAGGTCACCCTGGTGGGGACCATGTAGCTTCTCCCAGTTTGTGGGACAGGCAGACAAACATCACGCAGGAACAAGCCCGAACATCCACAGCCCAGCCGTGCAGACTCTCTCCTTCCCGCAGTGCTCCCTGCATTGCTGATTTCCACTTGAACTGACTTTGTTTCTCTCTTTTGACTCTGCTGCATTCAAACGGGACCTCCATGTGGTCCTTCTCTCTATGGACACTTTCCAGATGCCAGAGGAGAGAGGAAGGGGATGAGGGCACAAGGAAACCCGTTTCCATTCACTGAGGAATGGGAGATTGGGACACCTCGCCGTAGCCGCTCGTCTGGGCAGCATCCCCTGGATCTGAGGAAAGCAGCCCTGGATTCTCTGCTGCCAGTGACCATCAGTGCTGTGTCTCTGCCCACAAATGCTCTGAAAGGCAGGAGGTCCCGAAGAGTCAGCAGCCCCATGAGCTCTGGAGGAAGGGCGTCCCTCTTGCTTGCTCTGTTTGGAGCTGCCCTGGGGTGATAAGGGGTGGGTGAGCAGCTCTGGAAGGTGATTTGCTGTAGAGAATGGCAGGAGCTGGAATGCAGGGAGCAGCCTTTGACATAGCCCATATCTGCTGCTCCACCTTTCCCTCCTCTCCACCATCCAATCTAGAAGAAGCCCAGGCCAGCAGCCATGGGCAGGAGTAGCTGGGAGATGCTTTTCCAAGGAATGACTGCTGAATGCATCAAGGCTGGAAATTGGAGCTCAGCACACGGGAGCTGAGGGCAATCAGCATGGAAATGGGGAGAGGGGAAGGGAGGTGTTTTGAGGGAGTGCGGCAGGGAACCTCCACGGGGAAACAGCCTCATTGTGCTGGGAGGGAGGGAAAGGGAAAGACACAGCACATCCTCCCTCAAAGAGAGCCCTTGAGTGAGCAGCCCAGGATTGCAGGGCTGGGAGCAGATGGGTCCCTTCCTGTCACCGCGGCCAAGGCAGCCCCACCAGTGCACCCAGCCCAGCATCATCTGCCTGCACAGCACCCACCTGGCAATGCAGGTGCATCTTGTCCAGGCTCTGACACATTGCTGACCCAGAAATCCTGGAATGCCTCGATCACAGCACTCCCAAGAAGCCTCCATGAGGGAAGGGCACTGCGTAAGCCAGGAAATGAACAGGTAGTGTTGGGGAAAACAAGCACCCAGCCCCTGCCATTAGCTGGGATGTTTTCCACCCATCACGAGCACCTCGGAAAATTGCCACCTCTGTGGAAGCTGTGTCTGGGCCTGGGGCAGGTCAGGGCCACCATAAAAGCCAGCCCAACTCCTTGCTCTCTCATCAACTTCACACGCCTCCTTCTCAGGATCAGGTGACTGTCAAGTCCTTTCCTCCTTTCCTTTTCCTCTACACGCACATTCATACTTAATCCTGTGCTGGGTCCTTTTTGTTGCTTGTGTTGGGAGGTGGAAGAAGGACAAATTTCTTACTCAAATTGTGTCGCACAGTGGTCTGAAGAGACTCCCTCTTGAAGAAATAGTAAGCAGCATCGTTGGGCTTGGTGACACTCGGCAGTACCGTGTCTGGGTGAGGCCATAAAACCCTTTTGCCTCACTGCCCAGTTTCTACCTCCCTTAGCAGCTACCTATGACATATTCCCAATGGTGAGATTGATTCATAGAAAGTGCTCCTCACATGTCTCTTCTCTGATTCCTCTCTGTTGTCTCTGCCAGGTGCAGTTCCAGCCCAGAGACATGTCCTGCTCCAACCCCTGCCTGCCCTGCCAGCCCTGCGGCCCGACCCCGCTGGCCAGCAGCTGCAATGAGCCCTGTTGCAGGCAGTGCCAGAGCTCCACCGTTGTCATCCAGCCCTCTGCTGTGGTAGTGACCCTGCCCGGCCCCATCCTCAGCTCCTTCCCACAGAACACCGTTGTGGGCTCCTCCACCTCCGCTGCCGTTGGCAGCATCCTCAGCTCCAATGGAACGCCCATCTCCTCCGGGGGTGTTGACCTCTCCTGCATCACCAGCCGTTACTGTGGCAACAGATGCCAGCCCTGCTAAAGCCACTGATGACAGCCCACAGCAGGACCCCCAGCCATCCATCCACACCTGGATTCTCAACTGAGGACAGGGCTCCTGGCCATCGCTTTCAGAGGGGCTGAGCATCCAGTGCTGCCCTTTCCTAAGGAGAGCAGCTGGGGCTCTCTGAAATCCTGGCCAAAGTGTGACTTCCCAGCCTTCCCCTCTCTTCCATCTCTTTTTGGTCTTCTGTTTTTCTGGGCTGTAAGACCCTCCAAGCCAGGCTGAGGGGGCTGCTGACCCCTCTCCCTCCATGTACCAGGCAGTTGGATGCCCTGTGAGATCTCCGCTGTGGGCAATGGGCACAGACGTCTGACAGTGCCAGGGCTCCCCCTGCTCTGGCTGCCCCCTCCTCTACAAGCCACCTCCTTGCCCTCTTCAGCGTCATTAAAGTTTTCTGCATTCCAGCCTCTGCCTCCAAGTAATCCTTTCCTCGTGTCATTGTCTGGAGCTGTCAAGGAAGAAAGGCATTTTCCTTGGGTGGTGGGAGGAAAGGTGATGGCACAACTGGCCCTTTAGTCATTCCCAGAAGCAGGAGAGAGTGGCACACAGGAGAAGGACTGCCTTCCAGTCTGTGTCTCCTGGAGCCGACTAAGATATACACGGCTCCTCCTAAGCCAGCTGTGATCATGCTGTGCATTCCGGCATCATGCCCTTGACTCGGTCCTTCACAACGTCCATTCCTCTGAACTGGAGAGGCATTTGATAGGTGGGCTCTCTGTTGGATGAGGACGTGGTTGGATGGTGACATTCAGAGAGCAGAGGTGTACAAGCAGTGCGTGCCCTGCCAGCCATGGCTCCTCCTACGCCCGTGTTTGTCAGGCCCTACATTCTGGCATGAGGCACCTGACAGTGTCCCCCAGAACATCCTTCCCTCTTAATCAGAGAGACACGGTTTTGATTGGTGGACTGTTGAGTGGAGAAGGAATTTGTTTGGTGGCCGCATTCAGAGAGTAGTGGTCAACAGCTCGATGTCGAGACGGAGATTCATGAAAAGTGGTGTCCCTTAGGGGTCCGTAGTGGGAGCAGGGCTGTTGAATATTTTCATCACAGCATCGTAAGGTTGGAAAAGACCTTTGAGGTCATCGAGTCCAAGCTATGGCCCAACACCTGCACCTACTCTTACTTGTCAATTACACCATGTCACTAAGTGCCTGATCCAATCTCTCCTTAAACACCGCCAGGGACGGTGACTCCACCTTCTCCCCGGGCAGCGCATTGCAATGGCCAAGCACCCTCTCAGTAAAGAACTTCTTCCTACTGTCAAGCCTAATGGACAGCAAGATCGAGGGCATCCTCAGCAGGTCTACGGACGACACCCAGCTGAGTGGGGCAGTTGTCTCACCAGAAGGAGGGGTTTCATCCAGAGAGACCCGGAAAAGCTGGGGAAGTGGGTCTGTGTGAACCTCCTGAGGTTCAACAAAGCCACGTGCAAGGTGCTACCCCTGGGTCAGGTCAGTTTGTGGTTTCAATACAGGCTGGGTGATGGCGTGATTGGGAGCAGCCCTGTGGAGAAAGCCTTGGGGTGCTGATTGATCAGAAGCTTGACATGAACTGTCAACGTGAGCTTGCAGTCCAGAAGGCCAACTGTATCCTGGGCTGCATCAGCAGAAGCGTGGGCAGCAGAGCGAGGGAGGGAATTCTGTCTCTCTACTCATCTCTTGAGAGACCTCACGAGGAGTCCTGTGTCCAGTTCTGGAATCCCCAACATAAGAAGGATATGGAACTGTTGGAATGGGTCCAGAGGAGGCCACAAGATGATGAGAGAGCTGGAGCACGTTTTCTGTGAAGGTAGGCTGAGAGCTGGGGTTGTTCAGCGTGGAGAAGGCTCTGGGGGGACCTTAGAGCGGCCTTCCAATACCTGAAAGTTGCTCCAGGAAAGCTGGGAAGGGACAACTAGTGCTAGGACAAGGAGGAATGCCTTTGAATTGGAAGGGGGAAGATTTAGATTAGACATTAGGAACAAATTCTTCTTGATGAAGGTGTTGAGACACTGGCATGTGGACTCTCCAGAGAAGCTGTGGATGCCCCCTCCCTGGAAGTGTTCAGGGATGGGTTGGATGGGGCCTTGAGCAGCCTGGTCTAGTCAGAGTGATCTTTGCGGGCGGCAGGAGTGCGAAACTGGATGGGTTTTAAGGTCCCTTCCAATAGAAACCACTCCATGATTCCAGAACCCTCTCCCATCCCAAGCTGCCACAAGAGAAGAAAAGCAAATGCAGAAAGATTAAGCCTTCTGCCTTTCCAAATGAGGGGCAAAAGAGGGATAGATCTCTCCTGACCAGCTGGCTCTGCAGGGTCAGTTGCACCCTGAGATGCTCTTTGTCCTCTTGGCTGCCAGGGCACTTCTGAATCCAATTGAGCCGCTCTCTTTGTGCAGGGCTGCCCTCCAGCCACTCCCCTCCCAATTGTTCCTGGAGTCTGATGCCACTCTGCCCCAGGTGAAGGATCTGACATGGAGTCTCACTGAATTTCATAACCTCAGTGATTGCCCAGTGCTTCAAAGTGATCTTGGAGCATGGCATCCGGTACTCTCCAACAGCCAACCTTGTCCTGATCAGACGGGAATTGTTGCCAGAGAAGGAAGGAGAATTCAGAGACGTAGGCATGGATGCAGCACAAATTTAATGGGTCTAAAGAGGAAAAGCAGGTGGCACACAGGGAGCACCAGGGGCAGCCACCAAGACGCAGTGGAGCTCCTGCAGGGTGTCCATCTGCCTCCCTGCAGAGGGAGGGAGGTCAAAATCTCCCCCCTGGTTTGGCGTTGGGAGGAAATGATAGCAAAGGAAAAAGAGAGAGAAGAGAGTGGAAGAAGGAAAACAGTGGCCTGAAGCTGTAAATACAATGACTCAAAGCTTTATCTTCTGTCCAACGCCGTAGGTCTGAGGTCTCGGGAGGCTCTTGTGCAGAGATGTTGCCATGAGGTTTAGCAGGGCCGACATCTGTAGCAGCTGCTGATGCAGGAGAGGTCAACGCCCCCGGAAGAGATGGGCGTTCCGTTGGAGCTGAGGATGCTGCCAACGGCAGCGGAGGTGGAGGAGCCCACGGCGGTGTTCTGTGGGAAGGAGCTGAGGATGGGGCCGGGCAGGGTCACCACCACCGGGGAGGGCTCGATGACAACGGTGGAGCTCTGGCACTGCCTGCAACAGGGCTCATTGCAGCTGTTGGCCAGCGGGGTCGGGCCGCAGGGCTGGCAGGGCAGGCAGGGCTCGCAGGGCCGACAGGACATGTCTCTGGGCAAGAGGTGCACCTGGGGGAGAATCAGGGAGGAAACAGGGCATGAGGACTCATGAGGAGCATCTCTGCACCCAACCCCACGGCAGGCAAAACACCTCCTGGCCCAGCACACATTGCTCAAATAAAATCCCAACCGACACCTCAAGCACATCCCAGCCCCTCTCTGGGCAAGCCCTGCTCTCCCCTTCCCTCTGCCAGGAGAAGCAGCTCCCAGCCCTGCGCTAGCACAGCCCACAGCAGCTGGGACTGACAGCGAGGACACACCTGGTCTGGAAGGAGGAGCAGAAGCGGCTTCGCACTCACCTGATTGCCAAGGAGAGGGAGGTGAGAGAAGTGGATGAGAGCGCAGAGAGCTGGGCTGCCTTTTATAGTGCTCCTGCCCTGCCTCAGGCCCAGGGGCTCCCTCTGGGGAAGGGATCATTTTCTGACAAGCTCCCAGGAAACGCCAACCATCCCAGCTAATGGGATGGGCTGTGTCCTGCTTTCCTGCCCTGCTGCCTTTGCATTTCCTGCCTTATGCCCGGTGCTCTCCCAGATGAGGCTCCTCTAAGTGCCAGGGAAGAGAGGCCTGAGGGTTTGTGGGGCAGAAACACTTCAGCGCATGGAGAAGACTCATCTCCAGTGCTGGTGGCATCTCATGCAGGCAGGTGATGAACACCTGGGTCATTGCTGTGGGCTTGTTTGTGGTGAAGTTGTCAGGAAATGGGCATCGCTCTAGTGTTTCTCATACGGGTGCTCAAGGATTCACATGTGAAAGTACACAGAATTACTGAGTTCTTTGGGTTGGAAGGGACCTTTACAGGTCACTATGTGCAACCTCCCTGCCAGATCAAGGACATCTTTAACCCAGTCATGTTGCTCAAAGTTCCGTGCAACCTGCCCTTGAATGTTTCCAAGGATGCGGCCTCCACTGCCTCCCTGAGGAACAAGGGTTTCACCACCCTCAGTGCAAAAACTTCCTTCTTTTTATCTGGTCAAAATCTCTCCTCCCTTAGTTTGAAGCCATTCTCCTTGTGCTGTCTCAAGAGACCTTTGTAAATAGCCTGTACCGCTCTTTCCTAGATACCCCGTTTAAGTACCTGAAGGCCGCTATAAGAGCTCTCTGCAGACTTGACCCATCCTTTTCTACTGCTCCCGTCATCTCTCTCTGGTGGTAACAAGACATGAGCCGACAGGAACCTCATGAAGTTCAATAAGAAGTCCTGCCTCTGCCCAACAACCCCATGCAAAACCAAATGCCTGAATTCCCAAGTGTCCCAGTTTGACAGAAATGGATCTGGGAGTCCTGGTCAGTACGAAAGTGAACGCAAGCCAGCAATGTGCCCGTGTTGCAAGGAAGGATGGCGGTATCCTGGGCTGTAGGAGGAAAAGTTTTGCAGAGGATCAAGGGAGGATTTTTCCACCCTTTTCTTCATCATTCTTGAGACCAGACCTGGATGCCCTACAGAGGGACCTTGACAGGCTGGCTAACTCCAATAGCATGAGGTTTAACAAGTCTAAATGCCGCGTCCTACACTTTGGACACAACAACCCCATGCAGAGCTACAGGCTGGGTGCAGAGTGGCTGGAGAGTAGTCAGGCGGAGAGGGACTTGGGAGTGCTGGTGGACAGGAAACTCCACATGAGCCAGCAGTGTACTCAAGTGGCCAAGAAGGCCAGTGGTATCTTGGCCTGCATCAGGAACAGTGTGGCCAGCAGGACCAGAGAGGTCATCATCCCCTTCTACTCGGCACTGGTCAGGCCGCACCTTGAGTCCTGTGTCCAGTTCTGGGCCCTCAGTTTAAGAAGGATGTGGAGATGCTGGAGTGTGTCCAGAGGAGGGCGACGAGGATGGGGAAGGGGCTGGAGCACAAGCCCTATGAGGAGCGACTGAGGGAGCTGGGGTTGTTTAGCCTGGAGAAGAGGAGGCTCAGGGGAGACCTTATTGCTCTCTACAAGTGCCTAAATGGAGGTTGTAGTCAGGTTGGTGTCTTCTCTCAGGCGACCGGTGACAGAAGGAGAGGACACGGTCTCAAGCTTCTCCAGCGTAGGTTTAGGATTGACATTAGGAAGAAGTTCTTTAGAGGGTGATTGTTCATTGGAATGCGCTGCCCGTGGAGGTGGTCGAGTCACCATCCCTGGAGGTGTTCAAAGAGAATTTGCATGAGGCACTTAGTGCCATGGTGTAGTTGACAAGTAGGAGTAGGTGTAGGTGTAGGTGTTGGATCATAGGTTGGACTTGATGATCTCAAAGATCTTTTCCAACCTTACGATACTGTGATCCTGTGAATGTGTCTGGTGCTGGTTTCCTTGGAACAAGACGGATACTCACATACTGTAGAGAGAGCAACGAAGGGCCACAGTGGGGATGGAGGGACCAGAGCACCTCACCTACGGGGAAAGGCTGAGAGAGCCGCTACTTGACTTGCTGCCATCTGCTGTGGTGTGGAGCCCTCCTGGAATGAGGGGCCCACGTGTAGTAAACTCCAGGCTGTCTATCCTGCACTCCACCCTCCAAAGCACTCTGACCGACTGCCTCCCCGAGGGCCAAAGGCACAGAGAAGGCTACATCCTCCCTCTTCCATGTGACATCCCAGCCATGTTAAGGCTGGCCTGTGGGGACACACAACTCAATGAAAAGATGAAGTTCCTAGTTGGGCTGCTGCTTCCTTTGCCCCCGCTGAATTTGAATGTAGGGGATAAAACACTCTCAAATGCTTCCTCAGGGCTTGGGAGTGCGGCAGGGAGCCTCCACGGGGAAACAGCCTGGTTGTGCTGGGAGGGAGGGAAAGGGAAAGACACAGCACATCCTCCCTCAAAGAGAGCCCTTGAGTGAGCAGCCCAGGATTGCAGGGCTGGGAGCAGATGGGTCCCTTCCTGTCACCGCGGCCAAGGCAGCCCCACCAGTGCACCCAGCCCAGCATCATCTGCCTGCACAGCACCCACCTGGCAATGCTGGTGCATCTTGTCCTGTCTCTGACACGTTCCTGACCCAGAAATCCTGGAATGCCTGGATCACAGCACTCCCAAGAAGCCTCCATGAGGGAAGGGCACTGCGTAAGCCAGGAAATGAACAGGTAGCGTTGGGGAAAACAAGCACCCAGCCCCTGCCATTAGCTGGGATGTTTTCCACCCATCACAAGCACCTCAGAAAATTGCCACCTCTGTGGAAGCTGTGTCTGGGCCTGGAGCAGGTCAGGGCCACCATAAAAACCAGCCCAACTCTCTCATCTACTTCTCTCACCTCCTTCTCCTTTGCAAGCAGGTGAATGTAAAGCCTTTTCAGCCCGTCCTTTTTCTGGTCTTGCAGCTTCATGCTTCTGCATCCTGTTGCTGGTCGTGGTGCTGCTTTTCATGGGAGAGGGAAAAAGGGAGAATTTCAGACTCCAATTCTGTCAGGGACTTGCCCAAAGAGGCTCTTTCTTGAAGAAATAGCCAGCAGTCTCATTGGGGCTGGTGACACTCGGCAGTACCCTTTCTGGATGAGGCCAGGAATCCCTTTTGCCTCACATCCCAGTTTCTGTCTCCCATCCAAGCAGCTTTCTTTGACAGCTTTGCACCGTGGTAATGGAATCATGGAAAACGGGTTGTTATCTGTCCCTGTGCGATGACTTCTCTGTATTCTCTCTGCCAGGTGCAGTTCCAGCCCCAAGCCACGTCCTGCTCCAACCCGTGCCTGCCCTGCCAGCCCTGCGGCCCGACCCGCTGGCCAGCAGCTGCAATGAGCCCTGTTGTAGGCAGTGCACACACGGTGACTGGGCCGACGACAGCACCGCACAGAGTGTCCCCACAGCAACAGGCACTTTGTGCAGGCCTTTGAACCCCTGCCTTCTCACGGCTTGGTTCAGGTGCCCACCTTCCCTGAGTTTGGCTTTAGCCACACTGGAGCATTTCTGTTCCCTTGTCAGCCTTCAGTCCTGTGAACTGCTCCAAACCCTCATATGCCTTGGTTATCACGGTCTCCTGGGGGCAGAAAAGGAACTCCTGAAAGCACTGCTGGGCTCACAATAGCAGCTCAAGCACACAGCCCCTGTCAGAGACAGATTTTCAGTCCTACTGAACTGGTTTCCCTGAAATCCTTTGCCTTGCAGCTCTTTGCAGTGAAGGCAGCGCTCTTGGGTGCTGACCTTACAGTGCAGCAGCCCAGCTGCTCTTGCTGCCAGGAGCGGTCACGCTGCGATCCTGCCGGTGTGGAGGGCAAGGGCAGAACGATACCTCGGACTCACCCAGGACCTCAGAGGGCCCATAAGACCCTCCAGACTCAGCTCCAGAACCATCCAGAGGGAGCTCTGCACAAGCCCACTGGGGATCCCTCCACCTTGGGACATCAACCTATCCATAACGCTCTCCTCTCCTCCCCTTCTCTCTTTCTCCCTTTTCCCCAACCACAGCTTTGGCAGCCAACGCCTCTCTTACTCCTAAGGCAGCCCGGAGAAATAAAGTCCTTTTTGAAGAAGTGTTTGGCATCTTTTCTCCTTCACCGAGCCAGGTGGGCACTGAACCCATAACGCTAAGGACAGGCCCCTGGTCTTACCCCAGCCAGCCCTGGCCTGTCCAGACTGGGTCGTGACACAGGGTTAGCAGATTCATGGAGGTGATTATGGCACGTGGGGCCTGGTGCTCATCTAGGGAGCTGAGGAACGCCAGCAAAAAGAGATCGTAGAATCGTCGACTCAGAGAAGGGTTTGGGTCGGAAGGGACCTTAAAGATCATGTGTTTCTACCACCGCTACCATGGCAGGAACCAAGTTCCACCCTATCAGTTTGCTGAAGGCCTCTACCAGCCTTGCCTGATACACCTCCAGGGACAGGGCATCCCCGACAAACGAGCCCCTTCTGCCAACAGACAGAAGCCACAGTCAAGGTCTGGCCGTGCCTGGGCTGAGATCATTGCAAGAAGTAGACCAGAAGAGAAACGACCAGGCAGGCTTCTGACCAGCATTTTTGGTTGGCTGGAATCAATGCCAGCCCTGCTAAAGCCACCGATGACAGCCCAGATGAGGATCCCCAGGCATCCAGCCCTGGATCCTGAACTAAGGACAGAGCCCCTGGCTATCACTTTCAGAGAGGCTGAGCATCCACTGCTGCCCTTCCCAAGGAGATCAGCTGGGGCTCTCTGAAGACATGGCCAAAGTGTGACTTCCCAGACTTGAACTGCTTTCCATCTCTCTTTGATCTTCTGTTCTTCAGGGATATAAAGCCCACAAACTGAGCCTGGGAAATCTTCTGAACCCTCTCCCTCCACGTAACCGACAGACGGATGCCCTGTGAGATCTCCACTGTGGGCAATGGGCAGAGGCTTTTGACAACTGCCAGTGCTCCCCCTGCTCTGGCTGTCCCCTCCTCTAGAAGTGATCTACTTGCTCTCTGCAGAGTCTTTAAAGTTTTCTGCATTCCAGCTTCTGCTTCGGTGTAATCCCTTTTTTTTAGTGTTGTTATCTGGAGCTGTCCCGGAAGAAAGGTTTTTTCTTGGGGAGTGGGAGGAAAAGTGGAGGCAGAAGTGGCCCTTTCATCATTGCCGGAGGAAGGGGAAGGTGGGACACAGGAAAATAGAGTCCCTCCCTATCATTGTGTCTTGGAGGGGAGGAAGACATACTCAGCTTCTCCGAAGCCAGGGGTGATCAGTTCCTACAGTCTGGCATTGGCCTTTGATGTGCTCCCCTACAACATCCTTCTCTCTAAATTGGAGAGATAGAGAGTTGATGAGTTGACTGTTTGGTGGATAAGGAGTTGGTTAGGCGGTCATTTTCAGAGAGTAGTGGTGAACAGCTCGATGGCCCAGTGGACATGTGTGATAAGTGGTGTCTCTCAGGGGTGCGTACTGGGACCAGTGCTGTTTAACGATGATAAAGACAGCGACATCGAGTGCACCCTCGGACAGTTTGCAGACACTAAGCTGGGCAGGGCTGTTTGGATGACAGAAGGCTCGGATGTCATCCCATCCCTAGGGACGTGGACAAGTCGGAGAATTGGCCCTGTGTGTGTAAGAGTCGGTCCGAGGAACAGTATTTGTCTCGGTCCGAAGAACAGTACTTGTCTCAACATTGCCATCAGGAACTTGGAGAAAGACCAAGGAGCAATGACCCGAGATGGAGGCACTGCCTGGAACAAGCAGTCGCCGTGACCAAGGACTGCAAGTAACATCTAAGAAAAATTGAATAGATGCTGTCCAGAAGATGGGTTTCACCTGCTACCTCAGCCAAAGCTACCCCACCTCCTCCTTGACCCAACGCCAACAAGGGAAGAGCATGCGCAGAGGCTCGCAGAGGGTCTTCCGGTCACCTAGCGGTCACGAGAGGAAGATGAGGTGAGGAAGCAGAAGACCCCCGAACACGAGGTGGCACAGGCGCAGACGAGTTCTGGCAAGCGAAGCGAGAACTTTTGGGGCCTGCGCAGTTCAACCTGGATTGCGAAATGAAGGCGGAAATTGGCCTCAATCCATGGGAGAGAGGAGGTGCGAGGTGCTGTTGCTGAGCATAAAAGATGGTTCCTAACTGAACCCCAGCGGAGAGAAATCTCCCCACCTCTGGATCACAGATCGCCCGTCGTGACAACAAGTCTCAACTGAGGACTGGCAAGACGCTGCTCGGAGCCTGGGACCATAGGGACGCCTCTGGATCCGTGGTGGTAGCTATAATCCTCTTTCCTCCTTTTCCTCCCCTTTTCTCCACTCTGTCTATCGCGTGCCGCTTTACGGGCAAAAATAATAAAGTTTCTCTTTGATTGAATTATAACCCCTTGGCATTTCGGCTGCCTTAATTTTGCACTTCCAGATCAAGGTAAACGAATCATCACGAGTCCCTGAGTGGACCGTGACAGTGTGAACCTCATGAGGTTGGACAATGTCAAGTGCAAGGCCCTAGACCTGGGGGTTTTGCTATCCACGGTTTCAGTATAGAAAATTGAAGGTATAGGCTAAAGGAAGGTCTTCTAAGACCCCACCTGGAGTATTGTGTCTAGTTCTGAACAGTAATGGAGTCTGACAGCAGGGAAATGGAATTTTATGGAGGCAATAATAAATATAAGCAAAATGTAAGCCCTATGCGTGACTCACTGTTTGCGATAGCAGATACGCGGGCAATGCCGTGGCTGAGGAGGGCTGTGAGGGACACTCAGTGTCCAGGGTGTCTGTCAGCGGCAGCAAATCACAGAAATAACTTTAGAGGGTGGGCCAATGTCCCAGAGCTCTTTGTTTCCGGCAGTGGTGGTGTTGCTGGGGAGAATCACTCCCTGTGGGTGGGCAACATCCTGCCTGTGTTGGAAATGCTGGTCAAGCACCGGTGGTCAGAAGGACAGAGTGGAATGGAATGGAATAGAATGGAGTAGAGTAGAATAGAATAGAATAGAATAGAATAGAATAGAATAGAGGAGAGTAGAATATAGGAGAGTGGAAAAGAAAAGGGATCGTCCCGTCCAACTGCCGAACAACTTCAGCGCTGACCAAAAGTATAAGCATGGCATTAAGTGCATTATCCAAATACCTCTTGAGCACTGACAGCTCTCTGCAAGCCCTCTGGCTCATGGGGAAGGGATCTCCTTAAGCTTTGACTGTAGATGTCCTTGGGGAGGAAGGCTGGTCAGGAGCAGGTGCGAAGGCCAAAGGGCAGCCATGCAAATCTGGATGTCTGAACACGGCTTTCTTCGGATGAAAATGTAAAGTCTTGCAGAGAGTCTTTCTGCCTGGAGGCACAGTTAGGAGAGCCTTCATCTCCCTCCTGGCCATCCACGTGTCGGTTTCAAATGCCCACCCAGACTTGCCCTCTTGTTCTAAAAAAATCACGCCAAGATCCCTCCCTATCCCTCTCCCTATGGGCAGAGACCGCATCTGCTTGTGTGTCCCTCATGTGGAGGGAGTGCGCTGCTCAGGCAGGGATGCTCTCCACTGCTCTCTTCATCATGCAGGCCATTGTCACTGAGTGGATCCCCTCGTGACAAAGAGTTGCTGGCGACTGGCATAGGACACAGGCTCCTCACGTCTCCTCACGATTCTAGAACCCTCTCCCATCCCACCCTGGGATGTGCTTTGCCCTCCTGGCTGCCAAGGTAAATCTGAATCCTATGGAGTTGCACTCAGCCAGCACCTCCAAATTCCTTTGCGCAGGGCTGCAATCCGGCCACTCTCCTCCTGGTTTATCCTGGAGTCTGCTGCCTCTCTGCCCAGGTGCGGAATCAAGCCCAAGCTCTTGTTATAATTCAGGACCTTAATGATTACCTGGTGCTCCAAAGCTACCTTAGAGCACGGCATCCTGTACGTAGAGACGGACCCCGCAGATCCCTGCAGACAGTGCAGAGAAGAAGCTCCCTGGATCCACCCAAGGTCTGCAGTTATCCAGCAGCAGCAGCTGGGCCCATTTGGGAAGAGGTGCAGTAAGGCTGGAAGGACGAATGGCAACTGGCTGAGGAGGAGCCAGGAATGTCTTCTGCAACTCCACGAGACAGGGCACAAAAGACAACGCAGTGCAATGTCCCGTACACTCTCCTCCGGGAATGAGGAAAGTACCTCTGTTGCACTCAACCCAAAATGCCACCTCTTCCCCTGACCTGAATGGAAGTGTTGCCAGAGAAGGAAGGAGGACTCAGAGACCCAGGCTTGGATGCAGCACAACTTTAATGAGTCTGAGGAAAGAAGGAAAGCAGGGGGCTCACAGGGAACACCAGGGGCAGCCACCAAGATGCAGTGGAGCTCCTGCAGGGTGTCCGTCTGCCTGCCCTGCAGAGGGAGGGAGGCCAAGAGCTCCCAGTCGCCTTGGTATTGGGACAAGGCAAGAGCAAAGGAAAGAGTGAGAAGAGAGTGGGAGAAGGAAAGAATGGCTCAAAGCTCTGTCTCTTGTCCAGCCTCACATCCTGAGGACTTCAGAGGTTCTTGTCCAGGGCCATTGCCATCAGGTTTAGCAGGGCCGACATCTGTAGCAGCTGGTGATGCAGGAGAGGTCAACGCCCCCGGAGGAGATGGGCGTTCCGTTGGAGCTGAGGATGCTGCCAACGGCAGCGGAGGTGGAGGAGCCCACGGCGGTGTTCTGTGGGAAGGAGCTGAGGATGGGGCCGGGCAGGGTCAGCACCACCAGGGAGGGCTGGATGACAAAGGTGGAGTCCTGGCACCGCAGGCAACAGGGCTCATTGCAGCTGCTGGCCAGCGGGGTCGGGCCGCAGGGCTGGCAGGGCAGGCAGGGCTCGCAGGGCCGGCACTGGTTGCAGCAGGACATGTCTTGGAGCTAAAGGTGCACCTGGGAGAGAGGCCAGGGAGGAAACAGAGCACAGGGAGTACTCAGGGACTGCAGACAAGCCACCAAAAGGAAGCCAAGGTCCCTGCCATGTGAGGAGGCAGAGGCTCTGCAGCAGGGAACAGACAGCAGGGTCCCTCAAAGAGCAGCCAGGCCCAGGGATCCTCCTGATGAGCCTGGAGCAAAGAGCCACCTCAGCCCAGCCTCAGCCTCAGCCTCTCCCCATGACAGAGCAGCTCTGCTCTGCCCTCTCCCACCACCACCATCTGAGAGCACTGAGAGAAGACCAAGGAGCAGGGATCAGCTGAGCTCTCCTTGAAGGCCAGACCCAGGCCTAGAGGAGGAGGTGGAGGACAAAGGGGCTCCCAACTCACCTGCTTCCCAAGGAGAAGGAGGGGGCAGAAGTGGTTGAGAGAGCAAAGAGCAAGGCTTGCTTTTATCCTGGCCTTGTGCAGCCTCAGGCCCAGAGGAAGCCACAACCATCTTCCTGCAGCTCCTAAGGAACGGAAACATCCCAGGAAATGACACGGCAGCGGTGCTGGGTCCCCCTGAGTGCCAGAAGGATGCGGTGGAGTCAGGTGAGCTCAGCCTGGAGCACTCCTGGAACTTTTTATGTAATGATGCTGTGACAGGAAGGACCCCGGTTGCTCCCAGCCCGGCCATCCTTATCTGCTCCTCCAAGAGCTTCTGGGAGAATCACCATGTCCTCCAAGTTCCTTCCCATCCCAACAGGCAGTGGCTCTTGCCTTCCCAGGCAGTGGCTGCACTTCAGCGTTTCCACTCCCTTTCACCCTAAGGTGCCCTCAGGAGGCAGCTGCCAACCTCTGGGACCTCCTCCTCTCCCTGGATGCTGCCTGGGCATCTGTCCTGCTTCGGGTGTCCTGTCCCTGCTTCAGCGGGAGCTCAAGGCAGCTCCTCAGTCCCATCCCTCGCTCTTGCCTCTGCCCCCACATGCTCCTGGGCAATGACGTGCGTGGCAGTGGGATTGTGTCCCAGTGTGGGGGGTTCTCTGCACGCACATCCGTGTGCTCGTGTGTGCACACCCCTGGGTGACTCTGGGGACACCGTGGTTCTATGGACACGGCCCTTTCTGTGCCCGGCTGTCAGCGCTTGTACGCAGCTCCACGTGTCCCTGTCCTCGTGCGCGTTTGCTTGTGCATCTGTGACCATCCCTGTGCACACCTGTGCCTGCTGGCAGTGTCCGTGCACGCGTGTGTGCACAGAGTTGTGCCCGACCTCACGACAGGGCCCGACCAGTTGCTGAGGCCCATGTTGACACCTCTTCACAACAACAGCAGGAGCTGACGCAGTCTCAGCCCCTCGTTGTCTGAGGGACACGGACAGGGCCACAGCCACTACAAGTGGGTGAGCACGTGGGCCCTTCCTCATTCCTAGAGGAGTGGGAAGGCAGGACACGCTGTCCGAGGGCCTCCTGTCAAATGGGACGGGAGAGAATCAGAAGGGAGAATCACAGGGGTGAGGGAGGGGCTGAGTGGCGCCCAGCATCCCGCTGCCATCAAACCATACCAAGAGTGCACCAGTGAGCCAAGGTCATGAGGAGGTCTCGTGACAAGGACTGGGCTTCAACCACGTCCAGCCATCACGATGCAGGCAAGATCTCCCAGCTTTCTCCTTTTACAAAGCACGAAACGGAGGGTGCAGGAGACACGGACTGAAGTTCGTTTCTTGTTCTCCAGGAAACCCCTCTCATGCTGCTTGCTGAGGACCCACAGAGACCATACTTAGAGGAGACAAGGGAAAGGAGCCCAGCCAAACTGTCCTGAGAGCACGGTCAGTGTTGTGATAGGGTCAGACACTTGCTGCAGGAGAACCCCTGCGTGCAATAATGTGCGACCATCAGAGAGAGATGGGAGGAGAAAGAGAAAAGGATGGGCCAAGTCCTCCCACCTGAATGGCTGTGGGCATTCAGAGGAGAAACACGAGTGCGATGCCCATTCCCTGACAACTTCACCACAAACAAGCCCACAGCAATGACCCAGGTGTTCATCACCTGCCTGCATGAGATGCCACCAGCACTGGAGATGAGTCTTCTTCTTGCGTTGATGTGTTTCTGCCCTGGCACTCAGAGAAGCCTCATCTGAGACAGCACCGGGCATAAGGCAGGAAATGCAAAGGCAGCAGGGCAGGAAAGCAGGACACAGCCCATCCCATTAGCTGGGATGGTTGGCGTTTCCTGGGAGCTTGTCAGAAAATGATCCCTTCCCCAGAGGGAGCCCCTGGGCCTGAGGCAGGGCAGGAGCACTATAAAAGGCAGCCCAGCTCTCTGCGCTCTCATCCACTTCTCTCACCTCCCTCTCCTTGGCAATCAGGTGAGTGTGAAGCCGCTTCTCCTCCTCCCTCCAGACCAGGTGTCTCCTCGCTGTCAGTCCCAGCTGCTGTGGGCTGTGCTAGCGCAGGGCTGGGAGCTGCTTCTCCTGGCAGAGGGAAGGGGAGAGCAGGGCTTGCCCAGAGAGGGGCTGGGATGTGCTTGAGGTGTCGGTTGGGATTTTATTTGAGCAATGTGTGCTGGGCCAGGAGGTGCTTTGCCTCCCGTGGGGTTGGGTGCAGAGTTGTTCCTCATGAGTCCTCATGCCCTGTTTCCTCCCTGATTCTCCTCCAGGTGCACCACTTGCCCAGAGACATGTCCTGCCAGCCCTGCCTGCCCTGCCTGCCCTGCCAGCCCTGCGGCCCGACCCCGCTGGCCAGCAGCTGCAATGAGCCCTGTTGCCTGCAGTGCCAGGACTCCACCTTTGTCATCGAGCCCTCCCCTGTGGTGGTGACCCTGCCCGGCCCCATCCTCAGCTCCTTCCCACAGAACACCGCCGTGGGCTCCTCCACCTCCGCTGCCGTTGGCAGCATCCTCAGCTCCAACGGAACGCCCATCTCCTCCGGGGGTGTTGACCTCTCCTGCATCACCAGCTGCTACAGATGTCGGCCCTGCTAAACCTCATGGCAACATCTCTGCACAACAACCTCCCGAGACCTCAGACCTACGGCGTTGGACAGAAGATAAAGCTTTGAGTCATTGTATTTACAGCTTCAGGCCACTGTTTTCCTTCTTCCACTCTCTTCTCTCTCTTTTTCCTTTGCTATCATTTCCTCCCAACGCCAAACCAGGGGGGAGATTTTGACCTCCCTCCCTCTGCAGGGAGGCAGATGGACACCCTGCAGGAGCTCCACTGCATCTTGGTGGCTGCCCCTGGTGCTCCCTGTGTGCCACCTGCTTTTCCTCTTTAGACCCATTAAATTTGTGCTGCATCCATGCCTACGTCTCTGAATTCTCCTTCCTTCTCTGGCAACAATTCCCGTCTGATCAGGACAAGGTTGGCTGTTGGAGAGTACCGGATGCCATGCTCCAAGATCACTTTGAAGCACTGGGCAATCACTGAGGTTATGAAATTCAGTGAGACTCCATGTCAGATCCTTCACCTGGGGCAGAGTGGCATCAGACTCCAGGAACAATTGGGAGGGGAGTGGCTGGAGGGCAGCCCTGCACAAAGAGAGCGGCTCAATTGGATTCAGAAGTGCCCTGGCAGCCAAGAGGACAAAGAGCATCTCAGGGTGCAACTGACCCTGCAGAGCCAGCTGGTCAGGAGAGATCTATCCCTCTTTTGCCCCTCATTTGGAAAGGCAGAAGGCTTAATCTTTCTGCATTTGCTTTTCTTCTCTTGTGGCAGCTTGGGATGGGAGAGGGTTCTGGAATCATGGAGTGGTTTCTATTGGAAGGGACCTTAAAACCCATCCAGTTTCGCACTCCTGCCGCCCGCAAAGATCACTCTGACTAGACCAGGCTGCTCAAGGCCCCATCCAACCCATCCCTGAACACTTCCAGGGAGGGGGCATCCACAGCTTCTCTGGAGAGACCACATGCCAGTGTCTCAACTCCTTCATCAAGAAGAATTTGTTCCTAATGTCTAATCTAAATCTTCCCCCTTCCAATTCAAAGGCATTCCTCCTTGTCCTAGCACTAGTTGTCCCTGCCCACCTTTCCTGGAGCAACTTTCAGGTATTGGAAGGCCGCTCTAAGGTCCCCCCAGAGCCTTCTCCACGCTGAACAACCCCAGCTCTCAGCCTACCTTCACAGAAAACGTGCTCCAGCTCTCTCATCATCTTGTGGCCTCCTCTGGACCCATTCCGACAGTTCCATATCCTTCTTATGTTGGGGATTCCAGAACTGGACACAGGACTCCTCGTGAGGTCTCTCAAGAGATGAGTAGAGAGACAGAATTCCCTCCCTCGCTCTGCTGCCCACGCTTCTGCTGATGCAGCCCAGGATACAGTTGGCCTTCTGGACTGCAAGCTCACGTTGACAGTTCATGTCAAGCTTCTGATCAATCAGCACCCCAAGGCTTTCTCCACAGGGCTGCTCCCAATCACGCCATCACCCAGCCTGTATTGAAACCACAAACTGACCTGACCCAGGGGTAGCACCTTGCACGTGGCTTTGTTGAACCTCAGGAGGTTCACACAGACCCACTTCCCCAGCTTTTCCGGGTCTCTCTGGATGAAACCCCTCCTTCTGGTGAGACAACTGCCCCACTCAGCTGGGTGTCGTCCGTAAACCTGCTGAGGATGCCCTCGATCTTGCTGTCCATTAGGCTTGACAGTAGGAAGAAGTTCTTTACTGAGAGGGTGCTTGGCCATTGCAATGCGCTGCCCGGGGAGAAGGTGGAGTCACCGTCCCTGGCGGTGTTTAAGGAGAGATTGGATCAGGCACTTAGTGACATGGTGTAATTGACAAGTAAGAGTAGGTGCAGGTGTTGGGCCATAGCTTGGACTCGATGACCTCAAAGGTCTTTTCCAACCTTACGATGCTGTGATGAAAATATTCAACAGCCCTGCTCCCACTACGGACCCCTAAGGGACACCACTTCTCATGAATCTCCGTCTCGACATCGAGCTGTTGACCACTACTCTCTGAATGCGGCCACCAAACAAATTCCTTCTCCACTCAACAGTCCACCAATCAAAACCGTGTCTCTCTGATTAAGAGGGAAGGATGTTCTGGGGGACACTGTCAGGTGCCTCATGCCAGAATGTAGGGCCTGACAAACACGGGCGTAGGAGGAGCCATGGCTGGCAGGGCAGGCACTGCTTGTACACCTCTACTCTCTGAATGTCACCATCCAACCACGTCCTCATCCAACAGAGAGCCCACCTATCAAATGCCTCTCCAGTTCAGAGGAATGGACGTTGTGAAGGACCGAGTCAAGGGCATGACGCCGGAATGCACGGCATGATCACAGCTGGCTTAGGAGGAGCCGTGTATATCTTACTCGGCTCCAGGAGACACAGACTGGAAGGCAGTCCTCCTGTGTGCCACTCTCTCCTTCTTCTGGGAATGACTAAAGGGCCACTTGTGCCACCACCTTTCCTCCCACCACCCAAGGAAAATGCCTTTCTTCCTCGACAGCTCCAGAGGGGCTGAGCATCCAGTGCTGCCCTTTCCTAAGGAGATCAGCTGGGGCTCTCTGAAATGCTGGCGAAAGTGCAACTTCCCAGCCTTCCCCTCTCTTCCATCTCTTTTTTTGTCTTCGGTTCTTCTGGGCTAAAGGACCCTCCAAGCCAGGCTGAGGGGGCTGCTGACCCCTCTCCCTCCATGTACCAGGCAGTTGGATGCCCTGTGAGATCTGCGCTGTGGGCAATGGGCACAGACGTCTGACAGTGCCAGGGCTCCCCCTGCTCTGGCTGCCCCCTCCTCTACAAGCCACCTCCTTGCCCTCTTCAGCGTCATTAAAGTTTTCTGCATTCCAGCCTCTGCCTCCAAGTAATCCTTTCCTCGTGTCATTGTCTGGAGCTGTCAAGGAAGAAAGGCATTTTCCTTGGGTGGTGGGAGGAAAGGTGGTGGCACAAGTGGCCCTTTCATGATTCCCAGAGGACAGGGAGGGTGGCACACAGAACACTGGTGCTTTCCAGCCTCTGTCTCTTGGAGCTGAGGAAGACATACTCGACCTTTGGCAAGCCAGTGGTTATCAGGCCCTGCACTCTGGCATTTGCCCTTGACCCTGTGTGTGCTCACAATGACACCAAGCTGAGCGTTGCTTTTGTTGTGGCCGACGGATGGGATGTCATCTAGAGGGACCTGGAAAAGCTGGAGAAGTGGGTCTGCAGGAATCGGATGCGGTTCACAGGACACAAGAAAATGCAAGGTCTTTTCAGGCAATTGATGGTTCAGGGCGATTCAGGGCATTTCCGGGTTCCCATGCAGGCTGGGTGGTGCCGTGAGTGAGAGCAGCCCTGCGGAGAAGGACTTGGGGCTGCTGGTTGATGAGTGACTGGGATGAGACACGGGCTCCTCATGTTCGTGCCAACGCCAGATGCACTTGTCTAGGTCAGCGGCTTGGTGCTGAGCGAGGAAGGGGCTGAGACCCCGCACCAGATGGGTGTTGCTTGGCATGGACAGGCATCCAGATGCTCTCTGGCTGTGAGATGTGAAAAGGTTTGACTTTGCTAAGCTATAGGTAGCACAGAAGAGGGCTGCCCCTTAGCTCTGTTGGCCTTGCTGAGACCATTGCCAAATGGCGGTGCTGGGAGGCTTCCACCGGGGCCAGCTCCCCTTCCCAGAAGAGCAGCTTTCAGGCTTCAGTTCTAGGTCTTGGCCCTGATTCGACTCACGTCTGCCGCAGGCGCATTTTTGTCTTTCCTAATATCCAGTCTAATTCTCCCTTGGCAAACCTTGAGGCAATGTCCTCTCGTCCTGTCACTTGTTACTGTGGCGAAGAAACCAACAGCCACCGCGCTACACCCTCCTGTCAGGGAGATGCAGAGAGTGACAAGGTGTCCCCTCAGCCTCCTGTTTTCCAGACTAAAGAGCCCCAGGTCCCTCAGCACCTGCTCATAAACGCTTTGCTCCAGAGCCTTCCCCAGCTCTGCTCAGCTTTCCCCTCCTCTGGACGTGCTCTGCCCCCTCAGGGTCTTTCTTGCAGTGAGGTGAGGGGCCCAAAACTCAGCACAGGAATCGAGATGAGGCCTCACCAGCGCTGAGAGCAGGGAGACGACCCCTTCCTTACTCCTGCTGGCCACACCAATTTTGTTCCAAGCCAGGACGCTGTTGGCCTTCTTGGCCACCTGGGGAACTGCTGTTGACCAGCACCTCCAGGTCCTTTCCCACCAGGCAGCTTGCCAGCCACTCCTGCCCAAGCCTGGGGTGCTGCACGGGCTTGCTGTGACCCAAGTGCAGGACCTGGCACTTGGCCTTGTTGAGTCCCATTCCATCGCCCTCAGCCCATCAATCCAGCCTGTGCAGGTCCCTCTGCAGAGCCTTGCTACCCTCAAGCAGATCAGGACTCCTGCCCAGCTTGACGTCACCTGCAAATTGACTGAGGGAACACTCGGTCCCCTCATCCAGATCATTACTAAAGTTATCCAACGGAACTGGTCTCAGCACTGAGCCCTGGGGGAAACCACTTGTTATCAGCCAGCAGCTGGATGGAGCTCCATTCACCACTGCTCTCTGGGCCCACTCAGCCGGCCAGGATTTAACCCAGCCAAGAGGATGGCCCACTAAGCCAGGAGCAGACCGTTTTCCCCAGGAGAATGCTGTGGGAAACGGCATCAGAGGCTTTACTGAACTCTAGGTAGACAACAGGCAGTGCCTTTCCACAACGCCAGCAGATTGCCTTACAGCGGCACTCGTGCCGACACGTGGGCTTCTCCAGCCTTAAATGCGAGGCAGAATCACAAAGACGTGGCTTTCTCCATCTCCCTAACAACTCGAGTAAACTGTCTTGCCCCAGGCTCCCGGTACGATGCAGGAACTGGCTTACACTGAATGGCTTGGGGACCTCCTCTGTCCTCAGGAAGAGGCCTCGGCTGAGTAGGGCGCGTGCAGCCTAGGAGATCTGGTTGCTGCCTCAGCAGCTCTTCCCCTCTTCACCCCAGACATGTCTCTTTCCCGCTGCTACTCTCCATTCCCCTGGTTATCACAGCAAGTTGTATCAAATCAGGCGCTTTGGAGAGGAAAGAGACAGCGCAAGGGGTTGGGGTTGGGCCATAACAGCTTCTTCAATTATGCCTCGAAGATCTATCTCTGACCTAGCCCCATGTTCTGAGGTGTCAGGAGGTTCTCGTGGAGGGCTGTTGCCAGCAGATTTAGCAGGACTGACATCTGTTGCCACAACTCCAAGAGAGAGAGGGCCTGGAAGGGACACATTTTCCCACGTGCCACCCTCCCTGTCCTCTGGGAATCATGAAAGGGCCACTTGTGCCACCACCTTTCCTCCCACCACCCAAGGAAAATGCCTTTCTTCCTCGACAGCTCCAGACAATGACACGAGGAAAGGATTACTTGGAGGCAGAGGCTGGAATGCAGAAAACTTTAATGACGCTGAAGAGGGCAAGGAGGTGGCTTGTAGAGGAGGGGGCAGCCAGAGCAGGGGGAGCCCTGGCACTGTCAGACGTCTGTGCCCACTGCCCACAGCGGAGATCTCACAGGGCATCCAACTGCCTGGTACATGGAGGGAGAGGGGTCAGCAGCCCCCTCAGCCTGGCTTGGAGGGTCCTTTAGCCCAGAAGAACTGAAGACAAAAAAAGAGAGGGAAGAGAGGGGAAGGCTGGGAAGTTGCACTTTGGCCAGCATTTCAGAGAGCCCCAGCTGCTCTCCTTAGGAAAGGGCAGCACTGGATGCTCAGCCCCTCTGAAAGCGATGGCCAGGAGCCCTGTCCTCAGTTGAGAATCCAGGTGTGGATGGATGGCTGGGGGTCCTGCTCTGGGCTGTCATCAGTGGCTTTAGCAGGGCTGGCATCTGTTGCCACAGTAACGGCTGGTGATGCAGGAGAGGTCAACACCCCCGGAGGAGATGGGCGTTCCATTGGAGCTGAGGATGCTGCCAACGGCAGCGGAGGTGGAGGAGCCCACGGCGGTCTTCTGTGGGAAGGAGCTGAGGATGGGGCCGGGCAGGGTCACCACCACCGGGGAGGGCTCGATGACAACGGTGGAGCTCTGGCACTGCCTGCAACAGGGCTCATTGCAGCTGCTGGCCAGCGGGGTCGGGCCGCAGGGCTGGCAGGGCAGGCAGGGCTGGCAGGGCCGGCAGGACATGTCTCTGGGCAAGAGGTGCACCTGGGAGAGAATCGGGGAGGAAAGAGAGCATGGGGACACATGAGAAGCATCTCTGCACCCAACCCCATGGGAGGCAAGGCACCTCCGGGCCCAGCACACGCTGCCCAGCTCACAGCCCAGCAGACTCCACAAGCACATCCCAGCCCCTCTCTGGGCAAGCCCTGCTCTCCCCTTCCCTCTGCCAGCAGAAGCAGCTCCCAGCCCTGCGCTAGCACAGCCCACAGCAGCTGGGACAGACAGCGAGGAGACACCTGGTCTGGAAGGAGGAGCAGAAGCGGCTTCCCACTCACCTGATTGCCAAGGAGAGGGAGGTGAGAGAAGTGGATGAGAGCGCAGAGAGCTGGGCTGCCTTTTATAGTGCTCCTGCCCTGCCTCAGGCCCAGAGGCTCCCTCTGGGGAAGGGATCATTTTCTGACAAGCTCCCAGGAAACGCCAACCATCCCAGCTAATGGGATGGGCTGTGTCCTGCTTTCCTGCCCTGCTGCCTTTGCATTTCCTGCCTTATGCCCGGTGCTCTCCCAGATGAGGCTTCTCTGAGTGCCAGGGCAGAAACACATCAACGCAAGAAGAAGACTCATCTCCAGTGCTGGTGGCACCTCGTGCAAGCAGGCGATGAGCACCTGGGTCATTGCTGTGCGCTTGTTTGTGGCAAAGTTGTCAGGAAATGGGCATCGCTCTCCTGTTTCTCATGCGGATGTCCAAGGACTCACCCGTGTGCTTTGGGTTGGAAGGCACCTTGACAGCTCATCAGGTCTAATCTCCCTGCCGGAGCTGGAAAATTTTTAGCTCTCTCAGGTTGCTCAGAGCCCCGTCCAGCCTGGCTTTGAATGTTTCCAGGGGTGGGGCCTTCACCAACACCCTAGGAAACCAGCATTTCACCACCGCCAGTGTCAAACACTTGTTCCTTCTCTCCAGTCGGAATCTCCCCTTGCACAGTTTGACACCATTGCTCCTTGCCCTGTCACAGCTGGCCTTGCCAAAAGCCTGTCTCCATCTTTCCTAGGGGCCTCCTTTAAGTACTTCAAGGCCTCTTTCAGGTCTCCCTGCAGACTCGCCCCATCCTTTTCTCTCCCTTCCGTCATCTCTCTCTGCCGGTCGCTCATTCTTGCCCGCAGAGGGGCATCTGCTGCAGGGGTTTGACCCCATCACAACTGCCAGCGTGCTCTCAGGACAGTTTTGCTGGCCTCATTGGCTTCGTCTCCTCTCTGAAGGGTCTCTGCGGGGCCTCAGGCAGCAGCATGAGTCTGTCTGGGGCCCCGTCCTTCTGGGCTACTTGAGTCTTGTTCTGCCAGTGTGGTCCCCAGCATGTCCTCAGCACCGGCCACACTTCCTCTTAGGGTTTTCCCTTGGTGCTTGACCGCCCTTCCTCTCACCGCGGCCAAAGCAGCCCCAGCAGTGCGCCCCAGGCCAGCATCGTTTGTCTGCACAGCACCCAGCCGGCACCGGAGCTGAGTCTTCTCCCACCTCTGACACGTTCCTGACCCAGAAATCCTGGAATGCCTCGATCACAGCACGCCCAAGAAGCCTCCGTGAGGCAAGGGCACGGCATAAGCCCGGAAATGAACAGGTAGTGTTGGGGAAAACAAGCACCCAGCCCCTGCCATTAGCTGGGATGCTTCCCGTCCCTCATGAGCACCTCAGAAAATTGCCACCTCTGTGGAAGCTGCGTCTGGGCCTGGGGCAGGTCAGGGCCACCATAAAAGACAGCCCAACTCCTCGCTCTCTCAGCCATTTCCCTCACCTCCTTCTCCTTTGCAAGCAGGTGAGTGTGAAGCCCTTTCCCTCACCCTTTTTCTAGTCACGCACATTCATGCTCCTCCATCCCGTGCTGGGTGGGGGTGCCGCTTGTGCTGGGGGCTTGCTTGAAGAGGTTCTTCTCTGAAGAAACGGGCCGCCGCTTCATTGGGCCTGGTGACGCTTGGCACTACCGTGTCCGGTCGAGGCCAAGAAACCCTTTTGCCTCACTGTCACGTTTCTGGCTCCCATCTCGACAGATGCCTTCGCAGTGTGGTAAGGGATTCACGGCAAACGGCTCCGTATCTGTCCCTGTGCCATGATTCCTCTGTATTCTCTCTGCCAGGTGCAGCTCCAGCCCAGAGACATGTCCTGCTACAACCCGTGCCTGCCCTGCCAGCCCTGCGGCCCCACCCCGCTGGCCAGCAGCTGCAATGAGCCCTGTTGCAGGCAGTGCCAGAGCTCCACCGTTGTCATCGAGCCCTCCCCGGTGGTGCTGACCCTGCCCGGCCCCATCCTCAGCTCCTTCCCACAGAACACCGTTGTGGGCTCCTCCACCTCCGCTGCCGTTGGCAGCATCCTCAGCTCCAACGGAACGCCCATCTCCTCCGGGGGCGTTGACCTCTCCTGCATCACCAGCCGTTACTGTGGCAACAGATGCCAGCCCTGCTAAAGCCACTGATGACAGCCCAGAGCAGGACCCCCAGCCATCCATCCACACCTGGATTCTCAACTGGGGACAGGGCTCCTGGCCATCGCTTTCAGAGGGGCTGAGCATCCAGTGCTGCCCTTTCCTAAGGAGAGCAGCTGGGGCTCTCTGAAATGCTGGCCAAAGTGCAACTTCCCAGCCTTCCCCTCTCTTCCCTCTCTTTTTTTGTCTTCGGTTCTTCTGGGCTAAAGGACCCTCCAAGCCAGGCTGAGGGGGCTGCTGACCCCTCTCCCTCCATGTACCAGGCAGTTGGATGCCCTGTGAGATCTCCGCTGTGGGCAATGGGCACAGACGTCTGACAGTGCCAGGGCTCCCCCTGCTCTGGCTGCCCCCTCCTCTACAAGCCACCTCCTTGCCCTCTTCAGCGTCATTAAAGTTTTCTGCATTCCAGCCTCTGCCTCCAAGTAATCCTTTCCTCGTGTCATTGTCTGGAGCTGTCGAGGAAGAAAGGCATTTTCCTTGGGTGGTGGGAGGAAAGGTGGTGGCACAAGTGGCCCTTTCATGATTCCCAGAGGACAGGGAGGGTGGCACACAGAACACTGGTGCTTTCCAGCCTCTGTCTCTTGCAGCTGAGGAAGACATACTCGACCTTTGGCAAGCCAGTGGTTATCAGGCCCTGCACTCTGGCATTTGCCCTTGACCCTGTGTGTGCTCACAATGACACCAAGCTGAGCGTTGCTTTTGTTGTGGCCGACGGATGGGATGTCATCTAGAGGGACCTGGAAAAGCTGGAGAAGTGGGTCTGCAGGAATCGGATGCGGTTCACAGGACACAAGAAAATGCAAGGTCTTTTCAGGCAATTGATGGTTCAGGGCGATTCAGGGCATTTCCAGGTTCCCATGCAGGCTGGGTGGTGCCGTGAGTGAGAGCAGCCCTGCGGAGAAGGACTTGGGGCTGCTGGTTGATGAGTGACTGGGATGAGACACGGGCTCCTCATGTTCGTGCCAATGCCAGATGCACTTGTCTAGGTCAGCGGCTTGGTGCTGAGCGAGGAAGGGGCTGAGACCCCGCACCAGATGGGTGTTGCTTGGCATGGACAGGCATCCAGATGCTCTCTGGCTGTGAGATGTGAAAAGGTTTGACTTTGCTAAGCTATAGGTAGCACAGAAGAGGGCTGCCCCTTAGCTCTGTTGGCCTTGCTGAGACCATTGCCAAATGGCGGTGCTGGGAGGCTTCCACCGGGGCCAGCTCCCCTTCCCAGAAGAGCAGCTTTCAGGCTTCAGTTCTAGGTCTTGGCCCTGATTCGACTCACGTCTGCCGCAGGCGCATTTTTGTCTTTCCTAATATCCAGTCTAATTCTCCCTTGGCAAACCTTGAGGCAATGTCCTCTCGTCCTGTCACTTGTTACTGTGGCGAAGAAACCAACAGCCACCGCGCTACACCCTCCTGTCAGGGAGATGCAGAGAGTGACAAGGTGTCCCCTCAGCCTCCTGTTTTCCAGACTAAAGAGCCCCAGGTCCCTCAGCACCTGCTCATAAACGCTTTGCTCCAGAGCCTTCCCCAGCTCTGCTCAGCTTTCCCCTCCTCTGGACGTGCTCCGCCCCCTCAGTGTCTTTCTTGCAGTGAGGTGAGGGGCCCAAAACTCAGCACAGGAATCGAGATGAGGCCTCACCAGCGCTGAGAGCAGGGAGACGACCCCTTCCTTACTCCTGCTGGCCACACCAATTTTGTTCCAAGCCAGGACGCTGTTGGCCTTCTTGGCCACCTGGGGAACTGCTGTTGACCAGCACCTCCAGGTCCTTTCCCACCAGGCAGCTTGCCAGCCACTCCTGCCCAAGCCTGGGGTGCTGCACGGGCTTGCTGTGACCCAAGTGCAGGACCTGGCACTTGGCCTTGTTGAGTCCCATTCCATCGCCCTCAGCCCATCAATCCAGCCTGTGCAGGTCCCTCTGCAGAGCCTTGCTACCCTCAAGCAGATCAGGACTCCTGCCCAGCTTGACGTCACCTGCAAATTGACTGAGGGAACACTCGGTCCCCTCATCCAGATCATTACTAAAGTTATCCAACGGAACTGGTCTCAGCACTGAGCCCTGGGGGAAACCACTTGTTATCAGCCAGCAGCTGGATGGAGCTCCATTCACCACTGCTCTCTGGGCCCACTCAGCCGGCCAGGATTTAACCCAGCCAAGAGGATGGCCCACTAAGCCAGGAGCAGACCGTTTTCCCCAGGAGAATGCTGTGGGAAACGGCATCAGAGGCTTTACTGAACTCTAGGTAGACAACAGGCAGTGCCTTTCCACAACGCCAGCAGATTGCCTTACAGCGGCACTCGTGCCGACACGTGGGCTTCTCCAGCCTTAAATGCGAGGCAGAATCACAAAGACGTGGCTTTCTCCATCTCCCTAACAACTCGAGTAAACTGTCTTGCCCCAGGCTCCCGGTACGATGCAGGAACTGGCTTACACTGAATGGCTTGGGGACCTCCTCTGTCCTCAGGAAGAGGCCTCGGCTGAGTAGGGCGCGTGCAGCCTAGGAGATCTGGTTGCTGCCTCAGCAGCTCTTCCCCTCTTCACCCCAGACATGTCTCTTTCCCGCTGCTACTCTCCATTCCCCTGGTTATCACAGCAAGTTGTATCAAATCAGGCGCTTTGGAGAGGAAAGAGACAGCGCAAGGGGTTGGGGTTGGGCCATAACAGCTTCTTCAATTATGCCTCGAAGATCTATCTCTGACCTAGCCCCATGTTCTGAGGTGTCAGGAGGTTCTCGTGGAGGGCTGTTGCCAGCAGATTTAGCAGGACTGACATCTGTTGCCACAACTCCAAGAGAGAGAGGGCCTGGAAGGGACACATTTTCCCACGTGCCACCCTCCCTGTCCTCTGGGAATCATGAAAGGGCCACTTGTGCCACCACCTTTCCTCCCACCACCCAAGGAAAATGCCTTTCTTCCTCGACAGCTCCAGACAATGACACGAGGAAAGGATTACTTGGAGGCAGAGGCTGGAATGCAGAAAACTTTAATGACGCTGAAGAGGGCAAGGAGGTGGCTTGTAGAGGAGGGGGCAGCCAGAGCAGGGGGAGCCCTGGCACTGTCAGACGTCTGTGCCCACTGCCCACAGCGGAGATCTCACAGGGCATCCAACTGCCTGGTACATGGAGGGAGAGGGGTCAGCAGCCCCCTCAGCCTGGCTTGGAGGGTCCTTTAGCCCAGAAGAACTGAAGACAAAAAAAGAGAGGGAAGAGAGGGGAAGGCTGGGAAGTTGCACTTTGGCCAGCATTTCAGAGAGCCCCAGCTGCTCTCCTTAGGAAAGGGCAGCACTGGATGCTCAGCCCCTCTGAAAGCGATGGCCAGGAGCCCTGTCCTCAGTTGAGAATCCAGGTGTGGATGGATGGCTGGGGGTCCTGCTCTGGGCTGTCATCAGTGGCTTTAGCAGGGCTGGCATCTGTTGCCACAGTAACGGCTGGTGATGCAGGAGAGGTCAACGCCCCCGGAGGAGATGGGCGTTCCATTGGAGCTGAGGATGCTGCCAACGGCAGCGGAGGTGGAGGAGCCCACAACGGTGTTCTGTGGGAAGGAGCTGAGGATGGGGCCGGGCAGGGTCACCACCACCGGGGAGGGCTCGATGACAACGGTGGAGCTCTGGCACTGCCTGCAACAGGGCTCATTGCAGCTGCTGGCCAGCGGGGTCGGGCCGCAGGGCTGGCAGGGCAGGCAGGGCTGGCAGGGCCGGCAGGACATGTCTCTGGGCAAGAGGTGCACCTGGGAGAGAATCGGGGAGGAAAGAGAGCATGGGGACACATGAGAAGCATCTCTGCACCCAACCCCATGGGAGGCAAGGCACCTCCGGGCCCAGCACACGCTGCCCAGCTCACAGCCCAGCAGACTCCACAAGCACATCCCAGCCCCTCTCTGGGCAAGCCCTGCTCTCCCCTTCCCTCTGCCAGCAGAAGCAGCTCCCAGCCCTGCGCTAGCACAGCCCACAGCAGCTGGGACAGACAGCGAGGAGACACCTGGTCTGGAAGGAGGAGCAGAAGCGGCTTCCCACTCACCTGATTGCCAAGGAGAGGGAGGTGAGAGAAGTGGATGAGAGCGCAGAGAGCTGGGCTGCCTTTTATAGTGCTCCTGCCCTGCCTCAGGCCCAGAGGCTCCCTCTGGGGAAGGGATCATTTTCTGACAAGCTCCCAGGAAACGCCAACCATCCCAGCTAATGGGATGGGCTGTGTCCTGCTTTCCTGCCCTGCTGCCTTTGCATTTCCTGCCTTATGCCCGGTGCTCTCCCAGATGAGGCTTCTCTGAGTGCCAGGGCAGAAACACATCAACGCAAGAAGAAGACTCATCTCCAGTGCTGGTGGCACCTCGTGCAAGCAGGCGATGAGCACCTGGGCCATTGCTGTGCGCTTGTTTGTGGCAAAGTTGTCAGGAAATGGGCATCGCTCTCCTGTTTCTCATGCGGATGTCCAAGGACTCACCCGTGTGCTTTGGGTTGGAAGGCACCTTGACAGCTCATCAGGTCTAATCTCCCTGCCGGAGCTGGAAAATTTTTAGCTCTCTCAGGTTGCTCAGAGCCCCGTCCAGCCTGGCTTTGAATGTTTCCAGGGGTGGGGCCTTCACCAACACCCTAGGAAACCAGCATTTCACCACCGCCAGTGTCAAACACTTGTTCCTTCTCTCCAGTCGGAATCTCCCCTTGCACAGTTTGACACCATTGCTCCTTGCCCTGTCACAGCTGGCCTTGCCAAAAGCCTGTCTCCATCTTTCCTAGGGGCCTCCTTTAAGTACTTCAAGGCCTCTTTCAGGTCTCCCTGCAGACTCGCCCCATCCTTTTCTCTCCCTTCCGTCATCTCTCTCTGCCGGTCGCTCATTCTTGCCCGCAGAGGGGCATCTGCTGCAGGGGTTTGACCCCATCACAACTGCCAGCGTGCTCTCAGGACAGTTTTGCTGGCCTCATTGGCTTCGTCTCCTCTCTGAAGGGTCTCTGCGGGGCCTCAGGCAGCAGCATGAGTCTGTCTGGGGCCCCGTCCTTCTGGGCTACTTGAGTCTTGTTCTGCCAGTGTGGTCCCCAGCATGTCCTCAGCACCGGCCACACTTCCTCTTAGGGTTTTCCCTTGGTGCTTGACCGCCCTTCCTCTCACCGCGGCCAAAGCAGCCCCAGCAGTGCGCCCCAGGCCAGCATCGTTTGTCTGCACAGCACCCAGCCGGCACCGGAGCTGAGTCTTCTCCCACCTCTGACACGTTCCTGACCCAGAAATCCTGGAATGCCTCGATCACAGCACGCCCAAGAAGCCTCCGTGAGGCAAGGGCACGGCATAAGCCCGGAAATGAACAGGTAGTGTTGGGGAAAACAAGCACCCAGCCCCTGCCATTAGCTGGGATGCTTCCCGTCCCTCATGAGCACCTCAGAAAATTGCCACCTCTGTGGAAGCTGCGTCTGGGCCTGGGGCAGGTCAGGGCCACCATAAAAGACAGCCCAACTCCTCGCTCTCTCAGCCATTTCCCTCACCTCCTTCTCCTTTGCAAGCAGGTGAGTGTGAAGCCCTTTCCCTCACCCTTTTTCTAGTCACGCACATTCATGCTCCTCCATCCCGTGCTGGGTGGGGGTGCCGCTTGTGCTGGGGGCTTGCTTGAAGAGGTTCTTCTCTGAAGAAACGGGCCGCCGCTTCATTGGGCCTGGTGACGCTTGGCACTACCGTGTCCGGTCGAGGCCAAGAAACCCTTTTGCCTCACTGTCACGTTTCTGGCTCCCATCTCGACAGATGCCTTCGCAGTGTGGTAAGGGATTCACGGCAAACGGCTCCGTATCTGTCCCTGTGCCATGATTCCTCTGTATTCTCTCTGCCAGGTGCAGCTCCAGCCCAGAGACATGTCCTGCTACAACCCGTGCCTGCCCTGCCAGCCCTGCGGCCCCACCCCGCTGGCCAGCAGCTGCAATGAGCCCTGTTGCAGGCAGTGCCAGAGCTCCACCGTTGTCATCGAGCCCTCCCCGGTGGTGCTGACCCTGCCCGGCCCCATCCTCAGCTCCTTCCCACAGAACACCGTTGTGGGCTCCTCCACCTCCGCTGCCGTTGGCAGCATCCTCAGCTCCAACGGAACGCCCATCTCCTCCGGGGGCGTTGACCTCTCCTGCATCACCAGCCGTTACTGTGGCAACAGATGCCAGCCCTGCTAAAGCCACTGATGACAGCCCAGAGCAGGACCCCCAGCCATCCATCCACACCTGGATTCTCAACTGGGGACAGGGCTCCTGGCCATCGCTTTCAGAGGGGCTGAGCATCCAGTGCTGCCCTTTCCTAAGGAGAGCAGCTGGGGCTCTCTGAAATGCTGGCCAAAGTGCAACTTCCCAGCCTTCCCCTCTCTTCCCTCTCTTTTTTTGTCTTCGGTTCTTCTGGGCTAAAGGACCCTCCAAGCCAGGCTGAGGGGGCTGCTGACCCCTCTCCCTCCATGTACCAGGCAGTTGGATGCCCTGTGAGATCTCCGCTGTGGGCAATGGGCACAGACGTCTGACAGTGCCAGGGCTCCCCCTGCTCTGGCTGCCCCCTCCTCTACAAGCCACCTCCTTGCCCTCTTCAGCGTCATTAAAGTTTTCTGCATTCCAGCCTCTGCCTCCAAGTAATCCTTTCCTCGTGTCATTGTCTGGAGCTGTCGAGGAAGAAAGGCATTTTCCTTGGGTGGTGGGAGGAAAGGTGGTGGCACAAGTGGCCCTTTAGTCATTCCCAGAAGAAGGAGAGAGTGGCACACAGGAGAAGGACTGCCTTCCAGTCTGTGTCTCCTGGAGCCGACTAAGATATACACGGCTCCTCCTAAGCCAGCTGTGATCATGCCGTGCATTCCGGCGTCATGCCCTTGACTCGGTCCTTCACAACGTCCATTCCTCTGAACTGGAGAGGCATTTGATAGGTGGGCTCTCTGTTGGATGAGGACGTGGTTGGATGGTGACATTCAGAGAGTAGAGGTGTACAAGCAGTGCGTGCCCTGCCAGCCATGGCTCCTCCTACGCCCGTGTTTGTCAGGCCCTACATTCTGGCATGAGGCACCTGACAGTGTCCCCCAGAACATCCTTCCCTCTTAATAAGAGAGACACGGTTTTGATTGGTGGACTGTTGAGCGGAGAAGGAATTTGTTTGGTGGCCGCATTCAGAGAGTAGTGGTCAACAGCTCGATGTCGAGACGGAGATTCATGAGAAGTGGTGTCCCTTAGGGGTCCGTAGTGGGAGCAGGGCTGTTGAATATTTTCATCACAGCATCGTAAGGTTGGAAAAGACCTTTGAGATCATGGAGTCCAAGCTATGGCCCAACACCTGCACCTACTCTTACTTGTCAATTACACCATGTCACTAAGTGCCTGATCCAATCTCTCCTGAAACACCTCCAGGGACGGTGACTCCACCTTCTCCCCGGGCAGCGCATTGCAATGGCCAAGCACCCTCTCAGTAAAGAACTTCTTCCTACTGTCAAGCATAATGGACAGCAAGATCGAGGGCATCCTCAGCAGGTTTACGGACGACACCCAGCTGAGTGGGGCAGTTGTCTCACCAGAAGGAGGGGTTTCATCCAGAGAGACCCGGAAAAGCTGGGGAAGTGGGTCTGTGTGAACCTCCTGAGGTTCAACAAAGCCACGTGCAAGGTGCTACCCCTGGGTCAGGTCAGTTTGTGGTTTCAATACAGGCTGGGTGATGGCGTGATTGGGAGCAGCCCTGTGGAGAAAGCCTTGGGGTGCTGATTGATCAGAAGCTTGACATGAACTGTCAACGTGAGCTTGCAGTCCAGAAGGCCAACTGTATCCTGGGCTGCATCAGCAGAAGCGTGGGCAGCAGAGCGAGGGAGGGAATTCTGTCTCTCTACTCATCTCTTGAGAGACCTCACGAGGAGTCCTGTGTCCAGTTCTGGAATCCCCAACATAAGAAGGATATGGAACTGTTGGAATGGGTCCAGAGGAGGCCACAAGATGATGAGAGAGCTGGAGCACGTTTTCTGTGAAGGTAGGCTGAGAGCTGGGGTTGTTCAGCGTGGAGAAGGCTCTGGGGGGACCTTAGAGCGGCCTTCCAATACCTGAAAGTTGCTCCAGGAAAGCTGGGAAGGGACAACTAGTGCTAGGACAAGGAGGAATGCCTTTGAATTGGAAGGGAGAAGATTTAGATTAGACATTAGGAACAAATTCTTCTTGATGAAGGTGTTGAGACACTGGCATGTGGACTCTCCAGAGAAGCTGTGGATGCCCCCTCCCTGGAAGTGTTCAGGGATGGGTTGGATGGGGCCTTGAGCAGCCTAGTCTAGTCAGAGTGATCTTTGCGGGCGGCAGGAGTGCGAAACTGGATGGGTTTTAAGGTCCCTTCCAATAGAAACCACTCCATGATTCCAGAACCCTCTCCCATCCCAAGCTGCCACAAGAGAAGAAAAGCAAATGCAGAAAGATTAAGCCTTCTGCCTTTCCAAATGAGGGGCAAAAGAGGGATAGATCTCTCCTGACCAGCTGGCTCTGCAGGGTCAGTTGCACCCTGAGATGCTCTTTGTCCTCTTGGCTGCCAGGGCACTTCTGAATCCAATTGAGCCGCTCTCTTTGTGCAGGGCTGCCCTCCAGCCACTCCCCTCCCAATTGTTCCTGGAGTCTGATGCCACTCTGCCCCAGGTGAAGGATGTGACATGGAGTCTCACTGAATTTCATAACCTCACTGATTGCCCAGTGCTTCAAAGTGATCTTGGAGCATGGCATCCGGTACTCTCCAACAGCCAACCTTGTCCTGATCAGACGGGAATTGTTGCCAGAGAAGGAAGGAGAATTCAGAGACGTAGGCATGGATGCAGCACAAATTTAATGGGTCTAAAGAGGAAAAGCAGGTGGCACACAGGGAGCACCAGGGGCAGCCACCAAGACGCAGTGGAGCTCCTGCAGGGTGTCCATCTGCCTCCCTGCAGAGGGAGGGAGATCAAAATCTCCCCCCTGGTTTGGCGTTGGGAGGAAATGATAGCAAAGGAAAAAGAGAGAGAAGAGAGTGGAAGAAGGAAAACAGTGGCCTGAAGCTGTAAATACAATGACTCAAAGCTTTATCTTCTGTCCAACACCGTAGGTCTGAGGTCTCGGGAGGTTGTTGTGCAGAGATGTTGCCATGAGGTTTAGCAGGGCCGACATCTGTAGCAGCTGCTGATGCAGGAGAGGTCAACGCCCCCGGAAGAGATGGGCGTTCCGTTGGAGCTGAGGATGCTGCCAATGGCAGCGGAGGTGGAGGAGCCCACAACGGTGTTCTGTGGGAAGGAGCTGAGGATGGGGCCAGGCAGGGTCACCACCACCGGGGAGGGCTCGATGACAACGGTGGAGCTCTGGCACTGCCTGCAACAGGGCTCATTGCAGCTGCTGGCCAGCGGGGTCGGGCCGCAGGGCTGGCAGGGCTGGCAGGGCAGGCAGGGCTCGCAGGGACAGCAGGACATGTCTCTGGGCAAGAGGTGCACTTGGGGGAGAATCAGGGAGGAAACAGGGCATGAGGACTCATGAGGAGCATCTCTGCACCCAACCCCACGGCAGGCAAAACACCTCCTGGCCCAGCACACATTGCTCAAATAAAATCCCAACCGACACCTCAAGCACATCCCAGCCCCTCTCTGGGCAAGCCCTGCTCTCCCCTTCCCTCTGCCAGCAGAAGCAGCTCCCAGCCCTGCGCTAGCACGGCCCACAGCAGCTGGGACTGACAGCGAGGAGACACCTGGTCTGGAAGGAGGAGCAGAAGCGGCTTCGCACTCACCTGATTGCCAAGGGGAGGGAGGTGAGAGAAGTGGATGAGAGCGCAGAGAGTTGGGCTGCCTTTTATAGTGCTCCTGCCCTGCCTCAGGCCCAGGGGCTCCCTCTGGGGAAGGGATCATTTTCTGACAAGCTCCCAGGAAACGCCAACCATCCCAGCTAATGGGATGGGCTGTGTCCTGCTTTCCTGCCCTGCTGCCTTTGCATTTCCTGCCTTATGCCCGGTGCTGTCCCAGATGAGGCTTCTCTGAGTGCCAGGGAAGAGAGGCCTGAGGGTTTGTGGGGCAGAAACGCATCAGCACATGGAGAAGACTCATCTCCAGTGCTGGTGGCATCTCATGCAGGCAGGTGATGAACACCTGGGTCATTGCTGTGGGCTTGTTTGTGGTGAAGTTGTCAGGAAATGGGCATCGCTCTAGTGTTTCTCATAAGGGTGCTCAAGGATTCACATGTGAAAGGACACAGAATTACTGAGTTCTTTGGGTTGGAAGGGACCTTTACAGGTCACTATGTGCAACCTCCCTGCCAGATCAAGGACATCTTTAACCCAGTCATGTTGCTCAAAGTTCCGTGCAACCTGCCCTTGAATGTTTCCAAGGATGCGGCCTCCACTGCCTCCCTGAGGAACAAGGGTTTCACCACCCTCAGTGCAAAAACTTCCTTCTTTTTATCTGGTCAAAATCTCCCCTCCCTTAGTTTGAAGCCATTCTCCTTGTGCTGTCTCAAGAGACCTTTGTAAATAGCCTGTACCGCTCTTTCCTAGATACCCCGTTTAAGTACCTGAAGGCCGCTATAAGATCTCTCTGCAGACTTGACCCATCCTTTTCTACTGCTCCCGTCATCTCTCTCTGGTGGTAACAAGACATGAGCCGACAGGAACCTCATGAAGTTCAATAAGAAGTCCTGCCTCTGCCCAACAACCCCATGCAAAACCAAATGCCTGAATTCCCAAGTGTCCCAGTTTGACAGAAATGGATCTGGGAGTCCTGGTCAGTACGAAAGTGAACGCAAGCCAGCAATGTGCCCGTGTTGCAAGGAAGGATGGCGGTATCCTGGGCTGTAGGAGGAAAAGTTTTGCAGAGGATCAAGGGAGGATTTTTCCACCCTTTTCTTCATCATTCTTGAGGCCAGACCTGGAGGCCCTACAGAGGGACCTTGACAGGCTGGCTAACTCCAATAGCATGAGGTTTAACAAGTCTAAATGCCGCGTCCTACACTTTGGACACAACAACCCCATGCAGAGCTACAGGCTGGGTGCAGAGTGGCTGGAGAGCAGTCAGGCGGAAAGGGACTTGGGAGTGCTGGTGGACAGGAAACTCCACATGAGCCAGCAGTGTACTCAAGTGGCCAAGAAGGCCAGTGGTATCTTGGCCTGCATCAGGAACAGTGTGGCCAGCAGGACCAGAGAGGTCATCATCCCCTTCTACTCGGCACTGGTCAGGCCGCACCTTGAGTCCTGTGTCCAGTTCTGGGTTCCTCAGTTTAAGAAGGATGTGGAGATGCTGGAGTGTGTCCAGAGGAGGGCGACGAGGATGGGGAAGGGGCTGGAGCACAAGCCCCATGAGAAGCGACTGAGGGAGCTGGGGTTGTTTAGCCTGGAGAAAAGGAGGCTCAGGGGAGACCTTATTGCTCTCTACAACTGCCTGAAGGGAGGTATTAGTTGAGGCAGGATTTGGACTCTTCTCTCAGGCGACCGGTGACAGAAGGAGAGGACACGGTCTCAAGCTTCTCCAGCGTAGGTTTAGGATTGACATTAGGAAGAAGTTCTTTAGAGGGTGATTGTTCATTGGAATGCGCTGCCCGTGGAGGTGGTCGAGTCACCATCCCTGGAGGTGTTCAAAGAGAATTTGGATGAGGCACTTAGTGCCATGGTGTAGTTGACAAGTAGGAGTAGGTGTAGGTGTAGGTGTTGGGTCGTAGGTTGGACTTGATGATCTCAAAGGTCTTTTCCAACCTTACGATACTGTGATACTGTGAATGTGTCTGGTGCTGGTTTCCTTGGAACAAGACGGATACTCACATACTGTAGAGAGAGCAACGAAGGGCCACAGTGGGGATGGAGGGACCAGAGCACCTCATCTACGGGGAAAGGCTGAGAGAGCCGCTACTTGACTTGCTGCCATCTGCTGTGGTGTGGAGCCCTCCTGGAATGAGGGGCCCACGTGTAGTAGACTCCAGGCTGTCTATCCTGCACTCCACCCTCCAAAGCACTCTGACCGACTGCCTCCCCGAAGGCCAAAGGCACAGAGAAGGCTACATCCTCCCTCTTCCATGTGACATCCCAGCCATGTTAAGGCTGGCCTGTGGGGACACACAACTCAATGAAAAGATGAAGTTCCTAGTTGGGCTGCTGCTTCCTTTGCCCCCGCTGAATTTGAATGTAGGGGATAAAACACTCTCAAATGCTTCCTCAGGGCTTGGGAGCACAGCAGGGAGCCTCCACGGGGAAACAGCCTGGTTGTGCTGGGAGGGAGGGAAAGGGAAAGACACAGCACATCCTCCCTCAAAGACAGCCCTTGAGTGAGCAGCCCAGGATTGCAGGGCTGGGAGCAGATGGGTCCCTTCCTGTCACCGCGGCCAAGGCAGCCCCACCAGTGCGCCCCAGCCCAGCATCATCTGCCTGCACAGCACCCACCTGGCAATGCTGGTGCATCTTGTCCTGGCTCGGACACATTGCTGACCCAGAAATCCTGGAATGCCTCGATCACAGCACTCCCAAGAAGCCTCCATGAGGGAAGGGCACTGCGTAAGCCAGGAAATGAACAGGTAGTGTTGGGGAAAACAAGCACCCAGCCCCTGCCATTAGCTGGGATGTTTTCCACCCATCACAAGCACCTCAGAAAATTGCCACCTCTGTGGAAGCTGTGTCTGGGCCTGGGGCAGGTCAGGGCCACCATAAAAACCAGCCCAACTCTCTCATCTACTTCTCTCACCTCCTTCTCCTTTGCAAGCAGGTGAATGTAAAGCCTTTTCAGCCCGTCCTTTTTCTGATCATGCAGCTTCATGCTTCTGCATCCTGTTGCTGGTCGTGGTGCTGCTTTTCATGGGAGAGGGAAAAAGGGAGAATTTCAGACTCAAATTCTGTCAGGGACTTGCCCAAAGAGGCTCTTTCTTGAAGAAATAGCCAGCAGTCTCATTGGGGCTGGTGACACTCGGCAGTACCCTTTCTGGATGAGGCCAGGAATCCCTTTTGCCTCACATCCCAGTTTCTGCCTCCCATCCAAGCAGCTTTCTTTGACAGCTTTGCACCGTGGTAATGGAATCATGGAAAACGGGTTGTTATCTGTCCCTGTGCCATGACGTCTCTGTATTCTCTCTGCCAGGTGCAGTTCCGTCCCCAAGCCACGTCCTGCTCCAACCCGTGCCTGCCCTGCCAGCCCTGCGGCCCGACCCGCTGGCCAGCAGCTGCAATGAGCCCTGTTGTAGGCAGTGCACACACGGTGACTGGGCCGACGACAGCACCGCACAGAGTGTCCCCACAGCAACAGGCACTTTGTGCAGGCCTTTGAACCCCTGCCTTCTCACGGCTTGGTTCAGGTGCCCACCTTCCCTGAGTTTGGTTTTAGCCACACTGGAGCATTTCTGTTCCCTTGTCAGCCTTCAGTCCTGTGAACTGCTCCAAACCCTCATATGCCTTGGTTATCACGGTCTCCTGGGGGCAGAAAAGGAACTCCTGAAAGCACTGCTGGGCTCACAATAGCAGCTCAAGCACACAGCCCCTGTCAGAGACAGATTTTCAGTCCTACTGAACTGGTTTCCCTGAAATCCTTTGCCTTGCAGCTCTTTGCAGTGAAGGCAGCGCTCTTGGGTGCTGACCTTACAGCGCAGCAGCCCAGCTGCTCTTGCTGCCAGGAGCGGTCACGCTGCAATCCTGCCGGTGTGGAGGGCAAGGGCAGAACGATACCTCGGACTCACCCAGGACCTCAGAGAGCCCATAAGACCCTCCAGACCAAGCTCCAGAACCATCCAGAGAGAGCTCTGCACAAGCCCACTGGGGATCCCTCCACCTTGGGACATCAACCTATCCATAACGCTCTCCTCGCCTCCCGTTCTCTCTTTCTCTCTTTTCCCCGACCACAGCTTTGGCAGCCAACGCCTCTCTTACTCCTAAGGCAGCCCGGAGAAATAAAGTCCTTTTATTGTCCCAATAGCA
The DNA here is from genome assembly GCA_033558235.1 of Neomorphus geoffroyi. Lineage (NCBI taxonomy): Eukaryota > Metazoa > Chordata > Aves > Cuculiformes > Neomorphidae > Neomorphus > Neomorphus geoffroyi. Next base: position 1,051,621 of record JAUMJM010000037.1, read on the forward strand.
AGGCGACTGGGAGCTCTTGGCCTCCCTCCCTCTGCAGGGCAGGCAGACGGACACCCTGCAGGAGCTCCACTGCATCTTGGTGGCTGCCCCTGGTGTTCCCTGTGAGCCCCCTGCTTTCCTTCTTTCCTCAGACTCATTAAAGTTGTGCTGCATCCAAGCCTGGGTCTCTGAGTCCTCCTTCCTTCTCTGGCAACACTTCCATTCAGGTCAGGGGAAGAGGTCAATGCCAGACTGTAGGAACTGATCACCCATGGCTCAGGAGAAGCTGACTATGTCTTCCTCCCCTCCAAGACGCAATGATAGGGAGGGCCCGGAGAAATAAAGTCCTTTTTGAAGAAGTGTTTGGCATCTTTTCCCCTTCACCGAGCCAGGTGGGCACTGAACCCATAACGCTAAGGACAGGCCCCTGGTCTTACCCCAGCCAGCCCTGGCCTGTCCAGACTGGGTCGTGACACAGGGTTAGCAGATTCATGGAGGTGATTATGGCACGTGGGGCCTGGTGCTCATCTAGGGAGCTGAGGAACGCCAGCAAAAAGAGATCGTAGAATCATCGACTCAGAGAAGGGTTTGGGTCGGAAGGGACCTTAAAGATCATGTGTTTCTACCACCGCTACCATGGCAGGAACCAAGTTCCACCCTATCAGTTTGCTGAAGGCCTCTACCAGCCTTGCCTGATACACCTCCAGGGACAGGGCATCCCCGACAAACGAGCCCCTTCTGCCAACAGACAGAAGCCACAGTCAAGGTCTGGCCGTGCCTGGGCTGAGATCATTGCAAGAAGTAGACCAGAAGAGAAACGACCAGGCAGGCTTCTGACCAGCATTTTTGGTTGGCTGGAATCAATGCCAGCCCTGCTAAAGCCACCGATGACAGCCCAGATGAGGATCCCCAGGCATCCAGCCCTGGATCCTGAACTAAGGACAGAGCCCCTGGGTATCACTTTCAGAGAGGCTGAGCATCCACTGCTGCCCTTCCCAAGGAGATCAGCTGGGGCTCTCTGAAGACATGGCCAAAGTGTGACTTCCCAGACTTGAACTGCTTTCCATCTCTATTTGATCTTCTGTTCTTCAGGGATATAAAGCCCACAAACTGAGCCTGGGAAATCTTCTGAACCCTCTCCCTCCATCGCCATCAGGAACTCGGAGAAAGACCAAGGAGCAATGACCCGAGATGGAGGCACTGCCTGGAACAGGCAGTCGCCGTGACCAAGGACTGCAAGTAACATCTAAGAAAAATTGAATAGATGCTGTCCAGAAGATGGATTTCACCTGCTACCTCAGCCAAAGTTACCCCACCTCCTCCTTGACCCAACGCCAACAAGGGAAGAGCATGCGCAGAGGCTCGCAGAGGGTCTTCCGGTCACCTAGCGGTCACGAGAGGAAGATGAGGTGAGGAAGCAGAAGACCCCTGAACACGAGGTGGCGCAGGCGCAGATGAGTTCTGGCAAGCAAAGCGAGAATGTTTGGGGCCTGCGCAATTCAACCTGGATTGCGAAATGAAGGTGGAGATTGGCCTCAATCCATGGGAGAGAGGAGGTGCGAGGTGTTGTTGCTGAGCATAAAAGATGGTTCCTAACCAAACCCCAGCGGAGAGAAATCTCCCCACCTCTGGATCACGGATCGCCCGTCGTGACAACAAGTCTCAACTGAGGACCGGCAGGACGCTGCTCGGAGCCTGGGACCATAGGGATGCCTCTGGATCCGTGGTGGTAGCTATAATCCTCTTTCCTCCTTTTCCTCCCCTTTTCTCCACTCTGTCTATCGCGTGCCGCTTTACGGGCAAAAATAATAAAGTTTCTCTTTGATTGAATTATAACCCCTTGGCATTTCGGCTGCCTTAATTTTGCGCTTCCAGATCAAGGCAAATGAATCATCACGAGTCCCCGAGTGGACCGTGACAGTGTGAACCTCATGAGGTTGGACAATGTCAAGTGCAAGGCCCTAGACCTGGGGGTTTTGCTATCCACGGTTTCAGTATAGAAAATTGAAGGTATAGGCTAAAGGAAGGTCTTCTAAGACCCCACCTGGAGTATTGTGTCTAGTTCTGAACAGTAATGGAGTCTGACAGCAGGGAAATGGAATTTTATGGAGGCAATAATAAATATAAGCAAAATGTAAGCCCTATGCGTGACTCACTGTTTGCGATAGCAGATACGCGGGCAATGCCGTGGCTGAGGAGGGCTGTGAGGGACACTCAGTGTCCAGGGTGTCTGTCAGCGGCAGCAAATCACAGAAATAACTTTAGAGGGTGGGCAAATGTCCCAGAGCTCTTTCTTTCCGGCAGTGGTGGTGTTGCTGGGGAGAATCACTCCCTGTGGGTGGGCAACATCCTGCCTGTGTTGGAAATGCTGCTCAAGCACAGGTGGTCAGAAGGACAGAGTGGAATGGAATGGAATGGAATGGAGTAGAGTAGAATAGAATAGAATAGAATAGAATAGAATAGAATAGAATAGAGGAGAGTAGAATATAGGAGAGTGGAAAAGAAAAGGGATCGTCCCGTCCAACTGCCGAACAACTTCAGCGCTGACCAAAAGTATAAGCATGACATTAAGTGCATTATCCAAATACCTCTTGAGCACTGACAGCTCTCTGCAAGCCCTCTGGCTCATGGGGAAGGGATCTCCTTAAGCTTTGACTGTAGATGTCCTTGGGGAGGAAGGCTGGTCAGGAGCAGGTGCGAAGGCCAAAGGGCAGCCATGCAAAACTGGATGTCTGAACACGGCTTTCTTCGGATGAAAATGTAAAGTCTTGCAGAGAGTCTTTCTGCCTGGAGGCACAGTTAGGAGAGCCTTCATCTCCCTCCTGGCCATCCACGTGTCGGTTTCAAATGCCCACCCAGACTTGCCCTCTTGTTCTAAAAAAATCACGCCAAGATCCCTCCCTATCCCTCTCCCTATGGGCAGAGACCGCATCTGCTTGTGTGTCCCTCATGTGGAGGGAGTGCGCTGCTCAGGCAGGGATGCTCTCCACTGCTCTCTTCATCATGCAGGCCATTGTCACTGAGTGGATCCCCTCGTGACAAAGAGTTGCTGGCGACTGGCATAGGACACAGGCTCCTCACGTCTCCTCACGATTCTAGAACCCTCTCCCATCCCACCCTGGGATGTGCTTTGCCCTCCTGGCTGCCAAGGTAAATCTGAATCCTATGGAGTTGCACTCAGCCAGCACCTCCAAATTCCTTTGCGCAGGGCTGCAATCCGGCCACTCTCCTCCTGGTTTATCCTGGAGTCTGCTGCCTCTCTGCCCAGGTGCGGAATCAAGCCCAAGCTCTTGTTATAATTTAGGACCTTAATGATTACCTGGTGCTCCAAAGCTACCTTAGAGCACGGCATTCTGTACGTAGAGAAGGACCCCGCAGATCCCTGCAGACAGTGCAGAGAAGAAGCTCCCTGGATCCACCCAGGGTCTGCAGTTATCCAGCAGCAGCATCTGGGCCCATTTGGGAAGAGGTGCAGTAAGGCTGGAAGGACGGATGGCAACTGGCTGAGGAGGAGCCAGGAATGTCTTCTGCAACTCCACGAGACAGGGCACAAAAGACAACGCAGTGCAATGTCCCGTACACTCTCCTCCGGGAATGAGGAAAGTACCTCTGTTGCACTCAACCCAAAATGCCACCTCTTCCCCTGACCTGAATGGAAGTGTTGCCAGAGAAGGAAGGAGGACTCAGAGACCCAGGCTTGGATGCAGCACAACTTTAATGAGTCTGAGGAAAGAAGGAAAGCAGGGGGCTCACAGGGAACACCAGGGGCAGCCACCAAGATGCAGTGGAGCTCCTGCAGGGTGTCCGTCTGCCTGCCCTGCAGAGGGAGGGAGGCCAAGAGCTCCCAGTCGCCTTGGTATTGGGACAAGGCAAGAGCAAAGGAAAGAGTGAGAAGAGAGTGGGAGAAGGAAAGAATGGCTCAAAGCTCTGTCTCTTGTCCAGCCTCACATCCTGAGGACTTCAGAGGTTCTTGTCCAGGGCCATTGCCATCAGGTTTAGCAGGGCCGACATCTGTAGCAGCTGGTGATGCAGGAGAGGTCAACGCCCCCGGAGGAGATGGGCGTTCCGTTGGAGCTGAGGATGCTGCCAACGGCAGCGGAGGTGGAGGAGCCCACGGCGGTGTTCTGTGGGAAGGAGCTGAGGATGGGGCCAGGCAGGGTCAGCACCACCGGGGAGGGCTGGATGACAACGGTGGAGTCCTGGCACCGCAGGCAACAGGGCTCATTGCAGCTGCTGGCCAGCGGGGTGGGGCCGCAGGGCTGGCAGGGCAGGCAGGGCTCGCAGGGCCGGCACTGGTTGCAGCAGGACATGTCTTGGAGCTAAAGGTGCACCTGGGAGAGAGGCCAGGGAGGAAACAGAGCACAGGGAGTACTCAGGGACTGCAGACAAGCCACCAAAAGGAAGCCAAGGTCCCTGCCATGTGAGGAGGCAGAGGCTCTGCAGCAGGGAACAGACAGCAGGGTCCCTCAAAGAGCAGCCAGGCCCAGGGATCCTCCTGATGAGCCTGGAGCAAAGAGCCACCTCAGCCCAGCCTCAGCCTCAGCCTCTCCCCATGACAGAGCAGCTCTGCTCTGCCCTCTCCCACCACCACCATCTGAGAGCACTGAGAGAAGACCAAGGAGCAGGGATCAGCTGAGCACACCTTGAAGGCCAGACCCAGGCCTAGAGGAGGAGGTGGAGGACAAAGGGGCTTCCAACTCACCTGCTTCCCAAGGAGAAGGAGGAGGCAGAAGTGGTTGAGAGAGCAAAGAGCAAGGCTTGCTTTTATCCTGGCCTTGTGCAGCCTCAGGCCCAGAGGAAGCCACAACCATCTTCCTGCAGCTCCTAAGGAACGGAAACATCCCAGGAAATGACACGGCAGCGGTGCTGGGTCCCCCTGAGTGCCAGAAGGATGCGGTGGAGTCAGGTGAGCTCAGCCTGGAGCACTCCTGGAGCTTTTTATGTAATGATGCTGTGACAGGAAGGACCCCGGTTGCTCCCAGCCCGCCCATCCTTATCTGCTCCTCCAAGAGCTTCTGGGAGAATCACCGTGTCCTCCAAGTTCCTTCCCATCCCAACAGGCAGTGGCTCTTGCCTTCCCAGGCAGTGGCTGCACTTCAGCGTTTCAACTCCCTTTCACCCTAAGGTGCCCTCAGGAGGCAGCTGCCAACCTCTGGGACCTCCTCCTCTCCCTGGATGCTGCCTGGGCATCTGTCCTGCTTCGGGTGTCCTGTCCCTGCTTCAGCGGGAGCTCAAGGCAGCTCCTCAGTCCCATCCCTCGCTCTTGCCTCTGCCCCCACGTGCTCCTGGGCAATGACGTGCGTGGCAGTGGGATTGTGTCCCAGTGTGGGGGGTTCTCTGCACGCACATCCGTGTGCTCGTGTGTGCACACCCCTGGGTGACTCTGGGGACACCGTGGTTCTATGGACACGGCCCTTTCTGTGCCTGGCTGTCAGCGCTTGTACGCAGCTCCACGTGTCCCTGTCCTCGTGCGCGTTTGCTTGTGCATCTGTGACCATCCCTGTGCACACCTGTGCCTGCTGGCAGTGTCCGTGCACGCGTGTGTGCACAGAGTTGTGCCCGACCTCACGACAGGGCCCGACCAGTTGCTGAGGCCCATGTTGACACCTCTTCACAACAACAGCAGGAGCTGACGCAGTCTCAGCCCCTCGTTGCCTGAGGGACACGGACAGGGCCACAGCCACCACAAGTGGGTGAGCACGTGGGCCCTTCCTCATTCCTAGAGGAGTGGGAAGGCAGGACACGCTGTCCGAGGGCCTCCTGTCAAATGGGACGGGAGAGAATCAGAAGGGAGAATCACAGGGGTGAGGGAGGGGCTGAGTGGCGCCCAGCATCCCGCTGCCATCAAACCATACCAAGAGTGCACCAGTGAGCCAAGGTCAGGAGGAGGTCTCGTGACAAGGACTGGGGTTCAATCACGTCCAGCCATCACGATGCAGGCAAGATCTCCCAGCTTTCTCCTTTTACAAAGCACGAAACGGAGGGTGCAGGAGACAAGGACTGAATTTCTTTTCTTGTTCTCCAGGAAACCCCTTTCATGCTGCTTGCTGAGGACCCACAGAGACCATACTTAGAGGAGACAAGGGAAAGGAGCCCAGCCAAACTGTCCTGAGAGCACGGTCAGTGTTGTGATAGGGTCAGACACTTGCTGCAGGAGAACCCCTGCGTGCAATAATGTGCGACCATCAGAGAGAGATGGGAGGAGAAAGAGAAAAGGATGGGCCAAGTCCTCCCACCTGAATGGCTGTGGGCATTCAGAGGAGACACACGAGTGCGATGCCCATTCCCTGACAACTTCACCACAAACAAGCCCACAGCAATGACCCAGGTGTTCATCACCTGCCTGCATGAGATGCCACCAGCACTGGAGATGAGTCTTCTCCATGCGCTGATGCGTTTCTGCCCCACAAACCCTCAGGCCTCTCTTCCCTGGCACTTAGAGAAGCCTCATCCGGGACAGCACCGGGCATAAGGCAGGAAATGCAAAGGCAGCAGGGCAGGAAAGCAGGACACAGCCCATCCCATTAGCTGGGATGGTTGGCGTTTCCTGGGAGCTTGTCAGAAAATGATCCCTTCCCCAGAGGGAGCCCCTGGGCCTGAGGCAGGGCAGGAGCACTATAAAAGGCAGCCCAGCTCTCTGTGCTCTCATCCACTTCTCTCACCTCCCTCTCCTTGGCAATCAGGTGAGTGGGAAGCCGCTTCTGCTCCTCCTTCCAGACCAGGTGTCTCCTCGCTGTCTGTCCCAGCTGCTGTGGGCCGTGCTAGCGCAGGGCTGGGAGCTGCTTCTCCTGTCAGAGGGAAGGGGAGAGTAGGGCTTGCCCAGAGAGGGGCTGGGATGTGCTTGAGGAGTCTGTTGAGCCTTGAGCTGGGCAGCGTGTGCTGGGCAACGAGGTGCTTTGTCTCCCGTGGGGTTGGGTGCAGAGTTGTTCCTCATGTGTCCTCATGTTGTGTTTGCTCTGCCCTTTCTCACAGGTGCACCTTCAGCCCAGAGACATGTCCTGCTCCAACCAGTGCCGGCCCTGCCAGCCCTGCCTGCCCTGCCAGCCTTGCGGCCCGACCCCGCTGGCCAGCAGCTGCAATGAGCCCTGTTGCCTGCAGTGCCAGGACTCCTACGTCGCCATCCAGCCCTCGGCTGTGGTGCTGACCCTGCCCGGCCCCATCCTCAGCTCCTTCCCACAGAACACCGCCGTGGGCTCCTCCACCTCCGCTGCCGTTGGCAGCATCCTCAGCTCCAACGGAACGCCCATCTCCTCCGGGGGCGTTGACCTCTCCTGCATCACCAGCTGCTACAGATGTCGGCCCTGCTAAACCTGATGGCAATGGCCCTGGACAAGAACCTCTGAAGTCCTCAGGATGTGAGGCTGGACAAGAGACAGAGCTTTGAGCCATTCTTTCCTTCTCCCACTCTCTTCTCACTCTTTCCTTTGCTCTTGCCTTGTCCCAATACCAAGGCGACTGGGAGCTCTTGGCCTCCCTCCCTCTGCAGGGCAGGCAGACGGACACCCTGCAGGAGCTTCACTGCATCTTGGTGGCTGCCCCTGGTGTTCCCTGTGAGCCCCCTGCTTTCCTTCTTTCCTCAGACTCATTAAAGTTGTGCTGCATCCAAGCCTGGGTCTCTGAGTCCTCCTTCCTTCTCTGGCAACACTTCCATTCAGGTCAGGGGAAGAGGTCAATGCCAGACTGTAGGAACTGATCACCCATGGCTCAGGAGAAGCTGACTATGTCTTCCTCCCCTCCAAGACGCAATGATAGGGAGGGCCCGGAGAAATAAAGTCCTTTTTGAAGAAGTGTTTGGCATCTTTTCCCCTTCACCGAGCCAGGTGGGCACTGAACCCATAACGCTAAGGACAGGCCCCTGGTCTTACCCCAGCCAGCCCTGGCCTGTCCAGACTGGGTCGTGACACAGGGTTAGCAGATTCATGGAGGTGATTATGGCACGTGGGGCCTGGTGCTCATCTAGGGAGCTGAGGAACGCCAGCAAAAAGAGATCGTAGAATCATCGACTCAGAGAAGGGTTTGGGTCGGAAGGGACCTTAAAGATCATGTGTTTCTACCACCGCTACCATGGCAGGAACCAAGTTCCACCCTATCAGTTTGCTGAAGGCCTCTACCAGCCTTGCCTGATACACCTCCAGGGACAGGGCATCCCCGACAAACGAGCCCCTTCTGCCAACAGACAGAAGCCACAGTCAAGGTCTGGCCGTGCCTGGGCTGAGATCATTGCAAGAAGTAGACCAGAAGAGAAACGACCAGGCAGGCTTCTGACCAGCATTTTTGGTTGGCTGGAATCAATGCCAGCCCTGCTAAAGCCACCGATGACAGCCCAGATGAGGATCCCCAGGCATCCAGCCCTGGATCCTGAACTAAGGACAGAGCTCCTGACTATCACTTTCAGAGAGGCTGAGCATCCACTGCTGCCCTTCCCAAGGAGATCAGCTGGGGCTCTCTGAAGACATGGCCAAAGTGTGACTTCCCAGACTTGAACTGCTTTCCATCCCTCTTTGATCTTCTGTTCTTCAGGGATATAAAGCCCACAAACTGAGCCTGGGAAATCTTCTGAACCCTCTCCCTCCATGTAACCGACAGACGGATGCCCTGTGAGATCTCCACTGTGGGCAATGGGCAGAGGCTTTTGACAACTGCCAGTGCTCCCCCTGCTCTGGCTGTCCCCTCCTCTAGAAGTGATCTACTTGCTCTCTGCAGAGTCTTTAAAGTTTTCTGCATTCCAGCTTCTGCTTCGGTGTAATCCCTTTTTTTTAGTGTTGTTATCTGGAGCTGTCCCGGAAGAAAGGTTTTTTCTTGGGGAGTGGGAGGAAAAGTGGAGGCAGAAGTGGCCCTTTCATCATTGCCGGAGGAAGGGGAAGGTGGGACACAGGAAAATAGAGTCCCTCCCTATCATTGTGTCTTGGAGGGGAGGAAGACATACTCAGCTTCTCCGAAGCCAGGGGTGATCAGTTCCTACAGTCTGGCATTGACCTTTGATGTGCTCCCCTACAACATCCTTCTCTCTAAATTGGAGAGATAGAGAGTTGATGAGTTGACTGTTTGGTGGATAAGGAGTTGGTTAGGCGGTCATTTTCAGAGAGTAGTGGTGAACAGCTCGATGGCCCAGTGGACATCTGTGATAAGTGGTGTCTCTGAGGGGTGCGTACTGGGACCAGTGCTGTTTAACGATGATAAAGACAGCGACATCGAGTGCACCCTCGGACAGTTTGCAGACACTAAGCTGGGCAGGGCTGTTTTGATGACAGAAGGCTCGGATGTCATCCCATCCCTAGGGACGTGGACAAGTCGGAGAATTGGCCCTGTGTGTGTAAGAGTCGGTCCGAGGAACAGTATTTGTCTCGGTCCGAAGAACAGTACGTGTCTCAACATCGCCATCAGGAACTCGGAGAAAGACCAAGGAGCAATGACCCGAGATGGAGGCACTGCCTGGAACGAGCAGTCGCCGTGACCAAGGACTGCAAGTAACATCTAAGAAAAATTGAATAGATGCTGTCCAGAAGATGGATTTCACCTGCTACCTCAGCCAAAGCTACCCCACCTCCTCCTTGACCCAACGCCAACAAGGGAAGAGCATGCGCAGAGGCTCGCAGAGGGTCTTCCGGTCACCTAGCGGTCACGAGAGGAAGATGAGGTGAGGAAGCAGAAGACCCCTGAACACGAGGTGGCGCAGGCGCAGACGAGTTCTGGCAAGCAAAGCGAGAACTTTTGGGGCCTGCGCAGTTCAACCTGGATTGCGAAATGAAGGTGGAGATTGGCCTCAATCCATGGGAGAGAGGAGGTGCGAGGTGCTGTTGCTGAGCATAAAAGATGGTTCCTAACCAAACCCCAGCGGAGAGAAATCTCCCCACCTCTGGATCACGGATCGCCCGTCGTGACAACAAGTCTCAACTGAGGACCGGCAGGACGCTGCTCGGAGCCTGGGACCATAGGGATGCCTCTGGATCCGTGGTGGTAGCTATAATCCTCTTTCCTCCTTTTCCTCCCCTTTTCTCCACTCTGTCTATCGCGTGCCGCTTTACGGGCAAAAATAATAAAGTTTCTCTTTGATTGAATTATAACCCCTTGGCATTTCGGCTGCCTTAATTTTGCGCTTCCAGATCAAGGCAAATGAATCATCACGAGTCCCCGAGTGGACCGTGACAGTGTGAACCTCATGAGGTTGGACAATGTCAAGTGCAAGGCCCTAGACCTGGGGGTTTTGCTATCCACGGTTTCAGTATAGAAAATTGAAGGTATAGGCTAAAGGAAGGTCTTCTAAGACCCCACCTGGAGTATTGTGTCTAGTTCTGAACAGTAATGGAGTCTGACAGCAGGGAAATGGAATTTTATGGAGGCAATAATAAATATAAGCAAAATGTAAGCCCTATGCGTGACTCACTGTTTGCGATAGCAGATACGCGGGCAATGCCGTGGCTGAGGAGGGCTGTGAGGGACACTCAGTGTCCAGGGTGTCTGTCAGCGGCAGCAAATCACAGAAATAACTTTAGAGGGTGGGCAAATGTCCCAGAGCTCTTTGTTTCCGGCAGTGGTGGTGTTGCTGGGGAGAATCACTCCCTGTGGGTGGGCAACATCCTGCCTGTGTTGGAAATGCTGCTCAAGCACAGGTGGTCAGAAGGACAGAGTGGAATGGAATGGAATGGAATGGAATGGAATAGAATAGAATAGAATAGAATAGAATAGAATAGAATAGAATAGAATAGAATAGAGGAGAGTAGAATATAGGAGAGTGGAAAAGAAAAGGGATCGTCCCGTCCAACTGCCGAACAACTTCAGCGCTGACCAAAAGTATAAGCATGACATTAAGTGCATTATCCAAATACCTCTTGAGCACTGACAGCTCTCTGCAAGCCCTCTGGCTCATGGGGAAGGGATCTCCTTAAGCTTTGACTGTAGATGTCCTTGGGGAGGAAGGCTGGTCAGGAGCAGGTGCGAAGGCCAAAGGGCAGCCATGCAAAACTGGATGTCTGAACACGGCTTTCTTCGGATGAAAATGTAAAGTCTTGCAGAGAGTCTTTCTGCCTGGAGGCACAGTTAGGAGAGCCTTCATCTCCCTCCTGGCCATCCACGTGTCGGTTTCAAATGCCCACCCAGACTTGCCCTCTTGTTCTAAAAAAATCACGCCAAGATCCCTCCCTATCCCTCTCCCTATGGGCAGAGACCGCATCTGCTTGTGTGTCCCTCATGTGGAGGGAGTGCGCTGCTCAGGCAGGGATGCTCTCCACTGCTCTCTTCATCATGCAGGCCATTGTCACTGAGTGGATCCCCTCGTGACAAAGAGTTGCTGGCGACTGGCATAGGACACAGGCTCCTCACGTCTCCTCACGATTCTAGAACCCTCTCCCATCCCACCCTGGGATGTGCTTTGCCCTCCTGGCTGCCAAGGTAAATCTGAATCCTATGGAGTTGCACTCAGCCAGCACCTCCAAATTCCTTTGCGCAGGGCTGCAATCCGGCCACTCTCCTCCTGGTTTATCCTGGAGTCTGCTGCCTCTCTGCCCAGGTGCGGAATCAAGCCCAAGCTCTTGTTATAATTCAGGACCTTAATGATTACCTGGTGCTCCAAAGCTACCTTAGAGCACGGCATCCTGTACGTAGAGAAGGACCCCGGAGATCCCTGCAGACAGTGCAGAGAAGAAGCTCCCTGGATCCACCCAAGGTCTGCAGTTATCCAGCAGCAGCATCTGGGCCCATTTGGGAAGAGGTGCAGTAAGGCTGGAAGGACGGATGGCAACTGGCTGAGGAGGAGCCAGGAATGTCTTCTGCAACTCCACGAGACAGGGCACAAAAGACAACGCAGTGCAATGTCCCGTACACTCTCCTCCGGGAATGAGGAAAGTACCTCTGTTGCACTCAACCCAAAATGCCACCTCTTCCCCGGACCTGAATGGAAGTGTTGCCAGAGAAGGAAGGAGGACTCAGAGACCCAGGCTTGGATGCAGCACAACTTTAATGAGTCTGAGGAAAGAAGGAAAGCAGGGGGCTCACAGGGAACACCAGAGGCAGCCACCAAGATGCAGTGGAGCTCCTGCAGGGTGTCCGTCTGCCTGCCCTGCAGAGGGAGGGAGGCCAAGAGCTCCCAGTCGCCTTGGTATTGGGACAAGGCAAGAGCAAAGGAAAGAGTGAGAAGAGAGTGGGAGAAGGAAAGAATGGCTCAAAGCTCTGTCTCTTGTCCAGCCTCACATCCTGAGGACTTCAGAGGTTCTTGTCCAGGGCCATTGCCATCAGGTTTAGCAGGGCCGACATCTGTAGCAGCTGGTGATGCAGGAGAGGTCAACGCCCCCGGAGGAGATGGGCGTTCCGTTGGAGCTGAGGATGCTGCCAACGGCAGCGGAGGTGGAGGAGCCCACGGCGGTGTTCTGTGGGAAGGAGCTGAGGATGGGGCCGGGCAGGGTCAGCACCACCGGGGAGGGCTGGATGACAACGGTGGAGTCCTGGCACCGCAGGCAACAGGGCTCATTGCAGCTGCTGGCCAGCGGGGTCGGGCCGCAGGGCTGGCAGGGCAGGCAGGGCTCGCAGGGCCGGCACTGGTTGCAGCAGGACATGTCTTGGAGCTAAAGGTGCACCTGGGAGAGAGGCCAGGGAGGAAACAGAGCACAGGGAGTACTCAGGGACTGCAGACAAGCCACCAAAAGGAAGCCAAGGTCCCTGCCATGTGAGGAGGCAGAGGCTCTGCAGCAGGGAACAGACAGCAGGGTCCCTCAAAGAGCAGCCAGGCCCAGGGATCCTCCTGATGAGCCTGGAGCAAAGAGCCACCTCAGCCCAGCCTCAGCCTCAGCCTCTCCCCATGACAGAGCAGCTCTGCTCTGCCCTCTCCCACCACCACCATCTGAGAGCACTGAGAGAAGACCAAGGAGCAGGGATCAGCTGAGCTCTCCTTGAAGGCCAGACCCAGGCCTAGAGGAGGAGGTGGAGGACAAAGGGGCTCCCAACTCACCTGCTTCCCAAGGAGAAGGAGGGGGCAGAAGTGGTTGAGAGAGCAAAGAGCAAGGCTTGCTTTTATCCTGGCCTTGTGCAGCCTCAGGCCCAGAGGAAGCCACAACCATCTTCCTGCAGCTCCTAAGGAACGGAAACATCCCAGGAAATGACACGGCAGCGGTGCTGGGTCCCCCTGAGTGCCAGAAGGATGCGGTGGAGTCAGGTGAGCTCAGCCTGGAGCACTCCTGGAACTTTTTATGTAATGATGCTGTGACAGGAAGGACCCCGGTTGCTCCCAGCCCGCCCATCCTTATCTGCTCCTCCAAGAGCTTCTGGGAGAATCACCGTGTCCTCCAAGTTCCTTCCCATCCCAACAGGCAGTGGCTCTTGCCTTCCCAGGCAGTGGCTGCACTTCAGCGTTTCAACTCCCTTTCACCCTAAGGTGCCCTCAGGAGGCAGCTGCCAACCTCTGGGACCTCCTCCTCTCCCTGGATGCTGCCTGGGCATCTGTCCTGCTTCGGGTGTCCTGTCCCTGCTTCAGCGGGAGCTCAAGGCAGCTCCTCAGTCCCATCCCTCGCTCTTGCCTCTGCCCCCACGTGCTCCTGGGCAATGACGTGCGTGGCAGTGGGATTGTGTCCCAGTGTGGGGGATTCTCTGCACACACATCCGTGTGCTCGTGTGTGCACACCGCTGGGTGCCTCTGGGGACACCGTGGTTCTATGGACACGGCCCTTTCTGTGCCCGGCTGTCAGCGCTTGTACGCAGCTCCACGTGTCCCTGTCCTCGTGCGCGTTTGCTTGTGCATCTGTGACCATCCCTGTGCACACCTGTGCCTGCTGGCAGTGTCCGTGCACGCGTGTGTGCACAGAGTTGTGCCCGACCTCACGACAGGGCCCGACCAGTTGCTGAGGCCCATGTTGACACCTCTTCACAACAACAGCAGGAGCTGACGCAGTCTCAGCCCCTCGTTGCCTGAGGGACACGGACAGGGCCACAGCCACCACAAGTGGGTGAGCACGTGGGCCCTTCCTCATTCCTAGAGGAGTGGGAAGGCAGGACACGCTGTCCGAGGGCCTCCTGTCAAATGGGACGGGAGAGAATCAGAAGGGAGAATCACAGGGGTGAGGGAGGGGCTGAGTGGCGCCCAGCATCCCGCTGCCATCAAACCATACCAAGAGTGCACCAGTGAGCCAAGGTCAGGAGGAGGTCTCGTGACAAGGACTGGGGTTCAACCACGTCCAGCCATCACGATGCAGGCAAGATCTCCCAGCTTTCTCCTTTTACAAAGCACGAAACGGAGGGTGCAGGAGACACGGACTGAAGTTCGTTTCTTGTTCTCCAGGAAACCCCTCTCATGTTGCTTGCTGAGGACCCACAGAGACCATACTTAGAGGAGACAAGGGAAAGGAGCCCAGCCAAACTGTCCTGAGAGCACGGTCAGTGTTGTGATAGGGTCAGACACTTGCTGCAGGAGAACCCCTGCGTGCAATAATGTGCGACCATCAGAGAGAGATGGGAGGAGAAAGAGAAAAGGATGGGCCAAGTCCTCCCACCTGAATGGCTGTGGGCATTCAGAGGAGACACACGAGTGCGATGCCCATTCCCTGACAACTTCACCACAAACAAGCCCACAGCAATGACCCAGGTGTTCATCACCTGCCTGCATGAGATGCCACCAGCACTGGAGATGAGTCTTCTCCATGCGCTGATGCGTTTCTGCCCCACAAACCCTCAGGCCTCTCTTCCCTGGCACTTAGAGAAGCCTCATCTGGGACAGCACCGGGCATAAGGCAGGAAATGCAAAGGCAGCAGGGCAGGAAAGCAGGACACAGCCCATCCCATTAGCTGGGATGGTTGGCGTTTCCTGGGAGCTTGTCAGAAAATGATCCCTTCCCCAGAGGGAGCCCCTGGGCCTGAGGCAGGGCAGGAGCACTATAAAAGGCAGCCCAGCTCTCTGCGCTCTCATCCACTTCTCTCACCTCCCTCTCCTTGGCAATCAGGTGAGTGGGAAGCCGCTTCTGCTCCTCCTTCCAGACCAGGTGTCTCCTCGCTGTCAGTCCCAGCTGCTGTGGGCTGTGCTAGCGCAGGGCTGGGAGCTGCTTCTCCTGTCAGAGGGAAGGGGAGAGCAGGGCTTGCCCAGAGAGGGGCTGGGATGTGCTTGAGGTGTCGGTTGGGATTTTATTTGAGCAATGTGTGCTGGGCCAGGAGGTGTTTTGCCTGCCGTGGGGTTGGGTGCAGAGATGCTCCTCATGAGTCCTCATGCCGTTTCCTCCCTGATTCTCCCCCAGGTGCACCTCTTGCCCAGAGACATGTCCTGTCGGCCCTGCGAGCCCTGCCGGCCCTGCCTGCCCTGCCAGCCCTGCGGCCCGACCCCGCTGGCCAGCAGCTGCAATGAGCCCTGTTGCAGGCAGTGCCAGGACTCCACCGTTGTCATCCAGCCCTCCCCTGTGGTGCTGACCCTGCCCGGGCCCATCCTCAGCTCCTTCCCACAGAACACCGCCGTGGGCTCCTCCACCTCCGCTGCCGTTGGCAGCATCCTCAGCTCCAACGGAACGCCCATCTCCTCCGGGGGCGTTGACCTCTCCTGCATCACCAGCTGCTACAGATGTCGGCCCTGCTAAACCTCATGGCAACATCTCTGCACAAGAACCTCCCGAGACCTCAGAATACGGTGTTGGACAGAAGATAAAGCTTTGAGTCATTGTATTTACAGCTTCAGGCCACTGTTTTCCTTCTTCCACTCTCTTCTCTCTCTTTTTCCTTTGCTATCATTTCCTCCCAACGCCAAACCAGGGGGGAGATTTTGACCTCCCTCCCTCTGCAGGGAGGCAGATGGACACCCTGCAGGAGCTCCACTGTGTCTTGGTGGCTGCCCCTGGTGCTCCCTGTGTGCCACCTGCTTTTCCTCTTTAGACCCATTAAATTTGTGCTGCATCCATGCCTACGTCTCTGAATTCTCCTTCCTTCTCTGGCAACAATTCCCGTCTGATCAGGACAAGGTTGGCTGTTGGAGAGTACCGGATGCCATGCTCCAAGATCACTTTGAAGCACTGGGCAATCACTGAGGTTATGAAATTCAGTGAGGCTCCATGTCAGATCCTTCACCTGGGGCAGAGTGGCATCAGACTCCAGGAACAATTGGGAGGGGAGTGGCTGGAGGGCAGCCCTGCACAAAGAGAGCGGCTCAATTGGATTCAGAAGTGCCCTGGCAGCCAAGAGGACAAAGAGCATCTCAGGGTGCAACTGACCCTGCAGAGCCAGCTGGTCAGGAGAGATCTGTCCCTCTTTTGCACCTCATTTGGAAAGGCAGAAGGCTTAATCTTTCTGCATTTGCTCTTCTTCTCTTGTGGCAGCTTGGGATGGGAGAGGGTTCTGGAATCATGGAGTGGTTTCTATTGGAAGGGACCTTAAAACCCATCCAGTTTTGCACTCTTGCCGCCCGCAAAGATCACTCTGACTAGACCAGGCTGCTCAAGGCCCCATCCAACCCATCCCTGAACACTTCCAGGGAGGGGGCATCCACAGCTTCTCTGGAGAGTCCACATGCCAGTGTCTCAACACCTTCATCAAGAAGAATTTGTTCCTAATGTCTAATCTAAATCTTCTCCCTTCCAATTCAAAGGCATTCCTCCTTGTCCTAGCACTAGTTGTCCCTTCCCAGCTTTCCTGGAGCAACTTTCAGGTATTGGAAGGCCGCTCTAAGGTCCCCCCAGAGCCTTCTCCACGCTGAACAACCCCAGCTCTCAGCCTACCTTCACAGAAAACATGCTCCAGCTCTCTCATCATCTTGTGGCCTCCTCTGGACCCATTCCAACAGTTCCATATCCTTCTTATGTTGGGGATTCCAGAACTGGACACAGGACTCCTCGCGAGGTCTCTCAAGAGATGAGTAGAGAGACAGAATTCCCTCCCTCGCTCTGCTGCCCACGCTTCTGCTGATGCAGCCCAGGATACAGTTGGCCTTCTGGACTGCAAGCTCACGTTGACAGTTCATGTCAAGCTTCTGATCAATCAGCACCCCAAGGCTTTCTCCACAGGGCTGCTCCCAATCACGCCATCACCCAGCCTGTATTGAAACCACAAACTGACCTGACCCAGGGGTAGCACCTTGCACGTGGCTTTGTTGAACCTCAGGAGGTTCACACAGACCCACTTCCCCAGCTTTTCCGGGTCTCTCTGGATGAAACCCCTCCTTCTGGTGAGACAACTGCCCCACTCAGCTGGGTGTCGTCCGTAAACCTGCTGAGGATGCCCTCGATCTTGCTGTCCATTAGGCTTGACAGTAGGAAGAAGTCCTTTACTGAGAGGGTGCTTGGCCATTGCAATGCGCTGCCCGGGGAGAAGGTGGAGTCACCGTCCCTGGAGGTGTTTAAGGAGAGATTGGATCAGGCACTTAGTGACATGGTGTAATTGACAAGTAAGAGTAGGTGCAGGTGTTGGGCCATAGCTTGGACTCGATGATCTCAAAGGTCTTTTCCAACCTTACGATGCTGTGATGAAAATATTCAACAGCCCTGCTCCCACTACGGACCCCTAAGGGACATCACTTCTCATGAATCTCCGTCTCGACATCGAGCTGTTGACCACTACTCTCTGAATGCGGCCACCAAACAAATTCCTTCTCCACTCAACAGTCCACCAATCAAAACCGTGTCTCTCTGATTAAGAGGGAAGGATGTTCTGGGGGACACTGTCAGGTGCCTCATGCCAGAATGTAGGGCCTGACAAACACGGGCGTAGGAGGAGCCATGGCTGGCAGGGCAGGCACTGCTTGTACACCTCTACTCTCTGAATGTCACCATCCAACCACGTCCTCATCCAACAGAGAGCCCACCTATCAAATGCCTCTCCAGTTCAGAGGAATGGACGTTGTGAAGGACCGAGTCAAGGGCATGACGCCGGAATGCACGGCATGATCACAGCTGGCTTAGGAGGAGCCGTGTATATCTTACTCGGCTCCAGGAGACACAGACTGGAAGGCAGTCCTTCTCCTGTGTGCCACTCTCTCCTGCTTCTGGGAATGACTAAAGGGCCACTTGTGCCACCACCTTTCCTCCCACCACCCAAGGAAAATGCCTTTCTTCCTTGACAGCTCCAGACAATGACACGAGGAAAGGATTACTTGGAGGCAGAGGCTGGAATGCAGAAAACTTTAATGACGCTGAAGAGGGCAAGGAGGTGGCTTGTAGAGGAGGGGGCAGCCAGAGCAGGGGGAGCCCTGGCACTGTCAGACGTCTGTGCCCATTGCCCACAGCGGAGATCTCACAGGGCATCCAACTGCCTGGTACATGGAGGGAGAGGGGTCAGCAGCCCCCTCAGCCTGGCTTGGAGGGTCCTTTAGCCCAGAAGAACCGAAGACAAAAAAAGAGAGGGAAGAGAGGGGAAGGCTGGGAAGTTGCACTTTGGCCAGCATTTCAGAGAGCCCCAGCTGCTCTCCTTAGGAAAGGGCAGCACTGGATGCTCAGCCCCTCTGAAAGCGATGGCCAGGAGCCCTGTCCTCAGTTGAGAATCCAGGTGTGGATGGATGGCTGGGGGTCCTGCTCTGGGCTGTCATCAGTGGCTTTAGCAGGGCTGGCATCTGTTGCCACAGTAACGGCTGGTGATGCAGGAGAGGTCAACGCCCCCGGAGGAGATGGGCGTTCCGTTGGAGCTGAGGATGCTGCCAACGGCAGCGGAGGTGGAGGAGCCCACAACGGTGTTCTGTGGGAAGGAGCTGAGGATGGGGCCGGGCAGGGTCACCACCACAGCGGAGGGCTCGATGACAACGGTGGAGCTCTGGCACTGCAGGCAACAGGGCTCATTGCAGCTGCTGGCCAGCGGGGTGGGGCCGCAGGGCTGGCAGGGCAGGCAGGGCTGGCAGGGCCGGCAGGACATGTCTCTGGGCAAGAGGTGCACCTGGGAGAGAATCGGGGAGGAAAGAGAGCATGGGGACACATGAGGAGCATCTCTGCACCCAACCCCATGGGAGGCAATGTACCTCCGGGCCCAGCACACGCTGCCCAGCCCACAGCCCAGCAGACTCCACAAGCACATCCCAGCCCCTCTCTGGGTAAGCCCTGCTCTCCCCTTCCCTCTGCCAGGAGAAGCAGCTCCCAGCCCTGCGCTAGCACGGCCCACAGCAGCTGGGACTGACAGCGAGGAGACACCTGGTCTGGAAGGAGGAGGAGAAGCGGCTTCCCACTCACCTGATTGCCAAGGAGAGGGAGGTGAGAGAAGTGGATGAGAGCACAGAGAGCTGGGCTGCCTTTTATAGTGCTCCTGCCCTGCCTCAGGCCCAGGGGCTCCCTCTGGGGAAGGGATCATTTTCTGACAAGCTCCCAGGAAACGCCAACCATCCCAGCTAATGGGATGGGCTGTGTCCTGCTTTCCTGCCCTGCTGCCTTTGCATTTCCTGCCTTATGCCCGGTGCTCTCCCAGATGAGGCTTCTCTGAGTGCCAGGGCAGAAACACATCAACGCAAGAAGAAGACTCATCTCCAGTGCTGGTGGCACCTTGTGCAAGCAGGCGATGAGCACCTGGGTCATTGCTGTGCGCTTGTTTGTGGCAAAGTTGTCAGGAAATGGGCATCGCTCTCCTGTTTCTCATGCGGATGTCCAAGGACTCACCCGTGTGCTTTGGGTTGGAAGGCACCTTGACAGCTCATCAGGTCTAATCTCCCTGCCGGAGCTGGAAAATTTTTAGCTCTCTCAGGTTGCTCAGAGCCCCGTCCAGCCTGGCTTTGAATGTTTCCAGGGGTGGGGCCTTCACCAGCACCCTAGGAAACCAGCATTTCACCACCGCCAGTGTCAAACACTTGTTCCTTCTCTCCAGTCGGAATCTCCCCTTGCACAGTTTGACACCATTGCTCCTTGCCCTGTCACAGCTGGCCTTGCCAAAAGCCTGTCTCCATCTTTCCTAGGGGCCTCCTTTAAGTACTTCAAGGCCTCTTTCAGGTCTCCCTGCAGACTCGCCCCATCCTTTTCTCTCCCTTCCGTCATCTCTCTCTGCCGGTCGCTCATTCTTGCCCGCAGAGGGGCATCTGCTGCAGGGGTTTGACCCCATCACAACTGCCAGCGTGCTCTCAGGACAGTTTTGCTGGCCTCATTGGCTTCGTCTCCTCTCTGAAGGGTCTCTGCGGGGCCTCAGGCAGCAGCATGAGTCTGTCTGGGGCCCCGTCCTTCTGGGCTACTTGAGTCTTGTTCTGCCAGTGTGGTCCCCAGCATGTCCTCAGCACCGGCCACACTTCCTCTTAGGGTTTTCCCTTGGTGCTTGACCGCCCTTCCTCTCACCGCGGCCAAAGCAGCCCCAGCAGTGCGCCCCAGGCCAGCATCGTTTGTCTGCACAGCACCCAGCCGGCACCGGAGCTGAGTCTTCTCCCACCTCTGACACGTTCCTGACCCAGAAATCCTGGAATGCCTCGATCACAGCACGCCCAAGAAGCCTCCGTGAGGCAAGGGCACGGCATAAGCCCGGAAATGAACAGGTAGTGTTGGGGAAAACAAGCACCCAGCCCCTGCCATTAGCTGGGATGCTTCCCGTCCCTCATGAGCACCTCAGAAAATTGCCACCTCTGTGGAAGCTGCGTCTGGGCCTGGGGCAGGTCAGGGCCACCATAAAAGACAGCCCAACTCCTCGCTCTCTCAGCCATTTCCCTCACCTCCTTCTCCTTTGCAAGCAGGTGAGTGTGAAGCCCTTTCCCTCACCCTTTTTCTAGTCACGCACATTCATGCTCCTCCATCCCGTGCTGGGTGGGGGTGCCGCTTGTGCTGGGGGCTTGCTTGAAGAGGTTCTTCTCTGAAGAAACGGGCCGCCGCTTCATTGGGCCTGGTGACGCTTGGCACTACCGTGTCCGGTCGAGGCCAAGAAACCCTTTTGCCTCACTGTCACGTTTCTGGCTCCCATCTCGACAGATGCCTTCGCAGTGTGGTAAGGGATTCACGGCAAACGGCTCCGTGTCTGTCCCTGTGCCATGATTCCTCTGTATTCTCTCTGCCAGGTGCAGCTCCAGCCCAGAGACATGTCCTGCTACAACCCGTGCCTGCCCTGCCAGCCCTGCGGCCCCACCCCGCTGGCCAGCAGCTGCAATGAGCCCTGTTGCAGGCAGTGCCAGAGCTCCACCGTTGTCATCGAGCCCTCCCCGGTGGTGCTGACCCTGCCCGGCCCCATCCTCAGCTCCTTCCCACAGAACACCGTTGTGGGCTCCTCCACCTCCGCTGCCGTTGGCAGCATCCTCAGCTCCAACGGAACGCCCATCTCCTCCGGGGGCGTTGACCTCTCCTGCATCACCAGCCGTTACTGTGGCAACAGATGCCAGCCCTGCTAAAGCCACTGATGACAGCCCAGAGCAGGACCCCCAGCCATCCATCCACACCTGGATTCTCAACTGGGGACAGGGCTCCTGGCCATCGCTTTCAGAGGGGCTGAGCATCCAGTGCTGCCCTTTCCTAAGGAGAGCAGCTGGGGCTCTCTGAAATGCTGGCCAAAGTGCAACTTCCCAGCCTTCCCCTCTCTTCCCTCTCTTTTTTTGTCTTCGGTTCTTCTGGGCTAAAGGACCCTCCAAGCCAGGCTGAGGGGGCTGCTGACCCCTCTCCCTCCATGTACCAGGCAGTTGGATGCCCTGTGAGATCTGCGCTGTGGGCAGTGGGCACAGACGTCTGACAGTGCCAGGGCTCCCCCTGCTCTGGCTGCCCCCTCCTCTACAAGCCACCTCCTTGCCCTCTTCAGCGTCATTAAAGTTTTCTGCATTCCAGCCTCTGCCTCCAAGTAATCCTTTCCTCGTGTCATTGTCTGGAGCTGTCGAGGAAGAAAGGCATTTTCCTTGGGTGGTGGGAGGAAAGGTGGTGGCACAAGTGGCCCTTTCATGATTCCCAGAGGACAGGGAGGGTGGCACGTGGGAAAATGTGTCCCTTCCAGGCCCTCTCTCTCTTGGAGTTGTGGCAACAGATGTCAGTCCTGCTAAATCTGCTGGCCACAGCCCTCCACGAGAACCTCCTGACACCTCAGAACATGGGGCTAGGTCAGAGATAGATCTTCGAGGCATAATTGAAGAAGCTGTTATGGCCCAACCCCAACCCCTTGCGCTGTCTCTTTCCTCTCCAAAGCGCCTGATTTGATACAACTTGCTGTGATAACCAGGGGAATGGAGAGTAGCAGCGGGAAAGAGACATGTCTGGGGTGAAGAGGGGAAGAGCTGCTGAGGCAGCAACCAGATCTCCTAGGCTGCACGCGCCCTACTCAGCCGAGGCCTCTTCCTGAGGACAGAGGAGGTCCCCAAGCCATTCAGTGTAAGCCAGTTCCTGCATCGTACCGGGAGCCTGGGGCAAGACAGTTTACCCGAGTTGTAAGGGAGATGGAGAAACCCACGTCTTTGTGATTCTGCCTCGCATTTAAGGCTGGAGAAGCCCACGTGTCGGCACGAGTGCCGCTGTAAGGCAATCTGCTGGCGTTGTGGAAAGGCACTGCCTGTTGTCTACCTAGAGTTCAGTAAAGCCTCTGATGCCGTTTCCCACAGCATTCTCCTGGGGAAAACGGTCTGCTCCTGGCGTAGTGGGCCATCCTCTTGGCTGGGTTAAATCCTGGCCGGCTGAGTGGGCCCAGAGAGCAGTGGTGAATGGAGCTCCATCCAGCTGCTGGCTGATAACAAGTGGTTTCCCCCAGGGCTCAGTGCTGAGACCAGTTCCGTTGGATAACTTTAGTAATGATCTGGATGAGGGGACCGAGTGTTCCCTCAGTCAATTTGCAGGTGACGTCAAGCTGGGCAGGAGTCCTGATCTGCTTGAGGGTAGCAAGGCTCTGCAGAGGGACCTGCACAGGCTGGATTGATGGGCTGAGGGCGATGGAATGGGACTCAACAAGGCCAAGTGCCAGGTCCTGCACTTGGGTCACAGCAAGCCCGTGCAGCACCCCAGGCTTGGGCAGGAGTGGCTGGCAAGCTGCCTGGTGGGAAAGGACCTGGAGGTGCTGGTCAACAGCAGTTCCCCAGGTGGCCAAGAAGGCCAACAGCGTCCTGGCTTGGAACAAAGTTGGTGTGGCCAGCAGGAGTAAGGAAGGGGTCGTCTCCCTGCTCTCAGCGCTGGTGAGGCCTCATCTCGATTCCTGTGCTGAGTTTTGGGCCCCTCACCTCACTGCAAGAAAGACACTGAGGGGGCGGAGCACGTCCAGAGGAGGGGAAAGCTGAGCAGAGCTGGGGAAGGCTCTGGAGCAAAGCGTTTATGAGCAGGTGCTGAGGGACCTGGGGCTCTTTAGTCTGGAAAACAGGAGGCTGAGGGGACACCTTGTCACTCTCTGCATCTCCCTGACAGGAGGGTGTAGCGCGGTGGCTGTTGGTTTCTTCGCCACAGTAACAAGTGACAGGACGAGAGGACATTGCCTCAAGGTTTGCCAAGGGAGAATTAGACTGGATATTAGGAAAGACAAAAATGCGCCTGCGGCAGACGTGAGTCGAATCAGGGCCAAGACCTAGAACTGAAGCCTGAAAGCTGCTCTTCTGGGAAGGGGAGCTGGCCCCGGTGGAAGCCTCCCAGCACCGCCATTTGGCAATGGTCTCAGCAAGGCCAACAGAGCTAAGGGGCAGCCCTCTTCTGTGCTACCTATAGCTTAGCAAAGTCAAACCTTTTCACATCTCACAGCCAGAGAGCATCTGGATGCCTGTCCATGCCAAGCAACACCCATCTGGTGCGGGGTCTCAGCCCCTTCCTCGCTCAGCACCAAGCCGCTGACCTAGACAAGTGCATCTGGCGTTGGCACGAACATGAGGAGCCCGTGTCTCATCCCAGTCACTCATCAACCAGCAGCCCCAAGTCCTTCTCCGCAGGGCTGCTCTCACTCACGGCACCACCCAGCCTGCATGGGAACCCGGAAATGCCCTGAATCGCCCTGAACCATCAATTGCCTGAAAAGACCTTGCATTTTCTTGTGTCCTGTGAACCGCATCCGATTCCTGCAGACCCACTTCTCCAGCTTTTCCAGGTCCCTCTAGATGACATCCCATCCGTCGGCCACAACAAAAGCAACGCTCAGCTTGGTGTCATTGTGAGCACACACAGGGTCAAGGGCAAATGCCAGAGTGCAGGGCCTGATAACCACTGGCTTGCGAGAAGTCGAGTATGTCTTCCTCAGCTGCAAGAGACAGAGGCTGGAAAGCACCAGTGTTCTGTGTGCCACCCTCCCTGTCCTCTGGGAATCATGAAAGGGCCACTTGTGCCACCACCTTTCCTCCCACCCCAGCTGCTCTCCTTAGGAAAGGGCAGCACTGGATGCTCAGCCCCTCTGGAGCTGTCGAGGAAGAAAGGCATTTTCCTTGGGTGGTGGGAGGAAAGGTGGTGGCACAAGTGGCCCTTTAGTCATTCCCAGAAGAAGGAGAGAGTGGCACACAGGAGGACTGCCTTCCAGTCTGTGTCTCCTGGAGCCGAGTAAGATATACACGGCTCCTCCTAAGCCAGCTGTGATCATGCCGTGCATTCCGGCGTCATGCCCTTGACTCGGTCCTTCACAACGTCCATTCCTCTGAACTGGAGAGGCATTTGATAGGTGGGCTCTCTGTTGGATGAGGACGTGGTTGGATGGTGACATTCAGAGAGCAGAGGTGTACAAGCAGTGCGTGCCCTGCCAGCCATGGCTCCTCCTACGCCCGTGTTTGTCAGGCCCTACATTCTGGCATGAGGCACCTGACAGTGTCCCCCAGAACATCCTTCCCTCTTAATAAGAGAGACACGGTTCGAGGGAGATCGAGGGCATCCTCAGCAGGTTTACGGACGACACCCAGCTGAGTGGGGCAGTTGTCTCACCAGAAGGAGGGGTTTCATGCAGAGAGACCCGGAAAAGCTGGGGAAGTGGGTCTGTGTGAACCTCCTGAGGTTCAACAAAGCCACGTGCAAGGTGCTACCCCTGGGTCAGGTCAATTTGTGGTTTCAATACAGGCTGGGTGATGGCGTGATTGGGAGCAGCCCTGTGGAGAAAGCCTTGGGGTGCTGATTGATCAGAAGCTTGACATGAACTGTCAACGTGAGCTTGCAGTCCAGAAGGCCAACTGTATCCTGGGCTGCATCAGCAGAAGCGTGGGCAGCAGAGCGAGGGAGGGAATTCTGTCTCTCTACTCATCTCTTGAGAGACCTCACGAGGAGTCCTGTGTCCAGTTCTGGAATCCCCAACATAAGAAGGATATGGAACTGTCGGAATGGGTCCAGAGGAGGCCACAAGATGATGAGAGAGCTGGAGCACGTTTTCTGTGAAGGTAGGCTGAGAGCTGGGGTTGTTCAGCGTGGAGAAGGCTCTGGGGGGACCTTAGAGCGGCCTTCCAATACCTGAAAGTTGCTCCAGGAAAGCTGGGCAGGGACAACTAGTGCTAGGACAAGGAGGAATGCCTTTGAATTGGAAGGGGGAAGATTTAGATTAGACATTAGGAACAAATTCTTCTTGATGAAGGTGTTGAGACACTGGCATGTGGACTCTCCAGAGAAGCTGTGGATGCCCCCTCCCTGGAAGTGTTCAGGGATGGGTTGGATGGGGCCTTGAGCAGCCTGGTCTAGTCAGAGTGATCTTTGCAGGAGGCAAGAGTGCGAAACTGGATGGGTTTTAAGGTCCCTTCCAATAGAAACCACTCCATGATTCCAGAACCCTCTCCCATCCCAAGCTGCCACAAGAGAAGAAAAGCAAATGCAGAAAGATTAAGCCTTCTGCCTTTCCAAATGAGGTGCAAAAGAGGGATAGATCTCTCCTGACCAGCTGGCTCTGCAGGGTCAGTTGCACCCTGAGATGCTCTTTGTCCTCTTGGCTGCCAGGGCACTTCTGAATCCAATTGAGCCGCTCTCTTTGTGCAGGGCTGCCCTCCAGCCACTCCCCTCCCAATTGTTCCTGGAGTCTGATGCCACTCTGCCCCAGGTGAAGGATCTGACATGGAGTCTCACTGAATTTCATAACCTCAGTGATTGCCCAGTGCTTCAAAGTGATCTTGGAGCATGGCATCCGGTACTCTCCAACAGCCAACCTTGTCCTGATCAGACGGGAATTGTTGCCAGAGAAGGAAGGAGAATTCAGAGACGTAGGCATGGATGCAGCACAAATTTAATGGGTCTAAAGAGGAAAAGCAGGTGGCACACAGGGAGCACCAGGGGCAGCCACCAAGACGCAGTGGAGCTCCTGCAGGGTGACCATCTGCCTCCCTGCAGAGGGAGGGAGGTCAAAATCTCCCCCCTGGTTTGGCATTGGGAGGAAATGATATCAAAGGAAAAAGAGAGAGGAGAGAGTGGAAGAAGGAAAACAGTGGCCTGAAGCTGTAAATACAGTGACTCAAAGCTTTATCTTCTGTCCAACGCCGTATTCTGACGTCTCGGGAGGTTGTTGTGCAGAGATGTTGCCATGAGGTTTAGCAGGGCCGACATCTGTAGCAGCTGGTGATGCAGGAGAGGTCAACACCCCCGGAGGAGATGGGCGTTCCGTTGGAGCTGAGGATGCTGCCAACGGCAGCGGAGGTGGAGGAGCCCACAACGGTGTTCTGTGGGAAGGAGCTGAGGATGGGGCCGGGCAGGGTCAGCACCACCGGGGAGGGCTCGATGACAACGGTGGAGCTCTGGCACTGCAGGCAACAGGGCTCATTGCAGCTGCTGGCCAGCGGGGTCGGGCCGCAGGGCTGGCAGGGCTGGCAGGGCAGGCAGGGCTGGCAGGGCCGACAGGACATGTCTCTGGGCAAGTGGTGCACCTGGGGGAGAATCAGGGAGGAAACAGGGCATGAGGACTCATGAGGAGCATCTCTGCACCCAACCCCACGGGAGACAAAGCACCTCCTGGCCCAGCACACATTGCTCAAACAAAATCCCAACCGACACCTCAAGCACATCCCAGCCCCTCTCTGGGCAAGCCCTGCTCTCCCCTTCCCTCTGCCAGCAGAAGCAGCTCCCAGCCCTGCGCTAGCACGGCCCACAGCAGCTGGGACTGACAGCGAGGAGACACCTGGTCTGGAAGGAGGAGCAGAAGCGGCTTCCCACTCACCTGATTGCCAAGGAGAGGGAGGTGAGAGAAGTGGATGAGAGCGCAGAGAGCTGGGCTGCCTTTTATAGTGCTCCTGCCCTGCCTCAGGCCCAGGGGCTCCCTCTGGGGAAGGGATCATTTTCTGACAAGCTCCCAGGAAACGCCAACCATCCCAGCTAATGGGATGGGCTGTGTCCTGCTTTCCTGCCCTGCTGCCTTTGCATTTCCTGCCTTATGCCCGGTGCTGTCTCAGATGAGGCTTCTCTGAGTGCCAGGGCAGAAACACATCAACGCAAGAAGAAGACTCATCTCCAGTGCTGGTGGCATCTCATGCAGGCAGGTGATGAACACCTGGGTCATTGCTGTGGGCTTGTTTGTGGTGATGTTGTCAGAGAATGGGCATCGCACTCGTGTTTCTCCTCTGAATGCCCACAGCCATTCAGGTGGGAGGACTTGGCCCATCCTTTTCTCTTTCTCCTCCCATCTCTCTCTGATGGTCGCACATTATTGCACGCAGGGGTTCTCCTGCAGCAAGTGTCTGACCCTATCACAACACTGACCATGCTCTCAGGACAGTTTGGCTGGGCTCCTTTCCCTTGTCTCCTCTAAGTATGGTCTCTGTGGGTCCTCAGCAAGCAGCATGAAAGGGGTTTCCTGGAGAACAAGAAAAGAAATTCAGTCCTTGTCTCCTGCACACTCCATTTTGTGCTTTGTAAAAGGAGAAAGCTGGGAGATCTTGCCTGCATCGTGATGGCTGCACGTGATTGGACCCCAGTCCAGGTGTGCACAGGGATGGTCACAGATGCACAAGCAAACGCGCACGAGGACAGGGACACGTGGAGCTGCGTACAAGCGCTGACAGCCGGGCACAGAAAGGGCCGTGTCCATAGAACCACGGTGTCCCCAGAGTCACCCAGGGGTGTGCACACACGAGCACACGGATGTGCGTGCAGAGAACCCCCCACACTGGGACACAATCCCACTGCCACGCACGTCATTGCCCAGGAGCATGTGGGGGCAGAGGCAAGAGCGAGGGATGGGACTGAGGAGCTGCCTTGAGCTCCCACTGAAGCAGGGACAGGACACCCGAAGCAGGACAGATGCCCAGGCAGCATCCAGGGAGAGGAGGAGGTCCCAGAGGTTGGCAGCTGCCTCCTGAGGGCACCTTAGGGTGAAAGGGAGTGGAAACGCTGAAGTGCAGCCACTGCCTGGGAAGGCAAGAGCCACTGCCTGTTGGGATGGGAAGGAACTTGGAGGACATGGTGATTCTCCCAGAAGCTCTTGGAGGAGCAGATAAGGATGGGCGGGCTGGGAGCAACCGGGGTCCTTCCTGTCACAGCATCATTACATAAAAAGTTCCAGGAGTGCTCCAGGCTGAGCTCACCTGACTCCACCGCATCCTTCTGGCACTCAGGGGGACCCAGCACCGCTGCCGTGTCATTTCCTGGGATGTTTCCGTTCCTTAGGAGCTGCAGGAAGATGGTTGTGGCTTCCTCTGGGCCTGAGGCTGCACAAGGCCAGGATAAAAGCAAGCCTTGCTCTTTGCTCTCTCAACCACTTCTGCCCCCTCCTTCTCCTTGGGAAGCAGGTGAGTTGGGAGCCCCTTTGTCCTCCACCTCCTCCTCTAGGCCTGGGTCTGGCCTTCAAGGAGAGCTCAGCTGATCCCTGCTCCTTGGTCTTCTCTCAGTGCTCTCAGATGGTGGTGGTGGGAGAGGGCAGAGCAGAGCTGCTCTGTCATGGGGAGAGGCTGAGGCTGAGGCTGGGCTGAGGTGGCTCTTTGCTCCAGGCTCATCAGGAGGATCCCTGGGCCTGGCTGCTCTTTGAGGGACCCTGCTGTCTGTTCCCTGCTGCAGAGCCTCTGCCTCCTCACATGGCAGGGACCTTGGCTTCCTTTTGGTGGCTTGTCTGCAGTCCCTGAGTACTCCCTGTGCTCTGTTTCCTCCCTGGCCTCTCTCCCAGGTGCACCTTTAGCTCCAAGACATGTCCTGCTGCAACCAGTGCCGGCCCTGCGAGCCCTGCCTGCCCTGCCAGCCCTGCGGCCCGACCCCGCTGGCCAGCAGCTGCAATGAGCCCTGTTGCCTGCGGTGCCAGGACTCCACCTTTGTCATCCAGCCCTCCCCGGTGGTGCTGACCCTGCCCGGCCCCATCCTCAGCTCCTTCCCACAGAACACCGCCGTGGGCTCCTCCACCTCCGCTGCCGTTGGCAGCATCCTCAGCTCCAACGGAACGCCCATCTCCTCCGGGGGCGTTGACCTCTCCTGCATCACCAGCTGCTACAGATGTCGGCCCTGCTAAACCTGATGGCAATGGCCCTGGACAAGAACCTCTTAAGTCCTCAGGATGTGAGGCTGGACAAGAGACAGAGCTTTGAGCCATTCTTTCCTTCTCCCACTCTCTTCTCCCTCTTTCCTTTGCTCTTGCCTTTTCCCAATACCAAGGCGACTGGGAGCTCTTGGCCTCCCTCCCTCTGCAGGGCAGGCAGACGGACACCCTGCAGGAGCTCCACTGCATCTTGGTGGCTGCCTCTGGTGTTCCCTGTGAGCCCCCTGCTTTCCTTCTTTCCTCAGACTCATTAAAGTTGTGCTGCATCCAAGCCTGGGTCTCTGAGTCCTCCTTCCTTCTCTGGCAACACTTCCGTTCAGGTCCGGGGAAGAGGTGGCATTTTGGGTTGAGTGCAACAGAGGTACTTTCCTCATTCCCGGAGGAGAGTGTACGGGACATTGCACTGCGTTGTCTTTTGTGCCCTGTCTCGTGGAGTTGCAGAAGACATTCCTGGCTCCTCCTCAGCCAGTTGCCATCCGTCCTTCCAGCCTTACTGCACCTCTTCCCAAATGGGCCCAGCTGCTGCTGCTGGATAACTGCAGACCTTGGGTGGATCCAGGGAGCTTCTTCTCTGCACTGTCTGCAGGGATCTCCGGGGTCCTTCTCTACGTACAGGATGCCGTGCTCTAAGGTAGCTTTGGAGCACCAGGTAATCATTAAGGTCCTGAATTATAACAAGAGCTTGGGCTTGATTCCGCACCTGGGCAGAGAGGCAGCAGACTCCAGGATAAACCAGGAGGAGAGTGGCCGGATTGCAGCCCTGCGCAAAGGAATTTGGAGGTGCTGGCTGAGTGCAACTCCATAGGATTCAGATTTACCTTGGCAGCCAGGAGGGCAAAGCACATCCCAGGGTGGGATGGGAGAGGGTTCTAGAATCGTGAGGAGACGTGAGGAGCCTGTGTCCTATGCCAGTCGCCAGCAACTCTTTGTCACGAGGGGATCCACTCAGTGACAATGGCCTGCATGATGAAGAGAGCAGTGGAGAGCATCCCTGCCTGAGCAGCGCACTCCCTCCACATGAGGGACACACAAGCAGATGCGGTCTCTGCCCATAGGGAGAGGGATAGGGAGGGATCTTGGCGTGATTTTTTTAGAACAAGAGGAAAAGTCTGGGTGGGCATTTGAAACCGACGCGTGGATGGCCAGGAGGGAGATGAAGGCTCTCCTAACTGTGCCTCCAGGCAGAAAGACTCTCTGCAAGACTTTACATTTTCATCCGAAGAAAGCCGTGTTCAGACATCCAGATTTGCATGGCTGCCCTTTGGCCTTCGCACCTGCTCCTGACCAGCCTTCCTCCCCAAGGACATCTACAGTCAAAGCTTAAGGAGATCCCTTCCCCATGAGCCAGAGGGCTTGCAGAGAGCTGTCAGTGCTCAAGAGGTGTTTGGATAATGCACTTAATGTCATGCTTATACTTTTGGTCAGCGCTGAAGTTGTTCGGCAGTTGGACGGGACGATCCCTTTTCTTTTCCACTCTCCTATATTCTACTCTCCTCTATTCTATTCTATTCTATTCTATTCTATTCTATTCTATTCTATTCTATTCTATTCCATTCCATTCCATTCCACTCTGTCCTTCTGACCACCTGTGCTTGACCAGCATTTCCAACACAGGCAGGATGTTGCCCACCCACAGGGAGTGATTCTCCCCAGCAACACCACCACTGCCGGAAACAAAGAGCTCTGGGACATTTGCCCACCCTCTAAAGTTATTTCTGTGATTTGCTGCCGCTGACAGACACCCTGGACACTGAGTGTCCCTCACAGCCCTCCTCAGCCACGGCATTGCCCGTGTATCTGCTATCGCAAACAGTGAGTCACGCATAGGGCTTACATTTTGCTTATATTTATTATTGCCTCCATAAAATTCCATTTCCCTGCTGTCAGACTCCATTACTGTTCAGAACTAGACACAATACTCCAGGTGGGGTCTTAGAAGACCTTCCTTTAGCCTATACCTTCAATTTTCTATACTGAAACCGTGGATAGCAAAACCCCCAGGTCTAGGGCCTTGCACTTGACATTGTCCAACCTCATGAGGTTCACACTGTCACGGTCCACTCGGGGACTCGTGATGATTCATTTGCCTTGATCTGGAAGCGCAAAATTAAGGCAGCCGAAATGCCAAGGGGTTATAATTCAATCAAAGAGAAACTTTATTATTTTTCCTCGTAAAGCGGCACGCGATAGACAGAGTGGAGAAAAGGGGAGGAAAAGGAGGAAAGAGGATTATAGCTACCACCACGGATCCAGAGGCGTCCCTATGGTCCCAGACTCCGAGCAGCGTCTTGCCGGTCCTCAGTTGAGACTTGTTGTCACGACAGGCGATCTGTGATCCAGAGGTGGGGAGATTTCTCTCCGCTGGGGTTTGGTTAGGAACCATCTTTTATGCTCAGCAACAACACCTCGCACCTCCTCTCTCCCATGGATTGAGGCCAATCTCCACCTTCATTTCGCAATCCAGGTTGAACTGCGCAGGCCCCAAAAGTTCTCGCTTCGCTTGCCAGAACTCGTCTGCGCCTGTGCCACCTCGTGTTCGTGGGTCTTCTGCTTCCTCACCTCATCTTCCTCTCGTGACCGCTAGGTGACCGGAAGACCCTCTGCGAGCCTCTGCGCATGCTCTTCCCTTGTTGGCGTTGGGTCAAGGAGGAGGTGGGGTAGCTTTGGCTGAGGTAGCAGGTGAAATCCATCTTCTGGACAGCATCTATTCAATTTTTCTTAGATGTTACTTGCAGTCCTTGGTCACGGCGACTGCCTGTTCCAGGCAGTGCCTCCATCTTGGGTCATTGCTCCTTGGTCTTTCTCCAAGTTCCTGATGGCGATGTTGAGACACGTACTGTTCTTCGGACCGAGACAAATACTGTTCCTCGGACCGACTCTTACACACACAGGGCCAATTCTCCGACTTGTCCACGTCCCTAGGGATGGGATGACATCCTAGCCTTCTGTCATCCAAACAGCCCTGCCCAGCTTAGTGTCTGCAAACTGTCCGAGGGTGCACTCGATGTCGCTGTCTTTATCATCGTTAAACAGCACCGGTCCCAGTACGCACCCCTGAGAGACACCACTTATCACAGATGTCCACTGGGCCATCGAGCTGTTCACCACTACTCTCTGAAAATGACCGCCTAACCAACTCCTTATCCACCAAACAGTCAACTCATCAACTCTCTATCTCTCCAATTTAGAGAGAAGGATGTTGTAGGGGAGCACATCAAAGGCCAATGCCAGACTGTAGGAACTGATCACCCCTGGCTTAGGAGAAGCTGAGTATGTCTTCCTCCCCTCCAAGACACAATGATAGGGAGGGACTCTATTTTCCTGTGTCCCACCTTCCCCTTCCTCCGGCAATGATGAAAGGGCCACTTCTGCCTCCACTTTTCCTCCCACTCCCCAAGAAAAAACCTTTCTTCCGGGACAGCTCCAGATAACAACACTAAAAAAAAGGGATTACACCGAAGCAGAAGCTGGAATGCAGAAAACTTTAAAGACTCTGCAGAGAGCAAGTAGATCACTTCTAGAGGAGGGGACAGCCAGAGCAGGGGGAGCACTGGCAGTTGTCAAAAGCCTCTGCCCATTGCCCACAGTAGAGATCTCACAGGGCATCCGTCTGTCGGTTACGTGGAGGGAGAGGGTTCAGAAGATTTCCCAGGCTCAGTTTGTGGGCTTTATATCCCTGAAGAACAGAAGATCAAAGAGAGATGGAAAGCAGTTCAAGTCTGGGAAGTCACACTTTGGCCATGTCTTCAGAGAGCCCCAGCTGATCTCCTTGGGAAGGGCAGCAGTGGATGCTCAGCCTCTCTGAAAGTGATAGTCAGGAGCTCTGTCCTTAGTTCAGGATCCAGGGCTGGATGCCTGGGGATCCTCATCTGGGCTGTCATCGGTGGCTTTAGCAGGGCTGGCATTGATTCCAGCCAACCAAAAATGCTGGTCAGAAGCCTGCCTGGTCGTTTCTCTTCTGGTCTACTTCTTGCAATGATCTCAGCCCAGGCACGGCCAGACCTTGACTGTGGCTTCTGTCTGTTGGCAGAAGGGGCTCGTTTGTCGGGGATGCCCTGTCCCTGGAGGTGCATCAGGCAAGGCTGGTAGAGGCCTTCAGCAAACTGATAGGGTGGAACTTGGTTCCTGCCATGGTAGCGGTGGTAGAAACACATGATCTTTAAGGTCCCTTCCGACCCAAACCCTTCTCTGAGTCGACGATTCTACGATCTCTTTTTGCTGGCATTCCTCAGCTCCCTAGATGAGCACCAGGCCCCACGTGCCATAATCACCTCCATGAATCTGCTAACCCTGTGTCACGACCCAGTCTGGACAGGCCAGGGCTGGCTGGGGTAAGACCAGGGGCCTGTCCTTAGCGTTATGGGTTCAGTGCCCACCTGGCTTGGTGAAGGAGAAAAGATGCCAAACACTTCTTCAAAAAGGACTTTATTTCTCCGGGCTGCCTTAGGAGTAAGAGAGGCGTTGGCTGCCAAAGCTGTGGTCGGGGAAAAGAGAGAAAGAGAGAAGGGGAGGAGAGGAGAGCGTTATGGATAGGTTGATGTCCCAAGGTGGAGGGATCCCCAGTGGGCTTGTGCAGAGCTCTCTCTGGATTGTTCTGGAGCTTGGTCTGGAGGGTCTTATGGGCTCTCTGAGGTCCTGGGTGAGTCCGAGGTATCGTTCTGCCCTTGCCCTCCACACCGGCAGGATTGCAGCGTGACCGCTCCTGGCAGCAAGAGCAGCTGGGCTGCTGCGCTGTAAGGTCAGCACCCAAGAGCGCTGCCTTCACTGCAAAGAGCTGCAAGGCAAAGGATTTCAGGGAAACCAGTTCAGTAGGACTGAAAATCTGTCTCTGACAGGAGCTGTGTGCTTGAGCTGCTATTGTGAGCCCAGCAGTGCTTTCAGGAGTTCCTTTTCTGCCCCCAGGAGACCGTGATAACCAAGGCATATGAGGGTTTGGAGCAGTTCACAGGACTGAAGGCTGACAAGGGAACAGAAATGCTCCAGTGTCGCTAAAACCAAACTCAGGGAAGGTGGGCACCTGAACCAAGCCGTGAGAAGGCAGGGGTTCAAAGGCCTGCACAAAGTGCCTGTTGCTGTGGGGACACTCTGTGCGGTGCTGTCGTCGGCCCAGTCACCGTGTGTGCACTGCCTACAACAGGGCTCATTGCAGCTGCTGGCCAGCGGGTCGGGCCGCAGGGCTGGCAGGGCAGGCACGGGTTGGAGCAGGACGTGGCTTGGGGCTGGAACTGCACCTGACAGAGAGAATACAGAGGAGTCATGGCACAGGGACAGATAACAATCCGTTTTCCATGATTCCATTACCACGGTGCAAAGCTGTCAAAGAAAGCTGCTTGGATGGGAGGCAGAAACTGGGATGTGAGGCAAAAGGGATTCCTGGCCTCATCCAGAAAGGGTACTGCCGAGTGTCACCAGCCCCAATGAGACTGCTGGCTATTTCTTCAAGAAAGAGCCTCTTTGGGCAAGTCCCTGACAGAATTGGAGTCTGAAATTCTCCCTTTTTCCCTCTCCCATGAAAAGCAGCACCACGACCAGCAACAGGATGCAGAAGCATGAAGCTGCATGACCAGAAAAAGGACGGGCTGAAAAGGCTTTACATTCACCTGCTTGCAAAGGAGAAGGAGGTGAGAGAAGTAGATGAGAGAGTTGGGCTGGTTTTTATGGTGGCCCTGACCTGCCCCAGGCCCAGACACAGCTTCCACAGAGGTGGCAATTTTCTGAGGTGCTTGTGATGGGTGGAAAACATCCCAGCTAATGGCAGGGGCTGGGTGCTTGTTTTCCCCAACACTACCTGTTCATTTCCTGGCTTACGCAGTGCCCTTCCCTCATGGAGGCTTCTTGGGAGTGCTGTGATCGAGGCATTCCAGGATTTCTGGGTCAGCAATGTGTCCGAGGCAGGACAAGATGCACCTGCATTGCCAGGTGGGTGCTGTGCAGGCAGATGATGCTGGGCTGGGGCGCACTGGTGGGGCTGCCTTGGCCGCGGTGACAGGAAGGGACCCATCTGCTCCCAGCCCTGCAATCCTGGGCTGCTCACTCAAGGGCTCTCTTTGAGGGAGGATGTGCTGTGTCTTTCACTTTCCCTCCCTCCCAGCACAACCAGGCTGTTTCCCCGTGGAGGCTCCCTGCCGCACTCCCAAGCCCTGAGGAAGCCTTTGAGAGTGTTTTATCCCCTACATTCAAATTCAGCGGGGGCAAAGGAAGCAGCAGCCCAACTAGGAACTTCATCTTTTCATTGAGTTGTGTGTCCCCACAGGCCAGCCTTAACATGGCTGGGATGTCACATGGAAGAGGGAGGATGTAGCCTTCTCTGTGCCTTTGGCCCTCGGGGAGGCAGTCGGTCAGAGTGCTTTGGAGGGTGGAGTGCAGGATAGACAGCCTGGAGTTTACTACACGTGGGCCCCTCATTCCAGGAGGGCTCCACACCACAGCAGATGGCAGCAAGTCAAGTAGCGGCTCTCTCAGCCTTTCCCCGTAGGTGAGGTGCTCTGGTCCCTCCATCCCCACTGTGGCTCTTCGTTGCTCTCTCTACAGTATGTGAATATGCGTCTTGTTCCAACGAAACCAGCACCAGACACAATCACAGGATCACAGTATCGTAAGGTTGGAAAAGACCTTTGAGATCATCAAGTCCAACCTATGACCCAACACCTACACCTACACCTACTCCTACTTGTCAACTACACCATGGCACTAAGTGCCTCATGCAAATTCTCTTTGAACACCTCCAGGGATGGTGACTCGACCACCTCCACGGGCAGCGCATTGCAATGAACAATCACCCTCTAAAGAACTTCTTCCTAATGTCAATCCTAAACCTCCGCTGGGGAAGCTTGAGACCGTGTCCTCTCCTTCTGTCACCGGTCGCCTGAGAGAAGACACCAACCTGACTACAGCCTCCCTTTAGGCAGTTGTAGAGAGCAATAAGGTCTCCCCTGAGCCTCCCCTTCTTCAGGCTAAACAACCCCAGCTCCCTCAGTCGCTGCTCACAGGGCTTGTGCTCCAGCCCCTTCCCCATCCTCGTCGCCCTCCTCTGGACACACTCCAGCATCTCCACATCCTTCTTAAACTGAGGGCCCAGAACTGGACACAGCACTCAAGGTGCGGCCTGACCAGTGCCGAGTAGAAGGGGATGATGACCTCTCTGGTCCTGCTGGCCACACTGTTCCTGATGCAGGCCAAGATACCACTGGCCTTCTTGGCCACTTGAGTACACTGCTGGCTCATGTGGAGTTTCCTGTCCACCAGCACTCCCAAGTCCCTTTCCGCCTGACTGCTCTCCAGCCACTCTGCACCCAGCCTGTAGCTCTGCATGGGGTTGTTGTGTCCAAAGTGTAGGACGCGGCATTTAGACTTGTTAAACCTCATGCTATTGGAGTTAGCCAGCCTGTCAAGGTCCCTCTGTAGGGCCTCCAGGTCTGGCCTCAAGAATGATGAAGAAAAGGGTGGAAAAATCCTCCCTTGATCCTCTGCAAAACTTTTCCTCCTACAGCCCAGGATACCGCCATCCTTCCTTGCAACACGGGCACATTGCTGGCTTGCGTTCACTTTCGTACTGACCAGGACTCCCAGATCCATTTCTGTCAAACTGGGACACTTGGGAATTCAGGCATTTGGTTTTGCATGGGGTTGTTGGGCAGAGGCAGGACTTCTTATTGAACTTCATGAGGTTCCTGTCGGCTCATGTCTTGTTACCACCAGAGAGAGATGACGGGAGCAGTAGAAAAGGATGGGTCAAGTCTGCAGAGAGCTCTTATAGCGGCCTTCAGGTACTTAAACGGGGTATCTAGGAAAGAGCGGTACAGGCTATTTACAAAGGTCTCTTGAGACAGCACAAGGAGAATGGCTTCAAACTAAGGGAGGGGAGATTTTGACCAGATAAAAAGAAGGAAGTTTTTGCACTGAGGGTGGTGAAACCCTTGTTCCTCAGGGAGGCAGTGGAGGCCGCATCCTTGGAAACATTCAAGGGCAGGTTGCACGGAACTTTGAGCAACATGACTGGGTTAAAGATGTCCTTGATCTGGCAGGGAGGTTGCACATAGTGACCTGTAAAGGTCCCTTCCAACCCAAAGAACTCAGTAATTCTGTGTCCTTTCACATGTGAATCCTTGAGCACCCTTATGAGAAACACTAGAGCGATGCCCATTTCCTGACAACTTCACCACAAACAAGCCCACAGCAATGACCCAGGTGTTCATCACCTGCCTGCATGAGATGCCACCAGCACTGGAGATGAGTCTTCTCCATGTGCTGATGCGTTTCTGCCCCACAAACCCTCAGGCCTCTCTTCCCTGGCACTCAGAGAAGCCTCATCTGGGAGAGCACCGGGCATAAGGCAGGAAATGCAAAGGCAGCAGGGCAGGAAAGCAGGACACAGCCCATCCCATTAGCTGGGATGGTTGGCGTTTCCTGGGAGCTTGTCAGAAAATGATCCCTTCCCCAGAGGGAGCCCCTGGGCCTGAGGCAGGGCAGGAGCACTATAAAAGGCAGCCCAGCTCTCTGCGCTCTCATCCACTTCTCTCACCTCCCTCTCCTTGGCAATCAGGTGAGTGCGAAGCCGCTTCTGCTCCTCCTTCCAGACCAGGTGTCTCCTCGCTGTCTGTCCCAGCTGCTGTGGGCTGTCCTAGCGCAGGGCTGGGAGCTGCTTCTGCTGGCAGAGGGAAGGGGAGAGCAGGGCTTGCCCAGAGAGGGGCTGGGATGTGCTTGAGGTGTCGGTTGGGATTTTATTTGAGCAATGTGTGCTGGGCCAGGAGGTGTTTTGCCTGCCGTGGGGTTGGGTGCAGAGATGCTCCTCATGAGTCCTCATGCCCTGTTTCCTCCCTGATTCTCCCCCAGGTGCACCACTTGCCCAGAGACATGTCCTGTCGGCCCTGCGAGCCCTGCCTGCCCTGCCTGCCCTGCCAGCCCTGCGGCCCGACCCCGCTGGCCAGCAGCTGCAATGAGCCCTGTTGCCTGCAGTGCCAGAGCTCCACCGTTGTCATCGAGCCCTCCCCGGTGGTGGTGACCCTGCCCGGCCCCATCCTCAGCTCCTTCCCACAGAACACCGTTGTGGGCTCCTCCACCTCCGCTGCCGTTGGCAGCATCCTCAGCTCCAACGGAACGCCCATCTCTTCCGGGGGCGTTGACCTCTCCTGCATCACCAGCTGCTACAGATGTCGGCCCTGCTAAACCTCATGGCAACATCTCTGCACAAGAACCTCCCGAGACCTCAGACCTACGGTGTTGGACAGAAGATAAAGCTTTGAGTCATTGTATTTACAGCTTCAGGCCACTGTTTTCCTTCTTCCACTCTCTCCTCTCTCTTTTTCCTTTGCTATCATTTCCTCCCAACGCCAAACCAGGGGGGAGATTTTGACCTCCCTCCCTCTGCAGAGAGGCAGATGGACACCCTGCAGGAGCTCCACTGCGTCTTGGTGGCTGCCCCTGGTGCTCCCTGTGTGCCACCTGCTTTTCCTCTTTAGACCCATTAAATTTGTGCTGCATCCATGCCTACGTCTCTGAATTCTCCTTCCTTCTCTGGCAACAATTCCCGTCTGATCAGGACAAGGTTGGCTGTTGGAGAGTACCGGATGCCATGCTCCAAGATCACTTTGAAGCACTGGGCAATCACTGAGGTTATGAAATTCAGTGAGACTCCATGTCACATCCTTCACCTGGGGCAGAGTGGCATCAGACTCCAGGAACAATTGGGAGGGGAGTGGCTGGAGGGCAGCCCTGCACAAAGAGAGCGGCTCAATTGGATTCAGAAGTGCCCTGGCAGCCAAGAGGACAAAGAGCATCTCAGGGTGCAACTGACCCTGCAGAGCCAGCTGGTCAGGAGAGATCTATCCCTCTTTTGCCCCTCATTTGGAAAGGCAGAAGGCTTAATCTTTCTGCATTTGCTTTTCTTCTCTTGTGGCAGCTTGGGATGGGAGAGGGTTCTGGAATCATGGAGTGGTTTCTATTGGAAGGGACCTTAAAACCCATCCAGTTTCGCACTCCTGCCGCCCGCAAAGATCACTCTGACTAGACCAGGCTGCTCAAGGCCGCATCCAACCCATCCCTGAACACTTCCAGGGAGGGGGCATCCACAGCTTCTCTGGAGAGTCCACATGCCAGTGTCTCAACACCTTCATCAAGAAGAATTTGTTCCTAATGTCTAATCTAAATCTTCCCCCTTCCAATTCAAAGGCATTCCTCCTTGTCCTAGCACTAGTTGTCCCTGCCCACCTTTCCTGGAGCAACTTTCAGGTATTGGAAGGCCGCTCTAAGGTCCCCCCAGAGCCTTCTCCACGCTGAACAACCCCAGCTCTCAGCCTACCTTCACAGAAAACGTGCTCCAGCTCTCTCATCATCTTGTGGCCTCCTCTGGACCCATTCCAACAGTTCCATATCCTTCTTATGTTGGGGATTCCAGAACTGGACACAGGACTCCTCGCGAGGTCTCTCAAGAGATGAGTAGAGAGACAGAATTCCCTCCCTCGCTCTGCTGCCCACACTTCTGCTGATGCAGCCCAGGATACAGTTGGCCTTCTGGACTGCAAGCTCACGTTGACAGTTCATGTCAAGCTTCTGATCAATCAGCACCCCAAGGCTTTCTCCACAGGGCTGCTCCCAATCACGCCATCACCCAGCCTGTATTGAAACCACAAACTGACCTGACCCAGGGGTAGCACCTTGCACGTGGCTTTGTTGAACCTCAGGAGGTTCACACAGACCCACTTCCCCAGCTTTTCCGGGTCTCTCTGGATGAAACCCCTCCTTCTGGTGAGACAACTGCCCCACTCAGCTGAGTGTCGTCCGTAGACCTGCTGAGGATGCCCTCGATCTTGCTGTCCATTAGGCTTGACAGTAGGAAGAAGTTCTTTACTGAGAGGGTGCTTGGCCATTGCAATGCGCTGCCTGGGGAGAAGGTGGAGTCACCGTCCCTGGAGGTGTTTAAGGAGAGATTGGATCAGGCACTTAGTGACATGGTGTAATTGACAAGTAAGAGTAGGTGCAGGTGTTGGGCCATAGCTTGGACTCCATGATCTCAAAGGTCTTTTCCAACCTTACGATGCTGTGATGAAAATATTCAACAGCCCTGCTCCCACTACGGACCCCTAAGGGACACCACTTCTCATGAATCTCCGTCTCGACATCGAGCTGTTGACCACTACTCTCTGAATGCGGCCACCAAACAAATTCCTTCTCCACTCAACAGTCCACCAATCAAAACCGTGTCTCTCTGATTAAGAGGGAAGGATGTTCTGGGGGACACTGTCAGGTGCCTCATGCCAGAATGTAGGGCCTGACAAACACGGGCGTAGGAGGAGCCATGGCTGGCAGGGCAGGCACTGCTTGTACACCTCTACTGTCTGAATGTCACCATCCAACCACGTCCTCATCCAACAGAGAGCCCACCTATCAAATGCCTCTCCAGTTCAGAGGAATGGACGTTGTGAAGGACCGAGTCAAGGGCATGACGCCGGAATGCACGGCATGATCACAGCTGGCTTAGGAGGAGCCGTGTATATCTTACTCGGCTCCAGGAGACACAGACTGGAAGGCAGTCCTTCTCCTGTGTGCCACTCTCTCCTGCTTCTGGGAATGACTAAAGGGCCACTTGTGCCACCACCTTTCCTCCCACCACCCAAGGAAAATGCCTTTCTTCCTTGACAGCTCCAGACAATGACACGAGGAAAGGATTACTTGGAGGCAGAGGCTGGAATGCAGAAAACTTTAATGACGCTGAAGAGGGCAAGGAGGTGGCTTGTAGAGGAGGGGGCAGCCAGAGCAGGGGGAGCCCTGGCACTGTCAGACGTCTGTGCCCATTGCCCACAGCGGAGATCTCACAGGGCATCCAACTGCCTGGTACATGGAGGGAGAGGGGTCAGCAGCCCCCTCAGCCTGGCTTGGAGGGTCTTACAACCCAGAAAAAAAGAAGACCAAAAAGAGATGGAAGAGAGGGGAAGGCTGGGAAGTTGCACTTTGGCCAGGATTTCAGAGAGCCCCAGCTGCTCTCCTTAGGAAAGGGCAGCACTGGATGCTCAGCCCCTCTGAAAGCGATGGCCAGGAGCCCTGTCCTCAGTTGAGAATCCAGGTGTGGATGGATGGCTGGGGGTCCTGCTCTGGGCTGTCATCAGTGGCTTTAGCAGGGCTGGCATCTGTTGCCACAGTAACGGCTGGTGATGCAGGAGAGGTCAACGCCCCCGGAGGAGATGGGCGTTCCGTTGGAGCTGAGGATGCTGCCAACGGCAGCGGAGGTGGAGGAGCCCACAACGGTGTTCTGTGGGAAGGAGCTGAGGATGGGGCCGGGCAGGGTCACCACCACCGGGGAGGGCTCGATGACAACGGTGGAGCTCTGGCACTGCCTGCAACAGGGCTCATTGCAGCTGCTGGCCAGCGGGGTGGGGCCGCAGGGCTGGCAGGGCAGGCAGGGCTGGCAGGGCCGGCAGGACATGTCTCTGGGCAAGAGGTGCACCTGGGAGAGAATCGGGGAGGAAAGAGAGCATGGGGACACATGAGGAGCATCTCTGCACCCAACCCCATGGGAGGCAATGTACCTCCGGGCCCAGCACACGCTGCCCAGCTCACAGCCCAGCAGACTCCACAAGCACATCCCAGCCCCTCTCTGGGTAAGCCCTGCTCTCCCCTTCCCTCTGCCAGGAGAAGCAGCTCCCAGCCATGCGCTAGCACAGCCCACAGCAGCTGGGACTGACAGCGAGGAGACACCTGGTCTGGAAGGAGGAGGAGAAGCGGCTTCCCACTCACCTGATTGCCAAGGAGAGGGAGGTGAGAGAAGTGGATGAGAGCACAGAGAGCTGGGCCGCCTTTTATAGTGCTCCTGCCCTGCCTCAGGCCCAGGGGCTCCCTCTGGGGAAGGGATCATTTTCTGACAAGCTCCCAGGAAACGCCAACCATCCCAGCTAATGGGATGGGCTGTGTCCTGCTTTCCTGCCCTGCTGCCTTTGCATTTCCTGCCTTATGCCTGGTGCTGTCTCAGATGAGGCTTCTCTGAGTGCCAGGGCAGAAACACATCAACGCAAGAAGAAGACTCATCTCCAGTGCTGGTGGCACCTTGTGCAAGCAGGCGATGAGCACCTGGGTCATTGCTGTGCGCTTGTTTGTGGCAAAGTTGTCAGGAAATGGGCATCGCTCTCCTGTTTCTCATGCGGATGTCCAAGGACTCACCCGTGTGCTTTGGGTTGGAAGGCACCTTGACAGCTCATCAGGTCTAATCTCCCTGCCGGAGCTGGGAAATTTTTAGCTCTCTCAGGTTGCTCAGAGCCCCGTCCAGCCTGGCTTTGAATGTTTCCAGGGGTGGGGCCTTCACCAACACCCTAGGAAACCAGCATTTCACCACCGCCAGTGTCAAACACTTGTTCCTTCTCTCCAGTCGGAATCTCCCCTTGCACAGTTTGA
Organism: Neomorphus geoffroyi; assembly: GCA_033558235.1. Taxonomy (NCBI): domain Eukaryota; kingdom Metazoa; phylum Chordata; class Aves; order Cuculiformes; family Neomorphidae; genus Neomorphus; species Neomorphus geoffroyi. The sequence goes on from JAUMJM010000037.1 coordinate 1,094,167, forward strand.
CACCATTGCTCCTTGCCCTGTCACAGCTGGCCTTGCCAAAAGCCTGTCTCCATCTTTCCTAGGGGCCTCCTTTAAGTACTTCAAGGCCTCTTTCAGGTCTCCCTGCAGACTCGCCCCATCCTTTTCTCTCCCTTCCGTCATCTCTCTCTGCCGGTCGCTCATTCTTGCCCGCAGAGGGGCATCTGCTGCAGGGGTTTGACCCCATCACAACTGCCAGCGTGCTCTCAGGACAGTTTTGCTGGCCTCATTGGCTTCGTCTCCTCTCTGAAGGGTCTCTGCGGGGCCTCAGGCAGCAGCATGAGTCTGTCTGGGGCCCCGTCCTTCTGGGCTACTTGAGTCTTGTTCTGCCAGTGTGGTCCCCAGCATGTCCTCAGCACCGGCCACACTTCCTCTTAGGGTTTTCCCTTGGTGCTTGACCGCCCTTCCTCTCACCGCGGCCAAAGCAGCCCCAGCAGTGCGCCCCAGGCCAGCATCGTTTGTCTGCACAGCACCCAGCCGGCACCGGAGCTGAGTCTTCTCCCACCTCTGACACGTTCCTGACCCAGAAATCCTGGAATGCCTCGATCACAGCACGCCCAAGAAGCCTCCGTGAGGCAAGGGCACGGCATAAGCCCGGAAATGAACAGGTAGTGTTGGGGAAAACAAGCACCCAGCCCCTGCCATTAGCTGGGATGCTTCCCGTCCCTCATGAGCACCTCAGAAAATTGCCACCTCTGTGGAAGCTGCGTCTGGGCCTGGGGCAGGTCAGGGCCACCATAAAAGACAGCCCAACTCCTCGCTCTCTCAGCCATTTCCCTCACCTCCTTCTCCTTTGCAAGCAGGTGAGTGTGAAGCCCTTTCCCTCACCCTTTTTCTAGTCACGCACATTCATGCTCCTCCATCCCGTGCTGGGTGGGGGTGCCGCTTGTGCTGGGGGCTTGCTTGAAGAGGTTCTTCTCTGAAGAAACGGGCCGCCGCTTCATTGGGCCTGGTGACGCTTGGCACTACCGTGTCCGGTCGAGGCCAAGAAACCCTTTTGCCTCACTGTCACGTTTCTGGCTCCCATCTCGACAGATGCCTTCGCAGTGTGGTAAGGGATTCACGGCAAACGGCTCCGTATCTGTCCCTGTGCCATGATTCCTCTGTATTCTCTCTGCCAGGTGCAGCTCCAGCCCAGAGACATGTCCTGCTACAACCCGTGCCTGCCCTGCCAGCCCTGTGGCCCCACCCCGCTGGCCAGCAGCTGCAATGAGCCCTGTTGCAGGCAGTGCCAGAGCTCCACCGTTGTCATCGAGCCCTCCCCGGTGGTGGTGACCCTGCCCGGCCCCATCCTCAGCTCCTTCCCACAGAACACCGTTGTGGGCTCCTCCACCTCCGCTGCCGTTGGCAGCATCCTCAGCTCCAACGGAACGCCCATCTCCTCCGGGGGCATTGACCTCTCCTGCATCACCAGCCGTTACTGTGGCAACAGATGCCAGCCCTGCTAAAGCCACTGATGACAGCCCAGAGCAGGACCCCCAGCCATCCATCCACACCTGGATTCTCAACTGAGGACAGGACTCCTGGCCATCGCTTTCAGAGGGGCTGAGCATCCAGTGCTGCCCTTTCCTAAGGAGAGCAGCTGGGGCTCTCTGAAATGCTGGCCAAAGTGCAACTTCCCAGCCTTCCCCTCTCTTCCCTCTCTTTTTTTGTCTTCGGTTCTTCTGGGCTAAAGGACCCTCCAAGCCAGGCTGAGGGGGCTGCTGACCCCTCTCCCTCCATGTACCAGGCAGTTGGATGCCCTGTGAGATCTCCGCTGTGGGCAATGGGCACAGACGTCTGACAGTGCCAGGGCTCCCCCTGCTCTGGCTGCCCCCTCCTCTACAAGCCACCTCCTTGCCCTCTTCAGCGTCATTAAAGTTTTCTGCATTCCAGCCTCTGCCTCCAAGTAATCCTTTCCTCGTGTCATTGTCTGGAGCTGTCAAGGAAGAAAGGCATTTTCCTTGGGTGGTGGGAGGAAAGGTGGTGGCACAAGTGGCCCTTTCATGATTCCCAGAGGACAGGGAGGGTGGCACACAGAACACTGGTGCTTTCCAGCCTCTGTCTCTTGGAGCTGAGGAAGACATACTCGACCTTTGGCAAGCCAGTGGTTATCAGGCCCTGCACTCTGGCATTTGCCCTTGACCCTGTGTGTGCTCACAATGACACCAAGCTGAGCGTTGCTTTTGTTGTGGCCGACGGATGGGATGTCATCTAGAGGGACCTGGAAAAGCTGGAGAAGTGGGTCTGCAGGAATCGGATGCGGTTCACAGGACACAAGAAAATGCAAGGTCTTTTCAGGCAATTGATGGTTCAGGGCGATTCAGGGCATTTCCAGGTTCCCATGCAGGCTGGGTGGTGCCGTGAGTGAGAGCAGCCCTGTGGAGAAGGACTTGGGGCTGCTGGTTGATGAGTGACTGGGATGAGACACGGGCTCCTCATGTTCGTGCCAACGCCAGATGCACTTGTCTAGGTCAGCGGCTTGGTGCTGAGCGAGGAAGGGGCTGAGACCCCGCACCAGATGGGTGTTGCTTGGCATGGACAGGCATCCAGATGCTCTCTGGCTGTGAGATGTGAAAAGGTTTGACTTTGCTAAGCTATAGGTAGCACAGAAGAGGGCTGCCCCTTAGCTCTGTTGGCCTTGCTGAGACCATTGCCAAATGGCGGTGCTGGGAGGCTTCCACCGGGGCCAGCTCCCCTTCCCAGAAGAGCAGCTTTCAGGCTTCAGTTCTAGGTCTTGGCCCTGATTCGACTCACGTCTGCCGCAGGCGCATTTTTGTCTTTCCTAATATCCAGTCTAATTCTCCCTTGGCAAACCTTGAGGCAATGTCCTCTCGTCCTGTCACTTGTTACTGTGGCGAAGAAACCAACAGCCACCGCGCTACACCCTCCTGTCAGGGAGATGCAGAGAGTGACAAGGTGTCCCCTCAGCCTCCTGTTTTCCAGACTAAAGAGCCCCAGGTCCCTCAGCACCTGCTCATAAACGCTTTGCTCCAGAGCCTTCCCCAGCTCTGCTCAGCTTTCCCCTCCTCTGGACGTGCTCCGCCCCCTCAGTGTCTTTCTTGCAGTGAGGTGAGGGGCCCAAAACTCAGCACAGGAATCGAGATGAGGCCTCACCAGCGCTGAGAGCAGGGAGACGACCCCTTCCTTACTCCTGCTGGCCACACCAACTTTGTTCCAAGCCAGGACGCTGTTGGCCTTCTTGGCCACCTGGGGAACTGCTGTTGACCAGCACCTCCAGGTCCTTTCCCACCAGGCAGCTTGCCAGCCACTCCTGCCCAAGCCTGGGGTGCTGCACGGGCTTGCTGTGACCCAAGTGCAGGACCTGGCACTTGGCCTTGTTGAGTCCCATTCCATCGCCCTCAGCCCATCAATCCAGCCTGTGCAGGTCCCTCTGCAGAGCCTTGCTACCCTCAAGCAGATCAGGACTCCTGCCCAGCTTGACGTCACCTGCAAATTGACTGAGGGAACACTCGGTCCCCTCATCCAGATCATTACTAAAGTTATCCAACGGAACTGGTCTCAGCACTGAGCCCTGGGGGAAACCACTTGTTATCAGCCAGCAGCTGGATGGAGCTCCATTCACCACTGCTCTCTGGGCCCACTCAGCCGGCCAGGATTTAACCCAGCCAAGAGGATGGCCCACTAAGCCAGGAGCAGACCGTTTTCCCCAGGAGAATGCTGTGGGAAACGGCATCAGAGGCTTTACTGAACTCTAGGTAGACAACAGGCAGTGCCTTTCCACAACGCCAGCAGATTGCCTTACAGCGGCACTCGTGCCGACACGTGGGCTTCTCCAGCCTTAAATGCGAGGCAGAATCACAAAGACGTGGCTTTCTCCATCTCCCTAACAACTCGAGTAAACTGTCTTGCCCCAGGCTCCCGGTACGATGCAGGAACTGGCTTACACTGAATGGCTTGGGGACCTCCTCTGTCCTCAGGAAGAGGCCTCGGCTGAGTAGGGCGCATGCAGCCTAGGAGATCTGGTTGCTGCCTCAGCAGCTCTTCCCCTCTTCACCCCAGACATGTCTCTTTCCCGCTGCTACTCTCCATTCCCCTGGTTATCACAGCAAGTTGTATCAAATCAGGCGCTTTGGAGAGGAAAGAGACAGCGCAAGGGGTTGGGGTTGGGCCATAACAGCTTCTTCAATTATGCCTCGAAGATCTATCTCTGACCTAGCCCCATGTTCTGAGGTGTCAGGAGGTTCTCGTGGAGGGCTGTGGCCAGCAGATTTAGCAGGACTGACATCTGTTGCCACAACTCCAAGAGAGAGAGGGCCTGGAAGGGACACATTTTCCCACGTGCCACCCTCCCTGTCCTCTGGGAATCATGAAAGGGCCACTTGTGCCACCACCTTTCCTCCCACCACCCAAGGAAAATGCCTTTCTTCCTCGACAGCTCCAGACAATGACACGAGGAAAGGATTACTTGGAGGCAGAGGCTGGAATGCAGAAAACTTTAATGACGCTGAAGAGGGCAAGGAGGTGGCTTGTAGAGGAGGGGGCAGCCAGAGCAGGGGGAGCCCTGGCACTGTCAGACGTCTGTGCCCACTGCCCACAGCGCAGATCTCACAGGGCATCCAACTGCCTGGTACATGGAGGGAGAGGGGTCAGCAGCCCCCTCAGCCTGGCTTGGAGGGTCCTTTAGCCCAGAAGAACCGAAGACAAAAAAAGAGAGGGAAGAGAGGGGAAGGCTGGGAAGTTGCACTTTGGCCAGCATTTCAGAGAGCCCCAGCTGCTCTCCTTAGGAAAGGGCAGCACTGGATGCTCAGCCCCTCTGAAAGCGATGGCCAGGAGCCCTGTCCCCAGTTGAGAATCCAGGTGTGGATAGATGGCTGGGGGTCCTGCTCTGGGCTGTCATCAGTGGCTTTAGCAGGGCTGGCATCTGTTGCCACAGTAACGGCTGGTGATGCAGGAGAGGTCAACGCCCCCGGAGGAGATGGGCGTTCCGTTGGAGCTGAGGATGCTGCCAACGGCAGCGGAGGTGGAGGAGCCCACAACGGTGTTCTGTGGGAAGGAGCTGAGGATGGGGCCGGGCAGGGTCACCACCACAGCGGAGGGCTCGATGACAACGGTGGAGCTCTGGCACTGCAGGCAACAGGGCTCATTGCAGCTGCTGGCCAGCGGGGTGGGGCCGCAGGGCTGGCAGGGCAGGCAGGGCTGGCAGGGCCGGCAGGACATGTCTCTGGGCAAGAGGTGCACCTGGGAGAGAATCGGGGAGGAAAGAGAGCATGGGGACACATGAGGAGCATCTCTGCACCCAACCCCATGGGAGGCAAGGCACCTCCGGGCCCAGCACACGCTGCCCAGCTCACAGCCCAGCAGACTCCACAAGCACATCCCAGCCCCTCTCTGGGCAAGCCCTGCTCTCCCCTTCCCTCTGCCAGGAGAAGCAGCTCCCAGCCCTGCGCTAGCACAGCCCACAGCAGCTGGGACAGACAGCGAGGAGACACCTGGTCTGGAGGGAGGAGCAGAAGTGGCTTCCCACTCACCTGATTGCCAAGGAGAGGGAGGTGAGAGAAGTGGATGAGAGCGCAGAGAGCTGGGCTGCCTTTTATAGTGCTCCTGCCCTGCCTCAGGCCCAGGGGCTCCCTCTGGGGAAGGGATCATTTTCTGACAAGCTCCCAGGAAACGCCAACCATCCCAGCTAATGGGATGGGCTGTGTCCTGCTTTCCTGCCCTGCTGCCTTTGCATTTCCTGCCTTATGCCCGGTGCTGTCTCAGATGAGGCTTCTCTGAGTGCCAGGGCAGAAACACATCAACGCAAGAAGAAGACTCATCTCCAGTGCTGGTGGCACCTTGTGCAAGCAGGCGATGAGCACCTGGGTCATTGCTGTGCGCTTGTTTGTGGCAAAGTTGTCAGGAAATGGGCATCGCTCTCCTGTTTCTCATGCGGATGTCCAAGGACTCACCCGTGTGCTTTGGGTTGGAAGGCACCTTGACAGCTCATCAGGTCTAATCTCCCTGCCGGAGCTGGGAAATTTTTAGCTCTCTCAGGTTGCTCAGAGCCCCGTCCAGCCTGGCTTTGAATGTTTCCAGGGGTGGGGCCTTCACCAACACCCTAGGAAACCAGCATTTCACCACCGCCAGTGTCAAACACTTGTTCCTTCTCTCCAGTCGGAATCTCCCCTTGCACAGTTTGACACCATTGCTCCTTGCCCTGTCACAGCTGGCCTTGCCAAAAGCCTGTCTCCATCTTTCCTAGGGGCCTCCTTTAAGTACTTCAAGGCCTCTTTCAGGTCTCCCTGCAGACTCGCCCCATCCTTTTCTCTCCCTTCCGTCATCTCTCTCTGCCGGTCGCTCATTCTTGCCCGCAGAGGGGCATCTGCTGCAGGGGTTTGACCCCATCACAACTGCCAGCGTGCTCTCAGGACAGTTTTGCTGGCCTCATTGGCTTCGTCTCCTCTCTGAAGGGTCTCTGCGGGGCCTCAGGCAGCAGCATGAGTCTGTCTGGGGCCCCGTCCTTCTGGGCTACTTGAGTCTTGTTCTGCCAGTGTGGTCCCCAGCATGTCCTCAGCACCGGCCACACTTCCTCTTAGGGTTTTCCCTTGGTGCTTGACCGCCCTTCCTCTCACCGCGGCCAAAGCAGCCCCAGCAGTGCGCCCCAGGCCAGCATCGTTTGTCTGCACAGCACCCAGCCGGCACCGGAGCTGAGTCTTCTCCCACCTCTGACACGTTCCTGACCCAGAAATCCTGGAATGCCTCGATCACAGCACGCCCAAGAAGCCTCCGTGAGGCAAGGGCACGGCATAAGCCCGGAAATGAACAGGTAGTGTTGGGGAAAACAAGCACCCAGCCCCTGCCATTAGCTGGGATGCTTCCCGTCCCTCATGAGCACCTCAGAAAATTGCCACCTCTGTGGAAGCTGCGTCTGGGCCTGGGGCAGGTCAGGGCCACCATAAAAGACAGCCCAACTCCTCGCTCTCTCAGCCATTTCCCTCACCTCCTTCTCCTTTGCAAGCAGGTGAGTGTGAAGCCCTTTCCCTCACCCTTTTTCTAGTCACGCACATTCATGCTCCTCCATCCCGTGCTGGGTGGGGGTGCCGCTTGTGCTGGGGGCTTGCTTGAAGAGGTTCTTCTCTGAAGAAACGGGCCGCCGCTTCATTGGGCCTGGTGACGCTTGGCACTACCGTGTCCGGTCGAGGCCAAGAAACCCTTTTGCCTCACTGTCACGTTTCTGGCTCCCATCTCGACAGATGCCTTCGCAGTGTGGTAAGGGATTCACGGCAAACGGCTCCGTGTCTGTCCCTGTGCCATGATTCCTCTGTATTCTCTCTGCCAGGTGCAGCTCCAGCCCAGAGACATGTCCTGCTACAACCCGTGCCTGCCCTGCCAGCCCTGCGGCCCCACCCCGCTGGCCAGCAGCTGCAATGAGCCCTGTTGCAGGCAGTGCCAGAGCTCCACCGTTGTCATCGAGCCCTCCCCGGTGGTGCTGACCCTGCCCGGCCCCATCCTCAGCTCCTTCCCACAGAACACCGTTGTGGGCTCCTCCACCTCCGCTGCCGTTGGCAGCATCCTCAGCTCCAACGGAACGCCCATCTCCTCCGGGGGCGTTGACCTCTCCTGCATCACCAGCCGTTACTGTGGCAACAGATGCCAGCCCTGCTAAAGCCACTGATGACAGCCCAGAGCAGGACCCCCAGCCATCCATCCACACCTGGATTCTCAACTGGGGACAGGGCTCCTGGCCATCGCTTTCAGAGGGGCTGAGCATCCAGTGCTGCCCTTTCCTAAGGAGAGCAGCTGGGGCTCTCTGAAATGCTGGCCAAAGTGCAACTTCCCAGCCTTCCCCTCTCTTCCCTCTCTTTTTTTGTCTTCGGTTCTTCTGGGCTAAAGGACCCTCCAAGCCAGGCTGAGGGGGCTGCTGACCCCTCTCCCTCCATGTACCAGGCAGTTGGATGCCCTGTGAGATCTCTGCTGTGGGCAGTGGGCACAGACGTCTGACAGTGCCAGGGCTCCCCCTGCTCTGGCTGCCCCCTCCTCTACAAGCCACCTCCTTGCCCTCTTCAGCGTCATTAAAGTTTTCTGCATTCCAGCCTCTGCCTCCAAGTAATCCTTTCCTCGTGTCATTGTCTGGAGCTGTCGAGGAAGAAAGGCATTTTCCTTGGGTGGTGGGAGGAAAGGTGGTGGCACAAGTGGCCCTTTCATGATTCCCAGAGGACAGGGAGGGTGGCACGTGGGAAAATGTGTCCCTTCCAGGCCCTCTCTCTCTTGGAGTTGTGGCAACAGATGTCAGTCCTGCTAAATCTGCTGGCCACAGCCCTCCACGAGAACCTCCTGACACCTCAGAACATGGGGCTAGGTCAGAGATAGATCTTCGAGGCATAATTGAAGAAGCTGTTATGGCCCAACCCCAACCCCTTGCGCTGTCTCTTTCCTCTCCAAAGCGCCTGATTTGATACAACTTGCTGTGATAACCAGGGGAATGGAGAGTAGCAGCGGGAAAGAGACATGTCTGGGGTGAAGAGGGGAAGAGCTGCTGAGGCAGCAACCAGATCTCCTAGGCTGCACGCGCCCTACTCAGCCGAGGCCTCTTCCTGAGGACAGAGGAGGGCCCCAAGCCATTCAGTGTAAGCCAGTTCCTGCATCGTACCGGGAGCCTGGGGCAAGACAGTTTACTCGAGTTGTTAGGGAGATGGAGAAAGCCACGTCTTTGTGATTCTGCCTCGCATTTAAGGCTGGAGAAGCCCACGTGTCGGCACGAGTGCCGCTGTAAGGCAATCTGCTGGCGTTGTGGAAAGGCACTGCCTGTTGTCTACCTAGAGTTCAGTAAAGCCTCTGATGCTGTTTCCCACAGCATTCTCCTGGGGAAAACGGTCTGCTCCTGGCTTAGTGGGCCATCCTCTTGGCTGGGTTAAATCCTGGCCGGCTGAGTGGGCCCAGAGAGCAGTGGTGAATGGAGCTCCATCCAGCTGCTGGCTGATAACAAGTGGTTTCCCCCAGGGCTCAGTGCTGAGACCAGTTCCGTTGGATAACTTTAGTAATGATCTGGATGAGGGGACCGAGTGTTCCCTCAGTCAATTTGCAGGTGACGTCAAGCTGGGCAGGAGTCCTGATCTGCTTGAGGGTAGCAAGGCTCTGCAGAGGGACCTGCACAGGCTGGATTGATGGGCTGAGGGCGATGGAATGGGACTCAACAAGGCCAAGTGCCAGGTCCTGCACTTGGGTCACAGCAAGCCCGTGCAGCACCCCAGGCTTGGGCAGGAGTGGCTGGCAAGCTGCCTGGTGGGAAAGGACCTGGAGGTGCTGGTCAACAGCAGTTCCCCAGGTGGCCAAGAAGGCCAACAGCGTCCTGGCTTGGAACAAAGTTGGTGTGGCCAGCAGGAGTAAGGAAGGGGTCGTCTCCCTGCTCTCAGCGCTGGTGAGGCCTCATCTCGATTCCTGTGCTGAGTTTTGGGCCCCTCACCTCACTGCAAGAAAGACACTGAGGGGGCGGAGCACGTCCAGAGGAGGGGAAAGCTGAGCAGAGCTGGGGAAGGCTCTGGAGCAAAGCGTTTATGAGCAGGTGCTGAGGGACCTGGGGCTCTTTAGTCTGGAAAACAGGAGGCTGAGGGGACACCTTGTCACTCTCTGCATCTCCCTGACAGGAGGGTGTAGCGCGGTGGCTGTTGGTTTCTTCGCCACAGTAACAAGTGACAGGACGAGAGGACATTGCCTCAAGGTTTGCCAAGGGAGAATTAGACTGGATATTAGGAAAGACAAAAATGCGCCTGCGGCAGACGTGAGTCGAATCAGGGCCAAGACCTAGAACTGAAGCCTGAAAGCTGCTCTTCTGGGAAGGGGAGCTGGCCCCGGTGGAAGCCTCCCAGCACCGCCATTTGGCAATGGTCTCAGCAAGGCCAACAGAGCTAAGGGGCAGCCCTCTTCTGTGCTACCTATAGCTTAGCAAAGTCAAACCTTTTCACATCTCACAGCCAGAGAGCATCTGGATGCCTGTCCATGCCAAGCAACACCCATCTGGTGCGGGGTCTCAGCCCCTTCCTCGCTCAGCACCAAGCCGCTGACCTAGACAAGTGCATCTGGCGTTGGCACGAACATGAGGAGCCCGTGTCTCATCCCAGTCACTCATCAACCAGCAGCCCCAAGTCCTTCTCCGCAGGGCTGCTCTCACTCACGGCACCACCCAGCCTGCATGGGAACCCGGAAATGCCCTGAATCGCCCTGAACCATCAATTGCCTGAAAAGACCTTGCATTTTCTTGTGTCCTGTGAACCGCATCCGATTCCTGCAGACCCACTTCTCCAGCTTTTCCAGGTCCCTCTAGATGACATCCCATCCGTCGGCCACAACAAAAGCAACGCTCAGCTTGGTGTCATTGTGAGCACACACAGGGTGAAGGGCAAATGCCAGAGTGCAGGGCCTGATAACCACTGGCTTGCCAAAGGTCGAGTATGTCTTCCTCAGCTGCAAGAGACAGAGGCTGGAAAGCACCAGTGTTCTGTGTGCCACCCTCCCTGTCCTCTGGGAATCATGAAAGGGCCACTTGTGCCACCACCTTTCCTCCCACCCCAGCTGCTCTCCTTAGGAAAGGGCAGCACTGGATGCTCAGCCCCTCTGGAGCTGTCGAGGAAGAAAGGCGTTTTCCTTGGGTGGTGGGAGGAAAGGTGGTGGCACAAGTGGCCCTTTAGTCATTCCCAGAAGAAGGAGAGAGTGGCACACAGGAGGACTGCCTTCCAGTCTGTGTCTCCTGGAGCCGAGTAAGATATACACGGCTCCTCCTAAGCCAGCTGTGATCATGCTGTGCATTCCAGCGTCATGCCCTTGACTCGGTCCTTCACAACGTCCATTCCTCTGAACTGGAGAGGCATTTGATAGGTGGGCTCTCTGTTGGATGAGGACGTGGTTGGATGGTGACATTCAGAGAGCAGAGGTGTACAAGCAGTGCGTGCCCTGCCAGCCATGGCTCCTCCTACGCCCGTGTTTGTCAGGCCCTACATTCTGGCATGAGGCACCTGACAGTGTCCCCCAGAACATCCTTCCCTCTTAATCAGAGAGACACGGTTTTGATTGGTGGACTGTTGAGCGGAGAAGGAATTTGTTTGGTGGCCGCATTCAGAGAGTAGTGGTCAACAGCTCGATGTCGAGACGGAGATTCATGAAAAGTGGTGTCCCTTAGGGGTCCGTAGTGGGAGCAGGGCTGTTGAATATTTTCATCACAGCATCGTAAGGTTGGAAAAGACCTTTGAGATCATGGAGTCCAAGCTATGGCCCAACACCTGCACCTACTCTTACTTGTCAATTACACCATGTCACTAAGTGCCTGATCCAATCTCTCCTTAAACACCTCCAGGGACGGTGACTCCACCTTCTCCCTGGGCAGCGCACTGCAATGGCCAAGCACCCTCTCAGTAAAGAACTTCTGCCTACTGTCAAGCCTAATGGACAGCAAGATCGAGGGCATCCTCAGCAGGTTTACGGACGACACCCAGCTGAGTGGGGCAGTTGTCTCACCAGAAGGAGGGGTTTCATCCAGAGAGACCCGGAAAAGCTGGGGAAGTGGGTCTGTGTGAACCTCCTGAGGTTCAACAAAGCCACGTGCAAGGTGCTACCCCTGGGTCAGGTCAGTTTGTGGTTTCAATACAGGCTGGGTGATGGCGTGATTGGGAGCAGCCCTGTGGAGAAAGCCTTGGGGTGCTGATTGATCAGAAGCTTGACATGAACTGTCAACGTGAGCTTGCAGTCCAGAAGGCCAACTGTATCCTGGGCTGCATCAGCAGAAGCGTGGGCAGCAGAGCGAGGGAGGGAATTCTGTCTCTCTACTCATCTCTTGAGAGACCTCACGAGGAGTCCTGTGTCCAGTTCTGGAATCCCCAACATAAGAAGGATATGGAACTGTTGGAATGGGTCCAGAGGAGGCCACAAGATGATGAGAGAGCTGGAGCACGTTTTCTGTGAAGGTAGGCTGAGAGCTGGGGTTGTTCAGCGTGGAGAAGGCTCTGGGGGGACCTTAGAGCGGCCTTCCAATACCTGAAAGTTGCTCCAGGAAAGCTGGGCAGGGACAACTAGTGCTAGGACAAGGAGGAATGCCTTTGAATTGGAAGGGAGAAGATTTAGATTAGACATTAGGAACAAATTCTTCTTGATGAAGGTGTTGAGACACTGGCATGTGGACTCTCCAGAGAAGCTGTGGATGCCCCCTCCCTGGAAGTGTTCAGGGATGGGTTGGATGGGGCCTTGAGCAGCCTGGTCTAGTCAGAGTGATCTTTGCAGGAGGCAAGAGTGCGAAACTGGATGGGTTTTAAGGTCCCTTCCAATAGAAACCACTCCATGATTCCAGAACCCTCTCCCATCCCAAGCTGCCACAAGAGAAGAAAAGCAAATGCAGAAAGATTAAGCCTTCTGCCTTTCCAAATGAGGGGCAAAAGAGGGATAGATCTCTCCTGACCAGCTGGCTCTGCAGGGTCAGTTGCACCCTGAGATGCTCTTTGTCCTCTTGGCTGCCAGGGCACTTCTGAATCCAATTGAGCCGCTCTCTTTGTGCAGGGCTGCCCTCCAGCCACTCCCCTCCCAATTGTTCCTGGAGTCTGATGCCACTCTGCCCCAGGTGAAGGATGTGACATGGAGTCTCACTGAATTTCATAACCTCAGTGATTGCCCAGTGCTTCAAAGTGATCTTGGAGCATGGCATCCGGTACTCTCCAACAGCCAACCTTGTCCTGATCAGACGGGAATTGTTGCCAGAGAAGGAAGGAGAATTCAGAGACGTAGGCATGGATGCAGCACAAATTTAATGGGTCTAAAGAGGAAAAGCAGGTGGCACACAGGGAGCACCAGGGGCAGCCACCAAGACGCAGTGGAGCTCCTGCAGGGTGTCCATCTGCCTCTCTGCAGAGGGAGGGAGGTCAAAATCTCCCCCCTGGTTTGGCGTTGGGAGGAAATGATATCAAAGGAAAAAGAGAGAGAAGAGAGTGGAAGAAGGAAAACAGTGGCCTGAAGCTGTAAATACAGTGACTCAAAGCTTTATCTTCTGTCCAACGCCGTATTCTGACGTCTCGGGAGGTTGTTGTGCAGAGATGTTGCCATGAGGTTTAGCAGGGCCGACATCTGTAGCAGCTGGTGATGCAGGAGAGGTCAACACCCCCGGAGGAGATGGGCGTTCCGTTGGAGCTGAGGATGCTGCCAACGGCAGCGGAGGTGGAGGAGCCCACAACGGTGTTCTGTGGGAAGGAGCTGAGGATGGGGCCGGGCAGGGTCAGCACCACCGGGGAGGGCTCGATGACAAAGGTGGAGTCCTGGCACCGCAGGCAACAGGGCTCATTGCAGCTGCTGGCCAGCGGGGTCGGGCCGCAGGGCTGGCAGGGCAGGCAGGGCCGGCAGGGCTCGCAGGGCCGACAGGACATGTCTCTGGGCAAGTGGTGCACCTGGGGGAGAATCAGGGAGGAAACAGGGCATGAGGACTCATGAGGAGCATCTCTGCACCCAACCCCACGGGAGACAAAGCACCTCCTGGCCCAGCACACATTGCTCAAACAAAATCCCAACCGACTCCTCAAGCACATCCCAGCCCCTCTCTGGGCAAGCCCTGCTCTCCCCTTCCCTCTGCCAGCAGAAGCAGCTCCCAGCCCTGCGCTAGCACAGCCCACAGCAGCTGGGACTGACAGCGAGGAGACACCTGGTCTGGAGGGAGGAGGAGAAGCGGCTTCACACTCACCTGATTGCCAAGGAGAGGGAGGTGAGAGAAGTGGATGAGAGCGCAGAGAGCTGGGCTGCCTTTTATAGTGCTCCTGCCCTGCCTCAGGCCCAGGGGCTCCCTCTGGGGAAGGGATCATTTTCTGACAAGCTCCCAGGAAACGCCAACCATCCCAGCTAATGGGATGGGCTGTGTCCTGCTTTCCTGCCCTGCTGCCTTTGCATTTCCTGCCTTATGCCCGGTGCTGTCTCAGATGAGGCTTCTCTGAGTGCCAGGGCAGAAACACATCAACGCAAGAAGAAGACTCATCTCCAGTGCTGGTGGCATCTCATGCAGGCAGGTGATGAACACCTGGGTCATTGCTGTGGGCTTGTTTGTGGTGATGTTGTCAGAGAATGGGCATCGCACTCGTGTTTCTCCTCTGAATGCCCACAGCCATTCAGGTGGGAGGACTTGGCCCATCCTTTTCTCTTTCTCCTCCCATCTCTCTCTGATGGTCGCACATTATTGCACGCAGGGGTTCTCCTGCAGCAAGTGTCTGACCCTATCACAACACTGACCATGCTCTCAGGACAGTTTGGCTGGGCTCCTTTCCCTTGTCTCCTCTAAGTATGGTCTCTGTGGGTCCTCAGCAAGCAGCATGAAAGGGGTTTCCTGGAGAACAAGAAAAGAAATTCAGTCCTTGTCTCCTGCACACTCCATTTTGTGCTTTGTAAAAGGAGAAAGCTGGGAGATCTTGCCTGCATCGTGATGGCTGCACGTGATTGAACCCCAGTCCGGGTGTGCACAGGGATGGTCACAGATGCACAAGCAAACGTGCACGAGGACAGGGACACGTGGAGCTGCGTACAAGCGCTGACAGCCGGGCACAGAAAGGGCCGTGTCCATAGAACCACGGTGTCCCCAGAGGCACCCAGGGGTGTGCACACACGAGCACACGGATGTGCGTGCAGAGAATCCCCCACACTGGGACACAATCCCACTGCCACGCACGTCATTGCCCAGGAGCACGTGGGGGCAGAGGCAAGAGCGAGGGATGGGACTGAGGAGCTGCCTTGAGCTCCCGCTGAAGCAGGGACAGGACACCCGAAGCAGGACAGATGCCCAGGCAGCATCCAGAGAGAGGAGGAGGTCCCAGAGGTTGGCAGCTGCCTCCTGAGGGCACCTTAGGGTGAAAGGGAGTGGAAACGCTGAAGTGCAGCCACTGCCTGGGAAGGCAAGAGCCACTGCCTGTTGGGATGGGAAGGAACTTGGAGGACACGGTGATTCTCCCAGAAGCTCTTGGAGGAGCAGATAAGGATGGCCGGGCTGGGAGCAACCGGGGTCCTTCCTGTCACAGCATCATTACATAAAAAGTTCCAGGAGTGCTCCAGGCTGAGCTCACCTGACTCCACCGCATCCTTCTGGCACTCAGGGGGACCCAGCACTGCTGCCGTGTCATTTCCTGGGATGTTTCCGTTCCTTAGGAGCTGCAGGAAGATGGTTGTGGCTTCCTCTGGGCCTGAGGCTGCACAAGGCCAGGATAAAAGCAAGCCTTGCTCTTTGCTCTCTCAACCACTTCTGCCCCCTCCTTCTCCTTGGGAAGCAGGTGAGTTGGAACCCCCTTTGTCCTCCACCTCCTCCTCTAGGCCTGGGTCTGGCCTTCAAGGAGAGCTCAGCTGATCCCTGCTCCTTGGTCTTCTCTCAGTGCTCTCAGATGGTGGTGGTGGGAGAGGGCAGAGCAGAGCTGCTCTGTCATGGGGAGAGGCTGAGGCTGAGGCTGGGCTGAGGTGGCTCTTTGCTCCAGGCTCATCAGGAGGATCCCTGGGCCTGGCTGCTCTTTGAGGGACCCTGCTGTCTGTTCCCTGCTGCAGAGCCTCTGCCTCCTCACATGGCAGGGACCTTGGCTTCCTTTTGGTGGCTTGTCTGCAGTCCCTGAGTACTCCCTGTGCTCTGTTTCCTCCCTGGCCTCTCTCCCAGGTGCACCTTTAGCTCCAAGACATGTCCTGCTGCAACCAGTGCCGGCCCTGCGAGCCCTGCCTGCCCTGCCAGCCCTGCGGCCCGACCCCGCTGGCCAGCAGCTGCAATGAGCCCTGTTGCCTGCGGTGCCAGGACTCCACCTTTGTCATCCAGCCCTCCCCGGTGGTGCTGACCCTGCCCGGCCCCATCCTCAGCTCCTTCCCACAGAACACCGCCGTGGGCTCCTCCACCTCCGCTGCCGTTGGCAGCATCCTCAGCTCCAACGGAACGCCCATCTCCTCCGGGGGCGTTGACCTCTCCTGCATCACCAGCTGCTACAGATGTCGGCCCTGCTAAACCTGATGGCAATGGCCCTGGACAAGAACCTCTTAAGTCCTCAGGATGTGAGGCTGGACAAGAGACAGAGCTTTGAGCCATTCTTTCCTTCTCCCACTCTCTTCTCCCTCTTTCCTTTGCTCTTGCCTTTTCCCAATACCAAGGCGACTGGGAGCTCTTGGCCTCCCTCCCTCTGCAGGGCAGGCAGACGGACACCCTGCAGGAGCTCCACTGCATCTTGGTGGCTGCCTCTGGTGTTCCCTGTGAGCCCCCTGCTTTCCTTCTTTCCTCAGACTCATTAAAGTTGTGCTGCATCCAAGCCTGGGTCTCTGAGTCCTCCTTCCTTCTCTGGCAACACTTCCATTCAGGTCAGGGGAAGAGGTGGCATTTTGGGTTGAGTGCAACAGAGGTACTTTCCTCATTCCCGGAGGAGAGTGTACGGGACATTGCACTGCGTTGTCTTTTGTGCCCTGTCTCGTGGAGTTGCAGAAGACATTCCTGGCTCCTCCTCAGCCAGTTGCCATCCGTCCTTCCAGCCTTACTGCACCTCTTCCCAAATGGGCCCAGATGCTGCTGCTGGATAACTGCAGACCCTGGGTGGATCCAGGGAGCTTCTTCTCTGCACTGTCTGCAGGGATCTGCGGGGTCCGTCTCTACGTACAGGATGCCGTGCTCTAAGGTAGCTTTGGAGCACCAGGTAATCATTAAGGTCCTGAATTATAACAAGAGCTTGGGCTTGATTCCGCACCTGGGCAGAGAGGCAGCAGACTCCAGGATAAACCAGGAGGAGAGTGGCCGGATTGCAGCCCTGCGCAAAGGAATTTGGAGGTGCTGGCTGAGTGCAACTCCATAGGATTCAGATTTACCTTGGCAGCCAGGAGGGCAAAGCACATCCCAGGGTGGGATGGGAGAGGGTTCTAGAATCGTGAGGAGACGTGAGGAGCCTGTGTCCTATGCCAGTCGCCAGCAACTCTTTGTCACGAGGGGATCCACTCAGTGACAATGGCCTGCATGATGAAGAGAGCAGTGGAGAGCATCCCTGCCTGAGCAGCGCACTCCCTCCACATGAGGGACACACAAGCAGATGCGGTCTCTGCCCATAGGGAGAGGGATAGGGAGGGATCTTGGCGTGATTTTTTTAGAACAAGAGGAAAAGTCTGGGTGGGCATTTGAAACCGACGCGTGGATGGCCAGGAGGGAGATGAAGGCTCTCCTAACTGTGCCTCCAGGCAGAAAGACTCTCTGCAAGACTTTACATTTTCATCCGAAGAAAGCCGTGTTCAGACATCCAGATTTGCATGGCTGCCCTTTGGCCTTCGCACCTGCTCCTGACCAGCCTTCCTCCCCAAGGACA
Source organism: Neomorphus geoffroyi (assembly GCA_033558235.1). NCBI lineage: Eukaryota > Metazoa > Chordata > Aves > Cuculiformes > Neomorphidae > Neomorphus > Neomorphus geoffroyi. The sequence continues at coordinate 1,111,422 of JAUMJM010000037.1, forward strand.
TCTACAGTCAAAGCTTAAGGAGATCCCTTCCCCATGAGCCAGAGGGCTGTGCAGAGAGCTGTCAGTGCTCAAGAGGTATTTGGATAATGCACTTAATGCCATGCTTATACTTTTGGTCAGCGCTGAAATTGTTCGGCAGTTGGATGGGACGATCCCTTTTCTTTTCCACTCTCCTATATTCTACTCTCCTCTATTCTATTCCTATTCTATTCTATTCTATTCTATTCTATTCTATTCTACTCTACTCTACTCCATTCTATTCTACTCTACTCCATTCTATTCCATTCCATTCCACTCTGTCCTTCTGACCACCTGTGCTTGAGCAGCATTTCCAACACAGGCAGGATGTTGCCCACCCACAGGGAGTGATTCTCCCCAGCAACACCACCACTGCCGGAAACAAAGAGCTCTGGGACATTTGCCCACCCTCTAAAGTTATTTCTGTGATTTGCTGCCGCTGACAGACACCCTGGACACTGAGTGTCCCTCACAGCCCTCCTCAGCCACGGCATTGCCCGTGTATCTGCTATCGCAAACAGTGAGTCACGCATAGGGCTTACATTTTGATTATATTTATTATTGCCTCCATAAAATTCCATTTCCCTGCTGTCAGACTCCATTACTGTTCAGAACTAGACACAATACTCCAGGTGGGGTCTTAGAAGACCTTCCTTTAGCCTATACCTTCAATTTTCTATACTGAAACCGTGGATAGCAAAACCCCCAGGTCTAGGGCCTTGCACTTGACATTGTCCAACCTCATGAGGTTCACACTGTCACGGTCCACTCAGGGACTCGTGATGATTCGTTTACCTTGATCTGGAAGCGCAAAATTAAGGCAGCCGAAATGCCAAGGGGTTATAATTCAATCAAAGAGAAACTTTATTATTTTTGCCCGTAAAGCGGCACGCGATAGACAGAGTGGAGAAAAGGGGAGGAAAAGGAGGAAAGAGGATTATAGCTACCACCACGGATCCAGAGGCATCCCTATGGTCCCAGGCTCCGAGCAGCGTCTTGCCGGTCCTCAGTTGAGACTTGTTGTCACGACGGGCGATCTGTGATCCAGAGGTGGGGAGATTTCTCTCCGCTGGGGTTTGGTTAGGAACCATCTTTTATGCTCAGCAACAACACCTCGCACCTCCTCTCTCCCATGGATTGAGGCCAATCTCCACCTTCATTTCGCAATCCAGGTTGAACTGCGCAGGCCCCAAAAGTTCTCGCTTCGCTTGCCAGAACTCGTCTGCGCCTGCGCCACCTTGTGTTTGGGGCTCTTCTGCTTCCTCACCTCATCTTCGTCTCGTGACCGCCAGGTGACCGGAAGACCCTCTGCGAGCCTCTGCGCATGCTCTTCCCTTGTTGGCGTTGGGTCAAGGAGGAGGTGGGGTAGCTTTGGCTGAGGTAGCAGGTGAAATCCATCTTCTGGACAGCATCTATTCAATTTTTCTTAGATGTTACTTGCAGTCCTTGGTCACGGCGACTGCCTGTTCCAGGCAGTGCCTCCATCTCGGGTCATTGCTCCTTGGTCTTTCTCCAAGTTCCTGATGGCGATGTTGAGACACGTACTGTTCTTCGGACCGAGACAAATACTGTTCCTCGGACCGACTCTTACACACACAGGGCCAATTCTCCGACTTGTCCACGTCCCTAGGGATGGGATGACATCCGAGCCTTCTGTCATCCAAACAGCCCTGCCCAGCTTAGTGTCTGCAAACTGTCCGAGGGTGCACTCGATGTCGCTGTCTTTATCATCGTTAAACAGCACTGGTCCCAGTACGCACCCCTCAGAGACACCACTTATCACAGATGTCCACTGGGCCATCGAGCTGTTCACCACTACTCTCTGAAAATGACCGCCTAACCAACTCCTTATCCACCAAACAGTCAACTCATCAACTCTCTATCTCTCCAATTTAGAGAGAAGGATGTTGTAGGGGAGCACATCAAAGGCCAATGCCAGACTGTAGGAACTGATCACCCCTGGCTTCGGAGAAGCTGAGTATGTCTTCCTCCCCTCCAAGACACAATGATAGGGAGGGACTCTATTTTCCTGTGTCCCACCTTCCCCTTCCTCCGGCAATGATGAAAGGGCCACTTCTGCCTCCACTTTTCCTCCCACTCCCCAAGAAAAAACCTTTCTTCCGGGACAGCTGCAGATAACAACACTAAAAAAAAGGGATTACACCGAAGCAGAAGCTGGAATGCAGAAAACTTTAAAGACTCTGCAGAGAGCAAGTAGATCACTTCTAGAGGAGGGGACAGCCAGAGCAGGGGGAGCACTGGCAGTTGTCAAAAGCCTCTGCCCATTGCCCACAGTGGAGATCTCACAGGGCATCCGTCTGTCGGTTACGTGGAGGGAGAGGGTTCAGAAGATTTCCCAGGCTCAGTTTGTGGGCTTTATATCCCTGAAGAACAGAAGATCAAAGAGAGATGGAAAGCAGTTCAAGTCTGGGAAGTCACACTTTGGCCATGTCTTCAGAGAGCCCCAGCTGATCTCCTTGGGAAGGGCAGCAGTGGATGCTCAGCCTCTCTGAAAGTGATAGCCAGGAGCCCTGTCCTTAGTTCAGGATCCAGGGCTGGATGCCTGGGGATCCTCATCTGGGCTGTCATCGGTGGCTTTAGCAGGGCTGGCATTGATTCCAGCCAACCCAAAATGCTGGTCAGAAGCCTGCCTGGTCGTTTCTCTTCTGGTCTACTTCTTGCAATGATCTCAGCCCAGGCACGGCCAGACCTTGACTGTGGCTTCTGTCTGTTGGCAGAAGGGGCTCGTTTGTCGGGGATGCCCTGTCCCTGGAGGTGCATCAGGCAAGGCTGGTAGAGGCCTTCAGCAAACTGATAGGGTGGAACTTGGTTCCTGCCATGGTAGCGGTGGTAGAAACACATGATCTTTAAGGTCCCTTCCGACCCAAACCCTTCTCTGAGTCGACGATTCTACGATCTCTTTTTGCTGGCGTTCCTCAGCTCCCTAGATGAGCACCAGGCCCCACGTGCCATAATCACCTCCATGAATCTGCTAACCCTGTGTCACGACCCAGTCTGGACAGGCCAGGGCTGGCTGGGGTAAGACCAGGGGCCTGTCCTTAGCGTTATGGGTTCAGTGCCCACCTGGCTTGGTGAAGGAGAAAAGATGCCAAACACTTCTTCAAAAAGGACTTTATTTCTCCGGGCTGCCTTAGGAGTAAGAGAGGCGTTGGCTGCCAAAGCTGTGGTCGGGGAAAAGGGAGAAAGAGAGAAGGGGAGGAGAGGAGAGCGTTATGGATAGGTTGATGTCCCAAGGTGGAGGGATCCCCAGTGGGCTTGTGCAGAGCTCCCACTGGATGGTTCTGGAGCTGAGTCTGGAGGGTCTTATGGGCCCTCTGAGGTCCTGGGTGAGTCCGAGGTATCGTTCTGCCCTTGCCCTCCACACCGGCAGGATTGCAGCGTGACCGCTCCTGGCAGCAAGAGCAGCTGGGCTGCTGCACTGTAAGGTCAGCACCCAAGAGCGCTGCCTTCACTGCAAAGAGCTGCAAGGCAAAGGATTTCAGGGAAACCAGTTCAGTAGGACTGAAAATCTGTCTCTGACAGGGGCTGTGTGCTTGAGCTGCTATTGTGAGCCCAGCAGTGCTTTCAGGAGTTCCTTTTCTGCCCCCAGGAGACCGTGATAACCAAGGCATATGAGGGTTTGGAGCAGTTCACAGGACTGAAGGCTGACAAGGGAACAGAAATGCTCCAGTGTGGCTAAAACCAAACTCAGGGAAGGTGGGCACCTGAACCAAGCCGTGAGAAGGCAGGGGTTCAAAGGCCTGCACAAAGTGCCTGTTGCTGTGGGGACACTCTGTGCGGTGCTGTCGTCGGCCCAGTCACCGTGTGTGCACTGCCTACAACAGGGCTCATTGCAGCTGCTGGCCAGCGGGTCGGGCCGCAGGGCTGGCAGGGCAGGCACGGGTTGGAGCAGGACGTGGCTTGGGGACGGAACTGCACCTGGCAGAGAGAATACAGAGGAATCATGGCACAGGGACAGATAACAATCCGTTTTCCATGATTCCATTACCACGGTGCAAAGCTGTCAAAGAAAGCTGCTTGGATGGGAGGCAGAAACTGGGATGTGAGGCAAAAGGGATTCCTGGCCTCATCCAGAAAGGGTACTGCCGAGTGTCACCAGCCCCAATGAGACTGCTGGCTATTTCTTCAAGAAAGAGCCTCTTTGGGCAAGTCCCTGACAGAATTGGAGTCTGAAATTCTCCCTTTTTCCCTCTCCCATGAAAAGCAGCACCACGACCAGCAACAGGATGCAGAAGCATGAAGCTGCAAGACCAGAAAAAGGACGGGCTGAAAAGGCTTTACATTCACCTGCTTGCAAAGGAGAAGGAGGTGAGAGAAGTAGATGAGAGAGTTGGGCTGGTTTTTATGGTGGCCCTGACCTGCCCCAGGCCCAGACACAGCTTCCACAGAGGTGGCAATTTTCTGAGGTGCTTGTGATGGGTGGAAAACATCCCAGCTAATGGCAGGGGCTGGGTGCTTGTTTTCCCCAACACTACCTGTTCATTTCCTGGCTTACGCAGTGCCCTTCCCTCATGGAGGCTTCTTGGGAGTGCTGTGATCGAGGCATTCCAGGATTTCTGGGTCAGCAATGTGTCCGAGGCAGGATAAGATGCACCTGCATTGCCAGGTGGGTGCTGTGCAGGCAGATGATGCTGGGCTGGGGCGCACTGGTGGGGCTGCCTTGGCCGCGGTGACAGGAAGGGACCCATCTGCTCCCAGCCCTGCAATCCTGGGCTGCTCACTCAAGGGCTCTCTTTGAGGGAGGATGTGCTGTGTCTTTCCCTTTCCCTCCCTCCCAGCACAATGAGGCTGTTTCCCCGTGGAGGCTCCCTGCTGTGCTCCCAAGCCCTGAGGAAGCCTTTGAGAGTGTTTTATCCCCTACATTCAAATTCAGCGGGGGCAAAGGAAGCAGCAGCCCAACTAGGAACTTCATCTTTTCATTGAGTTGTGTGTCCCCACAGGCCAGCCTTAACATGGCTGGGATGTCACATGGAAGAGGGAGGATGTAGCCTTCTCTGTGCCTTTGGCCCTCGGGGAGGCAGTCGGTCAGAGTGCTTTGGAGGGTGGAGTGCAGGATAGACAGCCTGGAGTTTACTACACGTGGGCCCCTCATTCCAGGAGGGCTCCACACCACAGCAGATGGCAGCAAGTCAAGTAGCGGCTCTCTCAGCCTTTCCCCGTAGGTGAGGTGCTCTGGTCCCTCCATCCCCACTGTGGCTCTTCGTTGCTCTCTCTACAGTATGTGAATATGCGTCTTGTTCCAACGAAACCAGCACCAGACACAATCACAGGATCACAGTATCGTAAGGTTGGAAAAGACCTTTGAGATCATCAAGTCCAACCTATGACCCAACACCTACACCTACACCTACTCCTACTTGTCAACTACACCATGGCACTAAGTGCCTCATGCAAATTCTCTTTGAACACCTCCAGGGATGGTGACTCGACCACCTCCACGGGCAGCGCATTGCAATGAACAATCACCCTCTAAAGAACTTCTTCCTAATGTCAATCCTAAACCTCCGCTGGGGAAGCTTGAGACCGTGTCCTCTCCTTCTGTCACCGGTCGCCTGAGAGAAGACACCAACCTGACTACAGCCTCCCTTTAGGCAGTTGTAGAGAGCAATAAGGTCTCCCCTGAGCCTCCCCTTCTTCAGGCTAAACAACCCCAGCTCCCTCAGTCGCTGCTCACAGGGCTTGTGCTCCAGCCCCTTCCCCATCCTCGTCGCCCTCCTCTGGACACACTCCAGCATCTCCACATCCTTCTTAAACTGAGGGCCCAGAACTGGACACAGCACTCAAGGTGCGGCCTGACCAGTGCCGAGTAGAAGGGGATGATGACCTCTCTGGTCCTGCTGGCCACACTGTTCCTGATGCAGGCCAAGATACCACTGGCCTTCTTGGCCACTTGAGTACACTGCTGGCTCATGTGGAGTTTCCTGTCCACCAGCACTCCCAAGTCCCTTTCCGCCTGACTGCTCTCCAGCCACTCTGCACCCAGCCTGTAGCTCTGCATGGGGTTGTTGTGTCCAAAGTGTAGGACGCGGCATTTAGACTTGTTAAACCTCATGCTATTGGAGTTAGCCAGCCTGTCAAGGTCCCTCTGTAGGGCCTCCAGGTCTGGCCTCAAGAATGATGAAGAAAAGGGTGGAAAAATCCTCCCTTGATCCTCTGCAAAACTTTTCCTCCTACAGCCCAGGATACCGCCATCCTTCCTTGCAACACGGGCACATTGCTGGCTTGCGTTCACTTTCGTACTGACCAGGACTCCCAGATCCATTTCTGTCAAACTGGGACACTTGGGAATTCAGGCATTTGGTTTTGCATGGGGTTGTTGGGCAGAGGCAGGACTTCTTATTGAACTTCATGAGGTTCCTGTCGGCTCATGTCTTGTTACCACCAGAGAGAGATGACGGGAGCAGTAGAAAAGGATGGGTCAAGTCTGCAGAGAGCTCTTATAGCGGCCTTCAGGTACTTAAACGGGGTATCTAGGAAAGAGCGGTACAGGCTATTTACAAAGGTCTCTTGAGACAGCACAAGGAGAATGGCTTCAAACTAAGGGAGGGGAGATTTTGACCAGATAAAAAGAAGGAAGTTTTTGCACTGAGGGTGGTGAAACCCTTGTTCCTCAGGGAGGCAGTGGAGGCCGCATCCTTGGAAACATTCAAGGGCAGGTTGCACGGAACTTTGAGCAACATGACTGGGTTAAAGATGTCCTTGATCTGGCAGGGAGGTTGCACATAGTGACCTGTAAAGGTCCCTTCCAACCCAAAGAACTCAGTAATTCTGTGTCCTTTCACATGTGAATCCTTGAGCACCCTTATGAGAAACACTAGAGCGATGCCCATTTCCTGACAACTTCACCACAAACAAGCCCACAGCAATGACCCAGGTGTTCATCACCTGCCTGCATGAGATGCCACCAGCACTGGAGATGAGTCTTCTCCATGTGCTGATGCGTTTCTGCCCCACAAACCCTCAGGCCTCTCTTCCCTGGCACTCAGAGAAGCCTCATCTGGGAGAGCACCGGGCATAAGGCAGGAAATGCAAAGGCAGCAGGGCAGGAAAGCAGGACACAGCCCATCCCATTAGCTGGGATGGTTGGCGTTTCCTGGGAGCTTGTCAGAAAATGATCCCTTCCCCAGAGGGAGCCCCTGGGCCTGAGGCAGGGCAGGAGCACTATAAAAGGCAGCCCAGCTCTCTGCGCTCTCATCCACTTCTCTCACCTCCCTCTCCTTGGCAATCAGGTGAGTGCGAAGCCGCTTCTGCTCCTCCTTCCAGACCAGGTGTCTCCTCGCTGTCTGTCCCAGCTGCTGTGGGCTGTCCTAGCGCAGGGCTGGGAGCTGCTTCTGCTGGCAGAGGGAAGGGGAGAGCAGGGCTTGCCCAGAGAGGGGCTGGGATGTGCTTGAGGTGTCGGTTGGGATTTTATTTGAGCAATGTGTGCTGGGCCAGGAGGTGTTTTGCCTGCCGTGGGGTTGGGTGCAGAGATGCTCCTCATGAGTCCTCATGCCCTGTTTCCTCCCTGATTCTCCCCCAGGTGCACCACTTGCCCAGAGACATGTCCTGTCGGCCCTGCGAGCCCTGCCGGCCCTGCCTGCCCTGCCAGCCCTGCGGCCCGACCCCGCTGGCCAGCAGCTGCAATGAGCCCTGTTGCCTGCAGTGCCAGAGCTCCACCGTTGTCATCGAGCCCTCCCCGGTGGTGGTGACCCTGCCCGGCCCCATCCTCAGCTCCTTCCCACAGAACACCGTTGTGGGCTCCTCCACCTCCGCTGCCGTTGGCAGCATCCTCAGCTCCAACGGAACGCCCATCTCTTCCGGGGGTGTTGACCTCTCCTGCATCACCAGCTGCTACAGATGTCGGCCCTGCTAAACCTCATGGCAACATCTCTGCACAACAACCTCCCGAGACCTCAGACCTACGGTGTTGGACAGAAGATAAAGCTTTGAGTCATTGTATTTACAGCTTCAGGCCACTGTTTTCCTTCTTCCACTCTCTCCTCTCTCTTTTTCCTTTGCTATCATTTCCTCCCAACGCCAAACCAGGGGGGAGATTTTGACCTCCCTCCCTCTGCAGAGAGGCAGATGGACACCCTGCAGGAGCTCCACTGCGTCTTGGTGGCTGCCCCTGGTGCTCCCTGTGTGCCACCTGCTTTTCCTCTTTAGACCCATTAAATTTGTGCTGCATCCATGCCTACGTCTCTGAATTCTCCTTCCTTCTCTGGCAACAATTCCCGTCTGATCAGGACAAGGTTGGCTGTTGGAGAGTACCGGATGCCATGCTCCAAGATCACTTTGAAGCACTGGGCAATCACTGAGGTTATGAAATTCAGTGAGACTCCATGTCACATCCTTCACCTGGGGCAGAGTGGCATCAGACTCCAGGAACAATTGGGAGGGGAGTGGCTGGAGGGCAGCCCTGCACAAAGAGAGCGGCTCAATTGGATTCAGAAGTGCCCTGGCAGCCAAGAGGACAAAGAGCATCTCAGGGTGCAACTGACCCTGCAGAGCCAGCTGGTCAGGAGAGATCTATCCCTCTTTTGCCCCTCATTTGGAAAGGCAGAAGGCTTAATCTTTCTGCATTTGCTTTTCTTCTCTTGTGGCAGCTTGGGATGGGAGAGGGTTCTGGAATCATGGAGTGGTTTCTATTGGAAGGGACCTTAAAACCCATCCAGTTTCGCACTCCTGCCGCCCGCAAAGATCACTCTGACTAGACCAGGCTGCTCAAGGCCCCATCCAACCCATCCCTGAACACTTCCAGGGAGGGGGCATCCACAGCTTCTCTGGAGAGTCCACATGCCAGTGTCTCAACACCTTCATCAAGAAGAATTTGTTCCTAATGTCTAATCTAAATCTTCCCCCTTCCAATTCAAAGGCATTCCTCCTTGTCCTAGCACTAGTTGTCCCTGCCCAGCTTTCCTGGAGCAACTTTCAGGTATTGGAAGGCCGCTCTAAGGTCCCCCCAGAGCCTTCTCCACGCTGAACAACCCCAGCTCTCAGCCTACCTTCACAGAAAACGTGCTCCAGCTCTCTCATCATCTTGTGGCCTCCTCTGGACCCATTCCAACAGTTCCATATCCTTCTTATGTTGGGAATTCCAGAACTGGACACAGGACTCCTCGTGAGGTCTCTCAAGAGATGAGTAGAGAGACAGAATTCCCTCCCTCGCTCTGCTGCCCACGCTTCTGCTGATGCAGCCCAGGATACAGTTGGCCTTCTGGACTGCAAGCTCACGTTGACAGTTCATGTCAAGCTTCTGATCAATCAGCACCCCAAGGCTTTCTCCACAGGGCTGCTCCCAATCACGCCATCACCCAGCCTGTATTGAAACCACAAATTGACCTGACCCAGGGGTAGCACCTTGCACGTGGCCTTGTTGAACCTCAGGAGGTTCACACAGACCCACTTCCCCAGCTTTTCCGGGTCTCTCTGGATGAAACCCCTCCTTCTGGTGAGACAACTGCCCCACTCAGCTGGGTGTCGTCCGTAAACCTGCTGAGGATGCCCTCGATCTTGCTGTCCATTAGGCTTGACAGTAGGAAGAAGTTCTTTACTGAGAGGGTGCTTGGCCATTGCAATGCGCTGCCTGGGGAGAAGGTGGAGTCACCGTCCCTGGAGGTGTTTAAGGAGAGATTGGATCAGGCACTTAGTGACATGGTGTAATTGACAAGTAAGAGTAGGTGCAGGTGTTGGGCCATAGCTTGGACTCCATGATCTCAAAGGTCTTTTCCAACCTTACGATGCTGTGATGAAAATATTCAACAGCCCTGCTCCCACTACGGACCCCTAAGGGACACCACTTTTCATGAATCTCCGTCTTGACATCGAGCTGTTGACCACTACTCTCTGAATGCGGCCACCAAACAAATTCCTTCTCCACTCAACAGTCCACCAATCAAAACCGTGTCTCTCTGATTAAGAGGGAAGGATGTTCTGGGGGACACTGCCAGGTGGCTCATGCCAGAATGTAGGGCCTGACAAACACGGGCGTAGGAGGAGCCATGGCTGGCAGGGCAGGCACTGCTTGTACACCTCTGCTCTCTGAATGTCACCATCCAACCACGTCCTCATCCAACAGAGAGCCCACCTATCAAATGCCTCTCCAGTTCAGAGGAATGGACGTTGTGAAGGACCGAGTCAAGGGCATGACGCCGGAATGCACGGCATGATCACAGCTGGCTTAGGAGGAGCCGTGTATATCTTACTCGGCTCCAGGAGACACAGACTGGAAGGCAGTCCTTCTCCTGTGTGCCACTCTCTCCTTCTTCTGGGAATGACTAAAGGGCCACTTGTGCCACCACCTTTCCTCCCACCACCCAAGGAAAATGCCTTTCTTCCTCGACAGCTCCAGACAATGACACGAGGAAAGGATTACTTGGAGGCAGAGGCTGGAATGCAGAAAACTTTAATGACGCTGAAGAGGGCAAGGAGGTGGCTTGTAGAGGAGGGGGCAGCCAGAGCAGGGGGAGCCCTGGCACTGTCAGACGTCTGTGCCCATTGCCCACAGCGCAGATCTCACAGGGCATCCAACTGCCTGGTACATGGAGGGAGAGGGGTCAGCAACCCCCTCAGCCTGGCTTGGAGGGTCCTTTAGCCCAGAAGAACCGAAGAAAAAAAGGAGAGGGAAGAGAGGGGAAGGCTGGGAAGTTGCACTTTGGCCAGCATTTCAGAGAGCCCCAGCTGCTCTCCTTAGGAAAGGGCAGCACTGGATGCTCAGTCCCTCTGAAAGCGATGGCCAGGAGCCCTGTCCTCAGTTGAGAATCCAGGTGTGGATGGATGGCTGGGGGTCCTGCTCTGGGCTGTCATCAGTGGCTTTAGCAGGGCTGGCATCTGTTGCCACAGTAACGGCTGGTGATGCAGGAGAGGTCAACGCCCCCGGAAGAGATGGGTGTTCCGTTGGAGCTGAGGATGCTGCCAACGGCAGCGGAGGTGGAGGAGCCCACAACGGTGTTCTGTGGGAAGGAGCTGAGGGTGGGGCCGGGCAGGGTCACCACCACCGGGGAGGGCTCGATGACAACGGTGGAGCTCTGGCACTGCCTGCAACAGGGCTCATTGCAGCTGCTGGCCAGCGGGGTGGGGCCGCAGGGCTGGCAGGGCAGGCACGGGTTGTAGCAGGACATGTCTCTGGGCTGGAGCTGCACCTGGCAGAGAGAATACAGAGGAATCATGGCACAGGGACAGATACGGAGCCGTTTGCCGTGAATCCCTTACCACACTGCGAAGGCATCTGTCGAGATGGGAGCCAGAAACGTGACAGTGAGGCAAAAGGGTTTCTTGGCCTCGACCGGACACGGTAGTGCCAAGCGTCACCAGGCCCAATGAAGCGGCGGCCCGTTTCTTCAGAGAAGAACCTCTTCAAGCAAGCCCCCAGCACAAGCGGCACCCCCACCCAGCACGGGATGGAGGAGCATGAATGTGCGTGACTAGAAAAAGGGTGAGGGAAAGGGCTTCACACTCACCTGCTTGCAAAGGAGAAGGAGGTGAGGGAAATGGCTGAGAGAGCGAGGAGTTGGGCTGTCTTTTATGGTGGCCCTGACCTGCCCCAGGCCCAGACGCAGCTTCCACAGAGGTGGCAATTTTCTGAGGTGCTCATGAGGGACGGGAAGCATCCCAGCTAATGGCAGGGGCTGGGTGCTTGTTTTCCCCAACACTACCTGTTCATTTCCGGGCTTATGCCGTGCCCTTGCCTCACGGAGGCTTCTTGGGCGTGCTGTGATCGAGGCATTCCAGGATTTCTGGGTCAGGAACGTGTCAGAGGTGGGAGAAGACTCAGCTCCGGTGCCGGCTGGGTGCTGTGCAGACAAACGATGCTGGCCTGGGGCGCACTGCTGGGGCTGCTTTGGCCGCGGTGAGAGGAAGGGCGGTCAAGCACCAAGGGAAAACCCTAAGAGGAAGTGTGGCCGGTGCTGAGGACATGCTGGGGACCACACTGGCAGAACAAGACTCAAGTAGCCCAGAAGGACGGGGCCCCAGACAGACTCATGCTGCTGCCTGAGGCCCCGCAGAGACCCTTCAGAGAGGAGACGAAGCCAATGAGGCCAGCAAAACTGTCCTGAGAGCACGCTGGCAGTTGTGATGGGGTCAAACCCCTGCAGCAGATGCCCCTCTGCGGGCAAGAATGAGCGACCGGCAGAGAGAGATGACGGAAGGGAGAGAAAAGGATGGGGCGAGTCTGCAGGGAGACCTGAAAGAGGCCTTGAAGTACTTAAAGGAGGCCCCTAGGAAAGATGGAGACAGGCTTTTGGCAAGGCCAGCTGTGACAGGGCAAGGAGCAATGGTGTCAAACTGTGCAAGGGGAGATTCCGACTGGAGAGAAGGAACAAGTGTTTGACACTGGCGGTGGTGAAATGCTGGTTTCCTAGGGTGTTGGTGAAGGCCCCACCCCTGGAAACATTCAAAGCCAGGCTGGACGGGGCTCTGAGCAACCTGAGAGAGCTAAAAATTTCCCAGCTCCGGCAGGGAGATTAGACCTGATGAGCTGTCAAGGTGCCTTCCAACCCAAAGCACACGGGTGAGTCCTTGGACATCCGCATGAGAAACAGGAGAGCGATGCCCATTTCCTGACAACTTTGCCACAAACAAGCGCACAGCAATGACCCAGGTGCTCATCGCCTGCTTGCACGAGGTGCCACCAACACTGGAGATGAGTCTTCTTCTTGCGTTGATGTGTTTCTGCCCTGGCACTCAGAGAAGCCTCATCTGGGACAGCACCGGGCATAAGGCAGGAAATGCAAAGGCAGCAGGGCAGGAAAGCAGGACACAGCCCATCCCATTAGCTGGGATGGTTGGCGTTTCCTGGGAGCTTGTCAGAAAATGATCCCTTCCCCAGAGGGAGCCCCTGGGCCTGAGGCAGGGCAGGAGCACTATAAAAGGCAGCCCAGCTCTCTGCGCTCTCATCCACTTCTCTCACCTCCCTCTCCTTGGCAATCAGGTGAGTGCGAAGCCACTTCTCCTCCTCCTTCCAGACCAGGTGTCTCCTCGCTGTCTGTCCCGGCTGCTGTGGGCCGTGCTAGCGCAGGGCTGGGAGCTGCTTCTGCTGGCAGAGGGAAGGGGAGAGCAGGGCTTGCCCAGAGAGGGGCTGGGATGTGCTTGTGGAGTCTGCTGGGCTGTGAGCTGGGCAGCGTGTGCTGGGCCAGGAGGTGCTTTGTCTCCCGTGGGGTTGGGTGCAGAGATGCTCCTCATGTGTCCCCATGCTCTCTTTCCTCCCCGATTCTCTCCCAGGTGCAGCTCTTGCCCAGAGACATGTCCTGCCGGCCCTGCCAGCCCTGCCTGCCCTGCCAGCCCTGCGGCCCCACCCCGCTGGCCAGCAGCTGCAATGAGCCCTGTTGCAGGCAGTGCCAGAGCTCCACCGTTGTCATCGAGCCCTCCCCGGTGGTGCTGACCCTGCCCGGCCCCATCCTCAGCTCCTTCCCACAGAACACCGTTGTGGGCTCCTCCACCTCCGCTGCCGTTGGCAGCATCCTCAGCTCCAACGGAACGCCCATCTCCTCCGGGGGCGTTGACCTCTCCTGCATCACCAGCCGTTACTGTGGCAACAGATGCCAGCCCTGCTAAAGCCACTGATGACAGCCCAGAGCAGGACCCCCAGCCATCCATCCACACCTGGATTCTCAACTGGGGACAGGGCTCCTGGCCATCGCTTTCAGAGGGGCTGAGCATCCAGTGCTGCCCTTTCCTAAGGAGAGCAGCTGGGGCTCTCTGAAATCCTGGCCAAAGTGCAACTTCCCAGCCTTCCCCTCTCTTCCCTCTCTTTTTTTGTCTTCGGTTCTTCTGGGCTAAAGGACCCTCCAAGCCAGGCTGAGGGGGCTGCTGACCCCTCTCCCTCCATGTACCAGGCAGTTGGATGCCCTGTGAGATCTGCGCTGTGGGCAGTGGGCACAGACGTCTGACAGTGCCAGGGCTCCCCCTGCTCTGGCTGCCCCCTCCTCTACAAGCCACCTCCTTGCCCTCTTCAGCGTCATTAAAGTTTTCTGCATTCCAGCCTCTGCCTCCAAGTAATCCTTTCCTCGTGTCATTGTCTGGAGCTGTCGAGGAAGAAAGGCATTTTCCTTGGGTGGTGGGAGGAAAGGTGGTGGCACAAGTGGCCCTTTCATGATTCCCAGAGGACAGGGAGGGTGGCACGTGGGAAAATGTGTCCCTTCCAGGCCCTCTCTCTCTTGGAGTTGTGGCAACAGATGTCAGTCCTGCTAAATCTGCTGGCCACAGCCCTCCACGAGAACCTCCTGACACCTCAGAACATGGGGCTAGGTCAGAGATAGATCTTCGAGGCATAATTGAAGAAGCTGTTATGGCCCAACCCCAACCCCTTGCGCTGTCTCTTTCCTCTCCAAAGCGCCTGATTTGATACAACTTGCTGTGATAACCAGGGGAATGGAGAGTAGCAGCGGGAAAGAGACATGTCTGGGGTGAAGAGGGGAAGAGCTGCTGAGGCAGCAACCAGATCTCCTAGGCTGCACGCGCCCTACTCAGCCGAGGCCTCTTCCTGAGGACAGAGGAGGTCCCCAAGCCATTCAGTGTAAGCCAGTTCCTGCATCGTACCGGGAGCCTGGGGCAAGACAGTTTACTCGAGTTGTTAGGGAGATGGAGAAAGCCACGTCTTTGTGATTCTGCCTCGCATTTAAGGCTGGAGAAGCCCACGTGTCGGCACGAGTGCCGCTGTAAGGCAATCTGCTGGCGTTGTGGAAAGGCACTGGCTGTTGTCTACCTAGAGTTCAGTAAAGCCTCTGATGCCGTTTCCCACAGCATTCTCCTGGGGAAAACGGTCTGCTCCTGGCTTAGTGGGCCATCCTCTTGGCTGGGTTAAATCCTGGCCGGCTGAGTGGGCCCAGAGAGCAGTGGTGAATGGAGCTCCATCCAGCTGCTGGCTGATAACAAGTGGTTTCCCCCAGGGCTCAGTGCTGAGACCAGTTCCGTTGGATAACTTTAGTAATGATCTGGATGAGGGGACCGAGTGTTCCCTCAGTCAATTTGCAGGTGACGTCAAGCTGGGCAGGAGTCCTGATCTGCTTGAGGGTAGCAAGGCTCTGCAGAGGGACCTGCACAGGCTGGATTGATGGGCTGAGGGCGATGGAATGGGACTCAACAAGGCCAAGTGCCAGGTCCTGCACTTGGGTCACAGCAAGCCCGTGCAGCACCCCAGGCTTGGGCAGGAGTGGCTGGCAAGCTGCCTGGTGGGAAAGGACCTGGAGGTGCTGGTCAACAGCAGTTCCCCAGGTGGCCAAGAAGGCCAACAGCGTCCTGGCTTGGAACAAAATTGGTGTGGCCAGCAGGAGTAAGGAAGGGGTCGTCTCCCTGCTCTCAGCGCTGGTGAGGCCTCATCTCGATTCCTGTGCTGAGTTTTGGGCCCCTCACCTCACTGCAAGAAAGACACTGAGGGGGCGGAGCACGTCCAGAGGAGGGGAAAGCTGAGCAGAGCTGGGGAAGGCTCTGGAGCAAAGCGTTTATGAGCAGGTGCTGAGGGACCTGGGGCTCTTTAGTCTGGAAAACAGGAGGCTGAGGGGACACCTTGTCACTCTCTGCATCTCCCTGACAGGAGGGTGTAGCGCGGTGGCTGTTGGTTTCTTCGCCACAGTAACAAGTGACAGGACGAGAGGACATTGCCTCAAGGTTTGCCAAGGGAGAATTAGACTGGATATTAGGAAAGACAAAAATGCGCCTGCGGCAGACGTGAGTCGAATCAGGGCCAAGACCTAGAACTGAAGCCTGAAAGCTGCTCTTCTGGGAAGGGGAGCTGGCCCCGGTGGAAGCCTCCCAGCACCGCCATTTGGCAATGGTCTCAGCAAGGCCAACAGAGCTAAGGGGCAGCCCTCTTCTGTGCTACCTATAGCTTAGCAAAGTCAAACCTTTTCACATCTCACAGCCAGAGAGCATCTGGATGCCTGTCCATGCCAAGCAACACCCATCTGGTGCGGGGTCTCAGCCCCTTCCTCGCTCAGCACCAAGCCGCTGACCTAGACAAGTGCATCTGGCGTTGGCACGAACATGAGGAGCCCGTGTCTCATCCCAGTCACTCATCAACCAGCAGCCCCAAGTCCTTCTCCGCAGGGCTGCTCTCACTCACGGCACCACCCAGCCTGCATGGGAACCCGGAAATGCCCTGAATCGCCCTGAACCATCAATTGCCTGAAAAGACCTTGCATTTTCTTGTGTCCTGTGAACCGCATCCGATTCCTGCAGACCCACTTCTCCAGCTTTTCCAGGTCCCTCTAGATGACATCCCATCCGTCGGCCACAACAAAAGCAACGCTCAGCTTGGTGTCATTGTGAGCACACACAGGGTGAAGGGCAAATGCCAGAGTGCAGGGCCTGATAACCACTGGCTTGCCAAAGGTCGAGTATGTCTTCCTCAGCTGCAAGAGACAGAGGCTGGAAAGCACCAGTGTTCTGTGTGCCACCCTCCCTGTCCTCTGGGAATCATGAAAGGGCCACTTGTGCCACCACCTTTCCTCCCACCACCCAAGGAAAATGCCTTTCTTCCTCGACAGCTCCAGACAATGACACGAGGAAAGGATTACTTGGAGGCAGAGGCTGGAATGCAGAAAACTTTAATGACGCTGAAGAGGGCAAGGAGGTGGCTTGTAGAGGAGGGGGCAGCCAGAGCAGGGGGAGCCCTGGCACTGTCAGACGTCTGTGCCCATTGCCCACAGCGCAGATCTCACAGGGCATCCAACTGCCTGGTACATGGAGGGAGAGGGGTCAGCAGCCCCCTCAGCCTGGCTTGGAGGGTCCTTTAGCCCAGAAGAACCGAAGACAAAAAAAGAGAGGGAAGAGAGGGGAAGGCTGGGAAGTTGCACTTTGGCCAGGATTTCAGAGAGCCCCAGCTGCTCTCCTTAGGAAAGGGCAGCACTGGATGCTCAGCCTCTCTGAAAGCGATGGCCAGGAGCCCTGTCCTCAGTTGAGAATCCAGGTGTGGATGGATGGCTGGGGGTCCTGCTCTGGGCTGTCATCAGTGGCTTTAGCAGGGCTGGCATCTGTTGCCACAGTAACGGCTGGTGATGCAGGAGAGGTCAACGCCCCCGGAGGAGATGGGCGTTCCGTTGGAGCTGAGGATGCTGCCAACGGCAGCGGAGGTGGAGGAGCCCACAACGGTGTTCTGTGGGAAGGAGCTGAGGATGGGGCCGGGCAGGGTCAGCACCACCGGGGAGGGCTCGATGACAACGGTGGAGCTCTGGCACTGCCTGCAACAGGGCTCATTGCAGCTGCTGGCCAGCGGGGTGGGGCCGCAGGGCTGGCAGGGCAGGCACGGGTTGTAGCAGGACATGTCTCTGGGCTGGAGCTGCACCTGGCAGAGAGAATACAGAGGAATCATGGCACAGGGACAGATACGGAGCCGTTTGCCGTGAATCCCTTACCACACTGCGAAGGCATCTGTCGAGATGGGAGCCAGAAACGTGACAGTGAGGCAAAAGGGTTTCTTGGCCTCGACCGGACACGGTAGTGCCAAGCGTCACCAGGCCCAATGAAGCGGCGGCCCGTTTCTTCAGAGAAGAACCTCTTCAAGCAAGCCCCCAGCACAAGCGGCACCCCCACCCAGCACGGGATGGAGGAGCATGAATGTGCGTGACTAGAAAAAGGGTGAGGGAAAGGGCTTCACACTCACCTGCTTGCAAAGGAGAAGGAGGTGAGGGAAATGGCTGAGAGAGCGAGGAGTTGGGCTGTCTTTTATGGTGGCCCTGACCTGCCCCAGGCCCAGACGCAGCTTCCACAGAGGTGGCAATTTTCTGAGGTGCTCATGAGGGACGGGAAGCATCCCAGCTAATGGCAGGGGCTGGGTGCTTGTTTTCCCCAACACTACCTGTTCATTTCCGGGCTTATGCCGTGCCCTTGCCTCACGGAGGCTTCTTGGGCGTGCTGTGATCGAGGCATTCCAGGATTTCTGGGTCAGGAACGTGTCAGAGGTGGGAGAAGACTCAGCTCCGGTGCCGGCTGGGTGCTGTGCAGACAAACGATGCTGGCCTGGGGCGCACTGCTGGGGCTGCTTTGGCCGCGGTGAGAGGAAGGGCGGTCAAGCACCAAGGGAAAACCCTAAGAGGAAGTGTGGCCGGTGCTGAGGACATGCTGGGGACCACACTGGCAGAACAAGACTCAAGTAGCCCAGAAGGACGGGGCCCCAGACAGACTCATGCTGCTGCCTGAGGCCCCGCAGAGACCCTTCAGAGAGGAGACGAAGCCAATGAGGCCAGCAAAACTGTCCTGAGAGCACGCTGGCAGTTGTGATGGGGTCAAACCCCTGCAGCAGATGCCCCTCTGCGGGCAAGAATGAGCGACCGGCAGAGAGAGATGACGGAAGGGAGAGAAAAGGATGGGGCGAGTCTGCAGGGAGACCTGAAAGAGGCCTTGAAGTACTTAAAGGAGGCCCCTAGGAAAGATGGAGACAGGCTTTTGGCAAGGCCAGCTGTGACAGGGCAAGGAGCAATGGTGTCAAACTGTGCAAGGGGAGATTCCGACTGGAGAGAAGGAACAAGTGTTTGACACTGGCGGTGGTGAAATGCTGGTTTCCTAGGGTGTTGGTGAAGGCCCCACCCCTGGAAACATTCAAAGCCAGGCTGGACGGGGCTCTGAGCAACCTGAGAGAGCTAAAAATTTCCCAGCTCCGGCAGGGAGATTAGACCTGATGAGCTGTCAAGGTGCCTTCCAACCCAAAGCACACGGGTGAGTCCTTGGACATCCGCATGAGAAACAGGAGAGCGATGCCCATTTCCGGACAACATCGCCACAAACAAGCCCACAGCAATGACCCAGGTGTTCATCACCTGCCTGCATGAGATGCCACCAGCACTGGAGATGAGTCTTCTTCTTGCGTTGATGTGTTTCTGCCCTGGCACTCAGAGAAGCCTCATCTGGGAGAGCACCGGGCATAAGGCAGGAAATGCAAAGGCAGCAGGGCAGGAAAGCAGGACACAGCCCATCCCATTAGCTGGGATGGCTGGCGTTTCCTGGGAGCTTGTCAGAAAATGATCCCTTCCCCAGAGGGAGCCCCTGGGCCTGAGGCAGGGCAGGAGCACTATAAAAGGCAGCCCAGCTCTCTGCGCTCTCATCCACTTCTCTCACCTCCCTCTCCTTGGCAATCAGGTGAGTGCGAAGCCACTTCTCCTCCTCCTTCCAGACCAGGTGTCTCCTCGTTGTCTGTCCCGGCTGCTGTGGGCTGTGCTAGCGCAGGGCTGGGAGCTGCTTCTGCTGGCAGAGGGAAGGGGAGAGCAGGGCTTGCCCAGAGAGGGGCTGGGATGTGCTTGTGGAGTCTGCTGGGCTGTGAGCTGGGCAGCGTGTGCTGGGCCAGGAGGTGCCTTGCCTCCCATGGGGTTGGGTGCAGAGATGCTCCTCATGTGTCCCCATGCTCTCTTTCCTCCCCGATTCTCTCCCAGGTGCACCTCTTGACCAGAGACATGTCCTGCCGGCCCTGCCAGCCCTGCCTGCCCTGCCAGCCCTGCGGCCCGACCCCGCTGGCCAGCAGCTGCAATGAGCCCTGTTGCAGGCAGTGCCAGAGCTCCACCGTTGTCATCGAGCCCTCCCCGGTGGTGGTGACCCTGCCCGGACCCATCCTCAGCTCCTTCCCACAGAACACCGTTGTGGGCTCCTCCACCTCCGCTGCCGTTGGCAGCATCCTCAGCTCCAACGGAACGCCCATCTCCTCCGGGGGCGTTGACCTCTCCTGCATCACCAGCCGTTACTGTGGCAACAGATGCCAGCCCTGCTAAAGCCACTGATGACAGCCCAGAGCAGGACCCCCAGCCATCCATCCACACCTGGATTCTCAACTGAGGACAGGGCTCCTGGCCATCGCTTTCAGAGGGGCTGAGCATCCAGTGCTGCCCTTTCCTAAGGAGAGCAGCTGGGGCTCTCTGAAATGCTGGCCAAAGTGCAACTTCCCAGCCTTCCCCTCTCTTCCCTCTCTTTTTTTGTCTTCGGTTCTTCTGGGCTAAAGGACCCTCCAAGCCAGGCTGAGGGGGCTGCTGACCCCTCTCCCTCCATGTACCAGGCAGTTGGATGCCCTGTGAGATCTGAGCTGTGGGCAATGGGCACAGACGTCTGACAGTGCCAGGGCTCCCCCTGCTCTGGCTGCCCCCTCCTCTACAAGCCACCTCCTTGCCCTCTTCAGCGTCATTAAAGTTTTCTGCATTCCAGCCTCTGCCTCCAAGTAATCCTTTCCTCGTGTCATTGTCTGGAGCTGTCGAGGAAGAAAGGCATTTTCCTTGGGTGGTGGGAGGAAAGGTGGTGGCACAAGTGGCCCTTTCATGATTCCCAGAGGACAGGGAGGGTGGCACGTGGGAAAATGTGTCCCTTCCAGGCCCTCTCTCTCTTGGAGTTGTGGCAACAGATGTCAGTCCTGCTAAATCTGCTGGCAACAGCCCTCCACGAGAACCTCCTGACACCTCAGAACATGGGGCTAGGTCAGAGATAGATCTTCGAGGCATAATTGAAGAAGCTGTTATGGCCCAACCCCAACCCCTTGCGCTGTCTCTTTCCTCTCCAAAGCGCCTGATTTGATACAACTTGCTGTGATAACCAGGGGAATGGAGAGTAGCAGCGG
Organism: Neomorphus geoffroyi; assembly: GCA_033558235.1. Taxonomy (NCBI): domain Eukaryota; kingdom Metazoa; phylum Chordata; class Aves; order Cuculiformes; family Neomorphidae; genus Neomorphus; species Neomorphus geoffroyi. Next base: position 1,131,967 of record JAUMJM010000037.1, read on the forward strand.
GAAAGAGACATGTCTGGGGTGAAGAGGGGAAGAGCTGCTGAGGCAGCAACCAGATCTCCTAGGCTGCACGCGCCCTACTCAGCCGAGGCCTCTTCCTGAGGACAGAGGAGGTCCCCAAGCCATTCAGTGTAAGCCAGTTCCTGCATCGTACCGGGAGCCTGGGGCAAGACAGTTTACCCGAGTTGTAAGGGAGATGGAGAAACCCACGTCTTTGTGATCATTCCCATGTACTCAGGGCTGGTGAGGCTGCACTTTGAATCCTGGGCTCAGTTTTAGGCCATGAAACTAACCAGTGAAACAGAGGTCACTGGGAGGGGCTGATCAACTGTGAGCACGGTACCCTGATGTGATAACCAGCCTGGACCACCTGGACATTCTAATCAGAGAGTTAACTTCTCAAAGGAGGTTTAGTCCCAGAAAAGAGCCAATGGTTCTTAGATCTCAGTGACTATGAGCTTAATTTTTCAGAAACACATTCTAGAATAAAATCACTGCTTCTCTAGACTTACAAGAAAGAATACTTCATACTAAGTGACTGTTTTAAACTGGAGGGAGGGTGTGAATACACTAATATCAAGGGACTATAACCAGAAATTCTTCCACAGTCACAGACAATGCCTATTTTTTTTCCTTGAGTCTACACCAAATGCCAGCAGGAATAGAAATGGGTATGCTTCCACGGAAGACAACTCAATGTTAAAAATCATAGAATGAGATAGAATCATAGATCATAATTCATCCGGTTGAAAGGGATGACTTTGCACAGAGTAGTCATGAATGCCCCATCCCTGGAGGTGTTCAAGGCCATGTTGAATGGGACTTTGAGCAACCAGATTCAGTGGAAGGTGTCTCTGCCCAGGGCAGCGGGGCTGGAAGAGGATGGGCTTTAATGTTCCTTTCAACCCAAACCATTCTATGATTCTCTGATTCCTGTAGTTAGTGTTTGGGACCCTATCTCAGTCATGGTGTCCTCAGATGCGATTTGAGTTTCTGCCTTGACCACTATGCTTTTAGATGTAATTTGGATCCATAAATCATTCATGGTATTCTCAGAGGTGGTTTGGTTCCTGTCTTAACCACAGTTCTCTGATAGAACTGAATCAGCTTACTAGGCACTAGCCCTGAAAGCTGCTGGTTTTCAATGGGGTAGGGAAGTCACTCTTCTATCAGGCGTGTGTCAGTTCACTGGGAGTGTTAGCCTGTTCAGGTGTAAAATCCCAGTCTGTGGGAGGTGATAGCTGCCCTTGGCACTTGTCCAAATCCTTCCATACACCCTGCTTCTCAGGAACCGACCACCTCAGGGCAAACTTGTCTCCTTCCATGCTAGTATGATACCACATTCCACAAAACCCATAATAAGCCGACAGACAACGTTAATTAGCACAGCTGTTAATTAAACTGCTCGAGGGTGAACAAGGACCTCACAGACTGCATAACAAAACAACCCAGATGGGAAGAAGGAGATGAATTCCCTCATCCTCTCCACTAGATAACTCCCATAGCACTGTAAGGGGCTTGATGCCAGGGCAAAACACAATAGGCTTTGATTCTCTTAACATGTTCCCAAGCTCAGCCAAATAAAGAGATAAGCACTGCAGGGAGCAAGCTCCTTTACCCGCACAGAGACCTGCGCACTGGTAACTACTACACCTGCAGTATACTCGTTTCAAAATTGCCATTGTCTTTAGCCCCCTGTTGAGCACCAAAGAAACCGGCAGGTTGTCTAGCTGCCAAATGCCCACAGAGCTGCTCTGTCATTCCTCATCCTCAGTAGGTTAGGGGGAGAAAATAAGATGAAAATCTTGTGGGTCGATATAAAGTCAATTTCACGAAGAAAAGTAGAAGTTGCTTGCAGAAAAAAAAAAGCAAAGCAACGACATTTATTCTCTACGTGCTCTCAGCAGGCCATGCCCAGCCACTTCCTGCAAAGCAGGGCCACGGTAGGTATAGCAGTGCTTCAGAAGGCAATGCCTTAACAGTAACTTCTCCCTCCCCTTTCTCATGCATTTTATTGCTGAGCATGACATTATCTGGTCTAGAATATTCCTTTAGTCAGACTGGTACTTGGTCCACATCTTCTGCCTGTATTAACCTGTATTCTACCTTTGAAATCCTTTTCCTTCTAACACACCATGGTGTTGTGGCCTCTCCAGATTGTCCAGCTGCAACTGCAGCAAAAGGTGCCTCCCCTCCCAAAGCCACTAGTAAAGCCTTCGGCACACAATGACCCTTCCCCATTCCCAGAGGAAAGGTAGAGTGGGACATACTGGGTCGACCCCTTTCAGGACCTCCCATAAGATGAAAGGAAGCCATTTGTGCTTGTTCAGCCTGGAGAAGAGAAGGCTCCGGGGAGACATTACAACAGCCTTCCAGAACTGAAAGGGGCTACAGAAAATCTCGGGAGGGTCTCTTGATCAGGGAGGGCAGGGATACGATGAAGAGGAATGGTTTTCAGCTGAAAGAGAGGAGATTGAGATGAGATCTTAGGAAGAAATACTTTCCTGCAAGGGTGGGGAGGCCCTGGCCTAGGTTGCCCAGAGAAGTGGTGGCTGCCCCATGTCATGGTCCACTCGGTGGACTCGTGATGGTTCGTTTACCTTGATCTTGAAGCGCAAAATTAAGGCAACCAAGATGCCAAGGGGTTATAATTCAATCAAAGAGAAACTGTATTATTTTGCCCGTAAAGCGGCACGCGATAGACAGAGTGGAGAAAAGGGGAGGAAAAAGGAGGGAAGAGGATTATAGCTACCACCACGGGTCCAAAGACGTCTCTATGGTCCCAGGCCCTGACCAGCGTCCTGCCGGTCCTCAGTCGTGACTCGTCGTCACAACTGGCATGATCCGTGATCCAGAGGTGGGGAGATCTCACCGGGGTTCGGTTAGGAAACATCTTTTATGCTCAGCAGCAGCACCTCGCACCTCCTCTCTACCATGGATTGTGGCCAATCCCCGCCTTTGTTTCGCAATCCAGACTGAGCTGCACAGGCCCCAAAAGTTCTCGCTTCGTTTGTAAGAACGTGTCTGCGCCTGCACCACCTCGCATTCAGGGGTCTTCTAGTCACCTCATCTTCCTCTCGTGACCGCTAGGTGACCTGAAGACCCTCTGCGAGTCTCTGCGCATGCTCTTCTTTTGTTGGCTTCAGTTGAGGGAGGAGGTGGGACAAGTTTGGCTGAGGCAGCAGGTGAAATCCATCTTCTGGACAGCAGCCATTCGGCCTTTTCTTAGCTGTTACTTGCAGTCCCTGGTCACGGCGACTGCTTGTACCAGACAGTTCTTTTCTCTCAGAACACTTGCTTCTTGGTCTCTCTCCAAGTCCCTGATGGTGATGTTGAGGCAAATACTGTCCTTCAGACCGACTCTTACACCCCATCCCTGGGGTGTTCAAGGTCAGGCTGGATGGGGCTTTGAGCCCCAGATCCAATGGGAGGTGACCCTGCCCATGGCAGGGTGTCGGAACTGGCTGAAAGGGAAGTTTAGGCTTGATAATAGAAAAAAATTCTTCACTGAAAGGGTGATTGGCCATTGGAATGCGCTGCCTGGGGAGGTGGTGGAGTCACCGTCCCTGGAGGTGTTTAAAGAGAGATGGGATGAGGCACTTAGTGCCGTAGTTTAGATGATGTGTAGGTGTTGGTGTTGGGTCATATTCTGGACTCGATGATCTCAAAGGTCTTTTCCAGCTTTGTGATACTGTGATCTCTAAGGTCTCTTTCAACCCAAATCATTCTATGATTCTATAGTTCTATGACATCCGCTGGGATATGCAAGGCCCTGCTTTGGGCTACCAGTGAGGACCGAGGACCTCTAGGAGAGGGAGGTTTATCTGTAGCTGCAGTGGAATGTTGATAGAGTATCCAGGTCCTCTCAAGTGAAATGGATAGCCTTCCCAAGACACAGGCCTAAATTCGTAGGGTTGTATCTGGATGGAAAGTCAGCATCCTCCAGTTAAGCATCCTCATGCGGTGCTGGGGTGCGATTGACTGAACACAGAATCCTGGGAGCAGTTCTGTTGCCCATGTGCCCATTTGAGGCATCAATATAGGGCAGAGAGCTATGATATAAGGGTATCAGTCAGATCTGCCCCACTTGGAGTGGCAGTGGGAGGTCAAAGGGACCCACTAAGCAGTGGAAATGCTCTAGTGCACAGGTGACAGGCTCCCTCCTTTAGCCATTAGTAACCAGATGACGACACACTTATGGAGTTCAGGTGTTTGTGCTCATAGTTCGGAGTCTGACTCCCAGCAGAAACTCACCCTTTTTTTTTGAGATTCACCTCCCTCACCCTGAAGAGCCAGAGCACAGAAGGCCACTTGCACTGGCCACCCTTTCCTGCCTTACCAGCCAGCGGAGAGAGAGGCCAGTCGAGGCAATGTGGACTTGTCATTTTGAAAAGGTAATTCAAAGCTATGGGACAAATGGGCAACTCAGCTCACTCCAGCCCTGATGGGTCTAGGCCTAAAGCATCAAAGTGAGGTTGTGTTGGCCTTTTCCGTCTGAAGACAGAACTTGGCATCCCCAAAGGTGACTCATCCCATCCCACCCTGCAGGTCACCATGGACTAGAGAAGGTGCTTGATGCTGGTTTCTTTCTCTCCCTGCTGAACATTGGAAGATATGGGAAAGATGGCTGTCATAAGCCACAGCTACCTAATTCTGAGGGAGTTATTTCCAACAGAGTCTTCTGCAGGAGGAGATCTGAATCCCCTTCCCGTGGTTTCCCTTGTCTGTGCTGCAGCATTTACAGAAGCCCTTGCTTATTCTTCTGCCTTATTTTTTTGCTCTTCCTCAGAGCAGGCTGAATTCCCACAAAGGTATAGGGAGGGGTAGCCTGGAGTTGTTGCTGGAGTTGTTGACACACTTTCCACCAGCTCAGAACTTCCTTCACCCAGGGACTAGTTAAACAGCGCTCTCCCTCTGAAGTCCCAGGGAGAGATGAGATGCAGCAAGACCCGGCAGGAGGCTGATTCCTTCTATAAGCAGAAAAAGAGTTCAGAGAACAGGTACATTCAGGCTCTGTTGATGATTCACAGCAGGAACTGCTGGAAGCAGAGAACAGGAGTGAAGCTGCTTATGTGGCAGGATTTGGAGTCTGAAGAGACAGGAGGAAATGTGGACAGCAAGTCCTGAACAGGAAGAAGTGTGAGTTCCAGCCCTTGAGTTTTGCTCACAGGTACTGTCAGAGAAGTCAATGTTTCATGCTGACGGTTACAGGTAGGTGCTGTGTTTGCACAGGAAAATCTTCTGTTACTTGACTCACAGGGTTTGCATAGTGTCTGTTATACAAAACCTGTGCCTGTCTTATCCTTTCTGGGGCGTCTTCCTTTCTGAGCTCCCTCCTTCCTCTGTGTCCTTGGCATTGCTGGGTTCTGGGGCAGTGAGGCTGTTTACAGCTCTGTTAGATCTGTGTTGCTGCTGTGTGGGTGCCAGCTCAGCAGCACTCCCACACCTGAGCTGGGCTGTAGGAAGGGTCTGGGAAGGTGTGTGAGTGCCTGCACATGTCACTTCATCACTCACCATTAAATTCCACTGGTCTTTCTCTCTCACTCATTTTTGTCTCAAGGATCTCCCATTTTCAGCTTTCTTACATTAGACCCTACGCCGCTGTCCAGGTGCAACACTGATTTTGAGCCCCTGTCTCCACAGGACCACATTATAGACCAGCTCTTCCCAGCACAGAAGAGGGCTGTCATGGAGTTGGCTTGATTGCCTGTTTTGACATACTAGTTCTTCCCAGCAACTGTTTGTTCTGTGTAAAATCCTGCTATGGTAGCCCCAAATCCACTGTAAATTCTCTAAAGTCATAAGATGGGAAACCACAGGCACATCAGTGTGTCCCTCCTTAGTTTAGCACAAATGCAAGAAGGGGGATTTTGCAGAAGGCTTTGTTCCTCAGCACAGGGCTTCCCTGCACACATACACAAATGCCTGCTGGGTGTTTACCTCCATCACATACTGGATACTGCTCCTGCCCCATCTCAGCTCTCCCTCACCATTCCTTTCCCTATCAAAGTAGAGAGCTCTGAGAGCACATCTTGAAGTGTGGAGGTTCAGGTGCTGTGCTCCTGCAGGAAGGCAGCCCAAACACGCTCCGAAACCGGAGCTGAAGGGGAAAAGATTTGAAGAACATGATCTTCATAATCTTCTCTGACTTGTTTCCTTCATTCTAGAATAGTCTTGCTTCTTCACATTGCTTCATTGATTCAGATGTCCCTTCCCTTCCCTTCCCTTCCCTTCCCTTCCCTTCCCTTCCCTTCCCTTCCCTTCCCTTCCCTTCCCTTCCCTTCCCTTCCCTTCCCTTCCCTTCCCTTCCCTTCCCTTCCCTTCCCTTCCCTTCCTTCCCTTTTTTCTTAGAGAGAATATGAAAACTCTCAGGTACTTGTGAACATCCATGCCTTCTCTAGAAGAAACCGCCTTCACAATTCCTTTGTAAAACACGCCAATGAAAGTTCTCTCTGCAGTTCTCCTGTGAGGCAAGTGGGACAAAATAAGACTTACAAGACATCACGGAGAGAGGGAAAGAGGACAACCAGACACCGCTGACAGAGTTCCTCTTGCTGGGACTGGGGGATGCCCATGAGCTCCAGACACGTCTCTTTCTCCTCCACCTGACCATATAAGCAGTGACCGTGGTTGGGAACATCCTCATCATTGTGCTGGTGGACGTAGATTCACATCTCCACACACCTATGTACTTCTTCCTGGTGAATCTGTCTGGCCTAGAGGCTTGCTACAGCTCCAGCATCCTGCCCAGGCTGCTGGACAGTTTCCTGGTTGGAGACAGGACCATCTCTGTGCAGGGATGTATGGCACAGTTTTTCTTCTTTGGCACTTTTGCAACTTCTGAGTGTTACCTGCTGGCTGCCATGTCCTATGATCGCTGGCCATATGTCAACCCGTGCTTTCTACAAGCCTCGTGAACCGGAAGGTAAATCTCCAACTGGCGGCTCCGTCATGGACTGAAGGACTGCTAATTTCTACAGGAATCATTACTTTCTTGACTTGCCAAAGGTTGCGTCACCCCCATGCAATTGACCACTTCTTCTGGGAAGAAGTTCCACTACCAGAACTCTCCTGCAGCGACACTGGGATAATTAGAATTCTTACTATCATGTTATCCTTCACAGATGTAGTTTTCCCTTTTCTGTTCACTCTGGCATCCTATGTCTGCATCATAGCTTCCATTCTGAGGATCACATCCAGCATGGGGAGGCAGAAGGCCTTTTCCACTTGCTCCTCTCACCTCACTGTGGTCATTGTTTTCTATGGGCCCCTCCTCATTGTCTACATGCTGCCCAGAACCGTGCTGCTGAGACAGTTCCACAAAACATTCTCCTCACACCTCTCAACAACCCACTTACCTACAGTCTGAGGAATAGAGAGTTCAAAGAGGCACTGAGGAGGGTGCTCAAGAGGGCTGCGGTCTGCTCCAATGGGTCCAACTATGTGTGGATGTCAGGGCATGAATCTGGTTCCTCTGCAGACTGACGAAGAGAACATGAAAAGGAATGTGCTCCATCTCAGGTGCAAGTGTCAGGCTTTCATATAGTATATGGAAAGGCAAGAGAGAGAGGGAGAGGAGGGTCTTAGGGAAGTGCATGCCCAACTGAGAAGAGAAGGTAATACCTTATTATGGCTTGTTATTTCTTAGAGGCAATGAAATGTTTGAGGCTACCCAACCATGTATGGTTGGATATGTGTGAACTGAACCCAAATGCTGAACTTCTCTTTACCAGAGAAGTAAATAAACCAACCTGAGCTGAAATGTGATCTCAGTCTTGGGGCAAGTTTGGCACCTGTTTCTCTGACTGTGAAATCCTGGAGTGTCAACTGTCTTCTTCAGCCATGCACGTTTCCAGTGAGAAAGTCATTCAGACCATTACCCTAGTGTCACTTGTATTCTTTGGATATCCTTGACTCAACACAGCTGCTAATGTGCCTTCTGGTGCCTCCTTTGGTTTGAGATGTCTCTAAGTACCCCATGCATCCAGTGTTCCTGTCAGGAAGATTTGAGGATATGATGCAGTGATCTGTTTGGATACATAAAGCAGATGGACACTGGAAGGAAGGTGAAGGCATCTGAGAGAGCTCCTAGCCCTACCTGTGGCCAGCAGCATTCACACCTGTTACATCAGAGAATCCAGTGGAAAAAGGTTTGTCACAAACCCACCCTGAGATGACTCCTAAACACAGGTCACACCCACAGTATACCTTCAGAGCACCTCTTTCTTTCTGCAGCACGTCCTGGGGGATTTGGCAGAGTCAGGTGGAGCAGAGAAGGCTCTTTCACTGTTGTGACACTCGTAAATCTCAGTTTCATCAATTACTAATTTATAGGGAATCCAGACTGCATATAGAGTTTGTATTGGCTGGTGAGAAGTTTTGTTTTCATAGGAAACATCTGAGAAGTGTTTAAGATGCTTTACACTTATCCTGAGATATGACCACTTTTTAAATAAGGTAAAACATTGACATTACATCCCATCTGCTTCTCTCGGCTTGTGTAGGCCCAATTTGGTTGTGTGCTCATTATCTTAAATATTTCTTCCCTGTGGATAATGCAGATTCTGCCCTGGGCTCAGGGATGTGGTAAAATTAATGTCTTTGTATTCCTCGTGGCTAGCCCATCTGCTGACAAGTAGATGCCTGAACCGGATGAAGCCTGCTCTCATTATTCTGATAGTTATCTAACTCACTTCTCTCAGGATCTTAAACTCTACCCCCTCATGCTCGCTGCAGCCAAATTTTGTCCGAGCGCTGCTCAAGAGAGTTTAAAGACTAAAATTGGCTTAGGCAGAAGAAAATTCACAGTAGACATCCGGGTTTTGCTGAGACTTCCACCCAAAGACACACCGTCTCCACTGTCCAGGGCTGTGGAAACATAACAGAAGATTGGCAAGAAATAATTCACAGGCATGCTCAAGTGACCTTGCGGATGAGATGTAGGAAAACACATCAATCATGCTAATCACTGCCTAGTGTGTTTAATGAGCAGAGCTCTTACGGGCCTGTGAAACTTGGGGCCTTATAACATGCTTGAGATTCCTGATCTGCTGTGAGAACGATCAAAAGATTCTGCTCTCCACTGATGAATATGGGGAAAGCGGCAGTTCACTTTATGGTGCCTGCATTCCCGTTTGCATTCCTTCTGCCAGGGTGCTGGTTTGGAGTTGCCCTGGATTGTGAGGTAACGGAAATAAAGTTATTATTTTCATTTTGTGTGTGGCTTTGTTGTTGTTTTTCTTGCACTCTGCCTGCATTCAGCTCACAAAAGAGCTAAAACAGAGAGATTTTGAACATGAAAAAACCACTTTCTGCAACTCCTGTGTCAAATCCAAGGGCTCAGTGTGGTTAAAGGGAGGGTGATTTTATTTGTGCCTTTTGAGACAGATGCAGCTGATTAGATCAGCCTTCTCAGCTTCTCTCCTGAACACAAAAACTCTCTCCCTGCCACCTCTCTCTCCATAGAGTACATCGGACATGGGTATGATGTTCAGCAATTGTATGGAGGTGCTTGTACAGACTTATGTGGCAGGTAATGATTTCCCTTCTGATCATCTGATATGGCAAGCCATGCAATGGGTATTGGTCACGAAATTGGTTCACATCATTCGACGGTGTCAGTGGACATCAAGTTGGTGAGGCACTTACAGGGGAAGTCGTATGAGGAGCAACTAAAGTCACTTGGTCTGTTCAGCCTGAAGATGCAAAGGCTGAGGGGAGACCTCGTCACAGTCTACAGATTCCTCACTAGGTGAGGAGGAGGAGCGGGCACTGAGCTCTTTGACAAATGACAAGACGCGAGGGAATGGCAGGAAGATGCCAGGGGAGGGTTAGGTTGGACATTAGGAAAAAGTTCTTCACCCAGAGGGTGGTAGAGCCCTGGAACAGCTCCCAGGGAAGCAGTCACTGTGCCAAGCCTGACAGTATTCCAGAAGCATTTGACCAATGCCCTCAGACACATGATGTGAATGTTGGGGTTGTGCTGTGCCGGGACAGGAGTTGGACTAAATGGATGATAACTTCCTAACACAACTGGTGAGTGAGCCGACTAGAGAAGGTGCCCAGCTGGATCTGTTGTTTGTGAACAGAGCGGGCCTCATGGGAGAGGTGACGGTTGGAGGATGCCTGGGGCACAGTGATCATGAGAAGATACAATTCTCACTTCTTGGGGCAGTGAGGAGAGGGATCAGCAGAACTGCAACCCTGGCCTTCCAAAGGCCAGACTTTTGAACTATTCAGAAGGCTGCTTGGTAAAATTCACTGGGAGGCAGATCTAAAAGACAAAGACGAGTCATCGGGGGAGAAAATCAGCTTGGCTGAGTAGAGAGCTTTGTATTGATCTCAGGAAAAAGAAGAAAGTTGACGAGCTTTGGAAGAGAGGGCAGGCATCCCAAGAGGACTACAAGTGCAAGGTGAGATCACGTAGGGATAAAATTAAAAGGGCTAAAGCCCGACTAGAACTTAAACTGGCCAGTTTGGTCAAAGACAATAAAAAGAACTTCTTTAAAAATATAACAACAACAGGAGGACAAAGGAGACTCTCCTTCCCTTGCTGGATGCGGAAGGAATGAGGGATGAGGACAAGGCAGAGGTACTCAGTGCCTTCTTTGCCTCGGTATTTAACTCCAAGGAGAAATGTCCTAGGGATACTCAGCCCCCTCAGCCAGAAGATAATGAGAATGAAGCTCCAGCTGTTCCGGAGGACTTGTTTAGAGACCTGCTTGGCCAATTAAATGAACACAGGTCTACGAGGCCAGAGAGGATTCACCTGCGGGTTTTAAGGGAACTGGCAGAGGTCCTTGCCAAACCCGTTTCCCTCATCTCCCGATGGTCCTGGCTGCCTGGAGAAGTGCTGCTTGACTGGAGGCTGGCAAATGTTACACCCATTTACAAGAAGGGTCAGAGAGAGGATCCAGGGAACTCCAGGCCTGTCACTCTGACCTCTGTACCAGGGAAGGTCATGGAGCAGATTATCTTGAGTGCAATCATACAGCACGTGCGGGACAACTGGGTGATCAGGCCCAGCCAACATGGGTTCACCAAAGGCAGGTCCTGCCAGACCTATCTGATCTCCTTCTATGACAAGGTCACCCCATTTAATGGACAAAGGGAAGGCTGTGGATGTGGTGTACCTGGACTTCAGTAAAGCCTTTGACACCGTTTCTCACAGCATTCTACTTGAGAAACTGGCTGCCGTTGGCCTGAACAGGCACAGCCTCTGCTGGGTAAAGAACTGACTGGATGGCCGGGCCCAAAGCGTTGTGGTAAATGGAGTTAAATCCAGTTGGAAACTGTTCACAAGCGTTGTTCCCCAGGGTTCAGTGCTGGGTCCAGTCCTGTTCGTTATCTTTATCAACAATCTGGATGAAGGCATCGAGTGCACCCTCAGCAAGTTTGTGGATGACACCAAGCTGGGTGCAAGTGTGGATGTGCTTGAAGGAAGGGAGGCCCTGCAGAGGGGTCTGGACAGCCTGGATCCATGGGCTGAGACCAACGGGATGGGGTTCAACAAGGCCAAGGGCAGAGTCCTCCATTTGGGACACAACAACCCTGTGCAATGGCACAGACTTGGGGAGGAGTGGCTGGAGAGCTGCCTGGCAGAGAGGGACCTGGGGTGTTGGTGGCTGAACATGAGCCAGCAGTGGCCCAGGTGGCCAAGAGGCCTCACCTCAAGTTCTGGCTTCAGTTTGGGGCCCCTCACTACAGGAAGGACATTGAAGTGTTGGAGCGTGTCCATGGAAGGGCAATGAGGCTGGGGAGGGGGCTGGAGAATAAGCCCTACGAGGGGTGGCTGAGTAAAGTGGGGTTGTTTAGCTTAGAGGAGGCTGGGGGGAGACCTCATCACTGTCACAACTGCCAGAAAGGAGGGTCTGGCGGGATGGGTGTTGGTATCTTCTCACAAATGACAGATGATAGGACAAGAGGAAATGGTGACAAGTTGTGCCAGGGGAGGTTTAGACCGTGCATTAGGAAGAATTTCTTCACTGAAAGGGTGCTCATGCATTGGAAAGGTTGCCCAGGGAGGTGATGGAGTTTCCATCTCTGGAGGTGTTTAAAAAACGGATAGATGAGTTTCTTAGGGTCAGGCTTTAGTAAGGAGACAGACACGGTTGGACTCAATGATCTCAGAGGTCTCTTCCAACCAAGTGATTCTATGATTGTATAAATGATCTTTGTGGGCCCCTTCCAACTGAGGACACTCTATGATTCTATGATTTTTTGATTTGCTTTACCAACACTTTCTGCCATCTCTCCCAGATTATCTTTATAACTAAACCGCCTAGGTATAAGCTGGACAAGTAAAGTTTAAGGTGGGTGAAGAATTCACTAGATATGTGGGCTAAGAGGATTTTCAAGGCACCTCGATGCACTGGATTTGCAACATCAAAACCTTTTTTCTTTACTAGAAACAAAAGGTAAAATCTCAGGCAAAAGAAGACAGAAAGAAATGCCTTTGTGTTGAGAGCTTATTAAAACCCTCCTGTTTACCACCTCCCTTGCCAATAAAACCAAACAAACTAACAAAACTGGAAAAGCTCCCTAATTATCCACATGAGAATCTTATATCTTCCAAGTATTAATGAGTAGTACAAAACATTCCACACTTCAGTAGAGGCAGGGCTGGGTGCTGCTAGCCCATCGGTCTCCTTGAGGGCACGGCACATGTCTTTAAATCTAAAATCCTGGTCAGCAGGAGTCTTGACTCTTCTTCTCATGCTACTGTGGAAAAATGCTCCTCTAACAACTCTTCAATGACACAGTGAACTGCACAGATTCAACACCAATATGGGCTTCCTCATGTGCTCTTTTTAACCAAGACCTGGCTTTGTCCCAACTGAAGAGATGCATTTAAATGAAGTCACACTGTTCAGTGTGTAATAATGTAGCCTTCTAGAACTTGGTGTCAGATGAGATGGGTTAGGTCCTCTGCTGGAGCCTCTCAGGATTCCTTTCATTTTGTCAGGTTTCCAAGGGCTCAATCTTCCTTCAGGGTCCCGTTGCAGTGGCTTCTACAGTATTCAATCAGTTCTATCCCCATTTAACTTCAGAAAACAAAGCCAGGTGTGGATCTTTAGGATGTCTGACTTGCTCCCCCTAGACCATTCATCCAATTCTATCCCAGAAGCCTGAGTGCATACACCTCCACCCATTTGCTCCTCATCCAGCACATGGAGCTACAACTTAAGCACCTGGCTACCGAAAGCTCTTTCGGATAGGCAGTGCACATCACCAAAGAGACATAAAGGCCCGATGCTACTACCCTCTGGAAGGTGAGTAGCTCTATGTATCTACCTGCTACTAGAAAGAGATCTCAGCTAATAAAAAATGGAGAGAGACTACTTCTTTGGCAGGCTGATGGCTCCTAGCTTGCTGATGTCCTTGTCAGATCAAGTGACCCTAGTGACCACAAAAATGCAGGTGGGGGACATGAGGACAAACATTACCATGTAGAGGAGTTATCCCTGTCATCATGCTCCCGCTCTGCCTTAGCTTGAAGGCCAAGTTCAACATGACTTATCGTGTCTAAGATTCCTTGAAGAGCTTCAGCGATTCCTGTTAAATGGTACCAAATCTGCCAGCCCAGTAGAAATGTTTCCATAATTCTGTGTATCCAGAGCCAACAAGTAGGAAAGCTCAGAAGGTATTCCAAGTAAGCACACAAGCAAACCACACAGTTCAACATAGACAGGAACACTCAGCACTCATGTGAAAACACAAGAGGCCTATGGGCATCACCCTATTCATCTGTCTGGCTGACCAGAAGGTCATTTAGTGGAAAATGTACGTATGCATGTACACAATGTGAATCTCTGGGGTATCTTGGCTTAGACTCCTAGCCTACCTGGTAGCTGTCCTTTGAATTCACCTGAAGACATGAACATCACAGACATAGGGACCCTGTTATCCAAGGTCTCCCTGCTGTCACTAGCGCCTAGACATCCATACATACAGATTTACACAGAAGAGAGTGTTCCTCATGCCAAAAAATAAACAGAAATGGAATTTCATAAGAAGATAGGAGATACTGCAATTATTAGGCTCAGGGCATGACCAAAGAAATTTACTGACCATCCATCCATCAATATGTGACCAGTTCTTTTTATCTCCTTATTCCTCTGTTTTCCCACATTTGTTCCTCTCCAAATCACCTGGCTCTTGCTCTTTCTCTTTTCCCTACCTTTGTTTCCTCCCCTAAACATCCCATAACAAGTCTTGAGCAATCCCCACATGCTTTTACCATGCATCCCATAATGTGTCCTATATCGCTGAGGAATAATCCGCTTCAATTTGAGCCAATCCCACTACCTCACCTTGATGAGTCTCATGTCTAGACAATGGCACTGAGGCCTAGAGTGTCCATTTCTCTCACTACATTATTTTGGGTTCCCCACTTGCCATTGTGTCTCTTTGCTCCTCTGGGCTTGTGGTGCCTTTAATGGTCACACACTGCTGTGGTGGTCCTGGGACAAGCTAGCTGAGGGTATTAACCAGGTTCCACACTTGCCATTGTCTTTCTGTGTGTATGCCATTGTCTTTTGTGTGTATGCAGCCTGGGATTTTATAATAGAATCTAAAACTTTCTGTTCTTCGTGTTCCACCCCAGACAGATCCTTCCAAGGAGGAAAGGGAAGAGCACAAAGTCTCAGAAAAAGGTGGACAGTGTTGTCCAGTCTGTCCTTGACAGAGTCTTTCTGAGAGCATGGGACAGAAGGAAGGTCTTACGAAGAATCAACAAGCAGCCAAAGGACATGGTGAGCTCCCCAGAAGGAAGTCCAATACCTAGTGCATATCAAAGTATGAGAAGGGTAAGGGTGAAGATTTGCAGGAACACGTCCGGCTCTACAACATGTCTTGCTACAACCCGTGCCTGCCCTGCCAGCCCTGCGGCCCGACCCCGCTGGCCAGCAGCTGCAATGAGCCCTGTTGCAGGCAGTGCCAGAGCTCCACCGTTGTCGTCAAGCCCTCCCTTGTGGTGGTGACCCTGCCCGGCCCCATCCTCAGCTCCTTCCCACAGAACACCGTTGTGGGCTCCTCCACCTCCCCTGCTGTTGGCAGCATCCTCAGCTCTAATGGAGTCCCCATCAGCTCTGGGTGCTGTGACCTCTGGCATTGCCAGCCACTACTGTGGCAGGAAAGGTCCCCTCTGCTAAAACCACTGCTGATTTCCCACAGAAAAACCCTTGGAAAGCCTGGAAATTATGCTACTCTGAGGACATGTCATTACTTTCAGAGAGAAGGCATTCCTAGGCTCTCTGAGAACATGGCCCATGCATAAATTGCCTGCTTCCCACCCTGTTTTCTCTCTTTTCTCCTTTGTTCTTTGCTCCCCAGGACCATGGAGATTTACAAACCAGCCATGGAGAGTCCTGTTGTCCCCCTTCCTTTGTGCTGTAGGCAATTGGACACCTTTTGAGAACTCTATCTTGGCCTCAGGGCACAGGCTCTTGGATGATCCGGAGCTCCCTGCATCAGAGCCACCACTTGTTCACTTCCCTTCCCTCTTTTAAATAATTAAAATTGTACAGCAACCTGACCTGAGCGTCTGTGTGTACTGTCCTCTAAGGATGTTCTCAAAAGCTATCCAGGGAGAAAAACATTTTTCTGGTCAATTCAACGTGATGTAAGGGAATCCTTTTGAAGATAACGCAGAGCCTCCTTGGTACTCTTTGCAAGTGAATTGCTGAAGAGACAGGGAGTTGTCAGGCAAGAGAGAACATTTCTCCTTAGAAACTCTGCGTATTCTGTCTTGGATGGAGGAAATGCTGGCGGTCTGACTGGGAACAGGCACATTCCCACAGGAGCTACAAGGAAGACTAAGACTCCACAAGGAGAACTGAAATCCTGCAAAATCACTGGCTTATAGCAGTAAGCCACAAATGGAAGCAGATGAGGAATAGTCTACCTCTCTTCTGTGCTGAGGGAGAAAGATGTTGTAGCTGGTCATATCTTGTGGCCAGAGGTGCACCGTAGGGAGAGGTCAGGGAGGAGCATAGAATCATAGATTTATAGAATCATAGAATCACCTGGTCGGAAAAGACCTTTGAGATCATTGAGTCCAACCATACCTGCCCACTACTAAACCATCCCTGAGAAACTCACCTACCCATCTTATAAACACGTCCAGGGATGGTGAATCTCCTGGGCAGCCTCTGCCAGGGCCTGACAACTCTTTCAGTGAAGAAATTTTTCCTAATGTCTTGACTGAACCTCCTCTGGTGCAACTAGTGGCCATTTCTTCTTGTCCTATCACCTGTCACTTGTGAGAAGAGACCAACAAAACCGGTGAATGAACCGACTAGGGAAGGGGCCCCACTGGACCTGCTCTTTATGAACAAAGAAAGCTTTGTGGGAGATGTGACGGTTGGAGGACACTTGGGGCACGGTGATCATGAAATGATATAATTCTCAGTTCTAGCAGAACTAAGGAGAGGGTCAGTAGAATCACCTCCCTGGACTTGTGGAGGGCAGACTTCGAACTGTTTAGAAGGCTGCTTGATAAAGTTCCATGGGAGGCAGTTCTAAATGACAAAGCAGCCCACGAGGACTGGAACAGGTTTTGCTCATCAAGTGGTCCCACTGAGTGCAGGATGAGATGCCCACAGAGCCCCACAACCAGCAAGGAAGTCCAAAAGAAGAACTGGCTGGGTTGTGCCACCTTGCATCCTCAGAGCAGCCATTCATTCAGCACAGAAGACACATACACTGTGAGTAAGGCAATCACACGCACTGCCTGTAAATTCCTTGTTTTGTTCAAGTAATCCCACAGATGGTTGTTATACACAGACATTGTGTCAAGAAAAGCCAAGCGACACCTGCAGACGGAGAAGGAATCAAGCAAGACATCAGTTAAACACAGTCTACACATTCTCTTACACTGCCAAGCCTTGCCTTGTCTTACAGTACCTACTTGCTTCTGCTTTTTGTCCTTCTGTGGGGAGAACCTTCTGCACTGTTGTTCTAACTCCTTCATTCCACTCCCCCTCCCAGGAAAATACTTGCCCCAACTGGATACTCCCATTAATTTATAATTCTTGCTCATCCTGGCAAACATCATTCTGCTTCTCAACTTTCTTATCTCTTCCCTTTCCTCCTCCTTCTTCAGGCTCTGGATAGGTGGGCTCAGGAGAGGTCGCACCAGCACTGTCAAAGACAGATGCTTATGTGTCCCAGGAGAGGCTGGTAGTGGGGTGGATGAAGATCAGGGACCATGGCCCAAAGGACAGCGCAACCAGAGCCAAGGGACAAGTGCCTTGCATCTCTCTTCTCACGTCTACTGCCATGTGGATCTGAATCACCCCCAGGAGCCCAACAGTGCCAGGAAGCACGCGAGGGAATTGGTGTCCCCTGGAGACAAGGAGCACCCCAGGCCAGCAGCTCTTAGCACAGACCTGCACAGGCAGGTCCTCACAGGAGAAACCGTCAATGACATCGGGTCTATGAGCTGGCAAAACCAATGTGGGTGCCCCTAGAGCCAACAAGGGGAGAGTGGCCCCAGTCCTTAGGCCAGCCACGACAATGGCATAGACTATCCCTCGTGTGACACTGTGGACCACCTGGGGCTGCCACACAGGTGCCAAATGAGCTTTTCCTGTCCAGTGGCATCTTCAGCATCATGAACAAGGAGTGGACGATCACTGAGAGGCCCAAATCCCAGAATCATTGAGACGGGAAGACACGTCAGAAAATGGTCACATTCAGCACTTGGGATAGGAGCAGGACCAACCAGAGTAGATTGATCAGGATCCTACCCCATATAGGCTGAATATCTCTTCAGGATGGAGAGTCCACAAGCTGCCTAAGACAACGTGTCCTGGGCTTGATCAACCTCACAGTTTTTCCTCATTGCATCACGGAATTTCCTTTCACACTACTCCAGTACGAGCACAAGGGAAAGCAAGCAAGCGCCTCTGCTTGCATGAGCACCATATGCACCAAGGCTTCCCCTGAGCAGCATTTGGATCAAGACAGCCCAAAGCAGCAGAGTGTACCACCTGCCTGCGGAGGCAATGGCAAGTGGCCATCAGAGAGAGCTGTTGTGGTGGGAGAGAGGGGATGTGACACATCATCCCATGCAAGAGCTTTTTGGCACCCAGGCAAGAATTTCAGGTCTGGAGCAGCAGGATCCTCCTTGATAATGAGGCTGCAAACATCCTCTTCTCAGTGCCACAGGCCAATGACCCCAGCGTGTGTCCCCATGTGTCCCTTTCCTTTGTCTCTTTCTGCCTGAGCACTGCCCAGTTCTGTGACCTGACTGCAGAGGCAATGGCTGGTTACAATCAGTGACATCTTGGAGGGTGGGAGACACGTGTATGCAGCACATCTTCCCACTCGAGATCCCTTTGGCATCCCGGTGAGGACTGCAGGACTGGGAGAAGGAGGGCCCTCCCTGACAATGAGGCCACAAACATCCTCTTGTCAGCGCCCCAGGCCAATGTCCCCAGCCTGCATGAAACTCCTCCAGCACTTGGAACTCACCTTCTGTGGTCACCCAGACACTCCTGGCCTAGGAATCCTTGGGCCTCCTATCCCAGTACTGAGGAGCCCTCAAGGGGGAGAGGGTTTGGCCAAACAAGGAAATGAAAAGGCAGCCAGGCAGGAAACCAAAACACAGCCCGTATCATTAGCTGGGATAGTTTGCCTTTGAGATGAGCTTCTCTGATAATTATTGCCCCCCCCCCCCCCCCCCCGAGGATTCTTCTGCACCTGGGGCAGTGCAGGACCAGTATAAAAGCCATCCCAGGTCTTCACTCTCTCATTCACTGTGATCCCTTCTTCTCCTTCAGAGTGAGTAAGTAGAAGCTCTGTCCTACTCAAGGGCTTGGACGGTCCTCTCCTGGGAGGGGAAAAAGGAACTGAGGAGAAGGTCTGGTGTGAAGAGCAGATGGATCTGGGCTGAGGACACTTTTGGGCATATGTTCAGGAAAGGTTTCCTGGGCCTAGATCTCTTTACACATTATCGGGGGGCGCTGGCAAAGAGGCACCTGAGTTTTCCTGCACAACCTCCAGCTCCCCACCCAGCACCCTCTTTGGTTGTAGGCAATCTGGCTGCTCCTCACGTTCCCCCATGTTCCTCTTTGCCCTCTATACCAGGTGAATCTCAACCCCAAGTCATGTCCTGCTACAACTCCTGCCTGCCCTGCCAGCCCTGCGGCCCGACCCCGCTGGCCAACAGCTGCAATGAGCCCTGTTGCCTGCAGTGCCCGGACTCCAGGGTGCTCATCCAGCCCTCCCCGGTGGTGGTGACCCTGCCCGGACCCATCCTTAGCTCCTTCCCACAGAACACCGTTGTGGGCTCCTCCACCTCCACTGCCGTTGGCAGCATCCTCAGCTGTGACGGAGTCCCCATCAACACTGGCTGCTGTGACCTCTCCTGCATCACCAACCACTACTGTGGAAGACCATGCCTGCCCTGCTAAGGCTGCCCCAGGTCGCTCCTCAGAAGGACTTCCAGGAACCCACAAGACAGAGAGAGACTGAGCACAGAGATCCTGACCATTGCTTTCAGAGAGGCTGAGCATCCATACCTCAACCTGCAAAGGAAGGCAGAAGAGGCATGTCTGGGATCTCTGAAAGTGTGGCCATTGAGCAACTGCCTTCTTCTCACTCTCCTTTCTCTCCCTCTTTTCTCTGTTGTCTTCTCCTTCTCTGGGCTGTGACCACCTGCTCTCCCCATCCAAGGAAGGAGGTGCTGCCCCTCTCCCTCTCAGGAACAGGCAGGAAGACCCCTGGTGTGAACTTCAGCCTGGCCAAGGGACAGAGTGTCCTCACTACCCCTGGAACTCCCTGCACCATGGCACTCACTCAGAGGACCTCCTTTCCATCTTTCCACTCATTAAAGTTCCACTACATCCCAGCCTGGGCTTCTGAGTTCTCCTTCTCTGGAGGCTCTCTCTGGCTGCCATAGAGAAAGGTGTCCCCCTGGAGACAAAGAACACCCCAGGCCAGCAGATCCCAGCCCAGACTGGCATAGGCAGCTCCTCACAAGGAGATGCCTTCATTGACATTGGGGTTGCAGGTGGGTAAAACCAATGTGACTGCTATTGGTGCCAACAAGGGGAGAGTGGCCCCAGCCCTCAGGCCAGTCACCACAGGCACACAGAGTGTCACTCACATGAGACAGGGGTCCACTTGGGCTTACTCATGCCCAGAGATTGGTGAGAAGCCATGACTGTGAGCAAGAAGTGCTGCGCCACACAACTGCCAAAGGATCTTGTCCTGTCCACAGACAGCAAATCCAGTGGCATCTTGAGCATCATGACCCATGAGTATCCCAGATTCCAGAATCATTGAGGTAGGAAGGAACCTCTGGAGATATTCAAGTCTAACACTCCATCTCAGAGCAAGGTCAACAAGAGCTGATTAATTGGCATTCTGCTCTGTGTGGTTCAAAAAATCTCTAGGGCTGGAGACTCCACAAGCTTTCTGGGCAACATCTCCTGAGCTTGGCCACCCTCACAGCAGGTGACTGCCTCTGTAGAATTTTTTTTCACACTGCTCCAGTATAAGCACAAGGGCAAGTAATCAAGCACCCCTGCCTGCACATGAGCAACTGATGGCTTTTGCGTTTGTGTTGATAAGGGAGCCCCAGAGAGAGAACACAGAGTGGAGAAGGCCCAACAGGCACACCAAGCTTCCCCGGAACAGCATTTGGAGCAAGACATCCCAAAGCAGGAGAGGTGATCACTTGCCTGTAGATGCAATGGCGAGTGATCATCAGAAAAAGCTGTTAGGGTTCAAGAGACCCTGCCCGGCCCCATCCTCAGCTGTAACAGAGTCCCTATAAGCTCTGGGTGCTGTGATCTCTCTGGCATTGCCACCTGCTACTGTGGCAGGAGGAGTCCCCCCTACTAAAACCACTGTTGATTTCTCTCAGGAGAACACACAGAAAGCCAGGAAGTTATGCTGTTCTTAGAACAGATCCCTGGGTCATCACTTTCAGAGAGGCTGGACATCCATGCCTCCACCTGTAAAGGAAGGCAGGGCAGGCATTCCTGGGCTCTCTGAGAACATGGCTTATGTATAAACTACCTGCTTCCCACTCAGTTTTCTCTCTTTTCTCTACTGTCCTCTGCTCCCAGGGCCACAGAGATTTGCAGTTCACCCCTGGAGGGATCTGATGTCCCCTACTTTGTGCTGTAGGCAGTTGGACACCTTTTGGGAACTATACCTTGGCCTCAGGGCACAGGCTCTTGGATGATCTGGTGCTGCCTGCATCAAAGCCGCCACTTGTTCACCTCATTTCCTGCTTTTAAATCATTAAAATTCTACAGCAACCTGGCCTGAGCCTCTCTGTGGTACTTTCCTCTCAGGATGTTCTGACAAGATACTCATGGACAAAACCATTTTTCTGATCAAATCAACATGATATAACAGCACTGGGAACCCTTTACTATTCTGAGAGACTGGAAGGGTTGGGGTACACTGCATTGGGTAGCTTTGTGTGGTGTCCCTTGGATTTGAGGAAGACACTGCCAGCTGCGAATGACAGTGGCCACCAGGGACTGCCTTGCTCAGTCTCTACCCAGAAATGTCTCCTCAGACAGTAGGGTCCAGCAGATCTGTCTTCTGCTGACCTCTGGTGGGAGCTGGGGCCAAGTAGGTCAGCAGATACGCAACCTGTTGGGAAAGACAATTCCTCCTACTTTGAGTGGATATGAGTTGGAGGAGTAGGCTCAGACGTAAGATTGCTCTGAAAGACAGCAGGAATGGGATTGGGTGAAAGTCTCAGGAAATGTCCCCAAGTAGGAGCGTGTCCACCTGTTACAGTTTGAGTTATTTGAGGTGACCGTGACTCTGGCTTGGCCTTAGCCTAAAGTAACTGCATTTTCTGAAAAGCTAACTGTGTATTTTTGTGACAGTTCCTCTCCAGCAGTGATAACACAGGGCATTGGGATGCAGAAAGACCAATGTTTGTACTTATTCTTCTGCTAACCAAGGCCATCCTTGAGCTAGCGAAAAAGGCCGGACTTTCAGGGAGTGACAGACAGGACAGGTGACCCCAAGCTGAACAACAAAGGATTCCATCCCATACATGTCATACTTGGTATAAAATTTACAGATCATGAGGGTCTTACTCTCTTCTGAAATGATCAACATTCAGTGAGGATCTCGTTTGTCTGATTGTTCCTGACCCCAGATCCGTGCATCCCTGAATCCAGTTCCTGAGTTCAGCTCCCTCTTAGCTATGGACCCATTCCCTGGTGTGTGCTATACCAAATTTGTAGTGATGTATAGTCATTGAGGGGTGGGGTAGGAGTGTGATCTTGGATATTTGTAAGTATTTCATTACCGTCTAATTATTTTAATCATTAGTAATATTATTATTATCATTTCATTAAAGCTGTAGTTTTAGTTTTCAGTTCGCAAGCCTTTTTCCTCTTATTTTCCTCTCCCTTCCCCTGAGGGTGTGTCAGAGCCAGCTTCTGGCTCCAGGTCCCACACCCAGACCTGCTCAGTCAGAGAGGGAATGGCCCTTTGATGTCTGAGTGGTGAATAGAAGATGACAAATCTCCCAGAGTTAATTCAAACAGTGTTTATTTGGGGCACAGCCAAAACAACAAATCAATATTTATTTTGGACACAATCAAAACAGCAAATCAATATTTTGGGCGTGGCAAAAGTATCGAGTCAAACACTCGGGTGCACTCTGAATTACAACTTCCCAAAAGTTGCAAAAACATATCCCAATTTGTTCAGATCACAATCTGATACTCTGAAGACAGCTGGACAAAACCCACAGCTTGGATCTGATCCAATACACAGTAGTGCCGTGGAAAAAAAGAAGAAAGGAAAGAAGAGAGAGAGGAATAAGAGTGGGAGAGAGGAAGAGGAAAATAGTCATCACTCCATAGGCCTATGGAAAACACAGTCTTCAGGAGCACATAGTCCTGAGGTTTTTCTGCAACGTCTTCAGACAGGTTTCCATGGGGTGGTGGGCGCACAGCGCTTGCTTTCTTGGTGAGCTTGTATTTATAGGACAAGTCCATGCCCACTCCATTCCCATGATGGGTGGTCTTGCTGGGAAAGTTCTTAAATTCTCGCATGCACAGAAGCTTCTTTAGGAAGGTCCTGGAATTGGGGTTGGGGGCTCCAAGCTCACTAGCAGTTCAACAGACCCTTTTCAGAGTAAATTCTGCCCAGACCTTCCTAGCTGCCTTTTTCAAAGTTGTGCTTTTCCTTGGCAAAGCAGGTCCTCCACACCTCATTCAAGGCCAAGGGCAAGAGTTGTTCCTAAGAGTGAGGCTGGAGATGTGCACATCCAATCTCTCTGGCCTGTCCGCACCACCAGGAAATCAGCCTGTGGTCGGGGGCTGCAGGCTGAGTCTCAACATTACCCAGAGAAGATCCATTTGATAACGTGGCCAGCACTGGGTGTTTCTTCTCTGCATTTGAACTTGGTAGATTGGGATTGACCCAATCATTACCTTAGTGATTCCGTACTCAAAAACCAAACCCACAAGTGCCCAGATCACCATTCTGGGATCTCTACCTCTGCTGCTGTTGCCCACATGCATGGAAAGCTCAAACACCAGAAGAGTCCTTGCATGCTGTGAAGGCCCTGTTTGGAGAATTGAATGGGTGTGAAAGGAGAGGAGATGAAGGGGAGGGAAATGCAAACACTGTGTGGAACAGCCTGCATGTCAGCAGGCAGGAGAAAAGCAGTGCTGCTAGGCAAGAACGGGAGGTCTTGCAGAGGTGCTGCCCTGTTTCTGGCTGTGGGCTGAGTGGCTGAAGAAAACGACCAGGGAGCCTTTTACCCTGATCAGAACAGCCATGAGGGTTATGTCCCTGGCCACCTTCTTTGTCTCCTTCTGCCTGAGCTCTGGTCAGTACATTCCTACCTGCCTGCATCAGGGGCAGGACTTCTCTTGGGTAGCCTGGCCTGGACATTTGTCAGAAGCAGTGGTTTTACCGACACACTTGACTGTGAGGGCATTCATGGCCTTTGGGACCAAGAGGGATTTGAAAGGTCAAGCTGTGGTCTGACTGCACCAGTTGGAAACTCCCGGTGCTGGAAAACCTGTTCCCGGCCCTGGGCAACCTGGGGCCCAACACAAGTGGCAGCTTGATTCTCTTAGTTTGGCCAAGCAAGCGCTTTAAGCGCCAGCAGATGTGAGTAGAAAGGCTCCCTGGGGCAGAGGCATGAGATGCCAGGCAGCCCCAAGAGTGTTTTTCTCCACTCGTTCGGCTGAGGTTTGGAGGTGGATTTGATCTGGCAGGTAAGGAGCACACAGGAGCTGGCAAGCTCAAGCTCCCACTTTTGGGAATCTCCCTGGGCAATTTATTGAGTGGAGAGCGTGCTGTGGTGCAGGCTTTCCCAGCAGCCATGGTGGGGCTGGCAGAGGTTTGTGAGACAGGAGTTTCGGGCTGGAGAGGAGCAGGCCTGTTTGGTGAGAGGGACTGTCAGCAGTGGAGGGGTAAGAGGGGAGTCTTGACCCTCTGGCAAAACATGGAACTGTCCTTTTGAGAGACAGGAGGGTGCAGATGGCATGAGACAAAGGATGTGAGAGGTGTTATTGGCAATTTCTGTGTAAGGGGGAACAAGACTCTCCATTCCCCTTTGGCAGATAACGTGGATCCTCCTTGGTCCTATTTCTACTTGAATGCCTGGAGAGACAGGGAGTGAGTTGTCAGGCAAGGGAGAAAATCTGCACTTAGAAACTCTCTGCCTCCTCCCAGGGTGGAGGAAACAATGTTAATCTGACCAGGGACAGGCACACTTCCATAGGACCTACAAGGAAGGCTAAGTCACCAGAAGCAGAGCTGAGTGCTCCTTCTCTCTCTGGAGTCTCTGGCTGCCACAGAGAAAGGTGTTACTCTGGGCAGGTCTTGCAGGGATGAAGGAGAGCCACTGGCATTCCTGGAGGAAGGGGAGGGCAAGAGACAGGTAGTGGGCTCCTTTGCAGAAATGTCCCTTTCAGCTGAAGATGTCCCTGGCTCTGGCAGAGCCGGCAGCTGTCACAGCCTGCCTTGCTGCATCCCTGCACACAAATGCTCTCCTCAGCCTTTGAGCTGACCCTGCACTTACTCATAGAATCACAGAACTGTAGAATGACCTGAGTTGGAAGGGGCCCACAAGGATCCTCAAGTCCAGCTCCTGTCCCTGCACAGGACACTCCCAAACCTCACACCGTGGGACTGAGGGCATTGGCCAAACCCTTCTGGAATGCTGGCAGAGCCGGTGCCACAACTGCTTCCCTGGGGAGCTGTTCCAGCGCTCCAACACCTGCTGAGGGAAGAACCTCTTCCTAATATCCAATCTAAACCTCCCCTGGCAGCATCATCCCGATCATCCCTGGCAGCTCTCATCCCATTTTCCCTATTCTTTTACAAATACAGACTCTGAATTCTCCACCCAAGGATTTGCATCCCAGCTAAATGGCAGTATAAGCATTTGTTCTAAACCCCTGTCAATTAGACTTGGGGTAAGTTTCCTTACAAGGAGGTAGCCAAGTAGGCAATTCAGAAAGGTTGCAGGCAGGAATTTTAGCCCATAGGGTGCAGCAGAACTCTCTCACTGCTGCTCCAAACAGGCCTCCTTGTGACTGCAATGTCCTGACATGAGACACTGGGGTTAGTGTTTGTTACAATTGTGGTAAGAAAACGACAAGATATTGGTTAAAATACTATTTATTGGACCTATTACAAGAAAGAAAATAAGGATAGACAATCTTAGATCCTTTCAGACACTGGGAGCCCCAAGTTGTAAAGTGCACAACAGGCCTCTGAATGCGGATCCCATCTGTGGAGAGTTTTGCTGTTATTAGATTGGTGAAAAAATAATTACTGGTTGACCTCTGCAGATCAACATCTGTCTTCATGTTTGCCTACAGAGTTATGAGAGCAGAACTGGTCCCTGCTGTCTCACTAAACTGACATGGCGTAAGTACCCATCTGTGCTATTTTGATTCTATGTTATTCTTAGCTATCTGGACCAGAGGCAAAATACGTTCTCGGAGGGAAGGCTCAGTGTTCTAGACACGCTTCCTATGCTTGTCTTCAATGAGCATAAACAAATGGTGTTTCCAGGTAGAGTGGTATTGACTTCACCTAATTTGAGTTGACTGTAAGGAGGGTACAGGTTATTGCTACAGCTGCAGGGGAGAGCAGAGAGCAGCAGTGACAAACTCTGCTGACGTGAAGTCTCCCCAGATGGGGAAGTTATAGAGTGCATATGGCAAGTTAGCAGCTAAAAAACAGCTCTTTCACTCCTGACTGCTGGAGCAGGGGGCCAGCATGAAGATGAAGGAACGGCAGAGACAAAGTGTCATGGCCTGATCACAGCCATTCCCCTCTACCTTGCACATCAGCTCAGGGCAGTGAAGGAGGAGGTAAAAGTAAGGAATGAAGTCAAACCTGAGCAGAAGGTGGAGGGTGAGGTGGTGGGGAAGAGGTTTTGAATTTGTTTTATTTCTCACTGTCTTACTTTCATATTGGCATTAAATGTAGTTATTTTCCCTAAGACAAGTCTGTTTTGATAGTGACAATAATTGGCAAGTGATCTCTCTGGCCTTACCTCAGTCCATGACCATTTTCCACATATTTTCTCCCTGTTCTGCTGAGTAGAGGGCTATTTTGACTTAGTCTCACTGCATGGTTCCAAGAGCTGAAAGAAACCCGTAAAGGCTCATCCAAGTCAGTCGGTCCTGTGTCAAGAACTTTTTTGGATTCTGCAGAGGACTTTTCCCCATGACATAGAAGGGGGCGATTTCTCCCAGATGGAGCATTAATGCAGAAGAGAAGAGGTCCTGGTATGCAGCTTCCGTACGAAATGGACCCCAAATCACAAGAAAGTAGAAATTTATTGACACAGGGAGAACTGTAAGACGTGGAACAAGTTATCTTGCTGCACTTAAAAAATACAGTGGCATTTCCCCTCCACAACGTTAAAGGTTGGCCATGGGTGTCAGTCAGAGTAAAATTGCTTTTGCAGTTGCAATATTGTCATCCTGGTTTTCAAAAGGAGAGAGGAGTTTAGAAAGCATAGAATATTCCAAAGCATGACTGACCACAGTCTACGCAATCCTGTGATAAAAGTAACTACACAAGAAACTCCAAACATCTGTTCACACAACCTGCTAGAAATTTCTGTCTCCCTGCATATCTTGAGACAGTGTCTAAGAATCATATAATCATAAAGTTGGAAGAGACTTTTGAGATCATCGAGTCCAACCGTGCCTGTCTCCCCACTAAACTATGTCCCTAAGGAACTATTGACCCATCTTTTAAACACCTCCAGCGATGGTGACTCCACCACCTCCTTGGAGGCCTGAGAGCCCTTTCAGTGAAGAAATTCTTCCTGATGTCCAGTCTAAACCTCCCCTGGCACAACTTGTCACCATTTCCTCTCATCCCATCACTGTCACTTCTGAGAAGAGACCAGCACCCACCCCATCAAAACCTCCTTTCAGGCAGTTGTAGACAGTGATGAGGTCTCCCCTCAGCCTCCTCTTCTCTAAACAACCAAAATTCCCTCAGTCACCCCTCATACGGCTTATTCTCCAGCTCCTCCCCAGCCTCGTTGCCCTTCTCTGGACATACTCCAGCCCCTCAATGTCCTTCTTGGAGTGAGGGGCCCAAAACTGAACCCAGAACTTGAGAGGTGAGGCCTCATCAGCGCTGAGAACAGGGACACAATCACCTCCCTGCTCCTGCTGGCCACACTGGGTCTGACACAGGCCAAGATGCCATTGGCCCTCTTGGCCACCTGGGCCACTGCTGGCTCATGTTCAGCCACTGTCAAACAACACCCCAGGTCCTTCTCTGCCAGGCAGCTCTCCAGCCACTCTTCCCCAAGTCTGTAATGCTGCATGGGGTTGTTGTGACCTAAATGGAGGACTCTGCACTTGGCCTTGTTGAACCCCATCCCGTTGGTCTCAGCCCATGGATCCAGGCTGTCCAGATCTCTCTGCAGAGCCTCCCTGCCTAAGCACATCCACACTTGCACCCAGCTTGGTGTCATCCACAAACTTGCTGAGGGTGCACTCGATGCCTTCATCCAGATTGTTTATAAAGATGTTGGAAAGGTCTGGACCCAGCACGGAACCCTGGGGAACAACGCTTGTGAACAGTTTCCAACTGGATTCAACTCCATTTACCACAACGCTTTGGGCCCGGCCATCCAGTCAGTTCTTTACCCAGCAGAGGCTGTGCCTGTTCAGGCCAATGGCAGCCAGTTTCTCAAGCAGAATGCTGTGAGAAACGGTGTCGAAGGCTTTACTGAAGTCCAGGTACACCACATCCACAGCCTTCCCTTTGTCCATTAAACAGGGTAACCTTGTCATAGAAGGAAATCAAATTGGTCTGGCAGGACCTGCCTTTGGTGAACCCATGTTGGCTGGGCCTGATCACCCAGTTGTCCCGCACGTGCTGTATGATTGCACTCAACAGCTGGGGAACTCAAGAAAGTTAAGGGGAAATAATGACGCTGAGATGACTCACGTTGGAATGCAGGAGAATTTTAATGAGTCAAAACATGGAAATATGGTCACTCCAGTAGTCATGAATTCCTAATGCACAAAGCAAGAATAGCAGATTAAAATTTCCAACTTATGGTCATACCAAACATACTTCCAGGTGTCTGTGAACCCACAGAGGGAGAAAGACTAGCAAGTCATCTCTAGAGTTACTTTTTGAGGCTGCCAGCCCAGGGGAGCAAAAGAGAAGAAGGAGACGGGAGGGAAAGGAGTGAGTGGGAGAGGGGAAAGGCAGGCACGGGCCGTGCTTTGCGAGAGCTCAGCCTGGCCCGGTCCTTTTGCAAGGGGTGCTGGGGCTGCTCAGCGTCTCTGAAAGCAACAAAATGATGCTGTGCCCCCAGTGCGGTCCCAGCTGGGGTGTCCGTGGGGACCTTCCCCAGGGCCATGGGGAGCAGCTTTAGCAGGGGAGGCACCTGCTGCCGCAGGAGCGGCTGCCGAAGCTGGAGAGGCCAAAGCCCCCGGAGCTGATGGGCACTCCCCCTTGGCTGAGGATGCTGCCAACGGCAGCGGAGGTGGAGGAGCCCACGGCGGTGTTCTGTGGGAAGGAGCTGAGGATGGGTCCGGGCAGGGTCACCACCACCGGGGAGGGCTGGATGAGTACCCTGGAGTCCTGGCACTGCAGGCAACAGGGCTCATTGCAGCTGTTGGCCAGCGGGGTCGGGCCGCAGGGCTGGCAGGGCAGGCAGGAGTTGTAGCAGGACATGGCTTGGGGCTGGAGCTGCACCTGCGGGAAGAGAGATTAGGGGAAGCAGAGAAAGAGATATGAGTGAAGAGTGGCTTGTTACCCCATCATGAGAGAGACCCTTTCCGTCAGCCCAAAGAAACCCCACCAATGGCAAAAAATGTCCACAGGTATACCAATAGAGCCCACAGCTCAGGAGACATGACAGCCAAGCTCCAGCCTCTCTCCATGCCACACCTTCTGCTTCCGTCCCTTTCCCATGGCAGCAGCTCCAAAAGCCACCATAAGATAAATGAGCAGGAATTGGCTCAGAAATCCCTGAACAGGAAGAGGAGGAGGAAATAAGGAGGAGAACAAAGGGCTTAAGACTCACCTTTTTCCCAAGGAAATGCAGGTGAGAGGAGTGAATGAGTGTGAGGAGAAGGGGCTGCTTTTATACCGCTCCTGCACCGCCCCAGGCCTTCACTCCCTGCACGCAGGCAGTAATTTCCCAGCACACTCACCTCACAAGCAAAACAGCCTCCCTCATGGAACAGGTTTGTTTTGGTTTCTGTCAATGCTGCAATTTCATTTCCTCATTTCTGAGATGACCACTGGGTCACGGAGGCTCCTTTCAAGTACCACAAGGAGAGGCCCAAATGTTTTGCAGGCAGGAACACGTAATCACAGGTAGAAGATTTGCCCCAAGGGCTGAAGGAGCCCCATACAGACATAAGACATGGGTGTGGGTAATGTGGTGAGGTTGATTCCAGCCCCGTTTGCAGGAAGACACACTTATCTTCCTTCCAATTGACTTTTCTTTCGGGTGCCCAAAAGCTCATGTGCCTAGAGATTCATTGCAGTCGTGCTGGGGGCAAGAGACATCGGGGCTACCAGGAACTATGTACATGGATCTAGCCCAGTGCTTTCAGGTGGTTGTCCTGGAGAAGACATGGAGCTGCCCTGGCTGCAGGGGAACTCAGCCCTCAGTGAGACGCAGGCCTGAGGTCAGTATGTACTCCTGGTTTGGCCTCCTACCAAAAGGCTGACCCAAAACCAATCCAAAGACTCACCATGTGCCGGCCAAGCCTGTTCCAAGAAGCTTGACTACGCAAGGCATTTTCTTTCCCTGCTGCGATGCATCCCAGCTGCCTCCACGACTGCAGTCAGGGAAGTGCATCACAACCTTGAGGCAGCCTCAGAGGTGATCTTGCAGCCAGGGCCCTTCTAAGCACCTCCCCTCCCCGAGCATCTTCACCTTCAGTCACTCTGTGCTCTTGGTAGCCCTCACTCCATGGGAGCTGAGGGACGTTTCCTTGCTTTGCCAACGGTGTTGGTTGTCCTCCAGTCTGAGTACACGTTTAGGGTGCTAGAATGCAGGCATGCTGAAACACCAATGCCAGGATAAGACTTATCATTTAGGATCCATGGACGAGTCCTAAAGGGTGAGGAAATACTCCACACCATCCTTCCTTTCCCTCCACAAAGAATTCAGGAGAGCTCCTCACCACAGCCTGGTCTCTTTGGCCAGGAATATGAGGTCTGCGAATCCATTCCCTTCCAGTGGCCAAGTGTTTCTCCAAGGTTAATTCTGCCCTTGTGGGCAGACTGATCCAGAGAAGTTCGAGGACCCTAAGGTCACAACACAGTTGAGCCTCTAGTCTGTTCTGCTGCAAGGGGTGTTTCCTTTCCAGGTGCAGGACTTGTCATTTCTCTTCCTTGCATGCCACTACAATCCTAAACCCCATTTCCCAAGCCAATATCCTCTACGTACTCAAGACCTTACTACCAATTAGGAGGCATCTTCTCTTAATACTCACACAGTTCTGCCCAGGAAATCCAAGGGACATTCATCTCAGCGCATGAGAGGAGCCTGCATTGCAGACCAGCCATGTCAGAAATGAGAAAATACAATGAAATTTCCTGGAACTTCCTAACCCACTGGAATCAAGCACATCATCTAAGAAGGCCATGAAGTTGATTAGGGCTGTTTTCCTTTACATAAATACATGCTGACCACTCAAAATAAACTTCTCATCCTTTCATATTCAGAATTAGCTTCCGAGATGATTTCCATCATCACATTTGCAGATCAGGTGAGGTTGAAAAGGCTCTTGTTCCCTGCCTGCGTTATCATGCCTTTCCTTAAGTAAGCAGATCCACTGGAACTCTTCCACATTTCAAATGCATTTCCTGACTGCTAGGAATACTAAAGAGAGTTCAGAACTGTGTTGACAATAACCATTTCCCATGACATCAGGGGGCTTGCACTCATGTCAGTCATATCTCTTTACATGTTCCCAGTCCTCATCCTCCTCTACTGTGCCCAAGTCTTTCCAGCTCCAGGTCTTCTGAGGAACGTCAGCAGCCCAATCTCTTCGCAGCAAGTGCTTCCAGTAAAGAGCAAGGCCAAGAACCCTGTGAGCAGCTACCTTTCCTGTATGCCCTGTCCCCTGTGACACTGCTCCCTTCAGTGATGGGGCTGCCTTGGCCCAAGCCTCGCTGCTAAACCTACGTGCAAGCAGAGGTTCTTGTTGCCCACGTTGACCGTCCTGCCTGCAAAATCCTTGGGCAGCTCCTCCTGGCACACGAAAGGAGCCTGCATTGCAGACCAAGCATGGCAGAAATGAGGCAATGGAAGGGCAGCGTTGAGGATCCCCACGCTGCTGGCTGATGTCTGCACGGGACCCCTCCAGCCCTTGCGGGCACATCTTCTCTTCCTGCCTGCGACATTCTTGGGCCTTTCCTTGTGGTACTTGAAAGGAGGCTCCGTGACCCAGTGGTCATCTCAGAAATGAGGAAATGAAATGGCACCCTTGACGGAAACCAAAACCAAGCCGTGCCCTGAGTGAGGCTGCTCTGCTTTGCAGGTGAGTGTGCTGGCAAATTCCTGCCTGCGTGCAGGGAGTGAAGGCCTGGGGCGGTGCAGGAGCAGTATAAAAGCAGCCCCTTCTCCTCACTCTCTCATCCACACCTCTCGCCTCCATCTCCTTTGGAACAAGGTGAGTCTGAAGATCTTTCTCCTCCTTCTCCTTCTTGACGGGCATTTCTCAGCCCATTTGTTCCGCTTTGAACAATGCAGGGGTTTGGAGCTGCGTGCTATGAGAGAGGAAAGAGATCTGAAGCTGCACGATTCGCAGAAGTTGGGACTTGACTGAGGGGTCTCCTGAGAAGTGGGAGAGAAGCGGACCTTCATGGGCTTGCTTGCTTTTGGGAGGGCTTTTAAGGGATGACAGAGATCTGAAGCCAGCGGGACCCTGTGCACAACCTCCATCTCTCTTCTCAGCCTCGTGTTTTGTATCTCTCGTGCTGGAGCGACAGGCTGTTCCTCACCCAGCCTTCATGTGCTGCTTCCCCTGCCCTCTCTTCCCGCAGGTGCAGCTCCAGCCCCAAGCCATGTCCTGCTACAACTCCTGCCTGCCCTGCCAGCCCTGCGGCCCGACCCCGCTGGCCAACAGCTGCAATGAGCCCTGTTGCCTGCAGTGCCAGGACTCCAGGGTGATCATCGAGCCCTCCCCGGTGGTGGTGACCCTGCCCGGACCCATCCTCAGCTCCTTCCCACAGAACACCGCCGTGGGCTCCTCCACCTCCGCTGCCGTTGGCAGCATCCTCAGCCAAGGGGGAGTGCCCATCAGCTCCGGGGGCTTTGGCCTCTCCGGCTTTGGCAGCGGCTACTGCGGCAGCAGGTGCTTCCCCTGCTAAAGCTGCTGCCCATGGCCCTGGGGAAGGTCCCCACGGACACCCCAGCTGGGACCACACTGGGGGCGCAGCATCGGCTTGTTGCTTTCAGAGACGCTGAGCAGCCCCAGCACCCCTTGCAAAAGGACGGGGCCGGGCTGGGCTCTCGCAAAGCACGGCCCGTGCCTGCCTTTCCCCTCTCCCACTCACTCCTTTCCCTCCCGTCTCCTTCTTCTCTTCTGCTCCCCTGGGCTGGCAGCCCCACAAAGCCAGCCTAGGGAGGACTTGCTGGCCCTGCTCCCTCTGTGGGGCGGACACAGGGACACCTGCTGGCATCCCTGCCCCACAGCCATGGGGCACAGGTTTACCCACCCTCGCTGCTCCCTGCACAGGCATCTCCACTCTTGCCCTCTTTTGACTCATTAAAGTTCCGATGCATCCCAGCCTGCGCTTCCGTCTCGCATTTGTCTCTGCAGATCTTCTCCCAACCTGTCCAGGAGGGGAGATGTTGCGTGGGGTTATTGAGGAGGGGGTTGTTGCCCATGGCTCTGCAGAGACCATTAACGCATGCTTGCTTGGACTCTGCTTATCCCTGCATCAGGTGGGGGCGCCTTTGCTTTCCAAATTCTCTGTGTTTGGGGGCTGGACGGGGTCATCGCATGCTTTCCAAAGACCATAGCTACTCCACAGATGATTTTAGCTCTGTCAGCTGAACATTGTCTTCTCAACGTTCAGCAAGCATCAACCTCTCCTCCCCCGCCAAGCCCTCAAGCCCCCTCACCAGCCTGGCCGCCCTCTGCTCATCTCCCTCCACTCGGTCAAGGGCTTTCCTGCGTCACAGCCCAGAACTCGCACTGGCTTCTCGCTGCTGTCAGGGAAACGTGGAGCAGAGTGGGATGCGTCTCTCCCACCCATCTCCTGGCTATGCTCTGCTCATATTGCCCGTGGTGCTGACGACCACCCTCGGTGCCCAGGAGCAGTGCTGGCACTGGCACCCCTTTGGGGGGGGTTACTGCCAAGGCACCTTTCCCTGGCCCTGCTTGTGGGCTGCTGCTTGTCCGCGCTGAAGGACGTGTGGGCAGACAGGGCTGGCTGCTCCCAAGCCAGCTGCCCTTCGAGGCTCTGGGTCAGCTTGTGTGCTCTCGCCCAGCTGTGGCCTGCAGCAGGTCAGCAGGTCTCCTTCACTGGAGGCCTTTCTTGCTGCTGTGTCCCTGCCCCGAGTCTCTCCCTGCCTCCCCGATTGCCCAGAACCTTTCTAGGAAGCCCGGGATACACCCAGGGAAGGAGCAGACAAAGAAGCTTTGCACTGAAAAGAGAGCAAAAGCAGGAGTGTCAAAGGCAATCACCCACCACCTCGCACAAGCAGACGAGGACGTGGTCTTACGACACAGAGCTGTGGGACAGATTGCTTCCAGTTTATTGCTGAGCGTGCTGTTCTGTGACAGGAATTGTCCTTGGGTCACTTCAGGTGAGCAGTGCTGCTTGTGTCCCCTGACAGGTGCTTGCCCGTGCCTTGCCTCCACTGCAGGGGATGCAGAGTGAGAAAGAGAGGTGGCCTTGATGCTGGGCAAGCACCGTGCAGCAAGAGCCAGTGCTTTGGGTGGTTCTCTGCACTGCTTTAGCCACACATTCAAAGCACAGCAGCACATGGGCTGCTATGGAGACAGTTCCCTCTGGCACAGCCTGGCTGCCCCCTTGTCCCTCCTGTTGTCCCATGCCGTCATTTTCTGCTCCTCTGGTCTCCTCGTCCAGAACAGGGACAGCCAGGGTAAGAGGCATTTGTCTTCCTCTTCTCCTTTCTTCTCTTCCCACTCTTTTCCCCACCCCACAAGCCTTGGGGGCTTCTGCCCTCCCAGGGCATCTTCATCAGTGACTCTGACAGTGGGGTTGAGGCACCCTCAGCAAGTCCGTGCCTGCCACCGAGCTGAGCGGTGCAGCGGATACGCTTGAGGGGAAGGAAGCAACCCAGAGGGATCTTAACAGGCCTGAGGAACGCTCCCATGTCAAACTCAGCAACCACAACAAGGACAAGTGCAGCAGTCGGCACCTTCGTTTGAGCAGTGTCCAATCTCAACACCAATTGGAGGAAAAATTGGTGGAGAGCAGCCGTGCAGAGATGAACTTGGACAGATTGGTGCTTTGAAAGTCAGAGAGAAGCCGGGAAGCTGTGCTTGCATCCTGGGCTGCATCCAACTAGCGCGGCCAACAGCACGAGGGAGGCGATTCTCTGCTTCTAGTCTGCTCTTGAGAGCCCCTCTGGAGAACTGTGTACATGCTACGATTCCCAGAGAAGGACCGGTTGCAGCAGCTGCAGAGAAAGACTACGAATAGGAGAGGAGGGATGTATCGCCCCTCCTCCCAAGCAAGCTTGAGGCATTTCAGGCTTCTCATCCTGGAGAAGGCAAGGCTCAGGGCAGACTTCA
Organism: Neomorphus geoffroyi; assembly: GCA_033558235.1. NCBI lineage: Eukaryota > Metazoa > Chordata > Aves > Cuculiformes > Neomorphidae > Neomorphus > Neomorphus geoffroyi. The sequence goes on from JAUMJM010000037.1 coordinate 1,167,204, forward strand.
CTGCAGCCCGAATGGGGCTTGGAAGAAAGTGTGGCAGGGACTTTTTTTATCATGGCCTACAAATCAAATCAGAAGAATGAATCGCAGGTAGAGTTGCACTCAATGATATCAAAAGTCTTTTCAAACAGGATGATTCCACGATTCTATGAATTGCCCTTCTTACAAAGCACGGTTGAGGGCGTTGGGTTTTTTCAGCGTGGAGAAGAGAAGGCTGAGTGGAGAACTTAGTGCAGCCCTTCGATATGAAAAGGGACTTGTAAGAGTCAGAGATGGACATTTCATCCTGGCCTGTCGTGACGGGACAAGGAGCCCCCGTTTTGGACTACAACAGGGTAGATGCAGCTGGGAGGTAAGGAAGACATTTCTGATGGTGAGGGTGGTAGGACAGAGGAAAAGGGGTTCCGGGAGAATGATGGAATCGCCCAGCTTCGCAAGTGTTCAAGGTCAAGTTTCCTGGAACACTGAGTAACGTGGTCTAGCGAAAGCCGTGCCTGCTCATTGCAGGAGGGTTGGACCAGGGGTTCTTTGGAAGGCTCTTGCAATCCACACTACTGTGTGATCCCATGACAAAGTGACTCTGTGCTGTGACAGTCACTGCTCCCTGTTCCTTCCTCAGAGGATGCTGTGGTCAGGATGGGTTGTCTGCCCCCTCCTGGAAGGCAGTGCCTATGTCCTCTCGGTACCACATTCCCACCTGAGGACTTGTGAAACCATGGGGAGTTTCCCGATGGAAAAAATGCAAGCACAGTCAAGTGGATGGTTCTCCTTGAAAGGAGAACCAGGCAATTACATCCCGATGAAAAAAAAAGGCAGGCAATGTCAGAACGAAGAGGATCCCTCGATGCAGGACTGAGAATAATCTACACAAGTCTCTGTTGATAATCACAGCATAACTATTGGCAATAACCCCCTCCCAGAGACACCTCAGAACAACATCTCCTTCCCTGGGCATCTTGGCAGAGCACCTGCAGGGGAAAGGATGAGACGGAAGCGCCGGCCGGGATGCATCCGAACTTTAATGGTGCAAGGAGGGAAACGAGGCCGATGGGAGCAGAGACCTCCGTGCAGGCAGCAGCTTTAGCAGGGGAAACACCTGCTGCCGCAGGAGCGGCTGCCGAAGCTGGAGAGGCCAAAGCCCCCGGAGCTGATGGGCACTCCCCCTTGGCTGAGGATGCTGCCAACGGCAGCGGAGGTGGAGGAGCCCACAGCGGTGTTCTGTGGGAAGGAGCTGAGGATGGGTCCGGGCAGGGTCACCACCACCGGGGAGGGCTGGATGATCACCCTGGAGTCCTGGCACTGCAGGCAACAGGGCTCATTGCAGCTGTTGGCCAGCGGGGTCGGGCCGCAGGGCTGGCAGGGCAGGCAGGAGTTGTAGCAGGACATGGCTTGGGGCTGGAGCTGCACCTGCGGGAAGAGAGATTAGGGGAAGCAGAACATGAAGGCTGGGTGAGGATCAGCCTGTAAACCCAGCGTGGGGGAGTCAAGACAAAACAACCTGGAAATGAGAGCCCTGGAATTGGGAGCCCTGCCAAACGTTTCACTCCCTTCAGCCAAGCCCCAGCCTCTCACCATGCCACAAGTTCTGCACCCTGCCCTCTCTCATGACCAGCAGTTCCTTCACCAAGAACAGGAGAGAGGGGTGGGTATGGGCTGAGAAATTCTGAGGGAGCTGAGCAGGAAGGGAAAGAGCCTCAGACTCATCTTGTTCTGAAGGAGATGGAGGTGAGAGCACTGGATGAGAGAGTGAGGAGAAAGGGCTGCTTTTATACTGCTCCTGCGCTGCCCCAGGCGCACGCTCCCTGCACGCAGGCAGTAATTTGCCAGCACACTCACCTGCAAAGCAAAGCAGCCTCCCTCATGGCACAGGCTGGGGTTTGGTGCCCGTCAATGCTGTCATTTCACTTCCTCATTTCTGAGATGACCACTAGAACACGGAGCTGCCCTTGCCAGCGGGAAATTCAGCCCTGTGTGGGCAGGAGCCTGGGGACGGCGCACACTCCGGGCTTTGCCTCACCCCAGAAGCCTGACACAGGAGCCGTCCAACAGGAGAGCATGATTCACTGTGGGCAGCAGTGTTTGTCGCAGGAATCTTGCCTCCTGAAGGCGTTGCCTTGCCCTGCTGGGATGCGTACCAGTTCCCTCCATGTGAGGGTGCTGATCGATGAGAAGCTCCACATGAGTCGGCAATGTGCGCTCACAGTCCACAAAGCCATGCGTATCCTGGGCTGCGTCCAAAGAAGCGTGGCCGGAGGGCGAGGAACGTGATTCTCCCCCTCTACCTTGCCTCCTGCCACCCCAGCTGGAGTATTGTTTCCACTTCTGCAATCCATAACACAGGAAGGGTATAGAACTGTTGGAAGGGGTCCAGAGTGAGCCAGGAAGACCATCAGAGGCTGGAGCACCTCTGCTGTGAGGGCAGGCTGAGAGAGTTGGGGTTCTTCAGCCTGGAGAAGAGAAGGGTGAGGAAGACCTTTGAGCAGCCTGCCAGTACTGCAAGGGTCTCCAAAAAGCTGGGGAGGGAATTTTTACCCGGGCAAAGAGTGATAGGATGAGGGGGAATGGCTTCAAATTGGGAGGAGGATTTAGATGAGACATTAGGAGGACATTCTTCACAGTGAGGGTGGTGACAGAGTGGCAGAGGTTTTGCAGGGAAGGGGTGGAAGCCTTTTCCAGGGACAAGCTCAAGGCTAAATTTTATGGGCCTGGAAAACTTGATCCGGTGGGAGGTGTCTATTCCCGTGACGGAGGGCTTGGAACTGGATGGCATTAAAGGTCCCTTCCAACACGAACCATTCCATGATTCTATGCACGTGTGATTCTATGTCTGCAGGGCAGGGAAGGGCATCACCTCCTTGATGTCATCTGAGAGCTGCTTCTGTGCACTGGGCCCTTCTGATTACGTCCACTCTGAGCATCCTCAGGCACGAGACTCTATGGTTCTGGCAGCCCTCGTTTGCTGGGGAAATGCCGGCAGATTCCTTGCCTCTCCAGTGCTGTTGGGTTGTTTTGGGGGCTGGGCAGGCTTTCCGGCTATGGGAAGGGAGGCGCGCTGACACTTCAAGTGCCTGGGAGAAGACGGCCCCCCTGCCACCCAAGGATGAGTCCCAGCAGGTAGGGAGATGGTTTATGCAACTCTTGCTTTCCCTGCACGGAGCATTCAGGAGAGCCCTCACTGCAACCCAGTCTCTTTGAGCAAGAACCGCAGGATCCTCTGGGAGACCAGCAGCCGTGTCAGATCTCAGTCCCTGCACTGCCCTCTCATCTTGAGAAATGACTTCCAGGATGATTTGCTCCCTCACAGTTGCAGATACCAGGCTGAGGCTGAACAGCTTCTCATTCCCTGGCTCCTCCTTCTTGCCATTCCTCAAGTCAAGAGAGCCACTGCCACTCTTGCACACATCTGATGCATTGCCTGACTGCTGGCACTTCCAAAGGGAGCTGGGAGCAGCCTTGACACCAAGAAACTCCCTCCCCTGCACGGCTTTAGGGCGCTTGCACTCACGTCAATCCAATCTCTTTACATGTTCCCAGTCCTCATCCTCCTCTACTGTGCCCAAGTCTTTCCAGCTCCAGGTCTTCTGAGGAACGTCAGCAGCCCAATCTCTTCGCAGCAAGTGCTTCCAGTAAAGAGCAAGGCCAAGAACCCTGTGAGCAGCTACCTTTCCTGTATGCCCTGTCCCCTGTGACACTGCTCCCTTCAGTGATGGGGCTGCCTTGGCCCAAGCCTCGCTGCTAAACCTACGTGCAAGCAGAGGTTCTTGTTGCCCACATTGACCGTCCTGCCCGCAAAATCCTTGGGCAGCTCCTCCTGGCACACGAAAGGAGCCTGCATTGCAGACCAAGCATGTCAGAAATGAGGCAATGGAAGGGCAGCGTTGAGGATCCCCACGCTGCTGGCTGATGTCTGCACGGGACCCCTCCAGCCCTTGCGGGCACATCTTCTCTTCCTGCCTGCGACATTCTTGGGTCTCTCCTTGTGGTACTTGAAAGGAGCCTCCGTGACCCAGTGGTCATCTCAGAAATGAGGAAATGAAGTGGCATCCTTGACGGAAACCAAAACCAAGCCGTGCCCTGAGTGAGGCTGCTCTGCTTTGCAGGTGAGTGTGCTGGCAAATTCCTGCCTGCGTGCAGGGAGTGAAGGCCTGGGGCGGTGCAGGAGCAGTATAAAAGCAGCCCCTTCTCCTCACTCTCTCATCCACACCTCTCGCCTCCATCTCCTTTGGAACAAGGTGAGTCTGAAGATCTTTCTCCTCCTTCTCCTTCTTGACGGGCATTTCTCAGCCCATTTGTGCCGCTTTGAACAATGCAGGCGTTTGGAGCTGTGTGCTATGAGAGAGGAAAGAGATCCGAAGCTGCAGGATTCGCAAAAGTTGGGACTTGACTGAGGTGTCTCCTGAGAAGTGGGAGAGGAGCGGACCTTCATGGGCTTGCTTGCTTTTGGGAGGGCTTTTAAGGGATGACAGAGATCTGAAGGCAGTGGGACCCCGTGCACAACCTCCATCTCTCTTCTCAGCCTCGTGTTTTGTATCTCTCGTGCTGGAGCGACAGGCTGTTCCTCACCCAGCCTTCATGTTCTGCTTCCTCTGCCCTCTCTTCCCGCAGGTGCAGCTCCAGCCCCAAGCCATGTCCTGCTACAACTCCTGCCTGCCCTGCCAGCCCTGCGGCCCGACCCCGCTGGCCAACAGCTGCAATGAGCCCTGTTGCCTGCAGTGCCAGGACTCCAGGGTGCTCATCCAGCCCTCCCCGGTGGTGGTGACCCTGCCCGGACCCATCCTCAGCTCCTTCCCACAGAACACCGCCGTGGGCTCCTCCACCTCCGCTGCCGTTGGCAGCATCCTCAGCCAAGGGGGAGTGCCCATCAGCTCCGGGGGCTTTGGCCTCTCCGGCTTCGGCAGCGGCTACTGCGGCAGCAGGTGCTTCCCCTGCTAAAGCTGCTGCCCATGGCCCTGGGGAAGGTCCCCACGGACACCCCAGCTGGGACCGCACTGGGGGCGCAGCATCGGCTTGTTGCTTTCAGAGACGCTGAGCAGCCCCAGCACCCCTTGCAAAAGGACGGGGCCGGGCTGGGCTCTCGCAAAGCACGGCCCGTGCCTGCCTTTCCCCTCTCCCACTCACTCCTTTCCCTCCCGTCTCCTTCTTCTCTTCTGCTCCCCTGGGCTGGCAGCCCCACAAAGCCAGCCTAGGGAGGACTTGCTGGCCCTGCTCCCTCTGTGGGGCGGACACAGGGACACCTGCTGGCATCCCTGCCCCACAGCCATGGGGCACAGGTTTACCCACCCTCGCTGCTCCCTGCACAGGCATCTCCACTCTTGCCCTCTTTTGACTCATTAAAGTTCCGATGCATCCCAGCCTGCGCTTCCGTCTCGCATTTGTCTCTGCAGATCTTCTCCCAACCTGTCCAGGAGGGGAGATGTTGCGTCGTGTTGTGGTTTGGCATTTTTCCGAGGAATTTTTCTTCCTTTTGCCAATAAAGGGAATTTCAGCAGATGCGACGGGGTATGGGGAGAGGACGTTTCCGGGGAAAACGGGACAGAGGTCGTGCCCGGACATCCGTTTTCCTCTTGGACGGCAGTGGTGGCAACAGCAGCGGCAGTCCCTGAGTGCATCCGTTTTGCAATCTCTGAAGGAAAGATCACGGTTCAGCTGAATCTTCCACAACTCCGGCAGAACTCGCACTAAGTTTTCCATCTCCCTCCCCCGGCCTTCCCCCGCTGCGGGGGGGCCGCGCTTCCCCATGCAGGGCAGCGACTGCTCGCCAGCTGTTAAAGAGTCCTGCATCGCAAGATTTTGGGTACAGGACTCAATTTATTTCTTAAGACTTTTAGGTTTTAGTTGTGATTTGTGTTGATTCTGTTTTGTATACACATATATTTGTAGCTAAGAACTGTTATCTCTTCTATACAATTTTTTTTTCTTGATTGAAGATCTTTAATATCTGATAACAGATCTTAGTTTTCATCTAAACTAAGACTGATAATTGGCGCCCAACGTGGGGACGAGAGAGCAAAGAAGAAGAACAGTTCTGCCATCATGATGTTTGTTGTGAGTTTCGAGTTCATATGGACCATGCTGTACTACATATTTGCTTTCTGTTGGTACAGAACTATGCCGAAAGGTCCGGCTGGCTTAATTCATCTGAGTGCAGCGGCCAGTAGAACTCAGATAGCTGTGATCGTTATCGAGTTCTTATTTTGGGTCTATAGTGTTATGGATTCAGTGTCTATGGGTTTCATTTGGGATGTGTTCTTAAGGTTGTACTCCTGCACCAGCCCAAGCTGTTACATCTGGGGACCTAGTGATAATGTTACCTACTCTCAGGGAGGGACACAGGAGAGAGTTTCTTTTCAACCTGTTCTTCAGTCACCTTTTAGGTTTGCTAGAACAGCTTTTGAGAAACTTAACCTTTTGCTAGATTCCAGGAATATCCTACCTTTGGTGAATTGTCTGCAAGTTGGTTTAATTAGGATCTATCTTATGTATGAAGCCAGGAATAGGGGTGGTCAGGAATGCAACCAAAAGCAAGGAAAGAGAAAAAAGAAGAGAGAGAGTAAGACACCTGTTGCTATGGTAGCTCAGGATGTGGATAAACCAGAGGAACAGTCTGAGCCGATGAAAGTTGTAGCTCAAGATGTGGATAAACCAGAGGAACAGTCTGAGCCAATGAAAGTTGTCCCTATCCAGAAAAGGAAATACAAGACCAAATCGGTTCGTCCAGTTGATGATGACGGGGAAGCGGAAGCGGGTCCTTCACATACTGCAGATCCAGAACCAGAGATGGTTACTGAATCGCTCTCTTATGACAACCTTCGTGGCTTGCGAAAGGACGTTACTCGACATGCAGATGAGCCTATCCTGACTTGGATGATCTGAGTGTGGGATCTTATGGGTGACAGTTTGCAACTTGATGGTTCTGAAGCCAAGTATTTAAAGGCTCTGGCCCGGGATACAGGTATTGAACAGGTATTTGTGAGGGAATCAAGACCCCTTTCATTCTGGGCACGAGTTCTAGGCAGTGTGAGAGAGAGGTTCCCTCACAAAGATATTCTGCAGGCACATCATCTTAAGACAGCTTGGAAGACTGTGGAAGACGCGATTTTACGCCTGAGGGAAATGGCACTGCTAGAAATACTTTATGGAAGAGATGGACAACCCCTCACCGACCCAGACAAGGTTACATGCACACCAGAAATGTGGAGGAAGCTTTCCTGTGGTGCACCAGGTGCCTTCTCCCATTATGTGGTGTCCATGTATTTGGAGCCTGACCAAGATTTGGTGGGTGTCGCAGCAGGTAAACTCAGGACATATGCGAAGATGGTCCATGGCCCCATGCAGGAACGTGTCGCTGCGGTAGAAACAGCAATTGAGAGGATAGATAAGAAAATAGATGAGAAGATGGACAAGCAGCAAAAGGAGATCATGGAAACTCTTCAAAATCTTCAAGTGGCACCAGTGCGAATCAAAGCCTCTGGGTCCAGAGGTGGACGCCTCCCGGCTGGGGGAAGAGAACAGACTTCACGGATGGATCTGTGGTATTTCTTGGTTGACCATGGGGAAGATATGAGACGGTGGGACAGGAAACCTACCCATGCCCTGGCAGCCCGGGTACAAGAATTGAAGGAGAACGAGAAAAGAAAATCGGCAAAAGTAAGTGCAGTGCCAGTCTGCCAAGGCTCTGACCCACTAGAGGGAACCTCCAAAATGTACCCATCACTAAAGAGTTGCTGTCACTGCAACGGCTGTTAGAGGGGCCCTGCCTCTGGCCAGGTAGAGGCACGGGACAACCGTGTCTATTGGACTGTGTGGATCCGGTGGCCTGGCACATCAGACCCACAAAAATACGAGGCTTCAGTTGATACTGGCGCTCAATGTACGTTAATGCCATCTCAGGACACGTGGGCCCGGAAACTGTTGCAATTTCTGGGGTGACTGGGGGATCTCAAGAGCTGACTGTGTTGGAAGCTGAAGTGAGCTCGACCGGGAAAGACTGGCAAAAACACCCCATTGTTACTGGTCCGGCCGCTCCATGTATCCTGGGAATTGACTACCTCAGAAATGGCTATTTCAAGGATCCAAAGGGACATAGATGGGCTTTTGGAATATCTGCTGTAGAGACAGAAGAGATTAAACAGCTAAAGTCACTGCCGGGTCTCTCTGAGAGTCCTTCTGCTGTCAGATTGTTGAAGGTTGAGGAACAACAGGTGCCAATTGCCACCACAACAGTGCATCGTCGACAATACCGAATGAACCGTGACTCTGTGGTTCCCATCCATAAGATGTTCGGAGAACTGGAGCACCAAGGGGTGATCAGTAAGACTCACTCACCCTTCAATAGCCCCATTTGGCCCGTGCGTAAGTCTGATGGAGGATGGAGATTAACTGTGGACTATCGTGGCTTGAATGAGGTGACTCCACCGCTGAGCGCCGCTGTGCCAGCCATGTTAGAACTTCAGTATGAACTGGAATCCAAGGCAGCGAAGTGGTACGCCACTATTGACACTGCTAATGCGTTCTTCTCCATTCCCCTAGCTGCAGAGTGCAGGCCACAGTTCGCCTTCACCTGGAGGGGCGTGCAATACACCTGGAACCGATTGCCCCAGGGGTGGAAACATAGTCCCACCATCTGTCATGGACTAATTCAAGAAGCACTAGAGAAAGGTGAGGCTGCAGAACATCTGCAGTACATCGACGACATCATTGTGTGGGGGGACACAGCAGAAGAGGTTTTTGAGAAAGGAAAGAAGATCATCCAGATTCTCGTGGAAGCTGGGTTTGCAATCAAACAGAGTAAAGTTAAGGGACCTGCCCAAGAAATACAGTTCCTGGGAGTGAAGTGGCAAGACGGACGTCGCCAGATTCCAACAGAAGTTATCAACAAGATCACAGCAATGTCTCCACCGACCAGCAAGAAGGAAACACAAGCATTCTTGGGTGCCATAGGTTTCTGGAGGATGCATATCCCGGCATACAGTCAGATCGTAAGTCCTCTCTACTTGGTAACCCGCAAGAAGAATGATTTCCACTGGGGCCCTGAACAACAGCAAGCTTTTGAGCAGATTAAGCGGGAGATTGCTCATGCTGTAGCCCTTGGACCGGTCAGGACAGGACCAGACGTGAAGAACGTGCTCTACTCTTCAGCCGGGAATAACGGTCTTTCCTGGAGCCTTTGGCAGAAAATGCCTGGCGAATCTCGAGGCCGACCACTTGGATTCTGGAGTCGAGGCTACAGAGGATCTGAAGCCAAATACAGCCCAACAGAGAAAGAGATCTTAGCTGCTTATGAAGGAGTTCAAGCTGCCTCAGAGGTAATTGGAACAGAAACTCAGCTCCTCCTGGCACCTCGATTACTAGTGCTAAGGTGGATGTTCAGTGGGCGGGCTGCCCCCACCCATCATGCTACTGATGCTACCTGGAGCAAATGGGCTGCTCTGATCACACAACGCGCCCGTATTGGGAAACCAAATCGCCCTGGGATCCTGGAAATCATCACGAACTGGCCTGAAGGTGAGAACTTTGGTTTAGCAGATGAAGAGGAAGAAGAACAGGTAACACGTGCAGAGGAAGCGCCACCATACAATCAGTTGCCAAAAGAAGAAGTACACTATGCCCTCTTTACAGATGGTTCCTGCCGCATTGTGGGGACAAATCGAAGATGGAAAGCAGCCGTGTGGAGCCCCACACGACAAGTTGCAGAAGCCATTGAGGGAAAAGGTGGATCAAGTCAATTTGCAGAACTCAAAGCTGTCCAATTGGCTCTGGACATTGCTGAACGAGAGAAGTGGCCGAAGCTTTACCTCTATACTGACTCATGGATGGTGGCCAATGCATTGTGGGGATGGTTAGACCGATGGAAGAAAGCCAACTGGGAACGCAGAGGGAAACCCATCTGGGCTGCAGATATATGGCAAGATATCACCACCCGTGCAGAGAAGCTGATCGTGAGAGTCCGTCATGTGGATGCACACGTGCCCAAGGATCGAGCCAATGAGGAACATCGCAACAACGAACAGGCAGACTGAGCTGCACAAGTCAAGGTGTCACCGATAGATCTGGATTGGCAGCATAAAGGAGAGTTGTTCCTGGCTTGATGGGCCCATGATGCCTCAGGCCATCAGGGCAGAGATGCCACTTATAGATGGGCACGAGACCGAGGGGTGGATTTAACCATGGACATTATCTCCCAGGTTATCCATAATTGTGAGACATGTGTCGCCATCAAACAGGCTAAGAGACTGAAACCCTTATGGTATGGTGGACGTTGGGATAAGTATAAATATGGAGAGGCCTGGCAGGTTGATTATATCACTCTGCCGCAGACCCGCCAAGGTAAGCGCTATGTGCTCACCATGGTGGAAGCAACTACCGGATGGCTGGAGACATACCCAGTTCCTCACGCCACTGCTCGGAACACCATTCTAGGTCTGGAAAAGCAAGTCTTGTGGCGACATGGCACTCCAGAACGGATTGAGTCAGATAATGGAACTCATTTCAAGAATAGTTTAGTTACCACCTGGGCAAAGGAGCACGGCATTCAGTGGGTGTATCATATCCCCTACCACGCACCAGCTGCCGGGAAGGTTGAACGGTGTAATGGACTGTTGAAAACCACTTTGAAGGCATTGGGTGGGGGGATTTTCAAACATTGGGACCAACATTTAGCAAAGGCTACATGGTTGGTCAACACTAGAGGCTCTGTCAATCAGTCAGATTTCCTTCATACTGTAGACGGAGATAAAGACCCTGTGATCCACCTGAGAGGTATGTTAGGGAAAACTGTTTGGGTTAAACCTGTCTCGAGCAAAGGCAAGCCCATTCGTGGGATTGTCTTTGCTCAAGGATCTGGTTGCACTTGGTGGGTGATGCAGGAAGATGGAAAAACACGATGTATACCTCAAGGGGACCTTATCTTTGGATGAGTTGTTCATATTCTATGTGCCTATCTGTATATATATATAGTTGAAAATACGTATGTATAAATTTAAGTCTGATTGTTGGCATGGAAGAAAAATTCGGGGTGGATAATGTTGTGGTTTGGGATTTTTCCGAGGAATTTTTCTTCCTTTTGCCAATAAAGGGAATTTCAGCAGATGCGAGGGGGGATGGGGGGAGGACGTTTCCGAGGAAACCGGGACAGAGGTCGTGCCCAGACATCCGTATACAATTTTTTTTTCCTGATTAAAGATCTTTAATATCTGATAACAGATCTTAGTTTTCATCTAAACTAAGACACGTGGGGTTGTTGCCCATGGCTCTGCAGAGACCATTAACGCATGCTTGCTTGGACTCTGCTTATCCCTGCATCAGGTGGGGGCGCCTTTGCTTTCCAAATTCTCTGTGTTTGGGGGCTGGACGGGGTCATCGCATGCTTTCCAAAGACCATAGCTACTCCACAGATGATTTTAGCTCTGTCAGCTGAACATTGTCTTCTCAACGCTCAGCAAGCATCAGCCTCTCCTCCCCCGCCAAGCCCTCAAGCCCCCTCACCAGCCTGGCCGCCCTCTGCTCATCTCCCTCCACTCGGTCAAGGGCTTTCCTGCGTCACAGCCCAGAACTCGCACTGGCTTCTCGCTGCTGTCAGGGAAACGCGGAGCAGAGTGGGATGCGTCGCTCCCACCCATCTCCTGGCTACGCTCTGCTCATATGGCCCGTGGTGCTGACGACCACCCTCGGTGCCCAGGAGCAGTGCTGGCACTGGCACCCCTTTGGGGGGGGTTACTGCCAAGGCACCTTTCCCTGGCCCTGCTTGTGGGCTGCTGCTTGTCCGCGCTGAAGGACGTGTGGGCAGACAGGGCTGGCTGCTCCCAAGCCAGCTGCCCTTCGAGGCTCTGGGTCAGCTTGTGTGCTCTCGCCCAGCTGTGGCCTGCAGCAGGTCAGCAGGTCTCCTTCACTGGAGGCCTTTCTTGCTGCTGTGTCCCTGCCCCGAGTCTCTCCCTGCCTCCCCGATTGCCCAGAACCTTTCTAGGAAGCCCGGGATACACCCAGGGAAGGAGCAGACAAAGAAGCTTTGCACTGAAAAGAGAGCAAAAGCAGGAGTGTCAAAGGCAATCACCCACCACCTCGCACAAGCAGACGAGGACGTGGTCTTACGAGACAGAGCTGTGGGACAGATTGCTTCCAGTTTATTGCTGAGCGTGCTGTTCTGTGACAGGAATTGTCCTTGGGTCACTTCAGGTGAGCAGTGCTGCTTGTGTCCCCTGACAGGTGCTTGCCCGTGCCTTGCCTCCACTGCAGGGGATGCAGATTGAGAAAGAGAGATGGCCTTGATGCTGGGCACGCACCGTGCAGCAAGAGCCAGTGCTTTGGGGGGTTCTCTGCACTGCTTTAGCCACACATTCAAAGCACAGCAGCACCATGGGCTGCTATGGAGACAGTTCCCTCTGGCACAGCCTGGCTGCCCCCTTGTCCCTCCTGTTGTCCCATGCCGTCATTTTCTGCTCCTCTGGTCTCCTCGTCCAGAACAGGGACAGCCAGGGGAAGAGGCATTTGTCTTCCTCTTCTCCTTTCTGCTCTTCCCACTCTTTTCCCCACCCCACAAGCCTTGGGGGCTTCTGCCCTCCCAGGGCTTGTCACAGCCCACGCCACTCAAGCTACGTCAGCTGTGGCCACGCTAATTCTTCTGCAGCACGCGCACAGAGGCCACGAGGCCACATCTGGGGAGAGGCTCAGCAAAGCTGGCCCTGCTGGCTGGGGCCTCTGGACGAGTCACGGTTGCCTCGCTCACCTGGGCCCAATATGGTTTAGTATCTTCATCAGTGACTTTGACAGTGGGGTTGAGGCACCCTCAGCAAGTCCGTGCCTGCCACCGAGCTGAGCGGTGCAGCGGATACGCTTGAGGGGAAGGAAGCAACCCAGAGGGATCTTAACAGGCCTGAGGAACGCTCCCATGTCAAACTCAGCAACCACAACAAGGACAAGTGCAGCAGTCGGCACCTTCGTTTGAGCAGTGTCCAATCTCAACACCAATTGGAGGAAAAATTGGTGGAGAGCAGCCGTGCAGAGATGAACTTGGACAGATTGGTGGTTTGAAAGTCAGAGAGAAGCCGGGAAGCTGTGCTTGCATCCTGGGCTGCATCCAACTAGCGCGGCCAGCAGCACGAGGGAGGCGATTCTCTGCTTCTAGTCTGCTCTTGAGAGCCCCTCTGGAGAACTGTGTACATGCTACGATTCCCAGAGAAGGACCGGTTGCAGCAGCTGCAGAGAAAGACTACGAATAGGAGAGGAGGGATGTATCGCCCCTCCTCCCAAGCAAGCTTGAGGCATTTCAGGCTTCTCATCCTGGAGAAGGCAAGGCTCAGGGCAGACTTCACTGCAGCCCGAATGGGGCTTGGAAGAAAGTGTGGCAGGGACTTTTTTTATCATGGCCTACAAATCAAATCAGAAGAATGAATCGCAGGTAGAGTTGCACTCAATGCTATCAAAAGTCTTTTCAAACAGGATGATTCCACGATTCTATGAATTGCCCTTCTTACAAAGCAAGGTTGAGGGCGTTGGGTTTTTTCAGCGTGGAGAAGAGAAGGCTGAGTGGAGAACTTAGTGCAGCCCTTCGATATGAAAAGGGACTTGTAAGAGTCAGAGATGGACATTTCATCCTGGCCTGTCGTGACGGGACAAGGAGCCCCCGTTTTGGACTACAACAGGGTAGATGCAGCTGGGAGGTAAGGAAGACATTTCTGATGGTGAGGGTGGTAGGACAGAGGAAAAGGGGTTCCGGGAGAATGATGGAATCGCCCAGCTTCGCAAGTGTTCAAGGTCAAGTTTCCTGGAACACTGAGTAACGTGGTCTAGCGAAAGCCGTGCCTGCTCATTGCAGGAGGGTTGGACCAGGGGATCTTTGGAAGGCTCTTGCAATCCACACTACTGTGTGATCCCATGACAAAGTGACTCTGTGCTGTGGCAGTCACTGCTCCCTGTTCCTTCCTCAGAGGATGCTGTGGTCAGGATGGGTTGTCTGCCCCCTCCTGGAAGGCAGTTCCCAAGTCCTCTCGGTACCACATTCCCACCTGAGGACTTGTGAAACCATGGGGAGTTTCCCGATGGAAAAAAATGCAAGCACAGTCAAGTGGATGGTTCTCCTTTCAAGGAGAACCAGGCAATTACATCCCGATGAAAAAAAAAGGCAGGCAATGTCAGAACGAAGAGGATCCCTCGATGCAGGACTGAGAATAATCTACACAAGTCTCTGTTGATAATCACAGCATAACTATTGCCAATAACCCCCTCCCAGAGACACCCCAGAACAACATCTCCTTCCCTGGGCATCTTGGGAGAGCACCTGCAGGGGAAAGGATGAGACGGAAGCGCCGGTAGGGATGCATCCGAACTTTAATGGTGCAAGGAGGGAAACGAGGCCGATGGGAGCAGAGACCTCCGTGCAGGCAGCAGCTTTAGCAGGGGAAGCACCTGCTGCCGCAGGAGCCGCTGCCGAAGCCGGAGAGGCCAAAGCCCCCGGAGCTGATGGGCACTCCCCCTTGGCTGAGAATGCTGCCAACGGCAGCGGAGGTGGAGGAGCCCACGGCGGTGTTCTGTGGGAAGGAGCTGAGGATGGGTCCGGGCAGGGTCACCACCACCGGGGAGGGCTGGATGAGCACCCTGGAGTCCGGGCACTGCAGGCAACAGGGCTCATTGCAGCTGTTGGCCAGCGGGGTCGGGCCGCAGGGCTGGCAGGGCAGGCAGGAGTTGTAGCAGGACATGGCTTGGGGCTGGAGCTGCACCTGCGGGAGGTGAGGGGAGGCAGAACATGAGGGATGGCTGAAGAGAAGCCTGTAAACCCAGCGTGGGGGAGTCAAGACAAAACAACCTGCAAATGGGAGCTTTAATTTTTTTGTAGGGAGAGCCAGGGTGTTCTCTTCCCCTTCCCCAGAAATTTCCCCACCGAAAGGGACCAAGCCCAAGGGGAGCCCTGCCAAACGTTTCACTCCCTTCAGCCAAGCCCCAGCCTCTCTCCATGCCACAAGTTCTGCACCCTGCCCTCTCTCATGACCAGCAGTTCCTTCACCAAGCACAGGAGAGAGGGCTGGGTATGGGCTGAGAAATTCTGAGGGAGCTGAAGAGGAAGGGAAAGAGCCTCAGACTCACCTTGTTCTGAAGGAGATGGAGGTGAGAGCAGTGGATGAGAGAGTGAGGAGAAAGGGCTGCTTTTATACTGCTCCTGCGCTGCCCCAGGCGCACGCTCACTGCACGCAGGCAGTAATTTGCCAGCACACTCACCTGCAAAGCAAAGCAGCCTCCCTCATGGCACAGGCTGGGGTTTTGTGTCCGTCAATGCTGTCATTTCACTTCCTCATTTCTGAGATGACCACTAGAACACGGAGCTGCCCTTGCCAGCGGGAAATTCAGCCCTGTGTGGGCAGGAGCCTGGGGACGGCGCACACTCCGGGCTTTGCCTCACCCCAGAAGCCTGACACAGGAGCCTTCCAACAGGAGAGCATGATTCACTGTGGGCAGCAGTGTTTGTCGCAGGAATCTTGCCTCCTGAAGGCTTTGCCTTGCCCTGCTGGGATGCGTACCAGTTCCCTCCATGTGAGGGTGCTGATCGATGAGAAGCTCCACACGAGTTGGCAATGTGCGCTCACAGCCCACAAAGCCATGCGTATCCTGGGCTGCGTCCAAAGAAGCGTGGCCGGAGGGCGAGGAATGTGATTCTCCCCCTCTACCTTGCCCTCCTGCCACCCCAGCTGGAGTATTGTGTCCACTTCTGCAATCCCCAACACAGGAAGGGTATAGAACTCTTGGAAGGGGTCCAGAGTGAGACAGGAAGACCATCAGAGGCTGGAGCACCTCTGCTGTGAGGACAGGCTGAGAGAGTTGGGGTTCTTCAGCCTGGAGAAGAGAAGGGTGAGGAAGACCTTTGAGCAGCCTGCCAGTACCGCAAGGGTCTCCAGAAAAGCTGGGGAGGGAATTTTTACCCGGGCAAAGAGTGATAGGATGAGGGGGAATGGCTTCAAATTGGGAGGAGGATTTAGGTGAGACATTAGGAGGACATTCTTCACGGTGAGGGTGGTGACACAGTGGCAGAGGTTTCGCAGGGAAGGGGTGGAAGCCTTTTCCAGGGACAAGCTCAAGGCTAAATTTTATGGGCCTGGAAAACTTGATCCGGTGTGAGGTGTCTATTCCCGTGGCGGAGGGCTTGGAACTGGATGGCATTAAAGGTCCCTTCCAACACGAACCATTCCATGATTCTATGCACGTGTGATTCTATATCTGCAGGGCAGGGAAGGGCATCACCTCCTTGATGTCATCTGAGAGCTGCTTCTGTGCTCTGGGCCCTTCTGATTACGTCCACTCTGAGCATCCTCAGGCACGAGACTCTATGGTTCTGGCAGCCCTCGTTTGCTGGGGAAATGCCGGCAGATTCCTTGCCTCTCCAGTGCTGTTGGGTTGTTTTGGGGGCTGGGCAGGCTTTCCGGCTACGGGAAGGGAGGCGCGCTGACACTTCAAGTGCCTGGGAGAGGACGGCCCCCCTGCCACCCAAGGATGAGTCCCGGCGGGTAGGGAGATGGTTTATGCAACTCTTGCTTTCCCTGCACGGAGCATTCAGGAGAGCCCTCACCGCAACCCAGTCTCTTTGAGCAAGAACCGCAGGATCCTCTGGGAGACCAGCAGCCGTGTCAGATCTCAGTCCCTGCACTGCCCTCTGCCCAAGCCTCTGCTTCGCCAGTTGCTGTGAAAGGACTGTGAGAGCAGACAGGGCCAAGAGCCTCGCTTCCATGAAATGCACACCATTTGCTGAGAGGCCTATCCCAGCGCAGCCAGGCACATCATCCGAGAAGGCTGTGAGGTTGGTCAGGCCTGATTTCCCCTCCATAAATCCATGCTGACCGCTCACAATCACCTTCCTGTCCTCTCATCTTGAGAAATGACTTCCAGGATGATTTGCTCCCTCACAGTTGCAGATACCAGGCTGAGGCTGAACAGCCTCTCATTCCCTGGCTCCTCCTTCTTGCCATTCCTCAAGTCAAGAGAGCCACTGCCACTCTTGCACACATCTGATGCATTGCCTGACTGCTGGCACTTCCAAAGGGAGCTGGGAGCAGCCTTGACACCAAGAAACTCCCTCCACTGCACGGCTTGAGGGCGCTTGCACTCACGTCAATCCAATCTCTTTACATGTTCCCAGTCCTCATCCTCCTCTACTGTGCCCAAGTCTTTCCAGCTCCAGGTCTTCTGAGGAACGTCAGCAGCCCAATCTCTTCGCAGCAAGTGCTTCCAGTAAAGAGCAAGGCCAAGAACCCTGTGAGCAGCTACCTTTCCTGTATGCCCTGTCCCCTGTGACACTGCTCCCTTCAGTGATGGGGCTGCCTTGGCCCAAGCCTCGCTGCTAAACCTACGTGCAAGCAGAGGTTCTTGTTGCCAACGTTGACCGTCCTGCCCGCAAAATCCTTGGGCAGCTCCTCCTGGCACACGAAAGGAGCCTGCATTGCAGACCAAGCATGGCAGAAATGAGGCAATGGAAGGGCAGCGTTGAGGATCCCCACGCTGCTGGCTGATGTCTGCACGGGACCCCTCCAGCCCTTGTGGGCACATCTTCTCTTCCTGCCTGCGACATCCTTGGGTCTCTCCTTGTGGTACTTGAAAGGAGCCTCCGTGACCCAGTGGTCATCTCAGAAATGAGGAAATGAAGTGGCATCCTTGACGGAAACCAAAACCAAGCCGTGCCCTGAGTGAGGCTGCTCTGCTTTGCAGGTGAGTGTGCTGGCAAATTCCTGTCTGCGTGCAGGGAGTGAAGGCCTGGGGCGGTGCAGGAGCAGTATAAAAGCAGCCCCTTCTCCTCACTCTCTCATCCACACCTCTCGCCTCCATCTCCTTTGGAACAAGGTGAGTCTGAAGATCTTTCTCCTCCTTCTCCTTCTTGATGGGGATTTCTCAGCCCATTTGTGCCGCTTTGAACAATGCAGGCGTTTGGAGCTGTGTGCTATGAGAGAGGAAAGAGATCCGAAGCTGCACGATTCGCAGAAGTTGGGACTTGACTGAGGTGTCTCCTGAGAAGTGGGAGAGGAGCGGACCTTCATGGGCTTGCTTGCTTTTGGGAGGGCTTTTAAGGGATGACAGAGATCTGAAGCCAGTGGGACCCCGTGCACAACCTCCATCTCTCTTCTCAGCCTCGTGTTTTGTATCTCTCGTGCTGGAGCGACAGGCTGTTCCTCACCCAGCCTTCATGTGCTGCTTCCCCTGCCCTCTCTTCCCGCAGGTGCAGCTCCAGCCCCAAGCCATGTCCTGCTACAACTCCTGCCTGCCCTGCCAGCCCTGCGGCCCGACCCCGCTGGCCAACAGCTGCAATGAGCCCTGTTGCCTGCAGTGCCCGGACTCCAGGGTACTCATCCAGCCCTCCCCGGTGGTGGTGACCCTGCCCGGACCCATCCTCAGCTCCTTCCCACAGAACACCGCCGTGGGCTCCTCCACCTCCGCTGCCGTTGGCAGCATCCTCAGCCAAGGGGGAGTGCCCATCAGCTCCGGGGGCTTTGGCCTCTCCGGCTTCGGCAGCCGCTCCTGCGGCAGCAGGTGCTTCCCCTGCTAAAGCTGCTGCCCATGGCCCTGGGGAAGGTCCCCACGGACACCCCAGCTGGGACCGCACTGGGGGCGCAGCATCGGCTTGTTGCTTTCAGAGACACTGAGCAGCCCCAGCACCCCTTGCAAAAGGACGGGGCCGGGCTGGGCTCTCGCAAAGCACGGCCCGTGCCTGCCTTTCCCCTCTCTCGCTCACTCCTTTCCCTCCCGTCTCCTTCTTCTCTTCTGCTCCCCTGGGCTGGCAGCCCCACAAAGCCAGCCTAGGGAGGACTTGCTGGCCCTGCTCCCTCTGTGGGGCGGACACAGGGACACCTGCTGGCATCCCTGCCCCACAGCCATGGGGCACAGGTTTACCCACCCTCGCTGCTCCCTGCACAGGCATCTCCACTCTTGCCCTCTTTTGACTCATTAAAGTTCCGATGCATCCCAGCCTGCGCTTCCGTCTCGCATTTGTCTCTGCAGATCTTCTCCCAACCTGTCCAGGAGGGGAGATGTTGCGTGGGGTTATTGAGGAGGGGGTTGTTGCCCATGGCTCTGCAGAGACCATTAACGCATGCTTGCTTGGACTCTGCTTATCCCTGCATCAGGTGGGGGCGCCTTTGCTTTCCAAATTCTCTGTGTTTGGGGGCTGGACGGGGTCATCGCATGCTTTCCAAAGACCATAGCCACTCCACAGATGATTTTAGCTCTGTCAGCTGAACATTGTCTTCTCAACGCTCAGCAAGCATCAGCCTCTCCTCCCCCGCCAAGCCCTCAAGCCCCCTCACCAGCCTGGCCGCCCTCTGCTCATCTCCCTCCACTCGGTCAAGGGCTTTCCTGCGTCACAGCCCAGAACTCGCACTGGCTTCTCGCTGCTGTCAGGGAAACGCGGAGCAGAGTGGGATGCGTCGCCCCCACCCATCTCCTGGCTACGCTCTGCTCATATTGCCCGTGGTGCTGACGACCACCCTCGGTGCCCAGGAGCAGTGCTGGCACTGGCACCCCTTTGGGGGGGGTTACTGCCAAGGCACCTTTCCCTGGCCCTGCTTGTGGGCTGCTGCTTGTCAGCGCTGAAGGACGTGTGTCTTAGTTTGGATGAAAAAAACCCCAACCAAACCAACCAAAGTATGCTCAGTGATTTTAATCAGAGATTGTGAGATTGTGCAGAACAGATAACAGTTCTTTGCTCTAAGTGTATGTGTGCACAGAACAGAACAAAGTCAACAAGTGCGATTAAGTTGTTAATATGGACCGAGTCCCGTACCCGAGCTCCGCCGGTGCCGGCACTTTAAGCTGCAGCTCTGCTCCGGGCAGCCCTGGCGTGGGGCGCACAACTTCTCCCAGGCCGCAGCGCCGCTCCGGGCAGCCTCCTCCTCAGCGCCGATCCAGATGGTTATCAGTCACGTTCGCACTCACACACAACGAGAGGGAAAGCAAATAAAGATAGAGAGATAGAGAATACAGCAACGCAAGTAGAGGTAGCAAAGCGCGACTGTTCTGTAGGCAGCAAGATGGAGAAAAAGGCGGAGACCGGGAAGTAGCCAGTGAAAGGAATGTCCGGGCAAACGGGACACAACCTCTGCCCCGGTCTCCCCGGAAATGGCCCCTGCCCCCCCCATTGCCAGCAAAGGAAGAAAAAATTCTCTGAAAGAGGGGAAAAAAAAAAAAATCAAACCAAACCAAGCTGAAACTGTAACATTATCCACCCCGAATTTTTTCTTCCATGCCCACACCTCATATCAAACTTAAACTTAACTCATCCAAAGATAAGGTCCCCTTGAGGTATACATCGTGTTTGTCCATCCTCTTGCATTACCCACCAGGTACAACCAGATCCTTGAGCAAACACAATCCCACCAATGGGTTTGCCTTTGCTCGAGACAGGCTTAACCCAGACGGCTTTCCCTAACATACCTCTCAGGTGGACCACAGGGACCTTATCCCCATCTACAGTATGAAGTGATTCTGATTGGGCAGGGCCGGCTCGATTGACAGAGCCTCTAGTATTGACCAGCCATGCAGCCTTTGCTAGATGCTGATCCCAGTGTTTAAAAGTCCCTCCACCTAACGCCCTCAAAGTGGTTTTTAACAGTCCATTGCACCGTTCAACCTTCCCGGCAGCTGGTGCGTGGTAGGGGATATGGTACACCCACTCAATGCCGTGCTCCTTTGCCCAGGTGGTAACTAAACTGTTCTTGAAATGAGTCCCATTATCCGACTCTATCCGTTCTGGAGTGCCATGTCGCCAGAAGACTTGCTTGCTGGCCAGGGCCTCTGGACGAGTCACGGTTGCCTCGCTCACCTGGGCCCAATATGGTTTAGTATCTTCATCAGTGACTCTGACAGTGGGGTTGAGGTACCCTCAGCAAGTCTGTGCCTGCCACCGAGCTGAGCGGTGCAGCGGATACGCTTGAGGGGAAGGAAGCAACCCAGAGGGATCTTAACAGGCCTGAGGAACGCTCCCATGTCAAACTCAGCAACCACAACAAGGACAAGTGCAGCAGTCGGCACCTACCTTTGAGCAGTGTCCAATCTCAACACCAATTGGAGGAAAAATTGGTGGAGAGCAGCCGTGCAGAGATGAACTTGGACAGATTGGTGGTCTGAAAGTCAGAGAGAACTCTGGAGAACTGTGTACATGCTACGATTCCCAGAGAAGGACCGGTTGCAGCAGCTGCAGAGAAAGACTACGAATAGGAGAGGAGGGATGTATCGCCCCTCCTCCCAAGCAAACTTGAGGCATTTCAGGCTTCTCATCCTGGAGAAGGCAAGGCTCAGGGCAGACTTCACTGCAGCCCGAATGGGGCTTGGAAGAAAGTGTGGCAGGGACTTTTTTTATCATGGCCTACAAATCAAATCCGAAGAATGAATCGCAGGTAGAGTTGCACTCGATATCAAAAGTCTTTTCAAACAGGATGATTCCACAATTCCATGAATTGCCCTTCTTACAAAGCAAGGTTGAGGGCGTTGGGTTTTTTCAGCGTGGAGAAGAGAAGGCTGAGTGGAGAACTTAGTGCAGCGCTTCGATATGAAAAGGGACTTGTAAGAGTCAGAGATGGACATTTTATCCTGGCCTGTCGTGACGGGACAAGGAGCCCCCGTTTTGGACTACAACAGGGTAGATGCAGCTGGGAGGTAAGGAAGACATTTCTGATGGTGAGGGTGGTGGGACAGAGGAAAAGGGGTTCCCGGAGAATGATGGAATCGCCCAGCTTTGGAAGTGTTCAAGGTCAAGTTTCCTGGAACACTGAGTAACGTGGTCTAGCGAAAGCCGTGCCTGCTCATTGCAGGAGGGTTGGACCAGGGGATCTTTGGAAGGCTCTTGCAATCCACACTACTGTGTGATCCCATGACAAAGTGACTCTGTGCTGTGGCAGTCACTGCTCCCTGTTCCTTCCTCAGAGGATGCTGTGGTCAGGATGGGTTGTCTGCCCCCTCCTGGAAGGCAGTTCCCAAGTCCTCTCGGTACCACATTCCCACCTGAGGACTTGTGAAACCATGGGGAGTTTCCCGATGGAAAAAAATGCAAGCACAGTCAAGTGGATGGTTCTCCTTTCAAGGAGAACCAGGCAATTACATCCCGATGAAAAAAAAAGGCAGGCAATGTCAGAACGAAGAGGATCCCTCGATGCAGGACTGAGAATAATCTACACAAGTCTCTGTTGATAATCACAGCATAACTATTGGCAATAACCCCCTCCCAGAGACACCCCAGAACAACATCTCCTTCCCTGGGCATCTTGGGAGAGCACCTGCAGGGGAAAGGATGAGACGGAAGCGCCGGCCGGGATGCATCCGAACTTTAATGGTGCAAGGAGGGAAACGAGGCCGATGGGAGCAGAGACCTCCGTGCAGGCAGCAGCTTTAGCAGGGGAAGCACCTGCTGCCGCAGTAGCCGCTGCCAAAGCCGGAGAGGCCAAAGCCCCCGGAGCTGATGGGCACTCCCCCTTGGCTGAGGATGCTGCCAACGGCAGCGGAGGTGGAGGAGCCCACGGCGGTGTTCTGTGGGAAGGAGCTGAGGATGGGGCCGGGCAGGGTCACCACCACCGGGGAGGGCTGGATGAGCACCCTGGAGTCCTGGCACTGCAGGCAACAGGGCTCATTGCAGCTGTTGGCCAGCGGGGTCGGGCCGCAGGGCTGGCAGGGCAGGCAGGAGTTGTAGCAGGACATGGCTTGGGGCTGGAGCTGCACCTGTGGGAAGAGAGGGCAGGGAAGCAGAACATGAAGGCTGGGTGAGGAACAGCCTGTAAACCCAGCGTGGGGGAGTCAAGACAAGACAACCTGCAAATGAGAGCTTCCTGTTTTATAGGGAGACTTTGGATGTTCTCTTCCCCTTCCCCAGAAATTTCCCCACCAAAAGGGACCAAGCCCAAGGGGAGCCCTGCCAAACCTTTCACTCCCTTCAGCCAAGCCCCAGCCTCTCTCCATGCCACAAGTTCTGCACCCTGCCCTCTCTCATGACCAGCAGTTCCTTCACCAAGCATAGGAGAGAGGGCTGGGTATGGGCTGAGAAATTCTGAGGGAGCTGAGCAGGAAGGGAAAGAGCCTCAGACTCACCTTGTTCTGAAGGAGATGGAGGTGAGAGCAGTGGATGAGAGAATGAGGAGAAAGGGCTGCTTTTATACTGCTCCTGCGCTGCCCCAGGCGCACGCTCACTGCACGCAGGCAGTAATTTGCCAGCACACTCACCTGCAAAGCAAAGCAGCCTCCCTCATGGCACAGGCTGGGGTTTGGTGCCCGTCAATGCTGTCATTTCACTTCCTCATTTCTGAGATGACCACTAGAACACGGAGCTGCCCTTGCCAGCGGGAAATTCAGCCCTGTGTGGGCAGGAGCCTGGGGACGGCGCACACTCCGGGCTTTGCCTCACCCCAGAAGCCTGACACAGGAGCCTTCCAACAGGAGAGCATGATTCACTGTGGGCAGCAGTGTTTGTCGCAGGAACCTTGCCTCCTGAAGGCGTTGCCTTGCCCTGCTGGGATGCGTACCAGTTCCCTCCATGTGAGGGTGCTGATCGATGAGAAGCTCCACATGAGTCGGCAATGTGCGCTCACAGTCCACAAAGCCATGCGTATCCTGGGCTGCGTCCAAAGAAGCGTGGCCGGAGGGCGAGGAACGTGATTCTCCCCCTCTACCTTGCCCTCCTGCCACCCCAGCTGGAGTATTGTGTCCACTTCTGCAATCCCCAACACAGGAAGGGTATAGAACTCTTGGAAGGGGTCCAGAGTGAGCCAGGAAGACCATCAGAGGCTGGAGCACCTCTGCTGTGAGGACAGGCTGAGAGAGTTGGGGTTCTTCAGCCTGGAGAAGAGAAGGGTGAGGAAGACCTTTGAGCAGCCTGCCAGTACCGCAAGGGTCTCCAGAAAAGCTGGGGAGGGAATTTTTACCCGGGCAAAGAGTGATAGGATGAGGGGGAATGGCTTCAAATTGGGAGGAGGATTTAGATGAGACATTAGGAGGACATTCTTCACGGTGAGGTTGGTGACACAGTGGCAGAGGTTTCGCAGGGAAGGGGTGGAAGCCTTTTCCAGGGACAAGCTCAAGGCTAAATTTTATGGGCCTGGAAAACTTGATCCGGTGGGAGGTGTCTATTCCCGTGACGGAGGGCTTGGAACTGGATGGCATTAAAGGTCCCTTCCAACACGAACCTTTCCATGATTCTATGCATGTGTGATTCTATATCTGCAGGGCAGGGAAGGGCATCACCGCCTTGATGTCATCTGAGAGCTGCTTCTGTGCTCTGGGCCCTTCTGATTACGTCCACTCTGAGCATCCTCAGGCACGAGACTCTATGGTTCTGGCAGCCCTCGTTTGCTGGGGAAATGCCGGCAGATTCCTTGCCTCTCCAGTGCTTTTGGGTTGTTTTGGGGGCTGGGCAGGCTTTCCGGCTATGGGAAGGGAGGCGCGCTGACACTTCAAGTGCCTGGGAGAAGACGGCCCCCCTGCCACCCAAGGATGAGTCCCGGCGGGTAGGGAGATGGTTTATGCAACTCTTGCTTTCCCTGCACGGAGCATTCAGGAGAGCCCTCGCCGCAACCCAGTCTCTTTGAGCAAGAACCGCAGGATCCTCTGGGAGACCAGCAGCCGTGTCAGATCTCAGTCCCTGCACTGCCCTCTGCCCAAGCCTCTGCTTCGCCAGTTGCTGTGAAAGGACTGTGAGAGCAGACAGGGCCAAGAGCCTCGCTTACATGAAATGCACACCATTTGCTGAGAGGCCTATCCCAGCGCAGCCAGGCACATCATCCGAGAAGGCTGTGAGGTTGGTCAGGCCTGATTTCCCCTCCATAAATCCATGCTGACCGCTCACAATCACCTTCCTGTCCTCTCATCTTGAGAAATGACTTCCAGGATGATTTGCTCCCTCACAGTTGCAGATACCAGGCTGAGGCTGAACAGCCTCTCATTCCCTGGCTCCTCCTTCTTGCCATTCCTCAAGTCAAGAGAGCCACTGCCACTCTTGCACACATCTGATGCATTGCCTGACTGCTGGCACTTCCAAAGGGAGCTGGGAGCAGCCTTGACACCAAGAAACTCCCTCCCCTGCACGGCTTTAGGGCGCTTGCACTCACGTCAATCCAATCTCTTTACATGTTCCCAGTCCTCATCCTCCTCTACTGTGCCCAAGTCTTTCCAGCTCCAGGTCTTCTGAGGAACGTCAGCAGCCCAATCTCTTCGCAGCAAGTGCTTCCAGTAAAGAGCAAGGCCAAGAACCCTGTGAGCAGCTACCTTTCCTGTATGCCCTGTCCCCTGTGACACTGCTCCCTTCAGTGATGGGGCTGCCTTGGCCCAAGCCTCGCTGCTAAACCTACGTGCAAGCAGAGGTTCTTGTTGCCCACGTTGACCGTCCTGCCCGCAAAATCCTTGGGCAGCTCCTCCCGGCACACGAAAGGAGCCTGCATTGCAGACCAAGCATGTCAGAAATGAGGCAATGGAAGGGCAGCGTTGAGGATCCCCACGCTGCTGGCTGATGTCTGCACGGGACCCCTCCAGCCCTTGCGGGCACATCTTCTCTTCCTGCCTGCGACATTCTTGGGCCTCTCCTTGTGGTACTTGAAAGGAGGCTCCGTGACCCAGTGGTCATCTCAGAAATGAGGAAATGAAGTGGCATCCTTGACGGAAACCAAAACCAAGCCGTGCCCTGAGTGAGGCTGCTCTGCTTTGCAGGTGAGTGTGCTGGCAAATTCCTGCCTGCGTGCAGGGAGTGAAGGCCTGGGGCGGTGCAGGAGCAGTATAAAAGCAGCCCCTTCTCCTCACTCTCTCATCCACACCTCTCGCCTCCATCTCCTTTGGAACAAGGTGAGTCTGAAGATCTTTCTCCTCCTTCTCCTTCTTGACGGGGATTTCTCAGCCCATTTGTGCCGCTTTGAACAATGCAGGCGTTTGGAGCTGTGTGCTATGAGAGAGGAAAGAGATCCGAAGCTGCACGATTCGCAGAAGTTGGGACTTGACTGAGGTGTCTCCTGAGAAGTGGGAGAGGAGCGGACCTTCATGGGCTTGCTTGCTTTTGGGAGGGCTTTTAAGGGATGACAGAGATCTGAAGCCAGTGGGACCCCGTGCACAACCTCCATCTCTCTTCTCAGCCTCGTGTTTTGTATCTCTCGTGCTGGAGCGACAGGCTGTTCCTCACCCAGCCTTCATGTGCTGCTTCCCCTGCCCTCTCTTCCCGCAGGTGCAGCTCCAGCCCCAAGCCATGTCCTGCTACAACTCCTGCCTGCCCTGCCAGCCCTGCGGCCCGACCCCGCTGGCCAACAGCTGCAATGAGCCCTGTTGCCTGCAGTGCCCGGACTCCAGGGTGCTCATCCAGCCCTCCCCGGTGGTGGTGACCCTGCCCGGACCCATCCTCAGCTCCTTCCCACAGAACACCGCCGTGGGCTCCTCCACCTCCGCTGCCGTTGGCAGCATCCTCAGCCAAGGGGGAGTGCCCATCAGCTCCGGGGGCTTTGGCCTCTCCGGCTTTGGCAGCGGCTCCTGCGGCAGCAGGTGCTTCCCCTGCTAAAGCTGCCCATGGCCCTGGGGAAGGTCCCCACGGACACCCCAGCTGGGACCGCACTGGGGGCGCAGCATCGGCTTGTTGCTTTCAGAGACGCTGAGCAGCCCCAGCACCCCTTGCAAAAGGACGGGGCCGGGCTGGGCTCTCGCAAAGCACGGCCCGTGCCTGCCTTTCCCCTCTCCCACTCACTCCTTTCCCTCCCGTCTCCTTCTTCTCTTCTGCTCCCCTGGGCTGGCAGCCCCACAAAGCCAGCCTAGGGAGGACTTGCTGGCCCTGCTCCCTCTGTGGGGCGGACACAGGGACACCTGCTGGCATCCCTGCCCCACAGCCATGGGGCACAGGTTTACCCACCCTCGCTGCTCCCTGCACAGGCATCTCCACTCTTGCCCTCTTTTGACTCATTAAAGTTCCGATGCATCCCAGCCTGCGCTTCCGTCTCGCATTTGTCTCTGCAGATCTTCTCCCAACCTGTCCAGGAGGGGAGATGTTGCGTGGGGTTATTGAGGAGGGGGTTGTTGCCCATGGCTCTGCAGAGACCATTAACGCATGCTTGCTTGGACTCTGCTTATCCCTGCATCAGGTGGGGGCGCCTTTGCTTTCCAAATTCTCTGTGTTTGGGGGCTGGACGGGGTCATCGCATGCTTTCCAAAGACCATAGCCACTCCACAGATGATTTTAGCTCTGTCAGCTAAACATTGTCTTCTCAACGCTCAGCAAGCGTCAGCCTCTCCTCCCGCGCCAAGCCCTCAAGCCCCCTCACCAGCCTGGCCGCCCTCTGCTCATCTCCCTCCACTCGGTCAAGGGCTTTCCTGCGTCACAGCCCAGAACTCGCACTGGCTTCTCGCTGCTGTCAGGGAAACGCGGAGCAGAGTGGGATGCGTTGCTCCCACCCATCTCCTGGCTACGCTCTGCTCATATTGCCCGTGGTGCTGACGACCACCCTCGGTGCCCAGGAGCAGTGCTGGCACTGGCACCCCTTTGGGGGGGGTTACTGCCAAGGCACCTTTCCCTGGCCCTGCTTGTGGGCTGCTGCTTGTCCGCGCTGAAGGATGTGTGGGGAGACAGGGCTGGCTGCTCCCAAGCCAGCTGCCCTTCGAGGCTCTGGGTCAGCTTGTGTGCTCTCGCCCAGCTGTGGCCTGCAGCAGGTCAGCAGGTCTCCTTCACTGGAGGCCTTTCTTGCTGCTGTGTCCCTGCCCCGAGTCTCTCCCTGCCTCCCCGATTGCCCAGAACCTTTCTAGGAAGCCCGGGATACACCCAGGGAAGGAGCAGACAAAGAAGCTTTGCACTGAAAAGAGAGCAAAAGCAGGAGTGTCAAAGGCAATCACCCACCACCTCGCACAAGCAGACGAGGACGTGGTCTTACGACACAGAGCTGTGGGACAGATTGCTTCCAGTTTATTGCTGAGCGTGCTGTTCTGTGACAGGAATTGTCCTTGGGTCACTTCAGGTGAGCAGTGCTGCTTGTGTCCCCTGACAGGTGCTTGCCCGTGCCTTGCCTCCACTGCAGGGGATGCAGAGTGAGAAAGAGAGGTGGCCTTGATGCTGGGCAAGCACCGTGCAGCAAGAGCCAGTGCTTTGGGGGGTTCTCTGCACTGCTTTAGCCACACATTCAAAGCACAGCAGCACCATGGGCTGCTATGGAGACAGTTCCCTCTGGCACAGCCTGGCTGCCCCCTTGTCCCTCCTGTTGTCCCATGCCGTCATTTTCTGCTCCTCTGGTCTCCTCGTCCAGAACAGGGACAGCCAGGGTAAGAGGCATTTGTCTTCCTCTTCTCCTTTCTGCTCTTCCCACTCTTTTCCCCACCCTACAAGCCTTGGGGGCTTCTGCCCTCCCAGGGCTTGTCACAGCCCACGCCACTCAAGCTACGTCAGCTGTGGCCACGCTAATTCTTCTGCAGCACGCGCACAGAGGCCACGAGGCCACATCTGGGGAGAGGCTCAGCAAAGCTGGCCCTGCTGGCCGGGGCCTCTGGACGAGTCACGGTTGCCTCGCTCACCTGGGCCCAATATGGTTTAGTATCTTCATCAGTGACTCTGACAGTGGGGTTGAGGCACCCTCAGCAAGTCTGTGCCTGCCACCGAGCTGAGCGGTGCAGCGGATACGCTTGAGGGGAAGGAAGCAACCCAGAGGGATCTTAACAGGCCTGAGGAACGCTCCCATGTCAAACTCAGCAACCACAACAAGGACAAGTGCAGCAGTCGGCACCTTCGTTTGAGCAGTGTCCAATCTCAACACCACTTGGAGGAAGAATTGGTGGAGAGCAGCCGTGCAGAGATGAACTTGGACAGATTGGTGGTTTGAAAGTCAGAGAGAAGCCGGGAAGCTGTGCTTGCCTCCTGGGCTGCATCCAACTAGCGCGGCCAGCAGCACGAGGGAGGCGATTCTCTGCTTCTAGTCTGCTCTTGAGAGCCCCTCTGGAGAACTGTGTACATGCTACGATTCCCAGAGAAGGACCGGTTGCAGCAGCTGCAGAGAAAGACTACGAATAGGAGAGGAGGGATGTATCGCCCCTCCTCCCAAGCAAGCTTGAGGCATTTCAGGCTTCTCATCCTGGAGAAGGCAAGGCTCAGGGCAGATTTCACTGCAGCCCGAATGGGGCTTGGAAGAAAGTGTGGCAGGGACTTTTTTTATCATGGCCTACAAATCAAATCAGAAGAATGAATCGCAGGTAGAGTTGCACTCAATGCTATCAAAAGTCTTTTCAAACAGGATGATTCCACGATTCTATGAATTGCCCTTCTTACAAAGCAAGGTTGAGGGCGTTGGATTTTTTCAGCGTGGAGAAGAGAAGGCTGAGTGGAGAACTTAGTGCAGACCTTCGATATAAAAAGGGACTTGTAAGAGTCAGAGATGGACATTTTATCCTGGCCTGTCGTGATGGGACAAGGAGCCCCCGTTTTGGACTACAACAGGGTAGATGCAGCTGGGAGGTAAGGAAGACATTTCTCATGGTGAGGGTGGTGGGACAGAGGAAAAGGGGTTCCGGGAGAATGATGGAATCGCCCAGCTTCGCAAGTGTTCAAGGTCAAGTTTCCTGGAACACTGAGTAACGTGGTCTAGCGAAAGCCGTGCCTGCTCATTGCAGGAGGGTTGGACCAGGGGATCTTTGGAAGGCTCTTGCAATCCACACTACTGTGTGATCCCATGACAAAGTGACTCTGTGCTGTGGCAGTCACTGCTCCCTGTTCCTTCCTCAGAGGATGCTGTGGTCAGGATGGGTTGTCTGCCCCCTCCTGGAAGGCAGTGCCTATGTCCTCTCAGTACCACATTCCCACCTGAGGACTTGTGAAACCATGGGGAATTTCCCAATGGAAAAAAATGCAAGCACAGTCAAGTGGATGGTTCTCCTTTCAAGGAGAACCAGGCAATTACATCCCGATGAAAAAAAAAGGCAGGCAATGTCAGAACGAAGAGGATCCCTCGATGCAGGACTGAGAATAATCTACACAAGTCTCTGTTGATAATCACAGCATAACTATTGCCAATAACCCCCTCCCAGAGACACCCCAGAACAACATCTCCTTCCCTGGGCATCTTGGGAGAGCACCTGCAGGGGAAAGGATGAGACGGAAGCGCCGGCCGGGATGCATCCGAACTTTAATGGTGCAAGGAGGGAAACGAGGCCGATGGGAGCAGAGACCTCCGTGCAGGCAGCAGCTTTAGCAGGGGAAGCACCTGCTGCCGCAGGAGCGGCTGCCGAAGCCGGAGAGGCCAAAGCCCCCGGAGCTGATGGGCACTCCCCCTTGGCTGAGGATGCTGCCAACGGCAGCGGAGGTGGAGGAGCCCACGGCGGTGTTCTGTGGGAAGGAGCTGAGGATGGGTCCGGGCAGGGTCACCACCACCGGGGAGGGCTGGATGAGCACCCTGGAGTCCGGGCACTGCAGGCAACAGGGCTCATTGCAGCTGTTGGCCAGCGGGGTCGGGCCGCAGGGCTGGCAGGGCAGGCAGGAGTTGTAGCAGGACATGGCTTGGGGCTGGAGCTGCACCTGTGGGAAGAGAGGGCAGGGGAAGCAGAACATGAAGGCTGGGTGAGGAACAGCCTGTAAACCCAGCGTGGGGGAGTCAAGACAAGACAACCTGCAAATGAGAGCTTCCTGTTTTATAGGGAGACTTTGGATGTTCTCTTCCCCTTCCCCCGAAATTTCCCCACCAAAAGGGACCAAGCCCAAGGGGAGCCCTGCCAAACGTTTCACTCCCTTCAGCCAAGCCCCAGCCTCTCTCCATGCCACAAGTTCTGCACCCTGCCCTCTCTCATGAGCAGCCGTTCCTTTACCAAGCACAGGAGAGAGGGCTGGGTATGGGCTGAGAAATTCTGAGGGAGTTGAGCAGGAAGGGAAAGAGCCTCAGACTCACCTTGTTCTGAAGGAGATGGAGGTGAGAGCACTGGATGAGAGAGTGAGGAGAAAGGGCTGCTTTTATACTGCTCCTGCGCTGCCCCAGGCGCACGCTCACTGCACGCAGCCAGTAATTTGCCAGCACACTCACCTGCAAAGCAAAGCAGCCTCCCTCATGGCACAGGCTGGGGTTTTGTGTCCGTCAATGCTGTCATTTCACTTCCTCATTTCTGAGATGACCACTAGAACACGGAGCTGCCCTTGCCAGTGGGAAATTCAGCCCTGTGTGGGCAGGAGCCTGGGGACAGTGCACACTGCGGGCTTTGCCTCACCCCAGAAGCCTGACACAGGAGCCTTCCAACAGGAGAGCATGATTCACTGTGGGCAGCAGTGTTTGTCGCAGGAACCTTGCCTCCTGAAGGCGTTGCCTTGCCCTGCTGGGATGCGTACCAGTTCCCTCCATGTGAGGGTGCTGATCGATGAGAAGCTCCACACGAGTCGGCAATGTGCGCTCACAGCCCACAAAGCCATGCGTATCCTGGGCTGCGTCCAAAGAAGCGTGGCCGGAGGGCGAGAAACGTGATTCTCCCCCTCTACCTTGCCCTCCTGCCACCCCAGCTGGAGTATTGTGTCCACTTCTGCAATCCCCAACACAGGAAGGGTATAGAACTCTTGGAAGGGGTCCAGAGTGAGCCAGGAAGACCATCAGAGGCTGGAGCACCTCTGCTGTGAGGAGAGGCTGAGAGAGTTGGGGTTCTTCAGCCTGGAGAAGAGAAGGGTGAGGAAGATCTTTGAGCAGCCTGCCAGTACCGCAAAGGTCTCCAGAAAAGCTGGGGAGGGAATTTTTACCCGGGCAAAGAGTGATAGGATGAGGGGGAATGGCTTCAAACTGGGAGGAGGTTTTAGATGAGACATTAGGAGGACATTCTTCACGGTGAGGGTGGTGACACAGTGGCAGAGGTTTCGCAGGGAAGGGGTGGAAGCCTTTTCCAGGGACAAGCTCAAGGCTAAATTTTATGGGCCTGGAAAACTTGATCCGGTGGGAGGTGTCTATTCCCGTGGCGGAGGGCTTGGAACTGGATGGCATTAAAGGTCCCTTCCAACACGAACCTTTCCATGATTCTATGCATGTGTGATTCTATATCTGCAGGGCAGGGAAGGGCATCACCTCCTTGATGTCATCTGAGAGCTGCTTCTGTGCTCTGGGCCCTTCTGATTACGTCCACTCTGAGCATCCTCAGGCACGAGACTCTATGGTTCTGGCAGCCCTCGTTTGCTGGGGAAATGCCGGCAGATTCCTTGCTTCTCCAGTGCTGTTGGGTTGTTTTGGGGGCTGGGCAGGCTTTCCGGCTATGGGAAGGGAGGCGCGCTGACACTTCAAGTGCCTGGGAGAAGACGGCCCCCCTGCCACCCAAGGATGAGTCCCAGCGGGTAGGGAGATGGTTTATGCAACTCTTGCTTTCCCTGCACGGAGCATTCAGGAGAGCCCTCACCGCAACCCAGTCTCTTTGAGCAAGAACCGCAGGATCCTCTGGGAGACCAGCAGCCGTGTCAGATCTCAGTCCCTGCACTGCCCTCTGCCCAAGCCTCTGCTTCGCCAGTTGCTGTGAAAGGACTGTGAGAGCAGACAGGGCCAAGAGCCTCGCTTACATGAAATGCACACCATTTGCTGAGAGGCCTATCCCACCGCAGCCAGGCACATCATCCGAGAAGGCTGTGAGGTTGGTCAGGCCTGATTTCCCCTCCATAAATCCATGCTGACCGCTCACAATCACCTTCCTGTCCTCTCATCTTGAGAAATGACTTCCAGGATGATTTGCTCCCTCACAGTTGCAGATACCAGGCTGAGGCTGAACAGCCTCTCATTCCCTGGCTCCTCCTTCTTGCCATTCCTCAAGTCAAGAGAGCCACTGCCACTCTTGCACACATCTGATGCATTGCCTGACTGCTGGCACTTCCAAAGGGAGCTGGGAGCAGCCTTGACACCAAGAAACTCCCTCCCCTGC
This sequence comes from Neomorphus geoffroyi, assembly GCA_033558235.1. Taxonomy (NCBI): domain Eukaryota; kingdom Metazoa; phylum Chordata; class Aves; order Cuculiformes; family Neomorphidae; genus Neomorphus; species Neomorphus geoffroyi. The sequence continues at coordinate 1,200,015 of JAUMJM010000037.1, forward strand.
ACGGCTTGAGGGAGCTTGCACTCACGTCAATCCAATCTCTTTACATGTTCCCAGTCCTCATCCTCCTCTACTGTGCCCAAGTCTTTCCAGCTCCAGGTCTTCTGAGGAACGTCAGCAGCCCAATCTCTTCGCAGCAAGTGCTTCCAGTAAAGAGCAAGGCCAAGAACCCTGTGAGCAGCTACCTTTCCTGTATGCCCTGTCCCCTGTGACACTGCTCCCTTCAGTGATGGGGCTGCCTTGGCCCAAGCCTCGCTGCTAAACCTACGTGCAAGCAGAGGTTCTTGTTGCCCACGTTGACCGTCCTGCCCGCAAGATCCTTGGGCAGCTCCTCCTGGCACACGAAAGGAGCCTGCATTGCAGACCAAGCATGGCAGAAATGAGGCAATGGAAGGGCAGCGTTGAGGATCCCCACGCTGCTGGCTGATGTCTGCACGGGACCCCTCCAGCCCTTGCGGGCACATCTTCTCTTCCTGCCTGCGACATTCTTGGGCCTCTCCTTGTGGTACTTGAAAGGAGGCTCCGTGACCCAGTGGTCATCTCAGAAATGAGGAAATGAAGTGGCATCCTTGACGGAAACCAAAACCAAGTCGTGCCCTGAGTGAGACTGCTCTGCTTTGCAGGTGAGTGTGCTGGCAAATTCCTGCCTGCGTGCAGGGAGTGAAGGGCCTGGGGCGGTGCAGGAGCAGTATAAAAGCAGCCCCTTCTCCTCACTCTCTCATCCACACCTCTCGCCTCCATCTCCTTTGGAACAAGGTGAGTCTGAAGATCTTTCTCCTCCTTCTCCTTCTTGACGGGGATTTCTCAGCCCATTTGTGCCGCTTTGAACAATGCAGGCGTTTGGAGCTGTGTGCTATGAGAGAGGAAAGAGATCCGAAGCTGCACGATTAGCAGAAGTTGGGACTTGACTGAGGGGTCTCCTGAGAAGTGGGAGAGGAGCGGACCTTCATGGGCTTGCTTGCTTTTGGGAGGGCTTTTAAGGGATGACAGAGATCTGAAGCCAGTGGGACGCCGTGCGCAACCTCCATTTCTCTTCTCAGCCTCGTCTTTTTTATCTCTCGTGCTGGAGCGACAGGCTGTTCCTCACCCAGCCTTCATGTGCTGCTTCCCCTGCCCTCTCTTCCCGCAGGTGCAGCTCCAGCCCCAAGCCATGTCCTGCTACAACTCCTGCCTGCCCTGCCAGCCCTGCGGCCCGACCCCGCTGGCCAACAGCTGTAATGAGCCCTGTTGCCTGCAGTGCCCGGACTCCAGGGTGATCATCCAGCCCTCCCCGGTAGCGGTGACCCTGCCCGGACCCATCCTCAGCTCCTTCCCACAGAACACCGCCGTGGGCTCCTCCACCTCCGCTGCCGTTGGCAGCATCCTCAGCCAAGGGGGAGTGCCCATCAGCTCCGGGGGCTTTGGCCTCTCCGGCTTCGGCAGCGGCTCCTGCGGCAGCAGGTGCTTCCCCTGCTAAAGCTGCTGCCCATGGCCCTGGGGAAGGTCCCCACGGACACCCCAGCTGGGACCGCACTGGGGGCGCAGCATCGGCTTGTTGCTTTCAGAGACGCTGAGCAGCCCCAGCACCCCTTGCAAAAGGACGGGGCCGGGCTGGGCTCTCGCAAAGCACGGCCCGTGCCTGCCTTTCCCCTCTCCCACTCACTCCTTTCCCTCCCGTCTCCTTCTTCTCTTCTGCTCCCCTGGGCTGGCAGCCCCACAAAGCCAGCCTAGGGAGGACTTGCTGGCCCTGCTCCCTCTGTGGGGCGGACACAGGGACACCTGGTGGCATCCCTGCCCCACAGCCATGGGGCACAGGTTTACCCACCCTCGCTGCTCCCTGCACAGGCATCTCCACTCTTGCCCTCTTTTGACTCATTAAAGTTCCGATGCATCCCAGCCTGCGCTTCTGTCTCGCATTTGTCTCTGCAGATCTTCTCCCAACCTGTCCAGGAGGGGAGATGTTGCGTGGGGTTATTGAGGAGGGGGTTGTTGCCCATGGCTCTGCAGAGACCATTAACGCATGCTTGCTTGGACTCTGCTTATCCCTGCATCAGGTGGGGGCGCCTTTGCTTTCCAAATTCTCTGTGTTTGGGGGCTGGACGGGCTCATCGCATGCTTTCCAAAGACCATAGCTACTCCACAGATGATTTTAGCTCTGTCAGCTGAACATTGTCTTCTCAACGCTCAGCAAGCATCAGCCTCTCCTCCCCCGCCAAGCCCTCAAGCCCCCTCACCAGCCTGGCCGCCCTCTGCTCATCTCCCTCCACTCGGTCAAGGGCTTTCCTGCGTCACAGCCCAGAACTCGCACTGGCTTCTCGCTGCTGTCAGGGAAACGCGGAGCAGAGTGGGATGCGTCTCTCCCACCCATCTCCTGGCTACGCTCTGCTCATATTGCCCGTGGTGCTGACGACCACCCTCGGTGCCCAGGAGCAGTGCTGGCACTGGCACCCCTTTGGGGGGGGTTACTGCCAAGGCACCTTTCCCTGGCCCTGCTTGTGGGCTGCTGCTTGTCCGCGCTGAAGGATGTGTGGGGAGACAGGGCTGGCTGCTCCCAAGCCAGCTGCCCTTCGAGGCTCTGGGTCAGCTTGTGTGCTCTCGCCCAGCTGTGGCCTGCAGCAGGTCAGCAGGTCTCCTTCACTGGAGGCCTTTCTTGCTGCTGTGTCCCTGCCCCGAGTCTCTCCCTGCCTCCCCGATTGCCCAGAACCTTTCTAGGAAGCCCGGGATACACCCAGGGAAGGAGCAGACAAAGAAGCTTTGCACTGAAAAGAGAGCAAAAGCAGGAGTGTCAAAGGCAATCACCCACCACCTCGCACAAGCAGACGAGGACGTGGTCTTACGAGACAGAGCTGTGGGACAGATTGCTTCCAGTTTATTGCTGAGCGTGCTGTTCTGTGACAGGAATTGTCCTTGGGTCACTTCAGGTGAGCAGTGCTGGTTGTGTCCCCTGACAGGTGCTTACCCGTGCCTTGCCTCCACTGCAGGGGACGCAGAGTGAGAAAGAGAGGTGGCCTTGATGCTGGGCACGCACCGTGCAGCAAGAGCCAGTGCTTTGGGGGGTTCTCTGCACTGCTTTAGCCACACATTCAAAGCACAGCAGCACCATGGGCTGCTATGGAGACAGTTCCCTCTGGCACAGCCTGGCTGCCCCCTTTGTCCCTCCTGTTGTCCCATGCCGTCATTTTCTGCTCCTCTGGTCTCCTCGTCCAGAACAGGGACAGCCAGGGTAAGAGGCATTTGTCTTCCTCTTCTCCTTTCTTCTCTTCCCACTCTTTTCCCCACCCCACAAGCCTTGGGGGCTTCTGCCCTCCCAGGGCTTGTCACAGCCCACGCCACTCAAGCTACGTCAGCTGTGGCCATGCTAATTCTTCTGCAGCACGCGCACAGAGGCCACGAGGCCACATCTGGGGAGAGGCTCAGCAAAGCTGGCCCTGCTGGCCGGGGCCTCTGGACGAGTCACGGTTGCCTCGCTCACCTGGGCCCAATATGGTTTAGTATCTTCATCAGTGACTTTGACTGTGGGGTTGAGGCACCCTCAGCAAGTCCGTGCCTGCCACCGAGCTGAGCGGTGCAGCGGATACACTTGAGGGGAAGGAAGCAACCCAGAGGGATCTTAACAGGCCTGAGGAACGCTCCCATGTCAAACTCAGCAACCACAACAAGGACAAGTGCAGCAGTCGGCACCTACCTTTGAGCAGTGTCCAATCTCAACACCAATTGGAGGAAGAATTGGTGGAGAGCAGCCGTGCAGAGATGAACTTGGACAGATTGGTGGTTTGAAAGTCAGAGAGAAGCCGGGAAGCTGTGCTTGCATCCTGGGCTGCATCCAACTAGCGCGGCCAGCAGCACGAGGGAGGCGATTCTCTGCTTCTAGTCTGCTCTTGAGAGCCCCTCTGGAGAACTGTGTGCATGCTACGATTCCCAGAGAAGGGCCGGTTGCAGCAGCTGCAGAGAAAGACTACGAATAGGAGAGGAGGGATGTATCGCCCCTCCTCCCAAGCAAGCTTGAGGCATTTCAGGCTTCTCATCCTGGAGAAGGCAAGGCTCAGGGCAGACTTCACTGCAGCCCGAATGGGGCTTGGAAGAAAGTGTGGCAGGGACATTTTTTATCATGGCCTACAAATCAAATCCGAAGAATGAATCGCAGGTAGAGTTGCACTCAATGCTATCAAAAGTCTTTTCAAACAGAATGATTCCACGATTCTATGAATTGCCCTTCTTACAAAGCAAGGTTGAGGGCGTTGGGTTTTTTCAGCGTGGAGAAGAGAAGGCTGAGTGGAGAACTTAGTGCAGCCATTCGATATGAAAAGGGACTTGTAAGAGTCAGAGATGGACATTTTATCCTGGCCTGTCGTGATGGGACAAGGAGCCCCCGTTTTGGACTACAACAGGGTAGATGCAGCTGGGAGGTAAGGAAGACATTTCTGATGGTGAGGGTGGTGGGACAGAGGAAAAGGGGTTCCCGGAGAATGATGGAATCGCCCAGCTTCCGAAGTGTTCAAGGTCAAGTTTCCTGGAACACTGAGTAACGTGGTCTAGCGAAAGCCGTGCCTGCTCATTGCAGGAGGGTTGGACCAGGGGATCTTTGGAAGTCTCTTGCAATCCACACTACTGTGTGATCCCATGACAAAGTGACTCTGTGCTGTGGCAGTCACTGCTCCCTGTTCCTTCCTCAGAGGATGCTGTGGTCAGGATGGGTTGTCTGCCCCCTCCTGGAAGGCAGTGCCTATGTCCTCTCAGTACCACATTCCCACCTGAGGACTTGTGAAACCATGTGGAGTTTCCCGATGGAAAAAAATGCAAGCACAGTCAAGTGGATGGTTCTCCTTGAAAGGAAAACCAGGCAATTACATCCCGATCAAAAAAAAAAGGCAGGCAATGTCAGAACGAAGAGGATCCCTCGATGCAGGACTGAGAATAATCTACACAAGTCTCTGTTGATAATCACAGCATAACTATTGCCAATAACCCCCTCCCAGAGACACCCCAGAACAACATCTCCTTCCCTGGGCATCTTGGGAGAGCACCTGCAGGGGAAAGGATGAGACGGAAGCGCCGGCCGGGATGCATCCGAACTTTAATGGTGCAAGGAGGGAAACGAAGGCCGATGGGAGCAGAGACCTCCGTGCAGGCAGCAGCTTTAGCAGGGGAAGCACCTGCTGCCGCAGTAGCCGCTGCCGAAGCTGGAGAGGCCAAAGCCCCCGGAGCTGATGGGCACTCCCCCTTGGCTGAGGATGCTGCCAACGGCAGCGGAGGTGGAGGAGCCCACGGCGGTGTTCTGTGGGAAGGAGCTGAGGATGGGTCCGGGCAGGGTCACCACCACCGGGGAGGGCTGGATGAGCACCCTGGAGTCCGGGCACCGCAGGCAACAGGGCTCATTGCAGCTGTTGGCCAGCGGGGTCGGGCCGCAGGGCTGGCAGGGCAGGCAGGAGTTGTAGCAGGACATGGCTTGGGGCTGGAGCTGCACCTGCAGGAAGAGAGGGCAGGGGAAGCAGAACATGAGGGATGGCTGAAGAGAGGCCTGTAAACCCAGCGTGGGGGAGTCAAGACAAGACAACCTTGAAATGAGAGCTTTTTTATAGGGAGACTTTGGATGTTCTCTTCCCCTTCCCCAGAAATTTCCCCACCAAAAGGGGCCAAGCCCAAGGAGAGCCCTGCCAAACGTTTCACTCCCTTCAGCCAAGCCCCAGCCTCTCTCCATGCCACAAGTTCTGCACCCTGCCCTCTCTCATGACCAGCAGTTCCTTCACCAAGCACAGGAGAGAGGGGTGGGTATGGGCTGAGAAATTCTGAGGGAGCTGAGGAGGAAGGGAAAGAGCCTCAGACTCACCTTGTTCTGAAGGAGATGGAGGTGAGAGCAGTGGATGAGAGAGTGAGGAGAAAGGGCTGCTTTTATACTGCTCCTGCGCTGCCCCAGGCGCACGCTCACTGCACGCAGGCAGTAATTTGCCAGCACGCTCACCTGCAAAGCAAAGCAGCCTCCCTCATGGCACAGGTTGGGGTTTGGTGCCCGTCAATGCTGTCATTTCACTTCCTCATTTTTGAGATGACCACTAGAACACGGAGCTGCCCTTGCCAGCGGGAAATTCAGCCCTGTGTGGGCAGGAGCCTGGGGACGGCGCACACTCCGGGCTTTGCCTCACCCCAGAAGCCTGACACAGGAGCCTTCCAACAGGAGAGCATGATTCACTGTGGGCAGCAGTGTTTGTCGCAGGAACCTTGCCTCCTGAAGGCGTTGCCTTGCCCTGCTGGGATGCGTACCAGTTCCCTCCATGTGAGGGTGCTGATCGATGAGAAGCTCCACACGAGTCGGCAATGTGCGCTCACAGCCCACAAAGCCATGCGTATCCTGGGCTGCGTCCAAAGAAGCGTGGCTGGAGGGCGAGGAACGTGATTCTCCCCCTCTACCTTGCCTCCTGCCACCCCAGCTGGAGTATTGTGTCCACTTCTGCAATCCCCAACACAGGAAGGGTATAGAACTGTTGGAAGGGGTCCAGAGTGAGCCAGGAAGACCATCAGAGGCTGGAGCACCTCTGCTGTGAGGACAGGCTGAGAGAGTTGGGGTTCTTCAGCCTGGAGAAGAGAAGGGTGAGGAAGACCTTTGAGCAGCCTGCCAGTACCGCAAGGGTCTCCAGAAAAGCTGGGGAGGGAATTTTCACCCGGGCAAAGAGTGATAGGATGAGGGGGAATGGCTTCAAACTGGGAGGAGGTTTTAGATGAGACATTAGGAAGAAATTCTTCACGGTGAGGGTGGTGACAGAGTGGCAGAGGTTTCGCAGGGAAGGGGTGGAAGCCTTTTCCAGGGACAAGCTCAAGGCTAAATTTTGTGGGCCTGGAAAACTTGATCCGGTGGGAGGTGTCTATTCCCGTGGCGGAGGGCTTGGAACTGGATGGCATTAAAGGTCCCTTCCAACACGAACCATTCCATGATTCTATGCACGTGTGATTCTATATCTGCAGGGCAGGGAAGGGCATCACCTCCTTGATGTCATCTGAGAGCTGCTTCTGTGCTCTGGGCCCTTCTGATTACGTCCACTCTGAGCATCCTCAGGCACGAGACTCTATGGTTCTGGCAGCCCTCGTTTGCTGGGGAAATGCCGGCAGATTCCTTGCTTCTCCAGTGCTGTTGGGTTGTTTTGGGGGCTGGGCAGGCTTTCCGGCTATGGGAAGGGAGGCGCGCTGACACTTCAAGTGCCTGGGAGAAGACGGCCCCCCTGCCACCCAAGGATGAGTCCCGGCGGGTAGGGAGATGGTTTATGCAACTCTTGCTTTCCCTGCACGGAGCATTCAGGAGAGCCCTCACCGCAACCCAGTCTCTTTGAGCAAGAACCGCAGGATCCTCTGGGAGACCAGCAGCCGTGTCAGATCTCAGTCCCTGCACTGCCCTCTGCCCAAGCCTCTGCTTCGCCAGTTGCTGTGAAAGGACTGTGAGAGCAGACAGGGCCAAGAGCCTCGCTTCCATGAAATGCACACCATTTGCTGAGAGGCCTATCCCAGCGCAGCCAGGCACATCATCCGAGAAGGCTGTGAGGTTGGTCAGGCCTGATTTCCCCTCCATAAATCCATGCTGACCGCTCACAATCACCTTCCTGTCCTCTCATCTTGAGAAATGACTTCCAGGATGATTTGCTCCCTCACAGTTGCAGATACCAGGCTGAGGCTGAACAGCCTCTCATTCCCTGGCTCCTCCTTCTTGCCATTCCTCAAGTCAAGAGAGCCACTGCCACTCTTGCACACATCTGATGCATTGCCTGACTGCTGGCACTTTCAAAGGGAGCTGGGAGCAGCCTTGACACCAAGAAACTCCCTCCCCTGCACGGCTTTAGGGCGCTTGCACTCACGTCAATCCAATCTCTTTACATGTTCCCAGTCCTCATCCTCCTCTACTGTGCCCAAGTCTTTCCAGCTCCAGGTCTTCTGAGGAACGTCAGCAGCCCAATCTCTTCGCAGCAAGTGCTTCCAGTAAAGAGCAAGGCCAAGAACCCTGTGAGCAGCTACCTTTCCTGTATGCCCTGTCCCCTGTGACACTGCTCCCTTCAGTGATGGGGTTGCCTTGGCCCAAGCCTCGCTGCTAAACCTACGTGCAAGCAGAGGTTCTTGTTGCCCACGTTGACCGTCCTGCCCGCAAGATCCTTGGGCAGCTCCTCCTGGCACACGAAAGGAGCCTGCATTGCAGACCAAGCATGTCAGAAATGAGGCAATGGAAGGGCAGCGTTGAGGATCCCCACGCTGCTGGCTGATGTCTGCACGGGACCCCTCCAGCCCTTGCGGGCACATCTTCTCTTCCTGCCTGGGACATTCTTGGGCCTCTCCTTGTGGTACTTGAAAGGAGCCTCCGTGACCCAGTGGTCATCTCAGAAATGAGGAAATGAAATGGCACCCTTGACGGAAACCAAAACCAAGCCGTGCCCTGAGTGAGGCTGCTCTGCTTTGCAGGTGAGTGTGCTGGCAAATTCCTGCCTGCGTGCTGGGAGTGAAGGCCTGGGGCGGTGCAGGAGCAGTATAAAAGCAGCCCCTTCTCCTCACTCTCTCATCCACACCTCTCGCCTCCATCTCCTTTGGAACAAGGTGAGTCTGAAGATCTTTCTCCTCCTTCTCCTTCTTGACGGGGATTTCTCAGCCCATTTGTGCCGCTTTGAACAATGTAGGGGTTTGGAGCTGTGTGCTATGAGAGAGGAAAGAGATCTGAAGCTGCACGATTCGCAGAAGTTGGGACTTGACTGAGGTGTCTCCTGAGAAGTGGGAGAGGAGCGGACCTTCATGGGCTTGCTTGCTTTTGGGAGGGCTTTTAAGGGATGACAGAGATCTGAAGCCAGTGGGACCCCGTGCACAACCTCCATCTCTCTTCTCAGCCTCGTGTTTTGTATCTCTCGTGCTGGAGCGACAGGCTGTTCCTCACCCAGCCTTCATGTGCTGCTTCCCCTGCCCTCTCTTCCTGCAGGTGCAGCTCCAGCCCCAAGCCATGTCCTGCTACAACTCCTGCCTGCCCTGCCAGCCCTGCGGCCCGACCCCGCTGGCCAACAGCTGCAATGAGCCCTGTTGCCTGCAGTGCCCGGACTCCAGGGTGCTCATCCAGCCCTCCCCGGTGGTGGTGACCCTGCCCGGACCCATCCTCAGCTCCTTCCCACAGAACACCGCCGTGGGCTCCTCCACCTCCGCTGCCGTTGGCAGCATCCTCAGCCAAGGGGGAGTGCCCATCAGCTCCGGGGGCTTTGGCCTCTCCGGCTTCGGCAGCGGCTCCTGCGGCAGCAGGTGCTTCCCCTGCTAAAGCTGCTGCCCATGGCCCTGGGGAAGGTCCCCACGGACACCCCAGCTGGGACCGCACTGGGGGCGCAGCATCGGCTTGTTGCTTTCAGAGACGCTGAGCAGCCCCAGCACCCCTTGCAAAAGGACGGGGCCGGGCTGGGCTCTCGCAAAGCACGGCCCGTGCCTGCCTTTCCCCTCTCCCACTCACTCCTTTCCCTCCCGTCTCCTTCTTCTCTTCTGCTCCCCTGGGCTGGCAGCCCCACAAAGCCAGCCTAGGGAGGACTTGCTGGCCCTGCTCCCTCTGTGGGGCGGACACAGGGACATCTGCTGACATCCCTGCCCCACAGCCATGGGGCACAGGTTTACCCACCCTCGCTGCTCCCTGCACAGGCATCTCCACTCTTGCCCTCTTTTGACTCATTAAAGTTCCAATGCATCCCAGCCTGCGCTTCCGTCTCGCATTTGTCTCTGCAGATCTTCTCCCAACCTGTCCAGGAGGGGAGATGTTGCGTGGGGTTATTGAGGAGGGGGTTGTTGCCCATGGCTCTGCAGAGACCATTAACGCATGCTTGCTTGGACTCTGCTTATCAGGTGGGGGCGCCTTTGCTTTCCAAATTCTCTGTGTTTGGGGGCTGGACGGGCTCATCGCATGCTTTCCAAAGACCATAGCCACTCCACAGATGATTTTAGCTCTGTCAGCTGAACATTGTCTTCTCAACGCTCAGCAAGCATCAGCCTCTCCTCCCCCGCCAAGCCCTCAAGCCCCCTCACCAGCCTGGCCGCCCTCTGCTCATCTCCCTCCACTCGGTCAAGGGCTTTCCTGCGTCACAGCCCAGAACTCGCACTGGCTTCTCGCTGCTGTCAGGGAAACGCGGAGCAGAGTGGGATGCGTCGCCCCCACCCATCTCCTGGCTACGCTCTGCTCATATTGCCCGTGGTGCTGACGACCACCCTCGGTGCCCAGGAGCAGTGCTGGCACTGGCACCCCTTTGGGGGGGGTTACTGCCAAGGCACCTTTCCCTGGCCCTGCTTGTGGGCTGCTGCTTGTCCGCGCTGAAGGACGTGTGGGCAGACAGGGCTGGCTGCTCCCAAGCCAGCTGCCCTTCGAGGCTCTGGGTCAGCTTGTGTGCTCTCGCCCAGCTGTGGCCTGCAGCAGGTCAGCAGGTCTCCTTCACTGGAGGCCTTTCTTGCTGCTGTGTCCCTGCCCCGAGTCTCTCCCTGCCTCCCCGATTGCCCAGAACCTTTCTAGGAAGCCCGGGATACACCCAGGGAAGGAGCAGACAAAGAAGCTTTGCACTGAAAAGACAGCAAAAGCAGGAGTGTCAAAGGCAATCACCCACCACCTCGCACAAGCAGACGAGGACGTGGTCTTACGACACAGAGCTGTGGGACAGATTGCTTCCACTTTATTGCTGAGCGTGCTGTTCTGTGACAGGAATTGTCCTTGGGTCACTTCAGGTGAGCAGTGCTGCTTGTGTCCCCTGACAGGTGCTTGCCCGTGCCTTGCCTCCACTGCAGGGGATGCAGAGTGAGAAAGAGAGATGGCCTTGATGCTGGGCACGCACCGTGCAGCAAGAGCCAGTGCTTTGGGGGGTTCTCTGCACTGCTTTAGCCACACATTCAAAGCACAGCAGCACCATGGGCTGCTATGGAGACAGTTCCCTCTGGCACAGCCTGGCTGCCCCCTTGTCCCTCCTGTTGTCCCATGCCGTCATTTTCTGCTCCTCTGGTCTCCTCGTCCAGAACAGGGACAGCCAGGGTAAGAGGCATTTGTCTTCCTCTTCTCCTTTCTGCTCTTTCCACTCTTTTCCCCACCCCACAAGCCTTGGGGGCTTCTGCCCTCCCAGGGCTTGTCACAGCCCACGCCACTCAAGCTACGTCAGCTGTGGCCACGCTAATTCTTCTGCAGCACGCGCACAGAGGCCACGAGGCCACATCTGGGGAGAGGCTCAGCAAAGCTGGCCCTGCTGGCCGGGGCCTCTGGACGAGTCACGGTTGCCTCGCTCACCTGGGCCCAATATGGTTTAGTATCTTCATCAGTGACTCTGACAGTGGGGTTGAGGCACCCTCAGCAAGTCCGTGCCTGCCACCGAGCTGAGCGGTGCAGCGGATACGCTTGAGGGGAAGGAAGCAACCCAGAGGGATCTTAACAGGCCTGAGGAACGCTCCCATGTCAAACTCAGCCACCACAACAAGGACAAGTGCAGCAGTCGGCACCTACCTTTGAGCAGTGTCCAATCTCAACACCAATTGGAGGAAGAATTGGTGGAGAGCAGCCGTGCAGAGATGAACTTGGACAGATTGGTGGTTTGAAAGTCAGAGAGAAGCCGGGAAGCTGTGCTTGCATCCTGGGCTGCATCCAACTAGCGCGGCCAGCAGCACGAGGGAGGCGATTCTCTGCTTCTAGTCTGCTCTTGAGAGCCCCTCTGGAGAACTGTGTACATGCTACGATTCCCAGAGAAGGACCGGTTGCAGCAGCTGCAGAGAAAGAATACGAATAGGAGAGGAGGGATGTATCGCCCCTCCTCCCAAGCAAACTTGAGGCATTTCAGGCTTCTCATCCTGGAGAAGGCAAGGCTCAGGGCAGACTTCACTGCAGCCCGAATGGGGCTTGGAAGAAAGTGTGGCAGGGACTTTTTTTATCATGGCCTACAAATCAAATCAGAAGAATGAATCGCAGGTAGAGTTGCACTCAATGCTATCAAAAGTCTTTTCAAACAGGATGATTCCACGATTCTATGAATTGCCCTTCTTACAAAGCAAGGTTGAGGGCGTTGGGTTTTTTCAGCGTGGAGAAGAGAAGGCTGAGTGGAGAACTTAGTGCAGCCCTTCGATATGAAAAGGGACTTGTAAGAGTCAGAGATGGACATTTTATCCTGGCCTGTCGTGACGGGACAAGGAGCCCCCGTTTTGGACTACAACAGGGTAGATGCAGCTGGGAGGTAAGGAAGACATTTCTGATGGTGAGGGTGGTGGGACAGAGGAAAAGGGGTTCCCGGAGAATGATGGAATCGCCCAGCTTTGGAAGTGTTCAAGGTCAAGTTTCCTGGAACACTGAGTAACGTGGTCTAGCGAAAGCCGTGCCTGCTCATTGCAGGAGGGTTGGACCAGGGGATCTTTGGAAGGCTCTTGCAATCCACACTACTGTGTGATCCCATGACAAAGTGACTCTGTGCTGTGGCAGTCACTGCTCCCTGTTCCTTCCTCAGAGGATGCTGTGGTCAGGATGGGTTGTCTGCCCCCTCCTGGAAGGCAGTGCCTATGTCCTCTCGGTACCACATTCCCACCTGAGGACTTGTGAAACCATGGGGAGTTTCCCGATGGAAAAAAATGCAAGCACAGTCAAGTGGATGGTTCTCCTTTCAAGGAGAACCAGGCAATTACATCCCGATGAAAAAAAAAAGGCAGGCAATGTCAGAACGAAGAGGATCCCTCGATGCAGGACTGAGAATAATCTACACAAGTCTCTGTTGATAATCACAGCATAACTATTGGCAATAACCCCCTCCCAGAGACACCCCAGAACAACATCTCCTTCCCTGGGCATCTTGGGAGAGCACCTGCAGGGGAAAGGATGAGACGGAAGCGCCGGCCGGGATGCATCCGAACTTTAATGGTGCAAGGAGGGAAACGAGGCCGATGGGAGCAGAGACCTCCGTGCAGGCAGCAGCTTTAGCAGGGGAAGCACCTGCTGCCGCAGGAGCCGCTGCCGAAGCCGGAGAGGCCAAAGCCCCCGGAGCTGATGGGCACTCCCCCTTGGCTGAGGATGCTGCCAACGGCAGCGGAGGTGGAGGAGCCCACGGCGGTGTTCTGTGGGAAGGAGCTGAGGATGGGTCCGGGCAGGGTCACCACCACCGGGGAGGGCTGGATGAGTACCCTGGAGTCCGGGCACTGCAGGCAACAGGGCTCATTGCAGCTGTTGGCCAGCGGGGTCGGGCCGCAGGGCTGGCAGGGCAGGCAGGAGTTGTAGCAGGACATGGCTTGGGACTGGAGCTGCACCTGCGGGAGGAGAGGGGAAGCAGAACATGAGGGATGGCTGAAGAGAAGCCTGTAAACCCAGCGTGGGGGAGTCAAGACAAAACAACCTGCAAATGGGAGCTTTAATTTTTTTGTAGGGAGAGCCAGGGTGTTCTCTTTCCCTTCCCCAGAAATTTCCCCACCGAAAGGGACCGAGCCCAAGGGGAGCCCTGCCAAACCTTTCACTCCCTTCAGCCAAGCCCCAGCCTCTCTCCATGCCACAAGTTCTGCACCCTGCCCTCTCTCATGACCAGCAGTTCCTTCACCAAGCACAGGAGAGAGGGCTGGGTATGGGCTGAGAAATCCTGAGGGAGCTGAAGAGGAAGGGAAAGAGCCTCAGACTCACCTTGTTCTGAAGGAGATGGAGGTGAGAGCACTGGATGAGAGAGTGAGGAGAAAGGGCTGCTTTTATACTGCTCCTGCGCTGCCCCAGGCGCACGCTCACTGCACGCAGGCAGTAATTTGCCAGCACACTCACCTGCAAAGCAAAGCAGCCTCCCTCATGGCACAGGCTGGGGTTTGGTGCCCGTCAATGCTGTCATTTCACTTCCTCATTTCTGAGATGACCACTAGAACACGGAGCTGCCCTTGCCAGCGGGAAATTCAGCCCTGTGTGGGCAGGAGCCTGGGGACGGCGCACACTCCGGGCTTTGCCTCACCCCAGAAGCCTGACACAGGAGCCTTCCAACAGGAGAGCATGATTCACTGTGGGCAGCAGTGTTTGTCGCAGGAACCTTGCCTCCTGAAGGCATTGCCTTGCCCTGCTGGGATGCGTACCAGTTCCCTCCATGTGAGGGTGCTGATCGATGAGAAGCTCCACACGAGTCGGCAATGTGCGCTCACAGCCCACAAAGCCATGCGTATCCTGGGCTGCGTCCAAAGAAGCGTGGCCGGAGGGCGAGGAACGTGATTGTCCCCCTCTACCTTGCCTCCTGCCACCCCAGCTGGAGTATTGTGTCCACTTCTGCAATCCCCAACACAGGAAGGGTATAGAACTCTTGGAAGGGGTCCAGAGTGAGCCAGGAAGACCATCAGAGGCTGGAGCACCTCTGCTGTGAGGAGAGGCTGAGAGAGTTGGGGTCCTTCAGCCTGGAGAAGAGAAGGGTGAGGAAGACCTTTGAGCAGCCTGCCAGTACCGCAAGGTTCTCCAGAAAAGCTGGGGAGGGAATTTTCACCCGGGCAAAGAGTGATAGGATGAGGGGGAATGGTTTCAAATTGGGAGGAGGATTTAGATTAGACATTAGGAGGACATTCTTCACGGTGAGGGTGGTGACACAGTGGCAGAGGTTTCGCAGGGAAGGGGTGGAAGCCTTTTCCAGGGACAAGCTCAAGGCTAAATTTTATGGGCCTGGAAAACTTGATCCGGTGGGAGGTGTCTATTCCCGTGGCGGAGGGCTTGGAACTGGATGGCATTAAAGGTCCCTTCCAACACGAACCATTCCATGATTCTATGCACGTGTGATTCTATATCTGCAGGGCAGGGAAGGGCATCACCTCCTTGATGTCATCTGAGAGCTGCTTCTGTGCTCTGGGCCCTTCTGATTACGTCCACTCTGAGCATCCTCAGGCACGAGACTCTATGGTTCTGGCAGCCCTCGTTTGCTGGGGAAATGCCGGCAGATTCCTTGCCTCTCCAGTGCTGTTGGGTTGTTTTGGGGGCTGGGCAGGCTTTCCGGCTATGGGAAGGGAGGCGCGCTGACACTTCAAGTGCCTGGGAGAAGACGGCCCCCCTGCCACCCAAGGATGAGTCCCGGCGGGTAGGGAGATGGTTTATGCAACTCTTGCTTTCCCTGCACGGAGCATTCAGGAGAGCCCTCACCGCAACCCAGTCTCTTTGAGCAAGAACCGCAGGATCCTCTGGGAGACCAGCAGCCGTGTCAGATCTCAGTCCCTGCACTGCCCTCTGCCCAAGCCTCTGCTTCGCCAGTTGGTGTGAAAGGACTGTGAGAGCAGACAGGGCCAAGAGCCTCGCTTACATGAAATGCACACCATTTGCTGAGAGGCCTATCCCAGCGCAGCCAGGCACATCATCCGAGAAGGCTGTGAGGTTGGTCAGGCCTGATTTCCCCTCCATAAATCCATGCTGACCGCTCACAATCACCTTCCTGTCCTCTCATCTTGAGAAATGACTTCCAGGATGATTTGCTCCCTCACAGTTGCAGATTCCAGGCTGAGGCTGAACAGCCTCTCATTCCCTGGCTCCTCCTTCTTGCCATTCCTCAAGTCAAGAGAGCCACTGCCACTCTTGCACACATCTGATGCATTGCCTGACTGCTGGCACTTCCAAAGGGAGCTGGGAGCAGCCTTGACACCAAGAAACTCCCTCCCCTGCACGGCTTTAGGGCGCTTGCACTCACGTCAATCCAATCTCTTTACATGTTCCCAGTCCTCATCCTCCTCTACTGTGCCCAAGTCTTTCCAGCTCCAGGTCTTCTGAGGAACGTCAGCAGCCCAATCTCTTCGCAGCAAGTGCTTCCAGTAAAGAGCAAGGCCAAGAACCCTGTGAGCAGCTACCTTTCCTGTATGCCCTGTCCCCTGTGACACTGCTCCCTTCAGTGATGGGGCTGCCTTGGCCCAAGCCTCGCTGCTAAACCTACGTGCAAGCAGAGGTTCTTGTTGCCCACGTTGACCGTCCTGCCCGCAAGATCCTTGGGCAGCTCCTCCTGGCACACGAAAGGAGCCTGCATTGCAGACCAAGCATGGCAGAAATGAGGCAATGGAAGGGCAGCGTTGAGGATCCCCACGCTGCTGGCTGATGTCTGCACGGGACCCCTCCAGCCCTTGCGGGCACATCTTCTCCTCCTGCCTGCGACATTCTTGGGCCTTTCCTTGTGGTACTTGAAAGGAGCCTCCGTGACCCAGTGGTCATCTCAGAAATGAGGAAATGAAGTGGCATCCTTGACGGAAACCAAAACCAAGTCGTGCCCTGAGTGAGGCTGCTCTGCTTTGCAGGTGAGTGTGCTGGCAAATTCCTGCCTGCGTGCTGGGAGTGAGGGCCTGGGGCGGTGCAGGAGCAGTATAAAAGCAGCCCCTTCTCCTCACTCTCTCATCCACACCTCTCGCCTCCATCTCCTTTGGAACAAGGTGAGTCTGAAGATCTTTCTCCTCCTTCTCCCTCTTGACGGGCATTTCTCAGCCCATTTGTGCCCCTTTGAACAATGCAGGCGTTTGGAGCTGTGTGCTATGAGAGAGGAAAGAGATCCGAAGCTGCACGATTAGCAGAAGTTGGGACTTGACTGAGGTGTCTCCTGAGAAGTGGGAGAGGAGCGGACCTTCATGGGCTTGCTTGCTTTTGGGAGGGCTTTTAAGGGATGACAGAGATCTGAAGCCAGTGGGACCCCGTGCGCAACCTCCATCTCTCTTCTCAGCCTCGTGTTTTGTATCTCTCGTGCTGGAGCGACAGGCTGTTCCTCACCCAGCCTTCATGTGCTGCTTCCCCTGCCCTCTCTTCCCGCAGGTGCAGCTCCAGCCCCAAGCCATGTCCTGCTACAACTCCTGCCTGCCCTGCCAGCCCTGCGGCCCGACCCCGCTGGCCAACAGCTGCAATGAGCCCTGTTGCCTGCAGTGCCCGGACTCCAGGGTGCTCATCCAGCCCTCCCCGGTGGTGGTGACCCTGCCCGGACCCATCCTCAGCTCCTTCCCACAGAACACCGCCGTGGGCTCCTCCACCTCCGCTGCCGTTGGCAGCATCCTCAGCCAAGGGGGAGTGCCCATCAGCTCCGGGGGCTTTGGCCTCTCCGGCTTCGGCAGCGGCTCCTGCGGCAGCAGGTGCTTCCCCTGCTAAAGCTGCTGCCCATGGCCCTGGGGAAGGTCCCCACGGACACCCCAGCTGGGACCGCACTGGGGGCGCAGCATCGGCTTGTTGCTTTCAGAGACGCTGAGCAGCCCCAGCACCCCTTGCAAAAGGACGGGGCCGGGCTGGGCTCTCGCAAAGCACGGCCCGTGCCTGCCTTTCCCCTCTCCCACTCACTCCTTTCCCTCCCGTCTCCTTCTTCTCTTCTGCTCCCCTGGGCTGGCAGCCCCACAAAGCCAGCCTAGGGAGGACTTGCTGGCCCTGCTCCCTCTGTGGGGCGGACACAGGGACACCTGGTGGCATTCCTGCCCCACAGCCATGGGGCACAGGTTTTACCCACCCTCGCTGCTCCCTGCACAGGCATCTCCACTCTTGCCCTCTTTTGACTCATTAAAGTTCCGATGCATCCCAGCCTGCGCTTCCGTCTCGCATTTGTCTCTGCAGATCTTCTCCCAACCTGTCCAGGAGGGGAGATGTTGCGTGGGGTTATTGAGGAGGGGGTTGTTGCCCATGGCTCTGCAGAGACCATTAACGCATGCTTGCTTGGACTCTGCTTATCCCTGCATCAGGTGGGGGCGCCTTTGCTTTCCAAATTCCCTGTTTTTTGGGGGCTGGACGGGGTCATCGCATGCTTTCCAAAGACCATAGCTACTCCACAGATGATTTTAGCTCTGTCAGCTGAACATTGTCTTCTCAACGCTCAGCAAGCGTCAGCCTCTCCTCCCCCGCCAAGCCCTCAAGCCCCCTCACCAGCCTGGCCGCCCTCTGCTCATCTCCCTCCACTCGGTCAAGGGCTTTCCTGCGTCACAGCCCAGAACTCGCACTGGCTTCTCGCTGCTGTCAGGGAAACGCGGAGCAGAGTGGGATGCGTTGCTCCCACCCATCTCCTGGCTACGCTCTGCTCATATTGCCCGTGGTGCTGACGACCACCCTCGGTGCCCAGGAGCAGTGCTGGCACTGGCACCCCTTTGGGGGGGGTTACTGCCAAGGCACCTTTCCCTGGCCCTGCTTGTGGGCTGCTGCTTGTCCGCGCTGAAGGACGTGTGGGCAGACAGGGCTGGCTGCTCCCAAGCCAGCTGCCCTTCGAGGCTCTGGGTCAGCTTGTGTGCTCTCGCCCAGCTGTGGCCTGCAGCAGGTCAGCAGGTCTCCTTCACTGGAGGCCTTTCTTGCTGCTCTCTCCCTGCCCCGAGTCTCTCCCTGCCTCCCCGATTGCCCAGAACCTTTCTAGGAAGCCCGGGATACACCCAGGGAAGGAGCAGACAAAGAAGCTTTGCACTGAAAAGACAGCAAAAGCAGGAGTGTCAAAGGCAATCACCCACCACCTCGCACAAGCAGACGAGGACGTGGTCTTACGAGACAGAGCTGTGGGACAGATTGCTTCCAGTTTATTGCTGAGCGTGCTGTTCTGTGACAGGAATTGTCCTTGGGTCACTTCAGGTGAGCAGTGCTGCTTGTGTCCCCTGACAGGTGCTTGCCCGTGCCTTGCCTCCACTGCAGGGGATGCAGAGTGAGAAAGAGAGGTGGCCTTGATGCTGGGCAAGCACCGTGCAGCAAGAGCCAGTGCTTTGGGGGGTTCTCTGCACTGCTTTAGCCACACATTCAAAGCACAGCACCACATGGGCTGCTATGGAGACAGTTCCCTCTGGCACAGCCTGGCTGCCCCCTTTGTCCCTCCTGTTGTCCCATACCGTCATTTTCTGCTCCTCTGGTCTCCTCGTCCAGAACAGGGACAGCCAGGGTAAGAGGCATTTGTCTTCCTCTTCTCCTTTCTGCTCTTCCCACTCTTTTCCCCACCCCACAGGCCTTGGGGGCTTCTGCCCTCCCAGGGCTTGTCACAGCCCACGCCACTCAAGCTGTGGCCACGCTAATTCTTCTGCAGCACGTGCACAGAGGCCACGAGGCCACATCTGGGGAGAGGCTCAGCAAAGCTGGCCCTGCTGGCCGGGGCCTCTGGACGAGTCACCGTTGCCTCGCTCACCTGGGCCCAATATGGTTTAGTATCTTCATCAGTGACTCTGACAGTGGGGTTGAGGTACCCTCAGCAAGTCCTCGCCTGCCACCGAGCTGAGCGGTGCAGCGGATACGCTTGAGGGGAAGGAAGCAACCCAGAGGGATCTTAACAGGCCTGAGGAACGCTCCCATGTCAAACTCAGCAACCACAACAAGGACAAGTGCAGCAGTCGGCACCTACCTTTGAGCAGTGTCCAATCTCAACACCAATTGGAGGAAAAATTGGTGGAGAGCAGCCGTGCAGAGATGAACTTGGACAGATTGGTGGTTTGAAAGTCAGAGAGAAGCCGGGAAGCTGTGCTTGCATCCTGGGCTGCATCCAACTAGCGCGGCCAGCAGCACGAGGGAGGCGATTCTCTGCTTCTAGTCTGCTCTTGAGAGCCCCTCTGGAGAACTGTGTGCATGCTACGATTCCCAGAGAAGGACCGGTTGCAGCAGCTGCAGAGAAAGACTACGAATAGGAGAGGAGGGATGTATCGCCCCTCCTCCCAAGCAAGCTTGAGGCATTTCAGGCTTCTCATCCTGGAGAAGGCAAGGCTCAGGGCAGACTTCACTGCAGCCCGAATGGGGCTTGGAAGAAAGTGTGGCAGGGACTTTTTTTATCATGGCCTACAAATCAAATCAGAAGAATGAATCGCAGGTAGAGTTGCACTCAACGATATCAAAAGTCTTTTCAAACAGGATGATTCCACGATTCTATGAATTGCCCTTCTTACAAAGCAAGGTTGAGGGCGTTGGGTTTTTTCAGCGTGGAGAAGAGAAGGCTGAGTGGAGAACTTAGTGCAGCCCTTCGATATAAAAAGGGACTTGTAAGAGTCAGAGATGGACATTTTATCCTGGCCTGTCGTGATGGGACAAGGAGCCCCCGTTTTGGACTACAACAGGGTAGATGCAGCTGGGAGGTAAGGAAGACATTTCTGATGGTGAGGGTGGTGGGACAGAGGAAAAGGGGTTCCCGGAGAATGATGGAATCGCCCAGCTTTGGAAGTGTTCAAGGTCAAGTTTCCTGGAACACTGAGTAACGTGGTCTAGCGAAAGCCGTGCCTGCTCATTGCAGGAGGGTTGGACCAGGGGATCTTTGGAAGTCTCTTGCAATCCACACTACTGTGTGATCCCATGACAAAGTGACTCTGTGCTGTGGCAGTCACTGCTCCCTGTTCCTTCCTCAGAGGATGCTGTGGTCAGGATGGGTTGTCTGCCCCCTCCTGGAAGGCAGTGCCTATGTCCTCTCGGTACCACATTCCTACCTGAGGACTTGTGAAACCATGGGGAGTTTCCCGATAGAAAAAAATGCAAGCACAGTCAAGTGGATGGTTCTCCATTCAAGGAGAACCAGGCAATTACATCCCGATGAAAAAAAAAGGCAGGCAATGTCAGAACGAAGAGGATCCCTCGATGCAGGACTGAGAATAATCTACACAAGTCTCTGTTGATAATCACAGCATAACTATTGGCAATAACCCCCTCCCAGAGACACCCCAGAACAACATCTCCTTCCCTGGGCATCTTGGGAGAGCACCTGCAGGGGAAAGGATGAGACGGAAGCGCCGGCCGGGATGCATCCGAACTTTAATGGTGCAAGGAGGGAAACGAGGCCGATGGGAGCAGAGACCTCCGTGCAGGCAGCAGCTTTAGCAGGGGAAGCACCTGCTGCCGCAGGAGCGGCTGCCGAAGCCGGAGAGGCCAAAGCCCCCGGAGCTGATGGGCACTCCCGCTTGGCTGAGGATGCTGCCAACGGCAGCGGAGGTGGAGGAGCCCACGGCGGTGTTCTGTGGGAAGGAGCTGAGGATGGGTCCGGGCAGGGTCACCACCACCGGGGAGGGCTGGATGAGCACCCTGGAGTCCGGGCACTGCAGGCAACAGGGCTCATTGCAGCTGTTGGCCAGCGGGGTCGGGCCGCAGGGCTGGCAGGGCAGGCAGGAGTTGTAGCAGGACATGGCTTGGGGCTGGAGCTGCACCTGTGGGAAGAGAGGGCAGGGGAAGCAGAACATGAAGGCTGGGTGAGGAACAGCCTGTAAACCCAGCGTGGGGGAGTCAAGACAAGACAACCTGCAAATGAGAGCTTCCTGTTTTATAGGGAGACTTTGGATGTTCTCTTTCCCTTCCCCAGAAATTTCCCCACCAAAAGGGACCAAGCCCAAGGGGAGCCCTGCCAAACCTTTCACTCCCTTCAGCCAAGCCCCAGCCTCTCTCCATGCCACAAGTTCTGCACCCTGCCCTCTCTCATGTCAAGCAGTTCCTTCACCAAGAACAGAAGACAGGGGTGGGTATGGGCTGAGAAATTCTGAGGGAGCTGAGCAGGAAGGGAAAGAGCCTCAGACTCACCTTGTTCTGAAGGAGATGGAGGTGAGAGCACTGGATGAGAGAGTGAGGAGAAAGGGCTGCTTTTATACTGCTCCTGCGCTGCCCCAGGCGCACGCTCACTGCACGCAGGCAGTAATTTGCCAGCACACTCACCCGCAAAGCAAAGCAGCCTCCCTCATGGCACAGGCTGGGGTTTGGTGCCCGTCAATGCTGTCATTTCACTTCCTCATTTCTGAGATGACCACTAGAACACGGAGCTGCCCTTGCCAGCGGGAAATTCAGCCCTGTGTGGGCAGGAGCCTGGGGACGGCGCACACTCCGGGCTTTGCCTCACCCCAGAAGCCTGACACAGGAGCCGTCCAACAGGAGAGCATGATTCACTGTGGGCAGCAGTGTTTGTCGCAGGAATCTTGCCTCCTGAAGGCGTTGCCTTGCCCTGCTGGGATGCGTACCAGTTCCCTCCATGTGAGGGTGCTGATCGATGAGAAGCTCCACATGAGTCGGCAATGTGCGCTCACAGCCCACAAAGCCATGCGTATCCTGGGCTGCGTCCAAAGAAGCGTGGCCGGAGGGCGAGGAACGTGATTCTCCCCCTCTACCTTGCCCTCCTGCCACCCCAGCTGGAGTATTGTTTCCACTTCTGCAATCCATAACACAGGAAGGGTATAGAACTGTTGGAAGGGGTCCAGAGTGAGCCAGGAAGACCATCAGAGGCTGGAGCACCTCTGCTGTGAGGGCAGGCTGAGAGAGTTGGGGTTCTTCAGCCTGGAGAAGAGAAGGGTGAGGAAGACCTTTGAGCAGCCTGCCATTACTGCAAGGGTCTCCAAAAAGCTGGGGAGGGAATTTTTACCCGGGCAAAGAGTGATAGGATGAGGGGGAATGGCTTCAAATTGGGAGGAGGATTTAGATGAGACATTAGGAGGACATTCTTCACAGTGAGGGTGGTGACAGAGTGGCAGAGGTTTTGCAGGGAAGGGGTGGAAGCCTTTTCCAGGGACAAGCTCAAGGCTAAATTTTATGGGCCTGGAAAACTTGATCCGGTGGGAGGTGTCTATTCCCGTGACGGAGGGCTTGGAACTGGATGGCATTAAAGGTCCCTTCCAACACGAACCATTCCATGATTCTATGCACGTGTGATTCTATGTCTGCAGGGCAGGGAAGGGCATCACCTCCTTGATGTCATCTGAGAGCTGCTTCTGTGCTCTGGGCCCTTCTGATTACGTCCACTCTGAGCATCCTCAGGCACGAGACTCTATGGTTCTGGCAGCCCTCGTTTGCTGGGGAAATGCCGGCAGATTCCTTGCCTCTCCAGTGCTGTTGGGTTGTTTTGGGGGCTGGGCAGGCTTTCCGGCTATGGGAAGGGAGGCGCGCTGACACTTCAAGTGCCTGGGAGAAGACGGCCCCCCTGCCACCCAAGGATGAGTCCCAGCGGGTAGGGAGATGGTTTATGCAACTCTTGCTTTCCCTGCACGGAGCGTTCAGGAGAGCCCTCACTGCAACCCAGTCTCTTTGAGCAAGAACCGCAGGATCCTCTGGGAGACCAGCAGCCGTGTCAGATCTCAGTCCCTGCACTGCCCTCTCATCTTGAGAAATGACTTCCAGGATGATTTGCTCCCTCACAGTTTCAGATACCAGGCTGAGGCTGAACAGCTTCTCATTCCCTGGCTCCTCCTTCTTGCCATTCCTCAAGTCAAGAGAGCCACTGCCACTCTTGCACACATCTGATGCATTGCCTGACTGCTGGCACTTTCAAAGGGAGCTGGGAGCAGCCTTGACACCAAGAAACTCCCTCCCCTGCACGGCTTTAGGGCGCTTGCACTCACGTCAATCCAATCTCTTTACATGTTCCCAGTCCTCATCCTCCTCTACTGTGCCCAAGTCTTTCCAGCTCCAGGTCTTCTGAGGAACGTCAGCAGCCCAATCTCTTCGCAGCAAGTGCTTCCAGTAAAGAGCAAGGCCAAGAACCCTGTGAGCAGCTACCTTTCCTGTATGCCCTGTCCCCTGTGACACTGCTCCCTTCAGTGATGGGGCTGCCTTGGCCCAAGCCTCGCTGCTAAACCTACGTGCAAGCAGAGGTTCTTGTTGCCCACGTTGACCGTCCTGCCCGCAAAATCCTTGGGCAGCTCCTCCTGGCACACGAAAGGAGCCTGCATTGCAGACCAAGCATGGCAGAAATGAGGCAATGGAAGGGCAGCGTTGAGGATCCCCACGCTGCTGGCTGATGTCTGCACGGGACCCCTCCAGCCCTTGCGGGCACATCTTCTCTTCCTGCCTGCGACATTCTTGGGCCTCTCCTTGTGGTACTTGAAAGGAGCCTCCGTGACCCAGTGGTCATCTCAGAAATGAGGAAATGAAGTGGCATCCTTGACGGAAACCAAAACCAAGCCGTGCCCTGAGTGAGGCTGCTCTGCTTTGCAGGTGAGTGTGCTGGCAAATTCCTGCCTGCGTGCAGGGAGTGAAGGCCTGGGGCGGTGCAGGAGCAGTATAAAAGCAGCCCCTTCTCCTCACTCTCTCATCCACACCTCTCGCCTCCATCTCCTTTGGAACAAGGTGAGTCTGAAGATCTTTCTCCTCCTTCTCCTTCTTGACGGGCATTTCTCAGCCCATTTGTGCCGCTTTGAACAATGCAGGCGTTTGGAGCTGTGTGCTATGAGAGAGGAAAGAGATCCGAAGCTGCAGGATTCGCAAAAGTTGGGACTTGACTGAGGTGTCTCCTGAGAAGTGGGAGAGGAGCGGACCTTCATGGGCTTGCTTGCTTTTGGGAGGGCTTTTAAGGGATGACAGAGATCTGAAGGCAGTGGGACCCCGTGCACAACCTCCATCTCTCTTCTCAGCCTCGTGTTTTGTATCTCTCGTGCTGGAGCGACAGGCTGTTCCTCACCCAGCCTTCATGTGCTGCTTCCTCTGCCCTCTCTTCCCGCAGGTGCAGCTCCAGCCCCAAGCCATGTCCTGCTACAACTCCTGCCTGCCCTGCCAGCCCTGCGGCCCGACCCCGCTGGCCAACAGCTGCAATGAGCCCTGTTGCCTGCAGTGCCCGGACTCCAGGGTGCTCATCCAGCCCTCCCCGGTGGTGGTGACCCTGCCCGGACCCATCCTCAGCTCCTTCCCACAGAACACCGCCGTGGGCTCCTCCACCTCCGCTGCCGTTGGCAGCATCCTCAGCCAAGGGGGAGTGCCCATCAGCTCCGGGGGTTTTGGCCTCTCCGGCTTTGGCAGCGGCTCCTGCGGCAGCAGGTGCTTCCCCTGCTAAAGCTGCCCATGGCCCTGGGGAAGGTCCCCACGGACACCCCAGCTGGGACCGCACTGGGGGCGCAGCATCGGCTTGTTGCTTTCAGAGACGCTGAGCAGCCCCAGCACCCCTTGCAAAAGGACGGGGCCGGGCTGGGCTCTCGCAAAGCACGGCCCGTGCCTGCCTTTCCCCTCTCCCACTCACTCCTTTCCCTCCCGTCTCCTTCTTCTCTTCTGCTCCCCTGGGCTGGCAGCCCCACAAAGCCAGCCTAGGGAGGACTTGCTGGCCCTGCTCCCTCTGTGGGGCGGACACAGGGACACCTGCTGGCATCCCTGCCCCACAGCCATGGGGCACAGGTTTACCCACCCTCGCTGCTCCCTGCACAGGCATCTCCACTCTTGCCCTCTTTTGACTCATTAAAGTTCCGATGCATCCCAGCCTGCGCTTCCGTCTCGCATTTGTCTCTGCAGATCTTCTCCCAACCTGTCCAGGAGGGGAGATGTTGCGTCGTGTTGTGGTTTGGCATTTTTCCGAGGAATTTTTCTTCCTTTTGCCAATAAAGGGAATTTCAGCAGATGCGACGGGGGATGGGGAGAGGACGTTTCCGGGGAAAACGGGAGAGAGGTCGTGCCCGGACATCCGTTTTCCTCTTGGACGGCAGTGGTGGCAACAGCAGCGGCAGTCCCTGAGTGCATACGTTTTCCAATCTCTGAAGGAAAGATCACGGTTCAGCTGAATCTTCCACAACTCCGGCAGAACTCGCACTAAGTTTTCCATCTCCCTCCCCCGGCCTTCCCCCGCTGCGGGGGGGCCGCGCTTCCCCATGCAGGGCAGCGACTGCTCGCCAGCTGTTAAAGAGTCCTGCATCGCAAGATTTTGGGTACAGGACTCAATTTATTTCTTAAGACTTTTAGGTTTTAGTTGTGATTAGTGTTGATTCTGTTTTGAATACACATATATTTGTAGCTAAGAACTGTTATCTCTTCTATACAATTTTTTTTTCTTGATTGAAGATCTTTAATATCTGATAACAGATCTTAGTTTTCATCTAAACTAAGACTGATAATTGGCGCCCAACGTGGGGACGAGAGAGCAAAGAAGAAGAACAGTTCTGCCATCATGATGTTTGTTGTGAGTTTCGAGTTCATATGGACCATGCTGTACTACATATTTGCTTTCTGTTGGTACAGAACTATGCCGAAAGGTCCGGCTGGCTTAATTCATCTGAGTGCAGCGGCCAGTAGAACTCAGATAGCTGTGATCGTTATCGAGTTCTTATTTTGGGTCTATAGTGTTATGGATTCAGTGTCTATGGGTTTCATTTGGGATGTGTTCTTAAGGTTGTACTCCTGCACCAGCCCAAGCTGTTACATCTGGGGACCTAGTGATAATGTTACCTACTCTCAGGGAGGGACACAGGAGAGAGTTTCTTTTCAACCTGTTCTTCAGTCACCTTTTAGGTTTGCTAGAACAGCTTTTGAGAAACTTAACCTTTTGCTAGATTCCAGGAATATCCTACCTTTGGTGAATTGTCTGCAAGTTGGTTTAATTAGGATCTATCTTATGTATGAAGCCAGGAATAGGGGTGGTCAGGAATGCAACCAAAAGCAAGGAAAGAGAAAAAAGAAGAGAGAGAGTAAGACACCTGTTGCTATGGTAGCTCAGGATGTGGATAAACCAGAGGAACAGTCTGAGCCGATGAAAGTTGTAGCTCAAGATGTGGATAAACCAGAGGAACAGTCTGAGCCAATGAAAGTTGTCCCTATCCAGAAAAGGAAATACAAGACCAAATCGGTTCGTCCAGTTGATGATGACGGGGAAGCGGAAGCGGGTCCTTCACATACTGCAGATCCAGAACCAGAGATGGTTACTGAATCGCTCTCTTATGACAACCTTCGTGGCTTGCGAAAGGACGTTACTCGACATGCAGATGAGCCTATCCTGACTTGGATGATCTGAGTGTGGGATCTTATGGGTGACAGTTTGCAACTTGATGGTTCTGAAGCCAAGTATTTAAAGGCTCTGGCCCGGGATACAGGTATTGAACAGGTATTTGTGAGGGAATCAAGACCCCTTTCATTCTGGGCACGAGTTCTAGGCAGTGTGAGAGAGAGGTTCCCTCACAAAGATATTCTGCAGGCACATCATCTTAAGACAGCTTGGAAGACTGTGGAAGACGCGATTTTACGCCTGAGGGAAATGGCACTGCTAGAAATACTTTATGGAAGAGATGGACAACCCCTCACCGACCCAGACAAGGTTACATGCACACCAGAAATGTGGAGGAAGCTTTCCTGTGGTGCACCAGGTGCCTTCTCCCATTATGTGGTGTCCATGTATTTGGAGCCTGACCAAGATTTGGTGGGTGTCGCAGCAGGTAAACTCAGGACATATGCGAAGATGGTCCATGGCCCCATGCAGGAACGTGTCGCTGCGGTAGAAACAGCAATTGAGAGGATAGATAAGAAAATAGATGAGAAGATGGACAAGCAGCAAAAGGAGATCATGGAAACTCTTCAAAATCTTCAAGTGGCACCAGTGCGAATCAAAGCCTCTGGGTCCAGAGGTGGACGCCTCCCGGCTGGGGGAAGAGAACAGACTTCACGGATGGATCTGTGGTATTTCTTGGTTGACCATGGGGAAGATATGAGACGGTGGGACAGGAAACCTACCCATGCCCTGGCAGCCCGGGTACAAGAATTGAAGGAGAACGAGAAAAGAAAATCGGCAAAAGTAAGTGCAGTGCCAGTCTGCCAAGGCTCTGACCCACTAGAGGGAACCTCCAAAATGTACCCATCACTAAAGAGTTGCTGTCACTGCAACGGCTGTTAGAGGGGCCCTGCCTCTGGCCAGGTAGAGGCACAGGACAACCGTGTCTATTGGACTGTGTGGATCCGGTGGCCTGGCACATCAGACCCACAAAAATACGAGGCTTCAGTTGATACTGGCGCTCAATGTACGTTAATGCCATCTCAGGACACGTGGGCCCGGAAACTGTTGCAATTTCTGGGGTGACTGGGGGATCTCAAGAGCTGACTGTGTTGGAAGCTGAAGTGAGCTCGACCGGGAAAGACTGGCAAAAACACCCCATTGTTACTGGTCCGGCCGCTCCATGTATCCTGGGAATTGACTACCTCAGAAATGGCTATTTCAAGGATCCAAAGGGACATAGATGGGCTTTTGGAATATCTGCTGTAGAGACAGAAGAGATTAAACAGCTAAAGTCACTGCCGGGTCTCTCTGAGAGTCCTTCTGCTGTCGGATTGTTGAAGGTTGAGGAACAACAGGTGCCAATTGCCACCACAACAGTGCATCGTCGACAATACCGAATGAACCGTGACTCTGTGGTTCCCATCCATAAGATGTTCGGAGAACTGGAGCACCAAGGGGTGATCAGTAAGACTCACTCACCCTTCAATAGCCCCATTTGGCCCGTGCGTAAGTCTGATGGAGGATGGAGATTAACTGTGGACTATCGTGGCTTGAATGAGGTGACTCCACCGCTGAGCGCCGCTGTGCCAGACATGTTAGAACTTCAGTATGAACTGGAATCCAAGGCAGCGAAGTGGTACGCCACGATTGACACTGCTAATGCGTTCTTCTCCATTCCCCTAGCTGCAGAGTGCAGGCCACAGTTCGCCTTCACCTGGAGGGGCGTGCAATACACCTGGAACCGATTGCCCCAGGGGTGGAAACATAGTCCCACCATCTGTCATGGACTAATTCAAGAAGCACTAGAGAAAGGTGAGGCTGCAGAACATCTGCAGTACATCGACGACATCATTGTGTGGGGGGACACAGCAGAAGAGGTTTTTGAGAAAGGAAAGAAGATCATCCAGATTCTCGTGGAAGCTGGGTTTGCAATCAAACAGAGTAAAGTTAAGGGACCTGCCCAAGAAATACAGTTCCTGGGAGTGAAGTGGCAAGACGGACGTCGCCAGATTCCAACAGAAGTTATCAACAAGATCACAGCAATGTCTCCACCGACCAGCAAGAAGGAAACACAAGCATTCTTGGGTGCCATAGGTTTCTGGAGGATGCATATCCCGGCATACAGTCAGATCGTAAGTCCTCTCTACTTGGTAACCCGCAAGAAGAATGATTTCCACTGGGGCCCTGAACAACAGCAAGCTTTTGAGCAGATTAAGCGGGAGATTGCTCATGCTGTAGCCCTTGGACCGGTCAGGACAGGACCAGACGTGAAGAACGTGCTCTACTCTTCAGCCGGGAATAACGGTCTTTCCTGGAGCCTTTGGCAGAAAATGCCTGGCGAATCTCGAGGCCGACCACTTGGATTCTGGAGTCGAGGCTACAGAGGATCTGAAGCCAAATACAGCCCAACAGAGAAAGAGATCTTAGCTGCTTATGAAGGAGTTCAAGCTGCCTCAGAGGTAATTGGAACAGAAACTCAGCTCCTCCTGGCACCTCGATTACCAGTGCTAAGGTGGATGTTCAGTGGGCGGGCTGCCCCCACCCATCATGCTACTGATGCTACCTGGAGCAAATGGGCTGCTCTGATCACACAACGCGCCCGTATTGGGAAACCAAATCGCCCTGGGATCCTGGAAATCATCACGAACTGGCCTGAAGGTGAGAACTTTGGTTTAGCAGATGAAGAGGAAGAAGAACAGGTAACACGTGCAGAGGAAGCGCCACCATACAATCAGTTGCCAAAAGAAGAAGTACACTATGCCCTCTTTACAGATGGTTCCTGCCGCATTGTGGGGACAAATCGAAGATGGAAAGCAGCCGTGTGGAGCCCCACACGACAAGTTGCAGAAGCCATTGAGGGAGAAGGTGGATCAAGTCAATTTGCAGAACTCAAAGCTGTCCAATTGGCTCTGGACATTGCTGAACGAGAGAAGTGGCCGAAGCTTTACCTCTATACTGACTCATGGATGGTGGCCAATGCATTGTGGGGATGGTTAGACCGATGGAAGAAAGCCAACTGGGAACGCAGAGGGAAACCCATCTGGGCTGCAGATATATGGCAAGATATCACCACCCGTGCAGAGAAGCTGATCGTGAGAGTCCGTCATGTGGATGCACACGTGCCCAAGGATCGAGCCAATGAGGAACATCGCAACAACGAACAGGCAGACTGAGCTGCACAAGTCAAGGTGTCACCGATAGATCTGGATTGGCAGCATAAAGGAGAGTTGTTCCTGGCTTGATGGGCCCATGATGCCTCAGGCCATCAGGGCAGAGATGCCACCTATAGATGGGCACGAGACCGAGGGGTGGATTTAACCATGGACATTATCTCCCAGGTTATCCATAATTGTGAGACATGTGTCGCCATCAAACAGGCTAAGAGACTGAAACCCTTATGGTATGGTGGACGTTGGGATAAGTATAAATATGGAGAGGCCTGGCAGGTTGATTATATCACTCTGCCGCAGACCCGCCAAGGTAAGCGCTATGTGCTCACCATGGTGGAAGCAACTACCGGATGGCTGGAGACATACCCAGTTCCTCACGCCACTGCTCGGAACACCATTCTAGGTCTGGAAAAGCAAGTCTTGTGGCGACATGGCACTCCAGAACGGATTGAGTCAGATAATGGAACTCATTTCAAGAATAGTTTAGTTACCACCTGGGCAAAGGAGCACGGCATTCAGTGGGTGTATCATATCCCCTACCACGCACCAGCTGCCGGGAAGGTTGAACGGTGTAATGGACTGTTGAAAACCACTTTGAAGGCATTGGGTGGGGGGATTTTCAAACATTGGGACCAACATTTAGCAAAGGCTACATGGTTGGTCAACACTAGAGGCTCTGTCAATCAGTCAGATTTCCTTCATACTGTAGACGGAGATAAAGACCCTGTGATCCACCTGAGAGGTATGTTAGGGAAAACTGTTTGGGTTAAACCTGTCTCGAGCAAAGGCAAGCCCATTCGTGGGATTGTCTTTGCTCAAGGATCTGGTTGCACTTGGTGGGTGATGCAGGAAGATGGAAAAACACGATGTATACCTCAAGGGGACCTTATCTTTGGATGAGTTGTTCATATTCTATGTGCCTATCTGTATATATATATAGTTGAAAATACGTATGTATAAATTTAAGTCTGATTGTTGGCATGGAAGAAAAATTCGGGGTGGATAATGTTGTGGTTTGGGATTTTTCCGAGGAATTTTTCTTCCCTTTGCCAATAAAGGGAATTTCAGCAGATGCGAGGGGGGATGGGGGGAGGACGTTTCCGAGGAAACCGGGACAGAGGTCGTGCCCAGACATCCGTATACAATTTTTTTTTCCTGATTAAAGATCTTTAATATCTGATAACAGATCTTAGTTTTCATCTAAACTAAGACACGTGGGGTTGTTGCCCATGGCTCTGCAGAGACCATTAACGCATGCTTGCTTGGACTCTGCTTATCCCTGCATCAGGTGGGGGCGCCTTTGCTTTCCAAATTCTCTGTGTTTGGGGGCTGGACGGGGTCATCGCATGCTTTCCAAAGACCATAGCTACTCCACAGATGATTTTAGCTCTGTCAGCTGAACATTGTCTTCTCAACGCTCAGCAAGCATCAGCCTCTCCTCCCCCGCCAAGCCCTCAAGCCCCCTCACCAGCCTGGCCGCCCTCTGCTCATCTCCCTCCACTCGGTCAAGGGCTTTCCTGCGTCACAGCCCAGAACTCGCACTGGCTTCTCGCTGCTGTCAGGGAAACGCGGAGCAGAGTGGGATGCGTCGCTCCCACCCATCTCCTGGCTACGCTCTGCTCATATGGCCCGTGGTGCTGACGACCACCCTCGGTGCCCAGGAGCAGTGCTGGCACTGGCACCCCTTTGGGGGGGGTTACTGCCAAGGCACCTTTCCCTGGCCCTGCTTGTGGGCTGCTGCTTGTCCGCGCTGAAGGACGTGTGGGCAGACAGGGCTGGCTGCTCCCAAGCCAGCTGCCCTTCGAGGCTCTGGGTCAGCTTGTGTGCTCTCGCCCAGCTGTGGCCTGCAGCAGGTCAGCAGGTCTCCTTCACTGGAGGCCTTTCTTGCTGCTGTGTCCCTGCCCCGAGTCTCTCCCTGCCTCCCCGATTGCCCAGAACCTTTCTAGGAAGCCCGGGATACACCCAGGGAAGGAGCAGACAAAGAAGCTTTGCACTGAAAAGAGAGCAAAAGCAGGAGTGTCAAAGGCAATCACCCACCACCTCGCACAAGCAGACGAGGACGTGGTCTTACGAGACAGAGCTGTGGGACAGATTGCTTCCAGTTTATTGCTGAGCGTGCTGTTCTGTGACAGGAATTGTCCTTGGGTCACTTCAGGTGAGCAGTGCTGGTTGTGTCCCCTGACAGGTGCTTGCCCGTGCCTTGCCTCCACTGCAGGGGATGCAGATTGAGAAAGAGAGATGGCCTTGATGCTGGGCACGCACCGTGCAGCAAGAGCCAGTGCTTTGGGGGGTTCTCTGCACTGCTTTAGCCACACATTCAAAGCACAGCAGCACCATGGGCTGCTATGGAGACAGTTCCCTCTGGCACAGCCTGGCTGCCCCCTTGTCCCTCCTGTTGTCCCATGCCGTCATTTTCTGCTCCTCTGGTCTCCTCGTCCGGAACAGGGACAGCCAGGGGAAGAGGCATTTGTCTTCCTCTTCTCCTTTCTGCTCTTCCCACTCTTTTCCCCACCCCACAAGCCTTGGGGGCTTCTGCCCTCCCAGGGCTTGTCACAGCCCACGCCACTCAAGCTACGTCAGCTGTGGCCATGCTAATTCTTCTGCAGCACGCGCACAGAGGCCACGAGGCCACATCTGGGGAGAGGCTCAGCAAAGCTGGCCCTGCTGGCTGGGGCCTCTGGACGAGTCACGGTTGCCTCGCTCACCTGGGCCCAATATGGTTTAGTATCTTCATCAGTGACTTTGACAGTGGGGTTGAGGCACCCTCAGCAAGTCCGTGCCTGCCACCGAGCTGAGCGGTGCAGCGGATACGCTTGAGGGGAAGGAAGCAACCCAGAGGGATCTTAACAGGCCTGAGGAACGCTCCCATGTCAAACTCAGCAACCACAACAAGGACAAGTGCAGCAGTCGGCACCTTCGTTTGAGCAGTGTCCAATCTCAACACCAATTGGAGGAAAAATTGGTGGAGAGCAGCCGTGCAGAGATGAACTTGGACAGATTGGTGGTTTGAAAGTCAGAGAGAAGCCGGGAAGCTGTGCTTGCATCCTGGGCTGCATCCAACTAGCGCGGCCAGCAGCACGAGGGAGGCGATTCTCTGCTTCTAGTCTGCTCTTGAGAGCCCCTCTGGAGAACTGTGTACATGCTACGATTCCCAGAGAAGGACCGGTTGCAGCAGCTGCAGAGAAAGACTACGAATAGGAGAGGAGGGATGTATCGCCCCTCCTCCCAAGCAAGCTTGAGGCATTTCAGGCTTCTCATCCTGGAGAAGGCAAGGCTCAGGGCAGACTTCACTGCAGCCCGAATGGGGCTTGGAAGAAAGTGTGGCAGGGACTTTTTTTATCATGGCCTACAAATCAAATCAGAAGAATGAATCGCAGGTAGAGTTGCACTCAATGCTATCAAAAGTCTTTTCAAACAGGATGATTCCACGATTCTATGAATTGCCCTTCTTACAAATCAAGGTTGAGGGCGTTGGGTTTTTTCAGCGTGGAGAAGAGAAGGCTGAGTGGAGAACTTAGTGCAGCCCTTCGATATGAAAAGGGACTTGTAAGAGTCAGAGATGGACATTTCATCCTGGCCTGTCGTGACGGGACAAGGAGCCCCCGTTTTGGACTACAACAGGGTAGATGCAGCTGGGAGGTAAGGAAGACATTTCTGATGGTGAGGGTGGTAGGACAGAGGAAAAGGGGTTCCGGGAGAATGATGGAATCGCCCAGCATCGCAAGTGTTCAAGGTCAAGTTTCCTGGAACACTGAGTAACGTGGTCTAGCGAAAGCCGTGCCTGCTCATTGCAGGAGGGTTGGACCAGGGGATCTTTGGAAGGCTCTTGCAATCCACACTACTGTGTGATCCCATGACAAAGTGACTCTGTGCTGTGGCAGTCACTGCTCCCTGTTCCTTCCTCAGAGGATGCTGTGGTCAGGATGGGTTGTCTGCCCCCTCCTGGAAGGCAGTTCCCAAGTCCTCTCGGTACCACATTCCCACCTGAGGACTTGTGAAACCATGGGGAGTTTCCCGATGGAAAAAAATGCAAGCACAGTCAAGTGGATGGTTCTCCTTTCAAGGAGAACCAGGCAATTACATCCCGATGAAAAAAAAAGGCAGGCAATGTCAGAACGAAGAGGATCCCTCGATGCAGGACTGAGAATAATCTACACAAGTCTCTGTTGATAATCACAGCATAACTATTGGCAATAACCCCCTCCCAGAGACACCCCAGAACAACATCTCCTTCCCTGGGCATCTTGGGAGAGCACCTGCAGGGGAAAGGATGAGACGGAAGCGCCGGCCGGGATGCATCCGAACTTTAATGGTGCAAGGAGGGAAACGAGGCCGATGGGAGCAGAGACCTCCGTGCAGGCAGCAGCTTTAGCAGGGGAAGCACCTGCTGCCGCAGGAGCCGCTGCCGAAGCCGGAGAGGCCAAAGCCGCCGGAGCTGATGGGCACTCCCCCTTGGCTGAGAATGCTGCCAACGGCAGCGGAGGTGGAGGAGCCCACGGCGGTGTTCTGTGGGAAGGAGCTGAGGATGGGTCCGGGCAGGGTCACCACCACCGGGGAGGGCTGGATGAGCACCCTGGAGTCCGGGCACTGCAGGCAACAGGGCTCATTGCAGCTGTTGGCCAGCGGGGTCGGGCCGCAGGGCTGGCAGGGCAGGCAGGAGTTGTAGCAGGACATGGCTTGGGGCTGGAGCTGCACCTGCGGGAGGTGAGGGGAGGCAGAACATGAGGGATGGCTGAAGAGAAGCCTGTAAACCCAGCGTGGGGGAGTCAAGACAAAACAACCTGCAAATGGGAGCTTTAATTTTTTTGTAGGGAGAGCCAGGGTGTTCTCTTCCCCTTCCCCAGAAATTTCCCCACCGAAAGGGACCAAGCCCAAGGGGAGCCCTGCCAAACGTTTCACTCCCTTCAGCCAAGCCCCAGCCTCTCTCCATGCCACAAGTTCTGCACCCTGCCCTCTCTCATGACCAGCAGTTCCTTCACCAAGCACAGGAGAGAGGGCTGGGTATGGGCTGAGAAATTCTGAGGGAGCTGAAGAGGAAGGGAAAGAGCCTCAGACTCACCTTGTTCTGAAGGAGATGGAGGTGAGAGCAGTGGATGAGAGAGTGAGGAGAAAGGGCTGCTTTTATACTGCTCCTGCGCTGCCCCAGGCGCACGCTCACTGCACGCAGGCAGTAATTTGCCAGCACACTCACCTGCAAAGCAAAGCAGCCTCCCTCATGGCACAGGCTGGGGTTTGGTGTCCGTCAATGCTGTCATTTCACTTCCTCATTTCTGAGATGACCACTAGAACACGGAGCTGCCCTTGCCAGCGGGAAATTCAGCCCTGTGTGGGCAGGAGCCTGGGGACGGCGCACACTCCGGGCTTTGCCTCACCCCAGAAGCCTGACACAGGAGCCTTCCAACAGGAGAGCATGATTCACTGTGGGCAGCAGTGTTTGTCGCAGGAATCTTGCCTCCTGAAGGCGTTGCCTTGCCCTGCTGGGATGCGTACCAGTTCCCTCCATGTGAGGGTGCTGATCGATGAGAAGCTCCACACGAGTCGGCAATGTGCGCTCACAGCCCACAAAGCCATGCGTATCCTGGGCTGCATCCAAAGAAGCGTGGCCGGAGGGCGAGGAACGTGATTCTCCCCCTCTACCTTGCCCTCCTGCCACCCCAGCTGGAGTATTGTGTCCACTTCTGCAATCCCCAACACAGGAAGGGTATAGAACTCTTGGAAGGGGTCCAGAGTGAGACAGGAAGACCGTCAGAGGCTGGAGCACCTCTGCTGTGAGGACAGGCTGAGAGAGTTGGGGTTCTTCAGCCTGGAGAAGAGAAGGGTGAGGAAGACCTTTGAGCAGCCTGCCAGTACCGCAAGGGTCTCCAGAAAAGCTGGGGAGGGAATTTTTACCCGGGCAAAGAGTGATAGGATGAGGGGGAATGGCTTCAAATTGGGAGGAGGATTTAGGTGAGACATTAGGAGGACATTCTTCACGGTGAGGGTGGTGACACAGTGGCAGAGGTTTCGCAGGGAAGGGGTGGAAGCCTTTTCCAGGGACAAGCTCAAGGCTAAATTTTATGGGCCTGGAAAACTTGATCCGGTGGGAGGTGTCTATTCCCGTGGCGGAGGGCTTGGAACTGGATGGCATTAAAGGTCCCTTCCAACACGAACCATTCCATGATTCTATGCACGTGTGATTCTATATCTGCAGGGCAGGGAAGGGCATCACCTCCTTGATGTCATCTGAGAGCTGCTTCTGTGCTCTGGGCCCTTCTGATTACGTCCACTCTGAGCATCCTCAGGCACGAGAGTCTATGGTTCTGGCAGCCCTCGTTTGCTGGGGAAATGCCGGCAGATTCCTTGCCTCTCCAGTGCTGTTGGGTTGTTTTGGGGGCTGGGCAGGCTTTCCGGCTACGGGAAGGGAGGCGCGCTGACACTTCAAGTGCCTGGGAGAGGACGGCCCCCCTGCCACCCAAGGATGAGTC
Source organism: Neomorphus geoffroyi (assembly GCA_033558235.1). Lineage (NCBI taxonomy): Eukaryota > Metazoa > Chordata > Aves > Cuculiformes > Neomorphidae > Neomorphus > Neomorphus geoffroyi. The sequence goes on from JAUMJM010000037.1 coordinate 1,236,153, forward strand.
CTGGCGGGTAGGGAGATGGTTTATGCAACTCTTGCTTTCCCTGCACGGAGCATTCAGGAGAGCCCTCACCGCAACCCAGTCTCTTTGAGCAAGAACCGCAGGATCCTCTGGGAGACCAGCAGCCGTGTCAGATCTCAGTCCCTGCACTGCCCTCTGCCCAAGCCTCTGCTTCGCCAGTTGCTGTGAAAGGACTGTGAGAGCAGACAGGGCCAAGAGCCTCGCTTACATGAAATGCACACCATTTGCTGAGAGGCCTATCCCAGCGCAGCCAGGCACATCATCCGAGAAGGCTGTGAGGTTGGTCAGGCCTGATTTCCCCTCCATAAATCCATGCTGACCGCTCACAATCACCTTCCTGTCCTCTCATCTTGAGAAATGACTTCCAGGATGATTTGCTCCCTCACAGTTGCAGATACCAGGCTGAGGCTGAACAGCCTCTCATTCCCTGGCTCCTCCTTCTTGCCATTCCTCAAGTCAAGAGAGCCACTGCCACTCTTGCACACATCTGATGCATTGCCTGACTGCTGGCACTTCCAAAGGGAGCTGGGAGCAGCCTTGACACCAAGAAACTCCCTCCCCTGCACAGCTTTAGGGCGCTTGCACTCACGTCAATCCAATCTCTTTACATGTTCCCAGTCCTCATCCTCCTCTACTGTGCCCAAGTCTTTCCAGCTCCAGGTCTTCTGAGGAACGTCAGCAGCCCAATCTCTTCGCAGCAAGTGCTTCCAGTAAAGAGCAAGGCCAAGAACCCTGTGAGCAGCTACCTTTCCTGTATGCCCTGTCCCCTGTGACACTGCTCCCTTCAGTGATGGGGCTGCCTTGGCCCAAGCCTCGCTGCTAAACCTACGTGCAAGCAGAGGTTCTTGTTGCCAACGTTGACCGTCCTGCCCGCAAAATCCTTGGGCAGCTCCTCCTGGCACACGAAAGGAGCCTGCATTGCAGACCAAGCATGGCAGAAATGAGGCAATGGAAGGGCAGCGTTGAGGATCCCCACGCTGCTGGCTGATGTCTGCACGGGACCCCTCCAGCCCTTGCGGGCACATCTTCTCTTCCTGCCTGCGACATTCCTGGGCCTCTCCTTGTGGTACTTGAAAGGAGCCTCCGTGACCCAGTGGTCATCTCAGAAATGAGGAAATGAAGTGGCATCCTTGACGGAAACCAAAACCAAGCCGTGCCCTGAGTGAGGCTGCTCTGCTTTGCAGGTGAGTGTGCTGGCAAATTCCTGCCTGCGTGCAGGGAGTGAAGGCCTGGGGCGGTGCAGGAGCAGTATAAAAGCAGCCCCTTCTCCTCACTCTCTCATCCACACCTCTCGCCTCCATCTCCTTTGGAACAAGGTGAGTCTGAAGATCTTTCTCCTCCTTCTCCTTCTTGACGGGCATTTCTCAGCCCATTTGTGCCGCTTTGAACAATGCAGGCGTTTGGAGCTGTGTGCTATGAGAGAGGAAAGAGATCCGAAGCTGCGGGTTTCGCAGAAGTTGGGACTTGACTGAGGTGTCTCCTGAGAAGTGGGAGAGGAGCGGACCTTCATGGGCTTGCTTGCTTTTGGGAGGGCTTTTAAGGGATGACAGAGATCTGAAGCCAGTGGGACCCCGTGCACAACCTCCATCTCTCTTCTCAGCCTCGTGTTTTGTATCTCTCGTGCTGGAGCGACAGGCTGTTCCTCACCCAGCCTTCATGTGCTGCTTCCCCTGCCCTCTCTTCCCGCAGGTGCAGCTCCAGCCCCAAGCCATGTCCTGCTACAACTCCTGCCTGCCCTGCCAGCCCTGCGGCCCGACCCCGCTGGCCAACAGCTGTAATGAGCCCTGTTGCCTGCAGTGCCCGGACTCCAGGGTGATCATCCAGCCCTCCCCGGTGGTGGTGACCCTGCCCGGACCCATCCTCAGCTCCTTCCCACAGAACACCGCCGTGGGCTCCTCCACCTCCGCTGCCGTTGGCAGCATCCTCAGCCAAGGGGGAGTGCCCATCAGCTCCGGGGGCTTTGGCCTCTCCGGCTTCGGCAGCGGCTCCTGCGGCAGCAGGTGCTTCCCCTGCTAAAGCTGCTGCCCATGGCCCTGGGGAAGGTCCCCACGGACACCCCAGCTGGGACCGCACTGGGGGCGCAGCATCGGCTTGTTGCTTTCAGAGACGCTGAGCAGCCCCAGCACCCCTTGCAAAAGGACGGGGCCGGGCTGGGCTCTCGCAAAGCACGGCCCGTGCCTGCCTTTCCCCTCTCCCACTCACTCCTTTCCCTCCCGTCTCCTTCTTCTCTTGTGCTCCCCTGGGCTGGCAGCCCCACAAAGCCAGCCTAGGGAGGACTTGCTGGCCCTGCTCCCTCTGTGGGGCGGACACAGGGACACCTGCTGGCATCCCTGCCCCACAGCCATGGGGCACAGGTTTACCCACCCTCGCTGCTCCCTGCACAGGCATCTCCACTCTTGCCCTCTTTTGACTCATTAAAGTTCCGATGCATCCCAGCCTGCGCTTCCGTCTCGCATTTGTCTCTGCAGATCTTCTCCCAACCTGTCCAGGAGGGGAGATGTTGCGTGGGGTTATTGAGGAGGGGGTTGTTGCCCATGGCTCTGCAGAGACCATTAACGCATGCTTGCTTGGACTCTGCTTATCCCTGCATCAGGTGGGGGCGCCTTTGCTTTCCAAATTCCCTGTTTTTTGGGGGCTGGACGGGGTCATCGCATGCTTTCCAAAGACCATAGCTACTCCACAGATGATTTTAGCTCTGTCAGCTGAACATTGTCTTCTCAACGCTCAGCAAGCGTCAGCCTCTCCTCCCGCGCCAAGCCCTCAAGCCCCCTCACCAGCCTGGCCGCCCTCTGCTCATCTCCCTCCACTCGGTCAAGGGCTTTCCTGCGTCACAGCCCAGAACTTGCACTGGCTTCTCGCTGCTGTCAGGGAAACGCGGAGCAGAGTGGGATGCGTCGCCCCCACCCATCTCCTGGCTACGCTCTGCTCATATTGCCCGTGGTGCTGACGACCACCCTCGGTGCCCAGGAGCAGTGCTGGCACTGGCACCCCTTTGGGGGGGGTTACTGCCAAGGCACCTTTCCCTGGCCCTGCTTGTGGGCTGCTGCTTGTCCGCGCTGAAGGACGTGTGGGTAGACAGGGCTGGCTGCTCCCAAGCCAGCTGCCCTTCGAGGCTCTGGGTCAGCTTGTGTGCTCTCGCCCAGCTGTGGCCTGCAGCAGGTCAGCAGGTCTCCTTCACTGGAGGCCTTTCTTGCTGCTGTGTCCCTGCCCCGAGTCTCTCCCTGCCTCCCCGATTGCCCAGAACCTTTCTAGGAAGCCCGGGATACACCCAGGGAAGGAGCAGACAAAGAAGCTTTGCACTGAAAAGAGAGCAAAAGCAGGAGTGTCAAAGGCAATCACCCACCACCTCGCACAAGCAGACGAGGACGTGGTCTTACGAGACAGAGCTGTGGGACAGATTGCTTCCAGTTTATTGCTGAGCGTGCTGTTCTGTGGCAGGAATTGTCCTTGGGTCACTTCAGGTGAGCAGTGCTGGTTGTGTCCCCTGACAGGTGCTTGCCCGTGCCTTGCCTCCACTGCAGGGGACGCAGAGTGAGAAAGAGAGGTGGCCTTGATGCTGGGCACGCACCGTGCAGCAAGAGCCAGTGCTTTGGGGGGTTCTCTGCACTGCTTTAGCCACACATTCAAAGCACAGCAGCACCATGGGCTGCTATGGAGACAGTTCCCTCTGGCACAGCCTGGCTGCCCCTTTTGTCCCTCCTGTTGTCCCATGCCGTCATTTTCTGCTCCTCTGGTCTCCTCGTCCAGAACAGGGACAGCCAGGGTAAGAGGCATTTGTCTTCCTCTTCTCCTTTCTGCTCTTCCCACTCTTTTCCCCACCCCACAAGCCTTGGGGGCTTCTGCCCTCCCAGGGCTTGTCACAGCCCACGCCACTCAAGCTACGTCAGCTGTGGCCACGCTAATTCTTCTGCAGCACGCGCACAGAGGCCACGAGGCCACATCTGGGGAGAGGCTCAGCAAAGCTGGCCCTGCTGGCCGGGGCCTCTGGACGAGTCACGGTTGCCTCGCTCACCTGGGCCCAATATGGTTTAGTATCTTCATCAGTGACTCTGACAGTGGGGTTGAGGCACCCTCAGCAAGTCCGTGCCTGCCACCGAGCTGAGCGGTGCAGTGGATACACTTGAGGGGAAGGAAGCAACCCAGAGGGATCTTAACAGGCCTGAGGAACGCTCCCATGTCAAACTCAGCAAGCACAACAAGGACAAGTGCAGCAGTCGGCACCTACGTTTGAGCAGTGTCCAATCTCAACACCAATTGGAGGAAGAATTGGTGGAGAGCAGCCGTGCAGAGATGAACTTGGACAGATTGGTGGTTTGAAAGTCAGAGAGAAGCCGGGAAGCTGTGCTTGCATCCTGGGCTGCATCCAACTAGCGCGGCCAGCAGCACGAGGGAGGCGATTCTCTGCTTCTAGTCTGCTCTTGAGAGCCCCTCTGGAGAACTGTGTACATGCTACGATTCCCAGAGAAGGACCGGTTGCAGCAGCTGCAGAGAAAGACTACGAATAGGAGAGGAGGGATGTATCGCCCCTCCTCCCAAGCAAGCTTGAGGCATTTCAGGCTTCTCATCCTGGAGAAGGCAAGGCTCAGGGCAGACTTCACTGCAGCCCGAATGGGGCTTGGAAGAAAGTGTGGCAGGGACTTTTTTTATCATGGCCTACAAATCAAATCAGAAGAATGAATCGCAGGTAGAGTTGCACTCAATGCTATCAAAAGTCTTTTCAAACAGGATGATTCCACGATTCTATGAATTGCCCTTCTTACAAAGCAAGGTTGAGGGCGTTGGGTTTTTTCAGCGTGGAGAAGAGAAGGCTGAGTGGAGAACTTAGTGCAGCCCTTCGATATAAAAAGGGACTTGTAAGAGTCAGAGATGGACATTTTATCCTGGCCTGTCGTGATGGGACAAGGAGCCCCCGTTTTGGACTACAACAGGGTAGATGCAGCTGGGAGGTAAGGAAGACATTTCTGATGGTGAGGGTGGTAGGACAGAGGAAAAGGGGTTCCGGGAGAATGATGGAATCGCCCAGCTTCGGAAGTGTTCAAGGTCAAGTTTCCTGGAACACTGAGTAACGTGGTCTAGCGAAAGCCGTGCCTGCTCATTGCAGGAGGGTTGGACCAGGGGATCTTTGGAAGGCTCTTGCAATCCACACTACTGTGTGATCCCATGACAAAGTGACTCTGTGCTGTGGCAGTCACTGCTCCCTGTTCCTTCCTCAGAGGATGCTGTGGTCAGGATGGGTTGTCTGCCCCCTCCTGGAAGGCAGTGCCTATGTCCTCTCGGTACCACATTCCTACCTGAGGACTTGTGAAACCATGGGGAGTTTCCCGATAGAAAAAAATGCAAGCACAGTCAAGTGGATGGTTCTCCATTCAAGGAGAACCAGGCAATTACATCCCGATGAAAAGAAAAGGCAGGCAATGTCAGAACGAAGAGGATCCCTCGATGCAGGACTGAGAATAATCTACACAAGTCTCTGTTGATAATCACAGCATAACTATTGGCAATAACCCCCTCCCAGAGACACCCCAGAACAACATCTCCTTCCCTGGGCATCTTGGGAGAGCACCTGCAGGGGAAAGGATGAGACGGAAGCGCCGGCAGGGATGCATCCGAACTTTAATGGTGCAAGGAGGGAAACGAGGCCGATGGGAGCAGAGACCTCCGTGCAGGCAGCAGCTTTAGCAGGGGAAGCACCTGCTGCCGCAGGAGCGGCTGCCGAAGCCGGAGAGGCCAAAGCCCCCGGAGCTGATGGGCACTCCCCCTTGGCTGAGGATGCTGCCAACGGCAGCGGAGGTGGAGGAGCCCACGGCGGTGTTCTGTGGGAAGGAGCTGAGGATGGGTCCGGGCAGGGTCACCACCACCGGGGAGGGCTGGATGAGCACCCTGGAGTCCGGGCACTGCAGGCAACAGGGCTCATTGCAGCTGTTGGCCAGCGGGGTCGGGCCGCAGGGCTGGCAGGGCAGGCAGGAGTTGTAGCAGGACATGGCTTGGGGCTGGAGCTGCACCTGTGGGAAGAGAGGGCAGGGGAAGCAGAACATGAAGGCTGGGTGAGGAACAGCCTGTAAACCCAGCGTGGGGGAGTCAAGACAAGACAACCTGCAAATGAGAGCTTCCTGTTTTATAGGGAGACTTTGGATGTTCTCTTCCCCTTCCCCAGAAATTTCCCCACCAAAAGGGACCAAGCCCAAGGGGAGCCCTGCCAAACCTTTCACTCCCTTCAGCCAAGCCCCAGCCTCTCTCCATGCCACAAGTTCTGCACCCTGCCCTCTCTCATGACCAGCAGTTCCTTCACCAAGCATAGGAGAGAGGGCTGGGTATGGGCTGAGAAATTCTGAGGGAGCTGAGCAGGAAGGGAAAGAGCCTCAGACTCACCTTGTTCTGAAGGAGATGGAGGTGAGAGCACTGGATGAGAGAGTGAGGAGAAAGGGCTGCTTTTATACTGCTCCTGCGCTGCCCCAGGCGCACGCTCACTGCACGCAGGCAGTAATTTGCCAGCACACTCACCCGCAAAGCAAAGCAGCCTCCCTCATGGCACAGGCTGGGGTTTGGTGCCCGTCAATGCTGTCATTTCACTTCCTCATTTCTGAGATGACCACTAGAACACGGAGCTGCCCTTGCCAGCGGGAAATTCAGCCCTGTGTGGGCAGGAGCCTGGGGACGGCGCACACTCCGGGCTTTGCCTCACCCCAGAAGCCTGACACAGGAGCCGTCCAACAGGAGAGCATGATTCACTGTGGGCAGCAGTGTTTGTCGCAGGAATCTTGCCTCCTGAAGGCTTTGCCTTGCCCTGCTGGGATGCGTACCAGTTCCCTCCATGTGAGGGTGCTGATTGATGAGAAGCTCCATACGAGTCGGCAACATGCGCTCACAGCCCACAAAGCCATGCGTATCCTGGGCTGCGTCCAAAGAAGCGTGGCCGGAGGGCGAGGAACGTGATTCTCCCCCTCTACCTTGCCTCCTGCCACCCCAGCTGGAGTATTGTGTCCACTTCTGCAATCCCCAACACAGGAAGGGTATAGAACTCTTGGAAGGGGTCCAGAGTGAGCCAGGAAGACCATCAGAGGCTGGAGCACCTCTGCTGTGAGGACAGGCTGAGAGAGTTGGGGTTCTTCAGCCTGGAGAAGAGAAGGGTGAGGAAGACCTTTGAGCAGCCTGCCAGTACCGCAAGGGTCTCCAGAAAAGCTGGGGAGGGAATTTTCACCCGGGCAAAGTGTGAAAGGATGAGGGGGAATGGCTTCAAATTGGGAGGAGGATTTAGATGAGACATTAGGAAGAAATTCTTCACGGTGAGGGTGGTGACACAGTGGCAGAGGTTTCCCAGGGAAGGGGTGGAAGCCTTTTCCAGGGACAAGCTCAAGGCTAAATTTTATGGGCCTGGAAAACTTGATCCAGTGGGAGGTGTCTATTCCCGTGGCGGAGGGCTTGGAACTGGATGGCATTAAAGGTCCCTTCCAACACGAACCATTCCATGATTCTATGCAGGTGTGATTCTATATCTGCAGGGCACGGAAGGGCATCACCTCCTTGATGTCATCTGAGAGCTGCTTCTGTGCTCTGGGCCCTTCTGATTACGTCCACTCTGAGCATCCTCAGGCACGAGACTCTATGGCTCTGGCAGCCCTCGTTTGCTGGGGAAATGCCGGCAGATTCCTTGCTTCTCCAGTGCTGTTGGGTTGTTTTGGGGGCTGGGCAGGCTTTCCGGCTATGGGAAGGGAGGCGCGCTGACACTTCAAGTGCCTGTCAGAGGACGGCCCCCCTGCCACCCAAGGATGAGTCCCGGCGGGTAGGGAGATGGTTTATGCAACTCTTGCTTTCCCTGCACGGAGCATTCAGGAGAGCCCTCACCGCAACCCAGTCTCTTTGAGCAAGAACCGCAGGATCCTCTGGGAGACCAGCAGCCGTGTCAGATCTCAGTCCCTGCACTGCCCTCTGCCCAAGCCTCTGCTTCGCCAGTTGCTGTGAAAGGACTGTGAGAGCAGACAGGGCCAAGAGCCTCGCTTACATGAAATGCACACCATTTGCTGAGAGGCCTATCCCAGCGCAGCCAGGCACATCATCCGAGAAGGCTGTGAGGTTGGTCAGGCCTGATTTCCCCTCCATAAATCCATGCTGACCGCTCACAATCACCTTCCTGTCCTCTCATCTTGAGAAATGACTTCCAGGATGATTTGCTCCCTCACAGTTGCAGATTCCAGGCTGAGGCTGAACAGCCTCTCATTCCCTGGCTCCTCCTTCTTGCCATTCCTCAAGTCAAGAGAGCCACTGCCACTCTTGCACACATCTGATGCATTGCCTGACTGCTGGCACTTCCAAAGGGAGCTGGGAGCAGCCTTGACACCAAGAAACTCCCTCCCCTGCACGGCTTTAGGGCGCTTGCACTCACGTCAATCCAATCTCTTTACATGTTCCCAGTCCTCATCCTCCTCTACTGTGCCCAAGTCTTTCCAGCTCCAGGTCTTCTGAGGAACGTCAGCAGCCCAATCTCTTCGCAGCAAGTGCTTCCAGTAAAGAGCAAGGCCAAGAACCCTGTGAGCAGCTACCTTTCCTGTATGCCCTGTCCCCTGTGACACTGCTCCCTTCAGTGATGGGGCTGCCTTGGCCCAAGCCTCGCTGCTAAACCTACGTGCAAGCAGAGGTTCTTGTTGCCCACGTTGACCGTCCTGCCCGCAAAATCCTTGGGCAGCTCCTCCTGGCACACGAAAGGAGCCTGCATTGCAGACCAAGCATGTCAGAAATGAGGCAATGGAAGGGCAGCGTTGAGGATCCCCACGCTGCTGGTTGATGTCTGCACGGGACTCCTCCAGCCCTTGCGGGCACATCTTCTCTTCCTGCCTGTGACATTCTTGGGCCTCTCCTTGTGGTACTTGAAAGGAGCCTCCGTGACCCAGTGGTCATCTCAGAAATGAGGAAATGAAGTGGCATCCTTGACGGAAACCAAAACCAAGCCGTGCCCTGAGTGAGGCTGCTCTGCTTTGCAGGTGAGTGTGCTGGCAAATTCCTGCCTGCGTGCAGGGAGTGAAGGCCTGGGGCGGTGCAGGAGCAGTATAAAAGCAGCCCCTTCTCCTCACTCTCTCATCCACACCTCTCGCCTCCATCTCCTTTGGAACAAGGTGAGTCTGAAGATCTTTCTCCTCCTTCTCCTTCTTGACGGGCATTTCTCAGCCCATTTGTGCCGCTTTGAACAATGCAGGCGTTTGGAGCTGTGTGCTATGAGAGAGGAAAGAGATCCGAAGCTGCAGGATTCGCAAAAGTTGGGACTTGACTGAGGTGTCTCCTGAGAAGTGGGAGAGGAGCGGACCTTCATGGGCTTGCTTGCTTTTGGGAGGGCTTTTAAGGGATGACAGAGATCTGAAGCCAGTGGGACCCCGTGCACAACCTCCATCTCTCTTCTCAGCCTCGTGTTTTGTATCTCTCGTGCTGGAGCGACAGGCTGTTCCTCACCCAGCCTTCATGTGCTGCTTCCCCTGCCCTCTCTTCCCACAGGTGCAGCTCCAGCCCCAAGCCATGTCCTGCTACAACTCCTGCCTGCCCTGCCAGCCCTGCGGCCCGACCCCGCTGGCCAACAGCTGCAATGAGCCCTGTTGCCTGCAGTGCCCGGACTCCAGGGTGCTCATCCAGCCCTCCCCGGTGGTGGTGACCCTGCCCGGACCCATCCTCAGCTCCTTCCCACAGAACACCGCCGTGGGCTCCTCCACCTCCGCTGCCGTTGGCAGCATCCTCAGCCAAGGGGGAGTGCCCATCAGCTCCGGGGGCTTTGGCCTCTCCGGCTTCGGCAGCGGCTCCTGCGGCAGCAGGTGCTTCCCCTGCTAAAGCTGCTGCCCATGGCCCTGGGGAAGGTCCCCACGGACACCCCAGCTGGGACCGCACTGGGGGCGCAGCATCGGCTTGTTGCTTTCAGAGACGCTGAGCAGCCCCAGCACCCCTTGCAAAAGGACGGGGCCGGGCTGGGCTCTCGCAAAGCACGGCCCGTGCCTGCCTTTCCCCTCTCCCACTCACTCCTTTCCCTCCCGTCTCCTTCTTCTCTTCTGCTCCCCTGGGCTGGCAGCCCCACAAAGCCAGCCTAGGGAGGACTTGCTGGCCCTGCTCCCTCTGTGGGGTGGACACAGGGACACCTGCTGGCATCCCTGCCCCACAGCCATGGGGCACAGGTTTACCCACCCTCACTGCTCCCTGCACAGGCATCTCCACTCTTGCCCTCTTTTGACTCATTAAAGTTCCGATGCATCCCAGCCTGCGCTTCCGTCTCGCATTTGTCTCTGCAGATCTTCTCCCAACCTGTCCAGGAGGGGAGATGTTGCATCGTTTTGTGGTTTGGGATTTTTTCGAGGAATTTTTCTTCCTTTTGCCAATAAAGGGAATTTCAGCAGATGCGACGGGGGATGGGGAGAGGACGTTTCCGGGGAAAACGGGAGAGAGGTCGTGCCCGGACATCCGTTTTCCTCTTGGACGGCAGTGGTGGCAACAGCAGCGGCAGTCCCTGAATGCATACGTTTTCCAATCTCTGAAGGAAAGATCACGGTTCAGCTGAATCTTCCACAACTCCGGCAGAACTCGCACTAAATTTCCATCTCCCTCCCCCGCCCTTCCCCGGCTGCGGGGGGGCCGCGCTTCCCCATGCAGGGCAGCGACTGCTCGCCAGCTCTTAAAGAGTCCTGCATCGCAAGATTTTGGGTACAGGACTCAATCTATTTCTTAAGACTTTTAGGTTTTAGTTGTGATTTGTGTTGATTCTGTTTTGTATACACATATATTTGTAGCTAAGAACTGTTATCTCTTCTATACAATTTTTTTTTCCTGATTAAAGATCTTTAATACCTGATAACAGATCTTAGTTTTCATCTAAACTAAGACTGATAATTGGCGCCCAACGTGGGGACGAGAGAGCAAAGAAGAAGAACAGTTCTGCCATCATGATGTTTGTTGTGAGTTTCGAGTTCATATGGACCATGCTGTACTACATATTTGCTTTCTGTTGGTACAGAACTATGCCGAAAGGTCCGGCTGGCTTAATTCATCTGAGTGCAGCGGCCAGTAGAACTCAGATAGCTGTGATCGTTATCGAGTTCTTATTTTGGGTCTATAGTGTTATGGATTCAGTGTCTATGGGTTTCATTTGGGATGTGTTCTTAAGGTTGTACTCCTGCACCAGCCCAAGCTGTTACATCTGGGGACCTAGTGATAATGTTACCTACTCTCAGGGAGGGACACAGGAGAGTGTTTCTTTTCAACCTGTTAATCAGTCACCTTTTAGGTTTGCTAGAACAGCTTTTGAGAAACTTAACCTTTTGCTAGATTCCAGGAATATCCTACCTTTGGTGAATTGTCTGCAAGTTGGTTTAATTAGGATCTATCTTATGTATGAAGCCAGGAATAGGGGTGGTCAGGAATGCAACCAAAAGCAAGGAAAGAGAAAAAAGAAGAGAGAGAGTAAGACACCTGATGCTATGGTAGCTCAGGATGTGGATAAACCAGAGGAACAGTCTGAGCCGATGAAAGTTGTAGCTCAAGATGTGGATAAACCAGAGGAACAGTCTGAGCCGATGACAGTTGCCCCTATCCAGAAAAGGAAATACAAGACCAAATCAGTTCGTCCAGTTGATGATGACGGGGAAGCGGAAGCGGGTCCTTCGCATACTGCAGATCCAGAACCAGAGATGGTTACTGAATCGCTCTCTTATGACAACCTTCGTGGCTTGTGAAAGGACGTTACCCGACATGCAGATGAGCCTATCCTGACTTGGATGATCCGAGTGTGGGATCTTATGGGTGACAGTTTGCAACTTGATGGTTCTGAAGCCAAGTATTTAAAGGCTCTGGCCCGGGATACAGGTATTGAACAGGTATTTGTGAGGGAATCAAGACCCCTTTCATTCTGGGCACGAGTTCTAGGCAGTGTGAGAGAGAGGTTCCCTCACAAAGATATCCTGCAGGCACATCATCTTAAGACAGCTTGGAAGACTGTGGAAGACGTGATTTTACATCTGAGGGAAATGGCACTGCCAGAAATACTTTATGGAAGAGATGGACAACCCCTCACCGACCCAGACAAGGTTACATGCACACCAGAAATGTGGTGGAAGCTTTCCTGTGGTGCACCAGGTGCCTTCTCCCATTATGTGGCGTCCATGTATTTGGAGCCTGACCAAGATTTGGTGGGTGTCGCAGCAGGTAAACTCAGGACATATGCGAAGATGGTCCATGGCCCCATGCAGGAACGTATCGCTGTGGTAGAAACAGCACTTGAGAGGATAGATAAGAGGATGGACAAGCAGCAAAAGGAGATCATGGAAACTCTTCAAAATCTTCAAGTGGCACCAGTGCGAATCAAAGCCTCTGAGTCCAGAGGTGGACACCTCCCGGCTAGGGGAAGAGAACAGACTTCACGGATGGATCTGTGGTATTTCTTGGTTGACCATGGAGAAGATATGAGTTGGTGGGACAGGAAACCTACCCATGCCCTGGCAGCCCGGGTACAAGAATTGAAGGAGAACGAGAAAAGAAAATCAGCAAAAGTAAGTGCAGTGCCAGTCTGCCAAGGATCTGACCCACTAGAGGGAACCTCCAAAATGTACCCATCACTAAAGAGTTGCTGTCACTGCAACGGCTGTTAGAGGGGCCCTGCCTCTGGCCAGGTAGAGGCACGGGACAACCGTGTCTATTGGACTGTGTGGATCCGGTGGCCTGGCACATCCGACCCACAAAAATACGAGGCTTTAGTTGACACTGGCGCTCAATGTACGTTAATGCCATCTCAGGACACGTGGGCCCGGAAACTGTTGCTATTTCTGGGGTGACTGGGGGATCTCAAGAGCTGACTGTGTTGGAAGCTGAAGTGAGCTTGACCGGGAAAGACTGGCAAAAACACCCCATTGTTACTGGTCCGGCCGCCCCATGTATCCTGGGAATTGACTACCTTCAAAATGGCTATTTCAAGGATCCAAAGGGACATAGATGGGCTTTTGGAATAGCTGCTGTAGAGACAGAAGAGATTAAACAGCTAAAGTCACTGCCGGGTCTCTCAGAGAGTCCTTCTGCTGTCGGATTGTTGAAGGTTGAGGAACAACGGGTGCCAATTGCCACCACAACAGTGCATCGTCGACAATACCGAACGAACCGTGACTCTGTGATTCCCATCCATAAGATGATTCGAGAATTGGAGCACCAAGGGGTGATTAGTAAGACTCACTCACCTTTCAATAGCCCCATTTGGCCCGTGCGTAAGTCTGATGGAGGATGGAGATTAACTGTGGACTATCGTGGCTTGAATGAGGTGACTCCACCGCTGAGCGCCGCTGTGCCAGACATGTTAGAACTTCAGTATGAACTGGAATCCAAGGCAGCGAAGTGGTACGCCACGATTGACACTGCTAATGCCTTCTTCTCCATTCCTCTAGCTGCAGAGTGCAGGCCACAGTTCGCCTTCACCTGGAGGGGCGTGCAATACACCTGGAACCGATTGCCCCAGGGGTGGAAACATAGTCCCACCATCCGTCATGGACTAATTCAAGAAGCACTAGAGAAAGGTGAGGCTCCAGAACATCTGCAGTACATCGACGACATCATTGTGTGGGGGGACACAGCAGAAGAGGTTTTTGAGAAAGGAAAGAAGATCATCCAGATTCTCTTGGAAGCTGGGTTTGCAATCAAACAGAGTAAAGTTAAGGGACCTGCCCAAGAAATACAGTTCCTGGGAGTGAAGTGGCAAGACGGACGTCGCCAGATTCCAACAGAAGTTATCAACAAGATCACAGCAATGTCTCCACCGACCAGCAAGAAGGAAACACAAGCATTCTTGGGTGCCATAGGTTTCTGGAGGATGCATATCCCGGCATACAGTCAGATCGTAAGCCCTCTCTACTTGGTAACCCGCAAGAAGAATGATTTCCACTGGGGCCCTGAACAACAGCAAGCTTTTGAGCAGATTAAGCGGGAGATTGCTCATGCTGTAGCCCTTGGACCGGTCAGGACAGGACCAGATGTGAAGAACGTGCTCTACTCTTCAGCCGGGAATAACGGTCTTTCCTGGAGCCTTTGGCAGAAAATGCCTGGCGAATCTCGAGGCCGACCACTTGGATTCTGGAGTCGAGGCTACAGAGGATCTGAAGCCAAATACAGCCCAACAGAGAAAGAGATCTTAGCTGCTTATGAAGGAGTTCAAGCTGCCTCAGAGGTAATTGGAACAGAAACTCAGCTCCTCCTGGCACCTCGATTACCAGTGCTAAGGTGGATGTTCAGTGGGCGGGCTGCCCCCACCCATCATGCTACTGATGCTACCTGGAGCAAATGGGCTGCTCTGATCACACAACGCGCCCGTATTGGGAAACCAAATCGTCCTGGGATCCTGGAAATCATCACGAACTGGCCTGAAGGTGAGAACTTTGGTTTAGCAGATGAAGAGGAAGAAGAACAGGTAACACGTGCAGAGGAAGCGCCACCATACAATCAGTTGCCAAAAGAAGAAGTACACTATGCCCTCTTTACAGATGGTTCCTGCCGCATTGTGGGGACAAATCGAAGATGGAAAGCAGCCGTGTGGAGCCCCACACGACAAGTTGCAGAAGCCATTGAGGGAAAAGGTGGATCAAGTCAATTTGCAGAACTCAAAGCTGTCCAATTGGCTCTGGACATTGCTGAACGAGAGAAGTGGCCGAAGCTTTACCTCTATACTGACTCATGGATGGTGGCCAATGCATTGTGGGGATGGTTAGACCGATGGAAGAAAGCCAACTGGGAACGCAGAGGGAAACCCATCTGGGCTGCAGATATATGGCAAGATATCACCACCCGTGCAGAGAAGCTGATCGTGAGAGTCCGTCATGTGGATGCACACGTGCCCAAGGATCGAGCCAATGAGGAACATCGCAACAACGAACAGGCAGACTGAGCTGCACAAGTCAAGGTGTCACCGATAGATCTGGATTGGCAGCATAAAGGAGAGTTGTTCCTGGCTTGATGGGCCCATGATGCCTCAGGCCATCAGGGCAGAGATGCCACTTATAGATGGGCACGAGACCGAGGGGTGGATTTAACCATGGACATTATCTCCCAGGTTATCCATAATTGTGAGACATGTGTCGCCATCAAACAGGCTAAGAGACTGAAACCCTTATGGTATGGTGGACGTTGGGATAAGTATAAATATGGAGAGGCCTGGCAGGTTGATTATATCACTCTGCCGCAGACCCGCCAAGGTAAGCGCTATGTGCTCACCATGGTGGAAGCAACTACCGGATGGCTGGAGACATACCCAGTTCCTCACGCCACTGCTCGGAACACCATTCTAGGTCTGGAAAAGCAAGTCTTGTGGCGACATGGCACTCCAGAACGGATTGAGTCAGATAATGGAACTCATTTCAAGAATAGTTTAGTTACCACCTGGGCAAAGGAGCACGGCATTCAGTGGGTGTATCATATCCCCTACCACGCACCAGCTGCCGGGAAGGTTGAACGGTGTAATGGACTGTTGAAAACCACTTTGAAGGCATTGGGTGGGGGGATTTTCAAACATTGGGACCAACATTTAGCAAAGGCTACATGGTTGGTCAACACTAGAGGCTCTGTCAATCAGTCAGATTTCCTTCATACTGTAGACGGAGATAAAGTCCCTGTGATCCACCTGAGAGGTATGTTAGGGAAAACTGTTTGGGTTAAACCTGTCTCGAGCAAAGGCAAGCCCATTCGTGGGATTGTCTTTGCTCAAGGATCTGGTTGCACTTGGTGGGTGATGCAGGAAGATGGAAAAACACGATGTATACCTCAAGGGGACCTTATCTTTGGATGAGTTGTTCATATTCTATGTGCCTATCTGTATATATATATAGTTGAAAATACGTATGTATAAATTTAAGTCTGATTGTTGGCATGGAAGAAAAATTCGGGGTGGATAATGTTGTGGTTTGGGATTTTTCCGAGGAATTTTTCTTCCTTTTGCCAATAAAGGGAATTTCAGCAGATGCGAGGGGGGATGGGGGGAGGACGTTTCCGAGGAAACCGGGACAGAGGTCGTGCCCAGACATCCGTATACAATTTTTTTTTCCTGATTAAAGATCTTTAATATCTGATAACAGATCTTAGTTTTCATCTAAACTAAGACACGTGGGGTTGTTGCCCATGGCTCTGCAGAGACCATTAACGCATGCTTGCTTGGACTCTGCTTATCCCTGCATCAGGTGGGGGCGCCTTTGCTTTCCAAATTCTCTGTGTTTGGGGGCTGGACGGGGTCATCGCATGCTTTCCAAAGACCATAGCTACTCCACAGATGATTTTAGCTCTGTCAGCTGAACATTGTCTTCTCAACGCTCAGCAAGCATCAGCCTCTCCTCCCCCGCCAAGCCCTCAAGCCCCCTCACCAGCCTGGCCGCCCTCTGCTCATCTCCCTCCACTCGGTCAAGGGCTTTCCTGCGTCACAGCCCAGAACTCGCACTGGCTTCTCGCTGCTGTCAGGGAAACGCGGAGCAGAGTGGGATGCGTCGCTCCCACCCATCTCCTGGCTACGCTCTGCTCATATGGCCCGTGGTGCTGACGACCACCCTCGGTGCCCAGGAGCAGTGCTGGCACTGGCACCCCTTTGGGGGGGGTTACTGCCAAGGCACCTTTCCCTGGCCCTGCTTGTGGGCTGCTGCTTGTCCGCGCTGAAGGACGTGTGGGCAGACAGGGCTGGCTGCTCCCAAGCCAGCTGCCCTTCGAGGCTCTGGGTCAGCTTGTGTGCTCTCGCCCAGCTGTGGCCTGCAGCAGGTCAGCAGGTCTCCTTCACTGGAGGCCTTTCTTGCTGCTGTGTCCCTGCCCCGAGTCTCTCCCTGCCTCCCCGATTGCCCAGAACCTTTCTAGGAAGCCCGGGATACACCCAGGGAAGGAGCAGACAAAGAAGCTTTGCACTGAAAAGAGAGCAAAAGCAGGAGTGTCAAAGGCAATCACCCACCACCTTGCACAAGCAGACGAGGACGTGGTCTTACGAGACAGAGCTGTGGGACAGATTGCTTCCACTTTATTGCTGAGCGTGCTGTTCTGTGACAGGAATTGTCCTTGGGTCACTTCAGGTGAGCAGTGCTGGTTGTGTCCCCTGACAGGTGCTTGCCCGTGCCTTGCCTCCACTGCAGGGGATGCAGAGTGAGAAAGAGAGGTGGCCTTGATGCTGGGCAAGCACCGTGCAGCAAGAGCCAGTGCTTTGGGGGGTTCTCTGCACTGCTTTAGCCACACATTCAAAGCACAGCAGCACCATGGGCTGCTATGGAGACAGTTCCCTCTGGCACAGCCTGGCTGCCCCTTTTGTCCCTCCTGTTGTCCCATGCCGTCATTTTCTGCTCCTCTGGTCTCCTCGTCCAGAACAGGGACAGCCAGGGTAAGAGGCATTTGTCTTCCTCTTCTCCTTTCTTCTCTTCCCACTCTTTTCCCCACCCCACAAGCCTTGGGGGCTTCTGCCCTCCCAGGGCTTGTCACAGCCCACGCCACTCAAGCTACGTCAGCTGTGGCCATGCTAATTCTTCTGCAGCACGCGCACAGAGGCCACGAGGCCACATCTGGGGAGAGGCTCAGCAAAGCTGGCCCTGCTGGCCGGGGCCTCTGGACGAGTCACGGTTGCCTCGCTCACCTGGGCCCAATATGGTTTAGTATCTTCATCAGTGACTTTGACAGTGGGGTTGAGGTACCCTCAGCAAGTCCGTGCCTGCCACCGAGCTGAGCGGTGCAGCGGATACGCTTGAGGGGAAGGAAGCAACCCAGAGGGATCTTAACAGGCCTGAGGAACGCTCCCATGTCAAACTCAGCAACCACAACAAGGACAAGTGCAGCAGTCGGCACCTTCGTTTGAGCAGTGTCCAATCTCAACACCAATTGGAGGAAAAATTGGTGGAGAGCAGCCGTGCAGAGATGAACTTGGACAGATTGGTGGTTTGAAAGTCAGAGAGAAGCCGGGAAGCTGTGCTTGCATCCTGGGCTGCATCCAACTAGCGCGGCCAGCAGCACGAGGGAGGCGATTCTCTGCTTCTAGTCTGCTCTTGAGAGCCCCTCTGGAGAACTGTGTACATGCTACGATTCCCAGAGAAGGACCGGTTGCAGCAGCTGCAGAGAAAGACTACGAATAGGAGAGGAGGGATGTATCGCCCCTCCTCCCAAGCAAGCTTGAGGCATTTCAGGCTTCTCATCCTGGAGAAGGCAAGGCTCAGGGCAGACTTCACTGCAGCCCGAATGGGGCTTGGAAGAAAGTGTGGCAGGGACTTTTTTTATCATGGCCTACAAATCAAATCAGAAGAATGAATCGCAGGTAGAGTTGCACTCAATGATATCAAAAGTCTTTTCAAACAGGATGATTCCACGATTCCATGAATTGCCCTTCTTACAAAGCAAGGTTGAGGGCGTTGGGTTTTTTCAGCGTGGAGAAGAGAAGGCTGAGTGGAGAACTTAGTGCAGCCCTTCGATATGAAAAGGGACTTGTAAGAGTCAGAGATGGACATTTCATCCTGGCCTGTCGTGACGGGACAAGGAGCCCCCGTTTTGGACTACAACAGGGTAGATGCAGCTGGGAGGTAAGGAAGACATTTCTGATGGTGAGGGTGGTAGGACAGAGGAAAAGGGGTTCCCGGAGAATGATGGAATCGCCCAGCTTCGCAAGTGTTCAAGGTCAAGTTTCCTGGAACACTGAGTAACGTGGTCTAGCGAAAGCCGTGCCTGCTCATTGCAGGAGGGTTGGACCAGGGGATCTTTGGAAGGCTCTTGCAATCCACACTACTGTGTGATCCCATGACAAAGTGACTCTGTGCTGTGGCAGTCACTGCTCCCTGTTCCTTCCTCAGAGGATGCTGTGGTCAGGATGGGTTGTCTGCCCCCTCCTGGAAGGCAGTTCCCAAGTCCTCTCGGTACCACATTCCCACCTGAGGACTTGTGAAACCATGGGGAGTTTCCCGATGGAAAAAAATGCAAGCACAGTCAAGTGGATGGTTCTCCTTTCAAGGAGAACCAGGCAATTACATCCCGATGAAAAAAAAAGGCAGGCAATGTCAGAACGAAGAGGATCCCTCGATGCAGGACTGAGAATAATCTACACAAGTCTCTGTTGATAATCACAGCATAACTATTGCCAATAACCCCCTCCCAGAGACACCCCAGAACAACATCTCCTTCCCTGGGCATCTTGGGAGAGCACCTACAGGGGAAAGGATGAGACGGAAGCGCCGGCCAGGATGCATCCGAACTTTAATGGTGCAAGGAGGGAAACGAGGCCGATGGGAGCAGAGACCTCCGTGCAGGCAGCAGCTTTAGCAGGGGAAGCACCTGCTGCCGCAGGAGCGGCTGCCGAAGCCGGAGAGGCCAAAGCCCCCGGAGCTGATGGGCACTCCCCCTTGGCTGAGGATGCTGCCAACGGCAGCGGAGGTGGAGGAGCCCACGGCGGTGTTCTGTGGGAAGGAGCTGAGGATGGGTCCGGGCAGGGTCACCACCACCGGGGAGGGCTGGATGAGCACCCTGGAGTCCGGGCACTGCAGGCAACAGGGCTCATTGCAGCTGTTGGCCAGCGGGGTCGGGCCGCAGGGCTGGCAGGGCAGGCAGGAGTTGTAGCAGGACATGGCTTGGGGCTGGAGCTGCACCTGCGGGAGGTGAGGGGAGGCAGAACATGAGGGATGGCTGAAGAGAAGCCTGTAAACCCAGCGTGGGGGAGTCAAGACAAAACAACCTGCAAATGGGAGCTTTAATTTTTTTGTAGGGAGAGCCAGGGTGTTCTCTTCCCCTTCCCCAGAAATTTCCCCACCGAAAGGGACCAAGCCCAAGGGGAGCCCTGCCAAACGTTTCACTCCCTTCAGCAAAGCCCCAGCCTCTCTCCATGCCACAAGTTCTGCACCCTGCCCTCTCTCATGACCAGCAGTTCCTTCACCAAGCACAGGAGAGAGGGCTGGGTATGGGCTGAGAAATTCTGAGGGAGCTGAAGAGGAAGGGAAAGAGCCTCAGACTCACCTTGTTCTGAAGGAGATGGAGGTGAGAGCAGTGGATGAGAGAGTGAGGAGAAAGGGCTGCTTTTATACTGCTCCTGCGCTGCCCCAGGCGCACGCTCACTGCACGCAGGCAGTAATTTGCCAGCACACTCACCTGCAAAGCAAAGCAGCCTCCCTCATGGCACAGGCTGGGGTTTTGTGTCCGTCAATGCTGTCATTTCACTTCCTCATTTCTGAGATGACCACTAGAACACGGAGCTGCCCTTGCCAGCGGGAAATTCAGCCCTGTGTGGGCAGGAGCCTGGGGACGGCGCACACTCCGGGCTTTGCCTCACCCCAGAAGCCTGACACAGGAGCCTTCCAACAGGAGAGCATGATTCACTGTGGGCAGCAGTGTTTGTCGCAGGAATCTTGCCTCCTGAAGGCTTTGCCTTGCCCTGCTGGGATGCGTACCAGTTCCCTCCATGTGAGGGTGCTGATCGATGAGAAGCTCCACACGAGTCGGCAATGTGCGCTCACAGCCCACAAAGCCATGCGTATCCTGGGCTGCGTCCAAAGAAGCGTGGCCGGAGGGCGAGGAACGTGATTCTCCCCCTCTACCTTGCCCTCCTGCCACCCCAGCTGGAGTATTGTGTCCACTTCTGCAATCCCCAACACAGGAAGGGTATAGAACTCTTGGAAGGGGTCCAGAGTGAGCCAGGAAGACCATCAGAGGCTGGAGCACCTCTGCTGTGAGGACAGGCTGAGAGAGTTGGGGTTCTTCAGCCTGGAGAAGAGAAGGGTGAGGAAGACCTTTGAGCAGCCTGCCAGTACCGCAAGGGTCTCCAGAAAAGCTGGGGAGGGAATTTTTACCCGGGCAAAGAGTGATAGGATGAGGGGGAATGGCTTCAAATTGGGAGGAGGATTTAGGTGAGACATTAGGAGGACATTCTTCACGGTGAGGGTGGTGACACAGTGGCAGAGGTTTCGCAGGGAAGGGGTGGAAGCCTTTTCCAGGGACAAGCTCAAGGCTAAATTTTATGGGCCTGGAAAACTTGATCCGGTGGGAGGTGTCTATTCCCGTGGCGGAGGGCTTGGAACTGGATGGCATTAAAGGTCCCTTCCAACACGAACCATTCCATGATTCTATGCACGTGTGATTCTATATCTGCAGGGCAGGGAAGGGCATCACCTCCTTGATGTCATCTGAGAGCTGCTTCTGTGCTCTGGGCCCTTCTGATTACGTCCACTCTGAGCATCCTCAGGCACGAGACTCTATGGTTCTGGCAGCCCTCGTTTGCTGGGGAAATGCCGGCAGATTCCTTGCCTCTCCAGTGGTGTTGGGTTGTTTTGGGGGCTGGGCAGGCTTTCCGGCTATGGGAAGGGAGGCGCGCTGACACTTCAAGTGCCTGGGAGAAGACGGCCCCCCTGCCACCCAAGGATGAGTCCCGGAGGGTAGGGAGATGGTTTATGCAACTCTTGCTTTCCCTGCACGGAGCATTCAGGAGAGCCCTCACCGCAACCCAGTCTCTTTGAGCAAGAACCGCAGGATCCTCTGGGAGACCAGCAGCCCTGTCAGATCTCAGTCCCTGCACTGCCCTCTGCCCAAGCCTCTGCTTCGCCAGTTGCTGTGAAAGGACTGTGAGAGCAGACAGGGCCAAGAGCCTCGCTTCCATGAAATGCACACCATTTGCTGAGAGGCCTATCCCAGCGCAGCCAGGCACATCATCCGAGAAGGCTGTGAGGTTGGTCAGGCCTGATTTCCCCTCCATAAATCCATGCTGACCGCTCACAATCACCTTCCTGTCCTCTCATCTTGAGAAATGACTTCCAGGATGATTTGCTCCCTCACAGTTGCAGATACCAGGCTGAGGCTGAACAGCCTCTCATTCCCTGGCTCCTCCTTCTTGCCATTCCTCAAGTCAAGAGAGCCACTGCCACTCTTGCACACATCTGATGCATTGCCTGACTGCTGGCACTTCCAAAGGGAGCTGGGAGCAGCCTTGACACCAAGAAACTCCCTCCACTGCACGGCTTGAGGGCGCTTGCACTCACGTCAATCCAATCTCTTTACATGTTCCCAGTCCTCATCCTCCTCTACTGTGCCCAAGTCTTTCCAGCTCCAGGTCTTCTGAGGAACGTCAGCAGCCCAATCTCTTCGCAGCAAGTGCTTCCAGTAAAGAGCAAGGCCAAGAACCCTGTGAGCAGCTACCTTTCCTGTATGCCCTGTCCCCTGTGACACTGCTCCCTTCAGTGATGGGGCTGCCTTGGCCCAAGCCTCGCTGCTAAACCTACGTGCAAGCAGAGGTTCTTGTTGCCAACGTTGACCGTCCTGCCCGCAAAATCCTTGGGCAGCTCCTCCTGGCACACGAAAGGAGCCTGCATTGCAGACCAAGCATGTCAGAAATGAGGCAATGGAAGGGCAGCGTTGAGGATCCCCACGCTGCTGGCTGATGTCTGCACGGGACCCCTCCAGCCCTTGTGGGCACATCTTCTCTTCCTGCCTGCGACATCCTTGGGTCTCTCCTTGTGGTACTTGAAAGGAGGCTCCGTGACCCAGTGGTCATCTCAGAAATGAGGAAATGAAGTGGCATCCTTGACGGAAACCAAAACCAAGCCGTGCCCTGAGTGAGGCTGCTCTGCTTTGCAGGTGAGTGTGCTGGCAAATTCCTGTCTGCGTGCAGGGAGTGAAGGCCTGGGGCGGTGCAGGAGCAGTATAAAAGCAGCCCCTTCTCCTCACTCTCTCATCCACACCTCTCGCCTCCATCTCCTTTGGAACAAGGTGAGTCTGAAGATCTTTCTCCTCCTTCTCCTTCTTGATGGGGATTTCTCAGCCCATTTGTGCCGCTTTGAACAATGCAGGCGTTTGGAGCTGTGTGCTATGAGAGAGGAAAGAGATCCGAAGCTGCACGATTCGCAGAAGTTGGGACTTGACTGAGGTGTCTCCTGAGAAGTGGGAGAGGAGCGGACCTTCATGGGCTTGCTTGCTTTTGGGAGGGCTTTTAAGGGATGACAGAGATCTGAAGCCAGTGGGACCCCGTGCACAACCTCCATCTCTCTTCTCAGCCTCGTGTTTTGTATCTCTCGTGCTGGAGCGACAGGCTGTTCCTCACCCAGCCTTCATGTGCTGCTTCCCCTGCCCTCTCTTCCCGCAGGTGCAGCTCCAGCCCCAAGCCATGTCCTGCTACAACTCCTGCCTGCCCTGCCAGCCCTGCGGCCCGACCCCGCTGGCCAACAGCTGCAATGAGCCCTGTTGCCTGCAGTGCCCGGACTCCAGGGTACTCATCCAGCCCTCCCCGGTGGTGGTGACCCTGCCCGGACCCATCCTCAGCTCCTTCCCACAGAACACCGCCGTGGGCTCCTCCACTTCCGCTGCCGTTGGCAGCATCCTCAGCCAAGGGGGAGTGCCCATCAGCTCCGGGGGCTTTGGCCTCTCCGGCTTCGGCAGCCGCTCCTGCGGCAGCAGGTGCTTCCCCTGCTAAAGCTGCTGCCCATGGCCCTGGGGAAGGTCCCCACGGACACCCCAGCTGGGACCGCACTGGGGGCGCAGCATCGGCTTGTTGCTTTCAGAGACGCTGAGCAGCCCCAGCACCCCTTGCAAAAGGACGGGGCCGGGCTGGGCTCTCGCAAAGCACGGCCCGTGCCTGCCTTTCCCCTCTCTCGCTCACTCCTTTCCCTCCCGTCTCCTTCTTCTCTTGTGCTCCCCTGGGCTGGCAGCCCCACAAAGCCAGCCTAGGGAGGACTTGCTGGCCCTGCTCCCTCTGTGGGGCGGACACAGGGACACCTGCTGGCATCCCTGCCCCACAGCCATGGGGCACAGGTTTACCCACCCTCGCTGCTCCCTGCACAGGCATCTCCACTCTTGCCCTCTTTTGACTCATTAAAGTTCCGATGCATCCCAGCCTGCGCTTCCGTCTCGCATTTGTCTCTGCAGATCTTCTCCCAACCTGTCCAGGAGGGGAGATGTTGCGTGGGGTTATTGAGGAGGGGGTTGTTGCCCATGGCTCTGCAGAGACCATTAACGCATGCTTGCTTGGACTCTGCTTATCCCTGCATCAGGTGGGGGCGCCTTTGCTTTCCAAATTCTCTGTGTTTGGGGGCTGGACGGGGTCATCGCATGCTTTCCAAAGACCATAGCCACTCCCCAGATGATTTTAGCTCTGTCAGCTGAACATTGTCTTCTCAACGCTCAGCAAGCATCAGCCTCTCCTCCCCCGCCAAGCCCTCAAGCCCCCTCACCAGCCTGGCCGCCCTCTGCTCATCTCCCTCCACTCGGTCAAGGGCTTTCCTGCGTCACAGCCCAGAACTCGCACTGGCTTCTCGCTGCTGTCAGGGAAACGCGGAGCAGAGTGGGATGCGTCTCTCCCACCCATCTCCTGGCTACGCTCTACTCCTGTTGCCCTGGGTGCTGACGACCACCCTCGGTGCCCAGGAGCAGTGCTGGCACTGGCACCCCTTTGGGGGGGGTTACTGCCAAGGCACCTTTCCCTGGCCCTGCTTGTGGGCTGCTGCTTGTCAGCGCTGAAGGACGTGTGTCTTAGTTTGGATGAAAAAAACCCCAACCAAACCAACCAAAGTATGCTCAGTGATTTTAATCAGAGATTGTGAGATTGTGCAGAACAGATAACAGTTCTTTGCTCTAAGTGTATGTGTGCACAGAACAGAACAAAGTCAACAAGTGCGATTAAGTTGTTAATATGGACCGAGTCCCGTACCCGAGCTCCGCCGGTGCCGGCACTTTAAGCTGCAGCTCTGCTCCGGGCAGCCCTGGCGTGGGGCGCACAACTTCTCCCAGGCCGCAGCGCCGCTCCGGGCAGCCTCCTCCTCAGCGCCGATCCAGATGGTTATCAGTCACGTTCGCACTCACACACACAGAGAGGGAAAGCAAATAAAGATAGAGAGATAGAGAATACAGCAACGCAAGTAGAGGTAGCAAAGCGCGACTGTTCTGTAGGCAGCAAGATGGAGAAAAAGGCGGAGACCGGGAAGTAGCCAGTGAAAGGAATGTCCGGGCAAACGGGACACAACCTCTGCCCCGGTCTCCCCGGAAATGGCCCCTGCCCCCCCCATTGCCAGCAAAGGAAGAAAAAATTCTCTGAAAGAGGGGAAAAAAAAAAAAATCAAACCAAACCAAGCTGAAACTGTAACATTATCCACCCCGAATTTTTTCTTCCATGCCCACACCTCATATCAAACTTAAACTTAACTCATCCAAAGATAAGGTCCCCTTGAGGTATACATCGTGTTTGTCCATCCTCTTGCATTACCCACCAGGTACAACCAGATCCTTGAGCAAACACAATCCCACCAATGGGTTTGCCTTTGCTCGAGACAGGCTTAACCCAGACGGCTTTCCCTAACATACCTCTCAGGTGGACCACAGGGACCTTATCCCCATCTACAGTATGAAGTGATTCTGATTGGGCAGGGCCGGCTCGATTGACAGAGCCTCTAGTATTGACCAGCCATGCAGCCTTTGCTAGATGCTGATCCCAGTGTTTAAAAGTCCCTCCACCTAACGCCCTCAAAGTGGTTTTTAACAGTCCATTGCACCGTTCAACCTTCCCGGCAGCTGGTGCGTGGTAGGGGATATGGTACACCCACTCAATGCCGTGCTCCTTTGCCCAGGTGGTAACTAAACTGTTCTTGAAATGAGTCCCATTATCCGACTCTATCCGTTCTGGAGTGCCATGTCGCCAGAAGACTTGCTTGCTGGCCAGGGCCTCTGGACGAGTCACGGTTGCCTCGCTCACCTGGGCCCAATATGGTTTAGTATCTTCATCAGTGACTCTGACAGTGGGGTTGAGGCACCCTCAGCAAGTCTGTGCCTGCCACCGAGCTGAGCGGTGCAGCGGATACGCTTGAGGGGAAGGAAGCAACCCAGAGGGATCTTAACAGGCCTGAGGAACGCTCCCATGTCAAACTCAGCAACCACAACAAGGACAAGTGCAGCAGTCGGCACCTTCGTTTGAGCAGTGTCCAATCTCAACACCAATTGGAGGAAAAATTGGTGGAGAGCAGCCGTGCAGAGATGAACTTGGACAGATTGGTGGTCTGAAAGTCAGAGAGAACTCTGGAGAACTGTGTACATGCTACGATTCCCAGAGAAGGACCGGTTGCAGCAGCTGCAGAGAAAGAAT
This sequence comes from Neomorphus geoffroyi, assembly GCA_033558235.1. NCBI lineage: Eukaryota > Metazoa > Chordata > Aves > Cuculiformes > Neomorphidae > Neomorphus > Neomorphus geoffroyi. The sequence continues at coordinate 1,262,206 of JAUMJM010000037.1, forward strand.
ACGAATAGGAGAGGAGGGATGTATCGCCCCTCCTCCCAAGCAAACTTGAGGCATTTCAGGCTTCTCATCCTGGAGAAGGCAAGGCTCAGGGCAGACTTCACTGCAGCCCGAATGGGGCTTGGAAGAAAGTGTGGCAGGGACTTTTTTTATCATGGCCTACAAATCAAATCCGAAGAATGAATCGCAGGTAGAGTTGCACTCGATATCAAAAGTCTTTTCAAACAGGATGATTCCACAATTCCATGAATTGCCCTTCTTACAAAGCAAGGTTGAGGGCGTTGGGTTTTTTCAGCGTGGAGAAGAGAAGGCTGAGTGGAGAACTTAGTGCAGCGCTTCGATATGAAAAGGGACTTGTAAGAGTCAGAGATGGACATTTTATCCTGGCCTGTCGTGACGGGACAAGGAGCCCCCGTTTTGGACTACAACAGGGTAGATGCAGCTGGGAGGTAAGGAAGACATTTCTGATGGTGAGGGTGGTGGGACAGAGGAAAAGGGGTTCCCGGAGAATGATGGAATCGCCCAGCTTTGGAAGTGTTCAAGGTCAAGTTTCCTGGAACACTGAGTAACGTGGTCTAGCGAAAGCCGTGCCTGCTCATTGCAGGAGGGTTGGACCAGGGGATCTTTGGAAGGCTCTTGCAATCCACACTACTGTGTGATCCCATGACAAAGTGACTCTGTGCTGTGGCAGTCACTGCTCCCTGTTCCTTCCTCAGAGGATGCTGTGGTCAGGATGGGTTGTCTGCCCCCTCCTGGAAGGCAGTGCCTATGTCCTCTCGGTACCACATTCCCACCTGAGGACTTGTGAAACCATGGGGAGTTTCCCGATGGAAAAAAATGCAAGCACAGTCAAGTGGATGGTTCTCCTTTCAAGGAGAACTAGGCAATTACATCCCGATGAAAAAAAAAGGCAGGCAATGTCAGAACGAAGAGGATCCCTCGATGCAGGACTGAGAATAATCTACACAAGTCTCTGTTGATAATCACAGCATAACTATTGCCAATAACCCCCTCCCAGAGACACCCCAGAACAACATCTCCTTCCCTGGGCATCTTGGGAGAGCACCTGCAGGGGAAAGGATGAGACGGAAGCGCCGGCCGGGATGCATCCGAACTTTAATGGTGCAAGGAGGGAAACGAGGCCGATGGGAGCAGAGACCTCCGTGCAGGCAGCAGCTTTAGCAGGGGAAGCACCTGCTGCCGCAGTAGCCGCTGCCAAAGCCGGAGAGGCCAAAGCCCCCGGAGCTGATGGGCACTCCCCCTTGGCTGAGGATGCTGCCAATGGCAGCGGAGGTGGAGGAGCCCACGGCGGTGTTCTGTGGGAAGGAGCTGAGGATGGGTCCGGGCAGGGTCACCACCACCGGGGAGGGCTGGATGAGCACCCTGGAGTCCTGGCACTGCAGGCAACAGGGCTCATTGCAGCTGTTGGCCAGCGGGGTCGGGCCGCAGGGCTGGCAGGGCAGGCAGGAGTTGTAGCAGGACATGGCTTGGGGCTGGAGCTGCACCTGTGGGAAGAGAGGGCAGGGGAAGCAGAACATGAAGGCTGGGTGAGGAACAGCCTGTAAACCCAGCGTGGGGGAGTCAAGACAAGACAACCTGCAAATGAGAGCTTCCTGTTTTATAGGGAGACTTTGGATGTTCTCTTCCCCTTCCCCAGAAATTTCCCCACCAAAAGGGACCAAGCCCAAGGGGAGCCCTGCCAAACCTTTCACTCCCTTCAGCCAAGCCCCAGCCTCTCTCCATGCCACAAGTTCTGCACCCTGCCCTCTCTCATGTCAAGCAGTTCCTTCACCAAGAACAGAAGACAGGGGTGGGTATGGGCTGAGAAATTCTGAGGGAGCTGAGCAGGAAGGGAAAGAGCCTCAGACTCACCTTGTTCTGAAGGAGATGGAGGTGAGAGCACTGGATGAGAGAGTGAGGAGAAAGGGCTGCTTTTATACTGCTCCTGCGCTGCCCCAGGCGCACGCTCACTGCACGCAGCCAGTAATTTGCCAGCACACTCACCTGCAAAGCAAAGCAGCCTCCCTCATGGCACAGGCTGGGGTTTGGTGCCCGTCAATGCTGTCATTTCACTTCCTCATTTCTGAGATGACCACTAGAACACGGAGCTGCCCTTGCCAGCGGGAAATTCAGCCCTGAGTGGGCAGGAGCCTGGGGACGGCGCACACTCCGGGCTTTGCCTCACCCCAGAAGCCTGACACAGGAGCCTTCCAACAGGAGAGCATGATTCACTGTGGGCAGCAGTGTTTGTCGCAGGAACCTTGCCTCCTGAAGGCGTTGCCTTGCCCTGCTGGGATGCGTACCAGTTCCCTCCATGTGAGGGTGCTGATCGATGAGAAGCTCCACATGAGTCGGCAATGTGCGCTCACAGTCCACAAAGCCATGCGTATCCTGGGCTGCGTCCAAAGAAGCGTGGCCGGAGGGCGAGGAACGTGATTCTCCCCCTCTACCTTGCCCTCCTGCCACCCCAGCTGGAGTATTGTGTCCACTTCTGCAATCCCCAACACAGGAAGGGTATAGAACTCTTGGAAGGGGTCCAGAGTGAGCCAGGAAGACCATCAGAGGCTGGAGCACCTCTGCTGTGAGGACAGGCTGAGAGAGTTGGGGTTCTTCAGCCTGGAGAAGAGAAGGGTGAGGAAGACCTTTGAGCAGCCTGCCAGTACTGCAAGGGTCTCCAGAAAAGCTGGGGAGGGAATTTTTACCCGGGCAAAGAGTGATAGGATGAGGGGGAATGGCTTCAAATTGGGAGGAGGATTTAGATGAGACATTAGGAGGACATTCTTCACGGTGAGGTTGGTGACACAGTGGCAGAGGTTTCGCAGGGAAGGGGTGGAAGCCTTTTCCAGGGACAAGCTCAAGGCTAAATTTTATGGGCCTGGAAAACTTGATCCGGTGGGAGGTGTCTATTCCCGTGGCGGAGGGCTTGGAACTGGATGGCATTAAAGGTCCCTTCCAACACGAACCTTTCCATGATTCTATGCATGTGTGATTCTATATCTGCAGGGCAGGGAAGGGCATCACCGCCTTGATGTCATCTGAGAGCTGCTTCTGTGCTCTGGGCCCTTCTGATTACGTCCACTCTGAGCATCCTCAGGCACGAGAGTCTATGGTTCTGGCAGCCCTCGTTTGCTGGGGAAATGCCGGCAGATTCCTTGCCTCTCCAGTGCTGTTGGGTTGTTTTGGGGGCTGGGCAGGCTTTCCGGCTATGGGAAGGGAGGCGCGCTGACACTTCAAGTGCCTGGGAGAAGACGGCCCCCCTGCCACCCAAGGATGAGTCCCGGTGGGTAGGGAGATGGTTTATGCAACTCTTGCTTTCCCTGCACGGAGCATTCAGGAGAGCCCTCGCCGCAACCCAGTCTCTTTGAGCAAGAACCGCAGGATCCTCTGGGAGACCAGCAGCCGTGTCAGATCTCAGTCCCTGCACTGCCCTCTGCCCAAGCCTCTGCTTCGCCAGTTGCTGTGAAAGGACTGTGAGAGCAGACAGGGCCAAGAGCCTCGCTTCCATGAAATGCACACCATTTGCTGAGAGGCCTATCCCAGCGCAGCCAGGCACATCATCCGAGAAGGCTGTGAGGTTGGTCAGGCCTGATTTCCCCTCCATAAATCCATGCTGACCGCTCACAATCACCTTCCTGTCCTCTCATCTTGAGAAATGACTTCCAGGATGATTTGCTCCCTCACAGTTGCAGATACCAGGCTGAGGCTGAACAGCCTCTCATTCCCTGGCTCCTCCTTCTTGCCATTCCTCAAGTCAAGAGAGCCACTGCCACTCTTGCACACATCTGATGCATTGCCTGACTGCTGGCACTTCCAAAGGGAGCTGGGAGCAGCCTTGACACCAAGAAACTCCCTCCCCTGCACGGCTTTAGGGCGCTTGCACTCACGTCAATCCAATCTCTTTACATGTTCCCAGTCCTCATCCTCCTCTACTGTGCCCAAGTCTTTCCAGCTCCAGGTCTTCTGAGGAACGTCAGCAGCCCAATCTCTTCGCAGCAAGTGCTTCCAGTAAAGAGCAAGGCCAAGAACCCTGTGAGCAGCTACCTTTCCTGTATGCCCTGTCCCCTGTGACACTGCTCCCTTCAGTGATGGGGCTGCCTTGGCCCAAGCCTCGCTGCTAAACCTACGTGCAAGCAGAGGTTCTTGTTGCCCACGTTGACCGTCCTGCCCGCAAAATCCTTGGGCAGCTCCTCCCGGCACACGAAAGGAGCCTGCATTGCAGACCAAGCATGTCAGAAATGAGGCAATGGAAGGGCAGCGTTGAGGATCCCCACGCTGCTGGCTGATGTCTGCACGGGACCCCTCCAGCCCTTGCGGGCACATCTTCTCTTCCTGCCTGCGACATTCTTGGGCCTCTCCTTGTGGTACTTGAAAGGAGCCTCCGTGACCCAGTGGTCATCTCAGAAATGAGGAAATGAAGTGGCATCCTTGACGGAAACCAAAACCAAGCCGTGCCCTGAGTGAGGCTGCTCTGCTTTGCAGGTGAGTGTGCTGGCAAATTCCTGCCTGCGTGCAGGGAGTGAAGGCCTGGGGCGGTGCAGGAGCAGTATAAAAGCAGCCCCTTCTCCTCACTCTCTCATCCACACCTCTCGCCTCCATCTCCTTTGGAACAAGGTGAGTCTGAAGATCTTTCTCCTCCTTCTCCTTCTTGACGGGCATTTCTCAGCCCATTTGTGCCGCTTTGAACAATGCAGGCGTTTGGAGCTGTGTGCTATGAGAGAGGAAAGAGATCCGAAGCTGCACGATTCGCAGAAGTTGGGACTTGACTGAGGTGTCTCCTGAGAAGTGGGAGAGGAGCGGACCTTCATGGGCTTGCTTGCTTTTGGGAGGGCTTTTAAGGGATGACAGAGATCTGAAGCCAGTGGGACCCCGTGCACAACCTCCATCTCTCTTCTCAGCCTCGTGTTTTGTATCTCTCGTGCTGGAGCGACAGGCTGTTCCTCACCCAGCCTTCATGTTCTGCTTCCTCTGCCCTCTCTTCCCGCAGGTGCAGCTCCAGCCCCAAGCCATGTCCTGCTACAACTCCTGCCTGCCCTGCCAGCCCTGCGGCCCGACCCCGCTGGCCAACAGCTGCAATGAGCCCTGTTGCCTGCAGTGCCCGGACTCCAGGGTGCTCATCCAGCCCTCCCCGGTGGTGGTGACCCTGCCCGGACCCATCCTCAGCTCCTTCCCACAGAACACCGCCGTGGGCTCCTCCACCTCCGCTGCCGTTGGCAGCATCCTCAGCCAAGGGGGAGTGCCCATCAGCTCCGGGGGTTTTGGCCTCTCCGGCTTTGGCAGCGGCTCCTGCGGCAGCAGGTGCTTCCCCTGCTAAAGCTGCTGCCCATGGCCCTGGGGAAGGTCCCCACGGACACCCCAGCTGGGACCGCACTGGGGGCGCAGCATCGGCTTGTTGCTTTCAGAGACGCTGAGCAGCCCCAGCACCCCTTGCAAAAGGACGGGGCCGGGCTGGGCTCTCGCAAAGCACGGCCCGTGCCTGCCTTTCCCCTCTCCCACTCACTCCTTTCCCTCCCGTCTCCTTCTTCTCTTCTGCTCCCCTGGGCTGGCAGCCCCACAAAGCCAGCCTAGGGAGGACTTGCTGGCCCTGCTCCCTCTGTGGGGCGGACACAGGGACACCTGCTGGCATCCCTGCCCCACAGCCATGGGGCACAGGTTTACCCACCCTCGCTGCTCCCTGCACAGGCATCTCCACTCTTGCCCTCTTTTGACTCATTAAAGTTCCGATGCATCCCAGCCTGCGCTTCCGTCTCGCATTTGTCTCTGCAGATCTTCTCCCAACCTGTCCAGGAGGGGAGATGTTGCGTGGGGTTATTGAGGAGGGGGTTGTTGCCCATGGCTCTGCAGAGACCATTAACGCATGCTTGCTTGGACTCTGCTTATCCCTGCATCAGGTGGGGGCGCCTTTGCTTTCCAAATTCTCTGTGTTTGGGGGCTGGACGGGCTCATCGCATGCTTTCCAAAGACCATAGCTACTCCACAGATGATTTTAGCTCTGTCAGCTGAACATTGTCTTCTCAACGCTCAGCAAGCATCAGCCTCTCCTCCCCCGCCAAGCCCTCAAGCCCCCTCACCAGCCTGGCCGCCCTCTGCTCATCTCCCTCCACTCGGTCAAGGGCTTTCCTGCGTCACAGCCCAGAACTCGCACTGGCTTCTCGCTGCTGTCAGGGAAACGCGGAGCAGAGTGGGATGCGTCTCTCCCACCCATCTCCTGGCTACGCTCTGCTCATATTGCCCGTGGTGCTGACGACCACCCTCGGTGCCCAGGAGCAGTGCTGGCACTGGCACCCCTTTGGGGGGGGTTACTGCCAAGGCACCTTTCCCTGGCCCTGCTTGTGGGCTGCTGCTTGTCCGCGCTGAAGGATGTGTGGGGAGACAGGGCTGGCTGCTCCCAAGCCAGCTGCCCTTCGAGGCTCTGGGTCAGCTTGTGTGCTCTCGCCCAGCTGTGGCCTGCAGCAGGTCAGCAGGTCTCCTTCACTGGAGGCCTTTCTTGCTGCTGTGTCCCTGCCCCGAGTCTCTCCCTGCCTCCCCGATTGCCCAGAACCTTTCTAGGAAGCCCGGGATACACCCAGGGAAGGAGCAGACAAAGAAGCTTTGCACTGAAAAGACAGCAAAAGCAGGAGTGTCAAAGGCAATCACCCACCACCTCGCACAAGCAGACGAGGACGTGGTCTTACGACACAGAGCTGTGGGACAGATTGCTTCCAGTTTATTGCTGAGCGTGCTGTTCTGTGACAGGAATTGTCCTTGGGTCACTTCAGGTGAGCAGTGCTGGTTGTGTCCCCTGACAGGTGCTTACCCGTGCCTTGCCTCCACTGCAGGGGATGCAGAGTGAGAAAGAGAGGTGGCCTTGATGCTGGGCAAGCACCGTGCAGCAAGAGCCAGTGCTTTGGGGGGTTCTCTGCACTGCTTTAGCCACACATTCAAAGCACAGCAGCACCATGGGCTGCTATGGAGACAGTTCCCTCTGGCACAGCCTGGCTGCCCCCTTGTCCCTCCTGTTGTCCCATGCCGTCATTTTCTGCTCCTCTGGTCTCCTCGTCCAGAACAGGGACAGCCAGGGTAAGAGGCATTTGTCTTCCTCTTCTCCTTTCTGCTCTTCCCACTCTTTTCCCCACCCTACAAGCCTTGGGGGCTTCTGCCCTCCCAGGGCTTGTCACAGCCCACGCCACTCAAGCTACGTCAGCTGTGGCCACGCTAATTCTTCTGCAGCACGCGCACAGAGGCCACGAGGCCACATCTGGGGAGAGGCTCAGCAAAGCTGGCCCTGCTGGCCGGGGCCTCTGGACGAGTCACGGTTGCCTCGCTCACCTGGGCCCAATATGGTTTAGTATCTTCATCAGTGACTCTGACAGTGGGGTTGAGGCACCCTCAGCAAGTCTGTGCCTGCCACCGAGCTGAGCGGTGCAGCGGATACGCTTGAGGGGAAGGAAGCAACCCAGAGGGATCTTAACAGGCCTGAGGAACGCTCCCATGTCAAACTCAGCAACCACAACAAGGACAAGTGCAGCAGTCGGCACCTTCGTTTGAGCAGTGTCCAATCTCAACACCACTTGGAGGAAGAATTGGTGGAGAGCAGCCGTGCAGAGATGAACTTGGACAGATTGGTGGTTTGAAAGTCAGAGAGAAGCCGGGAAGCTGTGCTTGCCTCCTGGGCTGCATCCAACTAGCGCGGCCAGCAGCACGAGGGAGGCGATTCTCTGCTTCTAGTCTGCTCTTGAGAGCCCCTCTGCAGAACTGTGTACATGCTACGATTCCCAGAGAAGGACCGGTTGCAGCAGCTGCAGAGAAAGACTACGAATAGGAGAGGAGGGATGTATCGCCCCTCCTCCCAAGCAAGCTTGAGGCATTTCAGGCTTCTCATCCTGGAGAAGGCAAGGCTCAGGGCAGATTTCACTGCAGCCCGAATGGGGCTTGGAAGAAAGTGTGGCAGGGACTTTTTTTATCATGGCCTACAAATCAAATCAGAAGAATGAATCGCAGGTAGAGTTGCACTCAATGCTATCAAAAGTCTTTTCAAACAGGATGATTCCACGATTCTATGAATTGCCCTTCTTACAAAGCAAGGTTGAGGGCGTTGGATTTTTTCAGCGTGGAGAAGAGAAGGCTGAGTGGAGAACTTAGTGCAGACCGATATAAAAAGGGACTTGTAAGAGTCAGAGATGGACATTTTATCCTGGCCTGTCGTGACGGGACAAGGAGCCCCCGTTTTGGACTACAACAGGGTAGATGCAGCTGGGAGGTAAGGAAGACATTTCTGATGGTGAGGGTGGTGGGACAGAGGAAAAGGGGTTCCCGGAGAATGATGGAATCGCCCAGCTTCGGAAGTGTTCAAGGTCAAGTTTCCTGGAACACTGAGTAACGTGGTCTAGCGAAAGCCGTGCCTGCTCATTGCAGGAGGGTTGGACCAGGGGATCTTTGGAAGGCTCTTGCAATCCACACTACTGTGTGATCCCATGACAAAGTGACTCTGTGCTGTGGCAGTCACTGCTCCCTGTTCCTTCCTCAGAGGATGCTGTGGTCAGGATGGGTTGTCTGCCCCCTCCTGGAAGGCAGTGCCTATGTCCTCTCGGTACCACATTCCCACCTGAGGACTTGTGAAACCATGGGGAATTTCCCAATGGAAAAAAATGCAAGCACAGTCAAGTGGATGGTTCTCCTTTCAAGGAGAACCAGGCAATTACATCCCGATGAAAAAAAAAGGCAGGCAATGTCAGAACGAAGAGGATCCCTCGATGCAGGACTGAGAATAATCTACACAAGTCTCTGTTGATAATCACAGCATAACTATTGCCAATAACCCCCTCCCAGAGACACCCCAGAACAACATCTCCTTCCCTGGGCATCTTGGGAGAGCACCTGCAGGGGAAAGGATGAGACGGAAGCGCCGGCCGGGATGCATCCGAACTTTAATGGTGCAAGGAGGGAAACGAGGCCGATGGGAGCAGAGACCTCCGTGCAGGCAGCAGCTTTAGCAGGGGAAGCACCTGCTGCCGCAGGAGCCGCTGCCGAAGCCGGAGAGGCCAAAGCCCCCGGAGCTGATGGGCACTCCCCCTTGGCTGAGGATGCTGCCAACGGCAGCGGAGGTGGAGGAGCCCACGGCGGTGTTCTGTGGGAAGGAGCTGAGGATGGGTCCGGGCAGGGTCACCACCACCGGGGAGGGCTGGATGAGCACCCTGGAGTCCGGGCACTGCAGGCAACAGGGCTCATTGCAGCTGTTGGCCAGCGGGGTCGGGCCGCAGGGCTGGCAGGGCAGGCAGGAGTTGTAGCAGGACATGGCTTGGGGCTGGAGCTGCACCTGTGGGAAGAGAGGGCAGGGGAAGCAGAACATGAAGGCTGGGTGAGGAACAGCCTGTAAACCCAGCGTGGGGGAGTCAAGACAAGACAACCTGCAAATGAGAGCTTCCTGTTTTATAGGGAGACTTTGGATGTTCTCTTCCCCTTCCCCCGAAATTTCCCCACCAAAAGGGACCAAGCCCAAGGGGAGCCCTGCCAAACGTTTCACTCCCTTCAGCCAAGCCCCAGCCTCTCTCCATGCCACAAGTTCTGCACCCTGCCCTCTCTCATGAGCAGCCGTTCCTTTACCAAGCACAGGAGAGAGGGCTGGGTATGGGCTGAGAAATTCTGAGGGAGTTGAGCAGGAAGGGAAAGAGCCTCAGACTCACCTTGTTCTGAAGGAGATGGAGGTGAGAGCACTGGATGAGAGAGTGAGGAGAAAGGGCTGCTTTTATACTGCTCCTGCGCTGCCCCAGGCGCACGCTCACTGCACGCAGCCAGTAATTTGCCAGCACACTCACCTGCAAAGCAAAGCAGCCTCCCTCATGGCACAGGCTGGGGTTTTGTGTCCGTCAATGCTGTCATTTCACTTCCTCATTTCTGAGATGACCACTAGAACACGGAGCTGCCCTTGCCAGTGGGAAATTCAGCCCTGTGTGGGTAGGAGCCTGGGGACAGCGCACACTGCGGGCTTTGCCTCACCCCAGAAGCCTGACACAGGAGCCTTCCAACAGGAGAGCATGATTCACTGTGGGCAGCAGTGTTTGTCGCAGGAACCTTGCCTCCTGAAGGCGTTGCCTTGCCCTGCTGGGATGCGTACCAGTTCCCTCCATGTGAGGGTGCTGATCAATGAGAAGCTCCACACGAGTCGGCAATGTGCGCTCACAGCCCACAAAGCCATGCGTATCCTGGGCTGCGTCCAAAGAAGCGTGGCCGGAGGGCGAGAAACGTGATTCTCCCCCTCTACCTTGCCCTCTTGCCACCCCAGCTGGAGTATTGTGTCCACTTCTGCAATCCCCAACACAGGAAGGGTATAGAACTCTTGGAAGGGGTCCAGAGTGAGCCAGGAAGACCATCAGAGGCTGGAGCACCTCTGCTGTGCGGAGAGGCTGAGAGAGTTGGGGTTCTTCAGCCTGGAGAAGAGAAGGGTGAGGAAGATCTTTGAGCAGCCTGCCAGTACCGCAAGGGTCTCCAGAAAAGCTGGGGAGGGAATTTTTACCCAGGCAAAGAGTGATAGGATGAGGGGGAATGGCTTCAAACTGGGAGGAGGTTTTAGATGAGACATTAGGAGGACATTCTTCACGGTGAGGGTGGTGACACAGTGGCAGAGGTTTCGCAGGGAAGGGGTGGAAGCCTTTTCCAGGGACAAGCTCAAGGCTAAATTTTATGGGCCTGGAAAACTTGATCCGGTGGGAGGTGTCTATTCCCGTGGCGGAGGGCTTGGAACTGGATGGCATTAAAGGTCCCTTCCAACACGAACCTTTCCATGATTCTATGCATGTGTGATTCTATATCTGCAGGGCAGGGAAGGGCATCACCTCCTTGATGTCATCTGAGAGCTGCTTCTGTGCTCTGGGCCCTTCTGATTACGTCCACTCTGAGCATCCTCAGGCACGAGACTCTATGGTTCTGGCAGCCCTCGTTTGCTGGGGAAATGCCGGCAGATTCCTTGCCTCTCCAGTGCTGTTGGGTTGTTTTGGGGGCTGGGCAGGCTTTCCGGCTACGGGAAGGGAGGCGCGCTGACACTTCAAGTGCCTGGGAGAAGACGGCCCCCCTGCCACCCAAGGATGAGTCCCAGCGGGTAGGGAGATGGTTTATGCAACTCTTGCTTTCCCTGCACGGAGCATTCAGGAGAGCCCTCACCGCAACCCAGTCTCTTTGAGCAAGAACCGCAGGATCCTCTGGGAGACCAGCAGCCGTGTCAGATCTCAGTCCCTGCACTGCCCTCTGCCCAAGCCTCTGCTTCGCCAGTTGCTGTGAAAGGACTGTGAGAGCAGACAGGGCCAAGAGCCTCGCTTACATGAAATGCACACCATTTGCTGAGAGGCCTATCCCAGCGCAGCCAGGCACATCATCCGAGAAGGCTGTGAGGTTGGTCAGGCCTGATTTCCCCTCCATAAATCCATGCTGACCGCTCACAATCACCTTCCTGTCCTCTCATCTTGAGAAATGACTTCCAGGATGATTTGCTCCCTCACAGTTGCAGATACCAGGCTGAGGCTGAACAGCCTCTCATTCCCTGGCTCCTCCTTCTTGCCATTCCTCAAGTCAAGAGAGCCACTGCCACTCTTGCACACATCTGATGCATTGCCTGACTGCTGGCACTTCCAAAGGGAGCTGGGAGCAGCCTTGACACCAAGAAACTCCCTCCCCTGCACGGCTTGAGGGAGCTTGCACTCACGTCAATCCAATCTCTTTACATGTTCCCAGTCCTCATCCTCCTCTACTGTGCCCAAGTCTTTCCAGCTCCAGGTCTTCTGAGGAACGTCAGCAGCCCAATCTCTTCGCAGCAAGTGCTTCCAGTAAAGAGCAAGGCCAAGAACCCTGTGAGCAGCTACCTTTCCTGTATGCCCTGTCCCCTGTGACACTGCTCCCTTCAGTGATGGGGCTGCCTTGGCCCAAGCCTCGCTGCTAAACCTACGTGCAAGCAGAGGTTCTTGTTGCCCACGTTGACCGTCCTGCCCGCAAGATCCTTGGGCAGCTCCTCCTGGCACACGAAAGGAGCCTGCATTGCAGACCAAGCATGTCAGAAATGAGGCAATGGAAGGGCAGCGTTGAGGATCCCCACGCTGCTGGCTGATGTCTGCACGGGACCCCTCCAGCCCTTGCGGGCACATCTTCTCTTCCTGCCTGCGACATTCTTGGGCCTCTCCTTGTGGTACTTGAAAGGAGGCTCCGTGACCCAGTGGTCATCTCAGAAATGAGGAAATGAAGTGGCATCCTTGACGGAAACCAAAACCAAGCCGTGCCCTGAGTGAGGCTGCTCTGCTTTGCAGGTGAGTGTGCTGGCAAATTCCTGCCTGCGTGCAGGGAGTGAAGGCCTGGGGCGGTGCAGGAGCAGTATAAAAGCAGCCCCTTCTCCTCACTCTCTCATCCACACCTCTCGCCTCCATCTCCTTTGGAACAAGGTGAGTCTGAAGATCTTTCTCCTCCTTCTCCTTCTTGACGGGGATTTCTCAGCCCATTTGTGCCGCTTTGAACAATGCAGGCGTTTGGAGCTGTGTGCTATGAGAGAGGAAAGAGATCTGAAGCTGCACGATTCGCAGAAGTTGGGACTTGACTGAGGTGTCTCCTGAGAAGTGGGAGAGGAGCGGACCTTCATGGGCTTGCTTGCTTTTGGGAGGGCTTTTAAGGGATGACAGAGATCTGAAGCCAGTGGGACGCCGTGCGCAACCTCCATTTCTCTTCTCAGCCTCGTCTTTTTTATCTCTCGTGCTGGAGCGACAGGCTGTTCCTCACCCAGCCTTCATGTGCTGCTTCCCCTGCCCTCTCTTCCCGCAGGTGCAGCTCCAGCCCCAAGCCATGTCCTGCTACAACTCCTGCCTGCCCTGCCAGCCCTGCGGCCCGACCCCGCTGGCCAACAGCTGTAATGAGCCCTGTTGCCTGCAGTGCCCGGACTCCAGGGTGATCATCCAGCCCTCCCCGGTAGCGGTGACCCTGCCCGGACCCATCCTCAGCTCCTTCCCACAGAACACCGCCGTGGGCTCCTCCACCTCCGCTGCCGTTGGCAGCATCCTCAGCCAAGGGGGAGTGCCCATCAGCTCCGGGGGCTTTGGCCTCTCCGGCTTCGGCAGCGGCTCCTGCGGCAGCAGGTGCTTCCCCTGCTAAAGCTGCTGCCCATGGCCCTGGGGAAGGTCCCCACGGACACCCCAGCTGGGACCGCACTGGGGGCGCAGCATCGGCTTGTTGCTTTCAGAGACGCTGAGCAGCCCCAGCACCCCTTGCAAAAAGACGGGGCCGGGCTGGGCTCTCGCAAAGCACGGCCCGTGCCTGCCTTTCCCCTCTCCCACTCACTCCTTTCCCTCCCGTCTCCTTCTTCTCTTGTGCTCCCCTGGGCTGGCAGCCCCACAAAGCCAGCCTAGGGAGGACTTGCTGGCCCTGCTCCCTCTGTGGGGCGGACACAGGGACACCTGCTGACATCCCTGCCCCACAGCCATGGGGCACAGGTTTACCCACCCTCGCTGCTCCCTGCACAGGCATCTCCACTCTTGCCCTCTTTTGACTCATTAAAGTTCCGATGCATCCCAGCCTGCGATTCCGTCTCGCATTTGTCTCTGCAGATCTTCTCCCAACCTGTCCAGGAGGGGAGATGTTGCGTGGGGTTATTGAGGAGGGGGTTGTTGCCCATGGCTCTGCAGAGACCATTAACGCATGCTTGCTTGGACTCTGCTTATCCCTGCATCAGGTGGGGGCGCCTTTGCTTTCCAAATTCTCTGTGTTTGGGGGCTGGACGGGCTCATCGCATGCTTTCCAAAGACCATAGCTACTCCACAGATGATTTTAGCTCTGTCAGCTGAACATTGTCTTCTCAACGCTCAGCAAGCATCAGCCTCTCCTCCCCCGCCAAGCCCTCAAGCCCCCTCACCAGCCTGGCCGCCCTCTGCTCATCTCCCTCCACTCGGTCAAGGGCTTTCCTGCGTCACAGCCCAGAACTCGCACTGGCTTCTCGCTGCTGTCAGGGAAACGCGGAGCAGAGTGGGATGCGTCTCTCCCACCCATCTCCTGGCTACGCTCTGCTCATATTGCCCGTGGTGCTGACGACCACCCTCGGTGCCCAGGAGCAGTGCTGGCACTGGCACCCCTTTGGGGGGGGTTACTGCCAAGGCACCTTTCCCTGGCCCTGCTTGTGGGCTGCTGCTTGTCCGCGCTGAAGGACGTGTGGGCAGACAGGGCTGGCTGCTCCCAAGCCAGCTGCCCTTCGAGGCTCTGGGTCAGCTTGTGTGCTCTCGCCCAGCTGTGGCCTGCAGCAGGTCAGCAGGTCTCCTTCACTGGAGGCCTTTCTTGCTGCTGTGTCCCTGCCCCGAGTCTCTCCCTGCCTCCCCGATTGCCCAGAACCTTTCTAGGAAGCCCGGGATACACCCAGGGAAGGAGCAGACAAAGAAGCTTTGCACTGAAAAGAGAGCAAAAGCAGGAGTGTCAAAGGCAATCACCCACCACCTCGCACAAGCAGACGAGGACGTGGTCTTACGAGACAGAGCTGTGGGACAGATTGCTTCCAGTTTATTGCTGAGCGTGCTGTTCTGTGACAGGAATTGTCCTTGGGTCACTTCAGGTGAGCAGTGCTGGTTGTGTCCCCTGACAGGTGCTTGCCCGTGCCTTGCCTCCACTGCAGGGGACGCAGAGTGAGAAAGAGAGGTGGCCTTGATGCTGGGCACGCACCGTGCAGCAAGAGCCAGTGCTTTGGGGGGTTCTCTGCACTGCTTTAGCCACACATTCAAAGCACAGCAGCACCATGGGCTGCTATGGAGACAGTTCCCTCTGGCACAGCCTGGCTGCCCCTTTTGTCCCTCCTGTTGTCCCATGCCGTCATTTTCTGCTCCTCTGGTCTCCTCGTCCAGAACAGGGACAGCCAGGGTAAGAGGCATTTGTCTTCCTCTTCTCCTTTCTTCTCTTCCCACTCTTTTCCCCACCCCACAAGCCTTGGGGGCTTCTGCCCTCCCAGGGCTTGTCACAGCCCACGCCACTCAAGCTACGTCAGCTGTGGCCACGCTAATTCTTCTGCAGCACGCGCACAGAGGCCACGAGGCCACATCTGGGGAGAGGCTCAGCAAAGCTGGCCCTGCTGGCCGGGGCCTCTGGACGAGTCACGGTTGCCTCGCTCACCTGGGCCCAATATGGTTTAGTATCTTCATCAGTGACTTTGACAGTGGGGTTGAGGCACCCTCAGCAAGTCCGTGCCTGCCACCGAGCTGAGCGGTGCAGCGGATACACTTGAGGGGAAGGAAGCAACCCAGAGGGATCTTAACAGGCCTGAGGAACGCTCCCATGTCAAACTCAGCAAGCACAACAAGGACAAGTGCAGCAGTCGGCACCTACCTTTGAGCAGTGTCCAATCTCAACACCAATTGGAGGAAGAATTGGTGGAGAGCAGCCGTGCAGAGATGAACTTGGACAGATTGGTGGTTTGAAAGTCAGAGAGAAGCCGGGAAGCTGTGCTTGCATCCTGGGCTGCATCCAACTAGCGCGGCCAGCAGCACGAGGGAGGCGATTCTCTGCTTCTAGTCTGCTCTTGAGAGCCCCTCTGGAGAACTGTGTACATGCTACGATTCCCAGAGAAGGGCCGGTTGCAGCAGCTGCAGAGAAAGACTACGAATAGGAGAGGAGGGATGTATCGCCCCTCCTCCCAAGCAAGCTTGAGGCATTTCAGGCTTCTCATCCTGGAGAAGGCAAGGCTCAGGGCAGACTTCACTGCAGCCCGAATGGGGCTTGGAAGAAAGTGTGGCAGGGACTTTTTTTATCATGGCCTACAAATCAAATCCGAAGAATGAATCGCAGGTAGAGTTGCACTCAATGCTATCAAAAGTCTTTTCAAACAGAATGATTCCACGATTCTATGAATTGCCCTTCTTACAAAGCAAGGTTGAGGGCGTTGGGTTTTTTCAGCGTGGAGAAGAGAAGGCTGAGTGGAGAACTTAGTGCAGCCCTTCGATATGAAAAGGGACTTGTAAGAGTCAGAGATGGACATTTTATCCTGGCCTGTCGTGATGGGACAAGGAGCCCCCGTTTTGGACTACAACAGGGTAGATGCAGCTGGGAGGTAAGGAAGACATTTCTGATGGTGAGGGTGGTGGGACAGAGGAAAAGGGGTTCCCAGAGAATGATGGAATCGCCCAGCTTCCGAAGTGTTCAAGGTCAAGTTTCCTGGAACACTGAGTAACGTGGTCTAGCGAAAGCCGTGCCTGCTCATTGCAGGAGGGTTGGACCAGGGGATCTTTGGAAGGCTCTTGCAATCCACACTACTGTGTGATCCCATGACAAAGTGACTCTGTGCTGTGGCAGTCACTGCTCCCTGTTCCTTCCTCAGAGGATGCTGTGGTCAGGATGGGTTGTCTGCCCCCTCCTGGAAGGCAGTGCCTATGTCCTCTCAGTACCACATTCCCACCTGAGGACTTGTGAAACCATGTGGAGTTTCCCGATGGAAAAAAATGCAAGCACAGTCAAGTGGATGGTTCTCCTTGAAAGGAAAACCAGGCAATTACATCCCGATCAAAAAAAAAAGGCAGGCAATGTCAGAACGAAGAGGATCCCTCGATGCAGGACTGAGAATAATCTACACAAGTCTCTGTTGATAATCACAGCATAACTATTGGCAATAACCCCCTCCCAGAGACACCCCAGAACAACATCTCCTTCCCTGGGCATCTTGGGAGAGCACCTGCAGGGGAAAGGATGAGACGGAAGCGCCGGCCGGGATGCATCCGAACTTTAATGGTGCAAGGAGGGAAACGAAGGCCGATGGGAGCAGAGACCTCCGTGCAGGCAGCAGCTTTAGCAGGGGAAGCACCTGCTGCCGCAGTAGCCGCTGCCGAAGCTGGAGAGGCCAAAGCCCCCGGAGCTGATGGGCACTCCCCCTTGGCTGAGGATGCTGCCAACGGCAGCGGAGGTGGAGGAGCCCACGGCGGTGTTCTGTGGGAAGGAGCTGAGGATGGGTCCGGGCAGGGTCACCACCACCGGGGAGGGCTGGATGAGCACCCTGGAGTCCGGGCACCGCAGGCAACAGGGCTCATTGCAGCTGTTGGCCAGCGGGGTCGGGCCGCAGGGCTGGCAGGGCAGGCAGGAGTTGTAGCAGGACATGGCTTGGGGCTGGAGCTGCACCTGCAGGAAGAGAGGGCAGGGGAAGCAGAACATGAGGGATGGCTGAAGAGAGGCCTGTAAACCCAGCGTGGGGGAGTCAAGACAAGACAACCTGGAAATGAGAGCTTTTTTATAGGGAGACTTTGGATGTTCTCTTCCCCTTCCCCAGAAATTTCCCCACCAAAAGGGGCCAAGCCCAAGGAGAGCCCTGCCAAACGTTTCACTCCCTTCAGCCAAGCCCCAGCCTCTCTCCATGCCACAAGTTCTGCACCCTGCCCTCTCTCATGACCAGCAGTTCCTTCACCAAGCACAGGAGAGAGGGGTGGGTATGGGCTGAGAAATTCTGAGGGAGCTGAGGAGGAAGGGAAAGAGCCTCAGACTCACCTTGTTCTGAAGGAGATGGAGGTGAGAGCAGTGGATGAGAGAGTGAGGAGAAAGGGCTGCTTTTATACTGCTCCTGCGCTGCCCCAGGCGCACGCTCACTGCACGCAGGCAGTAATTTGCCAGCACGCTCACCTGCAAAGCAAAGCAGCCTCCCTCATGGCACAGGTTGGGGTTTGGTGCCCGTCAATGCTGTCATTTCACTTCCTCATTTTTGAGATGACCACTAGAACACGGAGCTGCCCTTGCCAGCGGGAAATTCAGCCCTGTGTGGGCAGGAGCCTGGGGACGGCGCACACTCCGGGCTTTGCCTCACCCCAGAAGCCTGACACAGGAGCCTTCCAACAGGAGAGCATGATTCACTGTGGGCAGCAGTGTTTGTCGCAGGAATCTTGCCTCCTGAAGGCGTTGCCTTGCCCTGCTGGGATGCGTACCAGTTCCCTCCATGTGAGGGTGCTGATCGATGAGAAGCTCCACACGAGTCGGCAATGTGCGCTCACAGCCCACAAAGCCATGCGTATCCTGGGCTGCGTCCAAAGAAGCGTGGCTGGAGGGCGAGGAACGTGATTCTCCCCCTCTACCTTGCCTCCTGCCACCCCAGCTGGAGTATTGTGTCCACTTCTGCAATCCCCAACACAGGAAGGGTATAGAACTGTTGGAAGGGGTCCAGAGTGAGACAGGAAGACCATCAGAGGCTGGAGCACCTCTGCTGTGAGGACAGGCTGAGAGAGTTGGGGTTCTTCAGCCTGGAGAAGAGAAGGGTGAGGAAGACCTTTGAGCAGCCTGCCAGTACCGCAAGGGTCTCCAGAAAAGCTGGGGAGGGAATTTTTACCCGGGCAAAGAGTCATAGGATGAGGGGGAATGGCTTCAAACTGGGAGGAGGTTTTAGATGAGACATTAGGAAGAAATTCTTCACGGTGAGGGTGGTGACACAGTGGCAGAGGTTTCGCAGGGAAGGGGTGGAAGCCTTTTCCAGGGACAAGCTCAAGGCTAAATTTTGTGGGCCTGGAAAACTTGATCCGGTGGGAGGTGTCTATTCCCGTGGCGGAGGGCTTGGAACTGGATGGCATTAAAGGTCCCTTCCAACACGAACCATTCCATGATTCTATGCACGTGTGATTCTATATCTGCAGGGCAGGGAAGGGCATCACCTCCTTGATGTCATCTGAGAGCTGCTTCTGTGCTCTGGGCCCTTCTGATTACGTCCACTCTGAGCATCCTCAGGCACGAGAGTCTATGGTTCTGGCAGCCCTCGTTTGCTGGGGAAATGCCGGCAGATTCCTTGCTTCTCCAGTGCTGTTGGGTTGTTTTGGGGGCTGGGCAGGCTTTCCGGCTATGGGAAGGGAGGCGCGCTGACACTTCAAGTGCCTGGGAGAAGACGGCCCCCCTGCCACCCAAGGATGAGTCCCAGCGGGTAGGGAGATGGTTTATGCAACTCTTGCTTTCCCTGCACGGAGCATTCAGGAGAGCCCTCACCGCAACCCAGTCTCTTTGAGCAAGAACCGCAGGATCCTCTGGGAGACCAGCAGCCGTGTCAGATCTCAGTCCCTGCACTGCCCTCTGCCCAAGCCTCTGCTTCGCCAGTTGCTGTGAAAGGACTGTGAGAGCAGACAGGGCCAAGAGCCTCGCTTCCATGAAATGCACACCATTTGCTGAGAGGCCTATCCCAGCGCAGCCAGGCACATCATCCGAGAAGGCTGTGAGGTTGGTCAGGCCTGATTTCCCCTCCATAAATCCATGCTGACCGCTCACAATCACCTTCCTGTCCTCTCATCTTGAGAAATGACTTCCAGGATGATTTGCTCCCTCACAGTTGCAGATACCAGGCTGAGGCTGAACAGCCTCTCATTCCCTGGCTCCTCCTTCTTGCCATTCCTCAAGTCAAGAGAGCCACTGCCACTCTTGCACACATCTGATGCATTGCCTGACTGCTGGCACTTTCAAAGGGAGCTGGGAGCAGCCTTGACACCAAGAAACTCCCTCCCCTGCACGGCTTTAGGGCGCTTGCACTCACGTCAATCCAATCTCTTTACATGTTCCCAGTCCTCATCCTCCTCTACTGTGCCCAAGTCTTTCCAGCTCCAGGTCTTCTGAGGAACGTCAGCAGCCCAATCTCTTCGCAGCAAGTGCTTCCAGTAAAGAGCAAGGCCAAGAACCCTGTGAGCAGCTACCTTTCCTGTATGCCCTGTCCCCTGTGACACTGCTCCCTTCAGTGATGGGGTTGCCTTGGCCCAAGCCTCGCTGCTAAACCTACGTGCAAGCAGAGGTTCTTGTTGCCCACGTTGACCGTCCTGCCCGCAAGATCCTTGGGCAGCTCCTCCTGGCACACGAAAGGAGCCTGCATTGCAGACCAAGCATGGCAGAAATGAGGCAATGGAAGGGCAGCGTTGAGGATCCCCACGCTGCTGGCTGATGTCTGCACGGGACCCCTCCAGCCCTTGCGGGCACATCTTCTCTTCCTGCCTGCGACATTCTTGGGCCTCTCCTTGTGGTACTTGAAAGGAGGCTCCGTGACCCAGTGGTCATCTCAGAAATGAGGAAATGAAATGGCACCCTTGACGGAAACCAAAACCAAGCCGTGCCCTGAGTGAGGCTGCTCTGCTTTGCAGGTGAGTGTGCTGGCAAATTCCTGCCTGCGTGCAGGGAGTGAAGGCCTGGGGCGGTGCAGGAGCAGTATAAAAGCAGCCCCTTCTCCTCACTCTCTCATCCACACCTCTCGCCTCCATCTCCTTTGGAACAAGGTGAGTCTGAAGATCTTTCTCCTCCTTCTCCTTCTTGACGGGGATTTCTCAGCCCATTTAAGCCGCTTTGAACAATGTAGGGGTTTGGAGCTGTGTGCTATGAGAGAGGAAAGAGATCCGAAGCTGCACGATTAGCAGAAGTTGGGACTTGACTGAGGTGTCTCCTGAGAAGTGGGAGAGGAGCGGACCTTCATGGGCTTGCTTGCTTTTGGGAGGGCTTTTAAGGGATGACAGAGATCTGAAGCCAGTGGGACCCCGTGCGCAACCTCCATCTCTCTTCTCAGCCTCGTGTTTTGTATCTCTCGTGCTGGAGCGACAGGCTGTTCCTCACCCAGCCTTCATGTGCTGCTTCCCCTGCCCTCTCTTCCTGCAGGTGCAGCTCCAGCCCCAAGCCATGTCCTGCTACAACTCCTGCCTGCCCTGCCAGCCCTGCGGCCCGACCCCGCTGGCCAACAGCTGCAATGAGCCCTGTTGCCTGCAGTGCCCGGACTCCAGGGTGATCATCCAGCCCTCCCCGGTGGTGGTGACCCTGCCCGGACCCATCCTCAGCTCCTTCCCACAGAACACCGCCGTGGGCTCCTCCACCTCCGCTGCCGTTGGCAGCATCCTCAGCCAAGGGGGAGTGCCCATCAGCTCCGGGGGCTTTGGCCTCTCCGGCTTCGGCAGCGGCTCCTGCGGCAGCAGGTGCTTCCCCTGCTAAAGCTGCTGCCCATGGCCCTGGGGAAGGTCCCCACGGACACCCCAGCTGGGACCGCACTGGGGGCGCAGCATCGGCTTGTTGCTTTCAGAGAAGCTGAGCAGCCCCAGCACCCCTTGCAAAAGGACGGGGCCGGGCTGGGCTCTCGCAAAGCACGGCCCGTGCCTGCCTTTCCCCTCTCCCGCTCACTCCTTTCCCTCCCGTCTCCTTCTTCTCTTCTGCTCCCCTGGGCTGGCAGCCCCACAAAGCCAGCCTAGGGAGGACTTGCTGGCCCTGCTCCCTCTGTGGGGCGGACACAGGGACATCTGCTGACATCCCTGCCCCACAGCCATGGGGCACAGGTTTACCCACCCTCGCTGCTCCCTGCACAGGCATCTCCACTCTTGCCCTCTTTTGACTCATTAAAGTTCCGATGCATCCCAGCCTGCGCTTCCGTCTCGCATTTGTCTCTGCAGATCTTCTCCCAACCTGTCCAGGAGGGGAGATGTTGCGTGGGGTTATTGAGGAGGGGGTTGTTGCCCATGGCTCTGCAGAGACCATTAACGCATGCTTGCTTGGACTCTGCTTATCAGGTGGGGGCGCCTTTGCTTTCCAAATTCTCTGTGTTTGGGGGCTGGACGGGCTCATCGCATGCTTTCCAAAGACCATAGCTACTCCACAGATGATTTTAGCTCTGTCAGCTGAACATTGTCTTCTCAACGCTCAGCAAGCGTCAGCCTCTCCTCCCCCGCCAAGCCCTCAAGCCCCCTCACCAGCCTGGCCGCCCTCTGCTCATCTCCCTCCACTCGGTCAAGGGCTTTCCTGCGTCACAGCCCAGAACTCGCACTGGCTTCTCGCTGCTGTCAGGGAAACGCGGAGCAGAGTGGGATGCGTCGCCCCCACCCATCTCCTGGCTACGCTCTGCTCATATTGCCCGTGGTGCTGACGACCACCCTCGGTGCCCAGGAGCAGTGCTGGCACTGGCACCCCTTTGGGGGGGGTTACTGCCAAGGCACCTTTCCCTGGCCCTGCTTGTGGGCTGCTGCTTGTCCGCGCTGAAGGACGTGTGGGCAGACAGGGCTGGCTGCTCCCAAGCCAGCTGCCCTTCGAGGCTCTGGGTCAGCTTGTGTGCTCTCGCCCAGCTGTGGCCTGCAGCAGGTCAGCAGGTCTCCTTCACTGGAGGCCTTTCTTGCTGCTGTGTCCCTGCCCCGAGTCTCTCCCTGCCTCCCCGATTGCCCAGAACCTTTCTAGGAAGCCCGGGATACACCCAGGGAAGGAGCAGACAAAGAAGCTTTGCACTGAAAAGAGAGCAAAAGCAGGAGTGTCAAAGGCAATCACCCACCACCTCGCACAAGCAGACGAGGACGTGGTCTTACGAGACAGAGCTGTGGGACAGATTGCTTCCAGTTTATTGCTGAGCGTGCTGTTCTGTGACAGGAATTGTCCTTGGGTCACTTCAGGTGAGCAGTGCTGGTTGTGTCCCCTGACAGGTGCTTGCCCGTGCCTTGCCTCCACTGCAGGGGACGCAGAGTGAGAAAGAGAGGTGGCCTTGATGCTGGGCACGCACCGTGCAGCAAGAGCCAGTGCTTTGGGGGGTTCTCTGCACTGCTTTAGCCACACATTCAAAGCACAGCAGCACCATGGGCTGCTATGGAGACAGTTCCCTCTGGCACAGCCTGGCTGCCCCCTTGTCCCTCCTGTTGTCCCATGCCGTCATTTTCTGCTCCTCTGGTCTCCTCGTCCAGAACAGGGACAGCCAGGGGAAGAGGCATTTGTCTTCCTCTTCTCCTTTCTGCTCTTTCCACTCTTTTCCCCACCCCACAAGCCTTGGGGGCTTCTGCCCTCCCAGGGCTTGTCACAGCCCACGCCACTCAAGCTACGTCAGCTGTGGCCACGCTAATTCTTCTGCAGCACGCGCACAGAGGCCACGAGGCCACATCTGGGGAGAGGCTCAGCAAAGCTGGCCCTGCTGGCCGGGGCCTCTGGACGAGTCACGGTTGCCTCGCTCACCTGGGCCCAATATGGTTTAGTATCTTCATCAGTGACTCTGACAGTGGGGTTGAGGCACCCTCAGCAAGTCCGTGCCTGCCACCGAGCTGAGCGGTGCAGCGGATACGCTTGAGGGGAAGGAAGCAACCCAGAGGGATCTTAACAGGCCTGAGGAACGCTCCCATGTCAAACTCAGCAAGCACAACAAGGACAAGTGCAGCAGTCGGCACCTTCGTTTGAGCAGTGTCCAATCTCAACACCACTTGGAGGAAGAATTGGTGGAGAGCAGCCGTGCAGAGATGAACTTGGACAGATTGGTGGTTTGAAAGTCAGAGAGAAGCCGGGAAGCTGTGCTTGCATCCTGGGCTGCATCCAACTAGCGCGGCCAGCAGCACGAGGGAGGCGATTCTCTGCTTCTAGTCTGCTCTTGAGAGCCCCTCTGGAGAACTGTGTACATGCTACGATTCCCAGAGAAGGACCGGTTGCAGCAGCTGCAGAGAAAGAATACGAATAGGAGAGGAGGGATGTATCGCCCCTCCTCCCAAGCAAGCTTGAGGCATTTCAGGCTTCTCATCCTGGAGAAGGCAAGGCTCAGGGCAGACTTCACTGCAGCCCGAATGGGGCTTGGAAGAAAGTGTGGCAGGGACATTTTTTATCATGGCCTACAAATCAAATCAGAAGAATGAATCGCAGGTAGAGTTGCACTCAATGCTATCAAAAGTCTTTTCAAACAGGATGATTCCACGATTCTATGAATTGCCCTTCTTACAAAGCAAGGTTGAGGGCGTTGGGTTTTTTCAGCGTGGAGAAGAGAAGGCTGAGTGGAGAACTTAGTGCAGCCCTTCGATATGAAAAGGGACTTGTAAGAGTCAGAGATGGACATTTTATCCTGGCCTGTCGTGACGGGACAAGGAGCCCCCGTTTTGGACTACAACAGGGTAGATGCAGCTGGGAGGTAAGGAAGACATTTCTGATGGTGAGGGTGGTGGGACAGAGGAAAAGGGGTTCCCGGAGAATGATGGAATCGCCCAGCTTCGGAAGTGTTCAAGGTCAAGTTTCCTGGAACACTGAGTAACGTGGTCTAGCGAAAGCCGTGCCTGCTCATTGCAGGAGGGTTGGACCAGGGGATCTTTGGAAGGCTCTTGCAATCCACACTACTGTGTGATCCCATGACAAAGTGACTCTGTGCTGTGGCAGTCACTGCTCCCTGTTCCTTCCTCAGAGGATGCTGTGGTCAGGATGGGTTGTCTGCCCCCTCCTGGAAGGCAGTGCCTATGTCCTCTCGGTACCACATTCCCACCTGAGGACTTGTGAAACCATGGGGAATTTCCCAATGGAAAAAAATGCAAGCACAGTCAAGTGGATGGTTCTCCTTTCAAGGAGAACCAGGCAATTACATCCCGATGAAAAAAAAAAGGCAGGCAATGTCAGAACGAAGAGGATCCCTCGATGCAGGACTGAGAATAATCTACACAAGTCTCTGTTGATAATCACAGCATAACTATTGCCAATAACCCCCTCCCAGAGACACCCCAGAACAACATCTCCTTCCCTGGGCATCTTGGGAGAGCACCTGCAGGGGAAAGGATGAGACGGAAGCGCCGGCCGGGATGCATCCGAACTTTAATGGTGCAAGGAGGGAAACGAGGCCGATGGGAGCAGAGACCTCCGTGCAGGCAGCAGCTTTAGCAGGGGAAGCACCTGCTGCCGCAGGAGCCGCTGCCGAAGCCGGAGAGGCCAAAGCCCCCGGAGCTGATGGGCACTCCCCCTTGGCTGAGGATGCTGCCAACGGCAGCGGAGGTGGAGGAGCCCACGGCGGTGTTCTGTGGGAAGGAGCTGAGGATGGGTCCGGGCAGGGTCACCACCACCGGGGAGGGCTGGATGAGCACCCTGGAGTCCGGGCACTGCAGGCAACAGGGCTCATTGCAGCTGTTGGCCAGCGGGGTCGGGCCGCAGGGCTGGCAGGGCAGGCAGGAGTTGTAGCAGGACATGGCTTGGGACTGGAGCTGCACCTGCGGGAGGAGAGGGGAAGCAGAACATGAGGGATGGCTGAAGAGAAGCCTGTAAACCCAGCGTGGGGGAGTCAAGACAAAACAACCTGCAAATGGGAGCTTTAATTTTTTTGTAGGGAGAGCCAGGGTGTTCTCTTTCCCTTCCCCAGAAATTTCCCCACCGAAAGGGACCGAGCCCAAGGGGAGCCCTGCCAAACCTTTCACTCCCTTCAGCCAAGCCCCAGCCTCTCTCCATGCCACAAGTTCTGCACCCTGCCCTCTCTCATGACCAGCAGTTCCTTCACCAAGCACAGGAGAGAGGGCTGGGTATGGGCTGAGAAATCCTGAGGGAGCTGAGCAGGAAGGGAAAGAGCCTCAGACTCACCTTGTTCTGAAGGAGATGGAGGTGAGAGCACTGGATGAGAGAGTGAGGAGAAAGGGCTGCTTTTATACTGCTCCTGCGCTGCCCCAGGCGCACGCTCACTGCACGCAGGCAGTAATTTGCCAGCACACTCACCCGCAAAGCAAAGCAGCCTCCCTCATGGCACAGGCTGGGGTTTGGTGCCCGTCAATGCTGTCATTTCACTTCCTCATTTCTGAGATGACCACTAGAACACGGAGCTGCCCTTGCCAGCGGGAAATTCAGCCCTGTGTGGGCAGGAGCCTGGGGACGGCGCACACTCCGGGCTTTGCCTCACCCCAGAAGCCTGACACAGGAGCCTTCCAACAGGAGAGCATGATTCACTGTGGGCAGCAGTGTTTGTCGCAGGAACCTTGCCTCCTGAAGGCGTTGCCTTGCCCTGCTGGGATGCGTACCAGTTCCCTCCATGTGAGGGTGCTGATCGATGAGAAGCTCCACACGAGTCGGCAATGTGCGCTCACAGCCCACAAAGCCATGCGTATCCTGGGCTGCGTCCAAAGAAGCGTGGCCGGAGGGCGAGGAACGTGATTGTCCCCCTCTACCTTGCCTCCTGCCACCCCAGCTGGAGTATTGTGTCCACTTCTGCAATCCCCAACACAGGAAGGGTATAGAACTCTTGGAAGGGGTCCAGAGTGAGCCAGGAAGACCATCAGAGGCTGGAGCACCTCTGCTGTGAGGACAGGCTGAGAGAGTTGGGGTCCTTCAGCCTGGAGAAGAGAAGGGTGAGGAAGACCTTTGAGCAGCCTGCCAGTACCGCAAGGTTCTCCAGAAAAGCTGGGGAGGGAATTTTCACCCGGGCAAAGAGTCATAGGATGAGGGGGAATGGTTTCAAATTGGGAGGAGGATTTAGATTAGACATTAGGAGGACATTCTTCACGGTGAGGGTGGTGACACAGTGGCAGAGGTTTCGCAGGGAAGGGGTGGAAGCCTTTTCCAGGGACAAGCTCAAGGCTAAATTTTATGGGCCTGGAAAACTTGATCCGGTGTGAGGTGTCTATTCCCGTGGCGGAGGGCTTGGAACTGGATGGCATTAAAGGTCCCTTCCAACACGAACCATTCCATGATTCTATGCACGTGTGATTCTATATCTGCAGGGCAGGGAAGGGCATCACCGCCTTGATGTCATCTGAGAGCTGCTTCTGTGCTCTGGGCCCTTCTGATTACGTCCACTCTGAGCATCCTCAGGCACAAGACTCTATGGTTCTGGCAGCCCTCGTTTGCTGGGGAAATGCCGGCAGATTCCTTGCCTCTCCAGTGCTGTTGGGTTGTTTTGGGGGCTGGGCAGGCTTTCCGGCTATGGGAAGGGAGGCGCGCTGACACTTCAAGTGCCTGGGAGAAGACGGCCCCCCTGCCACCCAAGGATGAGTCCCGGCGGGTAGGGAGATGGTTTATGCAACTCTTGCTTTCCCTGCACGGAGCATTCAGGAGAGCCCTCACCGCAACCCAGTCTCTTTGAGCAAGAACCGCAGGATCCTCTGGGAGACCAGCAGCCGTGTCAGATCTCAGTCCCTGCACTGCCCTCTGCCCAAGCCTCTGCTTCGCCAGTTGGTGTGAAAGGACTGTGAGAGCAGACAGGGCCAAGAGCCTCGCTTACATGAAATGCACACCATTTGCTGAGAGGCCTATCCCAGCGCAGCCAGGCACATCATCCGAGAAGGCTGTGAGGTTGGTCAGGCCTGATTTCCCCTCCATAAATCCATGCTGACCGCTCACAATCACCTTCCTGTCCTCTCATCTTGAGAAATGACTTCCAGGATGATTTGCTCCCTCACAGTTGCAGATACCAGGCTGAGGCTGAACAGCCTCTCATTCCCTGGCTCCTCCTTCTTGCCATTCCTCAAGTCAAGAGAGCCACTGCCACTCTTGCACACATCTGATGCATTGCCTGACTGCTGGCACTTCCAAAGGGAGCTGGGAGCAGCCTTGACACCAAGAAACTCCCTCCCCTGCACGGCTTTAGGGCGCTTGCACTCACGTCAATCCAATCTCTTTACATGTTCCCAGTCCTCATCCTCCTCTACTGTGCCCAAGTCTTTCCAGCTCCAGGTCTTCTGAGGAACGTCAGCAGCCCAATCTCTTCGCAGCAAGTGCTTCCAGTAAAGAGCAAGGCCAAGAACCCTGTGAGCAGCTACCTTTCCTGTATGCCCTGTCCCCTGTGACACTGCTCCCTTCAGTGATGGGGCTGCCTTGGCCCAAGCCTCGCTGCTAAACCTACGTGCAAGCAGAGGTTCTTGTTGCCCACGTTGACCGTCCTGCCCGCAAGATCCTTGGGCAGCTCCTCCTGGCACACGAAAGGAGCCTGCATTGCAGACCAAGCATGGCAGAAATGAGGCAATGGAAGGGCAGCGTTGAGGATCCCCACGCTGCTGGCTGATGTCTGCACGGGACCCCTCCAGCCCTTGCGGGCACATCTTCTCTTCCTGCCTGCGACATTCTTGGGCCTTTCCTTGTGGTACTTGAAAGGAGCCTCCGTGACCCAGTGGTCATCTCAGAAATGAGGAAATGAAGTGGCATCCTTGACGGAAACCAAAACCAAGTCGTGCCCTGAGTGAGGCTGCTCTGCTTTGCAGGTGAGTGTGATGGCAAATTCCTGCCTGCGTGCAGGGAGTGAGGGCCTGGGGCGGTGCAGGAGCAGTATAAAAGCAGCCCCTTCTCCTCACTCTCTCATCCACACCTCTCGCCTCCATCTCCTTTGGAACAAGGTGAGTCTGAAGATCTTTCGCCTCCTTCTCCCTCTTGACGGGCATTTCTCAGCCCATTTGTGCCCCTTTGAACAATGCAGGCGTTTGGAGCTGTGTGCTATGAGAGAGGAAAGAGATCCGAAGCTGCACGATTAGCAGAAGTTGGGACTTGACTGAGGTGTCTCCTGAGAAGTGGGAGAGGAGCGGACCTTCATGGGCTTGCTTGCTTTTGGGAGGGCTTTTAAGGGATGACAGAGATCTGAAGCCAGTGGGACCCCGTGCGCAACCTCCATCTCTCTTCTCAGCCTCGTGTTTTGTATCTCTCGTGCTGGAGCGACAGGCTGTTCCTCACCCAGCCTTCATGTGCTGCTTCCCCTGCCCTCTCTTCCCGCAGGTGCAGCTCCAGCCCCAAGCCATGTCCTGCTACAACTCCTGCCTGCCCTGCCAGCCCTGCGGCCCGACCCCGCTGGCCAACAGCTGCAATGAGCCCTGTTGCCTGCAGTGCCCGGACTCCAGGGTGCTCATCCAGCCCTCCCCGGTGGTGGTGACCCTGCCCGGACCCATCCTCAGCTCCTTCCCACAGAACACCGCCGTGGGCTCCTCCACCTCCGCTGCCGTTGGCAGCATCCTCAGCCAAGGGGGAGTGCCCATCAGCTCCGGGGGCTTTGGCCTCTCCGGCTTCGGCAGCGGCTCCTGCGGCAGCAGGTGCTTCCCCTGCTAAAGCTGCTGCCCATGGCCCTGGGGAAGGTCCCCACGGACACCCCAGCTGGGACCGCACTGGGGGCGCAGCATCGGCTTGTTGCTTTCAGAGATGCTGAGCAGCCCCAGCACCCCTTGCAAAAGGACGGGGCCGGGCTGGGCTCTCGCAAAGCACGGCCCATGCCTGCCTTTCCCCTCTCCCACTCACTCCTTTCCCTCCCGTCTCCTTCTTCTCTTGTGCTCCCCTGGGCTGGCAGCCCCACAAAGCCAGCCTAGGGAGGACTTGCTGGCCCTGCTCCCTCTGTGGGGTGGACACAGGGACACCTGCTGGCATCCCTGCCCCACAGCCATGGGGCACAGGTTTACCCACCCTCGCTGCTCCCTGCACAGGCATCTCCACTCTTGCCCTCTTTTGACTCATTAAAGTTCCGATGCATCCCAGCCTGCGCTTCCGTCTCGCATTTGTCTCTGCAGATCTTCTCCCAACCTGTCCAGGAGGGGAGATGTTGCATCGTTTTGTGGTTTGGGATTTTTTCGAGGAATTTTTCTTCCTTTTGCCAATAAAGGGAATTTCAGCAGATGCGACGGGGGATGGGGAGAGGACGTTTCCGGGGAAAACGGGAGAGAGGTCGTGCCCGGACATCCGTTTTCCTCTTGGACGGCAGTGTTGGCAACAGCAGCGGCAGTCCCTGAATGCATACGTTTTCCAATCTCTGAAGGAAAGATCACGGTTCAGCTGAATCTTCCACAACTCCGGCAGAACTCGCACTAAATTTCCATCTCCCTCCCCCGCCCTTCCCCCGCTGCGGGGGGGCCGCGCTTCCCCATGCAGGGCAGCGACTGCTCGCCAGCTCTTAAAGAGTCCTGCATCGCAAGATTTTGGGTACAGGACTCAATCTATTTCTTAAGACTTTTAGGTTTTAGTTGTGATTTGTGTTGATTCTGTTTTGTATACACATATATTTGTAGCTAAGAACTGTTATCTCTTCTATACAATTTTTTTTTCCTGATTAAAGATCTTTAATACCTGATAACAGATCTTAGTTTTCATCTAAACTAAGACTGATAATTGGCGCCCAACGTGGGGACGAGAGAGCAAAGAAGAAGAACAGTTCTGCCATCATGATGTTTGTTGTGAGTTTCGAGTTCATATGGACCATGCTGTACTACATATTTGCTTTCTGTTGGTACAGAACTATGCCGAAAGGTCCGGCTGGCTTAATTCATCTGAGTGCAGCGGCCAGTAGAACTCAGATAGCTGTGATCGTTATCGAGTTCTTATTTTGGGTCTATAGTGTTATGGATTCAGTGTCTATGGGTTTCATTTGGGATGTGTTCTTAAGGTTGTACTCCTGCACCAGCCCAAGCTGTTACATCTGGGGACCTAGTGATAATGTTACCTACTCTCAGGGAGGGACACAGGAGAGTGTTTCTTTTCAACCTGTTAATCAGTCACCTTTTAGGTTTGCTAGAACAGCTTTTGAGAAACTTAACCTTTTGCTAGATTCCAGGAATATCCTACCTTTGGTGAATTGTCTGCAAGTTGGTTTAATTAGGATCTATCTTATGTATGAAGCCAGGAATAGGGGTGGTCAGGAATGCAACCAAAAGCAAGGAAAGAGAAAAAAGAAGAGAGAGAGTAAGACACCTGATGCTATGGTAGCTCAGGATGTGGATAAACCAGAGGAACAGTCTGAGCCGATGAAAGTTGTAGCTCAAGATGTGGATAAACCAGAGGAACAGTCTGAGCCGATGACAGTTGCCCCTATCCAGAAAAGGAAATACAAGACCAAATCAGTTCGTCCAGTTGATGATGACGGGGAAGCGGAAGCGGGTCCTTCGCATACTGCAGATCCAGAACCAGAGATGGTTACTGAATCGCTCTCTTATGACAACCTTCGTGGCTTGTGAAAGGACGTTACCCGACATGCAGATGAGCCTATCCTGACTTGTATGATCCGAGTGTGGGATCTTATAGGTGACAGTTTGCAACTTGATGGTTCTGAAGCCAAGTATTTAAAGGCTCTGGCCCGGGATACAGGTATTGAACAGGTATTTGTGAGGGAATCAAGACCCCTTTCATTCTGGGCACGAGTTCTAGGCAGTGTGAGAGAGAGGTTCCCTCACAAAGATATCCTGCAGGCACATCATCTTAAGACAGCTTGGAAGACTGTGGAAGACGTGATTTTACATCTGAGGGAAATGGCACTGCCAGAAATACTTTATGGAAGAGATGGACAACCCCTCACCGACCCAGACAAGGTTACATGCACACCAGAAATGTGGAGGAAGCTTTCCTGTGGTGCACCAGGTGCCTTCTCCCATTATGTGGCGTCCATGTATTTGGAGCCTGACCAAGATTTGGTGGGTGTCGCAGCAGGTAAACTCAGGACATATGCGAAGATGGTCCATGGCCCCATGCAGGAACGTATCGCTGTGGTAGAAACAGCACTTGAGAGGATAGATAAGAGGATGGACAAGCAGCAAAAGGAGATCATGGAAACTCTTCAAAATCTTCAAGTGGCACCAGTGCGAATCAAAGCCTCTGAGTCCAGAGGTGGACACCTCCCGGCTAGGGGAAGAGAACAGACTTCACGGATGGATCTGTGGTATTTCTTGATTGACCATGGAGAAGATATGAGTTGGTGGGACAGGAAACCTACCCATGCCCTGGCAGCCCGGGTACAAGAATTGAAGGAGAACGAGAAAAGAAAATCAGCAAAAGTAAGTGCAGTGCCAGTCTGCCAAGGATCTGACCCACTAGAGGGAACCTCCAAAATGTACCCATCACTAAAGAGTTGTTGTCACTGCAACGGCTGTTAGAGGGGCCCTGCCTCTGGCCAGGTAGAGGCACGGGACAACCGTGTCTATTGGACTGTGTGGATCCGGTGGCCTGGCACATCCGACCCACAAAAATACGAGGCTTTAGTTGACACTGGCGCTCAATGTACGTTAATGCCATCTCAGGACACGTGGGCCCGGAAACTGTTGCTATTTCTGGGGTGACTGGGGGATCTCAAGAGCTGACTGTGTTGGAAGCTGAAGTGAGCTTGACCGGGAAAGACTGGCAAAAACACCCCATTGTTACTGGTCCGGCCGCCCCATGTATCCTGGGAATTGACTACCTTCAAAATGGCTATTTCAGGGATCCAAAGGGACATAGATGGGCTTTTGGAATAGCTGCTGTAGAGACAGAAGAGATTAAACAGCTAAAGTCACTGCCGGGTCTCTCAGAGAGTCCTTCTGCTGTCGGATTGTTGAAGGTTGAGGAACAACGGGTGCCAATTGCCACCACAACAGTGCATCGTCGACAATACCGAACGAACCGTGACTCTGTGATTCCCATCCATAAGATGATTCGAGAATTGGAGCACCAAGGGGTGATGAGTAAGACTCACTCACCTTTCAATAGCCCCATTTGGCCCGTGCGTAAGTCTGATGGAGGATGGAGATTAACTGTGGACTATCGTGGCTTGAATGAGGTGACTCCACCGCTGAGCGCCGCTGTGCCAGACATGTTAGAACTTCAGTATGAACTGGAATCCAAGGCAGCGAAGTGGTACGCCACGATTGACACTGCTAATGCCTTCTTCTCCATTCCTCTAGCTGCAGAGTGCAGGCCACAGTTCGCCTTCACCTGGAGGGGCGTGCAATACACCTGGAACCGATTGCCCCAGGGGTGGAAACATAGTCCCACCATCCGTCATGGACTAATTCAAGAAGCACTAGAGAAAGGTGAGGCTCCAGAACATCTGCAGTACATCGACGACATCATTGTGTGGGGGGACACAGCAGAAGAGGTTTTTGAGAAAGGAAAGAAGATCATCCAGATTCTCTTGGAAGCTGGGTTTGCAATCAAACAGAGTAAAGTTAAGGGACCTGCCCAAGAAATACAGTTCCTGGGAGTGAAGTGGCAAGACGGACGTCGCCAGATTCCAACAGAAGTTATCAACAAGATCACAGCAATGTCTCCACCGACCAGCAAGAAGGAAACACAAGCATTCTTGGGTGCCATAGGTTTCTGGAGGATGCATATCCCGGCATACAGTCAGATCGTAAGCCCTCTCTACTTGGTAACCCGCAAGAAGAATGATTTCCACTGGGGCCCTGAACAACAGCAAGCTTTTGAGCAGATTAAGCGGGAGATTGCTCATGCTGTAGCCCTTGGACCGGTCAGGACAGGACCAGATGTGAAGAACGTGCTCTACTCTTCAGCCGGGAATAACGGTCTTTCCTGGAGCCTTTGGCAGAAAATGCCTGGCGAATCTCGAGGCCGACCACTTGGATTCTGGAGTCGAGGCTACAGGGGATCTGAAGCCAAATACACTCCAACAGAGAAAGAGATCTTAGCTGCTTATGAAGGAGTTCAAGCTGCCTCAGAGGTAATTGGAACAGAAACTCAGCTCCTCCTGGCACCCTGATTACCAGTGCTAAGGTGGATGTTCAGTGGGCGGGCTGCCCCCACACATCATGCTACTGATGCTACCTGGAGCAAATGGGCTGCTCTGATCACACAACGCGCCCGTATTGGGAAACCAAATCGCCCTGGGATCCTGGAAATCATCACGAACTGGCCTGAAGGTGAGAACTTTGGTTTAGCAGATGAAGAGGAAGAAGAACAGGTAACACGTGCAGAGGAAGCGCCACCATACAATCAGTTCCCAAAAGAAGAAGTACGCTATGCCCTTTTCACGGATGGTTCCTGCCGCATTGTGGGGACAAATCGAAGATGGAAAGCAGCCGTGTGGAGCCCCACACGACGAGTTGCAGAAGCTATTGAGGGAAAAGGTGGATCAAGTCAATTTGCAGAACTCAAAGCTGTCCAGTTGGCTCTGGACATTGCTGAACGAGAGAAGTGGCCGAAGATTTACCTCTACACTGACTCTTGGATGGTGGCCAATGCATTGTGGGAATGGTTAGACCAATGGAAGAAAGCCAACTGGGAACGCAGAGGGAAACCCATCTGGGCTGCAGATATATGGCAAGATATCACCACCCGTGCAGAGAAGTTGATCATGAGAGTCCGTCATGTGGATGCACATGTGCCCAAGGATCGAGCCAATGAGGAACATCGCAACAACGAACAGGCAGACTGAGCTGCACAAGTCAAGGTGTCACCGATAGATCTGGATTGGCAGCATAAAGGAGAGTTGTTCCTGGCTCGATAGGCCCATGATGCCTCAGGCCATCAGGGCAGAGATGCCACCTATAGATGGGCACGAGACCGAGGGGTGGATTTAACCATGGACATTATCTCCCAGGTTATCCATGATTGTGAGACATGTGCTGCCATCAAACAGGCTAAGAGAGTGAAACCCTTATGGTATGGTGGACGTTGGGATAAGTATAAATATGGAGAGGCCTGGCAGGTTGATTATATCACTCTGCCGCAGACCCGCCAAGGTAAGCGCTATGTGCTCAGCATGGTGGAAGCAACTACCGGATGGCTGGAGACATACCCAGTTCCTCACGCCACTGCTCGGAACACCATCCTAGGTCTGGAAAAGCAGGTCTTGTGGCGACATGGCACTCCAGAGCGGATTGAGTCAGATAATGGAACTCATTTCAAGAATAGTTTAGTTACCACCTGGGCAAAGGAGCACGGCATTCAGTGGGTGTATCATATCCCCTACCACGCACCAGCTGCCGGGAAGGTTGAACGGTGTAATGGACTGTTGAAAACCACTTTGAAGGCATTGGGTGGGGGGACTTTCAAACATTGGGACCAACATTTAGCAAAGGCTACATGGTTGGTCAACACTAGAGGCTCTGTCAATCGAGCCGGCCCTGCCCAGTCAGAATTCCTTCATACTGTAGATGGAGATAAGGTCCCTGTGATCCACCTGAGAGGTAAGTTAGGGAAAACTGTTTGGGTTAAAACTCTCTCGAGTAAAGGCAAGCCCATTCGTGGGATTGTCTTTGCTCAAGGATCTGGTTGCACTTGGTGGGTGATGCAGGAAGATGGAAAAACACGATGTATACCTCAAGGGGACCTTATCTTTGGATGAGTTGTTCATATTCTATGTGCCTATCTGTATATATATATAGTTGAAAATATGTATGTATAAATTTAAGTCTGATTGTTGGCATGGAAGAAAAATTCAGGGTGGATAATGTTGTGGTTTGGGATTTTTCCGAGGAATTTTTCTTCCTTTTGCCAATAAAGGGAGTTTCAGCAGACGCGAGGGGGGATGGGGGGAGGACGTTTCCGGGGAAACCGGGACAGAGGTCGTGCCCAGACATCCGTTTTCTCTCTCGGACGGCAGTGGCGACAACAGCAGCGGCAGTCCCTGAGTGCATCCGTTTTGCAATCTCTGAAGGAAAGATCACGGTTCAGCTGAATCTTCCACAACTCCGGCAGAACTCCCACTAAATTTCCATCTCCCTCCCCCGCCCTTCCCCGGCTGCGGGGAGGCCGCGCTTCCCCATGCAGGGCAGCGACTGCTCGCCAGCTCTTAAAGAGACCTGCATCGCAAGATTTTGGGTACAGGACTCAATCTATTTCTTAAGACTTTTAGGTTTTAGTTGTGATTAGTGTTGATCCTGTTTTGTATACACATATATTTGTAGCTAAGAACTGTTATCTCTTCTATACAATTTTTTTTTCCCTGATTAAAGATCTTTAATATCTGATAACATATCTTAGTTTTCATCTAAACTAAGACACCTACAAATCAAATCAGAAGAATGAATCGCAGGTAGAGTTGCACTCAATGATATCAAAAGTCTTTTCAAACAGGATGATTCCACGATTCTATGAATTGCCCTTCTTACAAAGCAAGGTTGAGGGCGTTGGGTTTTTTCAGCGTGGAGAAGAGAAGGCTGAGTGGAGAACTTAGTGCAGCCCTTCGGTATAAAAAGGGACTTGTAAGAGTCAGAGATGGACATTTTATCCTGGCCTGTCGTGACGGGACAAGGAGCCCCCGTTTTGGACTGCAACAGGGTAGATGCAGCTGGGAGGTAAGGAAGACATTTCTCATGGTGAGGGTGGTGGGACAGAGGAAAAGGGGTTCCCGGAGAATGATGGAATCGCCCAGCTTCCGAAGTGTTCAAGGTCAAGTTTCCTGGAACACTGAGTAACGTGGTCTAGCGAAAGCCGTGCCTGCTCATTGCAGGAGGGTTGGACCAGGGGATCTTTGGAAGGCTCTTGCAATCCACACTACTGTATGATCCCATGACAAAGTGACTCTGTGCTGTGGCAGTCACTGCTCCCTGTTCCTTCCTCAGAGGATGCTGTGGTCAGGATGGGTTGTCTGCCCCCTCCTGGAAGGCAGTGCCTATGTCCTCTCGGTACCACATTCCCACCTGAGGACTTGTGAAACCATGGGGAGTTTCCCGATGGAAAAAAATGCAAGCACAGTAAAGTAGATGGTTCTCCTTTCAAGGAGAACCAGGCAATTACATCCCGATCAAAAAAAAGGCAGGCAATGTCAGAACGAAGAGGATCCCTCGATGCAGGACTGAGAATAATCTACACAAGTCTCTGTTGATAATCACAGCATAACTATTGCCAATAACCCCCTCCCAGAGACACCCCAGAACAACATCTCCTTCCCTGGGCATCTTGGGAGAGCACCTGCAGGGGAAAGCATGAGACGGAAGCGCCGGCCGGGATGCATCCGAACTTTAATGGTGCAAGGAGGGAAACGAGGCCGATGGGAGCAGAGACCTCCGTGCAGGCAGCAGCTTTAGCAGGGGAAGCACCTGCTGCCGCAGGAGCGGCTGCCGAAGCCGGAGAGGCCAAAGCCCCCGGAGCTGATGGGCACTCCCCCTTGGCTGAGGATGCTGCCAACGGCAGCGGAGGTGGAGGAGCCCACGGCGGTGTTCTGTGGGAAGGAGCTGAGGATGGGTCCGGGCAGGGTCACCACCACCGGGGAGGGCTGGATGATCACCCTGGAGTCCGGGCACTGCAGGCAACAGGGCTCATTGCAGCTGTTGGCCAGCGGGGTCGGGCCGCAGGGCTGGCAGGGCAGGCAGGAGTTGTAGCAGGACATGGCTTGGGGCTGGAGCTGCACCTGCGGGAAGAGAGGGCAGGGGAAGCAGAACATGAAGGCTGGGTGAGGAACAGCCTGTAAACCCAGCGTGGGGGAGTCAAGACAAGACAACCTGCAAATGAGAGCTTCCTGTTTTATAGGGAGACTTTGGATGTTCTCTTCCACTTCCCCAGAAATTTCCCCACCGAAAGGGACCAAGCCCAAGGGGAGCCCTGCCAAACTTTTTACTCCCTTCAGCTAAAACCCAGCCTCTCTCCATGCCACAAGTTCTGCACCCTGCCCTCTCTCATGACCAGCAGTTCCTTCACCAAGCACAGGAGAGAGGGCTGGGTATGGGCTGAGAAATTCTGAGGGAGCTGAGGAGGAAGGGAAAGAGCCTCAGACTCACCTTGTTCTGAAGGAGATGGAGGTGAGAGCAGTGGATGAGAGAGTGAGGAGAAAGGGCTGCTTTTATACTGCTCCTGCGCTGCCCCAGGCGCACGCTCACTGCACGCAGGCAGTAATTTGCCAGCACGCTCACCTGCAAAGCAAAGCAGCCTCCCTCATGGCACAGGTTGGGGTTTGGTGTCCATCAATGCTGTCATTTCACTTCCTCATTTCTGAGATGACCACTAGAACACGGAGCTGCCCTTGCCAGCGGGAAATTCAGCCCTGTGTGGGCAGGAGCCTGGGGACGGCGCACACTCCAGGCTTTGCCTCACCCCAGAAGCCTGACACAGGAGCCGTCCAACAGGAGAGCATGATTCACTGTGGGCAGCAGTGTTTGTCGCAGGAATCTTGCCTCCTGAAGGCGTTGCCTTGCCCTGCTGGGATGCGTACCAGTTCCCTCCATGTGAGGGTGCTGATCGATGAGAAGCTCCACACGAGTCGGCAACGTGCGCTCACAGCCCACAAAGCCATGCGTATCCTGGGCTGCGTCCAAAGAAGCGTGGCCGGAGGGCGAGGAACGTGATTCTCCCCCTCTACCTTGCCTCCTGCCACCCCAGCTGGAGTATTGTGTCCACTTCTGCAATCCCCAACATAGGAAGGGTATAGAACTGTTGAAAGGGGTCCAGAGTGAGCCAGGAAGACCATCAGAGGCTGGAGCACCTCTGCTGTGAGGACAGGCTGAGAGAGTTGGGGTCCTTCAGCCTGGAGAAGAGAAGGGTGAGGAAGACCTTTGAGCAGCCTGCCAGTACCGCAAAGGTCTCCAGAAAAGCTGGGGAGGGAATTTTTACCCAGGCAAAGAGTGATAGGATGAGGGGGAATGGCTTCAAATTGGGAGGAGGTTTTAGATGAGACATTAGGAGGACATTCTTCACGGTGAGGGTGGTGACACAGTGGCAGAGGTTTCGCAGGGAAGGGGTGGAAGCCTTTTCCAGGGACAAGCTCAAGGCTAAATTTTATGGGCCTGGAAAACTTGATCCGGTGGGAGGTGTCTATTCCCGTGGCGGAGGGCTTGGAACTGGATGGCATTAAAGGTCCCTTCCAACATGAACCATTCCATGATTCTATGCTCGTGTGATTCTATATCTGCAGGGCAGGGAAGGGCATCACCTCCTTGATGTCATCTGAGAGCTGGTTCTGTGCTCTGGGCCCTTCTGATTACGTCCACTCTGAGCATCCTCAGGCACGAGACT
The DNA here is from genome assembly GCA_033558235.1 of Neomorphus geoffroyi. NCBI lineage: Eukaryota > Metazoa > Chordata > Aves > Cuculiformes > Neomorphidae > Neomorphus > Neomorphus geoffroyi. The sequence goes on from JAUMJM010000037.1 coordinate 1,300,459, forward strand.
CTATGGTTCTGGCAGCCCTCGTTTGCTGGGGAAATGCCGGCAGATTCCTTGCCTCTCCAGTGCTGTTGGGTTGTTTTGGGGGCTGGGCAGGCTTTCCGGCTATGGGAAGGGAGGCGCGCTGACACTTCAAGTGCCTGGGAGAAGACGACCCCCCTGCCACCCAAGGATGAGTCCTGGCGGGTAGGGAGATGGTTTATGCAACTCTTGCTTTCCCTGCACGGAGCATTCAGGAGAGCCCTCACTGCAACCCAGTCTCTTTGAGCAAGAACCGCAGGATCCTCTGGGAGACCAGCAGCCGTGTCAGATCTCAGTCCCTGCACTGCCCTCTGCCCAAGCCTCTGCTTCGCCAGTTGCTGTGAAAGGACTGTGAGAGCAGACAGGGCCAAGAGCCTCGCTTACATGAAATGCACACCATTTGCTGAGAGGCCTATCCCAGCGCAGCCAGGCACATCATCCGAGAAGGCTGTGAGGTTGGTCAGGCCTGATTTCCCCTCCATAAATCCATGCTGACCGCTCACAATCACCTTCCTGTCCTCTCATCTTGAGAAATGACTTCCAGGATGATTTGCTCCCTCACAGTTGCAGATTCCAGGCTGAGGCTGAACAGCCTCTCATTCCCTGGCTCCTCCTTCTTGCCATTCCTCAAGTCAAGAGAGCCACTGCCACTCTTGCACACATCTGATGCATTGCCTGACTGCTGGCACTTCCAAAGGGAGCTGGGAGCAGCCTTGACACCAAGAAACTCCCTCCCCTGCACGGCTTGAGGGCGCTTGCACTCACGTCAATCCAATCTCTTTACATGTTCCCAGTCCTCATCCTCCTCTACTGTGCCCAAGTCTTTCCAGCTCCAGGTCTTCTGAGGAACGTCAGCAGCCCAATCTCTTCGCAGCAAGTGCTTCCAGTAAAGAGCAAGGCCAAGAACCCTGTGAGCAGCTACCTTTCCTGTATGCCCTGTCCCCTGTGACACTGCTCCCTTCAGTGATGGGGCTGCCTTGGCCCAAGCCTCGCTGCTAAACCTACGTGCAAGCAGAGGTTCTTGTTGCCCACGTTGACCGTCCTGCCCGCAAAATCCTTGGGCAGCTCCTCCTGGCACACGAAAGGAGCCTGCATTGCAGACCAAGCATGGCAGAAATGAGGCAATGGAAGGGCAGCGTTGAGGATCCCCACGCTGCTGGCTGATGTCTGCACGGGACCCCTCCAGCCCTTGCGGGCACATCTTCTCTTCCTGCCTGCGACATTCCTGGGCCTCTCCTTGTGGTACTTGAAAGGAGCCTCCGTGACCCAGTGGTCATCTCAGAAATGAGGAAATGAAGTGGCATCCTTGACGGAAACCAAAACCAAGCCGTGCCCTGAGTGAGGCTGCTCTGCTTTGCAGGTGAGTGTGCTGGCAAATTCCTGCCTGCGTGCAGGGAGTGAAGGCCTGGGGCGGTGCAGGAGCAGTATAAAAGCAGCCCCTTCTCCTCACTCTCTCATCCACACCTCTCGCCTCCATCTCCTTTGGAACAAGGTGAGTCTGAAGATCTTTCTCCTCCTTCTCCTTCTTGACGGGCATTTCTCAGCCCATTTGTGCCGCTTTGAACAATGCAGGCGTTTGGAGCTGTGTGCTATGAGAGAGGAAAGAGATCCGAAGCTGCACGATTCGCAGAAGTTGGGACTTGACTGAGGTGTCTCCTGAGAAGTGGGAGAGGAGCGGACCTTCATGGGCTTGCTTGCTTTTGGGAGGGCTTTTAAGGGATGACAGAGATCTGAAGCCAGTGGGACCCCGTGCGCAACCTCCATCTCTCTTCTCAGCCTCGTGTTTTGTATCTCTCGTGCTGGAGCGACAGGCTGTTCCTCACCCAGCCTTCATGTTCTGCTTCCCCTGCCCTCTCTTCCCCCAGGTGCAGCTCCAGCCCCAAGCCATGTCCTGCTACAACTCCTGCCTGCCCTGCCAGCCCTGCGGCCCGACCCCGCTGGCCAACAGCTGCAATGAGCCCTGTTGCCTGCAGTGCCCGGACTCCAGGGTGCTCATCCAGCCCTCCCCGGTGGTGGTGACCCTGCCCGGACCCATCCTCAGCTCCTTCCCACAGAACACCGCCGTGGGCTCCTCCACCTCCGCTGCCGTTGGCAGCATCCTCAGCCAAGGGGGAGTGCCCATCAGCTCCGGGGGCTTTGGCCTCTCCGGCTTCGGCAGCGGCTCCTGCGGCAGCAGGTGCTTCCCCTGCTAAAGCTGCTGCCCATGGCCCTGGGGAAGGTCCCCACGGACACCCCAGCTGGGACCGCACTGGGGGCGCAGCATCGGCTTGTTGCTTTCAGAGACGCTGAGCAGCCCCAGCACCCCTTGCAAAAGGACGGGGCCGGGCTGGGCTCTCGCAAAGCACGGCCCGTGCCTGCCTTTCCCCTCTCCCACTCACTCCTTTCCCTCCCGTCTCCTTCTTCTCTTGTGCTCCCCTGGGCTGGCAGCCCCACAAAGCCAGCCTAGGGAGGACTTGCTGGCCCTGCTCCCTCTGTGGGGCGGACACAGGGACACCTGCTGGCATCCCTGCCCCACAGCCATGGGGCACAGGTTTACCCACCCTCGCTGCTCCCTGCACAGGCATCTCCACTCTTGCCCTCTTTTGATTCATTAAAGTTCCGATGCATCCCAGCCTGCGCTTCCGTCTCGCATTTGTCTCTGCAGATCTTCTCCCAACCTGTCCAGGAGGGGAGATGTTGCGTGGGGTTATTGAGGAGGGGGTTGTTGCCCATGGCTCTGCAGAGACCATTAACGCATGCTTGCTTGGACTCTGCTTATCCCTGCATCAGGTGGGGGCGCCTTTGCTTTCCAAATTCTCTGTGTTTGGGGGCTGGACCGGCTCATCGCATGCTTTCCAAAGACCATAGCTACTCCACAGATGATTTTAGCTCTGTCAGCTGAACATTGTCTTCTCAACGCTCAGCAAGCGTCAGCCTCTCCTCCCCCGCCAAGCCCTCAAGCCCCCCCACCAGCCTGGCCACCCTCTGCTCATCTCCCTCCACTCGGTCAAGGGCTTTCCTGCGTCACAGCCCAGAACTCGCACTGGCTTCTCGCTGCTGTCAGGGAAACGCGGAGCAGAGTGGGATGCGTCGCCCCCACCCATCTCCTGGCTACGCTCTGCTCATATGGCCCGTGGTGCTGACGACCACCCTCGGTGCCCAGGAGCAGTGCTGGCACTGGCACCCCTTTGGGGGGGGTTACTGCCAAGGCACCTTTCCCAGGCCCCGCTTGTGGGCTGCTGCTTGTCCGCGCTGAAGGACGTGTGGGGAGACAGGGCTGGCTGCTCCCAAGCCAGCTGCCCTTCGAGGCTCTGGGTCAGCTTGTGTGCTCTCGCCCAGCTGTGGCCTGCAGCAGGTCAGCAGGTCTCCTTCACTGGAGGCCTTTCTTGCTGCTGTGTCCCTGCCCCGAGTCTCTCCCTGCCTCCCCGATTGCCCAGAACCTTTCTAGGAAGCCCGGGATACACCCAGGGAAGGAGCAGACAAAGAAGCTTTGCACTGAAAAGACAGCAAAAGCAGGAGTGTCAAAGGCAATCACCCACCACCTCGCACAAGCAGACGAGGACGTGGTCTTACGAGACAGATTGCTTCCACTTTATTGCTGAGCGTGCTGTTCTGTGACAGGAATTGTCCTTGGGTCACTTCAGGTGAGCAGTGCTGCTTGTGTCCCCTGACAGGTGCTTACCCGTGCCTTGCCTCCACTGCAGGGGACGAAGAGTGAGAAAGAGAGGTGGCCTTGATGCTGGGCAAGCACCGTGCAGCAAGAGCCAGTGCTTTGGGGGGTTCTCTGCACTGCTTTAGCCACACATTCAAAGCACAGCAGCACCATGGGCTGCTATGGAGACAGTTCCCTCTGGCACAGCCTGGCTGCCCCCTTGTCCCTCCTGTTGTCCCATGCCGTCATTTTCTGCTCCTCTGGTCTCCTCGTCCAGAACAGGGACAGCCAGGGTAAGAGGCATTTGTCTTCCTCTTCTCCTTTCTTCTCTTCCCACTCTTTTCCCCACCCCACAAGCCTTGGGGGCTTCTGCCCTCCCAGGGCTTGTCACAGCCCACGCCACTCAAGCTACGTCAGCTGTGGCCACGCTAATTCTTCTGCAGCACGCGCACAGAGGCCACGAGGCCACATCTGGGGAGAGGCTCAGCAAAGCTGGCCCTGCTGGCCGGGGCCTCTGGACGAGTCACGGTTGCCTCGCTCACCTGGGCCCAGTATGGTTTAGTATCTTCATCAGTGACTCTGACAGTGGGGTTGAGGTACCCTCAGCAAGTCTGTGCCTGCCACCGAGCTGAGCGGTGCAGCGGATACGCTTGAGGGGAAGGAAGCAACCCAGAGGGATCTTAACAGGCCTGAGGAACGCTCCCATGTCAAACTCAGCCACCACAACAAGGACAAGTGCAGCAGTCGGCACCTACGTTTGAGCAGTGTCCAATCTCAACACCAATTGGAGGAAGAATTGGTGGAGAGCAGCCGTGCAGAGATGAACTTGGACAGATTGGTGGTTTGAAAGTCAGAGAGAAGCCGGGAAGCTGTGCTTGCATGCTGGGCTGCATCCAACTAGCGCGGCCAGCAGCACGAGGGAGGCGATTCTCTGCTTCTAGTCTGCTCTTGAGAGCCCCTCTGGAGAACTGTGTGCATGCTACGAATCCCAGAGAAGGGCCGGTTGCAGCAGCTGCAGAGAAAGACTACGAATAGGAGAGGAGGGATGTATCGCCCCTCCTCCCAAGCAAGCTTGAGGCATTTCAGGCTTCTCATCCTGGAGAAGGCAAGGCTCAGGGCAGACTTCACTGCAGCCCGAATGGGGCTTGGAAGAAAGTGTGGCAGGGACTTTTTTTATCATGGCCTACAAATCAAATCAGAAGAATGAATCGCAGGTAGAGTTGCACTCAATGCTATCAAAAGTCTTTTCAAACAGGATGATTCCACGATTCTATGAATTGCCCTTCTTACAAAGCAAGGTTGAGGGCGTTGGGTTTTTTCAGCATGGAGAAGAGAAGGCTGAGTGGAGAACTTAGTGCAGCCCTTCGATATAAAAAGGGACTTGTAAGAGTCAGAGATGGACATTTTATCCTGGCCTGTCGTGACGGGACAAGGAGCCCCCGTTTTGGACTACAACAGGGTAGATGCAGCTGGGAGGTAAGGAAGACATTTCTGATGGTGAGGGTGGTGGGACAGAGGAAAAGGGGTTCCCGGAGAATGATGGAATCACCCAGCTTCGCAAGTGTTCAAGGTCAAGTTTCCTGGAACACTGAGTAACGTGGTCTAGCGAAAGCCGTGCCTGCTCATTGCAGGAGGGTTGGACCAGGGGATCTTTGGAAGGCTCTTGCAATCCACACTACTGTGTGATCCCATGACAAAGTGACTCTGTGCTGTGGCAGTCACTGCTCCCTGTTCCTTCCTCAGAGGATGCTGTGGTCAGGATGGGTTGTCTGCCCCCTCCTGGAAGGCAGTGCCTATGTCCTCTCAGTACCACATTCCCACCTGAGGACTTGTGAAACCATGGGGAGTTTCCCGATGGAAAAAATGCAAGCACAGTCAAGTGGATGGTTCTCCTTTCAAGGAGAACCAGGCAATTACATCCCGATGAAAAGAAAAGGCAGGCAATGTCAGAACGAAGAGGATCCCTCGATGCAGGACTGAGAATAATCTACACAAGTCTCTGTTGATAATCACAGCATAACTATTGCCAATAACCCCCTCCCAGAGACACCCCAGAACAACATCTCCTTCCCTGGGCATCTTGGGAGAGCACCTGCAGGGGAAAGGATGAGACGGAAGCGCCGGCCGGGATGCATCCGAACTTTAATGGTGCAAGGAGGGAAACGAGGCCGATGGGAGCAGAGACCTCCGTGCAGGCAGCAGCTTTAGCAGGGGAAGCACCTGCTGCCGCAGGAGCCGCTGCCGAAGCCGGAGAGGCCAAAGCCCCCGGAGCTGATGGGCACTCCCCCTTGGCTGAGGATGCTGCCAACGGCAGCGGAGGTGGAGGAGCCCACGGCGGTGTTCTGTGGGAAGGAGCTGAGGATGGGTCCGGGCAGGGTCACCACCACCGGGGAGGGCTGGATGAGCACCCTGGAGTCCTGACACTGCAGGCAACAGGGCTCATTGCAGCTGTTGGCCAGCGGGGTCGGGCCGCAGGGCTGGCAGGGCAGGCAGGAGTTGTAGCAGGACATGGCTTGGGGCTGGAGCTGCACCTGGGGGAAGAGAGGGCAGGGGAAGCAGAACATGAGGGATGGATGAAGCGAAACCTGTAAACCCAGCGTGGGGGAGTCAAGACAAAACAACCTGGAAATGGGAGCTTTAATTTTTTTGTAGGGAGAGCCAGGGTGTTCTCTTTCCCTTCCCCAAAAAGTTCCCCAGCAAAAGGGACCAAGCCCAGGGAGAGCCCTGCCAGGCCCTTAACTCCCTTCAGCCAAGCGACAACCTCTCTCCATGCCACATGTTTTGAACACCTCCCTCTCTCATGCCAAACAGTTCCTTGACGAAGCACAGGAGAGAGGGGTAGGTATGGGCAGAGAAATTCTGAGGAGTAATTGGAGGAGGAGGAAAGGAAAGAGCCTCAGACTCACCTGTTCTGAAGGAGATGGAGTTGAGAGCAGTGGATGAGAGAGTGAGGAGAAGGGGCTGCTTTTATACTGCTCCTGCGCTGCCCCAGGCGCACGCTCCCTGCACGCAGCCAGTAATTTGCCAGCACACTCACCTGCAAAGCAGAGCAGCCGCACTCAGGGCAAAGCTTGGTTTTGGTTTCCATCAAGGGTGCCACTTCATTTCCTCATTTCTGAGATGACCACTGGGTCACGGAGGCTCCTTTCAAGTACCACAAGGAGAGGCCCAAGAATGTCCCAGGCAGGAGCACGTCATCACAGGCAGAAGACCGGCCCGCAAGGGCTGGGGGACTCCCATGCAGACATGGGACATGGGCGTGGGGAAATCTGGTGAGGAGTTTTCCAGCCCCCTTTGCGGGGAAGGTGCACATTCTTCCCAGCAATGGAGTCCTCTCCTGGGTGCCCAAAGGCTCCCGTGCCTCAGGATGTGCTGCATCCTTCTCCCTCCCCACCTGCCTCCCTGCTCACTCCACCACTCACTGCTCATTGCTTGTAGAAGTAGTTGGGCTGCCCTGCTGGGTTCCAATGCCTTCTCCCAAGGGAAATATCTGTTTCTGGGGACAAATTTGCTGCTTGCTTTGATGGGCAGTTGTCCTCTCTTGTGGCAGTCTCTGGGGGTACCCACCCAGTGCCATCAGCAGCCTTGCGGAAAAAAGAACATTTCCTCCCAACCTTGTCACGTTGGGTCCTTTCTCATTACTTGAGGGGTGTGTTGGGGCTTGGGACAGCACCTTTTTCCCACTCCAATCCTCACAGCGCCATGCCCTTGGCTTCACACTTTGCACACTGACAATGGCACACCCAAATGCCTGGCCTGGCAAGTTTTACAGATCGTGGCGCAAAGCACCTGAGCTGTGGGAGTGTTGGCCAGAAGGTCACGCAGAGGGCAAAGGCCTCTGGGTCTACCAGGAGCTGTGCAGTTGGGTCCAGCCCAGTGCTGGAAGAGGATTTTCCTGAGGAAGTCATGCAGATGCCCTTGCCAGAGGGGAACTCAGCCCTGTGTGGGACAGCACGGACTCCTGCCTTGGCCTCGTACGAAAAGGCTGATGCAGGGCCAATCCAAAATGAGAGGTGAGTCACCATGTGCCGGCCGAGCCTGTCCCAAGAAGCTTGACTACGCAAGGCATTTTCTTTCCCTGCTGCGATGCATCCCAGCTACCTCCACGACTGCAGTCAGGGAAGTGCATCACAACCTTGAGGCAGCCTCAGAGGTGATCTTGCAGCCAGGGCCCTTCTAAGCACCTCCCCTCCCCGAGCATCTTCACCTTCAGTCACTCTGTGCTCTTGGTAGCCCTCACTCCATGGGAGCTGAGGGACGTTTCCTTGCTTTGTCAACGGTGTTGGTTGTCCTCCAGGCAGAGGCCTGGGACCCAGGAATGGGTCTCAACTGCTGGGGAGACATTTCCTGCAACCCATCCTTTCCCTCCTCACCACAGCCTGCTCCCTTGGGCCAGGAAGATGCGGCCTGTGCATCTTCTCCCTTCAACCCTCCAGGTCTCCCTGCAATGCTTACCTTTCTCCTGTGGGTGCATCTACCCAGAGGAGGTCTTTGGGCTCTCATTTCATGGAATTGTTCAGCCCCCAGTCCGCAGTGCTGCAAGTGTTTTTTCCTTTCCAGGTGCAGGGCTTCCCACTTGTCCTGCTGGAACGCCCTGAGGCTCCTCAGGGCCCACTGCAGCAGTGGCTCTAGGCCTACCTGTACGGCAGCCCTGCCCCGAAGCACAGCTTCTGCTTTGTACGCCTCGACTGCTCTCAGGCAGACTTTGATTTGATGCCCACCCACTGCTGGGACACCTCCCTCTCCTTCCTTCAGCTCCTTCAGGGGGCACAGTGGCCTGAGAAACTTTATACTCAAGACTCCGAGAGAGAAGGCATTGACTCCCCTCAGGCTGCTCTCTGGCTCCTCTTTAGCAGCTCAGCAGCCCCAGGCGGCCGCGGGCCCACCTTTCCCTCTGCCAGGCGTCAGCTTTTCTTCTAGGGGGCCGTCTTGTTCTTGACGCTGCTCGCCTGCTTCTCTTCTTTCCCCTTGCAAGACTCAAAGCCAGATGAGCTTGGCTTTAATGTTCTTTCCTTGTAGTGTGGCCCTTGGCTCTGGTGTGGCAGTGCCTCTCTCGTAAGGAAGAGCCACAGGCTTGAGACTTTTCACGGCAGTTGTGTTCTCAGCAGTGCTGAGCAGAGAAGAGGGATCACCTTGCAGGACCTGATAACAACCCTCTTCCTGACGCAGTGAGGCTGCTGTTGAACATGTCACCATGTCCTCAGAGAAGCTGCACAGTTCATTCAGTGATGGGCCTCCTTTTGACCAAGCTTTGCTGTTACAGTTGGTCAACTCAAAAGATGACCTTCTTCTTGCCCTCTGAAACTTTGCCTGATGAAGAGCCAAGTGGACCCGTTCAGTACTTAGGAGTTATCTTGTGCCTGCATTGACACCACCTGACAGGGAAACCCTTGGGATTCTCATCCCGGAACACGGAAGTAGTCTGGGTCGCAGACCAAGCATGGCAGAAATGAGGAAATGGAATGGCAGCACTGATGGACACCAAAACACAACCTGTGCCATGACGCAAACTGCTTTGCGTTGCAGGTGAGTGTGCTGGGAAATTACTGCCTGCGTGCAGTGAGCGTGGGCCTGGGGCGGTGCAGGAGCAGTATAAAAGCAGCCCTTTCTCCTCACTCTCTCATCCACTGCTCTCAACTCCATCCCTTTCAGAACAAGGTGAGTCTAAGGCTCTTTCCTTTCCTCCTCCTCCAATTACTCCTCAGAATTTCTCAGCCCATACCCACCCCTCTCTCCTATGCTTCGTCAAGGAACTGCTTGACATGAGAGAGGGAGGTGTTCAAAACTTGTGGCATGGAGAGAGGCTGTCGCTTGGCTGAAGGGAGTTAAGGGCCTGGCAGGGCTCTCCCTGGGCTTCGTCCCTTTTGCTGGGGAAATTTTGGGGAAGAGAAAGAGAACACCCTGGCTCTCCCTACAAAAAAATTAAAGCTCCCATTTCCAGGTTGTTTTGTCTTGACTCCCCCACGCTGGGTTTACAGGCTTCTCTTCAGCCATCCCTCATGTTCTGCTTCCCCTCTCTTCCCGCAGGTGCAGCTCCAGCCCCAAGCCATGTCCTGCTACAACTCCTGCCTGCCCTGCCAGCCCTGCGGCCCGACCCCGCTGGCCAACAGCTGCAATGAGCCCTGTTGCCTGCAGTGCCCGGACTCCAGGGTGCTCATCCAGCCCTCCCCGGTGGTGGTGACCCTGCCCGGACCCATCCTCAGCTCCTTCCCACAGAACACCGCCGTGGGCTCCTCCACCTCCGCTGCCGTTGGCAGCATCCTCAGCCAAGGGGGAGTGCCCATCAGCTCCGGGGGCTTCGGCCTCTCCGGCTTTGGCAGCGGCTACTGCGGCAGCAGGTGCTTCCCCTGCTAAAGCTGCTGCCCATGGCCCTGGGGAAGGTCCCCACGGACACCCCAGCTGGGACCGCACTGGGGGCGCAGCATCGGCTTGTTGCTTTCAGAGACGCTGAGCAGCCCCAGCACCCCTTGCAAAAGGACGGGGCCGGGCTGGGCTCTCGCAAAGCACGGCCCGTGCCTGCCTTTCCCCTCTCCCACTCACTCCTTTCCCTCCCGTCTCCTTCTTCTCTTCTGCTCCCCTGGGCTGGCAGCCCCACAAAGCCAGCCTAGGGAGGACTTGCTGGCCCTGCTCCCTCTGGGGGGCGGACACAGGGACACCTGCTGGCATCCCTGCCCCACAGCCATGGGGCACAGGTTTACCCACCCTCGCTGCTCCCTGCACAGGCATCTCCACTCTTGCCCTCTTTTGACTCATTAAAGTTCCGATGCATCCCAGCCTGCGCTTCCGTCTCGCATTTGTCTCTGCAGATCTTCTCCCAACCTGTCCAGGAGGGGAGATGTTGCGTGGGGTTATTGAGGAGGGGGTTGTTGCCCATGGCTCTGCAGAGACCATTAACGCATGCTTGCTTGGACTCTGCTTATCCCTGCATCAGGTGGGGGCGCCTTTGCTTTCCAAATTCTCTGTGTTTGGGGGCTGGACGGGCTCATCGCATGCTTTCCAAAGACCATAGCTACTCCACAGATGATTTTAGCTCTGTCAGCTGAACATTGTCTTCTCAACGCTCAGCAAGCATCAGCCTCTCCTCCCCCGCCAAGCCCTCAAGCCCCCTCACCAGCCTGGCCGCCCTCTGCTCATCTCCCTCCACTCGGTCAAGGGCTTTCCTGCGTCACAGCCCAGAACTCGCACTGGCTTCTCGCTGCTGTCAGGGAAACGCGGAGCAGAGTGGGATGCGTCGCTCCCACCCATCTCCTGGCTACGCTCTGCTCATATTGCCCGTGGTGCTGACGACCACCCTCAGTGCCCAGGAGCAGTGCTGGCACTGGCACCCCTTTGGGGGGGGTTACTGCCAAGGCACCTTTCCCTGGCCCTGCTTGTGGGCTGCTGCTTGTCCGCGCTGAAGGACGTGTGGGCAGACAGGGCTGGCTGCTCCCAAGCCAGCTGCCCTTCGAGGCTCTGGGTCAGCTTGTGTGCTCTCGCCCAGCTGTGGCCTGCAGCAGGTCAGCAGGTCTCCTTCACTGGAGGCCTTTCTTGCTGCTCTCTCCCTGCCCCGAGTCTCTCCCTGCCTCCCCGATTGCCCAGAACCTTTCTAGGAAGCCCGGGATACACCCAGGGAAGGAGCAGACAAAGAAGCTTTGCACTGAAAAGACAGCAAAAGCAGGAGTGTCAAAGGCAATCACCCACCACCTCGCACAAGCAGACGAGGACGTGGTCTTACGAGACAGATTGCTTCCACTTTATTGCTGAGCGTGCTGTTCTGTGACAGGAATTGTCCTTGGGTCACTTCAGGTGAGCAGTGCTGCTTGTGTCCCCTGACAGGTGCTTGCCCGTGCCTTGCCTCCACTGCAGGGGATGCAGAGTGAGAAAGAGAGGTGGCCTTGATGCTGGGCAAGCACCGTGCAGCAAGAGCCAGTGCTTTGGGGGGTTCTCTGCACTGCTTTAGCCACACATTCAAAGCACAGCACCACATGGGCTGCTATGGAGACAGTTCCCTCTGGCACAGCCTGGCTGCCCCCTTTGTCCCTCCTGTTGTCCCATGCCGTCATTTTCTGCTCCTCTGGTCTCCTCGTCCAGAACAGGGACAGCCAGGGTAAGAGGCATTTGTCTTCCTCTTCTCCTTTCTTCTCTTCCCACTCTTTTCCCCACCCCACAAGCCTTGGGGGCTTCTGCCCTCCCAGGGCTTGTCACAACCTACGCCACTCAAGCTGTGGCCACGCTAATTCTTCTGCAGCACGCGCACAGAGGCCACGAGGCCACATCTGGGGAGAGGCTCAGCAAAGCTGGCCCTGCTGGCCGGGGCCTCTGGACGAGTCACGGTTGCCTCGCTCACCTGGGCCCAATATGGTTTAGTATCTTCATCAGTGACTCTGACAGTGGGGTTGAGGCACCCTCAGCAAGTCCTCGCCTGCCACCGAGCTGAGCAGTGCAGCGGATACGCTTGAGGGGAAGGAAGCAACCCAGAGGGATCTTAACAGGCCTGAGGAACGCTCCCATGTCAAACTCAGCCACCACAACAAGGACAAGTGCAGCAGTCGGCACCTACGTTTGAGCAGTGTCCAATCTCAACACCAATTGGAGGAAAAATTGGTGGAGAGCAGCCGTGCAGAGATGAACTTGGACAGATTGGTGGTTTGAAAGTCAGAGAGAAGCCGGGAAGCTGTGCTTGCATCCTGGGCTGCATCCAACTAGCGCGGCCAGCAGCACGAGGGAGGCGATTCTCTGCTTCTAGTCTGCTCTTGAGAGCCCCTCTGGAGAACTGTGTGCATGCTACGATTCCCAGAGAAGGACCGGTTGCAGCAGCTGCAGAGAAAGACTACGAATAGGAGAGGAGGGATGTATCGCCCCTCCTCCCAAGCAAGCTTGAGGCATTTCAGGCTTCTCATCCTGGAGAAGGCAAGGCTCAGGGCAGACTTCACTGCAGCCCGAATGGGGCTTGGAAGAAAGTGTGGCAGGGACTTTTTTTATCATGGCCTACAAATCAAATCAGAAGAATGAATCGCAGGTAGAGTTGCACTCAATGCTATCAAAAGTCTTTTCAAACAGGATGATTCCACGATTCTATGAATTGCCCTTCTTACAAAGCAAGGTTGAGGGCGTTGGGTTTTTTCAGCGTGGAGAAGAGAAGGCTGAGTGGAGAACTTAGTGCAGCCCTTCGATATAAAAAGGGACTTGTAAGAGTCAGAGATGGACATTTTATCCTGGCCTGTCGTGACGGGACAAGGAGCCCCCGTTTTGGACTACAACAGGGTAGATGCAGCTGGGAGGTAAGGAAGACATTTCTGATGGTGAGGGTGGTGGGACAGAGGAAAAGGGGTTCCCGGAGAATGATGGAATCGCCCAGCTTCGGAAGTGTTCAAGGTCAAGTTTCCTGGAACACTGAGTAACGTGGTCTAGCGAAAGCCGTGCCTGCTCATTGCAGGAGGGTTGGACCAGGGGATCTTTGGAAGGCTCTTGCAATCCACACTACTGTGTGATCCCATGACAAAGTGACTCTGTGCTGTGGCAGTCACTGCTCCCTGTTCCTTCCTCAGAGGATGCTGTGGTCAGGATGGGTTGTCTGCCCCCTCCTGGAAGGCAGTGCCTATGTCCTCTCGGTACCACATTCCCACCTGAGGACTTGTGAAACCATGGGGAATTTCCCAATGGAAAAAAATGCAAGCACAGTCAAGTGGATGGTTCTCCTTTCAAGGAGAACCAGGCAATTACATCCCGATGAAAAAAAAAAGGCAGGCAATGTCAGAACGAAGAGGATCCCTCGATGCAGGACTGAGAATAATCTACACAAGTCTCTGTTGATAATCACAGCATAACTATTGGCAATAACCCCCTCCCAGAGACACCCCAGAACAACATCTCCTTCCCTGGGCATCTTGGGAGAGCACCTGCAGGGGAAAGGATGAGACGGAAGCGCCGGCCGGGATGCATCCGAACTTTAATGGTGCAAGGAGGGAAACGAAGGCCGATGGGAGCAGAGACCTCCGTGCAGGCAGCAGCTTTAGCAGGGGAAGCACCTGCTGCCGCAGGAGCGGCTGCCGAAGCCGGAGAGGCCAAAGCCCCCGGAGCTGATGGGCACTCCCCCTTGGCTGAGGATGCTGCCAACGGCAGCGGAGGTGGAGGAGCCCACGGCGGTGTTCTGTGGGAAGGAGCTGAGGATGGGTCCGGGCAGGGTCACCACCACCGGGGAGGGCTGGATGAGCACCCTGGAGTCCGGGCACTGCAGGCAACAGGGCTCATTGCAGCTGTTGGCCAGCGGGGTCGGGCCGCAGGGCTGACAGGGCAGGCAGGAGTTGTAGCAGGACATGGCTTGGGGCTGGAGCTGCACCTGCGGGAGGAGAGGGGAAGCAGAACATGAGGGATGGCTGAAGAGAAGCCTGTAAACCCAGCGTGGGGGAGTCAAGACAAAACAACCTGCAAATGGGAGCTTTATTTTTTTTGTAGGGAGAGCCAGGGTGTTCTCTTCCCCTTCCCCAGAAATTTCCCCACCAAAAGGGACCGAGCCCAAGGGGAGCCCTGCCAAACGTTTCACTCCCTTCAGCCAAGCCCCAGCCTCTCACCATGCCACAAGTTCTGCACCCTGCCCTCTCTCATGACCAGCAGTTCCTTCACCAAGCACAGGAGAGAGGGCTGGGTATGGGCTGAGAAATTCTGAGGGAGTTGAGCAGGAAGGGAAAGAGCCTCAGACTCACCTTGTTCTGAAGGAGATGGAGGTGAGAGCACTGGATGAGAGAGTGAGGAGAAAGGGCTGCTTTTATACTGCTCCTGCGCTGCCCCAGGCGCACGCTCACTGCACGCAGGCAGTAATTTGCCAGCACACTCACCTGCAAAGCAAAGCAGCCTCCCTCATGGCACAGGCTGGGGTTTGGTGTCCGTCAATGCTGTCATTTCACTTCCTCATTTCTGAGATGACCACTAGAACACGGAGCTGCCCTTGCCAGCGGGAAATTCAGCCCTGTGTGGGCAGGAGCCTGGGGACAGCGCACACTCCAGGCTTTGCCTCACCCCAGAAGCCTGACACAGGAGCCGTCCAACAGGAGAGCATGATTCACTGTGGGCAGCAGTGTTTGTCGCAGGAATCTTGCCTCCTGAAGGCGTTGCCTTGCCCTGCTGGGATGCGTACCAGTTCCCTCCATGTGAGGGTGCTGATCGATGAGAAGCTCCACACGAGTCGGCAACGTGCGCTCACAGCCCACAAAGCCATGCGTATCCTGGGCTGCGTCCAAAGAAGCGTGGCCGGAGGGCGAGGAACGTGATTCTCCCCCTCTACCTTGCCCTCCTGACACCCCAGCTGGAGTATTGTGTCCACTTCTGCAATCCCCAACACAGGAAGGGTATAGAACTCTTGGAAGGGGTCCAGAGTGAGCCAGGAAGACCATCAGAGGCTGGAGCACCTCTGCTGTGAGGACAGGCTGAGAGAGTTGGGGTTCTTCAGCCTGGAGAAGAGAAGGGTGAGGAAGACCTTTGAGCAGCCTGCCAGTACCGCAAGGGTCTCCAGAAAAGCTGGGGAGGGAATTTTTACCCGGGCAAAGAGTGATAGGATGAGGGGGAATGGCTTCAAATTGGGAGGAGGATTTAGATGAGACATTAGGAGGACATTCTTCACGGTGAGGGTGGTGACACAGTGGCAGAGGTTTCGCAGGGAAGGGGTGGAAGCCTTTTCCAGGGACAAGCTCAAGGCTAAATTTTATGGGCCTGGAAAACTTGATCCGGTGGGAGGTGTCTATTCCCGTGGCGGAGGGCTTGGAACTGGATGGCATTAAAGGTCCCTTCCAACACGAACCATTCCATGATTCTATGCAGGTGTGATTCTATATCTGCAGGGCAGGGAAGGGCATCACCTCCTTGATGTCATCTGAGAGCTGCTTCTGTGCTCTGGGCCCTTCTGATTACGTCCACTCTGAGCATCCTCAGGCACGAGACTCTATGGTTCTGGCAGCCCTCGTTTGCTGGGGAAATGCCGGCAGATTCCTTGCCTCTCCAGTGCTGTTGGGTTGTTTTGGGGGCTGGGCAGGCTTTCCGGCTATGGGAAGGGAGGCGCGCTGACACCTTAGTGCCTGGGAGAGGACGGCCCCCCTGCCACCCAAGGATGAGTCCCGGCGGGTAGGGAGATGGTTTATGCAACTCTTGCTTTCCCTGCACGGAGCGTTCAGGAGAGCCCTCACTGCAACCGAGTCTCTTTGAGCAACAACCACAGGATCCTCTAAGAGACCAGCAGCCGTGTCAGATCTCAGTCCCTGCACTGCCCTCTGCCCAAGCCTCTGCTTCGCCAGTTGCTGTGAAAGGACTGTGAGAGCAGACAGGGCCAAGAGCCTCGCTTACATGAAATGCACACCATTTGCTGAGAGGCCTATCCCACCGCAGCCAGGCACATCATCCGAGAAGGCTGTGAGGTTGGTCAGGCCTGATTTCCCCTCCATAAATCCATGCTGACCGCTCACAATCACCTTCCTGTCCTCTCATCTTGAGAAATGACTTCCAGGATGATTTGCTCCCTCACAGTTGCAGATACCAGGCTGAGGCTGAACAGCTTCTCATTCCCTGGCTCCTCCTTCTTGCCATTCCTCAAGTCAAGAGAGCCACTGCCACTCTTGCACACATCTGATGCATTGCCTGACTGCTGGCACTTCCAAAGGGAGCTGGGAGCAGCCTTGACACCAAGAAACTCCCTCCCCTGCACAGCTTTAGGGCGCTTGCACTCACGTCAATCCAATCTCTTTACATGTTCCCAGTCCTCATCCTCCTCTACTGTGCCCAAGTCTTTCCAGCTCCAGGTCTTCTGAGGAACGTCAGCAGCCCAATCTCTTCGCAGCAAGTGCTTCCAGTAAAGAGCAAGGCCAAGAACCCTGTGAGCAGCTACCTTTCCTGTATGCCCTGTCCCCTGTGACACTGCTCCCTTCAGTGATGGGGCTGCCTTGGCCCAAGCCTCGCTGCTAAACCTACGTGCAAGCAGAGGTTCTTGTTGCCCACGTTGACCGTCCTGCCCGCAAAATCCTTGGGCAGCTCCTCCCGGCACACGAAAGGAGCCTGCATTGCAGACCAAGCATGGCAGAAATGAGGCAATGGAAGGGCAGCGTTGAGGATCCCCACGCTGCTGGCTGATGTCTGCACGGGACCCCTCCAGCCCTTGCGGGCACATCTTCTCTTCCTGCCTGCGACATTCCTGGGCCTCTCCTTGTGGTACTTGAAAGGAGCCTCCGTGACCCAGTGGTCATCTCAGAAATGAGGAAATTAAGTGGCATCCTTGACGGAAACCAAAACCAAGCCGTGCCCTGAGTGAGGCTGCTCTGCTTTGCAGGTGAGTGTGCTGGCAAATTCCTGCCTGCGTGCAGGGAGTGAAGGCCTGGGGCGGTGCAGGAGCAGTATAAAAGCAGCCCCTTCTCCTCACTCTCTCATCCACACCTCTCGCCTCCATCTCCTTTGGAACAAGGTGAGTCTGAAGATCTTTCTCCTCCTTCTCCTTCTTGACGGGGATTTCTCAGCCCATTTGTGCCGCTTTGAACAATGCAGGCGTTTGGAGCTGTGTGCTATGAGAGAGGAAAGAGATCCGAAGCTGCAGGATTCGCAGAAGTTGGGACTTGACTGAGGGGTCTCCTGAGAAGTGGGAGAGGAGTGGACCTTCATGGGCTTGCTTGCTTTTGGGAGGGCTTTTAAGGGATGAGAGGATCTGAAGCCAGTGGGACCCCGTGCGCAACCTCCATTTCTCTTCTCAGCCTCGTGTTTTGTATCTCTCGTGCTGGAGCGACAGGCTGTTCCTCACCCAGCCTTCATGTGCTGCTTCCCCTGCCCTCTCTTCCCGCAGGTGCAGCTCCAGCCCCAAGCCATGTCCTGCTACAACTCCTGCCTGCCCTGCCAGCCCTGCGGCCCGACCCCGCTGGCCAACAGCTGCAATGAGCCCTGTTGCCTGCAGTGCCCGGACTCCAGGGTGCTCATCCAGCCCTCCCCGGTGGTGGTGACCCTGCCCGGACCCATCCTCAGCTCCTTCCCACAGAACACCGCCGTGGGCTCCTCCACCTCCGCTGCTGTTGGCAGCATCCTCAGCCAAGGGGGAGTGCCCATCAGCTCCGGGGGCTTTGGCCTCTCCGGCTTCGGCAGCGGCTCCTGCGGCAGCAGGTGCTTCCCCTGCTAAAGCTGCTGCCCATGGCCCTGGGGAAGGTCCCCACGGACACCCCAGCTGGGACCGCACTGGGGGCGCAGCATCGGCTTGTTGCTTTCAGAGACGCTGAGCAGCCCCAGCACCCCTTGCAAAAGGACGGGGCCGGGCTGGGCTCTCGCAAAGCACGGCCCGTGCCTGCCTTTCCCCTCTCCCACTCACTCCTTTCCCTCCCGTCTCCTTCTTCTCTTCTGCTCCCCTGGGCTGGCAGCCCCACAAAGCCAGCCTAGGGAGGACTTGCTGGCCCTGCTCCCTCTGGGGGGCGGACACAGGGACACCTGCTGGCATCCCTGCCCCACAGCCATGGGGCACAGGTTTACCCACCCTCGCTGCTCCCTGCACAGGTATCTCCACTCTTGCCCTCTTTTGACTCATTAAAGTTCCGATGCATCCCAGCCTGCGCTTCCGTCTCGCATTTGTCTCTGCAGATCTTCTCCCAACCTGTCCAGGAGGGGAGATGTTGCGTGGGGTTATTGAGGAGGGGGTTGTTGCCCATGGCTCTGCAGAGACCATTAACGCATGCTTGCTTGGACTCTGCTTATCCCTGCATCAGGTGGGGGCGCCTTTGCTTTCCAAATTCTCTGTGTTTGGGGGCTGGACGGGCTCATCGCATGCTTTCCAAAGACCATAGCTACTCCACAGATGATTTTAGCTCTGTCAGCTGAACATTGTCTTCTCAACGCTCAGCAAGCGTCAGCCTCTCCTCCCCCGCCAAGCCCTCAAGCCCCCTCACCAGCCTGGCTGCCCTCTGCTCATCTCCCCTCCACTCGGTCAAGGGCTTTCCTGCGTCACAGCCCAGAACTCGCACTGGCTTCTCGCTGCTGTCAGGGAAACGCGGAGCAGAGTGGGATGCGTCGCTCCCACCCATCTCCTGGCTACGCTCTGCTCATATGGCCCGTGGTGCTGACGACCACCCTCGGTGCCCAGGAGCAGTGCTGGCACTGGCACCCCTTTGGGGGGGGTTACTGCCAAGGCACCTTTCCCTGGCCCTGCTTGTGGGCTGCTGCTTGTCCGCGCTGAAGGACGTGTGGGGAGACAGGGCTGGCTGCTCCCAAGCCAGCTGCCCTTCGAGGCTCTGGGTCAGCTTGTGTGCTCTCGCCCAGCTGTGGCCTGCAGCAGGTCAGCAGGTCTCCTTCACTGGAGGCCTTTCTTGCTGCTGTGTCCCTGCCCCGAGTCTCTCCCTGCCTCCCCGATTGCCCAGAACCTTTCTAGGAAGCCCGGGATACACCCAGGGAAGGAGCAGACAAAGAAGCTTTGCACTGAAAAGACAGCAAAAGCAGGAGTGTCAAAGGCAATCACCCACCACCTCGCACAAGCAGACGAGGACGTGGTCTTACGACACAGAGCTGTGGGACAGATTGCTTCCAGTTTATTGCTGAGCGTGCTGTTCTGTGACAGGAATTGTCCTTGGGTCACTTCAGGTGAGCAGTGCTGCTTGTGTCCCCTGACAGGTGCTTGCCCGTGCCTTGCCTCCACTGCAGGGGACGCAGAGTGAGAAAGAGAGGTGGCCTTGATGCTGGGCAAGCACCGTGCAGCAAGAGCCAGTGCTTTGGGGGGTTCTCTGCACTGCTTTAGCCACACATTCAAAGCACAGCAGCACCATGGGCTGCTATGGAGACAGTTCCCTCTGGCACAGCCTGGCTGCCCCCTTGTCCCTCCTGTTGTCCCATGCCGTCATTTTCTGCTCCTCTGGTCTCCTCGTCCAGAACAGGGACAGCCAGGGGAAGAGGCATTTGTCTTCCTCTTCTCCTTTCTGCTCTTCCCACTCTTTTCCCCACCCCACAAGCCTTGGGGGCTTCTGCCCTCCCAGGGCTTGTCACAACCCATGCCACTCAAGCTGTGGCCACGCTAATTCTTCTGCAGCACGCGCACAGAGGCCACGAGGCCACATCTGGGGAGAGGCTCAGCAAAGCTGGCCCTGCTGGCCGGGGCCTCTGGACGAGTCACGGTTGCCTCGCTCACCTGGGCCCAATATGGTTTAGTATCTTCATCAGTGACTCTGACAGTGGGGTTGAGGCACCCTCAGCAAGTCCGTGCCTGCCACCGAGCTGAGCGGTGCAGCGGATACGCTTGAGGGGAAGGAAGCAACCCAGAGGGATCTTAACAGGCCTGAGGAACGCTCCCATGTCAAACTCAGCAAGCACAACAAGGACAAGTGCAGCAGTCGGCACCTTCGTTTGAGCAGTGTCCAATCTCAACACCACTTGGAGGAAGAATTGGTGGAGAGCAGCCGTGCAGAGATGAACTTGGACAGATTGGTGGTTTGAAAGTCAGAGAGAAGCCGGGAAGCTGTGCTTGCCTCCTGGGCTGCATCCAACTAGCGCGGCCAGCAGCACGAGGGAGGCGATTCTCTGCTTCTAGTCTGCTCTTGAGAGCCCCTCTGGAGAACTGTGTGCATGCTACGATTCCCAGAGAAGGGCCGGTTGCAGCAGCTGCAGAGAAAGAATACGAATAGGAGAGGAGGGATGTATCGCCCCTCCTCCCAAGCAAGCTTGAGGCATTTCAGGCTTCTCATCCTGGAGAAGGCAAGGCTCAGGGCAGACTTCACTGCAGCCCGAATGGGGCTTGGAAGAAATTGTGGCAGGGACTTTTTTTATCATGGCCTACAAATCAAATCAGAAGAATGAATCGCAGGTAGAGTTGCACTCAATGCTATCAAAAGTCTTTTCAAACAGGATGATTCCACGATTCTATGAATTGCCCTTCTTACAAAGCAAGGTTGAGGGCGTTGGGTTTTTTCAGCGTGGAGAAGAGAAGGCTGAGTGGAGAACTTAGTGCAGCCCTTCGATATAAAAAGGGACTTGTAAGAGTCAGAGATGGACATTTTATCCTGGCCTGTCATGACGGGACAAGGAGCCCCCGTTTTGGACTACAACAGGGTAGATGCAGCTGGGAGGTAAGGAAGACATTTCTCATGGTGAGGGTGGTGGGACAGAGGAAAAGGGGTTCCCGGAGAATGATGGAATCGCCCAGCTTCCGAAGTGTTCAAGGTCAAGTTTCCTGGAACACTGAGTAACGTGGTCTAGCGAAAGCCGTGCCTGCTCATTGCAGGAGGGTTGGACCAGGGGATCTTTGGAAGGCTCTTGCAATCCACACTACTGTGTGATCCCATGACAAAGTGACTCTGTGCTGTGGCAGTCACTGCTCCCTGTTCCTTCCTCAGAGGATGCTGTGGTCAGGATGGGTTGTCTGCCCCCTCCTGGAAGGCAGTGCCTATGTCCTCTCGGTACCACATTCCTACCTGAGGACTTGTGAAACCATGGGGAGTTTCCCGATGGAAAAAAATGCAAGCACAGTCAAGTGGATGGTTCTCCTTTCAAGGAGAACCAGGCAATTACATCCCGATGAAAAAAAAAGGCAGGCAATGTCAGAACGAAGAGGATCCCTCGATGCAGGACTGAGAATAATCTACACAAGTCTCTGTTGATAATCACAGCATAACTATTGCCAATAACCCCCTCCCAGAGACACCCCAGAACAACATCTCCTTCCCTGGGCATCTTGGGAGAGCACCTGCAGGGGAAAGGATGAGACGGAAGCGCCGGCCGGGATGCATCCGAACTTTAATGGTGCAAGGAGGGAAACGAGGCCGATGGGAGCAGAGACCTCCGTGCAGGCAGCAGCTTTAGCAGGGGAAGCACCTGCTGCCGCAGGAGCGGCTGCCGAAGCCGGAGAGGCCAAAGCCCCCGGAGCTGATGGGCACTCCCCCTTGGCTGAGGATGCTGCCAACGGCAGCGGAGGTGGAGGAGCCCACGGCGGTGTTCTGTGGGAAGGAGCTGAGGATGGGTCCGGGCAGGGTCACCACCACCGGGGAGGGCTGGATGATCACCCTGGAGTCCTGGCACTGCAGGCAACAGGGCTCATTGCAGCTGTTGGCCAGCGGGGTCGGGCCGCAGGGCTGGCAGGGCAGGCAGGAGTTGTAGCAGGACATGGCTTGGGGCTGGAGCTGCACCTGCGGGAGGAGAGGGGAAGCAGAACATGAGGGATGGCTGAAGAGAAGCCTGTAAACCCAGCGTGGGGGAGTCAAGACAAAACAACCTGCAAATGGGAGCTTTAATTTTTTTGTAGGGAGAGCCAGGGTGTTCTCTTCCCCTTCCCCAGAAATTTCCCCACCGAAAGGGACCGAGCCCAAGGGGAGCCCTGCCAAACGTTTCACTCCCTTCAGCCAAGCCCCAGCCTCTCTCCATGCCACAAGTTCTGCACCCTGCCCTCTCTCATGACCAGCAGTTCCTTCACCAAGCACAGGAGAGAGGGCTGGGTATGGGCTGAGAAATTCTGAGGGAGTTGAGCAGGAAGGGAAAGAGCCTCAGACTCACCTTGTTCTAAAGGAGACTGAGGTGAGAGCACTGGATGAGAGAGTGAGGAGAAAGGGCTGCTTTTATACTGCTCCTGCGCTGCCCCAGGCGCACGCTCACTGCACGCAGGCAGTAATTTGCCAGCACACTCACCTGCAAAGCAAAGCAGCCTCCCTCATGGCACAGGCTGGGGTTTGGTGCCCGTCAATGCTGTCATTTCACTTCCTCATTTCTGAGATGACCACTAGAACACGGAGCTGCCCTTGCCAGCGGGAAATTCAGCCCTGTGTGGGCAGGAGCCTGGGGACGGCGCACACTCCAGGCTTTGCCTCACCCCAGCAGCCTGACACAGGAGCCTTCCAACAGGAGAGCATGATTCACTGTGGGCAGCAGTGTTTGTCGCAGGAATCTTGCCTCCTGAAGGCGTTGCCTTGCCCTGCTGGGATGCGTACCAGTTCCCTCCATGTGAGGGTGCTGATCGATGAGAAGCTCCACACGAGTCGGCAACGTGCGCTCACAGCCCACAAAGCCATGCGTATCCTGGGCTGCGTCCAAAGAAGCGTGGCCGGAGGGCGAGGAACGTGATTGTCCCCCTCTACCTTGCCCTCCTGCCACCCCAGCTGGAGTATTGTGTCCACTTCTGCAATCCCCAACACAGGAAGGGTATAGAACTCTTGGAAGGGGTCCAGAGTGAGCCAGGAAGACCATCAGAGGCTGGAGCACCTCTGCTGTGAGGACAGGCTGAGAGAGTTGGGGTTCTTCAGCCTGGAGAAGAGAAGGGTGAGGAAGACCTTTGAGCAGCCTGCCAGTACCGCAAGGGTCTCCAGAAAAGCTGGGGAGGGAATTTTTACCCGGGCAAAGAGTGATAGGATGAGGGGGAATGGCTTCAAATTGGGAGGAGGATTTAGATGAGACATTAGGAGGACATTCTTCACGGTGAGGGTGGTAACACAGTGGCAGAGGTTTCGCAGGGAAGGGGTGGAAGCCTTTTCCAGGGACAAGCTCAAGGCTAAATTTTATGGGCCTGGAAAACTTGATCCGGTGTGAGGTGTCTATTCCCGTGGCGGAGGGCTTGGAACTGGATGGCATTAAAGGTCCCTTCCAACACGAACCATTCCATGATTCTATGCAGGTGTGATTCTATATCTGCAGGGCAGGGAAGGGCATCACCTCCTTGATGTCATCTGAGAGCTGCTTCTGTGCTCTGGGCCCTTCTGATTACATCCACTCTGAGCATCCTCAGGCACGAGACTCTATGGTTCTGGCAGCCCTCGTTTGCTGGGGAAATGCCGGCAGATTCCTTGCCTCTCCAGTGCTGTTGGGTTGTTTTGGGGGCTGGGCAGGCTTTCCGGCTATGGGAAGGGAGGCGCGCTGACACCTTAGTGCCTGGGAGAAGACGGCCCCCCTGCCACCCAAGGATGAGTCCCGGCGGGTAGGGAGATGGTTTATGCAACTCTTGCTTTCCCTGCACGGAGCATTCAGGAGAGCCCTCACCGCAACCCAGTCTCTTTGAGCAAGAACTGCAGGATCCTCTAAGAGACCAGCAGCCGTGTCAGATCTCAGCCCCTGCACTGCCCTCTGCCCAAGCCTCTGCTTCGCCAGTTGCTGTGAAAGGACTGTGAGAGCAGACAGGGCCAAGAGCCTCGCTTCCATGAAATGCACACCATTTGCTGAGAGGCCTATCCCACCGCAGCCAGGCACATCATCCGAGAAGGCTGTGAGGTTGGTCAGGCCTGATTTCCCCTCCATAAATCCATGCTGACCGCTCACAATCACCTTCCTGTCCTCTCATCTTGAGAAATGACTTCCAGGATGATTTGCTCCCTCACAGTTGCAGATACCAGGCTGAGGCTGAACAGCCTCTCATTCCCTGGCTCCTCCTTCTTGCCATTCCTCAAGTCAAGAGAGCCACTGCCACTCTTGCACACATCTGATGCATTGCCTGACTGCTGGCACTTCCAAAGGGAGCTGGGAGCAGCCTTGACACCAAGAAACTCCCTCCCCTGCACGGCTTTAGGGCGCTTGCACTCACGTCAATCCAATCTCTTTACATGTTCCCAGTCCTCATCCTC
The DNA here is from genome assembly GCA_033558235.1 of Neomorphus geoffroyi. Lineage (NCBI taxonomy): Eukaryota > Metazoa > Chordata > Aves > Cuculiformes > Neomorphidae > Neomorphus > Neomorphus geoffroyi. The sequence goes on from JAUMJM010000037.1 coordinate 1,324,615, forward strand.
CTCTACTGTGCCCAAGTCTTTCCAGCTCCAGGTCTTCTGAGGAACGTCAGCAGCCCAATCTCTTCGCAGCAAGTGCTTCCAGTAAAGAGCAAGGCCAAGAACCCTGTGAGCAGCTACCTTTCCTGTATGCCCTGTCCCCTGTGACACTGCTCCCTTCAGTGATGGGGCTGCCTTGGCCCAAGCCTCGCTGCTAAACCTACGTGCAAGCAGAGGTTCTTGTTGCCCACGTTGACCGTCCTGCCCGCAAAATCCTTGGGCAGCTCCTCCTGGCACACGAAAGGAGCCTGCATTGCAGACCAAGCATGGCAGAAATGAGGCAATGGAAGGGCAGCGTTGAGGATCCCCACGCTGCTGGCTGATGTCTGCACGGGACCCCTCCAGCCCTTGCGGGCACATCTTCTCTTCCTGCCTGCGACATTCCTGGGCCTCTCCTTGTGGTACTTGAAAGGAGCCTCCGTGACCCAGTGGTCATCTCAGAAATGAGGAAATTAAGTGGCATCCTTGACGGAAACCAAAACCAAGCCGTGCCCTGAGTGAGGCTGCTCTGCTTTGCAGGTGAGTGTGCTGGCAAATTCCTGCCTGCGTGCAGGGAGTGAAGGCCTGGGGCGGTGCAGGAGCAGTATAAAAGCAGCCCCTTCTCCTCACTCTCTCATCCACACCTCTCGCCTCCATCTCCTTTGGAACAAGGTGAGTCTGAAGATCTTTCTCCTCCTTCTCCTTCTTGACGGGCATTTCTCAGCCCATTTGTGCCGCTTTGAACAATGCAGGGGTTTGGAGCTGTGTGCTATGAGAGAGGAAAGAGATCCGAAGCTGTACGATTCGCAGAAGTTGGGACTTGACTGAGGTGTCTCCTGAGAAGTGGGAGAGGAGTGGACCTTCATGGGCTTGCTTGCTTTTGGGAGGGCTTTTAAGGGATGAGAGGATCTGAAGCCAGTGGGACCCCGTGCGCAACCTCCATTTCTCTTCTCAGCCTCGTGTTTTGTATCTCTCGTGCTGGAGCGACAGGCTGTTCCTCACCCAGCCTTCATGTGCTGCTTCCCCTGCCCTCTCTTCCCGCAGGTGCAGCTCCAGCCCCAAGCCATGTCCTGCTACAACTCCTGCCTGCCCTGCCAGCCCTGCGGCCCGACCCCACTGGCCAACAGCTGCAATGAGCCCTGTTGCCTGCAGTGCCCGGACTCCAGGGTGCTCATCCAGCCCTCCCCGGTGGTGGTGACCCTGCCCGGACCCATCCTCAGCTCCTTCCCACAGAACACCGCCGTGGGCTCCTCCACCTCCGCTGCTGTTGGCAGCATCCTCAGCCAAGGGGGAGTGCCCATCAGCTCCGGGGGCTTTGGCCTCTCCGGCTTTGGCAGCGGCTACTGCGGCAGCAGGTGCTTCCCCTGCTAAAGCTGCTGCCCATGGCCCTGGGGAAGGTCCCCACGGACACCCCAGCTGGGACCGCACTGGAGGCGCAGCATCGGCTTGTTGCTTTCAGAGACGCTGAGCAGCCCCAGCACCCCTTGCAAAAGGACGGGGCCGGGCTGGGCTCTCGCAAAGCACGGCCCGTGCCTGCCTTTCCCCTCTCCCACTCACTCCTTTCCCTCCCGTCTCCTTCTTCTCTTCTGCTCCCCTGGGCTGGCAGCCCCACAAAGCCAGCCTAGGGAGGACTTGCTGGCCCTGCTCCCTCTGTGGGGCGGACACAGGGACACCTGCTGGCATCCCTGCCCCACAGCCATGGGGCACAGGTTTACCCACCCTCGCTGCTCCCTGCACAGGTATCTCCACTCTTGCCCTCTTTTGACTCATTAAAGTTCCGATGCATCCCAGCCTGCGCTTCCGTCTCGCATTTGTCTCTGCAGATCTTCTCCCAACCTGTCCAGGAGGGGAGATGTTGCGTGGGGTTATTGAGGAGGGGGTTGTTGCCCATGGCTCTGCAGAGACCATTAACGCATGCTTGCTTGGACTCTGCTTATCCCTGCATCAGGTGGGGGCGCCTTTGCTTTCCAAATTCTCTGTGTTTGGGGGCTGGACGGGGTCATCGCATGCTTTCCAAAGACCATAGCTACTCCACAGATGATTTTAGCTCTGTCAGCTGAACATTGTCTTCTCATCGCTCAGCAAGCATCAGCCTCTCCTCCCGCGCCAAGCCCTCAAGCCCCCTCACCAGCCTGGCCGCCCTCTGCTCATCTCCCTCCACTCGGTCAAGGGCTTTCCTGCGTCACAGCCCAGAACTCGCACTGGCTTCTCGCTGCTGTCAGGGAAACGCGGAGCAGAGTGGGATGCGTCGCTCCCACCCATCTCCTGGCTACGCTCTGCTCATATTGCCCGTGGTGCTGACGACCACCCTCGGTGCCCAGGAGCAGTGCTGGCACTGGCACCCCTTTGGGGGGGGTTACTGCCAAGGCACCTTTCCCTGGCCCTGCTTGTGGGCTGCTGCTTGTCCGCGCTGAAGGATGTGTGGGGAGACAGGGCTGGCTGCTCCCAAGCCAGCTGCCCTTCGAGGCTCTGGGTCAGCTTGTGTGCTCTCGCCCAGCTGTGGCCTGCAGCAGGTCAGCAGGTCTCCTTCACTGGAGGCCTTTCTTGCTGCTGTGTCCCTGCCCCGAGTCTCTCCCTGCCTCCCCGATTGCCCAGAACCTTTCTAGGAAGCCCGGGATACACCCAGGGAAGGAGCAGACAAAGAAGCTTTGCACTGAAAAGACAGCAAAAGCAGGAGTGTCAAAGGCAATCACCCACCACCTCGCACAAGCAGACGAGGACGTGGTCTTACGACACAGAGCTGTGGGACAGATTGCTTCCACTTTATTGCTGAGCGTGCTGTTCTGTGACAGGAATTGTCCTTGGGTCACTTCAGGTGAGCAGTGCTGCTTGTGTCCCCTGACAGGTGCTTGCCCGTGCCTTGCCTCCACTGCAGGGGACGCAGAGTGAGAAAGAGAGGTGGCCTTGATGCTGGGCAAGCACCGTGCAGCAAGAGCCAGTGCTTTGGGGGGTTCTCTGCACTGCTTTAGCCACACATTCAAAGCACAGCAGCACCATGGGCTGCTATGGAGACAGTTCCCTCTGGCACAGCCTGGCTGCCCCCTTGTCCCTCCTGTTGTCCCATGCCGTCATTTTCTGCTCCTCTGGTCTCCTCGTCCGGAACAGGGACAGCCAGGGGAAGAGGCATTTGTCTTCCTCTTCTCCTTTCTGCTCTTCCCACTCTTTTCCCCACCCCACAAGCCTTGGGGGCTTCTGCCCTCCCAGGGCTTGTCACAACCCATGCCACTCAAGCTGTGGCCACGCTAATTCTTCTGCAGCACGCGCACAGAGGCCACGAGGCCACATCTGGGGAGAGGCTCAGCAAAGCTGGCCCTGCTGGCCGGGGCCTCTGGACGAGTCACGGTTGCCTCGCTCACCTGGGCCCAATATGGTTTAGTATCTTCATCAGTGACTCTGACAGTGGGGTTGAGGCACCCTCAGCAAGTCCGTGCCTGCCACCGAGCTGAGCGGTGCAGCGGATACGCTTGAGGGGAAGGAAGCAACCCAGAGGGATCTTAACAGGCCTGAGGAACGCTCCCATGTCAAACTCAGCAAGCACAACAAGGACAAGTGCAGCAGTCGGCACCTTCGTTTGAGCAGTGTCCAATCTCAACACCACTTGGAGGAAGAATTGGTGGAGAGCAGCCGTGCAGAGATGAACTTGGACAGATTGGTGGTTTGAAAGTCAGAGAGAAGCCGGGAAGCTGTGCTTGCATCCTGGGCTGCATCCAACTAGCGCGGCCAGCAGCACGAGGGAGGCGATTCTCTGCTTCTAGTCTGCTCTTGAGAGCCCCTCTGGAGAACTGTGTGCATGCTACGATTCCCAGAGAAGGGCCGGTTGCAGCAGCTGCAGAGAAAGAATACGAATAGGAGAGGAGGGATGTATCGCCCCTCCTCCCAAGCAAGCTTGAGGCATTTCAGGCTTCTCATCCTGGAGAAGGCAAGGCTCAGGGCAGACTTCACTGCAGCCCGAATGGGGCTTGGAAGAAATTGTGGCAGGGACTTTTTTTATCATGGCCTACAAATCAAATCAGAAGAATGAATCGCAGGTAGAGTTGCACTCAATGCTATCAAAAGTCTTTTCAAACAGGATGATTCCACGATTCTATGAATTGCCCTTCTTACAAAGCAAGGTTGAGGGCGTTGGGTTTTTTCAGCGTGGAGAAGAGAAGGCTGAGTGGAGAACTTAGTGCAGCCCTTCGATATAAAAAGGGACTTGTAAGAGTCAGAGATGGACATTTTATCCTGGCCTGTCATGACGGGACAAGGAGCCCCCGTTTTGGACTACAACAGGGTAGATGCAGCTGGGAGGTAAGGAAGACATTTCTCATGGTGAGGGTGGTGGGACAGAGGAAAAGGGGTTCCCGGAGAATGATGGAATCGCCCAGCTTTGGAAGTGTTCAAGGTCAAGTTTCCTGGAACACTGAGTAACGTGGTCTAGCGAAAGCCGTGCCTGCTCATTGCAGGAGGGTTGGACCAGGGGATCTTTGGAAGGCTCTTGCAATCCACACTACTGTGTGATCCCATGACAAAGTGACTCTGTGCTGTGGCAGTCACTGCTCCCTGTTCCTTCCTCAGAGGATGCTGTGGTCAGGATGGGTTGTCTGCCCCCTCCTGGAAGGCAGTGCCTATGTCCTCTCGGTACCACATTCCTACCTGAGGACTTGTGAAACCATGGGGAGTTTCCCGATGGAAAAAAATGCAAGCACAGTCAAGTGGATGGTTCTCCTTTCAAGGAGAACCAGGCAATTACATCCCGATGAAAAAAAAAGGCAGGCAATGTCAGAACGAAGAGGATCCCTCGATGCAGGACTGAGAATAATCTACACAAGTCTCTGTTGATAATCACAGCATAACTATTGCCAATAACCCCCTCCCAGAGACACCCCAGAACAACATCTCCTTCCCTGGGCATCTTGGGAGAGCACCTGCAGGGGAAAGGATGAGACGGAAGCGCCGGCCGGGATGCATCCGAACTTTAATGGTGCAAGGAGGGAAACGAGGCCGATGGGAGCAGAGACCTCCGTGCAGGCAGCAGCTTTAGCAGGGGAAGCACCTGCTGCCGCAGGAGCGGCTGCCGAAGCCGGAGAGGCCAAAGCCCCCGGAGCTGATGGGCACTCCCCCTTGGCTGAGGATGCTGCCAACGGCAGCGGAGGTGGAGGAGCCCACGGCGGTGTTCTGTGGGAAGGAGCTGAGGATGGGTCCGGGCAGGGTCACCACCACCGGGGAGGGCTGGATGATCACCCTGGAATCCTGGCACTGCAGGCAACAGGGCTCATTGCAGCTGTTGGCCAGCGGGGTCGGGCCGCAGGGCTGGCAGGGCAGGCAGGAGTTGTAGCAGGACATGGCTTGGGGCTGGAGCTGCACCTGCGGGAGGAGAGGGGAAGCAGAACATGAGGGATGGCTGAAGAGAAGCCTGTAAACCCAGCGTGGGGGAGTCAAGACAAAACAACCTGCAAATGGGAGCTTTAATTTTTTTGTAGGGAGAGCCAGGGTGTTCTCTTCCCCTTCCCCAGAAATTTCCCCACCGAAAGGGACCGAGCCCAAGGGGAGCCCTGCCAAACGTTTCACTCCCTTCAGCCAAGCCCCAGCCTCTCTCCATGCCACAAGTTCTGCACCCTGCCCTCTCTCATGACCAGCAGTTCCTTCACCAAGCACAGGAGAGAGGGCTGGGTATGGGCTGAGAAATTCTGAGGGAGTTGAGCAGGAAGGGAAAGAGCCTCAGACTCACCTTGTTCTAAAGGAGACTGAGGTGAGAGCACTGGATGAGAGAGTGAGGAGAAAGGGCTGCTTTTATACTGCTCCTGCGCTGCCCCAGGCGCACGCTCACTGCACGCAGGCAGTAATTTGCCAGCACACTCACCTGCAAAGCAAAGCAGCCTCCCTCATGGCACAGGCTGGGGTTTGGTGCCCGTCAATGCTGTCATTTCACTTCCTCATTTCTGAGATGACCACTAGAACACGGAGCTGCCCTTGCCAGCGGGAAATTCAGCCCTGTGTGGGCAGGAGCCTGGGGACGGCGCACACTCCAGGCTTTGCCTCACCCCAGCAGCCTGACACAGGAGCCTTCCAACAGGAGAGCATGATTCACTGTGGGCAGCAGTGTTTGTCGCAGGAATCTTGCCTCCTGAAGGCGTTGCCTTGCCCTGCTGGGATGCGTACCAGTTCCCTCCATGTGAGGGTGCTGATCGATGAGAAGCTCCACACGAGTCGGCAACGTGCGCTCACAGCCCACAAAGCCATGCGTATCCTGGGCTGCGTCCAAAGAAGCGTGGCCGGAGGGCGAGGAACGTGATTGTCCCCCTCTACCTTGCCCTCCTGCCACCCCAGCTGGAGTATTGTGTCCACTTCTGCAATCCCCAACACAGGAAGGGTATAGAACTCTTGGAAGGGGTCCAGAGTGAGCCAGGAAGACCATCAGAGGCTGGAGCACCTCTGCTGTGAGGACAGGCTGAGAGAGTTGGGGTTCTTCAGCCTGGAGAAGAGAAGGGTGAGGAAGACCTTTGAGCAGCCTGCCAGTACCGCAAGGGTCTCCAGAAAAGCTGGGGAGGGAATTTTTACCCGGGCAAAGAGTGATAGGATGAGGGGGAATGGCTTCAAATTGGGAGGAGGATTTAGATGAGACATTAGGAGGACATTCTTCACGGTGAGGGTGGTAACACAGTGGCAGAGGTTTCGCAGGGAAGGGGTGGAAGCCTTTTCCAGGGACAAGCTCAAGGCTAAATTTTATGGGCCTGGAAAACTTGATCCGGTGTGAGGTGTCTATTCCCGTGGCGGAGGGCTTGGAACTGGATGGCATTAAAGGTCCCTTCCAACACGAACCATTCCATGATTCTATGCAGGTGTGATTCTATATCTGCAGGGCAGGGAAGGGCATCACCTCCTTGATGTCATCTGAGAGCTGCTTCTGTGCTCTGGGCCCTTCTGATTACGTCCACTCTGAGCATCCTCAGGCACGAGACTCTATGGTTCTGGCAGCCCTCGTTTGCTGGGGAAATGCCGGCAGATTCCTTGCCTCTCCAGTGCTGTTGGGTTGTTTTGGGGGCTGGGCAGGCTTTCCGGCTATGGGAAGGGAGGCGCGCTGACACCTTAGTGCCTGGGAGAAGACGGCCCCCCTGCCACCCAAGGATGAGTCCCGGCGGGTAGGGAGATGGTTTATGCAACTCTTGCTTTCCCTGCACGGAGCATTCAGGAGAGCCCTCACCGCAACCCAGTCTCTTTGAGCAAGAACTGCAGGATCCTCTAAGAGACCAGCAGCCGTGTCAGATCTCAGTCCCTGCACTGCCCTCTGCTCAAGCCTCTGCTTCGCCAGTTGCTGTGAAAGGACTGTGAGAGCAGACAGGGCCAAGAGCCTCGCTTCCATGAAATGCACACCATTTGCTGAGAGGCCTATCCCACCGCAGCCAGGCACATCATCCGAGAAGGCTGTGAGGTTGGTCAGGCCTGATTTCCCCTCCATAAATCCATGCTGACCGCTCACAATCACCTTCCTGTCCTCTCATCTTGAGAAATGACTTCCAGGATGATTTGCTCCCTCACAGTTGCAGATACCAGGCTGAGGCTGAACAGCCTCTCATTCCCTGGCTCCTCCTTCTTGCCATTCCTCAAGTCAAGAGAGCCACTGCCACTCTTGCACACATCTGATGCATTGCCTGACTGCTGGCACTTCCAAAGGGAGCTGGGAGCAGCCTTGACACCAAGAAACTCCCTCCCCTGCACGGCTTTAGGGCGCTTGCACTCACGTCAATCCAATCTCTTTACATGTTCCCAGTCCTCATCCTCCTCTACTGTGCCCAAGTCTTTCCAGCTCCAGGTCTTCTGAGGAACGTCAGCAGCCCAATCTCTTCGCAGCAAGTGCTTCCAGTAAAGAGCAAGGCCAAGAACCCTGTGAGCAGCTACCTTTCCTGTATGCCCTGTCCCCTGTGACACTGCTCCCTTCAGTGATGGGGCTGCCTTGGCCCAAGCCTCGCTGCTAAACCTACGTGCAAGCAGAGGTTCTTGTTGCCCACGTTGACCATCCTGCCCGCAAAATCCTTGGGCAGCTCCTCCTGGCACACGAAAGGAGCCTGCATTGCAGACCAAGCATGGCAGAAATGAGGCAATGGAAGGGCAGCGTTGAGGATCCCCACGCTGCTGGCTGATGTCTGCACGGGACCCCTCCAGCCCTTGCGGGCACATCTTCTCTTCCTGCCTGCGACATTCCTGGGCCTCTCCTTGTGGTACTTGAAAGGAGCCTCCGTGACCCAGTGGTCATCTCAGAAATGAGGAAATTAAGTGGCATCCTTGACGGAAACCAAAACCAAGCCGTGCCCTGAGTGAGGCTGCTCTGCTTTGCAGGTGAGTGTGCTGGCAAATTCCTGCCTGCGTGCAGGGAGTGAAGGCCTGGGGCGGTGCAGGAGCAGTATAAAAGCAGCCCCTTCTCCTCACTCTCTCATCCACACCTCTCGCCTCCATCTCCTTTGGAACAAGGTGAGTCTGAAGATCTTTCTCCTCCTTCTCCTTCTTGACGGGCATTTCTCAGCCCATTTGTGCCGCTTTGAACAATGCAGGGGTTTGGAGCTGTGTGCTATGAGAGAGGAAAGAGATCCGAAGCTGTACGATTCGCAGAAGTTGGGACTTGACTGAGGTGTCTCCTGAGAAGTGGGAGAGGAGTGGACCTTCATGGGCTTGCTTGCTTTTGGGAGGGCTTTTAAGGGATGAGAGGATCTGAAGCCAGTGGGACCCCGTGCGCAACCTCCATTTCTCTTCTCAGCCTCGTGTTTTGTATCTCTCGTGCTGGAGCGACAGGCTGTTCCTCACCCAGCCTTCATGTGCTGCTTCCCCTGCCCTCTCTTCCCGCAGGTGCAGCTCCAGCCCCAAGCCATGTCCTGCTACAACTCCTGCCTGCCCTGCCAGCCCTGCGGCCCGACCCCACTGGCCAACAGCTGCAATGAGCCCTGTTGCCTGCAGTGCCCGGACTCCAGGGTGCTCATCCAGCCCTCCCCGGTGGTGGTGACCCTGCCCGGACCCATCCTCAGCTCCTTCCCACAGAACACCGCCGTGGGCTCCTCCACCTCCGCTGCTGTTGGCAGCATCCTCAGCCAAGGGGGAGTGCCCATCAGCTCCGGGGGCTTTGGCCTCTCCGGCTTTGGCAGCGGCTACTGCGGCAGCAGGTGCTTCCCCTGCTAAAGCTGCTGCCCATGGCCCTGGGGAAGGTCCCCACGGACACCCCAGCTGGGACCGCACTGGAGGCGCAGCATCGGCTTGTTGCTTTCAGAGACGCTGAGCAGCCCCAGCACCCCTTGCAAAAGGACGGGGCCGGGCTGGGCTCTCGCAAAGCACGGCCCGTGCCTGCCTTTCCCCTCTCCCACTCACTCCTTTCCCTCCCGTCTCCTTCTTCTCTTCTGCTCCCCTGGGCTGGCAGCCCCACAAAGCCAGCCTAGGGAGGACTTGCTGGCCCTGCTCCCTCTGTGGGGCGGACACAGGGACACCTGCTGGCATCCCTGCCCCACAGCCATGGGGCACAGGTTTACCCACCCTCGCTGCTCCCTGCACAGGTATCTCCACTCTTGCCCTCTTTTGACTCATTAAAGTTCCGATGCATCCCAGCCTGCGCTTCCGTCTCGCATTTGTCTCTGCAGATCTTCTCCCAACCTGTCCAGGAGGGGAGATGTTGCGTGGGGTTATTGAGGAGGGGGTTGTTGCCCATGGCTCTGCAGAGACCATTAACGCATGCTTGCTTGGACTCTGCTTATCCCTGCATCAGGTGGGGGCGCCTTTGCTTTCCAAATTCTCTGTGTTTGGGGGCTGGACGGGCTCATCGCATGCTTTCCAAAGACCATAGCTACTCCACAGATGATTTTAGCTCTGTCAGCTGAACATTGTCTTCTCAACGCTCAGCAAGCATCAGCCTCTCCTCCCGCGCCAAGCCCTCAAGCCCCCTCACCAGCCTGGCCGCCCTCTGCTCATCTCCCTCCACTCGGTCAAGGGCTTTCCTGCGTCACAGCCCAGAACTCGCACTGGCTTCTCGCTGCTGTCAGGGAAACGCGGAGCAGAGTGGGATGCGTCGCTCCCACCCATCTCCTGGCTACGCTCTGCTCATATTGCCCGTGGTGCTGACGACCACCCTCGGTGCCCAGGAGCAGTGCTGGCACTGGCACCCCTTTGGGGGGGGTTACTGCCAAGGCACCTTTCCCTGGCCCTGCTTGTGGGCTGCTGCTTGTCCGCGCTGAAGGACGTGTGGGGAGACAGGGCTGGCTGCTCCCAAGCCAGCTGCCCTTCGAGGCTCTGGGTCAGCTTGTGTGCTCTCGCCCAGCTGTGGCCTGCAGCAGGTCAGCAGGTCTCCTTCACTGGAGGCCTTTCTTGCTGCTCTCTCCCTGCCCCGAGTCTCTCCCTGCCTCCCCGATTGCCCAGAACCTTTCTAGGAAGCCCGGGATACACCCAGGGAAGGAGCAGACAAAGAAGCTTTGCACTGAAAAGACAGCAAAAGCAGGAGTGTCAAAGGCAATCACCCACCACCTCGCACAAGCAGACGAGGACGTGGTCTTACGACACAGAGCTGTGGGACAGATTGCTTCCACTTTATTGCTGAGCGTGCTGTTCTGTGACAGGAATTGTCCTTGGGTCACTTCAGGTGAGCAGTGCTGCTTGTGTCCCCTGACAGGTGCTTGCCCGTGCCTTGCCTCCACTGCAGGGGACGCAGAGTGAGAAAGAGAGGTGGCCTTGATGCTGGGCAAGCACCGTGCAGCAAGAGCCAGTGCTTTGGGGGGTTCTCTGCACTGCTTTAGCCACACATTCAAAGCACAGCAGCACCATGGGCTGCTATGGAGACAGTTCCCTCTGGCACAGCCTGGCTGCCCCCTTGTCCCTCCTGTTGTCCCATGCCGTCATTTTCTGCTCCTCTGGTCTCCTCGTCCGGAACAGGGACAGCCAGGGGAAGAGGCATTTGTCTTCCTCTTCTCCTTTCTGCTCTTCCCACTCTTTTCCCCACCCCACAAGCCTTGGGGGCTTCTGCCCTCCCAGGGCTTGTCACAACCCACGCCACTCAAGCTGTGGCCACGCTAATTCTTCTGCAGCACGCGCACAGAGGCCACGAGGCCACATCTGGGGAGAGGCTCAGCAAAGCTGGCCCTGCTGGCCGGGGCCTCTGGACGAGTCACCGTTGCCTCGCTCACCTGGGCCCAATATGGTTTAGTATCTTCATCAGTGACTCTGACAGTGGGGTTGAGGTACCCTCAGCAAGTCCGTGCCTGCCACCGAGCTGAGCGGTGCAGCGGATACGCTTGAGGGGAAGGAAGCAACCCAGAGGGATCTTAACAGGCCTGAGGAACGCTCCCATGTCAAACTCAGCCACCACAACAAGGACAAGTGCAGCAGTCGGCACCTACGTTTGAGCAGTGTCCAATCTCAACACCAATTGGAGGAAGAATTGGTGGAGGGCAGCCGTGCAGAGATGAACTTGGACAGATTGGTGGTTTGAAAGTCAGAGAGAAGCCGGGAAGCTGTGCTTGCATCCTGGGCTGCATCCAACTAGCGCGGCCAGCAGCACGAGGGAGGCGATTCTCTGCTTCTAGTCTGCTCTTGAGAGCCCCTCTGGAGAACTGTGTACATGCTACGATTCCCAGAGAAGGACCGGTTGCAGCAGCTCCAGAGAAAGACTACGAATAGGAGAGGAGGGATGTATCGCCCCTCCTCCCAAGCAAGCTTGAGGCATTTCAGGCTTCTCATCCTGGAGAAGGCAAGGCTCAGGGCAGACTTCACTGCAGCCCGAATGGGGCTTGGAAGAAATTGTGGCAGGGACTTTTTTTATCATGGCCTACAAATCAAATCCGAAGAATGAATCGCAGGTAGAGTTGCACTCAATGCTATCAAAAGTCTTTTCAAACAGGATGATTCCACGATTCTATGAATTGCCCTTCTTACAAAGCAAGGTTGAGGGCGTTGGGTTTTTTCAGCGTGGAGAAGAGAAGGCTGAGTGGAGAACTTAGTGCAGCCCTTCGATATGAAAAGGGACTTGTAAGAGTCAGAGATGGACATTTTATCCTGGCCTGTCATGACGGGACAAGGAGCCCCCGTTTTGGACTACAACAGGGTAGATGCAGCTGGGAGGTAAGGAAGACATTTCTGATGGTGAGGGTGGTGGGACAGAGGAAAAGGGGTTCCCGGAGAATGATGGAATCGCCCAGCTTCCGAAGTGTTCAAGGTCAAGTTTCCTGGAACACTGAGTAACGTGGTCTAGCGAAAGCCGTGCCTGCTCATTGCAGGAGGGTTGGACCAGGGGATCTTTGGAAGGCTCTTGCAATCCACACTACTGAGTGATCCCATGACAAAGTGACTCTGTGCTGTGGCAGTCACTGCTCCCTGTTCCTTCCTCAGAGGATGCTGTGGTCAGGATGGGTTGTCTGCCCCCTCCTGGAAGGCAGTGCCTATGTCCTCTCGGTACCACATTCCTACCTGAGGACTTGTGAAACCATGGGGAGTTTCCCGATGGAAAAAAATGCAAGCACAGTCAAGTGGATGGTTCTCCTTTCAAGGAGAACCAGGCAATTACATCCCGATGAAAAAAAAGGCAGGCAATGTCAGAACGAAGAGGATCCCTCGATGCAGGACTGAGAATAATCTACACAAGTCTCTGTTGATAATCACAGCATAACTATTGCCAATAACCCCCTCCCAGAGACACCCCAGAACAACATCTCCTTCCCTGGGCATCTTGGGAGAGCACCTGCAGGGGAAAGGATGAGACGGAAGCGCCGGCCGGGATGCATCCGAACTTTAATGGTGCAAGGAGGGAAACGAGGCCGATGGGAGCAGAGACCTCCGTGCAGGCAGCAGCTTTAGCAGGGGAAGCACCTGCTGCCGCAGGAGCCGCTGCCGAAGCCGGAGAGGCCAAAGCCCCCGGAGCTGATGGGCACTCCCCCTTGGCTGAGGATGCTGCCAACGGCAGCGGAGGTGGAGGAGCCCACGGCGGTGTTCTGTGGGAAGGAGCTGAGGATGGGTCCGGGCAGGGTCACCACCACCGGGGAGGGCTGGATGAGCACCCTGGAGTCCGGGCACTGCAGGCAGCAGGGCTCATTGCAGCTGTTGGCCAGCGGGGTCGGGCCGCAGGGCTGGCAGGGCAGGCAGGAGTTGTAGCAGGACATGGCTTGGGGCTGGAGCTGCACCTGCGGGAGGAGAGGGGAAGCAGAACATGAGGGATGGCTGAAGAGAAGCCTGTAAACCCAGCGTGGGGGAGTCAAGACAAAACAACCTGCAAATGGGAGCTTTAATTTTTTTGTAGGGAGAGCCAGGGTGTTCTCTTCCCCTTCCCCAGAAATTTCCCCACCGAAAGGGACTGAGCCCAAGGGGAGCCCTGCCAAACGTTTCACTCCCTTCAGCCAAGCCCCAGCCTCTCTCCATGCCACAAGTTCTGCACCCTGCCCTCTCTCATGACCAGCAGTTCCTTCACCAAGCACAGGAGAGAGGGCTGGGTATGGGCTGAGAAATTCTGAGGGAGCTGAGCAGGAAGGGAAAGAGCCTCAGACTCACCTTGTTCTGAAGGAGATGGAGGTGAGAGCACTGGATGAGAGAGTGAGGAGAAAGGGCTGCTTTTATACTGCTCCTGCGCTGCCCCAGGCGCACGCTCACTGCACGCAGGCAGTAATTTGCCAGCACACTCACCTGCAAAGCAAAGCAGCCTCCCTCATGGCACAGGCTGGGGTTTGGTGCCCGTCAATGCTGTCATTTCACTTCCTCATTTCTGAGATGACCACTAGAACACGGAGCTGCCCTTGCCAGCGGGAAATTCAGCCCTGTGTGGGCAGGAGCCTGGGGACAGCGCACACTCCAGGCTTTGCCTCACCCCAGCAGCCTGACACAGGAGCCTTCCAACAGGAGAGCATGATTCACTGTGGGCAGCAGTGTTTGTCGCAGGAATCTTGCCTCCTGAAGGCGTTGCCTTGCCCTGCTGGGATGCGTACCAGTTCCCTCCATGTGAGGGTGCTGATCGATGAGAAGCTCCACACGAGTCGGCAATGTGCGCTCACAGCCCACAAAGCCATGCGTTTCCTGGGCTGCGTCCAAAGAAGCGTGGCCGGAGGGCGAGGAACGTGATTCTCCCCCTCTACCTTGCCCTCCTGACACCCCAGCTGGAGTATTGTGTCCACTTCTGCAATCCCCAACACAGGAAGGGTATAGAACTCTTGGAAGGGGTCCAGAGTGAGCCAGGAAGACCATCAGAGGCTGGAGCACCTCTGCTGTGAGGACAGGCTGAGAGAGTTGGGGTTCTTCAGCCTGGAGAAGAGAAGGGTGAGGAAGACCTTTGAGCAGCCTGCCAGTACCGCAAGGGTCTCCAGAAAAGCTGGGGAGGGAATTTTTACCCGGGCAAAGAGTGATAGGATGAGGGGGAATGGCTTCAAATTGGGAGGAGGATTTAGATGAGACATTAGGAGGACATTCTTCACGGTGAGGGTGGTGACACAGTGGCAGAGGTTTCGCAGGGAAGGGGTGGAAGCCTTTTCCAGGGACAAGCTCAAGGCTAAATTTTGTGGGCCTGGAAAACTTGATCCCGTGGGAGGTGTCTATTCCCGTGGCGGAGGGCTTGGAACTGGATGGCATTAAAGGTCCCTTCCAACACGAACCATTCCATGATTCTATGCACGTGTGATTCTATATCTGCAGGGCAGGGAAGGGCATCACCTCCTTGATGTCATCTGAGAGCTGCTTCTGTGCTCTGGGCCGTTCTGATTACATCCACTCTGAGCATCCTCAGGCACGAGACTCTATGGTTCTGGCAGCCCTCGTTTGCTGGGGAAATGCCGGCAGATTCCTTGCCTCTCCAGTGCTGTTGGGTTGTTTTGGGGGCTGGGCAGGCTTTCCGGCTATGGGAAGGGAGGCGCGCTGACACCTTAGTGCCTGGGAGAAGACGGCCCCCCTGCCACCCAAGGATGAGTCCCAGCGGGTAGGGAGATGGTTTATGCAACTCTTGCTTTCCCTGCACGGAGCATTCAGGAGAGCCCTCACTGCAACCCAGTCTCTTTGAGCAAGAACCGCAGGATCCTCTGGGAGACCAGCAGCCGTGTCAGATCTCAGTCCCTGCACTGCCCTCTGCCCAAGCCTCTGCTTCGCCAGTTGCTGTGAAAGGACTGTGAGAGCAGACAGGGCCAAGAGCCTCGCTTACATGAAATGCACACCATTTGCTGAGAGGCCTATCCCAGCGCAGCCAGGCACATCATCCGAGAAGGCTGTGAGGTTGGTCAGGCCTGATTTCCCCTCCATAAATCCATGCTGACCGCTCACAATCACCTTCCTGTCCTCTCATCTTGAGAAATGACTTCCAGGATGATTTGCTCCCTCACAGTTGCAGATACCAGGCTGAGGCTGAACAGCCTCTCATTCCCTGGCTCCTCCTTCTTGCCATTCCTCAAGTCAAGAGAGCCACTGCCACTCTTGCACACATCTGATGCATTGCCTGACTGCTGGCACTTTCAAAGGGAGCTGGGAGCAGCCTTGACACCAAGAAACTCCCTCCCCTGCACGGCTTTAGGGCGCTTGCACTCACGTCAATCCAATCTCTTTACATGTTCCCAGTCCTCATCCTCCTCTACTGTGCCCAAGTCTTTCCAGCTCCAGGTCTTCTGAGGAACGTCAGCAGCCCAATCTCTTCGCAGCAAGTGCTTCCAGTAAAGAGCAAGGCCAAGAACCCTGTGAGCAGCTACCTTTCCTGTATGCCCTGTCCCCTGTGACACTGCTCCCTTCAGTGATGGGGCTGCCTTGGCCCAAGCCTCGCTGCTAAACCTACGTGCAAGCAGAGGTTCTTGTTGCCCACATTGACCGTCCTGCCCGCAAAATCCTTGGGCAGCTCCTCCCGGCACACGAAAGGAGCCTGCATTGCAGACCAAGCATGTCAGAAATGAGGCAATGGAAGGGCAGCGTTGAGGATCCCCACGCTGCTGGCTGATGTCTGCACGGGACCCCTCCAGCCCTTGCGGGCACATCTTCTCTTCCTGCCTGCGACATTCTTGGGCCTCTCCTTGTGGTACTTGAAAGGAGCCTCCGTGACCCAGTGGTCATCTCAGAAATGAGGAAATGAAGTGGCATCCTTGACGGAAACCAAAACCAAGCCGTGCCCTGAGTGAGGCTGCTCTGCTTTGCAGGTGAGTGTGCTGGCAAATTCCTGCCTGCGTGCAGGGAGTGAAGGCCTGGGGCGGTGCAGGAGCAGTATAAAAGCAGCCCCTTCTCCTCACTCTCTCATCCACACCTCTCGCCTCCATCTCCTTTGGAACAAGGTGAGTCTGAAGATCTTTCTCCTCCTCCCCCTTCTTGACGGGCATTTCTCAGCCCATTTGTGCCGCTTTGAACAATGCAGGCGTTTGGAGCTGTGTGCTATGAGAGAGGAAAGAGATCCGAAGCTGCACGATTAGCAGAAGTTGGGACTTGACTGAGGTGTCTCCTGAGAAGTGGGAGAGGAGCGGACCTTCATGGGCTTGCTTGCTTTTGGGAGGGCTTTTAAGGGATGAGAGAGATCTGAAGCCAGTGGGACCCCGTGCACAACCTCCAACTCTCTTCTCAGCCTCGTGTTTTGTATCTCTCGTGCTGGAGCGACAGGCTGTTCCTCACCCAGCCTTCATGTGCTGCTTCCCCTGCCCTCTCTTCCCACAGGTGCAGCTCCAGCCCCAAGCCATGTCCTGCTACAACTCCTGCCTGCCCTGCCAGCCCTGCGGCCCGACCCCGCTGGCCAACAGCTGCAATGAGCCCTGTTGCCTGCAGTGCCCGGACTCCAGGGTGCTCATCCAGCCCTCCCCGGTGGTGGTGACCCTGCCCGGACCCATCCTCAGCTCCTTCCCACAGAACACCGCCGTGGGCTCCTCCACCTCCGCTGCCGTTGGCAGCATCCTCAGCCAAGGGGGAGTGCCCATCAGCTCCGGGGGCTTTGGCCTCTCCGGCTTCGGCAGCGGCTCCTGCGGCAGCAGGTGCTTCCCCTGCTAAAGCTGCTGCCCATGGCCCTGGGGAAGGTCCCCACGGACACCCCAGCTGGGACCGCACTGGGGGCGCAGCATCGGCTTGTTGCTTTCAGAGACGCTGAGCAGCCCCAGCACCCCTTGCAAAAGGACGGGGCCGGGCTGGGCTCTCGCAAAGCACGGCCCATGCCTGCCTTTCCCCTCTCCCACTCACTCCTTTCCCTCCCGTCTCCTTCTTCTCTTCTGCTCCCCTGGGCTGGCAGCCCCACAAAGCCAGCCTAGGGAGGACTTGCTGGCCCTGCTCCCTCTGTGGGGCGGACACAGGGACACCTGCTGGCATCCCTGCCCCACAGCCATGGGGCACAGGTTTACCCACCCTCGCTGCTCCCTGCACAGGCATCTCCACTCTTGCCCTCTTTTGACTCATTAAAGTTCCGATGCATCCCAGCCTGCGCTTCCGTCTCGCATTTGTCTCTGTAGATCTTCTCCCAACCTGTCCAGGAGGGGAGATGTTGCATCGTGTTGTGGTTTGGGATTTTTCCGAGGAATTTTTCTTCCTTTTGCCAATAAAGGGAATTTCAGCAGATGCGACGGGGGATGGGGAGAGGACGTTTCCGGGGAAAACGGGACAGAGGTCGTGCCCAGACATCCATTTTCCTCTTGGACGGCAGTGGTGGCAACAGCAGCGGCAGTCCCTGAGTGCATACGTTTTCCAATCTCTGAAGGAAAGATCACGGTTCAGCTGAATCTTCCACAACTCCGGCAGAACTCGCACTAAGTTTCCATCTCCCTCCCCCGCCCTTCCCCGGCGGCGGGGGGGCCGCGCTTCCCCATGCAGGGCAGCGACTGCTCGCCAGCTCTGAAAGAGTCCTGCATCGCAAGATTTTGGGTACAGGACTCAATCTATTTCTTAAGACTTTTAGGTTTTAGTTGTGATTTGTGTTGATTCTGTTTTGTATACACATATATTTGTAGCTAAGAACTGTTATCTCTTCTATACAATTTTTTTTTCCTGATTAAAGATCTTTAATATCTGATAACATATCTTAGTTTTCATCTAAACTAAGACTGATAATTGGCGCCCAACGTGGGGACGAGAGAGCAAAGAAGAAGAACAGTTCTGCCATCATGATGTTTGTTGTGAGTTTCGAGTTCATATGGACCATGCTGTACTACATATTTGCTTTCTGTTGGTACAGAACTATGCCGAAAGGTCCGGCTGGCTTAATTCATCTGA
This sequence comes from Neomorphus geoffroyi, assembly GCA_033558235.1. Classification (NCBI taxonomy): domain Eukaryota; kingdom Metazoa; phylum Chordata; class Aves; order Cuculiformes; family Neomorphidae; genus Neomorphus; species Neomorphus geoffroyi. The sequence goes on from JAUMJM010000037.1 coordinate 1,342,762, forward strand.
GTGCAGCGGCCAGTAGAACTCAGATAGCTGTGATCGTTATCGAGTTCTTATTTTGGGTCTATAGTGTTATGGATTCAGTGTCTATGGGTTTCATTTGGAATGTGTTCTTAAGGTTGTACTCCTGCACCAGCCCAAGCTGTTACATCTGGGGACCTAGTGATAATGTTACCTACTCTCAGGGAGGGACACAGGAGAGAGTTTCTTTTCAACCTGTTATTCAGTCACCTTTTAGGTTTGCTAGAACAGCTTTTGAGAAACTTAACCTTTTGCTAGATTCCAGGAATATCCTACCTTTGGTGAATTGTCTGCAAGTTGGTTTAATTAGGATCTATCTTATGTATGAAGCCAGGAATAGGGGTGGTCAGGAATGCAACCAAAAGCAAGGAAAGAGAAAAAAGAAGAGAGAGAGTAAGACACCTGTTGCTATGGTAGCTCAGGATGTGGATAAACCAGAGGAACAGTCTGAGCCGATGAAAGTTGTAGCTCAAGATGTGGATAAACCAGAGGAACGGTCTGAGCCAATGAAAGTTGTCCCTATCCAGAAAAGGAAATACAAGACCAAATCGGTTCGTCCAGTTGATGATGACGGGGAAGCGGAAGCGGGTCCTTCGCATACTGCAGATCCAGAACCAGAGATGGTTACTGAATCGCTCTCTTATGACAACCTTCGTGGCTTGCGAAAGGACGTTACTCGACATGCAGATGAGCCCATCCTGACTTGGATGATCTGAGTGTGGGATCGTATGGGTGACAGTTTGCAACTTGATGGTTCTGAAGCCAAGTATTTAAAGGCTCTGGCCCGAGATACAGGTATTGAACAGGTATTTGTGAGGGAATCAAGACCCCTTTCATTCTGGGCACGAGTTCTAGGCAGTGTGAGAGAGAGGTTCCCTCACAAAGATATTCTGCAGGCACATCATCTTAAGACAGCTTGGAAGACTGTGGAAGACGCGATTTTACGCCTGAGGGAAATGGCACTGCTAGAAATACTTTATGGAAGAGATGGACAACCCCTCACCGACCCAGACAAGGTTACATGCACACCAGAAATGTGGAGTAAGCTTTCCTGTGGTGCACCAGGTGCCTTCTCCCATTATGTGGCATCCATGTATTCGGAGCCTGACCAAGATTTGGTGGGTGTCGCAGCAGGTAAACTCAGGACATATGCGAAGATGGTCCATGGCCCCATGCAGGAACGTATCGCTGCGGTAGAAACAGCAATTGAGAGGATAGATAAGAAAATAGATGAGAAGATGGACAAGCAGCAAAAGGAGATCATGGAAACTCTTCAAAATCTTCAAGTGGCACCAGTGCGAATCAAAGCCTCTGGGTCCAGAGGTGGACGCCTCCCGGCTAGGGGAAGAGAACAGACTTCACGGATGGATCTATGGTATTTCTTGGTTGACCATGGGGAAGATATGAGACGGTGGGACAGGAAACCTACCCATGCCCTGGCAGCCCGGGTACAAGAATTGAAGGAGAATGAGAAAAGAAAATCGGCAAAAGTAAGTGCAGTGCCAGTCTGCCAAGGCTCTGACCCACTAGAGGGAACCTCCAAAATGTACCCATCACTAAAGAGTTGCTGTCACTGCAACGGCTGTTAGAGGGGCCCTGCCTCTGGCCAGGTAGAGGCACAGGACAACCGTGTCTATTGGACTGTGTGGATCCGGTGGCCTGGCACATCCGACCCACAACAATACGAGGCTTTAGTTGATACTGGCGCTCAATGTACGTTAATGCCATCGCAGGACACGTGGGCCCGGAAACTGTTGCTATTTCTGGGGTGACTGGGGGATCTCAAGAGCTGACTGTGTTGGAAGCTGAAGTGAGCTTGACCGGGAAAGACTGGCAAAAACACCCCATTGTTACTGGTCCGGCCGCCCCATGTATCCTGGGAATTGACTACCTCAGAAATGGCTATTTCAAGGATCCAAAGGGACATAGATGGGCTTTTGGAATAGCTGCTGTAGAGACAGAAGAGATTAAACAGCTAAAGTCACTGCCGGGTCTCTCTGAGAGTCCTTCTACTGTCAGATTGTTGAAGGTTGAGGAACAACGGGTGCCAATTGCCACCACAACAGTGCATCGTCGACAATACCGAATGAACCGTGACTCTGTGGTTCCCATCCATAAGATGATCGGAGAACTGGAGCACCAAGGGGTGATTAGTAAGACTCACTCACCCTTCAATAGCCCCATTTGGCCCGTGCGTAAGTCTGATGGAGGATGGAGATTAACTGTGGACTATCGTGGCTTGAATGAGGTGACTCCACCGCTGAGCGCCGCTGTGCCAGACATGTTAGAACTTCAGTATGAACTGGAATCCAAGGCAGCGAAGTGGTACGCCACGATTGACATTGCTAATGCCTTCTTCTCCATTCCCCTAGCTGCAGAGTGCAGGCCACAGTTCGCCTTCACCTGGAGGGGCGTGCAATACACCTGGAACCGATTGCCCCAGGGGTGGAAACATAGTCCCACCATCTGTCATGGACTAATTCAAGAAGCACTAGAGAAAGGTGAGGCTGCAGAACATCTGCAGTACATCGACGACATCATTGTGTGGGGGGACACAGCAGAAGAGGTTTTTGAGAAAGGAAAGAAGATCATCCAGATTCTCTTGGAAGCTGGGTTTGCAATCAAACAGAGTAAAGTTAAGGGACCTGCCCGAGAAATACAGTTCCTGGCAGTGAAGTGGCAAGACGGACATCGCCAGATTCCAACAGAAGTTATCAACAAGATCACAGCAATGTCTCCACCGACCAGCAAGAAGGAAACACAAGCATTCTTGGGTGCCATAGGTTTCTGGAGGATGCATATCCCAGAATACAGTCAGATCGTAAGCCCTCTCTACTTGGTAACCCGTAAGAAGAATGATTTCCACTGGGGCCCTGAACAACAGCAAGCTTTTGAGCAGATTAAGCGGGAGATTGCTCATGCTGTAGCCCTTGGACCGGTCAGGACAGGACCAGACGTGAAGAACGTGCTCTACTCTTCAGCCGGGAATAACGGTCTTTCCTGGAGCCTTTGGCAGAAAATGCCTGGCGAATCTCGAGGCCGACCACTTGGATTCTGGAGTCGAGGCTACAGGGGATCTGAAGCCAAATACACTCCAACAGAGAAAGAGATCTTAGCTGCTTATGAAGGAGTTCAAGCTGCCTCAGAGGTAATTGGAACAGAAACTCAGCTCCTCCTGGCACCCTGATTACCAGTGCTAAGGTGGATGTTCAGTGGGCGGGCTGCCCCCACACATCACGCTACTGATGCTACCTGGAGCAAATGGGCTGCTCTGATCACACAACGCGCCCGTATTGGGAAACCAAACCGCCCTGGGATCCTGGAAATCATCACGAACTGGCCTGAAGGTGAGAACTTTGGTTTAGCAGATGAAGAGGAAGAAGAACAGGTAACACGTGCAGAGGAAGCGCCACCATACAATCAGTTGCCAAAAGAAGAAGTACGCTACGCCCTTTTCACGGATGGTTCCTGCCGCATTGTGGGGACAAATCGAAGATGGAAAGCAGCCGTGTGGAGCCCCACACGACAAGTTGCAGAAGCCATTGAGGGAAAAGGTGGATCAAGTCAATTTGCAGAACTCAAAGCTGTCCAATTGGCTCTGGACATTGCTGAACGAGAGAAGTGGCCGAAGCTTTACCTCTATACTGACTCTTGGATGGTGGCCAATGCATTGTGGGGATGGTTAGACCAATGGAAGAAAGCCAACTGGGAACGCAGAGGGAAACCCATCTGGGCTGCAGATATATGGCAAGATATCTGCAGAGAAGCTGATCGTGAGAGTCCGTCATGTGGATGCACATGTGCCCAAGGATCGAGCCAATGAGGAACATCGCAACAACGAACAGGCAGACCGAGCTGCACAAGTCCAGGTGTCACCAATAGATCTGGATTGGCAGCATAAAGGAGAGTTGTTCCTGGCTCGATGGGCCCATGATGCCTCAGGCCATCAGGGCAGAGATGCCACCTATAGATGGGCACGAGACCGAGGGGTGGATTTAACCATGGACATTATCTCTCAGGTTATCCATGATTGTGAGACATGTGTCGCCATCAAACAGGCTAAGAGAGTGAAACCCTTATGGTATGGTGGACGTTGGGATAAGTATAAATATGGAGAGGCCTGGCAGGTTGATTATATCACTCTGCCGCAGACCCGCCAAGGTAAGCGCTATGTGCTCACCATGGTGGAAGCAACTACCGGATGGCTGGAGACATACCCAGTTCCTCACGCCACTGCTCGGAACACCATTCTAGGTCTGGAAAAGCAAGTCTTGTGGCGACATGGCACTCCAGAACGGATTGAGTCAGATAATGGAACTCATTTCAAGAATAGTTTAGTTACCACCTGGGCAAAGGAGCACGGCATTCAGTGGGTGTATCATATCCCCTACCACGCACCAGCTGCCGGGAAGGTTGAACGGTGTAACGGACTGTTGAAAACCACTTTGAAGGCATTGGGTGGGGGGATTTTCAAACATTGGGACCAACATTTAGCAAAGGCTACATGGTTGGTCAACACTAGAGGCTCTGTCAATCAGTCAGATTTCCTTCATACTGTAGACGGAGATAAAGTCCCTGTGATCCACCTGAGAGGTATGTTAGGGAAAACTGTTTGGGTTAAACCTGTCTCGAGCAAAGGCAAGCCCATTCGTGGGATTGTCTTTGCTCAAGGATCTGGTTGCACTTGGTGGGTGATGCAGGAAGATGGAAAAACACGATGTATACCTCAAGGGGACCTTATCTTTGGATGAGTTGTTCATATTCTATGTGCCTATCTGTATATATATATAGTTGAAAATACGTATGTATAAATTTAAGTCTGATTGTTGGCATGGAAGAAAAATTCGGGGTGGATAATGTTGTGGTTTGGGATTTTTCCGAGGAATTTTTCTTCCTTTTGCCAATAAAGGGAGTTTCAGCAGACGCGAGGGGGGATGGGGGGGAGGACGTTTCCGGGGAAAACGGGACAGAGGTCGTGCCCAGACATCCGTTTTCTCTCTCGGACGGCAGTGGCGACAACGGCAGCGGCAGTCCCTGAGTGCATGCGGTTTGCAATCTCTGAAGGAAAGATCAAGGGTCAGCTGAATCTCCGGCAGAACTCGCACTAAATTTCCATCTCCCTCCCCCACCCTTCCCCGGCTCCGGGGGGGCCGCGCTTCCCCATGCAGGGCAGCGACTGCTCGCCAGCTCTTAAAGAAACCTGCATAGCAGGATTTTGGGTACAGGACTCAATCTATTTCTTAAGACTTTTAGGTTTTAGTTGTGATTAGAGTTGATCCTGTTTTGTATACACATATATTTGTAGCTAAGAACTGTTATCTCTTCTATACAATTTTTTTTTCCCTGATTAAAGATCTTTAATATCTGATAACATATCTTAGTTTTCATCTAAACTAAGACACCTACAAATCAAATCCGAAGAATGAATCGCAGGTAGAGTTGCACTCAACGATATCAAAAGTCTTTTCAAACAGGATGATTCCACGATTCTATGAATTGCCCTTCTTACAAAGCAAGGTTGAGGGCGTTGGGTTTTTTCAGCGTGGAGAAGAGAAGGCTGAGTGGAGAACTTAGTGCAGCCCTTCGATATGAAAAGGGACTTGTAAGAGTCAGAGATGGACATTTTATCCTGGCCTGTCGTGACGGGACAAGGAGCCCCCGTTTTGGACTACAACAGGGTAGATGCAGCTGGGAGGTAAGGAAGACATTTCTCATGGTGAGGGTGGTGGGACAGAGGAAAAGGGGTTCCCGGAGAATGATGGAATCGCCCAGCTTCCGAAGTGTTCAAGGTCAAGTTTCCTGGAACACTGAGTAACGTGGTCTAGCGAAAGCCGTGCCTGCTCATTGCAGGAGGGTTGGACCAGGGGATCTTTGGAAGGCTCTTGCAATCCACACTACTGTGTGATCCCATGACAAAGTGACTCTGTGCTGTGGCAGTCACTGCTCCCTGTTCCTTCCTCAGAGGATGCTGTGGTCAGGGTGGGTTGTCTGCCCCCTCCTGGAAGGCAGTGCCTATGTCCTCTCGGTACCACATTCCCACCTGAGGACTTGTGAAAACATGTGGAGTTTCCCGATGGAAAAAATGCAAGCACAGTCAAGTGGATGGTTCTCCTTTCAAGGAGAACCAGGCAATTACATCCCGATGAAAAAAAAAGGCAGGCAATGTCAGAACGAAGAGGATCCCTCGATGCAGGACTGAGAATAATCTACACAAGTCTCTGTTGATAATCACAGCATAACTATTGCCAATAACCCCCTCCCAGAGACACCCCAGAACCACATCTCCTTCCCTGGGCATCTTGGGAGAGCACCTGCAGGGGAAAGGATGAGACGGAAGCGCCGGCCGGGATGAATCCGAACTTTAATGGTGCAAGGAGGGAAACGAGGCCGATGGGAGCAGAGACCTCCGTGCAGGCAGCAGCTTTAGCAGGGGAAGCACCTGCTGCCGCAGGAGCCGCTGCCGAAGCCGGAGAGGCCAAAGCCCCCGGAGCTGATGGGCACTCCCCCTTGGCTGAGGATGCTGCCAACGGCAGCGGAGGTGGAGGAGCCCACGGTGGTGTTCTGTGGGAAGGAGCTGAGGATGGGTCCGGGCAGGGTCACCACCACCGGGGAGGGCTGGATGAGCACCCTGGAGTCCGGGCACTGCAGGCAACAGGGCTCATTGCAGCTGTTGGCCAGCGGGGTCGGGCCGCAGGGCTGGCAGGGCAGGCAGGAGTTGTAGCAGGACATGGCTTGGGGCTGGAGCTGCACCTGCGGGAGGAGAGGGGAAGCAGAACATGAGGGATGGCTGAAGAGAAGCCTGTAAACCCAGCGTGGGGGAGTCAAGACAAAACAACCTGCAAATGGGAGCTTTAATTTTTTTGTAGGGAGAGCCAGGGTGTTCTCTTTCCCTTCCCCAAAAAGTTCCCCAGCAAAAGGGACCAAGCCCAGGGAGAGCCCTGCCAGGCCCTTAACTCCCTTCAGCCAAGTGACAGCCTCTCTCCATGCCACAAGTTTTGAACACCTCCCTCTCTCATGCCAAACAGTTCCTTGACGAAGCACAGGAGAGAGGGGTGGGTATGGGCAGAGAAATTCTGAGGAGTAATTGCAGGAGGAGGAAAGGAAAGAGCCTTAGACTCACCTTGTTCTGAAAGGGATGGAGTTGAGAGCAGTGGATGAGAGAGTGAGGAGAAGGGGCTGCTTTTATACTGCTCCTGCGCTGCCCCAGGCCTTCACTCCCTGCACGCAGGCAGTAATTTCCCAGCACACTCACCTGCAAAGCAGAGCAGCCTCACTCAGGGCACGGCTTGGTTTTGGTTTCCGTCAAGGATGCCACTTCATTTCCTCATTTCTGAGATGACCACTGGGTCACGGATGCTCCTTTCAAGTACCACAAGGAGAGGCCCAAGAATGTCGCAGGCAGGAGCACGTCATCACAGGCAGAAGACCTGCCCGCAAGGGCTGGGGGACTCCCATGCAGACATGGGACATGGGCGTGGGGAAATCTGGTGAGGAGTTTTCCAGCCCCCTTTGCAGGAAGGTGCACATTCTTCCCAGCAATGGAGTCCTCTCCTGGGTGCCCAAAGGCTCCCGTGCCTCAGGATGTGCCGCATCCTTCTCCCTCCCCACCTGCCTCCCTGCTCACTCCAGCACTCACTGCTCATTGCTTGTAGAAGTAGTTGGGCTGCCCTGCTGGGTTCCAATGCCTTCTCCCAAGGGAAATTTCTGTTTCTGGGGACAAATTTGCTGCTTGCTTTGATGGGCAGTTGTCCTCTCTTGTGGCAGTCTCTGGGGGTACCCACCCAGGGCCATCAGCAGCCTTGCGGAAAAAAGAACATTTCCTCCCAACCTTGTCACGTTGGGTCCTTTCTCATTACTTGAGGGGTGTGTTGGGGCTTGGGACAGCACCTTTTTCCCACTCCAATCCTCACAGCGCCATGCCCTTGGCTTCACACTTTGCACACTGACAATGGCACACCCAAATGCCTGGCCTGGCAAGTTTTACAGATCGTGGCGCGAACCACCTGAGCTGTGGGAGTGTTGGCCAGAAGGTCACGCAGAGGGCAAAGGCCTCTGGGTCTACCAGGAGCTGTGCAGTTGGGTCCAGCCCAGTGCTGGAAGAGGATTTTCCTGAGGAAGTCATGCAGATGCCCTTGCCAGAGGGGAACTCAGCCCTGTGTGGGACAGCACGGACTCCTGCCTTGGCCTCGTACGAAAAGGCTGATGCAGGGCCAATCCAAAATGAGAGGTGAGTCACCATGTGCCGGCCGAGCCTGTCCCAAGAAGCTTGACTACGCAAGGCATTTTCTTTCCCTGCTGCGATGCATCCCAGCTACCTCCACGACTGCAGTCAGGGAAGTGCATCACAACCTTGAGGCAGCCTCAGAGGTGATCTTGCAGCCAGGGCCCTTCTAAGCACCTCCCCTCCCCGAGCATCTTCACCTTCAGTCACTCTGTGCTCTTGGTAGCCCTCACTCCATGGGAGCTGAGGGACGTTTCCTTGCTTTGCCAACGGTGTTGGTTGTCCTCCAGGCAGAGGCCTGGGACCCAGGAATGGGTCTCAACTGCTGGGGAGACATTTCCTGCAACCCATCCTTTCCCTCCTCACCACAGCCTGCTCCCTTGGGCCAGGAAGATGGGGCCTGTGCATCTTCTCCCTTCAATTCTCCAGGTCTCCCTGCAATGCTTACCTTTCTCCTGTGGGTGCATCTACCCAGAGGAGGTCTTTGGGCTCTCATTTCATGGAATTGTTCAGCCCCCAGTCCGCAGTGCTGCAAGTGTTTTTTCCTTTCCAGGTGCAGGGCTTCCCACTTGTCCTGCTGGAACGCCCTGAGGCTCCTCAGGGCCCACTGCAGCAGTGGCTCTAGGCCTACCTGTACGGCAGCCCTGCCCCGAAGCACAGCTTCTGCTTTGTACGCCTCGACTGCTCTCAGGCAGACTTTGATTTGATGCCCACCCACTGCTGGGACACCTCCCTCTCCTTCCTTCAGCTCCTTCAGGGGGCACAGTGGCCTGAGAAACTTTATACTCAAGACTCCGAGAGAGAAGGCATTGACTCCCCTCAGGCTGCTCTCTGGCTCCTCTTTAGCAGCTCAGCAGCCCCAGGCGGCCGCGGGCCCACCTTTCCCTCTGCCAGGCGTCAGCTTTTCTTCTAGGGGGCCGTCTTGTTCTTGACGCTGCTCGCCTGCTTCTCTTCTTTCTCCTTGCAAGACTCAAAGCCAGATGAGCTTGGCTTTAATGTTCTTTCCTTGTAGTGTGGCCCTTGGCTCTGGTGTGGCAGTGCCTCTCTCGTAAGGAAGAGCCACAGGCTTGAGACTTTTCACGGCAGTTGTGTTCTCAGCAGTGCTGAGCAGAGAAGAGGGATCACCTTGCAGGACCTGATAACAACCCTCTTCCTGACGCAGTGAGGCTGCTGTTGAACATGTCACCATGTCCTCAGAGAAGCTGCACAGTTCATTCAGTGATGGGCCTCCTTTTGACCAAGCTTTGCTGTTACAGTTGGTCAACTCAAAAGATGACCTTCTTCTTGCCCTCTGAAACTTTGCCTGATGAAGAGCCAAGTGGACCCGTTCAGTACTTAGGAGTTATCTTGTGCCTGCATTGACACCACCTGACAGGGAAACCCTTGGGATTCTCATCCCGGAACACGGAAGTAGTCTGGGTCGCAGACCAAGCATGGCAGAAATGAGGAAATGGAATGGCAGCACTGATGGACACCAAAACACAACCTGTGCCATGACGCAAACTGCTTTGCTTTGGAGGTGAGTGTGCTGGGAAATTACTGCCTGCGTGCAGTGAGCGTGGGCCTGGGGCGGTGCAGGAGCAGTATAAAAGCAGCCCTTTCTCCTCACTCTCTCATCCACTGCTCTCAACTCCATCCCTTTCAGAACAAGGTGAGTCTAAGACTTCTTCTTTTCCTCCTCCTCCAATTACTCCTCAGAATTTCTCTGCCCATACCCACCCCTCTCTCCTATGCTTCGTCAAGGAACTGCTTGACATGAGAGAGGGAGGTGTTCAAAACTTGTGGCATGGAGAGAGGCTGTCGCTTGGCTGAAGGGAGTTAAGGGCCTGGCAGGGCTCTCCCTGGGCTTGGTCCCTTTTGCTGGGGAACTTTTTGGGGAAGGGAAAGAGAACACCCTGGCTCTCCCTACAAAAAGATTAAAGCTCCCATTTCCAGGTTGTTTTGTCTTGACTCCCCCACGCTGGGTTTACAGGCTTCTCTTCATCCATCCCTCATGTTCTGCTTCCCCTCTCCTCCCGCAGGTGCAGCTCCAGCCCCAAGCCATGTCCTGCTACAACTCCTGCCTGCCCTGCCAGCCCTGCGGCCCGACCCCGCTGGCCAACAGCTGCAATGAGCCCTGTTGCCTGCAGTGCCCGGACTCCAGGGTGCTCATCCAGCCCTCCCCGGTGGTGGTGACCCTGCCCGGACCCATCCTCAGCTCCTTCCCACAGAACACCGCCGTGGGCTCCTCCACCTCCGCTGCCGTTGGCAGCATTCTCAGCCAAGGGGGAGTGCCCATCAGCTCCGGGGGCTTTGGCCTCTCCGGCTTCGGCAGCGGCTACTGCGGCAGCAGGTGCTTCCCCTGCTAAAGCTGCTGCCTGCACGGAGGTCTCTGCTCCCATCGGCCTCGTTTCCCTCCTTGCACCATTAAAGTTCGGATGCATCCCTACCGGCGCTTCCGTCTCATCCTTTCCCCTGCAGGTGCTCTCCCAAGATGCCCAGGGAAGGAGATGTTGCTCCAGGGTGGTTCTTGGAGAGGGCTGTTTGGGATGGTTTTGCAGGGATTATCAACAGGGGCTTGTTTAGGTGATGCTCAGTCATGCATCGAGGGATCCTCTTGTTTCTGACCTTGCCTGCCTTTTTTGGTTGAGACAGAATTTACCGACATTGTTCCGTGATAACCTTCCACTGCACTGGGCAAAGGGTTTTCTTCCCCTCAGAAAACTTCACTTCGTGACCGAACTGATCAGGAGGGAATGTGGTATTGACAAGACTTAGGCACTGCCTTCCAGGAGAGGTTGGAGAACCTGTCCTGACCGCAGCCTTGTCCAAGGGAGGAACACAGGGCAGTGGCTGCCGCAACATAGAACCCCATTGTCATCGAATCATAGAGTGGTTTGGATTGCAAGAGACTTTCAAAGATCCTGTGGCCCAACCCCCCTGCCATGGGCGGGGAGATCTGTCTGTGGACCACATTCCAAAAAAGTCCATCAGAACTGACCTTGAACACTTCCAAAGCTGGGCCATCCCATCATTGTCTAGGAGCCCTTTCCAGTGCCTGACCACGCTCTCCAACATAAATATATTCCTTACATCACACGTACCTCTACTCTAGTGCAGTGTAAAGCTATAGCTCCTTGTCCCACCACTGCAGGCCTCGATAAAAGTCCCTCCCTCACTTTTTGACAAGCCCCATGCAGGCTGCCGTAAACCTTCCGCTGAGCCTTCTCTTCTCCAGGGGCCGGAGAATAAGTCTTATGAGGAGCGGCTGACGGACCTTGGAACAGGGTGCCCAAGGTTGAGTCACCACCTTGGGATAGGTTTAAAAGACAGGTAGATGAGTTTCTGAAGGACATGGTTTAGTGAGTGGACCGGTATGTTGGGATTCCTTGATCTCAGAGGTCTCTTCCAAGCAGATGATTCTATGATTCCAAGCTGAAAGAAAGCAGACTCACTCAGAATGGACTAGAAGCAGAGAATCGCCTCCCTCACCTTGCTGACCACACTATTTCAATGCAGCCCAGGCAAGAGACGGCTTTCTGGGCTCCAAGCACACAGTGCTGGCTCATTTCTGATTTCACGATCACTAATGTCTCATGGTCCATATCTGCAGGGCTGCCCTCAAGAATCTATCCTTCTATCTGCACTAGTACTGCATGCTGCCTGAAACCAGGTGCCGACCCTTGCACTTGGACTTGCTGAAGTTGCTGAGTTTCACGTGGGAGCGTTCCTCAGGCCTGTTAAGATCCCTCTGGGTTGCTTCCTTCCCCTCAAGTGTATCCGCTGCACCGCTCAGCTCGGTGCCAGGCACAGACTTGCTGAGGGTGCCTCAATCCCACTGTCAGAGTCACCGATGAAGGTATTAGACAATATTTGTTCTATTATGGATCCCTGAAGGACACCACTCGTCACTGGTTTGCTCTTCAACCTTGAGCTGTTGACTGTAACTCTTTGGATGCCGCCAAAATTCCTTGGGACACGATCACTTACAGGTGAGCAAGGCAACAAAGAATCCTCTGGAGTGCCTGCCAGGCTTTTGTCCAGGAGTTGCTTTGAAAGAGTCTGGGCTGTGTCAAGGCCTTTTCTCTCTTCACTCCGCATCTCCTGCTTCCCCTGCTAAAGCTGCTGCCCATGGCCCTGGGGAAGGTCCCCACGGACACCCCAGCTGGGACCGCACTGGGGGCGCAGCATCGGCTTGTTGCTTTCAGAGACGCTGAGCAGCCCCAGCACCCCTTGCAAAAGGACGGGGCCGGGCTGGGCTCTCGCAAAGCACGGCCCGTGCCTGCCTTTCCCCTCTCCCACTCACTCCTTTCCCTCCCGTCTCCTTCTTCTCTTCTGCTCCCCTGGGCTGGCAGCCCCACAAAGCCAGCCTAGGGAGGACTTGCTGGCCCTGCTCCCTCTGGGGGGCGGACACAGGGACACCTGGTGGCATTCCTGCCCCACAGCCACGTGGTATGTATTCTGCTCCTGGTTCTCCCTGCACAAGGATTTCCACTCAGATGACCTTGTTTCCCTCTTTTGATTCATTAGAGTTCTGATGCATCCCAGCCCAAGACTTTGTGTTGTCCTTTTCACTGCAGACCTTGCAGATGTCCAGGCAGAGAGAAGTTGCTCATGGGTTATCTGGGGGAGGATACTGTTGGGGGTGATTGTGCATTGGTTGTTATCAACATGATTATTAACCATTGCCGCATGGTACTTCCTCCTTTGGGCATTACACACAGTGGAGAAGCCTGAGCTGTGCAAGGCCCTGAGAGGGCAGCAGTCCCACAGCATCTTGAGGAAGGGAGGAAAAGGAATTCCTCTTGCTCTGGATGCCACTGTGCTGGGGGGAAAGGCTCAGGTAGAAAATGGTCTCCAAGAATATGAGGAGTGAGAATGAGGTGGAGGCTTACAGTGCACATTGTCTTACTGCTTCCACCTATGCTGTTGGTTTCCTGGGGAAAGTTTCTGGAGAGACACTGAGGGCACACAAGGAGAGAGGCAGGGGGTTGTGCCTAATCATTCTTTACGGGGAATTTGCAGCTCTCTAAAGCAGTGCTGTCACCAGCAGGAAAGAGTGCATAGAGGGTGGCAGCCAAGGAAAGGGAGCTGCTGAACTGCTTCAGGACATTCCTGAGCATGATGATGCAGCAGCCTGCATCCTTGCCTGGTAAGATCATGGACAGGATTATTCTGGGAGCTACTGAAAAATACCTAAAAGACAACACAGCCATTGGTCCCAGCCAAGGTCCTGCTTGACAAATTTAATTTCTTTCTATGACAGTGTTACCCACCTGGTTGACCAAGGGAAATGCGTTGATGTAATCTTTCTGCATTTCAGTAAAGTCTTCAATACTGTCACAGTCTCCTCTTGAATAAGATGTCTGGCACTGAGCTGGATAAACACACAATGCAATGATGAGAAATTAGCTGATGGGCCGGGCTCAAAGGGTCACAGTAAATGGGGTCACATTGGGCTGGCGATGAGTCTCTAGCAGTATTCCACAGGGATCCATCTCAGGGCCGGTGCTCTTTACCATCTTCATAAATGACCTGGAGCCAGGACTTGAAGGATTAACAGCTAAGGTTGGAAACCAGTCACAAGTGGCATTCCCGAGGGTTCAGTGCTGGGTCCAGTCCTGTTTAATACCTTTATCAACAATCTGGATGAAGGCATCGAGTTCACCCTTAGCAAGTTTGTGGATGACATTAAGCTGGGTGGAAGTGTGGATCTGCTTGAAGGAAGGGAGGCCCTGCAGAGGGGTCTGGACAGGCTGGATCCATGGGCTGAGACCAACGGGATGAGGGTCAACAAGGCCAAGTGCCGGCTCCTGCACTTGGGACACAACAACTCCATGCAGCATTACAGACTTGGGGAAAAGTGTCTGGAGAGCTGCCTGGCAGAGAAGGACCTGGGGGTGTTGGCTGACAGCGGCTGAACATGAGCCAGCAGTGGCCCAGGTGGCCAAGAGGGCCAATGGCATCCTGGCCTGTATCAGACCCAGCGTGGCCAGCAGGAGCAGGGCGGTGATTGTGCCCCTGTTCTCAGCACTGGTGAGGCCGCATCTCGAGTGCTGGGTTCAGTTTTGGGCCCCTCACTTCAAGAAGGACATTGAGGGGCTGGAGCGCGTCCAGAGAAGGGCAACGAGGCTGGGGAGGAGCTGGAGAACAAGCCCTACGAGGAAAGACTGAGAGAATTAGAGCTGTTCAGTTTAGAGAAGAGGAGGCTGAGGGGAGACCTCATCACTGTCTGCAACTGCCTGAAAGGAGGTTGTGATGGAGTCGGTGCTGGTCTCTTCTCACAAGTGAGAGCAATGGTACGAGAGGAAATGGCCCCAAGTTGTGCCAGAGGAGGTTTAGACTGGACATTAGGAAGAATTTCTTGACTGAAAGTGGTCAGGGATTGCAAAAGCTGCACAGGGAGTTGGTGGAGTCGCCCCTGGAGGTGTTTAAAAGACGGGTAGATGAGTTTCTTAGGGACATGGTTTAGTAAGGGGACAGGTACAGTTGGACTCGATGATCTCGGATGTCTTTTCCAACCGGATGACTCGATGATTCTATGATGAACTGTCTATACTCTTGAGGGCAAAGAGGCCCTGCAGAGGGATCTGTACAGATTGGAGAGCTGGGCAATCACCACCCACATGGAGTTTAACAAGGGCAAATGCATGGGTTTGCACCTCAGACACAGTAACCCTGGATGTCCACACAGTCTGGGGAGTGAAAGGCTGGAGAGTAGCCCTGTGGAAAGGGACCTGAGGGTTCTGGTTGATGGTAGGTTGAACATGAGCCAGAAGTGCCCTGGCAGCAATGTCCTGGTGTGCATCCAGCACTGCATCACCAGGCAGGTGAGGCAGGAAATTGTCCCATTCTGCTCTGCATTGGCGTGTCCCCACCTTGAGCACTGGATGCATTTTGGGCGTCGCAGGATAAAAAGGATTTAAAGCTACTGGAGAGTGTTTGGAGGGGGGCACAGAGTTGATGAAGGGAAGAGTGGAAGCCATGTGAGAAGCCGCTTCAGCCTGGACAAAAGAAGGTTGAAGGGAGACCTCATTGTAGTTTACTGCTTTCTCACAAAGAGAGGAGGAGGAGCACCTGCTAAGCTCTCCTCTCTGGCGACCAATGACAGTACCCAAGGAGATGTCAGGAAGATGCCAGGGAAGGGTTAGGCTGGACATGAGGAAAAGGTTCTTCACCCAGATGGTGGTGGAGCGGAAGCAGCCACAGCGTCACAATATTTAAGAAGCATTTGGCCAACATCCTCAGCCCCACAGGGTGAATGTTGGGATTGTGCTGTGCAGGAACAGGATTTGGACTCAATGATCCTTGTGGATCCCTTCCAGCTCAGGATATTCTACGATTCTATAACCTCCCAGAGCCCTAACCAGCAGTTGGCTTGGCAGCAGAGACATTGCCAACTTTCTCCACACATAGCTTCCAGGCTCTTGCAAGCAAAAGCCCAAATGTGAGTCAAGAAAATGTGTTGTGCTGGAAAACTCCATCAATATAAACCTATTCCCCACTGTGAGCAGGGTTTGCTGTGGTGATCAGTCTAAGAAGGGAACACACATGGCTTGGTTTCCTTGCTAAAGAGTTTGGCTGGGTCCACGTCTCCTGAACTCACAAAAATACACACCCTTTAGCTAGGGAGAGTCTTTTCACTGTCCCCATGTTTGGAGAGCAGAAGAGTATTCAGCACTTCAAGGCTTGTTTGGAGAGCAGAAGAGTATTCAGCACTTCAAGGCTTGTCGGTACAGACTTTCAGCAAGTAAGCGTGGAGCTGCTTTCCCTTCTGCTTGACTTTTCTTCAACAAAAATGAAGACATGAAGTCAGACAACACGGTAGAGGAGTTTGTTTTCTCACAGACAACCAAATGGAAAATGAAAAGGCAACTCAGCAATGCAAGCCCAGAGGGGACAATCAGCCAGAAAGGGAGAAATGAGCCTTAGGTGCAGCAGCAGGGTCTCCAGAGCCTTCAGCTCCAGGGATGCTTTTATCAGGCTCTGATAAAAGGAGATCCTGTGACAGGAGACACACAGTATCACAAGGCTCGATAAAACCTTTGAGATCATCAAGTCCAGCCTATGACCCAACACCAACACCTACTCATCATCTAAACCATGGCACTAAGTGCCTCATCCAATCTCTCTTTAAACACCTCCAGGGACAGTGACTCCACGACCACCCCAGGCAGCGCATTCCAATGGCCAATCACCCTTTCAGTGAAGAACTTTTTCCTAATGTCGAGCCAGTGCCCAAAGGAAGCCAGGATGGGAATGTGCCTTAGTTGAAAATCTCCCTCCAGGCTTTCAAATTCACATGCACAGGAGAAGAGATCTAGGAGCACCCACTGGGACACCAAGCACTTACTGGGGGCCCTTGATTGTCCAGGCTTCCTCAAAAGATCTCACAGCGCCTCTGTAAAGTGTTCCTTGTGCCAGAGTGAGCAGTGAAGGCGGTCAGAGACTCACCCTGACAGCAGGCCTTTCCGTGGATATGTCTCCAGTTCACGGGTCCTGTATTCACCTGAACCAGCTGCAGATGGGTTCCTCTGCGGGGGGCTGTCCAGCTAAGAGCCGCACTGGAACCACTGAGAGGTCAAGGCAGAAATGCATTCCTGGAAGTCAAATTGCTCCAGCGTAGTGAGGTCTGTGTGGTGGAAAGGAATGGATGAGTTCTGTGCCACCATGCCGTGATGCTCTTGGCCTGTTTATAGCAGGAAACTTTGCAAGGGATTAACCCACTGGAGCCTACACTGACCTCCAAAGAGCAGAAAACTCTTTTCAGATGTTGTCTCTTCTTGCCCTGGGAAAAGAGGGGGACTGGAAGGAGAAGTTGAGACCATGCTGCAGTGGAAAACACACCTCTTCCTTCCACTCATTCAGGTTTCCTTCTCTCACCCCTTAAAGACGTTACGTCACAGAATCACAGATTTGTTCAGTTTGGAGAAGATCTTTAAGATCAAGTCCAACCATGTAACATCAGGACAGGAACCCCCTCATGGAGCACAGTCTGTCCATACCTCAGAGGAGCTCATGAACCCCATAACCTGCCATTTTCCATGAACATCCATGTTCTCCAGGCCTATGTGTCCCACTGTACAGCAGCACAGGCAAACCTCAGACCTGCTCGTGAGCACAGTCCATGTAAGCCAGCAGTCCTGCTGTGCTCTGGCCACAGGCTGCATCCCTGTGTGGCATCTGAAGGCACCTGGGTGATGGTTTGCAGAATCCAGGCCCCTGCATCGCCAGACTTCTGCTTTGAACAAGTATTGACAGTGTTTGCCAATGACACCAAGCTCTGTGTTGAGGTCGACACACTGGAAGGAAGGGATGCCATCCAGAGGGACCTAGACAGGTGGGAGAGGTGGATCTGTGTGAACCTCAGGAAGTTCAACAAGGCCAAGCACAAGGTCCTGCACCTGGATCGGGGAAATTGCAAGCACAATTATAGGCTGGGTGAAGAATGGATTGAGAGCCGCCCTGACAAGAAGGACTTGGGGTGCTGGGGGAGGAGAAGCTCAACATGAGCTAGCAACGTGTGCTGGCAGCCCAGAAAGCCAACCCTGTCCCGGGCTGCATCCAAAGCAGTGGGACCAAAAGGGCGAGGGAGGGGATTCTGCCCCTCTGCTCTGCTCTGCTGAGACCCCACCTGGAGCCCTGGGTCCAGTTCTGGAATCCTGAGCACAGGAAGGACAGGGAGCTGTTGGAGTGACCAAAGATGAGGCCAAAGAGATTATCTAAGAACTGCAGCACCTTCCATATGAGAACAGGCTGAGAGAGTTGGTGTAATAAATAGTTATTGTTTGTTCATCAATATAATGAATGGTTATTGTCTGTTATAATGAATAGTTATTGTTTGTTCATCAATGTAATGAATGGTTATCGTTTGCTTATTAATGTGTTAAATGGTTATTGTTCGTTCATCAAGACTACTGTTAGGGGAGGGGATGATCAAAAGTACCCGGTCGGGGAAACCCGAATGAGAAGTTCGCGGGCTTAGTGTTCAGCTAACGAGCGGTGTTTAAAAGTTCACTTACAGGTGGTGCTGGGCCCTCCGTCTCCGGCTATTAGAAGACCAACAGAGACCCCACGGCAACAAGAGACACATGCGCAGAATATATCAGAGGACCGATAGAGACCCCATGGCAACAGGAGGCACGTGCGCAGAGTACACCAGGAACTCAACATAGCACTGGACTAACAGAGAGTCCACATGGCAGGGGTCACTATGAAAGAGGAGGGTGGATTGAGGGGGGTTGCGCCCCGTTGGCAGAGCGGAGACTCCCCAGCCGCCCAGCTGCTGTTTTGCTTGTTGCTGCTTGCTTAATAAACTCGATGGGCTCTAATTGGATTGTTCCTGTCTATTTATCGGAACGCATTTATAACAGTTGGGATTGTTCAGCCTGGAGAAGAGAAGGCTCTGGGGAGACCTCAGAGCAGCTCCCAGTGCGAAAGGGGCTCCAGGAAAGCTGGGGAGGGGCTTTTTACAAGAATCTGGAGTGACAGGATGAGGGGGAACAGTTTTCAGCTGCAAGAGGGGAGAATGAGATGAGATTTTAGGGAGAAATGTTTTGCTGTGAGGGTGGGGGGGCCTTGGCCCAGGGTGCCCAGAGCAGGGGTGGCTGCCCCATCCCTGGAGGTGTTCCAGGCCAGGTTGGATGGGGCTTGGAGCCCCCTGATGCAGTGGGAGGTGTCCCTGCCCATAGCAGGGGGTGGCACTGGATGGGCTTGGAGGTCCCTTCCAAATCAAATCATTGCACAATTCTAGGATTCTATGGTTTTCCCTTCCACACCGCAATACCGAGAGCAGGCTCTGCAAACGCTCCTTCTGTTTGAGGTGGCATCTTTGCTCGGAGCTCTCGAGGCAGCACAGCAGAAACCAAGCAGGGTGCCTGTAGCACCATGCCCAAATCCCTGGGGCCCAGGCTGCCCCTCACAGTCCCCCGTGTCGGCAGGAGAGTCGGGCCGGGCGGGCGGGGGCGATTGGCTCTGGGCCCCGCGGCGCAGGCGCGCGCACGGGCACGGGCAGAGGCACGGGCAGAGGCACGGGCAGAGGCACGGGCACGGCACAGGGGCGACGAGGGCAGCAGCGGCTGGAGGGGTGCGGCAGCCATGGAGCCGGGGGACAGCGGTGAGGGGGGAGCAGGGGGAGGGAGAGGGGAAGAGGGAAATGGAGGGAAGGGGAAAAAAGGGGAAAGGGAGAAAAGGAGAAAGGGATCGTCCCCGCTTCCCCCGCTTTCCCTTCTCCCTCTTTCTTCCCCGTTTCTCTTCCCCACCTTCCCTTCTCCTCCTTTCTCTTCCCCCCCTTTTCTCTTCCCCCCCCTTTCGCTTTCCCCCCCTTTCTCTTCCCCCCCCTTTCTCTTCCCCCCTTTGTCTTTCCCCCCTTTGTCTTTCCCCCCTTTCTCTTCCCCCCCCTTTCTCTTCCCCCCCCTTTCTCTTCCCCCCCCTTCTCTTCCCCCCCCCTTTCTCTTTCCCCCCCTTTCTCTTCCCCCCCCTTTCTCTTCCCCCCTTCCCTTCTCCTCCCTTTCTCTTCCCCCTCCTGTCTCTCTCTATATCTCGTGTTCCGTTGCCTCAGTTATTAGGTGTTTTAGCCAGGTCATTAACTCCTCGGCTCCTATGAAAAATTCCATTTGGAAGTCAGGTGCCTGGTTTTAGGCATGCAGCTTCCTCAGCAATGCAACAACATTATTTGGCGTTCTTCCTCCAGCAAAACTGACTGATGATCAAAAGAGACTTGGTTCAGACTGAGGACGATCCTGGGGGCTCTAGTGAGTGTTGCCATCCCACGGATTCTCCTCTGGGATAGCTGGAAAAGTGCTGCATTTGTGGAGTGAGTGTGGTTACAACCGAATGTAGTAATGCAGAGTTGTTATGCTTGGTGCTGCTCACTGTTCTGTGTCCGTTCTGACCAACATCCCATCATAGCAAACTTCAAAACATAGTTGTGCAAAGCAGGTGCCTGCCTCAGTGAATGGTTTCAAACTGGGAACAACTGGGTTAACTCCTGGAGGGCACTACCCTGTGTGCTGGCATGGTTTGTTCCCACTTGGCTGCATTACCGACAGGAGATCTTGTCTTTCTCACTCATTTGTTTTTTCTCTCTTCTGTTCTTTAGATACAGACCCAGAGAGATTAATCCAATGTCCATATAACAAACATCATCAGATCAGAGCCTACCGGTTTCCCTTTCACCTTGTGAAATGCAGGAGGGTAAGCGAGGCTGCCGAACGAGGTGCTGGGTGGGAGCAGTCTGTGCCTGCAAATACAATGCATGTGTTCTCGCTCTTGTTGCGTTTTCTCTCTGGCTTGAGTACAAACAGGCTTTTTTAGCCTTTATTCCATATATCTTTATTATTTGCTTAGGAATAGCTTCAAGCACTTATTAATTTGCCCAAGCCCAGTGTGGCTCTGTTGAAAGGAGATACAGCTCCTTCCTGGCTCGGTCAGGGAGGGAATTCCTGTCTCTTCCAGCAGCTCACACGGAGGAGGCCAGATGGGTTTTTCCACATAAAGAGAGAACTGTGCCCCTTGGCTAAGGCAGAGTCCTGTTGGGATGCTGCAACTCACTCCTAAGTGCTGGAAATGCTGCTGCAGAGCAGGTTTTGTTGTTTTGTTTTGCTAATAACTGTTTGATGTGTGCCTGGCAGAAACTGCACATCCTGGCCTGAGCAGGTACGGGAGAGGGTTTTCATCTCTCCACTTCTTACCCAGGATTTGAATACAAGTCATTTAACAAGAAGCATTCTTTCTTCTTTGTTGTTCTCATGGGTTGTTTTCTTTAAACCTGTCATCTGACCAAGCTTTGGGTTTTTGCTGAGGCCTTTTAAAATCCAATTGCAGCTCTTTA
The DNA here is from genome assembly GCA_033558235.1 of Neomorphus geoffroyi. Classification (NCBI taxonomy): domain Eukaryota; kingdom Metazoa; phylum Chordata; class Aves; order Cuculiformes; family Neomorphidae; genus Neomorphus; species Neomorphus geoffroyi. The sequence continues at coordinate 1,363,809 of JAUMJM010000037.1, forward strand.
CATTTACCAGTAAGTTTGCCAGAGTGTTTTTAAAACAGTACAGCAGTGCCTCCCAGGTTTGTCCCCTGGTGTCTGAACTGATAAACAGTTCATTTTGTGCCTTAAAACATATTACACAACAAGTGAAAATAATGGGAAGGGCTAAGTAGCTCAACACCTCCATCTCCCAGCATTCCAAAGGCTGGAATTTTCCTTATTAGAATCATAGAATCATAAGGTTAGAAGAGACTCTGAGATCACTGAGTCCAACTGAGTCTGTCTCCCTACTAAACCATGTGCGTAAGAATCTCATCCACCCGTTTTTTAAACACCTCCAGAGATGTTCCTATCCCTGACCACTCTCTCAGTAAAGAAATTCTTTCTAATGTCCAGTCTAAACCTCCCCCCCGGCACAACTTGCAACCATTTCCTCTCATCCCATCGCTGCCACTTGTGAGAAGAGCCCAGCACCCACCCCGTCACACCCTCCTTTCAGGCAGTTGTAGACAGGGATGAGGTCTCCCCTCAGCCTCCTCTTCTCCAGGCTGAACAACCCTAATTCCCTCAGTCTCTCCTCGTAGGGCTTATTCTCCAGCTCCTCCCGAGCCTCGTTGCCCTTCTCTGGACACACTCCAGCCCCTCAATGTCCTTCTTGAAGTGAGGGGCCCAAAACTGACCCTAGCACTCGAGGTGCGGCTTCACCAGTGCTGAGAACAGGGGCACAATCACCGCCCTGCTCCTGCTGGCCCCGAAAGCTTTGGTAAGGGTGTGCGTGTCAGCCAGGGGAACAGTGTTGGCGAGTAAGCTTTTAACCATGTTGGGTTTTTCCTTTTGTTTTGTAACTGATGGCCAGGCAGTTGTGGTAAAGTGACCTTGTTAGGAGGATGAGGTGGGATAGTGATCACTAGTAGAATTCCCAATGCATAAAATCCAATTAAACACTTCCACCTGCCCCAGCTTCCCATTGTTTATGCAAAAAGCAGCCCTGCTGTATGAACGAGGACACTGCAAGCAGGGCAAAGTCAATTCTCTCTGCTTGAACTGCTTTGGAGTCATGAAATCAAAACGGTTTGTGTTGGAAGCGATCTCAAAGCCCATCCAGTTCCACCCCCCTGCCATGGGCAGAGACACCTCCCACTGGATCAGGGGGCTCCAAGCCCCATCCAACGTGGCCTGGAACACCTCCAGGGATGGGGCAGCCACCACTGCTCTGGGCACCCTGGGCCAGGGCCTCCCCACCCTCACAGCAAAACATTTGTCCCTAAAATCTCATCTCATTCTCCCCTCTTACAGCTGAAAACCATTCCCTCTCATTCCATCCCTGCACTCCCTGATCCAGAGCCCCTCCCCAGCTTTCCTGGAGCCCCTTTCAGCACTGGGAGCTGCTCTAAAGTCTCCCTAGTGCCTTCTCTTCTCCAGGCTGAACAACCCCAACTCTCTCAGCTGTCCTTGGGTGGGAGGTGCTCCAACCCTCAGATCAATTTGCATTGGAAGCTTCTGCTGTGTGGCCAGAATAGCTTGCTCAGAGTATTTGAGATAAGCGTTGAAGACACAAGGACACAGCAACCCTGTGTGGGAATGGCAGCTGCCTCGGGCACGCCTGCAGCGTCTGCCATGCTCACGTGAGTGACAGCAGAGGAGAACGCAGGTGGGATGCTGCCGACTCATTGGCTGTTTGGAAAAGTTTAAGGAATTCCTCTGCCTTTGTGCCTTCTTATTTAGAAAATAGAGGGGTTTAGATTTGCCTAATATCTCTCAGTTCTTGTTTAAATTGGTTTCATCTGGGCTCTAAATCATGCAGCCACATTGCCAGCCTTGCAGCTGATTGCAGGGAGTTTGGCTGGGAATGTCTTATTTCAGTCAGATCAAGGGTGGCTCAGCTTCTCAGTGAGCTGGGTTTTAAAGAACAGTCCTGATGGTTTCCCCTTGCATTTTCATTAAGTCTCTGAACAATATATTGCTATTCCGTGTTTCATCTTATTTTTAAAGGAACAGCACAAATACCTGTGTTTTTTCCCTATGGATTAGCAAGAGAGAAGCAAACTTGAGAGATAGCGCACATGATTTTTATGAGGAGCGGCTTGAGAGACCTGGGTTGTTTAGCCTGGAGGAAGCTGAGGGGAGACCTCATCGCTCTCTGCAGCTCCCTGAAAGGAGGTTGTAGCGTCGTGGGTGCTGAGCTCTTCTCCCAAGTAACAAGTGATAGCATGATAGGAGATGGAATCAGGTTGCTTCAGGGGAGGGTTAGATTGGATGTTAGGAAAAATTCTCTACGGAAAGGGCTGTCAAGCACTGGCAGAGGCTTCCCAGGGCAGTGGTGGAGCCTCCATTCTTGGAGGCCTTCAAAAAATGTGTGGTTGTAGCTCTTGGGGACCTGGTTTAGCAAGCATGGTGGGCTTGGACTGACAGTTGGATTGGATGAGCTGAGAGGTCTTTTCCAACCTTAATGATTCTGTGATTTTATGATTTTGGACTTTTGTTGTCTAGAGCTGCCCTGAAGTTGCAAAGCAATTTGCCACGTGCCCCTTCAACGCTCGCCATCTGGTCCCTAAGGCTAAGCTCAGAGACCACATCACAACGTGTAGTGATAAAAGGCTCATCGAGGAAGTCATAGGTAAGAGAATCACCCCTGCTCCAAGATGTTTGTTCACCTTGGAGACCAGGATCTTCTGTTTGACAGGATAGTTGATAGCATAACTGAAAAGTAAGAATCAAACTATTGTCTATAGTTTCGTGCTTTGGGGAAACCTGAGTCTTATTTGCTTTGATTTATTGGGCAGGTTCATGAGAATATTGCAGTGCTCCCAGCAGGCTTTTCCCATGTTTTGTCCCCAGGCTTGTTGAGTAAAAAGGTTGTACCCTAGACTGTGCTCACGGAAGTACCTCCAGCAGGAGCTGGGATGCTTTAATGACCAAGGTCCTTCTTTTTGCAGAGCTGATCTCCCGTTGTCGAAGCTTGACCACTGTGTCAAGAAAAGAGCTGATTGCAACCATGCAGATCTGTGCTGCAGCAACCAGCGCAGCTCTTCTCCTCCAGGGCAACCCAGATAGTTTGCTCCCACTGAGAGATAGGACAGTTCCAGGCTGCTCTGTGGCTGCACTTGCTTCATCTGCCATACAATTAAGATTTTCATCTCCTGCCCAGTGACAGAAGGTGGGAGGGGGCTGTCCAAAAGTCGCACAATATTTAGGAAGGATCCTATGCAGTATCTTTCATGCCCTTCAGTGGCTCTTTAGTGACTGCCACTCTATGGAGGAGGTAGATGGTTTTCTATGTTCTGTAGAGCTGCACTAAGGCTGGAGGTGATGCCTGCTTTCATGTGAGCAGGTTTCCTCTTCACTCAAGCATTTCTGTTGCAGAGTTCTAGAGGGCAGTCTTTTCCTGTTCTTTGAAAATCTGTCCTTTGAAAAAAGGACAGATTCGAAGTTGCTCAATTTCAAATGAACACTTGACTCCTGAAGAGACCTGACCTGTGCAGGGTTTCTTCTAAAGCCAAGAGCTGTTTCACAGCTTAACCCAAAGCACTTTGTGCCTCTGAAACCGGATTGACTGCCAGTCACTGAGTTTCCTCTCTTCCAGAAGTGAATGAGCCCTCCAGCTTCCAGAGGGAGCCAATGGACGCTGTGAGCACATGGGAGCCACCTCCATGTGATGAAGACTGGGAAAGCGGTGAGGAACTTCCCCTTCTATCACCCTGCTGCTTCCTCCTTTGTCCTGTCTATCAGCTCCACTTGGGACAACGTGAGTCCAGGGATGCTGTTCACTTGGGTGCCACTTGTAGGACACCCCACTTATACTCATTCCTAAGAACACGCGTCTCTCCACAAGTAGGCTTTTCTTGGTGTAGAGCGCTACCCAACATGTCTGTGTAACTGGCATGGGGAGAGATTTCCCAGCATCTGTTCCCTCCCACGTAAACTTTTGTACCTTGTGTGTCATGATGGCAATGGAAACGTGATGATGTTTGTGTTCCTCAGTTAAATGAGAGGCTGAGAGAGTTGAGGTTGTTCAGTCTAGAGAAGAGAAGGCTCCAAAGAGATTTTATAGAAGCCTTCCAGTACCTGAAGGGAGCCTACAAGAAAGCTGGGGAGGGACTTTTTACAAGGGCCTGTAGTGAAAGGACGGGGGGAACAGCTTTAAACTGGAAGGGGGAAGATTTAGGTTGGACATTAGGAAGAAATTCTTCACACTGAGGGTGGGGAGGCCCTGGCCCAGGTTGCCCAGGGAAGTGGTGGCTGCCCCATCCCTGGAGGTGTTCCAGGCCAGGTTGGATGGGGCTTGGAGCCCCCTGATCCAGTGGGAGGTGTCCCTGCCCACGGCAGGGGTTTGATACTAGATGTTCTATAAGGTTCCTTCCAACCCAGACCATTCCATGATTCTATGAAATGACAGTGAAGCAGACACATTCATCATTAGATCAACTTTTACTGTCTCTTCAATGTGTAGAAATATGACAGAGATATTCCTATCTGATGGTGGTTGCTGGAGTTTCTTAGTTCTGAGCCACAACGTGTGTTTCCCTCTGCAGAGTTGTCGGAGCAATCGGATTCCCCTTTCATTTGGGGCGTGACCAATTCAGGCATAAAAAGGTAACGAATGGGAGTTTGATTCCTTACAACAATGTTTTGTCTCGCGGGAACACTGCAGCCCTCTCTCAGACCAGCCCCGAGAGCTGGACACGGGCTGATTTGCTGCTGTACAGACCCTGGAGAAGCGATGGTGATGAACAGTGAGCGTTCTTAGGGCACTGCTCCAGTTTTACTTGCTCTCTACCATGGCTGGCCCATACAGAGAAGGAAGCCCTTAGGGACTCGGATACTCAGAGCTCTTGTGTGCACGTGGCAAGGTGCTCTTCCTGCCCCTGGGCTGGGTTCAGTTCCTGCTGGAGGCCTGACCAACGTGCAGGGGTGGGAGATGCTGAGCCTTTGTGCTGGCTTTGGAAATGTGGCCAGGTGCCTCCCTCTGAAACCTTTTCAAACAGTGACTGATCTTCTCTTCTCCCCCTCTACTCCATTCTTGTCAGACCCCGCCTGGAGTACTGTGTCCAGTTCTGGAATCCCCAGCATAAGAAGGATATGGAACTGTTAGAATGGGTCCAGAGGAGGCCACAGAGATGATCAAGGGGCTGGAGAACCTCTGCTATGAGGAGACTGAGACAGTTAGGGTTGTTCAGCCTGGAGAAGAGAAGGCTCTGGGGCAACCTTAGAGCAGCTCGCAGTGCTGAAAGGGGCTCCAGGAAAGCTGGGGAGGGGCTTTTTACAAGGGCCTGGAGTGACAGGATGAGGGGGAACGGCTTTAGATTTGAAGGAGGAAGATTTAGATTAGACATTATGAAGAAATTCTTCACGCTGAGGGTGGGGAGGCCTTGGCCCAGGTTGCCCAGAGCAGTGGTGGCTGCCCCATCCCTGGAGGTGTTCCAGGCCAGGCTGGATGGGGCTTGGAGCCCCCTGATGCAGTGGGAGGTGTCCCTGCCCATGGCAGGGGAGTGGAACTGAATGGGCTTTAAGGTCCCTTCCAACCCAAACCTTTCTAATGATTCTATGATCCAACAGTGGGTCAGGACTGCAGGCTCTGTAGGAGATATGATGGCACCAACAGAGCTGCCAGAGCACGTTTTAAGGTTCATCTAAGCCCACGTGCAGTGATAGTCCCACACCTGAGAGCTCTGTATGAGCTCGGCCATCCTATACTTCTTCCATAACAACAGTGACAGCTGGTTTCACTTGTTAATGCTTATTGGAAAGCTTTCTAGAGTATCCCCAGCTCTCCAAGTGGCAGAGTGCCCTGGTGTTTCTACTGTCCATACCGTAGTAAAATACATAAGTTGTGCAAGTGCATTTGTCGCAAGAAGTAACTGGTGCCTTTCAGTTCCAGTATCACCACGGCATGGAAGAACTACTTGCCTCCACGTGTTCGTGTCCCCAAGACCCTCCCCTACTCCTTCACACACGGAAAGGCTGTAAGTACGCTCTGCGCTGACTTCTGTAGGTGGTGACAGTTGCTGAAATCTCTGGCTTCTTCTGAGGGACTGACACCTGGAGCATCCTCTGTATCCTCGCTTTGAAGCATCCTCTCTATTCTTTGTTTCATATTCTTGACAGCTCCTCCTTTCCAGGGCTCCAGCTGGAGCCTGGCTCCCCAGCCACTTTGCTTCTGTCTCTAAACACGTCCTTCCACCCTGTCTGCGCTGACCTCTTTCACCACCACTGCTTAAGCCAAATCATTGGCTTACTTTGTGCAACCCTGCTCATTGTCAGATGCCGCAAAGTCAGAACAGGGGTAAAACCAGGCTTTAACCAGCACAGCTGGGGGAAAATCCTATCAGACAGTGTCTGGAGGGTGGGAGCTTCCCCTGCTGAAGTGTCTGGTGCTGAAATCACAGCCCATTATTTGCTATTAGCTGCAAAGCAGAAGCTTGGAGTTGCTTTGAGAAATGAACATCTTGCTTCCCCCTCAGAGCAACAAACGTGGTACTCTTGGGGTTTGCACACATGGCTCTGCATGCACAATCAAGGGGCGCTGAGGTTGTCCCAGTGTCAGCCTGAATCTGCCAAACAAACTGAGGTATCATTTGTAGAAGAGCGCTATGGCCAAGATGACAAATGCTGCTGCTTGAGCATAGGCTGCTCTCGTCTGGGGGAGTGGGGGAAATTCTTGGATATTTCTACATATGGTGCAAAAAATGCATCTTTCCCTTTTCAGAGTTTGAGGCATCGGTTTCTCTTCCCCCTGGAAGTCCATTCCCTCCTACCACTAACTGGCTACCTTTGTAGGATCACAGAACTCCTGCAGGTGGTGCCTACAGGAAAGCTGGGAAGGGGCTCTGGATCAGGGAGTGCAGAGATAGACGAGGAGATGGTCCAAGGCCAGGTTGGATGGGGCTTGGAGCCCCCTGATGCAGTGGGAGGTGTCCCTGCCCATGGCAGGGGGTGGCACTGGATGGGCTTTGAGGTCCCTTCCAACCCAGACCATTCCATAATTTTATGAACAACTTCACCAATCATCAGTGCTGCCATTCCACAAGAGAACCAACAGAGGCTCGCCAGTCCTTGCTTGAAGAGGGCAGATGTTCCGAGTTGGTGCTGTGAATTTATCAGCTTGTTTCCTTACTAACAGTGAAAAAGATCAAGAAATGAAGATGAGGGTTAATTTAGGAAACAAGTGCTTGGGAAAAAGATTTGGCAGCCAAGGAGAGTTTAAAAAAGTCAGGTGTTGCAAAAACACACGATGCAGAAGCAGCCAAACTGACAGCGGGATTCAGAGAACATCCACCACAGAATAATGGAATGGTTTGGGCTGCAAGGGACCTCAAAGCCCATCCAGTGCCACCCCCTGCCATGGGCAGGGACACCTCCCACTGCATCAGGGGGCTCCAAGCCCCATCCAACCTGGCCTGGAACACCTCCAGGGATGGGGCTTCAACTGTTGGCTGCAGTGATTTTGAAACAGCAGGACAACTCTTTCGCTGTGGTGGTGGGGTTTAAGTGATGGAGATGGGACAGAGGGAGGATTTTTTTGTTGGGTAGGTTGGGGTCCAATTGGGTTCTTGATTGGAGGATTGATCGTGGGAAACAGAACAGCATGGAAGGGGCTACACACCACTGAAATCTTGTCCCTTGGCTTGGTGGACTAGCATGTGCGTTTGCAAGAAGCCCCTGCAGAGCTGCGTCCTTGCAATGATTTGTGCTGGCTGTGCAGTTAGGATGGGCGTGAGGATGAAATGCCCTGCAAAAAAGGCAGATCGGTGTGGGTGCAGGCTTTTGGTGTGGTAGGAACTCTTGTCCCATTTCTGTGGGAGTCAGGAACCACACACAGAGCAATTTCCAGGAGTTTCTGTCTCGCATCTGCAAAGCAACGCTCTGTATCCCTGTTTTTGGGCCCATGTGGTGTCTGGAGTGATCCCTGTGGAACTTCTGCAGGATATTTGTGAGAAGGTTTGGTTTGCTGGGGAGGTGCAGAAAATCCCCTGCAGGGAGCCGTGCTCATAGCATCCCTAGCTCATGAACTGGTGTTTGAGGGCCTGCTCAGCCTGCAGAGCGTCAAGTAGGTCCTGAGAGTTTCTCCAGCCTGTAAAGAGGCCGATAACATTCAGTCAAAATCATCTGGATCTGCCAAACCGAGAAGTATTTTGATGTGTACACACTCTGCTTTTTGTCTTCTCAGCATCCGAGCACGTTCCCGCAGGGTGTGTGAAAGCAACAGTTTGGGCTTTAAATAACATTGTCATTTACAGAGACTTCTGTCTTCTTCTAGGAACCATCTGGGACAAGCGTCAAACCTTCACTTTGATGTGCGGGTGCTTCCAGCCTTATTCCCTGTGAGGAATCCTCAGGGAATTCTGTACGATACACTTAAAACCAAACAGGTGATGTTTAAAGAGTGCAGTTCAGTACTTGTTGAGTTTCCTTTAGGGTTTTGTAGTTTTCCAATGCTTTAAACATGTTTTAGAGTTCTACCCTTACTGTTCTCTGTTGAGGGAGAGGGTCACGAGGAGGCAGGAATGGTTTAAACCACTAAAAATATGTGTTTAGGATTGTGTAAACATTTGGATTAGGCAGTTGATATCTAAAAATTAATGCAAAGTACAAAATTCGGTCTAAATATACAAAGAATTAAGAAACCAGACATGCCATTTATCTAGAAAGAAATTAATGCCTCTCTCATTTTGGAAAGAATGTTCCTTAAAATACCACGGTTTTGCTGTTTCTATGTAGAATATGTAGAGTAATCCATTGTAGATTGTCAGTGTAGAATGAAACACATTGACTAGCGTGTGTGAAATTAGATTTATTTTCAAGTTCTGTTCCATCAAAGTTCTTGTTGGCAATTGAGAATAAAAAGGTTTTGCACTCTCGGACCTGTGTTGTGTTTTTTAAAGACATCAGCAGAGGTGTTGTTGCACTTCCGTTGGATAAGTAAATACTTTCACAGGGAGCTCCACCCCACCTTCATTTGGTTGTTTGGGGACTTGGAATGGAAGCGGTGCCAAGCGGTGGCTGTTGGGTGGTTCCTGGTTTGGCTGCAGTAGTTCCATTGCAGGATTTGTGGGCAGAGCATTCTGATTTCACATACAGGCACCGTAATTTGGCCTCATTGTCCTAAGCTCATTTAATTGCTGGTCGGTGGCAGCCTCGCCGTACTTAGTGCAGTAACAGCCTACTTGTCCTTGCCTGCGCCACACAGGAGGTGAGACCAGGGTGCGCCTGCTCCTAGGAATCATGGACTCACTGAGGTTGGAAAAGCTCACCCAGCTCATCCAGTCCAACCATCAGTCCATCACCACCATGCTGACTAAACCCTGTCCCCCAGTGCCACAGCCACACACTTTTTGAACCCCTCCAGGGATGGTGACTCCACCACAGCCCTGGGAGCCTCTGTTAGGGTGAGTCCTGGGAGAGCGCTCTTCTCCAATAGTCCTGCCTTTCTGGAAAGGAACTGAAGCAAAACAGCGAATTATTTTGCTTAGTGCCAGCCAGTACAAGGTCACTTCTCGCTTCTCCAGGCCAAGGTGAGCAAGGAACCAGACTTTGAGATAAGAAGGTTCAGTCTTCTGCAAAATACTAGTTTTGACTGGTATGATGGTTTGGCACCATGACAACATGGAACTGTGCCTGTGTGGGGCATAGAAGTGAAAAGTTTACGGTGAAGAAGACTATTGCCTTCATCCCCAAAGACCCCTATCCATGACCACCACGAAACAGTGCACACTTGCAAGTGGGAGGGAACTTATGATAATGATTTTTCAGAACTAATTGTACTAACCCAAACTATTCTTGGAAATCTAATGAACACATATGCTTAGGTGGGAATAAATACTTAGCCCTCCGTTTTCTGATTGTGTAAGTCAGGAGGAGCGATCCCCCTTGCACCTTGGTGCCCATTAAACATTCCGGCTGTATAACTCTCTCTGAGTTGTAGAGTTTGTTCTGCACGTCAGAACAGCTGGGCTTGGAGGGTCACGGTTGTGACTTTGAAACATCCCTTGGCCACAAGAACTGGGGACGAGGACCATAGAAGGCGTTTTTTCTGGTAGGGTTGGTGCAGCCAACACATGACAGAGCTCTTAGATTTACAATCTTGTGTCCTTCTGGGCAACTTGATCAAGCGTCCTGCCCAGGCCACTGCTTATGAAGAGCATTATTTCCCTGCTCCCTGCAGTGATTTGGGAATGCAAGATTATCAGGGTGTAAAAAAGATGATCCTCTGGCATTAGGGGTATTTAAAATCATAGAGTGATAGAATGGTTTGGGTTGGAAGGGACCTCAAAGCCCATCCAGTGCCACCCCCTGCCATGGGCAGAGACACCTCCCACTGCATCAGGGGGCTCCAAGCCCCATCCAACCTGGCCTGGAACACCTCCAGGGATGGGGCAGCCACCACTGCTCTGGGCACCCTGGGCCAGGGCCTCCTCACCCTCACAGGAAAATATTTCTTCCCAAGATCTCATCTCAATTTCCCCTCTTCCAGCTGAAAACCGTTCCCCTTGTCCTACCCCTGCACTCCCTGACCAAGAGCCTCTCCCCAGCTTTCCTGTCCATGACCACTTCTGTGTGCAGAACAAGCTCCTGGCATTGTTTCACCTTTGGAGTTCAGTGTCCAGCTCCTTTGTGTGGTGGTCAGGAAGGCTGGAGCAAAAGAGACGGAGCATTGGGGTAGGGACCAGGCTGCCCAGGGACTCTCCAGCCTTGGTGCTCAAACTGTGCCTCTTGCTTCACAGCAGTGGTTCCACCTGAGTTTCACCCAGGAGCTGCGTGTGCTACTCCCTTTAACTCCCCCAGGATCCATCTCCTGCTTCTCAGCTCCAGGTTCCAGTACGCGGGGGTGCCTGGGGTTGCTGGAGGCAGCAAAGTCTCCTTTTCTGGCAGATCAGGCTCTGCCGCAGATCTCAATTTTACAACCAAACCACATCTAAAAAGTCATTTCCCCTGTCTTGGCTGTTAGTCTAGGTTATAACTCATAAATTCAAAAGAGTGGAGACCATTTCCAGGTGCTTGCTCAGCAATAGGTGGGGAATCAAAGCCGCGGCACCCACGGCTGCACATTTCTATGTATTTTCTACATATTGGACACGAGGCTGCCCAGAGCAGGGGTGGCTGTCCCATCCCTGGAGGTGTTCCAGGCCAGGTTGGATGGGGCTTGGAGCCCCCTGATGCAGTGGGAGGTGTCCCTGCCCATGGCAGGGGGTGGCACTGAATGGGCTTTGAGATCCCTTCCAAGCCAAACCATTCCATGACTCTATGAAAGGTCTGACGGGCACAATCCCAGAGCTGGGAGACTGAAACGGCTCATTCACTTCCAATCCAGTGTCTGGGAAGGACCTTCCTTCACAGAGCTCCCAGCTTGGGTCCCCGGCAGCAGCCGTTCCTGTACCCCAGAGTGCACAGGTCGGCATGGGAAGGAGCATGGCCATCACATCCCATCCTTGCAGCTGTGTTGTCCCTGTCCTGGCAATGCTGCCCTGAGCCACTGGGATTGCCGGCATCACCTGGTGCCAATTGCTCCCAGCCAGTCCTTGCTGCTGGGGCTCCAGTGGTGGGCAGACAGTCGCACGCTCATCCCAGAGCCTCGTCACCAAACCAGATGGGAACCCAGGCTCTGAGGATTTCTCATCCCCGAGAGTGGCAGGAGAACAGGAGCCAAATGACGGCCTGGAGCAGAGGAGGGCAAATCACTGCCAGAACCCACCCAGGCTGCAGCAGCTCCTGCTCCCTGGGCACTGGGAGAGCTGGAACAGGGCTGGGGGTGTTCAGCCCTGGGGAGACAAAGCAGAGCGAGGCAGGAGCTCCATCTGCAGAGCAACCATCGACACTGGTGTATTTCATAGAATCAGAATCATTGCGGTTGGAAAAGACTCTCAGCTCGTCCAGTCCAACCATCAGCCCAGCCCCCCCGTGCCTGCTAAACCCTGTCCCCAAGTGCCACAGCACTTGAACCCCTCCAGGGATAGAGACTCCACCAGAGCCCTGGGAGCTTCTGCCAGGGCTTCACCACTTTGTCAGTATAGAAATTTTCCCAATATCCAATCTAATCCTCCCCTGGTGCAACAGCCCCAGGTCCCTCAGCCTCTGCCCGAACCCCCGAGCTCCAGCCCCTCCACCGTGCTATGGTGACACCATCACCTTTTGACTATGTTACAGCACGTGAATTATTTCTCTTACAGCTGTGGCACCGGTATCGCTGCCGTAGCCACAGGCGGTGTCACCATTGTTCGTGTTTTGCTCTAAATGAGGTGTTGATTTTTAATATCCCCCGTGCCTATACATTATGGCGTTAACATTTGGAACCACCCTACAGGAACACGTGTGAAACTTTGGTTACAAGTCTAAACATCCCTGGCACTTATCAGTTCCATCTCCCTTCTCACTGAAGTCTATCCCACAACATCTCATTACTCATTATCTCTTCTCCAATCTCCGTATCCATTAGGCACATTTTAACTGCTGGAATACTGACAGCACTGTCTCTTCGTCAAAAAGCTTTTACCTTTCTGTTTATGGCCCCCTCAATTTCTCCCAGAGATCCAGGTGCGCCTCAGGACAGCTGAACCATCGGCGCTGGCCCTGGGCTAGAGGTGATGCTGAGCACCTTGGAGGCCACCCCAGAAGATGTGCCGTGCAGACTTGTCTCAGCAGGCTGCCCAGGGCTGAGCCAAGGATCGCGCTGATACCTGCATCAACAGATGAATTTTGAACTATTTTCCTTTGCTAGAGATCTTAAAGAAGCCTTCCAGTATAGAAAGGGGCTGCAGGAAAATGGGGGAGGGGGCTCTTGATCAAGGAGTGCAGGGAGAGGGCAAAAGCGGACCCTCGGAATGCCTCCGTGGGAGCACGTTTTCTCTGAGCCGCTCTTCGTGATGGCTCTGCGTGGACAGGTTGGTTTGTATCTTTAACCACATCCCTGTTCACACATCTGGATTAATCAATCTCCTTATCCAGCTGTCTCCAAGGCCCCGTGGCCTCCTCTTTAACTGTAGGAACTGTTGGCTGTCAGCAAGGTCCATCAATCAGAATTCATGACTTGCTGCCCATGATGGGGGAACCGTTTTCAGCTGAAAGAGGGGAGATTCTCTACCCAGCCTGGGGTTGTCCTGACCCAGGTGCAGGACCGCATCCTTGGCCTTGCTCACACAGCCCCCCACCTGTCCAGGCCCCTCTGGATGGCACCTTACAAGTCAGTCAAGATAAAAAGCCCCTCATTTTGGTTGAAAAAAATCTTTATTGAGAGAACACACCCCATGGATCACATCATGTCCCACCCCACCCCTCATGTATAAAATACTGGCAGAAAGGTTTTTTCCAGAGGCAAGTCCATTTCCAGTGTCCTCACCCAACAGGTAGAACGCTCGCTGTGCCGTCATTCAGAGCAGAGCAGCGCTGTTGCAGGGGGTTTTGCAGAGCTGTAGCAGCAACACCCGTAAAGCCACCAGGGCTTCAGCTCTGCCTCATTGCACATGAGCAGATCTGACTCTGCCCGTGCCCTTACTGCGGCACATGGTGTCGACAGAGGTTCTGAGGGTTTTAACCAACCGTTCCAGAGGGCAGAGATGCTCCTGTAAGTTATTTTGGAGTTAACACAAGGTACAAATCTGTCTGAAGTTGCACAACAACAAATCCAGTCACCCCAGTGGATCCTTCAGGCCCTGCCTTGCCTTTAGGCACAGCAAGCAGCAATGACACTTTGCCCACAAAGAGGAAACTGCCCTCTACAGGAACAGGGAGAATCTAAAAGGGCAAAATAAATGATGAAGCGTATATTAAAATGCCAAGCTAGCCTCAAAACCAGAAAAAACTTCAGTCCTAATTATTTCATGGCTCCTACCAGAAGCCAAACAGGAAACAAACTGGCTGGAGTCTCACCTTGCTGTAAGACAAATCTTGACACCGCATCACAACTACAGACACCACCAAATGAAATCCCTTAAAACACAAAACCATGAAGTCTTGAAGTCAAGGTGGAACAGGACCTGTTTATCTCAACAGAGAAAGCTTTGCCAGGGATCCCCCACAAAGGTGCCTAACTGATCTCACAAGCAATGATCTCGCAAATGCGCAGAACACTAAATCCATCAGATTTCATATTTAAAACAAATGTAAGGTAAACTGAGTTTTAAGATTTGGATTAAAGATACAGTAACACAGGTGATCTCTCACTGCAGACTCCCTTTTGATTCCATAGTCCCTTGGGATCAAACAAAAACCGCTTCCATACTTGGTCTGCTCACATCTTTCCTTGGGAAGCCTAGCAGACGGAAGAACACAAACAGCACGAAACTCGAGGCACCGAACACGCCAAGAAGCACAAAATGGGCAGCCGGGATGCAAACGGCACACGGGATCGCCAACAAGCACCAAGGTATTCCAGCTTCCTTCTGCTGAGTCATCCGACAGGATTATCTGGCGCTGACGGCATCTCAGCCCCCACTCCCGTGTCTGCGGCACAGCCAGTGCTGACTGCTGACTGTGCCCTGGGTTCCAGGTACGAACTTGACCGTTTTGCTTGGTCATCTTAACAGAAATTCATTTTTAGTTATTAACACCATTTCTCCAAGTTTGCAACAGGCTACGAAACAAAACCAAAGCTTATTGCAGCAAAGACAGAACAAAGAACTCGTAATTGTTACTGATTAAAGGCCCACCACCACTGCGGACAGGGAAAACGAAGGCATTGCCAGCCTTACACCATGTCCTCTGAACACAACACTTCTGTGCCACCACTGGACACCTGGAAACGCTCCAGCTTTGTGCACAGAACGGGACGGGAATGGGTCTGAAGGCTGACTGAAATGGAAGATGCCCAAAGCCTCAGGATGGCCACCCCAACAGAGCCCCCCCTCAGGCTGCAGGGGAGGGAGGCCCCCAGAGTTAAAAGACAAAGCCTTCCACAGCTGTGACCGTTGCAGCGTGGATGGAACCTACAGCCATGGAGAGAGGTGCGAGCTGGCTGCCATCTCTGGGAGATGATGTGCACGAGGTCTTTCACAGTAATTCTGCAGGACCAAAGGACAATGCAGAGGATGAGGGATGATTTCCATCCCAAGGCACATAACTCCAGGAAACGCTTGAGAACTGGTTTTAAGTGAAAGCTTTGTTGCCCTGATCCCGCTGTTACTCTGAATGCAAAGAAGAGCAGAGAGCACCCGTTCCAGCTCCATGAACATAAAAATCACAGATCTGAACTTGAGCAGAGTGAGGACTTGCCTGCTTTACCGACTCATAGCACAGAACCCAGGCAGCCGCCTCAAAATGAACACAACTCACCAAACATGATGTGCATCAGCACTAAAAATGTCAGTCTTACAGTTTTCAGTGCCTGGGTTTGGTACCAGGCCCAGCGAGATGGGACAGGCCTGATGCACATCTGACTGAAAGCAGGCACAAGTCCAGCATTCCGCTTCCACTGGGAAGCTGCAGGGCAGAAAGAGGCACCTAAACAACCTCCCGTGAGGCAAGCAGTGTTTCAGCTTAAGCAGGAAGATTTGTGCTGGTTAACACTGTGTGTGGCAAACAGAAAAGTCAGCTGAGGTTAAAGCTGTGCTTTAAGATCCTTCCCCACAAATCCTTCTGCCTCCAGCAAAGTGGTTGAGTTTGCAGATAGGAATCTTTTACCTCTCTCCTCTTTACTCTGCAGGAGTGCCCAGTGTGAAATTCTCCTCAGTGCATTCTTTCATTGCAAAATACAGTGATCAGGGTGTCTTACAGCTCGTGCAGAAAGGGCTCGTTACACCTCATTCTCTGCCTTTGCATCTCCCGATCCCTACCTACCCCAAAGCACACTCCTACCTTGCAGTGCAGTTGGGCAACATTTTCCCTTCTGCTTCCTATTTAATCAGATTCTTAAATCTGCAGACAATCAGGCGAGAGCAGGAAAGGCCAGGGAAATTTTTATAGGGCCATTCTCAACTACAGTGTCCCAAGAGAAACTGGTGTCCAAGTGTGATCTGTAAACTCAGAGTTCACTGGAGGTGCTCATCCAAAGCGGCTCCAAGAGGAAAGTACAGTTTGGAGGACAGTTCGTTCTGTTCCAGAGGACGATCTCCTCTGGCAGCAGTTCAGCGGCTCATGTCAGATACTGCACGACAAGAAACATAATCACACAAGTCAAAATCATTCCCCCGATCATGAAGTATTTATCCTGAAAGGCTCGCTTCTCAATCAGACGCATCACAGTATTGGACAAGCCCAACATGTTGGCAACATCCAGGATCTTCTTGTGAGTACCCTAGGAATAAAAAGACAGCAAAGAAACAATTAACCTCATGGTCCAACACTTCTTATCCCACAGTCCAAGAATATTTCATCATAGAATCATGGAATGTTTGGGTTGGAAGGGACCTCAAAGCCCACCCAGTGCCACCCCCTGCCATGGGCAGGGACACCTCCCACTGGATCAGGGGGCTCCAAGCCCCATCCAACCTGGCCTGGAACACCTCCAGGGATGGGGCAGCCACCCCTGCTCTGGGCAACCTGGGCCAGGGCCTCCCCACCCTCACAACAAAATATTTCTTCCTTAAGATCTCATCTCAGTCTCCTCTCTTTCAGCTGAAATCCGTTCCCCCATCACAGGCGGCAAGTGTGATGGACCTTGCTGCCAGCCAACAGCTCCTACAGTTTGAGGAGAAGGCCACAGGGCCTTGGAGACAGCTGGGTGATGAGACTGATTAATCCACACATGTGAACAGCGATGTGGTTAAAGATACAAACCAACCTGTCCACACAGAGCCATCACGAAGAGCGGCTCAGAGAAAACGTGCTCCCACGGAGACATTCCAAGGTTTCTGCTCCTTTTCCAGACACAAAGTCTAACAAGAGCCTGAAGCTTCTCCATCAGATAACTTTTCCTGCAGAACTTCCCTCTCACAGAAGCAAAGTTCATTCCAACAAGAGATTGGAAAGGAGGCCAATGGCAGAGTGCAAAGAGAAGGCAGATAGAGCAAAATTCATACACTTTCAAGAAATGCCTCTGGAAAAAAGCACTGAGCAAAGACCGCAGGCAGGCCCGCATCTCAGTTTCGGTTCGCTGCTGGAGCAGCTGCTGGATGTCAGGAACAAGGACAGGAGAGAAAAGGAGAGCAAGCTGAGACCTGGAAGCACCAGCAACGAGCTGGGCTGCAGGAATGCTCCTACAGCATTTCAGGGCAACGGTTGAAGGAAACTGTATGGAATACAGGCACACAGATGTACTCAGGAGCCAGAATCGTTCCATCTAGGAAAAAAGGGGGAGGAGACCTCATGGCTACAGAGTCCTGGTGGTACAAGTAGTAGAGAAGGAGCTTTCCAGATCTGACAGAGAAACAGGGAACAGCCCAGTGGGCAGGCAGAGGTGCTGCCCTGACACTGCAGCTCAGCTCAGAGCAATCGGAGACACCCTCGCCAGGACCAGTCTCTGCTGCAGCCCCGTGTGCACAAAGATGGGTACTGACGGGAACAGTCTTGTCACATCATGGTGGCCCTGGTCTCTCAAAGTGACTCTGGGTCCAAGTCCTCAGCAGAACACTCTGCTCCAGCACGCTGTAAGGCTGCAGTCATTTCTTCTCTGAGCAAGTTCAATAGCAGTTTCCCATCACAACGCTCTACAACCATACTTTGAAATAAACACTCTACCTTCTGGTCTCAGAAGAATAAAAAGGTGAAATCTGGGATTTATTTTGGATATAAATCTGACTTAAGATCAGAAAAGCTCTCTGAGGACAGAATTTATATCAACTATATTAGGCTTATGTGCACAGTAAGTCAACCCATAAAATACACATATTTGCATTAGCAAATCAGTATCAGTTCCTTCTGTAGAAGCCTCCGTGGGCATCCAGCCCCTTTGCCGAAATCAGGTTACGTCTCTGATAGTCAAACATAACCACATTTTCCACCTTCATTCCATACACCTCACTTTAAACCCCTGAACTCTAAGCTTTCAAATTCAGCACATCTGCATCTGATCTTTTCACGCTGGTTCTGAACAAAACAAAACCTCACTTGGAGAAGAGAAACTAAATATGAAGCTTTAAAGTGAAAGCAAACAGTACAAAAACAAAGACTCTTCGATCCTCGCAGTCTGTGAACAGTGGAATTGTACAACCAGAACAGTTAAAGCCCTGCGACAGTTGGGAATACTTGGTTGATACCTTTGTATTTACACCCAATACCTGAGAAGTTCCAGAGAGAAACAGGCTTCAACATTAACCCAGTTCTCTGGAAGTTGTCTCTATGCTGGCCACTTCCACCAGGTTTGTAAATGGGCAGCAAAGCCTTTGACACTGTAACAGGAGCGAAGCAGAAAAGGGACATGAACAGATGTTTCCTCATCTCTGAGTGAGGAGAAATCATAGAATCATAGGTTATAAGGTTGGAAGAGACCTCTGAGATCATCGAGTCCAACCATGCCTGTCTCCCTACTAAACCATGTCCTTAAATATGCCCCTGGCAAGGTAAGAACAGGATTCTCCCAAAAGAGCTGCCAACCAGCTGCAGTGGGCAGACACACTCACAACTTCACTCATACGGTTCTGACTGGAGGTCTCCTGGACTCACCACAACTGGCAGCTGAGGAAAGGCACGCTCACATTTCCAGAAAACCCACCATGACCTAATGAGAAGCCAGACACGTCACCGCAAGCCGAGTAACAAAAGGAACAAAACAGCACCCTTGACTACAAGAAACAGCGTTGCCTCCCAACCTCTTTGAGGCAGCAGGTCTTGCCAGTGGTCCTTTATCCTATCTGCCAGCTGTGGTGAAGTTCTCCTGACTGTGATGTACACGATTCCTTCTCAAGAACCCTCCAGAAACCAACTGCTTCAGTTGCTCACCAGTGGCTTCCCCGAATCTGCCACTCATCACCTTCCAGAACCAACAGCCCCAGTTCCTGGCTGAGGAACAGGTACAGCCGTGCCCTTCAGTGATGACGCCCCAGGCCAAGGTCATCGGTGACGAAAGGCACCCAGTACTCAACACAGGACACAAATGTCCTCTGTCATTACACCCCGCAGTGAACTTGTCTGGTGTCTTGGGAATGCCAGCAAGCCTGGAACTCTGTGATCAGGATAGGAAGTACCTGGCTTGTGAGTTCCAGCAGGAATTAAAATAAGCACCAGCATCTCTGCCCTCCGAAGACAGGCAGCTCTGGGAACTCCTCAGAAAGGGGCACCATCCATGGAACTCAAGGTGTGGTTCAAATGTAGGGATTTGCGTCAGTAATTAAAAATGCCTAAATCCTCAGGCAGATACATCCCAAACCAATGTGATATCACAAAATAGACAAGAGTCATCCCCAAAAGAGGATGAGTGCAACAGAGAGAGGGATTTACACACATTTCAGAATCACAGAATGGTTTGGGTTGGAAGGAAACTCAAAGCCCATCCAGTGCCAGCCCCTGCCATGGGCAGGGACACCTCCCACTGGGTCAGGGGGCTCCAAGCCCCATCCAACCTGGCCTGGAACACCTCCAGGGATGGGGCAGCCACCACTGCTCTGGACAACCTGGGCCAGGGCCTCCCCACCCTCACAGCAAAACATTTCTTCCTAACATCTAAATCTCCCCTCTTTCAGCTGAAAACCGTTCCCCCTCATCCTGTCCCTGCACTCCCTGATCCAGAGCCCCTCCCCAGCTTTCCTGGAGCCCCTTTCAGTCCTGAAAGGCTGCTCTAAGGCAAGGATGCCTCACGGTCCACGGGCAGAATTCGGCCCTCCACCCTGTTTTATCCGCCCTGGCACCTTGTTTCTACCCAGCGGCAGCACTGAGCTCCTTGACCCTGCGCTCCTGCCAGAGCTGGTCACATGTGCAGCATGTGTGACACATTACGCTGCAGGAGCAGGAGAACAACGGGAACCATGACTTTGACCCCCCCTGCTCTAAGGTGTCCCTGGAGCCTTCTCTCCTCCAGGATGAACAACCCCACACACTTCTCATTAAAAAGCTTTTTGCATCTTTGAGATGTCCACTCAAAACTTACCATCACTTTGAACAGTCCTTAAAATAACAGACAAATATTTGTAATTAAGATGAGGAAATAGAGCTGTCACCAACAGCATTCAGGAAAGTGATGTTGTTGAGGTGCTTTAGGCCTGAGAGTATTCTTTAACCTTAAGCACAAGTGCTTTGCCCACTTTATGGTTGCTCTGAGTGATGTTCGTCTGAATAAACACCTATCTGCCAGCTCCTGCTTCCCACTGCTCACTTGAACAAAAGAACCCAACCAACCAAACAAGCCATGGGGGAACAAAACACAACATTCAGCACTCCAGACACTAACTACTACTCAGGTGAAGGCTGCCAGGCCATCCAGCCATAGAAAGAACTTAAAGATGTTCCTAATAAGAGCACAGAATGTAAACATTTCTGGTTTAGTTAAAATGGAGTCTGTTTTTTTCCCAGCACTCACAACCTGAACAAACTCATGGATTTATTTCACTTAGCCTGGTCACATAAACACAGAAAATGTGGGGTCTTTTTGGTAAAAAACAATGCCCCCACCTTTAATGTCACTCTCTGGTCCCTCAGCCCCTGCAGGATGTTGGTCCCGCTGCCAATAAGATCATCCATGCCACGATGGGCATTCTGGAGGGATTCGTTAAACTGTAATGTCTCGTCGATCGGAATGCTGGTGTCAGAGTCCTGTGGGGGAAAGGCAGGGTCTTGGTTACCTTGCCGGCTCACACACAGTCAGAGCCAGAAAAAAGACATTGCAGAAACAAACATGGCAAGAACTTGACCGGACTTGAAGGATTAAAACATTTTTTTTCATAAAGATATTAAATACAACATTAATATCTGAGTGAAAAAGTAATTTAGAGAAGCCTACAGGAAGCAAGCCAAAAGGCAAAGTTCATCAGCTGTTCGACTGCGATCAGATGAAACGGTAAAAAGTCAGACTGGAAGTGGAGAGTTTTAAATAATCTCAGGGTCTGATACATGCAGGAAAGGGTATGACGAGAGAGAACAGCAAAACTAACAGAAGGTGTTTAACAAGGAGTTATTTGATCATCACAAGTGAAAGACTTTGGCAAGATTTAACATCACATTTGGAAGTGACAAAAGGCTGCAAAACACCGTGTCTGGGAGATGGCATTCCATAAACGTGCAACACTGCTGATTCCTGGCAGTGAGGGCAGAGGTACGACCTCAGTTCCCCAAAGGTCTGACTCGCTTGACACCTCATCTGATAAAAACACATTAATGCTTTTCCAGCAAAGACCCATCTTCAGCTCAACTAGAAACCATGAACCTTGAAATGGAAACATCTGGATAAAGTTCTGTAATCTGGATTGCACAAGAGGTGAGCGGATGTGATCACTTTGGCCTCTCAAAGGTCTCCAGGTTAATCTTGTCTGGACACCAGCCCATTGAGGGAGTCAAGAGAACAGCTCATCACTGCCACACTGTTACATGGGCAGGGTCAAAGTCACCAGACAGAGAAGCCTCGACAGCACACAGATCTCTGATCAAATGTTAATTGGAGCACTGAGGCTGAAACAAGTGTCAGGTCTGACTCGAGTCTGCAGAGCAGAAGCTCTTGCATTTGCACCTGAATGGCTATTGTTGCTGATATTTATTCAATTTCAAATCAGCAGGCACTCCCGTTTCCTACATGAGGAGCTTGTAGGGTTTTTTAATGCACCACAAGGTAGCAAGAAAAATGCTTAAGTAGATGTTTGACCCTGCGCACAGAGAGATCCGATGACATCGTTCAGTAGGTGTTAGTGGTTTCCTCCAGACTGAGAAGGCTTTAAAGATAAAGATGATAATTACCTTTCAATTAAGCAAAATGTTCACTGCTACAACTATCAAAAGCTGTTATGTGTTGTACAGTGATTTATTCAGGATGCCTACACGCTCAGCTAATATTTCCTTTTACTAGAATAATGGAGTACATAAGCAGAACCTGTGTAAAGTTCTAAATAAAACAGGCCAATAAATTACAAATAAATCATCATTTTCCTATTAAAGGATCATGCCACTTTAAAAGTCACAGTTTTTACAGAAAAACAGAATGGTTTGTGTTAGAAGATCACCCATGCTTTTTTTTTTCATCTTGAGACACCTTTCAACATTTAAAGGAGAAAAACCTCAATTTGCCTTTTATTTTGCATTTTAAAGCCTGCTATTGCTCTTCAAAACTGCTCAACTTACACACGTGCTTTATTTCTGGACAGGTTTTCCTATAGGAAAATTTCTCCACATTGCAGCAGAACATCACAGCGGTTTGAAACCTAATCAGGTCTCAGGTCTCAAATCTCAGTGTTCCTTTCAAGTCTTGTCTATAATTTCAAAGCCAACAAAACACTAGATGGCATCTTTATGTGCAGCTTTGAGAAGTGGATGGAACTTCCCAAATCTCAGGGGAACAGGCTCGCTCACATTGGTTCTTCCTTGCCCTCACAGGGAATAACACCACAGATAATGAGCGGTGCGTTGTGTGTCTTTAACAAAAACAACAACTAATCAAAATACCCCAAACAAAAAAAAAACAAAGACTAGTTTTGGAGTTACAGAAAAGTGAAATCTGAAAGCAAAGGTATATTACTCAGAGCAAAATTCCTCTCGGAATTCACACTGGGGGGATTCCCAGTGAAGCAACTAAAAATTAACAAGAACAGGTAGAAAAGCATTCCTGTCATTAAAAACTTCTAAATCATTTACAAGTAAAAAGCAAGGGTTTTTTTCCCAGCTGTGTGATTTATACTGGGATAAACTCAAGCCTGCTTACCCCTACTGCTGGCAGGGTGCAACAAAACCCAGGCATTTCACAAATCTCCGGATTTGACAAAGACATTTGACATAAATCCAAGTGAAATGTATGCTTTGGTACCCACCTCACCCACCCTTTTGTAGCTGCTACACAGCACCATGCAGAGCTGTCCCAGATCAAACAAGGGCAGCAGTTTCTGAAGTCTTTTCTGCTGCTTCTAAACAGCCCGACTTCTCCTCTTGACAAAGCTGCAGCATTTCAAATGCATTGTTATCCTGTTTATTCTTTTTATTTCATTTCCATCTCGCTGCAGCAATCTAACACAGCCATGCCTACATCTTGCCTAAAAGCTCTCTGAAAGACTACAGCTTCTAGAACACGGAGTCCTAAAATAAAGAATATTTACATTAGTTGTGAATGTTCGCGCAAGCAACTCTTCCCGCTGCCGCTCCTGCTGCTCCCGGATGTAACGGCGATGTTGGAAGTTCCTCAGGGCTGTCTGCAGATGCTGAACATCGTACTTCAGCTGGTCAACCCGACTAGAAAGGATCAAGGACAGGAAGACATTCCCAGGGATAAAAATACCAGTCTTTTCTGGCATTTATATATGAACAATGGGCATTATAAATTAACGGTGACAAATAATAAAGAGTGATAGGTTCTGCTTATTTAGATGATAAAGGACATTTAATGTTAAGTTATATTCCAGGCTTAGATCTTCTATGCTTTGTTTTTCTACTAAACAAGTGATTATTTAACTGGAGGCTAATGACATGACATGAGGCAGAATTACCATAGAATCATAGAATTACCTGATTTGGAAGGGACACAAAAGGATCTGTGATTCCAACTCTTATCCCTCCTATCCCTATCCCCACTCCTGGGGCATCACCACTAGTCTCCTCAGGAGTTACACACACACACCCCTCATCTAACACAGATTTGGAATGATGGTAGGATTTGTAAAGTTTTGATTTCATGACCTCCATTCACATAAAAGATTAAGCTTTCAAGCTGCAGTAATTAGTACCATGTTGAGTTTTGATTAAAAGGAGTTTAAAAGTCAGTGGGCATAGCTCCACTAGGCTGAAACAAATCATGTCCAGAACTCCATCGTCTCTGACTGAATGTAAAGAAAGCTGAGATGGTTATTTCAGACGCAGACCTCCATAACAAGGGTGATGTGAAAACCACCCCTAGGACCTACAAAGGCATTTGGGGACTAAACATTAACGGCACAAGTCACAGCATAAATTAGAACAGAGAGTTCTGAGGTTTCTGGTCCATCCTCCTGCTCAGACTGTGGTCACTCTAGAAACTCCTTATTCTAGTCACCAACAGGCAGGAAAACTGTCCAGAGAAAATGACACCAACTGAAGTAATTTACTCCTTACCCCCACCAATGTCATTAAAGCAAATGCCGTACAGGGTACATTTTTTTACGCATCCAAGTGCCACGTTCTGCTCATTTTCAAACAGAGCCACGCATTCAGCTCCACCCCCAGTCTGTGGTTAAATGCAAGAAAGGGATTCTGCCCTATGCCTCAAATTTTGCTATGGTAAAGCACAGGGCTAAGTTACGCAAAATGCAAAGGTTTCGCCCAAATCAAAAGGCAAAGGACTTCAATAAATGTAATGAAAGTAATTACAAAGACTACACAAAGCTATCAGGGCAAACAGATGAACTTACAGTTTTGCGTTCTGTCGCTTATTGGGAGGTTCTTTGCTGGACAGGATTTCCAGGCGCTCCAAGTTGCCGAATATATTGTCTATTCTTGCCTGAATTTCATTTTCTACTACTGCAAGGAAATAAAAATGTGATTTGATTTGAATTCAGGAACTGCAACGTGAATGAAGGTAAAAGCTCAGAAGCGTTCAAACCAGCATTTACAACCTGACTGATGCAAATTATTGGAGGAAATTAAAACCAGGGAAGTGAGAACCAAACATACCATGAAAAAGCCGCTTCTTTAAGATTTGAGACTCTCACCTCCTCCTCTCAGAAGGGAGCTAGGAAAGCCCCTGCTCTTTCAAGATACATGAGTCCCTTTCCCTGTCAGCTTTATGTATGAGGATGTAAAGCTCCCACACTCGCCCCTGTAGCCCCTTCCTGTTCCCTTGACAGGATTTGCTCACACAAGATGCTTTTCACAACAATGACAATTTCAGTCTCTGAGTTAATGTATGTCATCCATACCTCTGGCAGCAGAGACCAGCACAGCATGGTAAGGATTAAGAGTTGATGGGAACTGGCAGACTGGACAAGCAACTCAAAGATGTGAACAGAACAGGGATGAGCCCTGGCAGCTGGAAAAACAATACCACAAAATTATCACCCCAACAATCCCAGAATTATATAGGTTGGAAGGGACCTTAAAGATCACCCAGTTCCAACCCCATCATCTACATTGTCACTGCTTCTGATCAGCTGAGAGTAGATTTCGATTAGATCTTAGGAAAAAATGTTTTCCTGAGAGGGTGGTGAGGCACTGACTCAGGTTGTCCAGATCAACCCATCCCTGGAGGTGTTCCAGGCCAGGTTGGATGGGGCTTGGAGCCCCCTGATCCAGTGGGAGGGGTCCCTGTCCACGGCACGGGGGTTGTAACAGGGTGGGCTTTGAGGACCCTACCAACCCAAACCATTTCATGATTCTACGATCTATGCAGGAAGAACGGAGAGGCAAGAGCACACAACGCAGACTCACACACTTGTACCTCAGTGAGGTAGGAAACTGACACAACTGGAGAATGTCCCACATGTCAAGTTACTGCAGTCACTGCACAACAACATTCAGAACAAGCCACAACTCCTTCCTCATCCAACACCCACATTTTCCAATCATGTCACAATGCAGCATTTCACAACTGAGAGAACCACACAGAAGGGTGAAGGACAGGAGCGCCTGACGTGCTGTGTTTAAAGGAGGTGTACAGTGAGCCTGAAGGCGCGCGCCCTTATGAGTGTGCACACGGACTGACTGTTGGAGGAAAGCGCCACCGATGTGGCTGTGCAGCCATCAGCACGGTCCTGAGAGTGCGCACAAACTGGCTGTAGAAGGACAGCATCATTGGCATGGCTGTGCAGGCACCCCGAGGGTCTTGAGTGTGCATATAGACCAACTGTTGGAGCAGAGCACCACCAGCAGGTGGTATGCAGCCATCCCAAAGGTCCTGAGTGTACATATAGACCAACTGTTGGAGGAGAGCACCACCAGCAGGTGGTATGCAGCCATCCCAAAGGTCCTGAGTGTACATATAGACCAACTGTTGGAGGAGAGCACCACCAGCAGGTGGTATGCAGCCATCCCAAAGGTCCTGAGCATGCACACCAACTGACGCTTATAAGACAGCAGCACGGGCTCGGCTGCACAGCCATCAGGACTGTCCCAAGCATCTGACGGCCACCGTCAGCCCGGTGCAACCACCACTACACCCCACTGAGAGCACTTCTGAGTTTGGATTCAGGCTGAAGAAGCATCCAGAAAGGCACCAGTACCCAACTGCCAGCTACCACACAGCATCTCAGGAGTTCCCAGAACACCGTGGTCTGCAGAACCTGGCACAGCAAGCGGCACATACAGCCCCTCTGCTTTGCCCTGTGAGCTCACACAGCCAAAGAGAACCATCCCACGCACACAATCACTTCAATTCTCTCTCCACTGCTCAGTAAAGCTACACCTCACAGATGAGTGACCAGGCAAGCAGACAACTACATCACCTTCTGCTCATCCAAACAACAGCACTGCTACCTTGGTCATCCTATGCAAGGACGGATTACTCACCCAAAGTCAGCAAAGGAAAACTGCAACAGAAAGTGTGACTTCCTGGCTCTTATTCCTGCTCTTCAACCAAAAGACAATGCTTTTCCCCACAAATTCTGAAATACACACTTGTATCCAGAGTATCTAGTATCCGTTAAGAGAAATTTAGTGCTGGAAGCTTTCTAAGCTGCTGCTGAGAACTGCCAAGAGTGAAGATAAACTTCGTGGTTCTGTTCCCTGCACAGACTCTTCCAGGGCTGGTTTCAAACCCAGTCCTGCTGATGAAACGAAAGAACATGAGAGACAAAAAATGAACAACTAATTTAAGCAGGAGTGCTTGTATAAAAGCCAGGCTTCAGTAAGTAATAGAACACTGAGGGACTTTCTCAGAATGGAATTAGTCAGAAGCAAAGTGAGACAGACTGAAGTGGAACAAGAAGTTTGCTAAGAAAGAAGAACTGAGAGGACTTAGTAAGTGATGAATTCTGAGAACATGAAGACCCATGGAAAATCTGAAAGGCTTTGTCCCTTATGTAACTGGGATAAGAACAGCACATAAATCAGCCTGCACCTTTGTATCTTTGCTATCCACTGCAGCGCTGCCCAACTCTGAGTTGTGTAATTAAAGAAAACCTTGTGTTATCCACAAAATTGTCGATAATAATTTTACAATCTTTATATAAACACAGAAACAATATGGTCATGGACTGACTATGGAAGCTGGTATGTAGTCCCATCTCTTGAAATAGTTTCAAGTCACAGAGGTGAGATGGCAAAAAATGATTTTCAAGGGGCTCCAAAACCAGTGACTGGCAGCCCAGGGAGTCTGGAGCTGTGCTGGGAGCAGAACAACCACCAGAAGACACAGACACATCAGACAGGTGGTTATTTTTTGATAGAAAAGTTATCATAGTCCTTTCAACAGCAGAGTAGTGCTTCCGAAGTGTAGTCAGGGCAAGAGAAGTCACTCAGTGTGCGGGTAAGTGGATTCAGGCAATGCCGCGCGCTTTCCCCTCCGAGGTTCTAAGGAGGCCCATCAGCAAGTACTCACACAGGAATTAAGGCTCCCAACACAGGTTCAAAATACATTTGCCAGTTCCCCACTGGGGTAAAAGTCCCGCCACAATACGTCACTGCACTTTATTACAGTCATTTACTAGCACAGGGTTACAGTCCAAACGTACGTAAGCAATTTCAGATGTAGCTGCTCTACATATTTCTCTAAGGAGATGGAATTACAGGTTCTGACCCTGATGCAAGCAGGAACTTCCACAATTATCCTGCTGGAATTCCTGCACACCAGATCACAGTGTTTTCCCCAGAAACTGGGCTAAGCATCTTTTGGAGAACACTGCCAATCGGTGGATGCTTAAGGAACAGCAAAAAAACAGTAGAGAGAATACAATCAGATTTCTCGGCTTTTTGAGCCTGTAACAAACCAGCTCGGTGATGTCTGCAATTCTGCCCACATCTCTGTGTTCATTAAAACTCCTTGAATATATTTATATGGGGTTTGTAACCTATTTATGCTGAAGGCCATCACAGCACACCCTGGCAACGACTGCCAAACCCTTACAGCACCAACACATCCAGCATTCCCACGTCACAACACTGTAAAAGCAGGATTTGTCAATTAAAGTGTTACAATAGGATGATTTGGATTCTTATTTTGTCTTTTCTGCTCTGCCCTTCACACAAAACATCACCTTAGTGAAGTCAAACAGTAAAACCATTTTAACACGTTCCAAATTGGTGATGTCTCACCAACTGATCACTGACTGCGGAGCCAGATTTCACAGAAATCATACACTCATAGAATGGTTTAGGTTGGAAAGGACGTTAAAGATCATATAGTTCCAACCCCCTTGCCACTGGATCAGGGGGCTCCAAGCCCCATCCAACCTGGCTTGAACACCTTCAGGGATGGGGCAGCCACCGCTGCTCTGGGCAACCTCGGTGAGGGCCTCTCCACCCTCATCGTGAAGAATTTCTTCCTAATGTCTAATCTAAATCTTCCCCCTTCCAATTTAAAGTTGTTCCCCTTTGTCCTATCACTCCAGGCCTCCTCTCTGCAGCCTCCTCTGGACCCACTCCAACAGTTCCATATCCTTTTTATGCTGGTGATTCCAGAACTGGGCACAGGACTCCAGGTGGGGTCTCATAAATACAGGACAAAGCACACAAGGTTAATGACGTGAGCCAAATCGAATCAGTGCTGGCGTGGGGCTCTTCCCACTGATTCTTTACTTACAGTGCACCGACTCCTTGTCCGAAGTCTCCAGGCGCCCCATGTAAGACTGGACCTCATGGACCTGCCTATTGGAAGACAGAGAGCAAATTCACAGGAGTCAGTTAACAGCTACACCATCAAATCATTTCTCAATATGTCAATTTGCAGCTACTTTTACTTCAAAGTACTTTTAGGAACAGAACAGCAATCGGCTATGTGGTATCCAGCACACAAACAGCTTTGAGCAACCTGATCCAGTAGAAGGTGTCCCTACCCATGGCAAGGATTGGACTAGGTGACCTTTCCAGGTCCCTTCCAACCCAAACCACGCTATGACGACAATAAGGTAATATGGAAACAAGAGGAAGACAAGATTGTTTTCCTTACCCACAACAGTTACCATTATGGGTATGCATTTCTAGATTAACAAAACAATTTTACACTCCTCCTTCTACATCATTTGTTAATTACACTTTTAGTGACCACTCTGCCACCTCCAGCAGAGCCCCAGGTAGCTCCACTACCACAAAGAGCTGGAATATTCACATTATTTGTCTCATTTCACCTCTTTCCCGCGTGTTATTCCATATCACACACAGCTGCAGGACTTTTTGCCTTATTCATGCTTTGTAATTTCCATACCACTTCTACCTCCCCAGAGCAGCATTCGCTGAGAAATAGGGAGGAGCCACACGATTCCTGGGGTGGGAGAAACTGCATCTGCGAGCCACCAGGAACCCAGCCTGCCGGGCAAATCGGAATTAATCCGCACGTCCTAAATGCCTGCACACCTAGACACACGGCCAGATGCACGCACGGCCAGCCCCAGGACAGACACACGGACACACAGACATACAGCTGGGCCCTGGGACAGATGGTCACGAGGAAAGGTCCCAGGGCAGATGGACACGGGGACAGGCCCCGGGACGCACAGACACACACACACGGACGGGCTCCGGGACGGACAGACACACACACACGTCGAGCCCGACTCCTGCTTCCCTCGGGGGAAATGCCAGCCCGGCCCGGTTCCCCCCGCCGCCTCACGCACTTGTTGGTCTGATGGTAGACGCCCTCCATGCCTGCTCGAGCCGCTCCACCGCACACGTCACCCCCGCTCCGCTTCCGGCCCCGCCGGCTTCCGCTTCCGCAGGGCGCGCGCGCACCCGGCGCGCGCTGAGGGTGGGGCCGCCGGGGGGCGCTGTGGGACCGCCGTGAGGGGCGGGGGTGCCAGAACTGTGCGGCGGTTTGGGCGGGGAGGGAGCTCAAAGCCCACCGAGTTCCACCCCTGCCACGGGCAGGGACATCTCCCACTGCATCAGGGGGCTCCAAGCCCCATCCAACCTGGCCTGGAACACCTCCAGGGATGGGGCAGCCACCACTGCTCTGGGCACCCTGGGCCAGGGCCTCCCCACCCTCAGCGTGAAGAATTTCTCCCTGATGTCCAATCTAAATCTTCCCCCTTCCAGTTTAAAGCCGTTCCCCCTCATCCTGTCACTCCAGGCCCTTGGAAAAAGCCCCTCCCCAGCTTTCCTGGAGCCCCTTTCAGCACTGGGAGCTGCTCTAAGGTCTCCCCAGAGCCTTCTCTTCTCCAGGCTGAACAACCCCAGCTCTCTCAGCCTCCTCACAGCAGAGGGGCTCCAGCCCTTGGATCATCTCTGTGGCCTCCTCTGGACTCGCTCCAACAGCTCCATCTCCTTCTGTTGGGGATTCCAGCACTGGACCCAGGGCTCCAGGTGGGGTCTCCCCAGAGCGGAGCAGAGGGGCAGAATCCCCTCCCTCCCCTGCTGCCCGCGCTGCTTTGGGTGCAGCCCAGGGCACCGTTGGTTTCTGGGCTGGGAGCGCCCGTTGCGGCTCCTGTCGAGCTTCTCCTCCCCCAGCACCCCAAGTCCTTCTCCTCAGGGCGGCTCCCAATCACATCGTCCCCCAGGCTGTATTGATCCCGGGGGCTGCTCTGACCCAGGCGCAGGACCTTGCACTTGGCCTTGTTGAACCTCATGAGGTTCTCACAGCCCCAGTTCTCCAGCCTGTCCGGGTCCCTCTGGATGCCATCCTGTCCTGTTGGCGTGCCCACTGCCCCACTCAGCTTCGTGTCCTCCGCAAACTTGCTGAGGGTGCCCTCGATTTCGCTGTCTATGCCATCAATGAAAATACTAAAAAGTGGGAGTTCTGAGGTAGGGAGATGCCAGAAGGGGAGATTCTAAGGGGGAGAATTCCTGGGAGGAGGGGAAGGATCTGGGGAGGGGGAAGAGGACTCCCAGGATGGGGAATCCCAAGGAGGTTGGGAGGTGTTCCAGCCCTCATATAATCTGTGTGGTCTTCTCTGGACTTGTTCCAACAGAGCACTGGGACACAAGAAACACATATACAAACCCTCATTGAATAAGAAGCTGAGATTGGGACTCTAACTGTTCCTGTCAGTCTGCTTCAATGGAAAACAGTTCTTGTCAGGAAGCATGGTTTCATGCTATTAAGAGCTTGATGGGGAAAAATGGGAAGGACGTGAATTCTGTAAAGCATTCAGCCTAATACCATGGGATCGGTCACTTAGAAATCAGCAGGAGGAGCCTCTGCCTGCACGGACCAGGCAAGCATTGTGCTCCTTCCCTCTCTAATCTGATCCAGTGGGAGGTATCTCTGCCCATGGCGTGGGGGCTGGAACTGAATGAGCTTTAACGTCCCTTCCAACCCAAACCATTCTAAGATTCTATGAATCTATGATTCTGTGATTCTCCACTTGTTCTTCCCTGTCTTAAAAGTCTTTTTACACTTGTTACTCAGACTTTGAATTTTCCCTCATGTTGAACTGATAGGACCCTTTTCTGGGCTCCTTCTGCCCATCCCACTTGTGGTACAGAGAGACACCTGCTGCATCCCAGAGAATAATGCGGTAAACTGGGCGTATCCCAAAAAATGCTCTAATGCAGTGAAATACAATGTTTTAAATCATAAGCAGCAAAGGAAGCACTGGAGCAAGTCCAGAGGAGGCCACAGAGATGATCCAAGGGCTGGAGCAGCTCCCATACAAGGACAGGCTAAGAGAGTTGGGGTTGTTCCACCTGGAGAAGAGAAGGCTCTGGGGAGACCTTAGAGCAGCTCCCAGGGCTGAAAGGGGCTCCAGGAAAGCTGGGGAGGGGCTCTGGATCAGGGAGTGCAGGGACAGGATGAGGAACAGTTTGAGCTGAAAGAGGGGAGACTGAGATGAGATCTTTGGAAGAAATGTTTTGCTGTGAGGGTGGGCAGCCACTGGCACAGGTTCCCCAGAGATGCCCCATCCCTGGAGGTGTTCAAGGCCAGGCTGGATGGAGCTTTGAGCCTCCTGGTCCGGTGGGAGGTATCCCTGCCCATGGCAGGGGGGTTGGAACTGGATTGGCTTTGAGAACCCTTCCAAGCCAAACCATTCTGTGATTCTATGCACCCTTGTATCTCAGAAGATGCATGGAATTTTCTTTGTTGGCCCTGCCTTGCCCTGTAGTGAGCCAGCTCCCTGGCAGAAGATTACCCCGTGGATGTCTAATAGTAGCTCAAAGCACCAGAATCACATCAGTTTAAGGATAGACAGTGTATGAATGAAGAACATGAACTGCAGCAGTAACAAATGCCTTCAGTCCTTTTTCTTTGTTGTCCCTTATCTGAGCCATTACACCCTGTTTTCAAACACAGTCTGGAAATAGAGAGGTTGAATGGAAATAGATGCCGAGATTTCCCTCCTGGCCAAGGCTTTCAGATGCATCACAGCAGTTTTGATGAAGCAGCAAGCACTGAAATAGAACAACGAATTTCTCTTCTCTTGTGAAGAAATTGATTTTTGCCAGAAACAACATGCTGCAACCAGGCCTCTGTTCTCATTAGACTTCCAAGTCCTTCCAGGAGACCTTCAGCAAATTGGCTCATTTAGACACAACCGCCAGGAGCACAAGGGTTTTGTTCAAGGCAAGCCTCTGTATTGTAAACAGGATAAAAGGGGATGGAGAGAGTCACTTATCACTGTCTAATGTGTCCCCAGGTCATTCCTGTGCAGCACCTACTGGAGAAAAAGGATGTCATATTCACTGCTGTCTTAGAAACCCTAAACCGACTGTATTTTCTCTATCAAACGATCTCCAGACAGTGTGTGCATTCACCAGTGGCCTCCAAACCCCCATCAGTGCATTCCCATCGCTCTCCTCTGAGTTGTATTTTAAAGCCTTGCAGCACCAAATGAAAATCTGCAGCCCTGTGTCTCCTTGGCTCTGCCTGTACCAGTCCGGAGCTACAGGGCTTTGTTCTCACTCCGAAAAAAATATAGAATCATAGAATCATGGAATGGTTTGGGTTGGAAGGGACCTCAAAGCCCAGCCAGTTCCAACGCCCCTGCCATGGGCAGGGACACCTCCCACTGCATCAGGGGGCTCCAAGCCCCATCCAACCTGGCCTGGAACACCTCCAGGGATGGGGCAGCCATGGCTTCCCTGGGCAACCTGGGCCAGGGCCTCCCCACCCTCACAGCAAAACATTTCTTCCTAAGATCTCATCTCAGTTTCCTCTCTTTTAGCTGAAAACTGTTCCCCATCGTCCTACCCCTGCACTCTCTGAGAAAGAGGCCCTTCCCAGCTTTCCCATTTCAGCACTGGAATGCTACTATAAAAACAGACCCTGATGCCCTATTTAAAACCAGACCTTAACAGCATCTCTCTCTATATTTCTCTAAGCATGATCCCAACAGGCAAAGAAACTCTCTTCCCCCCTCCCTCTCTTCTTCAGGCACACAAAGTCTTCCCCAGCTCTTTGCATGCTTTCTTGATACTAATAACTGTGGCTTTAAAAACAAAGGAGTGTCGAACCTGAGGGCATGCCGCAGAGGCAAGACGTTTAGATGAATGCTTGATGGAGCCTCCTCACTTAGTCCAGCTGCAGGCCATGGGGCTGGTCCCAGCTCTGACAGCCTCCCTTACACAAACCAGACCTCACAGCACGCCTCTCAGCATTTCCAGGCTGTGGAAGGGGAGAAAAAGAGAAGGGGAGACACGACAAGAATGTCAGAGACTCATTTATCAAATTTCTTGGGCTGTTGTTGGGTGATGTGCTGGACCCAGCTCTTCTTTGGTGAAAAGCTTTTTAAAGATAATTTGCACCTTCCTTCTCATCTTCCCAAATTTGAAACATTTCTACACCGCTATCACGGTCAGTTTTGAGACTGATTCATGGCCAGAAAACTCACAAATGGTTGGGCCATCATTCCCTTCTTCATTAATACAGCAGGAAAAGGGATATGGCAAGGGTAAAAAAAACGTTCAGGCCAATGGAAAAAGAAAACATACAACCTCTCCAGCACTTCACAAACTCCCTCCCTTCTGCAATGACACCAGGGAAATGTGGTAGAAATAGAAACAGAAGGAAAAACAAGTCACTCAGGAGTGAGCAGCGCTGCAGCATCACCAGCCTTGGGGATCTTTGAGCCACAAATGCATGGAGGTTTGGAGAACAGCCTGGGCGAGTGTATTGGCTTTTATCCTTCCCTGGGTAACAACCAAAGGTCACTGCTGGAGATGGAATAATGACCTCGATGGATTTTTGATACAGGCACTGCATTGGGTGTGATTGGTCCCTCCATGCCCCCACTGTAGTGTAATGTGTTATATTACCATAGCGATTAAACATGACTCAGTTCTCTATTCAGGACTGAGATCCTCGTCCCTTTTCCCTGCTGATTATGTCTCAGTTTGACCTTATCAATGAAAACGGGAACAGAAGAGCCTCCTCCAGCAAAACTACAGAGGCAGAAAGGGCAAGGAGTGGCATTGCCTTGCCTGGTCACCAAACAGAGGAAATGACAATGATCCTGCCAAGAAATGTAGCACCTTGCATCCATTTGGAGCTTGTTAGGAGCTCAGCTGCCTTCTGCTGAGATGGCATTCCACCTGAATCCCAAATCCCACAGCAATCACTGGGTCCAGGCTTTAAAAGCTCTGGCTTTGAAAATCTGGATTGTGCTGGGCAGCCCTGTTTGATACAGAAATCTCTTAGGGCAGATTCTGGTTTGGCTCTGATGCAGCCCTGAACCATATGCATAATTTAACACTCGAATAGAAATATCTTAAAATACATGAGCCAACCCATGTGCTGTTATCCTACTTTTTCCAGGGCTCAGTTCCCTGACAATCAGTCTCTCTGAAATGTGTCAGGTTAAGAATTCTGTCAGAATGAGACAAAATCATTGGCTGCGTTGGGAAATTTTAGGGACAGTTCTTTTATACCCGCTGAATAAACACCCATTTGTTAGGTCTAATTCTGGCAACACGATCCAGATAACCGTACTGCTTTGATAATTTAGTTAATAGGTTTATTCCAAACTACTTTCCAAGTCAAATCTGGGTGTCAACCTGCCTCCCGCTCACATTTTGTCAATATGGGGGATCTCAATTTAAAAAGAAATGTAAAACCAGTTTTCATCCATGTTTCATCAACTGAATAATCCAGGCAGAAACAGACGGACGTGCCAGGCTCCCTCTCCCGGCCTCTCACACTGGACTGGATGCTCCAGGGGCTGCGATATGTTTGTTGTTAAAACAACCTGACACAAAGAGGCCCCAGGAGCTGCATGCATCCACAGGATGGATGTCTTCTTCTGTCAATCCAGCTGGAGTCCCCCAAGAGGGAAAACTGGCTTGTCCATATGGGTGAGGGCTGGGTGGGAGAGTCCTCTGAAGAATGTCACAAAGGAATGTACCTAAAACCTTCTCCAGCAACCTGAACAAAGCCTTACCAAGGCTTTTGCTGTTAATGGAGGCCAGGAGAAAGTGTGAGGACTGAATGCAGACATCAAACTTGTTGTTTGGGCCAGCCTGGTAGCTCCCGTGGCAGGGTCTGTAGTAACCAGCTTGACTGGGTGTTGCTCAGAGTGGAATTACAACAGTGGGTTGGTTTTCAGGCCATTTTCCTACACTCAAAGAAGAGTGATGCTCTGCTCAGAGGGGTCACATGAGTTTCATGGATTCATAGAATGGTGAAGGGAAGGGACCTCAAAGCCCATCCAGTGCCACCCCCTGCCATGGGCAGGGACCCATCCCACTGGGTCAGGGGGCTCCAAGCCCCATCCAACCTGCCCTGGAACACCTCCAGGGATGGGGCAGCCACCACTGCTCTGGGCACCCTGGGCCAGGGCCTCCCCACCCTCACAGCAAAACATTTCTTCATCTCAATCTCCCCTCTTTCAGCTTAAAAAAAAAATACCCTTCTGCAATTTCACCCACATAAACCCAGTTACAACTTTTATTTCCTCGAGGTACTCATTTCTTGTAGCCCAGTAGCCTATGGACTGCAGTGGCAATGAGGAATATAGAGCATCGCCTCCAGGCAGGGATCTCTCCATGGGTTTTCTTTTTACCAAGCCTGCACTCATCATCCAGCACGCTTGGCTATGTAGGGAATCCTGCTCTAACATTGACTTTTCTGGTGCTTTTGCAACATTTCTCCTTGGAAATTCATATTTTCCATCATCTCACAAGATGGTTTTCGTACCTATAGGTAACATATATCATATCATAATAATATAGATATGGCACTTCGGGACATGATTTAATAGACACAGTGTAACAGGCTGATGGTTGGACTGGATGAGCTTGGAGGTCTTTTCCAACCTTAATGATTCTATGATTCTATATTTCTTTGAGGCTGGAAAACACCTGGAAAGGGATGGGGAAGCAGATTTTCTCTCATTAGTTTTTCTAATATTGTGGAGCGAGACACACATCCCAGGCCAAGAAGCATCGTTTGCCTCAGTTTGGTTCAGCCTCCTCGACAGCAGGGGTGGACCAGGTGCTGATGTCGGTGGCTGGGGCTGCAGACGTCCGGTCTCTTCACCAGCATGGTGGTGTTTACCCGTTTGCCAAGATGTCTGCAGGGTGAGGGAAGGTGCCACAGCAGGAGCTGTCAGACTGTCTGTCGCATCCCAATGGTGGAGATCTTATCTTCAGTGGTTAGCTTGGCCCTCTACTGCTCTGTTCACTATCCTCAGCTATCTGTCAATTTGCTGCTTCTATTTCAAATTCAAAGAAGGTCTTGTTTTTCCTAAAGCTTATCTGCTTTTTCCAACCAGTCTGGATGGTCTAATTACAAGAACTTCTACCTCTGGCAGCCAGCCTTGCACCTCTTACAACTCAGTCACCTTCCAGGTTCAGCTGCATTTTCCCCCTCCAGTCACTGATAGCACTGGCAGCAAGGGTTTATTTGCCCCAGTACAAGGCAGGTCTCAAAGAATCATAGACTCACAGAATGATTGGGTTGGAAGGAAACTCAAAGCCCATCCAGTGCCACCCCTGCCATGGGCAGGGACACCTCCCACTGCATCAGGGGGCTCCAAGCCCCATCCAACCTGGCCTGGAACACCTCCAGGGATGGGGCAGCCACCACTGCTCTGGGCAACCTGGGCCAGGGCCTCCCCACCCTCACAGCAAAACATTTCTCCCTAAGATCTCATCTCTATCTCCCCTCTTTCAAATGAAAACCATTCTCCCTTGTCCTCTCCCTGCACTCCCTGATCAAGAGCCCTTCCCCAGCTTTCCTGGAGCCCCTTTCAGCCCTGGGAGGCTGCTCTAAGGTCTCCCTGGAGCTTTGCCTTCTCCAGGCTGAACAACCCCAACTCTCTCTCTTGATTTAACAACAAATGATATCTATAGAATTACATCTACCAGGTTTCCCTGTTCTAATTAAATGGATTTACTTTATTGCTCCTTCAAGTTTTCCAACACAGTTGTGGTGACCCAAATATCATGGTGCAAGTTGGTGCAGCAGCTGGGGTTGGGAGGGCACAAGAGATCCAGGATTCGTTGCACTCCTCAAGTGATTTTGAACTGCCCATTTTGGGAGGAATCCATAATCCTATCAGTCCCTGGTAAACTGATGCCTTGTGAGATGAGCGAGGGGCACTCACCTGCCTGGTCCAGCTGCCCATGGCCAGGGTGGCAGTGAGCAGTGAGCCCAGTGAGCCAAACTGACCATAAAGTGCAAGCAAAAGGTGGGAGTCTATGGAGGAAGCATGAGGGATGAATAAAGATGACCAGAGTGAAAGGTGACAAACACAATCGGTCTTGAAGAGATTATTTTTATTAACGTGGTTTTTATATGTTTTCCTCCCCGTTT
The DNA here is from genome assembly GCA_033558235.1 of Neomorphus geoffroyi. Classification (NCBI taxonomy): domain Eukaryota; kingdom Metazoa; phylum Chordata; class Aves; order Cuculiformes; family Neomorphidae; genus Neomorphus; species Neomorphus geoffroyi. Next base: position 1,401,580 of record JAUMJM010000037.1, read on the forward strand.
TTAGAACACTGACTGAAAGTCAAGATCATTTTCTGTTGGCCATATCCATCACTGGATTGGTGGTAGCTTTCTATCCTTGTGGATTTTAATTTCCCAAGTTATAGGTTTGCTTGATGATTTATGAATTATAAAAGTTATATAATATTATAAGATTATATGCTGTATTTATATAATTATGCGGTACTATAAAACTGTGTTGGTAACAAGCATTCACAGCTTATCTCTACCTGTGCAGTCACAGATCTTTCTGCCTTACTTCCCTGCAGCCTCCAAACCAGATAAGTCCTTTGTTCACAGTAAGTGATGCACAAGCAGTCCGTCTCCACTGATGGCAAAAGACTTCCATGCCCTTCCATCTGCCGAGACTCTCCTCCCAGTGCCTGTATCACAACCTGGTTGGAAGAAGCACTCATATGTCCTCAAGCTCACTTTGCTTTCCTGCTACATCTGTTGTAAAACACCGCTTTTTGAGCATTTCAGATGCCACAAGCTTCACTTCCATGATTATGAGTTAAAACCAGAAATATGACATGTATTTTTAGGGGATCTTTATACTAGAAAGAAAAAAATCTTCTTGTTTCATTGCAAACACAGAGATTAATTCATAGAATAGATCATAGAATTGTTAAGGTTCAAAATGACCTCTAAGATCATCGAGCCCGATGTCATCGTGCTCACTAAACCATGTCCCAGAGTGCCACATCTATGTGTGTTTTGAACTCCTCCAGGGATGGAGACTCTGCCACTGCTCTCAGCAGCCTCTGCCAGTGCTTCACCGCTCTTGGTGTTGGAGACATTTTATATTAACGAGCAGTATGGTATTCTTGAAGGGCCTTGAACAGTGAGATATGAGGGATTAGGTGGTGAAGAAATAGAATTGTTTGCAAAGAAGTGTAAGATAAAGAGCAAGTTATCCAGCAAAAGAATGTTAAACTTGCTTCTTGCAGCACTGTGTGATCATGTATAAGTAACCAATCACAAGTGGAACTTAGGCGCGTGGACAGCTGTGTGTATCCCATCATGTAAAAACATCCAGCGCGTGATAGAACTCTGAAGAATATAAAAATGCAGCCTTCTGACAATAGAGGGTCTTCGATTCTGCATCAGAGTCTGTGTGTCGATCTCCGCACTCTTGGTAAGGAAATTGTTCCTAATGTCCAATCTAGATCTCCCCTGGCACAACTTGAGGCCATTTCTCATCTCATCACTTCTTACTTGTGAGAAGTATCGCTCCAGCTCATGCCAGGGAAGGTGATCTCTCAAGCCCAAATGTTAAAATAAAATTATTTCAGTTGCAAGGCCGAACACAGGATGCTCATGTCTCCACTTTTTCCTCTGACCCTCTCACCATCTGGCTGAAATGAGAAAGAGGAAAAGCAGGAAGAAAATAGCATCAGTATGTAGTTACTAGCCACATCGCTCTCGGTGAGGTGAGCTGTCTTTCCCAAGACCATGTTAATAACTATGTGCTGGTCCACAGTGGTTGACACTCAGGCTTGTATGGGTTTACAATGTAAATCTCTTTCCCTTTATCTACCCAGAATTTCTTTATTTCTATCTACAGCAGCGTTGGGTCCATTCCTGCGTTTCGGCAGTTGTAATGTAGGAGCTCTGCCTTTCGTGTGCCCCAGGTGATGCTGCCCTTGCCCACGCTGCAGGGCTGAGCACATAAGGGGTGTTGCAAGCGCTGTCTGCTTGTGCTCAGCACTGAGCAGAAAGGACTTGGCTGTGGGTAGCTCAGCTTGGTTCCCACACTGCCCATTGGAAAGGCTCACCAAGGCTGACAGGAAGTCACCATGGCAACACAACTGGCTTGGCACCAGGAGGTTGCATTTCTCTGCAGAACCACAAGCTATTTCTTCATAGAATCATAGAATGGTTTGGGTTGGAAGGGACCTTAAAGAACATCCAGTCCAATCCCCTGCCATGGGCAGGGACATCTTCCACTTCCCTTGAAACGGTCATGAGGTGACATAGCCAGTGACAACATGCCTTCTGCTCTTCATCACCATCTTGGGAGATGGGGATGCTCTTCACATGAGCAAGAGCTGGCGGCAGAATCAGCACAAGCATAAGGGCAACAGAAACACTTGGTGATGGGAAGCCAGGACCATGGGTTCTGGGAGCGACTAAAGACCAGTGGTGGACTTGGAAACCGAGGGGTTCAGCGCTGGTCTCCAGCTGCTGACAGCTCCTGTATATTCCCAGTGAAAGGCAAGATGGGCTTGGGTTTGGAGTGCTGGATAAGACCTATCCATACTTAGAGGGAAGAACTCAGCAAAAGGAGAGAGGCAGTGACGCACAAATTGATCAGAACACAGGAAAACCTTTCTGCAGTGTGAGAGCCTGTCCCCACCTACGATCTTGCTGCCCATCTCCACGTGTGGTCCTGTACAGCAACACTTCACCTTCTTTTGTCATTATACTCCTCGCAGACATCAGAGTGCTATTGGTTTGTTTGTTGGAGAATGCATAGAATCATGGAATCATTTGGTTGGAAATGACCTTTCAGATGATCAAGCCCAACCATACCTGCCCACTACTAAACCCTGAGCACCTCATCTGCCCATCTTTCCAATGCCTCCAGGGATGGAGACTGCACCACCTCCCTGCACAGCCTCTGCCAGTGCCTGAGAACGCTTTCCGTGAAGAAATTTTCCCTAATATCCAATCTAAACTTCCCCTGATGCAACTTAAGATCGTTTCCTCTCTTCCTATCGCTTGTTCCTTGGGAGCAGAGCACCTCACCACAACCTCCTTTCCAGGAGCTGCAGAGAGTGATAAGGTTTCCCCTCAGCCTCCTTTTGTCCAGGCTAAACAGCCCCAGGGCCCTCAGCAAAGGCAGAAGGAGGAGCCCCAGGCTGTCTAACAGCAGACCTGAGAAAATACAAGAGCGCAACCCCCTTGTCCCTGCTGTCTGACCACTGGTCCCCTCCTTTCATTATGAAGGTGCTGAGTAAACCTACAACCCTGACCTGGGATGTTTTACCCGGTTGCAGAGTGAGGAGAAGCGGCACTGCAGCTCCTCCCAGAGAGTTCAAGGAGCGGCAGTGCCTCAGGGCACACAGTCAATGAATAAAAAAACAGTCAGAGCTGATTAGGGAGCTCAGGTTTTGGCTCGGACTCTCTAGAGCCTCCAAGGCATTGCAGAGGCTCAGAACCTCATTACTTCTATAAAGTGAATTCAATAATTAGCTCAGGTCAAAAGTTTAAGGCTTGGAGGCTGCTGCTAGGGAAATGGTTCCTCCTGGATGTAAGAAACCAAACTGCAGAAAGCAGCAATACTTGGCATCGGGGCAAAATACTGAACCAAGGCTCCTGTAGGTGGGACTGGCTGGCTGTACAGTCTTATTGGACAGTGAGTGTTGCAGTGATGTGCCCTGAGAAGGAAACACATCATATCCAAGGAGCAGACAGGACCTTGCCACAAATACTTTTGAACATAGGACAGGTTGGGATAGTTGAGGTTGTTCAGCCTGGAGAAGAGAAGGCTCCCAGGAGACCTTAGAGCAGCCTCCCAATACTGAAGGGGCCCCAGAAAAGCTGGGGAGGGGCTGTGGGTCAGGGAGTGCAGGGACAGGATGAGGGGAAGGGTTTTGAGCTGAAAGAAAGGAGATTGAGACGAGATCTTAGGGAGAAATGTTTTGCTGTGAGGTTGAGGAGGCCCTGGCCCAGGGTGCCCAGAGCAGTGGTGGCTGCCCCATCCCTGGAGGTGTTCCAGGCCAGGTTGGATGGGGCTTGGAGCCCCCTGATCCAGTGGGAGGGGTCCCTGCCCATGGCAGGAGGTGGCACTGGGTGGGCTTTGAGGTCCCTTCCAACACAAAGCATCCTGTGATTCTATGGGTGGGTCTAACTGGATGAGTCCTGGTCTCTCTAAGCCAGAATCCTGCCATGGCCAGAACAAGGATTTTCAGTAGCTGAATTAGGTTCTTCTCCAATTTTATTTAATTTCCCCCAATAATACATTATGAGACAGGAATGCCCAGCATTATTTGCTGTTTAATCTTTTTTGTTACTTTTTTAACAATTTGTTTGGCTCCTCACAATTAATCTTCCTTAAAATGAGCAGACCTTTGGGTCTCATCCCATGCTTAGTGGCCTCTGCAATTCAGCTGCATCCCATGGGATGTGAAGGACTCATTGCCAGCAGAGCTGCCCTGCTGAGGTCTGACGTGACACTGGATGATCTTCCATCCTTGCCTTTACCTGGGATTATGCACTCTCACATCCTGCCCATTTTGAGACCACAAGCCAGCGTCTGCACCACACGACCCCTGTCTGCTTTCCCCCTGCCTGACTGTGCCAGAGAGAAAGTGGGACAGGAGTAGGGAAGGGAGGGACTGAGAGATTAAATAAGACAGACCAGAAAGCCTTGAATTTTTCTCCTAATGCTCAGCCATTTAATGACCAGTTTGATGATAAGCATGAAATTAAATAGACAAAATTCTCTCGTGTCTAAGAAGTCAGTGGATAATTAGGCTTTGATGGGGATGTTCTGAGATGCTTTCCACTTATTTTGTGAGTCTAATTTAATGCTGCGCGGTCCTTGATGTCACTGCAGTTTGAATCAAGAATCATAGAATCATCAAGGCAGGAAATATCGCTCAGCTCATCCAATCCAACCATCAGCCCAACCCCACCGTGCCTGCTAAACCACGTCCTCAAGTGCCACTACCACAGGTTTTTTGTACCTCTCCAGGGATGGAGACCCCACCACTGCTCTGAGCAGCCTCTGCCAGTGCTTCACCACTCTGTCAGTGAAGAAATTTCTCCTAATATCCAATCTAAACTTCCACTGGTGCAACTTGAGACCATTTCTTTTCATCCCATCAAAGAACCGTGCTGATCTCTCCTGGCCAGAACTTGGATGGATGCTGGTGCTGGCCGATGCCTGCTCTGTTCAGAGAGGTGCTGAGTCTTCTGGAAGAACCTTCCTCAATAGGGAGAAGCTTTCTGTTCCTCTCATTTTCCATTTCCCACATTCTTGCTCCTTTAAACACCTTACAGGTCATTTCATCCCCAGCAATATTAATATAGAGATGTACGAAGAATTTTATATGGGAGGGGATTCTGCACATCTATTCCACTCTCATGAGACCCCATCTGGAGCCCTGCATCCAGTTCTGGAATCCTCAACACAGGAAGGACAGGGAGCTGTTGGAGCAAGTCCAGAGGAGGCCACAGAGATGATCCAAGAGCTGGAACCCCTCTGCTATGAGGACAGGCTGAGAGAGTTGTGATTGTTCACCCTGGAGAAGAGAAGGCTCTGGGGAGACCTTAGAGCAGCTCCCAGTACTGAAAGGGGCTCCAGGAAAGCTGGGGAGGGGCTCTGGATCAGGGAATGCAGGAAGAGGACAAGGGGGAACGGTTTTGAGCTGAAAGAGAGGAGATTGAGACGAGATCTTAGGGAGAAATGTTTTGCTGTGAGGGTGGGGAGGCCCTGGCCCAGGTTGCCCAGAGCAGTGGTGGCTGCCCCATCCCTGGAGGTGTTCCAGGCCAGGTTGGATGGGGCTTGGAGCCCCCTGATCCAGTAGGAGGTGTCCCTGCCCATGGCAGGGGGTGGCACTGGATGGGCTTGGAGGTCCCTTCCAACCCAAACCATTCTGTGATTCTATGATTCTATGAAGATACCAAAATATGGACGCTGTGGGCAATATTTAACTTGGAGAATCCAGGAATTTCCAGTTTCACAAACATTGCTGCTACAAATTTCTAGAGTGAAATCTCCTGAAATCCCCAAGTGCAAGATTCTTGGGGTAATTTGAACCTAGTGGTATGCGCTATGAACATGGAAAGCAAACTGTCTCCTTTCACAGCTTCCTCAGAAACTTGAAGACAGGGTCTGAGTCTCAGACACTTGATTGCTTCCGTATCCTTGCCAGAGCAGATGAAGCTACTGGCAGTGACCAAGGCTGAGACAGATTTGGCTCCTTGGGAAAATAAAGAAAAAACATTTTGGAGGCATCCAACAGTATTTAGTCTGGAGAAAAGGAGACTGAGCAGAGGCATTATCACTGTCTGCAACTGCCTGAAAGGAGGTTATGGTAAGTTGGGTGATGGTCCCTTCTCCCAAATAACAAGCAATAGGACAGGAGGAAATGGCCTCAGGTTGCTCCAGGAGGGGTTTAGATTGGATATCAGAAATATTTCTTCACCAAAAAGGTTCTCAGACACTGGCAGAGGTTGCCCAGGGCAGTGATGATGTCTACATCCCTGGAGGGGTTTAAAAAATGGGCAGACAAGGTACTCAGGGATATGGTTTAGTAATGGACAGGTACAGTTGGACTTGATGATCTCAAAGATCTTTTCCAATCAAACAATTCTATAATTCTATTTTTGCATCTTCTCCAACTCAGTTCTGATGGTTGTACAGAGCAAAAGCAACTGAAAGCCAGGTCTAACCCCCTCAATACCTGCTAGGCTCCTACTTGGCAGGCAGCATGGGGGTTAAGCAGCAAGCTTTGACAGTTATTGTCCGCTAAAGTGAGCAGCGAGCCTAATGCCTGGTCATTCATTACCGACTTTCTGAATGGTCAGCTGCAGTATTAGAGGTGGTCAAAGGTCTCTCCAAACATTTACCATCCATTAAAAGCTAACCTTTCTGTGTGTGTGTTTGAGCTTTCAGTTCTTGGATAGCTGCGGGCTATGCGTAAGACTGGATGATTCTCTGGGGGTCCATTACACTGTCAAGCACAACCCAGCCTTCCCCAGCGCCCCAGCAGCATTCCTGAAGTGGACTGTCCCTCCCCACCTCCCACCACTCCTCCAGGAGCCTGAAAGCCGTGAACAGCTTGTTGGCAGCTGGACATTCCTTGTGGGCACTGTCAAGTTTGCTGGTCTTTTCTCTGCAAAAATAAACAGCAAAATGTATTTGAGATCAGAGCTCAATGGAACATGGGTTTCTTTCCTTCCCTGTGCCAGTTTTGAACCTTTTGGAATTTTCCCCATCATGTATTGTGGTCAAAGCAAAAATTGCAGAGCATCAGTCTGCTTTTTCGATGGGCTCAATCAGGTTTGTCATTTTAGAAACTTTTTAAATGCAATGACAAGAATGACCTCTTTTCAGAACCCAGAGAAAAGCTGTTCTAGGGCCAATGACTTCATCACAGCTCGTGCTTTCTATGCTCTCACTTGTTTGACACTTGGCTATTGATGCTGCGTGCCGGAGCCAGGCAATGCTCCTGCTTTTCTCCAAGTTGAGGGTTTACCATGAAGAAGCCAGCAGGTTCCACTCTCCTCTCTCACACACCCAGCTTCATATTGGCTTTTTTTAAATCCCAGGTCAAAATGCACGCTGTCCACTTTGGCTTTGCAAATGGCATTTGTTAGGTCTTCCTCTTCCTTCCGTTTTCCCCCTATTTTCGATTTGTCCCTCATTTAATCACCTCTTTCCTACCTCAAGACTTTCAAGATGCTTCTGTCAAGCAGCTACTGTGCCTCACTTTGCAGGCACCCCTGTACGACCTGTGATTCCATGGCTTCTGGCTTGGAGCTAACGTGCACTTGGCAATTTTGACTTGAAGTGTAGGCACAATGAGCCAGCTTTTGCCTGAAAATAAAGCGTAACACATCTTTAGGAGTGCTTACATGTGAGAAAATGGATTTTTTCCGGGCACTTAGAAGTGCTCAAATTGTGGCTGCCTCGTGAGGGACCAGGATATTGTGAATTCACACTACCTGGTGTGCAGTCATGTTGTTACCTAGATATTCCTTAGACCTGGTGGGTTTGGGTCTGAGTCTTTGAGCTAATTCATTCTTTTCTGTCTTTCAATTTTATTTTTTTTTACTTAAAATAAAGCCCTTATGTCTAAAAATGGGTAAAGAAACAATGTGTTTGATTTTCAGAGCTGCTGCCCTGCTGCTACGGGCTTTACCCTCACAAGTGAAGAAGGCAAATATGCAAACAAAAGTCTTTGTACAGCTTTGTGTCAATATTGCTCTGGATGAAGTGAACTAGAAAGGGTTTAAAAGAGGAAGAACATGGGAAAAATGAGAGGAACAGAAAGTTTTTCTGTATTGAGGAAGGTTCTTCCAGAAGACTTTGCACCTTTCTGAACAGCACTCTGAATACTGGCTTTGCCCTCTCTCTGTGCTTGCAGGATCATTATGTGGTTTCATGATCCTATGGCCAGTCCATTGTCTCGGGAAGCTTGGACACTCTGTAAGTTTTCTGAAGTGCCATTGAACTGCATAACAAATCAAGAATATTTCAGCTTAGTAAATATCTCAGAGATCTTCAGAGTGCCTGGTTTTGAGATCAAGTAACATGAGTGCATCATCTAGCCTTACAAATGGGGTGCCACACCAGTAGCGACTGTTGTTAAGCCCACCTAGATCAACGGATCTACTGTGTTCATTTCAACATCAGTCATCCTGCCTACCAGTAGCCCCAGTCCCTTGTACCTCCCTAAGGAGCACTACCACAGGCTGCCCAGAGCAGTGGTGGCTGCCCCATCCCTGGAGGTGTTCCAGGCCAGGCTGGATGGGGCTTGGAGCCCCCTGATGCAGTGGGAGGTGTCCCTGCCCATGGCAGGGGGTGGAACTGGATGGGCTTTGAGGTCCCTTCCAACCCAAACCATTCCATGATTCTGTGATTCTGTGATACGTGCCGATGTGTGTGCCTGTGTCCATGTTTACAAGTGGCTGTGTAGCTACGTGTGTGCCTGTATGCACGCGTACATGGGAATGATTGCAAATGCACACGTGTGTGCATGCATGTGTACAAAAAGTGACAGGACTAGGGTAATGGTTTTAAACTAAAAGAGAGGAGATTCAGGCTAGATATAAGGAACAATTTTTTTATGCTGAGATGGTGAAACACTGGCACAGGTTTCCCAGAGAGGTGGACAACGTTTCATCCCTGGAAACATTCCAGGTCAGGTTGGATGAGCTCTGAGCAAGCTGATCCAGTAGAAGGTGTACTTGCTTATTGCAAGGGTTGGATTGGATGGGCTTTAATGGTCCCTTCTGACCCAGACCATTCTATGAATGTATGAAATGAGTGTGCATACACACGTGTGCAGGCACGCCTGTATCTGTGCTTGTTCACGGATGTGCACGTGTAGGAGAAGAGGAACCTTTCTGGGAAAGGGATAAAAAGTAAAGCCCACGCAGAGCTTTCAGCATTCTCAGTCTGGGATTGCTCACTGTGCTGGAAGGCAACAGGATGTGACACAGCCCTGATCAAAACCCAAGGGTGGGACAGACACAAAAGCTGGGTCTCCAAGCCTGGCACGTGCTCTAGGAGCAGCATTAATGGACCTTTATGGAAAGCAAGATAGAATGTGTGTAAAATGATGAAACTATGAAAAACTAAAGAAGCTTTTGCATCATTATTCATGGTTGTATCGTTTGCAGGCTGAGAAAATATGAATCGGAAAAGCAGACAATTCAGCTCTGCTCAAAAACTTTACTGATAGCTTCCACTGTGATATGAACTCATCTAGAATCACAGGATCTTTCAATTTGCAAGGGATCACAGGGGTTCTGTGGTTCAACGTCCAGCTTAAAGCAGCACCGGCTGTGAAATCAGCCTGGGTTGCACCACACTTTGAACTCCCAGCAGCTTTGTGGATGACACTAAATTTGGAGGGTGGCAAGCTGAAGGGCTGAACCTCAGTGAGAAAGAATCTTAAACTTCAAGACTGGGCCAAGCTAAAACATGTTGATGTTCATAGAGGGAGAGTCAACTTGTTATAACCCGTCACCCCTTAGCCTTCTCTTGGACTTGATAATCTTACAGGCCTTTTCCAACCTTAATGATTCTATGATTCTCTCGTTCTGCACTAGAGTTGGGATTTTTGACAGGCTGAGAGTTGGTTTTGTTAAGCCTGGAGAAGAGAAGGCTCTGGGGAGACCTTAGAGCAGCCTCCCAGGGCTGAAAGGGGCTCCAGGAAAACTGGGAAGGGGCGTTTTCCAAGGGTCTGGAGTGACAGGATGAGGGGAAATGGCTTTAAACTGAAAGGGGGAAGATTTAGACTGGTCATTAGGAAGAAAATCTTCACACTGAGGGTGGGGAGGCCCTGGCCCAGGGTGCCCAGAGCAGTGGTGGCTGCCCCATCCCTGGAGGTGTTCCAGGCCAGGTTGGATGGGGCTTGGAGCCCCCTGATCCAGTGGGAGGTGTCCCTGCCCATGGCAGGGGGTGGCACTGGGTGGGCTTTAAGGTCCCTTCCAACCCCAGCCATTCCATGATTCTACGATTATGCCCTGTGTTGCTGCAGGCTGGGAGCGAACTGGCTGAGCAACAATCCTGCTGCCAGACACTGGTGGTCATGGTGGATGCCAGGGGGAACAGGAGCTGGCAGTCACTCTCACTGCAAATAAGACAAACTATTTGCTGGATTGTATGTGGAGGAGCATAGCTGGACAGTAGAGGGAAGTTATTGCCCCTCTCCTCAGTGCTGGGAAGGCTGCACTTAGAACACTGCATTCAGCTTTGAGCTTCTGGTTCAGAAAGGATGTGGAGAAACTGGAGAGGGACCAGTTGAGGCAAACAAAATGGTCAAGGCTTGGGGTGCATGATCTGCAGAGGTGTGGAGAGAAGGCTGTAGTGTCTAAGAGCATCATATACATTTTTGAAGGGCTGTTAGGAGGAGGGCAGAGGCAAATTCTTCTCACTGGTGCTAGAGAATACAACAAGGGTCAACAAACACAAACTGGAGCTGAGGAGGTTGGGGTTAGGCAGTAGGAAACACCCACTCTCCAGGAGGGAGATGCATCCTTGGGCCAGTTGCCAAGAGCCTTTATCCTTCAGCATGTACAGGGTTTAGTTTTTCAAAGTCCTGGTTATCCTGCTCTAGTCATGGGATCATCCTGCTGCAGGGAAGACTGGGCTGAAGGCTTCTTCCCACCAGCACTGTTGTTGTTCCTGTGGTTCAATCTCTTTGAGAGCTGCTTTCCCGTGGAGGTACTCGCTTCTCCAGGTTGCTATGCTTTCACAGAGGGAAAGAAGTGATCTCAACACTCTTGTGTGTTTCCCACACACTGCATAGAAGTTCTCTGCCCTGTCACAGATTCCAGCTAAGATCCTTGTTGTACAGTAATGAGGGGCTGTCAGTATCCTTGTCCTTCCTAAAGGCTTTTTCCAGAGTTTGACCTTGGTTCTGCCCTTCTCCAACCCTGCAGCACAGCAGGTCTCCAAGAGGCTGGGTATCATCAGAACTGCAGTGAACAGAATTGCATCTGCAGGAGGTGCAAGAAGGGTGCATTGCTTGCAGCGGAGCTCACTGTGGCTGGGGAGTGAGTCTGGCCTGGTGACAATGCTCAACTGCAGTATCAGGTCAATGTTATTGTGACAGTGAAGCCTGATGTGGAGGCAATGAGCAAGACAAGACCCATGTGGAGGTCCATGGCAAAGACAGGACCAAAGATGCTGAATGTCCACAGTGGAAACACAGAAGACCCTGAGCTACTGATGGAGGACATCGCGATGCATGAAGGCAGTGACCTGAATATTATATGAGTGGGAAGAGAGCAAGAAGGGGCTGATGAAAAGGCCTAGACAAGCCGAGAGAGGTCCAACAAAACGCTGCTTCTATTTGCATGCTGATGGCTCATTGACATGAAATATGCTGGCACGGAGTTCACCAATCAGCCCTATTTGAACAAATTTCAACTGGCACAAAAAGTTTATTCCAGATCAGCATGCTGAGTTGTGAGGCTGTGATATTTCTGCTGTAGCACCAAACTCCTCCGCTTAGATGTAGTGAATCACTGAACTGTACTTTGAAATCACAGCTACCCTGTACTCTTCCCTTTCAGGAAAAAACAAGCATCAAAGGAGCTTCCCCTCCTACCCCTTCCATCTTATTTCTCAATTTGAGGAAATACATTGTATGCAAATTTCACCTCCCTCCTTTCAGTTTCTTCCACTTGGCCGATGCCTTTGGATACTGATCCAGTGCCAGGGAATATGCAAATACCATTTTGTTTGTCTTGCCTTAGGACAGTGAAGTCTTTGAAATGTAGATGTGCGATCTTCACTTTGTCTTGCTGTCTAAGAGAGCTCTCAATTTTTGATACAGTTAAGTAGAAGGGCTCTTGTCTTTCATTGCCAACTAAACATTCACTCTCATTTAGACAAACTGGTCCTGCCCCTGGGTCAGGGCAATACCAGGCACAACTACAGGCTGGGTGAAGAATGGATTGAGAGCCGCCCTGAGGAGAAGGACTTGGGGTGCTGGGGGAGGAGAAGCTCCACATGAGCTGGCAATGTGTGCTGGCAGCCCAGAAAGCCAACCCTGTCCCGGGCTGCATCCAAAGCAGTGGGACCAAAAGGGCGAGGGAGGGGATTCTGCCCCTCTGCTCTGCTCTGCTGAGACCCCACCTGGAGCCCTGTGTTCTATTCTGGAATCCTCAGCACAGGAAGGATAGGGAGCTGTTGGAGGGAGTCCAGAGGAGGCCACGGAGATGATCCAAGTGTTGGAGAACCTCCCATGCAAAGACAGGCTGAGAGTTGGGGTTGTTCAGCCTGGAGAAGAGAAGGCACCAGAGAGACCTTAGAGCAGCCTCCCAGGGCTGAAAGGGGCTCCAGGAAAGCTCGGGAGGGGCTCTTGATCAGGGAGTGCAGGGACAGGATGAGGGGGAACGGTTTTCAGCTGAAAGAGAGGAGGTTGAGATGAGACCTTATGAATAAATGTTTTCTTGTGAGGTTGGCGAGAGCCTGGCCCAGGGTGCCCAGAGCAGTGGTGGCTGCCCCATCCCTGGAGGTGTTCCAGGCCAGGTTGGATGGGGCTTGGAGCCCCCAGATCCAATGGGAGGTGTCCTTGCCCATGGCAGGGGGTGGCACTGGATGGGCTTTGAGGTCCCTTCCAACCCAAACCATTCTGTGATTCTATGAACCCCGCTTCCCAACTCCTGTCCTGACTTGGATCATGGCTTCAATACTGTCTCCATGGGCTGTCTATGACCCCCAGAGAGGTAGAATTAAATCTCAGTCCTTTGCTCTGGTGTTGCCTGTTGCCTGATCAGTTCCCCCACACTCTGTGTAGGTGATCCACTCCCCACAAACGCTGTACATGGTGTTGTGCACAACTGAATACCTCGGTCTGCACATTGCAGAGTTTGGTCGCCACTGCTGGAATCCCTCTCATACATCTAACCAGAAGCCTACAATAAGACCCAGGAACAGATTTCCAGCACAAATCAGACCTGGGGAAACAAAGGCTACAGCAGGAAATGGGAAACATAATCTGACAAGTAAGAAGTGCTTAAAATTAAAATACAGTAATAGCTTCTTTTCGAAGACAATTTAGGGGAAGTTCTTATGAGATCCCGTTTGTTATCTTTTAATTTCATGATAGGTTTGTCTGTTGTTGCTCCAAGTTCTCCAAAATTTAAGGATGCTTGGAACACATTGTTAAAACCAAAATGAAACACTCTGCATTTCACTGCAAAACCTCTTCAATACTGTTTCCAGAATAGAAACAGCTTTGTTAAAAGAATGAACTGCCAGTGCAGTGGAGGGTGAAATGCAATAGGAAACGGACTTGATAAAAGGATAATTCCAGTAAATGAATAACATTTCCCTTGTATCACACAAATACATAATGCTCAGTTCATGAGAACAGCAACTGCCTCTGATGATGGGAATTGCTCTACTGGAAATGGCAAACCTGGATGGGAGCCGGTTGAGAGGACACTTTACAGCTGAGCCCAGCAGAAGAGCATGAAGCACCATAATCACAAGCAATCCTAGATGGTCGGGACAGCTACAGTTATTTCAGTTAATGTCATCTAATGCCATTTAAAATGTTACCTCCAGTCACCCAGTCAGCAAGAGGAGCATGCAGGTGAGTGTTGAGGGTCTGAAGCCGCACAGATGGGATTCAACTCATTCTGGAGCTGGAGATGTCTAGTGTGAACCTTAGGCTCTCCTCATACTCAGTGAAGAAAATCAACTCAGGACAATTCATTTGGCCCTTCATAGAGGATGTTCAAGGCCAGGTTGGATGAGGCTTTGAACACCCTGATCCAATGGGAAGTGTCCCTGCCCATGGCAGGGAGGTTTGAACTGGATGGGCTTTAAGGTCTCTTTCAACCCAAACCATTCTATGATTCTTCTACTGACCTCAAAGGGAGCACAGAGTACCGAGCTCAAGTGAGGAGGACACTGCATTATAAATTGAGAAAGCTCTGACAAAGAGACCTCTCCATGTCAGGACTCCTTAGGAAGGATCTTTCACTCGATGGCAAGACTTCAAAATCATCCCTGAAGTGGACAGTTTTTAATGTTTGCCAGAAGGAATGAGGTGTCCCACATTTTCCTCACGGCTGTAACTCCAACTCATCCCATTACTCTGGATGAATCTCTTCCTCTGCTCGTCTTTTGCTCATTACACAATGATGGCTGTGGATTCAAGGCTCAAACAGAAGCTGTGGACCTGGAGAACTGAAGGGCAGGGTCTGCCAGATGACATCAGCCAGCACACACACACCCTGAGCCCAGCAGCTCCAGACAGCATCATTAAGTGCTGGACATAGCATTTTCCTACTTCTCACAAATGTCCAGTGTTGCAGTCAGCCTCCAAAGGCACAGCTACCACTGACAACTTGTAGGTACCCAAGCCAAATATGAAGATACTGTTATGACCACTGCGGTCAGAATAGACACCTTAACTCTAGACACTAACACACAACACACTGATTAGACCTGAAAAGGAGGAAAGTGTGGGAACTGCCTGCCTAAATCATCTCTAAGACTGGCACCAACGTGTTCAGAACCATGGCACGAGCCACTAAGCACATCACAAATGGAAGATGTTTTCCTAATCCCATGAAAATATTTGTATTTCTCATTGCAATGTACTGATTGTATAGGTTGAAGACATTAGGAATGAGCGTGTCAAGCAAAGCAATCGTTAGAAGAGATGTCAAGGTCCTGCAGTGAATCTACACAGTGTGGTGCTGGCAAGTGACAGGCACTAATCTGAGAGTAGCCAACACTCGGGCCACACTGTGTTTTCACACTTACATTGCAAAGGGAGAGTGAGGCAGAGGAAGATTGGGTTCTGCCAATACCTCTGAAGAAGCGGGTTTGTCTTTCAGCATGGCCAACCTCTTTAAAACTCTTCTTCTAGCTGCTATGTTGGTGGCAGAGACAGCTGGAGCCCTTCTGAGGTCAGATAGTGGAATTTTAGCTAGAGGCATTTTTTGTCTCAACAGAGATGCCGCCGGTTTGTTCGGCTGAAAGATCTAAAGTAGGGGCCGCTTTAGCAGAAATCCACTTGCTTGGGCCAACACTGCCCACCCACCCTGGAATTACTCCAACACACTCACCAGACCCCCCACCTCTTGTTTAATCTTTAATGCACCTCCAGTTGCCCTAGGCTGGACACCACAGCAAGGCAGGCAAGATAGGAGTGATGATTACCTCCCTGACCCCGCGTGCTATGCTGGGCATTGGGAAATGTATGTCTAACGGCTGACCCTCCATCGATCCCGACTGTGTCCTCCGGGCAGAAGGAATCATTAGCAGCAGCTTACGATGGAGGGGCATGCAATACTTCTCATTCTCCTGGATGTAGGCGCATGAAAAAGCCACAGGCACAGCAGACCTGTCCTACCTGTTCTTGCTCCCCTGACTCTCTGTTTGGCTGTTCTTAGATATCTGCTGTAAGAAGGAATGGGGGAAGGATGAACAACTGTGCTGTGTGCGTTGCCCCTTGGGTGCTTGCTGAGATCCTTTTCTTCCACCAAACTCATCAGTTGAAATTCTAATGGGCTTTAGCCCTTTTAATTTTCTCTCTACATGATCTCACCTCACCCTTGTAGACCTACTGGGACGCCTGCTCCCTCTTCTAAAGGTCATAAACTTTCCTCTTCTTCCTGAGATCAATACAAAGTTCTCTACTCAGCCAAGCTGGTTTTGTTCCCCACTGACTCGCTTTACGGCACACGGGGATGGGCTGCTCTTGTGCCACCAGGATTTCCTTCTTGAGGAGCATCCAGCCCTCTGGTGCTCCTTTGTCCTTTAGAACTGCCTTGTAATGGACTTTATCAAGCAGCCTTCTAAACAGTTCAAAGTCTGCCCTCTGGAAGTCCAGGGTGGAAGTTCCGCTGACCCCTCTCCTTACTCCCCCAAGAACTGAGAATTCTATCATCTCATGATCGCTGCGTCCCAGGTGTCCTCCAACCATCACCTCTCCCACGAGGCCTGCTCTGTTCACAAACAGCAGATCCATTTGGGCACCCTCTCTACCCTTTTAATGGACGAGGGAAAGGCTGTGGATGTGCTGTACCTGGACTTAGTAAAACCTTTGACACCGTTTCTCACAGTATCCTGCTGGGGAAACTGGCTGCCATTGGCCTGGACAGGCACAGCCTCTGCTGGGTAAAGAACTGACCGGATGGCCGGGCCCAAAGAGTCCTGGGAAATGGAATTAAATCCAGTTGGAAACCAGTCACAAGTGGTGTTCCTCAGGGTTCCGTGCTGGGTCCAGTGCTGTTTAACATCTTTATCAATGATCTTGATGAAGGCATTGAGTGCACCCTCAGCAAGTTTGCAGATGACACCAAGCTGGATGCAAGTGTGGATCTCCTTGAGGGCAGGGAGGCTCTGCAGAGGGATCTGGACAGGCTGGATCCATGGGCTGAGACCAACGGGATGAGGTGCAACAAGGCCAAGTGCAGAGTCTTCCATTTGGGTCACAACAACCCTGTGCAACGACACAGACTTGGGGCTGGAAAGCTGCCTGGCAGAGAAGGACCTGGGGGTGTTGGTTGACATTGGCTGAACATGAGCCAGCAGTGGCCCAGGTGGCCAAGATGGCCACTGCACCTTGGCCTGTATCAGACCCAGCATGGCCAGCAGGAGCAGGGAGGGGATTGTGTCCCTGTGCTCGGCACTGCTGAGGCCGCACCTCGAGTGCTGGGGTCAGTTTTGGGCCCCTCACTCCAAGAAGGACATTGAGGGGCTGGAGCACGTCCAGAGAAGGGCAACAAGGCTGGTGAAGGGGTTGGTGAAGGAGAATAAGTCCTATGAGGAGCAACTGAAGGAATTAGCGTTGTTTAGCTTAGGGGAGGCTGAGGGGAGACCTCATCCCTGTCTACAACTGCCTGAAAGCAGGGGGTGGGGAGGTGGGGGCTGGGCTCTTCTCACAAGTGAATACGATACGACGAGAGGAAATGGCCTCAAGTTGTGCCAGGGGAGGTTTAGACTGGACATTAGGAGAAGTTTCTTCACTGAAAGGATCTTTAGGCCCTGGCAGAGGCTGCGCAAGGAGTTGGTGGAGGCCCCAGCCCTGGACGTGGGTAGATGGGTTTCTTAGGGACATGGTTCAGTAATGGGACAGGTACAGCTGGACTCAATGGTCTCAGAGGTCTTTTCCAACCAGATGATTCTATGATTCCTACGATACCCATCCTGTGCCGCAGGGAACCAGCTCTTGCACTAACAAGACAACTGTCCTATCTACAACCTGTCTACAACCCCTGACATCTACACAGCCGCAAACTGTAGAAATTCCAGGAGCAAATCTGGAGGCAACCTCATTTCACTGCTTACTCAACTCCATGGCGGGGGGGTTGGAACTGGATGATCTTTAAGGTCCCTTCCAACCCAAACCATTCTATGATTCCATTTTACGATTCTAACATCTAGGCTCATTTTTGATGAAAGATTGTGCTAGAATGGAAATACAGAGAGGGAGAGAGATCAAGAATCACTGGCCCCCGCCAAAAGGAACTTCTCCAAAGCTGGAGCAATGCAAGATCTAGGGTCAAACATACTCCTACGCAATAGAAGGTGGGATTTCCAGCAAGCAATTGTTACCAACAGTGAGGGGACTCTCAGCAGAAAAGACAACAGAGAATAGCAAAATACAATTAGTTTATGGACAACTCATGAAATAAGGGAACTTCTGTCTGACCAATTAATAGAAAGAGCTTTTGGGAAGAACAAAACAGGAGGTTGAGAATCTGTATGGAAGACGCCTCAGTGGTGATATGAGACCAGGCTTACATGGCAGGAAGAAGTTACCCAACTGAAAACATCATCCAAGGTACCAGTGCAAGAGCCAAGAGTAACAAGAACTTTGTCAAGAGACACTGAAGTAATGCATGGGAGCACCGAGATCAACAGCACTTGAATCAATTCATTGGATGCTGAAGCACAAATTAATATCTGGAAATCATCAGGCAGACAGGTTTGGGGAAGGAGACATTTTCAACATATGTCAGACTCAACAGAGGACATTTACTGTGAAGCCAGTGCCTGTTTTAGGGGCAGAGACCAAAACCTAACTTCTGCTCTCTACCTGCTTCCCCAGGTGATGTAACTTGTCCATTGCTTTATACTCCTGTATCTGACAGTCTCTTCCAACTGTAGACTTCACACAAGGATCTCCCAAGTTTCTCTTCCATTTCCCAGTCTGACATTTGTGTATGTCATGCTACTCTTGAGCTCAAAAGGATTTCCTACAGTTAGATTTATCTACTAGGAAGAAATTGCTTTTAATAAATGCACATCAATAATCATTCTCACATCATAAACCATTGGCCTGTTGACCTTGTTGATTATCAACTGTTGACTTTGATTTTAGTGTCATGACACCCTTCTTCCCAAAATCGTGAAGAATTCTGCTTATCGCCAGCCCAGTTTCTGTTTGGAAACGCTTTGCTTTGGTAGGAAAACCTTCAATCCATCTCATGATTGCAAAGGAAACTGATGGATACTTCTATGTCCCACCACAGTTTTGTCAGCCCCAAATCCACATTTCATATTTTATTTCTAGAAGACAGAATCAAACAATCATTGAGGTTGGAAAAGAACTCGTAAGTCATCCAGCCCAATCATAACACTTTTCTGTTTTTTAAGGTCTTCTTCAAAGGGTAACCAAGTCATCAAATAGGTACCAGTTAGAAATTAATCTCCATTGCATAGGGAATGCGAAAGAATTAATACAGAGCTGTTAGCTGAAATCGGGGGTGGCTTTGCTATGTAAGACACAGATGACCAATCTAAGCCAATATCAAAATCTTAGACTGATAAGTGTAACAACAGTTGTTTCAGTTAGCAAAGCAAACTGGGGGTGCTGGTGGATGAGAAGCTCAACAGGAGCACTTGCAGCCCAGAAAGCCAACCGTATTCCGGGCTGCATCCAAAGAAGTGGGATCAGTAGGGCAAGGGAAGGGATTCTCCCCCTCTTCTCTTCTCTTCTCTTCTCTTCTCTTCTCTTCTCTTCTCTTCTCTTCTCTTCTCTTCTCTTCTCTTCTCTTCTCTTCTCTTCTCTTCTCTTCTCTTCTTCTCTTCTCTTCTCTTCTCTTCTCTGGTACAACCTCATCTGGAGCCCTGAGTTTAGTTCTGGAGTCCTCAGCACAGCAAGGATGTGAGTCTGTTGAAGTGGGTCCAGAGGAGGCCACGAAGATGGTCAAAAGGCTGAAGCACCTCTCATAAAAGGACAGGTTGGAAGATTTGGGGTTGTTCAGCCTGAAGAAGAGAAGGCTCTGGGGAGACCTTAGAGCAGCCTCCCAGTACTGGGAAGGGGCTCCAGGAAAGCTGGGAAGGGGCTCTGGATCAGGGAGTGCAGGGACAGGATGAGGGAGAAGGGTTTTGAGCTGCAAGAGGGGAGAGTGAGATGAGATCTTAGGCAGAAATGTTTTGCTGTGAGGGTGGGGAGGCCCTGGCTCAGGGTGCCCAGAGCAGTGGTGGCTACCCCATCCCTGGAGGTGTTCCAGGCCAGGTTGGATGGGGCTTGGAGCTCCCTGATCCCGTGGAAGGTGTCCCTGCCCATGGCAGGGGGTGGCACTGAATGGGCTTTGAGGTCCCTTCTGATGCAAACCATTCTGCGATTCTGTGATTCAATGAAATGGAGTTAAGACAAATCCCCCTCATTTACAGGAGACAGAGAAGTAGAGGGATATCAAATATAGTGAAAGACAGCATTTGATATTGAAAATACGTCTGAGAGACTGAAAAATATTCTAAAAATGTTTTAAAAAAGTAAATGCCACATCTGTGTTTTCTCCTTCAAGAAAGCTAGAAGATATAAACCCCCTGAGGTACATGTGCAGTGGGTGCTTCTTAAGATGTCGGGTTTATAAAGAACTGGTTCTGCCTCCAAGCTGACACAAGTTTGGGGTCTTATAGAAATACTTTTCTGATCTGCGGGAGCTGCAGTGGCAGCTGCAATTGTGAAGTTGAGGTAGCAGAAGAGGTGTTCCTTCAGCAGAAGTTAATCAGGATCCTTGTGACATGGGAAGGACCACATCCAGTCAACCAGTCACAAGAAATTTCTTCCTGCCACAAAGACAGCAAGAAGCAAGGGACTTAAACCTTCATAAAAGTAACTTCAGCCAGGCTTTCAGTTTTGTGCTGTGTTTGGGGGTTTTTTCCCCTACCAGGCCAAACAGTGAAGCAATGAACAAAATTGCCTAGATAACTGCAGAAACACTGCCAATTTTATCTCTGTTCAAGCCACAGGCTCGTCTTATCTTTCCCACAATGCCACAATAGGCAGCTCCTGTGAGCTCTCCAGTGCACCCATTCTATTCTGTCCCTCTCTGTATTCTGGCCTTTCAATAAGTCCTAAGCAATCCCATAAAGACTCCTGCAGGAATCTGTAGCAACACATTCCTTTTCCGTCATCATCTGCAGTTTGAGCAAAGCTCTTCTCTCACACGACTCTTCCGACAGAATATGAAACCACAAGTATTTTAAGCTGAGACAAAGAAAGTAGAGGGCTGTAATCCAATCTGACAGCATCGTTATTAATTGGGGGAGAAAAGGCAGAGCAAAGCACATTGCTCAGAGATCTGAGAAAAGGCATCGTGTTGGGAGAGGACTCCCAGGTAGTTCTGGCCACTGGATGGGCTGCAGAGCCTCTTGCCTGGAGGACACCAGATCGGTCCCCAAAGGCAAGAGTAGGAACAGAGCTGTGAGACCACCCGGTGTTGAAGCACACCCATTCCTAGTGTCTGCTTTTCTTCAGAGCATGGTTTAAAGCTGTGATCAGATCACTGGGGAGAAAGAGGGGCAGGCAATTTTTCTAAAATGTCTTAGCAAGGCCCTCTTCTCTGGGGAGGGACTTTTTACAAGGGCATGTAGTGATAAGACAAGGGGAAACAGCTTTATATTGGAAGAGGGTAGGTTTAGATTAGACTTCAGGAAGAAATTTTTCACGATGAGGGTGGGGAGGCCCTGGCCCAGGTTGCCCAGAGAAGGGGTGGCTGCCCCATCCCTGGATGCATTTGAGGCCAGATTGGATGGGGCTTTGATCACCCTGGTCTGGTATGAGATGTCCCTGCCCATGGCAAGGGGTGGAACTGGATAGGCTTTAAGGTCCCTTCCAGCCCAAACCATTCCATGGTTTTATGATATTCTGTCACTACATGAAATTAATGACTCTAGATACAGAAAGTATCCTGCATACCTAGGAAAGAGCCGCATACCCTGCTTAATTTATCAAAGAGGGAGATAGACAGCAGAGATGGAAGGATGAGTCTTCCAAGAACAGATATCTGCTTACTCTAATGGGTAATGGACAATGTGAGTTAGCAGCTTGCAGCTAAAGCCAGACAGGTTTACATCACAGCTCATGTCAGCTTTTCCATCATTTGAACCAGTGGGAGGTGTCCTTGCCCATGACAGTAGGGGTGGAACTGGATGACCTTTAAGGTCACTTCCAACCCAAACCTCTCTATGATTCTATGATTTTCTGGGCATCAATGAAAACAGTCCACAATTCAATAGGACCTTTTCCCTTCCTCCCCATGACTTTTCCAGTAACCCCAGGTTCGTTAAACATCATTGCTAATGACTCCAAGCCTCCCAGCCAATTCCTCTTAACTTCACAGCTGCAAATTATTTGACCCCATCACTACCAAAAGGACACAACATCTTATCATAGAATCATAGAACCATAGAATCATAGAATCATACAGTTGGAAGAGACCTCCAAGATCGAGTTCAACCATACCTGTCTCCCTACTAAACCATGTCCCTAAGGAACTCATCTACCCATCTTTTAAATACCTCCAGGGATGGCAACTCCATCACTTCCCTGGGCAGCCCCTGCCAGTACCTGAGAGCCCTTTCATTGAAGAATTTTTTCCTGCTGTCTAGATGATGTGGTGGACTGAAGCTAAGCCAGACCAGCCAGAGTTAAACTTCCAAGGGAGACAAAGTTGGAAAACTGCACCTTTTCACTTATGGGGGAGTTGGCTTACAGTGTAGTGGTGGGTGGTGCTCTGAAAGTGGTCTTCTTTCCCAATCCAAATCTCCTCGGTCACTCTGGAAGCTGAGCTTTTTGTCGATTTATATGAATTCATATTGAAATCATGGAAAAAACTCAATGGCAATGGAAGATGGCCCAGGGAAAAATGCTCACATGCTTCCTTACTTTTCCACAGACCCAAGATATTCTTAGGTCAAACTGAATTCTACCTCCACAGAGAGTTAGACTGGGAGAACATCACTCCTTCATCTGGAATTCAGACTCGTATTCCAAATCTTCCCTGGGAATGTGCATGTCCTTACTTACTAAATATTAATGGCAATTAGTAGTTCTGTTGTGTTGACGTCTGGAGGCCTGATATCAGCCTCAGCATCTTTGCACTGTGCAGCATAAAACATAATAGTTGAGGGCACAGAAGAGCTGCCCACAATTGCAGACGCAGAGCCAGGAGGATGAAGTTGGAGGATGTGTCAGAAGAGAGGGTGGCCACACTGCTCTGTCCCCTGGGAAACCTTTGCTTGGCTGCAGGGGGCTGAGAGTTGGGGAGGGTGTTGGGTTGTGGCTGTAAAAACAACCTAATAGGACATGCCACCGTCTGTCTCACTGAAATCTCATTTGACCTTGGGCTACGAGCCACAGACTACACCTCCTGTTCCAACCTGACCCAACTCTTTCCACTGCCTGAGCAGGAGGAAACGTGAGACACAACGCTGGCAGCTCTGGATCCTGACGTGTGTCACCCTCCCCCTTCAGCAATTCCCCCATCCTTTCCGGAGCCAGGGTGGGAGCAGAGCTCTCTGTCCTCCACCGCACCTGCATGGGCTGTGGCGCTCAGAGCCTCTGGGCACGCGGGGTGAGCCGGGGAGCAGCTCAGTGCAGGGGAGGGGAAAACATCTTTCAGGAGATTTCTTTTTTTTTAATAAAAGTGTTCTGGTTTCAGGTGACCTCAGGGTGTTTTGGGATAGCAGGGAGGCGATGATTCTCCCCCTTTCCCATGTCAGTAACATAACTGTCACAACCTGGATCAGCACAAGCTGCCTTCACTCTACTGGGCTTGTCAAGGCAAACAGGGAGGCGTCGACTGCAAAATGTGGTGGGGAAAGGGTTTCCCACTTTATCTGCACTTCGTTCCTGGCTTCTTCTCTCCCTGCAGGTCACTCGTGCCCGTACCTGGGTGACACTACAGTTTTAGTCATGTTCTTGCAGCTGTTTTTCTTTTCCCCCATTTCATTGCCTCCATCATTAGACCTGCTGAATTCAGACAGCGGTAAAAGCATTGAACACTGGGGGATCTTGTCTCAGAACTGAAAAAGAGAGAGAGGAAAATCAAAACAAAACCTGATTTCGGACTGTAACTGAGACACAAAAGAGACAATTGCCTTTTACATCTCCCACCTCTCAGAGAACAGGGGACTGCGTGATGGGAACTGGAGTGACTCTGTGAGTCCTCCAACTCACGCCCTGCCTGCAGCTCTTCTCAGGGCAAGCACAACTCCCAAAATCTGGAGAGAAGTGCCCTGCAGATAAGCACAAACCACAACTTGAGCCACCCAGGGAGTTGAGAGACCAGCAGCCATTCTCCCTTCTACGTGCAATACGTCTTTTTCCTGCATGGTTGAGCACCTGCTCAAGAGGTATGGCTGGGTTTGGCCCTGCTTACCCTGCTAACCCCAGCCATGCCCCCATGCTCCCAAGGTATTTCTGGCCTGGAGCTCGCCTGGGGCCATGCAATGCCATGAATAACTTTCCTACTAAAAGTAAGAGGGGATGGAGAAGTGGAAGATGTGGGTGGGTTTTGGCAAGAGCAGCACTAAGGGAAGGATAAAGAACCTAGGTTCAATGAGGAGAAGAGGAGGGAACAGAAATAGAATGAAAAGCAAAGTGAGGTAAGGGATGTTGGAGGAAAGCCAGCAGATCAGGTCAGGCAGCAGTCAAGAAGAAGGTGGTATCGAGGCAACTACAGGGCATGGATTTGCATCTCTACAACAGGATCAGGCAAGCTTAGATTCACAGCAGAGCCCTTCCAAAGGTCAACAGTTGACTCAGAAGAATAACTGATCTAATAGGGAAGAGCTGAATCCAAGGAGATCTCCTTCTGGGGACATCTCAGCAGCATGTGGTGTGGTCTCAGTCAGATTTCTTCATCCTGTCCATACTTAGCGTAGCGTCACCAGATCTAGCGCGGGCAGGCAGGAGACCTGCAAAACTCCCAAGCAGAAACACCTGGAGCAGGGTGCAGAGCTGGGGATCTGCAGAGGTGGTTTGGGGTGGGGACGGGGAGCAAGGCAACAAAGCCGCTAAGCAGAGTTTTATGCAGACATCTACAATTTCTTGACATAAACAAAGGTCCATCAAGGTGCAAACCAGTTGAAATGTGAGAACACACATGCCTCTCCAAATGATGCTACACCTGGGACTGAAGCAAATGTCTTGTAGCTCAACACATGCTGGGCTTGAAATATAATGTCTAACATCAGTTCCCAGCTGCCTCTAGCGATAGAGGAAAGCAGTTGGCATCAGACAGAGCAAAAGTGACAAAATAGAAGTGCCCTGTTATACGTTCAGTTAAAGGTATCCCTGTAGGCAATAGATCTTATTTCTGCAAGGGCTAGCAGCTGAGAAATTTTAACACACCGTTTGGACAGGACTTCTCCCATCTTGGGACTTACTTCTGCATCCGAAATTTTTGACCAACAGGTATTGACAACATCATCGCTATTGGATAGATCTGAGGCATCATAGAATCATGGAATGGTTTGGGTTTGAAGGGACCTCAAAGCCCACCCAGTGCCAACCCCTGCCATGGGCAGGGACACCTCCCACTGCATCAGGGGGCTCCAAGCCCCATCCAACCTGGCCTGGAACACCTCCAGGGATGGGGCAGCCACCACTGCTCTGGGCACCCTGGGCCAGGGCCTCCCCACCCTCACAGCAAAACATTTCTCCCCAAGATCTCATCTCAGCCTCCCCTCTTGCAGCTGAAAACCATTCCCCCTCATCCTGTCCTTGCACTCCCTGATCCAGAGCCCCTCCCCAGCTTTCCTGTAGGCAAACATTTGCAGACCCATTTTCTACTGAGGATAAAAGGAGAAGAATCTCCAAAATGTTCTGGAAAACATTTGTGACACTGGATTAAAAAACAGCAGGGATTTGTAAGCTCAGGGGGAAAATCTGCACCTTGGTGGGAAATACTGGGAGAATCAGTAAGTACAGAAAAACTGTGACATGCCTCTCTCGGACAAAGGGGATACAAAACTTTCAGAAATGTAGATGTAGTAGTTTCTACCTGGTACTGCTGAAGCATACACAAACATATGTCCCAGAAAATATCTTGAGTCATGGCTTTGCAGAGGTAATAAGGTCAGCAAAGGCTCTGTAGGTGGGTGTGGACAGGCTGATCTCCAGCCACGAGGTTGCTCCCGTTCTCCCTACGTGTTAGAGCAGATGCTGGCACCGAAGAATCTAAAGCATTGAGTGGTGTTTCAGCATCCTGGTTGATAATGTGAAGAGTGACAAAGCACGCTGAGGACACACAACTCACAATTTGTAACTGTCACTATAAGGGATGTTTGGTTTGCACAATACTTTAGATGCAATTGTGTATGAGAGGGGAAAACTGCTTGGTTGGGAATTGCCAGAGCTGCCCAGTGACATGAAACAGGACTATGGTCTGTGCTATTTATCACTTGCTTGCATTGAGTCTCTTGCTCCCCCAAAGCAATGAGACGTTGACCATCCCTGACACTGCTTAGAGAAGCAGTCTGGCCTGGAAGATGCTAAAGGGGCAATAAAAGATATTTCCATCATTTCCTATACCTAGGATGTGACTCGATGATCTTAGAGGTCTTTTCCAACCTTAATGGTTCTATGACTTGCAAACTACCCTGGACCTTTTGTGTCTGGGGCTCCCGCTGCTCTCTTGCCTCGTGAGAACTGTGACTTCAGAAGCTTGCTGGAGGTCTTCACTGCCTGGGAGAGCGATGGCACAGCCAATTGGGAGCTGCAACAGCCTGGCTGCCCAAACCCAGCACATCTCCCACAAACCAGGAGGCCTGCCCAGCCCCGACGGTCCAGCTTTTCTCCATCCAGCAAGGCTGGGGATTTTCAGCATGGGCGCACAAATGAGCAGGCATCCTTTGCCAGAAGCTCTTTCCCATGACATTTTAATCCCACTGCGACAGGAACAAGGAACACGAGGAGGTTTCATTGCACCCACCCAGTGCATGCACAACCTCTCCACCCTGTGTACACTCAACGGGACTGAGAAAACAAACACCCCAAATCGCAAACAGTCCAGCAGAAATGATCCCAGGAAAACTACCTGCCTGCTGAGGGATTGGTTGTCCCTGCGTGCGCCCAGGCTCTGTGCTGTCTGACGCCACCAAGGGAGGATGGCATAACTGCATGGAGTTTCATTGCTCTTTAATGTCTTCATAAACGACTTGGATGCCTGACTCGAAGGTTTAGTAACTACGTCTGCAGACAACACAAAATTGAGGGGGAGCTGTCAGCATTCTTGAGGGCAAAGAGGCCCTGCAGAGGGATCTGGACAGGCTGGAGAGCTGGGCAATCACCAACCATGTGAAGTTTAACAAGGGCAATGTTATGGTTTGAGTTAATTGGGGTGATTCTGACTCTGGCTCGGCCTTAGTCTAAAATAACTGCATTTTCTGGAAAACTAACTGCATGTTTTTTCGGACAGTTTCTCTCCAGCAGTGAGAACACGGAACACTGGATGCAGAAAGGCCAGTGTTTGTACTTATTCCTCTGGTAACCAAGGCCATCCTCAAGCTAGCAAAAAATGGCCACACCTGCAGGGAGGGGTGGACAGGACAGGTGACCCCAAGCTGACCAACAAGAGTATTCCATCCGATATACGTCATAGTTGGTATAAAATTGAGGGATCACGAGGGTCTCGTTTTTCTTCTGCAATGACCAACATCCAGTGAGGGTCTCGTTCGTCCAGTTGTTCCTGATCCTGGATCTGTGCATCCCTGAATCCAGTTCCTGAGTTCTACACCCTCCTGGTTGTGGACCCATTCCCCCATGTCTGATCTACAGCAGTTGTGGTGACGTATGGTCATCGAAGGGTGGGGTGGGCGTGCAATCTCAGATACTTGTACGTATTTTCATCACTTTCTGATTATTTTAATCATTATTACTGTTATTACCATCATTTTATTAAAGCTGTAGCTTTAATTTCCAGTCCGCAAGCCTCTTTCCTCTCATTTTCTCTCCCTTCCCTTGGGGGTTGGGGGTCTGGAATTTGGGAGTCCAACTGCATGGATTTAGTGAAAAATTTAGCCATCTCAAGGCTAAACCGTGACGGGCAAGTGCCAGGTTTTGCACCTGGGACAGAACAACCCTGGACACACGGACAGACCGGGCTGCGAGAGGCTGGAGAGCCTGGTAGACAGGGACCTGGGGGTTCTGGGCGATGGCAAGTTGGCCATGAGCCAGCAGTGCCCTGGCAGCCAAGAGGGCAACTGGATGTCCTGGGGGGCATCCAGCACGGCATCGCCAGCCGGGAGAGGGAGGGGATTGTCCTGCTCTGCTCTGCACTCGGGAGGCCCCACCTCCAGCACTGGGAGCAGTTTGGGCACCACAGGACAAAAAGGATCTGAAGCTGCTGGAGAGCGTCCAGAGGAGGGCACGGAGCTGGGGAAGGGTTTCAAGGGGAAGCTGTGTGAGGAGCAGCTGAAGTCCCTTGGTCTGTTCAGCCTGGAAGAGACTGAGGGGATCTCATTGTGCTCTGCAGCTTCCTCACACGGAGAGGAGGAGGAGCAGGCGCTGAGCTCTTCTCTCATGACCAACGACAGGATTGGAGAGAATGGTGGGAAGATGCCAGGGGAGGGTTAGGTTGGACATTAGGAAGAGGTTCTTCACCCAGAGGGTGGTGGAGCACTGGAACAGCTCCCCAGGGAAGCAGTCACAGTCTGACAACATTCCAGAAGCCTTTGGCCAATGCCCTCAGCCCCACGGGGTGAATGTTGGGGTGTCCTGTGCAGGGACAGGAGTTGGACTCAATGATCCTTGTGGGTCCCTTCCAACTCAGGATATTCCGTGATTCTATGACCTCACCATGTTCCACCACCCAGTCCTCCTCTAATGCTCCTTTTCTTTTAGCACTGCTTCCTCTCACAGCAAGATCTGAGGTTTCCATTTAGGCCCCGGCCCTGGCCTGAACAGCCCTGCTGCCTTTTGCTGCTGTGAACAGCCTGTTAGGATATGTTTAATGCAACATTCTAGGACAAATTCAGCCTGCAGATAACTTGAAACAGCACTCAGGCACAGCCTGACTCTCCTCAGCATCTCTTCCTGATCTGTTTGAGGGTCTGAGGGTCTGATTTCTTGTCTCCATGCTGAGTTGCTGAGCATTCAGAAGACCTTGTTATCCACCGTTGCTTCATAAGACGGCAGAGCCAAGCTGGGCAGGAATTCTTAACACACCCTGGCACAGTTTGCCCATAAAATTCCCAGAATCAGCAGTCTTCCTTCACCGAGGAGGTTAAGCAGATCCCACTGCCTCACTGGGGCAGGGGAAGCATTAACTGAGGGCAACTGAGAATGCAAAACAAGCCTCAAGAAAGGCTAAGGCAGGCGTCTCCCCAAGAGGCCGTGTGCTCCTCATCAATGAAGGTGAAAAGACTGATACAGGAGAGCTGAACTTCCAGGAATGGTGGTTACCTCACCTCTGTCGTGCTGTTTGGAGGGGTCAGTAGTGCTGTTTGGGGGTTGAGTAGTGGTGTTTAGGGCCTGGAGGGGCCATTCTTGGGGACAACAATCTGACCCAAGCCCCGAGCCATGGTAGTGCTTATGGTGAGTAGACATTCCTAGCATGAGACCGGTGCTGGATCTGCTCCTCCTTGTCTCCTACAGCACCAAGAAAATGCCACCGATCTTGTGAAGCCTGTCCATAGATGCATTTCTTACTTGATCTCTCCTGGGAAGCAGATTTGTCACAGACTGCGCTACTGCAGTTGACAAGCTGTGCCTGCGGCAGACCTTAGGAGACAACAGGGACTGCCAGAAGAGCAGGTGAGGGCAGAGGGTTGGCAGAGGACCCTGGAGTGTCTTGAGTTATTTATCAGCCCTAGAGCAGTGGCGTGATTTACCCAGGAGAACACAACTGCCTTGAACTGCATTTCTAACACACCTTCAGCTCAGCATGTGCCAAAGAGCTGGGCAGCAGCGCTGTGTGGACCTTTAGGGTTGGGCAACACCGTGAGCCCTTCTAACAGGCCAGAACTGAAACTCGGGATTTATGCACAAGAGCAGAGGAGTGAGCTGGGAGAAGAGGGATGGGGTAACAAGACCCCAACCATAGAGCAAACCACAGTGTGAAGTGGCTCTGTTGTGGACCCTGCTGGGCCTGGGAAGCCGCACGCGTTGGCTGTTGACAGTGCTGAGCCTTGGACACAGCAATCAACAACACTGAGCTTGGCACGTGCTTCATACAGAGCCTGTGGCCGTGGCCCTTCCTCTGGCCTTCTGAGGTCACAACAGCGTGGTGAGGTGCCACCCGGCCACAGGGGCCTGGTGCCAGGCCAAGGCCTGGGGAGCTGTTTGACATCACCTGGCAAACCCACTCTGAGCCATTGCTCGGGACTGCTGGGGCCGGGATGGGATGCGCCCAAGACAAAGAGTGAGAGGAGCTGCTGGTCTGGTGTCATCACTGCAGCACAAGCCCAGCTCCATCATCCCTCCCTGCAAAAATTATAGGATCATAGAATCATTAAGATTGGAAAAAACCCTCTAAGATCATTAAGTCCAACCACCAGTGAAACTCAGAAGTTACGTGCAAGAGCAGAGCAGTGAGCTGGGTGAGGAGGTGAGGGGATGGGGCAATAAGACCCCAAACAGAAAGCAAATCGCAGTGTGAAGTGGCTCTGTTATGGCCCGTGGTTGGCAGCCCCGGGCCATGCTGGGCCTGGGCAGCCGCACACATTGGCTACGATCCGATGTTCCTCTACGTGTCCATAGACTTCCCTCTGAAATCCACTCTGGTCTCACCATGCAGACACTGAGGAGCACATGGCACCTTGGAGCTGTGGAGGCTAAGCAACTTTTGCACCTGTGGCGTTGGCCCAGTTGCCACGTTCCAATAATCACATCCAAAGAGCGGACTCAGAGGCAGCAGAACAGAGCCACCAGGTACACGAGCTGCTGCTGCTACAGGAAATCCACCACTGAGGTGTTCTCGCCTCACCAGTGTCACAGCTCCTTAACACAAACACACCTGAGCTCTGCCCACCTGGGCAACCCTTACTGCTGGGTGGGCA
This sequence comes from Neomorphus geoffroyi, assembly GCA_033558235.1. NCBI lineage: Eukaryota > Metazoa > Chordata > Aves > Cuculiformes > Neomorphidae > Neomorphus > Neomorphus geoffroyi. The sequence goes on from JAUMJM010000037.1 coordinate 1,432,034, forward strand.
GACATGGACGCTTCTAGTTATCTTCTGGAGAGGGCGCAGGTAGAGGAGAACCAAAGGAATAACGTCAATGTGCCAATGGAGGAATGGAGTTATTGGAAGCTGTTTCCCAAGGATGTTCCTTGAAAGGCCAAAATGCACATTCTTAGAAAACAACCGGTATTTATTGACTGATACGAACACCAGCAGTGCAGACAGGAGTGTGATACTGGACAACACAGCCAGCTACACAATTATGCATGTTATAATCAAAAGGATTATATAAAAATTAGGACAAGGTACAAGGAAGACTGTAATGCAAATCCAACCCCACAGCACCATTTTTTTTCTAGCAGATACATAAGAAATATAAATAACATCCATAATTCTCATCACAGAAGTTGTACATCTTGAGGTAGACAAAAGTTTGGTTTCCCTTAAAGCACAGCATTTTTTTTCAAGTGACGTATCATATTGTCGCCAGTTGGCCTTCCAGTCTCACCCAAGGCGTAGAAGCAGCTATTGCATGCGTGCAGTTTGTTACTCTGCTCAGTAGTGTTTCTTGGCTCGCATGGCCCTGTTTGTTGCTCTGATAAAGCCCCCGTGACCCCAACATCGTGCTGCCCTTCATCGCAGCAACAGAGCTGCAGGGATCCCTGGTTAAAACTCAAGGATTTACTGGTCTCATCATTTTGTGGGACACCCTCCAGACATGTCATTCCTTCCCAAGCAAGTTCAGCTCTTCACTTGGGGATGGCGGGGTCCATCCACACCACAACTTTATACATTTCAGTAATATTTTGGATGGAATGTTATTTCCCTCCTGCAATAAGCATGGTGGATTCACTACTACCAAACCCAACACCACAGCTCACCAGGAGAGGCAATAAAAACCGGACTGGGAAGTAGACACAGACACAGGGACCAACCTGTGTTTGCAGAGTAGCCCTCTGGGTAGTGAGGATCCCAGCCAGCAAGGCGTGTTAGAGCTATCACTGCCGCCAAGTTACTTGGATCATGGGTAGAGAGGAAAGCATCCTTCCTGAATAAAAACCAAACATACAGGAAAGCACGCGCAACTCAGATTTTTACTATCAAGTCACACTGAGGTACATTTCTGCTTGGGAAAGAACTTTTTTTATAGAAGGGCATAAGGTTTCACCTTTGCTGCTGAAAAGATTTCCACGTAAAGAGTTAAGTGTGATCCCTTTATACCTCCAGCCTGTCATTCCAGTAATTCTTTGCTCTTACAAGTACACCAGCTGGATTTTACTACATCGTTAAGTGTAGTTAAAAAGCTCACACATAGATCAAATGGAAGCCCAGGTCTTTACATCCCATGTCTCCAGGAGATGGCAGAATAGCTTTGCTCAAGATGATGTTTGGTTTGATATTTGGGGAAAATACAATTCAAGTCAAAGAATATGCAATGCCAAACAGACCTGTGTTCTGTTTCCTGGTCACACAAAGACTCCCATTGCTGTTAGTTAATCACATTCTGATTATCAACCCGATTTACCTCAACTGTGGGTGATAAAACAGTCCAGAGTGGAGGAAAACCAAGCTGTCTGCCTCAAGCAAACTTTTTCACTCCCGTGTCCACAGCACCATTTCTAAAAGGCTTAGTATTGAAGGACACCAAAAGGAGTGAAATGAACATTGCCTCAAACTCAAAATATGCTCAAGTCTTTTCCCCAGAACTTATGTGGAGCATTTAAAACTATTTATCTTCCCATCAGTTCCATCACTGGGTTTCCAGGCTGAGAGGCTGTCAGTTCTGACTGGCAGGGGTGGAATGGAAAGATTTTCAGTGATGACTGGGGAGGGTTGAAACAGGCTTTGAGATCAGTTTGCAGAGCAAAGCCAGAGGAGATTGGAATTCCTGTCCACGCTTCATAGAATCATAGAATCACAAAATGCTTTGGTTTGGAAGGGGTCTCAAAGCCCACCCAGTGCCACCCCCTGCCATGGGCAGGGACACCTCCCACTGGATCAGGGGCTCCAAGCCCCATCCAACCTGGCCTGGAACACCTCCAGGCAGGGGATATCCACAGCTTCCCTGGGCAACCTGTTCGGATATCTCACCACCCTCATCATGAAGAACTTCCTCCTAATGTCGAATCTAAATCTCCCCTCTTCTAATTTCTCAAGCAGCTCTGAGCCATGCAGAGCAAGGAACTGCAGGCACAAAAATCCCCCTTGGTACATGAAAAAACAATACTTAATTTTCCCCTGAAATATCTTTTTGTCGAGTTCTTATTCCACAATTCCTGTGTGGTGCCAGGACTTCCAGGCACAAGCTTACCTTTCAGTTTTCTTTGCTTACGTTGTTCTTTGACTTTAATAAAGTTCCTGTGAGATCCCCGTGGGACCGTGCTAACCCAACACTCAAGACAAAGTGCAACTGCACCTCATAGTAGCTGGCAGCACAACTGGACAAACCCGTGCTATGGCATAGACACTGCCAGTTTCGACAGATCACAGCTCAAATGGTAACACAGGTCCCTACTAAAACCTCCCACTGCTAGAGGTAATCCCAGCACGTTTCACAGGCACCGGTGTTTTCAGTGGCAAGGGACTTGGTGACACCACCTCAAAAACCTCAAAAGCATGAACATTGTTATGACATGGACTAAACACACATACCCCAAGATTTTCTCAAGTGTTGCAAAGCAGTGTCTAATTCTGCCTTAAATGTGTCGTCTTTGCCTGAAAAAGGACCAATTCGGTCCAAAATATCTGCGTTCAAGGGGCTTGATCCAACTGCCTACATAAAGATGCCCGGTCTCCTTGCCACACACCTGACCTTGAGTTCTCACTGACATCAATGGTTCAGCTGCAAGGACACAAATAACCAGTTGCAAGTTCTACTCATCTGACCATATTGCTCTGCCTAAATAATCACCACACCATCCTTCTAGTTTGGGGTATGAGTATGGTGTGCGAAACACCCAACATGCCTCTGAAAGGCATTCACCAACTGCTCAAAGCATCACAACCCTTGGAGCCAGATGAAGAATTTTTCTAAAATAACAGTTGCTGCTGCATGGAAGCCAGGCCTATCTTTGGGAAGTGGCTACAGGTTCAAAATCCTCTTGACAGGACAGCAAAAGCAGTTAGTAATGTGCTTATGTCCACTCTCACTCCAGAGCAGGACCAGGTCATTGGAGAACACTAAAAGACTTGCCTATGTATCTGTTCTGACGTGGGTTTCCCCTCTCTTTGAGTCTCAGCAAGACAAAAAGCTTCACTTTGAAATGAGAGTACCTGGAAAGTACCCCAAGGGCCCTGCAAAGACCAGCCAGGTCCAGGGAGGCTCCTGTAGCTCAACAGCCACCTCAGCCAAGCTCCAACGTCCACTGCCGCAGCAGTCACTGGGGAGCAGAGGAAACAGATTTTCGGTTCTGTGTGAGGTGGGTGTTAGATCCTCTCCAACAGGTCTAAATGGGGTTTGGAAGGCAGGAGTACATCAGAGCTTCATAGACCTGCTCCCAGTGTGCAGCCTGATGTCTCCCAGCGCGAGCGTGGAGCACAGTGCTGCTCAGCCGGGTCACTTGGAGTTCAGTGAACACAAAGCTCTTAAGACCTGACACTCAGAGTGTCATAAACACCCGGCTCTTCTAAGAAAAGAGACAGCAGATTCATAACCCCTGCCTGGGATGCAGCCATCAGCAGGTGACACTGACCCGGATACAATTACTAAGAGGTTACAGAAGTGTTTTTTCTCCTTCAAGTAACTTCATGGCAAAGTTGGAGACAGAACCTGCTACACCATTGAAAACCAGTTCTATGCTGAGCTCTTGCCTGCAGTGACCTCGTGCAAGTCCTGCTGCCCCCTTAGGTTTACTTCATCAGCATTGACCCAAAGAGGAAATGAAAAGAAAAGAGACCATCAAGAACACTTCCCACCACCTCAGAGCATCCTGTCTGCCCTCAAATTATGGCGTGTGGGTGTGGGGAATGGATTGTGCATGTCTACAAATTACTGCCCAGTGAACAACGGAGAAGTGCAGCTTTGATAGCAAAAGGACACAGCAGCGTCTCCTCCACTTGCTTCTCAAAGAACGGGATCCATCTGTACTTCCCTCCTCCTTCCAATGAGTCCCGGTCGCTGTTTAAATGAGAATGCTCCATGTAATGGCATGGGATCCCCAAACAACCCTGCTGTGATGTCATGTTCCCTTCCTCTCCAATGGTGGACAAGCCAGGAGGTCAGTGGAGCAGATGGCTTGGGATCAGTAGTGTAGAGCAGAGCTGCTTGCTTTGTCACTTCACCTATGATGCCAATTTTAAATCATTGGGATGCTTTTCCATTGAGCGCTCAACACTGAGACCCGTGGGAAGATTTCAACACTAAAAAGATTAAAAGCAAGATGTAAATATGGTCTGCTTGATGTTAAGTTCTTGGGTATTTAGGAGGTAAAAAAAAATATAAGGCTAATTAACCCAATTTGCAGTATTATGTCTGTCATAAGCACTTAACTCAATTCAAGTCAACTTAAGCCAGAAAAAGGATGAAAAGGAATAAGCACATTAAAAGACCTGTAGGTAGGGAAGGTCTTGCCTGATCCAGTGGGGGGGTGACCCTGCCCATGGCAGGGTGGTTGGAACTGGATGATCTTTGAGGTCGCTTCCAACCCAAAACTTTCTATGACTCTGTGATTCTTCGTGGCCTCTAGAGAGCCAGATACAGACCAGATCTGCTCTGAGATGGTTCTCTTCCATCCTTTTATGAAGTAGAAATCAAAAATGCCATAAAAAGCAGAAGGGCAACAAGATCAAGATAAAGAAAATGCGAGTTCACACTCATCACTGCAAAGCAATGTTCAAAGCTCATGTAAAATGGATGAGCTGCCTGACCAGCACAGCCTCACGCCAGTGCTGGAGCACACAGGTGAGATCTTACGTTGAAACCTTGCCTGATTCAACCATCTAAACAACCGGTCCATTTCAACAGCCCAAACCACCACCTTCACTCATTACATTGCAAATTAATTTCAATCTGAGCTTGATTGAAGGCTTCTTTTCAGCACAAGCCCATCTCCACGCAGGCAGCCTGCTGGCTGGCTTATATCCATTGCCAAGACTGAGCAAATACAGCAGCTTTGTTATGTCCGGGACTCTCCAGAGCTGCCCACAGGACAAATACTCTAACTACTGCAGTAGGATTAACCAAGAAGAGCCCTGGAGCAGGCATATACACTGTCAAGAGCTGTAACACAACCCAATATCCAGACAGGTTGTGCTACGCCCCTCTGTGTGTCCCTGGTGGTCAGGTCAGGGACTGCCTCTCTGCCACTCCCAGTGCACAACCAGCGAAACAGAACAGGCTGTTTCTGTTGTGTTCAATTGGGAGTTATCTAGGAAAACATCACTCAAAGTCAGGGGGTCACAACTCCATAACAGACTGTGCGCTGTCCCCGAGGTCACCTTCTCTCACGCCAGATGGCTGCACTGTCTGGATATCAAACTTCTCAGTGCAGAGGTTGCCATTCTTGATCAGGGAGTGCAGGGACAGGATGGGGGGAACGGTTTTCAGCTGCAAGAGGGGAGATTGAGCTGAGACCTTAGGGAGAAATGTTTCCCTGTGAGGGTGGGGAGGCCCTGGCCCAGGGTGCCCAGAGCAGTGGTGGCTGCCCCATCCCTGGAGGTGTTCCAGGCCAGGCTGGATGGGGCTTGGAGCCCCCTGATGCAGTGGGAGGTGGAACTGATGCAGAGGGGGTGGAACTGGATGGGCTTTAAGGTCCTACCCAAACCATTCTGTGATTCTGTAACTCTATGACTTGCGAATGTTTTATGATGGCCCGTTCGTGCCGTTCCTAATGCCCTTTCAGAAACGGTACCCGTCACTAGCACAGGGCACACCTGGGGGACACGATGCACCTCAGGCACCGGGGCACAGAGTGGTGCATGTAAGACAAAAAGGCGACTGACAGATTGATTGACATGGGGTAGGGGGTTGAGATGTATAATTGGCACCGCCACTCTGGATCCACTGCCATAAAACAACCCCCTGCGAGGTAGGTGCTGCAGAGGGGTGAGTTCACAGCCCTCAGCTGAGTTCCTGTGATACACCCACTGTAACAGAGGCAATTCCAGGGCTCCTGTGTACGATAAGGTGAAAAAATGGTTAAAATGCACTTGGAGTCTAACGTCCAAACTATAGACCTGGGAGATGATGGACATGAGCTCCATTTCTTTGTAAAGTGGTATTTCTGAGGCACAATTCTTGCATCAAGGTGAGACCACCCCGCAGTGTGTCTTTGAGTTCACAGCAGAAAGGGTCCAATCAGCTGCCGGAAAACGGCACACTGGAAATGCCCTGCTGCCAGAGTCTCAGTGCAGGAACACAGCTGTCCCTGCTCCATCAGGCTCTGGTTAGTCACCTCCCTGGTCCCTTAATCCTCTTCTCTCCAGGAACCAAGGCGCAAGCCCTCCCTGTTTCAATGCCACCACCCCAATGCATTTACGTAAGTGCAAGTGAGGGGCTCAGGAGGGGGATATTCCTGCAGATGAGAGTACAAGTTTTAGCTCAAGAGAGAGATGTTTCATGGCTTCAGTGTCTTTGCTGCCCCCACATCGCCTCCCCCTCTCTGTCCCTCCTTCCTGATCTGATACCTGACAAAACCTCAGGGTTTCACCCCTCACAGAGGACTCTCCCCAGATGGGAGCATCTCAACACTGAGATAATGGGAGCATGGGACATTTTTGGTGTTCGCCTTTGCCCTCACCCTGCAGCACAGTCCTGCCTCTCTCTCCCTGCTGCTTCCTTGTGCTCTAGGGCTTCTCTTGACCCTCCAGCACAGCTTTTACTGCTTGCAGCTGTAAACCACCTCTTCCTGCATGCACTGTTGGCACTCAACATAGCAACACCACTGCACCTGACAGTGGCAGGAGAAGGTAACCAGCCGGCTCTGGGTGTTATAGCCTCGTCCACAGCACATGCTGTCACAGTTGCCCTCCCGAGAGCAGATCCTCCCAGCAGTTCCCAGGGAGTATTTGCTGGGACGACAGAAACTGGGGGAGTCTTCCACGTAGACCAGGTCCGTAGAGCGGGGCGAAGCGGAGTGCCTGGGGGAATGGCTGTGTCTCTGTGGGCCGGCCAGCTCTGAGTGTCCCACAGCATCATTGGTGGTGCTGAAAACCTTGACGGCATCGTCATAGCGCAGCTTCAGCAGTCGTCCAATCTCATGGAAAGGTGAAAGCTGCTTCCAGCATGTCCGGACAGCACATGAACCAGAGACACCGTGGCACTTGCATGTGGTTTTGAGCCCGTTTTTCACAGCCTAATGAGGAAGAGAAGCAGTAGTCATTATCTACCGGGACCACCAGCCTCGTTCTGGGTAGAGGCAACAACTCAAATTGCAGACAACCTGGAAATACTCCAGTGTTATTGGCATAATTCCTGTTTTATGGAGGAAAAACTGAGAACCAAAACAAACCAGAGGAATGACTACAGAGTGGACTGGTGAGCCGGAGAGCAGAAAGCCTGAATGAGGACAAGTGTCTGAATACTGAGTAGATTCTTACTAAGCCTATTTGGAATAGCAGGAATAGTCAACTATAAAGCCGAGTGTCTGCAGCATGGTGGATTGTCTTCCCTGGAGGTGTTCAAGGCCAGGTTGGATGGGGCTTTGAGTAACCTGATCCACTAGAAAGTGTCTCTTCCCTTGGCAGGGAGATTGGATCTGGATGGACTTTAAGGTCCCTTCCAACCTAAATCATTCTATGATTCTATGATACTCGAATTCAGAGTGTGTTCTACTTGAACAAGTACTTAGACTCCATAAATGGAACACAGCTCAGTAGCCTGTAACACACAGGGCAAAATGCTTGATCTAATGGTCTCCCTGACCCAAACTTTTGACATGACAAGGTCCATAACAAATCACCAGCAGACTCATATCTGATCTTGAGTGCCAACCCTGAATCTAGTTCACCCATCCCACCAGCTCTGAAGCTCTAGCTGTTCTGCAGACTGTGGCAAAAGCTGTGGCAAAACCCATGGAGCAAGTCAGCCACCGAGTTTTACAGCTGTCAACGTGCTGCATATTGCTGTCACTCAGCCCCTGATCCCACCGGAGGATACGGGATGCTACTTTGCCATTCAAGATGCAACTCCTCACATCAAAGTTCAGGAGAATTTCCAGGGAACTCTCAGTACCATAAGATCCACAAGACATAGGTAAACAGGTCTGGTTTGTGAGGAGGAATAGTGAATACCCCTCTCATAAACAGCCTTGGCTGAGAATGGGTTAGAAGACTTACACTGAGTCCTAACTTCATGCTAGGCCTGCTAGCATAGCTCCTCACCTTGATGCCAACATTGGTGTTGTGGATGTCCACCTTGGCCCGCAGGTCTTTGCCAATCCTCTTCTGACCCAGGAATTTTTTCAGGAACTTGGTGCTATATTTGAGGTTGTCTCCACAAACGCCCCACTGCCAGGCCTTGCGGTTCTCCAGGTCCGGGGAGTCATCGCAGGTGCAGCGCTCCATGCGCCCAGCACTACACGCTCTGGCCAAGGAATGGGTGAGAGCTGCGGAGGACACTGCATAGAGGAAGGCAGTTTCCTTAAAACCTGCAAAGGAGAAGGATTAGGAGAAGGTAGGAGCATGAAAAGCAAAATGAAGTGTCCATCTGCCTCACTGGGTCTCCTGACTGTCCATGAACCAAAACCAGGTGCAATACTTAGGAATCCAGACCTGATCTCGTCTTGCAGTTGGCCCTGCTTTGAGCAGAGGTTGGAAGGCACCTCTAGAATTCATCCAGTCCAACCTCAAATCTTTCCAATGTTCTGTTCCCTCAAAGAATTCTCATACAGCTGTAATTATAGATCAGACCACTGACTGCTGAGATCTGGGTTAGGTCACCATAAATCTGACCAAAGAACAGGACAGAAGGTTCTTCTGAGAGTTATCAGTAAGAAGAGTGAAACACTGATTAACCATTAACATAATGATGAGGCTGCATTAGCATCTTGAAGACAAATTTCAAAGGAGCTCATTGGAATTCCAGAATTTTAGATGAAAGATGTAGCAACAGCATGGATGTGGATGAGAGAGACAAGACGACGTGGAGGAGGTCAAGGAGATCAATCAACAAACTGCTTCCTACATCAAAATTGCAGTTGTTGTGTCACTCGGACAAGTAATTTGCAACTAAGCTCTCTGGTTGATGATGCTCTGCAACATCTCTCAGGGTATGTGAAGAACAATGAAAGAATGTCACCAAATCCACCAACAGTTCTGGAAAAGCTGATAGAGAACACAGCCAATACAGGTTATGGGTAGCAACATGATGCTTGTGCCTTTTCATAGAATCACAGCATGACCTGAGTTGGAAGGGACTCACAAGGATCATCGAGTCCAACTCCTGTCCCTGCACAGGACACCCCAACACTCACCCCGTGGGGCTGAGGGTGTTGGCCAAAGGCTTCTGGAATATTGTCAGGCTGTGACTGCTTCCCTGGGAGATGTTCCAGTGCTTCACCACCTGGGTCAAGAATCTTTTCGTAATGTCCAACCTAACCCTCCCCTGGCATCTTCCTGCCATTCACTTGGGTTCAGAGAGAAGAGCTCAGCACCTGCTCCTCCTCCTCCCCGTGTGAGGAAGCTGCAGAGTGCAATGAGGTCTCCCCTCAGTCTCCTTTTCTCTGGCCTGAACAGACCAAATGACCTCAGCTGTTCCTCATACTGCTTGCCCTCTAAAAACTTCAACAGCTTTGTTGCCTTCTCTGGACGCTCTCCAGGACTTTGATGCCCTTTTTATCCTGTGATGCCCAAAACTACACCCAGTGCTCGAGGTGGGGCTGCACCATTGCAGAGCAGAGCGGGGCAATCCCCTCCCGCAAAAAGTGAGAGGTGATTTTTAAACAGTGGCTGACCCAAAAGAAAGAACTCAGAGAGGTTAAGATATATTTGAGACCCTAAGTCTGAAAAATAATTCCAGAAGCTGATCTCCAAACGTTTTATCCAATATTCCAATAGGATAACGTTCCCAATATCCTATCTGACCTATTGAAACCACAGAGAGGAGAGCATTTTAGAAACGCAGAAAGAAGGCAGTACCAGTCAGCTCCACCTACCCTGCTAAATCTGACTTTGTGGAACACCACACTGCTTCTGCTATTTCTGACCAGTGTTGGTTTGGTTTCTTCTGTGGCACCCAACGTAGGTGCTGGCCAAGTTGCAGCCCACTTGAAATCAGAGACCATTGTTTGTGGTCAGGCCACTGGAGACAGCAGTAACTTATGGAAACGAGCAGACATAGACTTAGACTTTCAAATCATCGCCTTCTTCTCTCCCCTCCCACCTCCTTTTATAGCAAAGGTTCCATGTCAACAGGCTGCCGAATGCTTGTCGGAAAAGTCTAGGGTGACTCCTTCCACTTTGTCATAAGGAACCGATCAATGTTTGGTTGTTTAATTCACAAATCATGTGATTAAAGGAAAAACTGAATGATCCTTAAGCCCTTATGGAATAACAATGAGAAACAGAGCAGCTGTTGAAGCTCAATTTTCAGTAGGACATAGCACAACTGAACTGCAATCGGCTCCAACAAGCATGGTTTGAGACAATCTAAATGGAGGTTTCTCCATCTGCCCTGGGTGTCTACAGTCCCACTGTGTCAATGGAGCTCTTGTCACCACAGCTAGTGGAGCCTGGAGCCAGTGCCCAGGCTGTGAGGTTTGGGGATGAGTCACTGTCCTGGCCCCGTTGGCTGAGCTGCCAGTGACAATAATGAAATCTTAAACATAAGAAGGAGATGGAACTGTTGGAACCATTCCAGAGGAGGCCACAAAGATGATCCAAATGTGTTCTCTGCCATGAGGACAGGTTGGTAGAGCTGGGGTTGTTCAGCGTAGAGAAGGCTTTGGGGGGACCTCATAGCAGCCTCCCAGTGCTGAAAGGGGCTCCAGGAAAGCTGGAAGGGGCTTTTTAGTAGTGCCTGGAGTGACAGGACGACTGGGAACGCCTTTAAATTCGAAGGGGGAGATTTAGATTGGACATTAGTAAGAAATTCTTCACAGTAAGAGTGAGGAGGCCCTGGCCCAGGTTGCCCAGAGCAGTGGTGGCTGCCCCATCCCTGGAGGTGTTCCAGGCCAGGTTGGATGGGGCTTGGAGCCCCCTGATGCAGTGGGAGGTGTCCCTGCCCATGGCGGGGGGTGGCACTGGATGGGCTTTAAGGTCCCTTCCAACCCAAACCATTCCGTGATTCTGCGATTCTTAAACACTCAATACAAGAGGACACATCTAAATGCAGGCATCTCTGCTTTTGAGTTTAATTGCAAACATCCAGCACAGAACTGAGTTTCAAGATGCTGAAGCAAGCCAACTTCTCTGGTAGGACCTTACAAATGTCCAAGTCTTCCCCTGAGCTCTCTGGAATTACTTCCCCAGCTCAGCAGCCTATAAATACAGAAAGACGTCTGCCGCAATGGCAAGGCACTGTTCTACGTGGTGCGCCCTAGACCTCAAGGAAAACCATAGCAGGAGGTGTTTAGCCACGTGGTGATTCTGTCAAAGGAAAGACACTCCAGGTCAAAGATTTTTCAGTGCTACAATACAGACAGTGGGAACATTTCAGAACAAGTGGAAGAGACATCCTGGGCAGGGAGAGCAGGCCAGAAAGCTATGGAATTGTGGAAAGATTTAGGACGGAAGGGCTTCTCAAGGTCTTTAATCCAACCTCCTGCACAGAACAAGGGTGACTCCAATGGCAAATAAAGTTGCTCAGGGCTCTGTCTAGCTGAGTTCTCAAAATCTCTGGTGATGAAGTCATAGAATCATAGAACAGAATTGTAGAGTGGTTTGGATTGGAAGGGACCTCAAAACCCATTCAGCTGCACCACCCCTGCCATGGGCAGGGACACCTCCCACTGGATCAGGGGGCTCCAAGCCCCATCCAACCTGGCCTGGAACATCTCCAGGGATGGGGCAGCCACCGCTGCTCTGGGCACCCTGGGCCAGGGCCTCCCCACCCTCAGTGTGAAGAATTTCTTCCTAATGTCCAATCTAAATCTCCTTCCAATTTAAAGCCGTTCCCCCTCATCCCATCCCTTCCCTCCCTGATCCAGAGCCCCTCCCCAGCTTTCCTGGAGCCCCTTTCAGCCCTGGGAGCTTCTCTAAGGTCTCCCCAGAGCCTTCTCCTCTCCAGGCTGAACAACCCCAACTCTCTCAGCCTCCTCACAGCAGAGGGGCTCCAGCCCTTGGATCATCTCCGTGGCCTCCTCTGGACTCGCTCCAACAGTTACACACTCTTCCTGTGCTGAGGATTCCAGAAATGAATCCAGGACACACTGGGACATAATCATTTCTTCCCTCTTGCACTCAGAAGACCTTTAACATCATGTGGGTTTCTTAGGGATTCTCTAAGACCATGGTGTTATCGAACTATTTAATCATTTCTAAACCCCTTCATCACTCCTGGGGTGAAAGGCGCACAGTCCATTGTCTGACTGACAATTTCCAAGGCAGCAACAAAACAGCAGTAGGAGTGAGAAACAGATCCAAAGTGGCAGCTGAAACTGTTCATATTCTTTGCGAAAGAAACTACCCATTTGCGCAGTAAAGGCGAGCTAATAATCGCTTCCAGCCAGCTGTCCTCTCACACAGGAGATGCACAGAGCATACTTTGCTGTCTTAAATCATTATTTGATCCCTAAGATTGTGCAATAAAAGTTTATCCTCATCTGCCAAAACAGGTTTTAAATTACAGGTGATATTTTACTTTGTCAGTCAGGAGCCTCTGGAGATGTCGAGGCTTGCCACCACGCGATACTGAAATGGTTTCCAGCTATTTGAGGATGAGGATTATTCAATTGTCATTCTTAAGTTCTTTGAGGTTGATAAAGGTACGGATGTCAGAAAGTCATTCAAAATGATCACAAAGTGTGCTAAAACATTCACAATAGAGGCTTGCAATAAAGCAAATCTGGTCTTGTCCATGTTGTTTTGCTAAAATATTAACTTAATACTTAGTTTAACGAAATTTCATAATTTTAAATGGAAATTTCTTCTTTTAGGAAGACAGTTTTTACACTGAGGATGGTGAAACACTGGCACATGTTGCCCAGAGAGGTGTTCCCATCCCTGGAAACGTTCAGGTCCATTTGGGTGGAGCTCTGAGCAACATGATTGAGTTTTCAATGTCGTTGACCATGGTGGAGGGGTTGGACCAGATCATCTTCGTGGTCCTTTCCAACTCAAATCATTCTGTGATTCTATGAAATGTTAAAAGAAATCACTGCCAATGCTAATTAAAATTAACATTTTAATTTCATCAGAATAAATACTCACTTTTTTAAAGACATGAACCTACTGAACTTTAGCAAAGGACTGAAACTCAATAATAGTGAAGATTACAACTTATCAAATGCTGATAAGCTTTCCTGAAGGACTGAAGCTCAGTAACAGCCTGGTCAGGCATCATTTGGATGAGGACAGGTTCACCAGTTTGTGTAAATCCTCTGGGAACTTTCAGTAGGAAAGAGTTTCAGGCTCCATCTTCATTCTGTTTTTCTCAGACTCTCATAATTTCATACAATCACAGAATGGTTTGGGTTGGAAGAGACCTCAAAGCCCATCCAGTGCCACCCCCTGCCATGGGCAGGGACACCTCCCACTGCATCAGGGGGCTCCAAGCCCCATCCAACCTGGCCTGAAACACCTCCAGGGATGGGGCAATTTAAAAGATTTATTATGCTCCTTCCCACCTCAAATAGAGAAGTTACAGCACATTTTCTTCCTTTAAAGCCTTCTATAAAACAGAAGCCACTCTGTCTGAACTCCTGAAGAAACTCCAGATACATGTGAGGTCTTAGGAGATACTTGTAACCATGCAGTGAAATGCCTTAAAGCTGATAAGGAGCATTTTCAAACAGTAAATGAGGATTAAATTCTTTATCTGAGAACAAGAGAGATTTACATATGGAAATACCCAAAGAGCTAGAAAGAGCCTTTCTTAAAAACCTCCCTTGACCTAAAGCACAAATCCTTATTTTTGTTGAAGGTTTCCATGCTCACTGCAGGGAGTTGGACTGGATGACCTTCATGATTCCTTCCAACCAAAACTATTCTATGACTCCATGATTTTTCACAGCACCATCCCTGCTTGCCAGCCAAAGATGATGGTCAGCCTAGGAAAGTCTGGTCTCAGACAAAAATCCACAAGCCAAGGGTATGAAATTCCTTCTCCTTTTCAATCCATGACAAATCACACAGGAAAGATGTGGATAAGGCAGATTTTGTGGCAAATTGCACAGCTCCCATTCCCAGGTGCGAGAGCCGCTCTCTGTGCTCCCTGCTCACTGCCCCATGTCCGTTGCTTAATTTGAGACGCACGCTCTGAGGGCTACGGCATTGAGAGAGATCTTATACTGCAAACACAAGACTACCTTGTACCTCGCTTCAGCAGGCTGGTCCGTCCCTCCAGGCTGCAGTTCCAGCGCTCACTGCGAAACTGGTACTGGCACTCCATGATCCCAAGCCGGATGGCATCCCGCAAGGTGTCTGCCAAGCCAGGCTCCCGCCGGCACAGCCTCTTCTGCTTGCGGGACAGCTTCAGCAAGTCACACTGCTTGACGTGGACCTTCCCCTGGGCAGAGTTTGTGGAGGGTCCTGGGGCTGGGAAGTGGGTCAGAGCTTCTTTCCCAGTCAAGCTGGAGAAAGTGGAAAAAGCAGTGAGTTATGGGAGATGGCAGTCATGGAAGAGAAAGGACGATCAGAGGGAAGGATATTCAGAAAGCTGCTGGTCAGGATACAGTTGGTTAGATCTAGAATCCCATCTCCACCACACATCAATTCAAAGTAGGAGACTGTGGGGAGCAAGAAGAAATGCATGTGTGTTGTCACCAGCAACCTCGGGAGGAGCAGAAGGTTTCTTCCATCCATGAAGAAAACATGTTTACACCCCTCCAGGCCTCTTTAGTTCACCACGACATACAGACATTTGTTCCACTCAACGCTGCTGCAGGTCCCTGCGTGTCTTAGCTCTGTGCTAATTCAACAAAGCATTAGCCACGTCCTTCCAGGGTTGAAGCCAAACCACTACACACAGCTTGGAGAGACCAATAGGGACACATTATCAGTGACCACCTTTGGAGAGCAAGCACAGCTTTCATTGGAAAACATTTTATGGCTGAAAAAAGAAAGGTGGGGTCAACTAAATACATTGCCCAACACAAACAGCAGCGCACGGACATGTGTCGGTATGTAATTCAGCTGAGAAATGCCACAAACTTTGAGGAAAATGGTTTCACTTTTCATGGCAAGACAACGTGTTTCTTGAAAAATATATCTCCCTTCATCCTGCCCAAAGAAGTGGTGGCTGCCCCATCCCTGGAGGTGCTCAAGGCCAGGTTGGATGGGGCTTGGAGCCCCCTGATCCAGTGGGAGGTGTCCCTGTCCATGGCAGGGGGGTTGTAACTGGGTGATCTGTAAGGTCCCTTCTGGCCCAAACCATTCCATGATCTTTAGGATGCTTTAAAACACAGAGGCATTATTTTACATTGATGCAAGGCTTGAGGGCTGCAAACAAATTGGAAAAGTCATGCACAACCCCTGCTGGGTGCCAGTCCTGATTAACACACAGGAAAGAACCACAGAATGCATCAACTTCTCTACCCCCTAAAATGCCCAAACCAGCCAGATAAATGGAAACCTCTAGGAGGTCTCCTTATGTCCTTTATGTCTGGACACATCTCAGCCCCAACATTGGCATTTACAGACTATGCCTCCCCTCTAAACTCCATTGTTTCCTTTGTAAGTCCACAGGTAGTTCAACATGGATAAACAGATGAGCCAGCTGGTTCTTGCTCCTCTGCCCCAGTGAGTAGGTTGGTACAAAGCCAAACAAGTGATTCTGCACAGCAGTGCAGGAAGTGAGATGCTTCACCTCTGCACCTTTGTCAGGTTCCTTGTAAAAGCATGGCTCTTCTGCAGCCAAGTTACCTGACCAGGGCTGACTGGTCGTGTTTCTGCACTGCAAATGCCAGCCTGTTCTAGGAGAGAGAGAGGAGGAAAGTCTGTGCCAGTGAACATGACAAGTGCCCATGTTGGCTACCACCCTCCAGTTCACCAGTAAAAGATTTTAACCAGTGGAGGCGGCCAAAATGAAAACCTGCCTGGCTCCACAAAAGACTGACAATTCTAACACTCAGCTGTTCAAGTAAGGGTTGTTCAGTCTGGAGAAAAGGAAACTGATGGGAGACCCTTTATCTTTCTACAGCTGCCTAAAAGGAGGTTGTAGCAAGGTTTTGTTCTCTTCTCCCTGGTGGCCAGTGACAGGACAAGGGGAAATGGCCTCAAGCTGTGCCAGGGGAGATTTAGGTTGGATGTTAGGAGGAATTTCTTCACTGAAAGGGTTCTCAGGCACAGGCAGAGGCTGCCCAGAGAGGTGGGGGAGTCGGCATCTCTGGAGGTGTTTAAAAGGTGAGTAGATGTTGTACTTGCAGACATGGTCTGGTCGTAAATATAGCAGGACTGGGTCGGTGGTTGGACTTGACCTTAAAGGTCTTTTCCAACTGAAACCATTCTATGATTCTACGATTCTGTGACTGTACTCTTATAAGGGACGTAATCTTTATTTTGGAGGATGTAAGTCAAGCACTGCAGCTGTGATTTTAGTCCTCCACATACTTTAGACATCTATTTCTGAGCTCTCTGTCTAGAACTCTTTCTAGTCAATCCAGTCTACCAAAGCATGGGAGTTCCAGCACAATTCAACTGACCAAACCCCGCAGCACTTCCGTATTCCTTCTTGCAGTAGCCTACGACCTCCAGATGCACTCGCACATCTGCAATTAGCCACAAGCACAATTAACTAATACATGGATATCCAGAGACCTGCAAACTATCCAAGAACCAAGGAATCATTGTGAATTACACAGCAAGTATTTCATGTTAGAAACCGAGTGGGTGAGAACAATCTTATTCCTGTTGCCGATGCTGAACTGGGGCACAGAAACACGAGGTGTTCCAGTGAGAGCCCAGAGATACAGGCAATACTGGAAAAAGAGAGATATTGGGGGCCAAGTTCAGCCCAAGAAACTGGAATTAAGACAGCTTAATGAGCTTCAGAGAGCAACTCAGATCGCGCAGTTCAAAGCCCCGAGTGACACCAGCACTGCACGAAGGATGTGGCAGTCCTGAGCTGGAGGACCTGGAGTGAGGGACAGAAGATTGACTCAAGTGACTGGGACAAGCACATGGTGAGCAAGTGTGAGCCTGATGCACTGTGGTGTTTATAACCAATATCGGCACTATATTTCCCTGGGTGCATAGGCACTCGCTCTGCACAAGCTGTGAAGCTCAAGAAGGTCAAGATATGCCAACTCCAGCACAGGCAAGGAGAGGCTTAGGTGTCAGCAAAAGTCTGACTTCTTAGGGATGCTCAGACTGTATCTAACGCACTGAGAAAATGCTGGGTTCACAAAGAGATGTTGCTTTTACATCAGATGGGGGAATAACAACACCTATTCAGAAAGTTGGAGGCCTGGACTTTGCTTGGTAGTGGAAATCCAGAATTCACATTCCAGGAAAGTGCACTTGTTGACAAGTTAAATGTGAGATGTGGTTATTCTCCATTTCCTCCCATGCAGAAAAACTTCCCAAGTTCACAGCACAGAGAGAAGAAATAAGTAAAACAGAGCTGACTTGGGAAAGAAGAGATTAGGAGCCTCATATAACAACACTGCTCACTGCTGGAAAGCCACATGCATAGTTTTACTAAACTCCTGTACACCAAGCCACTGTTGGTACATGCCCACAGAACTACCAACCAAGCCAAGCATCCTAACTCCTCAAAAACCCCTTCTCAGAACGAAAAGAGCTCCCCTCCTGCCAGTCTCCACCCTCATTTTAGTGTCCTCCACCCCACCTAAACCAACATTCATCCCTTGGCAGATATTGTTGAGGCAGTAGTTTCACTGGCTAATCAGACGGGTCATCTCCCTCCTACGGAAGATGCGATCAGCGCGCAGCACTTCCCTTTCACAGCAGCATCAGAAACAGCAGGAGCTCTAGTGTAGAGGCTTGGTGGCTCGGTTGCCAAAACAGTCCAATAGTGCAGACCTCAACTGGGGATAAAACAGAATGGTGAATTTAACTGCTCGCTTTCTGTTCTTGTCATTATAAATTTCATCCAAAAGGGCATTACTGGCCTAAAACCCATTAATCTCTTCTCAGGGGGAAAAGATGTATTAGAGTGGTGTTGTCTAGTAGTGGTCAACAGCTAAGCAGGACCCAGAGGGTGAGAGCTGAGGTCAGACATTTAGACCCTGAGCAGATACAACTTAACTAAGGGCTACAGAGCTCCCCCGGGATTGTCAGGTGCTTTGATGCATTATCCTTGAGGAGCAACCGTAAAGCCAAGGCTGTGCTCTTCTGTTGCTCAACAGATGTCGAAGTATTCAAATCACAGTGCTGACGAAGAAAGGAAAACACTGTGCAAAAGTCCAGAGGAGGCCACGGAGATGATCCAAGGGCTGGAGCAGCTCTGCTATGAGGACAGGCTGGGAGAGCTGGGGTTGTTCAGCCTGGAGAAGAGAAGGCTCCAGCGAGACCTTAGAGCAGCCTCCCAGTGCTGAAAGGGGCTCCAGGAAAGCTGGGGAGGGGCTCTGGATCAGGGAGGGCAGGGATAGGATGAGGGGGAATGGGTTTCACCTGGAAGAGGGGAGATTGAGAGATGAGATCTTGGGGAGAAATGTTTTGCTGTGAGGGAGGGGAGGCCCTGGCCCAGGTTGCCCAGAGCAGTGATGGCTGCTCCATCCCTGGAGGTGTTCCAGGCCAGGTTGGATGGGGCTTGGAGCCCCCTGACCCAGTGGGAGGTGTCCCTGCCCATGGCAGGGGGTGGAACTGGATGGGCTTTGAGATCCCTTCCAACCCAAACCAGTCTAAGATTCTGTGATTCTAGGATAACTTTCAATTCTCATAAGTAAGCAGAGAAGTTAAAGGAGATGCCCAAGGTCATGCAGTGGACCAGTGGCACAGCCGGGAGCAGAAGCCACTTTCAGAATCCTAACAGACACAGCTAAGAGTAATCGTATGAGTACAGGCTTGCAGGCTCTGACTGTATTAACTATACCTGTGTTTTATTAGGGTAAACCCAAAATTTTCTCAGATCAAGATCACGGTACGAGAACATTCTTACTAGATTAAATATGAGATATGCAGATATTTGCAGTTAGGCAAAGTGCACGTCACTTTTAAGTGATTTAGAGTTTATTATCTACAGATCATACGGCAAAAAAATAAACTCTTTGAATTAATGCACACCTGCTGGCAATCTGAGAGAACAGTAAGGATCTCAAACTTTTATTTCTCTCTACTTTTCTCTCTAAGCACTTTGCTAAATTCATCTGTTCCCTTTAATCTCCTTCCAGCCACATTCCAGCTGCTTATGAGACTTTTAATGAGAGCCTGTGCCTGCGCAATGCCCGGTGTCCTCTGGATCTGAAAGGTCTTTAAAAAACCCTAAAAATACACCTTTTCTACCTCTTCCAAGGAAGGAGGAAAATCAAAGGGAGCCACAACACCACTGCATATCTGATTTCAGGGGCCTTTCATGTTCCACAGAAATACCTACACCCCATGGAGAGCTGCAACAGGCTTTCAGGAAAGGCTAAGAGAATGTGGGACATGGCGGATCAAATCAAGGAAGCTATGGTGCACAAAGGGTCCTCAGCTCTCCTCTCACCCTCAGTGGAATCGAGTTTTAATCCTTTCAGAACCAACACTATTTAAACCTCAGTCCCTGGACAAATGGATGACCTATTGCAGTTTCGACTAAATTGGATGGTCTCCCATGCTCTGCACCATCCACTGCCTACAGACAAGGTGGCAGAACTGCCCAGAGAAGCATCGCAGCATAAACTGTTGATCTCAAAGTCTTTTTACTTTTCTCCATCAGATCTGTCATCCCAGACCCTTATGAGAAGTGGCTGAGGAACCTGGGGTTGTTTATCCTGGAGAAGAGGAGCCTGAGGGGAGACCTCATCGCTGTCACAACTGCCTGAAAGGAGGGGGTGGGGAGGTGGGGGCTGGGCTCTTCTCACAAATGACAAGTGATAGGACAAGAGGAAATGGCCTCAAGTTGTGTCAAGGGAGGTTTATACTGGATATAAAGAAACATTTCTTTACCGAAAGGACTCTCAGGCCCTGGCAGAGGCTGCCCAGGGAAGTGGTGGAGTCTCCATCCTTGGAGATATTTAAGAGATGGGTTGGATGGTTTAGTAGTGGGCAGGTACGGTTGGACTCAAACATCTCAAAGTTCTCCTCAATCTTAATGATTCTAAAACCAACACATGACTTGCAGATCTATTGCGTAGTTTTGAAAATACCGTAACCTGTCAACTGACATCTTAATGTAAATATGAGTAACTGTACATTTCTTGAGATGTCAAGTGAACCCAGTTCACCCAGTTATCCCCATTCCTATGTTACCTTTGATAACTGTTGGTTATTGCAGCCTTTCCCTGACAAATCTAATGTACCAGATCTACTACAAACAGACTCTGTGGTCTGGTTCTGAGTGCTCCTGGAAAGATTTATGAAGATATTTCTCTTCCTGTTGAGTTGATAAATTAAATGCCCACGTTACTTACACACTTGTTGCTTGGGAGAAGACACCAGCACCCACCTTAATACAATCTCCTTTAAGAGCCCCCCCAAAATCCTTCCATCATTAAGCAAAGGTCAAAGCAAGCATGAAGGGAAGTACTTCTCCCAAGTAACAAGTGATAGGACGAGAAGAAATGGCCTCAAGTTGTACAAGGGAAGGTTTAGATTGGATATTAGGAAAAATTTCCTTACTGACAGGGTGGTGAAGCCCTGGCAGAGGCTGCCTGGGGCAGTGGAGTCTCCATCCCGGGAGGGGTTCAAAAAGCACGCGGCCGTGGCACCTTGGGACATGGTTTGGTCGGCACGGTGGGGTTGGACTGGATGAACTTAGAGGTCTTTTCCAGCCTCCATGATTCTGTGTGTTTCTATATGTTTCTATTTTCTTCACCGCTGCCAAACAGCAACACTTCACCCTTGCCAGATGCACTGCACACAACAGAAAGGGCTCAGGTCCTCTCTCTGCAGAACCACCTAAAAGCCTCCTTCACTTTTTATCACATCCTTGCAAGATTTTCTCAACTCAGTGTTCGAAAAGCCAAGATCTGGCTCATGTGCCCAAGTGCCTCCTGCTCCGCAAAGCTTAGCTGCAAACTGCTGCACCAGGGTCTAAGAACCCTTCCAATCCAACAGTTTGGAGGTGAGATTATTTCTCTCTTAAAGTGAGCAATTTCAGGTGTAGTTACACATCAGGACTTGTAAAATGTTCAAGTTCCTCTCTAGTCTCATCTCAAACTTGTGTTTGAAAGCACCCATGTACTAATCACCACCACTCACTCACTGAGTTCATAGACTTCAGTTTCCTTCTTGTGTTCATTCTTGTGATTTTGAAATTAAGAGGCGAGAGCGCGGGACACACCTGGGTCAAACCCTTTGAGGAAAAACCTTATGAAGTTAAACTATGGTCACAGACTCCAAGCATCATCAAAGGGCAGCACATCCAGATCTCGTACGCCCCAAAAGAGCACATCCCAAACAGATCATGGTCACAAACAGAAGAGGAGACAGAGGGGATCTCATGGCTGTTCCCTGCCTTCTCCCAAGGGAGGGAGGGGAAACGGGAGCTGAGCTCTTCTCTCTGGTGACCCATGATGGGACTGGAGGGGATGGCAGGAAGATGCCAGGGGAGGGTTAGGTTGGACCTTAGGAAGAGGTTCTTCCCCCAGCGGGTGTTGGAGCACCGGAACAGCTCCCCAGGGAAGCAGCCACAGCCTGACAATATTTCAGAAGCCTTTGGCCAATGCCCTCAGTCACCCAGGGTGAATGTTGGGGTGTCCTGTGCAGGGACAGGAGTTGGACTCAATGATCCTTGTGGGTCCCTTCCAGCTCAGGGCATTCTATGTTTCTATGATTCTACGATGAATGATTCAGGTTTGCCTAACGCGAGTCCAGCTTGAGCAATGATCTCTAACTCCTTTGTGTTAGGCATCTGGAAGGAAAGTGCAAACATTCACTTCCATCCCATACAATCGTGCACATTGCCCTGTAATTGGACCGCCAAACGCTCACTGCAGCCCAGCTCCTGTACAGAGTACAGGTATGACTGGGAAAGGCAGAGTCCTCCCTGTCAGCAGGTGCTTAGGTGTGACTTAGGCTAAATGATAGAATCAGAACCATAGAAACGGAACAGTCTGGGTTGGAAGGGACCTCAAAGCCCATCCAGTGCCACCCCCTGCCATGGGCAGGGACACCTCCCACTGCATCAGGGGGCTCCAAGCCCCATCCAGCCTGGCCTGGAACACCTCCAGGGATGGGGCAGCCACCACTGCTCTGGGCACCCTGGGCCAGGGCCTCCCCACCCTCACAGCAAAACATTCCTCCCTAAGGTCTCATCTCAATCTCCCCTCTTTCGGCTGAAAACCATTCCCCCTCCTCCTATCAGAATTAATAAACTTAAATCCATCTGTTTTCAGGAAGATTTCCAATAGAAAAGAAATACAAATAATTGTTCTAGGGAAATGGTGCCAAGTCAGCAGGTGCAAACAAATGCAGGAAGTGTCTGGTATATGATGGGAGGGTGGGTGGAGAAGGGACCCAGGTCCACACAGACCTATCCTGAATGTTACAGTCACTACCAGCAGTAGCCGGATGTACCAATGTTTAAGTCTCTCCTGCGCTCGCTGTGATGTATGAACCAACTGCTTTGGTTACCGTAAGGGAGTTTGAAAACCTGCCTGAGCAGCAGCTTACTCAAAACAAACCAAAACACTTCTTCACGGAAAATTCTGCATTGATCTAACCTGTTAAAAACCCTTTAACCCAAGAAAACTAACGTGTGAGGGAAGGACACACACTCAGGGATGATTCTCCCCGTCTACTCCTCTCTCATGAGACTCCACCTGGAGCCCTGGGTCCAGTTCTGGAATCCCCAACAGAAGGAGATGGAACTGTTGGAGCGAGTCCAGAGGAGGCCACGGAGCTGATCCAAGGGCTGGAGCCCCTCTGCTGTGAGGAGGCTGAGAGAGCTGGGGTTGTTCAGCCTGGAGAAGAGAAGGCTCTGGGGAGACCTCAGAGCAGCCTCCAGTGCTGAAAGGGGCTCCAGGAAAGCTGGGGAGGGGCTTTTTCCAAGGGCCTGGAGTGACAGGATGAGGGGGAACGGCTTTAAATTGTAAGGGGGAAGGTTTAGATTGGACATTGGGAAGAAATTCTTCACACTGAGGATGGGGAGGCCCTGGCCCAGGTTGCCCAGAGCAGTGGTGGCTGCCCCATCCCTGGAGGTGTTCCAGGCCAGGTTGGATGGGGCTTGGAGCCCCCTGATGCAGTGGGAGGGGTCCCTGCCCATGGCAGGGGGTGGCACTGGGTGGGCTTGGAGGTCCCTTGGAACACAAACCGTCCTGTGATTCTACGGTTCTGTGAGTTCCACCCCATTTCTCTGTCCCGCTCTTGCACGCATTGTCCCTCCCGCCCCGTCTCCTTTCTCTGGGTGCCCGGGAGCGCGAGGGGGGCTCCTGCCGACCCCCAGCACCCTTGTGCCTTTCTCCCGCCTCTCTGCCCGGGCCGTCCCCGCGGTGTCGGGGCGGCTGCAGGGGCTGCGCCAGACCTGGGACCCCACGCGCCCCCTCCCGCACCCCCAGCGCTGCCCGCGGGGAATCCGCGTCTCAGCCCCGGGTCCCCAGCGCTGCCCGAGGAGAATTCCCGCTCCATCCCGTATTCCAGGCGCTGCCCCGCGGAGAATCCGCGCCGCCTCCCGCATCCCCAGCGCTGCCCGCGGGTCCCGCGCGTTCATCCTGAATCCCAGCGCTGCCCGAGGAGAATCCGCACCTTAGCAAAGCACCCGCGGATCCCGCGCGCTCCCTCCCCAATCCCCGCGCGTTCCCAGGAGCTGCCCCGTGGAGAACTCCCGCTCCATCCCGCATCCCCAGCGTTGCCCGCGGGTCCTGCGCGCTCCATCCCGGGGTTCCCAGCGCCGCCTGCGGAGAACCCGTGCCCCCTCCCGCATCCCCAGCGCTGCCCGCGGGTCCTGCGCCCTCCCCCCCCCCCCCCCCCCCGCGTTCTCCGTGGATGCTCCGCGCTCCCCCCGCGTTCCCCGCGAGGGTGCGGGGCCGGGCCCGATCCCCGCGGGCGCTGCTGACCCGAAGTAGGCGGCGGCGGGCGGAGGCGGCAGGAGGAGGAGGAGGATGAAGGTGAGGATGAGGATGCGGGCGAGCGCGGCGGCGGAGCGCATGGTGCCCGGCGGTGCCGCTGCTCCGCGGGTCGCTGCGCGGTGCCCCGAGCCGCGGCTCTTTAAGGGGGAGGCGGGGCAGCCCCCCCCTCCTTCCATCCCATCCCGACCCGTCCCGTCCCGTCCCGTCCCGTCCCGTCCCACAGCCCTCGGCGATACCGGGCACCCCTGGGGCTCCCTGGGGACCCCCAGCCCCCAGACACACCCTACCGGTTCACATCCCATCCAGCTCCTCCATCCCAAGGCACCCCTAGGGGACTCCCAGCCCCCTCAGCGTATGGGCATGCCTTGCCAGGTCGAATCCCACACAGCCCCTCCATCACAGGGCACCCCCGCGGCTCCCTGGGGACCCCCAGCCCACCCAGTCCTCGGGGATGCTGTGTTGGGTCACATCCCACCCAGCTCCGTCCCAGAGTAGCCCTTGGGCTCTGGGGAATCGTAGAACGCAGGACACTGGCAGTTCCATATCCAGCTCTAGGATGCTGGATGGTGCCATACGGAATACTAACGGTGGATTCAGCAGAAGAACATCTCACATCCAAGCCTTATCGCTGTACGGCATCGCAGTGTGAGCTCTCAGTGCAGGAAACTGACCCGATGCATCAAGGAGAAGATGAACCTGCAGTGCCCAGGCACCTGGCATTCCTTCTGCTTGGGCTCAGTGCTCTGACGTTCATGGACACGGCAGGTAGATCCCAGCACGTGGCCTGGAGCACACTCCCATAGACGCATACAAAAACGGGCATTACATCGTCTGCCCCATCCCTGGAAGCGTTCTGGGCCAGGTTGGATGGGGTTTTGAGCACCCTGATCCAGTGGAGGTGTCTCTGCCCGTCGCAGGGGATTGGAACTGGATGGGCTTTAAGGTCCCTTCCAATCAAAACCATTCCATGTTTCTATGAAATTCTAGTGAGAAACATTCATTGGAGTCTCTAGACCAACCTCCTGTCCTGGGCCAGGCTGCTGCCAAATCTGGATAAGCTTGGTAGTGACTTTGCCCAGTGAAGTCCTGGAGACTTGCAAGGATGAAGATACATGCACGCATCTGGCTCCTCATCGTAGGGCTGCACAGCCCTAGAGGGGAAGGGTTATTTACAGCCCAGCCTGATCCTCCCAAGTGCAATTACACAAATATTTCCAGGGGAACTCAGAAACAAGTTTTCAGAACCCAGTAGTCACCATCGGGATGGATACGAGGAAGTTGCAACCCCCGTGTTCTGGGAACACTCCCATAAAATCACACGACTATGGAGACACATCCATGGCTGCGCTCTAGACGGGCACTTAGTCACGTGAAACCACTCTACTCAGGCACTGAATGGGGGTGGCAGCTTTGCTGAGCTGGTGGTGCATTGCTGCCTTTCACACCCCCTCCTCAGGCTGTGGATCTGGGAAGTTTGCTTTGCAAACAGCATAAAGGTCTGTGCAAGGCTGTGACCTGCAGGACTTTCTAATGACACTTAGAGAACTCCAACTGAACCTGTAGTTTATAGAATCATAGAATGATTTGGGTTGGAAGGGACATTAAAGATCATCCAGTTCCTCCCCTCCCTGCAGCAGCATCCTCAGATGTCCCTGATGGGGAGGGTACTGCCAAGACCTGTTCTGGATCGCTGAGACTGGTGCTGTTCTCCACTATGTACTTGGGCATCTTTTTGTTGTCCTACACAGGGGCTGATGCATGCCTACAACCATGCCTCTGCCTGGAGGACAGAGACTGGCTCTCCCACCTCCTGCCCACACAGGTGGGTTTAGAAGATGGTTTAAAGTAAGTAAAGACAACGTTAACAGTCACCGTCTCACACCAGTCCTACTGCAGTCAGGAGAGACTCCCATGCTCTGTTTTGAACCATGGAGGCACAGGAGGTCCAATAAGGTTGTCGTTTGGGAAGGGAAGCAGAGGAAGGTGTGTGGCTGCCAGGCCAGAGGAGTCCATGGCTTCATGAAGGGGGTAAGAAGGGAGTCTCAGATACCATGAAAAATGAGGTGAAGAAGAGCAACCCAACCGTCTTTACCCCTACAGAGGTCCCCAACACTTAATACTCCTTGCTGTCCTAGGATGCCACTGACTCCCCATGGCCTTCCCTTTGAACCTGCTCTGCTGTAGTCTCATATCTTAACTGTGTTGCCCAAATATTCAAGAAGCAGCAAAGTTCAATTTTTCTTACCCCTCTGAGAAGTTCTTCTTTTCTGCTCTCTGGAAGAGAAGCCAGTGGTGGAGGTCAGAGATGGGGTGGATTAACACATGGTCAAGTAATGCTTTGTGCTGACAGCAGAAATGAAAAAGGTTTTACCAGAGACGCGGCTGAGACTTAGATGTGTTGAGGACTTTGGAGAAGGGCATAATTCATCAAGGGAAGGGAAAACTGGTGGGAGTAGGGGGTAGCAAGAGTGCTAGAAAGTATCTACCCATATGGGTGAGAAGACTGCACTAACTTCTCCGCTTGTTCCACTGCACGGTGCAAGAACAAAGCTTAGGCTTTGCCATGGAGTTCACAAGCCAGTAAACCCTGTAAGAGACAGGAGAAAGAACAACTGTTTTCTGTCCTGGCATGTCTCTTTATCTCAGTTCCTGGTAGGGATACTTCAAGACTTGTCACTGTAGATCTCTCTCCAATTAAACTATTTTGTTTCAGAGCTGATCCACTCTGTGCTGTTTTGAAAGCAGTTTTAGGGGCATTCGCAAAGCACGATGGCCGTATTTCCTCTAAACCAGATGGTTTTCTGAGTCATCTGCTTGTTGTTCTCTTCACAACCCTACAGCCACTTGAGTATCGCTATTACTAGTTATTTCATACCTACAGTTTACATAGTTTTTTTATCTATGGCTTTTCAAGGACCTTTCAATAGAATTTCAGTCACCACCTGACTGTTTGGTTCACAAGAGGGAGGTGTGTAATGTAAAACCTTAGAGAAAAGGTATTTTGAGGGATTCATGAGAACCAAAGAAAAGTTCTCACTCAGTGTTTCTATATGTTGGAGCCTGGCTTCATAGAATCTTTGATACTCAGATGTTGAACATGTGTATTGGCAAAAATAATACTCACACTTTCCCAAACAGGGGCTTTGCAAAACCCACCCCAAGCTTCATCTAAGTTCTAAATTAGTTGTACAACCCAACCCTGATGAGAGAACAGTCCCATGCTTTGAAGGGGGCATCCAGAACCCCATGAAATTACTATGGTTTGTGTGTGTGTCCCAGCCCTCAAAGCAAAAGCCCCTTCCTTTCTCAGCAGAAGGAAGCTTTGAGATGGGCCAGCACAAATGCTTTCGAGCACCTTGCTCAGTGACTGCATGATGAGACACCAAAGAAGGGGAGATGGGTGGGGAGGTGAGACCACCATCCTCTCCTCTAGTTCAGACGCAATTTCCTCTTGGCTTCTGTGGAGCACAGAGTTGATATGTCTCATTCCCAAGATCTGTGTGACATTTCACATCTCTGTCATACTCACAGGAAGTTCATTCATCCCAAGAGCCAGGTCACACCTTCTGCAGTACTTTGTAATCTTCTTACTAACACCATAGTTTGTTAATAACACTTGCCCACAGCATTTTGCTGGGACTGGGCAAGGTGTTTATTGTAACAAAAGACAAAAACTGGGAGCAAGACAAGTCAGCTGGGTGATTTGCTTATATCCTGACATCCTCAGAGTTTGGGTGTCATGTGTCATGCCCTCAGTCTTTTCCTGAGGTATCTTTGGCTCGGCTTGTTGCACGATCCTCTTGCTTCTGCTGCACCCTTCTCTCTCACAGCAGGGTGAGGAGATGTACTTGAACTGCCCCAAACCTCCTGACTCCGGGCCGTGGTGTGACCTGAGGGTGCTTGAGCTGCCCAAGTTGCAAGTGATTCTCTCCATGGTTGTTAGGAATTACAACCACGGGCAGCTCGGCAACTGCCCAAGTAAGAATCGCTTTCATCCTTCTGACAGACCCCAGGCCTTCCAGTGGAGGAGTCCTGGCCCTCCTTTAGGAATGCCATCATTCGCTACCTTTTCTTTAGCAAAAGAGCGGTGAAGCCGTGGCAGAGGCTCCCAGGGCAGTGGTGGAGTCTCCACCCCTGGAGGGGTTCAAAAAGCATGTGGCTGTGACACTTCAGGACATGGTTTGGTCGGCACGGTGGGGTTGAGCTGATGGACTGGATGAGCTGAGAGACCTTTTCCAACCTCAATGATTCTGTGATTTGATTACCTACATTTCCCTGTACCTGCTCTGTTTCTCCTGGTTCTTCACTGTCAGCGAGGAGAGTGGAAGTGCACATACTCCATGGTCTGTCTTGGTCTCTAGCCGTAATCCTTGATATGTTCTGTTCTCTGTAATGACCATCCAGAAGATCTGAGATTATATTTTTATAGATTGTCCTTAATCAAGCAGTTGTTGTATGTTGGAAACTCTCTGTCCATGGAGAGAAAGTGGTGAATTAGATCAGATGTAGACATTCACATTGTACATATCCTCCTATCATGAGACAAATCTCTTCTCTTGTGTCCCATTGTGTTGCTGTGAAAATGGTGCTTTACCCACCCGCTATAAGCTAAGCAATAAATAAATCCTCAGCTCATCACAGGTGACGTTCTGGAGCACTGCCTGCTTCTGCCCTTCCTCCCCTAAGCGTTGCCGTGTAGCTTTGCTAACACCCTGCTGATCAGCTCAAATCCTGTGTTCAGCTTAGGGACCTTCAGTATCAGACATTGAGCTGGCAGAGCCTGTCCAGAGGAAGGCAAAGAAGCTCGTGAAGGGTCTGGAGAACAAGTCTTGTGAGGAGAAGCTGAGGGAACTGGGATTGTTTAGCCTGGAGAAGAGGAGGCCAAGGGGAGACCTCATTGCTCTCTAATCTCCCAAATAACAAGGGATAGGACGAGAGGAAATGGCATCAAATTGTGCCCGGGAAGGTTTGATCAGATATGAAGAAAAACTTATTTCAAGAAAGAGTGGTCAACAGGCCACTTCGACAGGAAGTTCCTGTTGGAAGAGGCTGCCCAGGTGAGAGTTGGAGTAACCATCCTTGGAGGGGTTCAAAAAGCATGTAGAGGTGGCACTTTGGGCCATGGTTTTGTAGGCACAGGGGTGACGCACTGATGGTTGAACTGGATGAGCTTAGAGGTCTTTTCCAGCCTTAACATTTCTACGATTCTATGATGTATCGGGATGGCTTATGTTCTTCCTTAGCTCAAGCCAGCAGGAAAGGCAAGAAACTACAACTCTTGTCTATGAGCGGTCTGATTTCAGGGCACTGTAAGCTGAGATTCAGGCACAGGTCACCCCCCTCACAGCTCAAACAGTGCTGCAGTGGAACTAGGAAAAGTCTGGAGAATTACAGCAACACTGATGGAATATAGAGAAGGGCATCTGTAGAAGGAGCTGCTGAGTAGGCTGGAAGATTTCAAAAGAAATGTTTTCCTATGAGAGCGGGGAGGCCCTGGCCCAGGGTGCCCAGAGCAGGGGTGGCTGCCCCATCCCTGGAGGTGTTCCAGGCCAGGTTGGATGGGGCTTGGAGCCCCCTGATGCAGTGGGAGGTGTCCCTGCCCATGGCAGGGGGTGGCACTGGATGGTCCCTTCCAATCCAAACCATTCCACAATTCTACAGTTCTTCAGCTTGGAAAAGAGACGATTGACGAGGATACAGCAGAGGTCATCCAGGCCAAGTGGCTGATAGAGAGTGCACAAGAACTTACAATTACTGGGGCATGAAACTGAGCCAGCTGGTGTCATTAAAAAAATAAGCCACCAATGAACACTGGATGTAATTCTTCACACAACCAAGATCTCGTCATCAGGAGCTGTGGGACTGCAGGCTACACCGTGTCACAGAAGCCAAACGTTTGCCCACAGTTTAAGAAGAAACCATGTAGATTTATGGAAGAGAAAAAAAAAACTGTTACTAAAACCATCAACACTACCTTGGGCTGGGGAAGTCCCTGAGCAGCACATTCTTGGTGTCTGGGATTTTTTTGAGGGGAAGAGTCTCTACGTGCACATTCCGTTCTTGTACACTTCCTGAGGAATCTGCTTTTGCACAGTTGTCGCTGCTGGGCATGAGCCAGGTTTGAAAATCTAAACAGAAAATTGGGGAAACTGAGAAACAGATCAAAAGAAAAATCAAATTTCAAAGATGGTTAAATTAAAGCAAGGGACAGGTCAAAGGATCAGAGATTTGTGAAACTGGGATAAAAGACAGGCAGAAAGGGACATGATAAAACTCCTCTGGAAAAGCCCATCCCTCTCTTATGGAACCCAAATAGCTGGTGAAGGCTTCCTAGTGCTGTCTTCTCTGGAGAGGCAATAGTCAGGGTCCGGTAGCCGGGCACACAGTCACAGTAGCCACATGCACCTGCTTGTGCCATGGGCAGAAGCTTAGCCAGAGCAGGAGGAACCCAATGGCCCTGTGGACCCTCAGGTGAGGTGGAGAGAGATAAAAGGGAGAAGCAACAGCAGGAGCCTCTAGAGGACCCAAAGGATGGCTTGGAATGCACACTCACCAGCGTCTGCCCCTCACCACAAAAAGCAGCTGTGTGAGGGGTGCTGTGAACTGCACTGTGAGCACCCCCCCCTTCCCCACCCTATGGTGGATTTTCCAACCTAAGTCCCGGCCTAATCCTGATACAAACTGAAATCTTGGATCTGCACCTTTCTTTGCAAGTGAAGGCTCCTGCTGTTCTATGTCTGTGCAGCAATCCAGGACAAGGAGAAGGAGTGATCAGATGTTCTTCAGATCCATTTTCAAGTGAACCATCTTGGTGTGAATTTTCCAGGTAAAATGGTGCTTTGGGCAATGAGGGAAGGCTGGTGAGATCCATGTCTAACAAAAAACATGTGGAGTGAAAATTAGGGTCCAGCCGAGCTGCACAGATATATGATTTTATTTAGTAGGGCCTGTTGTGATTGGACAAGAATGGTTTTAAATTAAAAGAAGCAAGATTTGGATATAAGGAAGAATTTCTTTTTATAATGAGGATGGCAAAACATCGGCCCAGGTTGCCCAGAGAGGTGGTTGATGTCCCATCCCTGGAAACACTCCAGGTCAGGTTGGACAAGGGTCCGAGCAACCTGGTCAAGTTGAGGATGTCCCTACTCATTGCAGGGGGTTGCACTGGATGGGCTTTAAAAGGTCCCTTCCAACCAAACCATTCTATGAGTCCGTGATTGCTCAAGATAGGAGAGAAGAGCAGGGTCAAGGTAATTCTTGCACCTTGGAGGAAACAGGAAAGTAGAGGGGAGGTCACCCATCCCTGCTCATGCTAAAACACTGTCAGTCTTGATAAGGACCTAGGAAAAGGCCAGCAGCTCAGAGAGGCCTCCAAGGAGGTATCTGGGATGGATGGCAAAGAGCTGTTAATCGTAATTAATATTCGAGCAGTCCATGTAGAGTTGCTGGGTCCCAACAGGGGAATCTGAGGATGCCAAACAATGGCAAACTGAGCCAGCGTAACCGCTTGCTGCTGCCTAAAGAAGAGTCACTCTCCTCCTCCTTTCTCCATCCCCCCTCCTGCTCCCCACAGCAGTCTGGACCACTATTTTGCACAGGCTGTTTTTTCCCATGTTCTTCATAACCAGTGAGCTGAACTTGTCCATGGAGACCTCTGTGTGAACCAAGCTGGTTCCAGGTAGGATGTCTGGGTACACAGCCTTACTGGAGAGGCAGAAAAGATGTGGAAGGCAGACTCCTCCTTTTGTTAGCTGCTAGCTGTGATCACACCATCTCATGGAGCTTTCCCTGAGAACATCCAATCCCAGACCGATGTGTGCCTTGGTAGCCCAACCCTTCGGGCCCAGCATGGAGTAGATGTTATCCTCCTGCTCAGACTGAGCCCTGCACTGACAGCATCTGATCCTAGGAGAGCTGAACCTTATCCAAAGCATCTTGAATTCAACTCCATCATCTTCAGATTGCTCCTTTTTTCTTGTTAGCCCAAGTGTGTCCACAACTCCCCGGTGCTGCGTTGGTACAAGCCAATTGTTACTTCCAAAGCACTTAACACACACGAGTCAGGCACATTCGGGTAGGTGACTCAGATTTAGGAAAACAAAATCCCAGAGTGCAGCCAAGCAAGGATTATCCAGCCCCTTCCCCATCCTCAACCAGTGGGACCACGTTCCAAGTGTGAGATCAAGTCCTGGATCATATCTGAACCCACATAGCCTAAGAAATACTTTCAGAAGTTGTGTTATGAAATCCTTTGGGTTTGCTTTAAACCACAATTTCCTGGCCACATTGTGTGGGCTTGTAGCTAAGTGCACCGAGCTTCCTTTGGCAATGAGCTCCAGAAACTGCTCTGTGGAGTAACCAGGGAGAAGCCAAACCGTGATGCACAGGAGCAAGAAAGCAATCAGGAGGAAACAAAGAGTGAACGTGACCGCTACACTTGATTGTTTTGAGATCAGGAACACACTACCAACAGCCTCAGATCAATCATCTGCTCTTTCTTAGGCAAATAAATTTAAGTGGGGTATCGTTTAGGAGACTTAGAGGGTGAAATGTACTGAGATGGGCAGGAAAGAAGAGACCACAAATAAATCCAAGCTGAGAGGGAAGGTAGGAAGTGGTGATGTAATACCCACCACAGTGAAGAAGAGGGGAGGGGTTGAAACCATTGCTGTTTAAGCTACAGCTTAACAAGAAGGGAGGGGCTCTGGATCAGGGAGTGCAGGGACAGGATGAGGGAGAACGGTTTTCAGCTGCAAGAGTGGAGACTGAGATGAGATCTTAGGGAGAAATGTTTTTCTGTGAGGGTGGGGAGGCCCTGGCCCAGGGTGCCCAGAGCAGTGGTGGCTGCCCGATCCCTGGAGGTGTTCCAGGCCAGGTTGGATGGGGCCTGGAGCCCCCTGATGCAGTGGGAGGGGTCCCTGCCCATGGCAGGGGTGGCACTGGGTGGGCTTTGAGGTCCTTCCCACCCAAACCATGCTGTGATTTTGTGATTCTATGATTCTAAGAAACCAAAGAAAAAGCTATAAAAAACTACCCATACAAACCCTTCATGCACATTTGGAAAACCGGGCTCTCTACAGGGCTTTACGCTACGGCCTGAACATCAGTGACTCTGGCTGGTTGGGAGGCAAATCTGTCCCTCTCAAGGATGACTGGGCTTTGAGGTCTAAATTTGCAACCTATTTAAAACCGGGCTGGATAATCAGCAGGCGCGAGTCCTGCTCTCATTGCGGAGCACAGCAAGCAGCCAGGGCTCCTTTTCCTCCCGATGTCCCGCTCTTCTGCGTCTCCCTGCCAGCAGGTGGTACTGTGCTCCCAGGGATCGCGCCAGGAGCTTTTCCAGGAGGAATCTTTCCAAACGATTGGGGAAGGTGCTCTCTGTTTTTCTCTGCCTTTCTTACTCACCCTACCACTCCGAGAGCCCTTTTCTCCCCGAGCCGCTCTTGTTTTGTGCTCCCGGGTGCAACTGGGGGTGTTCAGCCTGGAGAAGAGGAGCTGAGGGGAGACCTCATCAGTGTCTGCCACTGCCTGGAAGGAGGGGGTGGGGAGGTGGGTCTCTTCTCCCAGGTGACAGGGGATGGGACGAGAGTTCAAGTTGCGCCAGGGCAGGGTCAGATTAGACATCGGGAAAAATTTCTTCACTGAAAAGGTGCTGGCACAGCTGCCCAGGGAGGTGGTGGTGTCTCTATCCCTGGAGGGGTTTAAAAGATGGGTAGATGAAGAACTTAGGGATCTGGTTTAGCAGTGGACAGGTGTGGTTGGACTCAGTGATCTCAAGGGTCTTTTCCAACCAAGCGATTCTATGATTCTATGAAGCGCGAGGTGCCTGCTTGCAGTGAGAGCTCCCACCACCCCTCAGTGATGCTGACCACACAGGTGAGTGCTAACTTGGATTTTGCTTCCTCTCCATTACATGGAGGAGCTCCATCCCAGAAAGCTGGGAGACATGGGGTGCGATGGGTCAGTCCTCCATGTATGGTTCTTCCAGGTCCTCCTGCTTCCTCCCAGCTGGGTCACTCAAGTGATGGGCACTGCCAGGTACCCAAGGCCTTGGGGAAGATGTTTTCAGGGTTATAATCTGGTACCTGTGCTTTGCTGAACAGCCCAGGTTTGTTTGCAGTGGGACCAGCAACACATACAACCCAGGGCCTGCCTGGGTTTGAGCTAAAGTAGAATCAGTTTTCTAATGTCAGCTCAGCCATGTCTGAGTGACTTCATTTTCTGACAGTTAACTGCACATTTTCCAGGCAGGATTTCTCTCCAGAAGTGATAACGTGTGGCACTGGGGTGCAGAAAGGCCATTGCCGATATTATTCCTGCAGAAACCAAGGCCATCCTGGAGCTGGTGGAGCCGTAAGGGAAAGGGGTGAAAGAGGCCACACCTGCAGGGAGGGAGGGACAGGACAGGTGACCCCAAACTGACCAGCAGAGGATCACATCCCACTCATCACACTCAGGATAAAACATGAGGGATCACAAGCATCAAGATGTCTTCTTCGATGGCTGACGTCCAGTGAGGATCTCATCTGTCTGATCGCCCCGATCCCAGATCTGGGCATCCCTGAATCCAGTCCTGAGCTCAGCTCCCTCCCAAGCCCCCAAGCCCCTTCCCTGTGCCTGCTCTGCAGCATCTGTGGTGACAGAGGTATCAGGGAGGAGGGCAGAATTTAGTGTACTTTGGTGTCTATTACTGCGACTGTTATTGTTGTTATTGTTAATTTCATTAAAGCCATTTTCATTTCCAACTCATGAGCTTTTTCCTCTCCTTTCCCTTCCCCTGGAGTTGTGGGGAGAAGGGAAGTGGGAGCCCAACTGCTTGATTTTAGCTGTGAGATTGGGCTGGGCTAGGGCTGAACCATGACAGGGCCTCAACGCACATCATGGATGGACGCACTACATTACAGTTGTCCACGGTCAGCTGTGGCAGGCCCACTGGATGGCACTGTGTCCCGCATTCCCAAGCTCTCCTGGCAAGTCACTCTCATCCTATCAGGCTTATTGTCCAGATCACAGAGAGCACTGAGCAGGTGTAGCTGTCCTGCAGGTCAGCAGCGGTTGCTGCATCACCGTACTGCGTTTTAGCCTTCCTTTAAAATGAAGATGGTCTTTGAGAAACACCAGTAATTGAGAATCAGCCAGTGGTTGCAAAATATGAGGACACTCTATGCTGTACATCCATGTATCACAGTATCACAAGGCTGGAAAAGACCTTTGAGATCATCGAGTCCAACCTATGACCCAACACCTACTCCTACTCGTCAACTACACCATGGCACTAAGTGCCTCAGCCAATCTCCTCTTAAACACCTCCAGGGACGGTGACTCCACCACCTCCCCAGGCAGCGCATTCCAATGGCCAATCACCCTCTCAGTGAAGAAATTTTTCCTAATATCGAGTCTAAACTTCCCTTGACGAAGCTTGAGACCGTGTCCTCTTGTTCTGTCACTGATGTACTGTGTACTGATGTACGGACATACGATCTCGTGATCATAGAGACAGTTGTCTTGCTCCCATCCACTACAAACCTTTCCATTCCTGCACGCGCTTTCCATCAAAAAATGTGATAACAAGACAAAAGGAGAAATATATAAAGCTACATAAATTGAGATTACAACCCCCAAGGTTATTTTTGCAGCAGCTCAGTCTCCAGCTGTGATTCACCACAGCCCCACAGATGGGATACCAGGGTAGCGTAGGGAGGAACCCCAGGAGGCGAGCGTGGCTGTGATGACACTGTGACAGAGAAACTGAAGCCAGAGCATTTGCCAAGGAGGGACTGAGGAGCCCTCACTGCTCTGTCTGGAACTGGAACACTGGGCGGTGGGTAAAAACAGGACCACACTGTCTGGGGGATGTTCCAGTGGGGGTTTTTGCCTTGTTATGGAGCAGAAGTGGATTTAGATGGATCTACAGCGAGGCTCCGGGAAGCTCCAGCTGCCCTGGGTAATAAGACCTCCAAGGGTGGCAGGCTTGCGAGTCTACATGACAGGAAAGTTGATGCTCACACACTCCAGGGGGGTGCAAGTTCCTTCTATTTTTGTCTGAGATCAGCAGGCAAGAGCATCCTCAGACACTACGAAAGCACGAAGCACAGAGCCTGCAAATCGCCAGCTGCTCTGGACCATGGTAGGAGCTGAGAAATAAAGGCGATGGGATGCACGGGTTTGTGTCCAGGAAGCACCAGTGGGAGGGGAGACACAGCTGCCCAGAACACTGAAACCTGGCAAAGACAGAGACATGCCTACAAATATTTGTCCAAATGATTCTCAATTGCTCCAGCTGTTCTTCATTTAATGCTATTAACCTGCCTTCATTAAGGGCAGGCTCCTCCTGAGCAGAGAGGTTCATGACTGGGAATGTGGTGACAGACCAAGGATGATTCCACTTCTGGTGAGCAGGCAAGACTCATGTTGGAATTTCTACTGTGATCCCGGGACTGTGCACACTTCCAGGACACTCTTCCAGGGGATGTACTTCTGCTTGCACCATGCACAGTGTTCAGCTGGCCAGGTACCTGCTGCATGGAGCTTGGAGAGCAAGCAAGCAGGATCTTGGCTTTGTAACCCATTGGTCAGGTGACTCCTGCGAAGGTGTCCTGGATTGTTTAAGTGTTTCGTGTTATTATCAGTTAATTAACTGATAATTAATTAGTTTACAGCAGCAGCATCAACTCATAGGGTGGGAAGGAACTTCTGAAGGTCTCCAATCCAACCTCCTGCTGAAAGCAAGACCGATCCCAGAAGATTTCCCATGGTTTTGTCTGCTTGAGTCTCCAAAACCTTCAAGCATGGAGATCCCGCAACATCTCCAGGTGAGAAGGTCTCTCCAAACAGAGTTCTGGCTTTAAAAAGAAACCCAACAAGCTGATGGAAACAAACTGAGGTTTGCACAATCACTTCAACTCCATCAGTCCAGCCCCCACACTGGCACTTGGACCCTCCAGTCCCGTTCAGTGTTTGGCTCCAGGAGCAGCTCTCCCATCAGAAGGCTCCTGTAGGGTGTGAGCCAGGAGCAGGTTACCCGTCCCGGCCTCTCTGCTCTGTCCCCCTGCCTCACTGCTGTCACAGCATCCAACACCACAGCTCAGCACAGGGGAAACTGGGCTCTGGAGCAACATCCTAAGGGTTTGGATGGAGAGTAGAGCCCAGCCTCGGTCACCTCCCATGTCCCCAGCCATATCTGCTCTTCCATAGCTCACCGTGACACTCTCAGCACCAAAAGTCCAAGAGGACACAAATACCCCTGCCAAAAACTGGCAAAGGAGAATTGGGCCCTGATAACCCAACTGTGTCCAGCTGACCAGGAGATGGGAGCTGCAGGTTAAGATGTGCTCTGCTCCCCATGCTGTGCTACACCTGCAGGAGACTCCTCCCTCTTGCTGGCACCTCTGCCTTCTCTTTGCCTTTTTGTCCCTTGTGTAGAACATCAAATGGGCCTGAGCGGGATTTTTTTGGCAGCATGGATTGAAAGCGCAAGTATCCAGCTCTACCTCCACCATGAGGAAGACTCAAGAGCATAACCTGAGCACCACAACACAGCTGGCACTGAAGAAATTCCGGAGGCAGCACAGAGCTGATTTTAACCCTTTTGCTTTAATTCCTGGCGTTTGGTCACGCAGACCCCTCCCAAAAACTCAAGCTGTCTCCAGCGCCCCTGGAAAAGGCCTTCAGCCCCCCTTCCTAGTGGAGGCTGTTCCATTGCAGGGGCTGCTGTGACGACAGCCGGTGCGAGCTGTTTATCGGCTCTGAACACGTAAAAATTTCATAAGTCCAGAGGAAACGGGGGCGGCGCATTGCGGAGGGGGAATAATGGGCTGAAAGAGGTAGTGGTCTGCCCTGCAGGGATGAGTCCCCAGGGCAAAGGGTGCACAACTTGTCCTAGATTCTTTCTTTCCCCTGAGATCCAAATGGGTAATTGCAGGAGGGGACAAGAGGGAAAATGAGCCAAAGACTCGTAACTGCAGAGGCCGGTCCCTGTGAGCAAAGGGCCACATGTCCCCTTTTATCGCCAGCCATAATTCCCTCCTTGGCTCAAAGGCGGCTGTGAAAAGAGCAGGACTGGTTCAAACTTCCTTGGGGTCTCCGTGGCAACCAGCCCTGCAGGAGCCTTTTCTTCCTTTCCCCCCTTTCCTCTTTTGTTGTTGTTGTTGTTGTGTCATTAAAACTTCCCGGATTGAATCCCTACCAGGCTGCTCTGCAGGCACCGCTCCAGACCTCCTGCCTGCTTCCAGCCAGCTGCCCTCGCCTTTTCTCAGCCCTTGGACAGGCAAAGCTCAGACCCAGCCCAGCAAAGACCGGTCCCAGCCCCAGCTCAACAAAGCCCATTCCAGCTTCCCAGTGGGACATTTGTCTCATCCCCCCCAATCTCATCCCTCCCCAGGATTTTATCTTCTTGCAGTCCAGACCGACATCCTCATAGTGATCAAGTAGAAGTTGTGAATCTCTGAACTTTCAGCCTGAGCTGTCTCATAAAGGGCACAGGATGATCCAGACCTGGCATCCCTTCTCTTCATGCCCTCATGTAGCTGAACCAGGCCAAGCCTGACCAGAGCTCCTCTTGCATCAAGAGTTCAGGCACAGCAAGGGCTGTTGGGAACCTG
The DNA here is from genome assembly GCA_033558235.1 of Neomorphus geoffroyi. Taxonomy (NCBI): domain Eukaryota; kingdom Metazoa; phylum Chordata; class Aves; order Cuculiformes; family Neomorphidae; genus Neomorphus; species Neomorphus geoffroyi. Next base: position 1,470,810 of record JAUMJM010000037.1, read on the forward strand.
TGGAGTATCGTGTCCGTGGACAGTCGAAATCCTGGCCACGCACAGCAATGCCAGATCCAGCACGCAGCTCATATCCGCTCGGAAAATGCAGGAGATAAGCTAAGAAGCCGGAGTTCAGTTTTGGCCCCTCACTCCAAGAAGGACCTTGAGGGGCTGCAACGCATCCAGAAAATGGGACCGGAGCTGGGGAAGGGTCTGCAGCCCAGGGGTTCTGGGAGCGGCTGAGGGACCTGGGGCTGTTTGTCCTGGAGAAGAGGAGGCTGAGGGGAGACCTCATCCCTGTCACAACTGCCTGAAAGGAGGGGGTGGGGAGGTGGGGGCTGGGCTCTTCTCCCAAGTGACAGGTGACAGGACAAGAGGAAACGACCTCAAGTTGCACCAGAGGAGGTTTAGACTCAATATTAGGGAAAATTTCATTACTGACAGAGTGGAGAAGCCCTGGCAGAGGCTCCCCAGGGCAGTGGTGGGGTCTCCATCCCCAGAATGGTTCACAAAATGTGTAACCATGACACCTGGGGACATGGTTTAGCAGGCACAGTGGGGTTGGGCTGGCAGTTGGACTGGGTGAGCTTAGAGGTCTTTTCCTACCTTAATGATTCCATGATTCAATGCAATGAAGACTGAGATCTCTCTCATCAGTCCCTACCTTTGGCAGCACCATTAGCAGGGGGGGTGCAGCTCCTGGGAGACGTGAAAAAAAGCAAAATATATTGCTTATATCTGTCCCTGTGTCGTCTCGGCTGTGCAGCACCGTGGCATGCTCAGGACTAGGGGGTGAGTAGATGGGGACGTTATAGCTGGGCACTGCACCTGGGCAGGTGGCAGAGTCTCCAAGCAGAAGATATCCAGCCCTAGCAGAGCTCCGGTGCCTGTGCCTGCCATTCCCCTCGAGCACAACTGCCCAAACAGCCCAGGAAATACGCAGCATTGACTTAAATCCGTGCAGCTCCTTTTGCTCCAACAACACAAGCACTTGCCTGCATCAGAGGGCCCTGTGATTTCCAGCTACAGCAGCATCGTGGAAAGTCATCGCCAGCGGCAAAAAAAATATCTGGTCTCATTTTTTACCATGTGTTCTCCAGCCTCTGGGATGTTGTTAGACTGGAGTCACGAGGAATGAAGGAAGGGAGAGGAATGGGTTTGTTCCCTTTGCTCTCCATACCTCCCCCCCGCACCCCATCCCCAGGATGCATTCCTCCAGATGTCAAGGTAGAGAGGGCTGTCTTCAAACAAGCCCAAGACCTGGGGCGTAGTTTCTTCATGTGCTCAGCCAGCCCAATTAGTCAGATTTACTGCAGCTATGAAAGGCCCCTAAGCCTCTCCTGTAGAGCCAGGCTGCCCTCAGCCCACAAGGTGTAAAATTGCCCTTCCCTAAACAACGTCGGAGAGACAGTGTGCACTATCCACACAGCGTTTTTTATAATGGACCTGTTTCCCAGCAGCCCGTAGGGACTTGTCTTGAGGCTGCTTCCCCCAGTAAGGCTTTATATACTCATGACGACTGATCCACATGTGCATACCCACCCTCAACTATCTCTGCTTGCTCACATTCACCTACGTGTAGACCACGCACACGTATATGGGCAGTCAGAGCTCTACACAAAATACATAAAATAGAATCACAGAATGGTTTGGGTTGGAAGGACCTCAAAACCCACCCAGTGACACCCCCTACCATGGTCAATAAGACTTAATTCTGCCTCTCTGGGGGTCATAGACAGCCCATGGAGACAGTATTGAAGCCATGATCCAAGTCAGGACAGGAGTTGGGAAGTGGGGTTCATAGAATCACAGACCGGTTTGGGTTGGAAGGGACCTCAAAGCCCATCCAGTGCCACCCCCTGCCATGGGCAGGGACACCTCCCACTGGGTCAGGGGGCTCCAAGCCCCATCCAACCTGGCCTGGAACACCTCCAGGGATGGGGCAGCCACCACTGCTCTGGGCACCCTGGGCCAGGGCCTCCCCACCCTCACAGCAAAACATTTCTCCCTAAGATCTCCTCTCAATCTCCCTTCTTGGAGCTGAAAACTGTTCCCCCTCATCCTAAAAGTTGTCTGGAAATTGTTTTCCCACTAATACCTGAGGGGTGATGGGATGCGTCCTACTCTACCAAGCTCAAATCTCCCTTTACTTCAGAAGAAAGTTGGATAGAAGAACAGTAGGTTGCCAGAGAAGACTTTAAACCTTTGTCACAAGTTCTGTCTCTTTCCAAGTCCTTTGCTGAAGAAGTGTCTCCACGTGATGCAAGGTGAGCCAACACCATTTCAGGCAAACCTGTGCCAGTCAAACATAATATTTATGTCCTTGTATTTACTGAAGTTTGATGTGGGGTTCGTTGCTCGTTCTCTGTCCTATGAGTTGGTAAAATAAGTAAAAAAAAAAAAAAAGTGTCTTAGGGCTTCATTAGGTGATTTTGTTTCTGAACACTCCATGGGAAAACAGAGGAAAGATCTGAAAACCTAACCAGAGTTTGAACTATGAGGGGCTAAAGGGATTTAAGTAGGTGACAGTGAAAGAAAGAGGTTTTGTTGGAGGTTTTGTTCAAGGGCTGTAACAGCTCCAGTTCAGTTGCACCCAGGCACTGAGATGAAGGGTCCTTAGAAGATTTCTGTCTCACTGGAAATGGTGGAGGACCCAGCAGCCAGCATTTCCATTTCACATAATTCCTGTGATCCCTGGGCACAGAACAAGGTGTATGTGAATAAAAAGGAAGAGAAAAACTAAACCACGGGGAGCACCATTTATCATTCATTCTGCTCTTCAAACACAGGGACTGGGATTCCAGTTCTGCTCATGTGTTCAGTAACAGCAGTACCATTAATAATAATAAAAAAGGATTTTTATTATCAAGTCTATGATTCACAGCTGTCCCTTGATGCTCTGGTTCAGGTTTGCACAGAGGGTGAGACAGTTCCCTCCCGAAGGAAATAGGATGCACATAGAAGCAATGATTTCCCAAGTTTTACAAGCAAGAAATACAGGGACAGGTAAGGAACCTGAGCAGTCAGAAATATACGAGGAATCATTGGCAAAGTTGAGAGAACAATTCAAGTTCCTTGAATTTGCACATTATAAAAGGCACTACAGCAGGTAAGTTCATCAGCATTTAAAAAATGTAATCTAAACCAAACCAAACAAAACCCTCCAACAACGAAAACATAAACAAACCCAAACCCCAGTCTCGTGGCCACAGCCTTTCTGGGTTATGGCAGTAAGTTAGGTTTAAAAGCGTTCCTACCACCTCTGGCAGACAAAATTTATCCGAAGTGCAGGCTTTCTGTACTTTGAGCTTAGATTCGTTTGTGGAACCTGATCCACTGGGAGGTGTCCCTGCCCATGGCAGGAGGGCTGGAACTAGGTGGACTTTGAGGTCCCTTCCAACGCAAACCATTCCATGATTCTATGATTTTATTAAAAAAAGGAGTGAGGTGATGTTATTCACAGAAAAAAAAAGCCATAGAGTTATTCCTAGAGTACTAAAAACAATGGAAAACGCATTTGCTAAACTCGGAGCTTTCTGTTACCATCACACCTACAGCCCAACTTGCCTCTGCTTCACCCCTGTGTCTTCAGCAAAGTGGAATTTCCAAAGAAATATCCTGTGGAAAGAACATCTTGGTGCTCATCAGGACAAGAGAGGATTCATTTTCCTGTTGCAGTGCGCACTTTTCCCCTGTGGTTGCCTTTTCTGTAGGCACCAAACAGCTTTACCCATCAACTGCGGGCAGTGCCCTGCTGGACGTAACAGGGAAGGGTCTGGAGCCCAGGGGTTCTGGGAGCGGCGGAAGGGCTGGGGCTGTTCAGTCTGGAGAAGAGGCTGAGGGGAGACCCCATCGCTCTCTGCAGTGCCCTGAAAGGAGGTTGTGGTGAGGTCTCTTCTCCCAAGTAACAAGTGACAGGACAAGAAGAAATGGTCTCAAACTGCACCAAGGGATGGTTAGACTGGACATCAGGAAAACTTTTTTACTGACAGAGTGGAGAAGCCCTGGCAGAGGCTCCCAGGGCAGCGGTGGAGTCTCCATCCCCAGAAGGGTTCAAAAAGCGTGTCAACATGGCACTTTGGGACACGGTTTAATCGGCACGATGGGGTTGACTGACATTTGGAATGGATGAGCTTAGAGGTCTTTTCCGACCTCAGTGATTCTGTGATTCTGTGATTCTAAGCAAACGTGAAAGGCAGCTTTCCCACGGCCCTGCGCAAGCCATGACCTTACTTGAAGAGAGTATTTCAGTTTTTCTGGAATAAAGATGGAGCTGAGGCACCCAACAGGAATGAAGGGTGTGCTGGGTCTATCTGTGCAATGTCAGCATCCTGGAACACAACCCAGATCTCTGGTGACAAGGAACACTGAGAAGATACAGGGAACGACACAAAGATGTTCCTGTCCAGAGAGGATCAGAAGAGATGTAATGTCCATTGAAGCCCTTCTTTAAATCTCTCTGCTCCAGTGGTGACACAGGACTGCTGTTTCCAGGTAAAGACTGTCTTGGGGTGCCCAGCTAATGTGAACTGAGATGTGAAGAACCAGAAAGAGCAGAGGAGGCCGGTCTGACACAGGCGGAGGGAGCGTAAGGAGAGGAGATTGAGTCAAGAAGGTAGAGGAACAGTTAATTTAAGGGTGTTATGGTTTGAGGGACTCAGCTGGCTCATTCATGCTTTGAGGGTTTCTTCAGCTCCTTACATACTTTTCAATAACGATTTACTTTGGGTCTAAAGACATCAAAGAACGAATCTGCTCTTTCACGTCCACGTTAAGACGAAAACTTTGGTGTTCAAAACAACAAACTCAGCTGCTTCTAGGACCTGAAACCCCCTGAAAGAGCACGGTCCTGAGGGACCCACCTTCTCATTTTCTGTTTCTGACCATGCCCAGAAGTGCCCCAGTGTGCAGTTCAACATCTGGCACCCAGCTAAGCCACCCTCCACCACTGGAGTGGACTTGACCTGCAAATCAAGTACTCTGATACCATTGCTTCATGCTGCACCATGGATCACAGGTCTTGTGCATTCCCTGTCTTCCCAACACACAAACTCAGGTGTCTTCACCCCCTCTGTCAGGTCATTCCAGGAATCCTTCTTGTCCTTTCCTGTGCAGTTTGAATCATGCTCTTCACACCACGCTGGGGCAGTTCCACCAAGGGCAGCTGGACCGCACCGGGAAAGGTTTGGGCTCCTGATTCTCACACTTATCAGCAGCTCAGTGTGGTGAAACGCAGGCTGAGAACAAATCCAGGAGACTCCATGGTCCTGTCACCAGGCACCTGGTTTCTTCTTACTAGGAGGTGCTGATGCAGAAAGGAAGAAAAGCTAGAAGAAGGAAAAGTGGCAGAAGTTAGAGCAGTGGGGGAAGGGTGAGGTGCATTCAACGTGATGACAATGCTCCTTTGCTGGAGCGTTGTTAGAATAAACCGAATGATCACTTTGGATTCCTTGGCACCTCCAGTGGTTGAGTTTGCAGCACCACAGTGTTAGCACAATCCAGAAGGACCTTTATACTGACATTACAAAGGCAACAGGCAGCTTCCTCAGTTTTTTCCATTTCTGGGCATATTGAAACTGGTCAGTAAGAGTCAATATTGCCAATCTGGGCAGACCGATGTGATCGAACGGGCTCTCAGTAAATAAAATTGTCAGTCAGCAGCACAAGGAGGTGCCTATGAGTGAAATTTTGACATTACACTCTTTTGGGTAACTGTCGTTTGCTCTAAGAAATTACATTTAAAATTAACGTTTGCCATAGAATTTATAAATATTTGTTTAGGCTAACCTGAAATGTCCCCGGGATTATTTTAGCATGAGCGCATCAGATTTTCATTTCACAGCAGAGAAGACTGAAAATAAGTCTGTTCGTTTCACAGACAATGTCGTCTTCATGCCTGTGAGACAGGTCCTACTCCTCAGTGAGAGATCCTGCCATTTCAAGGCTTTGACAATCTGGGCTGCATCAACCGAAGACACAACTGAAACCTTTCATTGTTGTTCTCCTCCCCATTTTTCTACTCATTTCAACAGGAGAAATTTGGAGCCAAGAGCCACATGTGAGCAAGGTTGGAGACAACGAGGACCCTCTACTGGCAGGATATCACAGGCTTTCCAAGCCAAAGCAACTGCAGACACCCTTGAATCACAGTCTCATCCCAAAAGGTAGGACAACAGGAATTTCTCAAGGTGCTGGGACGAACATTCTGCTTGGGATCAACTCTTTGCCAGCATCTCTGAGCAACCTAATCTAGTTAAAGTCACCACTGCTCCTGCGGGGCGGTGGACTAGATGACCTGTAAAGGTCCCTTCAAACCCAAAGCACTCAATGATTCTATAATTCTACAATTCATCTTTCAAAATCTGCCTGTGGGCACCTCCACGTGATGCTGAGCAGTTACTGGCATGGGGCTGGCTGCTTTTCTAACGCAGCACTCCCTGAGGCAATGCCGAGGTCTCTGCCCAGTGCACAACAGCAAAGAAAGTCTCTGCAGTTTGGGTCTTAGGTCACTTCCCCCACTTGGTTGTCTCCAGAAGAAGCACTTCATAGCCGATTGTTCGCTTGATATGTAAATCTTAGGATCAAGGAATGGGTGAAGAGCACTTTGTATTCTTCCCCAGTGTCTGAGGGACAGGAACTTCCCATCCACCAAGACCTTGATGATAGTCTGCAACCAATCATCCCATTCCGATTTCGAAAGCTTTCCCCAGCTGGATTTTTGTGGTGTTGGGGATTTTCCATCCTTTCCCATGGGATGTCAGTCACCTGTAGCATCATCTGAGATACCTCACTTCAGTCTCTGCTTTTGCTGCTCCTTTAACAGTTTGATATACAATGACAGAATATCTGTTGAATCCTTATTCCGTCTGTAGGGCTCCAAAACCTCCACCAGTCAAGGTACAAACCTGTGCGGCAATTTAAGGTCTGCTTCCGCTAAATACGCTTATAGGCTCTTTAGTGGCAATTCCCACATTCCATGGCTAACCTGAACAGGTGACCTTTCCCTGGAACCAGGACCAGAGAGACAGGGACACAGGATCACCTGCACCCATCCCCCTAACCTTACTTCACCTCCAGAGAAGGGGGGTCACATCTTAACAGAATCACAGAATCATCAGGTTGGAAGAGACCTCTGAGATCACCGAGTCCAACGGTACCTGTCTCCTTACTAAACCACGTCCTCGAGAAACTTCTTAAGGGTCTGTTTGAAATAGTTCCTGTTCCACACTGACCTCAATTCCTGGCTGTGCAAGTTGGCCAGGTCAGGCCTACGCCAGGGTCCGTGCACCAAAGCTAAAAATAGGGACAACAGAGTTCAAGATCTGGGGAAGATTCCCAGGCAGTTTTTAATTTAGTGGAACAGATGAAATCCATGTATCTCCAGATGTTCTTTTGAAAATCATTCCTTTCTCAAACCGAAGTGGTTGTGTTCCGTAGAACACAGCTGGGCACAGGTGAGAGGTTCAGCAGGATGGACTGCACCCAATACATCCTTTGGGATTCGAAACCCCTCAAGAGGCAGCAAGCCATGATTACCATCTGTGTTGGGTCATAGAGAGCGGGGCTAAGCCTGGAGAAGCTTGGCCCCACAGTCCTTGCAGCAGATGCAGGGACTAGTGAAGAGGTAAGGTGCAGAGCAAACAGGGGTGGTCTCCTGGGTGCCTGATGGCCGTGAAACCAGTCACCGCTTATGAGAACAGCTTTACACTCACTTGGTGTCCAAATGCACTGAAATCTAGAAGAACTAGGAATCAAGAAAGACAGAAGCATGAGGCAGATGCACCCCAGTGATTAATGCAACAGGGATGCATTTTCACCCTGAGCCTCAGTATCAGAAGATCTGTATCTTTGAAAACCATGGGGTACACTGAGCTGCCCAAGACCTTGGACCTCAATTACTGCCATTGCTCTCCAATAAATTGTTTTGCTGGCTACTCTTAAAGCACCCGATCTCCAGGCAGTTATAAAAGGGGCAGCTCCACTGCAGGTAGTAGAGCTGAGATTGCTGAGGATGCTTTATGAGAGAAAGGACCTTTTTTGACTTCTCCCATTTCTTTGCCCCACTCTGTTGAGCCATCCCCTAAATCTGCTTCTCTGACACAACAGCTCCTGTAAAAACAGCGTCTCCATGCAACAACAAGGATTTTCAATTAAAATCTTTCATAGAATCACAGAATCATGGAATGGGTTGGGTTGGAAGGGACCTCAAAGCCCACCCAGTGCCACCCCCTCCCACTGGATCAGCGGGCTCCAAGCCCCATCCAACCTGGCCTGGAACACCTCCAGGGATGGGGCAGCCACCCCTGCTCTGGGCACCCTGGGTCAGGGCCTCCCCACCCTCACAGCAAAACATTTCTCCCCAAGATCTCAGCTCAATCTCCCCTCTTGCAGCTCAAAACCGATCGCCCTTGTCCTCTCCCTGCACTCCCTGATCCAGAGCCCCTCCCCAGCTTTCCTGGAGCCCCTTTCAGTCCTGGGAGCTGCTCTAAGGTCTCCACTGAAGCCTTCTCCTCTCCAGACTGAACAACCCCAACTCTCCCAGCCTGGCCTTAGGTGGGAGGTTGGCTCTGTTTGCAACACGCAACCATCTTAAAGCAGTGATAACATTTGCGATTTTATTTTCTTATTATATGCGTGATTTTTTGATAATATTTCCATCTGTCTGCATGCAGAGACGCACTCCAAAAGAGAATTCATTACTGGGACACCTTCCCATCTGCTCCACTCTCACCATGCCATGCCATTTTTTCTCAATAGCAAACCAGGCTGCCACAGGTTCTCCCCTCCATCCATCCCACCCACACACTTGGAAAAACCTGTCCAGTGCAGCTTTTGGTTACAGTTCAGAACCGGTTTTGCCAACATGGCTCACATCAGCACTTTCAGAAGGTTGTGCTGCCTCTTTGGTGCTCCCTTCGGCTCTGCCTCCTGCAAGGGTTAACGTTCACCTCCCTCTTAATTTTATTCTAAAGAATAAGTTGCTATCTCACCCGCATCATTCGATTAAGCACAATCACAGTCACCCTGGTCCTTACCTTGCAAAGCCTCGGAATGCAGGGTCGGAGCCTCCCGGATTTCTAAGTGAAATTAAAAAAAAAAAAGAAATGTAAAAATTGAGAAAATCCCACCAAACATCTCCCTGCCCCAGTAAAGCCTCTGGCACGGAGGGTTTGTCGGTGGAAGCGAGGAACAAAGTTGTGGGGTGGAGGGGGAGGCGAGGCTGATTGACAGCGCTGAGCGAGACTCATCCCTCACCTTGGGCCCTGCGCTCTGATTGGCTGCTGGCTGACATCCCCGAGCCCTGCACTTTTTAATAGACGCTTTGGGATGATCTACAGGGAAAAGCCTGGGAGAGGTGTGTTCCTGACAAGCCAGAAAGTCACCCGCACTACGAGGGACTTTGTGGAACTCTTGGGTGTTTGGATTTTTTTTCCTGGACGAGGGGAATTTTTTCATTTTTCGCACTTCATGTTTTGTTGAAAACTTCGCGGCGATTCCCCCTCGCACCAGCCTGGACTGATGGATTACCACCTGCTCGGACTAATTCTGTCTTTTCTCTTCAACGGCACAAAGGTCTTAGCCGGTTACCCAATTTGGTGGTAAGATTTCTCCCCTCCTCCCCTCTTTCTATGATTGATTAATGAATCCATTAATTATTAGCCATGGGATTCTTGTGGATGATCCTTCCTCCCTTTCCACCCTTCACCCTGCGACTGCATGCGTGATTCTAAGCCTAATTTCTACCGATTTGACCGGTAATTCATGAAAAGTTTGGGGGTTGTGTTTAAAGGGCAACATCTTGGTTTCCCTTTGCGCAAATGGAGCCTTCCCCAGCACTCTTAATTTCTCCATTTTCGTCCCTGTAGCAATAGGCGTTTGTTTGAGTTGCAGAAGGATGCAGGTTTATTTTCATGTGCAATAGGAATTTTGTCTGTCGCATGGCTGGGTAGCAGGTATTTTCCTCCTTCTCATCAAATTGTGATCGATCCTTTAAAAAAAAAAAAAGTAATTCTATTTTCTTTTTGATTGCTGCATGCAGTTTTTGGACTTCTCATCTTTTGTTGTATTCTACGTGAATTTAGTTGGGCAAATAAGCTGAGAACGTAAATGGCACCTGAGAAAATTTTTCCTTAGGGATATTCCTCCAAGATGGGTTTTGTTCATTTTAATCATGGCAATGTCACTTATTTCCTTGCACTTACAATAAGAATAATTTTGAATTGGTTATATCTTATAATGCGGCTGATGAGAAACCTGAGTTACTTGTTTTAAAAATAAATGTATCAGTACATAAATAAATACCTTAACAAAATGTAATTGGAAGCACTTTAGAACAAAAAGTACACAATGCAACATTTCAGGACGTTTAAATACAGCAAACAGCAAGTTGCATAACAGAATATTTTGGTTAATTCCTCTCTTTCTGAGGTAGGATTTCTCATCAGAATATATGGTGTTAAGTTTCTGTACGTGCCAGGTAGGGGCTTTGAGCCTGATGATCCATAGGGCAAGGAGGGAGATGCTGGCATTTGGTGCGGCTGAGATTCCTGGGTTATTTTCACCTTTCTAGAAAAATCCTTTTTTTTAATAACTGAATTCAATCCTTTCCATGCCAACATGGAGCTGGGAAGGAGTAGGTGGGAGTGAACTTGGAAACGGGCTGCCATGTCCGGGAATATATAAGAATCAGAAGGGAAAAGCCCTTTTTTTTTAATGATCCGCTTCTTACTGTGGGTTTGAGAATGAAAATGTGCAGTTCCAGGAGAGAAAGACTGAGAATACAATTAAGTCCACGCTCAGGAAAGGCTAAGCAGGTTCATGAAATGGCTAAATCACAGCATGTTTTGGTGAAGAATTAAATTATTTCCTTGCCCTGAGCGTGGCTGCCCAACTTCAGGTCCAAAGCCTGGGGCAGGAGAGCCGACAGCAACGTAGGCAGCACCACTTTGACTCCCTTTCTTCTTCCCTTTTCTTCCCTTTTCTTCTTCATCTGGGGACCAGGGCGTCTGAACGGGGGAGCACAGCGGTTACAGAACAGGTCAACATCGCGTGGCTGGATCTAAAAGCAAGGATGTGCACAGGGCAGCAGTGTCCTGCTGGGCCATCAGCTCTCCCAGGGTCTCACCAGCTCCTGACCTGCCTCAGGCTTTGATATAAATCAGGATTTAATGCCCAAATTGAGGAGGGTTCTGACTCAGAGCCAGGAACCAAAACCTTCTTCACAAAAAAGGTCCGGGTTTTCCCCACGAAGCAAAAATGTCCCTGTGAGCAAAATGCCCTTCCCTGTTTTCAGGAGAAGGTGCTGCAGACGGGTGTCTGTCCCATGTGCTTGCCTTCTCCAAAATCCCCACCATGACCCAAAATGAACAATAACACAGAGGACATGTAAGACAAAAACACCAGGGGCACGGCAAGCAGCTTCTGTGGGAAAGGAGGCAGTCGAACAAGCTGTCCGCAGGATTTCATTTCATAAATCCACATCTTGTGTAATTTTTGGAGGTTCTGGCAATACCAGGCTGCCAGGGAGCCCCCACTGCACTGACAGGGTGCGATGAGATGGCCCACCTAGGGCTGAGCGGCTATCGAACATGGATAAGGTTGCAGAGCTTGCTTGAAGGCTGAGGGAGCAGAAGGGTAGAAATACCCGGAGCCAGGGCTTCCCGGCTGCTCAGGCAGAGACAAAGCTTCCCACAGCGTGCAAAATGAAATGCCTCCTTCTGAAGGCTTTGAATGTCCCACCGAAGGCTCTGGATACCTTGCCCTGTGGTGCTTATGCCCTGTGTGCTCTAGGATGAGGTGATAGACACTCTGAAAAAAGCATCCTTTCCCTCTTGTCTGCCTGATCCCCTGGTCTTCAAGCAGGAACAGAGCAGATTTTAGGGGCTGAGTCCCACTGGCAGGGTTCAACACACCCTGAGACAAAGTGGGGGAAGCAAGGATGGGGCTCGGCACCAGCCCAGTCCCCTGCACTGGGCTCTGCACCAGCCCAGTCCCCTGCACTGGGCTCTGCACCCTTCTAGGCCAGGCTGGACCGGAGATCATTGGTGCTTTCTTATCCTCAACTAAACCCATCTCTACTAAATACGAGATCTTTGGGAACACTGTTCATCTTGCAGGACCCCAAGGCTGCTGGTGGATGGTGCCCGCTCCTGCCGGTGCCACCTTGATGGGTATTTTCCTGCTCAGGGAACACTTCGGAAGCAAAACCAGAACAGATCACGTCTGCGTTGGGGCATAAATGGGGAAAACGTTTATTCCTGCAGTGGGGAGGAGAGTACACAAGGAAAAGAAGTGCAGTGAGAACAGGGTCTTGGCACCTTGTGATGGGCTGGAATAATCCAGCTGCTCCCCAGTGCAGTCAGACAATGCCAGCAAACATGACATCGGTGACAGCACGGTGGAAGGGATAAAGGCAAAAAGAGGAAGGTGCTGAGGGTTGTGGTTTTAGTGAGGGGCCAGGGAAGGATGTTGGTCATCTGAGTACAGCGTCCAGAGAGAGCATCACTCAACAGTGGCCCTCCAGCTTGCATGCTGTCCTGTTGGAGGGTGGCTCCTGCCCTTAGGTGGTGACTTACCCTCAGGTGATCCTCCTCTCGGTGGGGAAAGGTTACGTGCAAGGCAGTGAGGCTCAAGCTGCCAGCTCTTGGCATGGGGAACAGTCTGGACAGACAGCACACAAAGGGAAGGGCTTTGGGGGGCACACACAGACATGCAGTGCCCAGGCCCGCTCGTGGCAGCGGGAGGGTGGACCCACTGGGCTGCAAAGCCAAGAGCAGGGTTTGCAGTCCAGTTTGTTTGATTGCTCGCAGCTCCCTGACATTGTCCGGTCCCCGACCGAGTAGCATTTTCCTAGACGATGCCTGGGGAAGGTCCAGGGACGGCACACGGATGTAATGTTCAGCCAGCAGGGCTGATGTTTTGCCACAGGTCCAACCCTTCATCACCTGCTTCCATCCCATCACAGCAGTGAAAGGGAACAAATAAGGCACAGATAGGAAAAGGTCATCTAAATGCTGCCTGCAAGAGTGCTGGCAAAAGGAGCTGAGGCCAACAAAAGCTTCCTCAGATGTGTCCAACGCTTGCATTGTCTGGGTTACTGCTGCTAAGTGAGGCAGAGAAGGAAGAGATGGAGAGGTGTGGTGAGGCCATGGAGACCAGGGCTGCTGCTCTTCCCGACCCTTCAGGGATGACCTGGCTGGAAGCAAAGTGGGCAGCGGGGCCATGGCTGGCACCCAGCTCCACAGTCATGGGGCATGGCAACAGCCTTTTTAGGTGCTGTTAGAAGGGCTGGTGACACCAATCACACCTGCAGTGTTAATTCCAAATACCTTAATGACAGCATGGATACCAGAACATGTCTGAGTTATTTGGGCTGGGGGATCTAGGCACGACAGACTGGCAAATGCAGTGCGTGGACAGACTGATGGATGGGCCCAGGTAATGTAACAGATGGGGAGGGGCTCTGGATCAGGGAGTGCAGGGACAGGATGAGGGGGAATGGTTTTGAGCTGCAAGAGGGGAGATGGAGATGAGACCTTAGGGAGAAATGTTTTGCTGTGAGGGTGGGGAGGCCCTGGCCCAGGGTGCCCAGAGCAGTGGTGGCTGCCCCATCCCTGGAGGTGTTCCAGGCCAGGTTGGTTGGGGCTTGGAGCCCCCTGATGCAGTGGGAGGTGTCCCTGCCCATGGCAGGGCGTGGCACTGGGTGGGCTTTGAGGTCCCTTCCAACCCAAACCATTCTGTGATTCTGTGATTCTTATGTCCTGAGAGAATTTAGATCAAAGTCTTTCCCATGGCCACAGCTGTGTCGGTGCAGATCAACAGAGATATTGTGACTCAGGAAACAACTAGAAATTGCTCTCAGGGTGCTAATACATGTGCAGGGGCTGAAGAAGACAATCAGGGAGACAAATCCACCCGCAAACAGAGAAGAAACAACACTCTCCTCTTCCATGAGTGTCATTCACCAAGCCTTGAAAACCTCTGGTGTGCCACTAGCCTGGAGAATGGAGCCAGATTTGGAGCTAGTGGTGTAAACAGGAAGTAAAAAAATCAGGTCCATTTCTCTCTTCATTCCCAAGGACGTTGTATTAATAGGTCACTGCCCACAACCGTGACTCTCACCAAGTGCATATTCCCATCCACAGCATTCGATGGCCTCCAAGCAGGTGACTTCAACATTGGAGAAAGGCTTTGTCCATCATGTTATTAAAATATATTTCTATCTCTCAGAGATGTTCTCAGGGGAAGCTGGAAGCTTTGGCCACTGGCTGAGGAACCTCATGGCCACAGACCCTAGGAAGAGGTGGATAGAAATCTCAAAACACGTTCTCAATGGTCCCTCAGAAGCTTCCTCATTAGGGAAGACCTGTATGTCAGAACTATTTGTCTGAGGTGACACGTAACCTCTCGGGATGAAGGGGACACTTCGTTGCCTTGGCAGTCTTGGCTTTTTCATTCTCTGAAGGTTCAAAATTATCTGTCCCGTAGTCTGTGTTTCGTTATAGGAATAAGATAGCGGCAGAGCATCAGACTGTGAGAGCGGATTTCCTGATGCGACTCCAGCCGCTGTAGCGCTACAAAGGGAGCAAAAGAGCCCACGTGATCTTCCTACAGCTTAAAATGATGGAGTTTGTCAGTGACAGAGCTGACAGCACTTATCGTGCAAGCCCAGAGGTGCTGCTCTGGCTCCTGGTCTGGCACAGAAAGCCAAAGCTCCTCCACCAGCAGCCTGTGCTGGCACGTGGAGGTCTGAGCTGGAAGAGCTGACGCATACAGCACACATCGCCTGCTGCTGGTGCTGCTGGAGGGGTGTTAACACCCGCCGGGGGCTGAGGGGTAGTGCTGCTGCCCCTAGGTGTGTCACAGCTTCTCTGCCAGAGCTGAGGGTGAAGCTGCCTGGGGACTGCAGCCAGGCCGGAGGTGACGAGGAGAGACGCCGGGGTGACATGTGGCTGCTCGTGGAAAGAGCTTTCAACAACTAAATGGTCACAAGAATTCCTCTACTGACAGAGTGGTGGAGCCGTGGCAGAGGCTGCCCAGGGCAGTGGTGGAGTCTCCATCCCTGGAGGGGTTCAAAAAGCACATAGACTTGAGATTTTGTGCCTTGGTTTGGTCAGCACGGTGTGGTTGGGCTGAGGGTTGGACTGGATGAGCTGAGAGTTCTTTTCCAACCTTAATGATTCTGTGATCTTGTGGTTTTAAAGGTGTTCTTCAGCTTCTTCCATAGCTGGGCATGGCCCATGCGAATCCACACCACCACCTCGCTAAATGGGATGCTTAGTCCATGCCATGACAGAAAGAGCGTTCCATGATCAAGCAGAAGTTCAGATTCATTGTCTGTCCTGTACAGCAAGCGTACTTGGGCAGCTCTAGTCTCTGCCAGAGGAAAGCTTCTGAGGCTGCCTGTGAGTCTCAGCATACTCCAGGTCTTTGCAGAACGTTAGCAGGGCCAGGTAGCACCTCTTGTTGGTTTTCTGTCCCCTACGCGGCAGAGTGCAATGAAGTGGAGTCCTGAGTTCAGGAACAGATTCCAAATACTACTGGATCACAACAGTAAAGAGCAATAAGAAGTGCACACATTTTCCTACGTATCAGGAAGTCTCATTTCCTTGAAAGCTCATCTCTCCTCCTGGAGCATCCCAGCCCAGGGATCCACCCTGTCGTGCAGGGCCAACACAAGCCTGGAGCCAGGCAAACTCTGAGAGAAGGGCTCTGACTCACGTAAAGGCTTGAAAGTATTTCTGCCCTCAAGCCAGAAATCTCTATTACCATTCTTTTAACTGAATTCGGAGTAAGTTTAAGTGGTCATAAAGAGCTTTTTAAGAGGCAGTTGAATTGCAAAGTGAATGCTTTTCATTTGAATTCTTTATTAAAAACAGCATTTGACAAAGCTCCTGCCTAAGGGACCCCACGCAACAGCGCTGGAAGTTCAGGGGGCCCCTTTACTCAGCTTGGGGCTGGCTGTGGGGTGCTGGGGATGCTGGAGGACATCAGTTGGTGGGTTCACATGCCAGCTGTTCCACACGTTGACTTGCTTCCCCAGCTATGTGTCAACAGTCACTTTGATGGGGACAGGTTGGCACTTCACCCCGCTGACACAGTTGTGTGTGTGCAGGTGGGGAAGCAGTGACAGTGGTTGCCAGTGGGAAAACAAGCCCACAGTTGTGCTCACCTCAAACAAAATGAACTGCGTGCTGGGCTGCACTGGGAGGAGGAGTGTGGGCAGCAGACTGAGGGGAGCTGTTATCCTCTACTTCACATTTGAGGCATCAGTAATAACTGTGTGGAGAAGTTTCTAAGGCTCACCAGCAGAGAGGCCAGCTGCCTAGAAACAAACCTCATCTACTGCTCAGATACAGAAGCTGTTGGTTCACCTGCCAACTGAAACCTCAGTGTGAACGAGAGTGCAGTACTCTTCTTAGAATTATATAATCATTTGTCGTTTTGCCACAATCTCAGCTCACCCAGTCCAACCACCAGCCCACCCCCACTGTGCCTGCTAAATCACGTCCTAAAGGGCCAGCCCCTTCAGGGATGGAGACGCCACCAGTGCCCTGGGAGCCTCTGCCAGGGCTTGAATGAGTCCTTTCAAAGCCCCCCCAGTCCTTGTTGAAAGTCAAGGCCTTTCTTTGTGCATCCAATAAATACTTCTGAGTAGCTATTATCGTTTTTACAACATTATGAAGCTCATACCAAAGGTTTTCTGAAGGTGGATCCATGGCTTTTGTTTGGGTCCATATAGACACAATCATGTCTCAGGAGACAGAATCATAGAACCATGGAATCATTAAGGTTGAAAAAGACCTTTAACGTCATCCAATTCAACTGTCAGCCCCAAACTACCGTGCCTGCTAAACTGTGTTCCAAAGTGGCACATCTGCACGTTTTTTGTTGAGGTAAAATCTGGGAAATAAAAGTCCAGTAGGCTGACAGTGCTTCTCTATTTAATCACTCTCCTACTGTCAGTTTCCTAAAGGCAACGGCTCTAAATGAAGCGTGTAATGGAAATCATGCTCAACCTGACATAGGACTAAGAAGTTATAAGCTACTTCTCATAAAACTGATCTATAGCAAGGAATTGTGATGGGACTTCTCTCCCAGAAAGATCACAGAATCATAAGATTGGAAGAGACCTCCAAGATCATTGAGTCCAACAGTACCTGTCTCTCTACTAAACCCTGTCCCTAAGGAACTCATCTACCCATCTTTTAAACACCTACAGGGAAGAAATTTTTCCCCATGTCCAGTCTAAACCTCCCCTGGGGCAACTTGGGGCCATTTCCTCTAGTCCCATCGCTGTCACCTGGGAGAAGAGCCCAGCACCCACCCCGTCACCCCCTCCTTTCAGGCGGGTGTAGACAGGGATGAGGTCTCCCCTCAGCCTCCTCTTCTCCAGGACAAACAGCCCCAGGTCCCTCAGCTGCTCCTCACAACCCTTGTTCTCCAGCCCCTCCCCAGCCTCGTTGCCCTTCTCTGCACAAGACAGGAATGTGTGACATGCAAATAACCGAGGCACAGTCGGCTGCTGATGGAAAGATGCTAATTCCCTACAAGGTAGAACTCCAGAAAGTCTACCTTAGGTCTGATACTGGAAACGATGAAATCACCTGGTCTCTTCCTCTATCGGTAGACAGAACCACCCAGTGACTGCAGACTGCACACCCATTTCCACTGGCTGTTGTTGCAATGACACAGCTTTAAAGAGGAGAGGTTTCGATGAGATCTTAGGAAGAAATGTTTTGCTGTGAGGGTGGGGAGGCCCTGGCCCAGGGTGCCCAGAGCAGTGGTGGCTGCCCCATCCCTGGAGGTGTTCAAGGCCAGGTTCATGCCTTTGAGCAACCTAATCCAGTGGAAGGTGTTGCTGCCCATGGCAGGGGGGATGGAACTGGATGGGCTTTCCAGGACCCTTCCAACCCAAACCATTCTATGATTCTATGATTGTATGAATTTGATGTTCACCAGCTCCCGCGTATCTCCATAATCTCATTCTTCTTCAGTTCTGAATGCTGTTCAGTGGATCAGTGATTTTCCTAATGGATCTGAAATGGGAAGGGTTTGTATGAAACTTGACTGTATAATTTACAAATCACATACATAGACAGTTACAGCTCATGTTCCTTAAATTACTCAAAGTCTGATTTTAGCCTTCTGCTGGCAGATCCAGTCTTACCTTTGGTGACCTTACGTGAGGTTAATTTTGTATCTACAAATGGCAGTGCTTTACTTTTGCTCAAGTGTGGAGGTAATATTATAGCAAACCGTCTGTAATGAAAAGCTTCCGATATGGAGGGGTATCAGGCTCTATTATTTAAGGTTATTTATGGAAGTTTTCAGGATAAAGGCCGTATCCATGATGATAACCACATCCCAGTACCAACTATGAGGCACAGGCTCAGAAACTCTGTGTTATCATTAGCATTTTGTGCCCTTTTGTCACTACTTGTGCCTTGAATGCTTATGAATTTGTAGCTTTTTCTACAATAACACAAAGACAGCTTAGGGCTGGGCTTGCCTTAAGTGTTCCCAGCCTCAGAGTCCAGGATCCCTCTGGTTCTTACTATTTAGTCTCACTAGGAGGATAGTTAGGACTTCTCAAAAACTCCAGACTAGCTCCCAAAGAGAAGAGATTTGCAAACCAGCAGACAAGACAGTGGTCCTTTATAAATTATCTTGTCTCCCTTGTCTAATAGATCACCTGAGCTAAAGGATGCCTGGTTCCAGACCGTACGTCCACCCAACATATTTAGCAGACAGGAGGCTAGGGCTGATGCAGGCTGGTCAAGTCAGCCTCCACTGTCCCCTAGGAAAGAAGCTGTGAGCCCTCCTTGGCTGAACGGTCTGCTGCTGCACAGCCTTGAAAAATGGAATATTTACCCTTTAACAACAAAAATGTTGGGCTGTTTGTGTAGCCGCTTTGCCACCTCTGACAACATGAAAGAACTATGCTTTGATAAACAAATTTGCTGTGATAAAGGAGCCAAACTTGTCTAATTCCTTTTACAAAGATAGGTTTCCTGATTTGCTAATTTGCTAATTCGTCTTTTTCACAATTCTCTGAACCTTCTTGGTTTTAATTAACCTTACAAATTCATCAGTTCTAACTGGCACCTTTCCCAGTATTTGCACGTTTCATTTTTTAATGGGAAACCCTCTCTGCCATCACATTGGCTCAGGCACTGGAAATCTCCGTCCACCTTTGCTGCAAACCGACCCTCCATGTTTAAAATAGGAGGGGTGGTGTTTGCTGATAAACTCCTGATATTTTTCATTCTAATCCCATTTCTACGTCTCATAGTCACCCATTTTTTTTCTGAGTTACTTTCTAGCAATTGTGGAGCATTATCATTAACAAACTTAAAGTGATCGTTGAAAGCTGTCACAGGAGCTTTTCACAGCTCCAGTGGAATCCTAACAAGTGCCACTCAACTTCTTACTCCTTATTCCTCTCCTCCCACAGGAGATCATAGAATCATAGAATGACAGGACGGTTTCAGCTAGAAGAGACCTCAAAGCCCACCCAGTTCCTACTCCCCTGCCATGGGCAGGGACACCTCCCACTGGATCAGGTTTAGATGAGATCTTGGAAGGAACATTTCACCATGAGGATGGTGAGGGCCAGGTTGCCCAGAGCAGTGGTGGCTGCCCCATCCCTGGAGGTGTTCAAGGCCAGGTTGGATGGGGCTTGGAGCCCCCTGATGCAGTGGGAGGTGTCCCTGACCATGGTAGGGGGTGGAACTGGGTGGGCTTTAAATCCATCCAACCCAAACGATTCCGTGATTCTATGGTTGTGAATTGTCCTTTTCAATTTGAACTGATGATTACATTTTCTGTGCTCTGGCATCATTATCCTTGGCAACAAATAAACCACCTTAATAGCTTTCTGATTAAATCCATCTGAGCTGCATTTGATGATTAATTTATGTCGAACACTGCATTGTGGTAATCTCTATATTTTCACTTTTCATTTCAGTTTGCTCATTTTTTCCTGTAAATCTCCTGGAAATAAGGTCTTCTTTGTGGCTTTGTGGGGCAAGGTCTATTGTTTCTCTTTGGTTAAGTGAGAAAGCTGGAAGAGCCTGGGAACTCATTTGAGCCTTTGTAGAAAGGGAACCTTTGCCTCAAACCAAGGCAGCAATGGTGCAAACTCCAGGACCGTAGTTTTGGAGATTTAAGTTCTACCAAACCTCCGGAAGGAGTCTCGCCCCATGTCTGCTGGGGCCCTGCGTGCAATCTTCACAGTCTTATCAAGAACAGTGGTCTCGTGCCGTGGGGGACAATGTTATTTAATCTTTGCTCAGATAAATGAGAGCTTGCACAAAGGCACTGCAAGGGGAATTAGCAACAGCCAGACAATAAGAAAACACACTGGTGACAGCGCTATCATCAACAGGTGAATGCTCTAGTTCTCGAAGGTATTAAAAATCAGCCTTTTACACCCAGTGAACAGATGAGCCTTCCTAGATGTCCAAAAATTATGTTACTCCATTTAGCGCGGGTATTCCCAGAGCAGGACAGACATTGCCTGGTGCTGTCTTCAGCCACACGCCTAAAGCTGCCCCAGGTACCTGCACTGCGATAGCCACTGTTATTCGCTCCAGTTAAGGCAGCCTGGCTCAAAGGTGTGTGGTTACTCTCATAGCAAAATGATCAATGCAGCATCCATCAGCACAGGAAGGATGTGGAGCTGTTGGAGTGAGTCCAGAGGAGGCCACGGAGATGATCCAAGGGCTGGAGCCCCTCTGCTGTGAGGCCAGGCTGGGAGAGTTGGAGTTTTTCAACCTGATGAGGAGAAGGCTCTGGGGAGACCTTAGAGCAGCCTCCAGTGCTGAAAGGGCTCCAGGAAAGCTGGGGAGGGGCTCTGGATCAGGGAGGGCAGGGAGGGGACGAGGGGAAGGGTTTTGAGCTGAAAGAGGGGAGATTGAGAGGAGATCTTGGGAAGAAATGTTTTGCTGTGAGGGTGGGGAGGCCCTGGCCCAGGGTGCCCAGAGCAGTGGTGGCTGCCCCATCCCTGGAGGTGTTCCAGACCAGGTTGGATGGGGCTTGGAGCCCCCTGATCCAGGGGGAGATGTCCCTGCCCATGGCAGGGGGTGGCACTGGGTGGGCTTTGAGGTCCCTTCCAACCCAAACCATTCTGTGTTTCTATGATTCTATGATGTAAATGAGTCTTGTGTCTTTGGTGACCACTCTGCCTGGGTTTCAGTCGTGCTTCCCCATTATTCCTTTCAGCCCAGCAGCCCTGTAATCCAGTATCCATAAATCTGGACTGAGGAACATGGCTTGGTGACAGCTGATAAGTCTTGCCCATGGATTGGATTTTGGTGGAGAAAACACCAGGGTTGTACTTTGAGCCTTGAGACCTTGGCTGTTGGATGTGTGATGGTTCTGCTGCATGGGTGGAAATCATACACAAACCGGAAAAACAGCTCTCTGATGTTATTTTGAATATTGTAAACTCAAGTCCTGCTGCTAACCTATAAGAAATTAAGAATTGGGTATAAATGGACTAATGAAATCACCTATATTAGAAGGATGTAGATGTTCAAATAACAGTTACTTCAAGGCCGGGTATTCAGCCTTTGTTTCTTGAGCCATATTGGGCTTCAAGGTGTCATCAGTGAACTGTCAGTAATGAGTCAACAGCCCAGTTGTGCCTGGTATCACACGTTAGATTATCTAACAGAGGGTCCCCATCCCTCCACCCATTCCTGAAGGGTGCTTTGAACTCAGCTAAGCTCAGTATAGGTGGCACTGGCCAGATAAAATGCCAGATCCCAGATATTAAAGAGAATTTCTGGGCAAAATTTCAGGGCCACACAAATGATTCAAGGGCTGGAGAACCTCCCGTGTGAGGACAGGCTGAGAGAGTTGGGGTTGCTCATCCTGGAGAAGAGAAGTCTCTTTAGACTTTAGAGCAGCCTCCCAGTGCTGAAAGGGAGGCTATAGGAAAGGGATAGACTATTTAGCAAGGCCTGTTGTGATAGGACAAGGAGTAACAGTTTCAAACTAAGCAAGGGAAGATTTAGACTGGATATAAGGAAGAAAGTTTTTACAGTAAGGGTGGGAGGCACTGACACAGGCTGCCCAGGGAGGCACTGGAGACCTGGAAACATTCAAGGCCAGGTTGAATGGGGCTTTGAACAACCTCATCCAGTGGGAGGTGTCCCTACCCATGGCAGGGAGATTGGACTGGATGATCTGTGAAGATCCCTTCCAACCCAAAGCATTCCAGAATTCTATGATAATCAAATCTTTAAGAACAGATGTGATTCTTCAGGTTGATTCTTCTCTATTCCTGACCAAGAACTCTAGGAGAAAAGGATATTTCCCATAGCATCAAATCTAATTATTTGATAGAAAATATGGGAAGGGTGATTTTATCACATGGGTAAGGAATTGGCGGTAGAGTTTTGCGAGGACACACACTGTCCAACGTATTGAAAAATGGGGCAAAAGGGATGTGACGATGTTTGCAAATGGAACACATTGCTCAGGATGGTCCAACATAAAGGTGACCACAGAAGACAAGAATGGGTAACACTCAATGGATTAAAAAAGAGACAGATTAATTGCAACTGTCTGTGAGGTAATGCAAATTGATGATCAGAGAACCAGGAAACCATTCGAAGTAAGGCTGAGAGAACTGGGTTTGTTCAGCCCTGAAAGGAGAAGGCTTAGGGGAGACCTTATCACCAGGTGCTGGTACATAAAGGGCGCCTGCTGAGAGAATGTAGACTCCCTTTTTACATGGATTCACATGGAAAAGACAAGTGGTAATGTGGATAAGTTGTTCATGGGGAGATTCCGATTGGATTCCAGAAGAAAATTATTTCCAATGAGAACAGTTAAAACTTTGGAATCCTCTCCATAGGGAAGTGGTGGATTCCTCTACACCAGACGTTTCCAAGGCTCAGCTTGACAGGGTGCTGGGCCACCTCCTTGAAGCTATAGGATCACCTAAAAGGTTGGACCAGATGATCCTTTATGTCACTCCCAACCGGTTATTCTGCGATTCTATGAAATTGGGAAAAGGCTCCCCAATCTGCACCACGCTGGTGTAGGTCAGACTTTCTATCACAATCACCTTGGAAATGGACTTTATTATGAACAGTTCTTTGCAGTTGGTGTTCCAGTGCTCACTAACCAACATTTAGAATTGCACATGAGCTACAAGATTTGCACCTTGCTAGTCTCTGCCCCGCCCAGATTTTTGGGAACACGTTGGCTGATAGGTGATAAGTTCCTAATAGAACTTTTCTATCTATTTTTTCTATTTTGCTTTTCCCCTGACAGAGCTGTCACTGGATTTGTTCTCAAAACAAAAAAATATCAGCGTATTGATGTTTCACCCAACGCACATCCATCCTGTTTGCAATCTGACTACTGATTTCCCAAAAATGTTATGTAAAATGAGAAAAACACACAGAGAAGCCAACAGCAACAAGGAAACAGAAGTGTTGAATGGCTTCAGATGAGGAGACAATATTTAACTTAGATTTGCATCTTGGAGAAAGACAATTGCAAGTGAATACCATAAAGATCTTGCAAAGCATGAATGCTGACAAGAGAGTGCCTAGGAAAGATATTTCTTAGGATGTAAGAAGCTGTTGTGGGTGAACCCAGGCAGGCAGCCAAGCACAACACATCTGCTCACTCCCTGCCCGTGGGACGGGGAGAGAATCAGAAGGGTATAAGTATGAAAACTCATGGGTTGAGATAGAAACAGTTCAATAGGCAAAGCAAAAGCTGCACACTCAACAAAGCGAATAAGGAATTCAGTCACTACTCCCCATCAGCAGGTACATGTTCAGTCATTTCCAGGCAAGCAGGGCATATTTTTCTTCCCAGCTAACATCAAATGTTGGTTGGGAAGACAAATGCCGTAACTCCAATAACTCCAAACGTTCCCACTGCCTCCTCCTTCCTTCAGCTTTTTTGGACGGTTGGCAGTTTATCTTGCAGTGGGACCTCTTCAGCATGAGTCAGCTTCCTTGGTGATGCTCCAGAATTTTTGCCTCCTGTCCATATCTTTATCATTTCCAGGATTCCTGGTTCATCAAGGTTTCCAATTCAAGGCACTGTGTGATCTGTGCAACCACCTTATCCCACGTAGCATCAGTTCCATGATGCATAGAGGGGACTCACTCTGAACATACAATCCAACACAGGCAAACAAGGTGCCAAGGGGAACTGTGCTTCAGCACCAACTAATTCTGAAGTGCCTCAAACCCCTTCATATGCTGCCAATATCTTTTTCTTTCATGTGGAGGCTGTAGAGTGCATTTCTCATGTCTTATGCTGTCTGGACTGGCCCAAGGGGTACCACACAAACCTCCCAATGAAAACATTGGCCCTTGGGCTTAAAATTAGCTCAGACAGTTTATCTGCTTGAGGGTAGGAAGGCTCTACAGGCTGGATCAATGTTCATCAAGATGAGGCAGGATCAGGTGCCTTAGTCTCAGCTCTATGGCCCAGGATGGGCAAAGCCTAGCTCAATGCAAAGCCATGGCACCCACTGTCTCCTCCTAGTGTGGAGCATCTCCCTCTTGGGGTAGCCTCAGGCTTTTATAGGAGCAGAATCAAACCTGTTATCTTCAATCCCAGTCTCAGGGCACAGTGAAGGACTCTCCAAAGAGAGTCACCCCTAGCATCCATCTTAGATCACATTCCAAATTATGAGGCAGTTGAATGGATGTAGTAATCCTCATCCATGGTGTTCAACTGGATGTTCCCACAGTACCTGAGCACTGGGCAGAAGCTTTTCAATGCCAAAGCTGGTGGCTCCAGGCTGTTGGCAGTAACCACGAGCCACCACCAGAGCCTTTCCAAAGGGAAACTCCAAATTGGAGGCATGCAGAAACGTCCTGGTTGACGAACAGGAGATGACCAGCATCCTTGCTGGCCTGGGTGGAGAGGTCTCTTTTCCTTCCCTCCGTTTCTGCAATGCTCCATTCTGGATTGCGTGTCACATCACCTTCTGCTTCCTTGTAGGAAAAGTTTCCCCCAACAGTGCTAGCCTGGTGGGAGGGGCAGGAAAGGAAGGAGAATCCAAGCGGTGGGTTATCCCTTTGTGGGGAATGTCTTGGAGGCAGGACTGGCGGTGGGAGAGCTGGCGAGGGGACAGCAGCACCAAAAGATGAAGGAAGGTGTCCCTGACCACGGCAGGGGGTTGGGACTGGATGATCTTTAAGGTCTCTTCCAACCCAAACCATCCCGTGACAATACGAGGTGGCCTTGGTCTCTCGGGGTGCGCATGCAGATCTCCAGCTTTGCCAAGACTTCCCGATTTGGAGCGAGCAAGACTCCAACCAAATTCCAGTGTCTCTCTGTGGAGGAAAAGCTTTGCGGTGCTGAAAATCTTGCTGTGTTTATTGCGGTCACAGCCTGGAAGCCTCCATTTGCATATGTAAATCATACGCATTTATGTAAATTCCGAGGTGAATAATATTATGACGGCCCCTGCAGAGTAGATTGGCTCCCGTGGTAAATCACTTGATTGTTTTTTTCCAAACTGAGAGTGACATCGCTTTGACCAGGCATTACTGAAGGTAACGTTTATATCTAACGCACACAACAATGAAGGAGCCCGGTTCCTGGACGCTCACCCTTGTCAGCAACTTAATTCAGGCGATGTTCGTTAGGAAGGGCAGCAGACTCCAGCTCCCAAGCCCTGCCCCCCCGATCCTTCCAGCATTTGCTGGCAAGTAAGTCAGAGCCCAACCGTGTGCAATGCCAAGACAAAGGGGTGGAGGCAGATGCCAAATCACTTTCAAGCCCATGACAGAGCCCTGAGTCACCCAAACTGGAGCAGCTCTCCCCGAATGGGCTCCTCTTACAAAAGTGCTGTTGCTGCAGCAACACTAATCCACACGCCAGTGGGCACAGGGATAATGGAAGGGATGCGGCAGCAGATTCGTTCGCTCGACACCGTGCTCAGACAAGGGGGAATTATAGTAATCTAGAGGGATCTGCTTGCTCTGCTATGAAGCCCTTTGTTGTGGGGACACCTCGGGCAAAGGGCTTCTCACATGAGAGGGAACCAGTCTTGGTGAAGACAAATGTCTCAGGTCTGACCCCACTCTCTGCTCCCTGGCTGGGCATCCCCTCAAACTGAGGGGTATTTGACAAAGCTCCCTTTGCTGTCTGGGCTGGGAGAAGGACTTCTCCACCAGGCCACCTGAGGCTCTAAGGTCTCAGCTGGACCATGTGTCACATCCAGTCTGGTCTGAGGAGCTTGCAGATTCCTCACTGGTGGTCAGTCATGTCACCAGTAGGCTCCAAGGCCATCAATGCTACAGCAGTGACTCCTCTCTGCACACTTCTCCCATCCCAGCTCCACACCGGGGACTCTCTTGCTCCTACACTGCAGTCAGGCGGTGTGGGGTCATATGAAAAACACTGACAAATGTGAACGTCAGCTGATTGGGACAGCTGAGGAAACACCTCAGGAACTTACACAAGCTTTGGGGTGGGCTGGTTGTGCCTCTTGCCCACTCACTGATCCTGTGGTCAAGCAGTGGATGAAAGCCAATTGTCTCAGCCGTGGGGCTGGAATTGGGCTTTGCCAGAGCTCAGACTTGCCCAGCTCAGAAAGCAGAAGTAGAGGAGGAAGCAGCAGTCACTCAACAATAAGAAAATAGGACCTGAAGAACAGCGTGGCTGGGGATGTGTCAGTGTGGAAGCGTTGAGCATGATGAATGTGGAGGTCAGGATCATCCAGAAAGAGACTGACTTCAAGGGATTGAAGGCAATATGGAGACTGCAAAGAAGGCTGACAGAAGCAGAAGTCCAGGCTGTCCCTTCGAGGATGTGAACAGAACAGCTGAGGATAAAGTACATCAAATGAATGAGGAGAGAAAAACAGAGCTGGGGAAATGATTGGAGTGTTGAAGGGAGGAGACAGGACATGAACAGAAAGGATGCATGAGGACCAGGAGGCAGAAAAAGAAACCTCTCAGTACCTGAAATAGGGCTCAGAGGCAGAGGAGCAGAGGAAGGGATGGCTGGGAACAGGAATGCAGAGGTGTGGGCGATGAGAGAAGAGGAGGGCTAGTTAACACCACAGTAAGAGCAAGAACATTGTGATGAGTAACAGCTTAAAGGGAAGGAGGCAAGTCCAGGGGTAGGAGGTTTATGACAAAATCACAGAATAGCAGGTTGGAAAGGACCTCAGGGATCATCTGGTCCAATCCTTTAGGTGATCCGATAGCTTCAAGGAGATGGCCCAGCACCCCATCAAGCTGAGCCTTAGAAGTGTCTGGTGTAGAGGAATCCACCACTTCCCTGGTGAGAGGATTCCAGTGTTTAACTGTTCTCACGGGGAAATATTTTCTTCTAGAATCCAATTGGAATCTCCCCATGAACAACTTACCCCCATCACCCCTTGTCTTTCCAAGTGATTCCTTGTGAAAGGGGAGTCTCCATCCTCTTGGCAGACACATTTTATGTGCTGTTACATAAAGGAGGAAAGCTATGACCGAGCTTTATGGAGAAGGAGAGCTGTGACTGAGTGAAGGGAGTGTGACTTGAAGACATTTATGGGACGAGAGATTCTCCCACCAGAAAGAGAACACCTTTTAGGGTTGAATTTTCAACAGGTGGTGTTGAGTCATAGCACCCGAATTGGAACTGATGTTTTCTAGGCCAGACGGGCTGGGAAATCTGAGTTAGCTCAGGTATTGTTCAACCTCACATAATTTTGTAACTTTGAGATTCTGCCTTGACAAGTCCTATCTCAGTACTGACCAGGGAGGACACGGCGTGGAGCGAGATGGGGAGGAGGGTAAGAACTGCGCTAGCAGTTGTGCTGGCTCTGAACAGAGATGACAACCCCACTTCCCAACTGTCTGAGAAAGCTTGACTGGGCAAATGGGTAGGAGTGGTTCTAAGAGTCGTTGTCTTCACAGCAATGGCGTTCAAATCATCTGGTACATCCTTTTCCTCTTTGCACTCCTCCTCCCTGCCACCCCATCACGCGTCTTTCCATCCTCCCCTCATAACACAATGAATTCCAGGAGTGTATCCGTCAGATCTGTCCCGAAAGCCCCACAGCAATGCTTTTGGTCCTTCAACATCAAGTCCATGGTGTGTTGCCAAAGAACTAAACATTTAGTCAGAGAATCAGAGAACATCTGAGGTTGGAAGTGTCCTCTGGAGACCATCTAGCTCAGCCTGCACGTTCAAAGCAGGGTCAAATGGAGAGGGTTACCCTGGACTGTGTCCAGTTGGGATGCGAGTATCACCAAGGATGGAGGCTCCCTGAACTCTCTAGATAACCTGTCCCAGTGTTCAGCCTCCCTCACAGGAAGAGAGTTTTCATATGTTTGTACAGTTTCAGGTGTTTCAGTTTGTTCCTATTGCCTCTTGCCGTTGGATACTGCTCAAAGGAGTTTTGCTGCGTCTTCTCTGCTCTCTCCTAGCAGGTATTTATTGCCCCTAGGGCCTTGCATTCTTTTCTCCTCTTCTTCTTTTTCTCTTCTTCTCTGTGAGTCCCAGCTCTCACAACTTCTCCTCATCTGTCAGATGCTCCGATCCCAAAACATCTTTACTCCTCTATCAGCTGTACAACGGTTTCACAGCTCCATGAAGCCCAATGAGGAGATCATTCAAAAGCTCTTTAACCCTCCTAACTGCCCACACAATGTCTAGGATTGCAAGGTGTTGCTAAATGCTCATCTCCTGGACTCCTTTAACTCAATCCGTTCCACGTCTCCTCTTCTGAATCTGCTCTCATCTTAAAACAAAAACCCCTTTTTGCACACAAGCTCAGATTCCATTTCCCTTCCCTACATATTTTACTTGCACAAGCGTTTGCATGTGAAGAGATAGAGGTACTGTGGTGGTACGGACAGCGGAGCCATCAAGAGTGGGACCCATCTCATCTCTGGGTGAGTCTGTTCACTGGCAATTGTTATTTGTTATAGACAAATCCTCCCCGAGCAATGAGAAACAAATCGTAGAGTCATTAAGGTTGGAAAAGACCTCTAAGCTCATCCAGTTCAACCGTCAGCCCAACCCCATGGTTCCTACTTAACCATGTACCCAGGTGCCACATCTACACATTTTTTGAACCCTTCCAGGGATGGAGACTCCACCACCACCCTGGGCAGCCCAGTCCAATGCTCTTCCAGCAAAGAAATTTTCCCAATGTCCAATCTAACCCTCCCCTGGTGCAACTTGAGGCCATTTCCTCTCATCCTGTCATTTGTTACTTGAGAGAAGAGACCAGCACCCACCTCACCACAACCTCCCACAGCAGTCCAAGACATTCAAGGCTTCCAAACAACTTTTCCAAATTGCTCTGTGAACAGCTGGCAGGGACAGTTGCTCTGGGTAAAGCACATGTTCCTGTGCAAGCTTGCGTGAGAAATCTCTCGGTGGCTTTTCTAACAGTGCGTTGGCTTTCCCTGCTTACCTTTTACAAAGAAAATGCACTCCTCATGGTTTGTGCTTGTAGCCTCATCCAACTCCGGTGGGGATAAAAAGTCAGTAAGAGCCATTTGAGACAGGTGTGTAGGCACAATTTAAAACCAAGGGTCTGGACCACACATCTAGACTGCAGGCAAGCGAACCTCATCCAGCGGTAATCAGGTAAAACAAGTCAGTGGAGCATGTTCCCAAAGTGCATCATTTTCAACCTTTGTCATGAAGGGAGCCTGAGTGACCAGCTTAGGTGGAGATGGTCATAATGCGACACCTGAAATTCGGTTCCCTAAGCCAGCCACTTTTTCAACATGGATCGACCCATGAGGCATAACTGGATTGACGTGGGTCAACCTCCAGTCTCAGGTGCTTTTCATGAATTGCAAAGAAAAGCAATCTCCCATAGATGCCTGTTCTCTACTGAATGGAGGAGAGAGCAGCACAACCAGTTACAATTTTAACTACTAATTTTTAAATATCTACAGTTTGGAGAGAAGCATCCATCACTATAAACTTCAGAGCCCCACTCTGAGTGTGTGAGCATACCAGCTTTTTGTGGTGCTCATTGACTTATAGTGCTGTAGAATAATTTAGGTTGAAAGGATCATCTCTCGGTCTCTTATCTGGAGTCCCTACTCAAAGCACCCTTCTGGTGGTTGCCACTGGACTCCACGTGTATGGTGTCCATGACTTTACTGGCCCTGGAGAGTCCCAGATTGGACAAGGGATTCCACCTGTGGTCTCAAAAGTGCTGGTTAGAGGGAAGGAATCACATCCCTCAGTTTCCTAGGTACTGTCTCACTAATGCAGCCCCAGGATGCAGTTGAGCTTTTTCCCTGCCCGGACACAAGGGAATTCTGTCAGTTATTGCCCATCAAGATCCTTAGTCCTTTTCTGCAAAGCCCCGTTCTAGTGAGTCGGCCCCCGGGCGGTCCTGTTGCAAGGGGCTGCTCCACTCCAGAAGCAGGAGTTTATACTTACTTTTGTTGAGGATCACAAGGTTCTCATCAACACATTTCTTTCTGAATACCCTCTGCAAGTTAGACTTCTCCCATTGGCCACCAGCCTTTCAGCCCAGTGGTCCACACATCTTTCGGTCCACCTGTCTACTACATATTTCTCCTGGCTTTCCATAGATACTATGGAAGATAATCTCAAAGTTCTTGCTAAAGCTGAGGTCAACAACATCCACTGCTCTTCTCTCACCACAGAGCCACTCTTCTCATCACAGGAAGCTATCAGATCAGCCGGGCAAAATTTAATTTTAGTAAATCCATGCTGGCCCTTCCTATTCATCCTCTTGTCCTTGATGTGCCTGGATAAGGCTTCCAAGAGGATTTTCTCCACCCAGTTTAAGTTTAGTTTCCCAGGTCAGCCTCCTGCTTTTGGTGTGCCGGCACTGCTCCGCGTTTGCCGGATGGACTTAATCATCGTATGAATCACCACGTGGGAGAATGCAGGGCCAGCTGCATCTTGGAGAGGGCTGCACGTGACCAGCAGCAATGTGACAAATCTGAAACACTTGAGGTGCATTTAGCAATGTGAACACAGACTTTCATCAAAGCACTGAGTGGTGCTGTTTCTCAGCAGTCCCACAAGCTTCGACGGATGAGCAGAGGGGACTCCTGAAAATAAATACCTGTTAACCTAAAAAAAAACCCTGTAACAAAGCCTATTCAGATTCCTTAGGAATAAGGGAAGCATCCATAGAAGGACAGTGGGGGCCTACAAAAAAGCTGAGAAGGGGCTTTTTACAGGTGTAAGTAGTGATAGGACAGGGGGAACAGCTTTAAACTGGAAGGGGAAAGGTTTAGATTAGACATTAAGAGGAAATTCTTCACACTGAGGGTGGGGAGACCCTGGCTCAGGTTGCCCAGAGCAGTGGTGGCTGCCCCATCCCTGGAGGTGTTCAAGGCCCAACTGGATGGGGCTTGGAGTCCCCTGATCCAGTGGGAAGGGTCCCTGCCCGTGGTAGGGGGTGGCACTGGTTGGGCTTTGAGGTCCCTTCCAATGCAAATCATTTTATGATTCAGATTTCCCATGCTGGCCATGGTAGGAGACAAGGACAGACACCAGATTTACATTAGTCAGAGATCCAGATTGGCCATTAAGAAGAACTCTTTTCTCAAGGAGGTCACAGAGCCCTGGGACAAGTTCCTGTGAAGATGGGGATCTTCACCCTTGGAGGTTTACAAAATTTGGCTTGTCAGACCCATCACCAGCCTAGTCTAGAGTTGGTGGTTGTCCTGCTCCAAGTCAGAAGCTGGGCTGGAGCTTCCAGTGCTCTGTTCCAGCCACCACTTCTGTTTTTCCACACCAGGATACTGATCTCCTTGCACTGCACATTAGCCAGAAGCTTGGTTCTCCTGACGCGTTCACCTGCAGGGGCTAACAGATACAAGGCCAGGCACACTGCATCCACCTTTCAACATGAGGACTACTCCTGTCTGGTTTTTCACCAGACACCAGTCATACAGCCTGGGCGGAGGGGGTATGGGTAGTTCTGAAATGGCATTATAACAGCCAGACTACATGTCCCAATTGTTTCTTCTATCTTGTTAATTCAGGATTTTCTGGATGGTTTAGCACTCTTTTCTATTTTAAACCATTTACCAAATGCAGTTATAACCTGACAATCCTACTTTACACACAGGTACAGCCTTACGATATCTCATTGCCACAGAGAAATTAATATTAATTAATGCTGATAGCCTGAATGGTTTTATAACCCCCATCTTCCAGTCCTGGTATTTCTTGCTTTTCCATTTGTTGGTTTACTCCTGATTCTCCTCTCTTCTTACGATGCTGCAACACATCAATCCTGTCTTTACAAGGAGCTGCCGCAGCGAGAAGGTTATCTCCTTATTATGCTATGTGATTAAATCTCTTGTGCCCACGTCATTTCACAGCCAGCTAATATCTTTCTCTTCCGTCTCCTCCTTCTGTGCTTGACACATGCATCTGAATTTCATTATGTTTTTAACTCTCAGAACCTGCAGGTTTAACGTAGATTTCCAGCCACATCTAGATCATCTTTGGTGCTTCTTGGTGCAAGAGGCAACACGAGTTTGAAGAACTGTTAACATGAAGTGGGTTTGGCTACCGAATAAGTCTGTGTGACTAGAGAAAGGGTTTGTATTTGTACAACGAGAAACATCCCTGAGGATCAGGAATGAACGTTCTTTCACTTAGGACTCTTCTCACTCCACAAAAATGCAGCAGAAATTTTAAATGCATTGGAGAGCCTCCTTCCCAGGATGCAGTTTTTCTATAGTTCTTGCTCAGACGCAGTGCCTTGTGCTGTCCATCCTCTTGTGAGAAATGAATGCTCCTCTGACAGATCAAAAAATACCATGGATCTTCCTCAGATCTACAACAACATCAGTGATGAGCTGTGGTTCCAGCACGTACAGATGCCTGGACTGCTCTGATGGGAACCAGGGCAACACGCAACCTTGTGCTCCTGGCTCCGTGCTCCACAAGCGTCCACATGAGCTAAGAGGAGACAGCCAGCTCCTGGTCTAGAGACACGTCATCCTCCTGCACAAAGTGTTTGGCCCACCTGGGAAAATTTTGAAAGCAGACGTGCAAAGGGGTGTGCAAAGCAAGAAGTGAGCTGATAGAATCATGGAATCATGGAATGGTTTGGGTTGGAAGGGACCTCAAAGCCCACCCAGTGCCACCCCCTGCCATGGGCAGGGACACCTCCCCCTGGATCAGGGGGCTCCAAGCCCCATCCAACCTGGCCTGGAACACCTCCAGGGATGGGGCAGCCACCCCTGCTCTGGGCACCCTGGGCCAGGGCCCCCCCACCCTCACAGCAAAACATTTCTTCCCAAAATCTCATCTCAGTCTCGCCTCTTGCAGCTGAAAACCCTTCCCCTCGTCCTCTCCCTACACTCCCTGATCCAGAGCCCCTCCCCAGCTTTCCTGGAGCCCCTTTCAGCCCTGGGAGGCTGCTCTAAGGTCTCCCCAGAGCCTTCTCCTCTCCAGGCTGAACAACCCCAACTCTCTCAGCCTGTCCTTGTACAGGAGGTGCTCCAGCCCTTGGATCATCTCCATGGCCTCCTCTGGACTCACTCCAACACCTCTATGTCCTTCCTGTGCTGAGGATATCAGAGATGGACACAAGGTTTCAGCTGAGATCTCACCAGAACAGAGCAGAGGGGCAGAATGCCCTCCCTCTCCTGGCTGCTCCCACTGCTTTGGGTGCAGCCCAGCGTACATTGGCTTTCTGCACGCACGTAGTTTTTGAAATGCCTAACAAAGATGCTGTCTCAGAACCAATTATCCATGTTAAGAACTGGGAGAAGCAAAGTGTATGCAGGAAGCCTGTGACAGATCAGTAAACTGGTCCAGGTTTTGTCGAGGGACACCACACTTAGAGCTGCCGAAGGTGCTGCTGGCCCTGTTTGACGTGCAGGATTACCCTGGGCCCTGTAGCAGAATTTGTGTCTGCTCCGGAGTCACTGGGACTCAAAACCCAGCTGAGACTATGAAAAAAATGCCAAGGCAACAGTGATTGCAGGGCATGGGAGGGAATGAGGCAGTCACCTGGGGTGGTGGGAGCAGCTGCTTCACTTCCACTGGTCTTCGCAGACTGTGGATGCTTCTGCAACGTGAGCTGCAGGCAGAGCTCTTGGAAAATGTTTAAAGATGATTTATTTACAAGGCTTGTTTGTATCAAAAAGGAATAGAGGAGATCCAGCAGAGCATGTAGGGCCAAAAAACATCCGCAGGGGACACAGGGGACAGAGGAACTTCCCTCAGTGCGCCCTGAATTTGAGACATACTTTAGCATCACAAGCCATTGCACCAGAAGCGTGTTCAACACAGCCACTTTGGGGAGCCCAGTATCCATCCCTGCACTGGGAGCTCTGGGATTCGTGTGTGTCTGCAGTTCTCATGACGGTGTTTCAAATTACTAAGTTGGTTTTAAATCTGTTACATGCAGCGCTGCTATACTCTTCCACGTGTGTCCCCTGATACTTTAAGGGCATCTTCCCAAACACTGATGGAGTTAACCCGTGTTTAGAGGAATATTCATTTCCCAGAAACCTCCCCTTACTTTACAGCTGGATGCAAGCCCCCCTAACGCTGCACATCCTCCTCCTTCGGCTGCCCCTGCCAGTGCAGCCGCTATCGGTACGAACAGAGGACCATGGCGACAGAGATCACAGCCAGACACAGCCCATCCAGGCTCTCCCTCTTCACGAATCCAGAGGACAAGGGAAAAAAAAAAAACCCCTCCTTGCAAGGCCAGGCAGGGCTGTGTACTGTGACCACTGAATCTGATCCTTTTACCCCAAGGGTGAGGAATTCATTTGTACTGCCTCAAACAGCTCTTTTCTGCAAAGCCCAGGCTGGATTTGAGGTCACCCGGTGTTAGAGATTCTGCAACAAGTGCTGGGCATTTGTTTTTTTCCTTTGAAACTCGTGCCTTTGCATTTCACTGGTCTGAATTCCCACTCACCAGCCATTGTCTTGCCCTCTTCTGCTGGACAGCAAGTCTTAATCTTCCCCTTCTTCTCACTGTAACTACATAATCTCTCAGAAGTCTTTCCAATAGACTAATCAAACTGTCAACATAAGCCACTGCCTCAGCTCGCTGCTATTGCTCTTTTGTCCCCTTTCCATGTTTAACACCCTATTTACAACGAGGAGGAGGCTTAAAACACTCCACTTTCTGCAGTCGTGGCTGTGGCATCTTGTGCTCTTGATCGGATAAGACAGCACACACTTGGCCAGAATCTGATGAAGGGAGCAGAGGTACAAAACCATCCTTAATATTTCCAGGAGGAGTAGGCAACCCTCAGAGCCTGGGAGCTGAGTAATCCAATTTCATAAACATGACGCTGTCCTCTTTCTCCTTTCTCCTTGAACGTCTTATTTAGCGTTGTTGAATGTCAAAGGAGATGGTTGCATTCTCACGGAGATACCGTTGCAGATGGCTGTGACTCACAGCTACACAAGCTTCATTAAACCACGGCACGGCTGGTTCATGAGCCGTCTGCTGGTGGAGAAGTCATGTCTGGGGTCAGGTTTTGGTGTGCCCCACTAGCACATTAACCCGGCAGCCTTGAGTAGACACTCTGATACCAGACGTATCTCACAAAGGGTGTCCTTTGTGAGAGCTGCAAGCCAGGCACCAGCTGCACCAGTGGTGTCCCTGGGCTGCTGCCCACAGGCTCGGTCAGTGACAGGGGTCGTGATGCCGTAGGTGCTGGTTCTGGCTCACAGCTCATCTTAGAGTTGGCCACTTCTTGCCTCAGTTCATGCCACCTCCTGCCTTGGTGCTGGGGAAAAGAGAGCTATTGCCATGGCAAGAGGAGAGCCGAGTGCCACCAACGGCAGCTGGGTGGTCACGGTCACACCCACCAATATGGTCATTCTCAAAGAATTAAATCCTTTAGCATCCCTCACCATTTTTTTTCCATTTCAACAGGTATTTCTGAGCTTTCCTTGTACCAAATACAATTGTAGTACCTAAGAGATGAATACTAAAGTACAGATTGGGTGTCCTACAATCATGGAATGGTTTGGGTTGGAAGGGACGTTAAATACCATCCAATACATTCCAGTTCCACCACCAACCCCCCAGCCCCGCCTCTTCAAGTCCTCTTCCACTGAGCACTTTTGGATCGGGATGAGTGCATGTCACACGAGAGATGCCTGGCTGAACCCCGCCTCTGGCAAGGAGATGCAAACTTGTCTAAGCGTGATGTCCCAGTGGTGGGACAGTACTTCTGGGCAGGACCATCTCCTCCTAAAGGTGCTTCCAAGCGTGCAGGTTTTGGGAACCAGGTGTTTTCCCCATTGAAGACTGATCTGCTCTACCTCTGAGATTAAGACTCTCGCTCACACTCATCCTGTCTCTCGCAGGCTAAGGAGCCGTCTTCCATAGGAAGAACTGGCTTAATGTCACTCCATATTCTCCATCTCCCCTCCAAAGGACATGACCTTGGTGAGCCCTGGGCTGTGTGACTTATAGCAGAGGTGCTCCAGCCCTTGGATCGTCTTTGTAGCCTCCTCTGGACTCATTTCAACTGTTCCTTAACCTTCCTGTTTTGGTGTGTCCAGAACTGTGCCTCGTTATCTGTACCAACACAAGCTGATTAGTGGCTCTAAAATAATTACAGCACAATTGTGCTCTGGGTCAGCATTTCAGCGGTACCTGCCCGTTCCTTGCGTTTGCTACCGAGGGAAACCAACAGATTGCATTTTGCCCAGAGGAAAACAACCTCCGGTTTACACAGGCATGAGAGCTGTTGCTGGTTGGACACAGCAAATTCACACACTAGGCTGATTGCAAAGACTTGTTCATATCTTACGCCCTCTGATGGGCCAGAGATGGCAACGATCACATGCAAGAACATCCGTCTTCAGACAGGACCATGGGAAGTGAACACCCAGCACTGAAGTACACACAATGCTGCAATTATCTTGAGTGTGGCTGCATTTCAGTGATGCCATTTCTGTGTACTTGGGCTGCCTGGAAGGACCAGTGAGATCTGTGGGCCCTGGGAGGGATAAATGCCTCGCAGGGATTGCTACCAGAAGAGTTTAAGTTCTTTAATGTGGAAGACTTTAGGGAAATGCAAATATTGCCAGCACAAACAGGTCCAGACTAAGACCAGAAGTGGCTTTGGCAGGTGAGGATTCATCTGGGTGATGAGATGAGTGCAAGGGTCAGGACATGTTGGGTGCTGTTACCCAGCACTGGAGTTTCAGAAAAGGTTTTGTCAGCTTTCCTTGTAACCTGAGTGTGTCCAACACCAAACTGATGGGACCTCCTGTTCTCTTTGTCACTGGGACCAAGTTCAGTTCTCCATTTAAACTCCAGAGTGACTGGTGGAGAAAAGCTGGCGCCACTGGGGCACAGCCAATGTCGTTTGTATAGAGTCACTGTGGGTATCAAGCTCCAGAAAACTCCATTGGCTCCACAGAGGATTAGGGAAGGTCTTCTCAAACTGGGTCAGACTTTGAGTCCCAGACAGTGCAACGCACATGGGTTTCACAGTGTCGAGATCAGCTACAGCCAAGAATGACGAACGACAGACCTCTGAGGGCAGACCAAGGGCAAAAGGCTCGCTGTGAGGTTTGTGCCACATAAACTGAATTCCATCTTGTTGTTTTATTCCATTCTTTGTCCTATCTCCTGTTGTCCCATAGGCGCGGGATGGGCTGCACTCCTACGTAAGAACGTGCCAGCCATCACCCACATCCCTGCATCCACTCTGCCACTGCTTTGTGCAGTTTTCACTGTAGAGGTTGTAGCTGAGCTGCAATAAAATGAAACAGAACATCTCATCTGCCCTCCCCACCCAAGACCCAAGGTGCCTCCCCTTCCAATGGCTCTAGTTTTGGTTTTGCTGAATCAGTGCTCTGGAGATTCAACAAGTCAAATTGGTTTTCCTTTTGATGAAAAGAGGTGCCAGACTGACACAAC
Source organism: Neomorphus geoffroyi (assembly GCA_033558235.1). Taxonomy (NCBI): domain Eukaryota; kingdom Metazoa; phylum Chordata; class Aves; order Cuculiformes; family Neomorphidae; genus Neomorphus; species Neomorphus geoffroyi. The sequence continues at coordinate 1,508,659 of JAUMJM010000037.1, forward strand.
TGAATGGGTGGGACGAGGTGCTGGCAAAGGGAAGAGAGATGGGGCAGCAGGTGTGCCACCCTCTGAAAGGGATAAATTGTTAGGCTGACTTTGCCGTACAAGCTCTCTGCTTCCCTGGTGGGAATCAGCTGAGTTTGGCTGAAGAAAAGTAAAACCCCTAGAGGACACAGAACTATTAGAGTGAGTCCAGAGAAGGCCATGGAATTGATCGGAGGGCTGCGGCACCTCCTGTATGAGGACAAGCTGAGAGAGTTGGGGTTGTTCAGCCTGGAGAAGAGAAGGCTCCGAGGAGACCTCAGAGCAGTCTCCCAGTGCTGAAAGGCGCTCCAGGAAAGCTGGGAGGGGCTCTGGATCAGGGAGTGCAGGGATGGGATGAGGGGGAACGGTTTTCAGCTGCAAGAGGGGAGATTGAGATGAGATCTTGGGGAGAAATGTTTTGCTGTGAGGGTGGGGAGGCCCTGGCCCAGGGTGCCCAGAGCAGTGGTGGCTGCCCCATCCCTGGAGGTGTTCCAGGCCAGGTTGGATGGGGCTTGGAGCCCCCTGATGCAGTGGGAGGGGTCCCTGCCCATGGCAGGGGGTGGAACTGGGTGGGCTTTGAGGTCCCTTCCAACCCAACCCATTCCATGATTCCATGAAACAGCAGTGTTCCGTATTTGAATTCGGTCACCTTTTTGTCTGATCTCCATACTCGGTCAGGACCCGGCATTGCTCAGGCTCCCATTTGTACATATATTGCATGCTTTGACTTGCAAAAATTTCCTCCTTTCTGTTCTTGATCTGCAGACAAACCCACAAATTTGTGTCTTACCCTGTTCACAAAGGGCTGCAGTCAGCAGATTACAAGAACTAAAAGAGACGCATATCCTAGCAGGTATAGCACTCACTGAAAGGTCAGAGAGAACAGAGTCAGCAGTTTCTCTATAAGGACTTCTCTGCACATTTGGGGTAAATTCATCATCTCTGAGCTTAAAATGAATGTCTGTCACTTGGTAAAAACCCTTTGAGCATTGAATCAGGCTGAGCATGACAGTTCAAAGCACAGCACAACGGAACAGTCAGGGCTGGCTCTCCTGGAAGGTTTGTGTTCACCACGCACCTGTGTTGGCAGTGGTGCCGCACAGCCCTTTATTAACCTGAAAAGTAAACGTGTGATGTTGCTGCTGCTGGGAAAGGGAAAAGGACAAAATTGGTGGGAGCTGGGAACACCTCATACAGCACTAAATAAAGAGAAAAAGCCAGCATGAAAACTCCTGGATCCAAATGAGCACCTCAGTGTGTTGTCCCTGGGCCACTCAGCACCGTAAAACTGGGTCACAGAGATGATGCGAGGGCTGGAGCAGCTCCTGTGCGAGGCCGGGCTGGGAGAGTCGGGGTTGTTCAGCCTGGAGAGGAGAAGGCTCTGGGGAGACCTTAGAGCAGCTCCCAGTGCTGAAAGAGGCTCCAGGAAAGCTGGGGAGGGGCTCTGGATCAGGGAGTGCAGGGAGAGGATGAGAAGGAATGGGTTTGAGCTGCAAGAGGGGAGATTTCTATGAGATCTGAGGGAGAAATGTTTTGCTGTGAGGGTGGGGAGGCCCTGGCCCAGGGTGCCCAGAGCAGTGGTGGCTGCCCCATCCCTGGAGGTGTTCCAGGCCAGGTTGGATGGGGCTTGGAGCCCCCTGACCCAGTGGGAGGTGTCCCTGCCCATGGCAGGAGGTGGCACTGGGTGGGCTTTGAGCTCCCTTCCAACCCAAACCATTCCATGATTCTGTGATCTGGTTTCTGCTGACGACTCATCGTTTTCCCAGTGCGTTATAAGAACTGCAGGGGTGGTTTGGGGGCATTGCCCAGAAGTTAGAGGGCACGTGTGGGACTGACAATGGCCTTGTAGCATTGTGCTGCAGTGACTTGTGTTGCTCTTGGAGGAAATACCACAATTTAAAAGAGCTTCATTTCTCCCAGGTTTTTAGAGCCCTCAAGGATCGTTGCCAGCCATGGCTTTCCAGCCGGTTTAGAAGAGCAGTTGTGTGACAAAGGGGGAAGGTGACCTTGTGTTGGCCCCACCAGCACTCACAGGGCAGACCCTGAAGGGAGCTGGCTCTTTGCACAGCTCTGCTCTGGCTCTGGTGCAGAGGAACCAAAGGATGCTGGAGTCCACATCCCACCAGCACAGCCTGGAGTCGGCTCGACCAGTAGCATCCTCTGTGCAGTACTCACAGCCAGAGGTTTCTCCAGGTGTTCTGGGGGCTTCAGGGAGGAAACAAAATCAGCTTTTTCTAACAGTTTTGTCAAGGGAAATGGCACAGTGAGGTACAGGATCCCTATAGCACATCTACGTTTACGTGGGAGATCCCTCAGGAGAGGCAAGGAAGAGTCACAGTGCAGTTAGTGCCCAGCTCCAGGGCGTGAGATGCACCCTTGCAGTTGTGCAGCGCTACAGCCCGGAGCTCTCCTGCCCCACTGGCAGCACTGGCGGTGTCCTCCGTAGAGTGGGAAAGACGAAAAATTGCTGTTCAGATTGCTGTGCTTTCAGCAGCTGAGTTTAGAGCTGGAAAACACTCCCTTAGCAGCTCATCCCAGAAATCTTCTCTCTGCATTTCAAGCAAGAAGCCGCAATGCTGACCTCAGGCAGTCCCAGAGAACACGGATGCTGCCCCACTTTGGAGCTCGTTGGAGCCTGCAGTGAGCTCCTCACACAGATTTTCCAGGGAGGAGATGGAAAAAACCCAGGTTGCTGTCAATTCAGCTGGGCTCCCAGGACTCATTAAAGATGCAACAGGTTTATGGGGTTGCAGAAGAGAAAGGGGTGACCATGCCAGATTGGAAGCTACTCACCTCCTGGTACTTTACTTCCCTTTTTTTTTAATCATGAAACACGCGTGAGCAAACCCTTTGGGTGAGAACTCCCCATGTCCTGCACGCACAGCAGAGGAAGGACAAACCTCTTTCCAAGAAGCTGCTTTCTTCTCTGACAGCAGCCAAGCAGAGCATCACCCCCAGCAAAGTTTCAAGCCCCCTGCTCCACAGGAGCAGCAGCTCACCGAGGTTCGTCTCCAGCTGGTGAAACACAGCTGGGATGGCAGCCTGTGGTGCGCTGTGCAGTCCAGTCCCTGGCCTGGAGAAGAGGAGCTGAGGGGAGACCTCATCCCTGTCTCCAACTGCCTGAAAGGAGGGGGTGGGGAGGTGGGGGCTGCGCTCTTCTCCCAGTTAACAAGTGATGGGACGAGAGGAAATGGCCTCAAGTTGCACCCGAGGAGGTTTAGATGGGATTTTAGGGAAAATGTCTTTATTGACAGAGGGGTGAAACACTGGCAGAGGCTGCCCAGGTGGAGTCACCATCCCTGGAGGGGTTTAAAATTTGGACAGACAAAGTGCTCAGTTCAGAAGAGGACAGTTATGGTTGAACTTGATGACCTCAAATGTCTTTTCTGACCAAACGATTCTCTGATCTGGTGAGTGCTCTGAGCAATGCAGCTTCCAGGCTCCTGGGGGAGAGAGGAGAGAAGAAATGTCTTCATAGCATTTGCTCTCACTGGCAGGAAACCATTCTCAGTGTTCATCCTGAAAACTCCTTCCCATACGTTTTGGCACAATTGTAATCTGGCCAAATCCTGCTATTTTCAGATCCTGCTAGGAATAATTCCTCTTGGTACCGTGTATCTTTCCAGCTAGTGGCCCAAGCAGAAGATCAAGCTGGTCATCTCTGCAGGAAGGATGAAGTTGAGAGGGTGGGTGCAATATCTTCCATGCTGAGGCAATGTGGAGACACGAGGCACCTCCTCAAGGATGTCCCCACCAATAACTGCAGAAATAGGATCTGCACAAGACTGTTTCACAGAATCATAGAATCCCTTGGTTGGAAAGGACCTTCGAGACCATCGAGTCCAACCATACCTGTCCACTACTAAACCATCCCTAAGCACTTCACCTACCTCTCCTTTAAACCCCTCCAGGGATGGGGACTCCCCCACCTCCCTGCGCAGCCTCTGCCAGGGTCTGAGAGCCCTTTCAGTGAAGAAATTCTTCCTGATGTCTAATATGAACCTCCCCTGGTGCAACTCAAGGCCATTTCTTCTGGTCCCATCCCCTGTCACCTGGGAGAAGAGCCCAGCCCCCACCTGCCCACCCCCTCCTTTCAGGCAGTTGGAGACAGCGATGAGGTCTCCCCTCAGCCTCCTCTTCTCCAGGACAAACAGCCCCAGGTCCCTCAGCCGCTCCTCACAACCCTTGTTCTCTGGCCCCCTCACCAGCTTTTTTGCCCTTCTCTGGACGCGCTCCAGACCCTCAGTGTCTTTCTTGCAACCCTTTACTGCCAGGACTCCAAAACCTTCTCCCAGACCAACGGGAACCACAGCGAGCCAGCTCGAGACTGCTGGATCCGTGGCGCTGCTCTGCGCTATCGATGGGAACAAAAGGAGTCAGTGCCCCCACAGACAGTGTCGGGACTCCCGAGAGATTTAAGGGATTAAGCAGAGAAAGAGAAAAGGGATTTCCCACGCGTTTACCATCGGCACTCATGCTCCTCGTGTTGTGCACTGCGCTCACGCACACACACAAAAGCCCACCTTTATGTGCACATCTGTCTGCTCACACTTGTACACGCAGCGATGAAAGGGAGTCTCCCAGGCAAACAGAGCTGCTACGGCTCCAGCCCTGCAGCTCACAGAATGGGAAAATGTGTCTTGTCACCTCCCGTGGGTAAAGCTGGGGCAATGGAGCAGGGGGACCAAATGGCCCTTTAGGGACGCACAAGGAAAAGCTTTGCCAGCAGGTAAAGAGAGGAGATCCTTCCTCTCTACTTCCCCAACGTAAGAAGGAGCTGGAACTGTAGGAACGGGTCCAGAGGAGGCTACAAAGATGATCCGAGGGCTGGAGCCCCTCTGCTGTGAGGAGGCTGAGAGAGTTGGGGTTGTTCAGCCTGGAGAGAAGGCTCTGGGGGGACCTCAGAGCAGCCTCCAGTGCTGAAAGGGCTCCAGGAAAGCTGGGGAGGGGCTTTTTCCAAGGGCCTGGAGTGACAGGATGAGGGGGAACGGCTTGAAACTGGGAGGGGGAAGATTTAGATTGGACATCGGGAAGAAATTCTTCACAGTGGGGGTGGGGAGGTCCTGGCCCAGGGTGCCCAGAGCAGTGGTGGCTGCCCCATCCCTGGAGGTGTTCAAGGCCAGGTTGGATGGGGCTTGGAGCCCCCTGATGCAGTGGGAGGTGTCCCTGCCCATGGCAGGGGGTGGCACTGGGTGGGCTTTGAGCTCCCTTCCAACCCAAACCACTGCATGACTCTACCTAGCACCGGTGAGACCTCAAGTCCTGTGTCCAACTGTTGACTCCTCTGTACCAGAGAAATATGAACTTACTACATCAACACTCATTAATATTTGCCCGTGCTGGTATCTGGACCGTGGGGTTTCTGCACTGGGAGCAATCGAGTGCACCGTGTCCCCTCTGTTACGGAACAGATCTGACCACATGTCCTGGAGGGACATTGCAGGCTGAGTGGGATCCCGTGCAAAGCAGCAGCTGTAGGACTGTCCTTGTTTGTGTGTAACTGCTGGCATTCCAGTGGCTCTTTGAGCAAATCCATGTCTTCACACATCATTGATAATTTCTGGCCAAATAAGCAGTTTGACCCATTTATTTGATGCTGGGCAATTGGCAGGTCCTTGGACCAGTAGGAAAGGCTCCTCTGAAATCTGCCCTGTCTCAAGAGGCAGCCAGAGGCTGATGTGCATCAGGATGGAACGGGGGTGGTTCAGGCTCTGCTGGGATCATCTCCACAGGTGTCGAGACAGCCTGGGACGTGTGGCATTGACGTGGCTGACGCCAGAGCAGCCCCTCCCTAGTAAATGGTGATGCTTCTGCTGATCAGCTTGGCATTGGACAGGACATAGTCTACCCTGGCCACAGTCCAGAAGCTCTCACGTCAGTGTGTCCTGACTTCTGGGATGCCCCCATGTACTCCCCCACTTCCCAAAGTTGCTTTCCCAGACAGAGTTCCTTGGGGTTTCTTCGTCAGATGCTCCAGTCCCATGGGGATGTCTCGGATACACGCAACTCTCCAGGCCTGGGGAAGAGCAGCTGGAAAGTTGCCCAGTGGAAAAGGACCTGGGGGTGCTGGTCAACAGCAGCTGAATGTGAGCCAGCAGTGGCCCAGGTGGCCAAGAAGGCCACCAGCCTCCTGGCTTGGCTCAGCCATGGGGTGGCAGCAGGGGCAGGGAAGGGATCGGCCCCCTGGACTCGGTGCTGATGAGGCCGTATGTAGAATCAGTTTGGGGCCCTATGTGTCTTCTGGATCTACAGAAGGACCTTGAGGGGCTGGAGCGCGTCCAGAGAAGGGACCGGAGCTGGGGAAGGGGCTGGAGCCCAGGGGTTCTGGGAGCAGCTGAGGGACCTGGGGTTGTTTAGTCTCAATAAAAGGAGGCTGAGGCTGCTCTCTGCAGCTCCCCGCAAGGAGGCTGCAGTGAGGTGGGTGTTGATCTCTTCTCACAAGTAACAGGTGATGGGATGAGAGGAAACAGCCTCAGGTTACACCAGGGTTAGATTGCATATTAGGAAAAATGTCTTTACTGACAGAGTGGAGAAGCCCTGACAGAGGCTCCCAGGGCAGCGGTGGAGTCTCCATCCCTGGAGTTTGGGACGGAGAAAAGTGTGGAGCTGTGGCACTTGGGGACAGAGTTTAGTCAGCACGGTGGTGTTGGGCTGATGGTTGGACTGGATGAGCTGAGAGGACTTTACAGCCTCAATGATTCCATGATTCTGTGATTTTGTACTGTGGAGAACACTGAGCAGCTCCAGGTACTTCCATGTAGGGAGCTGAGTCTCTCCCACAGTGGACAAAGGTGTCTTGAGATGTGAAAGCCTTTTTCACACCAGTGCTATTCAGTAGGAAGACTTCTGTTTTCTTTTGAAATCCCTCACTTCATATCCCTGAACTATTGCTTCTCCCTTGGCTCATCAGGTTCCCCCTGGGATGGTTGCAGGGACAGAACTGGCAGTGCCACTTTGTTTCCCAGCCCTCACGCTGCCCTCTGTCCCTCGCAGGTCCCTTGCTCTAGGTCAGCAGTACAGCTCCCTGGGGTCCCAGCCCATCCTCTGTGGTTCCATCCCTGGTCTCGTCCCCAAGCAGCTCCGCTTCTGCCGCAACTACATCGAGATCATGCCCAGCGTGGCCGAGGGGGTGAAGCTGGGCATCCAGGAGTGCCAGCACCAGTTCCGGGGACGCCGCTGGAACTGCACCACCATCGACGACAGCCTGGCCATCTTCGGGCCAGTCCTGGACAAAGGTAAACAGGGAAGATGGGGGTTGTGGGGAAAGGGGTTTGCCAGAACTGTCACATCTCCACTTGGCTCCAGCCCCTCAAGGTCCTTCTTGGAGTGAGGGGCCCAAAACTGAACCCAGCACTCGAGGTGCGGCCTCACCAGTGCTGAGCACAGGGGCACAATCACCGCCCTGCTCCTGCTGGCCACGCTGGGTCTGACACAGGCCAAGATGCCCTCTTGGCCACCTGGGCCACTGCTGGCTCATGTTCAGCCACTGTTGACCAGCACCCCCAGGTCCTTCTCTGCCAGGCAGCTCTCCAGCCACTCCTCCCCAAGCCTGGAGCTGCACGGGGTTGTTGTGACCCAAATGGAGGACTCTGCACTTGGCCTTGTTGAACCCCATCCCGTTGGTCTCAGCCCATGGACCCAGCCTGTCCAGGTCCCTCTGCAGAGCCTCCCTGCCCTCAAGCAGAAGGAATGCTCCTCTTCATCATCTTTTCCTGAAAGGCCACCTGCCCAGACCCACAGATCCGGCACACTGGAAGCACATTGATGAGGCACAATAAAGCTGGGATTCCACAGCCCGAGCATTGCATTGGGTAAAAGGAGGTGCGGGGCTCCAAGGCAGATGGGCACCTGTACCACCAGCCTGCAGCCAGACAGGGCCAGGAAGGAGGGTGCTGGAGGACTTGGGTGGCACATTACTTATCTTGCATCTCAGATGTCCAATTAGTCAACCAAGGCCTGAGATTAAAACGCATTCCCATGAAACAAAGTTGGCGAAGGGTTTGGAGCACAAATCTCATGAGGAGGCTGAGGGACCTGGGGCTGTTTGTCCTGGAGAAGAGGAGCTGAGGGGAGACCTCATCCCTGTCTCCAACTGCCTGAAAGGAGGGGGTGGGGAGGTGGGTGCTGGGCTCTTCTCTCAAGTGACAGGGGATGGGATGGGAGGAAAAGGCCTCAAGTTGCCCCAGGGAAGATTTAGACTGGATATTAGGGAAAATTTCTTTACTGAAAAAGTGGTGAAGAACTGGACCAGGCTGCCCGGGGTGGTGATGGAGTCACCAGACCTGGAGGCATTCAGAAAATGTGCAATCGTGGCACTTAAGGACATGGTGAACCACATGGTGGATAAAAAAACCTCCCATCCCCTCCTTTCCACCTCGTGGCTTTGTACATTGGCACTGGTGACCAGAGGGAATGACGTGTGGAAATCACCTGGGCCAACTCACAGCTGTGGCTTTGCTCCTTCCGGAGGAACCTTCCCTGAAGTCTTGATGCGCTGAGCTCCTCCAGGTAGGAACAAAGCACCAGCTGCTGGGAGCAGCAGCTGGTCCAGAGCATCACCTCCCCCTCCCCTTCAGAGCTGCTCCCATGCACCATCTGACTCCAAACACACCTGCACTGTCTACACCAGCGGAACAGATTTGAGGACCTCCAGAAGGTTTCTTGTTCCCCCATTTCCAAGGAGGAGGTGCTGCATGTTTGCACATCCGCAGGACTCTGCCGGTACCACGATCCTGCCTGTCAGGATCAAACTAGGAACGCTTTTGGAAGGCTGGTCAAGAGCCAGAGGGACAGGATGAAAGCCCTGGTGTCCACGTGCCTTTCATTGACTCCAAGCCGATTTAGCACAAGGGATGCCCCCAGCTAATGCCTTGGACTCACAGCTCCATAAACGCTACCAAAACCCTCTCTGAAGCTTGGCTTCGCTGTTACCGACAAGCGCTGAAGTCACCGCAGCCCAGGGAAGTCTTCTTGGGGAAAAGAAATTGTTCTTCCCAGTGACACTTCAGAAATGGGAATCTTATGGAGCAGCCTGGATTGGCTGATCGGAGAAATCAGGTTTGAAAGGTGGGATGTTGTTACACTATTTCCCGACAGTCTCCTGGAGGTTCCCTCTCTCCTACAAAGCTTTCTTATAAACCAGAATATTCTGCATATGAACAAGTCATTATATTCATCCTGAGCTCCAGCCTTCCGATACCGGTAGGGTTTCCTGAAGCATCAGCCGTGTGCTCGAGTGAAATGACTCATCTGGGTTAGAGCGATTCTGCGCAGGAATCAGGAGCTCAAAATCGGTTTAGAGCACCAATAGGAACCATGAGATTCAGCTCCCTTCCGATTGCCAGGATGTGTTTGGGGGTAAAAGCTGTATTTACTGGCCAACAACTCATCGCCAAGCCTTGCCCACACCACCACTGGATGCCTAATAGAAGCGTGTCCTACACTTCAGCATTTGCGAGATCGGAAAGTTTTGATGTTCTTAAAACCTATCATAAAGACCTATCGTAACAGTTTTAAACACGTTAAGAAAGAACTGTTCCAGCATTCAGGCACTGAAAAATCTCGCACCACCGTTTCTGTCACCATGAAAGCACTTAAAAATTGGATCTGAACCATCCTCCGCGTAATGACAAACTGAGCTTTGAAATTAGGAAGGATATTTTAAGGTTCTTTCGGCTGCAGGGATCTCACGCGTGCACGTGCCTCAACGTTTCCCTGCGCTCCAAGCTGACAAAGAAAAATATCACCCAGAGCTTCCAAAACTCCTCTGACAGATGGAGAGAAATGATGGAGCATGTCTGTTACTCAGCTTTCCCAATCACACCGCGACGCAGCAGCCGCCGCCCTGACAGCGCTGCCTGGCAATTACCTTGGAAAATGTATTTATTCTCGTGCCTCGCTAACCTGTAAGTAGAGCAGTTAAAAATAAACGGCATCATCTGCAAATAATGACCCAGCAAAGCCCAACCCATTTGATTCACAGAATCATGGAATGGTTTGTGTTGGAAGAGACCTCAAAGCCCACCCAGTGCCACCCCCTGCCATGGGCAGGAACCCCTCCCACTGCATCAGGGGGCTCCAAGCCCCATCCAACCTGGCCTGGAACACCTCCAGGGATGGGGCAGCCACCACTGCTCTGGGCACCCTGGGCCAGGGCCTCCCCACCCTCACAGGGAAAAACTGTCCTTGTTCTTTACATTGTTCAGATGTGCTAAAGGCTTTTCACAGCTGCCTTGACAACTCAATGAGCAGAACCGAGGTGGGATTAATTTCACCCATGTAGCAATGAGGAGCACTAGGAAAGGCTTTGCCATTCCCAACCTTTGAGTATGAATAGTCACAGAGGAGACCAGAACCACTGCGGCCACTGCTTTCGCAGCCGAAGGAAGAGAGAATGTGGGCAATAACAAAGCTTTGGTCCCACCCCAGCAGATCTCGTTAGCAGTGATGAATCTGGGGATCAACCCTGCCCAGCTCAGCAATGGGGCTGCTGGACACTTCCGGAGCCTTCACAGCATCTCCTGGGCTGCCAACCCCTCTTCCTTGGCTGCAGCAGCAAAACAAATCAAGACGTTCGAGCCCATAACCTGGAATTTTCTATCTGTTTTATATCTGGCTGAGCTCTGATCACCCCTGGCAGTTATTGCTGTGTTCCCTTCTGGTCGGCTCCCAGGACTCACAGAGGGTGTAACCGCACTAACTGAGCATCATTAATTTATAGCAAGACCCAAACTACGATGACAACTGCTATTGCAGTTCGCACTGCGCTTTAGGCCAATGGGATTAAATACTAAGCCCCAAATAGCCAGCGTTTAAACTACAATAACTGCCTGGATGAAATCACCTCAAAGTATCGAAGAGCAGCATTTGGGTTAATCTCATCCCCTGCTCCCTCGGGTAGATTGAAGCTATTTTGGACAAAACTTCAAAGGTGCAGTTCTCCCCACAATAGCACGGAAAATCATTACTAATACAGCTTGAAAAGAAATAGAGGATAATTTCATTTTAAAGGTGCCGCAAGAATGTTCATCCCAGTTGCTTCCATTCAGTAGAGCTTTAGTCTGAAGAGCAACGTGGGGTGGGAGTGGCCTCAGGTTGCACCAGGAGAGGGTAAAATGTCTTTACTCAGAGAGTGGTGAAGCGCTGGCAGAGGCTGCCCAGGGCAGTGGTGGAACCACCAACCATGGAAGTGTTCGAAAAATGTGTAGCTGTGGCACTTGGGGACATGGTTTGGTCGGCACGCTGGGGTTGGGCTGACGGTTGGACTGGATGAGCTTGGAGGTCTTTGCCAATGTTAATGATTCTATTAAAGCAACAGAGCTGTTTGCTGTGGTTCAGCTATGCAGCCCCTCATGCAGCACTTGTCTTCAAGCCTATCTTGGTTGCTCCTTCTGGGCACATCATCCTGGTTTCGGGGCTGCTGTGGGAGTATAGGGCATCCCTGCCTGAAAGAGCCCAAGGGGTTTCTGCCCTCAGGTCGTCCCACAGCCTCCCATCACATCTCCGTCTCGCTTCCCTTCACAGCTTCCCTGCACAACTCTGATCTCTCTTTTTTCCAGTCTCTTGCGTGGCTTCAAGTGTGCTGCAAAAGCAGGAAAAAGCAAATTATAGAATCAAGGAATCGTTAAGGTTGGAAAAGACGCCTAAGCTCATCCAGTCCAACCTCACCATGTCGCCTAAACCATGTCCCAAAGCGCCATCTCTACACGTATTTTGAACCCCTCCAGGGCTGGAGACTCCACCACTTCTGGAGTGCAGAGCTCCCACCTGGGGGCTGCTGAGCACCCACCCTGGCTGAGGACTCCTCCTGGACCAATCCCATTTCCTCCTATGTCCCCTACCTAAAATTCAGCCTTACAAGGCTTTTGCCATAAAACCTTTGGCAACTGTAGCTGGAGAGGCTTTGGTTTCCTAGAGCTCCTGATCATCTTCCTGCAAGTTTTCTTCTCTTTTCTCTCTCTTTTTTTCTAACCTGGGCTATGAAAAAAAAACAACCCAAACCCAACCCCAGAATGTGGGGTAAGATCATGTTTTTACAAGCAAATTCTCCAAGATGATTTATGCTGCAGGTGTGCAGTCTGGGACAAGGAGGGAGGAAAAACCTGCTTTCCCCTCTCTCTTCTCCCTCCTTTTTCTTCCTAAAATAAGGTCAGATTTTATTAAAGGACTATCATCCTTCCAGCTAAGTCTTGCCCCAAAACCAAGGCTGAGCCAACAGCCAGGTGACCTCCTGCTGCTTCAGGAGGGCAAGCAGTTCCTGTTCCCTGGTTCATGAGAAAGTCTGGAATTTTGGTTAAAGCACAGAGCCCAGAAGGAGCTGGTTGTGAGAGCACAAGGCAGGAGCACCCCATGGGCAGCTGGAGACCAGCTCAGGGGATGGAGAAAAGGTCCCTGAGCCACAGGCAGAGCTGGATCTGCAGGAGGGAGTTTGACAGGAGTTCATACCTCTCCCCACACCAGAGCTACGGGGGAACCGCTCTTCCTTCTGCCGCGCTCTGCTCGCTCTCATTCTCCAGGAACATGCCTGCAGGAAGAGGGAACTGGGATTGCTTAGTCTGGAGAAGAGGAGGCTGAGGGGAGATCTTAATTGCTCTCTACAACTGCCTGAAAGGAGGTCGTGGCGAGGTGGGTGCTGGTCACTTCAACCAGGTAACAAGTGACAGGATGAGAGGGAACGGCCTCAAGCTGCACCAGGGCAGATTCAGATCGGATATCAGGGGAAATTACTTCACAGAAAGGGTTCTCAAGGAGTGGCTGAGGCTGCCCGGGGAGGGGGGGTGGTGGAGTCACCATCCCTGGAGGTGTTTAAAACCCAGGCAGACAAGTTTCTCAGGGATGGTTTAGTAGTGGACAGGTACAGTTGGACTTGATGATCTCAAAGTTCTCTTCCAATCAAGTGATTCTGTTCTATGATTCTAACAAGCGATAGGACAAGAGGAAACGGCCTCAAGTTGTGCCAGGGGAGGTTTAGATTGGATATCAGGAAAAATTTCTTTACTGACAAGAATGGTGAAGTCCTGGCAGAGGCTCCCAGGGCAGTGGTGGAGTCTCCATCCCTGGAGGGGGTCAAAAAACGAGCAGAGATGGTGCTTTGGGACATAGTTCAGTCGGCACAGTGGGGCTGGGCTGGATGAGCTGACAGGTCTTTTCCAGCCTTAATGATTCTATTCCACCACTTCTCCAGGAAGATCTTCCTTGATCCCCGTTGGGCTCAAGCCCTTTGCCAACGGCGCCGGCCAGAGCAGCATCTCACCATGCGTGGCTGCGCGGAGTGTGACGGCCGCGGGGCCAGGTGCAGGAGAGGCAGCTGGGCTCGGGTGCCTTCGGGGGTCCTTGTGTGCTTGGCTAAGCCCCTGCCACGAGCTGTGAAAAGGCAGCCCAGCACCAAGATAACCCAGGGCTTTTCTCAGCCATGACACCCGCAGTCATTTGCATCTAAACAGGGGTGTGTGGGATCAGGGGCCGTCTTGATATAAACTCAACAGCTTAAAGGGAGGGGGGAGGGAAAGGAGAGAAGGAGAGAGAAAAATAAGCTTAGACCGATGAGAAAGAGCTAAGCTTCCTCCCCTACTGTGAGGCAGGGCGAGCGATACCATCCGAGCGCCGCAGTCGTTTCAAATCGCTGCAGCATTCACACGCCCTTTAGCCATTCTGATCCGGTGGCGGGGGGCTGGGGAGAGCCATCAATAGGGATTTCCCAGCCGGGTTGGCGGGCTTGGAGGGTGACGGCAGGACAGGGGAACATTGCCCCGTTGCTACGAGGTGCTCTTGGGGAATGCCAGTGCTCTGTGCCGTGGGTACGCTGGCCGGCGGAAACATTCCGCATTATGCTGGTAATACAGTGTGACACCGCGGGAACAATGGCAAATTGAGTGTCCCAGCAGGTAACGGGCCTGGCTGGGAGACAGTCGCAGTGGTGCACTGTCAAGCCAGCTCTAATCCTCCCTCGCCAGCCCCTCCCTTGGTTCTGGGAACACTGCTCCCGCATTTCATCTCTGGGAAATTCTCCCTGCTCCTTGCTCAGACCCAGGGGAGAATTTCAAGGCGAGGTGTTTGTGTTTGCCGCGGCGGCGCACAGGGAGCTCCATGGGCAGCTACGAGATCACATCTCTACTTGCATCTCTCGCATCTCTCACATTGCGTCGCTACTCGCATCGTGTCCCTGCCCGGCCACAGCGGTGCCGGCCACGGTGGTGCCAACCCCACCTTGGCTCCCATCCCAGCATCCGTGCTCCGTACAGGTGGATGCACAAAACCTGCAGCCGCTCTCCATCCCATGCCCGTGGCTTTTTCACTCCCCCTCTGGGATGGAAAACGAAGGGACATCAGCAAGGAGAGCAGCTCGTGTCCTCCCCTGCTGCCCCCCAGCTGTCCTGGGCTGAGGCCAGAAGGGCTCGCTGGCTCCTCTAATCTGATCACAGCCCACCCAAATCGCCTTTGTCCAGCTGAAACACTCCAGGAGGAGCAGTGATCTTCAACCTGTGTCCCGTAGCCCCCAGTGGTCCCAGTATAAGCAGCTGGTGAAAAGGTATCAAAGGAAAACCTCCGTAGCTAGAGGCTGGATCTCCGCCAGCGTATCGAGGTGGGAAGAGCAAGGAGGGAAGAACTGGAATTAAAACAAAGTGAAAACCACAGTGTGGTCCCACTGGTGAGGACAGGGTCGAGCAGCTCTGGTTTAGGATCACATTTGGCATCCAGAGATGAGTTCCCTGCGCTGCAGCAGAGGAGGGCGGTGTTTCCGCAGCTGGCATGCACCCACGAGCTGCCTCTTTCAATTGCCTGTGCAGGGGGAAATTCGCTCAGTTTGAGGTGCCCGGGGTTTGGAAGCCAAAGCCCGGCTCCGCAGGGAAGGCTGCAGGCCAAGGAGGCCAAGGAGCAAGACCTGGAGCAGCGCAGACTTCCCCAGGGCACAAAGCAGGAGCAGGCGAGGGATGCACGGGACCGCTCGTGCTCCGGGAGGAGGGGATGCGCTCCAAGGTCATCATTTGGCTGAGCCAGCAGAAAATTCTGGCTTCATCCCACATCCACTGACAACTGCTTGGAGCATTCGGTCCATTGGCACCCACGAGGCCGCTGGAAACACCTCCTGCACTGCACCCAGGGCAGTGGAACCCTTGGTCCCTGATCTCAGCACCTCCCCAGTCCCTGCCGTGAGGTTGGATCGACCCCAGCATCGACTCTGAGTTACGAGACCTACCGTCTCCATCCTCATGAGAGGCCAGCTAGGTTTAAAGCACCCCAGTGCTGTTCACCAGGGCGCTGTGCCCATGCAGACTGTGGCAGACCATACACACGGTTCCACCACGGACACTCTGAACCAAGAGATGCCCCCAGGGAGAACGTTGACTGAGACATCATTTTGGCTGAGGTTGCGCAAGCCTGTGTTTAGTCCAGCCTGACTGAAGTCAACAGTCAAACTCCTGTTGACTTCAAAATGAGTAAAAGGAGTAAAATACGGTCTGCTTTGCAAAAGAAAATCCTGGTAGGTTCATACTGCAAGACTCCACCCTCCAAGCGCAGGGACCAAAGTTCCTGTTACTGTGCTGATCAGGGAAACATGCGGGGACTCGCCGGTGCGTGTCCCAGTGCAGGAGACACCTCTGTTCTCAGCTGTGGTGGGACTTGCTCTCCTTCAGCCCTGGAATTCCTCAGATGGAAGGGAGAGTTTGCTCCTCCTCATCCTTCTGGAAAGAGGACTCAAACCCAGGAACAGATGCAGAGAGGGGTCGCCAGGCGGATGGATGCAATGGACAACATTTTATGGAAAGACTTAATATGGTCTTTGAGCACAGTAAAATGGGGGGGCTGCTCTCTGCAAGCACCGTGAAGTAAATACAGGGGCTGTTAAAAGCCACTTGAAGATGAAAATCAAGGTGAACCCAGGAACAAAGGATATAAATTGGCTGGGCTTTAGTCGGGGTTGAAAATTCAATGAGTCGCTGTCCTGCTGCGGAATCAGCAGAAGAGCCATCGGCCAGAGCACCAGTAGAGACCAGCTCCGCTCAGAGCACGTCACAATCTCTACAGTGATGTCCTCAAGAGTTACCACACCGGGACACACAACACAGGAACCCCCTTTCAGTTGGACAGGGTGTTTTCCACTGAAAGACAGAGCGCAAGACTTCCCAAACCAGGACATAAAAGCACAGAGCTCACAGCGCTCGTGGACGAGATCATCTCCCTCTGCCTCCTCCAAAGCCGGGGCTAGGTCTTCCAGGTCTGCTCACACTGTTGTTACTTGGCATTTCTAATTTCTCAGATGTTTCCCCTGGCAGAAGCAGGGCAAGAAAATCTGTCTCGTTGGCTCCACACCAGGTGCAGCGTTGGGTGGGTGATTTGGGACAGAGCCCACGCTGCTGTTTCAGGGGGGCTCTTCAATACTGGGCTTTGGTCACTTCTATCCAGACCGACCCACCCTGAACAGGGTGCTCCTTGTGTTCATCGTATTTGATATTCAGAGGAAATGTTTTGCTGTGAGGGTGGGGATGCCCTGGCCCAGGGTGCCCAGAGCAGTGGTGGCTGCCCCATCCCTGGAGGTGTTCCAGGCCAGGTTGGATGGGGCTTGGAGCCCCCTGATCCAGTGGGAGGTGTCCCTGCCCATGGCAGGGGGTGGCACTGGATGGGCTTTGAGGTCCCTTCCAACCCAACCCATTCCACGATTCTATGAAAAAATAACTTTTTCCTTTTTAATGGTGCTGAAGGAAGTTGGGAGGGAAAACGAAAGTGTAACCTAGATTGACAGCCCCATGCTCTGCTTATTCCCAGCCACACGAGAGTCTGCCTTTGTCCACGCCATCGCATCAGCAGGAGTGGCCTTTGCCGTAACTCGCTCCTGCGCCGAGGGCACATCCACGATCTGTGGCTGCGACTCCCACCACAAAGGCCCTCCAGGAGATGGTTGGAAATGGGGGGGATGCAGCGAGGATGCCGACTTCGGCGTGCTGGTGTCCCGAGAATTCGCAGATGCCCGAGAGAACCGGCCGGATGCCCGCTCAGCCATGAACAGACACAACAACGAGGCCGGCAGGACGGTGAGTCAATGGTTCGTCCATGTCTGCAAGAATGGCCCAGTCTGGCTCCCCCTGATGCGATGGGGCCACAATCCCAGGTAGGAACTTCCTGGGATTATTTTCCAGGGCACAGCATTTCCACTCTCTCCAAACAGCCGGGTGGGGGTTGAGAAGAGCTAAAATATGTCTTGCTTTCAGCCCAAACATCTCCCAAGGCAGTGTAGAAACCCAACTCAAGTGCCCGACACCCAGCAGTGAAGAAGACTTTCCTCTCAATCCACTCCTTCCTGCGCGCTCCCCTTTGTAACATCATCTGCCCAGGGATCTGCTGATGATCCTTGTTGGTCCCTCCCACCTGAGCTACTCCTTTCTGTCCTTGCTGCCAGCAGGCACCTGGGCACCTCCTGCTCTGGGTCCTTTGCAAACTCAGTGCCCTTTAACCATGTTCCAGTCAGTCCTTTCCGCCCAGTGCCCGCAGCAAACACGGGGCATCCCTGCTCTGTCCGGCAGCAGGCAGAGGTGGGAGGGCAGAACCTTGAATCTCCAATGTGTGTTAACAACCAAGGGCTTCCTGCAGAAAACATACACAAACTCTCAGAATTCTAACAAAAAGCAGTGACTATTTTGCTCCACGCGGAGGTTTCTGGAGGAAACAGTGCCTCGTGACCTCAGAGTCACATTCCCATCTCTTTTCTGGCACAAACTGTCAGACTTGTGGCACAGAATGAACGGTCCTTGGCAGAACTGGGACAAGGGGCTGGTCTACACCCACACAGTCAGAGACACCCTCCAACCGTCAGCTTCTCCGGGCGCTGATTGTCACAGAAGCACATCATAAAATCACAGACTGGTTACGTATCTAAGTTCATCCAGTCCAACCCTCGGCCCAACCCCACCGTGCCAACCAAACCCTGTCCCCAAGTGCCATGGGCACACAGTTCTTGAACCCCTCCAGGGATGGAGACTCCACCACTGCCCTGGGAGCCTCTGCCAGGGCTTCACCGCTCTGTCAGTGAAAACATTTATCCTGATGCACAATTTAAACCCCTCCAGCACAATTTGAGGCCATTTCCTCTCGTCTCAGCACTTGTTCCTTGGGAGCAGAGCCCAGCACCCACCTCACCACAACCTCCTTTCCAGGAGCTGCCGAGAGCAATGAGGTCCCCCCTCAGCTCCTCTTCTCCACGTTAAACAGCCCCAGAGCCCTCAGCCGCTTGTTGTTGTTCACATACACACACCAGGGAGGACCTTGGGAGTAGATTAGATTAGATCAGATGGGATGGGATTGGACAGATGATTAGAGCAGCTGCCCAGCAGTCAGGCTTTTCTAGCACGACATCCCCATCTGGAGATGTTTCTGCCACATTCCCAAGCTCCCATCCATTCACAAGCAGCCTACGCTTCCCAAACCCAGCTCATATCAGACATGTAAACCCAGGCAGTAAATGTGGGTGATTGAAATCAAACGCTGGGCACCAGAAGCTGCTGCTGACCACCTTGTTTTCTCTCCCTGGCCAGACCATCCTGGACCACATGCACCTGAAGTGCAAGTGCCACGGCCTCTCGGGAAGCTGCGAGGTCAAGACCTGCTGGTGGGCGCAGCCGGATTTCCGGGCGATTGGTGACTACCTGAAGGATAAATACGACAGCGCCTCCGAGATGGTGGTTGAAAAACACCGGGAGTCTCGGGGATGGGTAGAAACTCTTCGAGCCAAGTACGCTCTTTTCAAGCCACCAACGGAGCGGGATCTGGTCTACTATGAGAACTCCCCCAATTTTTGCGAGCCTAACCCAGAGACGGGCTCCTTTGGGACAAGGGACAGAACATGCAATGTCACCTCCCATGGGATCGACGGCTGTGACCTGCTGTGCTGCGGTCGTGGCCACAACACCAGGACTGAGAAAAGGAAGGAGAAGTGTCACTGCATCTTCCACTGGTGCTGCTACGTGAGCTGCCAGGAGTGCATCCGCGTCTACGACGTCCACACCTGCAAGTAAGCGTAGGTAGGTCTCCAACCGATGGGAGGTTGCAAGGCCAAGGGGTCTATCGAGCCTGTGGTCGGCTCCCACGAGGTGGACTCGCACTCCAGAGGATGGCATCAAGAACCCCCAACGCCCTTGGTCAGGGCAAACCCCCTCACCCAGCTGGCGCTGGCGCTGCGGAGGAGGCTCTTGGCACCTCACCCAAGGCTCGGCTGCAGACGCGCCACTGCTGTGCTGGCTTCTCTCAGGCTGGTTGGCGCGATGGACTGGCGGGGGAGCAGCGGGGACAGTGAGGTCCAAGCCAGGTTCAGCCACCCCTGCAAGTGCACCACTCACCCAGAAGGATCAGCACTCGTGGCTTGGCACTCCTCTGGAGCGCTGGCCCACGGAGACGCTGATCCGGGGGGCTCAGGTGGAAACGGGTTCTATACAGAGAGAGCTGAGCACACACAGGTTCCCTGCTGGCACAGCGTTCCTGGTCTCAGCAGATGTGGTGAGGAGGAGGAAAGGAGCCAACTCCCCGCACCAGCCAGGCTCCTTCCTTCCTGCTCCGAGGAGACGGCACTGGAGAAACAAACCTGTTCGAGAACACAAACAGAGCCTTCCAGCCAGTGTCTCCTTTCACCTCCTCTCTGCTCCCTGCAGCCCCACATCACCCCCTGTAACCCCTGAGGAGGGTGGCAGCAGAACAGAGCCCGGAGCTGGGCCAGCGTAAGAGCAGGGCACACGTGGTGAGGCTGCCACCCCTTCCATGGGATGCATCCCTCCTCCGGCAGCCTCCCTGCCATCCGGCTGCCCAAGAGAGATTTTTAAGATCCACCCAGTTGAGGGACCCCTTTACTGAGCATTCCCTCGTACGACTTCATATCCCAGAGCAAGCTCAGAACATCTCTCGGGGGACACGGTCCCCACCAGGCCGGCTGCTACAGCAGCTCTGAGCATCAGTGATGGACACGGAGACAGCAGCCACGGCACGGAGAGGCTTCTCACCAAACTTCCCCCATCAGACAGATTTGTTGAACCACTTCATCCAGCAAAAGAGGCAAGGGCGGGTCTGACAGCACAGCACCACAGAGACCCTGCCCTTCCCACAGGATTTCATAGAATCACAGAACCACAGAATGGGTTGGGTCGGAAGAGACCTCAAAGCCCACCCAGTGCCACCCCCTGCCATGGGCAGGGACACCTCCCACTGCATCAGGGGGCTCCAAGCCCCATCCAACCTGGCCTGGAACACCTCCAGGGATGGGGCAGCCACCACTGCTCTGGGCACCCTGGGCCAGGGCCTCCCCACCCTCACAGCAAAACATTTCTGCCTAAGGTCTCTTCCTTTCCCTGCACTCCCTGATCCAGAGCCCCTCCCCAGCTTTCCTGGAGCCCCTTTCAGCACTGGAGGCTGCTCTAAGGTCTCCCCAGAGCCTTCTCCTCTCCAGGCTGAACAACCCCAACTCTCTCAGCCTCCTCACAGCAGAGGGGCTCCAACCTTTGGATCATCTCCGTGGCCTCCTCTGGACCCGCTCCAACAGATCCTCACCCTTAGATTCATGCCCTTGGATCCACATCCAACTCCCTGAGCCTCCCTGCACCCAGCACAGAGATTCCACACCGTTAGCAGGGATTTGAGCCCAGGGGTGGCCAACACCCGCCATGCCCCATCCCGGTGCCCACTACCCAGTGTTTGTCACCCACCTGCTCCCCAGGCTGTGTCCCCCTCCTGGATCACAACCCCTCCCATTTGGGGCTTACATTTCCATGGCACATTGACCCTTGGAATTGCAAAAGCAACTGTTTCCTCTGTCCTGGGGGGGCTCCTTACAGGTGTGAGGACCAAAACAACACTCCAGCACCACTCCTGCATCAGTGACCGAACAGACACCTAAACGGTGAAAGCTGTGTCTTCTGCTCCCCTGCCCTCTCTGTCCACGGGGAAGAGCAGCGCGCGGTACCGCCAAGAGCAATAAAACGGGTGAGAGCCCACACACGCGGAGCACAGGACACGGCTCCGTCGTCAAGAGCTGGAGAGGATCGGAGGGAACCCTCGGTCCCGTCTCTGCGGAGGCTCCTGCTTCCACGCCACCCACGGGGCATCCACTCCCTAAAACCCAAGACCACAGGAGCGCTTCAAGTCACCCCCCAGATCTCCGCTGTCTTCGGATCTGCCCTCTATTGAAACATATCGACTGAATTCGGTGTCCGGAAAGCCTCCAAGTATCTGACTTTACACAAAATCCCTTTTTGTTTGTTTGTTTCTTCATTTTTTTAATCAAAAAAAGGTATTTAATATTAAATAGAACATTTATTGCCTTGTAATTATTTTCCTGTAGCCAGGTATCCTAGCACTGAATGGAAGCTCTTTTTCCATCAATCTGCTGTATCCAAAGTTTTGTATAAAGTTGTAGAGGTCGATTTTTTTTTTTATTTTATATTCAGAAAATGTCTCTTTTTATAAGCATTATTTATTATACAATGTATATACTTGAGTTAACTAAGATTATATATTATATAAATATATATATTTGGAGAAAAATATATTTCAACTTGCTTTTTTTTGTGGTAAGTCATTAAAGAGAAGGTTAAAAACTCCAAACCATGCACTTGCCAGCTTGTGCGGTTGCCTGTGAAGGTCCTTTACATCCTATGGAACATCTACGGGAGCGGTGGGTCAGCATCCAGGTCCTCATGCGCAGAGACACCACGTGCACGCAAGGTGATGACGGCAAAGTGCAGCCAAGATAGGAGATCGTACGGCTGAGATGTGCATTTACAGAGCCTTACGGTGCGCACAACGAGATCACCACATTGAAACTGGCTTTAGGCTTCGTGTTCTCCCTCCACTGCACTTGCAAGCTGCCACGGAATCGCCTTCAATGGCCAGGACAGACTGAGATCCAAATGATCTCACACAGAATCACAGCATGACCCGAGTTGGAAGGGACCCACAAGGATCCTGGAGTCCAGCTCCTGTCCCTGCACAGGACACCCCAACGCTCACACCGCGGGACTGAGGGCATTGGCCAAATGCTTCTGGAATGCTGGCAGAGCCGGTGCCACAACTGCTTCCCTGGGGAGCTGTTCCGGTGCTCCAACACCCGCTGGAGGAAGAACCTCTTCCTAATGTCCAACCTAACCCTGCCCTGGCATCTTCCTGCCATCCCCTCCAGTCCCATCATGGGTCACCAGAGAGAAGAGCTCAGCTCCCGTTTCCCCTCCCTCCCTTGGGAGAAGGCAGGGAACAGCCATGAGATCCCCTCCGTCTCCTCTTCTCCAGCTGAACAGACCAAGGGACTTCAGCCTCTCCTCATACGCCTTCCCCTCAGACCCTTCCCCAGCTTTGTGGCCTCCTCTGGACGCTCTCCAGGACTTTGATGGCCTTTTTATCCTGTGGTGCCCAAACTGCCCCCAGTGCTCGAGGTGGGGCCTCCCCAGTGCAGAGCAGAGCGGGACAATCACAAAAACCTTCTCCTGTCCATGAATGACTCTCCAGGTGTCTCTGCAGCATCTCCCATACATTAACAACACTTTTGAGTGCACGCAGTTTTCCACAGCCCTCAAACACACCTACCTGAAGGGTAACAGGAAAAATAAAACCATTCCCTATTCCTACCCCAATCCTCAATTTATCCCTAAACAACTACATTCCGTTCCTTGCACCGTGCTGTCGAGAACACCGCGCTGCTTGTGCATGAGCGCTGCCATGTCCATCACCACAGCAGGTTCTGCCAGCGCCACCTCCTACCAACAGCAGCTCCGATGCTGTGGTGCCACCACCACCACCCATATGTTCCTAACAAACCAGACGGCCAACAAGTCCAGCCTCACAGGGTGTTTGAGCTTAGCAGCTTTAGCAGTGGGAGCTCTGCGTCCGCCCATCATCCCAAGCCTTTCTCCACCGCACTCCATTCCCCCAAAGCCATGCCAGCACTTCGACACACGCACGTCTCCGGTTAACGGCTCAGCTTTAGAGACAGCTGCATTTCTGGAAGGTCCAGGAAAAAGCAGCAACAGGGTGTCCCTCCCTGCCCATGGCACGGGGGGTAGAACTGAGTAAGCTTTAAGGTCCCTTTCAACCCAAACCGTTCTGGGATAAGGAAGGAGATGAAAGATTTGGCTCTTACTGTTTAAAGTCGTATCATTCCCAGTATGAAGCTGCTCTGGCCCAGTGTGTCGTAGGGAAAATACGGTGGGAAGGTGCTGCCAGGAGTCACTCTCTTCTGCCCCCCACAGGAAACATCTTGGGTGGAGATTTGGGAAACAGGCTGGAATGGCTGGGATGTCACATCCCAGTTTGCCCTGGCTTTCCAGCACGGCTTTCATGCGTGATCCGCTTGCCTTGCACACTCACCCACACACAGGTGCATCCCTAGGGCTTCCTCAACACTGCAGGGTCCACAGAACTCTAGGAACTCTAGGATGGGTCTTCTCGGCCAGTTCCTTGACCTGTGGTCAAGCTGTCCAGGTTGGGGATGCACTCAGCCCCTCTCTGCTCAGGCACAAACCGGGAATCCCTTTGGGAACAGCCCTGTTCTCTTCACACCAAACATCAGCACTCCACGCCCACCCCGCTGCCTGACCAGCACCAAGGACACAGATGCCTCCCAGATCATCACAAGGAGTTGTGCTTTTTATTGAATCCATTGAATGTGCAATTAAACCAGATATTTATTCATCAATATGGGGACAGAGACACGATAAGGGTTACATCATTTCCTCTGAAATATAAGTTAGGGTATGCGGCCGTCACTGGGACGAGCAGAGGGGAGGGAGGAACAAATAAATTCACGAGATCGTACACAAAATGAGAGGGAAAAACAACCACTGGGCCTGGCGATGTCATCACAACACACCAGCACTGCCAAAGGGAAAGAAACTGGAGTAGAGAGGCTAAAATACTCCGACTGCTGTAAATCTGCGCTAAGGATTTGGAACCTTCACCTCCAGGCCCCCAAGGATGTGAAGGACTCTGCTTCCCCGGAACCCGGCGGTGGGTACGGGTCGCTCACCCCTTGCAGCGGGTCTGGTCAAGTTTAGGAAGCTGCACTGACTTAGAGCTCATAAATGGCTTTGATTCCCCGCCCCAAGCTGAAGTCTGGTCCAGGAACCGTTAAACGCGTGGAGCCACAGAACCGGAGGGAACAGCCTCATGCAGGCATCGCCAGCATCGCAGTGCGGGAAGGACCACATAGAAAAGTGCGATACATTCCTTTATTTCAGTGCAAAATTATGGCTACACACATCTCGGGCATCCGCAGAGCCCGGCTTCCTCTCGGTCTCTAAGGAGGAATTGCAACCTTTGGTAACACAGCAGGAAAATGGGATCGGATGAGGATGGCTGATACCAAAGCTACCACGGATACTTGCGCTCACAGAGAGCTTCCAGGCTGGAATTGGCATCTCTAAAACTGCTGTGGAATTAACAGCAAGCTGTGATGCCTTCAATACTGGATTTGGAAGTTTCCTTTACCCTGATCAAATTACTTCCCTGCCTTCTTCCAGTCCCTAATGCCAGTCTCTCCTCAGGCTAGAAAGTACCTGGGAATCAAAGAAAGCTGGAATCTAGGCAATTCCAGAGCGGAATTATTGTGGGCACTGTCCTTAGGTTATCAGCCTGGCTCAGTGTTCAGTGAGGCATAGGATGACACAAGACAGCATTCATTCACCAGCCAGGATCACACGGAGCGGTGCTGGAACTGAGCCCGAGCCACAGGCTGTCAGGTTTATTAGGGATCGGGATTTCACTCCTATCGTAGCGACCGGATGCTGCACACAAGTGAGCGTTAGCTTCAAACTTACAGGACATTTCCCCCATGCTTAAAATCAAATGAGAACGCAGCCTCGCCTGCACAGAGACAGAAGCACGGTGTTCTAGGAGACACTTCCACACGACAGCAGAATAGCAAAGACGAAGAGTAAAGATACCGTATTGCACTACACATGCAGATTCCACATCGGGTTCTTGGAAACAGGGGAGTATTTCTCTTTGTCCAGTGTGTTGAACACAGAAGAGTAAAGATCCCAGGGTATGTTCTCCAGGTTGGTCACTTCTCCAGCTGTTGATCTTGCACTTGGTCCCTCTTCAGTCCAGGGTAGGAACGCTGGCAAAAGAAGCCAAAGCCATGAGGAAAGCACACGCAGGTACAGATGCATCGAGCACCCAAGAATGCACAGGCATAAACGCCCCACGCCCCCGCTGGAACCCACTCACACGTAGCCAGGACAGGCACTGCTGGAGCTCCCCCAGCTCAAGGACTGCCCTACATGCATTAGAAAGTCATTTTCTAGGAGATGCTGCTTGTCAAAACTGGGCTCAACTATGCTTTCCCACAGGGGAAAGAGTAGGACATCCTTCTCTGAGACAGGAGAAACACGAGAAATCAAAATTCCAGATTTTAGGTGAACAGTTGGCTTTTAGCTCTAGCAGAACCTCTTCTGATTTACTTAAAAGAAAGCTGAATTGTGGTCCAAATAGCTCATTTACACTTTAAAGTCACAGGTAAACTAAGAAAAGGAAAGAACTCGGGCACAGAGGTTCTCAAAAAGTCCTCAGGCCCTCCCCAAACAGCTGGCACACAGCTGTACGGAGAACTGGCCTCATGGACAGCTCTGTACATAGAGGAGGGGCCAGCGAGGTCAGATACCCCACGCTGCCGGTGCCCTTGGAGGTTTCTGAGCGGAGGAGAGAGTTTTAAACACTGTTATAAAATAAAAGTACTTACGTTCCTTCTTCTCTCAGAAGAGCCAAGAATTTTTTCACCCGATACTCAGGATCCATCTAAACAGCAAACAGAGCAGAGCTCCATCACGGGGATGCCACCCCCCAAACAGCACAACGGGAAAACAAGGCCACAAAGACGGCTGGAGGTGTGGGGAGGCGTTTGATCTGCTCAGCACCGGCCTGGCCAGAGCTCAGCCCGTTTCTCCAGCGGTTCTGAGCCACAGGTACAGCACCTCACCAAGAGAAGGAATCCATCAGCACCAGTTCGGTGTGCTCACAGCCAGATAAACCCACCTGGAAACACACCTGCACTTCCACCAGGTACATCTGTTCTGATGGCAGCAAGGTGCACACTGGCTCCATCTAAAATCTAAAACTGGCACATATCCTTAGACGGGGAAGAAATGTTCCTGCACGTGCCCTCTCCTCCTGCCACAGAGGTGCAACAAGGGCTCGTTTCATATTCCCAAAGGAAAATTGCCAACAATTTCAGACGTGAAGAAGCCATCTATTAAAAACTATGACCACCACATCTGAGAGCAAAGCAAATGGCTTTAAAAAAGCCTGGAAAAAAGAAGCTGTTCAACAAGGCCAAGCACAAGGTCCTGCACCAGGATCAGGGCAATCCTAGGCACAACGACAGGCTGGGCGGATGGGGAGCAGCCCTGAGGGAAAGGAGTGTTGGTGGAGGAGAAGCTCAACATGAGCCAGCACAGAAACCAATCGTGTCCTGGGCTGTACCCAAAGCAGTGGAACCAGCAGCGCCACGGAGGGGATTCTGCCCGTCCGCTCTGCTCTTGTGGGACTCCATCTGGAGCCCTGTGTCCAGTTCTGGAGCCCTTGGCACAGGGGACTTGGAGCTGTTGGAGTGAGTCCAGAGGAGGCCACGGAGATGATCCAAGGGCAGATGATTAGAGCAGCCTCCCAGTACTGAAAGGGGCTCCAGGAAAGCTGGGGAGGGGCTCTGGATCAGAGAGTGCAGGGAGAGGATGAGTGGAATGGTTTTCATCTGCAAGAGGGGAGATGGAGATGAGATTTTGGGAAGAAATGTTTTGCTGTGAGGGTGGGGAGGCCCTGGCCCAGGTTGCCCAGAGCAGGGGTGGCTGCCCCATCCCTGGAGGTGTTCCAGGCCAGGTTGGATGGGACTTGGAGCCCCCTGATCCAGTGGGAGGTGTCCCTGCCCATGGCAGGGAGAAGGAACTGGGTGGGTTTTGAGGTCTCTTCCAACCCAAACCATTCCATGATTCTGTGCTTCTAAGATAAAACCCACAGCAGCGTGACCAGTGCTGCAGGCAGGGAAGAATCAGCCAATGAATTTCTTCTATTTGCTAAGAAAAAGGCTAAAAATTCAGAACTCCCCCTACCACTTTGAAACATGTCAGCAAGGCCAATACCTCGATACCAACTACTCGACTATTTTAAGATCAGAGAAATGAAAACAAGATGATTTGAAGGAACTTACTGAGGATCACTGATCACATCGTATTTTTAACATGCAAAGGAATAACATTCAGGGTCTCGAGAAAAGGAAGGCTGCCCCACCACTGAAAGCAGCATTAGAAAAGGATCACATAGAATCAGAATCACCAGCATTGCTTGGTTGGAAAAGATCTTTGAGATCATCAAGTCCAACCATACCTGTCCACTATGAAACCATCTCTGAGCACGTCACCTGCCCAGCTTTTAAACCCCTCCAGGGATGGGGACTCCCCCACCTCCCTGCGCAGCCTCTGCCAGGCCCTGAGAGCCCTTTCAGTGAAGAAACCTTTCCTGATGTCCAATCTGACCCTGCCCTGGGGCAACTTGAGGCCATTCCCTCTCATCCCATCGCTGTCCCTTGGGAGAAGAGCCCAGCCCCCACCTCCCCACCCCCTCCTTTCAGGCAGGTGTAGACAGCGATGAGGTCTCCCCTCAGCTCCTCTTCTCCAGGATAAACAGCCCCAGGTCCCTCAGCTGCTCCTCACAACCCTTGTTCTCCAGCGCCTCCCCAGCTCCGGTCCCTTCTCTGGACGCGCTCCAGCCCCTCAAGGTCCTTCTTGGAGTGAGGGGCCCAAAACTGAACCCAGCACTCGAGGTGCGGCCTCAGCAGCACCGAGTGCAGGGGCCGATTCCTTCCCTGCCCCTGCTGCCACCCCATGGCTGATCCAAGCCAGGAGGCTGGTGGCCTTCTTGGCCACCTGGGCCACTGCTGGCTCATGTTCAGCCGCTGTCAGCCAGCACCCCCAGGTCCTTCTCTGCCAGGCAGCTCTCCAGCCGCTCCTCCCCAAGCCTGGAGCTGCACAGGGTTTGGTGACTCACGTGCAGGACCCAGCAGGGTGCAGGCACTACGAGAGGGATGGCTGTACCACATAACCGGACCAGAAAGGTGATGTCTGCACTATCCCGCCAGCCTAATCCTCTCTCGCAGGTGACACCCAGCTACAGGGGGAAGGCACATCCATCACTATTCCAGTTCTCCCAGAAGCTCACACAGAACAGGTGAAGGGTCTGCCACGTTCCCAGATTACTCATCCCATGGCTGACACAGGGATCGAGACCATTATCGGCCTGCAAAGCGGATGGTCCTGTCACCGGGACTCTGGGGTAACCTTAGCGAGCCATGCAAAGTCATCCCAACCATGGAATAACACCAAAGGACCAGACAGTTTGGTTCAAAACCTACATGATCCGAAATGGATGTGTACAAACAAATCTCTTCTTTCCATTCCCTCAAAATCTATACCAATGCCACCAGCTGGAATTCAGACTCGCCCAGGCCAGCATTCTGTTTCCCACATCAGAGATGCTGCCTCCCCACTCCTCCTCGCTTGGACACAGAATCATAGAATCAGTGTCCTGAGTTGGAAGGGACCCACAAGGACCATCGAGTCCAACTCCTGTCCCTGCACAGGACACCCCAACACTCACCCCGTGGGGCTGAGGGCGCTGGCCAAAGGCTTCTGGAATATTGTCAGGAAAGTGGCCATGCTAAGATGCTCTGTCCATCACCTGTACGGACACAGTTCCTACAGGGAGCTCGGGAGGAACAGCATCTATCTGAAGACACAAAAGAGTAAAGCAGGAAGCCAAAAGGCAGCAAAGAGGCAAACGTGATCGAACAGCTCATTGAAAACACGCAGGCAGGAAAGCAGAAGGTTGAAGATGGTGTCAGTAACAGAGTGCAAAGGGGAGGCAGGTTCAGGACTCCTGAACAGACCCTCCAGTGCCCGTGAAAAGAGAAAAGCTGCTGTGGAACTGCAGAAACACTTTCTAGAAGAACAGCGCAGAGACTGACCCTGTGACACAGCTCAGACAGGTGGCAGGAAGGTGGCTGCTCCTTCCCAGGGGATGCAGAATCCCCAGGACATGCCTGGGAGCCTTCAGAAAAAAGGCAGCCAAAAAGACTTCATTAATCTCCAGTTCTGGGAAGAGGAGATGCTCCTCCGGGATGTCGGTGCCCTTGGGTAGCGCTGTACTCCTAAACCCTGTCATGAAATCCAAACTCTTAGTACATCCAGAGAGAGCTTTTAGTTTAGAATAAGATGGGCAAAATGATCTGATGACCTTGCAAAAGGAGTTCCATGTACGTTAAAACACACGACAGCCAAGCAGCTCAGGTTAATCTCAGTTCTATTTATGCTCAGCAGAAGTTACCAAATCAGGAAGCACTGGAGGTGCAAGCAGGGACTTTCTGGAAAGCTGCTTGGCTCGGTCGGGTTCCTGCTCCAAACAGGAGACACCTTGATGTCTGGAGCGCGGCCAGCAAGCTCTGAGAGCAACAAGGCAGGCAGGAAAACAGGCAGGAGGAACGAGTCTCCCAGCTATGGGAAGAGAAGGCTCATGGATGAAGGAGCACCCCAGGGTAGGACCACGGGCCACGTGAAGCCAGCGCAGCACCCGGCAGCGCTGCGAGGTGATCCGAGTGCTGCAGCCAAGGACACTTCAATCCAAACCGTTCTGTGTTTCCACAGCAGATTGGGAGTGAATCCGTTCCCCAAAGACTTCCTTTGAAGAGGAACATAACAGCATTCCAGGACACGCAGTGTGTATGAGATGAGGAAAGGACCTGACACTAAATACGAGTGGTTGGGCATTAAAGGAGGCCAGGAATAGCAACAACCACAGCCCGAGGGAAACGGACCTGCCAAAAGCTGAGGGTTTACAAAGCTCGAAAACAAGGTCACGCAGCAATCCCGGATACCAGAGCGACGCAGTGGCTCACAGTGCCCCAAGAAAGGATTGGGCTCCTCGCTACAAGAAAGACACTGAAGGGTTGGAGCATGTCCGGAGAAGGGACCGGAGCTGGGAAAGGGTCTGCAGCCCAGGGGTTCTGGGAGCAGCTGAGGGACCTGGGGCTTTTTATCCTGGAGGAGGCTGAGGGGAGACCTCATGGCTCTCTGCAGCTCCTGGAAAGGAGGTTGTGGTGAGGTGGGTGCTGGGCTCTGCTCCCAAGGAACAGGTGATACGATGAGAGGAAATGGCCTCAAGTTGTGCCAGGGAGGTTTAGGTTGGATATTGGGAAAAATATCTTTACTGGCAGAGTGGCAGAGGCTGCCCAGGGCAGTGGTGGAGTCTCCACCCCTGGAGGTGTTTAAAAGCTGTGTGGATGTGGTGCTTAGGGACATGGTTCAGTGGTGGGGTTGGCAGTGGTTGGTTTGCAGTTAGACTCAATGATGTTAAGGTCTTTTCCAACCAAACAATTCTGTGATCCTTCGGTTCAGCAAGGATTTAGTTTGAACCAAACTGCAAGTCATTTGAACAGGTTAGAAACACCTACACAGAGCATCCACTGGGTTTACTGGTCAAGCAAAACAAACCACACATTCAGTGACTGCAGGGAAAGAAACCAGGAGCACTGTTTTTGCAAAGAACTCATTCCCCATGGGATCTAATCAGCTGAATTTTGAGAAGTTTCATCCATCGCTTGGAAGTTTTAAGGGATTTCAGATTCCAATCTCTTTCTAAAGCTGTGGTCCAGCTCAGTGAAGAAAGGAACTTGTCTTCGACTGGTGCCGACATTCTGCTTCTCTGTACAAGCCAGTCAAATTTGGTATCATTGTGGTCTTCAAATGCCTCCAGGTAGGAGTGTTCTCCTGTTTAGGAGCCTGTGTGGCTTCCCTGTATTTATAGCCTTTCAGCAGATGGAGTCATGCAAACACCTCAGATCTTTCGGAACAGAACTGTTTCATGTTTAGCTTCCATATGCGTTTTACCTATGTTATTACCAGCAGCCAGAACTGAGGGTAATAACAGAAGTGCCCCTGCTCCCCACGGTCCACGCAGAGCCGCAAAGGTGGATTATGAATGCTCTATATTGACAGGGCCAGCCCTTCATTCCTCACTCCTTCAGTTCGTCAGGAATGGTACGGAGTCACAGCTCCGCATGCCTTCTCCCATGGTCACGGACTCACCTATGACACCGAGATCTGGTCACAAAACCCAGTTCACCTGGTCTGCACAGTCCAGGGCAGCATGAAGGCATTGTAGGTGCTGTGAATGAGTCCAGAGGGAGCCCTTCCACCCACGCCCCCCATTCAGAACTGCCTGTGATTTACATAACCTTCACCTTCAGCTCTGAAAAGAACCAACGAGTAAGGTCAAAGCAGCACACGCAAACGTCCCGCGTTTGAAGAAGGAACCTATTGTCAAGGTTAAGCGAAACAGAGCCAGGCAGACCCTGCAGGCCTGCACCCCTAAAACACAGCCAATGCATGTGAGCAATGACTTACCGACTTGCCTGTAGGTACGGAGTTAAGAGCCAAGGAAGAAGAGGAAAAAGTAATCTAGATAAATGACTTTACTCCCTGAGGTGACATCCAGTCAGAGCACATCCTCAGCGCTGTGCAAGTTTTAACAGAATCGTGAGCAGCGAACAGAGGGATACACGACTTTATGCTGCTGAGCCACATGCCTCTTCGCTTACGCTCAGCCCCTCCTCAAGGACGGTTCCCTCAGCTGCACTAAATCCATTTGATGTGCAAAGCGAGGGCGCACACCGGGGGGAGGACAGAGCAGAGGATTAGGGCTGCACTACGCCCTCTCATTTTTCGCGTGCGTAGAGTGTCGAGCCGGAGCCTGACGGCTGCGGGGGAGGCCTGAGCTCCAGAGCTCTGCCCTCTGCAATTATTTTCCTTAAAGTGCTGAAAGTGGAAAATAAAGAGCAGAGCAGCTGAACAGCCTGACAGATTTATCTCTGTCAGGGGAAGAGCGTAGACACCTGCACAGGCACCTTCTTTAAAAACAAAACCCCAAGTGATTGCTCTCTGCAGCCTTAATGTGCTGGGTGCGGAGAGGAAACCTCCTGGAGGGAAGGGAATCCAACCCTCCAGTCACTCGCTGCTGCTGACAAGTGCAGCCCCAAGCAGCCCGTAGGGACTGTGCTTTCAGAATCATGGAATGGGTTGGGTTGGAAGGGACCTCAAAGCCCATCCAGTTCCACCCCCTGCCATGGGCAGGGACACCTCCCACTGCATCAGGGGGCTCCAAGCCCCATCCAACCTGGCCTGGAACACCTCCAGGGATGGGGCAGCCACCACTGCTCTGGGCACCCTGGGCCAGGGCCTCCCCACCCTCACAGCAAAACATTTCTCCCTAAGGTCTCATTTCAATCTCCCCTCTTGCAGCTGAAACCCCTTCCCCTCATCCTGTCCCTTCCCTCCCTGATCCAGAGCCCCTCCCCAGCTTTCCTGGAGCCCCTTTCAGCACTGGGAGCTGCTCTAAGGTCTCCCCAGAGCCTCCTCCTCTCCAGGCTGAACAATCCCAGCTCTCTCAGCTTGTCCTTGGATGGGAGGTGCTCCAGCCCTTGGATCACCTTTATGGCCTCCTCTCAATCTCCTCTTGGACCAAGGCCTGGTGATTTTTTTATTCAGAGAATTTCTTTTCCCTGTAGCTCTTTTCCCAATTAAACCAACTCAGGCTCCCACCACAGCTGAGCAGGAGCCTGCAGAGAAGTGGGAACCTCTCAGACGGCGCAGTCGACCCCAGCCCTCCCTGGGCCAGAAACATTCTTACCTGTAACGACATTTCTATCAGCATCAGCAGCTTCTTGATACCGATCCAGACAGGTTTCCCTTTGACATTTTGGGCGATGGTGCTGCGTTCCTTGTCTTTGAAGTTACCCAGGAGCTGAGGGAGGTGGAATATAAACAAAATCAACAACAGGCAGCAGGAATAACGCTGCCCTCCTTGGGAGAAAGGGAATGAGAGGCTGGAGAGCATCTTCTAGCTTAGAAGGAAAATTTGTTGCAATGTATTCAGACAAGGCAAAACACTTAAAGTCTTTTATTCTATAATAGTTCTTTCCATAACATCTCTAATGGAACAGTCAGTGATTTTCTTTTATGATTTGCTCTAGGATTTCTCCAGATTGGAGTCTGGCAGGAACGCGGTGGCTCAGGCCACAGTAACTTTCCAAAGTGCTGCAGGAGTGGTGGTGTCCTTCAGGCTGGGGTGATATCACCGCAGGAATTCTGCATGTTTGCACAACGACAGATTTGCCCATTAAGTTTAAAGTGAATACTGAAGGCTGTTAATTCCCACTGTGGCACAGAACGAGAAGCCATTAAGGCATGGATTTATAAGAAACGTATAATCCCTTCAGCACCAACCACCTACACTTGATGTTGTTCCAGTTCATGAGAGCCTGGCACCCTTCAGGCACATTCAGTTCATGTGTCTCAATTATATTCACAACCCACTTCCAGGCCTTTGGAATCTTTCAATTAATTCCATATATTTTCCCCTAGACCCACCGTTCTCTCACTTTGCCTTAATTTAGTGCAGGAACAAGTAATTCAGAGAAGCCTCAGAACTGTTAGGACATAATATTAAGTGAGATGGTGCTCCCAAATGCAGAGCTACTGCAAAATCCCTCATTTCCAGTAAATTCTGAGCTTGTTTGTCACCCTTGAACTTTTTCTCACCTCCAAAGCCTCCATCAGCTGCTCCCCTGTTGCGATGTTTGGTACGTGGATCGTCGTGCTGAAGGCATTCAGCATTTCCATTTCCTGCAGGACATCTTTGCGGCTGGTGGTCCCAATGATGAGAAGCTTGCGACCCTGTCCAGGCAACGGAATAAGCATCAGGAAAGGGAAAAAAAGAGAGAACCAACCTTGGGAAGCTCCAGCTACCGACAAACAGCAAATGGACATGTAAAAATACCACTTAAAATAAAATTACAATAGAATCATAGAATCATGGAATAGTTTGAGTTGGAAGGGACCTCAAAGCCCACCCAGTGCCACCCCTGCCATGGGCAGGGACACCTCCCACTGGATCAGGGGGCTCCAAGCCCCATCCAACCTGGCCTGGAACACCTCCAGGGATGGGGCAGCCACCACTGCTCTGGGCAACCTGGGCCAGGGCCTCCCCACCCTCAGTGTGAAGAATTTCTCCCTGATGTCCAGTCTAAATCTTCCCCCTTCCAGTTTAAAGCCGTTCCCCCTCATCCTGTCACTCCAAGCCCTTGGAAAAAGCCCCTCCCCAGCTTTCCTGGAGCCCCTTTCAGCACTGGGAGCTGCTCTGAGGTCTCCCCAGAGCCTTCTCTTCTCCAGGCTGAACAACCCCAACTCTCTCAGCCTCCTCACAGCAGAGGGGCTCCAGCCCTTGGATCATCTCCGTGGCCTCCTCTGGACTCGCTCCAACAGCTGCATCTCCTTCTGTTGGGGATTCCAGAACTGGACCCAGGGCTCCAGGTGGGGTCTCCCCAGAGCGGAGCAGAGGGGCAGAATCCCCTCCCTCCCCTGCTGCCCGCGCTGCTTTGGGTGCAGCCCAGGGCACCCTTGGTTTCTGGGCTGGGAGCGCCCGTTGCGGCTCCTGTCGAGCTTCTCCTCCCCCAGCACCCCAAGTCCTTCTCCTCAGGGCGGCTCCCAATCACATCGTCCCCCAGGCTGTATTGATCCCGGGGGCTGCTCTGACCCAGGCGCAGGACCTTGCCCTTGGCCTTGTTGAACCTCATGAGGTTCTCACAGCCCCACTTCTCCAGCCTGTCCGGGTCCCTCTGGATGCCATCCTGTCCTGCTGGCGTGCCCACTGCCCCACTCAGCTTCGTGTCCTCCACAAACTTGCTGAGGGTGAGGGTGCACTCGATGCCGCTGTCAATATCATTAATGAAAATATTAAACAGCATTAAGAGAATTAATTCTATTAATTACTAGAATTAAACCAGACAGTAATTCAAAGAGCCAACATCACCAAACAAGACCACATTCCAGAGGTGGAGTGATGCCACCAAATATTGAGGGACACAGAAGACCCACCCATACTCACAGCTTTCCTACTCGACCTTTCCATCTAAATTCCTCATTACAAACAGCTGAATCCTCATTCAATGTAGAAACCCAAGCAACTTCCACCCCCAAAGCTGCCTCACAGCTGCTTCTTGGGGGCCTGTCTTTAGAAATCCTGGGGGTGCAGGGAATTCTCTGCTGCTGCACAGACAGTTCCAATGGTTTTACAGCTCATGTTTAAGAGCCGAGGTTGTTGTAAATCTGCCCGGCTTCCAGTGGCCAGTGTGGCTGTATGAAAGGAGATTCCAACATCTGGCAGGCTCTGAGCTCAAACAACAGAGCACTCACCCCTTCCACACTGGCCAGGGCAGAAACAGGGTTCTGAACAACAGAGCAGTGAACGGAAAACATCAACTGCCCATAAAAACCACCTTTCACTCGTTCATCTTGCAAGGAGGCTGAAGGGAGACCTCATCGCTGTCTACAACTGCCTGAAAGGAGGGGGTGGGGAGGTGGGGGCTGGGCTCTTCTCCCAGGTGACAGGGGATGGGATGAGAAGAAATGGCCACAAGTTGCACCAGGGGAGGTTTAGACTGGACCTTAGGAAACATTTCTTCACTGAAAGGGCTCTCAGGCCCTGGCAGAGGCTGCGCAGGGAGGTGGGGGAGTCCCCATCCCTGGAGGGTTTAAAAGATGGGCAGATGAGTTTGTGAGGGACGTAGTTCAGTAAGTGGACAGGTGTGGCTGGACTCAATGATCTCAGAGGTCTATTCCAACCAGATGATTCTCTGATTCTATGCTGGATTTCACCACGCAGTGCTCAGGCACTTGTAAATGTTGGCAGAAGCTGTTGGATTATCAGCTGGGATCAGTCTCTTTTCCAGTTCTCCCCGAGGAGAGGCCGGGCTGGCCAAGCAGCTCCCTCAGCCTTGGTACAGAAGTTCAGCTGATGCCGAGAGACAAAGAATGAAGTTCTAGATTTCGGCTTTAGGACATGAAACTTCGGTTCATCATCATAAAAAAAACCCCAAATAAAACCTTTTTTAAGATCCCCACGGAGCAGCCAGAATTAATTTCGTAAGTAGAGGCTGGAAAACACTTTAAGCTCAACACAGCTTTGCTGCTGCTGCTGCATCTTCACAGCTTCTGTTCATTTTCCCACAGCGCCAGCTCTTGGTGTTTGCCCAGATCACATCCCTGCTTCGGGCGATGGGCAATGAGAAAGCACCACAGCTCGTAACGAACCCAAGTGCTCACTTTGAGCTTGTTCTTCACCTCCGACAGCGCAAGGAAGCGATGCTGGGCAGGTCGAAGCCAGAGCACAGCTCAGGTCACGAGCAGCACACGAAGGTGCTGGCAGGGATCAATGTGCTGACCCTTCCATGTGTTCATCACTGCCAGCATCTCCGGAGGCATCGCGCTCACCGGTGCAGCCCCCTCTTCCAAGCAGGAACCCTCAGGAACCTACTGGGCAATTTCATGGGGAAAAGTCACCAATTCCTGACCCGAGGACAGAAATGCCCGAGGCAGGGGGTTGGAACTGGATGATCTTTAAGGTCCCTTCCAACTCAAACCATTCTAGGAACACTGCAGTGAGTGTAGGGAATGCTTGGTCAAAACTCGCCGGCTGGTGGCACATGGCAAGCAGAAAAAGGTTTGAGTGTCTAAAGATCTCTGTAGGCAGCCTGGAGAAGGGCACACAACGTCCACAGAAAGCATAACCATCACTATTCCGCAGGCTGCTGCTTCCACCGTGTTCCGCACGCCCACGGCTTTACAACCGCACCTTTGTGACAGTCACTGTGTGGCAAGGACAGGAAAACATTCCATCATTTTAAAAGCCAGATTGGAGCGATTCAGGAAGGTCTTGTGTGCAGAGAGGGAAAACCAAAGCACTTGCTGGTGAGCGAGTGGCACCTGAGCCTCACTCCTGCACAGAGTGCAAGTGGAGGAACTTGAAAAGCCCCATCAGGTGCTTCATTCCAGCTGAAGCACTTGATGGCACCAGAAGATGAAATGATGCTCAGCAACACGAGAACTTTTTACCTATGTGAAGGTACATTTTCAGGACTCTCCATCTTTCAGGGGTTGGTAAAAGCGTAAACATGGGCTTGGACGCCGGGTGGAATGAGCCCCCCAGGAGCACTCAAACCATCTCCTCATGAAGCACAGGAGCCTGGTACAAACACTCCAACGCCCCAGCACGAGGTTAAAAGGCACCTTCAGTTCCCTCAGGCGCCCACGACAACAGCGCAGGTGGCAGCTTCAATTCTTCCCAACGCAGAGACAGGGATCAGCAGTGGCTTTGACTGAGAAAACGTCATGTCCACTCTGAGCAACTGCTGTGACAGTTGCTCTGTATCTCCTCAACACGCCACGCTCAGCGAGGGTTGGTCAGTGCCGGATCTGAGATCCCACCTGCTGTAACTCAGGGGGAAGCACGGGCCCTGCAAGAAGAGTTTCTGCTGCCTTATTCAAAGATCCACAGCAAGTCCTCACACGTTGCCAGGCACCTCCACACCGTCTTCTCATCGTACAGGTGGGGTATGAGGGAAAAGCAAACCAAGAGATTCCTGAGCGGGACTGAGCCCTCCAAACACGCACCAACCAACCCCATGAAAGCACAGATCCATGCAGGGCTCCACCACCACCACCAATCCAATTGCAAGCTACCACAACTTTCAAAAATTGATTATTCCTGTTTGAACACCCCAATCCAGAAGAGCTTGGGTAAGGGATTCCATTAATAACAGCTTCTCAGGAACTATGAGCATTCCAGGAGGAAAAGCTGCTCAGCTGCAGGCAATAAGGCAGTGTCTGCTCCCAAACGCAACTAAAAGTATGGGGGGCATCCAGCACGGCATCGCCAGCCAGGAGAGGGAGGGGATTGTCCCGCTCTGCTCTGCACTGGGGAGGCCCCACCTCCAGCACTGGGGGCAGTTTGGGCACCACAGGACAAAAAGGCCATCAAAGTCCTGGAGAGCGTCCAGAGGAGGCCACAAAGCTGGGGAAGGGTCTGAGGGGAAGGCGTGTGAGGAGAGGCTGAAGTCCCTTGGTCTGTTCAGCTGGAGAAGACTGAGGGGATCTCATGGCAGTTTGCTGTTTCCTCACAAGGGGAGTGCTGAGCTCTCCTCTCTGGTGACCAAGAACAGGACCTGAGGGAATGGCAGGAAGATGCCAGGGGAGGGTTAGGTTGGACATGAGGAAAGGTTCTTCCCCCAGAGGGTGGTGGAGCACTGGAACAGCTCCCAGGGAAGCAGTCACAGCCTGACAATGTTCCAGAAGGGTTTGGCCAAGGCCCTCAGCCCCATGGTGTGAGTGTTGGGGGGTCCTGTGCAGGGACAGGAGTTGGACTCGATGATCCTTTTGGGTCCCTTCCAACTCAGGTCATTCTGTGCGTGCAGTGCCCGGTTCGGCAGGTACAGCACCCATCCAGGGAACGATGGCCTGGTAGAGGGGACCTGAGCAAGCCCTGCCTGGATGAAGCCCAGACTCAATTGGAATAAACATGGAGTCCAGTGTTGAGGTCTCTGATGCACAGATCTGCAATCACAGACGGAGTTTTACCTCTACAACCTCACGTGTCCACGTGCGATCCCATTCCCTGACTTTCCTTCCTGGTTAACAAAGCCCAGCTGACACCTCCCTCCTCCCAGAGAAGCAACGGACACCCCAGACTCTACAGCAAACCACGTCATGAACAGCCAGCCCAGTCGGAGAGAACCAAACTGCCGGCAGCCGCGTGGAGTCAAAGGAACCCCAAACCTGCTGTAAACCAGGCCAGCAGACAATCACCACACACAAAAATGACCCTAAATCACTTATTGCCATCCAGGAAAGCCACTGGAATTGGTCGATGTGACCGGTTCTGTGAAAACACCAGCTCAACACTGAAATGAACGCAAACTGCAAACACACAGGCATTTTTCAAATGGGTAGAGAGGAAAATAAAAGCCATTATTCTGCCACCCGAACCCCAGATGCTCCATGTGCAAACCCAGCCACTCCAAGTGCAATTTAAATCCACTGCTGAGGTGGAGAAATCAGCAGGAAGCAACGGGGGTGATCAGAAATATGGAATAACTTCCATATATAGACTTGGTAAATTGATGGGCAGTGAAAAGGGAGGTCTACAAAATCAGAGATGGGGTAGAGGAGATGAGAGGAAAATGGCTGCTTCTCAAAATCAAACCCAGCGAGCGCTACATGAACTTATCACACATCCACTTTGAACTGACCAAACATCGACTATCGAGGACAAACCAGAACGTACAAGAATTAGAGAGACTCGGCTCCAAGTAGACAGAGTCTCAACATGTCACGAAGTCTCAGATTACAGAATTCCAGCAAATACAAACAGCTCCAGGGCAAGGGGAAGCGAGGGGAACCTAAAAGATGCGATAACCAAGTGGTGGTGGGAACTGAAGGGCCTCCTGGTCACCCACCGGCTGCTCATTCAGCTTTGGAACCTTGTGTATTTTCCAGCCTGTTTTTTGGGTACCAACAATTCTTCACATGGAATCACAGAATGACCTGAGCTGGAAGGGACCTGAAGTATCCTCGAGTCCAACTCCTGTTGAATGCTGGCAGAGCCGGTGCCACAACTGCTTCCCTGGGGAGCTGTTCCAGTGCTCCATCACCCGCTGGGGGAAGAACCTCTTCCTAAGGTCCAACCTAACCCTGCCCTGGCATCTTCCTGCCATCCCCTCCAGTCCCATCATGGGTCACCAGAGAGAAGAGCTCAGCTCCCGTTTCCCCTCCCTCCCTTGGGAGAAGGCAGGGAACAGCCATGAGATCCCCTCGGTCTCCTCTTCTCCAGCTGAACAGACCAAGGGACTTCAGCCTCTCCTCACACGCCTTCCCCTCAGACCCTTCCCCAGCTTTGTGGCCTCCTCTGGACGCTCTCCAGGACTTTGATGGCCTTTTTATCCTGTGGTGCCCAAACTGCCCCAGTGCTGGAGGTGGGGCCTCCCCAGTGCAGAGCAGAGTGGACAATCCCCTCCCTCTCCCGGCTGGCGATGCCGTGCTGGATGACCCCAAGGACATAGAGAACACATCTGCCCAGGTTTACAAGTCTGAAGGCAAAGTCATTGTTGACTGGAGTTGCTTCCAATTCACACCAAGTGACATGGAATCAGGAATGCACCTGGGATTATATCAAATAAGGAGATTATTCCCCCCTTTCCCCTGTCAACTTTCATAAATCGGCCAAAGCCTCCGGAGTCCCGGAGGGCAAAGGGGCCAGGGGCCTCTGGGAGCAGTGGAAGGGCATCCCCAGGAGCGGTGGAGATCATCTCGCTAAGCCAGACAGTCCCTAACACTGCACAAATTGTACGTCCAGCTTAGCGTGGGGATGCACGATGGTCTTTCACCCTGGGAGCCAATTGTTAGCTTTTCACGGGAAGCAGCAGGGAAGCACATGTGAACCCTCGGCGGGGTTGGTGAGTGTCTCCAGGCCTTGTGTGACTCTGCATGTAGATGAAGCAGCTTCGGCTTTCGGAGCTGCTGCTGCTTAGTTCTCAGCGAAGTCCTTTTCTCCCGCTCGGCTCCCTGCTGCGACAGAGCTTTTCAGGCTTTCTATCCCCCCCAGCCTCTTCTCCTGCACAACACAGGGAAACTCGATTGGAATAAAGACCCAGGAGCACATGGTTTATTTTCTTCTCTTCAATCCACCTCAGAAAAGCTTTTTAATTGGTTTAAAAGAAGATGCTAAACAAAATGCAGTGTTTTCAGTAATCTTGAACGAGTAGTAATAGATACCAGGATTTAATCATTGCTGAGTGGAACCAGCGAGCACGAGTGTGACCAGGAATTTAAAGCAAACTCTGAGGTGCTTCCAGTTTCTTTAACGTGTTTACTCGGAAAACTTCCACAAAGCACGAACAAGCCAGAAAGCCCAGGAAACCAGAAGCTTCGAGTATTTGCCCTTCCTACATCACATTAAAATAACAGAACCTCACTAGGAAGAGGGGAGGCTGGGAGGCAGCGTTCGTAAACCAATTCAACAGAGACATAGTCCTCGATGCATAATTAATAAGATTTCATCCCAGAAATGCTCCTCCCACACACAGAGCTACAGGAATCATAGGAGCTGCTTGCACATTAAGTCTCTCTGCAAGTGATGTGACAACACCGTGTGAATACATAATCCAGGCCACAAAGATGGGAGCAGCAGAGCCGCACGGCTGCAACGCACCCTCCGCTTCCCACTCGCTCCCTGCTCGCGCTTCCAACTGCGTCGGCGTTCCCATTTCTCAGCTTTTCTAAACAACTTCAGATTTCGGGTCCCTCTGACTGGTGA
Organism: Neomorphus geoffroyi; assembly: GCA_033558235.1. NCBI lineage: Eukaryota > Metazoa > Chordata > Aves > Cuculiformes > Neomorphidae > Neomorphus > Neomorphus geoffroyi. The sequence goes on from JAUMJM010000037.1 coordinate 1,549,888, forward strand.
ACTGGTAGAGCCTCTCTGACAGCAATGAAGAACAGTCATCGGCCCCCCCAGCATCTCGCCAGTGACTTCTCTCAGCACACCTGGCGTGTCCCAGGACAGCCCATTTTTAACAGGAATGAACCCAAACCATGATCCCAGCCCCACAGAAATTCACGGTGGTTTGAGCTCCTGGCACAGGTCTGTTCTGCTGATGCAACCCATGTACATTTGACTGATGTATCCGCATCCCCAATTCCCACAACCCCCTGAAACCAGCCCTTACTTCCACAGAAACTGCTTCCCAAGGGAACTGGCAAATCCAGAGGGAACGTGGAAGGGCACTGATCACCCACCAGCATCATCTCCCTTGGGGGTTCCTCACTTGAGCTCTAAGTCCCTGAGCGTCTCCATGCCCAAATCCAATCTTTTTCACAGTAAACATGACAGCAGACCAGCCCTTTTCCTGCTGACCCCACCTCTTGCACATTGCTTCAAGGGTTTAATTAAAAAAGCCCCGCATGCCACGACTGCCACAGGGAACTCAGAGGAAACACCCACAAGGAAGAACCCATCGGCAGAACCGCCAGGCCAAAGGGCCTCTCTAACCCAACGTTCCAACTTCCAAAGGAGCCAAGAATGGACACTTCGAAAAAAGAAAACAGCCTCTCCTTCATCAATCACACAGTTGACATTTCCTCGGAAAACTCTCTCCCCTACAACAATTTATGGCTTAAGTCCCCATAATATCAGCTGTCAACCCAGAGCCTTCCAGCCTGCGGCGCATTTCAAACATCGCAAATCTCCAGCAACATGCATCAACTTGGCAAATATCTGAGCTGCAGCCCTGCTCCTCGCTTCCCAGGACAGTTGGTGCCAAGGAAAGTGCACCTAAATGGCAAAATGCACTCAGAGGACAAACTGATACAACAGACAATTTAATGTTTTAAATTTAATGTTTGACAATCAAGTTCCATTTTTGCTATTGATTTACAGGAACAACCATTGCCTGGTACTGCGGAAACACCCAGCAATGGCTCAATGATTACAGGAGATAATGACAATCAAAGAATCACAGATTGTCCTGAGTTGGAAGGGGCCCACAAGGATCCTCAAGTCCAACTCCTGTCCCTGCCCAGCACACCCCGACACTCACACCGTGGGGCTGAGGGCGTTGGCCAAACCCCTCTGGAATATTGTCAGGCTGTGACTGCTTCCCTGGGGAGCTGTTCCCGTGCTCCACCACCCTCTGGGGGAAGAACCTTTCCCTAATGCCCAACCTAACCCTGCCCTGGCACCTTCCTGCCATTCCCTGGGGTCCTGTCCTTGGTCACCAGAGAGAAGAGCTCAGCGCTTGCTCCTCCTCCTCCCCGTGTGAGGAAGCTGTAAACTGCGATGAGATCCCCTCTCAGTCTCCTCCAGACTGAACAGACCAAGTGATTTCAATTACTCCTCACAGTGTCCCCTCTAAACCCTTCCCCAGCTCCGTGCCCTCCTCTGAATGCTCTCCAGGCGCTTTACACCCTTTCTATCCTGTGACACCCAAAGCAGTGCAGAGCAGAGCAGGACAACCCCCTCCCTCTCCCGGCTGGCGATGCCGTGCTGGATGCCCCCCAGGACACGGTTGCCCTCTTGGCTGCCAGGGGTCCATTTTTGCAAGGCTGCTCTCCACCCTCTCCCTCGCCGGTCTGTCTGTCTGTCCAGCTAGGGTTGCCGTGTCCCCAGTGCAAATCAGAATTGGCTGTGCTGCTGCACGCAGGCAGCCCTTGTGTTCCAACCTCCATGCTAAAAGAATCCAAGTTTGATCTTACAGACTTCACACTACGGAATGCTCGCTGGGAGAACCCTTTGTTCTCCCCCACTGACAGCCACAGGGGAACTTCGGGGCCTGTGGCCCCGCGATTTACTTCACAGTTCTAGATTTGAAAGGTCTTTTCTCCAAACTCATTAATGAAAACAATCCTCACGCAGACCTTACTGCTTCCAGGCTACAAAATAAGAGAAATTCAGTTCATTCAGGCTGGGCTTCTCTGCTCGTCCTGCCACCAACCTTCACGGTTTGCTGTACATTATTTATTCATGCAGACAGTAGAATTCCAGTGAACAACGGAAAAAATGGCAAACAAAAAGCAGCATTCCTGCCTGTTTGCCTCTCTCAGCGCAAGTTTCAGAGATGTTATCGCTTGTGATGTTCTTAAACCTCATCAGGCCAGGAAGCACAACCAGAATCAGCATGAGACACAGGACCCTGAGCTTTCCTCACCCACTGTCATTAACACCTGATAATTTCAAGTTAAGAACAAATTAAAACCCTGGCATACGCAACCATGACCCGGTAACACGCGCTCACAGCCCAGAAGGCCCAACCCTGTCCTGGGCTGCATCAGAAGAAGCAGTGCCAGCAGGGGATTCTGCCCCTCTGCTCCGCTCTGGGGAGAACCCACCTGGTGCCCCAGGTCCAGTTCTGGAATCCTCAATGTAAGAAGGAGGTGGAACTGTTGGAGCGAGTCCAGAGGAGGCCACGGAGATGATCCCAGGGCTGGAGCCCCTCTGCTGTGAGGAGGCTGAGAGAGTTGGGGTTGTTCAGCCTGGAGAAGAGAAGGCTCTGGGGAGACCTCAGAGCAGCTCCCAGTGCTGAAAGGGGCTCCAGGAAAGCTGGGGAGGGGCTTTTTCCAAGGGCCTGGAGTGACAGGATGAGGGGGAACGGCTTTAAACTGGAAGGGGGAAGGTTTAGATTGGACATTAGGAAGAAATTCTTCACACTGAGGGTGGGGAGGCCCTGGCCCAGGTTGCCCAGAGCAGCGGTGGCTGCCCCATCCCTGGAGGTGTTCCAGGCCAGGTTGGATGGGGCTTGGAGCCCCCTGATCCAGTGGGAGGTGTCCCTGCCCATGGCAGGGGGTGGCACTGGATGGGCTTTGAGGTCCCTTCCAACCCAAACCATTCTGTGGTTCTGTGACAATCCATTACTCAGAAATTGATTTCTAAACAAGGAGGGAGGGCACAGATTGATCTGGATTGAGCTGCTCCTTAGCTCACCGGAAAGCAGAGAGCCTGTGGGTTTGTGTTTTACATGGGGAGGGTTTAAATTGCCTCCTTTGTCAGTATTTCCAGGGCTAATTGCTGAAGTTTCAGCTGTACTAATGACATAACTGGAGTTGAGTCCTTTGTGGTTATCCTAGAAATGTCTAACTGAACGAGCAGCAGCAGGCCAGGATTAACCAGAACCCAGCAGAGAGGATGGCACTGATGGCAGGGGAAGCACAGCAGCCATCAGCGAGGCACAAAGCCTTGGAGTCTGCCAAAATTATTACAGGAACGGGGCTCTCACCCCTCAATCAAACCATTCAATGTGGAAGGTGTCCCTGCCCACAGCTGGAGGGCTGGAACTGGATGGTCCCTTCCAGCTCAAACCATTCTATGATTCTATTCCACGATCCCTTCCTTACCTGAGGAGGGGCCTTCTTCAGCAGGACCAGAAGAGCTTGCAACACCAGATTAGAGAACCGTGGTCCGATCGGGACGTAATCTGAAATGAAAAACACACTTTAATGCCCACTAAACTACTCCACAGTATCACAGTATCATAAGGTTGGAAAAGACCTTTGAGATCATCGAGTCCAACCTATGACCCAACACCTACACCTACTCCTACTCGTCAACTACACCCTGTCACTAAGAGCCTCATCCAATCTCTCCTTAAACACCTCCAGGGACGGTGACTCCACCACCTCCCCGGGCAGCGCATTCTAATGGCCAATCACCCTCTCAGTAAAGAACTTCTTCCTAATGTCAAGCCTAAACCTCCCCTGGTGAAGCTTGAGACCGTGTCCTCTCGTTCTGTCACCGGTCACCTGAGAGAAGAGACCAACCCCTGCCTGACTACAACCTCCTTTCAGGCAGTTGTAGAGAGCAACAAGGTCTCCCCTCAGCCTCCTCTTCTCCAGTCTGAACAACCCCAGCTCCCTCAGTCGCTCCTCATAGGGCTTTGTGCTCCAAAATCAGTTCAAGACTCTCAATGTAAATGGTTCCAGATCATTTCCAGTTTGCACTATTTCCATATTGCAAATATCTCAACATTTCTGCTCAGCAGACAGCACAGCTCGCCCTCATCATCTGGACCCACCTAGCAGCCTCTCGATGTCATCCACGACAACACAGCTGAGTTGGGACTTGTACGCATCATCAAAGATCTGAAAAACAGCGAAGTGATTCATGGTTAAATCTCAGCAGCAAAATTAGAATGGTCATGATGGGACCTGTTGACATGGTTTTAACTCAGCACAGCGGTATTGAGAGGAATAAACAGAGAGTGGAACAGGTAAGCACCAAGAGATTAGACTCTACCTCCATTTAATAAAATGCTGCCATCACAACAAATTCAGAGCTCAGTTTTGTTCATTTCCCCCACAAACTCTGTAAAAATTCAGTTCATAGAATCACAGAATCGCTTGCTTGGAAAAGACCTTTGAGATCATCAAGCCCAACCGTACCTGTCCACTACTAAACCATATCACTATGTGCTTCACCTGTCTTTTGAACACCTCCAGGGATGGGGACTCCCCCACCTCCCTGCGCAGCCTCTGCCAGGGCTGAGAGCCCTTTCAGTGAAGAAATTTTTTCTAATGTCTATTCTGACCCTGCCCTAGCACAGCTCTCATCCTGTCACCTGGGAGAAGAGCCCAGCCCCCACCTCACCACCCCCTCCTTTCAGGCAGTTGGAGACAGCGATGAGGTCTCCCCTCAGCCTCCTCTTCTCCAGGACAAACAGCCCCAGGTCCCTCAGCCGCTCCTCACAACCCTTGTTCTCCAGCCCCTTCCCCAGCTCCGGTCCCTTCTCTGGACGCGCTCCAGCCCCTCAAGGTCCTTCTTGGAGTGAGGGACCCAAAACTGAACCCAGCACTCGAGGTGCCCTCACCAGCGCTGAGCACAGGGGCACAATCACCGCCCTGCTCCTGCTGGCCATGCTGGGTCTCACACAGGCCAAGGTGCAGTGGCCACCTGGGCCACTGCTGGCTCATGTTCAGCCGCTGTCAACCACAGCTCCCTGTGTTTAACTGTAAGCAATGGACAAACAGCCCCACTGCTCTGGTTTTGGAGTTGGGGCAATAGTGACGATCTAACGCCACACACCGCACACAACTGTAGTGCAGTGATGCTTTCCACCCCGGCTGGAGATGGGTTGCTTTCCCCAAGGGCACTGCAGGGAGGCCAAACCGGCTCAGGAACAGATCCAGCCTCACATCCCCTTTCAGAGAGCAGCAAAGCAGTGTCCTGCAAAGCTCTGGGTTGACACAAGCAGCACTGAGGGCCTCAGCGGTACCGCAGGCCTCCCTCCAGCACAAGCGGCCTCAAGCCAACTCCAACAGGCTTCTCTTTGAATCTCAACGACAAACCACAGTTCCAGCTCCGAGCACACTGCTCTCAGCGACTACAAACTGATCTCAGAGCAACACCTCACTCACACAGGATCACTCAGCTCAAAGACTAAGTGTCTCCTTGCTTCCGTAAATGGAATCTCCTTCCTTCCAGCTGGTGACTTGATGTTCAAACTGTTTGCACTATCCCTGCTGCCCAAGTTGCTAAAAGTCTTGTTTAGCTACTCACTAGCATCTCAAAACTGTTCCTGGTCTCATCCAGGCAAGATCTGTTCTTCACAAGTGCAAATTCACGCCCTTCCTGCCTCTTCGCAGGCAGAGCTCCAGGCGTGCTCACCACTGATCGGGTCTTCGGTTTCCCCATTAGTCATGGTTACACGTCAGACCCAACTGGGTCAGAGCCTGGAAACCTTCCCTCAGTCACTCAGTGCCATGAAAACACCCATTCTACTTCATAATAAAGCTGGGAAGGGACTCTTGATCAGGGAGTGATGATGAAACAGGACAATGGGGACAAGGGGCAAAGAGGGGAGACTGCGATGAGATCTTGGGGAGAAATGTTTTGCTGTGAGGGTGGGGGGGCCCTGGCCCAGGGTGCCCAGAGCAGTGGTGGCTGCCCCATCCCTGGAGGTGTTCCAGGCCAGGTTGGATGGGGCTTGGAGCCCCCTGATCCACTGGGAGGGGTCCCTGCCCATGGCAGGGGTGGCACTGGATGGGCTTTGAGGTCCCTTCAAACTCAAACCATTCTGTGATTCTATAAATATATGCACAGGAATTTGGGACCTACAGAGAGCAGAAACAGCAACACCAGGATAAATCACATTGCTGTCCTCTAGAGCACATGGAACGGGGCTGCGATCAGGAAAGAGCAGGCTGCATACACACCTTCTTCATAGCTTGGCATTTGGCCGTTTCCGAAAACCCAATCATCTTATCAGGAGAGCAGATCTTGATAAAGGGAAAGTTGGACTCTTCAGCTATTTTTGCTGCTAGCGCAGTCTTCCCGCTGTGGGGGGGACCTGAAACAGAGGACAAAGAGGATGGAAGAACAAGGGAGAAAACAGGCCTGGTAGGGCTCAGCGTGGATGATCCGTTAAGCAGGTTTATGTTCTCATTCCCAGGGCTCTGCGTTTCGAAATGCTCTTGCAGAAGGAACACACTAACTCCCAGTGCAATCCCATCCTCCAGAGGAAGGAAACGAACGGCGTTATTTGAGTTCACACAGACTGATCTGCCAGGAAACCAACACAAAGACCAACGCATTTTGTAGGACTGGCCCCAAATCAACCTGTGTTTGTGTTTTGGAGAATCTTCTTGGACTCTGGTTGTGGTTTCTGCGGGCACTGCAGCAAACAAGGCAACAGCACGAACACCAGGGAATTACAGACACAGGGAATCTGTAACGTGCCTGAATTTTCACCAGAATAATCCAAACAGAGATAAAAGACACATCTCAGTCCGCAATACCCAAGGCGTGCAAGGAGGTTTTGTGTCCCACCAATACTTCGGCCAGGAGCACACAGAACTAGTCAGAGTAGCTACTCAGGGTTCATTTCAAAGCAATAGGTTGCTCAGCAATATTGGGAATCCACATTTTTCTGCTTCAGGAAAAGAAAGAGGAAAGTGCTAAATAATAAATTCTACCCAAGTATCTGTGGTGTAGATATTGGAACTGGTGTCCTTGACTCTCCACAGTCAATAGCAGTCTAGATAGAGAGAATCCAGCTCTGCCTAACAGCAGAAACCTAAAGGTGGCCAGATGAGCTGTTGTAAGAACTCACAGAATAGAATTATGGAATAACTGAGGTTGGAAAAGACCTTTAAGCTCATCCAGTCCAATCGTCAGCCCAACCCCACCGTGCCGACTAAACCATGTCCCATGGTGCTGTGTGTCTGCACTTTTTCAACCCCTCCAGGGATGGAGAGTCCACCACTGCCCTGGGAGCCTCTGCCAGGGCTTCATAACCCTTTCAGTGAAATAATATTTCCTAATATCCAATCTAAACCTCTCCCATCACAACCTGAAGCCATTTCCTCTCATCCTGTCATGTGTTACTTGGGAGAAGAGCCCAGCACCCACCTCACCCCATCTCCTTTCAGGAGCTGCAGAGCGCGATGAGGTCTCAGTTAATTACACCGAGCAGCCCTCCAGTGCCTTTAAAGAGAATTTAGACAACGAACTCAGCTGGAGAAGCTGTGCTGTACAAAACCCACAGTGAGGTTACTAACAGTACACACACTTCTCCGTTGTGCCAAGAACAGTATTTCTCTCAGGCCGAGAAGCCAGGCTCAATATCTAAAGGAATCTCACCCAAAGAAAATGAAAAGGACCAGTTCTGGTTTTCCTCTCTTGTGTTTCTTCACACACAGTCGCCCAGTGTAACACATCACCACCTGGGCAACTGACAGGAAGGGTTCTCAGAACCTGCGCTTTTCTAAAACATCTATTTTTCTTAAATGTACCTTCTAGGAGAACGCTGACCAGAGGGGTGCGGTCACTGTTCTTCGTCTGTTGAACAAGCAGCTCCCCATCATCCAACACCCTTGTTACTGGATCACCCCACTTAATAATCCCATTCATGATGTAGCTGGCATAGTCCTCCTGGTTGGTTCCAAAGGCCTGTGTTAAGAGAGGGAACATTTGTTTTACCAAGCAATTTTGCATCATATCAGAAAAGCAGGAAACAACTAAATATCAGCCAAGCGACGTGGCCCAAGACTCCAGAAGCTGCCCAAGCAAGGCAGTCAGTGCTGGCAGACCCACTGGGGACACACGGCATTTCTGTTTAAGGTACTGAACGTGGCTGGGGACCGTGCACATTTAGGAACATCTTTTCATACACCCCCAAAACAAATTCTAACCCATGCAACGTCACGAACGGGCTCTGAATCCTGAAATTGTCAAAAATGAGGTTTAAATTTCCTGTTACAGCCCCAATCACAGCTGTCAGCCACCAACAGAAGTGGCCTAAAAGGGAGCCGACACATATGATAAGGAGAAGAAATTCCAGGTTGCTGTATTTGTTCTACTCTTTTTTATAATTCGTGCATGCAAGAAAAGGTACAAATCAGAGTCTTGGCACTGCAGGGAGAAAGAGGCTCCCTGCTTCCATGCCGACAAGCCAGGACATCAGCCCACAGTGCGCGTCTGACTCAGAGGGGAGCTGCTGCCTCACATCATTAACGGTACCAGGGGACTCTACAACAGGAGTTACGTAGCACTTACTGGTTTGATGTCATTCTCCAATGAGGCAAAGAAGTCTCCTCTTGTCACTCGCAAGCTCTCAGCCTTCTCCATATCCACTTCCACTTTGTTGCTGGCCTAATGAAGGCAATAACAGACACTGAAGCACAGCAGTACCGCCCACCAACCCTTATCAGCTCCCATCCACAGACCCAGCCCTGCGTCGGTCTGCATCACTAAGGGAAGCCGTTTGTTGGACATACAATGGATACCAGTGGAGCAATCATCACCTTCACAGAGCCACATTCATCAAGTAAGAGTTGTTGTGCTCCACTAGGCGGAAAGTTGAAGGGAAGAGTATGGCCATGACCCCATCTTTCAGAGAAGCCACCCCAGCGAGGAGCAGGATGAAGGCTCAGCACCCTCAGTTGCTGTTGTGCTACTTCGACTACATGAACCAAGTGTCAGCACGGCTGCGACTGGTGCCAGTGTGGGACTGATCTCACCTAGGTTTAATTTCTACAAGTTCATAGAATCACAGAACGTCCTGAGTTGGAAAGGACCCATGAGGATCACTGAGTCCCAACTCCTGTCCCTGCACAGGACAACCCCAACAGTCACACTGTGTGTCTGAGTTACTGAGTTGTACAGGTTCCCTTTAGCGTAGGGAACTACCCATTTCCATTTATAAAAACTTCTTTGTTGCGCTTTCCGGTTGCTCAAAGGGAAGGGGACGAAGCCTCCTTCCTCGTGAGACTTCTTCAGAAAGACAAACTAAAGTCTGGTTTAACCCAACTCTGAGTCCACCCACTCATCCTTGGCAATTGAGCCACAAATACAAACTATTCACACTCTCTGTTTCAGGAGTTTTTAGTTTTCTACTCAAGCCATGCACTCTCCTGTCCATACAAGAAGTCTTTACGGTACGTAAATACCGGATTTCTTTCTGCTTTATCTTTATTTGCTTCAGTTCAGCCAAACCCACGACACTTCCTGAGGCAGCACTACCGGTGTCACTTGGAATAAACAATGCAGGTAGCTCAGCTCATCTTGCACCACCTTTGAAATGAAAAGCATCCCCTTTGTCCCTCCTGCCATTCCCAGACTGTCCAGTGATATTGAAAAGCCAAAGGCTGGAAGCGAACGCGCACTGAACCAGTACCTCTGCACCCTCCTCCCAGGGATCCTGTCCCACCCTCACCTCCAGGCACAGCCAGGAGGGGCCCAAAGCTGCCCACATCTGGATGGAAGAGATTTTTAGTACTTGAAAACTACTTGCTAAAATGCTGGAGACTTTATTTGGGTGACTGTAGATTTAAAGCCAGCTCTGGATGCGACACCAAGTGCAGCTGCAGCAGCTCAATTTGCAGGATGATTTGTAGAGCTGCAAGTACCTTGATGGCCTTGGGCAGCAATCAGGAATTAAATGGATTTGAAGCAAGTTTTCCACTTAACAGCACAGGAGCACTGGCTGTTCCGCACTAATCCTACAGGCGCAGGCTGCAGCGATCCCGAGCGGAGTCAGAGGTGGCAGAAACAGGATTAGTCACGAGCAGGAGCAGGAGGGGATCTGTGAAAAGCAATCCCTAACTGCTACCTGCTAAGGCAGAAACCTGAGGCCAGCAAATGTCTCTGGATCCCAAAACAAGTTTGATTTGCCCTGGAAGTCCCCCAAATCTGACACCCCCATCAGTTTCCCCTGAGAGTGCAACAGCACGACGTGATCCGAGCGCACAGGAGGCAAAAATCGGCATTGCAAGGGGTTTCTTGGAAGGCACAGAACCTCTCTCAGCTCTGCCTAGGACCAAGGTGATGGACGAGTCAAAGAACTTGGACTCTCAAAGATGTCTTCCGGAGACGTCCTCTTCTGATGAGCATCATCTACAGGAACAAGGAGCACCACTGAGCACAGTGAGGGGAAAACAGTGATAAAAACAGTCACAGAGCTTGACTGGCAAAGCAGCGAAGGCTGAACAGGAACCCCAGGAGCCACACTGGCCAGGAACACCGTGCCAAACAAAGGACTGGAACCAGAGGACAGCCGGAATATCGCCCGAACAGAAACACAGGATGCCAAACATGTCACACTGGTGGGTCTTCAGCACAGGTCAATCTCTCTTCTACAGCACAGAGTGAGGCAAAGCTACTTGAAACACTACTAATCTATTCCTGAAGTGTTTGTACACTTTAAAACCAGCAGATTTTCTTTCTTTCTTTCCTAGCTTTTACGGAGTTATACATTTTAATTTTTAACACACAGAGAGATTATAAGAAGAGTTTAAATCATTCAGAAGAACAATGTCCTCTGATTTTCCATTTGTGCTCTTGCTTCTTGTAGGCACTGCTGAAAACTAGGTCAGGCCTATGATGTATATTTTAAATTGTAGGAGAGAATAAAATACCTTGGTGCCTCGTTTGGCTGAAGACATCTTCTGAATAAACAATAAGCTTATCCAAAAATACCACATCAAAGTGTTCGGAAAGAAAAGCAGAGCACGGCCGCTTTATGTGTGGATACGCATACGGATATCAGTGAGACGTCACTCACATCCCAGCCTGGAGGAGGGGCTGCACTTCCAGTTTTCCATTCCCATTCCCAGCCTGGAGGAGACTGAGAGGGGATCTCATGGCTGTTCCCTGCCTTCTCCCAAGGGAGGGAGGGGAAACGGGAGCTGAGCTCTTCTCTCTGGTGACCCATGATGGGACTGGAGGGGATGGCAGGAAGATGCCAGGGGAGGGTTACGTTGGACATTCGGAAGAGGTTCTTGACCCAGCGGGTGCTGGAGCACCGGAACAGCTCCCCAGGGAAGCAGTTGTGGCACCGGCTCTGCCAGCATTCCAGAAGCGTTTGGCCAGTGCCCTCAGTCCCACGGTGTGAGTGTTGGGGTGTCCTGTGCAGGGACAGGAGCTGGACTCCAGGATCCTTTAGGGTCCCTTCCAACTCAGGTCATGCTGTGATTCCCATCTTCTCTTCTCCCACTGTGCCATTTGGCACCACAAGGAACAATCCATCAAGTAACAGTCCTCAAACTCACCCAGAATTCCAGCATTGAATAAACATCAGCTATAAACAAAATGAAATATTCAAGGAAAAACAGTTTTATTTGCAAAAGGATGAAAATTAATAGAATCACATCAAAACACCTCCAGAGGTGTTGGTTATTTTTTGAGACAGAACACAAGAAAAGGAGAAGCCTTTTATGTCCGTGAGCTTTTTGCTACTGGAAACAATTAAAAGCTTTTCAAGTATTACGGCTATAAAGGAAAATTAGCAGGAAGAGCCATTTTCCCTTTAGAAAGGAGTTCCCAAGAGACGCAAAGGTCTGAGCAGCCAAATGAGTTATAATTAAATGAAAATACGATTTGCTCTCTTCATATTCAAGCCTGAACAGATTTTTAACTTAAGAATAACCCAGTGCTGTAGAACGGATGCCAAAGGCTTTTTCCTGCAGCAACTAAAACCAGCTCTTGGCCACTGGAGCCAAGGGGTTGCGTCTTTCACCTCCTTCTTCACGAACTCATCAGCTCGTATTTCAACACCAGCGAATACTGGGGTTGCCATCTGGACTCAGAGGCAACTCACGGGCCTGAACTCCCCTCTGGTTCAAGATACACTGATTGCCAAGGCAACGCTCCATGAGAACAGAGGGACCCGACAAACTTACAAGTCTGTGGACATCAAAACGACCATCATCAAGTGACTTCCTATTTGAAACAAAGACGTTCTACCAGATCCTTCGGAACTGGACAGAGATTTTAGCATCAGCAACATCTTGGAGCAAAAGTTCCTTCCACTGCTTAAGCACTTCTTCACACAATGCACACCCCTGCTTTCAGCACAGCCCTGATGGTGTCATTTACTGTTCTTGTATTAGGGAAGAGCCTTCACTCGTTCCCCATGCCCTGATTCCATCTGCTCAGGATTTCACACACTTTTTATAACCACTCATTCAGGCTGAGAAATTCCCATCTAACCGTTCTCCCAATGAAAACCCTCCTTCACCTCCAAACTTCGCTGCTGGCTTTCCATATCCTCATTCTACCATCACATCCCCAAGGTGAGTGTCCCAGGAACGCACGGATTCAAATATAGCAGGGATTTTATCCATAACAATCACAGAATCACAGAACGGTTTGGATTGGAAAGAACCTCAAAGCCCATCCAGTGCCACCCCCTGCCATGGGCAGGGACACCTCCCACGGGATCAGGGGGCTCCAAGCCCCATCCAACCTGGCCTGGAACACCTCCAGGGATGGGGCAGCCACCACTGCTCTGGGCACCCTGGGCCAGGGCCTCCCCACCCTCACAGCAAAACATTTCTTCTCTTCCCCCTTGTCTTCTCCCTGCACTCCCTGGATTAAGAGCCCCCCCCCCTGCTTTCCTGGAGCCCCTTTCAGTAGTGGAGGCTGCTCTAAGGTCTCCTCGGAGCCTTCTCTTCTCCAGGCTGAACAACCCCAGCTCTCTCAGGCTCACTTTTGCTCTCTATACCTCTCTCCCAGTAAATTCTTAGGCTGCATTTGCTTTTTTCACGGATAAGGACTGAGCGGATATCTCAAGATCATCGTAACTTCCCAAACATGACCCAAGTCACAGCCGAGTCAGCCCCTGTCACTGCCTGTGCCTTTTCGAATTCCCTCTCTTCACCTTTATGACAACCAAACACCTTTGAGCTCGTAACTCCACTTCCCTCTGCCCTTTGCAGACCATTTATGAATATATGGAGCTGCATAGACTCCAGCAGAGATCTCTCCAACGTCACTGGCTGCTGTCACTTCCCCTTGTCTCCTGGGTCCAATCCATAAACTGAGCTCAACGTTTTCCTTTCAGATTTATCATTATACACTGACAATCACATTCCATCCCCACCGAGCTCTGCCAGAGCCACGTGGGGGGCGGGAGATGACAGAGGTAATTCAGAGCCACGTAACAGCACAGCAGAAAGGTGGTGTCCATCTAAATTTCATGTCCTAAGATACGCTGAGATGCCATTATCTATTGGGAAGTCAACATTCAAGAAAAGATGTTCAAGTCCAGGATGGGGCTTTGAGCCCCCTGACCTAGCGGGAGGTGTCCCTGCCCATGGCAGGGGGGTTGGAAATGGATGGGCTATGAGGTCCCTCCCAACCCAAACCATTCTGTGATTCTATTTTCCCTTTTTTTTTGCCCCAGTAAAAGACACTACGACTGACCTTGATGTGTCTGTTCATGGCAGTAGACTGAGCAGCTCGAACTAAACCTTCTAATTCAGCACCACTGAAGTTTTTAGTCTCAACTGCCAGTTCTGCGATGTCCACGTCTTCAGCCAGCAGCTGGTGCTCCCGCATCCGGACTGTGTGGATATGAAGAATCTGAAATCGGCCCTTCTCATCCGGCAAGCCTGAAATTTTAAATAGAACTCACGTTATTCAGTGCCTCAGCAGAGCAACTACAGCAAAGTCTTTCCCTCTCCTCAACGGTCCGACCCCCAAAGGCTCTTCCTCACCACAAGGAATTCATTCTTATGAGGAGAATACCCGACAATGCTTTTGATTGGAGAATATTCAAGTACAAAACTGCCCTCAGCAAATTCATTAGCATCACCGCCAAACTGCAGTGAAAAAGGGTAATGTTTAATGCCTTTCCTCTGGGTTCTTCCAAGTTGGTTGCTCTCAGGATTTCATACCATCTCACATAAAGACAGTTCCTTGGCACCGCTAAACCCAGTTCCACCTTGTAAACATCACAGAATTCTAGAACCATTGAACAGTTTGGGTTGGAAGGGAACTCTGAAGATCCCACCCGAACCCCTGCCATGGGCAGGGACATCTCTCACCAGACTTGGTGGCTCAAGTACTCTAAGGTCTCCCCGCAGCCTTCTCTTCCGCAGGCTGAACAAGTCCAACTCTCTCAGCCTTTCCTGACAGGAGAGCTGTTCCCACCCTCTGACCATTTCCGTGGGCGCCTCTGGACCCGCTGCAGAGTATAAACATTTTCTTCCACCTTCCTTTTCTGACCAACACATCTTTACACGCCCTCATTGTTCTTCCCATCCCTTGCCAAGTTCAGCTCCAGCTGTCCCTCAGCTTTCCTGCTCCCATCTCTACACATCCTGGCAGTGTCCCTCTGCTCTTCCCAGGATCTCTGTCTCTGGTTGCACTGCCTGTGCATGTCCTTTCACACCTGAGTTCAACCAGGAGGTCCTTACTGAGCCACGCTGGTCTCCTGCCTTCCGTCTCTGATTCCTCACACCTCAGAATCAAGAGTCCTTGTCCCCTTCAAGGGCAGCCACCTCTGTTCTGCTCCTTTATCCCTGAGGGCAATTTCCCAGGGGTCCCTTTCAGTTAAACAACTGAAGGTTCACTCTCCTAAAATCCAAGGTCTTCACTTCATTCCTCACCTCAATCACAACACTCATAGTATTGATGTTTTCCAGCTGAGGAGACAATTCCCCACCTTAGCAAGGTCCTTCTGAACACGTACGATGGAAGATACAGAAAAGCCCTTTCTTAACAGAAAGGGGAACCAGTCAGTCTGGCCCAGCATTGACTGGGTGACAGCGGGCTGTTCCCTGGCTCCTTTCATCCCTATGAGAGATTCAGGGTCTCCCTGTCCAGACCTGTCCGTCCCACTGGACATAAACCGGTATCCGAAACAGCGTGGCCAGCAGGAGCAGGGCGGTGATTGTGCCCCTGTCCCTGTGCTGGTGAGATCACACCTCGAATCCCAGGTTCAGTTTTGGGCCACTCACTCCATGAAGGACCTTGAGGGGCTCGAGCGCGTCCGGAGAAGGGACCGGAGCTGGGGAAGGGGCTGGAGATCAAGGGTTGTGAGGAGCAGCTGAGGGACCTGGGGCTGTTTGTCCTGGAGGGGGTTGAGGGGAGACCTCATCACTCTCTGCAACTCCTGGAAAGGAGGTTGTGGTGAGGTGGGTGTTGGGCTCTGCTCCCAAGTAACGGGATGGGATGAGAGGAAATGGCCACAAGTTGCACCAGGGGAGGTTTAGACTGGACATCAGAAAAAATTTCTTCACTGAAAGGGCTCTCAGGCCCTGGCAGAGGCTGCGCAGGGAGGTGGGGGAGTCCCCATCCCTGGAGGGGTTCAAAAGATGGGTGGATGAGATTCTGAGATGTGGTTCAGTAAAGGGACAGGTATGGCTGGACTTGATGATCTCAGAGGTCTTTTCCAAACAGATGATTCCCTGATTCTATAATCAGGTCAACGTCAGAGCAACAGGGAAGTTTAAAATGGTGTTTTAATTGGGTGATTAAACGTAGATGTAATATTATTGAGGGCGCTGCAGGAAGTTTAGCACCTCTGCCATCCTGGTTAACTGTTCACATCAGGATATTTATTTGCTGCACTATTGTAAGGAAACGTGAGTTAGACACTAGGATGAAATTCTTCACAATAAGAGTGGTGAGACACTGGCCAGGTTGCCCAGAGCAGTGGTGGCTGCCCCACCCCTGGAGGTGTTCCAGGCCAGGTTGGATGGGGCTTGGAGCCCCCTGACCCAGTGGGAGGTGTCCCTGCCCATGGCAGGGGGTGGCACTGGGTGGGCTTTGAGCTCCCTTCCAACCCAAACCATTCTGTGATTCCATGTATGACTGCAACATGCCAGCTCGCTTACCAATCTCCATTTTCACCTCCAGTCTCCCTGGCCTCAGCAGAGCCTCATCAATCAGGTCAGGTCTGTTCGTCATTCCTAAATTCAAAGGTAAAAACAGAATAAGCATCATTCAAGCTTACCAAGTGGCTCTCCAACTCCTGAATGCAGCCCACAGAGCTAGGAAGAGTCTCAAGAAAACAGACAAAAGACATCCAACTTCAGAAATACTGGAAGAGTCATGTGCTGACGTGGAGTCAAGGGAAGAGGGATCAAACCTGTCCCTGTGACTGCACTGCAGTGTCCAAGCGCCAGGATAAGCAGAGAAGCCCCACTCATCCATACACTGCAACATCAACTCCTTGCAAGCTTTCTTAAATTATAGAACACTCGTTATAGAAAGGTACAGGAGGGGATTGCTGACAGTGGCAATATCAGCTGATCACAGCCCCATCTCCCTTTAGATCTGTTCCTGTTGCTCGTTACATAGCAGCCATTCAGTCTGGATTAGTCCAAACAGATCCCATACCCATAACGATAACTTAGTTGACCTGCAACAATGAAATCTCGGTTTTCAACCAGATTCCATCACAGAGAAGGTAAGCGTCACCGTACCGATCACCAGGATGTTGTTGAGCTGCTCCACTCCATCAATTTTAGACAGCAACTGGTTCACAACGGTGTCGTGGACGCCGGTGCTGCCCGCCATGCTTCCTCTCTGCTTGCAGATCGCATCAATCTCATCGAAAATGATGATGTGAACACCGCTGTTTGCCCCGAGCTATGGGAGAGGAAAACACATCAGGAATGGTACCTGGCATCCCCGAGAGCAAGGCAAAGAAAACAGCAACTTCTCAATCAGCTCAGCCACGGAGACACAGAATACTGATACCTCCCAGGTTTTCATGTCATGTTATGTTATGTTATCAGACTCTTCCAGAACACTTTGCCAAAGTGGGGTGGTGGGTGGGGTTTGCCCAAAACCAAGACTTCATGGCTGGCATCAGTAACAGGAGCAGAGTTCCAAGAGAGGACTGGATTGCACAAGAAAAGCACAAGCCCAGAGCTGGAATGCACAGCTCCAACAAAGGGTCCCAACACAAAATGAGATGGAACTGATGGAGCAGGTCCAGAGGAGGCAACGAAGATGATCTGAGGGCTGAAACATCTCTGCTACGAGGACAGGCTGAGAGAGTTGAGGTTGTTCAGCCTGGAGAAAAGACGGTTCTGGGGAGACCTTAGAGCAGTCTCCCAGGACCGAAAGGGGCTCCAGGAAAGCTGGGGAGGGGCTTCTGACAAGGGCCTGGAGTGACAGGATGAGGGGGAACGGCTTTAAACTCAAGGGGGAAGATTTAGATTGGAGATAAGGAAGAAACTCTTCACAGTAAGAATGGGGAGGCCCTGGCCCAGGGTGCCCAGAGCAGTGGTGGCTGCCCCATCCCTGGAGGTGTTCCAGGCCAGGTTGGATGGGGCTTGGAGTCCCCTGATGCAGTGGGAGGTGTCCCTGCCCATGGCAGGGGGTGGCACTGGGTGGGATTTGAGGTCCCTTCCAACAAAAACCGTTCTAGTGGGAAAGCCCTCTGAAAGGGGATGGAGAGCAAAACGCATCCATCAAGGGAAGCACCCAAGCTGGGAACGCCCCGGCTTGTACTACAGTTGGTAAATAACACAGATTGCCAGAGCAGCTTTGCTCTTAATACTCTTAAAGAGCCCACTCGTTCCGTGCCAGTCAGGAGCAGAACTGCTCATTTCCAGGTTCACTCAAAGGTGAAGCAGTTGCAGCTGGGAAGAGAACAGGACACTTTTTGTGACTGTATTATGAAACTTTTTCCCTTCAGATTCCACCTCTAAAGCATCTTTTGTGGACAACAGAGACCATGTTAACACCGGGTGAATGTGCTGTCCCTGGCAATCTGCCCCAGCCACAAGTCATTACAATACCAACCTTTTGGAGACCTTTTTAATCGCACAGCTTGTCATCAGGACCATCCCCTCCAGCCAATATAAAGTCTATTTTAACAGGTGTGTTATTGCGAAGGAAAAGCCACTCACAGCTATATTGCCACAACCAGAGAGAAGGAGACTGTTTACATCTGTACGGGTTACAAAAGCTGACTTATTAATTAATTAATCCGTGGCAGAAGATAATTACATGATTTCAAGCCAGTAGCAAACCTACAGCCTCATTAGGTGTAAATAAAATTAAAGGATATAATGTCCTTTGCTAACTTCTGCTGGAAAACCTTCCCTGTCTTTAATCTGCCTGACAGCGTATTTTCTTTACCAGAAAACCATCAAGTTTAAGTGAATCCACAGCAGAGAAAAATCACCACGACACACATGACCTCAGTATTTACACCTTCAGACTAGAGACTGGGCTTCTGAATGCCAGAAAAAGGAATGGAATTGAAAAACAGGATCTTCATCTCCACTCCCACTTTCAAATATCAGTACTCTCTAGTTTCGAGACACTGTTCTGATCCGTTGGTTGGCTGCTGAGAACAATTAATGAGGTATTGATTACAACCCGATGAAGACTGTAACACACTCACATAACAAGCCCATAACCCAAACTCTGAAACCATTAAAGCTTATTTGAAATTCAATTGATTTTCTGTGCCACCTGCATTTGGTAGCAAAAATGCAAATAGGTTAATTCTGCCTCCCCGACAACAAAACAGCGAAGGTCAAACAGAGCATGACTTCTGCTGCTCCGCTCGGAAGCTCCATGCAGGTGACACCACGGAAAGCACAGCACGGCAGGATGGGGCCTCCTGTATTGCTTTAAACAACTCCACATGGGATGGAACAAGACTGCCCATCCCCAGCACAGCCAGCGAGGAGATCGGAGCCCCTGCAAGCTCGGGATACCCCTGCAAGGATATCGGTATCAACACAGGATAAGGGACAATGTGATCAAGACCCACCCTGAGGAGAAGGACTTGGGGTGCTGACTGATGAGAAGCTCGACAGGAGCCGCAATGGGCGCTCCCAGCCCAGAAACCAACGGTGCCCTGGGCTGCACCCAAAGCAGCGCGGGCAGCAGGGGAGGGAGGGGATTCTGCCCCTCTGCTCCGCTCTGGGGAGACCCCACCTGGAGCCCTGGGTCCAGTTCTGGAATCCCCAACAGAAGGAGATGGAACTGTTGGAGCGAGTCCAGAGGAGGCCACGGAGATGATCCAAGGGCTGGAGCCCCTCTGCTGTGAGGAGGCTGAGAGAGCTGGGGTTGTTCAGCCTGGAGAAGAGAAGGCTCTGGGGAGACCTCAGAGCAGCCTCCAGTGCTGAAAGGGGCTCCAGGAAAGCTGGGGAGGGGCTTTTTCCAAGGGCCTGGAGTGACAGGATGAGGGGGAACGGCTTTAAATTGTAAGGGGGAAGGTTTAGATTGGACATTAGGAAGAAATTCTTCACACTGAGGATGGGGAGGCCCTGGCCCAGGTTGCCCAGAGCAGTGGTGGCTGCCCCATCCCTGGAGGTGTTCCAGGCCAGGTTGGATGGGGCTTGGAGCCCCCTGATGCAGTGGGAGGTGTCCCTGCCCATGGCAGGGGGTGGCACTGGGTGTGATTTGAGGTCCCTTCCAACCCAAACCGTTCTGTGATTCTATTACTTTTTTGGCTGAAGCCGGGTGAAGCTGCAGAGCACTCACTCAGTGACCTGCAAGGAATAGCCAAAACTACAAGCAGTGACTCAGTCCTTCAGTGCAAGCAGCAATTTTGTGATTATAAACCCCCTTTCAGCCGTTCTGCAGGCACACTCACACGGACCCTGCTGGTTATTTTTGCATTACCCTTCTTTGTTCCTCCTCGGCATCAGCAAACAGCTTGCGGATGTTGGCCTCAGATTCACCCACGTATTTATTGAGGATTTCAGGACCGTTGACCACCTTTGGCTCCCTGGCATTCAGCATCTTGCCGATCTGCCTCGCCATGAGCGTCTTCCCACAGCCTGGAGGGCCGTACAGCAGAATGCCTTTCACGTGCTTGCAGCCTGGAACAAGAGGGAACAGCTTCAGAGAGCAGGAAAACAAGGGAATTGCTGCTGTGACATGGATCTTGTCACAATTCAGGTTGGAAACGACCTCTCAGCTGATCCAGTCCAACCGCCAGCTCAGTCCCACTGTGCCAACTAAACCACGTCCCAAAGTACCGCGGAAACACACTTTTTGAACCCCTCTGGGGATGGAGACTCCACCACTGTGCTTCACAACCCTTTCAGTGAAGAAATATTTCCTGATATCAAATCTGAACCTCCCCTAGCACACTTTGAGGCCATTTCTTCCTGTCCCATCACTTGTTACTTGGGATAAGAGCCCAGCACCCACCTTGCCACAACCCCCTTTCCAGGAGCTGCAGAGAGCCATGAGGTCTCCCCTCAGCCTCCTCTTCTCCAGGATAAAAAGCCCCAGGTCCCTCAGCTGCTCCCAGAACCCCTGGGCTGCAGACCCTTCCCCAGCTCCGGTCCCTTCTCTGGACGCGCTCCAGCCCCTCAAGGTCCTTCTTGCAGTGAGGTTCAAAACTGAACCCAGGATTCGAGATGCGACCTCACCAGTGCTGAGTCCAGGTGCACAATCACCGCCCTGCTCCTGCTGCCACCCCATGGCTGAGCCAAGCCAGGAGGCTGGTGGTCCTCTTGGCCACCTGGGCCACTGCTGGCTCATGTTCAGCCGCTGTCAACCAACACCCCCAGGGCCTTCTCTGCCAGGCAGCTCTCCAGACACTCTTTCCCAGGCCTGGAGTTGCACGGAGTTGTTGTGTTCCAAGTGCAGGACCTGGAACTTGGCCTCACTGAACCTTATACAGTTGACCTTGACCCACCAATCCAGCCTGTCCAGACCCCTCTGCAGAGCCTTCCTGCTCTCCAGCAGATTGACACTCCAGAAACCTTGCAGAGATGTGCATCAGCCTCAGCTCCACTCGGTGTCTTTATCAGAGAAATTCAAACACAGGATCACCAGCCTGGATCAGAGCCGTTCCAATGATCCAGCAATGGCCAGGAAGAATTACCCGTAGAGCAGCCCAACTGCTCTCCCGTGCATCAGGCACACTGAGTTTATAGCTAAGGACTGGCAGCCTGAGTTATGACTTCTGGTGGGCAGCACAACAAAACGGAGATCACTCGGAACGCAGGGGAATGACCTACTTGCCAGCCCACTGTCACCCAGCAGCAGGTCCCAGGGATGCTGCTCACCTCAGGCAGTGAGGGGCTGCTGAGACAGTTTTTACATCGCCACATGCCCTGAACACAAAGCACAGGTCCTCCTAGAGGCAGCCTGCCCTCCAGAGGAGTTACAACCGAGTCCAGTTTCCAGGTATGTATGGAAAATGAGGCATCAGACCCTCAAGGTTATCAACCAGTGGTGAGCTCACCTCCCCACAACCCCCTTTCTAGGAGCTGCAGAGCGCGATGAGGTCTCCCTTCAGCCTCTTCTCCAGGCTAAACAGCCCCAGGTCCCTCAGCCGCTCCTCACAAGTCTTTTAAGTTCCCCAGTCCTCTCCCTGCTCTGTTCTCTTCTCTGGATGTGCTCCAGCCCCTCGATGTCTCTCCTGTACTGAGCGAATTCTGGGCACATCCCAGTTCACAACAGCCACAAGTTTCCTAAGGGTACACGGAGCTCCCAGGAGAGTTCCCAAGGGCGACCAAGAAAGGCTTCCCTGAGGGAGGTGCAGAATCGTGGACGCACAGCTTGTGAGCCCCAGACATGTTTTATCAACTGCCTGAATATCCTCATGCCTGAACACTTTGTGCTCCAACTTATCCTGTGCCGAGAGAGCACCGGGTGAGGTCTGGGTTAGACATTTCATATCGGCATTTAGACGAGATCTACCCAGACAGAAAGAGCAACTGCATCAAGACAAAACCCTTCCCTAGGAGCAATCCCGGAGTTGGAAAACCCTGAAACAGGAGAGCAAAGATCATATGTCAGCATCAGGTTTTAAACACTGAGCACCAGCCTCAGGGAAAGCCACACAGGAGCCGAAAGCCCTGGTCCCATAGCAGAGGCGTCTCAGTACAGAACCAGCGAAGGGAAACAAGTTTCCTGGAGAGCAAAGGACACGGGAGCCGTCCACCGCCCGAGCAAAGAGGTCGACAAGGGAGTCAGGAGGAGAGGAGCTTGGTTATTGTCTGGTCAAAAAGTGGTGAGGAAACAGAAATGAGAAATATCTGCATTATTTTGTGTACATCCTTATAAGCCCAGAAGACCTTGTTTTTCTACTTTCCAGTTGATACCGAAGACCGAAGAGTGAACATAAAACTATGAGTAAACAAATTTATTTGCAACCCTTAGGACACAGCAGGAATTTCGGCAATTTATTTCCCCCTAGGCCTATTCAAGCACAACAAGAAGCATTAGCTCCTCACTAGTTCTTCACTAGATCATTAATCATAGAATCACAGTGTCCTGAGTTGGAAAGGACCCACAAGGATCCTCGAGTCCAACTCCTGTCCCTGCACAGGACACCCCGACATTCACACTGTGTGACTGAGGGCGTTGGCCAAAGGCTTCTGGAGTATTTTCAGGCTGTGACTGCTTCCCTGGGGAGCTGTTCCAGTGCTCCACCTCCTGCTGGGTGAAGAACCTTTCCTAATGTCCAACCTAACCCTCCCCTTGCATCTCCCTGCCATCCCCTCCAGTCCCATCATGGGTCACGAGAAAGAAGAGCTCAGCCCCTGTTTCCCCTCCCTCCCTTGGGAGAAGGCAGGGAACAGCCATGAGATCCCCTCGGCCTCCTCTTCTCCAGCTGAACAGACCAAGGGACTTCAGCCTCTCCTCACACGCCTTCCCCTCAGACCCTTCCCCAGCTTTGTGGCCTCCTCTGGACGCTCTCCAGGACTTTGATGGCCTTTTTATCCTGTGGTGCCCAAACTGCCCCCAGTGCTCGAGGTGGAGCCGCACCAGTGCAGAGCAGAGCAGGACAATCCCCTCCCTCTCCCGGCTGGCCACGCTGTGCTGGATGACCCCCAGGGCATCCAGTTGCCCTCTTGGCTGCCAGGGCACTGCTGGCTCATGTTCCTCACTAGATCCTTCGTTCCTCGTTCTCTTCCCTTTGCCAAGTGAAAAGGAAGCTGTGCAGACAGCAGAACACTTGGCCTACACAAACTCAGGACATCCTCATCGTATTTCAGTCCACCACGGACACACACAGCCCCAACAATGAGCCAACCCTTTCCTGCCCCCATTGCCCTTCCTCTGCAGCAGGAACCCCCATCTCCAGCTTCCTTGCTGACCAGGCCGGTGAGGACACCCAAGGAAAGACACCTTGAGAAGTCACTGCATCCCTGCAGCCTATGAGACAACAGCACATTTAGAGGGGTGGGACTGGATGGGCTTTAAGGTCCCTTCCAACCCAAACCATTCCATGATTGCTATGAGGAGTATCTGATCCCACCCAAACCCAGGAGCAAAGCTGCTGCACTGAGTACGATTTTTCTAGGCTTCTCTGCAGATAAAAAAATTACTGCAAGAATCAAGAGATCTGGCCAAGAACTCGTTCATCAGCTTCCAGGCATCTACGAACGAAAAACATAAACACCGCATGCTGTCAGGAAAGACAGATTTCACACAGGAACGAATGAGGCGGAGATAAATTAAGAGCTATTCCTGTCAAATCCGTGTCACGAAAGGGATTGTTAACGCATTTCAGGGGGGAACCTGATCCCCTCTGTAGCCGAACAGCACAAAGCAGGATTCTGATGATGAGTGATGCTTTGAAGGGAAATCCCAAGCAGATTGATCCTCAGACGGCTCCGCTGAGCTCCAGCAAGAGGCTATCGAAAGGCTATCGGCGAGTCAGGGCACGCGTGCACCAGCGTCCCTGGGAGCAGCCTGGAAGGGACAGGGGAATCGCATCACACCAGCATTTCTCTCTCCTGTGCTTCAAAACAGGAACACAAAGAACAGTCTGATCCTATTTTATTCCCTAGTTTTCCTGCAGTGCACAATCTCTCTCCCAGCACGAGGTACCACCCAGTTCTACCCATGAAAGCCTCTTCTGCAAAAACACTGAGCTTATGGAGAAGCCCAAATAGCCCCTCTCTTCCGCAGAAGAGAACATTTCCACAAGAGCCCTGCAACAGTTGGCACTTCGAGTCTCATCTCCCATAGTCAGAGGGATGGAAAGGGCACGACAAACCAGCATGGTCACAGTTGGACAACCCTGGGAAACAAGGCAGCCCTGGGACAAATTCACTTCGAAAGTCTCCAAGGATCTTCCCCCTCTTCCTGTTCAAAATTGCTCATGGTAAGAAAGCATCACCTCCTATCTAATAAATCAAACATCACCAGATCTGGGTCACAGCACGTCTAGGAACACCTGGCAGCCACCGAACCTCACCATCTTTGGGACACAGCACTTCCAGAGACACCGGGCAGCCACTAAACCCCACCTAGAGCAGCTCAGCGGTGCTGGGGAGTCCGCGCTCAGCCTTCAGTGAGTAACACCACACACGTGCGTTCCCCCACATCGGAACACCAAGGACATTGCTGCCCATCTGCTGCAAGCCTTGGTGCCACTGAATGGGCAGCACTGAGCGTGGGGTCTCAGTCCAGTGGAAGAACATTCCTGAAACCACGGCAGCCAGCTCCTCTTGAAATGAAACTGCCACAAGCTGCTCCAGCAGAGACCCCCGTACAGCTACGTTCACCTGCCCAGAACTGAAGTTCTAAACACAAGCAGGACTTCATTAAATGGGCAGGTGATGACAACTCCAAATGTTACGTCTCAAATACTCTGGGATCTACGCACCCACAGGAATTTTGATTAAGTTTATCTCCTCTGTGCTGATTGCACCCAAATGTCAGAACCGTTATGAGAACCTTATAAACAAACATTATCAGCAGTGCAGACATCTCCAACTTCGGAACGTTCACCAGCAGGGCTGCAAATCAAAGGTCACTTCTGTAAGGCGACTCCTTAATGATGGGATTTAGTGACACAGCTCGGGCTGCAGGGGTTTGTTAACAGCAATGGGGAACGTTCCACACCAAATACCACATAAAATCATAAAAAACAGTGAGAATGGGAGTGTTACTGGTGTTACCAAGAAAAGTTAAGCATTATTTTGAACCAGAATGTCCCTTACTCAAAGACAAGACGCAGCTTATTTGTCATCTCTCCCTGTTCACCTTTTTTTAAAAGATCACAAGAGAGGTTTTAGTACGAGAGGGATTTTCTACCTAGGATGTAATTCCCCTTTTAATTAAAATCAAAGCATTCTGCTGTGATTGTATCACTCACATGCACCCATCGGGGATCGGCATCGATAGCAAAGTACCAATCCTGAACACGCAGAGGAGAGATGCTTATCTCTGCACGTTCATCTTCGAGAAAGGGAGAGGAAGAGCAGGGCCCCCACACTCACCCAACACACAGACACCACTTCCCCAAAATACAGCTGGGTGGGATTTCCCTGTCCTCTCATCCCATAAGCCCAGCGTTACTCCAGCCAACTTAGAACAGAATCACTGAAGTTGGAAAAACCCTCTTGGCTCATCCAGTCCAACCGTCAGCCCAACCCCCCGTGCCTGCTAAACCACATCCCAAGTGATATCACATGACAGAATCATAGAATCATTTGGTTGGAAAAGACTTTTGAGATCATTGAGTCCCACCTTACCTGTCCACTACTAAACCATCCCTGAGCACCTCATGTACCCATCTTTCAAAGACTCTACCACTGCCCTGGGCAGCCTTTGCCAGGGCTTCACCAGTCTGTCAGTATGGAAATTTTCTGAATATCCAATCTAAACCTCCCCTGGTGCAACCTGAGGCCATTTCTTCTTGTCCTGTCCCTTGTTGCTTGGGAGAAGAGCCCAGCACCCACCTCACCACACCCTCCTTTCAGGAGCTGCAGAGCACAATGAGGTCTCCCCTCAGCCTCTTCTCCAGGCTAAACAGTCCCAGGTCTCTCAGCTTCTCCCAGAACCCCTGGGCTGCAGACGCTTCCCCAGCTCCATCCCCTTCTCTGGACATCACTGTCCCTGTTAACTTTCCTGCCGGATTTTCACGCTACCTGCAAGTGGCAAGACTGAGGTCACTGGTTTCTACTGGGACAGGCAGAGGGCTGCCCCTCAAACCAAAAGGTTTAGATAAAGTGGACTCCCAGCCAGGTTTTTTTGATCTATCAACTCATTGCAAGTTCTTCATAGAGCTCTGAAAACAGTTTTCTCCTCATGTCATGTCGGGCTGTGAGCATTTAACACACACACACGGCAGGAACCAGGTTTAGAGCAAGAGCAGAGCACTCATCGGTTCCTGATGGAAAACATGAAAACCAACCAGCCTTAGAGAAGCTCCAATGGAATGGAACGACTTGAGCTACACAAAAAAAACTATGACTCTCAAAGGGATTTTGGTCAAACAAACCAAACTGATCATTAAAAGAAGTCACCACTGTGGCAAATCCAAGGAAACACCTCTGCCTGTGGATGGAGCTACAGAACCACAGCTGATCCCCGAGGAAGCTCACACAGAGCTGCTGGGTGGACAGCTGGAGGCAGCAGCCACATCCCACCTGGAAGTTCACAGCCACACATCTCAGCATCTCGATTTTTGGAAAGAAAGCTGGATCATTTCGATCTTCTTTGAAGTCAACATGATGTCATTTGTAAATTCCCTCTGAACGCTCTGAGCCCTGCAGAGCAAGCAGGTACCGGCACACCAGGACACGGGGACGTCTCAGGGCCCGGTTTTCCAGCCAGAGGGAAACTGGTTGCCAAGCAGTGGTGAAGGTGCCTGCTCACACCACAACTGCAGCCACGGGAAGTGAGAACAAAAGTCCTCTCAGTGTCTGGGACGACTATGGCCACCAACATGGAAATGCACACCTAGTGGAAGGCCCTACCCTGCATTCCACACCTGTCATCTGCCACCTGAACCCTTCACATTTACATGTTCTGGTGTTGAAAGAGCAAACATTTTTCTTTCCTGGCAATGCAGAATTCTGAAAGCCTGTCTCTCAGACAGAAACACAGAATGATTTTGGTTGAAAAAGACCTTTAAGATCATTGAGTCCAACCATCAATCCAGCCCTGCTAAGCCCACCACCAGACCATGTCCCCAGGTACAACATCTACTCATCTTTTAAACACCTCCAGGGCAGCCTCTGCCACTGCTTGAGAACCCTTTCAGTAGAGAAATTCCTCATAACACCCAACCTAAATCTCCCCTGGTGCATCTTGAGCAGTTTCCCCTTGTCCTGTCACTGGCTACCAGGGAGAAGAGACCTACCCCACCTTGCTACAACCTCCTTTTAGATAGTTGTAGAGAGCGATGAGTCTCCCCTCAGTCTCCTTTTCCCTAACCCACTGGTCTCCTTCCAGGCCTGAAGATCTTCCATTCTGTCTACAAAGCTCTTCCAACCTGACCATCCTAATGCCCCATCCAAAGCTTTTTCGATTCTACTGCATCCTTTCTGACACAAAGACCGAGACCAAAACTGCACCCAGCAATTCAGTATGTGAACAAACTGCAGATTTACACAGTGGTGGAATCATGTGCTATTTAGTGGGGTTTTATTTAATTCTCATTAATAATTACCAAGTTCAAGTAGGAATTGACTGACCCCTGCTGAGCCTTTGAGCAGTTGTTTTCCTAGGTCTGTAATAGCCCAAAAATTTTACTCAAGTGAAAAATCAGCATTTTACTTGCTGTGATCCTCATCCACATCATTTGTCACATCAACATGAGGTTTTGTTTGTTGTTTCATTGCTGAGTCACTCAGCCTCGGGGAGTCCTTCAGCAGAACCACAGAACAGTTGAGGTTGGGAGGGACCCCTGGAGATCCTCACCCAAACTCACTGTGCAAAGCAGCCCCAACAGAAGCCCAGTGCGTCAGCCACTCCCCTAGCTGGGTGCCCTTGTGGACTTGCCAAGCGTGTGCTCCATCCCACCACCCAGGGCACTGACGAAGAAATTAAACATCTCTTGTGACCGGCCTTCTTCTGGGCTTGGTGCTGCCGACCACGGCTCCTTGAGCCCAGCAGATGGATCATGGAGTCATACAACACTTCGGGTTGGAAGGGACCTTAAAGCCCATCCAGTCCCAACTCCCTTGCCAAGGGCAAGGACACCAAGTTCAAATGGATAAATACTTTTTTAGATGAATGAAGACTTTGTGTGTTGGGTGGCAGCCAATATCGGTACCAGTGACAACTGATGGGAGAGAGAGCTGGGCGAGACTGGGAAAAAGGAGCAGGAAAGAGTAAGATGGTCCATGAGAGTGCTGGATATTTGCAGATTATCTGGACACAAACCTCACCCCAGAGCGCTCAGAGTGGGTGAAACCATCTCAAAGCCATCAAGAACTTGGATAGGGTGGGTGAGTAAGTGGGGAGAAAGAAAGTGAATCTCATCCATAACGTTACAAATGGAAAAGGATGGGAGCCATGGGGTTGGACTGAATCTGGAGAGATCCCTTCCAACCTCGGCTCTTTCCTCATGGTGTGGTACAGACCTATCCCTAACAGCTCCTGGGAGATTGTGCATGTCTTTCCAAGTCAGTAGAAAAAAAGACGGAAGGAAAGAGCAAAAAGGAAATTATTGGATCAGCCTGAGAAAACTTCCCTCTAGGAGTGGGTAGGAGGTCACGTACAGAGGGTGTGAGAAAACAAACGAAGCAACAGAGGGAGATTCAGACTTCTATAAAGACATCAATAGGTGTTCTACAGCTTCATCAACACCTCAGAAAAACACAGCCTGGATGAAGGCAAAAGTAGACGAGAAGAGGATGGAAAAAACCCCACCAATTGCAAAGAACAATGAGAAGGGATCCATCCTGGATTTCCTGGTATGCAGTGCTTTTATTAATAGCCTGGAAGATGAAACAGAATGCACCAACTAAATCTGCACCCTATGATGCCAAGATCTACAAGTGGACTGTCAGGCAGGATTACAGTAATGGAAAAACAACAAAACATGATGCACAGGTTTCCACATCTGGGCAGGAATTAACTGTGTGTTCCAAACCAGAACTAATCATCGTACTGCAGATTATAAACAGGCACCCACACAGAGGCACTGACAAACCTGCCAACGGACCGGGGATGGCTCAGCACCTCAGGCACAACCATAAAATGGTGAAGGGAAGGGACCTCAAAGCCCAGCCAGCTGCACCCCCTGCCATGGGCAGGGACACCTCCCACTGGGTCAGGGGGCTCCAAGCCCCATCCAACCTGGCCTGGAACACCTCCAGGGATGGGGCAGCCACCACTGCTCTGGGCAACCTGGGCCAGGACTCCTCACCCTCACAGAAAAACATTTCTTCTTAAGAGCTCACCTCAATCTCCTCTTTCAGCTGAAAACCATTCCCCCTCATCCTGTCCCTGCAGTCCCTGATCAAGAGCTTCTCCCAGCTTTCCTGGAGCCCCTTTCAACATTGGGGGGCTGCTCGAAGGTCTCCCTGGACCCTTCTCCAGGCTGAATAAGCCCAACTCTCCCAGCCTGTCCCCATACAGGAGGTGCTTCAGACCTTTGATCATCTCCGTGGCCTCCTCTGGACTCACTCTAACAGTTCCATGCTCTTCCTGTGCTGAGGAATCCAGCACTGGATGCAGGGCTCTAGGTGGGGTCTCACCAGAGCAGAGCAGAGGGGCAGGACCCCCTCCCTCTCCCTGCTGGCACCTGTAGTTTCCAAGCCCTGTTCTGCTCATCACACTTGTAAGCCATGAAGAATGACCGAGGGAAGAGAAATAACAACCACCACTGAGCTGGAGGTTGTGAGAAATGGTTTGATTCGGAGATCTGTCCTGGAGAATGATGGAGAGAAACACGAGCATTCAAGAATGGAAAAGACTCATCCAAATCCATACAAGAGATAACCAACACATGATGAACCGTTGCACAACGGAGAATAAACACTTGGGAAATGCTGAGAGCGGAGCTGCACTCTGAACTGCCCTGAGAGGTCCTGGTGTTTCTGCCATCACTGTGACAGCAGACCTGCCCAACACTGACTCCTCATTAAAATGGTCTTATTTTAAGAACAGACTGGATGAGATCCTTTCCATTATTACTCTTCTCTTACAGCATCTGAGTACTTCAAGAACATTAATGCATTAATTTTTAAGCTACCTTAGAAGACAAAGCCTTGGCTGCACAGGCAGAATCCAAGAGAGGGAGCCATTTTTGAGTATCTGCCAGTCTGAACCATCATCCAGGGCTTTGTTAAAGCTTCATTTCTAAACAGCAAGCAGGGATTCAAAAACACAGAGTGCTGAAACTAAGCAATCCCAAGAGGTCAGAGCACAAGTGAAGGTGGCTACGAGGAAAGAGAAATGACCTTGAAAAGTCTGGTTCCTGATGGTAGCAGGACAGGATAGGGAACCTGGGCTCCACTGCAATCTCTCAAATGGAATGCGATGTGTTCAGGGTTTGGGGTTTGAGCCCCCTGATGCAGTGGGAGGTGTCCCTGCCCATGGCAAGGCGTTGGAACTGGGTGGGCTTTAAGGTCACTTCCAACCCAAACCATTCTGTGATTCTATGGTTAGTTGAAAGCTGACAGCTCCACCAATGCCTATCACCCTAAAGAATCACCATCAAATGGTAGTGAAAGTAGAGGCTTAAAAGAAATCAACCTAAAATGATGAAAGTCCCAGAAGTGTCCTTGCCCCAGTGCCCACCACCTACCTCCTGCTGCCTGTGGCATCCCTGCAGCTACAGCACGTCAGGCCAACCAGGGAGCTGAGCTACCCAAGCGCTCCCCTTGATAGTTTGGGCTTTGGGGTTTTTAGATTAGGTGCAAGGAAGAAATTCTTCACCATGAGAGTGGGGAGGCCCCAGTCACAGAGCAGTGGTGGCTGCCCCATCCCTGGAGCTGTTCAAGGCCAGGTTGGATGGGGCTTGGAGCCCCCTGATCCAGTGGGAGGTGTCCCTGCCCATGGCAGGGGGTGGAACTGGATGGGCTTTGAGGTCCCTTCCAACCCAAACCATTTTATGAGTCTGCTTAACTCATTCTTAGCTCTTCACAGAGCGAAGACCAAGGAGGTGATGGATATGTGCATGGGAAAAGCGTGGGCAGGGATAAGCAAAGTGCCCCTTTCCAGGGCAGCAGGGTGCCCTGGAAAGGTTTAATGACCAGCTGAGCTTGATCTGAGTTTTCTTTTCTTGGAGAAACCCAAGACTGTAGCATCAGAGCAACATTTACACCCGCGGACGATATGGTAACTAATGTTGATTTATATGCTCCAAACCCAGAACATTCCTTGCAAGTTAGATAAACCACACACAAATTGCAAGCAATTTCTGAAGGGTCTGTACAGCCTCTGTGTCGCTCCAGGACAGAAATATTTATTGCATTTGGCATAGAAGTTGCAGTCTGTGAGTACTGGGCAAAAACAGAGGAGTGGGTGAGCACGAGAGCACCGGATCGCAAGCAAATTCCTCCTTTTCCTTCCCCAATAAATTACACACAGAGGTGAAGAGCTGTCACACTGACATCTCCGATCTGAAATATAGTTAAGAGCAAGTTAAAACTGAGGCAAAGAAAATGAATGGCAGAGGGTTTTGTTTGTTCACATTTCAGATAAGCTCTCTAGCCCTGGGGTTAACTCGAGAGCTGGGGAGCTCTGCTCGCAGTCAAAGTTCTTACCAGAGAAATGTGTCTTTGTGCAGTGTGGGTGTAAACACTCACCAGTCAGGGTATCTGTATTTACATAAATAATGTGGCACACCTTAATTCATCGCCCAGGGTAATGAAAATACCAGTGGTCCTTCAGAGAATCCTCTTCTTCCTGTATTAAGCAACTCCAATTAACAAGAATCATAGAATCGCAGAATGGTTTGGGTTGGAAGGGACCTTAAAGCCCATCCAGTTCCAACATCCCTGCACCTCCCAGTGGATCAGGGGGCTCCAAGCCCCATCCAACCTGGCTTTGAACACCTCCAGGGATGGGGCAGCCGCCACTGCTCTGGGCAACCTTGGCCAGGACATCCCCAACCTCAACGTGAAGAATTTCTTCCTAAGGTCCAATCTAAATCCTTCCCCCTTCCAGTTTAAAGCCGTTCCCGCTTGTGCTATTTCTACAAGCCCTCCCCAGCTTTCTTGTAGGCCCCCTCCCGGTACTGGAAGGCCACTATGAGGGGTCCATCTGAGCAGGATTCCCTGCACAGCAGCTCCACCACCTCACCGTGCAGTCAGCAAGGTATCAGACCTTCTCCAGAGGTATCCGACAGGGATGCAGTTCCTCCACAGCCAAACCAGCTGCTACCAAAGAGCACCCAGCCGCCAGGTGAACTGAGCCAGCGATAACCCTTAGGGAATGGGATCCCAGTCCAACCCCTGATGGCTTCATGTGCTGCCAGATCACACGCAGCCAGGGAAGCTGATGCGTGAAGCCATAGCAAAATGAGAAGGAGCTGTAATTATCTCTAGCTCACAAACAGATTCCTCGTTACAGCCCAGTGCTGCTGCTGAGCGTCCCCAGAGCCTAAATCCTTTACCTTCACATATGGTCCCAGGTCAGGACTCCGTGCAGCAGCCAAGAACATCTACGGTAGTGGCTCCAAAAGGTAAAAGTCATTCAAGGAATGGACAACAATTCACTGCCCTGGCAGCCTCTGCCAGTGCTTGACAACTCCTTCCATGAAATAACATTTCCCAATATTCAATTTAAACCTCACCCATCACAACTTGAGGTCATTTCTTCTCGTCCTGAGCCTTGTTACTTGGGAGAAGAGACCAGTACACACCCCACTAGAACCTCCTTTCCAGAAGCTGCAGACAGTGATGAGGTCTCCCCTCAGCCTCTTCTTCTCCAGGATAAACAGCCCCAGGTCCCTCAGCTGCTCCTCACAACCCTTGTTCTCCAGCGCCTTCCCCAGCTCCGGTCCCTTCTCTGGACGCGCTCCAGCCCCTCAAGGTCCTTCTTGGAGTGAGGGGCCCAAAACTGAACCCAGGAAATCACCAGCGCTGAGTCCAGGGGCACAATCACCGCCCTACTTCTGCTGGCCACCCCATGGCTGATCCAAGCGAGGAAGCTGGTGGCCCTCTTGGCCACCTGGGCCACTGCTGGCTCATGTTCAGCCGCTGTCAAACAACACCCTCAGGTCCTTCTCTGCCAGGCAGCTCTCCAGCCGCTCCTCCCCAAGCCTGGAGCTGCACGGGGTTGTTGTGTCCCAAGTGCAGAACCCAGCACGTGGCCTGGTTGAACCTCATACAATTGTCCTGGGCCCATTTCTGAACTGGACACAAGAGAGGCCAGGGAAAAGCTTTTCTCTCTGTAGCCAACTCCATTTCTTTCCTCTCTCTGCAGAGTAGCTAAATATTTCACAAACTGAAGCATTCGATATTCTGAAGCAGAGAAGTTTTGATTTACTTACAGCCACAAACACCAGTGGAACGAATATCAGGCCGTGACGGCTTTGGCTACTGGCAGTGAAAAGGCAGGACTGAGAATGGAGCTCTAGTTGGGTTTAGTCTACAGGGTTTGCTCATTCAGTGTTTCCCCGTACGTGTTCGAATCCCTAAGAGAGGGCCCAACGCACCCCACCGGGACGTTTACATTAACATCAACTCCATGAGCGCTTGGAAGCGGAGACATTTTCTGCAGCCACACACAAACAAGAGGAATCTCCTGATGAAAACCTGTTTTGTAATAAAAATCTCGATTGCTTCACTTGTGGGGAGCAGGAAGGTGGATGAAGAAATACAAACATACACAGAAATTACACAGCTACGGGTTCCAAGTTTCAATATGAACCCACAGAGATCATATTCCGAGAACGAGGACCAGCTAGAACATCCCCAGCCACTTTACGTGACAAGATACCTGCAGCTGCATATTGCTTACTAAAAATTAAAGCCAGTGCCCTTTATCTGCCTGCCAGCACTTGTTTACGAAGTTATGGCACTGCCTTTCCTTCCCCTGACCCCCAATCCCAGTTATATTTGGAATCTGAGCTTTTATTTCACAGACTCCAAGACGTGCCACGGCCTGCGCATCCTCTCCAGCATTCCAAACCTGACCAAGCACACATCACACAAGCTGCTGTGTTTGTTGGGATAACATTGGGAGAGGGACACAGGTCTGCAGTACAGCCGCCAGGACAACAGATATTTAATACAGAAGGCAGAAGCACTAGGACAGAACCTCCTTTGACCTCTACAGACAGCTCATTGCCAGTCCAGCGCAGGAGCACTCAGTCCCACCGCAACGAACAAATGAAGGATTCACAAGGATGGGGAGCACCTGGGTCCCAACAGAAAAGTGTTCAGTTAAACCACACATCTCATTTGTTCTGACACTGCAAGTGCAGTGATGAGTTTTCACGTTGTTTCATACAGTCATAGAATCACTTGGTCGGAAAAGACCTTTGAGATTGAGACCATCCGTACCTGTCCGCGACTAAACCACGTTCCTAAGAAGCCCATCAACCCGTCTTTTTAAACACCTTTGGGGATGGTGACTCCATCATCTCCCTGCGCAGCCTCTGCCAGGGCCTGATCACCCTTTCAGTGAAGAAATTTTTCCTAATGTTCAGTCTGAATCTGCTCTGGTGTAGCTTGAGGCCATTTCTTCTTGTCCTGTCACCTGGGAGAAGAGCCCAGCACCCACCTCCCCACCCCCTCCTTTCAGGCAGTTGTAGACAGCGATGAGGTCTCCTCTCGGCCTCCTCTTCTCTAACCCAAACAACCCCAGGTCCCTCAGTCACTCTTCATAAGACTTTTTTTGCTGTTCCTCCTCTCTGGCCAAGTAAGAAGAACGTGAGAAACATTGGGAGCAGCAGGACAAGACAAGGCTTTGTCAGTTTGGTCCCTAAGCCACCGCCAGCTTGCGGCACCACAAGGTTGTTGGCCGATATCCAGTCTGTACAAACCCCGAGCAGGCCTGCATCCTGCAGCCCACCCACACCTCTCGGACCATACTCACCCATTTGCTCCACAATTTCAGGTGGAAAAACTCGAGAAGCAAAAGCCCGTCGGAAAATGTCTGAGAATTCCTTGTCAAGGCCCCCGATGCCCATTTTCTCAAAGTTCCAGTCGGGGTTGATGATCGACTGCCGGTTCTCCTTGGTCTTTGATTTACCTGCAAACCAAAAGAAACCGTTTCAAACCCAGAGCCCAGCAGAACTGCAAACAGAAGCACTGGCACAGCTCTGCCAGGGCAGACCCACGTCCAGCTCACTCGGCGCTGGGTTTCAGGCGTTGGCCAGGAGGACACACGGCGACAAGGACGCAGGGGCAGCACAGCAGGGACTTGGCTGACTGGGTAAACTGTTCCCCCAGCCTTCAAGCGTCCAGCTCCAGGATTTCTCCAGCCAGGGGTTGCTCCTGTGTATTTAAGACTCCACAATAGGTTTCTCTTCCACAAATGGACCTGGTTCCCTTTGTGCCATGTAAACTCAGCACCCAGCGCGCCCTGCAGCACCCAGCGCGCCCCACTGCTACCGGCTGCACAACCAAACACCTCCTTTCGTGGGGCTGAGCCAGCTCCTACCAGCTGTGCTTCATCTCCCCCGACTGTTATAGCTGTAAATATCAGTGACTGCTCTTTCTGGCTCCCTGGGATGGTGACAGGTTTGTCTTGTGTCCTCTCAAGTCAGAGCAGCCCTTGCTCCAGCATTTCCTTCGAGCTACCACAGCTGGGATCTCAGCCCCAACCAGCAACCATCTCCGACCAAAGTCAGGAGCGTCCTTCTTGCCACACATCACTTTATGTTTATTTATTAATTTATTGATTCCCTTTGCCATTTTATTTCTTAGGCTCTGGGTTCCATGGGAGCAAGCTCTGTCCCCTCACTTCTCCATCTTTTTTTCCAGTTCATTCAGTATTTACAGGGAAAAGCAAAGGCCCCAGCAGGGATTTGCACTGAGCTCCCCTGGCACTAGCTGTTTACTTCTGCCCTTTCATCACTCCTCCACCCAAGCACGGACCTTCTCTCTCACAAAGCTCTGTCGAGATTCTCCTTAAAGAAGCTTTGCAGGAGAAATTTGCTGGAAGAGCTTGGAGGAAAAAGCAAACAATGTCAGCCCCAAGTCACAGAATCACAGAATGACCCAAGCTGGAAGGGACCCACAAGGATCCTCGAGTCCAACTCCTGTCCCTGCACAGGACACCCCAACATTCACACCGTGGGACTGAGGGCGTTGGCCAAACCCTTCTGGAATCTTGTCAGGCTGTGACTGCTTCCCTGGGAGATGTTCCAGTGCTCCACCACCCTCTGGGGGAAGAACCTTTCCTCATGTCCAACCTAACCCTCCCCTGGCATCTTCCTGCCATCCCCTCCAGTCCCATCATGGGTCATGAGAGAAGAGCTCAGCCCCTGTTTCCCCTCCCTCCCTTGGGAGAAGGCAGGGAACAGCCATGAGATCCCCTCGGCCTCCTCTTCTCCAGCTGAACAGACCAAGGGACTTCAGCCTCTCCTCACACGCCTTCCCCTCAGACCCTTCCCCAGCTTTGTGGCCTCCTCTGGACGCTCTCCAGGACTTTGATGGCCTTTTTATCCTGTGGTGCCCAAACTGCCCCCAGTGCTGGAGGTGGGGCCTCCCGAGTGCAGAGCAGAGCAGGACAATCCCCTCCCTCTCCCGGCTGGCGATGCCGTGCTGGATGCCCCCCAGGACATCCAGTTGCCCTCTTGGCTGCCAGGGCACTGCTGGCTTGTGTCCAACTAGCCATCGCCCAGAACCCCCAGGTCCCTGTCTACAGGGCTCTCCAGCCTCTCACAGCCCGGTCTGTCCGTGGGTCCAGGGTTGCTCTGTCCCAGCCCTTGCCCGTGTTAAATTTCACACAGTTGGCGATTGCCCAGCTCTCTGGTCTGTCCAGACCCCTCTGCAGGGCATCTTTGCCCCCAGGAGCGTCAACAGCTCCCCCCAGTTTTGTGTCATCAGCAAACTTTGTCAATAAACCTTCAGGTCCTTCATCCAGGTCATTTATGAAGATATTGAAGAGCACTGGCCGAAGGACGGACCCTGTGGGACGCCACTGGTGACCATCCACTGAGCACCTTTGAGCCCAAAGTTGTGCACCCGCTGTATCGTGTGTTTATCCAGCTGAATTCTGGACAGTTTGCTTATGAGAATCCTGTGCAGCAACACAACCCAACCAGAATGTGCCTTTAACTACTGCGTCGGGGACAGCATGGAGGTGTGTGCAGCACCAACACAGGGCAGCAGCGAGAGCTGCAGGCACCCATCACTCTGTTTTCAGCATCCCACTGCTCCCAGACAGCTCAGCCAGGGACCCAGGGATGCTCCTCGTCCTGCAGAGCTTGGCCGACACCCCCCCCTTCTGGCTGCACCTGAGCACAGTAACATTCCTGCCCGATGAACTAAAACATCCTTTGCTCTTAGAACACATGAATTTATACTAAGTAGAAGAAATAGAACTGTTGTGGGGTTTTTTATGATCACAATTATTTTCTATTGAAAAAACCCAGGCCCTTTCTGGAAGGCAGCGCTCGGCAGCACTCGCTTTACTTTTACCTCCTGTGCCATCACAACTTCACAACCCTCCAGGGACTCATAAAGCACAGTAAGTGGCTCTGCCTCAGATCAATGAGGAGATTAAACAAAGCACCAATCTGACAGAAGTAAATTGAGGCACAAGCAGCTCTTTTGTCTGGTCTGCAGGCAACAACATTGAAGTACGGTGAAGGATTCCCATTCCTAATCAATCTGCTCTCCCCCAGGACTGCTCCTCACACCTGTACGAGCCACAAGGAACGCACGGCTCGTTGTAGGGCTTTGAACATTAACCAAGCAAAACACACCCTCCTGCTCTGACACGATGCGCTGGGCCATGCTAACACTCACCTCAAGCTGTCCTGTCAAAGCACCGCAACGACTGGATGGGCTGTAATGGTGTGATCACAGGTGTGAGCTGATCGTCCATGCAAATTTCATGCTGTGCTCTTAAAACCTGTGTCCTCGTTCATACACTTAATCACAGTGATCTACAGCTCCGCCACAGATCGCTAGTGGGGATTTTGGTGCCGGTGCCTGGCAGCACTTTCTGACAAAACCAACCATGTAAGATGCAAGGTACCAGTTACACAGCAACCCCACGGCCCCCTGCTCTTTGGGGCCACGGCTGCGCATGAGGCAGACACCAACAGAATGTGAAATCATAGAACGGTTTGGGTTGGAAGGGACCTCAAAGCCCATCCAGTGCCACCCCCTGCCATGGGCAGGGACACCTCCCACTGCATCAGGGGGCTCCAAGCCCCATCCAACCTGGCCTGGAACACCTCCAGGGATGGGGCAGCCACCACTGCTCTGGGCACCCTGGGCCAGGGCCTCCCCACCCTCATTGTGAAGAATTTCTTTCTGATGTCTAATCTACACCTTCCCTTTCCAGTTTAATCACAGCCTGGTGTTTGACGGCCAATGGAACTTCAGGACAGCATCAAAACTCAGCCTGTCATGAGCTCCTGCTGCACTGAACAAATTGAATTCTGCTTTCCCAAGTGGCTGCTCCCCTTGTGTTTTATTTCTGTACCAAAATGTTGAATCACCAAGCACTCAGAGCCAAGCAGAGCGGTGCTTTAACGCCTACAGCAAAAACAATGAGTATTAAAACTCAGCTGAGTCCTCGACTGAGCCCTCATCAGAGCTGGCCAGGTCCGCTGAACCCCCTCACAGCGGCCTTCGCCTGCCACAGCTCATCTGCGCAAGAGCAGCAACAAAAGCCTCCCAGCTCACAGCCTCTAGGAGGAAAATAAAAAGGAAAGAAAAACAAGGGGAAAAAAATGACAGCCCCTGTTAAAGTACAGGACTCAATTCACTACCAGAAAAGAACACCTGGAGCCGTGTTACCAGCAAGGGAGGTGTCCGCAGCTGCAGGCTCGCTAAGCATCGTCCACACTGTCGCACTGATAGAAAAGGAGCAGCCAGCCTGGCAGAGCACGTCTCCGCTCCGCAGGACAACCAGCACTGCCCCAGGGCACACCCAGCAGCAGGGACCCTCACTGCTGCTTCATCACCCAGGTCCCCACCAGTCAAGCTGGGGACTGCACGGGAACACACTGGACTCCTCCCTACACCAGTTTATTTCTAACCGACTGTGTGGAGGACATCAACAATTCCCCAGGTCACAGTTCCAAACCTTGCTGTGTGAACACCTAACACAAACTCACACAACGAACCCACTCTGCTGCGTTTTGCTGCTGCCATCAGCGTCTCAAGAGCAGGACTTCCAGAAGTTGAGAGAAATGAAGTGCTTTTCAGAAGCTGCCCTCTCTCCCTGAGGAGGAGATCTCATTAGAGACGGGAATTCACAAGCTTTGCCCTCACTTTGAAATCTTGGCTATGCATTCAAAAAAGCTCTTCACTATTTCCCTGCTGGTTTAATTAAATTTAATTCACGAGGTGTTGGCTTGTCAATGTCCCTGAACAGAGCATCCTCTGATGTGCAGATATCAAATGTTTTAACCAGTTGCTTTTGCAGAAGCTGTTGTTTCATGGTGCCTTTCTAATCCAGGCCTGGAAGCCCAGAGCACTATGGTGGATCTCTCCTCTCTCCTACCTCAATGCGCTGCTGTCAGAATCTCCCATGGTCATTGAATCATAGAATCATGTGGTTGGAAAAGGCCTCTGAGATCACCAAGCCCAGCCATGCCTGTCTGCCCACTAAACCCTGTCCCTAAGAAATCATCTACCCGTCTTTTAAGCCCCTCCAGGGATGGTGACTCCACCACCTTCCCGGGCAGCTGTGCCAGTGCCTGAGAACCCTTTCAGTGAAGAAATTCTTCCTCATGTCCAGTCTAAACCTCCCCTGGTGCAACTTGAGGCCATTTCCTCTTGTCCTGTTGCTGTCACCTGGGAGAAGAGCCCAGCCCCCACCTCCCCACCCCCTCCTTTCAGGCAGTTGGAGACAGCGATGAGGTCTCCCCTCAGCCTCCTCTTCTCCAAGCCAAACAGCCCCAGGTCCCTCAGCCACCCCTTGCAGGACCTGTTCTCCAGCCCCTTCCTAGCCTTGTTGCCCTTCTCTGGACGCGCTCCAGCCCCTCAAGGTCCTTCTTGGAGTGAGGGGCCCAGAACCGAACCCAGCACCCGAGGTGTGGCCTCAAGCAGATCCACACTGCCACCTCACTCTCACCGTTCCTCCTCCCAGCATTCAGATACAGCATGGCAACAAGCGCGGTGCAGAGACCCACAGAACCGCTCTCTGCGTCACCTGTGGAGCTTCGCACGGGGAAGGCAGTGAATTTTAGAACCTCTGATCAGGAAGAGCAAACCTTGCTGGAGAGACAGACACTTCTCAGCACAGCAGAGAGTCCTGAGCATCTACAAACTGCTTCCTAACGGGCACAATGGGTTCCTAGGAGATCCAGTCACCTGCTGAGTTAAACCCAGCTGGGAGACGTTCTGAGCTGTGGTTTCCAATGGATTACAGGACAACTGACGTGTCCAGAAAAAAAAAGAAACCAACTGTGACGCACACAGGTCTTGGAGGCCTGAAGGGCAGCAACCTTTGAGCATCATCGCTCTTTGGACACAGTGGCACTTACCAATCAGGTTGAGAGAGGAGTTCTCAGCTTTTTCAAAGGCAACTTGACTGTTTCCAAGAATCAAACCAACCTCGATCTGCAAAAGGGAAGAAATAATTACATTAAGATTAGGCTCAACTGTGAATCGCTCCTTCGGAATCAACAAGTGTATCTCAGAGGGCAAAAAACAGCAGCAAAGGCTCCACCAGAAGAGTCACTGGGAAGACTGTGAAATGCCAACACCTTCTCTGAACCAAACATCACTGAATGGAGAAGCTCACCAAGTACAAAACATTGGCTTTTTGAACTTATTCATTTGTTCAAACCCAACGATTTCATTTCAGGAAGACCCAGCAAGTGAAGAAGAAAATAAAATGGTCTTTCTGCAGAAGGAAAAATCAAAACTGGACGTATCTGGAAAACAAAAAGGCTCAAAGGGGGATGTTTCTATGAATTAATACATAAAGACCTGAAGACACTCCTTGCATCTTCCCCAGCTCCGCAGTGTGGTGGGGGCAGCTCTAAGCTCCCAACTGCACAAGCACATTAAAGTGAAACCAACGCTCCTCGTCTTCTCCAAGGCACAAGGCGCAGCCAGATAAAACAATGTGCAGCTGCTCCAAATATGCGTGACCCAACTCCTGCTTGTAGTGAGATCTGAGCAGCACCTGTACTTCTGCAGTCCCCAAGAAACCAACAGGAACTCCTGGGAGCCTACCTTCTGCTTCTTGCTTGCTCCAGACTCTCCTTTCAGAATGCTGGGGTCCATGGCTTCCATGTCCTTCACTAACAGCCCGAAGAGCTTGTCGTTAAAACTGAACACAAGCTGTGCAAAAACAAACAGAAGGGGATTTTAACTCATTTAAAAGGGATTTTCCTTCCAAAAGCAGCTTCTCTTTACCACCCTTCTGTACCAGCTACATGTTCTAGATCATCTCTTGATGTTTTCCTCTCACTTAAAATACTGGGTTTAGGCAAGGAGAACAATTTAGCTCCAACCTTTCTTATCTTTCCTATTTCATTTTGACAAGGATACCTCAAAACTAATGCTGCAGGACTGAGAGAGACAAGGAATGTTACAAGAAGCAGAATGCATCCCACAGAAAAGTAGGCTGCCACACCCTTTCCTCCAAGGTCACATTTCCAGCTGACTTCAGATCCAGACCCTGCACGTTATGAACAACTGAGAGACAGCCCTCACCCTGCCCTGAGAACGTGGCTGTCACCGACACTGGCAGGGCAGGAGCCCGTCTGCTGCAGAGCGGGGACAGCTCAGTTACTTGTGAGTTTCTGCAGGCTGAGGTCCCTGTCAAGCGCTTCAAGCCTGTTTTATCACTGGAGCCCACGGAGCACTAATAAATGTTACAATAACACACTGCACGTGAAAGGTGCTACTGAGAAGGAAGCAAAACTGGTGTTTTGATCCAATGCAGAAGGAAGACAAAAGTTCATTCTTAAAACATGCCAGAAGCTGCCACGCTTATCTCCATCCAGGCCACGATGGAGAGAGAACCCAGCTCTCTCAAGCCTCGGGACGTTCCTCACAGAGTCAAACAGATTTGTCAAAAGTAGGAAAAGGCAGATTTTAAACCCCTCTGCTCACGCTCTCAGCGACAGCCATGATGGTTCCACTTCCCATAAAGAAGCTGCTCACACAAAACACAAATCACAGAGTCATGGAATGGGTTGGGTTGGAAGGGACTTGAAAGCCCACCCAGTTCCAGTCCCCCTGCTGTGGGCAGGGACACCTCCCACTGGATCAGGGGGCTCCAAGCCCCATCCAACCTGGCCTGGAACACCTCCAGGGATGGGGCAGCCACCACTGCTCTGGGCACCCTGGGCCAGGGCCTCCCCACCCTCATTATAAAGAATTTCTTCCTAACATCTAATCTAAATCTTCCCCCTTCCAGTTTAAAGCAGTTTCCTCTCATTTTATCTCTACAGGAACTTCTAAAAAGCCCCTCCCCAGCTTTCCTGGAGCCCCTTTCAGTACCGGGAGGCTGCTATGAGGTCCCCACAAAGCCTTTTCTTGTCCAGGCTGAAGAGCCCTAACTCTCCCAGCCTGTCCTCGTAGCAGAGGGGGTCCAGCCTGTTCGCTGTCCTGTGCCACAGAGTAAGCACCTCAGTGTCCCGCAGTGTTTTACACCACTTTCACGCGACTGCACATGTGTTTCTTGAGAACATTATAGCCTTAAAACCCAAGCACGCCCCAGACCTGCTGGCCCACTGAGAAGGCCTGGCTGTTGAACTGCTGGATGAACTCAGCTGCCATCTTGTCTGTGTCATAGG
This sequence comes from Neomorphus geoffroyi, assembly GCA_033558235.1. Classification (NCBI taxonomy): domain Eukaryota; kingdom Metazoa; phylum Chordata; class Aves; order Cuculiformes; family Neomorphidae; genus Neomorphus; species Neomorphus geoffroyi. The sequence continues at coordinate 1,592,714 of JAUMJM010000037.1, forward strand.
GGTTGGAGTCGATGTTCTTCTTCTGCAGAAAATCTATCTCGATGGTCATCGTGCCAATGCACTGCTTTGCCTTGTCGAAATTGTACAAAGAAACTGTTCAAAAAAGAAAAGAAACAGCACATTTCAGAACAGTGAGGTCCCCACAATGTATTAACCCTACCGTGCGCTTGAGAGCAGGTGCTCTTCCATTCGGAGTGAGCACTTAATAACACGGAAGATATCATTTCTGACAGAGACTCTTATTTCTGTTATATCCCTGTTCTACTATAAGATCCAAAATGTAAGAAATGTCTCCCCACTGAACATCTCTGCATTTCTTTAAAAAATCCACAGAATCATAGGATGACCCGAATTGGAAGGGACCCACAAGGATCCTCAAGTCCAGCTCCTGTCCCTCACAGGACACTCCCAACACTCACCCCAGGTGACTGAGGGCATTGGCCAAACCCTTCTGGAATGCTGGCTTGAATGGAAAGACCAAGGGACTTCAGCCTTTCCTCATACGACTTTCCCTCCAGACTCTTCCCCATCTTTGTGGCCTTTTTGTCCTGTGGTGCCCAAAACTGCCCCAGTGCTCGAGGTGGGGCCTCCCCAGTGCAGAGCAGAGCGGGACAATCCCCTCCCTCTCCCAGCTGGCGATGCCGTGCTGGATGCCCCCAAGGACACAGTTGCTCTCTTGGCTGCCAGGGCACTGTTGGCTTGTGTCCAACTTGCCATCAACGAGAACCCCAGGTCCCCCACCAGCACACTGTCTTCCTTAAAGCAGCTGAAACAACACACGAGCTCTGGCAAGGACGACAATGAGAGCCAATTCACACACGCTGCAGTACCGTGATAGCTGTATCTATGCCTCAGGGTTTGGAGGACACCTCCACAAAGCCCTAGATTGAGCACTAGGAGGACTCCTGCCCAAAAAAGCAACGACAAGAGTTCATGACAGGTTTTCTGTACAGACTAGCTTGCCTTGCTCCACATGAGGTAGCAGAAAGTTGGATCATCTGCGAATTTCAGTGCAAAAACATAATCACAAAATCACAGAATGGTTTAGGTTGGAAGGGACCTTAAAGATCATCCAGTTCCACCTCCCTGCCATAGGCAGGGACACCCCCCACTGGATCAGGGCACTCAAAACCCCATCCAACCTGGCCTTGAGCACCATCCAATCTGGCCTTGGAATAACCCCTAAGGCTTCTACAGTCCAGGATGAAGCACCAACCAGACCTCATCTCTGACATAGACGAAATGTCCCCACCCCAGAGGGGCACTTGGTCCTACCCTAATGTGCCCCAGGTTACCTTCAGTAATGCAGAACCAACTGATGGCCCTCGGACGTAGCCAGAGAGCACAGCGGTGTGGAAGGGACTCATAGTCCTTGCCAACTAAACCGAATCCCCACAGGTCTGAGTTACATCACATCCAAAACAAGAAGTCACTTAGGACCATCGCTGCTGGAGGGAAGAGGATAGAAAGGAACGAAGAGCATGGTCCACAGCTGCAGGGACACAGCCTCAGCAGAGCCAGTCAGAACGACAGGACCTCACAAAGCGGACAGTCGTAATAATTCACAGACCAAGACTGTGGCAAAGGACCGAACCAGGTGTTTCTCCAGATGGCTGAGGAACATTACATGTTTGCTCTGAATTTAGAGAAGTTCTCCTCTGATACAGCAGTCACAGTTCAGGATAAAGCAGGAGGAGAACAAGGGAAATGCACTTCACACAAAACCTATTTCCTACCAAGCAGCAAAACGGTTCTATAGAATCATAGAATGACTTGAGTTGGAAGGGATCCAAATGCATCACTGAGCCCAACTCCTGTCCCTGCACACGACACTCCCAACACTCATAACGCGGGACTGAGGGCATTGGCCAAACGCTTCTTGAATGCTGGCAGATCTGGTGTTGCGACCGCTTCCCTCGGGAGCTGTTCCAGTGCTCCACCACTGGGTCAAGAACCTCTTCCTAATCTCCAATCCCTAATATTTATAAGAAATCTATAGACTCCTGGGAAGATGTGACATTGAAACAAGCATTCGGCTATGACACATGACTCGGTCAAGTTAAGAGAAGAAAGAGAGCCTGCTTAACATTAGGAGAAGACACACAGGTCATCGCATCACATGCATTTAACGTCACTCCTGGGATAAGAGCAAGGCACCTGTCAAAGAAAAGATTTGGGAAACAGGGATAAAGGAGAAACACTAAACCACTTCCTGAATTGAGGGACAATTACTGCATCAACCAAACCTTTCAAAAGGGGCTGTAGCAGCAGGGTTGTCTGTAAGTCACAGATAATGAAGGGATGACTTTGGTCCTGCAACAGCACAACTGGAGTCGTTCTCACCCTACAAGCCACTCCAGGGCCATTCTCCCCTTGCGCCCACCTATCCCAGGACTCTGTCAAATGAAAGCTTCCAGAAGGAATATCAGTCCCCACTCCCATCACAGCACTGAGGTGTCAGCCGAGTACCAGCAACCTTTACACTAAGGACTGAACGCTGGGGATGTCCAGCAGAGAGGACAGCGAGGCAGCACTGGTGATGCAGTCCAGTGAGACGTGCACAGCACCTGCTCCAAAAGCTTGGTCTATCCTGGAACAGAGGGGTGGTGAGGAGGTAGCAGGGACCTCCTGGAGCTGAGACCACAACTGAGGCAGCCGGCCCCAGCTCCAGGCACGCAGCTCCAGCCTAACAGGGGAGCTAACCTGCACTGAAGGTGAGACACCTGCATCCACTCACGACACCCAGCCTTCCCACCAAGGCAGAGTTACAAGATCCCCTCGCCTGGGGAGCCTTTATTATAGGATATGGGGCTTGGCTTCACTCTACCATGAAGCAGTGGACGGCATTTCAAACTGGCATTTGAAGCATCACTTTCACATTATGAGGGGAAAAAGACAAAGAGTGCACTGGTAAATCACCAGTTTTAGGAATAGTTAGAATCACAGAATCACAGAATGGTTTGGGTCGGAAGGGACCTTAAAGCCCATCCAGTTCCACCCCCTGCCATGCACAGGGACACTCCCCTCTGGATCAGGGGGCTCAGGACTCCATCCAACCTGGCCTTGAGCACCTCCATCAATGGGACAACCACAACCTCCCTGGGCAACCTGTGTCACTGCCTCACCACCCCTACTGTGAAGAATTTCTTCCTAATGTCCAATCTAAGTCTTCCCCCTTCCAGTTTAAAGCCATTTCCCCTCATCCTGTCTCTACAGGATCTTGTAAAAAGCCCCTCCCCAGTTTTCTTGGAGCCCCTTCAGGTACTGAAAGGCTGCTATGAGGTTCCCCCAAAACCTTCTCTTCTCCAGCTGAACAACCCCAACTCTCTCAGCCTGTCCTCATAGCAGAGATGCTCCAGCCTTCAGACCGTACTTCTCCCTACCTGTGGAACAGCTTTACAAACCGTTTACACTCAGCAGGGAGTCACACAGCATTTAGTCTCTCTGGATAAAATCACTGCATTATTATTCTCAATGCCTGTTCCCACACAGGTGTGTAAGTTTATAGCAAGGTCTGTGCACAGACAACCACAACCCTGCTTGAACAGCCACTCACGCTGGACATCACTGCTTCCTTCCCCAAATAACGTCATCACTAAAAAGAACTTATCTGGAAGTCAGCTGGCACATTTCCTTATCAACAACCAAACAAATCAATGGATGGGTCTCTCCCCCATCGTAGGTTATTCCTCAGCTTAAAAAACAACACAAACTAAAACCAGCTAGCAAAAAGAAACAGCTTCCAAGCAAGATCTGTGAGGAACCTCGTTGTGTAGAGAGGCAAATGGACCCACTCCAGCTCGTCCCTATAAAAAGAGATCCACAAATACATCAGACTTCCCCCGAGTCCTGATCTATAGAATCATAGAATCATGGAATGGTTTGGGTTGGATGGGACCTTAAAGCCCATTCAGTTCCCACCCCTCTGCCATGGGTGCCCACCACCCCATGGAACCAGCCTGAAGATGCGCTGCAGAACTACAGGACCACAACCAAAGAATCACATACAATCATTTGATTGGAAAAGACCTTTGAGATCACTGACTCTAACTGTACCTGTCCACTACTAAACCAGATCCCTAAACACTTCATCTACCCACCTTTCAAATACCTCTAGGGATGGGGACTTCCCCACCTCCCTGCGCAGCCTCTGCCACTGCCTGAGAGCCCTTTCAGTGAAAAAATGTTTCCTGATGCCCAATCTGACCCTGCCCTGGTGCAACTCGAGGCCATTTCCTCTTGTCCTACTGCCTGTTCATTGGAAGAACAGACCAACACCCGTCTCACTACAACCTCCTTTCAGGGAGCTGTAGACAGTGACAAGGCCTCCCCTCAGCCTCTTCTCGGGGCTAAACAAGCCCAGGTCCCTCAGCAGCTCCTCATAAGACTTGTTCTCCAGCCCCTTCCCCAGCTTCATTGCCCTTCTCTGGATGCGCTCCAGCACTTCAATGTGTGCCTGAAAACTATGTTTTCAAGAGGAATCACCGTGCCCCATTGGAGTGGTGACTACTCTTCTCCCCCACCACAACTCTCTCTCTCCTTCTCTGACTTATCTCGCTGCACCTTCTTCTTCTTGGCACTACGTTGTATCAGATCAAAGCCGAGTTGCGTTGTAATTCTGTTTAGCGACCTTGGCTGTGTTCAGGGTATCAGACTGTGAACAGATTGAGTTTCAGGTTTGCAACTTTGAGAAGCTGCGATTTGGAGCACACCCGAGTTTACGGTTGGACTCAGTGATTTATGGTTGGTCTCGATGATCTTACGGTTTGACTCGATGACCTCAGAGGTCTTTTCCAATCAGATGATTCTATGATTCTATGATCTGGTTTTGGCTGTGCCCAAAATAAACAGTGCTTTGAATTTACCCTGGCAGGTTTGTCAGTCTCCGACTTGCCACACAGACACCAAAAGACCCTCCCTCTTCGACTGTGCAGGTTGGGAGAGAGCCCAGACGCTGTTGGTGTTGGGAGTGGGACCTAACAGCTACTCACACAGCTCATTGCTTCCCCACTGTAACCTCCCCACTGTTAATCCTCAAATTCAGGTGCCGAGAACACCCCCAGCGACAGCACGTCTTTTCTGTCAGCTGGTAAGAGTTCTCCACAGGAACAGACTAGCCGGGCCACACTGGACATTCCCATCCATACGTGGACACTGATGTCCAACATGGAGCTGTGCTGATAAACCCGCAGATGTCTGAAGGTAAGAGTTAAAAGAGTCCTCCGGCGTTTGCAAGTGTTCAGAGACAGGAGAGCAGCTCCCTTCACTGCTGAGTGCCTCACATTACCTGAAGATCTGACATCTTCCAATTCTTTTTCACTTCAGAACGGAAACAGGGAATTCAGCTTTTAGAAACATGTTATGGTCATGCTGCTGTCTGACTTACCGTCTATTTCCTGTCCAATGGAAAGGCCAGCCCATTTTCTCTGTAAAAACAAGACAAAATCTTCAGAAAGCCTGTCCTTCAGCAGAAAAAACACCCACTCACACCCAGCATCCTCACCCAGAACAGCAGCTCCCCCGTGAGATCCTTAAGAAGCAGAAAAAAAGGGCAGAATGAGACCTTGAAAGCCTCCAAATTAACAGGAACAAGTTCAGACATAGAAGCATTTCTATAAATAATTCTATTTTCTGATGACAGGAGGTTGTTCTGTCCAACCCCCTTCACGGTCCCAGTCACCCCAACTGTCCCAGAGGCAGAGGGTACCATGTGGACAAGGATTTGCTCGTTCTGCTCATCTTCAATCAAAGTTCAGGCGTCACCCACACAAGAGGCAGTGTAACAGGCAAGAAAGGCTGCCAAGACTGTGTTAGAAGCTTACCTGGACTTACAAGTTTCAGGAACTTGTTGTAATGTGCTTTAAGTTATAAACTACCTAAACCAAAACTAATAAGAACCAGTAAGAATGGAACTGCTCAAATCCCTCAGATCCCTTCAAATGCCTCTAAAAAGATTCGTGCAGCACAGAACCACGACAGATGTAGGAAATGGTTTGATGATTACGCGACACAAACATCTCTGACCTTTACTGTGTCAAAATTTCTGGCTTGATAATGGCCAAAATGGTAATTTTTCAGTGGCTCTTGTGCTCCAGACTGGTTGGTGGTGTATTTCCAGTCCTCACCTCCAGCAATGCGGCACTCACAGGCTCTCACATATCCAAGCCTTAGAGAGGCAGGGATCACAGAAATAGCTCAGTACCATCATGCGAGGCTCTGCAAGACGGAGTTAGCAATGTACTTCACAGCCATTCCTGTTTGGCTCTTTATCAGGAAAGAACCAGGCTGGGAGAAGGCACACAATGACCTGTTTCAAAAAATGACCATTTGCTTCATACTGCCTCTCCAATATGTTTACAATTCCAGATGAAATTCAGGCTGAAGGGAAGAATTCCCTTGACATAACAGGGACCGACCTGTTAGAAACCAAAGCCAGACCAACAAGTCTCACGTGTACTTACAGGATCCACTGAGAAGGTGCAAACGAATTACCTTTCCATATTTAATCTCACGCTTCACAGCTTCCACTGTTTGCCTGCAAAGCCAGCAAGAACCCTCCCGCTCTCCTTGACACTGCAGTTCTCCCACACGAGATATCCTAAACCCACCTCCTCCTCAGGCACCAGGCCCTGGTGACCAACAGCACAGGGGTGGTGGGCAGGCACTGCTACTCCTGCCAACACCAGGCTTTGCTTAAACCCTCCAGGCTAAGCCCATCACCAAGTGTCAGGACAGGGGGGAAAGCTGTCCCAGTGCAGCTGGAAAGCTTCTCTGTCTTCTCTGTGGTAAGAGACACTGCTCAATCCCTGTGTTCACTCGGGTTCTCTCTGCTAAGAGTCTGCCATCACTGCACAGCCCTGCAACTTTCGGTCTCTGCCATGAACACCATCTTCCATGGCTTCTCATATTTGGGCTGAAGAGTCAAGAATACCACAGCATAAAGGTGGTCAGAACTTCACGTGAGCAATGAATGCACGGCAGGCTTCCTTGGAGGCCCTAGAGCCTACGTGCCCATTCCACGGCACTCTGTGAATGCGTGGGGCTCTGTGTAACACTGGTTGCAATCATCCAAGACTTCAGGAAACAGTGGAAATCAAATCCCAGCACCAGGGATACTCAAATAAAACACTGCTAAACCAGCAGCCATAACACTTGCTACCAGAGCCAATTCTGAGGGGTAGGCAACCTCCCTCATTCCTGGGCAGAAGAGCTCTCCTGGCTCTCCAGAAACTACTGGAATCTAAAAAACACAACCCTAAACCACAAACACATCGACTTTAACCCTGTGACAGAAATATCTACTGATAACTGTGCTCAGTTTCAGCATCACAAACCAGAAGCAGACATATGGTTAACACAGCATCCTCGTCACCCACTCATCAGACAAATCTGGGTTTGAACAAGACATCAGAAATAAAAAGCAGCTCTGGGGTCTCTGCCAAGTCAGCTGCTGAGGGAACAAACCTTGCGCTTTCAGCACAGAGACTCAGCTTCTAGGCCAGTTACCAGCAGGAAACACGACAGCATTAAATCAGTGACTGCAGTTGTTGCTGTTCCACGTTTCGCAGTGCCCAGATAAAGGCTATCAGATTCATTTGTCTGTTTAGAAGTTAATTATTTATTCTAGCCACCATTTAACATACAATAACGTGACCTAAGAAAGAGTTAAATCTGATTTATGCATTACATTGCACTTCTCATCTAGAAATACTGACAATGACTGAGTGCAGTCAATAAAAGTAAAGCTTCCTGCAGGCCTTGAACGGAGAAACAGCGCAAAGCAAACCCTTTAAAAGGAAACCAGGGAACGGTAAATATTCACAGAGAACAGCACACACTACTCAGCCTTCGCGTTTTTAAGTAGTTTGCATCTGGTGTTTTTGAAAAGGTGAAATTACACCTCTTCTGGTATTTTTATCCCACCGTGCACTAAAAGCAGATCAAAGTGATACCATTCTAGTTCATCATTCACAATTCCATGATACAAGCAAGTTCACTTCAGCTGTACTAGAAGTTTCCTTGAATTTTTGCTGTCAGAAATCAAATTTGCAGCACACGCTTACGCAGACACCTCTGCAATTCAAACAGTCACTTGCAGTCCTGATCTCACACACATCTCGCGTAGCGAAAGAGTTGGTCAATCCGTATCATACCTGGGGCAAGCTGAACGCGATGCTGCCGGGAACAACTGAGGGGTGGGTTCTCAGCGTGAAAATGTACTTGTGGTTGGGAGAAGTCTTCACAACAACATGTCTAGAAGAGAAAAAAACAGTATTTGACTCCAGTAGATACCCAGAAGGATTCTGTATTGCTCCCAGAGCTGCGAGAACTCTAAAGAACCAACCCAGCTTACATCTGGTCCTACAAAGGGAAAGCAAAGGCCGCAGCCCTGCCCCAGGGTGCCGGTGCTCAGCGGTCTGTGATGGGAGTCTTCATCACCTTCAGTGCCACAACGTGACCTTACAGCCCAAAGGCTGTACACCCTCCAGGAACCGCATTACACAAATGTGAGAAAACTAAACTGTCACCACAAAGACCAAGGCTGCTCTACCTGAAACTCAACACTGGTTTCATGTCTCAAGCATCTAACACTGTGTTAGAGTTTGAGTTAAATTGGGGTGACTGACTGGCTCAGCCTTAGTAACTTCATTCTCTGGAAGCCAACGCCGTGTTTCTCAGACAGTTCCTCTCCAGCCCTGATAACAAGGGACACTGGGGTGCAGAAAGGCCAATGTTCTTAGTTATTCCTGCAGAAACCAAGGCCACCCTGGAGCCGGTGGAGCCGTAAGGGGAAGGGGTGAAAAAGGGTTGCAGCTGCAGGGAGGGAGGGACAGGACAGGTGACCCCAAACTGACCAGCAGAGGATTCCACCCCACGGACATCACACCCGGGATAAAACTGGGAGATGACGAGGGTGCCTCTCTCTTCTGCGATGGCCGATGTCCAGTGAGGACCTCGTCTGTCTCATTGCTGCTGATCCCAGCCCTGGGCACCCCTGAATGCAGTTCCTGAGCTCAGCTCCCTCCTGGCTCTGGATCCCTTTCCTCCTGTCTGCTCGGCAGCACTCGTGGTGACCTTCAGTCCTCGAGTGTGATATTGGATATTGGTATGCATTTCATTACTGTCTAATTATTTTAATCATTATTACTATTATCATCATCACTTCACTAAAGCTCTAGTTGCAGTTTCCAATCCACAAGTCTTTTTCCTCTCATTTTCCTCCCCCTTTCCTCAGGGATGAGAGGAAAGGGAATTTGGGAGACCAACTGCACGGTTTTAGCTGCTGAAAAATGTGGCCGTGTCATGGCTGAACACCAAAGCATCAGCATTTTAGCCCTGGACAAGCAGCACATTCCCGCTGTGGTTTCCACAAGAAGCAGAGGCCAAGCCTGTGCAGGGATCTCAGGGTGTTGTTTAGGAGTTTGAGTGCAGGAAATCAAGGAAGAAACTTCTGTACACAAGTAAAATCACACAGGTTGCTGAGGCCTTTCCTCCTGTTTGTGCTCACACAGGTCTTGAGGAGCAGGAACGCTGTTCCAAAGCCAGAGCAATGCAAGCACTCAGGAGCAGAGGCAGCAGCAGCGTGAGCCCGTCTGTCACTCCCAGAGCTAAGCTGTCAGGAACACAGACACTCAAAAGCTGCTTACAGTTATCCTCAGACTGACAGCTCCCAGCAGGTGACAGGCAGGCATGTTTTTGGCCTGAGACAGCAAAACAAAAAAGGATGGGATCTGCGTGCACTGGTGGCAGGGCAATAGCGGCATCAGGATCTCTCCCATTATCATTATCCTCTGCTTGGCTCTAGTGAGACCCCACCTGGAGCCCTGTGTTCAGTTCTGGAGTCCTGAGCACAGGAAGGACAGGGAGCTGTTGGAGGGAGTCCAGAGGAGGCCACGGAGATGATCCAAGAGCTGGAGCAGCTCTGCTACAAGGACAGGCTGAGAGAGTTGGGGTTGTTCAGCTGGAGAAGAGAAGGCTCTGGGGAGACCTTAGAGCAGCCTCCAGTACTGAAAGGGGCTCCAGGAAAGCTGGGGAGGGGCTCTGGATCAGGGAGTGCAAGGATAGCACAAGGGGGAATGGTTTTCAGCTGAAAGAGGGGAGGTTGAGATGAGATCTTGGGAAGAAATATTTTCTTGTGAGGTTGGGGAGACCCTGGCCCAGGTTCCCCAAAGAAGTGGTGGCTGCCCCATCCCTGGGGGAATTCAGGTCCAGGCTGGATGAGGCTTGGAGCCCCCTGATGCAGTGGGAGGGTACCTGTAGGCAACCCGAGTGCTAAGAATGCTCAAAGCAAGGCAACGGCAGGAAAAACTGAGTGCATTTTTATACATTGGTGCTCCCTGGGAAGGAGCTTGGAGAGCTCATGGAGTCACACGAGGGAAATCACAACCTCCTTAACAGCTTCTGCCTAGGAACGAACAAAAGGAACAATGAGTCTCCAGGGCAGATGTCTCCCAAGGGCTCCAAGGGATGAAACCGCTGCTCTAATTCCCATGTAAAGCCTGAACCGCAGAGAACCAAGACACAGCTGAGGCCGGTCCTGCAGGGCTCTGGAGGAGGCCCAGCAGAACATCGGTCAGTAACTGCTGGCCCAGCTGAGCAAACCAACAGAAACCAAAACAGACACCAGTAACATCTGCGCAGAAAGATCAGAGCTTTTGTAAGGAGACAATAACCTACACATCCATGCAAAGGTGCCAGGAAGCCCTGAAGAGGACAGATGTTCCTCTGGTGCACGATGGGAAACTCCCATAAATTATTCAGCAGGGCTCCTCAGATAAACTGGTGGGAGAGAGGAGGGGGTGGCCTTCCTGTGCGAAAGGGAGGGATAAAAGGGGGAGAATAACCAGCCAGTTCTCAATATAAAAAACCTGGCATCAAGATAACCTGCCCTGGCTCCCTCCCAGACAGTTGTGCCCTCACTGCCAAGGTTTCCAGTACTTGTCTCCCTCCGGACAGCAGCGTCTCCTGGGAACATCAGACAGTGGCTCTCACCAAACCAGTACAGACCTAAAATCACGCATCGCATCCCATGAACTCATGTGTCACAGAACGGTGACTCACGCTCACCCAGCTCGCAGGATGCGCAAAATGAAGCATGAAAATCCCTACAGCAGTATCTTGGGGATGAACCATCTCACTGATCCAAGGTGATTGCAGCACTAGGCTAAGAGCACCAACTGGCACAAAGCCCTTTGTGTAACCATGACCGGAAAATACCATTAGGAGGATGCAAACCAGAGCTGCTGCCTGCATGTGGCTTCCTGCAGTGATCGGCTCGCAGGGCTCCTGCTCAGTCTATCTGCAATGCAGCAGAGCGACTGCGTCCTTCGGTGCAGCTGAGCACTGCGATGTCTCTCTGCACTCCAGTCCCCTTCTCACAGCGATTTATAGCATCTGTCACAACCACACACGCCGCTCCCTTTGTGAGCCCCTGTTCCAGAAATGCTGATTGATGAGAAGCTTGACATGAGCCGCAACGTGCGCTCTCAGCCCAGAAACCAACCCCGACCTGGGCTACATCCAAAGCAGTGGGATAAGAAGGGTGAGGGAGGGGATTTTGTCCCTCTGCTCTGCTATGGGCAGACCCCACCTGGAGCCCTGGGTCCAGTTCTGGAATCCCCAACAGAAGAAGGAGATGGAACTGTTGGAGCGAGTCCAGAGGAGGCCACGGAGATGATCCAAGGGCTGGAGCCCCTCTGCTGTGAGGAGGCTGAGAGAGTTGGGGTTGTTCAGCCTGGAGAAGAGAAGGCTCTGGGGAGGACTTAGAGCAGCTCCCAGTGCTGAAAGGGGCTCCAGGAAAGCTGGGACGGGCTTTTTCCAAGGGCCTGGAGTGACAGGATGAGGGGGGACAGCTTTAAATTGGAAATGGGGAAGATTTAGATTGGACATCGGGAAGAAATTCTTCATGCTGAGGTTGGGGAGGCCCTGACCCAGGTTGCCCAGAGCAGTGGTGGCTGCCCCATCCCTGGAGGTGTTCCAGGCCAGGTTGGATGGGGCTTGGAGCCCCCTGATCCAGTGGGAGGTGTCCCTGCTCACGGCAGGGAGTTGGAACTGGGTGGGCTTTAAGGTCCCTTCCAATCCAAACCATTCCATGATTCTATAATTAAATAAGCAGTGTCCTTTTGCGGAGAAGCAGTACAGCCGGAATCACTGCCACGCTGTTCACCGGGTGCATCCCAGGATCCTGCTCCCTGCACACATCCATAAATGCGATGAAAAAGGGTTCTCAGAGCTGTAGGAGAGCAGCTGGCTGCTTCAGGTCTGGAAGCTGGGTCCTCCCAGGACATCCATACTTGAGGAAATGAACATTTTTATAATGCATGAGGCACAACGCTCCGCTTGGGTATTTTTGTAACTCCATTACTCAGGAAAAAAACTACCTGGGGAAAATCATCCTGTCCAGGACACCACCCTACCCAGGCAGACATTTTGACCTGTTCCCAACTCCCAAAGCTGTGCTCGTTTTGGTGGGTTTTAGGAGTTGTTTCTGGTTTGTTTTGGCATTTTATCCTAAATTTGGGCTGGTGAAACGCCACCTCCACTAAGCGCTGCAGGGCCAGGGCAGCAGTGCAGAGAGCACTGAAAGAGTCAAGCCTTACACCACATCGCTTCTCTGCTCCCTACAGTTCAGAGCCACCTTCCTTCTCCATCCTTCACAGAATCCACCTGGGTATTTCATGCTGAGGCCACAAGTACATCATTCAGTTTCTTTTCATTTTTTAATTAATTTTAAGCTTTTCCCCACGTTTCAAACCCAAGCTCTCCTCCTGCCTGCAAGTCTCTCTGCTGAAGTTAATTCCTTCTGTCTACAGTCTACACTCTGAAACCTTGGAGAGCCACCACACAGTCGCAGCAAGCCAGGAATCTGATTATTTGTATTGGCTTCTGTGTGGGCATAGCTGAAAAATTTATGTTTTCTTCCTTTCTCAACAAAAGTAAAACCCAGAGTCAGCTTCAATGAGTCACCCCAGAACTGCAATGAAAGAATCCAAGTTGCTGTGCCCACACTCTGCTTGTCCTCCCTTGTGCATGAAAACCCCCAGAACGAGAGCGAGTTTCAACTGACTCTGCTCAGCACTCCAGTGCGGAGTGAACAGGAGAAAATGCTCCTGGTAACACAATTAAATGATAAAAATCTACTTGAAATAGCTCAAAAATTCTAACCATGTAACAGGAACAACAAAGGATCAAAAAAGGCCTGCAGTCCTTCATTAAAATAGCAATTATGATTCGTTAAGCAGATCCAGTTTCCAAGCAAGAAATGCTTCAGAGCAAAAGTTATCATTTTTTCAGTACCTCCAGTTCTGAGAAGGAGGCACCTTTAAAGTTTTGGTCTCTGGAGAAGTTTGTTAATGAACTTGCTGAATTCACTTTACCAAAGCTGAAACCCTATTCCACTTCCATCCACAGTTTGAAAACAACTCCTTTTTGGTTAAAAGGTGAAAGAGCAACAACACAACACTTACTGCCCGGATGGGAAGTCCTTCTCATTCACCACTGCGCAGTTGGTTAAGGACAGTTCGTCCGTGGGACATCTCGCTGCTTGCATCGGCTACGAGAGAGAGAGAGAGAGAGAGAGAGAAAGAGAGAGAATGGAAAAACACTGTCAAATAAAGTTTTATTTTTCCTTTACTATGTCAAGCACAAAAATGTCTGTAAATCCATAAAAAGCAAACAGATCTCATGAGTATTAGCACACTCTGAGAGCACAGTGCACCGGCACTGACAAGCTCCTCCAGCTCTTCCTGGTTTCTCCAAAAGCTTTTGTTCGATGCAGATGTTTGTACCCAAAAGCTCGGCATTTTCTGAGCCCAGCATCCCTTGTATTTCCTACCACACCAGGAACGTACACAAAAATACCCAGGAAAGAGCCAGCAAGGCACAAGCTGTTAACTTGCTGGTGAGCCCTGGTGTTCACACAGCCTCCCTGAACCTGCCACAAGGCAGCAAGCAGCAAAGCAGGCTTGGGGAGGAGCGTCTGGAGAGCTGCCTGGAAGAGAAGGACCTGGGGGTGTTGGCTGACAGCGGCTGAACATGAGCCAGCAGTGGCCCAGGTGGCCAAGAAGGCCAATGGCATCTTGGGCTGTGTCAGACACAGCGTGGCCAGCAGAAGCAGGGAAAGGATCATCCACCTGCACTTGGGATTGGTGAGGCCGCACCTCAAATCCTGGGTTCAGTTTTGGGCCCCTCACTCCAAGAAGGACCTTGAGGGGCTGGAGCGCGTCCAGAGAAGGGACCGGAGCTGGGGAAGGGGCTGGAGAACAAGGGTTGTGAGGAGCGGCTGAGGGACCTGGGGCTGTTTATCCTGGAGAAGAGGAGGCTGAGGGGAGACCTCATCCCTGTCTACACCTGCCTGAAAGGAGGGGGTGGGCAGGTGGGGGCTGGGCTCTTCTCCCAGGTGACAGGACGAGGAAACAGCCTCAGGAAATCAGGAAAATTTTCTTCACCAAAAGGGCTCTCAGGCCCTGGCAGAGGCTGCACAGGGAGGTGGGGGAGTCCCCATCCCTGGAGGTGTTCAAAAGACGGGTGGATGAGTTTCTCAGGGACGTGGTTTACTAAGTGGACAGGTACAGTTGGACTCCATAATCTCAGAGGTCTTTCCCAACCAGATGATTCCATGATTCTATAAAAGTGTTCCCTGAACGGCATTTCTTGCCAAGGAACATGGCACCAGGATGCTCTGAAAGCTGCTAAGGCCCAGCAGCCCAGAGTCAGAGCAGTTCACCCAGCGCTGGGTAACCCTGTCTTGTAACACTGCGCTTAGGGACTACGTGGGGAGAAGAGGCTGGAATAGGTCAGCTCTCCCCTTCACTTTACTCGCAACACTGGAATTTGAGCCTATCCGCATTCTGCAAACCAGCAGCACAGACAGCCCGCAGGAAGGTTTAATTCTCAGCCAGCTGCTGTCCAGCTCCACAGAATTGCTCTGTAAACTCCCCCAGGAGAAATATCACGATGCAAATAACATTTTCTACTCTACCAGGAATCGATAACAAACAGAAGAAAATTAAGTTAAAACAGTCAATTCCAGCCTAACACTACTGATAAAATTACTGCAATGAATTCAGGTAGTGGGAGGGGTGGGGGGTGGCTTCCTCCTTCCTTTTGTTTTCTCTGAAGTCAAAGCAGAAATCCTAGTTCTAAAGTACTCGTTCTGTTTTTCCCCTCCTGGATCAGCAACCGAAATGACCAAACACCACCCTGAGCGCAGACTACTCTGTTCCCACCACGAGGCAGCACACAGCACACCGGGAAGGGCAGCAGAAGACCGCACAAGGAACCCCAGCCCCTTCTACATCCCAACCCCACCTGCTGCTGTGGGACTGTTCCACAAAATAGTGGCTGAGAGACGAAGATTGGGCACAAAACACCTCTAGGAGGGGAGAAAAGGATGGAAATTAGAAGAAAGCTGTACTGGCCCTGCAGGATGATATTTTTAGACTTGAAGCACAACTGTTTTCTTTGTCAGATACGAATTTGCAGGCAGAGCAAGAGAAACCATTTTTCAGCACCAACCGATTGCTGAAAGCAGTCAGAGCAGATTTTCTCTTCAGACACCCTTAAACCCCAGCAACGACAACAGGAAACGCGCTGAGCCCTACACACACAGCCAGGTAATTTCCCAGGAGTTGAGATCCTGCTCTGTCTTCCCCCTGGACTCTCTGGGCCATCTGAGAACAGAATCAGAGCAAATTCACCTCCGTGTAGACTGAAGCCCAGCCTGCCCGGTATCGCAAGCCAGCAATTTCACATCGCAGTGAATGAAGGAATGGTTTGTGTTGGAAGGGACCTCAAAGCCCATCCAGTGCCACCTCCTGCCATGGGCAGGGACACCTCCCACTGCATCAGGGGGCTCCAAGCCCCATCCAACCTGGCCTGGAACACCTCCAGGGATGGGGCAGCCACCGCTGCTCTGGGCAACCTGGGCCAGGGCCTCCCCACCCTCACAGGAAAATATTTCTCCCTAAGATCTCGTCTCAGTCTTCCCTCTTGCAGCTCAAAACTGCTCCCCCTCATCCTGTCCCTGCAGTCCCTGATCCAGAGCCCCTCCCAGCTTTCCTGGAGCCCCTTTCAGTACTGGGAGGCTGCTCGAAGGTCTCCTCGGAGCCTTCTCTTTCGAAGAGGACTAACTCCTCAGTTTTACTGAACAGTATCCAGTTGTCCTTGAGTTCTAAGACAACAGCAAAGCATTCTGTGTTCAGCTTTGGAACAGACTGATGCACTTGAATCTCAAGGGCAACAAGAGACTCAATTAAATAGTTTTGTAACAGAGAAATATGTGAACATTCATGGACTTCAGAAATGCACAACCTGCCTCGCTGTCTTTGGGTACTTCACACAACATGCCATCATCGCCCTTCTGTATGCGAGAGGACTTTTTGGTGAAGGGCACATCCTGATAAACGCATTAGGTAGGATATTTTGAGAAAAGTGACCCCAGAGCTCTGGATTAAACCCTTCTACAGCACCAGTCCTCAACTGCATTTTTAATCCCCACTGACAAACTGCTTCCTACACACTAACAGCGAGCGCCGGGCGCAGTCATCACGCTGCTGTTATTCCTGTCTGCATTTGGGAATGTGTGAGAGCTTTGCTTTAATGGAATGGATAAATATCACAGAATCATGGAATGGTTTGGGTTGGAAGAGACCTCAAAGCCCAGCCAGTTCCAACGCCCCTGCCATGGGCAGGGACACCTCCCACTGGATCAGGGGGCTCCAAGCCCCATCCAACCTGGTAACACCTCCAGGGATGGGGCAGCCACCACTGCTCTGGGAAACCTTGGCCAGGGCCTCCCCACCCTCACTGTGAAGAATTTCTTCCTAATGTTTGATCTAAATCTTCCCCCTTCCACTTTGAAGCCATTCCCAATCATCCTGTCACTCCAGCCCCTTCTAATTAGCCCCTCCCCAGCTTTCCTGGAGCCTCTTTCAGTACTGGAAGACCGCTATGAGGTCCTCCCAGAGCTTTCTCTTCTCCAGCCATCCCACAGCCTGGCACATTCTCTGTCTGGGACGTCTGGCTGCAGCTCATTTCTCCCTTGGGAGCACCGAACACTTCAGACCGCACCCCTAACCCCACACTGTGCTCCCAGCTCTCCAGTGGGTGTCCTTCTCGAGCTCCCACAGCGCTGTGCAGAACTCAGGTGCGTTATGAGTACACAGAGCTGATTTAACACAACGCAGCTCACGCACGACATGGGCGCTGCTCACTGGATGCAGGTTTTTATGAGTGCACAGGGACAATCTGGTCATTCCAGAGATGATTAAACTGGAGGGCACCCAGACAAGGCAGAGGAACACACACTCTAATGAACTGCAGGCTTCCCCTCCCTTCTCCTCTCACCAGTGCCCGCAGCCCCAACTACTGGTCCCAGGGATCCTCGACTTGCCAAGCGCCTGAGCTACCACAGCGAGGACACAGGCATTGCCTGCTGCTGAGGTTTTCCTGCCATAAACACAGCAGGCCAGGGCTGTGGCACCACCAGAGCCCAGAGCCTCTCACACACCAGTGGTGGAACCACCAAGGAACACTTTCAAGCTCTTGCATTTTGGGTTCCAGCTTCCCAGACACCAACATCAAGGACACCTGGAACCCTGCACGCTCTTGTCCCCCTGCCACCCCACACTCCTGTTGCCTGCACTCGCACACCACGCGTCAGGGAACGGAAAAGCAAATCCCTTAACACTATTTCTAAGAAATCTTCAAGTAAACCTACAGGAGCTAATTTTACACTACCCAGCAGGTTACTCCTAGCAACTGGGCAAAGAGCTAGAGCAGATCCAGCAGGTGACAGTGAACACCATCTGCTGCCTCATGTTGTCGTCAGGACCAGGCTGAAGGTGACCCACACACACCTTCGCAGGTCGCAGCTACACCCATGTCCACAATATAGATACACCAGGCTGAAAGGAGCAAAAGCTGCCTTCCTCACCTCCAGTTATTGCTCCAGTTGACTTAAGGGGAATCCAAGCAGAGCAAAGTCCTCGGGCAGTGACTTCCACACCTGAGATAACACCTTCATTCTAAAGCATCCTCAGCAAGATGCACTCATTACCCACCTGCGGTCACACAGCATCTCCTTTTACATTCACATCTACACAAAAGTCTCCTCCAACATTCCTTCTGTTTTCCAAGAGGAAATTCAGACCACATGACGCACTGACCAATGTGAAGGACCTCACCTTTGGATTCATGACAACACAGGAACACTGCCTCTACTCTTCTGCTACCGAGAAGACGCTCTGTGACGCTGATGTATTTTACTTTTATGAAGCAGAAGTTGCCCAGAGGACAAATATCTTCCCTACAGAAACAGTCACCACCATCCTTGAGGGTGGGGAGGCCCTGGCCCAGGGTGCCCAGAGCAGTGGTGGCTGCCCCATCCCTGGAGGTGTTCCAGGCCAGGTTGGATGGGGCTTGGAGCCCCCTGATCCAGTAGGGGGTGGTCCCTACCCATGGCAGGGCATGGAACTGGATGGCCTTCAAGGTTCCTTCCAACCATTCTATGATTCTATGATCTCCAGTCTTCCAAAGAGTTTCTCTTAAGCCGCATGGGTTCCAGTGTTCCCCCACAAAAACGCAAAACTGTGTTGTTCTGGCATTTTGCAAGAGCTCAGCCCAGAACACAATGCAAAGTTAATCCGAGTATTTCCATACACACAGAAAACACATCTTTTCTCCTTCAGAATCTCCAAACAAGCATCTGAAGCAAAAGCAAAGCCCTGCTGGTTTAAAACACGACTGGGGAAAAGGATGAATAACAATCTCTGGACTATTACACACAGCACAGCTTTATATTGTGGCGTGGGCGAGCACATAGTACAAAATGATGGCTAATCACAGAATCATAGGATGGTTTGGGTTGGAAGGGACCTTACAGTTCATCCAGTTCCAACCCCACCTGCCACAGGCAGGGACACCTCCCAGGGATCAGTGTGCTCAAGACAACACAACCTCCCTGGGCAACGTGTGCCAGTGTCTCCCTACTCTCATTGTGAATAATTTCTTCCTAATGTCTACACTAAATCTTCCCCTTTTAAATTTAAAGGCATCCCCCCTTGTCCTGTCACTTCAGGTCCTTGGAAAAAGCCCCTCCCCATCTTTCCCAGAGCCCCTTTCAGCACTGGGAGGCTGCTCTAAGGTCTCCCCGGAGCCTTGTTTTCTCCAGGCTGAACAAGCCCTGGTCTCCCAGCCTGTCCTCATAGCAGAGGTGCTCCAGCAATATTTGTGAATTGTTAAGGCTGATGAGAGAGGAAGCTGAAGAAAACCACATTTGCCATCTCTCAGAGACCACAAGACAGAAGCTGGTGGTGCACTGCTACCTGCCTGTTGTTACTGAGCTAAAATATTCACTGCTGAAGGAGAGCTGCTCTCCATTGGAACAGCTTAACTGGTTTAATTTCCTACTCCTACTCAGCAGGTTACAGAACAGCTTCCCAAGCTGAGGCAGGTTGTGTTCCGTGCACTGTTCCTACAGGGTTTGGATAAGCCAAGTACTGTTAGTGTTAGAAGATTAAAATCTTCCTTAGTGTAAAACACAGAGATATCTGTGCACACGCACACAGACACAGCGTCTGCCTGCTGGTGTTGGCAGACAGGCAATAGGAAAGATGACAACTCTGTGTACCAGGAATTTGATTTTCCTCTGTAGAGCCCACTGCCAGCTTTGAATTACCAGGCATCCCCACTCCAAAAAGTATCTAAACTCTGTTCTAACAGCAGCAAAGCAGACCCGCAGAACCTTGGAATCATTAAGGTTGGAAAAGCCCTCTCAGCTCATCCAGTCCAACCGTCAGACCAACCCCACCGTGCCAACTAAACCATGTCCCCAAGTGCCACAGCTCCACACTTTTTGAACCACTCTGGGGATGGAGACTCCACCGCTGCCCTGGGAGCCTCTGCCAGGGCTTCTCCACTCTGTCAGTAAAGACATTTTTCCTAAAATCCAATCTAACCCTCCCCGGTGCAACTTGAGGTCGTTTCCTCTTGTCCTATCACTTGCTACTGGGGAGAGAAGACCAGCACCCACCTCACCACACCCTCCTTTCATCACCCAGATGAGAGGGCAACAAACAGCCTGGGCAGGAATTGTCCTTGGGAAGAACGCTTAGTCTGTGTTTAGTAGGGAAGGAGCAGCTGTTTGCCCATCCGCCGGCAGTGCGACAGCACGGCCAATGCAAAGGTGTTCAGTCAAACCCTCTTTCACCACTAAAAGCCTGCAAATAAAGTTAGTTTGAACAATGAAAGGGAAAATTGTGATATTAAAGGAGCTCTGAAGAGAAACTAGGAACTGAGATGATGATTTGTTGACACTGTATCATCAAAGACTGATGGAAAGCAGGCACGCAGGAAGCATTGTCCAACATAAAGATCCAACGGACCAAGAAACAACAGCATCGGAGAAGGTTAGACCTGGACACCCCAGGAAGCAGCTGCACACAGATGACAAACACCAGCACAGAGAAAGAGGAGCTGCAGAAGAGCCAGGTCAGCAACAGCCAAGGAGAAGAAGATAAACCAACTTCGCCCAGCATAGGAAAGCCCACAGAGGACTGAGGCTGATTCCTCTCTCCAACACCCCATGGAGCTGGACAACAGTGAGGAAAAACAACTCTACAGTTGAAGAAATGGGTATAGAATGACAGCTATGCGACCACAGCTCAGGAAGAGCAGATAAGGAAGGGTCCTGGAAGAGGAAGCCAGTGCTCTAACAGCCTACAGAGAGGAGCTACCAAAGGCAAAACCAGAACTCCTTTGAGGAAGGCATTCAGTAGTATTTACGAGGAACGACAACACGGTGTCTACAACGAGATCCAGAAGCAGGAGATGCCCCAAATGCTGCATCTCTACAATTTAGTTAAAAACCCAGCAAGCTACTTGTTTCAGAATGTTTTTCTGGACATCTCAAAAAACACCAGGGTGCTGCAGCTACTGGAAGAGATCAAGCACTCCCAAACAGCCTTCTGGAACAGCAGGCTGGGCAAGACAGGCTTCCAACCATGCAGAGTGCCCTGCTGTGCCCAGCAGGTCCAGCAAGTTGCCCTCTGGGATAAGCAGCGCTGTCTGGCTGCTGCATTCGACCTTCAGTTCACTTTGCCAGAAGGTTTTACACTTGTCGGGAAGGAGCTGCAGTCTCTTCTGAAAATGGGCTCATAAATACCAAATTTCCTCTCCTATTCAAAGAGGAATGCATTAGGAAAGATAAAATCCCAGGATTAATATTCAAATGTTTGGCAAAGCCAAGGAACTTTGAGCAAGCTAACACCAACGTAGGCTCCATACAAAGTCCAGATAAGAATGACGGATGCGATGCAGTCCTCCTCCCCACACCCCAAATGTGCCATCCCACCGCTAGGAATCACCTTGCTCAGGCGACCAAGAAGCTCCAAGGCCAACTCAGCAACACCACACGCACACGAGCTGCCAGCCGCACAGACACCAGAACAGCTCAACACATGAAAGAGGAAGGAGTCCACCCTTCCACCTCCTGAAGGGCTGGGAATGAGAAAGGGAATGTTCTTCCCCGCATTGTCTCGTGCCTGCACCACCAGCACCTTTCTATTTCTCATCTGCTAACATGCAGAGGTTTCTACATAAGCAGAAGAGCTCAGGCCCCACCGTTAGCGATGTGGACACCAGCAGGTCCTTACTGGCAGCTCTTCACACACAGCCAGGCTGAACATCTCCCACTGCCTTCATCTCGCAGACAACACATGTTCCCCTCTCCGGCCTGGGCAGAGGTCCAGCCACTGCTTCTGTCTTAGTCCATCAAAGCCACCGGATCAGGATGGGAGTGCCCTTCTCACCAATCGGACAATATTGGTTTCCAGGGTGGTGACTGCAGTTTTCCCTCTGCTGGTAGCGTTCACGGCCAAACGAGTCTGATCCTGCAGCAGGACCTCTGCAACCCCACCGCAGTCAAGACGCACTCAGCTCTGAAACCTGGCTGTTCTCTCCACTGATTTGCAGTGTTACCAGAAACACAACTGACAGCGCCAATACTGAACATCTGCCTCATCTACAAGAGCAGAAGAAACAAGGGCACTAAAGGAGAACTTCCACAAGGTACTGGTACCACACAGCACTCAAACCCAACCAAACAGGCTGCTCTGCCCACAGACTTCGTCCTCCACACCAGCTCTCTACAACACAAGCAGGAAAGGGATTTCAGAAAATCACTGCTCTATATAAGCTGTTCCCTGACAGCTCAGTATGATCATCAACTCCACCTTCCAATTAAGCAATAACAACCCAGAACATGTGCATCTGTAATTAACACCTCCATTTTGGAGTGGATGCTGCCTCACATTTCTTCTGCAAGCCAAGATGATCAACAGTTTAATTACAGGGAACTGCTGCTCGTTGGGTTTCATCTAAAGCTCTCTTAAACAAGCCGAAAGGGATGAAACATCCCACAACCATGCCCAGGATGTTGGTCTAGGATGCAAGCCGCAGAGGGCTGACATGCTAGCTGTGAGGCAGCTTCTTCCCATTTATTCAGAAAACTTATCCAGTCACAATAGCGACAAGGTTAAAAATGTCCCCTTAGACTTGGAATGCGCCTTGTGGGAGTCTGAGCACTGCTGTCCCTGCGTACCTGGATCCCACCCTAACGCTGACAGCTGCTTCTGTCACTGAACCTCCCCCAGACACAACTCACGTTCCAAACACGACCAGTCACAGAATCACAGAACCACAGAATGGTTTGGGTTGGAAGCGATCTTAGAGATCATCCAGTTCCAACCCATCCAAACACCTCCCACCAGACCAGGCTGCTCAAGACGCCATCCAACCTGGCCTTGAACACCTTCAGTGAGGGGACATCCCTGGGCAACTTGGGCCAGGGCCTCCCCAACCTCACTGTGAAGAATTTATTCCTAATGTCTAACTTAAATCTCCCCATTTCCAATTTAAAGCCATTCCTCCTTGTCCTGTCACTCCACGCCCTTGGATAAAGCCCCTCCTCAGCTTTCCTGGAGCCCCTTTCAGCACTGGGAGACTGCTCTGAGGTCCCCCCAGAGCCTTCTCCTCTCCAGGCTGAACAACCCCAACTCTCTCAGCCTCCTCACAGCAGAGGGGCTCCAGCCCTTGGATCATTTCCGTGGCCTCCTGTGGACTCGCTCCAACAGCTCCCTGTCCTTTCTGAGCTGAGATTCCAGAACTGGACTCAGAGCTCCAGGTGGGGTCTCACCAGAGCAGAGCAGAGGGGCAGAATCCCCTCCCTCACCCTTCTGGTCCCACTGCTTTGGGTGCAGCCCAGGACAGGGTTGGTTTCTGGGCTGTGAGCGCACGTTGTTGCTCCTGTCGAGCTTCTCCTCCCCCAGCACCCCAAGTCCTTCTCCTCGGGGCGGGTCTCAATCACACCGTCCCCCAGCCTGCATTGATACCAGGGGTTGATGTGATACCAGCTCATAATCAGCAAGTGTTTGAGATGCAGTGCCTGGTCTGTATTCTCCCAGGCAAAAGCTCCAAACTCAACACAACTCCAGGGCATAAACTGCTCCAGATCCTTTGACAGAGGTCACTGCTCTGCTGCATCCCAGGAGACTGGAGAAACGAGTTACAGCTTTTTATGCTGCAAACACTCGACCTTCCTGAACTGAGGATCTGACACACACAGGAGAGCGCGTTCCAGCATGGCAGCAGGGCACGAGGGTGCCGGCAGGGCAGAATATTCAGCCTTGATGTAACAAGCAGGAGCAGTATCAGCTGGCTTGAATGCAGAGTGAAGGACAGTGCTGACAGCTTTCCTATTTATTGTGTTCCTTGATGGAATTTTTCCATTCAAGGAACTTATCTGACACAACTCTCCAGTTCCTGGAGGCCAAAAAACCCTTAGAGATGGCCAATTCAGTCACAGAATGCTGGTCTCAGCCATGAAACCTCCCTGATCTCAGACAGCATCCCGACAGGAATGCGAATCACAGAAACAAACCTCAGAACCTCATCCCTCCAAAACCCACCACAGACACCGAGTTCCTCACACTCCATCCAACCGCTCAGGGAGCAGCCAGCAGCCACTGCACCAGGGCTTCCCAAAGCCGTCCCCTCTTGGACAGCATCCACCAAGTCCCATCTGGATCTAAAAAAGAACAAATCACGCACTGAGGATCTGGTTTTTACTTCTCAGATTTTTTTTATGTTTTCATGTAAAGATAGGAATCAATGATGATTTTATTCCACAGAAAAGTATGTCCTGCCTCCAAATCCATAGTTAGGCCACCTCCTAAACACCAGGCTCTTCTGAATGGCCTCTGTGCTCCTGGGTACAGGACACGGAACAGAGACAGTGAGAGAGAAGATCTGGCTGTGCTATGGGAAAGAAAGTAAAGAAATTCACACTTCTAATTATTCTCAAAACTGTTTGATTTTTACAGGTTTTCCCTAGTCAGAACAAGTCTTAAAATTCAGTCCTTCTGGCCTGTCCACGGTAAAGAGCTGTGAGGTACCAGCACCCCAGACTGGAGTCGGACAGGTGGCACTGACACCTCCCTGTCGCGCCACCTCTAGGTGGGAGCTCTGGACGCATCGCTGTGCAAAACCACGCCGAGCATCAAAGCAACCAAAGATGACAAGGTTCGACATCCCACACTTACAAACATTCACGTGGTTGCGTGGCTCTCAGAGTTCTATTCCAAATAAATCAGCACGGGTTGTTATGATGCAGAAGCCCTGCGAGGAGGACACCAGCCCATTTGCGACGGTTTCACAGGACCAGTAAGTGGCTGCAGAAGGGATGTCAGAAACAGTTTGAGATTGAGTTTTCTCCCATCTCCCTGAAACGTTGCTGAAAACCTGTTTCTTCACACAACATATTAGGAAACAGTAAGAAAAGGTACGAGATGGTAGAAGAATCAGTACCACACTGCGAGAAAGAACTGAGCTGATGCACAAGTGTTTCTTCAGTCTCCTGCACCCATGAAGGCTGATTCCACACATCAGCAGAAACCAGACTTTATGGTTTTAACCAACAAACAAAAAATCCAACCCTCATTATTTCAGTTTCTACCAACCATCCAACCTAAAACTGCCTGGGATTAACTGTGAGGAGTCCAAGAGAGCACACATTAGTCCAGTGATCCCTTTGGCACCACAGAATATCAGGGACACAGCCCATCCCTCACAACCC
Source organism: Neomorphus geoffroyi (assembly GCA_033558235.1). Classification (NCBI taxonomy): domain Eukaryota; kingdom Metazoa; phylum Chordata; class Aves; order Cuculiformes; family Neomorphidae; genus Neomorphus; species Neomorphus geoffroyi. Next base: position 1,617,846 of record JAUMJM010000037.1, read on the forward strand.
TCCCACTACCGCTCGCCACAGGCTCCTCCAAAGGAGCTTCAGTGCGGGGCTGCAGGCAAACCAACACCTGCTGGCGGCCAAGTGAAACAGAAACAACTTCCAACCCAATCGAGACACGGATCTCTTCCGAGAGCCAAACAGTGAGTGTCTCCCATCACCAGGCTAACGGCGATTCCGCTCCAGATGAGTCCCAAAGAGCAAATAAAGAAAATTCAGGCAGTTGTACTGTATAAACCAGCTGTTATCTCCAACCATCATGAACTGTTACACAAGTTGCAGCTACTGCAAAACTTAATATTCCCCAAAGAAAGAAACTCCAGTCTGACAGGGGCTCATCAGCAACTTCCACATCACCAAGTCAACATTTGCCACGCACAATTCCCTCTCTGCAGAAAGTCCGACCTCCTGCCAGCTTGCACAAGCAAAACTGCAGCCACACAGACCTGCATCCTACACCACTTCTCCACGGAGCGCTCCAGTCTGTTACAGATACAAGCAGAAAGGCAGCTCCTTCTAGATCAACAGCTTGGCACTGGCTGGAACAGGGTAATCATCCAGCCTTCCTGCCCTCCTTTGGGAGCAAACTCCTAATGAGGCTCAAATCAATCAGCTACAGACAGCATCACACAACTTCCGTAGGTCCAATCCTGGTATGAGGGCTCTGTAACCGACTATGGACATGGTTAGACAGCTCCGAGCCATCCCGCCTCGGCAGCAGATCACAGAATCACAGAATGACCTGAGTTGGAAGGGACTCAACAAAGATCATTGCATCCAACTCCCGTCCCTGCACAGGACACCCCAACACTCACCCCGCGGGGCTGAGGGTGTTGGCCAAACCCTTCTGGAATCTTGTCAGGCTGTGACTGCTTCCCTGGGGAGCTGTTCCAGTGCTCCACCAGCCTCTGGGGGAAGAACCTTTCCCTGATGTCCAACCCAACCCTCCCCTGGCACCTTCCTGCCATTCCCTGGGGTCCTGTCCTTGGGCACCAGAGAGGAGAGCTCAGCGCCTGCTCCTCTTCCTTCCTCTGGCTGCTGTCTCGGCAAGACTTGGTGCTCCATTTGTGCACCCAGCAGTTACCACAGAGAGAGAGAGCGAGCATGAGAGAGAGAGAGAACGAGAGAGAGAGAGAGAGAGAAAATGAGAGAGAGAGAGAGAATGAGAGAGAGAGAGAGAGAGAGAACGAGAGAGAGAGAGAGAACGAGAGAGAGAGAGAGAGAGAACGAGAGAGAGAGAGAACGAGAGAGAGAGAGAATGAGAGAGAGAATGAGAGAGAGAATGAGAGAATGAGAGAGAGAATGAGAGAGAGAATGAGAGAATGAGAGAGAGAGAGAGAGAGAGAACGAGAGAGAGAGAGAGAACGAGAGAGAGAGAGAGAACGAGAGAGAGAGAGAGAACGAGAGAGAGAGAGAGAACGAGAGAGAGAGAGAGAACGAGAGAGAGAGAGAGAACGAGAGAATGAGAGAGAGAGAGAGAGAGAATGAGAGAGAGAGAGAATGAGAGAGAGAGAGAGAACGAGAGAGAGAGAGAGAACGAGAGAGAGAGAGAGAACGAGAGAGAGAGAGAGAACGAGAGAATGAGAGAGAGAGAGAGAGAGAATGAGAGAGAGAGAGAATGAGAGAGAGAGAGAGAGAATGAGAGAGAGAGAGAATGAGAGAGAGAGAGAGAGAATGAGAGAGAGAGAACGAGAGAGAGAGAGAGAGAACGAGAGAGAGAGAGAGAACGAGAGAGAGAGAGAGAACGAGAGAGAGAGAGAGAACGAGAGAGAGAGAGAGAACGAGAGAGAGAGAGAGAACGAGAGAATGAGAGAGAGAGAGAGAGAGAATGAGAGAGAGAGAGAATGAGAGAGAGAGAGAGAGAATGAGAGAGAGAGAGAATGAGAGAGAGAGAGAGAGAATGAGAGAGAGAGAACGAGAGAGAGAGAGAGAGAACGAGAGAGAGAGAGAGAACGAGAGAGAGAGAGAGAACGAGAGAGAGAGAGAGAACGAGAGAGAGAGAGAGAACGAGAGAGAGAGAGAGAACGAGAGAGAGAGAGAGAACGAGAGAGAGAGAGAACGAGAGAGAGAGAGAGAACGAGAGAGAGAGAACGAGAGAGAGAGAGAGAGAGAGAGAGAACGAGAGAATGAGAGAGAGAGAGAACGAGAGAATGAGAGAGAGAGAGAACGAGAGAATGAGAGAGAGAGAGAACGAGAGAATGAGAGAGAGAGAGAACGAGAGAATGAGAGAGAGAGAGAACGAGAGAATGAGAGAGAGAGAGAGAGAGAACGAGAGAGAGAGAGAGAACGAGAGAGAGAGAGAGAACGAGAGAACGAGAGAGAGAGAGAGAGAGAATGAGAGAGAGAGAGAGAATGAGAGAGAGAGAATGAGAGAGAGAGAATGAGAGAGAGAGAATGAGAGAGAGAGAATGAGAGAGAGAGAATGAGAGAGAGAATGAGAGAGAGAGAATGAGAGAGAGAGAATGAGAGAGAGAGAATGAGAGAGAGAGAACGAGAGAGAGAGAACGAGAGAATGAGAGAGAGAGAGAACGAGAGAATGAGAGAGAGAGAGAACGAGAGAATGAGAGAGAGAGAACGAGAGAATGAGAGAGAGAGAGAACGAGAGAGAGAGAGAGAGAGAACGAGAGAGAGAGAGAACGAGAGAGAGAGAGAGAGAACGAGAGAGAGAGAGAACGAGAGAGAGAGAGAGAGAACGAGAGAGAGAGAGAGAGAGAACGAGAGAGAGAACGAGAGAGAGAACGAGAGAGAGAACGAGAGAGAGAACGAGAGAGAGAACGAGAGAGAGAACGAGAGAGAGAACGAGAGAGAGAACGAGAGAGAGAACGAGAGAGAGAACGAGAGAGAGAACGAGAGAGAGAACGAGAGAGAGAACGAGAGAGAGAACGAGAGAGAGAACGAGAGAGAGAACGAGAGAGAGAACGAGAGAGAGAACGAGAGAGAGAACGAGAGAGAGAACGAGAGAGAGAACGAGAGAGAGAACGAGAGAGAGAACGAGAGAGAGAACGAGAGAGAGAACGAGAGAGAGAACGAGAGAGAGAACGAGAGAGAGAACGAGAGAGAGAGAATGAGAGAGAGAATGAGAGAGAGAGAATGAGAGAGAGAGAATGAGAGAGAGAGAATGAGAGAGAGAGAATGAGAGAGAGAGAATGAGAGAGAGAGAATGAGAGAGAGAGAATGAGAGAGAGAGAATGAGAGAGAGAGAATGAGAGAGAGAGAATGAGAGAGAGAGAATGAGAGAGAGAATGAGAGAGAGAGAATGAGAGAGAGAGAATGAGAGAGAGAGAATGAGAGAGAGAGAATTGTAACCAAAACAGCCATTATTTCCAATCTTCATAAACTACTTCTCATGTAAACTTCATTCACCATTAACCACTGTCTCATCCTTGTGACTGAAGAAACCCAGTGCAGTTACAGGATGGAGTAACGTACCTGGAACAGCACCAGACAATTAATAAGATTTGGCTTGTCATTCACGTTAATTATTTAAAATGTTACTAGAAACATAAGGATTTTGCCTCTCTCCTACATTCATTTCTCTCTGGGAAAGCAAATACATACCAATCCAACCACATGAGCCTAATGAAAGAAGCCGAGCTCGCAGTCGCACTGCAGGACACTTTTCAGGCCAGAGTTGTCACTGAAGCTTTCTCCACCCATTCACCAGGTTTAAGCATCTTTTAAAAGTGCTGTCAACAGAACAGCAACAGTGTTCCAGTACCAGCCTCACCTGCTGTGCCTGGAGATATCACACACCTCCAGCCTCCTACCTCCTACTCCTTATTTACACAGGAAAGGTCACAATGGCTCCAGTGTTGCGTCCGAAACATATGCTGTCACTTGCTCACCCTGACCTGCGCATCCTTTTCGGAGCCGCTTCTATCCCACATGCAAGCTGGAAGGAGCCAGCAGCTCATTTGTTAATTTACATTAATAGCATTCCGCACACCGCAAGATCCTATCAAGCTCAGAAAATCACATTAAAAACTTTATTTAATGCTGTGAAGAGAGTTCTTAAGCAATCTGATAATTCTGTAGCAATTATATTGGTAGATAAATCATGAAATCAGCTTCCTGGTAACCCAATGAAAGCACCACTCTCTCGAATTGCCAGATTACAAGGCAATTCAGCTCCACCCTTCCTCCGAAATGCACATAAATCCTACCTTTCCTCCACCAGGATTCCAAGCTGGCCAAAGAAAGGCCCATTTTTTCAGATGTTGGGTAGCACAAAAGCTCCCAGGAAAAGGATGCAGCTGGGGTGATCCCTCTCCTTCAGACTAGACATCGGGACAAATTTCTTCACTGAAACAGTTCTCAGGCCCTGGCAGAGGCTGCCGAGGGTAGCGGCTGAGTCTCCATCCCTGGAGGGGTTTAAAAGCCGGGTAGATGAGTTTCTCAGGGGTGGTTTAGTAGTAGACAGGTACAGTTGGACTTACGGAATCATAGAATGACCTGAGTTGGAAGGGACCCACAAGGATCATCGCGTCCCTACACAGGACAACCCCAACATTCACCCTGTGGGGCTGAGGGCACTGGCCAAAGGCTTCTGGAATGTTGTCAGACTGTGACTGCTTCCCTGGGAGCTGTTCCCGTGCTCCACCACCCTCTGGGGGAAGAACCTTTCCTAATGTCCAACCTAACCCTGCCCTGGCATCTTCCTGCCATTCCCTCCAGTCCCATCATGGGTCACCAGAGAGAAGAGCTCAGCGCTTGCTCCTCTTCCTTCCCTTGTGAGGCAACAGCAAACTGCGATGCGATCCCCTCAGTCTTCCCCAGGCTGAACAGACCAAGGGACTTCAGCCTCTGCTCATGTGATTTCTCCTCTAGACCCCTCACCAGCTTTGTGGCCCTCGATGATCTCGAAGCTCTTTTCCAACCAGGTGATTCTATGACTCTCTGATCCCCAGACAGCACCTCCAGCACGCAGAGCATTCACTAATCCTTCTCTGCACACACACGGACCTGAACACTCACTCACCAAACCACACACACGCTGCTCTGTTGACTCAGCGTGCTGAAATGGCTCAGGGGAGAAAGCGAGCAGCGGCAGGACAGAACCAGAGTGGTTTTGGCTGTAAGGAGTATCAGGAGGATGTTTGTTATGGCTGAAATGCTCCTGCCACTCATGAAAGCATCGGGCTCCTGTTTCTGCCAAAAGAAAGCTGGGAAAGGCTAGTCAAACCCAGAGCTTTCTCCTGGGTTGCCTGCGAGGAAGAAGGGTGCGTGGAAGTGGGACCGCATCACTGGAGCAGGGACAGAGAAGCTCTCAATAAAAGGCATTAGGGAGAAATGCTTAAAAAATGAGAAAGAAATTCTCAGACACTAGCAAGAAATTCTTCACAATGAGGGTGGGGAGGCCCTGGCCCAGGCTGCCCAGAGCAGTGGTGGCTGCCCCATCCCTGGAGGTGTTCCAGGCCAGGTTGGATGGGGCTTGGAGCCCCCTGATCCAGTGGGAGGTGTCCCTGCCCATGGCAGGGGTGGCACTGGCTGGGCTTTGAGGTCCCTTCCAACCGAAACCATTCTGTGATTCTATGATTCTAAGAGACAGACTGCAAAACTGGCGGCTCTGTGCTGCGTTAGCCAGCAGCAGCTCAGGTGGCACTCGAGCAGAGCTCTCGCCTGTGACGCACAGCTCCTCACCGGGCCAAGCTTCTCGCCACTGCTGGAACGGCCACTGCTCTGCACCACACACCACCTCGCTGCACCTCTGCACTGCACCCTCAGGCTGCCACACAAAAGCCATCCCCACAGCCCCAATCACCGAAGAGTTGGGCCAAGGCAGGAGGTTTCAGCCTGAAGTAGGGATTAAAGGAAAAGGTGACTTCCACAAGCTGAAACCCAGCAAAGCAGGACAGAGCTGACAGCAGAGCAACCCTAACTGCATCCTGCAGCACCTAGAGATGGACACCTGAAACAGAGGGCACAACAAGAGATGATTTGACAGACAGGGCTGTTCATTCACCTTTTAAGGTGGGTTTGGCCCTTTGCTGATGTTATCTGAGCAATCACTGACATGGAATTTTATATTTTTGAAATAAATACAGAATAAAATCCCTGCACGTCCTTTAAAGTGACTCAGACCCACAGCAAAGCGTGGTGCTTGGCTGGTGCTCCAGGGCCTCCAAGAACCCTGTTCCACATCCCACCACAGTGAGGGGTCACAGCACCCTCGAGGAACTCTAAAACCCTGCCGCCCTCCATGGGGACAGGGGACATCCAGCCTCAGGGAACCCCACAATCCTGCCCCACATCCCAGAGCATCAAGGGGTCACCCATCCCCACAGCATCCTTGGAGGACCCTGCCCCACAACCCATAGGGGCAAGGGTCAGCCAGCCATGGGGCTCCTGAGGAAGGCCTAGAAGCAAATCCTAGGTGTCACCACAGCTTCACACCCAAGGGCTCCCTAAAATCCTGCCCTGTTCCCAAAATATGCTTTAGGGGCTGCTGCAGCCTCCCAACACTCTCAGGGCACCCAAAATGCTGCCACCACCCTCAGAGGACCCCATGATCCTGCCCCACAAGGAGAGCAGACATCCAGCCATGTGGTTCCAGAGAAAGCCCTGGAAGCTCACCCCACAACACCACGGGGTCACCACAGCCTCACGGCACCCCCAGGACACCCTGAAATCCTGCCCTGCATCCCAGAGGGCCACTGGAACCTCAGAGCACCCCTGGGGAACCTTAATCCTGTAACACCCACAGGGTCACCACCCTGCCCTCAGAGCACTCCTGAGGAAACGTCACGTCCTGTCCCACATCCCTCTCACCAAGGGGTCACCACAGCCCCACAGCACCCTCACAGACTCACACAGCCCCACAGCAGGCCCAAGGACACCCACAACACTGAGAGGGTCACCACAGCCCCACAGCACCCCTGGGGTCCCCACTGGGGAGGTCACCACAGCACCCCAGGATCACTGGGGGGGGAGAGAGGAACCACATCTCCAGTGCACCCTGGGGGACCCCCACAACATTGTGGGGACACCACGGCCTCACAGAACTCCTGGGGGACCTCCACAACACTAGGGGGTTACCACAGCCCCCACACTTAGGGACCCCCCCAGCCTCACAGCACCCCCATGGGCCCCCAAAACACTGAGGGGGGGACGAGGGGCACCACAGCCTCACAGCACCCCCAGAGACCCACAAATCACTGCGGGGGGGGGTGTCACCCCAGCCTCACAGCAGCCTCAGGGACCCCCACAGCCTCACAGCAGCCTCAGGGACCCCAGACCCCCCACCAGGACTGCGGTGTCACCTCAGCAGAGAAGCCACCTCAGTCCCCCCTGCGCTCAGAGGGGATGGGAAACAATGGGAAACGATGGGAAACGATAGCTGCCTGGCCAACCAGGCTCGGTCTCCCTATGTGTCCCCCCACTCACTTACCCGCCCCGCCATGTTGCCGCGCGCCCGTCCCGCAGCACCGCCCTCGCCGCAGCGCCCGCCCCGCCCGCGGCCGCCAGGGGGCTGCGCAGCGCAGGCGCCTCGCCGGGAGGGCGGGCCCTGTGGGGCTTTGCGTACTCCGATTGGCTACTTCGCCAGCACAGGCTGGCAGGGGCCGCCCAGTGCCGCCCGTCCATTGGTCGAGCGGCGGGAAGCTGGGCCCTGCAGGATTTTGCGGACCCTGATTGGTTACTCTGCCCGCAGGCTTTGGCAGTGCGGTGCCGCCCGCCCATTGGTTGAACGGCCGGGAGGGCGAGCCCTGCAGAGCTCTGCTGGCTGCGATTGGCCGTTCCGCCATGGGGCACTGGCAGCGGCCGCCCGGTACCACCCGTCCATTGGCCGAGCAGCTACCAGGGGCGGGCTGTTCTGCTGTCCGTCAGCTGCGAGCGGGTCTGTGATTGGCTGTAGGGGCGACGGGGGCGGGGCCGTAGCTCCCGTAGTGGCGGGCGCGGTTCCCGGCAGCGGGGACGGTGTGAGGCGCCTCAGCGCGGCGCTGGGGCCCGGGTGGGCACGGAGCAGGCGTGGTGCTGAGGGCACGGGCTGAGGGGAGCCGGCCTCCGGGCAGGGGCCGGCCGGCAATAGGGGCCGGCGAAGGCAGAGCCTGTCGGGGCGAGTCTGGGTCTGTCGGGGTAAATTCAGGGCCTGTCGAGGTCTGTCTGGGCCAGTCAGGGCAAGTCAGGGTCTGTCGGGGTGAGTCCAGGGCCAGTCACAGTCTGTCGGGACCAGTCAGGGTCTGTCGAAGACTGTCAGGGCCAGTCAGGGCGAGTCAGGGTCTGTTGGGGCAAGACAGGATCTGATGGGGTGAGTTGGGGTCTGTTGGGGTAGGTTATAGTTTGTCAGGCTCTGTTGGGGCAAGTCAAGTTCAGTCAGGGTCATCAGGATCTGTCGGGGCAAGTCAGGCTCCGTTGGGGTGAGTCCAGGGCCCCTTGAGGTGTGTCGGGACTAGTCAGGGTGAGTCAGGGTCTGTTGGGGCCAATCAGGGTCTGTTCGGATGAGTCACAGTCTGTTGGGGCCAGTCAGGGTCTGACAAGGTGAGTTGGGGTCTGTCGGGCTATGCTGGGGCAAGTCAAGGTCTGTCAGGGTCCACCAGGGTCTGTCAGGGCAAGTCAGACTGTCAGCTCGAGTCGGGGTTTGTCAGGGTCTGTCGGGGTCTGTTGGGTTTGTCACGAGTCCATCAGTGTCTGTCAGGGCAAGTCAGGGTGTGTTGGGGCCAGTCAGAGTCTGTTGAGGTAAGTTAGGATCTGTCGGGATGAGTCAGGATCTGTCAGGCTCTGTCGAGGTAAACCAAGGTCTCTCAGGCCCTGTCAGGCTTTGTTGGGGTGTTTACTCACTGCACATCCCAGGCCCAGAGCAGGAACCCCAGCGCCGCACTCAGAGGGGCTGGCAGCACTCTGAGCAATAAAGCAGTTTAACTCTGCCGAGCAGGCACGGGGTGAGCACAGCACCCGCCACAACGGGCACCGGGGCTGCCTCTGCCCCACACCTTCCCTGTTCCTGCAGTCCCTGTCTGTTCTGCCCTGCACCAACAGCCAGACGATGGAGCTCAGAGCATCCTCAGCGCTTGTCAGAGCCTGGAGTTACTCAGCTTGGGCAGGGGCTCCAACGCATGTAGTTGCACCTTCACTCACAGTGTGGGGGCCGCTGCTCGCTGCAGCTTTTGCGTCTACGTGGAGCTGATCCCGTTGGGGCACTTAACGAATCTTTGCAGCCAGACTTCTGGATGTCGATCTGCAGGGGGGATGTGGTTGAAACAGTGCTTCATTCTTAAGGCCAACAGATCCTACTTGGATAAAATGTCCTGTGCTGAGATGCAAATGGCTGGTTCACAGGGCTGCATCGCCCTCTGGAATGTTCTGCCAGAGAATGAAATTCCAGTTATGGTCTTTGGTCTCATGGTCTTGACTTCGCTTTGAGGGAGGAAGGTGACAAATGCTTGGACTCCAAAGCAATGTTTAATCCTGTCTCCAATTCAGCCACAACCACCTGGAAATCAGACTCCCTCGGAGCTTCTTTTCCAGGTGCTTACAGCAATTCTGGCTCTGTCAGCATCTCCCAGCCTTGTCCTTTGGATGCAAGGAAATGTTTACTGGGAGCGCATCCTGCCCCAGCAGTGAGGCTTCTGTTCAGGGGATTTGAGCTCCGACAGTGCAGCCCTTGCCGCACACTCAGAGGCCGCAGGAAGCTCTTGGGAAGATGGGTTTGTCAAGTTGTTTTGGGGCTGGGCTGGGAGACAAGGGTCCTGCATCCAAATTAGGATCCAATTAGGATCTGGGACAGGGCAGAATAGGGGCCCAATGGAGACAGAGGGGCATGAAAGGGAGGAGGCATGTCCGTCTGCGAGGAGGTCAAGGTGTGAGAGGGGCTGAGGGTGCTACAGGGGCCTGAGATAGGGAGGGGAGTCAGGCTGGGGGGTGGCTGTAGGGACCCAGAGGAGCTGGGGGGAGGTTGGGGAGCTGCAGTTTTGTTGAGGAGTCCAGGGGTGGCTCCAGGGGCACCAGCAGGTTTGGGACAGGGACAGGGGGCCGGACCTTGCCCAGCCCCTGGCTCCTCCTCCACCACTTCACCCCCTGCTGACCCCTGACCCCTAGAGCATGAGCCTCCTGGGATCTTCCAGACCAGAGCCACGTTCTCTAGCCAGCACCCAGCCCCGCAGCTGCCCCCACTGCCACAGCACTGACACCCGCGCCCCAGGAGGGCACCGGCACCCCTCGGGAGCCCAGCAGAGTGCACAGCCCCTCCGACACCTCCATCACCCGCACGGCCTCATCCTGCACCCTGAGGGGCCCGGCAGCCGCCTTGGCAGCGCTGCCCACCTGCAGAACCCAGGCCTGGAGTTGGGCTTTGGCGGGGTCTGAGGGGAGGAGGCCACGTGAGAGGAGCTCTTCCAGTGCCCACCTGGCCTGGGACAGTGTCCTTAGTGGCTGCAACAGCTCCAGTGAGGCCCGGCAAATGTGTGAGCTCTGGGAGGGAGCTCCTGTCCCATCCTTCCACACTGGGTGGATGTCTTGGAGCCATGGATTTACTTTAGAAGCCCCAAAGCTATTTGGGAGAGGCAGGGACACAACAGCAACAGAAAAGCGCAGAACCTTCAACTTAGTGGTTGGGGCGATTGCAAGTGTGGTCAGGATGGGGACGTTCTTGATATGGAAACATCCTCTAATCTTCACAGGTAAATGAGGTGAAGCGAAACATGAAGGGATTTTAGAGAACGGTGGATGGTTTGGGTTGGAAGGGACCTGGGAAAGTGACCCAGTCCAACCTCCCCTGCCATGGGCAGGGACCCCTCCCACTGGATCAGGGGGCTCCAAGCCCCATCCAACCTGGCCTGGAACACCTCCAGGGATGGGGCAGCCACCACTGCTCTGGGCACCCTGGGCCAGGGCATCCCCACCCTCATTGTGAAGAACTTCTTCCCAATGTCCAGTCTAAATCTCCCCCCTTCCAGTTTAAAGCCATTCCCCCTCATCCTGTCACTCCAGGCCCTCGGAAAAAGCCCCTCCCCAGCTTTCCTGGAGCCCCTTTCAGCACTGGAGGCTGCTCTAAGGTCTCCCCAAAGCTGCCTCTTCTCCAGCTGAACAACCCCAACTCTCTCAGCCTCTATGACACGCTTCACGGCCGCGCTGTCTCTGGGTAAACAAAGCCCCCGCGGCCCCTCATTGGCGGGAGGAGAGCGATGCTGATTTTTCATTGGCCAGCAGCTGGCGCACAGCAGCCAATAGAAATAAAGTCCCGTTGCCACGCGGGCGTTCGACATCCGAGGCGCCACGTGGCAACCAGCAGCGGTCACAAGGCGCAAAGGGAGGGGGGGGCGGAGGGCGGAGCGGGCGGTGCGGCGCGGCGCGGTTTCTCATTGGCCAGGTGGCTGCGGCGCTGGCCAATGGCGGGGGGCAGCGGTTGGGCGCGGGACTGGGTTAACGGCTGCGCGCGTGCGTGTGCGCAGCGCCTCAGGGGGGTTGCCATGGGAGTGCGTGAAGGGGGAGACGGTGCGCGCCGACAGTAGCGGGGCCACCGGTGCAGGTGAGGACGGGGACGGGGAGCGGGAGCTCTGTCAGGAACCCAGCGGGCGGGGCTGTCCCGGTACTGGTGACCGGGCCAGGCTCCCCTCACCGTGTGCTTGAGGGGCCTCCTGTGTGGGGGCCGCCTGGGACTTGGTGCCATCTGGGTCTGTCCTGTGGTAACAGAGTCGTGAAACGGAGGTAAAAGTGTCAGGAAAAGGCTTTTTGGTATCCTGGGAAAGTTCAATTTGAGGAAAAAAAATAAATGTGGGGGTGGGGGAAGTGTCTTCAAGCTGTGGCAGGTGAGGGTGGGGAGGCCCTGGCCCAGGGTGCCCAGAGCAGTGGTGGCTGCCCCATCCCTGGAGGTGTTCCAGGCCAGGTTGGATGGGGCTTGGAGCCCCCTGACCCAGTGGGAGGTGTCCCTGCCCATGGTAGGGGGTGGCACTGGTTGGGCTTTGAGGTCCCTTTCCAACCCAAACTGTTCCAGGTTTCTGTGATTTCCTTATCTGTTAAGGTCCCAGTCCATGGCAGGGCCAGGTGCCCTCCTTTAGCAAGAATATCGCTGAGGAGACAGTGTTAAGGCCAGGAGTTCCTCTCTGCACAGCTCTGGGCTGCTCGCTCCTTTGTATAGTACCTGAGAAAAACAGGGCATTACCACATCAGTGTAACCGCAGCACACGCAGGAGGCAGTATTGTGCTGTAGAACACATGTGAGATCATAGAATGGTTTGGATTTGAAGGGATCTTAAAGCCCATCCGGTTCCAGCCCCTCCGCCATGGGCAGGAACACCTCCCACTAGACAAGACTTCTCAAGGCCCCCCAGGTGCAGAGGCTAGTTTCACCCTGGAGTGGCTGTAGAAGATCACCTTAGACAGGAGTGCTTGTTCAGAGTCCTTTCGGAGTGCTAATCCTGTGGAACTTGAACTTTTTCTGAGTTAAGTCAGCGTTCCACATAACCTGCTACGCTAATATTTTAAACAGTATGCAAATAATTTCACTTTTTTATTTGCAAGTTAATGAGTTTTTTAGCTGGCCTGTCTTGTTTTACCTTTAAATTTTTCTTGTGCACCTCACCTGAAGAAGGGAAGAGCCACCTCACTTTGTTATGTTTTCATCCCTTTTTCCCACTGAATACCTGTTTCTGAGCTCTTCCAGGTCAACAGTGGGGAGAGAGGTGTTTCTTAGCTGGGAGTTGTTTCTCTCATAGGTACAGAACAGGACAATTTCTCGCCCTAGCTCCCAGTGTGTGCCTTCTAGCCAAATTCCGGCTCCTGGAATCTGGAAATGCACAAACTGCGTTCATTTGACATAATTGATGTAAAAGGGACAGTGGAGAAAGAGGAGAGGTGTCTGGCAAGACGTGGAAGGCCAAATGAATGCCCTGTATGTGAAAGGGGTGATAATTCTACTTTGGTAGTTTGTGTTCTTCAGTGGTGGCTCAGCCCTTTGGAAGCTCAGCCAGCATAAACAGAAGGAATACGGATTTCCTCTGCGCCTCCTCAGTCCCTAAACACCTTGTTAATGCCTTGTGCTTTGGTGGGTTAAACTTTTTTCTAAGGGGAAATTGGAAGAAGTTGTACTGTTGACACATAGCGCTGACTACCTGACAGCTCACATGGGCAGAATGCCCTGATGGATTAAAGTGTTAAAGAAGTTAACGCTGGTGTAAAATCTACAGCTCTCAGGTCTATACGTAGTTATGTCCTTCTCTCACTTCTTTTCCTTGTCTTGCGTAGCCTAAAGTTGTGTCCAAAGGCAGCAGTCGCTGCTGGAGTGGTGTGGAAGCTGCTGGGAGGCTGATGGATGCATTCAGTAGCGTGATGACAGGCCCTGGCTCGCTGTACAGCTGCTACAAATCACAGGTTCGGTTGGTTCTCAATGCTCTTTTTGTATCTGTGTAAGAGATTGGTTTTGTCCTAAACAAAATGGTCAAAAAATATGTTTAATACAGTCGCTTACACTGGCGAACATAAATCATCATTCTTGATTTATCAATAATAACTCTATATCATCATAATATTCATCAGAGAGGATGGTCACTTTAACACAGATGCAGGTGAAGCAAGACGTGGTGTTCAATAAAACAGTATTTAAGTGTGCACTTTGTTTTCCTGTTAGCATAAGCAATTGTAGAGAAAGTCAGGAGCAAATGACTATTTTAAGGAATGCTAGGAAGCCAGTAAGAAGCACGCTAGGTGTTGCAGTAGAGATTAGTGACCTGCCACAGTGGTGGGGTCCAGATGCTGTTGTGAACCAGCCTGCTGAGCAGGAGATTCTGTCCAGGACAGTGCCAGGACAGTTCCCTGAGTCCATATATCAGATCTCTCTCTCCGTTGTTGCCCGTCACAGCCAGAAACTCTCACTGAGGTTAAAGGCTGAAATAAACGAACGAAAACTCATCCCAGTATCTTCAATAACAGACCTATTACTTTGGGACTCGTCTGGCTTTGTTCTTCCATCTCCTTCAGACCGGCAGCTGGGCATCTTTTTTGCTTACAGGGGTATTTTACAGACATGGGGAACTGAGTTGTGAAGCAGAACCTTGGCTATAGTTGGGCAGAAGTCTACGGGGAGTAAAGCTTGGTTTGCGTTGCATTTTCTGTTGCTGCTGGACTACCTGGCTCTGTACAAGGAGTGTGTCTCGTGTCTTTATCATCTAACTCTGTGAAAACGCTGGTAATTTTGTCAATTACTAAGAGCTAAGAAAGCACGTAATGTTTAAACCAAACAAGTAATTGCTCCTTTTCACATCAGCTGGGTAGGCCTCTCCTCTAGAAGAGAATTGGCTGTAAGTTTCTTCAGTCGCTTAAGTAACCTGCAATGGTTGGAAGGAAGGGACTGTCCTGACTGGTCAGAGGTCATCCGTTAGGAACCGCTGACGCGGGCTGACAGCCTGGCTTATGTGCATGCGTGCGCTGGGCAGGGTCACCAGCAGGAGTTGCCCATAGTATTACAACAGAAAGCATACGGCTGGCTTGCTTCTCCTGCTCTGATTACTCCAAGGGTAAACTCAGTTACACCCACATAGAATGATAGAATGACAATTTGATGTGTTTAATAATAAAATTTGTGCTTTTATTGTGCGTAAAATGCAGAATGAAGAAAATTTAGAGCTACCTCAGACCTACAGCTCTGTGCTTTCAGCACCTGAGTACTTGGCACCTGTGGACTGTTTCCACTTGTACACACCATGGTCGACCTACGGAGGTGACGCGAAGCAGCCTGCAGCTTCCCAGATTAATGTGAAGTCCAGGTAGTCATGTCTGTCAGAGAGAATGTGTGCTAAAGGAGTAGATGGGTTTGTTTCACAGTTGTTTTCAGTGAGGCAATTGTTTTAATTACTATGCAATTCATTTTCAGGATTCAGCCTGAAAGGAATGATTATGGCAGTGAAACAGATTTGTATGGACTTGTGTCTAACATCCTGGAAGAAAAAGATAAACCGCAGCCGTACTTTGCTGAGGGGTGAGTGTTGATCTTAGTGTCTGCGTTCTGTTAGTCACCTCTGCACCTGCTGCCGGCAAGTCCTCCTGCACTTCACCGTTCACCTTCCTTCCTCCTCATCCTCGGGTATTTCTTTTGTGACACTTGAAAGCTTTTCTCTAGGTACTCAGATTTCATGGATGCTTCTGCCTTTCTGATGTTTACAGAACTTTTTCATTGACATTTTTTAAATCAGTCCTTAACAAGCATTGTGGATGTGCTGTATTCAAACAAATGACCTTGAATCTAAGCCTTGACTTATTCTTTTTGAGATCAAGATTGAGTTCAGACTTCAGGTTTCTCTCTTGATTAATTTTGATGCTCGGAAAGATACACAAAACACAAAGCCATAGTCCTCCACGCTTTGCTGAACTGGCAGGAGAGAAGAATCCTGTACAAAATGACTGTTTCACGATAATAGCAACATTTGCATATCTAAATGTCAGAGTTATTGTGCCTGTATGCTGGCACCAGTAGAAGCTATTATACATTTGCAATAACTTGACAGAGAAAGATGTGGATCCCAGATCCCTAGAATAGTTAGAGAGCTTACAGTCACGGTCTTTCACTGAACCGAACTGTTCCAGGCCTGAGAGGTAAAGGAGGGAACAGAGTTCTCAAGGTTCCCACGCCAGGCACCGCTTTTCCTTTCTGCCTTCTCCCCAAGTGCCAGTGATTTGGGTGCTAAGTTGCATGGCTGAAGTGAAGGAAAACTTCAGAGAGAGTCTTGACAAGAGATAGCTCACCAGTCCCTGTGCCTCAGACAGCTCAGGCTGGATCTCTGTGTTCAGCACTGCCAGTGCAGTGGTGACTGTAGTGACTTCCAGGAAATTCCATTTTGTACTGAGTCTGTTTACAGGTTTCCTTGGCAGGCAGAGATTGATTGTCCTGTGTTAATTCAGGATAATTAGCAGAGGAAAGGAAGTGTGCTGAGGTGCTTATTCCTTGGTTTACCTGCAGGAAGCAGTATGAGCCAGTGTAAAACATAGGCAATGCTGAAGCACTAAGCAAGATGATGCAGAGAAGCATTTTATTCTGGAGTTATTCTGGAGTGCTAGGATGGGGCTTTGAAAAGAACAGCTGGAACTGGTTTTCTCATCTAGATAAGGGAAGCTGGAAGGTGACAGTAGAGAATAGAAGCTGAGAGACAAAGCTGTGAGACAATGCTGAAACTATTGAGAGATGTGGCTGGGGAAAGAATTAGGGTTTTAAGTCTGTTTCTGTGTTTGCAGGTGAAAGAGAAGCACAGAGAAGAATCTTAACAACCTGTTTCTTGTCTTTTCCAGGAGCTGCCCTTCTGACCTGAAGCTGGTGTGGTCTGCAAATGCAACCGACATTGCAGACCACCATGAGCTGTTGCCAGAGACGAAAAGGCTGGTTGTTGGAGCTGTCCCACAACAGGGTTTTTACAGTGGTGAACCCATATCTGCTGCTGAAAAGCAGTACCTGCAGAGTAGTAATCTTGCGTCGCAGCAAAAAGTAGATGAATGCTATCATGGGTTTACTGGCATAGAGTGTGAGGAGCAGTGCTTGTACCCTCCTAGGAATGATCATGGCACCTTCTACAATGCACAGACTGGTGAGAATGTCAAGACAACACCTGTGTATCAGAACTACCCATACATAAAAACTGCTTTCACACCCCAAGCTGGGTATTCAGAAGTGATCAAAGATTCGGGCACTGATGCTTATCCTTACGGAAGGGAGAAGGTGTGTCCCAAGGGAGCAGATGCACTGCTGCACCAAAAGTGGGCAGAAACGTTTCCTCCACAGCTCCACAGGTATAATGAAAGCACACATTACAGTGATTATTCTCATGCTAGTAAAGCAGAGCCTAACAAAGGCACCCCTTATAGCCTCCAAGACAATAGAAAGTTAGTAAATGGAACAATTGAGGCACCGTCTCTGGACACACAACCCTATCCTAAATTATTTCAAGTTAAATCAGGAACTCAGAAAAAAATAGAAGATACCATTGTAGATCAGCAGTTCACCTTTCCTGAGGCTGTCGGGCATATGTCAGAAAACCAATTCACAAATGAAGCCTCATTCTGGACTGATTTCAGGCAGAAATTTGAATATGGCCTAAAGTCTTTTGCAGCTTGTCCCAGGAATAGGGGCTGTGCAGATGGTGTAGAAAAGCAGCAGTTTTCCAAGTCTAATCTGCAGAATCCTGAATATTGTAAATCCGTTCCATTTTTACCAAGCTTGGCAAACCTTCCAGCAGGTGCCAATGTGAGGCCAGTGGGGACGAGCAATCCAACCAAAAACACTGCCCCTGTCCAATTTCAGAATCCAAGTCCTTTGTTGAAACCAAACAATCATTCACCTGCTTTTCCAAAAAGTTCCAGTCATCCTGATGATTTTATTCAGTTGTCATCCTCAAATTTCCCTTTCAACAGTAACTTTCTTCACAAGTTCTGTCAAGATAATCCGTCATTTCTTACAAGTCTTGATTTTGGCCCTAACACTGCAGAACGATCCTGGTCTGCTGCATGCATGGAAGCGCTGCTGAGGGATGGAGAAGAGGATCTCATTGAGTATCTAAGTGAAAAGAAATTAAAGCAGCCGAATGGATTCTGTGACAATTACTCAGCTCAGCAGTTTGGGATCATTGAAAATATGAGCAAACACCATTTCCCATTGAAGCACTGGAGTGAGCATTATGATCTGGAAGGACAGAAATGTGCAGATGAGCTACTGCGGAACACGTACCAGGACTTCCTGCGGTCTCGGAGCCGGTTTAATCTCAAGAAGGGGAGCAAAGACAGTAACGCTGTCCCTCCTCTGACTTGCTTGCGTGCTCCAAACTTTCCCAGCAGTTGCACAATGGGTGACTTCAGACAGAATCAGCAGCTTGTCTCAGGTGCATTCCCCTTGAGGGCTGCTCACCTGTTTGGCCGTTCCACCGTCCCTCTGAGGGACTCTAATGACTTGCTCTCCTACAATGATTTAAGGCGCCTCTACCCTTTCTTTAACGATAAGATATGTGATGACAGTGCCTTTTCTGTATTTGTACCAGATTTGGGGTTTCTAAGGCGAGGTAAAACCCGTAGCAGGCCTGCCAGCGAGCTGCATGTTAGACTGGAAGAGTGTTACGAACAGTGGAGAGCTCTGGAGAAAGAAAGAAAGAAGGTAAAACTAACATCTATGAATATGTTGTGTCACAGGTTTGGTTAGCTCTCCTCCTGCCCAGCCCAGTTAGAGAACACAGGGTGTTCTCACTGCGAGGAGCTGAAATGCCAGGTGGGGCTGCATAGTTCCAAAGGAACTGAATTGTGAGGGGGTTTCCTAAGTATTTCCTGACAGAAAGCAGTTGTTGCTTTGATAGAGGGAATGAGCCTGGATTGAGGAGTAGGATGGATGACTCCGCTTGCACAGAAGAGTGTGGAAGGGAAAGAATTGGCGGGTGCGTGATGAGAAGGGAAGGGGGAAATCAGACTGCGTCTGTGGGCCACTACAAAGTTACCTCAGAAATGTCACTTTAACAGACTTCACTTGCTGTGTATTGTTAGAGAAGTTCCAGAGCAGCACAGTGGGGTGAGAGATGGAGATTTGACATCGTGCAGTCAGGCTTCACACTGATTTTCTGCTGGCTAAGTGACGTGATTTCATTTTAACAAAGCAAAAAAGCTTTCTGTAGTTTGTCTAATCTGTACAAAAAAAGCTGACTTAAATAATTTTATGTTAATTTTGTGGATGAGGTCTCCCCATTTGCTTATTCTTTTCTACCTTGTAATTCTAACTTGCCTCCATTTCATTTCCAGGCAGAGTTAGGACAGGCTGTAGTCAGTGTGTAAAGCTGCAGCACTTACGAAACATGTTGCCTTGGCGTAATTACACAAAGCAGTTCAACTAAAGTAAAGATGTCCCCCAAATGTTAAATCCCAAATGCCAGGATCCTCTCATATCTGCTTTACCAAAGTCCAAAACCCTAAGGGGAAAAAAATTAGTATAGCTTGTGTTTCTTCTTGTTTCTGTAACAAAGCACACCTTGTGTTTTCAGAGAGTTGTTCTTTTGTTTTCCTGCAGACTGAATCAGCTCTTGCGAAGAATTTCCAAGGGAAAAAGGTTTCCAGTGCTAACAACACTCCCATTCCAAGGCTGTCGTCAAACCCATCAAGAGTTGACCGCTTAATTGTGGATCAGCTGCGTGAACAAGCCAGAGTGAGTTGTAGGACTAAAACGTTATCTATTGAACATATCCGACAGAGCTTAGAGTGTGATATAGCTATGTGAGATGAGCAGAGCAGCTGCTCCCAAAATAGCTTTGTTCTTAATGCTCTGCAGGGAATACTATTTCAGCAGGCCCTGCTAGGATCCCTGCAGCACCAGCTCACTGCTGTTACCAGGGAACCCACAGCGTGGCTGAGGCTCATGTACATGCCAGCAGGATCTGTTTCCCACTACAGGAGTGTGCATGAGATGCCAGAATCCAGGCATCTAACCTTACTGCACAGCTCTGGGACAAGCATGGCATTCGGGCTCTTCTGCCTGGAGCAGCTCAACAGAGATGTTTGTTATAGATCCATAGACGCTGTATTAAAGGAGTGTTTTGGGGGAAAATAACAAGTTTAGTTAATGTTCATAAGACTTTGAGATACATTTGCTTAAGAGTCTTGTATTTTTTAATGCAGAATGGTTATTTGTTGCAACTTCAGCCTGAATTTCTACATTTCTAGTTTGCTTCTTAAGCCAAAGAGCCACAACTTGTAGGGCAAGTGTGACCTGTGTCTTTAGAGCTGCCTGTGGCTCTGTGGCCAAGTGTTGGTGCTATTGTGCAGTGTCCTGCTGCTTTGTGAGGCAGCAGCAGGGCACGATCCTGCAAGGGAGACTAGAGGGAGGAGGCAAGCACAAGCAGAGCCTCCAGCAGCATAGCAAGGGTCTGATCTAGCTCTTCTGAAGCTGCGAGGCCAGAACCAGGATGCTCGTGCTGGAAAAGGAGGAATGTGGGCTGAAAGCAGAGACACAAAAGCTGCCTGTGCAAGGTGATGTGGCGCTGAAGGCAGAAGATGTCATGCTGGGAAATGCTGGTTGTTGTGGAGCCAGCACTGCTGAGCTCTGCTGCGCTGGCCAGAGGTGGTAGGCAGCTGTCTTTCCTGCTGGCCTGTTGCAGGTGGAGTAAGCCCTGGAGCTGTGTCTGCTGCTTACCCCTGCTGGAATCTGTCTGGTTTGTTCCTATGGCTGAGTAGAGAGCAGAGTGCAAGATGTGCTGATAGGCTTAGAATATGTCCTCGAACCCTAAAGAGCAGTGTTGGGGAGTTTCTGCTCTGAAGTGGCTTGCCTGGGGCTTTAAAATCGCATCTGAAAGAGTGCTGAATCTTCTCTTCCTATTGGAGGAACCACGCTTTGGGGTATCGAACCTCAAATGCTTGTTGAGAAGTAGCTTTAAGGATGCTCAGGACCACAGTGGGGCTGTTAGACCTTGATTCAAACACCAGAAATCGTAGTGGGCCAAAGCTTCCAGTGACAGCTGAGCTGGCTGAATCGAGGGTTAACTCTTTACAGTGCAGAGCATCTGGTTAAATCCTCTTGTTGATCACACACTTGATTTTCTCATCTGATTTTCTCATTTGACACTTTTGCTTGCAGTTGCTTCAGTTCCAGGACAAAGCATGGCTGGGGGAGAGGCAGCAGTGGCTTCCTTCACTGTGTCTGCAGTCTGTATTAACTTTAAACCAGGATCTCCTTTCTGCAGACTGCATCTCACTTCCCCTGTGTCTACAGAGAGTTGATCCATAGCTCCCTTGTAACTGAGAGTTCCCTGTCACCCCACTGTGGGATAGTCCGAGGCTGGGGATTGTCCTGCTAAGTCTCTCCTGTTCTGGACTGATAATGGGTTTGTGGGATAGAGAGTGTAAAAGCATATTTCTAGCAGTGAGGCTGTCTGTATGGTCTGGGGAAAGCTTTGAGTTCCTGCTCCAAACAGTGTTGTGTGAGGAACAGTCATCAAAGCTGGGCCTGGAACATCAATCTTTATCCCCTGGTCTCTTCTCCTTCGGGACTGCTGTGTCCACGGCTCAGCTGGCTGTCCTGCTGGGACCCTGCCGCTCCAGCAGCCAGCCTCGGCACTGATGGGGCTTTCCTGCGTTCCCCAGCATAGGATCTGAGTTACTCGGCAAGTACTGTGACAGGCAGAGGGGATCTCAAGTGCTTTACAGAAGAGCAGGTTTAGTTACTGCCTCTGAGTATGAGTGGCAGGAAGTGTCTCCTGGGAGTGCAAGAAGAATTTCTGAAGCCCTGAGGGGACAGAAAAGCAAGCATTTGAGCCCAGATCGTTCCCCTTGGGGAAGTCTAGCTTCACTGGCTTCTGTGGGGTTTGCTGTTGGACACCTGGCACTTCTCTCAGGCTTGGTATACCCACTGGGGGAGGCTGTGGTACCTGGAAGCCGTGTCTCAGGAACATCAGTCCTTTTGTGGATGCAGACATGCTGTTAGGTGAGACTGGGAAATGACCAGCAGGTTCATCCTGCTTCGTTTCACTTGCTTATGTGATCTTACCCATGCCAGTCTTTAAACCTGTCTTTGTCTTCAGACCCAAGTCCAGTGATCTTCAAACCATGAGGGACTTTGAGCACCCTGATCCAGTGGGAGGTGTCCCTCCCTCAGCAGGGGGTTGGAACTGGATGGGCTTTGAGGTCCCTTCCAACCCAAACCATTCATTCTGTGATTATAATGTCTTACCCAGCAGCCCTCTCTGAGGATACTCGGGGCAGGCTGGGCAAATTTTCCCATTTCCGGTGCCTTTGCCAATCCCTCTCACTTTTTAAAAACTCCCTGCTGGTCCTTTTCCAAGGGAAGCCTACAGTTGTTTTGTTGCAATGAAACATCAAGAACATCGCTTTGCACTGTGCTCCCAGCCCCTCTGTTCCTTATTTTAAACCTGTGAGGCTGCTTTTATGGCTCATCAAATGTAGCCTTAGTCCAGGAAACACTGCAGGTTTGGAATTTTCATTTTCCCTCTTTCTGTGGACCAGGAGCCAGGTTCTCTGTTGGGCTATGAGCGACTGAGGAATCGCTCACCATGAGGAAATTCAGAGTAGTGTGACTGCTGCAAGATATGCAAGACAACAAAGACACAGATTTCTAATTAATTAATTACTATGAATTATTTCTAAGTGCTTGTGCTTGATATCCTCTGAAAGGGCTCCTTTAGTGCTGAGCATCCTGAAAGTCAGCCTCTGCCTGTGAACCTGCAGAGCTCCGGCCAGGTTAAACCAGGGCTGCTGCTCTTTATTGTGCTGCCGATTGCTTTGCGCTGGCACAAGGGGACAAGCCAAGTAAGCACTGGCTGGTTGTTGTGGGGCTGGTTTTTCCCCAGAGAACTGCAGCTGTGCTGGTGGAAGGGAGTCCCATGGACCTGGATTCAGAGGAATGCACATTGTCATGGAAACACTTCTTGCTTCCCAATGTCTAAAGTCACGTGTGCCTGTCATTACCGAGTGAGCTGAGTGTCCTGACATCAGGATGTTTCAGTTTTGTTGTTGTGCTGTGCACACCCGTGTGTTCTACAGCTTTAAGTCTGGAGAAGAAAATTCGGTAAGGATTTAACGACTTCAACTGTAACTTTATGAAGTGTTTCTAAAAGAAAATAATGGTTATCATTAATCTGTTCTTTCTAACCTGGTTGATTTTGTTGTAAGTATAGATGAGTACAGTGTGAACTCCTGTAACATGTGAAATGTCCATTAGGTTGTGACATTACTGGGAAAAATGGAGCGCCTCCGCAGTTCTCCCCTTCACGCTAACATTTCTGCTGCCCTTGATAAACACCTGGAGGTAATTCATGTAGTGCAGTCACGTAGAAAAGACGAAATTGTCAATGCTTCCAACCACCAGAGGCAAGGAGCTCGCAGGTGCCAGGATGACAGAGGTATAACCATACGTATGTACTGCTGTAAGGTAGCTCATGAATTCTACACACAATTGCTAGCCTATAAAATAAGTAAGAGTGAGGGGTCCTGTATTTAAGTATTAATGTATTTTTCAGTGTCTGAAGCTTTAGAAAGGCATATTGGGTGGGGTTCTGAGGGGACACGAAACCTGGAATTTAGAGATAAGCGGGATAAATCAATTTGGAGTGTGTTTATTCCATTAATACACTGGCAAATAAAGAAAAGGCAGTGGGGATGTTTTGGGATTGGAGATGGAAGGGAGCTATTGCTTTTCCTTTCCCTGTCCACGTGAATTCCTGCTCCCTCCAGCCCTATCTGTGTTTTTACACGGAACTTCTACGGTGTCTCCTTGTGGCATCTATGCAAAGATACTGAGCTGGCATTAGAATGGATTTCCTCTTCAGGCAGGCTCTGTCATAGATTGCCACGAGATACAAATCATGGTTTGGATTAAAACACAAAAATGTGTTGATTGGAATGGTTTTATTCATAATGGCAGCGAAAATATGCAGAGTATTTAGGTTAATCCTTCACTGGTGCATGGGCAGAAAGGCAGATTGCCTTCTTAGAGGTGTGAGGCTGTGACTCCTCACAGTTGCTGAAATCAGTTTGCGGTACCACTCCTGCTTAACTGTGGCAATGAGAGAGGAACTGGTGATCACTTTGTGGGAGGAAAGAGGGAGGGTTTGCTCAGAGGGGTTCCAGCCCATGGAGTGAGGGCCAGGGTAAATGGCAAAGGTTTAGTTTGGGCCTTTGAGCTCTGCCCTTTTCTGAGGCACCCCTAGTGCTGCTGGAGGGGAACACTTTCGCCTGGAACAGCGGATCCAGGAATATGGGTTGAAGGTGGGTACCAGCCTGCAAAGTGAAACTGCAGCTCTGCTTACTGAGCACATGCACTTGAAGTCAGTGTTCCACTGCTTCCAAACCCCATGGAAGTGTTTGACCAGGGAGGCAAGCACACACGTGTGTGCTGTGTGGGCCAGCCCAGAGGGGTGAGGGTGCCCCTGCCCCACATTAACATGCAAATTCTGGCTGCAAACTCCAGTGCCAGGAGATGGGGTTGACTTTGCTTCTTCACATGTAGGCTGGAGTTGGAACCAAAGTGTTCTCTGTGCAGCAAGTGGTGGCTGTTGAGTAAAGGGGCCTCTGCACCACCTTCCCCTTGATTTTCCAGGGGTGAGGGAGGACACATTTCTGCACAACACGATGAGTGTGCTTTAATAAAGGCCACGAGTGAGCAGTTCCTTCAGCTGTCTTGATAATTTCTTAAGCAAGACGGGCAAAGGATCTTCTTTGTGGATCTGAAGGGGTTGCTGTTGGCATGTGATTCTTGTAAGCTGCAAGAGGGGAGATTTAAATTAGGTACTGGGAAGAAACATTTTCCTGTGAGGAT
The DNA here is from genome assembly GCA_033558235.1 of Neomorphus geoffroyi. Taxonomy (NCBI): domain Eukaryota; kingdom Metazoa; phylum Chordata; class Aves; order Cuculiformes; family Neomorphidae; genus Neomorphus; species Neomorphus geoffroyi. Next base: position 1,642,054 of record JAUMJM010000037.1, read on the forward strand.
GGGGAGGCCCTGGCCCAGGTTGCCCAGAGAAGTGGTGCCTGCCCCATCCCTGCAGGTGTTCCAGGCCAGGTTGGATGGGGCTTGGAGCCCCCTGATCAAGTGGGAGGTGTCCCTGCCCATGGCAGGGGGTGGCACTGGATGGGCTTTGAGGTACTTTCCAACCCAAACAGTTCCATCATTCTGTGATCCAGCAATGCGCTCACACAAGAAGGGGTGAGATGGCTTTAGTCCATGTGTCCATGGAACACTCAGAAGCAGAGGGGACCACAAGGCTTTGGGTGCCCCTGATAACAAACATCTCAGTAGGAGCTTTAACAAAATAAGTCCCCAAAACTGCCTGTACCTGCCTCTTTGTTTGAGGGCCTAAACCCACCGCTTGCTTAGACCCAGCTTGTAGAGCCTTGTAAAGGGGCAGGCAGGGGATCAGACCCTGAAAGGGTCTGGAAAGTGTTGTAGGGCAAGTGAGTCCCCAGCGGTGCTCGCTAGTGGACTGCCAGTAGAGACTAACAGCCCTCTCCTGCCGGCAGATGTGTTTGCCTTGGCACTGGCCATTCAGGAGATGACCGCAGCCACACGTAAAGCTCGCAGAATGCTGTGGTGCGCGCTCCAGATGACCCTACCAAAGTCTGCAGCTGGAAAACCAGATCCAGAGAAAGCAGCTTGGGAGATGGTGCAGCCTGAAGAGAAAGGGTGTGAAAACACAAACAGCTGCGGCGTCCTGCAGGAAAAGTCTGATGGAAACAGACACTGAGGAAACAGCGGCAGCATTCCATGGCTCGTGTGTGTGAGAGAGGGTACTGATTGGTTTTAATTATTTGTGAAGTCTGACCTACTGATATTTGTATTAAATGCTGTCTTGACAGGGAGTTGGGGTCACTTTGAGGGCTCTCGCATTCTACTTCAACTGTTAACATTGCAGGCAGCTTCAGAATATGGGAACGCTGCACTAGGGAAGGTTAACTTAAAAAATAATCAGACTAATTGTTTAACAAGCAAATGCTATTTAACTTCTGCATGTGAACCCTGGCGCACAACTCTTCGTTACGTTCTTTTTAGTTTGGTTTTAGGAAATAGGTTTTAAAATAATGATTCTTAAGGATGGGAGGTTGACAGGGTGTCCCGCCAGGATTGGGTAAGATTGTGATATAAAACAGTTTCCTTATCAAACAAATAGCTGAAAACAGGAAGGAAAAATGCTAAGAATACCCAGTATTCATGTAAAATTAAATATTTAAAGTATATCAATATTTATGAATTCGAGATTTTAGAATCCAAGTCAGTAGAACCTGGTGCATCTCCTCTGACAAAATTACTGGTGTGACCAAATTGCTGTTGTGAAACCATGCAAGTAGTGATGTTCAAATCGCTTGGGTGTGCTTGTGGGGAAAGAAGGAGCCTCTGTTTTAAAGTACTTAAAGAGAATCAAAACACAACACGCACACAGGATTGTCCTTCAAAAAGCTGTGCAGCAGCTGGGATGATGAGTAGCGTTTTTAATGGCTTCAGAGAGATATCACAAAGTTTTGACATTTAGGTTTTAAAGTTGCTCTTTTAATGAGTTTGGTTTGAGATGTGGTTGTTGTATTTTAGACCTAGTGGTTTTCCATGGCAGTTCTGACAGCCACCAGTGCCTGGTGTTTCTCTGTGTATCCCGATTCGTATGGCACACACAGAACTTATTGCCGGATCGGAAATTTTGGCATTATGGCCTGGGAGATGGGGGTTCACCTTCCAGCTCCATGTGTATAATGTGTTTATTAAATTCATGCAGCTGTCCTTGCCTGGATGCCCTTGTATTTTACATGTCTGTGTTCTCCCTTCCTTTGGAAATCCTGGGCCCCACAAGGGGCAGTCGCAGCCTGTAAATTGTCATGAGATGATGAGAGAGAAACAGAAGGAGCTCAGCAGAGGTGAGCGGGTGTCTGATCGCTAACAGGGCTGTGATACTGCCAGACCAAGATATTGTGGCGGGAGAACCTCATTGCTGTATTGCGGGTGGTTGTGATGCGTTGCTGTTGACAGCACCACTGTACTGACTGCTAGGAAATAAAGTGGCTTTTGTTGGAGCACCTTTGTCTGCATTTGTCTCCCAGAACTCGATCCATGCCCAGGGATGTGGTTTTCAGGAAGTTACTGAGGTGTCTGAAGAGTCTGATAACACTTGGACTGGATCCGGCATTCCGTCTGTTGAGTCCTCAGCAGCAAACATAGGCGTTTACACATGGTGGGGAGCTGGTGGGGGTGGAGGAGGAGCTTAGCGGACCCAGATGGCTGCAGGGATTCCCAGCATCTCAGGGCTGACCTGCAGTTAGATTTCCTGCTCTGTCCTTGCAGTTCTGGTCGCTCCTCGGCCCAGGCTGCGCCCAGAGTGGTCTGGGGGCTCGGAAGCCTCTCACAGTGATGGCCTTTGGCTGGGCAGGCTGGCTGAGCATCGCCTCCATCAGACTGGGCAGTGCCTCTGCCAGAGCAGTGTGAGACAGTGGTGGTACTGGGATTGCACTCCTGTGGAAAGGAATGGCTGGAACATCAGCCAAAGCAAGGGAAGAAGTGCATGTGTGCAGGGAGCCAAAGCTGCAGGCTTTTGCCTGCGAGTCTGGTTGTTCACAGGCTCCGTGCTGTTGGAGAAACTTGTGCAGTCATTTCAGTGCCCCCATGGAAATCCCAGGAGTCTGGCTGAGGGTTTATGCCTGCTCCATCACTTCCTTGGTGCTGATGGCAGCCACGTGCTCCTGAGTATCCCAAATATTGGCCTGGTATCAGTGTCCAGCTCTGCTGGGGTGACAGTTGGACTGGCATCGAATCAATGGCAGAACTTGCTGCTGTGGGATTGCAGCAGCCCAGCAGTGTTCGCAGCCAGGTATAGCTGAGTCACGACCACAGCGCTCCTGGGCTCCCACCACCGGCAGCTGGCGAGGCTGGGGCTCTCCTGCTCTGCCCCAAACCACGGGGCCGGGGGGCTTCCCTTGCTTCTGCTTCCCTGTTCTCAGAAGGGCTGCTCGCAGCAGCAGGATGGAGTCTCACCGGGTGAGACCAGCGGCTGCTCTGTGGGTCTGTGCAGGGAGCGTCCTTTGAACCTGTGCCCTTAGACCCCTGCAAACCCCTCTGGAATGTCCACAGCCCCGTGTTCTCTGACTGGCTCTGGAGCCTGGCAGCGGGTAGGGGCCTTGTCTGACCTCTGCAACCAAAGGGCTCCAGAAGCTGTGACTGGGTTGGAGCTGCACCTCTCCAATCCTCTGCTTGCATTCCACTTGGAAGCAGAGGTTTGGGGAAGGTCAGCCAGGACACAGAGCTCTTGGTGCCAGGACCGCGGGTGTTGCTGCCAGGGCTTCCAGTGCCAGGGGAAGCGTTAAATCGCCCTAGGGAACCGGCAGCTTCCCAAACCCGCATGTATCCACGGCTCAGTGCCCTCAGCTGCATCCCAGGGGTGCAGGGTAAGAGCAGTCCCTGTACCGGTGTCACTGTGGAGTCCTGGGGACAACCATAGCTCCACTGCTCTGCAAGGGCCACAGGAAGAGGTGAAGGGCAGCTCTGCAGCCTGGGAAAGGTGGGGTGATGGGCTAGTGGAATGGGAAATGCTGCTGCTGTGTGAGGGGAGCCCACCACAACCCCCACTCAGACAAAGAGGAACCCACTCCTTGGCCAATCAGCTTTATTGTTTATTAAGCAGTTCAACACACTTGCAGCAGCTGATCAGGCACCACCACCTGTTAATCGGAGCAGTGCAGAATGCAGGTGCTGGGACAGCCCCAGCAGGAGCTGCTGGGAGAATACGGTGCCAACGAACATGGCAGCCAGACTGCAAAGCAGCGCTGGGGTGAGGCACCACAGCTCCTCCTGCACACCCAGCTTACAGAAATCAGCGTTGTCCCCAGAGACAGGTGACAGCGTCACAAAACCGGCAAGTTCTGAGCCCTTGTGGGTGGGAGAAGCACTTGGCTGTGTCGGGTGAGGCAAAGCAGCTTTTAAACCCTGCACATCCACGTCACTCACAGCTGCTCAGCACCAAAGCCTTGGCTCTGGCAACCACTGGAGACATCACAGTCAGCCTTCACCCATGCTACCTCAGGGAGTGCTGTTCTCCAGCTACCAGCACGGAGCCTTAAAACAGCACACGGATTGGAGCAATTCACTTCTGTTCAAATCAGGGCATGTTTTCCTTACTGAGCACCTGTGCGTGATGAAGATATTTCCCAGCACTTTCTTTCTCCAGCTGCAGAGCGGCGCTTGCCTTCACCGAGATCAGCTCCGATGCTGGCTCACCCACAATGGAGACGAAGCGCTGCTCTCAGCAGCACGAATACAGGCATTTGCAAATGGTCGGCATAAATAAATTCACGTTTGCCCTGCAGCAGCACATCCACAATTCCGTGTTGGCGAGGGGCTCTGCTCCGTTCCCAAATCACAGCATGCTGCCCTGCAGGTCTCTGCTGGCAGGAGGACTGAGCTGGCTTGGAAGCCTTGTCCTAAATCTTTGCTTGAAGGAGTTAAAGCAAAAACTGACCGATTAACAACACGGACACAATTCCATCATGGGCCACGATGACAGACAGGGATGTCTGACACCACCAGCGCAGGGTGGCTCCACAGAGCAGAGCTCCCTGCAAAGTCTTTTCAAGAAACAAAAAGAAAAGGAAAGGCTTCTGAAGAGCCCCGTGCCCAGAACTGCTGCTGCTTTTCAAACACACACTGTAGTTTTAATTAATTTTAACTCTTGCAAGTCCAACTGGAAAACCCTGGCTACCGCTTCCGCTCGCCCTTCTGTGTCCTTTTCTTCTCCTTTTCCTTTCGCTCCTGCTTGGCCAGCTTGTCCTTCTCTCGCTGGAGTTTATCTTGCTCTTTCTTCTTCTGGAACTCATCACGCAGCAGCTCCCGTTCCAGCTTCCTGGCATTCAGGACGTCCTCCACATTTGTGTTGCGGAACAGCGCTGGCAGGGTGTTAAGGGCTTACAACACACGGCTCCTGCTCGGCAGTTTATTTGGGAACACTGGGTCCAGCACACGGATGTTTATTCTCCCCCCACATTCTGACTCCCACTTCAGCTTCCTCACCAAGCAGGTAAGGGATTTGGGAATGAGGAGTGAGACAGGAAAAAGGAACATCCATTTTTCCAAATAGAGGAGCCATGCAGAGTAAATGCACGCTCCCTGGACAAGGACTTTTCCAAGAAAAATCAAGTTACCTGCAGGTTTCCCGGACTAATACAGAAAAACACTTGGAAAACCCCTGTGCACCTGAGGAAGGAACTCTATCCCTGCAGCATGGCTCCCTCAGGGGATTCCCCACACCTGACGCTGTCACCTCTCTGTTCCCATGTACACCTGGGGCCGGGAGCTAATGCCAGGGGTTCCATCCCTGTCCCAGGCTGCATCCCACCTGTCCCTGGAGATGTCCCTCTGTCTCCCAGCGGTCCCCGCTCATGGATGGGAACGGCGCTGCGCAGCGCTGGTGGGGGCAGGTCTGCCTGAAGGCTGTAGACGGAGCGGATGAGGCAGCTCAGCCCACGCATCACCACGGCCTCGTGCTCCGTGCTCTCCCTCCTGCAACAGCAAATGCTTTGGGAAGAGCACTGGGAAGAGTGAATGGGCCATCTCTCCTCCCTCCCATCCCAAGGACAAGGATAATTTAGGTGTCACCTTTTAATTATGTGATCAAATCTGCTTCCATCTGACACCTGCCAGCTGCAGAGCTCAAGGAATGTCCCAAATTCCTCTGTTGAGAAAAACATGGAATACATGGCCCTTGCTCACCACTAAAGTGCAGCTGCAGCGCAGCCACACGAGTTTCCCTGTGGTTGGTTTCAGTTGCACTTTTAGTGATTCCTGATGGGATTTGCCTCTCTGGACCCAGCTGTTAAACTGATGTCTGGGAGTTATCCTGGTTAATAACCACCTTCTGTGGGGCTTCAGAGAGGGTGGAGGTGGGAAGGAAGGAAGAGAGGAGAGAAAAGGGAATGATGGGATCAGTCCCAGCTGTGCATGCAGGGCAGGGAGCAGATGGAGCCCGGGAGGTTGGGCTACCCAGGAAGAAAAATGTATCACCACCCGTCAATGATGGCCCTGAAGAAACCAGGAGTAGCAACACAGGTGAGGAAGAATGGGAAGCTCACCGTGGAAGCTGCCTTCCTTCAAAAAGCCTGGATCACCGAAAACTCAAAGGATACATTTTTCTGATCCAATATTTACAGCATTCCCGGTTGATCCATCCTGCTCATCCCCGCCAGTGAGAGAATTAAGGAAATACAGACATGGGGAATGAACTTGTGCCTCTGTCCAGTGGCTCAAACCCCATCAAACAATGATTGTACCACACGAGGAGCCCCTCGCGGTGCTCGTGGAAGGCCTGGCACACACACCTCACTCAGCTCTGATCAGTGCAATTCCCTCCCTTCAGCCCTGCTCTTCAAGGAAGAACGTGCTCTGCAGAGGCAGCTGTAAACCCTCTGCTCCACACAGGCTCACACTGAAGGGGATCCTTTCAGCAGGTATCTCAGCAGAAAGCAAAAGCCGAATTCTGAGTTCCTGGGAGGCGATTCCCTCCTCTGCTGCAACGCACCTGGACACGGCAAACCCTGCCCAGCCAAGCACTGTTGGGGGGAAAAAACAGTCCCAAAGAAGTCCCTGGTCATGGCTCTCCACAGACCGGGAGCTTCCATGCTTTTTTCCATGGAAGTTATTCTACCATGGAGAAGAACAATGGAAAAGTTTCCCCAGTTCCCCCCACCGGACACTGCAAAGCTGGGCGAGCATCAGAGATGTTCAATAAATGCTGCCCTTCAAAGCACCGGGTCTGAGCCAGGCCAGGAAAAGGATATTCCTCCTCGTCTGTCACGTTGGCGTACTGGGCCAGCAGGGCAGCTTTCCGCTCTTTCTCCTCCTGGGAGACCTCCTTTGGCTTCACCACGATCCTGGCCTGCTTCTCCATCATGCTGGTGATGGCCTGGATCTCATCTGGAGGGGAGAAGAGTCAGAACGTCAGCCGAGCTCTGCAGCCGTGGCAACGAGGTCCCAGCTGAGGTACTCCACGCACTGCTGCTTCCTGCCTCTGCGGTCCCAAAAGGCTCCAGCCCTGTCTCAGGCTGTGTCCCACCCATCCCTGGGGACAAGGACAACGAGCTACAGGGAGAACCTTGCCCCAAAACATCTTCCAAGGTCAGCAGCGGTGCTGCCAGCACAGAGCCAGTTGGGAATTCAGTCCTCCTGGAACTCCTGGAGGCCACCAAGGCAGCAGCACAGGCCAGCGCAGTGATGGGACACCAGCTCCTCCTGGCCAGGAGAAATTCCCCTTGCTGCATGTGCTGTTTTCCCCAGAGCAAGGGAAGGTTCACAGTGGATCTCTGTGATCAGTCAGACCCTGGCTAACCCAAAGCCTTTTTACTCCAAATTGCTTTCTCCTTTGTTTAAAAGCGGCCGAATTCATTTCACCACGTACTTAAACCACATTAAATAGGAATCTGGAAAACCAGCAGTGACAGATGGGTTTAATGCTCCCTCTTTCCTCTCAACCCAGGGAAGTGAGCAGGGATTTGCCTCCCAGTGCTGGAGGTTTGTGAAAGGGAACTGAAAAAATCCTACAGAAAAAAAACCCAACGTGCTTTTCCTCAAAGAGTTCTGTGAGCCCCAGGAGCAGCCAGAGGGAAACTGCTCGTCCCCAGTGCAGGTTTCCACATCAAACAGTAAATAAGTGAGGGCAGTGAGAAGCAAATCAGATCTGCACGTCACAGCGCTGGGTTTAGCTCCTGCCAGGCTGAACATGCAGCTCTGCCTCGGTGAGGCCCTGCAAAGGACTCGTGCTGCGGGGAGAGGCCCAGCGAGCAGCCACACTACCTTCTTTCTCCTCTTTGGTGTCAACAATCTGAGACTCAGACCACTTCTCGACCACCTCCCTGCAAACATCGTTCAAGAGATCTTCTTCCTAGTGAGGGAAAAGAGACTTCTTGGTGTTGGAACATGTGACTCTGCTGTGAACAGGCATGGATCACAGGAAAAGAACCAGCTGCAACATATCCGAACACTCAGCAATAAACACGAGCAGGACAGCTCTTCACACAGGATTCAGCACAGACGGATGGGAGAGCACGAGTGACAGCATCATGAAATGGTTTGGGTTGGAAGGGACCGCAAAGTTCCACCCCCACCGCCATGGGCAGGGACACCTCCCACTGGATCAGGGGGCTCCAAGCCCCATCCAACCTGGCCTGGAACACCTCCAGGGATGGGGCAGCCACCACTGCTCTGGGCAACCTGGGCCAGGGCCTCCCCACCCTCACAGCAAAACATTTCTCCCTGAGATCTCATCTCAGTCTCCCCTCTTACAGCTCAAAACCGTTCCCTCTCATCCCGTCCCTGCACTCCCTGATCCAGAGCCCCTCCCCAGCTTTCCTGGAGCCCCTTTCAGCACTGGGAGGCTGCTCTAAGTTCTCCTCACAGCCTTCTCTTCTCCAGGCTGAATAACCCCAACTTTCTCAACCTGTCTTCATACAGGAGTTGCTCCAGACCTCTGATCATCTCCGTGGCCTCCTCTGGACTCACTCCAACAGCTCCCTTTTCTTCCTGTGCTGAGGACACCAGCACTGGATTCAGGGCTCCAGGTGGGGTCTCACCTGACTGGAGAGGGGCATGTGCTGCATTTCCTTGTTGGCACAGCTCAGGATCAGCTGGGCAGGCAGGAGGAGTCAAGGCTGTTGTCCTTCAGCCCCGCAGTGCCCCAGGAGATCCACATCATGAGGTTGGTTTGCCTTTCCCAGCGCACAGCTCTAACACCACGGCAAGCTCTCCAGCAGCCACAGCCCCCAAACACCCGGAAGAGGCAACTGGGATATCTGCACTGTAGACATCTCCTGCCCAGCATCATCTCTCTCTCTCAAGCAAGGCCACGGAGCCACTGCTCAAAGCCACCTCCTTATCAGTCTCACTAAATCAGAATGGATACCACATGGGTCAGGACTGGCATGGAGGGGAAGCCACCCTGGGGGTCCTGACAGACAGACTCTCTATCCCCACCAGCAGTGACATCCCGGTCTACTCATCCTGCCTGGAGCACCAAACACAACCTAGAGGTGGCAGAGGAACGTGCTCACCCTGCTCTGGGTCACTGAGAAAGACTTTAAAATGCAGGGAGAAAGGAGAAACATCCAGCCAGTGGCAGGACCGTGTTCCCATTGCCAGATCCTCTGCCTGTGGAGCTCCACCACGACCAACTCTCCCCAGCGCCTACGTACGGCTTCTCAGGGGACCGGTCACTGCCAAAATTCCAGTTGCAGCAGGGGACAGGAGACATGCTGTGCCACCAGATCTCAGCACAGCCTCCCTGTGGGATTACCACAATCCTGATAAAACACAAAAGTGTTTTGAGGAGTTACAGCTGGATGTGCATGGAAACACCAGCTCCAGCACAGCCGGAGGAGCTCTCCCAGCCCGTGGGCACAAAGGGCATTGAGTGCCAGGAAAGGATCCTGCCCAGTGGCCACGCTCCCCTGACTGTAGGGAACATGGGAATCAAAGCTGGAAAATGATGAGCAACCTTATGTTAAACCAGGAAAGAAGGTTGGGAGAGAGACATTGCCTGGATGCTTGGTTTCATTGTGCAGTGACTGCTTCCCTGGGGAGCTGTTCCAGTGCTCCAACACCCACTGGGGGAAGAACGTCTTCCTAAGGTCCAACCTAACCCTCCCCTGGCATCTTCCTGCCATCCCCTCCAGTCCCATCATGGGTCACCAGAGAGAAGAGCTCAGCTCCCGTTTCCCCTCCCTCCCTTGGGAGAAGGCAGGGAACAGCCATGAGATCCCCCCCGTCTCCTCTTCTCCAGCTGAACAGACCAAGGGACTTCAGCCTCTCCTCACACGCCTTCCCCTCAGACCCTTCCCCAGCTTTGTGGCCTCCTCTGGACGCTCTCCAGGACTTTGATGGCACCTCACGTTCCACGTGTGAGAGAAGCGGTGGAGTTCAGAGAGCTGAGGGTGCCACAGCCAAATGTCCTCATCTGGTCCTGTCCCCAAACAAACCAGAGGTGATGCTGGGTCAGAGGGCAGTAAATATGGAGAAAAAGTAAATATGGAAAACAGAAGCGGAGTGGAATCTGATTTAACAAGAACTGAATGGATCTCAGCTCTAAGTTTCCTGATCTGAAATGGTTATGTCTGAATAAACAGAGGGAGCCACACGTGGTGCTGTCAGGAGCAGGGAATCACAGCCATTGAGCACAGAGGTCGCCTGGCACTGATGTTTGTGAGGGTGGTCAAAAACAGACAGAAAAAACAAATTCCAAAAGGAATTTGGGAACAGAACAAAGAGACTTGGCAAAAATGGCTCCAAATGAAAGATTTTTCTAGAAGCCAGCACAGAAATGAGCAGTCAACAGGGAAACGGACAACAACTAAAAAAGTGATTAAAAGTGTGAAGGCTCGAGAGGGGAGAAGGGTTTGGAGGGACTGTGGAGAAACCAAACTGAGCTGAACTGAAGAGGGGAGCAGCAGGGCTGCAAGAACAGCCCCAAAGACCACGAACACAGCAACCCTGCACCAGCTCCAACCGGGCAGCAGCGCTGAGGAGGGGAAACATCATCACCCTGTGGGGCAGAACCTGCTCCAGTGCAGAGACAGCACAGCGAGAGCCATGGGAGCGTCCAGGGATGAGACACAGGCTCTGCCTGGTGATGGCAGGAAGAGAGTCTGGTAATTACAGGCAGATTAATTAACCTCAGCTACTCCAGAGCAGGTGTTTTGTTCTCCCCCATGCCACCACGATACCCCATTGCTTCTCCCATTACTTGAGGCATAAAGGCAAAGCCAGGCCCCACTGCTGGTGCCGCAGGGTAGGAGGGGGTGGTGCAAGCAGCGAGGGAGCTCTCTGGAAAATGGCAGGCAGGCAGTGAACAGAAGGAATTATGGGATAGAGTTACCTAGGATAACAAAAAGTTGGTTGTAGCGACCAAGCCCCTTTGGGTTTTGTGCTCCCCAGCCCCATGAGGTGGCAGTTGGTGGTCCCAGATGGCACCAGACAGCAGTGCCCGCTCACTGCCGAGTGTTTGATGCTACAGAACACCTGGCTGTGCAGCACCCCAAGATACAGGCACAGCAAACACCTGGCAGCTCCCAAAGGAGAGGCTGCTGGACACAAATCCCTTTTTGCACTCCCCTAACTCTTTCCCAGAAAAGCCCCCCTGAACCCCAGGCCCTGGTGGTGCTGGAACGGGCGCGCCACGGCGGGCACGGCCACAGTGCAAGGGAGGAGATGTGACCGGCCGGGCCCTGACGCTGCTGTCCTGGAGAAGGCTGAGGGGAGACCTCATCTCTCTCTGCAGCTCCTGAAAGGAGGTTGTGGTGAGGTGGGTGCTGGGCTCTTCTCCCAAGGATCAAGGGACAGGACGAGAAGAAATGGCCTCAAGTTGCACCAGGGGAGGGTTAGACTGGATACTGGGAAAATGCCTTTACTGACAGAGCGGTGAAGCCCTGGCAGAGGCTCCCAGGGCAGCGGTGGAGTCTCCATCCCTGGAGGGGTTCAAAAGCGCGGGGCTGTGGCACTTGGGGACATGGTTTAGTTGGCACGGTGGGGTTGGTCTGACGGTTGGACTGGATGAGCTCAGAGGGCTTTTCCAACCTCAGTGATTCCATGGTTCTGTGATTCTATCACTGAGCCCCCCAAAAGGATCTGTTGTTCAAAGCCACCCCTAAGCCCGACTCGGGCAGTGCCACAAACCCACCCAGCTCCTGGTAAGGCCTGTGCAAAACCAGGAGCAACCCCTCCCGCCCCCTCCCCACACACAGTGGGCCCCACAACACCCACTCAGCATCTGACCAGCCTGGAAACAGCAACAGCCCCCCCGGCAAAGAAAAAACACCCCCACAGCACCCACAGCCCCCAGAAGATGCCCCAGAGGGGCTGGGGACACCCCCAGGAAGGGGAGAATTGGAGGGGTGTCCAACTGGGCTGAGGGGAACAAGTGGGGCTGGGGCAGAGGGGGAGGCTGGAGGGGGCATCCTGGGCTGAGGGGGAAGGGGGGCTGTTAGCCTGGTGGGGGATCTGAACCCCCTGGGGGAGGGAGCTGGGTTGGCCTGAGGGGACCCTGGGCTGAGGTTGGGTGGGGGGAGGCTGGAAGAGGGGCCCTGAGATGGGGGCAAAAGGGGGGGGGGGTGTCTGTTGGGCTGGGAGGGTCTGACCGGACTAAGGGGAAGCAGTTGGGCTGGGGGGGAAGGGGTGTGTTGGCCAGGGGGTCCTGGGCTGAGCGGGGGGGGGGGGGCTGGATGGACGGGGCTGTTGGGTGGGGGGACACACCCTGGGCTGCAGGTGCCCTGAGATGGGGGGATTGTTGGCCTAGGGGGAGGGAGCTTGGCTGAAGGGGGGGCCCTGGGCTGAGTGCGGTTGGGGGGCTGAAGGGGATGCCCTGAGATAGGGGGAAAGGGGGGGCTGTTGGCCTTGGGGGGTGTGTGTCCACTGGTAGGGTGTTGGGCTCAGGGGGGACCCTGGACTGAGTGTGTGTGTGTGGGGGGGCCTGGATTGAGGGGCCTGAGATGGGGGGAAAAGGGAGGCTGTTGAGCTGTGGGGGGAATTTTGACTGCCCTGGGGGGAGGAAGCTGACTTGGGGGTGGGGGAGAACCCTGGGCTGAGGGGAGGGGGCCACCCTGGCCTGGGGGTGCCCAGAGCTGAGGAGGAAGGGGGAGTTCTTGGCCCGGAGGGGTCCTACTTGGAGAAGGGGAGGGATCCAGGCTGAGGGGGACCCTGGGCTGAGAAGTAAGGAAGGAGAGGTTGTTGGCCTGGGGGGGAACGGACAGGGCTGAGGGGAGGGACCCTAGGCTGAGTGGGAGTGGGGGGGCTGGAGGGAGGGTCCTGAGGTGGGAGGAAAGGAGGGGGGGGGGGGGCTGAGGGGAAGCAGCCAAGCTGGGGTGGGGGGAGTTGGGGGCCTGGAGGGGACGCTGGGTTTCAGGGGCCTGGTCTGAGAGGGAAAAGAGAGGGCGGGGGAGGTGTTGGCCTGGGGTCGGTGGGATTCTGACTGGTCTGAGCGGAGGGAGCCAGCCTGGGGTGCGAACCCCGGGCTGGGGGGGTGGGTGGGCTGCAGGGGGGGACGGGGGGAATGGGAAGAACCGATGGGGCTGCGCTGGGGGAACTGGGCTGGAGGGGGGATCCCGGGCTGAGTGAGGGGCCCTGAACTGCGGTGGGAAGGGGGCAGGGTTGAGCTGGAGGGGGAGCGGGGCTGGGGGGTCCCCGAGCTGGGGGTGGGGGGAGCGGGGCTAGGGGGCCCCTGAGCTGGGGGGCCCCTGAGCTGGGGGCGGGGAGCGGGGCTGGGAGGGTCCCTGAGCTGGGGGGGGGAGCGGGGCTGGGGGGTCCCCGAGCTGGGGACGGGGGGCTGGGGCCCAAGGCTCGGGAGCGCCGGGCGGGTGGCGCTCCCCGGGAGGAGCCCCCGTCAGGCCGGTCCCTCACCAGGCAGGCGGCCAGGACCCCGCGCAGCGCCTCGAGGCGCTCCTGGGCGCTGTCGGCCTCTCGCAGCAGCCCCGCGATGTACGCGCCGTACACGCCCGGCTCCAGCCCCAGTGGCTCCAGCCGCGCCTGCAGCCACGCCGGGAACCCGAGCGCCGCCTCCGCCATCTTGCGCGGGGGGGGGGGGTGGGGGGGGCCGCGGGGGGAGGCGGTGCGACGGCGGCCGCGCGGGGACAAACCTAGGGAAACAGCGAAGCGCCGAGAGCACCCAGTGCAACGGCGGCTGCAAACAGGCAGTGAAATAAAACGTTCTGTCAGAGGGACATTCTGTGTAACGTGCAAAAAATGCTATCTGAGGGACATTCTATCATGCTATCAGAGGGAAATTCTAATTTTCACTGAAATGAAACTTTACTTTAGCTTAAATCAAAATATTCCACTGTTTGCAGTACTGCTTATTACATCAAGATCATTGAGTCCAACCTTACCTGTCCACTGCTAAACCATCCCTGAGCATATTATCTGCCCGGCTTTTGAACCCCTCCAGGGATGGGGATTCTGCCCTGGGCAGCCTCTGCCAGCGCTCTGCCAATAAAGATATTTTTTCCAATATCCAATCTAACCCTCCCCTGGTGGAACTCGAGGCCGTTTCCTCTCATCCTATCACCTGCAACTTGACAGAAAAGATCAACACCCATCTCGCTACAACCTCCTTTTAGGGAGCTGTAGACAACAATGAGGTGTCCCTTCAGCCTCCTTTTCTCCCGGCTGAACAACCTCATTCAACCCCATTCCCCACCACTCTCTGGACTTGGTCATGCAGACAGTTTTTCACCCAGCCGAGCCCCCCAGGCCAGGCCAAGGGCAGCAGTTTGTCAAGCAGAATGCTCTGGGAAACAGTGTCATAGAGTCATGGAATGGTTTGGGTTGGAAGGGACCTCAAAGCCCAGCCAGTGCCACCCCCTGCCATGGGCAGGGACCCCTCCCACTGGATCAGGGGGCTCCAAGCCCCATCCAACCTGGCCTGGAACACCTCCAGGGATGGGGCAGCCACCGCTGCTCTGGGCACCCTGGGCCAGGGCCTCCCCACCCTCACAGCAAAACATTTCTCCCCAAGATCTCATGTCAATCTCCCCTCTTTCAGCTGGAAAACATCACCCTTTGTACGCCCGCAGCAACCCCTCCAGATCCACAAAACGGACCCTTCGCCCATCTCAGAGGCCTTTGTCAACCGGGCGATTCTTTGGTTCTACAAGATGGGTGAAGGAACAGCTCGTTCGCGGCCTTTATTAAAGCACAGAGATCGTGTTGTGCAGAAACGTGTCCCTCCCACTGCTGAAAAACCAAGGGAAGGAGTTTCCCAGGCCCCTTTGCTCCTCACCCACCCCTTGGCGACACCCACAGCCCCGCCCCGCGCGCCGTGCCCGGGCGGAGCGCGGTTCGCGGGGGTTTCCTGTCCCGACGCGGCCGCCGTACGGGGGGTGGGGCGGGCGCCATGGCGAGGCCGCTCCGCGGGAAGGTTTTCTACCTGGACCTGCCGGGCGGGCGCGGCGCGCGGGACCTGGCGGCGGCCATCGGGCACCTCGGCGGGGTGAGCGGCACCGGGCCCCCTCGGACCGGGGACTTCCCCCCCCCTTCCCCCTCTGTCCAGTCGCGCCTCCCCACCCCAGGCCGATTCCCCCCTCACCCTCTCAGCCCAAGGGTCCCCCCCTTCCCCCAGGCTCCCTCCAGCCACCCACCCTCCCCCTAAGGCTGAGCTCCCTCCGCTCAGCCCAGTCAGACTCCCACGATCCCTCCTTCTCCTTCCATTCAGGCCACCCCCCAGGCCAATGCCCCCCCCCCTCGCTTCCAGCCCTGGCGCCACCCCAGCAGCCCAAGACCTCCCCCTCGGCCCGGCTCCCTCCCCTCGGCCCGGTCAGCGTTCCCACGGGCCAACACCAACACCCCCCCTTCCCCTCAACGCGGGGCACCCCCCCATCTTCCCACAGCCCAGGGTTCCCACTCCAGGCCCTCCTTTACTCCTCCCGCCCAGCCCGAGTTCGTTCCCCTCCCCCCTAGCCCGGCTTCCTCCCCTCAGCCCGATCGAGCCCCTCCTCAGGCCAACTTCCCCCCCTCACCCTCTCAGCCCACGGACCCCCAATCCCCTTTACCTTCCAGCCCAGCCCAGAGCCATCCCCCCGCCCCTGCCCAAGGTCCCCCTTTACCTCAGACCAGGGTCCCCACCCCCACCTCCCGAGATCAACACCCTGCCTGACCGTCTTAGCCCAAGGCTCCCCAATTCCCCTTTTCTCCAGCCCAGTCCCTCTCCAGCCCAGGGTTCCCTTTCCAGGTCCCCCCTTCCCCTGCTCCAGCCCAACTTCCTTTCCTCAGTCTGGTCAGGCCCCCCCCCAGGCCAACGCCACAACCCCTCCTGGAGTCGCGGGCAATTTGTCTTCTCCCCCCCCCCCCCAGCCCAGGCCCCGCCAGCCCAGGGTTACCCCCCCACCTCACCCCCCCAGCTCGGTTCACTCCCTTCAGCCCAGTCAGACCTCCCCAGGCCAACACACCCTCCAACCCCCTCCCCAGCTCAGAGCATCACCCAACGCCTACACAGCCACCCGCCTACCTGAGGCCAGGGCCCCCCCATCCCAGCTGCCACCCCTCGTCCCAAGGTCCCCTCAACCCCCCTTCCCCCTCAGCTCAGGGATTCCTTAGGCCAACAGCTTCCCTCACCCCCCCTTCCCAGCTTAGCTGTCCCCTCCTGGCCCAGCTACCTGCCTCATCCCTCCCAGCCTACCCCTCTCCTTCTCTTCTCTTAGTATTTCTCTCTCTGCTCTCTTTTTTAACAGTTTCCTTGTTTTCTTGCTCACTCCCAGTGTTGATTCCATGTGGAGATGCAGCCGCCCACTCGCCTCCTCATCTGTGCTCTCTGCTGGAGCCCTCACAGGGTCCTTGGGCAGCGCAGTCCCACTTGCGGGTGCATTCTCCTGCCCTTGGGGTGGTGGTGACTGGTTGCCTCCCATGGGAATCCCTTCCAGTCAGGGGTAACCGGTTGCCTGGCCTTGGGAGCACCTTCCAGTGGGTAGCATCTGGTTGCTTGGCTATGGGGGCTCCTCCTAGGCCATGGTAACTGGTTGTATGGTTACGGGGGCATCTTTCAGTAGGTGCTAACAGGTTACTCAGTGATGGGAGCATCTTCCCTGGTTGCTCGGTTCTCCCTCATCCCTCGCAGGCACCTGTGGGAGTTTAATTTTATAGGGAAGCTGTAGGACTTCCAAATGTTTCCTGGAATTCACCATAAGATGAAGAAGGGCAACGCCAGCCAAGTCTCTTCTCTCGTGTAGCTGTGTGCTTTTCTCTTGCTTTCTCAGAAAAGCCATTGGGCCCCTTCTCCCTGAGAAGCTGTTGTTTGCATGGATTCATGTGATGTTCTTCTTGGCCTCTCCCATTTTCTTTAGTGCTGATATTGCTCACCAGTTCCTTAGATCCTTTCCCAGTTTGCAGCATCACTTCAGCTGGAGCTGAGGACTGGCAGCTGCCATTCCTGTTTCAACTTTCGGTTTCCTCATGACTCTTTAAGCACAGTTTGATCCCAGCTGTTGTTACTGTTTGTTTTCAGACTGTTTAATCACTCTATTTGAAGTGGATTATCTCACATGCACCCCAAAACTTCCTTAATCCTTTAGTGCTACACATGGGTGTGAAATCCTCATTTAGTTCTTGTTGCTGCCTTGTCTGTGCCCCTAGGACCGTGTGTTGGCTGTGCTGGTGTGGGGAAGCTGGTGGGCGCTCTTTTCCAAGTTGCACCTTCGTGCTGAAGTGGCCAATTGCTTTCTCCTGGATGTGCCACCAATGTTCAGGGCTGCTCTCCTGTGGCATCTCTTACTGAGCTGTGCATCTCTGGGTCTGAGAACCGCTTTCTCCCAGCAGTTGCTTTTGTCTCTGTAGCTGCCACATTACCAGGCAATAACTGGAGCCTTTTGACTGCCCCTCCCGTTCCTCATCAAACATTGTCTCAGGTCACTTCCTTCTCTGAAGTGCGGTCCCCTGGGAGTGGACTTCCCATTCCTCTTGCGTCTGAGGAGATCCTGAATTCAGCTGCACCATGGCCTCCACTGTAAACGAGCTCTTCAGTAGTGATATCCAAACCCGCCTCACATCTGTTGTTCAGGGCCAAGTTAAGGCATCTTGTGGCCTTGGATGTGCATGTGGTGCCTGGGATTTGGCCTTGGCACAGGGCTGGCAGCACCTTGCAGCATTGCTTGCACAGGGAGGTTCTGATTTAGTGCATTCCATGCTTGCAGCTCTATTGATCCCCCCTTGCACGAGTCCCTGTTGCAGGGCAGCCTGCAGTGCTGCTTGCGGCACCTCATGCAGGTGGGTCTGGGATCTCGATCTGTGGGGATTCTTTAGCACAGCTGAGCCGGCTTGTTCAGTGACTGCTACGTCAGCCTGCTCGGATCTTTGTCTTCCTCTGGGCTTCATACGTGTGTGTTAGTGCCCCGTGATATCTGCCTCCTGCTGAGTTTCTGATAAGCTACTGTTGGTATCTCAAAGTTTTTCCACCTCTGCCTCGGACTTTTACCTTCTGAGTGAAGGGCAGGGGCGGGGGGGGTGGTGGTGTTTGGGCTTTCTGGTTCCCTGCTGCCCTGTTCTGTGTGGAGCCACTTGTCCCAGCTATTCCCTTTCTGCTTTATCTTGCTAAGATGTGTTCTGTTCTCCTGAGAACGGAGCTCTCCCACGCTGGTGCGTGGTGGCTGGGGCCTTTTCCTCAGCTGTTGTTCGTTTTTTTGAAACCAGTGCTTGATGAGTAGATCATGGTAGATGGTGTCATGGAAGTCTCAGCTTGGAGGTTCTGGTGGTTGGTTGCAATGCATCCCCAGGGCATGCGCTCTCTGTCTGAGGCCTCCTCGCCTTCTGGGAGACAGCAGTGAAGGATGGAAGAAGGAATTCCATGCTCTCAGCAGCCCCTTCGGGGGGTGGGGGTTTAAGCTAAAGGCAGCAGTTCCTGCTCAGCAGGACCCTTTCAGCTCTGGGTTGAACAGACTCAAAGCTGCTCTGTTCTCTCTCTTGCCGCAGGTGACCGAAAGCTTCCTAAGTAAAGATGTCACCTATGTGATTTCCAGCAACAAAGAAGCTAAACGAGACAAAGCCAAGACTCAGACTGAGAAGAGCACCACAACTTCAGAAGATGCCAAAGCCACGAGCCCAGTGCCTTCTGCCTTCAAAGGGAGTCACACCAGACCTCACCAGAAGCCACCAGATACTGTAAGAGCTACAAAGGTTTAGGCCGCCTCAAAGCTTGGCTCAATGGATCTATAGCGTAGAACCTGGGACTGCGGTTGGGAGGGAAAGTTGTTCCTGCTCTGAGCAAAGAGGTTGGGTGGGTTTTTTCCTCTGGTCTGGCTGTTCGTATCCATACCTGTGCTCCTTGTATCTGCACATCATTGTCTGCTCAGATGTGCGTGTCACAGGTTCGAGCTGGCAAACAAGGCTGTCTGCTCAGATGGCAGAAGAGAGAGAGGGCTGGGCTGGCTTCCCCACAGAGCAAGTGATTGTCCTGATGCAGAGGTGTGTCTAGAAAAGCCAGGGAGAAGCAGCCAAGATGGAACCATTGTGGGCTCTGAATGTGTGCTCGCAGATACAGGTAGGGCAAGGCCATTGCAACCCGTGAGGAGACCTACAAGGGAGCTTGCAAAGAAGGGGATTCTCTTGGGCCTGTTCACCCTGCCAGTGCTGGGATTTCTAGTGAGAGGTGCTTGTGGCCAAAGCCGCAACGCCCTGCCCGGAACGCTGGTGTCTGCTGGAGGCTGTGACTGTGTCGAGAACAGCTACCCCAGTCTGGGCCACCGGCATCGCTGCCAGTGGGATCTGACCACCTGCTGAGGTCAGGGCTCTTGCTCACTCAGGGTGTTTGTTCCTGGTCCTTGCCCACAGCTTACAGAGCTTAACCTGTTTGCTGAAACCATCGCCTTCCAAATGAGCCTCGGTTCCCAGGAAGGGCTAGTAAAGATGTTCCTGACCCTGCCAGCCTGCTGGGGAGGCAGCAGGCAGACTTTCTGAGCTAAGTTGCTGCTTCCTCTTGGCTCACTCTGGAGCATTCGCTGCGGTTTGATACAAGCCAAGCCTTGGCTGAACAGCTACTTAGTGTGGATCTAATGGATGTCTCTGCGGTTTGTATTCCCTGGAAGTGCTCACCCCTGTTGCCTTTGAGCTGGGTCTTGGCCAGACTCCCCTCCCAGCAGAGAGTGGTATCACTCGAAATCATTCTTGCTGGACAGCCGTGCTGCCCTTGGCTTGCTGCTGCTGGTAGCTCTTCGCTTTAACATAGTACTTGGCTGCTTTCTCTGCAGGCCCTGATCAGCCGGGGGAAAGAACTGCTGCAAAAGGCCATCAAAAATCAGGTGAGCAGCGTGTGGATGGGATTTCTCTGGCTGGATGTGCTCAAAGTACTGCTGAGCAGTGCAGAACCAATGCCAGCCACTTCTCCAGAGCCCCTGCCTGCCTGCAGAACAGAGCAGGTTCTGGGGCTAGTAAAGGTATGGAGCAGTTGCCTGCAGCTCTGCAGAGCCTTGTGCAGTGTTCCTGGGTACTCTTCTTCATGGAGCCCTGTTATCTGTCCCTTGTGGTGCTTCTAAATCCTGTCCCAGTAATCTGGGTGCTCAACATAAGGGAATTACTAACACAAGACTCGTTGTTAGATGAACTTATAGCCTATAAAGAACTAAAGCTGCGTAGCTGGGGCAAAAGGCTGCCCTGGAGCCCTTTAACTGGGGCCAAAAGAATCTCAGTACCCACGTAGGAGCTTATGCTATAGCAGGGATTAAAAGTTTGACCTAGAGGGTGTTGTTAATGTGAGGTGGATGAAGTGTGAGTTGGAACCTGTTCTGCTGTGCCCTGATTTTAATAACAGCTACGCAGTGGTTTATCAGCTGCGCAGAATCTCTCTGAACTAGATTCAGAGCCGCATGTGCTCACTGAGCCATCTCTGCTTCAAGTTACACCTTGCCAAACCTCTCTGTTTGTCCAGGACACCTGCAGTGGCAGCAGTATCCTCGCCAACGCTCGCCTGTGGGGAGTCCAGATCTTGCACGTGGACGGTATCCTTCTGTAGGCTGGAATTTGGCTGTTGGTAATCAGCAATTGTTGAGGCAGGTGGAGCAGAAGTGATGGCAGCGAGGGTGGTACAGGAGGAGGAAGGCACAGCAGGCAATACCCGGTGCCTGACTGATGCTGCCCTGGCCAGCTAGATCTGCCCTCCAAAAACCAGGCTAACTGGTACATATAGAGCACACTACTGTCACATTTACAACGGCAAACACTGTGTGTGTTGTAATATACTGACACTGCAATAGTACAAAATGTTAATAGCTTGATCAGTGCATTAATTTGTTCCAAAAAGACAGTTTTTACTAATTTACCTGCAAGTACAGAATGTGATAATGGCAGCATTTGGTGGGTTTTAATTAGGAGGTGCTGATGTTTGAGGATCTGTGCTGGAAGGCACTTCCTGTCTCGGTGATGAATTGGGAGGGGGTGATGGGAAAGACAGACGGTGAAACTCTGATTCTAATAATAGGTCTGGAGTAAAAGGTTCCTGAGTGTGCGGTGACAGTGACATACAGCCATGGCTGAGCTCGTCTGGGTGCAGGACAGAGCCAGCTGCTGATGGTACAAGCTCCTGTGCAGCCAGCTCTGCTGACCCATGTGCAAGGCTGTCAGGGCTTCCGCATGCCAGGGTCTGGTTTGTGTGCTGCAAGATCCCTGAAACTGTCTTGTTTCTGCGGAGACTGAAAGCCTCCAGCTTTGCTGAAGAGCGAAGCTGGGTGCTGTCCCTCAAAGTGCTCTTTTATGGCTTCTTGGGCAGATTAAGTCATGCTCTGCCAGGTGATGGGTGGGGAGTTGTGCTTGTTGATGGAGGGGAACGACTCACCTTCTCTTGTTGAGCTATGGCTCTTTAACAACCCCCTGTGCAGAAATGTTGTCATACATTGAAGAATTGCTGCGGGCAGTCTCGGGAGCAAGGAGAAGGTGCCAGAAGACAGAGGTAACTGACTTAACTGCAGCCACTTCAAGATGCTCAGGATCCCTGGTAGCTGTAAGCAATCCTTGCTAATGGGCTGTAAGCCTAGGTTTTCTTCCAACAATGGGCAGCCTGATGCTTCTGTTTATTGATGGAGATGGCAAAATTCAAATAACTTTTGCTTTTATAAAGTGAGGGTAAAACCAGATGAGAATGAGGCTGCCCTTAGCAGCATCTGTAGCGCAGCTAATACTGGTTTTGACTTGTAAGGAACTAAGGGTGACACAAAGGTCGTATGTTGCTGGTGTGCTGCCTTTCCAAAGTGTCTTTTAATGCACTGGAGAGGTCACTGAGAAGGCAGGGCCTGAGACCAGCAGCCTGTGTGTCATATTTAAATGAACTCATGGTAACCTGGGAGGCAAAATATCGGGAGGAGGTGATACAGTCTCTGGTGCAGGAGCTCTGAGGTGGTGGGTGATACTGCTGTAATCTTGCTTTGCTGCTCTGGGATCAGTAATTACAGCTCTGCCTCTGCTGGCTCCCAAACTAAAGATATCGCTTTTTCCTTTAGGCAAAATCCCTTGCAGCTGGATCAAAAGTTCGCAAAGGTAGGCATGGAAGTTGTGCTCCTGTTTGCACTCAGATGCAGAGCTACTTGAAGAAGCCTTGTTTAGAGTTTGAAAATCCACCTGTAACTTCAGCAATCCAAAGTATGCCAACTGTTAGGGCAGTTTCTCTTGAATGGGTTCTAGAACTCCTCAACTGAGTCCGGCTGCAGCCTCCTAGCACAGCTGAGGATGTTGTGCCTTTGTTTTCAGGCAGTGCTTTTAAAAATCCCATAAATCATTTGTAGCACAGCTCCCAGAATCCCGAGGCACTCGAGAGCTGTGCTGCTGGCACTGCACATTGAATCCACTTGCTCCAACCAAGTTTTGAAGAATAATGCATCCTCCAGAGGAGAGCATGTTCCTGACAGCCCACACACTTCTGTTAGGCAGAAATGTACTGCTGAGACACTGATCCAGGGATAACGCTTCCAAAGGAGGAGGGAGGGGGGGGAAAACAGGTTTTCATCTGCAATTAGACAAGAGCCAATTGTGGTACTGAGATTGACACCAGTGACGTAAGACACTTTGTGACTGGTTTGACTTTGCTCGTTGGAGAGTGAGCGCTCAGTAATATCGCAGAGCAGACTCCAGCCTGGGTTCTGTGTGTGACACTTAGAGATTGTTTCCCAGTTTTGGAGGGGAAGGTGATGAAAAAAAGGCTCTGAAAGCTGTGGGATAAGACAGATCGTCTGCTGCAAGCTGAGAGCTCTTGTGGCACACACCGATCCCTGCCTGGGGACTTGTGCTGACAGCTGAGCTGTTTGTCACCGCTCTGCTATGAGAACTCAGGACCCGCGTGCCCGTCTGAGCTCTCAGAAGTTCTGAGCTTTCAGAAGTGCTGAGCATTTGGCAGCAGTTACGTGGAAAAATCGATCCGTACTTAAATAGCTGTGTTAGTGACGTAACGGCACATTTGATGCAAGCTCAGGGTGAGGATCGAGGAACTGACTGGGGAGGATGCGTGGACTCAGCCCTTCTGGAGGGTGAGGTTAAAACTTTGTTGGAGAAAATAGCACAGAGTGCCAGGATCACAAGAAAACTAAACACCTCGCCCTTCAGAATCAGCAAAGGAAGCAGAAGAGGTTTGGTTTCAGGGTCAGGCAGATGCCCTGTGGCAATACCTTGGTGTTTGTTTGTTTCTTAACCAGATCCGTACTCAGATTTCCTGGCTGAGCGTAATGTTATCACTTGCAGGTTGAAAGTACCTGCGAGTCAGGAGGGACCTGGTAGCCTCTTCTCCCAGCCTGGCTCTGAAAGCCTTTTTCCTGAGTGCACCGCTGAGGCTTTCTTCTGCTCCTTGATACATATATATAGATGCCTCAGGAGAAAGCATAGCTGCTGTTTGCCCTCCTCAGGGACCAAGCAGAAGCCAGATACTGCCCTTTAGCAATCTTCTCATGTCAGGCCCGGCTTTGCAGCGTGCTGGTTTGTCTCCAGCAGCTCTTCCTTGCTTTAACTTCACCATCCTGGCCTGAGCTCTTCTGAGAGGGGAAAAAAGGGTTGATGCAGAGCTCTGTGCTTTTGCATCTGCTGCTGCAGTTTGATTCATATAAACTTGTCTCTAATGCTGGGCAGCTGTTACATTGAGTACAGTTTTTAGGATCTGAGTCCGAATCAGAGGCTGGGGGCTGGGCCACTGCCTGTTAGGATGAAGTAGACATTAAAGACACAAGGGGCTCAGCTGGATGTTCTTTCTGAGGTGGAAATAGTGCTGTGCTGGGCTGGGCTGCATCTAGGGTCTGGTCACCCTCCTGAGCACTCTGGAGGCTGTTGTAGTTACCCAAAGAGCTGTTTTGGCTGTGCTTGGCCATCACTTGGCATTCACAGGTGTTGGAAGTACTGTGAGCTTGGCTCTGCAGCCTGGTTCTGCTGGGGAATGAATGAATAAGTAGGGGAATTTGGCCAGGGCAGTTTCTAACCAGCTTTCTTTCTAGCAGGAAAACTGAAGCCCCCTTTTCTGAAGGTTGAAGACGAGAGCAGGTAAATGAGGTCTTTCTAAATATCATACCTTAAAAACCTCAGGGGCTTCCGGGGAGGGAATCCTTCACTGGTTTTATTTGCAGTAAATATTCTGTTCGTGTGGCTTCTGTAACCCACCAGGAAGCTGACCCTCTCCTAGAGGGAGGCAGATGGAGCTTAGAGAAACAGTCCAGGTGGCTCATATGTCAAGGAGGAAGGTGTTAAATGAGACGACGAGTTTACTTCCTTGCTCAGATTCCGTTTGTGATCCTGGACAAGTCACTTAATCTGCTCGAGCCCTCTTGAAATGAGGAAAGAGATTGTAACACAGGAGGTCGGGGCCTGTAACTTGACTACAGCGTCCGGCACAAGGGGATCTGATCTATGTGGTGTTCCTAACAGCTCTGTAACTCTAACGGTATCCAGAGGGCCAATTAATTATACTGAAGGCAACATATAAGGAGCTGCAGAGTCAAATATTGGGGTTTATGTGCTGCCTGCAACAAAGTCTGAAGAGGGAGGTGTGGTCTGGGAGCCAAATCCTTCCCATACTGCTGTGCAGCTGAAAATGCTGCACTGGCGGCCCCTGTGGTGCATTGGGAGCAGAAGGAGGGGTTTAGCTGAGCAGGCAGGCCTGACCTCTGTCCAAAACATGGCCCCAAGAGTGCTGATACTGGGAACTGGGTTTAGTACTTCCAGTAAGAAATGGATAATCTCTGGAACAGCCAAATGGAAGGACAGTAGTGGGGCAGGATCTCATCATAAATCATAAAATCATGGAATGGTTTGGGTTGGAAGGGACCTCAAAGCCCATCCAGTTCCACCCCCCCTGCCATGGGCAGGGACACCTCCCACTGCATCAGGGGGCTCCAAACCCCATCCAACCTGGCCTGGAACACCTCCAGGAATGGGGCAGCCACCACTGCTCTGGGCAACCTGGTGTCCAAGGCCTCCCCACCCTCACAGGAAAACATTCCTTCCTAACATCTCATCTCTCAATCTCCCCTCTTTCAGCTGAAAACCGTTCCCCCTCATTCTGTCCCTGCACTCCCAGATCCAGAGCCCCTCCCCGGCTTTCCTGGAACCCCTTTCAGTTCTGGGAGGCTGCTCTAAGGTCTCCCTGGAGCCTTCTCCAGGCTGAACAACTCCAACTCTCATCGTGTCCTCATGGCAGAGGTGCTCCAGCCCTCGCATCACCTTTGTGGCCCTCACCTTGAGCCCCTCTGAGAAGAGGTCTCTAGCTGTGCTATCGCTGCCAGAAGTCTGATGTCCTGATCTGCTGCTTTCAGGCAATTCCGGCCCTTCCATCTCCAGTTCAAAACTTTTCCTGATCTGAACTTCCTGGCACCCAAAACGTCCAGCCCATTCGAGCCTCTGAAAAGCTGCTCGAATTCTTGCAGAGCCAGGTAGGTTGTAGCTCCTATGCAATGTTCTAACCCAGCTCTCCTGCCAGCTGCTGCCTTGCTGGTTTCTGGGATCAAGAGGACCACATGCCTTTGCCTTCTGGGTTGAAGAGCTGTGGCTCGAAGGCAGCAAGGTCTCCCTGGCCCTTTGGCAGGTAACTGGGTACCTGCTGGTGCTGCCAAGTGAGGGCAGGGAAGATCTTTGTTGTTACCTTGCAGGGGTGCAGAAGGCTGCCCGGTGCGCAGCGAGAAGAAGAGCCCCCAGTCCACAGCGGTCACTGTGCCAAGGAAAAGGAGAGGATTTTGTGAGTGCTGCCAAGAGACCTTCGATGAGCTGCAGAAGGTAAAGGTTCCCCGGGGACCTGGTTCCTTGCAAAAGTTATGTGGGCCACTCAGTAGATTCTTTAATCATGTTGTGCCTGTTATCACTCTGAACTTGTGGAAGGAAGGTGGATTGTTGTATGCACAGCTCTTGTCCAGCAGGGTTGGCTGTGTAGGTGCAAATCGTGGCATAGCTGTGCTCTGACCTCCTGCTCTGGGCAAACTTTTTATCTCCTGGATGAGGCCAAACAGCGCAGCTCTCAGAGCCCAGCCCTTAGTGACAGACAGTATGTGTTTGGAGTCTGCGTTTTCAGTAGCTGCTGGGGAAGGCTGTGGGCTGCTGTTTGCTACAGACACAGTCTCCTCATCCGCAGGTGGCTATGGGAACAGGGTACTCGCGGTAAGCAACCAGGGGTAACAGCGTTGCCCACGTTCCTCAAATCTGCTTTCAAACAACGGCCCTATCTGGCAAAAAGGCTGATTGCCCTCTAGTTGTTAAGCTGTGGGAGGTGGCTGTTACTGCAGATTTCCCTCCTGTGAAATGATAAGTGTTGCTAAAAAGGTCTCTGCCACCTTCCAGCATCTCCAGAGCCCCCAGCATAAGCAGTTTGCACTGGACGACTCCCACTACGCCCCTGTGGATCGTGTCATCTCGCAGCTCACCAGCAACTTCGTGGAGCAGTCAGCCAAGTAAGTCTTTGCGAATCTGGTAACTCCTAGAGCTGAAAAACAGCGTGGTGCTGCACAGTGTGCCCACAGGGACAGACCCTGAGTCTCCGTGCTGGTCCATGTGGCAGGGAATCGGTCAGAGAGAGCAGAGGGCTGTGGCTGGCTGCATGACCAACCTGGCATCTGCCAGGCAAGGTTTACAGAGGCTATGGGAAATGTTCTTCCTGAGTTTCTGTGACTTCTCTGCTTCAGGGAACTCCCTGTGGGCTTCTAGTGCCTCTTAAACTAGAAAGGAACAGATGGGGCCATCTCTTTCCATCCCTGTGTCTGATGCAAAGCACTCCTGTGCCCAGACCTTGGGCTGTGAAGGCCAAGAGATCCCTCGTGCTGCCTGTCTCCCCTGCCAGCAGCAGCGTCACTGTTGGCTGAGCCTCAGCAGTCTAAAATTTCTTACCTCCTCTTGAGCAAGGGCTTCAAACATCCTGCACTGCAGAAGATGCTTCATCTCGCTGCGGGCAGGGTGTTATAGGCATGGAGAGGGTGAGCACTAACTGATGGTTCTTCTCAGGGTGCTGCGGTCCCACCTGACAGACGAATGCTTAGTGCCTCAAGCACAAGTTACTGGAGGAACTGAGATGCTGACAGCAGAGCTGGGAAACAAAAGGCAGCAGCCTGAGCCCTGTGCTGTGGAGCTCTTAATTGATATGGAGCATGATCGTGGTCTGAGGACCAAGAGATGCTCCCCTTGCCTGCCTGGTGACAGGGTCAGTAAGGCCAGAGAAGGAGGGACGCTGTTGGACATCAGCTCTGCTCCTGTTGGAGCAGGAGTCACCAGAGGGGTCTGTGGCACCACGGAGGAGCCTGTGGTGGGGGATGCAGATCCAGGCTCGGCTCCTGATGTGGGCTGGGGAACTCCTGTAGCGGCCGCTCATGTGGGAGAGGCCATTGCTTCTTCATCTGATAAACAGCAAATGCTTGGGTCTATCAGCCAGCCTCTGCAAGCACTGCTGGCCTCCAGGAAGCGCCAGCTCTCCTTCAGACAGAGCACTCAGGTGGGAAAGAAGCCCAGGCTGGAGCTGGGTGGTGGCCTCTTTCCATGTAAGCAGGGCAGCCCAGTTGGTGGTGGGATGGGGATGCATGGTGCAGGACAGACATCTGAGCCGGGCCTGCCAGGTGCACTGGAAGCTGGCAGCTTGGCCTTGAGCACAGAGCTCTGCAGGGGACCTCATAGCTCCCTTGCTTTGGAGCTGTGCCCACGCAGGAACGCTGGGGACACTGTGTTGCAGCCGGGTTCCCTGGAAGCTGTGCCCGTGGGGTTCGGTCCCACAGAGGCTGCTGCAGCCAGCACTGTCAGCGAGCGTGGCTGGAGCAGAGCGAACCAGAGCTTCCAAGGGGAGAATGGAAACACACCCAGAAATGAGAATAGTCTGGATCTGGAGAGCACAATGAGCAGGACCAGCTGTCACACTGGCCGTTTGCCCTCTCCAAAACCGCCCGTGGCTCAAGGCAGATGCTGCTCCCTCTGTGTCAGAGCAGCACAAAAAATAGCACCCGAACTACCTGACCTCCCGGGCCGGAGCCAAGAGTGGGCTCCCTGCCCCAGGGTCCTCCAGCCTCTTCCACACAATGCACAGGCCGATCTCGGCTGCAGCAAAAGCTCTTCAGAATCGGACTGGGATGTCCAGCTGCTCTCTACGCTATCCGGTGTCCAGGACAGCAGGAGTCAATTTGTGGACAGGGATTTGCTCCTGAGGACACATGTCAGCGTGAGGGACAGTGGGTACGAGTCTCAGCTCTGCTTGGTTCTTAAGCAGAAATCGGAGCTCGCCTGGGCAGACAAAGAGGACAAGAACTGCCACACAGAAACCAAAGGAGCCTCTTTCCCCATATTTGAGACCTCTTTTGGCAGCTGGACTAGTTAAATCTTTCTCCTGGCTGTTCTCTGGGCCCTCACTGGGAGCTGCGAAGCGACTGGAACGTGATTTAATGAGCCACCCTCCTTGTCAGGACCATGAGGAACAGCCGAGAGCCGGAGTGAGGACTGTTGGCTGCACAGTGGTCACCAGACTGCGGGCAACCTGGGCAGCTCTCCTGTTGGGAGCTGGTGGGTGAGGTGGTGGTTTTGCTGTCCTCTGCTCTGACAGGGGCTGGGATCTTCCCTGCTCTCTGCTGGTATGGGTTAGAGCCAATAGCTTCCTCCTGTAGCTCCTCATGGGGCTGCTGTCTTTTCTCTGGAAGCATCTCTTAGCAGAATCGTGCTCTTTGCCCTTCCAGACTGAGAGCACGGCCCTTTCCTCTTCTCACCCAGTCCTTGGAGAGGCAGAGGGTGGAAGCGGAGGGCCAAGGGGGCAAGATCTGTGTTCTTCACGTGTTTTGGGGTTTGCTGGATGTCATTATTTACAGCTGATTGGTACTAAGTTGTTGGAGGGATTTTTTTTAGCAGATTTTTGAACTTTGAAATAAAATGGAAGATGAGATCCTGCTCTGCTGGGTAAAACTTGTCCAGGAGCTTTGAGCATCACTGACACGGAACTGCATGGAGCATCCATCTGTGGTGGCTGGGCAGGAGCCTCGCTGGGAAGCATCTGGGTGATGGTGGGCACCAGACTGGATGTGGGGCAGCAGTGGTTCTGGCCACAACATCCCCCTGTCCATGGTTGGCCTGAGGAGTGTGGGCAGCAGGTGGTGAGAAGCGCTTGTACCCAGCGTGGCCCCAAGTAAAGAGGGATGTGGAGAAACTGGAGAGCAGAGGGAGGAGGCTGATTTCACCTGGGCACAGGGCCAAGGAGAGGAGGAGGGAGCTGGGCTGGGTGTGTCTTGCCAAGGGGAGGCTGAAGGGTGTCCGAAGCAGCCTGTGACTTCTTGGAAGGCAGCTCACAGTAGGATGGAGCCAACCTTTGAGTGGTGCTGATGTCCCAGGCTAGAACTTCTGAGGTGCAAGTGGGGAAGAGCTGGGCTCCCTTCCCAGGGGTCAGCCCTGGGTATGTGCCTGGAGCAGTGGGGTGTGTTTGTCAAGAACTGAAGTGAAGCTCTGAGCAACTGGATCAGGTCACCCTGCTGCGGGCAGGAGGCTGCTCTCCTCAGAGAGCAGAGAGGGGGGACCTGGCTTGCAGGGTGAGCCAGGAGCGGGTCCATCTGGACAGCGTGGTGGATATGACCAGACTCAAGGCTGTCAGTTGTCCCCTGCGGAGACTGGCTTAGCTCAGGGTGCTGTGGCTCCATGGAGGAGGCAGTGAGCTTCCCTGAGGTGTTGGGAGATTGGGATGGTTGTCCATCATAAAGCTTGGCCCTTGGTGGAGGGAAAAGGGAGCCCTGACTGGTGCCTGTCCCCTCATAGTGCTAACAGTGACCTACACCGTGGGGGTCCCTGGTCATCTCTGTCAGGGATACAAGGCCAGGTTGGCTGGGGCTTTGAGCCCCCTGACCCAGTGAGAGGTGTCCCTGCCCATGGCAGGGGATTGGAACTGGATGGGCTTTCCAGCACCCTTCCAACCCAAACCATTCCATGATGACTGCAAGAGCTGCTTTGTGGACCCTCGGGCACCATTCAGGCCCTGGGTTGGATGCTTCTGCTGGAGATCTGCTCGCTGTCATCTGATGTGACCCCTCCAGTGAAGCACCTGTTCTCTCTATCCCTGTGGTCCCAAAAGAGCGTGAGGAGAGTGCTGGGGGAGGCGAGTGACCCTCAGGCCTCCCTGTAGTGCAGAGCAGCGGCTGAATCTGCTCAGCTGTGCCTGGTGCCACAGGTTCCCCACCTCATTTGCTGTGTTTGTGGCTAATTATTCCATGGAGGAAGATGAAGGCCTGAGGGCAGCACGTCAGGGCTTTGAAACTTCATGGGAGGAAGGTGCAGGGCTGATCCAGGCCAGATCTGCCCTGGAAGTGCCCCTTGCCAGGCACAGTGCGGCCAAGGAGATGATCCACGTTTCCCGGCGTGTTCCCTGTGCAGCTGCCCGACAAATCCAGCGTGGGAGATGCTTCCCTGCCTGAGCGTGACCTCTCAGCACCTCCGCTCTGCCGAAGCCCAGCTGAGCTGGGCCTGTCCCCTCCATCCTGACCCACTGAGGTTTTGGTGCATGAAGGCTCTGCAGAGCATTGATGGTACCAGGGTGAGTGTCACGGCTTGGGCAGGGGAAGAGGGAGAGCTGGAGCTTATTCTGCTCCCTGCCCTGCCTTCCCTTGCACCTCTGAACGCCTCTGTCCCCACTGTTGCACAACAGTGATGAAAACCAAAGCAACTGCTTCAGGTGCTCAAGGTGGTTTGGGCGTGGGCAGAGAGGGAGCCCATTGCACCATCACTTGCAGCTTAAAATTCCCAACAAACGTTCCACCCAGGTGCGTCAATAGAATCGTAGAGTGACTTGGTTGGAAAAGACCTTTGAGGTCATCGAGTCCAACCATACCTGTCTACTAAACCATATCCCCAAGCGCTTCATCTATTGTCTTTTAAACCCCTCCAGGGACGGGGACTCCCCCACCTCCCTGCGCAGCCTCTGCCAGGCCCTGAGAGCCCTTTCAGTGAAGAAATGTTTCCTGATGTCCAATCTGACCCTGCCCTGGGGCAACTTGAGGCCATTTCCTCTTCTGCCATCCCCTGTCACCTGGGAGAAGAGCCCAGCCCCCACCTCCCCACCCCCTCCTTTCAGGCAGGTGTAGACAGCGATGAGGTCTCCCCTCAGCATCCTCTTCTCCAGGATAAACAGCCCCAGGTCCCTCAGCTGCTCCTCACAACCCTTGTTCTCCAGCCCCTTCCCCAGCTCCGGTCCCTTCTCTGGACGCGCTGCAGCCCCTCAAGGTCCTTCTTGGAGTGAGGGGCCCAAAACTGACCCCAGCACTCGAGGTGTGGCCTCACCAGTGCTGAGCACAGGGGCACAATCACCGCCCTGCTCCTGCTGGCCACGCTGGGTCTGACACAGGCCAAGATGCCATTGGCCCTCTTGGCCACCTGGGCCACTGCTGGCTCATGTTCAGCCGCTGTTGACCAGCACCCCCAGGTCCTTCTCTGCCAGGCAGCTCTCCAGCCACTCCTCCCCAAGCCTGGAGCTTCATGGAGTTGTTGTGACCCAACTGGAGGACTCTGCACTTGGCCTTGTTGCACCTCATCCCGTTGGTCTCAGCCCATGGATCCAGCCTGTCCAGATCCCTCTGCAGAGCCTCCCTGCCCTCAAGCAGATCCACGCTTGCATCCAGCTTGGTGTCATCTGCAAACTTGCTGAGGGTGCACTCAATCCCCTTGTCCAAAAAAAATGGGTGGCTTTGAGCTGCAGAGCTGCCACTGGGCACCCAAAGTCCTTTGGCACCAGTGGGCACACGAGTCCCGTGGAGAGAAGGGAGTGGGTGCAGCAGGACTGGAGGGAGGTGCTGGGATGCTGGGAGAACAAGGAGACACTCGGCACTGTGGCTCCTCGGTGCCCCGTGGAGAAGGGTTGGGTGGTGGCACGTGCAGGAGGTCCTTTCTCTGGGTTCGTGTGGCTTTGGGATGTGCTGGGAGGAGGAGGTGGGGTGCAGCGATGCCGCGGGAGTTGCAGGGAGGCCCCCTGGGTGCCAGCTGCCCCGGGGAGGGGGCTGGAGCTCAATCCAAGACAGCACAGAAGGGCGACATGAAGTGGGACAACGATGGGTGGGCTGTCCTGGAGGAGGGCGACGGGTGCGAACTGAGGGTTCTGGGACACTGTGGTAGCTGTGCCCCTCGGGGCTGCCTATGGCCATCGGTGGGGCCACCCAACCCCCGGGTACAGCCTGGGGAGCCGGCTTGGCGCCAGTGGTACTGGTGGAGGATGGTCCATTCTGGTTTGGGGGATCCTGTACTGGCAGAGGGTATTTCATACTGGTGGGGAGGTCGGTGCTGGCTGGGCCCCTCCAGCCCAAACTGGGGAGCTCGGTGGGACCAGTGGGGCTCAGGTACCGGCCCAGGATGTGGTACCGGGATGGGGGGGCTCCGATACTGGAGGGCTCTAGTACCGGGGAGGGGTGGGTGGCACTGGCTGGGGGTCTCGGTCTGCTCCGGTGCGGGGGGGCGCTGGGCTGGTACTGCTGCAGGGGGCGAGGGGGGCACGGCAGGGGCTACCAGTACCGGTACTGGGGGGGCTTGTGGGGGGCGGCGGGGCGGGAGCTGCCGGTGCGTGGGGTGGGACTTGGGGGGGCAGTGCTACCTGTGCCGGGGTGGGGGTGACACCGGCTGGGGATCCCGGTACCGGGAGGGCGGCGAGGGCTACCGGTACCGTTGAGGGGGGCGCGGCGAGGGCTACCGGTACCGGGGCGGGGGACTGCGGGGGGCGGCGGGGGCGGTGCTACCGGAACCGGGAGGCGGGACCGGGGGACAGCGGTGCGGGGGGAGCGGGAGCTGCCGGTACCGGTGCCGGTGCCGGGGGGCAGCGAGGCGGGCGGGACCGGAGCGAGGGGCGGGACCGAGGGGACATCGGTGCGGGGGGCGGTGGGGTGGGCGGTACCGGTGGGGGGGGTGCGCGGGCGGGGGGGGCGGTGCTGCCGGTAGCGGAGGGGCGGAGGGGTCGGTGCGGGGGGCGGTACCGGGGGGTCCGGCGCGGGGGGGGCGGCGCTGCCGGCCCGGCCCGGGCGGGAGGGAGCGGTCCCGGCTCGGCGGGCCCCGCGCGGCCCCCCCGGATTATGAGGAGCCATGAGCGCGGTGCGGGGCTGCCTCCTCGCCGCGCTGCTGGCGCTCGCCCCGCGGGCAGGTACGGACACCCCGCACCGGGACCGGCATCGCTCCCCGTGCCCGCTGCCCGCTCTCCGGCCCTAGCCCCGCCACCGGCATCGCTTCCCATTGCCTGCACCCCTGCACCCTTGCATCCCTGCCCTCTTCCCCATTCCCCGCATCCCGGCCCCGTTCCCCAATCCCTGCATCCTGGCCGTGCATCCTTGCTCCCCGCATCCTGGCCACCCCTACCGGTACCGCATCCCGTTCCCTGCATCCCAATCCTGCATCTCGGCTCCGCCACCGCTACTGGTACCGCATCCCATATCCCGCATCCCAGCCCCGCTCCCCATTCCCTGCTCCCGGTTCCTGGTCCCGGCCCCGTTATGGCTCCGCGCTCCCCCCCGCCCATTCCCCGGTCTTGGTCCCTGGTCCTGGCCCCACTCCCTGACCCCATTCCCCGCTCCCCATCCCCCTTCCCGTCTCCATCCCCGTTCCCTTTCCCAACCCCATTCCCATCCCCGATCCCGTTCCCATCCCCGATCCCATCCCCATCCCCGTTCCCGTTCCCATCCCCGTTCCTGTTCCCATCCCCGTTCCCCGCCGCCGCCGCTGCGGTTTTTTCGCTGCACCGACACATTTTCCCGCAGCGCCGGGAGGGGCCGAGCTCGCTTCCCCTCCCCGCTGCCCCCTGCTCGTTCTCCGGGGGTCCCGTCCCCCGCGGTCCCAGCCGCC
The DNA here is from genome assembly GCA_033558235.1 of Neomorphus geoffroyi. Lineage (NCBI taxonomy): Eukaryota > Metazoa > Chordata > Aves > Cuculiformes > Neomorphidae > Neomorphus > Neomorphus geoffroyi. Next base: position 1,675,813 of record JAUMJM010000037.1, read on the forward strand.
CCTCTCGGAGGCGGCTCCGTCCCCGCACCCCTGTCCTCGGTGTCCCCACCGGAGATGTCCCCACAGCAGCCCCCATGTCCCTTTGGGATGTGTCCCCGTCCCGGCTCCCCCGTCCCCCGCGTGTCCCCCCATGAGGTGTCCCCAGAGTGGCCTCCATGTCCCCTTGGGATGCGTCCCCACAGCTGCTCTCCAGTGTCCCCTGCGTGTCGCCTCTGGAGGTGTCCCTACAGTGGCCTCCATGTCCCCTTGGGATGTGTCCCCGTCCCGGCCACCCGTATCCCCTGGACATCCCCTGGGGAGGTGACCCCAGCCCAGCCCTCCCTGTCCCCTGCGTGTCCCACCCGCCCCCCCCAGGTGCAATTGCGTTCCTGGGAGCCCCCTCCAGGATGTGTCGCTCTGCCAGCCGCCCGTGTCCTCTGGTGTCCCCTCCAGGATGTGACACTGCACAGGGACCCCCTGATCTTCCCCTGCCAGATGTGCCCCTATACGGGTCCCCAGGACCCCTGGGCACCCCCAGCCCGTGCTTCCTGGCTGTGTCCTCCTGGACATACCCGGGTGTCCCCTCATGTCCCCAACTGCCCACCTTGGGACACGTTCCTATCCTCACCCTCCGTGTCCTCTTGGCACCCCTTCTGGGATATGGATGTCCCTGTTGAGATGCCACACCACACCTGGGTCACCCCTAGACTGCGTCCCTGTCCCTGTCCCCACCCCTCATTGTCCCCATCCCCTTGTGTCCTCAACTCCCCATGTCCCCACCCCTCTGTGTCCCCATCCCCTTGTGTCTGTAGCCCTGTCCCCTCCTGTCCTCAGTCCCCCATGTCCCCAGGCCCCCAGGATGTCACTAGGTGCCCCTCTCGCAGGTCCCGCCGCGCAGGCCGGCTCGCTGCCCCGGTGGCCCCCAGGGTCCGGCTGGCCGCCCGGGCGGGTGCTGTCCCAGGTCACCCACCCCAGCCGGCTGGTGGGGCAGAGCTCGGGAGGAGAGGTCCAGAAGCACCAGCTGGACACCAGGGTCCGCAATGAGCCCGGAGGAGGAGGAGGAGGAGGAGGAGGAGGAGGCCCGGTAGGTGAACTGCAGCCCCCCAACTCTTGCTGGGTGGGCAGGACCCCAGGCAGTGTCCGTCGCTTGCTTGGCCGCACCCTGGCACGTGTGGCCACTGGTGTTCCAAACTGGAACCTCCATTCCCTGGGACCGCGGCACTGCCATCGCACCAGTGTGTGCCGTGAAACCCCAGTAAATCCGGGTACAGCGTGAGCATCAGGAGAGGTGAAATGAGAACGGGCAGGTGGCTCCTGTGGAACAAATGGGCTCGTGAAGGATGGATCCAGGCCACGTGGGAGCATCCCGCGCATCCCACCCGGTGCCAGCCCCCAAACCATGGCCATTTCCATCCCCTCCGGGCTCCCTGCATCCACGCCAGCCAATGACCTTCACCCCAGGGCCAACTTGCCCGGTGTTTTGGGGCTCTGGTACCCACATTCCATCCGGCACCGGCGGGGGTCGATGCTTTCAAGGAGGCCGTGGCGGCTGCGGAGCCCGGCGCGCATCGATCCCCCCGGCCTCACCGGATAAAAGGCAAAATAATGAGCTACAATTCCCACAACGGTGATGGAAACCTGGTGTGGAGTAAAACCAGCAGATGCTGGGAAATGCTGGGGGGGCTCGGGGATGTTCAACCAGGGAGCCTGGGGGGATAGAGCGGCTGTGGGTCCCATGGGATGGAGCGGCTGTGGGTCCCAGGGATGGAGCGGCTGTGGGTCCCATGGATGGTGTTGCTGTGGGTCCCATGGATGGAGCAGCCGTGGGTCCCATGGATGGAGCAGCCGTGGGTCCCATGGATGGAGCGGCTGTGGGTCCCATGGATGGAGCAGCCGTGGGTCCCATGGATGGAGCGGCTGTGGGTCCCATGGATGGTGTTGCTGTGGGTCCCATGGATGGAGCGGCTGTGGGTCCCATGGATGGTGTTGCTGTGGGCCCCATGGATGGAGTGGCTGTGGGTCCCATGGATAGAGCGGCTGTGGGTCCCATGGATGGTGTTGCTGTGGGTCCCATGGATGGAGCGGCTGTGGGTCCCATGGATGGTGTTGCTGTGGGTCCCATGGATGGTGTTGCTGTGGATCCCATGGATGGAGCGGCTGTGGGTCCCATGGATGGTGTTGCTGTGGATCCCATGGATGGAGCGGCTGTGGGTCCCAAGGGGTGGAGATCTGTGGGTCCCAGGGAATCCACAGTTCAGTACCCATTGAGCCTCTTCCAACCTGGCCCGTTGAGGTCATTGGGGTCTGGGATGTCCTCTACCCAGGGTGGCACATGCGTCCTTGTCCCCACGTTCCCATCCTGCGCTGTGCCCAGGTCCCAGCGAGGGGACAGGGCACCCCGGGAAAGGTTTGGCTCCTCCTGTTTGCTTCGCACCAGGGTTTCTCCGGCCACGCTGCCGGTGGGGACCTCACGTGTGGTGATTTTGCCAGGTCTCGGGTGGCGCCGCAGAGCGTGGCTCCCGCTGCCGCTGGCAGGAATTGGGTCAGGAGCGCCGGGCGCTGCAGGGCGGGCAAAGCACGCTCAGCACCGCTCAGCATCACTGCAGCCGGGTAGGCCTGGGGGGGGGGGGCTGTGCTTTGGGTGCTCCCACCCCAACCCTACCCCAAGGGATGGGCAATGGGGTGAAGGGCCCTGCCAGCACCGTGGGAGCAACGATTTTGGGGCAAAACCCAGCCTTTTCTTTTACACTGAATATTTGGGGTTAAAAATAAAAGTGACCTCTGGCGGCTGCACCTTAGCTTGGATTTTTTTTTTTATTATTCATTTTTATCTTTCTCTGTGGGACCGGCACAGGGGTGACAGCTCTGCTCTCTTGCAGGGGCTGCACCTGGCACAGGTGAGCTTCGTGGTGCGCGCCTTCGGCTCAGCCTTCACCCTCGACCTCCGCCTGAATCAGTGAGCGGGTCTGGGGGTCCCGGTGGGGCTGGGGGCACCTGTGGTGGGCCTGGGGCACCTGCCACGGGTGGGTGCACCTATTGTGGGGCTGAGGGACACCCACCGTGGGGCTGGGGGGCACCTACTGGGAGGCTGGGGGGCACCTACTGGGGGGCTGGGTTGCATCCACCATGGGGCTGAGGGCACCTATTGTGGGATGAAAGCCACCCGCAAAGGGCTAGGGGCACCCGCTGTGGGGCTGGGGGCACCACCATGGGGCTGGGGGCACCTGCTGTGGGGTGGGAGGCAGTGACTGTGGGGCTGGGGGGCACCCACTGCAATCTGGGGACACCTGCCATGGGGTGGGGGCACCCACTGTGGGGCAGAGCTGGGGGGAGAGGGGTCCATGGGGTGGCAGTGCCCCCCAGAGCAGGGGTGGTGGATGCACGGGGGGTGGGTGGGCACAGAGCGAGGGGGCTGCGTCTCCCTCCTCTCCCTCCCCATGGCCTCACCCCCTGCTCCCCGCAGCCATCTCCTCGCCTCCCACTACGTGGAGCGGCACCTGGGCACGGGTGGCAACCACAGCCACAGCACGGTAAGCCGAGCGCCACACCGATGCCACGCCAATGCCATGCCACACGGTGCCATCATGTGCCATGCCACGCCATGCTGTGCCATGTCAGACTGTGTCACACCATGCTGTAACCCTGCTGTACCGTGTGGTACCATGCTATGCTGTGCCATGCCACACTGCCATGCCATGCTGTACTATGCTGTACCATGCCATGCCTACTGTGCCATGCTATGCTGTGCCATGCTGTGCTGTGCCATGCTTTCATGTGCTGTGCCACATTGTGCTGTACTGTGCCGTGCCATCGTGCGCCGTGCCATCACAGTGTCACACCATGCCATAACATGCTGTACCATGCCATGCCGTGCTGTGCTACATTGTGCCATTCCATGTTGAGTCACGCTGTGCTGTGCCGTGCTACATTGTGCTATGCCATGCCATGCCATGCTGTTCTATACCGTGCCACGCCATGCCACGCCATGCCATGCCTTGCCAGCTTCAGGGTCGTGGTGGCACATTTCTAATTCCAGCAGAAGCCCAGAAGTGCCACCAGATGCTCAGCATCTCCATCCTGGGGTCCTGGGATGCCCCCTGCCCCGGGGTGCTGCCTCATGTGGGTGCTGATGGTAGTGCTGGTGATGGGGAACCCTCAGGTTGCTGCCAGCCATGCCAGGGCAGCAGTGGGTGCCCATTCAGGTGGTTCTGGGATGCACCCTTTTCCCAGGGCGCTGCCCCAGTGGGTGATGAGGGGATGCACCTTGCATGTGTTTTGGCACTGGGGGGTTCCCAGGGTGCTGCCAGCCATGCCAGGGCAGCAGTGGGTGCCCTTTCAAGTGGTTCTGGGATATGCCCGTTCTGCAGGGCGCTGCCCCAGTGGGTGATGGGAGGATGCACCTCATGTGGGGTGCTGGCACTGGAGGGTCCCCAGGGTCCTGGGCTGTGGGCATCACGCACCCCACGGTGACAGCAGCGGACCCAGAGCTACCAGCCTGGCAGTGCGGGCACCCGGTAAGGGGGGCACAGCCTGCGCAGTGCCGGGCAGGGTGACACGCAGGGGCAGCTGGCTCAGCCGCCTCTCCCCGCTCTGGCAGGGCGCGGGCGAGCACTGCTACTACCAGGGCCGGATCCGGGGGCAGCCGCGCTCCTTCGCCGCTCTCTCCAGCTGCCAGGGCCTGCGGTGAGTGCGGGCAAAGGGGGGCGGGGGCTGTGCCCCTCTGCTCCCTCTCACCCCCATCTCTCTTTGCAGCGGGGTCTTCTCAGACGGCCGGGCCACCTACCTGATCGAGCCCCAGGTGGGCACCGAGCACGGGCAGGTGAGTGCTGGCACCCGCGTGGCCCTGCCTCGGTTTCCCCACCGTAGCGCTGCGGGTGTGGCTGTGGCTTGGGGACAGCCCTGGGTGCTTCCCCGTCACACACGTGGTGATGGCACTCATGTCCCCATGGCAGGGTCTTCAACCACACATCGTCCAGCGCATCCCCAGCTGTCCCCGGCCAGGTGAGCCTTTGTGTGGGGCCAGCGCTTGTACCCGAGGGCCAGTGACGATGGCCGTGGTGGCCCCATGTCCTGTGTCCCACCAACTCTGTCCCTTCCCTCCAGACTGCCTCTTCCCCGCGCTGGCCCAGCGCCTCGTGGATGGGTCACCAAAGCTACGGAGGCGGCGGCAGGTTAGTGGGGACAACGGGAGACACGAGGCAGGGGACACAGGGCAGGGGATGTGGGGCAGGGGACAAGGCTCTTGACCCTTCTTGGCTTCCAGCTCAGCTTTGCTGGGGCCGGTTCGCGGCTGTGGGGAGTGTTTGCAGGATGCTGCTGCTGCGGTTGCCCTGGGGACCCCCTGGGGACCCCCTGGGGACCTGCCCTGAGCCTGCTCAGGTGGCTTCCCTGCTCCATGCACCCCAAATATCCCTCCTGGGTTCATGGAATTATAGAATTGTCTGGTTGGAAAAGTCCTGTGAGGTCATCGAGTCCAACCTTACCTGTCCCCGTACTGAACCACGTCCCTCAGAAACTCATCCACCCGGCTTTCAAACCCCTCCAGGGATGGGGACTCCCCCACCTCCCTGCGCAGCCTCTGCCAGGCCCTGAGAGCCCTTTCAGTGAAGAAATGTTTCCTGATGTCCAGTCTGACCCTGCCCTGGGGCAACTTGAGGCCATTTCCTCTCCTCCCATCCCCTGTCACTTGAGAGAAGAGCCCAGCCCCCACCTCCCCACCCCCTCCTTTCAGGCAGGTGTAGACAGCGATGAGGTCTCCCCTCAGCCTCCTCTTCTCCAGGACAAACAGCCCCAGGTCCCTCAGCTGCTCCTCACAACCCTTGTTCTCCAGCCCCTTCCCCAGCTCCGGTCCCTTCTCTGGACGCGCTCCAGCCCCTCAAGGTCTCTGCAGTGAGGCCACGGAGCTGATCCAAGGGCTGGAGCCCCTCTGCTGTGAGGAGGCTGAGAGAGTTGGGGTTGTTCAGCCTGGAGAGGAGAAGGCTCTGGGGAGACCTTAGAGCAGCTCCCAGTGCTGAAAGGGGCTCCAGGAAAGCTGGGGAGGGGCTTTTTCCAAGGGCCTGGAGTGACAGGATGAGGGGGAACGGCTTTAAACTGGAAGGGGAAAGATTTAGATTGGACATCAGGAAGAAATTCTTCACGCTGAGGGTGGGGAGGCCCTGGCCCAGGTTGCCCAGAGCAGCGGTGGCTGCCCCATCCCTGGAGGTGTTCCAGGCCAGGTTGGATGGGGCTTGGAGCCCCCTGACCCAGTGGGAGGGGTCCCTGCCCATGGCACTGAATGGGCTTTGAGGTCCTTCCCACCCAAACCGTTCCGTGATTCAATGAAAAGCCCCCTGGGGGCCCCGTGGGCAGTTCCTGCCCGGGCCGGCTCAGGGTGGGCTCTCACCGTCAGGTCCGCCGAGCCCAGCACACGGTCCACAGCGAGACCAAGTACATCGAGCTGGCGGTGGTGAACGACCACCAGCTGGTAAGCGTGGGGGTCCTGGGGCAGAGACTGGCAGTCCTGGTGGTCCCTCCAGCCTAACCAGACCCCTGGTGCCTCAGTTCCTGCAGCTCCGCAAGTCTGTGGTTCTCACCAGCAACTTTGCCAAGTCCGTGGTCAACCTGGCTGACATGGTGAGGGGGTTTGGTCCGTGGCACCTGGTGGGATTGTTCCTGAGTGTCTGTTCTTAGTGGGATTGTTCCTGGAGGAGGGGAAGGGGGAGGGTGTCCACAGTGCCCGATGGGTTCATCCATGGTGGGTTTGTCCATGGTGGGTTTGTCCTCTGAAGGAGGTTTGTCAGACGTGGCTGGTGGGTTCATCCGTGCGGGAGGTTGTCCCCATCACCTGGTGGGCTTGTGCCACTGAGGGTTTTTTCCTGGCACCAGGTGGATTTGTCCCTAGAACCTGAATGGATTTGTTCCTGGAGGGTTTGTCCCTGGCACCTGGTGGGTTTGTCCCATGAGAGACTGTCCCCAGCACTGGTGGGTTTGTCTCCAGGGAGCTGGTTCCTAGTGAGCTCTTCCCTGAAGGGATTTGTCCTCAGTGCCTGGTAGGGTTGTTCCTGGTGGGTTTGATCCCACTGGGATTTTGATCCTGGAGTTCTTGTCCTCAGTGCTTGGAGAGTTTGTCCCTGGGGAGGCTGTCCCCAGCTCCTGGTGGGTTTGTCCCTAGGGAGATTAATCCCAGGGAATTGTCCCCAGCCCCTTAAGTTTTTGTCCCCATGGGGTTCATCCCTGGTCCCTGTTGGGTTTCTCCCTGGACGTTTGTCCCCAGAGCTGTCCCCTCGCCCCCGCAGATCTACAAGGAGCAACTCAACACCCGCATCGTGCTGGTGGCCATGGAGACGTGGGCCTCGGAGGATCGGATCCACATGGGGGAAGACTCCCTGGAGACCCTCAATGAGTTTGTGAAGTACCGGCGTGAGGGGCTGGCGGAGCAGAGCGACACCGTCCATCTCTTCTCGTGAGCACCACGGCCTTGTCACCTCCCCGGGGCCTCGAGCCGCCATCCCTGTCCCCACCATCCTCTTCCTCGCAGGGGTCGGACATTCCAGAGCAGCCGCAGCGGCACCGCTTTCGTGGGGGGCATCTGCTCGCCCACCCATGCTGGAGGTGTCAATGAGGTTGGTGCTGCACAACCCCCTGTAAGTGGAATGGTGACACGGGGGTCCCTGCGGTGACACCGTCCCTCCCGCGCAGTACGGCAATGTGGCGGCCATGGCGGTGACGCTGGCACAGACGCTGGGGCAGAACGTGGGAATGATGTGGAACAAGCACCGCATGGCAGCAGGTACCCAGCACCCCCCGGCAGCGGGATGGGGACAAGGTGGGGGACAGCGCAGGGACACCGCGCTGGTGGCGGGACAGCCGCCCCCCCAGCCCCTCTTCTCTCCCCGCAGGGGATTGCCGGTGTCCGGACTCGTGGTTGGGGTGCATCATGGAGGACACAGGGTGGGTGTGCGCTCGGGTGGCTCTGCCACTGTCCCCTGGGTCACCATTCCTGAGGGACATTGCCAAGGGGCCGCCCTGTTTTGAGTGACATGCACGCTCGGCAGTGTCCCCAGGTGGCACAGGGGGTGACGGTGTCTCCCACCCCGCAGGTACTACCTCCCGCGGAAGTTCTCGCGCTGCAGCATCGATGAGTACAACCAGTTCCTGCAGGACGGTGGTGGCAGCTGCCTCTTCAACAAACCCCTCAAGGTTTGCCCCTCCTGGTGCCCCGCAGGGTGGCAGCGATGTCCCAGGGTGGATCTGAGGGTCCCTTGGGACTATTGGTTCCCCCCAGCCCCTACCATGTCCAAGGGAACAGCGCTGGCGGCAAACCCGGTGTCCCCTGCTGGGGACAGATCTGGACCCCACCAGGACGCTTGACGGCAAAACTCCGTCAGCCTGCGCTCCTGGTGTTCTGCTGGGGATGGGACGCGATTCTGGGGGCTCGCGGCAGCACCTGGCTTGGGGTACCCCAACACCTCTTGCTTCCCTCGGTCCTGACAGCTCCTGGACCCTCCAGAGTGTGGCAACGGCTTCGTGGAGGCAGGAGAAGAGTGCGACTGTGGCTCGCTGGCGGTGAGCGGGGACCGGGCACTGCTCTCTGCAACCGTGCCAGGGCTGCTGGCGTTCCCGGGTGGCTGATGTGGTGCCATGCCATGCCATGTTGTGCCATGCCAGGGGTGCCAGCATTCCCAGGTGGCGGATGTGCCTTGCCAAGTTGTAGCATGCCAGGGATGATGGCACTCCCAGGTGGCTGACGTGTTGGCATGCCATGCTATGCCATGCCATGCTGTGCTATGCCAGGGCTGCTGGCATTCCTGAGTGGCTGCCATGCCATGCCATGCCATGCCATGCGGCCACTGTCCCTGCAGGAGTGCGCGAAGAGCGGGGGCAACTGCTGCAAGAAGTGCACGCTGACCCACGATGCCATGTGCAGTGACGGACTCTGCTGCAAGGGCTGCAAGGTGCGGGGCGGGGGGGGGCACATCCAGGTCCCACAGGGTCAGACCCTGCAAGCCACGGGGGTCCCTGTGCCGTGGGCTCCTCACATGGTGGCTTCACCCACAGTATGAGCCGCGTGGCGTGTCCTGCCGGGAGGCCGTGAACGAGTGTGACATCCCCGAGAGCTGCACCGGTGACTCCAGCCAGGTGAGCTGGGCTGGGGGGGACATGGGGGGACACATGGCAGGGCCATGTGGCATCATCCATCCTTCTCACCGTGTCCCTCCAGTGTCCCCCCAACCTCCACAAGCTGGACGGCTACTTCTGCGAAAATGAGCAGGTGAGTCCAGCCCCACGTGGTGGGACGTGGCCGTGGGGCTTGGGCACATCCCAGGGGGCTCCTGCGCATCCCTGGGGGCTCTGGCGTGTCCAGTGTGGCTGGACACATCCCTTGGGCTCCAGCACGTGGACCCAGGAGCATCGTGTGGGGCTTGGGCGAATCCCATGGGTCCGAGGCATGTCCCTGTTGTCTCCAGCATGTCCTGTGGGGCTCCAGCATGTCCCCATGGCACATCCCATGGGGTTGGACACGTTCTTTGGGCTCCGGCATATCCCAGTGAGCTCCAGCACATCCCAGTGAGCTCCAGCATGTCCCCATGGGCTCAGGGATGTCCTGTGGCACTCTGGCATGTCCTCTGGACTTGGACACAACCCCTGGGCTCCAGCACATCCTTGTGGGCTCCAGCATCCTGGGCTAGGACAGCTCTCCACGGCTGACTTATCACAGGACACTCTACACAGCCAACTCTCAGCAGGGACAACTCTACATGGGGACCCCCTGACCCTGTCCCCCCCCATGGCCGTGCAGAGTTGTCCCGTGGAGAGTTGACTACGGAGAGTTGTCCCTTTCCACCAGCATCCCGGTGCTTGTCCAAGCCAACGGCTGCAGCTGTGGCCGAGCCACGTGCACGGGTGTGGGTTTCGGGGTGGGTTGTCCCCTGCTGTAGCCAGGGATGTGCAGACCCTCCCTACGCACTGGTTTGTCACCCCCAGGCTGTGGGGTGGCCTGGTGGCCACACGTGCGAGCCCCACTCCAGCCCCGTTTCCCTTCTCCCTGCTCCCCAGGGCCGGTGCTATGGTGGGCGCTGCAAAACCAGAGACCGGCAGTGCAACGCGCTGTGGGGTCGCAGTAAGTGCCAGCCCCGGGGTGGGGGGGACAAGGGGTGACAAGCAGGTGACACCCCCGTGACCCCTGTTTTCTCCCAGGCTCAGCCGAGCGCTTCTGCTACGAGAAGCTCAACGTGGAGGGGACCGAGAGGGGCAACTGCGGGCGCGAGGGGCTGGGCTGGCTGCAGTGCAACAAGCAGTGAGTGATCCCTGTCCCCTCTGTCCCCTCCTGGGTGCCACCCATGCGGCGGTGATGCCACCGGTGCCTTACAGGGACGTCCTCTGCGGCTTCCTCCTCTGTGCCAACATCTCGGGTGCCCCGCGGCTGGGCGAGCTCAGTGGCGAGATCGCCGCCACCACCTTCTTCCACCAGAACCGCTACGTGGACTGCAGGTGGGTGCCACCACCTGGTGATGGGGACTGTCACCGTTCAGCCACGCCCCGGCTAATTTTGGCAGCTAAAATGGTGCAGCAGGGACCCCAAATTCCCTTTCCTCCCAACCCCAAAGGAAGAGGAGAGGAAAAATGAGAGGAAAAAGGCTTGGGGATTGGAAACTAAACCCACAGCTTTAATGAAGTGATGATGATAATGATAATAATGATGATAATAATAGTGATGATGATGATAATTAGAAAGTAATGAAACATATACAGATACCTGAGAGGGCACCCCCACCCCACCCCTTGGGGACTAAAGGTCTCCACCGGTGCTGCCGAGCAGACAGGAGGGAAGGGATCCAGAGCCAGGAGGGAGCTGAGCTCAGGAACTGCATTCAGGGGTGCCCAGGGCTGGGATCAGCAGCAATGAGACAGACGAGGTCCTCACTGGACATCGGCCATCGCAGAAGAGAGAGGCACCCTCGTCATCTCCCAGTTTTATCCCGGGTGTGATGTCCGTGGGGTGGAATCCTCTGCTGGTCAGTTTGGGGTCACCTGTCCTGTCCCTCCCTCCCTGCAGCTGCAACCCTTTTTCACCCCTTCCCCTTACGGCTCCACCGGCTCCAGGGTGGCCTTGGTTTCTGCAGGAATAACTAAGAACATTGGCCTTTCTGCACCCCAGTGTCCCTTGTTATCAGGGCTGGAGAGGAACTGTCTGAGAAACACGGCGTTGGCTTCCAGAGAATGAAGTTACTTCAGACTGGGCCGAGCCAGAGTCACCCCGGTGAACTCAGCCCCTAACAGGGACATCCATGAGATGTGGGGCCCTGGTGTCACCTGCTCTCGCCCTCTCTGCACAGGGGGGGCCACGTGCAGCTGGTGGACGGTTCCGACCTGAGCTACGTGGAGGACGGGACGCCGTGCGGCCCCGGGATGTTGTGTCTCGACCGCAAATGCCTTCCAGCCAGCGCCTTTAATTTCAGCTCCTGCCCCGGCAGCTGGGACGGGAAGATCTGCTTCGACCATGGGGTGAGGGACCCGGCGGGGGAACTGGGGGGGTGGCAGGGCAGTCAGGGGGTGACGCTGTCCCCTCGCAGGTTTGCAGCAATGAAGGCAAGTGCATCTGCCGGGCGGAGTGGACGGGGAAGGACTGCAGTGTCTACGACCCCATCCCCGAGCCAAAGCCGACGGGGGAGACCGAGCGCTACAAGGGTCCGTGCGCCCCGCAGGGGGCTCCCCGTGTCCCTGCTGTCCCCAGTCCCCATGGGCTGGGGTGGCCCACATTGTCCCCAGTGTCACCACCCCGCCCAGTGCCACAGCTCAGCTGGGCACAGCTGGGTCTTGTCTCCCCCCCAGGTCCCAGGTGCTGGGGCTGCCCAGGGGCTGTGTTCCCGCATCCCCCCCACTGATGTGCGTCCCCATCCCCTCCTCCCTGTCCCCTCTGTCACAGGTCCCAGTGGCACCAATATCATTATCGGCTCCATCGCGGGGGCCGTGCTGGTGGCTGCCATCGTCCTAGGGGGGACAGGCTGGGGATTTAAGTAAGCAGCCTGCATGGCTCATCCCCTCTGCCACCGTCACCGGCCGTGTCCCCCCACTCCCCATCACCACACCAGGGCCAGGCCCCTGCCCTCCTGGGGCACCAGGACACCCTTGGGTGGGGGCCTTGCCGGTGCCCCCACATCGGGCATCACCTGGGATGCCTGCTCCCTTTGTCCTTGCTCGGCCCCTCATCCATGCCTGGTCCCTTTTCTCAGCCCTTGCTTGGTCCTCTTGTCCCTTCTTGGTCCCATTGTCCCTGCCTGGTCCTCTTGTCCCTGCCTGGTCTTTTTCCTCAGCCCCTGCTTGGTCCCTTTGTCCCTTCTTGGTCCTCTTGTGCTTTCTTGGTCCCCTTGTCCCTGCCTGGTCCCTCTTCCGAGCGCCTGCCTGTCCCTGCCCGCATGTGTCACAGGGACGGGGTCACTGTCACCCTGACCCTTTGTTCGGCCCTGGCTGTGTCTGTCACCAGCGTGGGGTGCTGGGGGGGGCTGTGTCGGTGACCCCCACGTGTGCTCCTGCCTGGCACTGGGACACGGCTGCTGCCCGTGGGAGCAGGGACACTGGAGGGGACACGGAGCGGGGACAGGGGGTGACACTAACGCTCCTCTCCTCTCCCCTCGCCGCCCCCCAAGGAACATCCGCCGAGGAAGGTACGACCCGGCGCAGCAGGGAGTGTAACCGTGTCCCCCCATCGTCTCCTCGTCACCCCCACTGTCACCGTCACCGTCCGGCAGTGCGGCAGCGTGGGAGCCCGTCTGTCCGTGTCGCTGTGTGTCCGGCCGTGCTGTCTCCATCTCTGTGCCCCCCCAACAGCTGAAAAGAGACAGCGGAGTGTGGGGGGGGCCTGGCAGCAGCCCCCCTGTGCTGGCTCTTTTCGGCTCAGTGTCCCCCCCATGTGTCCCCCCCCGCCCCGTGTCACAGCCCCACACTAAACACACCCCACTTCTGTGTTGCAGGTCCGGGGGGTCTTGAGTGGGGCTGCTCTGCCCCCACCCCCCCCCCCCAGCGCCTCATTAACAGCAATCAAAGGGGGCGCCGCTGCCCAGAGCCCAGCGAGGAGGAGAGCGGGGGGGGCACCTGGGACAGCCCCCCCCGACCCCCACGAATGTACGGGCCCCCCCGGCCCCCGCCCCGGCGCTGGTGGCACCGGGATGAATGTACCTGCGGGGGCGAGTGGGGACCCCCCCCAGCCCCACATCCCCCACCCCCCCTCCATCAGCATCTTCCAGCTCTGGGGCCTGGGCAGGCCAGTGCGCCCCAGTTCGAGGCCAGTGCGCCCCAGTATGAGGCCTGTGTGCCCCAGTACCGGGCCAGTGTGCCCCAGTCCCACCCCATTCCAGTTCAGGGCCTGGAAGTCCTGGTCTGGGGTGACAGGAGGAGGTGGATCCATGAGGGCCAAGTCTGCCCCCCCACCTGTACCCACCCCCCCTCAGCTGCCCCCAGTGTGGGGCATGACCCCCCTGTACCTCCCTGCCCAGCCGTGGGGCCCTGATGTCCCCAGCGGCGGGAACTGGCACCCATGGGTGCCAGACTCTCCCTAGGGCAGAGACTGCCCCCCCCTCCCCAGCTTGGGCAGGTGAACTCCAAACTGGTGTCACTGGGGTTTGGGGGCTGGGGGGGTAGGTGACAGCAGGGCCCACCCTGCGGGGCTGGGGTACAGGGCGAGCCCTGGGCCAGAGGCCATGGGGCTGTGCTGGGTGGCACGTGGGTCCTTGTCCCCACTGCAGGGGGGGGGTGGGATGTGTCCCCCGTCCCCAAAGCACATGTGACTCTGCATGGGGTGGCTCTAAAGGGCCACCCAACCCACAGCACCACGGAGCACTGCGAGCCCACATGGGGCTCCTTCCACCCCTGGTGACACCCGGTGTTGGGGGCCACCCCAGTGATGGGGAACGCCAAGAGATGACACACGTCATGCCCACAGTAGGGTGGGAGTGTCCCCTCCACGCCTTCCCTCGCCCAGCGTCCCCGCCCACAACCTTGGCAATGGAATTGGGGTGGCCAAGGGTGTCCCCAAGCCCAGGCAGGGCCACAGGGCACGGTGGCCCTGGCATTGTGTGAGCTGGGTGCTCGCAGCACCCATGGGTGCCTTGGCTGTGGTGGCATCAGAGAGGGCATGGCCGTGCCAGGGTGTTGGGAGGGGACAGAGAGATGAGGGTGGCTGGGAGTCCCCAAGCTTGGGCTGGGGGACCTGGGGCCACCACGGGCACCAGGGTGGGGGTCTTGAACAACAGCCCCCTCCGCACTCTCTATCACTGTCACCAACAACGTCCCCACAGTGCCGGGTGGTCCCCGCGGTGAGGGGACACCCACTTCAGAACAAGAAAGCACCGTTGTCACTGGGTTTGGGGACATTAATATATATATATATAAATATTGGGGGTTTTCTTAATGATTTTAATGCTGTAAGGTCGAGCGGTGCCGCTGCGGCGGCCGGGAGGGCCCGTGGCCAGGCTGGGGGGGCTCCCAGTGCTTCCAGAGCCAAACCCACCCCCCCGCAGCCCCCCAGCAGGTTGAGCCGTGGGCCCCATCCCGGCACGTGGCGGGCGGACAACGACGCCAGGGCGATGGCAGCCCCGTCCCGCCACGTCCCCGCCAGCCGCCCCCCTGTCCTGCACCACCTCGCTCCACGCTACCGCCCGCAGCCGGGATGGGGGGCTGGGCTGGGGGCTTCGCTGCCCCCCAAAACGCCCGCGCCCCGTCTCACGCTCCCGCTTTGCACGCGCTGGGGAGCCAACGTCGCCGCTGCCAGAGCCGCCGTTGCTGGAGACACCGCGTGCTCCTCGCTCGGTTCCGGCCCCTGGGAAGCCTCCTGCAATGTCGCAGAATTTATTTACAATAAAGATTTGGAAAATGATGGGGGTTCATGGATGAGGTCACCCAGAAACCAACGGTGCCCTGGGCTGCACCCAAAGCAGCGCGGGCAGCAGGGGAGGGAGGGGATTCTGCCCCTCTGCTCCGCTCTGGGGAGACCCCACCTGGAGCTCTGGGTCCAGTTCTGGAATCCCCAACAGAAGGAGATGGAACTGTTGGAGCGAGTCCAGAGGAGGCCACGGAGATGATCCAAGGGCTGGAGCCCCTCTGCTGTGAGGAGGCTGAGAGAGTTGGGGTTGTTCAGCCTGGAGAGGAGAAGGCTCTGGGGAGACCTCAGAGCAGCTCCCAGTGCTGAAAGGGGCTCCAGGAAAGCTGGGGAGGGGCTCTGGATCAGGGAGTGCAGGGATGGGATGAGGGGGAACGGTTTTCAGCTGAAAGAGGGGAGATTGAGCTGAGATCTTGGGGAGAAATGTTTTGCTGTGAGGGTGGGGGGGCCCTGGCCCAGGGTGCCCAGAGCAGTGGTGGCTGCCCCATCCCTGGAGGTGTTCCAGGCCAGGTTGGATGGGGCTTGGAGCCCCTGATGCAGTGGGAGGTGGTGCTGTGATTCTGCCTTCCTCCAGCACCTGGGGTGGGAAGGATGATGCTGGGGAAGCACAATCCACCCCAGATCCCATCTGTGAGGATGCTCCAGTCCCTGGGCCTCTCCACCTCATCCCACCAACATCCTCCCCATGTCCCACACAACACCTTGGCCTTTCCCCAAGATTGGGACCATCCTGACCCCTGCTGCATCACAGACCCATTGTATGGGGACAATGGCACACAGCGAGGGCCACCAAGCTTCCCTCCCAGCTGTTGTCTGGCTGGGCACCCTGCGCAGCTGTGGAGACAAGTGGCTGCTCCCCGTCCCACCACAGAGATGCCCAATCCTGCCCCTGTCCCAGCATAGAGACATCTCCATCCCTGTCCCACCTTGGGGACAGTCCCTTGCACACCCGTGGGATGCTGGAGCTGTTCCCCATCCCATTGCAGGGACACAGGGCAGGTCCCTGTCCCCTCCCAAGGACACCCTCGGGCTGGGTCACCTCTGGGCAGGGTCCTGCCTGGTGTTGCAGTGGGGTGAACAAACCCCAGCAGATGGGGACACAGCAATGGGTCCCCAGCTCCCAGTGGGACCCACTGGGATGGGAGCATCCTCCCACAGGACCAGTTTGGGTGCTGCTCAGCTGGGGCTGGTCCAGCAAAGCTCAGCACAGCCGGATGGACGGGCACAGCTGGACTGTTCGGCACAGCTGGACTGACAAGCACAGCCGGACTGACCAGCACAGCCAGACTCCTGATCAACCAGCACAGCTGGACTGCTCAGCACAGCTGGACTCCTGCTTGACCACCACAGCTGGACTGATTGGCAGAGCCAGACTGTTCGACACAGTCGGGCTCATCGGTGCAGCTGGACTGTTTGGCACAACCAGATTCCTTGGCACAGCCAGATTCATGCTCAGTGCAGCCAGACTGACCAGCACAGCCAGACTGCTTGGCACAGTGAAACTACTCAGTACAGCTGGACTCCTCAGCACAGCCAGACTGCTCAGTACAGTCAGACTGCTTGGCACAGCCAGACTCCTCAGCACAAGCCGACTCTTCGGCACAGCCAGACTACTCGGCACAGCTGGACTGCTCAGTACAGCCGGACTCCCCAGTACAGCCCGACTCCCTGGTACAGCCGGACTCCCCAGTACAGCCAGACGCTCTGCACAGGCAGATGCTCGGCCCATCAGCCACGAGAGGGCTCCCCCAGTCCAGCTCTTGCACGCTTGGACTGGACGGCACAGGAGATGCTCGGAGCTCCCCGCGATGCTCAGGGCCACGCGGACCCCACAGCCCTGAGCTGGGGGTTGGATGCTGTGGGCACGAGGGGGGTTGGGAGGGGCTGCAGCACCACCCCCGTTTGGGTCCTTTGATGGTAGGGACACCCCATGAGCACTGCTGGCAGTCCCTCGGCCCTGGCAGTGGCAGGACAGGCCCGGTGTCCCCCTGCCTGTGCAGGGTCACTTCAGTGGGGACCCTGTCTCTGCCACCGACAGATGCTGGACGGGATGCTGGGTGGGATGCGGGACAACGCAGGATGCTGGGTGGGATGCAGGACTATGTGGGATGTAGGATAATGGGGGATGGCAGGAAGGATGCAGGACAATGCAGGCTGTCACAACCCATCCGAGGGCCGAGCCCCCAGCCGGTAGGGCTGGAAGTGCCCCTCACCTGCAGAGCCCCAGAGAGAACCGCTCGGGTGTCCCCTGACACCCTGCGGGACGGAAATGCCTGTGTGTTCAGCAGTCTGCAGCACCGGGGCCCACGGACACAGTTCCGGGTGCTGGGGTGGGCGAGGACACGTGCTGCTGGCTCTGCCCCCCCTGCCATGCTGGGGAGCCCAGGAGCATCTCTGGGTGCTGCCAAGGTGCTGTCTCCTTGGGGGAAGACTCAGCCCCAAGTGGGGGCTTCTCTCCTGCTTTTGGAGTCATAGAATCACAGAACGGATTGTTTGGAAGGGACCTCAAAGCCCATCCAGTGCCACCCCCTGCCATGGGCAGGGACACCTCCCACTGCATCAGGGGGCTCCAAGCCCCATCCAACCTGGCCTGGAACACCTCCAGGGATGGGGCAGCCACCGCTGCTCTGGGCACCCTGGGCCAGGGCCCCCCCACCCTCAGTGTGAAGAATTTCTTCCTGATGTCCAATCTAAACCTTCCCCCTTCCAGTTTAAAGCTGTTCCCCCTTGCCCTATTGCTCCAAGCCCTTGTAAACAGCCCCTCCCCAGCTTTCCCGGAGCCCCTTCAGGTACTGGAAAGATGCTATAAGGTCTTTCTTTTTTTGAAGGGTCAACCTCATCTAATTAAAGCAATCACCATCACCCGCTCGCTCTGTCCCCTGCAACTACTGCCTCGCAGGGGATCGTGTGCGGTGGGAAAGATGCTGGAGGAGCCTCTGGCCATGGCAGAGAGCTGAGACCTCACTCTCGCTGCCTCAGCTGCAGTGTCCTCCTCTACCAGGGCACAGCTTGGAGCAAGCAGCGTCGCTCCCCCACCCCACGAACCCACCACGATACCCCTTAAGGATCTGAGTTGCAGCTTTGCCACCAGCCATGACTGCGCTGCATCTCGGCAAGGAGCTATTTTGGGCTGCTGTCTGGATACCAGCGCCATGAGTGAGCCAGAAATATTCCAGATGCACAGACTGTTTCTGCATCTTGAGTTATTCAGGGCCTTCAGGGTCAGGAGGGCAAAAAATACAACCTGAAGTCATCCCAACTCGGCTCTGCAGCCCCGTGGGGTCTCGCAGCCCCCACATTGCTCGCTTAGGGCAGGGTCCTGCTCAGCGGCACCACTGCGTGTGCGGGGAGGACAGAGCTCACGATGACGCCTCAGTGGGTTTGGCTGTGCCCAGCACAAAGGAGATCTCCTTGGTCAGCCTTGGGCCATTTTGGTCCATTGGTCTCCTCGGTCCATTTTTGGACCACAAGGATGACGAGAGGCGCTCGATGCTTCAGGCTGCTGCTTCTCCATCGCAAACTTCACCAGCTCCTTTTCAGCGTCCTCCAACGCATCACCCAGCTCCTCTGCCTCAAAGAGCTGCCCCGAAACACCGAGCAGAGGCTGGCCAGATGCTGCAGCATTCTTGCCTGATCTCAAGCTCCTTCTCCTCCTAAGCCACCAGTTTCACTTTAGAGACCATCCCCACGCTCAGCTCTGATCCGCATTCCTCATCCATAGCTGTTAGATCTTAAAGGCACTTGCAAACGTTAAACCACCTCGCCCACGGGCAAAGTCAGCCTCCCGTTCCCACACTGGGCAGCGACATCACAGAATGAAGCCAAGCTGAGCAGCTGGCACGGAGTTTTTGGGGTCTGGAAGCCACAGACAATGCCCAAACTTCTCTTCGTGACTTCCCACTTGCAGAGCATTTTTCCCCAGTGCCCACCAGTGGGATGTGCGCTGGTCTCTGCTGCAATTCCAGTTAATCACAGAATCATGGAATGGTTTGGGTTGGAAGGGACCTCAAAGCCCACCCAGTGCCACCCCCTGCCATGGGCAGGGACACCTCCCAGTGCATCAGGGGGCTCCAAGCCCCATCCAACCTGGCCTGGAACACCTCCAGGGATGGGGCAGCCACCACTGCTCTGGGCACCCTGGGCCAGGGCCTCCACACCCAGATGGAGAGTCTCCATCCCTGGAAGGGTTCAAAAAGCATACGGATGTAGCACTTTAGTACACGGTTTGGTCGGCACAGTGGGGCTGGACTGATGGTTGGACTGGATGAGCTGAGAGGTGTCTTGCAAACTCAATGACTCCATGATTCTATGACAAAAATTAAAATAAATCCCCTCCATTATTGGCAAAATAAGCCAAAGAAGAAACCAACTCTTGCCCAGCCGCCTCCATGTCTGTGCCATCGCGGGAAGCCCTTGAACCTAAAATTCCTTTCCTCTTTGGTTGCCAGAGCTGACGACTGACCATCTGGCTGCGATATTTCAGCTATAATCTAAGGAGGCAGACTCTGCTTTTAGGGTGCACATGAGGAGGAAAATCCTCCAGGACCCCTCCGGAACGTGGTCGGGCAGTGTGGGAGCTGCCACGTGAGCGGCAGCTTGCAGCAGCAGACGGAGGCGAAGGGTTTTCAGCTTTCATGCTCATGAGGAAGGCAAGATGTTCTGGTCAGGCTTTGGGAGCAGAGGGAGACACGGGATGGTCAGGAGGCAACACTGCCACAGGAGGGGAAATCAGGAAATCCCAGAGTCATGGAATGGGTTGGGTCAGAAGGGACATCAAAGCCCCTCCAGTCCCACCCCCTGCCATGGGCAGGGACACCTCCCACTGGATCAGGGGTCTCCAAGCCCCATCCAACCTGGCCTTGAACACCTCCAGGGATGGGGCAGCCACCACTGCTCTGGACAAGCTGGGCCAGGGCCTCCCCACCCCGAAGGGAAAAGTCACGGGGAAGAGAAAGGAATGCCCCAAATACCGCGTTTCCAACGCAGGTGAAAACAACACATCCCCGTTTCCACACAAACAAACGAAGAACCCGAACTGATCTCTGACCACAATCCAGGACACTCATCTTCCAGCTGGGAAACCCTCCAAAGGCTGACACAAGGCACGGCACAGACAGCGTCCGTCTGTCCCTTCCCTGTTTGGAGCACTCCAGTCACGCACCCACACCCAGTGATGAAGCACGAAGACAGCGCGGCTCCTTTTGGCCGTGTCACACCTGTTTCCCGGTAGGAAACTGAGGTCTGGAGAAGGAGAGAGAAGAAAAGATGGGGAGGATAACGCCCACTCGGGCTCTCCCCAGCACACGGTGTGGCCTGGGACGGACCAGGACTAAAGGAAGACCTTGCTCTGCCTCTCTGAGCTGAGGCTGTGCTGCTCTATTTTGACACATGGAGATTTTAGGGAAATTCACCTTTTTGTCATGATGGAGAGATTCTGCAGGCAGACAGCTGATCAACGGTCAATGCACGCGTCAAGGAAAAGCAGATCCCAGCTCTGTCTCACCCACTGTGGTAATTTTGTTCCTTAGGCTCCAGCTGGAATCAAGAAACAAATGAGTGCATAGGAAAGAGGTGGTTCAGGGAGAGTGGGGAGCATCTCCGAGCAGCCCAGGCTCCTCAGTTCTTCCATAGGGAAAGCAAGGAGCATCTCTGAGCATCCTGGGCTCCTCAGCCCTTCCACAGCGCTGTCAGTCCACGTGGCAGCCCTACACACTGAAAGGAATCCGAGTGCTCCGGGTGGGAAGGGGAGCATCAGGGAGCGTTGGCGTGTGCAGCCACCAAGGGTTTGCGAAGCACAACACATCCGAGAGGTGACCCGAGCTCTGGCTGGACTGGGGGAAGCTGGGCTGGCTGAGCCGAGGTGGATTAGACTGGTCAGAGAAACCTTGGCAAATACTTGCCGTGGCTTTGCAAACAGAATGGGTCATGGTGACCACACTCCCCACCTGGGCTTCTTCCCGTTGCTGCTCTGGAGCGCGTTCAGGGTAAGAAACACCCTCAGTGTTACAGGGTGCTTGAAGGGTTTCGTGTGGGCAGGCTGGGTATCCTGCTGTCAGGTAAACACAGACAGCAAAGCTGAAACCTTCTGCTGACCAGTGTGAGACACCGCTGACCCAGTTCCTAACGGCAACGAGGAACTCTCAGCGGAGGCCAAGGACATCAGCAAAACCCAGACTGGGCAAGCCTGCACAGGAACCCGGCAAACCCCAAACCACAGAACCATGGGATGGTTTGCGTTGGAGGAGACCTCAAAGCCCACACAGTGCCACCCCCTGCCATGGGCAGGGACACCTCCCACTGCATCAGGGGGCTCCAAGCCCCATCCAACCTGGCCTGGAACACCTCCAGGGATGGGGCAGCCACCACTGCTCTGGGCACCCTGGGCCAGGGCCCCCCCACCCTCACAGCAAAACATTTCTCCCTAAGGTCTCATCTCAGTCTCTCCTCTTTCTGCTGAAAATCCTTCCCCCTCGTCCTGTCCCTGCACTCCCTGATCCAGAGCCCCTCCCCAGCTTTCCTGGAGCCCCTTCCAGTACTGGAATGCTGCTCTAAGCTCTCCTCAGAGCCTTCTCTTCTCCAAGTTGAACAACCCCAACAACTCTCTCAGCCTGTGCTCGTACAGGGGGTGCTCCAGCCCTTGGATCATCTCCGTGGCCTCCTCTGGACTCATTCCAACAGCTCCCTGTCCTTCCTGTGCTCAGGACTCCAGAACTGGACCCAGGGCTCCAGGTGGAGTCTCACCAGTGCAGAATCCCCTCTCTCTCCCTGCTGGTCCCACTGCTCTGGATGCAGCCCAGGACACCTTTGGTTTTCTGGGCTCCAAGCACATCCCTTTTATAAATTCAGAGGGGGTGGAGGGAGCTTGGCGCTGGTCCCACGTGGTGCACGAAGGCTGCTGCAGCATCTGCCCCGGCACAAAAGGGCACTGAATCCTTACAGTCAGGGGAAAGAAAAAAAAGGAAAGAGGAGCTGAGCCCAAGGTCAGCTCAGTAACTGCAGCAAGAGGTGAGAGCAGCCCCACGGCACCGCAGGCAGCAGCCAAAGCCCAGGAGGGGACAGAGCCACCCCCAGCCAGGGCTTCTGCTGGACACGCGCGTGCTGAGCAATGTGTGTGAGCAGGGATTCTCACTGGGGTGAGGGCAGCCCCCACCAACAGCGGGAGGGAAGGGGTTTGCTAGCCCAGAAGCCAGCCAGTGGCCCGAAAACGTGACTGAAGGCTTTGGTGAGCTTTAACTCCGGCTGCGCTGTCACCACCTCCAGAGGGAGGGTGCAAATATCCTGGGAAAAACAGGGGAAGCCCAATTCCTTGAATCTGTCATGACCAGACGGTGCAAAAATATCTCTGATCACCCTTTAAGAAGCGATTCGCTGCCGGCCAGGACGCTGCCTGCTCTGCCTGGCAGGGCCTTTCCAGCCCCGAGCCTGTGCTGGGCCAGCCTGGGCCAGCCTTCCCGCTGCCTTTTATCAGCAGCCGCCAACGCTCCAGTTCCCATTTGTGCCCAGTGAGCTTTAACCCGCGAGCAGCCGAGCCAGATCCCAGCGCGACTCCAACCCCGCGCCCGATTGCTTGTGGGGTCACGCGTGCAAGATGGGTGCAGGCGGTTGCACAGCTCAGCAGTTCAAACCCCGGTCAACGGGACTTAATGGAGAATCCCCAGTGGGGCCGGTTCACCTTGGCAGCGCAGCCGGAGCGGGGAGCGACGGCAGCCGCTGAGCTCGTGCCTCTGCCAGCACCGGCTGCTCCCATCCCCACGCAGGGCACAGCTCAGCAGCACTCACGCCTCCCTCGCCCTGACCCGATGCCAACACGTGGTGAAGCCCTCAAGCTTATGGTAAACCGGCAGACGGAGGGATCTGAGATCGCTGAGTTAAATCAGCATTTGACAAGGAGAAGGGCCACGAAGATGGTCTGGGGGCTGGAACAGCTCCTGTACGAGGCCAGGCTGGGAGAGCTGGGGTTGTGCAGCCTGGAGAGGAGAAGGCTCTGGGGAGACCTTAGAGCAGCTCCCAGTGCTGAAAGGGGCTCCAGGAAAGCTGGGGAGGGGCTCTGGATCAGGGAGTGCAGGGAGAGGACGAGGGGGAACGGCTTTAAATTGGAAGGAGTGAGATTTAGATTGGACATGAGGAAGAAATTCTTCACGCTGAGGGTGGGGAGGCCCTGGCCCAGGGTGCCCAGGGAAGTGGTGGCTGCCCCATCCCTGGAGGTGTTCCAGGCCAGGTTGGATGGGGCTTGGAGCCCCCTGATGCAGTGGGAGGTGTCCCTGTCCATGGCATAGGGTGGCACTGGGTGGGCTTTGAGGTCCCTTCCCACCCAACACATTCCATGATTTGATAATTCAATGATTCTATTTTTCTGAGCTTTCCTCCCTTCTTAAGAATTTCTATTCCTAACTACAAACCAGCAATTGATTAAACCAGCTCTGGAGCCTCTCCTCATCCCAGCCGTCCTCCCAGGATCGTGGCACGTTGGGCCAGAGCCTTTATGTAACCAGCTCTTACACCTGGTACTGTCATTTTTCTGAGATCTCCTCTCTTAACAATGATCTTCCCTTTCCTCACTGGACACAAAAACATGTGTACTAATAAGAAATCGGAAAAAGTCCCCGCATCGCAGAGGACACAGCATTCGTTTCTGTTCAAAGCCCGCAGTCAGGTCCTTATGTAACCAGGCTGCTCCAACCATCAGGAAAAGGGAATGGATCACAAGAAACCACATTTCAGAGCCACTCGTGGCATCATAATTTTGCTTCACAGCCTTGTGCTGAATTCTGAGCTCATTCCCTCCCGTGAGGGTCCAGCAAGGAACCCCCTCCCTCCCACAGTGCACAGGGGAGGAATGGTAGAATCATAGAATCACCTGGTCGGAAAAGACCTTTGGTATCGAGTCCAACCGTCCCTGTCAACTACTGAGCCATCCCTGAGAAACTCATCCACCCGGCTTTTAAACCCCTCCAGGGATGGGGACTCCCCCACCTCCCTGCGCAGCCTCTGCCAGCGCCTGAAGGAATTTTTCCTGCTATCCAACCTGAACCTGACCTGGTGCAACTTGAAGCTGTTTCCTCTTGTCCTGTCACCTGGGAGAAGAGCCCAGCCCCCACCTCCCCACCCCCTCCTTTCAGGCAGGTGTAGACAGGGATGAGGTCTCCCCTCAGCCTCCTCTTCTCCAGGACAAACAGCCCCAGGTCCCTCAGCCGCTCCTCACAACCCTTGATCTCCAGCCCCTTCCCCAGCTCCGGTCCCTTCTCTGGACACGCTCCAGCCCCTCAAGGTCCTTCTTGGAGTGAGGGGCCCAAAACTGAACCCAGGATTCGAGGTGTGGTGTCACCAGTGCTGAGCACAGGGGCACAATCCCCTCCCTGCTCCTGCGGCCACCCCATGGCTGAGCCAAGCTGGGCACCCTGGGCCAGGGCCTCCCCACCCTCACAGCAAAACATTTCTCCCCAAGATCTCCTCTCAATCTCCTCTCTTTCAGCTGAAAACCGTTCCCCTCATCCTGTCCCTGCACTCCCTGAGCCAGAGCCCCTCCCCAGCTTTCCTGGAGCCCCTTTCAGCACTGGGAGCTGCTCTAAGGTCTCCCCAGAGCCTTCTCCTCTCCAGCTGAACAACCCCAGCTCTCTCAGCCTCCTCACAGCAGAGGGGCTCCAGCCCTTGGATCATCTCTGTGGCCTCCTCTGGACTCGCTCCAACAGCTCTATCTCCTTATGCTGGGGATTCCAGAACTGGACCCAGGGCTCCAGGTGGGGTCTCCCCAGAGCGGAGCAGAGGGGCAGAATCCCCTCCCTCCCCTGCTGCCCGCGCTGCTTTGGGTGCAGCCCAGGGCACCCTTGGTTTCGGGGCTGGGAGCGCCCGTTGCGGCTCCTGTCAAGCTTCTCCTCCCCCAGCACCCCAAGTCCTTCTCCTCAGGGTGGCTCCCAATCCATTCTCCACCCAGCCTGTAGTTGTGCTTCCCAGTAGCTTTACGTGAAGGCAGTGAGCACCTGCAGGAGGGCTGAGGATCTGTCCACGAGTGGGGAAAGGCTGTGCAGTCCCACACCGGGGAGCGATGCTGCTGTAGGAAGGGGAGCGCTGCACGCTTCGGTTACACCAGGTCTGTAGCACTGGCAGCTGCAGCTCCTGTCTCCAAAGCTTCACAAGATCTCTCCTAATTCTACCTGCAAATTCCATTCATATATTTGATACTTGTGGGGAAAAAAAAATCAACGAAAATATCAAAATATAAAAAATTTACATCAAGACATCAAAATAATCAAAATATCTGGGTCTGAACACCAAAAGCACAGTTCCTTCTGCCTTCCAGACGGGTGATTCCAGCTCTCCCTCCTCTGCTCCCATCCGTACCGCTCTGCTCTCGTGGGCTTCACCCAGCTGGGGAGAACAACCCTGCTCATCTGGGCAAAGAACGCCCTGCACGGCGCCGTAACGAGGGGGGGACCGGTGTCCAGACCCTTCACACTGAACACTTTCCTCTATGGACCAAGTATCTCATGACAAAACTTACCGGATAACACTAGCCCTAACTTTCCGAGACCCTCGCTGCTCATTTCCAGGTCTCTCTTTCCACCCCATTTTAAGGGCATTTACAGCGTTCCGTGTTGGTGTGAGCACAGTTCTCTCTTCACGGAGATGACGGAAAACAGCCTCCCAGGGAACCCCTGTGCTGATCTCGCACGCTGACCGCGCCAGCTACAAGCCCGCAGGAATTCCACGTGCAGCAGATGCAATCGGAGTTTTCAACAGCTCCCTCAGAGACCTTTTGAAACGTTAACGAGTTTATTACTGAATCCGGCCAACTAAGCAGCTACATTTTCCAATCCCTGCTTTTCATGGAAGAGAGAGGGCTCTGCTGGGACTGCAGGGAAACTCGAGCTCAGTCCTTCCGAAAGGCTGGACTCTCACAGAGCCTATGGGGCTCAAAAAACATCAGACCTACCCGTGAACACAGCACCAGCCTCCAGTTACTGCTGGACCCAATTAATGAAATGCAGGGCAGTGCTGAGCAAGCTCCAGGAAAGTTGACTGCTGGCCTGGTGCTCCTTGGCCTCCTCCAGGGAGGCTCCGGATGAAGCCAAGCTGAGCAGCTGGCACGGAGCTTTCAGGGTCTGAAATGCACAGTCAACGCTCAAACTCCTCTTTGTGACTTCTGACTCGCAGAGCATTTTCCCCAGTGCCCACCAGTGGGATGTGCGCTGGTCACTGGTGCGGTTCTGGTTCATCGTGGAATGATGGAATGGTTTAGGCTGGAAGGGACCTCAAAGTCCATCCAGTGCCACTCCCTGCCATGGGCAGGGACACCTCCCACTGCATCAGGGGGCTCCAAGCCCCATCCAACCTGGCCTGGAACACCTCCAGGGATGGGGCAGCCACCACTGCTCTGGGCACCCTGGGCCAGGGCCTCCCCACCCTCACAGCAAAACATTTTTGCCTAAGATCTCATCCCAATCTCCCCTCTTTCAGCTGAAAAACATTCCCCTCATCCTGTCCCTGCACTCCCAGATCCAGAGCCCCTCCCCAGCTTTCCTGGAGCCCCTTTCAGCACTGGAGACTGCTCTAAGGTCTCCCCAGAGCCTTCTCTTCTCCAGCTGAACAACCCCAGCTCTCCCAGCCTGTCCTCGTACAGGAGCTGGTTCAGCCCTCGGATCATCTCCGTGGCCTCCTCTGGACTCCCTCCAACAGCTCCCTGTCCTTCCTGTGCTGAGGACTCCAGAACTGAACACAGGGCTTCAGGTGAGGTCTCATGAGAGCGGATCGCAGGGGCAGAATCCTCTCCCTACGCTGCTCTTGTGCCAACAGCAAAGGAGCTCTACGATGCATTAAATCTTCATTTTTATTCATGGCACAAGAACACACGCAGCAGTGAATCATTGAACATCGTAATTCCAGCTCCCGAGGAACAGATGAAATATTGCTACCAGCGATATAAAGTGAGAGGGGCATTTTGTTTCGGAGCCTGGAGTCATCACATTGAAATCCAGGTACCACAGGTGCAACCCCTTCACCTTCCTCTCTGCAAAGTGTTGGGGGGAACAACAGCCAAGGGCAACTCCAGGGACGCACGCACACGCTGGCACCTGCTACCGGCAACGTGTTCCCAGCCCCATCTCACAAATGGAACTGGCTTCTAAAGTTTTCCAGCAGTGGATTTTCAGGTGCTTTCAAGTTTATGGAAAAAGATACGAAAAGCCTGGCAAACATTCACAAATGGGAATATCGATTTTCTAGGGATAAGAAATACTCAGAGGGAAATGTAACTCAAGTCATAGAATGTTTTTAAATAAGGGCAGGATGAGAAGCTGGCACCATCATTCCTGATACTCATCCACCATTGCTTGTGCCAGCTTGGGAAGTTTCATTCACTGCCAGAGCCTGGGATCCTAACTCAGTCCTGAGCACAGAGATCAACCTGGCAAAGCCTCTCAGACAGGGCTTGTGCTGCTCCAAACCAGTGGGCTCCATCGCTCCAAACCAGTGGGCTTGGCTCCTGCTTGGCCAGACTCTGTATCCACAGTGAGGAAATCCAGGCCACGAGGCAGCAGAAGCCCCAGCTCAGTCCCAGACCTGAACAAGGTGTAAAAATCCTTGGGGGACAACACTGCAGGGTCGGAGCCGCAGCGGCCGCTCTGCTCCCAGGGAAGCAGCAACCTCGGGGCCACACATGGGGACGTGTCCTTGGCCAAAGAGGAACCAGAATGTCCTGCTCAGTAGAAAAATAAGTGGGAGGAGAACAGCACGGTCTGCACTGGACAGAACTCAGTCCATAGCACCACCCAGCACCGATCAGATGCCGTTAAATCCCCCTCCTAAGGCATTTTTCCCCAGCTATCAACATGGAATTTACACAACGAGGATAATGTCACGCTGCAGAAAACAAAATGTCATTTCCCAAGCAATGATGAATTGATATTTGAGTCTCCTTTGATACAGAGGAAGGGAACGCGGAGCCCCAGAGGAGCTGGAGCCCTCGAGCTCCTGCTTTTCTGTGGAAAAGCACGAACAGCAAACCCGCACCCAACGCCTGCAAATGGATCGGCCTCTCAGGAATAATTTCCTGGTAACTGTGCGAGGTGCAAAGCCAGCCCGTCCGATTGGCAGGAATTAGGGATGCCACAAGAGCGACCACGCACACCTCAGTGCACGGCTCCTCCTGGAAGCAACCTCGTAGCTGGCAAGTTATGTGCTGGTATCAAGAATTCCTGAATTAGTAACAAATCAAGCTACAAGAAGAACGGTTTACGTGTGGTTACTACAAGGTTGTAGCTACAGGCAGAAGCACTTAATGCCAACACTATTAAACCCTACCCTGTGCTTCCGAGAGGAAACCCGCTCTGCAGAGAGGATCTAATTCATGCTTGCAATATCCAGGACAAAGAAAGCTGCGTTATCCTCACTTTGTATAAAGGAGAAGGAGGTGGAGCTGTCAGCTGGTCTGCCCAGGGACACAAAGGATCAGTCAGGATCACATCCAGCACGCGGTGCTGTCAGAGAGCTCCTCAAGCCCCCGAGGTGCCTGCGCGGGGCTGGCAGATGGGACACAGGACCCCTGGGAGCCGCGGCCTCGCGGAGCAGCAGCTGGAGGCCACGCCAGACACCCAGCAGCGTCTCCAACAGCCCCGCGCGGCTGAACGGAGCCACTGAACCCAGCCCGGGGTGACGGCGCTCAGCCCCGCGGTTGTCTCCTCCCGGGCTGTTCCCGAGCCCCAGACCAGACACCGCGGCCACCGTTAGAGCTCCCCAGGAACGGCAGCAAGCGAAGGGCGCTGCCGCCGACCCTCACAGTGAGGGATAAAATGCCAGGAGTGTTTCAGAATTCCTTCTGCAGATCCATGGTTACACAAAGGCCTCTGCTCTTCACAGCAGTCGGCACACGCGTCGCCGCTGCACTGGCTCACACGGATCATCGCATCCTTAAAGACAGCGCTGAGGTCAAGTGTCGCGGAGCAGCCGAGGCCGGGCAGCAGGAGCTCACTTGAACCCCTGCTGCGCGGCTCCTGCCAGCGTTCCCCTGCCTGGCGTCTGCGGCCCGGCTGCTCCCCGCTCGCTTCCCAGTCTGCAGAGCCCATGGGGTCCTCGGGAACCTGACAGTGGAAAACACACGACTATTGCAGCTGGATCCCACCCTGGTCCTCACCATGGAGTTCTGTCCCGGCCAAGGCTCCGGCCACAAGACGTTCCATGGGCAGGAGCTGCGCTGTCCCTTTCCTTTTGGGCCCCTCACTCCAAGAAGGACCTTGAGGGGCTGCAGCGCGTCCAGAGAAGGGACCGGAGCTGGGGAAGGGGCTGGAGAACAAGGGTTGTGAGGAGCAGCTGAGGGACCTGGGGCTGTTTGTCCTGGAGAAGAGGAGCTGAGGGGAGACCTCATCGCTGTCTCCAACTGCCTGAAAGGAGGGGGTGGGGAGGTGGGGGCTGGGCTCTTCTCCCAGGTGACAGGGGATGGGACAAGAGGGAATGGCCTCAAGTTGCCCCAGGGCAGGGTCAGATTGGACATCAGGAAACATTTCTTCACTGAAAGGGCTCTCAGGGCCTGGCAGAGGCTGCGCAGGGAGGTGGGGGAGTCCCCATCCCTGGAGGGGTTTAAAAGCCGGGTGGATGAGTTTCTCAGGGACGTGGTTCAGTACGGGGACAGGTACGGTTGGACTCATAATCTCAGAGGTCTTTTCCGCCCAGATGATTCCATGATTCTATGATTCTCTATGGTTGCTTTTCCCTGTAGCTCTGAACAAACAGCTTTTTATCCCAAGCCCCTCCACCAAATCCATCTCATTTCCAGCTTTCCCGCAGCTGCACGGCACGGCATCGCTTGCCTGTGAGGGCAGCAAGGGGGGACGCAAAGGACATGACAAACCCGTCTTTGTGACGGCCAGACAGACGGGCATTCAGCCGCAGCTTCCAAAAGGAGCTGGGCAGGCGGCTCCGTATGTTCCTTCGCAAACGGCGGCTCAATTAGGCCAGCTAATGCTGCACAGTTCACTGGACAGGATCCGCGTGCTCATCCATATGCATAACTCCAGATTTCCACATTCCCTTTTCAAGGTCTGACTTCTAAAGTTTGTAGATTTGTCTTTTCGCTACGCAATTGTTGTCACTTGACGAGCAAGTCCCATGCGGAGTGCACGGCTGAGTCCTAAGCGACTCTTTATTACACTAAACAAGGTCAAATGTATAAAAATTCTGAGTAATGGCTCTAAGACAAATCATTAAAACATCTCTCCCACCCCCTCATAGAATCTATTGGTGGAAAAAAAGCAACCGTCACCCTCAGACTGGAGGAATCCACTGGATTTAATGGGTTTTTTTCCAAACTGCAGCCAAAACCAGAGAATGACAAGACAAACCCAAGTTACGCTCGGCATTTTTTGCCCAAAATTCTCCTCGGAACATTTATTTCGGAATGGCCTGCATGACGCCAAAGCAAAAGCATTGTAAAGTAAAGCATGGATTGTTTCTTCGGGAGGAAAAATCAAGCTCGAGGCTTTGAACCTGGATACGGTCACAGAGATGAATGTGTAGAGCTGGGACGTTCCCCCCCACACACACTGACGACAAACACTCGGTTCCAAAGAAAATGTGCACTTTATACACAACTGAAATTAAAATAAACAAACAGTAACAGAAACAGCTCCATTATTTTGCATTTTTGGAATGAACCCAGCACTGGGATTGGAATATTCTACACACTCTGCTCACTATCAGAAGTATTTACGGGGTAGACAGAAGCCCCCAGGACTGACCTGAGACGTGGCTGCACGCGGGTAACGGCTCAGATCATTAATTGGGAAGGGGACAGTACGAACATCGGGTGAAGGAGCAGTTGTGGACCAACTGCATTTTGAGCCATTAATAAGGAATCGCTGTAGTTGGCATGGAGAGCAGCAAGGGAAAACCAATTTTGCTTCCTACCATTCGGCTGTTCCAAAACCACAGGCAAAGGGGTCTGGAGCAACACAACCCTTCTGGGAAGCTGCAAAGCACAACCAAAGCAGCGCCAGGGCACAAGTAGAACATAGCCATGCATCCTGTTTATCTCCAGGCTCCAAGGGTCTTTCCTGAGGCCTTTCAGACAAGTTTTCCACCCAGCTTCTCCAGCACACTCCCAGCTTTCAGCTGGCAAAGCCATCTGCCTGCTCCAGGCAGCGGGCTTCTCCTCTGACTGCTGATTAATCAGAGGAGCTCTCTAATGAACCCTCTCGCCCCACACAGCCGGTCCCACTCGCTGGCGGGCTGTCCCTGCCTGTGCAAGCCCACTCTGCTGCACACTTAGAGTGTCCCTTAAAGACATCACCCTGAAGTTTTTCTGCACAGAATCCAGAGGTTGCTCCTTCCCGGAGTAGCGGCCAGGAGTTCCTGAAGAAAAAGACAGGAAGCAAATTTGCTTGCCCTTGTCTCTGGAGGTGGAGTGAAGGAGGGCTGCCTTGGTTCTGGGTGTGCTTACACCTCTAAAGCGAAGCCGAGAGAGAGCTGGGACCCATGCTGGGATCTATGCCTGGACCGCCTGGTGTCCTGGGGTGAAAACAGACCCCAAACAACTCAAAACATCAATTTTCATCAAGCACAAGGGTAGAGGACAACTACAAGCGTGTGCTCCTACCCTCTCAGCTTAAACCTAAGGTAAAGCCCGCGCTGAGCTGTTGGGCCGGCCGGGAATGGAGCAGAGCTCTACCTGTGTCCTCTGTGGAGCCACTCTGCTCGCTCCTGTTCCTCAGCAGGCTGCAACGAGGGCCCCGAGGGAGCCAAACAGAGCGACCTCACCTCAAACCGGCCCCAAAATACATTAAAACGCATGAAAACCTAACAAAAAAAAGAGAGCAGAGCAAGGTCCTGGCTACATCATAAATAACAGCAAGAAGCACACACATTTCTCAGCATCTCTCAAACATGACTGCGCACCCCTGCCAAGCAGACGCTGCCAAAGGCAGTGAATACCGCGTTCTCCTGTCGCTAATTAGAAATTCAAGTGTAATGCCAAACCCCCGGCACGCCAAACCCGACTGGTCTCTCAAGCAGAAACCTAAATCATACATATTGCTCTGTCTGAACTAAATTCCTCAGACATAATGGAAGGAAGAAGGGTCTGGAATAAGGCAATGTCACTGATACTCGGAACGGGGGTTGTAACTCTTGCAGACAGCTCGCGTGGCCAGGCCGGGGGGAGGAAAGTTACTCCTCCGGTGCGGTGCGTGGAGAAACAAACCCACCATGGCTCCATCGAACCCAATTACCTCGGAAAAGACAGAAATCCTCTCCAAAAGGTACCGCAACAACCTCATGCCCTCGGGGAGCAGGGTTTTATGCAACAACAGACCTCAAACCCCATCTCTTTCCATAGAAATCACACAAATATGCAGAACTACTGCAGCCAGCAATTTCTATTTACTTTGGTTTTGGATGTCTTACAGGAGTTTGAAGCCTCTCTCCCCTTCTGTTGCACAAAGGGAGGTCGGAGCGCTCTCTGCGTTCCGGCTGGCATTCGCGCGCACACACGGTTTTCCTGTCAGTAATTTTCCATAGGGTGGAAAAACCTGTTGGTTATTCCAGGAGCTACGAGAGGACAATTCCGTGTTACGACTAGGGCAGCATTTCTGTAAAACACAGAGGGAGGAGCACCATTAACGGGTGTTTTCTAACTCTCCCGCTGCCCGGCCACCGGAGACTCCTCCGGGCTGTCTGCAAGTTCAAGGCACTTCTGAAACGCAGCATAGGAAGGTCTTACGTTTAAAACAAGGAAGAACGACGAAACTGCGGAGCACAGTAATAAAACTAACAAAATGCTAAGGGCTCCCCCCCTCCCCCCGCTTTTCCCTCGTTGATATAAAAAGTGAAACATCAGAGATCCAGTGTACAAATACAAAAAATTGTGCATAATAAATGTACTACAATACTGTACATACAGCATAAACCGTTCAATGAGAATGATTTAAATAGACCTAATTGTCTCCTGACTTGGAAGACAGAAGAATAAAGTCCTCTAAGCCTAGAATATGTGTACAAACCCTCGCCGAGAGGTTGAATCACGAGCCAACGGTATCCCTGAAAATAAACAGAGTCAAATATTTACTTAATGGAAGCCATTATTCAAGGGGTTGCTGGTTATGATAAACTAGGAGAACGACTGCACTCTATAAACTCAGCCAACATTAAATCCAGACGGAGTTCTTCCCGTCGCCTGACTTGCTACTGGCACTGCTTTTGTTCGACCCTGCTTTGGATTTCTTCTCTCTGGAACTGCTGGGATTGTTTTGGTTGTTGTAAGCCTGAATCGCAAGGTCCAGGCGCTCCTGAGCCACTTTAATTTCCCTCTGCAGATTTTCCAGGTCAGCAGGAATGTTCTCTTCGTTGCTTCCATACTGCTGTTCCTGAGCTATGTTGGCTTTGTTCTGTCTGTAGGCCATTTTGGCGTTGGAGAGTTCCGTATATTGCATTTGTTCTGGCTTGACCGCGATGTTATAGCCGGGAGGAGCAGATGGTGTATTCCAAGTGAAAGGGTAGTTATAGGTACCGGAGTCTTCCAGCTCTTTTCTCTTGTTGTTCAACGTGTCCCGGATTGTGCCAAATCCCAAATGGAGCATCTCCCAGACATTCAACAGCAAACACATGCAGCTCACCCCGTACATTATCAGCAGGAAAATGGTCTTTTCGGTTGGCCGGGAGATGAAACAGTCTATCTTGTGCGGGCACGGCTTCCTGCTGCACACGAAAACGGGGCTGACCGCAAAGCCGTACAGAAAATACTGACCCACGAGAAAGCCGATTTCAAACGTAGTCCTCGCCAGAAGCTGCAACACGTAAATCTTCATGAGGCCATCCTCGCGGATTCGCCGCCTGCCGTCGTGCTTAGCTTTGGCCGGGGCCGGCTGCTCCTTATTCTCCCGTTCGCTTTCCAGCTCTATTTCTGGGTACATCATCGGGTCTTCTTCATGGTCTTCCTCAGTCTCCTCCAAGCCACGGTGTTGTTTCCAGCGCATGGAAAAGCTTTTGCTTCTGATTCTTCTGTCGGCTTCGCTGTGTTCCACCATCCGGGCAATCTTATGGATCGCATAGCCTAAATACATCACAGAAGGAGTGGCAACAAGAATGATCTGAAAGACCCAAAACCTCACGTGCGAGAGAGGAGCAAAAGCATCGTAACAAACATTCTCGCAGCCGGGCTGCTCCGTGTTGCACACAAACTTGCTTTGTTCATCATAGTAAATGGATTCTCCTCCCACAGCAGTCAGGACGATCCGAAATACGATCAACACGGTCAGCCAGATTTTACCAACAAAGGTCGAGTGGTTGTGGATCTCCTCTAACAGACGGGTCAGGAAACTCCAACTCATGATGGGCAAATAATTTTATCTAAAAAACAAACATCCCCCCCAATGTTGATGAATTTATCAGCTTGAGCCTAAATGGTGAATGTACGCAACCAAGAGTTAGAGAACTCCAGAATTTTACAACCGATACGCAACCACTGCTGTAGCATTACCTGCTATCGGGAAACTCCAGCTGCCAGAACTTGCTTGAAGATCCCACGTCTCCTTCGCAGGCCTTTGAGAAGTCTGCTATAAAAAAAAAGCCGCAGTTAGCTGCCATTTCACCAACAGAACCTGCTCCCAGAGCTACTCCTGAGCACAAGAGCATGATGGAACCATGGAATCATTAAGGTTGGAAAAGACCTCTCAACTCATCCAGTCCAACTGTCAGCTCAACCCCACCATGCCAACCAAACCCTGTCCCCAGATGCCACGGGCACAAGTTTGAACACCTCCAGGCATGGTGTTGTTCAACACCTCCACCACTGCCCTGGGCAGCTCTGCCAGTGCTTCATCACTCTTCCCATGAAGAAATTTTCCCAATATCCAATCTAAACCTCCCCTGGCACAACTTGAGGCCATTTCCTTTCATCCCATCACTTGTTACTTGGCAGAAGAGCCCAGCACCCACCTCACCACAAACTCCTTTCAGGAGCTGCAGAGAGCCATGAGTCCTCCTCTCAGCCCCCTCTTCTCCAAGCTAAGCAGCCCCAGGTCCCTCAGCCTCTCCTAGAACCCCTGGGCTCCAGCCCCTTCCCCAGCTCCATCCCCCTGAAAGGCAGCTGCTCTGCATTTCAAATGTTAATAAAAACATTTACACCTCGGGCTGAAATCACCAACCCAGTGATCGACAGCCAAGCTCCCATGGAATGTTGTGGGCGCTGCCGGCTGGGTTCCACTGCTGCCAGCACGATTTATTTTAACTGCACAGAGGTGGCCAAGCCCTGTTAAAGCCTGACCAAGTAATCTTGGCCTCAATCACATGGAGAAATACTGTCCTCTTTAAGGGGCAAAGCCAGCTCCTCTGTTACCGAGATGAATCTCCCAGCCAAACCAGAGACGCAGGCAGCCACTGTTATCCTTGATTTAAAGACAGGACTAAACTGAAGGACCTGGGCAGGTCTCGAGGCTGGAGACAAGGCATGATCTGAGGAACACCTGACTTCTAAACTGATGCTGACACTGCTCAACGGATTTGGGTTCAGTCCCTTAGGGAGGCTAAAATCTGCTCTTTCAGGGACAGAAAAGGCTTTGGTGTGTATTTCGCAGCAATTTTCATAGAATCACACAATGTGTTGGGTTGGAAAGGACCCGAAATCCCATCCAGTTCCAACCCCTGCTATGGGCAGGGACACCTCCCACTGCATCAGGGGGCTCAGAGCCCCATCCAACCTGGCCTGGAACACCTCCAGGGATGGGGCAGCCACCCCTGCTCTGGGCACCCTGGGCCAGGGCCTCCCCACCCTCACAGCAAAACATTTCTCCCTGAGCTCTCATCTCACTCTCCCCTCTTTCAGCTCAAAACCACTCCCCCTTATCCTGTCTTTGCACTCCCTGATCAAAAGCCCCTCCCCAGCTTTCCTGGAGCCCCGTTCAGTACTGGGAGGTTGCTCTGAGGAGAGTTTTGGGAGAACAGAAGGAGAACAGAGTTAAAAAAAAAAAACTCTTCAAAATTTTAGAAGATATTTGAGATAGAAATCAATATAATTTTGCAATCGTAACAGCAGAAAGAACCATCAGTGGGAACTCAGGGCTGGCAACGCTGCGAAGTATTGGAATAAACGAAACCTTGCAACGTTACAGGCCCACCTGGAGCTCCAGGTAAGGTAAAACTCTGAGCACAGGAGGAACTGCTGATGTTGTTACAGGATGGGAGAGGAGACAGCTTTCAGTCCCCTGATGTCAAACATTGGTTTGCCAAACACTGTCAATGGACATTTTTACATCAGAACAACGATACCAAAACCAGAATTGGACAAAGCTCCGACACTCAGATCTTAAAAGAGATTTATTCCTAACATGGAGAAATTCCAGGAGACTGGAAGAAAATTGGCATTTGTGACTATTCAGCTTCTTCCGTGCAATGGCAGAGCAGTTTACAGGCAAAGTAATGAGATTGGTGGGGATGCAATCAATATGGCATTAAAGGATATAAAAGTTATTCCCCTTCCAGTGAAATCCAATGCCTCATTGGAAAGGCAACACGATGGGCTGTGCGGGACATCAGATTTATTACTTCATGACAGTTTGAGGCAAAAACAGTGCAACAGAGTATTAAAAAAGCCCACAATAAGTGGATTAAAAGTAACGCAGACCTTGACAAATGATTCCCACATCAGAACCAAGAGTAATTGCACGGAATTACAGCAAGTCCTGCAAGGACCAGGAAACAGGGCCTGGCAACTCAGCTGCGGTTTTGTTGGATTTGAGCAGAAAATGGGTGTTGCCAAGTGGCACAGAAGTTTGCAGGCTGACAGAGAAAGATGAGCATCAGCAGTGAGGCAGCAACACCCAGGCTGCTCGAGAGGCTGAAACCAAAGCAATGCTTTAAGCAAGCTCAGAGAGCAGCAGTTGGTCTTTTAAAGCAGAGAGCGGTAACTCCGGATGCCAGCTGGCAGGGAAGGGAGTTGGTCTCCCAGAGAGCTGGAGGTACCACGGAGGTGAGCACAGCAACCCTCGCCGTGCCACGTGCTGATGGGGGCACAGAGGGTGCACTTACCTCCTCGTTAGCCAGACAGCACTCAGGGTCCGCGTCTGCATCCTTCAGAAGTTGCTTAAACATCAGCGAGCGAATCTGTTAGTCTGGAGACGAGCTGAGGGGTGGGGAAGGTGCCTGGAAATGAGAGATTACAGAGTTCAAGTTGTTTAGCTGGGAAATATTGAAGAAAATGAAGGATTATCCTAGAGGCTGTCAGTTGTGCAAGCGACCAACCCAAGGCTCGCCATCAAAGCTCTTCTTTCTGCACAACCCTGCGACCATTGGGTTGTAGACAGAACTGGCTGAAACAACATGATTTTAACAGGAAAAAAGAGCAGAGGTTCCAGTCGCAGCGCAGTGCCTTAGCACAGCGGCAGCTTCACGCTCCGAACTCTTGTTCCAGAAAGGCACCCGAGTGCAGCTCTGCAACCCCGAGCTCTGCATTCGCGGGGCGAGACAGCGCTTGAGACACCCGCAGGCTCGGCATTTCCCAGCGGCTGCCTCCAATTACAACCACAGAACCACAGAATCGTCCGGTTGGAAAAGACCTCTGAGATCACCAAGTCCAACCGTACCTGTCCACTACCAAACCACGTCCCTGAGAAACTCTTCCACTCGTTTTACACCCCTCCAGGGATGGGGACTCCCCCACCTCCTTGCGCAGCCTCTGCCAAAGCCTGAGAGCCCTTTCAGTGAAGAAATTTTTCCTGATATCGAGTCTGACCCCGCCCTGGTGCAACTTGAGGCCATTTCCTCTCCTCCCATCCCCTGTCACCTGGGAGAAGAGCCCAGCCCTCACCTCCCCACCCCCTCCTTTCAGGCAGGTGTAGACAGCGATGAGGTCTCCCCTCAGCCTCCTCTTCTCCAGGACAAATAACCCCAGGTCCCTCAGCCGCTCCTCATAAGACTTGGAATTAGGAGGCAAAACAGGTGGCAGCGCAGGACTGAGAGTATTCCATGCTCCAGAAGAGCCCTCAACATGCTGGAATATATCCAACATCCACACCTGGAACTGGGGTTACAGAGAGAAGAGCCACAACACCCACGTTCACACCAAGCTGCACCACCAGCCTTGGTACCAAGCATGGACATGTACCAGGACACAGGTGTCACTGGCTGAGGTGTCCAGATTCACCAACTGAAAAAGAGACAAAACTCCAATGAGTTTAAGAAGGGTCAATTTTCACACACTGAAACCATCAGGGCCAAACTATTTTCTAGAAATAAACTACCAAGTAAATTTAAAATTAATTAAATGCTGTTGCCAATGTAAATCTGGAATAAAAGAGGAAGCAGCCCTTAAACTCCCAGATGCTGTCAAGGTTTATTCATCAGTTGGTAACAACCGAGAAGTCTGAAATTGGTGTTGGTTTCAGTAACAGAGGAGACACTGAACCTTTACTGCCTGGACATCGAACAAATCCTTTCCAGGTATTTATCGGCCGCTCCAGGGTGCTTTCTCTCTGCAGACCAAGTAAGTGTGGTTGGCTCCTACTGTCCCTCACCAGCTCTAGAGGCAGTGAGGCGGTGGGTCACCAAGTGGAGACAACCACCGCAAGGCACATCCACCCGGGCTGCCCTAGAACCAGCTTCAGGGAAGGACAGACATTCACATCCTGGATTGGAAGGGTTATAAAAACGAACAGTGTGACAAACCTAAGCACAGACGCTGACCGCACAGACCGGTACATGTAGGTTACCCACAGCCTCCAGACATGGAAGACAGCATTATCTGCCACGTGTTTAACAACCAAGAATTCTGTCAATTAGAGAGTTCTGGCTGCGGAGACGTGAAGCTACTGAGGAGTTCAGAGTCCTTCAACAAGAGGGCTTGGAACACCTCCCGTATGAGGACAGGCTGAGAGCTGGGGTTGTTCAGTCTGGAGAAGAGAAGGCTCCGGGGAGACCTTAGAGCAGCCTCCCAGTGCTGAAAGGGGCTCCAGGAGGGGCTCTGGATCAGGGAGTGCAGGGATAGGATGAGGGGGAAGGGTCTTCAGCTGCAAGAGGGGAGACGGAGATGAGATCTTGGGGAGAAATGTTTTGCTGTGAGGGTGGGGAGACCCTGGCCCAGGGTGCCCAGAGCAGTGGTGGCTGCCCCATCCCTGGAGGTGTTCCAGGCCAGGTTGGATGGGGCTTGGAGCCCCCTGATGCAGTGGGAGGTGTCCCTGCCCATGGCAGGGGCGGCACTGGCTGGGCTTTGAGGTCCTTCCCACCCAAACCATTCTGTGATTCAGTAACTCTAAATTGAGTTTTAGTCCAGAGCAGAGCTGCGGACACAAATAGGAGAATTCACCAGCAGGTAAAGAACTCCTCCGCCTGCAAGGAAACATTTCAATTCAAGTGAAATGGCCTGTCATTAAACCTTTCACTGGAAACGTTCAGCCCATCCAAATTAAACATAATATCCATGTAAAAAGTGCCGGGCAGAATGACAGCATTGGGAACGGTGGAATCCTGCAGCGTCCCAGGATGGGCCAAGGTTGGAGACTGCCTGGTTCTGCCTTTCTGACCCAGCAGACACAGTGTCGTAACCTTCACCTAACGTACACCGAGTGCCTCCTGCAGTTGTTGTTCTGGCAACATTTAAGTCAATAATTTTCCATGGTTTGAAGTAAAAGTCTACGGACACTGACACACGTCTGAAAAAGGCAAAACGTCAGCAATTTCAGCTAATTTAAGTCATGCCAGAAAGTGCCCTTGCGAGAGACTTTCATTCCTTGTATTTGTCATCAGCTCATTCCAGCACTTCCAGCGAGGCGGCTCCTCAGAGCGGGCAGGATCCGCGATGCAGATGACAGGATGCTTATCTCTGACAGCAAGCTGGCTCCTGCAAATTAAAGCTTTGCAGACACCGACATCCAGAAAGAATAAAGGGGAATTTGGGGCAGGTACATGGGAAAAGAAATCAGCCTTCCCATAGTGAATCTCTAAACCAAAACCTGCCGCGCTGTTTGAAGGTGGCCGCTGTGTCAGCACAGACGTGGACAGCAAGCGACCCCTCGGGTGTGGAGCTCCCTCCCAGCAACCCACGTGGGTGTGAAGAGGCCCTGGCAGAGGCTGCCCAGGGAGGTGGTGGAGTTGCCATCCCTGGAGGGGTTCAAAAGACAGGTAGATGAGTTTCTGGGGAACACGGTTTAGCAGTGGACAGGTGTGGCTGGACTTGATGATCTCAGAGGTCTTTTCCAACCAGATGATTCTCTGATTCTATGAACAGCAGTTAAACATGGGGTTAAATTCACCTTGTTCAGCTGTGACGGCTTCGCCAGCCACGGAGGGCAGACCTGCGCCTCTGAGGAGCAGCCTACCCTGGCAACCTTAAAACCCTGCCTTCGGATGAGACGGCTGAAGTGACAAGGATGGACAGGGGACAGGAAGAACGGAGGGAGACG
Source organism: Neomorphus geoffroyi (assembly GCA_033558235.1). NCBI lineage: Eukaryota > Metazoa > Chordata > Aves > Cuculiformes > Neomorphidae > Neomorphus > Neomorphus geoffroyi. The sequence goes on from JAUMJM010000037.1 coordinate 1,716,019, forward strand.
GATCCACCTCAGTACCCCTGGGATGCCCAGCACCCACCAGAGGGTGCAGCATGTGACACGCGAGCTTTAAGAACAGCTGGCTCCAGGTGTCGAATCCCAAACGCCTTCGGAACACAAGATATCAGGACTCATGTCATGCCATTCTATCGGCGACGGACAGTGGGACTGAGAGCAGCCTCAGCAAGTCTGTGCGTGACACCAGGCTGAGGGGGACAACCGATACACTGGAGGGAAGGGACACAACCCAGAGGGATCTGGACAGGCTGGAGCAGGGGGAACACGGGAAGATCAACAACTTCAATGAGGCCAAGTGGAAGGGCCAGCACCTGGGTTTGGGCAACCTCCAACATGAGCAGAGAGCTGAGGGGGATGGATGGATGGATGGATGGATGGATGGATGGATGGATGGATGGCCACCCTGTGGGGAAGGACTTGGAGATACTGGAGGTTGAAGAATCAGACATGAGCCAGCAATGTGTGCTTGCAGCCCAGAAAACCAACTGTGGCCTGGGCTGCATGGAAATAGCATGGCCAACAGATGGAGAGAGGGGATGCTCTGGGGCTCCCAGCACAAGCCAGGTGTGGAGCTGTTGGAGCAACTCCAGAGAAGGCCACGGAAATGGTCTGAAGGCTGGAACAGCTCTGCTCTGGAGAGAGGCTGAGAGAGGTGGGGCTGTTCAGTCTGGAGAAGACAAGGCTTCAGGGAGAGCTGATTGTGGCCTTTCAGTCTACAAATGGGGCTTATAAGAAAAATGGGGACTTTTTACCAGGGTGTGCAGGGACAGGACAAGAGGTGACAGTTCCAATCAGACAAAGGGCAGGTTTAGGTGGAATACAAGGGAGAATTTTTTTATCATAGGGGTGGGGAGGCGCTGGCCCAGGTTGCCCGGAGAAGGTGCAGATGTCCCATCCCTGGAGGTGTTGAAGGCGAGGTTGGATGGAGCTTGAAGCAGCTGGCTCCAGTGAGAGATGTTCCTGCTCACGGCAGGGGGATGGACTGGGTGACCTTTCCAAGCCCTTCCACCCCAAAGCACCCCGTGGCTCTGGCGGGAAGCCCTCCTCGCCTGCTCTCTCCACCCGGCTGGCCGACAGCACTGCAAGCAGGGGCGCCCAGCTCACCATCCCATCACAGCTCCAGACATTCTCCCCTGGCTACGGCCTCACAAGCTTTCGCCCCCAGTTGAGTTTTTCCAGGAACAAAGGCAAAATAAGCATGATTTCCAGCCTTGAGACTCAGCTCCTGAGGGGAAACAGGGAGCTGAAGCTCTTGGGTCTCTCTGAATCTCAATAGCTCACCAGCACCTCCCCAGAGAAGGTTTGAGGACAAAGGTTTTATAGCCAAAAAGCAGTTATTTAGAGGAATATATTTACAGGAAGACTTTTTCCCCCTTAAAATATGTCTTCCTGTGTAATGCTAACGAAATTTAATTAATTTATTAATGATATATTTGTTTTGTTTTGGTTTTAAGCAAGTTAAAAAAGACATGTGCTGAGCATAAAGAAAACTACAAGAATAAATGCATGGCAATTCTGTTGATAATCAAAAGAGGTTTCATGCTGCATGAAAGTGAAATTGAGCCCACAGGCTAATTAAAATAGGATTTGAATTAGGATGAATGAATAATTAGCATTATTCATTCAAATCTCATTTACATTGGGATGTAAGAAGCTGCATTAGTTTTGAGGAAGCAAGGGGGCCCTTTTTTTTTCAACCTGACAAATTAATAAGACTTTGCTGTTGAGGAAGGAGAAAGTTGTGGACAGACCCAGTACTGGTGAGGCACCAACACCCCAGACCCTGCTGATCCCACCTGAGCAGCAATTGCAGTGCCCACCCTCCTAACTGACTCCTAACGGACATAAGGATGTGCTGAGGGAGGGGATTCTGTCCCTCTGCTCCGCTCTGGGGAGACCCCACCTGGAGCCCTGGGTCCAGTTCTGGAGTCCTGAGCACAGGAAGGACCTGGAGCTGTGGGACTGAGTCCAGAAGAGGCCATGGAGATGATCCAAGGGCTGGAGAACCTCTGCTGTGAGGAGGCTGAGAGAGTTGGGGCTGTTCAGCCTGGAAAAGAGAAGGCTCTGGGGAGACCTTAGAGCAGCTCCCAGTGCTGAAAGGGGCTCCAGGAAAGCTGGGGAGGGGCTCTGGATCAGGGAGTGAAGGGACAGGATGAGGGGGGATGGTTTTCAGTTGCAAGAGGGGAGATTGAGATGAGATCTTAGGGAGAAATGTTTTGCTGTGAGGGTGGGGGGGCCCTGGCCCAGGGTGCCCAGAGCAGTGGTGGCTGCCCCATCCCTGGAGGTGTTCCAGGCCAGGTTGGATGGGGCTTGGAGCCCCCTGATCCAGTCGGAGGTGTCCCTGCCCATGGTAGGGGGTGGCACTGGGTGGGCTTTGAGGTCCTTTCCAACCCAAACCATTCTGTGATTCTGTGACTCTATGACTGTGGCTCATTGCCCCGGGGATCAAGTGTTTCATTGCAACGGCTGCTGAACAGCACGTGGCGGCTCGCGGGGGATCTTCTGAGTGCCTTTTTTCCCCATTATTACATTTCACATCACCAGGGCGCTCGCATCACCTGCGTCTGCTCTGCGATACCTCGTGTCTGCAGGGTAGAGCTGATGAGGAGCACGCTCAGGTTTGCCAAGCACCTGATGACTCCATCCTGAGTTGATGCTCAGGTTTGCTGAGCGTCTGAGAGCTCCATCACGAGTTGCTCCAGAAATGCCACACTGGGGAGGTCCCCATCCCGGTGTCCATGTGGGCACCCCTCAGAAGGGGTGCTGAACACCAAGTGTGTCTGAAGACACTTAGGCTGACACGGACCCCAAAACAGCTCTCCAAAAATTCCATGGGGGGACACAGACCCTGCAGCTCAGCCTCGCTTCTCAACGCAGCCCGTTGTCACCGCAGGCTGCTGCTCTCCCATGATCTCGTGGTGGGCTCACAGCTCCTCGTGTCCTCGTGCTGGAGCACAGGGCCCACAGGCAGCCCCTCCAAAGTCGGGGTGTCTGCCCTGCAAACGTCGCTTCCCGGAGCAGCGCAGCTGCCGGAGGTGAAGCAAACGTCGGGTTTGGCCAGCACGAAACACGTCGCAATTTCATGTGAATCGTGTCACTGCGGGGGAGTGTTGCTAAAATTGTCACTTGGCTTCCATGTTTGCGTCACCTCGAGGGCATGCCGAGCCTGCTGGAGGTTCGTGTCTATCCACAGACCCCGGTTTATCTTTAGGCTCGGGGTATGTATGTTGATTTTCAAAGAGATCCGTGTTTGACATCCGTATTTTTTTGACAGCACAAGAATCTTATTATATCTCTACCTCTTACCCATATTTTAGTGTTCTATTTATATCCTGCGTAGGCTCTGCAGCCCCATAACTCACCGAGGGGTTTTTACACTGGGAGGGACTGGTCTGGGGATCAGCAGAACCTTGTTAACATCCCTGTGATTGGAAGACACCACAATTATTTCCAAATTGACATTAACGCTGGGGCTTTTTCCAAACCATCCTCTCCTTTTTGCCAGAGGAGACTTGCCAGATGAGCGAGTCTTTACTTGGAAAAACACTGTGTGTTGTCTGAAAATTACCAGCCGTTTCACTCCCAAATACTCCATAATATGGATTAAAAAGTAGATTTCAGTGCAGTTGTTTTCTTATTCTTCTCCAGCTGCACGGGGCTGGAAACCCTTCTTTAAAACAGCAATAAAGTTGGTGGTGGTTAAACCCACTTCATTCTGGAATGGTGGAAGGGCGGTAGCACTGAGGTCTCTTATCCCAGGAAGATCACAGAATCATGGAATGGGACCTAGAAGCCCACCTAGATCCACCCCCATGCCATGGGCAGGGACCCTTCCCCCTGGATCAGGGGGCTCCAAGCCCCATCCAACCTGGCCTGGAACACCTCCAGGGATGGGGCAGCCACTGCTTCTCTGGGCAACCTCTACTCACATTCACTGTGAAGAATTTCTTCCTAATGTCCAATCTAAATCTTCCCCCTTCCAATTTAAAGCCACTAAGTCAAACCCATACAGGATCGCACCAGCTCTCGGTGGTACCAGCACAGCATCAGGACGGAGGCTTCACAGAGCAAAGTCACACAGCCTGGGCATCAGGAACAACCCAGCCGGAGAAGAGCTGCTACACCAGAGCTCAACAAAAACCCTGCGTTAGCTCTGCCTGAGCTCTCCCCAACATTCCCTCTCCTGGACTCTCACTCACTTCCAAGCATTTCCCTACAGCACAGTTTAACCCTACTGAGCCCAGGTTTCGAGTAGCTCCTACAGGAACTGGTTGGTCCAGCAGGACTTCGGGCCTCAGCATTGTCCCGCTTGCTCATAGGAACACAGAATTGCCTGTCTGGAAAAGATCCTTGAGATCATCAAGTCCAACTGTACCCATCCACTACTAAACCATCCTTGAGACACTTGTCTGCTGTTTTTAAAACCCCTCCAGGGATTGGGACTCCCCCACCTCCCTGCGCAGCCTCTGCCAGGGCCTGAGAGCCCTTTCAGTGAAGAAATGTTTCCTGATGTCCAATCTGACCCTGCCCTGGGGCAACTTGAGGCTGTTTCCTCTCATCCCATCGCTGTCCCTTGGGAGAAGAGCCCAGCACCCACCTCCCCACCCCCTCCTTTCAGGCAGGTGTAGACAGGGATGAGATCTCCCCTCAGCTCCTCTTCTCCAGGAAGCCCTAGGTCCCTCAGCTGCTCCTCACAACCCTTGTTCTCCAGCCCCTTCCCCAGCTCCGGTCCCTTCTCTGGACGCGCTCCAGCCCCTCAAGGTCCTTCTTGGAGTGAGGGGCCCAAAACTGAACCCAGGATTCGAGGTGTGGCCTCACCAGCACCAAGTGCAGGTGCACAATCCCTTCCCTGCCCCTGCTGCCACCCCATGGCTGAGCCAAGGCAGGAGGCTGGTGGCCTTCTTGGCCCCCTGGGCCACTGCTGGCTCATGTTCAGCCACTGTCAGCCAGCACCCCCAGGTCCTTCTCTGTCAGGCAGCTCTCCAGCCACTCCTCCCCCAGCCCGGAGCTGCACGAGGTTGTTGTGTCCCAAGTGCAGGAGCCGGAACTTGTCCTTGTTGCACCTCATCCCGTTGGTCTCAGCCCATGGATCCAGCCTGTCCAGATCCCTCTGCAGAGCCTCCCGTCCTTCAAGCAGATCCACACTTCCACCCACGTCAGTGTCATCCTCAAACCTGCTAAGGGTGTACTCAATCCTCCCTGCTATGCAGGAGCTGGTACCATGCAGTAACACTCCTTCCCTGCGTAATCCAGCCGGATACCAAAAATAAGGAATTATAGGGTAGGAGCATTATTTTTTGCAGCATTTGAACCTGAAGCTCAAGCCATGCCAGAGAAAACACCCAGCACTGCTGTGGGGCAATCAAGGGCAAGCGTTTAACCAAAACCTGAGCTCCTGGGGTCAGCCCAGACAGCAGACAACAGGGTCAGGGGCTGGTATTTGTAACCTTCAAATCCAATGATCAGGACGGTTTCCATAGGAAAGACTGTTCCTGCCAACAGAAATGACCACCAGACTGGGTGAGCGCAGTCTCAGTACGGATTCAGTCCCACAAATGCTCCTGATTGTGAGCTGCCAATTCCCTTTCTTCCACACCAAGTGGATCCCACAGGCTTTCCACGAGATGATCAGACACACACAGTGCTCATCTCCCAAACACCCACCGGGAAGTTCTCTCCAGGAGCTGCTCCCAGACCAGACATCTATCTGAGAGGATTCCACGTGGTCCTTAGCTGGGCGCTCCTAGACTCCAGTTCAGACACACGTTACCGCTTCAGACATCAAAACCAAACACTCAACAAGTCCGACACTGCGAGAGTTCCTTTGTGAGCAACAGAACCACCCGCTTCCTGCAGTCACTTGTTGATATTCTGAAGGTGCTCAACCTCTGGGTTCCCTTGTACCCACGAGCGCTACCCCAAGAAATGTACAATATTCTGCCAGCTGGTGGTTCGAACCACTCATTCCACCTCCCAAAGCAGGGTCAGCTGGAGCAGGCTGGCCAGTCCATACCCAAGCTTTAAAGACCTCCACAGATGGAGACTCCACAAGCTCTCTGGGCAACTTGTTCCCACGTTGGGCCACGCTCATAGCAAAAAAAAAGCTTTTCTGATGTTTAAGTGGAATTCCCTGTGTTTTGGTTTGTGCCCATCACCATTCCCTGGGTGGTGCGAGGAGCCTGGGACAAGAGCAGCGAAGTGATTTTCCTGTAAGAGGTCAGCTAAGGGAGGAGGGACAGGTGGAGCATGAGCACACTGGATACTGTGAGCTACGATCCATCTCGTTCCCAGGGTGGGACGACTGTCCGAGACAGCACGGTTGCTGCTGCACCACCACCCTGACAATTCCGCATCATTATATTCTATATATTAATATCTATATTCTATATATTAGTATCTATATATTAACAGTATAGAATCATAGAATTATTTGCTTGGAAAAGACCTTTGAGATGACCGAGTCCACCTGTCACTACTGTGCTGTTCGCTATTGCACCTCTGCTCTCAGCAGCTCTTTTAAAAATGCAGGCAATGGCAGCGTGAAACGGAAAGTATGCAGAGGGGATGATGACAAAAGGCAGGTACAGAGTGACCGACACCACTCCAAAGGGACGGAGCAGGGCTGGGGCACTGCTCCCACCTGTGAATCCTGCAGATCCAGACACAACTCGCTGGCCTGCCAGCAGCCGGGGGGAAGCTGCAGGACAGCCTCCCACTTCAAACTCCACAACAGCAGCTGTGAGGGCAGGCCTGGAGATGCAGGGCTGCACCTGGAGACACGCGGGACTGCACCTGGAGACACGCAGGGCTGCACCTGGAGACACGCGGGACTGCACCTGGAGACACGTGGGGCTGCACCCAGGGACACATATGGGAAGGACGGAGCCAGGCAACACAGGACAATCCGTGCCCTTGAAAGGCAGGGAGCACAAAGCCCTACCTGACACTGCAGCCCTACGGATGGGCACCTCCACACCAGCACCAGAGCACTGCAGCAAGAGCAGGAGCGAAAATCCTGTCCTCCCAGACAGGCCCAAAAGGTCTCTGTCCCAAATCAAAGAACACACAAGTGCCGTGGGGCGTTACACCCACTGAGGGACACGTGCTGAGAGGGTCCATGTACTCACCTGGGCCTGTTAACCGCTCGCAGCGAGGTGTGTGTGAGGCCATCCTCCCTCACATACCGTTCCCGTCAGGCAGCAGAGAGGTTTCCCCGTCTTGACGTGATTAGCGAGGCGAATAACCACGACACCCCTTTAACTGCTCCCGATTCCACTGCAGCCAACAGCATTCCCCCCACCGGGCTCCTCCTATGTGCTCAGAGGGATGAGCGGCAAAAGAAAATGACACTCCGGAGGCAGCTGACTCGAATATCGCTCTCACGGCCATTTCAGGAAAGGAGAGAGAAGCTAAAAGAGAGCAATTCTGTCGGCTCTGGTACATCAAGAGCTCTCACCCAGCTGAGCAGGAGACAATCGAGTAGGGATGAGCACCTCAACCCCACACCACCATATTCTGACAGTCAGAAGAAACCATGACAGGCTCTGCTTCATAGATAAGGCTCAAAACCCAGCGTGAGTGGCTTGTAAATACAACAAATGGCTTGTAAATACAATAAATGGCTTGTAAATACAACAAATGTTGTACTTACAACAGATCCCACATACCCTGACAGCCTGCCACAATGTCCCCCATCACCCGTTCCGCAACACTGAGGATGGCACTTGTTTCACCGTGACCCAAATTAAATAAAAAAGACTTTTCATCCCCAGCTCTGTCATCTGGTCCAGCACAAGATGCTGCCTCATCCTGCAGTTGTAGCAAATCCATCTAACATTTTCTTCAGCAGCTCTGTGACTGTTATGGTTTGAGTTAAATTGGGGTCGGTTTCCTGGCTCTGGCTCGGCCCAGTCTGAAGTAACTTCATTCTCTGGAAGCCAACGCCGCGTTTCTCAGACAGTTCCTCTCCAGCCCTGACAACAAGGGACACTGGGGTGCAGAAAGGCCAATGTTCTTAGTTATTCCTGCAGAAACCAAGGCCACCCTGGAGCCGGTGGAGCCGTAAGGGGAAGGGGTGAAAAAGGGTTGCAGCTGCAGGGAGGGAGGGACAGGACAGGTGACCCCAAACTGACCAGCAGAGGATTCCACCCCACGGACATCACACCCGGGATAAAACTGGGAGATGACGAGGGTGCCTCTCTCTTCTGCGGTGGCCGATGTCCAGTGAGGACCTCGTCTGTCTCATTGCTGCTGATCCCAGCCCTGGGCACCCCTGAATGCAGTTCCTGAGCTCAGCTCCCTCCTGGCTCTGGATCCCTTCCCTCCTGTCTGCTCGGCAGCACCGGTGGAGACCTTTAGTCCCCAAGGGGTGGGGTGGGGGTGCCCTCTCAGGTATCTGTATATATTTCATTACTTTCTAATTATCATCATCATCACTATTATTATCATTATTATTATCATTATCATCATCACTTCATTAAAGCTGTGGGTTTAGTTTCCAATCCCCAAGCCATTTTCCTCTCATTTTTCCTCTCCTCTTCCTTTGGGGGTGGGAGGAAAGGGAATTTGGGGTCCCAGCTGCACCGTTTTAGCTGCCAAAATTAGCCGGGGCGTGGCTGAGCCATGACAGTGACCAAGCTTTCCAGAGGTGGAAGAGTGAGGGCAAACGAGGGCAGCACAGTGGGCACTGCAAACCCTCCCCCGCAACTGAAGAGCCAGAATGATTCAGGTACTCACAGGGAAGGGGAACACAATGTCCCCACCTGACACTGCAGGGTTCTTATTTCACTTCACACTGGAGGAGACCACAATTCGCACTCAAACAGTTGTGGTCACAGCTCAATGTCCAAGTAGAGACTGGTGGTGAGAGCCATTCTGCAGGGGTTGGTACTGGGACTGTTATGGTTTAACATCATTGTTTGACATGGACAGCGATACTGAGGGCATCCTCAGCAAGTCTGCCAACAACACCAAGCTGTGTGGCATGGTCAATACACTGGCAGGAAGGGATGCCACCCAGGAGGACCAGGACAGGCTGCAGAGGTGGGGCTGGGTGAAGCTCATGGAGTTCAAGAAAGCCAAGGGCAAGGTCCTACATCCGGGTCAGGGCAATCCCAAGCACAGTTACAGGCTGGGTGGAGAATGGATCAGGAGCAGCCCTGAGGAGAAGGACTTGGGGTGCTGATTGATGAGCTGCAACGTGCACTCACAGCCCAGAAACCAAGGGTGCCCTGGGCTGCATCCAAAGCAGCGCGGGCAGCAGGGGAGGGAGGGGATTCTGCCCCTCTGCTCCGCTCTGGGGAGACCCCACCTGGAGCCCTGGGTCCAGTTCTGGAGTCCTGAGCACAGGAAGGACCTGGAGCTGTGGGACTGAGTCCAGAAGAGGCCATGGAGATGATCCACGGGCTGGAGAACCTCTGCTATAAGGACAGGCTGAGAGAGCTGGGGTTGTTCAGTCTGGAGAAGAGAAGGCTCCAAGGAGACCTTAGTGCAGCCTCCAGTGCTGAAAGGGGCTCCAGGAAAGCTGGGGAGGGGCTCTTGATCAGGGAGTGCAGGGACAGGATGAGGGGGAACGGTTTTCAGCTGAAAGAGGGGAGATTGAGATGAGATCTTAGGAAGAAATGTTTTGCTGTGAGGGTGGGGAGGCCCTGGCCCAGGGTGCCCAGAGCAGTGGTGGCTGCCCCATCCCTGGAGGTGTTCCAGGCCAGGTTGCATGGGGCTTGGAGCCCCCTGATCCAGTGGGAGGTGTCCCTGCCCATGGCAGGGGGTGGCACTGGGTGGGCTTTGAGGTCCCTTCCAACCCAAACCATTCCATGACTCCATGAAGACAGCAGTGAAGACACAAGCGTGCCATGAGCTCCCGTGTCCTCTGCTGCTTCAGCTTCCCCCAAGTGCTACTGAAGTGGTGAAATAGTTTTGTTTCAGTAAATTGCTTTTACATACGATTAGTTTCGAGAGAAGGAGCAGAGTAAATGAGAGCAGACTGCTACACCAGCATTAAAATTTTACTCCAGCTTGAGTTCAACGGGAGTGTTAACAGCTTTATTCTGCCAAAGAGAAAATTTAGAATAGAAATACACACACAGATTCACTAAGTTATTTGTTGGAAAAAAAAAAATTCCTAAGGAGAAATGAGAACCCAAAGTTGTCATTTTCTGGAGGACTCGAATGCTGTTCCAGATGCTCTCAGGGAGAGCCCCAAATCACTTGCTGCCAGCACGCCCTCCGCCCCAGCACGGCTGGGAGAACTCGCACACCAGTGAGCTGTTTGCTTTCCAAGAACGGCCGCACTGCTTTACGAGAGGGAGTAGAAGCACCTTCCCACCACGCTCATGCCCCAGAGAAAGGTGCACGAGGTAGCAGGGCCATTTGTTGCCACCTGACCACTTCACACCGCCGTGTGTTTGATCAGCCTTGTGATCCACACAGACTACCAAAATCAGCAGCAATTTTAAGGCAGATCAGCCCCCCCCAAACACGTAGAGACTGCTTAAGCAGTGAACATCACGAGGTTCAACAAGGCCAAGTGCAAGGTCCTACATCTGGGTCAGGGCAACCCCCGGTATCAATACAGGATGGGGGACGATGTGATCGAGAGCAGCCCTGAGGAGAAGGACTTGGGGTGATCTCATCTCAATTTCCCCTCTTTCAGCTGAAAACCATTCCCCCTCGTCCTATCCCTGCACTCCCTGATCCAGAGCCCCTCCCCGATAAAGAGCCCCTCCCCAGCTTTCCTGGAGCCCCTTTCAGTACTGGAGGCTGCTCTGAGGTCTCGCTGGAACTTTCTCTTCTCCAGGCTGAACTACCCCAGCTCTCCCAGCCTCTCCCCACAGCAGAGCTGCCCCAGCCCTTGGATCGTGTTCATGGCCCTGCTCTGACAGGTCCATGTCTGTCTTGAGCTGGGGACCCCAGATCAGACACAGAGCTCCAGGTGGGATTTCACCAGAGAGGAGCAGAGGGGGAGCATCTCCTCCCTTGGCTTGGTGGCCAAGTTGCTGCCATCTATCCCTGGACTAAAATAGTTTTTCCTCCATCACTCTTACTGCTTCAGAGACCAATCCACACCCTGAGGGAGCCTCCCTTCAAAGCCATCTACAGAATAGGTTCCATTCCTTAATCCTCCTAAAAGAAATGACACCACCACACAGGAAAGAGGTGACTTCTTTACGCACCGACTCACACCACCAGAAACACAGCGAGCCTCCTCTGGGATACCGGTTCACACCGAAGCGATTGGAAAGGAGGTTACAGAATGAAAAGCCAGAAGGAAGAGCACGGGACCAGGAGGGCTGCATGGCATCCATCAAGGTGAATGATGCTTGGAGCTGGACCAGCCCACCTGGTTACAGCCTTTCTTCAAATTGCCTTGGAATGTGGAAGCAAGGGTGATACCAACTGTGTAAGACAAGGGCTGTGAAGAAAATCTTGGGAAGCCACAGGCCTCCAGACCCAACATCCATACAGGACTGATCAGGTGTCTGTACTGTAGCACAGACTACGAGTGGGCAGCTGATGTATCTGTATAAATGCAGCACACGGGGAAAAGTCCCCAGGGCTTCCTTAAAGGGACTCCCAGCCTCACAGCAGGTGCCAGACCACCTGGATTTTGAAGATCAGCGATTCTCTCACATCAAAGGCTTCTTGTAGGGACACCACTGGAAAAGGGACTGTCCCTGTGCAGATACAAACTGGGTGAAAGATAACAAAGAGTGGGAGTAAAGGGTCCTGTCCTGCAGGGAAGGGAGGTCAGAGCAAGGTTTCACAAGGAGAGAGGCTGGGACCTGCACTGGGCCGGGACACTGATGGGGTAAAATGCAACAGCGAGGCAAGTGGGATGGGACCAAGGATCCTGATGGGAATATTCAAGGCAAGGAAGAAAAGCAACCATGAAGAATGGAAGAAAGACCTTGTGACTCTGAGTAACCTGGTAGTAAGATGGCAGATGAAATTCCACTTAGATAAAGCGATGCATATGCTAAATTAAAAAAATAAATCTCAATTTCACACTACCCTGAAATGGCCTCAGCAAGCAGGAGATCACAGGGCCAACGGGCTGCTCCGCGAAAGCTCCGGCACTGCTCAGCATGGACCAAAACACCAGCAGCATCTTACATACCCGGTTGGGGACAGCATTTTTAGGGTTAGAGAAGGGCGAGGGTTAGGGAAGGGTGACTGCATGAACTGCAGATGCTGCTGTGTCACCAAGAGTGCCCGTAGCTCAGCTGCAATCCAGCCACACATCCTGGCCCTGGGCTACAGCTCTGGTCACTCTTGCCATCCCCTGTCACGGGAACGGAGAACACAAACAGCTTTGGAGGAGAGGTACGGACTAGCCAGGGTAGGAAGAACAGTGGAAAAAGGAGAAGGCTGAGCAGGAAAGGGAGTCGGGAGCTGCCAAGCCTGGAGCAGCCCCGAGAAGAGAAGCACCTTTAAAACTGCAAAAAGAGACCACAGGTAGAGCTCTGGGTGAAAAGCAGAGAGAGGGGTTCCAAACACATCTCCCTGCTTTTGCTGCAGCCTCCGCTCGCGCCAGTGACAGAACCAGGACTGAGGACCACGCGGAGGTTCAGTTGGACCCAGGACAGCTGTCCTAAAGGAGCCAGGAGCAAGGGGCTGTGGGAAGAGCATGCTGATGGATCAGCCAAAAGAGAGGCACCGGTGGAAGGCAAGAGGGAATAAACTGGTACCTCAGGTCATTAATCGCTGAGGAGTTACAACCGATTGCTATTCCATATTTACTTGTCGGACAAATCCCAAGCAACCGGCACACTTGAAGGGCAGCGACTATTTATTCCTGTCGATACCTCTCCAGCACAATCCTCCAGGGAATCGGATTTTGCAGACAGCCCGATCGATGCGGCTTTGCCACAGACTGCAAAGAGAGCAAGAGCCGGCTGAGGAATACAGATCCAGCCGGGCATGGCCACGCAGGCGGCACTTCAAGTGCAGGGTCAAAAGAGACAAGGCTTTACATGACCCAGGGATTAAAGGAGATGATTCCCATATGGCTGAAGGGAAGATCCCTGGGTGCTTCCTCCCCAAAAATCCAATTTATTTTATTTTATTAATATCCCAGGAATCACAATTTCCACTATGGAAATTCTTCTCCTTTTAAAAACTGTTTAGCTGAGTATTTGAACATTTGCTAAGCAACCCACGTGAATCAATGTCTGCTGTAACTAAAATTCAGTCATTTCTCAATGACTTAAATACATTTATGGTGAAAATCAGAAGGTTTTTAGACTTTCAGGGGGAAATGCAGCATTCAAGCCAGCACATCTACGAGAGACAGGGTCAGAACCTGAATTACTTCATTTTATGCCATTTAAAACCAGGTTAAGAATGGGGCCAGTCCCATGTGAAGAAATGTGAAGAAAGAAGTGTTGCCAGAAGATAGAGGGAGGTGATTGCTCCCCTTTACTCTGCTCTTGAGAGACCCCATCTGGAGCCCTGTGGCCAGTTGGAATCCCCAACATAAGGAGATGGAACTGTTGGAATGGGTTAAGAGGAGGCCATAGACATGATCCAAGGGCTGGAGCACCTCTGCTATGAGGAGGCTGAGAGAGTTGGGGTTGTTCAGCCTGGAGAGGAGAAGGCTCTGGGGAGACCTTAGAGCAGCCTCCAGTGCTGAAAGGGGCTCCAGGAAAGCTGGGGAGGGGCTCTGGATCAGGGAGTGCAGGGACAGGATGAGGGGAACTGTTTTCAGCTGAACGAGAGGAGATTGAGATGAGATCTTAGGGAGAAATGTTTTGCTGTGAGGGTGGGGAGGCCCTGGCCCAGGGTGCCCTGAGCAGTGGTGGCTGCCCCATCCCTGGAGGTGTTCAAGGCCATGATCTATGATTCCACATGCACAGCCCACCAGCCGCCCCTGGCTGCCCACAGATGTTTCTCCAACCTCCAGCCTGGGCTGTGCAGCGCTGTCAGCTGCGTCCCTGCATCCCTCACAGAGCAAGACTTCCAGGAGTTAACTGGGAGGCAGAATCTCACCTCGAGGGAGCATGGAAACCATCCACACACAAGAAACACAGTGAGGCTCGCTGCTATTTTAAGACAGGAGAGATAGAGAACTTTACAGGCGACGACTTGTTACGCCCGGGTCTGGCATGGCCACACCACCCACCAGTGTTCAGCGCAGGGACCACCGCGAGCAGCAGGCAACATCCCTGCTCATCCCTGCAAGCTGTGTATTCCTGAGGCGCCCCACAGCCACCCTTAAATTCAGACCGAGAAGTCATTTCCCACATTCCTTCACCAGTTTAGCTCGATGAGAACAACAAAGTGGGAACAACCAGCTGCAACGCATCGCGTTTTTTGTGGGGTTTGGAATTTTTAGGAGAAAGGAAGCGCTGTACAGGGCTACCTACAGGGCAAATAAAACCCCAGGAATGCAGGGGGACCAAGGGGAACACACTCACAAGAAAATACTGAAACTCCTGCACCACGGAATGCAATATTGCAACTAAAAAGAGCAGCTGGCACAATCTGCTCACCATCCGTACGTACGTCTCCTCGTCGTACTCAAACGAGGTCAGGCACACACACTCCTCATTGTCTCTTGGCAAATTTGGAGCTAAAAAGGTGGAACTAATATCTGTAAGAGCCCAAAGCTGGTATCATCTCCTTATTTAGGCAAAACCGCTGGCTGACTCCAATGATTATCATCTAAGCAAGGTAATAGGGAGAAATCCTTCACTCCTGTGTGAAGATGTGAATCCCGGGTCAGTGAGTCATTTAGCACATGCCTGACGGAACGCTGGAAAGAAATCCCGCTAATAACCGCGCTGCGCGCACATTTATAGTTAGGCCTGGCCTTAAGTACCTGGATGATCTGGAAAATACCCCACTGGCCCTGGAAAAGGGACCAAAGCAGGCTGATTTGTGGATTAATCCCAGCGGAATGAACAGAATGGCCAATATTGAACCGGGGGATGTACGTGTGTGTGTGTGGTGAAGCATCTGTTCAAGTTTAGGCACAAAAAACATTTTTCAGCCCAGTGACTCCACAGGGAAATGCCTCGTACATCAGCTCATCTGACTCAATTTTTCCATCACATTTCCCATAATACAGTTTCATCCATAAATACACTCTTCGGTTTTTCTAAATATAGCTTTTTATTTATAGTCAGAAAACCTTGTAACTTGTGTTATGACTTAAAGCCCTGGGTTTATCTTTGAAATGCAATTGTTAACGATTCATTAGCCAATACCGAGGTACAAAACTAAGTTATCTGTGTTTGCAGAAGGAAAGGGGATTTCTTTTCGTGACAACATTTAGGGTTCCCAGTATTTCCTTCCTCAGAAAATGCCAAACTGCCTGCCATGCGCTGCCGTTTGCCAGCTCAGTCCACAGGGCACCCAGGAACTTTCACCCCAAATCTTCCTTTTATGCAAAAGAAAGCCAAATTTTCAAAATCCCACTCAGCCCTTCCAGGCAGGGAAGAGGACAGGAGACAGTCCCAGCGTGGGACTACTGCATCACTACCCAAACAGTGATAGAGATCCACATCCGTGGCACGAGGAGGTCAGAAAGGGAACTGAGCATCACTCCAAGGAGCATTTGGAAGATAAATTCAGTTTTTTGGCTTTGAACAAAAAGCAAACAGCCTACCAAAACCCTGGTGAAGAACAGGCAGCGAATGGATCATTCAGAGCTTTAAAATGATGAGGTTTATCAGAGGCAGAATTCAGACATCGAGCAATACTGAACAGAGCAAGTAAAATGGGATTTAGTACAGTTTGGCCGTTATTAAGCACAGCTGGAGTTAAGAGAAAGCATTAGCACATCATTAACACGGCACAAGAACAGGACAGTGGAATTCCACCCCTGCTGCCCACGGGGAAGTGCAAAGACCTGTTGGAAAGAGCGATAATGTTCTGCACTAAAACATTAATCCACCACACAGGGCAAAGGGGAGCAGCCTGCCACCCCCGAGGGGCCGAGCGGGCTCTGCTCTCGCGAGCAGCTTCAGAGGAACATCTCTAATTCTGGGAGCTTTCCCATGTGCTCGGCAGGGATGCCAGGAAGGTGCACAGATCAGCAGAGTTACAGTGGAACAAGCATAAAAAGTAGGGAATATCAATGGAACTTTTTTCATGGAAATGGTTTGCTTCCCATTAACCAGATTAAAAATAAATAGATGCAGAGCTCCAACTCCGTAAAGCACTTGGAGTGGCAGCACAGAAAACAAAAGCTGGAAACAGGGTGGGAAGAGAGGATCCCCTTCCTCCCGACAAGACAGCAGCGCCCATCCTGGCCAGACAACAAAGGGGTCCATTCTCTGCCCGGGATTGCACTCCAACTGTGTAAGGGTCGGTACCGCTGTCCCAGCTTGTGCCGCGATTCTGAGAATCCCGTCTGAGCAATAAGGCTAAGGCGTCAGCGCGGTACCTGCCGCAACGCACTTTGTGGTGCGAGAGAGGGTGAAAATCTGAAGTGGCATTAGGAAAGTGGCACAAAATTGCCTCCTTCTCCCCAACTCGATATTAAAAGTGTGGTTCCCAGTTGATGCCAGGACTTTCTCAGCCACGTGCCCCCCAGCTAAATCCCAAAAACCTGGGGAGCGCAGTCTGCCCGGGTCCCCCATCCCAGCTGTGCTCCCGCAGCTCTCAGTGCAGGAGCTCACTAAGCTGGAACAAGTCCTCACTCCCCAGCACTGTAGCTGGGTCACAAAAGCAGTATCGGCCACATTGTGAGCACCGCTTGCTCCAGCTCCCCAGCAGAAGCACCCAAGGTGCAGGAGTTTTGGTACCCCAGCCCCTACCGTACCCATCAAAGCAGCACTTTCAGGGTTACCCAGCTCCCAACACCATTTCTGGGTCGCTTTGCTGGTCCTAAGTGGCCAAATTGCACCTACTGCAGGCATCAGACCTCATCCTTGCTTGGCACAAAGTGATGGTTTAGGAGAGTTTGGGGTTTTTTGGACTCATAGAAGTTGCTGGCAGCCAGTGAAGTAGTAAGTCAATAAGTCTGTGTGTTAAAATTCATCACTAACTCTCCATTAGTGACTAGATTTCATTATTTATAAGAATTCTGCTCTTGAATCTTGCTCTTGTCAGCTATAAAACCATACAGAGCCAGAAAAGACCTTTTACGCCAGAAAAGACCTTTATAAAAGGTTTTGAAAAGACCTTTTAAGTTTCACCTGCACAACACAATTCCCAAACCTTCTGAACCACAGAAGATCCTTTAGAAAAACTTTGTCTAAAATCCTAAACTCCAGCCTTTGCTAAATCCTTACAGTTGGTCTAAACTCGCCGAGCATTCGATCGCTGCCTGGCTACACCTCCGTCCTCACCAACACACCTACAGACCGGCAACGAGTTCTCTTTCACCCAGGATCACTGAAGTTTTCCAGCCCTTTTTGGGCTCTTCTCTAACTCAAAACAAGCCGCACGCTCTCAGCCCGTGACCTTGAGTTTTCAGTTATTTACTGGTATTTGCATCACTTGAGAGTTATTCAGGATGACTTGGATGTCTGCTTCCAAGTAACACACAAAACCAATCCCTGATGAAGGGCTGAGAATGGGTACCAGTGAAACTCTCTAGAAACAGATATTTTACACCAATTTCTCATTTATAATCAACCATTCAGATCTAGCGGTTGCTTTAAAAAACCCAAAAGCCTGAATGATGTTGCATGAATTAATACTCAGTTTTGTAACTGAAAATGTTGTCTATGAGCAGTAATTCAATAGTCACTGCATCACTGGTAACACAAATTCACAGTTTTAGTGTTAAAAGTGTGAAAGGCTGAGCAGGGAACAGTCAGCCATTAAGATATTTTAATAAATTTTTACAATTTTAATAACTTTTTACAATTTCAGCTGATCTAAACCTTGACGAAGCCAGTTCTAAACGCAGCTACGAGAAGCTGGGTGAGAACCCCAAGTAGCCACAACAAATCCCAGCTGAACCATTTTCAACACAGCTGAGAACACTGAGAGGTCTTGTAAAATGAGTTTCCCGTTGATCTGAAACACAACCACCCCTCAAGGCGCACTTTCCGTTTGCTCCATCCTTTGCCATTTCAAGGCAGAAATGTCAGCCAAGTGACCAGTTTTCCAAAAGGACACCGCACAGGGATCGCTTTTGTACAAGGAGCCACAGGAATGCTCCCAGGCAGCCCCTCCTGCTCCCCACACACCCCCAGCCCTGGCTCCCAAGCCGTTGCTCTGAGCCCCGAACCCCCTTACCTCCCCTTCTCCTCGGCCGCAGGCAGGGGCAGAAGCCCATGAGGCATTCCCGGCTGCGCTGTCGCGCGGGAGATCCCTGCAGTCCAACTACTCCACTTCAGTGTTAATCATCAGGACCATCACTCGTTGGGAGGTTTTCCCGCTGAACAGAGAGAGGACGGATGACGCCAAGCAGCCTGCGCATTCGCCAGAGACAGAAAATATGGAACGGCTCACCCCACCCACCGCCAAGCCCTCTGGATCCCTTCAGTCACCCGCGCGGCACGAGAGGGAAACAAACATCGTTCCCTCCTGCCTTTTGAGAACTGCGGGAAGGCTGGAGTTAATTTTAGGACGGCTGGAAATATAGGACTTCCAGCTCTTTGCAGTGGAGGGGGGGAACAAGGAATGGCACAACAAGGCTCAAAGTGCCCACGTGTTTGTACACTCATTTTTTTTCAATATTCTTACGTATCCCACTTTGCAGAACGGAGCCGACTTGTTTCCCCAAGGAAACCACAAGAGTAACTTTGGAATACACCGGGAAAGAATCAAAAATACAGAGAAGGGCACTTTTCATTTTCCTCATCATCAGTCAAAACAGTAAAACCAGTAGCTTTCTGTTTTTTCCTGAAGAAAGGTGGGGCTGGTACCCAGACCAACGGCTGCTTTGCTGAACATCACCAAGAAACAGATTCCTAACAGAAAGGGGTGGATTTTTGTCCTAGTAATTAACCTCAGCTTACAGTGGGCAGAAAACATTGAAATAATAACAACAATAATCGATGGTTTGTCAAATGCAAGTTGTTTCTTATTCCTAATTCCAACCGAACACCCATGGAAGAGCTGAACCTGGCATTACCAACTGTTGCTGGAGAATCCACTGCCCAGTCGTGCTGTAATTTAAGTCTGATGCACCTTTAACGCCTCCGTCCACAATTAAACCTCGGTGCCCCTAATAAACCTTTATGCCCCTAAATAAAGCTCTGTATCTCCTATCTGTAATTTTGGAGCACAATCAGCACTTCTTTGAGAAGCAAGGCTGCAACGATTAGAAAAGGTCAGAACTCGTTCCTACCAGTAGTCTTGGCTAAAAAAAAGCCAGGAAAAATAACTGTACAAATATTGCTCTTGTGAAATTTTATGGCCATGGGAGAAAGTTAAGCCCAAAAGAGTCAAAACTTTCATTATCTGGTGCCAGGGTGGATTTTAATCCTTGTGTTCTGGGCCTGTGTGAGGGACTGGACAGGGATGTGCGAACGCTGTCCCACCAGGATGAGGAGCTGGGGCGACTGAAGAGCATTCACAGAGAGGGGTCAGGACTGGGACACCAGGAGCAGCGTGGGGACACATTGGGAATAGGATGGGGAGACTGGGAGCAGGGTGGGGACACGGACGTAGGGAAGTGGATAGGGATGGGGACACGGGGAGCAGGGTGGGGACATGGGGAACAGGGTGAGGACAAGGATATGGGAAAAAGGATGGGGACACGGGGAAGAGGATGGACATGGGGACATGAGGAACAGGATGGGGACACGGGGAGCAGGATGGGCACATGGGAAACAGGATGGGGATGGGGACAGGGTGGGGACGGGTACATCAGGAGCAGGGCAGGGACAAGGCCACTGTGCTCAGAGTACAGAGCCCCCTGTGCCAGGGCAGCAGCAGGGGACAGCAGGGACAGTCAGGGGCAGCCCCGTCCTGCTGACCCTTCAGGGAGTTTGTGTCCCTGTGCTCGGGGACAACAGGGAGCAGAGCCCGAACCCCCATGGCAGCACCCCAACCCCTGGGGCAGCGGGGGGAGCAGAAACGGGGCTGCCAGGACGGCTGCGGGCAGGGGGCGAGGGGAAAGGGGGGAGCGGGGGGAAGGAGGGGAGTCGGGGGAGGAAAAGGGCGAGTGGTGAGGGGAAAGGGGCGAGTGGAGGGGGAAGGAGACGAATGGGGGGCAAGGAGGGGAGTGGGGGGGAAGGGGTGAGTGGGGGGGGAAGAGGGAGAGTAGGGGGGAAAGACGGCGAGCAGAGGGAGGAAGGGGCGAGCGAAGGGGGACGAAGGGGCGAGCGGGGGGGGAGGAAGGGGCGAGTGAGAGGGTGGAAGGGACGAGTAGGGGGGAAAGGGGCGAGTGGGAGGGGAAGGAGACGAATGGGGGAAGGGGATGAGTGAGGGGGGGAAGGGGCCAGCGGCGAGGGGAAAGGGGGGGAGTGGCGAAGGGAGAGGGAACGGGAGAGTGGCGGGAAGAGCGGGCTCCGGGGGAACCTCGCAACGGCGGCGGCTCGGGACCCCCCTCCTCTCGGTGCCCTCCCCGCCCGATGCCCCCTCCCAGCCCCACCGTTCGGTGCTCGCTGCCCCCCTCGCTCAGAGCCCACCCTCGAGCTCAGCCCCCCCCCCCCCCCCCCCCCCCCTCCCGCTCGGCCTCCCCCTCCCTCAGCCCCGCCGGCTCGGTCTTCCCCGTGCCCGCCGCCCCTCAGCCCCCCGGCTAGCTGCTCCCCCCAGCCCCCGCTCGGTGCCCCCCCTCGACCCCAGCCCCCACCCCCACACTCACGCCGCGCTCCCGCCGGACCCCTGGGCCGCCCGCGCGCGCGGGGGGCGCGGGGCGCATGCGCGGAGCCCCCTCCCCTCCCGACCCCCGCCCCGCGGCCGAGCCCCCGCACGGGGGGAGGGGACAGGGACACCGGGAGCGGGGCGGCACGGGGAGCGGGATGGGGACACCTGGAGCTGGACACGACTCGGGGAATACGATGGGGACACAGGGAGCGGGACAGCGACACTGGGGATGGGATAGGGACCAGGGGAGCGAGGTGGGGACGGCGAGATGGGGAGCAGGACGGGACTGGGGACACCGGGGGCAGGAAGGGGGCAGGGTGGGGACAGGGACACCAAGAGCAGAACAGGGGTGAGGACACCGGGAGCAGGGCTGCAGCCAGGGACACAGGGAGCAGGATGGGGACAGGGACACGGGGAGCAGCATGGGGACAGGGACACGGGGAGCAGGGCTGCAGCCAGGGACACGGGGAGCAGGATGGGGACAGGGACACGGGGAGCAGCATGGGGACAGGGACACCAGACAGGAACACTGGGAATAGCACGGAGACAAGGGGAGCAGGACACAGATGGGGACACCAGGAGCAGGGTGGGGACAGGGATATGGGGAGCAGGACAGGGATGAGGCACTGGGAGCAGAATGGAGATGGGAACACAAGGAGTGGGATGGGGACAGGGACATGGGGAACAGGACAGGAGTGAGGACACCAGGAGCAGGGCCACAGCCTGGTACACTGGGAGGAAGACAGGGGCACGGGGAACAGGACACCAGGAGTAGGGCTGTGGACAGGGACACTGGGAACAGGGTGGGGGTGAGGGCATCGGGAGCAGAACAGGGACTACGACATGGGGAGCAGGGCAGGAGTAAGGACACCAGCAACAGGGACACTGGGAGCAGGACAGGGACACCAGAATGGGGACCAGGGCTGTGGACAGGACACCAGGAGCAGGACAAGGACATGGAGAATATGATGGTGATAGGGACCACTGCGAGCAGGGCAGGAATGGGGACACTGGGAACAGGACTGCAGCAAGAACAGCTGGAGCAGGACAGGAACACCTGGAGCAGGATGAGGGCACTGTCAGCAGGAAGGGACACAGGGAAGGGATGAGGATGGGGACATGGGGAGCTGGACAAGCATGGGGCACTGGGAACAGGATGGGGACAGGAAAAGTGGGATGGGGGCATTAGGAGAACAGGAGTGGGAACACCAGCACCAAGGCTGCAGTCAGGATCACTGGGAGCAGGGCTGGGGCACACCCCCCTGGAGCAGGGTGCTGGAGGTGGCACAGCCCCTCATGACCTGCCAGGTCACCAGGGATGGGGACAAATGGGACGACTGAGTGACCCTACTGGACAGGGTGTCCCTGTGCTTGAGCCCTGACGAACTTGTACCAATGGTGGAGCCCCCCAGCTCCTGCCGCCCTCGGGAGCAGCTCTGCCTCAGTTTACCTGTGCCAGCCTCATCCCCTCAGGCTGGTGGGGGGAAAATTCCAGTAGCTCAGAGGGGCTGGGGGTCAGGGTCTGGCCACATGCAGCCCCCATTCCCAGGGAAGAGCTGCTTCCGCGGAAAATTCCCAGCCCGCGTATGTGGGGCCGGGGTTCGGTTGCAAGAGCTCGCACGGCCGCTCGGGCCCTGCCACGGGTCAGCATTTTCCAGCTGTTGGGAACAGCCTGCGTGAGAACCGGCTGCTTCCCACGCCCGCTGGGGCCGTATCCTGCCAACCCTCCTGGGGTGAAAGCTAGGGTGATGCTCAGATCCATCCATTGGGCATTACAGTCCCATGGTTCCACTCTCCCATGGGCAAGGAGCAACAGGCACCGATGCCCATTGCTGTATGGACGCTTGCACAGGACCCTCCAGACCTGGAGAGCTGGTTGGGATCAGAGCCACAATGGGACAATGACCAATGTCCCCTTCCTGGGACAGAAAAAACCCCACCACGATGGGATGGAACAGCCGAGCATTTGGCTCAGGAGTTGGGGTCACGTTCCCCGAGCGCTGGGACGTGCAGTGCAGCACTGAGCACGCTGCTGGCCCCACAGGCACCAATCCCCAGGCCCAGGAGCAGCCTGGGCTGGTCTCCTGCAGCCCAGTTTGGTGCTGAGCTGTACTGGGAGGTGAAAAGCAGCCCCAGCGAGGCCATGGGAGGGCTGGTATGGGTGGAAAGCAGGGTTGCAGTGCTGGACGGATGCAGAAGGCAATGGGGAACCTCCCTGCAGGAAAGGCTGAGCCCCCGGCACCACGCACCCTCCTGCCGGGCAGATGGGAGGGGGCAGCACGTGTGGGTGAGGCCGTTGTCCATGGGCAGCAGCAGGACATCCGTCCCCCTCCCTGGTTCCACGCTGGCAAGTGATACCCTCAATTATCCCCAGCGATAGCCAGTTTCCACAGAGCCCCGGCTCGCAGCAGGATGGCTGGACGCGTCTTCCCAGCATGGCTTCCTCTCCCCCCTGCCTACAGCAGCCCAGTGCCTCCCAGTTTCCACCCTTGGCTGGAGGTTTAGGGGGGGGCTTCTCAGCTTTACCATCTGCTCCTGGGGTGCCGTGGGCCCTGGGGAACCGGCCTGAGCCCCTCTGAGCGTGGGGATGACCGGGGGCAGGTTCCCAGAAGGGAATCTGGGTCTGGACAGGGCTGCCATGGCCATACGCAGCACAGCGGCATCGGGGCGATGCCAGGCAACGCCAGTGGAGCAGGGCCAGGAGATGGAGAGGGTGGAAATGATCCCAGGAGATGTAAAACAGCCTTAGGTTCACAGCACATGCACAGGAGCAGACCCAGGGCCATATCCAGAGGCAGAGCTAGGAGCCGGGACAGGGAGCACTGAAAACCTTATGGAGCACGAGCAGACAATGAGATCCCCTGAAAACAGGGCAGGAGCCCAAGACCTAGTGAGAAAGGACAGGACTTCGTGGGGCTGGCTGGTTGGTTTGCTACTGCAGGGCCTCTGGGGTGAGACAGTGCTGAGGAGATAAGGAATCCGGGCTGAAGACGGGGGGAAATTGGGGCAGTGAGTGCTCCAAGCATCAGGAAATAATCATAAAATCACTTGGCTGGAAAAGACCTTTGAGATCATCGAGTCCAGCCATACCTGTCACTACTAAACCAGATCCCTGAGCACCTCATCTACCCATCTTTTGAACCCCTCCAGGGACAGTGACTCCCCCACCTCCCTGCGCAGCCTCTGCCAGTGCCCGAGAACTCTTTCAGCATAGAAATTTTTCCTGATGTCTAATTTGAACCTGCCCTGGCACAAATCCTCTCATTCTGCCACTTGGGAGAAGAGACCAACACCCACCCTGCTACAGCCTCCTTCCAGGTTGTAGACAAAGGCCGAGCCTCTCCCAGCACTGCCTTCTCTCGGTGCAATCAGACTGAGCCTTGCCTGGAAGTTTGTATTAAACATTTAGAAGGGATCAAACGAGGTGTACAAAAAGGGTAAAAGCCACACCTGCCTCTTCTCCTGGGGAGGTTGGCAGAAACGTCCCCAGCGTCCCCACCCTCCTCAGCCAAGGGCAAAACCCGCTCTGGCAGCCAGGAGAGGCTCAGCAGAAAGCTCAGATGCTTGACACGTCTACACTCTGTCCTTCATAATCCTGATGTTATATTCAAGCTGCTCTGCTGCATCCAGGGTAACCAGTGTGCCTGGAGAGCCTATCCAAAGGGAAAATCTCCTCGCTGGAGGCCACAGCGGCTGAAGACTAACGATACAAAAAGCATCAGCGCTCTGGGCTGCTCCCTGTGCGGAGCAAACCCTGAGCCCAGTGTCCACGGACGCCCAGAGAGACTTCTACAGCCATGAAAAGCAACCTGAGGAGCAGTTCCCTACATGCCCTGAAGGTCCAGGAATCGGGGCTGGGCAAACATGGATGGGGAAGGACAGATGCCGGCCAGGCCTCAGGTCAGCCCTCACACCGCAGTAACACATTCACATGGGGTAGTTGAGAACGACGTCTTGCTTGGCCAGCTCCAGCAACATGGGGTCATCGAAGAACTTGCTGATGCTCACGTCCTCACTCAAGCCCTGCAGGGTAGCAGCAAAGCCAGAGGTTACTCGTGCGGCAGCCACTGCGGCAGAGATCCTGCCAAAAAGCCCTGCTGTCCCACAGCAAGATACATTTTTGGGCTCCAGAGAAGCCATGAGAAATTGTAAGGCATGAGGTGCTTCTCAGCAGCTTGAAGGCATCCTTGAAGGCCTCTCAGAAAGCTGCAAATGTCTGGTTACTGCTGCTGAGCGTATCCACCAGCTTGCTGTCCTCCCAAAGGGGAGCCTGATTCCCTCTGCAGCTCCAGGATCCCCTCCAGCCCCTCAGTGCAGCTCACTGAACCAGCACAGAAAACAGTTGCTGCTTCCTCTGCCGGACAAACGGGCTAAATCTGAGCACAGAGGGCTGGGGAGGGAGCAGGGTTGCGCCACAGGACCCTGCTTTTGGATGGAGTTGCTGCCAGATGAGTCTTTCATGGAACCATCACAGGCACCAACCCCCTCCTGAGGGAAGTCCCGAGGCACAAAGGACACTGGTCCACTCTGGGCACACTAGGGATGTGGCATGTAAAGGGACAGCACTGCAACTGCTCAGCTGCTGGCACAGACAGACAGCGGGACACCCCCAGACATACCTTCCTGCGCCTGGTCTTGATCATGAACTCCCTGGCCAGATGTGGGGCTGGCTGGGGCTCCAGGGGTCGGATGACGATGCTTTTGTCCAAGGGGTCACCAGGCACAATCTGAAACATAGGGCCAGGATGTGAGGGCAATGCTGGGGGTTGATTCTACCTCCTGGCAATGGGAAACACCTTGGGCCTTGGGCACCCCCAGCCTTGGTGTGACAGTCCCACACCCTAACTGTTCTCCTTGCATAGAAAAACTGTCACATCACGACTGGAGATCATGGCTGCAAGGAGTCCCTAAAGCAGTGCTGATAACCCAAGCCAAGAACGCATCCCACCTTCCCCACGTGCTGGTGTGCTGCGAGACCTCTAAAAACCTGTCAGCCAGCAGAACCCACGTGGGTGCCAGTCAGCACAACCCTCTCTACAATCAGGCACATTCACGGTTTTCAGAGCTAAGCCTCAGGCTTTTACACCTTGACCTTTAACCCAGCTCTTGGGACTCAGACTGCTGCCGGTGCTCTCTCTGGGCTGTACCGCAAACAGATGTGCACCTCCCAGTGGCAGCTCCCACAGGCCTTGATGTGCCCCAGACACAGAAGCAGCCAGAGGGCAGTATTTTGTCCCAAAAGCTGTTTGCCACAGGTTTAAAAAGCCTCCTCTGAAAGCCAAAGCTGAAGTGCCGCAACCCATGTCATAAGGTAGACCAACAAGTCTGAGTCTTGCTCCCAGACTTCTGCTTCCTGGGCTACAGAGCACCGAGCGCACCCAAACCCTGGTGAGGATGTCTTCTCTCCAGGCTCTCAAGGACACTTACGTTCCACAAGCAGCAGCATTCAGCGCTCCCTCGCTAGGGCAAAGCGTGTTGTGACTTGGAACAAAGCTGTTGGCTTCTGCCAGACAACAGCCAGCGCACAAGGCCTCCCCAACTCCACTTCCTTTGAGGATGTTCTCCTGCCCCACATGAGCTGTGGCACTGACCTCTACTGCGAGCACTGACCTGGTGCCTGATCCTGCCACGTCCCTCCTCCCCATCTCACCAGGACACAGACTCACCTGCCAGTGGTGGAAAACGGACAGCGAGAAGGCTTGTCCCTGTGTGTGGGTCCTCAAGTCTGTCTCAAAGCCAAATGAATCAATGGCCGGGATGAAGGCTTTGATGGTGTAGAGAGGGGAGCCTGGGATTGGAGCATCTTGAGTCACATGGCCTCTGCCAACACAACAAAAGATTAGTCTTCCTGCATGTCACAGAATCATGGAATGGTTTGGGTTGGAAGAGACCTCAAAGCCCACCCAGCTCCACCCCTGCCATGGGCAGGGACACCTCCCACTGCATCAGGGGGCTCCCAGCCCCATCCAACCTGGCCTGGAACACCTCCAGGGATGGGGCAGCCACCACTGCTCTGGGCAACCTGGGCCAGGGCCTCCCTACCCTCACAGCAAAACATTTCTCCGTAAGATCTCAGCTCAATCTCCCCTCTTGCAGCTGAAAACCGTTCCCCCTTGTCCTCTCCCTGCACTCCCTGATCCAGAGCCCCTCCCCAGCTTTCCTGGAACCCCTTTCAGTACTGGAAGGCTGCTCTAAGGTCTCCCCAGAGCCTTTTCTTTCTCCAGGCTGAAGAAAACCCCAACTCTCTCAGCCTGTCCTCATACACGAGATGCTCCAGCCCCTTGATCATCCTTGTGGCCCCCTCTGGACTCGCTCCAACAGCTCCATGCTGGGGATTCCAGAACTGAACACGGGGCTTCAGGTGGGCTCTCATGTCCCTCTATATATTCTCCCCTCTGACACTCTGGAGGAACCGGGCACAAACCAAAGGCTGTGTGTGATCCTGGACATCTCTTCCCCAAAGAGCACAAGGGCTGGGGTCAGTCAAGGAAGCCTTCAGCTGTCACTTCACACAGATTTCACCCTCTCCCTTGCTTTACAAGCAA
The DNA here is from genome assembly GCA_033558235.1 of Neomorphus geoffroyi. Lineage (NCBI taxonomy): Eukaryota > Metazoa > Chordata > Aves > Cuculiformes > Neomorphidae > Neomorphus > Neomorphus geoffroyi. The sequence goes on from JAUMJM010000037.1 coordinate 1,743,291, forward strand.
TGCTGGGCCTGTGATCATCTCTAGCAACCCATATCTCACGTGAGCAGTTGCTGCTTTGCGACACTAAGTTGATGGCAGCCGCTCAGAGCCCCTCACCTCCGCCTGGCCAGGACCGTGTACACCGCAGACACACAGTCGGCAGGAGCCTGCACCTCCACAAAGTAGTAGGGCTCCATCAAGCGAGGGGTGGCCTGTGAGGAGAGATGCACACAACCTACTGAGCTGCCATCAGCACTGGCACAATTCAGTTCAAGCCAGGGTTTTTGGTCATGCTTTGGCCAAACACAGCACCTGACTGGGGATGAAAGGGCTCCTGCTGCCCCGTGGCTGCCCAAAACCAACACTGAAAGAAGCTTTTCTCCTTCTGGCCATGAGTCATAGTCTTCCCTCTCCCCCACGCCCACCCTTCCTGGCAAACCAAACAGTAGCAAAAAGGGAAGACAGAGCAGATGCACACAAGTTTCCAGCCAGACCAGAACGTGATTGCTTGTAAAACCCGTCTGCCAGCCCAGAAGGGCACTGGAAACATTAATGGATGAATGAGTTGGTTCAAACTGACATCCTTAGGGCAGACAGCACAGCACACATGCAACCCACACTCCTTGGAGCCCACAGGAGATGGTACAGCACAAGGCTCATCTTTGTCACGCACAGTGCAGTCCTCACCATCAGGAAAGCGGAATAGACCACTCTCCGGGCCGTCGGAATGATCTGTCCTCCACCCCGGTGCAAGGGTTCCTGAGCAATCACTGCATCCAGGATTTTAAACTTCACGTTGCGGATCACTGAGGAAGGGCAGAAACGACAGTGAGGGACCCGAGGGGGGTGTTTTCTGCCTTTCCAGCTCCAACCATGCATCCTCAGAGCGCCCGAGCATACAAACATCCAAGGGCCTAGGGCCACTTGAAGTTCTCCTAAACTTAATTTCAGCATGACGAGCTTAACCTGCTTATCAAAACCAAACAGTTCAGCAGCACAGGGTGCTCAGGGCTCTGCACCTCAACTACATGAGAGGAGCCACATCTAGGGGAGCCAGCTTGCCCGCTGACAGGCCCTGGTTTGTAGGCAGATGGTGAGTGACGGTGTCTGGGTGGCATCTGCAGCCAGGGAAAAGGAGGAAGTTCCATCATATCCGTGGTCACCCATGCCCAGAGCTGTCCCCAGCTGAGGTGCAAGAAGGCCACTGAGGCACTGCACCGGCAAAATCACTCGAAGACTTACAGATGGAACAGGTCAATCGATGTTATTTGCTCCACTTCTACAGGTCCTACTTACATTCATCACAGAGAGGCCCTTCCCTGGTCCCCCACTGAAATCCCTGCACGATGCTGTCCTTCACAGAGCCCAGCAGCGACTTGTCCACCTACAGATGGACAGACAGACTGCTTCAGAGACCAAATCTGCATCACGAGGCCGCAACAGACAGACCCCAGTGTTTAGAAGTCAGTTCCCAGAATAGCAGCAATATCCCCCTATGCCCCCAATGCCCATCCCTCCCTCTCACAGCTCAGGAGCATCACGTTCAGAGTCTGGCACCTAGAGCTTTCAATTAAGAATCTATATTTTGTTAATCCTGAAAGGCAAGCTGATCAGTTGCTAGTTTTGAGGATGTTGGCCCAAATAACACCTGAAAAATCACAGGTGATTTACAAGCCAACATAGGAGTCTGGTGGAGAAAGTACAGCAGATCTGAGATCTGGCAAACCAAGCAGCAATCCAACAGCATTAGGACCTTGCTGCAGGTTCTGGAAGGAGCAGTCACCTCTTGGCACCACAGGACAAACGTCTCACTGCAGCATAACCTCCCTGTCTGTGCTTCTCACCTCTGAGGGCAGCGTGTCATCTACTAGGATGTTTGGGCCAGTGGCATCTGGCCCGAAGGCCCAAATGGAACGGGCGGCCAGCAAATCCCAGTCGTATTTGGTCTGGAAGAACTCACCCAGCTTCTTTCTGATAGAAGAAAGATGGGAGAAACTTCAGTAAACAAGTATCTAACCTGCACTCACAGCATATTTATGACCCTGTTCCCTTCATAAAACAGTCTCAAGTTTTTTACCCAGAGCAATTCCTGCGCTGAGGGTGCTCACGGACCAGCTGGTACCACTACTGGTCCCAGGACCCCTGCCAAGAGGGTGCTGGCTGATACTGTGCACCTTGCAGATCCCAGCATTCCCTGTTTTCCCCCAATTATTGGCTTCCAGAAGGATTCCTGCTCTCCCCAGATCGATCATACCTGTTCCACGTGATCTGGACCACTTCATTTTCAATGTCCTCTGCAAGTCCCTTTTCCAGAGGCTCAGCAATCATCGTGATCTTGTTCCTGAGAAGAGAGAGAATTGCAATTAATCCACAGAATGACGGAAATGGAAGTAATTGGCAGGACCTCAGGGACTGTGCGCTGCCCGGAACACAGCTAGGGAGATGAAGCTGTTCGTGTCCTTTGCTGTTACTGTCTTGCTTATAACGACAGCCCAGGCGCTTAATGGTTGCTCTGCGAAGTCTGTTCCTCTCCAGGAGCAGACTGTTATGAGACAGTGCGGCTCCATGCCTCCTGCCAGCTGCCCAGCGCTCACCAGGGCTGCAAAAGGAAGCCCATGGGCCAGGCAATACACCTCATAGAATACAGAATCACAGAATGGTTTGGGTTGGAAGGGACCTCGAAGCCCATCCAGTTCCAACAGGGACATCTCCCACTGGATCAGGTTGCTCAAAGCTCCTGACCTTGAACACCTCCAGGGATGGAGCCATGGCTTCTCTGGGCAACCTGTGCCAGCACCTCACCACCCTCAGGTGAAGAATTTCTTCCTCATATGTAATATTAATCTGCCCTCTTTCACCTTAAAACCGCTCCCCCCTGTTCCATCACTGCACTCCCTGATAAAGAGTCTCCATCAGAGCCAGCACTCGCTGTGTTCAACATGCAGGATGTTGCCTTGGAGAACCCCACTGACACGAGCAACCTGGCCCCAGAGCAGGTCACCTCACAAGCCCAGCAGCTTGAAGATGGATGTAAGACTGGCACCTTTCTGTTCCCAAAATTAGGCTGCCAACCACTGGGAGAGTATTCTGGAATAAATAAGGGTAAGAAGGACCAGAAACGACAAGGGAACACCAGAAAGCTATCTTCAGCATATTACAGATCATGATTTCCCTGAAAATTCAAGCATTAAGATGTCCTGTGCTCCTGGATTTCATCCTGGTTATTCAGCCTATGTTCCCTCACTGGCCTCCCTCTTTCAAACATGTGCATCTCATAATGTGTTGCTGGGGGAGGAAGATGAGACCAGGCTCCAGTGCATCACCAGAAAGGGAAAATCCATCTCAAGATCAAGAGTGGATAAGACAAGACAAAGATTTTCCTCATGAAGCATTTAGGGAGTTGCTGAAGGCAGCACTCGGTTCTTTGGCACCTGTTCCGACATCCCAACACAACTCTTAGTCTTGGCAACACTACAGAACTGCTGAAAAGGTGTGAAATTCAGCTAAAACAAAGAAGGATGCAGATGTGTCTTTGTTCCTTCCATTCTCAGAGTTTATACAGAACATAGGAACATCCCTAGGACTCAAGCACGTTGCTGAGGAGTTCAGTGGAGCTGCTGAGAAGCAGGTTGCCAGCTCCGGCATGCGCCACATCTCGACAACCACCACCAGGAACGGACGCCAGAGGGATGAAGCCCAGTCTGCAGCGCCGCCCTCCATCTGCCCATTCCCAGCGCCCGCTGGCTCTTACTTCTTGTTGGGTGTCTCCGCAAAGCACTTCAGGGAAGATGTTTCCACCACTGTCTCGCAGAATGTCACCACTGGATCAGCCACCTGAAACAGTGACAACGGGTTTTTGCAAGGTTTTCAAGTACATTTTTGTTTCTAAAGAGACTATTTGAAACCTTTGGATACCTACAAGAAAAAGCTGGTTCATCTGCCACTGTTTTAATCAGCATTGCTGAAGAACCACTAAGGACTGTACAGTTTTACTAATCCCTTCATTCAGATGAGATGGGAACATTTAAACCTAATCCAGGTATGAAAAAATCTGCTCAATGGCTGAAGTACAGGAAAAGGCAGGAACAGGGTCACACACCCCTCTCCAAGCCAATTTTCAGGCTCACAATCATACTAAGTCCAGAGGAGGCCACGGAGGTCTAGAGTACGAGAACAGACTGAGAGAGTTGGGGGTGTTCAGCCTGGAGAAGAGAAGGCTCCAGGGAGACCTTAGAGCAGCTCCCAGTGCTGAAAGGGGCTCCAGGAAAGCTGGGGAGGGGCTCTGGATCAGGGAGTGCAGGGACAGGATGAGGGGGAGCAGTTTTGAGCTGAAAGAGGGGAGACTGAGATGAGACCTTAGGGAGAAATGTTTTGCTGTGAGGGTGGGGAGGCCCTGGCCCAGGGTGCCCAGAGCAGTGGTGGCTGCCCCATCCCTGGAGGTGTTCCAGGCCAGGTTGGATGGGGCTTGGAGCCTCCTGATCCAGTGGGAGGTGTCCCTGCCCATAGCAGAGGGCGGCACTGGATGGGCTTTGAGGTCTCTTTCAACCCAAACCATTCCATCATTCTACAATAACGGTGCAACACAGTCAGGCTGTAAGCGTTACTTTTGCACACTAACACATCTTTTTTCCTTTTAGAAGGGCTGACAAAATCCACGTTGTACCTTCAACTAGGTTTATTTTCCCACTCTTCCAAGATAGAGGAACAAACCCAACTCCCCAGCTGTGAAAATCCCTTCCATTTCATTACCTTGATATCAATCTCTGAATACATCTTGCGTAGGTCGTGCATCACACAATCCAGGTAGAGCTCTCCTGTCCCCAGGATCACGTGCTCCCCCGACTCTTCCACCTGAAAAATAAGAGAGGGGCTCAGCTGACAGCGTTACCGTTCACAGACCTTTGCCTTCCAGGCTCCTGCACAAGCCTGAGCACGTATCGGCTTTAAATAAATGGGTTAATATCAGAGCACCCCAAGGAAAGCTCCCACAGCCTCTTCTAGTAGAAAGCGCTGACGTGCTCTGCAGAAAGCTGCTTCCTGGCACAGCAAGGTGTTTGTTTATTCTGCTGGATTTACAGTTTTCTGCTGTTTCCACATGATTTATGAGATCAACTGCAACAGCATGAAAAACCCCACAACAAACAAAACAACCTACAGTAAAAAATTAGTTATTTTTAGGATCAGCCCACGAGGTAGCCCACAGCATGAGCTGCAAAAAGCCACACATGCACCAGAAATACCTTAGTAGTGAGCGAGGGGTAACTCTTGTTGACTTTGCGAAGACCATCTAACATTTTGGGGAGCTCGGAGGGGTTGACCGGCTCTACCGCTATTTTGATGACAGATGTGGTGTTGAATTTCAAAGGACGGAATATCTGAGCCTGAAAACAGATAAAGAGCTGAATCTCTTGGATGGCCACTGGAGTCACACACAGCATTTGACACTGTTCTCTTTCCCTTCATGGCTCTGGTACCTCAGCAGACCAGGCTTCTTTAACCTCAGCCCTGCAGCTTCTGGGATGCGCTCCAGCACCCCCAGACCCTGGCAAGGCTGATGCACAGTACCTCCTCATTGCCCCGAGGCTCCGTGACGGTTGCAGTCTTCACTATGGGCTGGTCCACGCCTTCTATCAGCACCCAGTTGCCAGCAGGAACCCGGTTTACCTCAATGTGGTATCTAAAAGGCAGGGAAGTATCACCACAGCGCTTGCTGCTTACCCTGTACCCACTGCTGCAGCGCTGGCCTCCTCCCTGGCCCCGCCAGCAACAGCTCCAGGTGACTTCTCTCCCAGCTGAACTGCCAGAGCTTTCTGTACCTCGCAACTGAGATCCAGAGGCGTCCAACAGTGCAGATCTGGGAATCTTCCTCATCTTCCAGGGTATAGTTTTCTCCAAGGACCTTCACAGGCTGCCCAGCATGGATGGTACCACTGAGCACTCTGCCAAAGGCATGAAACTGAACGCCGTCATCTGTGCTGTACATTTTCGTTGTGTGACACATCAGCGGGCCCTTCCGTGAGAGAGAAATAAGCCTCTATCAAAAAATAGTCAAGAAACAGACACAGACCTGGTAGAATTCATGGATGTGAAGGGAATTAATGGGCTGGAATTCAGAAATACTTCTTTTGAGTTTGCCAAGTCCTTCATTTCCTTCCACTGGAAACTTTACATCTCCTGGCCCTGTTCCCTCCTGGAACGACTTTGGTGGACTCTTCTGGAGCCCTCCTCTCGAGGAGCAGTAAGCAGGGGTTGGGACAAGGCCATGAAAAGAAATGTCATCTGCTGGTCCACAAACCAGCTCAGGGCAGAGCAGCTAAGCCTCCGCACAGCGCTCAATCCCAGGAGGTCACTCCACAACCAGTGACCTGGTGACAGTCACCACTGTGTATTTTATGTGGGTGCTCACAACTCATTAAAACAAGGGATTCATTTTCTCTCCAGACATTAGAGCAAAAGTCAGGGCCAGATTCCTCATGGCTGGCGTTGGTGGCTCCAGACAACTCCAAATGACAGCTCAGTACAAGCTGTTTGAGGAGGAAGGGTTTCGTAAGGCTTTGCTAGGAGAGGTGCTGACTAACTGCTGGGGGGTTATTTTTATCAGTATAGTTCAGATCTGTTTTCTCAGTTTGGAGACAGAATAAAACTTCAAGGAAAAGGGACAAAAAGGCAGCAAAAGGACACAAAACCACCCTGCAGTTCCCATGTGCTCTGAAGACTTGACCTAGTCCTGTTCTTCCCTGAACACTGTCAAACAATTCTCTCTCTCTCAAGGGCTGCCCTGGGAGGCAGCTAAAGCTTCTCAGAGTGAAGAGATTTGTTTTGGTATCGGATGAGAGGTTTCAAAATGCTGGAAGTCAAATCTGTGCAGATGGCTGTCTCGGAGGCAGCTGCCCTGTCGAGGCAGTGAAGGGAGAGTGTATGTGCCTCGCTTTTGGCCACTCAGACCAAAGCAGAAGAGTTTCCTTACGTCAGGGTCGCATTCACTCATGGCCTCTCCTAGATCGGAGTCAACGCCGCCAGTGTAGGTGTGCTCGATTTTCGTCTTGGCGCCCACCTTCGGGGAGGGGATGTGCTGCACACACATGTCCACAAAGCCTGAGAGAGTAACATTCCATGAGAACACAATTAAGAAGTGCAAAGAAATGGATGCCAATAAGCACAAGGCAAAGCAATTCTGACTGCAGTGCAGCCACAGCAACGGGGGGAGATGTGAGCAGTGTCTTGAGCTGCCCTTTGGGCAAATGGTTCAATACTTTATATTCGGAAAGCTGAAGGAGGGACCTGTGCGAGTGAGCACTCCATGGCTGTGACCCAGCCCTTAACTCTGCTCATGTGAGATGAGAGTACTGGGAAGACTGTGGAGGGGAAGACAAACAGCATTTACCCCTCTGCTCTACTCTGGTGAGACCCCACCTGGAGTCCTGGGTCCAGTTCTGGAATCCCCAACATGAGAAGGAACTGCTGGAGTGGGTCCAGAGGAGGCCACGGAGTTGCTCGGTGGACTGAAGCCCCTCTGCTATGAGGAGGCTGAGAGAGTTGGGGTTGTTCAGTCTGGAGAAGAGAAGGCTCCAGGGAGACCTTAGAGCAGCCTCCAGTGCTGAAAGGGGCTCCAGGAAAGCTGGGGAGGGGCTTTTTCCAAGGGCCTGGAGTGACAGGATGAGGGAAAATGGCTTTAAACTGGAAGGGGGAAGATTTAGATTGGACATTGGGAAGAAACTCTTCGTGCTGAGGGTGGGGAGGCCCTGGCCCAGCTTGCCCAGAGCAGTGGTGGCTGCCCCATCCCTGGAGGTGTTCCAGGCCAGGTTGGATGAGGCTTGGAGCCCCCTGACCCAGGGGGAGGTGTCCCTGCCCATGGCAGGGGGTGGCACTGGATGGGCTTTGAGGTCCCTTCCAACCCAACCCATTCTATGGTTCTATGATACCTGTGAATTCCCCAAAGAACTTCTTGCACACAAGCCGCAGCAGGGGCCGAATGTTCAGTTTCAATTCCTCTTTGGTCAGGTGGATGCCAAGTTCATCCAGAGTCCTGGGCAAGGTCGTGTCCACATCCCCCACCACCTGCAAGGCAACCAATACCACTCCCAGCTCCGCTGCAGGGTCTCAGTCAGTAGTTGCCCAGTGCAGCTTCCCAAACCCGCCAGCACCCTCAGGGCTCTGGGCTTGCTCTGGTTTAGAGCTCACGCGAGAACCAGCTGGCTGGTTCAAATTATCGCTTGGCTGATATTAGAGCTCACCAGAAAGAGCAAAGGTGGTTCTAATAACTGCGCAAATACAGCGTTGTATCGCATGGAGCAGCTGTTAGGGACTTGCCCACCCTTGCTCTGCACCCCTAAACCCATTGCAGAATGGGACAGGTGAGTCCCACAGGCACCAGACACACCACCATGGAGCACTCAGTCCTTGGCCGCCCCTGTCTGGAGCTGTGGGAAGGAGGATGAACCACCACATACCTGAGCCAAAATCTTGTACAGGGGCTCTAGAATGAACTCCACAAAACTGCGCTGAGAACTGCTTGTTGGGGCCTTCTTAGTGAACTTGCGGCTGTTGGGGGACAAAAGAAGAGACATGAGGAGCAAACACAGCCTCCACTCTTCCCAGGTTATCTTCTTCTCCCTCCCAACTTTCCTGAGAAGCTGTCAGGGAAAAAAGAATCACGCTTACTCCAAAGGCCAGAGTAAGCTCTCTGCTCCTGCTTATGGGATTCAGGAGGACCACATGGACTCACATCAAGCAGGAGGTCTGACTCAACCCTTCTCAGATACTATCCCATCACAAAACAACTCAGGTGGGAAGGGATTTTGGGTGGTCATCCAGTCCATCTTTCACAGGGAAAGGGGGGAAAAAACCCAGCGATAAACTAATAGACATTTAAATGGGCTTCTTACGTCTTTGGGTTGAAGTAGATGTCGCCCCAAAGTCGCTTTGCAAACTCTTGATAATTGATGTCTCCTAAAGTGAAAAAGCAAATGGCAAAAGTCTCTCAGAGGACACGTATTCGCTCATCTTGGAAATCTTTAGGTTTTGGCTTTTAAAACAACCCTGAGGATTCAACTTAATGGAACAAAGGCTGGTGAGGGAACGCTTGGTCCTAATTCTGAACAAATGATTATGCCCTGACCCGGGGAGCCTGGGCAGAGAGATGGGCAGCAAACATCTCCCCCGAGGATGAGCACAGCAGCCCTTGCTGTGGGCTGGCACATGGACTTCTCAGAAACATTTCAACCCTCTCAATCACACACAAGGTTAGAGCTGAGGAGAGCTGGCCTGCCAGACACCGCGCTGCGGGAACCCAGCTACATCTGCTTCATTTTCCAGACACTGATGCTGTAACCTGACGCTGCAGTGCCAAGGTGCTGGGATGGCTCACACCCCCTCTGCCCTGCAGGCTTATTGCGAGCATTTTCTGCCTTACTGAACATCTCCAGGTTCTTCTCTCTCTTTCAGCTGATGCGCTAAGCACACAGGCAAACACCCAAGTGCTGAAGGAACGGTGCAGTTTCTTGGCTGTCACGGTGGATTTACAAACAATACGACAGCGGTGATAATTTACAGCAGTTTCCAAACAAGCTTTTGCTGCAGGCAGATGTGCAAACATAAGAAATTTCATGGTGACTGTGGTTCTGACAGTTAATCTACGGTAACTCTTGTTGGCTGAAGTGCAGTGGCTGCACATAAACTCCCTGGTGGCCGCAAGTGAATATTACTGACTTTGAATACCCGCTTAGCTCATGCCTGCCCCACATGGATGACATCTCCTGCAGATGGTAACTGCATCGTTCTCAGTCCTCCAAAGAAGGAGGATCATCCTGGCAGGTACTGAGTTAATGCTGCGACGCCCAGAGCGCTCATTTATTTCTCTGAGCTCACGAGGACACGCGATATTCCTGACACATCAGTCCCTGACCTCTCCAACGTCATCCTCCCTCAGGCCAACTTCTTTGCAAGAGCCAGGCCAGCTGCCTTACAACACCCTCCCTTCCCCTGCTCACAGCTCCTACAGATCACCCCGAATTCCCCAGTGTGAGACTTCAAAAACCGTGGCTGTACAGCTGGCTAATGCAAGCAAAAGGCCCGCTTTACAAGTGGCAGATTGCCTTGAGTGGGCACCTGGGGAGCAGAAAATTAAATCAAAGCCAGAAAAAGACAGTTTCTTAAAAAAGAAAGAGGGCAAGAGTGCAAAACCTGTGGGCCAAGCTTGCACCCGGCTGCAGCTGAGTTTCAGACTCTGGAGACTTTTGTGGAAAGGCAGGCAAAACTTAACTGCTTCGTTTCTGAGCTGTTGTGATAGGGAGGCAAAGCACAACACATGCCCTTGCCTTCAACTGTTATAGTGAGGTTTGCTTTTTCTGCTTCAAGGTATGTATAAAAGATTGGCTTCTGACTTGAGAAACATTTATGAGAAGAAATTATCAAGCTAAAAACAAATTATAATTGTATTTTTGTTTTTCACTCAAATCTGTAGAGCCTCTCAGTTCTCAGAAATTCAAGAACCCCTACACTGGCCACATATGTGCAGTGAAAGTTGAAGGTGAACGGCTTAGAAAGCCTCAACAAAAAGGGTTAGGAAATAAGATGTTAAAGTGTAGAGGGTTTCTGGATAATCCTCACCATATGTGTCTGCATAAATCTTTGCAAAAGATCCCAGCGTGAAGCAGATGCTGTACTGTGAGCTGGCGAAACACACGTTGCCCAGAAGGGGAGACAGAACGAGGTTCTCGTCGGTGGAATACATGCTGAGAGGAGACAGGTTTAGAGACAAGACAAAAAATAACATCAATGTTAACAACCAAGGAAGACCCTTCAATCCACTTGCCCCACCAAAGAGCAGTACGTGATAGGCAAGGGTTCTACATTGCCAAACAGCATCTTAAAAGTGGCTGCTGCACGCTTGCCCTCAGAACTTCAGGGTCAGTTGACTTCAAACTTCAAAGCATTAGTGAACAAAGCGATACTTGAAGACCTTCAACTAAAAAGCCACCAGCACAAGTAATGCCTGTGGTTCCTCAGGTAGTTTTTCTTCTATAAAAAGGCAGCAAAGCTGGCCAACCATGCAAGAGGGAGGACAATACAAGGCAGAGAACGTGAGGCTAGAACTGAATTGAAGCAGTTTAATGAGCACACCAGCACGCTAGACAGGATAGATTATCCTGCTGATGGCAGTGGCAACTGAACAGAGAGACAGGCAAGTGAGCACCTGTGCAAATTCAATTTGGGGTTGTACAGGCTATGGTGTAGCCACAGACAAACCAAAGGCTGTTAGGAAATCCCTCGGATGCAGAAAATCCCATAGAAATGATGCATCACTACTGTGAAAGCTAGAGATGCCCCTCCCTGCTCTGAGCGGGGCTTTCCAAGAAGATCTGACCACGGCAATATCATTGGCTCTGATTAGGGCTTGGGACAGTGAGTTCCACTTGGCTTTGTACGGACTGTTTAGGAGCTTTGAGACATCTTAGCCTCCAATTTGGGATATGGCCTGGACAATCTCAGTATATCTGAGATGTTTAGAAGCACAGAAGTTCCCCGCTCTGGTCATGTCCACCCTCGCTACTTTTAATGGAGGAAAAGATATGAGACTTGTCAGGAAGAGCTGATCCTGTCTAATTCAATATATTATCCAAGGTGAACTTCCAATGGTTCTTCCTATCGCATTTCCTATGATCCAACATATCAAGACACGAAGTCACAAGTGTTTTGGCACATAGAGGGCTCATGGAGAAAAGTGCTTACAACAGGACAGGGTCAGTGAGTGCTAAGGATGCACCACCCCACACTCCTGTACCTGATCAGACCATTCACTTCGTCTACGATGTGTCGGAGTTTGTAATAAGCATCCGTAGGGGGCAACTTTAGCTCCAGGATGAGCCGGTCTATCTTGTTGATGCACACAGTCACTGCCAGCCTTTCCTGCACCGCGTGCTTGATCAGCCTCTCCGTGTTCAGCATCACCTGCAGGGAGTAATGAGCACAGACGCCCCTAGCAAAGCCCTTCACAAAATGCTATGCAGGGCGTGAGAGGGAAAGCAGCGACCCTTACACGCGGGGCTGCGAGTCAGCAGCAAAGCCTCAGCTCAGCCACCAGCCATGAGTTAAGCTTCCTGAAATTTAGACATAGGACCAATCCAACTGAATCCCTTGAATCCTACCCCTTGGATATCTCTGATATAAATAACCTGCTCAATTTTAGATACGATGGGGATGGAGATGCAAACAAGTTAGATAACCAGCCTGCAGGTCACACACATCATGTCAGCCCTGGACACAGAAGCCAGAGGCCTGACTCCCCGTTTGGGCTGGAAAATATAGAATCATGGAATGGGTTGGGTTGGAAGGGACCTCAAAGTCCAGCCAGTTCCACCTCCTGCCATGGGCAGGGACACCTCCCACTGCACCAGGGGGCTCCAAGCCCCATGCAACCTGGCCTTGAACACCTCCAGGGATGGGGCAGCCCCCCATTTCTCTGGGCAATCTGAGCCAAGGCCTCCCCACCCTCATTGTGAAGAATTTCTTCCTAATGTCCAATCTAAATCTCCCCTCATCCAGTTTAAAGCTGTTCCCCCTCATCCTGTCACTCCAGGCCCTTACAAAAAGCCCCTCCCCAGCTTTCCTGGAGCCCCTTTCAGTACTGGAGGCTGCTCTAAGGTCTCCCTGGAGCCTTCTCTTCTCCACGCTGAACAACCCCAACTCCCTCAGCCTCCTCACAGCAGAGGGGCTTCAGCCCTTGGATCATCTCCATGGCCTCCTTTGGAACCGCTCCAATAGTTCCATATCCTTCTTATGCTGGGGGTTCCACAATTGGACACAGGACTCCATGTGCGGTCTCACAAGAGTGGAGCAGAGGGGCAGAATTTCCTCCCTCACCCTGCTTTGGATGCAGCCCAGGACATGGTTGGTCTTCTGGCCTGCAAGCACACATTGCCAGACACCAACTTCCCAAACTGTTCTCCAAAAACCCTTCATTGCGGAAAGCTGACCCCATCCCAGGCCTTCAGGCTGAAGCAGGATCCAAGACTCCAGAAGAGGAGATTTTGACATTAACCCTCAGAAGAAACTGGCACTCACCCCCTCGGCTGCATCGATGAAAAGCACAACGCCATCCGAAATACGAAGGCCAGCTGTCACCTCATCGGAAAAGTTGACATGACCTTCAGAAACAGAAAACAGTGGTGAGAACCAGAGAAAGCCCAATGCCAGCAACGCAGAGGGCGGAAAGCTGTGCCCCTGCCCTGCAGCTCGCTCTGGTCACTGGTATCCATTGAGGCAGAACAGACGGATTCCTCCTCAGACAGGGACCCAGGAGCGGCTGCCAGAGCTCCGTATGGGGAATCGCTTCAGCTTTAATGCTATTTTTTGAGAATAAACACAACAACTCATTTAACAGGCACTTTTCCTCACATTTGTTGCTGTTTTTCTCACAGTTCTGTGCAAGTACTTCAGGAAAAGAAGGAAGATTACTTCTCACCAAACAGAACAGATGCCTCTCCCTCCAGTCTCCTCCTGCGCTCTAACCTCCCTCATCTTGAGCTGTAACTCAACAGATGTGTCCCAAGACCCTCTTCCCTAAAGTCTGGTCTCGGTTTCCTACAACAAGCTGATCTGTGATTATGATCCCCCACAGGAGCTCGTCAGAGGCTGGAGGGAACTTGCTAAGTCTTGCTGCAGGGTGAGTGCATTTGAGAAAAGCACAGTCCCCCCCCAGGCCTGGCGATACCTGGAAAATCCAGTCCTGCATGGGCTTCTTGTACACTTGATTGAAACGTATTTTCTGCCCCATTAGCCCTCAGTTAGATCAGCTAATCAGAACCACGAGCCTAATTAAACACCAGCTGCAAAGTTGTTGCTGCTGGAAGTGATTTCAGAAGAATGAACTTGGCTAAAGGCTCAGGATTGGACTGGAATCATCTACAACAAACACAAAACAAAACACAGGTTTTCATCTGTGAAAGAAAACTCCCCCAGGTTTCATTGCACCCAAGTGACACTGCCAGATGAATCAGTGAGGTTTCAGAGTACGGATTCTTTCTTTGTTTTGCTACACAATCCCATTGTGGTCCAACACAAAAGTTCTTGGAAGGCCCTCGTTAGCCATCACCGTGCGGTTTCACTGCTCTACTCCTGCCAACAGCACCAGCCAGAGGACCAAAGGGGTTAATTAGTGAGAGAAAGCTTGGTTCAGATCATCACGTGTCTGCTCCGCACACCAAGCTGCCTTCAGCTAAGTGCATCCCAAACCAGGATTTCCAAGACTACACAATCACCTGGAGTGTCAATGATGTTGAAGAGAAAAGACTTCCCTTTGGTGTCCGGCAGAACAATCGTCACTGGAGTGCTCTTGATCCCCACTCCCCTCTGAAAGACAGGAAACCAGGATTAGCAGTTAAAGGGAAAAAATAACAATTGCCACGTAAAGATGTAAAAGATGAGCAAGGGAAAATCAGGAAGAGGGAAATGAGTGGTTGAGTCGCCATGCCTGCAGGGATTTAAAAGACGGGTAGATGAGTTTGAGGGACATGGTTTAGAAAGGGGACAGGTACAGTTGGACTCAATCTCAGAGGTCTTTTCCAAGCAGATGATTCTATGAGTAAACATCCATCCAGCTCAACCTCCTGCACTCATGGAGGGAGAAACGACCTTGTGTGGCTGTAGGATCCAGCCCAGCTCCAGGGAGCTATCGCTGCACCACCCATGTCCCATTCCACTGAGGAAGGACAACGTGCAACACCAGAGATGGAACACACAGGCTTTCCTGTGCTTTCGCTCTTCTGCTGCAACCAGATACACCTCAAAGCATAAGATCTGATTGCCCAGAGTATAATGTACAGTATAAAAGCGAAGAGAAAGAAACACTTCCTAGGGTTGTTCTGGTCATGGTGATATTAGGGAGTAGAACAAAATAAGATTCCTATTCACACCCAACCACAGAGTCAGAGCCCCTGGCCAAGAGTTCCCACCAAAGGAAACAGAATATGCTTATTTTGAAATTGGAACTCTTCTCCCCATCCATCCTTGCTGCGAACCCTTCCACCTCTTTCCCTCTGAAGATAGGAGTCACTCATATGCTGGGATTTCACCCTTGCACAGGGTAGCATCTCGAATAAATAAAACCATAATGGAGACAAGGGGAACAGAAAATGGAGGAAAGCTGGGCCGGGGATCTTACTGAGGTACAGATCATTTTATGGAAAAAGAAAATAATCAAAATGTGGAAGGCACAAAAAAATGTTAAAATGGAAGAGGAAACTGCCCACAGTAAGCAACTGAGACCAACAGGATGAGGTTCAACAAGGCCAAGGGATGGGTTCTGCACTTGGGACACAACAACCCCGTGCAGCTCCAGGCTTGGGGAGAAGCGGCTGGAGAGCTGCCTGACAGAGAAGGACCTGGGGGTGCTGGCTGACAGTGGCTGAACATGAGCCAGCAGTGGCCCAGGTGGCCAAGAAGGCCAATCTTGGCCTGTATCAGACCCAGCATGGCCAGCAGGAGCAGGGCGGTGATTGTGCCCCTGTTCTCAGCGCTGGGGAGGCCACACCTCGAGTGCTGGGTTCAGTTTTGGGTCCCTCACTCCAAGAAGGACCTTGAGGGGCTGGAACGCGTCCAGAGAAGGGACCGGAGCTGGGGAAGGGGCTGGAGAACAAGGGTTGTGAGGAGCGGCTGAGGGACCTGGGGCTGTTTGTCCTGGAGAAGAGGAGGCTGAGGGGAGACCTCATCCCTATCTACAACTGCCTGAAAGGAGGGGGTGGGGAGGTGGGTGTTGGGCTCTTCTCCCAGGTGACAGGACAAGAGAGTAGTCAGGCGGAAAGGGACTTGGGAGTGCTGGTGGACAGGAAACTCAGCATGAGCCAGCAGTGCGCTCAAGTGGCAAAGAAGGCCAATGGTATCCTGGCCTGCATCAGGAACAGTGTGGCCAGCAGGACCAGAGAGGTCATCATCCCCTTATACTCGGCACTGGTCAGGCCGCACCTCGAGTGCTGTGTCCAGTTCTGGGACCCTCAGTTTAAGAAGGATGTTGAGATGCTGGAGTGTGTCCAGAGCAGAGCAACGAGGATGGGGAAGGGGCCGGAGCACAAGCCCTATGAGGAGCGACTGAGGGAGCTGGGGTTGTTCAGCCTGGAGAAGAGGAGGCTCAGGGGAGACCTTGTTGCTCTCTACAACTGCCTGAAAGGAGGCTGTAGTCAGGCAGGGGTTGGTCTCTTCTCTCAGGTGACCGGTGACAGAACAAGAGGACACGGTCTCAAGCTTCGCCAGGGGAGGTTTAGGATTGACATTAGGAAGAAATTCTTCACTGGGAGGGTGATTGGCCATTGGAATGCGCTGCCCGGGGAGGTGGTCGAGTCACCATCCCTGGAGGTGTTCAAAGAGAATTTGGATGGGGCACTTAGTGCCATGGTGTAGTTGACAAGTAGGAGTAGGTGTAGGTGTAGGGTCATAGGTTGAACTTGATGATCTCAAAGGTCTTTTCCAACCTTACGATACTGTGAAATGGATACAAGTTGCCCCAGGGCAGGTTTAGATTAGACATCAGGAAAAATTTCTTCACAGAAAGGGCTCTCAAGCCCTGGCAGAGGCTCCCAGGGAGGTAGGGGAGTCTTCGCCCCTGGAGGCGTTCAAAAGGCAGGCAGATGAAGCGCTTAGGGATAGTTTAGTAGTGGACAGGTACAGTTGGACTCAATGATTCCAAAGGTTTTTTCAACCAAGCGATTCTACAATTCTATAACTGTGAGAAAGCACTACACAACTGAATAAAACCCACTTTCTGTTTGACAAGACTCACTCACCTCTTGTTCTGTGAACAATATATCAGTGTAGCAAAGCTGCAAAGACAAAACAAAAGTAAGAATGTCACATTTTGGTATCAAATATTAAGTGTGAAGCAGGACATAGTAATGGTCAAGGTGGCAAATAAGTGACAGCATCAGGACTGAGCTCTGCCTTCCCAATCCTATATTCCAGCCACCGACCCACGTTTTACCCATGCAGAATCATGCTCCCACTAAATATAAAAGCCAACCCATGGCCCCAGGATGGGAATACACCAAGAGCTCACTCACATCCTGGTCATAGCGCTTCCGGATTTCTGGGTGCGTCTGTTCTATCAGGCAGTCGACAAAGCATGTCTGAAAAATAGATGATGAGAAAGGAGGTGACTGTGCTCGGAAAGACAAACGCAAGCACAATCCCACCCCTCCAGCAGCAGGACAGAGAAATTTGCATCCCTCCCTGGAGGTGTTCAAGGCCAGGTTGGATGGGGCTTGATCCACTGGGAGGTGTCCCTGCCCACGGCAGGGAGTGGCACTGGATGGGCTTTAAGGTCCCTTCCAATTCAAATCATTCTGTGATTCAATGATTACTGTTTCCAGGTGGCTGGAAGAAAACCTCCAAATAATGGCATTAGGAAGAGGAGCTGCGACCGCAGGGTCAGGAGCAATGGTAAAAGAAAGCAACATACAGATCGTTGCCACTACCCGAGATGTGCTGGCTATTCACACTACCTTGCCGTGGTGAAGGTGCCCACACAGAGTCACATTGCGAATGAGCTCCGAGTTATCCATCAGATCCGCTAGGAAACTGGGGGAATGAAACACAAAAGACTGTTGGAGGCTTCTGCTGTGTCTAAGAAAAGTAGGTGCCACTTCAGCTACGCTTTCTATCCAAGGTGCCCCTTGAATCTGTTCCAAACCTTCGTTCTGCCAGTGCCCTGCGGAGGAAGAATCCCACTTTCCAGATGGGGAGGACAAGAAAGTTGGAGTCCTAGACAGATGGCAGTGGGTGGGAAGATACGGAGCTGGTAAAACTGCCAGCGATGGGATATTATTGAATATTTTTCTTCTCTTTTCACCAGTATTAGAGCAAAAGTCACATCCATGCACTCAGATGATGAAATGCTTCCACTCAAACACTGGCAGGCAGTCAAGTAAATCGCAGAGCAGGATAACAAGCACCCCACTCGGTTTTAAAAGGCAGCCACAGGGCCATTAATTCTGATTTTCAGGTCTTAAAACAGTGATGTTTCCAGGGACTCAGGGAAACAGTAATGAGATTCAAACCTCTTTAGAATAAGCAATGGAGCTGGGTAATGATGGGCCGGTCGCTCCTGCACGGACCCTGGCCAAGTGTAATTGAGATCCTAAATTACTGATTCCTCTCAAAACTAATGGGAGGTTATAAAAAAATTGTGAGTGGTCTGGAGAAAATAACGCTGTCAAATAATCTCTTTGTGAAGAAGACTTTAATTTCCACTGATGCAGTAGAGTTCTTAATGCACAACACTTTGATTAAGAGCTGAATAATAAAAAAATCAATAATAATACTGATTAAAAGCTTGCTTATTGGTCTTAAAATAAGGCTAAATGGGAAATCAATACCAAGCTGGCAGGTTTCTGGTTAAGTCCCACAGGGAATTTCTCCTGGCCCCATCCTAACAATTTGTATCAACGAAGAGGAATTAATTACAGACGGAATGAGCAGAGGACACGGGGATCACAAAAGCAGTAGATAATGAAGAGTGTAGGTCATTGACTACACACAAAATGGATTGCTTGGAAAAATAAGACCCAGCAGGCGCTTTGGTTTATGTCTGGCTCTATCAAAAATCAATCTGATCAACAAACATGGCCATGCTGATGACATCAAGGATAGCCCAGAGAAGCAGCCATTCCAAAAACGTCCCAGCATCCAAGTAACTGACTGGCTGAATACAAAGTCCCTGGAATTGTGTTGCTTGAATCTAACAGACGATAAGCAGAGGGACTGCTCACGCTGGGGTCTGCGTGGGACACAGGGAACGGCGCTCAGCCTGCAGCTGGGTCTGGGATCTACGCTATTAAAAACTGGGAAAAGCTCTGACTCGCCATGAAGTGACGCATGGAAAAATGAGCCTAATGAGACACTCACACAGCTCAATCTGTTCATCCTTGAACAGAAGCCAACAGAGACACGATACACGTGAGGATACAGAGCCCTCCACCCATCGACAAAATGCAGACGCTAATGCTATGATTCACTGTAAGAAAGACCTTGAGGGTCTGGAGCGCGTCCAGAGAAGGGACCGGAGCTGGGGAAGGGGCTGGAGAACAAGGGTTGTGAGGAGCGCTTGAGGGACCTGGGGCTGTTTATCCTGGAGAAGAGGAGGCTGAGGGGAGACCTCATCGCTGTCTACAACTGCCTGAAAGGAGGGGGTGGGGAGGTGGGGGCTGGGCTCTTCTCCCAAGTAACAATCGATGGGATGAGAGGAAGTGGCCTCAGGGTGCACCAAGGGATGGTTAAACTGGATATTAGGAAAATTTTCTTCACTGAAAGGGTTCTCAGGCCCTGGCAGAGGCTGCCCGGGGTGGTGGGAGAGTCACCATCCCTGAATGAGTTTAAGAGAAGGGTGAACAGGGTGCTCAGGGCTGGTTTAGTAGTGGACAGGTAAGGTTGGACTCGAAGATCTCAAAGGTATTTTCCAACCAATTGATTCTATGATTATATTTTTGATAAACAACTGTTTTTATTTCTCTCCAAAGCTGCGTGAGATATTATATCTTGAATTTTAAGTTTGTTTGGATTTATTCCCAAGCATTTTTCTCCCAACCCAGGCACAACCAGCAGAGTCGATCAAGTGCAGCTCAGTTGCAGCGCTATGCTGACTTATGAACTCTGCATACAACCAGCAGCATAAAAATTTCCCCTGGAAACTTCCCCAGAATAGATGGGAACTAGTTTGAGACAGGAGGGGGTCAGTGGTCACTGGGACTGACCCAAAACGTCCCGGTATGATGTGTGTCATACAGTGACTATGTAAATATTCTTGGGTCAGTCAAAAGAACTTGCCTTCAGCAAACCTGGACCACAATTATCATAGACTCATAGAGTGTTCTGATTTGGAAGGGACCCACAAGGACCATCAAGTCCAACTCCTGTCCCTGCACAGGACACCCCAACACTCACACCGTGGGGCTGCAGGCCTTGGCCCTTCTGGAATATTGTCAGGCTGTGACTGTTTCCCTGGGAGCTGTTCCAGTGCTCCACCACCCTCTGGGGGAAGAACCTTTTCCTCATGTCCAACCTAACGCTCCCCTGGTAAGGCAAGATTTACATTGTCCTGTCAGAAAGCCAGACACTGCGCTGCATTATGTGAAGGGAGAACTATCTGTAAAATGTTAGTCTTGTACTTTCTTCCTCTTATTCAAAACCTGGGAAGTGGCCGCACTCCGTGCTGTTGCTGGTGTCAGTGAGACACAAGGGCAATGCTCCCCTGAAAGCTGTGCTCACCGCCCTGCCTCCCACCTCTGCCTGCAAACAGAGCGCGAGGAAATCACAGCACAGACGGCCTGAGCCAACACACACCCTCAAACCCCTAGGAATTACTTACTCCATCTCATAGACGGTGACTGGTAACGTCTGCTCCATCAGAGAGAACTTTTTGGTTTTCACAGGTTTAATAATAGGCTCTTAAAAGAAGAGAAAGAACAACAAACACCATTAGCAGAGACCTTGAACCCGAAATAGCTGGAGGGAATGGGGACTGCTGCAGACCAAACCACGGCTTTCAAGCTGGCAGTCTCTTTGCTCTTTATAAAAGCAGCTGCACTACATGATCGTAGGTCACTTCCACCTGCATTATTATGTTAAAAAAGGATCAACTGAGATGACTTAAACGCATTTCCATTTCTCCTTAAATATCTTTCCAAGATCTGCTGATACCTGTTCTTCAAACGGTTTGGCATTTGAAGTAACTTCTAAGTCTGGGCTCCTCTACAGAAAACAGTCACATATTCCTGGAGGTGAGTGGGAATTTGAAAGGGGCACTAAAACCAGCGGGGAGAGCAGAAGGGAATATCGTTTTCCCTTTCCCAAGGATCCAATAGGAGTCATCTCTTGCCTCCACACCCAACCTGCTGCTCCATCACCACTCACCGGTGAGGGGCTGCGTGTCCTCCTCCTGCACAATCGTCTCCACCTCGGGCCCGTACACCTCCTCGGCTGTGGGGTAGTATTTCTTATCTTCGTGCAGCACCACCTCCATCCCTGGGTGGTCCTCGTCATGGTCCCCCATGTCATCATCATCATCGTCATCCTCGAGCTGAAAGCAATGCTCATCTTTAGCCACTGCGGCACCAAAGTGCTTGACAGACACCAGTTACCCTGACGGCACAGATTCGGTGCCGTGCGGCAAAAGAGGTACAAACCTCACCAGGGAATGCAGCCCCAGTACCCGGCATTCATCAGCAGAGGTGCTATCTGTAAGTAACACACCTTCTCCGGCTGAAAATGAACCACCCCATGAACACAAACAGCCAGAGGACTCACAGAGACACCTGCACAGGCAGGGCCACGCGCCCCTCGCTCACAGAGAATCACAGAATCATAGAATGATTTAGGTTGGAAGGGACCTCAAAGCCCACACAGTGCCACCCCCTGCCATGGGCAGGGACACCTCCCACTGCATCAGGGGGCTCCAAGCCCCATCCAACCTGGCCTGGAACACCTCCAGGGATGGGGCAGCCACCACTGCTCTGGGCACCCTGGGCCAGGGCCTCCCCACCCTCACAGGAGAACATTTATTCCTAAGATGTCATAGAAATCTCCCCTCTTGCAACTGAAAACCGTTCCCCCTCGTCCTGTCCCTACACTCCCTGATCCAGAGCCCCTCCCCAGCTTTCCTGGAGCCCCTTCCAGTACTGGAATGCTGCTCTAAGCTCTCCTCAGAGCCTTCTTTTCTCCAGATTGAACAACCCCAACTCTCTCAGCCTGTGCTTGTACAGGAGGTGCTCCAGCCCTTGTGGATCATCTCCATGGCCTCCTCTGGACTCCCTCCAACAGCTCCCTGTCCTTCCTGTGCTGAGGACTCCAGAACTGAACACAGGCTTCAGGTGGGGTCTCAACAGAGCCAAGCAGAGGGGCAGAATAACCTCCCTCTCCCTGCTGGTCCCACTACTTTGGATGCAGCCCAGGATATGGTTGGCACACACAACAGAACCACGTTCCTGCACAACTCAGCCCTGATCACAGGCAGACAGTACTTCCAGATGAACTGCAGGAACAGGAAACTGAAAGGGGCTCCCTCCAGCACTTTCCCTATTGCGGCACAGCAGCCTCTGCTCTCCTCCCTCCCCTTGCCGCTCTCCTCCCAGCACCCGTGGAGTCCAGCTCTGCCTTCACCCGAGAAACCAAGCCCCTTGGACACCGCTGTAGCATCAGCACCCGTTACCAAAGGCCCGAAGACCTTCCTGAGCAGATATGAACATGTTGTTTGACTGAACACAAATAAGAAAGACAAATACATAATTCATGATTCAAGCTGAAATTTGAATTTCCCTCCAGGCCAGGAACTGCAGGGTGGCTTTTCCTGAATTGTTTAAAAACCAAATCCACTCCAACCCTCAAAATTCAAATCCCAGCACTGAACAAAACCCCACAGCAGAACCAGAGCCCAGCACCGGCAGCTTGTGAAGACAGAGGACCCCCCCCCCGACACTGCTTGGGGCGGTCTGGGACAAGATGAGCCTGCCCAGCTCCCATTCCCACCCACCCCACTTCTCACCTCGTCCAGATCCTTGGACTCTCTGCCCAGCTCGTCCTCATCATCGTCCGAGTCCAGCTCCGGCCCAATGTAGTTCCCAAACTCATCGTACAGGTCGGTGTCCATGCTGGGTGGGGGGAGGGATGGAGGAGCTGCCGACTCTGCCTCGAGCACCCACGGCAGCCACCGCTACGCGCCCCGGCGTCCCTGTCTGGCCCCGATCCCGGCCCCGATCCCAGTCCTGGCCCCGGGCACCCACAGAGCTGGGTAGGCCCTGCCCGAGCTGCCCGCGGCCCCGCACCGGGGCTCCTTGTCCGGACAGGCCCCGGCCCCGGCCCCGGCCCCAACCTCGACAGCAGCACCAGCCCCGGCCCGGCCCGAGCGCCCCTCGCCCTCACCGCCCTCCTCCTGCCCGGCCTCCGCTGCTCCCGATCCCGGCTCCTGCCCCAGCTCCGGCACCGCGCGACCCCCGCCCGCACAGGCCAGGCCAGGCCAGGCCAGGCCAGGCCAGGCCCGGCCCGGCCCGGCCCGGCCCGGTCCGGTCCGGTCCGGTCCTACCTCGCTCCCGCCTCCGGCCGCGCTCTGTCCCGCCGCGCTCTCCCGCCGCGCCGCCGCCACGAAGGCCCCCGGGCTGCCCCGCGCCGCCTGTCGCGACAGAGCGCCCTCACTCGCAGTGAGTGCTGCGCCCGCGCGGCGGGCGGGGCCGGGCAGGGTGGGCGGGGCCGGGGCCCGCGGGGCCCGTTCTGTCAGGCGCGAAAGGGGCAGCCCCGGCGGGGGCCTCGGCCACGCGGCGCTGTCGCTGTGGCAACGGGATGGGAGGAGGCGGCTGTGGGGACAGGGTGGGGACCCGTCGGGACAGAGTGAGGGGGCCATGGGGACAGAGCGAGGGGCCCTGAGGGGACAGAGTGAGGGGGCCGTGGGGACAGGGAGGGGACCCGTAGGGACAGAGCGAGGGGCCCTGAGGGGACAGAGTGAGGGGGCCGTGGGGACAGAGCGAGGGGCCCTGAGGGGACAGAGAGAGAGGACTGTGGGGACAAGAGGGAGGGGGCTGGGGGGACAGAGAGAGGGGGCCGTGGGGACAGAGCAAGAAGGGCTGTGGGGACAAGAGGGAGGGGCCCGAGTGAGGGGCCCATGGTTTGCTGGTGTGTGTGGCCCAGCAGAGCTGTCACGACAGGAGTGGGAGACCTGGGGCAGCCCCAGCAGGGCTGTCACGATAAGAGCAGGGCTGTCACGACAGCAGGGGGGTTTCCCAGACAGGGCTGTCACGACAGCAGCACGGTGCCCGTGCTGGCCCTGTCCCACTCCCGCTGTCCCCACAGGCCCCAAGCCCGACCAGGATGGAGGTGCACGAAGCCCTGGACCCGGTGGCGCTGGAGCGGGAGCTGCGGGCGGCGGTGGCGGCCGATGAGCAGAGGGAGAGGGAGAACGCGGCCAAGCTGCGGGCGCTGCGCCAGCGCGTCCCCTCCTATGAAGAGTTCAGGTCTGTGGGGACGGAGAGCTGGCCTGGGCGTTCCCAAAGGGCTCCGTCCCTGCCATCACCCCCCCTTCCCTGGGTGGCGAGTGCCCCTGCCCCGGGACAACCTGATGGCTTGGTTGCCTTTGGATTCTTCGTTTGGAAGTGCCAATGTTGGGAGCTCAGCCCCAGCTCTGAGCGGGAACCGGGCTGGTTTCTGTGCTTTCTGCTCCAGGTGGCCACAAGTGCGGCTGGGCAAGGCAGCAAAGCCAGTTCAGGGTTCCCAAAAGGGTGCTGTGGCACGAAACCATGGTGGAACAGAACCTTGGCTGTGCATAAGATTCCTGATCTCCAGTGACCAGGTGACCCACCTGGTGGGCAAGGAGAGGGCTGAGGGTGCTGTCTACCTGGCCTTCAGTAAAAGCTTTGCCACTGTGTCCCACAGCATTCTCCTAGAGAACCCGGTAGCCCGTGGCTTGGTTGGGCGTGCTCTTCACTGGGTGAAAAGCTGGCTGGCTGGCCGAGCCCAGAGAGCTGTGGGGGACAGAGCTCACCCCAGTTTGTGGCCGCACACAAGCGGTGTCCCCAGGGCTCAGTGTTTGACCCAGTTTGGTTCAATATCTTTATCAATGATCTGAATGAAGGGGTTGAGTGCTCCCTCAGTTGGAGATGCCCAAACTGGGCAGGAGTGTCGATCTGCTCAAGGGTCGGGAGGCTCTGCAGAGGGATCTGGACAGGCTGGATCCATAGGCTGCGACCAATGGGATGAAGTACAACAAGGTCCGGCACTTGGGTCACAACAACAACCCCGTGGAGCTCAAGGCTTGGGGAAGAGAGGCTGGAGAACTGCCTGGCAGAGAAGGACCTGGGGGTGCCGGTCGACAGCAGCTGAACATGAGCCAGAAGTGGCCATGAGGGCCAAAAGCATCATGGCTTGGATGTGGCCGTGGGGTGGCAGGGAAGGGATCGTCCTCCTGGATTCAGTGCTGGTGGGGCCGCACCTTGAATCCTGCATTCAGTTTTGGGTCTCTCACTGCAAGAAAGACCTTGAGGGGCTGGAGCGCGTCCAGAGAAGGGACCGGAGCTGGGGAAGGGGCTGGAGCCCAGGGGTTCTGGAAGAGGCTGAGGGTGCTGGGGCTGTTTAGCCTGGAGAAGAGGAGGCTGAGGGGCTCTCTACAGGTCACAGAAAGGAGGTTGTGGTGAGGTGGGTGCTGGGCTCTCAAGTAACAAGTGATGGGATGAGAGGAAATGGCCTCAGGCTGCGCCAGGAGAGGTGTAGATTGGATATTGGGAAAAATGTCTTTACTGAAAGAGTGGTGAGGCCCTGGCAGAGGCTGCCCAGGGCAGTGGTGGAGTCTCTGTGGCACTTGGGGACATGGATTAGTTGGCACAGTGAGGCTGGGCTGACAGTTGGACTGGATGAGCTTAGAGACCTTTTCCAACCTTAACAATTCCATGATTTATGGTTCACCCCCAGAACAACTGGTGGGTGTGAGGTAGGATCCCAGATGTTCTCCAGCCGCAGCACAGGCTTGTGCCAGCCGTGCTGTGGACCAGTGCTGGGATGGCTCCCTCTCCCTGCCCTGTTCCTGGGAACTGTCACCCTGCCCTCCTCCTCTCCCCACGTGCCACACACCGTGGCAATGGTGCAGGAGATGGGGTGACACATGTCCCCATATCCCCTGTGCAGCGTGGTTGTGTTCCCAAACCCATCACCGCATTCTCCAAGGTGGTTCGGGAGTAGGTTTGTGGCCCAGGGGTGGCAGGCATGCCCTGTGGGCACAGCGCAGGGCACTCCCAACACCCACCAAAGTCCTGGATCCACCTGCAGATCCATCTGGGAAAGTCCCTGTCCTTGACATCCATGGACAGATCTGTAGGTGGGTCCAGGACTTTGACCACCCTTTGGCAGACTGATACAGGACTGGATCAACTTCCGTTTATGGCTGCGTCTCCACCTGCACTTGGTTGTGGTGTCTGATCCCCAAAAGCCAGGAAAACACTTTCAAATGGTGTTTTTTCCCCCAGCCTTCCTGGCATTCCCTTGAAAAGTTTTTCTGCATAACTTCAGGCTGGTTTATCCATGTTTTGGTAAGCAGAACTCAGCTGAGGGAGGTACTGGAGCAGCTTCTCTCTGTGGGTGCAGTATCTTCACTCACGCAGCCCACGCTGGCACAAGGGGCAGAGACCTGGACCCCTTCAGAAGTCTCCTGCTGGCTGTTGGGAGGACTGACTGCAGGGATTCATCCCACGGGATGGGAAGAGCCACGTGAGCCACTGGGTCCGGCTGCTGCACTCACACACAGATGTCAGTGTAGTAGGATGCTGAATTCAAATGAATCAACAAAGCCGTGTCTGCTTGGCGCACCACGAGCTACAGAACAGTCCCTTGGTCCTGAAGAATTCCGGATCTTTCCTCTGAAAGTCCCAAAGCCACAGAAACTTCAGCGTACTGTAAGGAAAGGGCAGGAGGAAACGGTGTTTCTCAGGCTCTGGCTCCGGAGGAACTGCTGGGTGGAAGCGTCCAGCTCCTGGGGAACAACCCATCCCCATGCTGGGGGGGGACCACAGTGCTGCAGCCAACGGGGAGTTCCTGCCTCGTTGGTCCTGTTTTTGGATACACACCGAGTGTGTGAGGAGGATGTGCCTGTCAAGCACCCTGTACGACATCTGCTCTTTTCCTCCCGACCCATCTCTGATACTTCATGATCTCATTTGAATCCCAGTCTTGTTTGATGGAGTTACGAGATGGTTTGCGTTGGAAGGGACCTCAAAGACCATCCAATTCCAACCCCCCCTGCCATGGGCAGGGACACTTCCCACTGGATCAGGGGGCTCCAAGCCCCATCCAACCTGGCCTTGAACACCTCCGGGGATGGGGCAGCCACCACTTCTGTGGGCAAAATGGTCTGACCACCCTCTGTAAAACATTTCTTCCTGATGTCCCACCTAAACCTGCCCTCTGTTTGTTTAAAAACGTTGCTCTTCGTCCTGGCCCTCCAGGCCCTGGTGAAAAATAAAACTCTCTTTCCTGTAACCCCATTTAAGCAAGGAAAGGCTGCAGTCAGGTCTTCTTGAGCCTTGTCCTCTCCAGACTGAACAGCCCCAGCCTCCTCAGCCTCTCTCCATAGCAGGTGGCTTCCTCTGGACTTGCTCCAACAGGGCTGCCTTCCCTGTGCCAAGGGCTCCAGGGCTGAACACAGGTCTCCAGGTGGGGTCTCACCAGAGCAGAGCGGATGGACAGAAACCCCTCCCTTGCCCTGCTGATCCCACTGCTTCGGATGCAGCCCAGGACACCATTGGCTTTCTGGACTGCAAGAGCACATTGCCAGCTCATGTCCAATTTTTTCGACCACCAGTATCTCCACATCCTTTTTCTACAGGGCTGCTGTCAGTCCATCCCTGAGTCTACACTGATTTGGGGGATTGCCCTGACCCGGGTGCAGGCCCTTGCACTTGGGCCGTGTTGAAGTTCATGATGTTCACATGTGCCCACTGCTCTGGCCTGTCCAGGTCCCTCTGGGTGATACATATGGCCCAACTCAGAAATTGCCTCAAAGAAGAAGCCTGAAGCCTCAAAATATTTGATCATCCCATTCCCCTCTTGTTGCCTGCAGGAACATCGTGCTGGCGTCACACCTGAAGCCCCTAGAGAAGAAGGACAAGATGGGAAAGAGGAAGGTGCTGTGGAATCCCTGTGCAGTCCACGCCAAGGCCCCACAAGACAGCAATGTGGAAATACCTGAGGTGAGTGTGATGCTTTCCAGAACTTTGTCTGCATCTAACAATTACTCCAGAATAATTTGGGCATTATTTTAAAATGTGGGAGTTACTCAGCAGTATCTCCACGTGTCAGCAAGTCTGCAAAGTCCCCAGGAGCACTGGATAACCACAGGGTTCGATCTTGGCCCCTTACTTTGTGTCTGGGAAGAGCTTGCACCAGCTGCTTCAGGAAGAGTCTGCTTCATCCCAGTGGGAATGGGAGACCAGCTGCCCAGCTCCGGAGCAGAGCTCCTGACTCCCTGCTGGTGGCCGGCAACTGATTCTTGGGGAAGAGTGCCCTCCCTTGACCACGCTCTTCCAGCTGGCTGTGGTTTGGAGGCCGAGAGCCAGGGCTGTGCATCTGGATCCTCACGTTTAACACAGATCGCAGATCTGTGAACACAGCCGGCACTCTTTCACCCCATTTATTTTGGCACGATACGGAAAAGTGCTGCTTTGGGTGAAACCTGCTGCCTGATGAGGTCACTGGATGCCCCTTCGTTCTTCAGTTGTGGGAAACAGTGACTGAACACTTTCTGTGCAGGTCAGTTGTGATTTGAGTGGCATCTGTTCTGCCTGCTTTGGTGGCCTCTGCCCTTGCTGGAGAGTCCTGGTCACTGGATGTGTAGCCAGGGATGTTCCCATAAATGTTTATCATGGATTTTTTGGCACTGAATTCTATTTCCTTGTTTATTAGGAGATCCTTTTGCAACTCCTCTAGGCAGTTTTGTGTTTGCTTGGACTGAGCAATGATCTCCCCGGAGCAAATTCTGTTCCTAATCCCATTAGTGCCTGGGCTCTGATCTCCAGGGCTTCTCCATTCTGTGTGTAGACACAGCCCAATGTTGCTGTGCCTTGTTCTCACTCTCTTTATAAAAACCTAAATATTTTAATCCTCCTTCAGTCTGTGCGTCAGTTAAGTCAGCACAGACTGATGAGTTCAGCAGTTCAATTACGTATCGTATAAAATAGGATTTCCTTTTATCTGGAGATGCCACATGGAGCTTGGCTCTTTTCCTGCAGGCTCTCCGTCACAGACCGTACGGATGCAGTACGTTAGGAGATGGTCTGTTAGGGCAGCTGCATCTTTTTGGGGGTTTACATCTCATATCTTTTATCTCCTCACCTTACTTCTGATTTACTTCATGGTGCTTGAGATGGAGCTGAGGTTTTTGCTGAACTACTCTGGTCTCCAGGAGCTCCCTTCCCAAGCAGGGATGGTGGATCCAGACCGGGCAGTGCCTCTGGTTCTGCTTAGGGCTAGGGTTACTTCTTGCTGGTCTGTGTTCATCCACTCCAGGTCTCAGGTCTCATCCATTCTTCCATTATTTTTCCCTGAAGTTCTCTGGTTCTGTGGGGCTTGAAGAACCTGATATTGTATGAGGTTCAACCAAGCCAGATGCCGGGTTCTGCACTTGGGTCACAAAAACCCTGTGCAGCTCCAGGCTTGGGGAGGAGCGGCTGGAGAGCTGCCTGGCAGAGAAGGACCTGGGGGTGCTGACTGACAGTGGCTGAACATGAGCCAGCAGTGGCCCAGGTGGCCAAGGCCACCAACATCCTGGCTTGGATCAGCCGTGGGGTGGCAGAAGGAGCAAGGAAGGGATTGGCCCCCTGTGCTCAGCACTGGTGAGGCCGCACCTGGAATCCTGGGTTCAGTTTTGGGCCCCTCACTCCAAGAAGGACCTTGAGGGGCTGGAGCGCGTCCAGAGAAGGGACCGGAGCTGGGGAAGGGGCTGGAGAACAGGGGTTGTGAGGAGCCGCTGAGGGACCTGGGGCTGTTTGTGCTGGAGAAGGGGAGAATGAGAGGGGACCTCATCGCTGTCAGCAGCTTGCGGTAAAGAGATTGTGGTGAGGTGGGTGCTGGGCTCTTCTCCCAAGTGACGAGTGATAGGAAGAGAGGAAATGGCCTTGAGTTGTGCCAGGGGAGGTTTAGATTGGATAGTAGGGAAAATCTCTTTACTGACAGAGCGGTGAAGCCCTGGCAGAGGCTCCCAGGGCAGCGGTGGAGTCTCCATCCCTGAAGGGGGTCAAAAAGTGTGTAGTCATGGCGCTTTGGGACATGGTTTAGTTGGCACGGTGGGGTTGGACTGATGGCTGGACTGGATGAACTTGGAGGCCTTTTCCAACCTTCACGATTCCACTATTCTGTATTTCTTTGTCTTTCTCAATGTTTTGCAACCTCACAAGCTTTGTGCAGCCTTTTGTGATATCCAAGTCTGTATTAAAAACATCTCAGCCCTCCACAGGTTGGCTGGGGAGAGGAAGGGGATAGAAATCAAGTGGGAACGAACCAAAAAGAACTGAGTAACTATTTTTTTTCCTTCAGGAACTGGATCAACTGCCCAGAACATCTGCTGAATTTTACAGAGATTGGCGCAGATGCTTAAAAAGCAGAAAAGAAAAATACCAGCTTCTGCTTGAACTCGGAGGGGAAGCCTTGGGCAGAATCTTTCAGGCTGATTTGGGCTTTGGCCTCCTGGGTGAATTCCTTACGGTGCTGGCAGAGAACATCTGTCCTCAAGATGGAGATGCCATTCTTCAGATCTTACAGAGCCTTTCGGGCACCAAGCGCTTCAGGTTAAACATGGATCTTCTGACAGAGGTGGAGAAGGAGAGCAGCAGGGAGTTGTTTAGGAAGCTGCAGAGCTTGAGCAGAGATTTTGGGACCGCTGGCCAGTCCAGTGGACTGGACAGCTGTGAAGCAGGGAGGGAACCCCACCCCACGGACACCAGCCTGCAAAAGGAAGCTAAGGAAAGGATACTGATGGACCTGATGGAATGTTACCAGGTCAACTGAAGGAGCAGGAACACCAGGGCCATGTGGAAATGGAATGCGAAAGAGGCTCAAAGCTTGACTTGGTGTTAGACATTGTGTGAGACAGATAAATTGGGTATTTTTGGAGCATTGCTGTACGTTTCTGTGCACCTGGGAGCCCCCCAGAGCAACAGTTGTGCACAAATAAAAGTTGGCTACCAAGAGGACTGTGTTGTGATCTCTGGGGCAGGATGTCCTCACAGAGCAGCTCTGTGAGAGTCTCATGGATGAGGAGAATGGGCGGGGGAAAGGAAAACTAGGCTGGTGGTTTTGAAAAAGAAACCAGCCCCAAGTAGTCCCTTCCCTTTTTCATCTCTGTCCGTTGTCACTGTGGGGTTTCATGAAGTGTAATCAATGCCACTTCGTGTTTAACCATGCAGCAGAGCGGCTGGTGGAGGTGGAAACGCCATGCAAGGTGGGGTATCTGGGACTGAGCCTGCTGGCTACTTCGTTATTGTTCTGCCCCAGCCACCAAGGCAGGGGGTGAACCTCAGAGATCCTATCATCTCGTGGTCCTTTGATCTCAGACACTCTGATTTGCTGAAATTCCATGTAACCTGATGTTCAGAAGGAACCGAGAGCCATCTGTCCAACAGAGACACACCAGGAGTGCCCAACACTGCATAGCCTTTCTGTTTTGGCTGCAGCCTTCAGAGACACCCTCGTGGCTCAGCACCTGCCCCTCAAGCTCTCCTGCAGTTCTGGTCTGGGAGGGTCCTCAAGTGTCTCCCAAGTGCTGAGGAGCCCAGTGTGTGTTGTAGTCCCCAGACTCCCTTGAATTCAGCTCAGAAACAACTCTCAGGTCCATTTTGATGCAAAACCCAGCTAGGGGAGCAAAAGACCCTGGCAGACTGTAACCACCCTCTGCCACCTTCTCTCTAGAAACCACCAGGCACCTCGTTGATGATCCTCAGGCCTGGCACTTGCGTGTTGGACTTTGTGGCATCTGTCCTGGGGACACCTGTGTCCCTGCAGTGTGCTGTTCCTCTTGCCTTTGCCTAACACTTGCAAACCTGGGGACCAGCAGAAAGCTGAGAGCTGAAGTCTTAAATGAGACAACAAAGATTCTGGAGTTTCTCAAGGTCAGGATGGAGGATGTTGATGCAGGAGTAGCCCTGGTGCGACTGTTACAGCTCTGGTGGGAACAGCCACGGTGCTTTGAGTAGTCCTGAGGCTCAGGGCTTGCACTGACATCCTATATCAAGGATGGGAGCAGCCTGCTGCATGCCCATCGCTTGGGGAAGGGCAAAATCTCCGTGGTTTGGTGAGAATTCTCAGGAGAAATGAAGAACAGGAGAGGTTGTGTGAGTATTTATGGGGGACAGACTGTTAGACCAGCTGGGACTGGTTTGCCCGTTCATGGTCTGACCCGAGCATCTGCTCAAGAAGTGCCAAAAGGCTGAGCTGCAGGTCCAGCCAGGGGCAGTGGGGAGCACGTAGCTCACCTTGGCCATCAGAAAGATGCATTTGAGGCCTCCAGGGCTGGGTCCAGCATCAGGCAGGGGTGGTGGGAACTAAAAGCCTCGGTCCATCACTCAGAAGGGGGGGAATCTCAAAGTTTACCCGTTGCAGAGGGGCTTCAGCACACAAATCCTTGGAAAGTCAATAGGGAGGATGCAGAAGTCTAAATACTGTGTTTGAGACCTTTTCTGGGCTACAGAGGCCGTCGGAGGAGGATCTTCTCTGGGTTCATTACACTCAGAGGGAGCAGAGAAGGCCTGGAGAAGAGAAGGCTCCAGGGGGACCTCACAGCAGCCTTCCAGTACCTGAAGGGGCTCTGGGAAAGCTGGGGAGGGGCTTTTTCCAAGGGCCTGGAGTGACAGGATGAGGGGGAACGGCTTTAAATTGAAGGGGGAAGATTTAGATTGGACATTAGAAAGAAATTCTTCACAATGAGGGTGGGGAGCCCCCTGACCCAGTGGGAGGTGTCCTTGCCCATGGCAGGGGGTGGCACTGGCTGGGCTTTGAGGTCCCTTCCAACTCAAACCATTCCATGATTCTCTGATTGTGCTCAGAGGGATCAGAGAGTTAATTCACATTTAATGTATGAGCCTTTCCGGAAGACATCGGCGTTCCCTTGTTCCCACCACGCTTTCCATCACTGCACCTCCCCCGTGTGCTGTCCTGCGTGATTGACCTGCCCCCTCGTTGCCAGGGGCGCAAACAATGCTCTAGAGCAGCTAGGGGAGAGGAGAGGTTCTAGAGTCCGTATCCCGGGAGACAGGTTGCCTGCAGGAGGACAAAGCGCTTTGCAGCAGGTGTTGGCTGGGACAGGACATTTCTGCTGCTGTTTGATGCCTGCCGTCAGCCCGTGCACTGCGGGAGGGAGCTGTTTGCAAGCCCCACCTTTGTTGAGAGAGCTGGTGTGGGCACAGTCCCTGCCCGGCGCTGGCACTGCTGACCCCACATGCGGGTCACTGCGTCCCTGCTGAGGACGCAGTGCTGGCATTGGTTCTGCTGATCGCAGAGACCACCTGGTGCAATGGTGGCAAGGATGCTGGGAGCCTCCATTCTCCTCTACATGGCAGAGGTTCTCCACAGTTTTGCGATTGAAGAGAAAGGAGATGTGTACAACAGGATGGCTTGTCCCGCTTTCCTGATGTTTGTCAACACCGCTTACTTGGCTGGCATGACCTTCGAGCTGCCCTGCAGGTGCAAACCCAAAGAGGTCTCTTCTGTAGTCTGGTACTTCCAGAAGAACATGGAAAGACAGAAACCCACGATCCTGACAGACTTGGCTGGCACCAGGGTTGTCGACTCGGGCCATATCCGTGTGGGCAGCAACCTGCTGAAGCGTTTCAGCATCCGGATGTTCAGCCTCATTGTCTTCCACTCCCAGGAGTCAGACTCAGGCCACTACCTGTGTGGCACTGTGAAAGGGGACTTCTTTTATGGCTACGACGTGGACGTGCAGCCCACCAAGCACATCAGGGTGGCTTTTATGGACAAAGACCAGCACATCCAGGATGACTCTACTGCGAAGGACTTCAGCCTCTTCACCACCTTCTGGGACTGGACCAGATGTGACCGCTGTGGGGTGAGAGGCGAGCAGCGGCGGATCGGGCTCTGCTACATGCAGAGCCCCTGGCTGCACCCTCGCTATCGAACTGCCATGCCCAACGTCACGTCCTGTGGCTCGAACGCTGTCCCTAAACATCTGCAGAAACCTGGCCACCTCCGGAGACCTGAGATAGCCATACGAAGCTGCCTGGCCCCTTGCCAGGAGAAGAAGGTCCACAAGGAAGGCATACAGGGCATCTCTGATGTCATTTCCAAGCTGAGTGAGAAGCCCTGGCTGTCCCGTATCCCCACACAGTTCCACAGGCAGCTGTTGGGAGGTGGCCTGGTTATCACATGCCCAGGAGCCCGACCTGAGCATGCGGTGGCATGGGACAAGGAGTCCGTGCGGCTCTACCGCTCCCACTACCTCATGGGAGTCAACAAGACCATGCGGATCTTCATCGACCATGGAAACCACCTGCACATCCAGCAGATCAAGGTCAACGATGAAGGCACCTACTTCTGCTGGCGGGAGGGCAAGAGGGTGGCCGCCTTCCAGCTCAGAGTGTCCGCGTGGCACCACCACTGGCGGACGTTCAATGATCCTGAGACGATCTATGCCATCAAGAACATTGGTTTGAGCTACCTCATCATCAGTGCCCTCTTCATTGTCATCCACGTGTGCCGGCAGTGCTGGCGGACATCCCGGTGCATCACCAGGGCGTAACGTCTCCACCCTGAGGCCCTGAGGGATCACTCCGACTCCTTGGACCACCCTTTTGGTCTGCGGGTGTGACAGCAGTGACCGATGCGGGGATGGGGAACTCCTCGTGCTGCCGATCCATCACAGCTTAGCAGGGACAGGAGGGCATTTCCCACCTCCTCGGTTTGTTCCCGGCTCTGCTGTTGGCTCGTGGTGGGGTTTGAAGCTCATTATAGGCTTTTCAAAAGAATCCTTGGAGCTGCTGCAGGATTTTCTGGCCAAGATCTACAGAGTTCTCCGACTGCATCAGTGATTCATTAGAGCTGTTTCTCTAAGAGGCTGCTAAACAGATCCATCAAGCTATTTTACTCCAATTAATTCTTGCTTTTCTTACCTTTGCATTTAATTTCTTTTCATTGCTGAGAACTTTGAGTACCAGCATTCAACAAACTTCAATGTTCCTTTCAGCCCCTTAGCTGAAAAAACTCATTATTTTTAATTTTGGATTAAAAATTTTTTTATTATTGAAGGATTTTATTCAGAAATTTCCTTGGTGTCTGTTTTTTTTTTTAACTTGCCCGACTCAGCCCAGACCTGTGAGTTGGTATTTCTGCCTGACGAAATTATTATGAGGGTTCTCCAGAGAAGGCGGCATCTCTGCAGGGGTTAGGTGGCCACTTGCTTGTTCTTCAGCATGGAATCACAGAATCACAGAATCCTAAGGTTGGAAGAGACCTCTGAGATCATCGAGTCCAACCGTGCCTGTCTGCCCACCAAACCCTGTCCCTAAGGAACTCATCCACCCAGCTTTTAAACCCCTCCAGGGATGGCGACTCCACCCCCTCCCTGGGCAGCTGTGCCAACCCCTGACCACCCTTTCAGTGAAGAAATTCTTCCCAAAGTCCAGCCTAAACCTCCCCTGGTGCAACTTGTGGCCATTTCCTCTCGTCCCATCGCTGTCATTTGGGAGAAGAGCCCAGCACCCACCCCGTCACAGCCTCCTTTCAGGCAGCTGGAGACAGCGATGAGGTCTCCCCTCAGCCTCCTCTTCTCCAGGCTGAACAACCCCAGGTCTCTCAGTCGCTCCTCACAGGGCTTGTCCTCCAGCACCTCCCCAGCTCCGGTCCCTTCTCTGGACGCGCTCCAGCCCCTCAAGGTCCTTCTTGGAGTGAGGGGCCCAAAACTGAACCCAGCACTTGAGATGCAACCTCACCAGTGCTGCGTACAGCGCGGGTGAATGGTTTGGCTTGGAAGGGACCTCAAAGCCCACCCAGTGCCACCCCCTGCCATGGGCAGGGACACCTCCCACTGCATCAGGGGGCTCCCAGCCCCATCCAACCTGGCCTGGAACACCTCCAGGGATGGGGCAGCCACCACTGCTCTGGGCACCCTGGGCCAGGGCCTCCCCACCCTCACAGCAAAACATTTCTCCCTAAGGTCTCATCTCAATCTCCCCTCTTGCAGCTGAAAACCGTTCCCCTCCTCCTATCCCTGCACTCCCTGATCCAGAGCCCCTCCCCAGCTTTCCTGAAGCCCCTTTCAGCACTGGGAGCTGCTCTAAGGTCTCCCCAGAGCCTTCTCCTTTTCAGGCTGAACAACCCCAGCTCTCCCAGCCTGGCCTCATGGCAGAAGTTCTCCAGCCCTTGGATCATTTTTGTGGTCTCCTCTATTAGAAGATTCATTCCTGTTTGTGTGTGACAGTTTTCTCATGAATTCCCAGAGCAGTGGTGGCTGCCCCATCCCTGGAGGTGTTCCAGGCCAGGTTGGATGGGGCTTGGAGCCCCCTGACCCAGTGAGAGGTGTCCCTGCCCATGGCAGGGGGTGGCACTGGGTGGGCTTTGCGGTCTCTTCCAACCCAACCGTTCTGTGATTCCTAAGGAGCTCAAGTGGGATCATCTCTGCTTCTTTTGTCAAGGGCGTGGCTTGGGGATTTCAGCTCTCCCAAGAGAAATCCCAGTGTCCATGGAGACAGCCTTGAGGGTCTCAATGGTGCTCAGGTGCTCAGGTGTGGGGTGCTCACTTTAACCCCACAAATGCTGTGCAGGATCTCAAATCCACCATCGGTCCCAGCCCACCCCAGCAGCCTCCAGGTCTGCAGCCTGGGTTTGTAAAGGAAGGAGCTGGGTTTGGGGCTGAAGACCCCTGAGCAAATCTCTACTTCTCTTCCCTCTCTCTTGGAACGGGGATCCATCCCACCCCGCTGCCCAGCTCCTGGGGGTTATTCCTTCACCCACCTCCCCACAGTGCGATTCCTGATGGACGCTGACCCATGAAACGTTGACCATGCTTTCGGGTGCAGCACTGAGCTTGCAGCCCCTGGTGACTCTCCGCTCATTTTGGGCTCCCAAGGGTCTCAACCACCCATCCAACTCCAAATAACCCCCGGAGAGGCGATCGTAGGCACGATGGTGGCAGCTCAGCACTCACGTTAGGTTTATTTCTCATCCCAAGCGGCCGCAGGTGCTATGTTAGTGCGTTAATTCAGTAGTGATGTGGGCTGCAAAGCTCCCAGGGGACTGAGACCCCTGGGCCACCATGACCCCAAAGCTGGGCAGCACCTCTCTCTCCTGGAAAACCTCTTGCCCCTGGAGTCAGGAGCTGCAAAGATCAGCACTGGAGCCAGGGGGCACGGGGCATGGCATCCGAGTGGCATCCCGTGTGCTCATCCCAAAGGGCTTGCGGGGCATGAGAAGCTGCTCCTGCTCCTACGTTAGGTGGCCTCAGGACAGGTTTTGTTCATGATCAGTAGCTACACTGCAGGCGGGAGTGGGAGCTGTGGGCAAGCACCGGGGCTGGCGATGGCCCTGGGGGGTGTACAGGGGGATTGGAGGGGGGACAGGGCCACCCAGGGACAGGGGATTTCTTCCCACCCCACCTTGAAGGCACTCATGGGGGTGGGCTTGGGCTCGAAGTGTGGCAGGGATGGTGATGGGTCAGCCCTTGTCTCTGAGCCCGGGTAGGACAGCCAGGAAGAGGATGGTTCCATCGTCCTCCCCCACCACTCCTGGATCGTGGGAGACACCTCCTGCTGGGAGAGCACCCATGGACACCCCAACTCCTTCTCTGCACTCCTGTCTTCTCCATTTTCACCTGCGTGGGACCTCCAGGTGAGGGGCTGGGCACACGGCTGTGGGTCACCCCTCACCATGAGCATCTCATGACAGTTCTTCCTCACCACGGTGATGGGAACATGGTGGTGGTGGGCACCAACAGGGGTCAGGACAGCCCCACAGCTCTGTGCTGGCAGAAGCCCTTGGGGCCACCCAGCCCACCACTGTTCCAGCCCCACAAACCACCCCAGATACTCCAACATCCCCAGGAACCCCTCGTTATCCCCATTTCATCACCTTGCTTCTCCATCCTCCTCTTCCTCCTGCCTGTGTCTCTTGGATAGACCCACCCAGTGCTTGGTGACAGGGGACTGTCCCTCACCAGCTGATACCTTGCACCCTGCACCCCCTAAACCTGAGGGTGCTCAGGGCCTCGGTGCACTGGGGACATTCGGGGTGACCTCCTGGACCAGAGAGTGGGGGGTGAGGTGGGATGGGGGGAGAGATGCTCTCGGCACCATCGTCTTATCCGAATGGTGGATGAGGATCAAAATGGGATGGACTCTTTCCCTGGGCTTTGGAGACCCAGGATGAGTGTGGGCACAGTTCCAACACCACTGACCCTTGGTGACTTTGAGAGGAACCCAGCTCTTCCTGGAAATGACCAACTTCCCCAGCATCGCCCACCGGAGGATGCTTTGGAGCAGCCAATCCTGAAGAGGGCACCGGTGCTGGAGCTCGAGGTGATGTGGGAGAGGCGAGGGGAGGGCAAGAGGGAGCTGCCCCATGCTGAAGCACCACCAGCTCCTCCCATGCCCCCGCGCATGTCCACTGGGCTCCCTCGCAGCAGCAGATGGGACCTATGGAGCTACGGCTACAAACGTGCAGGTGCTGCGGCTCCTGCCCTAGGCCACCTCCTTGTGCTCCTGCTTGGACTCCTTGATCACCTGGAGGCAGAGAGAGAGGGACACCATCCACCTGGGCTCCAGCTCTGCTCCCTGGCTGAGCCTGTCTGGGCTCTGAACAAGCCTAGGGACAGGGAGCAGGAAGGGCATTATTTTGTTTATGAGCTGCCCGGCTCAGCTCCACCACGGTCAACAGGGAGCTCATGCTGTGCCCGCAGGGCACTGGGATCACTGGCTCCACACCTGGGCTGCTCCTGGGGCTCGTTGCCCCATTTGCACAACAAGTGACCCCCTTGGGGACCCCTTGTGGGGAGGTAGGGGTGGAGGGGAGGCAACGTGGGTGACACAGATGAGGACTTCCCACCTCTCCATCTCTGGTCTCCACGGTTTTGACCACGATGGTCCTCTTCAGATGGGCTTCTGACATGGATTTGGTGTCCAGGCTGGTCTCTAGGGACAGGGGCAGGACATAGTGGTGACCCAGTGACCAGGGCATGGCCTCTCCTTCCATGATCAAGTGGAGGAGCCCAGAGGGAATGAGTAGGGCTGGAAAACCCTGAACCATGGTAGACAGTGACACTGGGGACATGACCAACCTCAGGGCCACTGTTGGCCTCAGGGACATGGTTGACCTTTAGGATGTAGTTGTGGACATGGCTGGCCTTGGAGATGTGGTTGGCCATGGGGTTATGGGTGGCTTTGGGATGTGATTGGGCTTGGGGACAGGACACAGCTGATGCTGGGGATGCGATTGGCCTTGGAGATGTCATTGGGTTGAGGGATGTGGTTGGCAGTAGGGACATGGTGACTTGGTCAGCCAGTCTTAGGGACACCATTGGCCTTGGGGACATGCTCGGCTTTGGAGATGTGACCATGACACACTCCACCCCTCTTCTTGAGAGAACCCAGGAGTCCTGGTTCCTTGAGGTTCAGAGGAAAACCTCCTAGTCCCACTGTGTAGGACAATAATGGCTGAGATGGCTTCTCCTCCCATGGAGACCCCAGAAGCCACCCCTACTTGTGCCACCCCCCCAGCTCCCCCACCCCACGCGTGGCTGTGGCCTCACCTCGGATCTGCAGGTTGGAGAAGCTCTGCACGGGGACGGTGATCCTGTGAGAGCCATGGGGGTGTTGGGAAGAGCATGAGGTCCTGCTGCCCACCACCCACCAGCTCCACCCTGCCCAGGGCTGGGCCAGGAGGCCTGGAGGGTGGTCCCCAAGCAGGTTGGACACCCCGCAGGCCTTGGGTTTCATTTTGGGCATCAGTGGGGATGAGAAGGGCAGGATGGACCCCCTTGCTCTGCCATCACCTGCTCTCCTCGCCCTCCAGCAGCTTGCGGTAGGTGGCAATCTCGATGTCGAGGGCCAGCTTGACGTTGAGGAGGTCCTGGTACTCCTGCAGGTGCCGGGCCATCTCCTCCTTGAGGCTGCGGGTGTCCTCCTCCAGACGCACCACTGTGTCCTGGTACCCGGCTGTCTCCAGGGCATAGCGCTCCTCCAGCTCCTGCAGCTGCCGCTCCAGGGACTCGTTCTGGGGGGCCACCAGGGGATAGGACACCCTCCACAGCCACCTTCTCCCAGGAGCGAGGGGATCTCCATGTGCCCATCCATCTCCCATCCCTGGGGACCAGCCATTCCCCCAGCTCTGGCTGGAGGTCCCACTGTTGTGCCAGCGATCCCCATGGTGGCTGGTGGCCACTCCTCAAGGCCATGTCCCTCCACCTTGCACCTACCGAACCCCGCAGAGCCTCCAGGTCGCAGGTGAGGGCCTGGAGCTGGCGCCGGTACTCATTGGCCTCCTGCCTGGCCGCACGCAGGGCCTCCGCGTGCCGGGCGGCTGCGTCCGTCAGGTCTGCGAACTGCCATGGGGGGACACATGCCATGGGGTGCGACCACAGGGCCGGGACATGTCCTGGTGCCACATGGCAAGGGGACCCAACCCTGCTGTGCTCCACGGGAGAGATGTGGCCCCAGTAGCACGTGGCGTGGAGAAACATCACCTGCAGGGTGAGGACCTGCACGTGGGACAGGTCCTCAGAGCCAAGTGTCCCTGGGGACACTGCCCTGCTCCCATGGCAGGAGGGGACAATGCATATGGGACGTGCGCTTGATGTGGCCCTGGGGACACATCCCTGTTCCTGCAGTGGGAAGGGATGTGTGGGACATCCCAAAAGCACATGTTGGGGCAACACATCCAGCTCCCCTGTGAGAAGAAGGGACAACATACGCGAGATGTGTCCCCAAGGCGATGTGCCCCTGCTCCTGTGGGTGGAAGGAGCAGTGGACATGGGGCACGTGGCCGAGGTCCACGATGGCGCGTGTCCCTGCTCTCTTGGATAGGATAGGATAGGATAGGATGATGGGATAGGGGTCGTGGGACACATCCATGTGTCCCATGGATGTCAGGGGGACATGTTCCTCCTTTGTGGGTGGGAGGGGTGGTGCTGTGGGACATTACTGGGGTCAGGTCCTTGCTCCTGTGGGACAGTGCACGTGGGCCATGTCGCTGTGAACACAGCTCTTGGGGACTGTGCCCATGGGACTCACCACGGGGAACACATCCCTGCTCCTCTCAGGGACCAAACCAGGACAGGGAACACAAGCAGGGACAGCGGGAACACCAAACCCCACGCATCACTACCAAGAAGAACCACTT
Organism: Neomorphus geoffroyi; assembly: GCA_033558235.1. NCBI lineage: Eukaryota > Metazoa > Chordata > Aves > Cuculiformes > Neomorphidae > Neomorphus > Neomorphus geoffroyi. The sequence goes on from JAUMJM010000037.1 coordinate 1,784,115, forward strand.
AGCCCTGGGGTGGTCAACTCCAGCCCCAAAAAGGTGACATCTGGGAAGGAACAGTCAGCACCAAGTAGGGCCACCCAACTCCAGGGTGGTCAACCTCAGCCCAGAGAAGGTGACATCCCATGAGGGGACAGCCAGGCCAATGAGCCGTCGGGTTGTCACCTCTCACCGCACCTTGGACTTGTACCACTCCTCGGTCTCCTGGACGTTGCTGGCGGCCATGGCCTCGTACTGGCTGCGAATGTCGCGCAGGGCGGCCGTCAGGTCTGGCTTGCTGGAGTCCACCTCGACGTGCACGCGCTGCCGGGCCAGCTGCTCCTGCAGCTCCCGCAGCTCCTGGGGGACACTGGGGGTCAGCCCGGCTGCCCTGAGCTCCAGGACCCCCCAGCCCATGAGCGCGGTTACCTCCTCGTGAACCTTGCGGAGGAAGGCGATCTCATCCTGCAGGGTCCCCACCCGCCGCTCCAGGTCCAGGCGTGCCAAGGCAGCGGCATCCACGTCCTGCCACCACGAAAGGACGGTCCCCAGGGCTGCCCATGTGGCTGTGTCCCCTCCTGAGCTGCCTGGTGGTGCCCAACCCTGCCCATCCTAACACGTCCCAGTCCCTCACCGCCTGCTCCTGCCCATCCCTGCCCATCCTTGCGCCATCTCTACCATCCCATCCCTGCTCCATCCCATCCTATCCCTGCCCCATCTCTGCCCATCCCTACCCCATTGCATCCCTGCTCCATCCCTGCCCATCCCATCCCTGTCCCCTCTTGCTCCATCCCTGCCCATCTCTGCTCCAATCCTGCCCATCCCTGCCCATCCTTTCTCCACCCCTGCCCATCCCTGCCTGCCCCAGTCCCAAAGGGATGCTGTGCCCAGCGCTGCTCCTGTGGGGCTGCAGGGTCGCGCCCGTGACCTCACCTGCCTGTAGGCAGCCAGGTTGCTCTCGGCCTCCAGGCGCAGGGTGACCTCGTCCTGCAGCCTTTGCGGAGCAGAGGCACCGTTACTCCTTAGGCACCGTTTCTCATTCCTCTCAGCCCCACGGCCAGGCTGTGCCAGGGCCACACAGCCCCAGCACCACCAGCACCCTGGGTCGGTCCGTGTGCCCATCCCACATCACCCCTTCTGTCATCCGTCCTGTTCCCAGGGGGCACCCTGGTCCCTGTTGTCACCCATGTTCCTGTCACCAGCAGTGCTGGTCCCCAGGGGTTACCTGGTGCTGATGGCCACCCTGGTCTCTCCCAGCAGCCATGCTGACCCCAGGGGACATCCCAGTCCCCACCCTAGTCCCGGGGGTAGCCCTAGTCCTGCCAGCACCATGGTCCCCACCACCACCCTGGTCCCCAGGACAACTCTCATCACCATCCTGGTGGCCACTCTGCTCCCTGTTGCCACTTCTATTCCCTTGACCACCCTGATCCCCATTCCAATTTCCACCCTTGTCCTGGCAGTCACCCTGGTAGTCACCCTGGTAGTCACCCAGACAGCTGTCTCAGCAGTCACTCTCAGTCCTGTCCGGGGGGTCACCTTGGTCCCTGGGGCCATCCTGCTCCTGATGGCCACCCTGGTCCCTATCACCACCCTAGTCCCCATCAACACCCCAGTCATGCCAGCCCCAGGACAACCCCAAACTGGGCAGCATCTTACTTCTGCTGGAGGTTGCCGAGGTCCTCAGCAAGGTTGTCCCTCTCGATCTCCAGCCGCGCCTTGGCGGTGGCCAACTGCTCCACATGGTGCCTCAGGTCACGCAGCTCCTCCTGGTAGATATCGGCCAGGCGCGAGGGTTCCTGGTCCCGTGCCTGGTTCAGCTCCACCACCAGCACCTTGTTCTGCTGCTCCAGGAGCCGAACCTTCTCGATGTAGCTGGCAAAGCGGTCATTGAGCTCCATCATCTCAACCTTCTCATTGGTGCGCGTCTCCCTGAACTCCGAGTTGAGCGCAGCAGCCAGTGAGAAGTCCATCTTGCTGGATGCCAGGCGGGCAGCCACGCGGGGGCCCAGCTGGGTGCTGCGGGGGCTGCGGAGCCGGGTGGGTGACCTAGTGGGGAGCCCCCGGCTCACCGGGGTGGTGGGGCCGAAGCGGCGGCTGTAGGAGGACACCCGCTGGCTCTCCATGCTGCCAGGCTGGCGCGATGTGCCCGGTGCAGGGGGTTTTATGGAGCCTGGGGGCCCCTGGTCCTTCTGGCCGCCTAATGTTGGCCACCAGCCACAGGGACAGCACAAAAGCTGGATTCTGTGGTGCCCGATGGGGGTGGATGTACCCTGGCACCCAGCCCGGGCTGGTCCCTGCCCACTGCCTACTCCCCCGACAGGCACTGCCAGGGCTGGGGCAACACCAAGGTGGAAGAGAGAGGGGTTGGTGGACATGGGCACCATGGGGTAGCAGTGGGTGGGTGTTGGGTGTGAGGCTGGGGGCACACCAAGGGGTGCTGAGGGTGCTGGGTGCAAGGCTGGGTGAACACCCAGAGATGCTCTGGGTGCAGGGTGCAGCACCATGGGATACCATGGGTGCTGGGTGCAAGGTGGGTGCAGTGTCACAGGGTGCCAGCTCCAAGGGCACAGGCTGTATCCACACCCCTGGGATGCACCCCCACAGCACCACCAGACCCAACAGCTTGGGGGGCTCAGGGCAGAGACACCAGGCAAGCTCGGGGGTGTGGGTGCATGGCCACCCACATGTGTGGACACACCCCACCATGCACACACACACCCTGCACATGTGCACACACTCTGCCATGCACACAGGCACGAGTTCACACCCCACCACACCCCCCCCACGCACACCTGTGTGCAAACACACCCTTCCATGCACACACCCCTTTCACATAGGTGCACAGAGCCACCTGTGCACACATCCCTGGCATGCGTGTGCACACACCCCACCATGCACACACACACCCTGCATGTGTGTGCATACTCTGCCATGCACACCCCCCCTGCACACGCATGCACATCCCCCCTGCACATTCCCCGTGCACACGGCTGGTGTGGGTCCCTGTGCACACATCCGTAAGGGGGCACCCACCCACTCACACACCCACAATCGAGATGCACACGCATGTCTGTCTGTGTCGGTACCTGCACACACACATGTGCATGCCCAGCCCTCTGTGCTCACACCCTGTGTGCAGTAGAAACATGGAATGACCCGAGTTGGAAGGGACCCACAAGGATCCTGGAGTCCAGCTCCTGTCCCTGCACAGGACACCCCAACACTCACACCGCGGGACTGAGGGCATTGGCCAAACCCTTCTGGAATGCTGGCAGACCCAGTGCCACAACTGCTTCCCTGGGGAGCTGTTCCAGTGCTCCAACACCCGCTGGGTCAAGAACCTCTTCCTAAGGTCCAACCTAACCCTGCCCTGGCATCTTCCTGCGATCCCCTCCAGTCCCATCATGGGTCACCAGAGAGAAGAGCTCAGCTCCCGTTTCCCCTCCCTCCCTTGGGAGAAGGCAGGGAACAGCCATGAGATCCCCTCCGTCTCCTCTTCTCCAGCTGAACAGACCAAGGGACTTCAGCCTCTCCTCACACGCCTTCCCCTCAGACCCTTCCCCAGCTTTGTGGCCTCCTCTGGACGCTCTCCAGGACTTTGATGGCCTTTTTATCCTGTGGTGCCCAAACTGCCCCCAGTGCTCGAGGTGGGGCCTCCCCAGTGCAGAGCAGAGCAGGACAATCCCCTCCCTCTCCCGGCTGGCGATGCCGTGCTGGATGCCCCCCAGGACACGGTTGCCCTCTTGGCTGCCAGGGCACTGCAGGCTCATGGCCAACTTGCCATCGCCCAGAACCCCCAGGTGCCTCTGCGGGGCTGTACACAGGTGCACACCAACCCTTCCACCTACCCACAACAGGCAGCACCATACACACACACAGCATCCCGTTACACACACACACACACACACACACGTGCACACATGCCCACGCTCCCCATCGCATCCTCCTGGACAAGTCCCGGCTCGGCCCCAGCCTCGTCTCCCAGCGGGCCGTGGCACTTCGCAGGCTGGCTGACAGCGTGGGCAGGCTGCTCGTTACGACAGGCTGCTAATTAAGGCAGGCTGCTAATTAAGTGGCTGAAGCCTCCAACATCCTTTCCACCCCAGTGGATCTGTACAAGCTCAGGACGCCGAGTCCCCTTCCCAGGGCTGCGTGGCCACATCGCTGGTCACTCAAGCACTGAGTCTGGGGGGGTCTTTGCCCCCCACTGGCCCGTGGAGGGGGGGCACGAGGCCAGGACCCCTCCCCAGGCAGGGGTGGCTGCCAGGGGCTTTCCCGGGTGGATGAAAGGGGCTTTGTGCAGGGCCCGGCACAGCCGTGGGGTGTCTTTGTGCCAGGGCTCCGCGCTGCCGGGAAAGGCAGGGCGACAGATCCAGGGGTGGTGACGGTGGCGGGCACAGGGCCACGGTCTCGTGGCCACCAAGTGGGGCACAGCCAGATCTTGGGGACACCCCAAGCAGGAGGTGGATTCAGGGGTGGCGATGGTGATGGGCACAGGGCCACGGTGTCGTGGCCACCAAGTGGGGTATGACCAGGATTTGGGGACACCTCAGGCAGGAGATGGGGCTGTGTGCGGGACATAAGGGACATGCAGTGGCATTGAGTTGGGTGCCCTGACAGGCTGTGGAGTCACAGCTGGGGAGAGGGGGTCCCTTGGGTGCCAGTGGGGATGCTACGGGGATGAGAACAGGGACGGGGACAGACATTGCCCACTGGCAGCCAGATGGCAGCCGATGGCCAGGAAAGACTGCCTGCCTGACGGAGATCAGGGCATGTGGCCAGGTCCTGCTGGACTAAGGCTACCACCGGTGGGCCACCAAATGGGGAGGGTTGTGGCCCCATGGGTGCAACCTGTGGGGACCCAGCCCTGAGGATCATAGTGCTGGGACTGGTGACACTGGGCAGCCTCTTGCTGCCACATCCCCTTTGAGGGAGCCCAGAAACCTCTTGTCCCCATGCTGGGCAGCCCCGGGTCCCCCTGGCTGTCCTGGGCACCCTTCACAAGCAATGGGCAGCGATGCCCACAGAAACATCCAGTCTGGGGCACCCACGCGTCCTGGAGGTGACAATGGCATCCCCAACCCAGAGCAGCAACTTCCCTGGGGACAGGGACCTCCAGCCCTGTGGCCTTTCTTCTGTCCCTGTGGTGCCCACCCCTTGCGGGGCGGGGGGACAGAGCAGGGCTGCAGGGGATTTGGGGACTGCGAGAGCCCCCGCGCTGCTCCCCAGGGGGGGTTCTTTTCTCCCAGCTCCTGTGGGAGCAGCCGGGATCAAAGCATGGAAAAGCTGTCACTGCTGGCAGGCAGAGCTGGGCGCTCCCCCTCCTCCTCCCCAGCCCCCTCTTAATGAGACAAACGGACTGGGAGCGAGCTGGAAGTTTTAATTAGCAGCTTCAGCCTCTGGGAAGAACAAGGCGAGATCCGGCGCTGCCAGGCAGGAGGAATCAATGCCCCCAGTGCCATGGGACAGCAGCACCCCTGGAGCTCGGTACCCCCGCCCCATCACACTCTGGCCATGCTTGGTCCCCTCTGAGGGTGACCGCCAGGAGCTGGTGTGGCAGCCAGATGTGCCACGGTGCCCAGATGTGTCACAGTTTCCAGATGTTTTGGGATGCCCAGATGTGTCACGGTGCCCAGGTGTGTCACAGTGTCCAGAGGTTTAGGGGTGCCCAAATGTGCCCTGGCACATATGGCAAGGGCTTAGAGGGGTCAGGAACAGGCGCAGACCCCAGGCAGGGAATCTCTGGGCTCTCCACCCCAGGACTGGAGGTCAAGGGCAGCTGAAGTGGGGTTGGCAGGGGACAATGAGAGGAGGTGGCAGCGAGCGGGTTCCAGCAGGGAAGCAACGTGGAAATGCTCTCCCTGTCCCCAAGCCAAGCGGCCGAGGCTGGAGGGCAGCAGCCTCCCCTGGTTCTTGGCTGCGCCCTGGCACACCCCATGCCCAGCAAAGGGGCAGGAGATGCCCAAGGGGCCCCCGATGGCAGGAGATGGGGAGAAGAGGGAAAACCCCACTGGAACCCATCCTGGGAGCAAAGGTCTTTTTCAGTGTCACTCAGACAAGAGCTGCTCCCCAACCCTGGCTCCTGGTGCTGGGGGAGGCCAGAAGAACCAGCCAGACATGTGGCCTCGTCCTGGGATGGGAAATGAAAGGATTTATTCAAAGCTACTGATATTTCTGGGCATCCCCCTCCACCAGCACCCAGCCCCCAGCACGGATCAGAGGGGCCCAGCGGGAGCAGAAGGACCCCCACACACTGCCAGAGGAGCTGGGGCTGCACAGAGTGGGGACTGGGGACAGGAACTGGGGACACAGCTGGGACCCCAGGAGAGAGGCTGCAGGGGTACCTGGGGGAGAAAGAAGGATTGAGGGTATCCCTGTGGGGCTGCAGCAGGGAAAAGGAGAAGTTTGGGGCCTGGGCAGGGATGGGGGGTCCTGGTCGGAGGAGCCACTGGCACCAGAGCTGCAGGGGGGAGCAAGGGATGCACGGCCGGGGCTGCTGCTCCTGGGAAAAAGCAGCAAACCCAGGTCCCTCCAGAGGGAGAGGCAGGAGCTGCCAGTAACCTCCTCCCTCCTGCCCCTCTCTCTCTCCTTCCTGTCCTCTCTCCCTTCTCTCTCCTCCTCCCTCCCTCTCTCTCCTTCCTCCTCCTCCCTCTCCCTCTCTTCCTCTTCCTCCTTCTCCCTCTCTCTGAGCTCCCTCCTCCCTCCCCCAAGGCTGGGGCTGAGCCAGGGAGCAGCAACCCCCAAGCAGCATCTCCCCAGCCCCAAACTGCCCAATTCCAGTTATTTTCCCCCCCGAACCGGAATGGTTCTGCACAGACCCGCGTGGCTGCCAGCCCCGAGGCAGGGATCGCTCCCAGCCCAGGGTGCTGCAGGGAGAGAGTTCCCAGGTGCCTCTCAGGGTGCGGAGGAGCTCAGGGATGCAGGTCCCAACACGGAGGGACCAGGGGAGCTGTGGAAGAGAAAGGGGTCATTTCCAACCCCTGAGGCCAAGACTCAGAATCATAGAATCACAGAATCACAGAACACTTTGAGTTGGAAAGGACCTTCACAGTCCATCCAGCCTGACCCTCTGCAGGAACAGGGACATCTTCAACCAGATCAGGTTGCTCAGAGCCTCTTCCAACCTGAGCTTGGTTTTTTCAGGGATGGGGCAGCCACCACCTCTCTGGGCAATCTGGGCCAGTGTTTCATCATCCTCATTGTGAAAAATTTCTTCTTTATATCCAGTCAAAATCTAAATTAGGATCCAGACCATTTCCATATCACAGTGAGCCAAACCACATAGAATTTTTCAAGTGACTAGAAAATTAAGTTTATTAAAGCCCAATGCAAGTCAGATTTAAGTTAATTATCATTAATTTTTCCTTATGTGAGAGCTAGCCTTGTGCAGCAATTGAAGGGTTAAAGTGGACCGATGTAGTCTTATAAAGACATTCAGGTTATTTTCTATACAAATGTGGCAAATTCATGTCACAGCCATAAATCTCATTCTCACAATTCCTGCAAAATAACTACAGCTCCAGCCCCAGAGGGGAGCAGAGCCAGGAGCTGCCTTGCCGCTCTGCTTGCTTCCACTTCAGGATGGATGCTCTGGAGATCAGGGAGAGCTTGGGAATGGAGGAAACCCTCAAGGGGAACACCAGGACGCAGGCTCTGCAGCCAAGGAACAGAGGGCGAGTGCCAGGGCTGGATCCTGCTGGCTTGCTCTCGCGGGGCTGGGAGCCAACAGGGCCAACGGCATCCGTGGGCAGGGAACGAAGTCACGGGAAACCTGCCCGGCTTTGGAAGGGGAAAGGATTCCAACAGGGATGGAGCTGCCTGGGTGCTACTGCTCCCCAAGAGGGTCGGGCTGTTCCCCAGTGCCTCAGTTTACCCAGTTCCCTCTGCAGAAACCACATCCCAGAGCCAGGGGAGGAGGCAGGGAGCCCAGGGCGTGTGGATCCCTGGGTTTGGATGGACGAACAAACACCCCAAAATAAAAACTCCCCACGCTTCACAGTCCCAACCCTGCTCCAGCCTCTCTGGGAGGAGTGATGGTGCCCCATCGCTTCCCAACCAGCACTGGGGCTCCAGAGCCATCTGGAGGATGCTCCTCTGTGTCCAAAGGGAAAAGGGAAAAGAGAAGCTGATTTTCTTGGAATGCTTTTTCCACCTTTGCAAACAATTCCCACTGAGCTCAGCCTGCTGGCTGCCTGTCCGTGGGTCAAGTGTCTCCTGCCTGCTTTCCCCTCTCAGCAGAGCAGCAGTGATCCCCCCCAAGAGCAAGGCTGTGGTGAGGGATCCCCAAACCTATCCAGGGCAGCACCCACCTGGGCACGGAGGGGCTGTCCTGCTTGTGGAGGAGCCCCAGAGGATTCTGGTGGGCTGAAGAGAACTGGCTTGGGTTCTCCGGGTGAGCTCCCCTCCTCAAACGTCACGTTCAGGCCATGGGCTCGGTCTTTGGGCAGCCAGTGTCTGTGGGCACAGGTGGCTTTGGTGGGCATCCATGGGCAGAGTTTGGGGCTGCAACACGATGGCACTGGGGAAACTGGGGGGCCTGGGCTGCTGCTCCGAAAGCAAAGGTGCCAGGGCTCTGCCTCGCCCTGGGGGTCTCTGCTTCTTTCCCACATCTCTGCTGGCACTTCATCTTGGGATGCCAGAAGTTACCAGCTGAGAAGCGCTGTCCTTCTCAGCCCTCTTCCTCTTGGGACTGGGAGCCACTGGTGTGAGGCTGGAGAATGGAGTGTGCTGCAGTGAGCCCTGTGGGGCTGTGCTGGGCACAGGGGTACTGGGCACAGCAACAGGCACCTCTGTGAAAGGAGCAGAGCAGAAACCGAGTCTCCTCCTTGTTTGCAGCTCCCTGGCACCCCCAGACAATGGGGATCCCCCCTCTGCCCCTCACAGCTGCCCAGACAGCCCAAAAATTTCCCAGTGGTTCTTCCCATCAAACCATGTCAGACCCAGAGGACAAGAGTTGGCACAAATGATCCTACACCTTGCCAGCCTGAAGGCACCAACCTGGTCCTAAAGCAAGTGCCCTGTGGCACTGCCCAGTCTGTCCCTGGAAAACGAGGTCTGCGGAGCTCACAGCTGCACTGTTGGGTTCTTGTGTTGGCACTGAGGATGAAGAGGAAGAGTTCAGCCCCAGTCAGGCGCAGGTGGCCAGCAGGGAGGCTCCAGCCAGGCTGATTTGGGCAAAGGTACCATGGAAGAGTAAACAAGGCAAGAAAAAGTAAAGATCAGAACTGCTGTGCTGGTCTCCTGGAGAAGAAATATCACTTCCAATTCCGCTGATTCGCACAAACACACATGGAGCTCCCCGGAGATAAGGGCTGCCGGCGGCTCCTGCCGTGCCCCGGGCTGCCAGAGATGCTGGCTCACCTGAATTGCTCTACAAAGTGAGGCTGGAGCCACTCTCAGCATCACCCACTGGGCACCACATCAGAAACCCATCTCCCTGTGCCCAGGGATAGGAGCTGCCTCCCCTGCCACCGGCTTCTCCAGCACATGCCAAGACAAAGGCAAGGGGATGGCACCGATTGTCCCAGATCCCAGTCCTCACCATCACAGCCTGCTATGGGCTCTGGGCTGGGGTGGCCTCGTTGACCTCTGTGGGTCTGTGTGCAGTCATGGTTGGCTCCACGCTTACTGCAGCCTCCTGATGGACTAGGGGCTCCAGGATTAAAGAGGGTGGCATCCTTCAGGAGGGAATACTGCTTCCAGGCATCGCTCAGGAGGGTTGGAATACGTCTGGGCCAGAGAGAATGACCCAAGAACCTGTTCACAGGTGAGCTTGAACCAATTCACAGGAGACCTTGGGCCAGTGTCCCCAGGAACAGCAGCTCAGCACCACCAGCATCCCCTCAAGAGATCCCTCTTGGGGTGGGGCAGAGCCCATACTCAGAGTTTTGGGGTAAGAGGGGCAAACTTGGAAACTGTGAGGTACCCAAACTGTGAATCTCCTGCAGGAGAACCCAAGCTGTGAGTTGTGTGGTCACCTGCTGGTTACAAGGGACCAAACGGCATCCACAGACATTTTGCCGGGCTTCAGGCACTTGTCAGCTGTGCTGGAAGCCGACAGAGATCCAGCACATGCCAAGGCCAGGCTCCCTCAGGAGACCTTTCTAAAGAGGTTCCTTCTGCCAAGATGCTGGGGGCAGAGACAGCAGCAGATGGGGCCACGGGAGCTCGGCCAGGGCAGGACCTGGGGGAACCAAGGCTTCATAGCAGGAATTTCAGGACTAACAACGTGTACCTAAGGCTCACAGAGTTTTTTCAAGGTGAAACCTTCATTGCTGGCATTTCCAGGAGAGACCATCCCATGGGATTAGAGAATGGGTAGAGGGCTGCGATCAATGCACCCCATCTGCAGGCACCAAGACTACCAGACAGCCAGCAGCCATGGTGACTCCAGTTGAGGCACCTGCAGCTCCATGGGGCTCCTCTTGGCTCAGGGCCACGCTTGCTGCCAGCCAGGAGTCACGCAGATGGAATCCCTGTGTCTTCAAACCCCCAGCATTCCTTTTCCCATCCGGAGTCAGTACTGCTGTGCCCAGACCTTGTGCCCATTGTGATCCTGAGCTGGTAGAAGGAGAGACCCTGCACTTCTTTCCTGGGATCTTCCCAGATGGCCAGTGGTCCCCTGGGATCTGCTCGTTGTGCACTTGGGGAAGGGGACTCGGAGTGAGGTGGAGGTTTGGTTCCCGGTGGTGAGCAAGGAGAGGAGCTTCATACTTCAGGGTGATGCACAACCTAATGGCCTCTCCAGCACAACCTCTGGGACCTCTTCAAGGAGCTGCAGTAGAAGAAGGCAACGGTGCTCTAACACAGAGGAAGCTTGGAAGGGCTTTACCAGTAAATTCCCACAACAGTGCTCCTCAAAAGCCCTTTTGGCCAGGAAATCCATGGGAAGCGCCAGTTTAGATTGGACATTAGGAAGAAATTCTTCACAGTGAGGGTGGGGAGGCCCTGGCCCAGGGTGCCCAGAGCAGTGTTGGCTGCCCCATCCCTGGAGGTGTTCCAGGCCAGGTTGGATGGGGCTTGGAGCCCCCTGATCCAGTGGGAGATGTCCCTGCCCATGGCAGGGGGTGGAGCTGGGTGGGCTTTGAGGTGCCTTCCAACCCAAACCATTCTATGGTTCATCCAATGATTGATTCCCAGACTGGGTGAGCCTGCATCCAGCTGGGCTCCGGACAGGCTGGAGACACTGGGCACAGCCAGCAGCCCAGCGGGTGTCCCAAATGTGGCACCACAGGGTTCAGATCAATCCCAGCTCTCAGCGACGGTGACCTGGCAGCAGGAGGTAACACAGCTTGGCCACAGTGAGCCTGGAGGAAACAAGGACCTCACAGCTCTTCTCCTGCTTCCCTTTCCTGCTTCAGTCCTCTCATACAGCTCCAGCGTGGTGAGGTACGTGATGTCAGGCCCAGCACGGTGGAAGTTTTCCCTGCTCCCATCGCAAGGTAGGCAAACACTGGGAGGAGAAAGAGTGGATTCTTGAGAGGATCCTTAATTAATGAGAGCAGCACAACGTCCACTCCTGGCTGGAGAGCTTTCCCCAGCAGCCCCCTCGGCAAGGTCGCTCGCAGGCTTTGCAGAGACGAAGTAAAGCTCGTTACCCTCTGCGCTGGCCACGCTGGTGCTCAGTACAATTCTTTTAACTCATTTCAGCTTCTCTAATTGAGCAGCCAAAGGCTGAGCAAGTCCCCAGACCATCACCTGCCCGCAGGTCGTGTTCAGCTCACCCCAGCCCTTCCCTCTCAGAGCCAGGCAGCCCCACTCCCTCATCTCAGCAGAAACTGCTGCTTCTCCCACACCTTGCAATTCATCCCAGCACGTTTTTCTTCTCCCACACCTTGCAATTCACCCCAGAAGCTATTTCTTCCCCCACACTTCGTAATTCACTCCAGAAGTGGTTTCTTCTCCCACACCTTGTAATTCATCCCATTTCCCCATTTTTCAGCTCCCTCTGGGAAGCATCATCCCCACTGGAGCAGGAGACAGCGATTGAGAGAACCTCAGCCCTTCTCCCCAACAGCAGCATTCGGTGCTCCGCAACTCGGCTCATTTGAGGCTTCTGGAGTTGTTTTATGCAGACAGAGACAGGAGCCCGGCTGCCAGGCAGGCACGGGGACAGAGGCAGCCCTCAGCATCTGGTGGAACACGGTGAGAGCCAGGAATAGCATCCTGCGATCCCAGCACAGGATTAGACAGGAGAGCAGCAGTCTCCTGCTCGGTGCCTTCCTCACCAAAGCTCTGCAGTCATTGAGGTTGTGAACAGCACCAGGGGCTGCATCGGCGAGTGAGGAGCTTTCCAACCCAGTGAGGGTGTTTCCAGACCCATCTGTATGGCGTTGCCAGCCTGGGTGATGCTCACCAGGGGCATGGCAGCCCCTAAAAGCACACTGAGCTGTGTCTGCTTCACCTCAGATCCCACTCCAAAGCTCAGCATCCTCCCAAAATAAATCCATGGCCCCACTGAGCCCACCTGGGAGCTCCCACCCAGAGCTCAGGCACTGGAAGAGCTCCTCTCACGTGGCCTCCTCCCCTCAGACCCTGCCAAAGCCCAACTCCAGGCCTGGGTTCTGCAGGTGGGCAGCGCTGCCAAGGCGGCTGCTGGGCCCCTCAGGGTGCAGGATGAGGCCGTGCGGGTGATGGAGGTGTCGGAGGGGCTGTGCACCCTGCTGGGCTCCCGAGGGGTGCCGGTGCCCTCCTGGGGCGCGGGTGTCAGTGCTGTGGTAGTGGGGGCAGCTGGGGGGCTCGGTGCTGGCTGGAGAGCATGGCTCTGGCCTGGGAGATCCCAGAGGGGGTGACACTTTGGGGGGTGATGGGTCAGCAGGGGGTGAGGTGTTGGAGGGGGAGCCAGGGGCTGGACAGGTTCTATATCCCCATGCCTGTCCCAATCCAACTGGTGCCCCTGGAGACACCCCAGAGTCTCCAATGACCCTGCAGACCCCAGGCCTCACAGCCCCAACCCTGGCCCTGCACTCCTGCAGGCCCCATGGCTCCCCCAGTGACCCTGCGACCCCTTCAGTGCCCTGCAGGCCCCCCTATAGACACCCACACACCCCCTGTTCTTCCCAGGCCCCTATAGACCCACACACCCCCTGTTCTTTGGGCCACCATAGCAACCCTACAGCCCCCTTGGGTCCCTGCAGCCCCCCAAGCCACTATAGACCTCCCCCAACCCAGCTCACCCCCCTCAGGTCCCCATAGATTCCTCCTGGGCCCCTATAGACCCCTCCCAGCCCAACCCCTCTACCTCAGGCCCCCATAAATTCCTGTCAACTCCCCCCCCACCTCACCGTCCCCCATAGCCCTGCTCCCCCACCCTCTTAGGCCCTCAGAGCCCTCCTTCCACAGCCCAGCTCCCTCGACCTCAGGCCCCCACAGCCCCCCTCACAGCCCGCCCTCCAGGCCCCCCATCCCAGACCGCTACAGCCCCCTCCTCAGCCTGGCACATCCTGTGGGAAGCCCTATGGGAATCATAGAACGGCCTGGTTGGAAAAGACCTCTGAGATCATCGAATCCAACTGTACCTGTTCCCTTACTAAACCACGTCTCTCAGAATCTCATCTGTCCATCTTTTAAACCCTGCGCCACCTCCCTGCGCAGCCTCTGCCAGGCCCTGAGAGCCCTTTCAGTGAAGAAACCTTTCCTGATGTCCAATCTGACCCTGCCCTGGGGCAACTTGAGGCCATTCCCTCTCGTCCCATCGCTGTCCCTTGGGAGAAGAGCCCAGCATCCACCTCCCCACCCCCTCCTTTCAGGCAGTTGTAGACAGCGATGAGGTCTCCCCTCAGCTCCTCTTCCCCAGCCCTATGGGAAGACCTTTTTCTATTCTTCCTATTCCTATTCCAATTATTCCTATTCTTGCTATTTCTATTTTTCCTATTCCTGTTCTTCCTATTCCCATTATTCCTATTATTCCTCTTATTCTTATTCCTATTATTCCTATCATTCCTATTCCCGTTCTTATTCTCCCTATTCCTATCCTTCCTATTCCCATTATTCCTCTTATTCCTATTCCTGCTCCCGCTCCTCTTTCAAGCAGCCCGGTAGGACCCGCCCTCTTTCCCCATTGGCCGCTCGCTCCGCGCCTCGCTCTCCCATTGGCTGCTGCTCTCCGCGCGCCCCGCCCCCGCCGCGGTGCCCGACGGGAGTTGTAGTCCTTGCCCTGCCCTGAGCCCACCACCATCTTTGCCCCTGCCCCATCCCTGCCATTGGCGCCGGGGCGGGGCGAAGCGGCGGCCCAAGCGCGGTCTGGTGGAGAGAGCCCGGGTAAGGGCCCTGGGGGGGCTGAGGGGCCAGCTAGGGTGGGGGCTACAGCCACATCAGGCCTTGATGGTGGGCATCTCCTCGTAGAATCACTGAGTGTCCTGAGTTGGAAGGGACCCACAAGGCCCATCAAGTCCAACTCCTGTCCCTGCACAGGACACCCCAACACTCACCCCGTGGGGCTGAGGGCATTGGCCCTTCTGGAATATTGTCAGGCTGTGACTGCTTCCCTGGGAGCTGTTCCAGTGCCCCACCACCCTCTGGGGGAAGAACCTTTCCCTGATGTCCAACCTAACCCTCCCCTGGCATCTCCCTGCCATCCCCTGGGGTCACAGCTCAGCGCTGACAGCCCTGGCCCTGAGCCCCCATGCCCGGCCACTGCCTTGTCCTGTTAATTAGTGCTGAGAAACGAGCTCTGGAGGATGACACCCACCCCCCTGTCCCCGGTGTCTCCTGTCCTCTGGTCCCACCACAGCAGCATGGGAGGCACCTGCTGTCACTTCTCATCCTGCCCACATCAAGGTTGTGGTGGCAGGTGTGTGTGCCCAGGAGTCCCCATGGCACTGCAGAGCCTGCAGCACTGACAACAGAGGGGCCACTGGGCTCTGGGGATGGGGACATGGTGGTGACAGCCCCAGCGTCCCCATGGGGGTGGAAGAGGGGACACAAGCACTTGAGGTGGGAGACATTGGCTCTGCCACTGCTGGGCCACCCTGGAGATCTGCAGAGCCCAGCTGTGGCCCCTCCTGCAGTGGGGATGCACAGGGGTCACCCTACCGTGGGGCCATGGTCTCTGGGAGCAGGGACACAGCAGTGGTGGCAGCCCTGGCGTCCCCATGGGGGTAGCAGAGGGGACACCAGCACCTAAGGACAGCGGAGCCGCTCCTGACACCCCCAGATGGGCCAGTTCGGGAAGACAGGTGGTTCGGGGTGGCAGGAGGACCCCATCCCAGGGTGGGGGACATTGTCTCAACCACTGCTGGGCTACCTTGTAGCTCTGTGTGGCGTGACTACGTCCCCACTGCAGCAGGGACAGCAGAGGGGCCACTTCACTATGGGACCATGGTCTCTGGGGGCAGGAACATAGTGGTGGTGGCAGCCCTGATGTGTCCCCATGGGGGTGGCAGAGGGGGCACTGGTGCTTGGGAACGGGAAGCTGCTCCCAGCACCCCAGGCTGGACCAGTTTGGGAAAGCTGAGCAGGTTGGTGGCAGGAGGCTCCCATCCTCGGGGTGGAGGACATTGGCTCTGCCACTGCTGAGCTGCCCCGTGGCTCTGTGTGGCCCAATCATGTCCCCCTGCAGGGTCTACCCCGCCGAGGGGCCACTGGGGTCTGAACATGAGATGTGGTGGTGGCAGTAATGGCAGAAGGGACCCCAAGGATTGGGGACAAGGGAGCCGCTCCCAGAACCCCCGGCTGGGCCAGTTCAAGAAGCCAAGTTAGGTGGGGTGGCAGGAGGATCCTGTCCCCAGCGTGGGGGACACTGGCTCTGCCCCAGGCGGGGGACAAAGACAGCAGACAGGGAGAGGTCACAGCTCTGCTTTACCATGGAGTCGTCACTCCGGGGCGGGCAACAAGGAGTCTGTGTGTCGTGTCCCCCCAGCGCAGCCCCCCAGCACGGGGCCGGATGGGGCTCCCGTCCCGATATTGGTGCGTCCTGTACATATGTACACGCTGGCAGGGACCCGGCATCGCCCGCGTGGGGGGAGGCAGCGGGGAGCAGGGCCAAGTGGGGCGTGCAGCCAGGGGATGGGGGGCAGTGGGGCAGTTGGGGGGGGGGGGTACCCAGCCCCCTGCAGCCCCCCCAGCCCTGAATTAGCGGCCATGGGGTGAGGTAAAGGGGAGTTTGGGGCACCAGAGATAGCCTGGACCACCACTGGGGGATGCCCTGGGGTTGGGCAGCAGCAGGGGGGGATGCTGTGGGTTTTAGTGGTCATTAGGGGATGCCATGGGGCTAGGTGCTGACTGGGGGATGCCATGGAGCCAGACAGCTGTGGGGCAATGCCATGGGGCAATGCCATGGGGCTGGGTGGTCACTGGGGAATGCCGTGGGGCTGGGAGGTCACTGGGGGGACACCGTGGGGCTGGAGAGCTGCAGGACAATGCCACAAGGCTGGAGAGCCATGGAGTGATGCCATGAGGCTGGATGGCAGTGGCGAGCTGAACCATGGCAGAGGGATGAGTGATCATTGGAGGGTGCCATGGGGGGATGCTGTGGGGCTGGATGGTCACTGGGGGGTGCCATGGGGGGATGCTGTGGGGCTGGGTGGTCATTGGGGGGTGCCATGGGAGGATGCTGTGGGGCTGAGTGGTCACTGGGAGATGCTGTGGGGCTGGACAGCTGCAGGGCGATGCCGTGGGGCCGAACCATGGGTCGCTGGGGGATGCCATGGGGGAATGCCGTGGGGCTGGGTGGCTGCAGGGGGATGCTGTGGGGCTGGGTAGTCATTGGGAGATGCTGTGGGGCTGGATGTCTGTGGGGCGATGCCATGGGTCCAGGCTCAGTCCGAGTAGATGATGAAGCCGGAGAAGGTGCTGTACTTGTTGTTGTTGCCGCCGTGGGCTTTGCCCCCGTCCAGTTTGATGAAGACCTCGTCCCCCGCGTCCAGGTGCAGGATGACGCTGTTGCTGGCGTAGTCGTAGTTCTGATCAGCATCCTGTGCGATGGCACTGGCCCGCACCTGCACAGGGGACACCCACGTTACCTGCCTCTGGGACCAGCTCAGCCTCAAATTCCACAGGACACCTGGGGTCCCAGCTCGCCTGCAGCCAGGGAGACCATCTGCCAGCTCTGGGGCAGCACTGGGTGCCTGGATCCCACCCCTGGATGAACAGGTCCTACATGGAGGTGGCTTCTCCAAGCACTGCCCAGAGCATCTCCTTGAGCTGGTAGGCTGAGGTGTGGGATCACGACTTGGATGTGGAACCACAGGTCTGGATTTGGATGTGGGACCACAGGTCCGGATTTGGATGAGGCACCTACAGGTGTAGGTTTGGATGTGGGACTATGGCTGTGAGTGTAGATATAGGATCAAAAATTCAGGTTCAGATGTGGAACCACAGCTCCGACATGGGACCGACAGCTCTGTGTTTGCTTGGGGGACCATAGCATGCACACAAGACCACGGCTCCGGATTTGGATGCAGGACTACGGCTCACACACGGGACCCCATCTTTGCATTCAGATGCACAATGATGGTTCAGATATGAGACCCTGACTCCAAGTTCCCAAGCAGGTCCTCTGACATGGGACCACAGCTCCAGATTCAGACGTGGGACTACAGCTCTGACATGGGATCCCGACTCCTAGTTAGGAGACAGGACCATGGCTCAGACATGGGACATCAGGATACGGCTCAAACACGGAACCTCAGCTCCAGGTTTGGATGCAGGACATGGCTCAGACACAGGATCAGGATGCCACCTCTGGATTTTGATATGGGACCACAGCTCTGACAGGGGACCCGAGTCCCAGTTTGTAGACAGGATTGTGGCTCAGACAAGAGACCTCAGCTCCAGATCTGGATGAAGGACCATGGCTCAGACATGAGACTCAGATTCAGATATGGAATCGCATCTTGGAACCAGGACCTCGGGTCCCAGTTTGGATGCAGGACCATGGCTCAGGCACGGGAGCACAGCTCAGGATTCAGATATGAGACCCCAGCTCTGACATAGGATCCCAGCTCCCAGTTTGGAGACAGGACCATAGCTCAGACATGGGACATCAGGATATGCCTTAGACATGGGACCACAGCTCCAAATTTGGATGCAGGACCATGGCTCAGGCATGGCACCCCAGCCCAGACACAGGACCCCAGCTCCAATTCGGACACAGAACCCCATCTTGGACACAGGACCCCATCTTCCAGCCCCAGCCCCAAACCAACCTGACAAACCCAGCACATCCCCTCACATCTTCCCATGAGCTTCTTGGGACCCGTGAGCGTGTGGCAAGAGCTGCACCAGCTGAGCTCAAATCCCCTGAACAGAAGCCTCGCTGCCCACCCCAATCCCAGCCGCTGTGGAGTGGGATGCTGCCCCCAATAAACATTTCCTTGGACACAAAGGACAAGGCCAGGAGGTGCTGGCAGAGCCGTAGGTGCCGTAACCGCCTGGAAAAGAAAGCGTCTTGGCCGGAGCCGCTGCAGAATTATTTGGGCAATCAAATCGACAGCGGTGCCTTGCAGGGAGATCGCGCGGCGCTGGGTGACAGTGACGAGCCGGCAGGTAAAATCCCGAGCGGAATGCAAAAGCGATGCGCTGGGAGAAGATGCTCCTAATTATAACCGACGGGAATGGGCTCTTAATTGGCTGGTGCTGGGCTGGCACGGCTCAGCAGCTGTGGGGTCGCAGAGCCAGCAGGGGACAGAGGGTGTCCCCATGGATTCCTGTCCTCTGGCCCCAGGACAAGGGTCCTGGGGTTTGTCTCTTCCTTGGGAAACGCAGCAGTGTGTCCCCAGTCCTGCGATGGCGAGGTGACCCACCGGACAGACATTGTTAACTCTGAAACCTACTGACGGCCCAGTGGATGGTCCCATAGTGCTTGCTCTCACCTGTGCACCCCTATCGCTTGGGTTGTCACCAACACTGTCACCCTGTTAAAAGTCACCCCCCGTCTACACGAGAGTCCCCACCAACACGAGGGTCCCCATCCCTGGGGACGGTGAAACTCAGTCGGTCACTGCGCCCCAATCTCCAGGCGATGCTGCCTTGCCTGGGGTGGTGCTGAGGGAGAGGAGGGGGGTGAAGAAGCAGGGCAGAAGGAGAACCAGGAGAAGCTGTTTGGCGCCGGGCTCTGCTGCCATCGTTCCCCCTCAGCGCAGCCACAGCTGCCCGATGCCATCCGTCTTCCCTCGTTAAGGAGCCGCCTCGTCACCGCGCGCCCGCCAGCCCTTCACGCTAACCAGGGAAGATAAATGGAAGCGCCAGGGCTGGGCTGAGCCGCTCCCAGCTCCGAGAAGACAGAGAAGGTGGGGGCTGCCACCACATCCCCCCCAGCGGCCTTGTCACTCTCATCCTGCTCTGTGCCTCAGTTTCCCCACGCTCCAGGTTTGGATGAGGACCATGGTTCATGTGCAGCTCCTGGAGGTGGGAACCATGGTGGGGACACGGCCTCGGCATTGCTGCAGCCACCATCAGGGATCATGGCGACACCGCTGGGGGGGTGTCACCAGTCCTGGGGACACGGTGAGATAGGGACAGGCCTTGCTGTGTCCAACCACACCCCAGGGCTCAGGGCTGGTGGGGAGACAGGGGCCAGTGTGTGTGTGTGGGGGGGTCTTGTGCTTGGGCTGAGCCACTCGTGGTGACTCAGTGCTCGGGGCCAGCATGTGCCCCCCATGGACCTCCTGGCACTGCAGTGGCAGCTCCCCAGGACCCCCCAGTGCATCCTTGTGTCCCTGCAGACATAGGGGACACCTGAGGACCCCCCGGGATGCCTCTCACCCCGTCATGGTCACCCCCACCATGGGGACTCCAAACTCCAGCCCCTCCTCCCATCCATCCGTCTGTCCAGCATCTCCTCCCACCACATGGCCCCCCGCCTTTGCCTCCTCTACAGGCTAATACAAATAAGAATAATTAATGCTAATTAACCACTAGGAGCAGCTCCCTCCCAGCACCAGGGCTCCCCGGGCTCTCATTAACTCCAGCCCTGACGCAGGGGTGATGGGCAGCGCCCGCAGGAAAGTGGGAGGTCAGGGAGGCCCCCCAGGTTATAAATCCCTCAGAGGATGCCAGATCTACCCTTATCCACCAGGAAGCCCCCCCAGATCACCCTAGTCTTTCTTGGGATGGGGCATTTTTGACAATAAACCCCTAATTAACCCCCGTTTTTTAATTATTTAGGGCATTTTAGGGTCCCTTTTTTAAACTCTCCCGCCGGTGCCAGCCCGGCAAAACGCTCCCCCGCCTCCCGAGCTGCTTCTTAATAAATATTGGAGCGGCGATACCTCGTTAGCAATTAACAACCGGTTAATTAAGCTGCAGCCCGCGCGGTTCCTCTCAATAAGGGGCTCCGTAGCTTCTGGAAATTCATCTTGGAGCGCTGATCCCGCATGGAGCCAGGGGGAATCGGGGCTCAGTGGGGGGGCAGAGGGAGGTGGGAAGGTTTTGGGGGGTCCCCAAGAGTATTTTAGTGGGGGGAAAGGGGTTGAGATGTTTTTTTGAGGGGATGCTTAGTCTAGAGTTACACAGATGCTGCTTGGGAGAAAAAGCTGGTGGTGCCAAGGGTTGTTGGGACCCTCCTTTGGGGAGACACAAAAAAAACCTCAATAAAAGAAAATTTAAACTGTTTGGATGGAGAAAACATGCTGAGCAACTCCTGCTGAGCTCCTGGCTCGCAGGTTTTCAGAGCCAAGTGGGGAAGCATGGTGGCTGTGCCATGATTCCCCCCACCCCCAGCTTTATTTTGGTCTGATAACTCAGTTTTGGGTTAATTCGATGCCTTAGATCCTGGGGATGCACTGCGGGGCTTGGTGCCGGCAGAAGATGCTGAGAAGCAAGAGCGGGGTGGGATGAATCCTGGCTGCGTTGACAGCCAAGGGAATTGAGCTCGGGTGACATTTCGGGGGTCACAGCCATGTCTCGTGCCTCAAGTCGTGGACAGCGTGGCAGGGGGAACACAGCGTGGGAAAGGGGCAGTGGTTTGGGCATCACCCCAAAACCACGGGGATGAAGAGGCTGCGTCTTGGGATCGGGGGGATTTGGGGATGGATGGGGTCGGGGTGGGATATGGAGCAGGGTGGGCGGGCAAGGACGGAGCCAGCCACAGGGTGCTCCCCCCCCTCAGTGTCCCCACGAAGCCCTGCCGGGGATGGGGACATCTCTGCTGACACAGCAGAGCCAGCTCCAGGCTGGGGGAGCAGCACCCAAATGCAGGGCAGGCACTGCCATCACCCCCGGCCACCGCAGACACAGTCCCCAGGGAGTCCCCGGGGGACAATGGCACGGCTGGAGAGGGCAGGGCACGCCAGGGACACTGCAGGGACATCCCAAAAGCAGGCAGAGCATGTCTCCGGGGCTAAGGAAAGGATTGAGGAGACCCTTGGGGACACATCAGCGTGGCACGGCTATGGTAGCAGAGCTGGGAGAGGGACAGGGCACCCGGGGCAGCATCGCCAGGGCTGGGAGAAGGATGGGGCTCCCTGGAAAAGCACCCAGAGCCAGCAACTGCCACCAGGAGAAGGATGGGGCAGCCCAGGGGTGCATCTTCCAGGCTGGGAGAAGGATGGCGCACCCCAAGGGTGCACCTGGAGCGCATCACTGCCACCGGGAGAAGGATGGGGCTTCCCGGGAACACGCTCGGAGTCAGTCACTGCCACTGGGAGAAGGATGAGGCACCCTGGGGTGCGTCTTCAGGGCTGGGAGCAGGACAGAGCACCCCAGGGATGCACCCAAAGCCCGTCATTGCTACTGGAAGAATGAATGGGGCATCCTAGGGGCACATCGCCAGGGCTGGGAGGAGGATGAGGCACCCCAGGACACATCTCTGGAGCTGGGAGCAGGACAAAGCATCCTGGGGATGCACCCAGAGCCCATCATGTCATTGGGAGAAGGACAGGGCACCCTGGGGGTGCATCTCTGTGGCTGAGAGAAGGATGGAGCAGCCTGGGGATACACCCCGAGCCCACCATCACCACTGGGAAAATGATAGGGTGTCCTGGGGATGCATCTCTGGGGCTGGGAGAAACACTGGGTACCCAGTGAACACATCTCCACAGTCGGAAGGTGGATGGGGCATCCTGAGAGTGCATCTCTGGGGTTGGGAGAAGGATGTGGCACTGAGTAAACACATCTCCACAGTTGGAAGAGGGACGGGGCTACCAGGGGGTACATCCCTGGGGCTGGGAGAAGGAAGTGGCACCTTGGGGAAGCACCCATAGCCCATCATCACCTCCACAAGAAGAATGTGGTGCCCTGGGGGTGCATCTCTGGAGCTGAGAAAAGGACAGGACCACCCTAGGGAAGCACTCAGAGCCGATCATCACCACTGGGAAAAGGATGGAGCATCCTGAGGGTGCATCTCTGGGGTTGGGAAAAGGATGGAGCATCCTGGGGGTGCATATCTGAGGCTGGCAAAGGGACAAGACCACCCCAAGGAAGCACCCAGAGCTCATCATCACCACCGGGAAAAGGATGGAGCATCCTGAGGGTGCCTCTCTGGGGTTGGGAAAAGGATGGAGCATCCTGGGGGTGCATCTCTGAGGCTGGGAAAAGGATGGAGGACCCTGGACGTGTATCTCTGAAGGATGGAGCACCCTGGGGGTGCATCTTTGGGGCTGGGAAAAGGACAGGACCACCCTAAAGAAGAACCCAGAGCCCACCACCACCACCGGGAGAAGGATGGCGCACCCTGGGGGTGCATCCCTGGAGCTGGGAAAAGGACGGAGCACCCTGAGGTGCAACCCAGAGCCCTTCTCCGGTGCATAAGAAGCAGTGCCATCTCCTGTCCCGCCGCGGGGCTGGAGGCTGGACCGGCCGAGCTCTTACCTGCCCGTTCTTGCAGAGGTCGGCCCACATGCTGGTGCCGTCGCCGCCGCGCATGAGGACGTGGTAGGTGAAGAAGTAGGTGCCGGGGATGGCGCAGGTGAACTTGCCGGAGGCGGCGTCGTAGCTGTTGCCCAGGTTGGTGACCACGTCGTCGAACTTGAGGACCTCGTAGCCCTCGTGGGGGTTCTTGAGGCCGGCGTAGAAGGCGACCCGAGGCACGGTGCTGTAGGTGGCCGCGCTCACCGCGCCCGCAGCCCCGGCGCCCGGTAACCCCGGCGGTCCCGGTCTCCCCGCCTCACCTCGAGCCCCTGCCGGTCCCGGCGGTCCCGGTTCCCCCGGTGGCCCCGGCGGCCCCGGTTTGCCCGGTCGCCCCGGTTTGCCCTGGGGCCCCTGCACGAGGGTGGAGGGCGGCGGGAGGGGCCCGCGCTCGGCGGGGGGGGCCGGGGGGGCGGCGGCGGGGCCGTAGGGCTCGCAGACCATGCGGCAGGCGCCCAGCATCTCGTAGCGGCCGTCGGTGCCGGCGGAGCTCACGAGCACCGGGATGAGCACCACGAGCACCAGCACCATCACCACCCCCGCCGCGGCCGCCAGCAAAGTTTTGCGGCCCAGGCTGAGGCGCCGCCCGGGCGGGGGGCGCTGCCGCACCGGGGGGGCAATGGTGCCGGCGGGGGGGGGGGGGCAGTAGCGCGGCGGAGGGGGGGGGGTGGGCACCGCGGTGGCGGCAGCTCCGCTCCGCTCCGCTGGCTCCGGTGCGCCCCGCTCCCGCCCGGGACACGCCCACCCCTCCCAGGCCACGCCCCTAGCACTTAGACCACGCCCACTCTAGCATAGGCACCTCCCATTCCCGCCCAAGCCACGCCCCTTGCACACAGGCCAAGCCCACTCCCGTTAGGACAGCGCTCCTCTCGCCCAGGCCACGCCCACCCCCTCATAGACCACTCCTATTCGCGGCCAGGCAGCTCATGCTTCCGCCTAAGCCACGCCCCCGCCACACAGGCCACGCCCATTCACTGCCCGCCCAGGCCCACTCACTCACAGACAGATCCCACTCCCGCCCAAGCCACGCCCCCGACAAATAGGCCACGCCCAAGACCATGCCCACTCGCACACAGGCAACTCCCACTCCTGCCCAAGCCACGCCCTCGTCACTCAGGCCACGCCCACACTCATCTGGGCCAAGCCCAGGCCACATAGGCCCCGCCCACACTCATTGCTGGACCACGCCCACATCCTCACAGCTACCGCCACTCTTGCTGATGCCACGCCCACTCCCATTTAGCCACTCCTCCTCCCACCCAGGCCACGCCCACTACCATAGGCCACTCCCTCTGTCAGTCAGCGTTCGCCCACTCACTGACAGACCACGCCCACTCACTGCCAGACCACGCCCACTCACCGGCAGACCATGCCCACTCACTGCCAGACCACGCCCGCTTCGGCACAGGCCACGCCCACTCTGACCGAACCCAAAATTCTCCAGGCCAGGCCACGCCCACACCTGCCAAAGCCACGCCCACTCCCCCACCTACACTCCAGCCCCCCCCCCTTCAGCCCCACCCGCGATCCCCCGCTTCTCTGTGGGACCCCCTAACGCGCCCCCCCCGGCCCTAGGGTCCCCTCTGTGCCCCCATTCCCCTCTGTGTGGGCGCTCCCCACCTGTCACCCACACGACACCGTCCCCCTCGGCGACGCGGCCCCAGAGCTGGGGACACCTCGGCACCCGGGTCCCCACGGGGGAGACCCAGGGCTTCCCTCCTCCCTGCCTCAGTTTCCCTTCCCGCGGGACCCAGGTGATGCCACCTCCATCCCCCAGCACCTGGTGGCCGCGTCCCCACAAGGTCCAGGGCTCTGTCACCTCCATGTGCTGAGCTGGTGGCCATGTCCCCTGGACAAGGGCCACCCCAGGACCTGTCACCTGTGTCCCCAGGGCCCTTCCCTCCTCCCTGCCTCAGTTTCCCCTCCCACAGAGCCTGGGTGATGCCACCTCCCTGTGCTGAGCTGGTGGCCCTGTCCCCACGGGGTGCAGGGCTCCATCACCTCCATGTGCTGAGCTGGTGGCCCTGTCCCCAGGGTCAGGGACACCCCAGGACCTGTCACCCGTGCTCCCGGTACCCTGCCCTCCTCTGTGCCTCAGTTTCCCCTCCACACGGGCCGAGCTCCGAGGGGACCCGCACTTGGGGACGCTCACTCATCACCCACCAGAGTCACGGGACGGGACGCCACCACTGGTGGCCAAGGCCATGGTGACAATGGGGCGCCCATGAGTGGCACCACGGGGACGCTGGGCCCCGCGAAGGATCTGTCCCCGCGGGGCTGAGCACCGGCGGGCTCGTGACACGGCTGTGCCCGCTCCGTCGCCTGCCATCTCCATCAGCCTCGGCGGGGACAGCGGGACGCGATGGCAAGTGACAGCCGCCGCCAGCGCCGGGGGTGAGCGAAGGACGCGGGGCCGGGGGGGGGGCATAGGCAGCGGGGACGGGGGGGACACACGCCCACGGGCCTGGGGGCTGCTGCCATTCTGCCCGCCACAGCGGTTTGGTGGCCTTGGGTGACAACGCCGAAGTGGCACCAACCCTGGTGATGACACCAAGGTGCCACCAACCCTGGTGGCACCCGTGGGTGGCCTTCTCAGCAGGGCGCATCCTCATCACCCCCCAGCGCCACGACCAGCAGTGTCCCCAACACCCAGGGGACACCCAGGGACAGACCCCACCCTTTTAGGGGGGGGGCGAGGGGACACTTGGCAGCCATCGATCGCCCCCGCGTCCCCCCCTGCCCCCGCAGAGCCTTTAATTTAATCAGCACGCAAAAATCAATTAGCGGCTTGAAGGAGGCAATTACTTCTGGGGGCTTAACGAGGCTGGGGGGAGGAGCCAAGTGTTTTTGGGGTGGGTGTGATGCCAGCCCCGTGTCCCCCCCCCACCCGAGCTGTCACCGTCCTGTCACCGGCTCCTTCACTGGTTCCTTTCTCCATCCTCGTGTCCCCCCCCCCCTCCTCGTTATCTTTCCTTTTTAACGAGCGCCTAAAAATAGGCCTCACCGAGGTCACCGGCTGCGTGAGTCACCCGCCAGCGCCGTGTCGTGGTGGCCCGGGTGGGCAGGGGTCTCTGCGTGGGGACAGGGTGGCCACAGCGGGGACACAGTGGGGACACAGGCGGGTGGTAGTCGCATCAGGGCACTGGTCACACCTGGAGGGTCAGGGGACATCCCTGGTCCTGGGGACCCTGTGGCAGGGCCACAGCCCCAGGTCACCTCATTGTCACGGGCTCTTGTGTCCCCATGGCTTGGCCACCACCATGGGACACTGTGTCCCAGTCCCAGGTCACCTCACTGCCACAGGCCATTGCGTCTCC
Source organism: Neomorphus geoffroyi (assembly GCA_033558235.1). Classification (NCBI taxonomy): domain Eukaryota; kingdom Metazoa; phylum Chordata; class Aves; order Cuculiformes; family Neomorphidae; genus Neomorphus; species Neomorphus geoffroyi. The sequence goes on from JAUMJM010000037.1 coordinate 1,810,193, forward strand.
ATGGCACGGCCACCACTCCAAGCCACCTCCCCACCATGGGCCACCATGTCCACATGGTGTGGCCACCACCCTGAGCCACCTCCCCACCCCAAGCAGTGTCCCTATAGCCCGGCTGCAGAGCCGGGATGACTTCAAGGCCACCCTGGGGCAGCAGGGCCCTATGGATGGGGACAACACCCCAGGTCACCTTGGCTGGAGACCCTGGAGTGGTCCCTGTCCCTGTCCCTGTCCCTGTCCCTGTCCCTGTCCCTGTCCCCAGCTGCCCCCCCGAGCCAGCTCCAACCACACAGAAGGTGGCACCTGAGTGACAACATCCAAAGGGCCACGTTTGGGAGCACGGGACGGGAAAAGGGACAAAGCCCTGAGGTGACACAGTGACAGCAGTGGAGGCAGTGGTTGCAGCGGCTGCAGTGGTTGCAGCGGCTGCAGTGGTGGCAGTGGCAGCGGTGGTTGTGGTGGCAGCAGTCGCCACAGCGGCTGTAGTGGCAGCAGTGGCAGCGGTGGTGGCAATGGTGGCAGTGGTCACAGTGGAGGCAGTGCCAGTAGCGGGGGCAGTGGTTGCAGTGGCAGCAGTGGTAGCGGCGGCGGCAGCAGTAGTGGCAGCAGCGGTAGCAGTGGTTACGGTGGTCGCAGTGGCTGCGGTGATGGCAATGGTGGCAGCAGCTGCAGTGGTTGCAGTGGCAGCAGTGGCTGTGGTGGTTGCGATGGCTGCGGCGATGGCTGCAGTAGCTGCGGTGTTTACAGTGGTTGTGGTGGTGGCAGTGGCAGCAGTGGTGGCAGAGGCTGCAGCAGCAGCAGTGGTTGCAGTGTTGGCAGAAGTTACGGTAGCTGTGGTGGCTGCGGTGGTGGCTGTGGTGGCTGCGGTGGTGGCTGCAGCAGCTGCGGTGGTGGCTGCAGTGGTGGCTGCAGCAGCTGCAGTGGTGGCTGCAGTGGTGGCTGCAGCAGCTGCGGTGGTGGCTGCAGCGGTGGCTGCAGTGGTGGCTGCAGCAGCTGCGGTGGTGGCTGCAGTGGTGGCTGCGGTGGTGGCTACGGTGATGGCTGCAGCGGCTGCAGTGGTGGCTGCAGTGGTGGCTGCAGCAGCTGCGGTGGTGGCTGCAGTGGTGGCTGCAGCAGCTGCAATGGTGGCTGCAGTGGTGGCTGTTGTGGTGGCTGCAGCAGCTGCGGTGGTGGCTGCGGTGGTGGCTGCGGTGGTGGCTGCAGCAGCTGCGGTGGTGGCTGCGGTGGTGGCTGCAGCGGGTCTCCTTACTGACGCTGCAGCTGCTCCTCTGCAAAGGCTGAGCAAACAGCAGCTGTGCAGGATCGATGCGCGGCCGTGCCCGCTGTTTGCTCTGGCAGTGGGACGCGGGCGGGGGGTGACACCGAGGGGCCACAGCAGCTGGGGGGCAATCGATGCTCCGGGGGTGTGGGTTCAGCCGGGGGGATGGGGTTGTCTGTGCTCCCCTCCACCTGCTCATCCCCAGGGAGCTCCGTAGGAAGGATTTGGGGAAGGTGACGGTGGCCAAGATGGGACGGGGGGGGTTGCGGGGGTTGGGGGCTGAGCTGTGCCTCAGTTTCCCCTCCTGGCGCAGCCAGGCAGGAGCTGCTGCCAGAGCTGCACTGCAGGTGCTGCCCCCGGGACCAGGTGTGGCCGGGGGGGGACGCGGACACAGAATCACGGAATCATGGAACGGTTTGGGTTGGAAGGGACCTCAAAGCCCACCCAGTGCCACCCCCTGCCATGGGCAGGGACACCTCCCACTGCATCAGGGGGCTCCAAGCCCCATCCAACCTGGCCTGGAACACCTCCAGGGATGGGGCAGCCACCACTGCTCTGGGCACCCTGGGCCAGGGCCTCCCCACCCTCAGCGCGAAGACCTCATCTAAACCTCACCTTCTCCTGACAAAGGACACCACAACCGCCTCATGGACAGACGGTGCTCCTGGCCGGCTACCGGACCGCTGGCTGTTTGGCCCGTGGCCAGGTGGCTGGTTGGACACCTGGATGTCTCATTGGCTGGTTGCATACTTGGCTAGAGAGCTGGCCAGCTGGCTACCTGGCTAGACACGGCTAGATGGCTGGTTGGCTGGCTGGCCGGTAGATGACTGGCCAGCTGCTTGGCTCACTAGCTGGCCAGCTGGCTGATTGGTTTGATGCTCAGTTAGATGGTGGCTTGCTTGGCTGCTTGGCTGGCTAGCTGGTCAGCCGGCTGGCTGGGTGGTCGATCACCTGGCTGGCTAGGTGGTAGATGGCTAGCCAGTTGTCCAGCTGGCTAGCTGGCTATGTGGTAGGTTGGCTGGCTGGCTAGTTGACCTACTGGCTAGTTGGCTAGCTGGCTGGTTGGCTGGCCAGTTGACCAGCAGACTGGTTGGTTGACTGGCTGGTTGAGTGGCCAGTTGACCAACAGGCTGATAGGCTGGCCAGCCAGTTGACCAGTTGAGTGGTTGGCTAGTCAGTTGACCAGCAGACCGGTTGACCAGTTGGGTGGTTGGGTGACCAGTTGACCCAGGGTGCCTCTAGGTGGAGGGAACGTGCCAGCACACCCCAGCCCAACACTGGGCACCAGCCCTCATCCCATGGGGACCCCGGTTGCAGGCGGGGACAAGGAGGGGATAGCACTTCCTGCCTGTCCCTGTCCCTGTCCCTGTCCCTGTCACGCTGCCTCTCATTACGGCCGCAGCAGGGCCCACCGCCCGCCCGCCGTGGAGCAATTAAGCGCTGCCAACACCGCTCGTTAATTAGAGGCTGCTGTGAGTGACGGGAACGGCCACTCGCCTGGTGACAGGATCCCCCACAGGGACAGGGGGAACATGTCCCCATGGGAACGTGGGGTCGGGAGCAGCGGGGACTTGGACCGCCGAGACCCACTGTGCTGTCCCCAGGGAGCCCCACAGGTAGAGGACACGGGGTGTGACACAGCTCGGGGTGCACAGTGAGAGCGGGGACAGCCCAGGGGTGGCACTGGGGGTGCCCTGCACAGTGATGGTGTGCGACACCCCCGGGTGGGGGGTGGGGCTGACACTGGGTGATGGTGATACATGGCAGGATGGCTGTGACAGTGACACTGGGTGGCACCCAGGGGGCCATGCAGTGACAGTGACACTGGGTGACACCCCGAGGGCCATGCAGTGACAGTGGGTGATACACTGCAGGGTGGCAATGACAGTGACAGTGGGTGACACCCCAGGGGCCATGCAGTGATGGTGACAGTGAATGATGGTGATACACTGTGGGACAGCAGTGACGGTGACACTGGGTGACAGCCTGGGGACCATGCAGTGACATCACACAGTGTGACAGCCCATGCAGCAAGCACTGATGGTGACTCTGCGTGACAATCCACGGGAGCTGCAGTGACACTGCGTGGCAGCTGGCGACTCTGTGGTGACAGTGACACCCTGAGCACTGCGCGGTGACAGTTACACCCTGTGACACCCCAGGCAGCAACAGTGACGCTGTGTGACACTGCAGGGCTGTGCAGCGCTGTGTGGTGACAGTGACACCAGATCAGACCCCAGGGACTGGGAGCTGCAGTGACACCGATGACACTACCACATCCGAGGGACCACGAAGGGACAGTGACACTGGTGACACCAGTGCCATGTGGTGACACCACACTCAGCTCAGCCCCCCTGGGGGGAGTCCGTCCCTCCTGGGTATTGAGGCCCCCACCCAGCCCACCTTTGGGGACAGTGGCCACTGGGGACATCACCCTGTCCCCACAGCCCCATGGGGGCTCCAGGACACCTGCAGTGACCTCACCTGCCCGGTGGGTGCAAGGAGGGGGTGCTTAGGGGAGGGTGTGCTCCAAGGAAGGGGGTGCTCCAAGGTAAGGGTGCTCCAAGGAAAGGGTGCTCCAAGGTAAGGGTGCTCCAAGGAAAGGGTGCTCTAAGGAATGGGGTGCTCCAAGGAAAGGGTGCTCCAAGAAAGGGGGTGCTCCAAGGAACAGGTGCTCCAAGGAAGGGGTGCTCTGGCGATGGAGTGCTCAAGCGGGGGTGGGGGGGCGGCTTCAGCAATGGGGTGCAACGGGGACAAGGGTGCTCTGGGGAAGGAGTGCTCCAGGTAAGGGTGCTCCAAGGAAAGGGTGCTCTGGCGATGGAGTCTTCCAGGAAAGGGGTGCCTCAGGAATGGGGTGCAACAGGGGCAGTGGTGCTCCAAGGAACGGGTGCTTCAGGAGGGGGTGCAGCAGGAAGGGGTGCGGGGGGGGGTGCAGAGGGAGAGGGTGCAGGAGGAGGGGGTGCAATGGGAGGGGGTGCAGTGGGAAGGGTGCAGTGGGGGTTGCGGCAGGAGGGGGTGCGGTTGGGGGGGTGCAGCGGGAAGGCCGTCCGTTTGTCACGAGCCCCGGCAGCCGCAGCGGAATTGATCCAGCGGCCAATTTGCAGCAGATAAATATTTGGCTTGAGCTGCGCGCGAGGCCGAGCTCTGCTCAAACAGCACCGAGAGAGGAGACGGATGGGCCGAGCGAGCGGCTGCGCCAGACACGGCCCGATCGATGGCGGCACGTGTGACGAGTTGGGGCGGCCTCGGCCTGCAGGGACAGGGGACGTGGCAGAGAGAGGGGACAAGGGATAGGGATGTGTTAGTGCTGGGGGACACAGGACAGGAACGTGGTAGAGATAGGGGACACGGGACAGGGATGTGCTGGTGCTGGGGATGTGGGACAGGGATGTAATGGTGCTGGGGACATGGGATGGGGGACATGTTAGTGTTGGGGGACACAGGACAGGGATGTGGCAGTGCTGGGGGCAAGGGACAGGGATGTGGCAGTGCTGGGGGACATGGGACAGGGATGTGCTGGTGCTTGGGGACATGGACAGGGAGGTGGCAGTGCTTGGGGACATGGACAGGAATGTAGCAGTGCTGGGGGACAAGGGACAGGAATGTGGCAGTGCTGGGGGACACAAGATAGGGATGTGCCCATGCTTGGGGACACCATGCAGCACCCTTGGGCCCCAGCTAGCACCCAGAGGCCACCAGAGCCCACTGGAGGCAGCTCGGGGTAGGGGGGCAGCACCCACATCCCGAGTCCAGGAGCCTCAGCCAAGGTGTCCCCTTCCCCCGAGCTGGGCACACACCCAGGCCCCCTCCTTGCCATCGATCGAGCTGTCGATGTCACCGAGCAGATCCATCCGTCACTGGTTGGGGACGGCTGTGGCCTGGGCCACGCGGCCACCGACACTGACACAGGGCAAGATGGGCTCGTCCCCAGGGACTTGGGCAGGGGGTGGCCAGGAGTGGGACCCGGGCAGGGCTGTGGGCACTCACGGGAAGGACATCAGCACCCACAGAAAGGACCCTGGCACCCACGGGAGGGGCACTGCCAATCACAGGAGGAACATCAGCACCCATAGGAGGGACACTGGCACCCCTAGGAGGGACATGGGCATCCATGGGAAAAAAAACAGGCACTCCAGGAAGGACACCAGCACCCAGGGGAGGGTCATTGTCATCCTGGGGAGGGACACTGGCACGCCCAGGACGGGCTCGGTGGCCAAGCACCAGACTCAGTAGCCACTCCCCAGTGGGTGCCAATGCCAGGGCACACAGCCCACCAATGGGGCTCGACCCCAGCTCTGCCCAGGGCACTGGGCACCCCCAAACCAGGCACCCCAAGGCCACCTAAACCCATGGGGACCCTGTGCCTTGCTGTCCCTCAGCCCTGCTAACCTCGTTAGCGCCTGGCACCGGCAGCAGGGCAGGAGTCAGCGCCAAATGCGATTACGGCACCCGCCTCGCTCTCTCCGTGCCCCCCGGCCTCTTTGCAGCCCCATTTATCGCGGGGGCGGCGAGCGGGGAGCGAGGGAGAAAATCAGAGCTGATCTCAGCTGAGCCCTGATTTATGGGTGGCTGCGAGGGCCTCCCAGCATCGCCACCGCAATTAAAGCTGGGGACGGACACACACACACACACACACACCACGAGGGGTCTCGCTTGTGTACGGCTCCCCGGAGAAACTGGGGTACAGGGTGTGTGCCTGGCTCGGGATGCTCCCCTGGGGCTGCAGCTGCGTGGGGACCACCACGTGTCCCAAAGGGAGAGAGATGGGGACCCCAAGGGTTGGGCTTGGAGGGGGGTGATGGGAAGGGTGTCCAACACCAAAAAGGGGCTGTGACAGCCTGGGAAAGGGGTCTGTGCCCAAATCTGGCACTGGGGACAGTGAGGACGTGGCCTCGCTCCGCTGTGAACCACCTGGAGGGGGGGGGAAGGTGGGAAGGTCCCCAGAGCACCCCGGGGCCACCCCATGCAGAGGAGGTGGGTGGGGGCTGCAACAGCCACCCTGCTCGGAACAGGGGGCAGGGGGTGGCAGCGGGACACGGAGGTGGCAGCAGGACAAGGGGGTGGCAGCAGGACAGGGGTGTGGGACAGGGGGGTGGCAGTGGGATGCGGGGCAGTGGGACAAGGGGGCGGCAGCAGGATGGACAGGTGGGAGTAGAATGGGGTCCCAGTGGGACAGGGGGCAGTGGGGCAAGAAGGGGGGGTGGCAGGCCAAGGGGCAGCAGTGGGGCAGGGGAGGTGACAATGGGACACAGGGAGTGGCAATGAGATGGGGGGGCAGTGGGACACAGGGTGGGGGCAGCAGGTTGGGTGGGTGGGAGTAGGACAAGGGTGGCAGTGGGACAGGAAAGGTGGCAGCAGGACAGAGGGGTGGCAGTGGAACATGGGGTGGGAGCGGGACAGGAGAGTGGGAGCAAGGACACACAGGGTGACAATGGGATGGGGGCAGCAGGACGGGTGGGCGGCTGTGGGACAGGGGACTGGCAGGGGGACAGCAGGACAAGAGGGGTGGCAGTGGGACAGAAGGGGTAGTGGCAGGATGGGGGGTGGCAGTGGAACACGAGGTGGGAGCAGGACAGGGGGTGGCAGCGGGAGAGGGACACTGGTGGTGGCAATGGGAGGGGGGGACAGCGGGACAAGTGGGTGGGAGTTGGACAGGGAAATGGCAGTGGGAGAGGGTGGTGGCTGCAGGACAATGAGTGGGCGACAGCAGGACACGAGGGTTGGCAATGGGATGAGGGGTCAGCAGGACACAGGGTGGCAGCAGGATGGGTGGGTGGGAGTAGGACAAGAGGTGGCAGTGGGATAGAGTGGGTGGCTGTGGAACAGGACAGGGGACAACAGGATGGGGAGGTGGCAGCAGGATGGTACGGGTGGCAGCAGGGAAAGTACAGGGCACGGAAAACCACAACCAGTCCCAGGGTGGCATCCCAGGAAGCCAGACCCGCAGTGCGAGGTGCCCAGAGCCAACACAAAGCCACGGCCCCCCCAGAAGCTCACGGCAAGGGCTGATGTTCTCAGAGGCTCCCTGGGACCAGTTCAGGGATGTGGACTGGGGTAAAAAAAAAACCACAAGCACGCTCGTCAGCTCTGCCTGCGTGCGGTGAACTTTACAGAGCGCAGCCGTGCCCGGGCACGGGAGCAACCTGGGAGCCAGCCAGGAAAGAGCAGCACTCACCGCTCGCCGAGCCGCAGGGAACCGGCTGCTGCTTTATTAAACCCAACACCAAGAGCCAGCGCCCGCTTCAGCCCGAGCCGCGCTCCCCCGTGGGGAAACTGCTGCCAGAGAACTCAAACAGCAGTAAATGAGCTCCAGCGAGGCACGTCCAGGGTCTCAGCGCGCTCCGGGGATGGATCGGAGCGTGGAATCCAAAGGGAAGGGTGACCACAAGTGATGAGGGCAGGAGGGAAGAGAGCAGCCAGCTGGGCACCCAGCCCGCCTCAGATGGAGAAGATTTAGAATCATAGAATGGCCTGGCTGGAAAACACCTTTGAGATCAAGTCCAGCTGTCCCTGTCCACTACTAAACCAGATCCCTGAGCACCACATCTGACTGGATTTTAAACCCCTCCAGGGATGGGGACTCCCCCACCTCCCTGCGCAGCCTCTGCCAGGCCCTGAGAGCCCTTTCAGTGAAGAAACCTTTCCTGATGTCCAATCTGACCCTGCCCTGGGGCAACTTGAGGCCATTTCCTCTCATCCCATCACTGTCACCTGGGAGAAGAGCCCAGCCCCCACCTCCCCACCCCCTCCTTTCAGGCAGTTGGAGACAGCGATGAGGTCTCCCCTCAGCCTCCTCTTCTCCAGGATAAACAGCCCCAGGTCCCTCAGCCGCTCCTCACAACCCTTGTTCTCCAGCCCCTTCCCCAGCTCCGGTCCCTTCTCTGGATGCGCTCCAGCCCCTCAAGGTCCTTCTTGGAGTGAGGGGCCCAAAACTGAACCCAGGATTCGAGGTGCGGCCTCAGCAGCACCGAGTGCAGGTGCACAATCCCTTCCCTGCCCCTGCTGCCACCCCATGGCTGAGCCAAGCCAGGAGGTTGGTGGCCTTCTTGGCCACCTGGGCCACTGCTGGCTCATGTTCAGCCGCTGTCAGCCAGCACCCCCAGGTCCTTCTCTGCCAGGCAGCTCTCCAGCCGCTCCTCCCCAAGCCTGGAGCTGCACGGGGTTGTTGTGCCTCGAGCACAGGACTCTGCACTGGGTCTTGTTTAACCCCCTCCTATTGGTCTCAGCCCGATTTAATTCGTTTCCATTCAGATAACATAAAAGAAGGGGAAATCCCATAACTACATTCCAATTAACGGGGGCTGCGAGGTAGGACAGAACCAACCTGGGGACACCTGGTAGCAGAAACAGGACCCAAGAGGCCACCCCAGTGAAGAGATTGTCCTGGAAGACGGTAAAGTGCCTAAATCAGTGAAGTCTCACTGTACAAACCCACGGGGATTATGAGGCTTTGTCCCCTCCGCTGGCAGTGGGAGCAGCCCTGTCCCACAGGCACAGCCGGGGGTGGGAAGAACCTGAGCAGGAAGAAAGATCATGCTGGAAAAAAAACCCCCTCTGTTGACCTTGGGAAGTCCGCAAGGAGACGTCTCATCCCACCGTCTGCATTCAGCAGGCAAAGCTCATTAAAAAAGGTGGCCTTTCACTGCCCTTTTCAAACGTGGAAATTCAGGCCTCTTTCACGCCTGAAAGAAAAGGTGGATTAAGAGATGAAATGCCGGAGGAGGAGGAACGCCAGCCCTCCCAGCCCAGCAACGGCCGTGCCCAGCGCCAGTCGTGCCCAGAGGAAATCCAGGGAATCCTCAAGGCGGGCGTGCAGCCTCAGGACCTGCCGGTGCGTGCTCTCCAGCTCCCCGGAGTTGTCAATGACGTGAGTCGCTAATTTGCGCTTCTCATCCAGCGGCAGCTGAGAGGCGATGCGAGCTTCTGCCTCCACCTGCGACAGCCCATTCCTCTTCATCAGCCGGGAGAGCTGCGTCGCAGGGTCGCTGCCAGGACGGGAGGGTGGCACTGAGATGAGGGTGGCAGAGGGAAGAGGGCACTCCCTGCCTTTCTCGCCATGAGGGGGAAAAGCTGGGGTACAGCAGGGGGGAAAGATGTACCCGGCTGCATTTCAGATCCTGCGCTCGCATCAGCAGAGCCAGCACCAGGCCAGGCCAATCCCACCACATGGTTTTGGCATTCCCAAAGCCCAAACCACTGGGACAGAGCCCCAAACCCAGCAGAGCAGAGCTTGTGGGAGGTCTAAAGACAGATCTTCCCCATACAATGGCACCAGGTTTCAGGGTACCCTCAATACAAAGCCCCTCTACACTAGGATCACAGAATCACAGAATGACCTGAGTTGGAAGGGACCCACAAGGATCCTCAAGTCCAGCTCCTGTCCCTGCACAGGACACCCCAACGCTCACACCGTGGGACTGAGGGCATTGGCCAAACCCTTCTGGAATGCTGGCAGACCCAGTGCCACAACTGCTTCCCTGGGGAGCTGTTCCAGTGCTCCACCACCCACTGGGTCAAGAACCTCTTCCGAATGTCCAACCTAACCCTCCCCTGGCATCTTCCTGCCATCCCCTCCAGTCCCCTCATGGGTCACCAGAGAGAAGAGCTCAGCTCCTGCTTCCCCTCCCTCCCTTGAGAGAAGGCAGGGAACAGCCATGAGATCCCCCCCATCTCCTCTTCTCCAGCTGAACAGACCAAGGGACTTCAGCCTCTCCTCATACGCCTTCCCCTCAGACCCTTCCCCAGCTTTGTGGCCTCCTCTGGACGCTCTCCAGGACTTTGACGGCCTTTTCATCCTGTGGTGCCCAAACTGCCCCCAGTGCTCGAGGTGGGGCCTCCCCAGTGCAGAGCAGAGCAGGACAATCCCCTCCCTCTCCCAGCTGGCGATGCCGTGCTGGATACACAAATAAAGGAAGGCAACACTTCTCATGTCTGAAAAAAGCAGCTCTGCACGAGGGCAGCAGCCAAATCCTCATGGAACAGGAGGGATGTGATGGTTCCATCCAGCCTGAGAGAGGTGACAGCGTCCCAGTCCTCATGGCTCACGTGGCACTTACCAATAAACCAAGACCGTATATTTCATAAACTTGGTCAATCTGTTGGTCTCGAAGAGCAGAGGGATGTCGAGGATCACATAGTGGTACCCTGCAAAATGACAACACCCCCCAAAAAGAGGGAATCCAAGTGACTCTTCTCCCAGGTCCCTCATGCCGCACACACACCGCGGCCTCGGCTGCTCCAGCAAAGCAAACAGGAGAGCTCTACAGCTCCACGATTACAGCCGAGAGGAGAGCAGAGCCTGCCTCCCCTCCTCCCTCTTGGAAGGATGAAATGGGTTTCGTTCCAAGTTTCCAGAGGGAAAAACAAACCAACCCTAACCTGGATGATCTCAGACCAAAGGTGAAGCTGCAGAAATGTAATGAGGAGCTGAAACAAGAAGCTGAAATGAAAGCGCCTGTGCCTGGCTGGCGGGAGTGGCAAGAGCGCTGTCGATGTTGGCTCTCCAGGGGAGCAGTGCCCACAGCAGAATCTGCTCTCCTCTCTTTCGCTCGTCCAAGGCTCTGCCGGGCTGCAGCCCTCTGAGCTGATGCTTCCCAGCTCAGTTTTCATCCCTTTTTGGAAAGCTTTGGCTAAGCAGTGCATTTTTCCAAGGGGAGAAAGGAAGACCTTGCCAACTCCTCAGAGCCTGAAAAGCTCCAGCCCCAGGGCCTGAAACCTCACCCAAACCCCCCACTTTTGGTTTAAAACCCCCACCACCCTGCACAGCAGCTGGTGGAGGGGAGCTCGTCGCCCTCCCAGGCCCTGCAGCCCACCCCAGGCTCCCCACACGCTGTTCACAGGCGCCAACTCCCCTGCAGCATTTGGGGACAGGGGGATACACAAGGGCAGGGGAAAGCTGTAAGGCAGGACCCGTGTGTCCCCCAACATCTCCAGCTTGGTTGGTGTCCCCTCTTTCTAAGCCACCCCCCCGCAAACAAGCCAGGCACAGCAATAAAAACCTTGACAAAGACATCACTGTCCGACAAGCCACCCTTTTAGCAGCATCTCCGCCCAGAGACACTTCTTGCTGCCCTATGGTTTGATCGATAAGAGCTTTCCTTACACAGCGATCCTTAGAGACAACATCCAGTTATCCCAAATCATTAAAACCTGACTAATGAGGACAAAGCAGCCTGCTGAAGACACGCAGCGCTCTCGCCGAGGGGCAGGACAGCAGCCGGCTCCCGAGTCCGTAGCCCAGGGTTCAAGACTCCATCTCTGGCTCCCGGCTTTCCTGCCCGTTGCTTCCTCGGTGCTTCCTCCTCCTCCTCCTCGCCCTGCAGCAGGGTGCTGGGGCTCAGGCCTATTCAGCTGTCACACGGCTCAGCTTTGATAAGCGCCGCAAAACCAGCCTGACTCTATTAAGACATCCTTCTGTCTACACCGAGACCTCCAAACCAGCTGGTGATCCTATCTGGCATTTGATCAGACTGAGTTTGACAGCTGTATTTGTTATATTTATCGGGGGGAAAAAAAAGCAGGACTTTGGAAACCACAGCTGTCAGCCCTGTTCTCACCTTATCGGGACTAGAAAGGGCTCCGTGGCTTTCATGGAAGCCCAGGGAGGCTGCGGGTAGGGAGGAATATTTGACCATTTCGGAAGGTGTGACATTATCCAGTGGGTAATCTCAGAAGAGGCCTCACAATGCGCTCCTCAGACCCTACAGATGCACTTTAAACCATGGGAGAAGGTGGTGAAGGGCAGCAGTGAAAGGCAGGAACGAATCCTCCAAACGCCGCTGTTGAAAGGCCACCGGCGTCAGAGCACAAAGGCCGTCACTCAGCATCGGTTCCTTCTCCATCCCCTTCCCTCTCCTCACCTTTACACCAGAGACAGAGTGAGCAGGAGTCCCGGTGCTGATTTTGGCACCTCTCTGGGCTGGGACAGGGGTGGTTTGTTCCTGCTGTGTACATCAAATATTTATCCCAAAATTCATTTTCCTAAGTTCTTAGGGAGTTACCGAGACTTCACGATTATTTTGGCACTGCTCTGGGCTGGGTATCTCTGTTTTACAGGCAAAGAGCAGCACTGGGTTAAACGAGGCTTCCCTGGACCCTGCAAACTCTGGACATGCAGCCTGAGCCAGCCCCAAGTTCCTCCAGCTGGTTTGGCTCCAGCTCCATGCAACTCACTCCCATCAAGCCACGGTCTCACCTACAGCACCTGCACCAGAGGACATTCCCGCAGGGTTGTCCAGGGTGAGCCAGGACCAGGGACAAAGGAGAATTTGGACATCTCAGCCTGGACTGACAAACACGATGATGGAGAGGGGACAAATCCTCCAAACGCCACCGTGAAAGGCCACCGTCGTCAGAGCACAAAGGCCGTCACTCAGCATGAGGTTCCTTCTCCTTCCCCACCCCAATCCCCACCTTCACACCAGAGGCAGAGTGAGCAGGAGTCCCGGTGTGCCGGGACACGGCCTCTTACCGAGCACAAAGTACTTCAGGATCTGCTTCAGCATCTCCTTCTGGATCTCGGGGTGCGTGATGCGGTTCAGCAGCTGCCGTTTCTCCAGCTGGGAGAAGATAATGTTTCCTAGAGCCTCACGATTTATCTCTCCATTCTCCAAGAGGATCTCGGTGCCAAAGGAACGCACTATCTGCCGATAGGCCTTGGAGCGGGGCTGCACCACTGATAACATTAAACAGCCGGAGGTTAGAGCCAGTTCTACAGCACAGTCGGTGTTTGCATCAGCGATCGGCCTCAAATGAGTTTTGTTCATTAAATAACCCAGCTTAATTCTCCTCGGCGGGCAGCACATCTGCCTGCCAGCACGCGCCGAAGCGAGCACGGCGCGGCTCAGCGCTGCAGCCGGGCAGACACCTGGCATTGGCACCACAGAACCACAGCGTCAAACAAACCCCTTAGCCCAAGGTCCTTTCGAGGGTTGACGCCCAGGAGATCGAAGCATCCTGCAGGCATTAATTCAGCACCACAAGCCTCCCTCCTGCGTGCGGCTGCTCGGGGTTAGGAGGCAGCAGGGGGGGTGGCAGATCTGGCTTTAACAGCTTTAAATTGGAAGGGGGAAGATTTAGATTAGACCTTAGGAAGAAATTCTTCACGCTGAGGGTGGGGAGGCCCTGGCCCAGGGTGCCCAGAGCAGTGGTGGCTGCCCCGTCCCTGGAGGTGTTCCAGGCCAGGTTGGATGGGGCTTGGAGCCCCCTGATGCAGTGGGAGGTGTCCCTGCCCATGGCAGGGGGTGGCACTGGGTGGGCTTTGAGGTCCTTTCCACCCTAAACCATTCCATGATTCTATGACTCACTGAGCCTGAGCTGATTCCCATTGCCCACAGGGCAAGGAGTCGGGCAGGGAGATCCTAAAGCGACCGGGACCAGCATCGGGTTTATTTCAGCTGAAAACTTCAGTGCTGGGTGAATTCAGCCTGGCTGCTACAAGTTGGCTCTGGTTGCTAGTCAGGGTTTTTACCGTGCTTTGCCTCAGACATCAAACTCTACACGAAGATGAACGCAGAAACCTTCTACAAGATCAATTCCCAATAGGCATCTGCAGGGACGCTGATGTTACACAAGCGTATAATTTTACTGCCACCAAAAAATCACCAACAAAAAGGAATGCAGTAATAAAATCATAATTAAGATCAAGCTGAGGGCAACCACGGAGAATGACAGACCATATTTAATTTTCTCTCCCAAATCCAGGAACATTGCCACAGGTTGTCACCTCAGGCCAACCTAATAAAAGTCTTTAAGACCAATTTCTTTCTGCTGTGGAATTTCACATCCAGGAAGGTTGGAATCCATACAGTAAATAAACACGTATCAAAAAGGAATTGGAGAAAAATGAAGTGATTGGTAGAACACCAACACTGAGTATCTGTAGTGTTTTCCTATCGTCTCCGAGGGCATTTAGCACCTCCAGAAAATTTCCAGCACCTTGAGGGGAATTACAGTGCAATAAAACGTTAAGAGCATCGCAGCTTTGAGCGGCTACACGGTAAGTTCTTCGCCAAACAGAAAAGCGCAGGCACTTCAGAACGACACCGCCTGCACCACCAGCTCAGCTGCAGACCCGAAACCCTCTGCATACAAAATCAGCAGTCCCTCCTGGAGCCAGCGCCGCTCTTATCCCGGTGGTGCGGAGGGATTAACATCTCACCCTGCATCATGCAGGTAATCGGGGAGAGCAGGGGCTGCTCCAGTCCTGCTGAGGCAACAGATCTGGATCGCTGGGTCTTTTCTGTGCCAGGACAGCACATTTCCAGAGCAGCGAGAGGCAGCTGCTCTGTGCAGATGCCCAGACCAAACTCCCTCTGATCTGGGATATTTGGAGCCTCTTTTGTTCGAGTGCACAAGTAATTTTGTGGACCAATCTCTCGGTATTTACAACTAAGCAACACCCAGCACTGAGGGAAATTTTCTTTCCGGCGGGTGAGCGATCTCACCCAATGTAACCGAGTTACGGGATGGGCGTCCTGGGCTTAGAGGGGACATCAGATTAGTCAAGGGAACCTCCTTTCCAGACATCCACATTTATCCTTGCCTTTCCAAACTGGGATGCACAGCACTCCAGGAGAGGGAAACTCAGGCCAAGATCTCCCCACGGTGTTTATTAAGGCATGATCTTAATTTTTGGTGTTTATTAAAAATATATCCCAATTCCAATACCCCCTGAGACAGCAGCCCCACGCAGCCTCACCAGCTGGGGAACGGGAAGGAAAGGCTTATCCAACGTACCCAGAGCACCCTCTGCCGTCTGTGGTTCCCTGCATCCATCCCAGTTGTCAGGGGAACCTCACAGAGAAAGAGCAAGGATGCAACACTCACCCTCTCTGGCAATAACATCGGCATCAATCACGGCACAGCCCAGTTCCCGGAGAACGGCCACCACCGTGCTCTTCCCTGACGCGATTCCACCCGAGAGTCCGACCAGGAACATCGTGCTTTGAAATGGAAAGAAAAGAGCTTGACAACATGCCCGGATGGGGATGGTTTGTTCCTGCTGTGTACATCAAATATTTATCCCAAAATTCATTTTCCTAAGTTCTCAGGGAGTTACCGAGACTTCACAATGATTTTGGCACTGCTCTGGGCTGGGTATCCCTGTTTTACAGGCAAAGAGCAGCACTGGGTTAAACGAGGCTTCCCTGGACCCTGCAAACTCTGGACGTGCAGCCTGAGCCAGCCCCAAGTTCCTCCAGCTGGTTTGGCTCCAGCTCCATGCAACTCGCTCCCATCAAGCCACGGTCTCACCTACAGCACCTGCACCAGAGGACATTCCCGCAGGGTTGTCCAGGGTGAGCCAGGACCAGGGACAAAGGAGAACTCAGACATCTCAGCCTGGACTGACAAACACGATGATGGAGAGGGAGTGCCCTGCTTAATCTCTGCAGCCGAGATGCAGGAGATGAGCCCCCTCTAACACCGTTGGGATGCAAAGCACAGAAGCAAACCGCAACCCCGTGTTACCTGGAACCCAGCACTGTCACCATCAGCCCAATAAACAAGAAATCACAGCTCTGAGAGGCAAACTTGTGTCTGTTAGTGTGCAAAAATGGCACTAACACAGAGTCTGCACTTGCTGAAGTCTGGGAGGGAGCCAATAATCCCTTGGCCAAACCAGAGCAGATGACTTCCCTCACAGTTTCTGCACCAAGATCCCCCTCCACGCAGTCCAAACCCTGTGACTCTCTAAATCCTGCTCACACCCGCTCAGCAAAGGCTCAGTGATGCAGAGGCAGCTCTGGGCAGGAGTGGGGACTCCAGCAAGCAAGGTGGGATCTGCAACCCCAAGAAGGCAACGGCCCCGGCAAGCTGGGAAAGCACAAGTCCCACAGGATCTGGGGCAGCCGTGGCAGCCCAGGAAACAGACCCCAGCATCCCCTCTCCAGCCCCCACTGACCAACTCTGGCCCCAGCCAAGGGCATCCAGGGCTTTGTGTAGCCAAGTCCTGCAATTCCCCAAGGATGGAGCCTCCGGCGTTGCTGTCACCTCGCCTAGAGTGATGCTACCCTCACAGACGAGGAGCCAGAAGCTCCCCAGTGCCAGCCTGGGGCTGTTGCCCCTTGCATCTGAGAAGAAACTGGGTCCACCACCTCCAGCCAGGAGCCACAGGCTGCTGGTAAACACCCCTCAGCCTCCTCTTACCCATAGGGAGGGAGGCCCAGCTCCCACCCCAGCTTCCAGCGAGCCCTGTGCCCCCAAACCCAGCTATCTGCACAACCTAACCTGGTTCTGATGTCACACCTCCCTCCAGACACCACAGACACCAGCCTCAAACACTCTGCACATACAGGAACCAGGTAACCAGTGCCCACACCGTCCACCACCAATGGGCACCGCGTCGCTTGGTACCCAAGAACACACTTGCCCTATGAGGAGCGACTGAGGGAGCTGGGGTTGTTTAGCCTGAAGAAGAGGAGGCTCAGGGGAGACCTTGTTGCTCTCTACAACTGCCTGAAAGGAGGCTGTAGTCAGGCAGGGGTTGGTCTCTTCTCTCAGGTGACCGGTGACAGAACAAGAGGACACGGTCTCAAGCTTCACCAGGGGAGGTTTAGGCTCGATATTAGGAAGAAGTTCTTTACTGAGAGGGTGATTGGCCATTGGAATGCGCTGCCTGGGGAGGTGGTGGAGTCACCGTCCCTGGAGGTGTTTAAGGACAGATTGGATGAGGCTCTTAGTGCCATGGTGTAATTGACAAGTAGGAGTAGGTGTAGGTGTTGGGTCATAGGTTGGACTCGATGATCTCAAAGGTCTTTTCCAACCTTACGATACTGTGATGCACTTGCAGGGAACTGAAGATGGGCAAATGCACAGCACTGTATTGTTTTTGCTAGAAAAAAAGACACTTCAGTCATAACTTGGTCCTCCAAACAGGACCCAGAGCCACAGTGTGGGGGGGAGGAGGGGATGAATAAGTCCTGTGGCACCTGGAGACAATTCAGCAGCGGGGGGAACCAGGAGTTAGAGCAAAAGCCAGCAGAATCACAGTGTGACTTTGCTTTGTGGCTGTCAAGGCCGAGGCCCCTTCCAAAACACCAGGCAAACAGATGGGGTTAATCTGAGCAACAACGAGGGGGAACCCAAAGGGAATCAGAAGGGGCACTTAAAAATAATGAGACTCTGACATAAACCCCAAGCTCTGCTGCCAAGCGAGTACCCAGTCCCCACGAGGAGCCTTTCCTGGCGTTATGCTGGGCTCGGTGCAACAGAGGGGCTGTTTATTTATCACAGCAGATTAAAATCCAGCCCTCCCTGGCAGAAGTTCACATGCCCTCTGCAACACTGGGCGCTGCGGGAGAACCAGGCCCTTCCTGCGCTGCCAGGAGGGGCGGAAGCTCCGCTCGTGTGATTTTAAAAATACAAACCCCAAATCTCCTCTGCCCATGCAGAGCAAAACCAAGGCTTTGACTGCAATAACCCCGACGCTCTGGCCTGAGGCCACAGCTGGGACTCAGTCCCAAAACCTCTGCTATTTCTGTCCCCGTGTTACGTACCTCTGCAGACAGAGGTTTCTGCAGGGGGGAAGGAGCACTTGGAAGGCTTCGCTCAGAAACCACAGCCAAACAGGGCTTGAAAACACTTGTGCTGTCGCAGGGCCTGCACAGATACAAGATCCACAGTACAGGGTGTAAATATTTAACAAGCTTGGGTTTGAACTGCACGCATGGGTAGAGGCCAGCCCGCGCCTGCAGGTGTTCCAGGCAGGAGCCAGAACCTTTTTTTCCCCTCAAAATAAACTGGGTTTTGGTGCACTTGGCCTGCGCCAATTAAATCAAACAAAAGGAAAGCTGAAACGCAAGCCAGAGAGGCTGCTCAGCCTGGAAAACCAGTGAGTTATTGCTGTTGCAGGGAATGGTACCCTGGGAGATGTAACCCTGAACCCTGAACGAGTGGCTTTTGAGGACAGAGGTGCCCCAGTTTCCCTCGTATCTGGACTCTGCTGGTTCTCAAGCCAGGCGTGAGTTTCTTGCCCTGAGCCATCATCCACACATCCCAGGGGACAGGCAGAGGCCAGCCCACTCCTGCAGGTGTTCTAGACAAGAGCCAAAACCAGTTTTCCCCCCAAACACACAGTTCTTTTATGTATTTGGCCTGTGCCAACTAAGCCAAATGAGAGGAAAGCTGAATCACAAGCCACAGAGGCTGCTAAGGCTGCAAAACCAGTGAGTTATTCCTGCTGGAGGGAATGGTGCCCTAGGAGATGTAACCCTGAGCTCTGAGGAAGCAGCTTTTGAGGACCAAGGTGCCCCAGTTTCTCTCAAATCTGGACTCTGCTCGTTCTCGTGCTGGGTGCAAGTTGCCCACCCCAAGCCATCATCTCCACATCCCGGGGAGAGGCAGAGGCCAGCCCAGTCCTGCGGGCGTTCCAGGAGCCAGAACCAGTTTTCGCCCAAATACACCTTGTTTTGTGTGTTTAGCCTGCAGTGACTAAACCAAACAAGAGGAAAGCTTAAACACAAGCCACAGAGGCTGCTCAGCCTGAAAAACTGGTGAGGCATTCCTGCTGCAGGGAATGGTGCCCAGGGACGTGTAACCCTGAGCCCTCAGGAAGCGGCTTTTGAGGACAGAGGTGCCCCAATTTCCCTCACATCTGGACTCCACTGGTTCTCAAGCCGGGCATGAGTTACCCACTCCGAGCAATCATCCACACACAGACAAAACCGAAACGCCTCCTCCAGCCCCACAGGGCACGGGAGCCCCCACCCTCGGCTCTGCCTGGGGCCCGGCATGCTGACAGACTTCACAGAATCCTAGAGTACCCTGAGCTGGAAGGAACCCTCAAAAATCACTGAATCCAACTCCTGTCCCTGCACAAGACGCCCCAACATTCACCCCGTGGGGGGCTGAGGGCGTTGGCCAAAGGCTTCTGGAATATTGTCAGGCTGTGACTGCTTCCCTGGGAGCTGTTCCAGTGCTCCACCACCCTCTGGGGGAAGAACCTTTCCTAATGTCCAACCTCACCCTCCCCTGGCATCTTCCTGCCATTCCCTGGGGTCACGGTGAAGAGCTCAGCGCCTGCTCCCCCTCCCTCCGGCCGCTTGCCGTGAGGGGGCTGCAATTAAAAGAGGAAACCATTAGTACTGTTACCTGGGAGGGGGAAAACCGCCACCCGCCCACCCCCGGCACTTTTCGGCCGGTACCGAGCCTCGTGTGCCGGCTGAGGCCCAGCCTACTCGCTCCTCGCTCCTGTGAGCGAGCAAGGTCGGCGAAGCCGGGCAGCAGACGGAAGTGAGTGAAGCCCCGCCTCATGGAAGCGCTGATTGGTTGTCGGGCAGAGCCTCGCGCTGCGATTGGTCGAGAGCGGCAGGGCCACTAGCGGTGCCCTCACCCGCTCATCGCCTTGCTGGGCTTCATGCGCCGCGCAGCGTCCCGCGCGTCTATTGGCTAGCGGGCAGCGGGGGCGCCCTCCCAGCCAGTCGACGCCGCTCCTGCCACACTCGCCCCGCCCCCTCCCGTCAGAAGCGCGTGGCGGCGCGGGCGCCGCGGCTCTCGGCCCCGGCGGGCTGCCCCGCGCGACGGCCCCGGTACGAGCGAGCTCTCCCACCCTCGCGACGCCCCCAGAGGCTTGCACGGGCTGCAGTCCCGGCGCCGGCACTGCCCGCCCCCCCGCAGACTACCGGTCCCGGCATGCCCCGCGGCCCGCCGCCCAATCGCGGCGCGCGTTGTTGCGGGGGGCGCGGCAGGCGCTCGGGCCCCGTTTCAAGATGGCGGAGGACGGTGAGACAGCAGTGAGGCGGCCCCCGGCGAGGTCTCCACGGCCGCCGGCGGAGGAGAACGCCCACGAGCACTGTAGCGACTGCGAGAATGAGGCGGAGCGCGGCTGCAGCCGGGGGTGAGCGGCGGCGGCCGGGGCGGCCGGGCCCATTCAGGCGGGCAGCGGCCGGGAAGTGCGCGACGCCCCGCCCCTCAGTCCACTGATTGGCTGCCGGGCGGCGGCGCCCGCAACGATTGGTTGACCTGCCCGTCAGTCTGGCCGGTGGGGCGGGCTCATTCACACAGGCTGTGGGAGCGTGCTCCGAAGCTAAGCAGGGTCGGGCCCGTCCGCGGCGTGGATGGGGAGCCGGGGCGTGGTTCAACGGGGCGGCCAGAAAGAGATCACGAGTGCCCCCTTTTTTTGGCAGAAGTGAGCCCAGTTCGCAGCTCTTGTTGTCCTGGCGTTGCGGTGTGTCTGTTCGTAGTCTTTCCCTATCTACTGGATGATCCATAAAGTCCCTTCCAACCCAAACCGTTCTATGAAGGTGCAAGGTCAGACAGAGCTGGCTCCAAACGCTAATCAGGAGAGATTTGGTTCTTGTGGAGTTTGTAATAACATTAAAATGAGTCCTTGGGAAGTGGTAGAGTATGCATAAGATTTCTGAGAAAATGTATACATAGGCACGTAAGTGGGACATATACTCTGTCCCCAGCTCTTGTCTCGTTACACACGGTTCATGGAAACGTTTCCCTTGTACATCCTGAAATAACGGCTGGTGCATCCTTCCAGCACCAGCCCCGTCACCCTCCCCGCATCTCAGGTGGCACAGGGTGGAGGCATGGCTGGGTGTGTTACCCTGCTCTGCAGCCACCCCTGCGTCCTGCAGGAACCGATTTCAGTACAGGTTGGGGAACGATGTGATTGGGAGTCGCCCTGAGGAGAAGGACTTGGGGTGCTGGGGGAGGAGAAGCTCGACAGGAGCCGCAACGGGCGCTCCCAGCCCAGAAACCAACGGTGCCCTGGGCTGCACCCAAAGCAGCGCGGGCAGCAGGGGAGGGAGGGGATTCTGCCCCTCTGCTCCGCTCTGGGGAGACCCCACCTGGAGCCCTGGGTCCAGTTCTGGAATCCCCAGCATAAGGAGATGGAGCTGTTGGAGCGAGTCCAGAGGAGGCCACGGAGATGATCCAAGGGCTGGAGCCCCTCTGCTGTGAGGAGGCTGAGAGAGCTGGGGTTGTTCAGCCTGGAGAGGAGAAGGCTCTGGGGAGACCTTAGAGCAGCCTCCAGTGCTGAAAGGGCTCCAGGAAAGCTGGGGAGGGGCTTTTCCCAGTGGTCTGGAGTGACAGGATGAGGGGGAACGGCTTTAAATTGGAAGGAGGAAGATTTAGATTGGACATTGGGAAGAAATTATTCACGCTGAGGGTGGGGAGGCCCTGGCCCAGGGTGCCCAGAGCGGTGGTGGCTGCCCCATCCCTGGAGGTGTTCCAGGCCAGGTTGGATGGGGCTTGGAGCCCCCTGATGCAGTGGGAGGTGTCCCTGCCCATGGCAGGGGGTGGCACTGGCTGGGCTTTGAGCTCCTTCCAACCCAAACCATTCCATGATTTTGTGTACCCATCCCATTGTTATCTTTATACAGCGCAGGGTTTGGCACAGCTCAGCCGGCCACGTCTCGTGGTTCAAGGACCGTGGGCTCCAGAGGTGTGGAATGGTAAAATAAGGACAACGAGGCTGAGAGCAAGCGCGTGCCATGAGGCAGGGCCTTATCCAGGCAGGAAGGATCAAAAATCCCTAATGCAATACCTGCCTTACTCACTGCCTTAATTAATGAGGAGCAGAGCAGCCTCGCCGTGCCTGTGGTTTGCATGAGAATCATAGAATCGTAAAATGGTTTGGGTTGGAAGGGACCTTAAAGATCATCCAGTTCCAACCCTAAAGAGGCTTTGTTCTCATTCACTCTTGTTTTGCCCTCGGCAGGGCAGGGATTGTCATGTATTTCCAGAGGTTTTACACCTTGTGCTTGGCACATCGGAGCTTCACCAGGCTCTTCCTCCCACTCACCTGGTGCCCCAGCAGCTGCATCCCAGCCCTGAGACACAGAGACCGTTGAGTGGAAGAGCTCTTCTCCCTCCCTTGGCAGCTTTCTGTAGGCGATCCCGCAGGGAATGGAAGGTCACAGAATCACAGAATCGTTTGGTTGGAAAAGACCCTTGAGATCGTCAAGTCCAACTGCACCAATCCACTACTAAACCATCCCTGAGCACCTCAGCTACCTGTCTTTTGAACCCCTCCAGGGATGGGGACTCCCCAACCTCCCTGGGAGCCTCTGCCAGGGCCTGAGGTGTCTAATCTGAACCTGCCCTGGTGCAACCCCCACCTCCCCACCCCCTCCTTTCAGGCAGTTGTAGGCAGCGATGAGGTCTCCCCTCAGCCTCCTCTTCTCCAGGATAAACAGCCCCAGGTCCCTCAGCTGCTCCTCACAACCCTTGTTCTCCAGCCCCTTCCCCAGCTCCGGTGCCTTCTCTGGACGCGCTCCAGCCCCTCAAGGTCCTTCTTGGAGTGAGGGGCCCAAAACTGAACCCAGGATTTGAGGTGCAATTATTTGAGGTCACACAAGAAGTCTCACAGAGGTTTTTTTTATGACAGCGCAGGTGCCGGGTTGTTCCCATTGCTGTGGCACCGAGTCTCTGTAATAGGTTTAGTTCAGCTCGGGGAGATTTTTCTTGTCTCTGCCTCTGACTTGATTAGGTTTGTGCAAACCAGAGCCAAGCAGAGAGGAGGAGCGGTGCTTAGTCACCGTTTCTGCCCAGCCCAGCGGTGCAGCCTGCCAGGAGAAGGTCTGGTCTAGAGCCCTCATCGTGTTCCAGTGGGCCATTGCGCCTTCAGCAACCTCAAGGAGTTAAAAAAGTTGTTCCCTGCCCCAACCTGGGTGAGGGTGGAAGAGCAGCAAGTTGAGCAGTGACAAATCATAGAATCATAGAACGTCCTTGAGTTGGAAGGGACCTACAAAGATCATCACATCAAACTCCCGTCCCTGCACAGGACACCCCAACATTCACCCTGTGGGACTGAGGGTGTTGGCCAAACCCTTCTGGAATATTGTCAGGCTGTGGCTGCTTCCCTGGGAGCTGTTCCAGTGCTCCACCACCCTCTGGGGGAAGAACCTTTCCCTAATGTCCAGCCTGACCCTGCCCTGGTACTCGGGGAGTGTAGGGGAGGCCTCATCCCTGGAAACACTCAAGGTCAGGTTGGATGGGGCTCCGAGCAACCTGACTGAGTTAAAAATGTCCCTGCTCCTGCAGCAGGGTTGGACTGCATGACCTGTAAAGGTCTCTTCCAACTCAAACCATTCTATGATTCAGAGAGTTTGGATCACTTGGGAAATCACGTTAAGAGCGTGGCTGATGGGCACAGCAATAATGAGGGAGGTGCCTGGCAAACCTCCTGTCCCCCTCAAAACCTGCCGGGGAATCCACCCAGGAGAGAAGAGACCAAGCAGTTAGAAAAGTGGTGGTTCCTTTCTTAATCCACATGGACTCCATTGATCTCGTACCATTGCGTTACACTGGAGTGTGGGAGCCTTTCTGCTCACCCCAAAACTGGGGCAGGAGAAGTGGGTGGGCAGTGTGATGCTTGGCATCCTGCCCTGGCCAGTTTGAGTCGGGAGTCAGAATCATGGAATGGGTTGGGTTGGAAGGGACCTCCAAGCCCATCCAGTGCCACCCCCTGCCATGGGCAGGGACACCTCCCACTGCATCAGGGGGCTCCAAGCCCCATCCAACCTGGCCTGGAACACCTCCAGGGATGGGGCAGCCACCACTGCTCTGGGCACCCTGCGCCAGGGCCTCCCCACCCTCACTGTGAAGAATTTCTTCCTGATGTCCAGCCTAAATCTTCCTCCTTCCAATTTAAAGCCGTTCCCCCTCATCCTGTCACTCCAGGCCCTTGGAAAAAGCCCCTCCCCAGCTTTCCTGGAGCCCCTTTCAGCACTGGAGGCTGCTCTAAGGTCCCCCCAGAGCCTTCTCCTCTCCAGGCTGAACAACCCCAACTCTCTCAGCCTCCTCACAGCAGAGGGGCTCCAGCCCTTGGATCATCTCTGTGGCCTCCTCTGGACCCGCTCCAACAGCTCCATCTCCTTCTTATGTCACCGAGTCTTGGCTTGGGGATTTAAAACATAAAACTATCACTTAGCGAGAGCGATGCTTCCTTTCCTTTTAAGGACAGGAAAGAGGAATTGAGCTTCCTTTGCCTCGGTCCCGTGTCAGCTCTGGGATGTGGCTGCACCACTCTCCACTGCCGCCAGACCTGTTTTTATGTAGAATCACAGCATGACCTGACTTGGAAGGGACCCACAAGATCATCGCATCCAACTCCAGTCCCTCACAGGACACCCCGACGTTCACACCGTGGGGCTGAGGGCGTTGGCCAAAGGCTTCTGGAATATTGTCAGGCTGTGCCTGCTTCCCTGGGGAGCTGTTCCAGTGCTCCACCACCCTCTGGGGGAAGAACCTTTCCTAATGTCCAACCTAACCCTGCCCTGGCATCTTCCTGCCATCCCCTCCAGTCCCATCATGGGTCACCAGAGAGAAGAGCTCAGCTCCCGTTTCCCCTCCATCCCTTGGGAGAAGGCAGGGAACAGCCATGAGATCCCCTCGGTCTCCTCTTCTCCAGCTGAACAGACCAAGGGACTTCAGCCTCTCCTCACACGCCTTCCCCTCAGACCCTTCCCCAGCTTTGTGGCCTCCTCTGGACGCTCTCCAGGACTTTGATGGCCTTTTTGTCCTGTGGTGCCCAAACTGCCCCCAGTGCTCGAGGTGGGGCCTCCCCAGTGCAGAGCAGAGCGGGACAATCCCCTCCCTCTCCCAGCTGGCGATGCCGTGCTGGATGCCCCCCAGGACACGGTTGCCCTCTTGGCTACCAGGGCACTGTTGGCTCATGGCCAACTTGCCATCGCCCAGAACTCCCAAGTGTCTCTCCACAGGGCTCTCCAAGCTTTCCTTTGGAGAAGGCTTCTGCTGTGTCTCCAGTGCCTGCAGAGGGTTTGTTCCTGCTGTGGATAGAAGGTGCTGGAAGAGCAAGGACACCAGCACAGGGCTCGCTCCTTGGGGCTCCTGTGAGCCCGCTGGGATCTCTCAGTTCACAGGCAGAGCTGGGACCAAGGGATTGAGCTCCAGATGAGATGAATCTGTTGTTGGCAAAATCACCTGGGAAAGTGGCTTGGGGTGGGAAAAGTTCCTGGAGGTTCCTGTAGCACAAACTGGATGGAGTGTTGGGAAGCAAAGGGACTCTTCCTGATGGGACAGCGAGCAGGTGCCTGGTTTGGTGATCTCAGCCTGCACTTCATAGAATCGCCTGGTTGGAAAAGACCTTTGGGATCATCGAGTCCAACCGTAGATGTCCACTACTAAACCATCCCTGAGAAACTCACCCATCCATCTTTTAAACACCTCCAGGGATGGAGACTCCGCCACCTTCCTGGGCAGTCGTTCCAGTGCCCGAGAAGTGAAGAAATTTTTCCTGATGTCCAATCTGACCCTGCCCTGGGGCAACTTGTGGCCATTTCCTCTCATCCTGTCACCTGGGAGAAGGGACCAACACCCACCTCCCCACCCCCTCCTTTCAGGCAGTTGTAGACAGGGATGAGGTCTCCGCTCAGCCTCCTCTTCTCCAGGCTCTTACACCTAAGGGGATGTGTTGGGACAACCACCGTGCTCCGACACGTGGAACTCATCTTGGAGCGTTGTGTGGAGCCCAAGAGTGGCACGCTCGGCTGTGGGACCTACTCTCCACCATCTGCAGAGCCTCCCTGCTCTCTCCAGCCCCTAATGAGCTTACAGCCTAAGCACCGCGCCCGATTAGCCCCAGGATTTTCTGGCATCTAAATATGGAGCAGGGATCTACTCCTTCTCATGGGACACCTTTCAAGCAAAGCTGTGTTGTGGAGGAGCTGAAAAAAGCACAAACCCTTGTCCAAAGCCATCTTCCCAGTTGGCTTTTGAGGAAGAACCAGCAGCGTTTGGTACCGGTTGTTGCTGGAGGTGGGAGGTGGTCTGAGAGCCCGAGGCCGTGTTTTGTTTTGCGTAATGGAAGATGGATTTCAGTCGCTGCAGTGCGTGCGCCATGGAAAGTAGTTTAAACATCAGGAAGAAATTCTTCACGCTGAGGGCGGGGAGGCCCTGGCCCAGGGTGCCCAGAGCAGTGGTGGCTGCCCCATCCCTGGAGGTGTTCCAGGCCAGGTTGGATGGGGCTTGGAGCCCCCTGATGCAGTGGGAGGTGTCCCTGCCCATGGCAGGGGTGGCACTGGGTGGGCTTTGAGATCCCTTCCAACCCAAACCATGCTGTGATTCTAAACAGACTCTAAAATAGTGGAAACCTATAATTGTTGCTACTCTGGGATGGACCTTTGGGGTTTCCAGCATTTTCCTTTGGTGGTGACTTCTCTGCCGGGTTGATTTTCATCTCCTGGCTGGAGCAGGGCCCTTCCCCACATCACAGCACCTGGGAATGCAGAACCTCTTGCCACCTTTATGCCACCTTGATTTCTTCCAGGTCACGGTGGCTTTGCTCATAAATCAAGGAGGCTTTTTCTCATCTCCTTCACCTGCGCGTGCAGCGCAGGGGTGATGCGCTATCGCTTGGGCTGAACTCATTAGCGACAAGTTGGGAGTTCCCAGCTCAGATGGATGAGACAAAGCGACACCAACTGAATGCGCAGGGGCTGGGAGGGTTTTGTTTGTCACACCTGACACCCACAGCGTCCCGATGCAGAGGTGACTTAGGAGAACGTGTCCATCTTTGGAAGGGGTGGCTTTGCGTCTGCCCTGGGACGTGCTCTCCTTGTGCCATTGCTTTGTGGTGTTACAATTGGTATGAAATGAGTTCCGTGTGTTTCTTGCAGCTCACGGTGGATGCTTTGGCTCATCCCAGGCATGGAAGCAAGATCTGCCAGGTCTTGCTCCTCTGCAAGGAGTTAAGAAAAACCCCCATCGCACATTTGTCACCAAAATCGATAGCGGTGTCAGCGCCGCTTTGTCGTAATTACTTTTGCTGTCAGGTTGGAGCTCGCCTCTCCCGGGAGGAGATGAAGTGGTGGGAGGAGAGGTGAGGGGTCCTTCCCAGGGATGCTGAGTCCGTGGGATGCAGCTCCTCCCTCTGCTTCGCTGCAAAGCACTTCTGGAGATTCAGAGAGTCACAGCATGACCTGAGTTGGAAGGGACCCATGAGGATCATCAAGTCCAACTCTTGTCCCTGCACAGGACACCCCAATACTCACACCGTGGGGCTGAGGGCATTGGTCAAAGGCTTCTGGAATATTGTCAGGCTGTGACTGCTTCCCTGGGAGCTGTTCCAGTGCTCCACCAACCTCTGGGTGAAGAGCCTCTACAAGAAGAAGTGGGGGGGCTTCTCTTGGAGCTCTCTTTTGCAGAGCAGCTCGCCATGCGTGGCCGCTTGTTGCCTGTGTTGGTGAGCAAACACTTACTGCCTCCCTCCTGCTGTTTCACATGGGTCTCTGCTCATAGACAGGAATCTTCTTCCCCAGCAAGTGCCATCTGTTGAGGCTTTGCCCGAGGAAAACCTTCCCCAGCTCAGCTTCTCCCTGTCCTGCAAACCAGGCGTCTCTGCTCCGCAGGGCAACGTTTGTCCATCGCATCGGGTTTCTGCACCATGAGTGTCATAAAACCGCTTCTCTATTCGCTTTTCTCTTATTTCCAATCTCCCTTCCTGCTCAGCCCAGGGAATTTTTAAACCTTATTCCCCTCCCATCTCTCTCCTTTTCCTGGCATTGCTGAAATAAATAGTTGGATGCTGCTCCAACTTCTTTTCCAGCATTCCTTCTTTCCTTTCCCTGCACCTCTCTCTTCATGTCTTGTGTTTGGAAAAGACATTAAACTGGTCCAGGAGTGGGTGGTACCTGGGGGTTTCCAGGCTGGCCAGTGGTTTGGATTCACCATCTGGGCAGCTCAGAGCTGTGGGGTTGTCCCTGCTTTGAAAGCACTGATTATTTTGGGTGTGCGAGGAAGGAGACGCCTCTGTATCATAAACGATCATAGAATCATGGAATGGGTTGGGTTGGAAGGAACCTCAAAGCCCATCCAGTCCGACCACCTGCCATGGGCAGGGACACCTCCCACTGGGTCAGGGGGCTCCAAGCCCCATCCAACCTGGCCTGGAACACCTCCAGAGGTTCCACCACTCTTTCAGTAAAGAAATATTCCCTACTATCCAATCTAACCCTCCTCTGGCAAAACTTGAGGCCATTTCCTCTCGTCCTATCAGTCCTTGGGAGAAGAGCCCAGCACCCACCTCGCCACAACCTCCTTTCCAGGAGCTTCAGAGAATGATGAGGTCTCCCCTCAGCCTCCTCTTCTCCAGGATAAACAGCCCCAGGTCCCTCAGCTGCTCCTCACAACCCTTGTTCTCCAGCCCCTTCCCCAGCTCCGGTCCCTTCTCTGGACGCGCTCCAGCCCCTCAGGGTCCTTCTTGGAGTGAGGGGCCCAAAACTGAACCCAGGATTCGAGGTGCGGCCTCACCAGCACCGAGTGCAGGGGCCGATCCCTTCCCTGCCCCTGCTGCCACCCCATGGCTGAGCCAAGCCAGGAGGCTGGTGGCCTTCTTGGCCACCTGGGCCACTGCTGGCTCATGTTCAGCTGTTTTCGACCAGCACCTCCAGGCAGCTGCCAGCCAGCTCTTCAGCCACTCTTCTCCAATCTTTTAGCTGCACAGGATTGTTGTGCCCCAAGTGCAGGACCCAGTGTTTGGTGTGGTGTCCGTGACCACCGGCCCTTCCTTGGGGCCTGCTCTGGCTGCAGTGCTTTATCTTCATGGCTGGCCTAGTGTTTGCTGGTCCCACATCCAACCTTGGGCTCAGAGAGGAGGAAAATCCCTAAGTTGGGCATCCCTGCTGCTCTGCAGGGTGGGTTTGGGCGTGTGGGACCGAGGAGGGTGATTTAAGGGCAAAGACCCAGTCACCATCACCAAGCAAACCTGTGAGGTGGGAGGTGTCAGCGTGGGTCCCCTTTCGAGGCTCGGTGCTGGCAGGGATGCCAGGGAGAGAGCGTGTGGCCGTGCACCTCGTGTTCCCCCTTCTGGAGACTTGGACTTGGAGCAGGGAGCTTGGGTTTTCTTTAGAAACCCCATCAATGTTCTCCCGTAAAAGAAAGGCTCCAATGATGTTTCTTTTGTTCCTTAGTGGCTTGAGTCCAGCGAATGACAGCGGAGCCAAAAAGAAGAAAAAGAAACCGAGACGGAAGAAAGAGAAAGGAGGGGATCACCCCGACCAGGCGCAGGATCAGGCGGTGAAGGTGACTGAGCCCTTCCCAGAATCATAGAATCATGGAATGGGTTGGGTTGGAAGGGACCTCAAAGCCCAGCCAGTGCCACCCCCTGCCATGGGCAGGGACACCTCCCACTGCATCAGGGGGCTCCAAGCCCCATCCAACCTGGCCTGGAACACCTCCAGGGATGGGGCAGCCACCACTGCTCTGGGCAACCTGGGCCAGGGCCTCCCCACCCTCACTGTGAAGAATTTCTTCTCAATGTCCAATCTAAACCTTCCCCCTTCCAATTTAAAGCCGTTCCCCCTCATTCTGTCACTCCAAGCCCTTGGAAAAAGCCCCTCCCCAGCTTTCCTGGAGCCCCTTTCAGCACTGGGAGCTGCTCTAAGGTCTCCCTGGAGCCTTCTCTTCTCCAGCTGAACAACCCCAACTCTCCCACCCTGCACAACATCCAGCTCCACCCTGAACCTCTCTGAGGTAGCTTAGGTCAAGGTAAGAGTCTTCCAGTCCGGGTTTTAGGCACTTGGCTGCTCAAAAAACTTAAGATTTAGGGTAATTTCCCAGCCTGGATGCGTGCATGGGAATTCCCGTGGCTGTGGGAGGTGTTTGCAGAGCAGCCCATGGTAACTGAGGTCCTTGGCTGGGTGTCCCAGCCCGTTCCTGCTCTGTGGTGAAAGGGTCAGCCTGGCGCCTCCGATTGATTCCTTCCAGACAGCAGCTGCCTCCTGGCGGGCAGGGATCCACCACGCTGCCCACTGCCAGCTCCCTCTCCCGCCCCCAGCCAGCACAACAAACCCTTCTCCTACTTGGACAACAGCTGATGTTGTTGAGTTTTGCTTCATTAACATAAGAAAACAGCAGCCAGGGCAGAGCAGGGGCTGTTTTACCCCTCTTGGCTTTGCCCAGTCCTGACAAGCAGCTCCTTTGTCTAGGACCACGGGATGCGCAAGGTTTGTCCCTCCCAGTGCTGGCAGTCACCCCTCTTGTCCCCTCTGGGCCAGTGGCAGGGGACAAACACCCAGATCTGCTCATCTCTAGAGGCTCTTTGCTGTCTGATTCCCAGCTCCCATCCAAATATTGCTAATATTTTGTCCTTCTGCCTGCAGAAAGCATTAAATTGGGGCTTTGAGTGTTTGAGATTTCATGGGGAATTAGGGAGGAGCTGAGATTGTGGATTCTGCTCAGAGCTGCCCACCCTGCTTGGGGAGGAGGAGGAAAGTGTCATAGGATCATGGAATGGGTTGGGTTGGAAGGGACCTCAGAGCCCATCCAGTGCCACCCCCTGCCATGGGCAGGGACACCTCCCACTGCATCAGGGGGCTCCAAGCCCCATCCAACCTGGCCTGGAACACCTCCAGGGATGGGGCAGCCACCACTGCTCTGGGCACCCTGGGCCAGGGCCTCACCACCCTCATTGTGAAGAATTTCTTCTCAATGTCCAATCTAAACCTTCCCCCTTCCAATTTAAAGCCGTTCCCCCTCATCCTGTCACTCCAGGCCCTTGGAAAAAGCCCCTCCCCAGCTTTTCTGGAGCCCCTTTCAGCACTGGGAGCTGCTCTGAGGTCTCCCTGGAGCCTTCTCTTCTCCAGGCTGAACAACCCCAACTCAGCCTCCTCACAGCAGAGGGGCTCCAGCCCCCAGATAGTCTTTGTAGCCCTCCTTCACCTCCTCAGCCTCTCCACCTTGTCCTGGTACGCAGTGCCCAGGAGGCTCCTCTGGAAGCTGCAGTTTACAGATACGGCTCCAGCTTAGATGGAGGAGGCTGAGGCAGTGAGTGGCAAAAGCCAGCACAGAAAGCCCAACCATGGGGTATGAGTCGACCCAGGGTGTCAGCCAAGCCAAGCCAAGGTGTTTGGGCCTTGCAGCACCCTCCTGAATGAAGATCCTCAATCCCCTTCTACCCAGGAGTGGGTAGAAACCAGAGTGAGGTGTGTGGTGGGCGCCTGGTAAAAGGGTTGATCCATCTCATAGAGGTTCTGAGAGGACCCAGGCTAGGAAGTGAGTCCTCTCCCTACTCTTCCCTTTCAGGATCAGCTCCAGGTTCTCCTAATGAGGAGCTGAAATACAGACCTCATGGCTCTGCTTACTCATTTTTGTCTTTCAATCCTTCTTTTCTGCCCTCAGGTGAACTCTTTACCTGCTGAGAGGATCCAGGAGATTCAAAAAGCCATCGAGCTCTTCTCTGTAGGTCAAGGCCCTGCCAAAACCATGGAGGAAGCCAGCAAGAGGAGCTACCAGTTCTGGGACACGCAGCCGGTGCCCAAGCTAGGTACGTACAGCCCCGTGGGAGAAGCGTTGTGGTCTCCAGGCTGTCCAAGAAAGCCCTCAAAGAAACTGTTCTGTGCCCAGCAGACAAGTCCCTGGATGGCCCCTCGGTGCTGTCCTATCTGGGGCTTCAAAGGCATCGATGACACTAGTCCACTGCTCAGCGTCGCGGACTGAGCAGCCAGCGCTGCCGCCAGGGAGCCGGGCAGGCAGCTGGGGGGTCAAGAGGGACGAGGAGCTGGTTCAGACATATGATTTGATGCCTCCTGCATTTGGTCCTCCCTCAGTCTCAGTCTTTAGCCCTTGGATTAGGTCTCCCCAACTCTCTGTGCCAGAGTTTCATGTGGGATGCTGCCAGCCTCCCTCTTGCTAAGTCGTAGAATCATGGAATCTTTAAGTCTGGAAAAGACCTCTCAGCTCGTCCAGCCCCACCGTCCCTGCTAAACCACGTCCCCACGTGCCACGGCCACACACTTCTTGAACCCCTCCAGGGATGGAGACTCCCCCACTACCCTGGGCAGCCTCTGCCAGGGCTTCACCACTCTGCCAGTAAAGAAATGTTTCCTAATATTCAATCTAAACCTTCCCTGGTGCAACTTGAGGCCATTTCTTCTCATCCCATCACTTCTTACTTGGGAGAAGGGACCAGTACCCAGGGTCTCCTAGGGATGTGGACCTCCCCAGCTCTCTCCTTTCTGGGGACCCTTCCCAGGAAGGAGTCCTTAGTGGGTTGAGACGGGGCCAGCCCACGACTGGAGCCATTCAGGGAAGCAGCTCCACATGCTGAGCTGCCACGTCATTGCTTTGCTGGGCTCACATCAGTCTTGAACCTGAGCAGGTGCTGGGGCTGGTTTGGGAGAGGGAAGCCCAAACCCAAGCTGCCGTGCTGATCTAAAGATGGGGAATCCCATCCTTTTGTCCCCTCTTCCCGCTGCGAACAGCCCGGTTCTGCTTCCCAACTCTAGAGCTTCCTCCAGCCCTTTCTCCTGGTTGCTCCTGACGCTGTCAGCTTGCATCAAAAGCCATCTGTGAGCTGAAACGAGGTGTTTCTCAGCGTGGCAGGAGCTCTTGGAAGCTGAGCAGATCTGATAGGAAGAAGATCGCGCTGCCATGGAGCTGCGTGGCTGGAAGGCTCTTGTTCCTGAGCTAATTGGAGCAAACCTGGGGTGCCTGGGATTGCTTCATTTAACTCTCTTCACCCAGTCTCTGCATCGCCCACCGAAATCCACGCAGAGCTCAGAAGAACCAGAGAATGAAACCAAGCCTGTAGTTTCTGGATTTTGCTGAAGCTTGGCCTGGCTTCAGACTGGCTGCTCGGTGATTTCCTTTGTGGGGTTGTGTCCGACCCCTCTTGCCGCGGACACGGTGTGTGATTCCCTGTTGGAGATGTCAGCACAACCTGAGGTTTCTCTGGTCTCAAAGACAGTTTTCTGGGAGCGATGGTCTCAGCTTCGTGCTGGGAAAATCACACTGAGACACCCCAGGCGTGGGTTTACGGGAGACATCAAAGCCTGATCTTGTGTTTGCCCTTTCTTCCAGAGGATTCTGGATATCGAATCACAGAATGGTTTGTGTTGGAAGGGACCTCAAAGCCCATCCACTTCCACCTCCCCTGCCATGGGCAGGGACACCTCCCACTGCATCAGGGGGCTCCAAGCCCCATCCAACCTGGCCTGGAACACCTCCAGGGATGGGGCAGCCACCACTGCTCTGGGCACCCTGGGCCAGGGCCTCCCCACCCTCACAGCAAAACATTTCTCCCCTAGATCTCATCTCCGTCTCCCCTTTTGCAGCTGAAAACCGTTCGCCTCATCCTGTCCCTGCACTCCCTGATCCAGAGCCCCTACCCAGCTTTCCTGGAGCCCCTTTCAGCCCTGGGAGCTGCTCTGAGGTCTCCCCAGAGCCTTCTCTTCTCCAGGCTGAACAACCCCAACTCTCTCAGCCTCCTCACAGCAGAGGGGCTCCAGCCCTTGGATCACCTTCATGGCCTATGACAAAATCATTTCTGCTTGGGTAGACCCTGGAGGAATGGTGGAAGGTATCTGGGAGAAGGAGAGGCACAAATCAACCTTCTCCATACACCAAACTGCTGGCTGCACTCTGGCTCCTGACCCCTCGCTGGGTCCCTGTGTCTCCCGTTGTCCTTGGAAGGACGCTGGGACACACAGCGTTTCACACCCCAGGCTGTTTAGGGTCAGGTAACAAAAGTGCTGTTGGATTTTTGGGGGCTGGATTTCAGAGCAGTTCAACACCTGCTCCAAACAGAGAGGGCGACCAAGGGTGAGCAGGAAACTGCTCTGGGTGGGTGTGATGGGGGCGGTTCTTGCTGTGGGCTTCTCTTGTCATAGAATCGCAGAATGACCTGAGTTGGAAGGGACCCACAAGGATCATTCAGTCCAAATCCCGTCCCGCACAGGACACCCCAACATTCACCCCGTGGGACTGAGGGTGTTGTCCAAAGTCTTCTGGAATGTTGTCAGACTGTGACTGCTTCCCTGGGAGCTGTTCCAGTGCTCCACCACCCTCTGGGGGAAGAACCTTTCCCTAATGTCCAACCTAACCCTGCCCTGGCATCTTCCTGCCATTCCCTCCAGTCCCATCATGGGTCACCAGAGAGAAGAGCTCAGCGCTTGCTCCTCTTCCTTCCCTTGTGAGGAAACAGCAAACTGCGATGAGATCCCCTCAGTCTTCCCCAGGCTGAACAGACCAAGGGACTTCAGCCTCTGCTCATACGCCTTCCCCTCAGACCCTTCCCCAGCTTTGTGGCCTCCTCTGGACGCTCTCCAGGAGTCCGATGTCCTTTTTGTACTGTCCTTTTTATATATTCTTCACCTCCTCATTGCCTGGAAACCTTTTCAGTCCCTTCTGAAGGGAATTCCTAGCTAGCACAACGCGCTTCTCTTGGCAGCGCTCGAACGATGCCGCTGTGTTGACATCCCCAAGAAAGCCGGTGCTTGAGCCGACGTCTCTTGGCTGAATCAGGCGCTTTAGGAGTTGGTGGTTGGTCAACAAGAGTTGTCTTGTTCACTGCAGCTTTTCTTTAAGCACGGGAAACCCTAACTCTTGCCAAATGGCAGTGACCAGAGTTGGCAGGGAGAGAGCAGCATCCGATGGAGCAGCTCATGGGAAAGCGCTGGTCGAGACTGGGATTGTGGGTATAGGGAAGGATAAGGCATCACCTGTGGACCTGGAGGACGTTGCTCTGAACCGTTTGGTCGCCTCCTCTCTGCTCTGCCATTGCCCCTGAAAGAGGAGTTCTGGTTCCTTTGAACGCACTGACCGCGTGGCACATCCCAAACCAGATGGGGGAATGTCAGTCCCTAGGTGGCCGCAGCAGAGTTGTGGGGTGGGAGGGCACACTGGGGGAGTGAGGTCATGCTGGGGAACTGGGGCACATTGGTCACTGGATCGAGGTGACGTGGAGGCTTGGTTTCAGATAGCAGAGAGCGTCTTCATGGCTCCCTGCTCTCTTCCAGGAGAAGTGGTCAACACCCACGGTCCCGTTGAGCCGGACAAAGACAATATCCGCCAGGAACCGTACACCTTGCCCCAGGGCTTCACCTGGGACGCCCTGGACCTTGGGGACAGAGGCGTGGTGAGTACAGGCAGCTCGGCACACGCGTGTTGGGAGGGCGTCTCTGTTGCACTATCAGCAGCTCCATGCTTGAACTGCCCAGGATGGTTTTGGGGACGGGAACCTGTCTGTCACCACACCAAGCAACTCCAGCTCAGTGCTCACACCATCTGCTTGGAGATGGATGGGTCTGGCTTCCCCCACCGTGCAGGCAGCTCTCACTCATCCCATGTTGGCCTGGTTTCTTCATGGTGATGAGCAGGGACTTCTCCACAAACTCTTTCAGTGTAAGGTTGCCTGAAGCCAAGAGTTTCCCCTTAGGAAGACTCTCCAGACCATGACCCACCTCCCTGGGAGATCACCCAAGGGCAGCAGGACTTATCCATATGTCCTGCTGCTTCCTTGCACCGGTTCAGGAGCCTGAGCAGGGCGACCTGCTGGGAGCAGCGACACGGCTGCGTGTGACAGGTCCCATCTGAGCACAATGGGAGGCTGCGACGGCTGAATAACTCTTGTGACCTGCTTGGTGTCTCCTACTGTAGCTGAAAGAGCTCTACACGCTTCTGAACGAGAACTACGTGGAGGACGACGACAACATGTTCCGGTTCGATTATTCTCCCGAGTTCCTGCTGTGGTGAGTGGCACCACGACCATGGAGCAGAAGGTGTTGGATGCTCGCAAGCCTGATCCCGGTGACCCCGCTTCGGCTGCCGTTGCTTGTCCCATCTCACTTTTCTGAAATCTCCCTTCTCCATCTGTCACCACGTGTGGTGTTCCAGGCTCACTGCGAGAGGGGTCTCTCACCCAGCCCTGCTCACCTGTGGCTTCTTTGAGATATGGGAGCCTAAAACTGGACCTTTCCCTCCTTGGTTTGGTCCCCCAAGTGTTTGTAAAACTCTCGGTAGCTGAGGAGCTTCACAGTGCCCCGAGATGTAGGATGAAGGTGGCTGCCAAGTGATGTTGCCAGTGATAACACTTGGAGACCTCTTGCAGCGGAGCGTTCGTGAATCAGAATCACAGAATGGGTTGGGTCGGAAGGGACCTCAAAGCCCACCCAGTGCCACCCCCCTGCCATGGGCAGGGACATCTCCCACTGGATCAGGGGGCTCCAAGCCCCATCCAGCCTGGCCTGGAACTCCTCCAGGGATGGGGCAGCCACCACTGCTCTGGGCACCCTGGGCCAGGGCCTCCCCACCCTCGTTGTGAGCAGTTTCTTCCTCGTGTCCAATCTAAATCTTCCCCCCTCCAATTTAAAGCTGTCCCCGCTCATCCTGTCACTCCAGGCCCTTGGAAAAAGCCCCTCCCCAGCTTTCCTGGAGCCCCTTTCAGCACTGGAGGCTGCTCTAAGGTCTTCTTGGAGCCTTCTCTTCTCCAGGCTGAACAACCCCAACTCTCTCAGCCTGTCCTTGTAGCAGAGGTGCTCCAGCCCTTGGATCATCTCCGTGGCCTCCTCTGGACCCGTTCCAGCAGTTCCATCTCCTTCTTATGTTGGGGATTCCAGAACTGGACCCAGGACTCCAGGTGGGGTCTCCCCAGAGCGGAGCAGTGGGGGAGAATCTCCCCCCTTGCCCTGCTGACCATGGTTTTCCTTCCGTGTCATCAGTGAGACCTTCCCTTGGCCACAGAGCTCGGGAAATCCCCCCCATCCCAGCAGTCCTGCCTTGTCACATCTTTGTAACCCTCTCATCCTCCTGCCTGTGCACCCACAGCTGCGTTGGGCAGTCGGAGCAGAACAGGGGGCATCCCAGGGTGGGGTGGCAGGAGCAGGTACATGGGGACCTTAAGTGGACATGACTTCTGACCTGTGTCTCTTCTCCAGGGCGCTGCGTCCTCCAGGCTGGTTGCCCCAGTGGCACTGTGGAGTCCGAGTTGTCTCCAGCAAGAAACTGGTTGGATTTATCAGTGCGATTCCCGCCACTATCCACATCTACGACAGGTGAGTGCTGCTCGGCTGCCTTTTTCTGCCCCTTGAAGGCACGTGGGGCTTCCAGAAAGCACTCAGAAGGTCCAGCTGTGTTGTCCTTCATCCTTCCTGACCAACTGAGCCAGCTCTAGGCCTTTTGAGCCATGGAGATGCTCTGCTGCTTGGAGGAGAGGGTGGGGATATTTAACGTGGGCAGCGGCCGTGAAGGCTGTTTTCCTCAAAGAGTGAGGTCAGCGCAGAGCTCTGGCTTTCAGAAGTCCTCCAGAGCAGGATGGAGATGATTTTCCCTGGGAAAACGTTAGATAACAGCTTAAGGGAGAGTTCTCCAAACCCAACCCTTGCCCTCTGGCCTTCTCTGAGGCTTTGACTCCTCTTTCTCTTGAAAAGGCTGGAGGTAAAAGCCCAGGGTGTTGGTGCAACCCTCCCAGGTCGGGACAGGTCATGTCTCATGCTCTGCATTGTTTCCTTCCCAAGAGAGAAGAAGATGGTTGAGATAAACTTCCTGTGTGTCCACAAAAAGTTGCGCTCGAAACGGGTGGCTCCGGTTCTGATCCGCGAGATCACGCGGCGGGTTCATCTGGAGGGGATCTTCCAGGCTGTTTACACTGCGGGAGTGGTGCTGCCAAAGCCTGTGGGGACTTGCAGGTGAGTGTTTGTGGTTCTCCAAAGGGCTTCACACCTACCCTTGCCAAGATCCCCTCTGTGGCATCCCTCAGGATGGGAGAGATCACCTTCAGCCCAGACTTCTCATCCCCAAACCATCATTCCCAGATAAAGTTCAGTAGCTTTGCTTGAGTATAAAGACACCTCAAGCCACCCTTGTCTTCTCTGCGAGAGCTGCTGGTCTCTTCACAAATCCGTGTGATGTTCTTGCTTGCCCTCTCATGGCAGCTACGAGAACCTCATGCCCACGCAGCCATCCCACTGCCCAAGGACAGCTCTCCCACCACGAGCTGGGGTTGTTCAGCCTGGAGAGGAGAAGGCTCTGGGGGGAGCTCAGAGCAGCCTCCCAGGGCTGAAAGGGGCTCCAGGAAAGCTGGGGAGGGGCTCTGGATCAGGGAGTGCAGGGATGGGATGAGGGGGAACGGTTTTCAGCTGGAAGAGGGGAGACTGAGATGAGATCTTAGGGAGAAATGTTTTGCTGTGAGGGTGAGGAGGCCCTGGCCCAGGGTGCCCAGAGCAGTGGTGGCTGCCCCATCCCTGGAGGTGTTCCAGGCCAGGTTGGATGGGGCTTGGAGCCCCCTGATGCAGTGGGAGGTGTCCCTGCCCGTGGCAGGGGGTGGCATTGGGTGGGCTTTGAGGTCCCTTCCAACCCAAACCATTCCATGATTCCATCATTCTATGAGTGACTTTCTGCAGGTACTGGCACCGCTCCCTGAATCCTCGGAAACTCATCGAGGTCAAATTTTCCCACCTGAGCAGGAACATGACTATGCAACGCACCATGAAGCTTTACCGGTTGCCCGAGGTGGGTGCCAGGAGGGCAAAGCTCACCAATTGCTCCTCACCGAGCAAGGGGTGAGCCTGGAAATTGGAAACACAACCATCTCAGCTGAGGTCAAGTCCTCTGCCTGGAGAGCTGGGGTTGGTTTCGTGTAGTAAATGACTCGGTTGAGCCATTGAGTTCTATGTAATCTTTTTTTTTTGCCTGGGCACCTGCATTTTAAGGGCAAGTTCTTGCAGCTGGAGGACCCTGTGAGCTTTTGTTTCATGGTGAGTCATATCCAGTCCTCCTGGTAAAACGAGAACACAGATATGACAGCCTTCATCTGTCCAAACACGGCCTCGGAGTGACCTTGAACTGGGTTAGTCCCTTGTTCTTCACTCAGACGGATCGGTTCTGTCACTGCCGTTGTCCATCTGGGGAAATGCCTCAGCTGGATAAGGGAGAAAAGACAAACAAAGCATTAAAAATGCCACCACATTCCTCGACCTTGTTGGCTTCCTTCAGTGGGTCAGAGCTGCTCGTTTTGCTTGGCAAGCTCTGCTTTAGTGCTGGGCAGTTCGTGGTTCGTGGCTCCTGCCTCCACCTGCAGCAAAGGCTGGTTTGGAGCTCCCAATGTTTGTGCAGAAAACCCAGAGCCAGAAGCAGTTTGTGCTGCTTCATCTGGGCTTTGCTGAGCAAGCCCAACCCAGAGGGACCTGGCCAGGTTGGAGAAGTGGGGCTGTGAGAACCTCATGGGTTGGAAGGAAGTCATCGTGGAACAGGGAGTCGTAGGGAGGAAACAGGGGAGGTGATGGGAGAGATGTTGGAGTGAGAGGCTGGGGCTTCAGTTTGGATCTTACGGAGGACACGAAGCTGAGTGGGGCAGTGGGCACGCCAACAGGACAGGATGGCATCCAGAGGGACCCGGACAGGCTGAAAAAGTGGGGCTGTGAGAACCTCATGAGGTTCAACAAGGCCAAGTGCAAGGTCCTGCGCCTGGGTCAGAGCAGCCCCCGGGATCAATACAGCCTGGGGGACGATGTGATTGGGAGCCGCCCTGAGGAGAAGGACTTGGGGTGCTGGGGGAGGAGAAGCTCGACAGGAGCCGCAACGGGCGCTCCCAGCCCAGAAACCAACGGTGCCCTGGGCTGCACCCAAAGCAGCGCGGGCAGCAGGGGAGGGAGGGGATTCTGCCCCTCTGCTCCGCTCTGGGGAGACCCCACCTGGAGCCCTGGGTCCAGTTCTGGAATCCCCAACATAAGGAGATGGAACTGTTGGAGCGAGTCCAGAGGAGGCCACGGAGATGATCCGAGGGCTGGAGCCCCTCTGCTGTGAGGAGGCTGAGAGAGTTGGGGTTGTTCAGCCTGGAGAGGAGAAGGCTCTGGGGGGACCTTAGAGCAGCTCCCAGTGCTGAAAGGGGCTCCAGGAAAGCTGGGGAGGGGCTTTTTCCAAGGGCTTGGAGTGACAGGATGAGGGGGAACGGCTTTAAACTGAAAGGAGGGAGATTTAGATTGGCCATTAGGAAGAAACTGTTCACACTTGAGGGTGGGGAGGCCCTGGCCCAGGGTGCCCAGAGCAGTGGTGGCTGCCCCATCCCTGGAGGTGTTCCAGGCCAGGTTGGATGGGGCTTGGAGCCCCCTGATCCAGTGGGAGGTGTCCCTGCCCATAGCAGGGGGTGGCACTGGCTGGGCTTTGAGGTCCCGTCCAACCCAAACCATTCCATGACTCCATGATTAGAGATTGAGTCCACCTGGAAATAACATCAAGCAGTTCCTTGCGGTGCCTGGGCACATCAAGGAATTGGCCACGTCTCCCAGCCCACGAGCAGGAGCAGAGACCTGTAGGGAAGCGGAGCTCCTGTGTCACTAGTGGGTTGGCAGCCACTTCATCGGGCCTTGACCTGGCACGTGGGGCTTCGAGACCCGATGTTCTCTGCAGTCTTTTCCATTGGCATCTCAGCCGATCACTTCCGTCCTGCTCGGGGAGGGAGAGCTGGGCTGTGGGACTGAAAATGTGCTGATCTAAGCAAAGAGCGTCTCCGTGCCGCTTGTCAGAGAGCCCTTGGGTGGTGGAAGATACCACGCAAGCAACACAAACGAGTCATCCTGCTTTTTGTAGACTCCCAAGACTCCCGGCTTGCGGCCCATGGAGCACAGGGATATCTCCGCGGTGCACAAACTCTTGACCGAGTACCTGAAGCAGTTCCACCTGACGCCCGTCATGAGCCAAGAGGAGGTGGAGCATTGGTTCTTACCTCAGGAGAACATCATCGACACCTTTGTGGTAGAGGTGAGGGGGCAGGAGTGAGATAAGGGGGATGGTTTCCTGGGCTTCCAGCTCCACTGGAAGACACTGAGCTGTGGGAGTGATGGGGGCAGCGCGATGCTCTTGCGCGGTGGGAGGGTTGAGCTGCCGGACGATGGTGCCTCTCCATCCTGGGTTGTCCGGAGCCTCCTCGCAGGGAGCCCACACGGCGCTCAGACTGGCAAACCCCCCGGGTTCTGACGCGTGGTGGTGTCACTTGTGGCTTCCAGGGCGCCCCAGGAGAGGTGACGGACTTCCTGAGCTTCTACACGCTGCCCTCCACCATCATGAACCACCCGAGTCACAAGAGCCTGAAAGCTGCTTACTCCTTCTACAACGTTCACACCAAGACGCCTCTCATCGACCTCATGAGTGATGCTCTCATACTCGCCAAGTCGGTGAGTGATGGCAGGGCTGGGGTGGCACCGCTGGGTACCACGCAGCTCCTGGGCAGCTCTCTGGGCACTGGGTACCAGGCAGTTCACTGGGCACCGGGAAGTTCCCTGGGCAGCTCACTGGGCACTGCGCTGCTCCTGGGCAGCTCTCTGGGCACTGGGCAGTGCACTGGGTACCAGGCAGCGCCCTCAGTACCGCACAGCTCTCTGGGCACTGGGCAGTGCACTGAGCACAGGGCAGCTCTCTAGGCAACTCCTAGGCAGCTCCCTGGGCACTGGGCAGCTCCCTGGGCACCACACAGCTCTCTGGGCACTGGGCAGTGCACTGAGCACAGGGCAGCTCTCTAGGCAACTCCTAGGCAGCTCCCTGGGCACTGGGCAGCTCCCTGGGCACCACACAGCTCTCTGGGCACTGGGCAGTGCACTGAGCACAGGGCAGCTCTCTAGGCAACTCCTAGGCAGCTTCCTGGGCACTGGGCAGCTCACTGGACACTGGGCAGCTCCCTGGGCACCACACAGCTCTCTGGGCACTGGGTAGTGCACTGGGCACAGGGCAGCTCTCTGGGCACTGGGCAGCTCTCAGAGCAGCTCCCTGGACCATCTCTCTGGGCACTGAACATCTCTCTGTGCACCAGGCAGCTCCCTGGGCAGCTCCTGGGCACCGGGCAGCTCTCTGGGCACCAGACAACTTCCTGGGCAGCTCTCTGGGCACCAGGCAGCTCCCTGGGCAACTCCTGGGCACCGGGCAGCTCTCTGGGCACCAGGCAGCTCCCTGGGCAGCTCCTGGGCACCAGGCAGCTCTCTGGGCACCAGGCATCTTCCTGGACAGCTCCTGGGCTCCAGGCAACTCTCGGGGCAGCTCCCTGGGCACTGAGCAGCTCCTGGGCACCTGGCTGCCCTTGGGTTTGCGGGGAGCACCAGCCATGGGGCAGGGCTTGTACCCAGGACTGTCCAAACCCAAACCCTGAAGGCTCTGCTGCCCAGAAGAGGAACCCAGGGGCCACCTGGACCCTCGGGCCAGCTGAGCCTGGGGTGTCTGCTCAGTTCTTACCACCCTTAGTGCTTGAATTGAGGGTGGGCACCGATGCCAAGGTCTTCCCTGGTGGCCTTGGGGCCTTCAGGGGGTGCAGAGCAGGGCACAGAGCTCACAGATGGGCTGAAGTCCCCCGTGCGTAAGCAGGAGGTGCTGATGGCTTCGTGTCTTGCCCGTGCAGAAAGGATTCGACGTCTTCAATGCACTGGATCTCATGGAAAACAAAACCTTCCTGGAGAAGCTGAAGTTTGGGATCGGGGACGGGAACCTGCAGTATTACCTGTACAATTGGAAGTGTCCCAGCATGGCAGCAGAGAAGGTCAGTGCCGGGGGGTCAGGGCATGCTGCAACCCCCCCAAGACCTGCTCAGTCAGGGAGAGAAGGGTCCTTGGAGATGGGAAATCTCCCAGGGTAAATCCAAACGGGGTTTGTTTTGGGCACGGCCAAACCAGCAATTCAATATTTTGGACAGGGCCAAAATGTGGAATCAAATACTCAGGTGCGCTCCGAGTTGCAGCTTCCCAAAGGCTGCAAAATGCAGATCCCGATCTGTGCAGATCCCGATCTGGTGCCCTCAAGGCAGCTGGACAGAACAACACAAGTCGGACCCGATGCGGTGCACAGCGGTGCCGTGGAAAACGGGGAAGGAACAGAGAGGGAGAGAATAGGCACCACTCCACGGGCCTCTGGAAAACGTGGGCTCAGGAGGACGTGGTCCTGGGGTTCTTCTGCAGCATCTTCAGGTGGTTTCCATGGGGTGGTGAGCGCGCAGCACCTGCCTTCTTGGTGGGCTCCTGTTTACAGGACAAGTCCCTGCCCCCTCCCCTAGCGTGAAGGGAGGTTTTGCTGTCAAAGTGCTCAAATTGGCGCGTGCACAGAGGCTCCTTTGGGAAGGTTCTGGAATTGAGGCTGGGGGCTCCAGGGTTCAGTTCAAGAGACCCTTGCCAGAATCACCTCTGCCTGAACCCTTTGGGTCTGCATGCACAGTCAGGTGTGGGGGACAGCACCTGCTCCCCCTCCTCTGCAGCAGCACCAGCCCAGCAGGAGCCCCAGCACTCAAGAAGTTGTTGAAGACAACATTGCAAGTACAATCAGAGTACAATAGAAGTAGAGTCGGTCTCTACACATGGGGTGATGGGGTCCTCCACCCCGTGGGAAGGGGTCTTGTCCCCTGCAGAGTCCATAACCTCGTGCACATCTGCAGGGACAGCCTCCTCCCTCTGTGGCAGGAAGGAGGGTACTGAGTGGGGTCAGGCAGAGGGCTGCAGGGTGACACAGGTGACACCCGTGGTTGCGACAGTCACCTGGGAGGTGGCTGCTGTGCCCTGAGAGCCCGCACAGGACCCATTTGTCACCCCATGGCTCTGTGTGTCAGTCCTGCAGTGGGGTGAGGTGAACAAGTACCCCTCTAGAGAGACCAGACAAGCTTGGGAAGTGCTGGGACACCGTGACAAACACAGGGATGTCCCCTTGTCCCCAAGGCAAGCAACTTCTCCCCACCTGGCTGTAGACACCCCATCTCACTGCCCTGCCCCATTTTTGGGCAGCACCCAGTTGCCTCCATCTCACCTGAAGGTGTGGTTCAGCATCCACCCAGTCCACAAGCACCTTGGAGAGGACGGTGCTTGAGACCAGAAGCCACCCGGCTGTGCTGGGCTGCAGCTCCTTAATGTCCTTCAGTCTTGTTCCACAGAAAACAAGGGGTCTGGGGAGGTACCTTGATCTAAGGCGGAACAGTCCTGTCTCCAGCGTCCCTCCTGCGTGCAATGCGCACACTGATTCTCCCCTGGGCCAACTTGTGTCCTGTGTCTCCGTTAACTGAATCACAGAATCATGGAGTGGTTTGGGTTGGAAGGGAGCTCAAAGCCCATCCAGTGCCACCCCCTGCCATGGGCAGGGACACCTCCCACTGCATCTGGGGGCTCCAAGCCCCATCCAACCTGGC
Source organism: Neomorphus geoffroyi (assembly GCA_033558235.1). Lineage (NCBI taxonomy): Eukaryota > Metazoa > Chordata > Aves > Cuculiformes > Neomorphidae > Neomorphus > Neomorphus geoffroyi. The sequence goes on from JAUMJM010000037.1 coordinate 1,854,280, forward strand.
CTGGAACACCTCCAGGGATGGGGCAGCCACCACTGCTCTGGGCACCCTGGGCCAGGGCCTCCCCACCCTCACCATGAAGATTTTCTTCCTAATGGCCAATCTAAATCTTCCCCCTTCCAATTCAAAGCCATTCCCCCTCATCCTGTCACTCCAAGCCCTTGGAAAAAGCCCCTCCCCAGCTTTCCTGGAGCCCCTTTCAGCACTGGAGGCTGCTCTAAGGTCTCCCCAGAGCCTTCTCTTCTCCAGCTGAACAACCCCAACTCTCTCAGCCTCCTCACAGCAGAGGGGCTCCAGCCCTCGGATCATCTCCGTGGCCTCCTCTGGACTCGCTCCAACAGCTCCATCTCCTTATGCTGGGGATTCCAGAACTGGACCCAGGGCTCCAGGTGGGGTCTCCCCAGAGCGGAGCAGAGGGGCAGAATCCCCTCCCTCCCCTGCTGCCCGCGCTGCTTTGGGTGCAGCCCAGGGCACCGTTGGTTTCTGGGCTGGGAGCGCCCGTTGCGGCTCCTGTCGAGCTTCTCCTCCCCCAGCACCCCAAGTCCTTCTCCTCAGGGCGGCTCCCAATCACATCGTCCCCCAGGCTGTATTGATCCCGGGGGCTGCTCTGACCCAGGCGCAGGACCTTGCACTTGGCCTTGTTGAACCTCATGAGGTTCTCACAGCCCCACTTCTCCAGCCTGTCCGGGTCCCTCTGGATGCCATCCTGTCCTGCTGCTGTGACCACCCTAATGTCGAATCTCAATCTCCTTCTTGCAATTTAAAGCTGTTCCCCCTCATCCCGTCACTCCAGGCCCTTGAAAAAAGTCCCTCCCCAGCTTTCTTGTAGGCCCTTTCAGTACTGTAAGGCCACCATGAGGTCTCCTTGGAAGGTGGGAGCCCCTTTGGAGTTGCTGAGCCATCCTGGCTGGCACAGTGAGGGCATGCGAGCTGTGTCTGGGGCACATCCTGACCTGCCATCTCCGTTGGCTCCCCCAGGTTGGACTGGTGTTGCAGTAGAGGACCCTTGCCAGGAGGCCATGGTGCCACCGAGGAGCTGCTGGAGGTGCTGCCCTCATCCTTTCTACCGAAGCCAGACCCAACACTGGGAGAGGTGGAACCAAACCAGCCACCCGCGCCTGATTGGCCACGTCCCGCAGTGCCGGCCACCGCTGCCCCGCTGGCATCAGCGTCTCCTTTGTTTTGATTTAATTGCATCCTCGTAAAGACGTGATCAAGGGAATGTAACTGCTGAAACCAGTTCATGATTGGCGTATAATGGAATTAACGGGTGAATAATAAAAGTATATATTATATATATTTTAAATCTTTCCTGTTCCAAACTGACCCGAGTTGCATTCGTCTGCTTGAAGCCACCTCTGGGTTGCAGGACCGTGACTTTTCTCAACGGGGCCAACCGAGGTAGATGTTTGCTGTGCCCAACGTGGTGGAGCTCCTACCTGCCTGGAGGCTTTTTTGGGCTCCAGCCCCTGCTCAGCTGTCTTTTTCCCCCCTGGTTTCCTCCCTCCTCAGTAAAACTGGGTCCTTCCCGCGGGTGCTTGGAGCGGGAGGATGGAATTTGTTTCTAAGGGCTATTTGTGCAAGCGCTGCCTTGTCCCTTCTCCCCAGCCTTGGAGACTCGAAGCCTCTCTGCTCAGTGGGGCAAGTGCTGAACTGAGGAACAGCAACACCTGAAGATCTGGAGGGACTTGGCTCCTCGCTGCTGCTGGAGCTCACCTGGCACACCCTGCTCTGCTTGGACTCCTTGCGGTTGTTGTTCTCCACCACCCTTCTTGATGCCCATCGGGGCTGATCCATCACCGCTGCTGCTCCTCAAGGCTGTCGGCTCCGTTTGTCGCAGGCAGATTGAGGCACCTCAAGGCTCTCTGCTCGACTGCTTTTCTCTGGAAGCTTGGAAATGGAGATACAGACGTGAAACGCCAGGGCTTCAGCCTCTCCAGCCACCCCAGTGCCTCTTCCACCAGGCTCAGCGCCTCGAGCTGTGGGAACCTCCAAGGTGAAGGAATTCAAGAAGCCTTTTTGGCCAACACCCTCAGCCCCACGGTGTGAGTGGTGGGGTTGTCCTGGGACAGGAGTTGGACTGAACGATCCTTGTGGGTCCCTTCCAGCTCAGGTCATTCTGTGATTCGATGATAATTGTTCTCTTTCATGGAATCTCTTCATCCCATCAAGATGTCTTGAGAAACGAGCCTTGGTGCCTCCCAGCAGGACACAAACCGTGGCCGCAAAGAGCTCCGAGGTGCTCCTGCCCTCCCAGCCAAAGGTTTCCAAAGCTGCACGCCAAGGGCAAGACCCGTCTATGCACTCCCACCCCTCCCTGTCCCGCCGTGTCCCTGCGAGGGGGCAGGAGCCCGTCACGTCCTCCCCGACAGCATCGCCGTGTCCCCCCTGCTCGGGGTCCTGTGCCACCTATGCAAGTACTTCCATGTTCCCTCCGCTGTCCCCGGTGTCCTGGGTGGGGGAGACTGGACTTGGGGTGTGGGGGTGTTGGTGGGACCCTCCCCGTCCCCACAGCAGTTTGGGGGCTGTTCTCACAACCCCCTTCCTGCCCCTGTTGAGTGCAGCACCCATGGGTGCCTGGCTCAGCCTCTCCCCTGCCCACGGGGCCCCAGGAGGTGACAAGGACACCGGGACAGGCTCTGTTAAAATAAAACCTTTATTGGACTGGCTCGACACCAGGGTGGAAATCTGTGACCGGCGCTGGAGGAGGGGGTGGGAACGTGGCCACCAGCCAAAATGAGCCTTGACGCCGCGGGCACAGTGTGGGACGTGGTGGCAGGGTCCCTTTGGGAATCACACGGTGACAGGGTCCTCTTTGGCACCACATGGTGACAGGGTTCCTTTACCAACCTCATGGTGGTGGCACCATCCTGGCAAGCCAAGGGGGTCTGGGATCGAGCGTGGCCAATGGTGGTGGCATTTAGGGGTTGTTGTCACCCATCTTTCCCCCATGGGCTGGGCTGTTGGTGGCCCTGCCACCCTGTCCTGGTTGTCACAGCATCCCTGTCCCCTTGGGGACAGCCAGGGAGGGGAGGAGCGAAGCACGGAGGCCAGCATGGGGTGGCACTATGGGACATGGACGTGGTCTCCTACCCCCTCGGTGTCCCCCACATCCCTGGGGTCCCTACCCAGCCCTGCTGTCACCGTGGCCAGACGAGCCCCATGGAGGGCTGGTTGTCCCTGCCATAGGGACACAACGTTGTCCCTCCTACCGGGACCACAGCGACCTCACAGGCTCTTGCATCGCACATGCACGAAGAGCGTGGCGGGCGCCAGGGACGCCCCGTCCTTGGCGAGGAGATGGATGTGACGATAGCCTGGGGACATAGAAAGGGGCTGAGACGGTGGGGGGGACACCATCACTGTCTCTAGGGGTGGCCGAGGGGACACCCACGCACCTTCCCTGATGCTGGCCAGGGGCAGGGTGAACTGCCCCACGAAGTCGTTGCAGGAGGTGCTGTCGTAGTCCTCCACCACGAAGCGCAGCAGCGCCAGCTCGGGCACCCGCACCGCGAAGCTCAGCGTCTCCTCCCAGCGCGGGTTGAAGCCTGCGGCACCGCCACAGGGATGGCACAGTCACCAGGGCCACCAGGGCCACCACAGCTACCATGGCCAACAGGGCCACTCATCACCTCAGGCACAGCAGCTGGCTTGACCCATCAGTGCATCCATGTGGGGATTGTGGGAGTAAGGGTGATACTGGGGCCAGACTGGGCTATACTGGGGGAACAGGGGCCATACTGGGGGAGCAGGGGTCCATGAGGACCAGGTGCCTTGGGGATGAGGATACCCTGGAGTTCCCTGGAGATCCAGTTGCCCTCAGGTGTCCCTGAGGACTGGGTGCCCTGAGGATCAGAGTGCCCTGGGGTTTCTTGGGGATCCAGGTGCCCTCAGGTGTTCTGGAGATGAGGATGCCCTGGCGCTTCCTGGGGATGAGGGTGCCCACAGGTGTCCCCAGGGATTGGGTGCCCTGGGGTGCCCCATGAGGACCAAGTGCCCTGAGGGTCAGGGTACCCTGGGGTTCCCTGGAGATCCAGGCGCTGTCAGGAGTCCCCTGGATCTCAGTGCTCTGGGTGCCCCATGAGGGTGCCCTGGGGTTTCCTGGAGATCCAGATGCCCTCAGGTGTCCCCAGGAACTGGGTGCTCCTGGGGTGCCCCATGAGGACCTGGTGTTCTGGGCATCTGGGTGCCCTGGGCTTTCCTGAGGATCTGGGTGCCATGTGGAGCCCTTGAGGACCCGGTGCCCTGGGATGTCCCCAAGGCCCGGTGGCCGGGCTGTGGTGGCCAGGCAGGCGCTCACCATTGTTGATCTTGTGGTGTGTCTGCCGCTTGCTGCAGTCGGCTGGGACGCCGTGGACCTCCACCCGCACGAAGGGGTCCACGATGGAGCTCCCCTTGTCCCTGTTCAGCTTGGGCAGCTGCTGCGCCGTGATCACCTGGGGACACGGGGTGTTGGGGACAGTGGCACCGGGTCATGGGGTGGCAGGGCCAGGAGAAGGGACATGGGTGACACACAGCTGGGTGTGGGGACAAGGGAGGTGGTTGGTGCCACCTTGGAGAGGGGAGATGGCTGATACCAGCTGGGTTTGTGAAAGTGTTGATGTCACCCAGGAGAAGGGACATGGGTGGCACAAAGTTGGATGCATGGTCAGGGTTGGTGCCACCTCAGAGAAGGGACATGGCTGATACCAGTTTTGGGGACAGGGTTGATGTCACCCAGGAGAAGAGACATGGGTGGCACATAGCTGGGTACATGGTCAGGGTTGATGTCTCCAGGAGAAGGGAGATGGCTGATACCAACTTTCAGGACGGGGTTGATGTCACCAGGAGAAAGGACCTGGTGGCACCTGGCCAGGCATGAGGATAGGGTCAGTGTCACTCAGGAGTAGGGACATGGATTGTACCCAAACCAATGTGAGGACGGGGTCAGTGTCCCAGGAGAAGAGAGACTGGTGGCATCCAGTGGGTGTGGGTTTGGTGGCACTCAGGAGAAGGTGTGCAAGTGGCACCCAGCTGGACATGGGGTTGATGTCACCCATAAGGGGCGTGGGAGCACCCAGCTGGACATAGGTTTGGTGTCACCTACAAAGGACATGGGTGGCACCTGGCTGGACATGGGGTTGGTGTCACCTGGGAAAAGGAATGCAGGTGGCACCTGGTCAGGCATGGGAAGGTCATGGATGTCACCCAGCAGAGATGCAGGTGGCACCCATCCAGGCATGGGGTGAGGGGTAACAGGGTGCCCTCACCCTGACGTGCAGTGCCAGGCGGTGGGACCCCTCTCCGGGGGGACTGCGCAGGCAGAGGGGCTTCAGCACGTAACCACAGTGCCCGTTGCCCAGGAACCGCCCCGCATTGAGGTCCATCTCGTAGCCCGGTGTCTGGAAGTTGAGGGCCACTGCAGGGACAGAGGACGGGGTGTCATGGTGGGGGACGGCTCCAAGGTGGGGTTCCAGGTCATGGAGGTCCCCCCATGGGGTCTCACCCAGCTGGCAGCCCGCGTTCCACATCTCCTGGGGGTTGTAGTTGGAGGAGTTCATCTTCAGCCCCAGCGGGTAGACACGGCTGAGCTGCCGGCTGTGGTACTGGACCAGCGCTGGGCCTGGGGGACACGGTGGTGACAGTGCACCCATGGGTGCCCCACGCACCCCTGGGGCTGGGCTGGGGTCCTACCAGTGGGCACCGGGGTCCCTACCAGCACCCACCTGTCTGGGGACGTGGATGGAACCTGCCCGGCTGGGAGGGTCCAGAGCCCAAAACATGACCAGACCCTTAAACCAAACCCTGGTGTTCAGACCCCAACCCTGGACCTCAACGTTGGACCATGACCTTGGACCCCTGACCCCAAACCTCAGACCCTGGATGCTGACCCAGATCTTAATCCCCATCCCTGATTCTGGATCCTGACCCCAGTTCTTGACTTTAGACCCCAGACTGTGATCTTGGAGTCCAGACCTTGACCTTGGAGCCCAGACTCCAACCCCAAACTCCAGATCCTGACCCCACATCCTGACCCTGGATCCCAGATCGCGACCTCAAACCTCAGATGCTGACCCAGATCTTAATCCCAACCCTGGACCTCTGAAATTGATCCTGGGTCCTGACCCCGGAACTTGACTTTAGACGTCAGACCTTGACCTTGGACCTTGACCTTGGACCCCAGACTCCAAACCCCAGACCCTGACCCCAAACCTCAGACCCTGGATGCTGACCCAGATATTAATCCCAGTCCTGGACCCCAGACCTTGATCCTGACCCCAGATCTTGACTTTAGATCCCAGATCCTGACCTTGGACCACTCTCAGGCCCCAAACTCAAACCCCAAATCTCACCCCCTGACCCCATATCCTGACCCTGGACCCCAGACCTTTTCTTTGGATCTCCAACCCTGACCCCAGATGCTGACCTCAAATCCTGACCCCTGGACCCCAGACCCTGACCCTAAGACCCAGATCTTCACCCCAGACCTCAGTCCTTGGACCCTGACCCAGGCCTTAGTCCCAGCCCCCAGCCCCAGCGCTGGACCCAGATGCCACATCCCAAACCCCGACCCCAGACCCTGATCCTGGACCTGTGACCTTCACCCTGACCTCTGGCCCCACAACCCAGGACCAGACCCCAGTCCCACCAGACAAGGAGAGCCTTGCCAGGGTCAGCATGTCCCCAACCACCACCCATGGAGCCACCACGCTGACAGAGCCCATTGGTCTCAACCTCATCCTGATCATGAGGTCCCTCTGTCCCTGTCCCCATTCCGTCACCCTCACCTGCCTCCTTGATGAGCTTCCGAGCCTTCCTCTCGCTGAAGGAGGACACCTCGCAGGGCCGGGGGTGGTGCAGGACGTGGGCCAGGCCAGGGAAGGGGACAGCCTGGCAGTACACCACCACGGCTGACAGCTCCGGGGCCACCTGGGACGCGTCCTTGGCCTGCAGGAGCCACCATGGTGTCAGGGCCACCCTGTCTCTGGTGGCCACCTGAGGGTTAACCGCCCCCCTACCCTGCTAGTGCTGAGTGCTGAGACCCCAAAGTCATGGAGAACCTGAGGCAACAGAGACCCCAAAGTGGTGGAGACCCCAAAGTGATGGGGAACCTGAGACAATGGAGTGAGGAACCTTGAGATGATTGAAAACCCAAGTAGGCTGAGACCCTGAGGTCATGGAGAACCCAAGGTCATGGAGAACCCAAGATGTTGGAGAACTCAAGGTGATGGAGACCCTGAAGTGATGGAGAACTGAGGTGATGGAGGACACCACACCCCCACCCCTGAGCCAATGTAGACCCCAAGGAGTCACCCTTCAGATGATGGAGATACCACAGTGACAGAAACACAAGGTCATCGAGTTCCCAAGGCAATGGAGACCCCAGAAATGGAGCACCCAGCCCAACAGGAGAAGAGGGAGGCAAACCCAAGGGGATCCTAAGGTCACTCTCCTCTGCCAGGCAGTGACAGCCGCTTGCCACCCTCATGGTACCCGACCCATCAACCCATCCAGCTCCACCACCAGACTCACCAGTCTGACCTCCTGCGGCAACTGCAGCGACTGAAGAGGAGAGAGCAGGGCTGTGTTGGTGGATGCTGGGGCACGGTGGTCCCTTGGCACTGCTGGGATGCCATGGTCCTCCAGCACCTCTGGAATGCCATGGTCTCCTGGCTCCACAGCCCTGGGAGAGCCCCTTACCTGCCGGGTTCTTCCCTCCTGCAGCTTCTCCTCCTCTTCCTCTTCTTCCTCTTCCTCCTCCTCAGGGTCTGGGAGGGAGGTGACCCCCCGGGCCTCGTGCCACGGCTCTGGTAGCTTCTTGCCCTTCACCAGGATCTTCCCCTTCAGCTGCTGCAGGAGGAACGGCCAGGCTCAGGGCTGGGAGGGGACATGAGGACACCGTGGCGGGTGGGTGGGTGGCCTTACCTCCGGGGATGGGAGGTTGTGGGGGTCCTGCCCTTCCAGGGGCTGCGTCAGCAGCACGTCCCCCAGGATGGCCTTCATGTGCTGGGCCATGGTGGCCTGCTGCTCCAGCCCACAGTGGTTCTCCAGGGACAGGATGACGGGGTAGGGGGATCGCTGGGGACAAGGACAGGCAGCGCTCAGCACCCAACACCCATCCCAGGGATCATGGAATGGGTTGGGTTGGAAGGGACCTCAAAGCCCACCCAGTGCCACCCCCTGCCATGGGCAGGGACACCTCCCACTGCATCAGGGGGCTCCAAGCCCCATCCAACCTGGCCTGGAACACCTCCAGGGATGGGGCAGCCACCACTGCTCTGGGCACCCTGGGCCAGGGCCTCCCCACCCTCACACCAAAACATTTCTCCCCAAGATCTCAGCTCAGTCTCCCCTCTTGCAGCTCAAAACCCTTCCCCCTTGTCCCACCCCTGCACTCCCTGATCCAGAGCCCCTCCCCAGCTTTCCTGGAGCCCCTTTCAGCACTGGGAGCTGCTCTAAGGTCTCCCCAGAGCCTTCTCTCCAGGCTGAACAACCCCAACTCTCAGCCTGTCCTTGGATGGTCACTCCCTGACCAGGAGCCCCTCCCCAGCTCTCCTGGAGCCCCCGTTTCCTGCAGGGCACCCGGCTCACCTTGAAGGCGTAGTCCCGGATGCTCTCGATGACATCGCGGAAGAGGATTTTGGAGGTGAGCGTGTGGCCATGGTAGACAATAGGTTCCCCATCGGAGCCCTCCCAGCAGTCGAGCTCCACGCAGCGACATCCTGCCATCAGCGCCCTGCCACCACACCGTCACCCGATGAGTTCCTGCACCACCCTGGCACCCTCAAAGGACAGGGCCATCGGGCACGGAGCGTCTGGTCAGGAGCACCCACCTGACGTAGGCTTCGGTGCTGCTGGTGCCACCGATCTGGTTGTGGGTCAGGTAGGTGTTGTGGGAGGAGGAGATGAAGTAGTGGCACAGGGGCTGAGTCATGTCCTGGTGCACCTTGGTGTGCTCCTGGTTGAAGATGTCACCGTTGGCTGAGAGGAGGTACATCATGAAGCCATCCAGCATCATCAGGTCCTGCTGCCTGGCTGCGGGGACACAGCGATGGGCGTCACAGAGGGCTGGCACGCTGCTGGCATGGTGGCACCCCAGAGACTGCCCCCACCTGGATGTCCCCTGGTCACCCCAGACCTGGCACTGCAGCACCCAGGTGGCATGCAAGTTCCTTTGAGTGTCCCATCTCCACCCAGATGTCACTCATCCCCGACAGTGTCACATTCACCCTGCAGCTGGCGTGGTGGCACCCATGAGATGCGAAGGTTCCCTGTCCTCACCCTGACGTCTTATGTCCTCATAGTGCCATGTTCACCCCAGACCTGGCACTGCAGCACCCAAGGGATGCAGAGTTCCCCTTGGTGTCCCACCTCCACCCTGATGTCCCCCATCCTACTCGTGCTACATCCACCCTGGGGCCACTGCTGTGATGGTGCCTCATCTCCACCTCACCCTCCCAGCATCAAGGTCACAGAATCTGGTTGGAGAAGACCTCTGAGATCATCAAGTCCAGCCGTACCTGTCCCCTTACTGAACCACGTCCCTGAGAAACTCATCTGCCCATCTTTTAAACCTCTCCAGGGATGGCGACTCAGGCACCCTGGACTTTCCCATGGTGGCACCCAAGGGACACGGAGTTCCCCCGGCAGTGTCACATTGTGCTAAGGCTGGCACTGTGTCACTCAGGAGACAGACAGGTCCACCTGCTGTCCATCCCCAGCATCACGTCCCCTGTCCCCACAGTGCCACATCCACCAGGGACCAGCAAAGCCATGTGTTGGACCACTGGCACCAGATGCCACTCCAGGGAAGGGACATGAGGACACTCACCCAAGCCTTGGAAGGACCTTATGGTGATGACACCACTAAGCAGAGCCCCATCCCCACACCATCCATGACCTCCCTTGGCTCCAGCAGCGCCCATCCCACCATCCCACCACCCATGACCTGAGCTGGCCACCCCCAGCCCTACCCTTCTCGTTGAGCTCGTAGGTGTGGATGATGTTGAGGGCCTGGCGCAGGCTGGCGTCCTCGCCCTGGTCCCGCAGGAAATCCTGCAGCTCCTCAGCCGACAGGACGCGGTCCTCACCCGAGTAACGCCCGAACAGTTCCTCCAGCTCCGGTCGCCGCAGCAGCCGTCGGCAAAACTCCTCCAGCTCCCAACCTTCCAGCCGCTCGTTGCCAGAGCGGTCGCACTCCTGATGGGACCAGAGCCCACGTCCATGGGGAGGGGTACGGCCACCCCCTGCCTTGTCCTACCTGAGCCTTGGGGTTGCGCTGAGCTGGGGCTCTCAACTACTTGGCATGAGGGCTTGAGGATGGGTTGTGCCTGGGGTGGTGGGGGCATGTCCTCTCCATCCCCCACCCACAGCCCTCTGACCCTCCAGTCTGGGCTGGAGCAGAGCTGAGCACTGTGCCTCAGTTTCCCCAGGTGGAAAGGGACCTTGGGAGATGCCCATGGAGACAGCAACCCATGAGGGGGAGGGGGGATGTCACACCTTGGGATCTCCCACAGCAGTGGGGGTGACAGCTCACCCCAGCCCATCATGAGCTCCTGATGGTGATGGAACCCTACCCTGGTGTTGGACCCATCCACTGGTGGTGGTGGGTGGCTTTGGCTGTAGACAGTCTGACAGCTCTCTGCACTCGGGAAGGCAGGGAAGGAGTCAGCGTCCCCTCCCGGTGACAGCAGTGGGGACAACAGGTTGACAGGGTGCAGAACAGGTACCTTGAAGAGTTTGTAGGCGTAGACATCATCCATGTCAATGTTGATCATCCTCAACATGCTCTTCACCTCCCGGAAGGACATCTTGTTGTCCTTGTTCTTGTCTGCTCGCTGCAGGATCCCATGGATCCAGCTGTGCCAGGGTAAGGAAACCACCTGGTGCCACCCCCATGGTCATCCCCAACCTGTCCCCAAGCCACCAGAGCTCCAACAAAGGATACTGGTCAAGCTTCTCTGTTTGACTCATGGCTTGCAGCCTCCTCATCAGCTTGGTGAGCCCCTGCACCCAGTGGCGGGCGTCCTCCTCGCCGCGGGCGGCCAGGTCGAGGTTCTTGCGCTTGCCCTTGAAGACGAGGGTGAAGCAGTGGCGCTCGGGGATGGTGGCACCGTGCTTGCGTAGCCCCTCGGACTGGTGGCCCTCGCGTACCCCCTCGATGTGCATCACCGAGACTGTGGGGACACACGCAGTGATGGGGCCAGGGCTGGAGGTGGACCCGGGGTCCCTGTGCCCATTTGGGAGTCTCTGGGCTTTTGTGGTCTTTGTGCCCATTGTGGGGGTTCTGTGCCCATTTTGGGGGGTTTCCATGCCCATTTTGGGGGTCTCTGTGCTCATTTTGGGGATCTCTGGGCTTGGTTTGGGGTTTCTGTGCCCATTTTGGGGGTATCTGGGTGGTTTTCTGATCTCTGTGCCCGTTTGGCAGCCTCCGCACTCTTTTTTGGGGTCCCTGTGCCCATTTTGGGGTTTCTGTGCCCACCTTTGCGGTCTTTGTGCCCACTTTGGGGGGTTCTGTGCCCAGTTAGGAGTCTCTTTGCCCATTTTGGGGGTCTCTGCACTCATTTTTGGGGTCTCAGTGCCCATTTTGGGGGATTCTTTGCCCATTTTGGGGGCGTCTGGACTTGTTTTGTGGTCTCTGCGCCCGTTTCTGTGGTCTCTGTGCCCATTTTTGGGTCTCTGGGCTTGGTTTTGTGGTCTCAGTGCCCGTTTTGGCAGGTTCTGTGCCCATCGTGGGGGTCTCTGGGTTTGTTTTGGGGGTCCCTTGGCACTTCCCCCACCCACGAGCGTCCTGCAAGACCTGCTGGCTGCTGATGGCCACCCAGGCCACCCTTCGTGTCCCCTTTGTGCCCAGAGGACCAGGGTTTGGGTGCTGTTGATGCTGCAGCCGGGCTTAAACCCAGCTTAATCCCAGGCGAGACGGGACCGGAGCTGCTGTCACCCGCAGGGACAGGGACCAGGACACCAGGGTGGGGGATGGAGCTGCGTCACAGCGGTGGCAGATCTGGGCACCCATCCCAGATGAGAGGGTGGAAAGAGATGGGTGGCACCAGGGAGCAGGGACAGAGTCTGGCCAGGATGGAGATGGGACCTCGTGTTGGTCCCAAGTGGGACAGGGGAGGGTTTGGGCTCTGGGGTTTGGCCTGAGGTGCACTGGGATGTAATGGAATGCACTGGGAGGCACTGGGTGCACTGGGTTGGGCTCTGGGTTGGGGTTTGTCTTCTGGACCCAATCTTGGGTCAAAGTCTGGGTCCCAGGCTGGGGTCTGGGTCCAGGATTGGGATTTGGGTGCTGGGCTGGGGTCTGGGTCCCCAGTGGGGTCCAGGTCCCAGGTTGGGGCCCAGGTGGGTGTCTGGGTCCTGGGTGGGGGTATGGGACCTCTGTGGGGTCCAGGTCACGGGTCGGGCTCTGAGTGGGGATCTGAGCCCTGGATTGGGGTCTGGGTGGCAGATCGGGGATTGGATCTTGGCATGGGACCTGCGTCCCAGGTTGGGGTCAGGGTTCTGGGTGGGGGTCCAGGTCCCGGGTGGGTGTCTGGGTCCTGGGTTGAGATCTGGGTCCCAGTGGAGGTCCAGGTGGGGGTCTGTGGCCTGGATTGGGCTCTGTTCCAAGGTGGGGGGGGGTCCAGGCAAGGATCTGGGTCCTGGGCTGGGGTCTGAGTCCTGGGTGGGGGCTCAGGTCCTGGGTGAGGGCCTGGATCTTGGGTTGGGGTCTGGGGTCTGGGTCGGGGTCCAGATACCAGGTTATGGGCTGGGTCTTGGGGTGGGGGCTGGGTCCTGGGTGGGATTTGGGTCCTGGGTTGGAATCTGGGTCCTGGGGTGGGCTCTGAATGTCAGCTCATCCCCAGGTCCCCGTGGGTGGGTGTGGGGCACTGCCCAGGCTGTGCAGGACATGGGCTGAGGTCCCCCAGCCCCCAGGACGGTCCCCAGCGCCGGCACTCACAGCTCTGCTGGGAGCGAGCGTGCCTGAAGCCCCCCTCGAAGCAGATGGTGACCCCGTCCTCCTGCAGGCAGAAGAGCCGCTCCCTGAAGCCCCCCCGGGACTTGATCTTCCAGAGCACCGACCCCCGCAGCATCCGCTGGATGTCCTCGTCCTCCGACAGGCCTGCGGGCAACCAGCACGTGGGCAACCTGCGCAGCTACGGGGGTACTGGGGGGCACTGGGAGGTGCTGGGGGCTCTGGGGGTGTACAAGGGGTGGGATGGGGTGGGATGGGACGGGGTGGGATGGGACGGGACGGGATGGGACGGGATGGGATGGGACGGGATGGGATGGGATGGGATGGGATGGGATGGGATGGGATGGGATGGGATGGGATGGAACGGGATGGGACGGGACGGGATGGAACGGGATGGGATGGGACGGGACGGGACGGGATGGGACAGGATAGATAGGATGGGATAGGACAGGACGGGACAGACAGGAGAGGACAGACAGGAGGAGCCCCTGCCAAGAGCCCCCATGGGGCACTGTGGGGCAGCTGGGGGCACAGGGCACAGCCACGCGGTGCCACAGCCCAGCTCTCCCGGCAGAGCTCAGCTGCAAAATCCCAGCAAAGGCACCCAGCTCCCGGGTCAGCCATGCCACGACGGTGCCCACAGCAGAGCTCAGGCTGGGAACGATGACGAGGTGGCCTCCAGGGACCCACGGGCCTGGGCTGGTGGCAGGGCCAGGACTTTTCCGTCAATTCTCCAAAGCGCTGTTGTTTCCTCCCTTTTTGTTTTGGCAACCAGTCCTTAAACCCAGCCCCGGCGCCCGCGTCCCCGTTTCCAGCTGGGAACCGGCAGGTTTGGGGCTGAGCAGGGACATCCTGAGCCGGACACGGCCTCAGGGACACGGCCACCAGCTGCCACCACCTCCCGCGTGGCCACATCCGGCACCAGGGCAGAATCGAGGGCAGGGATGGACACACGGAGGCACAAGCACACGGATGCACAGACGTGGGGATGCAAGGAGACAGGTCCATAGGTTTAGGGACAGACAGACACACGGACTGTCGGATACACGGGCACGTGGGGTCATGGGTGCACATGGGTGTGGATGCATGGGCACACGGATGCACGGACACACAGATGCACGGATACAGGAACACACGGATGCACAGAGACACGGATGCATGGGCATATGCATGCACGGACATACGGATGCATGGACACACGGATTCACTGATACAGGAACACAAGGATGCACAGGCACACGGAGGTATGGACACACGGATGCATGGGCACACGGATGCACTGATACAAGAGCACTCGGATGCATGGATACAGAGATGCAGGGTATATGGATACATGGACGCACTGGTTCAAGGACACACGGACACACGGATGCACGGATGCATGGACTCATAGATCCAGGCACATGGCCATACAGATGGACAAACATACAGACAAACGGTCATGCAAGTGTACGAGCACATGGACACAGGGATGCACTGGTACACGGATGCATGGATGCATGGATATACAGACGCAGAGCTGGACGGAGACACGGACACACGGATGCACAAGCATACGGATGCATGGGTACATGGACACATGGACACATGGACACATGGGTGTGTGGACATCTGGATGCATCAACACAGACACACGGATGTATGGATACAGGGAAGCAGGGATGTACGGATGCATAGACAGATGGGTGCAAGGACAGACGGATGCACGGACATACAGCTGCATCAATGTGCAGACACATGGACAAGTGGCCATACGGAAGTACGGATGTACGGTTGCATGGATCCATGCACACAGAGATGCAGGGACAGACGGACGCATGGAGGCACTGAAGCAAGGACACAAGGACACATGGGTGCACATGGTTGCACAGCCCCATGGCTGGATGGACAGAGGGACACATGGACACACAGAATCATAGAATCGTGTGGTTGGAACATGGACACGGGACACATGGACACAGGGATATATGGACACACAGACACATGAACACAGACACACAGACACAGGGATATATAGACACAGGGACACACGGACATAGGGACACACAGACACATGAACACAGACACACAGACACACGGACACAGGAACACACGGACACAGGAACACAGACACACGGACAGAGGGACACACATACACATGGACACATGGGCATGTGCACACAGGGACACACAGGGACAGAGGGACACATGGACACACAGACACATGGACACAGAGCTGCAGCAGGCACACGGCCAGGCCAGTGGGAGCCAAGCCCTCGGTCGGTGGCACGGGGCCAGGTCCTGCCCTGCCCGCTGCGCCCACGCAGGACGGGCCCGGCCGGCGCACCCTGACCTTCCCAGCACCCAGTCCTGCCCCTGCCCCACGGGGTCAGCGGGGCCCGAGCCTCAGCGCCGTGGGCACCACCGTCACGGGGAAACTGAGGCAGGGGACAGGTGAGGGGGAGGGAGCTGGAGCTGAGCCTTGGGGACAATAAATAACTGCAAGTGGGAGAGCTCGTGTCACCCGTGACGTGGCCGAATCCCAGCCCTGCTGCCCCCCAACATCGGGGCAGTACAAGGCTGTTCTGGGGACACCTTGGGGACACTTCCTTGCCATGGGGACCCTTCCCTCCTGTGGGGGACCCCATCCATCTCGGGGACACTGCTATGGGGACCCTCCTGGCAATGGGGACCCATCCCTGCCATAAGGGGACCCCTTGCACCTTGAGGACCCCACCCCTGCCATGGGGACCCTCCTGGCCATGGGGATCTCACCCAGCTCTGGGGACAATTTCCTGCACAGAGACCCTGGCTGTCTTGGGGACCCCCTCTCAGCCATGGGGACCCTCCTTGCCATGGGGATCCTCCTGGCCATGGGGGTCCCTATCCCTGCCATGGTGGTCCCCATCCACCTCAGAGACACTCCCAGCCATGGGGGGCTACATCCACCTTGGGGACCCTTCCCAGCCACGGGGACCCATCCCTGCCATTGGTGTCCCCACCCTCCCTTCCATGGGGATCCTCCTGGCCTTGGGGGTCCCCATCCCTGTCGTGGTGATCCCCATCCACTTAGGGGACCCTTCCTGCCATGAGGGACCCCATCCACCCTGGGAACCCTCCCTGCCATGGGGACCCTCCTGGCCATGGGAGACTCCATGCACCTCAGGGACCCTCCCAGCCATGGGTCCCCACCCCGCCATGGGTCCCCATCACCTCGGGGTCCCCATCCCTGCCATGGGGGTCCCCATCACCTCGGGGACCCTCCCAGCCATGGGTCCCCACCCCGCCATGGGTCCCCATCACCTCGGGCCCCTCCCACCCAGGGAGACCCCTCCCGGTTCCCCCGACACCTCCACCGGCGGTTTCTGCCCGGTCCTCCCCAGTCCCCGCACTCCCCTCCCAGTGCCCCCAGTGCCCCCGGTGCCCCCGGTGCCGCCGGTCTCACCCAGTTTCCGCAGGGCTCTCCCGGCGCGGCGCGGTTCTCCGGGGCCACGCGGGGGGGAGCGGGGCCGCTCGGCGGAGCGAGCCCTCCGCCCGCACAGCATCGTGCGGGGCTGCGCGGGACCCCCGGGACCTCCGGCGCTCCCGGTGCTGCCGCCGCTCCTGCTGTCGCAGAGGCTCCCGGTACCCCGGTGCTCCGGTGCCAGAGGTGCCCCCGGTATTCCCGATGCCCCCGGGGCCCCCGGTATTCCCAGTACCCCCAGTACCCCCCGTTCCCTTGGTTCCGCCGGTGTCAGCGGTGCCCCCGCTCCCCCCGGTGCTCCCGCTGCCCGCCGGTATCCCCGGGTTCCCCCGTACTCCTGGGGTGCCCGGTGCGCGGGGCGGCGGCCGCGCGGGGCGGCGGCGCTCGGGGCTGGGCTGGAGCCGGGAGCGGGGAGCGGGGCGGGACCGGGAGGAGCCGCGGGGCGGCCCCGGGGGGGTCACAGAGAGTGCGGGACCGGCGCGGGGACTGGACCGGGACAGAGCGGGAACCGGCATGGGGCGGAACTGGGGTGGGACTGGAACCGGGATGGGGCTGAACTGGGATGGGGGTGGAAATGGGATGGGGTTGGAACTGGGATGGGGGTGGAACTGGGATGGGGTTGGACTGGGATGGGGCTGGAACTGGGATGGGGGTGGAACTGGGATGGGGTTGGACTGGGATGGGGGTGGAACTGGGATGGGGTTGGACTGGGATGGGACTGGAACTGGGATGGGACTGGAACTGGGACGGGGGTGGAACTGGGATGGGGGTGGAACTGGGATGGGGCTGAACTGGGATGGGGCTGGAACTGGGATGGGGGTGGAACTGGGATGGGATTGGACTGAGATGGGGGTGGAACTGGGATGGGGGTGGAACTGGGATGGGACTGGAACTGGGACGGGGGTGGAACTGGGATGGGGGTGGAACTGGGATGGGGCTGAACTGGGATGGGGCTGGAACTGGGATGGGGGTGGAACTGGGATGGGGTTGGACTGGGATGGGGGTGGAACTGGGATGGGGGTGGAACTGGGATGGGACTGGACTGGGACGGGGCTGGGATGGGGGTGGAACTGGGATGGGACTGGAACTGGGATGGGGGTGGAACTGGGATGGGACTGGACTGGGACGGGGGTGGAACTGGGATGGGGGTGGAACTGGGATGGGGCTGAACTGGGATGGGGCTGGAACTGGGATGGGGTTGGAACTGGGATGGGGTTGGACTGGGACGGGGCTGGGATGGGGGTGGAACTGGGATGGGACTGGAACTGGGATGGGGCTGGGACTGGGATGGAACTGGAACTGGGATGGGGCAGAACTGGGGTGGGACTGGAACCGGGATGGGGCTGAACTGGGATGGGGCTGAACTGGGATGAGACTGGAACTGGGATGGGGTTGGACTGGAATGGGACTGGAACTGGGATGGGGTCGGAACTGGGATGGGGGTGGAACTGGGATGGGGATGGGGATGGGGATGGGGATGGGGATGGGGATGGGGATGGGGATGAGGATGGGATGGGGCTGGGGATGGGGCTGGGACTGGGATGGAGTTGGCCTGGAATGGGACTGGAACTGGGATGGGGCTGGGACTGGACTGGGACAGAACTGGGATAGGCGTGGAACTGAGATGGGGCTGCACAGGAGGGCTTGACTGTGCCCAGGGTCACAGCTGTCTGCTGCCACTCCAGCACCACTGGTGGGGGCCCAGGGGACCCCTCTGCCAGCGCAGCGAGAACCTCGTCTGTCTCATTGCTGCTGATCCCAGCCCTGGGCACCCCTGAATGCAGTTCCTGAGCTCAGCTCCCTCCTGGCTCTGGATCCCTTCCCTCCTGTCTGCTCGGCAGCACCGGTGGAGACCTTTAGTCCCCAAGGGGTGGGGTGGGGGTGCCCCCTCAGGTATCTGTATATATTTCATTACTTTCTAATTATTATTGTTATTATTAATAATACTGGTATTGTTGTTATTGTTGGTGCTGGTGTTTTGTTTTTAATTATTATCATCATCATCATTATCATCATCATTTCATTAAAGCTGTGGGTTTACTTTCCAATCCCCAAGCCTTTCTCCTCTCATTTTTCCTCTCCCCTTCTCCTGGGGGGGGAGGGGGATGGAATTTGGGGTCCCAGCTGCACCGTTTTAGCTGCCGAATTGAGCCGGGTCGGGGCTGAACGGTGACAAGGAGCAGAGACAGAGCCAGGCTTTGATTTGAAGCCCAGAGCGTGGCACCTTGCCCTGTCCACACAGACAGGGACATCACCCCAGGCCCCACCGGGCCATGGGGACCACGAGCGGCAGCGCAGAGAGAGGAAACCACAGCTGCAGGCGGTGGCTTCCCCTGGGGCTGGGGTGGTGCTGCCAACGGCTGCCACAGCCTGGGCACCCAGGGGTGGTGGCAGGGAGTCTGGGGCAACGTTTGGGCACCTTGCAACAACACCTGGGCACCCTGTGGTAATATCTGGGCTCCATGGGTGATACCCAAGCATCCTGGGTGATACCTGAGTATCCTGGTGCAACATCTGTGTACCTGGGGAAACATCTGGGCACCCTGCGGCAACTTGTGGGCACCCTGGGTGATGTGTAAGTACCCTGGAGCAACATCCGGACACCCCGAGGCAAGAGCTGGGCATCCTGGGTCATCTCTGGTTCTCCTGGAGCAAGACCTGGGCACTCTGAGGCAACAGCTGGGCATCCATGGCACCATCTGGGCACAGGGGGATGATATCTGAGCATCCTGGGTGACAGCCAGGTATCCTGGGGAAACATCTGGACACCCAGGACAACAACTGGTCATCCTGTGTGGTCTCTGGTTGTCATAGAGTGACATCTGTACATGCCAGGCAACATCTGTGCATCCTCAGGCAACATCTGGGCACCTTGGGGTGACACCAGGGTAGCCTGAGTTATCTCTGGTTGTCCCAGGGTGACATCTGTACACCCAGGGCAACATCTGGGCACCCTAGATGATAGCTGAGTATCCTGAAACATCTGGGCACTCCAGGACAATACCTGGGCACTCCGGGTGATCTGCCATTATCCTGAAGGAACACCTGTACGTGTTGGTCAGTATCTGGACACCTGGGGCAACACCTCAGCATCCTGGAAGATATCAGGATACCCTGGGTGAGCTCTGGTTGTGTTGGAGCAACACCTGTACATATGGGACAACATCTGGGCATCCTGGGGCAACATGTGGGCATCTAGAAAAACAATCTGGTGATATCAGAGTATCCTGGAGCAATGATTGAACACCCTGGGCAACACCTGGGGGGAACTTAGGAGCTGCAGTTCAAGACCTGGGTGACCCCCACACACCTGGGGACACATCCGGGCAGCCCCTTGGCTATGTTTGGGGGGTGACACAGCCGTCCCTGAATCTTCTGGTATCACAGGGACTTCTCACATGGCTACGTCCCCTCCTCTTTGGGTCGAGACTTTCACCACCCCGGGAGCTGCAAAAATAAATTGATTTTATTCATGCAAAATGCATCTTGTTTTGCAGAAAGTCTGGAAGGGAAGCACCCACAGCCCCCCGAAATGCACCTGCAACCCCAGAAAGGCACTAAAGGTCTCCATCGGTGCTGCCGAGCAGACAGGAGGGAAGGGATCCAGAGCCAGGAGGGAGCTGAGCTCAGGAACTGCATTCAGGGGTGCCCAGGGCTGGGATCAGCAGCAATGAGACAGACGAGGTCCTCACTGGACATCGGCCATCGCAGAAGAGAGAGGCACCCTCGTCATCTCCCAGTTTTATCCCGGGTGTGATGTCCGTGGGGTGGAATCCTCTGCTGGTCAGTTTGGGGTCACCTGTCCTGTCCCTCCCTCCCTGCAGCTGCAACCCTTTTTCACCCCTTCCCCTTACGGCTCCACCGGCTCCAGGGTGGCCTTGGTTTCTGCAGGAATAACTAAGAACATTGGCCTTTCTGCACCCCAGTGTCCCTTGTTGTCAGGGCTGGAGAGGAACTGTCTGAGAAACACGGCCTTGGCTTCCAGAGAATGAAGTTACTTCAGACTGGGCCGAGCCAGAGCCAGGAAACCGACCCCAATTTAACTCAAACAGAGCCCCACTCGCATTCCCGGCCGCGTTATAACCCAGCACGAGGCCCCGTGAATCAGCGCTCGGGATTCAGGGTTGGATTTTGTGGTGACTCAGAGCCCGCGAGGCCCCAGCGGAGCAGGAGCCCTGAGTCACAGCTTGGGAATGGCAGGAGGTTTAAAAAAACCTTCGCTGCTTTTTTTTTTTTAATGTTGGATCTGGAATTTTTAGCAAGAATTTTTGCCCCAGGGGATGTGGGATGCGGATCGTAGAATTATAGAATCGCTTGGTTGGAAAAGACCTTTGAGATCATCGAGTCCAACCAGACCTGTCCATTACTGAACCATCCCTGGGCGCCTCATCCACCCGGCTTTCGAACCCCTCTGGGGACGGTGACTCCCCCACCTCCCTGGCAGCCTCTGCCCTTTTGGTGGAGCAGTTTTTCCTGATGTCTGATCTCAACCCCCTCCGGCAAAACTTGAGGCCGTTTCCTCTCATCCCACCACCCGTCACCTTGGGAGAACTTGGGTTTGGGATCTGGAGGTGGGATTAAGGGAAAGTCCTCAAAATGCAGGAAAACTGGCACAAGACGTGGGTGGTGGTGAAGCCGCTTTGCACCCCCCTCCCAGCACCCAGCTCTGGGCAAGGGCCAGATCCAAGAGCTCCCCAAGGAACCCCAGAACATCCCACACTCCCGGGGTGCCTGGTACCTCCAGGTCACCCATGTGTCCCCCCCGTGTCACCCATGTCCCCACAGCACCCATGTCTTTGCGTCACTCACGTCCCCACAGCACCCACATCCCTCTGCTTTCAAGGAAAGCCCTCGGAGCAGAAGGTGAAGGAGCTTCACCTCGGAGGTTCGGGGACCCCAAATTCTGCCCCTCCCATACCACCGTAATTAATAAAGTTTGATAATAATTAGAGTAATCAATTGATCTGTGAGACCCAGCTGTCCCCTGCCCCGTGCGATGGGGCCGTGTCCCGGTGGCAGCATCCCAGTGCCCAAGTGCATCATCCCAGTGTCCCAGTGCAATAGCCCAGTTCCCCAGTGCAGTGGCCCAGTGGCCCAGTGCATTGTCTTAGCACTCCGGTGCATCCCCCTGAGGTCCCAGTACATTGTCCCCATGCCTGGTGCGTTGTCCCCCAGTGCATTGTCCTAATGCCATGGTGTCTGACCCCAGTGTCCCCTGTCCCAGAGCGCTGCCCTGCCGCATTCCCCTGGGGCACAGCCCACTGCCCCACTGCACCCACCCCACCCCCCTGGCATCGCTGTGCTCTGTAGGGCACTGCCTGGTTCCTTGTCCTGGGGCGCTGGAGCCCTGTCCCACTGCCCCGGAGCCCTGTCCCACTGCCCTGGAGCTCTGTCCCACTGCCCCGGAGCTCTGTCCCACTGCCCCAGAGTTCTGTCCCATTGCCCCAGAGCTCTGTCCCACTGCCCCAGAGTTCTGTCCCATTGCCCCGGAGCTCTGTCCCATTGCCCTGGAGCCCTGTCCCACTGCCCCGGAGCCCTGTCCCACTGCCCCGGAGCCCTGTCCCACTGCCCCAGAGCTCTGTCCCACTGCCCCGGAGCCCTGTCCCACTGCCCTGGAGCTCTGTCCCATTGCCCTGGAGCTCTGTCCCACTGCCCCGGAGCCCTGTCCCACTGCCTCGGAGCTCTGTCCCACTGCCCCGGAGCTCTGTCCCATTGCCCTGGAGCCCTGTCCCACTGCCCTGGAGCTCTGTCCCACTGCCCCGGAGCCCTGTCCCATTGCCCCGGAGCCCTGTCCCATTGCCCTGGAGCTCTGTCCCATTGCCCTGGAGCTCTGTCCCACTGCCCCGGAGCCCTGTCCCACTGCCCCGGAGCTCTGTCCCACTGCCCTGGAGCTCTGTCCCACTGCCCCGGAGCCCTGTCCCATTGCCCTGGAGCCCTGTCCCACTGCCCTGGAGCCCTGTCCCACTGCCCCGGAGCTCTGTCCCATTGCCCTGGAGCCCTGTCACACTGCCCTGGAGCTCTGTCCCATTGCCCTGGAGCCCTGTCCCACTGCCCTGGAGCTCTGTCCCATTGCCCTGGAGCCCTGTCCCACTGCCCCGGAGCTCTGTCCCACTGCCCCGGAGCTCTGTCCCACTGCCCTGGAGCCCTGTCCCACTGCCCCGGAGCTCTGTCCCATTACCCTGGAGCCCTGTCCCATTGCCCTGGAGCCCTGTCCCACTGCCCCGGAGCCCTGTCCCATTACCCTGGAGCCCTGTCCCATTGCCCTGGAGCCCTGTCCCACTGCCCCGGAGCTCTGTCCCACTGCCCCGGAGCTCTGTCCCACTGCCCTGGAGCCCTGTCCCACTGCCCCGGAGCTCTGTCCCACTGCCCCGGAGCTCTGTCCCATTGCCCTGGAGCTCTGTCCCACTGCCCTGGAGCTCTGTCCCACTGCCCCGGAGCCCTGTCCCACTGCCCCGGAGCTCTGTCCCATTGCCCTGGAGCTCTGTCCCACTGCCCCGGAGCTCTGTCCCACTGCCCTGGAGCCCTGTCCCACTGCCCCGGAGCTCTGTCCCATTGCCCCGGAGCTCTGTCCCATTACCCTGGAGCCCTGTCCCATTGCCCTGGAGCTCTGTCCCATTACCCTGGAGCCCTGTCCCACTGCCCCGGAGCCCTGTCCCACTGCCCTGGAGCTCTGTCCCATTACCCTGGAGCCCTGTCCCATTGCCCTGGAGCCCTGTCCCACTGCCCCGGAGCCCTGTCCCACTGCCCCGGAGCTCTGTCCCACTGCCCTGGAGCCCTGTCCCACTGCCCCGGAGCTCTGTCCACTGCCCCGGAGCTCTGTCCCATTGCCCTGGAGCCCTGTCCCACTGGCCCAGAGTCCTGTCCCACTGCCCCAGAGTTCTGTCCCATTGCCCTGGAGCCCTGTCCCACTGCCCCGGAGCCCTGTCCCACTGCCCCGGAGCTCTGTCCCATTGCCCTGGAGCTCTGTCCCACTGCCCCGGAGCCCTGTCCCACTGCCCCGGAGCTCTGTCCCACTGCCCTGGAGCTCTGTCCCACTGCCCCGGAGCCCTGTCCCATTGCCCTGGAGCCCTGTCCCACTGCCCCGGAGCCCTGTCCCACTGCCCCGGAGCTCTGTCCCACTGCCCTGGAGCCCTGTCCCACTGCCCCGGAGCTCTGTCCCACTGCCCCGGAGCTCTGTCCCATTGCCCTGGAGCTCTGTCCCACTGCCCTGGAGCTCTGTCCCACTGCCCCGGAGCCCTGTCCCACTGCCCCGGAGCTCTGTCCCATTGCCCTGGAGCTCTGTCCCACTGCCCCGGAGCTCTGTCCCACTGCCCTGGAGCCCTGTCCCACTGCCCCGGAGCTCTGTCCACTGCCCCGGAGCTCTGTCCCATTGCCCTGGAGCTCTGTCCCATTACCCTGGAGCCCTGTCCCATTGCCCTGGAGCTCTGTCCCATTACCCTGGAGCTCTGTCCCACTGCCCTGGAGCTCTGTCCCATTACCCTGGAGCCCTGTCCCATTGCCCTGGAGCCCTGTCCCACTGCCCCGGAGCCCTGTCCCACTGCCCCAGAGCTCTGTCCCACTGCCCCGGAGCTCTGTCCCATTGCCCTGGAGCTCTGTCCCACTGCCCCGGAGCTCTGTCCCACTGCCCTGGAGCCCTGTCCCACTGCCCCGGAGCTCTGTCCACTGCCCCGGAGCTCTGTCCCATTGCCCTGGAGCCCTGTCCCACTGGCCCAGAGTCCTGTCCCACTGCCCCAGAGTTCTGTCCCATTGCCCTGGAGCTCTGTCCCATTGCCCTGGAGCTCTGTCCCACTGCCCTGGAGCCCTGTCCCACTGCCCCGGAGCCCTGTCCCATTGCCCCGGAGCCCTGTCCCACTGGCCCAGAGTCCTGTCCCACTGCCCCGGAGCCCTGTCCCACTGGCCCAGAGTCCTGTCCCACTGCCCCAGAGTTCTGTCCCATTGCCCTGGAGCTCTGTCCCATTGCCCTGGAGCTCTGTCCCATTGCCCTGGAGCCCTGTCCCACTGGCCCAGAGTCCTGTCCCACTGCCCCGGAGCTCTGTCCCATTGCCCTGGAGCTCTGTCCCACTGCCCTGGAGCTCTGTCCCATTGCCCCGGAGCCCTGTCCCACTGGCCCAGAGTCCTGTCCCACTGCCCCAGAGTTCTGTCCCATTGCCCTGGAGCTCTGTCCCATTGCCCTGGAGCTCTGTCCCATTGCCCTGGAGCCCTGTCCCACTGGCCCAGAGTCCTGTCCCACTGCCCCGGAGCTCTGTCCCATTGCCCTGGAGCTCTGTCCCACTGCCCTGGAGCTCTGTCCCATTGCCCCGGAGCCCTGTCCCACTGCCCCAGAGCTCTGTCCCATTGCCCTGGAGCTCTGTCCCACTGCCCCGGAGCTCTGTCCCATTGCCCTGGAGCTCTGTCCCACTGCCCCGGAGCCCTGTCCCACTGCCCCAGAGCTCTGTCCCATTGCCCTGGAGCCCTGTCCCACTGCCCCGGAGCTCTGTCCCACTGCCCTGGAGCCCTGTCCCACTGCCCCAGAGCTCTGTCCCACTGCCCCGGAGCCCTGTCCCACTGCCCTGGAGCTCTGTCCCACTGCCCTGGAGCTCTGTCCCATTACCCTGGAGCCCTGTCCCATTGCCCCGGAGCTCTGTCCCACTGCCCCGGAGCTCTGTCCCATTGCCCTGGAGCCCTGTCCCACTGCCCTGGAGCCCTGTCCCATTGCCCCGGAGCTCTGTCCCACTGCCCTGGAGCTCTGTCCCATTACCTCGGAGCCCTGTCCTATTACCCCGGAGCCCTGTCCCATTGCCCCAAAGCTCTGTCCCACTGCCCTGGAGTCCTGTCCCATTGCCCTGGAGCTCTGTCCCATTGCCCTGGAGCTCTGTCCCATTACCCCGGAGCCCTGTCCCACTGCCCTGGAGCCCTGTCCCATTGCCCCAGAGCTCTGTCCCACTGCCCCGGAGCCCTGTCCCACTGCCCCGGAGCTCTGTCCCACTGCACTGTCCTGGTGTGTTTGAGAGCCACCCCGTTGCGTTCTCCCACGGGTTCAGTGTCCTGGTGCACTGGAGTCCCATCCCAGTGCGCTATCCTGGAGCACTGGTGCACTCTCCCTGCGCACTGTCCCAGTGCATTGCCCAGGGGCACCATCCTGGCTCCCAGGCTCAGTGTCCCCATGTCCTGGAGCACCATCCTGGTGCACAGGTGGAGTCCCTGGCACTGCCCTTACGTTCCCAGTGCCCTGTGCCAGTGCCCAAGCTCACTGTCCTGGTTCCCAGGCTCCCTGTCCCAGTTCCCATGGTCACTGTCCCTGTGCACTATTCCAACGCTCATGCCCCCCATCCCAGCACCCTGTCCCAGTGTCCAGGCTCCCTATCCCAGTGCCCTGTCCCCATCCCGGTTCTCTCTGACCCATCCTGGTTCCCTCTGTCCCCATCCCTGTGCTCTCTGTCCCCATCCCTGCTCTCTGTCCCCATCCCTGTGCTCTCTGTCCCCATCCCTGCTCTCTGTCCCCATCCCTGCTCTCTGTCCCCAGCCCTGTGCTCTCTGTCCCCATCCCTGCTCTCTGTCCCCAGCCCTGTGCTCTCTGTCCCCATCCCGCTGTCCCCTCCGCGCTGCAGTTCCCGCACTCAGCCCGCAGGGGGCGCCACTCCGCCTGCGTCGCTGTGGCTTCCCCATCCCTCCAGCAGGGGACGCGCGCGCCGATTGGCTCCGGCGCGCGGCGCTTGGCGGAACTCGGGCTCTGATTGGCTGCGAAACGCATGACTCCGGCTCTGATTGGCTGACTCGGGTGCTGATTCTCCGCCGTGCGGAGCCTTGGGGAACTCGGGCTCTGATTGGCTGCGGCGCTCGGAACTCGGAACCTGTTTATCCCTAACTCCACGGAGGAGGAGGAGTCCGCGGGGCGATGGCGGAGCCGGGGTGCGGGGCGTGGAGCTCGGGCTCTGATTTTCCCGATGCGCAGAGCCTTAGGGAACTCGGGCTCTGATTGGCCCCAACGCGCAGCACCTCAGGGAAGGAGGAGGAGGCCGCGGGGCGATGGCGGAGCGGGGGGGAGGGCGGGTCACGGAAGTCAGGCTCTGATTGGCTGCGACTCGCGGAACCCGGGCTCTGATTGGCTGCGACGCACGGAACGCAGGCTCTGATTTTCACGACACGCGGCGCTTTAGGGAAGTCGGGCTCTGATTTGCTGCGGCGCGCGGAAGTCGGGCTCTGATTGGCTGCGACGGGCGCCCCCCCCGCCCCTCAGGGAAGGAGAAGGAGGAGCAATGGCGGAGCCGGGGTGTGGGGCTCAGTTCCGCGCTGCCGTTCAGGTTATCCAAGGGCTCCCTCGGAGCGGTGAGTTTCAAGCCGGGAACGGGGCCGGGGGGCCGCGGCCGCGGCGGAGGCTGCGGCCCCCCCGCCCCGTTCCCGGCCCCTCTGAACCCCTTGTGGCTTCGCAGGTTCCTACAGGCCCTCCTACGAGGAGATGCTCCGCTTCTACAGCTTCTACAAACAGGCCACGGCAGGGACCTGCCAGGGCCCCAGGCCCGGCTTCTGGGACCCCATCGGGAGGTACAAGTGGTAAGGAAAGGGGTGGGCAGCCAAGCAAGGGTGAGGTGGTGGTGAGGTGGCACCTTGGATTATGAGTGGGGGGTCGGGTTCCTTCAGTACAAGGAGGACGCTGAGGGGGTGGGGAGTCTGTGGGGAAGGGGCTGGAGAACAGGGGTTATGAAGAGTGGCAGAGGGACCTGGTGGTGTCTCGTCTGGAGCAAAGGTGGCTGAGGTGACCTTGCTGTCTACAACTGCCTGAAAGCAGTTTGTGGTGAGGAGGGTGTTGGTCTCTTCTTCAAGTACCAAGTGATAGGACAAGAAGAAATGGTCTCAAGTTGTGCCAGGGGACGTTCAGATTGGCTATTAGGAAAAATATCTTTGCTGAAAGAGTGGTGAAGCCCTGGCAGAGGCTGCCCTGGTCAGTGGTGGAATCTCCATCCCTGGAGGGGTTCAGAAAGTCTGTAGAGGTGGCGCTTGGGGACATGGTTTAGTCAGCATGGTGCATTTGGGCTGATGTTTGGACTGAATGAGTTGAGAAGCCTTTTCCAACCATAAGGATTCCAATGTTCTGTGAACCAAAAGCGTTCTCGGGCACTGGTACAGGCTGCCCAGGGAGGTGGTAGAGCCTCCATCCCTGGAGGGGTTTAAAACACAGGCAAACAGGGTGCTCAGGGATGGTTTAGTAGTGGACAGATATGGTTGGACTCGATGATCTCAAAGGTCTTTTCCAACCAAGCAATTCTATGACCCAGGGAGGACCCCAGCTCCTGTCCCCTTCACCCCTGGTCCCCTTCTCCCCCTTCCTCCCCACCTCACAGCCACTGCCGCCCGCAGGGATGCCTGGCACAGCCTGGGGAGGATGTCCAAGGAGGAGGCGATGGCAGCGTACGTGGCCGAGATGAAGAAGGTGGCCCAAAAGGTAAACGGGGAGGGGGAGAGGTGGTTGGGTGCTCAGTGGTGCCCGTCGCAAGCCACGTCCCTCCCCAGATCATCGACACGGTGCCCATGGACGAGACAACGGAGGAGATGTTTGCATACTTTGAGCCACTCTACGAGGTGATCCACGACATGCCCCGGCCCCCCGAGTCCTTCTTCAAGAGGAAAGGGGGTGAGTGGGAGCCGCTGTGCCCTGCTTGTGCCCAGCGTGTCCCTCACCTCTCTGCCACACTCCTGGCACGTCACTCCTGCAGTTCTCTGCTTGCTTCTGCACCGGTGTGGCTGTCACCTCCGGGCTCTGCGCTTCACCAGGGCTTCTTCGTGTTCTGCTCCCTGAGGGGCAGGTGGGACGGACGCACCACGTCCCATCTGACTCCACTGCTGTTGAGCTGCTTGTTTGGGCACCACCAAACCAGCGTCTCAAGTGACGCCGCGTCTTTTCAGTCTGGGCTTTCTCTCTGCAAAACTATAAGGAGACAGCTTGAGCTTTGGCTTCCAGATGCCCCTTGGCCCAAACCCCTGTGCGCGGTAGGGCAGGGGATCAGCTCCCGTGCAGTGTTGTGGCAGGGAGGCCGTGATTCGTCCTGGTGCTGGTGCACCTTCAGCAGGGCGGGCTGTGTGCAGGGAGAGCCCGTCCCGTGCAGACATCTGGGTAGAGCAGCCACTTCCTGCAGTGCGGTGGGTGTGGAGAAACTGGGGTTGGGAAATGGGATTACTGGGGCTGCTGTGTGCTAGAGAAGAGCCCTTCCAGCCCTTTCTTTCTGTGCTTGTGCTGGGATTTGGCTTGGAACCCGTCCCACCCTTGCAGCAGGGCAGTCCTCGCGGTATCTGACTTGTGGGAAGCGTCCAAGAGAGCAAAGGGCTGGACGTGCTGGTTCAGAGAGGTGTTGGCAGCTGGGGACGAACCTGCTGACTGCACCTCTGGAGGTTTGGCTTTGCTGCAGCACCAAAAGATCAGCTCAGCAGCAGATGAGCTTTCAGGGTGCATTTGCAGCGGGGTGTAAACTGTCCGCGCTTTGCTAATGTCAGAAGAGCTCCTTGCCTGACCCTGGCATCTGTCCTGCGGCTGACAGCTACTGTCACCCCCTGCTTCCAACAAGGATGCTGAGGCCATCTAGCCTGTGGGGCTTGGGCTCAGGATGGCTGCACCTCTAGCTGGTACTCAAGGGCTTCTGTTCTCTGTGTTGATGCAGAATCCCTTTAAAAGGCAAATAGAATAGGTCCCTGCAGGCTTCCATCCCCACAGCTGAATCCCATGTTCCTCCATCCCTATACCGGGTCTTTGCATCCCTCCATCCCCACAGCAGGTTCCCAGGTCATAAAATCATGGAATGGTTTGGATAGGAAGGAGTTTGTAAAGCTCTCGGTAGCTGAGGAGCTTCACAGTGCCCTGAGGTGTAGGATAAAGGTGGCTGCCAAGTGACGTTGCCAGTGATAACACTTGGAGACCTCTTGCAGCGGAGCGTTCGTGAATCAGAATCACAGAATGGTTTGGGTTGGAAGGGACCTCAAAGCCCACCCAGTGCCACCCCCTGCCATGGGCAGGGACACCTCCCACTGGATCAGGGGGCTCCAAGCCCCATCCAACCTGGCCTGGAACACCTCCAGGGATGGGGCAGCCACCGCTGCTCTGGGCACCCTGGGCCAGGGCCTCCCCACCCTCACAGCAAAACATTTCTCCCTAAGGTCTCATCTCAATCTCCCCTCTTTCAGCTCAAAACCGTTCCCCCTCATCCCATCCCTGCACTCCCTGATCCAGAGCCCCTCCCCAGCTTTCCTGGAGCCCTTTCAGCACTGGGAGCTGCTCTAAGGTCTCCCCAGAGCCTTCTTTTCTCCAGGCTGAACAACCCCAGCTCTCAGCCTGTCCTCGTAGCAGAGGAGCTCCAGCCCTCGGATCATCTTTTTTTCTAGAAGGTAAAAGCTGGGTCTAAGCTCCTGGTCACTGACAGTGTCACCCTGTGCTACTGTCCCTTACAAAGGACGCTCACCTAAACCTGGTAGCATCTGCAGAGCGAATGAGCTGAAGCTGCCTGAAACAGTGCATTAAACTGCTGGACTTCTTCAGCTGATGATGAATCATTTGGGTTAAAGGTTCCCAAACCTGCCTGCAGATTTTGTTACTGGTATTGCAGAGAAGAAAGGTGATTTTTGGGTGCTGCGGCGGGTGCAAGCAGAGCGTGGCAGGCGCGGAGCCTTCGACAGCGGCACAGTTTGGGGACACAGAGATGCTGCGCAGTGGGAGTCTGGGGTTTGTTTAGTTGCAAAGTCAATGTGCTGTAAAATGCACTTGGGACCCAAAACATGAACAGTTCGGGGTCTTGATGGGTCTCCTGTCAGCAGAGTTTTCGTTGGTGTCTTGTATGTGTAGGTCATGCTCTGAAGCAAGCAGGTAGTGATAGTTGAGCTCATAACACACATCTGCCAGCCTGGAGGGTGCAGGGGGCTGGTGTCGGAGCCCAGCAGTGATGTGCAAGGTGACAGGACCTTGCTTGTGCCCCCCACCCCCCGTGAGGTCACAGCGCAGGCGCTGAGGAGGGGTCTGGGGACAGCAACGTGCCCTGTGCAGAGTAACCTGGTGCGAACTCCTGGGTGGGGTGGGGGCTGCCCTTGACCCCCGGGGTTCAGTCGTAGAATCAGCATAATTTGGGTTGGAAGGGACCTTAAAGATCATCTGGTTCCGACCCCAGTCGCTTGGGCTGGGATCGGGGTTCCCCCAGCCCAGGCCGTTGGGGAAGGCTGGCAGTGCTGCCCCGTACCTGCTTGGCCAGGAGCAGGGAGCAAAGTCCCGGCGCTGCTGGAAATGAGGCCGGGCTTAACCCTGTGGGCTTCACGGGGCGGTGGGGAGCACTGGGTCCCCAAGGGCCCTCCCTGGGGTGCTAGACAAGGCTTCTTTCTCTGGGCTGCGTTCGTTAGTGCTGGTGTCCCTGCCGGGGGGCGGGAACAGTGGCTTTCACCCATCGGTGCCTACTGGGCTGGGCAGTGCTGATCCCTCTGCCGCAGGGACTCAGGGGTCAAGGACTACTCTGGCCTCCTCAGGAGAGCGGGGCGGTCTGCATGGGGTAGACCCTGCTGACCAGTTGAGTTCAAACTGGTTTCCAGACCCTCAGCAAACAGAGCTGCCCCCTGTCCATCCCCACTGGCCACTGTGCATGGCCGAAGGCTGCCAGCCTGCATGGCAGGAGGGTGGCCCCGCATCCGCGTGTCCCTGAGCTGCGCCGGGCAGGGAGCAGAGCCCAGCCCGCAGAGCGCCGGCACCTGCAGTGCTTTAATTCTCCTCTGCCCCTTTTCCTCCGTGCAGGCAGTCGGGAGCAGAGAGCCAAACCCAGCCAGGATGAGCCAGCGAGCAGCCCGGCTCCAGAACACCCCAAAGGTGCCCAGCCCGGAGAGCAGCGGGACAGCCAGCGTGTGCCAGGTTGGTCTCCCTGGTGTGGCCAGGCAGAGACCCTGCAGAGGAGGCACCGGCGACGGGGCTGGGCCTCCGTCCACCCGCAGAGCTGGTGGCTTCGGGCGCAGCTGCTCTGAGCCTGCCAGTGTTTGAGGCACTTCCTGAGTCACAGTGAGCTGGAACTGTTCTCGATGCCCAGGTGACTCTGGGCGTGTTGGTCTGCCTCGGTGTTGCTCTTACGTGTGCAAAGGGGCCCAGTTCTGCTAAACCACATGGAGTAGGTGAGGGGGTTTCCCCATGGACTGGGAAAACATCACTCTAACATCCGTGTTCCAGGAGGGGATGTGAAAATGTCGGTCCATGGTCTGGGAGGGGTTGTTCTCAGCTCGAGCCAAGTCCACCCCTTCCACAGCACTGGGAGCTGCAGGACCCAAGCCCTGGGCCATGGCCAATGCCTGGGTCCTGGTGTTTGTGTCCAGCCCCTTGTCCACTCACCCACCCACCACCACGTGCTGTCATCAAGGGCTGGCACAGCTCTGCTGTGCCCTGGGCTGGGTGGGCGCTCCAGGGAGGTGTTCCTGCCATCCCAGCCCTCTCCCAAGGAGCATATGTGGTCACTGAGTGAGCACCCACATCCAGGCTGTGCCTGTCCACCAGTGTGCCCAGGCCAGCAGCGTTGGGGCAGCTGGGCAGCATCCCTGCCTGCGTGGCCAAGTGTGGTGGTGTGGTGTCACCCCTGGCAGTTGGTGGTGTGTGATTGGTGCCTGCTGCGTGCCAGAGCAGCTGGGGTCATGGATCCTGCTGGAGGGGCTCCCCAGCGTGCTGGAGCTTCAGCTGGTTGCCCCAGCAGCCCTCTCCCCAGGTGGGAGCCACTCTTGGGCAGAGAAACCCACCCTAATATGACACTGTGGGAAGGAGAAAGGGCAATTCCATTCTTGGATTCACGGCCACGGTCCAGGGGTGGTAACAGAGCCGGTTCCTTCCCACTCTGTGCCTCAGTTTCCTTCTCCTCCTGCCTCATCTTGTGCACACAGATGCTGCCTTGCTGCCCGCTTGCAGACCCGTTGCCTTGCGGCTGTGCTGAGCTTTTGCTGCCCTTTGGACACGGCTGGATGCTTCTGCCACGGCGGCGCTGCCCGCAGCTCAGCCCTCTGCTTCCCTTCCAGGAGGTGGGCTGGAACTTGAGGGTAGCCAGGTGACCAGTGACTCCGAGGGGGACGTGTACTGCGATTCCCTGGAGCAGATGGAGCCTGAGCAGGTAACGGAGAGCTGGGAAGTGCTGGGGTCCTGCCGCACCGTGGCGAAGGCGCTGCCAGCCCTGCCCTGCCTGCAGTGGACAGGCTAATCGCTCCGTATCACCAGCTTCCCCAGCTCTGCGTGCCGTCTGGCACTGCCATCCTGGGAGCCTGGCACTACCTCGCTGGAGCCCAGCAAGACACCTGAAACCCGCAGACCCACTCAGCTGCACCCCTCTGTGCTTTGTGTCCCTCTTGGAGCCTGGTCCTCATCGCCGAGGGGAGGCTGAGGAGCCCTTGGTGTGCCCTGGCACCATGCACAGCCCTCTCATTCCTGCAGCCCAGCTCAGCGGGCACTGGTGGGCTGCTGCGGGCATCTTGCTTGTACCCCTGCTCCCTCCTCCTTGCCACCTGCAAGGCTTGGCAGATCCATTGGGCAGGAGGGAGGAAGCCACCTGTCTTCTCCCTGGAGCTCTTTCACCACCTCAAGCCACAGCACCTCACTCCTCTCTGGAGTTCTGCTCTGCCACAGCCCAAACCGTGGTGTTGCCGGTGGGATTTGGCTTCCCTCAACCCCTCTGCCACCAAAAATGGAACCATGGGGCATGAGGAAAGACAGCACCACCCCAGCATCGCCCACATCTCACGTGCCACGCTCCCGCAGCCCCGGGGAGGGGAGCGGGGGTCTCAGGGCCCTTCTTCTCTCCCTCGCCAGGCTGGGCACCCGCTGGGGCTCCCTGAGACCGGTGGCCGGGCTGAGCCCTTGAGGCCCCGCAGTGCTGGGCAGGGAGAGCGGGGTGAAGGCAGAAGACTTGAGGGGAGGAGCGCTGGCCTCGGCTCAGAGAGAGGTGGGTGCAGCGTTTGGCTCCTTCTCGCTGCTCCCTCCCCACCTCCCAGCGAGCAGGGAAGGACATTTTGGGGCTGAGAAGAGACGAGGGCTGCAACCACTGATGGGGAACAGAGTGTGGCTCCAGCACCCAGGGGTGGCAAGAAGTCCTGAGCATCCCCTTGGGTAGATGAGTTTCTTAGGGACAGGGTTTAGTAGGGAGACGGGCACAGTTGGACCTGATGATCTCAGAGGTCTCCTCCAACCTGATGATTCTATGATGATTCTTCATCCCTCAGTCCCCAAGCAGTTTGGTGCCATCACCCCCCTAGGACACCTCCCATGTGCCGCCCCTTTCTCACAGCGGTGCCAGATTCCTCAGACTGGGAAAATGCTCTGCTGGCTCCTCTCCAGCAGGAGTGTGGATTCCTGGCTGCCCGTGCCCAACTCCTGCCCATGGTCCTCATTACCAGCCTCTCCGCCAGGTGCTTTGGATGCAGATGGTGCTGGAGCTGAGCTCTACCCAAGAGCTGAGTTGGTGAAGCCGTGCCCTGTGCTCCTGGAGGGGCAAGGACACCTCAATCCTGCGGTGCCACTCGTGCCACGTCACTGCTGCTGGTGTCTGGGGACAACCGGTCCCTATGCTGATGCAGGAGG
This sequence comes from Neomorphus geoffroyi, assembly GCA_033558235.1. Classification (NCBI taxonomy): domain Eukaryota; kingdom Metazoa; phylum Chordata; class Aves; order Cuculiformes; family Neomorphidae; genus Neomorphus; species Neomorphus geoffroyi. The sequence continues at coordinate 1,888,195 of JAUMJM010000037.1, forward strand.
AGATCAGGACTGCTTTCTACTCCATTACTACCCTTGCCATGGTTGTCACCTCACCTGGGCACAGCCCACCTGTCTCACCTTGCCACCAGGAGTCTTTCGGCCAACCTTCCCAGGCTGCTCGACTTTGGGAGGTGACTTGTACCACGGGCAGAGGTGCAGGCTGGGCTGGCAGTGAGGCTGTGCCCGGGGCATGGTTTATATGAGGTTTGCCAGGCTCCAATTAGGCTGGTTTGGGGCCTCAGCTGAGCCCAAGGGCCTGGCAAGGACGCAGGCACAGCATCCTGCCCGGCGTTCAGCACCCTGCCTGTGCCAGCAGATGCGGGGTGTCCCATCAAAATTCCGGGCCACATCCAAAGCAGCGCGGGCAGCAAGGAAGGGAGGGGATTCTGCCCCTCTGCTCAGACCCCACCTGGAGTCATGTGACCAGTTCTGGAATCCCCAACATAAGGAGATGGAGCGGGTCCAGAGGAGGCCACGGAGCTGATCCAAGGGCTGGAGCCCCTCTGCTGTGAGGAGGCTGAGAGAGTTGGGGTTGTTCAGCCTGGAGAGGAGAAGGCTCTGGGGAGACCTTAGAGCAGCTCCCAGTGCTGAAAGGGGCTCCAGGAAAGCTGGGGAGGGGCTTTTCCCAGTGGTCTGGAGTGACAGGATGAGGGGGAATGGCTTTAAACTGGGAGGGGGAAGATTTAGATTGGACATCGGGAAGAAATTCTTCACACTGAGGGTGGGGAGGCCCTGGCCCAGGGTGCCCAGAGCAGTGGTGGCTGCCCCATCCCTGGAGGTGTTCCAGGCCAGGTTGGATGGGGCTTGGAGCCCCCTGATGCAGTGGGAGGTGTCCCTGCCCATGGCAGGGGGTGGCACTGGGTGGGCTTTGAGGTCTCTTCCAACCCAAACTGTTCTATGGATGGAGGTCACCCACTGCCACCACCACTGCGCTGGGGGCTGTGGTGGCCAGTGTCCCTTGGGGACAGGGCTGGTGCTGGCTGGGCTGGGACACCCAGCTCGGTGTGGGCAGAGCTGACAGCATGCAGAGAGGCACCCAGTGAGACCCATCACTCGCTGGGGGATGAAGGTGCAGAGAATGGGATGTGCCGGCTCTGGGGTTCTCCAGGGTGCATGAGGGGTGCCCTGCCAGCCCTGGGAGTACCCTGTGTGTGTGGGCGCTCTCAGCCTGCCCTGGGCTTCCCTGGGTAGTGCACTCAATGTGCCCTGGGTGGGCAGCACAGCCACCTGCCCTGCATGCCCACCCTGCAGCCTCTGAGCAGTGATGTCTGTGTGCCCCACAGATCTCCAGCTCACCAGGGGACAGCAGGGCACTGCGAATGCCCCTGAGCTCACCCAGGGGCTGCCGGCAGAGCTGGATGCCCATGTGGCCAGCACTGTGCGAGCCCTGCAGCACGACATGCGGCAAGTGCTGGAGCGCCTGAGCCAGCTGGAGACACTCACCTCTGCACAGGTACGCACCATGCCACCATGTGCCAATGCCACCGCGTAGGCCAGGCTGGCAGAACTTGGCTCCCTGTGAACTGGCAGCCCTGGGTTTGGTGACGCAGCCTGGCAGGGCTCTGATCCACCCCAGGGTGCAGGCAGGGAGCCTCCAGCCTGGTCCAGAGGGAGGTGCCCTGCCCCAGAGAAGTGGCTGCCCCATCCCTGGAGATGTTCCAGGCCAGGTTGGCTGGGGCTTGGAGCCCCCTGATCCTGTGGGAGGTGTCCCTGCCCATGGCTTTGAGGTCCCTTCCAACCCAACCATTCTGTGATCTCCATCACCCCTGGGGTCCTGGCCCCACTGCACCACCCAGATCCTTCACAGAAGCCCTGAGCTCACTCGCTTCTGCCCGTTCCCCACCCTCTCGCGGGGACACGGGAGTTGGAAGGGGGTGCCCAGCCCTGTCTGTACCCCAAACCGCTCCTCTCTCGCAGGGTGCCACAGCGGGGACCGGCCATGGTCAGCCTCCCACCCTGCAGGTGAGTTGGAGGTACCACTGGGTGGTGGCCTTGTCACCCCACACTGCCCAACTTGGTGGCCTGGTGGGAAAGGTCCCTCAGCGGGGGAGCAGGAGACATCCCTGGGGATGCATCTGGGTGTGGGGGATGGTGGCATTGATGCCAGCTCACCGCAGGAGCTGGGGACGATGGTGTTGATGCCAGCTCCCCACAGGATGGTGGCCGTGACAAGGGCAGTGACAGTGGCCTGCCATCGCCTGCCATTCAGCAGAGGATGAGGGATGCTCGGCCACCACAGTGACACCCCTGTCCCTCTCTCTGTCCCCTCGCCAGGCAGCGTCCCCGTGGCCCCTGGCCGTGTCCCCGCGCACCCTCCTCTTCCTCATTACTTGGCCCTTCATCACTCAGTGGTTGCTGCGCCACTGGCAGGGCAGGAAGAGGTGACCGCCATGTCCCGCTGCCACCCCTCCTTCCCCAGCCAGCTTGGCACGAGCTGGGGAAGCGCCACGGGACCCACGAGGGAATTTCTGCCGCGAGGTCTCTACCAGCGGGGACCCCAACCCCGAGGGAGGGGACACCACTGCGCACGCCACCACCGCCACTCTCAGGGTCTCGCCAGCACCGCCGCGATGGCACAGGGACCGGCTGGCCGCGTGGAGCGGGATGGAGGACCCCTCGCTGCCACTGGGCACGGCCACCATCCCGGCCCCACAGACGCTGCCATGAAGTGCTTGGGCGTCAGGGCCCCCGGAATTAAAGCTGCCTCCTGCGCCAGCCCTGCTGCCTCGCGTGTCCCCGTGTCCCCTGCTCTGGCCTGGCCACCCCCATGGTGAGGGGACACCTGCATCCCCGCGTCCCCCGCTCTGGCCTGGCCACCCCTGCAGCAAGGAGACACTCGCATCCCTGTGTCCCCCACTCCAGCCTGGCTGTCCCTGTGCCAAGGGGACACCTTCATCTCTGTGTCCCCTGTTCCAGCCTGGCCACCCCATGGCCCTGCCAGATCCCCACTGCGGGGAGATGTCCCCAGGCCCCAGCCTCCCCTCCATCCGCTCCCGTCCCCATCCTCGGGGGATGGCAGTGCCATCGCAGCGAGGGGGGGGCAGTTCCTGCCACCCAGCACAAGCTGGATCTGACACAGCCCCCCCCCAGCGCCCCTGTTCACACACCCCATAGCCACTCCAGCGCCTCCCCTGCCTTAGACCCCCATCCACAACCCCCACTGCCACCCTGTCACACCCCCCATGGCCCCCCACGGCCCCCCCACGCACACACCACAGACCCACCAGGTCCTACCCTCTACCTGAGCCCCCCCCCATCCACACACCCCCATAGTCCCCTCTCAGCCACCCCATCCAACCTCACACAGCCTCTCCATGACCCCCATGTCCCCCCCCATCCACCCCTCCGGGCCTCCCCTCACCATGCCCCCCCCCCCCCCAGCCCAGCAGCCCCTCCCGGCCGTGGGGGACCCGATGAAGGAAGGATTCGACCGTTCCCCCTCCGTGGGTCCCCCTTGTCTCCCCCACCCACATCTCCCCCAGCATTCCCCCTGGAGCCTGCTCCCCTGCCATGGCCCCCCCCCACCTTGAACTGTCTCCCCCCTCCCCATAGCCCAGCCTCCTCCGTGGGGCACCCAGTGCAGGCAGGATCTGACACAGCCCTCCCCCCCCCCCCCCCCCCGCTCTCCCAGGACCCCCGAATCAACACCCCCCCATGTGTCCCCATAATCCAAAGCCCCCCTGGCCCACCCATCCACGCACCCCATAGCGCCCCCCGCCCCCCCCCCGCAGCCTCCCCATCCAGCCCCCCCCAGCCCCCCCATAACCCCCTCGAGCGTCCCCTCCCCACGCCCGCCCAACGCAGCCCCGCCCCCACCCGTGGGGCACTCAGCACAGGAAGGCTCCCAGCCCGCCCCCCCGTGGCCCCCCATCCACAGCCCCCCCTAACAGCCCCTCCCGGCCAACACCCCCCCCCCACCCCACCCCGCCATGGCTCCCCCATAGCCCAGCCCCGCCCGTGGGGCACCAAGCGCAGGAGGGCTCCCCCACAGCCCCCCCTGCCCGGCCTCCACACGCCACCCCCCCGCCCTGCCATGGCTCCACATCCCCCCGTCTCCTCCCCGTGCCCCCCCTACACCCCCATAGCTCCCCCCGGCCCCCCCCATGGCTCCCTCAGCCCCACCCCGCCGTGCCCCCCCCCCGCCCGTGGGGCACCCAGAGCAACCCCCGCGAGGGTGCCCCGTGGCCTCCCCCATCCAAACTCCCCCCTCGGCTCCCCCAGGCAGCCCCCTCATAGCGCCCCCCCCGGAACCCCCGCCATGGCGCCCCCCCTCCCCCACCTGCCATCCATCCCTCCATGGCCTCCCCATCCAGACCCCCACAGCCCCCCCTCGGCCTCCCCATCCGGACCCCCATAGCCCCCCCTCGGCCTCCGCATCCAGACCCCCATAGCTCCCCCTCCGCCTCCCCATCCAGACCCCCATAGCCCCCCCTCGGCCTCCGCATCCGGACCCCCGTAGCCCCCCTCGGCCTCCCCATCCGGACCCCCATAGCCCCCCCCTCGGCCTCCCCATCCGGACCCCTATAGCCCCCCCCTCGGCCTCCCCATCCGGACCCCCATAGCCCCCCCTCGACCTCTGCATCCAGACCCCCATAGCCCCCCCTCGGCCTCCCCATCCAGACCCCTATAGCCCCCCCTCGGCCTCCGCATCCGGACCCCCGTAGCCCCCCCTCGGCCTCCCCATCCGGACCCCTATAGCCCCCCCTCGGCCTCCGCATCCGGACCCCCATAGCCCCCCCTCGGCCTCCCCATCCAGACCCCCGTAGCTCCCCCTCCGCCTCCCCATCCAGACCCCCATAGCCCCCCCTCGGCCTCCCCATCCGGACCCCCATAGCCCCCCCTCGGCCTCCCCATCCGGACCCCTATAGCCCCCCCCCTCGGCCTCCCCATCCGGACCCCCATAGCCCCCCCTCGACCTCTGCATCCAGACCCCCATAGCCCCCCCTCGGCCTCCCCATCCAGACCCCTATAGCCCCCCCTCGGCCTCCGCATCCGGACCCCTGTAGCCCCCCCTCGGCCCTCCCCATCCGGACCCCTATAGCCCCCCCTCGGCCTCCGCATCCGGACCCCCATAGCCCCCCCTCAGCCTCTGCATCCGGACCCCCATAGCCCCCCCTCGGCCTCCGCATCCGGACCCCCATAGCCCCCCCTCAGCCTCTGCATCCAGACCCCCATAGCCCCCCCTCGGCCTCCGCATCCAGACCCCTATAGTCCCCCCTCGGCCTCCCCATCCAGACCCCCATAGCCCCCCCTCGGCCTCCGCATCCAGACCCCTATAGCCCCCCCCTCGGCCTCCCCATCCAGACCCCCATAGCCCCCCCTCGGCCTCCGCATCCAGACCCCTATAGCCCCCCCTCGGCCTCCCCATCAGGACCCCCATAGCCCCCCCCTTCAAAGCCCCCTGACTCCGCCCCCCATGGCTACCCCCCAGCCCCGCCCCCGGGGCACCCAGCGCGGGCAGGCTCGGACACAGCCCCCCCCCCCCCCCGATCCCCACAGCTCTCCCCCCGCCCCCCTCCCCCCCCCGCCATGGCTTCCCCATCCCCCCCCCAGTTCCCCCTCCTCCCCCCCCGTGTACCCCAACCCCTCCCCGCCCCCGGCCTTTGGGCACCCAACACAGGCAGGCTCTGACGCAGCCCTCCTCCGCCCCCCGGGTCCCTCACGGCCCCCCAGTCCATGCTCCCCGCACCCCGCACCCCCGCCGCGGCTCATGGCCCCCCATGGCCCCTCCACGTCCCCTCATCCACACCCCCTCGGCCCCCCCCCCCCCGCCGCGGCCCCCCCCGCACCTCAACTGCCACCCAGACCCCTGGGCCCCCCATGGCCCCCAGCCCCGCCCCTGCCGTGGGGCACCCGGTACAGGAAGGCTCCCACACCGCCCCCCGGGGGTCCCCTCAAAGCCCGCCCTGCCCCCCCCATTGTCCCCGAACTCCGCCCTGTCCCCCCGTGCGTCCCCCGGCCCAGCTCCCGCCCGCGGGGGCCCCTGTGAGGGTGACAGCGCCACTGGAGGGGGTGGCGGCGCCAGGAGCAGCCCCGGGCCGCCCTGACCCCCTCTTCTCGTCCACGCCCGGGCCCACAGGCCCGGGCCCACAGGCCCGCGCCCCCCTCCCACCCCATCGAAAAGGGCGGCGGTGCCTTTAAGGCGGACCTTCTTCCCGCTTAGGTTTGTTTACATCTCCCTCCGCGCAGCCGCAGCGGCCGCCGCACGAAAGCGCAGCACCGGAATCCCTCCGCCCGCCCCCTCCCCCAGCCCCACCGTCCCCCCGTCTCCGTGCTCCCCCCGCCCGGTGCAGCCCCCGAGGCCCGGGGCTAGGGCGGCCGGGCCGCAGTACAGCGCGACGCCTCCTCCGCGCCGCGGGGACTCCTTTCGGGCCGGCCCACGCGAGAGGGGGGATGGGGGCGCTGCCCTCGGCGCGGCCCTGAAGGTCGCGGGGCGCGCGCGGCGCCGCTCATGGGGTCCCCCTGTCCTCGCGTGGTACGGCCCAGTCCCGCCTCCGCTCCGTTTTCGATTGGCGGCGCCGCGCGCGATTGACGTCGGACTTCGCCAATCATATCCCGGCTCCCGCCGCGGCAGGGGGGCGTGGCGAAGCTGGTGGGCCCGCCCTCCCTTCGCTTTGATTGGCCGCGGGGCGGTGCCCACCCGCGCGCGGGGGACGGAGCGGGGCGGTGCTGGCAGCGCGCGTGCGCGTGGGCGGGGCGGCGCACGCGTAGGTATTTAAAGCGCGGGAGCGGGCGGGGAGCGGCAGTCGGGAGAGGGGCGGCGGTGGCAGCGGGCGAGGGGTGCGGGGCTGGGGGGAGGCGGTAGGCGGCGGCGCGTGCCATGCGCGCGGGGGGGCGGGCCCAGAGGCTTTAACCCCTCTGTGGCCGGTAGCAGCGGCGGTGGTGACCCCCGGGGCCTCGGCCCCAGGGCATGGCCCGGGTGGCCTGAGGTACGGGGGGAGTGGCCCCATGCGGGGCGAGTAGCGCCAGTCCCCGGAGAAGCGGAGACGAGCGCCATGGCAGACGCGGCGCCCGTAGAGCCGGGGCCAGAGCCCCGGTGCGAACCGGAGCCCCGGTACGAACTGGAGGCCTGCAGCGAGCCCGGGTACCAGGCTGAGCCCCAGGCTCCCGGACCGGAGCCTCAGCCTGAACCGGAGCCGTGCAGGAGCCTGAGCCCCAGTGCGAGCCGGAGCTCCGGGAGCCCGAGCCCAAGGCTGAGCCCCGGTGCGAACTGGAGTCCCAGGGTCCCGAAGCAGAGCCCCCCGGCTCCCGAAGCGGGGTCTGAGGCCCCGGAGCCCGAGCGGCTGCCGCCCCCAGGTGCCGTGGAGGAGGAGGAGGCGGCGGGGCGGCCGGGCGGAGCGGCTCGCCCGGGGCTCGGCCCGCGGTACCGGTCATCGGGCGGAGGGGCCCGTCCGGAGGAGTGGCCGGTGAAGAAGAAGCATCGGCGGCGGCCGTCGAAGAAGAAGCGGCGCTGGAAGCCGTACTCGAAGCTGAGCTGGGAGGAGAAGCAGCAGTTCGACGAGCGGCAGAGCCTGCGCGCCTCCCGCCTGCGAGCCGAGATGTTCGCCAAGGGGCAACCGGTGGCCCCGTACAACACCACGCAGTTCCTCATGGAGGACCACGACCAGGAGGAGCCCGACCTGAAGACCGGGCTGTACCCGCGGCGAGCGGCCGCCAAGTCGGACACGAGCGAGGAGGATTTCCTGGAGGAGGCGGCGGACGAGGACGGGGGCAGCGACGGGATGGGGGGCGACGGGAGCGAATTCCTGCAGCGGACTTCTCGGAGACCTACGAGCGGTACCATGTGGAGAGCCTGCAGAACATGAGCAAGCAGGAGCTGGTGAAGGAGTACCTGGAGCTGGAGAAGTGCCTCTCCCGCATGGAGGAGGAGAACAACCGGCTGCGGTTGGAGAGCAAGAAGCACGGGGGGGAGGCGGAGGCGGCGCGGGTGCGGCAGCTCGAGCTCGAGGTGGACCGGCTGCGGGCTGAGAACCTGCGGCTGCTGCGGGAGCGGGACCGGCCCGGGGCGGCCGAGTGACCGGGGGGTGGGGACAGGGGATGACAGACAGGGGGAGGGGGGGGGACGCGGCCCGGACACCACCCCCACCCCCCTTTTGGGGAGAATGGGGGGGGGTGGAGGACTCGGCTGGGATCCCCCTTTTGGAATGGAGGAGCATGGCCAGGACCCCCCATCCCCCATTTTGGGGGAAAGGAGGGAGAAGACTCGGCTGGGACAACCCCCTTCTTCGCCCCCCCCCCTTTTGGGAATGGAGAAGCACGGCCGGGACACCCTCACCTCCTTTTTGGGGTGAGGGGGACTCAGCCGGGACCCTCCTTCTTTTTCGGGGTGACACAACCAGGACTCCCTCCTCTTTTGGGGAATTGAGGGGGGAACTCGGCTGAGACCCCCCCCCACCCCTGCTTTCACCTCTTGGGAATTGAGGGGTACGGGCTGCGATCCCCCTTCTTCTTGGGAAGAGGGACACGGCCGGGACCCCCTCAATGACCAGGGGGTGGGGGTGCAGGGGAGTGGGGGGAGACACAGCCAGGACCCCCTCCTTTTTTGGGGGGGGGGGCTTGGCTGGCACCCTCCTTCTTGGGAATGAGGGGGACACAGCCAGGACCCCCTCCTTTGGAGTTGGGGCATGGCTGGGACCCCCGTTTTGGGGAATGGGGGGGACGGGGGCACAGCTGGGCCTCCCCCTTTTTCTGGGAGGGGGAGGCATGGCCAGGACCCCCTCTTTTAACTGGGGGGAGGGGCAGAGGCTGGGATTCCCTGTAATGGGGGTTGGGGGAGGAGGGGGGTGGTGATGTCTGGGTGAGGTTGGGGTCAAGTTGGTTTATTATTTTTTTTTGTGTCTAAACCAAAAAATGTTCCCATCCCCAGGAAAAAAAAAGTGTAAATTGGCCAAAACTGACTATAAAAAAAGTATAGAAATCTAATAAATTTAATTACTTGTAACTGTAATGGGTTCGGTGTCATTTCTGGAGGGGGTGTGGGGTGGTGTTCCCAGAGGGGTGGATGATGCTGTTATACCTGCTCTGTTTGATTAAAGTTAGCTGCCATTTCCCGCTTAACCCTGTTATTTTTTTTCTCCCTCATTTTAAACCTGCTCCCAGAGCTGAAAGGGTTAAAATGCCTGAAAAGGGATAACCGGGTTTAAATATCCCATTTATGATGGATACAGCTCTCTGTTAATGAGCCAAGGCTCAAACTCAGCACCTCTGCCCCCCCTCCCCCAGGTCTGTTTGAAATTGGGGTAAAAACTGCTCCAAAATGGACTCCAGCTCCAAATGAGGGAAAACTTCAAGTAGTGGCACAGGGAAAAGTTTTGGTTGCTGCACTTGGCCCTGAAATGGCTGACGGGGGAGTGGTGGAAGGAGCTGGACCTGCGATTTCCCTCTTGTGGTACCTGCGAGGGGGTGGAGTGGGGGAAGCAGCACCTCTGGCAGCCACATGGGGGGGGGGGGGGGGTTGGGGGGAGAAAAAAATAAATGAAGGGTAAAGAAGTCCATTTAATTGGGGGCAAATAAAAAGCAAAGGAATGGAGAGGCCTGGATCCCAAGGATGCTGGGAGTGAAACGGGTACCTGGAGAGCAGGGGATTAGCTGGGATCACCCCCACAGGTGACAAAATGGCCTTTTCTAAAAGACACATTGAGATCCCAGTGGGGTGGGAAAGGTGCCTCCAGGGTGGCACAGGTGGGGTCCCTGTGGCTGGGGACTTGGATCACAGCGGGTTTCAAACAGGAGCCTGGGAAACTCCAGGGGTGTTGGAGAAGAGCACAGCTCCTTGAGAAGGCTCCTTCCAAGCTCCAGTGCCCAAACAGCCTCGAAGACATGGACCAACATCCCATGGGGCCCTCTGAAAACTCTTTGGAGGCTCCTTGCTCTGGAGCCCAGCAGCCACCGGTGGTGCCTGTCCCCTCTGCCATGACATCGTGTGGCAGCAGAGGGACACACACAGAGCCAGCAATGACTTCCTTGGGATCCTGCTGGCCAGGAAGAGTTGGAGCCCCAAATCCTCCTTGTTCATCCCAGTGTTTCTTTCCAACTATGCCCACCCCACACCCATGCTACGCGTGACACTCATCTTCTTTGGGGGCAGGACAACCATCTGAGCTCCAGTGGTGTCGCTGCCCTTCACAAGTCCCAGGAATGCAGCTCCCAGCACGTGGGGAACTAAACGCCTGCCGAGTCCAACGCAGCACGGCAGCTGTCACCGAGTGCCCCCTGGGTTTGCCCCCACCCCCCACCCCCCTCACCCCAAACCTGTCCCCTTTAACTCCCAGAAATAAATCCTCTGAGCCCTCTGCAAATGCTTTAACAAACAGAACTTAAACCCCCCTGAACTTCCCGTAAGGATCCACTCCCTGCCCGCTGCTACTCCACCAGCTCTTCTTACTTCACCCCACGCTGTGTGAAGGAAAATGAGCCTTCAGACTAAGCTGGTTACCCCAACCCCACCTCTGGGGGTGTCGGGCTCCCTGCAAAGGCTCCTTCCAGCTCCCATGCTCAAATATCCCAGCAGATATGGACCAACATCACACAAGGTGTTCCAAAACCTCCCAGTGCATCAGAACAGGCAGGGAGCTGGCTGGCACTTGTCGTCCCAGCCCAGGGGGAGCTCCCTGTACCTGGAGTCAGGCTCGGAGCTGATCCGGAGGCCACGCGCTGATGGCAGCTCAAATGTTTGAGACAAACAAATGAAATCTTGGAGGTGGTCAGAGACAAAGGGGCCACAGCGTGGGCTGGCAAGGGGTTGAGGGCCGTCCCAGTGCCTGATGGCTCTTCCGAAGCACCCTGCCACCACTTTGGCCCTTCTTGGGTTGTTGGAGCCAACTGGTTGTTTCTCCGGCTCCTCCAGTGAGCCCAGGCATGGCACTGGCACAGCAGCACCCCCCGATCTCCCATAACAGGGCTGTGCCTTGGAACGGAGAAATCTGCCTGTCAGAGACTGACGGAGGCTAAGCAGCAGGAAAAGGCTCCCCGGCTCTGCGCCAATCCACCTCGGAAACACAGGGTGCAGAGGGACACTCTGGCTCCAGGGGCCTTCCCAGCTCCTCCCCTTGCAAGGGTTCCCCACTCCGACCCGGGGAGAGATAAGAATTATCACACCAAGGCAAAAGCCACAGGGACGAACACATCCCACCTGCGGCTCTGGCACAGGAAGGACAGAGCTGCTCCCCGAGAATGCTGTGGCCTGCAAGGAAACAAATAAAAAGGAAGTAGTCCATCTTAAACAGATTGAAGTGAAACCCGAATCCCGTCCCTTGACACCAGCTGGAGGGGATGCTGGCCCTCACAGTCCAAAGTTTCCAGGATCAGGCTGCCAGTGCTCACCAGAACAGCATTTGGCTCCTGAAGGCCCTTAAATCCAGCTCTTCCAGGTTTTATAAAGCAATGAGCCAGTCCTCACAATGACGCTGTTATCCTGCCTACGACTCAACTTGCATTAATTGCACTTAATTTCACAAGCTTTACGCTCTAAGGATGCACTTACACTGCTCTTTGGGATATCCTGGCGATTCCGCGCTGCAAAGCAAGCGGTGTTTTGTTAACAATGGCGGAGAAGCTGTGGCACAGCGAGCCCTGTGCACAACGAGCCTGTCACCAACAACCCAGTAGCTGTCAGTCCACCACATCCAACCGCAGCCGTTTCTATCAGGCCCTTCCTGGCACTCCCTGCTTGCTCCCATCCTACAAAACCCTCCGACAACCCAGGTAGGCACAGGGCAAGCGGCTCCAACTCAGGTTACCCTGGTTAGTTTGGCAAAACCAACACGGAATTAGATCGTGAGCCGTGGTGCCCATGCAAAGGCACACACAGCGATAAACCTGCCTGCTTTTATAACACAGCAGCTCCTAAAATACAAAGCTTTGGAGTTCAGGGACCTGATAAAGCAACCTGGGAGTCAAAAATCGCCAGCAGAGTCAAAAATCAGCAGTAAAGTCAAAACAAATCTGCTTCTTCAAAAATGAACAGCAAGTGCATAAATGTAAAATAATCCCGTTTCTAACTGGAAGAGTGCACATTTGACAGCACAATCTGGTACTTGGAAGCCTCCTAAAATCCCACTAGTTCACGTCTAAGCCGAGTCCTGCAGATACCTATAGCGAGAAGAACAGGCACGAGTTGCCTTTTGCAAAGGGAAGAAAACGTGCCGAGGCACTCGATTAAAGAAACTTGGCCTGTAACAACACCAGGAGCTTGGCCCAGCCTCACCAGCTGCCGGGGCATGGAACGCAGAGGCTACTGCTGGCTCAACCCACCCTAGTGATGAAGTTTTTACCACAAAAAGTGAGTTTTTTTACAAAAAACAGGTTTTTCGACTTTGCACAGGGAAAAAAACCACCCACTCAGCTGTTTCTACAGCTCCCAGCAGCCAGAGGAGGGGCGCCGATAACTCCAAGACAAGGTCCGTTCCTGTTTATTATGAGCTGGAGAAGTTACTCCTTCGGCCCTGGCAACACTTTTGTTTTTCGGTCTCTCAGAGCATGGCGGCGGTTTAACTGCTGCCTCTGGAGCCGGCAGCGGGGAGGCCATGTTAACTGTGATCCACTGGATCCGGCTGGGGAGGAAGAACCCCTCTTGGAACCCGGTTGTGGTTCGGCTGAAATGTGTGAAACAAAGGATTAAATCCCAGGGATTATTTTTCCTTGCTGTGGTGCGCACAACGAGCGGCTTTTGGCCTTCCAGGAAACGTGTTTACTAACCCAAATTTGGCTTTCACTGCAAACCTGGTCTGTTCCTCCCCATCTGCTGCTACCAGGGTCCAGGCTGACACCGGCCCAGTGGGGAGCTGGGGCTGCTGCTGTCGAGCAGCGCTCAAACACCGTTTAACGCGGGTTCTGCTACAAAACCACCCCCAAAAATTGCATTTCAAGCACTCCCTCAACACTGGGAGGCCGGAGCAGGGCTCCCCCGTCCTCCCGCGCCCTCAGACCCCGAGGAGGGGCTGCCCCGGCCCCTCACAGCCCCCCCCGACGGGACCAGGGCCCTCCCCGCCCCCACAGCGCTGACAGGGGAGCGGCCGCGCCGCCGTCTCAGGCCCGGCGGGGAGGCCTGCGCTGCGCTCCCGTGGCCGGGGGGCCCCGGCCGGACCTCCCCGCGCTCCCCACACCTCGGAGCAGCCCCCGACGCCGCTCCCCTGCCCCGGCGGAGGGCAGCGAGGCCCCAGGGCCGGGCTCCACACACACACAAAATGGCGGCGCCGCACCCCCTCCTCCCGCTCGGCCGCCATCGCCGCCGCATCGGCACTGCCGACCGCCAGCCAATCAGAAGCCTTCGTGCTGTTGATGGACGGCAACGCGCAGCCAATGGAAAGAGGAGTATAACGGAAAAGGCGGGGCGCACGTCCTGACTGCAGGGGATTGTGGGAGTTGTAGTCATCGACCGCGCCAGGGCCGTGAGAACAGGCAGCATGAGGACTCGCTTTCCTGTGATGCCACGCGCGGAGCCACATTTCCGGCCGCGCCTCGTTGCCATGGCCACGGGCTGGGGCAGGCCCTGATGCTACCGGGGCCCTCGCGGAGCCCCTCGGCGGGAGCAGCGCCTCGCCCGGCCAGGCGGCCCCGTCGGGCTCTGGGGAGGAGGGGTAGGGTCGGGACAGGGACACCGATAGTCGGGCCTGGGGCCGCCAGGCCCGGACATGGCACGGGGGCTGAGGCCTCGCTCGAGCGGCCTGGGGGGAAGAGGAGACAGAATCGAAGATGGTGGGTCCCAGCTGGAAGGGGGTGTCCGGCTGGAAGGGGGTGTTCCCGTGTGGAAGGAGGGTGCCCGGCTGGAAGGGGAGTACACGGCTTCAGGCCCGGCCTTCTGCATCAGCTGCCTGGCCCTTAACTCCTTAATGCCTGTTCTCATCCTTCGGAGCTGTGATCAGCAGCCCGGGATCGCAGTTAGCGGTCAGCGTTCCCGATTAACAGGGAAATGCGGCCCCTTTAGTCCTTGAGATGAAGGAAGTGGCGATTCTTGCCCCAAATCATCTCTGTGCCCAATTCTTGCTCTGCCTCCTCCTCCCACATGAGCCCAGGCTCCATCTTGGATCTCAGGGCAAGGAGTGACCCAAACAGCAAAGTGAATGAGGTTCTCCAAGTGTCTCTCTTGGATTCTTCCAAAGTCTGGGTGCTGGAAATTCTACTCGATGTCTGAGCCAAGGGTTTTCAGATGGGGCTTTCCAACTGTGACTGTAAGGGAACAAAAAATGCCCATTTTGCGGGGATCAGGACGCATAAAAGGCAAAACCAAGCAATAAATCTTGACTGAAGGCCAAAACAAAGCTCTACATATGATTCATAGAATGGTTTGGGTTGGAAGGGACCTCAAAGCCCATCCAGTGCCACCCCCTGCCATGGGCAGGGACACCTCCCACTGCATCAGGGGGCTCCAAGCCCCATCCAACCTGGCCTTGAACACCTCCAGGGATGGGGCAGCCACCACTGCTCTGGGCAACCTGGGCCAGGGCCTCCCCACCCCCAGTGTGAAGAATTTCTTCCTGATGCCCAATCTAAATCCCCCCTTCCAATTTAAAGCCGTTCCCCCTCGTCCTGTCACTCCAGGCTTTTGGAAAAAGCCTCTTCCCAGCTTTCCTGGAGCCCCTTTCCGTACTGGGAGCTTCTCTAAGGTCTCCCCAGAGCCTTCTCCTCTCCAGGCTGAACAACCCCAACTCTCTCAGCCTCCTCACAGCAGAGGGGCTCCAGCCCTTGGATCATCTCCGTGGCCTCCTCTGGACCTGTTCCAACAGTTCCATCTCCTTCTTATGTTGGGGATTCCGGAACTTGACCCAGGGTTCCAGGTGGGGTCTCACAAGAACGGAGTAGAGGAAGAGAATCCCCTCCCTCGCTGTGCTGCCCGCGCTGCTTAGAGACTGCTGAGATCTTCGTGTGTGGTTATTTTTTTGGCCCACGGGGCTGCTGTCAGGATCTGGAAGCAATCCTTCACCCAGGAAGCTCCATGCACTTTGAAAGCACCAGCATTCCCACTTAGAGCTGCTTTGTGTTCCCCAGCTGAGGAATAGACTGGGCGTAAGGTCCTGGTGGTGCCAGGAGGTCAAGGCTGCTTGAAGGAGCTGAAGGATTTGGCAGCCCCACACAGGGATAGGCTGGTCCCCAAGCTCCCAGTGCCAGAGGTTTCTATGTTTTATAGCTCCACATTGTTGTTTTTTTTTTTTCCCATGTATTTGGGTGTTTCCAGCTGTTTTAGCCTCCCCACGCCCCAGGGTGTCCAGCTGAGTACAACCAGCTGGGTCTGGGCACAGCCATCACCCCATCTGCCACCCATGGGTCCTCCCACCCTTTGTGGCACCAGAAAACCTTCCGTGTCTCAAGAGTATTTTCATAGAATTATAGAATCATGGAATGGTTTGGGATTGGAAGGGACCTCAAAGCCCATCCAGTTCCAACCCCCCTGCTCAGCCGTCACTCTGTGCGCTGTGCTGGATTTCCCTCTTCAGAGTGAAGCTGCTGTGAAACGGCACTGATACAACGTCCCCAGCCACGGCCACCCAGTGGCCAGCTCCCAC
Organism: Neomorphus geoffroyi; assembly: GCA_033558235.1. NCBI lineage: Eukaryota > Metazoa > Chordata > Aves > Cuculiformes > Neomorphidae > Neomorphus > Neomorphus geoffroyi. Next base: position 1,903,695 of record JAUMJM010000037.1, read on the forward strand.
CACACCGTTCGCAGCTCCCAGCACCCAGGACCCAGCTCCCACCTGAAGAGAGGGGGTCCCTAGATTTTAGATATTATGAAGAGAGGGGGTCAGGTCTTTAGATTTAGATTTTGGGGTCTCCAGACTTAGACTTTTAAACTTTAAGAAATAGTTTAAAAAGCAGAATCGCTGAAGTAACCATTTATGTAGAAGCGAGAGATCTTTTAACAAAAGGGCTCCGTCCAGAACGGATGAAGTAAGCGACCAGCTCTGAGCAGGGAGTGCAGAACCCATCGTTAGCAGGAGATAAGGAAGAACCAAGGCCTAAAAACTGGTCAGCTCTGGAATGCAGAAGTGGCAAAGGAACCAAAGCACGACTGAGCATGTGCAAAGCCGAAAGCTAAAAAGTTCAACCCTGAAGATGACTCCTTACTTCATCCTCACAACCACCAAAGACCACCACCAAAGGACACTGCGCAAGCGTGACTGGGAGGAGACCTAATTTTAATACGAAGCGGGGACAGGTGATATGTACAGGCGTATTTGGTAATCATATCAATATGTACTATTTGATTGCATATAAACCGAGACCAGTAGCTGGTGAGCTGGGCACGTCTTTGGAGGAATGATCCCCCGTGTCCCCAGTCACTAGGTTGGAAGAGACCTCTGAGATAACCGAGTCCAACCGTGCCCAAACATATCTTTCTTTATAACTTCATAAGCTGTAAAGCTGTCACTCTGCGTGTCACACCACCCAGGACCCAGCTCCCAATACCCAGTTCTGTAGCAGCTGAGCACCCACCATCCCAGCTCCCAGCACCCATCACTCAAGATCCCAGTTCCAGTACTCCAGTACTCCCAACAGCCTGGGTCCCCAGCACCCATGTCCCCAATACCCATCTCCCAGTGGTCCCAGCACCCTACACTCAGCTTCCTACCACCTAACACCTCAGTACTCCCATCTCCCCAACTCCCAGTGCTCCCAGCTCCCAACTCTCATTTCCAGCACCTACCCCCCATCTCCAGCACCCACCTCCCATCTCTCAGCAGCCAGCATTCCCAGCACCCTGCACTCAGCTCCGAGTGCCCCCACAACCCACATCCCATCTCCCAGCACTCTTAGCATTCCCAGCATTCTGCACCCATTTTTCCCAGCACTCCCAGCTCCTGTTTCCCAGAGTTCCCAGCATCCCCACACGCATCTGTCTTAGCTCCCATCTCCCAGCGCTCCCATCTCCATCTTCCCATGCTCCCAGCACTCCCAGCTCCCACTGCTCTGATCTCCCAGCACCCATTTCCCATCGCTGTCAGCACCCAATAACCCATATCCCACCTCCCAGTGCTCCCAGCAACTCATCTCCCATCTCCCATAGCTCTTATCTCCCATCACTCCCAACTCCCACCTTCCAGTGCTCCCAGTAACACATCTCCCATAGCTGTTATCTCCCAGTGCTCCCAGTAACCCATCTCCCATAGCTCTTATCTCCCGTTGCTCCCAGTCCGAAGCTGCTCCTCCCTCTCCGGGCGCTGGGGGGCGCCAGAGCCGGCCTCGTGTGCCCCGCCTGGCCCCGCCCACCGGCGCGCATGGGCCCGCCCACCCCCCCGCGACCCGGGCGCTGGCCCCGCCCACACATTGCGCAACACCCTTGCCCGGCCCCTTGGCCCCGCCCACAGGGAGCACCCACCCCTCCCTCGGCCCCGCCCACAGCGATCGCGCAGGCCCCGCCCACAGGAGCCAGCGCCTGGCCCGGCCCCGCGGGGCCCAGCGGGTGTCACAGTGTCCCTTGGGTGGCCCCTCGTGTCCCCATATTCCCCTGGGTGTCCGCATGTCCCCCATGCCCCTTCTTGCTGCCCTGGGCATCCCCACGTGTCCCCATGTCCCTCTGGGCATCCCCGTGTCCCCCACGTGTCCTCGTGTGCTCCCCGTGGCCCTCTGGGAGTCCCCACGTCCCCTGGGTGCCCAGACGTGTCCCCATGCCCACCCCCCCCCCCGGCATCCCCGTGTCCCCCACGTGTCCTAATGTGTCCCCATGCCCCCCTTGGTGTTCCCACACCCCCTGGGTGCCCCCACGTGTCCCCATGTCCCCCTGAGCGTCTTCATGTCCCCCCATCCTATCACTCCAGGCTCTCCAGGCCCTTGGAAAAAGCCCCTCCCCAGCTTTCCCGGAGCCCCTTTCAGCACTGGGAGGCTGCTCTAAGGTCTCCCCAGAGCCTTCTCCTCTCCAGGCTGAACAACCCCAGCTCTCTCAGCCTCCTCACAGCAGAGGGGCTCCAGCACTTGGATCAGCTCCGTGGCCTCCTGGGGGCTGGGGGAGGGGCTTTTTCCAAGGGCCTGGAGTAACAGGACAAGAGGGAACAGCTTTAAACTGGGAGGGGAAAGGTTTAGATTGGACATCAGGAAGAAATTCTTCACGCTGAGGGTGGGGAGGCCCTGGCCCAGGGTGCCCAGAGCAGTGGTGGCTGCCCCATCCCTGGAGGTGTTCCAGGCCAGGTTGGATGGGGCTTGGAGCCCCCTGACGCAGTGGGAGGGGTCCCTGCCCATGGCAGGGGGTGGCACTGGGTGGGCTTTGAGGTCCCTTCCAACCCAACCCATTCCATGACTCTATGATCTTTTTTTGCACTCCTGGCCTTTTTCTGCCTGTTTTCTCGCTCCTCACCGGGACGAGCATCAGGCCAACACTGACATCAAGTGGCTGCTGGGATCCCTCACAAGCCCAGGCCGTATCCTGCCACTCCCTGTGCTGGGAGTAGCCCAGCATCACCCACACGGCCTTGTCCTGTCGTGGTGAGGGACCAGGACCCACGCGGGGTCAGGAGCCACCGCTGGCGGTGCTGAACATCAGCCTGGGGTTCCCATCCCTGCTCTCCAGTCAAGCAGGGTGCGACCAGCCATTCTCCAGCATCACCATGTTCTCCAGCATCACCCCCCTGCCTGTCCCCAGCCAGCCCATCGCTGTGTCCTCCTCCTGTCCCCAGCGTCCCCAGCAGTCGATATCGGGGCTGAGCCGAGCGCTGCTGTCATCGCCGAGCCAGGAGCATCTGCCGCATCCCATGCCCACAGGGTGCTGGTGGGGCGCCACGGCATCCCACCCCACGGTGGCAAGGTCATGGAGATGGGCGTCAGGGAGGCTGTGATGGCCCTACCATCACCCCGGTGCTGGTGACACTTGTCTCCAGCACACCGATAGCATTTGTGGACTTTGTGCCGAGCACGGGAACGGTGACGTGTCTGCCAGCTCTGGCAGGGCCCCAGATTCCCCTCGAGACCCAGCACTGGAGCAGAAGGTAACACCGGGGTGGCATCCCCTGAGCTCGGGAAGGCGCTGTGGCACAGGGCTCCCCGTGGGGACGTGTCACCCCGCGGTGTCACTGCCCCATCCCTGGGTCTGGAGGCACCTCCAGGAAGAAATCACAGCGTTTATCGCAGAGGAATCTGAAGTGTGGGTGTGTGCTGAGTGCCAGAGCGGCCGCACGGTCCCGCTTTTGGGGCAGAAAGGTTGGAAAACCTCATTTTTCCTCCAAACTTGAGGGTTTGGGGAGTTTTTCAACAGCACGTTCCCCTCCGTTCTCACTTCCCTTGAATGCAGAGCCGAGCTCACCTGGGCAAACCCAAAGCTCAGACTGGGGTTCAGGGAGAGCGATGGCTCCATCACGACATTGGCTGCAGGTGGAACAGGGAACAGTGACACAGGTGTGGGTGCTCAGAAGGGCCCACCCATGGGTGGGGACAGAGGTAGGGGTGTGCCCAGGGCTGGGCTGAAGGTGGATTTAGCTCCTGAGGGGCTCTCAGGTCTGGATACCTGCTTGGAAAGCTGAGCTTGCTGCTGTGTAATGAGGTGGGTCGGGTCTGTGCAAAGCCCAGCTTGGGATTTCTCCAGTCAAGCCCCCTGTGCCACAGAGCCACCTCTCTCCATGGTGCCAAGTGGGGTGTTGGGGGTTTGCCACTACAGTGCTTGGCACAGTTTAGGGAGGGCTCAGTGATGCTGCTGGTGGTTGTTTATCCCCCAAGTCCGGAAGCTTCTCCACTGGGAAGGAAAGGGAGGGGAGAACTGGGGCTGTTCCCAGCACTGGAGTGGGAGTGATGCTCCTGGCTGTGCCTGGAGACAGCTCTGAGACATCTCCATCCGTGTGGTCCCAGCGCTTCTTGACCCCCAGCATCACCCTTTCCACCCCCTCTCCCAGCTCCTCGGTGTCTCTGCAGTGACCAGGAAGGACCAGTGACGTTCTGGTGGCCTGGGACAGGACGGAACCTGATAGTGCCAGGTCAGTGCTGTGGCTCTTGGGTTGGGGTTTGGGTGCTGCAGTGCCCAGCACCCTTGGGTGTCCTCATCCTGTCCTCCCAACATTGATGTGAATGGAGCAGGGAGGAGAAGTGTGTAAGGAAACAGGTCCTCTACCCTAGAAGTGCAGCTTTTCCTGGGGATTTCCTGGCTGATGCAAGACGGGGCACGAGAAAAACAACGCTTTGAGCCTCAGGTGCTGCTGGGAGGAGGTTGTCCCCATCTGAGAAGGGACTTTGGTTTAAAATGGGGTTTGGCCCCTTGCTGGGTCTCTCTGGGTCCACCAGGATGTCAGCTCTTGGGTAGGATGGGGAGTGCAGGTGGAGGTGGAGAGATGCTGATGGTCTTGCATGGCAGGGAGAAGGTGTAGGGCTCTGGGGAGCAGCCGGAGGAGACACAGCGGTCGCCTGCCTCAGCACCCCTGTCCCAGCGCGGGGCTGCAAGGAACATCACCTAGCACCCATCCTGACTGCTCTGACACCCACCAAGGAGCTGGTGGCACCACCATGTCCCAGGCAGTAGGTACTGCTGAGCTTTTCATCTATCTTCTGGGATGTGCAGGCTTTGCATGTTGACCCCAGTGCTGGTGTGACATCCCCCACCCCAAATCAGCACCAATTTCCATCCCATCATGTTTGATGTCCCTGTTTCATTTGGATTTTTGACCCAAGCCCTGATCTGAGAGGTCCTGGGCTGCTCCAGGAGCTCCAGTTGTGGCAGCTTCTGTCATTATAGGATTATAGAATTGCTCGGTTGGAAAGGACCTTTGAGATCGAGTCCAGCTGTACCTGTCCACCAAACCACGTCTCCCCCAGGTCCCATCTGCACCCTATGGGGAGGTGGTCGGATCTGGATGGAACGGGGGGGGGGGGGCACAAAAATAAGCGCTGCAGGGGAGGGCTGATCCCCAAAGTGTGAGGGTTCCATGCATGGATCACCCTTCTCCATCCCTCCCAGGAGACGAAGAGACCTTTGAGTACTGTGACGTGGTCATCAACAGCCAGGAAAAGGTTTCGGATGTGTACACACAGCTGGAGAAGCTGGGAGAGTAAGTGGAGGTCCCACATCCCCACTGCTTTGGGGTGGCCCATGGCTGTCCATGGGTGGGGTGCAGTGTAGTGGTGGTGGCTCTTCCATCATTCTTCCTCATTTTGTCCAAGGGGAAAGTTTGGGACGGTGTACCGACTGCAGGACAAAGCCACCGGCAAGATCCGGGCTGGGAAATACTTCCGGACACGGACAGCTAAAGAGAAGAAGGCTGCTCAGGCCGAGGTGGAGCTCATGAACCTGCTGCATCACCCGCGCCTCGTGCAGTGCCTCGCCGCCTTCCAGGGCCCCGCTGAGCTGGTGATGGTGATGGAGTAGTGAGTGCAGGGGCAGAGTCAAGTTTGGGGGTGTTGGGGGCAGCGCTGCGCCCTGCAAGGAAGTGCATGGCAGGTGGGGAGGGGTCTCTGCACCATGAGGTGTTGGGATGGGATGTAGGATAGACCGGGGATCCTGCAGATCCTGGAGATATGGGTGGTGCGATCCTCCCAGAGCACCGTCTGGTTTTACCCAGTCAGGCTCCTCCTTGGAGCTGGTAGACCCCAATGGGGCCTCCAGCACCTTGTCCTCACCCAGTATGGCAGGTGGGGAGGGGTCTCTGCACCATGGGGTGCTGGCATGGGGTGTAGAATGGATGAGGAGCCTGCAGACCCTGGAGATATGGGTGGTGAGATCCTCCCAGGGTGATGAATTTGGAATCCCCAGAGGGGCTTCTCCTCCTTGGGGCTGGTAGACTCCAGCGGGGTCCCCAGCACTTTGCCATCCCCCAGCGTGGCAGGTGGGGAGCTCTTTGAGCGCATCGTGGATGATGACTTCGAGCACACGGAGCCCAGCAGCGCCCAGTATGTGCGGCAGATCCTGGAGGGGCTGCAGTTCATGCATGACCAGGCTGTTGTCCACCTTGACCTCAAACCTGAGAACATTGTCTGTGTCAGCGCCAGCAGCCACTGGCTGAAGATCATTGACTTTGGCTTGGCACGGAAGCTGGGTGAGCACAGAGGAGGCTCCTGGGGATCCAGGGCAGGGATTGTCAGTGTTACAGGGGCACGATCTGGTTGGGCATGTTGGGAAGAAGCTTGGCACCCTCCTGCCCATGCCTTTGGGTTGGACAACCCTTTGCCATCAGGTCAGGGCTCTTCCTGGATGACCACAAGATGCTCTGGGGAAACCTGCATGGTCCCAGCTCTGCCTCTGAGGGGGGGATTCCCAAGACTCCCACCCCTGTTGGTACAAGGCACCCAGAGATACTCTAGGAGATCACCAAGACCTGTGATGGGCCCTGGAGTGGTACAGTGCCACCCAGCACATGTTGGGGTGCATCTGGGCTGCCCCAGGGAGATCCCAGCTGGACACCCTCCCCATGGTCTTCATCTTCTCTGCAGCTCCAGACACCCCCGTGAAGGTGTTGCACGGCACCCCTGAGTTCATGGCTCCAGAAGTGGTCGCCTTTGAGCCCGTGGACTTCACCACGGACATGTGGAGCGTTGGTGTCATCTGTTACATCCTGTGAGTAGCCTCCTGGGGACAGCAGGTCGGGCTGGAGGGGGCTGAGTCATCACTCATGTCCTTGTGTTACCTCTCCAGGCTGAGCGGGGAGTCCCCGTTCCAGGGGGACAATGACATGGAAACGCTGAGCAACATCACAGCTGCTCAGTGGGACTTCGAGGAGGAGATCTTCTCTGAGATCTCTGAGCAAGCCAAGGGCTTCATCAGCCAACTGCTGGAGAAGGAGCCTCGGTAGGACCCGGGGGTGGCTGTGGGGTGCATCTCCTGTGGTCAGAGCTGGTGCTGGGATGGGTTTTGGGGTGCCAAGGGGATGGGCAGGGGAAAGGACTTAATGTGGTTGGAGGAGGGGATGCTCTGTGCCAACTGCTGAGAGTCTGGTGGTGGAGCACGCCCCGGTGACCACCCCATGTGCCCCCCAGCCGGCGTCTCTCCAGCGCAGAGGCTCTCCTGCACCCCTGGCTGCAGCAGCCCCGGCCCAGCAGCACAAAGGTGCTGTCGAAGGAGAGGATCAAGCAGTTCCTGACTCGCCGGAAGTGGCAGGTACTGGGGGGATGATGAGGACGTGGGGCTGGAGATGGCTCTGGTGGGGCTCAGCACTGTTCCTCTTCTCTCCAGAAAACAGGCAAAGCCCTGCTGGCCCTCAACAGGCTGACCCTGCTGTCCCAGAGCCCAGAGAAGAAAGTGTCAGAGGCTCAGGATGAAGAAGGTGATGGACCCTGAAGCATCATCCCCAACGCATCCCACCAATCCATTTTCTCTGCTCTGCCACCCCCAACTCATTCTCCTGGGCTCTTTCTCCCACCTTTGCTCTGACCTGCCCTGGTGCCACCAAACACCTGGGCTTGTCCCCAGTGTGTCATTGCTGCTCCAGCTTCAGCACCCCAGGGTCCTCTCCATCCTCATCGCTCAGGGGCCACCTCTGATGCAGCCTTGGAACAGGCACGTCCGGCTCTTCAGAGCTGGGATTTGAACATCAGCCAGAGCTGATCCCAGGGGACCTGGCCCATGGGTGCCACACATGTCCCTCAGCAGAGGAGGGAGGCTGAATTCCACCATCTCCTCACTGTTGCCTCTGTCCATCTCTCTGCAGACCTGGGCTGCAGCCCCGAGGAGGACCAAGCCTCTGTGTCTCTGCCCCAACCAGGACCCAGGTTCTTCGAGCTGCTGATGGACCGAGAGGAGAAGGAAGGTGGGAATGCTGTGGCCGCAGAGGAGGCAGAGAGCAGTGCCAGCGTGGCCGTGCCACCCCAGCCCTGGACTACCTAGAGCAGCTGGTGAGCGGGGAGTGATGGCAATAAAGCCGCCACCACCATCAGCTCAAACGATGAGCCAGCCCCTGGGGTAGACCCAGAGCCCAGGGCTCCTCTCACAGGTGGGCTCTGGGGTCCCAAGGTGGCCCTGCACTGTTGTGGGGACAGCGGGCCTGGCAGCCAGCAGTGCTGCGTGGCCACCAGGGGTAGAGCTGTCACCAATAAAGCACCAATGGTCTCTGCGCTCCTTGTGCTCCTTTTTCTCCCCCAAAAACTTGCTGGGAGGGGTGGGAAGGAGCTGCTAAAGTTGTGCCCACTCTGGAGAACATCTTGTGAGAGGTGGCTGAGGGACCGAGGGGTGTTCAGCCTGGAGAAAAGAGGAGGCTGAGGGGAGACCTCATCACTGTCTACAACTGCCTGAAAGGAGGGGGTGGGGAGGTGAAGGTCACTTCTCCCAAGCATCAGGGGACAGAATGAGAGCAAACAGCCTCAAGTTGCCCCAGGGCAGGATCAGATTGGACATCAGGAAACATTTCTTCACTGAAAGGGCTCTCAGGCCCTGGCAGAGGCTCCCAGGGAGGTGGGGGAGTCACCATCCCTGGAGGTGTTTAGAAGACAGGTGGGTGAGGTGCTCAGGGATGGTTTTAGTAGTGGACAGGGATGGTTGGACTCCATCTCAAAGGTCTTTTCCAACTGAACAGTTCTAGGATTTTACAATTTGGGAGCTGGCACCAGCCTCCCCCCCCCCCAATCCTCCCCCTGACCTGGGCCACTACCCTTGTCTTCAGCTGAGATGCTGCCCTTTGGGACAGGGACTGAGGGGTGGATGGCTCTGCACGCAGCCCTGATGACCTTTGTTTGGAGGTGTCTTCCCTTATCATCAACAGTTGGTTGGCATCATGTCCTGCAGGCAGGAGGAGCCAGGGTGAACTTTGGTCTCTCCCTTTCTGGGCTGGTATCAGCAGGGCTGGAGAGTCCCAGAAACTGTGACCACCAGCCTTCTCCTATGGTGGTGGCTTGGGCAGAAGTCAGGGTTTGGGAGCCCCTCCAAGAAGTGCACAGCCCTGCCCCTGGGGGAGAACAACCCCAGGCACGAGTGTGTGCTGGGGGGCACCCAGCTGGGAAGCAGCTGGGCAGAAATGGACCTGGGGCTCCTGGTGGACACCAGGTTGACCATGATCCAGCACTGTGTCCTTGCTGCAAAGTGTATGGTGGCCAGGGCTGCATTAGACATCGTGTTGCCAGCAGGTGGAGGGAGGGATCCTTCCCTTGAGTCAGCACTGGTGAGGCCACACCTGGAGGACTGTGTCATGTTCTGGGCTCCCCAGTACAAGAGATATGGATGTACTGGGAAGAGTTCAGGGAAGAACGATGGAGAGGCTGGAGCTTCTCACCTCTGAGGAAAGACTGAGGGAGCTGGGACTGCTTAGCTAAGACGAGAATGCTCAGGGACCACCTTGTCAGTGTCTATAAATACCTGAAGGGAGGGTGCTGAGAGGATGGAGCCAGGCTCTTCTCAGTGGTGCCCAGTGACAGCACCAGAGGCCGTGGGCATCAGCTGAAACACAGGAGGTTCCGTATGAACCTCAGGAAACGCTCTTTTACTGGTGATGGAGCAGTGGCATGGGTTGCACAGAGAAGTTTTGTCATCTCCATTCTTGGAGATAATAAACTTTCTAGACGTAGTCCTGGGCATCCTGCTCTAGGTGGCTCTGCTGGACTGGCAGATGATCTCCAGAGGTCCCTTCCAATCTCATCCATCCTGTGGTTCTGTGAAAACCCACCTCCTGCTCTCACTGGGCTGGAAGCTGCTCTCTTCCAGCACTTGCTGCTACCAGCTCTGAAGATGCCCTGGTCCAGCCCTGTGCCCATTGCCAGGGTGTGGCTGTGTCCAGCAACACAGGGCTGAGGCACGGCTTCAACTCTTCCTCCTCCTCTTCCTCCTCCCCTGCTGGGTGAGGCCACCATGGGGTGGGAGGAAAATGTTCTTTTCATTTCCAGAACCAAATCCACCCACTGTCACAAGCACAGCAGGGTTGCGCGTCTGAGAGCTCTGGTTGGGGCCACCCATGGGGCACACTTGGAAGGGCCACCAACCACCAGAGCTGCTGCTGGACTAGTGATGACAAACCTGCTTTTGGACAGCTTGCCGAACCCTCTAGGAAGCTGGTGGCCACCATGGCAGGAGGTTTCCATATCAGAATTTGGCATCCTGCTGCCTCCAGAGCGGGACAGAGCAGCCACAGTGCCTGTGGTCCCTTGGCTGGGGGACTTCATGGCTCTTATCGGCTCTTCTCCTGGGCTAACGGGGCAGGATGCTGTCACCAAGTCTCCGGTTGACAAGGCTTTATCGACACCCAGGCCTGACTTCGAGCTTTGTGGCAAAAGCCTGTTCCTGTTAACAACGCTCGCTGCTGCTGCTGGGTCTGTCTGACCACGGGAAGCAGGAGACCACTGTGGTGTGGTGGCATCATTACTCTCTGCCCAGGTCTGGTGGTCTCTTCCCCCTTATGATGGAACTTAATTTGGAAGCTGGTGCATGGACCTCCAGCCAGAGCAGGGGGAAGCCCTTTTAGGGATCCCCCAACCATGGTGAGGCCACCTCAATGTTTTTTTTGCTTGGCATGCTGGAGGTCATCTCTTCCAGGGTTCAACCATGGCTTTTTGATGGCTGGGTTAGACATCTGACAGAGCTCACCTGCTTCCTATTCCGTGTTCTCAGTGGGAGAAGTGGATTCACCACTCTGAGTTGGAGGAGATGCTTCTTGGAAGCAAATAAACAACAAAATTCCATGTTTGATCCACGGTATTCATTTTTCCCTGAGGAACAGAGACTGAGGAACCCTTTTCTCCTCCACTGCTCTTCTCTTGTTGCTCTCACACATCCTATCCCAATTTTTACTCGTTATTTATTCCTTGTTTTCCTTGTTACACAGACTCTGAGCTCACGCGTGTCCCTTGGGAACCGAGCTAAATGCCTTCAAGCTGCAGATGATAAGCAAACACCAAGCTACATATAATCAACCCCTTGATGAGCTATTTACCATGTGACATTACCAAAATATTTCTGGTTGGGAACTATGTTTATCTTCATCTGTTTTCCAAACTTCTCGCAGCCCTGAAAATCCACGTTCCAGGCCTCTCGACGTGAACTTTCTCTCTATAATCCTATGTTTCACGCTGTAAAAACTGGTTTACCTGCAGAAGAAGCTGATTTACCCGCAGAAGGTGCACGTTTCTTCTCCTTCCACTGCTTCTCTTGGCTTAACACGTTGACACATGGGCTGGAGAAAGCCATGGGCTGAATGAAGAGCAGAGCTATACCTGGAACTCATCACAGCCACCGAGAAATTCAGCAGCACTGAAAATAGAAATCCAACCTCAGCATCTTGGAGGCAAAAGACTCACAGAATCATAGAATCATTAGGGGTGGAAAAGACCTCTCAGCTCATCCAGACCAAACGTCAGCCCAACACCACCCTGCTGACCGTGTCCCCAGGTGCCACAGCTCAACGTTTTGTGAACCCCTCCAGGGACAGAGACTCCACCACTGCCCTGGGAGCCTCTGTCAGTGAAGACATTTTTCCTAAAATCCAATCGAAACCTCCCCTGGTGCAACTTGAGGCCGTTTCCTCTTGTCCCATCGATTGTTACTTGGGAGAAGAGCCCAGCACCAACTCACCACACCCTCCTTTCCTGGACCTGTAGAGGGTGATGAGGTCTCCCCTCAACCTCCTCTTCTCCAGGCTTAACAACCCCAGCTTCTCCCAGAACCCTTGTTCTCCAGCCCCTTCCCCGTTCCTTTCTCTGGACGCGCTCCAGCTCCTCAAGGTCCTTCTTGGAGTGAGGGGCCCAAAACTGAACCCAGGATTCGAGGTGCGGCCTCACCAGCACCGAGTGCAGGGGCCGATCCCTTCCCTGCCCCTGCTGCCACCCCATGGCTGAGCCAAGCCAGATGCTGGTGGCCTTCATGGAATTAAGATCTCGATCTTTCCATCCAGAAAGACTCTTGGGTTGACCTTCAGTTCAGCCACACAACTCCAGAGTAGGTCTTCACGTCAAGAAATTTATAAGGCAGAGAAAAAGCACAACATCCTTGGGGAACCTTGAGAAGCCGTTCCCTCTCTATCTGAGGTCCCATTCCTTGGAGGTTCATGAGGTGGGATCAGCTGTCCAAGTATCCACCAGCTTCTGGAGCTTAGTTCTTCAGTGCCAAGCTACCATGATGGTCTTGGGTTTCTTTTGGACTGCTTGATCTAAGTCTAGGAATGCTCTTTTGGATGTGGAAATCTTCCCTGGGAAGCTCTAACATCAAGAAATGGATTTGTTTTGTTGACCTGCAAATTCAGGGTGGGGGGAAACCAGAAGAGTAGGATGTCCTGCTTGGGTGTTTTCCAGTTAATTGATATTAATGAAGAAAACAAACCTGTCTGAGGTCAACCTTAATGTAAAAGAAAATGATCCCATGGCTGATACTGAAGACGATTATTTGAACACATCATTTCTAGAATGTTTTTTTTAAGGACTATCATAGCACGGAGCAAAGACCCACCACGTAATTTGGGTTGTCGGGTAAAAACCTTCATGTGTCGCAAGCCAATGACTGGAGAAGTGGTGAAAGGAGAGAAGACACCAGAGTATGGGGTCTTGGTAGCAACAGGTGCAAAGGCAGGTAGATAAGCATGGAAGATGTGAGTGATCATAGAATCATGGAATGGGGTGGGTAGGAAGGGACCTTAAAGCCCATCCAGTTCCACCCCCTGCCATGGGCAGGGACACCTCCCACTGGATCAGGGGGCTCCAAGCCCCATCCAACCTGGCCTTGAACACCTCCAGGGAGATGTGTTCCCACCTCCAAGGATGTTCAAAGGGTGTGGCCAAGTCCTGGCCAGGTTCTGGGGGGAGGTCGGGAGGCTTTTTGTGGTTCCAGGAGTGCAACAATGATCACCCCAAGGTGTAGCACCCAGGTGGGTCCTGCAGGGCTGGCCCAAGAGAAGAGGAGACAAGAGTCATGAAGACCCTCAGCCAAACGACCACAGGCGCTGTGGCTGGTCCTGGTCACCATCTCTGGAGGTGTCTCAGTCGCTGGGGTTGAGATGAGGGGTGAACAGGACGCTCCCCCACCTCATCCTCCTGGTATCTCTGGTACAAGGACCACTGTGTCCAACCTGCACCAAGGACCCCCAGCACCCCAGAAACCAGGACTGGGCTTCCTCTTTGCAGCTCAGCCCCGTGACCGTAGGGACCAGCCCAACCCCAGATCTCGTGGAACACCTCCCCGTGCAAAGGAGGCCACAAGCCCCATCCTTCCCAGCACAGCCCCCATTCCATGCTCTGCTTTCACGGCCTTCACACCACCATCGCAGCCCTTTCCATGGCCAGGAGATGGTACTGTTGGCCTCGTCCTGTTTCTCCTGGGGCTGGCGAGCCATAGTCGTCCCTCACGTCAACCCCATCTTGCTCAGCCCAGCCTGCTGCTCTCATCATCCCTGCCCTTGACATGGGACATCCCATCCCAAGTTAGGAGGGGTCTGGTGGGACCTTTGAGGTCAAAGCTTGGCCCTGTCTGTCCCACCAGGCAGCTTGGGACCTGTCTTAGCACCCATCTCCCATTTGTCTCCATGTCAGGTGTCCTGTGCGAGGGTCTCTGCTCCTACTCTGTATCCATATGGGATCCCAACCCTGATGTTTCCCATCAGGAAAGGTCCTCACATGCTTTTCCAGCTGTGGTCAGGATGGTGTTGCCAGCACGAACGTGGGTGCTCCAACAGCATTCGAGTTCCACCTGGGCATGCAAGCAGGGTGCTCATGGGGGCAACCAGACCTTGGGGTACCCACAGACCCCCTGCCCCATAGCCGAGCCCATCCCTGGTGTGGGACAGCTCCAGGTGAAAGCCCTGGTGTCCTCAGGTATGGTCCTAGTGACATCTGCCCTCCTGGGCGCACCTTGGGGACTGCGTCGGGGTGGCCATCCCCATCCTCCCAAAGGGTCGCGATGCCTTTCCTTCAAAACCAGGATCAGGGAATTAAATGCGAAATATTTAATGAGATGCTGAAACATTTAATGAAGTGCAGAGATTTAATCTGCAAAATTGAGCTCTGGGAAAGCAGAACGAACCCAAATGTGGGTGACCCCGATTTTGGTGGTGCTGAGCCACCCGTGGCTCCTCCCTGATGTCCCAAACCCTCAGAGACGATGGGAGGATGCAGCATCACACCAAGGGCATCTCAGGAACCGGTGGCAGCTGCCTGCTCACCTCAGGTGTCCCTCAGATGGCATTTGGGGTTTGCAGAGCATGGGTGAGGTCAGCAGAACAGGTCCAGCACGTTCCCATGGTCTCTGCGGTGCTGAGCACTTTATCTTGACACCTTGGCAGGTCTTGCCCAACAGGAGGTGCCACGAGAGCCAGGTGGACGTGGTAACGCTGACAACTGGCCCTGGGGCTGGGGGGTGGTGTCCAGACCATAGCAGATCCTGGATGTCCCAGGATCTCAGCTGGATCTGTCCTCCACCCATCCTTCAGCAGAGCTCTCCTCAACTCCTAAACCTTGGCAAATCTTGCCAGATCTCACCAAACCTCTCCAAATCTCACTGAACCTCACCAAGCCTCACCAAATCTCACCAGGTCTTGACAACTCTCACCAAAACACGGCAAATCTCACCAAAACACACCAAAACTCACCTGGTCTCATCGAATCTCGCCCAAACACACCAAATCTCACCGAATCTCATGAGATCTCACCAAAACATGCCAAATCTCACTGAATACCAGCAAATCTCCTCAAATCTGGCCAAACCACCCACCAAATCTCACCGAATCTCACCAAGTCTCGCCCAGTCTCACCGAATCTCACCAAATCTCCCGAAATCCCATCAAATCTCATCAAACGTCACCAAATCTCACCGAACGTCAGCGGAATAGACCAGGTCGTGTCCTGGCGGTGGGTCGGTGCCGCAGTGATTATTGATGCTGGAGCAGGAGCCATGGGGAGTTGTGCCATTCCCTGCTCTACACGGGCAAGGAGCCGGCGCGAGTCGTGCGGTGATGGGGTGAAACCAACCGTGCACGGAGGATGCTCGGTGATGGGTGCTGTGGGTGCCAACACCGGCTCCATCCCCTCGTGCCCCCTGCCCAAGGCCCCCTTGGGTGAGGTGGTTCCTCTCTTCTGGCTGGATCCCAGCCCAGCGGAAAAGCATTCCAGCTCTGTCCCTCCGGGTGGGGCTGTTCCCTGCCCACTCCACCTGGGTGTCCCCACCCAGGGAGCCCCCAGGGTCACACGCTCCAGAGGTCACCCTGGGGTGCAAGGAGTTGGCTCAGGTCTCAGCTTTGCCTCCTGGGGTGGCCGAGGTGGCGCGAAAGAGGAGGGAGCCCAGCACCTCCTGGCTGCCCTCCTTGCTCCCGTCTGCTCCTTAGGAAAAGAAAAGAATCTAAAAGGAGAAAATTAAAGTCAAAATAAAATTTTAAAAAAATAAATAAAATAAAATAAAATAAAATAAAATAAAATAAAATAAAATAAAATAAAATAAATAAGATGAAAATGTAAACTTAAGTAAATTAATGAAATAAATAGTAAAAAAACCCAAAGAAACAATTAAATAAACAAACAAATAATAAAAAAAAAGTAACTGCAACAAAAAAGAATAATAAAACAAAAATTAAAATTTTTAAAAGTTAAGCCCTGGCCCAGGGTGCCCAGAGCAGTGGTGGCTGCCCCATCCCTGGAGGTGTTCCAGGCCAGGTTGGATGGGGCTTGGAGCCCCCTGATGCAGTGGGAGGTGTCCCTGCCCATGGCAGGGGGTGGCACTGGGTGGGCTTTGAGGTCCCTTCTGACCCAACCCATTCCATGATTCTATGGGTCATTAAAAATTTAAGTAAATAATTGAAAGAAATAAAAATAATGTAAAATAATAAACTAAACTAAACTAAAAACTAAAATAAGATAATAAGACAATAAAATAAAAAAGATAAATCAGAAATAAAAATAAATAATAAAATAATAAAGATAAAACCAAGGATAAATAAATAAGAATGACATAAAAATAAAAAAGAAATAAGTGTACAATGTAAAGAATATAATGTAAAGAAAATAACCTAAAATAATAAACTAAAATAATAAGCTAAAATAATATAATAAAGTAAAAAAGCTAAAGCTAAGCTAAACTAAACTAAGATAATAAAATAAAATAAAATCGATAAAGCTAAACTAAACTGAGATAATAAAATAAAAAAATAAAAGAGAAATAATTAAATTAAAAAGGAAAGATATAATCTAAAAAAAATAACCTAAAATAATAGTTTAAATAATATAATAAAAAAGATAAAGCTAGACTAAATTAAGATAATAAAATAAAAAACAGAAAGAGAAATAAATAATAAAAGAATAAATAAGAAAGAAATAAGTCTATAACCTAAAGAATATAATGTAAAATACTGAACTAAAATTAGATAATAAAATAAAAGATATACTAGAAATAAAAATAAATAATAAAATAATCAAGATAGAAAAGAAGGAGAAATAAACAAGACTAGCATAAAAAATAAAAAAGGAAGAATAAATGAAATCAAATTATATGAAAAGTAAAATAAAATAAAATACTAAAGTAAAATATTAAAATAAAAATAAAGTAAAAAATAAATTAAAAAATAAAAATAAAATAAAAAAATAAATTAAATTAAATTAAAATAAAATAAAATAAAATAAAATAAAATAAATAAATTAAATTAAATTAAATTAAATTAAATTAAATTAAATTAAATCGGAACTGGAGCCGAAGTGCAGTGAGCTGGCGGGAGCGGCTGAGCTGGCGGGAGCACAGGCACAGGTGCGGGGCTCGGCCCTCCGCCGGGGCCGCGGCCGATGCGCGCCGGGCGCTGCGGGTTCCCCGCCGCTGCGGGTCGGGGCGGCCCGCGCTG
The DNA here is from genome assembly GCA_033558235.1 of Neomorphus geoffroyi. NCBI lineage: Eukaryota > Metazoa > Chordata > Aves > Cuculiformes > Neomorphidae > Neomorphus > Neomorphus geoffroyi. The sequence goes on from JAUMJM010000037.1 coordinate 1,920,669, forward strand.
CCCTCGGGGCGGGGCGGCGGGCGGGGGCTCCGCAGGTGCCGGGCGGGGGGGGGGCGGGGAAGGAGTGGGGAGGTGGGGGGGCGGTGTTCCCGGCGCTAACGGCGTTGCCGGCGCCGCCGCCCCGGCCGGGCTGAGAGCGGGGTGAGGGAGCGGATCTCCCGCCATGGGCAACGCGGCCGGGGGCCTGGACGGGGGCGACCCCCGCCCGCAGGGAGCGCCCCCCGCCGCCGCGCCCCCCCCCGCCCGGCAGCCCATGCCCCCCCCCGGGGAGCTGGAGGAGCGCTTCGGCCGCGTCCTGGTGAGCGGGGGGGGGGTGTCCCCAACCTGGGGGCTCCCTCGCCTCGGGGGGTGCGGGGGAGGGTACTTGGGGGGGTCCCCCACTTGGGGGCTTCCTCACCTCAGGGGGGGCTTGGAGAGGGTTTTGGGGGGGTCGAGGGGCTCCCCCGCTTCGAGGGGCGCCTGGAGAGCAGCGAGGGGGGTGTTTTGCAGGACTTCGGTGTCGGGAAAGGAAGGTTTGGGGGTTCCACCCCTCAGGGGGGGCCGAGGGGCTCCCCCACCTTGGAGGGACTTGAGCATCTGGGAGGGCAGCATGGGGGAGGGGGCCTTGGGGGGAGGTTTGGGGGTACGGGGGGGCACCCCGTTTCGGAGGTGTGGGGGGGGGGCAAATCCCACTGGGCGCCTCGTTAGCTCCGGTGCCGCCGCTATCGTCACTGTTGTATCCTCACTGTTTTAATTATTATCACACTATCTGCTTGTATTCGTCGTTTACTGTATCGTGATTAGTTTATTATTGCCATTATTTATTATTTATTATTATTTCATCTCTTTTTATTCTCGAATCTATTATATTTATTATTAATAATAACCCCCCCCCCCCCCCTCCCCTCCCCGTTCCTCCCGGGGATGCTCGCCCCTGCCCCGGGGATGCTCCGTACCCGGTGCTGCTCTCATGGGTGGGGGGACCGAGCCCCAAAGTGGCAGGGGGGGCCCACCCTGAGCTGTTGGGGTGCTCCTGGCTCTCTGGCTCCCAGGAACCCTGAGTCAGGGCCCGGAGCGGGCAGCATGCTGCAGGGGCTGCAGATGGCCAAGCACCTTCTCCTCCCTCCGTGATGCCATCGTCCCCATGGAAAACCACCAGCATCGCTCCCAGCTTCCCCACTTCCAGCCGTGGGGTGACCAGAGGGTGGTGCAGGGTGGGGTGGCAGCTCCTTGAACCTCTTGGAGATGATGCTGGAGAGCATCTCCTGCTTGCTCCCCTCTGTCCTTGAGCGATGCCAGCCAGCCGTGACCTTCGTGCCGTGCTGGCCGCAGTCCCACCGCGGGTCTACGCTCCATCCCGTATCCATGTCCTTCCTAAAAATGATCCGTGAGGGAAGGTCAGGACAAAATATTCCCTGCTCTGCTCCCTGGGACCCCCAGGAGATGCAGCCTGGTTGCCAACCCCGTGCCGGGAGCCAGTGCTGGGTTGCCGGGATCTGTGCGATGGGATCCACCATCCCGGCCCGAGAGAAAGGATTTGAAAGCTTTTTAACCCGTGGTGTTTTCAGGAATGTTGTTTGGGGATGGGAGTCACAGCTGGAGCTGCTGCTGCTTCTCCACCACCGGCAGCATCTGCGCAGCCGTGGGGGGATGGTGGTGAAGGGCTTTGCAAGGTGGGGATCCCCATGGGACCCCAAAATCCCCAAGGATGGGGTTTTCCACCCCGCCGTGGGACTCCCATCGCTGGGATGGCAGTGGGTGGCTGGGTTGGGTGCTGGTGCCCATGCTGGCTCCTGGGTGCTGTGGTGACAAGAGAGGACGGGTGGCCAGGGACCTCGGGGTGCTTCCGCTGCTGCTGCGAGGCCTCAGGAAACGGCGCCTTCCGCCTGCCTGGGTGGTAGCACGTTGGAAACTCTAAGCCAAAAAACAATTAGAAAAGGACCAAGTGATGCTCCGAACCCCACCACCCAAACCTTCTCCATCCCAAGGGAAAGCCCTCTCCCAGGAGTTGGGGGGACCCCCAGGGGGTTGGGGTTTGGCCAGATGGGAACCAAGTGTCTTGTGAAATCAGCTGTCCCAATCCCACTTCCTCCTTTCACAGGTTCCCTTCCCCCTTCTCACCGCCTGGAGCGGGGGGTGGGACCCCCGGGGGGGTTGCGGACGGAGGATCCCTTCACCCTCACCCATTCCAACCACCTTCCTTAACTTGGGATTTATTTGTCCACCTTCTGAGCTTGTGAGATCAGCGATGGGGTGGGAGCTGATGGATTGGGAATCCCCCAGCGGGGCAGGATCTGGTGTGTTGCCGTGGTTACAGTGAAGCCATGAGAGCATGTCCATGCAAACCAGTTTTGGGCTGGACATCCCAAGCTGGGAGAGCTGGTGGAGAAACCAATGGTAGAGTCTGGGGGATCAAAACTCCCACCAGGAATGGGATGGATAAACCCACCAAGTGCTGAGAAACGGGGAATTCAGGTTTATTCCCCCAAAGTTGGCATCTTCCCAGCTAGGGCACTGTGGCAGATGCTGCTTTGGCAGAACGACGGGAGGGTTGTCCCAGTGCCAAGTGGTTTGGGATGTGCCGAGGTGGTTGGTTGGGATGGAGCCGAGGAAGGGGAGCGTCTTTACTCCTGGGATGGGGATGCTCAGATGCTCCTGCTTGGAGTAGCCAGGTTTCCCCCCCCTTTGCACATTGAGAGGTAGAAATTGGGAATAAAGAAATGACGTTGGGAGTGGAGGGTGCAGTGGAGGTGAAGCTGAAATAGCTGGGAGGGTTCGACCAAAGCCTTGGGGACAGTGGCTGGTGGGGACAGGGCTGCTCCGGCCGGGATGTTTTGAAGCCAGGGCTTTGCTGCTGCTTCTCTCGGGACCTGGAAGAGAGAGCGGCGAACGTCACTGCTGCAGATATTTGCAGATGTTTGCAGATGTCCTGTTGGCCCTGGTGGTGGGAGTGGTCGCCAGCAAGTCCCGGTTGTGGTGTTGGCCTCGGCTCAACTGGGAAAGGAAGCTGGTGCTGGGATTTCTGCTGGATCCGTCCTCAGGCTGGGCCGTGTGGGGTGACTGTGGTGGGGTGTCCCCATGGGGGACAGGCACTCTGGGGAGGAAGGGAAGCCGCCTGTGAGCTGAGAGCTGCTGCGCGTGCCTGGATCTGACCTTGGCTGGATGAGGAGAGCATCCTGGTGTGGGGATCCCTCCCAAGGCTGGATCCAGCTCTGGATGGCTTAGCAGGACATCCTGGTGTAGAGACCCCTCTCCATGGCTGGATTTGGCCCTGGCTGGATGAGGAGAGCATCCTGGTGCAGGGATTCCCCCCCATGGCTGGATCTGGCCCTGGATGACCTTGGGAGAGCATCCTGGTGCAAGGATCCTCCCCTCCATGGCCATATCCAGCCCTGGATGACTTAGGAGAGCATCTTGATGTGGGCATCTCCCCCATGGTTGGATCTGGCCCTGGCTGGATGAGGAGAGCATCCTGGTGTGTGGATCCCTCTCCGTGGCTGGATCTGTCCCTGGATGACTCTAGGAGAGCATCCTGATGTGAGAATTCCCTTCCCCGTGGCTGGATCTGGCCCTGTCTGGATGAGGAGAGCATCCTCATGTAGAGATTCCTCCCCACAGCTGGATCTGGCCCTGCATGAGGAGAGCATCCTGGTGTGAGGATCCTCCCCCAAGACTGGATCTGCTGCTGGATGACCCTAGGAGAACATTCTGGTGTGACGATCCTCCTCCATGGCTGGATCCATCTCTGGATGACTCTGGGAGGCCATCCTGGCACAGCCCTCTGGCCCCGTGCTGGCATGGCATGGGCAGGCAGGGATCCAGTGGGGACGCGGGCATGGTGGCTGGGTGAGGCTCTTCTCCCCCGCCTGTGCCACCAGCAGCTTCTGCTCATTCTTAAAATAGAGCCAGGAGCAGCAGGCGGGAGCAGCTGCCCGTTCCTTGGCTGCTCCTCACCACCACGGTAGCAGGATTTGGCCATCAGCTGGGACCTGTGTGCTCCTCCAGCACCTTGTCCTGCCTGGCACAGGGTGGGACTGGGACCCAGCTGAATCCAGGAACTCCTTGGTGGTATGAGCTGGTCCTGGGAGCATCACCCAGCCTGGATTGCTGTGTGGTGGCAGAGCCCCAAGTGGGACTGATCCTGCACAGTGCCCAGCACTGAGCGTCAGGAAGAAGCAGAAGGAGGTCACTAGAGGGGACACCACTAGAGGCTTGGTGCTGCGGGGCTGGACATGCCCCAGACTCCCATGGGTGGAAGCATCGCACTCCATGGCCATGAGGGATGGGATGTCCCACGAGTGGCACGGTCTTGGTGACATTAGTCCTTCCTGTGGTCGGTGAAAGCTCCTGAACCACCACCTCGGGGATGCTTCAACCCCTTCTCTGCAGTAGACAGGGATCTCAAGCTACTGGAGAGCATCCAGAGGAGGCCACAAAGCTGGGGAAGGGTCTGAGGGGAAGGCGTGTGAGGAGAGGCTGAAGTCCCTTGGTCTGTTCAGCTGGAGAAGAGGAGATGGGGGGGGGGATCTCATGGCTGTTCCCTGCCTTCTCCCAAGGGAGGGAGCGGAAACAGGCTCTGAGCTCTCCTCTCTGACCAGAGGGAATCATGGAGTCACAGAATGGTTTGGGTTGGAAGGGACCTCATCCAGTTCCACCACCTGCCATGGGCAGGGGCACCTCCCACTGGATCAGGGGCTCAAGACCCCATCCAAGCTGGCCTTGAACACCTCCAGGGATGGGAAGGAATGGCAGGGAGATGCCAGGGGAGCGTTAGGTTGGACATTAGGAAAAATTCTTCTCCTAGACGGTGGAGGAGCACTGGAACAGCTCCCAGGGAAGCAGTCACAGCCTGACAATATTCCAGAGGTATCTGGCCAACGCCCTCAGTCCCACGGGGTGTATGTTGGAGTGACCAGTGCAAGTACTGGAGTTGGACTCGATGATCCTTGTGGGTTTCTTCCAACTCAGGACATTCTGTGATGTCCAGACTGGGATGCTGTCCCATATCATGTGCTGTTGAGGCTCTCCATCCCCTCTCCATGGATGTGCATCCCCCATGTGCCCCAGAAACGACGTTCTCTGGGTTCAGCCTGGCTTTCTCTCCAGCCCGTTGATGTTTAGCAGAGCAAACACTTCCGTAAAGGTCGCTTTGATTTATTTTACGCTGGGGTTTGGTGCAGAGCACGGCTCGCGTGCGGAACAAAAGGGTGCCTGACACCCAAAATAGCTATGTTTCCCTTCCCCCCCCCGGCAGCGCCAGCGCTGCGGATGCTGTGATATGAAAAGGTCTTCTCGTACCGGAAAATGATGTGGGTGCTACTTTGCCTCCCCCCGAGTCCCATTTTGGGTGTTGGGTTAAGCCCAGCTCAACCCAGGAGTAAAACCCACCCTGAGATCACAGAATCGCACAGAATCTGGTTGGAGAAGACCTCTGAGATCATCAAGTCCAGCCGTACCTGTCCCCTTACTGAACCATGTCCCTGAAAAACTCATCTACCCATCTTTTAAATCCCTCCAGGGATGGTGCCTGACTGGCAGCATCCTGATGGACCTTGGGTGGGATGGGACTGCAGCACCTCATGTCTCAAAGGGGTTGGTGGAGAACGTTTTGTGACATCTCTTTGGCAATGTGGTGGGATGTGATGTTGTTGGCCGGCTGGGGGGTGGGATGGGGAAGCCCCATGCAGGTGTCAGATGAGGGTGCTGGTGCTGGATCATAGACTCATGGAATGGGTTGGGTTGGAAGGGACCTCAAAGCCCATCCAGTGCCACCCCCTGCCATGGGCAGGGACACCTCCCACTGGGTCAGGGGGCTCCAAGCCCCATCCAACCTGGCCTGGAACACCTCCAGGGATGGGGCAGCCACCACTGCTCTGGGCAACCTGGGCCAGGGCCTCACCACCCACATCGTGAACAGTTTCTTCCTCACGGCCAGTCTAAATCTCCCCCCTTCCAATTTAAAGCCGTTCCCCCTCATCCTGTCACTCCAGGCCCTTGGAAAAAGCCCCTCCCCAGCTTTCCTGGAGCCCCTTTCAGCACTGGGAGCTGCTCTAAGGTCTCCCCAGAGCCTTCTCTTCTCCAGGCTGAACAACCCCAACTCGCTCAGCCTCCTCACAGCAGAGGGGCTCCAGCCCTTGGATCATCTCCGTGGCCTCCTCTGGATGGGACCAGCTGGGGGCAATTCCTCATGGCCATCCTTGTCCCCCGTGGTGGAAGAGGAGAACCATTAAGTCCTTCCATTGCCACCACCAGGGTGCTTTGTTGCTGCCCTGCCCCGTGTCTCCCAGCAGGACCTACAGGTCCCTCCCTGCCCCACACCTCCCACAGCCCCACCAAGAAACGAGAACCAGTTTCTTCGCGCTGCCGCCTGAGGATGGGGACCACAGCGGAGCCACTTCCTTCCCCCAGCACCGCGTACCCTCCCAGAGCCGTGGTGGGATGCAGCCACCACCCAGTTTGTACCGAGCTGTGCCACATCCTGCCACCCGGCCCAGCCCTGCTGCTGAGGAGGGACCACAGGGCTTGGTGGCAGAGCCACCTCCATAGGGACATCCCAGCATCCCCTACTCCACCTGCATCCCTGTGGCAAGGCCTCCGCAGGAGGTCCTGTCCCATCCATGGTTGTGTTTTTTCCAGGTCCCTGTGCGTGGTCACTGGAAGAGGTTGTCCACATGGTGGTTGCCACCATCCCCTCCTTGCTGGGGCACCCAATGGATTGTCCCACCAAGGGTGCCATGTGCTGGGGCCCTGGGTGAGATGTTTGGGTGTGCTGTCCCTCTTGGCTCTGCCCCGTCCCTTGGTCTGGTCCTCCTGGAGGGTCTCATCCATCCCGAGGATGGCAGCTTGGGGACCACAGGGACAGGGCTTCCCAACAAGGGGGACATCTGGGTGCTGCTGCCACCTTGCCCATCCTGGGACTCACTTGATAGTTCTGGTGCAGCCCTGGCAGCTTCACATCAAGGCTATTTTTAACCTCACAGACTAATTTTACCCTCCCTGCCCAACTCTCCATGTGAGCTGTCCCCAAGCCACATCCAGCCCTGCTGGCTCCTCTCCACCCACATCTCCTGGCTTTGGCTTTTTGCAAAAGGAGCTCAACAGGTCCTCAGTGGACGTGGGCACTGGGGTTTCTGTTCCTGCCTGCCACCGTGACACCTCTGCTCTTGGACCTGCTCCTCTATGGGCAACCAAACCCCCATGAGATGCCTTTTCCAAGGATGTTTGAATCACAGAATGGTTTGGGTTGGAAGGGACCTCAAAGCCCATCCAGTTCCACCCCCTGCCATGGGCAGGGACACCTCCTACTGGATCAGGGGGCTCCAAGCCCCATCCAACCTGGCCTGGAACACCTCCAGGGATGGGGCAGCCACCACTGCTCCGGGCAACCTGGGCCAGGGCCTCCCCACCCCCACTGTGAAGAATTTCTTCCTGATGTCTAATTTAAATCTCCCCCCTTTAAAGCCGTTCCCCCTTATCCCATCACTCCAGGCCCTTGGAAAAAGTCCCTCCTCAGCTTTCTTGTAGGCCCCCTTCAGGTACTGGAAGACTGCTATGAGATCCCCTTGAAGCCTTCTCCTCTCTGGGCATGTCCCAAGGGTGCAAACACCCCACATCACCATCGTCAACATCAGGAGACTCCAAAAGTGGAGGCTAAGGGTGACTTGGGGCTGTGCATCACCTCCAGGTGCTATCACACCATCTTGCCCGGGTTCTCCAGGCGAGCAGCCACCTCAGCTCCTGCTTTTCACCTAGGGATGAGATCACCAAGAAATGGGTCTTTTGGGCAATTAGATCGTCTGTAACCCAAGTTGAGCTCCCAGCGTGACCCAAGCCATGTGGGTGCTTCATTAAAGGCTCTGCTAGTCACCCTGTGGTGTCCCCATGTGTCCCTGAGCACCCCAGAGCCAGGAGCTGCCCCCCAGGGCCTCCTGGAGGCCCCGGGTGTGGTGCAGAGCGGTTTCGGCAGCCACCTCGTGCCATTTGGAGAGCGGAAACTACGTCACATCCTGCCGGGGCGGCCCCGCGGAGGTGGTGGTGGGGGACAGCGTTGTGCAACGGTGGCACGGAGGGACGTGGTGACACTCAGACCCTGCCCTGACATCATGTCTCTAAAGAAACACTGATTTCACCAGCTGGGCTCGTCACGCGCCCATGGGCACTCGGAGGCAACCGTCACCCTCAAGTGGGGCCCAGACGCCCGGGTTCCTCCTTGTCACCAGCCCGTGCCCCTGTCCCTCCCTCCGAGCAGCTCTGCTGGTGGCAGGTGCTGGTCTGGTTGAGGCTGGGAGCATCGTGCACTCGTGACGTGGATGGATGGGTCCAGTATTGTCTCCTGTCCTCTGCTAACACCCCATGTCCTGCACCTCTGGGACACCCAAGTTGGGACACAGCTGGTTGGTCCATGGTTGTTGGGATGCTGACATCCTGGGGATGATGGTGTCCCCATCCTCCTGCAAGTGAGACATCTGGGACTCCCAGGTGGGGACAGAGCTGATAGGTCTGTGGCTGGTGGGATGCTGACATGATAGAGATGGTGGTGTTCCCATCGTCCCACCAGTGAGACCTTTGGAACACCCAAGTGTGGTGGGGACACAGCTGATGGGTCCATGAGTGGGGAAATGTTGACATGCCAGGGATGGCAGTGTCCTCATCCTTCCACCAGTGGGACATCTGGGACCCCCAAGTGGAGACACAGCTGATGGGCCCATGGCTGGTGGGATGTTGACATGCCAGGGATGGTGGTGTCACCATCCTTCCACCAGTGGGATATCTGGGACACCCAGGTGGGGACACAGCTGATGGGTCCGTGGTTGGTGGGGTACTGAAATGCTGGGGCTGGTGGTGTCCCCATCCTCCCACTGCTGAGCAAGGACACCCAGTGCTGGGCGAGCCGAGGGTGACACATTCCCAGGTGGTGTTTTTTTGGAGGTGACCCCAACCCTGACACCCATCCCCCTGCAGAACTCCATGAACCTTCCCCCAGACAAGATGAAGCTGCTCAGTCAGTACGACAACGAGAAGAAGTGGGAGCTCGTCTGTGACCAGGTGAGGTCCAGGTGTTGTGGTGTCCCCTGTGCTGTCCTTGTCCCCAAGTGCTCCTCGTGGTGCAGGCATCAGTGGAGCGCCAACATCCATCTCGGATGGGGACAGGGACATGGTGGCTGCCACGGGGATGGTGCCATGTCCCCATGCCATGCATGAGCGGCCCAATTTCAGCCTCTCTTTGGGCTCGTAGGAGCGTTTCCAGGTGAAGAACCCACCGTCTGCCTACATCCAGAAGCTGAAGAGCTACCTGGACACGGGTGGCGTGAGCAGGAAGGTGAGGGCTCCCCATCCACCCCTTGTCCCCATCCTGGGTCAGGCGTGGGGACAGTGCCAATGGCTCTCCCTGTCCCCCAGTTCAAGAGGCGAGTGCAGGAGTCCACGCAGGTGCTCCGGGAGCTGGAGATTTCCTTGAGGACCAACTACATCGGGTAAGGAAGGGGGTCCTGAGGTGTCCTCATTGTCACCGGGCTGCTGTCCTCAGCATTGCTGGGACAGGGACTGGCACGCTGGTGGCCTCTGGCTGTGGGGGTGACAGAGGGATGTGGAGGCTGGTGGCCTCATCTTGCTCCTCTGGGATGGCTTTGATGGGAGGATGGGGATGCTGAAGCAGCCGGCTGTGCCGTGGGTGCCGTAGGACCTCATTTTGGCTCTGCCAGGTGGGTGCCACTCTGGGCCCTGATGGTGTAGTGGGCGCTGAGCCATGGATGTCTATGGTCCCACCACGCTCGTCTCCCTCTGGATGCTCTTGGCCTTCCTGGTGTGGTGGGTGCTGAGCTGTGAGTGCCCATGGTCCCACCGCCCTGGTCCCTCTGGGTGCCCTGGTGGTGCGGTGGGTGCTGAGCTGTGGGTGCCCATGGTCCCACATGCAGGTCTGGGCTGTCCTGTCGTGGTGACAGAGGTGGCTATGGACCCCACACAGGCTGTGTTCCCTGGCCATCAGGAGCTGAGGTCACCATGGCACCTACTTGCCTTGATGAGGTGGTGCCACCTTGTGTCCCCAGCATGTTCGTTCCTCACCGGGGACATCTGGCAGGGGGTGACTGCTGGGCTGGGGGGAGAGGGGAGAGTGAGAAGGGCTGGTGGACCCCCTAACCATCTGCATCTCCAGCTGGGTCCAGGAGTTCCTCAACGAGGAGAACAAGGGGCTGGATGTGCTGCTGGAGTACCTCGCCTTTGCCCAGTGCTCCGTCGCGTACGTCCCCAGCGGGTCCCCGTTCCCCATGGTGCTCTGTCCCCAAGGGTGGGATCAGCCTCCCCTGGGTCTCAGAGGGGCTGGGGGAGGTCCTGGGGCGGGAGGTCTGCTGTCCCTCATCAATGGAGTGATGGAGCTAAGGATGCTCCATGGCCAGGGTGGAACAAAGCAACCTCACTACCTGTATCCACATTCCCAAAGAGGTGGTAGAAGCACCATCCCTGGAGGTGTTCAAGGCAAGGTTGGATGGGGCTTGGAGCCCCCTGATCCAGTGGGAGGTGTCCCTGCCCATGGCAGGGGGTGGCACTGGGTGGGCTTTGAGGTCCCTTCCAACCCAACCCATTCCATGATTCCATGATCTCCAGCCCTGAGTGGTGTCTGCCACATCTCACTTGTCCCTGTCCCCATGGGCCACCAGGTACGACATGGAGAGCGCTGAGAACGGCAGCCCAGGCTCCGACAAGGGCAAGGTCCTGGAGCGGTCTCTGGAGGACCTGAGCAAAAGCAACTCCTCGTCTCCCACCCAGGGCACCTCCAAAATGCGGCACCTCACTGTCAGGTAACACGTGGTCCCGTGTCCCCACCCTGTCCCCACGCCGCCCTGCGCTCTGCCTCGCTGCACCCCCAGCTGTGCCGTGCTCGGAGAGGAGCTCAGGGGGGACACGCAGGCCTGGTCCTACAAACGGGTCAGGGAGGTGCTCAGGGATGGTTTAGTAGTGGACCGGTATGGTTGAACTCGATGATCTTAAAGTCTTTTCCAACCAAGCAATCCCATGATTCTGTGATTTATGGTTTGAGGACCACAAAGCCACGTCCCAGCGTGTGTGCGTGAGGGAGCTGGGCTGGATCATCTCCCCCAGCCTGGTGCCACATGGGATCCACAACCATCATGGGATGCTCTGGGCGTAACCCATGAGTACGCAAAAATTGGAGATGCTTGAGGTTTTGGTGGAGCAAATCGCACCCACCTGGTTCAAAACCGGAGTGGAGGAACGGGCCTGCGCCCCCCGAGCCGGTGCTGGTGGCCGGTGGCTCTCGCTTGGTGCCCCTGCAGCTCCCTTCTAACCCCGCTCTTCTCTTGCACGCTGCCGGGGACGCGCTGACGGTAGGTGACGGGGCTGGGGCTGCCTGGGGCAGTGGTGGAGTCGCCATCCCTCGAGGGGTTCGAAAGCCGGGTAGATGAGGTGCTCAGGGATGGTTCAGTAATGGACAGGTACGGTTGGACTCGATGATCTCAAAGGTCTTTTCCAACCAAGCGATTCCATGATTCTATGCTGGTCACCAGCGTTGGGGACAGTGCCCTTGGGTGTCCCCAGTGGGCAGGGGGGGGTCCCAGGGGACACCCCGCCGCGGTCTCTCTGGAGCTGTAATTGTGTCACTATGGGGGTCCATCACCGCCTGCCAGCAGCTCCAGAGGAGCCAGGGTGTCCCCAGCAGCCCCAGGGACAGGTCAGGAGTGATGTGGCACCTGCGGGGGTCCCAGCCCTCGTGTCCCCCCACCCCGTGTCCCCAAGCTGGGTGTCCCAGGGGCCGCGCGGAAGCCCCCTTTCTCCCTCCTGTCCTGCAGGCTCTAACGCGCCTCCAGCTGCTGCCTCTCGAACCAGCACATCCACACCCTCCTCCTCCGCCACGTCCACCCCAGCGTCCCCTGCAGCGCCCCGGGCAGTGATGGGGACAGTTGCCCCAGGTCACCTGGCAGCTCCTGGCCTCCCCGGTGAGCCTCCGCGACCACCCGTGCGCATGAGGGGCACCCGACCTCCATCCCACCCCATCTCACCACCACCCCAAGGGCTTGCAGATGGGGGATGGCCATGGGGGCTTCTGTCATGGGGATGCAACCGCCTGGGTCTCCTGGTGTCCCACCTCAGTGCTGCCACCCCCCCCATGCGCTGTCCCCTCCTCGCTTGCGCTGCGCCCCCCCACACTCCACCCCCTGGTCTCCTCTCAGCCACCTTCTCGCCCACCCAGGCTGAACCCCTCGCACAGCAGGAAGGCGCTGAGGAACTCCCGCCTCGTCAGCCAGAAGGACGACGTCCACCTCTGCATCATGTGTCTTCGTGCCATCATGAACTACCAGGTGGGAGGGGGAAGCATCCTTGAGGACCCAGCTGGGGCTCCCCAAAAGTCTTCAGCCCCTGTGGTCTTCAGGGTGAAGGTTTGGGGTGGCACCCGTTCTCCATCCTCTTGCTCTGAGATGGAAAACAAGTCTTGTGAGGGGCCCCTTATGTGGGTCTGGAGAACAAGGGTTGTGAGGAGCGGTTGAGGGACCTGGGGCTGTTTGTCCTGGAGAAGAGGAGGCTGAGGGGAGACCTCATCGCTGTCTACACCTGCCTGAAAGGAGGGGGTGGGGAGGTGGGGGCTGGGCTCTTCTCCCAGGTGACAAGGGATGGGACGAGAGGCAATGACCTCAAGTTGCCCCAGGACAGGGTCAGATTGGACATCAGGAAACATTTCTTCACCAAAAGGGCTCTCATGTCCTGGCAGAGGCTGCGCAGGGAGGTGGGGGAGTCCCCATCCCTGGAGGGGTTCAAAATGAGGTGGATGGTGGATGAGGTGGATGAGGTGCCCAGGAAATTCAGTAGTGGACAGGTACGCTTGGACTTGATGATCTCAAAGGTCTTTTCCAACCAAGCAATTCTGTGATTCGATGAGATTTCCTCACACAACCTCAGGTCTGGTGGAGACGTAGCATGGGATGTCCCAGGGTCCTGGAGCACCTCTGGGATGGGGACAGGTGGATGTACAACCCCATTAATGCTCCTTTCTCCCCCAAGTCTGGTTTCAGCCTGGTGATGAACCACCCAGCCTGCGTCAATGAGATCACCCTGAGCCTCAACAACAAGAATGCCAGGTAGGACCTGTCCCCTGTCACCCATCCCCTGTCCCCTCACCCACCCCACAGCCCTTACCCCCTCGCATCCGGTGTCTCCACAGGACCAAGGCGCTGGTGCTGGAGCTGCTGGCCGCCGTCTGCCTGGTCCGAGGTGGCCACGACATCATCCTGGCCGCCTTTGACAACTTCAAGGAGGTGAGTCCTCAGCAGGGATGTGTGGTCCTCACACTGACACCATGCTCTGGCTGGGTTCCTGCCTCAGTTTCCCCATGGCAGAGCCCTTCATCATCGGGGCATCCTCCAACCTGGAAAAGCCCGTCCCATGACTCGCTTGGGGATGCTCCAACCGTTGGGCTTGGTATCCCCATGCCAGCGCGTGTCCCCTGGGCCGTGTCCCAGCTGGACCGGTCACCAGGCAGCACCCAGCAAGGCTGGGATAGTGTCACTACTGGGTGCCTCCTGCCCTGCCACCCACCCTGGGTGCCCACCCCGGCCGTGTCCCTCCTGGTGCTCAGTCCCCTCCTCCCACCCCAGGTCTGTGGGGAGAAGAACCGCTTCGAGAAGCTGATGGAGTATTTCCGAAATGAGGACACCAACATCGACTTCATGGTGAGTGACTGGTGGGGCTGGTGCTCTGCTGTCCCCAGGCCACTGTGTCCCCATCAGGCTGTCCCCAAGAGCTGCTGGTCCATCCCCAAGGGCTCTCAAGCCACCATGCTGTCCCCTAACTATTGTGTCCCCGAGGGCTTTTGAGCCACCATGCTGTCCCCAGGGCATGGTGTCCCCAAGTACTGTTGAGCCAGCGGACCTTTCCCCAGGTCCCCATGTCCCCAGGGCTGTGACACCACCATGCATTCCCCAGGATTGTTGTGTCCCCTCAGGGCCACCAGTTCACTGCATGGTCCTCAGGTGTGTCTCCAAGGACTACTGGGCCACCATGCTGTACTGGTGGCTGCGCTGAGCCCATGCCCGTCCCACCATGCCAAACTTGGTGACCACACTCAGCCTGTGCCTGTCCCATCATGCCGTGCTGGTGGCCATGCTGAGCACGTGCCCATCCCGCAGGTGGCCTGCATGCAGTTCATCAACATTGTGGTGCACTCGGTGGAGAACATGAACTTCCGCGTCTTCCTGCAGTACGAGTTCACCCACCTGGGGCTGGACAACTACCTGGAGGTGGGTGACCCCGCACCACCCTGGTGCTGAGCTCCTGCTGCCGGAGGTGCAGAGATGGAGTGGTGTAGGGATGATGGTGGGTGCTATGGGAGGTACCACCGCCCGTGACGGTGCCACCGGTTGTCCCATGGCAGAGCCTGCGTCTCACCGAGAGCGACAAGCTGCAGGTGCAGATCCAAGCCTACCTGGACAACGTCTTTGACGTGGGTGCCATGCTGGAGGACTCGGAGACCAAGACGGCCGTGCTGGAGCACATGGAGGAGCTGCAGGAGCACGTCAACCAGGTGGGACGTGGGCGCGTGGGCAGGAGCTGCTGACGCAAGCCGTGAGGGAAGGACGGGGATGGGGCTGAGCGACGTCTCCACGTCCTCCGCAGTTGACAGAGAAGCTGCAGGATGCGGAGAACGACTCCATGGCCAAGATAGCGGAGCTGGAGAAGCAGCTGAGCCAGGCGCGGCGGGAGCTGGAGGCGCTGCGGGTGAGCACCCATGGGTGCTGCGATGCTGCACGAAGGGATGGGTGCTGGGGGGGATCAGGGGGTGCATGGGGGACGCTGGTGACGTGCTGGGGCTTGTCACCCCTGCAGGAGCAGCTGAGCCCACCGCGGCCACCCAGCCCACCAGCCCCGCAGCCCCAGGAGTGCTACCGGCTGGCGCTGGAGCGGCGGCTGGTGGAGTTGGAGGAGAAGGGGTTGGTGCAGATCCTGCGTGGGCCCGATGGAGACGTCGCCATCGAAATTGTCCCTGTTGTCATAGAAACTCCGGCAGCCCCCGTGGTTACTGGAGAGGCCACCACCGCCGCCACCACCACCGCCACCACCAGCACAGGTACCGCGGAAGGGCAGGGTGGTGGCAGCCCGTGATGTCCCCTCCCTGGAGGGGACACCTGGCACGGAGGGCTGGCTCTGGGCAGGGAAACTGAGGCAGGGGCGCAGGGATGTGCCCAGGGAGGTGGAGTCCCTCGGTGGCAGAGGGGCTGTGGTGGCCCCCCTCTCACCTACGTCTTCTTTCCATTGCAGATGCTCCAGCTCCGTCTTCCCCACCAGCACCTGCCCCACCCCCCCCACCCCCACCTCCACCCCCACCCCCGCTGCCGGGGGCTGAGCCCACCCCCCTGCCACCCCCTGCCCCCCCATTGCCCACAGCCACCGTCCCCCCACCAGCCCCTCCACTCCCTGGTGCCCAGGTGCCACCACCACCCCCACCACCCCCAGGGGGCTTGGGGGGCTCCATCCCCCCACCTCCACCACCCCCACCACTCGGTGCGGCCCCCCCAGCTGGGCCAGGTGCTCCCCACGCCACCAGCGGGCCAGGTGAGTGTGAACATCCCCCAGCCAAGGGCTGGGAGCACCCTGGGGTGGGTTTGGGACCGCCCCACCCCGTGACGTGTCCCCCCTCCCTGTCACCTGACAGTGAAGGTGAAGAAGCCGATCCAGACCAAGTTCCGCATGCCCGTTTTCAACTGGGTGGCACTGAAGCCGAGCCAGATCGATGGCACCGTCTTCACTGAGCTCAACGATGAGAAGGTGCTGCAGGTGAGGACACGGAGGGGCTCGGGGGGTCCAGGTGCAGGATGTTCAGCTGGGCCGACACCCCAGCCCATGCTGAGGTTGCCCACCTCGCACCCATCTGTGGTGTCACGTGGCTGCTAGAGGAGCTGGAGGTCGGAGCAGCTCCTTGGTGCCGTGGAGAGGGATCTGCTGTGCTTCTCCTGTCACTCTTTGTCCCTTCAACTTGTCCTTGTTCCCTTTCTCCGTCCTCCTCTGCATCCTCATCCTCATCTTCTTCCTCATCTTTATCCTTTGGTCCCCTCACCCTCTCCTTACCTCCTCCCCATCGCCTTGCCCCATCCTCATCCCCTCAACTTGACCTCATCTTCTCGCTCCACTTTCATCCTCTTGCCCCTCTCTCCCTTGTCCTGGTCCTCTGGCCCCATCCTCATCCCCGATGTCCCACATCACCGCCCCGCTGCGCCCTCAGCCCTGTCTCCCCACAGGAGCTGGACATGAGTGACTTTGAGGAGCAGTTCAAGACCAAGGCTCAAGGCCCCAGCTTGGACATCGGTGCCCTCAAGGTGAAGGCCACGCAGAAGGCTCCTAGCAAGGTCACCCTCATGGAGTCCAACCGAGCCAAGAACCTGGCCATCACCCTCCGCAAGGGCGGCCGCAGCATGCAGGATATCTGCACGGCCATCGAGACGTGAGTGGTGGGAAAAGGTTGGGAGAAGGTCAGGTGTGATCCCAGCTGTGCTGAGGGGGTCAGGATGGCAGAGAGTGCAGCAGTGGTGACACCAGCTGTGGGGATGGAGGGACCTGAGGATCAGATGTGGAGAGATGGAAGGATGCAGGTATGAGGTGTGGAGAGAAGGAGAGATGCAGGGACCAGATGTGGAGAGAATGGGGGATGCAGGGACCGGACAGAGAGAGAAGGAAGGATGCAGGTACCAGATGTGGAGAGAAGGAGGGATGCAGGGACCAGCTGTGTGGGTGGAGGGAAGACGGGAACCAGCAATGGAGATGGATGAATGTGGGGACTGAGGAAGATGGGAAGGAGCCATCGGTGATGGGTGGGGTGAGGGTCCTGCTGCAGGCTCTGACTATGCTGGGGGTCTCCCACCACCCACAGGTATGACCAACAAGCCCTGAGCCTTGACTTTCTGGAGCTGTTGCTGCGCTTCCTTCCCACCGAGTACGAGCGGACGCTCATTGGGAAGTTCGAGCAGGAGCAGAAGCCGCTGGAGGAGCTCTCAGACGAGGACCAGTTCATGATCTGCTTCAGCAAGATCCCCCGCCTGGCCGAGCGCATGAACGTCATGATCTTCTTGGGCAACTTCAATGACACAGCCCAGATGCTGATGCCGGTGGGTGTTAGGGGGACACCTGGGGGGCTGTGAGGAGGTGGCATCTGCAGCGAGACTCTCACGCTTCTCCTCCCACCCACAGCAACTCAACGCCATCATCGCCGCTTCCATGTCCCTCAAGTCCTCCAGCAAACTGCGCAACATCCTCGAGGTGAGGAGCTCAGGGTGTGGTGGCCCTAATGGAGGGACGTTGGGATGGGATGGGTGCTGCAAGGGTCCCTGTAGGTTCTGTGCTCCCCTGGGGTGCCCCATCCATGTTGGGTTGTGTCCATGAGCTGTTGTGTCTCCACAGATTGTCCTGGCCTTTGGGAACTATATGAACAGCAGCAAGCGTGGGGCAGCCTATGGCTTCCGACTGCAGAGCCTCGACGCGGTAGGGTGGGCACGGGGGCACTGACACAGCCTCAGGGATGGGGGGACATGGGGACCGGCTGTGGGGATGGAGGGACATCATAAGAAGAACATGGATCTGTTGGAAGGGGTCCTGAGGAGGTCACAGAGATGATCCAAGGGCTGGAGCCCCTCTGCTGTGAGGAGGCTGAGGGAGTTGGGGTTGTTCAGCCTGGAGAGGAGAAGGCTCTGGGGAGACCTTAGAGCAGCTCCCAGTGCTGAAAGGGGCTCCAGGAAAGCTGGGGAGGGGCTCTTTACAAGGGTCTGGAGTGACAGGATGAGGAGGAACAGCTTTAAACTGGAAGGGGGAAGGTTTAGATTGGACATTAGGAAGAAAATCTTCATGGTGAGGGTGGTGAGGCCCTGGCCCAGGGTGCCCAGAGCAGTGGTGGCTGCCCCATCCCTGGAGGTGTTCCAGGCCAGGTTGGATGGGGCTTGGAGCCCCCTGATGCAGTGGGAGGTGTCCCTGCCCATGGCAGGGGGTGGCACTGGGTGGGCTTTGAGGTCCCTTCCAACCCAAACCATTCCATGATTCTATGGCCTGGGAATCTGCTGTGGGGATGGAAGGATGCAAGGACCATCTATAGGGTTTGGAGGGGCATTGGGAGCAGCTACAGGAATGCAGGGACCACCTGTGGGGATTGAGTGACACAGGAGTCAGCTGTGGGAATGGAGGGATGAAGACACCATCTATAGGGTTGGAGAGGAATTCGGAAGAGCTAAAGGGATGGAGAACGCAGGAACTGGATATGGGGTTGGGAGGATGCAGGGACCAGATGTGGAGAGATGGAGGGATGCAAGGACCAGACATGGGGATGGAGGGATACAGAGATCAGCTGTGGGGAAGAAGAAAGATGGGAAAAAACTATGGATGCAGGAACCAGCTGTGGGGATGAAGGGATGCAGGAACCACATATGGAGGGATGTGGGGATGAGCCGTGGGGATGAGCCATGGGGGTGAAGGGAAGAACAACCAGCTGTGGGGAAGCAGAGACACAGGGCCCAGCCGTGGGGCTGGAGGGCCACCAGAGCTTGCCCTGAGCAGGGGTCAGGTGGGACCGTGGGATGTGGGTCAGGGCTGACACCGCTCTCTCCCAGCTGCTGGAGATGAAGTCGACAGACCGCAAGCAGACGCTGCTGCACTACCTGGTGCGGGTGATCACGGAGAAGTACCCCGAGCTGACTGGCTTCCACACGGAGCTGCACTTCCTCGACAAAGCAGGTGCAGGTAATGCCCACGGGAACCAGGCTGGGGGGACACCATGGGGTCATGGCACGGGGTCTCTCCGAGCCTGCCCTGACCCCTCACCCTCCCGCAGTGTCCCTGGACAGCGTGTTGCAGGACGTGTGGAGCCTGCAGCAGGGGATGGAGCTGACCCGCAAGGAGTTCATGCGGCAGGACGACAGCCCCGTGCTCAAGGAGTTCCTCAAGGTCAACTCGGAGGTGATGGAGAAGCTGCAGGCTGACAGCAAAACCGCCAAGGTGGGTGCTGGGGGGAGCGCGCGGTCATGGGGCAGGATTGGGCCCCCCCATTCCTGCGTGGAGACACCCCAGGCTGCCCTCTGCTCACACCTCTGCCCCACGGGAGAGGCTCCGGGTGGGATGTGGCTCCATCAGGAGCTGGGGGGGGAGGTATGGAAGGGGATGCTGAGGTGGGAGAGGCTGGAAGGAGGTGGTGAGCGGTGGGGCACTGCTGCCCAGCCCCAGCCCCCGCATTGGGGTGTCTCTGCCCGCAGGAGGCGTACGAGTCGGCCGTGGAGTATTTCGGCGAGAACCCCAAAACCAGTCCCCCCACCACCTTCTTCCCCATGTTCATGCGCTTCATCAGAGCCTACAAGGTAGGAGGGGACGGGGTGGGGGGAGCCCTGTTTCTGGGGGCTGGGAGGGGACTTGGGGTGGGGGAGGGCCTGACCTCACTTTGGGGTAACCACAAAAGCCACACGTGAGGCTGGGGGCTCGTGGGGCACAGAGAGCCCAGGGCTCGGTGCTGCCTTTCATAGAATCATCTGGTTGGAAAGGACCTTTGGTGTCGAGTCCAGCTGTCCCTGTCCAGTACTGAACCACGTCCCTGAGCACCTCATCCACCCAGCTTTTAAACCCTCCAGGGATGGGGACTCCCCCACCTCCCTGCGCAGCCTCTGCCAGGGCCTGAGAGCCCTTTCAGTGAAGAAATGTTTCCTGATGTCCAATCTGACCCTGCCCTGGGGCAACTTGAGGCCATTCCCTCTCGTCCCACCACTGTCACCTGGGAGAAGAGCCCAGCCCCCACCTCCCCACCCCCTCCTTTCAGGCAGTTGGAGACAGCGATGAGGTCTCCCCTCAGCCTCCTCTTCTCCAGGACAAACAGCCCCAGGTCCCTCAGCTGCTCCTCACAACCCTTGTTCTCCAGCCCCTCCCCAGCCTCGTTGCCCTTCTCAACCGCTCTTTCGGGGCGGTTGGAGATGCTGGAGCTGGGTTGGGGTGAGCCGGGGGCTTCTGAGGGGAGAAGGGGATGGTTGTGCTCCTCAGGAGGCCCCCCCAGCTCAGCACCCCCTCCCTGTGCCTCTCCCAAGCAAGCAGAGCAGGATATCGAGCTGTGGAAGAAGCAAGAGGCTGCGGCCAAGGAGGCAGAATCCGGCTCTCCTGGCAGCGAGAACCAACCCGAGGTGAAGGTGCCCCTCGTGTCTCTGGCCCCGGGCGGGCTGCGCGGTGGGGAAGGGTGAAGCGGGTCCTGGGGAGGGAGAGATGGGTGGGGAGCACAAATGAAGCCCCTCCATTTCCTTTGGGGTGTGGTGGAGGCCACGCCGGTCACCCCGTGCTGTCCCCAACCGCAGCTGCCCATCCAGAAAGCCAAGCGGCAGCAGATGGACATGATTGCCGAGCTGAAGAAGAAGCAGATGGTGAAGGAGCCGCTCATCTACGAAGGAAAAGATGGGGCCATTGAGGACATTATTTCAGGTGAGAGGTCATTCCAGGTGAGCGGCCCGGTGTCCCCCCCTGCTGCAAACTCAGGTGACACCGAGCCCCTCGGTGGTGGGGAGGTTGTCCCAGCCTGGAGCTGGAGGACCTCTCAGCTCCATCGTGGGGTCCAACCCCACCTCCAGCACCTTCCCATCCCACGTGGCAATGCTGCCGAGTGCTCTCTGCTGGCTCATAGCTCTTCCTCCTCTTCTGCTTTTTCTTCCTCCTCGCTGTCCCTCTGGATTGCTCTGCTCAGCTCTGAAAACTGTTCCTTTCACGGCCCGGACGGGCAAGCGCTCGTCCCGGCTCTTCTGCGACGTGAGCTTCAATGAGGAGAGTCCTCTGTAGGTAACGTGGGGCAGCCGGGCTCGGGCACCGCGCAGGCAGGGGCTGCCAGGCTTTGCCACCTCCTCGGCCCCATGGTCACCTCCGGCTGCGTGGTGGATCAGCCAGACTCTGTCCCACATTCCAAGCCACCCTGGGACACCCCAGCATCACCCCCAGCGCGGTGCTGGGCACCAAAAGAGCCCAGGGAGGGGTTCCCCAGGGTGGGTGTTGCTGCTGCTCCTGTCTCTGCGTGGGCAGCTTCTCCTGAGCGTCCTCGCACCCAACTGGGGTGACTCCTTGGCTTCTGGGTGGATGGGTGCTGGGTCCCAGCCTTCTCCAGGGTGGGCAGGAGGAGCTCAGCCAACGTTAACGCTTTCTCCCACTGCAGATCTACGGAACAACCCCTACCGGCGCGTGGACAAGGGCCGCGGCAGTGCCAAGAAACGGGCTGCGGGGCAGAGCCTGCAGGCGACGCCGGACATCCCACTGTGACCGGTGCCAGCCCTGCAGCCGCCGGGATCGGGGCAGGATCATCCTCCCGACGCAGATGGGACCACAAGACATCAACCCACCAGCTTGGGACGAGGCAGGGTGGAGGGCAGTGCCTGCCCCCAGCTGCTCCAGCCGCTTAGCGTGCCAGCTCCCACCCTGCATGCCCTTGACTCCAGCACAGATCCCCTGGCGCTTGCTTAGCGATGCCTCCGAGCTCGCCTCCCCCAGGCTGGCAGGGCTGGGGCATCCCCCTGGGTGTGGGCATGGAGGGGGGAGCACAGAATGGGCCCCAACTTTGTCCTGGAAGGAGAAGAGGAGCTGCTGCCCCGCACACTCGGCTCAGGGCCAGCCCTGCACCCTGGGGTGCCCCACTCCTCAGCTTGCTGGTGCCTTTGATTGCCCGCTGCGCGGCAGGAGGGGTGGAAGCCCGGCTGCAGCCGCCCCTGCGCATCTCATCCCCATCTCCCCCAGCCCTTGGAGAGCTGAGTTCTCATCTGCTGCAGAGCCGAGCAGGCATGGGCTGCACCTCCTCTCCCGTGAGGAACCTGCTGCAAAGATCCCACCCTGGGCACTTCCCGTACCCCAGGAGCTGGCAGGGGTGCTATTTTACAGTGATTTTATACGTCTTCCTTCAAATTTCTGTGTGCTACAGGAGCAGGGACTGGAACACCCACACACAGGGTCTCACCAGGACCCTGAAGCTCCGCTGGGTCTGTTCCTCACTGCAGCCATCAGCAGCAGGGGCAAGGATTTGCCATCCTGACTCTGGTACCTCCTGCATCCCAGCATCCGCTGCCGGGGCTGGTGGGGCCTCTTGGAGAAACGGTGCCCATCAGCACTGGGGGAGCGCGAGGCAATTCCCCGTTAGCCGCCAGCACACGAGATGCAGCGGATGCCAAGCAGCCACCAACCCCTGCAGCACCCACCACGCTCCCAACCGCTGCAGGGTCCCTGCGGCGAGAGAGCCCAGAGCGCTGCACGAGCCTCCACATAAAGCACTGGACTTCATTCCTCCCCTTGCCCTGCTGAGTAAATGCCAACCGTGCACTGTCGGAATTAACCTGTTACTGCCTCTCCTTCGTGGACGTCCTTGCTCGCCCCAGCTTTTGGCTCAGGGCGCGTCCTCGCTGGTGACGCCAAAGCAGCGGCTGCTTCTGCTGTAATTACCCCGCTAAGCGCCAGCTGGCTCCGCGTCGCACACCCGCGCAACGGGGAGGGACGGGAAATGAATGTGTAACTTATAAATGCCTTGAAGCCAGAAATGTAAAACATTAACTGCTAATTTGTATACATTATTTTTATATACTGAAGGCCTGTTTAATCTAAAGCAAAACTGGTAATAAAACCACTCTAAGGATAACACACGTCTGTGAGAAAGGGGTGAAGCTTTGCTTGGGAGGGATGGAGGGATCAGAGAATCACAGAATGCTTTGGGTTGGAAGGGACCTCCAAGCCCATCCAGTGCCACCCCCTGCCATGGGCAGGGACACCTCCCACTGGATCAGGGGGCTCCAAGCCCCATCCAACCTGGCCTGGAACACCTCCAGGGATGGGGCAGCCACCACTGCTCTGGGCACCCTGGGCCAGGGCCTCCCCACCCTCAGTGTGAAGAATTTCTTCCCAGTGTCCAATCTAAATCTTTAAAGCCGTTCCCCCTCATCCTGTCACTCCAGGCCCTTGGAAAAAGCCCCTCCCCAGCTTTCCTGGAGCCCCTTTCAGCACTGGGAGCTGCTCTAAGGTCTCCCCAGAGCCTTCTCTCCAGGCTGAACAACCCCAACTCTGTCAGCCTGTGCTCGTACAGGAGATGCTCCAGCCTCCAGATCACCTCCGTGGCCTCCTCTGGAATCGTTGTAACAGATCCATGTCCTTCTTATGATGTCCCTCCATCCCTGAGGCAGTGTCAGTGCCTCCACGTCCCCGCACACCAGGCAGCCCCACCCTCACAGCAAAACATTTCTCCCCAAGATCTCATCTCAGTCTCCCCTCTTTCAGCTCAAACCCGTTCCCCTCATCCTGTCCCTGCACTCTCTGATCCAGAGCCCCTCCCCACCTTCCCTGGAGCCCCTGCAGGCTGAGCTGCTGCTTGTTGCTCCACCAACAGCGCGTGATCTCCTGCGTAAGGAACACCTGCGTGGTGACCATGCTCCTTGGAACATTTTTAAGTGGAAGCTGTCTTTCTGATTTGCCCATGGGCTGGGGGAAGGGGATCTTCAAGGCTCTGCTCAGCCCTCCAGCTCCTGCCGGGACCTGCAGCCTCCAGGCAGGGGTGATCTAATGGGTGAAGGCATGATGACCGAGTGCCACGACCGGCAGAAGGGAACAGCTACACCAGGGCTCCAGAGCCAGCCAGCCGCAGCCACGCTCCCATCTCTGCTGGCTGCCTGGGCCAGGAGGCCACAGCTTCTGCCAGCGCCGCGAGGAGGAGCAGAGGGCTTGGGGAGAGGCTGAGCACAGCATAAAAATCCAGTGCAAAAACTCTTCCACACTGCTTCTCAGCTGGGCTGTCCTCAGAGACAAACCCCGACCCGGTGCTGCCCTAAGCTGATCGGTGTCCTCACAGGGAAGCCCGGTGACAAAACACCCCCTTTATTTTTGATCGTGGACAACTGATTTGACTTCTGTGTTCACAGTACAAACTCCCTCAGCAACTCCTCCCCAAAAATCCCATTTGGAGTTTGTGTTCCCAGCGAGCTGCCCACGCTCGCCGCCTGCCAAGGCCACCACTCAACGGAAAAGCATCACCCGAACGGAGACAAACAGCTCCTGCACCAGAGGGAGCAGGGGCACCTGCTGAAAGGCGTGGGTGAACCTCCAGTGCTCTGCCCTAACCTGCCTCTGCAGCCCAGCCCTACTTCTCCACCACTGAGGGGAAGACCCAGCAGCTCCCAGTACAGCGAATCCCCTGCCTGCGTGGGACAGGAGGAGGAGAAACTTGGAACTGAAGAGGGATGCCAGAATATTTAGTAAATCCTGTGCTCGGATCCATCAGTTACTGCTGCCTCTTCACACTCAGAAATGACTTCTCCCCGCATCCCCTCAAAAGTAGGGCAACACACAGCAGAGTTTAACCAGAGCAGGCTTCTCTTCTTGAAAATAACATCCTATTCGGCACCAATACCTTGTTCTTCAGGACAAACCTTTCGAACCACCAGCAATGAGAATGAAGGGTCTTTTTTTTTCCACCTTTATTTGTTTTTTCCCCTGTGAAAATGCAGGTCAAACCCCGTTAATTTCAAGAAATCACAGTTTTATAAAGTGTCATTTGTTCAATACAAGCCAGCCATCCCCTCCCCTTCACCCACGCCAGCACTGCCCAGCCCAAAGAGATCATCAACTTCTCATCGCTTTGCCAACAGGGATTGTTCCAAAGCCTTTTTGGAAGGAGCTACATGACAAAAGCCATCTGTGTTTATGGCTCCTGCTGCTGTTTGCCCTCTCTGAACCGGGGTTCTCTCTTTAAGACTGGTCACGTTATTACAGACACTTTCAGCCAGATTTTAACGGATAACCAAAAGCTTTCCCGACTTTCTCTTCTGTCCCAACGGCACAGCCAGCCTTGATCTGGAAGCTGGGGCTTTTACGCCCATCGCAGCAAAAAATGAGCAGCTGAATGAAGAGGCAAGTGGTCCTGGCAGCAGGACAGAGGTGAGGAGATCCCAAGCTCCTGAGAGGAGAACCACGTTTCAGGACAGGAAGAAAGCACCAGTGGTTTGCGGTATTAACCGAAGCGTCTTTCCCGTCCAGCAGGGACTGCTGACGCCCGTCTGGCCAGCGTTCACCTAAAAGATTCGCTAGGAAGAGACCTGCAGCCTCGCTTTTTCACTTGAGGTGGCAGCAAAGTAGGACTGACGGTTTTGGACAAAACAGGATGGAGATACTGGCTAATGCTGGTGTGAGGGTACAGGAGAACTTGGCCATCTCCATCCACCCAACAAAGACATTTCGGGTTCGCAAGGGTTCACTGCCTTCCCGCCCCTTCGCGCAGGTGGCCCGAGGTCAACGTTAATGCTATAGGTGACGTGTAAAGCTCAGAAGTCCTGAGCGGAGAGGACTTGAGTCCAACACCAAGGTACAAACCCTACACCTGAACATGGGAGCATTTTGCAGCCAGCAGTGAAAGCCGTGAGATGCAGCCTTGGAGAAGGGAACAGACCACGCTTTCGCATTGACACATCGCCGACAGTGATGCGTCACATTGACACATCACCAACAGGCTCTTCTTAGAAACAGCCAACAGGTTTTTCTCCTCCCCCCTCCTCAGAGGAAGCCCAGGAAGAGTGCCAGGCGTGGGGAGATGGGTTGGTGCACGGAGCATGTGCTTGGGAGCACCTGGAAAGGCATTTTGACCACTCCTGCTCCAAAGCCCACAATTCTTAGCAGTTTATGGCACCTGAAAAAAACAAAATTGGGCCAACCTACCCATTCCCCCCACTCCTTCCTGGAAGAGATGCGATGTGTTAACCGTTTACTAAAAAGACTCTCAATGTGGCATTTCAGCTGTAATTATTAGGTGTCTACTTAGGACAACATATTAAGTGCTTTAGAACAAAAAGTGCTATAAAAATATACCCAGAGCAGTGACAGGTTGAATTTTTCTTCAAGAGCTTCACCTTTTTTATTGCATCACAACTTTTGTTTTCTGATAAGGATGTCACTGCCTGGTGTATCAAACCCAGCCTGTGTTCTGGGAGACCAGAGGGAAGGAGTAACAGTTGCTTAAGGAGCTCTGGTCCTCAAAAACAGACGCCCAGAGCACTTTTCCTACCTATTTTCTAAGTGAGCTTCACTGCAAACGTTCCTGCCCTGTTGTGTCCTCCAGAACCAGCACAGATCCAGCAGGGCTTATGGGGCTTTCTGGGAGCTGTTCCTCTACTCAGCGTGGATGTAGAGAGCTCCTCAGACGCCACGGTAGACACAACGCACTGGAAGAGCCCCTGCACACCAAGTGACTGTGATTTCCAGGCGTGTGAGGACACCAGGCAAACCTTAACAAGTCCACTCACAGCTGGGTTTGTTCTGGGTTACAGAGGGCTGGCAGCACCTCCCACCCACGTTTGACCCATACGGTCTCAATATACATCAAACAACTCACAAATCAGTAAAAAAACAAGTTGAAAGCTTAAGGCATTACGGGCCCAGCTGCCCATCCCACTCCTTTAACACGTTTTGACATAAGGGGAGCAGAACGAAGCCTCGTGCCACTCCACAAGTGCTGGTGAAGACAGGCTGAGCTAACGCACCCCATGGAACTGGGGCGCTGAGCTCCAGCAGAGGGGCCAAGGTTGGGTTGGCAGCTGGGAGTGAGGCTTTTCTAAAAGCTACAGCAGAATTCAGACCTTGTCTGAGCTGCACCGTGCCTTCCCCTTCCAGGAGGAGCTGCCTGGACCAAACAGTTTGCATAAAGTCCCAAGTCAGCAGTGGGAACAGGACGGGAGGTGGGATCCTCCCACCTTGCCCACCCGGGAACATCATCCCGTCCTCCTGCCCGACAACACCAGCAGCAACACCAGGGAGCACTAGCTCTGAACTTGGGGAGGAGACCTGAATATGAGAGCTGCAAGCAAAGCTCTTTCTGGGAACAAAGTTCTTTTCTGATTCAAGAAGGAAGCGTCTGCGGGGAAGGGTGGGAGGTGAAACCAAGAACCCAGCTCGTTACCGCTGTCGATTTTCCCCATGCAAAAGGCTTGAGGTAGAGATGATGCTACTCAAAGCCTACAGAAACATTCAGTTTTTCCTCCAGCTAGAAGGAACTTAGGCAGCTCCCCTCAGTGCAAACAACCACAGCTGCACTGAACACCCCCAACCTCTTCTTTTGGGCAAGCCCAGCAACCATCGGCTTCACCTCGGAGGCTGAGGAACAGGAGTTCTCATCCAACCCCCCCCACGCTCCTGAAAAGCACAAGCGCATTCCTCTGAAAAGCAGGAATTTCCACCTACCATTCTCAAGCTCAACCTAACACTCACACCCAAAACAAGTAATTCCCACTGTTCTGGGGAACATCTAAGCTCAGGACATTGTCTTGGAACTGGATCAGAACAGACAACAGAAGTGAGGCCCGAGAGCCGTGAGCTGCTGAGCCGCTATCCTACTTCAGCATAAATCACCAGCAACTGCACTTGGTGCTCCACGGCAGGAGTGGTTGGAAGCTTTTGCAATTCCTTCTTTCGACCTTCCAAAACAGGAATGGCTTCATGGTCTGTTCTCCAGCTGACCGTGCTTGACTCGCCACGTCCAGCTGACGCTGCAGTCGGGGGCAAGGGTGCACTGCAGCTCAATCCCAGAGTCGGGGACCTCCATGTCGTAGCGAACGGGCTCGCCCTCCTTAGTCACCAGACTGAAAGCAGGGACCGGGATCTGTGAAGCAGAACAAACAGCTCGGAGTGGTGCTTCAAGACTTTCAGAACATCGAACCAGCAAATAGCTTCCCATCCCCCCAAAAAAACTACCAGAGAGATGCTCATGCTTGGCAGGAACATCCTAACCGTCTCCTGTAAGGAAGCATCTCAGAAACTGGACCAGGGAGCGTTCACACTCTGCTGCTGAATTGTCTCACCCGAGTTCTTGACCATCAGTGGTGGTTCCTGCGCTGCCCAGGTTTGGGCACTGTGAACTCCTCTGCAGGTGAGCGGTGTTTGCTTTGCTATTTCCAAGGAAACGGAGCGTGCGGTGAGAACCACCACCACTAATCACTTTCTGGACTTATGCAAACTCTTTGTTTGGAGAGGATCAATGCATTCAACACTGAGTCACAGTCCCACAAGCACTCAGGAGGTCCTTTCACGGACCGCCAACACGGCCTGCAGCGAGGTTCACCGGAGCCTGGCAAGATCCCCTCCAACCCAACAGGCAGGAAGCATCCCAGCCAAACGCAGCCCCAGAGCCTGAGCTGACACCACTGCTCTTGAGGAAAAAGTCATTCTTTAGGGAGAGTCATTCTTTACAGTCAAGGACGAAGGATTTTCAAGCTGCAGCACAAGTACTTTCTAAGGTGGAGATCCCTCTGGTCCCTCTGATAATTAGCAATGCTTACGGTTCGGAACACATCAGCGTCAGAACAGCAGCACTGCAGTTCCCTCGCTAAATGTGTCACTAGGATCCCCGAGCAGACGGCTGGGTCACGGGTTTTAACGCATAATGAGGTCGCATTATGGAAGAAATCGCTTCTCAGACAAAAAGCTGTACTTAACTCCCAGTTTGGGCTCACCTGGCTGCTTATCCCAGTGGCGATGTCTCCTACTTTTGTTCTGTGGAAATCCCTGATGTGTAAATTTTCTCCACTTAGCAACTGGATCTGGATTTTCACTCCTGAAATGCACAAGAGAAGTCATTAACTTGAGAGCCGCCCTGAGGAGAAGGACTTGGGGTGCTGGGGGAGGAGAAGCTCGACAGGAGCCGCAACGGGCGCTCCCAGCCCCGAAACCAACGGTGCCCTGGGCTGCACCCAAAGCAGCGCAGGCAGCAGGGGAGGGAGGGGATTCTGCCCCTCTGCTCCGCTCTGGGGAGACCCCACCTGGAGCCCTGGGTCCAGTTCTGGAATCCCCAGCATAAGGAGATGGAGCTGTTGGAGCGAGTCCAGAGGGGCCACGGAGCTGATCCAAGGGCTGGAGCCCCTCTGCTGTGAGGAGGCTGAGAGAGTTGGGGTTGTTCAGCCTGGAGAGGAGAAGGCTCCGGGGAGACCTTAGAGCAGCTCCCAGTGCTGAAAGGGGCTCCAGGAAAGCTGGGGAGGGGCTTTTTCCAAGGGCTTGGAGTGACAGGATGAGGGGGAACGGCTTTAAATTGGAAGGGGGAAGATTTAGATTGGACATCAGGAAGAAATTTTTCACAATGAGGGTGGTAAGAAGGGAAGTGGTGGCTGCCCCATCCCTGGAGGTGTTCCAGGCCAGGTTGGATGGGGCTTGGAGCCCCCTGATGCAGTGGGAGGTGTCCCTGCCCATGACAGGGGGTGGCACTGGGTGGGCTTTACAATCCCTTCCAACCCAACCCATTCTCTGATTTTACAACTCTAATTTCTGCTTTAGGCATAAAGACTGCACGGTCAAACACAAAGATTGTCGAGCAAGGCAGATCAGAACAACTCAGTTCTGTCATTAAGCATTTAATTTCTGTAGGTCTTTTGCTGAGCGTGGAGCCTTGCTGAGGACAACAATGACTCACAGAGCAGAGCTGAATTTAGCAAAGAAAGCAGCTTGTAGAGATGTATTGATTTGCACATCATGTCCCCAAAATTACTTTGTAGACATGTATGGGTACGAAGCACATATTCCAGCGCGTGGAAGCTGTGCAAGGCAGGCTTACAAAGCTGGACCAGGCTCTGAGTTCAGGAACTTCTCTGGCTTTTACCAGACTCTACAGACTTGGGTGTCTCCCACCCACCCGTGATCGGGGCAGACTTGCCCTCCTGACAGCCCACATGGTTTTAGGAGGGTCAGGATAAAAAGAGCTCCCTATCCCAGACCCTCTGGATAATGAGAAAGTGATACCAGATCATTGATGCAAACTTCAGGAATTCACACTCACCGTTGAAATAGCTGGGAGTGTCTGTGTGCCGACTGCGGTTGAGCAGGTTGTTCCAACTGAAGCTCTGTCCATCTGCCTGGCTGTTCCAGGAATGAATCCCAGAGCTCATAGTGTCCCTCAAGCTATGAGAAGCCTTCATGGAGTTCTGCAGAAGCAAGCACAAGTTTGTCAAAGGCTCCTCAAGAAAATCAGCTTCCATGAGATGAACATGAAAATAACCACAGGAAGAAAAAGGCAGAAATCCAGAGGGATCTAAGGCTGAGCCTTGAGTTATTCAACAGCTGCCTGGCATCTAGAAATGGGGATGAACAGTAACACAACAGTTTGCAGACGTAATAAGAGCAGCCTGGTCTTAGTGGGAGGTGTCCCTGCCCATGGCAGGGGGGAAATGCTTGATCTTTAAAGGTCCCTTCCAACCCAACCCATTCTTTGGTTCTAGAACAAGATATTCTCAATAGTCAGGTCAACAATCAGCTGAAAAGCTGGATGAGAATAGAGGGTTTTATCGTTCCGAGTGTCAGAGGGCTAAAGCATCAGATAAAATTCTAACCTCAACAAGTGATAAGAAACACAGGCAAACAGTTAATTGTACATAAACAACTCTGGACGCTGCACTGCTTGGAAAAGCCTATGATATCTTGGAGTCACAGAAGGTCAATGTGACAACATCAGTGCAGTGGTAAGTACCGGTCAAAAGTCAAATTAAATGAAAGAGTTAGGGGTGGGGAAAGCAGAATCGCATCCCACGCTGCTCCAACAACTGAACTGCAATGCAGAACTCTGCTCAGTCCTCCTCGAAAATCATGAGAGGGCTGGGGAGAGGAACAGAAATAGGAATCAAAGGTGGTCACAGGCAGAAATGACTCCTGTAGATGGCAGGCAGCACAATTTTGGACTCTCTGAAAACAATGACTGAGGGCTTATGTCCTTCCCTGGGTCAACAAGGCTTATGGAGTGTTTCTCACCAGTGTTCCCTTCCTCAGGAACACCAGAGGCAGAGCAAACAAAATTAATCACAGAATAGAATCACAGAATCACAGAATGCCCTGAGTTGGAAGGGACCCACAAGGATCGTCAAGTCCAACTCCTGTCCCTGCACAGGACACCCCGACATTCACACTGTGGCACGGAGGGCGTTGGCCAAACCCTTCTGGAATATTGTCAGGCTAAAGTTAAAAAAGTAATTTAGACGACGTAAGTCATTTGTAGCAATGGGTCAAAAGAAGTTCATGGAGAACTGATCCATAGGCTGGGAATGAAAATCCAAGATGAGGGTCTCAGTTCTTTTAGTCTTTCCCTAAACAACCCTTTAGTGGCCATGGCCAGGAAGAAGACCTGGGGCTGTGCACCTGTTTGATCCCCCTCGGGACAGCTCCTACGCTCACCACCGCTCCTTTAGTTGCTCTCTTTTGCATGAGGAGGGGTCAAGGCCACTGGGATTTTTCCCATCCACACATTTGATGCTTCCTGTGAGGATCCAGCACAGGAGATCAACTGGAGGGAAGAGATCCATGCTGTAAGGAACAACTACAGTCCTAAATAAGCTGCTGTCCAAGAACGAGTTTTTGCCAAGGTACACTCCAGCAAACTGGGTGTCCAAAAGCAGCAAGGACACGAGAAACTCCAGCTGTCCACGCCTCACAGGTTCCCATCTCCAGGTGGTTACGCTTCCACCCCCCAATAACACGGCGAGCACCCATCGGCACTCACCTTCTCACTGGCATCCGACACAAACGGGCTGTCGATGCTGAGACACGAAAGCATTTGTTCTTGCTCTTCCAGCGAGTAAGGCTGTGAAAGGCTGTTCAAAAATAGTTCTGCAGGCAAAAGGAAAGAGAAGGAAGATATTTCCAGTGTTTCCTTTCCTGTCTCCCTCACAGTTGCTGCAATCAATACCCGAAGCTTCATCAGCATTACCTAATGAACCCTGATATTGGTGTCAAAAACCCACGTCACGCAGCGCCTGCTAAGCAGAGCCTACAGCATCACTGTGAGAGCAGGGAAACCAAGCAGGAAGGACAGGGGACTTGTGTGATGACACAAAACACCAGAGACAGGGCCAGCCCCCACACCTGCCCAGCTCTTGCCTGTTACCATAAAATCATGGAATGAGTTGAGTTGGAAGGGACCTCAAAGCCCACCCAGTGCCACCCCCTGCCATGGGCAGGGACACCTCCCACTGCATCAGGGGGCTAAAAGCCCCATCCAACCTGGCCTGGAACACCTCCAGGGATGGGGCAGCCACCACTGCTCTGGGCACCCTGGGCCAGGGCCTCCCCACCCTCACAGCAAAACATTTCTGCCTAAGATCTCAGCTCTTTCACTCTTCCTTCCAGATCCATCCACATTACACCCAGGGAAAGGACAAACTTACGCACTCAGCTTCTGCAACAACTTGCACCCATAATATCCAGACCTCACAAGGCTCCTGAAGACCCTTCGAGAAGAAAGCTGACCCTCAGCCATCCCTAAAATGCCGTTCCTCAGTTCCATGACAACACCCACACTTTTTTCCTAGCTTGAAATTTTCAATTCATTTACAAAGACTTTGAAAATATGAGATAAAAAAAGTGAGAGGTTGACTTTTATGAGGGCAATGGAATCCACTGATTTTCACACTGAACTTACTGCTGGTTTCCAAACTCTGGATTGCTGCTGGTAATCACGTTCACTGGCTGGTGGCTACAGGTTTTCCAATGCCCAGAACAAAATATTTGCAGACTGATTTTAACCGTATAACTTTAACATCTCCCATCCAGTAGGTTTATCTCTTTACTAGAAGAATTATGTTTGAAAACCTAAAATTTCAGATGAATTTGGAATCACAGGCCCTGTTTACATGGTGCGCGTGAGCACAAATCTGAAGCTGGCTGGTTTTGGAGAGGTTCCTGCACCTCTCACAGAAATTGGCTCCACTGTTGAGAGTGGAAGGAAATCCTGACCACCACCTTTGTGGCACAGTTAGTTGGTTAAGAACTACTCGCTTTGGTAATTTCAAGGAAGGCTGAGCAATTTGTGTAGCGAGAGAGGAACTATGAACAAAATTATATCCAAGCTCAAATCCCAGCAAAAACTGTCAAGAAGCCAAAAGAAAGCAAGAATTTTTGTCCTGCTTGCAAGCGCAGAGCTGAATCCACAGGGTGGATCCATCTGGGTGGAAAAGACCTTTGAGATCATCGGGTCCAACCGTACCTGTCCCCGTACTGAACCACGTCCCTCAGAAACTCATCCACCGTCTTTCAAACCCCTCCAGGGATGGGGACTCCCCCACGTCCCTGCGCAGCCTCTGCCAGGGCCTGAGAGCCCTTTCAGTGAAGAAACCTTTCCTGATGTCCAATCTGACCCTGCCCTGGGGCAACCTGAGGCCATTTCCTCTGTCCTGTCACCTGGGAGAAGAGCCCAGCCCCCACCTCCCCACCCCCTCCTTTCAGGCAGGTGTAGACAGGGATGAGGTCTCCCCTCAGCCTCCTCTTCTCCAGGACAAACAGCCCCAGGTCCCTCAGCTGCTCCTCACAACCCTTGTTCTCCAGCCCCTTCCCCAGCTCCGGTCCCTTCTCTGGACGCGCTCCAGCCCCTCAAGGTCCTTCTTGGAGTGAGGGGCCCAAAACTGAAGCCAGCACTCGCTGGGCACAGGGGCACAATCCCCTCCCTGCTCCTGCTGCCCACACTGCTCCTGGCACAGGCCAAGGTGCCGCTGGCGCTCTCCTGCTCCCCACACAGCGCGTCACTTACCTATTTCCAGCTGCTGAAGCTCTTGTTCAGAAATAGTTGTTGCTCTCTCCACGTGGCCACAGCTCTTCAGTGGGAGAGGAGTTGAAGAGAGAGGCGGAGGATCCCAGGTCTCGGATAACTCCTTGCCCACATTCCAAGGGGTTCCCTCGGGCTCCTCTCTTTGCTCCAGGGATGGTGGAGGAAGGACTGGGTTTGCACAAGAAACTTCTAATTTGGGGTCAGAATCAGTCTCAGAAACCGGGCTCACCGTGGGGGACAGGGATGTCTGTGGGTTGTTTTCCTTGTTCAAAGAGAAATGTCTAGGCTCTCTGTACTCGCCTTTCCAGGGGCTGGTCACACCTCCCACTGGAAAACCAAAAAGAATACAAACATCATCACGTAAAGAAAATAAAGAGGTAGAGGTTTTCCTTCCCAATAAGAGTTTCTGACCTGTACTTGCTGTAAAAACACCCAGCTCCTTCAAAAGACAAAATCCAATCACCGCTACAAATTCTTGCTGCACTATGGAACCCTTCGGCGGGATTGAGCTGAAATCAATTGTGGATGTTCTCAGAGGCGCGGCTGGACCACAAGCACGAGTTACAGGTCAGGATGCAACCCTCGGCTTTCGGTTTTGCTGCACACCCTGCTCCAGCTCAGTTTAAACGTCAGCTGCCCGTAAGCCCAGCCAGAGCACACATTAAAAAGCCCACATAAAGCACAACATCGTCAGCTTTGAGCACAGGAGGAAGAAAGTGAGTGACGGCACACAGGAAATTTTAATTTATTTGGTGACAAACACCCAGCTGCGGGCAAAAGCTTTCAACCCCAAACCATCCGTGAGCACTGCAGCCTGTGCAAAGGATGCACTGAACAGTAAAGTATAGAATCCTGGAATGGGTTGGGTTGGAAGGGACCTCAAAGCCCATCCAGTGCCACCCCCTGCCATGGGCAGGGACACCTCCCACTGCATCAGGGGGCTCCAAGCCCCATCCAACCTGGCCTGGAACACCTCCAGGGATGGGGCAGCCACCACTGCTCTGGGCACCCTGGGCCAGGGCCTCACCACCCTCACCATGAAGATTTTCTTCCTAATGGCCAATCTAAATCTTCCCCCTTCCAGTTTAAAGCCGTTCCCCCTCATCCTGTCACTCCAGGCCCTTGGAAAAAGCCCCTCCCCAGCTTTCCTGGAGCCCCTTTCAGCACTGGAGGCTGCTCTAAGGTCTCCCCAGAGCCTTCTCCTCTCCAGGCTGAACAACCCCAACTCTCTCAGCCTCCTCACAGCAGAGGGGCTCCAGCCCTTGGATCATCTCCGTGGCCTCCTCTGGACTCGCTCCAACAGTTCCACCTCCTTCTGTTGGGGATTCCAGAACTGGACCCAGGGCTCCAGGTGGGGTCTCCCCAGAGCGGAGCAGAGGGGCAGAATCCCCTCCCTCCCCTGCTGCCCGCGCTGCTTTGGGTGCAGCCCAGGGCACCGTTGGTTTCTGGGCTGGGAGCGCCCGTTGCGGCTCCTGTCGAGCTTCTCCTCCCCCAGCACCCCAAGTCCTTCTCCTCAGGGCGGCTCCCAATCACATCGTCCCCCAGGCTGTATTGATCCCGGGGGTTGCTCTGACCCAGGCGCAGGACCTTGCATTTGGCCTTGTTGAACCTCATGAGGTTCTCACAGCCCCAGTTCTCCAGCCTGTCCGGGTCCCTCTGGATGCCATCCTGTCCTGCTGGCGTGCCCACTGCCCCACTCAGCTCAACTCATATTCCCCACAGAATCACTGACTTAGCTGCCAGCAGGGATAAGAAGCTTTAGGTACAGGACATCTCTACCTTCTTCTAGTGCCACACTGGTCTTAGTTTTCAGTTGAGACGCAGACGCTCTCTGAACAGGCTCTTTCTCCAGACCCATTTTAATAATCTCAGCTGTGAGAGGGTTGCAGGAAGGTGGAATTTCCCTCAGAGGAGGTGGCTCTTTAGCGATCTGTGTAACAAACAGGAAGTGAAAGAGGTTAGACCAGAGAGGCTTCATCTGATTTCAGAAAGGTTCTTCCCACCCTCAGAGTGGTTCCAACTGAAATTACAGCATTAAATGAGAGACCTTCAGTAATTTTATTACAACTTGAATGGCTAAAAGTCACACCCAAGCTGTGAGTGAGACAGGAAAGAAACAGCTCCAGTGGGGGGGCGGGGGGAGCTGCCGACGCTCCTGGGGGCAAAGATGCCCTGCAGAGGGGTCTGGACAGACCAGAGGGCTGGGCAATCACCAACTGTGTGAAATTTAACACGGGCAAGGGCTGGGACAGAGCAACCCTGGACCCACGGACAGACCGGGCTGTGAGAGGCTGGAGAGCCCTGTAGACAGGGACCTGGGGGTTCTGGGCGATGGCAAGTTGGACACAAGCCAGCAGTGCCCTGGCAGCCAAGAGGGCAACCCTGTCCTGGGGGGCGTCCAGCACAGCATCGCCAGCTGGGAGAGGGAGGGGATTGTCCTGTTCTACTCTGCACTGGGGAGGCCCCACCTCGAGCACTGGGGGCAGTTTGGGCACCACAGGATAAAAAGGCCATCAAAGTCCTGGAGAGCGTCCAGAGGAGGCCACAAAGCTGGGGAAGGGTCTGAGGGGAAGGCGTGTGAGGAGAGGCTGAAGTCCCTTGGTCTGTTCAGCTGGAGAAGAGGAGACGGGGGGGATCTCATGGCTGTTCCCTGCCTTCTCCCAAGGGAGGGAGGGGAAACGGGAGCTGAGCTCTTCTCTCTGGTGACCCATGATGGGACTGGAGGGGATGGCAGGAAGATGCCAGGGCAGGGTTAGGTTGGACCTTAGGAAGAGGTTCTTGACCCAGCGGGTGCTGGAGCACTGGAACAGCTCCCCAGGGAAGCAGTTGTGGCACTGGGTCTGCCAGCATTCCAGAAGCGTTTGGCCAATGCCCTCAGTCCCGCGGTGTGAGCATTGGGGTGTCCTGTGCAGGGACAGGAGCTGGACTTGAGGATCCTTGTGGGTCCCTTCCAACTCGGGTCATGCTGTGATTCTATAATACTGCTGTGATTTAGAATCATAGAATCACAGAATGACCTGAGTTGGAAGGGACCCACAAGGATCCTCGAGTCCAACTCCTGTCCCTGCACAGGACACCCCAACATTCACCCCACCCAAAGCAAGGCCAGCAGAATCCTAGATATCCCCCTAGCTGGCAGTGAGTCTTCCTGAAATGACAGCTTTCTGCCCAGGTACAGTGAGATGATCCAGGCTCACCGAGCTGTTACTGGAGACACTTTGGGTCACTCACCTTC
This sequence comes from Neomorphus geoffroyi, assembly GCA_033558235.1. Taxonomy (NCBI): domain Eukaryota; kingdom Metazoa; phylum Chordata; class Aves; order Cuculiformes; family Neomorphidae; genus Neomorphus; species Neomorphus geoffroyi. Next base: position 1,957,406 of record JAUMJM010000037.1, read on the forward strand.
AGGCAGAGCGGGTGGTTGTAATATTGGGTCCAAGGGTGGCACCCGTTCAGCATGTGCAGCATCATACAGCAGCTACTCCAGACATCCACCTTGGAGTCACAGCGCTTCCCCATGACCACCTCCGGAGCCATGTGAGTTTCTGTGCCAGGCACGTAGTTCCCTAAAATCATCCAAATGAAAACTCACTGCATGTGAACTAGAGAACTGTTCCAATGCAGCTGCTGGGAAGCCTAAAGCAGCCTCCTTGTCTTTTCAGTTAAAGGGAGAAACAAGTCACCTTCACCCAAAAAGCAGCACTGCGTGCTCTTACAAGCTCTTTGAAGTCTACACAGAACCACAGAATGGGTTGGGTTGGAAGGGACCTCAAAGCCCATCCAGTGCCTCCCCCTGCCATGGGCAGGGACACCTCCCACTGCATCAGGGGGCTCAGAGCCCCATCCAACCTGGCCTGGAACACCTCCAGGGATGGGGCAGCCACCACTGCTCTGGGCACCCTGGGCCAGGGCCTCCCCACCCTCACAGCAAAACATTTCTCCCTAAGATTCCATCTTACTCTCCCCTCTTTCAGCCTAAAACCACTTCCCCTCGTCCTATCACTACATTCCCTGATAAAAAGCCCCTCCCTTCTTTCCTGGAGGCCCCCTTCAGTACATCTCCATATCAATCCTATCCCTTATTCACAGAACAGGTATTAAACTCCCTTTCCAAGCAGATCTGGGAGGCAAAGCACGATGCTCCATTGGCGAGCTCGGCATCAGAAAACATATCCTTCCATTAACTGTAACGTTTAACTGCCCAAAAACCAGCGAGGAGTTTTGCTTTGGTGGAGGTCAGGACTCTTCCCCAGCTGTTTGGTGAGGTTACACGACAAGCCAGGGTTAGATTTTTAAGTTTCAACGTGATTCCTTGCACTTTTGATGTCATTTTCATCACCCTGAACGTAGCTTTGCTGACATAATCTTACAACAAATACACCACGAAGATAAGGAGCAACTCCCATCCTGGAGTTCACCCCAGCTGCCAGGGGGACACATCCCAGTAATATCAATAAATGCAATGTGAAGTCTGGAAAACACAACCACTTGTAAATGAGCCACGTGCAAACGTTCAAAAATCAAGAATGAGTCAGTAGGGCAATTCTTTAGAATCACCTTACCTGTGACCAAGCACTTTCCCAGGCCGTCGGGGTGCAGGTGAGCGGAGTGACCAAAGTCACACAGGAGAGCCCTGCTTCCATCATCAGACAAGAGCACATTTTCCGCTGGCAACGAGAAGGTTTTAATTAGTCAGTCTCCTTTGCATTGTGATCACTGAGATGGAAAAAAAGTCAAAAGTCAACAGAATTACAGTTTCTTGAGCCCTAACCAAGGTCTGTTACTCCTGTGGAGCACCACAGGCTTAAGCAAGCACACAACTACAATTATATCTACTTCTAAGCTACCAATTATCATCGCTGGGGATCCTCCTCCCCCAGTGGTGGGGCAGCCTGGGCAAAGGCTCTGTCAGACCCACTGGATGACAAAAAGAGATGAGAACTGTGATCTGTCCAGCTGCTTAGAACCAAGTTAAGCTCTAATCTCAAATGCAGAGCTGAAAAATCTAGGAAATAAGCTTCTGCCACTCAGCAACTCAACCTCCAGTTTGCCTCTCCTAAGCAAACGGGAAGAACGAGGTACCTTAAGCACCATCCTACCTTTCACATCTCCATGGAGAATGTTTTGAGCATGAAGATACTCCAAACCTTCCAAAGCCTGTCCCAAATAACTGAGGGCTCTGTCTTCCGGCAGGCAGCCGCTCTGTTTAATTAGCTGACCCAGTGAGCCACCTAGGGAGGAATCCAGAGTCCATGTTAGCTTATCTTTAAATTCTTCCCAGCACCATGAGAGTTCCTCATTGTTTCTGAGGAAGAAATGAGAAGTGCCAGGTCTGACAGCCCTTATCTTCCAAACATGGTTCTGTTCCTTTTGTCCATTCCCAGAGTTCTTACTGCCCAAAGAAACTGGCCTCCTTCGTAAAGCCTTTTGCTTAGTGCCTGTTCAGTGGGGTTTGCTTTGTACCAGAAGGAACGACTCTGTGATGATATTGGATACTTCTGGGTGCTACGAGGTGCTTGGAGAACAAGGGTTGTGAGGAGCAGCTGAGGGACCTGGGGCTGTTTATCCTGGAGAAGAGGAGCTGAGGGGAGACCTCATCGCTGTCTACAACTGCCTGAAAGGAGGGGGTGGGGAGGTGGGGGCTGGGCTCTTCTCTCAAGTGACAGGAGATGGGACAAGAGGGAATGGCCTCAAGTTGCCCCAGGGCAGGGTCAGATTGGCCATCAGGAAAGGTTTCTTCACTGAAAGGGCTCTCAGACCCTGGCAGAGGCTGCGCAGGGAGGTGGGGGAGTCCCCATCCCTGGAGGGGTTTAAAAGACGAGTTGTTGAGCTTCTCAGGGATGTGGTTTAGTAGTGGACAGGGACAGCTGGACTCGATCTCAAAGGTCTTTTCCAATCAGATGATTCTATCATTCTGATCACCAGTTTGACTCTTCACAGGCTGTGCTCCCCATGGTCCTGGCTGGAAAAAGGAGCGTGAGGAATGGAAGCATCAAGTGTCTCCTGTACCATGGTGCTTTACACAGCGCCACGCAAATAAACACGAAAGCCAAAAACCAGCACCAATGATTGAGTGAAGATTTGTAGGTGTTGAAGAGTTACAAGGTGACCTGAAGTGAGGCAGCAGTGGAAATGACTCCCCCCAAGGCAGACTGTTGCACATATGCACACAATGCGCACGGCATCGCCAGCCGGGAGAGGGAGGGGATTGTCCTGCTCTGCTCTGCACTGGGGAGGCCCCACCTCGAGCACTGGGGGCAGTTTGGGCACCACAGGATAAAAAGGCCATCAAAGTCCTGGAGAGCGTCCAGAGGAGGCCACAAAGCTGGGGAAGGGTCTGAGGGGAAGGCGTATGAGGAGAGGCTGAAGTCCCTTGGTCTGTTCAGCTGGAGAAGAGGAGACTGAAAGGGGATCTCATCGTGCTCTGCAGCTTCCTCACACGGGGAGGAGGAGGAGCAGGCGCTGAGCTCTCCTCTCTGGTGCCCAAGGACAGGACCCCAGGGAATGGCAGGAAGATGCCAGGGGAGGGTGAGGTTGGACATGAGGAAAGGTTCTTCCCCCAGAGGGTGGTGGAGCACTGGAACAGCTCCCAGGGAAGCAGTCACAGCCTGGCAATATTCCAGAAGGGTTTGGCCAACACCCTCAGCCCCACGGGGTGAATGTTGGGGCGTCCTGTGCAGGGACAGGAGTTGGACTCAATGATCCCTGTGGGTCCCTTCCAACTCAGGTCATTCTGTGATTCTTTTCCTATGATTCCGTGATACCTACCCAGCCCGCTCAGGAATTATCGCTAGGAACACTCTGGATACACCAAAGCATTAACAGATTTAAAAGTGGGGCAGGAGGAAGAGGAGATCAATGTCCACTGCATTCAGTAGTTAACAGTGGTGCTTCCATGTGCTTGTTCCTTTCTCACCCTCCATCAGCTTCATGAAGATGGTGACCCACGGTCCCTCCTTCACAGCACCGTACAAGGGGACAACTTTAGGACTTGTTATAGCAGCGCATGTCGTTAACTCCTCTGCACGGAAGTGTTCAACTTGCACCTGGAGGAACAAAGAAGCAGCACTGAACAAAGTTTGTGATGAACCCTGACAGCATCGTCATCGTCCCTCCCTGATGCTGGGGTCAGCGTCCCACACTGACAGCAGAGGCACCGGGAAACCTTTGTTAACAGAAATCAGGGAGTACAGAAAGTGGGAACACTCAGAATGATTCCGAACAAGGATCACCAGAGTCCCTAAACCCTCAGTGCCTGAGTGAAGTTAAGATTTGTCAAAAAAGATGCAATACCCCCAGTTCACGGCTGTGTTCTGGTAATCTTCAGGAGGAAGGTAACTCCTGTCTCAGGTGAGGTGATAACACTGACAACTTAAGCTTTCTGCTCTCATGAAAGAAGAAATAAATATCTAACTATGGTGCAGTACTTGGCAAAAATAGAAATTCCCAAACCAGGAGGGAATATGAAGCTTGGCCACAAGTGGTGATCAACGCTATCACCTTTTTAGGTGGTTGGTACTCAGCTTGCACAGAGAAATGGTTAAAGAAAAACTCCATCCACTAAGTTCAGCCAAACAAAATAAAACAAGAATTTGCTAAAGACCAGAAGGAAAACATGAGTCATTAAGATTCTGGTGGGAAAAGGTTGCACTGTGTTTCTTCACTGTCAGCAGTCCAGCTATAGCTGGTTTCCTTTAATCTCAAGAATTTAGAGAGCAGGTGGTTACACCACCAAGTATGGTGAAAGACAGGCAGGTAGGCCCCTTGTGACCAGGCAGACAGCAGCAATTCCAGATAGTCCGGATGGAAAACGAAATAGAATGGAGTTAAGTGTTCAACTTGCATGTTAGAACTCACTGGTTTGAGAGTTTGGTCTGATAGATGTTGGAAGGAGGTGGTCGAGTCACCATCCTTTTTGGTTTAGAAGACGAGTAGACGTCGTACTTGGGGACACGGTCTAGTGGTGGGCTCAGCAGGGCTGGATCCATGGTTGGACTCGATAATCTTAAAGGTCTTTTCCAAACGAAACCATTCTAGAATTCTATACTTTCCGAATCTACAGAAGCATCCTTTGAAATCCTCCAGTAATCAGGGAAATATAAATCTCATTTTGAAAGACTTCAGCTTCTCCTACTCTCACGTCTGTCTTTTCAGCACTACTCCTCCTCCTTCCTGAAAATATTCCCCAGTGGGAACAGCTATTTCTCCTAAGACTGTGTATTTGCAAAATGGAGAATAAATTACTGTCAGGTAAAAAGCCGGTCACGTCGCCACAAAATCCCACACCAAAAATGTGAGAAGGCAGAATAGGAAATCATTTTTTTCCCTGCTTAAATATATTTGCCTCTATAGAGCTGATAACTGAAATGGTTAAAAACTGGACAAGCTGGCTTAGTCTTGCCCCTTCCATCTTTCCAGAGGCAACACATCAAGTTGAGACCGGTGTAAACAAGAAAAAGCAAACATTTTCAATTGAAAACTGCAAGTTCCAATTCTTTTTGCATCTAATATTTTTGTGCTCAAGACAAACACTTCCCCCACACTTGAAGTTTTCTATTGGAGTAATGTGAGAAACACCGGTTCACAGAGGTGATGAAACTATTCAAGTGTTAAGTTCAAACAAAATAGTTCACATTCTCATCATGTTGCTTGCATTATCACTCTGCCTGCGCCCTGGGGGCCCTCCCATCGCTGCCTATAAATCAATACCCCCATTCAAGTTATATTCCACACGCTCCATACATTGTACGAGAACAGCACATCTTGGTGCTCAACAGATTGCTGTGTGAACCTTAGAGCAGCCTCCCAGTGCTGAAAGGGGCTCCAGGAAAGCTGGGGAGGGGCTCTGGATCAGGGAGTGCAGGGACAGGATGAGGGGAACGGTTTTGAGCTGGAAGTGGGGAGACGGAGATGAGATCTTAGGGAGAAATGTTTTGCTGTGAGGGTGGGGAGGCCCTGGCCCAGGGTGCCCAGAGCAGTGGTGGCTGCCCCATCCCTGGAGGTGTTCCAGGCCAGGTTGGATGGGGCTTGGAGCCCCCTGATGCAGTGGGAGGTGTCCCTGCCCATGGCAGGGGGTGGCACTGGATGGGTTTTGAGGTCCCTTCCAATCCAATCTAAACCATTCCATTACATTCTATGATTCTGGAAAAAAGCACATCCTTTGCTGCACCTGTAACAGAATCAGCTCGCTACAACGCGCCAGCATCGCACAACACCCACTGAACAGATGAAAGCTCTCTTTGATTAAAGTGCCTACTGTCTGCTTTATTTTTTTCCCTATTTTATTCCTATTTCACAGCAGAAACACCTGCCATGTCGCCACTTACACTGGATGTGTTTGACGATGAGAACAGGTTGACAGGCAGGTAACTCACGGAGCCGTTTCTCCCCACAGTCACTAGGAACATACAACGTTCCCGAGACCTCTGTTCTCATTGTCTGTCTCAGCACCAAACCCACGATCCTTCGTCACACACTTTGAAGACCAAGTGAACCAGTTTCTGGCTGCTAAGCTTGACCCCCGGGCACACACAGGTTCTCCACCTGCTTCCTCTCTCTGGGCCATCACCACGAAGTTCTTCCTTGGACACAACCACAGCAGCACTTCACTGTGACTGCACGATAAGGCACCTACAAGTCCACGGTAGCTGAGAGGAGAAGACCTTTTCTCTGTGTGCCTCCTCGTGTCAGGAAGCCCCCCTTTCTCACACATAATTACCTTTTTGGCAGCACACTGAAATCCCGTCTGTTTGTCCTCTATTTTGTACACTTCTCCGAAAGAGCCGATGCCCAAAGAACCGTGACACTTGGTCCAATGAACTTCTTCTCGGTACTCATAATCCACCGGCTTTAGTTTCTGGAAGTTGAAATCAGAAAACAAGATGAAACAAAGGGAAGAAACACAAAAACGTTGAGCCACACAGAGAGACCAACATTTGCAGAAAAAGCACAACCATGGATACCGCGGCACCTCTCTATGAACGCCTGTACGCAACTAGTGCTGCCACGGGCTTGAGAAGAAACAAGGAAGATGCCAGGGGAGGGTGAGGTTGGACCTTAGGAAGAGGTTCTTCCCCCAGCAGGTGTTGGAGCACTGGAACAGCTCCCCAGGGAAGCGGTCACGGCACCGGCTCTGCCAGCATTCAAGAAGCGTTTGGCCAATGCCCTCAGTCACCTGGGGTGAGTGTTGGGAGTGTCCTGTGCAGGGACAGGAGCTGGACTTGAGGATCCTTTTGGATCCCCTCCAGCTTGGGTCATTCTGTGATTCTATGGTTCACAGAAACCTGCTTGGTTTCTGCGGGCTCTGTTTGATCTCAATGCGTGCACCCCACTGTTGTAAAGAAAGGCCACCTGCATCTGGACAGCTCTGGAGCTCCAAACTATTCCCTTCACTTGCAGGACACAACTATGAAGTTAAATCCTACAAACCAAAACAAGATTCATGTGACTAAAGGTAGACATCCGTGTGCGAGCTAAACCTTTTCATAGTCTGTAGACCCAGAGGGCTTTTCAGTTCTCAGTGTAAACACACTCAGGCAGATAAGTGGCTCCTGAACTCCACCTCCAGTACTGACAGGGTCACACTGATTCCAGTGAAGAGTCCTCAAAGAGGAGCTTAAGGTGGCAAGAGAGAACTGAATTCAGAAGAAATGATTCACCCTTTGAGATTTACATGTATTTGCAATGCCCGAGCCCTGCGCTCGGCAAGGGACGATGGGCAGGTTGCTGGCTTCCCAGCAGAGGCAGCAGACATGGGTTTTTGCACCTCTGTGCTTCACATCTGACTGGTTTCTGCCTGTGTCACAGCTCAGGTCAACCACAGCCAACACAACCTCACAGCCCGTTCGGCTGAATGGACTGGGTTCGTTCACGGACAAACAGAGAGGCTGTTTCTGAAGACTGACTAAGCACAGAAACACTTCCCATCGACCAGCTCGCATATTTTGTGAATGAGTGAACAAAGTACAGTCCCCAGTCTAAGACAGGGCTTTACATCCTTCAAAAAACAAACCACATCTTTAGCTGGCAGTTTTCAACCATATCAAGAACCATTCAGAATCACAGAACCATGGAATGGGTTGGGTTGGAAGGGACCTCAAAGCCCATCCAGTGCCACCCCCTGCCATGGGCAGGGACACCTCCCATTGCATCAGGGGGCTCCAAGCCCCATCCAACCTGGCCTGGAACACCTCCAGGGATGGGGCAGCCACCACTGCTCTGGGCAACCTGGGCCAGGGCCTCCCCACCCCCATGGTGAAGAATTTCTTCCTGATGTCCAATCTAAATCTCCCCTCTTCCCATTTAAAGCCGTTCCCCCTCATCCTGTCACTCCAGGCCCTTGGAAAAAGCCCCTCCCCAGCTTTCCTGGAGCCCCTTTCAGCACTGGAAGGTCATTATGAGTTCTCCCCAGAGCTCTCTATGGAAGTTAGCATGTGGATGCAGATTATGTGTCTTCTGAAGCCCAGGAGAAACCCTGCCTTCCACAGCACTCGTGTGTAGGGATGGAAAATCACCTCAGTAAGTAGCACGCCTTCGTTTTCATCTGCTTCATGAAACTGTTCCTTCGGGTCCAGACCACCTCCCGTCCACGTCTTCGCTAGGCTGGCTAGATTTTGTGGTTCGCCGAGACTCACGCTGCCCTTCAAGGCGTCTACCAAGAATTCTTCCACAGAAATCTTGTCCAAATTTGTTTTCATGGACTGGTTGACACATTTGGGGTAACTATAGTCTAAGTTCAGGCCAGATAAGCGCTGCTCATTGTCTTGATAGTTGAGATCACGGTGGAAGTAGGTCTCCAGAGCATTGCGTTTCGTGGCATGGAGAGGACTGTCCAGATGTGGGAAATGAGGGGGCATTATATTGTAGGGAAAAGGATGGAGAGTTTCAGGCTGTGGAACACTGTCCCTCTGATAGTGCCCCTTCCAAACATGATTAAGGCACTGAATAGGGCTTATCAACTTGTGCAGTTCAGTTTTGTATTGGTTCCTCGGTGAATGGAGTTTGCCCGTGGATAGAACTTTCTCAGGTTTCTCAAACGGCACCGGATCATAGGCCAAGTCCTTGTTAAACCCTGAAACCCAAAAACTGTTTCTATAGTGAATATTTTGGTGGGATTCATCCTCCTAGGAAGTAAAAAAAAACCACAACAGTTGAGCAGGAACCTCAATACGACCACCCAAAACTCAACCAAGAGTTGTTAGGAGTTTGCAGGGCTGCCAGCAGCACAGAAAGAAGGCTTCAAGATTCTCACCTGGACGGGAATTGGGGTGCAGCTCTCTTGTTCTGGAGTTCTGGGACCTCGCCTGCCAGCAGCCACTGTTTGTATTTTCAGCTTGGATCTTTTCTTGTGACGTTTCTTTTTCGTCTTACCACGATGCCTCCCCCTCCAGCAGGTAGGTGCCATCTTCCCCTCCGTTGCATGGGCCACATTGTTAGGGATTTGATCAAGGCTGTCTGACCGGCTGTTGGAAACCAGAACACGTGAAGTCTATTAGATCTGATGGTGAAAACACACCTCCAGTCAACAATTATGGCCAACAAAACAAGAGTAACAACTAGCAATGGTGCCTTCTGAGATTTAAAGAATAGAGAATGATAACACAACTTCTTGCCTTCAAATACCTAACTTTAATATTGAGGCACAGCAGCACAGCCGGCACTGTAAGAAATACAGGGGGGGTGTAGGAGAAGCAAAGCATTAAGGCCAGGTTGGATGAAGCTTTCAGCACCCTGATCCAGTGGGAGGTGTCCCTGCCCACGGGGTTGGAACTGGTTGGGTTTTGAGGTCCCTTCCAACCCAAAATATTCTATGATTAAGCCTCTCAGTATTTGCCAATTCCGCAAGGAACAGCAGAACTAGAGAGCAAAGCAGAGGGAAAAGCACCGAGTGTCTCCAGATTGCTCTGAGACAGTTTGTGTCTGATTTATAGTGGACACAGAGAATGTGTTTAAATGCAATCGACTTCAAAAAATGGCAACAATTAATAAAATACAATAAATAATGCAAACGACTGCTCTATTGGAAAGAAAAACAAGGCTTTGCACCAAAGAAAAGGGATGATTAAGGGCACTCAAATGAAATAGCTTCAAAAAGCCCAAGTGTTCTGGCATGTAAAGCTCAATCCTTCAACAGGATTTCTAGGAATGCACACACACACAAACCAGCACTGGCCAGCACCTGCCGGGCCTGTACTGACAGAGGCTGCTCTCAGGAGGGACATCTGTCTGCAGTTCTTCAATACCAATCACAGTAGTTAGGTTTTATTAATCGAGTTGTAAGAGAAAAATAGGATATTCGATCTTCAAATGAAGAAATCGGAGCTGTTCTGCTGCTCCATGCAGTATCTCATCTCCCTTTACTGGGCAGCGATGCAGTTCCCGCCAGCACTGCTCTCTCCATCTTCTCCTGCTGTCTCAGTGCACCAAGTGCTAAAAGATCTGATGAGCAGAGTTCTAAGTGATGGCATCACCACATCCCTTTGAAACTGACACTTGTCACTGTGGGGGGGGGGAGGGAGGCCCTGGCCCAGGGTGCCCAGAGCAGTGGTGGCTGCCCCATCCCTGGAGGTGTTCCAGGCCAGGTTGGATGGGGCTTGGAGCCCCCTGATGCAGTGGGAGGTGTCCCTGCCCATGGCAGGGGGAGGCACTGGGTGGGTTTTGAGGTCCCTTCCAACCCAAGCCATTCCATGGTTTGATGATTCCACAGCTGCTGTACATTCCACACAAACCCTCTAAGAAACGGTTTGCTCTGCATTTCTTCAGCCGGTTCATGGGACAACGTTGTGAAGTCAGCGGGCAATGCCAAATCATGCACCTCACAAGGCCAGATGTAGTGTCTGAAAGCTGCCAGAAAATTCTAGATCCCAGTCACCCACTTCAGAGAGGGCTGGAACTGCTTAACAAAGCTTAACAGAACTCTAGTTCGTGCCCCAACAGGGCACTTATTCTTCATGAGGAAGTAGCTCACTCCTAGGTGACTTCAGAAAAGCAAGCGCCAGGTCTGCATTTTTTCCATCACAGCTGTTACTCTCCCTTAACCACTTTCAACTTCTCTTCCCAACTATTTCTGATGCTGTCATTAAGCAAAGGTTCTTCTGTCATCCCCCTTCTGTTTATCCTCCCCAGAAACGAAGTGGTTCCTTTTTTTCAGGACCACTTCTAGCCACAGCCTGAGTTTCCCACAGCGTCTCAGAGGGGACAGCGTAACGTGGTTTCGAAAGCATCAGGACAGTTAAAGACTGAAAACTTTCCCTTGGCTCCTTTTACTTCAAGCCCATGAAACTCAAAAAATATGACTTTGTCACTTCAAAAAGAATTTGACCACCCTGAGAGAGAGGCAGAATGGTGCAAGGGCCAGTAAACCGCAGGCATTGACACAATGCAAGGTGTTCCAAGTGCTTTGTGCTTAAGCTTGTATTTTCTCCTGCTACAAAAAGGTCTTAAGGTGTTTGGGGAAAGACATTCTCTTCCTGAGCCTCACACAGAAAAGGTAATTCAAACAGCAGTGCTTTTGGAAAAAATATGATAAGCACAGAGAGCCAGGGTGCTTGGGAAGAAGTTGGCACACACAAGAGTGATGGTGGGTACTCACAATAAGAGGTCTCTCACCTGTAACGCTTACTATGAGCAATAAAGGATCTCTCTGATAAAGTGGGGCTGAACTCCTGACTGTTTTCACCTGTGTGAAAGAAAACAGGATAATTACATGTCTGTGATATCAGGCAAAGGCTCTCCCGGTAACAAGTGGACTAAGAAACAACTGTACCAGCAGTGATGCAGACAAACCACCACACAGCCGTGCCACATCGCCCACACTACGTTCTCCCTCCCCCAGCAGCAGAGAACTTCGCAGCACTGCCACCTCCTGAGCACCCTGACAGCTTGATTCAGTTTTCTTGAAAAGTGCTGAGCCGCAACGGGCGCTCCCAGCCCAGAAACCAAGGGTGCCCTGGGCTGCACCACTCTTTTCCTCCCTCTTTTAAAACACCTCTCAGAAGTCAGTCAAGACAGATCACAGAATCATCTGCTTGGACAAGACCCCTGAGATCATCGAGTCCAACCGTAGTCGACCCAGCAGGACACAGATTTATGCCAAAGCAGCTTGGTGCAACGGCCACACGCTGTTCTGATATTTATGCTTCATTCAGTGGATGCTGCCACATTATTAGAAGATTTCATGATCTTCCTAAATCGAGACCGGGATGTGTCACCGACTCCACCCCACTTGGCATTACAAATAGGTCTCAGCTCAGCTCTCCAGGAGCACAAAGGGAGTGAAATCTCATGCTGCATTACACATTCCTTTTTCTCAATGAAGAGGAGACCGCCCTTCTACTTACATTCCGCTTGGGCAATAATAGAAATAGATGCACAGCCTCCTTCTGTTTCTTCTTTTGCAGTTCCTTTGGTGATTACATCATTCAGGATTTTCCACTGACTGTGAAAGATGACCTTCTTTGAATCTTCTACTTTGCATACGCTGCTCTGCTTTTCACTCACCGTCCCGTTCAGCCCCTTGGTAGCTGTGAGCTCCTTCTTGTGCTTGACGGCTGGATCAGGAGCTCCTTGGCACGTAATTCCCATCACTGCCATTTCCCAGGTTCAGAGAGTCACTGAGTGAGAACAAGAAACCAAAGCAAAACATTTGTCAAAATATTTCACGGGCAGAAACAGCTTCAAGTTCATGAGAAACAGGAGGCTGCTGAAGAGACGAGATTATGGGATAGTTTAAAATAAATCGGGGTCCTGCCTGAACTCTGAGCATGAAGGAACCCACAAGCTTGTCAACCCTGAGTTAGACCACTAAAGATCCAAATAATCAATGCTAGGATCATAGATGGTGTTGGGTTGGAAGGGACCTTCACAGGTCACCCAGTCCAACCTCCCTGCAGAAGACAGATCGGGTTGCTCAGAACCCTGTCCAACCTGGCCTGGAATGTTTCCAGGGATGGGGCATCCACCGCCTCCCTGGGCAACCAGGGCCAGGGCCTCCTCACCCTCGTGTAAAAAATGTCATCCTTCTATCCCATCTAAATCTCCTGTCCCTTAGTTTAAAACCATTACTCCTCGTGCTGTCACAACAGGCCTTGCTAAAAACTCTGTCCCTGTCCTTCCTGGAGCCCCTTTCAGTCCTGGGAGCTGCTCTAAGGTCCCCCCAGAGCCTTCTCCTCTCCAGGCTGAACAACCCCAACTCTCTCAGCCTCCTCACAGCAGAGGGGCTCCAGCCCTTGGATCATCTCCGTGGCCTCCTCTGGAGCCGCTCTAACAGCTCCCTGTCCTCCCTGTGCTGAGGGCCCCAGAGCTGGACGCAGCACTCCAGGTTATTCTCAGTACTAAAAATATGAGACCACACAGGTTTCAAAGGGAAATTCATCTCTCCGTATATTCCCTTCACTTAAACACAAACAGTAAAACCATGAAGAGGGAACTCTCGCCTCACTAAATAGGAAGAATATTCACTCAAAAAAAAAAAAAGAGAAGACATGCAAGGTTTTCTCCTAGAGTGCAGCAAGGAGAAATTATACTGTGGTCTCACACCACAGAAAAAGGCCATAAAATCCTGCTAATGACTTTCTTCCTTGTTCTCAGCCACCCTCAAATCCATTTCTCATTTTTCCTTCCAATGACACAAGGCCAGGCAATCAGCAGCCCATGCAGAGCTTCCCCCTCATCCCCCTTCCCTCTTCTTCATCACCGATAACTTCTGAGCTCCTCGGTCACGCCCAACTAAAGCAGAGCTCTTACGGCGTGCGGATCAATGCAGGTTGGTGTTGGGTAGAGGATGGAAAAGACGATCCCCTCGGCTTGGCGGCAGCTGGCAAGTCAATCAGCAGGGCTGCTGGCTGACCGCTCGGCGTAAATGCGGCTCCAAACAAGTCCCAGCACATGCCAAATCCTGGCCAATTGGCGGCACAGGGGAAGGTGGAACACAGCCAGGGGTGGAAAGGGAGAGGCATGAAGAAGCGTGGGGGCAAGGCACGGCGAGACGGGACTGGGGGATATCGGGGGTGGAAGTCAGGAATGTGGAGAGTCAGGGGTTGCCTGAAGCCCCACTGACACAAGCCCAGCGGAAATAATGGCTTTGGTTTATCCCATAATCCTCTCATCTTGGATTCCAAGAAAGTTAAAACACAGTTTTCTTTTAAAACAGTACATGGGCTTATAATCCCTTACAGGTAGGGGTGAGTTCCTCACGCCAGTCCTCTCCTGGCTCAAGTGCAAAACCTTAAAACGAACATTTCCATCATTAATGAATCCATGAAAATCCAGAAACCCTAGCAAACACATCCAGGTGTTCTGCACCACGAACCCGGTGTAAGATAAGAAGGAGCACATGGAGCCCCTCTGCTGTGAGGAGGCTGAGAGAGTTGGGGTTGTTCAGCCTGGAGAGGAGAAGGCTCTGGGGAGACCTCAGAGCAGCTCCCAGTGCTGAAAGGGGCTCCAGGAAAGCGGAGGAGGGGCTTTTTCCAAGGGCCTGGAGTGACAGGATGAGGGGGAACAGCATGAAACTGGATGAGGGAAGATTTAGATTGGACATCAGGAAGAAATTCTTCAGGCTGTGGGTGGGGAGGTCCTGGCCCAGGGTGCCCAGAGCAGTGGTGGCTGCCCCATCCCTGGAGGTGTTCCAGGCCAGGTTGGATGGGGCTTGGAGCCCCCTGATGCAGTGGGAGGTGTCCCTGCCCATGGCAGGGGGTGGCACTGGGTGGGCTTTGAGGTCCCTTCCAACCCCAAGCCATTCTGATTTGATGACTCTGGAATAGAGGCCAGCAAAAAACAAGAGCTCAGAACTATTCTAAGGGCACATCTTTGAGGCTTAGCAGTTTAAATCTGCACCAGAGATGTGCTTTTCCTTTTTGGTGTCCTTTATTCCCCCTAATCTGAAGAGCTGCCTAATGCAACGGGACGTTTATTCTCACAGGCTCCTGGCAACAAGGGAGATCAACCAGGAAAAGGATAAAACCAGTGGGTGCTAAAGGGCCACCAAGGAAAGGCAAAGGGATCCAAGAGCACCATCCCTGGTGTGATGTGTAAATGAGTCACCTAACAACCTGGCAGGTATACAGGGAAAGTCAACAATGACCACATTCAGCGGCCAAACACAGAACAGCTGCCGTGCAAAAGAAGTGCTGATGACAGTATCCCACTCATTACACCCATCCCGCTCTCCCTCTCTCTCCTCTGCAGAAATTATGTCAAATCTCAAGTGCTGTAAAATAATCCCAGCAGAAAGAGAGCCTGCCAGATGACTAACCCAAGCCACTAGTGACCACGCTGACAAGTTCAGTGCTATTTTTACACTCACTCTCTCCTGATTTGCATTAACTCTGTCTCTCCTTGCCTTCCCCTCACCTTTAAGGACCTTCAAGGTCTGCAGCACAAACCCACCCCCATCACCAAAACAGAGGGTGTAGACAACAGAGGGTGGGGAGAAGCCAGATTTCAAGTCCTCGTTGCCCTCTGAAATGGAAAAGAATAACCAGGAAACATTACTGAGATTTAAAGTCAACAAAGCACACGGCTCACTTGCCGACTAAAAAAAAACAATACAGAGGTAGCGATTGTGAGCAACAGCCTCTCACACGGCAGCCGTGGGCACTCAGACAGCTTAATGTGTGACTCAGGTCTACAAGGCTGTGTGGGCACAGACACTGCAAGCCCAGCCCAGTTTAACTGTTGCGGCACAATTTTCAGGTCTGGGTAAGAATCAAAATCCCAGCTATTTTTGAGGGATACGCCAAAGCGTAGTTGGCATATTGTGATTAGAATAATAATCCAAAATGATCTAAAACTTCTGATTTTAAGCAGAACTTCTCTTGAAGCTACAAACTCAGAATTGGACAGGCCAGACTCCTCTCTGCACTCGGGTGGTGATCTGGAGAGGTGCAAACCCTCATCAATTTGGATGGAGGCACCCGGTCTTACGTCCCACCAGGAAGCTCTTCTCAGGGAAGTTCTAGAAAAAAGGGAGCACTGGGAGCAGTAAATGGGTACCTGAGGTTCCACGGCAAGACCACTAAGAGCCGGACCTACTCACATGAGACAAGCTGGAGCTGCGGTTTAGGCTGCTTATTTACTTGCCACCACTCCAGGATGAGCACAGCTTCCTGTGCAGACATAAGTTACACACGCGCAACGTGAGGAGCTTTGAGCTGTAGAGCTGGAGGGTGGATGGTTCATAACCCAAACCACTTCTCTGGCTTTCAAAACCTCCTCTCCTTCATCCAAAGCACTGAGATTCAACTGAAGTTCTTGTAGTTCTTTAATGGCTTTAAATTGGAAGGGGGAAGATTTAGCAGCCTCCCAGGACTGAAAGGGGCTCCAGGAAAGCGGAGGAGGGGCTTCTTCCAAGGGCCTGGAGTGACAGGACGAGGGGGAACGGCCTTAAACTGGGAGGGGGAAGATTCAGATTAGACATTAGCAAGAAATTCTTGACAATGAGGGTGGGGAGGCCCTGGCCCAGGGTGCCCAGAGCAGTGGTGGCTGCCCCATCCCTGGAGGTGTTCCAGGCCAGGTTGGATGGGGCTTGGAGCCCCCTGATGCAGTGGGAGGTGTCCCTGCCCATGGCAGGGGGTGGCACTGGATGGGCTTTGAGGTCCCTTCCAACCCAACCCATTCTGTGATTCTACGATTTCCATATCCCTCACTTTCTTCCTGCTGTAGATGTGCATGGGCCCTTTATTTTCAAGTTAAAAAGGGGAAGTCAGGTTAATGATGCAGTAGAAAAAAGTGAATCCCGCACCCCTACCCCACCACGGGCTGTTACAGCACCATTAAACACCACTTGCTCCTTATCTTCACTAAGGTTTTGCTCTCACCTCTGGTTAACTCAGGTTAGTTCTGTAAAAAAGAAAGTGTGTTTTTACAGCACGGAAGCCAAACACTGCCGGTGGCAGCGGCAGCTCCTCCCCCAAATAATGCCTGTGCTCCTGGGGGAAATGACTATCCCAGAGAAGAGCCATCCAAGGCTTGTGGGGAGTCAGAATGAAGGAGACACTCAAATATTGTTAATGAAAGAGATAACCATGTGCTTTCTGCTCCTTTAAAACCTCCTTGCTCCACCCTTCTCTAAACAAGTCCTCTTCAGCTCTTCCATCTCAACTGGAAGCTATTTGTAGCAGGGGCCTTCAAAGAGCAGGTTTCATGAAGTCACCGTGTCTTTAGAAAGAGAGACTCATAGCTGGAAAAAAAGCAATGCAAACACCTCTCCAGCTCACCATGACACAGGGTGCCGCTTGGGTCAAACCTCCCTTGCCAATGGCTTTTTGGGGAATTTCAGTTAACGTTTTGTGGAGCCGCCCGTAGATCTGGTTACGAAAGACTTTGGAAAGAGCTTTAAAATATCTGTAATACGTCCTAAGTGGGCTTCAAAGCATGCAGGTTCCTTCTCCTGGTCTGCAGGCGAGTGCTCAGCAGCAGCTTCACAGCGACATTTAGTTTGGAAAAAAAAAAAAAAAAAAGAAAGAAAAAAAAAATCATGTTGTCTCAGTGAGGTTTCCCACTTCCTTATTGAGAAGAGCTTTATGAACAGTGCATTATCTCAGGTCAGCCTTCTCTTCTGCAGCTGCTGCTGCTTCATTAAAACAACACAACTCACGTTTTAGCAGCGTTGCTTTGCTGACCGCTGCAAGAGCCAGGAATTTATGCATTGCAAGGTGAGGGAAGGTCAGCTTAAAAGAAGAATGGACGCGCTGTTTGGGGTCCCACCAGTCCTAACAAGGGTGAGCACTTGAGAAAATGCAAAGGCTGCAGCCAAAAGAACCCATCCAGAGTTTTAGCTACAAAACTATCGTATCAAGACATCAAACCTATCAAAATCCACTTAGAATCATAGAAGGGGTTGGGTTGGAAGGGACCTCAAAGCCCATCCAGTGCCACCCCCTGCCATGGGCAGGGACACCTCCCACTGGGTCAGGGGGCTCCAAGCCCCATCCAACCTGGCCTGGAACACCTCCAGGGATGGGGCGGCCACCACTGCTCTGGGCACCCTGGGCCAGGGCCTCCCCACCCCCACTGTGAAGAATTTCTTCCTCATGTCCAAACTAAATCTCCCCCCATTCCAATTTAAAGCCGTTCCCCTCATCCTGTCACTCCAGGCCCTTGGAAAAAGCCCCTCCCCAGCTTTCCTGGAGCCCCTTTCAGCACTGGGAGCTGCTCTAAGGTCTCCCCAGAGCCTTCTCCTCTCCAGGCTGAACAACCCCAACTCTCTCAGCCTCCTCACAGCAGACGAAAAGAAAAAAAAGAAAGAAAAAAAAAGAGCATTTCTTTTAATATGATGAAACTTGATAAAAAACCTGCACTCCACTGCAGATCTGGACCCAAGGAGATGTACAGATACAACCCTCTCAAACCCCAGGCATCGCTTCCCTATTCCCTCGCTCTTGTCTCTCTCTGCTCGGATGCTATTGATGAGCTTCCTTGCCTCCCCCTGTTTCAGATGGAACTGAAATTCAGGCGGTTCCGTTTTCGGCCGTGTCAGTTTAAGGCACATGGTTGCAGCAAGGGTGGTTATTTAAACACGGCCGGCGCTGTCAGCAAGGAGAAGTTTCACTTTGTGTCACAGCGACTTAAAAAAAAATAAAAGAGTTGTGGCATTCAATACAGTCCCCTACCTTAAAAAACACTCGATGCCATTTAAAGTTAATGTGTTTAAGAGAAAAAAAAAAAGACTTCCTTTGAGTATGTAAGAGTTCCAAAGTAAAAATAAATAGAATGCCTGACTGATTAAAAGACTGGTGAGTCAGATCAGCAGTTGCTATTCCAGGATGCTCATAGCCTTCCCCTCCTTTTCTTTAACCACTGTTATCCATGCAGCTCTACAAGGCGCTCCTGCACATCCTCCTCTGGTTCCTCCCACCCCACCTCCAGTCCTGCTACAGGTTCACCTGCACATCAGCAGGTAAAGCTCAGCCTGCTACCCAAAGCACCAGGGAAGGATTTCACTATCAGCCTTACCTTAAGGAGTTACGTTATGAGTGATAATAAACATGTAAACGTATTCTTTCAAGTGGTTTGATAGTAAATACTTTGAAATCCCATTTCGGCCACCTGCGTTGCTTACTGTAAACACCAGGGTAATGAGCTTCAATTGTCTCTGTAGCTGCCAGACATGAGGATATTGCAATAATTCGGTTACAAAGTCTGCAGGAAAATACCTGACTGGGTTTAACCATCGGCAGAATTTCTGTAAGTATCAAAACACACCTATCTCCCTTTCCTCAAGCAGCAGCCTGAGCACAACTCACCCCTTAACAAGGCTTTTCATGTTGTAGAGCAAAGATATGAGTAACATTGTTTGTCCAGAGTTTATAAACATCACTGCAACCCCATCCGTTCCAGGCAGCGGCTCATTGCTCCCAATTGCTTTGCAAACAAGAAAGCACCGGAATAAAATCAACCCCACGAGGCTCTGCCTCCCAGTCTGGCTCCGCTCTTGTCACCTGGGCTCTCAGGACGTGGCTTAATGGCATCCTGATTTTTTAGAAGCCTCTTGTGGAGTGAAGCTGTTTCCTAACTTCTTACAAGATGGGTTAAGAAAGCATCTAAAGGGACAATTTCCAACAATAACCACAAACACAGAATAAACTCGATTCTGCCCAAGGAAACAAGCAAGACTGAGTTTTCACCAATTATTACTTGAAAGTTTCAATCATGAAGTTCCATGTAAGCCCAGGAATCACAGAATCATTTGGTTGGAAAAGACCTCTGAGACGAAGAAGCAATAAGGCCAAAAGGCTAAGCAAGCCTAAAAGTTTAGTTAAATTCAGTATAAAGGGAAGCACTGCTATGTAATCTGAATTTATGATTGACCCTGTGAACTCAGTTGTAAGGATTTTATAGTACAAAATAGGAATATGAACTGACTGGAGTAGTTTTGAACTGTCCAGCCTGAGCAGACACCTGTGAGACAAACTTCCATGCCAACTGCAGCAGAGACCTGCCTGTCAGACAACACGAGGTCCGTATCCTCCAGGACTCTGATGTCCCTAAGTTGGGACCAGCAAAGCCCAGCTTCCTCCAGACTGGAGTCCCACAAGTCTCACTCTCAGAGCCTCCTCCTGGTCCCCCCACACCCTTTCTGATCTCCCTTCCTCCAGGTCTTTTCCCAACTCAACTCTCTACTACTCCAAGCCAGCAGCTCTTCTTGAACCTTGGGAATCTTCCAGACCTCTACCCCTCCATCTCCACGACAGATTTGTCTCTTGCCAGGAAACTCCAGAAGCTGCAGCAGGAAGGTTCAAGAGGCAGCACAGTCACATTTACCCCCTTCCCCTCAGCAGCCAGAGTAATAATCAAGCATCACATCACCGTTACAACGGCTCAGCTCCACCTCCTCACACCTAACGCTGAAATATGATTCAGGACAGACAGTAGCAGAGTTCACGAACTCCAGCAACGCTGGATCGGGTCCCACAAACCCTTTAGGCTTTTTGGGGTTGTTTCATGTTTGTTTGTTACACTCCACAGCCCGCTATGAAAGATTCACTCCCTTATAGCAGTTAAAATTTAATAGTTAATAGCAAATGACTCATTCCGAAGGAATCCAGCGGCCGTGCCAGTAACAGATTTTAACTTAGTTAAAAAGCAATAAGCAGCACCCTACAGCCACACAATTCAAAGCCCGCGTCGATTATTCTTATCACCAACGTCGCAGCAAAGGAGGTGCGAGTTATTACTCACAAGAGAGTTCAGAAAGCCGGCTGAAAAAGAAATGCAGCCGTTGTTTATGGATGCTGCTTTCGGATCGCTGCTTCTCACATGTGCAAAGCGCCCAACCCGGGTTCGAATGCAACCGACTGGAGGAGACAGGAAGCATCTGAGATCAACCACAGCAGCGACTTATTAATCAGCAAAGGAGCGTTTTAAGCCTTAGCCAGAAATAAAAAAGTGGTGTCGGGGTGAGGTGAGGGCTGGGGTTTGGCCGGACACAGCTTTTCCTCAGGTGCACAGAGCAGGGGCTGCAGCCCCCTCCTCCTCCTTCCTCTTTGGGGCTGGGGACGCAGACTTTTGGGAAGGGGGTCCCACAGGGATGGGGGATCCGGAGGAATGGGGGACCCTGGCGAAAGTGGGGTTCCCGAAGGGATGGGAGACACCGGCAGAAAGGGGGTCCTGGTGGGATGACGGACCCTGACGAAACGGGGGTTCCCGAAGGGATCAGGGACCCCGGCAGAAAGGGGGTCCTGGCGGGATGAGGGACCCCGGCAGGATGGGGAGTCCCGGCGGGACAGCGGGTCCCGCACCCCAGCGCGCACAGCAGGGCTGCAGTTTTTCCCTGGGATCCCGGGACAGTGGAGCACCCGGCAGCAAGGGGACATCAGGCTCGGAACCAGCCCCGGGAGCCTCCCCTCCACGCGGGGCCTCCGGTCTCTCCCCCCACCGGTGTGCCGGGCTTCCCTCCTGCCGGGGGCTCCGGGCTCCTCTCCTGCTGGGGAGGCCGGGGTCTCCCTGCCCACCTCCCGCCTGAGGCTCTGATTAATTTTCCTCCACCCGGGGGCTCGGGGCCCTCCCCACCCGCCCGGGGGCTCCGAGTTCTGCCCTCCCGCTGACCCGGGCTCTCCCCACGCCGGGGGCTCCAGGCTCCTCTCGCCGATGCCAGTGTCTCCCGTCCCAGCTGGGGCCCGTAGCACCGGGCCGCCCGCAGGCCCCTCCAGACCTGGGTCCCCTCCCCGATGGCCCCCGGACCCCGCACGAACCAGCCCGGCGCGGCGCGGCCTCCGGACGGCTCCCCGCTCACTGACAGGCGGTGCCCTGAACGAGCCACGCCCCCTCTCCGCTCCGCGACCAATCAGCGCCAAGCTCTGCTGCGCCACGCCCCCAACCGGCCCTGAAGCCTGTCGGTGCCACGCCCCTCACCGTCTCGCAGCCAATCAACGTGGCGTTTGGTTGCGGCCCGCCCCTCCGTCTCCGCCTCCGCGCGGAGGCGGCGCGGGTTTCCCAGAAGTGGGCGGGGCTTCCTGACAAGTAGTCCCCGCCCCTCCCCTCTTCCTTCAGGGCCGGCGCGGCTGCGCATGCGCACATGGCGGGGGCGAGGGGTGCGCAGGCGCGGGGTGGGGTTGCGGTCACTGCGAGGGGGCGCGGGACTCAGGGGCATCGCGGGGCAGGAGATTGGTTTGGTTGGAAAAGAACTTTAAGATCATCGAATCCAACTGTACGTGCCCACTGCTGAACCAGCCCTGAGCACCTCAGCTGCCCGGCTTTTAAATCCCTCCGGGGTGAGGACTCAACCCCTGCCCTGGGCAGCCTCGGCCAGGGCTTGAGAACCCTTTGGGTTCATAGAATCGTGGAATCATTAAGGATGGAAAATCCCTCTCAGCTCATCCAGTCCAACCATCAGCCCACCCCCACCGTGCTGACCAAACCATGTCCCCAGGTGCCACATGTATGTGTGTTTTGAACTCTCCAGGGATAGGGGTAAGGACTCCACCAGTGGCCTGGGAGCCTCTGACAGGGCTTCACCACTCTGTCAGTGAAGAAATTTTCCTGATATCTGATCAAAATCTTCCCTGGTGCAGCTTGAGGCCATTTCCTCTCATTCGGCCACCTGTTACTTGGGAGAAGAGCCCAGCACCCACTTCACCGCAACCTCCATTCAGGAGCTGCAGAGAGAGATGAGGTCTCCCCTTGATACCAAAAATGCTATCAACTAAACTCTCTAAGACTTGTTTTGGAGCTTTAGAAAGCAGAATCCTTTATTATAGCACTGGACACGAGGGAATGATTTCCATCAATCATGCGTAATGAGACAAGAGCTGGGTACAGAATACATTTCTTCCTCCAGCCCCTTCCCCAGCTCCGGTCCCTTCTCTGGATGCGCTCCAGCCCCTCAAGGTCCTTCTTGGAGTGAGGGGCCCAAAACTGAACCCAGGATTCCAGGTGCGGCCTCACCAGCACCGAGTGCAGGGGCCGATCCCTTCCCTGCCCCTGCTGCCACCCCATGGCTGAGCCAAGTCAGGAGGCTGGTGGCCTTCTTGGCCACTTGGGCCACTGCTGGCTCATGTTCAGCCGCTGTCAACCAACACCCCCAGGTCCTTCTCTGCCAGGCAGCTCTCCAGCCACTCCTCCCGAAGTCTGGAGCTGCACGGGGTTGTGACCCAGCACTTGGCCTTGTTGACCCACATCCTGTTGGCCTTGGACTATCAATCCAGCCTCTCCAGGTCCCGCAGTGCCACTGACCAACTCCTCAGGCCTTGCTTGCACTCTTGGCCACCCACTGCCTCAGGAGGAAGCAAGGGAGGCAGGACCAGGCCCACGGCTCACTGTGGCAGCGGCTGTTTGCTCCAGTGACACCTCTCCAGGGTAGCAGGGTTGAGCAAGGCACAGGGCAGGGTTATCCAAGGGATCCCAGTCAGTGGGATCTGCCTGTGCTGGTGGCAGAGGGATGTATGTCTTTGGGAGACCCTGTGCTATGAGGACAGGCTGAAAGACTTGGGGTTGTTCAGCCTGGAGAGGAGAAGGCTCCGGGGAGACCTTAGAGCAGCTCCCAGTGCTGAAAGGGGCTGCAGAAAAGCTGGGGAGGGGCTCTTTACAAGGGTCTGGAGTGAGAGGATGAGGGGCAACGTCTTTAAATTGGAAGGGGGAAGATTTAGATTGGACATTGGGAAGAAATTCTTCACACTGAGGGTGTGGAGGCGCTGGCCCAGGGTGCCCAGAGCAGTGGTGGCTGCCCCATCCCTGGAGGTGTTCCAGGCCAGGTTGGATGGGGCTTGGAGCCCCCGAGGCAGTGGGAGGGGTCCCTGCCCATGGCAAGGGAACTGGGTGGGCTTTGAGGTCCTTTCCAACCCAAACCATTCCATGACTCTATGAATGGGGAGGCCAGAGCTGCTGTGGTAGCACTGTGTCTGTAAATTGCCTCTTCTGAGACTAAATTTTTCTTTTTTCTTTCCCTGTTTTAAGGCTGATTCCTTTTGACAATTAAATGCCCAGAGAAAAGCTGTGAGAAGTGATGTCTGCATCTCGTGTTGAAGCTGCATTGAAGCCACAGAATCATAGAACGGTTTGGGTTGGAAGGGGCCTCAGTGCCCATCCAGTTCCAGTTGCGCGCTTAAATAACGTGAGATGTCTGCTAAAGATAAAGAACAAGGTATGAAAGATGGAGATGTCTACTAAAGGGCAATGAGAGAAATGATTACAAGGCAGAGCTTTGCAGAAGTTGAAATACTTTGCCAACAGTTCTACCTTTAAAAACCTGAGAGAGGCTTTGTTAGGTATTTTTGCCGGAGTAGTTGAGGTGGTAACAATGGTGTGTTTAGAGGTATTTATCACCTCGATATTTTTTTCACAGTGGAAAGTAGAACAAACAAAACTTTCAACAAAATATAATGGACCTTAATACTCATTTTGTGGGTTTTGAACAAGCCGCACTTTCCATTGAAGGTCTGTTCTGTATTTGTTGTCTGAAGAGGGTGGCCAGGATGCACACAGTCCGAAAATGTGCTACAAGCTCAGGTTCAATACTGAAATCCAGAACGCTCTGCTTTTCTTCAATGGTTGAGTTAAGTGAAAGGAATCAATGGTCTCAATCACACACCAGCAGGCAAGCTTGTCACTCCTGAAGCTGTGGAGAATATCTTGAAAGCACAAAGTGTAAGTAATGTGGTAATGACCGCTCCAGTAAGCAAGCGGTGCTTGCAGCGTACAGTAATAGCTCAAAGATGCAACAGGTCCATTAGGTGGAAGTAACACGAGCATGTACTGATCTGTCAGAGCGCTTCCGACACCTCTCCAGCAGAAGAAGCCTGTTTGGAGGCGGATGAGAACGCCGCATGTCCGACCCACTGGAGCAGAAGCCACCTGGCTGGTGGAGGCAAGGCTGGGACATGGGCGTTGGCTGCCGGACCGCGGCTCTGCCCCGTCTTTGTAGTTACCGAGGCACATACAGCCAGGAGCTGGTTTCTATTGTGGCAATAAAACCCACAAGCAGTTATCAGCGTGAGTACAAACGGAGCGAATGCAAATTGAACTGTGCTCCTATTTATGTAAATTGGGCAGGGTGCATGGGTTCCTCGATTTGGAGAGTTAACACAAATAGCTGCATTAATAATTGGTGTAAAAGAAGCACAGCCCTTCCTTTGGGTGACCCAATAATGTCAAGACCTACTTCTCGGAACGTGGGCTGTGATTGTAGTCACAGCTCAGAGAGCACTGTTAGTTTCACAAGAGGCCTTTTGTTCTTGCCTGGTTTGATTACGGTGATCTACTCTGTGACCGCTGATCAAAAGACGCTTTTAACTTGGAGGTTTTGACCTGTTATTCCAAGTTTGGTGCTCGCTCTGTGTGTGTGAGCCAAGCGGCATGTTACAAGGAGGGAGCTGTAAAGAACTTGAACCTGGCAGGCCTTTGGAAGCATGAGCTTCAGGCTGGATCTAGAGATGGAGGCATCTACACCATCGGTTGATCTTCAGCCTCATCCCACCAATCATCCAGCCCCTGTGGCACCTCACCATTCTCACAAAGGAGAATTCTGACGGCTTTACTCCCTCTCCAGGCATTTACCTGCCACCCCTGACTTCATGCAGCTACAGTTGGAGTTTTCTCATCCCAGTCTCTCTTCTTCAAACCCAATGCAGCCCTCGTGTGCACCGCTGACCTCACATCGCAGGAGGTGTGAGCTTTGCTGCTTTAGCACCATGGGTTACTGCTGGTTCTCCCAGAGTCGCTCTTCTTGGTCTGAAGTCACCCTTGGAAAGAAGGTCCCCCGCTTCCCTCTTGGTTGAAATTTGGTATCTGGCTGTGGGCAGCTACTCTGGAGAACCATGTGGAGTAACTGGGGGTTTGGGGGTGCTCAGCCAGGTGGGTGGCCGGGAGAACGGTGTACACTTTTCTGAGGGTGACCTTATGGACTACAGTGTCCCTCCTGCATGGGAAGAGCTCCTCCACCAGGTAGTGTGGGTAACGGTGACGAAGCAATGCTCTGGCCTCCGTCGGGGACTCAGATTGATGTGTCAGCTGCAGGAATGCTCCGTTACTGTGGGACAAACTGGAGCTTTCAAACTCATGGTGACCAGATTGGACCCCGCTTGGTTCGCTGTAACCTCCAGAGCCAAACGGAGCCAGAAGGAGTCAGACGGGGCTCTTGGCTGTTTCGTTCCACAGAACTTACACCTGAGGCAACTGGTTGAAAACTTCACCATTAAAGTTTCACTTCCCAAATAGTGCTGTGCTATAAATACCCGGTGCAGCGGGATATGACATTTACTCCCACACATGAGACACAGCATGCTTTGTAACTTACACACTCCGGGCCTTAACCCTTGAGTTCTCTTTGAGTAAACAGAAGGCAAGGAACCCTCCTCTTCTGCAGAACAGACTCACGTTGCAGCCTGTGAACTGCTGTGGAGTAAACAGGAGTAATATTGCACCTGGAATTACCACACTTAGTATGGAAAAACTCACTTTGGATGTAATGTCACTAAAGATGTTGCCTTAGGAATAACAGTGCTTCATAGCACTCTTATCTACAGATCTCAGAGCACTTTCCTGCCCAAAGCAAAAGAAGCACTTAAGGTAGTTTGCTTTAATTCCAATTCTGCAACTGATTTATGCTCTGTGACAAATTCCTTAGCTCCATAGTGCCAGTCCCATGTAAAATATAGGATCCTGCTTTTCTCTCCTACTTTACATGTTGTGCATGTTACATCTACCAGACACTTAAACAGTATCCCTGTCCTTTATAGGGTGCCCTGAAGTGCTCAGGTGCCGAGTTGTAAATACCCTATATAAATATTCTCTCTATATACATCAAGGTGAGTGCATTTGTAGTACCCCTTTCTTATTGAGAAAGAGATGAAGACCCCAAGAGTGGTAGATTTAAAAATTAATGGGTCATCTCCTCTTCTCTTCTCTTCTCTTCTCTTCTCTTCTCTTCTCTTCTCTTCTCTTCTCTTCTCTTCTCTTCTCTTCTCTTCTCTTCTCTTCTCTTCTCTTCTCTTCTCTTCTCTTCTCTTCTCTTCTCTTCTCTTCTCTTCTCTTCTCTTCTCTTCTCTTCTCTTCTCTTCTCTTCTCTTCTCTTCTCTTCAACATAACTTCCAGCATCTGTCACGGCTGGACTTGAACTTGAGCAAGGTTAGCAAAGCAGTCTTGCACTGCAGCCGTACCTTCGAGGGAAAAGGGATTTTAGAAGCCCTTACTGGTACAATGCTGGCACACGGCTATTTCTCCAGGGTTAAAGGAATGTGCAGAAGAGAGGCTGATATCCCTGGAGGTGTTCAAAGCGAGGTTGGACGGGGCTTGGAGCCCCCTGATCCAGTGGGAGATGTCCCTGCCCATGGCAGGGGATGGAACTGGATGGGCTCTGAGGTCCCTTCCAACCCAAACCATCTATGATTCTGTGATTCTGAGAAGTTCGCAGAAATCAGCTGTTTTTTAATCTCACTGGGGTGGAAGATAGGAAAACAAACAAATTCAGGTCTTTGTGGAATGGGTCTGATTCTGATCTCGGTTACACAACACTGATTCATGGCTTGTGTCAGTGAAAAACAAGAAACAGCCTCAGTGGCTTTCAGAAGTTTTTCATCAGCTTCTTTGAATACCAAGCAGTTCCAATTAATCAGAGCTTGGTCCCTGCAGGCAATATGCTTCTGTAAAGCTTCCTCTTATCTTTGCCAAATTATGATCCAATCGCTTGTCTTTCTGCACAAGTTCTGCTTTTGGCACTGGTCTATCATCAGGAAACACATGTCAGCGTTTTAACAGTTGTGTGTCCTGTTCATAATAGGCTCTTGATCCAAGTTGAGAGCATACGGAGCAGGGCTTGGGATCGAGCTGGCCATCGTTGCTCAGTTATTGTTTGGAGCATCGGGCAAATACTGATTTTTACCTCTCTACTGTGGGGTCACCCAATTTCTGTGAAGCTGAATCTTCATCAAATTCTTCTGCAAAGGCACCAGCTCTAGTGTAAATAAAGAAGAAATGAGCACTGGAAAGATAAAGCCAACATTATTAAAAGCAGCCTCTGATTTGGAGTCTTGGCTGCCCTGTTCTAGGAAATGTGAGCATTCTTTTTCTTGTTGATTACAGGATCTCCTGTAGTGAGGAGTCCTGTTTGGGATGGTGCTTATATGGTTTCCAAACCCAGCTCCCTAAAAATCACTTCTTGGAGAGCTGTGTTGCCTCAGAAGATGCCACTCATAAACCTTATGGCATCTTGGGTATTAAAGGACATACTGGAAAATGAGCACAAAAGCTTTATCAGAATAGTAAAATATTCATGTGGTGGTTTTGCCTTTAAGCCCCAGCTTGGAGACTTCAGCAGTAAATAAAAAATTCAAATGTTGCTTTTTTTACAAAGAAATTCTTTATACTCTTTAATTCTTTATTCATAATTTGGAGAGATCAAGCCCATGAGTTCTGAGAAGTTGTCATATTGACAGCACTACTTTGGCTGAACGCTCCTTGCTGTAACGGGTAACTCCTTCACCCAAAATGAGCAACAGCTTCTTCTGAGGGAGCTGGCTGCAATTCAACTCATCGGAGCCATCTGTCAAAAATACATCCCAGATACAATTGGTCTTCATCAGCACTTAGATCTACATACCCAGTGCTTGTACGGGAGGGGAAATCGTGCTGGATTTTCATTCCAGCTCCTAGAGGGAGCAAGAAGTTGATGGAGACATCTATCCCTAGCAGCTAACGGGAGATCAAGAGCCAAGGGTTTCAGCAGAAGAAGGAGCCAGCGTTGGGATTCACTCTACAAGTTTTGCATTGTGTGTAAAAAGGGCTTTGTTCTTCCATAGCCCGTCTTGTCTCATCCCCCTGTAACTTCACTACCTGACACAATGCTGATAAAACATTAATGATCGTTATTAGATCCCTGGCCAATAGAGTTATATGCTCCCAAGCAAAGAAGTGGCAGGCAGAGTCCAAAAGCCATGTTGACTTGGTGGGTCTCCAAGCTGTGGTCTTCGAGTCATTCGCAAACAACACGAGGCTTGTTGCAAGAACGGCACCTGGCAAAAGGAATTTGGCTTTACCTTTCAGCCAAGCAACCTGGTGGCCTTACCTCCCATTGTGGCGGTGCAGCATCATTTTGCAGTGCTCCTCACGTTCAACAGTGTTGGTTTGACTCCAGTACATCTGCTGGTGTGCTCTTCCCACGGCCGAGCGCACACAGAGACAGGGCAGCCTGGGCAACAGCGCATTCATTTATGAAAATTGATCTGGATGGAAATTTTTGAAGTCCACGAGATGTGGACAGAAACTGATGGGCTTACTTGTGTGGCAAAGTTTCCTCCTTCCTAGATTGCCATAGTTTATAAATGACTGTTTTCATGTCATCACCCTCTCTCCTCAGTAAGAAGGAAGGGGTAGGAAGGTGCACAACATCATACCTGCACTCCTACATCTCGGAAAAGGTCTGGTTGGCATACTGGGACTGATCTTTGCTGGGCAATGAAGCCAAATGAGGCTGAATAAATGATGCCTGTTACCAAGGGCCAGGGTTGGTGCATTACCTGGAGTAAAACCTCAGCTGAGGGGCAGAGGGAGGCAGAGATAGGCAGCAGGGTCAGATGAGTTGGGCATCGGGCAAGCAGGGCGAGTGTGGCTGCAATGTGCGGTGACTCAAGGACACTGTCCCTACTCTGCAGTTTCTTTCCTGGGCAGGTGGAACACAGCCATCAACCCTGGTCTTTCCTCAGAGAAAAAGAAGGGCTTGCTCTGGGTCCTGGGGCTCAGAAGCACTTCTGCTCCCGGTGCTACTGATGTAGGCTTTGGAAAAAACTCTCAAATGGACACAAAGTGTAGGCTTGGCCCCAAACTTCTGCTTCAGGCATTCCAGCTCTGCAGACACCTGAATGTCATAATTTGGGTTCTTGTTATGGAGCAGTATGAGGTCCGTGTCTGAGGCTGTCAGGATTGCCCAGGCTCTGCACAGCCTCTCACCAAGCCAGGAAAAGCTGCTCCAACTTCCTGCGAGGCTGAAATGGTCAGAGATGTCCCTCACACTAACGGCCATGCGGTGGTGTGGACAGGAATGGATCCAGGGATATGGCAGGAGAGCGGAGAGGAAATCCTGAGAGCATCAGGACAGGCAGCCCTTGAGGAGGCTCAGCTGGTGGCGGCTGCTGTTGCACAGCCTCCCTTGCGGAATGACCCCTTTATCCCAGTCCCTGTCCTCCACTTGAACCTTCAGAAATCCCAAGCAGTCGGTTAGCTCTCTCCTCTTACAGGCATTCAGATGGTCTGAATTAAAAGCCAGAGGCTGCTGTCTGCTGTGTTGCACTTCCACCCCATTTCTGCAGAGCGGCCGTCCTCCTGCCTTGCAAGAAGGTTGGCATAGCTCTGTGTTCACACCTCCTCCCAGATCAGTAGCAGGGAGTTGCTGCCATGCTCTGTATCCTTTAGCAGATTTCTTTACTCAGCTGCTATATCCCAATCTCCAAATCATGTTTTTGTACTGCTCTGGATTGTCATCCTGCCCCAACCTCTCTGCCACCCACCCTGGGAACTCTGCTGGCTCCACTCAGCGCTGCTCCAGCACAAATTAGCAAAATGACTACGTGCCATTCTAATGCGAGTTACTGATTTTCTCAGGTTGGAAATACGATAAAATGTTTGAACTATTCACATATTTTTCTCCTGTTTCTCATTCGTGGTGGGAAGAACTACTGAGAAACAGAGAAACAGAAAAGCAAAGGCAGTCAACCACTGTCCAGCTGGAGGCATCTCATCTCCAGAGCTTTACTCAGTTGTGCCTCTGGGTATCCTCTCCCTCTCCTGATGTCCCAGCCTTCCACCAGGCTCCTCAGTCCAGTGCCACCTCCGTTGGCATCCCTGCTCTCCCCCAAAACTCTGCTTATCTCCTAATTTTAAAGTCTTCTTTCCATCCATCCATCCATCCATCCATCCACCCATCCACCCCTCCCTCCCTTTACTTCCCATGAAAACCATGCGCTTAAGGCAACTCATTCAAACCTCAGAGCTTTAATACCTTCTTTGTGATAGCTTTCATTTTTAACTTCCTAGGAGAAGGATGACCACAGAATCATGGAATGTTTTGGGTTGGAAGGGACCTCCAAAGCCCATCCAGTTCCACCCCCTGCCATGAGCAGGGACACCTCCCACTGCATCAGGGGGCTCCAAGCCCCATCCAACCTGGCCTGGAACACCTCCAGGGATGGGGCAGCCACAACTGCTCTGGGCAACCTGGGCCAGGGCCTCCCCACCCTCACAGGAAAGCATTTCTGCCTAAGATCTCATCTGAATTTCCCTTCCTTCACTGATCTTGGTGGAGGGAGCCCAGCCTGGCGTTGTCCCGATCACTGGTGTCATGCATGAAGAGAGATGGAGAGAAATGCACCCAGGGTTCCTTCTGTCCCCAAGGGTGAGCAGCACCACTGCAGGGTGAACAACCAGGGCCCAGAGCTGGGTGTGAAACGAAGCGCAGGCATGTCCGAAGTCATCTTACCTGCAAGACCGTACAGGATGAGACATTCCTCCTTCTGAAACAAATTACTGAAAAGGAGAAAGATTTCCTCCACCAGGCCCGACGGCTCGATGAGGGGGGCACAGCCACATATTTACAGACACATCAGTCGGGGTTTGTTGCAGGCAGGCAAACCACAGCTAAGATTAGGACCTGGCAAAACATGCAAAAATCAACACCTGGGGTATCTTTGCTTTCCGAACTCAGAAAGTGCCCTTTGCAAAACAGGCTGGGAGCACACAGGCACTGCTTGTCTGTGCTGATAAATGCAGGACCCGTGGGTTGGCTGTCTCTGAGGGTCCTTCAGCTCCTGTGCCCGTAAATGGGACTCGTTCAGCGTACCCAGCAGGAAGAAACAGGCAGTGCCTCTCACCTCTGCTCCCTGGAAATTCTTGTTGCAACAATGACAGAGCACAGGATGGTGCAGGGGTGTAACACAAAGTGGGTCTTCACATGGATCCCACACTTTCTTTCTTAAAGAAAAAGTGTGCCAGCAAAATCAGCTGGTTTATGACATTAATTATGATAAATCGACAGTGTCAGGGACTGGAATTTCTGATCAAATTAAAGCAGATTGTAAAAAACTGTCTGAAAGGAAATGGGTTAAAAATTCGATCAGACATTGGGTGTTAATCTCACAGAAAAATGCATGCGATGCTTTAAAGCTAATTGTGTGTTAATCCATTGCGGAATAACAGAAGCCCTCAAAACATGTTGTAGGACAGAGGTTTTGTCTTCAGGTGTGATGTGTCCACTAGGTAAAAGAGAATTCACACCATCTAAATGGCAAAGGCAACATCAAGTCATCTCCCTGCGCTTCCTCCTCCAGCTCTGCCTGCCCAACGCCTGGCACTCCGCAGCCTCTCAGCCCCGCGCGGGGCAGCAGCAAAGCAGAGCGAGGAGCAGGTCAGGGAGCTTGGACGCCCCAGCGCCTCATGCTCCTTCGCGAAGGCTGGTGGCTCAGCCTTCTGCAGCGCAGCCTTGCTCCTCTGCCCGCTCTGGCTCACTCATTCTCTGTGGGTAAGGCTGTCCAGCTCCATTTTGCCTGGAACCGTGAGTCCTGGAGCAGAAGGGGGGGCTCTGCTGTGCTGCAGCCAAGCAATGGCATCCTGGCCTGTGTCACACTCGGCGTGGCCAGCAGGAGCAGGGAGGGGATTGTGCCCCTGTGCTCAGCGCTGGGGAGGCTGCACCCTGAGTGCTGGGTTCAGTTTTGGGCCCCTCACTCCAAGAAGGACCTTGAGGGGCTGGAGCGTGTCCAGAGAAGGGCAACGAGGCTGGTGAGGGGCCAGAGAGCAAGTCCTGTGAGGAGAGACTGAGGGAATTAGGGTTGTTTAGCTTAGAGAGGAGGAGGCTGAGGGGAGACCTCATCCCTATCTACGACAGCCTGAAAGGAGGCTGTGACGGGGTGGGTGCTGGGCTCTGCTCACAAGTGACAGCGATGGGACGAGAGGAAATGGCCTCAGGTTGCGCCAGGGGAGGTTTAGACTGGACTTTGGGAAGAATTTCTTCACTGAAAGGGTGGTCAGGGATTGGCACAGCTGCCCAGGGAGGGGGTGGAGTCACCATCCCTGGAGGTTTTTAAAAGACAGGTAGATGAGTTCCTAAGGGACAGGGTTTAGTAGGGAGACAGGTGTGGTTGGACTTGATCTCAGAGGTCTCTTGAAACCTTAGGATTCTATGATTCTATGACTCTATTAATTTGCCACCTCACATGCTCCCAGCTTTGGCAGAAGCCAGAACTTCTCCTTCTATGAATGAATCTCCCATATATCTCCCTGGAAACATTCCAGGTCTAACATTGGAGCAGCCTGGTGGAGCTGAGAATGTTCCAGCTTATTGCAGGGGAGTTGGAGTGCATGGGCTTTAATGGTCCCTTCCAACGCAAACCATTCTGTGATTCTGTGATCCCGCCCGGGGAACGTTTCATCACAGTCGACACCTGTGAGGCGGGCGTAATGTCTCAGCCATTGCAAATCTTTTCAGTTCCTCTGCTTGCTCTTCAGAGCACTGCCCAACACGTGCCAAACAGTTCTTCTGTTGATGTTAACGGTGCAGGTAAGAGTTTGTGGTGAGATCGGAACGTGCTTGCTGCAAGGTTGCATGGACAGGTGGCTCCATGACCTGCCTTTTTTCTAGACGAAGCTCAGGGCTGGCCTTGCCAGCAGAAAACAGCTCAAAGGGTTAAAGCTGCAGCATTCCAGCCCACAGCAAACACCTGGCTTATGGAGTCCTTGGTTTCCCACAGTGTGCACCGATGGATGAAGTTGCACATCATTGTCTGTCCATGGGTTTTGCAAAGCCAAGGTGCTGGTGTTCATGGGGCGCTTTTCACTCGAGGAATCCAGTAGCAAGAGCAACAGAATAATATTGGGCTTGAAAAACACAACAAGAAACCCCGCGGTGAGCCTGCTGGATCTCAGAGAAACAAATTCACACTCAGTCATAGCTCTAGGGCTCAACCAATCCATTCCCACACTGCTTCTGTTGTTCTAAACCCGTGTCCTTCTGATTAGACTGACCTCTCCTCCCCAGAGGGTTCGTTTGTCATAGAAGTGGTTCCCCCTGGAGCTGCTTGTCATCCTGAGCCTGTCTGAATTTGTTGGTCACTTAATAAAATGAGAAATGAGTCAGCTCAGACCATTATGAATCAGAAGTCTTTGAGTAGTCCTAGATATTTGTTATTGCCACAGGTTTTTTGGGGAGTCCTTTTTCCAAGACCAATATTTTAGAAGAGGGTGAAGCCTTCACAGCAATCATTGCTGGTCTGTAGCATGGAGAAAGGAAGTAGTGCTGCTGGGTCAAATTCCCTCAATTTCAGCGAAAGCACATGGGATTTATCCATGCAATTCTCCTGGCACAGTGTGGGAGCAGCATTTGTGTTTCATTCATTATGAAGATTCAAGCTGAGCTTTAGGGACCATCTCTGGAGGTCACTAGAACTTCAGATTTTCCATCCAATATGATCCAAGGGCTGGAGCACCTCCTGTACCAGGACAGGCTGAGAGAGTTGGGGGTGTTCAGTCTGGAGAAGAGAAGGCTCTGGGGAGACCTTAGAGCAGCTCCCAGTGCTGAAAGGGGCTCCAGGAAAGCTGGGGAGGGGCTCTGGATCAGGGAGTGCAGGGAGAGGACGAGGGGGAATGGTTTTCAGCTGAAAGAGGGGAAATTGAGATGAGATTTTAGGAAGAAATGTTTTGCTGTGAGGGTGGGGAGGCCCTGGCCCAGGGTGCCCAGAGCAGTGGTGGCTGCCCCATCCCTGGAGGTGTTCCAGGCCAGGTTGGATGGGGCTTGGAGCCCCCTGATCCAGTGGGAGGTGTCCCTGCCCATGGCAGGGGGTGGGACTGGATGGGCTTTGAGGT
Organism: Neomorphus geoffroyi; assembly: GCA_033558235.1. Taxonomy (NCBI): domain Eukaryota; kingdom Metazoa; phylum Chordata; class Aves; order Cuculiformes; family Neomorphidae; genus Neomorphus; species Neomorphus geoffroyi. The sequence goes on from JAUMJM010000037.1 coordinate 1,991,773, forward strand.
CACCTCCTACTCAAACCTTTGGGTGCCAAATCCTGCTGTGCAGGCAAGGAGAGGAACAGAAACTCCTGCTGGGGTCTGGCTGAGAGAGCTGCTCCTTTCCTGCCAGGCGTGGACTTTGTTGATCAAATCAGATGGAAATTTTGGAGGAAACGGAAATGGAGTCAACCAGGGCTTTCCGGACAGCAGTGCCCATGTGGGCCAAGCTCCCTCCTCGCTTTGCTGTCCCTACACTGTTTGGATGTAGAGAGGGAGGCTGTTCTTGCAGGTGAACTCAGGACCAAGAAAGAAGCCAAGGGATGTTCAGGATGGATTTCTGTTACTGCCAGATGCTTAAACCAGCTCAAGCCTAACACTTGTATACAATCCGAGGGGACCTATCCAGGTCTGGTTGCAGGGTTGTTGGGATGAGGGTGGGGGTCTTGTGCTGCAAATAACAAATGGGGAAGGGTTCATAAAGGCAAGAGTGACTGGGGATGGGACAAACCCACCCAACAGAGTAAAGCAGCGCTCTACTGAGTTTGTTTAACTAAGAAAAGGTTGAGAAGTGACTCAATCCCGGTCCTCGGTGAATATTCTGATGTTTATTTTAACAACTAGAACCAACAGCCAGGAGGAGAAAGGAGGCAGACTCAGGCTGGGATGAAGAGCAGGAAAGGCTCGTTGGATCCACGTTAACAGTTCTCCATCCGAGAAGTCCTGAAATCAAATCAAGTGTCTGTGGAAGCTGCACGCTTGGCCATCTCCCGCAGAAATTCCCATGTTAAAATAAACAAGCCTTGCCACAACATGGAGTTGTAGCAAAAGATGAAATCATTGTTATGTCCTACCCCTGCCTTGTGTCCTGTTACACTGTAAACGATCTGACTCAGAGGCAAACTGTGTATTTTGGCTCATGTAGCGCCGGATGCGAAAGGAGCCCCATTCATTGAGAGGATCCCAAGTTGCTCTTGGAGCAGATACCACAGGGAAAAGCTGCTGCACTGCCAAATTGAGATGGGAGCCTCATTCTGTTCTCCATATACACAGGCTTTGACATGTCTTAACTGATCAAAGTGTTGTCACAGATAAGAGTAACAACTCTTGTATTCGATAAAAAGGAGCTTCTACCCTGTGAAGATAAGAAATAGGTTCTTCTTTTATAACATAAATGCAAAAGTTCATAAAGTCATAGAATCATGGAATGGTTTGGGTTGAAAGGGACCTCAAAGCCCACCCAGTGCCACCCCCTGCCAGGGGCAGGGACACCTCCCACTGCATCAGGGGGCTCCAAGCCCCATCCAACCTGGCCTGGAACACCTCCAGGGATGGGGCAGCCACCACTGCTCTGGGCACCCTGGGCCAGGGCCTCCCCACCCTCACAGCAAAACATTTCTCCCTCAGATCTCATTTCAATTTCCCCTCTTTCAGCTGAAAACCGTTCCCCCTCATCCTCTCCCTGCACTCCCTGATCAAGAGCCCCTCCCCAGCCTTCCTGGAGCCCCGTTTGGTACCAGAAGGCTGCTCTAAGGTCTCCTCAGAACCTTCTCTTCTCCGGGCTGAACAACAAAAAGTTTCAGCCTTTCCTTGTATGAGAGCTGCTCCAGCCCTTGCATCATCTCCGTGGCCTCCTCTGGACCCATTCCAACAGCTCCCTGTCCTTCCTGTGCCCGGGATTCCAGAACTGGACCCAGGGTTCCAGGTGGGGTCTCCCCAGAGCGGAGCAGAGGGGCAGAATCCCCTCCCTCCCCTGCTGCCCGCGCTGCTTTGGGTGCAGCCCAGGGCACCGTTGGTTTTGGGGCTGGGAACGCACATTTCCATCTCATGTTGAGCTTCTCATCTCCCAGCACCCCAAGTCCTTCTCCTCAGGGCGGCTCCCAATCCATTCTCAATTCATGTTCTTGGCTATTAAAAATAAAATCTTGCACTAATGAGGCAGATGATTGAAGATTCACCAGACAAAGCACCTTGTCGCCAGCTGGTACCAGAGTGAGGACTCTCCAGCAGTGCCGTCTGGAGCTGGGGGATGGGATTGCTGCAGCTCTGTGTGTCACCTCTGGTGCTTCTATGCTGAGGGGGAACCGTCAGCAGCTAACAGGGTGGATGACAAGAAGCCCAAGGACAGCTCCTTTCCCAGAAAGCCCTCCTGGTTTACAGCAATCTGCAGCTTTGGCACTTTCTAAACTGGACGTTGTCTCTAAACTGGTGCTTCTCAGCCCCGTGGTAGCTCCCACTTTTGGAGACAAGAGGACAGGAGGAGCCTGGAAGGTCTCTGTGACCCACGCTGAGGCATTCGCCTGCATCTCCGTATGCACCAGCCACTCTCAGTTGTTTCCTCTCTGCAGGAATTATGAACACTGAGAATGAACACTTGTGTTTCATTGCTGCAGCAGGGTCACCGGCTCTGGTGAGCGCCGGGAGGGGTGGCTGGGCTGTCACGGTCACACCGCTGCCCCTTCCCAGTATTGGTGTGCGCCTGGAAAACGAGCGGACCCAACCAGTGTTCAGGTCTCTTCCAAAAACAATTACATCATGCCGAAGCCATCAAGCATGTGATTTCCCAACCCTGAAACCGAAAGGAGCCTCTCTCCAGGAGAGGGAGAGGAGTTATGTGAGACCCAGCCAGCACTGAGGGGGAAAGGCTTCATCTGCTCTCCAGGGAGGCTTTGTCCAAGCGGGAGCTCTGCCACAGGAGATGGGACTGCAGCTCGGTCCCTGTGAAGCACCGTGCAGGAGGACAGGCTGCAGCCTTCAGAGAAGGAAAACACTTAAAACTTTTGATCTGTCTATTTTTTTGAACATCTTTTCTGGGACATGGGCTTATTAGGCTCAATATTAGGAAGAAGTTCTTTACTGAGAGGGTGATTGGCCATTGGAATGCGCTGCCCGGGGAGGTGGTGGAGTCACCGTCCCTGGCGGTGTTTAAGGACAGATTGGATGAGGCTCTTAGTGCCAGGGTGTAATTGACAAGTAGGAGTAGGTGTAGGTGTTGGGTCATAGGTTGGACTCGATGATCTCAAAGGTCTTTTCCAACCTTATGATACTGTGATTTCTCTTGCAGCCATGAAAGTCTTGATGCAGGTTTCCAAAGAGGGTGTTGGAAATGAAGCAGAGGGGATGCACCTCCTGGTTTATTGTGTTAAAGCAAGGAGATGCAAGGACATCTGGGATTGCCTAATCCATAGAGCCTGTAGCATCAAGCACAGGGCTTGAGGGAATGGCAGGAAGATGCCACGTGACGGTTAGGTTAGATATCAGGAAGAAGTTCTTCCCCCAGCGGGTGCTGGAGCACTGGAACAGCTCCCCAGGGCAGCAGTTGTGACACCGGCTCTGCCAGCATTCCAGAAGGGTTTGGCCAATGCCCTCAGTCCCACGGTGTGAGTGTTGGGGTGTCCTGTGCAGGGACGGGAGCTGGACTAGATGGTCTTTTTGGGTTCCTTCCAACTCAGGTCATGCTGTGATTCTATGGTAGAGTGTGTGTCATAGGAGCAACCTGGTTGAGTTGCAGATGTCCCTGCTCACTGCAGGGGGGTTGGACTGGGTGACCTGTAAAGGTCCCTTCCAACCCAAAGTGTTCTAGGATTCTGTGATTCTATATAGCATAAAGCGTATAGAATATAACACCCAGCTCCTACAGCCAGGGAAATCAGTGCTGCCGAGTCCTGCAGCAGAAGGACAAGGCTTTCTTCTGTCTCCAGGCTCTCGCCAGCACCTCCGTGCCTTGTCCCATTTTCCTGCAGCCTCGTGATCGGGGAGGGAAGCGCAGGGGGGAGCAGCTCTGCTCGGGCATTGAGTGCTGGCCTGACTCGGGTCCACGTGGACGTTGCACAAGGATCGCCTTTGATCTGTGCACAGCGAGGAGGCTGCAGGAACAAGGACAGAGGCCACGAACGCTGCACAATAGCCAATCCAAGTGAGGAAACCCACTGGGAGCTGCTGGCTGAGACAAATCCCGGTCTCGGGAGGCTCAGGTGTGCTTTCCTAGCTGGGACAGGCGAGTTCGTAACTCACAAACCCTGGCTGGGAGCAAGGTTTCCTGAAATCTTCCAGCTTCTCTTTCCTGAAAGCTCAGTTCTGTGGATTAGCAGATGTCTTTGTTGAAAGGCTGGGTACCTGCCAAGGGTTACTGTAAACACTTGGCAAGGTGCAGTGTCTTGGCTCCGGCGCTTGGCAGTGGGGGGGGGGGGGGGAAAGTGACAGGTTTGATGTTCACACTCACAATAAGCTGTTAACTGGCAGCGCCCCAGGCAGGGGTGATGCAGCAAAACTTGCATCCCCGAAACACCAGGCTTGTGGTTTTCTATGAAAACCAAATAGTTTTCATAGAATCATAGAATTATGGAATGGTTTGGGTTGGAAGGGACCTCAAAGCCCACCCAATGCCACCCCATGCCGTGGGCAGGGACACCTCCCATTGGGTCAGGGGGCTCCAAGCCCCATCCAACCTGGCCTTGAACACCTCCAGGGATGGGGCAGCCACCACTGCTCTGGGTAACCTCAGCCAGGGCCTCCCCACCTTCAGCGTGAAGAATTTCTTCCTGATGTCCAGTCTAAATCTTCCCCCTTTCAGTTTAAAGCCGTTCCCCCTCATCCTGTCACTCCAGACCCTTGTAAGAAGCCCCTCCCCAGCTTTCCTGGAGCCCCTTTCAGTGCTGGGAGGCTGCTCTAAGGTCCCCCCAGAGCCTTCTCTTCTCCAGTGCTCTCAGCACACCATCTCTCCCAGCCTGTCCTCGTACAAGAGGTGCTCCAGCCCTTGGATCATCTCTGTGGCCTCCTCGGGCCCCTGTTCCAATAGTTCCGTCTCCTTATGTTTTCCCACCTTTCTCACCAAGAAGGGGTAAAGGGTTTCCTTGTCCATTTACTGGGAATGGAGCCGGCTGTGAAGCCCCACGTGGCTGGATGCAGTCCCACACGATGGCCAACGTAAAGACAGCGTCTGTGTGGTGCGGGAGTCAGAAACAGGAAAGACCATGACAGAAACTGATAGATCTTGGATCTAATCCAGGCCCGAGTGGCTGCGGCCAAGAGTTTCTGCCATGGTGTTGGGAACAGCTCTCGCTCGGTAGCGTCAGGAGAGGACCACGAGAGACAGCAGATGCCTCTGGTGTCACTTGATGAGGCTCTTGCTTGCTTGCAACCACACCAGGACTACGTGAGAGCGCAAGAGGGCTTGCACTTGGTGTAAAGACCTGTGCAATATTTGTCCACGTGCCATCACCAGAGGACTCTGCGCTTCCAGGCATGAGCCCTGCAGGAGCATCGCCTTCAGCTGTGGCTCCAGAACACCGGAGGCCACACTCAGACCCTGCGTTCTGACTCCAAAAGACTGGATAAGACACTTGGATGATGCGGAACCATCCTGATTAACTCAAGTTTGAATTAAAACACTTTCTAGAGAAGGCATGCAACTCTGTTTCAGCCTGGCAGTGACTGAGCCTGCCAATACCTTAATCACAGTATCATAAGGCTGGAAAAGACCTTTGAGATCATCGAGTCCAACATAATGAGTGGCTCCAACAATTAATTACCTGTCCTGTTAAAAATATGTACTATGTTTCCAGTCTCAGCACACCTTGGCCAGCCAACAGCACTGCCCTGTATTTTCCTTTCCTGTGCCAGGCAGAGCTCTACAGTGTCAACCTTCTGTTCCCCCATGGGAGCTGCCAGAGGTGATGTCTTTCCTGTGTAGCATCATGGGCGTGGAATCCCTGTCCTGCTCTGGGTTCCCCAGTCTGCTGACACGAGATCCCAGGTAGCCTGTGGTCCCTCATCTCACCTCCTAGATCCCAATTTCCCCATCCTATGCCACATTTATACAGCAACGCCTCATCCTATACACAGGAACCGTGTGCAGTGCTGGGCCCCACCATTTAAGAAGGATATGAAGGTCCTTGCAGGCATCCAGAGGATGGGCACGAGGCTGGAAGGTGCGTCCTGTGAGGAACAGGTGAACTTTGGCTTTGCCTACTTTGGAGAGATTAAGCCTGAGGCTGAGAAAGAGGCTGAGACCTTCTTGCTCTCTGCAGCTTCCTGAGGAGGGGATGTGGAGAGGGGGGTGCTGAGCTCTTCTCCCTGGTACCCAGCGGCAGGACGCGTGGGAATGGTTCAAAGCTGCATCCGGGGAGGTTTAGACTGGACATTTGGAAGCATTTCCTTACCAACAGGATGGTCGGACCCTGGAACAAGCTTCCTGGAGAGTAGGTTGATGTCTCATGGCTGTCATTGTCTAGGAGGCATTTGGACAATTTTGCCCTTAATACCATGCTTTAACTTTTGGTCAGCTCTGAAGTGGTTGGGCAGTTGCACTCCTGGTTCTTGTAGGTCCCTTCAGCTGAAATGTTCTGTTCTGTTCTGTTCTGTTCTGTTCTGTTCTGTTCTGTTCTGCATGGTCTTCAGTTGTTCTTCTGACCCACACAGACTTACCCACTCAAACACTTTATCTGCATCCAGCTCCTTAGGTGATGGAGGTGGCACCAACCTCATTTTCAGCCTCCAGCTGCTGCACAGGACGGATCCAAAGCCCATTCCTGGCATCCCCACTGTAGACACCAGTATTCCCAGTGCTGTCCTAGGCTGCAGCTCCCTGCTGGGGGCCGAGCGGGGTGTGCAGGGACTGGAAGGGGATGCTGCTGGCAGGAGCGGAGCCCTCTTTCCCGATGGAGTGGCTCCATCTAGTGCTGGTCCCCAGCCTGGTGGGACAGCTCGGTGCTGGTGGCCAAGCCAGGGACACAGAACAAGTCTCAGGAGGAACAAGGATTGTTTGGTCTAGACAAGAGGAGGCTGAAGGGAGACCTCATCGCTCTCTGCAGCTCCCAGGAAGGAGGTTGTGGTCTCTTCTTCCAAGTAACAAGTGATGGGATGAGAGGAAGTGGCCTCAAGTTGTGCCAAGGGAGGTTTAGATTGGATATTAAGAAAAATTTCTTGACAGAAAGAGCGGTGAAGCCCTGGCAGAGGCTCCCAGGGCAGCGGTGGAGTCTCCATCCCTGGAGGGGTTCAATGTGTGGCTGTGGCACTTTGGGACATGGTTCAGTCAGCACGGTGAGGTTGCGCTGATGGTTGGACTGGATGAGCTCAGAGGTCTTTTCCAACCTTAATGATTCCATGAGTTATGACCCAGGTCCAACAAGGACAGGTTCTGCAGCTCAGCTCCCAGTGCCATCCCCTCAGAAGATCTGAGTTCAGATATCCATGATTTATATCCCTGAAGACATCACAGAGCAGCAGAGAGAGCTGATGAAGAGGCCGTGTAAGCTTCTTCAGACTCTTTTAGCAAGGATGAAGGCTACCAACCATGCCACGTGCTCCCCTGGCCTCCCTCGTATGGAGAGTGTGAGGAAGAGAGGCTGAGCTGCTGGAGAACAGTGGAGGTGGCTGGGACTTTTGTGGTTGCTGCTGCGTGGTGGTTGGACCGGTACAGGAGAAAGGAGACAGGAGGAAGAGAAAAGTGTGGAGAGAAACTCTTAATGTCCATTTTATATTAGGAATATTTTATACTCCTAAGCACTTCGGGTGCCCTCGCTCTGATCAGAGCACAGTTGTAGGACCAGAGCAGGTCCCTTAGTAGAAGGCAGTCGATAGGGGTGGGGACACTGGGAAGCAGGCACTCAGAGCAGCACGAAGGGTTGTGAGGCATCAGCTGCCCATCTCGCCTGTCCTGCCAGCACATCTCGACAGTTGCCAGCCCTGAGACCCCAGAGAGGAGTGGGAGTTGGGCAGGGAGGCTGTAGGAGTCGCCTGGGTGGTGCTGGGGCTCATCCACTGCACACTTGGGTGTTTCTGGCTTTTTATGGAGCACAGCAAGCCTGTACCCTCTGCTTGACTCCTGCTACCTTAAACACTTTCCTCCTGCTCTTCCCTGGAGCCTCCCGTGGAGAAAATCTCTTCATTAATGACCTGGATGATGGGGCACAATGTTCTCTGAGGACATCAGCAGTCATGCTGCCATCCAGAGGGAGCGGAAGAAATGAGCTTAGAGGAACTTTATGCAGTTCAACATCTCTCTTCTCTTTTGTTTTCCCTCTGGCCCTCGGGTTCTGGGTCAAACTCACCATCCTTGCAGCCTTTCTGTACCAAATTTTAGGTCTTATCACAGCAAGCTCCGGCTGCTGGACTCAAGCCCATGGAGGCATCAAGGCGGGCAGGTGTGCATGGGGAGGCAGAGCCCCATACCTTTCAACGGGGCTCACACTGACTTGGCCTAAGGATGTCTCCTCTGTCGTCTCACTTCTTTAAGTCCACAAAACTCTTCTCCATCTGAGTCCATCACAGATTTGCTGATCACAAATTCTGATAGCCAGAAGCCAAGTTGGACAAGTCCTGGGCTCCAGGATCCATCTGACCTAGTGGGAACCACTGAGGTGCACATCCAGGACCTGTATTTGGCTGTTGGATTTCTTTGGAAAAAGCTACACCCAGCTCTACCCTTGATTTTGGGGGTGGATTTTTTTGGTCCTTCCTCATAGCCATCCATAGTTTTCCTGGGAACTGAAGCCCAGAGGAACTGAAGGTCATCGTTCGCTGCCTCTGTTGTGTGACTCACGTCTGGGACTGTTCTCCCATCGCCAGGAGAGCTCCAGGCTGGTGCCTGCTGCGCCTGCAGTGCCTGGGAGAAGCTTCTGAGCAGTTGCAACACATATTTTTAATGACATGGGGAAAGTTCATGCCCTCGGGAGTCCTTTAGCTACGTTGGAGGTGTTTGATGATGAATGGGTGATTGGATTGAGTTATGCTGATACCGCGCAGCTGAAGTCACTGTGCCAGTTTTTTTGAAGATACAGGGATTTTCAAGATTTTGAGATAAGCAGAAATACCTCTGCAGATTTTTAACATTCTTTTGGCACTGGGAGCAGAGGTATCTCTGAGGGATCTTCCTAGACATTTCCTTGCATCATAGATATCTGGAAAAAAACTAGAATTGCCACCTGGAAACTGTGTCCCTTTGCAGCCAGGTTAACTTCCAAGGAGAAAGCAATAAAGGGAGATTGAAATTAGCGTTCAAAGGTAACACGGGAGCTGCTTTTTCTTCTGCTCAGGATGAGCTGCCCCAAATCAGGGAGCCACGATGTGGTCTTGGCACCCTCCGTCCACACAAAGAGCCTGGTGAGGAAAGCAACTCTGTTTTATTGCTTGAGACATCTGCAGGAAGCAGGAGAGCTGATGGGTGGGGATGACCCAATCTATCAGTAATTTTCGTGAAAGCAACCAAATTCAGGATCTTTTAGGTCACATCAAGAAGGATGAGAAATTCTGATGGAGCTGAATCATAAAATTGTTTGGTTTGAAAAGATCTTTGAGATCATTGAGTCCAACCTTACCTGTGCACTGCTAAACCACCCCTGTGCACCTCATTTACCCATCTCTTAAACACCCCCACCTCCCTGCGCAGCCTCTGCCAGGGCCTGAGAGCCCTTTCAATGAAGAAATTTTTCCTGATGTCCAATCTAAACCTCCCCAGCACAACTCAAGGCCATTTCTTCCCATCCTGTCGCTATCACTTGAGAGAAGAGCCCAGCCCCCACCTCCCCACCCCCTCCTTTCAGGCAGGTGTAGACAGCGATGAGGTCTCCCCTCAGCCTCCTCTTCTCCAGGACAAACAGCCCCAGGTCCCTCAGCTGCTCCTCACAACCCTTGTTCTCCAGCCCCTTCCCCAGCTCCGGTCCCTTCTCTGGACGCGCTCCAGCCCCTCAAGCTCCTTCTTGGAGTGAGGGGCCCAAAACTGAACCCAGCACTCGAAGTGTGGCCTCAAATTTTTCACTGTTCATTGTCTTACTTGGTGCAGCCCTTCTGGTTTCTGAAGACTGGACAAAGGTCCTTCCAGATCTCCTGGTTTGCTGCCTCTGCCCGCCCTGCTGCTGGCTCCTCTCCCAGCCCCACGCTCTTGCCACGCTCATACAACGATGGGTGAGTTTGCAATCCCTCAGCAGGTCCCACAGCAGGGTTTCCTCACCTCCAAGGACTGAGAATGTGCTCCTTCCTGACTACGACTGGTCCTGAAAAACCTTCCGGTTCTTTGCTAGCAGCAAGGATTAGGAGGAATCTAGAAAATACGATCTGTGAGGGAAGAGTGAGAGAAGTGGGTTGTTTGGGCCAGAGAAGCGAAGCCTGTGGGAAGACGGCAGAGCTGTGGATGAGTTGACCTCCAACCTCTTTCGGCAGCTGCGTTTCCTGCGCTGCTGTGATCACAGCTCTTCGATAAATAAAAGGCTGCCAGGAAGAGAAAGGGAATAAACCCTTCCCTGTGTCTGCCTGGAGAGGACGGGGGAAGCATGGGATGAAGCTGCGGCAAGAAGGCTTTACTGAGACATTTAGGGACTGGGTAAATGTAAACAGAGCGATGCGCCAGGACAGCCTGACTGCGCCAGGACAGTCTGACTGCGCCAGGGCTGCACTGGGAGATGTTTCAGGGGGTGAAAAAAATGGAAAAATCACAGATTACACAAACATCCATCAGGAAGGGTTTAAGTTGTGCTTATCCAGCGTTGGAACAGGACACCCCTCCAGCTCTGTTTTCTCTGCTTCTGTTTTTAGCAGCCTCACAGCTCCAGGCAGTCGCTTAACGGCAGCCAACGTCGAGCGAGCCCGTCCTCCCCAAGTGTGGATTTTTGGGTGAGGAGGTTGTGGCTGCCCCATCCCTGGAGGTGTTCCAGGCCAGGTTGGATGGGGCTTGGAGCACCCTGGTCCAGTGAGAGGTGTCAGTGCCCATGGGAGGCATCCCTGCCCATGGCTTTGAGGTCCCTTCCAACCCAACCCATTCCATGGCTCTGTGATCACTCCCATCTCCATGAGGATCCTGGGGAAGCGGTGCTGTGCTGAGCTGCCTTGGGCCCATGGTGGGGGAACCACCTTGGGAACATCATGGAGGGACCAAGGAGCTGGCTGAGCTTTCTCAAAGATCTCCAGAATCCAAAAGCATCCTTTCCTTTTATTTTAAAGAGTTTTAATGCAAACCATTGAGAAGTCATACATGGGGTAACAGGGTAACTGACCCCCAACGCTGCCGTGGAGTCAGAGCGCAGGAGATCAGTTATCAGCCTGGGGTTCCATCACTTTGTGCTGGGGAGGAGTAGCTCAGGCTCAGCAGTGCATCTCCAGCCAGGGAGGGTTGGCATTTTTACCCAGGCTGCTGCAAAATCAGCTGCATTCACAACCAGTGAACATCTCAAGATGTTTCTCTTCTGTTCAGAGAAGACTGGTGGTTTTGGCTGGGTTCCGACCTCTCGTCAGCTTGGGGAATCACAGGCATTTATGGAGATACGAGATGGCTCATAGCAAAGCTTTTGCCACAGGGCAAGTTCCTTCCTCAGGAAGGAGACAACAAACGTTGGATGCTGGTGAAGGACAAGGCAGTCCCATAACCCATCACGCTGCCTCCGGGTCCTCTGGCTCCTCCACCTTCTCCTCCCAGAGAGAAAAACATCCTCCAGAGAATTCTCAGGAACAGGTTTGGGAAAGATTTCCCCTTCCTAGAAGCAAAGGCACTGGGGACTTGGCTCCATTTGCTTTCTTTTACAGGATGCCTTGCTCTGTCTCACTCTGTCCTGAAAGGGGATGTTAATAAAGTTGTCGCACTATAAATCACTGCATATTTGTGCAACGGTCACGGAAGAGACTTGGGAAGTCTCATTTCTGCCTTCAAAATGTTTCCTGGAAAACTCTATAAAAGAAAGTACAGTATCCACTTTGTGCAATTACAGAAAGTCTGGGAACTCAATATTCAGCTTTGTTTACAGTTTAACATCCTCCTCGTTGGCTGGAGACCATAAGTCGCTGGGTGTGCGGTAGGCTGGAAATTTTGGTGGGATGCCTAATTTTCTTTTCTACTTCCCCTTTTGAAAAAATAGAGAAGAGGGAAGGGCATTTGGTACTCCCAGAGGGGGGATAAGCAGGGGAGGCCCACGGAAACCATTTACCAGCAGTGAAACTGCAGAAAGGAGGAAGGTGACCTGGCTGATCACGGAATCACAGAATGGGTTGGGTTGGAAGGGACCTCAAAGCCCATCCAGTGTCACCCCCTGCCACGGGCAGGGACATCTCCCACTGCATCAGGGGGCTCCAAGCCCCATCCAACCTGGCCTTGGACACCTCCAGGGATGGGGCAGCCACCACTGCTCTGGGCACCCTGGGCCAGGGCCTCCCAACCCTCACAGCAAAACGTTTCTTCCAAATGTCTAACCTAAACCTTCCCCTTTCCAGTTTAAAGCCGTTCCCCCTCATCCTGTCACTCCAGGCCCTCGTAAAAAGCCCCTCCCCAGCTTTCCTGGAGCCCCTTTCAGCACTGGGAGCTGCTCCAAGGTCCCCCCAGAGCCTTCTCTTCTCCAGCTGAACAACCCCAACTCTCTCAGCCTCCTCACAGCAGAGGGGCTCCAGCCCTTGGATCATCTCTGTGGCCTCCTCTGGACCTCTTCCAACACTTCCACCTTCTTCTTGTGTTGGGGATTCCAGAACTGGACCGAGGACTCCAGGTGGGGTCTCCCCAGAGCAGAGCAGAGGGGCAGAATCCCCTCTCGCCCGCTGCCCACAGGAAGCCTTCTCCCCGTCCTTTCACCCTGTGCTCCGCTGGAGCTCAGAGCAGCCCCACTGTTTGTTTTTCAAAAGCTGTTTGCTCCCTGATTTAGGTTTGTCTACTTAAAAGCCTCCATCCGGAGCTGTAAACCCCACAGCTGTGTTTTGCAGATGAGAGTTTTGGTTTGGTTTCAGATCTTTTTTTTGGAAAGGCTGCCCTGATCCTGAGCAAAAGCAACACACGTGGCACGAGTCCATCCTTTAGAGAGGCGAACCGTGAGAGCCAGGGTCCTCCTTCAGCACCCGTGAAGGTCAGAGTCTTTCTCTGTTAGTTTTGGATTTACAGACTGAGAAAAAGAAGCACCTCTTGGTGTTTAACCCTTCCATTCCTTCAGCCTGAATAGGTCTCTATCACCAACATAATTAAAACCCACAGAATAAAAGAAGTAACTGTCAAAAAACCCCATATTGAAAAGCCCTTTCAGGCTCAGTTACTTGGAGGTTCATCCTCCTGCTTCTACTAAAGCTGGTTTTGGGGATGACAGGGAGGATTTTTGAAGCGTGTCCCTGTGACGTGTGGAGCCTCTGATGCACTTCCCCTCTAGGAATAACTCATTGCTTTCAGATTTTGAGTCAAGGCTTGGCACCCAGATGTTTCGCCTTAATAGGGGCAGGACGGGAGGAAACGGCCTCAAGTTGCACCAGGGGAGGTTTAGATTGGACATCAGGAAAAATGTCTTTACTGGCAGAGTGGTGAAGCCCTGGCCGAGGCTCCCAGGGCAGTGGGGGAGTCTCCATCCCTGGAGAGGTTCTAAAAGTGTGGAGCTGTGGCACTTGGCCACATGGTTGGGTCGGCACAGTGGGGTTGGGCTGACGGTTGGACTGGATGAGCTGAGAGGGCTTTTCCAGCCTCAATGATAATAGCTTGAAGGAGAAGGTTAATTTTGAGAACAGAGAGTGCAATTGCAGAAAGAACAATAAATACAGACTTTTATGTGTAGCTGCCAGGGTCTGGTACCGGGGGCCCATGCCCATGCTTGGCGTGAACGTGTGCCAGGGGCTGCCTTTACCTAAGAAAATGCTGCTGCCAAGGATCAGTGGAGCACATCCCCCTCTCTCCCCAAACCAGACTCTCTAGAAGATGTTTTGGGAAGTTGTTTGATTCACCCTGTGCTTCAGGTCCCAGTTTCTAACACAAGAACTCTGAATTCCAAAAGCAGGGAATAAAATAAAAGGGAAAAAAAGACAGAATAAAGAGACCAAAGCCTGGGTCCTGGAGAGCTGAGGACCCACTAAGTGGTGAGGATGCGTAAGATCAAGCAGATGCAGAGACACACTGCAGGCACCATCCTGGTGCCCAGCTCCTCATCCTGCTCTGACTCTTCCCAGGATGAAGCTACCTTGATACCAGCATCTCGTAGCTGTACCCACTCTGCTGCAGAGTGAGTGACTTTGATACACATGGGTCCAAGTTTCTACAGATTTGGGGCCAAAAAGAAAGGAGATGAGAAGGGCACTCAAGCACTGAATGGTGATGGAAACCAGAGACCCAGGTGATGAGCGATGATCTCCGGATTTCAGTCACATTCTCTCCACTCCCAGATAAGCCCAGAGCACGGCTCCACCCGGGAGAGCCTTTGCTGGGGAGGAGATTTAGGAGGACATTTGTTCCAAGGACAAAGCCATTCGAGCAGGGATTTGCACAGGGATTTGAGCACTGCAGTGCTGAACGCTGACCTTAATACAGCGGCCAGCGATGCAGCTGAAAATTAGAAATACTTAAAGGGCGATTGAAGCACTGCAGTAGCTTCCAGCCTGTGCAGATCTTCACCTCTCACATGAAGTCCCCAGAGATCACAGTATCACAAGGTTGGAAAAGACCTTTGAGATCATCGAGTGCAGCCTATGACCCAACACCTACACCTACTCCTACTTGTCAATTACACCCTGGCACTAAGAGCCTCATCCAATCTCTCCTTAAACACCTCCAGGGACGGTGACTCCACCACCTCCCCAGGCAGCGCATTCCAATGGCCAATCACCCTCTCAGTAAAGAACTTCTTCCTAATGTCGAGCCTAAACCTCCCCTGACAAAGCTTGAGACCGTGTCCTCTTGTTCTGTCACCGGTCACCTGAGAGAAGAGTCCAACCCCTGCCTGACTACAGCCTCCTTTCAGGCAGTTGTAGAGAGCAACAAGGTCTCCCCTGAGCCTCCTCTTCTCCAGGCTGAACAACCCCAGCTCCCTCAGTCGCTCCTCACAGGGCTTGTGCTCCAGCATTGGGCAGCTGAGCTGCTTTGACCCTGGGTGCATTCACACCGAGCCACATTCTGGCTCTCCAGAGCCCAGGTGAGCTGCAGGATTTCAGGTAGGAAAAGGCAACATTGATACCACCTGCTCTGCTGACCTGCCCTGGCCAAGAACCTCCCCTCGGGATTTCCACAAGCACCTCCTTGATTCCAGCCTCTTTCCTTCAGAGAGGTGGCACGGGGCTCAGCTCAAGGTTCCTGCTAGGCAGGAGCGATGCAGTCACTGGTGTCTCCATGTGTCACCATCACCATCTGCAAAACACCAGAGACTCTCAAGCAGCCTCCAGGGCTGCAGATACAGAAATAAAGCAGAAGAGAAGAAAGAGCAAGCGGTCTGGGCAGCCTGCAAGGACAAGAAGCAGCAAAGGATGTTCAGCTTGGTGTTTCCTTGCCGTAACACAAGAGAAATGCCCTGCCAGGGGATGGTGAACCTCTGAAGCAGATGGCATCACAAGGGCATGGAATTCTGCTCTTCCTCCTCCTGTGTGGTGCTTTTGGGGCAGGTCAAGCAGACTTTGGCCAGGAGGTAAAATCAGCATCACCAGGGCTATGGGGGGACAGCCTGGTTCTCTTCTCAAGGTCACCTGCAGCTCTTCCCTCTGCAAGAACTGGGAGTCTCTTGTAGGAGTTGACCCCAGATCCATGAATTTGAGCCAACCCTGCTCAACCAGAAGAGTCAAGGCTGCTGGAACAAGCGCTGGGACAAGCTGAAACCCCTCACAGCATGGGGGTGATGATGGAGCAGTGTGTCAAGTGCGGCAGAGACAGCAGCTGGGGCATCAAATCTCAGCCTTCTCCTGGGCTGCAGCTCCTGAACCCTCACGCCTTGGGCAGGACCTGCTCACAGTATCACAAAGCTAGAAAAGACCTTTGAGATCGAGTCCAGTCTATGACCCTACACCAACACCTACTCATCATCTAAACCATGTCACTATCTTAGTGACCTCATCCAAGCTCCTCTTAAACACCTCCAGGGATGGTGACTCCACCACCTCCACGGGCAGCGCATTGCAGTGACCAATCACCCTTGCAGTGAAGGATTTTTTCCTAATTCAAGCCTGGCTCCTTGAAGGTAACTGTTATCCCAATATTAACT
This sequence comes from Neomorphus geoffroyi, assembly GCA_033558235.1. Lineage (NCBI taxonomy): Eukaryota > Metazoa > Chordata > Aves > Cuculiformes > Neomorphidae > Neomorphus > Neomorphus geoffroyi. The sequence goes on from JAUMJM010000037.1 coordinate 2,007,654, forward strand.
ACGGAAACAGCCAAAGACCATTGGTCGGTGGCAGCCCATCGTGCTCCCGGGTCTAGAGGAGAGCACGAGGAGAGCATTCTAGGAGAATGGAGAGCAATGGGAGCAGCTTGGGGACACAGCTGGACCTATCACCATCCATAACCATGCCCAGTGACACCAGCAACAATGTCCAGCACATCCCCCCAACACCGATGGTGGCCCACCAGCTGGAGCCACCACCTGTGGCTGCTTAGGGCAGGCAGACCTATCACCACCTCCCACTGCAAACCCACCAACGAGGCGTTTCATAACCTTCAGCTCATGGCAGCAGTGCGAAGTGATGAGGGCCTGATCCCTCTGGAAGGGTCCATCCCTTTTCCAATATCTTGCCCATTCTTCTGGGAACAGGAACCCAACAGCCAGAAAAGCTGATGCAGGGAGGTTCTTCCAGCACCACCAGGAGCTGGTGGCACTTGGCTAGGACTGAGAATACCCTCATGGGAAGGCGAGTGGCCGGGCACTGCCATGGATCTCAACCACTCCCATCACTGGATTTGGAGCTGCAGGTAGGAGGCTGGAGAACCTGGTGACTTTCTTGTGCACAGGGAGAACCAGCACATGAAGGAACAATTCACACAGTGCCACCACCTAACACAGCCTCACCAGAGGATGCTGCTGCTCTCCAAGCTTGATATTTCCCAAGGACTTGGAATACTGGCCACCTTTCCTCCTTTCTTGGCCCGAGGAGCCTCTTGGCTTTGATGCCCCAAGCTGCCCAACAACTGGATGCCTCTTTGCACCAGATTTGGCCTTTGGACCTCTGGGGACCATTCATCTGCCAGTAGGGCTGCTCCACAAATATTCATCAAGGTAGATGTGTGCAAGCACCATTCCTCCTGCAGCCCTACCTGGGCACTCCGGCAACCAGACCCACGGTGGTTCAAGCCCACCCATTGCTCCCAGTGCTTGCCCAGGTAGGAGGCTCTGTTAAACAATGCTAATAAATACTTTATTTACCAAAACCACATTAAAATAATCCTAACACTGTCCCATCTTTTTGGATCCCTTCAATAGCAGCTCATAGCTTGCAGATCCCTGAGGGGGCTTGATGAGCTCACGCAGCAGCACCAGCTTCATGGCCAACAGGACCTCCCACTGGCTGAGGTGGCTTCTTCTGCTGCAGCGGGAGAGCTGGGTGGCCTCCAGTGCCACGTCCTCCAGCAGCTGGGGACTGTCCAGTGAGGTGAGGGCGGCAGCCAGCAGGCTGGAGCCTCCAGTGGACCAAGTCTGCAGGGAGGGCAACCACCAGAGCATCAGTACAGCCATCCAAGACCTCAGAGATCATCAGGTCCAGCTGTACCTGTCCACTATGAAACCATCCCTGAGCACCTCATCTGCCCATCTTTTAAACCCCTCCAGGAATGGGGACTCCCCCACCTCCCTGCGCAGCCTCTGCCAGGGCCTGAGAGCCCTTTCAGTGAAGAAACCTTTCCTGATGTTCAATCTGACCCTGCCCTGGGGCAACTTGAGGTCATTGCCTCTCATCCCATCACTGTCACCTGGGAGAAGAGCCCAGCCCCCACCTCCCCACCCCCTCCTTTCAGGCAGGTGTAGACAGGGATGAGGTCTCCCCTCAGCCTCCTCTTCTCCAGGACAAACAGCCCCAGGTCCCTCAGCCGCTCCACACAACCCTTGTTCTCCAGCCCCTTCCCCAGCTCCGGTCCCTTCTCTGGACGCGCTCCAGCCCCTCAAGGTCCTTCTTGGAGTCAGGGGCCCAAAACTGAACCCAGGATTCGAGGTGCGGCCTCAGCAGCACCGAGTGCAGGGGCCGATCCCTTCCCTGCCCCTGCTGCCACCCCATGGCTGAGCCAAGCCAGGAGGCTGGTGGCCTTCTTGGCCACCTGGGCCACTGCTGGCTCATGTTCAGCCGCTGTCGACCAACACCCCCAGGTCCTTCTCTGCCAGGCAGCTCTCCAGCCGCTCCTCCCCCAGCCTGGAGCTGCACGGGGTTGTTGTGATGTGCAGGACCAGGCACTTGGCCTGGTTGAACCTTGTAGGGCAGCACAGCTCAAGGAGGTGCCTGCGGGCACAGGTCAGGCAGAGCTCCCCAGCCCCATCCACCACTTCATCTTAAGTCAAAACTCCCCAGATTCAGCCAATGCGAGAATCCAGGCCTGGATCTGTGGGCGATCAAGCTGAGTCTGGAAAGCAGGTGGTTGCACCCAAGCCTTGCTGGAATGTACCTGGTTTCGGAGCTTGTGGATGTAGGAGGAATAAGCTACTTTCTTCTTTCGCCTGCAAACACGGAGGCAGAGGAGGCTCTGCCAGGCACACCTGGCCACTGTTTTCTTCCTTAGGATGACAGAAGGGTCAGACTTCATCACTGCTGCCCACGCACCGCACTGGTTGAACATCCAAACTCCCCGCAGCCCCTGTTCCTCTGCGGAGGGAGAGCAGAGCATGGGTCCCAGCAGCAGGCACTGCCTCCCACCAGACCCCCCCCAGCTCGCCCGGCCCTTCCCAGGGCACTCGCAGACGGCTCATTTGCATCACGCAAATTAGGCACACGCAGTACCACAAAAACCATTCCACGTGGAGAACTTCTCCCCCCAAGGAGCCACACCGGAAGCAAACCACAAATAGGACATTTGGGGGCATTTTTTTTCACCTTCAGGAATTTCTCCAACCCTTGTCCTCACCAGGAGCCAGCACAGAGCGAGCCAGGAGCTGCTGCCTATAAGACGAGGTGGGTGGGGTTCATTGCTTTCAGCTGGGGCTGTCAGGACCCACCAGGCTGAGGATGAGGATGGAGATGAGGATGGAGACGAGGATGGAGTTGGGGACAGGAATGGAGACAAGGATGGGGTTGGAGATGAGATTGGAGATGGGGATGGGGACAGGGATGATGATGGAGACAAGCATGGAAGCAGGGATGGGGTTGGGGACAGTGGTGGAGACAGGGATGGGGTCGGTGACAAGGATGGAGATGGGGATGGGGGTGGAGGCAGGGATATGGGATGGGGACAAGGACGGAGACAGGGATGGGGGTGGAGGCAGGGATGGGTGCAGGAATGGGGGTGGTGATAGAGATGAGGACTATGGGCTCTTCTGGGTGCTGGATTCCCCCTGCAGCACCCTGAGGTGCAGATTCCACAGGGTGCAGGATGTGGCCCTGCGGCCCCTTTTTACTGGGTCACCCTGGGACGCAGAACGTGTGTTTGCAGCACCCTGATTTGTGGGTTCCTCTAGGTGCATGATTGCCCCCGAACCAGCCGGGGATGGAGGTTCCACGGGGTGCAGGATGCGACCTTGTGACACCCGGAGCTCGTGGCTCCCAGCACCCTGGCTTGGAGCCTCCCCGCGGGATGCAGGATGCGACCCCGCATCCCCCCGCCTGCATCTCCCGCCTCTCGCCTGCAGGGAGCGCTGTTGCTCCCCGCCGCGCGGGGCGGGGGCGAGTCCAGCGGGAGGGGGCGTGTCCAGCGGGGCGGGGCGCGTAGCCAAGGAGGCGTGGCCTCCCCGCGCCCGCCCGTGCCCGCTGGCCCCACCCTCCCCGCAGCCCCCCTGGCGGGGCGATCCCATAGCGAGCAGGACGCGACCCTGCAGCACCTGGTTTGGGGGGAGGCTGCAGCTCCGGCCTCTCCCCTGCAGGGGGCGCTGCTGCTCCCTGCCGCGCGGGGCCATTCATCAGCGAGGGGGCGTGTCCAGCGGGTCTGGGCGGGGTTACCACTGCAGTGCGGCCAGCGGGGCGGTGTTGCCGGCGAGGGGGCGTGTCCAGTGGCGTGGAGGCGTGTCCGAGGACGGGGCGGGGCTTGCTGGGCGGGGGCGTGTCCAGCAGAGCGTGGGGCGTGCCCAGCGGGGCGGGGGGCGCAGTCCGGCAGGGGGCTGTCCAGTGCTGCCGGGGGCGTGGTCTGCGGGGCGGGCGATGATGGGCGGGGCGGGGGCGTGTCCAGCGGGAAGGGGGCGTGTTCAGCGGGGCGGGGGGGGGGCGCGTCCACCGGGCGGAGGAGGCTTGACCAGCAGGGGGCGTGTCCAGCGAAGCAGGGGGCGTGGTCTGCGGGGCGGGAGGTCGCGGTCAGCGAGGCGGGGACGGGGTGGTCTGAGAGGGGGCGTGGCCAAGGGGCGTGGCCTCCCCGTGCCCGCCGGCCCCGCCCTCCCGGCAGGTGAGGCGGGGCCCGGCGGGCTCGAGGCGGGCACCGCGATCGTCCCCGGCCTCGTTCCCGTGCCCGGCCCCGGCCATGGCGGAGCAGGAGAGCCTGGAGTTCGGCAAAGCCGACTTCGTGCTGATGGACGCCGTCACCATGGGCGAGTTCATGGGCAACCTGCGGCTGCGGTGAGAGCGGGGGCTCTGAGGGCACCTGGGCGAGCGGGAGGGCGTCTGAGGGGGTCTTGGGGGGGTCTGAGAGGGGATGTGGGGGGTCCTGAAGGGGTGTGGGGGCACCAGAGGGGTGCGAAGGGGTGTGAGGGGGGCTGAGGGGAGGGTAAGGAGTCTGAGGGGGTCTTGAGGGAGTCTGAGAGGGGTGTGAGGGGGGCTGAGGGGGGTTGAAGGAGTCTAAGGGGCCGTGAGGGGGTCTGGGGGCCGTGAGGGGGTGAGAGAAATGAAGGGGTTTCAGGGGGTGTGAGGGGGTCTCCGGTGATGTGAGAGGGTGGGAAAGGGTCTGAGGGGGAGCGTTGGGGTGGGAAGGGGTCTCGGAGGCTCTGAGAGGGGGTCTGAGGAGGATGAAGGGGTCTGAGGGAGTGAGGGGCTCTGAAGGTACCTGAGGGGCTCTTGAAGGGAGTATGAGAGGGTGGGGGGGTTGTGAAGAGTTCTGATGGGGTCTTGAGGGGGGTATGAAGGGGGTCTGAGGAGATCTGAGGGGGTGGGAAGGTTTCTGAAGGGGACTGAGGGGGTGGGAAGGGGTCTGAGGGGATGTAAAGGGGGATTGAGGGAGTATGAAGGGGTCTGAGGGGCTGTGGGTGATGTGAGGGGGTCTGAGGGGGTGTGAAGGAAGTCTGAGAGGGTTTCGGAAGGTCTGAGGGGGTGTGAAGCTTTGTTTTCCCACTTCACCCCCCTCCCGCACTTCCCTCACTGTGGGTGTGGGGAGGGGGTGCGCTGTGCTGCTTTGGTGACCTGAAGTGGCCCCTGCGCTGAGGGACCTGTGCTCCCCTCAGCCTGCAGTGGCTTGGCTGCAGCGGAGCAAATACAGCAGGAAAGATTGGAATTCCCTATGAAATCGGGACACTTGGAAGAGCAGAGTGAGTATGGGGGTGCTGGGGGTGCAGGCAGGGAGCGTGGAGCCCTGGCTTCCTGTCACCCCTTTGGCAATCCTGCTCCCAGACTGCCTCTCCCTCAGCCTCCGTTGTGCAGAGTTGAGAGGGAAAAGAACCAGCAATAAAAGTCCCCAAGTCCAAGGTTGCGCCAGCCCCGTAGGAGCGTTACAGCCGTTCGCCCGTGTGGACTTGCTGCGTTAACGTTTTTTGATCTTTATGGCTTTATTTCCCTCTTACATGCGTTGGGTTTCGGGAAGAGCTGCCTTTTTATCCCTCTTTCCCTGTGAAGCACAGCTCAATCCTGAGCAGCACTGATAGCAAGGACAGCCGGTGGGGACCCTAAGTCTGCGGCTGTCTTTCACTTTCCACTATAAAAGATTCATGTGAGCTCCTCCTGATAAACTCTTCTGCCCTTGCTTGAGCAAGGATTTGGTGATTACCAAAAGGAAGCCTTTGGGATAAAGATGGGACTTATTGGCCACCTCCCCTGCCCTGTATCTGCTCAGGGTTTACTGCCGGTTCCTCTTTTGTCACTTGCATTCTGGAGAAGGTGGTGAAATCAATAACTTGTTGGGCTCCTGCAGTTGTGGGATGCACCTGAGAGTGGCTCTGGGAGGAGAGGTGGGATCAGCTTCCTCAACTCTCCTAAAACTACTGAGGAAGGAAAAAAATAAGCTCCTTCAGGTGATTATGGGGTCTTCTCTGGATGGATTCTGGAGATTTTGATATGTGGATTGATTTTTTCCCTGTTCTGTTGATGCTGATCGTGCTACGGGTGTTGTCTGAACATCCTGGCTGTGTGTAATAGACCATCAGGTGTCCCTTTATCAGTGACCAAGGTGTTTGAGTTACTCAAAACTAGGTTTTTCCTGGTGACACCAATTCAAACTCCAGTCTCTTCTGCACAGGAACGGGTGCATTGCTTTGGTCGCGCTCTGCAATTTGCAGACAGAGCTCTGCCCACCCGTCAAGGCTGTCTTCTGTCTGTTCTGTGGGCAGAATAATCATTGGTAAAAACAATTTCTAACCTTGGAGTTCTGGAGAAGGTGGGGAAATCAATAACTTGTCAGGTCCCCCTAGTTGTGGGACGCACCTGAGAGCGGCTACGGCGATAGCCAAGGGACGAGAGGTGGGATCAGCTTCCTCAGCTGTCCTAAAAGTACTGATGAAGGGGAAAATTAAGCTCTTTCAGGTGATTGTGGTGTCTCCTCTGGATGGAATCTGGAGGTTTTGAGGTCTGGCTGCATCAGCTGCTGAGTGCTGGGGAATCTTTGTGCTGCACAACTGGATAGTGGGGTGAACCCGTCTTCTGTGGTGCTGCAAGGTCAGGGATCGGATGCCAGCAGTGCAAATTATAAGAGCAACCACTGGAGTGCTTGACACTGTTTTTTCTTTTATATTTTGGGTTTCTGTTTGGGTGGGCAGGGATTTGTGTTTAAATACTACGGAAAACATAATGTGAACAGGTGAGCTTTGATCATGAGGAAATGTCAGATTTTGCGGTTCTTCTAAAAGCTTAAATTTGCATCTCATTTGCGCACGCCTCGACACTAATTATATTACAAAGGGCTTGCAAACAAAGTCATTGCAATTAGCAGCAAACTTGCACGTTTGTTCTTGGGGGGTTTATTCTTTGGTTAATGTGTGCTAGAAATCTAAACGAGGTATTGGAACAGGGTTGTTAGACAGTTTAAAAATCAGCGTAGCACATTGGTTGTGTTTAGCAGTTGGTCAATGCAGAGGTGCCTTGCTCTGGTAGACTTTGGGTTTGTGTGAAGGAGGATGAGTAGAAGTGGCTGGCAGTTCTGGATCCGTCCAGTTGATGTGTAGGTTGGCTTTTTCCTAGTCCTGTTGCATGCTGGTCGTGCTACGGATGTGTCTGGACATCCCTGCTGCGTGTAATAGACCATCAGGAGTCCCTTTAACTCAACCCCCTTGGTCATTGGTACTCAAGACCGAGCTTTTCCTGGTGCCACCAATTCAAACCCTGGTCTCTTTGGCACAGGAACACGTGTGTTGCTTTGGCCACGCTCTGCCTTTCGCAGAGCTCTGCCCACCCATCAAGTCTGTCTTAGAATCATAGAGTCATGGAATCATCTGGTTGGAAAAGACCTCTGAGATCATCAAGTCCAACCGTACCTGTTCCCTTACTAAACCACATCCCTCGGAAACTCATCCACCCATCTTTCAAACCCCTCCAGGGATGGGGACTCCCCCACCTCCCTGCGCAGCCTCTGCCAGGGCCTGAGAGCCCTTTCAGTGAAGAAATGTTTCCTGATGTCCAATCTGACCCTGCCCTGGGGCAACTTGAGGCCATTTCCTCTCATCCCATCACTGTCACCTGGGAGAAGAGCCTAGCCCCCACCTCCCCACCCCCTCCTTTCAGGCAGGTGTAGACAGCGATGAGGTCTCCCCTCAGCTCCTCTTCTCCAGGATAAACAGCCCCAGGTCCCTCAGCCGCTCCTCACAACCCTTGTTCTCCAGCCCCTCCCCAGCCTCGTTGCTCGTCTTCTGCCTGTGCTGTGGGCAGAATAATCGTTAAAAAGAATTGCTGTCGTCCCCTGACTTCACGTTTGTTTGTACTGGGACGATTGGGAAAGCCAATCTGAATTTACCAAAAGCGTGGCATTTCACTAAAACTGCTGAACTCTTCTGAGCCCCAACTGATGCTGTGACAGCTGCGGCCCTACCTGCTGACCCGGCTTCGTTGCTCGCCTTGTTCCAATGCTCAAGCAACCTTTGCTTCTCTTATTTTTACAGCTATGGAGCTGGCAATTAAACTGCTGGTGCATTTTGAGTTGTGTCAGAGCCGCATCGCACCCGAGACTCTGACCTGCTCAGGGTTTATTGTGTCACCATGTGTTTTGTCAGGTTGCGGAGCTGGCACGCGTTGCCCTTGTGCTCCTCGTGTGTTGAGCAGAACGGGGAAACTGTTGCTTCTCCATCATTAAATTTGAGCGGCGGGTTTGTTCGGTTTACACTTGGACGGGCTCCACCCTGTTCCATAAATCCAGCTTTGTGCCAGAGCTATTTTTGTTGGGGGTCACTGGCTGACCCCAGACGGGTTGTGCTGGATTTAGTTCCCAAGTGAGCCCAGATGTGGGTGGAACTGAAATCATTCCAGTTTCGGTGCATGCAAGGATATTTCCCCAAGGATGTCTCTAGTGGGAAAAAGAGAAATGGTGAAGTTGCACTTTTCATTACTGTAATATTTGAATTTAGTGGTGTTGACATGGGCTGGATTAGTGGCTGACTTGTTTGTTGCCTGGGTAGGCAGGATGCAAGGTCAATTTGCTACCTCATTGCCCCATCCCTGTGCTCCGTGCCCTGTTGTTTGTAGGTGTGTGTAGTGATTCAGCAAGGATTTAATAATATTTTCTCATGGCTGTGTCTCACAGCTACTTAACAAACTGGCCATTTCATGTGGGCGCTCGAGCAGTCGCTGCGCAATACACATTAATTGTAAATAAAAGTCAGCCGGTCCTTGAATTCCTTAGTTCTGAGTGGGCTTCGTACGGTGCCTGCTTGTGGTTCTTAGTCAACAGAGTAACTAAAAAAAGGGAAAGGCAGGAATATTGGGAGAATCAGAGTGGGCTCAGTAGCTGGCTTTGTTTCTTTACACAAAATCTCCAGAGCTTTAACAGGTAATTGTTCCTTAAGTATAAATTATTGTAAACTGCTGCATTTGAGCAGTTTGCCAGAGTCTGGTGTTGCTTCAATCAGCTGTTGACCTTTAGGGGCAGGTTGACCGTTGCAGTAGCAGCTGGCATTTCAATTCCTATCCCAGGACATGAGAATAATTGAATGACCCCTTAAAATAGGGAATAGCCAGGCAGCTCTCAGGTCCTCTCACGGCATTCCCAGGCCAGTATTTAGCTGTCCTCCAAGCACAGTCTAAGGGAGGATGTCCTGTACTCAAACCCCTTTCGTTGGATGTCGCCTCGGCAGGGCGGCGTTCGGGGTAGTCGCGTATGAGCTGTGTGCTCCAATCTTTCTGTTCCCACATCTGAGTCGTGAGCAGGTGCCGCTTGACTCATCTCCTCCTGATTTCTAGCGAGTTGCTCATTTTTTGTGAGCATTGTGCAAATCCCCTCCTGGGAACATAATAGATCTTTGTTGGGGTTATTAAAGAATTCAAGGATGCGTGAAAGGAAGGTTGTGGAAGCACCTGGTAAGGTGTAATGATTGCAAAATGCATTTTGGGTTGTTTTCCTCTTGATTTTAACTCTTTCCAGCATGGAAGCTGATGTGGACGGCTGTATTTGCTGCTCAGATGGTTCCTGGTCACCCTAGCTTGCCTGAGCCCAGGGTGTGATGTGAAGAGCTACAGTTTAGTGGTCCTTGCTGTCGTCTCCCTTCGTATATTGATTTCTGTCCTCTTTAAGCAACACACAGTGAAAACACAGGGATGTGGCTCACTGACAGCATTTGGTTCTTCATCTCCATCACACCCTTTCTGCTCTGCATTGACAATCTTGAAGTGCTGGAGCACAGGGGCGCTGTCTGTATTGCATTGGTGTTTTCACACCAGTTCGGTTATCTTTTGAGCACCAGCTGAAACTTTCATGGTTGTGGTTGTAGTGGGAGAGGCTTGGCTTCATGCTGGGTGGTAAAGTATCTTTAATCCTGGCAGAGGAAATATTATGTGAACGCTTGGTTTCATTCGTGCTTTTGGTAATGAAATATTCATGCTTAATAAACAAGCTTTTCATGCCTTTAAGCCATTTTAATTTCCTCATTTTAAATAGATATGAATATTTGAGTTGTTCATGCGGTGTTGAATTAAAAAGCTGCTGGGAAGTGTCTGCTTTCTTCTTGGAGCGGGGTGCTGCCGCCGCAGACGCTGCGGGATGCTCCTCGCTGCTGCTCGCGTGGTCAGCAGTTAAGTCTCATCAGCTGCTCTTCAGAGAGGCTCAGCTTGCAGAGAGCTGTCTTTTGTCACAATTTGGAATGAGTGGAATGAAAATTCCCCTCAGTCCATCAAAATTTGACTTAGGAGCTTGGACACGGGCCAGCCTGATCTTTGGAGATGGAAAAGGCCATCGGTCTCACTTAAAAAGCACATCCTAAGCGCACAAGTAGCAACAAGGAGGGATCAGGACCAGCTTTTGGGTTTCCGCAGGGATTCAGTGTTGTGCGTACGGAAAGCGAGAGCTGCTACGAGTGGGCTCCGTGCTTCCTGACAGCGGTCGTGTGGACGAGTGCATTGAATGAGATGATGTCCCGTGTGGAATTTGTGCTGAGTTTGTATAGTTTCACTGACTCTGCTTTTGCACATCCTGACCTACCAACACCTTCTTTTCTCAGAGTGAAATTTTACGGTAGTGTTTTTGCAGCAGTGTGGGTGAGGTGTAGTGTTCAATAATTTTAACGCGTGGGTGTTGAGTTATATCTGAGGTCAGATTTATGAATGAGATCGGTCTCTGAGGGTACCTTAATGTTATAAATGCTTACACTGGTGGTGCTGTGCTCCAGACCTGCTGGTCCTGGCTTGTTGGCCGGTGCTGAGCTGTATTTATGGTCCTTGTCAGCGCACAGATAACCAGATTTCGCCGGAGGCAGCCAGCGAGCAGGAAGCTGGGGAGGGACATCCATGCTGCGTGGCATCAGGTGTGAAGAAAAAGCCCTTCAGAATCCATTTTGTAACCAGAACTATTTTGAACCCAACAGGAGATATCCGTTGTTGTATCTTTTTAAAATAAATTATTTTTCTTGCAGGATATCTGCAAAAAGCCAGCTGTGAATTTAGGGATTCCTTGGCAGCCTTTTTGCTTCCATGCTTTTGTCTTATCTGCAGGTATTTTATATAGAATCATGGACTGGTTTGGGTTGGAAGGGACCTCAAAGCCCACCCAGTGCCACCCCCTGCCATGGGCAGGGACACCTCCCACTGGGTCAGGGGGCTCCAAGCCCCATCCAACCTGGCCTGGAACACCTCCAGGGATGGGGCAGCCACCACTGCTCTGGGCACCCTGGGCCAGGGCCTCCCCACCCTCACAGGAGAACATTTCTCCCCAAGATCTCATCTCAATCTCCCCTTTTTCAGTTTAAAATCATTCCCTCTCATCCTATCTCTGCGCTCTCTGATTAAGAGCCCCTCCCCAGCGTTTGTGTAGGATTTTGTGGGCCCTGCAGATCCTCAGAGTGGGCGGTGGTACCGTAAAGCAGAATCCTGTTGTTGTTGGTTTTGAGGGCCGTGCATTTGAGAAGGTTTGTAGAACCTGCATCATCTTCATGGAGTGATCATCACCTTTAGCGTGTCACCAGCAGAAGGTTGGCTTTAAGGTCTGCCAAGTTCTCATAATAAATATTAGCTAGTGTTCCCAATGAGCCTCGTGGTCATCTTTACTCAAGAGTCTTTTGTCTTAACTTCTGTTCAAATGTCTTCTTCTTTAGGTGGTTTCACAGCTCCACCAACCCCTTGCGTTCCTTTTGGACCGAGCAAGCTTTTACAGTGCTGGAACATTTTCCCTGTGGTCATACCTGCGCAAATTCCTTCTAGAGATGCGAATCTCTCTGGATCCTTGACCGTTACACCATCGCTCTCCCATCTCGTTCTCTGGGCTGTGATTGCATCTTTTTTGCGGAACAAAGAATCCTGAGAGGAGGGAGAAGAAAAGCAATGTCTGTGAGCGTTCAGGAAGGGTGCTCCTTTGTAGCAAACGCTCATTTCCAGTTCTCAGAAGCTGGCATATCCTTTCTAGAGGATTTCTGTTTCTTTCAGGATCCGATGAGATATCGGCTCACCCTGCCGATACCACGTACTGATCTTTGTTAAACAGACCAGGAGAAGTAAGTTTTCATTGTGGTGCTTTCAAATGTTACCAGAACAGCTTGGATATGAGGCAGCTCTGTCTTTGGGAGTGAAAAAGATAGATTTAACCTGTTAGACTTTTCCTTCAAATCTGATGCATTGAACCGTTCCTCAGATAACCTTTATCCTTTGCTAGGAATGAGGTTTCTCTTGTTTCTGGGATTTGTTTCGGCTCTAATGGTCTCAGCTGGCCAGCGCGGGACACCAGGCTGGTTCTGTTTGGGAGTGGTGGTTTAGATACACACAGATCATATCATCTACCTGGGCTTGTGCGAAGCATTCACATGATGCCCTTGCTGTTTGCCTGCTTTGGCCTTCCAGCCTTGAGACATGGGAAACTTCAGGGAGCAGGTAGTGTGGGACTGCTGGGCTGCTCTGATCCAGAGCATTCTTTCCAGAAAATGTACCTTGAGGTGAAAATATGGCACCAAACCAGCTGGTTACCTGCCATGATGTCATATCCCATCCATCGTTGTTTCTTGCTGTACTCCAGGTTGTCAGTTGTGGGCTCTCGCTGTCCCTTCCAGCAGTATTGTCCCACCTGACCCTTCCTTTCTCCTCTTGCTGACTTCTCTCTCTCCTCTTGGCTTTAGAAACTTCTAGGACGAGAAGAAATGGCCTCAAGTTGTGCCAGGGGAGGTTTAGACTGGACACAAGGAAGAATTTCTTCACTGAAAGGGTGGTCAGGGGTTGGCACAGCTGCCCAGGGAGGGGGTGGAGTCCCCATCCCTGGAGGGGTTTAAAAGCCGGGTGGATGAGTTCCTTAGGGCCAGGGTTTGGTGGGCAGACAGGCATGGTTGGACTCGATGATCTCAGAGGTCTCTTCCAACCTTAGGATTCTATGATTCTATTCCATGATTCTTCGTACAGATTGATGCCTCTGCCCAAATTTCCTCCTTGCTGAAGTGTCTGTCCAGATGTCTTCAGCTCTCCCAGTGGCAGAGATGCCTTCTGCCATCTTGGTGGGACCTTTCCAGCCTTGCCAAGTGAGTCAGTTGGAGTCTTCTTGCTTTAGGAAGTGAGCTCTTCTGGGCAGCAAGTCACTTGTTCTGCCTGTGCCATCTGATTGACCCTTTCTCAGCCTTTGCGTTCACAGCCAGGTCTTGTCGTTTCCCCCACAGTACATCAGCCCCACGTCTGGGCTGCACGCAGAGCTCCTGCCTAGATCCACATTCACACTGACTGCTGCGCTCGCTCCTGCCTTACGCCGCGCCGAACCCTCCTTGCCCACACACGCTTGCATCTACACAGATTGTTTTTGCTTTCTGTTTTATCTGCTTCACCTATCTCTTTGTCTCTTTCCTGTTCAACCTCAGAAATGCACCTTATCTCCTTCCGATGTTTATCCACTTCTCCCTCAGCGCTGATCTGTTAACGTGTCTGCTGGGACCTTCCTGACCAGCGTTCGTGTACTTTTCCCTCAGCTGCTCCTTTTGGCATGGAAGAAATGCCATATAAATTTCCACAGAGACACTGCCTCCTCCCTAAATGTCTAATTTATGAAGCCTGCGCTAACTTTGTCATGGTAGGAGGTTTGGTATGCTGTCACCACTGGTTATCGTGTTGATCTCTTCAAGTAGTTTCCTGGTTCCACACTGGATCTGTTCGTGTTGGAGTTCACGTTCTCTTGGGTCTGGACAGAGCCTGGGCTGAGGTTGCTCAGATGGAGAATAATTTCCTTATAGTATCATGCTCTGTTCCCATGTAAGGCTGATGGAATTTAATTTGGGAAGCCTGAAGGCTCGTTACATCTTCCTGGGAAATAGAAATTGGAGCGGATTTGTGGCAGGACTCTGCAATATGTGGTGTATGGTGTGCTCGGGAGGTGGGTGTTGAGTTCAGTGGCGTGCACCTAACTCCAAACATCATGTCTTGAGTTTGTGGGTTTGTGCTTGCTCCTGCACGTGTGATCTCACCTCCTTTATTTGGATCGAGCCAGCTTAAGCAGTGTTTTCACTGGACCTTCTGATGGCCTTTGAGCAAGTCTTCTTCTTACGGGGCTCCTGAGGGGAAGGTTTTCAGCTGTGCTCCGATGCAGGGCGGGTGTATGATGCTGCCCCACAAATTAATTTTCAAGTTGCATCAGGGGAGGTTTAGGTTGGATAGCAGGGAAAATTTCTGCACTGACAGAGCGGTGAAGCCCTGGCAGAGGCTCCCAGGGCACTGGTGGAGTCTCCATCCCTGGAGGGGTTCGAACAGCGTGTGGCCGTGGCACTTGGGGACGTGGTGTCACTGTGGGGCTGGGCTGCAGTTGGACTGGAAGAGCTTAGAGGTCTTTTCCAGCCTTAATGGTTGGAAATAAAATATGATAAAATTATGCTTTGGGGCACCAGCTGACACTTTCTGAAAAGGTTCCTTTTTATTATCTGGCTCCCATTATGAGCATCAGACTGGTCAGGGCCTTCGTCGCTGTCCTGGACTGTATTTATGGACAAACTCAGTGTTGGGAGTCTAAAGGGACTCGAGCAATTCACCACATTGCCCTGTGCGGGACGCGCAACAGCCAAGGAATGATGAGAACCCCTATATTAACAGCTTATTAAACAGTGACAGAGGCCGTCTCATGATGGCTGGTGAAGGAAGATAAAATAAACCCCCAAATCCCCTTTCCCACTGCGCGAACAGCACGGTTTTCTCTCAGGAGAGCTCTTGTGGGGTACATTGAGGTGGTATGATCTGGCCTGTCAGCGCAGACCCCCCTGTGGCTGTCCAACCCATTACACCCCGGCTTTCGTGTGGCCAGGCATCTCCTAGATGTGTACAGTGAGACTTGTGCTTTTATGGCTATTGCTAAACTTAACTCAGTAGGTTATTTTTTTTTTTTTTTTTACAAGAATGAATCCTTCACCTTCAAAGGCAAAATCCAGCTCCCGTTGTTTGGAGGCCTCTCTCTCATGCTCTGTTTATAAAGCAACTGGATATCAAGGTTATAAACTTCTGAGGCTGGGAATAGTGCCTTCCACTTCTGAACACCCGCTTATCGGGTGTCTTGTTCCTTCTGGATCCTGAGTGTAAAACCAGGGGAATGGATCAAAGAAGATTCAAGGAGCTGTAAGTACAACGTTCTTACAGAACAACCCCAGAATCCCAGCACTGGGAGCCTCCAAGTGGATTTAAGTAGTGAAACTGTTGTCCCTGCACACGGCACAGAATATTCTCTCCTTATTTTGCTTCTCGGAATATCAGGAAGACACTGTGCTGCTTTTCCTTCTGCTTGGAGGGGACTCCAGTCCTCCAGGTTTCTTTCAAAGCTGGATATAAACAGCTCTTTGGAACAGTAGCTATTAGACTTTGTTGAAAAGTGCTTAGCAATGACAAAAAAATGTTATTTCCGAAAGGATTTCTGTAGCACTGAAGGTTTTTGGTTGTTTTTTTTTTTGGTTGTTTTTTTTTTTTTTTTTTTTGCGACTGAAAGTCCAAATTTACCACAAAAATGTCCCTGTAACCTCTTATAATTCAAAACATATTGCTTGCTTTTCAAAAGCACAGGCAAATTACCAGGGAGACTTTCTAAAATAAGACCCCGGGGTTAGATGTATAACTTTGTGGACGATGCTTCGTGATAATAAAGTGTTTCCTTTTTTGAGTTTCGGCTGTGTCGCAGTAAGAAAGTAACTTTGCTCCGCGTGCTTTATGTGCTACCCTCATTTAGGTGAAGAGAACGCTAACGAGGTTTGTGTGTGCCTACAGGCAGCGGTGTCAAAAATGGAATATATTCCTCTCTCTTTTCCCTATTAATCGTAGCATTTATGTCTTGGAAAAAACCAAACAATAGGAATCTTGTCTTTGTTTGCTCTCCACTTGTTTTTTTGGGCCGTGCTGCATCCTGGCGGTGAGGGATGCAGACATTCCTCAGCTAGACATCCCCGGCCTCTGGCAGGCTGCTCTCTGGATCTTTTGTAGTTGCGCTGAGCTGAAACCCTTTGAGGAAAGGCCAAGAAAAAGCAGATACGTGTAAACCTTTTTGAGCCTGGTATGAAACTAGACAAGCCGGACTTGATAGGAACTTGAAGGCAAATTGAACAATTTTGAAATAATTGGGAATATTTTGCTTAATTTTTACAAGCAATTGAGATAAAATATGTTTTCCACTAAGACCGTACATCTTTGGAGATTTAAAGAAGGGGCTGCTGATGGTCAAGCAGAGTCTTGTCCTTCACAAAACTTTTTGGCTGCTCTCTGTCTCTTTAGGTCTTGGCACTGCGTTCCTGCAGGCAGTGAGGGGTGGTGGGTGCTGGCCAGGCGTCCGAGTTACATGGAGTGATGGGCGCTGTGGGGTTTGGATGCTGAGTGCTCCTGCCCTCAGGAGCAGAGGAGAGCCGGGCTTCCAGCTGGTAGGAAGTGTGGAAGCCAGGAAAGCAGGATGAGGGGCCGGTGTCTTTTAAAAGACGTTGTGTGTGTCGTAGAATCATAGAATCACCTGGTTGGAGAAGACCTTTGAGATCATCCCTCAGCAAGCAGGAAACAAATGGCAATGTCGATCTCAAACATTTTCATTTACTTAAAGAGAATCTGATTGGGTTTTTTCCTGTTCTGGATCTCGGATTCTCTCATTGAGGAGCTGAGGTGGCACCTGCTGCTCACCACAGAGGAACAGTGGAAGCAGCTGGCTTAGGACAGGTGCCATTTCCATGACTTCTCTGGGGTGATGACGTTGTTTCAGGGCTCTGGTGACACAGCACAGGCCATGAGTGACTTTAGAGGCCAATCCAGGTTTGTTGCTACTGAATTTGTGTAGAAAACTCTAGTGATCTTGGTCCACTGCCAGGAAGAGGACTGGTAACTAATTGATTCGTAACTGGTGATTCAGCTGCTTTGCTGAGAGGCTGTTTACTAAAATTAGTGGGTGGACCCTCAGAACAGGGTAATTTCACTTGTTTGATTGTACAGACTTGTTTGGGAGCAGTAAAAATGTGTTGCTTGATAAACATTGCAGTTGAATTGTGGAAGCTGTTGAATTGGGTCGTAATGTTTTAGAATGTTAAACTCTATCTGGTTCAACATTTTAACCTCCTGCCTTTGCTGTGCCATCCTTGTATCTAAAAAACAAGTTAAATACAGTAAACTTAGTGAATTTTGAAGGCATTTTGTAGTGCCTTGACTAAATTAAAGGAAGGGGTTGTGTTTGCTCATGTGTCCTATTAAACCTAACAAACAGGCTGGCGAGGGAACTGGTGGAGTCCCCGTCCCTGGAGGTGTTTTGAAGACCGGTAGATGAGTTTCTGAGGGCCATGGTTCAGTAAGGGGCCAGGTACGGTTGGACTCGATGATCATAGAGGTCTTTTCCAACCAGATAATTTTATGATTCTATGAAATTGCAGGATGGAACAAATGAACAGGTTCTGGATTGGTCAGAAGGTCTGGTTTCTGTTGTACAGGGATGTGGGAAGACTGGAGAAGCTCAAACATTTCAGTAATCAGGTTCAGTTTTGTAGGCTGTTTTCATCAAGACCCTGGCTTTTTGAAGGCTCCTTCTTGCTTTATGTCTTAGAAATCTTAGAAATCAGCAGTAATTCCTACACCATTTTTGCTTCCTTTGTGCAGTAACAAAGTGTTTTTTCACCTCCAGTGCCAGATTCTGGTCTCTCTTGGGGAACCTGGTGAGCCCTATTGCCCATCTGGGAACGCTTTCAGGGGAGAAGAAAAGCCAGCCCTCTAACCTTTCGTATGTAGATTTATTGGCTCCTCTCAGCCCCATCAGTTGAAGATAACCGAGCAGTCTGTTTGTCATGAGGCGTTTGATGTAAAAGCCGATAGCAGCAATGACCAGACCCCAAGTGATTTGCTGTGTAACAGCCTGTAGGCAAATGTTACAACTGTGCCCACCCATCTGGTCATTGCTGGGTGTCCTCGTGGCGGCGGGAGCCTTCAATGCGCTCTCTTTTTATTCTCTGAGTAACAGAATGTGATGGATACGTTGCAAATGAAACATTCCTGTCCCTGAAGACAGCGATTTCTTTGTAGTTCTGACCTCAGTTTTGGTACTCCGTGTGCTCCAGTGCTATCAATGCCAAACAGTCCCCTTTTTTATAATGTGGGGAGGAAATAATGTGAGAAAACATCCTATTCCGTATCCCGTACGGATCTGTCTGTCAGTAAGGGCTGTGTGTGAGTGGTGAGTGAGCAGCGCTGAGAACCTCAGCCATTCCCCGATCTGGGTTTCTGCTTGCTGACATTGAAGCCTTCAGGATATGCTGTGGTTGCTTCCAAACTTTTCTTTGCAGTGATGAAAGCTGAAAACATCTCTTAATAAGGGTGAAGACGGCTGTATTCGTTTCACTCGAAGAGGATGTATTTTAAGCAGAACAATAGTTATCCTGAGGCTCAGGGAATAAATCACAAGTGCCAGCGGTGAATATAATTTCCCGGTCTGTACTCTTGCCCTGTGTTGGCCTCCCGGCTCCGTGCAGCTGTCACGGCCACCGACCCCTCGGGTTGTTCGGTATTAACTTGTTTTGCCGTAGATTTTGCCTTTGAAACTTTGTCTTTCGCTTGGAGTGGCAGAGTTGGAGTAGTTTTCAGTCGCACAGAAATCTATTGGGAACACATTGGCAGCAGGAGGATTTTGTGGAGCAGGCCAGGTCAGAATTCACTTTCACAGGAACTTTAAAGTGATGCAAGAACCAAGGGCTTTCAGGGGGAACGTCCCTGCCCTTGGGTGCTGGTGCGAATGCTTGAAAAGTGATTTGGCTGGGAAAAGGATCTGTTGGGTCCCTGCTCAGGATCCCCAGGAGCCTTCCAGAGTGGGAACCAGTCGCAAAAGGTGATACTGGGGGTCCTGGAACTCCTGCTGCATCGGTGTTGCAGCTCTTCTTCCCTTACCCCATCCTTGACGCTGGATTCCCACCCTCTCCTCGCTGACCCCCTGCTCCTGCTTGCCCTATGGGGGAGCTCGTAGACGGTGTCAGTGGAAACTCTCTCCTCTGAGCACATTTGTGTTATTTTTTTCTTTCCAGTAGTCATCTTCCAGGCCAGCCTTCAGGAATGTTCCTCAGGGCTTTGCTGCTTAGCCAGCACTTGACCCTCTGGAAGCCACTGAAGCATTGCTGGTGTTACCCTGGTGCAAGTCTTTGTTTTGCTGTTAGGTTCTGTATAATTACACTGTTAATCATTTTTTTTAGTGTTTCTGGATCCCACCGTAGCGTTTGTCACTTTGGCTTTTGGATTTCACATTTGCAGGGTGTAACCAGCCGTTCTTTGTGGAGCTTGGATTTATTCTTGTTAGATTTGCCTTGAATTACATCACAAAGAAACTGAAATAGTCATAATAAATCACCTTCATACTAAGGAATCCCATCTACTGGTCTCGGTTTGTCTTGCTTTCTTACAAAGTGCATTTTGGGACCTTGTGAAAACTTATTTATGGGATCGTACTTGTGAAGATGGCAAATGGGATTGTTGCTCATAGTCCACATAGAACCATCCTGTGACCTCCATCAGCATTTGCTTTAACGTCGTCCAGGTGGCAACTCCCTGACAGATTTGGCCAGCACCAGTGTTGACCTTACAGACTTGGTTCCTCCTTTTCTGTGTACAGATATGACTGTGCTAGCAGAGCAGTTCGGGATTCCCTCCAAGGATTACTCATATTTGCCAGAACCACCTATGGCAAAAGAAGGCTGTGCTGTTAGATCAGGTGTTACTTAATGTTTTATCCAGTAGCCACTGGATTTTAGCTGGTAGCCCTTGTCCAGGAGCTGGCTTTATCTTCTCCCATTTGTCCACCTAACAACAAACAGAAACGCCAGGTGCAGTTGGAGGGTGCCTCCATTTGTGGTTTTGCTGCCACCCTGCCCTCCCATCTGCCTTGGTTTTATAACTGGGAGTGGGAATTGCCCAAGGTCATCTTTTGGGAAGCAATAGCGCGTTATTCCTGCCGCTGACTCTACCTCCTGGCTGGTTTCTGCAGGCCTCAGAGCTGGCTTGCAGCAGCCCGTGGGAGCACGGGTGGTTAATTAGTGTGAGCCACACCACTCCCAGTTTTTAATTTCCTAGATAGTCCCTGGGTAATCTCCATTTCAATTAGAGTTTCGCTGTCGCAACACTGCAGCTGCGGCAGGGACGTGGGCTTGTATTGGTGAACTGCTGTGTAGTTGCCTTTCTCAGGGGCTGCGGAGATCTCGGAGCTGATGGGATGGAGCGTGAGAGAACCCAGGGAAAACACTTTTAATCTGGTAACTGGGCTGTGTGGATTCTCCATGGAGCAAGAACTGGTCTGGTACAGAGAATAGTACCCAGCTGCCAGCATTGTGGTCACTTCTGAGAGCATCACTTGGGGAAACAAGCAGAGGGGAGGTGGAAGTTCCTCATCCAAAGCAAGATCTTCCTGCCGCGAAGTTCATCACCAATAGCAGAGTCTGCAGTGGGGTCTGGTGTGGCAGCTCTCAAACACTGATGTGCTGAGCTGGAACATGCAGCTGGAGTAGAAGTTAAAGTGTTGTAGTTGCAGGTTTTTTGTCTTCTCAAGATGCTCTTTCCCATTGTTTTCCTTTCCCTGGCGTTTTATTGCCAACATCTTTGTCTTCTGACCGGTCCTGTTCTTTATGAACAACTTGTTTGGAGCCAGGAGCAGCCTGCTCTGCGGGGACTGTGTCGGAGGTGTCTAAATAATTGCCTTCCAGATTTATGAGAAGGCTCAGTTGGAGGCCGTTGTCTCCACTTAGGGATTCAGTGAGTGCAGCTGAACAGGAGGGTCTAAATACAAATTTGAGCTCTGTGTTTCCAGGATGAAACCAGCCTCGTTAGGAAGCTGCTTTTGGAGCTCCGTAATTTACCAAATTTCACAGATTCACAGCTATTACTTTGGAAAAGGAGATCGTTGTCAATGCTTCAGTGCTCCCCTGGGGCTTCGAGAACAGGTGACCTGCAGGAAACCTCAAGGGGCTCATTCCTCTCAATTTAAATTCCTTCTGTTGAAAGAGGAATAATAACTCTTTGGATCGGGGAATGTTTTTAGCAGGATCCTCTCTGCTCGGCAGAGATCCGGCCTCACTGGATCCAGGCTGGCTGTGCCAGGGGGTGGGAAGGTGCTTTTCAACCCGGTGAGCAGTGAGTGCGCTGCCCCTCGGAAGCTCCTGCTCCTCCTGCTGCCCTTCCCTTCACGGCTGGCACGAAGGAGCGTGATGCCAGCGCGTTGGCATGGCCTGTGGTTGCACAACGCGCTGCGACGGGCTCACCGGCTTTAGCAAAACACTCGGCTTGGACAGATGTGGCAGTGAAGCAGTGATTAATCGGGGAAGAATTTTAACAACCTTAAATGGCAGTAAATTTGTTTTGGCAGGTGGAGGCTGAGAAAACACTGCTGCCATGGAGTGGAGCGCGCTCCGAAGAGTTGGAGTCAGAGTTTATCTGCTGTGATGCTTTCTCCTGCTGTCTCCTGTCTCAAACTCTTACCAGAGCAAGAGCTGCAGTACAGGAATCTCCTTTCTACAGATCTAACACGTTCGCTTTCCATGTCAGAATGGGTAGTGCTGTTTTTCAGACCCTCACTGAACATCAGAAGTACCATTGCTGCTTCTTTTAGGGAATGCAACGCACACACTTAGCTATAAGGAATAAAATATCCATCTGAAGTGATAAGGTGACAGCTACAGCTTTATTCTAAAGTTTGTCTTTCCAAAGCACGCGAACTGGCGTTGCAAATAATGCTGACTATCTGTGAGATGAAGTGATGCATCAGCTGCCAGGCTGAATTCTTTGAATATTCCTGTGATAATCTTTCCAAAAGTGAAAAAGAAACCAGGTTTATCAGAGATTTCTTTCAGAGTGTTCTGGATTAAGATTTGAGCTGTTTAGGTTAAGTGAGACAGTAACACACATTCAAAAGATCCTTGAGAAGCGAGGAATAGGAGAGAACCGATTACTGCGACAATTTGAGCAGCACTGGAGTCAAGAATTATTTTTGATGGAAAAGCTCTGGGCTCTCAGCAGCTCTGCTGTTGTGGTTTATGTTGAACAGGAATTTAGTTTTGACTTCAGGAGCCAATTGGTGGCACTTCTCTTTTTTTACTTTGTTCTTGTTGCCCAACAAGAGTTATTGCTGGTGCATTGACAAATTTCACAGGAGTTTGTTTGATTCACGGAGGCTCTGTTTAGGCTGACGGCGTCACCTGAACTCAGATTTTAAATGCTCTGGGAAGCTTTCGGCCTCTCTCTCTCAGATGACAGAACTGAAATCGCTTGTTGAATGTTGATACGATACCATTATTGCCTGGGATGTGCAATGTGTGCAGCCAGCAGTCACGGTGACAGCACTAATTGTGGTTATGGCATTGTCCCATATTCTTAATCCTTTCTTTAACTACAAAACAGTGACCTGTGAGCTGTTCCCTTACCAATGCTGCACTGAAAGTCAGCTTAAAGACCGTGTGTTAGAGTGTCTTTGTAAAAAAAATTAACAGCATTTATTTTCTACAGTCAGTCTTTCTACAAGCAGACAAGTTGTTGGTCTGGCAGGATGCAATGCCATTTTCCATAGTAGTTTGATTGCCTTTTGGCCTGTGGGTGCTGAAGCTTCTCAGTGGTCTTGTGCTGGATCAATGCTAAGAATATTTGTGAAAAGACTGCAGTTTGCTTTTATCTGTAGTAAACGCATCGAGAGAAGTTAAAAATATGAAAAGTGTGGGCCAGAAGGCCAACGGTGTCCTGGGCTGCATCAAAAGAGTTAGTGCCAGCAGGTCAAGGGAGGTGATTCCTCCCCTCCACTCTGCTATGGTGAAATCCTGCCTGGAGCTCTGTGTCCAGTTCTGGAATCCCGAACATAAGGAGATGGAGCTGTTGGAGCGCGTCCAGAGGAGGCCACGGAGATGATCCAAGGGCTGGAGCCCCTCTGCTGTGAGGAGGCTGAGAGAGTTGGGGTTGTTCAGCCTGGAGAGGAGAAGGCTCTGGGGAGACCTTAGAGCAGCTCCCAGTGCTGAAAGGGGCTCCAGGAAAGCTGGGGAGGGGCTTTTTCCAAGGGCCTGGGGTGACAGGATGAGGGGGAACGGCTTTGAATTGGAAGGAGGAAGATTTAGAATTAAGCATTAGGAAGAAATTCTTCACGCTGAGGGTAGGGAGGCCCTGGCCCAGGGTGCCCAGAGCAGTGGTGGCTGCCCCATCCCTGGAGGTGTTCCAGGCCAGGTTGGATGGGGCTTGGAGCCCCCTGATGCAGTGGGAGGTGTCCCTGCCCATGGCAGGGGGTGGCACTGGATGGGCTTTGAGGTCCTTCCCAACCCAAACCATTCCGTGATCTGTGTGTAATTTTTGAAGTCATGTCTTGTGGCCACGTGTGATCGCTGTGGTTCCTGGTGCAAAGAGCCAGCTGGCAGACACTTTGACTGAGTATTTTAACGAGGTGTGAAGACACAGCACACATCTGAAACAGTGAGAGACTGGGATGGCTTAAAGAGTTTATTCATTCACTTAAAATCTCAAGGCATCTCCAGTGTGAGGCACGTTGATTTCTTCAGAAGCTTTGTCACTTTGGGTAGAGGCCACGTTGTGCGACGTGTGGTGGTTTGGCACCAGGGTAGAGGTTCTAAGAAGGAAACAGGTTAAAGCTTGGCGTGGACTCGTGTGTAGCAGTGTCTGTGCACACAGGAACAGCGCAGGTGAGGGGTGTTTATAAAGGCCCAGGTTTGGTATTTGCTGTGTCGCAATGGCCTCTCGTTCCCCGCGGTCCCCTGGATCGGTGACTCTCCGGAGTGGCAGCAGCCAGGCAAATGAGAACGTGGTCAGAAAAGCCTCCTGGTTTCCTGTTCTCCAGAGTGCTTTGAGGCTGCAGCTCGCAGCTCCCTCTTCTGCCGTTGTGGAAGAGCTCCAAGAGGTGCCACTCGGTCAACGTGGGCTCTGCAGAGCCAGAGAGGAGCATTCTTATCCAGGGCAAGACAGATTCCAGGCTGCCATCAGAGAGGTCAAGAGGTCAAGAGGTCTCCTACTGCTGGCTCAGTAGCCACACCTGAAGTGTTTTAAAGTCCTTTTTCCTGGTGTTGAATTGTTGAGAACCTCCTTAAATTCCCTTTAACCAACTACTTTATTTTCCATGGGGTTTTTTCTTCGCCCTAAATGTAACCAAGGCAGCCTGGAATAATGCGTGTGGGACTGACGGGCCGGTTTTGTTGCACAGTTTTCCTTTGAGATGACCTTTAAGCCTTGTCTTGGTTGCTTTTCCATTTAGGGAATCCTTAAACTATTTGGTATTATTGGATGGAATCAGAATTCTGAATGTTTGTTTGCTGATAGTAAGTTGCCTTCTTGTGTGTCCCCCAGAACCTGGCACGGACACTGCTGTAAACTGGGTTGCTCTCAGGGAGGTGGCAGCAGAGTTGGCAGAGGGAGCAGCACTTGGGGTGAGAAGGTCCATAGGGGCAGTGGCAGGGAATGCTGAGGGCCAGTGCTCGGCTGCAGCAGGAGAGAGGAGAAAAGGTCTGGCACTGAAAACATTCCGTGTTCCCTGAAGTGCGCTGGAGACATGGGATTTCTCAAGATCCTGGGCACGTTTTGGAGAAACTGTGCCTTAGGGCAGCACCAGGGAAGGTTCCAGAGAGCTTTTGGATCATTCTTGACCCCTTCCTCGCACATTCAGGTTCTGGGAGAGCAAAGCCTGATGAGAACTAGGTCAGATCAGGAGCAATGAAGGCTTTTCCCTGTGCTCATCAGTGCATCTAGGAGTTCCCCATTAGCGTCTAATCCCGTATTAGAAACATTGATTTCCTTCTCTTGGGTCTTTTTATGGTTTGTACAACCTGTTCGGGTGATGTTTCACTGCTGCGTTGAACATAAACCTTGGTTTCCTCTGAGCTCTCCAGAGTTCATGTCGTTATTGATGACCATGGACTGAAGGTGCTCGCGGGGCTCCTTGCTGCCGTGAGCTCAGGAGGCCGCTCAGCTTCTCCATCCCTCCGGCTCTGTCTGTGCCTCTTCCCCCCCCCCTTGCCCAAGGCAGCATGGAGGATGCTCCGGCGCAAGGATCCCTGTGTCCTACAAGAGCAGTTCCTCAGTCTGGTCCGATTCCTGCATGAAAGTTTCACTGGACCTCTCAGACAAATTAGGGGATGTTGTCAGCCGTGGAGGAATTAACTTGCTAAAAGTGGTTTTCCTGTGCAA
The DNA here is from genome assembly GCA_033558235.1 of Neomorphus geoffroyi. Taxonomy (NCBI): domain Eukaryota; kingdom Metazoa; phylum Chordata; class Aves; order Cuculiformes; family Neomorphidae; genus Neomorphus; species Neomorphus geoffroyi. The sequence goes on from JAUMJM010000037.1 coordinate 2,032,780, forward strand.
AGCTGTTCTGATTCTCTGGCATCAACACTCATCCTGCGATCTTGGGAAGCTCAGCTTAGTGTTAGACGGTCTGAACACTTGGTGTGTATTTACCACAGGTTAATCATGGAATCATCTGGTTGGAAAAGACCTCTGAGATCATCGAGTCCAACCGTACCTGTTCCCTTACTAAACCATGTCCCTCAGAATCTCGTCTCCCCATCTTTTAAACCCTCCAGGCATGGGGACTCCCCCACCTCCCTGCGCAGCCTCTGCCAGGGCCTGAGAGCCCTTTCAGTGAAGAAACCTTTCCTGATGTCCAATCTGACTCTGCCTTGGGGCAACTTGAGGCCATTTCCTCTCCTCCCATCCCCTGTCACCTGGGAGAAGAGCCCAGCCCCCACCTCCCCACCCCCTCCTTTCAGGCAGGTGTAGACAGGGATGAGGTCTCCCCTCAGCTCCTCTTCTCCAGGACAAACAGCCCCAGGTCCCTCAGCCGCTCCTCACAACCCTTGTTCTCCAGCCCCTTCCCCAGCTCCGGTCCCGTCTCTGGACGCGCTCCAGGCACTAAAGGGGAGAACCAGATCAGAGCAGCTGCCCAAGCCTTGGACAAATGGGCTGAGGGGCTGATTTTCAAAGTTCTGCCCCTTTTACTGAAGGTACCAGCCTGGCACAGAGTGATTTTGCAATGGAGGAAAGCGCAGATCTTTCTGCAGGAGGGGTTTGGGGCCCACAGGTCACTGGAACTCATTTACAGTTATTTTATTGTATTCGCTTCCTTCGGATCTGTCCAGGATGTTGTACTTTTAACGTCCTGCTTTTTATGATGATTATAGGTTGTGAGTGCCAGCTGTGAAGGAGGCAATGCCTGTAATTGCAGTGCCCCTGGGAGTGCCTGGCAGCCTGCGTCCTCCCCTGCTGTCAGACGTTTTTATTCGAAACAGACTTCTGTTCGGTCGCCTCGCTAAATAATCTGTCAATAGCTGAAATAATACCTTGATCCCAGAAGAAACAGCACTGCCAGAAATCCCACTTGCTTGTCTGGCTGGTTCTGTGGTCCCTGCTAACGACCCGCCTCTGCTCACGCTGCAGCTTGTTCTGTTCCCGAATTGCCCGTTTGTGATAGGTCCGCCCGTGCTGTGGATTGGGTTGGTTACCCGTTAATGTAGTGAACACATCCAGCTGCTTCTCAGCTGTCCTGCACCCGGGTCTGTCGGTGCTTGGGGTTATCTCGTTCCTCCTGTGCTCCTGTCGACTTCCTGGGGGGATTCGGGCTGGAGCCCCTCTGCTGTGAGGAGGCTGAGAGAGTTGGGGTTGTTCAGCCTGGAGAGGAGAAGGCTCTGGGGGGACCTTAGAGCAGCTCCCAGTGCTGAAAGGGGCTCCAGGAAAGCTGGGGAGGGGCTCTGGATCAGGGAGTGCAGGGACAGGATGAGGGGGAACGGTTTTGAGCTGAAAGAGGGGAGACTGAGATGAGATCTTGGGGAGAAATGTTCTCCTGTGAGGGTGGGGAGGCCCTGGCCCAGGGTGCCCAGAGCAGTGGTGGCTGCCCCATCCCTGGAGGTGTTCCAGGCCAGGTTGGATGGGGCTTGGAGCCCCCTGATGCAGTGGGAGGTGTCCCTGCCCATGGCAGGGGGTGGCACTGGGTGGGCTTTGAGGTCCCTTCCAACCCAACCCACTCTGTGATGTAATGGTGGGAACCCCAGCTCAGGCCACCTGCCCGGCTTTGGGCTGACCATGGCTAAAACCCAAAGCCTAGCTGGGCTTCTCTTTCATCGCTTGCAGTTGTGTCTAATCATTTCCCCTCTTTTTTTTTCTTTTTTTCCCTAATTAAGGCTGGGCACAATGGGAGGGAGGGAGAGGAACATAAGGGGCCATGAGCTGATTCCAAGGTTCATGAAGCAGCAATAAAAGCGCTATTATAAGCGAGCAATGGCTTGTAAAGGGTTGCAATCTGCTAATGTAGGTTACTGGGTTGATACCATTGATTTACTAACGGTTCTTTAATCTGTTCAGATATTTTGACAGCCCTGTCAGTTGGAATATGAGGAATTGGTCCCTTGTGAATTTTTGTTTATTTCTCTGGGTCATTTTAATAGTTGCAAACCCATCGAGTACCGCTGAGCCGCACAGCACGCTGCTGTTTCTGATCTAACTATGAGGATAACGATAATTGAAGCGAGGTAGAAGTAATCATCCACCAAGCTGTAGTTTGACAACAGATGCCACTGCCTGGCCAGTGTGGAGGTTCAGTTCAGAAGCTTTTAAAATCCTGCCTTGATGCCTTTGTTTTGTTATAGAGTGCTTATACCTCATTAGCATGTGGTGAAATATCACATGTGCCCCTTTTCTTAATCTTTGCGTCATAATTACAGGTTTGCGAAGCAATCAGTGCTGTGGGGGAGCTGAGAAGTGCAGCAAGAGCCTGTGCTTAAATAACCAGTTGCAGGTTTTGAACATGATGTGTGTTAGTTTGTGCATTAACCGTTGGTCACAGCGTCACAAAGCCCCATGGTATCACCTGGTTGTGTGGGTTTACCACGCAGAGGCTGCGGTGAGCGACAAGAAAGGCTCCTCTGCTTACCAACTGTTGAAGAAAGAGGTGTGTGACACAATCCATGCGGTTCCACCTTGCCGCTCCTACCAGCGGAGCTGAGCCTTGTGCTCTTCTTGGAGATCTCTTTGGAAACTGAGTTAAGGCAGATGATCAGGGAGCGGCTGAGGGAACAAAACAACCTGAACCAACTCGGTTAGAGCAGGAATACAAATGCTGACCTTGTTTGGAAGGGGGGATCAGGAAGGAGACCAGTGATAAATGATCAAAAAGATTGCTGGATTTCTGAAAGCCTCCCAGGTTTGTGGAGGTGCTGTTCCATGCTCTGTGTGTTCTGGTGGTGCTGTTTGCAGTGGAAATGGTGCTTAGCGTTGTCAGTAACCCTACCTCTAATCCTGGGTTCAGTTTTGGGCCCCTCACTCCAAGAAGGACCTTGAGGGGCTGGAGCGCGTCCAGAGAAGGGACCGGAGCTGGGGAAGGGGTTGGAGAACAAGGGTTGTGAGGAGCGGCTGAGGGACCTGGGGCTGTTTGTCCTGGAGAAGAGGAGGCTGAGGGGAGACCTCATCGCTCTCTGCAGCTCTTGGAAAGGAGATTGCGGTAAGGTCAGTGCTGGTCTTTTCTTCCAAGGTATAGGACAAGAGAAAATGCCTTCAAGTTGTACCAAGGAAGGTTTAGATTGGGTAACAGGAAAAATGGTGAAGTGTTGGAAGAGGCTGCTCAGGGAAGTGGTGGAGTCTCCATCCCCGGAGGGGTTAAAAAAAGGTGTAGATTTGGCAAATCAGGACATGGTTTAGCAGAGTCAGTGGGGTTGGGCTAACAGCTGGACTGGGTGACCTGAGAAGTCTTTTCCAACCTCAGTGATTCCATGATTCTCACCCTTGGTGCTAGCACCATCTCCTTTCCGTGCTTAATGAGAGGATGGGAGGCTTAAGCACAAGAGAGTTGAGCAGCAGCAAGTTAATGTTTAGTTTTAGTAATATCTGTTTGATTTTCTATACGTGTAATCCTCGGTTGCCCTGGAATGATCTGGTTGCAGATTAACCACACCATTGATAAAGGGGTGTGTGAGCCCCATCCAGGAGTGACTCCATCCCGGCAGAGCAGCGCAGCCTGGGTGTGGTGCTGGGAGAACGCGGCCGGACTGCTTTCAGCCTGGGGAGCGTAGTGCTCTCTTCTCACCCTGTGGAGCTCCAGGTGACACCACTACAGAGCTGAGGTGGCTCCAAGCAGGGCTGGCGCTTGCCTTTTGTCACCGTATTCTCAGAGCAGGGAGCACGGAGAAGAAGCTGCAGAGATCTCCTGGCAGGAGGTGAACCTCATTTCTGCAGCGTGGGCACCACACAGGAGTTAGCGGCGTTAAGATCTCTTTGCATAGTCAGGGGAAACCTGGTCATTGCCGGTCAATGCGAAATTCCAACTGTCTGAATGTCAGCACCAAGTGGGAGGCTCACGGCAGCTTGTTCGTTAACCCATCTGCAGGGCCAGCAGGCTGGAGATGCAGGTGCCGCTCTCCGCAGGGGTTTGGCAAGTTGACTTTGTCCTGCAAGGCTGTTGAAATTAAATACATGCAGCCTGGCCTATGATAAGGTGCCCTGTGGGAGCAGCTGTGGTGTGTGGGGCACACGGTGGTCTCCTGGAGAGCTGTGGGAGCGCATGTGTGCAAAGAACTGTTGAGGACAGTCCCTCTCCCAAGACTGCTGCAGTGTGGCTGGTGGGACGTCCGCTTGAGAAGGAGCGAGCAGCGATGCTGTGTGAGCTGCTTTGCATCATTTGGAACAAGAACATCGCCGCAGCGGATCGGAAAGCTGGTGCAGATGTTGCTGAGGTAGCCTTAGAGTCAAAGCAAGATTCATAATGTTGGTGACAGCATGGCGGGGGGAGGTGGTGCTCCTCATGAAGAGGCCTGGATCACCTCGTGGATGAAATCCAGTCATACAAAGTGCCGAGCCATTCGTGTTCAGATGAGTAATGTGCTGAAAAGTGCAAGGTGGAGGAGGATTAGAGGACACTACATGGACTGCGTGGTGGCTCCTAGAACCCGCCCACGAGGCTCAAGGATGCAGCAGGAGGAGATGTGGTCGGTAAAGACAAGGAAAAGTTTGTGTAACTTCATAAAGTATTAGCAGGCTTTTGTTTAATGTTATAAACAGTTTGGGTTCCCTGTATTTAAAATAGAAAAAATTAGATGCAATCGTGATGACTGTGGTGGTTGAAGAGTTGCCAAAGGTTTGGGGAAGGGCAGTAAGTAAAGTTTGACTAAAGTAGAATCAAACCCTCACACCTGAGCTGGGGGAATCACGCTTTTCCTGTTCTCTCCTGTCTCTCCAGCCCTCCTCCTCCTCCTCCTCCTTGCTTCTCCTCACTCCCCACTATACGCACAGAAAAAAGGGGAAAGATTTTAAGGAATAGCGCTAGGTGGTAGAGGGGAAATCTTGAGTTGTCGCGCAGGCTGGTTTGGTTTAACACATAGATCCTGTGCTTATAGGGCTTTCACTTGGTGTTTGCAGAGCAGGAATCCTCCGTCCTGGCGTGCTGCGTTGGCTACCGGGTAGCTATTGTTCTCTTCTCCGGAGTCGGATGAGCCACAGCCCACATGAGATATTTCCAGGGTGAACCAACACTTCAAGTGGTGCTAAACCATTTTGGGGCCCTGGCTGGCTTGAAGTGACATCAACAGATTTGGACTAAGGAAAGGATTTTTCTTGTCTCAGGTTACCGGACACTTTGGAAGGGTTTTTGCGTGGCCCATTTCCTAGAACCGTTAGCGTTTTCACAGCTGAAATGTTGTTCTTTTAAGACTGAGACAGAATTTCACTCCACAAGCAAGGAACTTCAAAAGACAAAGCTTGCTTGCCTGAGAGAAGTAGCAAAAATAATGAGTTGGGTTTTACTTACCCTGACCTGGTACTTCGAGAACTGAAGATACGGCGTTAATGCCTACCCTTATTTCCTGGCATCAGCTCTGATGCCGCGTGCGCCGTAGCAGCCACTTCTCAAAGCCTGTGATTTTCCTGTGTGTAGGGCTGTTTCTGTAGTGGTTGATGCCAGGCTTTGCTCCGGTTAAAAGGCCAAGGAATGGGAGCTCGAGATGAGTGGGGGTATGAAGTGTCAGATTCCTTTGTTCTCCTTCTCAAAGGACAAAGATGCCGACAGGAAATAACTCGGCTTTATTTCTTTTCCTGTAAGTGTCTCATGAATATATTTAGGAGGAAAAGAGTCATTTCATAACTACATTCATAGAATCCTGGAATGGTTTGAGTTGGAAGGGACCTCAAAGCCCACCCAGTGCCACCCCCTGCCATGGGCAGGGACACCTCCCACTGCATCAGGGGGCTCCAAGCCCCATCCAACCTGGCCTGGAACACCTCCAGGGATGGGGCAGCCACCACTGCTCTGGGCACCCTGGGCCAAGGCCTCCTCACTCTCAGTGTGAACAATTTCTTCGTTGTGTCTAATCTAAATCTTCCCCCTCCCAGTTTCAAGCTGTTCCCCCTCCTCCTGTCACTCCAGGCCCTTGGAAAAAGCCCCTCCCCAGCTTTCCTGGAGCCCCTTTCAGCACTGGGAGCTGCTCTAAGGTCTCCCCGGAGCCTTCTCCTCTCCAGGCTGAACAACCCCAGCTCTCTCAGCCTCCTCACAGCAGAGGGGCTCCAGCCCTTGGATCATCTCCGTGGCCTCCTCTGGACTCGCTCCAACAGCTCCATCTCCTTATGTTGGGGATTCCAGAACTGGACCCAGGGCTCCAGGTGGGGTCTCCCCAGAGCGGAGCAGAGGGGCAGAATCCCCTCCCTCCCCTGCTGCCCGCGCTGCTTTGGGTGCAGCCCAGGGCACCCTTGGTTTCTGGGCTGGGAGCGCCCGTTGCGGCTCCTGTCGAGCTTCTCCTCCCCCAGCACCCCAAGTCCTTCTCCTCAGGGCGGCTCCCAATCACATCGTCCCCCAGGCTGTATTGATCCCGGGGGTTGCCTCTCTCCTTTTGATAAAACCTGGATTGTAGTGGCTTTGTTGCATTGCATGCCTTGAACCCTGTCCTTACCTGCAAGTCCCTCACACCATTTCCTTGTGTAGGATGTAGATGTGTTTCCTTACTGGATTGTAGAAGTGATTATTTCATTAATCAGATTCAGTTAGAGGCACATCAGAATAGTGTGCACAGTATCTGCTAGGAGGAGATTTGTATAGATATAAACCTGAATGGTTACCTTTATTTATATATATGAATATACTACACCCGGTGTGTATGCTGTATGTACACACAGTGATGTCGTAGTGCCTGTTGCATCACAATACATTAAATATTTAAAACGCACATAATAAGGGTTGTGTGTGTTGAGGGATTGAATTCTGTCACCGATAGGTGTGGAGAACAGTGTTGTGCTTGAGGCAGGTCTGGACGGAGTCGCGTTGGGTAATAAAAGGCCACTTTGGGGTGAGGATGTCAGCCTTGCTGCTGCTTCTGTTGAAGAAGTGTGTGAGTTTTACATAACTGGAGTCGTGATATGTGCTGATATATAATGGCTGGCTGCTGTATTCCACTATGGATTGGTCGCGGACAACGTAAATGTGTGGATCACTAATACTTTCCAAATAAGAAAGCAAAATATCTTGGGAAACTGGAACACTCCATTGTTTTCAGCAGTCCTTGGAAATGGATCCGTGTCCCTCATTTGTTGTTGCCCACTGGAAGGTGATCACTAAGTGCGTCAGGGAGCTGACAGGTGAATATTTCTAAGTTTATAATTACTCTTAATTTAGTGCTATTGAGTTATTCCAACTGTACCAGCGTTTATGAGAAGCCCCTGCTGCGGAAGACATGGTTGGATGTGTGTGGCAAGGATAATACAAACCATCTAACAGATGACTTCACGTATATTTTTAAAAAGCTTAGAGAGATTGCCGGTCTGTGAGTGCCAGACTTCTTGATTCCAAGTGCACTTCTGGGTCTCGTTGCAGTACGGTGCTGCTCTGCAGGGCTTGGTTGCTCACAGGTGAAGGGAGAACACGGCTGCCTTTGGAGGAGGAGGTGGCCCAGCTCTGAACTGTTCATTAAACTGGTGGTTAAAAAAAGAGATTAATTTTGCTATTGTCCTTATTTAAATTAACTGGAAAACCTGTGCTGCTGCTGTTGGAAAAGAGGGTGACTTTCAGCTGTTATTTGACGCTGCGACGTATCTGTTTGGAAGGAACTGTGGAGGTGGCTTTGTCTGACACCTGCCTTTAGCCTGGACCAGCTGCTTTGTTACACGTGTTGGACATCGGTGTGGTCGTCCTGGAAATGAGCGACGGTGCAGCTTCACCCTGTGCTGCCAGTTTTGAGTGTGTAATCAGGTCTGCCGGAGCTGAGGGTGTGCACTTGACCCCACTCTGGGCTGAAATTGGTCTTTCGGTAAACAATTAGTGGCTGAAAACCGTGCTGTTGAACTTTTGGATGAACAGCATGGCCCTGGCTGCGTTGGGTGTCCCTGATGTGTGTTACCCAACAAACAACACTTTACAAAAGCAGGGGCCTGCCTGAACTCTTGGGCTGATGGGCCCAGAAAGATCCTATTTTAAATCATGTCACTGACTCTCAGTTCCACTGGCCTGGGGTTAAACATGTGACAGCGTGGCCAAAGCCAGCGTGGCTTCTGGGAGAGGAGTTGTAGGTGTTTTACAGGTCACCTGTGTATGAATTCTGAGCGGTGTTTGTGCTGTCTCACAGTGTTATTTGAAGTCTCTCAGCTTCTGACAGAGCTATCTTGATGGAAAAAAATATGTGGGATCTGAAGGAAGAGAGTGGAAATGGTCTTTCCGGTGATGATTTAAAATGACAAAACAAGCAGTGTGTAAATCAAGTAATCTGAATACTCAAACCATTTAATTCCTTTTCCATATTCTTAATGCTCCCCTTGCATTATGGTTGTTTAAAATGCGGTACAGTTGGCATTTACAAATTCACTCCTTTTGCCATGAATGACGAATGTGTAAATAACAGCGCCCGAACTGCTCCGAGGTTTTTCCATTCAAAGAACACAAAGTGAAGTACTTACAACTGTGTGCAAATTCATTTGCTTATCTTGCCTACCCTGCCCTCTGCTTCCATATCCGTCAGGGTGTTTGAAGAGCTCTCTGTAGGGTTCCTTCCTAAACTGGGAGGGGGAAGATTTAGATTAAACATTAGGGAGAAATTCTTCCCACTGAGGGTGGGGAGGCCCTGGCCCAGGTTGCCCAGAGCAGTGGTGGCTGCCCCATCCCTGGAGGTGTTCCAGGCCAGGTTGGATGGGGCTTGGAGCCCCCTGACCCAGTGGGAGGTGTCCCTGCCCATGGCAGGGGGTGGCACTGGGTGGGCTTTGAGGTCCCTTCCAACCCAAACCATTCCATGATTCTTTTCTTTTTTGGAAGTTGTCCTTTCAGTGAGAAGACGGAAGATCCTGATGGGGAAGCTGCCAGGTCAGTCATGCTCATGGCTTCAGTTGAAAGCGCCACACTTGGTTATAGTAAAAATCACCTTTATTTCTAAACCAAGCTTTCTATAAAACATTGGTTGCTCTTTTTCTCTTTTTGGAAGAACAAACCTTGTGTATTTCCAAGGCCTTTCGGCACAGATCCTTGTACCGAATCTCGTTTCGATAGGGTGGGAGAGTTTGCTTGGCAGGGTGCCCGCTGCTCGGTTCCTGCTGATGGGGAGGGACTGGAAGGTGAGGCAGGGATTCCACCGCAGTTCTGGTTCAGGTTGCTTTTAGGTGAGATGAAGCTTTTTCTGACACATATTAGGAAAACCACATGAAAAATCCAACAACAAACCTGAGCCAAATCTAGAACCACGAAGTGGGAAGCTTTTCCTGGCTCGACATGCTTTCAGGGGAGCATGAGGAAAAGTCCTTTCTGTCCACCTGAATGGGCCCATTGTGGGGAAACACGCTGGCTTTGTGATTTGCAAACCTAGTTCTCCCCTCTGTTGGTTTGGGCTCTGGACGTCCCTCGCCATCCCTCCAGCAGACGTGGCAGAGGGAACCTTTGCCAGAGGTGCTGGTTGGGCAACTGCAGGTGGAACATCTTCATCTGCTGCTTGGATACTCAGCAGTTTGTCTGCTGAAGCCCGGCGTCGGTAATCGAAGCTGCGAGGACAGTTTGTGAGCCAAAACCACAGGAACTGTGTTAGGTCCCGACGCTGTAAAACACATAAATGCCTGAAGGAGTCTGCCTGTTGCCTGGCCAGAAAACACACGGTCCTGTTTCAGGGCTGCGTGCTCAATGTTTGTGTGTAGGTGAGGTGGTGGAGGTCACTGCAGTAGCTCTAAAAGAAACCCTAATTATACAGAAACCTAAGTCATATTTGTGCATTATTTGCATATTTTGCATTATTATTTTGCATTGTTGTTTTCATAGAATCATAGAATCACCCGAGTTGGGAGGGACCCAAAAGGATCATTGAGTCCAACTCCTGTCCCTACACAGGACTCTCCCAACATGACGCGCGTGGCCTGGGTTAGTAGAAAGAAGGCATCTAATTTTATTTTAGATCTAACCTTACAAAAAGGCTGAGCAGGCCTTTTGGGCTGTTGTGGATTGCGTGCTCTGTCTTGGCATGCGGATGATCGTGGGTCTTTGAGCCCTGTATCGGAACAATGCTGTATTCAGGAGGCTCCGGCAGCGTTCACAGATCAGCACTGGGCACGAGCTTAACAAATGCAGAATATTCCTTTACAGCCGAACAATGAAGCATCTGAGCATCAGCATCTCACGGCCAGCTGACCGCAAAAGGACTCTGCAAGCAGCTACAAAGCAAACCCGTGAACCGCTGTGATTGTTCCGTGGCGGCCAGGCTTGTGGAATAAATAGAGGTGGAGGTAGACAGCGGTTTCTGTTGTGCAGCGTGTTCAGGAAATTGGGAAGGGGTAACAGTGCAAGGAATATGGCTTAGAAGATAAGGTTGAAAGTCATCATCAGTGCAGTTGCTGATGTGGCTTCTGGGTTGGTTTGTTGATACAAGGACGCTGTTGTGCCAGGTGAATGGGTTTTGTTTCCTGAGGTTACTGGAGAAGTTAGGAGGAATTCGCAGGCTCTCAGGCTTGGTCGTTGCTTTTCTACCTATTTCTTGGTCTTTCTGTTGGGTTGCAGGGTTTTATAGTTCTTCAGCATCCCTTGAAAGGTTGTTTCACAGCAGTATGAGCTTGTCCTTTCCTGGGCTCTGTTTGGGCACACTGACCGTGCACAGTTCATGCCCCACTGAACCAGGGCAATGGAATCGGACAGCATCTTCTGCACGGTGCAGACCTGTCCAGCCACCAGTCTGGTTTTTGCCTTTCATGCTGCAATTCTGTCCACCAACACATTTGCAGGTACCGTACCTGCGCTGTTTAATCCAATGAACAAAGCTGAACACCCAGAACTGAAGGCTGAGATAAACATGGGAGGTTACAGCTAATATGGACACGGGGTTTGGAAAGTGGAGGTAGCGAATGAGGTCTTTTTTTAAGTGCCTGAATTCTGTGACATCAAGAGTGGAAGGAACATAATGGACCATGAAGGTAGTTGCCGGTGAGTGCAGGAACCCAAATCTTCTAAACACACCCATAGAATAAATCCAGCAGTGTCGGGCAGGGCTCACTGATCCTTGCAGACACTATCGAAGTGCTCTTCCGCTGCTGCTCTCCTGACAGCGAGCTTTCCTTTCAAGCCTGCTTTGGCCATGGTCACTCCCTTCCCTTTTTGATTTTGTAAGAACCTGTGTAGTTTTTTGTTTAATTAGTTCTTCTGGCTACCTGGCAAGATGGTGGTTGTCTCCCAATGGATTTAAGGAGTGGTTACTTCCACCTTTATCTCCTCCTGAGTAGTTTTGAGTCTTATGCATCCAAGTTGTGCGAACATCATGGAGCTCAACAAGACTAAGAGCAAGATCCTGACTTGGGTCAGGGTAATCCCAAGTGCAAATCCGGGCTGGGTAGAGAACGGATTGAGAGCAGCCCTGAGGGGAACTTGTGGTGCTGCTGGGTCAGAAGCTCAACATGAGCCACCAATGTGCTCTTGCAGCACAGAAACCAACGGTGTCCTGGGCTGCATCAAAAGCAGTGGGACCAGCAGGCCCAGAGAGGGGGTTCTGCCCCTCTGGTCTGCTCTCTAAAGTCCTCACCTGGAGCCCTGGGTCCAACTCTGGAGTTCTCAGCACAGGAAGGACTGGGAGCTGTTCAAGGGAGTCCAGATGAGGCCATGGAGATGATCCAAGGGCTGGAGCACCTCCCGTATGAGGACAGGCTGAGAGAGTTGGGGTTGTTCAACCTGGTGAAGAGAAGGCTCTGGGGAGACCTCAGTGCCGCCTCCAGTGCTGAAAGGGGCTCCAGGAAAGCTGGGGAGGGGCTTTTTCCAAGGGCCTGGAGTGACAGGATGAGGGGGAACGGCTTTAAATTGGAAGGGGGAAGATTTAGATTGGCCATTGGGAAGAAATCCTTCACACTGAGGGTGGGGAGGCCCTGGCCCAGGTTGCCCAGAGCAGTGGTGGCTGCCCCATCCCTGGAGGTGTTCCAGGCCAGGTTGGATGGGGCTTGGAGCCCCCTGATGCAGTGGGAGGTGTCCCTGCCCATGGCAGGGGGTGGCACTGGATGGGCTTTGAGGTCCCTTCCAAATGATTCTGTGATGAAGTTGGTTCTCTTACACGACAAGCTCTTCTACACGTGTCCAGTTGACTTCACTTGTGATGGGAGCAGAGAGCTCAAAAGTTGAGTAGGTTGTTCTTTCTTTTTCTTTCCCTTTTCACTGTCCTTTTATAGATGATGTGCTTTTATTTGACAGACGTGGGTAGATTGCAGTCTCTTGGTTGTTGCTGTCTGAAACCTGTTCTCTTTCCTGGGTAGATAAAGCATCGTAATTCGGCCTTGGGAGGTCATTCAGGACAACCCCCTGCTCAAAGCAGAGCGACGTGGTTGCTGCATTGGGATTTTATGTGTTCCAGCCAGACTTTTCACTGATGGAGTAAAATACTGCCCTTAGAAAAGAAATCAGGAGCAAGCATCTTTCCTCCACCTGTGCTCGAGAGCAGCTTCCTTACGTGTGGACTGGAATGAACCCAACGCATTGTGTTGTCCATGGGAGCTTTTCGAAGAGCCTCCTTTTGTCTCATTATCCATTTCAAGTCTGCTTATGCCTTCTGCCACACTTCTGGATGTGGAAAAGGAGTGCGCAGAGCTTCCCTGCTGTCGGAGAGAGCTCGGTCTGACGCAAACAGAGAGAGGTCAGCGACTCCTGGATTTAGTGGTTGGGTGTTTTTCAGCGCAGGATTCGTACTTCGACTTCATGTTTAAGGAGAGGGATTTCAGCGTTATTCCAGTGTCTCGCTAGCCAGCTGCATTTCACAGTTTTAGCCTTTATTAGCGCTCAGCGTTCGTTTTCCCTTTCCCTGCCCTCACCCAGTGGGTTTGCAAAGCTGCAGGGATGGCTCAAGGCTGAACCAGCCTTGTCGAATTCCAGGCCCTTTGCTAAGCTGGGTTTGCTGGGGGAGATGTGGCACCGGACACTCACCGGTTACTGCTTCCTTTTGAAAAAAAAATTACTTCATGGCAAAGGACTCTCTTAACCTCATTTCCAAAGCTGATTGTGAAAATTGGAGATGAACGAAGTGTTCCTCACCCTGCCCTCGTTGCTCCCTCCGTACAGGAAAGGAGTGGTGCAGCACACGCACCGAATGGCATTTCCTATTCTATTAAGCTGGCAGCATCTGAAAACCCAGTCCAGGCAGGACAACTGCGAGCAAGAATTTCACCTGCACATTAAAAAAACTTAAATTCAAATTTTTCTGGCCCTTAGGATGATTCAGAACATTGCAGAGTTTTTTATTGCGAGTCGTGACAGACGGGGATTGTTTTCCTAGCGCAGGGAGGGAGTCCTGACTGGACACTTTTTTCGTCTGTTTTTCCAAGTGCAGCAAGAATATTTTAGCTGCAGTTCTGCCAACGCAAATCCTGTTTATCCGAGTTCTCTTGTGAGGAGGATGGTTTGCTCTAATACAGTTTGTGAGCAAATCGCTGAAAGATTTGAAAGTCGTTCTTTCCTTCTTGACTGCTGAGTTTATCTCAAGATTTACCTAAAATAAGGTCTTTAAGTAGCACTGAATGCTCAGTACGGACCTGGTATCCCATAGAAAAGGCACGACTGTCTCACGTACGCAGGGCGAAGTGTGCTTAAGCAAAGTCATCTTGCATCCCAAAGCAGCAGCAGCAGAATTGTTCCTTTGTCAGTCCAGCTGCCTGTACATTCTTGCATTTAAAACAGGTAAATACCATTTCCCTGCCAGAAACCTACTTCAATTCCCTTCCTTAGTGAACATATCCTAAAGGCTCATCCTTGACCATCCACATACATCTCTGCGCCAGCACCGGTTTAATTAATGTTTTCATGTGTGTCTGCCAAGAGAATGGAGTCGAAGCCTGCAGGAATGAGCTTGTAATGTAGAAAAACATATGGAGAAGAAATAACGAAGAACTGGGGACCCCCCCCTTGGGGGAATAACCCAAATCACGGCAGGTGTTTGCGACACCCTCCTCTCCTGCGTGCCAGAGCAGTGCAGCTGCTGGGTCGTCCTTCCCGGAAGGAAAAGCAATACGCTCACGTTAAATATTCCACTCTGATTTGTGCTTTGGGGTTAATGGGAGAAGCTGGAAATAGGTAATAGTTTGAGAACAACCTTTTAGCCCTCCACGGCGCTACGTTAGCTGCTGACTGTCTAGTGCAGGTTGATGCGTTTCAGGCACTGCTCCATCCCTCCCAAATTGTTTGCTTTTGCTTTATTTGTGAACGTTTCCTTTGCTTCAAACCCGTGCTGGAGGTCTAAGTGCAAGCCTGCCTTCAGCTGCTGCCTGCGTGGAGACATCTTGGCGTGAGGACGGGCCGGTTCTGGAGCATCCGTGTAGCACCAGGGAGCTTCACTGAGCACCTGCTGCCACAGGAGAGCTTTGGGGTGTCTGCGTGTAGGTACCAAAGTGTGGTGTCTGCTGTGATCAGTGGGGGGAAAGGAGCGGTTGCAGATGGGAGAAGGTCTTCTCCCAGGAGAAAATGATCGATAATACCAATAGCTACTGCTGAGCTCTCTTAAAATAGCAGAAAGTGAAGGGTCTGAGGGGAAGGCGTATGAGGAGAGGCTGAAGTCCCTTGGTCTGTTCAGCTGGAGAAGAGGAGGCCGAGGGGATCTCATGGCTGTTCCCTGCCTTCTCCCAAGGGAGGGAGGGGAAACAGGAGCTGAGCTCTTCTCTCTGGTGACCCATGATGGGACTGGAGGGGATGGCAGGAAGATGCCAGGGGAGGGTTAGGTTGGACCTTAGGAAGAGGTTCTTCCCCCAGCAGGTGTTGGAGCACTGGAACAGCTCCCCAGGGAAGCAGTTGTGACACCGGCTCTGCCAGCATTCCAGAAGGGTTTGGCCAATGCCCTCAGTCCCTCGGTGTGAGCGTTGGGGTGTCCTGTGCAGGGACAGGAGCTGGACTCCAGGATCCTTTTGGATCCCTTCCAACTTGGGTCATCCTACGATTCTGTGAAATGAGACAACTGATGACTTCACATGGTTTTTCCAGCCGTTGCTCTGCTCCTCAGCTATTGCACAGATGGAGGGGAAGACGGGCACAGTGTGGTTCTGCGGAGCCATTTCTCACCTCAGCGAGGCCCAGCCTGCGATCTGACTGCAGACGTTCCCTGGGAGCTGGCGGGGGTGTCTCAGCCTGTTTGCTGGGTTCTGGAAATAGCAGTGAGCCTGCGGTCTGCGATCCCGGCGAGCTTCTGTTTATCTTTTTGGTACAGAAGAGTCACTGTGTAAATGATTAATTAGAAATCCCTTTAGAATTGGAATTGCAGCGTTCGGAGTGGAGATTGAATGGTAGGGTGCCTTTGTTTAACGGCCTGCGTTCTGCAGATGTTGTTTTGGAGTACGAGTTCCAAGTGTTGCCAGCTCACTCTTTTCTTTATTTTTACTGAGTGCATTTGAAGTTGCATCATTTCCTCGGTAAGAACAGTTTTATTTTTGAGTGGCATGTTTGTCAGGTGGGAGAAATCCTAAATGTGAGTGCTCTCTGGTGGTGAGGATTTCTGCTTCAGCTTTGCTTTCTGCAGTCTGTTTTCCATTGACAGTTGGATGTGAACATAGGATGTCGGGACTTCAAGATGTATTTTGTTTTCAACTCTTCAAAAATACAAACTGGAAACCAAAGTCTTAGCAGTCGTCTCTTCTAGATGATCCTTTCTATCCCTTTCAGTGATTTCTATTCTCTGACTTTGTTTTCTCCCTATCAATCCATATTTTAAGAAGGTAATAAAACCAGGTATAGAAACTTCTTGTGGAAGAGCCGATGTTCTTTGTCAAACTAACGCGCTGAAGATTAAATACTGTGACTTTCCTTTTGGCTACTGAGCTTGATTTCAGGTGCCGGGGTGGTAAGTGGAAAAGGCAGAAAACGATACAGAAATTATTCAAATAGCATCATTATGGGGAATGTCTTCTCCTCCAAGCTGCAGCACAAGCTGATGGGCTCGTTGTACATGTGAACTGAGGTTCCACCATGGGCTGCCGACGCCGGGAGTGTGTACAGGGGCTCCTTTTATCCACTGTGCTGTAGATGGCTTTTTGTAACAAAAATCCACTCCTGCGTTGTCGTCTGGTTTTGGCTCTTGCTTCGCAGCGGATTTAGCACAGCCTGTGCCTCCCTGTTTGGGCTGCTGTAGCTGGTTGTTTTCTTAAGTTTTCATGAGTTCTTCTTGGGCAAGGAAAACTGTGGCTCTCACACCGAAGCAATGCAGCCAGGAAAACAGGCGCTGCTGTTCTTGGCCTGCTGCTGTGCTGCTGGATGAAAAGAGGCTTTATCAGCGAGGAGGGGTGAGGAGCGACAGCTCCTTTTAGGAACATCTAAGCACAGCTCCGGAATGTTAACTGCTGTGCTAAGAAGTGAAAAAGAAATGAACAGAGAGGTAAGCAGGGATGTCAGTTGTTCATGAACTCCATATCTTTAAAGCCAAGCTTGAGAGATGTCCGTTTGTCAAGTCTGGAGGTGGATCCTCCTGCCTCCTCTCTGTCTGCCTTTTGATACAGAGACTGAATCATAGAGTCATCTGGTTGGAAAAGACCTCCGAGATCATCAAGTCCAACTGTACCTGTTCCTTTACGAAGCCACTTGCCTGAGAAACTCATCTACCTGTCTTTTAAACCCCTTCAGGGATGGTGAGTAACCACCTCCCTGCGCAGCCTCTGCCAGGGCTTTTGGTGAAGAAATGTTTCCTGATGGCCAATCTGACCCTGCCCTGGGGCAACTTGAGGCCATTTCCTCTCATTCCATCCCCTGTCACCTGGGAGAAGAGCCCAGCCCCCACCTCCCCTACCCTCATTTCAGGGAGTCTAGACAGTGATGAGGTCTCCCCTCAGCCTCCTCTAAGCTAAACAACCCCAGTTCTCTCGGCCGCTCTTCATAAGACCTGTTCTCCAGCCCCTTCACCAACCTCATTGTGAAGATGCAACTCATCCGACTCCAGTAAAACCTTTTACAAACTGGCTTGGAGGCCAAATGCTGTCGTTTGAGCCTGGCACCACCTGGGGAGTGAGTGGGTGGGATGTTGGGCTCCTGTGGGGGTCAGTGTCAGATCTGTATCCCCCTCAAAGCCACACTGGGCCCTGGTGGAGGGGCTGCTTCAAGAGGTGGGCTCTGAATGGCCGCTGGTGGGCAAATCTGTAAGTCCTGCTCATGAGGCAGTCGGGGACACTGAGCTGTCAAGGGAGGAGAAACTGAAACTGTGCTCTACTCATGCCAGTGTGCATAATTCATTACCTAAGGGAGAGGTCAGTGCTGGGCACTGTAACGGTGACTTGGCACCACACTTCACGTCTGTTTGTTTTACTTGGCAGCTAAAAGAAACCTCTTTGACTTCTCTGTGCCGACCACGAACCCTCCAACCATGCACCTGGCAGTACAGTGGGACTCAAAACCTCTCCAGAACCTTTTGTGTCTCTGTTTTTGTCATCAGTAGTGCCTTCATCGGTGGTTGTGTGCCCCCTGGGCAGTGATTTTGGAGAACAGTCAATATTTTCTCCATTGGGCAATTTGCATTTTGGGGTGGCCCAGCCCCAACATGATGGGAAGGATCTGCTGGTTCTGATGTCCTTGTAGTGGTTTCCGTTACGTATGTATGTCCGTGTGATGTGATCTCCTGAACAGAGGCAGCACTCTGTGTGTTTGGTTTTTCTTAGGCTCTCATATGTATCCGTAGAGTCCCCCCGCGCTGCTGAGGAGGAGGAAGACGAGCAGCCTGGTGGTAAACGATCTCTGTGCCCCCACGAGGGCCTTGTGAGTTTAGCATCTTCCAGTCAGGGGTGGCGAATAACAAGGATGGAGCGTGTGGAGCTTATTGGGTGCTCAAGTCCGTCTTCTGGTTTCCTAGCGAATAAACTTTAGGAATTGGGTTGTGATTCTAATTTCATACCAGGCTTGCGGTTGCTTCATGTCATTCCTTGTGCAGGTTGATGCGTTTCAGGCACTGCTCCATCCCTCCCAAATTGTTTGCTTTTGCTTTATTTGTGAACGTTTCCTTTGCTTCAAACCCGTGCTGGAGGTCTAAGTGCAAGCCTGCCTTCAGCTGCTGCCTGCGTGGAGACATCTTGGCGTGAGGACGGGCCGGTTCTGGAGCATCCGTGTAGCACCAGGGAGCTTCACTGAGCACCTGCTGCCACAGGAGAGCTTTGGGGTGTCTGCGTGTAGGTACCAAAGTGTGGTGTCTGCTGTGATCAGTGGGGGGAAAGGAGCGGTTGCAGATGGGAGAAGGTCTTCTCCCAGGAGAAAATGATCGATAATACCAATAGCTACTGCTGAGCTCTCTTAAAATAGCAGAAAGTGAAGGGTCTGAGGGGAAGGCGTATGAGGAGAGGCTGAAGTCCCTTGGTCTGTTCAGCTGGAGAAGAGGAGACGGGGGGGATCTCATGGCTGTTCCCTGCCTTCTCCCAAGGGAGGGAGGGGAAACGGGAGCTGAGCTCTTCTCTCTGGTGACCCATGATGGGACTGGAGGGGATGGCAGGAAGATGCCAGGGGAGGGTGAGGTTGGACATTCGGAAGAGGTTCTTCCCCCAGCGGGTGTTGGAGCGCTGGAACAGCTCCCCAGGAAAGTTGCAGGTGCGTTGTCCATCCTCCTTGTTGCAACGTTTAACTGTTGAGCTACCGCTGGTAATGCTAATTATAACAGACTTCTGTTGTCTAAAACATTTTTGGTAGTTTTAAACAGCATTTATCTCCAAAATATAAAATATCTGTGTGTTTTAAGCTCACTGATGATTTGGGAAATGCGGATCAGGACTCTCAAAAAGGCATTTTGCAGTTCTTGTGTCATCATCACTGTCTCCAACTGCCTGAAAGGAGGCTGTGACGGGGTGGGTGCTGGGCTCCTCTCCCAAATGACAGCGATGGGACGAGAGGAAGTGGCCTCAGGTTGCACCAGGGGAGGTTTAGACTGGACATTGGGAAGAATTTCTTCCCAAAAGGGTGGTCAGGGATTGGCACGGCTGCCCAGGGAGGGGGTGGAGTCGCCATCCCTGGAGAGGTTTAAAAGCCGGGTGGATGAGTTCTTAGGGACAGGGTTTGGTGGGCAGACAGGCACGGTTGGACTCGATGATCTCAGAGGTCTCTTCCAACCTTAGGATTCTATGATTTCAGTGAAATCTTTCTGGAGGAAGCTGCAATAAGAGTTAGAATTGCTTGTTGGTAGTGCAGTGCTGCTTGCTCGATTGTATTTCTTGAGTTTTTTCCACCTGCTAAAAACCAGCACTGCCAAGATGCTGCAGAAAATCCTCAAATGAACAATAGAAAGTGTCAGTGCTGTCACCGCATGGGGGTGGTAATGAATTCTGTAAAGCACTGCTGGAACTCGGGCTGGAGTCCATCAAGGCTTGAAAGGGTCCTTCAGTCTGTAGAGGTGCTGTGGTGCCATCTAACGTTGAGAGATTTAAATACAGGATGCAGGCAGGTGTTCAGTGGTGGGAATGCCACAGTTTGGACACTGATCTCTAAATCTACTCTTGTCCTTTCTCATCCCAAGAGACAAATGCTGTCTGAAAACTCCAGGTGTTGATCTGAAATGCATCCCGTGCTCTGTTGCTGGATGACTTCAATAACAAGTGGATGACCTTGGAAACAACTTCCGACTTAAATGCTTTTTAAAACAAACTTCACATTATTTCCTGTCTTGTTTGCAGAAGGACCAGGCTCAGGAGAGGTATCATTCAGGACTGTTTTCACAGGTTCCCAAACAACTTTCACTTCTGAGGTAGTAACTGTAGTGATGGCAGCAGAGCACCTTACAGCAAAAAGAATGGAGTTGCTCCATCCCTGGAGGTGTTCCAGGCCAGGTTGGATGGGGCTTGGAGCCCCCTGATCCAGTGGGAGGTGTCCCTGCCCATGGCAGGGGGTGGCACTGGGTGGCCTTTATGGTCCCTTCCAACCCAACCCATTCTATGACTCTATGAGTGGAAGCTGATTGCTAGGGTGGAAAGGCTGTGATTTGCTTGTTGGCTTATGTCTTGCTTTACTTCCTTGCAAATGCGATTAGATCTCGAAGAGAGTGGCTTCAAAACTTCTGCCCCTCCAGCCTGAGCTGGGCTGAGAACGACTGCAGAATGTGAAAAAAGGGTTTACCTTTAAATCCCCTTTATGAAGGACATTGTATGGACTCAGAACAACTAACTGTCAGTTGTAGAAGTAGTAGATTATATCGACTTAAATCTTGCTGAAGAATTTCCTGGAACCTTTATTTCTGACAGCACGTGAATGGCAACAGAAATACCTGAATAGCCAGAAAAGTTGGCTCCGTTGGGTTGGCAAAGCCAGAGCTGGCTGCACTCAGAAACCCAGTCGGTGTAGGAACAGTCGTGCATCTCTAAGTGAAACAACAGTAGAAATTTCCTTTGTGGGCTGTAAAATTCGAAGCCAGCCCTTGTTCCCAGCCCCTTTTATGATGTGACCTTCTGATCCACCTTCCAGGCCACTCTGGTCAGGTAATGTCCATACCTGATGTCTTATTGTAACGTTTCAGTATGGTGATGGATTGAAGAATGTACACGATGAGATGGGCACCTCGCTTGGAGAACTTATTCTTTTTGACTAATTCCCTTTCTCCCTTCGTCCCATCCTGGGTAGGTTTGAAAAAGGACGGATTTATACGTTTATCGGAGAGGTGGTTGTTTCCATGAATCCATACAAAAACCTGAACATCTACGGGCGTGACACAATTGAGCAGTACAAGGGAAGGGAACTCTACGAGAGGCCTCCGCACCTCTTCGCGATTGCCGACGCCGCTTACAAAGCGATGAAGAGGCGATCAAAAGACACCTGCATTGTAATATCAGGTAAGCTGAAAGAGCTTTGCATTGTGATGAACACTTGATCTTTGTGGAATTCCAGGCAGAGGAAGGAAAATTATTTGGGTAATGGCGGCATTTTATAAAAGACAACTTCATTAAGTTTAAAACTGCTTATTTGCATTTGAATCCATGTGTGGAGATCTTGACGGTTGTTTCTGACTGATGCAAGAGTGGGTGTCAGTCTTGTATGGCAGCTCCAGGCGCTGCTGCTTGCCCACCACCCTCACAGGAAAACATTTCTCCGGAAGATCTCATCTCAATCTCCCCTCCCATCCAGTGCCACCCCCTGCCATGGGCAGGGACACCTCCCACTGCATCAGGGGGCTCCAAGCCCCATCCAACCTGGCCTGGAACACCTCCAGGGATGGGGCAGCCACCACTGCTCTGGGCACCCTGGGCCAGGGCCTCCCCACCCTCACAGGAAAACATTTCTCCCTAAGATCTCATCTCACTCTCCCCTCTTTCAGCTGAAAACCATTCCCCTTGTCCCATCCCTGCACTCCCTGATCCAGAGCCCCTCCCCAGCTTCCCTGCAGCCCCTTTCAGCATTGGAGGCTGCTCTGAGGTCTCCCCAGACCCTTCTCTTCTCCAGGCTGAACAACCTGAGCTTCTTCAGGTACTATTTCTACTCTGGAAATTTTACAATTTCAAGGGCTAAAATAGTGTTGAAAATAAGAACAGTATCTAGAAATTGTTTCCTGTGGCACATTGGGCACATTAGAATGGCATATTGGGTACAAGAAGCACATCCCATCACCTGTCAGACCTGTGAGCCCCTGAATTGCAAAGTGTGTCCATCAGCCTTTGAGCGGAAGTTTTTGAGCGAAGAATGTGACTTTCTGCTGGAACAGACGGCCTTTCTTCCTGATTCAAGAGCTGGTGTCAGTCATCAGCTTAATGTGAGTGTGCAGGGTCGTAAGTGGAACCCACACAGGGATCAGGGAAGAAGGCAAGAAGGCTCCTGTCCCTCTTCAGAACTGCTGGGTTTCGTCCCTGCGATGCCCAGCCAGTTTCTGTTTCCTGTTTCGACCTGCAGCTTGTCATGGCTTTAACAGTGGGAGCAGTGCTTGTACCATGAACAG
Source organism: Neomorphus geoffroyi (assembly GCA_033558235.1). Classification (NCBI taxonomy): domain Eukaryota; kingdom Metazoa; phylum Chordata; class Aves; order Cuculiformes; family Neomorphidae; genus Neomorphus; species Neomorphus geoffroyi. The sequence continues at coordinate 2,054,733 of JAUMJM010000037.1, forward strand.
TCGCTATCTGGATCCTGGCACTTCTCTTCCTCGATGTTCCCGTGCCTCAGCAGCTCCGAGAGGCGCGAGCCCCGCCATGGCGTGCTGAACAGAAGCCTCTTGTCCGGCAGCTCCCGGCGCTGCTGCCCGCGCAGCCTCTGCATGCCAGTCTGTCTCCTCTAACAATATTCCTTTTGATCCTGCGTGCCAGGCCTTTCACCAACCCGTGGAACCTCACACCGCGACCGCTTCTGAGTCAGCGTGGCAGCAACGACCCAGCGGGGTTATGGCTGTCTTCAGAGAACGGTCAACGGGCACACAAATAAGATTGCTTTGAAAAGACAATAATACCCCCCTCGAGCACTGTTGGGGTAGAACTGAGATACCCTGCTCAGTGATTTGCCTTTTTGATGTGTTGTGTCATCCTTGTGTTTATTTCACCCTCAGGTGAAAGTGGGGCCGGAAAGACGGAGGCCAGTAAATACATTATGCAGTACATAGCGGCCATCACCAACCCCGGGCAGCGAGCAGAGGTGGAGAGGTAAGGGATCCGCAGGAAAACAAGCGGAGTTGCATTGTTTGTGGGTCTCTCTCTGTGGATCAGAAGGGACAGTAGCGATGAGGGATGAGGACAAGGCTGAGGTGCTCAACGCCTTCTTTGCCTCGGTCTTTAACCCCAACGGGAAGAGTGCTAGGGATACCCAACCCCCTCAGCCGGGGGATGGTGGGGATGAAGCTCCAGCTGTTCGGGAGGACTTGGTTAGTGACCTGCTCAGCCAGCTGGACACACACAAATCCATGGGGCCAGGCGGGATCCATCCGAGGGTTTTAAGGGAACTGGCAGAGGTCCTCGCCAAACCCCTTTCCCTCATCTCCCAGCAGTCCTGGCTGACTGGGGAAGGGCCGCTGGACTGGAGAGTGGCAAAAGTTACTCCCATTTACAGGAAGGGTCGGAGGGAGGATCCGGGGAACACCAGGCCTGTCAGCCTGACCTCGGAACCGGGGAAGGTCATGGAGCAGAGCATCTTGAGTGCTGTCACACAGCACACGTGGGACAACGGGGTGATCAGGCCCAGCCAACATGGGTTCACCAAAGGCAGGTCCTGCCAGACCAATCTCATCTCCTTCTGTGACAAGGTGACCTGTTTAGTGGATGAGGGAAAGGCTGTGGATGTGGGGTACCTGGACTTCAGTAAAGCCTTTGACACCGTTTCTCACAGTATCCTGCTGGGGAAACTGGCTGCCATTGGCCTGGACAGGCGCAGCCTCTGCTGGGTTAAAAACTGGCTGGCTGGCCGGGCCCAAAGAGTCCCGGGAAATGGAATTAAATTCAATTGGAAACTGGTCATGAGCGGTGTTCTGCAGGGTTCAGTGCTGGGTCCAGTCCTGTTCAACTTTATCAATGATCTTGATGATGGGATTGAGTGCACCCTTAGCAAGTTTGCGGATGACACCAAGCTGGGTGCAAGTGTGGATCTGCTTGAGGGCAGGGAGGCTCTGCAGAGGGATCTGGACAGGCTGGATCCATGGGCTGAGACCAACGGGATGAGGTGCAACAAGGCCAAGTGCAGAGTCCTCCATTTGGGTCACAACAACTCCGTGAAGCTCCAGGCTTGGGGATGAGCGGCTGGAGAGCTGCCTGGCAGAGAAGGACCTGGGGATGTTGGTTGACAGCGGCTGAACATGAACCAGCAGTGGCCCAGGTGGCCAAGAGGGCCAATGGCATCTTGACCTGTGTCAGACCCAGGGTGGCCAGCAGGAGCAGGGAGGTGATTGTGCCCCTGTGCTCAGCACTGGTGAAGCTGCACCTCAAGTGCTGGGTTCAGTTTTGGGCCCCTCACTCCAAGAAGGACCTTGAGGGGCTGGAGCGCGTCCAGAGAAGGGACCGGAGCTGGGGAAGGGGCTGGAGAACAAGGGTTGTGAGGAGCGGCTGAGGGACCTGGGGCTATTTATCCTGGAGAAGAGGAGCTGAGGGGAGACCTCATCTCTGTCTCCAACTGCCTGAAAGGAGGGGGTGGGGAGGTGGGGGCTGGGCTCTTCTCCCAGGTGACAGTGGTGGGATGAGAGGAAATGGCCCCAAGTTGCACCAGGGGAGGTTTAGACTGGACTTTGGGAAGAATTTCTTTACTGAAAGAGTGGTCAGGGGTTGGCACAGCTGCCCAGGGAGGGGGTGGAGTCGCTGTCCCTGGAGGGATATAAAAGACGGGTGGATGAGTTTCTTAAGGGACATGGCTTAGTAAGGAGACAGGCACGGTTGTACTCAGTGATCTCAGAGGTCTCTTCCAACCTAGTGATTCTATGATTCTATAATCACGTAACACCAGATTTTTAGATAGTCTCTTGTACCAATTGCACGCTGATTTTACAGCATTTACCTAACTTATAGAACCACAGAATCACAGAATGGTTTCGGTTGGAAGGGACCTCAAAGCCCATCCAATCCCACCCCTGCCATGGGCAGGGACACCTCCCACTGCATCAGGGGGCTCCAAGCCCCATCCAACCTGGCCTGGAACACCTCCAGGGATGGGGCAGCCACCACTGCTCTGGGCACCCTGGGCCAGGGCCTCCCCACCCTCACAGCAAAACATTTCTCCCCAAGATCTCATCTCAATCTCCCCTCTTTCAGCTGAAAACCCTTCCCCCTCATCCTGTCCCTGCACTCCGTGATCCAGAGCCCCTCCCCAGCTTTCCTCCAGCCCCTTTCAGCCCTGGGAGCTGCTCTGAGGTCTCCCCAGAGCCTTCTCTTCTCCAGGCTGAACAACCCCAACTTTTTCAGATACTGCTTTTACTCTGGGAATTTTTCAGTACTGTTGGATAAAGTCACATAGAAAATAAAAACAGTATCTAGAAATCTGTTTCCTGTGGCACATTGCCTGAAATATGGGTATGTTAGAATGGCCTATTGGGTGCAAGGAGCATGTCCCATCACCTCTCAGGCCTGTGAGCTCCTGAACTGCAAAATGTGCCCATCAGCCTTGGAGTGGAAGTTTTTGAGCAAAGACTGTGACTTTCTGCTAGAGCAAACTCCACCCCAACAGAATTTTTTAACATTACTTGGAGAAGAGTCTTTGGAATTGATTTCAAAGCTTATGTATTGGTCGGACTCGATGATCTCAAAGGTCTTTTCCAACACAATGATTCTGTGTATGTAAAGAAGCTGTTGGGTGCTGTTTTCAGTGGGGCAATCTGGTCTTTGCTTCCCATTTGATCGGCTCTGAGGAACATTACTGCAAACTCCCAGCTGATTTCCCATGGGATTGTGAATATACACGTCCGCCCAAATATCTCATCAAAGAGCCTTTTGCTGTTACCAAGTTCTCTAGAAATGCTTCTGAAAAAGATTTCCCTGGTTTGAGTGTGCAAGTCGGGGTTTACCGGGTTCTCTTCTCCATTTATCTGTGCTACAGGGTGAAGAACATCCTGCTGAAATCCAACTGTGTGCTAGAGGCCTTTGGCAATGCCAAAACAAACCGCAACGACAATTCCAGCAGGTTTGGAAAATACATGGATATCAACTTTGATTTTAAAGGAGACCCGATCGGCGGGCATATCAATAATTACTTGCTAGAAAAGGTAAGTCACGCTCGTTTTGAGAGTTAGAGGTGTATTTGGGGTAGTTCCTTTTGTGATGTGTGCTTTGCCATTAGGAGTTTTCCTTTTGAACGTCAGTAGGTGATGCATGAGGGCACTTGATCCTTAAATAAAGGGCTTAATTTGTTTCAAGAGTTGGTATAAATAACTGGAAAGCTGCTGAAGCGCTGGCACTGCCCTGTTACCGTAATAGCACTTTCAGAGCTCATTGCCTGAGGGTCTAGAGCTGCTTGAAGCTTCTGTGCCTCTGCCTATGTGTACTTTGTATCCAGAATGAAAGCGGAGATTAATTTAACATCTGCAAAACTCCTTCTTTATAAGTTCCCGCGTTGAGATCTCACTGGTGGATAAAAGGAGAAGATCTCTAGGTGTGTGAGTAGCAACGATACGCTTTGGAAGTGTTGTCCTGGAATAACGCCATAGCCTTGTGTGATCTTCTGGTAGCTTTGTTTTTATATATTCCAACCTTGTTTGTCATTTAAATGGTGGCCAAAAATATTGGAATATGTAAAACTCTGTAGAGACCCAGGGCTTGGCGTATTAACAGTTCTTGTTAAGTGTCTGGCTTTAATTTGTGTTTGACCACATCTGCTAACGTGCTTTTCTGTTTGTGTTTTGTACTTCTCCCGTTATTTCCCTGAAGTCTATTTTCAGAACAAACACTTTATTTTATTTAAAAACCCCAACAACAACAAACCAGAATGTTTATCATGTGATACTTTCATGCAGAGAAGGGCTGAGGCTGCAGCTGCAGTGACCTAAATCCTGAGCATTTGGTTAATATTCTTAGTATTAATGAGATACCAAGTTAAATTTGTTTCCATTTTCACAGTATCATAAGGTTGGAAAAGACCTTTGAGATCATCGAGTCCAACCTATGACCCAACACCTACACCTACACCTACTCCTACTTGTCAACTAAACCCTGGCACTAAGTGCCTCATCCGATCTCTCCTTAAACCCCTCCAGGGACGGTGACTCCACCCCCTCCCCGGGCAGCGCATTCCAATGGCCAATCACCCTCTCAGTAAAGAACTTCTTCCTAATGTCGAGCCTAAACCTCCCCTGGTGAAGCTTGAGACCGTGTCCTCTTGTTCTGTCACCGGTCGCCTGAGAGAAGAGACCAACCCCTGCCTGACTACAGCCTCCTTTCAGGCAGTTGTAGAGAGCAACAAGGTCTCCCCTGAGCCTCCTCTTCTCCAGGCTGAACAACCCCAGCTCCCTCAGTCGCTCCTCATAGGGCTTGTGCTCCAGCCCCTTCCCCATCCTCGTCGCTCTCCTCTGGACACACTCCAGCATCTCCACATCTTTCTCAAACTGAGGGCCCAGAACTGGACACAGCACTCGAGGTGCGGCCTGACCAGTGCCGAGTATAAGGGAACGATGACCTCTCTAGTCCTGCTGGCCACACTGTTCCTGATGCAGGCCAGGATGCCGTTGGCCTTCTTGGCCACTTGAGCGCACTGCTGGCTCATGTTGAGTTTCCTGTCCACCAGCACTCCCAAGTCCCTCTCTGCCTGGCTGCTCTCCAGCCACTCTGTCTCCAGCCTGTAGCTCTGCCTGGGGTTGTTGTGTCCAAAGTATAGAACCTGGCACTTGGACTCGTTAAACCTCATCCTATTGGAACCAGCCCATCTCTCCAGCCTGTCAAGGTCCCTCTGTAGGGCCCTCCTACCCTCCAGCAGATGGACTCTTCCTCCCAGCTAAGCAGTTGATCTGAACCCAAGGTGGTTAACAGTGATCTTGTGCTGCAGCAGGCACACATCTCATCATCACAGAATGAACCTGAGTTGGAAGGGACCCCCAAGGCTCGTTGAGTCCAACTCCTCTCCCTGCACAGGACACTCTCAACATTCACACTGTGTGACTGAGGGCATTGGCCAAATGTTTCTTGAATTGCGTAAGATGAGGGTGCCCTGCTTGTTGACTGAATTTCTGCAGTGGTTAGCAGGGTGGGTTTGGGCTGTTCGACACTGATTTGAAATGAATGCTCTGAAGGTGGAGCTGTCGCTCGCTCCCCAAAGCAACACCCGCGCGTTAGTGCTGGGCGCTGTTGCTCCACCGCTCCCGCAGCTGCAGAAGGGGTTGCTGAAAGATCCTGTCCATGGCCTGTGGAGCATTGGTTTGTAGTCGCAGAGTCCTGGTTTTCATTTCCAATGATTAAATGACTCTTAAAACTAAAATGACGTTTCATTTGACTCTTCCATGAGAGCAATTCTCTAGTTGCCATGTGGGATTCCTGGTTGGAAGTAGGACATTGCAGATGTTACGCAAGCCGGTCTTTTTGATCATAGACTTCCAACTCCCTGGTCATGCCTAGCTAATAGTGTTCGCAACAGCCTTACTGTCAGAAAAGATCCATTTGGAGCTGTCTCGATGCGTCCGTGTCCCAGGGAGGTGCTGGGGAAGCGGGCTGTCCACATCCACCAATACTCATGTTTTGTTTCCCCTCAGTCTCGCGTGATCGTGCAGCAGCCGGGAGAACGAAGCTTTCATTCGTTTTACCAGGTTTGTATTCGTTTGCCAAAACTTTCCTCAAGTTTCCCAGACACAATAAGGAAAATATTTAAAGCTTTCACCCTCTTGCATGTTTCGTGAAGGGTTCCCTTGTTGTTGCATCTTGGGTGAGTGCAGGTTCTCCAGCTCTACGGGGAGGCCTGGCTTGAGGAAGGAGCGTGGGAAGATTTATTTATTTCTGTCCTCCAGACCCACACGAACGCATCTGTAAATCTAAAAGCAGGCGAACTAACCAAATGCAGGAGAACATGGGACTTTGACTCACTGATTTATTTGCGATGAGTCTAATCCCTCCGTTTTCTCTCGAAGCCTTTAGTCCATATGGAAGCAATTTTAAGACACCAAGCTGACTTTCTTCTTTTCTTTGGGTTCTTTTTAATGTTTTCCATATTGTGTGGTGGTTCCCTTGTGTGTCCTCTGGGGGAACTGGTTGGCCTGTTGGTGTAACCTTGATTCTCTGTTTTGCAGTGAGGGAAACACAGGGCTGTTTGGTTTTTCCCCCTTGCACGGCTCTCCGTGACGGCGTGTTAGCACCTTTCTCATCAACGCGTCATTGCCGTCTTGGGAACTCGTTGGGTAGTAGAGAAGGGAAATGTGCTGTCCCAGACACGCCTGTGGGGTGGCACAGCTGCGGACGTGTCCGGTCTGTGAAGAGGTGCAGGCTTGGTTTGTAAGCAGTTGTGTCACTCAACAGGACGGTCGCTCCAGCAACTTCTGTCTGGTGGGCAGAGCCAAGACCGTGTTTTTCACGCATGTTGTGCTTGGGACTCCAGTTATTGCAGCTGATTCTTCATTAGCAGTAATTTAATGGTTTATGATTTAAGAAACAGAAAAAGGAAGGATTTTATGTTTCTCACTCGCTGTTTCTTTGTGCAGCTGCTCCAGGGGGGTTCTGACCAGATGTTACGCTCCCTCCATCTGCAGAAGGATGCGTCTGCCTACAGCTACATCAGTCCTGGAGCGCAGCTGAAGGTGAGGACGGTGTTGGTGAGTTAGAGGCAACTCATCTCAAAATTGTAAGTGCTCCTTGAAGTACTGCTGAACTGGCAGAGGCTGAGACCAGTATTTATGGGGTGAATACACAAAGCTGACACCAGTGTGCTGTTTCAAATGGAGTTTCTGGCTCTTGAAGCCGAGCAGACGTGTACTTGTGCCTGCATCACTAGTGCCTGTGTATAAAACACAGTCGAATGTAGGAGGAGAGACATCGCCTGTGTTGATAACTGCAGACGTAGATATTTGACCCATTACCAGTGATGGACTTTTCATGCATTGTAATGGGTCGCTGAAGCCACCTTCTGGCCTAAAAAGCCATAGGGACTCATTTTTTTACAGTAGGGATCATTTGAATTACTGAAGCATTTGTTCTTCATATCTGACTTGTCCTCAAAGTGGGCTCTGAGCAGGAAAGAAGGGAACAAACCCATGAAATTTTTAAGACAGCAACATCCTGAACACTTCAAATACATCTGGAGTTGTCCCTAGTGTTGCCTCTCTGAAGCCGGGTCCAGACAAAGAGCTCCCTGATTTCCCGATGGCTTCCTTGAGGTGCTCTCTGGCAAACAAACCCACAGACCTTCCCAGATGCCTTTATCAGTTCCTCTAGGAAACAAACCCGAATCATTGAGAGGGGAGCGGGGCAGAGGCTTTTTGTGAGAAAGACCGTGACCAGAAATGTGCTGCTGGTGCTGTGCGGCATCTTCTGAGGGGCTGTGACCGCACTGCTTGTAATTGTTGTTCTCGTTTCTTCATGAATTGCTTCTACTCTTTCGCAATAGATTCAACTGGGAAAGGGCTGAACTGTTGAACCACACTGCGATAGATTTGTGTCTCGTTGCTGCTCGTATCCGTGTGTGTACGGGATGGCGTTAGGGTCAGTTGAAACATCTTGCGCTGGTGTCTTGCACCTGGAAAATAGTGAAGTCCGTTTCTGTTTCCGTGGGCTTGCAAAGGCTTTGCTTTCCAGCAGCTGACTTCTGATAAGCCTCTCGTGTTCCAAACATCTCTTTCAGTGCTCCATCAACGATGGTGCGGAGTTCAAAGCAGTAGCAGATGCCATGAAGGTGATAGGCTTCAAGCAAGAGGAGATTCAGACTGTCTACAGAATTGTGGCAGCCATTCTTCACCTGGTAAGCTCCCTGCCGCTGGTACGAGCGGGCTGTTCTTCCGCAGGGGTCAGGCAGTACAATCACACTTCCACCAGCTTGGATTTCCTTCCTGTAGAAGCAGTGGGAAGACCTCTTGGCTGAAAAAGTGTTTACAGTTCACAGCTTCCAGTGGTGAGTGAAATTCTTCGATGAAATCGGACACTGCAGTAATGATGGAAGATCACTTTTATTCCTGTTTATTCCAGATCCCAAAACAGATATCAGAAAGTTCTGGAAGCTGTTAAATGTTCTGAAAATGAATTGAAGGAACAGTTTGAGTGTGGCCTCTCTGTCCTTCTGTCCCCTTTGGTGCTCACACTTGCCATCCCTGCTCTGTGGCTTTGCTGGAAGGGGTGGTGCTTCACCTCAAGGTGGAGGCTTGAGCACAGCCAGGTACAGGCGAACTCCTGGTTCCCTGTATTCTGCTGCTAAGGAAATCCTTCCTTCACCTGTGTTCTCCTTGGACCCACAGAGTCTCTTCCCCCGTGCAATGTCCTTGTACTCAGACCTTGCGTTTCCCTGGGGACAGAGGCACCCCAGAGCAGCAGGAGGAGGTGGCATTCCTTTTTCCAATTTTTTCTCCTCCTTGGACTAGTTGTGCTGGGAAGGGGAGGGAGGCAGAGCAGAGCCAGGCCATGCAGGCAGGGTGTGACAGCTGAATGCTGGCACTGCAGGTGTTCGGTGACAAAGCTGTTGTGGCAGCGCACTTCAGGCCAGTCCTGTCGGCCGTGCTGCCGTGTCGGCTTCCCTGGAATATTCACATTACCTTTGTGGGCAGCAGCCTTAGAGTGGGAACTGCACCCTGGTGATTCTGTGGTGAGCTGCATCAGAAATGTCACCAGCAGGGAGAGGGAGGGGATTATGCCCCTCTACTCTGCTCCAGTGAGACCTCACCTGGAGCCCTGTGTTCTGTTCTGGAACAGAGAAGGATGTGGAGGTGTTGGAGTGGATCCAGAGGAGGCCACGGAGCTGATCCAAGGGCTGGAGCCCCTCTGCTGTGAGGAGGCTGAGAGAGTTCGGGTTGTTCAGCCTGGAGAGGAGAAGGCTCTGGGGAGACCTTAGAGCAGCCTCCAGCACTGAAAGGGGCTCCAGGAAAGCTGGGGAGGGGCTCTTGATCAGGGAGTGCAGGGATGGGATGAGGGGGAACGGTTTTCAGCTGAAAGAGGGGAGACTGAGATGAGATCTTAGGGAGAAATGTTTTGCTGTGAGGGTGGGGGGGCCCTGGCCCAGGGTGCCCAGAGCAGTGGTGGCTGCCCCATCCCTGGAGGTGTTCCAGGCCAGGTTGGATGGGGCTTGGAGCCCCCTGACCCAGTGGGAGGTGTCCCTGCCCATGGCAGGGGGTGGCACTGGATGAGCTTTAAGGTCTCTTCCAACCCAACCCATTCCGTGACTCTGTGATCTATGAAATGCTCCATCCAGCATTTGTGTACTTAGTGTCGTTTCCCACAACTGGACTCTGAGTCCTGAGACCCGAACTCTGGAGAGGTTTGATGTAGTTTCTTTCCAAAAGCTCAGGTGGACAATGAGCGGGGATGCTTTTCTTTGAGTCAGGCTTTGCTGCTTCCACTGGCATTGGAGCTTTGTGGGTGTGTGGATGTGCAAGACCCACCCTTCTTACACGTTAGGAGATTTACTGACTTGAACGCAGGTGGAACAGGGGTGCATTTGGGCTGTGCTGATCGATATTAATAAAAAAACAGATTGAGAAAACTCAGGGGTTTGTTGTTTATTGCAGGGGAACTTGAAATTTTCTGTGGACGGCGATACACCCGTAATAGAAAACAGCAAGGTTGTGTCGATCATCGCGGACTTGCTGTCAACCAAGTCTGAACTGGTGGAGAAGGCGCTTCTGTTTCGAACTGTAGCGACGGGTCGGGATGTCATTGACAAACAACACACGGAACAAGAAGCCACCTATGGCAGAGACGCCTTTGCAAAAGTGAGTTTAGATTTCCTTTTTGTGCAGCTGATTTTGTACGCAGCAGTAACTCAGACACAGGTCTTATGCTTCTGCTTTCTGGTTGAGTTGTTCTCAGTGCAGCAAAGAACGGTGATGCCTGGGGAAGGCATTCGGTATTCAGTTGCCTTCGTAATTGCCCATTTTTCAGTGCTCAGGTCCCGGTAGGATTCCTGGATGGATCAATAAGTACAGTGCTTGCCGAGACACAGGAAGGCTGCACTTCATGCACATCTATTTCTGAATGTAAAGGTCGCTGTGTGCTGTCAGGGGATTGCAGAGCAGCCCCATCCCTCCCCTCCGCTGGCTGTGACACAACGTGCACCACAACCAGCAGCGCTCGCGGCGTGGGAGAGGGGAGGGAGCTGTGAGCCGACCTTCCTGGTGTCTGCAAAAGGAATGCGTTGTACAGGGCTGAATGTTTTGTGAAATAGGATTCTTGCCTTCATTTAGCACCTAAATGCAAAGAATGGACAGTGGAACTGGAACACCTAGAACTCAAGTTGGAAACCCAAGTGCTGCTTTGTTTTTGGAGAGGTGGATACTGATGACCAAAGGAGTGACAGTTGCCCTTTCTTTGCTAAGAAATCAAATGGCAAGTGAAGAGCAGAAGTTAAAGAGATTCCCTGATTATTAACATTTTTCCTAAGAATTATATGTTTGCATAGCTTTGCAGTGTGTTTTGAACACGCAGACTGTGAAGATACCTGTGCCTACGGAACATTTTCTTTTTTCAAAGGTAAACAGGAATATTTCACTGCCACTGTGTTTGGTTTGTAGGTTTCTCTAACTGGGCTCTACTTGCTTTTCCGTATTGTTAGATTGTTCTCAGGTAGGGAAGTTATTAGGCAGTTGAAAAGCAGACTGGAATCAAATTGGGAGATCACTGTAGCTAGGAAACTCCCTAGGGTTTAGACTTCAAGTAAATGAGGTTTGGAAGAAAGAAAATGTTTTCCGGGAGTATTTAGCTGAAAGAGGGGAGATTGAGATGAGATCTTAGGGAGAAATATTTTGCTGTGAGGGTGGGCAGGCCCTGGCCCAGGGTGCCCAGAGCAGTGGTGGCTGCCCCATCCCTGGAGGTGTTCCAGGCCAGGTTGGATGGGGCTTGGAGCCCCCTGATGCAGTGGGAGGTGTCCCTGCCCATGGCAGGGGGTGGCACTGGATGGGCTTTGAGGTCCCTTCCAACCCAACCCATTCTGTGATTCAATGGTTCTATTTTCTTCTTGTCAGTAGCTGCTCGCTGTTAGCAGGATGTTGGCTGTAGCTTTTGTTAGGACAGCATCTTGAATTGAGCTTTGTGGCACCACATGTTGCACTGACCAGAAAGAACTGAGACAGATGCCGGCAAAATTCCTCAGTGTTTGTCTCTTGGCAGGCAATATACGAGCGGCTCTTCTGTTGGATCGTGACGCACATCAATGATGTGATTGAAGTGAAGAACTATGACACCACAATACATGGGAAAAACACGGTCATCGGCGTTCTGGATATCTATGGCTTTGAAATATTTGACAATAACAGGTGAGCCACATTGTTAAAGCGCAGCGCGGGATGTTTTCCTTTCCCAGAAAACTCATCTCCTTTTGTTCTGATGTTTTTGCAGTTTTGAGCAATTTTGCATTAATTACTGCAATGAAAAGCTGCAGCAGCTCTTTATTCAGCTGGTTCTAAAGCAGGAGCAGGAAGAGTACCAGCGAGAGGGAATTCCCTGGAAGCATGTGAGTGATTTGGCAGAGGAGGGAGAGGTCGGTTTGAGGTCAGTGTACCAGCAGAGGTCCCAGATCTAAAGCTGTCCACATGTACGCTCCCGTCGAAGTCGATAGGACATCTGTGTCCGCGCCAGCTGTACTGCCAGACTCACACTCTGGAAATCAGGCTGTGGAAAAAGCCATCCATTTATCTCACAATATTTCTATGTTTGTCACAGTTTGGGAAAATAAGAGATTCCAGGGCTGTCTCCATCCTTGGAGTGGGCAGGTATGGTTGGACTCAATGATCTCAAAGGTCTTCCAACCAAACAATTCTATGACCTCTGCAATGCCGCACGCATCCCTGTGTGTTTCTGTTCCCTGTGCTTACGTATTTTGTCCACTTGAAGCTATTCAAGTGTAAAAAACTTGATTTCTCCTGTTCGAATTCATGGAACAAGGTGCACAGTTTTCACGGTGGCAACTGCACGCTCAGATTTTAAAAGTGCACTCTGGAGCAACTGATTCTTGTCAGAGCTCTCAAGATGAATGTGAGGGTTATTAAAGATCAGCTTCTCTGCTCTTTATTGGTAGAGGAGCAGCCTGCTTCGTTCTGAGTTCATGAGCTCTGTATTGAGAGCTGATCACTCCTCCTGTGAGTCGTGGGCCCCGTTCTCTCTATCAGACGTGTGGCCAACGCCAACACTCCTCCCTTTCGCTGGCCGGAGTCACAAATACACCTGCTCTTTGTGTTTTCCAGATTGATTACTTCAACAATCAGGTCATCGTGGACCTGGTAGAGCAGCAGCACAAAGGGATCATTGCCATTCTGGATGACGCCTGCATGAATGTTGGCAAGGTTACAGACGAGATGTTCCTGGAGGCGCTGAATAACAAGCTGGGGAAGCACGCGCATTTCTCCAGCAGAAAGGTAGCTGCTCCTCTGTCTCCTCCAAACTCGACTGCTTTTCTCTGTGATTCCTTTTTCAGGGGTAACAGAATAAAGAAAAAAAATGGGAGGGTGGTTGGGTTGGAATCACCATCAATTGTGCCATAAAGACCAGGGAGCAGCAGCAGCTCCTCACCACTGCCCAGGCATCTCGGCTGGGTTTGAGTCGCGCCTCGGGCAGCCCCGTATCCGGCAGAGGGAGCTGAAGTTATGTCCAATGCGAGATGTGCTTTATTCCAGGCATAAAAGAAGCGTGAGCTCGTGCCTTGATGGATCATGATGTCATTGGTAACCAATCGATGCGCGCTTCCAGCCCACGTGGCGTTCTTCCCAGGCTGCTCTAATGCACAGTGACAGTGAAATTATTCACACTTCTGCTTTATTACAGCACTACGGGCTTTTTCATCGTCATTGGCTACAAAACATGTTCATCTCTGACTGTACCTATGACCATCAGGCCCCTCGCTTGGCTTTGGTTTGGGTACAATGCACGAATTAAAAGGCTTTATTTATTCCTCACTGGGCAGCGAATTGAGAACGTGGTCACCAGGCTGATTAATTTGAGAATCTTTCACACTGAGTAATCAAACCGGGGCCTTTAATTTATTGATATCTCTCTACGCTGTTTGAAATACATCATTGAGGATGCTGGTTCCCCCTCCTCCCTCCCCTACCCCAGCACAATATTTTATGTAGGTCAGAAATCCAGAATTAGCGCGGTTGTATAAGATATGTGCTAAACGCTGCCTCCAGGGAGGCTGGGTATAAACAAGGGCTCTCCATGTGCCTTGTTTGGGTAGAGGCTGGGACAAAAATACAATAACCACTTGTTCCTCCCAGATGTGACGTTCTGAAAGTGCCCTTTGGCTGCGGCACCTGCTTTCTTATCTTCCACCCGCATCCTGGATGAGGGAATGATGCTTCTCACAATAGCCAGGATTTTACCAGCTGATATTTTAGGCAGAGAACGTGTTGAGAAAGCCAGAAAACAAGGGTATTCATGAAGCCTCATCTGGGTTTGTACGCGTTAATGCAAATTGCTTCCTTTAGTAGTGCTAATGATTGGGAATAGTGCAGCCTGGGGGGGATGAAGGCTTAAATCCTCTGCAGTGGGGGAGTGTGGAAGCGCTCCAGCTGCTGGAGCTGTCTGGGCAGGAGATGTCAGCTGGCAGAGAAAGGAGTTCAGTTCTGTTCCGTCCTTGGTCCCAGCTCTAAGGTGGCGTGGTTCCGTCAGAGAGGGCAGGTAGGGCTGTGGTGCAGAGCAAAGAGGACTGGATTTCACAAAGGATGTGGGGGGCTCTAAAAAGACAATTATAAAACAAAAATCTGTTTGAGTCCTCACCTTCAAGAGTCCCCAAACAGCACAGGACACATTAACAGAAAATATTGCCAGTGCCGCGGTCCTCAGTAGGGGGTGGCATTGTCAGACAACTGTTTGCACAGGCTGGGAGAGAAAGAAGCAATACTGCTATAAATAATGTTTATGGAGGGGATGATGTGTCTTCCCAGCTTGCTAATTTCTAGTTTAAATCAATACAGCCTTGAAAAAATTCACCCATAAAACTCTCAGCATCGTAATTATTGTTTTCTTCCCCTCGCATCTTTGCAGGTGTCCTTCACCGGTATCTAAAGTAGCTTCCTTCGTCCTGTCTAGAGCTGCTGTAGGAAACCTCAGCTCTCTAAGCCGGTCTCTTCTAACTTGAATTAAAACAAAGGCCGTGATTTCATTTCATAATTTGCTTTTTCAGACCGCAGCAGTTTTGTCCAAATACCGTAAGTTCAGCATAGATCGAAGCTGTTCCCGAAGAGTTAAAGTGCACGTGGCAATGTTATGGGAACAGCTCCCATCTTGCAGCCTGAGTTAATGCTTCGCTGCTCCCTCGTAGAGCGGGTTGCACACTGGTTCCGTGTGGATGAGCTCCGAGGGGCTGCCATGCCCTAAATAGTAGTGTCCTACTTTGTGTAGTCATGTCTGATCTGCTGCTGCCGGCTTGGTTGGCCTGGTGAAAGCCAAACCAACCAGGGAAAATACTGGGAAACGCTTCCACTGTGAGGATTTGTGGCAACTTTGGATGTTCTGAGAGCATGGGTTGTCCTTCTCTGAATTGTCCAGTGCTAATCTCGATCTGCAGACGTGCTGCCCATCCTGCAGTGCTCCTCAGCATCGCAGGTTCACTTGCTCGGCCTCTTTAGGTTCTGATTTTTTCGAGTGATTTTATACTTTCGAAGGATCGAGTGCGGTGAGAGGCAGCCTGTGAGTTCCTACGTCTTCAAACTGGAAAATTTCCGTCTCAACAAACTTCCTGGGAAGGGAAGAGTATGAGAAGATCCATTCCAGTCCACCTGACGTAGTGCTTTCCAAGGCTCTAGGCAACAGAGAAGGTCTAAGTGATGGAAGAGCGTGGCACAAACGCGTGTTAGTGAGTTGACCTGCTCCCTGTCTCCAGTGACGTGCAGGCCAGGAGCCTCCCGAGTCCGGGCTGGTGTCCTTAACTGGTTTTTTCTTTTCTTTTTCAAATTGACAAAGAATTCCACAGCTTGGATACTCACGTGAAGAGCTCCTTCCTTCCTGTTTTCCTCCATCCTCCCCTTTACCTTTTAACTTACATCGGTTTCCTCCTGGTTCTTGAACAGCAAAACATGTTTCACCGTGTCTTCCAACGCATCTCCATGATGTTTGCCATCATCTCTTGGTGTTTCTTTCTTGGCGCGAGGCTTAGTTCGTTTGGCCCTTCCTCCTTAGCAGTCAGTCAGTACTGTTGATCATGGTTGCCCTCATCAAGCCTCCTCCAGTTCTCCTGTGTGAGACTGAGGGTACTTAAGGCACTTGTTGGGTTGGGAATGGACAGTTTGAGAGCCATCGTTTGCTGTGAACTTTGGCTTTTTTCTTTGTATATCACTATTTCTGTTGAATTTCATTTGTCTTTGCTGTTCCTTTAGCCTCTCGTGTCTTCCTGCAGTTCTTCACTGCCAACCCTTGCCTTCACTTCCCTCAATAATTAAATACTATCAATAGGCTTGGTGACCTTCCCAGATCACAGCTCATTTAAGACGACGTTAGCGGCGTAGCCCTCAGGCAGACCCCCACGTTACTCCTGTTTCCCATCCTCCCAGCAGGTTTCTGTGGAGGAGCATTTCCTTATCTCAGCAGTTTAAACTCTTTGAGTCGTTGGGGAGGAACCTTGTGAAAAGGATTGGAGGAATCTGAGCAGATACCAACTCCATCAAAACACTTGATGTTCTGTTTTCATAGTTTTAATAGTGATTTGCCCAGTAGAGGTGAAGCTCAGAGAGCACCCCTTAAAAATCCCACCCTAGGCTTGTGTTGAGGCACCTTCCAGTCCCTCCAGTACTGGATGAGTTTTAAGCTTGTGCAGCCGACTGTGTCCCATCTGGCGGCAGCCGGTGTTTCATTCCATTGTGGGTTTGCTTGTCTTATACCTCTTCTGTTGACGTGTTGGTTGGAGATGGAAGTTTTGAGGCACATTGCATCCTCCATAGCCCCTTGCTGGTGAACGCAGCTGCAAAAAGAAAAATGACTTTATTTTCCTGGCATGGCCTCATTTCTTAATTTTCCATGTTCCTTCTACTCCACGGTCATCTATCACCTCTGCAGACCCTGGCGCGCTTCCTGCTCCTGCTGTGCTAGACTTCTTATTCCTTCGTAACCTTCTATCTACCTTGTTACTCTCACTTTTTGGTTTCCTCCTTGTGATTTGATTTGATTTGATTTGATTTTATTTTATTTTATTTTATTTTATTTTATTTTATTTTATTTTATTTTATTTTTTTATTTTAATTTAATTTTTTATTTAATTTTTTATTTTATTTTTTATTTTATTTTTTAATTTTATTTTTATTTTTATTGTATTTTTATTTTTTATTTTTTATTTTATTTTTTATTTTTTATTTTATTATTTTATTTTATTATTTTATTTTATTTTTTATTTTATTTTATTATTTTATTTTATTTTATTATTTTATTTTAATATATTTTATTTTAATATTCCTTATTTTATTGGTTTACATTGGTTCTGCCCATTTGAGCCAATCTATCTTCCACTTTGGACACAGGTGAAGTTTTTTGGAGGTTATCTCCTTGCTTCTAATATTCTCTCCTGCCCCGCAGTTTAACTGTGCAAATTCCCTCTTTTATTTTCCCAAGGCTTTTGGTGGATACCAGATATTTGCTCATAGCCTTCAGGGTTTTTAAAAGGTGCCCGTGCAAAGACTTAATTCCTCTGCCTCCCCCTCTTGGCTTTAACAAAAGTCCTCCTTTTTATATTCTTCTCCTTTTTCTAATTAAGCTGAGCCTGGTGGATTTTTTGGCTTCTCTTATTCCTGAAGGGGCTGAGCGTGTCGTGGCCGGTGCTCCTGACTGGTTGCCAGGTGGGCACTTGACATCTTTGTTGTGGTGAGGGCACGGAAGGGGCAGCGTTAGTGGAGCTGTGACTGCCCTGTGCGCATCTGCAGGGTGAAGGGTGTTGGGTGACCCGGAGCGATCTGGACCAGAACAAGAGCTGCTGTTGTCACTGTCACTTGTGATTGCTTCGTTTCTTTGCGGAGCGAGGATGTTGCAAAGGGGAAGAATTAAAAAAGAAGTCATAGAATCACAGAATCGTTGAGGGTGGAAAAGCCCTCTTAAGTTCATCCAGTCCAACCGTCAGCCCAGCCCCACCGTGCCGACCAAACCCTGGCCTGAAGTGTTGTAGCCACGTGTTTTCTGAAGCCCTTCAGGGATGGAGATTCCACCACTGCCCTGGGAGCCTCTGCCAGGGCTTCACCACTTTGTTAGTAAAGACATTTTTCCTCACATCCAATCTAAATTTCCCCTGCTGCAACTTGGGGCCGTTTCCTCTTGTCCTGCCCTTTGCTACTTGGGAGCCCCCACCTCCCCACCCCCTCCTTTCAGGCAGGTGTAGACAGCGATGAGGTCTCCCCTCAGCCTCCTCTTCTCCAGGACAAACAGCCCCAGGTCCCTCAGCTGCTCCTCACAACCCTTGTTCTCCAGCCCCTTCCCCAGCTCCGGTCCCTTCTCTGGACGCGCTCCAGCCCCTCAAGGTCCTTCTTGGAGTGAGGGGCCCAAAACTGAACCCAGGATTCCAGGTGCGGCCTCACCCGTGCCGAGCCCCGGGGACATTGCAGTATTTCTCTACGTGCCTACGTGTTCTTTTAGGTTTTTTGATGGTGTTATTTTTGTAACTAATCTATAGGCTCTTGCAACTCAATTTTGTACAAATCTATGTTGTTATAATGCCTCGATGAAAAAAAAAAAAAAAATACCATCAAGCAGTGTTTTAGCTGGATTTCGCATCCTCACATGCGTACACGAGGTGGAATAACTGTAGTTTCCATTTCTTTTTCCAATGCTTATTTCTCTTCCGTGAAACCTGAAAGCGTCTGGGTGATGCTTTAACGTGTGTGAATTTGTTTTATTTTAGCTTTGTGCAACTGACAAAACGCTGGAGTTTGACAGAGACTTTCGAATCAAGCACTACGCCGGCGACGTGATGTGAGTTGCTTTCAGAACTGAAGTTGCACCTTCTATTTCTGTCTTTCAGCCAGCTTTGAAGCGGTGCAATATTGTGCTTTAATGCTGCTTCTGGTAGGCACCAGAATAACTGTCACACAGAATTACTGAGTGCAGCAATTGCCTATCAATTAAATCTTCTGCTGGTGACTTGCGGGACAGACCATGATTTCATACTTGGAACTGGAACAAAAGGAGAACGTGAGGAGGGGGATGAGGGGAGAGAAGTGCTTCGGGGGGGGGGAAAAAAGGGAGAGGAAAGAGAAAAGCCCACCCTGTTTATGCAGAAAAGCCACACTGAGCTGATAAGATCCGGTTTCGGGATCTGGTTCGTGTGATTGTGTAAGTTCTGGCTTTAAATTCTCAAATTGGTTTGAGCAGACTCGAATACGACGCAGTGTGGACGTGAAATGAGCATCTCTGCGAGGAGCCTGCTCTGGTCAGGTCAAGGAGTTTTCTTTATGTGAAGCTTATGGGAATGATGGCACGGTGTGAGGGTCACGGGGGGGTGGAAGGGAAAGGTGCCTCTATGGGAAAGCTGTCTGGAATATCGCTGGAGCGATTTAATTGTGTGGGCTTGGTGTCGATTCCCGTGCCAGCCAAATCTGAAGGGGGTGAGGAGATAATTTAGGATTTCTTTTGCCTTGGGATTAAATTGACCTTTAATTCCTAAGGGTAACCAGTGTGATCTTAGCAGAGCCCATCACAGAATCACAGGATGAATCATGGAATGGTTTGGGTTGGAAGGGACCTCAAAGCCCACCCAGTGCCACCCCCTGCCATGGGCAGGGACACCTCCCACTGCATCAGGGGGCTCCAATCCCCATCCAACCTGGCCTGGAACACCTCCAGGGATGGGGCAGCCACCACTGCTCTGGGCACCCTGGGCCAGGGCCTCCCCACCCTCAGCATGAAGAGTTTCTTCCTAAGGTCTAATCTAAACCTTACCCCTTCCAGTTTAAAACCATTCCCTCTTGGCCTGTCCCTGCACTCCATTGGCAAAAGCCCCTCCCCAGCTTTCCTGGAGCCCCTTTCAGCACTGGGAGGCCCCGTTAGGACCACTAGATTTTGTTCTGGAGTCTTGGCTGAGAGGTTGGTGATGGACATCCCTGACTTCAGCGCGTTTTGCCAAGGAGGAGAAAATACCACGTGCCATAGTCAGGACTGAACCTTCTGCGCTGCCGGTGGCTGGAGAGTTCTGCAGAGGGAAACCGAAACGTGGAAATACTCACAGATAACGTAGTTCCGCTCAGATCTTACGTGGCGCAGTAAGAGTTGAGGATGGCTTCGTGCAGGGGTTTGGATGCTCTGGGGCTACAGTTTAGGTGGGGGGGATCTGAAGCTCAGGAAGCAACTGAATATGAGGAGCTTTTGGCCCTTTGAGCCCAGAGCACTCTTTCTGGAGTCTTGAAGACTCTGAAATGATGTCTTTCAGGGTGATGTTTCTGTGAGAACAGAGGAAGGAAAGAGCCCAAAATATGTGTTTCGAGTTCCACAGGAGTTCCCCAGTCACCGGCTACAGGTGGTCTTGCTTCCAGGCACTCTCCCACTGGAGAATTTTCCTGGACACCAGGAGAGGGACAAACTGGATCTGTTGAAAGAGGAAACTTCCTTTCTGTAGGTTTTAACACAAACGTGCTCCGAGTTTGGAGGCAGAAGTCACGAGAGTAGCTCTGCAATTTGGGCATCTGCAGCTTGCGGAGGTCCTGCTGGGCGTCTCAGCCATCGGTGCTCTTCACCTTCATGGTGCCCATAGCTGTCTGACACGGGACGTGTGTTGTTCCTGCGCTGGAGGTGGAAAGCTGGGCAGAGGGATCTGGGCCTCAGAGAGTGCTCGTGCAGCAAATTAGGGATAGGATGGGAAAGACAGCTGGGTTCTTGATTATCGTCTGCTGTGGTTGTAGGAGTGCGAGGATGCTGGTGCCACACTGCTCTCTGCACCTCCGAGGAGGACTTGGCTTCTTTGTAATTAACTGTTTTCCATGTTTTTTCAGTTACTCAGTCACGGGGTTTATTGACAAAAACAAGGACACTTTATTTCAAGACTTCAAGCGCCTCATGTACAACAGGTAGGAGCAAAAGTATTGAGGTGGCGAATGGGTGAGAATCCTTTTTTATAGAGTGGATGCTGGAAGAAACCAACGCTGAGTCTGCTGTGTGTGCGGTGCATGTGAATAAACCCATTGCTTGGGGATTTGGCCTTTGAGTATCGACTGTGACCCAAAGGTCTTGGTTTGATTTTTCAGGATAAAGTCCTTACTCTGTTGATGTTGGTTTTGCTCTGCTATAACCTTTAATTTCGCTAAGTTTGAAGTGTTTGTTGAAACCCAACTCGTTGTGCAATCAAGATAGCTGGGCAGAGATTATCTGTGCTGCTTGGTTGGTCATTAACCAGGGTTTTGGATGTCCCATTGCTGATCTCCCTTTAACCAGTGCTGAAGGTACTGAGTGGGGTTTGGTGACCACCAGCCATCCCTGGCCCCAGCTGGAGGTCCCTGTTCTGAAAGTTTAAGGGTGTGGGGGGGGAAACAGGCAAATCAGTTTGAGTCCTTTTCATACAATTAAACCAGGTGTTATAAATGCTGATTAGGGAGGTAAAAATTGCCTTTGGGGAGCAAACTTGAAATCCTATCAAAATAAGCATGTGTAGAAGTGCCCCAGGGAGCTGCGTTCCTTGATGGCTGGCACCAAACGCGCTCTGCTTCCTTTGTAAGTGGCCCATCAACACCTTTCGGAGAGTGCTTAGGGGTGGAAGTCAGCCGCGTGCACAGCCCTGTTGACCGGGTTTAAAAGCTGGTACAACTATTAACCTTATTTACAGTCCTGTTTGCTCGGTGTACTCCCTTGAACACTGTTTTCAAGACTTCCCTTTAACCCAAAACCTGCAAAATATTTGCTGGACGGAGGTTTTATTACACTTAGCCTCTGTTTTCTGTTCCATCTCTGGTGAAGACTGTTCACAAAGACCACTTAGGGTGTATTAAAGCACGTGATGGATGGGCTCTTGGATTGCTGTAACTGCTGTCAGCTTTTGTCCGTTCCAGAGCTCTTGCAATCCATCGTGGCTGGTTTACCTCACCTTCCACCCTTCATAAAAATGTAGGCTGAAATGTATGAATTATTTTATGGTGCAGCGATGCAGCTTGAGAGCAGAGAGCGAGTTTCGGGGGGGATGTTGTGGGCTGTGGCCTTGCTCTTCCCTGTTTCCATTAACTCCTTTATGTTGGTGTCAGCGAGGCACGCTCTGCTGTTGATAGATCACTCCTGCAGGATCTCTGCTGTCCCGTTCCTGCACATCTTTATCTGGAGAGAGAATGCACTTGTCATATTTCCAGAATGTTCCATTGTAAGTTTGAACCTTGCTCAAGAGCAAGAGGTGTTTTGCCCATGGGTGTCATATTGGCTTGGCTGCTGCGTTTTTGACCTGAAAACACCAGGAGAGCTGCACAGGGCCAAGCTGTTGAAGTCTGAATGTGGTGCAAATGCTGTTGGAATGTGGAATTAAAGAGACTGTCTTTTAGCTCCAACCCTGTGTTGAAGATGATGTGGCCTGAAGGTAAACTGAGCATCACGGAGGTGACCAAGAGGCCTCTGACAGCTGCTACGCTCTTTAAGAACTCCATGATTGCGCTGGTGGACAACCTGGCATCGAAGGTAAGTGTTCCTTTTTCCAAATTGACTCCAAGTTTGGATCAGTGGGGCGCGGCTGTTCTGGGGAGAGGCTGTCACCCTGGTCAGTGCTGCTGATCGGGGCAGATGAGCTTTGGTTGTGGCAGAAGGCAGCTGTGAAGGTCTCACAGGAGATTTCACTGCCACCCCTGAATAAAGAAGGTGAGGTTTGTTTCGCCTGTGACCAGTGAGTCTTTCCCTTGTGGGAAAGCCGGTCTGTCTTAGGTGATGATTATTACAGCAAATAAATAATCGTCTTTAACAACCGTCTTCTGGCAGAGGGCCCAGAGGATTTAGTTTAATGCAGGAGAGAGTCTCTGGCTTTTGCTGCCAAGAGGCTTCCCTGGAGGTGTTCCAGGCCAGGTTGGATGGGGCTTGGAGCCCCCTGATGCAGTGGGAGGTGTCCCTGCCCATGGCAGGGGGTGGCACTGGATGGGCTTTGAGGTCCCTTCCAACCCAAACCATTCCATGATTCTGTGAAAATGCAGGCAGACCTGTGCGACTTCCTTCTTTCCTCTTCGCTGTGTCAGAGGGTGAGAAATGAAACCTTTTCTTCTAGTAAATAATTAAGTTTTATAGTAGAAGTTGTTGCTTTGGCAAGCATCACTCTGTATGAAGAAAGGAGAGGAGGCCACAAGGATGATCTGAGGGCTGGAGCACCTCCCATATGAGGCCAGGCTGGGAGAGTTGGGGTTGTTCAGCCTGGAGAAGAGAAGGGTCCAGGGAGACCTTAGAGCAGCCTCCAGTGCTGAAAGGGGCTCCAGGAAAGCTGGGGAGGGGCTCTTGATCAGGGAGTGCAGGGACAGGACGAGGGGGAAGGGTTTTCAGCTGCAAGAGGGGAGATGGAGATGAGATCTTGGGGAGAAATGTTTTTCTGTGAGGGTGGGGAGGCCCTGGCCCAGGGTGCCCAGAGCAGTGGTGGCTGCCCCATCCCTGGAGGTGTTCCAGGCCAGGTTGGATGGGGCTTGGAGCCCCCTGATGCAGTGGGAGGTGTCCCTGCCCATGGCAGGGGGTGGCACTGGGTGGGCTTTGAGGTCCCTTCCAACCCAACCCATTCCACGAATCTGTGTTTCACTTTGAGGTGACTTTTGGGACCGTTAGTAAGATGTGCATGTAGTTAGCAAGGTAATAATGGGACGTTCAAGCGAGGACTTGCTGGATCCTGGTTATGCACAAATAAACGAGATGCTCTGCCTCTGAGTCAGTGCCCATTTGGGTCCGTGTCTCAGCACTCTGGCTTCTGCTGGAGCTTGGAGGGCGGGTGAGCAGTTGCTGTTCGTGGGCTGGGAAAACCGCAGTCCCTTTTGGGGACAGCACTGGGTGCAGCTGCGGGTACCGTCATCCTCCCCTTGGGTCCTCTTACTCATTTCCCTCGTGCTGCTCAGCTGGGGACGGAGCTGCACTGCTGGGGATCAGCAATGACCACGTCCACGTGTCTGCCTGTGGTTCGGACCCCGTGGGATGGCCTTGGGAAGCCTGTGGTAACAACTGATGGAAACAGCCTTGCACAAGCGGTGGTTGCTGCTATGGTTCACGGATGTCCAAGGAATCAGGTTCTGTAGGGAGAGGTGATTCCAGGTCGTATTTTTCTTAGCTGTTTCTCAAAACTCAGGATGAAGATAGGCTGGGATGTTATTGCAGTTCGAGCAGGTGATTTATTAACGTCGCCGCAGCGTACGTAGTGTGTGAGTGCAGTCTGCGCTGCCTTTCCTCTCCTGGAATCCCATTTTTCTCCTCCTGGCCTCGCCCGGGCTGTTCATGCTTAAAGTTTCCCTGTAAACTGCTCTAAACCACATTTCTGTGCTGTGTTTCAGCAGTCCTCGAACAGAGCTGCAGTCCAAGAGATCTTCATTGATACTTGTTTGGCCTTCCTGGGAAGCCGCAGGGTTCTTGCAGGATCAACAGTATCTTTAAAGCTGTCATTTGGGCAAATACTCTCCAAAAATGCTAATTTGGTGGGTAGGAATAATACTAATTTTAGAAATGAAACGCAGCCTGTGAATGCACTACCCACAGCAGTAGTTGGTTGTTTAATGTTTCCAGTATTTAAAATCATGGAATCACAGAATGGGTTGGGTTGGGTTGGAAGGGACCTCAAAGCTCATCCAGTGCCACCCCCTGCCATGGGCAGGGACCCCTCCCACTGCATCAGGGGGCTCCAAGCCCCATCCAACCTGGCCTGGAACACCTCCAGGGGTGGGGCAGCCACCACTGCTCTGGGCAACCTGGGCCAGCACCACCCTCAAAACCTTTAAAATCCTGTTTGGTTGATACGCTGCTCTGAGTCTGTAATTGGGTGATGAAACAGTTCTCTGGCTCCTGAGAGGAAGGGGCAGGTGGTGTGGCTATTCAGGTGTGAGGTACTTCCATTAGAGTGAGTAGCATCAAAGTGGTGTGAACGCTGCAGGAGCTGTTCACAAGTACGATTTTACCTTCAGCTTCTGTTTACACATTTCCATATAAGTGTGAAAACTCAAGGCTCTGGATCAGGGAGTGCAGGGACAGGACGAGGGGGAAGGGTTTTCAGCTGCAAGAGGGGAGATTGAGATGAGATCTTGGGGAGAAATGTTTTGCTGTGAGGGTGGGGAGGCCCTGGCCCAGGGTGCCCAGAGCAGTGGTGGCTGCCCCATCCCTGGAGGTGTTCCAGGCCAGGTTGGATGGGGCTTGGAGCCCCCTGATGCAGTGGGAGGTGTCCCTGCCCATGGCAGGGGGTGGCACTGGCTGGGCTTTGAGGTCCCTTCCAACCCAACCCATTCCATGATCTATGATTCCATGATTTCTCAAGCACATATTTTACTGCCCTTCCTGTTCTCTCGAGGATTCGGTCTTTCTCTGATGGATCACTTTGGGTGGTTTTCCTTTCAAGTACTGACACAGGGCGTCCTTTGGCTGACCTGGCTGTAAATGATGAGCTTCTCCAGGAGCTCTCTCTGCGTAGCCATCTCTCTTTTTCACTTTCCATTCCCCCTCCTTTTCCATGACTCCTTTTGTCTGACTGTTCTTTCTTCCCTACATCTCCTCTCTGAGTTGACAGGCTTCATCTCTGGGAAGTTATCATTTTATCAGTGTGACTGATTGGACATTTCCAGCACCAATTTGTCAGCCCTGTGTCCTTTCCCTTCTCTCATCTGATGAGCTACAAACTAAGGAAACGAAGTCTCTCAAGGAGGAGCTTGCTTAGGGTGCAGTGACTTTAACCTGTTTTATTTTCTTTTTAGTTCTTAAAAATCTAAAAATCACTCAGCTTGATTTAAAAAAAAAAAACCCCAACTCGGTGGCAGTGAGACATCTAAAGAGCTGTCAGAAACGGAGCCTTTGTGTCTCAGTATTTCAGTTCTTCCATTTCTAAAATGTAGCTCCCGGGCTTGACAGCCTCACGGTGCAATAATGGGAGCTGTGTAATTACCCCCTTGAAGAGCCGAGGCTGGTGGGATTGTAAGCACAGAATAATCTACTTTAGCATTTCCCTCAGTAGCTGTCGTTGCTGAGAGGCTTTAATTACACTGTAATTTCACTGATAGACGATCTCTTGTCTGTGCAGGAACTTCCTATGTCTGTTTTCCGAGAGGAAAGCAGTGCCTGGGCTTCTGCCTTTTGTATCCAGTGCAGGTGGGGTCGCTGCTCTCTGAGCTGGGCTGGGAGTCCAGACTGTTTGCGATGAGGTTTGTTCTGGTTTTGAACAGCAAAGACTCAAATGGTGACCCAAGCAACCGGTTTTGTGTGGGGAGGGAAGGGGAGGTGTTAGCAGTAAGGAAAAGCTATGGACTGGACAATCTGATGCCAGTAACGAACACGTGCCACCACATCCCTCGCGGCAAAGGGGTGAAATGCACTGTCTTGACTCCTAATGACGTCTCTGATTTGGTCCCTGTGTCCTTAGGATGTTGCAGTTTTGTGGGTCAAACATAGAATATTTGTGATATAGAATCATAGAATCAATTAGGTTGGAAAAGTCCTTTAAGATCATCGGGTCCAACTGTAATATCAATCTATCAAAGGGTTTATATTCACCTTGGCATCAGATGCAACACAATGACATGAGGAGAGGCTGAAGTCCCTTGGTCTGTTCAGCTGGAGAAGAGGAGACGGAGGGGATCTCATGGCTGTTCCCTGCCTTCTCCCAAGGGAGGGAGGGGAAACGGGAGTCGAGCTCTTCTCTCTGGTGACCCATGATGGGACTGGAGGGGATGGCAGGAAGATGCCAGGGCAGGATTAGGTTGGACCTTAGGAAGAGGTTCTTGACCCAGCGGGTGTTGGAGCACTGGAACAGCTCCCCAGGGAAGCAGTTGTGGCACCGGCTCTGCCAGCATTCCAGAAGCGTTTGGCCAATGCCCTCAGTCCCGCGGTGTGAGCGTTGGGGTGTCCTGTGCAGGGACAGGAGCTGGACTCCAGGATCCTTTTGGGTCCTTTCCAATTCAGGACATTTTGTGATTCTCTGACAGTGAGGGCAGAGCTGGCGTGGTCTGGCATCGCTCTGACACGGGTTACCCTGCTGCGAACGCTGGGACAGGTTTGTCCCTGAGGGTGACTGATGTGGGCATGGAGAGGTGGCCCAAGCAAGAGGGGATGGGGAGAACTGGAGATGTTCATCTCCGCAAGCACAGGCTCCTTCACAGCTGAGTTCAAGTGTAATTCAGGGAGTTCTCTCTCCACCCCACCGTTTCCCTAAAGAGCTGATTCCCAGTTGTACGGGAGATGTTCCAATAGATGAGTGACCTGGCCTTTATTTCTCGCCGTACAACTGAAAGATTATCGTACAGAGCTTAGAAATTGCAGGCGGCAGGTCCAGCAAACTCCTACTCCTTGTCAGCGATAGGTGCCACGACCACGTCAAACCTACTCGGCGCTGATGTGAAGGTCAGAAAGGGCTGCTTCTGCCTACAGAGGTTGACACACGGTGTCTCAGAGAGCATGAAGTGCAGCTGCATTCCCATGGCACGGCCAGGCTCTCCAGCTGAAGGGAAGATCATCACCCACGCAGACTGCTGATTCTGAGAGCTGGCAGGAGACCGTGGAGTGAACCAAGAGCTTGGAAAACCTTCTTACCTTCAGTGCAGAGAGAATTTTCGGGAGAAAGGCAAAAAAGTTAGTATGTAAATCTCTTTCAACTCTTTAAATTGTACCAGGACATTATGTTTCACGTTCTCTCCTTAAGGAAAGGAGAACAAATAGAGAAGGTATGGATTGTGTTGAATTACTGTGGTAGAAGAAAGTGCTCAGTGAGCTGGTTGAGTCCCCATCCCTGGAGGTGTTTGAAAGATGGGTGGATGAGTTTGAGGGATGTGGTTTAGATAGTGAACAGGTACGGTTGGACTCGATGATCTCAGAGGTCTTTTCCAACCAGATGATTCTACGATTCTATGACCTTGGTAGAAGACTTGATACAGAGCAGAGCTGTTGTTTGGAGTCCAGGGGAAGCTGATTCCTAGTGTTCCTTCCTTTGAGCCCACCGCTCTCCGAGGATGTGAAAAAAAGAGCAGGATGCAGGGAGCGCTGCCTCACCAGGGGCTTTGCCCATTGTTTGGAAGCGGGATGGTTTTCTCCACTGGGTGAGGCTTTACCTTGGTCTCCCTGCTGAGGAAAGGAGCTGACCAATACATGAAAGAGCTCTCCTGACTCGTTGTGGGGGGAGGTGAAGTCACCAGGGGAGAAGAGAGATGGTGTTAGGACATCTATTGCCCACGCATCCTTCCATTAACCCACGCGCTCTCCATGCCTACTCCGTGCACTCCTGGGTTGGGGCATGGAGGGTTGGCAGCACGGGATGGAGTTGGCTTAGATTTTACTCTCCTCGGTGCCGTACATTCCAACCCCAAGGATAACCTTCCAGGAGAAAAGCACAGCTTGATGCTACTGATCGCGTGCTTAAGAGAGCGGGGAATTGTTCCAGTCCAACCCCTTCCGCAGAAGGTCCACGGGCATTTATCAGCCTCTGGGATAAGAGGCTCCCCTTTTCCAAGGCTCCGTATCTCGCCCTGGTCATTACTCACATTTAACCTATTCCTACTCGTTGGGGTGTGGGAGCTCCGGGTGCCCCTCGTTAGTGCCGCGGGTCTTCAGGTTGTGGCTGGACTGGCCAGGGTGTTCAAGGATGATCCTGTTTCTTCAATGTTACTGAAGGGAAAAGAGCAGTTTGGGACCTTGCATATTATCCTGAGATTAGGTAAGTGACCTCAAATCGTAGAAACAGGGCTAAATCATAGATCAGCCCTATTTTCTAGGACTTGTGGGGACCTTGGGAATTCATCTCCTGTTTGAGGACAGCTCTGCCTTTTCTATGCAGGTGCTTGTTCAGGCTGTTCCTCTCCGGCGATAGAGGTTCCTCTCCGGTGATAGCGGTTCCCCTCCTGCCTGCAGGCTTTCTGCTCCCACTCCTTCTTCTCCCGGTGCCTCGTTTGAATGTTTATACTGTAGTTAAAACCACTGCAGTTTTGTCCTAAACCTGAATATTTACTTTTCTTCACAGAATCATACAATGGTTTGGGCTGGAAGGGACCTTAAAACTCATCCTGTTCCAACTCCTTTATCATCATGTAGACATTCTGTAAACTGACTTTTTAAATACTGCAGTTTGGGTGCATCTTTGATATCCTCTGAAGTGAATCTCTGTGATTTTGTGACTTTCTGAGCTGACTGGGACCCTCGTCTGCGTTCTCTCCTTGGCTGATGATGAGACTGGTGGGCAGTAGGCTCTGCCAGCCTTCAGAATGTCCCACTCCTTGGGCAAGGGCTACTTAAAAAAATAATATGTATTAATGTTAAAAGAATACAGTTTTACCTTGAAACACTAAAACAGGCCTTTATGATGCTTATTAATTGCTTTCTGCCCCACTAATAAGGTGAGATAGCAAGGGCTGGCAATGAAGAGAAGGAAGTGAATGGACTTCAAAACCCATTGTCGTGAAAGCGCCTACGTTTAGAAGATTATAGTCACCCTTTTACAGGCTGGTGCTGGTTACGGACTGCGTTGGCCTAAATGGACATTGCTTTTAATCTCATAAAAATAAAAGTAAACATCAAAGCAGTTTAGCAGGATATGGGGCTTCTCTCAGGGGGAGGTGTCCCTGCCCATGGCAGGGGAGTTGGAACTGGGTGGGCTTTGAGGTCCCCTCCAACCCAAACCATTCCGTGATTATGGAGTAATCCATGTTGCTTGTGGCTGTGGATACTGGAAGAGCCTTATCCAACAGAGAGGATCGTGGATTAGTGTTCTGTCTTTAATGAAGGCTGGGTTTGTTACTGTCCACGGCTGTAGAGAAGGGGGCTGCGGAACTGGTTCTCATGTGCAGCCAAGGACAGTGGAACTAGAGAGAGTAACGCGCTGGTCCTGGAACAGATATCCTGGTGCGAGGGGAGGAATGTGTTATTTCCCACTGTCTCCTTTCTGGTCCAACATTGTGATTCCTGGTGAGCAACCAGGCTGGGATGTACCTACGTCTCAGTGTTTTCATGAGGAAACAGCTGTGTCTGCATGGACTTTTTTCTTTCTGAGCGCACCTCGGTTTGATTTGTCCCCTTAGGAGCCCTATTACGTCCGTTGCATTAAGCCAAATGATAAGAAGTCACCCCAGCTTTTCGATGAGGAGCGTTGCAGGCATCAGGTCGAATACCTTGGCCTTTTGGAGAACGTGAGAGTCCGCCGAGCAGGCTTCGCCTACCGCCAAACGTACGAGAAGTTCCTTCACAGGTAAGAAGGACACTGACAAGCGACTCAGCCCTTCGCAGGACAGCTCAAACATTGGGATGAGGGATGGGATTTGGCCGCCTGGCCATGAAGGGCGAGTCTTGAGTCCTCTGGGCTTGTGATCCTCACTCTTGAGCGTACGAGAAGGTGTGTTTGGTTTAATGCCTGCTGTTGGCTATGATGAAACACGAGGCAAACAGGGACTCTGGCTGCTCTCTCGTTTTGTGGCAGGAGATGTGTCTGGAGGTGCACACGTGGCACTCAGGCTCAACCTTGCTGCTAGAATTCATTTGCTGCATTGCTGTCTGCAGCACGAACGTGGAATGAGGTCCTTCCCCAGAGCATAACCCTAAAACCAGAGCTAATTAACTTCTGTTTTCTCTCCAAGCATTGTCTAATTGTTGCAGCGAGACATTGTGTGTCCAGGGAAGGGCTCGATGGTGCGCGGTGACTTTGTGTGTGTGCAGGAAGAAACCTCAGGACTTCAAAACTGGAAATCTGAAAAAGTGATAGTAACGTGACCCCATTAAAATGTGGGGTTGGTACTTCTTGCCCTCTTAATTCCTGCCAGACTTGTGACAAAGGAAATGTTTTAGGTTGAAATCTCTCTCATGCCTTCAGTCAATTAGTCCGGGTATCAAGGATTCAACCTCTTGTGATGAAACAGTAAATTGATTTTTACTTTTGTGTTGAATCAGGTGAGGAAAAAGCTTTGAGGGCAGAAAAAAAGAAAACTGTTCGTGCAGGTGGGATGTTGTGTGTTGGAAACAGGAGGTGTTGAAAGATCTGCTGTTCACAGTGGAGATTCGCCTGGCTGTTTTGTGGTACCTGAGGTGGAGTGGAAGGGTCTGGCTCACTAAACGCAGCCCTTGGGGCTGCGTATCGGCTTCCTTACACATCACGCGGTGGTTCCACTGTGCTTTTGCCCTCACATGTGGAACTCGTTACCATTTACTCTCAAGATTTGTGTAATTCCTGTTAATGTAAACAGCTGCTTGTTTTTAACGAGTGTTTGGGGAGCTCCTGTGAGCTGAAGACCAGAAGTGGCGTTTGCAGCCAGTGAACCGAATTAGCACGTGGCAACTGGTGCAACTTCCAGGCTACTGTAGGGCTTGTTCTGCTGGCCCTTGGAGTGGGATTAAACATCTACCGTGAGAGGTATCACACCCTGCGTTTGCATATCTTGGTGTTGCTCCAAATCCAGCCTGCGCTGACTTCTCTAAATTATAGAAACTAATCTTCTAGTCTGGATATTGGCTGTGTTTTTCCCAAATTCCTCGCTCCCTGGCGCTGGCTGAGACATCCCCGCTTGCAGGGGCTGGGATGTGATTTGTGGTACGCGCTGCGCGTCTTCTGAGCAGTTTTGAACAGGGGTCACAAGGGATTTCTGTTTCTTTATATTTAACAGGGCTTGTTGAGAGACTGGGAACGCGGGGGAGGCTCGGGGCCCTTCAGCTCTGGCCCCTGCGCGTGGGGCAGGGTTGAAGACAGACGTAGCGTCACTCAGCGAGAGGCGATGTGGGGCTCTAACTTTGCTATCTGTTTGCTTTACATTTGTAAAAGATTAATTATAAAGTTCAATCCCGCAAACAGATGGTTGGGTCCCATTCGGGCCGCTGGGGCTTTGAGATTTTCTGAGCCCAACCTGTGTTTTATTCTACTGATTCCTCTTAGAGGGGACAGGAGATATAAATCAGGGTAGAGCGACAGAAGAGGTACCTACATAAATATATATATAAATATGTGTATATATGAGTGCATGTATGCGTATTTTTTATATATATGCATATATAAAAGCATAAAAATAGTGTTTCTTTCTGTAAGAAAAGAGTTTGTTGCTATTTAGCCCCAAAATACTGTAAGGGGGTTGATATCCTATACGTACCAGTTGGAAGTGATGTGAAGCCCAGTTAAGACCATTGATAAATGTCCTTTTCAAGCTTTCCTTGAAACGCAGAGGAGTTTTATTTGAGCTCTGTGCAAACCAGTTTGCCCTTACCAGAAACTTAGATCTAAATATGTTTTTATTTGACCCAGAGATGCTGCGCGTCCTCTCGGTGACTGCATCTTCCAGCGGTGTGAAATGTGTCAGGACTGGGTGTCTTAAATAGATGTGATGCATTCCTTTGGTTCAAGATAGAACTGGCTATCCACAAAAAGCCCACTGGGTTTCAGGAAGGGTCTGTGTGGGGGGCATGGGGGAACGGCGCCCACAAGGCATCTGCAGCCACGGCCACGTGCAAGCGTAATCCAACACTTTCCCCGTGCAGGCATCCGCGTGCCTATTTTCAGGCAATGTTAAACATAGCATGGAAACAACACCGAGGAGGTTGTGGGAAGAGCAGAGGATGAGCCAGGTTCACGTGCAGAACCAGGATTTTTCATTACAGCTTCATAATTTAATGGTTCACAAAGATTTTGGCTCTTAGGAGAGCTGCACTGGGAATCGTGAGCCCTCGTAGCAGCCCCGTGCGTGCCGGGTGTTTCCATAGCTGAGTGCGGAGAAGGAGAAGCAGAAGTGGTGTGGAAATGGATTCTTAAAGTAAAAGTGACCTTGCAAGCTGTCAGGATCTCCAGGCAGGAGAGGGGAAGGGTTGTGGTGTCAGTGAGAGGATTTATTTTGGGTTCTCGCTATAATTAGCAATGAGCTGAGGCTTTGGGCTCGCTGTGGCATCCAGGTCGCGCTGTGCTGCGGGGAAGGAGCTGGTGCTGTTGCATGGGAGGGACAGAAGGGACAAAAGGATGGAATGACATTCCATCACTGACCCCACCACCTGTGGGCTGAGTGGGAAGTGGATCTTTGCCTCAGGAGGTCTCCAAATACCCGAGCTGTGGGTTTGCCTCATGGAGGAAGAGAATTCCACATTTCTTCGGGCAGGTTTTCCGTTCTCCTCCATCCTACCCCTTTTTTCTGGCCCCATCAGTGAAGCTGGGCTGTTCCATAGGGCTGGGGTTGCCTGGCCACTCTGCTTGTCTTTTTTCCTTCCTAATGTAAATATCTCAAGGTTGAAGGTTGTCCCAGTGAATTAATTATTGCAGAAATATGCTGAGAATAAGAAAGAGAAACCAGTGTAAAATATTGATGTGCCGTGCACACGTGTGTTGGAGAGAAGGAATGCTCTTGCCCGCAGAGCGTAAATGCAGGACCCTCTGTTGTGAGTCTGAGGAGGGGTTATAATATTCCACTTGTATTGATCAGGAAGATCCCTTGTCCACGTGCCGTAACCCTCGCACTGATAGCGTTCCCTGCTCTCCAACAGCTTATTCCAAAAGGCCAACGTGATGAACGAAGGCAGCAGGGTGATGTGTTTCCATTCCGGCTGTTGAGTGACTCCTGGAGTGCTCCCGCTCCCCAGTAAAAGGTTTATCGCGGCGCCCTTTTAACAGCAGCTGAATATTCTGAACGTCTAAACCCTTGAGATTGATGCTTGACTTGGATTGTGGGCTTTTAAAGAGAGAAGTGGTTAAGATTGCTGCTTGCTTGTTTTATTTAGAACATGAATGCAGGTACTGTTACAGTGAAAATGTCTGTTACAGATTTGATTATGTCCATAAATCTTAGGTAGAAAATTCATTGTTGCTTTTTGCAGGCGTCTGTTCATCTCATCAGTACTTTGCGAGGCCGGTAAACCTTGCAGGGAGCAGAGTCTGATGCAGTTATTTTCCTGTTTGATTTGTAGTTGTCTTAATTCCAACCTGCACTCTCTCTCTTGGTGTAAAGAAGAGCTCGAAAGAGGAAGGATGGGAGGGAAGGATGGAATGGGGTTTGCAGAGGCCGTGGCAGTCACCGATCGCCTGCGTTGGGGAAGAACAGAATGTGTCAGAAAGGGATGCCGAAATGATAAAAAGGAAAGTTTTTAAGCTCAGTTTGTTAGAAATCCATGATTCTTCTTCCTCACCAAAAAAAACAAAAGTCAAGTGGAAGGCTGAGGGTGTGGACAACGGAGCTGCCAAATCCACAGGGAAACAGCGGTGAGGTTTGTCGTGTCCTGTCAGTTCCGTGTTGATGAAGTGAGCTCCTCACAATATTTTGGCGTCTCACAAAATCACGCCTCATATTCATTTTCCTTGGATTTTGAGGATCACGGTTCCTACAGAAAGATGTTTTGAGGCTCTTCTGTCCATAATCCATTTTATTACAAATCAGATCATAATTATTTCTAAACCATGTTGAAGGTTGGCCTTCTTGAGAACCTGGGTGACAAGCTTACGTCTGTAACTTCTGCCTTGTAATTCCAGGTACAAGATGATCTCAGAATTCACTTGGCCAAACCACGACCTCCCTTCAGACAAGGACGCTGTGAAGAAGCTCATCGAGTGCCACGGATTCCAGCACGATGTTGCATATGGCAAGACCAAGATTTTCATCCGCACGCCTCGCACTCTGTTCACCCTGGAGGAGCTGCACGCCAAGATGCTCGTGCGGATTGTCCTCTTCCTGCAGAAGGTAACACTTCATTTGCAACCAAAAGTCAATTCAAGTTCCACAAAACACCTTTGCTCCCTTGCAATGGTGCCAAGTCTGCACAGGTTCTAGAGTGCTACACTGTAATTGCTGCTTATTTCTTCACAGCTCTTCGAGTGCTCTCGGTAGCTGCAGTGGAGCCTTGGTGTGCTTCATGGGCTGCAGCTGTAGGACCTGTGAGACTGTTGGTGACTGTAGAAGACGTGCTTGGTACTCAGGGAAAGCAGGGTACCAGGAAACTTAGAGGAACTTCTCTGGATGAGTGTGGGAGTGATGCACGACGGGTGTTGGAACAGGCTTACGTGTGTAAAAGTGGATCTGTAGCTGGTGGCACACATCAACCCCAACGGCAAAACTCTTGGGGGTGTGGGAGAGGAGTGAGAGGGGAAGGCAGAGTGGGAACGGAGACGGGGAAAGCTTTCCCCAGAGGCCAGCCTGAAAGAGAAGGGACAGGATTCCCAAATGAGCATCATTCCAGTGCGTCCTTTCTGGTGCAGCTTGTGGCCTCCCTCATCATACGATTCCGTTAATAATTAAGGGGGTTTTATCAGGACCTGTGTGAAATTCCAGTTGTTTGTTCTTATGGTGCTGTTAGTGCTGGCTGGGGCAGGGTGTTTTCTTAAGCTTTGAGCATCCGTATCACTGGGTCCCTGAACGCAAACCAAAGCCAACCGCCAAGGGATACAAAGGGAATATCACACTGTATCACAGTATCATAAGGTTGGAAAAGACCTTTGAGATCATCAAGTCCAACCTATGACCCAACACCTACACCTACACCTACTCGTCAACTACACCCTGGCACTAAGAGCCTCGTCCAATCTCTCCTTAAACACCTCCAGGGACGGTGACTCCACCACCTCCCCGGGCAGCGCATTCCAATGGCCAATCACCCTCTCAGTAAAGAACTTCTTCCTAATGTCAAGCCTAAACCTCCCGTGTGATTTGCACGCTTGTGGCAATCGCTTCCCATAAGAACCCGCCCCACCACGCAGTATTGGGGTGCAGGTGCGAGGCCAGGAGAGTTACAGCACAGGAAGGAGGGAGAGCGTTGCTGCTGAGGCTCTGGAAAACTCTGCCTTGGCAGCCTGGGTGCAGGAGGAACAGAGGGAAGGGCAGCGTACGGAGCAGCAAACGGGAGGCCCTCAGCGTTACAATGGGTGACACCCTAAGGCTCTGTGCAACAGCACCTGCGCGCTTGTCTTTCCTCTCTGAAGGTGGGATTTGAACTTGAGACCTGTCTGGTTTTACCCTTAGGGTAACTAATTTTACACTCTGTGACTGCAGGGCAAACGCATTCCCAGCCTTTGCTCACCAAGGTCCCTTCTAAGCCGTGGGAGCTCAGTGTGACCTGGCTGCCTCCTCAATCATTCAGGTGCTTTCTGGGGCACAACAGCGGGGTTTGTAACCTCAAAAGCAACGCACACCGGAGGGGAAAAGCTGATGTTGTGTAGAAACTGTGTTCTGTGTGAGCACGAGCAAAGAGTAACAACTGCTGACTTTCACAGCCGCAGGAATGGGGGGACTGACGGGGTCCTGGCTGACAGGGATTCGACATTTTTAGAGATGTATTTCTTAACACGTGTTTTTGCATTGTCATTCTTGGAACTCGAGGAACCAACAGAACTTCTGAACCCTTTTTTTGCTCGTCAGAAATGGAAACTGCTGACAGATGGGTATAAAAATTCTCAGAGAAAAAGCCTGCTCCCAAGCTGTGTTGTTACCAAAAGGGTCCAAGACTTTCTAAACCTGACGGTGGAGAATCGGACCCTGGAGGAGAAGTTATCCACTGCAAGCTTTCACAGTGTTGTGCAACCCTCCCGTTGCTCGTGTTTGCAATGTGTCTGATCCGATTCCCTTCTGGAATGCAAACCAATTTGACCAGTATGGAAGGAGTTAAGTGCCAGATCCAGGGCTGGTGTGGGCAGCAGGAGCAGGGAAGGGATCATCTCCCGGTACTGGTGAGGCCGCACCTCGAATCCTGGGTTCAGTTTTGGGCCCCTCACTCCAAGAAGGACCTTGAGGGTCTGGAGCGCGTCCAGAGAAGGGACCGGAGCTGGGGAAGGGGCTGGAGAACAAGGGTTGTGAGGAGCAGCTGAGGGACCTGGGGCTGTTTGTCCTGGAGAAGAGGAGCTGAGGGGAGACCTCATCGCTGTCTCCAACTGCCTGAAAGGAGGGGGTGGGGAGGTGGGGGCTGGGCTCTTCTCCCAAGGAACAAGTCATGGGATGAGAGGAAGAGGCCTCAGGGTGCCCCAAGTGATTGGACATCAGGAAAAAAGTCTTTACTGGCAGAGTGGTGAAGCCCTGACAGAGGCTCCCAGGGAAGTGGTGGGGTCTCCATCCCTGGAGGGGTTCAAAAAGCGTGTAGAGCTGGGCACTTCAGGACACGGTGTAGTAGACACGGTGGGGTTCTCTTGGTATTTGTGCTGCCAGATTGCACAGTTTATCTTTTATAAGGAATTTTGTGACTTGTGTGTATATGTATTATTAGTTTTTCTGGAAGGGCAAAGCTGAGGTTGCCCAATGGGTGCAGGACCTGCCTGTTGTGGGCTTTGTGGTTCAGCAGTTTCCTGCCTTTTTGCAGCAGTTTTCCCCCTGCCCTGCTGCTGAGCTTCACAGCAGCTTTCTTGGACTGCTCATTATCTCCTTCCAGGTCTCTTCCTTGGAAATGACAGCGCGCTTTTCCAAAAGCCTATTCCAACTTATTCTTTTGGAGCGAAACGGGGCCGATCAGTGGGGCCCCTCTTGTACCCCTCGATTAGGGGCTTTGTGGTTTATTAGTTGCATTTCCACTGGGCTCACTGTGGTTTCTCAGGAGGAGATCCCATCTGCAGCCGCTTTTCCGAGCACGTTGCTCTCCCTCAGCAAGTTCACTGGGTCGTGGCTTTAATCCCATCATGGTATGGGCAAGCTATGGAGTTCCTTGTGGAATAAATCTGCAGGGGGAGATCCGTTGCTCCTGGGTGACTTGAATTGTCATATTCAACATCTGAGGAACTGCGGGGTGACCTCAGTTGACACTGAAAGGTGCAGTTACTGAAGAACAGGTTAAAAGACCCATCCTGTCTGTGTGCTGGGAGCAGGTGATGGCTCACTGCAAGGTGAGCACTGAGGCTTCTTCTGCAGAGAAAATTCACCAAGCGGCGTGAGGCACCGTTTTGGCAGCAGTGGGTCAGTTCTTGTGAGATTCCTGGGCTTGCCTTTAGATGGAAACTTCTGGATAATGTGGACTGGGCTCAACAACCCTGGAGGAGGGCAGGGCTAAAGGGATTTTACCTCTAGAAGGTAAGAACCTGGTTAGGAATAATGGATAAACTTACAGTTGGGGTTGTTCAGCCTGGAGAAGAGAAGGCTCTGGGGAGGACTTAGAGCAGCTCCCAGGGCTGAAAAGGGCTGCAGGAAAGCTGGGGAGGGGCTCTGGATCAGGGAGTGCAGGGAGGGGACGAGGGGGAATGGTTTTCAGCTGAAAGAGGGGAGATTGAGATGAGATCTTAGGGAGAAATGTTTTTCTGTGAGGGTGGGGAGGCCCTGGCCCAGGGTGCCCAGAGCAGTGGTGGCTGCCCCATCCCTGGAGGTGTTCCAGGCCAGGTTGGATGGGGCTTGGAGCCCCCTGATGCAGTGGGAGGTGTCCCTGCCCATGGCAGGGGGGTGGCACTGGGTGGGCTTTGAGGTCCCTTCCAACCCAACCCATTCCATGATTCTGTGAACTCTGGCTCTGTGAGGGACTTTGCTGTAATGGTTTGTGTGGCACCGGGCGTGCTGGGTTGTCTATGCAACCTCTAGAATTCTTCAGGGCTTGTTTTATTGCAACAATCAACAAGAGTGACAGAAGTTAAATTCCCAGTGCGCGTTGTCCTGGGGCTTTGCCTCCCGCCCCTGTGTTCTCCTCTCCCCGAAGCAGGGAGGGGTGGATGTAAGTCTACACGGAGATGTCTCAGTTCCTCACAAAGGGTTGAAACAGCACAGGTGGAGTCATCCTTTTGTTATTTCTCTCTGAGAAATCTCTAGTGAGAGTCTAATTTACCTCATAAAAGATTTGTGAGGAGCAGACAGGCTCCTTCTCCAGAGCTTGGTTAGGGCTGACTTTGAAGAAAGCTCCGTTCCTGAAGCGTAACCCTGCTGTGCCTCACCTGCGTCTCTCTTTATCTTCCTGGGTGTTCTTCAACCAGGCTCCAAAATTCTGCAGAGCGATGGAGAGGAGCCCTTTACAGTCCTGGAACTTGCAGCTAAAGACGAGAAACCCTAATGAATCTGAATGCTCATCAACAGAGGTGCAGGTGCTGGGTTGGTGGCATTGAGCGTGCAGACGCCTTGTACAGCGCTAAATCTGTGGAAAATGCAGGATGACTTCTTCTCTGTCCTGTACTCTTCTTGCTTTGCTGTTGGGTCTCCCCTGCTCTGTACCAGCTCCTTCCAGTGTCTGTGCCCCAGCTGGGCTCTGCTGCCAGCAGATGGGGCAGCTCAGGACTGGCAGTGCCCGTAAAGAACAATATAACAAATAAAACCAGAGAGAGGATCTGCAGAGACCTTCCCTGTGCTCTGGAAACATCAAAGCCGTTTTGACTGCAATCTTTATTTCTCTTCTCAACTCCAATCGGTCATTAAAAACTCCCACGAAAATTTAATTCTTGCTCCCTTTTCCTTGCTTCCATTCTGCCTGGGAGCAGCAAAGGCTGAGCAAGGCAAACTGATACCTCTGAGATTCTATCTATGAGGAAGGAGGGAGATTAACTTGATTTAAAACAAATAACGGAGCCTTCTGTTGCATTGGAGTTCCTTAAATTTGAATTTAGGAAAAGACAACTGGGGATTAAATGTGGTGTTGTGACAATGGGCGCTTGTGTGGTAAAAGCTGAGGGAAAATGGAAAGCAACTGGTCCCAGGCTGGGTTCCAGGAATGGTTTTCTTTGCTCTGGAATGTTGTAAATGAAGGAAGGAGCTGCCCGTGGCGCTGGTTTGGGAGTGTCAAACGTGCATCTTCACGCCCGGTGTTCTGTATCGCTCTCCTACAAATCATGACACTTGAAAAAGAGATTCAGTAATTATCTGAAGAGCTTGGGTGTGTGAGTGACCCTTAACCCTCGCGGAACGCTGGGCCCTTTGTTTAGCATTGAGAAGAACTTGCTTCATGTGAAGCTGGTTGAATTGAATTAAAACTGACTTCCAGTTTCAGTAGGTAACGTTCTCTTGTTGCGCGTCTCTTGGCTGTCTCCTATCTTCAAGGCTCCTTTTCCCTCTGTGATAAAATGGTAGTGGAATTCCAGGCTGGAATTTTACTGCAGACCGAACCGAGTCCATCAGCAAGGTGGGATGTGATGTGATGGGACCGTGGCAACTTATGGGATGATGGGAGCATTAAGGCTGGAAAGACCTCTAAGATCATCCAGTCCAGCTTGCTGGCTGCAGGAGGATTTAGCAGGTGAGAGCTGTCTGGTGTTGGAAAACCTACGTGGAAGTGGAGCATCGCTGTCAGAGTCCACTCGAGTGGTTGTTTTAGAAGCACCAGCTGAGCACATCGCTGCTTTTGAGATAATTTACTGTACCTATGGTCAGGTTGGGTGGGGTGCTGAGCACCCTGCTCCTTTGGAAGGTGTCCCTGCTCCTTCAAGGGGGTTGGACTGGATGACCTGTAAAGTTCCCTCCCAACCCATTGTATGAGTCCATGTGATTGCCTTCCTGAATGCGAATGAGGCAGCTCTGATGTGGCGATAGAAATAAAAACTAACATTAAAAAAAACCTGCCACAAAACCCCGTTGCTTTTTCTGCCCTTGGAAACGTTCCCACGTACTCATTAGCTTTGCAGAATGGTGCTTTGTTCAAGAAGAAAAAAGCCCAGCCGGCACGTGCGGAATGCGAAGCTGATGAATCTTGTCAGTGTAATTTAGAGCACTGTTTCAGGGTAATTTTATCAGGCTGGTGCAGCTGCGCATGGTAATCACTTCACTAAATCTTTCCTGCCTGATGCAGGGGAAGCCAGAATTGCTCTGGCGTTGCAGCCCAGCACCTCTTTGGCCAGGAGTCCTTGTGCACGGGAGCTCTGTGAGCACGGGAAGTCGGTTCAGCTGGCCCCGCCGCATGCCAGGGTACCCCAACACCTCCATCGCTGGCGCATCCTTCGCCGGGAGCGCCAGGATGCTCTGGAAGAGCTGTCACCCGCAGCTGCAGTCACCATGGCAACATTCCCCAACCCGGCGGGGAAGAGCAGAGAGAGAACCACGGCTGACTTGTCATAATTTAATGTTTCACCTTCTCTTTCTTCTCCAGCCCCGGGAGTCCTTGGAGCACGGGGTGCCCAGCGTGGACCACAAAGGGAAGCTTTCACTCTGACAAAGGAGGCGTTTTCCAGCCCGATGATGGGCGGGCAGTAACGATGTGATGAGGGCTTTGGTTCAGTGACCCAAATAAAAGGTGAAGCGAGGCATTTGCCATCCAGCCACGAGGCATTTGCCATCTTGAGGGAATGCGTTTGCGAAATCTGGAATATGGGTGGAAATAGGTCTCTAATGACATGTGATTTGTACCATGAACCGAGGCTTTGATCTTGAGAGGCTTTGGCAGGGAGAAGCTGTGAGAGGAGATGCTGTGGCTGCTTCCAAAGGAGCAGCACGTGGGTGCTGGGAGGACCAAGTGAAGGGTTGGATGCACCCGCTGAGGTGACGGTGCCACTGCCGATGTAGCCCAGCTGATCTCTTAGTGACTGCTCCAAATGCTTCTCCCGTGCTGCTTGCTCCTGTGTGCCCCTAACGTCACTCGTCTGCCTCCAGGGAATGCATTGAGGCAAGAAGGTGAAAAACCATCTAAATCCACTCCCAAAAAGCCCCAGAGCCAGCCAAACCCACCTACTACCAAAAGACTTGGGAAGGAGCGGCTGGAGAGCTGCCTGGCAGAGAAGGACCTGGGGGTGTTGGTTGACAGCGGCTGAACATGAGCCAGCAGTGGCCCAGGTGGCCAAGAGGGCCAATGGCATCTTGGGCTGTGTCAGACCCAGGGTGGCCAGCAGGAGCAGGGAGGGGATTGTGCCCCTGTGCTCAGCACTGGTGAAGCTGCACCTCAAGTGCTGGGTTCAGTTTTGGGCCCCTCACTCC
Source organism: Neomorphus geoffroyi (assembly GCA_033558235.1). Lineage (NCBI taxonomy): Eukaryota > Metazoa > Chordata > Aves > Cuculiformes > Neomorphidae > Neomorphus > Neomorphus geoffroyi. The sequence continues at coordinate 2,095,998 of JAUMJM010000037.1, forward strand.
AAGAAGGACCTTGAGGGGCTGGAGCGCGTCCAGAGAAGGGACCGGAGCTGGGGAAGGGGCTGGAGAACAAGGGTTGTGAGGAGCGGCTGAGGGACCTGGGGCTGTTTGTCCTGGAGAAGAGGAGGCTGAGGGGAGACCTCATCCCTGTCTACACCTGCCTGAAAGGAGGGGGTGGGGAGGTGGGGGCTGGGCTCTTCTCCCAGGTGACAGTGATGGGATGAGAGGAAATGGCCTCAGGTTGCACCAGTGGAGGTTTAGACTGGACTTTGGGAAGAATTTCTTCACTGAAAGGGTGGTCAGGGGTTGGCACAGCTGCCCAGGGAGGGGGTGGAGTCACCATCCCTGGAGGGGTTTAAAAGACGGGTGGATGAGTTTCTTGAGGACAGCGTTTAGTAGGCAGACAGGCACCGTTGGACTCGTTGATCTCAGAGGTCTCTTCCAACCTTCTGATTCTATGAAAAGAAAAGAAAGAACAGAAGAGGTTCTGTCCTGCCAGTTTAACTCCACAGCGAGGTCTCCTTCCTTCAGGGAAGCATCCGCGCTGGTGAAAAAGAAAGTTGGGGACGTGCTCGTGGGGGAAACCAAAAAGGGAGAATTGGGTCCTACCCTTTTGGCAGCAGAGGCAGTGGGCACCTGGGTGCTTGCTCGTTATGGTTTTCCTCCCTCAGGCTGTGCTGTGAGAGCACGCTTTCATCGAAATAACTGTAAATACCATTTATTCCTGAGCGAAGGGGGAAGAAAGGGTGATGTGGGTGAGCATCGCTATTTGAAAATAGGGTCCAACAGTGAATGGGTGGCAGGGAGCTGCCTGCTCCAGGACTCCTGTGTCCCAGCTTTGAGACCTTGAGCTTCAGGGCTGTTGGAGTCACCTCCACACTCAGGCTTTTAATTCCCTTCCATTGACGGAAACCAACAACAAAAAGCCACCCAAAATTCTTCCCCAACCCTGCTGGCAGCACCACAGAGAATGTTTGTGCTTTGCTGAGTGCGTGAGTGACATCGATGAGCCTGGGTGGATGCAAAGCCAGCAAAACCTGCCCGACTCTGGAAATGCTGCATCTCAGTCTTCTGCTTTTTGCAGCACTGCTTGGAAATTCCCGTCGATAGCGACTGCCAAGCCGGCTGCGGAGCCTGCAGTTCGGGGTTAAAGCTGCCCACCGCTCGCTCCATCCCTGCTCAGGTTTCACTTCATTTCAGTTTGCGGAACTGTCAGAAGGGCTTTAAAAGGAATCTAAATTGATTTCCTTAAGAGCTCAGAGGAACTGAGCGATGCTGCGTCCCCGGGTCCCCCTGGGAATCCCAGTCTCAAACGATGCTTTCCTTCCCCCTCTGGAAGGGGCTTCTTCCAGCAAACGCCTCTGCTGGCCTTTGTTACACAAACTTTTTGTAGTCCTGATCTTGCATATTGAGTATTCCACGTTCTAACTCTGCTTCTCATGGGTTTGGGGATGGCTTTTTCATCCTCATTCCTGTGTATCACAGATGGACTGAGGAGACCAGGTTCTGCACCCAGCGCTACTGATGCTTCCTTTTTGTTTTCCTGGAGGAGAACTATTTTTTGTTGCGTCTGAGCTTTTCGTTTTTTTCAAAGATCCTGATCTGCTGCACCTCAAGGTGTCTTTAAGCCTCCTTTGAACTGTAAAAATACTGCCAGGGTGGTGAAAATTAAAGTGCAAACAAGCATAAATAGCATCGAGCCACTTAAACTGGGACAAGATCTTAATTTAAGATGAAATAACCTCGGTCAGGTGAACTGTGCGTATAAGAAGATGGAAGTGCATGGACAGCTTCTGTGCACGTCTTCTTTCCCAACAGGACACTGTAGGATAAATCACAGTCCCTCTGAGGGGATTTGCCACTCTTCAACGGGGATGGGTAGGGAGCTGCTCACACTGGTTATGGGGCTTTGAGGCAAAAATAAGCATATAGTGATTGGTCGGTGTTTGCTGAAATATTAAACCTGCCCTCCCTCGCGGAAATGCGTGGTTTAGTGGTGGTTGTGTCCTTTAGGCAAAGGTGAGTAACATATTCTGGGTCTTTGCTTGCTCTGTTTTCCCTTACCTCTTGATTCTAGAAAGGCTTGGCAACAGAACGGTGCTGCCACAACTTTGGAAATGAAGATGGAGCTGAATCCTCAGCCACTTCCCTAAACGGGTGTTGGATTTAAGCTGCAGTGGCTGCTGTGCCACATCAGGCTGAAGGCGCCTCAGGAACGCAGTCACGTATCCAAGAGATGCCTCGGGAGGAGAGCAGCAGGGCAAGTGTGCATCGTAGCTCTCCTTAATTCTTTCCCAGTCCCTTCAGACGTTTGGGCTTGGGATGACCTAAGCTGGCCGTGTGTTTTTGTTCAGTAGCCCCTGCTGGATTTCTCTTCTCTGAACTTGTCCTCAAACGTGTGCCACCAGCAGTTAGGTTTTGTAGCCTTCTTTGGCGAGCTCACTGGAGCACTGCATGGAAAGGTCTTGCTTTGCTTGGGTCCTTGCATCTGCCACCTTCACTTGACGGCATCACAACGTTGGAAAGGACCTTTGAGATCGAGTCCAACCTATGACCCAACACCAACTCATAACGTAACTCACTTGGTACCCACCTGTTCCTTTACTGAAGGCAGGACTTCACTCAGGACTCTGTGGGTGTCTGGCACATCCCTTCTCAGTCCTCTTTGCCCACAGAGAATTGTCCTAGCTTGTTTACCTTCTCTGTGTTTGGAGATTGCATTGGAGATGATGAAATTGCCTGTGTTTTGGTATCTTCAGCAAGAAAAACTCTACCTTGAGTTTTCATGGGATGAGGGAAGGTTCCTGCCTTCTTCTAAGGGCAGCAGCCTTGTTTTGGTGATTGTGGACTTCTCTGCTTCCTTAATGCAGGAGCTGTGGCAGTTCTCTTCATCCGTTCACGTAAACTTATCTCCTTCCTCCCAACGTCCTCCTGCCCTGCTCGTTGCCCAGGGAGGAAATTCTGTGGACTGCAACCAGGACGGGGTGATGCGATGTGCTTTGCCATGGGAGGGGGGCACTGCCTATGGGGCACCGCCAAGGGCACCAGGTGGACCTGGCAGCCCCTGCTGAGTAGGATGGGAAAGAACTTTCTTGGGGCTCTCAGGCTGAACTGCAGCAGCTCAGGCTTGACCAGAGAGAAGGTGGGCACAGCAGCGTGACGTTGGCTGCAGCCGTTGCTGAGCAGCAGGAGCTGCAAGAGGAACCCACACCATCTCCGTTCGGGCTTTGCATCCAGCCCGGCGTGCGTGTGCGCGCGAGTCCCTCACGTGCGACTTGGTTATAACCACCATTCATTTGGTAATTTTTATGTTTGTTATTGGACACGGTCTTGTTAGTGCAATCTAATTAATCTCTCTTTCCTAGCTTGTGGAATGTTGTTTCGCTGAAGTGAAGCGACGCACTGAACGTTGTTCAGCTGACTCATGTGAAAAGAGAAAATAGCATTTAGTAAATTAAGCAGCTCTTCCCACTCGCTGTTCTGTGCTTTGTAATGGGGGCTGTTAGAGTGGGGAGGCTTCGATGTAGAACAGTTTTGCCTCAAACCTTCGATGAGATCTGAATTTGCTTGAACTGGGGAAAAGGCAGGTCATAAATTGTGGTGGGTGCTGCGTGTGGGTGTCAGCCACTCCATCACAGCTGGGCTTTGCGAGGAGGTGACCCCTTCCAAAGGCGCTCGGGAACAGCAGAATTAGAGCTTCCTTCTGATCTGAGCGTTTATTCAGGCTGCGACGCCTCGAAGGACCCTGTGGCAGAGCTGCTTCTGCGCTGCGCTACTGACTTAAATATTTCATAACCTTTCCTGTCTGAGAGCCTTTAAAGCTGGGCGAGAAGGTTCAGGCCTGTGTGAATTTCTAGCTAGGTTTGGTTTTATTCTTTTCAGATGCCTGGAGGGCAGCTCGTGCTGGGGCAGCATGAAATATTGATCACGCACCGGTTCAGGGTGCTGCGAGGGAGGTGGGAGGAGGTGTGCTGGGTTACAGCGAGCGGGAGAGAGTGTTCCAGGTTTAATTAGTGGGAGCACTGCTCAAAAATCCAACACTTGTGTTTAATTTAGCTGAGCTGGGTTTGTTTGCTGCATTCTGGGCGTTTGTTTGCTGGCTGATATGTTTAGATTGCGTCCTGTGTGGGTTTTCCCCTGCGTTTGCAGAGATTGCAGCATCTAGGTCAAATCTAGATTATCCCTTTTTCCATGGAGGAACTACAGGCGAGGCGATGTTGGCATTTGGGGACCACGCTGTTGGCTGGCTTTCCCTGGGCTCTGCTGGGCTTGTTTGATTGTTTTCCTTTCTTTCGTAGAATCATGGAATGGGTTGGGTTGGAAGGGACCTCAAAGCCCACCCAGTGCCCCCCCCTGCCATGGGCAGGGACACCTCCCACTGCATCAGGGGGCTCCAAGCCCCATCCAATCTGGCCTGGAACACCTCCAGGGATGGGGCAGCCACCACTGCTCTGGGCACCCTGGGCCAGGGCCCCCCCACCCTCAGAGCAAAACATTTCTGCCCGAGATCTCATCTCAGTCTCCCCTCTTGCAGCTGAAAACTGTTCCCCTCATCCCATCCCTGCACTCCCTGATCCAGAGCCCCTCCCCAGCTTTCCTGGAGCCCCCTTTTCTTTCTAATGGAAAATCCTGAGCCTGGAAGCAGACCACTGCCTGCGGAGGAGCCTGCAGTACATGGACTAGTACACAGGATTTGCTGCTAGGGGGATGGACTTGGTCTGTTTTTAGGTTTCTTTAATCTTAGAAACTTTGCTAACAGCTCACTGGGCTTTTTAAATTGATTTTACAGCATGTCCAGATCTCCTTTTCTATTCATTTGAATTCTAAGTTATTAAATTTTAATCAAAACCCATGTGAATCAAACTTACCTCAGCAAAGATTGCAGTACTTGTCATAGGAGAAGATTTGACTCTTGGTTTGGATGAATGCTCTCGGGTTTTTTTGTCCTGGTCGCCGTTTCAGAAGCTGCCAAAGCAGCTGCCGCACTGGGAGGAGTGGAACGACGATTGCCGAGCACCCAGAGCTGTGCAGGAGGGGCTCTCTTGGTGTGGAGCTTTTCATGGTCCCAGCGGTCACTTCCACCTCACGGGCCATAACTGAAGGAGTAAAAGGGACTGTGGCAGCTGAAACAGCAAGGAACTCTTCACTGGAAGCAGACATGGAAATATGTGTATACTCTTTCTGATGTCCAGGGGTTTTGATGGGATTTCTTGAGTGGATCAGACTTTGTTTTCCCACCTTTTCCTTTCTCTCTATCTGTTGTCCGAGCCCTTTAGTCATAATTTCACTTGCTCTCTTACTTTGTCTTCACCTGACCTTTAGGAGGACAAAGCATAGAGGAAAAGACTGAAAGAGCTGTGGCGAGGCTGTGAGGACTGGAGAAGGGAGAATAGTTTTAATTTTGAATATAAAGCCTAGAAACACCCTTTCTTTCCATTTTCCATGTCACCTTGCTTGTAAGACTTTGCTCCTGAGTCCTTTATGTGCTCGTGTTCTCCTTTGCTGCGTATGCACATTGTGGAGCCGACACGTGCTGCCGCTTATTCCCCTTCCAGTGCCCCGCGCTGCCGTGTCTCCTTGGGAAGCTCTTGTAGAGGACGATCTATTCCATAGCCTGTCCTGCACGATGTCTCTTGCTCTTGTTTGGTCCCCAGGCACTGCACTAACTGAGGACAAAAGCGATTCCTTTGGAGTCTGCTCTTCAGTGCGTGCGTCACTTTGAAAACTGCCATCGAACAAGATTTTCACAGAATCATGGAATGGGTTGGGTTGGAAGGGACCTCAAAGCCCACCCAGTGCCACCCCCTGCCATGGGCAGGGACACCTCCCACTGCGTCAGGGGGCTCCAAGCCCCATCCAACCTGACCTTCGACACCTCCAGGGATGGGGCAGCCACCACTGCTCTGGGCACCCTGGGCCAGGGCCTCCCCACCCTCACAGCAAAACATTTCTCCCTAAGATCTCATCTCAGTCTCCCCTCTTCCAGCTGAAAACCCTTCCCCTCATCCTGTCCCTGCACCCCCTGACCCAGAGCCCCTCCCCAGCTTTCCCTTTTTCTGTGAGCCCAGCTCCCTGGGGTCTGTCCTGCGCTGCTCCCACCCACGCTGACGACAGTCAGCTTTCTTCTTGTGATTGCTTCACTGCCGCTGCTCTCCAGCCTTCCTCACCGTATCCTCCACTCCTTCCCACGTGTCCTACTCACACCTTCACCTTCTCATCCCCCTGAAATCCTGCTGGATCCTCCTGTTGTCCCCTACCTGCTTGGCTTGGCACGCAGTCCTGTGGCTTTGCCTGGCTGGGAGCTCTGCATGTGCTGGTTGGGATTTGGAGATCGAAGGAGGCAGATGGCTCTCGCGCTCATTCTGAAGCATTTCCAGCAATGTCACTCTAATTTGAGGCGTGCTCTACCCTGCTGTTGATTTTTCCTGAAGGATACATGGAGTTGCCTCTCGGAGTCTTCTGTGCCTCTGTCAGGGTTGGTTGAAGCTGGCTGGAGAGTCAGGAGATGTCAGGGCAATCTCAGGAGGTCAGATGAGGACAGGGTTATCTTCACTCTCGTTTCTATGGGAAGCCAGGTTAACCAGGAGTGAAAGGCGGCGAAGGAAGCATCACTTTACTCTTGCCTGTAGGAGGAATTACACGGTGCACGTGATCCTCAGGCTCGTTTGTCCTGTCCTTGCCGCAATTGCTGAATGCAAGAGCTGAAACGACCAAGCTGCTGGTGTGGAGCTTTGGTTTAGGATCAAGCTGAAAGCTCCTCCCTGGGGACTTAATTTCAGGAAGGTGATACGTGTGAGATGTTGAATCCTTCCTGAACGATGTGTGAACATTACTTGGACATGACCTTGGGTACAGAGGGCTGAAAGAATGTGGAATCCTGGATGCACAGATCCTCTTTCTGTTGGGTTGTTGGCGTGTGAGTCTCCCGTATTTGGCCATGGCTCTACTGTTGTCCTCCAGCATGGAACACAAAAGTGCTTTTGCAATGTGAGAATCTGTTAAATGCTGTGATAACTGAGCTCTGGAAATCCAATTTTTTAATTTCATTTTACAGTCCTTGAATGGTCTTGAGTTACAAACTGGCGGTGGGGGAAGAATTGGAAAGGTGTTAAAAAAATGTGTATACATGTGGTGCTTCAGGACAGGGTTTAGCAGGCACGGCGGGGTTGGGCTGATGGTTGGTTTGGATGAGCTGAGAGGTCTTTTCCAAGCTTAATGATTCCTTGATTCTATGACTGAGAGGTAACGCTCTCCCACATATCAGGATGTTGCGTGTTGGTGGGTGATGCTCCAGCATCCTTGCTTGTCCCCTGGATGATTCTGGCCCACTGCTCACAACTCCACCACGCGGAGCACACAAAGTGGCTGCTGAACACGGAATGCGTTGCTTGAAGAGCCTCCTCTTATCTGTGTGTTTACAGGGTCTGTGTTTCTGGAAGAGGCTGCTCGAGGCAGTCAGCTTGCCTTGGCAATTCAACATCACTTGGATCACCTTGAGCAGATGGATCACCTTGAGCAGAAAAGAGCCCTGGGGTTGGAAAAGAAAACTGAGCCAGAAAAACAATTAATTTAAGTGTTTGTATCGTAGGAAAAATTTGTTCTTACCTTTGGCGTTCTCCTCACGTTTGGGAGGAGCTGCCACTGTGGCTGTTAGGAAGGTCCTTACTTGGGTTGTCAGGTTATGACAACTTTATCTCATAGGATCATAGAATTGCCTGCTTAGAAAAGACCTCTGAGATCATCGAGTCCAACCATACCTGTCCATCACTAAACCATCGCTGAGAAACTCATCTACCCATCTTTCAAACCCCTCCAGGGATGGGGACTCCCCCACCTCCCTGCGCAGCCTCTGCCAGGGCCTGAGAGCCCTTTCAGTGAAGAAACCTTTCCTGATGTCCAATCTGACCCTGCCCTGGGGCAACTTGAGGCCATTTCCTCTCGTCCCATCACTGTCACCTGGGAGAAGAGCCCAGCCCCCACCTCCCCACCCCCTCCTTTCAGGCAGTTGTAGACAGGGATGAGGTCTCCCCTCAGCCTCCTCTTCTCCAGCACAAACAGCCCCAGGTCCCTCAGCTGCTCCTCACAACCCTTGTTCTCCAGCCCCTCCACAGCTCCGTTTCCCCTTTGTGGACACGCTTTTCATTCCCAGTTTAGTCCCTGCGCAGCCGAGGGGCACGGCTCGGCGGGGTAATTGCATTTGGAAGGCTGGTGTTTGTAGTGATTGTGACACTTCTTGCTGTGAAGCCGATTTCTGCAGCGATGCAGCCGAGACATCGTCGGGCCAATCTGTTCCAGCGCCGTTGTTCCACGGGGGGCTGACTGGGAGTGGGGAAATAACAACAGCAAGGGGTTGTCCTCAAGAGCGTGCGTGCTGCAAGCAGCAGGGAGCAATGTCAGGGCCTTGTGCTGTGTCTGAAAACAATTCAAAACGGTTTAGGGAAGAACTGGTGGAAGGGGAGCTCTGCAAAGTCTTTCCCAACATTCACCCCGTGGGGCTGAGGGCATTGGCCCTTCTGGAATGTTGTCAGGCTGTGAGTGCTTCCCTGGGAGCTGTTCCAGTGCTCCACCACCCTCTGGGGGAAGAACCTCTTCCCAATATCCAACCTAAACACCCCCCACAAGGAGAGGTTACTCTGTCAGAGGTTGGAAGAAGCGAGTCCTCTGCTTTTGAGGGGGTTTGGAACCCCAGATCTCTGGTTGGGGTTAAATTTGGATTGTACATACGGGAGCAGCCCCTCACCTGCAGTTCCGATGCTGACGTGTAGGATTGTTCAGCCACGTGTCAGGATTATTAGTAAAGCTGTCAAGAGAACCTTTGACATCAGCTTCATAAAGCGCGTGTCGTGTTGGAAATTGCCTCAGGTAATTAATTAGTTCTTCTGTAAATAGAAAGCTTGATATGCATCAACGGTGCTATGGGATGTTCCTCAAGAGGGAAATAAACTCTCCAGCAGGGCCCGTAGCGAGCAGTGAAGCGTTCCTCGTGTGCAGGAAACTCATTATCCTTCCAGTTTAATTCTACAAGGAAACAAAAATACAGTTTTCATCTTGGTGGATTCTATTAGAGGGCAAATACAGCTGGTGACGAACCCCTTGGGGATGTTCTCGCGGCTTGCAAGCACACAGGTGACTACGCGTTTCTCTGGTGACAGGACAGGAACAGTGTGACCTGACTGGACCCTGCTGCGCGTTATTGTGCCTGGAGTCTTCGAGTTAGGAGCTGGCAACACCGTACGATCGCGTTGGCACTGCGAGCAGCCCCACTGCGCCAGGAAGGGACCTCATGCTCATCCAGTGCCACCCCCTGCCATGGGCAGGGACCCCTCCCACTGCATCAGGGGGCTCCAAGCCCCATCCAACCTGGCCTGGAACACCTCCAGGGATGGGGCAGCCACCACTGCTCTGGACACCCTGGGCCAGGGCCTCCCCACCCCCACTGTGAAGAATTTCTTCCTAATGTGTAACCTAAATCTTCCCCCTTCCAATTTAAAGCCGTTCCCCCTCATCCTGTCACTCCAGACCCTTGGAAAAAGCCCCTCCCCAGTTTTCCTGGAGCCCCTTTCAGCCCTGGGAGCTGCTCTAAGGTCCCCCCAGAGCCTTCTCCTCTCCAGGCTGAACAACCCCAACTCTCTCAGCCTCCTCACAGCAGAGGGGCTCCAGCCCTTGGATCATCTCCATCCCAACCTGCCTCCTCACACAGGGTTTGGGAAGGAGAAGCCCAGAACGTGACGTGTTTTCTGCCTCTGGTGCTCTCCAGGCACAAATAGGACACAGCGACACCGGTGGAGCTGCCTTCCTGCTCAGCAAGTTGGGGGATATTGTTTATTTTGAATATTTCCTTGCTTTTCAGCACATGGCCAGAAGAGCCGTTTCCCCAAATGATTTTCAAAGCAATCTCTTTTTAATCAGAGTTGAAATTCTTTCTCCATACGCGGGTAAGCACGGTGGGTTTTCAATGCTGTTCTAATTGGATTTGATTGGCACGGAGAAGTCACTTCCTTTGAAATAAAACTAACGTATTTGTGAATTTCAGCAGCACAGGAGGACAGACAGACAAAAATATCCTGCTTTTCCGTGCTAAAACTGTCTTCTCCACTGGCTCTTTAGGTCTGGAGGGGCACGCTGGCTCGCATGCGCTACAAGAGGACAAGAGCAGCCCTTGCAATACTCAAGCACTACCGGCGCTACAAGGTGAAAGCCTACATCCACGAGGTTGCCCGACGCTTCCACAACGTGAGGCTCATGAAGGATTACGGGAAGCACGTGCCGTGGCCCACTCCACCAAAAGTGCTGCGCCGCTTCGAAGAGGCTCTCCAGAACATTTACCGTAGGTACGAAGGAAAGCTCTTCTCTTTTCAATCGAACCTGGAGGACGGCTACTGCTTGTCCCGTTGGAGAAACGAGTGAAGAACGTTAACTGGACGTTATAGATGAAGACATCTGTGGCTTTTGGTACACTTAGTTGGGTGAATAGTGACTCCGTGTCACGGTTTAGCCCTAGCCTGGCCAATTTCAGCAGCTAAAACCAAACAGTTGGGCTTCCAGTTCCCTTTCTGGCACCCCCACGGGAAGGGAAACGAGAGAGAGAGAGAGACTTGTAGGTTGGAAACTAAAGGAACTTTAATGAAGAAATAATAATGATAATGGTGATGATAATATTAATAATACTACTACTAATAGTAATAATAATAATGATAATAGAAAGCACTATTAATAAGAAAATAATAGAATATATACAAATATATGAAATTGCACCCCGTGTCCCTCAATGACTCTACATCACTACAGGTGCTGCTGAGCAGGTAGAGGGAATGGTCCAGGCTAGGAGGGAGCTGGGCTCAGGGGCTGCATTCAGGAGTGCATGGATCTGGGATCAGGGGCAAACAGACACACAGGGTCCTCACTGGACGTCGGTCATTGAAGAAGAGAACAATACCCTCGTGATCTCCCAGTTTTATCCCGGGTGTGATGTCCATGGGGTGGAATCCTCTGCTGGTCAGTTTGGGGTCACCTGTCCTGTCCCTCCCTCCCTGCAGCTGCAACCCTTTTTCACCCCTTCCCCTTACGGCTCCACCGGCTCCAGGGTGGCCTTGGTTTCTGCAGGAATAACTAAGAACATTGGCCTTTCTGCACCCCAGTGTCCCTTGTTGTCAGGGCTGGAGAGGAACTGTCTGAGAAACACGGCGTTGGCTTCCACAGAATGACGTTACTTGGACGAGGCTGAGCTGAAGTCAGAAATCTGATTATTCTTTAGCTCAAACCAGAACACAAACATTTACTCAGGGTAGACGTTGGCCTTCCTTGGCCCTTTATTGGTTGGTTTCAAAAGAAAAGAGCAGCTCCTGTGAGAGGGGGGCAGAGAAAAGGAATCTCTTCAACTTCCAACTTCGTCAGGGCTTGCTTTCGTCAGTCAGACCCTTCCTGTGACAGAGCAGGTGCTGTTCCACTGTCAAACCGTATCCTCTGTGCAGAAGAGCTATTTTTGACCTTTATTACAACCTTCTCATATCTAAAAGCCGGTGACTTTTTTGCTGCTAAGTTGTAGGTAAAGTGGTTACGGTTGCAAGGTGAAAAATGACGACTTCTGAAAGGCACTGAACAAGAGAAACGTTGGCTGGATGGGGCCTCTGGAGATCTCCAGGCTCGAAGAGGGGTTACCACCAGCACAGATCAAATCAGCCTCCTTTTTCTCCCCAGCTGTCTCTTAGAAGCCATCTCCAGCCTCTCTGGGTAGAGTCCCACCTGGAGAATAGGCTCAGTTATCGTAACTACGACACTTAAATTGCTAAAACACTTCTGATGGCGTTAAACCTGGAGAGCTGGTGTTGCTGCCGAAGGCTGGAGCGCGGTGTGGAGCAACGGATGGGCTCCCCTGCCCTGTTTGATGTTACAGTTGGTTGCGTTTCGATTGCAGGGCCAAATTCAGCTGTGAAAGAACAATGTCCTAAATGAGCCAAAAAAATGGGCTTGCAAAAACTTTATTGCCAACAGATGTGGCAGTAGTTGACTTCTGGGTATGGGATGGGGAGGATACCAGCCAAACTTGTTAGGAGTCAGGGATGATCTGTGACTTTAAAGTGATAACACGATGTCTCAGCAGTGAGAGGACTTCTTTCTCCCCTGACATTGTTAGTCCAGGGGTGTCCTCGTTGTGCTGGTGGGGCAGAAGGAGCCCTCACAGTGTGTGGTACGGATGGTGGAACTGATTCAGGCGTTTTGCGGCAGGTGGAGGGCAAGGGAACTCATCCGGAGCGTCCCACCTGAAGTCCTACCTCAACTGAGGGCCAAGGTTGCGGCCATGGAAGTGCTGAAGGGTCACAGAGCTGATATTGGGCTACAGAGAGCGTGGGAGGGGAATTACATCGCACTGGTGAGTACGAGCGAAGGGCTCAGGGTGCTACAAGGGGGGGAACTGGAAGAAGTGACTGTTGGTTGACAGGCTGAGAGAGTTGGGGTTGTTCAGCCTGGAGAAGAGAAGGCTCTGGGGAGACCTCAGAGCAGCTCCCAGGACTGAAAGGGGCTCCAGGAAAGCTGGGGAGGGGCTCTGGATCAGGGAGTGCAGGGACAGGATGAGGGGGAACGGTTTTGATCTGAAAGAGGGGAGACTGAGATGAGATCTTAGGGAGAAATGTTTTGCTGTGAGGGTGGGGAGGCCCTGGCCCAGGGTGCCCAGAGCAGTGGTGGCTGCCCCATCCCTGGAGGTGTTCCAGGCCAGGTTGGATGGGGCTTGGAGCCCCCTGATGCAGTGGGAGGTGTCCCTGCCCATGGCAGGGGGTGGCACTGGATGGGCTTTGAGGTCCCTTCCAACCCAAACCATTCTGTGATTTTATGGTTTCTTGGGAGGAAGAAGGACTTTCCAATTTCCTCTGCCAATGGTTGATACTGTTTCAGAGTCTTTGACTTCTGCTGCACTAGGAGGGATTTCTCTGGATACCAAGCCTGGCTTGAACGTCACAGGCAGCGTTAAATGATAATGAGCGATGCCATCAGCTGGCTCTTCAAATGGCCAAAGCTGGAAGGAAATCGATGTGAAACTAAAATTCTGGGTAGAATGGGATGTTAATAAATAGCATAAAATGGAAAGGGACAAAGAAACTCTCTCCAGGCAAACCGCATCGCTTCCTTTTACTCCGTCCTTCCTTTAAGCAGTTTGCTTTATTAAGGCTGTTTCTCAGAAAGCAGATACACGTCGAGATGCTCTGCACGGTTCCACGCGGCAGAGGCTGGAGGAAGCCTTGCCGTGATGTAACACCGTTACGTTCTTCAGTCGGCACGAAGAGTTACGTGCCTGTCTCTGCTCTTTCAGAAACCAGACAACCCTCAGACCACCAGCTCCTTCATCCCTGTGGCCAACGAGCTGAAACGGAAAGACAAGTACATGAACGTGCTCTTCTCCTGTCATGTCCGCAAGGTAACGGGCAAGCGCATGGTCTGCAGACACGGGGGCTGATGGGGAAACTTCTTGTGGTCCAGGTGAGACCTTTGGAGGCTGAGGGTGAGGAGGCAATCCTGGAGATGCTTCACTACGCAGCAGTTCCAGCGGTGCTGGTTCAGGGAATGCCATCGATGGGTTTTTGATGGACACGTAACTCTCAACCTATCGCACCAGGGATGCTCTGAGCAAGGACCTTCTGTGGCCTCTGCGTGGCGCGGACGTGAATAAATTCCCTGTGCGACTGGGTTGGGTCAGAATTTTCCGTAGCACAACGGGGGTTTGTGAAGTTGGATGAAGGTTTTAAAAACTAATTAGAAAAATATGCTCCCATAATTTCCACGAGTGGTTCCTAATGATCCGAGCGATGCTGGCTGAAAGGTCTGTCAGGAGGGAATGTTTGAAGTTTACAAAGCCAATTTCAAGGAGGCCAATTTCGATGCTCAAGGGGTTTTAAGTGCTATCGTTTTATTTCTAACAATGTGCTCTTGCGGTTGGTCCCCGCTTGCCAGGAGGGGGGCGTGAGCGCAGTTGCTGTTCATCGTTCTGCAAATAGTTAACGGGAACAACAGAAATGATTTTGCAGCATAAAATCTCACTTTAATACACAACTTCTTTGCTGGTGGCAGGGAGTTCTGTCGTTTCTACAGCAGTGACCGGTGTGTATGAGAACAGAATCCCTTCTTGCTTCCCAAACAAAACCATTCCAGTGGAGTGTTCGCTGGCTTTGAACGTCTCTGCAAGAGCGCGGCTCGCTGGTTGGGTGGGCGGGTTGGGCGATACTGGTGTGTGTTCAGGGTTAACGGAGCATCGAGTGAGCCTGAGGCCAAGCCCCCTGTACAACCCTGTGGTGGTTTGGCTGGAACCGCTGTGAGGGACAAGGAGATGCGGGAAAACTTCCCCCGGCTTTTGTCACTTCAGCCTTGAAACCGAACAATCCCTGTTCCGGTTCATTTAGTGAACCTGTTCCAAACTGTTGCTGTTTCAGCTGAACTGGAATGATTGTAAAATACAATGCTCAGTTCTTAGAGGTGGTTATAGGGGTTGTGGGACGGAATGGAATGGAATGGGATGGGATGGGATGGGATGGGATGGGATAAGATGGAGTGGAGTGGAGTGGGATGGAATGGAATGGAGTGGGATGGGATGGAATGGGGTGGGATGGGATGGGATGGAATGGAATGGAATGGAATGGAATGGAGTGGAGTGGGATGGGATAGGATGGAATGGGATGGGATGGGATGGGATGGGATGGGATGGGATGGGATGGAATGGAGTGGGATGGAATGGAGTGGAATGGGATGGGATGGAATGGAATGGAATGGAATGGAATGGAATGGAGTGGGATGGGATGGGATGGAGTGGAGTGGAGTGGAGTGGGATGGGATAGGATGGAATGGGATGGGATGGGATGGGATAGGATAGGATAGGATAGGATAGGATAGGATAGGATAGGATAGGATAGGATGGAATGATGGGGAGGAGGATTACTCAGGTGTGTGTGCACTCTGTGTACCTGCTGTGGGAGTTTAATTTTGCTCGCTGTTATGCAACTTGTGAGCTTTTAAGTGCTTCTGTTTCCCTCACTCCTGATTCAAAGGACAATCTCCTGTGCAAGGGAAGGGAAAGCAGAACTTGGAGGCACAGATCCAAACCTTATCCTGGTCAGCCATCACAGGCACAGAGCTCCGACTGTCAGGCGAGTGCTTGAGCAGTTCTTAGGTGGTCGCAGTGTGTAGGGAGACCCTTGAGCATACGAACTGGCCTGATTCCTGTACATCCAGTCACCGTGCTTATTGCTGGAAAAATCCTGCTTCTGCTGAGCTTTCTTGGGTTAACGGCACAGCACTTCAGGAATAAAAGTGATCTGGAGATGGAATAGGTGTTACCTATCATTGATGATGGTCTGTGCCCACACCAAGCCATGGGTGATGGTCAGCTGGCACGGGGAACGGCTACTCATCCGCTTCCCAGCTGTGCCTGAGTCTTTGATGTCGTTAATACTTATTCTGGTCTTCATTTAGAATATAGAATCCTAAGGTTGGAGGAGACCTCGAGATCACTGAGTCCAACCGTGCCTGTCTGCCACTAAACCCTGTCCCTAAGGAACTCATCCACCCATCTTTTAAACACCTCCAGGGATGGGGACTCCACCCCCTCCCTGGGCAGCTGTGCCAACCCCTGACCACCCTTTCAGGGAAGAAATTCTTCCCAAAGTCCAGCCTAAACCTCCCCTGGTGCAACCTGAGGCCATTTCCTCTCGTCCCATCACTGTCACCTGGGAGAAGAGCCCAGCCCCCACCTCCCCACCCCCTCCTTTCAGGCAGGTGTAGACAGGGATGAGGTCTCCCCTCAGCTCCTCTTCTCCAGGACAAACAGCCCCAGGTCCCTCAGCTGCTCCTCACAACCCTTGTTCTCCAGCCCCTTCCCCAGCTCCGGTCCCTTCTCTGGACGCGCTCCAGCCCCTCAAGGTCCTTCTTGGAGTGAGGGGCCCAAAACTGAACACATTTGTGGGAATACAGCTGAATTTAGTGAAGATATGACATCTACCTTAGGAAAAGATAGATTTAAAGAGGGAAATTGAAGCACTTCTCCATGATAAATTCATTTCAGCTTTGCTGTGGAGGACGAGACTGCAGCTTTGCAGATCTCTAACAGCGTGCGTAAGCCTGGTGATTGCACCACGTCTCCATGTTTAAACCCAAAAGCAAACGACCCCTTTCAAATCCACGCTTGGATGTAATGTCTGAGTGAACCGTTCGTCTTCCTTCTTGCATGAAGAATTGTCCAGGCAAGCTTGAAGTGAACAAAGGAGAGAAGACAAACAATGCTGAACTTTGCAAGCTAACGAGGCAAAGATCTGACATTTCAGGATTTACCCTTCCACTTTCCAGCCATTGCACTCCTTTAGGTAATCTCTGATGCCTTGAATTCGAACATCGGATTTGCAGACTAAACTCCTATAGAGCCTGTAAGCAGCTCCGTGCCTTGACTACAAGAGCATGGTTTTACCCTGAAAACAGCATTAACTTCCTTATACTCTTCACATAAAACAATTTATGGCCTAAGCCATCTTTTTCATAGAATCATGGAATGGGTTGGGTTGGAAGGGACCTCAAAGCCCACCCAGTGCCACCCCCTGCCATGGGCAGGGACACCTCCCACTGCATCAGGGGGCTCCAAGCCCCATCCAACCTGGCCTGGAACACCTCCAGGGATGGGGCAGCCACCACTGCTCTGGGCACCCTGGGCCGGGGCCTCCCCACCCTCAGTGGGAAGAATTTCTTCCTCGTGTCCAATCTAAATCTTCCCCCTCCCAGTTTAAAGCCGTTCCCCCTCATCCTGTCACTCCAGGCCCTTGGAAAAAGCCCCTCCCCAGCTTTCCTGGAGCCCCTTTCAGCACTGGAGGCTGCTCTAAGGTCTCCCCAGAGCCTTCTCCTCTCCAGGCTGAACAACCCCAGCTCTCCCAGGTGGTTTTGAAACAAAGGTGTTTCTCACGTCAGAAATACAAGCTGTAGCGTTCTGCCCCTTACCCAAAAAATCACCGACAGTTCAAGGGCCGGCGTCAGCACTGAGGGCAGGGGGATTTCTTCCCATTACTGCATTCCTCCCTTTTTTAACAAATACATCGATAAGATTGTAAAGTTTCTTCCTCCCAGCCTTCTTTTTCCTCCCAGCCCTCTTCCTCCCAGCCTTCTTCTTCCCCACATCACACCAAATGCTGTGTGGCGCTTGGTGTTAGCACAAGCGCTCTGTTTGGTGGCCAGAACGTTCACAAGGGAGCGGCTTTCACCACAGGGAAGTTTGTGAACGTTCTTACGCTAAACCCACCTGGTTGTGCAGTTGGGGCTCTGCAAACCTGCTCTTTGCTTCTCAGCTGAAATTGAGTTCACGCACAGCTCTGTCATGGGACTGAAAAGTTACAGAAATGAAAATGCAATTAATTATCAGATGATTTCATTGCTGCCCTCAGATAATGCTCTTAGCAGCGCCTCAGGCCATGGAATGAGGTTGCTCAGGTTCATTCCTGACGTGTTTTCATGACTCAGCTTATTTGAGGATTCCTGAGGAAAAAAAAAAGTGCTGTTACAGCTGGTCCCTTAGTCAGGCAGGAAGGTGTCACAGGTAACGAGAGGGCACTGTGGAGAGCTGAGGGAATGTGCTGTTTCTGGAGCAGTGTCACAGTTCCTGCGGTTTTCAGGACGGTGACAAATCATCCCGACATGGGTGAGGTTGTTATGACTCAAATACTCGAATCCTGGGTTCAGTTTTGGGCCCCTCACTCCAAGAAGGACCTTGAGGGTCTGGAGCGCGTCCAGAGAAGGGACCGGAGCTGGGGAAGGGGCTGGAGAACAAGGGTTGTGAGGAGCAGCTGAGGGACCTGGGGCTGTTTGTCCTGGAGAAGAGGAGGCTGAGGGGAGACCTCATCGCTGTCTCCAACTGCCTGAAAGGAGCGGGTGGGGAGGTGGGGGCTGGGCTCTTCTCCCAGGTAACAAGTGATGGGACCAGAGGAAATGGCCTCAAGTTGCACCAGGGGAGGTTTAGATTGGATATTGGGAAGATTTCTTTACTGAAAGGGCTCTTGGGCACTGGCAGGGATGGTGGAGTCACCATCGCTGGAGGGATTCAAAAGCTGGGTAGATGAGGTGCTCAGGGCTGGTTTAGTAGTGGCCAGGTACAGCTGGACTCAATGATCTCAAAGGTCTTTTCCAACCAAACGGTTCTGTGATTCTGTGACTGTCACAGCAAGGGGAGACAGTTTTCAGCTGGGTGCAGTCTAATGCCCTGCTTTCCTTGGAAAGAAAATAAGTTAAAAGGATGAGTACTGGGCAGTTGGAACAGACACAAGGTAAGCCCGGAGTTCATGGGTTTAAAAATGTTTATGTACAGAATGTATCACAGTATCACAGTGTCATAAGGTTGGAAAAGACCTTTGAGATCATCGAGTCCAACCTATGACCCAACACCTACACCTACTCCTACTCATCAACTACACCCTGGCACTAAGAGCCTCATCCAATCTCTCCTTAAACACCTCCAGGGACGGTGACTCCACCACCTCCCCGGGCAGCGCATTCCAATGGCCAATCACCCTCTCAGTAAAGAACTTCTTCCTAATGTCGAGCCTAAACCTCCCCTGGCGAAGCTTGAGATCGTGTCCTCTCGTTCTGTCACCGGTCACCTGAGAGAAGAGACCAACACACGCTCTGTACGGTACCTGCCAGCCATTACGTTCTTTGAGGTGGATTATTTTAGCTGGTGATCGACGCTGTTCTAGCAAAGTCGAGGAAGCAACACCGACCCTCACCAGCCAGGGAGCTGCTCTCGAGGCACCGGTAACTGCTGGTAGAGTTTTCTTTAGCTTGAGTGCGTGGGGTCTTCATTTCGACAGCTTGGGCTGAATAATAAGGGTAAATCTGTTTGGACCGAAGCTTTTCTGGCTCTTTTTGTGGAAGATCTGTGAAAAAGCCTCTGCGGTCTCGCTGATGGGAGGTGTGTGCGCTTGCTTCCTCGCAGTAGGTAGAGGTAGAAGCAGGTCATTTCTGCCTGTGGAAAAATCCATCATTTTTGAGCATCGTGGTGCTCTTCAGTTTTCAAAGGAAGTTTTTTTGCCTCGGGAAGCCGAATGCATATTTCATGCACACCACCAGGATTTGTTGTGTCACCTAGGAAACAACAGTTTACCTTTTTTTTTTTTAGAGTAAGACTTTTCTTCTCACTTTCTCCCTTGTCAATCGTGACACCAGGCTCCCTGGAGGGGCCCATCTCTTCCCAAAGCCGGAGCCTGAGGTACCTGCAGGCCCCTGGACCCTCACTCGGAGGTTTTTCTGCTGTGGGCTAGGCTTTCGGTTTCCAGCCACTCAGATAAATTAGGACTGATTCAGATTTGGATCAAGATATAAATACAAAATGGCCAGAAGGTGCTGAGAACACAATGCTAGGCAGGGCTGTTCTCCTGGGGGGATGAGCTGGAGCTGAGAACAGAAGGGCTGTCTCTCCTCCTACAAAACCAGAGGAATGGTGGCATTTGCGATGGTGCTGGCACCGATCCGGATCTCTTCAGCGCGTGCTTCCCAACGTGACAGTTTACTTCTAAACCCACAACATGTATTATTGAGGTAAATACGGCTTAGGTGCAGGAGACACCTGGAGCAAAGCGCTTGCTTGGGAAAAGCTGGGAAGGATGAGTTCCAGAGCAATGAGAATTTTCTTCTCATGCAGAATGAGCTGCTGGACTTCCCCTTCAGCTCGTCTGGTCAGGAGGAGTGATTGTTCAACGTGAGCACTGAAACCAGTGGGTAACCATGAGAAAGAAGTGGAATTAGAGCAGCCTCCCAGTACTGAAAGGGGCTCCAGGAGAGCTGGGGAGGGGCTCTGGATCAGGGAGTGCAGGGATGGGATGAAGGGGAACGGTTTCAACTGAAAGAGGGGAGATTGAGATGAGATCTTAGGGAGAAATGTTCTCCTGTGAGGGTGGGGAGGCCCTGGCCCAGGGTGCCCAGAGCAGTGGTGGCTGCCCCATCCCTGGAGGTGTTCCAGGCCAGATTGGATGGGGCTTGGAGCCCCCTGATGCAGTGGGAGGTGTCCCTGCCCATGGCAGGGGGTGGCACTGGGTGGGCTTTGAGGTCCCTTCCAACCCAACCCCTTCCATGATTCTATGATTCTATGAATTTAAAACACTTACAGAACTATGATGATATTGGATTGCCTTGCAAAAATGATCCCGGTGCTTGAGGCGGCAGCAGCAGGACCTGCAGTGCGGTGCCTCTGGTTGCACAGCTCGGTGAGGTTTGCTCCGTTTGTCCCTGGGGGCTCCAGGCCAGGGGTGGAAATGGGCAGCAGGGTGGATGCTGTGAACAAGAAGCCACGGCAGTGGTGTCAGAGCCTTTAAAAGAACCTTAATCCCAAAGAGAAGTTTGGGAGCCGCGGCCACACAGTGCCAGGGCTGAGAGAAGTCTCTGCTGAGTTCCCAGGCCGTGAAGCGTGGTGTGCTGTGGGCTGCACAGCCAGGTCATGGTTTGAGGAGCCCATGCTACTCTGCTCAAGCACAAAGCGTGTAGCACCAGCCACTCCAAACCTGCTTTCCCTGGGCCGTTCAATGTTCCATAGCCTTTATTTTTTTCCTTCTCCCATTCATCTGCTTCCTAAAATAATCCCAGTTATTCAGCATCTCTTCCTATGGGATTTTCCAAGCTCTCGATCATTTCCTTTACCTCCTCTGAACCATCAAAGTCTCCTTCACGTTCACCATCCTGGTGCCTCGCTCGCTATTCCGAGTGGGACCGTGGCCCCAGGACGTCATTCCCCACGCACATCTTTACTCCCTGCTAACGCCTTGCCTGTTTTCAGCTGCCTCACTTGTTTGTGCCAAGATCAATCCGGAGCTGTCAAAAATCATCTTCAGTTACTTGTTCTGAGCTGGTGCTCTTAATTTAAAGCTGTCGTATCTCTTCCTAATTTGCATTTTCTGCCTTTATCCGCTCTGAACTTTGCCAGTCTCTGCCTGTTGACTGGGAAGATCTCAGTTCTCCTGACTTCACCTAGGAAAATCCTATTTGTGTTCATCCACTTCGTCACGTCTCGCCCTTGTCTGCCCTTCTCAGCTGATGAATAAACATCTCTTGACTGCGATACATGGGTGACTCTGGCTTTGCCTTAGTAAGAAAGACTTTCTATCTGTCCTACTTTCTTACGTGCTTTGGGCAAAACTTGGTATCTCATGGTTGTTTGGTACCCAGCCTTTTGGGCACCTGAAACGCTAGATGACATCAAATTTGGGGTCATAGAATCACAACATGACCGGAGTTGGAAGGGACCCACAAGGATCCTGGAGTCCAGCTCCTGTCCCTGCACAGGACACCCCAACGCTCACACCGTGGGACTGAGGGCATTGGCCAAACCCTTCTGGAATGCTGGCAGAGCCGGTGCCACAACTGCTTCCCTGGGGAGCTGTTCCAGCGCTCCAGCACCCGCTGGGTCAAGAACCTCTTCCTAATGTCCAACCTAACCCTCCCCTGGCATCTTCCTGCCATCCCCTCCAGTCCCATCATGGGTCACCAGAGAGAAGAGCTCAGCTCCCGTTTCCCCTCCCTCCCTTGGGAGAAGGCAGGGAACAGCCATGAGATCCCCCCCGTCTCCTCTTCTCCAGCTGAACAGACCAAGGGACTTCAGCCTCTCCTCATACGACTTCCCCTCAGACCCTTCCCCAGCTTTGTGGCCTCCTCTGGACGCTCTCCAGGACTTTGATGGCCTTTTTATCCTGTGGTGCCCAAACTGCCCCCAGTGCTGGAGGTGAGGCCTCCCCAGTGCAGAGCAGAGCGGGACAATCCCCTCCCTCTCCCGGCTGGCGATGCCGTGCTGGATGCCCCCCAGGACAGGGTTGCCCTCTTGGCTGCCAGGGCACTGCTGGCTCATGGCCAACTTGCCATCGCCCAGAACCCCCAGGTCCCTGTCTACAGGGCTCTCCAGCCTCTCACACCCCGGTCTGTCCGTGGGTCCAGGGTTGCTCTGTCCCAGCCCTTGCCCGTGTTAAATTTCACGCAGTTGGCGATTGCCCAGCTCTCTGGTCTGTCCAGACCCCTCTGCAGGGCATCTTTGCCCCCAGGAGCATCAACAGCTCCCCCCAGTTTTGTGTCATCAGCAAACGTTGTCAATAAACCTTCAGGTCCTTAGCAATTCCTGGGCAAGTTCTAATGACTGTGGTGTTGGTGAGATATGTGTTTCCGCTCTGAAAAACCCTCTCACCTGAGCCCAACGTTGCCAGCAGCCTGGGAGAATATTTGTGACGAGTCACCGTGGGATGGGGAGGGTGGCAATGATCCGTGTTTGGAAGGGAGGTAAGAATAAAAGCATGATCCTGGGGAATAAAGCGCTTCTCTGGCGTGGTTAGAATTTTATTTCCTGCCATAATGTGATCCTCCCACTTCTGTTTTGTAACCGATCGTGCGAATCCGTAAGGTGTGGAGTAGGGATTGAGTATCGTCAGTGTTCCCGGGTTCTCCCCAGATCAGATGTTACTGTCAAGGCGCAACATTTAGTGTCCTGTGCCCTTTGAGCACAGGTGAATAAACAATTCCATTCCTTTACAGTCATTTTCCAAAGGTGCTCGTGCGCCCTTTGCCAGCAGTGCTGGTGAGGGGATTTCTCAGGCACTGGAAGGACACTGCTGCGGGTGGCCAAAAATAACCACAAATTCAGAACTTCAGAATACCTGGAATTAAGGAAAATTTAATAATTCTCTGACCGCTCTACGTGGTCGCTCTGGGCTCGGTTATTCTGCATCCTTAGCTGCTTCCTGGCTCACCTGTTCTCCCATCGCTCTCACTGCATGGAACAAGGACGTGTGAACTGCATCGGAACCCTGGGCGGTGGGGCTGTGCTTGCAGAGGGGTTCACGTGTTGCTGTCTTCCCACAGGTAATTTTTACCTTATCAGAGCTGTGACATGGAATTGGGATCTTGGGGGAAAAAATCCCATGCTTTAGGGATGATCTACACAAAACCCATCAGTGTGTTAGAAGCACATTCTGGTTGGCAGCAAATTGACCACGAGCCAGCAGTGCCCTGGCAGCCAAGAGGGCAACCGTGTCCTGGGGGGCATCCAGCACGGCATCGCCAGCCGGGAGAGGGAGGGGATTGTCCCGCTCTGCTCTGCACTGGGGAGGCCCCACCTCGAGCACTGGGGGCAGTTTGGGCACCACAGGATAAAAAGGCCATCAAAGTCCTGGAGAGCGTCCAGAGGAGGCCACAAAGCTGGGGAAGGGTCTGAGGGGAAGGCGTGTGAGGAGAGGCTGAAGTCCCTTGGTCTGTTCAGCTGGAGAGGAGTCCGAGAGGGGATCTTGTCACAGTTTACAATTCCCACACACGGGGAGGAGGAGGAGCAGACACTGAGCTCTTCTCTCTGGTGCCCAAGGACAGGACCCCAGGGAATGGCAGGAAGGTGCCAGGGGAGGGTTAGGTTGGACATGAGGAAAGGTTCTTCCCCCAGAGGGTGGTGGAGCACTGGAACAGCTCCCAGGGAAGCAGTCACAGCCTGACAATATTCCAGAAGGGTTTGGCCAACGCCCTCAGTCCCACACGGTGAGTGTTGGGGTGTCCTGTGCAGGGACAGGAGTTGGACTCGATGATCCTTGTGGGTCCCTTTCAACTCAGGACATTCTGTGATTCTAAGCTGGAGCTTATTTTCCCTACACGCCGAGTGCCTGTTTGTGCAGCGATATCCCAGGCGGGCAGTATTTTGATTTCAAATTAAAGTGAACCAACTTCTCGAGCATATCGAAGGTGATTCCAGGTGGGCTGGGATGTCTGCGTATCGACAGTCTCGGCTGCTGCTGCCTGCAGTGGGATTACAGGTGATAATATAGTGCTTTGCCTCAGCAGGTGACTGATGGTTCCTCACTGAATGACAGCGGGTGTCTATAATTGTTCTTCAATTTGCAGCTGTAGAGCCCAGTGGCAGCACTGAGATGTTTGGATATTGATGTTTCCCAGCAGCAACACTGAGCTGTGTTTGCTGCACTACTGGAAACTGTCAGGATATTGCAGATACTGGGAAGTCTGTTTTCTTGGTAGCGTGCGCACTGATGGTGTACGGTGTCCAGTTCTGGAATCCCTGATGTAAGAAGGATGTGGAGCTGTTGGAGCGAGTCCAGAGGAGGCCACGGAGATGATCCAAGGGCTGGAGCCCCTCTGCTGTGAGGAGGCTGAGAGAGTTGGGGCTGTTCAGCTGGAGAGGAGAAGGCTCTGAAGAGACCTCAGAGCAGCTCCCAGGGCTGAAAGGGCTCCAGGAAAGCTGGGGAGGGGCTTTTTCCAAGGGCCTGGAGTGACAGGATGAGGGGGAACGGCTTTAAACTGGAAGGGGGAAGATTTAGAATTAGGCATCAGGAAGAAATTCTCCACGCTGAGGGTGGGGAGGCCCTGGCCCAGGGTGCCCAGAGCAGTGGTGGCTGCCCCATCCCTGGAGGTGTTCCAGGCCAGGCTGGATGGGGCTTGGAGCCCCCTGATGCAGTGGGAGGTGTCCCTGCCCATGGCAGGGGATGGCACTGGGTGGGCTTTGAGGTCCCTTCCATTTTCCATTTCTCGGGCAAGCTTCTTCACCTGAGGGTGCAGATGTTTGAGAAGAGGGACGTAGGACCTGCTCCAGTTTAGGATGGGCCAAAACATCTGCTTTGAAATGCCTTGGGCTGGGGCTGTCACAGACCCTGCTGACACCCTACTGGGCTCTGCGGACAGGAATTCAGCATCAGGTTCTGGGGTGACAAAAGCACCTGTGTCACACAGAACCAGCAGCCTTCTGCCTGGGCTTGGTGCCTGCTGGTGGTCGGGGCGTGGGCTGAGCGGCGCTCGGGAAATGCGCCTTTATTTGAGTGAGACCATGGGCTTTCCCAGGCTGGTAACGCTGGGGGTGCTGCTTCTCCAAGGCTCTGCGTTTGTCTCTGTGTAAAAGAGCCTTCCAAGGCCCACCTTCCACATCCATGGAGGAAACCTGTTTGGGAGCTGTGAGAGTTTTTCTGTTTACTGCCGCAAAGTTTATCCTGCGTATTCTTGCCGTGATCAGTGGGACTGAACGTTTGCTTCTCCACAGGTCAATCGCTTTAACAAGGTGGAGGACAGAGCGATCTTCATTACTGACCGGCACCTTTATAAGATGGACCCGATGAAGCAGTACAAAGTGATGAAGACCATCCCACTCTATAACGTGAGTACAGGGACTGGGGAATCTCACTGCAGGCTCTCTTCCTCATGGGAAGAGCATCTACTCTTTGGCTCAATTTCCATGTCCATAAGATGGAAAACAACCTTGATTTACAATTTTTAATACCTTTAATGTCTTTAAAACAGCTACAGTTCTACTGGGAGGTGTCCCTGCCCATGGCAGGGGCGTTGGAACTGGGTGGGCTTTAAGGTCCTTTCCAACCCAACCCATTCCATGATTCTAGAATTCCATGAGAGTGCAATTATCTACAACACTGGTGCATCGTCTTAGCTTTTAATTTCAGTGCATAAAATAAAAGCTAAACCCCAACCTGCTTATCCCCCACCTCTCCTGCTCATTCTATTTTATTTATTATTTACTCTGCACTGGAAGGTCTCGGCCCCGTAAGGGGGGTTGTGTTTCACAGTAGCTCTCAACGCAATTTCTGCTCTCTGGGGGTTGATTTGATCCTTTGTGGCGTGTTTGGTTTTTTTATATCTGTTCATGTTTCACGTAAATCTTACGAAAGCAGAATATGGAACGATAGGGAAGGTGGCTGCTCTTCGGGGTGGTGGAGTGGAGCTGCTGGTGACAAAGAAACCGATTATTGCTGCTAAGAAGGGGGATGGGGAACAGCCTCATTTTAGCCCTTCAGCATCCTGGAGTGGGGATTGACTTTCCTCAGCCTAAGGTAACGCAGCTGTGGTTATCTTCAACCCACAGAACCTGGCTGGGTTGCTTGGAAATGTCCTACGCAAATTTGTTGGGTGGTTTGCATGTCAAGAAATAATAAATCTGGCAGCCCTGGATTGCTGGAAGAGCAGAGATGGGATTAGGGGGACGGCAAAATCTAATCTGCATATGTGGAGTGAATGATTAGCTCCGGCTGCGTCTGGAATGTTGGTTTTGTGGGTCCTTTTCCAAGCTCCCTGCTGATTGTCCACCTACGCTGTGCCCTGACCGTGTGCTGCGACAACGTGCTCATCTGCCCTGTCTGTTTGCCCTTGGGAGGGCATTGGCTGTGGGGAAGCGGTGTCTCTGTGGCAGAGGCTCTTATCTGGGAGAGACCTCGCCGCCAGGGTCATTTTCCTCCACCGATGTTCTGTTCTCCTGACGTTATCTTCTGGTTATGCAGAATGAACCCGTCAGCAGATTGCGCTGCGCAATGCTGAGTCCTGCTTGTGCAAACCAACTTGTTCAGGCACACAGAGCCTCCAGGCAGAGTGGTTTTCCTGGATGGGTTCTGTGAAAGATGGAGATGAGATCTTAGGGAGAAAATTTTTGCTGTGAGGGTGGGGAGGCCCTGGCCCAGGGTGCCCAGAGCAGTGGTGGCTGCCCCATCCCTGGAGGTGTTCCAGGCCAGGTTGGATGGGGCTTGGAGCCCCCTGACCCAGTGGGAGGTGTCCCTGCCCATGGCAGGGGATGGCACTGGGTGGGCTCTGAGGTCCCTTCCACCCCAAACCCTTCCATGATACAAAGACTTTTGTGAAGCAGATGGGTTACAATCGCGCGGATGTTGATGTGTATCGATGTATCGGATGTGTCCTGCTGGGAGGGTGGGGTGTCCTGCCGCTGTGCAAAGGCGAGCCCAGCCGAAACACGCCTGCCTGTTGGCTGTACTGCAAGCTCAAAGCACCCCATCAACATGGCAACACCCTTAGGGATGGCGTTGCCATGGCAATCTCATTGCAGACAGTCAGCTGATGTCCGTTACGACCCTAACCGTTTTCGGTTGAAGAAATCACACTGTGGTTCCCGGTCTCCTCTAACTGCGGTTCCCTCTGCCTGGTGCAAGCGTAGCTCTGCCCTCTCCTCCGTTCTGCCCCGTGGCAGGAATCGGAAATTCTCTGCAAGTGGTGACAAAGCCATCACTTCCAGCCCTGACTGTTTTGCTGGGTCGAGGTGTTACGTTGGGGGGTTTCTGTGTGCCAGCGTTCTGGCAGTTGTTGCAGAAGCACCGATGTCCAGTTGGCTTTTTGTTCTTACCTGGAGAGAAAATAAACAGGTAATGGCAAAAAAAGGAATTAAAAGGTGACTGCACAGCAAAAGGGATCTTGCCACCACCTTTCCCAGTGCGGTGGGGAATGCCAGACAGGACAGTGAGCTGGTGTTAATGTGTGAACGCACCCATAAACACCTTCTCTGGAATAATTGCTCTTGTTCCTTCCGATAGTCTTAACGGGAGGGGTGAAACAGGGAAATTTCGAAGGGCTCTTGGACTTCTGACGTGGTTCTGATGAATAATTAATGTTTAAATAGGCTTTTCAAATCCAGAGATTTCAACTTGCTCATCTTTCACACTGCCTGCGCACGTAAATCCTCGATGGCAGTGGTCCCTGTGGTGCGATTGTGCTCCCAGGGTGTTATTTAAGCATGCAAATTAATTTTAAAGGACACTATAAACCCTGGCAGCTGTTAATGCCTGGGCATGAGAGGAGCTGGTTTTTAGAAGTATTTCATAACCTTAAAATAGCCTGAACGGCAGAGAATAAACTCCACCTGTGCTGGGTGGATGCAACTGGTGGCAGGAGGGCTCTGCTCAGTGTTTCAAGTATCGAGTTGCAGTGGTTCAGGGAGTGTGGTGCGGTGACAAGAAGCCAACAAAATATGAGCGATGCTAAATGCGTGTGGTGCTTCGTCCCGAAAGCAGGGCGGACACCACGCTGCTGTCTGCCGGCCGTGGTGGTCTCTGTGGGTCCATGCTGCTCCCTGGGAGGTGTTTGACACCTGGAGATGGAGTGGGTTTCTTGGACATAATACATGGCGAC
This sequence comes from Neomorphus geoffroyi, assembly GCA_033558235.1. Taxonomy (NCBI): domain Eukaryota; kingdom Metazoa; phylum Chordata; class Aves; order Cuculiformes; family Neomorphidae; genus Neomorphus; species Neomorphus geoffroyi. The sequence goes on from JAUMJM010000037.1 coordinate 2,123,889, forward strand.
TGCGGAACCAAACACCCGGATCCATCCTGGTCCTGACCGTGATTCACGTTCCTGGAAGCGGTGAGCAGGCTGCAGCTGGGTGTGTGCCGATATCCCCCTGGCACGGGCCGTGGGGTACCTAGACGGCTTCTTTAAGAAGGGACTAAGGAGATCTGGAATCATAGAATCACAGGATGACCTGAGTGGGAAGGGACCCACAAGGATCCTGGAGTCCAGCTCCTGTCCCTGCACAGGACACCCCAACGCTCACACCGTGGGGCTGAGGGCATTGGCCAAACGCTTCTGGAATGCTGGCAGAGCCAGTGCCACAACTGCTTCCCTGGGGAGCCGTTACAGTGCTCCAACACCCGCTGGGGGAAGAACCTCTTCCGAATGTCCAACCTAACCCTCCCCTGGCATCTTCCTGCCATCCCCTCCAGTCCCCTCATGGGTCACCAGAGAGAAGAGCTCAGCTCCCGTTTCCCCTCCCTCCCTTGGGAGAAGGCAGGGAACAGCCATGAGATCCCCCCCTTCTCAGTCTCTTCTCCAGCTGAACAGACCAAGGGACTTCAGCCTCTCCTCACACGCCTTCCCCTCAGACCCTTCCCCAGCTTTGTGGCCTCCTCTGGACGCTCTCCAGGACTTTGATGGCCTTTTTATCCTGTGGTGCCCAAACTGCCCCCAGTGCTCGAGGTGGGGCCTCCCCAGTGCAGAGCAGAGCGGGACAATCCCCTCCCTCTCCCGGCTGGCGATGCCGTGCTGGATGCCCCCCAGGACACGGTTGCCCTCTTGGCTGCCAGGGCACTGCTGGCTCATGGCCAACTTGCCATCGCCCAGAACCCCCAGGATCCTTTCCCACAATGTTTCATCAGTGCCTCTTGCTTTTAGTGGAAAGTGGCTTCTCTGCAAATCTCTTGATGCGTCAATGCAGTCATGAAGTCCTTTGGTGGACAGGGAAGGGCTGCTGGTTCCTCTCTGTACTCGGCATTATTTTGCTTTTCTGGCTCTCTATTTTTTCACCACGCTGTCAGTAAAGAGATATTTTCCTGATGTCCAGTCTAAACCTCCCCTGGGGCAACTTGAGGCCATTTCCTCTCGTCCCATCACTGTCACCTGGGAGAAGAGCCCAGCCCCCACCTCCCCACCCCCTCCTTTCAGGCAGGTGTAGACAGCGATGAGGTCTCCCCTCAGCCTCCTCTTCTCCAGGACAAACAGCCCCAGGTCCCTCAGCCGCTCCTCACAACCCTTGTTCTCCAGCCCCTTCCCCAGCTCCGGTCCCTTCTCTGGACGTGCTCCAGCCCCTCAAGGTCCTTCTTGGAGTGAGGGGCCCAAAACTGAACCCAGGATTCGAGGTGCGGCCTCCCCAGCACCGAGTGCAGGGGCCGATCCCTTCCCTGCCCCTGCTGCCACCCCATGGCTGGGCCAAGCCAGGAGGCTGGTGGCCTTCTTGGCCACCTGGGCCACTGCTGGCTCATGTTCAGCCGCTGTCGACCAACACCCCCAGGTCTCTCCAGCCACTCCCCCCTGGCCCGGAGCTGCACAGGGTTGTTGTGACCCACGTGCAGGACCGGGCACTTGTCCTTGTTGAACCTCATCCCGTTGGTCTCAGCCTGTCCAGACCCCTCTGCAGAGCCTTCCTGCCCTCGCTGTTGGGTTTGCAACTTGTATTCATCAAGACGTTTAGACTTTCAGTAACAAACTTCATTCTTTGTGTGTGTATCCTTGTGTTCCCAGCGCTGGGTATGCGCACGTGAAGGCGGTCGTTGGCCTGACTCAGGTTTGCTGTTGGCTTGAAAAGATAAAAAAGGGAGTTTTATGGCTCTGTCACTGAATGATGTGGTGTCATCCAGTGTGAGGCTTCTGGAAAACAAGCTTCGACAGTTGGAATTCCACCTGGTGCTGCCTTTGGTGGGAAGGCCTTGGCACTGCACGGGCACATCAGTAACACGGAGAGTGCTGCTCTTGGCAGGAGCTGCTCCAAGCAAACTTGGTCCAGACCGTAATGTTCTCTCGCACGTTTGAGACCAAAAAAACCCTTTTGTTTCACCTTGGTACTTTCTGCAAGTGTGAGGACCTGCACAGGACCACTGCCCTCAGCTCTCTGGTGCAGGAGGGCGTTGAGGGCAAGCGTGGCATCCTGGAGAGGAGAGAACGAGCCTGGTGAGTGGTAAAGATGTTAACTTATATAACATTATTCTTGCTTTCTCTTCCCAGTTGATAGGATTGAGCGTCTCCAATGGGAAGGACCAGCTCGTGGTGTTCCACACGAAAGACAACAAGGATCTCATTGTCTGTCTCTTCAGCAAAGAGCCCTCTAACGACAGCAGGATCGGAGAGCTGGTGGGAGTCCTGGCCAGTCACTTCAAGAGGTCGGTGCTGGGGCTGGGTTTTCATGAAAGGTCAGTCTTGCGTGCTGAAGCAGAAGCTGCCCCTGGGGTCATTGTGGTGCCGGTCTGGAGCTCGATCTGCGTTACCTCACCGTGTTACTGGAACACCAGAGCCTTGCTTTTTATCTACAACACTTCGCTTGCCCCTTCCACCTTCCTTGTGTGTGTGTGTCAGAGCACGGCTGTTTGCGGACAGGTAGTACTGAAGGTGCATTTCGAGTGTGTCACAGAGTCTCCTGAACGCTTCTCACAGTCAAACTTTTTACATCTAACATTAAGATAGAGCCATTCCTTTCCCAGGTTGCTCCCTCTGCCCCCGGTATCGGTATGATTTGTTGCTTGAGCTGTCAGATGTTGTCTCTGTTTCCTGGAAATCGTCTCTCTTGTAAATCCAGATTGGTGAGCTGAACACGTCAGTGGTTGTCTTGTGCTGAGCTCCTTGTAGCTACAGCCAAACTGTCAATAATCACCTTTAAACCACAGAGCACATTTGGGAGTGTCTGGACAAGCATCGCAGCAGTGACTGCATTGCAGGCATTCCCAGAAAAATAACAGTGGAGAAACATTGTGTGGAGTGAAGGGACCTTTGGAGTTGTTCCCTTCCTCCTCCGGGACAGATCCTTGGTGAGGGCTGATGTTCAGCATCCCGTGCAGCGCTGGCTTTTGCCATTCACAACATCAAACTGCATTTATGATCCTTAAAAAGGAGGCTTTCGAGGTGAATATTCATACAGAGCTGCAAGTGGCAGCACACTGAGAGTGACTTTAGGTGACATCAGGTTCCAGGGTCATTTTTTGCCGAATCCAAGGAGAGCGTGGTGGTTCAGCCACCGCTCGCCACTGCTGGAGGTGGATGCTAAGTTCATTGAAAATGAATTCATCAGAATAACTTGTTTGGGGAAATTCAGTGTTGAAAAGCAACAGCAAACCTGCTCTGGTTTTGCTTTTACCTAAATATAGTTTCATTTCAAAGGGAGCTATTCCTGAGAGATGGGTGTTGTAAAGCAACACACTTCATTTCGAGAATGCTGTGAAGTAGCTGGAGTTCTTTCATGTCTGGCGTGTTTTGAACACAGGTGACATCTTCTGCAGCGCGCTGATGCTCCTCAGCGCCTTAACAAGTCTCTCATGTTGGGAAGAGCTGTGAAAGCGTTGATTACACTGCACATCCTGGATGTTCGCTGTTCACACTGCCCTGCTGTGCCTTTCCTTTGGCCCAATCATGACAACGTGCCCGGGCTTTTTGTCACGTTGCCAGTGCAGCTCAGTGGGAGGCAGGTGGTCTTCCTTGTAAGAATGTGTTTGGTGGCCGGGAGGCTAAAATGTTGCACCTTTCGTATAGGATGTAAAGTGTTGATTTTCAATTTCTTATGCTGTTTTTAACAGTGAGGGTTGGGGTTGTTCAGCCTGGAGAAGAGAAGGCTCCAGCGAGACCTTAGAGCAGCCTCCAGTGCTGAAAGGGGCTCCAGGAAAGCTGGGGAGGGGCTCTGGATCAGGGAGTGCATGGATGGGACGAGGGGAATGGTTTTAAACTGAGAGAGGAGATTGAGATGAGATCTTAGGGAGAGATGTTTCCCTGTGGAGGTGGGGAGGCCCTGGCCCAGGGTGCCCAGAGCAGTGGTGGCTGCCCGATCCCTGGAGGTGCCCAAGGCCAGGCTGGATGGGGCTTGGAGCCCCCTGATCCAGTGGGAGGTGTCTCTGCCCATGGCAGGGGGTGGCACTGGGTGGGCTTTGAGGTCCTTTCCAACCCAACCCATTCCATGGTTAAGGAACTCAGAAGAGGATCCTTTCCCTTTCTTAAAACTCCTCTTCCCGACGCTGCGGCAGAGTTTGTTCTGTCTCTGAAATGGGTCCTCAACTCCCTCCCCAGGGAAGCCTTTCCAACCTCCCATACCAGGGCTTTGAGCCCCCTGATCCAGTGGGAGGTTGGAACTGGTTGGGGTTTGAGGTCCCTTCCAACCCAATCCATGCTGTGATTGTCTGGTTTTTACCTTAAAAAAGAACCTGTTTTTATCTAATCACATTCTGTAGAAGAATGGCAGTTCAAGACAATTCTATGCTGTTTAATCTTCACTTCAAACAATATTAGCATTTTTTAACTGCTTCAAATGACAAATCTCAGCCCATCTGGCTAAATAAGAGCTGATCTGAAAGCTCCTTGTTCTCCCACATCTGAAAGTTCCTGGTTTAATGATAATGTACAGGAACAGCTCCCATTTAGTTTTCCAAATATCCAGATGTCGTGGTTTCCCTCTTCAAAGCAATATCTGTAAATCAAAATAAAAGGCAATACTCTCGTTTTCAGCCACTTTCCGTCTTCTAAGAGTAAAAAAGAAAAAACCCCTGTCGGTGAATGGGATTAGCTGACCCCTGGCTTGAGAGGCACTTTGGGAATTCCTCATTAAACAGGATTAGCTGAAAGTAACGTGTGCCTGATGGCAAGTGTCGGGTTTCTCTGTTCTGCCTGTCAGGAGGTGGTTGCTGTGAAATGAAAGTGGATCCAGCACTAAAACCTTGAGCCTAAAAGTTCGATTGCTGTGTGACCCTGGAGTGGGGCTTGAGAGCTTTGCTCCACCTGGATGTGCGGAGCAGCTTCCTCAGGTTACGGGGGGTCTCGCTTAAGGCTTCTCTGAAGGTACGGAGCAATTCCCAGCCGTCTCGATATCGCTCCAAACACCCCTGTAGGACGTTTTAGCAAGGGGAAAGCTGAGCTTGAGCTGCAAGAGGGGAGATTGAGCTGAGATCTTAGGAAGGAATGTTCTCCTGTGAGGGTGGGGAGGCCCTGGCCCAGGGTGCCCAGAGCAGTGGTGGCTGCCCCATCCCTGGAGGTGTTCCAGGCCAGGTTGGATGGGGCTCGGAGCCCCCTGATCCAGTGGGAGGTGTCCCTGCCCATGAGCTTTGGATGGGCTTTGAGGTCCCTTCCGACCCAACCCATTCCATGATTCTGTGATTCTGCGAAGTTAACACGTTTGACTCTAATCTGGCTGATATACGAGAAGTATTATTGGCTTTAGCAATGAGATTATTTAGGTAACCAATTCCCAGCAGAAATGGTGGGGAAGCTGGCTGAGGTGCTGGTGCAACGGCCACAATAAGCTCATGCCTGCCTGCAGAAGAACCTGAAGGCGTGTCCATGAACTTGAGTTCTCCTGGGTGTTTTCCATGCTGGGGCTGTCTCGGAGCCCTTGCGTGTGCCCAGTGAAGAGCTGTGATGAAGCGAAGTGCACGAAGTAGCTGGAGAAATCCTGTAGTGGCTCAGTGCGTTGGGTGGTCCCTTGTAGGAGCAAGCGTGTGAGGTCTGGATCCCAGGACTCTCCTTACACTGCTTTTGACAAGAAGAACGGATGCTCTGAAGTGACGAGGGGAGCACATCGCTCTCGTTGCTTTGCCAGAGCTCTTGCTCACATCGCAGAGGACACAGCTCTCAGAAACTGTGGCTGTCCCACAGTGTCCCTTCGAGTGTTGGAGCCCGTGTTCAGGAGAAAGTGACCTGAGGAGCTCTTGGAGGGGTGAGGGTGGACATAAAAGGGGAGGATTATCAGACAGGAAAGAGCTTGTCCTTTCCATCTTCTGCACCCACATTGCTCCATGGTCCCTAAGCTTCCAGAAGATGGCCCAGCTGATCATCCCGATGTGTTGAGGACTCTTCTGGATGTACTTCAGTGCGGGGTGGCACCAGAGCAGATCTGAACACAGGCAGCTGCCACATCACTGATTGCTTTTGCTCTCACCCTCGGGTGGCTCTCGCAGTCCGTGTGTCACCTCCTGTGTCCTGTCCTCCTGACAGCTCGGAAGTGGTGTGATCTAAACACCGGGGATCCAAAAGGCAGCTCAGATGTTGCCACCAAAGGTGTCTGAGACCCATCCTTTGCTTCCAAACACTGAGCTCCGTTCTGCAGCGCACCCGACCTTAAAGGATTTCTCTTTTTTTTGTCTGAATTAAAACCCTCTCGGCATTTTCTGTCAGACTCACCCGTGCAGTTGCCATCAAGGTTTCTCAGTGCCCTGCTCTCTGCGATGCTTTCTGTTCCCTTAATCCCCGTATTGTCCCTGGGTTCCTTCCAGGATTGCTGAAGGGAACGGGGGAGTTAAAAGACCAGTGAAAAGCAATCCCTGCAGAACTCCAGCAGAAAATCACTTGCCTAAAGATAATTTTGTGTTCTCCATTGCGCTTGGAGACCTGTCAGCCAATTTTAATCACGGCTGCGCACTGGATTAATTTTCTTTAGTTCTGGCTTCTTGAGCTGGCGATGCCTGTGAGCCAGCGGCGTTGGCACCGCTGCGCGACTGACCGAGCAGTGATTCATAAACCTGGATCTCACCCGCGTGCTATGGGTTGGAGGTTCTCTTGGAGCCTGTTGCCCTGCTCTTGTTGCACACAGGGCTCTCTTTGGCTTGGCACAAAGATGTCTTAGGAAGATGATGATCCTTGGCTTTCCCTTTTGCTTGCCTGAATTCTAAGGGGAGACCGCATCGCGCTCTGCAGCTCCCAGAAAGGAGGTTGTGCTGAGGTGGGTGCTGGGCTCTGCTCCCATGTAAGAAGTGATAGGAAGAGAGGAAATGGCCTCAAGTTGTGCCAGGGAAGGGTTAGGATGGATAGTAGGAAAACTTTCTTTACTGACAGAGTGGTGAAGCCCTGGCAGAGGTTCCCAGGGCAGTGGGGGAGTCTCCATCCCTGGAGGGGGTCAAAAACCATGTAGAGGTGGCACTTGGGCACGTGGTTTGGTCAGCACGGTGGGGCTGGGCCAATGGTTGGACTGGATGAGCTGAGAGGTCTTTTCCAGCCTTAGTGATTCTGTGATTCTGTGATTCTATTCTATGAGTCTACGATTCTGTTGTTTTTCTCCATCTGTGCATTTCATTACACGAGCCGAGATGGGAGCGATTTATTTGATTGTGGAAGCCGAGAGGTTTGATTATTGGACTTGATGTCATGCGCACACGTATCGTGTGTGTGTAATACAGGAGTGTGAGTGTGTGTGGGGTTTATACTGACATATGTAACAAATGGAGAAAACAGACGTATAGACATATTTATCAGAGCCTACAGGAAAGCCGGGGAGGGGCTCTTGATCTGAGAGTGCAGGGACAGGACGAGGGGGAATGGTTTTCAGCTGCAAGAGGGGAAATTGAGCTGAGATCTTAGGGAAAAGTGTTTTCCTGTGAGAGGGGGGAGGCCCTGGGACAGAATCACAGAAATGTTTGGGTTGAAGGGACCTCAAAGCCCATCCAGTGCCACCCCCTGCCATGGGCAGGGACACCTCCCACTGCATCAGGGGGCTCCAAGCCCCATCCAACCTGGCCTGGAACACCTCCAGGGATGGGGCAGCCACCACTGCTCTGGGCACCCTGGACTAGGGCCTCCCCACCCTCAGTGTGAAGAATTTCTTCTTTGTGTCCAATCTAAACCTTCCCCCTTCCAGTTTAAAGCCATTCCCCCTCCTCCTGTCACTCCAGGCCCTTGGAAAAAGCCCCTCCCCAGCTTTCCTGGAGCCCCTTTCAGCACTGGGAGCTGCTCTAAGGTCTCCCCAGAGCCTTCTCCTCTCCAGGCTGAACAACCCCAACTCTCTCAGCCTCCTCACAGCAGAGGGGCTCCAGCCCTCGGATCATCTCCGTGGCCTCCTCTGGACTCGCTCCAACGGCTCCATCTCCTTATGCTGGGGATTCCAGAACTGGACCCAGGGCTCCAGGTGGGGTCTCTCCAGAGCGGAGCAGAGGGGCAGAATCCCCTCCCTCCCCTGCTGCCCGCGCTGCTTTGGGTGCAGCCCAGGGCACCGTTGGTTTCTGGGCTGGGAGCGCCCGTTGTCGGCTCGTGCCATTATGCCAAACACCATAAACGGAGGCTGCTCCAAAGAGTTTGGGTGTGAGTGGAGGCAGGGAGGCTGGAACAGGGAGCAGAGAGCGCTCACCCCATGGGATGGGCATAGGAGGGACCGCGGCTGGGTTGCAGCATGCCTTGCCCTGGGAAGACCCCTTAGGACAGGCAGAAAAGCCTTTCTTTGGGAAGAAAAGTGCCTCCTGACTACTTTCCTGGTATTCAAAGCGTCAGCCGTAAGCACTGGTTTTACTTACATTGCTTACATTTTGGCTGAGTGCGGAACACCTGTAATGCCCCAATGACACAAATTGAGCGTCAAGAAAACTGAACCAGAATTGCAACTGGGGGAGGTTAAATGTGTTTGGTACGAATAGAAGAACTCACAAATAGGGTGCCTGATTTTTTTTCACTCTTTGCGACAGTTCGTGTTGTGGCAACCAAAGCTTCCTGCAAACACAGCGAAGGGAAAGATTTGAAATGTCACCGTTATCTAAAGAGGGGCGTTTAGGGTTGTGCTTAGGTGGTTACTGGTGGTTACTGGTGTTTCGGGTTATTCCCCGTTATCTAAACAGTGGTGTTTAGTGCTGAGCTCTGATTTCTGTTAATAGTGTGAATGCTGAGGGATTTGTCAGAGAGACGTTAAGGAACACTCGGTAAGGACACCTTTTTCATCCGTCGGGCAAGCACAAGGACACAGTTTGGATGCTGCCTGTAAAAAAAGACACAGGAGATTCACCATGGTTTGATTTTTCTTGTTCAGGAGAAAATCCTCAGGTCAGTTATGAGCAGGTTCTGGAACACAAATCATTCAGTAGGAGAGCCCAGGTTGATTAAAATCAATTTAATTCCTTTTATTTGAATTTTTTCCTCTGAAATGAAAAACCAGAGCTTCCAGCTCAGGCCCAGGTATCACGCAAGACGTTAAAACGACTTCAACTGGTCATAAAGCTGCTCTTCCATAAGAAAACTGATTTTAATTAGTTTAGAATTGCTCCTTTCTTTTAAAGCTTGTATCTTCCATAGAAATAGAGTATGCAAGAAACAGCAACTGAGACAGTTACATACGCTTCTCTGAATAACTCGGCCGTGTATTTAAATAATTAATCAAACATAACAAAAAACCCGTGATAGAAATTAGAGAATCTGAAAGAGGCTACATTGGCTCTGTGAATTTAAACTTTGATTTACTGAGACAAGGACTGTCTTCAGAAAATTCTGCTCAAAATAACAGAGAAACCTCCAAATCCCAAAGTAACCCGGGAACTTGGACAACTTGCTGCTCTGTGCCCTGAAGAAAACTGGAAAGCAATAAAGACACGTACATTCCATTACGATACGTGCTCTTCTGTGGATCCCAACACCTTCGTAGAACATATCCCCTCTGTGGCCTCTGAACTCAGAAGTGTTTAGGGGCCTGGTTTATGACTGTGTTTTCTCTTGTAGAAGCCTTGGTTAACTGCTGTGACCATTAGATGCACACTGGGACCGATAGATGTACATTGAGACCGGTAGATGTACACTGGGACTGATAGATGTACATTGAGACCAATAGATGTACATTGAGAGCCATAGATGCACACTGGGACCAATCGATGTACATTGAAACCAATAGATGCACACTGGGACCGATAGATGTACATTGAGACTGATAGATGCACACTGGGATTGATAGATGCACACTGGGACCAATAGATGTACATTGAGACCAATGTACGCTGGGACTGATATTTGCACAGTGAGACCAGTAGATGCGCACTGGGACCGATAGATGTGCACTGGGACCAACTGATGTACATTGAGAGCAATAGATGTACACTGGGACCAATAGATGTACATTGAGACCGATAGATGCACACTGGGACCGATAGATGTACATTGAGACCGATATACGTTGGGACTGATATTTGCACAGTGAGACCAGTAGATGCGCACTGGGACCGATAGACATACACCAGATAAAACAGAACCATCAACCTGGAGACGACGATGGGGTTTCGTACCCTTGGGTTTGGGGACAAAGAAGGGTAAGAGGAGCCCAGGGTGGGATTTGGCAGCAGGAGGGTGCTGTGCCGCTCCCAGCCCAGCCTCGCTCCAAGGCAGGCGCGGGCTCCAAGGCAGACAGCCCGGCACAAAGGGAGGCTGTCACAGCCCCCGCTATCAAATTAATCTGTCACTTGGGCTTTGTGCGCGCTATGAAATTATCCCTTAAGTGACAATGGGTGTCAGCGGCGCCGCAGCCCGGCCGCTGACGAGTGCTCTTTAACTGGAAGTGGCCAGCGATGCCGGTGATTTCTTGTAGGCTAGACGAGATCAAAAGGAGTTGAGTGCCGCTTCGGCAAAACGGGCTGGAACCAAACGGCTTCTGAATTGCTGTTTAATACGATTTGTCCTTTGTCAGCGCTGCCAGCGAAGCCGTGTTTAGCTCCGTTCAGCCGCGCCAGTGGCTGACACCATTGTTAGCGGCGGCCGGAGCCGGACAAAGGAGCAGACTTCACGGCGATCAGACTCTTCCCTGACGTTGCTTTCAGCACTTGAGCTTTGTTTTTGTGCAGCATTTCTATTCAGAATGGAATTGTAGTAAAATTCCGCGGTGTTTTGGGGGGAGACCTAATCCTCGCTCGCTGCGAGCTCCCAAGCACCAGGTCCTCGACCCTGTCAGAGGGCAGGGGAGAAAGGCAAACCAGTTTCCTTATTAAAAAGAAATAAAAACCCCACACAAACTGGAAAAAATGGGCTTAATTCTCGTACCTTGTCTTAGGGACTTCAAAACTATTTCTAGGGTTTCGCTCAGCTTAACCTTTGGCCAACAGGTGAGCTTGGTAACCATCTGGGGATGATGCCTGCCTGCGTTTGTCGACCTCTCAGCTGTAGCTTGGATTAAGAAATTCCAGTTTTTCTTTGGAAAATACGTTGCGGAGATGAAAGGTTTGTTGCGTTGTGACTCCAGGGCACGAGCAGGCGCGGTGCTGGCGCCGCGATGAATCGCGCTCTGTTTATTCATCCTTTTATTTTTTTGGAAGGTTTCTTCAGCTGTTGATGCCTCCGAGGTTTTCTGAACGCTTGTCCTGCTAGAAGGGAGCTCATTACTGATCTCGTGAGACCTCACCTGGGGTCCTGCGTTCAGGGCTGGAGTCCCCAGCACAGGGACGACAGGGAGCTGTTGGAGCGAGGCCAGAGGAGGCCATGGAGATGATCCGAGGGCTGGAGAACCTCCTGTGCGAGGACAAGCTGAGAGGGTTGGGGTTGTTCAGCTGGAGAAGAGAAGGCTCTGGGGAGACCTTAGAGCAGCCTCCCAGTGCTGAAAGGGGCTCCAGGAAAGCTGGGGAGGGGCTCTGGATCAGGGAGTGCAGGGAGAGGACGAGTGGGAATGGTTTTCCTCTGAAAGAGAGGAGATTGAGCTGAGATCTTAGGGAGTTTTGCTGTGAGGGTGGGGAGGCCCTGGCCCAGGGTGCCCAGAGCAGTGGTGGCTGCCCCATCCCTGGAGGTGTTCCAGGCCAGGTTGGATGGGGCTTGGAGCCCCCTGACCCAGTGGGAGGTGTCCCTGCCCATGGCAGGGGGTGGCACTGGGTGGGCTTTGAGGTCCCTTCCAACCCAAACCATTCCATGATTCTATGATTAAGGAACTCCTTTCCCTTTCTTACAACTCCTCTTCCCGATGCTGCAGCAGAGTTGTTCGCTCTCTCTGAAATGGGTCCTGTGTTCCCTGCCCAGGGAAACCTTTCCCATCTCGCGTTCCAGTGGAAAAGTAGCTTTTTGTTACACTTCCCAGGAAAAAATCCCTTTGTCTCCTGTATTCCTGGGTTTGTAATATTGAGAATAAAATGAGTTCTGGAGTGGGGCTCGGGCTCGCAGGAGGCTGCGTTCAATTTTTGCAGCAAATTTGTGAATCCTTTACTTGAGCACCTGCCCTTTCCATCTGAAAGTCAATTCTTTTGTCTGATCATGTGCTTGGTAGCAATTTATTGTATTTTATGGCCTTACTTTGGGTATGAAGGGATTTATTGGTCAGTTTTTCCTTCCCTAACCTGCCTCTGTCCTACTCCCATCATCAGCACAAGTTCTGCCTCAGATCCACCGGAAAGAGGACTCTGTTGTGGCTGAAATGTTCCGGCTCCTTTATACCAGCATCTTGGTGTAACTTTGATGCGTTGTGTTCTGTGAGCAGCACTGAGGTGCCAAAGCTCCGGGAGAACATTCAAGGTCCTCCTGGGATCTTGGTAGGAATGAGAAGTGGTTGGAACTCAATGTGCTTTGAAGGAGATTGGTTTTTCCACTTGTTCGGTTGCCTGGCGTTCTCTGAAATTGTTTTGTCTTTGGGAAGTCTCATTCAGGGCACTTAAAAAATCATGGATTGCTTTGAAATTTAGAACCAGGTTTCCACAATAGCTGTAATTCCTATGCAAACAGCTCTCCAGAGGTCCTCTCCAGCCCACCCCACCGGCGTGACGCGTTAGGAACAAGCAGTGGTTTATTTGATCAGCCTTTTGCAGAGTTATTTGAGTTCCTGGCTCGTTCCTCGTCTCCAGCTGGTGGATCTGCTGGGCTGAAGCAGGTGGATCCTTTCTGCTCCTGGACAGTGTGGAACTGGAAGGGTTATTGTGGGGTGAAAAAGTGGCATTTAGGCTGTCGGAAGCTGTGATATTTGCAGTGTCCTGGAATGAAAATGCAAACCCATCCTCCTCCTCCTCTCGAGGTGTTACAAAAGCCATCAGAACATTTTAATATCTTAGAGCACTTAACATTTTCTGTGCCCTTTTACGAGGCTCTGCCCAGCTCCCGCCTCTCCTTGAGAAATTTATGGTCAGGATATAAAAAGGGTGGAAGAAGTGGCACCTGAGTGCTCGCTGTGGGCAGCGATGTGAGGTGTCTGCATCCTGCAGCCACGGCGCCGGCCTTTCTGGTGGATCTCCCTTTTGATGCCACGTACTGTGGGAGTACTTCATCTTCCAAAGGTGTTTCTTGTGGGCTGTCTGCTGTGTTCACTGTACCTGATATCACACCTTTCAACCCGATGCAGTCTCGAGCTGCAGCTCTTGGCATTCAATCCAGACTCTGAAAGTTTGACACAAGCCATCGCCTTGCCCGCTGTTCACTGACTTAAGCAGAAAGCATCTTCTAAAGGTTTAGACTGGACATGAGGAAGAATTTCTTTACTGAGAGGGTGGTCAGGGATTGGCACAGCTGCCCAGGGAGGGGGTGGAGTTGCCATCCCTGAAGGGGTTTAAAAGATGCGTGGATGAGTTTCTCAAAACATGGTTTAGTAAAGGGACAGGGACAGCTGGACTCGATGATCTCAGAGATCTCTTCCAACCTGATGGTTCTATGATCTTCTAGGGAGCCTCGATGGTGCAAAGCACAGTGCAAGAGTCCCAAGCCACACCTTGAAAAGGAGCAGCCTGATGGGGCAGAGTTCCGCTGCCAGCTGGCCAGGTCTGGTTGCACGAGGAAAGGCTGTAAATACTGAGGATGTTGCTGTTGGTTTAATTCTCAACCAAAGCATTGGCTACCTGCTGTTCCAAGAGCCTTTCCTCTCCAGCAAACAGATGGCCCCACGTTGGCTGCCCTTACCAGGGCTTAGTTTCACCAGCGAGTCCATATTATCAAGCTGTCAAAGGACCCATCTGCCCTGAGCAGCTGTCCTGGCATCCTCCGCTCTGTCTGCTGGGAACCTCCCTGCTCTGCAAATCTCAGGCAGATAAAACTTCTATATTTGTGTTTTATTTGGGGAGGGGGTTGTAATTCACACCATCTGCCTCGCGTGCTTGAGCGAAGGGATGTTACGTTTGAAAACAAGCTACTGGAGAGAAGGAATCTTTTACGCTTCCCTCGTGCCCTGAGCTCTGCCAGAACTGCAGCAGGAAGTTTTACTGAACTTGGTTCCAAAATGGCAGCTTTGGGCTCAAAACAGATGCAGATGTAGTTTTGGTGTCAACACATGGCTTCCAACTTGTGCAGATTCCAGTGTTTAGTGCCTGCTCTTCCACTGATTCGGATCTTGGTGGAACCTCTTCTCTTTCCTGCGGTGGGGGACGCTGCTGCCAGCAGCGCTGGGCAGGTTGGTCAGCCCCGAGGAGCTACTGGTTGCAAACCTTCAGAGATTAAAAATGTCTCATTTGTGGTGCTTAAATATCAGAGATTGAGATGAGATCTTGGGGAGAAATGTTTTGCTGTGAGGGTGGGGAGGCCCTGGCCCAGGGTGCCCAGAGCAGGGGTGGCTGCCCCATCCCTGGAGGTGTTCCAGGCCAGGTTGGATGGGGCTTGGAGCCCCCTGATGCAGTGGGAGGGGTCCCTGCCCATGGCAGGGGGGCTGGAATTGATGGGCTTTGAGGTCCTTTCCAACCCAACCCATTCTATGATTCTATGAAATGTGTGGTAAAAATACTTGGCCCATCAATTCCTCCTGAAGCCAAGGTCAAATCAATCAGTTTTTCACTGTGGCTGCACTGACCTGACTTCCAAAAAAAAAAAAACCCAAACCAAAATCCTTTTTATTTCTTGACAGACTTTATAGCTTTCATTTTTTCTTTTTACAACAGATCCAGAACTTAATGTCTGAGCTCAAGTTTTAAAGCTCCTGCTAAAAAAGCGGGCTGGAAAAGAAAATCCAGTCAGTGGAATCAAGTTCGAGTTGACGTCTGTCGACTTAATATACTGAGCCTGGAGTGGTGCTCTCATAAATTCTCTGCCAGCTTGTGACTCTGCTGCTGTTTCTTACCCCAATATCCAAGTGAAATAGCGCTCGCCTGTGTTGTTGTCGCTCTCCTCTTTCCCCTTTACTGAACCAAATTCCTAAAGAAAACTGTGTTGGCTTTTTTATGAAAAATGTTTTTGTAAGTGCAGTTATGATCATTTTTGTGGTTCGTTTTAATGTGTTGGCTTCATTTCAGAGCCCTAAATTGGTTTTGAGTTGCTATTGCTTAAACATGACTTTTGCCCCCTTTTTCAAAACTGTTGCGTTGAGAAAGATCTGAGGGGAATTTTGCCCTGAGGAGAAGGACTTGGGGTGCTGGGGGAGGAGAAGCTCAACATGAGATGGAAATGTGCGCTCTCAGCCCAGAAACCAACGGTGCCCTGGGCTGCACCCAAAGCAGCGCGGGCAGCAGGGGAGGGAGGGGATTCTGCCCCTCTGCTCCGCTCTGGGGAGACCCCACCTGGAGCCCTGGGTCCAGTTCTGGAATCCCCAGCAGAAGGAGATGGAGCTGTTGGAGCGAGTCCAGAGGAGGCCACGGAGATGATCCAAGGGCTGGAGCCCCTCTGCTGTGAGGCCAGGCTGAGAGAGTTGGGGTTGTTCAGCCTGGAGAGGAGAAGGCTCTGGGGAGACCTTAGAGCAGCTCCCAGTGCTGAAAGGGGCTCCAGGAAAGCTGGGGAGGGGCTTTTTCCAAGGGCCTGGAGTGACAGGATGAGGG
Source organism: Neomorphus geoffroyi (assembly GCA_033558235.1). Classification (NCBI taxonomy): domain Eukaryota; kingdom Metazoa; phylum Chordata; class Aves; order Cuculiformes; family Neomorphidae; genus Neomorphus; species Neomorphus geoffroyi. The sequence goes on from JAUMJM010000037.1 coordinate 2,139,479, forward strand.
GGAACGGCTTTAAACTGGAAGGGGGGAGATTTAGATTGGACATCAGGAAGAAATTCTTCAGGCTGAGGGTGGGGAGGCCCTGGCCCAGGGTGCCCAGAGCAGTGGTGGCTGCCCCATCCCTGGAGGTGTTCCAGGCCAGGTTGGATGGGGCTTGGAGCCCCCTGATGCAGTGGGAGGTGTCCCTGCCCATGGCAGGGGGTGGCACTGGCTGGGCTTTGAGGTCCCTTCCAACCCAACCCATTCCATGATTCTGTGAAATTTCCCTGTAAATCTGCCTGGTTCGTAATGTCAGTGTGACCCCGGTCCTCCTGCCCGTAGCTCGGTAGTTACGTGTGATAATTTATTATCCAAATGGGATGTTTGAATAGTAAATTAAGAGAGGAAGAGGAAAAGGAGGAGAATGCTGGTGGGGATTTCCCAGCTGCCATTTGTTACCCAGCACCGACACACACAACCCTGCTGCCGTGTCCAGCCTCGCACACAGAGGGTCCTTGGTGACCCATGGCCTCTCAGGGTTGCACAGGCTCTGCCGTCCTGTGACCTGCGCTGCCCGCGGGAACTCGTCTCAGGGACAGTTTATTCCCTGCTGTGGGGGCATGGGTTGGAATTCTGTGCTGGAATTGGGGATTTCCAGGCACAGAGCATCAAACATGTCCAGGGATAAGTGGCATCCCTTGGGTGATGGCTTCTCCCTTGGTAACACCACGTGCCTGTAACACAGCACTGCTAAGGGTGAGCGCGGAGCAAAGCCCCTTCCTCTTCATCTCCTGAAAAAGAGAATTTCTTCCTTTTTGAGATGCTGGTTTTGACACCAATGTGAGGTTTTGGGTTGCTTCACGATTTCTCCTGCAGCAGCGGCGTTGCCATGGCTTTCTGCTGCTCTCCATCAACTACCAGAGCCGTGCGTGTGCCGTGTGTAAATGCATACGATTCACTTTGCGGCTTCACACCATGCAGCATCCCAAGCAGCTCATGGGTCCAGGATAAATCTCCATTCAGTGGAGCCAGCTGGAGTTCCAGCATCTCCCCCTGCCAGATGTGAGGGCTGGATCGCGCCTTTGTGTCTCCCGGGCTCCAGAGGATCGCGCTCACGTGGACTGTGTTGTTCCTGGTTTCCACGCTGTTCTGGAAGCTGGATTATTGCTTTGAGATGCTTAAAACCAAAAGTCATTTGTGTTAGAAAGTGTCACCTGGAAGAATCTGGTCTCCAAGAGTGCTGCTGGTACCAGGCTGATGGGCTGGTCATACTGACACCTCTAAAGCCTGGAAATTATCCAGGTGGCTTGATGCTTCACCTTAAAACCCATGGTTTTTGGGGCAGAACATGAAGAACTGGGAGATGCATCTGTTGGGAGACAACTCCCAGCACCACTGCTGCTTCTCTTCGGAGGCACTAACTGAGCTCCAACGTGAACGCCGGTGTTGGAGCTGTCGCCAGGGGGATCTGCCACAACAATCCCTTTATTTAATGCTGCACACAGTGGCTCCAGCACTTATCTTGCCACCCAGCTCGAGCCTAATTTCACTGCCACCAGCTCTCCAGCAGCTCCGAGGCAGCTCCACGGTGTCCTTCGGGTTCGCTGGAACGATCTGTCTTTTCTTGGGAGCTCACATGGGAGCGCCTGCAGTTAGAGATGCCTTCAGCATCGCTGCGGTGTTCGGCCAAGAGAAAAACAATGAAGCATTTTCTTGCTGCAACGCTCGCTGGGTTGATAAATACTTGGCAAAAGGCACTTCCTGTGATGAGTTTGTTACCCTTGTAGGAAGGGAAGAGGATTTGTTTGCAGAGCTCCTTGCGGCCTCACGGTCTGCGGCTTGAGCGGGTGCTGAGGGCGATGCTGATGCCGTCGTTACAGCTGGATTCCTTCAAGGATTTCATTTGGGAGCTGCAGCACGGAGAGAAACGCAAGCCTGATGATGCGAAACCGAATTAGGAGAAGCCCAAAAACCACCTGCAGCTTCCACCTACAAATCAAATCCAACATGACGCTCTGCCTGGAAGGTGAAAGAGCTTGTAGCAGCCTCCAGTACTGGAAGGGGAAAAGCTGGGGAGGGGCACTTGATCAGGGAGAGTAAGGACAGGACAAGGGGGAACGGTTTTCAGCTGCAAGAGGGGAGATTGAGCTGAGATCTTGGGAAGAAATGTTTTGCTGTGAGGGTGGGGAGGCCCTGGCCCAGGGTGCCCAGAGCAGTGGTGGCTGCCCCATCCCTGGAGGTGTTCCAGGCCAGGTTGGATGGGGCTTGGAGCCCCCTGATGCAGTGGGAGGTGTCCCTGCCCATGGCAGGGGGTGGCACTGGATGGGCTTTGAGGTCCCTTCCAACCCAAACCATTCCATGATTCTATTAACGGGCTTTTTTTCCCCCACTAATGGGGAAAGCTGGGGTAGAAGGAGCTCAAGTACGCGCCGGGCATGAGAAACAGCCAGATATTCCCCCAGGAACAGAAAACTCCTGAAATGCTGAAACTTTCTAGGGGCACCATTTTCTATAATGTCCATCTCTGCTCAGATCCCTGAGGACCTGGAGAAAACCAGCGTTCTGCTCAGCAACCACGGTTTGAAACAGTGCGCTGGTTTGGATTGAAGGCAGAATTGAATAACACATAAACTTGGGTTTGAAATAGCATTACAATGGCGTTCCTCCTCCGCGTCTACCAACAAACCCAAGCCCATCCCTTCTTCCTGCTCATGCAACCACAATCCAGTTTTGCTGAATATTTGGGAATATCTTTTTCCCCTTTATTTTCCCATATTCTTCGCTCCGGAAGCTCCCTCTCCCGATGAACCATGTTGGTGCCAGTCAACCCACGTAGATTGGCAGATTGTGGTGGCAGAGGGGAAGCAGCCACACAAATGTGAGACCTGAGTGACTTGCAGTGATCGTCTTGCTTTGAAACTGGTGGAATCCTGTGCCAAACACAGCAGCGTTTTGGGTCTGTGTGGGCTTCACTTGGACCTGGAGCGCAGCGCCGACTGCGGTGAAGAGCTTCAGAAAAATGACAGATGATGTGGCTTTGCTGCTTGGGTTGTCGTCCTTCTTCTGCAGCTTGAGTGGCCGCTGCAGTGTGGGCATCCATCCACATGGTGAAGCTCTTCTTCTGGCCCCAGCGTGTCCCTTGGCTTCCCAGCGCTGCAAGAGAGCAGCTCTGAGAAGAGGCAGCTACTGCCATGGGCAACCTCCCTCTCCTTTCCCATCCCTCTTCTGTCCCAACTTTATTCAAACACACAGAGATCCCAAGAGCTCGTGCAACAAAGGGACAGCTTGGTTTTCTTCCCAATTCTCTTTTTTTTGCTTTTTCCTCAACCACTTTACAGAACAAACTCCCTGGTCAGGGAGGGGACGAGGGCAGCGAGGAGAGCTTTGAGGTTTATTTTCTCAGTAGAAGAAACGTGATGGGTGTGGAAAGGAAACAGAAAGGAAAGTGGATGATGCTCTGATTCCATTAAATCCTTGCCAAAAAATCCCTACCTGCATTTCACAGAATCATGGAATGGGTTGGGTTGGAAAGGACCCCAAAGCCCATCCAATGCCACCCCCTGCCATGGGCAGGGACACCTCCCACTGCATCAGGGGGCTCCAAGCCCCATCCAACCTGGCCTGGAACACCTCCAGGGATGGGGCAGCCACCACTGCTCTGGGCACCCTGGGCCAGGGCCTCCCCACCCTCACAGCAAAACTCCCTAAGATCTCATCTCAATCTCCCCTCTTTCAGAGGAAAACCATTCCCCCTCGTCCTCTCCCTGTACTCCCTGATCCAGAGCCCCTCCCCAGCTTTCCTGGAGCCCCTTTCAGCACTGGGAGCTGCTCTGAGGTCTCCTTGGAGCCTTCTCTTCTCCAGGCTGAACAACCCCAGCCTGTCCTCGGATGGGGGGCAGCAGCTACCTCGAACCCCCCGTTTCCGTACCCGCAGACCAGGTAGGAGCTCTGCCCGGCAAGCGGTGCCGGCGAGGTGCCTGCAGCCCTGAGAGCCAGCTCATCTCCAGACTCGCCCATGTAGGAGGCACAAGGCTGGTGTCGGAAAGAGAACACGGATTCTCCTCTGGATATGCTGCCCATCTTGCTGCTGTTCCATGGATTCCTTTCTTCTCCTAGATTCCTCTCAAATAAGGACTCCAGTGGCTCTCAGCAAACAAAAACAACAACAAAAAAGACCCGTCATGATCATATTTACTGGTGACCTACTTAAAATCCTCTTTCCTCATCGTCTTTTAGTGTGTGTGCTAAAATGCTGCCTGGCTTGCAGTCTCCCAGGAATTGCCAGCAGAATGATAATGAATGCAAAACACAGCCCCTCGTTTCATTGAACGGCACTTTCTGCAAAGACATGGTTTAATTTTTTTTATTGCATCATTTAGACTTTTTTTTTTTTTCCCCCCACTTGTGATGTGTTTTTCCCGTTTTTGGTCTCAGAGCCTTTGTGCTCTGATTGCCGGCAGTGCTGCTGTTTGAGGAGATGCCGTTAAATCACGGGATGCCTTCATCTTTGGATTTTTTTCTCTTTTTGAGGAAAATTAGGCTTCGTGCTCAGTCCTGGAGAGGCTGAGCTGCGTTGTCAAAGGCTTGTGCTGAGCATCATGTTTTTTCTGGTGGAAATGATCCAAGAGGTGATAATTTAACAAATGCTTCAGACCCACTCAGATATATTTTGGAAGGGTTATTGTAGATGGGTTTGTAGTCCAGGGTAGAGAGTCCTCAGCACTGTGCACACCACTCCTCTCAAGTTTTCTTCTTCCCAGTTTTTCTCTTTACAAATTCCTTTAGATAAAGGCTTGGATGTTCCTGTTTGCTCACCCGTGCACCAGACCTGGACAGAAGGAACATGATTATACTGGCACACACAGAGGTTTGTGTTGATACAATCACAGAGTGACCTGAGTTGGAAGGGACCCACAGGGATCATTGAGTTCAACTCCTGTCCCTGCACAGGACACCCCAACATTCACACCGTGGGGCTGAGGGTGTTGGCCAAACCCTTCTGGAATATTGCCAGGCTGTGTCTGCTTCCCTGGGAGCTGTTCCAGTGCTCCAACACCCACCTTCCCCAATGTCCAACCTAACCCTCCTCTGGCATCTTTGTGCCATTCTCTCCAGTCCTGTCCTTGGTCACCAGAGAGAAGAGCTCAGCGCCTGTTTCAGCTCCTTCCCTTGGGAGGAAGCTGTAAACAGCGATGAGATCCCCTCAGCCTCCTCTTCTCCAGCTGAACAGACCAAGGGACTTCAGCCTCTCCTCACACGCCTTCCCCTCAGACCCTTCCCCAGCTTTGTGGCCTCCTCTGGACGCTCTCCAGGACTTTGATGGCCTTTTTATCCTGTGGTGCCCAAACTGCCCCCAGTGCTCGAGGTGGGGCCTCCCCAGTGCAGAGCAGAGCGGGACAATCCCCTCCCTCTCCCGGCTGGCGATGCCGTGCTGGATGCCCCCCAGGACACGGTTGCCCTCTTGGCTGCCAGGGCACTGCTGGCTCATGGCCAACTTAACTGTTGACCAGAACCCCCAGGTCCCTTGGGGCAGGGTTGCTCTCCAGCCTCTCGTTATTATTGTAATCACTACTGTGATTGCACTCTCTCTTTTGGATGCTCATGACTGGAAGTCTCTGTCGTGTGGATAAATTGACCCTACCTTTACAAAGAACATCAACGGGAAGGTGCAGACATCCATGGAAACCCAGTTATAAGGAATCACACCCCAACGTTCATTTATAGTGACTCGAGAATCATAGAATTACGGTCTGGTCATTAAGGCTGGAAAAGACGTCTAAGCTCATCCAGTCCAACCACCATCCCAGACCCCCATGCCGACTAAACCATGTCCGGAAGTGCCACGGCCACATGGTTTTGAACACCCGCATCCCTCTGGTTCAGTCGCAGAAAGCCTGTCTGGTTTCCATACCAGCCTGAATTCCCTCATCGCTGGAAACTGAATTTCTAAGCAGATGTGTGAAAGCACAACATGAAAAAATTTAGGGCTGGGTGGCTTCTGCCTTTCTTGGCACCTGCCAGCTCTGGTATTGGAGCTGAAGCCCACTGCCCTTAGGTGTGAGTGAATTCAACTCCTTGCAGTCCAGACAATCTTTATTTTCTCACCAAACGCTTTTACGTAAGGGGTTATTTTCATGTGCTGTCTCACATATTTGAAATCATAGAATGCTTTGGCTTGGAAAGGCCCTTAAAGGCCATCTGGTCCAACCCCCCCGTGCAGAAGCCCAGATATCTTCAACCAGATCGGGTTGCTCAAAGCCCCATCCAACCTGGCCTGGAATGTTTCCAGGGATGGGGCATCCACTCCCACCCTGGGCAACCTGTGCCAAGGCCTCCCCACCCTCAGTGTAAAACATTTCTTCCTGCTGAAGTGCCGAAGGAGCGTTCACCGTCTTCTCCTCAAGTTCTGGATTACTCTTGTGTGCTGCATTTATAGGGTAGGACCTTGTTTCTGAGTTGTCCCTGCAGGAGATGACAGGAATGATGGAGATGGAGAAGAAGAGGTGATTTGCTTCCCTGTACTGGTAAAACCACTCTGTATCTATGGAAATGAATTCCGACTCTGGCTCCAGGGCATTAGCTTAAAATTAGACTGTAAGTAGTGTTTTGTTCTCTTTTAAGCAGTGAGGAGGAGCTGGTCAGGATGGAGCATAAACATGAAAACAGGTTGGAGCTGCAGACTGCTGATTCAGAAGGAGGAACCTCATCCTCTGGTGTGACTCCTTACTCAGCCGCTGCCCGTGGCTGTCGTGCCTGGTCCTGTGGCTGGAATAACTCCTGCCTGATGCCTGCTCTTTAGAAAGGGACTTACAGCCCTTCGGAGCGGGTGTCGCTGCCTCCTTAAGGAAATCGAGGTGCCTGTGTCTGTTTTCAGGTACAAAGAGTAATGATTGTCCCATGGCTGGAGAGCTGCCTGGCAGAGAAGGACCTGGGGGTGTTGGTTGACAGCGGCTGAACATGAGCCAGCAGTGGCCCAGGGGGCCAAGAAGGCCACCAGCCTCCTGGCTTGGCTCAGCCATGGGGTGGCAGCAGGGGCAGGGAAGGGATCGGCCCCTGCACTCGGTGCTGGTGAGGCCGCACCTGGAATCCTGGGTTCAGTTTTGGGCCCCTCACTCCAAGAAGGACCTTGAGGGGCTGGAGCGCGTCCAGAGAAGGGACCGGAGCTGGGGAAGGGGCTGGAGAACAAGGGTTGTGAGGAGCGGCTGAGGGACCTGGGGCTGTTTGTCCTGGAGAAGAGGAGGTGAGGGGAGACCTCATCCCTGTCTACAACTGCCTGAAAGGAGGGGGTGGGGAGGTGGGGGCTGGGCTCTTCTCCCAGGTGACAGTGATGGGATGAGAGGAAATGGCCTCAAGTTGCCCCAGGGCAGGGTCAGATTGGACATCAGGAAAGGTTTCTTCACTGAAAGGGCTCTCAGGCCCTGGCAGAGGCTGCGCAGGGAGGTGGGGGAGTCCCCATCCCTGGAGGAATTTGAAAGACAGGTGGATGAGTTTCCGAGGGATGTGGTTTAGTAAAGGAACAGGTACGGTTGGACTCGATGATCTCAGATGTCTTTTCCAACCAGATGATTCCATGATTCTATGATCACCCTTCCTTGTGGCGCTCACGAGCCAGCAGGCAATGCACGGGGATTGACTGGAAGAGCTGCCAGCAAAGTTCTTGCCATGAAACGTGGCTTGCTAGAAGGAAGAAAATCAAGATTACAGTGAGGAATATCGTCTGCCTGGGTCTGTGTCCTCGGGAGTTAACCTGGGCCGATTAAACGGAGTATTTGAAAGCGTACAAAGCAAGCAGCCAGCAAAGTGGGCACAAGGAAACCGCTCCAGTGTTGTTGACCGAGAGTCTTCGTTACAACCAGTGGGGTTTAATACACACCACCATCACATACACCAACCAACCTCACGGTTGCGTAGGTTCCGATGGCTGATTTCACCTTAAAGTGCACCGAGAGCACCTTTCTCGTTAAGAAGCACTGATCAGCAGCGCTGTTTTATCTCCTTATTGTCTTTAATTTCACTTAATCTTCCGGAGCCTCTGGTATAAATTAATATCCCTAGTCCACAGGGTGCCTTGCATAAAGCATTTTTACATATAAATGGCACGATATATCCTGTACCAGAGGTGTGATTCATCTCCTATTACATGTTAAATCTTAGTTGGGAGCCAGCTAACTAATTTATACAGAGTAATTAGATTCTGAATTAAAGGCACAAAAGATTTCCTCCCCCCTTCTTGCTTTTCCTTTTGTGAACTCAGAAGATGGGCTGATATTGGAGAAGGGGAAAGAGCTCTTCCTTCTCCAACCCCACATCTGGGTGTCTGCCAGGGACTCCGGTGGGGCAGGTGAAGGGCAGGTTTATAGGGTTCGTTCCTTTGCTCGTCTCAGCGTGGAGTTGCTGAGCGGAGGAAAGTTACGTGAGCTGAGCAGTGGGTGCTGGGGACGTCGCCTGGCAGCACCTCTGCTCCTCAGGGATGGACACCGAGCTGTGGGTACCCATGCTCTGCCGCCATTGGGTTGCACCAACTCCTGCCCATTGGGTTGAGCCGTCACCTTGGCACCGTGCTGGAAGCTGAGCCCAGGCTGACGATGGTTTCAAACCAGGCTGCATCCCCCAGCCTGGGTTTGCAGGTTGGAATCCTCCTGCTGCTTTGGTCTTTTGCAGAGGGGCTGCCGGCTGGACACGCGGAGCTCCTCCCCGCCTGGTGGACAGGGGACAGCATGGTTTAACTCAGGGATCTTTTGCATTCCGAGTCAGTAATGCAGACTCTTAACCCCCTGTGCTATCTTGTCCTAACTGCAATTTCAAAACCTCCAGCCCAGGCTCCCCAGGCAGCCAGCCTGGCTATTTTTAGTTTGGTTTCCCAGGGAAACATGGTTTTGTGTGGTTGCTGCATCCTCAGATTTGACAGTGAGGGAGAAAGGTAGCAAAGATCATTCTCTTAAGTTTCCTGAAAATCACTCATTTTGATTAAAGAGACGAGCTCGAAAATCTCTGCGCCACCAAGGGCAGGGGAGTTCAGCCATCCTGCGTCCCGGGGGAGCTGGGTCTTGCTGCTCCATCAGCCCAGCAGGAAAAAGCAGCTTCACAGCATGGAAATGCAAGGCTGGGTGTGAGGGAATCATGGGATCACAGAATCGTCAGGGTTGGAAGAGCCCTCTAAGATCACCAAACCCAACCATCAACCCAACCCCCACTGTGCTGACTAAACCATGTCCCCAAGTGCCATGGTCACACGTGGTTTGAACTCCTCCAGGGATGGAGACTCCACCACTGCTCTTGGCAGCCTCTGCCAGGGCTTCACCACTCTGCCAGTTTCTAATACCCAGTGCTGAGGGACAAGGCAGTGGCATAAGGAGCACAAGGCTCATTTTGATCCTTCGCTCCTAGAGCTTCCTAAAAGCTCCAGCCACGTGCAGGACATTGCAGCATCCGCTGGTGTCCTTTTCTTTTTGATGTAGAAAAGTGGAAAGGAAGGATCTTCTGGTGAGTGAACCCAGCGCCCCTGGACTGCTGAGAGCTTTTCAGCTGCAGGTGAGACTGACACACTGGGGGGCTTGGTGTTTGCATCCGTACCCAAGCAGTGATGCTTCCTCCCAGGAGCTTTGGAAGAGGGCAAAACGTGTGAGAAAAACACTTCATCATGAATTTGCACCTTTTCTGGTTTGCCTTGCTGAGCGCGTCAGCGTGGGGGTGGTGCTAGAGAGGAGCGAACGGTTTCCAGGGTTGGTCAGCACGAGGTGCATCCCCACCACAGGCACGACTGGAGCCTGGAGCGGGCTTGGAGCAGACTGAGCTGGTAGACGGGAGTGGAATTAATTTGCCCAAGCAGAGGTGTTTAAAGGCATTTTAAAATGCCTTCTGGTGTGTCAGGAACCTGCGTGGGGTCTTCAGATGGGACATAGGACCCCAGGGAGGCTTGTGCCTTTCCACAGCGGCAGCTCGAGGCTGGGGGTTGCACCCCAGGGGCTCTGAATTGGCACGAGATGCCTGTCGTTAGGACCTTCGTTCCACCATCCATCCTCAAACTTGAGCAGAAGGTGTCTCCACCAGTTTTAACTGAGACTGCTTTGGGGCAAGTAGGATAGCGATGCCGTTTCCCAAAGCGTTCATCAACTGCTTTTATTTGCTTTACTTTACACTTGCAGTTTGGAGGTTTATGTGTTTGCCCAGCTGCTGCTCTGGCTTGAGTTTGGCTCAGACTGGAATTAATTTGCTTTATAATAAGGATGTACATGAAGGCTTTTGAATGTTAATAGTCCTCTTGTGCCTCTCCTACAGCTTCACGGGTACTGTATCTTGCAGATTGGCCAGGAGAAGCCGTGAAAGGAACAGGACACACGCGGATGAGCTCAGAACAGGGCAGAAAAACCACTTTGGAGGGTGTATGGTTTAAAGAAAGCTTGAGTTGGTCCAGTCATGATACCTCAATGTGACTAAAGTGGGGCTTAAGCACGCAGCTTCCCTCCGCCCTGTACTCACGCCCACGTTTCCAGACAATAGAAGGAAGGGACCTTCACAGGTCACCCAGTCCTACTCCCTTTTCAACCAGACATTTTCAACCAGATCAGGTTCCTCAAAGCCCCATCCAACCTGGCCTTGAGTGTTTCCAGGGATGGGGCAGCCACCACTGCTCTGAGCAACCTGGGCCAGTGTTTCACTGCTCTCGTAAAAAATTTCTTCCATCTCCAACCTCTTCACAAGTGGCTCCATCCCCTGTTTTTCCTCTCGCACACATTAGCACCGTAGAGCGCGGCAACCTGATCCAGTTGAAGATGCCCCTGCTCATTGCAGAGGGATTGGACTGGATGGGCTTTAAAGGTCCCTTCCAACCCAAATCATTCTGTGATTCTGTGATTCTCTCGCCGCCTTTAAAGATGTTAAAATGCTGGGTATTCATGTGAGCCTCCAATATTCCATCTTAGAGCCAGGTAGCTGTAAATGCAGGTGCTGGGGCTCCCAGCAGGCAGCGGGTGCACCTGAATGTTGGGGAGTTCCATTGCTGAACTCACACATGAAGCGTTTGTCTTGCCCACAGGAATGGAGGCAAGATGTTGTTCATGTTTCTGTTGAGAAAAACAGCAAAATTAGTGGATCTTCTCTGAACACAGAGGTTAGCGCTGACGGCTCGGTGTTTACGAGCCCCGGGACTCTGGCCTCGCCGTGTAGGGGAGACGGTTCGGGCCAGTTGCGTGTCAGTTCTGATCACACGTCTTCCATAGCTGATAGCGATGGACTGGCTTTGTTGTGCGCTGGCAGTTACAGCTAAATATAGAGTGTGAGATGGCAGGATGGCCAACGCTGACCTAGTTTTGGGGGTTTGCTGGTTTGGTTTTGCCTTTAAAGCCTTGGTAAAAGAGCTAAAAGCTGTCTGCCTGTCAACTTAGCTTCCAAGGGATGCTCTGCAGGAGACACCTCCCTCATAAGCCACCTTCCTTCGGGGCTGGTTAAAGACTTCGGCCAAGTTTAGCTCAATGTGAACTTGACCAAGGATTGGAAGGAAATCGGTGAGCAGTTCAGTGACCCCCTCTGCCCATTGCCAACTTCTTGAGTTCTTCTTCCTGTACATCTAAATCAACTTAAAGTCTTTGTCCAAAGGAGGAACCTGACGTATTTTTGTGTGTGACCCAGTTGATGCCGGGGCCTGAAAGTGGGAGTTTAACCCAGCCCAAGCGCAAGGGTTGCTGGAGCAAAACCCAAGGTCATTCACTGTGCTCACACAGTTTGTGCGTTTTCATCTATGCTGGACCACGTCTTGCTTTGCTCTTGCTGCTGCGGAGGCTGCTGAGCTGCTCTGGGGCAGCCCCCAACCAGGGACACCAAACTGAAAGGGGCTCCAGGAAAGCTGGGGAGGGGCTCTGGATCGGGGAGCGCAGGGACAGGACAAGGGGGAAGGGGTTTGAGCTGCAAGAGAGGAGTTTGAGCTGAGATCTTAGGCAGAAATGTTTTGCTGTGAGGGCGGGGAGGCCCTGGCCCAGGGTGCCCAGAGCAGTGGTGGCTGCCCCATCCCTGGAGGTGTTCCAGGCCAGGTTGGATGGGGCTTGGAGTCCCCTGATCCAGTGGGAGGTGTCCCTGCCCATGGCAGGGGGTGGCACTGGGTGGGCTTTGAGCTCCCTTCCAACCCAACCCGTTCCATGATTCTGTGATTCTGTGAAGCCCCAGTAGGTTCCTGACTGAGCCGTCATGGAGCACCTGGGCTGGGGGACTCGTCTGTTTGGGTCTGCTCATGCAGGGAGTGTTGGGTGATTGGAAATGAATTCAATTCTGACTCTAAAGCTTATTAGCCAGGACAAAATCTTCAGTCCTGGGGCAGAAGTGGTTTGCGAAGAGCGAGGAGAGAAGGGATTAAGCTGTAAGGCTGGAAAAGGCTCGTTACAGGTTAACATTGAGTTTGGGTTTGACTTACGGAGGCCGTGCTTTTTACCAGAGGCGTCCATCGCTCCCGGCCCAGAACAGATAAATCCAGGTTGTCCAAGGATTGGGTTCTTTTTTCTAAATATCAGCACTGTTGGTATAACAGCTGATTCCTCCTCTCTCTGCTCGTCCTCCCAGGCGAAAGACGGAGCAGAACGTGGCCAGTGCAGAGAAACGCGTGCGCTTGCTTGGCGACAGCCAGCCAAGAGGACATGGACAGGCTGAGTCCGACTCACCAGGCCTGGAACTGGATGATCTTTAAGGTCCCTTCCAGCCCAAACCATTCCATGATTCTGTATCTCTGGCAGTTAATTTTCACTTAGTCTTTTCCTTCTCTGTCAGACTTGGGGGCAGAGTGGGGATGGACAGACAGACGGGCAAGGCCGATTGAACCCGCAAAGAGAACCAGACTGGAATGCACCTTCTTTTTCAGAAGTCAGAATTGTATTTCCTCTTTCACTCCCAAACCACCCAAATATCAAACGTCTGCGGAGGGGAATTCGGGAAGGAAAAGGTTTGGTACACAACAGCTTTATGGTTTTTTACCAAAAGCTTATTTTTAACCATGCAGTTGCTGGGGAAGTTCTTGACTTTCCTCTGTGATTACCAAGCTCAGCTCCCCTCCCAAGCAACCCTTGGTGTGAATACAAAGTCTTGCATCCATTCTGAGCCTCCACCAGCCTCGCTTCAGTTGTCCATGTGGGCTTTGCGACCTGTTGAACCCTCGCCCTGCCCGGGGCGACCTAGTGGTAATCACAATGGGTCAAACAGCCAGGAGGAGCAGGGAGGGGTTTGTCCTCCTGTGCTCAGCGTTGATGAGGCCTCACCTGGAATCCTGGGTTCAGTTTTGGGCCCCTCACTCCAAGAAGGACCTTGAGGGGCTGGAGCGAGTCCAGAGAAGGGACCAGAGCTGGGGAAGGGGCTGAAGAACAAGGGTTGTGAGGAGCAGCTGAGGGACCTGGGGCTGTTTGTCCTGGAGAAGAGGAGCTGAGGGGAGACCTCATCGCTGTCTACACCTGCCTGAAAGGAGGGGGTGGCGAGGTGGGGGCTGGGCCAGGTGACAGCGATGGGATGAGAGGAAATGGCCTCAAGTTGCCCCAGGGCAGGGTCAGATTGGACATCAGGAAACATTTCTTCACTGAAAGGGCTCTCAGCCCTGGCAGAGGCTGCGCAGGGAGGTGGGGGAGTCCCCATCCCTGGAGGGGTTTAAAAGCCGGGTAGATGAGGTGCTCAGGGATGGTTTAGTAGTGGACAGGGAAGGCTGGACTCAAGATCTCAAAGGTCTTCGCTAACAAAGGAATTCTATGATTCTAAACCGGATTCCTACCTGTTAGATCTTGGGCTGCTGCGTGATTTTCTGTGTTGATCAAACAGACCGTCACTCAGAGCACTCTTATCTCCACATCTCCACGCACTGATCTTACGAGACCCGGCGACTCGGGCTGGGGTTTGAAATGACTCGGCAGGTTTTAGTGTCAAGGGAAGTGGAGGGCTGAAGCTTTGTGGAGTGGAAGGGACTTGCTGTGAAGTGGACAACACTCAGCTCTCCAAAGGTTTTGTGCTTTTTATTTATGCTCACAACTCTCTTGAACATCACATCTCGCTCCCCCGCGCCAAAAAAAGCTGTGCCAGTACAGCTGTGACTGGATAAAAAGTGATTTTCCATCCCCGCTTCAATCTCTTTGTGCATCTTCCCACTCTCTTGCTGACAGCCAGTCCTGGGAAGGTTTATATTTAGTCTGAGCCTTGCTGAACCGAATGCCTCCACGGGGTTTGCACTGGCTTAGCTAAATAGGTTTAATTAAACTGGAGTTCCTTTGTGTCTAGACAGGCTGTGAATGCAGGTGGGTTTCGTTGCGGAGCCGGTGAGGGAAGGATCTCCAGCCGTAGCTTTGCTGGGGATGACGCCCTCACCCTGTCTCGTTTGAGCCGTGCGTGCTTTACCCTAATGGGCTTTGTTTCGTTGTTTCATCTGAAGTGCTGTCATCCCCCTTCTTTCATTTCCAACAGACTCAAGGTACTTGCCCAGCTGGAATATCCCTAAATATGCATAAAGTCCCAAGTCACATCTTCACAGGCTCCCACACCGCAATGTTCGAGCAGGGGCTGTATAAATTTTTAAACAAAGGTAACAAGGCAAGGAAGAGGTGGCAGGTGATGAAATGAGGGTGAGGAAAGAAGCAAATTAGATCCCTGATGTGTAGCTGCCCTTTCTCCAGCTTCTGAGGCATCCTCACTGCTAATGAGTTTGATTGCAGCTTCGGCTGTGTCAGCTGAAACGCCTTTTGCCGGCCGGTGCCAGCGGGTGTTGGCGCTGTTGATGACTGGGAAGGGACAGAGTTATTTTGCGAGCACAGGTACGCACACGTGATTGTGCACAGCACTGGCTGCTGATTGCTCCGAGTCATGAATATCAAAAAGGAAAATAAGGTTTATCCTGCAAAATATGAAAGTCAAAAGGCTTTATCCCGCAACATTCTCCCTTCATGCCCTCGTCTCACTGGCACCCCAAGACAGTGGCCATGTGTTGTATCGAGTGAGCCGCAACCAGATGTCATCCTGCGACCTGGAAGAGGTCACACCAAGTGGTGCTTCCCTGTCTTGGATGGGAAGACCAATGTCTGGTTCTGTTTCTTTTCGTAAGATATACGATGGTTTTGTCATCGTCTTGGGTTCTTGTCCATCCGTGTTACCTGATTTCTACCAGATCTGCACGGAGGGATTTTATTGACAGTTACAGGGCCGTGGCTTGCAGGGATGCCCTGAGATACGGAGCAGTAGGACCATCCCTTAAATTATTCAAAAACCACTTTTGAACAGTGTGTTGTTGATTCTACCATTATTGTAGGTAATGGTACACAATATCAAGAAATCTGCTAATTAAATCACAAGGCTTTATCTCAGGAAAGAGGAGGAGATGCAAAGGGAAGAACCTGGAGCTCAGGGTTTGTGTGGGGTTCCTCGTGTCAGCAAACCAACGTGGGGTCGGTGCTGCTGAAGTTTTGCTTTGCTCACCCTCTTGTAGGCTGGGGAATTCCAGCATCATCAGCTCGTCTCTCTCCAGCACAGCCGGGACTCTTCTCCCTCTGGGCATCCCTGGGAGCTTGGTTGCCAATGCTGTGTTATTGCGTTTCCTGCTTGAGTTCAAAGGAATTGGGTTAATGAGCAGCGAGGAGAAAGTCAGTCATCACATTATATTGGAGCTTGTTTGCTGCCTACTGGATTTCCCACTTCATCTCTTTGATCCTGGTGATGCAGGCAATTAAATACAGCAGTGATAAACATAGAAAAAACTACGGCGACCTTGTAAGCTAAATTTAGCCTTGTTTCTTTTGGATAACGTGGTCTTCAGGTGAGGCTGGAAACGATGAGAATGAGGAGGTGGGGAAAGGAGGAGACCCAGAATTAGTGGAAAACCTTTTATCTGAGGGACTAAAATGGATAGAGAGAGAGGCTGTAATGTCTTCAAATCCTCGGGTGCTTCAGCAGGCTTGGAAAAGCGTCAGCAGTCAGAGGAGCAGCGGCTCGGGAAAGCTGCTGGGAAGGACAGATACAGCAGGAGTAACTGTAACCGACAGCTTCGGCTTTCCCGCTGCCGAGCGAGATCCTGGGCTCACACCAGATGCTGCTTTAGTCTGGAAGAGGGGAAGCAGCAAGGGTGGACAAATAAGGGCAGAAAAAGGACCTTCTCCCAACTGCAGCTCTTGCACCGTGCGGATGATGGCAGAGGCCTCTGGACCAGAGAAGGGATGCTCTCTCCATCTGCCGCTGCAATAACGCGCAGGATAGTTCAGCCCTGACCCCACAATGAGTCATTTGCTTTCAAGGGGTTTCAGTATTCATCGGAAGAGTGTCCTCTACCAGGAGAGAGGAGAGAGGCACAAATGCATCAGGGAGTTTCAGGCCAACAGCCAGCAGCCTCCTCCTCCAGCTCGCTGCCCTGCAGCATTTCTGCCCGGGCTGTGAGCAATCCCGCGCTGCGGGGTTGGCGCGGGGAGTGAGCAGCGAGGCAGAGCCCAAAGCGCTGCCCATCGCCGGAGCCAGGGATGAAAGGCAAAAGGCTTTATCCAACCACGTTCTCCCCTCGTCCCCCATTGCCAGCCCTTGCTGACAGCCTGCCCTGCAGCTCCCGCGTTTGGCTCAGGCAAGCCTTTCGCCAGCCTGCAGAAAGCAGCGCGTTAAAGCCGTGCCGCGTCGCACACTAAAACCCTGCTTCTAAAGAGAAACATCTGCCCAGCTTCTGGTGGGGTGTGCTCACCTCGAGCACTGACAGCATCCACACCCCACCGGAGGGTTCGCTAGGGCGTCAGTTGCGCTTGAGAGAAGTAGGGATTAGAGGTCGAGGTCTGGCTGATAGCAAGAATTAGGACTGAGGGCGTCTTAATTGCGACTCCTGACTTAATTATTCTCTTTTAGCACCATTAGAAATATTGGGGGAGCTCGGGGAGCCGAGCACATCCTGTAACCGCGCGTGCTGGGGAAACGGATTTTTGCAGAGAAAGGCTGCTCTGTTCTGCCGTGACTCAGGCGCGGGGAGCGAGAGCACAAATAGAAATGAGGCAGCGGGGAGGATGTTCCTGGGTGAGGGGGTGGCGGAGGGGGCGTGCTGCAGCTCCACGTCCTCGCGCGTTACAGGGTACAATTTTTAGCTTATGCAAATGTTTTCACTTCCTCCTCATATGGCAGCGGTGCCTTCGCGGATCCCAGCGCCGGGGATGATCCTGTCAGCAGCCCTCCTGCTCCGGCCAACACCATGCTGCTGTTTACTGCTGTTATTAATGCTATTAATAATCTTAACTGGCAAGGATCTGTAGCTGTGAAGTGACTTGATATTAGTTACATCTCGTGTTCGTACCGGGCCCGGTACCGGTGCCTGCGCAGGGGCTTTGCTCTTTGTATTTTGCATTGAATCATCTTTTGCAGCCCTGACTCAGCTCAGCTGCAGAGGCTGCGCAGGGCTGGGCAGGACCTGCTTGGAGTCCACCTGTCCTGCCTGTCCTGCCCGCAGTCTGTCCATCCTGCCTGCAGTCTGTCCATCCTGCCCTCAGTCTGCCTGTCCTGCCTGCAGTCTGCCTGTGCTGCCTGCAGTCTGTCTGTCCATCCTGCCCTCACTTTGCCTGTCCTACTCACAGTCTGCCTGTCCTGGCTGCAGTCTGACTGTCCTGCCCGCAGTCTTCCTGTCCTGCCCACAGTCTGACTGTCTATCCTGCCCAGACTCTGCCTGTCCATCCTGCCCTCAGTCTGCCTGCCCTGCCTGCATTTTGTCCATCCTGCCCGCAGTCTGCCTGTCCATCCTGCCCTCAGTCTGCCTGCCCTGCCTGCATTTTGTCCATCCTGCCTGCAGTCTGCCTGTCCATCCTGCCCTCAGTCTGCCTGCCCTGCCTGCATTTTGTCCATCCTGCCCGCAGTCTGTCTGTCCATCCTGCCTGCAGTCTTGTCTGTCCATCCTGCCTGCAGTCTGTCTGTCCATCCTGCCTGCAGTCTGCCTGTCCTGCCCTCAGTCTGACTGTCCTGACTGCAGTTTGTCCATCCTGCCCACAGTCTGTCTGTCCATCCTGCCCACAGTCTGCCTGTCCTCCATCTGCCTGACTCCATCTCGGCTGTAGCCCAAGCATCACAGCTTGTCCCTGCCGCCGCTCTCGGGGGATGTGTTGGTATGGCCGGTGCATCCCACTGCAGTCCCCGTGCACTCAGTTTAATTCAGACCGGGGGGAATTAAGGTTCCCTTCAGTGTAAACACAAATTCAAGTTGTGGTTTGTTTGGTTTTTTAAATGCGGAGCATTTTAATCAGCTTTATTAACTCAGTGAACACAGGACCTCACTCCCCGCCAGCAAAACCTCTGAAAGGAATATTTAACCCCGAACAACCTGGTGGATCCAGCAGTTCCTGCCTGTGCTGGGAGCGATCCCATCACCCAGGACACCCGGCATCACCTTCCAGCCAAGGAGATGCGATGCCTTGCAAGAATCTCCTTTCCAGAGCATCCTTTGTTTCAGCCTTTCTAGGAAAGAGCTGGAGCAGAGCCAGCGGGGAGGCGATGGGCAGGGGGACAGGGCTGGGCTTTCAGGTGTGCAGGGCGGTGAAGAGAAGGGGGTAACAGCAACCTTGGCCACCGGACAGCACAGGCCGCCTGTGCTGGATTGGGGGTGACAGTAATTACGGGGCCAGACAGGTCCCCTGAGCGGGGGACGGTTGCCATGGCTACAGCAGCAGCATCTCTGCCACTCGCTGTCACACCGCCTCCGTGATTTAATGAGTTCATTACCAAATCCTGAAAATAATAATAATTACAATGGGGAAACGGCTCGGCAGTGGCGCTCACGGAGCCCCCCGGCACTGCTGCCGCTGTCTCCGTGCGGAAGCTGCACCCGGGTTCCCCGGGATGGGGCAAAGGAGGGCGGTGAGGGACCCGCCTGCATCCGCGGGGGCTGGCGGGGAGGGCACCTCTCTTATTTTTAGCACTTTCTGCCTCAATGGGAGGTGCTGGCCAGAAACCCTCAGCGTGCAAATCACCCTGTGCTCTGCAAACTCCCCCTCGTCGCAGCAGCTGAGGTGACGGATGGAGCCTCATCAGAAATGGAGAAAGAGCCCCCAAAAGCTGATTTTTCATGAATTTGGTTGTTTCTCGCACAGTGTCGTCTCGCTTCTCAAACCACGGCCAAGCTTTAGCCGGGGCTGTAACTGCGGCACCGTGGGATGTGATGTGTGTGGAGTCATTTCCATCCTGATCCTCACCGTGGGGTTGAAGTGTCCTTTCCAATCACTGTAATAGTTCCCTCCCTTCCCCTCCTGTGAGATTTTTCTCTCCCTCACCGGCCAGAGCTAGAACAGAGGAGACAAACCCATTCCTGCATATATAAAGGTTACATTTTTATAGACAGCTGAATATTTTAACACACGGAGACAATAATGCCATCGTGTTAAAAATAAGCAAACTCCTCCGCCTCGGTTATGCGGCAATTACAGAAAAAAAATACCTCTGTGGAGCACTGGGCTGCGATTTCAAAGTGAAATGAAAATTGAGTTCTGTTTGTCTGGTTTGACAAGATTTATTGAGAGCTTTCATTATGCGGCAGGTTCAAGAAAACCTCTCTCCGGAGAACACATACAATTTAGAAAATGAAAGCCTGGAACAGTTTATTATTAGAAGGTGGGTTGGGTTCTACGCGAACGTACATCGTCTTGTGCATCTGAGAGGGGTTTTGCTGGAGCTATTAAACTCCTGGCATAGAAACCTGTTATTAAAACACGGATTTAGGCTAAGACAGGGTAAATACTTTGAAGTCTGTTTAATGGACTTGTTTCGCTTTGGAATTCAGTCTCAGGCCTAAGACTAAGAAGAATTTAATTCATAGATTTTCCCTTCCATGTGCAGCCTCTCCAGTGCTGGGGAGCTGTGGGGCTGGATCCCTGCAGGGTGGTTGCGGTGCCAGCTCTGCCCACAGCCTGGCACAGTCCCAGCATCCAGAGCAGAGGGGCCAGCAGGTTGCAATATCAGAGTGTTTCTCTTCTTGGCTTGTGTTACGAGCTTCAAGGTGGGAATGTTTTCCTTGCTGCGTTGCATCTCACGCCGTGCGATGTTCTCATGTGGAGATGCAGAGCATCCCCTGCCTTCCCTCGTGCTGCATCTGCACTGAAGGGCTCGCTCGAGAAATGTGAGCTCTGCGTCCACGTTGAGTTAGAAACACAGAATCCTGGGTGGTTTGGGTTGGAAGGGACCTCAAAGCCCACCCAACTCCACCCCCTGCCATGGGCAGGGACACCTCCCACTGCATCAGGGGGCTCCAAGCCCCATCCAGCCTGGCCTGGAACACCTCCAGGGATGGGGCAGCCACCACTGCTCTGGGCAACCTGGGCCAGGGCCTCCCCACCCTCACAGCAAAACATTTCTCCCCAAGATCTCATCTCAATCTCCCCTTTTGCAGCTGAAAACCCTTCCCCCTCATCCTGTCCCTGCACTCCCTGATCCAGAGCCCTTCCCCAGCTTTCCTGGAGCCCCTTTCAGCACTGGGAGCTGCTCTAAGGTCTCCCCAGAGCCTTCTCCTCTCCAGGCTGAACAACCCCAACTCTCTCAGCCTCCTCACAGCAGAGGGGCTCCAGCCCTTGGATCATCTCCGTGGCCTCCTCTGGACCCGCTCCAACAGTTCCATCTCCTTCTGTTGGGGATTCCAGAACTGGACCCAGGGCTCCAGGTGGGGTCTCCCCAGAGCGGAGCAGAGGGGCAGAATCCCCTCCCTCCCCTGCTGCCTGCGCTGCTTTGGGTGCAGCCCAGGGCACCGTTGGTTTCGGGGCTGGGAACGCACATTTCCATCTCATGTTGAGCTTCTCATCTCCCAGCACCCCAAGTCCTTCTCCTCAGGGCTGCTCTCAATCCATACTTGTGTTCCACTGATGTGTCCACCAAGAGGAAACGGCTGCTGAGTTATAAACTGAAATCTATTTTTATACAGTCCATATCACATTTTTATTGTCCTGGTGGCTTTTTTTCCTCCTGTTCACGTTACCACCTCTGCATTATTCCCACCCTGATGAGAGGTGCCCCTGTGCTCCTCAGGCCTGGTCAAATATTGTGCTTTTCCTAGGTGATTCGCTCCATCCCTGCAATTAACTTAGCGTATTTGACTTGACCTGTGAGTAGAACTACGTGCTGAGATGAAAGCAGGCGGCGTGTTTGTCGGAAGAGAAGCGATGCACCTGAGGATGCATCATCCTTCCTCTCCGAAACGCTTGCCGTTGCGAGTCTGAGCACGCCTCGCGCACCGTGGTGAGACAGTACGGGTACTGCTGGTCGGGCTGGGCTAAATAAGTAGCCACAGTAGCCTTTCAGGTAGACCAGCGCCAGGGAACATCTCCTGGTGGAAGTTGCTTCCCCAGCGAAGTTCCCTGCACTGCCTGAAGTTTTGCCAAGTTCTCCTTTTGATTTTTTCCCTCCTCTTTTGGACGGCACTCAAGTTATCGCCCATCACTTTGATGTCTGCGCGTTACTGTCCTGCCCAGCCTTGGATTGGTTTTGTAGAAGCAGAATTTGGTAGAATCACACCTGTGTGCTCCAGCATCCTCAGAGCATCCTTCCTGGTGTGAGTGCGGGCATGTCTGCCTCCCGTCAGCGCACATTAAGGCAGCCCAGGAGTTTCCCGAGATGCTCGGCGTGGGATGAGCCGTCGAAGCTTACCTGTGCATGGAGAGGAGCAGGGGTCACCCCATGGTGTTTCAGAGCAAAGTAACACCTTTCAGCAAAGCCCCAACATGAAGGTTTTTGGGAAATCAGTGCCCATATCTGTTTGGTCACCTGCCAGGGTCTGGTTTAAGTAGAGCAGAGCTGAAGAACACACAGTAAATTATTTTACCTTGGGTATTTAGGCATTTGCTTACCAACCTCTTGCCTGAATATGTAAAAATGATTGATCATCCACTTGTTGATGCAGACTGAAGGTTACCTGGTCAAAACAGGATCCTGAACTTCCCAAAAGAAGTCTGTTCACACATCCCCTTCCCCAGAGTGCGACAGGTGGGAGTTCATAGAATCACGGAACTGCTTGGGTTGGAAGTGTCCTCTAAGCCCACCCAGTGCCACCCCCTGCCATGGGCAGGGACACCTCCCACTGGATCAGGGGGCTCCAAGCCCCATCCAACCTGGCCTGGAACACCTCCAGGGATGGGGCAGCCACCACTGCTCTGGGCACCCTGGGCCAGGGCCTCCCCACCCTCACAGGAAAGATTTCTTCATAAGGTCTCATCTCACTCTCCCCTCTTGCAGCTGAAAACCGTTCCCCCTCGTCCTGTCCCTGCACTCCCTGATCCAGAGCCCCTCCCCAGCTTTCCTGGAGCCCCTTTCAGCACTGGAGGCTGCTCTGAGGTCTCCCAGAGCCTTCTCTTCTCCAGCTGAACAACCCCAACTCTCTCAGCCTGTCCTCGCACAGGAGGTTCTCCAGCCCTCAGATCATCTCTGTGACCTCCTCTGGACTCGCTCCAACAGCTCCCTGTCCTCCCAGTGCTGGGGATTCTGCAACTGAATGCAGGGCACCAGAGAAGAGCAGAGGGACAGAATCCCCTCCCTCACCCCCCTGGGAAGTGCAGTGCTTAGGGCCGGTATCAGTCAGGTGAGAAAACGCTGTCATATCCTTGTTTTTAAATTTCTGCGGGAAAGTAAAATAGACGATTCCGAAGTACGGGCAGGACAACGCCACTGAGTTTGGTTTGGCAGCGTCAGCGTTGCCACATGGCATGGATCAAGGACTGATGTTTTCTTTTCCTCTTCCCTTGTGAAACATAAACCCACGTGGACGATTGGTGATCTCCTCAGGGTGATCCTGCAGGGAGCGGCAGCCAACGGGCTCAAGACCGATACAACAACCTTGGCTCCTGGAATTGGAGTTGTTTGGCCTGAAGCTTGATATGGCACATAGGTTCTTCGCATTTAATATGATAAATATTAATTGTCAGCATCAAACAAAAAGGTGGGATAATGGAGAGTCCTCCTTCATAGTCCCCCAGCGTTAGGACAGGCATGTTGAGGAAATGGTTTCTTCTCTCCAGTGTCTTCGTAAATTGCAATTTCATAGGAAACTTCAGTGGTACCTTCGGGGTGATGTAAATTAAAATACAGCAAGGCTTCCAGGTTGAGCCATGAGCTTGGTGAGCTGTTCCTGTTCCAGTCAGTGCAGCTTTTGTGGTACAGGAACTTCTCAGCAAATTAGGAGGGAGAAGAAAAAAACCCAACGGCCGTGAATGACGTGAGGTTTGGGGCTTTGTGTTCATACTCTGATATGAGACTTCTAGTGTTTCCACTGAGAGCTGTTCCTTCAGCATCCTTCTCCTGAAAACAGGGATGTGTTTGGGCCCACTTGAGAACCGGCTGCGGTTGGAGAAGTGTTTGCTGTCAGCTTGGCTGTTGACAGTTGGACTGGATGATCTTAGAGGTCTTTTCCAACTTTAATGATTCCATGATTCTATGAAGCTGTGGGTGGGAAAAGCCTCTCCAGACTCTGCCTCCAGAGCGTCAGCTGTGGATGCCTGGGTTGCTTCAGGACTGAGCTTTCAGCATTTCAGTTTTCAGCTACATTCTTTTCTCTGGAGTTTTCAACTTCTTTTTTTATCATATTTCATCTACATAAAATTCAGAAGCAAACCCGGACGCAGCCCAGAGCCAGCAATGCTGTGAATCAGCAGCGGGAGGAAGCAGCTGAATCCCTCTGCCCGTTGCAGATGTTGTGGCTGCCCCTTCATCAGAGCATTTCGCTGCTGCCTTTCAGGCGATATCTGCAGGGAAAATCTGCTCCCGGTCTGCGTTGAGAACACCCGTGCTGGGTCAGCTAGGGCTGCTGGAGGTCCTTCCCTGGGTTATCGTGCCCTGGCACGAGTTGCTCGCTGCAGCCATTCAAGCAGGCTGGAGCCTCGCAGCTCAGACTGGAAGCCAGGTCTGGGCATGGAGGAAGGGGGTGAGGTGACTCAGAGAGGGCAGGCACCGAGGTCACCCATCGGGAAACAAAAACTTCATGGATTTTGGCCTCAGTGAACGTCCCCAGCTGAAGCAGTGAGCCCTGGCAGGCAAGGGGACCAACCGTGTCCTGGGGGGCGTCCAGCACGGCATCGCCAGCCGGGAGAGGGAGGGGATTGTCCCGCTCTGCTCTGCACTGGGGAGGCCCCACCTCCAGCACTGGGGGCAGTTTGGGCACCACAGGACAAAAGGGCCATCAAAGTCCTGGAGAGCGTCCAGAGGAGGCCACAAAGCTGGGGAAGGGTCTGAGGGGAAGGCGTGTGAGGAGAGGCTGAAGTCCCTTGGTCTGTTCAGCTGGAGAAGAGGAGGCCGAGGGGATCTCATGGCTGTTCCCTGCCTTCTCCCAAGGGAGGGAGGGGAAACGGGAGTCGAGCTCTTCTCTCTGGTGACCCATGATGGGACTGGAGGGGATGGCAGGAAGATGCCGGGTCAGATATTGGAAAGAGGTTCTTGACCCAGAGGATGGAGCAGTCACAGCCTGACAATATTGCAGAAGCCTTTGGCCAACGCCCTCAGTCCCACGGGGTGAATGTTGGGGTGTCCTGTGCAGGGACAGGAGTTGGACTTGATGGTCCTTGTGGGTCCCTTCCAACTCAGGTCATGCTGTGATTCTAAGCTTTTGCTCCTTCAAAAACTAAGGCACAGATAATGCCTTTAGAAACAGCATAATGGTTCCTGCCTCGTTCCGAGGCTGATTTCTTTGGATGTTCTAAACCTGCTTGAGTTGGGGCTTGTGAAAATGAGAGGGAATCTCTAGGGGCTCTCTGGAGGCACTCCTAGAGCGCTCTCCATGATCACAGAAGGCTAATTAATAGAACTCGCAGCCCGTCTCCTTGCAACTGTGCACAAGGATCAAACCGGAGCGATGCTGCCAACAAAACTGGAGGAAGTTGTGCACAGTATGCAGCCTGGTGCCTTCAGAGAGAGAGAATTCTGGGAAGATGTGTGATCTGGGAAGTCCCTGATGATCTTCTTCAAAAAACAATGGCAGATCGTTTAGATGCGTGAGCTCTCAAACCGGCAATCCACCTTCACAGCCCTGTGCTCCTCAACTTAAGGATGCAGAAAAAGGTCTCTTGACAGTAGGGCCAAGGGAATTCTGTGTATTTATGAGAGGGAGAGTTTTGAAAGCAGAGTCTTCACTCACAGTAATGAAACGTTGCTGTGGAGGTGCCCACGTCTACCCATGGCTTCAGAGGGAAAATAACCTGCTGGAAATGGGCAGAGAATTGCACGAGTTGCCCAGAGCAGTGGTGGCTGCCCCATCCCTGGAGGTGTTCCAGGCCAGGTTGGATGGGGCTTGGAGCCCCCTGATGCAGTGGGAGGTGTCCCTGCCCATGGCAGGGGGTGGCACTGGGTGGGCTTTGAGGTTCTTTCCAACCCAAACTGTTCTGTGATTCCATGAAAGAGCTACAAGAATGATTTAAGAAGCAGAAAGACAAACCATGGTTAGCACTCGATAAGGTCAATCTGTTCCTTCATAGAAGATTAATCGCAGGGTTGGGTGGATTGTTATTAATGAATACTCAACCAAAAAAACATTTCTCCCTGTGTTTGCAATATTTGGTGCGATTTCTTTATTGCCATGATAGGAACCTTGACACAAAGTCTTGAAATCAGAGGAGCAGCCTTGGTCATGTCTGAAATGGGACATTTTCATTTTGTTTCTCAGTTTTCCAGCTTCAAAACCATCTGGCATCGCAGTCTGACCCGAGTGATGTTGGGTATCGCAGTCTGACCCAGGTGCTGTCCAGGCACAGGGAGTGCCAGACAGTCCTGAGGCTCCAATAATCTCCTTGTGGAACCCTGGGGCAAAACTTCAGAAGGATCCTAGCGGGTCTCTCAGATAGGCTCTACCTTCTGGTGTGTGGAGAGATGTGACAAAGAGAAGGTCTTTGAAGTTTTCCGAGGTGCTCTGCTTCTGGAGAGGGGAGGCCGGGCACTGGGAAGCCTCTGGTCCTGTAGGTGCCAGAAAACCACCGCTCCAGGCCTCCAGCAGGATGTGTATTTGTCACCTTTGTGGCTGCCTGGCTCTGTGTCCTCGTAATCCGCTCTGATGACCTTGGCAATTGGTGCTCTCCTTCCAGCTGAAGACCCTTCTTGCCGTGTGACGGCAATTAACCACAGCTCCCCGAGCTGCTGAGCATTTACAAGGGTCTTAGGAGGAGGAGCCACCTTCTCCTAGGTGCTCCACCACCAGCTCTCTGCAAACACCTTGGCAAGGAGGGATAAACCCAGCAAAAAGCCCTCCTGTTGTCTGGGCCAGGCTGTGCTCACCTGTTTTTAAGAGATCAGTCAGAAATGTGGGATTCCCTGGGGAAATATCACGTGTCCGGCACCTTCGACGGAGATCCAGGAAAGGCTGATTCATCCGAATTTGGCCTTATCCATTCTCTGATGATCTGCAGTCTTGATGGGAAGGAACAGTGGGGGGAAGAAAATGGAAAGCACAGGCACGGCAAGCAAAGCAATGCTGATGTTTCTTACACGAGCGTTGTAGTCCCCAACAATGAGGGTTCTGTGCCAGCAGCGGCTGCTGCGCACAAAGAGGAGCCTTGGCCCAGACGATGACAACAAAGTGGCTGCGCATCGGCCGGGAACAGCAAATCTCCTGTGCAAAGAGAACTTGCCAGCGCCCGGGTACCAAAAATCCCCACTCCTCCTTAAACCGTAATATCCTTATTTTCAAATATTTGTCTTATTTATCTGATCTTCAGCAAATCCGTCACGGTCAGAAGGTCTGCGCGGTGTTGGCGCGCTGTCTCAAACGCATTTTGTTGCTTGGTCAGGGCTGGCAAGAAAACCGGGCACACAGCCGGCGTGGAGGGGTGGGGATGACCTGGCTGTGGTGCTGGGCTGGAAGTTCAGGCACCTGGGAGTGCGGGGTGGGATGGGACCAGGAGGGAGCCTTGTTCTGCGGGAAAGAGAAGAGCAGTGTTTGGGCTAAAACCCAACGATGCATCCCTCTGGTTCGATGATCCGAGGCTGGAGCAGCTCCTGTACGAGGACAGGCGGAGAGTTGGGGTTGTTCAGCCTGGAGAAGAGAAGGCTCCGGGGAGATCTCAGAGCAGCCTCCCAGTGCTGAAAGGGGCTCCAGGAAAGCTGGGGAGGGGCTCTGGATCAGGGAGTGCAGGGACAGGACGAGGGGGAACGGTTTTCAGCTGCAAGAGGGGAGAGTGAGGTGAGATCTTGGGGAGAAATGTTTTGCTGTGAGGGTGGGGAGGCCCTGGCCCAGGGTGCCCAGAGCAGTGGTGGCTGCCCCATCCCTGGAGGTGTTCCAGGCCAGGTTGGATGGGGCTTGGAGCCCCCTGATGCAGTGGGAGGTGTCCCTGCCCATGGCAGGGGGGGGCACTGGATGGGCTTTGAGGTCCCTTCCAACCCAAACCAGTCCATGATTCTATATTTTGCCTTCAGAAATGGAGCTGGTGGAGAGGAGCTGTCACTGCTGGAGAGGCAGCAGGGTGGAAGGAAGAGACTGATGGAGGTTCAGGAGAACAGAATCCTTGTCCTTTTGTTTTTCCACTGCCCCCGTGTGAGCGGGTTTGAGTGAGCTGAGGGCGAGTTTCTCCATGCTGGTGTCCATCAGTCGAGCCAACGCTCATCAGGGTGGTGAGTGGAGGTCACAGGGTGATGGCCCCATGGTGTGCCTGCACCCTGCCCACCCTCGCTCTCCTCCCCACCTTCCTGGCTTTGTGCATCCCACTGCTCCTTTCCCACGCTCTCCAGCACCACGTTCACTCCTTATTTTGAAGAACTTCTTTCCCTGAGCGAGGTGCTGTGCTCACCTGGAGCAGGTGTGAAACCGGACTGGAATGTGCATGAAATCAGAGTCGCCGGAGCAGCATCAGAGCTGCGCAGGGGCATTTTCTTGGCTCTGTGCCTGGTTTCATTTTGACTCCATAAAGAAGCTGCTCAAGCTAAATCAAGCTGCTGTGAAACCACAGACCCAGCTCCTCTTTGTCACTTTTTCAAACAGGTTTTGGTTACGAGCGTAGCTCGCTGCTCGGGTTAAGCAGCTCCAGTAGGTCTTGAAGGCAGCAGCGCTGAGCGTGCTCTCGCCTCCCCGCAGCCACTGTCTGGTGGGGCCTTTTGTCACCCAGGGAAGGTGAATTTGGCCTCAGGGTGTTGCCCCTTCGCCAGCCCCCATCGCTTGGCACACGTTCGATTCGTGGGCAGCTGAACCCAGCGGCAGCGCGAGCCACCAGCCTCCTTGTTCTGCACCCACCGCAGAGCCACCAGCGTGCCAACAGCCCTCCCACAGCTCCTCCAGGTGCAGCGTGGGTGAATTTTCCAGCAATTCTGGAGGGAAGAAGAAGAGCAGTGAAATTTTATTGACACCCAGGAAGCCACGGGATGCATCCTTGAAGCAGCAGCCAGGCAGAGGGTTGAGCATCCCTCCTGGTGTCATAGAATCATGGAATCATCTGGTTGGAAAAGACCTCTAGTTGGAAAAGTCCAACCGTACCTGTTCCCTTACTAAACCACGTCCCTCAGAATCTCACCCACCCATCTTTCAAACCCCTCCAGGGATGGGGACTCCCCCACCTCCCTGCGCAGCCTCTGCCAGGGCTGAGAGCCCTTTCAGTGAAGAAATGTTTCCTGATGTCCAATCTGACCCTGCCCTGGGGCAACTTGAGGCCATTTCCTCTGTCCTGTCACCTGGGAGAAGAGCCCAGCCCCCACCTCCCCACCCCCTCCTTTCAGGCAGGTGTAGACAGGGATGAGGTCTCCCCTCAGCTCCTCTTCTCCAGCACAAACAGCCCCAGGTCCCTCAGCCGCTCCTCACAACCCTTGTTCTCCAGCCCCTTCCCCAGCTCCGGTCCCTTCTCTGGACGCGCTCCAGCCCCTCAAGGTCCTTCTTGGAGTGAGGGGCCCAAAACTGAACCCAGGATTCGAGGTGCAGCCTCACCAGCACCGAGTGCAGGGGCCGATCCCTTCCCTGCCCCTGCTGCCACCCCATGGCTGAGCCAAGCCAGGAGGCTGGTGGCCTTCTTGGCCCCCTGGGCCACTGCTGGCTCATGTTCAGCCACTGTCAACCAACACCCCCAGGTCCTTCTCCTCCAGGCAGCTCTCCAGCCGCTCCTCCCCAAGCCTGGAGCTGCACGGGGTTGTTGTGCAGGACCCGACACTTGGCCTGGTTGAACCCCATCTCATTCACCTCTGTCCACAGATCCAGCCTGTCCAGACCCCTCTGCAGATCCTCACTACCCTCACCAGATCAACACTCCCACTCAGCTCAGTGTCATCCTCAAACCTGCTAAGGGTGCACTCGACCCCTTCATCCAGATCGTTGATAAAGATATTGAACAGGCTGCTGGGTGAGGCTCTCCTGGATCCGAGGGCTAAACATCCCCTTAATTCCGCGGGGTTTCTTGCGGAGCAGACGGGTAGAAATGGTGCAAAGAAAAAGCTGCCACGGAGCAAGCGCCCTGCCCTCTCTCCCCGGAGCCAGAGGCAGCACTGGCCATCAATGACCAGCGCTACAGCAACTTATTACTGGGCATTTTATTAACAAGAAAGCCATTTATGACTTGAAAAATGCTTATTCATAAAATCTGTTTACACTTAAGATTATATAAGGAGGCACACGCCGTATCGCCTTCACATTATCAAAACCCAATGACTCATTAAATTTAACCAGAGCCAGTGCTGAGCCGGCACGAGCTTTGTTAAAGCTGTCTGAATTTCCAATTTTCAGCTTCCCTGCTGGGTTGATGCCCTCAGTTTTCAAGTCTGGGCATCCAAGTGTTAATTGAATTTCTCCTGTTTAGTCACACAAGGGCAGATGGGCTGGAATAGTCTGTTTGGGGGGGTTAAAAGCCAACTTTGACCTAAAAAAAATCGAAGCGTGTTGGAAGAGGGACTCTGATTTACCGAAGGCATTTTGGCCCAGGTAATTGGGTTTAACCTTGAGAAAATGCTCTGCTTATTTTGTGCGTTTTCTTCCAAAGTAAAAGCAGAAAGGTTAAAGGAATGAGTGAAGGTAAGATTTCAGCTGGATTTATTCAAGCCTGAGTTCAGTTTGTAAATATAAGAAGCCTTTGGCCAACGCCCTCAGACACCCGGGGTGAACGTCGGGGTTGTGCTGTGCAGGGACAGCAGTTGGACTCGATGATCCTTGTGGCTTGTTTCCAGTTCAGGTCATTGTATGGTTCCATAACTCAAAAACTGCCAACATTTGTTAATTGTTCTGATTTATATGCGTGAGCTGCCAGTGATTTTAGTAAATCAAATCAGATCAATGATTTTACTAAACCACGGTATTTGAAATTTTCCTAATTTTAAGTCATTTTAGATGCTGTGGAGTTCAGGAATTGTGCTCTGAGCTTGTTGTCAGAGGAGCTCTCTACATAGTTACGATATGAAACCCCAGCATTTTGGTTTTGGTTCAGTAAATCGGTAGAAAAGGGCAGTAAATCTCCGTGGCAGATTGGACGCTTTATTCTTGGTTCTGAGAACAATTGAAATGGAAAATATTGACTGGGTGCAGGTTTAATTTAGGTTTTAATGATCATTTTTGTATAAGTAGCCTTTAAATTCCTCCTACGAAGCAATCAACACTCCAGAGGTAAAATTCCCCCCCCAGGAACTGAGGAGGAGGCAGATTTAAATAGCGCAGCACCTTCTTCTCCCTTTTGTCTGTGTCCTTGTGCAAGAAGGCAGCAGACAGCTCATCCTCTTTGTTTTTCATCTCCTTTGGATCCCGCAGATGAGGAGGAGAGATAAAGGCATAAAGTAAAGGCAGGAGTCTCCCGGTAGCGATCAGCCCCAGGCTAGAGTTTCACAGCCAGCAATCCCGTCTTACTCCAGTCCTCGTGGAGCTGAAGGTGATGCCCTCAGGTGTGAAACCAGTTGGGTGCTGCTCTGTGCCAAGAGCTGTGGCCGTACCCTGGCCGTGCCTCCTTGGGTGATGTTCTTGGTTCAGGAGGTGCTCAGGGCATCGGCACATCCCTGTCTCTGGAGAGCACGGCCTCGGCACAGCAGGACATCCATCAACCATTCCCGTTTTCCCAATCTACTTTTGATTTTGTCACCGGTCTGGAGACACGGGAGGTGCATCCCGGCACTGTGCCTCCAGCCCTGGTGGCCTGGGGTGTTCCTTCCACAGCTTTTCTGCCCCATCCCGGCTGCATTGTAGGCTGCCAGCGTCCAGCAGTTCTGTGTCTGGAAGCCTCTTAAATCTTAAATTCATCTGCATTTGGATCAACGGCTCCTTGGCCTTAATGGTTGTGAAGTGACAGTGAATGGACAACAGCTCCTTTTCACGAGTTGTCCTCTTCTGATGCTCTCCCCCACGCTGGCCATAGCAGTCCAGCTCCTGTCCCTGCACAGGACACCCCAACGCTCACACCGTGGGACTGACGGCATTGGCCAAACGCTTCTGGAATGCTGGCAGAGCCGGTGCCACAACTGCTTCCCTGGGGAGCTGTTCCAGTGCTCCAACACCCGCTGGGGGAAGGACCTCTTCCTAAGGTCCAACCTCACCCTCCCCTGGCATCTTCCTGCCATCCCCTCCAGTCCCATCATGGGTCACCAGAGAGAAGAGCTCAGCTCCCGTTTCCCCTCCCTCCCTTGGGAGAAGGCAGGGAACAGCCATGAGATCCCCTCCGTCTCCTCTTCTCCAGCTGAACAGACCAAGGACCTGCATCCTTGAATGAAAACAAAGCTGGAGAGACATCCTGGGCTTTT
Organism: Neomorphus geoffroyi; assembly: GCA_033558235.1. NCBI lineage: Eukaryota > Metazoa > Chordata > Aves > Cuculiformes > Neomorphidae > Neomorphus > Neomorphus geoffroyi. Next base: position 2,171,054 of record JAUMJM010000037.1, read on the forward strand.
TGCTGTCCTGACAGAGCAGGGGAGTGTGGACACTGGCAGGATTGTGCTCTTGAGCGTTTGGGCTTCGTCACAAGTCCTGAATCACCACAGGGTTTTTCCTTTCTGCTCTGTTTTTTGCTAAAGAGGGATTCTTGGAAGATCCCTTTCGAAGCTGTCGTTCTGCTGGTGGCCAGGCTGCAGCCCATCACTCGCCCTTCGGCTTTTCTTTGCCAAATAAGCACGGAGAGAAAAAAAAGAGATTGAGATACGGTGAGAAACAGCAGCGAGTGTTTATATCGCACAGCTCTGGTGCTCCCCCTGTAAAGGAGCATTTCCAAAGAGCGTGATTCTTGGAAGCTGAGATCCAGCTGCCTTCGGAGTCTGTGGCCACGTGAGTCTGTAAGAGGCTGGGTTTGGGTTGTGGTTTCCTCTGCGAAGGAGGATGCGGAGCGGCTGGGTGCCAGCAGAGAGGTTGCAGAGCTGCTCTGTGCTTTGCCCAGTTTCCCCCCAGGTAAAACGGCTGCGACTCCAGTTCTCCTCTTAAAACCCAACTGGGAACACTTGGCCAGCAGGGCAGGCGGGGGATTCGCAGCAGAGCAATAGAGAGCACATAAAGATGGCTCTTGTGTAATCGGGAGAGCACAGGGATGCTTTCAGCAGTGAAAATAACGACTAATAGGCCAACACAAACGAACTGCCTCCTTATTGTCCTTCTGAGGTTCTGTTAAACAGCAGTGGGACCAAAGTGGAACTCGTGGGCTGCGTAAAACCCTGCACTGTGCGACAGTGTCGGGCGCTCTCCTGTCCCAGGCTGCAGATCAGAGCCCACAGGTAACGCCCTCCCCAGCAATATCTGATCTCCTGTGGGGCTTTTCAGTTCTAAAAAAAACCAACCGGCTTCTTTTAAAGGTATGGAGGGTTTTGGTTGTTCGTTCATGGTTTTGAACAAGTTGTTTTCTTCTCCTGCCTTCTGTCGGCGTGTGTCTTGGGAGAAAGCGGTGTGCCTGGCTGTCAAACCTGGCTTTGGGGAATGAAAAGGGTGTAAGTTAAGCAATAACTTATTTCTTTCTTCTGGTCATTTTGGTCAAGCCAAAGGAGCAGAGGCTCCCAGGGCAGCGGTGGAGTCTCCATCCCTGGAGGGGTTCAAAACCTGTGTAGATGAGGCACTTGGGGACGTGGTTTAGTAGGGACAGTGGGGTTGGGCTGGCAGTTGGATTGGATGAGCTTAGAGGTCTTTTCCAACCTTAATGATTCGATGATTCGATGATTTCTTCGAGTGTTCTGTATCACCAGCACGCAGGCGGGCGGTTGGCGTGCTGGTATCCAAGGAGATTGCAGAGGGGGCTTTGGCAGAGATGGGAACAGCCCTGCCTCCCGTGCAGCTCTGCCTGATTCCATCCAGAATGCCTGTGAAATTTAATACACCTCTTCCGTGTGCTTCCTTAGGCTGTTGTTAACAGCTGTTCTAACGAGCCTCAGACTGCTGGGCTCCTACTCCCGTGTCCTCTGGAGAATAGTTTGTAAGCCACTGGCCGGGCTGTTGCCGGTTCGCTTTCCATGTCAGGCTGTTAATCATCTCCTGTTACCACTTGCTCCTTTATCTCCTGTGGAAGTTATCTCCGGAGCAGATCTCGAGTGTTTAGGGTTCAGTTATATGGTTTGTCTGGGTAAGGGAAAAAGTGATAATTAGCCAGTGGTTACCCAAGGAGCAGAGCAAAATCCGCAGGGTAAACCTTTCCTTCCTCTCACTTCCCTCACACCTCTGTTTTCAAACACTTAATGCTAATAATTGTGAGTGCTGGCACAAGAATATTGAAGTACTCGTTGCAGTTGGATTGATTTGGTGTCACGGGACGTTGTGCTGTCGGGCGAGTTAATAAAGCTCCTGTCTGAGATTGGTAGAAGCACCTTCGAAAAGTACTGCTGCTGGATTGCATCGTGTTTGAAGGACTCCTCCGTGTCCTGTGTGCGGGGAAGATGGCATTTATAAAGCCCAAATCAGAACTTGGTTTTCATTTGAGTAACATATCGAGAAATGCAGCTGTGAGGGTTGCAGCGATACGTGTGGGCTGAGGAGTGCTGGCTGCAGCCTCACCCAGCAGGAACCGGATCGTTCCCACGTGATGCTCCCTGGGGTCCTTGGGCTTTGGTCCTGCTCCTGCATCGTAGAGTCTTGAATGGGTTGGGTTGGAAGGGAGATCAAAGCCCACCCAGTGCCACCCCCTGCCATGGGCAAGGACACCTCCCACTGCATCAGGGGGCTCCAAGCCCCATCCAACCTGGCCTGGAACACCTCCAGGGATGGGGCAGCCACCACTGCTCTGGGCAACCTGGGCCGGGGCCTCACCTCTTCTCCAAGGACTGATTCCAATAGGATGAGGTTTAACGAGTCCAAGTGCCGGGTTCTGCACTTTGGACACAACAACCCCATACAGAGCTCTGGGCTGGGGACAGAGTGCCTGGAGAGCAGTCAGGTGGAAAGGGACTTGTGAGTGCTGGTGGACAGGAAACTCAACATGAGCCAGAGATGTGTCTGAGTGGCCAAGAAGACCAGTGGTATCCTGGCCTGCATCAGGACCAGTGTGGCCAGCAGGACCAGAGAGGTCATCATCCCCTTATACTCGGCACTGGTCAGGCCGCACCTCGAGTGCTGTGTCCAGTTCTGGGCCCTCAGTGTGAGAAAGATGTGGAGATGCTGGAGTGTGTCCAGAGGAGAGCGACGAGGATGGGGAAGGGGCCGGAGCACAAGCCCTGTGAGGAGCGACTGGGGGAGCTGGGGTTGTTCAGCCTGGAGAAGAGGAGGCTCAGGGGAGACCTTGTTGCTCTCTACAACTGCCTGAAAGGAGGCTGTAGTCAGGCAGGGGTTGGTCTCTTCTCTCAGGTGACCGGTGACAGAACAAGAGGACACGGTCTCAAGCTTCGCCAGGGGAGGTTTAGGCTTGATATTAGGAAAAAAAATCTTTACTGAATCACAGAATCCTAAGGTTGGAAGAGACCTCCGAGATCACTGAGTCCAACTGTCCCTGTCTGCCCACCAAACCCTGTCCCTAAGGAACTCATCCACCCGTCTTTTAAACCCCTCCAGGGATGGTGACTCCACCCCCTCCCTGGGAGCTGTGCCAACCCCTGACCACCCTTTCACTTTTTCCTGATGTCCAATCTGACCCTGCCCTGGTGCAACTTGAGGCCATTTCCTCTTGTCCTATCACTGTCACTTAGGAGAAGAGCCCAGCCCCCACCTCCCCACCCCCTCCTTTCAGGCAGTTGGAGACAGTGATGAGGTCTCCCCTCAGCCTCCTCTTCTCCATCTGAACAGCCCTAATTCCTTCAATCTCTTCTCGTAGGACTCATTCTCCAGCCCCTCCCCAGCCTCGTTGCCTTCTCTGGACGCGCTCCAGCCCCTCAAGGTCCTTCTTGGAGCGAGGGACAGAAAACTGACCCCAGCACTCGAGGTGCAGCTTCACCAGCGCTGAGCACAGGGGCACAATCCCCTCCCTGCTCCTGCTGGCCACGCTGAGAGGGTGATTGGCCATTGGAATGCGCTGCCCGGGGAGGTGGTGGAGTCACCGTCCCTGGAGGTGTTTAAGGAGAGATTGGATGAGGCTCTTAATGCCAGGGTGTAGTTGCCGAGTAGGTGTAGGTGTTGGGTCATAGGCTGGACTCCGTGATCTCAAAGGTCCGTTCCAGCCCTGTGATGCTCTGATCCTGTGACTGAAGCTCCCCTCTCATCCTTGCAACAGCGCACGTGACTCACAGTTTCAGAGAGCTCAGAAATCGCGGAGGAGATGAAAAATCACTGCACAGGTTTTACTTTGGAGTGCAGAACTGCAGATTAATAAGCTCTGATGGTGCTGACTCTTTGCTGGCAGCAGCTCAGTTCCTTGTGGGAGGGGCAGAGAGAGCAAAGAGTAAGAAGCAGCTCCAATTAGTGACCTAAGTGTTTACACTGGCTAAGGAGCACTTAATTACCTGTCAGTGGCTTGCTTTCTCCTGGTCACAAGTGTTTACACACGGAGCCAGTAATTCCAGCTGTTTCCCTCTTGTGCTGCAGGAATTCAGAGATAATTACGCGCAGCGATGTGCAAGCTCTTCCCTGAGTGTGTCGGGTGAAGATGCGTTCACCCAGGAGAGAGTCAAGTGAGCAGCATCACCTTTGGGAAATGCTGCTTTAAAAGGAGTCTTTATCTCTTTTCAACATCAGGTGCGTGATAATAACGCACCGCAAAAGCTTGACCTCGCTGCGTATCCGCAGGGCTGCCGAGACAGCGCCTCCCGGAAGCACAGCGATACATTTCTAAGCTGCCAGGCCATTGTCAGGTAGTTTTTTTGCAGGCTGGCACCCTCAGCAGCCCTCCCTGGCTGCCGTGCGCCGAGCTTGGCAGCAGCAGCTTCGCTGTGACCTCTGTTTCTCAGCGATCTGAATAAGCCTGTTGGCTCACCGCGGCCGTGGCAGGATTTTCGCCCCTGAGAAACTCACAGGGCTTAAGGAGGGCTTTCATTGATCTCAAGGTCAGGCAGACTCTCCTAATCGTCTGCGCTAATCGCTCGCCCTGCACAGGCCACGACAGATCACGCAGCGATGCAGAAGGTTGCTTTAACACCGAGCTGCTGGCAATAATACGGAGGGCGTTCAGTGCGTCCCCTGGATAAGAGCGGGGTCTGCGCCAAGGCAGACGAGATCAGGGAGGGCATTAGCACTTCTCTGCCGGGTGGTTGCACCTACGCTCGCTCTTTTTTCATCCTTTGGCGTTTCATAGAATCATGGATGGGTTGGGTTGGAAGGGACCTCAAAGCCCATCCAGTTCCAACCTCCTGCCTTGGGCAGGGACACCTCCCACTGGGTCAGGGGGCTCCAAGCCCCATCCAACCTGGCCTGGAACACCTCCAGGGATGGGGCAGCCACCGCTGCTCTGGGCACCCTGGGCAAGGGCCTCCCCACCCTCAGTGTGAAGAATTTCTTCCTAATGTCCAATCTAAATCTTCCCCCTTCCAGTTTAAAGCCGTTCCCCCTCATCCTGCCACTCCAGGCCCTTGGAAAAAGCCCCTCCCCAGCTTTCCTGGAGCCCCTTTCAGCACTGGGAGCTGCTCTAAGGTCTCCCCAGAGCCTTCTCCTCTCCAGACTGAACAACCCCAACTCTCCCAGCCTCCTCACAGCAGAGGGGCTCCAGCCCTCGGATCATCTCCGTGGCCTCCTCTGGACTCGCTCCAACAGCTCCATCTCCTTATGCTGGGGATTCCAGAACTGGACCCAGGGCTCCAGGTGGGGTCTCCCCAGAGCGGAGCAGAGGGGCAGAATCCCCTCCCTCCCCTGCTGCCCGCGCTGCTTTGGGTGCAGCCCAGGGCACCCTTGGTTTCTGGGCTGGGAGCTCACATTGTTGGCTCATGTTGAGCTTCTCCTCAATCTGCACCCCAAATCCTTCTCCATTTGTCTTGGAAGAAACATTAAAGATCATCCTGTTCCAACCCGGTTTTGTATTGTTTTTTCAGTTTTGTGTCCAGCATCCCAGGCTCTGGGTCTGGTGGCCACAGGTTGGTGTGGTCAGAGATCGGGCTGCCCTGTCGTTCTGCCCTCAAGTCTTGTTTTCTAGCTGTTGCGTTGAAGAGTGCCCTGGATGGTGTTTGTTCTGTGTGTAGAGCTGTTGGAGCTACAAAAGAGAAGCTCAGGGGCTGCAAAGGGGAAGGCCAGTTCGCTCCACAGCAAACAGGAAGGGAGAATCGTGAGGCTCAGAACAGATCTGTTTTGCAAAAATAGGTTGAGTTGATCTTCTTTACTGAAAACTCCTCATCAGCTACCGCTGACCCTTGTGAAGAAACATCCATGTGGCAAAAGCCAAGATCCTGAGATGCTTTATTTAAACTAGATTGAAGAATTTTGCTGACAGAGTTAGAGGGGAAGTGGGGGAGGAGAGGCTGAAGGCACTGGGTCTGTTCAGCCTGGAGGAGGCTCAGGGGGGACCTCATTGCTCTCTGCAGCTTCTTCACATGGGGAGGTGGAGGAGCAGGCACTGAGCTCTTCTCTCTGGTGCCCAAGGACAGGACCCCAGGGGATGGCAGGAAGATGCCAGGGGAGAGTTGGGTTGGACATGAGGAAAGGTTCTTCCCCCAGAGGGTGGTGGAGCACTGGAACAGCTCCCAGGGAAGCAGGCACAGCCTGACAATATTCCAGCAGCGTTTGGCCAAAACCCTCAGCCCCACGGGGTGAATGTTGGGGTGTCCTGTGCAGGGACAGGAGTTGGGCCCGATGGTCCTTGTGGGTCCCTTCCAACTCAGGGCATTCTGTGCTTCTAGAAATATTCCTTGTTTGTGGTGTTAGCAAAAAACGTTGAGTGTAAATCGTGCACGTTGTGCTTTGAGACGAGGGAGTTGTTGTCATTCTTACGATGCTACCGTTGAGCTCCGCCACCAGCTGACGGGCGGGCATTCCCTTCCAGACTGGAGGAATGATTCCCTTGCCACAGATCATTTCACAGTGGTGGCATCTTATCTTGTCCCTGCACTGGCTCTTGACAAAACATACAGGAAGCCTCTTGAAATGCGGTGATAGCCTTGGAACAAAGAGTTAATCTATTGCTTCGGGAATCATTTGCTTTGCAACTCATTTTTCCCCCATTTGCAGCTCAATTTTTCAGTTTATCACAGCGAGCCACGTGAAAGATATAACTCTGGTAAGCCCAGAGGAGGATGGAAGCTGATTAGAAACCGGGCTGGGGGAAGATATTTTGCTCAGCTGCAATGACTGCAGCAAAATAAATTAACACCAAATGCTTGAGCCATGGATATCTGATTTGTTAATGGCTTTAGCTTTGCAGGCGTTCGGTTGATGTAGCAAATTTCTCAGTGCCGTGTGTAAATCTGCTGATTTCTCCTAGCACAGCCTCGGAAACAGAGAAGCATAAAATATTGATGATTCTGCCGGCCAGAAGATGGATTTGATAATGGGAAGCCTATGCTGTTTGGTACCTCCACAGCGCTCTGACATGGCTCGGGGATTGCAATTATTCATCCTTGTGAGTGATTAGTATCCCTCTTGGACTGGAAACCTAAGGATATAGGATGTGGTGTCTAAAAATAACTCTGGTTTTGTCAAACTTGCTTGTATTTGGGGGAATTCACAGAATCAGAGAATCACAGAATGCGTTGGGTTGGAAGGGAGCTCAAAGCCCAACCAGTGCCACCCCCGGGGTGCCCAGGGACACCTCCCACTGGATCAGGGGGCTCCAAGCCCCATCCAACCTGGCCTGGAACCCCTCCAGGGATGGGGCAGCCACCACTGCTCTGGGCAACCTGGGCCAGCGCCTCCACACCCTCAGTGTGAAGAATTTCTTCCTAATGGCCAGACTAAATCTTCCCTCTCCCAGTTTAAAGTCATTCCCCCTCATCCTGTCACTCCAGACCACTGGGAAAAGCCCCTCCCCAGCTTTCCTGGAGCCCCTCTCAGCACTGGGAGCTGCTCTAAGGTCTCCCCAGAGCCTTCTCCTCTCCAGGCTGAACAACCCCAACTCTCTCAGCCTCCTCACAGCAGAGGGGCTCCAGCCCTCGGATCATCTCCGTGGCCTCCTCTGGACTCGCTCCAACAGTTCCATCTCCTTCTGTTGGGGATTCCAGAACTGGACCCAGGGCTCCAGGTGGGGTCTCCCCAGAGCGGAGCAGAGGGGCAGAATCCCCTCCCTCCCCTGCTGCCCGCGCTGCTTTGGGTGCAGCCCAGGGCACCCTTGGTTTCTGGGCTGGGAGCGCCCGTTGCGGCTCCTGTCGAGCTTCTCCTCCCCCAGCACCCCAAGTCCTTCTCCTCAGGGCGGCTCCCAATCACATCGTCCCCCAGGCTGTATTGATCCCGGGGGTTGCTCCTCTCTGTAGGAGCGTTGAACCCTGCAGGTCCCCAGGACCCTTTTCCTGCAGCCGTGGCAGAATCGTTGCGAAGCAGAGGGCTGGATCCAAAGGCACGGTGGATCCCGGGCTGTTTGGTGTAAAGGCAGCCTTGCTGGAGTCGCTGCAGTGGTGCTGCCTGTAATTATAGCCCTTGGCATCGGTCCCGATCTCCACGGAGCAGCAGGTCGGGGGTGGGAGGGGAAGAGGCTCATCCACAGAAATAGCGTTGGAGTCAAACCCATCCCCTCCGCTGCAAGGAGAGATAGGAAGAAGGATCGATTCTTTTGCAGCTGAGAAGGCACGCTGTGCCAGGCAGCAATTAAAAGCATTTTCCTGTGCCTGGTAACGTGGCTGCGCTCTAAAGCTCGCAGCCTTAGCCTGCTCACAGACAGACCTGGGTTTATTCTGGGGAGGTGGAGGGCACAGACAACCACACTGATGGGTCAAGAGCAGCAGCCAACCCTCCGCCATCCCACTCTGAATCATCCCTTGCACCTTCCCGGGGCCTCGCCTCACCCAAAGCTGTGCAAGGTGTTGCCTGAGAGCCCGGCTCCGAGGGCAGGGATAGCGATAGAGACTGTGATTTCCGAAATGAGATCACCCTGCCCGCAGAGCCAGGGCTTGACTTGCAGGCTGCAGGGATTTTTGCTGTGTTTCCAGGTTGAGGAGCTGATGATCGACGGCTGAATGTGTTTACATAGGTGTTGGCCTCCAGCGGAGTCACCTAATACCCTGAAATGAAAATTATATGTTGTTGCAATGAAAATGCAAATGCTGAGCACTGTGGGAATCAGCCTGGCAACGCGCATTTCCCCTCCAAACTTCTCATTTCTATAAGCAAAAATCTTATTGTTTATGCCCCCGTTTGTCATGCCGGCTTTGCCACCAGGCAGGGTATTTTTCACAGGAGCCAACACTGTTATTTCAGCTATTTCTGCAAATCTAAACTTCTTGAGTTCGGCACAGGAAAAGCAGAAATAGGTCAGGTATTTAAATAAGACGTAGTTGTCTCTCTTCACAGCAAGTTGCCTTTTTTTCCTGCCTGTGTGAGTTGTGCGAACGTTATCAGGGAATAAAGACGAGAGAACAAAGGGAAGCAGAAGTGCCAGCCTTTTTATTCTGGGATGGCAGCTTCCAAGCCCTTCACTTTGCCGAAGCGATACGGAGCCACTCTGCAGCATCTCAGCAGATGCTCCTGAAATAATAAAACCCAAATTGGCTGCCCAGCCTCTCTGGACACATGAGACCCACTTAAAACTGTGCCTGTCTGTTCACTACCACATAAAATATTGATTTCCCGGCGTAGCCTAAGTCCTGGTTCTAAGAAGCATCCTTGATGCCTGGCAGGGCATCAGGAATCCATAATGTTAAGGAAACACAGTGAATGTTTGGTGCTCTTAGGAATCACCTGGCTTGAAATGTCAAGAAACAGGCTGCCTTTCCTCATTAGTCATAGGGGGGTGTTTTTCAGCTCGGTTCTTTGTTGCAGGGAGTGCCGGTGGCTGACACTGAGCTCCTGCCAGGTCGGCTGTCACTTTGGCTTAGGCTGATCAGGCTGCTGTTGGTCCTTGGAGAGAACAGTAGGAGTCTAGAGTTAAAGCCCTCTTCTTAAATACCTGCGTGGTACCGTTTGCTGCTGGGAGGACTTTGGGTCATGGCTTTTAAGTTTTGTGATGGAAGAAAAGCTTTCTTACAAAATTCACTGCATTGTTTCATTGAATCATGGAATTGTTTGGGTCAGAAGGGACCTTAAAGCCCATCCAGTTCCCCCCATAGCGCACTGCAGTGACTGCTGTTCCAGGACCAGTGCGTTACTCTCTCGAGTTCCACTGTCCTTTGCTGAAAACCAGTTGCACAGCCCCCTTCTCTACAGCCTTGGACAACAACAAACCTGGTCTTCATAGAAGACAGAGCAAACACTGTAATTCCTTGTGATTGTTGGATGTGGGGATCTTCCAGTATCAACAGCTACAAGCAGCTTGATTGCTCACAGGATGGGTTGGGTTGGAAGGGCCCCCAAAGCCCATCCAGTGCCACCCCCTGCCATGGGCAGGGACACCTCCCACTGGGTCAGGGGGCTCCAAGCCCCATCCAACCTGGCCTTGAGCACCTCCAGGGATGGGGCAGCCACCACTTCTCTGTTCTCCCCAGGCTTCCTGTCTTCAAACCGGCTTCACTTTGATGCTTTTGATCAAGCAAGAATGACTTTGGTCATGCCTGATTAGACCCAGGGTGTGTCATTGGGATGCAGTGATGCTGATACTGAGGTGATGTCAGTACTGGTTCCAGATGGGCTTTCCCACATGGACAGGTTTATGCAATGGAGGTTTCGAGGCAGTAGAAGCAACTTTTCCTACGTTAGAGGCACGGATGCTGCTCACAGCCCAACTACCCTCTTCCTGATATTTCTGAAATCCCTCACTTCCTCCTTAATTTGTCCACTGAGTGCCTGCTGCAGGTATTGCTCATCCTCTGTGATCCAGGTTCTCCTCAGTGACCAACAGTCCCCATCTTTTGGCCATCCCATGCTGGGAAACAGAGGCCAAATTTTCTCAAGACATTAAAAACCGGCGTTGTTGGGGAAGTTTGGTGTCGGCGAGGTGCGTCAGCCCCTGACGTCCTGCAAACAGTTGTAAACCCGTGCCAACGTCATCGTTGCACCTCTGGGTCTCTACTGATGGCCCACGGAGATGTCAGCAGCCCAAAAGAGAAGTGATGGGGTCACTCCAGGATGTGGGTTCTTGTTCATGAGGCCCCCAGCTCGTCTTGGTGGTTTCCTCCAATAGCACCAACCTTGGTGCAATCTGCTCCTGAGCTTCGCTCTGACCTTCTGAGCATCCCTCATCTTTAAAATCCCTTTTCAAGCCCTGCATCCTTGCTGCATCTCTTTGGGCTCCTCCAAAGGCCCTGGGTGTGCTCTTGCCCCAGGAAATAAGAGGGCAGTAGCAGCTGGTGAAAAAGCCAAAACCTGAGTGCGATGATGGAGCAATCGAGAGCCCTGAGTCACTCTGACTTGTTGCTTCCCCTTCCCCTTCGTGTCTGTCATCCTCTGCCTGATGATTCTTCCCTGCCTCGTTCCGCAGGATCCAGTACATGTTTTAAGTTGCCTTTGGGTTGGGAGACACCTGGCAGGGGGATGCACTGGGAGGAAACACCGTGCTGCCTGCAGCAGCCTTGCTGCCACATCCTTCGCCATCACGCGGCTCCCAAGGGGTCCAGCGTAAACCAAGGGGGTGGAAAAATCCCTGTGTTGGAGTGAGCCTTCTCTTGGCCATCGAGAGAGGTGGTTTCAACAGGAGGGTGACCTCAACGGGGCTCCTCAGCATCAGGTTAAAAGCCTGTCAGTAATTGAAGGGTGATTCAGCTTCCTCAGCTAAAATGTCACGGTGTGGATGCTGGGAGAGGAGGAACCGGCTTCTTCACCGGCGTTAAAACCAGAGCCCACCCCACCCCTCGGCTCTCCTCGGGGTGAAGGTGTATGGGTTAGCTTTGAGGAACGAGATGATGTTTGGGGGCTGGATAACCCTGGTACTGCCTACCTGAATCACTGGGGAAAATGCCCTTATGTGGTACCGGTTACCCATGAAATTGGCACCTTCTGTCAGGCTCTGCATGGTGAAAATTTTGCTTCACACAGGGAGGGGGAACAGGAACGGTGCTTCTTCACTGGAAGGGTGGTCAGGGGTTGGCACAGCTGCCCAGGGAGGGGGTGGAGTCACCATCCCTAGAGGGGTTTAAAAGCCGGGTGGATGAGTTCTTAGGGACAGGGTTTGGTGGGCAGACAGGTACGGCTGGACTCGGTGATCTCAGAGGTCTCTTCCAACCTTAGGATTCTCTGATTGTCCCTGGGAGAAGCGCTGCAGCAGAACGGGCACAATAACACCCCTATTTTGTAGCATTTTTTCTATCCCCTGAAGCTTTTTGCTAATTTCTTTCTTTTTCTATTAGAAAAGGAGAAAAAAAAATCTAGGTTTTGGGATCAGCGCTGGAAATAGCGAAGCAGGATTAAGCCTGGCTGTTCCAGGTCAGAGGAGCCGAGGAGGGGAGACGTCTCCCGTGCTGACAGAGCAGGGTTATCCCGGTGGCCAGAGGTGCTTGGAAATTTGCCTTTGGAGTCAGATTGGTTCAGTGTCGCCACCGGCCAGAGCGGTCCAGAGGACCAGGAAGCCGCTGGCATTTTAACATGATGTCACCTCGTCCTGCACAAAGTAGGTCAGGGTGACACCCTGCCTGAAAGCCCTCTGCACCAGAGCTGCCGCAGCACTGTTTGGCAGGACCATCCCCGGGGAACTTCCAGAATCCCTTCCGAAAGGGGGATTCGTGCAGAGTGAGCTCATGCAGGGGTTATCTGGGGTGCTCCGAGCAGCAAGCACTAAAGGAACCCATCTCTGGTTGCTCTGATCGGCCCCCGGTTGGCTGGCAGAAATGAAGCATCAGATGGGATGATGAATATCCAGGTTGCCATAGCGACCGGGAGCCGGAGTGCTGAAAGCAGGCGTTCTCCATCACCCCCCCTCCCCGCACGCACACGCGAGCTGTCACACGCCCTTCAAAGGGAGCCGCTGAATTCTGCCCGTGCCGAAGCCGTGGTGCTGAGCAACTGCACCTGGCAGTGGATGTTCTCCGGGATGTCAGAGCCCTCCCATTAAATTCCCAGCTCCGGCTTTAACGAGCTCGGTGAGGATGTGTGCAGAATATAATGGAGCTGAGCTCTTTGCTCGGCGTTTCACGGGCTGCGGGGCGGGAGCGCGGCCAGGACGGCTGGGGACAATGACAGCCAGGTCCTCGGCGCGGCCACCCTGCCGAGGCCGTATTGAACCAAAGCTTTTGGAGCCGTGGGTGGGATGCCACAACACAACCCTGCTTCCTGGCCCCTGCACGTCAGAAGAGCCCTTGTGCCATCGGCCTCAGGGCTGCCAAGCCCGGCTCCGCTCACTTCCCGCAGCTCCAGTGGCATCGCAGCCGTCGGTGCTGGCACAAGCCAAGCGTGCGGCTTCACCTTAGGAAACTGCCTCCCGCTTTGCTGCGCTGGCTGCCTGGAGCCTTCCCTCGCTAAGGTCGATCCCAAAGAACAATTTAAAAAAACAAAAGGAGGAGAGAATGTGAGAAGAGTGCCCAGTTTTGATTTTTAATGATAATTTTAGGGCATCTCTCCGAACTTCAGTGGCAGCTTTCCACGTTTGGTGACATCAGACCTTTCCCAGGCCCTGAGAATCATAGAATTGTAGAGTCATGGAATGGTTTGGGCTGGAAGGGACCTCAAAGCCCATCCAGTGCCACCCCCTGCCATGGGCAGGGACACCTCCCACTGCATCAGGGGGCTCCAAGCCCCATCCAACCTGGCCTGGAACACCTCCAGGGATGGGGCAGCCACCACTGCTCTGGGCACCCTGGGCCAGGGCCTCCTCATCCTCATCATGAAGAATTTCTTCCTAATGTCTAATCTAAATCTTCCCCCTTCCAGTTTAAAGCCGTTCCCCCTCATCCTGTCACTCCAGGACCCTGTAAAAAGCCCCTCCCCAGCTTTCCTGGAGCCCCTTTCAGCACTGGGAGCTGCTCTGAGGTCTCCCCAGAGCCTTCTCTTCTCCAGGCTGAACATTCCCAACTCTCTCAGCCTCCTCACAGCAGAGGGGCTCCAGCCCTTGGATCAGCTCCGTGGCCTCCTCTGGACTCACTCTGACACCTCCATGTCCTTCCTGTGTTCAGGAATTCAGAACTGAAATATCATTTAATTCCCAGCCCTGCGTGTACCAGTGGGGAAAGTGGAGTTGCTCATCCATCAGGATGAGCGTAGGTCACGTCTGTGTCGAAGGAAAACGACAAGGCGGCAGCAGCACGTCACGGTGGCATCGTTCTTCAACACAATGCACCCGTCAGCTGCTTCAGCCTCTGCTTGATACTAGAAAACTGTTGCCCCTTGTACATTCTAGTGGTGCACAGTTGGATAATCCCATGTTTATTGTTCTCATCAGCTCCCTCTGCCTCCCATTCTTGCAGGAGGTGAATAAATCCATCCCAGATGACTGAAGTGTGCAGGATTCCCTTTGAAGTCCTTCTTTTCAGAATTTCATCCTTCTTTAAACTTCAAAACCTCAGCCAGCAGGGCCTACAGGGAATCTGGAGAGGGGCTTTTTCCAAGGCGCTGGAGTGACAGGATGAGGGGGAACGGCTTTAAATTGGAAGGGGGGAGATTTAGAATCATAGAATCAGAGAATCCCAAGGTTGGAAGAGACCTCTGAGATCATTGAGTCCAACCGTACCTGTCTCTCCACCAAACCCTGTCCCTAAGGAACTCATCCACCCGTCTTTTAAACCCCTCCAGGGATGGCAACTCCACCCACTCCCTGGGCAGCTGTGCCAACCCCTGACCACCCTTTCAGTGAAGAAATTCTTCCCAAAGTCCAGCCTAAACCTCCCCTGGTGCAACCTGAGGCCATTTCCTCTCGTCCCATCACTGTCACCTGGGAGAAGAGCCCAGCCCCCACCCCGTCACAACCCCCTTTCAGGCAGTTGTAGACAGGGATGAGGTCTCCCCTCAGCTCCTCTTCTCCAGGATAAACAGCCCTAATTTAGGTTGGACTTTAGGAAGAAATTCTTCACGCTGAGGGTGGGGAGGCCCTGGCCCAGGGTGCCCAGAGCAGTGGTGGCTGCCCCATCCCTGGAGGTGTTCCAGGCCAGGTTGGATGGGGCTTGGAGCCCCCTGATGCAGTGGGAGGTGTCCCTGCCCATGGCAGGGGGTGGCACTGGATGGGCTTTGAGGTCCCTTCTGACCTAACCCATTCCATGACTCTATGATCCATCAGCACCTGCTGACCAGGCCAAGAACATCCTTCCATCGCAAACACGGGCAACCCAGCAAACGTGGGGCTGGTGGATTCAGCTGCTGGTTGGGCAATGGTGAGGACCAGAGAGCCAAATAGAGACTATAAGGAAAGACTTTCACTGCTTCTCGGCCTGCCCAGGGACCAACATCCGCGACGTCCCGAACGGGAAGCGAGTCTGTGCTCATCTTCCTAAGTGGTCTTCTTTTATTTATGTGCTGTTGCATTTATAATGCAGGATTCTTGGCATTCCCCCTGAGTGAGCCCATGTTCTGCTTTTACTCCGTCTCCAGCCAAGGAGTTTGAGGCTTATTTTTGTCAGAGTGGTTTCTACAAAATATGTAACGCTCCAGCGTCTTGCGGCCACGTTTGCTCCTGCTAAAGCCGAAAGCCGGATGAGAGCTGACTCGCAAAGCTTTGCCAGGGCTTAGAACAGCTGAGGAAAATGCTACTAATTGGAGGCTTCAGGAGAAGCTGTAGTTTATACATCGGTGCTGCACCCCGAGAAAGCTGCTGGTGTGGAGAAGTGGCTCAGCTGGAGTAGCTCTGGGTCAGCTCTATAGGCAAGCGGCGCGCGGCGCCGGGTTGTAACATCCGTCACCCTCGGCAACTCCATCAGTTAGTTTCTTCCTAAGATGTCATCTCAATCTTCCTTCTTTCAGCTGAAAACCGTTTCCCCTCATCCCATCCAGCATGAACAGAGCCCATCGGTGTTGTGGCTGCTGTGGTCATCTTAGGAAAGTGGCTCTTCTGGTTCAGACTTGGATAAAAGGAACTATCTTGGTGCCCCGGCTCGATGCCAGCAGACTGGAATATTAATGCTGGCTTTGCTTTTGCCTCGCTGTGCGATATTGGATATATATAATGCTTTTCACCGGGAATATATGGATATTAACAAATCTTGCTTCTCATTAAGAGGTCAAAAATAGAGTTGCTGACGCAGCTCGCCAACGTGGTGTTGTCATACGCGGTGCTGTGCCCTTCCCAACACCGACGGCAAGCGGCTCTGTGGTTTGCGCTGGTAAATAGACGTCAGCGTGAGCTGCGAAGGAAAATCCCACGTGAAGTCTGAGCCAGAAAAGATCTGAGAGCCACTTTTTAAGCAGAGTGGTTGAGTTTTCAGTGGAACAATGTGGGTTTGCAGTTTGTAGCCTGGTCCTTAGAATAGAATCACAGAATCACAGAATCCTAAGGTTGGAAGAGACCTCTGAGATCACCGAGTCCAACCGTACCTGTCTCCCCACCAAACCCTGTCCCTAAGGAACTCATCCACCCGTTTTGTGAACCCCTCCAGGGATGGCGACTGTACCCCCTCCCTGGGCAGCTGTGCCAATCCCTGACCTCTTGCAGATGATTAAAAAATTGTGGTGCTTTTGAAGGCCTCCAAAAAAATTTGCAGGATCAAGTTTCGCTTGGCTGCAGATCATTTTGAAAAATCAAATGGTGAGAAGGGACCTGCCAGAGCGTGTTTCCCTCAGCTGACCTTTCGTGGCATTAAAATGCCTGGAGGACTTGTTCTGACCTTCAGCTATGGAAATTTGCCTTCTGATCCTGACTTGAGATCTCCTTTATTCCTGTCTGAATTCTTTACAGTCTCTCTTTTTCGTAGCTTTGATCCATCGTAATGGCCAAGACCCCCCGGTTCGGGAGGGCTTTCCGACACCGACCGCCCCACGTATCTAAAAAGCAAGGAACGGTTTGCGAAAACATCCTGTTTGTCTTGTGCTTTGGCTGTGCGAGACCTCAGAGAGGGTTTTGCAAGGCAGATTTTGAAACCCCGTTGTGGTTTAGCGTGTTGTCGTGTCCCTTCGGTGCTCGGGTGAGGAACTGCACGGCACGCTGCCTACCGCGCGTGATCAGCACCTGCTGGGCCAACTGCTCCTGAGTTATGAACAGAGAAGAATCGTCTGCACCTAAAAATGGGTCCTGGTTGGTCTCTTCACCCTGGGCTTTGTACCAAATCCATGGGATGGAGCTTCAGGGCTGCCCTGAGAAGGGGTGGATGGATGGAGTGGGCTGTCCTGTGGCAGAGCCAACACAGCCAGCACGAGGAGTCAAAGAGGACATTAAATTATTTCCTGGGGTGGACAGGGTAGGAAATCATGGCTTTTAACTCGTAGCTACCTGAGCCAGGGTGTTTTAGTAAGAGCTGGGTGGGAAAAGGTGTTTTCTCCCTCTGATGGTTGGGGATTTGAGCAGGAAAAGGAAGGATGAAGTGTGCCACAGAGTCACAGGGGTGATGTGGTCAAAATCATCCAGCTTTTACTTAGGGAAATTTGTACTCCAATTGTGTAAATCCTGCCTGGAAGTGGGACCTGGGGCTTTGAGGCTGCACACATTTCCAATGTTTCTGCCCCCCGAGAGGCAGCAGGAGAGCAGAGAAGGTGAAGCATCCTGGAGCACCGGCTGCCCATGGGCTCTGGACGCGGGCAGCAGGACATTTGTGTCCCTGGAATGAAATATCCACCCAGGATTATTGACATGTGGTTCCCTTCATGTCGTGGCTCCTCAGGGGAGGTGCTTGTCCAGCTGCCCAAAGCAGGGATAGAAGCAAAGAATCATTAAGGTTGGCAAAGACCTCTCAGCTCATCCAGTCCAACTGCCAGCCCAGCCCCACCGTGCCTGCTAAACCATTTCCCAAGTGCCACAGGCACAGGGGTTTTGAACCCCTCCAGGGATGGAGACTCCACCACTGCGCAAGGAGCCTCTGCCAGTAAAGAAGGTTTTCCTACTATCCAACCTAAACCTCCCCGGCACAAGTTGAGGCCATTCCCTCTCGTCCCATCACTGTCACCTGGGAGAAGAACCCAGCCCCCACCTCCCCACCCCCTCCTTTCAGGCAGTTGGAGACAGCGATGAGGTCTCCCCTCAGCTCCTCTTCTCCAGGACAAACATCCCCAGGTCCCTCAGCTGCTCCTCACAACCCTTGTTCTCCAGCCCCTTCCCCAGCTCCGGTCCCTTCTCTGGACGCGCTCCAGCCCCTCAAGGTCCTTCTTGGAGCGAGGGGCCCAAAACTGAACCCAGGATTCCAGGTGTAGCCTCACCAGCACTGAGTGCAGGATAACAATCCCTTCCCTGCCCCTGCTGGCCACCCCGTGGCTGAGCCAAGCCTGGTGGTGGTGGCCTTGGTCTGTTCACAGCTGGCCGAGGATGGTTTGGATGATGCTGCTGCTTTGCGCCTCTTGCAAAGCCGTGAGGTCACAGCCAGGGCAATACAAACCGTACATGCAGTTTTGGGGCATGTTTTCCACTTGTACATGTTGGGGAACTCAGTGTTCCTATTTGTGTCTCTGTTTAAGCTATGATGGGGTTAATTTTTCCCTGTGCGGCTCTGCCTTCGAGCCCAAGTGTCTCCAGTATCATTGTCTTGCAAGGTGCAGAACACCATGAGTGCTCAGACGAGATAGATCTGCCCATCCCTTCCCTGCCAAACGTGCAGCCACTGTGCAGAAGACCCTGATCCTGTCCAAAAACGACACCTCCTGTAACTCAGATCTGTAATTGTACCTGTGTTAAAATCACAGAACGGTTTGGGTTGGAAGGGACCTCAAAGCCCATCCAGTGCCACCCCCTGCCATGGGCAGGGACACCTCCCACTGCATCAGGGGGCTCCAAGCCCCATCCAACCTGGCCTGGAACACCTCCAGGGATGGGGCAGCCACCACTGCTCTGGGCACCCTGAGAAGATCCAATGTCATTTTTCATCCTGCTCATCTGTCCTCACCTCGGTGCCCCCCAGCAGCACTGAGCACCACAGCCTGGAGAACTGTTCTAAACCACCTTGAACGTCTCAGTGTTGCTGTTTGTCTCTTTGGCTGCTGTTGGGAAGCAGAGCCTTGACAGCAGCCTTTTTTTAGACCTCGCTAGTGTCTCTCTCTTGCTTCTTACATATTTTCTTCATGCAGAACATAGCTGCTGCTTTTTTTTTTTGGTCCTGTTTTTTACAGCTTCATCTCTGAGCCTCCTCATCCCTCTTCCCATGGCTGAGCCCCTCCAAGGCTGCAGCCGGTACCCGGCAGAGGCTGCAGCTCTGCCTTCTCTAAGGTGTTACAATTTGTTCGGTGTTCTCCATCCTGCTCCTGACGCTTCCTAACATCTTGTTTGCAGCTGCACGCCGGCTCGAATCCTCGCCCAAGCAGCCCACGGTGATGCTGCCTTTCCAGAAAGAAGCCTTGATCTAAGCTCTAGGAAGACTGGATCATTTAAAATGCCCCCTCTGGAGCACATCCCATTCGGTTTATCGCTGCTGAGCCCTCGTTTCACGCTGCATTGCTTGCGTAGCCTCATTGAAATCTCTCTGGTTGGCTGTCAAAGTCAAACACTTCCCGTGCTCGGCTCTGCCATCTTCTACCCAAATTTTGCTTCCTAAAGAGAACTCATTTCCTGCTCTGTGACTGCGTTAGCTGGGTCTGTTGGCAGCCCCTCATTTAGAGTCCCTGGAAAATGCGTAAACTGCCCATTCCTCCCGTCTTCCCAGCCCTGGGAGTGATGGGGCTGCATCTCTGGAGCAGCCCAGGCAGGGGGATGGTCCTGCTGTCCCTGGGTATGGGGGGTTCCTGGCTCTGCAAGTGCATCCTGGTGGAGCTCAGAGCTACGAGTAAGGAATGTCTCACTGATCAGTGCTTTGCTCTGTTCTCATGCCTATTACAGCTCCTTGCAAGGCACTCCAGGTCACAGAATCAAAGAACCAAGGAACCAAAGAATCATAGAACTGTTTGGGTTGAAAGGGACCTGAAAGATCTTCCAGTTCCAGCCCCGCTGCCGTGGGCAGGGACACCTCCCATCAGACCAGCCTGCGCAAGACTTCATCCAACCTGGCCTTGAACACCTATGTTTGCTCAATGCATTTATTCAACTTTCTGGTCTTATACCCCATTTTTTTTTCAGAATCTCCCCCGATCCTTCTCCCTTCTTCCCCTTCCCCATTCTGCTTCCCACCCCTTTCTGGCTACGTGAATGCTTTTGTATTCTCAGCGGCCCTGACAGATGTCTGTGCCCATTTATGCGCCACTTGGCTTGTGTTTTCCCCGAGGTCCTCGATGAAATGCTCAGTCAAAACTCTCGTATTTCATGGGCCAGTAGTCAGCTTCCACTCGGAGTCATCTCCTCTCTACTGCTTTCCCTTTTGCCAGCGCTTACCCAGGTGCCTGCCCAGCTCGTGCTGTATTTCCAGCGATGCTCTGGCTCCAGGACGTGGCTCTCGGGCACACGCGATGCTCTCAGCACTTTGCACCCTCACATTCTCGCACCCTATTTGCGATTAACTCCTCTAAGGAGCGCGAGTCGGTAGAGGAGCTGAGTGGGGCTGATTGCCTGCTGTGATGCTTTGCAGCAGAAGAAGGAGGAGAAGTCACCGAGTCCTGCAGAGTCCCCTGAGCTGCGAAATCCAAAGAGGAGCCCCAGGAGGCACAACCAGCTGGGATGGGTGGCTGTGGCGGGCGCCACCAGGGTGTTGACAGAGGCTGTTCCCACCCAAAACTGTTTGCAGTTGTATAAAAATATCGATGTTTTCAGGAAACACCAACCCCTCGGCGTTTGTTATATACAGAAATTATCGGCTGTTTATTATATACAGGAATTATCATGTGATCTCCAACCCCCAAGTCTTTTCCCTCTCATTTCCTTTTCCTTGGGGGTGGGTGAGAAGGAATTGGGAGCCCAACTGCTCAGTTTTAGCTGGGCCAAGCCAGGGCTAAACCGTGCTACCTGGTAAGACCAGAGCAGCACTTGGGTTGATCCTGACTTCCCTAGGAAAGCTCTCTTTTTTCCCTTTACTTTTGCCATGCCTGGATGCTGGTGGTTTTTTTCCCCTGGCAGAGCCTGAGCCAGCGCTTGCGTCTCGCTGTCTCCTCAAATGGAATCGTTGTTAAAAATAAGTAAGTTTATTCCCCAGAAGATGCCCGGCAGCAGCATCCGTCATTTTGTCCTAATTGACTTGACTTCCGTCGCTGTGCAGGTTACGGCGGGGCTTGGTGGAGAGCCAAGCCTGCCATCAGACGGGGCTGGACTCGGGCAGAGCTGCGCTGGTACCTACATGAGCCCTGACGTCTTGTAGATGGTCTCCCAGACGTGTGTCTGTGCAGGACAGACAGCAGCGTCTCGGGAGCCTGTTCAGGGTTTACAAAAATAGAGGCTACTGTCTGGAACGACTTCTCCTGTGCAGCCTGGGGTCGGGCTAGAGACAGCTCTGGAGGCTTCTGGCCGTCCTGCTGTCGGATCTGCAAGGCTCACCCGCTGGTAGACGCGGGCAGTGGGAGGCAGCGAGTACAGGAGGGCTGAAAGCAAAGGATGAGGGCAGGGGTTCTTCTCCAGGCAGCAAAAACTTCCCAACTGTCTTTCGAGGACAGAACGCGCAGGCAGCCGTTGCCTGCGGAACAGAGACCGGAGCTTGGACGTCACTCTTGGTGAGAAACCGGGTCTGAACCAACACAGGATCCTTGAATCAAGTCATGGAATCATAGAATCACAGAGTGTCCTGAGTTGGAAGGGACCCACAGGGACCATCGAGTCCAGCTCCCGTCCCTGCCCAGGACACCCCAACATTCACCCCGTGGGGCTGAGGGTGTTGGCCAAACCCTTCTGGAATATTGCCAGGCTGTGACTGCTTCCCTGGGGAGCTGTTCCAGTGCTCCACCACCCTCTGGGGGAAGAACCTTTCCCAATGTCCAACCTAACCCTCCCCTGGCAACTCCCTGCCATTAAGTCAGTCTGCAGGATGGAAGAAGACACCAGCGTTTGGATTCCTGTGGCCATTTGTGGTTACAAGGCACATCTTGAAAGCTGGAGATTTTGGGTTTAGCTCTTAATTCTGGCACCGTTTTCTGTGACCTCGGGCATGTCCCTTGCCTCTCTGCGCATTGGCTGTGTCTTCACCTGCAGAGCAGTCATGAATGCGCCCACTTCTGCCCCTAAATCTCAAAGGACAAGTCCTGCCGCCTCTGACACAAAACCCAGTTGGTCCTTTCGATCACCAGAAGGCCAGAAGATTGTTCCTAAGTAATTAGTAAAGTCATGGATGTTCCTCAGGTGGTCGCAACCCTTGGAATGCTTGAGGAATCACAGCCTGGGTGGTGAACAGGTGGCTTGGAGGCAAAGATCAGACCTGGCTCTGCCTTCGCTGCCATCAGTGTCTCGCTCAGCACCACTGGTCCCCAAAGGGTGTTTTCACTCTTCTCCATGAAAGACTTTGTTGGACTTTCAGGAACAGGAAAGGAAGGAGGCCTAAAACAGGTATCCCAAAGTTGAACAGACCGCCCAGGGCAGCGGTGGAGTCTCCATCCCTCGAGGGCTTCAAAAAAACGTGTAGACTTGGCGCTTGGGGACAGGGTTTAGCAGGGACGGTGGGGTTGGACTGGGTGAGCGGAGAGGTCCTTTCCAACCTTAATGATTCCATGATTCTGTGAGCTCAGACTCTTTCTTTGGGATCTAAATTCTGCAGGAACTTGGGGAAGCATCTCCCCAGGCGTGCTATTTGCTGACATCATAGCAGTGAGGTCTGGACAGTCTTTGAGCCCAGTTTATGGGCTGATGCAGGCAGGTCTTTTCTCCCTTTCAGTCAGTAAATAACCCACCTCGCAGGGCAGCCAGCAGCTCTCATCTTCCTTTTTTGCTGCCGCACCAACAGAAGCGACGCTGATGCGGCTCACAGGCTGGAAACCAAACTGGTATTTCTTCCAACTGCTTCCTTGTTGGTGGTTGACCAAGCACAGAAGGAGCATCCAGGACATTCAAGGTCCCAGCATGTCGAGGCACTTGTGGAGCTGGTGGCAGGGTTCAGCCTAACGAGGGAGACAAAGGATGGGGTTTTTAATCCCAATGTGGACTTGCACATCCCTTTGGGGATTGCTCTTTGGATGCCATTCCAGAGCTGTATTGATCCCCCAGCAAAAGGGTGCGAGGCTGAAATCTGTTCTCACGTGACAAAAAGCCACACATGGTCAAGAGCGAATGAGTCCTGTCGTGGTGGGATCTGGAGGACATGGTGCCCTATTGAATGGAAATGCTACATGAAGCAAAGGTCAGAGCACCCTCTCCAGAAGCCACCATCTCAAGGACAACGTTAGCTTCACGTAGACGTGTTTGTTTACTGTGCTCATTCCAGCAGGAGTTGGAAGATAGAGCTTCTTGCTGACGGTCCCACAGCCACAGGGCTCAAAATAAATCAAGGATTTTCTGAGTTCCAGGCCTGGGTCCTACTCGTGGTCAAAATTTGGGTTAATGACATTCCTCTCCCCTGGTTTGGGCTGCTTTTCGCTGTGCAAAAGGGCCGACAGAGTTTGCCTGTTGTCAGTGACCATCCCGCTGTCTTCTTACAATCACAGAATGACTTTGGTTGGAAGGGACCTCAAAGCCCATCCAGTGCCACCCCCTGCCATGGGCAGGGACACCTCCCATTGCATCAGGGGGCTCCAAGCCCCATCCAACCTGGCCTGGAACACCTCCAGGGATGGGGCAGCCACCGCTGCTCTGGGCACCCTGGGCCAGGGCTTCCCCACCCTCACAGCAAAACATTTCTGCCTAAGATCTCATCTCAGTCTCCCCTCTTTCAGCTGAAAACCGTTCCCCCTCATCCTGTCCCTGCACTCCCTGATCCAGAGCCCCTCCCCAACTTTCCTGTCCTCTTCCCTATAATCTGGTGAGGGATACGGGAGAGGAGAAGGAAAGTCGGTACGGACACTCAGCACTAAGCCTGCTCTCCAGGACGCGATCCAGGGATCTCCAAGAGGCTCCTCTGCCTGTGTGACTCGTTCTGCTAAGACACAGTAAAAATAGCAAAGTAAGCAGGGATTTAAGCCTCAACTCACTGAGTAAATAAGTATTAAATACCTGAGACAACGTGAGGGCGTCGCGTGCTGCTGCCCTGCCAGCACCCTCCCACCCAAGCACCCTTCCTTCTTATGGGAGTGGTGAACATCTTAATTATTGCAAAGTGGCATAAAAATGCAGATTATGGGATGTGATGCGCCTTGAATGGTCTGGAAGCTCAATGAAAAACCCAGCACGTGGATCAGGGCATTCAGAGCATCCAGGGAGGTGGAGGAGTCGATGCCGCTGAGGCTTTAAACCAGTCAACGTCCTGCTAAGAAATGCTGCGAGTTCAAGAATTTGAAGTGTAGGTGAGGTCACAGGAGGGGTTTCATAGAAATCATGGAATGGTTTGGGTTGGAAGGGACCTCAAAGCCCACCCAATGTCACCCCCTGCCATGGGCAGGGACACCTCCCACTGCATCAGGGGGCTCCAAGCCCCATCCAACCTGGCCTGGAACACCTCCAGGGATGGAGGATTCACTACTACACTGTTTCCTGAAGGTCAGATCCCTGGATCTCTCTTCCCACTTCCCCAGGCGGGTGGTGGCTCTGTTGTATCTGCTGTGGGTGCTTCATCCGCTGTTTCACTCCCTGCCTCAGGACCTCACTCCTTGCTGGTGCAAAGGGCTCATGGTTCGACCTTGTGGTGCAGCTTGGCCGCCCATCGCCTCCATCCCCATGGGGGCAGCCGGGCGTCTCTCTGCTCAGGGATAACAAGGGAGGTTATTTGTGATATAGAATAGTGGTTTTTGTGGCCCTGAGTGAAGGGGGACATTCTCATTGGCCAACCCTGACCCTGTCCCAGCCAGAGCAGAGGTGGGCAGCATCTGGCCGTGCTCTTCTGCTGTCCCCATGGGCAGTGACCCCAACAGCCAGGGATAAACCAACGTGGGTGGCAGAAACTCCAGATTTCACTCATGGGGATCATTTTTTAGCATCAAAGTTGAGTTAAAAGGTTAAAAAGCTGGAGAATCATGGAATGGTTTGGGTTGGAAGGGATCTCAAAGCCCATCCAGTGGCCCGGGACACCTCCCACTGGATCAGGAATGGCTGGCAGGGACATGGTTTAGTCCCAACATGGTTTTGTTCAGGATGCGCCAACCCTGGGAGGCTGCACAGCTTGGCTGGCTGGGTGGATCGATGGGTGGATGGCGAGGGAATTGAACAATCCCAACCCTACCTGTGATTCTTTCAGCTATTCCATGCTGTATTTTTAATCTCAGCGCTCAGAACAAGGGCTGTCATCATCATTATTGTAATCGGAGAGCTGGCAGTGATGGCTCATGAAGTCGTTCAGCTGGTGCAGCCCCCCAAGCCTTTTGCAACCCAACCTTTGCGATATTTTTCCCCCATCAGTGCCGATCCCGGTGCCAAAGCCCCTGGCTGCTCATCTCCCTGCGTGGGAGGCTTCCACCACAGCTCAACTGAGCTTAAAAGCTCGTTTACAGCTAAGACTTGGCTTAACTTGGTGTGTTCGGATTGAGGCAGGATGCATCCCTCTCCTTGCCTCGTCCCAAGGGCTGAGCAAAGGTGCCAAGCGTATCCCACCCCATCCCACCCCATCCCATCCCATGCCGTCCCGTCCCATCCCATCCCATCCCATCCCACCCCATCCCATCCCATGCCGTCCCGTCCCATCCCATCCCATCCCATCCCATCCCATCCCATCCCATCCCATCCTGACTCTTCTTTTCCCGTTTGCCTTCGCAGTGAGAAACGCGCTCTGCAAGTCAGCGTCACCAACCCGGTCCAGTGCAGCCTGCACGGGCGGAAATGCACCGTCGCTGTGGAGACCAAGATTAACCAATCCCAGCCGGATTTCACCAAGCATCGTTCCGGTTTCATCCTCTGCGTGCCGGGGAATTAGCATTCCCCCCCCCCCCCCTCCTCCTCTGCTTGGCACAGCGAGCCCGGAGAGCGCGGAGGAAAGCTGGACTTGGGGCTTTGATTGCCCTCCCCGCGCCTTGGACTTGGCGAGGGGCTCAACCGGGAGATGCTCAGCTGCGAGTTGGTCATGCGCCTAAAACGAGCTCTAAAGACAGAGGTTGGATGAACCCAAATTCAGGAGAGGGTTCCACTGGCCACGTGCAACGAGGGCTTAAAATAGCCAGTGACCTGTATCCATCCTACAAAACCAGGCCAGGATGTAAGGGCAGCACCTCTGAATTCGTCAAAAAAAAAGCATTTTTAGGTACTCACACCCTTTCCCACACTGATTTTCTGAACCCTCTCAGCATTCCCTTCTACATTCCTTTATTTTTTGTGTCATTTTTTGCAATATTCTGCAGCCTCCACTGGAGGAACCAAAGATTCCCGGCTCAGGAAGGGAGCCTGGTCCTGTGAGACCAAATCCTGCCGGAACCAGAGCCAGGTTTGGAACGGAGGGCTGGCTTCCCACCCTGCCGGCAGCAGGAGTTGGGTGCTACACGGACACGCGCCTCTAGATTTGCTGCTTGGAGCTCCTTACCCCACCACAGCACCTTGGGGAGTGGGATTCACTGTGCAGGGGGGGTTAATTTTTAACTCCTGCAGTGCTTTTGCCTTAATTACCCTCTCCCATGCTCTAAAATCCAATTTGGACCAAGAGGCCTTGCTGGATTTTTAGGTGCTCCACGTGGCTCCGTGTTGTCCCAGCGGTGGGGTGACCATTGGGTTGGGCTGGAGATCCATGGAGCTCGGGGGCCGAGGCCGTGGCTCCCTCGCTTTGCACTATTTAACTCCGGGCACGTCCGTCCGCGCCAGGCGTGGGGGTTGATGTTGGGGCGTTGCGCATCACCTTGGCTTGTCTGGTGGCCTCACGCTTCGCCTGCCCCGCGCAGATAACCTTGAGCTTGGTGTTTACGGCAGGGCCGGGTGTGCCAACGAGAGCTTTGTTTTGCTGCTGCGGGACAATTCGAGCTGAGGAGGTCCCTGATGTGGTGGGATCGCGCGTGCTGAGTCCTGGCGCTGCTGGTCAGGTCAGGATTTCCAGCCCGTTGGATGCAGGGGGGGGATCCCACCTTGGGGACCGCTGGTCTCCAGCCCCGTGGCAAACACGGAGCACGTGGTTAATGGAGCGGTTTAGGAATTGGAAAGCCTGGAAGATGCTCTTCACCCAAGGACGTGGTGATGAAAGCCTTCCAAGAGCCGTGGACATGGGGCGTTGGGCCAGGTTGCTGCAGTATTTGTACCCCACCTTGGTGGGACCCAAGGCTGAGGCCACCTTGAGCGCAGAGATGTTCCCAGCTCGATTTCTCCCGCGCTCGTTGCCAAGGAGCCTCCGCGTCGGAGCCCTCAAGCCTTGGACCAGCCCCCCCCCCAGCATCCCAGCACCACATCTCAGCCACCAGCTCTTGCCCCAAAGCCCTGGGACACCCCAGCTCCTGTTTGCACCCCCCCTTCCCCCAGGGAAGCAGCAGAAGGAAAGCCCCCCCCCCCGGCATCGCTGTGCCTTCTATTTGCACTTCTCGCTTTTCCTCTCTTCCGGTCCCACCGCCCCCGGCTCTAACCCGCAGGCAAGGCAGGGGCAGGAGGTTTAATCAGCACTTTTATCGCTCTCCCTCCACCGAAATGGTTGTATCGAATCACGATGGATAAATCGCAGGATTAGGGAATTTCTAACACTAGGAGATGGCAACATTGTACGTGAGGAAATGTGTCTTTATAAAATATATTATCTATTCCCGCTCTGGTTTTATATAGATATATAAAAATATAAATATATATAAAATATATATTCCTGGTTTTCCCATAAATTAACTATTTCTAAATGGAATTTCGATTTTCAGCCTGGGGCGAGAATGCAATGAAGAGTTTTCTTTTCTTTTTTGTGTTTTTTAAATCGTTGATATTTTAATGTGTAAAAGCAGAAAACCAAACCCTTGCTATAACGGACCTGGCTTTTTGTTTACATCATTCACTGTAATAAAAGAAAAAAAGAAACCCCAATTTTGTCACATCCCACTCAGGTGGTGCCGCTTCCTGACCGGGGCAGGTGATGCTCGTGATGGGAATAATACCAAGCGATAATAATAAATGTCCCAATAATCCAAGTTGGTTTTCATGTGCAGGGGATGCTGCTGCTCCTCACCCTGCGCCCGTAACGCGCCTTAAACCCCGCTTTCGTCAAGGCAAATCCCATTTCCCAGCGCCGCGCAGGGGCGTGGGATTGCAGAAAAGACTCCGCCACGAAAGCGCTGCCGTGTAATGGATGGTCAGTGCATTTTTATTTCATCAGCACAGTACAAAAATAAATAAAAATAAGGGGAGGGGGATTAAATTACAGGCACACTGAGCCCCATGACACAGCCGGTCAGGTTATAAACCACACATACTTACAAACACACTACACACACACACACACAGAATGAGACAAATATAAATTAATAAGTAACAATACCCACCGATTTGGTCAACAAAGAATCTACAGAAGAGATTGCACTAAAAAAACGTACGTACACACGTGTCATAGCAGGGTCCGAATGTACAGCGATGGAGCTTCGAGTGAAATAATTAAAAAAAAAGAAAAAAGAAAGACTAAAAATCAATGGCACGGTATTTCTCCCTCTCGGTTGCGGGTTCAGCGCCCGACGGAGCCGAACCGAACCAGAGCTGCGCACAGAGAGAACAGAAAAGGAAACCGGGATAAATTGCTCAGTCCACGGGCGCAGGAGGGGCCCGGGAGCGGGACTGCGGTGCGGGGCGGTGCCGGGCTTTGTGCACGGTGGCGGTTTGACAGCCGTCTCTTCTTAAGGTTTTGTTTTATTTTTTTTTTTTTTTTTTTTTTTTAATATTTTTCATTTTGCTTATTATTATTATTTTTTTTTTTACGGTTTTGCCTTTTTTTTTTTTTTTCTGAAGACACAAAATGCTCCCGTTTGCATGCGCGATACCACTGTAAAAGCAACAATGAAAGAATAAAGAAGGGGTTGGTTGGGTTTTTTTTTTTCTCCTTTCCCCCCCCCCCCCCCCAGGTCAGCAGTGGGGGGGGGGGGGGTGATGTTCTAGAAGTACTCGTATAGCAGCATGTGGGGTCGGTCCTTGCACACCCAGGTCGATCCTTTACACGATGCTCATGGTCGGTGCACGATGGGAACAAGACATTTCACATGGATGGCGCGGGGCAGGAGCGGGTTGGGGTTTGTTGTTTTTGTTTTTTTTTCCTTCACCCAGACCCGCTCGGGAAAAAATCCGAGTCTCTTCAACGAAAATAAATAAAGGGATGGGGTTGGGGGAGGTTTGGGGGGGGGGTCCCCGGGTTGTGCCCGCGGTTCTGTCCCGTTACCGGCTGCTCCGTTGCCAAGTCATGATTGGGCCCATCCAGATGCCTCCGGTGAAGCCTTTAGCCCATTTTTTTTCCTTTTTTGCCCCATATTTTTCTTTTTTTGCCCCATTTTTTCCCTTTTTTTGGCCCCATTTTTTCCTCTTTTTTTTGCCCTATTTTTTCCCCATTTTTTGCCCCATTTTCTTCCCGTTTTTTGCCCCATTTTCTTCCCTTTTTTGCCCCATTTCCCCCCTACCTGGTCTTTGGCTCGGTGATGCGGAGCGCAGGCTGCAGCCGCAGGAGCCGGGGGGGGCGGGATTGGGGGGATCAACTTGGGGGGGGTGTCCCTCCCTCTCCAGCCCCCCCCAGCTGTTGGAATCGATCCGGTGGTGGAGCCGCAGCATCCCCGGGCCCACGGGGCGGGGGGGGGCGGCTGGAAAGCGGCGGCCCCGGGGATGGGGGGGGGGGGGGTACGGGACCGGAGGGTCTGCGCTAAGGTCTGGCGGTGGAAAATCTAACACACACACCCACCCCCCGCTCCCCAAAGCTCGAGGGCCGGGGGAGCGGCAGCAGCTCCCGCTTTTCCCTGTCTGGAAAAGAACCTGGGAAGCGGCTGGGGGTGAGTGAAGAGGGGCTGGGAGCATCCTCGGGCCCAGGAGCATCCTCGGGGCTGGGAGCATCCCTGGAAGCAGGAGCATCCCCGGGGCCAGGAGCATCCCTGGAAGCAGGAGCATCCCCGGAACCCGGAGCATCCTCGGGGCCGGGAGCATCCTCGGGGCTGGGAGCATCCCTGGAACCGGGAGCATCCTCGGGGCTGGGGCAGGGAGCATCCTCAGGGCCAGAAGCATCCCTGGGGCTGGGGCCGGGACCAAGAGCATCCCCGGAGCAGGGAGCATCCCCGGAGCATCCTCTGGGCTGGGGCCAGGAGCATCCCCGGGGCCGGGAGCATCCTCGGAGCCGGGAGCATCCTCGGGGCTGGGGCCGGGACCAGGAGCATCCGCGGAGCCGAGAGCATCCTCGGGGCCAGGAGCATCCCCGGGGCCGGAGCCCGGAGCATCCCCGGGGCCGGGCGCTCACCGGTCGAGGCCGATGAGCAGCCGGCCCTTCTCCTCGGCGCCGCTTTCCTTCTTGAGGTCGGCGAAGACCTGGGTGAAGTAGTGCGGGTCGGCGTTGACCTGCAGCATCTTGGGGCTCATGAGGTCGATGATGGAGAGGCAGCGGTCCCAGAAGGCCTCCTTACAGCTCTCCACCAGGAAGGGCTTGAGCGGGTAGGAGATCTCGTTGCCCATGTAGGAGTAGGAGAGGTACAGGCAGGTGAGCAGCACTGCCTGCAGTTCGTGGTCGCTGGCCACCTCGGCCGAGATGACGTCCCGGCAGAGCATGTAGAGGAACACCACGTTGGCCGGCGTGATGAAGCCCTGGTCCTGCCAGCCCTGCAGCAGCAGCGAGCGGTCCACGGAGCGCAGCCAGAGCACGGGGTCGGTGGGCGAGAGGTGCTTCAGCCGGTAGCAGCGGCGGCACAGGAACTCGCCCAGGCAGCGCAGCAGCTCGCTGGTGGACGCCTGCACCACCACCCGGCGCGGGGTCGCGGCGGAGGCGGCGGCGGGAGCGGCCGGAGGCGCCTTCTGCGCGGAGGCGAGGGCGGCGGCGGCGGCGGCGGCGGGGGGCGGCGGGGGGGCGAAGGTGGCGAGGTTGGCGCAGGAGAGCGACTTCTTCAGGTTCTCGTTGTTGAGGTGGGTCACGTTGCTCTGGTAGCCGCCGTTGGGCTGCACCTTCTTGGAGCTCTTCTTCTTGGCCGAGACGGCGGCGATGCGCTTCCAGGGCAGCACCGAGATCAGCGAGTGCCGCTTCAGGCCCTTCTCCTTCGCGTTCTTGCTGTTCTGCACCGCCGTGTAGTGCCCCACCGTGGCCGCCCCCTCCTCGAACAGCGGGGCCTTCCGGTAGCTCGGCGACAGCGACAGCACCGTGCCCATGGCGCCGGCCGAACCGGCGGGCCCCGCCGCCCGCCCCGGCCCCGCCGCGGCCCCGGCCCCGGCCCCCGAGCCCCCGGCGCGGCCCCGCGCTCGCTGCCCGCTTCGCCGCCGCCGCTCAGCGCCGCGCCTCGCCCCGCCCCGCCCCGCGCGCTCCCGCCGGCGCAGTGCGCGCCCCCGCGCTGCCCGCCCCGCGCCGCCACGTGCGCCCGCCGCGCCGGCGGGAAAGGGCGGGGGGGGGGGGGGGGGACACGACGACGACGGCCGGGGAGGGGGTGGGTGCCGCCCCGCGGGACACGCCCCCCCGCGCTGCCCGCAGCCAATGACAGCCCGCCCTGCGCTCGAGACGCGCCCCTACTGGGCTCCGACTGACGTAAGACCACGCCCCCACGGTGCCAGAATGACTGAGGCCCCGCCCCCACCCGCGAATGACTCGCCCCCTCGCTGTCCGCAGCCAATGAGAGCCAGTCTTGCGCTCGGCCACGCCCCTATTGGGCTCCGAATGACTGAAACCCCGGCGCGCGGGACACGCCCCCCGCTCCACTCGCAGCCAATCAGAGCCCGCTTCTGCCGGCCCAGGCCACGCCCCCCGAGCAGCCCGGAATGACTTAAACTGTGCTCGGTCACGCCCCCGCGCTGCTCCCAGCCAATGAGATCCCGTCTCTGCAGCCCAGGCCACGCCCTCACGCTGCTCTGAATGACTGAAACCCCGAGCCTGGGCCACGGCCCCGCGCCGTCCCCAGCCACTGAAACTCCGCCCCTAGCGCCCAGACCACGCCCCCCGCGGCCTTGAATGACTGAGGCCCCGCCCCTCGCGGCGCTGCCCGCGGTCCCGGGACGGTCGCGCCGGGTCCTCGGGGGGCACAAAGAACTCTGAACCCGCCTCCCCGCAGCACCCCCGCCGCCGCTCAGCCGCGGTGCCATCGGCTCCGGGCTCGCCCCGCAGGCTCCGGGCTACGGAAGTGCCCGGGATTTTAAGGGACCGGGCGGGTTTAAGGACAGCGGAGCCGAGGGGCAGCGCCCGTGCCCGCCCGGACCCTCTGGGACCCCGCTCCGGTGCGGACCCACCCCCTCAGCCCTGGCTCCCTGCGGGCACCGCAATCACCTGGGGATGGCTCACGAAAACCGGACTGCTCCGCGCTTCTCCGTGCCCCACAGCCACCGCTGCCACACCTGCAGCTCCCTGCACACCCCCCCCCCGGCACGAAGTCTTCTGGAAAACCCAAAATGTCCCATTTTGGCACCCTCCCAGCACCCAGGGGATGCAGAACTGCCCAGGCAGCAGGGAAGCACTGGTAAGGGTTGTCCCAAGGTGGTGGCACCTGTCCAGGACCAACTTACTGCACACCTTGGGTTTAAAGGAGGTGGGAAATAAAGAAAACGTCACTCTCGGTCAAAGCTCCAGCAAAGCTGCTGCTGCCAACGGGGCGGGTGCTGCGCAGGGCCAGGACACGGCCAGGTATCCTGGCCCCACAGGTTCAGGCAGCAGCCGTGCAGCCAACATCAGGGGAGGTGTTCCCCTGCGTCTTTCCTCCCCCCTCCCAGGCTCAGGCACTGTGTTTCAGCACCTTGAGCTCAGTAGCAGCACGGAGCAGTTTGAAACAGTGAACAGAGCCCAAAAACCTGCCTGGCCCCAACCCCGGTCCAAAAGCAGCCCAGGACTGAGCCAGGATAGGGATGCAGCAAGGACAGACCTGTCCCAAAGCACCCAGGAACCCTCACGTGCTTTGAAGCGCGTCCAACCCAGCACAGGGGTGCTGGTCACAAGGCCCCCCCAGTAAATCCTCCTCAACCGGCTTGGGAGGCTTTTCTGCACCAGGATCCAGCAGAGACACTGCAAGTCCAGCCCAAGCAGCACCGCTGCCACCGAGAAACCCCTTTGTCCAGCACCAGTACAACACGGACCCAGCAGCACACGACGTGCCTCTGGGCGAGAGCGGGCTTTTCCAGTTAAGCCTTTTGAAGTTTCAGCCAAAAGGCTTTTAAACACCAAGCCCTTTGAGCTTTTTTTGGCCCTAATTTTAATAGACTGGGAGGTGGAGGGCAGGGGCTCAGGTGCCTTGGAAAATCCTGGCTTTCCACAAGTGCAATTCAACTGCCTTGACTCCACACAAGGAGCTGCCTCCAAGCTGGTATCACCGCAGATGGGCTGCATCATCCCCGCTCCCAGTCCAGTCTCCATCTCTGCACAGGGATTTGTCTGCTCTCGCTGTCATCAGCTGCTGGGGCAGGACCAAGCCTGTCCCCTTTGCGGGGCAATGGCTGGAGCTGGATACCATTCTTGATGAGGACATTCAGGACTTCTTGGCCATCTCCATCTCAGCACCTTGTGTGCAACCATCATCGCTGCCCATACGGGCTGCAGCTCTGCTTCCACAAATGAATTCCCCCTCATCCACCTACGATCCGCAACCTAAACCAGCAGATCCTGCCCACGGCTAAGCACCTCTGTGGAAAAGATGCCACCGAAGTGGCCAGAGCCGCTTTGGGGAAATCCCTTATCAGCTATTTATGATTCAAAAAACCCATTTAGAAAACTAGGAGTGTGCTCCCCCTGAAATCCAAGCCATGTGCAAGAGCCAGAGTCAAGTTCTTCGCTTTTTCCTGCCTGCAAAGCTGGGTTCCTTTCCAAAAGGGCTGCAGCAGCTTGATCGTTGGTGTGTGAGATGCATGGGTTTCAGACACGGAATCAAAGATGTTGATCACATTCCAAAGCCCTCTCTAGCCTGAAGTGGAATCTATGCATGCTGTGGGACCCATCACAAGACTCTCCAATGCAGCATCGGAGCACGTTCAAGAAAGCCCAGAGGTGTAAGAGGTGTAATTAATTTTCCACCGTGATAATGATGATGGCAATAACATCATAACTTCATATGGCAGAACTGAAACTCGCTGTGCCAGGAACAGGTCAAGATCCATAAATCTTTAGTGATGATGCTTAAAACACGGTCCCAGTCTCAGAAACACCACCACCGACAACGCTTTCCTGAGCCCTGGAGAGGGTGCCGCTTGCATTTCAGTTTGCTCTTCCCTAAGCAAAAGGAGAATGCGCAGGGATTGCGCGCAGCATCGGCCCCGGAAGCTGACAACAGGAGACCGGGCTTTGAAAAAAAAAATCATTTTATTGGAACTCATCTGAACATCAGATATACCTGGTGTTGGTTAGCAAGAACCGTTTGTACATTTGATATTGATGGTGCCAAAAACCCAAACAGTGACTGACTGGATGAGATGGGAATTAAAATAAAAACAAAAATCAGATGTCGGAGAGGTTAAAATGTGAATGGAAAGCAGAGAAATCAGCCAGTCGAAGATTCAGTGTGAAGGCAAAATCTTTCCTGATAAAACAGAACCCTTTTACAAAATATAAATTTTGTAAGAAAAACATGGAGAGGGAGAGAGAAAGAGAGACAGAGGGGAGAGAAGAAATAAAAGAGTCGCGGGACAGAGATGCAGAAGCTTACACTGCCCAAATGGCATTAAAACCTAGCTAGTGACCTCACCGTAATGAAACATGCTGGATACACCGGGCTCCCCCCCCTGAC
Source organism: Neomorphus geoffroyi (assembly GCA_033558235.1). Taxonomy (NCBI): domain Eukaryota; kingdom Metazoa; phylum Chordata; class Aves; order Cuculiformes; family Neomorphidae; genus Neomorphus; species Neomorphus geoffroyi. The sequence goes on from JAUMJM010000037.1 coordinate 2,205,285, forward strand.
AACTTTGGAGCAGTAATGAGGAGGCTCCTCAGCGAGCGCTGCACGAGGTCGGCCCTTCTGGAATAACCTGTCTCACCTTGGACACTGAAATAAAGACAGGCTGGCACAGCAGAGGTAAATAACAACAGCCTGACCAGTGCCCAGCTCCCGCAGGGAGGCAAGAACTCAGGCAGCGCCTGCTCTCCTGATCTTCCTACCAGTGCAGGTGGGGGGGGGGAGGATAAAACATTTAAAATCTAGTCTATTTGAAAACAATAGCATGCAATACAGGCCTCCAGGGGAAACCTGTGCTGTTCCCTTCACTAGAAACTGGCCGAATGGGCTGGACAGTGGCTGCAGCCGCCTCTGGGTTTGGCTGCACGGGTTGGGTCTGGGCTAGCGCAGCACAATGACAACTCCGAAGCAGTTCCTCAGTGTGAAAGCCTTCAGGAAAATCATTGTGGAGCTGCTTCTGAGGGGATCTGAGGCTTTTAGGATTTAAAAATAAACCAGCAGTCTGTACATTTTGGGTTTTTTTAGCTCAGTACAAATGGAATCAACTTGGCTGCTTATCTCAATAAGTCTCAGATTTGGGAGCAGAGGGAGAGATGAAACAAACTTGTTTTGGGCACCTACTGGTAACAAAACTTTGTCCCTGCTTAACTCTCTGCCATCCCTCAGGAAGTGGAAAGCACATGTTTAGGTAGTGTAAGCCTTTTTCCTTTTATTTAGAATACCCTCTTTGTTTAAACAATGTTTCCCCCCAGATACAAAGTTCGGCCAGTAAAGATTACATGGAAACTGGAACACGCATCGTATGGAATACAAGATGCACTGGATGAGGAAGTTTAAAAACTTTCCGAGCGAAAAGTAGAACAAAGAAAAAAAAAAAAAGAAAAAAAAAAAAAGTCTCCTAACATTTTCCCAAAGGTTTCACTCTCCTGTCACACACACTCTCCAAATGACAGCTAGCAAATTCAACTCTGCAAGAGAAAACAGAGCCACGTCAATCAAGAGGAGAGAAAACGAGCCTCGAGGACACAAACCGCAGCCTGGCCTGGGAGGAGCGATGAGTCCGGAGAGGCTGCGGCCTCCGGCTCCTGTGTCCACTCACCTATGTTAGCTTCTTGGCTTTGTTGTAGAGCGAATCCACTACTTTGCTCATATTCTGAATAGTCTCGAGGGCAGCTTCGTAAGTTTTGTCTACGGGGGGTTCGTCAAAGATGATCAGGACTCCCTCGCCTTGGTCAAGGATGCCTGCGGATACAGAGCTCTGGTTACTGGGGTAACACTCAACAGATTGCATTGTCCAGACAGCAGGAATTTAGGGATCCACCCCACAAACAGCTGTGTTGGGTCTGGAAGGGGCTCGTGTCAACACTAGACTGTCTGACTGTCTTTTGCCCAGACTGCATTAGCCAGGAAGAAAACATCCTGGAGAGGAGCCTGAGAAGACACCCAGGAGATGCTTACGCCTGCGCATTCTCTAACAGCTACTTTCCACCTCGAGGCTCCCGTGCCCAGCAGGACGGCTCAGCACAACACTGGAGCAAGTGAAAAAGAGATCCCTTTTATAATTAAACTCTTTGCAGGTGCCAGATGGGCACTGCAGCTGGGTTCCATACTTTCTGAGCTGTTCTCTGACCAATATGCTCTTTCAGCCATTCATCTTGCTCAGCTGCCTCAGGAGGGCTTTCTAAACTGACACGGGGACACTGTCAACAAGAACAGAGCTGTTTCCTTCAGGGTTTATTAGAAAAGCGGCCTCCTGTGGTGCTGGACAAACCCAAACCCATCAGTCGTGCTGTGTGAGCGCCCCCCATCAACACACAAACGGCTCCTGACAAGCCAGCTAGAAAAGGCAACCACATAGTCCAAGGCAGAGGGGCACATCTTTGCTAGATGCCCACCAGTGGGTCTCACGACTGGCCCTGGATGCTGTCGTGGCAAGTAAGGACTTCACAGTGGTTTCTGATCTGTGAGAAATTAAGCCTTGAGCTTAATGATGGCAGATGGAGCAAAAGGGACAGCCTTCATGACAACAGAACAACGAAAAAAGCCACCACTCACATCTCTTCCCACAGTGCCTGTTAACCTGCACGTCTGTCACCTGAAGCGGAGCAGAGCAGTCCGAGGAGGACACTCGGGCTTCAAAGGGGCCGAAACAAAGAGGAGCCTACCCACGGTGTGCTCCCACAAGACCTGGTCTCAGGCAGCAAGGCAGGCAGGACTGAGGGATGTGGAGACTCACCGTGAAATTTCTTGTCCAGGATCATCTGTGACAGTTTCCTTTCTACCTCAGCCTGAAATCAAAGCAGAAAAATTAAAAGTCTCCCACAACTACATAAAAGACATGAGAATTTTACTGCTCCGCATTGAACAGCCCTGGTGGGATATGAACACTGCTTAAAAGCAGCTATCTTCTCACTGAGCATGATGTCAGCACCTTGTGCGCTGCTTTGACACTACCATTCACTCTAGACGACATCAGAAATTAAGCAGTAGCTTTTAATGATGAGAGCACCAAGATGTCTTGCCCTCCGGTTCCCCAGAAGCCGGCGTATCTGTCATTCCATACAGACACTGCTCGTTAGGGAGCTGGGGCATCCTAGCTTGGTGCAGCAAAGATTTAGTCAAGGGTTGGCCAAGCTTCATTTAAGCCACTCAGCAGCGAGCTGACCTGCTGCCCAGCACCCAGACTTACGCTCTCTGGACAGAGGACACACAGCTGCAGCTCAGAGACAACTGCGGTCCAGTTCTTACTCAAACTGTGTGTTAAACACCAAGGGCTGGACTAGGGAAAGACTGCACAGATAGAAAAGGATGGAATGACCATAAAGAGCCGAGCTCAGGACACTTGCCAACCGCAGGCGTCCACAGCACTACAGGACAAAAGCACTTTGGTGTGTGACTGGCTGGAGATTACAGGGGATTCTCCTAAAACACAACGCGGCTGGGGTTGTCTGTAAAGCAGGTATTGCAGTAGTCAGTGTAATATACACATCCCTAATGAATCTTCAATCAAGTGATCAGTTGGATCCTGTATCTTAAGGGTCTAAGAAAGACTCCTCTGGGCTCCACAAGGATTTAAGGCAGGTCAACAGGGAAGACTGAGCCAGTCACTGCTGCCACACCAGAGGAAAATCTGTCTCTGCGTTGTAACACAAGGAACAAAACCCCTGTGAAGGAAAGTGAACGTTACAGCAAAACCTAGCGCAGAGGAAGCCTCACTGATACCACCAGGGAACTGCCCATGTTAAAGTGAACTTCCATAGAGTGACAGTTGCCTGTAAACGCTGTGGAGCTGATCTGTCAGACTTAATAGTCTACATTTATTTCCCAGTGGCAAATGTCATTTGACCTCAATTCCTCTGCCCTCTTAAGACCTGCCACTGATTTCTAGTGGTGTTCTTACCTTTGAGAGCTTGATGAGGCTGGATATGTGTTCAATCTAAAAGAGAGACCAAGAGAGTTAAGTAAACCTTTAGCTGTACTTTTGACACGCAATACAGAGGTAGAAGGCTCTTTCACGGAACAGCTCAAGGGCCTGTAAATGCTCTGGCCTAAAAATCTCCAGTGGCTTTCTCCTCTTTGCTCCCCTCTCTCTGCACGTCCTTCAGACTTCAGATCCAATTTGAACTGAAGATGGACTAAACACCTAAAGCCATTTCACTCTGAAACACGGAATAACATTTCTTCTCTGAGGCGACTGCAGCTTTACCCACACTCTGTCAGAGCCCTTAAAAGCCAAACACCATTACCTTTGGTGTTAAAAGAATGTCTGCCTTCCAGCGCGTCTAAGTGAAAGAGGCAGAGAGGGCAACAACTCTGGAACATGGTTTTCCAGTGTTCCCCTCAGCCCTTTCCTTATTTTTCAGCTGAACATGATGAACCCTGAGCTCTGGAAGTGCTGAGCAGCTCTGAGTGAGAAGTTTTCTGGATGGGAACGTGTCCTTCACCTACCGACAGTAGGGGACAGAGGTACCATCACACCAGTGCGCTTGCTGGGAACACTCACCTGTACTCTGGAGAAGGGCTCGATGACTCTGATCAGGTTCTGTTCCAATAAGTTATCATAGAGCTTAGCCAAGTGGGTGTTTATGATAGGGTCGTCCCTGAGCTCCACCTTATAGTCTGTCAGAGCCTGCAGAACACACGATGGTGACACACACTTTAGGGAGCAGCAGATCTGTCCTCACAGCCCTCTGAGTATGAAAGTCTTCCCTCCCAGCCTGGCAAAGCATCAGTGGTGAATCCAATCCTGTAACTCAGCTAAAAGGACTGGAGGTCCCAGCAGCCTTTCAAGCACTGTGCAACAAGCACCTTTCTTCTTTCCGCCGCTGGAGCTCAGCCAGCCAGCATCTCCGGTTTACACTCAGAAGGCAGCATGACAGGATTGTTCCCCGACATGGGAATCCTCTCCGTTATCTCTGCAGTGTTCTTGCTGAAGCCAGAACAAATTACAAAGACACAGATCCCACTGACCAGCACCAAAAGCACAGGAAACTGCTTCTGAGTTCACTCTCCATTAAAAAGGGAAAAAACTAGTTTCAAACGAGCTATCAACCCCCACGCTGCAAAAACCTAACTGGCTGATTATTGCGGGGTATTTGCTTGATGCACTGTTCCTTTCTAGGAATGGTTTTATGGTTTCTTGCTGTGGGATGAAGCAGCTCCCACAACTTTCCAAACCAAAATGTTTTGCCCAGCCAGGACCCTTTTTTCCATCTCCTGACTCACCTTTTCAAAGTCTGCCAGCGATCGGTTCTTACTGGCCTGTGCCACACATTTTAGTGCTTCTGTCTGCAGAGAAAGAGAAAGACAGCGGGTTATGTTTCTGGATTCTCCTCTCGGTGCTATTACGCCAACTGTGCTGTACACTGAAAACGTGCTTCAGCAGCAAAGCAGGAATGTTCCTGTTGCCACAGAGCCGTGTCAGTGTTACTGCTACGCAGGCAGAGTAAGAACAGCTGCTAACAAGCAGAACGTGCAGAGCAGCTGCAGGAGACAGCGTGAAATCAGCTTCACGGAAACAAAGAACTCAAGTTCTGCAAGGTTGGAGAACACCAGCTGCACTTCCTATCAGGTTGCGGGCTGGGAGCAAGTCTGATACAGCTTAAGGGAAGTGCACGTTTCGGCACGAGCCATGTTTGTGCCCTTCAGCACACCACATTTCCTCTGAGGAGCAACAGAAGAATGGCACAAGTCTTAGGGATATCATATGATGGAGAGCATCAGAAAGTGTTTCTTGTCTACGTCGCAGCTGCTGAAACAAAGCAAAGGCCTCAGCCACAACCAAACCACCATATTTATACTGAGCAGAGCAGTAACACCACTGGAAGAAGAGTTTCCAAGTGGTGAGAGGCACTGTGCACACGGCAAGCAGGAGAGCCATGGCACAAAAGGCCCAGGCTTCTGCTACCAACTCTCCCACCAACCTGTCCCCAGGGCTGCCCGCTTTCTCCCTGCTCCCCAAGCTCCGTTTCCACAGCTGCCCCAGCAAATTGTGATCGCTGCTGTCTCAGGAGGAAGGTGCAGGAACAGCTGAGACTCCTCCCACGCTGCACTGTCCTCCTGCTCCAACAAGGAGCCTCCAAACCAGCTGTCACTCAGGGGAAGGGGATGAAGCAGGACCAGGGCCGCCCTTCCAGGGATAACGCAAGGATATCCCCAGTTCAGACTCTTTTCTACGCACGTGCGCCCACTGACCTCTACTAAAGAGCTTCTCTAATCCTCTGCGAGGCAGGTGAGCATTAGCTCCTGCGTCAAAGCAAACAGCCGGCCAACCAAAGCTACTGAGGGCAGTGTGTAAGCCTGGCTCAGACTCTGGCACGTTTGGCTTTTGGCCCCGTGCTTTATATAAGCATCCCTGGATTTAATACGGGGGTGGCATTCACAGACTGGCAAGTTAACAGGTTAGAATAAACAGTTGATTTAACAGCTCCCCAGCTGCTTGGCTTCCACCTTGCAGTCATCTAGGTCTCAAGCTGCTCCGCTACACTGCTGTGAACGATTTTCAGGACTTGCTACAACACAAGTGAAAACAGCGAATAACTCGGATTTAAACACATCAGATCCATGGCTGCCAAGTGGGTGATGAGGGCTGAGACATGAGCACCTTACGGAATTAAGAGTTCATGAAGAGAGCAGAGAGGATAAAAACCAGAGAATGAAGCAAGCAGGCCAGCTTCTCAGGTGGTGAAGAGCCACCCTACTCCCTTTGAAGGCAATTGGCTTATGGGAATTACTTATGTTAATTTAATCAGTTCTGGATCTCATTCAGGACACTCAGAAGTGAAGGGTATTTTGGTATGGAAAGACCAAAGTAATTGACAAAAACAATAACACAATATTCCCAGAGATAAAAGGAAGACAGAAAGGATTAGGCTTCCATACCTGTCTTCCTGCATACCGCAGAGCAAGCTTTCCGCTCACTAACGCTTGCACATCTTCTGGGCTGGGGACGGGAGGGAAGGGAAGAGAACATTTATTCAACAGCATGGTCAGCGTAAATCTAAATGTGCCTCAAAAATTTCCAACTGATACCAAATCACTACAATTTAAATAACTTTGTATCAGAAGCATCGATTAGGTCATAAATAAAGACAAACAGCAAAGCTTGTCTGCTCAAATTCTTTCATTAGATTAGAGTCTGATAAATAAAAAGCCCTCCCCATTTAAATGTAGGAAGTGTTCTCTGTAGATCCATTTGTCACGTACATGTTCAGCATGATTTTGCACAGCAACATGTATTTCAACGCAGTGATGGCTTTTGGGTTGTCGATTGAATCGTATCCCTCAAACGCCTCGTAAAAATAGGAATAGGCTGTTTTCCAGTCCTTCTCTTCCGCTGCATGGATAATACCTGTGGAGAGGAGCAAACAGGCACCAGAGTTAATTCTGAATGTGACTGGAAGAAGACAGAACCATTTGGTCGCCCGGTGATCTGTCTGGTACTTCATTAAAGGGAATCTTTTCTCTCTAGCAGAACATTCATGCCCTCTCTTAAGGAGACACGTTAAGACAGACAAGTTCAAGGCACTTCAAGTAAGTGCCTGGAAATTGAGTCACGAACAGCATTCTGGTTACACTAACGCACTGCAATAGTGTAGACCTAGGGAGCTTACGGAGGTTTTCAAAAACAGGCTGAAAATACATCACAAGTAATGATACTACAGCTGAGCCTGCCAAGAGGCAGCAGGGCAGACTGGTAGGCATTCTGAGGTACCACCACCATCATTTTCTGTGATTAACTCAGGAAAGAGCAAATATCAGTCAACGATGCATCGTGATGAGTCTTAAGACACCTCCCTTCTCCTGAAGGGCTTTACCTGACTGCATGTCTAACGCTGCCTGCAGCTTTGGTGGACAGTAGATCGCGTTGGCCGTAGTCCGTGCGGAGGTTAAGGCTGCTCTTGCTTTTGGCAGGTTGCTCAGGGCATGGTAAGTCTTACTTTCTAACAGTTGTACTTCCACCAGCAATGCCTTGTCATCCATCTTTTTCAATTCCCGAAGAAGTTGGGAACCTGGCAGAGGGGAAGAACAAGAACCTTTATACCTGCATCTGCTATCAATGACTTCCCAAACCAAGCCTTTCCAGGTGACACCCTTGTCCTCCACAGAAGCCTTGGTTTTCAGGAAGGGAGGCTGGGCTCACACAACCTGTTCTTCCAAGGAGGAACAAAGGAGGGGAAATAATAGTAAGTCAGTGTTGGTCCAGAGTTGAAGATGAATGAACCAGTTCTGTTGGAGGTGGAAGAGGGCTGTGGGAACACTTGGTATGTGGACAGCACAGCTCCGCCACCTCATCCTGGGCAGCAGACACTGCAGGAAGTCAAGGACGGGCTGCGCAGTTCAGGTGGTTGCTCTGGTTCCCCAGGTGAAAGGTGATTCACTGCTCACACAGAGCTCTGAGCAAACCTGAAGTATTGCCTGTTCCTGCACCATTCCCCTAGGGTGAGACCTGAGGATTTTCAAGCAGCTCCTAAGGATATGGGATGAGAAAGGAACTTCTCAAGCACTAGAGACCTACAGATCAGATTTAGGAGGTAGGAACGGACAGTCTAAGAAATGCCTGGATGAAGAGCCAGCCTTAGAAGAAACCTATCCCCTTCTTTCCTCTCACTATGAAATGAAGGGCTAACTTCGGGTGAGCAGAGATGAGCTTCACCCTCACTTGCTGTGCTCAGAAGCTAAAAACCACAGCTGAAACTGTCTAACTCTGTGGCACAGAACAACCTCTCACTAGAAATACCCCCCAGAGACTCCCTGCTTGCACCCACTCCCCGTGGCTGTCGACATAAACCATGCCTTGACCAGCTGCACAGAACTGCTGGGGCACAATGCTGACATCTCAGTAGAGCTTTCAGAGAGGCTTTCCCGCAGGTACAGGTCTTCACAACTCCCTAAGCTGTACCACTATCATTAATTAACTTAATTGAACATAGGTCTGGAGCATGGACTGCTCAGTATAAACCCCAGTTCATTACATATCTATATGTAAACTAATTCTAACTTGATATTTAATTCCATGTACCAGAGCACTAAGCTGGATATTCTGATCGGATACGCGTCACCCTGGTGACTCTGGCTGTGAGACAAGTTCTTGCCACCACTACTCAAGCAGTGACAGGTCCCCAGTGAGGCATCACCGTTGCCTGGGCAAGCCCTTCTGTCCTTGTCAGCGCAGTCATCCCTTGTCCCTGCTCACACCTGCACTGAGCTGGCGGGGCAGGCTGTACGAACACCTCTTCACCAGCTCAAACCTCATCTTACATCACTGCAGTCATTTGCAAAACGAGCCTGTGGAAAGCACCGCAGGGAGATGGCCATGTAGGATGACCTGCTTTACTCAGCCTTGTCGCAGAGCAGGAGAGTTCACATGGTTAATTACCATATCTCAGGTGGCACAGAAGCAAATTCTTAAGGCCTTTACACTGCTTCACAAGAGCTTGTCTAATTACACCAGAGTGCAGGGATAGGATGAAGAGGAACAGTTTTCAGCTGAAAGAAGGGAAATTTAGATTAGATACTAGGAAGAAATGTTTTCTTGTGAAGGTGGGGAGGCCCTGGCACAGATTGCCCAGAGAAGCTGTGGATGACCCATCTCTGGAGGTGTTCAAGGCCAGGTTGGATGAGGTTTTCAGCAACTTGCTGTCCCACCACGTGGCACAGTTTTGGAACTGGATGGGCTTTGAGGTCGCTTCCAATGAGCAAACTGTTTGCCCCTCTAGCCTCTCTGACCACCGCAGTACACCACATATGTTCTAGCAGGAGCCAAACCTGTGGGTCTTCAACTGGATACAGATCCTCTTTGCTTCCAACATGATTTGAAATAAGCAAATGGTGAGAAGAAAGATCTCTCAAAGCTTTGATCACCAAGCTATAGTAAAAGATGGCAGATCTGGTACAGCACCAAGAAATCAATGCTAAAGTCCTACAAAACTAATTCAAGATCGTGAGGTAGCTGACCATCTCCCTTGTTAGCTTCAAGAGCGATGACGAAATATGAACCAGCACCACCACCTAGTGGGAGACTCACCCAGCTGCAGCGCTTCCTGGTACCTCTTGGTATCAAAGTACAGAGAGACCAGCCTCGCCTGCGGAACGGAAAAGGAACTGCTGAGAGGAATGTCAAAAAAAGACACCTCAGGTTTATTATGTCAAATGAAACTTTACTTTCTTATCTGCACATACTTCACGAAATTAAGTGTGCATTCATTACATTGTACAGTCCAGTTCTGAAGAAGCTGTGGCTGCCCCATCCCTGGAGGTGTTCCAGGCCAGGTTGGATGGGGCTTGGAGCCCCCTGATGCAGTGGGAGGTGTCCCTGCCCATGGCAGGGGGTGGCACTGGATGGGCTTTGAGGTCCCTTCCAACCCAAACCATCCCATGACTCTACGAAAAGATCTACCCCTTGGAAGACTGGCTGGATCTAAACATAATGGGTACAACTCTGCATGTTAAAGGGGAGTGACTACCTTTTGGGTAATTGTTATTGCCCATACATCACATGCCCATCTGGAGAAAATACTGCAAGTGCTCCACTTCTACAGGATTAAATCCGATGAAGAGAAGCCGTTATCAAGGTTTGGGATCGCAGCGTAACATACCTCCAGAGCCTGACGTAGGAAAGTCCTCTTCTCTGATTTGGCCCATTCAATACACTCTAAACACAGGTCAACCTTAAAGGGAGCACAAAGAAATGTGTAAAGCTTTCTGCTGCCCCTCTTTAAAACAGCAGCATGGTTTAATCATTTCCTACAAAGCAACAGAAATACAACACAGCCTGAATCTCCACAATGTGGTTTAAGGAAATAAAGTCAGTCTTGCCTGAACCGCAGCACCTGAGATCAGCTCTGCTTTAAAAGGAGTCTGGAGATGAGCCTCCATCACCAATGCCCACCCCAGATGTTGTCCAACAGTACCTCTGATATTACCAGGGCACAGCATAGTTCACCACTGATGAGAATCACAGCTCAAGAGCATGGGGTTACGCAAATTCTCTTTGACAAAGATTCGCTGGTAACCACACACCAAACACTCCAAACTCACAGCAGCGTCGCACGAAATCATACACACCACCTACGGTTTGCACTACACATTTTCATCTCCTATGTGCTAGATTAACCTCCTGTACTTTGTGACAACAGTCACAGAATTATACTGCTTATAACAAATTACAAGAGAAAGCAAAGTTCAGAAAATGAACTAAGGTGTAGTTTAAGCTTTAGCCATCAAAGAAACCCCAAAAGACCACCTTATTCAGTTGATTTTCTAAGGCATTTGGTTTCCAATGACTTCTGACCACCAGGGACAACCCTGCCAAAGTGGAATATGAAAATAAAGACTTGGCTTCCAAAGTTTCACCAGTAAAAAACACAAAGAAATGCTGTTAGGATTTCAGCAAACAGCTGCGTTTGTCTGAAATAAAAACATCTGGGTATGGAGAACGGATCTGCCTTAGGGCAAGGGATGGACTGAGACTTTGAGGTCCCCTCCAGCATGTTCGTTTCATTCAGCCATAGAGAAAAATGTATTTTCAATTGCTCTGGAAAGAAAGGAAAATGAAGTTTTAGGGCCCAAACACATCAGAACACGTGTGTTCTTTGGCAAAATAAAGTGGCAGCAGTGCTGGGCTCCACTACTGACAACCAGGAGTCAGTCGGTAAGCGACACTGGAGGCTTTATCCATCGCTTCAAAGCAGAGTAAGGGAACCCAAAGACAATCTCTGCTGAGATTCCTTGGATGAATAAAGCAGTGATGTTCCACCCCAACTATAACAGCGCAATTCAGTCCTAGCCACTAACATACAATAAGTTATCCTGGGGCACTGGGCTCAGGAAAATCCTTTCCCAAGATCTCTAGATGGCAGTTCTTGCTGGAGCAGCTCTGAGCTGTTCTACACTGCAGGACTTGTCAGCTCCTCATCACTGCTTATTAAATGGGGACATTTTATGAAAAGCCATTATGAAGTTGCAATTTATCGCAGCGATAGCTGGAGCATTAGGAGCTGGCAGAATCTCTAATTTCATTGCTTTACTGGGCTCTTGGGAATCATCTTAATATACATCACACCGAGGAAACAACCAGCCCTCTGCACACGTCTGAGGTGCTGGAAGTAGTCAGAATTACTGTGTTAAGAACTCCACAGGTCAGGTGCCATAATTCCTTAAGGTTTTGGGTTTGGCTTCTGAATATGCTTGAAAGCGACCACTCTGACTAACTGGGCCCTATTTCCATTGCTGTTACTCCAAGTTCTTCCCCTGCCATAAAATGCCACCTTTTGTGACTGCAAACCCCATCACTTACACCCAGTTATGGTTAGAAGAAATCTGAGGCCACTTGTTTTCTGCTGCCCCTTCAGGGGTTCCCTTCTCCCCTGCACATCCCACCTTGCCTCCTTTAATCTCTTCTGTTAAAGGACGGGCAAAAGATCCTGTCTAGCACCGCGTATGGTAACACGACACGCAAGAGCAAACGAAGAACATTTGCTAGGTTACCTGAACCAAAAGATGATACTTCTGCACTAATTTGGCTAACGAGAATGCCACCTGCCTCTCAACACAGCAGAACCTCTTCTAGACGTAATTTGCCCAGCGCTGTGCATATGGCGTGGTGTGGGCTTTGTCCCTGCCTTGCTGCACAAGCCCTCCCTGGCTCCTCTTTCTGTCTAACAGCTTTGGGGTGTCAGTACAATTGACACCACAGCAGGCCAGTGCCGCCTGTAAGGGGCTCCTCATCATTTACGAGTTGCTCCTGTCCTTCCCCCATTCTCAAATAACCCTCAAGTCATATAGACAAAAAAAAAAGAAGAAAAATAATTGTATTCTAGGGAGCTAACGATAGGGAGCTGGGGGATATCTTAGACCAATGGGTTTTCTAGTGGAGAATTTCATCCAGTGGGAGCAGGTTACACTTGTCAACCGTAAAACTTATTCCACTCCCACTCCAGGTGTAACTTTCACACCCACTGTACAGTAAGACGTCCCCACGCAATGCATTCTCATGTCTCCTAGTGGGAGTTCCTAAGTGACATCTCATCCCACCAACTCCTGGACAGAACGTGAATGCCAACTCCTCTGATCCTGTGCCATCACATAATGCCCACCTGAGCTCCTGGAGCAGGCTTAGCACCTCTTCGCTCTCCTATCCCAAACACAGATCACACCAGACACTCTACAGCAAGCAATACAAACCTAAGGAAAATGCCCAGGGTGACAGTTACTGTATCAGGAAGAGGCTTGCAGAAAAACATGGTTAGGAGTGAATTAAATTAGATAATATTTTATTAATAGAATAAATCCAAATGCACTAAATGAATGTTTCCTGACATGACTAATTCTTCACTGTGAAGTAAAGTAGGTCAGAGAGCAGTGTTAGAGGCTTTTGAGGAACAGAGTATTGCTGGGACTTCAACCTCACCTCCTGTCCTGTGGCTGCCTCCATATCAAGGAAGAGATCGAGCAGGAATCGGACTAAGCGGGCTGCCTTGGCTTTGCTGATGGAGTTTAAGAAGGGTCGAACATACTTCAGGAGTCCTCCCAGTTCTGTGGACAAGAAAAACCAAACCATGAAATGCAACCACACAAACCAGGAGTTTCACCACAGCCAGAGGACCCAGCAGGTCCATACAGCAGCATTTATTAGACCAAACATTTTACAGGCAGTTTCTCAACATTCGTTTACTGGAAAAAAAGCGATAAACATCACCTGAAAGAACATCTTGCAGTAAACACGGCGCCGGGCAGAGGTGACAGCTGGGCTCCCATCCTACCCACAGAGCACATGCTTCCCGTTACTGCAGCTCACCCGATCACAACACCATTTGTAACTCCGCTTGCCTCAGGCAAGCTTTAAAAATGTAAGCATCTGCTAAATGTTTTGAGATTTTTCTATAAAGCTGGCAATGGAGTTTATAGCTTAAGTTTTTATTGACTCACTGCTTTTAATATGCCATACCTTGTAAGGCCTGGAAAGTCCGATACACCTCATGCTCCGCTGCCAAATAATGACATTTCTTAACACTCAGCTGCCCACATTACCTAATGAGAACTTACCTTACCAACTAGAGTTCTGATTCTACTCATCTCCTTATTTATTTATAAAGTTCATCCCAAGCTCACAAAGGAAAAGCCCTTCTTTATGAAGAAATACCCTAACACGTCATGGGGTTCAACAAGGCCAAATGCAAGGTGCTGTACCTGGGTCAGGGCAACCCCCGGGATCAATACAGCCTGGGGGACGATGTGATTGGGAGTCGCTCTGAGGAGAAGGACTTGGGGTGCTGGGGGAGGAGAAGCTCGACAGGAGCCGCAACGGGCGCTCCCAGCCCAGAAACCAACGGTGCCCTGGGCTGCACCCAAAGCAGCGCGGGCAGCAGGGGAGGGAGGGGATTCTGCCCCTCTGCTCCGCTCTGGGGAGACCCCACCTGGAGCCCTGGGTCCAGTGCTGGAATCCCCAGCATAAGGAGATGGAGCTGTTGGAATCAGTCCAGAGGAGGCGAAGGAGATGATCCAAGGACTGGAGCCCCTCTGCTGTGAGGAGGCTGAGGGAGTTGGGGTTGTTCAGCCTGGAGAGGAGAAGGCTCCAGGGAGACCTTAGAGCAGCTCCCAGTGCTGAAAGGGGCTCCAGGAAAGCTGGGGAGGGGCTTTTGATAATGGTCTGGAGTAACAGGAGGAGAGGGAACGGCTTTAAACTGAAAGGGAGAAGATTTAGATTTGACTTCAAGAAGAAATTCTTCACGATGTGGGTGGGGAGGCCCTGGCCCAGCTTGCCCAGGGAAGTTGTGGATGTCCCCTCCTTGGAAGAGTTCAAGGGCAGGTTGGGTGGGTTCTTGAGCAGCCTGGTCGGCTGGGAGGTGTCCCTGCCCATGGCAGGGGGTGGCACTGGATGGGCTTTGAGGTCCCTTCCAACCCAAACCATTCTGTCATTCTGTGATGTTGTTCCCACCGAGCGGAGGATGGTGGCAGTCAGCATCACAGTAGTTTCAGGACTCAGCATTTGCAGAAGCAGAAGGGACTCACGTGTTGTTATCGCACAGCACCAAGTTACAAGTCTTCTCCTGCGACAAACAACACGTGGCTGTTGGGCCGGTTGCCGCGATGTCTGTTTACAGCACGGAAGATGATACTTGGAGCAGCCCAGTCCCATAGCCCGTGCGGGCTCTGCACTGGATCAGGAAGCAGTGGGGTCGTACACTGAAACCCAAGCTTATTTGCCCCAGAATTTTACCTCTCACCCAAGCATCACCAAGATTACTGCCGGGCTTAAAAAGATGTGATAGTAAAAAAACGAAACAAAATCTGCAATGAGTATTTCAGATTCCTCAATGTACTGAATACCAAACTGGTACTGGAACCAAAACTAAAGTAAAAGACTAATCTAATTGTATTTCAATTACGAGCATCTGCAGAACTCCAGTTTGGAAGGATTCCAATAAAACCAGTCAAGAGCAAGGTTTCTTTCATATTTCATTTAGCAGCCATGCAAAAGAATTGTTATAAGAAGATCTTAAAATCTAAAAAATATTTTTCAACCTATTTATTGTAAAAGTTTAATCAAGCCTGACAACTCATTTCGCACCCTGTTAAGAACTGGAACTCAGTGCATTGCAATCCAATTACTCGTGGTGAGATACTGACATTTTTATACACCTGAAAGCACAGTTTCAGAACAAGCAGAACTTATCGAGTCCACCCTGAATCCTTGGAGAAGCCCTATTTTCCAGAGGACAGTGCAACAAATGTCAACTCTCCCTAAAACAAACCCCTCAGACTTCATCCAGGGCACAAACCAAGACGCTACGACCGCCATGGTTGAGAGTTCATAAAGTTTTCCCTTCTCTCTCTGCCTGGGAATAAACAGTCAGGTTTTTCAGGACGGAGGCAGAGCTTTTTCAATATCTAAGATTGAGTCCTGATGGCTGACAGTTTCAACCAGTGCTCAGCCTCTACTCAAGGATCTGCCCCGTGGCAGGCGATGACTCTCCCCACACCACCTTTGTTCCTAGGAGCACTCAGTCCACAGCACCTGTCACAGAGGCAAATCCCAACAATTTTATCCAAAGCCAAATGCTTTTGTTGCACGTGCAGCAAACAAACTGCCTCTAAGGCATCAGTTCTGCACAAAGCTGCACTCAAAACAACCCTCCTCTTGCTGCAAGCCGAGAAAGGTGGGCTCCAGGCCATCTTGCTGGGCTTGGAAGAGAAGCAGCACTAAAATTGGAGTTGCCCAGGAGCTGCTTGTTGCGCTTTTTCCTGATGCAACCAACACCAGCGCTCGAGAACGCTGCACTTAACAACAGGAGCAAGTCTGCCTCTCATTAGGTCATGGCATTGCAACTAAGATCTGCCAGCCTGTCTGTCTGTCTGTGCCAGGCAATGAGACTCCATCCAAGATCCATCAATTCTCAACTCCTACAAGGGACCTCTCCTCTTACTGCACATGGCTGTGTTACATCAGCTCCTCAGGACTAACCGAGTCCCATCTTTAGTGTCTGGCATCCTCTTCCACACAGAAGAGGAGCTTCAGAAGGAAACAAAGGAGAAATCACATGAAATGTACTGCGGCTGAAGGACCCGGGGCTGCTCAGCCTGGAGAAGAGGAGGCTGAGGGGAGAGATCTTATCGCTCTTTGCAGACCCCTAAAAGAAGGTTGTAGCAAGGTGGATGCTGGTCTCCTCTCCCAAGTAGCAAGGGACAGGATGAGAGGAAATGGCCTCAAGTTGCACCAGATGAGGTTTAGATTGGATTTGGGGAAATATTTCTTTACTGAAAGAGTGGTGAAGCCCTGGCAGAGGCCGCCCAGGGCAGTAGTAGAGCCTCCATCCCAGGATGGATTCAAAGAACACGTGGCCACGGCACTTCCGAGACATGGTTTAGTAGGGATGGTGGTGTCAGGCTGATGGGTGGACTGGATGAGCTTAGAGGTCTTTTCCAACCTCAATAACCCCATTATTCTATTCCATGATTCTACTTATCACCCCACTGACTGGCTCAACAGCTGCCTGACGATTCGTTGGAAAGGAAAGTGGAGTCACCAACGAAAACATCTCCACTATTCACACACTCCACATTTAGATGTGCAATCTCAAAGTTCCCATAGAAATTTCTCTTTCCTACCAACGTAACCGTCAACTATTTTAGGACTGTTTTAAGCCAATGCAATGCTGACAAAGGGATGTGACTGACAGCTCTGGAGAAGTGACGAGCAGCAGCTCCGGAAAATGAAGTCTGCCACTCATCCTCAGAGAAAATGCTTCCATAAACTATCACACCAGGTATCTGAACTCCTGATCCCAGCTATTCCGATCCTAGTTTTAAGCAATGCTACAAAAACCTAGAACTGACCTAAAAAAAAAAAAAGTAATTATTCTGCCTGTGCAACCCTTAATCTCTATCAAGCAGCCAGACAGCGTCATTTGTATTATTGCTGTTTTATTACACAAAGGCCACAGGTCACTCGAGTTCGTCCTCTAAAAGCCACAGCTCCATCCCACACTCAGCACTCAGCAGCTGCAACTTTCAAGCTCCAAACTGCAGTGGATTTTCCCCCAAGGCTGCAGCTCACAGACCCTTTCATCGCTGGGAAGTCACCACCTGAAAGCAGCCAAGCAGCCACTGCAACCTCGAATCTGTGAGAAATTCCACAAGGTAAAACGTGTGCAGCGAAAGGCACAATGATGAGATCTGGTTCCATTCGGACCAGAAAGTGCAGAGTCTCAGTAGTTTCCTCATTAGGTTAAGCAGCACCAAACTTGCTCCCCTTGGATCTGAAGATCCATGTGCCTGCCGGGCTCTGGCACCTTTGTGTACCTGGTGCAGGGGGGAAGAGATGAATTGTGTGCTGGGAGGGGTTGTTTTTCTCCACTGACTGTAAAAGCCGTCCACTCCGGGACACCAGAGGTGGACCTGAGGAGATGAGTCTCAGTAAGTTTCTTTATTAGGTTAAACAGCACCTGGTTCGCTCCCCTTGGATCTAAACATCCATGTCCCTGCTGGGCACCATCTCATGCTGACCAGCCGACTTCCCCCAGAAGAGAAGCTGGCAGTGCCTCTCCCACAGGACAAGGACATCCCTACACTGTGCTGTCCCCTTTCTGCATCCTAAAGCTTCATGACGCATCGCCAGAAAGCACAACCTGGCAATCCTGCTCCAACCTAAGTGGCTGCTTACTGTTCCACTCAGAACAGAGTTGCTCTGCAGTTTAGTGTTCCCTTTAATATATTACTAATGCATTTCACATCTACATCTTCCTAGACCTCCTTTTGATGAGTTAATATTGTCGTTTCCCCTTAAGAACACCACGAGCTCACCACCCTCTGAGTACTCTGAAGCTCTTTATACTCGTGTGAGACTGCACTTAAGCCCAGTTCCACGGTGGTAAGAGGGCCACCATGCACCTGACAGCGCTTCTCCCAGGCTTTTGCACACCACAGCACATCCACACACCCATTCCAAAGGCTCTTTGGATGATTTCCCCCTTTCTAGCCCAAACACTCCAGCCATGTTCAGTTATCTCTACAGACACAAAAGTTGGAGTGCAAAGAGCACCTGGACAGCACAGACACCTGCACCTGAGTTAGTTGGCTTGAGATCCTTTAATACACAGTTAGAGAAATGGGCACTTGTACAACAGGTTTCATTTATCCTACTCTAAATTCCTGCTGTGGGAAGAGATGAATTGTGGGCTAGAAGGGCTTATTTTTCTTCCCTGACTATACCAGCCATCCACATCTGGAAACATGAGGTAGACATCTACAGATAGGTGAGATGAGCAGCATTGCTGTTTGCAACACTGCTCTAACAGTAAGTTATCTCCTTTGTTACCAGCTGTGCTTAACTTCAAATCACAGCAGGATCAGTGTCTGGAAAGCTTAAACACTCATAGAGGTGGGTAGATCAGTCAAAGACCAAGACCAGCCAGGTTTGTACAGAGACTGGGACACCAAGCGTATGTTTCAGAAAAAATATAAAACCATGACCTTGATCAACCACTATCTGAGACCTTACACATGTGTCCCAGTCCAATTCCAGATTGATTACACCTTCTCCTGGCATTTTCTCCAACCAATTCCACACCACTAAAAGCACACAGGCTTCCCTTTCACATTGTGAATCATCAGAGAGCATCAGGGCTACAGCTGGCAAAGAGTCCACCAGGGACAGGACGCGGACAGCACAGATGTGGTGGATCAGTTCCTGAAACCCTGGAAGTGAACATTGCTCCAGAAAAGGCAAGAGCATTCTTCAAAAAAACAAAACTCAAATTACTGAGTGCAAAATAACAAACACATCGCCTTGAGCCTTCTGGGAAAGAGAAGACAAGAACAGATTCAACTCAACAATCACTGAACTCTATCCCGTTCCTGTCCCTTCACACCTTCCCAACGGGACTGTCCAGTCCTCCTCCTACAAGGACCTGGGCAAGGCTGATGTGATTCACAAGGAAGCCCAATGTGATGTTTCAGCAGATAAATCTTTTGAGAAAGTGGTTACTGCTGAGAAAGGACTTCTGGAAACAAACTCTCCAATTTGAAACAAGGCCCTGAGATTGTTAAACACAAACCAAGAGAAACTTCACATCTCGCATATGACAACAAAACTTTAGTCACTGGTACTAAAACAGCCACGCGTCAAAGGGTCATAAACTGTCTGATGCATCAGCAGTCTTCTGGAATACTGGGCCAAGACCAATATTTTATGCTGTTTATGTAGTTTTTTTTCTTTCTGTCCTGTCTCTTAGAACATTTCCTGCCAAAACCTACCTTTACTCCTATCCCTTTAAAGAAGGAGACTAAATTCACTTGACCGTACGCATCTCTTACCCGTTATCTCATTACTTAGTTCAGGCTCACCTTCTGCCTGCCCGGTCTTGGCCAGGAGCGACCCCAGCTCCAGGATGCTCTGCTCTTTGACTTGCACTGCTTCCTCATCATTTTCCTGGACATCGCGTTTCACTGGAAAAGAGCAAAGAAGTTACCTTTAACGCTGCTTCAGTAGCGGACAATCATTACCAGTCAGCTCCTGGAAAGGCACCAAAGAAAGGAACTGCTACAACAGGCAACAGCGGATTCCTGGGTTGTCAGACCTGGAAAGTAAATTATGGGGGAAGTCTGAAGGCAGAGTTTATAGGGAGGACTTCGTCTGTACTTCACGGAGCCTTTAATCCAGCTGACAGATACAATTGTGCACTCCAATATGATTGTAATTTAAGTTTTGCAGGAGTCTCCCTAAGCTTGGCCAGCTGCTGGAGTTTTATTTAAAAACACCATCACCCAACCTCTCCTGCCAAAGCCACAAAACCAAATAACCAATTCAGTGGGATTTCCAGGGCTGGCGATTCTGGTATCGGGACTTCTGATGTTGCCGCTTTGTGCATTAAGTTGTGACTCTGTGATTAAAAACACAGCATGAGAACATCAGCCCCGCGAGCCGGGTGCATCCTGCTTCGCCGCGGAGCGGATCAAGCTCCTTCCCCCACGGAACTCTTACAATGGAATTGTCGCTTTGTGTACCAGAGTGAGTAACTCTGGCTCTGAAGTGCCTACAAGGGCCCAATGACACACAGCCACATGGAAACTGTGTTTACACAGCACTGATTCCACGACTTACCCACAAAACAACGCACTTTCTTCCCTGCCACCACCTAAATATTCCTCTCCACCAGCCCCTGCGCAGGTGACGTCCTCCAGCTTAGAATCACAGAATGGTTTGGGTTGGACCTTAAAGACCATCGAGTTCCAACCCCGAAACTCCTCTGCAAAGCCAGACTCCACTGCCCAGCTCTCCAGAGAGAACCACGCTGTCCCCGAGCAGCTTTCAGTCCCCAACATTTAACATGTGCAGTGAGAGAAGCAAAGTAACGTTGCTCTCACACAGGGAACGGTCGTGGCAGCGCTCTCTAGACGGCTCCGGCTTACACCAACCGGCCCCACGAGCTGTCACTCCCAACCACACCTGCCCAGACAGAAAGCCATCGGCGCGCTGACAGGCTTGAGATCACCAACTCCTGATTAACCAGAGCAACACTGGGAGGGACGAACTACTTTAAAGACAGTGTAGCAATTCCAGTTTCAAGCTCTAATGGGGACACTCGGAAATGTTTGTTTACCTGACACCGCGGGGTGAGAGCAGCTCCCAGAGCCTGTTCAGAAAGCACCACAGGTTAGGAGAACGGAGAATTCCTCTTTCACACACCCTTGCCAAAGCAGCCCCTCTCCTGCGCTGCACATCCTGACCTCAAATAAGGAGTCACTTTATAGCATCAACATTTCCCTGGCACCACCAAATCACGAAACGATCTGAGAGAGACGGAACCCACACAAGGCTCATTGAGTCCAACTCCTGTTCCTGCACAGGACATCCCAACATTCACACCGTGGGGCTGAGGGTGTTCACCAAATGTTTCTGGAATATTGTCAGGCTTGGTGTGACCGCTTCCCTGGGAGCTGTTCCAGTGCTTCACCACCCTCTGGGGGAAGAATCTCTTCATCATGTCCAACCTAACCCTCCCCTGGCATCTTTCTACCATTCCCTTGGGTCCAGAGAGAAGAGCTCAGTGCCCGTTTCCCCTCCCTCCCTTGGGAGGAAGCTGTAAACAACGAAATCCCCTCCGTCTCCTCTTCTCCAGCTGAACAGACCAAGGGACTTCAGCCTCTCCTCACACGCCTTCCCCTCAGACCCTTCCCCAGCTTTGTGGCCTCCTCTGGACGCTCTCCAGGACTTTGATGGCCCTTTTGTCCTGTGGTGCCCAAACTGCCCCCAGTGCCCGAAGTGGGGCCTCCCCAGTGCAGAGCAGAGTGGACAATCCCCTCCCTCTCCTGGCTGGCGATGCCGTGCTGGATGCACCCCAGGACACGGCTGCCCTCTTGGCTGCCAGGGCACTGCTGGCTCTCAATTTGCCATCGCCGAGAACCCACACTGAATGTCCAGGACAGCCCAACACAGTGATTGTCACAAACTGCCTTGAAAGAAGCAGAAGGTGAAACTCCAGATGCAGCACACTGAAAACTCTGAACTTTCCCTGCAGGGCTGAGGTCAAACCGTGGGTACAAAACTGCTGCAGGAGCCGGTGCTCCTTCCCACACGGAACTCTGCCAGTGTCATCATCACTCTGTGCACCAGCGTGCGTAACTCTGGCTCCGGGGCGCCTACAGGGGCCCAGTGACACAGCTGCACCGAACCCGTGTTCAAACAACATCGATTTCACGAGTTATCCACAAAACAACGCACTTTCTTCCCTGCCATCACGGCCCCTGCGCTTGGGGATGAGGGGGAAAATGCCTCCTCCAGCCGAGTCTTCTCACCCAGGTCCACCCCGTCCCCCTGAGGCTGGGACAGCCCAACCCACCAAGAGCAACAGAGAAAAGAGCAGCCCCCCCGGCCCAGCCTCTGCCCACCCCACTTCAAGACAGGCACGTTTACCCAGCGTGGGATGGGTGTGGGGTCCTGGGCACCATGGAGCACCGCGGGGCACCTGGGGGGCCCCCCCGGGACGGGGGGCATCTGGTTTGGAAAAGGTGGGCAAACGTCCTGGGCACCGTGGGGTGGTGTGGGGCACCCGAGGGTCCTGCTAGGGAGTGGGTAACGGAGCGAGGGGCTCCGTGAGGAAGGGGGGGGGGGTCCTGCTGGTGGGGGAGAGAGAGTAGAGCCCCGTGCGGAACGGCTAGGTTGGGGGGAGGCGTGAGAAAGTGGCGGGGGGTTCCGTGCGGAACGGGTGCGAGGTCCTGGGCACCGAGGGTCCCGCTGGACAGAGGGGAAAGCGGAGTGTGGAGCCCCGTGTGAAACAGGTGCGGGGTCCTGGGCACCGCGGGGCACCGGGGGTCCTGCTGGACGGGGGGGGGGGGGGGGGGGGGGGGAACCCGTCGTGGAGCGGCGGAGAAAGCAGCGGGTGAGGCGGAGCGGTGCCAGCTCCCCGCGGGGCTGCAGCCAGGCAGCGCGGCCCCGCAGTGACGGCGGAGCCGGCCCGAAGCGGGCGGCGGGGCGGCCCGGGCCCAGGGTGAGTCAGCAGGCGGCGTCGGGCGGGCCGCGTCGGGCGGGCAGTGGGCGGCGGGTACGGGCTGGGCAGCGGGGCGGCGGCGGGGGAGGCCTCACCGATGGAGTGCAGGATGCCGATGGACGCCTCGCGGTCGGTGGAGAGCAGGGACTGCGCGCGCTGGAACTCCAGCACCGCCGCCGCCGCCATCTTACCGCTCCCTCGCTCCCTCCGCACCGCCCGACCGGAAGCGGCAACCGCACCGCTCGCCCACTTCCGGGCGCGGGGCATGCCGGGAGTCGTAGTCCTCGCGGAGAGGGAAAGGGCGGGGGGTACTGGGACAGGGGCCGTGGGGAAGGGGGCGGTGCCTGGGAAGGGGCGTGGTCTGCGGGGAAAGTGGGCGGGGTCTGTCGGAGGCAGAGCCGGGGGCGGGGCAGACCTGGGGAGGGGCGGGGCCGTGGGGATGGGGCGGGGCTGTGGGGATGGAGCGGGATCTGGGCCACGGCCGCGTGGGAAGGGGGCGGTGACAGACGCCGGGGTGGGGGCAGGGGCAGGGAGGGGGCCGGGCCGTGGGGAAGGCTCTGTGGTTTGCGAAGGGGGCGAGGCCTCCGGGGAAGGGGGCGGGGCCGTGGGGGAGGGCCGTGTTTGCGAAGGGGGCGTGGCCGCCGAGGGGAGGGGCGGGGCCTGTGAGCGGGGTAGTGGGGCGGGGCCTATGGAGGGGGCGGGGCTGAAGGGGAGTGGGAGGGGCCGGGGCGGGGGCGGGGGCGGGGGAAGCACGTGGCGAGCGCGGGGGCACTCGGGGGTCCCGGGAGGGGCGGGGAACGGAGCGTGGGGCCCCGTGCGGAAGGGGTGGGGGGTCCTGGGCACCTCGTGCTGGTGCGGAGTACTTGGGGGTCCCGAGGGGGGAGGGGGCGGCGGGGGGTGGAGCTCCCAGGGGTCTCCAGGTGGGGGGTCCTGGGCACCGGGGGGCGCCCGGGCGTGCTGTGACGGGGGGGGGGATCCGGGATTTGGGGCACCCGGAGGTGCCGCTGGGGGCTAGGGGGGAGGGTCGGGCACGGGGCACCCGGGGGTCCCGTAGGGTGCGGGGAACGGAGCGTGTGGCCCCGAGAGGGATGGGTGCCCACATGCAGCACAGTGCCCACCCATGTGTGTGTGTGCCCACCTCTGTGCACACACGTGTGTCACATCCACCCTGTTCACACCACGCGTGCCACCCCGTGCCCCCGCCACCCCGTGCCCCCGCACATGGCTTGCCCCCCCCCCCCCCCCCCGAGCTCACAGCGGCCTCGCAGTTGCTATAAATGGTTGGGCAGCAGCAGCCGGGCTGCGTCAGAGCCGGGGGGGGGCGGTGGGTGCTGCCAGGGTGCTGAGCACGGGCCAGCTCGTCACCCTGCCCAGGGGCTGGCAGCGGTGGCACTCACCACCACACGCGTGTGCACACACGTGTGGGGCCCTGCAGGGCAGCTCAGGGGGCACAGGGAGCTCCAGGCACCCCGAGCGCACCTCCTCGCACCCCTCTTGCACACATGCACCCTTGCACACCCCCCCCTGCACACACGCTCCCCCTCCCTGGCACTCCCACTCCCTCCTTGCACCTCCTCTTGCACACCAACTCCCCTCTGCGCACCCTCCACCTCTCCTTTTGCACATCTCCCTCCTTCCTTTCATCCCCCCCTTTGCACCCCCCCCTTTGCACATGCCACTCCTCCTTTGCCCCCCCCACATCTCCTTTGCACAACCCACTCCTCCTCACACCCCTTTGCCCCCCCTTGCCCACACACTCACCCCCTTTGCCCCCTCAATCCCCTTTTGCACACCTCCCTCCCCTCCTTGCACCCCCCTTGAACCCCTCCCTGCACCCCTTACATACTCCCACCCCCCCTTGGCACATTCCACTGCCCTTGCACCCCCTTTGCACCCCCTCACCCTCTTTCCACTCCCCTCATCCATTTGCACACCTCCCCCCTTTCTTACACCCCCACTTTGCCCACCTACCCCCCTCCTTGCACCCCCCTTACACCCCCATCCCCTTTGCCCCCTCATTCCCTCCTTGGACCCCCCCTTCCACTCCCCGCCCCCCTTTGCACCCCACACTCCCTCCTTGCACCCCGCTTGCACACTCCCAATGCCCCTTGCACCCCCTTTGCCCACCTGCCCCCACTTTGCACTGCTTTTGCACCCCCCACGCCCCTTTACACCCCCACTTCCTCCTTGTACCCCCCTTTTGCTCCCCTCCCCCCTCCCTGCACCCCCCATCCCTTTGCACCCCTTCCCCCGCCCCCTTTTGCCCCTCCTCCTTTCTTTACACCCCCTTGCACACTCCCTACCCCCTCCTCGCATCCCTTTGCATCCCTTGCACACAACCCCCCCCTTTGCACCCCCCACTCCCTTTGCACCCCCCAAGCCCCCCTTGCACACCTCCCCTCCTTGCACCCCCTTCCACACCGCCCCCTTTTTTGCTTCCTCCCTCCTTGCACCTTTTTCACCCCACACCCCCCTTTACACCCCCATTTCCTCCTTGCACCCCCAGCCCCCTTTTGCACATCTCCCCTCCTTGCTCCCCCCCCTTTGCTCACCTCACCCCCTCCTTGCACCCCCTTTACACCCCTTCCCCCCTCTCCTTTTCCCCGCCCCTTTTTGCCCCTCCTTGCACCCCCTTGCACACTCCCAGCCCCCCCTCACCCCACCTTGCACACGCCCCCCCTTTGCATCCCCCACCTCCTTTGCACCCCCAACCCCCCACTGCTCCGCCTCCTTGCCCATTTACCCCCTTGCACACAGTCACCCCCTTTGCACCCCCATCCCCTTTGCACCCCCATCCTCTTTGCACCCCCCAAATCCCCCTTTGCCCCCTTCCCCCCTGCTTGCACCCCCACCCCGCCTTTTGCCCCCCTCCTTGCACCTCCTTTGCACCCCCACCCCCTTTGCACACCTCCCCTCTCTGCACCCCTTTGCGCTCCCCTTGCACCCCCCCGCCCCTCTTGTCCCTCCACCCCCTTTGCCCCCCCCTTGCGCCTCTTTTGCACCCTTCCACCCCCCTTTCCACCCCCCCTCCTCCCTGCACCCCCACCCTCCCCTTTGCCCCCTCCCCCGCCTCCTTGCACCTCTTTTGCCCCCCCGTCCCCCTTGCACTCCGGTTGCCCACCTCCCCCCCCCCTTTGCCTCCCCTCCCTCCTCCTTGCACCCCCCCCACCCCTTTGCACCCCTTCCCCCCCTTCCCCCGCCCCTTTTTGCCCCGTCCCCTCCTTGCACCCCCCTCCTCTTTGCACCCCTCCCTCTTTGCGCCTCTTTTGCACCCCCACCCCCCCCTTGCACGCCCACTTCCTCCTTGCACCCCTGTGCACCCCTTTCCCCTCCTTCCCCCCCCCCTTGCCCCTCCTCCTCTCCCTCCCACCTCCCTCCTTCCCCCCCCTCCCCCGCCCCCCCCTCCTGATCGACTCCAGCTGCAAAAACATTCCCCGCATTCAGAGGCGGCGCCGCCTCCGGAGCCGCCCCCGCACGGGCCCCCCCCGCCCCCCCGGATTCCTGACCGCCCTCCCCCCCCCCGGAACCCCCCGGGACCCCCCAAGGCAGCCGCGCAGGAGCTGCGGCCGCGGGGCAGCCCCAGGGCGGGGGGGGGGCGATGGGGCAGGGAGGAGGGGCTGCGCTGGGAACAGTGTGTGTTCCTGGGCACAGCCACCCCATGGCCAACACCCCATGGCCAACCATCCCATGGCCAACCACCCCATGGCCAACCATCGCATGGCCAACCATCCCATGGCCAACCATCCCATGGCCAACCACCCCATGGCCAACCATCGCATGTTCAACCACCTCATGGCCAACCATCCCATGGCCAACTCCCCATGGCCAACCATCCCATGGTCAACACCCCATGGCCAACCAACCCATGGCCAACCATCGCATGTTCAACCACCTCATGGCCAACCATCCCATGGCCAACACCCCATGGCCAACCACCCCATGTTCAACCATCCCATGGCAAACACCCCATGGCCAACACCCCATGTTCAACCACCCCGTGGCCAACACCTCGTGGCCAACCACCCCCTGGCCAACACCCCACGTTCAACCATCCCATGCTCTCCTATCCCATGTCCATCCATCTCATGTCCATCCATCTCGTGTCCAACCATCCCATGCCCTTCCATCCCATGCCCTACTATCCTATGTCCATCCATCCCATGCCCAACTATCCCATGCCCTTCCACCCCCTGTGAGTCCAGCCTGTGTTCATCCAGCCCATGCGCTTCCACCCTCTGTCCATCCATCCCACATCCAACCATACCATGTCCAAGCACCCCACATCCATCCATCCCACGCTCTCAGGTTGGGATGCTGGGGTGGGGTCCCATGCCCATCCATACCAAGTTCTCCAGGAGGTTACACCAGGATGGGGATAGGTCCCATGCCCACCCATCACATGTCCATCTATCCCGTATTCTCAAGGAGGAACACTGGGATGGGAATAGGGTCCTACGTTCATCCATCCTGCGTCCATCCATCCCATGTTCCCTGGATGGGGTGCTGGATGGAGGTGGGGAACCGTGCCCATCCATCCCATGTTCCTTGGATGGGATGCTGGATGGAGGTGGGGAACTGTGCCCATCCATCCCATGTTCTCCAGGAGGTACACAGTGTGGAGATGGGGTACCGTGGTTACCCATTCCACTTCCATCCATCCCCCACCAGCCAGGAGAGGTGTTGAGAGGCTGGAATGTTCTCCAGGAGATACCCCAGGATGGACAGGGCTCCCATGCTCACCCATCCCTTGTCCATCCACCCCACGTTCTCCAAAGGGGGTACCATGCTCACCCACCACGCTTCCCATCCATCCCCCGTTCTCCAGGAGGGACGCTGGGATGAAGACAGGGTACCATGGCTGTGTGTCCCGTATTCTCAAGGAAGGAAGCTGGGACTGAGACCATCACATCTACTCATCCCAAGTTCTCCAGGAGGGATGCTGGCATGGAGAGGTGGCCCTGTGGCCCTCACACCCTTCAGGCAGGACCCCTCACAGAGACGGGGTCCCAACACCATCCAGGCAGGTTGGTGGAATGGAGATGGGACCCTCCATCTGCCTTGGGGAACCCAACCCTCGTTAGGGACACCCCTAATTGCTGGGGGGACACATCCTGCTTGGGGGCAGCTCCGTCTCCTTTAAGAGTGGCGCAGCGAGGAGCCCAATTTAGCCAGCGCGGCCGCTTGTCCTCGCTGGCGTCCGACCAGGGCTCCGCAGGCCTTGGTCAGATCCTGCTCCAACACCTGTGGCCAGGAGGGACAACAGGGCTGGGAGCACCCAGGGTGTCCACTCTGCCCATGTCACCAAGGGGTGGTGGTCCCTGTGGCCCCAGGTCCCTGGCGGCTTCGTTAAGTTGGGGTCAGGCAGTGATGTCCCCAAGGAGGCCCTGGATCCTGTCACCATGAGTTGTCCCTCATCATCTCCATGCTCTGTGTCACCTCCTGAGGCTTCTGCCACCACATTGTGTCACTGACAAGGACCCCACTGCCCCCAGGGACTTGTCACCTGGGCTGGGCTGGTGGGAAGGGTCCTCACGGGGCAAAGGGGGGGAGATTTGGGGGACAGAGGATACGGCAGGAGAGCCTGAGGGCCATGGGAACAGGAGTGACCATGGGACAGGGTTCCTGAGGGACAGGAGAGCCCATGGACATGGGGACAGAAGAGCTGGTGACCAGGGGACAGGAGCAACCATGAGACAGGATCTCTCAGGGACAGGAGAGCCCATGGTCCATGGGACAGAAGAGCCAGTGGCCAGGAGTGACCATGGGACAGGGCTCCTGGAGGACAGGAGAGCCCATGGATATGGGGACAGGAGAGCTTGTGACAAGGGGATGGGGACCCTATGGCCCAGGAGACAGGACAGCTGGTGGCCAGAGAACAGGAGTGACGATGGGACAGGGTCTCTGGGGGCCAGGACAGCCAGGGGACAGGAGTGACCATGGCCTAGGGGACAGGAGCACTGGGACAGCCAGCACCAGGTACATACCATAACCCACCCTCCTCCCAGTACAACCAGTTCCTTGCTGAGACCGAGCCCAGTGCCACCACCCCGCAGCTGATCTGCCCATGGCTGCTCCTCCTGGGGACCCCCTGTCCCCATCCCCACCAGCACGAGCCCCGTGAGCGTCGCTGGGCACTGGTGGGACCAGTTGTGGGGGCTCTGGGTGGGCGTTTGCGGGGCAGGAGGAGCTTCTGCAGCTGTGAAAACAGAGCGGGGCTCATTAGGGGACATCAAAGAACCCCCACCAGGACCAGGCAGGGGACACGGTGGGTCCCACCGGCGTTTGCTCCCTCTTCACTTGGCTGAAGAGGAGGAAGAGGAGGATGGGAGCCACCAGCCGGGGAGGGCTGGGGCTCAGCCACGTGCAGCGGGGAGGTCCCTGTCCCCTGACCTTGGGGTGACCCATTCTTGGGGTTAGCCAGACCAGGGGTGACCTGTCCCCAGGGTGACCTGGACATGGGGTGATCCATCCCCAGGGTGACCAGGACCTGTCACCAAGAGTAGCTGGATGTTGGGTGATCTGTCCTCAGGGAGATTCATCCTTGGGGTGACCTGTCCCCAGGGGTACTCGGACCTGGGGTGACCCATCCCTGCGGTGGTGACCCATCCCCAGGGTGACCCAGACCTGTCACCAAGGGAAGCTGGACATGGGGTGACCCATACCTGCACAGAAATCCATCCTTGGGGATGACCTGGACATGGGGTGACCTGGACATGGGGTGACCTGTCCCTAGGGTGACCTCACCCTTTGCCCAAGGGCAGCTGGGCGTGGGGTGACCCATCACCGGGGTGACCCATCACCAGGGTGACCGAGACCTGGGGTGACCCATCCCCGGGATGACCCATCCCCAGGGTGACCCGTCCCCGGGGTGACCAGGACCTGTGAACCAAGGGCACTTGGACATGGGGTCACCCATCCCTCAGGAGATCCATCCTTGGGGTGAGCTGGGTGACCCATCCCCATGGTGACCTGGAGATGGGGTGACCGGGACATGGGGTGCCCCATCTCTGAGTGACAGACCAGGAGACAGAGGTCCCAGGACAGAACTGATCCTTGCTTGCAGGTGCCCTCCAGCCCCCTCCCCGCTCAGGCTCCACACAGCCCGAAGAACCAAAAGCCTCCAGACCCCTCCGAACCCCCCGAAAAGCCCTCGGAGAGGCCCTGGGCTGAGCTCCGCACCTGCTGCCAGGGCAGGATTTGACCCCGCTCCTCCAATTCCAGCATCAACCCGCCCTGGGACATCTCAGGAGCTGGGGAGGGGGTGACAGACGCAGGCCCCCAGGTGGGTGCCAGCAGCACCATGGGGTGCTCAGCACCCACAGAGCTCTGGTTTTCCAGCTTTGGCCACCAAAGCCTTCAGAAGGAACTCCGCTCCTGCGTTCCTGGGGGGAGAGTTTACATTCCCCCCCGCCTTTGCCTCCAGAAAACAAAGTGGCCTTGGGTGGGATCTGCCTTTTGGGGAGCGGGATGACAGGAGAAACGGTGGGGAGCACCCCCACGTCAAAGCCCTCAGCACCAGAGCTGGATACGGCTCTTGGAGCTCCTATGGCAAGGGTGACCCCCCCCCCCCCATGCGATGGCACCTTTGGGTGGACGAGGGGTGCAGGGGGACCCCTTGTCCCTTTGATTTGACAAGGATGAGGGGTGCAGGGGGACCCCTTGTCCCTTTGAGTGGATGAGGACAAGGGGTACAGGGGGGTCCCCTCATCCCTTTGGTTGGACAAGGATGAGGGGTGCAGGGGGTCCCCTTGTCCCTTTGATTTGACAAGGATGAGGGGTGCAGAGGGTCCCCTTGTCCCTTTGGGTGCACGAGGATGAGGGGTGCAGGGGGTCCCCTTGTCCCTTTGGGTGCACGAGGATGAGGGGTGCAGGGGGGTCCCCTCATCCCTTTGGGTCTATGGGGACATGGGGTGCAGTGGGTCCCCTTGTCCCTCTGGGTACACAGAGCTGAGGGGTGCAGGAGGGTCCCCCTGTCCCTTTGAGTGCACAAGGATGAGAGGTGCAGGGAGTCCCCTTGTCCCTTTGGGTGTGTGGGGACACAGGGTGCAGGGGGGTCCCTCTGTCCCTTTGGGTGCACAGGGACAAGAGGTGTAGAGGGTCCCCTCATCCCTTTGGGTGCACAAGGATGAGGGGTGCAGGGGGTCCCTTTGTCCCTTGGGGTGCACAGGGACAAGGGGTGCAGAGGGGTCCCCTTGTCTGACCAGTGTCCCCACCAGCACGGTGTCCCCGCACCAGGAGGGAGGCAAAGACAAGAAAATCAATCCCATTTTAAGATAAAATCAATCCCATTTCAATTTCCATTCCCATTCCATGGGGGTGGGGGGTGTTTGGAAGGGGGTGTCCCTGGCAACCCATGCCATGCCATGCCATGCCACCCCACCCCATGCCACCCCACCCCATCCCATCCCATCAATCGCTTCTCCAAACCAGAGATGGGGGGGAAAAAAACCCCTCCTCTGGATACATTTTCCCCCTCCTCCTTTTCTCTCCCCCTTTCCAAGTCATCGCTGGAAAATTAAACCGGATCCAAAGAGTTTTTCCTTTCCAAAATGTGCCGGAGAGGCACTGCCTTAACCCTTTCAGCTCCCTTTGCCGGAGATTTGGGATTGGAAGGAAGTTTTGGGGATGGTCCCAAGGCTTTGCTGGGGGAAGGGGATCAGCTCCCCCCCCCCCTCCCCCTTTGTGCCCCAAATCCCTTGGAATGATGGAGAGGAGAAGCTTTGGGGCCGCTTTTGGGGTGCTGCGGGGTCAGCGTTTTCCCGACCAGGTCTCCCTCTCCATTTTGGGAAGAATATTTTGTTCAAATTTCAATTCAATGCAGCTGATTTAATCCATCCTTCCCCTCCCGGAGCTCCGCGCCAGCTCCAACTCCCTGGAATTCCAGCATCGCCCACACCCCAAGAAACCAAACTGGAGTTGGGACCCACTTCTGTCCAAACACTTGGGATTTGGGGGAGCCCAGACCCCTTAATCCTATAGAAAATGTGAATTATTTCCTCCATAACCCCCCAAATTCCTGATTTTTGGAGGAAAATAGCTATTTTTCACCTCTCCGAAGCACTCGGAGCGGCTGCCTCATCCTTGCAATGCGATGGAAACGGGGGGGGGGGGGCCCTGCAGCACCCATGGGGATCCTCCTCCCCCACTTTAATTCCTGATTATTTGACTTAAAAAAAAAAAAAAAAGCCCTCAGGAGTAAAAAGTAGCGGTTTGCTTCGCTCCGTCCTGTTTGCAAAGGAATGCTGAAAAAAGGGATTTGGGAGGAGAAGTCCACAGCCCCCCCATCTCCTGGGAGCGAGAAAAGGGGGGGGGAAATCAACTTTCCTGAGAAGTTTCCAAAAAAAAGAGGGAGAAAAACGGGATTTTTAGGGTTTTTTTTCTTTTTTCAACCCCTTTTTCCACCCCTTTTCTCCAACTCTTCTTTCCTCCTTTTTTTTTCTTTTTTCCTCCTTTTTGCAATCCGTTTTTAATCCTTTTTTTCCTTTTTTCAACCCTTTCTTTCCTTTTTCAACCCTTTTTTTTAACCCTTTTTTCTTTTTAAACCCTTTTTTCCTTTTCCCAACTCATTTTTTTTCAACCTCTTTTTTCTTTTTTTTTTCAACCCTTTTTTCTTTTTTAACCTTTTTTTTTCTTTTTTTACCTTTTTTCTTTTTTTCAACCCTTTTTTTTTTCTTTTTTTCAACCCTTTTTTTTTTTTTCAGTTTTTTCAGCCGTTTAGGTTTTTTAGGGGCCGGCCTGAGCGGGGAGAACGGAATGGGAATGGAGCTGGAATGGAGAGGGAACAGAGTGGCCCCAACAGCTTTGCGAGGAGGGGGAAACCCAAGCCGGGCAGCGGGCGAGGGAGAACAGGACCCGCTCCCAGCGCCGGCAGGGCTTCTCCCCTTTTCCTCGTACTTATTATTCTCTTTTTTTCCCTTCTTTATTTTCACTCCTTTTTTCTTTCTTTTTCTCCTTACTTTTTCTCCCTTTTCTCATTTTTATTCCTCTCCTTTTTCTCATTTTCCTCTTTTATTTTTCCCCCCTTTCCCCTCTACTTTTTCTCCCTTTCCCTCCTCTCCTTTTTCACCCCTTCCCCCTCTCCTTTTTCTTCCTCTTTTCCTCCTCCCATTTTTCTCCCTCTTTTTTCCTCCCCCTTTTCACCCCTTCCCCCTCTCCTTCTTTTCTCTCTCCCTTTTCTTTTCTCCTTTTCCCACTTTTCTCTTCTCCTTTTTTCCCCCCTTTCCCCTCTCCTTTCCCCCCTTTCCCCTCCCCTTTCTCTCCCTCTTTTCCCCTCCTGTTTCTCCTTCTTTACCCTCCTTTCTCTCCCTTTCCCCTCTCCTTTCTCTCCCTTTCCCCTATTTTCTCCTTCTTTCCCCTCTCCCTTTTCTCCCCTCCTCTTTCTGCCCTTTTTTCCTTTCCCTTTCCTCGCCCTTTTCCCTTCTCTCCCTTTTTTCCTCTTTTCCAGGTTTTAAATACAAACATATAATTAAATTTACAAATTCTATTTACAGGTTTAATTACAAAACCCCCCCCCCAAAAAAAACAAAAACCAAAGAGAAAGAGAGACACCCCTTAGACGTTAATAAATCTAAAAATAAAAAATATATAATAAATCCCCCCCCAAAAATTCAAGCCGAAGGACGGGGGCCGGGCCGGGGGGGGGTCACACTGTCGTCTCGCCCTGCTTGCTGTTGGTGAGCCGCGTGTAGAACTTTCTCCACGAGTGCAGGGTTTTCCCTGACCATATCCAAAAGCCGGAGGTGATGCCCACGATGAGAGTCATGAGATACTTGATCATGTAGACGGTGAAGTCGGGGGTCATGCGGGGGGTGAAGTGGAGGGGGCAGGGGATGGCCAAGCTCTTGCAGTTCTGGCTGATCCAGCTGCGCTCCCAGTGCTCGCGGAAAGCCTGCTCGTAGAAATAGCAAGCGATGACGATGGTGGCCGGGACGGTGTAGAGAACACTGAAGACCCCAATACGAACCATCAACCGTTCCAGCTTCTCCGTTTTGGTCCCTCCGTGTTTCATGATGGTGCGGATACGGAAGAGGGAGACGAAGCCGGCCAGAAGGAAGGAGGTTCCGATGAAGAGGTAGACGAAGAGCGGGGCCAAGACAAAGCCCCGTAGAGGGTCGATGTTGTTGAGGCCCACGAAGCAGACGCCGCTTAGCAGGTCCCCATCGATCTGCCCCATGGCCAGGATGGTGATGGTCTTGACGGCCGGCACGGCCCAGGCAGCCAAGTGGAAGTACTGGGAGTTGGCCTCAATGGCCTCATGGCCCCACTTCATGCCAGCAGCCAGGAACCAGGTGAGGGAGAGGATGACCCACCAGATTGAGCTGGCCATGCTGAAGAAGTAGAGCATCATGAAGAGAATGGTGCAGCCTTCCTTCTTGGTTCCCTGTACCACCGTGCGGTAGCCGTCCTCCTGGAAACGCTCGTTGCAAACCACCCTCTCCTCCAACACGAAGCCGGCGATGTAGGCCACCGACACCATGGTGTAGCACCCTGAGAGGAAGATGATGGGTCGCTCAGGGTAGCGGAAACGTTGCATGTCCACCAGGTAGGTGGTGACGGTGAAGAAGGTGGAGGCACAACACAAGACGGACCAGATGAGGATCCAGATACGGGCAAAACGGATCTCATCCTCGTTGAAGAACATGTGGCCATCAGGACGGGTGGGCTCACAAGGTGCCGCGCAGTCCTTCTCACCCAAGAACTTGTAGTTGAGGTAGCTGGGCACCTTCAGCGCTCGCGGGCAGTGGAAGGGGTGGTCAAGGGTGGCGTAACGAGGGGCACCTGGGGTGCCCTGGCCGGCCAATGGCGTAGCACTGGTGAGCAATGCTGGTGACCCACCGTCTTCCGAATGGTTCTGCCCCACACAGATCTGCTCGGCGCCGTGCCGGGGGAAATTCTCGCAACGCAATCGCTCTGGCCATTGGAACCCAAATTTATTCATGAGGGCTTCGCAGCCCTGGCGCGCCCGCTCGCAGATGGAACGGCACGGCGGGATGGCCTGCTCCAGCACCGTGCAGACCGGAGCGTACATGGAGCAGAGGAAGAACTTGAGCTCCAACGAGCACTGGACCTTCACCAAGGGGTAGAACTGGTGGACCTCCAAGCCTGCGTCCTCCTGGTTGGTGTGACCCAGCAGGTTGGGCATGATGGTTTGGTTGTAGGCGATGTCGGTGCAGAGCGGGATAGAGATGGGTTGGCAGAAGCCGTGGTCGGGGATGGAGATGCCCTTCTCGCCGTGCAGTTGGCTCTGGCACAGCACCGGCACACTCAGCCCCACCAGCAGCCAGGCCAGGGTGGGCAGCACACTGGGGGGGCCCATAGTGTCCCGAACTGCTGCGCCCGGATTTACCGTGACGGGTGCCCAGCTGGCCGGCTGGTCTTCCTGTCTGGATCTGCTGTGCCCGGTGGTGCCCGGATGGTTCCTGGTGACCAGATCCGCTGTACCCAGTGGTGCCTGGATTGTTCCCGGTGACTGGATCTGCCTGGATGGTTCCCAGCGACCAAACCTACTGTACCCGGTGTTGCTGGGACGATTCCCGATGACCGAATCTGCTGGGCCCCGTGGTGCCTGGATGATTCCCAACGCCCAGATCTGCTGTGCCCACTGTTCCCTGGTTGGCTCCCAGTGCCCAAAGCGTTCGTGCCCAGTACTGCCGGGATGGCTCCCGGCGTCCCAGTCTCCAGGACGGCTCCGGGCGTTGCAAAGTGGTGCTCCCAGTCCCGGACCCGGTGCTCCCGGCGCTCCCAGTGCTCCCGGTCGAGGAGCTCCCGGCTCTCCTTGTGCCCGTAGTGCCCGAGCCCAGCGCTCCCGGTGCTCTTGGTCACGGATTTAGCGCTCCCAGTGCCCGGGCTGGGCACTCCCGGTGCTCTCGATGCCCCGTCCTGGTGCTCCCGGTGTCCCGGACCAGGCACTCCGGGTGCTGCCGGTCCCGGTGCTTGGACCCAGCGCTCCCGCTGCTCCCGGTATCCGGATGAGGCAACTCCCGGTGCTCCTGGAGTTCCAACCAGGCGCTCCCGATGCAGAACTTAGCGATCCCGGTGCTCCCGCTGTCCCGGGGCAGGCTCTGCCGGTGCTCCCGGTGTAGGACTTTGTGTTCCCGGTGCTCTCGGTCTCCGGTCCCGGCACTCCCAGTGCTCCCAGTCCCTGAGCTCCCGGTGCTCCTAGTCCCGACTTTAGCGCTCTCGGTGCTCCCCCTCTTCCCGTTGCTCCCGGTGCCGGAGCTCCCGGCACTCCCGGTGCTCGGAGTTGGCGCTGCCGGTGCTGCCGCTGTCCCGCCCGGGCGCTGCCGGTCCCGGGGCCCCGGGTGGGATGTGTGGGGTGATGGGCTGCCGGGGGGGTGGGGGTGATGCCGGCGGGGGAGGGGGGGGGGTCCCGGGGGATGCGGGGAGCGTAGCGGCCGCTTCGGACGCTCCCGCCGCCTTTGTGCGGGGCAGCGCCGCGACCCCGGCGGGGGGGGGGGGGGAAGCCCCGCCTTCAGACACGCCCCCAGACACGCCCCCCGCCCCCCGCCAATCGCATTCAAACCGCGCGGGGGACACACCCCCCGCCCCCCCCCCGGGGTCACCGGGACCGCCCCCCCCCCGCCCCGAACTTTGTTCGCGGCGTGGAAACACCCCCCCCGTGTCCCCTGTGACCCCCGTGTGTTCCCCCCCGCGTGTCCTATCCCTCCCCGCGTGTCCTGTCCCTCCCCGCGTGTTCTGTCTCCCCCGACACCCGTCTGTGTCCCCCCCGGGGTCACCGGGACCGGGAGAGCCCGACCCGCCCCCGCCCCCCCCGCCCCCAAACCCCCTGCGGCGGGGGGGGACACACAGGAACACCCGAAGAGTGTCCCCCTGTGCCCTCTGCCCCCCCCGTGTCCACACCGCGTGTCCCCCTCGTGTCCCCTTCCTCCCGTGTCTCCTGTCCCCGTGTGTGCGTGTCCCCATCGTGTCCCCTGCCCCACGTGACCCTGTGTGTTCCCTCCCCCCCCCCGCACTCCCCCCCAGAGTCACCGGGACCTGGGGAGCTCAAGACCCCCCCAAACTTTGTCAGTGGCGTGGAACACCCGCCCCCGTGTCCCCTGTCCCCCCAATGTCCCCTGTCCCCCATGTCCCCCACCCCCCATGTCCCCCGTGTCCCCTGTCCCCCCAATGTCCCCTGTCCCCCATGTCCCTCACTTCCCATGACCCCCACCCTCCATGTCCCCCGTGTGCCCTTGTCCCCCCATGTCCCCTTCCCCACCTTGTGTCCCCGTGCCCCCCTTTGTCCCCCCAGCACCCATACGGTGTCCCTGGTCTTTCTGGGGTGCAGCCAGAGTTGCCCCACCCCCCCACCCCAGACCCCCAAGGTCACTGCACAGCCAGGGGTGTCCCCCACACCCCCAGATCTGGGGGGGAAGGGCAGGGGACACCCCACATCCTGTTCCCCTCCATGTCCCCACACCTCCCACCCCAACCATGGTGAGGGGCACCCCAAAAGTGGGGGAGGGGAAAGGGAGCTGGAGGAGGGGGGGATGCTCCAGGGACGAGGGGGAGGGTGCACTGAGGGGGGCACTGGGAGATATTGGTGTCACCCGAACACATGGGGGGAGACACACCTAAGGGGCACTGGGACACACTGGGGGGAGCTGGGACACACTAGGGGGGACCAGGATACATGCCAAGAGGATTGGGGTCACACTGGAGGGGCACTGGGACACACTGGGGGGGGCAGGACATATCAGGGGGACCAGAACACACTGAGTGGGGACTGAGACACATTGGGGGGACACTGGGACATCCTGGGGGCACTGGGACACACTGAAGGGGCACTGGGACATATCAGGGTGGACTGGGACACACTGGGGGGATCAGGACATATTGGGGGGGACCAGGACCCACAGAAAGGGGGACAGGACACATGGGGGGGGACATACTGAGGGCACTCTGAGGGGCACAAGAACACACTGAAGGGGGACTGGGACATGCTGGGGGAGCACTGGGACACACTGGGGGGGGACCAGGACATACTGAGGGGACCAGGACGTATTGGGGTGACGGGGGGGGGCACTGGGGGGCACTGGAACACATTGCAGGGGACTGGGACAGACTGGGGAAACGGTGCCAGCCCGGAGCCCCTCACCAAGGCAAGAAACTGCAGCCAACCCCCCCCCCCCCCCCGGGTTTTGCCCCCCCCGTTTTGGCTGCGGGATGGGGGGCCCTTCCCAACTCAGCATCTCGAGGCAGGGGCAGCCCAGGGCCCCTGTTCCTCTCCTTTTTGGGGGGGCTTTTGGTGGCTGCCAGCCCCCCCACCCCCACCCGGCCGCCCCCCCTCCCTCTCTCTGCCTTTCCTGTAACTTAAGCTTTTGTTGTGAGCAGGAGAAGCCCGGGCTGCCCTGAAAAGAGGGGCCCCAGCGCCTTTCAGAGCGTAATTGAAACCATTGCGGCTCCTGGCGAGGGGGAAGGGCTGGGGGGGCTCCGGGAACCAGAGCTGGGGGGGGGACACACACACGAGGGGCACCCGCTCATGGCCCCCCATCTCCAGCAGCTTTGCCGCCCGGGAGGGGCAGATTGACACTGCGACACTTGGGGGGGGAGGGGGCTGGGAGGACCCCACTTCGGAAGGGGGGGGGACACACCGACTCGTTTTGGAGGAGGGGTACCCACTTCGGAGAAGGGGTCGGGGTGGGAGGCTGGGGGGGGTCCCACTTGAGAAAAGGGGTCAAGGTGGAAGGCAGGGGGATGCTGGGAGGGTCCCCATTTTGGAGGGAGGGTCCTCATTTTGGCAAAGGGGTTGGGATGGGATGCTGGGGGGTCCCCACTTCAGCAAAGGGGGAGGGATGGAAGGCAGGGGATACTGGGGGGTCCCCACGTTGGAGAAAGGGTCGGGATAGAAGGCAGTGGGGTGCTGGGGGTCCCTGTGTCGGAGGGAGGGTCCCCACTTAGGAAAAGGGGTCGGGATGGGATGCTGGGGAGTCCCTGCTCCAGCAAAGGAGTCGGGATGGAAGGCAGGGGGATGCTGGGGGGTCCTTACTTTGGAAAAGGGGTCAGGGTGGGATGTTGGGGGGTCCCCAGTTTGGAAAAGGTGGTGGAGTGGAAGGAAAGGGGGTGCTGGGGGCTCCCTGGTCTGGCAAAGGGGTCAGGGTGGAAGGCAGGGATCCGCGTGGCTCTGGATGAGGCTGGAATGGTGGTCCCTGGATGGAGTGGGTGCCAGGGGCTGAGTGCCCACTCGTATCCTGCTGGGGCACCCAGGGGTGCTGCCTCTGGGAATGGCGCCAAGCCCACGGGTGCCATGTGCTGCAGGAGGTGCCACAGCCGGCACTTGGCGGCCGCCCAGCGTGGCCCCGGCTGGGTGGCTGCTGGCCAAGGGGTTGGCGGGGTGCCGGGCTGCAGGGGACGGGATCCTGGCGAGCGGCTCCCATGGGGTGGCTCCTCTGGCCACAGCTCCCCTTGGTCCCATGGGTGCAGGGTCTGGCTCCTATGACCTTCCTGTGTCCCCTATCTTGGTGGCCTTCACCCCAGCCCCACCAGCTGGGAATGGGGATGGTGAGGATGCGGTGTCCACACAGCCTCATGCATCTTAGCTTCCTAAAATCTCTGGATCTTGGCTTCCTAAAATCTTTGGATATTATCTTCCTAAAAAGCTTTGGCTCTTGGCTTCTTTTGGGCAGTGAGGAGGATGTCACTTCCAGAGGGGGTGGCAGGGCCTCTCCCTTCCTCCTGGGTGCTGTGGGGTGCTGGTGGCTCAGGACACGGGGTCCCCAGGACCCCTGGGTACCAGGGACACACAGGGATGTGGTCCTACACGGTGCTGAGCCCATGTAGGGAGGGGGAAACCTGGAGCAGACCAGCCAGCCTCTGGGTGAGCTGGGGGTGTCAGGGGACACCCAGGCAGTTGGCTGGTGGGGTTGTGGCTGCTCAGGGGTGTCCCCTCGCAGGGACATGTTGGATGGCTGGGGAATCCCTTTGGTCCCATTCATCCCTGTCCCCAGGCTCCCAGTGTGGTCCCCAGGGTCCCAGTGTGGTTGCCAGGGCTCTGCTGGCTGGGAGAGGGGTCCTGCCGCCTATCCAAGAGCTTCCCTGAGTGGATCTGGGGTTGGTGTCCTGGGCAGAGGGGACGCTGCGAAGACAGGGACCCAACCTGGCACCCAGCAGGAGAAGGTGGGAGCGTGGGGCCAAGTTCAGCTCCTTCAGGGCTCTCACTCGCAGCCCCCCCAGACATGCTCAAGGCACCCAGGAGCCCCTATCCCCTCCCTGCTCTGCTTTCACTTCATCCCAGTACAGTAATGGAGATGCTGCAGGGCACCCATTTTTGCCAGTCCCCTGTCCCCAGCATCCAGGGGTCCCCAGGTTGCCACCTGCCAGGGGATAGCCCATGGGTGCCACCACCTCTGGTGAGGCTGGTGGCTCCAGTGGTCCTGCTGGAACAGGGCATGGTCCCCATGCAGCCCCTCTGCCCAGGACCCCTCAGCGCCGTGGGGTGCCAGGGTGCCAGTGGGGTCCTCTGTGTGCCCAGGAACATCAGGGATGGGGAACACAGCTGGAACCTCTCCAGGTCCTGGCTCTTGGAGCCTCCTCCCTGGGGACAGGCTGAGAGAGTTGGGGTTGTTCAGCCTGGAGAAGAGAAGGCTCTGGGGAGACCTTAGAGCAGCTCCCAGTGCTGAAAGGGGCTCCAGGAAAGTTGGGGAGGGGCTTTTCCCAAGGGCCTGGAGTGACAGGATCAGGGGGAATGGAATTAAACTGGAAGGAGGAAGATTTAGGTTGGACATTAGGAAGAAATTCTTCCCGCTGAGGGTGGGGAGGCCCTGGCCCAGGGTGCCCAGAGCAGTGGTGGCTGCCCCATCCCTGGAGGTGTTCCAGGCCAGGTTGGATGGGGCTTGGAGCCCCCTGATGCAGTGGGAGGTGTCCCTGCCCATGGCAGGGGGGGGCACTGGGTGGGCTTTGAGGTCCCTTCCAATCCATTCCATCATTCTATGACAGGAGCCCCAGCGCACCCCCACTCTTGGGCTGGTGGCCAGAACAGCACAGGAGGGCAATATTTTGGGAGGAGGGTGCTGACAGGACCAGCTCCCACCATCCTAATCCCTTTGGGATGGGCATGGAGAAGGGCAAAGCAGAAATCCAGGGCTGGAGTGGCTGCACCAGGCAAGGCCAGGCAGGACAGAGACCCCCGGGGGTCTCCCAGGAGCTCAGAGGAAGGGCCCCCCCAGCCCCTGCCCCCGGCTTTGTTTCATATTTAAAAGCCTCTAATTAAACCCAGCCACAAAAGCCCTGGCTGGTGGCAGGCACAGGGTGCCAGGAGGACAGGGGGCTGTCACCAAGGGAACAGAGTGGGGCCCCTGGCACAGGCATCATGGGGACCCCCGCACCCCCGTGTGTGATCAGGCACACGTGCACACAGACACACGCAAACACACCCACACACACCCATGAACACACATATGTGTGCACACACACACACGCAAACGCACACTGTGCCTGTGGGTCAGGGAGGGCAGGAACCAACGCCTGCCGTTCTCATGCTTGGTTTGGACTGGTCTAAACTGGTCTAAAGGTCTGCAATGGGCCCATGGGGTGGGAGGGGTCAATGAGCAGCACTGGGTGGGTGGGCTGGGGGCTGAGCCCCAGGGTATCTGTGGGAGGAGAGGTCGGGTGAGCCATGGGGTGAGCCAAGCCCTGGGGTGCCCATGGGGCAAACTATGGGGTGAGCTAAGCCCTGGGGTGCCCGTGGAGTGAGCCATGGGGTGAGCCAAGCCCTGGGGTGCCCATGGGGCAAGCTATGGGGTGAGCCAAGCCCTGGGGTGCCCGTGGAGTGAGCCATGGGGTGAACCAAGCCCTGGGGTGCCCATGGGGCAAGCTATGGGGTGAGCCAAGCCCTGGGGTGCCTGTGGAGAGAGCTATGGAGTGAACTGAGCCCTGGGGTGCCCTGGGGCGAGCCTTTGGGCAAGCCATGGGGTGAGTCAAGCCGCAGGGTACTTGTGGGGTGAACCATGGGGCAAGCAAATCCCCGGGGTACATGTGGGCTGAGCCATGGGGTACCCCAGCACTGGAGCTGGGACCAGTGAGTGGGTGGGCGACTCCAGGAGTGGCTGTGAGGAGCCAGAGAGGACAAACCCCAACGAAATGAGGGTCCAGTTGCCGGCCACCCCTGGGGGCGGTGAAACCACGGTGGCTCCCAAAACACATCCATGGATGTGGATCCCCATTTGTTGGACCCCCAACATAAGAAGGAGATGGAACCATTGGAGCGGGTCCAGAGGAGGCCATGGAGATGATCCAAAGGCTGGAGCTCCTCTGCTGTGAGGAGGCTGAGAGAGTTGGGCTTGTTCAGGCTGGAGAGGAGAAGGCTCTGGGGAGACCTCAGAGCAGCCTCCAGTGCTGAAAGGGGCTGGAGGAAAGCTGGGGAGGGGCTCTGGATCAGGGAGTGCAGGGACAGGATGAGGGGGAACGGTTTTCAGGTGAAAGAGGGGAGATTGAGATGAGATCTTAGGGAGAAAAGTTTTGCTGTGAGGGTGGGGAGGCCCTGGCCCAGGGTGCCCAGAGCAGTGGTGGCTGCCCCATCCCTGGAGGTGTCGAAGGTCAGGTTGGATGGGGCTTGGAGCCCCCTGATGCAGTGGGAGGTGTCCCTGCCCATGGCAGGGGGTGGCACTGGATGGGCTTTGAGGTCTCCTTCCAACCCAAACCATTCCATGATTCCATGATCCTGTGAAACCCAACCTTAGCTGTGCTGGCAGGACACTGGCCCAGGCTGGCAGGATGCTGGCTCAGGCTGACCAGGACAGAGCAAGGAGGAAGCTGGCTTAAGCACACCTTGACCTTCCTGGCAGGGGAGGGATCCCTTCAGCTTGTCCGACACATCTCCTGCCAGCGCCCGGCATTGAAAGCGCAGTGAGCTCGTGCGCGGAGGAACAGGCATGAAAAGGCAGCTTAGGCATCTCCTGCTGCGAGAGATGGATTAGGGGCTTCGGGGAGGGCCGGGGGACAGCGAGAGGCACAGCCGCTGCGGCGGGCCAGGCTCTGTGCTGGCGGCCGCTGGGCAAGAACAGCCCCGGCCGGGCATGGTGCCATGGACACAGGGAGCCCCACAGGGTGAAATGCTGGGGCTTCCCCAAACTGGAGTGTGGGAAGCAAGAGGGGTTGTCCCGGCTGGGATGGGGACAAGCACTAAGCTGGGTGTAAGTGTGGATCTGCTTGAGGGCAGGGAGGCTCTGCAGAGGGATCTGGACAGGCTGGATCCATGGGCTGAGACCAACGGGATGGGGTGCAACCAGGCCAAGTGCAGAGTCCTCCATTTGGGTCACAACAACCCCGTGCAGCTCCAGGCTTGGGGAGGAGCAGCTGGAGAGCTGCCTGGAGGAGAAGGACCTGGGGGTGTTGGTTGACAGCGGCTGAACATGAGCCAGCAGTGGCCCAGGTGGCCAAGAAGGCCACCAGCCTCCTGGCTTGGCTCAGCCATGGGGTGGCAGCAGGGGCAGGGAAGGGATCGGCCCCTGCACTCGGTGCTGCTGAGGCCGCACCTCGAATCCTGGGTTCAGTTTTGGGCCCCTCACTCCAAGAAGGACCTTGAGGGGCTGGAGCGCGTCCAGGGAAGGGACCGGAGCTGGGGAAGGGGCTGGAGAACAAGGGTTGTGAGGAGCAGCTGAGGGACCTGGGGCTGTTTATCCTGGAGAAGAGGAGGCTGAGGGGAGACCTCATCGCTGTCTACAACTGCCTGAAAGGAGGGGGTGGGGAGGTGGGGGCTGGGCTCTTCTCCCAGGTGACAGTGGTGGGACGAGAGGCAATGACCTCAAGTTGCCCCAGGGCAGGGTCAGATTGGACATCAGGAAAGGTTTCTTCACTGAAAGGGCTCTCAGGCCCTGGCAGAGGCTGCGCAGGGAGGTGGGGGAGTCCCCATCCCTGGAGGGGTTTGAAAGATGGGTTGACGAGTTTTCGGGAATTGTTTGGCAGTGGACGGGTATGATTGGACTCAATGGTCTCAAAGGTCTTTTCCAACCAACTATGACTCTAAGCAGGGGTACAAGGACTGGCAGCCCTGCTCACTGTCCCAGTTCCAGCTCCCCCGGTGGGTCCCCCAGGCATCTGCTGCTCCTGTCCCCCAGCTGTCCCTGTCAGGAGGATGCGATATTTTTAGAGCTGCCCGGGACCGCAGGGCAAGTGGTGACAATTTTTGCCCATGGAAGCAGGCGGTGCGAGGAGGGGGTGGTGGGAGGATCCGCGACCCTGCCAGCCCCTGGGAATTTCCCCTTTTGCTTTGATTTGAGTGTGGAAATGTCCCCTTTGTCCCTCTGATTTTGGGGTGGAAATGACCCCCTTGTCTCCAGGGAGGGAAAAGCCCCCGGTGCTGGCAATGGGTCCCCATAGGGCAGGAGGGTCCAGCTATGATGGCTCTGTCCCAGGGCCCCATGTTGGGTCTGGGGTCTGTGTCCCCAAGGTGGTGACAGCAATGTCCCACATGGGTGACCCAGATCCCCGTGTGCCCCCCAGGACTGTCCCTGGTGTGTGGGGTGGGGGTTGATGGCCCTGGTGGCCCCTGTGTTGAGGGGACGGGTGAACCCATGGCCGTCTCTCCCCATCCTGGGAACAGGGACAGCTGTGTCCCCAACTGATGATGGGGGTCCCTGCCAGCACCCGGCATGTGACAGGAGGTGACAGAGCTGCCTGCTATTTATACCCAGGCCCTGCCACAGGCCCAGGGTGGCCCTCAGGGGCCACCGAGCTGTCCCATGCCTAATGGTGACACTGAGGCACCCCAGTGCCCAAAGGGGGCACAGAGCTGTGTCCCATGGGGACATTGAGCTGTTCCCATGCCTGATGGGAACACTGAGCCACCCCAGTGCCCAAAGGGGGCACAGAGCTGTGTCTGATGGGGACATCCAGCTGTCCTCATGCCCAACAGAGGCATAGACTTGTCCTTGTGCCCAAGGGGACGCTAAGCTGTCTTCATGTCCCATGGGGGCACAGAGCTTTGCCCAAGGGGGCACTGAGCTGTCCCTGTGCTCCATGGGGGCACAGAGCTTTGCCCAAGGGGACACTGAGCTGTCCTCATGTCCCATGGGGGCACAGAGCTTTGCCCAAGGGGACACTGAGCTGTCCCTATGCTCCACGGGGGCACAGAGCTGTATCTGATGGGGACATTGAGCTCCCAACCAGCAGAGTGGGGCTGGTTTGTCCAGCAGGCACATGTCCCCAGCAGGCACAGGCCCTCAGC
Source organism: Neomorphus geoffroyi (assembly GCA_033558235.1). Classification (NCBI taxonomy): domain Eukaryota; kingdom Metazoa; phylum Chordata; class Aves; order Cuculiformes; family Neomorphidae; genus Neomorphus; species Neomorphus geoffroyi. The sequence goes on from JAUMJM010000037.1 coordinate 2,249,928, forward strand.
ACGAGGGATGCCGTTCCTTCTGGCCCCCCATCAGCCTCCTCAAGTGGTGGGGCCGGCGGCCGCAGCCCCCCACAAAGCTGCTTTCCATGCGATGAGGGGCCCAGGCCTCCTGGCCTCCCCCTGCTTGCACTCTCACTCTCACCCGTGGATGCACACGGACGCATCCAGGGGTCCCCGGCCCTGGGGACCAAGAGGGCAACCATGTCCTGGGGGGCATCCAGCATGGCATCACCAGCTGGGCGAGGGAGGGAATTGTCCCTCTGCCTGGCATTGGTGCAGCCCCACCTCGAGCACTGGGGGCAGTTTGGGCACCACAGGATAAAAAGGATCTGAAGCTACTGGAGAGCATCCAAAGGAGGGCACGGAGCTGGGGAAGGGCTGAGAGGGGAAGTGGGGGAGGAGAGGCTGAAGGCACTGGGTCTGTTCAGCCTGAAGGAGACTCGGAGGACCTCATCGTGCTCTGCAGCTTCCTCACACGGGGAGGAGGAGGAGCAGGCACTGAGCTCTTCTCTCTGGTGACCAAGGACAGGACCCCAGGGAATGGCAGGAAGATGCCAGGGGAGGGTGAGGTTGGACATGAGGAAAGGTTCTTCCCCCAGAGGGTGGTGGAGCACTGGAACAGCTCCCAGGGAAGCAGTCACAGCCTGACAACATTGCAGAAGGGTTTGGCCAAGGCCCTCAGTCCCACGGGGTGAGTGTTGGGGTGTCCTGTGCAGGGACAGGAGTTGGACTCGATGGTCCTTGTGGGTCCTTTTGAACTCAGGACACTCTAATTTCTGAACACCTCTCTCCTCATCCTGCTTTGACGAAGCGGCAGAGGGCAGCACGCAAGCAGGATCCGGGCAGCGAGGCTTCTGGGGAGAGAAAGAAAAGGAATGAATGGAGAGACAGATGGAATCCGTTTTTTCTGCTGTCAGGGCTCGTGGAGAGATGGCGACACACGCCGGCATGCTCGGAGACAGCTGGTAGCAGCTGTGGTGGTGGATGGAAAGCAGGACGAGAGGAAATGGCCTCAAGTTGCCCCGGGGCAGGGTCAGATTGGACATCAGGAAACATTTCTTCACTTGAAAAAGTTCTCAGGCCCTGGCAGAGGCTGCGCAGGGAGGTGGGGGAGTCCCCATCCCTGGAGGGTTCAGAAGATGGGTAGAAGAGTTTCTCAGGGATGGATCAGTAGTGGACAGGTACGGTTGGACTCGGTGATTTCAAAGGTCTTTTCCAACGAGGTGATTCTATGATCACCCGCCTCAGGGCAGTGCTGATCCTGGGCTCCATCACCCACCCCAGGGCTGGCCTTGATACCCGCCCCTCGGGTCCCTTTGATACAAGAAGTCCTTACTATTACAAAAAGTGGAATATTTTGATTTAAGCTAAAGTAGAGCTAAGTTTCATCTCAATAACTGTATTTTTTGAAAGTTAGACACAATGTCCCTCTGTTAGCATGGTTTTGTTATAGCATGAGTTTTGTTTTTTTTCAAATAATGTTTTTGCAGACACTGTTCACAGAGGAACAATAACATCTCGTGTTAAGTATGATCCATGCTGAATAGATGGGTCTTCTTGTATAATCACCTCTCTGCAGACTTTCCCTGTCTAAAATACAAGGTCAGACAGAGCTGGTTCCAAAGCTCCAATGAGCAGAGATTTGGCTGATGTGAAGTTCCTAACAATGGAAAATAATAGAATAATGGAAAATGATAAATTAATAGTCCTTGGAAAATAACAGAATATGGGTAAGATTTCTAGGAGAATTTATACACGTGTGTAAGTGGGAAGTATCTTGTCCCCAGCTCGTCTCGTAAAGTATGATGGATGGAAATCATTTCCTCATGTGTCAGGGGTGAAATAAAGGATGCTGCTTTCTAAAAGTCCAAAATGAGTCTTAAGAGAGTTTACTTGCCAGTATTTTAGGTATCATTTCCAGACGCTGTTCACAGAGAACTGGTAACATCTTGTGTTCCGGCCTGTGAACAGCTGTGTCTGCTTCTCCCATCGCCTCTTTGCAGTCTTTCCTGATCTAAAAGGCAAGGTGAGACGCAGAGCTGGCTCCAAAGCTCCCAGGGGCAGAGATTTGGCCGCTGTGATGTTTAGGAACATTCAAATCGGTCCTTGGAAGCAACAGAACGTGCTAACATTTCTGGGACAGCTTATCCACGCGCGTAAGCGGGAAAAGCCTTCTGTCCCAGCTCTTGTCTCGTTACACATTGACGGAATCACTCCCTCATTGCCTAGCGCTGCAATAAACGATGCTGCTTTTTGAAACCCACCCCTCCCCCTGGGGCTGCGGGCAGGGGGCTGCGGGCCTGCGGGCCGGGGGCTGCCGGCCGCCCCTCGCTCCCCCTCCCTCCTGCAGCCAGACCCGCGCGCGCACCAGGAGGCGGTAGCGAGCCTGCGCTGCCATTGGCTGCCGCTGCCATCACTCAAGAGGCTACTACAGTCCCCATTGGTCGGGGCCGTGAGGGCGGGATAGGCTGAAGCGGTACTCGCACCCCCCTCGTGCACAATGGGCCGTGGGGGCGTGGCTTGTCCTTGTCACGCCCACTCTCAGATCCCCGCCCGCCACATATGCGCGAAGCAGCTCCCCTTCCGCGCATGCGCAAATCGCTTCGTCGCGCTCCTTGCCCCCACCCGCGCGCCCGTCCCATCCCGCGCATGAGCAAACTGCAGTGCTGTGCTCATCCGCCTCCCCTGCTGCGCATGCGCAAGCCGACCAGTCGTGCTCTTTGTCCCGCCCCGCGCTGCCCTCAAGCGCATTAACTACCCCTCCCGCGCGTCTGCCACGACCCTCCCGCGCGAGGCTCAGCCCCCTACGTCGCGCTCGTTGCCTCCCCCTCGCATGCTTCATCCAGTAGTGCTTGCTGCGCCTGTGCGCACAGCCCCCGCCCCGCCCGCGCACCCGAGAGGCGCATACGCAGAGCGTTCCTGCCGTGTGCCTAAACCCCCGGCCTCCGCCCCTCTCCTTCCGCGTATGCGCAGAGTCCCGCGCCCCTCAACCGTCCCGGTTACGCATGCGCAGGGCGACCCGTCGCGCTCTTCGCGTCCCTCACGCGCTCACTTGCCCCGTCCCTCCCACCCCGCGCCTGCCCCGCCCCAGGGCGCATGCGCAGAGAGCCCTGCCGCGCTCTGCCCCACCCCTCCCTGTGCTGCCCTGCGCGCACGCGCAGAGCGCTCCTGTCGCTCTCCTGCCCCGCCCCTGCAGCGCGCCTGCCTCGCGTCCGCCCCACCCCTACCTCCCTCCTACCCCGGCCCTCCCGCTCGCTTGCCCCGCCCACCGCGCATGCGCAGAACGCTCCTGCCCCTTGCCCGATCCGCCCCCCCACTCACCTGCCCCGCCCCTCCCGCTCTCCCTCCCCCGCCCTCCTGCGCATGCCCACCGCCCCCCTTTCCGAGCTCCCTGCCTCCCCACAGCCCCCCCACCCGCTCCCGCCCCGCCGGTGCTGCGCACGCGCAGGGCGCCCCGTGCCGGGGGGCGGTGCTGAGGGGAGGCGGTGGCGGGAGGCGCGGGGCCGGGCTGGGCCGGGCGCAAAATGGCGGACAGGTTCTCCCGCTTCAACGAGGACAGAGACTTCCAGGTAACGACCGCGCCGCCGCGAGAGCCCCCGTGGTGCCCCGGGGGGGCCCACACCCCTTCCCCCGTGGGCGGCCTCGGGCCCCTTAGGCCGACCTTCCCTTCCCTCCCCCCCCCCCCCACCTCACCAGGGCTTTGTATGCGGGCTCTGCGATAACGGCACAAAGGCAGGGGGGGCTGTTGAGGAGACCCGTGAGGAGGGGGCCCCCACCCACAGGGGCGCGGAGGGAGGTGTCTGGTACCGGTTTTTACGGTTGGTGCCATTCCCCTGCCCTTCATTCCCCACTCCAGCCCGGTGCCACCTCCTTCTGCTGCCGCCCCCACCCGGTGCCACCCCACTCTGCTGCCCCCCCAACCGGTACCACTCTCCTCTCTGCCCCCTCGTGCTGGTGCCGCTCCCCCTGCTGCCTCCTTCGTTGCCTCCTGGGCCAGTAAAGCTCCCCCACCCCCCCGCTGCCCTCTTCCTCAGGGTCTGGTACCGGTGCCCCCCACCTCGTGGCCGGTGCCCCCCCCGGCCGATGCCACTCTCCTACCCCGTCACCCCTCCCCGCTGCCTTGTACTGGCTGATGCCACCCCTTCCTGTGCCCGTGCCGCCCCTCTGTCCCCCTTTCCCCCAGCCCAGTATCCCCCTCCACGCTATTTCCCCTGTCCAGTGCTGCCCCCCAATTGCTCCTGGGCCAGTAAAGCCGCCCCCTGTGCTGGCCCCCCCCCCCCCGCGTAACAGTGCCGCTCTGCCCCCCGTTGCCCTTTAGGCCGTTATCTCTCCCCTCCCCTTGGCCTGGTACCGCCCCCCCCCCCCCCCTTGTCCCCCTCCCCTGCTGGTGTCTTCCCCCTGTGCCCCCCTCTCTCAGCCCGGTGCTGCCCCCCCCCGGCTATTTCCCTTGTCTAGTGCTACCTGTCTCCCCTGCCTTCCCCTCCTCTCCGGTGCTGCCTACCCCGCTGCCCCCCACCCCCTTTTGCATCCCCCTGGGCCGGTGCCGTCCTTCCCCATCTTTCCCTGCCCTGTTGCCCCCTGGACTGGTAAAGCTCCCTCCCCGTGCTCCCCTCCGACCCGGTGCCACCCCCTCTCTGCTGTCCTCCCCCCAGTGCTCCCTTCTTGCTGCCCACCCTGGGCTGGTGCTGCCCCCCATGTCCCTCTCCCCGGGACCAGTGTGCCCTCTCCCAGCTGCCTCCCCATCCCGATTCCTCCCTCTGGTGCCCCCAGCGTGCCCCCCCTCCCCGTGGAAACTGCCTTCTCCCCCTCACGGAGCCATTAATATTTCAGTGTAATTATCGTTTTAAAGGGGATTTAAATAAACAATGGGATAATGAACGTTGACTCATTAAGCTTAAACAATGACATTTTGTTTTCTGACTTCAGCCTGAGAGAGGCTCCAGTTTAAAAAGGAAAACAAGAGGAGTGAGGACAATTGCAGCTCCCTGTGTGTCAGGGGTGTTTGGGAACCCAGAATTGTAGCAGCGCTTTTGGCTCAACTCCTGCCCCACATCCTAAGATCTGGGAGGGTTTTTACAGTGGCAGTGCTTGTGTAATTTTCTTTGATGTAGCATTAAGGTGCAGTTTTGGAAAAGGTGAGGACATTCCTTTGTGATGTTCCTTCCGGATGTTTTAGATGACGCGCGCTTCATAAGGCATTATTAAACTGTGTTGGAAAGGCAGGAGGAAATGTGGCTGAGCGTGGCCAGCTGCTCTGTTCACATTGCCGTATCTGTGGGCTCCCTAACGCAGCCCTGAACATGGGTCGGTTTGCCTTGTTAATTTCCTTACATGAAGGAATGAATGGCAATTAATATTGAAATGGTCTGATTAGGTTATGGAGTTCCTGTTTCTGGAGCCTGCTCTTGGGTTTGAAGGAATGTTTCTCAGAATAGTTTGAATTGGGAGCAGAAGGGAGACATGGGGAACCCGAAACAAGTCGGATAGTGCAGGATACGGCTAAGAAATGGGTGAGCTCTGTAGTTGTGTGTTGCACAACTTGTTCACGTGGGCCTTTGACTGTGTCCTTGTTCTCGTCCCTTTGTGGGGCAACCCCTTTGCACAAAATAATGGTAGCGGCAAAACCTGTTACTGCGTCGCTGCTCCGGTCACGCAGGGAGAGTGTGGAGTGATGTCAGAGAGGAAACAGGGCTCCATTGCCCAGTGCCGAGCTCTTACAGGCTGCTGAGCATGCTCGGAAACAATAACCCTGGCACAGCCTGGTTCTCCCTTGACTTTAAGAAAGGGCACTATTTTTAAGTGGGACTTTATCCGTGCTGAATGTCAGGCTTACCCAACCAAGGTAGGGTTTGCTTTTGTCATAGAGCAGCGTCTTTTTTCTTCTCTCCCTGAAAATCTGCCAGCGAGAAGACATTTTATTTTGTGCATTAAAGCTTCCTTTGAAGGGAAAGTGGGATTGGTCCTCTGGGAATAGCAGTGTGGAGTTGGGACAGGCTCGAGGAAGACTGGATGTGGAAACGATGAGCTATGGAAGAGCTGATCTGGGAGAGACTGGACCCAATTATCTCCACCAAGGTCGCATGGAACTGGTGGGAGCTCAGGATCCTGCCCGTGCACCCCTGACAGTCGGTCCATCTAACGATTTTTCTGAATTATATTGGTGACAGAAGGCTTTTTTAACCTTATCTTTCCTCCTTCTTCATCAAAATTGCCTTTAGAGAAGATTTTTTTGACTTTATTCTCTATATTTAGACAGAGGTCACTTGAGCTGGTGTGGGATAAAGGAAATGGCTCGCTGTGCTGAGTGTTTGCAGGTCTGCTGCGAAAGCTGTGCTGTGACCGTTGCTAAGCGTAGGGAAAATTATGCCTGCCTTTGGTGTGCAGCTTTTGATCATCTCTGTTCAATACTGGTCTCAAAGCTACAGCAAAAATAAGACACTCTTTTAGTGCAAAGTCACAGATTCGTATGTCGACTCCCTTTGTAGGAGTGTTGCTGTTGGTGTTAGGAATGCTTTGTCCATGCAATTTCTGGCAGTTTTAATTCTGAGCTTCAGCAGGTGAAATTTGTGTCCTTTGGGCAGCTGTGGCTACAAATGTGACCCCATTGCTGCTGGTACCCAAGCAGGCACGATGGGAAGGGAGATGATGCTCTTAACTTACACAGCTTGAAGCAGGGATGGATGCAGATGGTGAGGGAGGGGGGAGCTGATAAAGATCACTCAGATTTTGCTCTTGGGTGATCTATTTGTGATCAGGCTGAGTGAGTTAGGGTTGTCCATCCTGGAGAAGGCTCCAAGGAGAAACTGGAGCAGCCTTCCAATACTGAAAGAGCCTTCAGGAAAGCTGAGGAGGGGCTCTTTCTCAAGGAGCGCAGGGATAGGATTGAGGGGGAATGGTTTTAAGATGAAAGAGAGGAGATTGAGATGAGATTGAGATGAATGCTTTCCTGTGAGGGTGGGGAGGCCCTGGCCCAGGTTGCCCAGAAAGTGGTGACTGCCCTGTCCCTGGAGGTGTTCAAGGCCAGGTTGGATGGGGCTTTTGAGCCCCCTGATCCAGTGGGAGGTGGGCTTTGAGGTCCCTTGCAACCCAACCCATTCTGTGATTCTTGATGAAGTCAGAAAATATGTTACCGTCTCAAGAGAAGAAGAGAAGCAAAAGGTCAGGAGTGAAGTGTATGGGTCAAAGGAGCCTTTTAGCTGTTTGGAAGAAAAGCAAATGCCTCAGGATTAGTGATGTGGCTAATGGCAGAGTCAGTGGGTGAAAAAAAGGCATTTAGAATTCTCTTTAATGTTATCAGCCTTCTTTCTGGAAAGAAACTGGAAAGATTCTGGGTTTGGTAGGATTAGTTTGGCAAGAGTGTGAGCTGAATGTTGATGTGGGCAGGGGAGAGGTGAGGTTAGCAGTGCAGGATTAGCAGAGGTGACAGGTTTCTGAGCTTCTGATATGCTGGGAGGAGTGGATTAAAGGTGATGGAGCTGCTGGGAGCTGTTCTTCCCTCCCCTGTGCACGAGTAAAGGAAGCTCAGCGTGGTCGGGGAAGGCAGGAATGGAAATACACTGCACTGGAGAGCAATGGGTTCAGGAGGGACAGGACCTGAACCAGCTGGGAAAAATAAGGTATGAATGATCTCAAGTGCATAAAAAAGTGATGAGGGGAGAAGGTTTGAGCAGGGGGAGCAGCTGAGGAGTGAGGAAAAAGGAGTGGGGGACCTCCCTGTAACTGCAATCAAAGTGATGCAATGAGTATAAGGAAGCCGCAGAGGGGTTGGGATGTGGTTGTGGGATGTAAGTAACACTGGAAAAGAGTAGCTGCTGTGAGGATAAAGAGGTCAGATATCCTTGAGGATAAAGTGGTGTGGAAAGGAGAGAGATTATGGACTCGGTATATTCTGAGTTTTCTCTGGTAGGATGGAAGGAACCTCAAAGTTAAGGATAGTTTGAAAGCTGAAATTACCATAGGAGCAGGAAATGGCATCGGAAGATATCGCTGCAGTGAGGTGGTAAAGCAGCTTTGGGGATTTCTTATAGGATTGTCTGGCTTCTGCTGTGCTGTTGGGCTTTAGAAGCCACACAAAGGGCATAGATCCTGTTCTCTTTTTGCTGTATTCTCCCAAACTGTAGAAAAACTCAAGGGAAAGCCCCAGTTTTGGCTGTATTTTGCAGGTGCTGAACTTGAGGGCAGCTGCAGTGAAAGGCATTCAGCTTCGCTCTGTCCAGTGATCCGTGGTTGTTCCCTGCCCAGGGCAGCCCCGCAGTTTGCTCGGGAGGCTTTAGGCAGTGGAGTGAATCAGAGGCAGGGTATTACTGACCTTCCTTCTCCTGCCTCTCGCTAGGCTCTGAAATGGTCAGTTAAGTCTGTTGGATGGCTTACCCAAACAAATCCCAACCTTTTTCCCTCTTCCATTATAAGAGGAGTTATTTTTGAGTGTGAGCCACTGAGAAGCTTAGTCCTTCAGTTAAAAGATGACACTAATCTGTAGCAGGGATGTCTGTCACTTCTCTGCCTTGACCATCTCTTCGATCAACTGCTTCCCCACGGCAGAGATGAACTTGTGAGCCATCCTAACTTCAAGTAGTGACAGATAATAGCTGTTGACTGTGCTAACATAGAATCATGGAATGGTTTGGGTTAGAAGGGACCTCGAAGCCCATCGAGTTCCAGCCCCCTGCTATGAGCAGCGGTGCCTCCCACCTCACCAGGCTGCTCAGGACCCTTTCCAAGCTCACCTTCAGCATCTCTAGGAGGGGGCATTTAACGGTATTTTAGAAGCATTAGTGAAAGCTGTGTGAACACAGGAGACTGCTGTAATAAATAAATATATTTTTAGTGTCATTTTTGTAATTGCAGTGATTTTATTCTTGATTAACTGTACTGGACTCAGGGAATGAACACTGTGGATGTCTCCGTATCACTGGCATCCAGTGGGGCTCCAAGTTCCTCACACGTGTTGAGAAAATGTTTCTTGCTATTATTCTTTTCATTGTTGAAGCAGAAATATTGCGAGCCATATGTGTATATGGGTATAATTTCCTCTTCCTACGTACATTGCACTTACTTGCATCATTAGCCAGACGGAACACAAACTGTTCTGTCTCTTGTTTTTTTAGTTTGTTTTAGTCTGTATAATAGAATAACACTTCCACAGAGCAGAAATGCCTGATTTTTCCAAACTGGGTTGAAATGTGGCCAATCTGAACCTCTGTCCTCATGTTCTTACTTATGCCAAGAAGATGGGTGGGCTTTCCCCCACCCCAGCAAGGATTTGCAGAGCTAACCAAGCACGTCGCTGGGCTGTGCTTCTGGCCCTGCTGCTTCCAGTGAGTCGAGCTGAATGCTGACGGCATGGGGCTTTTATGCTTTTTAATTGGCAGAACATCAGGGATAAGTTTTGCTCCCAAGCAGCTTAGGCAGTCCGGCTTATCGGGCATCTGGGCCAACAGCGTGGAGTTTAAAAATCTGTCCTTAATGAGTGTGCGTTGTCAGTGGCTTCAGCTTCACTTCTTGGGTGCTGCTTGAGGCAAACGTGTTTGATTTTTACATCTCTCAGCAGGCCAGTACTGCTTCTGGGCTCTGTGGCAAAGTGAGTTCTGGCTCTTCTCTGTGCTGCAAGGCAATAGGATTGTTTTCTTTTGCTTGCTTTTACTAATTGGGAGAAGAAAAACTTAAATGTGGGGGAACGAGGGAAGGGATAGGATGACGGTGCTGCAAAATATGATACCCTGAGCTTCTAACTGATACAAAATCCCTGTGACAAACGTAGGTGAGAGCAGTCTGGGAGGCGCCCCCTTTCCATTGCATGTTTTCCCATTAAGAATTAATGTTTGGTTTTCTAAACTCTGTTAACATTGTTTGGAGATCCTTATTTATTGTTCAATAGAATTTCTGCTGCAGGCCCAGCAGAGGAAGCGCACTCGCTGCTTGTCCCTCGTCAATAATGCACCCTGACCTCTCGGTGAGCAAAGCAGGAGCATCAGAACTGAGACATTTTTTTTGCCATTGCTTGTGTGAGCGAGGAAGAGAGGAGATGAGTGGGGGGGGGGAAGTAGATTGAGTAGTGTTGATTCCATTTTTAGAGGATCACAGGAGAATCTGAACTCCAGTGTGAACTTTTCGTAACTCGTGATAAGTTATTTTATGTAGGCCGTCTTTCCCATCTTGGTTGTACCTTTCTCTGCTCCGTTGTGTCACTTCTGTTCCCTTCTCTCCCACAGTGATGTTCTCTGTTGCCTTGGGTAACTAGATGGGAAAGGAAATGCTTTATTCTGCAGTCCCACGAACTGTGTCTATGCTATCTCAGCTCGTCTGAGTTGCCCCCTCTGAAACAAACCCAGTCCTCCCTACCCAGTCTCCTCACCCTCCTCCTCCTCTGCTTGGGGATGCAGAGCCATAGGAGTTCATCCTCCATTGTGATCCTTTGCCAGCGTTTCCTTGGTTAACACATGAATTTTTCTACCATTCAGTTTTAAACCCACAGTAATTCTTGGTGCTTTCTGCCTCCAAGCAGCCCTTCGAGTAATTAATTCATCTGAGATTGTAGCCATTCCCGGTTTTAAAGGCAGAAGTTGATACTAGGAAGTCTGCTCTTCCATTCCATCATTTCTACCCTTCCATTTCCATCATTTGACCCAGTTTTGAGTCCTGGAGTTGGTGTTTGGCTGCGGTATCTCTTTCTTTCGAGGACAGCTGGTGTCAGTGAACATTTTCTTTTGTAGACTGGTCTGTAGTTTGGCCACTGAAAGGTGCCTGCTCCTTTATTTTTCTTCTCAGTTTTTCTATTTTCAGCTTTTTAGCTGCTGTTTGTTACATCCTGTGCTGTGCCAAGTACACATTAGTACACTGCCTCCTCTTACGGGAGGGCATGTATGACATTTCTGTCTCAGCACTGACCTCGTTTGAGAGCCTTAACGGTCTGATCTCCAAATTCTGTTCTTGCAGGGCATTTTGCAGTTCCCTTTGCGCTGTTATGCCTTTCTGCGTCTTAAAGCTTACCACATTTGTGACTTGACTTGCATGGAAGAGCTGAGAATAGACGCCATGTGTATCACATACAGAGATAAACATCTGTTTTACCACTTTATTCTTATTTGCTGTTCCTTTGTTACACACCCTAGGCCTGTATTTTTATCCTTTTTGCTGCCGTATTGTGTGGAGAAGTTTTAACTTGGATTTCTCCTCCCTGCAGGTATGTTTGGACAGGACTATGTGAAAACAGACTTTATGTTAGTGAGTTCAGGCCACGGTTACAGAGTCAGGTTGCTCTGTACAAGTATGTTGCCTGTGTTGTTGCTACTGTTTGTTGGGCTTCAAGATGTGCAAATGGAGTTGGTAGTTGCTCTGTTTCCCCTGAGGACATTGATAAAAATGTTGCATGGCACCGAGTCTCGTGGAATATGTTATGAACTTGTATCCTGCTAATGTGCTCCTGAGTGAGGTTTTCTGTGATGTTTTGGTTTAGAAACAGCCCTTCATTGAATCAAAGACCGTATTAACAAGAAAAAGATGGTGCTATGAAAGCGTGGAAATTAGTGATGGTATGGAAAATAAATGAAACCCTAACTACTAAATGATGAGCACCCTTGTCCCACTAGGGCATTGTCTTAACAGGCTGAGTCCTCCCTGTGAGGACTGGACAGAGCTTTGTGCTCCTGCCTAACCCAAAGACCTAACTAGGAATTACATTTGGCAAACCACAATCAACATTCCTCCCACCTGAGAACAGGCTGAGAGAGTTTGGGTTGTGCAACCTGGAGAAGAGAGGGCTCCAGGGAGACCTTAGAGCAGCTCCCAGTGCTGAAAGGGCTCCAGGAAAGCTGGGGAGAGGCTCTTGATCAGGGAGTGCAGGGAGAGGACGAGGGGGAGTGGTTTTCAGCTGGAAGAGGGGAGATTGAGATGAAATCTTAGGGAGAAATGTTTTGCTGTGAGAGTGGGGAGGCCCTGGCCCAGGGTGCCCAGAGCAGTGGTGGCTGCCCCATCCCTGGAGGTGTTCAAGGCCAGGCTGGATGGGGCTTGGAGCCCCCCGATCCAGTGGGAGGGGTCCTGAAGAGGTGGGTGCTGGAAGCTGCAGCATCTTCCTCATTGAGGTGCATTGAGAAATGTCTGAGAGGAGACTGGGTGCGTGAGAGCGATGCTGATGCCCTTTGGTGAAGTTGCTGGAAGTGTTAAAGAGCTGAACAGCATCCCTTGTGTGCTGGAATGGATTTATAGCTGGCGTTGGTAGCAGCAGAAGGAATCTGAAAGACATTAAACTGGTCGTGTTTGGTGCCAAAGTATGCAAAGCGTAGCGAAGCGAGAACCTGCTTCTGGCTTCCACTCCTTTCTGTACGAGCTGTTTATCTCTGAACTGTAGAACGTGTTCTTAATTGGACAGCTCTAACTAGGTATTTATATGCACATTCTCCCGGTTTAAAGCTCTTGACCTACGGGTACTTTGGAATGTGCTCTGGCAGCTTTTTTTTCAGTGTTTTGGACTTAACAGGTAGAATTTTGCCATCAAAACGAACTTTTAGTTTGGTAAACAAAAGGTACCGTTAGCTTAGCCACGTGTAATTACAAGGTGCTTCTTTGAAATTTGCCAATTTAAATTCATATCCAAATCTTAAGTGATTGCTTTTGTTGTATTGACTCAAGAGGATTCTCATTTTAAGTACTCTCAAAATAATTGATGTGTGTTTGCCGACAATGAGGTTTTGCTGCAGCTTTCACAAGATGTTGACTGTAAATATGAAGCTATTTTGGAGGGCGTGGGGATATGCAGTGTCCATATTGCTTGTTATTATACTTGTGTTGCTTATTTACAGGAAAAGGAAAGCCATTTCTAATGTGAGGAAGGCTATGAAAACGCTGGTTGCTGTTTGTGAGTGCTTCACCTTGGTGTTGCTAGGAAAGAATAACTGATTTTTTTGTCTTCACAGTCACTACAGGGAACAACAGGAAAAAGGATGAGTTTGTTCTGGGAAGCATTAACAAAAGCTTTCCAGGTACCAGTGCAAAGTTACTGTTGTATTGCTTTTTATAGTTTTGAAAGACTGTGTCATTTATAAAATTATCCAAGAAAAATTCCAATGCATGCAGCGTTGGATGGAATCATATTCTAGGTGCATGTTGGTCTTAAAAATGTATTTTCTTCTGGGTACATAATGAATATTCAAGAACCACTCTTACGCTGTTCTCTCCTGGAGTTGTTTTTTGAATTCTCTGGATGGATTTTTAAGCATCAACACTGCTGCCTGCATCAGTTACGTTTTGGAGCTCTTCCATTGTGGAGAGTCATCGGGTCCTGTGTAGCTTAAAAGGGCAGCTCTCTGTCTGAGATCCATAGGCAGAGTGTGTGGGATCTTGCATGGATCTTGCAGAGAATTTATAAACCTGTTATGTTGTTATTGTGTACAATAAACAGGCAGTTAGTTATGGTGAGCTGGATCGGGTGTTAACACCTTCCCTCTCCCTTCTGCGTTTACTGGTTAGCGATGGTGGAGTTGATAGAGCCCCGCAGGTAAACAAGATAAGAGGTGGTACCAGCAGACCTCGTTGTTTGTGCCTTTCATATTTGACCCCTGCCTGGAGCTGGTTTTTCTCCTGTAACTCCAGTGGCTCTCAGCAATCTGTCTTCTCTTCGGGAGGTGTGGGGAGAGGTGGGTCAGCAGGCTCAAGGCTGTGCAAAACCAGCAGGAATGGCAACAGGTGAGCAAGCTGGCAAGACTTTTGAAAAGAGAATTAGAGGTGAAATGTAATGTGCAAAATGCAGCACAAAATCACAGAGTTGCTTGACTTGGAAGGGACCTCAAACCCCATCCAGTTCCAAGCCCCCTGCCATGAGCAGGGACACCTCCCACTGCCAAAAGCCCCATCCAACCTGACCCTGAACACCTCCAGGGATGGGGCAGCCAACACTTCTCTGGCAACCTGGGCCAGGGCCTCCCCACTCTCACAGCAAAACATTTCTTCCTAAGATCTCATCTCAATCTCTCCTCTTTAAACTGATAACTGTTTCCCCTCGTCCTCGCCCTGCACTCCCTGATCAAGGGCCCCTCCCCAGCTTTTCTGTAGCCCCTTTCAGTACTGTGAGCTGCTCTAAAGTCTCCCTGGAGCCCTCTCTTCTCCAGGCCGAACAACCCAAACTCTCAGCCTGTCCTCGGGTGGGAGGAATGTTGATTGTGGTTTGCAAAATGTAATTCCTAGTTAGGTCTTCGGGTTAGGCAGGAGCCCAGCGCTTTGTCCAGTCCTCACAGGGTGACTGCTATGTCTGTCTCTCATGGCCACCAATGCAGATGTCCTGGCGTTTGCTTGGAGCTACTTTTGGGAAAAGCCGATGGAAGTTAAGGTGCTTTATCCTCCTAAAGGTCTCGTATGGCTCAAACTCCTCCTTTATAATATTATAAATTTAATAGAATATCTGCTTTTGAAGTCACTGAGTATTTCTTTCCTTTATCCATGAAGGAGCCATGTGCGTGTAGGCAGTGAGGAATTTGGAGAGGTGGCATTTGCTCACTTGTGTTCAGACACTACTGCAGTTTCCTGTGCTCAACTGCTGAGACCTCGCATCTGTGCTGCCCCGTCTTGGGCCGACTGCAGGAAATGTCAGCTGTGTTCTCCAGCTGCGGGACCAGAGGGCTCGGCAAAATGTTCTGTGATTTGTAGCTAATGCAAGCAGCCGTGGCTTTATGCTAGAAAATGGCCTTTTTTTGTGGGTACTCATTTCTCTTTTGAGATGTTCCTGGTGTCTCAGCTGCTGTTTACAGCCTGATGCCTTCAGAGCTTTCAGGAACCAGGAGTGGCCTTGGTTAAAGGTTTTGAAGTGGCACTTGTGGGTAACAACTCTGGATTTTATGGCTTGACTTAATATTTTTGGGAGTTTAAGATTTATTGATTGGATCGTTAGATAAATAGAACATGCACAAGTGTGCTGATTTGCTTTAGTGTTTTAAAGTTCCATTTTCTAAAGTAAATGCAATCTAAATGTTGGGTTTTTTTGAGTCTTTTCCTGATAGCCTACCAGTGTAAAACTAATTTTGAATATTTAAGGAGCACACTGTACTCTTTTCATATGCAGTTAGGCAATCACGATCACACTGTGCTCTTTTTCCAGTGCATTTAGGAAATAATGATGGTGAGTAGAGTGAGGCTTTTCTGCAAAATTGCTTTCTTTAGACTCTTAATTCTAACGTTCATGGGAACACGTGTGTCTGCACCTTCCTGAGCTGGTCCATGGGTTCAGTATGGACATAAATAGATATTTCTGTTTTGACATCTCAGCAACTGAATTTATAGAATCAGTAGGGTTGGAAAAGACCTCTCAGCTCATGCAGTCCAACTACCAACCCAACCCCACCATCCCTACTAAACCATGTCCCAGAGTACCACGGCCACATGGTGTTTGAACCCCTCCAGGGATGGAGACTTCACCACTGCCCTGGGCAGCCTCTGCCAGTGCTTCACCACTCTTTTAGTGAAGAAATTTTTCCTAATATTCAATCTAAATCTCCCCTGATGCAACTTGAGACCATTTACTTTCATTCTACTGCTTATTACTTGGGAGAAGAGACCAACAGTCATGTCACTACAGTCTCCTTTCCAGGAGCTGCAGCGAGCAATGAGGTCTCCCCTCAGCCTCCTCTTCCCCAGACTAACCAGCCCCAGGTCCTTCAGCCAGTCGCAGAACCCCTGGGCTCCAGCCCCTTCATGCTGCCTGTTCTTTTCCTCAGTCGTCGCTGAATTTTTAGTGCTCTTAGACATTACCTTTTGTGCTGGAGTCTCTTATTCTACTCCATTCACACTGCTGAAAGCATCATCCCTGTGACTTGTGGAGCAGGCAGTGTTTTCCCCAGGTATTCTCATTCCAGGCTCTTCCCACCTGACTTCTGTTGGGGTTTGTAACTTCATCTTCTTTCCCATTAATAATAATGCTTCTGTAACTGAGCTCTCTTGACTGAGGATGGCTGAATGGAGGCGTTCTGAAAGAAAGCTGTTGCCCTCACGTCTCCGTTATGCTGCTCCTTTGTTGTAGTTCTCTCCCATCTCTGCGTGAGAGCCGTGTTCCAAGGCTTGGCCGGGCTGCGGAAGTGTGGGCTGCCACATTTACTGTTCTCTGAAATAATACACGGATAACTTAGAGCTCTTCATAAAAGAAACCACTAATTCCTGTCAGGAATCTGCACTGTATGGAACATATTCTGCATGCTGACATCTTAATATCTCCTGTGTTGGAACAGATCGGAAAGAGCAGTCTCATAATTAATATCCAGGGAGGTCTGCTGGCCTTGAAGTGGTTGAAGTGACTCATTGTTGTTTCCTCCTTGTGCTGGCAATGCTGTAGGTGACTTAGAAAACACAGCGCTCAGAAAGCAGGTCTGGATTTGGATCCCACCTTTTGGGGAGGAGAAAGGCAAAGAGGGTGCATTTTATTCTTCTGCACCATAGTTGTGAAGATGCTTTTAAAATTGTCGTGTCCCTCCCCATAATATCTGGGTATCCTTTGGTGCTTTGTTTTGCCCACATTCTTTAAAAGGTGCCTTGTGTAGTGGAGAGACTGAAATTTGTGATACTGAACTTCAACAAATGGGCTTAAATCAACAATTCATTTCACTTGTATCAAGTTATTTATTGGCAACAATTCTTGCTGTTAAAGATTCTGGGATGAAAGTGTGATTAACTTCTTCGTTTATTTTTTTTAATTCTACTAACCAGGTGTCACTGCTGCAGTGTTTGAGACCTTATAAGTAAGGACAAACCGGCAGGACTCTTAGCTATTTAACTTGAATTGTGTCAGAAAATGCAGTGACTCTGCCACGTTTAATCTTGGACAAAATGGCATTTGTTGGGCCAGAGCTCTGAAGTGTTTACAGCCCAAAAAAGGGAGAATAAGAGTCTAAAATCCTGCATGGAGGAAGCTTTCGTTAGTAAATTTTTCAAATGCTGTGTTCATAACTCAGTGGTTAAGTGTGTGAGGGCTCCAGGACGTAAGGTTTGGCAAAGATCAAATGATTGGAAAGTGGAGGAGAGAGGAGAAAACATCGCTGTGAGTAACCAGAATGAGTGGCGAGCCAAAGTTCAGGTGATGTCACTCCTAAAAATTACAGGATACAGACGCATTGGCTTCTGGAGATAAATGCAACAAGGAGACTAAATGGCGTGCGTGGTGTATAATAGGTATTTTTTGATGTTGAAGGCTTGTTTTTCTCATCCAGGTAGTAAAATATATTGAATTTCAGTCTGCTCGTAGTGAAGCACTTGGCGCTGGAGCACTTGCTGTAGCATCAAGTGATGGCTGTAAATGATGCTGGAGTGGAAGCCTCTCATCTTTTGTGCTCTGCTATTTATGGGTGGAGGTGGCACCAGTAAGGAAGCGATGTAAACGGTGCAACGCATTTTGTTTTACAAAGCGTAAGTGAGGAAGCCTCATACAGGCAGTGCTGAAATGGAGGGGCAGAGGGCACTGCGTTCGGCGTGAAATCCTTGGCTGTGGGCGAAGGTGGGAACCTTCTCAGGAGCCAACAGGGTCAGGATTTACTGTATCCCTATGGCAGTCATTCAGGGAAGGAGGTCTGGGAATAGGCTTTAAATACTGCTGGGTTTGATGCAGCTGCTGTTTTATGGCCTGGTATCCATTTTGTAGGGATCGAATTCCTCTTCTCGCTTAAAGGTTTCCTTGGAAAAAGGAAGCATCTTCGAGTCTGCAGAAAGCACAGATCAAAATCACGTTAAAATACAGTCTGTGCTTACGGTTCACGTGTGCCAGAAATGTAATTTATTCTCAACTTATTCAGCATTTAGAGTTTAATTAATCGTTAGATTTAAATGTTAAAGTGTTTTGTGTTCCTCTGATTCATTGTCTTATGACACAGCAAAACAGATGTTGTATGGATCCATTTGATGTGCCAGGTTGAAGGAGTGGAAAAGAAGGAAGCCAGATAGAATTCCTCCCAGCTTCTTTCTTAGGGATGAGGAAGCAAAGGGACAGACTGTGCTGCCTCCAGCCCCACGGAGTCCCTGCTCCAAAGGGCCCGTGTTTGCTGCCACGGCAGCCACCGTTGCTTTAACAAGCTGTTTGTCAAGGCCTTAAACACAAGAACAATTTTCCTCTGTGCTCATTAGGCACCGTTAGGCTGAACAGGCTCATAAGTTTGACCTCAGTGTGACTCTTGGATTATTATCTCCCTGCTGTTTTCTGGGGGGAGCTCCTTTTTGGTGGAAGGGAAATGTTTCCTTTATCATTAGTTTTAAGTATTGATAAGTACAGAACAGTCTCTGTGATGAGAATTGATTTCGGTTCTGTTCGGGCACTTTGTTATTCTGATGCCTTAAATTACCAAGCCCATAACAGTCAACTTGCCAATATAGTGAGCAGTTTATCAGCGTCCCGCCAGGACTCATTCTGTACCCTGGAGTTCAAGGTGATGGTAAGCACCCAGTCTCTTTCGGAAGCTCTCAGGGAAGTATTGCTGGTATTGGTGAAAATAAGCAACTTATCTAGCAACGTGCACTGGCAGCACAGAAGTCCAACGGTGCCCTGGGCTGCATCCAAAGCAGTGGGACCAGCAGAGGGAGGGAGTGGATTCTGCCCCTCTGCTCTGCTCCGGTGACATCCCACTTGGAGCCCTGGGTCCAGATCTGGAGTCCTCACCTCAGCACAGGAAGGATGGGGAGCTGTTGGAACGGGTTCACAGGAGGCCACGAAGATGATCCAAGGGCTGGAGCACCTCCCATATGAGCACAGGCTCAGAGGGTTGGGGTTGTTCAGTCTGGAGAAGGGAAGGCTCCAGGGAGACCTTAGAGGAGCCTCCCAGTAGTGAAAGGGGCTCCAGGAGAGCTGGGGAGGGGCTCTGGATCAGGGGGTGCCGGGGTAGGGTGAAGGGAATGTTTTTCAACTGAAAGAGAGGAGATTGAGCTGAGATCTTAGGCAGAAATGTTTTGCTGTGAGGGTGGGGAGGCCCTGGCCCAGGTTGCCCAGAGCAGTGGTGGCTGCCCCATCCCTGGAGGTGTCGAAGGTCAGGTTGGATGGGGCTTGGAGCCCCCTGATCCAGTGGGAGGTGTCCTTGCCCATGGCAGGGGGTGGCACTGGATGGGCTTTGAGGTCCCTTCCAACCCAAACCATTCCATGATTTTAAGATCTCCACTCCCTTTACCAGTAACAAAAGCGTCAGAGCAGATATAAAGCAACTAATAAACCCTAGAGTATATAAATATATAAAGGAACCCCAAAAATATATAAAGTGGATAATAGTGGGGTCAGTAGAGCTTAGAGAGAACAGCTTTATTTGCTTTTTGTTTTCTTTGCGTGTGAGTGCAAAGACCTTGCGTCTCTTGCGTAGTTTCTGGGAGGAGACGTTGTTTTTAAGCACAGAAGAATAAGGTTGTAAAGCCCCAAATCAGCCAGGCGTGCTTTGTGACAGGAACTGACCCTTGCCTTTGTAAAACCAGTTTTAACTGTGCTGGCAGGCACTGTGCGAAAGGAGACTGAGTAGGCAGAAATGTTTTGCCAGCCCCAGGTAATTCAGTTGGCATTTTCTGAGCTATGAATATCTGCAGGCAGCAAATCACATGGTGATGTTAGACGAGCGGGAACTGTGGCTTTGTTTTTGCTGAGACTGTTTCAAGTGTTTATCTGAACATGATGTGGATTTAATTTGTTATGGATGAACTTCTAGTAGTGTATTTTTTGCCAACATTCAGCAGTGCAAATCCCTTAACAGCATGTGCGCTCCTGTTTAATTTCTCTTGGGCGCTGCTTTTTGGGAGGCTGGGCCCTTCTTTTTGGCCATTGTGGCAGGTTTTGTGGTGTTTGCTCACTGCTGGACTCCCTGACTTTGTGGTCTGTACATCCTCGCTGTGCCCTGCTCAGAGAACCAGCAGCTTTTTTCAAACACTGTGTGCACATGGTAGATTTGCCTTCCTCTTGCTCCTTGAAGTCTGTCCAAAAAAATAGGTGTGAGCAGATTGCTGCCTGCAGATTAGACCCCAAATTTGCTCCGGAGAGGCCGTGGGAAAGGCGACTGCTGGGAACCGTGCGTGGCCTGGGCGAGTTATCGCTGCGGATGGCAGATGATGTATGGGCTGGCGGCTGGGGCACCGGCTTCAAAGCGCGTTCTCTTGGCAACGGGTTTTTGTCAAGATGGGCTCTTGCAGATTTGCATCGCTGGAGACGAACGCTCGTTCCGGAGGATTTCGGGAGGTTGGTGCCTGGCATGTGAAATTCCAGTAGGCAGTCCCTTACAACTCTAATTTGCTCTTTAGCATGCTGGCTTTCGTTAAAATTCTTGCAGGAGGAAAAGTTGGTGTTGGTAGGAAGGAGGAGAGTGACAACATGTTTCTCTTGGCAGTAGCACAAGGTGTTCCTGCGCAGAGCAGCTGCGGAGCTGGGATGCAAATAAAACCTGCCAGGGCTTTGGTGTTCGCTGAGCAGCCAGGAGGGTTTTGGTGGCCTGGGAAAGGAAGTGGGGGCAGAGCCAAGGCCTTAGCATCTCCCACGGTTTCGCAGGGCAGTGTTCAGGGATCCAACGCTGCAGTGGCTGCAGCCCTCTCTCTTGTTTGCTTTGGAGTTTGCAGCTAGAAAGGCAGTTTTTTTCCTTCCCAAGCATGTGTTGGTTATGTTTGTTTCTAGTGCTACATCATGGACCTGTTGAGTGGCCCAAAATGTTTTGCCGTTCTTGCAATTCCAGGAATTTGAGGTTTTGGAAACCTCTGAAACTACAAGAGATGTTTGTTTTTTCCTGAAATGGCCATTCACACTGATGGTGCTCCAGCAGCAACCGTTAGTCTGGAGGACAGAGATTGCCATTTGCCTTCCCAGCTGAGGAACCCACTGTGCTTGATATCTTGGGAAAGGCATGAAAAGGTTGGGTTTTTCCGTAGCCACTGCTCAGGGGGGGTTGCACAGCTCTAGTCAATCCTTTGTGTGCTGTGGTTTGTGTGTTGCACTGTGATTGTGTGGCTCTGTGGGCAGGGAGAGGTTGACCCGTTCAGAAATTAAGTATCTGGGGGTGGTGTATGGTGGATCAGGGTGGAGCCTGGGCACAGTCCACTGTAACAACAGTCCTGTTTAATCATTGTAGCTACTTTTATTCTGAGGAGTAAAGATGGGGTTGCTCTGAGAGGGTAAGGAAGTGAGGTACTTGGGTTTCTTTGTAGCATTTTCTTTGCGGTGTGAGTGTCTGTACACTTTATATACACACTCTATGTATCACGGACTCATGGAATGGTTTGGGTTGGAAGGGACCTCGAAGCCCATCCAGTGCCACCCCCTGCCATGGGCAGGGACACCTCCCACCTGACCAGGCTGCTCAAGGCCCCATGCAGCCTGTCTTGAACACCTCCAGGGATGGGGCAGCCACCACTGCTCTGGGCAACTTGGGCCAGGGCCTCCCCACCCTCAGTGTGAAGAATTTCTTCCTGATGTCCAGTCTAAATCTTCCCCCTTCCAATTTAAAGCTGTTCCCCCTCATCCTGTCACTCCATACCCTTGTAAAACTTCCCTCTCCAGCTTGCTTGTAGGCCCTCTTCGGGTACATACAGGCCACTATGAGGTCCCCCCAGAGCCTTCTCTTCTCAAGGCTGTCTCTCTTTCCTCACACATGTTCCTCAGACCAGTCATGTTCTATGTAGCTGTTTTGGTACTGTGCTCACAAATGCTTTAAGTGGGTACGTCTGGAATAAGCAGCTCTGTGCGTGCATCTTGGCATTCTCTGTGCCAGCGTCAGTGCTTGTGTGGCTGCCTGGTCTGCTGGCACAAGGTCAGAACTGATGGCTTTTGTCCATATCGGAGGTTCCCTTCCACCAACGGTTCCCTGTGCAGCCGCCTGGATTCAAGGGAAGGGTTGCTTCTGACCATGAACAGGTGCTGTGGGCATGGGAAGAGGTTTCCTTTGGTACCATGTGGGGCTTTGTTGACTTAAGGTGTGTGAACTTGCTTGTGCCCTCAGGCAATCTGGATTTCCTGCTGCAGGGAAAGCCTTACTCTGTAAAAGAGAAAACGCCACAGAAAAACCTTTTACGGTCGTGGTGGGGTCAATTCCTTCTTGTCCTTGGTGCTTTTAAGGCCGGCACTGGTGCTAACGGTCAGCATTTTCATAGACTTTCTAAAGAAAAAAAGCCCAAGTGTTGTCATCCTAAATGCTTGATGATTTGCCAGCTTCCATGATTTGTGGTTATCATCAAAATAGCTTAATTTTGTAGAACATTTTGTTTGTTCTTAGAGCCTGTATGTTGAATTAAGCCTGTATTTAATATCTTGATTTGTTTTGCTAGCAGAATAGAACACCATTTACAAACCTGAAGCTTAAAACGAGTCTGTTGGAATTGTGTTCTGTGCCGCAGAGCTAACAGCCCTTTTCTTTTCTAGGGCAATCACTTTGATCAATATGAAGAAGGGCACCTGGAGATAGAGCAAGCGTCTCTAGACAAGCCTATAGAATCGGTAAGATACGTGCTTAACAGCAGCACCAACCCACCGCAAATTGGGCCGCGATCGGATGGTACTTGAGGTGAATGCAGTCAACTTTGATAGGAGTGGGCACCTCTTTGTCAGCACGGGGTTAATTTTTTGTGCTAAATTGCATGCTAAGATTAAGTGGGCCTGGGATTTAATCTTTAAGCAGTTCTCCTAAAACTATAGGTGGCTTCAAATTGTAGTTCAACCTGATCTCAGGATTCAAGAATACATTCTTTCATAGATATTTATTTTGTTAAGTTCTTATGCTTTTTATTGAAGAATCAGTTTAATTCATACGCAAACTCAGTGGAATAGTGTAGCAAAAAATATTTTGATCCTTTTTTTTAGTTTATATTTTTGGGAAACAACTGGTGCATTAAAGAAAAGTGTCAGAATGGCATCTGGCAGTGTGGAAGCAGAGATGCATTGCAGTGGTAGTGCCGCAGGCCTTCTGCAGGAGTCTGAAACTGCACTGTGGGTCTCTTTGAAGCATGCCCTTACTTTGAGTTAGGTGGAGAGGATGAGGAAAATTATGTTTAGTTTTACCCTTAAGCTGTTTAATTTTCCTCTTTGCACAGCACCTCCTGCTGGGCTTAGGCACAGTAGCCTGCTCAGCCTAAACTGGGCCTCGGTTTGGCACCAAGCTTTAGTTCAGTTTCCTTTGCAGTTTCAGTACGAGAGCAAGAAAACTCATGAATTATCGAGGGTCACTTAGTGCTGTTCTGATTAAGCCTAGGTTATTGTAAAGAAAGTGCTTCTCAACTATTTCTATCCCCTATTAATTATATAAGTTCTCTGTTAAAGTCTCTTCAAGTTAGTCTGTGCTTAGAAGAAAGGCAGTGTTAGCGAAAGAGCGATATATATATTTTTCATTGGTGTGTAGGTTGGTGTTGTGTGTGTTTGTGTGCGTGTTAGATGTTTACCAAAAATTTACACAACTTGGGGTGTTCGACGTTTTTCTTCCGCAGCAGTTGGCCCATATTAGCTAAGCAGCCATGATCTGGTTTGTATTGCACGGTCTGCCTTTTTAATTTCTTCTCTAGGGTTTCCTTTCCCCCTTCTTATTTCTGTTCTTCTGGTCCAGTGAACACTGCATATAGTACCTACTGTCTTCATGTGCTGGCATGATGCTAGATTTAGGCATGGCAGTAATTGATGACGCATGAGATAATGCTGCAGAGATGGGAATTTGTATTCAACGTTCTCCTGAATACTTCAATCTTACGTTACGATATGGGAATTTAATTAAAATGCCAAGCTTGTTTCCTTATGTAAATATAATGAGAAATACTTGTTGGTAGCCTGCCCTGTGCCACACTGGAAATTAGCATTTCAAAATAACTCAGATACTTCTTACAGGCTAGGCTGGTTATCTGATTTCTGAAGGTGTTTTCCCAAACAGAAGTGGTCACAGATGGTGTCACTTTGGTGTTTTGAAGGGTGCGATGCCTGCAGAAGTGTATAAAACTCTTTATTGAGTGCACCAGACCCAAAGGCATGGGCACACAGAGTCAGGGCCACTCAGTTTGTCTGCAGTTTGGTTAATGTTGAACCGCAGCAGGAAAATTAAATTCAGTTTTCCCTTTAAGATTTTATTTGCTTATTTTTCACCACCTATATATCAGGACATTATTAATATTTACAACTTTTTGGTAGGTTTTAATTTGTTCAGTCCAGCCTTATGGTTAAATTGGAAAGGAGTTTGATGGAGAGGACAGAAGAGCTTACCTCTGGGAGGAGAAAGAGTTAAAATAATAACAACTCAAGGATTTAAAATCCAGTTTGCTTCACTCTTCTTTTGTCTGTAATAACAAAAACAGGCGTTTGAGGTGTAAGACCCTGGGACATTGAACTCCTGGAAGGAGTCACCGAACTGACTGTGTGTTCTGCACTGTCACACCAGCTGTGGGCCGTGTTGGAGCACCCTTGTGCTTGTCCCAGCATTTAAAACCTATGGCTGCTACATACACACAGTGGGTTTTGGTCACACGAACAAGTCTGGTGTTAGAAACTGCAGTCAGACACAATGTGGTCACTTTTAAGGTTACCCTTCACACTATATCTGTGAAGTATATTGTCGAGTCTTAAAAAAAATCCATGGCTGGGAAGCATAAATAATTTTGTCAAGTTCTCAGACAATGGTGAAAATGATTTTGCGCCCCCCACTATTTATGACTCGTTTGCTTTTTGAATTGGGAAATTACATTCATTAGAAGAAGGCATGGCTTTTCTGTCAGCATTGAGTGATGCACCTCTCCTGCAGGATTCTTCATTAGGGAAGAGGTGGTCATGCTGGTGGTTTTGCCTCCTTGTATTCCATGCTGTTTGCTCACCTAGAAGGGGATCACATCCGTCAGCTGGAACTGAGAGGGTAGGAGGAAGGAGAAGGATGTAATTTGCAAATACCAGACATCACAGTGTTTGCAGTATTCAGAGTTATTCACAAGTTGGTTTATAGTTCTTAACTAGTTCTCTGTTAGCAATTTGACTGACCTTTAAAAAGGAATCTGCTCGGAGCAGTGAGTAAGAGCCTCTGCTTCACATTATGGAAATGATTTGGATGACAAATGTCGTTGTGCAGAGAAGGGTGTTCATAGCGATGGCAGATTAAAGTGCTTCCAGTTAAAAGCGCACTTGTTCTACAGACTGAAGGGTGGATTAAACGTGCTTTTCACATCTTCTTAGTAATAGGAAAATGCTTTAAAGGCTGAGGGTAGTTTGCATTTGGAAATCCCGGGGCAGAGGGTGCCCCTTCAAGTGTGCGTTTGCTGATCCCAACTGAGTGAGATCCATCTCTGCAGCATTATCTGTTGAGAGGTGCTGACTGTACTGCTACAGCATGCAACTCAAAGGTGGCTGGAAAATAGGTCTGGGAGTCTACAGATCATTACAATGCTGAAACGTGTCCTCAATTAGCGTCTGAGGATTTTTGTTCCTGTGGAAACCCTGCTTTGTACAGCCGGTTTAGGCCAAAGCTGTCTGGACTGAAACATGCGACTCTAACCAAAGTACATTTATGGCAAACGGAGCTGACAGGAGCTGGTGGTGTTTGTAGCCTCGACGAGAAGCCAGCTATTTTCCATTACTAAATTGAAGGAAATATTTCATATCAATGGACTCTTCATAGCTGCAAATACTGTTGGTTTCCCCCCACAAATAACAATTTGTTTTATTCTGGTTTGAAAGACGCTGTGCTTCCACTGGCTGTTCACGTCAGCGGAACCGCTGGTGTCTGGTGCCCTTGAAAAGCAGAGCATTTAACCCTTTTGGAAATTCAAGGAGCTGCTTGCCTTTGTTTTAAATTATTTCAAATAAACTGAGTTCAGGTGCTTGAATTAGAAGTCACAAAGTATTGCAGCTTTAATAACTCCTTATTCCTGCTTGTTTACTGAATCGTGCTGTGAATGGATGGTTTCCTTGTCCCAGCAGTACAGATCCAGTGGGCGATAGTGATTTCCCCCGTTGAGCCCAGACAGCAGAGCAGCCCCAGCCCCATGCAGGCAGTGGCAGGGAGCCGAACCGCTGTCACCGTTGCCAGTCGGAAGCCAGACTGCGTATCCCCCACTCATTCTGGAACCTGTTAGTTTGTCCCTGTCCTAACTCACCAATATCCTCCCCCCTGGAATTCTGCTCAGTTGCACAGGAGGGCCTTGAACAGCACAAGGTTTCAGGCGTCAGTGGTAGCAGTTTGAATGTCGCAGGCCATTGCAGACGACGCAGGAGCCGAAGCTGGGTTCTGTCACACTGTGTATCTGTACAGATCTGTGGACTCCACTAGTTCCAAAGTGTCATTCGATGAGGCTGCTGATTTGACATTTAGCAGTAGCCGTATGTGGACAGCGCTATAAATAATGTGCTTCTTGAAGCTGAATGGTGTAGCATTACTATTTGGCTTTTCTCTCTAGTCTTCATTGTGTCATCTGTAGTGAGCTGTAGGTTTTGTTTTGGGAATCTTTTCAACCTGTCGTTTGCATGGGTTCACCCAGTAGCATCCGATCCTTGCTTATAGATTCCTGGATACACAGTCAGCACAGCTTACAATCCACTCAAGAGACGCATGGTTCCTGCCAATGCCGAGACGAGCGATGTGAGCACGATACGTGGGGTGGGAATCTTGCGGAGAGCCTCTGTTAGGCAAAACTAGTGCTTTGGCTTATCCGTAACACAGCGCAACCCACTGACTGCAGATTGTATCCCGCATACAACATCATCAAAACCTTTTGTTTCTCCTACGCATTCACTCTATGCATTTCTTTTTCCTATTGGCCAGGATTTTTTTCAGAAGTTTGGGATGGGGAATCCTGATTGAGAATTGCTGGATTTCCCATGGAAAGCAACCAGGCCACAGATGGGGAACTGGGGAGGCCAGTTAGATTTTCCAGAGTCGCTTACCCAACTCCCATGGCCATGTGGTGAAATCAGGACCTTTACTTTTCCTACCTGTGTTAGGCTTCATCTGTAACGCAAAGTTCCCCATCTATAAACAGAAATGGTCACTACTACACAGCTCCAAAGTGGTGGGAGGTGTTAATTGCTCCATCCAGAGCCTGCCCAACTACTGGGTCCTGCCCTGAGCGTCCAACAGGCAGGTGGTGTCCAATGCTGTCTCCATGATGGTTGCCCAGGCAGACAGCACTGCTGTTGAGAGAGGTTTGGATGGTAAATCAGAGCTTGCTGGTTCATGGAAGCACCCGTTGGGAGACTAATTTTGGCTGCCTCAGTAATTTTTATTGTGGCTGGAACAGAATGAACTCCAAAATGCTCGTGTAAGGAAGCAAGGAGACTCATTCCAGCTCTCTCCTAGAAACTCGGGCATTTCCTTATGGGACATTTCCTTCCTATGGGAAAGCTGCTACTGCATGAGGGTACTTTAGTCAAAAGGAATGACAGCCCTTGAAGTTTAGTGTGAAAAAGGCATCTTTTCTATATGAGAGAGCCCATGCTTTTCTAGAACTTCGACTTGAAAATACAATTGAATAAAAAGCTGTTGTCTGTGCAGCCTTTGCTGCCTCATGGCCAAGTTTGGTCCTGATATCCCCGGCTACTCCCCAGCCTGCCAGGCTGTGCAGCGTGGTGCTCTCCTGGGAGCCCGGCCAGCCCGCCTTTTGTAATCTGATTTTTATGGCAGGGTTTCCATTGAAGAGCTGCCCTGCCAGTCTGTTTCCAAGAGAGGCTGTGGTGGGGATTTGAAATGGAGGGAGAGGCTGAGAAAGGGCGGGCTGATGACAAGGTCCCAACTCAAAAGTTAATATTTATACAATCATGGAATGGTTTGGGTTGGAAGGGACCTCAAAGCCCATCCAGTTCCACCCCCCCTGCCGGCAGGGACACCTCCCACTGGATCAGGGGGCTCCAAACCCCATCCAGGCTGGACTTGAGCACCTCTGGGGATGGGGCAGCCACCACTGCTCTGGGCACCCTGGGCCAGGGCCTCCCCACCCTCACAGCAAAACATTTCTCCCCAAGATCTCATCTCAATCTCCCCATTTTCAGCTGAAAACTGTTCCCCCTCATCCTGTCCCTGCACTCCCTGATCCAGAGCCCCTCCCCAGCTTTCCTGCAGGCAAACACTTGGGGTTGTTCTCCCATTCAGTGGCACAGAAGATGCTCTGTTTTTATTCCGTAACATTTAAAATTAAGAAATAGTTTAACTGCTTAAGCAAATTGAAGCGATTTGGGGCAGAAGCCCCCCTTTCCTGGGAAAAGAGATAGGACACTATTCAAGCGTGACTCCAGTTTAAGTCAAGCTTGTGACCATCCTCTTGAGTGGCTTTGTAAAAGTGGTGCTAATGTGTATAACCCTCCTAAATTTTTCTTTTTCCCTTTAACATTTGTTCCCCCTCACTGTGTCAGTCACAACACACCGCTCTTGAATCTCCCAGCTGGTCTTGACTTGTTGAATTTATTTTATGCTTTCACTCTTCTTTAATAAATACATTACTTGCAAGCAGTGAATTGAAAACAAAGCAAAAGAAAAACTACCATTAGTGATTGGACAGTTTCTTACTTTGTGTTACATTTAACTGTTCTTTTGACAGCCCAGTTTTTAAAGCCAGGTTCGTATGGAAATGCTTTCACTCCACTTGCACTGCTTTTGGAAATAGCATACCGCTTCATCTGTCTGTTTATTTTAGTGCATCCATAACACAGCGCAGTCAGCACAATGTCTCATCTCCACCAGCCAAGGAGTGCAAAATCCCCCTCTGCCTTTTTATTTTATTTTTTTTTTTTAATTGAAAATGCAGCCATTTTTGTCAGCCTTGGCTTTGAAAATCAGATTTAATGAGGCTTTGTCAGAGGCAGTGCTATGGTAGAACAATTAGTGCCTTATCTGGGTCGGTTCCTTTTGTGCTGGGGCCATTGGGGAACGGCCTTGCAGCTCTCTCAGCAGGTAAGTCATCTTCTGGCTCCCATAGCCCTCTCCATCCTCTCTGGGGTTGGAATCCATACTTGTTCATGTTCCCTTTTTTTACTCGTTTTTATAACCAGACATTTCCCTACATTTTTAATAGGTTTTTCCGTGTAGCCCCTGTTCACGTCCTACAGGAGAGCTTGGAGTGTAGGGAAGATGGTTGGAAAACACAGCGAGACGAAGTGTCCTGCTGTACTGATGTATCAAAAAACCTATAAATTTATACTTGATGGAATTTTTTGAGGAAAAATGTGTCCATGCAGCCAATATCTTTGGGAAGATTGTGTCTTTCAGGGCAATTCACCCGATTCAGCGGGGGGTGAGTGAAAAACCCACTGCTGTTTGATTTCTGTGAGCTTGGTTCAGTCAAGGAATCACAGACTGGTTTGTGTTGGAAGGGACCTCAAAGCCCACCCAGTGCCACCCCCTGCCATGGGCAGGGACACCTCCCACTGCACCAGGGGGCTCCAAGCCCCATCCAACCTGGCCTGGAACACCTCCAGGGATGGGGCAGCCACCACTGCTCTGGGCAACCTGGCAACCCCTCCCCAGCTTTCCTGTAGCCCCTTTCTATACTGGAAGGGTGCTCTGCTCTAAGGTTTCCCTGGAATCTTACTTAATGATACCTGCAGCATGCGTGTATATCTATCTATCTATATCTACACATTTTAGGATTCCCTGTGCTACTCAATGTTACAGGTTCACAACCTGTTACAATTCAGGATATGTGATATCTTGAGTTGTGATTTACCCCATGACAATTAATCAACAAATCCATATCTGACGACTTTTTAATGCTATTTTTTATGACTGGAAGGTGACCACTGGTCTAATCAGGACCCTTTTGTGGAGCTGCCAGCTGGTAAACTGGTAACAGTCAGCTGTAGGTGGTCACAGGGTCACCCTTAGCACTCTTATTCTTTGGTTTGGGGAAGAAGTCTTGCACAAACCCAGGATGAACCCAGCCCTGCTCTCAAAAGCTGACACTGAATTGCTGCATCAGTGCTTTTCCACCTATTCCAAGATCACTTTTTTCCCGGAAGATGAGACATTATGCTTATTGTTTCCCCTACATGCACTAATGGTTCCTCGCTGTTAACTTATTGCTAGGCCTGTTTCATTCTAACATCTTAGTATTTTTGTTAGTTTACATGTGAAATGCATCACCCAAGTCTGTGCTTGAGCTCATTTTATTTAATTGATTATTTTTTTTGTTTTTGTTTTTACTAACCTCACTGTTTTTTTCAGTTTAATATTGGCTGCATGCTAGTTTATATATATATATACATATATAAAAAAAACCCAATCAAGTCTAGCCTGGATTTTGCTATGATTGTGTTTTGGTTTCTAGTGGTGGGGCAGTCTTGCACTTACAACTTACTCAGTATCATAAAAGCCTGACACACAAACAAAATGACTAAACACATTGTAGATTTTCTTTACAAAACAATCTTAAGTGGTGCTGTCTAGGTGATGGATATGATTGTATAAATAGCTTGATTTTCTGCTTTTTACTGTCAATTTTTATTGGTACACTTTATTTTCTCCCACATTGCTTTTATTTTTTGTGGTTGTTTTTTTCATTTTTATGTTATTTGAAACGTGATGCACAAAAGTTGCCCAGCACACCATCAGAAAGTGACCCTCCCTGATTACCCCCTCCCCTGGAACAATTCTAGCCAGCAATTTTTGACATCTGTCTTTCCCTTTTATCGGGCATTTATTGCCTTCTCAGTAGCATTTTTTTGCATGCCTATATATGTAGAAAATCTCTTGCTCATCACGTGTTTAAATGTCAGCGGGAAGGGAAGAATATATTATTGGAATATTTTTGGTTTGTTTTCTCTGTTCTGTCTGTCAGGATAATATTGGACACCGCTTACTCCAGAAACATGGGTGGAAGCTGGGCCAGGGATTGGGGAAGTCACTGCAGGGTAAGTCCAGCAGCTCGAGACTGCAACGTTCAACACCGGCTCCACTCTGTAACACGGTTATTTCTGCTTTTTGTTCCTAGATTAGATTTTCTTTCCATTATTAATTCATCCAAACAAATGCACTGTTGAGTTTCATGTTTAGCAGTTTGCAAGCGGAAGCCGCTGTCTCGCGTACGGGCACAGGTCAGACCTGATGTGTTGTGTCGCGTCTGCATAAGAACCCGCCCTGTTTGGCCTTTCTGGAGGGAGGTGGATTAACTACCTGCTTACTAACAGATGGTTGTGCAGCTTCTGAACCTGAAATAATGATATTTTGTTGGCTGGATGCTTTGATATCAAACTAATTAAAAAACACGGGCTGGTTACGATCATCTGTGGCGTCAGAAGCCATTGGAAGGTGAGCATCAGGGCCCACTGAAGGTGGTGGTAGAGGTTCTTGTGGATGGGAAAGGCTCACCCCTGCTTCCTGTAACATGATCTAAACTGAGCTGGTACTGCCCAGTTCCTGCGGGCGGCTGTAGCCATTCTCCTGGCCAGGGGTCCCTGTTCTGCAGAGCTCCTGGCCGGGGCGGGACCACACAACCATGTTCTGTTGAGGAAAACCAAAGGCAGTGCTTCCTATCAGTTGCTGCTTAGGAACTGTTTGAGCGTGTGGTGGCGGCCCACGATACTGGGAGCGAGTGGCACAGGATTTACAGCCAGCACAGGACCATGTGCCTGCGTGGCTTCTGTAGAAACCTCTTGAAGTGGTTGGAATTCCGGTGCACCCTGATTTCTCATAACTTTCTCATGTACTCATATTCTCATTCTGAAGATCGAGGAGCTTGTAATTGGATTTCCTGCCCCTACAGTGAGCTCGTTAGAGATGAGTGTTCTGTGCTGAGGAGACTGTCGAGCGGTAACAAGTTCTCTGAACTCTGGGAATGTGTGTTAATCTCTCGGACTAAGGCACTCTAACTCCTCAGGCAGGACTGCCGTTGTGGTTAATGCTTCTTGTTTCCTCTAACACAGTGTCATTGTCTGGTTCACGCATGGCACTCTTACAGCCCTCTTGTGCTGCTGTCAAAGCTCAGGTCATGGTTGGAATTGTCACCTCTGGAGCTTTTGCTTTGGCATGACCTTCACTGGATGTGTGATTTGAGCTGGTTTCTCTTTTGGGTTCCTGATTTTGCTCTGTGCGTCACCATTGTGGAAACATGGAGACTTAAAGAAGCTAAAGCCCTCTCCTGGCCGCAACCAGATTGAAAAGCCCAGCCCTGAGGGGCCCTGTGGCTGCGGTGCTGCAGGCATTGGCGTGATGGAGCAGACAGCGCATGACTGCACAGCCTTGAGCTCGGGGGAAGAGAACCAGGGCTGCCTGCAGGGCTGATCGGGCATTTGCATCCTGATACTTGCCCAGATTTAGATTTTTCCCCCTTGTGCAGCTGGAAGCGTGGAATCGGTGTGGTATCTTTTACTCAGAGATTATTGACGCTCCGGTGATTTGAACTGTCTGGCAGCTACAGACAGATTGTGGGTTTGGGCTCAGGGGGTTTCCTGCACCTACTGCATTTTAATAGAAACGCGGGAATAAAATAGCCTGTCTGGTTTAATCCAGGGAGGCGCCGAAACCTTCCTAATGTCGACTTTGCAGAGCATGGGGAAATTGTACATTGCCTTTCGCCTTCTGGAAGGAAAGCAGCTCCCTGTCTGTCTTGACAGACCAACAGCCCCTCCAGCTGAGGTGTTGGGGAGGCAGGGAAGGGCTGCTGCTTCCCTTCTGGTCAACACAAACCCATCTGGGGTGCAGGGATGCTGGGAAGGGCTGCTGCTCGTCTTCTGCTCGACACAAACCCATCTGGGGCGCTCCCTCTCAGCTACAAGCAGCTACAGCCTGTGGTGTGGATGATGATCCTGTTGGCAGTGTTTAACTCATTATCCAGTGGCCTTTTTACATGAACCTTAGGTTGTCCCAAAATCCAAATATAAACTGCTGGGAAGGGAAGCCTTTGCATCCAATTTCAGTCTTATTCTAGGAGTCTGAAGAGCAAAGCCACTTGACATGCATTGAACATGGAAGAGCGAAACAAAAAAATGCTCACCCTTTGCTGCATTCCCTTCTTGTTCAGAAAAGACCAAGAAAGATTTCTAAAGAGAAATAAGGATAGGAAGTGCAGAGCATCTCTGTTAACTCCACTTGTTTTGTGCTGCACTTGAGGCTAAAATTTTGAACATCTTATGGTCAAGTGGTCCAGCAGAAGCAGAACCACTTCAGGTATCCAGTTGCCAGTGTCTGCCTGCAGGAGACATTGCAACAAATCCTTAAAATCTAGATTTTGGGTTACATGTCTTTTTTTCCACGTAGTTGGCTTTAATTAAATAGGAAGTTAGGAGTCCAATGTGCTTATTTTTGTTATGTAGCTTCTAATCCCATCTGTTCATCTGAACCAGGACTCCCTTTTTGGTTGCGGTGGACCTAAAAGTTATGCTACATCATTTTGCCAGTCATAAATCCTTATTTCTTCTAGTAAGGCCATTGTTCAACAAGAACTTTGTGCTGCACGATGGCTTTCTTCGCGGTAATTAGCCACCACAGATATAATCCAGCGGTGAGTGCTGGACTATTTCTCTGGGTGGTAGCTGGACTAGCCCAAAATGCACACTTGGCGATCTTTGGTGGCAAAAACCTGCTGTTGTAGTACGGAGGTGCCAGGCAGATTGGCTCAGTTCTTTGCAGGAGTTCTGGAGCTGAGCAGTTTTGTACCATTCTGTGATTCTATGAAGAAATTCTTCACGCTGAGGGTGGGGAGGCCCTGGCCCAGGTTGTCCAGAGCAGTGGTGGCTGCCCCATCCCTGGAGGTGTTCCAGGCCAGGTTGGATGGGGCTTGGAGCCCCCTGATGCAGTGGGAGGTGTCCCTGCCCATGGCAGGGGGTGGCACTGGATGGGCTTTGAGATCCCTTCCAACTCAAACCATTCCATGATTCTTTGTGCCAACTGGGAATGCTGCCCTGGGGGGTAGCTCCCATTAACCAGGAGCTGGTGAAAGAACTGAGCCGCTTGGATAAGAAAGGAAGTAATCCCTGTCCTTAGTGATGTAGCTGTGATAAGAGGGGTTGCGTTCCAACCACAACACAGCTGCAGCTTTTGGTTTAGTTTGGATGTCTATGGAGTTGGGGTATCAGACCAGGGTGGTGCCTCTGACGGCACAGTACTAGTTCAGAGAAGCTTGTAATGAATTCAGCGAAGTCCTTCCTCTGCTCTTCACTTCTCCTGATGATTTTCACATGTTTTTCCCCACAAATAACTTTGTGTTATATTTGGAAATGAAGTTGCAAGTTGTTAACAGCCCATGAATGTGAAAAAGCAGGAGAGAGGGTTGCTGGTTGACAGGGATCTTTTTTAATCTGGGAAGTATGGCTTGGGGAATCACTTTTCTGTGGAGACTGTGTGATGGCTGTGCTCTAAGAAATGAGAAAACAGTGATTGTAGAGGGGTTTCTCTTTTGGGGGAATATGTGTAATTGGTAATCTGGAACTCCATGGTATAATGAAAAAGTACCAGAGGATGCCGAGTTGGAAGGGAGATGAGATGAGATGGCCCAGCACCCTGTCAAGCTGAGTCTTTAAAGTGTCCAATATAGGGGAATCCACCACTTCCTTAGGGAGATTATTCCAATGTTTCACTGTTCTCATGGGGAAGCATTTTCTTCTGGAATCCAGTTGAAATCTCCCTGAGAGGAACTTATCCCATTTACTCCTTGGAAAAAGGGAGTCTCCATCCTCGTGGTAGATGCCCTCTATCTACTGGTACATGGTGATAAATAAAAACAGCAAAAGATGTGTTTAAAAACATGGACTGACCTCCCTGCGAACCAAGACAGAGGGTTGTGAACAGATCAGAGTGAGAGACGAATGAGAAGATTGAGTGAAATTTTGGATTCAGATACTCTAATGATTTCTTGTGGAGTAAGTATTTCATATTAAGTGAAATTATGAGAAGTGTTGAGAGGCTGACACGCAGAAGTGGTGTAATTTCAATCACACATTTGAAAATATTTTTATAAGCTCTTCACGTTTTCCCTGTGTTTTCAAATTTTTTGACAAGTCTTGTTTAAAAAATGATTTTGTGCTGAGAGCTGGAGCTTTCACTTTTGTTCCTCGTGTTTAATACGAAGTGAGAGCACTGCAGAGGTTGGGGTGCGAGATACCGGCAGTTCAGTCTCATTTAATTCACCTATGGAGTAGGTGAATGCTGTCGGTAGGAAAGGCAAAGGATATTACTTGCCTTTGGCAAAAAACATGGGAATATGTGACTTCATTTGATGTGCTCAGAAAGAGGATAACATGTAGGAAACAACCTGGCTCATGGTTTGATCTGGTGCTCTCAAATTGGTCATCTTGCTCCTGTGAGGAGTCGCACCAAGGAATTTGATGGCCCTTTGGAATGAGGTGGGAATGTATGTATTAAACTCTATATAGGATGTCTTGAGTTGGAAGGGACCCGTAAGGACCATCAAGTCCAGCTCCTGTCCCTGCACAGCACAACCCCAACGTTCACACTGTGGGGCTGAGGGCGTTGGCCAAGTGCTTTTGGAATATTGTCAGGCTTGGTGTGACTGCTTCCCTGGGAGCTGTTCCAGTGCTCCACCACTCACTGGGTGAAGAACCCTCTCCTCATGTCCAACCTAACCCTCCCCTGGCACCTTCCTGCCATTCCCTGGGGTCCTGTCCTTGGTCACCAGAGAGAAGAGCTCAGCGCCTGCTCCTCCACCTCCCCATGTGAGGAAGCTGCAGAGAGCAATGAGGTCTCCCCTCAGTCTCCTCCAGGCTGAACAGACCAAGGGACTTCAACCTCTCCTCCTACAACTTCCCCTCTAAACGCTTCACCAACTTTGTGGACTCCTCTGGATGCTCTCCAGTAGCATTAGATCCAGCAGCCGATGTGTGGTGAGGGAGAGCTGATAAAGCTGGACAAGGTGAGCCTGATAGTGGAGAGCAAGCAGGCAGGAAGGGCGAGTTAATGCCCCCATCGCTGGTGTTGCTGAGCTCAGTCACAGCCATCCTCCTGTGCTCCCGGTTGTCTCACAGCTTCCTCTGTTGTGGTGGGGATGTGGAGCAGAGGAGGGCAGGCGGCTCTGAAGGGACAGTTTGGTCAGTTGAGAAGGTTTGTCCGATGGTTTCTGGTCCTACCGAAGGGACCCTCTGGAAGGACTGGCCAGCTCTGGTGGCCAGGTCTAGCTCATACATAGCCGTTTGCTGCGTGGGTAGGGACTGGGTAATAACTGCAGTTGTTCAACACGCTTCTCTGGATTTGCCTCTCCAAAGTCCTTTCTTGAGCTGATGTGTTTGCAGCCTTGGTACTTTAAACATTGCTCTGACACCTGTACAGAGTAGTTCTTTCCCTGTGCCGCCAGCCGTCCGCCTGCACTCGCAGCGTGTAGTGCGTAATGAATTTGTTACGTTTAAAAGCACTGATTTAATTCACATCCCTGCAGCATTCCTATGGCTGGGAATGCTTGGTCTTTTGTGGTGTCTCCGAGAGGTGAAGCAGAATTGAGAATTTTGCTATGGCAACAGATCACATGTTTTTATCACGGCGTAGCTACTCTTGTGTATATGGTATTGAATTAAATAGTTTAGATAACGTGGGGTCTTCAAGTAGAGCTGGAATTGAGCCTTGAAACAGTGTGGGTGTGGGTTTGCTGCTGGGCTGTCTGTAGGGGCCTGACACAGCTCTCTTGTCACTTGGTGGTTGTGGTCATGAACGTGGTACTTGGCGTGAAACCATGCTACATTTCAAGGTGGTGAGGAAAGGTTTGTGGGACCCTATTTTGTAGCAACATGGGGGATATCTCAGGTTTCAGAAGAGAGAAGAGGTGGGTGCTGTGTTTGGAGGTCCCTCTTGGGACAGTTGGTTGGATTAACAGCAACTTTACCTGTAGCTTTTGGTCCAAAATGCCTTCTGTCCCCTGATTCATGCTTAGCAATACCTTCCTTTTTAGTGGCTTTAGCAAAGTTGTTTTATGGTTGGACTCGATGATAGTCATGATTCTGCGATTCTGTGAAGTTCTGACATCATTTCGGTGTGACTGACTGAAGCCGGGACAGCAGTGGTACCCACGTAACGCTGCCGTGGAGGAGACGGCTGCTGCGGTCAGAGCTGTGTGCGGCGTCACAGGAGCTCGTGGCAGTGCCATGGAAAGCCGGAGCCCCTTCCTGCACATGGCTTCTCCTCCACCCAGGCTCCAAACAATAAACCCTTTAAGATTGTCACAACAGGGCTGTTCTTGTTGATCGAGAGGTGCTGTGAACTCATGGTATTAACTGTACCAGGGATGCAGAAAGTGGCAGTTACAGGTGTGCATAACAGAGCCCTGGGTTTATTTTATCCTTTCATGGGTGTACGTCCTTCTGTTTGAGGACAGGCTGGGAGAGTTGGACTTGTTCAGCCTGGAGAAGAGAAGGCTCCAGGGAGACCTCAGAGCAGCCTCCCAGTGCTGAAAGGGGCTCCAGGAAAGCTGGGGAGGGGCTCTGGATCAGGGCGTGCAGGGATAGGACGGGAGGGAATGGTTTTAAGCTGAAAGAGGGGAGATTGAGATGAGATCCTAGGGAGAGATGTTTTGCTGTGAGGGTGGGGAGGCCCTGGCCCAGGTTGCCCAGAGCAGTGGTGGCTGCCCCATCCCTGGAGGTGTTCCAGGCCAGGTTGGATGGGGTTTGGAGCCCCCTGATGCAGTGGGAGGTGTCCCTGCCCATGGCAGGAGGTGGCACTGGATGGGCTTTGAGGTCCCTTCCAACCCAAACCAATCCATGATTCTGTGGTTCCACATAAATTATCAAACAAGGTTGCCAAGTCAGGTGTATCACATTTGTTAGGAAATGCTGGAATTCAGTTCTTCCATCTCACTGTATTTTTGTTGCCTGGTTTTTCAATTAAAAAAAAAAAAAGCACAAGTGGATTTCTGCTCTGACTTGCAAATTCTGTGATGATGCACGCAGCCATCCCTCCCCCCTCAGTTTTCCTACGGTGCAGTTCTTGTTTGGCATGCTCTTCACTAAATCTGTTCAGACAAGCTCTTATTTTACCTCTTGGTGTAGAGGATGAGTGGAATGAAAGATCAGAACCATCTGAAAGAAACACGAGAAAGGGTGCAGAGAGGAGATCCTGCAGGTGAAGAGGTGACCCTGGAGCTCAGGCTCGGTCAGAATCGCTGCTCCCAGGCTGTGTCCAGCAGCCGTGGGTGATGCACACGTCATTTTATGGGTTATTTTAGATGGGTGAGTAGTAACAAGCAGCGCTTTGACCACTTGGGCAACTGAGATCAGTCACAAATGCGATTGCTCGGCAGCTGCAGCGTGGAGAAATAAGCTCAGGGTTTAAATTCCAGAGGTCTTGAATCCTGGCTCTGTCACCAGTTCACCAAATGGCTTACAGCAAATATAGTAACGTGGTTTTCCGTTTGTTGAATCCTCTGATCTCATGCAGGCAGACAGTCGATGTTTGTCAGGCCTTGAGAGCAAGGAACAATGAGCATCCGAGAGAAACACCACGAGGAAATGAGGAATGTTTTATTTCTTTGTGGGTTTTGAAGCTTTGTAATAAATACAAGAAAACATGGAAGAGAAGGATAAAAGTGTTGAACAGTGCCTTTATTCATTCAGTATGGAATGATTTGGCAATCTTGCCCAAGAAACAGATGTGAACACGATCTTATCTTCTTGTATCTTAACATGGGAACCTGAATTCTGGCTCAGACCAACATTTCCACACCTGTGTTTGCAACATAAATCATTGCAGTAGTTGTAAGATTGATATTTTCATGTGCAGTCAGCTTTGAACAATTTGGTAATGTGGCTTTGAAAGCTGCTGTCATCACACCAACCTTCCTTACCCTCTTGAAATCTGCAAGACCACAGACCTAGAGGAAATTTTACGTAATGCTTCTGTCTCCCTTGAGGGGAACAGTTGCCCCTTTATTGGCTTTTGAATGTTCAAGATCCTTCCTTCGATTACAGTTATAGCTTACCTGAGTGTGCGTAGTCACTGGAACTGTTATTCTTTGTGACACAAGCTGCTTGTGGCAGAAATGACATCCTCTTGACTTTGTATCAGCCTTAATTGCCCTTTGTGTTCGTCTGGTGTTGAAGCAGTTTTGTTAAACCGAAAGATGGGTGAGTGGGAAACAAGTAGTCACGACCTGCCCGTGTTCTTGCAGTGTAGCCTTAAATCTGACAGGGTTCTTCAGCCCTCTCCACTTAGAGATGGAGTGAAACAGCAACTCTTACCTCTAATTTCTCTTTTAGATCAGCTGTTGGTCTTTAATACCTTTGATCATCAATGGGCAAGGGAGCTGGGGAAGGGTCTGGAGCCCAGGGGTTCTGGGAGCAGCGGAGGGACCTGGGGTTGTTTATTCTGGAGAAGAGGAGGCTGAGGGGAGACCTCGTTGCTCTCTGCAGCTCCTGAAAGTAGGTTGTGGGGAGGTGGGTGCTGGGCTCTTCTCCCAAGTAACAAGTGATGGGATGAGAGGAGCTGACCTCAAGTTGCACCAGGGCAGGTTTAGGTTGGTTATTAGGAAATATTTCTTTAACTGCAAGAGTGGTGAAGCCCTGGCAGAGGCTGCCCCAGGAGGTGGTGGAGTGCTGATCCCTGGAGAGGTTTAAAATCCATTTAGACTTGGCAGTTTGGGACATGGTTTAGTTGGCACAATGGGGTTGGGCTGACGGTTGGACTGGATGAACTGTGAGAGGTCTTTTCCCACCTTAATGTTTTTGTGATTCTATGATTTAGGCTAGGGGTGGTGTTTGATGCAAACTGCACTGTGTGCCTTCTATTTCAGAAATCTAGGGTGCTCAGTTGGGTTCTCTGCACTTGTCACCCTTGGCTTGTGGGTCGAAGAAGTTTTGGGTTCCTGTTTGAAGTTTTCCATGTGATTGAGGTGTTTGCAACTTGTTTTTCGCTTGCCACAGCTCTCCTGCTTTGTAAGGATGAAGTTCCGCTTGCAGGTTTTGTGTGCTTGGGAAACAGTGTCTCCTCACTGGGACCCGATTGGTGTTGCTGGGGCTGATAGATGTTTCAGACTTCATTTGAATCTCTTGATTGTTTGTGACCCCTTCCAGAAATCTGACATAAACAGGATGAGCTCACAAATCTAGTTCCCAGAAGAGGCCAGGATAAAAGGTTGCTCTTGTTTATTTGCTTCATGCAGCAATTGGAACAAGCTTGGTAATGTAGCTTCTTTTTTAGCCAGCAAGGAGCAGCACACAGCACACCAGGGCTTGTTCGCCAGCAGAAACTACTGGATTTCCTCCCCTCTCCTTTTTGATGTAGAGGATTTCCAGCGTGTTGGCTGCCCCATCCCTGGAGGTGTTCCAGGCCAGGTTGGATGGGCTTTGAGCCCCCTGATCCAGTGGGAGGTGTCCCTGCCCATGACGAGAGGGTTGGACTGGGTGGGCGTTGAGGTCCCTTCCAACCCAACCCATTCTATCAGAACATGCAATGACCCAGGAAAGTTTTGAGACCTGGCGAAATCCTAATCTTTGACAGTGCAGCTCCTCCAGGAGCGCAGTGACTCCTCCCAGTCTCATATCTTCACAAAGACCATGCAACAGAACGGTGGTCGCGTGGATGTGTCACTGTGAGCATCTGTAGCTGAACAGCGATCGTTTCCTGCGGCTGTGGATGTGTCGCTGCGGGTACCTGCCTCCAGGCACCTGTTGCCTTTCAGAGCTGCGGTGGGGTTTGTGCCGCAGGTGACTGAACCGACCCTTATCCACCACAGCAAACCCAGTGAGGTCATTGTGAAACTCCCAGTGCTGCCTTCTCACAGCCAGGCTTCTAATCCCTGCGCAGTCCCTTTCCAAGAGAAATTAAGGCCTCCTGGAAGGTTGTTTCTTACTGTGGCTTTTTTTTCCAGTTAGAGCATAAAGATAGTGAATAAATAGGAATCCTCTGTGGTGAATGAGATCAGGTCTTGTTGTTTGTGCCCTCCCGAGATGCTTAGTTCATGAAATTCTCCTCTGATGGCTCTGGTATCAGTTACTGCTCTGGGATTGTATCGCACAAAGCTTGTACCTGGGAGAAATTTTTATTAAGATGTTAACGTAGTGAGCAGGATTAAGGCTGTTCTATTGCCTCCCTGGTGCTTACATGCTCTGCACAAGTGCTATGCTGAAACAGATTGGATTGAATTACATTAATGTATCGTTTTGTTGGGTCCATCTTTTAAAACAGGAGCAACCCTGTTCTTTCTGTCATTAAACCACCCTTCAGAAGTGCGTG
This sequence comes from Neomorphus geoffroyi, assembly GCA_033558235.1. NCBI lineage: Eukaryota > Metazoa > Chordata > Aves > Cuculiformes > Neomorphidae > Neomorphus > Neomorphus geoffroyi. The sequence goes on from JAUMJM010000037.1 coordinate 2,290,952, forward strand.
GTGTCTATTGCAGTGAGTGATATTGCTGGAGGGGGGAGTTCTGAAGCTGCACGTTGTTGCTGATAACTGTTTTGACTGTTTCAGAAGATGAGAGGTGCTCTGGTGTTGAGAAAGGCTGCGTTTCGTGGTGGGCTCAGATGGCAGGTCCATCTGGTGCTGCCGCCTCTTTCCAAGAGCAGAGCAGCATCCAGCCTCTGCATCCGGAGATGGAGCATGCACCCTGCAGCCAGCGACCGCCAACCCATAATCCTCCCAGCACGGCACGACTGCCTGGCTGATCCCAAAGCCCTGAAGCGTCGGGATTAACTCTTTTCCCAAGACTTGTTAATTTATAGCACTGCTGGCAAAGTATTTGCTCGTATCCGGTACCTTTGTGCCTCTCGAGCAACATGCTGCCTCCTGGCTGCTCCGGGTGGGCACGGGGCTCTGGGAAGGGAGAGGCTGTTCGGGCATATTTGGGAGTGAGCAATGCTTCACAGTGTGGGAGAAAGATTTCCCTGTTTCTTTAGGAAAAGGGAAGCAAAACAAACTTATCTGGTCATTATTGAAATCCCATCTCATTTCTGAATTAAGGAAATGATTACAAACTTGATTTACCTTAAAGGCTTGGATTTTCGAAGTCGCAGCTTATGTGTTTGTTTTTCCCCTCCCTCTGGAGTTTGTGCTTTGTCCCCTTCACAGAGATTTTCCCCTTGCGTGGAAGTGTTTTGTGCAATATCCCTTTCTGCTGCTGGGTTTGTAACCGGTGCGAGTGTAACCAGGCTGGAAAGGAAAGAGATTGTGACCTGGTTCTGAAAGAATGTGAATTCCCTGGGGTGCCGGGGCACAGATACAGCTCTGTGTGCTGCAGGATTGGCTGGGGTGGGATTGTCACCACCTGCAGCACTGCTGAGCGGCACAGAGGGTGGGAATTGTTGCCCTTTATTTTAATTTTTCACTCCCAAGTGTGTCCGTGGACTTGGAAAGGGTCAGCAAGAACCCTAAACCAGGGCAGTCTGCAGCATCTGAGAACCTCAGTTCGTGCTGGTAAAGATCCCGTTGTCACGCACAGGAGCTCTAGAATAAATTTTTCTGAGGAAGCTCTTTAAAAGGAGAGCTTAAAGAGCTTAGCTCAAAAAGTCCCATTTTCCCTTTGGCTGCGCTCCATCTCCTGCCCAGCCCCTTGGCAGTCAGCAGGGCAGAGCTGGCCCTTCAGCAGCACCAAGCTCGTTTCTGGTCCTCAGCTGCAGTGGCTTCCTGAGGATGTGGAGCTGGGCTCCCTCCACCTGCTGCTCTGCCTGGTGCCGTGTCCTGCTGCCTAGGATGGAGCTGTGGTTGTGGTGGTGGGGATGGTGCTGCTTCTCAGAGTGGTGTTACGCGCTGGGCAGCTGGACGTGATGCTGACGACTGCTGCCGTATTGCAGCTGTAATGAAATGGTAGTTAAGTTTAAAAGAAAGACATTGCTTTTTGCATTGAATATCCTGGTACCCAGGATGGAGCTGTGGTTGTGGTGGTGGGGACAGGTGCTTCTCAGAGACACGTTACCTGCTCAGCCTGCTGGGGCTGGACAGTTGGGCATCATGTTGGGTAGCTGGGCATTGCACTGGGCGGCTGCTGCCATATTGCAGTCATTAAATAGTGGTTAAGTTTAAAAGAAAAGCATTGCTTTTCACATTGAATATCCAGCTACCCAGGATGGTTTCAGTGGTGGGGATGGGCGCTGCTGTCTGGAGACAGGTTACCTGCTCAGCATGCTGGGGCTGGACGGCTGGGCATCACGCTGGGCAGCTGGGTGTCATGCTGGGCAGCTGCTGCTGTATAGCAGTCATAATGAAATGGTGATTAATTTTACTGCAAAAGTATTGCTTTTCACATCGAATATCTTGCTGCCAGGGATTGAGCTGTGGTTGTGGTGATGGGGATGGGTGCTGCTGCCTGGAGCTGTTTCACCTGCTCAGCATGCTGGGGCTGGGCAGCTGGGCTTTGTGCTGGGCAGCTGCTGGATTATTGCAGTCATAATGAAATGGTAGTTAAGTTTAAAAGAAAGGCCTTACTTTTCTCATAGAATATCCTACTACCTAGGATGGTTTCAGTGGTGGGGACGGGTGCTGCTGCCCAGAGCCACGTTACCTGATCAGCATGCTGGGGCTGGGCAGCTGGGCATCGCGCTGGGTGGCTGAACGTGGCACTGGGCAGCTGGACGTAATGAAAAAGTGGTTAAGTTTAAATCAAAGGCGTTCCTTTTCACATTGAATATCCTGCTCCTATCTGAAAACAGAGCTCCTGTTGACCCCAAATATTTGTAATTGCCTCAAGATCCTGGTTTGTTCCCTTTTCAAACTGCCTGCTTTACGTGCCGCGGGGCCGCTCGTCGCTTGGGCCACCACTGGGAGCTCAACCTCTTCCAACTCCCCAACATTTCAGGTCTGAAAACAAATAACTCCTCAAAGTCTGCCCGCTCCCTGGTTGCGCAGGGCACGGTGCTGGGGTGGCGGGATGCGGAAGAAGCCTCCTAGTGTTGTTTTTTTTCCTTTATCCCATCCTACTTGCCTCTTCCCATCGGCCTGTTTTCTGCCCCTAATGGTTTCTGCCTAACAAATGGTGTTTCTTTTTTACAGCGTTATGATCCTGGACTTGTTGTGGTGATGGTAAACTTAGCAGTGGTAATTTTTTATTTTCAGACTGAATTACTCCTTTTGTCATCAGTGCACCAATATGTTAGGCTTTACTTTCTCTGTTGTAGCCATCATCCTTCTGCTTGGTCTTTCATTTTCCTTTCCTTTCTTTATGCACACTTGTCTGATCCTTGTTCATTAAAGGGTATTGCTAAGAAGGGATGTTTCTGTTTGTGTTAGAATTGCCAAAATCAGTTTAAACATCAATTTCTAATACTGTCCAAACGTGATTTTTCCCCACCATGATGGGCACTAGCACTTGCTACTGCAATTTCCAAATAGATCTTGAAAACCAAACCAAACTTTGACTGCCTTAGAAGGCAAAAGTACTGATGCCTTGTTTGTACACAGGGGTTTATGAGGCCGCATTGAAAGATCTCGATTGCTGGAGAAACCAAAAAAAATAAAAATCAAAACAAAAAGAAAAAAAGCTTGAAAAAAGCCCCCAAAATAATATAAATTGACACTTGCTGCCAGCCCTTCTGTTTGGGTTCACTGCTTTTTGGGGTCTTGAGCAGCCTGATCCAGTGGAGGTGTCCCTGCCCGTGGCAGGGGGGTTGGAACTGGATGGGCTTTAAGGTCCCTTCCAACCCAAACCATTCTATGATTCTTTCCAGTAAATCCCTGGCTGAGATGTTATGAAAGTGATATTGCACTTAGGAAGTCATTTTTATAACCTGGCTTTGATTTGGTCCTTTTGCTAAAAATTGCAGTCACTGCTTACGTTATTATACCATTGGGCGTAAGAGAAGTGTGTTCAAATGGAGAGCACCCAAAATACCCAAAGGACAGCTCGATTCAAAAGAGCATTTGGGATCAGTGCAACGAATATTGGTGGGTTGTCAAATTTATGGGCGTTATAAACCAAATCAGAAAGCAATTAATTAAATGGACTTATTTCTAAAGAAAACCACGTCCCTCTGCGCTCGTAAGAGTTTAAGATCCACAAAGTCTGACCTGAGCCAGGTCCCCTCTGAGAACTCTGCGGAGGCTTTTGCAGGAGCTGGACAGAGCGGATATCGAAGCAGAGGGATGTCGATGCCTGTACAGGCTTTCTCAGGCAGTTTTAAAGACTTCAGCCTTTTCCACAATGGACTGTTTTTAGCACGATTAAAAGCTGTCGATCTTTTAGCCCAAAGGTATAATAGATGTGTATGTGTGTATAACAAACCAGTTGTTTACACCAAACCGAGAGCAATGATAAGGGAAGTAAACACTCTTGTTTTTTCACTCAAGGTATGCACTGGATAAGGTAAGTACTCAGTCAGAGGGCTTACATCACAACCAACAGCGCGAGTTGTGATGTAAAATACAAATAATAATGATAAACCAAAAAGCTGTGGTAGTAAAGTGCTTGTCTGCCCCATTTTGCTTTGTTTGGCTGGTTATGAGTGGATTCAAGAGATGTTTTTTTAAAAAAATTATCAATTTCCAGCATAGTTTGATTAGTTCAAAGTCAATTTTCTTCGCAACCAGTCCTTTTCACAGCTTACAGCAACCCAGTGAGTGCTGGAGCCGCGCTCTGTGGGAGCTGAGCGCCCGGCCTGGACCAGGCGATTGTTCGGGATGAAGGAAGCTTGGTTTCCATGCCATGCTTCTCAGACAGCTTTCCTTCCTCTTGGGAAGGGATGGGAGATGGTGGGAGGGGAGGCTTCCATGTCTTTTACAGGAAAGTCCTCATCAATTATTGATGTGATAGAGCAGTAAAATGTGTTTAATAGCTTTTTCACTTGCATCAGAAAATGAGGATTAGAAATTGCCTGATATGGAAGCATTGGGAAGGTTCATTTCTCAAGTTCTGTTAACAGCCCTGCCCTAGGTCTTGTCATGCTGGAACATTAACCACAGCAATATTGGATGTGACCGGTTAATGTTCAGAAAATACCATTTATCAGTGCTCAGGGTGCATTAAATGTGACTGATTTGGAGCTCAGCAAGCAGGGTTGGCTGTAAGCTCTGAGAATGGCTCGTGTTTGGTTCACTGTAGCTTTCTGGTCTCTGCACTCCAAGGCAAGATCTCTAACCACCCAAACCCAATGTGTACAGCGAGCCTTGGCGACGGAACAGCCGCTGACCGCCTCTGTCTGTGTTCCTCTTACAGGGAGGACAGATCCCATCCCTATCGTCGTCAAGTATGATGTCATGGGCATGGGGCGGATGGAGATGGAGGTAAGCTTTCCCACCTCTGGATCCTGACCTGCTCACTTCTTGCGTGGCTCTTGGAGTTGGTAGGGGAGAAATGTAAAAGTGAGAATTCATGTATCAAAGGGAAAGAAAAACTTGCTTGTAAATTTAGTTTGGAGAAGAAGGGGCTGAGAGGAGACCTTATAGCTGTCTGCAGCTGCCTGAAAAGAGGTTGTGGTGATGTGGCTGCTGATCTCTTCTCCCGGGTAACAAAGCAATAGGACAAGAGGAAATGGCCTTAAGTTGCACCAGGGGACAATTAGAATGGATATCAAGAAATATTTCTTCACTAAAAGGGTTATCAGGCCCTGGCAGGGGCTGCACAGGGAGGTGATTGAGTCCCCATCCTTGGAGGGGTTTAAAAGATGGACAAGGTACTCAGGGGTCTGGTTTAGTAGTGGACAGGTACGGCTGGACTCAGTGATCTCAAAGGTCTTTTCCAACCAAATGATTCTATGAAATCAATACAGTATAAAATCCCTTCTCAAATAGGTTTTCTGTTTGCCCATGGATACTTGAGTTCTGAGGTCTCCATGCTATCTGAAATTCCTGGGCTTTGCAATTTCTCTTCCCCAAAGCTCAGGCTGCTGCCTTAACCCTCAGGAAGGGTTAAGGTTTTACGTGTGGGATGACAGAACAGGGAGAGTGAAGTGCAATATGCAAAGGTTCTGTTCCAAACCTTATCTTTTTAACATTACACATTCTGGCAGTCTCAGGACTGCAGATTTATGGGACAAACTGCATCGCTTTCTTTTTCTTTTTTTAAAACAGCTCGACTATGCCGAAGATGCCACCGAGCGGAGGCGGGTGCTGGAGGTGGAGAAAGAAGACACTGAAGAGCTGAGGCAGAAATACAAGGTGCAGAAACAGGGGCATCAACATCAAAGTTACCAGGGGCTGGATGGGAGAGGATTTGTTCTAACGGGACAGAGCTCTTCTCACCGGGCTGCGGTAACGGGAGGAGGAATTGGGTGTTCCTGGGTTTTGTCATTGTTGAGATTTATTTATATCAAAAGCAGCGTGGCCAACAGGGCAAGGGAGGGGATTCTCTTCCTTTACTCTGCTCTTTTGAGACCTTACCTGGAGTCCTGTGTCCAGTTCTGGAATCCCAAACATAAGAAGGAGATGGAACCGTTGGAACAGGTCCAGAGGAGGCCACGGAGCTGATCCAAGGGCTGGAGCCCCTCTGCTGTGAGGTGGCTGAGAGAGTTGGGGTTGTTCAGCCTGGAGAAGAGAAGGCTCCAGGGAGACCTCAGAGCAGCCTCCCAGTGCTGAAAGGGGCTCCAGGAAAGCTGGGGAAGGGCTTTTGACAAGGGCCTGGAGTGACAGGATGAGGGGGAAACGGCTTTAAACTGGAAGGGGGAAGATTTAGATTGGACATTAGGAAGAAATTCTTCACACTGAGGGTGGGGAGGCCCTGGCCCAGGGTGCCCAGAGCAGTGGTGGCTGCCCCATCCCTGGAGGTGTTCCAGGCCAGGTTGGATGGGGCTTGGAGCCCCCTGATGCAGTGGGAGGTGTCCCTGCCCATGGCAAGGGGTGGCACTGGATGGGCTTTGAGGTCCCTTCCAACCCAAACCATTCTGTGGTTCTAAGATTATTTATATTTTAACGAACTGCTCATTCACTTCCTGGAATTAATCTTGGTGTTTGTTCAGTTGCTGAAGAGCTACAGGAGAGCAGCGGGGCTTTCCCTGTGTGCTGTGCTCCTGTTCTGCAAAGAAGTCCCAGGGTAAGCAGAACACTTCCTTCCCGAGACCCAGGGCTGCCACGGTTTTCTAGTGACCCTGCACATTGTCAGCGCAGACTCTGTGGAGGCAAATGTTAGATAGTAGAATCACAGAACGGTTTGGGTTGGAAGGGACCTCAAAGCCCACCCAGTGCCACCCCCTGCCATGGGCAGGGACACCTCCCACTGCATCAGGGGGCTCCAAGCCCCATCCAACCTGGCCTGGAACAGCTCTGGCCAGTTATCAACTGAAAGTGGGGTAGATTAGTGCATTTAGGTATTGTTGCATAAATCCTGAGTTCTTTGCAAAGATAGAACTTGGCCTTGGTTTTGAGAATTCCATGGACTGGAAGAATTTCCCAGGCTGCATTAGAAAAACTCTATTTTACATTTCCTCAGGGTTTACAAAACTGATGGGATTTTTCGTAAGCCGAAGAGTGTTGATGTTAAAAATGGGCCATCGTTTTGGCATTGAGCTGGACACGTTGGAGCACACTTGGATTAGTTGTAACTGAGTTCTCTGTGGAGACGTGCTCTTTGCTACTCGTTTAATCCGCTCTCCTGCTTACCAGCCTGTAAAGCACATCAAGTCGTAGGCAAGCCTGTTTGGTTAATTGTCCTGAGATTTGAGAAGTACCAGGGTTGCAGAGCAGCCCTAGACATTAGAATAAAGTGCCAGTTTTGCATAAATTTTTATTCTTTGAGGAATAATGGAAAAGTGGTTTCAATTCCATTAAAATTAAGCATAACCATGGCAAATCTAAAATTCCATTTCACCGGTTCAACAGTTAATGCTGCAGGCAATTTTTCAGCTACAAAAACGTACAGCCTTCTTGCTGGATTTTTTTTTTTACCTTAAGTTGAGATCTTGACTTGCTTGGTAAGTGAATTGTTGATGTATTTGGGCATTTAAAAATAAAAGCCACTGCAATTACAGAGGGATCTGAGCAGGCTGGGTCCGTGGGCTGAGACCAGGAGGATGAGGTTCAACCAGGCCAAGTGCCCGGTACTGCACTTGGGACACAACAACTCCAGGTTTGGGGAAGAGCAGCTGGAGAGCTGCCTGGCAGAGAAGTTGGTTGACAGCGACTGAACATGAACCAACAGTGGCCCAGGTGGCCAAGAAGGCCACCAGCCTCCTGGCTTGGCTCAGCCCTGGGGTGGCAGCAGGAACAGGGAAGGGATCGGCCCCTGCACTCGGTGCTGGTGAGGCCGCACCTCGAATCCTGGGTTCAGTTTTGGGCCCCTCACTCCAAGAAGGACCTTGAGGGTCTGGAGCGCGTCCAGAGAAGGGACCGGAGCTGGGGAAGGGGCTGGAGAACAAGGGTTGTGAGGAGCGGCTGAGGGACCTGGGGCTGTTTGTCCTGGAGAAGAGGAGCTGAGGGGAGACCTCATCGCTGTCTACACCTGCCTGAAAGGAGGGGGTGGGGAGGTGGGGGCTGGGCTCTTCTCCGAGGTGACAGGACAGAGGAAATGACCTCAAGTTGCCCCAGGGCAGGGTCAGATTGGCCATCAGGAAACATTTCTTCACTGAAAGGGCTCTCAGGCCCTGGCAGAGGCTGCGCAGGGAGGTGGGGGAGTCCCCATCCCTGGAGGGGTTTAAAAGATGGGCAGACGAAGTGCTCAGGGATGGTTTAGTAGTGGTTTGGTATGACTGAATTCGATGATCTCAAAGGTCTTTTCCAACCGAACAATTCTGTGAGTCTGTGATAGTTACTTTTAAAGCTAATTAGTAGTTTGGAGCTGAAGGCAGTCAATGATCTCTTTGGGCACACCTTGAAGTGCGGCTGCACTGTTGACGGGGCTTGCGCAGCTGGTGCTGAACAATTCCTCTACGTCCAGACATAACGTTCTCCTTGAAGCTGCTTCTCCCTTTTTCTTGTGGTTGATGTGCGGGCCGGCACGCTGCTCGCGTGCTGCAGAGGGAAGGCTTGGCTGGGCAGGAGCAGAACATGCCCAAAACCCTGGATCCCTCTCTGCTGCAGACTCTGGGCATCTTCAAACCGAGCGGCTGTTGAGTATAAAGTACTTCATCATTACAGAGTGGCTGGTGGAGCAGCCTGTAATGATGTTTTATGATTTGAATGGCCTGCAATGTTCTGTTTCAGGTCTACAGTGCCTTTTTGGGCAAGAGGTCTGCAGTTGTCTTTTGAAATGCAGGTGAAGGTGCGTTGCTCCCTGAGGCTGCTCTATATTCCTGCTGGTGTCTAGCACGGAGCCTTTGCAGGAGCTCAGTGGAGCAGCAGCAGCCTCCTCCAACTCGGTTGTGTTTTTATTCGCCTGCTGCATCGCTGGGCTCTCGCCTTTCGGTATCAATCAGTGAAAAAATCTCTGCGAGCGTCACTTTTCCGTTGCTCCATGGGAGTCCATTATGTAAGTGCCAACGGTGGCCGCATCCTGATTAGCCACTCGGTGAGCCTCAAAGGGATTCCGGATAACTCTGCAAGCAAGAAATGTTCTTTAATTCCCTTCTTCTGTAGAGATTCTGATTGTTTGGATGGCTCTGTTTTCATTGTTTAGCCACAGGATGCTCTCTGAAACACACCCAACACGCGGCGCAGGAAGCTCGTGCAGGGTTGCTGAAGAACTTTAAATGTCTTTGTTCCACGGATCTCATGCTGCTGTGTTTGCCTTTCTTCCCTTCCTGGGGTCCTGCTTCAGGCTCAAACCTCTAGATAGCAGTGTTGATATTTTTTCTTCTTAACAAGGGCCTCTGATGACAGCTGGAAGCAGGAACTTGACATAGGTTTTTGGTTTAGAAAGCGAACAGTGCTTTAAAATTGAAAATAAAAACCTCTTTTAGCAGTAGAATTTTTCAGCCTCCTCTCCCTGGTGTTGAAATTATTTTACGTGAATTTTGCAATGTAGAAAACGTGCTCAGCAATATTATTTGCATGTAATTCTGATGTGGTAACTGGGAGATAAACCATACTGGGAGATAAACTGTACTGCCTCGAACAAAATCTTACATGAAAAGGAAAAGAAAGCTTCCATAGTTTGACTTCTATAAATGTTTCCAGCTTCTCTAGCTGTTACAAGCAGATTTCCCATAAGGAGTATTGAAGACAACCTCTTAAGTGCTTTTTCTCAAAAGTTAGGCTGTTTTTTCTTGTTTAATTTCTCTTTATTCCAGTTGAAATGCACATGGTAGATACGGGATGTGCTGATGTCGGTTCAGAGTGCTTTGGGATGCAGCACTCAGCTGTTTCCTTGCAGTACACATCAGCGTAAGCACGTCCATCTTGTTCAGGTGGCTTTCCTATAAAGGGTGCTGATATTTTATTAATTGTGCTTTATTAATTGCGACTGAACTGACCTGGCTGGAGGAGGAAGGTGCGTAGCCCTGGGCTTGCTATGTCTCAACATTGAGTGCGTTCTTGACCCTCCCCCAGGTTAGTGCCAGGGGGGCCAGGGCTTGTGCAGTCGCACGGACTCACATCCAGACACTGAGGCTTCAGGTCTTAGAGCCGCCTGGGGGCTGGGTTTCCCACGGCGTCCCCAAGCTGTTTGACTCTGCCAGTCCAAAAGCTGCTGCTCTGATAGCAGCGGAGGGGAGGACATGGCCGTTGCCAGTTTAGACACCTCACCTTTGTTTTGCACCTGCACAAATGTTGAATTATATAAGGCAGTACTGCCTGCAGCCCCTCTGGTGATCTCCATCCCCTCTTCTATGAAATAGCAGCCGCCCGTGCCCGCTTCCAGTGCAGTCCCTGTGCTGGAGCTCAGCCTCATGGACGGCATCACCTCTGGGAGGGTCTGAAGAATCGCACTGAGGGGCCTTAGGCTGAGCGGTTCCTGCACTGCGCTCTCCCAGCCACACTCTGTGCTCCTCCTGACTGAACTGCAGATGAACTCAGATCAAGCAGACATCTGTTAGCGCTCAGAATGGAGCATGTAAAGCTCCAAAAGCAGCGTGTAAAGTTCTAAGACTCTTCCAAAAGCAGCGATCTTCCTCAGTTCAATGTGTGTTCTGTGCATCTTAGGCGAGCAGGCAGCTGCCTGTTTGTGTGTGAGCTTGAGGCTTTGAAACTCTCTCTTTATCTCTTCTTGTGCAGCGCCAACAGCCTTCTCACCATCAGCACTAGGTTTTTAATCAGTTTCCTTTTACTGATTCCTGTGCTAATGACAAGGTTACAGAAAGCGAGTCAAGGCTGGGTTGGTCGTGTTGCAAAGTTATTCTTTGTAGCTTTTAATGTGCAAAGACTGGTCGTATTTATATAATCATCAGTGTACACTCAGGTTTTCTTAAGAACTGATTTTCCTTGAAGGACTAGTAGGTCATCTTCCAATTTGTTCAACAGGAAGTTTAACAGAAGCATTTCTTTGTGAATTTTGCAGGATTATGTTGATAAGGAGAAGGCGATCGCCAAGGCTTTGGAAGATCTCCGAGCCAATTTCTACTGCGAACTCTGTGACAAGCAATACCAGAAGCATCAAGAGTTTGACAACCACATCAACTCTTACGATCACGCTCACAAACAGGTAAACTATGTCGGTAGCACAGCTCATGGGTTTTATATTCATCGCAGCGGTCTTGTTTGTGGTTAATACTTTGGATTTCCCCAGTGTCTCTGTGTTCATTATAGGCCCAGGGATGGTGTTTAATGTCACTGATTTAAGGTTCTTATTCCCACCATGCATTTATAAAAACCCAAAACAACGAAGAAAAACCCCAGCTCTCTGTTGGCACCAAGGAGCCCAGTTTGGAATGACCCATGGGCAGGAACGGGCGGCTGCTAAACTGGGAAGAGTACAAATGGGTGTGGATGGCTCCTGATCTGCATCAGCTTTTAACACAGCACAGCTTTGCAGGCTGGTGATGTGCCACGTGTGCGCATGTTTAGGTTGTGTTCTACCAACTTGCTGAAAACAGTCTAGGAAATAAAGGGCTGTGTCAACGGAATTGTGAAAAAGGAGTGCTTTCCAAATTGTGTAACCCTCGGGAGAAGGAGGATTCGGAATCTGTGTGGAATGGCTTTGGTCCTAAGGTAGGGATGTGCTGTAGTAGCTACGTGATGCACAGTAAAGAGTAAAAGCTCATGTGTGAGCCTGATGTGTTTGACCATTTTGAAGCTGCTACATGAGATGTAAGTGTACAGCAGGTAGCAGTGTTGTGCTCTTCTAGAGATGAAGTTTTTTGATGCTCCCAGTCATAAATTCTAACAATACAATCATTAAAGTGCTGATAAATTCTAGAGGATGTGCTCTGGAGTACAAGATCTGACACAGGCTGCCACGGAGGTGATGGATGCCCCATCCCTGGAAACATTCCAGACCAGGGTGGTTGGAACTTTGAGCAGCCTGATCAGGTTGAAGATGTCCCTGCTTATGGCAGGGAGTTTTGGACTGGATAGGCTTTAACGCTCCTTTCCAGCCCAAACCATTCTGTGATTCTATGATCTTGCAAAACAGTGGTGAAGCAACAGCTTAAAACCAAGAATATGGCCTTGGAGTACAATTTGTGTGTGCACGAAGTACAGGATATGACAGCTCAAAGTAAATTCACTAAGGGAGTCTTAACAGGAAATTTCATGGCAGGGCAGTTTGAGTACTGCGGTGAATTGTGGTTTGACAGAATTAAGAGCAGAAATTCCTTCTTTGTTTTGGGAAAATGGGCTGCTTTGAGCGAGCTGATGGCACAGTTGGGACACCCGATAGCAGTGTCAAGTTTTCCATCAGCTTGGATGAAACCTGAGCGCACCTACAGGCATCTCTTCAGGAGGTGAAAAACCTGTTTGTGTTACATTCTCATGGTGTGGTGATGCCACGTGGTGACGTCCACTCCTCTTTAAAACCCTTGGGCCATAAACAGGGGGACTGGCATGATGTGGGCAAGGCCAAGAGGTTTTCTAGCATCTAGAGAAGCTGTGAAAGAAGAAACTCAACCTGTGGAAAGCAACCACCCCTCGCTGATATAAAAGGAGTCTCAGTAGGGGTGAAGGAAGAGTGACAGATATGTTGGGGGGGACACAGGTTGGTATGATCTTCTCATCAGTAGAAAGGATTTGGGGGTCGCTTGGTACTGCTGATGGTTTTTAAAGGAACTGCTGTTGGATAATTTGCATCCATCGCAGTAACTTCGGACAGGCTCTGGAGAAAATGAGCGTGCAGACTCTGGCTACGTCACCCAGCATTAATTTCTGGTTACACAGGGATTTAAACAAAGAAGCAATCATGCTTTGCTTAGGGAAAAAAAAATTGCTTGTCCAGCTTTGTGTCGCACTGCAATGTGTGCCCACCCTGTCTGGGTCACTGTTCAGTGAGTGGATTTGAAACTGCCTGGAAATAATGGAGGGAGATTTGCATAAGGAACACTGTCTCACTTCTGCTCTTCATTACCGCTCAGGACAGACTCATTTCTACCAGCCTTTTCCAAATCAGAGAGTAGTTTAAAAAAGAAAGCCATGCTTTTTATAGTACGTTGCGCATTGATGTTTCACATTTTGCCTCTTTGGACAAGAAGGCAGTGATGATTGAGGGCTCAAATAATTTATTTTGAGGGAAAAACATAAGGTTTCTTAAAAATAGGCTAATCAATAGGCTTGCTTGGGCAGATGAGGCATTAAGGTGTCCTGGATAATTAGAGCAAACCACCCTGGTATGTGTCATCTGCAGTGTTTTGTCTTCTCAGTGGTAATTCTTGAGGCAACAGTGCTTCGGTTTTGCCTTTTTCTTAGCTTACTGAACAGATTTCCACGGGATCGCTTTTGCTTTTTAAGTATTTTTAGTCACACATCCCCACGACATTGAGTGTTTGCTTATTCCTTCTGCGGCTCAGCGAGCATTAGGCTCTCCCTGTAAATAGATGTTCCACCCGCAGATCCCTTTCCACTCCCGAGTTACAAAGCCACTGTCTTGTATTCCAGGAAGGAACTCAGGATTATTGCGAAACAGGGACGATCGGTAAGTGTATTGATCCCTACTGGATGCATTTTGGACCCACCAGCTTAACACCAAACAATTAAAGGGAGGTTTTATTGTTATTTTCCTGACTATATTGGTTTTATACAGCGCTCGGATACCTACGAATCGACTCAGCACCAAGTTTCTATCCAAAAGGCCATATTTCTAGTATTTCTGTCAGTTTCAATGGATATCTCACCTGGAGCCCTGTGTTCAGTTCTGGAGTCCTCGGCACAGGGAGGACAGGGAGCTGTTGGAGCGAGTCCAGAGGAGGCCACGGAGATGATCCAAGGGCTGGAGCCCCTCTGCTGTGAGGAGGCTGAGAGAGTTGTGGTTGTTCAGCTGGAGAGAAGGCTCTGGGGAGACCTTAGAGCAGCCTCCAGTGCTGAAAGGGGCTCCAGGAAAGCTGGGGAGGGGCTCTTGATCAGAGAGTGCAGGGATAGGATGAGGGGGAGTGGTTTCCAGCTGCAAGAGGGGAGATTGAGCTGAGATCTTAGGCAGAAATGTTTTGCTGAGAGGGTGGGGAGGCCCTGGCCCAGGGTGCCCAGAGCAGTGGTGGCTGCCCCATCCCTGGAGGTGTTCCAGGCCAGGTTGGATGGGGCTTGGAGCCCCCTGATGCAGTGGGAGGTGTCCCTGCCCATGGCAGGGGATTTGGAATTAGGTGCTCTTTGAGGTCCCTTCCAACCCAAACCATCCTGTGATTTTGTGATGTATTATCCCAAACCATCGGCCTGTTCAGCCATCACATTTTAAACATCTGATTGAGGGTGTGCAGTGTTGGTCTCCAGAATTTTTTTAATTAGGTCGATAGCAGAAAGAAGAAGCACAGATCCACTGAAGAGCGGTGACCCTGTCAGTCCCTCACAGGCACAGCTGGGGGACTAAAAGCAACTTGAGTTCATACAGAGGAAGAATGAACTCGGTTCTCTTACAGATCATTCACTGAGCAACTGGAAAGGGCTGTCCCTGTAGATATCCTAAGTCTGTGACCTTGGAAAGGTCCTGATACCTTTCATGGGTTTTTTTGTAGCTGTAAGATCTCAAGCCTGGCAACTGAAAGGGCTGTTGGCTTATGAAGGGCTCTCCCCTCCGATGATGTCAGTCCCGGCTGCCAACTTACTAATAATTAAACAAATAATTAACAAGCAAATGTAGAAAGGGAACTTCTGCAGCTGGTGAGGTACTTGGGTGGTGAAGATGGACCTCCTGTATTTTTGTGCTGTTTTCCTGCAAATATTGATGCTTGAAAGCTCTCACGGTCCTCAGATACTCCGGACTTAGTGGGGATGTATCCCTAGGGTGTGACATCCAAATGGCCCTCGAATGTGGTTTTGAGTTTTGACGTCAGGGTAGAATTCTTCGTGTTAGATGTGCATGAAGGTGAAAGTGCATTACCTTATCTGGGGTTGTACCCAGTCTGTGTTTTCCTGTCAGATAAACCTGATCTGTATTCCCATCACTTAGAGCAGCTTGCTGAAATTCCACTTACGGTTGGAATTCTCTAAGGTGTATGTAACATAGCATTTACAGTCAGCTTTTACTGCGTTTTCAGCTCCATCCAAGACTGAACTCACGGAACCTCATCTGTGGTCCCTGCTTCCCTGCCAGCTTGCCTGATGAGGGGTCACTGACCCAACCATAAAAACTCTCACCTTCTGAATGCAACATGAAATTCAAACCTGTTCCTGGATGCACTTCTGCCATGTTAACTGTGGGAACGCTAACCAGTATAGAAATGCGGTCCTTTATCTAGCTTTCCTTTTATTCTTTTCTGTGATGTTTTTGAGGTGCAGATGGTTAATTCTGCATTGATTCTCTTTATAAAAGGACAAAGGGAATGTATTTCTCTTTGGGAAAGAGGATGGAGCTGAGATATGTAACTATGGATCTGCACTTCTCTCCATGCCTGAGTTACCTGGCTCTTTGCTGTTAATGTCAAAGGAAGGGATCTGTTAAAGCACAACAAAATTACCTTCAGATTCACTGCTGTGATTGATGAGTGCTCCAGCTCCAAACCCTGAACTCTCAGGTCTGGGGCCATTTGGGTTTGTGCTTTCCCAAAACTTGTGTCATCAAGCACAACTTGGACGTAGAAGGCGAAGGGAGAATGGCCAAGGTTCTTGGTGTTACATGGGAGTTTTTCTACTCTGACAATGCTTTATCCTCAAAAAGAACATGGTATTTTTCTTAACCCCGTTTAACTTCTTGTTTGCTGAGGGCAAACGCATTTGGGGAAGTGCACTTGTACATGGAGAGTAACTCCACGTACTTAAGTTGAGCGTGATGAGTAGCAGCATGAGCTGGTCAGGTGCTGTTGGACTCGATGATCTTGGAGGTCTTTTCCAACCGGATGATTCTATGATTCTATACATGGTTTAGTAAGTGGTCAGGTACAGTTGGACTCGATGATCTCAGAGGTCTTTTCCAACCAGATGATTCTATGGTTCTGTGATTTGGCCCTGGGTTATCCGTGTTGCCTTAACACATGGTGTATTTCCCTACGTTGAAAATGAGGTGTCAGAGTGAAATCAAGATGAAATCAAACTGCAGTTTGTGCCGTTTCCACTCTGCTCTTTTCCCTTCATTTAAGAGCGTGCTAAGAATATTGATTCCCAAAAATAAGCAGGGCTTGTGTTCTCCCTTCTGGATTAAGGTTGCCATCCTTTGAGTGCGTATTTAGCTAATGGAGTAGTTTGCTCCCAGAAGCTTTTGTGGCAGAGAACCAAGCATACGTCAAAAGTTCAGAAAGGCAGAAATCTGCTGGCGTGTAATGAAAAGTACATTATTATTTTATTTAATAGGGATTGGCAGAGAGACTTGAGAACAATAGCAGGGGAGGAGTAGCTCAAATGGGATTGTGCTGTCACATGAGCTGCCTCCTGCCAATGCAGAAATCTCCCTGTGCCTGGATCCAGTCCATCCCTTTCTCCTGAATATACGGTTTGGAGTGAAAGTCTTGCATCCTCATAATAAAGCAGGGTAGCAGAGTGCCTTTTTTTATTCTGAGAATGAGGTGATCTCCATCTGCTCTGCAATTTCAGGCAAAGAATGGGCCTCCGTCCAACAAAATTGCACGGCTTTGTCCACTTGTAATTGGGAAAATCCATTTACTGCTGGTTGTGAACCTGAAAAGCGGTGCCCTCACTTCAGTACTGGGGAGGCCTTGCCTCCATGTCCACTCACCAGCAAAATCTCACTCCTGTTACAGCAGTTTCTGAATCCTGATTGTCCCCCTTTTATTTAACCACTGTCACGTCTCTGTGATAGACTTTATAGCTTTTAAATAATGCAGGAGTGCAGCTTATTTAAGCTGATTTGTGAGAATTGTAAGGTAGGGGCACTGTGTGCCAGTTTGGCCCCTCCTGAGCTCTGCAGCGATCGGGAGATAATCCATTGCTGTAGCTCCCTTTGTGGTGGCTGCAGATTTCATAGAAAGCCTGTTCTTTAAGTGCTCCGTTTGCACTCCCAGTGAAATATAGTTCTTAGAAATTCTGTTAGAAATCAAATACTATTCTTTGCAAAGCTGAGGTGGGCGGCAGCTATTAATAAATTGAAATTCCAAGCTGAAGAAAGGTTTGAGGTAGACAATTACTGCTTCCAGCGCGCAGAAATTTGGGAAGACTTCACTTGCCTGCCTGTGATTTGTACCCTGTCTGTTGGTCACTGGGCTTTTTGACCTGGCCCTTCTTACAGCTTAAGTCATAAACCAACAGAACCGTATTTCATGGCTTCATCCTATGGCTTGTAAATGTGTTGCTTCTTAGAAAGGCATTCTGCTCTCTCGGCAATGACATTGCCTATAAGAAAAAATGCTTCCTGATTTTAAATCCTGTACCAGCATCGAAGCTATGGTTGACTTCATCCACGTTGGTGGCCCTGAGCCTATTATAGTCTTGCTTGAGCACCATGGAAAGGAGACCACAGCCTTAAAAAGCTGGTTTCACCCCAAGAAGATAGGTTCCCAGGACTCTTTTTCCTTAGTTGATGGGGAGGAGCTCTCTGAGGATGGTGATGGAGTGGTGATGTGGGATTCTTGATTAATGTTCTTTGTGCTGGGGGAAGGAGCAGCCTTGCAGCTCGCCTCCCGCGGCAGTGTAGCCTCGGAACACCCACGCATATGGTGTGGTCCAAAAAGTAATTTAGAGCTTTTGGGGCATTAGAATAATGAACACTTGCTGAAGGATTAGATGGAAATTTCTTTAGTGTAAGCCTAGCTTAAATATCGATTTAGTTCAAAGAGCTTTCTGGGAAGGCTGAGACCTGGAGAGTGCTGAAAAGCATCTCATTGATTCTGTGTATTCCTTTTAGACTGTGGAACTGTACTTCAGGCTTTTGATTGCCTCACCCTGGCTAGGCTTGGGGGAGGAGGGCAGGCATAGCAGTAGCTCCTGCTTCTCCACTGTTTGTGTAGATAAATTACTGGCATCAGTTACGCGCTTGGGACAACTAACGAAGTAAGGGCTGCTCTGACAGGGAATTCTGCACAGGAAGGGTGCGGATCTCTTAGGGCGAGTCCAGAGGAGGCCACGGAGATAACTTGAGGGCTGGAGCACCTCTGCTATGAGGACAGACTGGGACAGTTGGGGTTGTTCAGCCTGGAGAGGAGAAGGCTCCAGAGAGACCTTAGAGCAGCTCCCAGTGCTGAAAGGGGCTCCAGGAAAGCTGGGGAGGGGCTCTGGATCAGGGAGTGCGGGGATGGGGTGAAGGGGAACGGTTTTCAGCTGAAAGAGGGGAGACTGGGATGAGATCTTAGGAAGAAATGTTTTGCTGTGAGGGTGGGGAGGCCCTGGCCCAGGTTGCCCAGAGCAGTGGTGGCTGCCCCATCCCTGGAGGTGCTCAAGGCCAGGCTGGATGGGGCTTGGAGCCCCCTGATGCAGTGGGAGGTGTCCCTGCCCATGGCAGGAGGTGGAACTGGGTGAGCTTTGAGGACCCTTCCAATGCAAACCATTCTGCGACTCTCTGATTTTGAAAAGTTCTGGGCATTTCAAAGCTCAGTGCTCGCCAGCTGCCTCTGAGCGTACCCAGCCTGCCCTGTAGTGGTGGATTTTTACAGATGAGCAGCGTGGTCTCCTGTTGTCCCTCCTTCCCCTGTCCCATTGCATTTATGTAAGAGAGTGCAATCCAGATTGGTTTCTTGGAACTTGGCTCCTTGCAACCTGAGAAATCACGTCTCATGATAGATGCACCGTTTGAGGTCAGTTAAAGGTGCTAAGCTCTTATGTTCTGTATTTTACGTTCCCAAGGAGGTGGCACGGTGCGGTTGTGGAGCTGTTTCTATCCTAAACTTACCCAGCCGGCCCCTTCCTCCTTCTGGCTCCTGTCCTTCAAAAAGAAACTCAACCTTGAGATCTCTTAGTCCTTCTTAAAGTCAGTTTTTTAAAATCAGATCAACTTTTTGCTGATTTGGGGAGTAATAAGTTATCAGCGGTGTTGAAACCGTGGTACTGGCATTTTTGCTTTCATTAAAGTTTTCCACTGTAACGAAGACAGGGTTGTGCTGGGGGCAGCTGCAGTGGTATCCACTGACTTGGAGCCCTTGTACCTCACAGGGAGCTGTTCCGGACCCATCTTGGGAGGAGGTGAGCTCTGCTGCACCTTCCTCCTTAAAGCGAAAGGTCACAGGTCATTTCTGTTGGAAATCGCTGGCTCATGTTCTTCTCCAAACAGATGAGTGACCGAGGGACTTGGCATTGAACCCCAGTTAAGCAGTTTTGCCAGCTGGTGGTAACTTAAGTTCCTGGAGCATTTTAGACACGCTTTTTAGATCAACACACAAAGGCTGATACCATTGCTTAGCCCATTTTTTTTTTGCCTTCCCTCTTGGGGAAAAAAAATTTACTATTGCCCAGGTGGCCAAGAAGGCCAGCGATATCCTGGCTTGGATCAGGAATAGTGTGGGCAGCAGGAACAGGGAAGTGATCCTTGCCCTGTACTCTGTGCTGGCCACACCTCAAATCCTGGGTTCAGTTTTGGGCCCCTCACTCCAAGAAGGACCTTGAGGGGCTGGAGCGCGTCCAGAGAAGGGACCGGAGCTGGGGAAGGGGCTGGAGAACAAGGGTTGTGAGGAGCGGCTGAGGGATCTGGGGCTGTTTGTCCTGGAGAAGAGGAGCTGAGGGGAGACCTCATCCCTGTCTCCACCTGCCTGAAAGGAGGGGGTGGGGAGGTGGGGGTTGATCTCTTCTCCCTAGTAGACAGTGACAGGACAAGAAGAGATGGGAGATTTAGGTTGGATATTGGGAGGAATCTCTTTACTGAAAGGGTTGTCAAGCATTGGAAGAGGCTGCAAAGGGAGGTGGTTGAGTCGCCATCCCTGGAGGGATTTAAAAGATAAGTGGATGTCATACTTGGGGACACGGTCTAGTGGTGGGCTTAGCAGGGCTGAATCGATGGTTGGACTCGGATGATCTTAAAGGTCTTTTCCAACTGAAACCATTCTATGATTGAACATTTCGCATACACCACAAAACCTTTGAGCCCTTTACTTGTCCTGGTGAAAGTAGCTCTGTTGTTCCAGGTGGGATCATTGCCGTGTCTGTGCGTGTGTCTGTGCGTCCTCCCTCCTGCTCCAGACTCCCCAAGCTCAGTCCCGTAGCTTTCCTGGCTCGACTCCTTCTCCGTAGAGTAGCTCATGACCATGCAGAACCCATGTGATAGTGCTTGCTTTTTTATTTCTTTTCCTCTCTTCCACTCTCGTTATATTTTTACTTTTTTTTTTCTTTGTCCTGTGACGGTTTCAGCTGATGTGTTGAAAGCAAACCCTTCTAATTTTGGAGGCCAGATCACAAGAGTGAGTTTCTTTCTACCAGTGTCTGTAGCTGTATTCTTTGTGTGTCCTCCCCCTCTGGTTTTGGTAACGCTCAACCACATTTAATAAATACAATTAGGTAAGAGAATCCTCTGTTTTGTCAAATCTTCCCCTTCTTCACAAAGCAATGTTCTCTTTACATTGGGCCAACTTAATTCTTCCGATTGAATTTGAGGTTAGTTCTCTGATCCACTGTTTCTGTGTGTCCTGGTCTGATGCTGCTCCAGTAAAGACGCAGCCAGAAGGGTTATTTGGAATTCACCAGTGGTTCGTTCATCTCCTGCAAGGGTTTTTCTAAAAGGCCACCTCTTTGGGTACCGTTAGTGCTTCAGACCCTCATGAAACACTTGAAAAACATGAAGCTTTTTTCAAAGCCAGATATAAGATGCTTTCTGCAATCGGGCCTTGAAGGGGTTTCATATTGTCCACAGAGAAAGGAGAATTACACCCTTAGGATGGTAGAGGTCTGTCTTTAAACTTCTGTACAGCGCTTTCAAATAATGCCTTGTGGATTTTCACTGCAGCCCCTTTTCTTAGCACTTGGAGACGAGGGCTTCCAAAAGTGTCCTGAAGTCTTGGATGTTCAATTTCTGTTAGAATTGGATATCTGGATTTCCTCCGTGACGTTACCGTGTTTGAAATCCCTCAGGTTTGGGTTTGCTTCCTCACGTAATAAAATTTCTGGGCAACTTAGTGTTTCTGCCCCCCTGAAGTGTGAAACCCCCCCAGCCCCCACTGCATTTCAGAGCACTTTGTTACCTGAGAGGCCACCTCAGAACTACTGTCAGGAACGCAAGGAGCTGTTTGTGGTGTATGTTGTATTATTTATTTGCTTGATGGAACCATTTGCATGGGACTTTTGGCACCTCCTCCAATGTAATTTGTACATTGCTTTCGTAAGATTCAATACCTGGATGACTCTGCACCAGCTAATCCCTCTCTGTTCCATGCTATTAAGACTCTGTCGTGCACTGTTTGTCGAGTACATTTGCACCCTGCAAGAGCAGCAAAGTAAACAGTCTTTTTCTCTTCATTTTCCTTTTCCTTCCAGAATTTGCTTGTTGCTTTGAAATCAGCTTTATTGTATGTGCTAAAGAAAATCAGTAATTGATTGGAAATGCAGACGTGGGCTTGAAGTCGTAGCCAAAAGTGATGAACAGTTGTCTTTGCCGTCCTTCTGGTCGCTAACTGGAATGTGCTCAGTTTGCTTTGTTGAGCTACGATGCTGTTGCTCCATCCTAGCTCAGCAAACATTACTGGGAGGGGCTTTACAACGCGCTTTCCAGGGCCGCAGCAGAGCGATGCCTTCGGACTCTTAACCGCAGATCGCTTTCATCTAATCCCTTCCTGCTTTCTTTTGCTTCAGAGGTTGAAAGATCTCAAGCAAAGGGAATTTGCTCGCAATGTCTCTTCAAGATCACGGAAAGATGAAAGGAAGCAGGAGAAAGCCCTCCGGCGTCTACACGAGCTGGCTGAACAGAGGAGACAACCTGAATGGTGAGTGCAGGTGATCCCTGAGCACCTTTGGAGAGTGCTTGAGGATCCTGCCTCGCGCTGCCGCCCTTTGCTGCACTGGCAGTCTTGCTCCTGCGAAGGCAAAGCTTCACCCTGAAGTTTGGCCTCATGCTGTGCTTTTGCTAGGAGTGAATTCACTAAACTGGTAATCCAGAGCCTTCCCAGGATGCTTTATCCAGCAATATTGGTTTTCTCCTGTGACCAACTGAGTCCTGGGCTGCATCAAAAGAAGTGTTGCCATCAGGTCAAGGGAGCTGATTCTTCCCCTTTATTCCAGCCTTGTGAAAGCCCACCTGGAGTCCTGTGTCCAGTTCTGGAATCTCAAACTTAAAAAGGAGATGGAACTGTTAAAGTGGGTCCAGAGGAGGCCACAAAGGTGATGCGAGGGTTGGAGCACCTCTGCTATGAGCACAGGCTGAAAGAGTTGGGATTGATCAGCCTGGAGAAGAGAAGGCTCCGGGGAGATCTCAGAGGAGCCTCCCAGTGCTGAAAGGGGCTCCAGGAAAGCTGGGGAGGGGCTTTTCCCAAGGGCCTGGAGTGACAGGATGAGGGGGAACGGCTTTAAATTGGAAGGGGGAAGATTTAGATTGGACATTAGGAAGAAATTCTTCCCACTAAGGGTGGGGAGGCCCTGGCCCAGGGTGCCCAGAGCAGTGGTGGCTGCCCCATCCCTGGAGGTGTTCCAGGCCAGGTTGGATGGGGCTTGGAGCCCCCTGATGCAGTGGGAGGTGTCCCTGCCCATGGCAGGAGGTTGGAACTGGATGGGCTTTAAGATCCCTTCTAACCCAAAACATTCCATGATTCTATGATTTAATATTATTAAAATCTGAAATAGCTGTGTAATGGGGCTTTAATGCGTGCTTCTGGATGCAAGAGTACTTGAAATGTCTACAAGATTGGTTTATATGAGGCATAAAACCAACTGCTGGAGTATACAAACGACATTCAGCTGGTTTTTCTGTTCTCATTCTCGCAGCGCTCCCGGAAGTGGACCCATGTTCAGAACCACCACGGTCGCTGTGGATGAGGAAGGTGGAGATGATGACGATTCTGCAGCCAACAGCAGCTCTTTCATCCAGACGACTTCTGGCCAAGCTACAGAATCGGACAGAGGTTTCCTAAACATCGGACAAGTCGGTGGCGCTGTTACGCCAGGCCAAATGCCCACCCAGAGTGCGCAGGCAATCAGCTTTGGCATCAAGAGTGCTTTGGGAACTCCACTGCAGAAGATAGGTGTGTCGTTTTCATTTGCCAAGAAGACTCCAGTGAAGCTTGAGACCATAGCTTCCGTTTTCAAGGACCACGTGGAAGAATCGAGTTCTGCAGATGGAGCAAAAGGTGATGAGAAAGGGTCTTCAGATGCAGGGAGCCTGCAGAAATCTGGCGAGGGTGAAAGCGCAGGTAATTCTGATAGCAAGGCAGAGGAGGATGACCCACACGACAAAGACAGTGGGTCTCTAGCCACGACGTTATCTAAACTAAAGAAGATGCGGCGAGAAGACGGAGCGATGGCAGTTGAACCGGAGTACTATCACTATATTCCCCCAGCCCATTGTAAAGTGAAGCCTAATTTTCAATTCTTGCTTTTCATGAAGTCTACGGAACAAATGGAAGCTGAAAATGTGAATAAAAAAACCACCCATGAAGCTAAAAAGGGCAGTTCTCCAAAACCCAAACCCGGCAAGCACGCGGAGAAGGCTGCCGATAGCACGGGGCAGCAGAAGGAGCAAAGCACTACTGAAACTGCAGCTCAGCAGAGCAAAACAGATGTAAAAGAAGGCCTAGAAAATGTGACTGCACAGGAAAGCAAGCACCTTGCAGAGAGCAGCCCCCCTGAGCCAGATATGGCTAAAGAAATCGCTCAGCCTGCCCTAAGCTGTAAAGATGTTGCTGAAGGACCAAAGCATCCGACAGGACCTTTTTTTCCCGTTTTGAGTAAAGATGAGAGCACAACTCTCCAGTGGCCTTCGGAGCTACTCATATTTACCAAAGCAGAACCATCGGTTTCGTACAGTTGTAACCCCCTGTATTTTGATTTCAAGCTCTCTCGCAACAAAGATGCTAAAGGTAAAGAGAAACCCAAGGATCCAGGGAGTCTTTGTAAAGAAAATATTCAGGGCACAGACTCTGGTGAGGTGAGCAAAACCAAGGAGGCAGAAAGTGTAGCCAACAGTTCTGCTCTGAAAATGGAAAGCAAATGTCTGTCCGGTTGTGGCTCCCAGAACAAGCAGGAGTCTGGTTTGATAAGCATTGGTAAGGGCGAGGGAGAGGACAGCAGTAAAAGCATAACCGGTAAGAATAAATCTGGGAGATCCCATAAACACAAAAAGAAAAAGAAGCACAAAAAGTCCAGCAAACACAAACGGAAACACAAGGAGGAAGCTGAGGAGAAGGGCCGGAAGACTGACCTGGGGGAAGAGAAACCCAAGAAACGGAGAAGACACAGACACAAAAAAGGTAAATCCTGCCTTTCTAACGAATCGGAACGAGGGGTAAAACCTGAGGTGTCTGAAGATTGTAGCCACTTCCAGAAGAAGAAGCGGTTCTCTCAGGAGTCCCAGAGGAAGTCTCTGTCTGCTGAAGAGGGAGGCAGCGGTAAAAAAGAGGATGGTGGTAACTCCTGCCAAGAGCATGGCAGCAAAAGGCACAAGGCCGAGCTGCAGCAGTTGCCTGCCTTGAGGAGACGGTGTTTGGGTGCCTCCCTGGGCAGGACCAGCCGCAGGAGCCGGCAGAGCAGCGGGGACTACGACAGCGACGAGGGCCCTCACAGGAAGCACTGCCAACAGAAATCCCCATCGCAGTACAGCGACGATTATGACTCTGGCAGCGACCACTCCAGGAGCCGCTCCAGATCGGGGCGGACGCACTCCTCTCGTAGGTCCTATTCGACCAGCTCTGATGCCTCCTCGGACCACAGCCGGTACAGCCGGCGGAGAAGCTACTCAGATGATAGCTACAGCGATTACAGTGACCGCTCAAGGTGCCATTCAAAGCGGTCCCATGACTCGGAGGATGACTCAGACTACAACAATCGCAGATCAAAGCGGCGCAAGTACTCCTCTTCGGAAGATGACTACAGTTCGAGTCGGAGCAGGTCGAGGAGTCGGAGCAGGAGCCGAACCCACCCTCGAGGTAGGTCAAGAACAAGGAGCCGGGGCAGAACTCGCAGCAGCAGCTGCAGCCGCAGTCGAAGCAAGAGGAGAAGCCGGAGCGGAACGGGTCACAGCTGGAAACGGAGCCGCAGCTACAGCAGGGATCGCAGCCGCAGCGCGAGGAGCCACTCGCAGAGGTCTCTCTCACGAAAGGGCTCTCGAGGCCACGAGAGCCCTGAAGAGAGGAGATCCGGGAGAAGAGACTTCATCAGGTCCAAAATCTATCGCTCACAATCTCCTCACTACTTCCGGACAGGTCGAGGTGAAGGATCATCGTTGAAGAAAGAGGAAGGGAAAGGAGAGGATCTGAAAGAATCTGGCTCGCTCTCCCAAAACAGCAGCAGCTCTGGCACAGGGAGGGCTTCAGAAGGCGACTGCAGTCCAGAGGAGAGAAACTCCGTCACTGCAAAGCTTCTCCTGGAAAAGGTTCAGTCCAGGAAGGTTGAGAAGAAGCCCTGTGTCACTGACGAGATGCTGGCAGGGACAAACAAGGTGGGCATAAAGCTCAAAGATCCTCCCCAGGGCTACTTTGGCCCAAAACTTCCTCCTTCCTTAGGCAACAAACCTGTTCTCCCCTTAATTGGGAAATTGCCAACTGTTCGAAAACCAAATGCCAAAAGATATGAAGAGTCTGGCTTGGAGAGAGGTGAGGAGCAAGAGCTGTCGGATTCTGAGGATGCTTCCCAAGGTATTGAGGAGGCTCCGTTGGCCGGCCAGTCTCTCCTGGAAGATGTGGTGATGGTAGCACAGGACAAACCTCTGGATGAGCAGAAACGTGACGACCCTGCCGTGGCAATGCCGTCCATTCCCCTCGAAGCACCGGCGCTCCCTGAGTGCTTCGGTTCTGGAGATCTGGTCATGCCACACAACTTCCTCTCGGATCCAAGCGATGGTGATGGGCTGGAACCTATGGATGGGGGCAGCCAGGCAGTCCCAGTAGAAACCAGTATGATGCCCTTGGTTCCAGATGTCGAGCACTTTCCTGGCTACGTGCCTCAGGGCGGGGAGCCGAGCATCGAAGGGGATCGGGATGGAGGAGAGGACTCCTCTCTAGCGCCGCTGGAGAGCCAGCCGATCACTTTTACACCCGAAGAGATGGAGAAGTACAGTAAGCTGCAGCAGGCTGCTCAGCAGCACATCCAGCAGCAGCTTCTGGCAAAGCAGGTCAAGGCCTTTCCCGCCTCGGCGGCCCTTGCGCCAGCAGCGCCCGCTCTGCAGCCCATCCACATCCAGCAGCCGGCGGCAGCCTCTGCCACCTCTATCACCACGGTGCAGCACGCCATCCTGCAGCACCACGCCGCCGCGGCCGCCGCCGCCATCGGCATTCACCCTCACCCTCATCCGCAGCCCCTCGCTCAGGTTCATCACATACCCCAGCCCCACCTGACGCCCATTTCCTTATCCCACTTGACCCACTCGATTATTCCAGGCCACCCTGCCACCTTCCTCGCCAGCCACCCCATCCACATCATTCCGGCGTCTGCCATCCATCCGGGCCCCTTCACTTTCCACCCGGTTCCTCACGCTCTTTACCCAACGCTCCTCGCTCCGCGCCCCGCTGCTGCTGCAGCCGCCACGGCGTTGCATCTTCACCCTCTGCTGCACCCCATTTTCTCAGGACAGGACTTGCAGCACCCGCCCAGTCACGGCACATGAAGGACACAATGAAGAAACCTCGGAGGGAGGAGAAGATTTTACAGTTTGGGAAGGGGTTGAAGTCGATCCAGCTGGAAAGGTGAGGCCTGGGAAATTTCTTTCACTCTTTAGCAGCAGAAGAAGCTGAAGGCTGGAGGGCTGGGTCGGTTCATAAACGTCGTGTAGATCTGCTTCCAGGGCCTCCGATCCCCGGCTCCTCCGTGCACGTAGCAGCACTGTCCTTCCAGAACCATTTCACGTGTAGAGCAGCAAAACTCTTACACTTGGTCATCTTCCTTCTGCCGCCTTGTAAATGATAAATGAGGTTTCATACACACTACTTGGTCTCTAAAAATCCTTTTAATGAGGTCGTTAATTAAAATAGTCAGCATGATCGAATCCGGCTTGTAATCGGCAATGAAACATTCAGTACCTGACAGCTGTGGATCCCAGCAGGACACGGATGGAAGGGCCAGTACTGGTTGTCAGGTGTTACAGGAGATTCCTTGGCACCCTGTTCCTGCATAGCTGGGCTTTTTCTTGCTCTGAGCAGCAAGGCTGGAAGTGAGATCTCACCGAGGAGCCGACCCTTCATCCTGCATCCTCCTGCGTGGGCACTGCACCTCGGCGCCTTCCTGATTGATATCCTGGAGTGGAGAGGAGGTTCTCGGCTTGGGGTCGATGATTTCAGTCTGGGCTTTGACCACTGTTCTCCTGGGGAGGGGGAATAATATCCCTCTGACTTCCATCTCTTGTGGCGGTGGGAGAGAAGCACTCGGATGAGCCAGAGAGGAGAAATCCCTTTAGGAATTGAAGCAATACAGAGGACTGGGAGCAGCTGGGTATGTAAAGTGTCTTCTTTCCTCTGTGATACTGATGGTTTCCTTATTAATTTATAGGTTTTGGGGTTGGTTTTGTTTGTTTTTTCTTTTTTTTAAAAAAAAAATGTAAAGAATTGCACTGAACTCTGTAAACAAAGATGCTGCTTTTTGTAGCTCGGATACAAAGGTTACATTTGTAGTATACTGCAATAATATTTTTTACAGCCAGTTCTCTCCGTGGTACTCGTCCTGGTGGCTTCTGTGTAAATATGTTTGCTGTAGGTGAGACAAAAAACACTTGTAAAGGTTCAACTTTATAGTTTCAGCTAGACGCAAAAACGACTCGGCATGTATATTTTACCAAGCTCATGTATTTTTGAAGTTTTTATGTACTATAAAATGTAAAAAGGACAAAAAAAAAGGAAAAAGAAGAATTTTCATTTTGCAGAAGAGAAAACCACGTGTGGCTCGGGCTCGGCGAGGGAACAGCGTTGCGCTGGAGCGCAGGGTGGCTGTGGCCTCGCTCCCCGGCTTTGCGAAGCAGCTGCCCCATAGGAATTGGCACAGGAGGCAGGAATTCAGGATGTCTCCGGAGTATGAAAATACCCCTTTTGTTTTTCTTTTCTCCCCACCCCCGGGTTTGGAGCGGTGATTGGCAGGTGCCTGCCTGGCTGTGTGGTCCTCCTGGTGAAGGAAGAGCCTTTCAGCCGTAACCGTTGGCCATTGTGTGTGCAGGGAGAGGTGGTTCAGGACTGATCCCTTGAGGCTGTGCCTGCCCATCGTGTTCCATAAGGGGTTTCTCTCCCAGTGATGCTCCCTAAGGGATGGCCGTTTCCAGCGTTGGCTGCAGATAACACTAACCTTGGGGGTTGCTCCATCCACAAGCTCTTCCCCTCCCTCCAGGACAAGTCTCTGCTGTCCCCACTGCCCTGGGTGTTCCAGGTTTGGGTCCTCCTCGGATTAGAGCATTCTGGGGGCACCTTAGGGTGCTGTTAGAGCCACTCCTGCCTCCCACACCAGGCAGGATTGGGCCCGAGGGGACACAGAGCCCTTCCCCATCCTCTCCCAAGAACCAAGAGGCAGAAACTCAATGGATCAAAAACCTGAGCTTCCTCACTCCTTGACGAGAAAGTTTGCATTTGAGCAGGTGGGACTGAAACACAACTGTCAAAAAAGGGACTCAATTCCTCTGTAAATAATGAACAGAATACAGTATTAACGTCTCAGTGCTGAGCTTCGTTAGCTTCTAGATCCAAAAACGCGTGTTCCGGCACCCTTCACGCTGCAAGTCAGGGGGGTTTGACTTCCAGACTAGTGCTACAAATAATTAACCTGTCATTACTTAACGAGCATAAACAGACTGTATTTAACTTTGTCACATAAGATATATATATAAATATATATATATGCTGTAAAATGAGGGGAAAGAACCTTTCTAATAAACCAATGATTTGTGGAAGGATGTGTCGTTGTGTGACATGACGCGGAGATGCTGCAGATCATTGTGCTGTAGCCCAGGGCCCTCTTTTTCCTCAAATAACACCATTTGATGCTCGGTTCGTCGAGCAAAACTACTTTTCACTGGAATACTTTGCTCAGAAGACACTGAGCTGGATGCAAAGGACGTTACGTTGAGTCAGAGCCCTTACCGTGCAAAGTGGACCCCTACAGATGCGCCGAGTGCTCGGGGTGAGGAGCAGCAGCAGCCTCTGCTTTCTCAACTAAAGGTGTGGTTTGGTTAAAGGGAGAAAATCCCAACACCCTCCTGTGGCCAGGGATGGGGTACAGGGTGTCTCCCCTTCTGGGTGGCCCCGGGTTGGGTGTGGGAATGGTGGTGTGGAAATGGTAGAGGGAATTCAGTAATCAGATGGGGGAAATAGAATTGCCTTAAAGTGTTTCAGTGTGGATTTTGACTGGGTTTGGATGCTGCCACCGGCCTGGCAAGAACCCTCCAACAGCTGCCCCTGGGTGTACGTCCTGGTCCTCTGCCACGGAGATGGAGCTCAGCCCTTCCCACTGTTCAAAGCCCGACAGCCCGCGCTTGGCCCCAGCTTTGGGCTCATCCCACCACTTTTCCGATTGCAGCTGCTCCCTGGCTGCCAAGAGGCTTCAGCCACCTTCCAGCTGCTCCAAGCCTCCAGCCCTGGCACTGGGGGCTGCATCCCCACTGCATCACTGCAGGGACCACCTTGCGCCCTCCGGGGAGCCCAGGAGGCTGCAGCCACCCCCCCCCACCCCCCCCCCATCCCTGCCTCACTTCCCACCCTCAGCCTTTTTGTTCTGGGACCGCTCCTGTTTCTGTGCAGATTAAAGGGATGAAAACCCTGTTTCCACGTGGGGGTTGGCTCGCAGCAAGGTGCTCCAGTGCCTCTCCCTGGCACCGGCTCCAGATGGGCAAGAGGAGCCCCCAGCACCTTGAGTGGCCTTAATTGAGTGGGTTTACATTAACTTTGCAAGTGGGTTAAACCGGAGAGGATGCGGGTTTGGCCGAGTGGCTCCCACAGCCCTCACGGCAGGGCTGGGCACCAGCGGCCACCGAGACCCAACTTGGCATTGCCGGGAGCCTCCGCCGAGGACAAGGAGCTCCCTTGTTTGCTTGGCCGTGGGCTGTCCCCAGGCCTTGGCACCCATTCCCCTGCCCTGGCACCTGTCCCCTTGCCTTGGCATCCATCCCTTTGCCAGAGCTGTAGCCCTGCACAGCACCAGTGCTGGGTGGCTGCGATGCCCCAGTCCTGCTCCCTCCCCAGGGAGGGTTGAGGGTGACCCTGCCCTGGAGAAGGGGAGCTGTTTTGGTGGCCATGCCCAATGCCAGGTGTCCCCCACCCCATGTCTGCTTGACCCCGTGATGCAGGGGACCTTGGTGAGAGCGGATGGGGCCCCTGCGCCCTGCTCCATCCCCCCTCCTCGCTGTGCTTCCGCTGGTGGGACCGCAGCTGCCTGCACCCCATGATAGCCACCCTGTGGCTGGGGGGGGGGGGCTGGGTTCGACCTCGGCCTCTGGTGGAAGGAGAGTGATGGGTGCAGGCGGTTGTGCCACTTCCCACCATGGCTGCGTCCCCTCCAACCTTCACCGTGTCCCCGATGGCATTGCCATCTCCTGCCCCTGGCTCTGCCAGCCAGGCTGGATTCCTCCATCCTTAGGCAGCAGCAGCGCTGCACCCTTGCACCCCTGCATCCCTGCACCCCCGCATCCTCACACCCCGCATCCCTGCACCCCCGCATCCTCACACCCCTGCATCCCTTCCTCCCTGCATCCCTGCACCCCCACATCCTCACATCCCGCATCCCTGCACCCCCACATCCTCACACCCCTGCATCCCTTCCTCCCTGCATCCCTGCCCCCTGGTAGGAGTGGTTGTGCGGGTGGGGGGTCCCTTCCTGTGTCCCCCATACGCAGCTGCATCCCCTGAGATAAGGGGGGGACACCCAGGACAGGCTGTTCCGGGCTGTTCCACATTTCGGGTTGGTGATGGGAGCTGCTGCCCCGCTCCAGGCTCTGCTGCTCCTGGGGGGGCTCTGCTCAGCCCCCACCCTGGGGCTCCTCCAGGACGACCCCGCTTTGTACAAGGGACCCCCTGAAAGCTACTTCGGCTTCGCCCTGGATTTCCACATGGCCAACGGCAGGTAGGGAGACACGGGGGTGCCGGGGCTGGCACTGCACCCGTACCCCCACCCTGACACCCGCTGTGCCCCCCCAGTCCCAGCGTGGCCGTGGGGGCCCCCCGTGCCAACACCTCCCAGGCCGGTGTGACTCAGCCTGGCGCTGTCTTCCTGTGCTCCTGGCCCCCTGGCAAAGGCGAGACCCCCTGCCAACCCCTCCACATCGACACTGCGGGTGCGTGGGCGCTGTGGGGGGTGCTGGGTGGGTGCGGGGGGGCACCAGCCTGGCACGCTCCCCCTCTTCCAATCCCCCAGGAGATGAGACTGAGACCCAGAACACCTTGAAGCTCCGCACCTACAAGTCGCACCAGTGGCTGGGGGCATCCGTGACCAGCTGGAAGGGTAAACTGGTGGTGGGTTCTCCCATACTATCCCCACTCCCATCCCGTCCCCATCTCCATCCCATCTTGTCCCCATGCCCACCCTGTCCTTATCCCTATCCTCAACCTCGCTGCCATCCCATCCCTGTCCCTATTCCTGTCCCATCCCTGTCCCTATCACATCCCATCCCAGTTGCCATCCCATCCACTCCCATCCCATCCCTATCCCTGTACATCTCCCCAACCCTGTCCCTGTTCCCATCCCCATCCCATCTCATCCCATCCTTGTCCCCATCCCTATCCCTGTCACCATATCTGTCCCCATCCCATCCCTGTCCCCACCTCTCTCCCCCACTCCATCCCATCCCCATCCCATCCCCATCCCCATCCCCATCCCCATTCCCATTCCCATCCCATCCCATCCCATCCCATCCCATCCCATCCCCATCCCCATCCCCATCCCCATCCCATCTCATCCCATCCTTGTCCCCATCCCTATCCCTGTCACCATCTCTGTCCCCATCCCATCCCTGTCCCCACCTCTCTCCCCCACTCCATCCCATCCCCATCCCATCCCCATCCCCATCCCATCCCATCCCAATCCCCATCCCCATCCCCATTCCCATCCCATCCCATCCCATCCCATCCCATCCCATCCCATCCCATCCCATCCCATCCCAATCCCCATCCCCATCCCCATCCCCATCCCCATCCCCATCCCATCCCAATCCCCATCCCCATCCCCATCCCATCCCATCCCATCCCATCCCATCCCATCCCATGCCATCCCACCCCATCCCTGTGCCCAGGCCTGTGCCCCGCTGCAGCACTGGAACGCGATGGATGGGCAGCAGGAGGCTTTCCGCACCCCGACGGGCACCTGCTTTGTGGGTGCCCCAGGGCTGCGTCACGTGGCGTGGTACTCGCCGTGCCGTGACCAGCTCATGGCCAGCACCTACAGGCAGAGCTACTACGGTGAGGGGGGGGCCAGGGGGGGACCATGGGTGCCCCCCAGCCCCGTCGCTCTGACCCTGCCCTGTGCCCGCAGCCTACGACAGGCGCTACTGCGAGCTCGGCTTCAGCGCAGCCGTCACCAGGGTGAGACGGGGGCTGGGGGGGCCGCGCGGTGCCCCTGGGGTGCAATTAACGGCTTTAAATTGGACGAGGGAAGATTTAGGTTGGACATCGGGAAGAAATTCTTCATGAGGGGGGGTGGGGGGGCCCTGGCCCAGGGTGCCCAGAGCAGTGGTGGCTGCCCCATCCCTGGAGGTGTTCAAGGCCAGACTGGATGGGGCTTGGAGCCCCCTGATGCAGTGGGAGGTGTCCCTGCCCATGGCAGGGGGTGGCACTGGATGGGCTTTGAGGTCCCTTCCAACCCAAACCACTCCATGGTTCCATGATTCTATGCAGAAGCTGTGGCTGGGGTGGTACCCGGGTGTTGGGGTGGGGATGCCAGGGTGAGGAATGCTGGAGTGGGGATGTTGGGAGGGGGATGCTGGGATGAGAGTGTTGGGGCAGGGGATGCTGGAGTGGGTGTGCCAAGGAAGGGGATGCTTGGGTGGGGGATGCTGGGGAAGGAGATACTGGTATGGGGGTGCCAGTATGGGAGATGCCAGGGTGGGAGATGCTGGGATGAGGGTGTTGGGGTGGGGGATGCCCAGGATGGGAGGGGGTGTTGGGAGAGAAGGTGTCAGAGTGAGGGTGTTGGGGTGGGGGATGCTGAGGTGGGAGGTGTTGGGATTTGGGATGCCGGGGTGGAGGGTGCTGGGCTGGGGAATTCTGGATGGGAGGATATTGGGGTGGGGGATCCCAGGGTGGGAGGTGCCAGGGAGGGGGGTGCCTCAGGGTGGATGCTAACACCAGCTCTTCCTGCAGGATGGCACATTGGTGCTGGGTGCCCCTGGCGGGTACTACTTCATGGGTGAGTCCTGCCCAAGGGCACTGCCACCCAGGCTGGCTGATTTCAGGTGCTCCCCTTTGGGTGGGCACTTGTGGGGGTACCCCATCCCTGGAGGTGTCCAAGGCGAGGCTGGATGGGGCTTGGAACCCCCTGATGCAGTGGGAGGTGTCCCTGCCCGTGGCAGAGGGTGGCACTGGGTGGGCTTTGAGGTCCCTTCCAACCCAACCCATCCTGGTAGTCAGTCACACCGAGGGTGTTGGCCAAACCCTTCTGGAATGTTGTCAGGCTGTGACTGCTTCCCTGGGAGCTGTGCCAGGGCTCCACCACCCTCTGGGGGAAGAACCTTCTCCTCCTGTCCAACCTCACCCTCCCCTGGCACCCCCAGGGCTCCTGTACTCAGTGGAGGTTGATGCCATCCTCAGCCGGTTCCAGGACGAGTCCCTGCTGTGGCCGGGGCGCCCCGGGCGCCCCACGGAAGAGCAGATAACAACGGAGTCCGAGGATGGGTACCGGGGTGAGCACTGGGGGCACCCGGCCCCACAGCCGCCTCGTGCCAGGGCACAGCGGGGTCACCAGTGCCCATGTCCCTGCAGGGTACTCGGTGGCCGTGGGCGAGTTCGATGATGATCCCAAAACCAAAGGTACGGCCAAGTGGGCACCTGGTACAGGGCGGTGGGGTGGGGGCACACAGACCCTGGGACACCCCAGGGACCAGAGTCCTGTCTGCCCCTCTGCCCCCATGCCACCCCCCCAGTGCCAGGTGTCACCCCTGTGCCCACCCCAGCAATAGGGTCATCTCTGTGCCCCCATGACTACTCCGGTGACAGGGGTTATGCTGTGCCCACCCCAGTTCTAGGGGTCATCTCAATGTCCCCATGCCCACGCCAGAGCTGAGGGTCATCCCTGTGCCCACCCCAGTGCCAGGGGTCACCTCTGTGTCCCCCTGCCCACCTCAGAGCTGAGGGTCATTTCAGTGCCCACCCCAGTGACAGGGGTTACATCTGTGCCCATCCTAGTACTGGGGGTGGCCCGGTGCCCACCTCGGTGCCAGGATGAGGGCACTCAGGGCTCTCATCCCCTGCAGAGTTCGTCGTGGGGGTCCCCAACAAGAGCAACACGAGGGGCGAGGTGAGCAGTGGCGATGCCCGGGGTGTGAGGGTGCCCGGGGTGTGAGGGTACCCGGGGTGTGAGAGCGCCTGGGGTGTGGGGGTACCTGGGATGTAGGGGTGCCCAGTGAAGGGGTCACCCTGGGGTGGCACCCCCAGACAGGGATGGTGGCAGGGCCTGACGCTGCTCCCGCAGGTCGAGATCTTCAGTGCGGGGAGCACCCTGCGCCAGCTGCAGGGCATCACCAGCGAGCAGGTACCCCCACCCCATGGCACCCTCACCACTCCCTACCTCCACGTCCCACCCCCCAGCCTCCTGCCTCAATGCCCATCACCCCATGGCACCCCCAGACCCTGCCCCACTGCCCTGCCCCCCTCCTGTCACCCCATGGTACCCCCAACATCCTGGACTGACAGCCCCAGCACCCCCTGCCCCCAGCACCCATGTGCCAACCCCCCTGGCCCCAATGCCCCACTGCCCTGCCACCCCACACACCCACTGCCCCCAGCACCCATGTGCCACCCCCCAGCCCCCTGCCCCACAACCTCACCACCCCCAGTGCCTTTCCCAGTGCCCCCAGTGCCCCCCTTATGCCACTGCCCCCCTGCAGCCCCCCGTGGCTCCCTGCTGCCCGCTGCCCCCCTGCCCATCACCCTACCACCCCCAGCACCCAATTGCTCCCCTTCATCCCCCCCACCCCCATCACCCAGCGCACCCCATGGTGCCCCCAGCATGACCTCCCCTCATTGTCCCCATGGGTGCCACCCCCTTCCCAGGTGGCATCGTACTTTGGGCACGCGGTGGCCGTGGCTGATGTCAACGGGGACGGGTGAGAACCAGAACCACCCCCCCAAACCCCAGGGTGATGCCACCTTGCCTGCCCCCTCGGCTGCCCCCAGGCCCCCAGCCTGGGGTCACTGACCCCGTGCTGGGCACAGGCAGGACGATGTGCTGGTGGGTGCCCCCCTCTTCATGGCGCGACAGCCCGACGGGCAGCGCAGCGAGGTGGGGCGCCTCTACCTCTACCTGTGGGGGAGGGCACGGACCTTCATCCAGACCCCCCAGACCCTGACGGGCACCCACCCCTACGGCCGCTTCGCCGCTGCCATTGCCAGCCTTGGCGACCAGGACAAGGATGGCTATGATGGTAACAGCAGCCTGGCAAGGAGGGCATGGGCATGGGGACGGTGGCTGTGCCAGGGGAAGTGACCCCCCAGTGCCCAGTCAAACCCCTGGGGAAACTGAGACAGGTGGGGATGATGGGATGGGGATGCCAAGGTTGGGATGCCAGGGTGGGGATGGGAATGACAATGCTGGGATGTGGATGCCAGGGTGGGGATGTTGGGGTGGGGATGTCAGGATAGGGATGCCAGGGTGGGGATGCCAGAGTGGAGACACTGCAACAGGGATGCCAGGATGGGGATGCCAAGGTGAGGATGGAAATGGGGATGCCAGGGTGGAGGGTGCTGGGATGGGGATGCCAGGATGGAGATGGCAATGGGAAGCTGGGATAGGGATGCTGGGACGGGGATGCCAGGGTGAGGATGGCAATGGGGATACTGGGATGGGAATGCCATGGTGGGGAAGCCATGGTGGGGATGCACCTGGTGGGTGTTCATGTCCCCCGTGTCCCCAGACGTGGCCGTGGGTGCCCCGTTTGGGGGTGATGGTGGCAGCGGGCAGGTCTTCATCTTCCGTGGGCAGAGCGAGGGTTTGATGCCAGTGCCCACCCAGCGCCTCGACAGCCCTTTCGCCGGCCCAGCCGCCTTTGGCTTCGCCCTGCGCGGTGCCACCGACCTGGATGGCAACGGCTATGCTGGTATGGCCCTTCTGAATGGCCACCGCGGTGCCACCCTGGTGCCACCATCCATCACCAACCCCTGCTTGTCCCCACAGATCTGCTGGTGGGGGCGTACGGGGTGGCCAAGGTGGCCGTGTACCAGTGAGTGCCCGTCCCAGGCTCCGGTGGCAGCAAGGCCAGGGGGGCTGTGCCCAAGGCTGCCAACACCTTAGCTGTGTCCCCATGTCCCAGGGGACAGCCCGTGGTGGTGGCACGGACCCAGCTGAGCGTCCCCGACGGGCTGAACCCCGACGTCCTGGCGTGTGTCCTGCCTGGCTCCAGTGCCCGCGTCAGCTGGTGAGCTGGGGGGGCACCACCCTGGGCCACCAATGCTGTGGGGCCACCACCAGCATGGGGACATCCCTGGCATGGGGACGTGGCCCTGGGGATGGCAGCAGGTCCCTGAGCACCCCTGGGCACTGTCCCCTCGCAGCTTCCCCGTGGTGCTGTGCGTCAGCGTTACCGGCCAGAGCGTCCCCCAGGACATCCGTGAGTGCCAGTGTCACCCAGAAGGGGACAAGGGCCACCACTGGGATGTCACCGGGGATGTCACCAGTGCCATGTGTCCCCCTGCCAGGCCTCGACGCGGAGCTGCAGTTGGACCGGCTGAAGCCCAGGCTGTCCCGGCGGGTCCTGCTGCTGCAGGGCCACCAGCCGTCCTGGCACGAGGAGATGACCCTGACCCCGGGGACACCCCCCCAGTGCCGCAACCTCACCGCATACCTGAGGGTACGGGCACAGTGCCAGCGCGGGCTGGCACAGCTGGGGACAGGGGTGGAGATGGTGGCATCTCCAGCTGGGATGGGAACAGGGATGGGGACGGAGGTGTCCCCAGTCCAAGAGAGTGGGGGACCAGGGTTGGGGCAGGGCTGGGACAGTGGCACCTGGGGACACTGATGTGCCAGGGGGTCTCTGTTCCAGGATGCGGCCGAGTTCAAGGACAAGCTGAGCGCGGTGGCACTGAGCCTCAGCCTGGCACTGCCCGGGCGGGGCCTGGTGCTCTATGGGGACACCCTGGTGCAGGCACAGGTAGGGGGGACAGGGCTGTCTCCAGGGTCCCCAGTCCCTTCTGGAACACGGTCCCTGCCCTCCCTCTGTCCCCAAGGCTCCTGGGGGATGTCACCTGCCCCCTGGTGGCCCTGCTCCCTCCCAGGGTTGTCCCTCCAGCGTGTCCCCCCTCCCCGACCCCCTGCCACCTCACTGTCCCCAGTCCCCCCTGGGATGTGCCCCTAGTCCCCCTCTACTGTTCCCAGAGTCCCCTGGGATGTCGCCCCACTGTCCTCCCCAGTCCCCCCACTGTCCCCAGTTGCCCCCCGGGGTGTTACCCCCACTGTCCCCAGTCCCCTCGAGATGTCCCCCAGTCCCCCACTGTCCCCCACTGTCCCCCGTTCCCCCTGGGATGTGTCACCCACCCACCCTGCTGTCCCCACTCCCCCCTGGCATGTCCCCTAGTCCCCCCCTGTCCCAAGCCCCCCCCTCCGGGATGTCCCCTCTGCACACCCTGTTGTCCCCAGTGACTGCCCCCCCTACATCACCCCTGTCCCCTGTGTCCCCCCGTGTCCCCCCATCCCAGACCCACCTCATCCTGGAGGATTGCGGCGAGGACAACCTCTGCGTCCCCGACCTCCGCTTGGCCGCCCACACGTGAGCTCCCACCCGGGCGAGGGGGGTGCCCGGTGCCACCCTGGGGTGCTCAGACCTGTCCCCCCATGTCCCCCCGTGTCCCCTCAGGCCCAGCCGGCGGCTGCTGGTGGGGGCGGAGGCCACGCTGCGTCTGCGCGCCCACGCCGAGAACGCGGGCGAGGGGGCCTTCGAGGCCGAGCTGAGGGTGCAGCTGCCCCCTGGCACCCACTACCAGGCGGCACGAAGCACCATCCCGGTGGGTGCCCAGGGGGCTCTTGGTGGCCACCATCCTCCGTGTGGTTGCCTCGTGGTGATGGGTCTCGGGGATGGGGGGAGATCCCACTCTGCCCTTGGTTGCCACCATCCTCCATGTGGTTTCTTGATGGTGATGGGTGCCCAGCAGTGGTGGATGCCAGGGACACCTGGGCCTGGGGGCTCACACCCTGCTCTTGGTGTCCACCATCTGCCATGTGGTTGCTTCGTGGTGATGGGTGCCAAGGGGTGCCCTGGTTGGGGGAGGGGGCTAATGCCCTGTCCTTGGTGTCCATCACCCTCCATGTGGTGCCCAGTAATGACAGGTGCCCAGAGGTGATGGGGTGCCAGGAGGAGGTAGGGGCTTTCACCCCACCCTTGGTGGCCACCATCCTCCTTGTGGGTGCCCAGAGGTGATGGGTGCCAGGGAGTACCGGGGGAAGTAGGGTGGGGGGTGGCTCAAACTCTGCCCTTGGACCAGGGTGGTCCCTCGTCCCCAAGGTGGTTGGCACATGGAGGGGGTCCCTCGTGTCACCTCCCCGTGCCCCCACCCTGCAGGGGCAGGAGAAGCTGAGCTGCAACCCCAGGAAGGAGAACGGGACCCACGTGGTGCTCTGCGAGCTGGGCAACCCCATGAAAGCAGGTGCCCAGGTGAGGCGCGGTGGGGTCCCATCACCGTGGCGTCTGGGCTGGGCACGGCCAGCGGTGGGAAGTCACCCACCCACCCTCCTGCCACCCCCCCAGATCACTGTGGACATGGAGCTGAGCGTGTCTGGGCTGGAGGACATGGGAGATGCCATCACCTTCCAGCTCCAGCTGCGGAGGTGACACCGTAACAACCCCTTGTCCCCTGCTGGCAGCTGGGCACCTGGGACTTGGTGGCCTCTGTGTCCCCAAACTCACCCTAACGTGTGCCCACAGCAAGAACAGCCCCAGCCCTGCCAATGCGTCGGTGACGGTGCCCGTGGAGGTGCAGGCGGAGATGGAGCTGCGAGGGTGAGGCTCTGGGGGTCACGGGGGACCTGGGGAGGGGACATGAGGGGACACCGACCCCTCTCTCCCACCAGCAACTCCCTGCCTGCCACCATGGTGCTGCCCACGAGCTGGCACAGGGTGGAGGGCAGCCAGCGGCTCGAGGACCATGGCATCGGACTGGAGCATGTATACCAGGTAGGGTGGGCACCCATGGGTGCTGCGGGGCAGTCACCTCTGTGCCCCCCCTGGTGTCACCTCACTGTCCTCCCCCCAGCTCCACAACAAGGGTCCCAGCACGGTCAGCGGGGTCACCTTGCGTCTCGCCGTCCCCACCCAGCTGGGTGGCCGCGTCCTGCTCTACCTGCTGGAGTTGGGCACCGAGGGTGGCATGAGCTGTGCCAACCTGTCCAGCCTCAGCACCCGCCAGGTGGGTGCTGCTGCTGGGGATCTGCGTGGGGGTCATGGTGACGTCCCACCACCTTTTTTTTTGAGTCCTGTGTCCCCAACTTAAGAAGGAGCTGGAGCTGTTGGGGGGGGGGGGTGAAAACACGGGGTGAAAGGGCCATCAGACTCCTGGAGGGCACCCAGGGGAGGGCACGGAGCTGGCAAAGGGTCTGGAGGGGGAGTAGGAGGAGAGGCTGAAGGCGCCGGGTCTGCTCAGCCTGGAGGAGACCTAGGAGGGACCTCATCGTGCTCTGCAGCTTCCTCACACGGGGAGGAGGAGGAGCAGACGCTGAGCTCCTTTCTGGTGCCCAAGGACAGGACCCCAGGGAATGGCAGGAAGGTGCCAGGGGAGGGTGAGGTTGGACATCAGGAAAAGGTTCTTCCCCCAGAGGGTGGTGGAGCACTGGAACAGCTCCCAGGGAAGCAGGTACAGCCTGACAATATTCCAGAAGGGTTTGGCCAACACCCTCAGTCCCACGGTGTGAATGTTGGGGTGTCCTGTGCAGGGACAGGAGTTGGACTCAATGGTCCTTGTGGGTCCTTTCGAACTGTGCAAGTCCAGAGGAGGCCACGGAGCTGATCCAAGGGCTGGAGCCCCTCTGCTGTGAGGAGGCTGAGAGAGCTGGGGTTGTTCAGCTGGAGAGGAGAAGGCTCTGGGGAGACCTTAGAGCAGCTCCCAGTGCTGAAAGGGGCTGGAGGAAAGCTGGGGAGGGGCTCTGGATCAGGGAGTGCAGGGACAGGATGAGGGGGAAGGGTTTTGAGCTGAAAGAGGGGAGACTGAGATGAGATCTTGGGGAGAAATGTTCTCCTGTGAGGGTGGGGAGGCCCTGGCCCAGGGTGCCCAGAGCAGTGGTGGCTGCCCCATCCCTGGAGGTGTTCCAGGCCAGGTTGGATGGGGCTTGGAGCCCCCTGATCCAGCAGGAGGTGTCCCTGCCCATGGCAGGAGGTGGCACTGGGTGGGCTTTGAGGTCCTTTCCAACCCAACCCATCCGTGATTCCATGACCCTTTGCCTCCTTCCAGCTGGAGACCCCCCGGCCCACGGGCTCAGCACCCTGGCACAGCACCCGCCGGCGGGAGCGCAGGGAGGTGGAGGAGCCGCTGGGTGCTGGGCTGGAGGAGCCCATCCCCGTGGTGAGCGGGTGCTCCTGGGGTCCTGCAGCCCCTGGTGGGTGTGGGGGTTGGGGGTGCCCCCTGAGTGCCAGGGTGGAGGTCAAGGTGATGCCCACTGTCCCACAGGACTGCAGCAATGCCACATGCGTGGACATCACGTGCCACGTGCCCACCCTGGTCAAGGACCAGCGGGCGCTGGTGAGCGTGCGGGCCCTGCTCTGGATGGACACCCTGCAGCAGGTATTGTCCCCTCTTGGGGACAGGGTGGTACCGTGTCCCCAGCGTGTCCTCGCCATGTCCTCTCCTGTGTGGTGGTCCCTGAGGAACCTGCAGAGACCATCCCTGGGGACACCGGGTGCGGGGTCATGGGTGCCACATTGGGTGCCAACACCCCTGATGCCATCTCCTCATGTGTCCCCACGTGTCCCCAGC
Organism: Neomorphus geoffroyi; assembly: GCA_033558235.1. NCBI lineage: Eukaryota > Metazoa > Chordata > Aves > Cuculiformes > Neomorphidae > Neomorphus > Neomorphus geoffroyi. Next base: position 2,332,012 of record JAUMJM010000037.1, read on the forward strand.
GGGAGCATCTCCTCAAGCAGTTCCTCATCCAGTCACGAGCCTGGTTCAACACCTCGGCCATGCCCTACCACATCCAGCCCCGCGTCCTGCCCGCCGGAGATGCCACGGTAGGGCTGGCCCGGGCCAGAAGGGACACAGGGACAGGCTGTGGTGGCCACCGTGCCACCCACCCGTCTCTCCTCCACAGGCTGTCACTGAGGTGGTGCGCACCAACCCCACGGGTGAGGGTGCTGTGCCCGTGTGGTGGGTGGTGCTGGGGGGCCTCGCTGGGCTCCTGCTCCTCACCATCCTCATCCTCCTCATGTGGAAGGTGAGTGTGGGGGGGGGGGGACACCACGCCGTGGTGGTGGGACCATGGTGGCACTGGAGGGACCCATGAAATGAGAGACCAAGCCCAGGGTGGGGGTGTAGCACGTGGGGTGATGTTGTCAGGTCCACCAGGGGTGATGTGAGATCCACCGGGGTTGATGATGTGAGGTTCCCCCAGGGGTGGTGCCATGGGATCCCCTGGCACCGATGCCATGGGGTCCCTCGGGGCCGGGTTGTCACCGTGTCCCTCTTCCAGGTGGGTTTCTTCAAGAGGACTCGGCCGCCCACAGAGGACACAGAAGAGTTGGCGCCCGGCCAGGCCCAGGAGCCGGAGGGTGCCCAAGGCTAGCGGGGTACCCTGGGCTCTCCCTGCACTCCTCCCCCCGCCCTGGCACGTCCCCCACCCCAACCCCATGTCCCCAGCTCTCCTGGGTGCCCATGGGACACAGCACCCCTGTCCCAGCACCCCCTGGTACCTGTGGGGCACAGCACCCATGTCCCAGCACCTCCTGGTACCGGTGGGCACAGCACCCATGTCCTGTCACCCCCTGGTACCTGTGGGGCACAGTACCCATGTCCCAGCACCCCCTGGTACCTGTGGGGCACAGCACCCATGTCCTGTCACCCCCTGGTACCTGTGGGGCACAGCACCCCTGTCCCAGCACCCCCTGGTACCTGTGGGGCACAGCACCCATGTCCCAGCACCTCCTGGTACCGGTGGGCACAGCACCCATGTCCTGTCACCCCCTGGTACCTGTGGGGCACAGCACCCCTGTCCCAGCACCCCCTGGTACCTGTGGGGCACAGCACCCATGTCCTGTCACCCCCTGGTACCTGTGGGGCACAGCACCCCTGTCCCAGCACCCCCTGGTACCTGTGGGGCACAGCACCCATGTCCCAGCACCTCCTGGTACCTGTGGGCACAGCACCCATGTCCCAGCACCTCCTGGTACCTGTGGGCACAGCACTCCTGTCCCAGCACCCCCTGGTACCTGTGGGGCACAGCACCCATGTCCTGTCACCCCCTGGTACCTGTGGGGCACAGCACCCCTGTCCCAGCACCCCCTGGTACCTGTGGGGCACAGCACCCATGTCCTGTCACCCCCTGGTACCTGTGGGCACAGCACCCATGTCCCAGCACCCCCTGGTACCTGTGGGGCACAGCACCCCTGTCCCAGCACCCCGTGTCCAGGATGGGTCCCACCTGCTGAGGGGTGCTGGGATCTTCCAGGGCGGTGCCCATGACCCACCAGGATGGGTCCCACCACGCAGCCCCCCTGTTCCAGCCCCCCCGGGTGCCCGAGGGGTCCAGTTCCCCCCCCTCCCTCGTTGACCCCGGAAAATAAACCTCTGCCTGGAGCCCTGGTGCTTCCCGGGGGCACCCGGGGGGTCCCGGTCCCGGGGGGCGGTCCCGGTGCCGGGGGGGGGGTCCCGGTGGGGCGGCACGGGGGGCGTCGATAAAGGGAGTGGGGTCAGTCCCGTTCGGGCGCGGTCCCTGTACCGGGGGGAGGTACCGGGGGCCGGTACCGGGGAGGAGGTACCGAGGGGCGGTGCCGATGCCGGGGGCGGGGGGGGGGGATGTATCGGGGGGGCGGGTCCCAATACCGGGGGTGGTGCCAGGGCGGTGGTCCTGGTACCCGGGAGGAGCTGAGGGTGGGTCCGGGGCTCAGGGCGGTGCCGGTATGGTGGGGGTATGGGGGGGGCGGTCCCGAGGATGCAGGGCGGTACCATGGGGCGGGGCTGGAGCTGGGGGGGGTGGTCTCCGTACCGGGGGTGGGGTCCAGTGCCGGGACAGTCCCGGTTCCGGAGAGGCGGTACCGGGGCACCGTGCAGGGAAAGGGTCCCGGGGGAGCGGTCCCGATGTCGGGGCGGGGGTCCCGGTGGGGCGGTACCGGGGGGGGGCGGTACCGGGGGGGGGCGGTACCGAGGGGCGGTACCGGGGGCGGTACCGGTGCCCGGGGAGCGGTGCCAGGGAGGTGCTGAGGGCGGGTCCGGGGGTTGGGTCTGGGGCTCAGGGCGGTGCCGCTACCGGAGGGGGGGGTATCGGGGGGTGCGGTCCCGGTGTCGAGGGGGCGGTCCCGGGGATGAAGGGCGTTGCCGCGGGGCGGTGCCGGTGCCGGGGGGCGTTGCCGGTGCCGGGGGGTCTCGGGGGGCGGTGCCGGTGCCGGTGGGTCTCGGGGGGCGGTGCCGGTGCCGGGGGGCGGTGCCGGTACCGGGGGCTCTCGGGGGGCGGTGCCGGTGCCGGGGGGCGGTGCCGGTACCGGGGGCTCTAGGGGGGCGGTGCCGGTGCCGGGGGGCGGTGCCGGTGCCGGGGGCTTCTCGGGGGGCGGTGCCGGTGCCGGGGGGCGGTGCCGGTGCCGGGGGGTCTCGTGGGGCGGTGCCGGTGCCGGGGGGTCTCGGGGGGGCGGTGCCGGTGCCGGGGGATCTCGGGGGGCGGTGCCGGTGCCGGGGGGCGGTGCCGGTGCCGGGGGGTCTCGGGGGGCGGTGCCGGTGCCGGGGGGCGGTGCCGGTGCCGGGGGGTCTCGGGGGGGCGGTGCCGATGCCGGGGGGTCTCGGGGGGCGGTGCCGGTGCCGGGGGGCGGTGCCGATGCCGGGGGGTCTCGGGGGGCGGTGCCGGTGCCGGGGGGCGGTGCCGGTGCCGGTGGCTCTCGGGGGGCGGTGCCGGTGCCGGGGGGCGGTGCCGGTGCCGGGGGGTCTCGGGGGGCGGTGCCGGTGCCGGGGGCTCTCGGGGGGCGGTGCCGGTGCCGGGGGGCGGTGCCGGTGCCGTTGTGCGGCGCTGCCCGGCGGCTCCGGCAGGCGGAGCGCGGTCCCCGCGGCGGGGCCGGGCATGGCGGGGTAGCGGCGCAGCGACCATGCGGCCCCGCCGCCTGCTGCCCCCGCTGCCGCCGCTGCCGCCGCTGCCCCCGGTGCCCCCGGTGCTGGCGCTGCTGGCGCTGCTGGCGGCCGCGGGGCGCGGGGCGAGGGGCGCGGCGGAGCCGGGAGCGCACGGTGAGAGCGGCCTTTGTGTGCGGGGGGGGGGAGACGGGAGGAGGAGACCCCCCCCCAGCCGACACCCCCAGCCCGCCGGGACTGCCCCGCCCGGGCTGTCCGTCTGTCCGTCTGTCCCCCCTCCCCGGGTGTCCGTCTGTCCGTCCGTCCATCCATCCGTCCCCCCCCGGCTGTTCATTCATCCGCCCCCCCTCCCTCATCTGTCTGTCTGTCCGTCCCCCTCCGAGCCGTCCCTCTCCCACGTCCGTCCGTCCGTCCATCCATCCACCCCTCCATCCATCCACCCCTCCATCCATCCCACCCTGAGCTGTCCGTCCACCCATCCGTGCCCTCCTCCCCCATCCCCGCTGTCTGTCTGTCTGTCTTTCCCCTCCCTTGCTGTCCATCCATCCATCCGTCCGTCCGTCCGCCCCCCCCAGCTCCCCCTGGGTTGTCCGTCCATCCATCCATCCATCCATCCATCCATCCATCCATCCATCCATCCATCCATCCATCCATCCATCCATCCGTGCCGCCCCCCCCCGCCCGGCTGTCTGTCTGTCTGTCTTTACCCCCCTCGGGCTGTCCATCCGTCTGTCCCGGCTGTCTGTCTGTGTGTCCGTGTGTCCCCCTACCCTCCCGCCGTTTGCCGTCCATCTGTCTGTCCCCCCCTCTCTGTCCATCTGTGCCCCCCTGGGCTGTCCATCCATCCGGCCGTCTGTCCGTTCCACCCCCCCAGCTGTCTGTGTGTCCGTCCAAGCACCTATGTCCCCCCCCCTCAGCTGTCTGTCTGTCTGTCTCCCCCCGTCCCCCGTCTGTCCATCCATCTCCCCCCTCCCTGGGCGGTTCAGGTGGGCGTAGGGTGCTCGGGGGGGGGGGCGGGGGGGGCGTTCTGGGGAGCACCTGGGGGTGCAGGAGGGTGGGGGGGGATCCTGGGCATCACGAGGGGTGGGGGTCCCAGGCCGTGGGACACAGGGTGCTGGGTGGGGGTCCTGGGCAGAGGTTGGGGTGCCATAGGGTGGGAAGGGGTCTCAGGCCATGGGGATCCTGAGCACAACTTGGGGTGCAGGAAGGGGGGGGGGGCCTTGGCAGTGCCAGGGGGTGCAGGATGGTGGGGGGGGGCCCGGGCCATGGGGTGCAGGAGGGTGGGTGGGGGGTCCTGGGCAGAGCCAGAGGCATCAATGTGATGGGTGGGGGGTCGCAGGTCAGTGTGTGCCAGGATGGTGGGGGGCATGATGGGCAGAGCCTGGGGGTGCAGCATGGTGGGGGGGGGCCCAGGCCATGGGGGTGCAGGAGGGTGGGTGGGGGCCCTGGGCAAGGTGTGGGGTCCCCCCCACAGGCAGGGTGGGCCTTGGGGTGCCCTGTGCCACTTTGGGGTCCCTGTGGCTCCTGTGACTCCCGCCCCCGCACCCCAACGCCCCCAGCAGCACCCCAGTGCCAGGGAGAGATGGGGGGTGGGGGGGGCCCTGACCCTGGCACAGCTGTGGCCCCTCCTGGCTGGTGCCACCTGTTCCTGGGGGTGGCAGCGGTGACAGGGCTGAACGCAGGGTCCTGCTCCCCCCATGGCACCTGGCATCATGGGTCATACTGGGAGGCACTGGGAAGCTGGCAGGGTGCCATCAGGCCTGGCAGTGCCTGTGTCACCGGCTGGGGACCCTTTGGCTGTTGGGGTGGGACTTGTGCCCAGGGAGTGAGCAGGCAGTGGGTAGGGAGCAGCTGGCACCCCTGCCCAGCCATCGTGGGGCCATACTGGGAAGCCAGCAGGGTGCCAGCAGGCCTGGCAGTGCCCGTGTCATCAGCTGGGGACCCCTAGGTGGGGGGGGCAGGGGCTTGTGCCCATGGGGGCAGGGAGTGGCACAGCACCTGGCACCCCGCCATGCATCATGGGGTCATACTGGGAGGCACTGGGTAGCACTGGGAAGCCAGCAGGGTGCCAGCAGGCCTGGCAGTGCCTGTGTCACCGGCTGGGGAACCCTTGGTGGTGGAGGGGCAGGGGCTTGTGCCCATGGGGGCACGGAATAGCACAGCAGCTGGCACCCCCTGCCCACCCATCATGGGGCCATGGGATCATACTGGGTGGCACTGGGAAGGTGGCAGGGTGCCGGCAGGCCTGGCAGTGCCCATGTCACCAACTGGGGACCCCTTGGCGGTGGTGTTGGAGGTGCCCATGGGGGGCGGTCGGTCGGGGGGGGCTGTGGGGGTGGCACCTTACCCCCCCCAACTCATGACACCTGTGAATGGCATCATGGCAGGGGGGGCAGTGCTGGGCAATCCTTATGGGGGGCTTTTGGGTGGCACAGGGGTGATAGCCTCACACCCCCATCAGTGCCCGCTGTCCTGCTGGCATGGTGCCCACTGTCCTACTGGGATGGGGCCTCCAATGAGCCAGCAAGGTGCCTGCTGCCCTCCTGAGATGGCACCTGTGACCATACTGGGGTGGTGCCCGGGACCCACCAGGATCATGGCCTTGACCCACCAGGATTGTGCCCACCACCTGCTGAGGTGGTGCCCATGACCCACTGGGACGGGTCTCAGTGTTCTGTGGAGATGAGACCCACCACCTGCTGGGATGGTGCCCCTTATCCTCCAGGATGATGGGCATGACCTGCAGAGATTGTGCCCATGAGCCACTGGGCCGGTGCCCATGCCCTGTTGGGACAGTGCTCATGATCCACTGGGATGGTGCCCATGCCCTGCTGGGCTGGCACCTGTGATTCTTCAGGATAGTGGCCATGACCCATCAAGGTGGTGCCCATGACCTGCTGGGCTGGTGCCCATGATCCTCCAGGATAGTGGGCATGATCCTTGAGGACGATGGCCACGCCCTGCTGGGCTGGTGCCCATGATCCTGCCAGGTGGTGCCCATGACCCTCCAGGGTGGTGGCCATGATTCTCCAGGATGGTTCCCACCACCCTGCTGGGCTGATGCCTGTGATCCTCCATGATGATGGCCATGATCCTCAAGGATGGTGCCCACGCCTTGCTGGGATGGTGCTGTATCCTCCCAGATGGTGCCCATGCCCCCTCCAGGGTGGGTCCCACTACCTTGCTGGGTTAGTGCCCGCGATCCTCCGGGATGGTGGCCACGATCCTGGAGGATGATGGCCATGCCCTGCTGGGTTGGTGCCTGTGATCCCCCAGGATGGTGCCCATGACCCCTAGGCTGGTTCCCACCACGATGCTGGTTCGGTGCCCACACCCCTCTCCCAGGTCACACTGTGGGGTGCCCGGTGCCCTCACCCGGTGCCCCCCGTGTCCCTGCAGAGGTGCTGCTGAAGGTGCAGGTGTATGAGAGTGGCACGCTGGCCCCGCTGGCCCAGGCCACCCTGGAGGTCCTGGGCAACCGCAGCTCACTGGCAGTCGGCACCACGGACGCGGCGGGCACAGGGGTCCTGCCCGTCCCGTACCGCCTGGGCACCTGGCTGCTCGTCACCGCCACCCGCCGCGGCCACGTGCCCGCCTCCGTCCCCTGGCGCGTCAACAAGCTGCCACGTGAGTCGAGGGCACCTGGGGGTGCCGGGTCTTGTTGGGGGGGGCTGGGTCCTCAAGGAGGGTCCCCAGTCCCTTACTGGGGGGGCTCTGAGCCATTACCGGGGACTCCAGTCCCTTACTGGGGGGCTCTGAACACTTATAGGGGACCCCCAGACTCTTACTGGGGGGCTCTGAGCCATTACTGGGGTTCCAGTCCCTTACTGGGGGGCTCTGAGCCATTACTGGGGACTCCAGTCCCATACTGGGCGTGGATGGATCCTCATGGGGGGGGTCCCCAATCCCTTACTGGGGGGCTCTGGGTTCTTACTGGGGTTCCAATCCCCTTACTGGGGGGCTCTGAGCCATCATCGGGGACCCCCAGTCCCTCACTGAGGGCCCTGAACCCTTCTGGGGACTCTGAGCCCTTATTGGGAGCCCCCGAGCCCTTGGGGGGGGACGGGACAATCCCTTAATGGGGGGGCTCTAAACACCTAGAGGGGACCCCAGTCCCTTACTGGGAGCCCCAATCCCTTCTTGGGGAACCCCAATGCTTACTGGGAGCCCCAATCCCTTATTGGGGAGCCCCAACCCTTTTACTGGGAGCTCCAGCCCCTTGCTGGGACCCCAGTCCCTTACTGGGAGCCCCAGTCCCTTCTTGGGGAACCCCAATCCTTACTGGGAGCCCCAGCCCTTACTGAGACCCCAATCCCTTATTGGGGAGCCCCAACCCTTTTACTGGGAGCTTCAGCCCCTTGCTGGGACCCCAGTCCTCACTGGGACCCCAGTCCCTTCCTGGGGACCCCCAGGCCCCCCTATCCGAGGGCGGGGGGGGGCAGCCTGGGCTGGGTGCCAGCCCTTGGCTCCAGGGCCAGCGCGGTGGGTGGAGCGCAGGGTGGCATCAATGGGGTCACCTTGCTGGGGGGGGGGCACGTGGGAGCACAGGGTGGGGGGAGTGTGCGGGGATGGGGGTGCGGGGGTGAGGAATGGGGATGCAGGGGTGGGGGTACACAGGGATTGGGGTGCAGGGATGGGGTGTGGGGAGGGGGGGTGAACAGGGAAGGGGGGTGCAGAGATTGAGAGGTAAGGAATTGGGGAGGCCGGGGTGGGGGTGCTGGGATGGGGGTGCAGGGATAGGGGTGCATGGAAATGGGGTGCACAGAGATGGGGGTGCTGGGATGGGGGTGCATGGAAATGGGGTGCAGGGTTGGGTGGGTAAGGAATGGGGTGTGCAGGGAAGGGGGTGCAAGGCTGGGGGGCTTCAGGGATGGGGGGGTAAGGAATGGGGGGACTGCACAGGGATAGGGGTGCGGGGATGGGGGGTGCAGGGATGGGGATGCACAGGGATAAGGAGGTAAGGGTTGAGGGCACAGGGATGGGGTTGCAGGGGGTGCCCCCACCCACCCAGCTGCCTGCCCCCACCTCCCTGTCCCCATGTCCCTCCCTGTCCCCGTGTCCATCTCACCTTGTCCCCCCCCCCAACCCATCCCCAATACCAGGCTCTGGTGGCCTCATCACCCCCCCTCCCCATCATCACCCACCCTTCCCACAACTCGGGGCCCCAGGGGGTGGGGGGTTATATTTTTGGGGTAACCCCCTCACCCCCCCCTTTGCAGTTTACGCCTCCGTCAGCCTCTACCTGCTCCCGGAGCGCCCCGCCACCCTCATCCTCTACGAGGACCTGGTCCAGATCCTCCTGGGCTCCCCAGGTGAGCCATGGGCATGGATGGAGGGGGTGGTAGGGTGATGCCACCTCCTCTGGGTGCTGCCACCCGCTTTGTCCCCATCCCCAGGTGCCCGGGGCCAGCCGTGGGCACAGTTCCCGCGCCGCGCTGCCCGCTTGCCCCGCAGCTCCACGTACAGCCAGCTCGCCGCGTCCCTCACCGCTGCCACCAGCCCCAGCCTGGCCAGAGCCTTCCCCGCCTTCCTTGGCACCGAGCAGGACGGCAGCGGTACTGGGGCACGGGGGGGCACGGGGGGCACGGGGGTGGTATGGGGGAGGGCACCCCGTGAAGCCATCCCGTATGTATGGCCCTTACTGGGGGGGGGGGGGCTCTGAGATGTTATTGGGGACCCCAGTCCCTTACTGGGGGGCTCTGAGCCATTATTGGGGGGGGGCCCAGAGCCCTCATGGGGGTTCCCATCCCGTATTGGGCTCCCCTCGTGCCTCACTCCCTGGGGAACACAAATCCCTTACTGGGAGCCCCAGTCCCTTACTGGGGGGCACCAATCCCTTACTGGGGGCCTCAATTCCTTATTGGGGAATTCAAATCCTTTCCTGGGGGCTCCCGTCCCTTACTGGGAGCCTCTGTTCCTTATTGGGGAACACCAGTACCCTTACTGGGGGGGACCAGTCCCTTACTGGGGGGCCCAGTCACTTACTGGGAGACTCAGTTCTTTATTGGGAGACACAAATCCTTTCCTGGGAGCCCCAGTCCCTTCTTGGGGAACCCCAGTACCCCTACTGAGAGTCCCAATCCCTTACTGGGAGCCTCAGTTCCTTATTGGGGGATCCATATCCTTTCCAGGGAGCTCCTGTCCCTTACTGGGAGTCCCAGTCCTTTACTGGGGAACCCCAATCCCTTCTGGTGCCCCATGAGGGCACCCCCTACGTGTGACCCCATCACTTGTCTCCACAGCCAATGCCACCTGGCTGGAGCTGGCGCCCGTGGTGGCTCTCAGCGTCCATCTCTTCACCGGCAACGGGACGGAGGTGCCGCTGGCCGGCCCTGTCCATCTGTCTGTCCCTTTGGCCCCCGACGCTGGACCTGTGGTGGCCACCAGCGTGCCAGCCTGGAGGTTTGACCCCAAGAGCGGTGAGTGCTGGTTAAGGGGGGGTGGGGTGGCCATGGAGGTGATGAATTTTGAGGTCTCAGCTGGGGTCCTGACCGTGTTGTGGGTGGGGTGGGACACCTGCACCCACTTGGCACCTTGGCCACCAGCGTGCCAGCCTGGAGGTTGGGCCCCAAGAGCAGGGGTTGAGCGGGGTGGCACAGCTCCTGCTGGGGTGGTGCCCATGAAGGTGATGAGTCTGGGGGTCTCAGCCAGAGTCCTGACCATGGGGTGGATGGGACACATGTACCCACCTTGCCACCAGCGTGCCAGCCTGGAGGTTGGACCCCAGGAGCGCTGGTTGAGGGGGGTGGCACGGCTCCTGCTGGGGACGGTGCCCATGGGGTGGTGGGTTTGGGGGTGTCAGCGCTGCGGTGGGGTGGCCGTGTGTCTCTGCAGGGCTGTGGGTGCGCAACGGGACGGGGCTGATCCGGAAGGAAGGGCAGCAGCTCTACTGGACCTTCGTCTCCCCCCAGTTGGGATACTGGGCAGCAGCTCTGCCCGCTCCCAGCACAGGTAGGGTGATGCCCATGGGTCCTGGTGGCCATGGGCTTTCCTGGGGGGCGGCAGCACCTCAGGGTGAGAGAAGGGGGTGAAGAACACCCATGGGGTGCTCGGGTGGTGCCCGTGGCACATGGTGAAGCACTGTCTCCAGGGCTGGTGGCGATGGCAGCGGGCGTGACGGACATCACCACCTACCACACCATCTTCCTGCTCACCATCCTGGGCGCCCTCGCCCTGCTCGTCCTCATCCTCCTCTGCCTCCTCATCTACTACTGCAGGTCAGCACGCCCCACCCTTGGCACCCCGGGCACCCTTGAGCTGGGTATGGGGGGGGCAGCACCCACCAGGCACCCTGTAGCTGGGTATGGGGGCACCACCCATTTGGCACTCCTGGGCACCCTAAAGCTGGGTATGGGAGGAGGGGACGGGACACCACCCATCTGGCACCCCTGGGCACTCTAGAGCTGGGTGTAGGGGGCAGCACCCACCAGGTACCCTACAGCTGCTTTGGAGGGAGGCACCACCCCCTGGCACCCCCAGAAGCCCTATAGCTGGGTATGAGGGTCCACCACCCCCTGTCCCCCACCTTGGGTGCCCTGGAGCTGGGTATGGGAGTCCACCACCCCCTGCCCCCCACCTTGGGTGCCCTAGAGCTGGGTATGAGGGTCCACCACCCCCTGCCCCCCACCTTGGGTGCCCTAGAGCTGGGTATGAGGGTCCACCACCCCCTGCCCCCCACCTTGGGTGCCCTAGAGCTGGGTATGAGAGTCCACCACCCCCTACCCCACGACCTGGGGTGCCCTAGAGCTGCTTTGGAGAGGGGCACCACATCTGGCACCGCCAGAAGCCCTAGAGCTGCTTTTGGGGCCACCACCCTGGCACCCCCAGGATGCCCTAGAGCTGGCTGTGGGGGTGTCCACCACCCCCTTTCCTCGAGCCCCCCCAACAGGAGCTGGAGGCCGGTGCGGTGGGGGTCCCCCAGCCCCCCCCTCCACGGTGCCCCCCGTGTCCCCGCAGGCGGCGGTGCCTGAAGCCGCGGGCACAGCACCGCAAGCTGCCGCTGCCAGGGCCTCTGGACGCCGCTGGACGCCGTGACCAGGCCACCTCGGTGTCCCAGCTGGACCTGCTGTGCGGTGGCAGCCACCTGGAGACGGCGTCCTCGGGGGGGGACACCGACATCCCCACTCCTGGGGTACCCCCGAACCCCCGTGACCTCTTGCCCCCCACAACCCGGCCGGACTTTTTCCAGCCGCCAGCTGCGCCCCCCCAACTCTGTGCCCCCCGTGTCCCCGCTGCCACCCTGGCCCCCCGCCGCCGCCAGGTCCCCCCCACCGAGGACTTGGGGTGCCCTGGCGAAGCCTTCGGCCTCCGCGCCGCCCGCTCTGTGGACGGGCTGCAACCACCCGACGACCCCCCCCGCGGGCCCCCCGCCTTCCCCCCCCGGCCGCCGTCACCCACGGTGTTTGCCCGTTATGGGGGGCAACCCGGTGAGCACCCCCTGCCCGAACCCCCCCCTCGGCCACCCTCGCTGGCCCCCCCGGGCCCCCTTCTCCTCCTTGACCGAGGCGGGGGGCACGATGACGTCTACCGGGGGGTGGTGCCCACCCTGCTCATCCCCGCTCGCTACATGCGCTTGGCCCCCGGCGAACCCGAGGGGCCCCCCGAAAGCGATGGGGTCCCCGCTTTGCCCGCGGCGCCGAGCGTGCCTGCCCCGGCTCCGTCCTCGGGGACGCCGTTCGAGGAAGGTGAAAACTGGGGGGGTGGGTCTCGTGCCCCCCAACCCGTGAGCGGCTCGGTGGCCATCCCGGTGCTGCTGGACGGGTCGGCGGTGGCGCAGCTCAACGGGGAGCTGCAAGCGCTGGCGGGGCAGCAGCTCTTGGAATTGGGGGGGCCCCCACCCCCCAGAGCTTGGTTCGTCTCCCTCGACGGCCGCTCCTCCCAGGTTCGCCATTCTTACATCGACCTCCAGGGCGGCGAGAGAGGATCCGGCCCCGCGCCCCCCCCTCGGCACCCCCGCGGTGCCGCTGGTGGAGGGGGGGACGATGGAGGAGCACGGCCCCCCCTTGTTGTCGCCTCCCCGGAGGACAGCTCGCTCGCCCCTTTGTTGGAAGCGGGGAGCGGGGGGCGGCGAGGAGGGGGGGGCAGCGGACGCAGCAGCGCCAGCGAAGCCCCCCGAGATTCCCTGACCAGCCCTGAGGAGGAGGCGCTGGGCGATGGTGGCGATGGCGGTGACGACGGGGGTGACCGGAAAAGCCCCTGGCAGAAACGGGAGGAGCGGCCGCTGATGGTCTTCAACGTCAAGTGAGTGGTGGGGGGCTCCTCTGGCCACGGGTGGGAGCTGTGGGACTTGGGGGGGTGGAATGGTGGGAACCCTGCTGCTGTCGTCCTGTCTTGCCACCAGCCTAGCCCCCCCATCTCATCCCACCATCACCTCATCCCACAATTTCATCCCACCACCACCACCGCCGCCTCCCACCATCCCATCTCATCCCCATATCACCTCATCCCACCACAATCTCATCCCAACATCCCATCTCATCCCAACACCACCTCATCCCAACATCACCTCATCCCCCACCATCCCACCTCATCCCAACATCCCATCTCATCCCAACACCACCTCATCCCAACACCACCTCATCCCAACACCACCTCATCCCAACATCACCTCATCCCCCACCATCCCACCTCATCCCAACATCCCATCTCATCCCAACATCACCTCATCCTACCACAATCTCATCCCAACGTCTCATCCCAACATCACCTCATCCCAACATCTCACCTCATCCCAACATCCCATCCCGACATCACCTCATCCCACAATCTCATCCCCCGCCATCAACTCATCCCACCATCTCCTCATCCCACCATCTCCCCATCCCACCACCACCACCTCATCCCACCACTCATCGCACCATCTCAGCCCACCATCCCATCCCACCACAATCCCATCTCACCACCATCTCATCCCACCATGCCATCCCAACACCATCATCTCATCCCACCACCCTCCCCATCACTGGGGGGGATGGACACGAGAGCTCCATGTCCTGTCTACCCTGACATTGCCATTAACCTCCCCGTCCCTGGGGGGGACAAGGACACAAGAGCTCCATGTCCCCCCTAAACTCCCTGTTATCGGGGTGGGGGGCACACAAGCTCCAATGTGTGTGTGTGTCCCATACCCTGATGCACGTCCCCACTTGTGTCCCTGCAGGACTGGGGGGGCTGGCACTGCCCCCCGAGCCAGTGGTGCCTCCAAGCTGCCATAGGAGTTGGGGGGGGGGGGGGCCCTGTGTGTCATGTCCCCCCCCACCGAACCTTGTGTGTCCCCCCCAAACCCCTTGGCTATGGATTTTAATCGTGTTTCTAAACGTTTTCTACGTGGTGACAATGAAGAGGGGCCAGCGGGGGCTGGGCTGGCGGGGGAAGGGGGGGGGGGAAACATGGGGACCCCCCCCCCCCCCGGGCTGGGCACATCCCTGCCCGCCCTTAGATGCCGTTAATATATTAAAAACAAACCCCCCATGGACTCACCCACTTGTGCCTCAGTTTCCCCTCGTGAGGAGCCAGGGGATGGGGGGGGGGTGCTCATCATACAAACCCTTTATTGGGGAGGGGGGAAGCGGTGGCACCCAAATTGGGGTCCCCAAGGCCATCACAGCAGGTCCCAGCGCTGGGGGGTGCAGCCCCAGCCCCCCCTGGCACAGCGGGACCCCGCGGGGCAGCAACTGCGACCGGCGGAGCAGCAGGAGCCCTGTGGAAAGAGATGGCATGAGGTGGGAGTGGGGGGCACACAACCCACCCCCCTCCACACACACCCAGGTGCCCCCCCCAACTCACCTGAGCGAAGGGGCAGCACCCCCAGGTGCGCCCGTGGCTCCGGCAGCATTGCTGCCCGCTGTGGCAGGAGTGGGTGGCGTCGCAGGGCACGGTGGCACCTGGGTGGGTGGTGGCAGCTCGCAGCAGGGCTGGTGGGGGGGTTGGTGCCCGTGGGGGGGATTTGGGTGCCCCCAGCAGTATGGGGGGGCCCAGCAGCTTCTCGCAGCTCCCGGACGCCACGTTGCAGGTGTAGCCCCGCGGGCAGCAGTGCTGGTGGTCCCCGCAGCACACGGCCTGGGGGGGGGCACGGGTGGCTTCAAGGGGGGGCAGGGGGTTCCCCCTCCCATGGCCCCCCCTGGACCTGCCCCATTCAGGGGCCCTCAAGCCATGTCCCCCCCTAAAAATGACACCCAGGTCCCCCAACTCCCAGCCCAGGGTCCCCTGCTCCCCCCCCTCCCCCATTTCCTCCTTGGGGACCCCAGCATCTCCATGGCCCCTCATGGGGCCCCCCCAGACCTGCTCCATTCGGGGTCCCTCAAGCCATGTCCCCCCCCAAAAATGACACCCGGGTCCTCCCCAACTCCCAGCCCAGGACCCCCCACTCCCCTGGGTCCCCAGCCCACTTAAGGACCCCCGCATGTCCTTGTCCCCTCATGGGGACCCCCACTCTCCCCATGAGACCCCCAGACCTGCTCCATTCAGGGTTCCTCAAGCTGTGTCACCCCACTCCCAGCCAGGGGTCCTCTGCTCTGCCCCCCCCTCAACTCCCTGGTGACCCCAGCATCCCCCCTGTCCCCATATGGGGACCCCGTCCCCCTCCATGGGGGGCCCCCCCCACCTGTTCCAGCGGGCAGCACCCCCAGGCCCCCGAGCCGAGGCGGCAGCAGGTGTTCCCGTCGGGACAGCTCGTGCCCTCATCACACCTCACGTCCCCCCCCCGGGGGAGCGCGGGGGTCTTGCGCAGCCAGGGCCGGCGGCCGCCCCCCACCTGCAGGCAGGTGCCCCTCTCGGGGTCGCAGGTGGAGCCCTGGGGGCAGCAGTGGATGTGGTCCTCGCAGCACACGGCCTGTGGGGGGGACACGGGGTGGGGGTGGGGGTGTCAGCCCAGACTGGGACCCCCAGAGCCACCCAGGGGACTCCCACACCCCCTCCTTGTCCCTCCTTGCCCCCCCAACCCAGCCTGGCCCCCTCCCTCCTTGGAGGATGGTTTTGGGGACACCCCCCCCCCCACCTTTCTGCCCCAGCAGGACCAGTCCAGGTCCCCCAGCAGCCTCACACCCCCCCAGCATCCCCACCACTGGGGCCCCAAACTGGTCCCAGTTAGCGCAGGGGGCTGACTGGGGACCCACCGTCACCCCCATCTTTGTGGGACACGGAGGGGGGGGCCTTGGGTTGACCACTTCCACCCCAGGGTCCCACACTCCCCTGCCCCCCCCCCCTCCCCCTGGGGACCCCAGCGTCTCCCCGTTCCCACATGGGGACCCCCCACGGCTCCCCCAAACTTGCTTCACCCAGGGGTCCTCGAGCCATGTCCCCCCACTCCCCTAGGCCCCCCCCCCCACCCCCTCGGGGACCCCAGCATCCCCTTGTCCCCGCATGGGGAGCCCCCCCAGACCTGCTCCATTTGGGGTCCCTCAAGCCATGTTCCCCCACTCCCAGTCGATCCCAGCTCCCCCCAACTCCCCGGCCCCCCCTCACCCCCTTGGGGACCCCAGCATCCCCTTGTCCCTACATGGGGCCCCCCCAGACCTGCTCCATTTTGGGTCCCTCAAGCCATGTCCCCCACTCCCAGTCCATGTCAGGTGTCCCTGCTCCCCCCTCACCCCCTCGGGGACCCCAGCATCCCCTTGTCCCCACACAGGGGGCCCCCCAAACCTGCTCCTTTTGGGGTCCCTCAAGTTAGTGTCCCCCCTCCAACAAGGACACCCAGGTGCCCCCACTCCCACCCCAGCCCAGGGTCCCCTGGGCCCCTCACCCCACCCGGGGATCCCCATGTGTCCTTGTGCCCCCTTGGGAACCCAGCATTTCCTTGTCCCTTCACAGGGACTTCCTCCCCCACAGTGGGGACCCCCCCTCCCCCCATGCCCCCCCAGACCTGCTCCAGCGGGCAGCACCCCCAGGCACCCGAGCTGAGGCGGCAGCAGGTGTTCCCGTCGGGACAGCTCGTCACCTCGTCACACCTCACGTCCCGAGCTGGGCACAAGGGCACAGTCAGAGGTGGCGTGTGTCCCCCCCCCCCTCCCCAGGCTGGCACGGGGGGCGGGGGGGGGTCCTCACCTTGGGGCAGGGCTGCCCGGGGTGCGGAGATGCAGGTGGAGCGCTCCAGGTCGCAGGCGGTGCCCTGCGGGCAGCAGTGCTGCCCATCGCTGCAGCACACGGCCTGCGGGACAGCGGGGCTGGGGGGGCTGCGGGGGCTGCCAACCCCCCCCCGGGGGCAACGAGGTGGGGGGGAACTGGCATGGGGTGGGCTTAAGGGGTACTCAGTATAGGCTGTGGGTACAGGGTGTGGGTACAGGGCGCCAGTATGAGCTGACGGTACAGGGTGTGCGTATTGGGATGCCCAGTGTGGGGTGCAGGTATGGGGTGTGGGCTGCCCAGTATGGAGCGAGGGTACAGGGTGTGCGTATTGGGATGCCCAGTGTGGGGTGCGGGTATGGGGTGTGGGCTGCCCAGTATGGAGCGAGGGTACAGGGTGTGCGTATTGGGATGCCCAGTGTGGGGTGCTGGTACAGGGTGTGGGTATGGGGTGCCCAGCGTGAGGTGCGGGTGTGGGGTGTGGGTATGGGCTGCCCAGTATGGAGCGAGGGTACAGGGTGTGCGTATTGGGATGCCCAGTGTAGGGTGGTGGTACAGGGTGTGGGTATGGGGTGCCCAGTGTGGGGTGCGGGTATGGGGTGCCCAGTATGGAGCGAGGGTACAGGGTGTGCGTATTGGGATGCCCAGTGTGGGGTGCTGGTACAGGGTGTGGGTATGGGGTGCCCAGCGTGAGGTGCGGGTGTGGGTATGGGCTGCCCAGTATGGAGCGAGGGTACACGGTGTGCGTATTGGGATGCCCAGTGTAGGGTGGTGGTACAGGGTGTGGGTATGGGGTGCCCAGTGTGGGGTGCGGGTATGGGGTGCCCAGTATGGAGCGAGGGTACAGGGTGTGCGTATTGGGATGCCCAGTGTGGGGTGCTGGTACAGGGTGTGGGTATGGGGTGCCCAGCGTGAGGTGCGGGTGTGGGTATGGGCTGCCCAGTATGGAGCGAGGGTACAGGGTGTGCGTATTGGGATGCCCAGTGTAGGGTGGTGGTACAGGGTGTGGGTATGGGGTGCCCAGTGTGGGGTGCGGGTATGGGGTGCCCAGTATGGAGCGAGGGTACAGGGTGTGCGTATTGGGATGCCCAGTGTGGGGTGGTGGTACAGGGTGTGGGTATGGGGTGCCCAGCGTGGGGTGCGGGTGTGGGGTGTGGGTATGGGCTGCCCAGTATGGAGCGAGGGTACAGGGTGCGCGTATGGGGATGCCCAGTGTGGGGTGGTGGTACGTGGTGTGGGTTTGGGGTGCCCAGTGTGGGATGCAGGCACAGGGTGTGGGTATGGGGTGCCCAGTGTGGGGTGTGGGTATGAGGTACAGGTATGGGGCACTCAGTGTGGGGCGCCTGGTACGGGGAGTGGGTATAGGTTGCCCAGTGTGGGCTGTGGGTATGGGATGCACGGTATGGGGTGGGGGTATGAGGCACTCAGCGTGGGATGTGGGTATGGGGTGCCAGTATGGGGTACCCAGTATGTGGTGTGGGGGGTGCCAGTGTGGTGCCAGCTTGGTACGGGATGCAGACATGGATTTCCCAGTGTGGAGTGCAGATATGGGCTGCCCGGTATGGGTACGGGGTGTGGGTGCAAGGTGCCCAGTGTGGGGGTGGGGTGCGGATACAGGGTGCTCTGCGGGTATGGGGTGCCCAGTATGGGGTGTGGGTACGGGCTAGCTAGTATGGGGTGGGGATATGGGGTGCCCAGTGTGGGTATGGGGTGGGGGTACAGGGTGCTCAGTGTGCTCTGTGGGTACAGGGTGCCCAGTATGGGGTGCCTGGTATGGGGTGCCCAGTGTGGGGTGTGGGTTCAGGCTGTGGGTACAGGGTGTGGTTGTGGGGTGGGGTGCTCAGTGTGGGCACAGGGTGCTCAGTATGGGGTGGGGGTATGGGGTGCCCAGCGTGGGGTGCCAGTCGCTCACGTTCTGCAGGGGACAGCAGCCGTACTCCGTCAGGGACAGCTGGCAGCAGGTTGTGCCATCGGGACACTCCGAGCGCCCGTCGGGACACAGCACCTGCAGCATTGCCACTGCGGGGGGGACACAGCGTCACCGTGTCCCCTCCGTGGGGACAGAGAGGACCCCCCACCACCCGGAGGGGGCCCCCCCTTACCTGGCGCTGGGGGCTGGCGCTTCCAGGCGGGGAACGGGGTGCCCATGGGGATGTCACCAGTGGGTGACAGGCAGCGCCCGTGGGCCAGGTCACAGATGGTGCCATGGGGACAACAGTGCACCTTGTCGGCGCAGCATGAGGCCTGTGGGCACAGGACTTGCTTGGCACAGCGGTGGCTACATAATGTCCCCCTCAGTGTCCCCAAGCACCCCCCCCCCCCCAGTGTCGTCATGTAACCACCCAGCGTTCCCACATACCCTCCCAGTGTCCCCGTGTCCCCCCCTAATGCCTCTATGTCCCACCCCGTGTCCACATGCACCCCCACATGGGATGCCTATGCCCCCTCAGTGTCCCTGTGTCCCTTCCCAGGGTCCCCATGCCCCCTCCCATGTCCCCACGTCCCTCTCCCATGTCTCCATCTCCCCTGCAGTGTCCCCATGCACAGCTCCAGTGTCCCCGTGGCTCCCCCCAGTGTCCCTGTGTCTCCCCAATGTCCCCATGCCCCCTCTCCATGTCCGTCCCCCCCCGGCCCAGTGTCCCCCCCAGTACCTGGGGCATGGGGCAGCACCCCCAGGCGCCACTGGCTGTCACGCAGCAGGTGGCATTGTCAGGACACTCGGACTCTTTGTCCGGACAAGTGACAGCACGGGGGGCTGTGGAGAACGGGGACAGAGTGAGGGACCCCATGTGTCCCCCCAACACGGCCCCCCTGTATTTGTGACCCCCCCTTACCTGGGGATGCGATGCAGGACTCCCCATCAGCGCTGCAGCGGGACCCTCGGGGACAGCAGCGGTGGCCACCAGCGCAGGGGACATCCTGGGGGGACAGAAGGAGGGGGTGGGAGTGCTGGGGGGGGGGGGGAGGTTATGGCAGAGAAGGGAGGGAAACTGAGGCACGGGGGGGGCAGTCTCACCTCCGGCAGCGGGCATGGGCCTCCGGGGGGGCACGGTGAGCCATCCCGGCACAGCGCCGCGCTGCGGGCAGGCAGCACCTAGGGCACACACACACACAGGGGGGGTCACGCAGGTGTGGGGGGCACCCCCCTGCACCCCCCCCCCCCTCAATGCTGGGCACTCACCGGGGTGGGGGGGCACAGCTGCCCAGGGGGGCAGTGCAGCCAGGCATCGGCTCCGGCCAGGGTCAGGCACAGCAGCACGAGGGTCTTCATGGCACTGGGGGCACCTGTGGGACCCCCCCCACCCCACTGTGCCTCAGTTTCCCCACTTAATTAAGGTGGGGGACAGGTTTCTGCCCTGGTACCCTCCCTGGCACAACCGTGCCTCAGTTTCCCCTCTCACTGAGGGTGGGAGTGGGCAGATCTCTGCCCTCTTCCCCCCCAGCCTTGGCACAACCGTGCCTCAGTTTCCCCACTCACCTGGACTGGGGGGGGGGGGGGGCAGATCTCTGCCTTCTTCCCCTCCCCCAGCAGTGCTGTGCCTCAGTTTCCCCACTTAATTAAGGGGGGGGGCCAGATCTGTGCCCTGGTACCCTCCCTGGCACAACTGTGCCTCAGTTTCCCCTTTCATGGGAAGAGGGGGGGCCTGGTTCTGTCCCCCCCAGCTCTCACTTCTCCTTTCAGCCAGGTGCTTGGAAAGCCCCAGCCCCCACCCCCCTTCTTGCCCAGGACCCCCTCAACTCAGGGTGATGGGGATGAGGGGGCACCCAAATGTGCTGAGGGGGTGGGGGGGCACCCACATGTGCTGGGGAGGCATGGGGGCACCCGGACATTTCAGGGGGACAGGGGAGCACCCACACGTGCTTGGAGGGTTGGCGGGGGCACCTCGACTTGCTCGGGGGGGCATCTACAAGTTTTGGGGGGATTGAGGAGGCACCCACATGTGAAGTGAAGGGGGGGCACCCACATATACCGGGGAGGGCACCCATATTTCGGGGGGGGCAGCACCCACATTTCTAGGGGGGGCACTATGGTGTCTGCACCCTGCCCGCCCCCGCAGCCCCGACAGCATCTCACCGCTGGGGGGGGGGGGGGGGGGGGGGGGCAGCCCCCCCAGACAGCACCCATGGGTGCTCAGGGATTGCTCCCCCCTTCCCGTCCCCCCCCCTTCCCCAATCCCTTTCACTTCTCTTTCCGAGTTCCTTCCTCGGGGGGGGGTGGGGTGAGTGTTTGTACTGCCTCCCCACCCCCACCCCCACCCCCCCTGCGCTCACCCAGTGGGGAAACTGAGGCAGACACAGCCCCCACCCCCCCCCCGGACACCCAATGGAGGGGAGGGGGGAGGCACCACCCCGGGGACCCCTCGGTGTCACAGCTGGGACCTTCCATGGCCTCCACACAGCCAGGCGGGGCCCGCACCAGTGCTCCCAGTGCCCTCCAGTGCCTCCCAGTACCTCCCAGTGCTGCCACGGAATCCCAGTATTCCCAGCGGTCCCATGTGACTCCCAGTGCCCCTCAGTGCCCTCGGGGAATCCCAGTATTCCCAGGGTCTCCCCGTACTCCCAGTGACTACTGGGACTCCCAGTGCCCCCCAGTATCTCCTAGTGCCCCCAGGGAATCCCAGTATTCCCAGTGCCCCCCAGTGCCCCCAGGGTACCTCAGTATTCCCAGTGCCTACTGGGGCTCCCAGTGCCTCCCAGTATTTCCAGGACCTCCCAGCGCCCCCCCTGCCCTCAGTCCGTACCCACTCAGTCCTGGTCGCTGCCCGGGTCCCTCCGCCTGGGTCTCAGTGCCCCCCTCAAGCCCCGCCCCCTTAGCCCATCTGGCCACGCCCCCTTACCCTCATTGGCCTTTTGCCCCGCCCGCTGCACTCCCATTGGCTATCCCGGTGAAAGGGGCGGGGAGAACCGGCTCCTAGCCCTGGCGCCTCAGCACGTGACGCCCGACCACGTGACCGCCCCCCCTCCCGCTCCCGGCGGCTCCGTGCGATGAGCGGCCCAGGCCTCAGCTCGGGCCCCCCCAGACCCCCCCAAACCGTCTCCAAAGCCACCTCCAACCCCACCACCTCCTTCCCAACCACCACAAGCCCCTCCAGACCCCCTCAATGTCCCCCCTAAGCCCCTCTCTGGCGTCAGAAACCACAAAGCCACCCCAGATCCAGGGACCCCCCCCCAACTCCAAACATTTCCTGAACCTCAAAACCTTCCCAAATCTCCCCAAACCCACCTCCACCCCCCAAACCCTTCCTAAACCCCCCAGATCTCCCCAAACCCACCTCCAACTCCCCAAATCCTCTCCAAAACTACCTCCACCTCTCCCTAAACCCTTCCTAACCCCCCCAAAATCCTCTCCAATCTCACCTCCAACCCCACCAAGTCCTTCCCAACCACCACAAGCTCCCCCAGACCCCCTCAATGCCCCCCCCAAAACCCCCCCTTTGGGGCCAGAAACCGAAAAGCCACCCCAGATCGAAGGACTCCCCACTCCCAAACACTTCTTGAACCTCAAACCCTTCCTAAATCCCCCCCCAAGATCACCTCCAACCCCACAAACCCTTCCTAATCCCCCCAAATCCTCACCAAAACCACCTCCAACCCCACCAAGTCCTTCCCAAACCCCCACAAGCTCCCCCAGACCCCCTCAATGTCCCCCTCAAACCCCTCTCTGGGGCCAGAAACCACAAAGCCACCCCAGCTCCAGGGACACCCCCCCCAACTCTTCTTGAACCTCAAACCCTTCCTAAATCCCCTCAAACCCAACTCCAATCCCCCAAACCCTTCTTGAACCCCTCAAATCCTCTCCAAAGCCACCTCCAACCCCCCCAAACCCTTTCTAAACCCCCCAAATCCTCTCCAATCCCACCCCCAACTCCACCAAGTCCTTCCCAACCACCACAAACGCCCCCAGACCCCCCTCAATGCCCCCCCCAAACCCCTTTCTGGGGTCAGAAACCACAAAGCCACCCCAGCTCCAGATGTCCCCCATCATCTGGGGGGTTTATTGTCCCTGGGGGGCTCAGATTGCCGATTGCTCCTGGCGGAAGGTGTCAGTGCCCGCTGCCCGCTCGTGCTCGGTGGCCATGGCGGCCTGGCGCAGGGCGGCCATGTGTTCCTCGGCGGCGGCCAGCGAGGCGCTCGACCCAGTGGCGTGCGGCGGGCGCGCGGCAGGCGCTGCGTGTCACCAGCACCAGGTGACTGGACCGACAGCAGCAGCGCCGCAGCCCTACGGGGACATGGTGGCCTCGTCACCTCCCGCCCGGGGACTGTGGCTTTGTCACCCAGAGCGTGGCTCGTGCCTCAGTTTCCCCATCGTGAAGCACGGGGAGGGACGTGCCCACCATCCTGCTGGGTCATCACCCACCAGCTGGCCCCAGCTATGGGGTGGCACTGGTGTCCTCTACCCCACCACGGGTGTACCCCGCCACCACAGGTGTCCTCTGAGCCAGGGAGCGTCCCCCACTCCACCACCGGTGTCCCCACCACCACCATGGTTGTCCCCCCAACCAGGGAGTGTGTGTTCCGCCCCAACGGTGTCCTCTCCACCACCATGGGTGTCCCTCAACCACCATAGGTGTCCCTTCTGCCCCCATCATGGGTCTCCCCCAAGCCAGGAAGTGTCCCCCACACCACTATGGGTGTCCCCCCATCCAGAGTGTGTGTCTCCCCCCCATGGGTGTCCTCCACCACGAGTGTCCCTCAACCACCATGGTTGTCCCCCATACAACCATGGGTGTCCCCACCACCTCCATGGGTGTCATGTCCACCCCCCATAGGTGTCCCCCTATCCACCACGGGTGTCCCCCAACCCACGGAGTGTCCCCCTGCCACCATGGGTCTCCCTCAACCACCACAGGTGTCCCCCACCCCACCATGGGTGTCCTCCCCCCATAACCATAGGTTTCCCCCCACCCAGAGAGTGTCCCCATCCCTCCCGCTGATGTCACCTCGCATCCAGCAGTTTGGGGTCCAGCGGTGGGTACATGGATCTCACCACATCGTCCACCCTGCCAGTGGGACAGCGTTAGCCTCAGGGGACACCGTAGTGACACCCTTTGTCACCCCCCACAGACTCCTGGGACACCCCTCGTCACCTGGGGCTGATGCGTTTGGCCACCACGATGATGTCACCCAGGCTGGTGGGGGGACTTCACGCGGGTGCCCGAGCCCATGGTCATGGCCACCAGCTTCTCCGTCAGCGTGTGGCAGATCTGCAGGGTGTGGGACAACAGTGCGATAGGGCTGGGTTGGGCACAGTGCCACCAGGGCCACTGGTACTACCAGGGCCACAACTGACACCAGAACCAGTGGTACCATCAGCATCACCATTGCTACCAGGGCCACCAGCACCACTGGTGAAACCAGGACCACCATTGCCACTTGTACCACCAGTGACACAATTGCCACCAGTGCTAACTGGTACGATCAGTGCTACCAGCGCCACTGGAACCACCACTAACACCATTGTCACGAGCACCACCAGTACCATGAGGGCCACCATTGCCACCAGTGTCACTTGTATCACCAGTGACATGATTGCCACCAGTGCTACCAGCACCACTGGTACCACCAGTAACACCATTGCAACCGGCACTACTGGTATCACCAGTACCACCAGTGCCACCAGTGCCAACGCCTGGACTCACCTTCAGGATGGCGATGCAGTGGGACACCAGACCCCTGTGGAGACAGAGGAGGGTGTGAATCCAGGAGGACCCTCCGACCCTCACTCCCGTGTTCCCCCCCCACCTCCCTGCCCACACCCCACGTCCCCTAAACCCTTGGGGACATTCCCACCCGGAGACCAGCTTGAAGGACCACCCCTTCTTTGGACCAGACATGGCTTGGTGACCCCCAAATCTTGGCCATGTGCATCCCATGATGGGGGGGTTGGCCCTGCATGGGGGTCCTCAGCAGTGGGGGACACAGACTTACGAGGCGTCCTCGACCCAGTCCTCATTCTCCAGGATGGCCTCGATGTGGGGGTTGGTGATGACCACATCATCCAGCTCCAGCTCTGAAGGCTCCGATGGTGTCTCAGTGGTCCCCATCAGGTCTACGATAGGTCTGTTGGGGACACAGGGACACCCTTGGGGACAGGGTCACCTCCTTGGGTCTCCTGCAGTGCCCTGATGATGCTGGACACATCTCCAGCATCGTCCCCTTGATTTTATCTTGAGCACTGTCCCCCGTCCATGGGGTATGGGGTCCCTCCTTGCCCGTTGGGGGACGATGCCACCCCCCATGGGAGCACTCACTTGGTGTCGTAGTGGTGCCGGAGGTCTTTGGGGTGGCAGTACCGCTGCCGGCAGACCACCACCAGCGCCACGAAGGATGCCAAGAAGATGGTGGCCAGCACCCCCGATGGCCACAATGACGACCGTCTCCATGGCTGGTCCCCACCAGAGGGATGGCTCAGGCGTCCGGTGTCATCTTGGCATGACAGGGTCTGCAGTGATTGGGTCATCAGGGAGGGGCTGGGAACCCCTTGGATGCACCATTCCCCCTCCTTGTACCCCAAAATGTCTGGCCAAGACCTGGTGGCACCTATGGATGGAGCCCTGCCACAAGGGGTCTTTCCAGAGGCAGTGTCACCTGGGGGTGGACCTGGCGGGAAGGGGTGATGCTGGGTGTGGGTTGGAGCAGGATTTGGCTGGGGTACGCGGAGCGCTGCTCCCATCCCACCACCCCCACCATGGTGACACAGGACAGGAGGTGGGAGCAGGAGAGCTGGGTCTGGGCTGCGGGCACCCCCAGAGCCAGGTCCCTGTAGGGCTGTGGGCACCCCCAGAGCCAGGTCTCAGGGCTTGAGGCCAATGAGGCTGCAGGGACCCCCACAACCAGTCTTTATGGGGCTCCAGGGACCCTCAGAGCCTGGCCTCTATGGGGCCAACAGGGACCCCCCACGCCTGGTGTCTGTACGGCTGTGGGGACCCCCAAAGCCCCACCTTTACAGGACCATGGGGATCCCCATAGCCTGATCCCTGCAGGAACCCCCCGAACCTCATTCCTGTGGGACCTGGGACCATGGGGTCCCCAAGAGCCTGATCCCTATGGGAACCCCCAAAGCCCAGACCCTAAGGGACCATGAGGACCTCAAGAGCCCCATCCTTATGTGACCACAGAGACCCCCAAATCCTTGTCCCTGTGGGGCTGTGGGGACCCCCAAAGCCTGAGTCCAATGGGGCTATCAGGACCCCCAGAACCTGATCCCTATTAGGACCACCAAAGCCTGGCCCCCTGCAGGTCTATAGGGACCCCAGGAACCTGATCCCTATGGGGCCATGGGGACCCCCAGAGCCTGAGTCCAGTGGGGCTACAAGGATCCCCAGAACCTGAGCCCTGAGGTGACCCCCAAAGCCCAGTCCCTATGGGACCATGGGGACCCTCAAGTCTCAGCCCTATGGGGCTATCAGGACCCCCAGAAACCTGATCCATATGGGGACCCCACAGCCCAGTCCCTATGAGACCATAAGGACCCCCAGAGACCCATCATTATGGGGACCCCCAAAGCCAGACCTCTGCAGGTCTGTAGGGACCCCAGACCCTGATCTCTGTGGGGTGATGGGAACCCCCAGAGACTCATCCCTATGGAGACCCCGAGACCCCAGTCCCTATGGGACCATGGGGACCCCCGAAACCCGGCCCCTGCAGGTCTATAGGGACCCCCAGAGCCTGATCCCTGTGGGGCAGAGGGGACCCCCCAGCGCCTGCTCCCCATAGGGCAGAGGGGACCCCCAGTGCCACCCCCTTGCAGCATGGTGCCCCTGAGTCCCCATCCCCATGGGGCGCTGGACCCTGGCCGTGCCAGGCCCAGGGGACACCGGTTGGGGACAGAGCCAGCTGGGACCCCTGTGCTGTGCCACTGTGTGGGACAGCCAGTGGGTGCCCACCCTGTGCCGGGGGGGAACACACACACGACACCTCCATCCTGGCAGGGTGGGGGGACCCCCACCCTGCCCTCCCTACCTGCTGCCACCGTTGGTGCCACAGGGACGCTGGTGCCACAGGAACGCTGGTGCCACAGGAACGGTGCCACTTCCGCACCGTGCGTGCAAACACCGCCAGCTCCCGACCTTTACACCCTGATTAATGCCAGGGCCCCCCTTTTTGGAGGGGGGGATGCCAGGGTGCCAGACATGCCCCCCTAAACCCCCCAGCCCCACTCCCCCACCACTGCCCCTCCCACCCTACTGCCCTAAATCCCACTGGATTTTAAGCCAGGTTTTGGGGATTTGGCTTAAATTCCAAGGGCGGTGCACTTGTCTCCTGTCCCCACCCTGACACAGGGCTGGGGACAGCGAGGGGGGGTGCAGGGTGGCCCTGTCCCCTCCCTCCTTTCCCTCATTCCCACTGTGCTTAATATCTTAAGAGGGATTTTGGCCACCAAAGCTGGTTCTGCGCCGTAACCCCTTGGTGCCTGGTCCTGGGGGGGGGGGTGGGAGGGTGAGAGTGCCGAGGGGGCATCTGCTCCTGGGGGGTGGCGGTGGGGGGTAACAGTGCCAGGGGGGGCATCTGGTCCTGGATGGATGTGGAAGGGTTAACAGTGCCAAGGTGGGCATCTCGTCCTGGAAGGTGGAGGGGGGAGGTAACAGTGCCAGGGGGGTCATCTGGTCTTGAGGGGGGGTGACAGCACCGGAAGGGCACCTCTTGGTCATGGAGGAGTGGGGGGTGACAGTGCCAGGGGGGGAGGGGGGCACATGGTCCTGGAGGGTCATGAGTCAGGGGGTGACAGTGCCGGGCTGGGGGGGCACCCCTGATCCTGGGGGCGTGGATGGGGGTGACAGAGCTGGGGAAAGCCACAGCCCCAAGGGGGCACCCCCTGGTCCTGGAGGTGGGAGCTGGGGGGGTGATAGTGCCAGAGGGGGCACCCCCTGACCCTGGAGGGGGGGTTGGAGGGGTGACAGCCCTGGAGGGGGTACTCTCTGGTCCTGGGGGGTGTGGGGTGGGAGGGTGACAGTGCCGGGGGGGATGGTACTCCCTGACTGGGGTCGGATCCTGCCTATGCAGTGCTGAGCACTGGGGGGGGGGGTCCGGGAGGGGGGGTGCTGTGGCACCAGTGGGAAGTGGGGGGGATTCTGGGGGGGGCTGGAAGGGCTTTTTGGGGTGGAGTTGCTGCTGGGGGGAGGCTAGGAAGTTTTTGGGGGGAGTCGCTGCACAGGGGTCTCTGCAAGTGTTTGGCGGCGGAGGAGGGGGGGGAGTTGCTGCTGGGGGGGTCTGGGTGCCCTCTAAGGGTTTGGGGGGTGTGTGTGGCTTCTGGAGGGTCCCTACAAGGGTTTGGGGGGGCAGGGGGGGGGAGTTACTGTTGGGGGGGTCTGGGCGCCCTGCAAGGGGTTGGGGGGGGCTCTTCTGGGGGGGTCCCTGCAAGGATTTGGGGTGGAGGGGGCTTCTGGAAGGTTTTTTGGGAGGGGGCTTATTTGAGGGGTCACGGGAAGGAGGGGGGATCGCTCTTGAAGATCGAGGAGGGGGGGGTCTTCCTGGGGGTCCCGAGGGAGAATTGCTCGGGGGTCCTGCCCGGTCCCGGGGGGGGAAATCACTCCGGGGGTCCCGAGGGGGTGTCCCGCACCGCTCCGGGGGAAGGGTTGGATACCCAGGGGGGTCCTGGGGGGGTTCCCGCAGAATTCTGAGTGGGGGGCTCGCCTGAGGGGTCCCGGAGGGGGAGGGGAGTTGCTCTGGGGGTCCCGAGGGAGCATTGCTCGGGGGTCCGGTCCGGGGGGGGCGGGTGGTGTCACTACCGGGGTCCTGAGGGGGGGTCGCTCCTGAGGGTCCCGTACGGCTCCTGGGGGTCGATGGGGGGGGCTCTTTCTGGGGGTCTCGAGGGAGCATTGCTCGGGGGTCCCGTCCGGCCCCGGGGAGGGGATGTATCACTGCGGGGGTCCCGGGGGGGGGGGGCACCCCGGGGTCTCCTCCCTCCTCCCCCCTCCCCCCCCCCCCCGCACCTGGAGCCGCGGCGGCCGCACAAGATGGAGCCGGGCCGGGGGGAGGAGGGGGGGGGGGCTCGGTCTGCCCGGCGGCACCGCCCCCAACCCGCCCCGAGGGGCCCGGGGGGCCCAGGGGGCCCGGCCCCACCGGGGGCGTCTCTTTGGGCCCCGAAGTGTCCCCATCGTGTCCCCTCATGTTCCGAAGTGTCCCTGTCGCATCCTCTCCTGTCCCAAGGGGTCTCTTTGTACCCCAAATTGTCCCCTTTGTGGCCCAAATTATCCCAAAGTGTCCCTTTGTGTCCCTAAGTGTCCCTCCCTGCATCCCAAAGTGTCTCCACAGTGTCCCCTCCTGTCGCAACGAGTCTCTTTGTGCCCCAAAGTGTCCCCCTCACGTCCAAAGTGTCCCCCTGCACCCCTAAAGCACCCCCTCCTGTCCCAAAGTGTCTTTTTGTGCCTCGAAGTGTCCTCCCCCGCATCCCAAAGGGTCCCCATTGCGTCCCCTCCTGTCACGAGGGTCTTTTTGTACACCAAAGTGTCCCCCTCGTGTCCCAAAGTGTCCCCCTGCACCCCTAAAGCATCCCCTCCTGTCCCAAGGGGTCTCTTTGTACCCCAAAGCATCCCTGCTACTCCCCTGAGTGTCCCCTTTGTGGTCCAAAGTATCTCAAAGTGTCTCTTTTGTGTCCCTAAGTGTCCCTTCCTGCATCCCAAAGTGTCCCCCTCAAGTCCAAAGTGTCCCCCTGCACCCCTAAAGCACACCCTCCTGTCCCAAAGTGTCTTTTTGTGCCTCAAAGTGTCCCCCCCTGAACCGCAAAGTGTCCCCATTGCATCTCCTTCTGTCCCAAAGTGTTCCCGCTGCACTCCAAGTGTCCCCTTAGTGTCCCAAAGTATCCCAAGTGTCTCTTTGTACTCCAATGTGTCCCAGCTGCACCCCAAAGTGTCCCCCAGTGTCCCGAAGTATCTCTTTGTACCCCAAAGTGTCCCCATCATGTCTGTTCGTGTCCCAAAGTGTCCCCCTGCACCGCCTGAACATCCCCTGCTATCCCAAAATGTCTTTTTGTGCCCCAAAGTGTCCCCCCCTGCATTGCAAAGTGTCCCAACCATGTCCCCTCCTGTCCCAAAGGGGTCTCTTTGTGCCTCCAAGTGCCCCCACTGCACCCCAAAGTGTCCCTGTCACATCCCCTTATCTTTGTGCCCCAAAGTGTCCCTGCTGCCTCCCAAAGTGTCCCTATCACGTCTCTTTGTGCCCCCAAGTGCCCCCACTGCTGCCCCAAAGCATCCCCTTGCACCTCAAGGTGTCCCTTTGTGCCCCCAAGTTGTCCCACTGCATCCCAAAGGGTCCATATTGCATCTCAAAGTTTCCCCACTGAACCCCAAAGTGCCCTTGTGGTGTCCCCAAGTGTCCCCATGGCATCCTGAAGTGTCCCCTCCACATCCCAGCCATCCTCACCATGTCACAAACCTGTCACGTGTTGATCTGCCCTTGTTGTGACCCAAAACACCACTATCATGTTCCAATGCATCCTCCACGTGTCCTCACCATGCCCTATGGTGTCCCCATGATGTCCCTTATTGTCACTTTTGTGCCCTATACTGTCCTAAATCACCTCCATCACGACCCAAAGTGTCTCCACCCCAGAGAGGTGATGCCAGGTGAGAGGCTCATGTCCCACTGGCACCCACGCCTGCTCTCAGCTGATCTCTCCATCCTGTGGTGACATTCGCCCCCAGGGACATGGGATTTGGTGACACCAGCCAAGAAAACTGTCCCAAAGCCCAGGGGACAGGACCACCATGGGGTTCTGCAGTCTCACCCCTCTTGGGGATACTGAGGTTGCCTCATCCTTGGGTGGTACAAGGGGCACATCTTGCCCTCAAGGGCCACCAGGAGCCAAGGGGCGCTGAGCCCCTGCTGTGGTGCTGGTGTCCCCAGGGATGTCCTCAGGCATGTCCCCATGTCCCTGCCAGCAACGCCTCATCCTTG
Source organism: Neomorphus geoffroyi (assembly GCA_033558235.1). Lineage (NCBI taxonomy): Eukaryota > Metazoa > Chordata > Aves > Cuculiformes > Neomorphidae > Neomorphus > Neomorphus geoffroyi. Next base: position 2,362,108 of record JAUMJM010000037.1, read on the forward strand.
CAGCTGAACGGGCTCTTTATTTGGGAATACGTTGGCGGGCTCATGCCGGATGCCAGCTCTGACTGTGGCACAGCCGGGTTCCTCCCTGCCCACTCCACCGGTGGCACGGTCCCCATGGTCACTGTTCATCTGGGCACCTCCGTCCTGTTATGCGGGGATGCCAACTCTGTGCCACCAAGTGAGTGGGGGACCACAGGGCTCCATCATCCCCTCATGACCAATGGAGACCCCTCCAAACCCCACGGAAAGCGGGTGGCAGAGGAGGATGTGTTCCTCTGGGTGCCCCCAGCTCCAGCACCCATCCTTTGCATCACATCCCAAGTGAGCCAGGCCATCATGCTGCCCTTCATGGAGCCCACAATTGTCACCACCCACCATCTGAGGTGACGCATGGCCAAGTCCTTCTCCTGAGATGCTTCTCCTTCATGTCGCCCACCGCTGGGCTTGTGACTTGGTTTTTAGCCATCAGGGAAGATGTAGCTGTACTGGTTGAGGATGTGCTCCACCACCTGGTTCTGGAAGACCATGTGCATGGCCATGTTTCCCTCCTCGCTCGCCGGCCGCAGCAGCGTGGGGCCGAAGACAATGGCGATGCTCTGCACCGACATGCGGTTCTCCTCCTTGAACTCGATCACCCTGTGGGGACGAGGGATGGCGTCACCCAACGTGTCCCCATACCCAGGTCCTGTTCCCCTTCCTGCTGCTGGGTTGGGTTTGAGGTGAGTGTGATGGGTGTCACCTGCAGAGGTGGCGGAAAAGGACCTTCATGGTATCGTGGTGGGCGGGTGGGAGGGAGAACACCAGGTCACGGATGCATCGGCCCTTCCTGGTGGGGTCCTGCATCTCTGCGAGGGGAGGGAAGACAAGATGGGGTGCTGGCTTGGGCAGCCAGAGCATCTGGCCTTGTCTTTGTCCCCATCCCATCCCATCCCATCCCATCCCATCCCATCCCATCCCATCCCATCCCATCCCATCCCATCCCATCCCATCCTTGCCCACATTCTCATTCCCATCCACATCCCTATCCCCACTCCCGTCCCCATCCCAATTTCCATTCCCATTCCCATCACCATCCCATGCCATCCCATCCCATCCCATCCTGTCCCTGTCCCCCGGCCTCACTGATGGCAGCGATGAACTTGTTGAAGTGGCTGAAGGGGACGAGTGGCTCCAGCAGCTCCCTGAAGAAGAGCTTCAGCGCCCCGGTGACAACGTGGATGTCCTCCCAGCGCCCATCATCCAGGTCCAAGTGCTCATCTGTGGGGCCAGGCAGCACCTCAGGCAGGTCCCAGAGCCCAAGGAGTGGGCAAGGTCCCCTTCCCTCCCTCCATGGCCAGAGCCCTGTCACTCACATCCCATTTATCTCCTGTTGTCACCGTAGGTGACCTTACCATGCTCCACTTTGTAGCGCAGTTTCTGGATGGTGGCCAGGTTGCCGCTGATCCGATACAGCCCATCGATGTCCAGACCTGACAGAGGATGGAGGTGGAGATGGAGGAAGAGCTCCCAGTTAAACACAACCCCAGGGATGGGGCACCCGTCACCATCAAGGGCGCTCTGGGCACCCATGTGTCCCCACTAACCCCTGGAAGATGCCTACACCTGGGTGGCACATGGTGACAGTGACTGATATGGCCGTGCTGGTGCCCACAGCAGCCAGCAAAGGGCTACCAGGGAAAACCCAACCATCAGATTCGGGTTTTACCGTCCCTGTGCCGCTAGGGTTGTCCCTGTCCCAAAGCCCTGGGGCCGTACCTCTCCTCTCCACGGTCTGGATGCACTGCAGGACGAAGCGGGGCACCGTCCCCCGCTCCCGCTCGCACAGTGCTTGCAGGGAGCAGCCGAAAACCTGATCTGGAAAGAACCACAGAGGCTTGAGCGTGGTTGGGTGACACTGAGAGGATGCCCAGTGCTGGGTCCTGGGTGGGGAACAGGGCTGGGGACATCGCAGGAGGGCCCCTTCCTGTAAAGGGCAGCTGGAGGTGATGGGACATGCCCAAGCACATCACCATAACGTTGGATCGGGGCTGGACTTGGTCACCCAACGCTCTTTCCCAGCTTCATCCCTGGCTGTCCCATCAACCTCCCAGCTTGTGGACATCTCAAGGGGGCTCAGCCCCAACCCAGCACCTGCCCTTCATGCAGCTCCATCCCTGCACCCATCCTTGATGAACCCCATCCCTGCAACTACTCTTTCTGTAACCCCATCCCAGCCTTCACCCTTGACGTAGCCCCATGCCATCACCCACCCTTGCTGTAGCCCCATCACCCACCCTTGATGTAGCCCCATGCCATCACCCACCCTTGCTGTAGCCCCATCACCCACCCTTGATGTAGCCCCTCTCGCGCAGGGACTGCAGCGTCGGCCGCCTCTGCAGGAACTTGAGGAGTTTGTTCCGAACTTTGCTGGAGTCGCTCTCGCTGCTGGCACTGCCCGTCCCCTGCCCGGCTGCTGATGAGGACAGGACACAGGTGAGCATTATCCCAAGGGACTGGGGTGCTCCCGGCACCACTGCAGGGAGATGGGGACACCATGAGGTGCCCACTCCGCCCTGCCCAGTGGATGGCTTTGCTAGTGCCACCCCAGTGCCTGTCCCTGTGCCAGGATAGAATCTTAGAATCACAGAATGGTTTGGGTTGGAAGGGACCTCAAAGCCCATCCAGTGCCACCCCCTGCCATGGGCAGGGACACCTCCCACTGGATCGGGGGCTCCAAGCCCCATCCAACCTGGCCTGGAACACCTCCAGGGATGGGGCAGCCACCACTGCTCTGGGCACCCTGGGCCAGGGCCTCCCCACCCTCAGCGTGAAGAATTTCTTCCTAATGTCCAACCTAAATCTTCCCCTTCCAGTTTAAAGCTGTTCCCCCTCATCCTGTCACTCCAGGCCCTTGGGAAAAGCCCCTCCCCAGCTTTCCTGGAGCCCCTTTCAGCACTGGGAGCTGCTCTAAGGTCCCCCCAGAGCCTTCTCCTCTCCAGGTTGAACATCCCCAACTCTCTCAGCCTCCTCACAGCAGAGGGGCTCCAGCCCTTGGATCATCTCCGTGGCCTCCCCTGGGCCCACTCCAACAGTTCCATCTCCTTCTTCTGTTGGGGATCCCAGAACTCACCTGCCCTCTTCTCCTCGCCGCCCCCCAGCTTCTCCCGGGAGCCAAATTCAGCCCCGCTCTCGGTGTCCTCCTCTCCGGGGAGGCTGGTGCCCTGCAGAATGGGCATCGTGAGACCCCTGTGCCCATCCCTGGGTTGACAGGGTTGGGTGGGGGTGGGGACCTGCTCACCATCCTGCCGATGCTGTCGGCAATCGCCTTCTGCCACGCGGTGATGATCTGCTCCGAGTCATGCTGGATGAGGAACTCGGAGCCCTCCCGGGTCTTCAGCTGGGGGAGCAGCGGGCAGTGGTCAGGGTGAGGACATGGGGCTGCCCATGGTTGGCCACTGCCGCTGATCTTTGCGGCCAGGTTGGGGCTGAGGACGGCACCCAACTCGTCACACCGATGACCCCACTTGTTGCTGTTTTTCATGAGCCAGAGTGGTTGGAAACCTCCTCCCTGTGCAAAGCTCGAGAGGAAAAGCCCCCCTGGGAGCCTGGACATCCCTTGGTGACATCTCCATGCCCGTAGGGATGGGACAGTGCCCAGCTGCACAGCGTGGCCCTTTGCTCCCAGCCCAGGGATGTCCCTTAGTGTTCCCACTGCCACCAACCCCAGCACATCCCTCTCACCGCTGGCAGGATGAACCGGGCACCTGCTGGTGTCACCACTACCCTGAGGACCCTGAAGAGTGACCAATGTCCCCCCCACTGTCACCCAGCTCACCTCCAGGACGTGCTTCTTGCTGGACTTGTCCTTGGTGGCCCAGGCAAGGGTGGCCCCACGCAGCTCCACCGTGTGTTCGGGGGTGGTCAGGGTGCTGGGATGCCGCTGAGGGGGCAAGGGGACCAGATGGCACCGCTGGCACCCGCCCAGAGGGGATGAGGACACCAGGGTCCCGTACTGTGGGCGGTTGTGGGCTTTCCTCCTCATGAAAGGCAGGAGTGCCATATGTCCCCATGGGACATCTCTGTCCCCTGCCCTGGCACTGAGGTCTCTGCAGCACCAGGACATGGTGTCCCCTGGGTGCTGACCCTGTCCTATGGGTACTGGACTCATCCTGTGGGCACTGGTCCCACCCCATGGGTGCTGGCCCCATCCTACCAGGACATAGTGCAGCTGCCATGGAATGGATGTTGTGGCCATCAACTTGGGGACAGCCAACTCCTACAGCCACTGCCACCTTGTAGGACATCCCCAGCCCTGTCTGGGCACCCCAAGGGTCTTCAGCTTTAGGGTCCCTCTTGGTGGCAGCACCGTCTGGGTGCAGTGTTATGTGGGGACATGGGTCTGGGTGGTTGTCCCCAGGGAGGGGACAGTCCCCTGGGGTTTTCATAAAGGAAGAGCATCAGAACCTCTTGTTCTCCACATGGCCTGGGTTTTGGGGTGCTTTGGTCATGATCCCCCTCCTTCCAGCCCATCTTCATCCTTATCGAGGGGTTTTCCAGAAGGATCCCCAACAGACAGAGCCCTGCACCCACATCCCAGTGGTGGGGCCAGCACTGTGTCCTCCTCAACAGCGGGTCTGTCCCCTCTCCTTCCCTTGCCGCGGTCACCACAGGGTGTTGCAAGACCCATGAGCAGCTTCTGCATCCGGGCGGCGGATGCTGGGGGGCTGGGGGGGCTGGGTGGGGGATTGCTTCCACCCCAGCTGGCCCTGGTGAGCTCTGGGTGCTCGGGAGGTCACCCCGACACCGACTCAGGTCCTGCACGGGAGACAGTGTGGGTGTGCGAGGAGGGGTGTGAGGGCACACGCTGGTGTGTGAACACCCAGCCTGGAGCTGGGGAAAGCGCTGCTGGGGGTGCTGGGGCTGTCCTGGGGGGGCTGGGGCTGTCCTGGGGGGGCTGTCCCCATCCTGTGGATCCTAGCCCTGTCTTGTAGGTGTGCGTCCTATCTCCTGGGTCCTGGGTCTGGCCCATGGGTGCTGGCCTTGGCTCCATGTCATGTGTTTTGGCTCCATCCCATGAGTGCTGGCCCCATCCTGTGGATGCTGGCCCCATCCTGCAGGTGCTGGCCCCATCCTGTGGGTTCTGACCCTGTTCCATGGGTGCTTCCCTCATCCTGTGGGGTTTGGCTCCATCCCATAAGCCTTGGCTCCATTCCATGGGTGAGAGCCCTCTCTCATGGGTACTGGCCCCATTCAGGGGATGTTGACCTTGTTCCATGGCTGCTGGCTGCATCTCAGGGGTTGTGGTCTCATCCCGTGGATGCTGGCCCTGACCCACGGGTGCTGGCATTGTCCTGTGGGCACTGACCCTATCCCATGACTACCTGTCTCGTTCTGTGGGCCTTGGCCCCATCCCATGGGTGCTGACCCTGTCCCATGAGTACTGACTTCATTCCGTAGATGCTGGTCCCATCTCATGGGTGCTGGCCCCATCTCATGGGTGCTGGCCCCATTGTGGGGATGCTGACCCAATCCCACAAGGGCTGGTCCCATCCCATGTGTGCTGGCCCCATCTCATGGGTGCTGGTCCCATCCCATGGGTGCTGGTCCCATCTCATGGGTGCTGGCCCCATCTCATGGGTGCTGGTCCCATCTCATGGGTGTGGGCCCCATCTCATGGGTGCTGGTCCCATCTCATGTGTGCTGGCCCCATCTCACGGGTGCTGGCCCCATCTCATGGGTGCTGGTCCCATCTCATGGGTGCTGGCCCCATCTCATGTGTGCTGGCCCCATCCCACGGGTGCTGGCCCCATCCCACAGGTGCTGGCCCCATCTCATGGGTGCTGGTCCCATCTCATGGGTGCTGACCCCACCCTGTAGGTTCTGGTCCCACCGAGGCCATTGGGGCTCTTACCAAGGCACCGGCAGCCGAGTGCTTGGAGTCCTTGAAGAAGGTGAGGATGCCCCCCTCCAGCACGGTCCAGGAGGAGCTCCAGTTCTTCCTGGGGAGCAAAACAGGGGTCACGCTGGGGGATGACACAACCACTGCCCCCTGTGGCCGCTTCTCTGCTGGCAGGGGTCACGGGGCTGCGCTTACCGGAGCCGTTTCCCCCTGTCCACCGTCTTGGTTCGGTTGAGCACCCCGGCTTTTTCAAGGCTCTTAAACTGGAAAGCAAAGCATTGGGGGGGGGTCAGGTTTGTCCTCTGCCCTCCCCGGTGCCCAGGTGGCTCCCCAGGATGATCACCTTCTCCTCCTTGAGCCCTGCTGCTGGTGGCACGGTGCTGTGCCAGGCAAAGAGCCCGCTGTCCTGGCTGGAGCCGCTGCTGGCCCGCTGGTGGCGGCTGCTGGATGGCACCTGGGGACAGAAGGAGTGGGTGCCCATGCCAAGTGAGTGCTGGGCTTCACACCCGCTGCGCCCCAGAGACTCTGCCCCCTGCTTTTGGGGCTCCATGAGGATGCTCGGCCCCTGCCAGACATCCCTGTCCTCATCTTTGTCCCTATCCATGTCCCTGTCCCCACCCTCCTCCCTGTCGCTTTGTCTATACCCATCCCTGTCCATGTTCCTGTCCTCATCCTTATCCCTATCCCTGTCCATATTCCCATCCACGTCGCTGTCCCCATCCTTGTCCCTGTCCCTGTCCCCATCCTTGTCCCCTTCCCTGTCCATGTTCCCATCTCTATCCATACCCCCATCCCATCCCTGTCCCCATCCTTGTCCCCTTCCCTGTTCCTTTCCCTGTCCCCACCCTTGTCCATATTCCCATGCCCATGCCCATCCCCAACCACACCTTCCCATCCCCAACCACATCTTCATCCCCATCCCCATCCCAGTCCCCGTTCCCGTCCCCGTCCCCATCCCCGTTCCCGTACCGTGTTGGAGGTGAAGTGCTCGGGGCAGAACACGGCTCCTTCATGGTAGCTGTGCCCGTACCAACCCGGGGACGAGCCCAGCTCCTCAGAGCTCCTTGGGGACAGACTGAGAGCAGCCCCTTGATCATAGGAGCCCACGGGCGAGTAGTCCTCCTCGGGATAAGCCTCCAGCTCATCTGGAGACAGGTTGGGATAGTCCGTTTCTGGAGTAGGTGGCTGGAGAGAAGAGACAAGTCAATGTCTTGTGCCCCACAAAGAGCATCCAGATTCTCAAGCCGTGGCCAGCCCACATGAGGGCTGTCTCCGTCTCCATCTCCACCATCTCCATCTCCACCTCCAATCCCATCCTCTTCTCCATCTTCATATCCATCCACATCCTCTTCTCCAGCTTCATTTCCATCTCCCTCTCCATCTCCATTTCCTTCCCTGTCTCCACCTTCTTCTACATCCTCATCTCCATCCCTATCTCTGTCTCTGCCTCCATTTCCAACCCTGTCTGCATCTCCATCTCCACCTCCACCTCCACCTCCGTCTCTGTCTCCATTTCCATTTCCATTTCCATTTCCATTCCTATTCCTATTCCTATTCCTATTCCTATTCCTATTCCTATTCCTATTCCTATTCCTATTCCTATTCCTATTCCTATTTACATTTCCATCTCCATCTCCATCTCTATTTCCATCTCCATCATCATCTCTATCCCCATCTCCATCTCCATCTCTACCTCCATCTCCATCACCATCTCCATGTCCATTGTCTCCATCTCCATTTCCAACCCTACCTCCATCTCCATCTCCACCATCTCCACCTCCATCCCTGTTTCCAGTCCCCACATCCCGTGCTTTGCTGGTGCTCACCCTCTGCTCCATGTAGCCGTACCACGTCACCCCAGGGTAGGTATCCTGGGCGGTACCTCCGTCTCCTGCATTGGGGGGGTCCCACGACGTCTCACCTGTTACCGAATTATAGAAAAAAGCCTGTCCGGTGGCTTCGTCCGTGTGCTGCTCCCACCCGGGGACCTGCGGGCTGTGGGCGAGCGAGGAGGCAGGAGAGGCGGCGGGACTCACTCCATCCTCTGCCTGCCCAAAGGGACAATCCCACGTGGTCTCGCCCGTCACCGGGTTATAATAAAACAAATGTCCACTGTCCGTGTCCGTGTGGGTTTCCCAGTCCGAGATGGAGCTGCTGGGCTCCTCCGGGGTGGAACCAGCGGCTGCGGCTTCTTCCCGCAGCTCCTGGATGTTGAGGTAGATGGGGACGGGTGGCTCCTCCTGCTCCTTGCGCGCCTGGAGAGGACACGGGTTGGGTCACTTGGGTGCTGTGGGTGGTGATGGGTGCGGCGAGCCGAGGGGCAGGGGATGGTGTTCCTGGGATAGTCCTGCCGTGGTACCCGGGCTGGTGGGTGGGTGAAGGGGCCGAGGAGATGGATCCTGCCCTGCGCCAGCTGCTGGGACGTCCCTCCTGCCCGGGCACCCAGCAGGTGCTGCCCTCAGACACCTTCTCACATGGGGCAGAAGATGGGAGTTTTGGGATGTAGATGGCTTGGTAGTGGAGGAGGGCACCCACAGCACCCACCTGGGGCAGAGAGCACCCAGCTGGCAGGGGAGGTGGCAGTCTGGCCTGAGCACATGGAGAGCTTGGGTTTGGGGCATCGTGGTCCCCAGTATCAGCACCCACATCACGCGCTGTGCCTGCACCCCAGGATCTGCACGCAGGGCATCGGCATCAGCACCCCAGAGCTTGTATCCACACCATCTGCACCCACATGGTCTTCACCTGCGTCATCTGCACCCACCTCATCAGCACCCAACACTTGTGTCCACACCATCTGCACCCACGTCACCGGTGTCAGCATCCAGCCCTTGCGCCCACTTCATCAGCACCCACGTCATTGGCACCCAACCCATGAGCACCCCAAAATCTGCAGCCCCAACACTTCCAACATGCCCGTCACTTGCACCCCCAGCCTCTGCACCCACCTCAACGGCGCCATCACCCAGTGCTGGCACCCACACCACCTGCACCCATGCATCAACACCCTTGGCATCAGCACCCTGGGACATCTCCAACACCCGCACATTGACACCCTCAACATCAGCACCTTGGGATGTCTCCAGCAGCCATTCCAGCACCCTCAACGTCAGCACCCTGGGACGCCACCAGCACCCACATCACCCGCACCCCCAGCCTCTGCCCTCCCATTGCCACCACCCACACCACCAGCACCCACAGCCCCCACCCAGCACCCTGACCCCAAGGGCGAGCAGAGCGGGATGTGGAAGCCGACAGCTCCACCACCACATCCCAACGTAAGGCCCCGAGCACCTGCGGTGTGGCTGCCCCCGCCGTGGGGTCCCTCAGGGTGGGGTTGGACGTGTCCCTGGGCCCCTGTGGCCACGGGCGGGTGGCAGTGGCAGTGGCAGGGAGTCCCCTGCTGGCACCCTTTGATCTCCCCAGCTTTACAGCCCCTGACCCTCCCTCCAACGGCTGCGGGGACAAAGTTTCCCAACCCTGGCCCTTCCCGTCACCCTGGGGTGGGGGAGGACAGTGGGTCGTGTCCTTGGGGACACCCTGGAGAGAGGGGGACAACGGAATGGGTGTCCCCAGGACACCCCATCACTTTCCCCCCCACCACTCCACAACCCCCCTGGTCACGGTGGGCAGGGCTGGAAACCCATCATGAGAGGCCACCATTGTTTTGGGGACAAGGGACACGTGGGTGACAATGGGGGATCCTGACATGGAGCCCCACCAGCACCTCCCTCTCTCCCATGGGTTCATCCCTGGGGGTTTCCATCCCAATGGGAGGGGTCTGGGTGCCCCCCTCTGCTTCAGGAGGGGCATCTTGGCACCCATGGGTGCCTGGTGCCACCTCCGCAGCATAAACACCCAGGAAGGAGCTTGGAGTGGGGTGGTGACCCCACAACATCCCCCACCCCTCCAGCACCCATGGGTGCTGCCTACCTTCCCCAGGTGCAGGAGCCGCGACACCCGGCTACGGGAGCGCTGCCAAGTGCCCGACACCCGCTCGCCCATCTCGGGGGGCACCGTTGGGGTGGGGACACTGCGAGGCTCCGGGGACACCGATGGCGCCTGTGCCGGGCCCTGTGCCGGTCGCGCTTCCTCTTGGGGTTCGGGGAGCGGAAGAGCCGCCTCCAAGCCCAACGCTTGGCCCTGGGGCGGAACTGGCTTTTTTTGGGGGTGTTGTCACCCCATCACCCATCGCCCGTCACCCGTCACCTGCTCTGGCAACACCAAGGCCAACGGAGCCAGACCAGCACTTGGGATGATGCCATGGTGGAGAAACTCCCCCCAGATGCAGGTTGGCCCACCTGGCACCATGCTGCTCCACCACAAGGGCACCGGGTCAAACTGGGGGATCCTGTGTCCCCCCAACACCAGGATGTCCCAGTCCTTGTGGCCACCATGGTGGGTGCACGTGGTGGCCATGGCAAGACCCCATCGTTGCCCACCCCGGCTGGGTTTGGCATTGGTTGGGTTTAACCAAGGGAAGGGGAAGCTCTGGCGGTGGCATCGGGGTTGGGAACCGCACTGGGTCTGTCCCCAAGGAGGGGAGATGGGTGGCTTTTGGGGTGCAACCAGCATGGTTGGGGGCACAGGGTGTAAAATGAGGTGCAACCCCCAACCCCCCTTTCCTCCAGCAACCCCCTCCCCCACCCCAGCACAGCCCCCTTGAAGTGGGAGACGGGGGGCTCAGGGTGCTGTGGGTGCCTGGGGTACCCCCAAAAGGGATGCTGGGTGGGACAAGGATGCAGGACCCCCCCCTGCCATCAACTTGTGGCAAGCGAGAGGCTGGGGCACCCCCCCACCCTTGGGTGCCCCCATACGAGAGCTGGGGTGGGGGTCACCAAGGGCCCTTTGCTACTCACTGGCATGGGGCGAGTGCGGGTCTGGGGGTGTCGGGGGTGCCTGCTGGAGCTGGGGAGCACCCAGCACCCACCTGGGCCCTTGGGTGCTGCACCCAGGTGAGGCCCCCGCCCCGCAGGAGGAGGTGCTGCGCTGCCCTGTTAACCCCTTTCTGCCTCCTCTAACCCCGGGAACGCTGCCAGGGTGGGGTGTGGGACCCTCCCTCAAAACATCTCAGGGTGGTACCGAGCCCCCCCAGGGACATCAGGCACTGCTGGCACGAGGGCTCTGTGCATGGTGGGACCTTACCTTACTGGGGGGGATACTGGGAGAGCCTTGCACCCATGGGTGCCCACAAGGGTGGGGAAACTGAGGCACAGAGTAGGGAGGCAGCTGGCAAAATGCTCAGTGGGTGCACAGGTTTGCCTGGGGGTTCAGCTGGGTGGGGGGACATGGGGGGTCCCATGATGGTGGCAGTGCCGGGGTGCCCCTGGGTGCCACCCCACCCTGTGCTGGGGGATGTAGGATCGTGCTGGGGAGGACACAAGGGGCATTGAATCATTTGTGGCACCCGGGGTCCTGCCCTCCCCCCACCCTTTGGGGATGGCACCAGGGGTGTCACCGTACCTGGGTTGCATGGCCGGACCCCGGCCACCTCCTGGCCGCGTCCCCGTCCTTGGGGGGGCTGTAGAGGGTCTCGGAGCGGCTCTTGCCGAGTGGGCGAGCATGTCCCGGGGGGTCCGCACACGACCCTGTAGTGGTGGCCCCGCGTGGTGCTGGCGTCACCCGTGCCAGGTCATCCAGGGAGTGCGAGGGGCGCACGGGCTCAGTGGGGTGAGGACTCGGTCCTGGGGGGACCCGAAAAGACCTGAGCACTGGCAGCGAGTCCCTGGTGGGCCCCGAGTCCCTCCTGGACCCTGAGTCCCTTGTGGGCCCCAAGTCCTTCCTGGGCAACGAGTCCTTCATGGGAATTGTGTCCCCCTTGGACCCCAGGTCCCTGGAGGGTACCAAGTCCTTCCTGGGCACTGAATCCTTCATGGGAACCAAGTCTCTCCTGCACCCCAAGTCCCTGGTGGGCACCAAGTCCTTCCTGGACCCCAAATCTCTTGTGGGCACCAAGTCCTTCCTGGTCTCCAAGTCCTTCCTGGACCCCAAGTCCCTTGTGGGCACTGAGTCTCTTCTGGATCCCAAGTCCCTGGTGGGCACCAAGTCCTTCCTGGACCCTGAGTCCCTTGTGGACACCGCACATCCTCCAGTTGGCTCCTCTGCCTCGGTGGCACCGATGAAACGATATTCATAGCCCAGTGGCTGCTGTGGGGCAAGTGGGGCCGGGTCCGTCTCGGCACGTCCTGACGTTGGGGGGTCGAGCGTGGCCGGGGTGGCAATGGGGGGCAGCTCCTTCACGTACTGGGCAGGGATGTAGAAGGGCCGGGCGTCCCCGCTCTTCTTGACGTGCCACCAGTGGTGGTTGGTTCGTTTCAGCAGGACGTAGCGCTCGTTGGGTTTGATGGAGACCAAGGTGCCGTCCTTGGCTCGGTACTCAAAGCCGTACTCCACCAGCACCAACGCCTCCTCTGCCGGCACCGCCGCCTCCATGGCCGCGCCGGTGCCTCCGCCTGCGGGAGACGAAACAGGGAATGGGTGATAACATCTCCCAGCCCCTCTTGGAGCACGTGAGGACCCCAACGGGAGCTGAGTTGGGGGGTTCCTGCTGAGCCCCAACGACAAATGTTCTTCAAACTGCCCAAACCTTCTCGAAACAGCTCTGGGATTGCCGCCACCATCCTTGTCCTCACCCAGCGTCCCCAAGCCACCAAGACCCAAGTCCCCCAAGCCCCTGAGCCCCCCCAAAGCCACCGAGCCCCCCAGTATCACCTCCGGCTGGCGTTGGGGCGCAGGCACTGGCGCGCAGCAGGTCCCACTCGTGCCTGCGTTGGGCTGGTCCCAACTCGCCCTGGTTTCCTGCTGGCGCCTCGTCAAAAGCCGGGGTTGGGCTCCACGTTGGGTGCCCGGCCCCCCAGGCCGAGGAGAGCGGGTGGGAGGGAAGGAGCGATGGTGGAGGGGATCTGCTGCTGCTCGGACAAGGAAACGGCTCCTCGGGAGGTTCCTGCTGCAGGAAGGGCCCTGCCCCGCAGCTGAGCCAGGATCTGCGCTGCTGCCGGATCCGGCACAACCTCCCCGGGCAGGGGGATGGGACCCCCAGCCCTGGGGGAGCTGCCTTGGCTTTTGGCCCCCACGTCAAGGAGGCCCATTGGCATTCCAGGGCTGGTGGGTTCACCCCAAGCCCTCCCGGGAACTGGGGTGGTGGGGAAAGGGGGGAAGAACAACTGGAAATGGTGACGGTGGTGGGGAGAGGATGGGAGGGGGAAAGGGGTGAGGAAAATGGGGAAGGGTCCCCCGATCACCCTGCAAAAACCAGGAGGACAGGCAGAGGGTGGAGGATGGAAAGGGAGGATGAAGGATGGACAAGGAGGGAGGATGGGAAGGGGGGATGGAGGACGGGAAGGGAGGATGAAGGAAGGTCAGGGTGGATGGAGGATGGACAGGGAGGACAGAGGATGTGAAGAGAGGATGGAAGATGGACAGGGAGGATGAAGGACAGACAGGAACAAAGGAGAGGAAGAGAGGATGGAGGATGGACAGGGAGGATGGAGCATCCCTGTCCCCAACCTTCCTCCCACAGAGATGCAGCATCAGGCCGGGGCTGGGATTCAGAGAAGCAAACCCCACAGACACCTTCGCTCATTGTTAAATAAACTTTAATAACTTCTGCACGGGAAAGGGTGAAAGGAAAATAAAATTTCTTCTGAGGATTAACAGCAGCAGGCGGGGAGAGCCCGGCTCTTCTCTCCCCTCTCTTCCCGGAGGCCACGGTGATGGCTGAGCTCTCTGAGCAGGAGATGCTCAGTGGACCCTGGCACCCACAGTCCCCCCAGGGCTTGTGAGCTCCCTAAAGGCACAAGTGTCACTTTGTCCCCTCCCTGTGCAGCTGCCGCCATTCCCATCAGCCCAGCTTGTGCAAAATCCCCACATAAAAAAATACCCTTTTTTTCAGCACCGAACATCCTAAAAAACTAGAGCTTTAATCAATGTCAGTTATCCACACCCTCGATTGGAAATCCAGATTTACACCCTGGAAAGATGTCGCTGTGTTTCCACCAGGAGGGGATAAACTGGTTTGGCACCAGGAGGGGGACTGGGAGAATCCCCGAGTTGGTGTGAGTTGGCGGATGGACCTCGCCAGCCTCGCTGTGGGGAGCAGAGGGTCCCTCCGTGGGGCAGGAGCACCCACACTGCATCGCCCAGCACCGCGGGCTCCCTGTCCCCGGGGAAGGACTGGCTGCAGGATCAGCTCCTGAACAGAGAGGTCTCTTCTCTGCTGGTCTGGCTGGATGAGAGGCCAAGGGCGGCATCACGGTGGGTCCCTGGATGCTACAGGCTTGGCTCCACGCTGACCTCCGCCTCCAGCTTCCGCTGGTACCTCTGCCGGCGCTCGCAGCGGGGACACGACTTGGCGCTGGCTTGGCAGTCCCGGTGGAAAACGGTTTTGCATTCGCTGCACCTGGGAGAAACCGAGAGGACAAAGAAAACACCCCACTGTTGGCAAGATGAGAGCAAAGACCCAACATCTCCCCACCAAACCAGCCCTGGGGACGCTTCCCTGTCCCTGTTTCCTCCGAGCACTTGCTGAGCAGAGCCCTGGCCCCAGCAAGAAGCAGCTCCAGCTCGAGGTGAACCTTGGTAGCAGGAACTGCTACTGCAGCAAAACATCCACCTCCAGCGAGCTCGGAGCAAAAGCAGCAGCTCGCCCGGAAAGAGCGGCGTGGGCAGCTGCCAGCGCTGCCGGTGTTTTGCAGATGAAAGAGGGAGATGTTGAAGTGAGGTTTTGCAGCGGTGACAGCGCAACAGCAAAGTTGCAAGGCTGAGACACCAAACCCTGCGACGGTGCAGGGTGGTGAGAGCCCGGCTGGGGATGCATCGCTGGTGGGGACGGGATGCAGCTCCGTGCCCCAGTGCAGACCTTCTTCTGGCTGGTGAACCCCAACCCTGACGTGGGACCTGCATGAGGCAGGGACACTGCTTGGGGACAGCAGCGAAAGGGATGGGGCTGCCTTTAAGCCAGAAAGCTCTAGGGAAGTCTCACCAGTACCCGCCCAGGACCTCCCTGCTCTGGCTCAGCGCCGCAGCAGGAATGTAAACAGTCAGAAATTATACCTTGCGCAGGGCTGGTGGGGAGGAGACACCCAGCTCTGCGAGGGGGCATTCACAACTTATCTTGAGTCAACAGAAGAAAAGTTATGGAGGTTGAGCTCACTTTTTTCCCCTGGTCATGATCCCCCACCTCTCCAGCAGCAGCAAAATGCAGCCCATCCGCATGCCAGCACGGCTGGGTTGTAAATGCCCTCCAGTGCAAATACCTGGTGCACAATCGGTGTGGGAATACAATAGAATACCTTCATGTCCCAAAGGAGGAGCAGAAAGGGGAGTGGAGGAACACCCAGAGTGACAACAGACCCAGAGTGAAATACAGCAGCCTGGGTCAAATCCTGCTCCCAATATGCGGCTGCAAATCCTGAGCTACTCTGGATACGGAAAAGTCTCGTGCATGGATAGATGGGACAGGGGTGCTGCCTGGTGCCACGCATTTTCATAGTGGAACAGAATCATGGAATGGGTTGGGTTGGAAGGGACCTCAAAGCCCATCCAGTTCCAACCCCTGCCGTGGGCAGGGACACCTCCCACTGGATCAGGGGGCTCCAAGCCCCATCCAACCTGGCCTGGAACACCTCCAGGGATGGGGCAGCCACCACTGCTCTGGGCAACCTGGGCCAGGGCCTCCTTACCCTCAGTGTGAAGAATTTCTTCCCAATGTCCAATCTAAATTTTCTCCCTTCCAGTTTAAAGCTGTTCCCCCTCATCCTGTCACTCCAGGCCCTTTCAGCACTGGAGGCTGCTCTAAGGTCTCCCCAGAGCCTTCTCTCCAGCTGAACAACCCCAGCTCTCTCAGCCTCCTCACAGCAGAGGGGCTCCAGCCCTTGGATCATCTCCATGGCCTCCTCTGGACCCGCTCCAACAGTTCCATCTCCTTCTTCTGTTGGGGATTCCAGAATACTTCTTGGGGAATAATGCTCTGGATTAGCAGCAGCAGCAGCAGCAGCTTCTCCTCCCCGAGTGTGGAGGGCGGTTTTGAGGCTTCTGAGCGAGCCGCAGGCGAAAGGCACCATCTCCTGCCTCCACCTGCAGAGCAGAGGCTGCAGGAAGTGGCTGCCGCTGCTGCAAAGAGAACGCCAAGTGCCCGCCTGGGTTTATTGTTCGGAGGCATTACAGCCGCATCCTGCGGCGAGCGATGGAGGCGACGGTGTGACCCTGGCAGCTCGCTGTCCCCCGGGGTGGGCAGAGGGGCAGGAAGCTGGGTTGAGCTTGGGGAGGATGTTGGTCGAGCTGCTTTCCTGCTGCACGACCTCCTCCGCCAGGGAAGAAAAAAAGGTCAACAAACTTCAGAGCCTGGGTTTGCAGGACGTGAGGCCTCCAGCCGGCTGCCAGCAGAGCTCAGCTCCACGTGCCTGCTCCTTCCCAAGCCCAGACATTCTTTTTCTAGGCAAAATCAGCCCCCTGAGGATGTTGTCCTTTATAATAAACACGATGCTGGCCTGCAGCGAGCAGGGAGAGCGAGCAATCCTGCTCAGCCACCCTGGAAAGGTTTGCAACCGCGTAACGCACACGGTTCCCAAGGACTTCGGTCTTGGTGTTGGTCTGCAGCTTCCGGATGGTGCTGCTCGCTTGTAGGGACTGCCAGGCAAAGCAAGATCATGCAGATCATCAGCCTGGTAAATCTCCCCCACAGTTAGAACCAACTCCACGTTGAACATTGCCACGTAAGTGTGGAGGTGTGGATCTCTCTCCACCTGTGAGGGACCAGGCTCCGGGGCAGGAAGGGTTTGATATTGATTTCCAAGTGCTTTGGGAGATTGAGATGAGATCAAAGGGCTGGAGAACCTCTGTTATGAGGACGAGGGGAAACGGCTTTAAATTGGAAGGGGAAAGATTTAGATTGGCCATTAGGAAGAAATTCTTCATGATGAGGGTGGGGAGCCCTGGTCCAGGTTGCCCAGAGAAGTTGTGACATCTTGGCTCTGTGAGGATGCTCCTCACCAGCCCCAAACAGCCCAGGATTGGTTCAGATCACCTTGGAGCTGATGGGTGCCACAAGGACGTGGGTGCCACAAGGATGTGGGTACAAGGATGCACAACCAGCTCAGGGCTACATCCAGGCCACCTCAGGGCTACATGTCTAGAAAGCCCTGCTCCGAGTCCCCAGGAGGGACTCAGGGATGGTCCAAGCTCCTGGGAAAAGCCAAACCAGAAGCTCAGGCGGCCTCACAGCAGCCGGATGGGGTGGCGATGTTGCTCACCTGGTGGTCGTGTCAAACTCAAAGGGAAAAATGATGTCGCTGCTGTTGCAGATCTGGCAGATGAAGCCGCGCTGGGTGCACAGGTCGCAGTTGTAGACGTGGTGGGAAGCAAACTGGAGCAGAGACTGCAGGAAGTTCTCAAAGACACCGTCGGCTATCTGCGGGCAGAGATACATCAGGCACTCGTGGAACCCATCTCCCGTTGGGTTTGCACTGTGCAAACCCATGTTACGTCCACTCTTCGTGCTCCCACATGAAGATAAGGGTGTCCCTCAAAACCAACCCACATCCTACGTGCCTGGGTCACAATAGGACCCCAGATCCACCCAAATCCTGCTGGGATGGGGCTCCTGGCTTTGGGATCAACGCAAAATCCAGCTGCCCATCACCTGCGACGTGATTTGCAGTAGATGCCGGTTGGTATGGAGATGTGCTGGCAGCAACGCTGGCTTAAATAGAGATGAAACAACTTATCTCCTGTGATCTCCAAAGATCTTGGAGGACACAGGCTTGTGCCAATTATGGCAAAGTAAAACAAAGGCAATTAAGGTGATGGCCAGGCTTGCAGAGTCACATGATGGATGAGAGCGAGGCAAAAGGAAAACGAAGCTGTTTGAAACCTTCTGCTGAAGAAACACGCTCGACATGGTGTCTCCATAGCCAGAAATGGAGATGTTTCCACCAGCAAAACTCCTGCAACCACGCAAAAAGGTCTCACCTGCCTCAGATCAGCGACGCTGTACTTGTGGGGACACTCCAAGAGGTAGTGCCTATGGTCAAGCCTGCAAAGAAGCACAGAGAAGAAGGTAGGAGGTGGTTTCCACCACATCTCCAACAGCTCTGGAGCAAAGAGGAGCCTGGATGATGCAGACCCTTGAAGAAAATCATCACAAACTTGATTTCTGCGTTGTGCCACACTGCCCAGATCCTGCCAGTGGAAATAATGTGAGAACATTTCAAAGAGGGGAGGAAAAAGGATCTCATCTGTTTTCCCAGGTGTTTCCTGTCCAGCCAGAAGCTCCTCAGTCAGGAAGGCATTTCCTGAGTCCCATCTCAATGTGCCGACCCAGCCAACAGACGGGGAACTCCTTAGAGGAGATGACATGGAGCTAAAAGCCAGCCCATGCCTTGGAAGCACGGTTCCCCGCTCCAACGGTGAGCGATGAGGAGGACCAGAAGACCACTGGGGTGCAAAGCGGGTGGTGCAGGGGTAACACCACCCGGAGAGGGACCTCACCGCTTGCTCAGCTCCTTCAGGGCTCCGCTGCGGCACATGATGAGATAATCTCCCAGCAGCTTCAGCTGTTCCCTGCTCTGCCGGATCCGTCCCATCCTCTCCACGTGGTCGTAGAGGCTCTCGTTGACCAACTTCAGGTCGATCAGCGGCTGGTTACGGATCTGGGTGAGGAACTTGAAAGCCTGCCGGCAAACCTGGAGCAGAAGGGAGGCAAGGGGTGGGAACCGAGTTGCAGCACAGGAGGCTTGGAGGGAGGTGTAGGGTGGACATCACTGCTGCTGATGGTAGGAACGTCCAGATGGACCTTCAGGAAGCACAGGCAGACAGAGGAGCATTCCTCTGCTCCTTGCACCCACTGAGCCCACACTTACCCCTCGTTTTGTGAGATCCCAGTTGTGGATGAGGCGTGAGGGAATCACAGTCTCCTCATCCCGGTGGCAGCTGTCGCAGTAGTAGAGACCGGAGAAGGCACAGAGCTTGGGCTTTGTGAAGGAGAAGCCGATCTGCCTGGAGCAGCCTGTGGGGAGCAGAGAGATGGTGATCAGAGGGGACTTCAGGAGCTGTTCCCAGCGCTGCCAGGACCGGGGTGGAGAAACTTTTGGGAGGAGGGAATGGGGAAAGAAAGTTTTGGAAGAGTTGGAGATCAGCTAAAGGCACACTTAGGATCGTGAGAGGTCGCCAGCCCTTCCCTGCAGGCAAGGAGCCACGGTTTAAGACCATGATGGTTCAAAGAAGTCTGGACCACCCCTAAACCACTTTATCCATCGAGTGGTTCAATTGTTTAATTAGCTTTTTGTAGGAAAACTGAATTCTGGAAACATCCCAACAATTTAAGCTGAAAAAGGGGAAACTGAGAGGAGATCTTAGGCAGAAATGTTTTGCTGTGAGGGTGGGGAGGCCCTGGCCCAGGGTGCCCAGAGCAGTGGTGGCTGCCCCATCCCTGGAGGTGTTCCAGGCCAGGTTGGATGGGGCTTGGAGCCCCCTGATGCAGTGGGAGGTGTCCCTGCCCATGGCAGGGAGTGGCACTGGATGGGCTTTGAGGTCCCTTCCAACCCAAACCATTCCATGACTCTATGATTTAGGGAAGAACCTAAATCCCACCTGCCTGCCCCATCACCTCCACCAGTAACTCTGCTCCATTTTGCCTTCACTGAGCTCTTCTCACTCCCGCTGCTGCCGCAGGGCACCAAATCCTCATCTCCAAAGGATGAGGTTGGGGATGGATTAAGCCAAAAAAGCCTTTATTATGGCAGTGGGCAAACCAGGAGGAACCCAGCTCAGCTTTGCCACCCCATCCTTTGCACTTTGGGGTAGTTGGAACACATCCCCCCCAAAACATTCATGTGGGTCAGATGTTGCTGACTGAATTAATTAAGAATATAAAAGCTTTTATTGCTCACAACGCCCTGTGACCTAAGGTCCTATGTCGGGTCGGGAAGGAGATGGAAGCGGGGCAGTGAATCCTCTAAGACAACCTACACATAAACACGAGAACTTGACTTTTTGGCTTGTTGCTTCCATCTGTTGAAGGTGGAAAATGCAAGACAGAGCCTGCAGGGGAAGGCAGAGACGAAACATAATGGAATGGAAAATACAGATTTATGTAAAAAGAAGAGAGATTAAAAGTAGAGAAAACAAACCTGCTGGAGGGTACAAGAAATGTAACTGAAGCAGGAGAGAAATGTGAAGTTTAATTAATGTAGCAAGGTAAAAAGCAAATAAGAGCTCTCGTGGAGGTCAGCGAGCGTTGTGCGATTAGAGCAGCGCTGCCCCGCACGCTGAGCGGCGTCGGTGGAAGGGTGGATGAATGCTTTGCCACATCAGCGTGTCACACCCATCGCAACGTTCTCTCCCGTGCTGCGTTACCGGTAAAACAGCATTTGCCCATGACCACACTTTCCCCGCAGGCTGGGACATGGAATGCCCAAAAGCAGGGCCTCTTGGTCCATCAAGGTAGCCTTCAAGCCAAGACCCACCACGGTCTGCACCATAAGCACCTTCAACAGGAGCCCACCCGGAGATGGGATGGGGATCATCCTGAGCACAGAAACCAGCAATGGTGCCACTGATTTGGGATGTGAAGCCCCACCAAGGGCTTTTGGATGGGGAAACCAGCAGCTGGCCTGCTCAGAGCATCTCTAATTTGATGTCACCTCATTAAACTGAACGAACACAACACCATCCTCCAAGATGGAGCAGGGTTTTTGGACAAGCCAACGTGTACCTGCACAGATGTAGCTCTGCGAGTCCAGGCCTTTCTCCACAGGGATGGCCACCAGGTATTGCAACAAGAAGCCATTCTCCTTCACAATGTTCTTCAGGACAACCTGGGAATGCCCATCCAAGCTGCCACCCAACGTCAGCGCCTCCTCGGCGCTCTCCAGGTAGGACATGAGCACCTCTCGGACCAGCTCCCGCCACGAGGCTGCTTCTTCTGCGTTCTCAGCCTGCAGCTTCAGGACAGCTTTGGAGGTGATCACCTTGAAGAACGCAGGACCCCCAAGGCTCGTGTCTGGAAGGATGTCCTGGATGGTCTCTATCCCATAACTGTTGCTTAAAATTTTGTCACTGTTCCTGACTTTAAAGCACTTTAACGTTTCTAGAGAGAGGGAAAAAATAAAAGGGACCCAGGTTTTGTCCATGTCCACGTACAGAACAGCTTCTTTTATGGCATCCAGCTCTGGTTCGTGAGCCAGAGTCCAGTCCAAGCTGCTCCCAGGTGCGTCGCTGTACTGGAAAAGAGCAGTGGAGTCGCTCTGGATGGGCTGGCCTTCACCACCGTCTTCTGGATACTCCAGCGTCTCCCACTCCTCCTCCTCCAGCTGAGGCCGGCACTTGTGCAGTGCCTCGCGGATCCTGTCCAACCAGTCCTCAGCCTCATCTCGAGAAGGAGCTCGTAGGTAGAGCTTTTTCCCCAGGAACACCAGCTCGAAACGGCCATCTGAGTGCGTCAGCGCCAGCGACTCGCACCGCAGCAGGGAATAGGTCTCCACGCAGATGCGGTCCTCGTGGTCCAGGAAGAGTCGGAGCTCCAGTGGTGACAACTCGCAGGAGAACTCCTTCCATATCCCCATGGCTCCTCTCCGCTCCAGGCTGCCCAGCTTCAGGAGCCCTCGGAAAGGGTTTGAAAGACCTGGGGCAAAAGCAGATCTTAGTTTAACCGAAAAAAGGGAAGCTGGTGGAGAGAGAAAAGCCAAGGGGCAGCTCACATGGAGCAACCAGAGGCATCACAGCTCTGAGAGTCAGTCCTGGTGGGACGAGCAGGAGTTTACAGGACCTTGGTCTCCACAATCTGTCTGCACGCATTCGGGTGTTGAGGGTGAGAAGGAGCGGGACAGCATAAAGGAAACGCGTCCCACTGAGCAGACAGAGGTGTGGAGACAAAGAGACCCAGCAGAGACACCCAACTCCTAGAACACTTCCTTCCAAAGCAACCATGGGCTCAGCAGCGCCAAGGGAAGCCGTCCCACCGCCTTCCGGAGCTTTCAGTGGTGCCACCAGCTCTGCAATGGCCAATGGCTCCTTCCCACCGCCCAAACCACCCCTCCAGCCTCTGAGCACTGCCCAGCGCAGAGGAAAGCAGGGCAGGGGAGGGCAGCACTAACCCATCTGCCTGCGATGCACAACGCTGAAGCCCTTTTGTTCCCGTTCAGGTGACATTTTGGGCTTCCCGCTCTCCGAGGATGGCACCGAGAGCCGTTCCAAGTCCAGAGCGCTAATGAGCCCTGGGGCCGGAGCCTCGCCAGCCTCC
Organism: Neomorphus geoffroyi; assembly: GCA_033558235.1. Classification (NCBI taxonomy): domain Eukaryota; kingdom Metazoa; phylum Chordata; class Aves; order Cuculiformes; family Neomorphidae; genus Neomorphus; species Neomorphus geoffroyi. The sequence goes on from JAUMJM010000037.1 coordinate 2,384,223, forward strand.
TCTGGCCCAAAGCCATTGGTGTTGGCCGTGCCTTCACTGCTCTCTCCTGGAGAAGGTCTGTAGAAATCATCTTCTGAGATCCAGCTTTTTATTTTCTGTTCAAAATAAAGAGTAAATACATGGATTATTGAATTTATCAGACCCAGGCACTGTGTCCCTCAACACACGCATGCCCACGGTGACCCCTCCTGCACAGACACGATCTCAAGCTGCAACGCCATTCATCCCCCCGTGGATGGCTCTCCTGCTTCCTCTGATCAAGGAATGCTCCATGGGATTGTGTCGACAGCCAGAAAATATTGAGATTATACTCTGCTGGGAATATAAAGTTCAAAAGGTGCAGCAGGAGAGCAAATTCCCGACAGGAATCACAAGATCTTTGGTCCTGGAAGTATTTCTGATAGAGGGTGAGAAACCAGACCTGCTGTGGAAGGGTATGAGCTCGACAGAGGACTGACAACGTTCTTGGTCCAGGAAGAACAGAGATGGGGCAAGAGACAGAGAAGATGTCTGGGATGAAATAGAGACCTGCAGTTTACAAGGAGATGCTACAAATACGGGCAAAAAGTAAAGACATAGAAGGCAGAGGAAATCTTTGTCTTTGGACGTCAGGAGGGGATGAGATGCACAAGCAGAAGAAAGCTCCCTAAACTGAAAGAAAACACGGCTGTTCACTTCTTGAAGAGCTTTCAGACATTAGGAAGAAATTCTCCATGATGAGGGTGATGAGACATTGGAACAGATTGCCCAGAGCAGTGGTGGCTGCCCCATCCCTGGAGGCGTTCCAGGCCAGGTTGGATGGGGCTTGGAGCCCCCTGATCCAGTGGGAGGTGTCCCTGCCCATGGCAGGGGGTGGAACTGGGTGGGCTTTGAGGCCCCTTCCAGCCCAAACCATTCTGTGATTCTGTGGTTCTTTGCTTCTATGATTCTTTTCTGACTACAAGAACGGAGCGAGGTTCTGGGACAAGGTCCCCAAACAAAGACCAGGAGCAAAGCACAAGCGAGCTCAGCGCCCTGGCAAAAGGAAGGAGCTTCCATAGACCCAGAGCACCCCTTCCAGGGCTGCATCCCACCAAGAACAATCTCTCGACTCTCCTACTCTGCTTTCCAAGAGCATTTAATTCTGAATAACAAATTAAATGACAGCAGGAGAGTCATGACCAGAGGAGCACGGGTGGCTGGCAGAGCAGCTCCCACTGTACAGGAGCGCTCTGCTTACTCCCGGACCAGCAATGCAGGTTGCTCCGTGACTCATGCGAAAGCAGGGGGGAATTTCCTGTTGACACCATATGTTATACATAGATTAGGTGAAACTGGCCCAGTGCCACGAGGAAGCAGCGGAAATGGGATAACTGGGAGGGAGCCGAAAGGAGCAGGGACCAACAAGAGAAACCATTTAAGGGGGTAGGAAGAATATCCTAAGCTCAGCAGGATGGAAATGATGGGAACCAGAGTGGAAATGATCGGAACCAGGACAGAAACAACAGGAACGAGGATGGAAATGATGGGAATAAGGATGGAAACGATGAGAATCAGCATGGAAACAATGGAAAACAGGATGGAAATGATGGGAACTAGGACGGAAATGATGGGAACTACCACGAAAACTACAAGAACCAGGACAGAAATGATGGGAGCTGGGGTGGAAAGGATGGGAACCGAGGTGGAAAGGACAGGAGCGAGGATGAAAACGATGGAAACAAGCATGGAAACGATGGGAGCCAGCATGGAAAAGTCAGTAGCAAATTAGATACAGGACAGGGCTAATCAAAGAGTTTCCTAAAAGCAAAAGCAAGTGGATCTCTTCCTTTGGGCAGCAGGGGAAATCCGCTGCCGTTTCAGCTATCCTAGGCACTAGGGAATGCCATCCTGCTCTGGGAACAGATGTGCAGTGTGGATGTTTTTCCACCGGAAAACTGCAATTTGTTTCCCATCCACTCAATCCTTTTCCCTCCTCTGACACGGATCATAAAGGATGAAAAGCCCCCAGGAGAAACTCACTGCCCAGGCTGTTTTATCAGCTTGCACCCAGCCTGGGGCCAGATCTGTGCAAGAGTTCATTGCTCTCCAGATATCAATAACAAAACCAAAACCTTCCTGTTGCAGCTCGTGGTGAGGGACAACTGGGAGGCCAAGCAGAGTTTTAAAAGCTTTGGTGCCTCTTTTGAAAGGGAATATTGACTGTAACTCAATCTCTTCCAAGGCAGCTGCATGGACACAGCTCCATGGGGTCTGGGAAGGTGTGCATGGAGCAGGGAGCATCACTTACACCCAAGTAAGAGAAAGCTCCATGGAGACCTTAGAGCGGCTTCCAGTACTGAAAGGGGCTCCAGGAAAGCTGGGGCGGGACATTTTCCAAGGGCCTGGAGTGACAGGATGAGGGGGAACGGCTTTAAATTGGAAGGGGGAAGATTTAGATTGGCCATTAGAAATTCTTCACCATGAGGGTGGGGAGACCCTGGCCCAGGGTGCCCAGAGCAGTGGTGGCTGCCCCATCCCTGGAGGTGTTCCAGGCCAGGTTGGATGGGGCTTGGAGCCCCCTGATGCAGTGGGAGGTGTCCCTGCCCATGGCAGGGGGTGGCACTGGATGGGCTTTGAGGTCCCTTCCAACTCAAACCATTCTACAACGATGATTCTATGATCCTAGAAGATGAGATTTTGGGGAAACTGGTGCCTAGTTAGAAGCTGTCATCATTTTTATTTTCATTTCCCTGCTGGTCAGGAAGCATAAAACCAAGGAGATCGATAGCAGGAGAGTTTTATCACCTACCGGACAGCCCAGCAGTGGAGAAAGGAGGTACTCGGCTGTTGGGCTGTGGACAGCCTGGCTTGCCTTGCTGCTGCTGGTTGTGCTGCTTCTGCCTGTCTCTCCTCTGCTTGGATCACCATGCATGGCTGAAACGCTGGCCGTGCCATTGGCTTGCGGTGCTGCATCTCCATCCCCATCGCCTGCAGTTGTCACATCACCTGTCTGAGCAGAACCTGGACCATCGGTGTTGGGACGCAGTGCTGGGGGGACGGGCAACGCGGACGGGGGGCAGGCAGGATGCCGTGGGGAGCAGCCCAGCACGCTGGGGACCAGCCCTCCCTCCGGGGCTTCCAGGCTTGACTTGGCTTTGCTGAACTCAGACAACACCCTGGAAACAGAAGTGTGATGGGTTTGAACACAGCTGAGTTAACCAGAACCTATAAAAAACCCCGTTTATCGAAAATTATAACCACCAGAAAAAGAGCTCAGCACCTCTGCTCGTCTCATGTGGGCTGGCAGTTTTATACAGCTGCAAAAACCCCCAGTGGCACCAGTCCTACTAACTGGAAAAAGTGTGTTTTGTGCCCCTCCTGCAATGGATGCATTTCTAACCGCACATGTTAATGGCTTTAATTTCCTCCTGATGGGCACCTTGTAAGGGAGGGAGAGTGCTGAGTGCTCCCCACAGCCCCAGCCCCGTGTACCCACAGCTCCTGGACTGCACGCCAAGATTCAAATGTTCTCGTAACCGTTAACGAGCAATTAATTGTGGAGCCCGGCCAGCCGAGACGCTGTTCCCATGCCCCTGCTTCGCCATCAGCTCGGGTGAATTAAACCAGCCCAAGATTAACATTCAAAATGATGCCTTTCCATCACAGGTTTAATCCAATCAAGGCAGGTTCTTCCAGCATCATCAGAAGATGCAAAATCCCCAAAGTAGGTAATGACGCCGTTATCAATGGGGAAGAGCAGAGCACAGCCCTAAACCCTCTTGAAGACCTTTATGAGGAAGAGGGTGCCTTCACCAATCAGCACCCCCCAGGCCAAGCTCCTTCGCAGCCAGGTTTTAAAGGTGGCAGGGAAAATATTTACTGATTACTCAGAGCTTACATAACCCGCTGGAAATCTTTGTGCTGGGCATTTGGCAGAAATAAATCATCAGGATGACAAACTAACAACCTCCCTCCTCTAAATTATCTGCTGAAGCTGCAAATTATAACCCTTTCCTGCCACCAAACTCATTTCTTTCCCCCCCTCCATCACAGAAAGCCCTGGAGCATCCCCCAGTGTGTGCCAGGGAGATGTGACATTCCTGAAACAGGGAAGCAACATTTTTCTGACGTTTCTGCTCTGGAAAAGAGGACAGACACACACTTCAGAGGCCAGGAGCTCATTTGCTGTGGCAGTAGGGTCTCAGCAAGCTTTGCTGAGTGTTTCTTTTTACCTTTGGGGCTCTTTCCAAGAGGAAAAAAAATAGCTCATTTAAAAAGAAGACAGAGGAGAAAGCCTTCCTGCCTGTAGTGAGAAAATAAATGAAAGGCCAGGAGAGGGTTAAAAATCCCTTGAAGAGGAGATTTGGGGAAAAACTCACTCTTGCAGTGACCTGTCCAGGTCCTCGGCGGTGGCTGTTCCCAGGTCGGAGTCGCAGGAGAGCGGCTCCTCGCTCCGTTCAGGACTGCGGGCGCAGTGAGCTGGGAGGATGCTGTCGGAGCCCAGGCTGGAGGAGAGCTGGGATGAGCTGGTGGTGTTAAGGCTCAACGAGGACGACGTGAGCTTGATTTTGCTGCTGGCTTTGCTGATGGGTAGGACGGAGGGTTGAATCTCAATCTCATCTGACCCTGATGACTGGGAGATGGAACCCAGCGATGCTTTTCGGTGGGGTTCGGATGCTGAGGACGTGAGGGGCTCCAGCAGCTCCGAAACAGGACACAATCCAGACAGGGAAAGAGGGGTGATGGTCCACTCGTTCAAAACTGCTGATTTATAGGAGAGCTCGAAGGTTAAGGATGATAAACCTTGAAAGTAGCTAAGGAGAAACTCACACTCTTCGGCATCCAAGAGCAGAGCGGTCGCTTGGTAGTATTCAGGCAGCCGGGACTTCTCCCGCAGAAGCAGCTTCAAGTAACACTCCACGAGGCCATCGTTCAAAGCCAACCTCAGCCAGGCTCGGCAGCGCCCGACATCCGTGCTGATAAAGATGAGCTGTTCCAGCTCCGAGACAATATTTCTGGGGAAAGGGAAGAAAAGAACAGAATAGGATGTGAGCAGCTCCGTTTTCGGTCCATCACGGGGTGCAAGGAGGAGCAGATCCTCCTCCAGGAACTGCCCAGCCTGCTTTGATGCAGGGAGTTTAGGAGTTGGGTCAAGAAAGGCTGTGGGAAATCTCTTTCCTCCATGGAAAATGCGGTTTTCCACAGTGAAAAAGCAGCTCTTGAATGCCTCAAAGCTAAATGTATTGGTAATGACTCCAAGCATCCCTGGGGTGCCGCTGGGTGATACTCCTCTCTCTGGCTGGAGGCATCTCCCACGCATTGCTTGTGCTGGAACAAGGATGTAGAAAGGGAAATTCCTGCTGTCCCTGCATGTTGGTGGGACTTGCTTTGGCTGGATAGTCCTCAGTGTGCCTAAAATCTAGCTTTCAATTTAAAATCAGCCAAACCACAGTGAAAACTCCTGTGGCAGCCCAAAAACCCCACTGGGTCAGATTCAGCTCCCAAAGTAATCTCAGCCTCCTGACTTCAACCATCCTCCTCCAAAATCCAACAGCGCCATCACGCTTCCCAATCCTCCCTGGCCGCAGCTCACACTGGCACTGCAGAAAATCAGAGCAAAAAAAAAAACCACCCCAAACTGCTACAAAAAAACAGAGCAAAAGTTTTAAGTATGTTTTTTTTTAATCTGTCTCTCAAGAAAGAAGAAAAAAACCCTTCAAAGGGCACAAAAATATCCCCTGTAGCATGTGAGAGAGTTATTTCCATCCGCTCGTTCATAATTTAAGAGTTGGTGATGGAGTTGGATGAGGCTTTCAAAACTATTTGAATGTGGGCTGTTATTTAGTGTGGGAGGACTCGGTGCAGGGAGTGGTTCAGTTACCCAGGTGAAACCTTCTCAAAGCTCACACACCAGGTGCTCATCTTGGCTGGGACATGGGGAAATGGAAACCAAGCATCTTGAGAAGGTCCAGGTCAGAAGAGAGACCGGAACTCTGTGCTGTGCATCCCCTAACCCACTGTTGGGACACAGAGTCCCAACACACAGCTTGGCACCCAAACAAAATAAGGAAGAGGTTGCCCTTAATTGTTTGGGGATGTTGCCCAGAGCAGCGGTGGCTGCCCCATCCCTGGAGGTGTTCCAGGCCAGGTTGGATGGGGCTTGGAGCCCCCTGATGCAGTGGGAGGTGTCCCTGCCCATGGCAGGGGGTGGCACTGGCTGGGCTGTGAGGTCCCTTCCAACCCAAACCACGACTCTATGATTAGCTCACGCCTAGAGGGCAAGTCACGCCTCGCACACGCTGAGAGGGGCCGTGCTGGGTGTCCAGTCCTGCCTCACATGGCATCACGGGCGCTTTGCTCTCCTTCCTTAATCTGCCAGCGGTCCAGGGCAGTCCCAGCCCCCCAGGAGAGAATCCCTCCCTCCAACTGAAGGGACTGAGCACACAGGAGAGGGCAGAGCCGTATCTTTTCATCAAGCCATCTTCCTGCTCATCATTCCCTGAATTTCCATAGAATCACAGAATGCCCTGAGTTGGAAGGGACCCACAAGGACCATTGAGTCCAACTCCTGTCCCTGCACAGGACACCCCAACATTCACACCGTGGGACTGAGAGCATTGGCCAAACCCTTCTGGAATATTGTCAGGCTGTGACTGCTTCCCTGGGAGCTGTTCCAGTGCTCCACCACCCTCTGGGGGAAGAACCTTTTCCTGATGTCCAACCTAACCCTCCCCTGGCGCAAAGGGAGGCTTTAGCCCTAAAGAGAGGGGATAACCCTGAGTGCACAAACACCTTTAGGCAGAGAGGGGCACTCACCGATGGGTGATGCTCTTCAGCAGCCCCCAGAAGACCGGCTGGGGAAGGGGTCCCCGACCCCCTGCTTTCTTCCCTTTCCCCCCGCTCTCTGTCTTTATGTGCTTCGCCTTCAGCCCGTGCACGAAGACAGCTTCCAGGGCGCTGCAGAGAGTGTTGGCATTCCCATCGTCGCTGGTCACAATGGCATCTGAGGTCACGTACTGCTTCTGCAGCGCCTTGATGGCGTTCACCAGCTGCTTCTTGATCAGCTGCAAGACAAGAGGGTTGCACTTGCATTATAAAAAATTAAATATTAGGGAAGATTTAATAGAAATGGCTCCAAATCTGCAAGGCTCGTGCAGAGCGAAGCACCACGTGACTTCATGTGTTTTGTGGTGGTGGCTGGGCAGCATCACAGCTGAACTGGTCAAGCTGGGGACTCATCCTCTTGGCATCAGAGCTCATTTGCCTTTGTTTTTTAAAGACAATGAGTAATACGTGCCATTTTAACTGGCATTTTGGTGCTTACTGGGTTGCTGCGGCTGCCTTTACAGCGTGTGGTGCTTCCTCTGCAGACAAACTGCGCCACAGGATGGGGTCAAAAAGAAATCGGCTCCTTTCAGGCAGTTGCTTGGGGGAAACATGGGGATTAAATAACCATGGGTGATAAGCGAGAAGTGAGAAGGAGGTAACCCATAAAGAGGCCTGCGATACCACGCGTGCACAGCAGCATGTGACGTGCCAACGAGTCCCGCCGGCACGAATCAAAGCCATCGACCTCGCTCTCAGCAGCTCGACTGTATCGATTAACCCACGGGCGCTGCTGGGGATGGGCCCCCCCCCTCCCCCCCCCCCCCCGAAAAAGATGCTTTTGGAAGGATGGATGAGGTTCAGTTGCTGCTTTCACAGAGCCTTGGTGGGCTTGGAAGTGGAAATACATGAATTTTACCTTCTAGCAGCTTTGCATCCCTCTTTCTCCCACCAGAGTCGAAACCAAGCAAGTTTGGTGAATTTAACAATTTTACGCCGGTGGAGAGGATTTTTATCTAATGCAGACGAGCCCCGATGTTTCAATCAACCCTATTTAAGCTGAAAGTCGTCCTGCCCAGCAGGCATTTGGCAACCACTGCAAATTCAGCCAAGACCCCATCAAACAATTCCCATTTGGGCATCAATCAAGCAGCATTCCAGGCGAACGCTGCAGCGGGGCAGCGCAGAGTTTGACTCCAGCTGCACAACTCCCTGTTAAATATCCAGCTCAGGGTGGTTTTTTAGCATCTAAATAAGATTTCCAGCAGCTCTAGTTCCAGGACAACAGCAAGGAACACGTAGTTTATCCCTGCCCCTACCAGGAGCTGCTTTCCAGCTGCCCCGTGGACCTGCTAGCACAAGCAAACTGCCTGGAAGCAGCAACCGTGGGCTAACAGGATTAAAGAGTGCAAATGATTTTATCACTCATGCATGAATTCATTCTGCTGGGGGATGAATTAAACACCCGGTTTGAAATGCTGGGTTTGAACTTTGCTTGTTAAATGGTTTAGACTCTCAAAGCTGGGTAAAGAACCCCCAAATATACAGAGGAGAATGGCACTTTCACTCAGGTATCAGGGCTGAGCATCTTGCCCTGACCCATATGGGGTCTTGCCACAAGGAGCAAGGCCCTTATAGAATCATGGAATGGTTTGGGCTGGAAAGGACTTTAAAGCCCATCCAGTGCCACCCCCTGCCACGGGCAGGGACCCCTCCCACTGGGTCAGGGGGCTCCAAGCCCCATCCAACCTGGCCTGGAACACCTCCAGGGATGGGGCAGCCACCACTGCTCTGGGCACCCTGGGCCAGGGCCTCCCCACCCTCACAGCAAAACATTTCTGCCTAAGATCTCAGCTCAATCTCCCCTCTTTCAGCTGAAAACCCTTCCCCCTTGTCCTCTCCCTGCCCTCCCTGAGCCAGAGCCCCTCCCCAGCTTTCCTGGAGCCCCTTTCAGTACTGGGAGGCTGCTCTAAGGTCTCCCTGGAGCCTTCACTTCTCCAGGCTGAACAACCCCAACTCTCAGCCACAGCAGAGGTTTTCCACCCCTCTGGTAGAATCTGGTGTGATTTAACCCACCCTGTTTGCTTTAAACCCTCAACACCAGCCAAACAATCAAGGATCCTCTCTCCTCAAATGCATAAGCCATCCTTCACCCATATAAACCATCCCAATCCCAGCTGGCAGCACCAGCAAGTCCTACCACATCCCCACCAGTAACTGGAGTTGCGTTGGGGAGTAACTGGAGGTACCTGGGGAGGTTCAGGGTGTCTCACTCACCTGTATGGCTTCCTTGGGGTCACTGGCGTGGCTTGAATGCATCTCGGCTGCTGCCACTCCCCGCGCCGGGCACTGCCTTCACATCTCACCTTTGGGACAAGGAGGAGAAGCACATCTGAGCACCCATTTACTTCACACCGAACACACCTCATGTCACACAAGAGCCTCGGACCATGCACTGAGGGACTTCGCAAGCACTCAGGGCCACAGCACTGCCAGATTCAAGCTGGGACCGACCCACGACCACATCGAAACGCACCATGCTTCCTGGAGACCAGGAGAGTTTCAGGCAAAACTGACCATGGCCAAGAAACAGGGGGTAATTAACCCTGCAAGAGGGAGTAATTAACACTAGCAAGCTGCCCACAGGCCACCCTAAACCTGGGTGAGACGCCGAGCTGGTCACGCCAGCAGTGATGCACACAGGGCTGGAGATTGCTTCCCTTCTGTTTCTACACCTCCTGCAATTCCCAGGCACCAGCAAGGGCATCAAAACAGGGCTTTAACTGGAGAGCCTGAAGGATGGCACCCAAACCCCAAGTGAATAGGGTTAAGGTGGCCTAAACACAGAGTGTCACCCCTCAGCAGGGTGACAGCAGCTCATCTTTCTGGTTCTCACTGCAGAAGCGATGCTGCTGCCCAACTCACTGGGATGGATGCTCTCGAGATGCCCGGGCACCTGCTGCAATGGCACAGAGATGTCCGGGAAGATGGGAAGGAAGGATGCAGGGTGTCCATCAGGTTTTCCAGTGGCTCCATTCAGGGGCAGATAAGGATTTCGCTGCTCCTGAAGTCATGTGGGGCAGGGATTTTGTTGTGAGAGAGGAAAATCAGTGCCCTCACGCTATCAAAAATCCTGGTGACACCAAAGCCTGGTAGGCAGCAGCAGCCTCGCTGGAGTCAGCAGCAGCTGCAGGCAACGAGGGACCTTTGACTTCTGACCTCCTGCCCTGCTCTTCAGAGCCGTCTGCTAAAACCAAGTTGTGCCTGGAGGCTCTGTGAGCGAAGTGCGTGGCTGTCAGCAAGATGCCAGTCACACGGCTGCATCCCAGTTCAAACACAGCGTGTCTGGGCGCTGGAAAGGGTCTGAGAGCCTCTCCAGCACCAGCCACCCCCATAAAGCTTTCTAAGGATGCAAGAGGCTGGAGAATCACAGAATGGTTTGGGTTGGAAGGGACCTCAAAGCCCATTCAGTTCCACCCCCCTGCCATGGGCAGGGACCCCTCCCACTGCATCAGGGGACTCCAAGCCCCATCCAACCTGGCCTGGAACACCTGCTCTGGGCAACCTGGGCCAGGGCCTCCCCACCCTCATCATGAAGAATTTCTTCCCCATGTCCAATCTAGATCTTCCCCCTTCCAGTTTAAAGCCGTTCCCCCTTGTCCTGTCACTCCAGAACCTTGGAAAAAGTCTCTCCCCAGCTTTCCTGGAGCCCCTTTCAGTACTGGGAGCTGCTCTGAGGTCTCCCCAGAGCCTGCTCTTCTCCAGGCTGAAGAATCCCAACTCTCTCAGCCTCCTCACAGCAGAGGGGCTCCAGCCCTTGGATCATCTCCATGGCCTCCTCTGGACCTGCTCCAACAGTTCCATCTCCTTCTTCTGTTGGGGATTCTAGAACTGGACACAAAAGTCCAGGTGAGAGAAGGAGTTTCCCTTGTGTTGGAAGCACTTGCTGTCCAGGTGGAGGACAGAGCCCAGCAGTTGACAGCACGGTTCAGGCACCCCTGTCGCACTCAACGGGCTTGGTACGGCATCAATGCTTCATGTTTTATTTCCAAGCCAACACAAACCCCCAAGCAGAGCTGATGGCCTCATCCTGCCCCTCTCCCTTCAGTGTGAGCTGTCAGACCACGACAGAACCATGGTTTGTAGACCAGCTCTTACATGGCCACAGCCAGTCCTGAAGGCAGCGATGGCCCAAATCCAGAGCAGCCCAAATCTGGAGCAGCCCAAATTCAGAGCATCTCAGAGCCAGAGCAGCCTGAATCTGGAACAGCCTAAATCCAGAGCATCTTGGACCCGGAACAGCCCAAATTCAGAACATCCCAGACCTGGAGCAGCCTGCATCCAGAGCACTCCCAATCCTGAGCAGCCCAAATCTGAAGCAGCCTGAATCTAGAGCATTCCATCCCCAGAGTAGCCTGAATCTGTAACAGCCCAGACGTAGAGCAGCCTAAATCCAGAGCGTCCCAGACCTGGACAAGCCTGAATCCAGAGTACCCCAATTCCAGAGCACCCCAGCCCCAGAGCAGTGTGAATCCAGAGCTCCCCAGACCTAGAGCATCATACCACACCAGCTGGTCCTGCTTGGAGCAGCAGGTCACGAGCTCTTTGGGGCTCTGTCCCCGCTTGACTGCATGTGGAATCAGCAGCTCTTACCATTCCCTGCTCTGGCAAACACCCATGCTGAGCTATGGTTCCAGCCATGCAGAAGCATCGGACAGTCCTGCAGATTTGACCTGCCTCAAGGAACTGGGTTAATTCTACTGAGTTCTGCTGTGAGACTTCACCCAGCTCGATCTGCAGCGTTTCCCAAGTTCACAGAGAGTTTCATAGAAAAGGAAACTGTTTCCACCATGACTTGTCATAAGATTTCCTCTCCTTGGGTTGCAACACAGTGATTATGGCAACATTAACCTCTGTCTTAGAGGCTCGAGGCGCTGCTGGGGGAGTTCTGAGGGGAGCGAGGGGACACCTAAGTGGCAGCAGGGGTCATTGAGGACTATATGGAACCATTCCCACCTCTGCCCTTTGCATAGGAGTTGAGGCTCCTTGGGGCTGGGCAGCCTCTGCCCCTCTGCCCACCGCCTCCTGCTTGCACTCTGCAACCAAGCAACACATCCCACCCGAGACAAATCTGAGGTGCCAGAGCTGGGGGTGGTTGGAGATGCAAGGGTGGGAGACCCAAGCTGTGGGCATTTCTAATGCCCCGACAGGCAGCTTGGGTATTTCAGCTCCAGGATGGCAACCACTGCATTGGCCATCTCGGTGTCCCCAGCCGACTGCAGAGGAGGGGGCGACAGCAACGTTTTTCCAAAGACCTCATCTGGATTTCCCTCCAGGAGTGGTATTCCTCCAAAACACTCGCTCCTTTGCCAACATCACCTCTCCCTGTGCAGGCAAGAGGCGAGATGCTGAGGACACCCACTGCCTTCACCATGAGACTCTCCACTCCCACCACAACCAGTTCAACCAGTTTGCTCCAGCACCGCAAATCCACACGGCGAATCCCCACAGCACCGTTTCTGTCAGGACAGCATTTTCCTGAATATCAAGCGCAATAAACCAGCTCTGAGGTGGAATCCACCTAAGACAAGTCTTGGGTGAAGCACGGGGCCATTAGATCAGCAGCCCTGGTTGCGTCTAGAAGGAAGTGGAGGGCACTGGAGCGCTTCCAGGCAGATGCTGGAAAGCCATGGCTGTTGCTTGTCATCTTGAAAGGGTAACAATCATAGAATTGTTGGGTTGGAAAAGACCTTTGAGATGATCAAGTCCAACCATACACGGCCACGGGATGGGTGTGCGAACACAGAGAGAAGAACATCTACAGCAAAGAAAAACCCACATGGTTTCCTACCACAAAGGCTAAGCAGGCAGAGCCCAACAGCTCAAGTAAACCAAACAAAATAAACCAAGTGCGAAACAAAACCAGCCAGGAAGCTGGTGTGGTTCAACCTACCGAGGAGGAGAGTCATCGGTGCAAGAGCAGAGCTGTTTATTTACCAAACTGCTGCAAATCAGCCAAATTCTTCAGGAACGGCTTGTTGGAATCAAGCCTTATCCCAGGAGAAGCAGAGATCCCATCCCAGAGCTCGGTTCCTCAGTCTCCCAACAAGCGACGCTCTCAGAGTTATAAATAAACAACTTGTGGCTGGAAAACAACAGCCAACGACGACGGCGCCACCGGTGACTCAGGGCCTGGATGCAGAGCCAGTCATTTTCCAAGCACGAGGGCTGTTGCTGTCACCCTCTGCCCCGGGGAAAGGAGGGCTCTGGCAGGTCCAAGGGCTGGCGTGAGGACAGCCCTGTCCTCCTACTACACGGCTCCTGCTTCCACCCACAGCCGGGGCGCACCCTGCCATGCTCAAAACATAATCGATTCCAAGGAGAGGTGGCCCTGGAGAAGCAAAGCTAGCTGGCACAGCCAGGGCACAGCTTTGTTGTGGGATAAAAGCCCTTGGAAATAATTCGGCAAGAGTTAGAGCACAGCCCTGGCTCCTGATGGTGGCTGGACTCTCATGGTCCAACCTCAGCTCTAGTTTCTTACAGTGGCCGGACCCCCATGGTCCGACTTCAACCCCATCTTCTGATGGTGGCTGGGCCCAACCCCTCACGGTTTGACTTTTGACAGTGGCTGGACCTTCATAGTCCAACTTCAGCTCTGCTTCCTGACGGTGGCCAGACCCTCATGGTTCAAGTTTGGCTCCAGTTTCTGATGGTGGCAAGACCCTCATGGTCTGACTTCAGCTCCTTCCCTGTGCCCAGCCTGGTGCCACCACTGTGATTCCCACTACACAAACACAAGTGTCACGTACGGGATGGGGACCAACCCACCGCCCTCTCCCCCATGGAAACATTCTCCTTGCAGGTGACACACCTGACAGGGGATGGAGATGAGCTCCTCTTGCTGAACCCCTCCAGTTTCTGCTCGCACGGCACTGGGAGCAGTCGGGGGAGGAAGACCGACTGCTGGGCTCCCACTGCTGCCCTTGATTGTGTTTCTCAAACCCTCAACAAGGAGGCTTTCTTACAGCCCGTTGCCTGCTCCTGCTCCAGGACACAACTCGTCAGAGCTGCGGGTAAAGCTGGGGTTGGTTTTCCCTGGCATCGCAGCTGGCAGAGCCGCTGTGCCCGGCTGGGAAAGCGCCGGCGTGTTGTGACAAGACGTCCCTTGTGTTTATACTCCCGATTCCTGCGCTGCTTTGGATCCCAGCGCTGGAGTTTCCCGATGGATCTGGCAGCCGTTGGACAGGGGTGCTGGAAGGAAGAAAGGCAACACAAACCAGGCGTTGCACCTCGCTGCTTGCTGCTGGCACCGGACCCAAAGCTCACCTGCAGCCACCCATTTTGAGGCAGAAAATGTCATTTCTGTGGCATGGAACATGCAGGGGCCCAGCGGGGGGGCAGAGGGACAGGGGATCTGGGCTGGGGGGGTGCAGATTGGGCCCTGGGCCCCTCTGTGAGGGGGTGTAGCGGGGCCTGTCTGGGCAGTGGGAGTGTGGGCAACGACACTGCGCCCCTCATCGCCCCGCACCCCCACTGCCCCCACCTCCATTGCCCCGTAGCCCTTGTCTTCCCCTCTATGGCCTCGAACCCCCAGTGACCCCCACCTGCCCCCCACCCCCCCACCCTGCACCCCTCGTCTGCCCCCCCATCACCTCACCCTGCCCTGCACCCCCTGTCTGGCCGCTCCCGCACCCCAATGCTCTGCACTCCTGTCCCCTCCCATCACCCCAACCTGACCCCCCCATTGCCCCGCACCCCCTGGCCCTGTGCGCCCCCATCACTCCCCGCCCCCACTGCCCCCCCCCCCCGCACCCTCACTGCCCCCCACCATAGCCTCGCACCCCCATTACCTCTCGCCCCCTTTTTGCCCCTCATCACCCCACACCTCACCCCCCACCCGTCCCCCACATCACTCTGTACCCCATCGCCCCCCACCCCCTGTGTGTCCCCCAACACCCCGCACCCCATCTCCTCCCTTCACCCCACCCCCCCATCGCCCCACATCCCATCGCCCCACACCCCATCGCCCTGCACCCCCGTCTGCCCCCCATCCCCGCGCACCCCATCTCCTCTCCCATCATCGCCCCCCTCCCCCCAGCCCCCCACAACCGCATCTGCCCCCCCCTCACCGGCTCTCGCCGCCACAGGGGAAACCCGGAAGTGCCGGCCTCGCCGGGAACGTGCCCCGCCCCCTTCGTGACGTCAGCCCGCAAAGGGGCGGGGCCCTAGGGGCGCGGGACACGCCCACCCCACGCAGGGCCCGCTCTGCAGGTGGGAGCGTACAGGGACAAGGGCACGGGGGCACGGGCACAGGGAGCCGTGGCATGGGGTGGGTTGGAAGGGACCTCAAAGCCCACCCAGTGCCACCCCCTGCCATGGGCAGGGACACCTCCCACTGGATCAGGGGGCTCCAAGCCCCATCCAACCTGGCCTGGAACACCTCCAGGGATGGGGCAGCCACCACTGCTCTGGGCACCCTGGGCCAGGGCCTCCCCACCCTCACAGCAAAACATTTCTGCCCAAGATCTCATCTCAGTCTCCCCTCTTGCAGCTCAAAACCCTTCCCCTCATCCCATCCCTGCACTCCCTGATCCAGAGCCCCTCCCAGCTTTCCTGGAGCCCCTTTCAGCACTGGAGGCTGCTCCGAGGTCTCCCCAGAGCCTTCTCTTCTCCAGCTGAACAACCCCAGCTCGGTCATGCAGCCCCGCGCACCCCTGCACACACGTGCACACACAGTCACGCACACACACGCAGTCCATGTGTGTATACGCACATACACACTCACACAGTCACGCACACACATGTACTTGCATAGACTTGCCCGTGTGTTCACACAGTCATGCACACTCATGTGCATACACGTACACACACGTGCAGGCATGCACAGCCATGCACATGTGTGCCTGCACACATGCTAACACCAGCAGCCATGGGCATGCGTACACACGTGTACACACATGCACACGTGCACATGCAGTCATGTGCACAGAGTCCTGCACGCACATATGCAAACACGTGTTCATGCATAGATGTGCACACATGTTCACAGTCATGCAGACATACATGTACACATGTGCACACGCATGCACACATGCACAGACATGCTAACACAAGTGCAGTCATGCACATGCACACACACGCACAGACACACACACATGCACACACACGCTCACACATGCACACACATGCTCACACATGCACACCCTCACACACACCCCCTTGCACACCCACAAGCAGACAAGCACGCATACAGCAGGCGCACATGCACAGACACACACGCATGGGGCAGAGGCATGCAGACACACGCACAAGCACACTCACCCCACACATGTACTCACACGCACACACGTGCGCACAGGCACGTGCCGTCACAAGCGTGGGCACAGGGCCTGAGCCTCATCGCCACCACCCATTGCCTTCCCATTGCCACAACACGCATGTGTGTGTGCGCGTGCACAGGCCCAGACACACGCGTGCACGCTCGCAGGGCGCTCTGGGTGAAAATCCTGCCTGTTTTAATGACAATTTTGGAAGAATTTTGCTGCCATTAAGTAAGTGTGACAACTTCATCCACCTGCAGGCCATGCAGGGCAGCCCAGAGCCCTCAGCAGCCCCTCGCTCGCTTCCTGCTGCCAGTTGTGTGTTCCTGCGTGAGGATGTCGCCTCCTGGAAGCAGCAGGCATCAAGCATGGATGGTGGCTGCACGGCTATGGCTCTCAGCACCCACCACTGCACCCTACAAGAGCTCCCTGCTCCTTGTAGCCCTCCGTTCCCATCCCACTGGGATGAGCTTTGGGTGTCCTGAGCACGTGGTCTCCCATTGCATCCCTCTCCACGCAGTGGGACCGTTGCTCCAGCTCTTGGGGTGCTCAGGAGCTACAAGGTGGAAGCACCAGCTCTCCAGAGAGGTGCATCTTGCAGTAATCGCAGCTTGTCTGGAGCTCTGTGGACCTCCTGCTGGAATAAGAGCAAGGAAAGGACATTTGAGGGAAGAGCCGAGGAAATAACATCCTTGGCAGTGCCTACATCAGAAGAAGGGTGGAAAACAAGGGTGAGCATCGTCACGATCCCACTTACATTACTTTGGCCTTGTCGAAGATCTCCTCCTCTGAGGTCTCCTCATCGTACAGCTCCATCGTGGCCTTTACAAGATGGGAAGCAAGGGGTTAGTACAGATCTCTAAGCCACTGCAGCTGGGTTTTGCTGGCCCTGGAAGATGCCATGGAAGGGAAGGTTTGGGAGAGGGTGGTGCAGTTTGTGCACCTGGTGGGTGTTCCCTGCCCTTACCACCTCTCTGAGAACACTCTTGCTCTTGCAACATCGCCAGGGCAGTTCTTGAAAGAAGCTGGAAAAGAAAGGACAAAAAGTGGAGGGAGCTGGGGATGGGAGGAAGGTTGTTTGTTCCCTGCCCTGCTGGGAGGCTGGCTGCTGGGGGGTTCAGGGAAGGGGCATTGGCAGCTGCAAAACATCTGGATTTAAAATCGTCTTATAGAATCATGGAACGGTTTGGGTTGGAAGGGACCTCAAAGCCCACCCAGTGCCACCCCCTGCCATGGGCAGGGACACCTCCCACTGCATCAGGGGGCTCCAAGCCCCATCCAACCTGGCCTTGAACACCTCCAGGGATGGGGCAGCCACCACTGCTCTGGGCACCCTGGGCCAGGGCCTCCCCACCCTCACAGCAAAACATTTCTCCCTAAGATCTCATCTCAATCTCCCCTCTTTCAGCTGAAAACCATTCCCCCTTGTCCTCTCCCTGCACTCCCTGATCCAGAGCCCCTCCCCAGCTTTCCTGGAGCCCCTTTCAGTACTGGGAGGCTGCTCTGAGGTCTCCCAGAGCCTTCTCTTCTCCAGGCTGAACAACTCCAACTCTCTCAGCCTGTCCTTGCACAGGAGGTGCTCCAGTCCTCGGATCATCTCCGTGGCCTCCTCTGGACTCACTCCAGCAGCTCCCTGTCCTTTCTGAGCTGAGGAGTCTA
Source organism: Neomorphus geoffroyi (assembly GCA_033558235.1). NCBI lineage: Eukaryota > Metazoa > Chordata > Aves > Cuculiformes > Neomorphidae > Neomorphus > Neomorphus geoffroyi. The sequence goes on from JAUMJM010000037.1 coordinate 2,401,988, forward strand.
GAACTGAACCCAGGGCTCCAGGTGGGGTCTCACAGGGGCAGAGCAGAGGGGCAGAATCTCCTGCCTTGCCCTGCTGATCCCACTGCTTTGGATGCAGCACAGGATGCATTTGGTTTCTGGGCTGCAAGCACACACTGCCAGCTCATCTTGAGCTTCTCATCCATCATTTAGCAGGTTAAAGGCAGGGAAAAAGGCTTTTGCGCATCCTTTCCCCAGAATTCAGCGTTCCTGGTCCCTAAGCAGAAGGGAGAGGCTGCAGTGACCCAGGCTGGTGATCGTCCAGCAGCCATGTGACAGGGGGGCTCGGGGTTTGGGTGCTGTTCAGAGTAGAGACTATTCATGGCAAGGAGTAGTTACCATCTCTGGTGGGATATCCTGGTGCTTCGGCGTTGGGAAGTGGCTGCAGATTTTTTGAAGCAAACCTGGGGAAGGAGATAGAGGGGGAGACTCATAGTAGGGTTTTCTCATCATACTCTGCAAAACAAAGGGAGGCCAACAGGTTCTTCCCCCAACCCAGCCCGTTACACACATGTGCAAGGCTGTGCCAGCAGTCATGTTTTTAGAAAGAGCCTAAACTCCCTGTTTTCCCTGCCTCTGGAATGACCTGAACTCCCAGAGCTCTCCTAATCTCAGCGCTGTTTATGTCTGCCTTTCTTATCTATGCAAGGTTCTCCCCTCCTGTTCAACCCTGTCTGAAACAAGTAGGGAGGCTTGGAAAGAAATAAAAGCTCTTTTTTTTGTTTTCCCAAGAAGGGCCCCAAAGGGAGGTTAAAAATCGGTGGGGACGCTGGATCCTCTTCTGTGCCTGTCTCTGACCCACACGGAGCTGTGGCACCTTGCACAAAGACTTGATTTTGGCAAGAGGGAAGGTGGCAGGGGAATTGCTGCATGGCTGGAAGCAGAACAGGGTCAGAAGAGCTTGGGAAGTGACTCTGCAGGGCCAGGGGATTGCAGGATAAAACAGAGCCACAGCCCCGCTCGAGGAAGCTCTTAGGAAGCAGAGCTGTGGGCAGGTCATGAGAGATGCCAGGGACCCCGCTTCAAGCAGGTTTGAGCCCGTGCTGAGCCATGTGGAGGCTGTGACAAGCTCCAAGATTGAAAAAACATCTCTCCTGTGCTGCTTACGTTCATTCACAGCAGCAACCCAGGGCTCATAAACCACGCAGGGAGGCACCGGGGTCTGGAGGGGAAGTCGTATGAGGAGAGGCTGAAGTCCCTTGGTCTGTTCAGCTGGAGGAGACGGAGGGGATCTCATGGCTGTTCCCTGCCTTCTCTCAAGGGAGGGAGGGGAAACGGGAGCTGAGCTCTTCTCTCTGGTGACCCATGATGGGACTGGAGGGGATGGCAGGAAGATGCCAGGGGAGGGTGAGGTTGGACCTTAGGAAGAGGTTCTTCCCCCAGCGGGTGTTGGAGCACTGTAACGGCTCCCCAGGGAAGCAGTTGTGGCACCGGCTCTGCCAGCATTCCAGAAGGGTTTGGCCAATGCCCTCAGTCCCACGGTGTGAGCGTTGGGGTGTCCTGTGCAGGGACAGGAGCTGGACTCCAGGATCCTTGTGGGTCCCTTCCAACTCGGGTCATGCTGTGATTCTATGATCCTGCCCTGGTGCCCTCCAGCTACAAGACCTGACTGACAGCTGTCTGTCAAACAAGTTGTTGGCTTACCTTCAGGAGACAAATCATCATGAATTTAATCATGATGACGAGAGAGATGAATATCACTAACAGGAGCCTGTCGCCGGAGCCGTACTCTGGTTTCCCCTGGGAAAAAAGGACAGTAAATCAGGAGGGAAGAGAGTGTGGCTCCTTCCATCCCTGTTGTTCAGAAGAACACATCAAACAATGCCCAGCATCTCTCCTACCTTTCCTCCAAGTATCCTGCCCACCTCCTTTGCCTGGGCAGTGTCACTGGAAATGGTCCTTTCCAGGAGACAATGGCCTGTGAGAGCAGAGGTTCCTTGGTCATCTTGCCTCTTCCTCAGCAGCTTTATGAGCAGCTTCATCTTCGAGATCAGCTTTGTGCAGGCTGGCAGGAACTCGGGCAGGTTGCAGTCCATCCTCAGGGCTTGCACCACATGGGTGACGAACGTCCACAGGGCTTTTTGCGGGACGAGCAAGCATAGGTAGTGATTGACCTTGGTTTCAAAGAGGTCTCCTTGAACTGATGCACTGTTTGGGCTGTTGGAGCTACCTGGTTTATTGAGGAAACCAGTTCCTTCCTCTTGTTGCTTCCAGTGTGTTTCTGTGTTTTGAGGAACTGCTGGTAAATGCCCGTCTAGAGAGGAACGGTCTTCTTCAGCGGTGTCTTCTAGCATGCTGCTTGCAGCAGGGAGGGTGTCAACCAAGAGGCTGGAGAAAAATTGTTGTTTCATGGTTAGCCTCTGCCCTGCTTTACTTTCTGTTGGTGTGGACTCTTCCTCTGGGTTCCCATTGCCAAGTATCTTGTGGAAAAGCTGATAACTTTTACTCAGATAGGGGCTATCCCCCTGCTTGGGCTTTCTGTAAGTCCAGATGTGGTCCTGCCTTCGGGGTGGTGCTCCCTGTACATCTACATCCTCCACCTCCTCCAGCCCATGAGTTTTCTTGGTCTGTTCCAAAGCACTGGAATAACTTTGAATCTTTGAATGAGGGGGCTCCGCTGGGGAGCGCGAAAGGGAATTTTTTGAAGGAGGTATGGACATCTTGGAAAGTGTGAACACAAAGATATTGTCAGTGGGGTTTAACCTCTCAGCTGCTTCCAATGGGTTTGATGCTGCTTGGTTCAAACGTGGCATTTGCAGCCAGCCTGGGATTGGCTCTCCTGCCACTGCCGGGACCTCGTGCACCTTGTGCCTCTGTGCGGGAGGTGCCGGCGGGGATGAGATGGTGTTTTCCACAGTCATCATGTTTTTATCCTTGTGCTGCTTCTTCTTGAGCTCGGCTGCTAGTACCTTTGTCAGAAAATAGAGGTTCTTTATATCAGTTTCGCTGATCCAGCCCGTGTGCTGGATGCCGTGCAGCATCATCTCCTTGCTGGTTTTGCCTTCCTGTCTGGAGAGATGCTGAAGGGAATATGAATTTGTTCTGGAAATGTGATTATTTGGGTCGTTGAGATCACTATCGGTGTCGGTCAGGCTCAGGGCAACCGCAAGTTTCACAGTTTTGTGGTCTCCAAGTGAAGGCTCCTTGGGCTTGAGGTTCACCACCGTGCTGGCTTTTAGTTTTCTGGATTGTACCACTACCATTATTTCTCCTTGTGTCTCTGCCAGAGGATCTGCACGAGCTGTAAAACACCAAGAGAGCAGATCAGTGACTCGGCGTCACGAGGGGATTTCTTAAAAAACACAGGGTCAAAGGTTTACCCCGAGCAGCAGGCGCTCGTCTTTAAGACAAGAGAGTGTGTGAACTGAGTGGTGGATGTGCTACAGATGGGAAAAGTCTTGTTAAATCAATCAGATTATCTCATCAGGGCAGAACAGAGAGAGGTTTCTTTTCTGGTGTCTCCCAGGGCTCTGTTTGGGTCAGTGGGAAACATCCCATGGGAATGGGTTTGCTGTCGGAGAGTTCCCCACAGCTCGATACGAGCCAGTTGAGTTGAGTTGAGTTGAGTTGAGTTGCTAAAATCACCATAAAGCTTTTAAACTCAGAGTGTGCCTGGAAAGCAGAATATCCAAAGCCACAACGTTTGACCCCGCTTGGTTGTCCCAAGTAGCCTTTCTCCCTATCCCAAACTGGGATATTTCACATTAAAACACCTCTGGGTTGTTGTCTGCGGCAATCTACAGTCAGCAAGCCCTTGATGATGGAGAACCATTTCCCTGCTCCCATCACCCAGGCTGAGAAGTGGAAGATGTGGGGATTTGTGACCCAAACAGCCCAGGAGAGCTCCCACCCTGCCATGCAAAGGGCACGCGCTGAGTCTGCAGAGCTTGGATAAGTCTTTAAGAGTCCTACACCAAGGCTGCAAACACAGCCTTATCTCTAATCCTGCTTTGCAGATAGCTTCATGCCAGAGGCGGGGTGACATGGTCAAGAGTATTTACAGATCACAAAGGTATTTAGGCCTTTTTTTCCTCTTAAAATGATAGGAAATGGGACACATAAATACCTTTGAGTCCCTGGCCCTAGGTGGCTTAGCAGCCTGTCTTCCTTAGGCTTGTGACAGGATTAGGCTGACTTGTGCGCATCCAGTTTGGAAATGAGTTACTTGGGGACTTTGGAAACCTGCCTGTATCTATTTGTAGAAGTCCAGCTTGTCTCTGCTTTGAGCAGGATGATATTTACCCTGCGCAAAGAACGAGCAGGACAGTTCATTGCTCACTTTGCACAGGCTAACAAGAGAATAACGGTGCTTGGTGTTCTCCTAATGCCCTGCGAAGGAGATTGGGGCTACTGTCCTCTCTCTTATGCGTGAAGAGTGGGGTGACAGAGACACCAGGCAATTTTCCAAGGTCATCTGCAATTTTCTGAGGTCATCCGGGCAGGTTTTGGAGCCTGTGTATCCCACACCCACTCCATCACATAGCGCATCACAGGTTTCTGCAGAGCTTGCGTGGATGAGCCCATGCTCAGTTGTGGGTCCTAGGGATTTCCAGTGTAGGTGACAGGTTTGAGGTACACCTTAACATGTGCCACCTTGCCAGAGCAATGCAAACACTGCTGGATGGACCCTTTGGCCATGCCTGTGCTGTGTTTGGAACTCCTCTCACCGCTGAGCCAAGGTGTGGTGGCACTGGAAGGGCTGAGGAGGTTGTCAAGGGAAATTCGGAGGCTTATGAGCAGACGATGCCTTCCAGCGCTTGGGAACGGTACTGGGTACATGATTTCCTTGGCTGGATGCGCTGTGTGGGTTGGAAGCTCATGTGTTTGTTTAACCCAGCAAGCTATTTCTTCTCAAGATAGTATTTGACATAGAAGATATGTGTAATCTTTAGTAACTTTTCAACCCTTGTTTTTCCCAAGTCATGTGCTCAAAGGGGAACTTTTTGAGCCCGTGGTCCAGCGAGCACAGTCTGAGCACATCTCACCTGAGCTGCCTTCAGTGCCCTTTGGGTTGATCTAAAGGCCTCACATGCATGAAGGTCCCTGGGTCTGCATAGGGTTAGGGTTAGGGTTAGGGTCAGGGACTGGTCAGGGACTGGTCAGGAGCACCGAAGATGGGCTGATGCCATCGAGGTGGCCAGCGGTGCTTGGGAACCCACACAAAATGGGGCTGTGCTACAGCATCTCCTAAAGGTAGAGGAAACTGGACAGGTTTGACATGTACATCACCATCATGAGGAAGCCTACCGCATTGGGGAGCACTGGTGGGGCACAGATTCTCGCACTGGAACTCGATGGTCCTGCACAGGGTTTCGGTGTCGCGTTTCTCCTGGCAGAGGCAGCAGGCCACATTGCTGGGCAGTTCTCTAAAGATAAGAGGTTACCGGAGAAAAACTCAGCATCTCAAGTCATGTCTCTGAGTCCAACTTGGGTAACACACAGATCATGGTTTTGCTTCAATTTCTTCTACAGCTCTAGAAAACTTCCCCTCACCTTCAATCCTGATAGACAAATACGTACTCTTAATATGACTTCTCCTCCTCAGAGAGGTGGTGGCTGCCCCATACCTGAAAACATTCCAGGTCAGGTTGGATGGGGCTCTGAGCCCCCTGATCCAGTGGGAGGTGTCCCTGCCCATGGCAGGGGGTTGGAACTGGATGACCTTTAAGGTCCCTTCCAATTCAAACTGTTCTATGATTCTAATTTCTAAGAGAGGTTTTGAGTAGAAGATGGGCTTCCCCATTGGCATCCAAATGTTGATTCGGCCATTGAAAATGGAATTAGTCCCAAAGAACAGTCTGAAAAGGAAAGACATCCCATCTTGGTTAAAAAATTCCCTTTGAAAAACCTGGAATATGTCATCTAAAATTCTGTTTCTTAGCAGGTGAGTTTGGGGTTCTCAAAAGTAAATAGCAAACCTTAAGCTTCCTGGGGTTATTCTGATTTAGTGGAAGGTAGATTTGTTTCCCAAGCAGACCCCTTGTTTCATAAGTTATGATCTGCTGGTGGGTGGGACCCAGTCCCCGCGTACTCACAGTGTTTCCAAATGGACTGTTGTCAGGAGGAGCATCTGCAATGTCTGCTGGGTCACTTGTGTTGCACCCAGGTCTCTGAAAGGATTTGAAAACCACATTAAACTCCCATGTGGCGTTACCAGAACTCTGCTCCTAGAACAAGCCCAGGTCCCTGATGATGGTGGTGTTCACAGAAGGATCAAACAGAAGTGATTCAAACCCTTATCATCTTCCTACTTTGATCTGCTCCTGCCCGTGGGATCTGAATTAGGAGGGGATCCTGCAAATTTTCTGGAGGGCCATGAAGATGATCCAAGGGCTGGAGCACCTCCTGTACGAGCACAGGCTGAGAGGGTTGGGGTTGTTCAGCCTGAAGAAGACCTCAGAAGTCCTCAGCCTGGGGAGACCTTAGAGCAGCCTCCCAGTGCTGAAAGGGGCTCCAGGAAAGTTGAGTGGGGCCTCTGGATCAGGGAGTGCAGGGATAGGATACACGTAAAAGTTTTCAGCTGCAAGAGGGGAGATTGAGCTGAGATCTTAGGGAGAAATGTTTTGCTGTGAGGGTGGGGAGGCCCTGGCCCAGGGTGCCCAGAGCAGTGGTGGCTGCCCCATCCCTGGAGGTGTTCAAGGCCAGGTTGGATGGGGCTTGGAGACCCCTGATCCAGTGGGAGGTGTCCCTGACCATGGCAGGGGGTGGCATTGGATGGGCTTTGAGGTCCCTTCTCTCCCAAACCATTCCACGATTCTATTAATCTGGTAAAAATGACCCAATACTTACAGATATTTGACTGAAGGCAGCTTGAAGAATGATGCGTCAGCAATAACAGACAGGGGGTTTCGGCTTAGGATCCTGAAAAAAACAAGACACCACTGTGAGTTGGTGATGGGTAAGGACACAAGAAGACAGTCTGCCCACACATCCTCGTATGTCCGCAGCCCCACCAGGCTGGAAAGCCAAGATCTACTGGCCCTGTGCAGCAGGCACTGGAGAAACAGGAGGTAGCTGAAGCTCTAACTGCAAAGTGAGCCCCCTTAGTGGTTCCTGAACTGTATAAACACAGCTAAATCAAAGTGTATTTCCACTAGATCATTGCAAAGTGTTTCTGTGATCGAGTTTTCCCTCTTTGCCAGGCTTCACACTTTGGAATAGCAGAGAGGTCCAAAGAGAGTTGTGCCTGTTGGATCTGATGTGGAATTACACTGAAATCCCCTTTCCAGGCTGTTTGAGAGGTGTAAAGAGGTTTATGGTGGGTAAGGATCCAGCTCTCTTTTATGGATGGCAGATGTGGGTTTGGCTGAACGATTTTTGCCTCAAACCTCCCCAAAGAATTTCCTTTCAAGTGGAGAACAAACATAGGAAATTTCAGCTCGAAGATAAAAAATTGGCTCCGTGCTACGTGTGTGAGGAAGGGCCTGGGATGAAGGCTGGAGGCAGGAACAGATGCTGATGGGCTGGTTCATAGAATACATCAGGTCCTGATTATCTCCAGCTCAAAAGAGTAAAAGCCCAGAAGTGCTTCTTCCGGAAAACACACCCCTTCTTGCTTTCCTCCTCAGCTCACACCTTCTCTTTGTTCCCTTCACAGGGTCTTTGATGTTATTTTGAAGTCTTGGTTTCCGTATTTTCTTACATAAACTCTTTACTTTGTTGCTGCATCCAACCAGGCAAAGCTGAGGCTGAGTCCTATGGGAATTGTCTTTCATCAATTAATCTGCTACCTTATACGAGAAGTATTTCACTTTTCAGGAGAGCAGGGAGGCCGTGACCTTTTCCTTACGTACATGAATCCACGGTAGGCAAAACGCCCTGGCTTCCCTCTCACTTCAGATCCAGATGGAAACAGCGATCCTATCCCTGGAAAGGCTTCTTGATAGAACCCACTATGGATTAAGTCATGTTATCTTAAAGCACCAAAAAAGCCAAGTTTCCTTTTTGTAGATCGTCTTAGGAATCTTAACTTTTAAATGCAAATATGCAAAGGGAAATTTCTGGCTGGAAATCTGGGTCACAGCCCAGACCCCTCGTCCCTCTGCCTCTTCTTCCTTCCCGCAGGATTTCATAGAGTCATAGAGTTGTTTGGTTGGAAAAGAGCTTTGGAATCATCGAGTCCAACCTTACCTGTCCACTACTGAACCATCCCTGAGCACTTCATCTGCCCATCTTTTAAACCCCTCCGGAGATGGGGACTCCCCCACCTCCCTGCGCCGCCTCTGCCAGGGCCTGAGAGCCCTTTCAGTGAAGAAATGTTTCCTGATGTCCAATCTGACCCTGCCCTGGGGCAACTTGAGGCCATTTCCTCTTGTCCTGTCACCTGGGAGAAGAGCCCAGCCCCCACCTCCCCACCCCCTCCTTTCAGGCAGGTGGAGACAGGGATGAGGTCTCCCCTCAGCCTCCTCTTCTCCAGGATAAACAGCCCCAGGTCCCTCAGCTGCTCCTCACAACCCTTGTTCTCCAGCCCCTTCCCCAGCTCCGGTCCCTTCTCTGGACGCGCTCCAGCCCCTCAAGGTCCTTCTTGGAGTGAGGGGCCCAAAACTGAACCCAGGATTTGAGGTGCGGCCTCACCAGCACCGAGTGCAGGGGCCGATCCCTTCCCTGCCCCTGCTGCCACCCCATGGCTGAGCCAAGCCAGGAGGCTGGTGGCCTTCTTGGCCACCTGGGCCACTGCTGGCTCATGTTCAGCCACTGCTGACCAGCACCCCCAAGCCCTTCTGGGCTCCCACCACTGCTGTTTGAACTTGATGCTGCTTCAAGGAAGCCATGAAGAAGATGCACAGGCCAAGAGAAAGTGGCTTTCAGGCTGCAAATTCTTGGTGGACCCTGGCTGACATCTATAGTGGGATTGAGCACCTGACAGGGAGCAAATCTGCTCTTCCCCACTGTTTCTGTGGAACCCCACTCTGAGCTGCCTTTAGACCCTGTTTCACTTACAGCTTCCGCAAAAACTGCATCCCATGCCATGCCTGGAAAGTGCCATTTCGGATCTGTGTGATGAGATTTCCACCAAGGTTTCTGGGGAGAAAGATCACAGAGATGAGTTGGGTCTGTCCTACAGGAAGCAGCATTGATTTGGAGGAAATATGCAAATCCGAGGTAGAATAGGGAGGAAACTCCAGCTTTCTCATTATTTTTTAACCTGCCAAGGAGAGGAAATGAAGTGCACATGTGCTCAATTTATTCCTGTTCCCGGATGCAGCCGAGCCTTCAAGAAATGCCTTCTATTATGGCTGGGTTTGGACAAGCAGGCTATGATCCCTCGTCCTGTTGTGGGTCACCCAACCATCTGCATTGATCTCTCCAGCTCGATCTTTTAACAGGAGAAATTTAGTCATTGTTCTAAAAATAACAGGAACATTTTCTAGCACAAAAAGAGTTACAAAGGCAAGCAGAACTTCAGTAAATACACTAAAAGGAAACTTTTTAAACTCACATGAGCTGCACAAATGGAAGTGGCTCAAAAGCGCGTTCCTCAATCAACAGGATTTTGTTGGAAGATAAATCCCTGTTAAAATTAGGACATAAAATGTTAATTATGTTTGCCCTGTCATGTTTACTTTCATTTGCTTTGACACTGGCAGCATATATGTTACACAGCTCTGATTTCACGCTGTGTTTATATCTGATAGGAGCTTGCCGTGGTGTGTAACCTGTGATAACCCTCCTGACCGGAGGTGGCTTTCAGCTCAGGGATATTTTTTCAAGCTCAGATCCCACCAGAATTATTTTAGGGCTTCATTTTCTTCTTTGATAATGGAAAAGATTCTTTACACAGGGACAGTTTCACAGCTGAGGAGGCATTTGCGTGGACCACACGGAGAAGAAAAGATTCTGGGAAGATCTTAGAGCAGCCTTCCAGTACTGAAAGGGGCTCCAGGAAAGCTGGGGAGGGGCTTTTGATCAGGGAGTGCAGGGATAGGAGGAGGGGGAACGGTTTCCAGCTGAAAAAGGGGAGACAGAGATTAGATTTTAGGAAGAAATGTTTCGCTGTGAGGATGGGGAGGCCCTGGCCCAGGGTGCCCAGAGCAGTGGTGGCTGCCCCATCCCTGGAGGTGTTCCAGGCCAGGTTGGATGGGGCTTGGAGCAGCTGGGCTTGGGGTGTTGAGCCCCCTGATGCAGTGGGAGGTGTCCCTGCCCATGGCAGGGTGTGGCACTGGATGGGTTTCGAGGTCCCTTCCAACCCAAACCATTCCATGATTCTATGGTATGTGCTCCCCTGCATTTGTCACAGAGCTGCAACCCACCTTCCCCTCTGCTCTGCTTGCTGAAGTCATCTAGGAAAGTCTGAACAGTACCTTGTTTGCAGGCTCATGGATGGGTTGGTAACCACATGTGTGACTGAAATGGTTATTTTTCTCTTAATCTCTCTTAACCCCTTTTTGGTGAAAATGTTATGTTAAAGGGATCCTATTAAAGACAGAAAATCAAGACCATGGCAGTCTAGAAAGGGCACAATGAAGGGGTAACCTGAAACTCTTTAGAATCACGGAATGGTTTGGGTTGGAAGGGACCTTAAAGACCATCCAGTTCCACCTCCTGCCATGGGCAGGGACACCTCCCACTGGATCAGGGGGCTCAACACCCCAAGCCCAGCTGCTCAAGACCCCTTTCCTGCCCAGCTCTGCTCTGAGATGCGTGTGCACACTCAGCAGCTTTGGGATTCACCTGGCCCAGATTTAGAAATCAAGAGGTCCCTTATCTCAGCCTGAATTTGCTGCCTGAGCTTGTCCTGCAGCAAAGAGTGAGAGAGGAACACATCTGGGGAGTGACTCAGCCCCTCCTCAGACAGGTTCTCAAGAATGTCTGGGTGAATGGGAAGTGCCTGTTCCTCCCCATGGAAAATAAGAAAGCCCAAACAATTAGCTTAATCCTAGGCAATTAGTAGGCATCTAAAATTAGAGGAGATGAATGCGCAGGGTTTCTTCTGTGGGAGGTGGCCTCTCTATGCAGAAGGTGTTCAGAGAGAGCATCGGGGAGCGACTGCAGCTCTCACTTGCTGGGTCTGGACCTCTTAGGTGGTGGGAGGAAAGTTCTTTGCACGTGCAATCTCAGCAGTGCTCTGGAAAGTTGAGCTTTCAGCCTTGTGGAAGGGGAGCACGGCTGGAAGCCTGTTTCTTTTCAAACTTTCTCATTTAGCCTGCGACCCGCATCCCTTTCTGCTTTTCAGTTCCTGAATCCTTGTTTTCTACGATGTAGAGCACAGGTACCTGCTAAAGAGACATGAGGAGGAGGACCTAGCATGGGCAGTGGACCCCAGCGCTGCATTGGTTTCCACCATTCCCAGCACCGGGACAAGGCTTAGAAGCAGCCCTGAAGCTGGCTTCTCTCAGAAGGAGCTCCAGAAAGGCCAAGACCACCTTGGAGTTGGCTCCTTCCAAGCCAACACAAGCACTAGAAAATAAAAAACCTCAGTTTTTGAGGGAAAAATGCAAGTATGGGAGTGCCACAGTCAATGAATGACACTAAAGGTGCAAATGGTGATGGAGATACCTGCAATGATCTAGAAATATGAGCAACAGAGGGGATTTTGGGACATCTCTCTCTCCTCATTTCAGTTACTCTAAATAACAGAGAAACGGGACCCAAAATGAGCCAACTCCAAGCCAAGGCTTCCCTTGCTCTCAGCTTTTTCACACAGTAGGGTTTTTATTTTTGCTATGAGATTTGTGTTGAGAAATGAAGGTACCTGTGTCTCCTCTGAAGCTCAGGTAATCTGGGCTCTGGGCACTAAAGCTCTGAGCCTCCGTGGTGGTATTTATTTCTGCCTCTTAGGCTTTAGGATAAGAAAAGAGAGCATGACAGTGGCCAAGCAGAGGACAGAGACCAATGCAAGACTTTACTGTTCTTGTTTCACACTTCCTTTGCCTGCACCGCATAGGAAACCCCAAAATATGTGTAAAAGCTGAACTTCAAGGAGAAAAAACCCTAATGCTCTTTTGCTCCCTTCCAGAGAGCATTAGAGGCAGAGCACTTGTTGCAATTTCACGTGACATTGTGTGAATGTAGAGGCACTTCTGTTTCTCCTCCAAGAAGGAGGACTTGACTGAGTATGTCCTTGAGCAACCTCATTGATTTTTAATATTGAAAAACTGTGCTTGCTTTGAAGTTTGTCCTACTTAGAGGTGGAGGCTGAAGGAGAGACTTCCCAACACCAGCAACTGGCGATCCTCACAACCCTGGGATTTCATCAGAAGAAGGGATAGCGCAAGCTCCTGCCAGTAGTGGCCTGGGCGGCCAAGAAGGCCACCAGCCTCCTGACTTGGCTCAGCCATGGGGTGGCAGCAGGGGCAGGGAAGGGATCGGCCCTCTGGGCTCAGCGTTGATGAGGCCGCACCTCGAATCCTGGGTTCAGTTTTGGGCCCCTCACTCCAAGAAGGACCTTGAGGGGCTGGAGCGCGTCCAGAGAAGGGACCGGAGCTGGGGAAGGGGCTGGAGATCAAGGGTTGTGAGGAGCAGCTGAGGGACCTGGGGCTGTTTGTCCTGGAGAAGAGGAGGCTGAGGGGAGACCTCATCGCTGTCTACAACTGCCTGAAAGGAGGGGGTGGGGAGGTGGGGGCTGGGCTCTTCTCCCAGGTGACAGGACAAGAGGAAATGGCCTCAAGTTGCCCCAGGGCAGGGTCAGATTGGACATCAGGAAACATTTCTTCACTGAAAGGGCTCTCAGGCCCTGGCAGAGGCTGCGCAGGGAGGTGGGGGAGTCCCCATCCCTGGAGGGGTTTAACAGATGGGTGGATGAGATGCTCAGGGATGGTTCAATAGTGGACAGGTATGGTTGGACTCAATCTCAAAGGCCTTTTCCAACCAAAGGATTCTACGATTCTTCTCTCTTTCCACCTGCGACAGCCACCATAGAGGCTGTCCCAGGAGTGATGAGCAATATGGGGCACTGCCTCCGCAACGGAGATCATTCTACCCAAACCCTAGAAGAAGAAAATTGTGCTTGGGTTTCACCTCGCTTTAGGTGGTTCTCACCCCAAAAACATTGGTCCTTAGATAAACAGAGCCAGAAGCAATCTCCAAGGGAGTGGGAGATCACTGTTAACTTGGGGTTGACTACAGGTCATCCCGTATCTGTGTGAAAGGGTAGCAGCCTCCTCCTCTTGGCTGGATTTGGGGAAATGAAAGCTGCAGCTTGCCCTTATGGGGATCCTCCCACCAGGCACTAAGCAGCCCCAAGACACCCTGCTTTTCTCTGGCCATAGCCTGAAACCGAGGAATAAAGCACACTGGCGTGGGGGTGGATCAAGCAGCTGGGGTACAAGGGAAGGTGTGGCAGGAACCCACCAGAGAGGGCAGGTGATGGTACCTACAGGTGCTTCAGCAGGAGCAGACCCTCCAGTGAATGGCTCTTCACTGCCTGCAGATTGTTGTCCCGGAGGATTCTGGAATGAGACATATGGATATTTACTATCACATCATCTGTTCTCCAGGTGGAAATGGGAAAGGGGAAAATTTCCTGCGGTAGCTTTACAAAAACATCTTTTTGAGTCACTACAGGGATCAGCACTCATAATAGGAGCAGCTCCTGGGCTGCTGAAGCGAACTGTAGTGTGATTGTTGATTAAATAGGCAGAGGGATAGTCTTGTAGGATGGAAGGGACACAGCTCACGGCATTGATTTTTCCTAGTGAGGGTGGGGAGGCCCTGGCCCAGGGTGCCCAGAGCAGTGGTGGCTGCCCCATCCCTGGAGGTGCTCCAGGCCAGGTTGGATGGGGCTTGGAGCCCCCTGATGCAGTGGGAGGTGTCCCTGCCCATGGCAGGAGGTTTGAATGGGATGGGCTTTGAGGTCCCTTCCAATCCGAATCATTCCATGATTCTATGACTCCTTGCCATCCCAGGAAGCCCTGGGGATTCTCCCCTTTACTTGCTGAGCAGCTCAGCTTTGAATCCAGATGGAAATGGTTTGTGTCAGTTCTTGTGCTCTTCATACCCTTGGCTCAAAATACATAGAATCATGGAATGGTTTGGGTCGGAAGGGACCTCAAATCCCATCCAGTTCCAAACCCCTGCCATGGGCAGGGACACCTCCCAGCAGACCAGACTGCTCAAGACCCAATCCAACCTGGCCTTGAACACCTGCAGCGAGGGGGCAGCCACGACTTCCCTGGGCAACCTGGGCCAGTGTTTCACTACCATTATTGTGAAGAATTTTTTCCTAATGTCTAATCTAAACCTTCCCTCTTCCAATATAAAGCCATTCCCCCTCATCCTGTCACTCCAGGCCCTTGGAAAAAGCCCCTCCCCAGCTTTCCTGGAGCCCCTTTCAGCACTGGGAGGCTGCTCTGAGGTCTCCCCGGAGCCTTCTCTTCTTCAGGCTGAACAACCCCAACTCTCGCAGCCTGTCAGACCAGACTGAATAGATTGAAAATGCTTCAACTCCTCACATTTAAGATGCTGGCAGTTACTCACAGGTACTCAGCCCACGGGTATTCCCTCCACGCCTGTTTCTCAATGGAAGAAATTGCATTGCTGGTGAGATCTCTGCAAAGAAATGGTTGACACAGTCACCCCTTGGGGAACTCCTTCCCTTGCAGCTTTGGCTGCTGAGGTGCATGTGGAGTTCGTTTGGTGAGGTAACAGCATGCCCAGGCTGGCTTCACCCCTGGGTGCTGCAGCACAAGCCCCCCCAAACCAAGATGTCCTTGCTTGTGACTCCCAAGAGGGGAGACCAGGAATGAGAAGATGGAGAGGGTCCACATGTACTCACAGCCTGGAGAGTGCCTGGTGCTGCGCAGCCAGGGGCACGGTGGCCAGGGCAGCACGTCTGCAGTCCAGCAGCTGCTGGTGGCAGCGGCAGGAATGCGGGCAGAGCCTTCTGGGCTGCCCTGGACACAGGGCCACCGCCAGCAGCAGGAGAAAGCAGGCAGGCTGGGGCAGGGCCATGGCAGAGTGCGACGAGCTGGCGTTGCCAGGCAACGCAGGCCTGGGCACTGCAGCCTCTCACAGGGCCAGATCATAGAAACACAGCACAGGCTCACAGGACCGCCTGGTTGGAAAAGCCCTTTGAGTTCATCGAGTCCAACTGTACCTGCCCACTGCTGATGTCCAATCTGACCCTGCCCTGGTGCAACTTGAGGCCATTTCCTCTCCTCCTATCGCTTGTTCCTTGGGTGAACAGCCTCAAGTGCAGCCCCCCACAACTTCTCGCCTCAGGGTCCGAGTGGGCCTGGAGCCTCTCCGACATCAAAGATTGTGTAATATGTTACAGAAATAATCCATCCATAAAAACATGGCCAGCAGGAGCAGGGAGGGGATCGGCCCCTGCACTCGGTGCTGCTGAGGCCGCACCTCGAATCCTGGGTTCAGTTTTGGGCCCCTCACTCCAAGAAGGACCTTGAGGGGCTGGAGCGCGTCCAGAGAAGGGACCGGAGCTGGGGAAGGGGCTGGAGAACAAGGGTTGTGAGGAGCAGCTGAGGGACCTGGGGCTGTTTGTCCTGGAGAAGAGGAGGCTGAGGGGAGACCTCATCCCTGTCTACAACTGCCTGAAAGGAGGGGGTGGGGAGGTGGGGGCTGGGCTCTTCTCCCAGGTGACAGTGATGGGACGAGAGGAAATGGCCTCAAGTTGCCCCAGGGCAGGGTCAGATTGGACATCAGGAAACATTTCTTCACTGAAAGGGCTCTCAGGCCCTGGCAGAGGCTGCGCAGGGAGGTGGGGGAGTCCCCATCCCTGGAGGGGTTTAAAAGATGGGTTGATGAGGTGCTCAGCGATGGTTTAGTGGTGGACCAGTATGCTTGGACACAATGATCTCAAAGGCCTTTTCCAACCAAGCGATTAATTCTATGATTCTATGAAATACAGTCCCTGGCAGAGAACCAACCCCCACAGAGGATTTACTGCACCCCATGGAGGGACGCTCCCTCCTTTCAGTGTTCCCCCTTGTGAAACACTGCTTGTTGCTTCCCATTTGGATTTCTCCAAATCCAGCCTCCACCCACTGGATCTCGTTTCACCTTGGCCTTCCCCGTTAAAAATCTCACCTGGTATCAGGTCTCTTTCCCCTCTTTTTGGTTATACCAGACAGGCCATGCTCCTCTCCTTTTCAGGATCTCAAAGCACTCCTGTGGCTCTTTGAGCTCTCGCATTTTTCAATCATCTTTTTTATACAAAGAGGTCACCACATCTGAGCAGGGGCCTGTTATCCAAACATCCCCCCTGTCACTGCACACCCCTGGGATTTGGGGAGCCTCATGCCCATTCCCATCGCTTGTGCTGCCACCAAGGTTAATTCATCACACAGTTACAAATTTTTACTTAATTTAATAAAAAACTTGTTAAAAAGAATCTGTGCTTTACACTGTGAAAATGTAAAACCCCTCTGCTTGTGGTTAGGGTTCGATCCATTACGGAGTCCTCGGCACAGGAATGTCATGGATCTGTTGGAGTGAGTCCAGAGGAGGCCACGAAGATGATCTGAGGGCTGGAGAACCTCCCATACAAAGACAGACTGAGAATTGGGGTTGTTCAACCTGGAGAAGGTTTCAAGGAGACCTCAAAGCAGCCTCCCAGCACTGAAAGGGGCTCCAGGAAAGCTGGGGAGGGGCTCTGGGTCAGAGAGTGCAGGGAGAGGATAAGGAGAACGGTTTTAAACTGAGAAAGGAGATTGAGATGAGATCTTGGGAAGAAATGTTTTGCTGTGAGGGTGGGGAGGCCCTGGCCCAGGGTGCCCAGAGCAGTGGTGGCTGCCCCATCCCTGGAGGTGTTCAAGGCCAGGCTGGAGCCCCCTGATCCAGTGGGAGGTGTCCCTGCCCGTGGCAGAGGGTTGGAACTGGGTGGGCTTTGAGGTCCCTTCCAACCCAAAAACATTCCATGATTCTGTGACTATTACAAGACTTAGATTTATTTCTTTAAAAGACATTTCACTTGGAGAAATTCCCTTTTCCTCTGCCTGGGCCAATGTGCGTAAGTACCACAGCTACTCCTGCTGGAAAGACGTCTCCTTCTGCAGTCTCCTGCTTTCTCCTGCAGAATCTGCACTCCAGGCTCTTGCAGGGAGGGCTCACTCCTTTTCTTCTTCTATAAGTGCTATGCACATCTGTTTTGCTGTCTAAATAATAATTGTGCAGCTAAGCTGGCTTCCATATATAGCTGACCTGGATAAGTTGACAGGAAAACACTTCCTCTCCCAAACCAGCATATATTTTCGGCTTAATTTTAGTAACACTATGTTTATTGCCCATTTCTTTCCCTGTTACGTATTTGGGGAAATAGAAAACATTGGCTATGACGCAGATGTCATTTCCCAGCGTTGGGCTGCCATTCCTAATCAAACACCGCAGGACTTTTGGAAACATAGAGTGCTGCGCTAATTAGACGGCATCTCCCGGCTAGGGAGCTCATCATCAAAAGTGAGATCGGACAAAACTTCTTCTTCTTCGAAGTCAAGCTGCTCCACGGACAATTCATTGACCTGGGAAGAGAAATTAAAAGTATATTTCTCTCTCTACAAAGTATTTTAGCTTCACCTGGAAACAATATATTTTTATCATGTTTATCATGACAGCCTCCTCAGAATTTACCAACTCAGGAACATTTCTGGTTTGGAAAGACTGACCAACATCACAAGGCAATGAACCAAAAGGACACCCAGCAGCTCTCCTTCCAAGCAAGACCTTCCAAATTCCTGCTTGTTCCTCTTCCTATCAGGCTGGGAGGTGCCTCATAGAGAGAGCGCACTGAATTACCTCCCAAACACCATCACTGGGAAGTGAGAGGGGAGGAGAGGGATGACTTCTGATAAAACAGAAGTTTGAGAAGCAGCAGGCTTTCTGCTTCACTTTGCTTCTCTCTGCTCTTATGGTCATTGTGTGTTAGATCAGTTCTCTGTGGGTTTCAGAAGGGTCAGATAGAAGGGGCTGTACAGAGGAAAACGCAGAGAGAGAACAAACCAGCAGAAATTTCAGCTTCTCAATTGATAAAACAAAAGTCTGATGGACATCAGTCACTTCCCACACACCAAAATGCTCCTGTTTTACTGCTGCTCTTCAGTAAGAAAGAAAGATCGCTCTGCTGGTGGAGAGCAGGTGACTCTGTGTCATCAAAGGGAACAACCTATCACAAGGTTCCTTAGACACTTCCTCCATGCAAACTGCAGCATCATGTGAGAGCGATGCTCGACTGCAGAACACCACCCTATCAGCCATCTCCCTGGTAAGTGACAGATAACAATCCTCTGCTCAAGACAGGCTGCGTGCAAAAGCGGGCACGCAGAACTCAGCTCACCAAGCACAATGACTAAAGTTGCTTTGTTGCACCTGGGTATTTTTGTTTGGTGCACGCTAACAGATCCCGCAATTGCCAGCAGGGATTTCGCCAAAGGTTTCATTTCACCAAAGCTTTTAACAATCATTCCTTCTGTGGTAAGGATAAGTTTATAAAGTGCATTTTTAGATGAGGAGTTTGATTTATTTAAAAACAAATTAAAAAATAATTTGATTTACTGTGGTTTTATTGGGATTTTCACTCTCACAGATTCTACAAAGAGCAGTCCTGGACACTGTCTTGTGTCCGAGTTGTCAACCTACACCATAACAGTCCTGTACCCTAACTGCTTGCTTTCTTGTGCTAAAACATACATGCATTTCTGCACAAAGACGCCGAAAAAGTAGGAGTTTTAAAACCTTAGTGTGCAGTACAATTCCAAGATGTAATTACCTCCTGGGATTTAAGTTGAGGTAATTGCTGCACAAAAGCAGGGTGTCAGAGGCTGTAACAGTTAGCAGCAGAGGCATGTGGACAGGCTGGATCAATGAGCTGAACCCAACGGGATGAGGTTTAACAAGGCCAAGTGCCTTGGGGCACTTGGGGCACAACAACCCCGTGCAGCTCCAGGCCTGGGGAGGAGTGGCTGGAGAGCTGCCTGGCAGAGAAGGACCTGGGGGTGTTGGTTGACAGTGGCTGAACATGAGCCAGCAGTGGCCCAGGTGGCCAAGAGGGCCAGTGGCATCTTGACCTGTGTCAGACCCAGGGTGGCCAGCAGGAGCAGGGAGGTGATTGTGCCCCTGTGCTCAGCACTGGTGAAGCTGCACCTCGAGTGCTGGGTTCAGTTTTGGGCCCCTCACTCCAAGAAGAACCTTGAGGGGCTGGAGCGCGTCCAGAGAAGGGCAACGAGGCTGGGGAGGGGCTGGAGAGCAAGTCCTGTGAGAAGCAGCTGAGGGACCTGAAGAAGAGGAGGCTGAGGGAAGATCTCATCACTGTCTACAACTGCCTGAAAGGAGGGGGTCGGGAGGTGGGGGCTGGGCTCTTCTCCCACATGACAGCGATAGGACAAGAGGAAATGGCTGCAAGTTGCACCAGGGGAGATTTAGACTGGACATCAGGAAATATTTTCACTGAAAGGGCTCTCAGGCCCTGGCAGAGGCTGTGCAGGGAGGTGGGGGAGTCCCCATCCCTGGAGGGGTTTAAAAGATGGGTGGATGAGCTTTCTCTTCTTACATGGTTTAGTAGTGGACAGGTACGGTTGGACTCGATGATCTCAGAGGTCTTTTCCAACCAGATGATTCTATGATTCTGTGATCTCCAGTCCCTAGATGTAACCTACAGGTCCTGTGCAAAAGCCAAATATCCACTGTTTTTACCTGAACGAGCCCCTTCAGTTCCTCTTCTGTTAAAGAGTCTGTGAGCTCCTCTTGAGTGGAATTGTACTCCACAGCCACTTTCCCAGTCTCTGAAACGAGCACACAGAATAAACAGCCAGAGAGACATGGTTAGTGACTACTGTGTGTATTGACAGTAAGCCCACTCTGAACTCCAGATGGGACAATCCTGCTTCACAAGGCCTTTCAGAGCGAGTGGCTGGTTGGTCTGAAGGATCGCACTTCTTTCTCTGCCTCTCTTCTCTGCAGAAAAACAAATGGCTCTTACTAAATTGATCCAGAGACCCAGCATTTGAAAGAACACCTTAAAGAACGCAGAGGGAGAATCTGGCAGATGGAAGGCCCCTCTCTGTCAAATGAGGATAGGATACACTGACTGATCCTATCAGGGTCTGTCCTTGACAAGCATAAAACACTGATGTACTCAGACACCACATAAAGCGGCGTCATCTGAAAGCTCAGAGAGCTGGAACTCAGAGAAAGCAGCTCTAATAGTTCCTGGACAGGCACAGAGCCAGCTTCTATGATTAAAAACTCAAAGGAGACAGTGGCCCTAAAGAAGCAACACTGAATACAACAGCAGGGCAGGGTTTGATGGCACCTGGCTGGCTTGGAACCAGGACAGGAATATGCAAAGAGCTGGGATTCAGTTCGTGTTCCCCCTGGAACCAGAATTTCCCCACATCCCTACCTGTCGTGCACACATAGTGTCAAAAAGCTCTCTCTGCCAGCAGTTTCACTGTTGGAATTTGGAGTTCCAGTAAAAAAAGCTGACCTCCTGCTGGATTTTCCTATCACCCTCATAAGGTGGAATCACTTTGTTAAATCATTATAGACCACAACACAAGTCTAATTTTGCTCAAGTCCTCCCCAAGCCTTACTGAATCCCAAGAAAGGTTCAGATAAAAAGAACTCATACCAATTACCATAAAAGCCCAAACATCCCAGTGTTTCATACAAAACCAAGCCTTACCTAAGACTACAAGAAGTATCTTCTGAAAGGCGCTAGACAAAGCCTTCCCAACCGCGAGTTTCTGAGCTCTTCTTGAGGCTTCGAGAAGCTCGAGGGGATCTGAAAACAACAAGAACCGTGTCATTGATATTAAGATGACACTCTGCCCGTGAAGCACACCAGCTGCACTAGAAAAGGCAACCAAACACAGCCTTATGGATCCGATAAGAAAGCTGCTTATGTTTTGGGAGTCGCCAGCAGCTCTGCAGCACCCTCATAGGGGCTTTGTGTGCCAACCCAGAGCAGCAGATGATCGTCAGCCCTGTGCCAGGACCTCGCCCGGGGCAGCAGGCAGCACAGAGCCCTGCTGGCACCTGAGCTGTGCCACAGACACAGCAGATTCACATGGCATGTTCACACCAGCAGTGGCAGCGATGGGGAATGAATAATGCTGCAGGCAAGAGGGAGAGAACAGAGGGCAAGAAAGTGATACTGGTGAGAAGCAGGGAGGGAAGAGGCATGCTCAGGATCCCTTGCCGCACAGCAGAGCAGCTCACAAGACCCCTACATAGATCCTTGCCTCCAGCAAGATCCAGATACTTTATCAGATGCACAAACTGTGCAAGAGCAAGATGGACCAGCATCTGTGACAGCTGCAAAGAGAGATTCCCAGCTGCACCCAAAATGTACCTTCACCGCTCTCTAGGTGTGCCTCGCCGAGGGCAACTCCCCTGGTGCACACCCCGTGGTTGGGCAGCGTCACCTCTACAGCACACAGATATTTCACCGATCGCTTCTGTAATGTCTGTCCCAGTTCCTCATTCTCACCATCAAAGCCAGATACGTTCTGCAGCTGTTGGGAAGAGCACAGAACATTCATCTTGATTCAATAGGAAGGGGATGTTACCACCGCTTCAGCCTATACCCGCACACCACAAACCTTCTCTGCACAGCATGGGGCTCCAAGGGAGAAGCACATGATGGAGGCAGAGCAGGGATGTTTACCTCATCAAAAAACTCCATAGTCCCCATCCTCTGGGTATCTCAGCCACCTCACTTTGAGCATGAGAAGACATCAGGCCCTGGCACTGCTTTAATCACAGTCCCGTTTTCATTAACAGAAGCTGACCCAGTGCCCTCACCCATAGCAATCTTTTCACCCCAGGCTTTCAAAATACCCCATTTGTGGTCCAAAATGCAGCTCCTGAAGCTGTCTATTATAATTTGCTGATTTGAGGACAATTATTATTCCACCAGCCACTGCAATTAAGAAGAAGATGAGGGGAAGGATGATGGGTGAATATAAACAGTCCCTTACTGTGATGATGCGACTGGACCAGCCGTTAAAGCCAAGGTAGTGGTTGGCCAACTCCTGGCATTTGTTGCTGTTGAGAGCAAGGACTTGTTGCTGAAACCCTTTCTGCTTGGTGCAAACACAAACCTGTCCAGGAAAGAAGAACTGGAGTTAGCTAGGTTATGCTTGCAAGGTTGCCACTGCAGGCCAACCACTGATGGCTCCAGGAGACCTAACCCCTGACCATGAGTGCTTCCTGAGGTGTGGTAAACATTCTTTTTACCCAGGGATGGCCCCTGTAAATTATTCCAAAGGAGGGATGCTGAAATTTTACTGCTTCAATGCCACCGTGGATGTCACCATGGCAACAGTGCCAAGCTACAAGTTAGTACATTTTTTGCACAGGGAGCATCACTGAGATCAAAAATTATTTCACAGAATCATAAAGGTTGGAAACGACCCCCAAGACCATCTGATTTTCAGCCCAACCGCACTGTGCCTGCTAAACCATGTCCTGAAGCAACACATCTACATGTTTTTTGAACCCCTCCAGGGATGGGAACACCACTACTGCCCTGGGCAGCCTCTGCCAGTGCTTCACCACTCTTTCCGTAAAGAAATTTTCCCGAATATCCAATCTAAACCTCCCCTGGTGTGTGATTTTACGTGATTCTATTCTGCTGGTGCTGAGCCCTGAGAGTTTCACACCTGGGGCTGTGTTGCTTACCTTCAAGGGAGATCTCTGAAACAGCCTTCGCCCATTGCATGTGCGCTGGGCTCTGCTGGCATCTCCAGCTAAATAAAACTTAACGACGGCATAATAGCCAGGCCCTGCCACAGCAGCATTTCTGTGTGCCCGCACGGAGTAGAGTGGCCCAAATTTGGAAAACGCTGAAAAGAGGGAATGCTGAGGAAAAAAAGACAAAAAAAGGGTGTTTTGAAATACCTATGGGACTCAGCAACAGCAACATAGAGCGGATTGCTCACAAGACCTAATTACAAAGCTGTTTAATGGCAATAAGCCCTGGAGTAAGCAGCGAGGCTGAAGATGAGTATCTCTCCACAAAAATGAGCTCAACCTGGCTGGACCTCTGACCCGGCCACAGAATCGTAGAAAGGTTTGGGTTGGAAGGGACCTTCAAGATCACCCAATTCCAGCCCCCCTGCTATGGGCATGGGCACCTCCCACCAGACCAGGCTGCTCAAGGCCACATTCAACCTGGCCCTCTACACCTCCAGGGATGGGGCAGCCACAACTTCCATCTCATCTCTGTTACCATCCAACCTCTGCAGCAGGAGGAGGGTGCAGAGACATGCGATTTTCTGTCCTCCCAAGTCCTCTTCACCCTAGACCGCCTCTTGCTTGGCCACCCCTCTCCATGTGAGTGTCCTGTTTGCCAGATCTTGCCAGGAAACACTGGCACATGGCTTTGCAGGCAGACTAATGGGGTTTTGTTCCCTCTTCTGCTCTCTCCACCAGCTTTGCTGTGTGGAACACAGAACCAGCCATGGCACCAGGGCAGGGATCACCTTGGGGTGGCCCCACACCCTCATGGGGCCACCCTGCACCCAGCACGCCCCATGGACACGAGGAAACTGAAAAACGGTTAAAAACACCAAAAAAAGGAGGCATTTTAAAATATATTATTAGCACACAGCTGAAGCCATCAGTACAGATGGGGGGGACTGGGGCCACAGATCCGTAACGGGGAGAGGGATGTAGTGGTCCCAGTCCTCATTCCTCAGACCCGGGGGGGTCCAGGACCCCACTCTTTAGCTGTGGCGGGGAGGTGGGTGTCCAGGAACCCTTTCTTCAGCCCTGGGGAAGGGTCCAGGACCCTTTCTTGAGCCCTGGGTGGGTGGTGGGTGTCCAGGAAACCTTTCTTTGGCCCTGGAAGGGGGGGTTCCAGGACCCTTTTTTGAGCCCTGGGTGGGGGGAGTTCAGGACCCTCCTCCTCAGCCCCGGGGGGAGTCAAGGGACCCTTTCTTCACCTCTGGGGGTGGGATGTCCAAGACCCTTTCTTCAGCCCTGCGCGAAGGTGGGGGGTGTGTGTGGTTCCAGGAACCCTTTCTTCATCCCTGGGGGGAGGTGGGGTGTCCAGGACCGTTTGTTCAGCCCTGGGGGGGGAGGTGGGTGTCCAGGCTTCTCTGCCTTCTTCAGCCCTGAGGGGGTTCCAGGGTTCCCTTCTTCAGCCCTGGTGTTGGGGTCCCAGCCCGCACCTCACCTCCAGCGCCGGCTGCGGCTCCAGCCCCCAGACCAGCAGGGTGTGAGCGCTGCCCGTGGGCACCCGGAACTCCAGCACCTCCGCCATGACGGAGCTCCCGCCGCTCCCGCCCCCTTCCCCTTCCGCCCCCTTCCCCTTCCTCAGGAGTCCCAGATCCACCCCAAAAGCTCCTCATCCCTGTCCAGACAAGTCCCGCATCCCCCCAGCCTCACATCCATCCCCCAAAAGTCCCAAACCCACCCCCCAACACTCCCAAATCCACCCTCAAATGTCCCAAGTCCCCCCAGCCCCACATCCGTCCCTCAGCCGTTCCAAATCCATTCCCCGAAGCCCCATACCCACCCTCCAGCGGTCCCAAATCCACTCCCTAAAACTCCCAAATTCACCCCCTAAAAGTCTGGCATCCACCCTAAAGTCCCAAATCCCACACCCCTCAAGTTCCACACCCACCCCCCATCCCTGCAACGACCCACGATGGTCCCAAATCCACACCAACAAGTCCCAAATTCCCCCAGCCTCACATCCAACCCCCATCAATCCCAAATCCATCTCCCAGCCACATAATCGACATCCAAACCGGTCCCAAATCCATCTCCAGGCAGTCTCAAATCCATCCCCTAGCCCTGCATACACCCCCCAACAGTCCCAAATCCATTTTCCAACGGCCCCAATTCCATCCCCAATGGTCCCACATCCACCCCAACAGTCCCAAATCCAACTGTCAGCCCTGCATCCACCCCCCAGCAGTCGCAAATACACCTTCCAACGGCCCCACATCCACCCCAACAGTCTCAAATCCGCCTCATCAACCGTCTTGCATCCATCCCCAACAGCCCCACAACCAAGCCCCAACAGCCCTGCATCCACCCAAACAGTCCCAAATCCATATTCTAGCCCCACATCCACCCCAGTGATCCCACATCCATCCCCCAGCCCCACATCAACCCCAACAGCCCCACATCAACCCCATCAGCCCCACATCCACCCTGTCCAGGCAGTGGCTCATCCCTCACATCTCCCCCAAAAACAGAATTAAGGTAGCAGGTAGCAGATTTATTCTCCCATTTTCTTTACAATGAGCAGGGCAGCCACGATGGGCACGGGGCTGGGGCAGTTGGGGAGCCATCCCCTGCCTCAGACGGTGCAGTTTCCCTCTCCATAGCGCCGGCACTTCATCACCTTCAGGTAGGTCTCCACCTTGTGCAGGTCCTTCTTGAAGCAGGAAAGCAAGCCATAATTCTTCAGCAGGGCATCCTCGTTGCGCAGGTGGATGTCGAATTTGTCATAGGTTGGTTTGAGGATCTGGAGACCTCGCGGGCTCCGGTCCTCCAGCTCCTGTGAGAGGATGGAGAGGTGCTGGAGAGCTTGGGATGAGCATCCCCCAAGGAGCCATTAACAAGGCTCTCATCTAACTTTAGAGCTAATCATATTTTCCTTAAACTTCTGAATTTATGTGCTTACAGGAAGGGTAATTATGCAGGGGTGATGCTACACAAATTGCTGCTGGCAAGAAGGGAGCTGGGCACAAGGCTGCATGGAGGGAGGAACACGTGTTTTGGGGTCTTACAAGTTGGGTGAAAGTTGCAGGCTCTCTCTGGAGCTACTCTAGCTAAGGAGAAAGGGAACTGGTCAAATAATTCTCTAATTTTCTCCCTCTTTCCCAGTGAACAAAGCTCTAACCTGGACCCAAGCTGTGTGCATCTGGAGCAGAGATCCACAACGTGGCACTCCTCCTGCTTTGCTCACCAGCTGACACAGCAAACAGGACAGTTTTGGTTAAGTAAACAGTATTGTAAATGGATGAAATGTAATTATTTGTCCAATTTCTGTGTCCCGCTTCCCAAAGCCCAAGCATATATCAAATGGAGAGCACAAGCTGGCAGTGGGTACTGATCCATCTACCTGCTTACTCCAGCTGAAATGCCAGGACAGGTGATCTCTGTTTACCCTCAGGGCCTGACTTTCAGAGTTATTTAGATGCTAGAGGATGTAAATAATTGTTGAGACACATTTCTCACAGATACAGGTCTTGGAGCTTTAGCTACGTGATGATCCTGGCTGATAAACTTAGTTATAGCATAAGCATAACTGAAAAGAGAACCTGACAAACAATAAACAATTTAATTTAAAATAACAAAGCAAAAATTAAGAGTCACCCTTGATCATGGTCCAGCTTTCAGCTACCTGGGCACTGTATTAATGTAAAAGAGAAGCATCAGAGTACAGGTTTCCATCTGTATTACAGACTTACACACATTGCTTTTATAACATGATGTGAGTCTTTAAAGCCAGGTTGCAAACATCATAAAATTGACTCCACTTAGAAGCACGTTGTGTGGAGATGTAGCAAACATCCTTATGTTGCTGTTTGGGCAGCAGGTTTAACTGATTGAGTAGTCGTTGGTGTTGGGTTTGGAAAACTTTGGGTCTGGACTGTTGTGATTTTCCTGCTCTGTGCTGCTGAGTGGTTATGTCAGTGCTCTTAACACGTTATGTGGTTTTTATACTCCTCAGTGATGCAATGTGTGTAGTGGAGTGTCACAATCTTATTATTAAGCTTTACTATAAAGCTGAAAGAGGGGAGATGGAGATGAGATCTTAGGAAGAAATGTTTTCCTGTGAGGGAGGGGAGGACCTGGCACAGGTTGCTCAGAGAAGTTGTGGCTACCCCATCCCTGGAGGTGTTCAAGGCCAGGCTGGACGGGGCTTGGAGCCCCCTGATGCAGTGGGAGGTGTCCCTGCCCATGGCAAGGGGGTGGAACTGGATGGGCTTTAAGGTTCCTTCCAACCCAACCCATTCCATGATCATCTTAAGGTAAACTAAGTCCAAAGGATGTCTTCAGAGTAGAATATGGGAAAGTTTTTTAAGGTGTTTGGATCCTGTGGAAGCCCCTGGGAGCTCAGTGCCCTGTGTCGAGATCTCTTATTCTGTGGTCATGCTACATGCCACAACTTACCCTCATCAGAGCTTGGATCCCTTCTTCCAGGTCCTTCAGTTTTTCATACACTCTGTCTGAGGTGCCGAAAACCAGGTTATTTGTGAACACCTTGCTTAGGTACTGTACCGGGGTCAACCAGGACTGGATGAGAACCAGGGAAAACCGAAGCAGCTCCATGTCCTGAAATTAAAAAAAAAGAAAGGGTCAAAGCTGTGCAGGTGAGGTGTTTGGTAGAGTTACCTGTGTGTCCCCCTCCGTCTGAAACAGCCTGGAGTTAACCCAGGGACGTGCCACTGCTCCTGCAGCCAAGTTTGGAAGCTAAGGAGCACTACCCAGGCACGTGTCCTGTGCAGACAATAGTTTGTCTCCTCTTTGGGGTGGGAACATGATTCACAGCCTAATCCAGAACAGTCTGTCTTTCTTCATTTAGGATTTAAATTGTAAGAAAGGGAGAGGAAGAATGATACCCCGGAAAGCGCAGAAGTACTCGCAGATGGAAACCGTTTGTGTCTGTCATGAAGGACAGCTGGGCTATTCAAACAGGTCCGTGCTTGGCCCAGGGGAGAGAACTTACCGATTTCTGCTGGGCATCGTCCTTCCCCGTGGGAGCAGGGATGGTTTCTGAGTAACAGAATGCTTGAGGATTTTTGTTGGCGTGTCTCTGGTCCTCTGGAATGTAGGTGCGTTCCTGTGGAGACATCCCATGTACACTCAGATCTGTTGCCCATGTACTGGGAGAGGATTACAGACACGTGTGATGGATGTGTTTCACCCATCCTTTAACCAAACCAGCAGCAGTTTGGTTCAGGCTCTAGAGGAGGTAAAGGACTGCCTGCAGGGGGCCAGGAACTCCTCAAGGAAACCCACATGAAGCACAGCAACGCAGCGAACACTGATGAAGAGCCCTATTTTATGCAATTTGACTACAATTCAATCCTTTTTATCCCATAAATCTGACAGCCTAAAGGGAGCCTTCTATGAACTGAGCAGTGTGACTGCATGGTGATGAACTCATCTTGTATTGGGATGCCTTTCCAGGGATTGTTTAGCCTGGAGAAGAGTAGACTGAGGAGGGACCTCATTGCTCTCTGCAGCTCCTGGAAAGGAGATTGAAGTCAGGTGGGTGCTGTTTTCCTGTGACGGTTGGGAGGCCCTGGCACAGGTTGCCCAGAGCAGTGGTGGCTGCCCCATCCCTGGAGGTGTTCAAGGCCAGGTTGGATGGGACTTTGAGCCCCCTGATCCAGTGGGAGGTGTCCCTGTCCATGGCAGAGGGTTGGAATTGGGTGGGTGTTAAGGTCCCTTCCTACCCAACCCATTCCGTAAATCTGTGATTCTATGAGGTGGCTCTGTACAGAGTTGGCAGGGAGGAACAGGAGTCTCCAAGCTGGCACAGTATCTTCTGGACCTAAATGTCTTCCTGTCACTAAACCAAGGTGCTAAGTTGAACACAAAACACACTTGGAGCGGGTTCTCCCAAGGAGTAGGTGACCCCCAAGTACAGCTCTTGCCGAAGTGCCAGCTCATTCCAGGTCTGGGCAACAGCAGAAACTGGATAGTTCTGAGCACATGGAATCAGCCGGGGCAGTAGGTGACCGTCACAGGAAAGTCCTGAAAAATATCTATACCATCTCCTTCTGCTTTCAGAGCCAGGTTTCCCTCTGAGACAGCTGGTCCTGTGCAGTGGTTTTGGACATGAAGCAGCAATAGCCCCAAGGAGGGGACTCTGGAGGATCAGAGGTGAAGGCAGAGAGCTGTGAGGAGGAGACAGGGTTTAGGCTGATGGGACATAACCTGTCCTGTCCTATTAAGACCCTTTCACCTCATCAAGAACTGGCAGAGAAGACACTTAGAGTTGGAAAGTCTTTGTTTCTGGGAAGTTACCCTGGGTGGGAGGCTTGTGGCAGTGTCCCGGACCTGTCAAGCTAATGCAGAGGAGTTGCCTGGGGGCCACAACACTTACGAACTCTTTGTAGGTCTCAGCAGCCAGGAGGTGAAGATGCTGAGCTCTCAGCACGGCGTTAGCAAACAGGTTGGAAAGTGGCATGGCCGGGAAGGTGGCAGCTTCCTGTGGCCACTGCAGTCCCAGAGTGACCACAGCAATGAGGAGAGGAGAAAACCAGGACCCTGCAGCAAAGTGTAGAGGAAAGGCATTTAGCAGTCTTTTAGAGACCGCGTTGTTTGGAGTGGTGGCACCTGGGAATTCATTCCCAGCCTCTTCTCTCCTTGCTGGCTGAGGGTTCACCTGTCTGACCATCTTGTTTGTATTTGTGGTGACTTTAACCCTCCCCAAATCAAATGAGACCCTGTCCCCTCTCACTAGAGGTGCCTTCAAGGCTTGTACTGCTCCCAGTGTTACACACATTGTCTTCCTGGCTGAAGACTCATTGCTCCTCCATGCAAACTAGAGCGTGTCCCTGTTTTTCCCTAACATGCTCACGTAGGCTCTTGAGGAGAGCACAGCGCACTCTTCATTGCATGAGCAAACAGGGGATGGTGAGTCTCAGGTGAGGGCCTGGGGGTACCTGGCTGTAACTGAGCTTTATGCTGCATTGCTGATGTGACACCAGCTGGCTGCCTTCCCTGGGATGAGAGCTGATCATGTTACCTGTGCTGTGACCAGCTCCTTTCTCTCTCTGGAACATACTTGTAGAATTTGGTGATCTTGGTCAAGCCTAAAGTTGATGACATCTAACACCAGTGTCCTTCTGTGCTCAGAGACCACTCAACAAATACCTTTCAGAGGAGAAATGCCCTGGATCCCAAAGGACTTGGACATTTGCTTTAGACACCATCCTGATTCCTGTCTGAAGCTCTGAATATGAATATCCCTGCCAACAAGCGGTGGCCGCCCCATCCCTGGAGGTGTTCAAGGCCAGGTTGGGTGACGCCTTGAGCAACCTGATTCAGTGGGAGGTGTCCCTGCCCATAGAAGGAGGGGGTGGAATTAAATGGTCTTGTCGTCCCTTCCAACTCAAACCATTCTATGTTTCTATGATTCTGTGACTCTTGGATGACCACAGCTGCTGTCCCCATGCCTGTCCCACTCCAGTATTGCTGGATACAGCCCAGTGCTCACCCCCCTGCCCTTTGGGAGCAGCTCCACATGGTTTTGGTGTCCAGAGGAGGCTGTTCCCACCTCCCCCATGGACACAAGGTGAGAGCATGGCCCTGAGCCCATCCTGCCACCCCAGGGTGTGGGCGTGGGTCAGTGCCCGACCAGGCATCTCAGGGATGGTCCAATGTGATAAGGAGCTCAGGACATTTGCATGTATAGTGGGAGGTGTCCCTGCCCATGGCAGGGGGTGGCACTGGATGGGCTTTGAGGACCGTTCCAACCCAAACCATTCCATGATTTTATCATTCTATGATTTATGATAATAATAACTACTGAAACTCTGGCTTGCCCTTGTTCTTCATGTTCTCCGCCCTCTCCTTACCCAATTTAGGCTAGGACTACCTAAGTTAATTCATGGATTAAAGTCACACTGTAGGGACAGGTATTCTTTTCCATTGATTTATAAGTAAGTTGCCACATTTTAATTTCAGGCTGGCACTGAGTATGCATAACCCAATAGAGCACCACCCCATCATCATCTCCCATCACCCTCAGCACGCGGCAGCACTGGCAATCCTTTAAAAGTGACATAAAGAAAAATACCTGGAGCCATTTCTGCCCGTTGAGTTGCTCAGGTGTTGCTTGAGAATGAGTGTTTCCTCCTTTCATGTAGGCTGGTGAAAGTAACTATTGAGCCACCCCTTATATAGCAGAGGGGCTGTTTAAAATGCATATGTGTGTTCATGAACACAACAACATCTCTGTATCTTCTATGTGCATAAATGCACAAGTGTTCGCAATGGTGCTACCTAATCGTAGTCATTTATACATGGATGTAAAGGTCGGGGAGGTTGTTTGCCTAGGGATGAAATCAACGCCGAATGATTTCACCATATCCTGCTGTTTATTACAAATAAATCACAGAATCATTAAGGTTAGAAAAGACCTCTAAGATCATCCAATCCAACACCACCATACCTACTAAATCGTGTCCCAAAGTGCCTCATCTACATGTTCTTTGAATGCCTCCAGGGATGGAGACTCCACCACTGCCCTGGGCAACCTCTTCCAGGCTCTGGGAGGTTTCTGACATCATCAGCTGGAGAAGACTATGAGAACATCTGGTTAGGAGCATCCTCCTGCTTTTCCCTGAGGATCAAATGTGAAATATAGAATCACAACATCATGGAATGGTTTGGTTTGGAAGCGACCTCAAAGCCCATCCCATTCCAACCTCCCTGTCACAAGCAGGGACACCTCCCACTGGATCAGGGTGCTCAAAGCCCCATCCATTGTCTTGAACATCTCCAGGGATGGGGCAGCCAAGACTTCTCTGGGAAATCTGTGCTGGGGCCTCCCCACCCTCCTGTCGCTGGATTAAACAGATGGCTGATGTAGAAAGGAGGTAGAAAAGATGAGGTGGAGGAGAGGCCATGGCACACCTATCCTTTCTTTTGAGCAAAACAAGGTAGAACCTGGGATGGGCAACTCCAGGGGGAGTCTTAAGGGACTTTTACGCCCTGTAAGGCACCGATTGCCCCAAACCATCCTGTTCTGGGCCTTTGTTGAGGTTTTAGGGGCTGCTCCTGCTTCAGGGGTGGTGGTTTGGGTCCCCTGGGTGTGCCGTGGCTCTGGTTTCTGAGAGGCAGCATCGTCCCTTAGGCGATGGGAGCAGAGGGTGCAAGAGCTCGTTAATAAACATGCCAGGAAGAGCGTGGTCTGTTCCGAGAAGCCCACGGGTGTTTGCTCGCTGGAGATGTGGTGGTGTTTCCGAGTAAATGTCAGTCCCTAGAGAAAAGGGAACAGTGGGTCCTGCAGCTATCAGATATCCTGTCACCCAATAGCCAGCAACATCTGGGGGTGTTTTTTCTACCCCAGATCATGTTTAAATATGTCAATATTTGTCAGAGATGGGCAGAGCAGCAGGAACCCCAGCCCTGCACCAGCTCTGTTGATGATGATGCTGTCCTGCTGCAGGTAGATCGATGCAGCACCTTGAACCCACATCCTGGGCTGCATCCAAAGCAGCGTGGCCAGCAGGTCGAGGGAGGTGATTGTCCCCCTCTGCTCTACTCTCACCTGGAGTCCTGTGTCCAGTTCTGGAATCCTCAACATAAGGAGATGGAGCTATTGGAGTGGGTCCAGAGGGGCCACGGAGATGATTCAAGGGCTGGAGCCCCTCTGCTGTGAGGACAGGCTGGGACAGTTGGGGTTGTTCAGCCTGGAGAGGAGAAGGCTCTGGGGAGACCTTAGAGCAGCTCCCAGTGCTGAAAGGGGCTCCAGGAAAGCTGGGGAGGGGCTTTTTCCAAGGGCCTGGAGTGACAGAATGGGGGGAACGGCTTTAAACTGGAAGAGGGAAGATTTAGATTAGACATTAGGAAGAAATTCTTCACGCTGAGGGTGGGGAGGCCCTGGCCCAGGTTGCCCAGAGCAGTGGTGGCTGTCCCGTCCCTGGAGGTGTTCAAGGCCAGGTTGGATGGAGCTTGGAGTCCCCTGATCCAGTGGGAGGTGTCCCTGCCCATGGCAGGGGCATGGATGGATTTTGAGGTCCCTTCCAACCAACACCATTCTATGATCCTGCCTATCACTTGCTTCCTCGCTGCCTCTCCAGCTCTCTTAGTAAAAACATGGTGCTAAATCAACATCTTTTGTGTTGCAGGCAACCACAGAGATGATGCCAGGCTGCATGATGCCCCTGAGGCTTTGTTTGTCCTCGATCATCTCTAGCCCGTTAAATGAGGCAGAAGCTTCGTGGAGAAGGCAGTGCGTGACTGTGAAATCCTGGGCTGGGTGAGCACACGCCACTGGCAGAATTACAGTTGCATAAGCAGCTCTCAAATATCAGCTTGGCATCTTTGTGACCCGAAGTAGCATCTCATAAAGCAATGTGACACTAATTTCCATGTTCCTTTTCTCTTTTGAAAGACAAAATACCCCCTCAGTTCTCTTCAGGGTGGTCCTGTGCCCACTCGCCTTACCCTGAGCATCACCAGCAGCATCTCAAGAAGTGAAGCAATGTTCCTGGTGTGCCCCTTGGGTCCTTCTGATCCCCCATCCCAGGGTGGCTGGATGGAGAAGACCTGCCCAGGCTGATGGGTGAGCTACAACCACAGACTCCTGACTGAGGAGCCAACTGCTAGCCCACAGGCCAGGTTCTGCACTTCAGTGGGCAACGGCGTGTTTGGCAGAGGTTTGAAGTGATGGTTGACTAGGTCACTACTCAGAAGGTAAATGTTCCTTTTCAGGTTAAATTGATGGGGTTTATTAACTGGAGCCAGAACTGCTCAGCTTCACTGAACCCATTTCTAAAGATGAGCCTGAAGGATCGTAGAATCACAGAATCTTTGAGGTTGGAAAATACCTCTCAGCTCATCCAGTCCAACTGTCAGCCCAACCCGACCGTGCCTGCTAAACCACATCCCAAAGTGCCACCTCTACCTGTGTTTTGAACCCCTCCAGGGATGGAGCTTCCACCACTTCCCTAGGCAGCCTCTTCCAGTCCTTGATCAAAGAACTCAAGGGCTGCAACCTGGTCTCTCTGCCTGGGTGTCCTGCTGGTGGTAGGGATACAAATCGAGATGAAATACAGAACCTGGACTGTACACACTGAAATATATTTATTTACATGGAAAGCACTTTAAATACAAACCCATCTCAACATAAAATGAAGCCAGTCCTCCTTTCTCGGCTCCCTGGAAACGAATGTAAGCATTTCAAATCAAACACTAACACTACAGAAATGTTTACGTGCTTCTAGCATTTTAAAGGAAACCGAAGCCCTGGGCTAAGAGGGTGGCCAAGCAGCAGAGCGGAACTGGGGTCACTGAAACTGCTTTTGACATCGGTGGCTTCCTCACCAGGTGCGACCAGCAGATCTTCCTGAGTTTCGCAGTATTAAGTCAGTTGAGCGAGTTGTTTACGCAGAACTGAGAAAGTGGTTGGGAACTGGGAAAGCTGAAAAACTTGCCTTCCTCTTGCATTCTGTAAATGAAAACAAAGGATGGGCTCTGCTAGTCCTGAAATCTTGGCAAATGTGGAAACCGGGAAGAGCTGGTTCACTTAGAATCGTGGAATGGTTTGGGTCAGAAGGGACCTCAAAGCCCACCCAGTGCCACCCCCTGCCATGGGCAGGGACACCTCCCACTGGATCAGGGGGCTCAGAGCCCCATCCAACCTGGCCTGGAACACCTCCAGGGATGGGGCAGCCACCACTGCTCTGGGCACCCTGGGCCAGGGCCTCCCCACCCTCAGCGTGAAGAATTTCTTTCTAATGTCCAATCTAAACCTTCCCCACTTCCAGTTTAAAGCTGGTCCCTCTCATCCTGTCACTCCAGGCCCTTGGAAAAAGCCCCTCCCCAGCCTTCCTGGATCTCCTTTCAGTACTGGGAGGCTGCTCTAAGGTCTCCTTGAAGTCTTTTCTTCTGAACTCTCCTTTCTTTAATGAATCAACGTTATAAGTAAAACATGTTTAAGTAACACTTCTACTCACGTGTGCAACTGATTTGGGGCAGATTTATTGAACTGATAAAAATCAACCTTAAAATGCTGATTCTGAGTTATTTAGATTGAATTCCAGTTTTCCATGAAGGTGTTTTGCTGGTAAACGAGAACCATCTCTTGCTGAAGTAGTGAAAATCAACCTTAAAATGCTGATTTTGTGCAATTTAGATTGAATTCCAGTTTTCCGTGAAGGTGGTTTTCTGGTAAACAAGATCCATTGCCTGTTGGCTTAGGATTTTACCGTCATTTTTTTCCAGGCGTTTCAGGAAGCAGAGCCGTCATTTCTTCTTCTCCTCAGGACCCAAAGTGTCATGAGCTACAGGGGGGGACAGAATTTCAGCCCCACAGTCCTCGTTCCGCCCTGGTCCTGCCTCACCCAGCCAAACCCACCACTGCTGACCATGCCTCTCCAGACCCCGTGAGCCCTGGTGGTGCCAACCAGCCCTTAGCACCATCACCCACCCAGCTGCTGCTGTGCTGAGATAGTTTTCATTAACAAAATCAATTAGCACTGCTCGGTTCCTCTCCAGATGTTCTTTAGCTCCTCTTGCAAGACCAGAAGTAGCCGGGAGCAGAGTTCCTGGCCCTCGGCCCGGTTCTCCTGCTTTGGTCCTGGCAATGGTCTTTGTCTCTCATCTCAAGCTGATATCTTGGGACTGTGGAGGTCCCACCGTACGTGCTTGGTGAGAGCTGCCAGGAGAGCAACACAGCTGCTTTCAGCTTTACATCCCTGTCTGCTCTCCAGGACCTGATGGGGTGAAGTTTTGTTTTTAGCTCAGCTGGACCCATGAAAACCTGCTCCTTATTCCCACAGCATCCCATCAACACTGGCACCAGGGATATGGGACACCCTTGGACTGGGCATGGCAGGATGGAGCAGGTTGTGAATTTACCCGGTACCTTTATTAGGACTTGAAAAAGCAGGTGGACATTTCTGTCCCACAGTTTACATCTTTCCTATAGGTTCTGAGGTCACATGCGTCCCTCACCATGGGGATGTCCTCGTGACATGGGCCAGCTCTTGCCTGGAGAGGACCAAGCCTTGTGCAAGACCCTCTGGAAAGAGCTGTCTCCCCAACTTTTCCTGTAGTCTTTGGGGAGAAAGAGATGGTTTTGGAGGATGCTTCATCTCAGCCAACTGCCAACTTGCTCTGCTGGACGCGTCCATATCTTGAGCTGAATGATGGCCCAAAATCCACTTCTCATAACACCCACATGGTACTGCTCACCTCAGCTCCTCTGCCAGGGCTGCAGTGGTCTCATAGCCCAGGAGGGTCCTTGCAGGATGGAGAGTGATCATGCCTGGACCTCTCCTTTCCAGAGATGGTGGGACTGGAGGAGACCCACCACCCACCCTGGTACTTTCATGGCATCAACCATGCAGGAGCTCAATGCCGTGGTGTGGGGCTGCCCAGGGTTTGGGTCCAGTTTTCTGCTGACAGGGTTTCAGGTGGCTCCTAGTTTCTACACAGGCTTTAGGGATTCGTCAGCGGGGGGTGAGAGCGACAGCTGGGGCAGGGCAGCCTTGGTGGGCAAAGCGAGCACCCAAGGGCAGCAGGATCCGAGCTCCATGCAGGGCTGCTGGAGGTGCCTTACAGCCCAGGGCTGCAGCCTGGGATCCAGGCACCTGTCAGAGCTATGGTCCAGACCAGGAACCAGAAGAACATCCCCACAGGTGCCCCAGGGAGCTGTGCTGCCAGTGCTGGCCTGGCAGTGGGTGCAGGACCTCTCACTCCTCTCCTGGGTGCTCCCCAACTGTCCACTTGGCCTTCACGTCCCGGAAAGGTGTGATGTCCTCGTAGGTGGCCATCTGGTCCACCTCCAGGCCCTGCACCAAGAAGAAAGAAGTTGAGACACAGAAGGGGGACCATGGCTTGACCACAGCACATCCCCTGCTGGGACCTCTAGGCTGTCCCCAAGGGCTTGGAGCAGCTTCTGAGAGGGGAGAAGATGGAGATAGATGGTTGGATGTGCTGAGAGCTTGGCTTGGTTTCACGAGCAGCTCTTTATGGTTGATGTGCAGCAGGCACTTGGGAGGAAGATGCCCTGATGCAAGGGCTGGTGGTGCCACCCAGCCACCCAGCAAGGACACAATCCGCTGTTCCAAGGCTCAGGTCGATATTAAAAAGGTATTTCTATAATTAATGCAACATTACCTCATAGGTGTGGTCCTCTTCTGGGCTTTCCTTGCTTTCACCCTATGCAGAGGAGAGTCGAAAGTTGAGTGTCACCAGCACCCACCAAGAGACCCCATCCCCATCCTCGTCCCCACCAGCCCAGGTCCCATGGCTTCCACAGGCAAATCCATGCAGTTCTCCACACCCCATTTTAGATGCTCCCCCATGCCACCACCCCAAAACCAGTGGCTTCCCATAGCCTGCCCTAGGAGCATCCTGTCCCAAGGGACATCTCCACTGCTGGAGACTCTGTCACTTACTTTATCTAGGAAGAGGAGCATGGGGACACTGATGAAGATGACCAGCAGGATGGACTGGATGATGATGATGGCATCTTTCAGGGTGTTCCTGTTCTGGATCTGCTGGATGTTGCTGTGACCTGTGAGCAGCAATACAGGGAGAACCTCAAGTCCAACCTCTGTGACAGGCTTGTGGGGAACAGGGATGAGCTTGGCATGGCCACAGGTTTGTGTGTCAGCAAACCAGATCGGGAGGATGTGGGTGAAGTGCCCTTCCTCTTGGGAGAGACCGAAACATCACAAATTGCCCTTGGGACAATCTCTGGGATGGGGAACCTTGGGCAGGATCTGCCACTAGCCAGGACCAGGAGAAACCTGATTTATTAGGTCAGTGTAGTCCCTGGGATGTGTTTCTGCGGTACCAATGTGCCAGGGCAAACTGTCCTGCTGCGTGGTGGCTGACAACAAGCAAAGAAACCTCTGTGGTGCCATGGGGCATCTACAGTTGTCTCTGAAGGGTTTCCACCAGCGTGGAAGCTGAGAGGAGCTGCTGAGAGGGCTGGGGTTGTTTAACCTGGAGAAAAGGAGACTGAGGGGCGACTTTATTGTTCTCTACAGCTCCCTGAAAGGAGGGTGTGGTGAGATAGGTGTTGGTCACTTCCCCCAAGTACCAAGAGATAGGACAAAGAGGAAACGGCCTCAAGTTGAGCCAGGGAAGGTTTAGATTGGATATTAGGAAAAATTTCTTTATTGAAAGAGTGGTGAAGCATTTATTTTATTTATTTATACTCTTTACTGGAAGAGTTTGCCCAGGGAACTGGTGGAGTCTCCATCCCTGGAGATGTTCAAAAAATGTGTAGATGTGGCACTTTGGGACATGGTTTAGTTGACACGGTGGGGTTGGTCTGATGGTTGGACTTCATGATCTTGGAGGTCTTTTCCAACCTTAATGACTCTATGATTCTATGATTCTATGGGGAGATGTGGGTGCAAGAGAGCATGATATGGAGTTCATATGGTGGGGGAAAGGGTGAGAGAGGGAGAAAGAGCATCTCCTGGGGTGCACAGAGGCTGGGGAGCTCCTACTCACCCATGACTTTGAGCTCCGTCCCGCACAAGTGCGGCTGCTTCTTCTCCTCTTTGAGGTTCTTGCTGTCGCACACATAGATGCCGTTGTCCTGGTAGGTGATCTTGAAGATGGTGAAGTTGATGGATTTGCCTTTCCTCACAATGCTGTAGCGGGAGGTGTTGTGATCCAGCTCGTAGAGGTCACCACTATCCTCCACCATTTTGTACCACTGCATCCTCTCGGGTTCCTGGCTGTAGCAGATGAAGTGGACGGGCATGTTCTTCTTGGCTGCCACATAGCGCGGCTGCTGCTGCACCATGGGGCACCCACCATCTGCCAGGGGACAAGGGTGGGCACAGTGAGTGAGGATCTGGGGGGTGTCAGGAAAAAGCCACTCCTACAAGAACCCTCAGCCTCTCCCCAATCAATATCTTTCAATTTTCTTGGGTTATACTGCTTTTGAGCATTCAGCTTTTTTTGGTAGATCATCATCGCCTTGGGATAGCGATCACTTTCAGTGAAAACATCCTTTTAATGGAAACTCCAGTTTCCTGTGGGAATGGCTTCACTGGGACATTTTTCTGCTGCTCCCACCCCTCTCTACGTACATCTTTGCTCAGAGAAGTTGTGGCTGCCCCATCCCTGGAGGTGTTCAAGGCCAGGCTGGATGGGACTTGGAGCCCCCTGATCCAGTGGGAGGTGTCCCTGCCCATGGCAGGGGGTGGCACTGGATGGGCTTTAAGGTCCCTTCTAACCCAAACCATTCCATGATTCTATGATCTTGTTACAGCCAGCTCTAAAATTACACCTTGCGCTGACAAACACCACGGAGCCTTTGCTAGGACAGAGCCATCTCCCCAGGTGGCTTCTCTCATGCTTCCATATTTTTTGCATTCTGGCTCTTTTGATTTGCAGAGTTCATGCTTAAGATTCCGTGGGTGGGAATGGCACAAGCCACATCCTGTTCTGCAAACGCACAGGAAAATCATGTGTGTTCTTAGGAAAGAGAAAACTGATCCGGCTTTGCAGAGAAAGAGCAAGATGTGGGGTTGGGGAAATGCTGGGTAGTGGCCTGGAAACTGCTTCTGTGATGGGTGATGGGACATCTTCAGGGCTGCAGGGGACAGGGAACTTCATGTCAAAACCAGCAGGGATGAGAGGAACCTTGAGGACACACGCAGGGAAAGAGCCCAATGGGTCTGAGAGATTACCTGTGCTGTTCCTTGTGCTGTTCCTGTCTGCTGACATCACACCTGGAAGACAGGAGAAGAGCCATGAGACAGTGACCAGGAGCTCATGTAGAATCATAGAATCACAGAATGGTTTGGGTTGGAAGGGACCTCAAAGCCCATCCAGTTCCATCCCCTGCCATAGGCTGGGACCCCTCCCACTGGATCAGGGGGCTCCAAGCCCCATCCAACCTGGCCTTGAACACCTCCAGGGATGGGGCAGCCACCACTGCTCTGGGCAACCTGGGCCGGGGCCTCCTCACCCTCACAGCAAAACATTTGTCCCTAAGATCTCATCTCAATCTCCTTTCTCTTTCAGTTGAAAAACATTCCCTTCACCCTATCCCTGCACTCCCTGATCCAGAGCCCCTCCCCAGCTTTCCTGCAGCCCCTTTCAGCACTGGGAGGTTGCTCTAATGTCTCCCCAGAACCTTCTCTTCTCCAGGTTGAACAATCCCAACTCTCTCAGCCTGTCCTCGCACAGGAGGTTCTCCAGCCCTCGGATCATCTCTGTGGCCTCCTCTGGACTTGCTCCAGCAGCTCCCTGTCCTTCCTGCGCTGAGGACTCCAGAACTGAATGCAGAACTCCAGGTAGGACAAGCCCACATAGGATGTTCCACATGGGATGGCGTTTACCGTATGTGATGGAGTGCTTGGAGCATCAGCCAGAGCCCCACTCAGAGGACACAGAGCAGTGGAGATCTGGGTGCAATCCCTTCTATTTCCATCCCATCTCCTGACTTTTCTCTAAACTCCTTTCTGGTTGATGTCCCAGTGAAATCTCCCTTTGCTATTAACACCCGCCCCAGGCTGGCACCTTTCAGAAGGGCTCCAGGCACTCACACCTCTGTATTTGCCCTCTCCGTTCTCAGAATCAACCAGAACACTTTCCCTGCTGGGGCTTCCTTGGGCTTGGTGCCCCGTGATAGCGAGTGGGTTCTCAGACCCCAGGACCATGCAGCCCCCTGATTCAGGGGCTGGATGGAGCCATGGGACCTGCGATGCAATGCAGGAAGTGGGGTGAGGTGGAGACCCCCTCTGGCACCCATGGGTGCCCCTGCCCACAGAGGTGGTGCCCCTGTGCCTCAGTTCCTCTTGCTGCAGCTGGGCAGGAAGCGCCAGCCCTGTTTACTGCCCCGCTTCGGTGCCCAGCTCCATCCGCTTGATGAATATTTGCCAAACCCCACCATGGGGAAGCTGGCACGGAGGTGGGGGCTGCACCACCTCATGACACATTGGGGCACCTGCAAAGCTCCCCCCACCTCAGAAGAAGAAGAAAGGTTCAGTTCCCCAGCTTGAGCTTTGCTACCCTGCCGCAGATCTTCCTGCCCCAAACAGCAGCCCAACAGGGACCTCCTGGCTGAGTCCCATGTCCCAGAGACTCTTCCAGGTCCATGCTATCTTGTTCACCTCCAACACCTACATCTCTGCAGGTAAACTCTCCCCTCCAGCCTCATTTTATTTTCTTTCTCATTTGGAGATGTGCATTGGGTACGCGTCCCTGCCGCCAGTGGTCCTGCTGGCCAGCTGGGACACAGCACTCTGCTCTCCATGTTTTGTTGGTGTTTCCAAGTGGAGACCAGGCTGATCCCTCACCCTGAAAGCCCTCACACTCCTGAAAGCCAAGTTTTCCATTGCAACTACAGGCGGGCTGAGCGTCCCTGTCCTCACTTGAAGCCACCATGAGAGCCAGGATGAAATCTGCAACCTCAAATCCATGCTGGCCTTGGGTGGCCACCCAACAGAAACCCTTTCTCTTGAGGGCATGAGTTTGCCTAGGTGAGCGTGGGATGTGCTGCAGGTCTTTGTGGATGTCCCTGTGGATTGGAAGGGAACAGGAGCTGTGTCTTGGGTTTGGCTTCTGCTTCTCCATGGGGATACAAAGGGGAACAGCACTGAGATGTTCATGTAGAACCCCCTGAAAAGCTTTTTTCCACCCATTTCTCTTCTGCTTCAGGGTGCTGAACGCCATGGAGCAAAGGGACATGGCTTGGCCATGGCATCAGTGATGCACCATCCCTGTCCTCAGACCTCCAAGAGAAATAAATCATAGAAAATAACCCAACCCTTCTTTCTTGCCACCTGCAACCACAGCCAGGCAGGCTCTGTACCCGCTTGGCACTGGACCCCTCCTGCCATCTGCTCCAGAAAGCTCCAGTGCTGTGGCTGCATCCCATCTCCACACCCCAACGGGAAGCAAAACCTGGAGCCAACTCAAAACCCGAGGCAGACACCAAGCCCTGAGCCCTGGTGGCTCCTCCCTTGCTCTGCTGCACCCGGGGCTGGTTTCCTGCACAAACCTGTACTGAGAGCCGCGGTTGCAAAGTTTAAAACCAATGCATTTAAATCCAGACCTGGGTGAAGTCCCCTGTTGCACCGTGCATCACCAGGGTGCAAGTTCTCTTGCACTGAAATGCAAAGCTTGTGTTTCATAGAATCATGGAATGGTTTGGGTTGGAAGGGACATCAAAGCCCATCCAGTGCCACCCCCTGCCATGGGCAGGGACACCTCCCACTGGATCAGGGGCCTCCAAGCCCCATCCAGCCTGGCCTTGGGCACCTCCAGGGATGGGGCAGCCACCACTGCTCTGGGCACCCTGGGCCAGGGCCTCCCCACCCTCACAGCAAAACATTTCTGCCTAAGATCTCATCTCAGTCTTCTCTCTTTCAGCTGAAAACCCTTCCCCTCATCCTGTCCCTGCACTCCCTGATCCAGAGCCCCTCCCCAGCTTTCCTGGAGCCCCTTTCAGTACTGGAGGCTGCTCTGAGGTCTCCCCAGAGCCTTATTTTCTCCAGTTGAATAACCCCAACTCTGCCATCCTGTCCTCGTATGGGAGGTGCTCCATCTTCCAGCCCGTGTCATGACGCCTACCTGTGACGAGGGCCATCAGCCAGAGGTTCACCTGGAGCACCCAGAGCCTCGTGCAAAGATCAGCCATCCTTCACTGCAAAGGGCAAGGAAACATCCAGTCCCCGGCCCTCGCTTCTGCAAAACACAGTGGCTGCTCCAACCAGCTTGGCCTCTGTACCTAAAAATGGCATTGCTGCCGCTACGAGACAGCCCCTTTCCTGCTCATGTAAATCTTCCTCAATGGGGACTTTCCCCTTGGGGCAGGTTTTGAATGTGGTGCAGACGCTGGGGTGGCTGATGCCTGTGCTCTGGGCACCATCCAGCCTCGTGTCCTTGGGCTGTGTTCGTCATGGCGGTGTAGTCTGATGGAGGTGGCCACAACTATTGTGGGTCTCCACCACAAATAGAGATGAGCCCATCTGCAAAGTGTTCTACGATGCAAAACCTGGGCTGAGCACAAGAGATGTGCCCAGGGATTGGGATGTGCCCACCAACACTGTCGGGGGGAGGAGATGCCTGTGAGGGCATAGGATGGGGGTTATCCCAGGGTGGTACCAGCTCCGCAGCATCATGGGCAGATCCCCCTGATTTAGCCCTGCAGGTGATGGGCAGGGGTAGATGCAGGCCCAGTTGCAAGAGGTGGAGCAGAAGCAGGGTAGGAAGAGGGGTTGTGTGTGGGGCTTCTAATCTCTACTCCTTGAGGGGTGTGGTGAGATTCCCACCTCCAGCATCCCAGAGAGCTCCTGCATCCACCCTTCCAGGGGAGAATGAAATCAAGAAGAGGAGGGAGAGCCAAAACGAGGTGTTACCTCCCTAGGTGCTGGCCATACCCTCTCCTTCTGTACCCCATCATTTGTCATGACTGAGACCCTTCTCTGTGAGTCCTTTGGAAAGAGCCAATCCCTGGAGAAGCACAACACAGGTGTGTTTCACCCCAAGGTGAATCCTTTGCTCTGACACAGAAACAATGTCTCCCTCCATGCTGAGTCTCCGACTGCTGTGCTCCACCGGCTGTGTGCAAGCACTGAACTGTAACTCCATGTGAAAAACACCTTTGGGTACTTTTGCCAACCGTGTTGGTCCCCAGAGCCTGGGTGTCTCTGCCTGGGGCCTCCTTCTGCAGGTTTGGGGGTTTATTTTACTGGTTCTGGGCATCCGGCGGTTGCTGGGAACTGGTCTGAGCCTCACCTTGCGTGTGAGGGTAAGTGAACCAAGAAAGAGGAGAAAGAAAGGTTTCCAGAGAAAGGCTGGCCCCGAGAAGGAAAATGAGGTGATGGGAGAGGTGCCTTCTTCTGGTAGAGCAGGTGGGTCTTGTCATGCACAGTGCTGTACGTTGGGGCTGTGCTGCTGAGTCCCTGCTGCCACCACCTCTGGTCTTGCTGGGAAAGCAGAGCCTGCTCATGACGTCCCAGCAAGGCAAAAGTGATGCTCGTGAGCTCAGAAGGTGCTGGAGGGATTTTTACCAAGCCCTGGAGTTGGAGATGGGAGCTGGCATGAACAAGGCAGGGATGCTGGAGGTGCCTGGGAAAAATCCATGGGGCAAAACTGGGAGCAGGACACAAACTAAAAAGGGGTTGCAGTGCTGGTGGCCAAATGACTCC
Organism: Neomorphus geoffroyi; assembly: GCA_033558235.1. Classification (NCBI taxonomy): domain Eukaryota; kingdom Metazoa; phylum Chordata; class Aves; order Cuculiformes; family Neomorphidae; genus Neomorphus; species Neomorphus geoffroyi. The sequence continues at coordinate 2,445,736 of JAUMJM010000037.1, forward strand.
TCAGCACCCTTGAACAGGCACAAACCTGGTCCAGAGGGGCTTGAAGTTCCCTGTGCTTGCAGTGCCCAGTGGCGTGAGGTGTAGGGAGACCTGACGATCTCACCAAGAGGGTCTCGTATCCCCACATCCCTTCTGCTGGGCCATGCTTGGCTCCTCAGCGGGCAGCGCGTCATAAGACAAACCTCGCCGTGCCCTGTGGGCAGAACAGAGCTGCTGCCAGGCAGCTGTGCCCTTCCGCAGCCCATTCCTATTCATAAGGGCTTGGGTTTCACCGCTCTGCTTTCGTGGGAGGACAGGGATGGTGGGTGGTGCCACCTCCACCCTCCAGCCCTCCGCCTACGTGGGTACCCAACATGAATTACTCCAGCCCTGGGACAACCTGTTCCAGGCAGAGCAAAAACACAGTGGGAAGGCCATGCTGTGGCCCTGGGGGACGTCAGTGGGTCCCAGGGGTGGCTCTTCCTCCAGCCACACATTGACGTAGAAGGCTCCTTTGCCCGCCACTGCCTTCTCCTCATGATGCTGAGCTGCTCCTGCATGGCCAGTGGGGCAGGTTTGACCCCACAGAGCCTGGCATGGGGCTCTCAGAGGGTCTGCACCTCCTGCAAGCCCACCCCTCTCCTTGGTTCAACCTGCAGCAGCATCTCCTGTGCCTCCTGGAGTTGGGGCTCTTTGCTGCGAGGCACCAAGGACTCCAGGGGACAATCAGAGCAGAAATTCTGGGGTCCTGGCTGGGTTTGGAGATGCTGAGGGAGGCAGCCCAGGAGCAGGATGGGACCACCAGAACCCGATGAAGATGGCAGGTCCACCTAAGACCATGCAAAAGGGTTCCCCATCTCTGCCTCAGAGCAAAGGGAGGAGGCAGGGCAAACATTTCTCCCTCTAACACACACCAAGACGCTCAGTATTGTAATAATAGATCATTTACAGTTGTTTATTTTAAGAAATGTACAAAGAAGAATGGCTTTAGCTCACACAAATCCTGCTCTTCGGCATTTTTTTTCCATCACCGACGACACGGACATACAAGCAGAAGTGATTGTGAACCACAACCTGGGCTGGAAACCGCTGTGCCAGGGATGCTTCCCACGCAAACGCCTGTTTAAAGCAGCTCAGGCTCCTGTTCCAGGGAGCGTCGCCCTACGCAACATGGAAATGAAAGCACAACGCTACGGGATGAGCAGAGCGACCCCGGCTCTGCTGCCTGGCTGGCAGCACATGGATGCAAGCGAGCTCAGCACCGCTCCTAAAACATGGGGCATCCGTAACGGCTCAGCGCCAAAATCAGCCCAAGAAAATAAAGATATATAATAATAAAAAAGACAGACCCTTGAAGAAGCAGCCCTTGTTTTAACTGGAAGAGGTTTTGGTTCATGTTTGTTTCTATCTCAAGAGGTTTTTTTCCCTTTTTTTCCCAGAATGAACCCTGGAGTTTTTGTACATTTTCTTGATTTAGACATTAGGAAGAGATTCTTCATGGTGAGGATGGGGAGACCCTGGCCCAGATTGCCCCGAGAAGTGGTGGCAGCCCCATCCCTGGAGGTGTTCCAGGCCAGGTTGGATGGAGCGTTGATTAACGTGGTCTAGTGGCAGAAGGATTGGAGCTGGATGGGCTTTGAGGTCCCTTCCAACCCAAACTATTCTATGATTCTATGATTTCCTTTCCATTTAGGCATCTCTAAATCCCTCCCTGCCAGGAACCCCCTCCTCTGCTGGGAAATTTCCTGGTGAAGACCTGCCTGAGCACATCAGGCTCTACAGACACCCCAGCACGGGTCACCTCCAGAGCTCCAGCCAAGGGAAGGATGCTCTGCCCAAGTCTTTCGGGATGTACCCCCCCCGTAGGAGCTTTCATTGCATTAAGGCCCCCACTGCTGGGTGGTCGAGTTGATTTAAGGGACTCTGTTGAAGCAGCTCATAGCAAGGACCTTTCAAAGACCTGCTCCGATCCCTAGGGATGCATCTTGTTAATTAGCACTAAGAAAGAGCACCCCAGTGGGACATTTCCACTTGAAAAAAAACCTCGAAGTGGTTTTGTTACAGGGACTGGGGACATTTCCCCTTGCTATGGGTTTGAAAAAGCCCTAGAAGTGGTTTTATTACAGGGATTGGGGATCCTCAGAGGAAGTTCTCCAAATTCTACCTTCACCCATTGCTTTCCTGCCACAAAATCTGGATGAAATGGGAAAACGGGGAAGAAACAGGACTATAAATACCATTTACATCTGTACCACAGAGACCTGAATGATTTATGATTTCAATGACTATTCAGAGACTTTTAAAACCTGATATTTAACCCTGAGAACGTATCTGCAGATGCTTTGTTTTGGTGCTGCAAACAAATCTTTAAGACATAATTGCACTTTCTCTGTGTATAACAAAAAAAAATAACCCATAAAGCTTATTTAAGTATTCATAAGAAAGGTGCTACTTTAAGACATTAGAGATTTTTGTTCACAAAACCTTGTCCTTTCTGTAATTATCCTTAACATTATTTCACTTGGCTCATCTTTCACTGGCTACGTGGCTGCACTCTGGAAGAAGAATATACAAGAAGATATGTTAATTGTGAAATAACGCTAATAAGTAATTACTTTAAGTAAAAGGACATCTGGATTGATTTGTTAATGGCTGAAAAACATCATTACCGTGATGAGATCATTTCAAAACTAAGACGTTTCTCTTTCACCACCAACAGATAGATTTATAAGAAAAATATTAAACCCTTTGCAAGTGCAGTGAGCTGTAAAAAACAGGTTCAGGAGGAGATCCTGCTTCGAAAGTTAAGGTGTCTACTTGAAACAGCTGAAATTAGCTCAATATCTAAGATCTATCGATCTGGATATGGAAGATCTCTTGAAAAGGAGACACAAACAAAGTCTTTTCAGGCTGGGCAAGAGATGGAAGCCTCTTCCTGTTACACCAGTGACTCTTTCACGACACGTTCCTTATCCCGCGCTTTCGTTTCGCCAGGAGCATCTCGAGTCTCTGAGCTGGGAACAGGTGCAAGATCAAAGGCAGGGGCTGCCTCCGCATCTGTCCCACTGTTCCCGTACATCTCATGCATTTTGGTGGCGATCAGACCTTCCTTCTCGGGCGCGTCCTCTCTCAGGGCATCCTCGTCCTTACTGTGCCTGTACATGTAGGATGCCTGCTTCACCGAGCGCCTCAGGAGGTACCTCCGGAAAGCCCTCTGTATTTTTGTAGCACAGACTTCCTCATGTTTCCTTTTCAGAGTGGTGGTGATGGGTTCATAGGAAACCTTTGAGGGGTTTGCAGCCATGAACTTCTCCTCCATGGTGGCCTTCAAGGCATCCATCTCTCCTGAGTCTCCTAATACTTCCTTAGTCAGGGCAAAGAGGATATCCAGACAATGGATTTTGTCTCCAGCAACCATAGGTAGATCCATGGTGATTAGCTTGATCTTGTTTGGCTTGGGAATTTTGAGTGGCTCCTGTAGGGTGTCTACGAAATCAGACAAGGTGCTGTAGGCAATGAACTGGGTGGCGTCTGGGTCAAACTTCTCCCAGGTTTCATAAAACATTTCAAAATCATCTTCACAGAGGGGTTCGCTGCTCTCCTCCGTGGCCACGTTGAAGTTCTCCAGGATGATGGCAATGTACATGTTTACCACGATGAGAAAGGAAATGATGATGTAGCTGCAGAAGAAGAAGATGCCAATGGATGGATTGCCACAGTTCCCTTTCACAGAACTGCCAGGGTTTTCCAGTTCAGGGTCACAGTCAGGGGGACCACTGTTCAGGATGGGGTTGAGGAGGCCATCCCATCCTGCTGATGTGGTGATCTGGAAGAGGCAGATGATGCTGTTCCCAAAAGTTTCAAAGTTGAAGATGTCGTCTATCCCTGCCTCCTTCTTTACGTAGGCAAAGTTGGACATCCCGAAGATGGAGTAGATGAACATGACGAGGAAAAGCAGGAGACCAATGTTGAAGAGGGCAGGCAAGGACATCATCAGAGCAAAGAGGAGAGTCCGGATGCCTTTTGCCCCTCGAATCAGCCGGAGGACTCGGCCAATCCTTGCCAGCCTGATGACTCTGAAGAGGGTGGGTGATACAAAGTACTTCTCTATGATGTCCGAGAGGACGATACCTATAAAGGGATGAAGAAGTGGTGAGTTTGCTGTGCTCTACAGCACACAGGGAGGTGAGGTGGAGCTACTCTGCTCCATCTGCCAGGGTTGGGCAGGCACAGGGAGATGAGGCCATCCCTGATGGCACACGGCGCTCTCTGCTCCTCTGGCAGCAGAGGGAACGTATTAAAAAAACCGTCTCTGAGCAGAGACCCAAAAGTTAAATCCTTGCTGCTCCGTTTCGGCAGTGCAGCCACGCAACATGGAGACCAAGGGAACCCAACGCGAAGGAGTGGAACAGAATCCCAGCCCTTCACCCTGCCTGGTGACGTGGGGTGGCCTCACATTTGTCTCATCCTGTTGGCTTGGCCCTGCTCAAAGTTGATTGTAAGGGGGTGGCCAGTGGCATCTTGCTGGCTGTGGAGTGACCAGATCATTTCTGCTCTTCATTACCCTGCAGGACCCCTGAGAAACCAGCGGAATTAGGAGGACTCACCTAAGATGGAGAGGATGACCACCACAAAGTCAAAAATGTTCCATCCAATAGTGAAGTAGTAGTAGCGCAAGGCGAACATCTTGAGCACACACTCTCCGGTGAAGATGACTATGAAGACCAAGTTGATCTTGTAGAGAACAGATGTTTTGAGTTCACTTTGATCATCTGTTTCCACCATCATGGTCACCATGTTAAGACAAATCAGGATCATGATGGTTATGTCAAACACTTGCTTGGTAACAAAGTCAAACACCATCCCTTGAAACTTGTTCTGCCATAAGGACCACGTGGGTGATGGTGGAGAACCAGAGGTGAGGTGGGAACCCGGGACAGACACACACACAAAAGACACAACAGAAAAAGGAACCATAGTTAAAAGAGTACAGGAAACATCAGGGTTGTGGCCAGCGTGCAGGTGTCTCAGCCCCAAAATCTCTGGGTGGAGGACACCTATTACCTTGCAGGGTGAAGCCCACTTGATAAAACCATGGCCAGGAGGTGTGGACAAAGGAGGCAGCTGCTTTCTAATTATATCCACAGCCAATGCACCAGGGCAAAAATAAACACATTGGAAAAGGCCTTGCTTGAGCAGGGCTATGAAACCAAAACCCGTATTGGTGGTGTTCTTCCTCTAGGAGTGTTAAAAACTGAGCTTTCCCTGAGTCCAGCTCCTTGGGAGAGAGGAGCCTAGAGATGAGCTCGAAGAACACCCTAATCCCTGCGAAAGGTCTTCCCCACTCGCCAGTGCTAGCACAACCCAGTACTGAAGAGCAAACCCAACAGAGGTTGCCTGATGTGACGACCTCTTCTGGATCCTCAGACCTTAGCAAGATCCTGTTTGAAGAGCAGAAATGGGGAGCCAGGATTTGAGTCCTTGCCCTGGCAAATGGTCTTCTGAGACCCTTCCTATTCGCTCTTGGACAATTGATGGCTTTAAGTGCTCCCTCCCTGCTGCATTCCGTTAACCCAACCTACCGCTGGCCTGGGGATGGGCTTCTGGGGTTTCTTGGAGCCGAGCTTTTTCATGGCATTGTAGTATTTCTTCTGCTCTTCTGTCATGAAGATGTCTTTGCCTCCAAAGTATAAAGGGAATCACCATCGTTAGTCTTGGGAACTCCCCTCTTCCCACCAAGCATCTCTGACCATGTTCCTTCCCAGCAAGCATCTCCAGTCAAGATCTGACCAGGCATCACTGGCTGCACTGACTTTGAAACCTGCTTCTTCCTTGCTTGCCCTTTTCTGCTGCCCCTAAATCACAGCACCCATGGGTGCTGATCCCAGCGCTGTGGTTTCCTCCAGCAGAGGTGAGATGCTGACTCCCAGCCAGCTACTGCAAGTGGGGAACCTCACGCCATGCTGGGGCTCACCCCTTCCTTGCTTCCTTCCTTGGTCTTGTGGGGAGTGAGGAAGCATCTCAGCGAGCTTCAGAGCTTGCTCGGCACAAACAACGTGCTCTGTGTTACCCACCCTCCACCTGCTGCCTCCTCCAGCAACCCAGGGATATTAGTCCTGTGCTGCTCTCTTGAAAGCAGAAATTGAGTCTCTCCTTGATGCATGGAAAAATGATGAGAAAGGGTCATGAGGTGGGAAAAGGAAAGAAAAGTGAGGGCATGCGTGTTACAACTGTGCCTGATGTGGCCCAGGCAAGAGAAAACACAGCCTCCCTTGCCTCCTCCCTCTGCATCCATAAGTGAAATCCTCTATAAATGTTATGGCCAGGACGCAAAGCCCCATCTGATGTTTGTCTGGCTCTCCTTAATTCTTCACTCAGCAGGAAGCCACTAATGGATAACGGCAATTCATGTTGCAGAGGGACCCTGGGGTCCATAAGAACCACGGGCACAGTAGCCCTGGTCCACTTGCCCCACAACCATGCTGGTTCACTTCATCCTGGACCATTGTCCCAAGAGGCAACAATGGCCGCGGGACCCAGAAAATACTTATCTTTTTCTTCTGCTGGTTGAAGTTGTCAATGATGACGCCGATGAAGAGATTCAGGGTGAAGAAGGCACCGAAGATGATGAAGATGACAAAGTAGATGTACATGTAGAGGTTGACCTCGTACTGTGGCTGCTCTTCAATCTGACCAGGAGAGATGGGAAACGTGAGACTAACCCTGTCCAGAAAGTGTGTCTCCAAGCCCCCAGACAAGGGTCGCTGTGTCTGGACACAGCTGTGGGGTGGCTGTTCCAAAACCACCGGCAGATGCTGTACGGGTTTGGTGATCCCTGTGGGAGCAGTCATGGGAAGGGACATCCATGTGACACCACCTGGGGGACAAGGACGTGCTGATCCCCAGTCCCATGGCGTGGGCTGGGGAATAGGAAAGCACGTCCAGGTGCAATGATATCAATGAGCAAACTTGAGTTTCTTGCTGAGAATTTGCTTTCTAAAGGCTGAAATACAGCTAAGACGGGAAAGGGAGAGTGGTAATGGTTTTCAGCTGGAAGAGTGGAGATTGAGACGAGATCTTAGGAAGAAAAGTTTTGCTGTGAGAGTGGGGAGGCCCTGGCCCAGGTTGCCCAGAGCAGTGGTGGCTGCCCCATCCCTGGAGGTGTTCCAGGCCAGGTTGGATGGGGCTTGGAGCCCCCTGATGCAGTGGGAGGTGTCCCTGCCCATGGCTTTGAGGTTCCTTCCAACCCAAACCATCCCATAATTCTGATTCTCATTCATGCCACACCGGCATAAAGTGGTGGCACAGCCTGGCAGCCTCAGAAAACCCCTCCTCATGTCAAGAGCATCACTTAATTCTGCTCTCTATTTGATCAGAGACGTCCCAAAGTGTCACAACCGCCTTCCCTCATTTGAGGAAAGCTCTTGGCAGAAGAGAGCAGATCTTCCTCCCAAAGCACCTTTGCCCCAGGTGTTCAGGGAGACAGGAGCCCAATGCATTTTTGGAGGGAGGTGGACACAGCTCCTCCGCCGAGCGCCGGCAGCTGCAGCCGAGGCGAGCAGAGCGGCTGTTTCTGGTGCTAAAAAAAGGCAATGAAAACATGATGCCGGTGCCCGTGGGTGCGCGGGGCTGACCCCACCGCGGGGCAGGGGTGCTCCGTTAGAGGAAGGTGGGAAGTTCCTCCTGGTGCATCGGCTCATGGCAGTGTGTGCACACACGGGCTGGTGTGGTGTGGGGACACTTTTGGGGTAGGATCACGGAGGAAACTGTGCATGAATCTCTGCATGAAACCCTTCAAAGCATTTTTTTTTGCAAATAACTCGTTTAACCCAAAGGTTAAACTCTGGCTTCGCTGCTTTAATGACTCATTTATTGCTCAAGGCAAGCCTGGAACTTTCTCCAGGATGGGATAAGCTCCTGGAGCTGGAGGGACACATGGAGGGCATTGTATCAGAGCAGGGTGAGGGACAAGCCCTCCAGAGTGGAGCTGTGGAGACAGAGAGCAGATTTCAGACCACAAAGCTGAAGCTGAGAGGAGCAGGCTTGGCCCCAGCTGTATCCTGGGTGGGGTGGGAGCCCATTGTGGGGTCAAACTGCAGCTGGGATGCAGGTGACAGCGACAGGGGTGGCAGAAGGCACTCGAAGAGACATGATCTTCTACCCTTTTTTAAGCGTTGGGAGGGATGTTTTGGGGATTTCTCCCCTCTTTAGCTCATGTCCTAGCTGAAGCCACGGGTGGGGTGCAGGTAGCCCCCCAGCACCAGTGGGGCAGAGCCAAAGGAGATGCTGTGGTCGAGGGGTCCATCCCCACCCTGTGCTGAGCTGCACCTCAGCTCCAAGACTCTGCCTCCCAGACTGCCAGGGGGAACCAACCCAGTGGGATGAGTGATGCTTGGTGCCAGTTGTGAGACATTCCTGCTTGTTCTCTCACCTCGCGTGAGTCCACAGCGGCGTACATGATGTCCATCCAGCCTTTGAAGGTCGCCTGTGGTGACAGTGGAGAAGAACAGATTTGCTGGGAGGTATTCGGAGACACAGAGTGTGAGGAGGGCTATGGGTATGCATTTGGGATTTAGCTCTGAGCATGTTCCCCCCCCCCTTAAAGGGGCTCCAGGAAAGCTGGGGAGGGGCTCTGGATCAGGGAGTGCAGGGACAGGACGAGGGGGAACGGTTTTGAGCTGAAAGAGGGGAGATTGAGATGAGATCTTGGGGAGAAATATTTTCCTGTGAGGGTGGGGAGGCCCTGGCCCAGGGTGCCCAGAGCAGTGGTGGCTGCCCCATCCCTGGAGGTGTTCCAGGCCAGGTTGGATGGGGCTTGGAGCCCCCTGATGCAGTGGGAGGTGTCCCTGCCCATGGCAGGGGGTGGCACTGGATGGGCTTTGATGCCCCTTCTAACCCAAACCATTCTGCAAATCTATGATTTGTTAAACAAAAACCTCGAACACCTTGTTTCCTGAATCTGATGGAACAACAAATGTGAAGAGGAAGCTGAGTGTTAAAGCTGGTTAATCAGTTTGGGTTATGCTCCAATTCTGCACCTCTGGATCCGATGGGAGTAACCCTTTCCGAAGCAACAATGGAGCCCACACAGATCTGCGTTATGAAAATTGCGGTGAGCAGTTCCTCTTCTGCTCGCCTGGCTCAGCTGCGACGGGTTCAGTGGAAGCACGGCTGCGTTCGCCCACCGCCCCGCAGCGGACACCCCACCACACACTCTTTCCAATCGTCATCTTCCACATGCAAAACTCTCACAGCCTACGACTAGAGTAGACCAAGCTCTTTGAACAGGTAGGGGGAAAAATGAGTGGCCACACTACTTGCTCCTGCATCCTATGCTGTGCAGAGGATTTCTTGCATCTCCAAGCTTGGTGCAACCGATATTCACCCACAGTGGGTGATACTTATCTTCCCCTCCCATCTTCTACCCTATCCCTTTCCTCCTTGGCTTTGCAGGGCTTCTTGTGTTAAATACCAGTTTTAGAGCTAAGAAGCAGCTAAAAAGCCCTGTCTGGATATGAGGGCAGCATCCCCTGGAGCGAGTAAAGAGGAGGCCACAGAGATGATCTGAGAGCTGGAGCTCCTCTGCCATGAGGACAGGCTGGGAGAGTTGGGGTTGTTCAGCCTGGAGAGGAGAAGGCTCTGGGGAGACCTTAGAGCAGCCTCCCAGTGCTGAAAGGGGCTCCAGGAAAGCTGGGGAGGGGCTTTTTCCAAGGGCCTGGAGTGACAGGATGAGGGGGAACGGCTTTAAATTGGAAGAGGGAAGCTTTACATTAGACATTAGGAAGAAATTCTTCATGATGAGGGTGGGGAGGCCCTGGCCCAGGGTGCCCAGAGCAGTGGTGGCTGCCCCATCCCTGGAGGTGTTCCAGGCCAGGTTGGATGGGGCTTGGAGCCCCCTGACCCAGTGGGAGGTGTCCCTGCCCATGGCAGGGGTTGGCACTGGATGGGCTTTGAGGTCCCTTCCAACCCAAACCATTCCATGATTTTATGATCTCACTTCAGCCCCAATGCATTTCACGTTGCCCTGTACGACAACGCACACCTTGGAGGGATGGCAGCTGCTTTCGTTACGTACCACCTGCAGCAAGGAGAGGTATCCCAAGCCCACGTTGTCGAAATTGACCTTGACGTTGACCCATCTGACCTCATTGGTGTAGAGGAGGGCCATACAATCGCTCTTGTTGTTCACCTCGCTGACTTCAAAGAGGTCCCCTGTGGTGGTGTTGACGCATCGGTAGTACTTCCCCGCAAAGAGGTTCACCCCCATAATGCTGAATATTAACCAGAAGATGAGGCAGACCAGCAGGACATTCATGATGGAGGGGATGGCGCCCAGCAAGGCGTTCACCACCACCTGCAAGGGGAGAAAACATCTTGGAGGACCTGGCTAGGGAACCAGGTTAGCAATGGTGTAGACCTTCATGTCCCTGTGCCCTCCTCAGTGGCACTGAGTGGGCTCAAACTGGACCAAATGGACCTTAGCATCAACCTCACAGATCTGGAGGCCCCGAAAAGCCAACTGAGATGGGTCCCTCTTATAGGTTACTGCTGATTGGTGCCACTGGCACAGCTGTGTCAGAGTCAGCAACACCTGGGGGAGACACCTACCCTCATGCCTTCAAATCTGGACAGGGCACGCAGCGGTCTCAGAGCTCTCAGCGTCCTCAGCGATTTGATGGCTCCAAGCTCAGAATATCCCATCCAGTTTGCTGTCAGACTGATAATGGAAACCTGGAAGGAGCAGCCCAAGGGATTAAGAGTATCTCAGATGGAAACAAGAGAGAGGAACTGAGCCATGTCCCTGCAGCTCCTGCCTGTCCCTCTCTCTCCAGCCCTCCCTCAGGACAGTGGTCATCATCTTGGGACACAGGGACTGGCATCAAGTCCTTGGGAGCCTGGTGAGCAGCCACCTGGAAGATGTCCCTGCCTTTTGGGTATGAGGGTGGAGGTGATGAGGGATGCAGAGATACTGTACAGGTGGACTGATCTACCGGGTCACAGAGCATTTGGGAGACCCCGTGTCCCCTCACATGTCTGCTGGGATCTGGTGGAACGGCATGGGCTTGTTCTTGGCTTTGAGTGTAAAACAAAAAGGGTTTGAAAAGGTTTCCGCCACCAGGGAAAGAAGTGGCCCTTCCTGTGGAGGACCATTAATTTAAGCAATGGTCTAAGCCCTCATTCCACAGTCACCACATTGTCCTTCAGAATACAATATAGGCTCATTTCCAACATCCTGCTACAATCCCCCAGTTCTCCTTGCTAAGAATGACTCTAGAGGTGCTCGTCAGACAACACTCACATCAACGATGAGGAAATCCAGCCAGCACCACGCGTTGGTGAAGTACACCTTGAAGCCGTAGGCCACCCACTTGAGCAACATCTCAATGACGAAGATGTAGGAGAAGACCTTATCAGCATACTCCAGGATGGTGCGTATCACCTTTCGTTGCTCAATGTAGATGTCTTCAAAAGCCTGGAAGAGGCGTGGAGCTACGTGACAGTCATTCTTCCATTAGACCCGCTGCATGGCTTGGTGCAGCCACATCAAAGCCTGCGTTGTCCCTGCTTTCCTAGGGCTTGGGGCAGCTTGAAAGGTTGAGAGCCCAACCATGGCTGGGATTTACTGATGCACCTCATCCACATGGGGTCTAACTCTTGTTGGCTATGTAGAGTGGACACTTTCAAGACTCAGCTTCACAGGGTGCTGGGCCACCTCATTTAAAACACAGACCGCCTAAAAAGGTTGGACCAGATGATCCTTGAGGTCCCTTCCAACCTGGCGTTCTGTGACATGTTCAGCTGCATCAAATTCCTGCCAGGCTGAGCACAAGTCAAAAGCCAGGACACCAACCTGCACCTTTGGATGTCTTGGTAGTCTTGAACATGCTCTTATGAGTTTGGGTTACTGCTATGTCTACATAGATGCTCTCGGCTTTGGGTTGTGGTGGGTCTTTGGAAGTCCTCAACGTGTATGGATGGGGAGGCCCTGGCCCAGGGTGCCCAGAGCAGTGGTGGCTGCCCCATCCCTGGAGGTGTTCAAGGCCAGGTTGGATGGGGCTTGGAGCCTCCTGATCCAGTGGGAGGTGTCCCTGCCCATGGCAGGGGGTGGCACTGGATGGGCTTTGAGGTCCCTTCCAACCCAAACCATTCTATCATTCTATTTCACATTAGTCAAGTGCTTTAAAGAGAGACCTGTGGGAATTCAGGCTTGGTGTCTCTAGTTTTACTTATTTTGTAAATGCATAGTACTAGGGACGTGATTTAGTGGTGGACTTGGCAGTGTCGGGTTTACGCTTAGACTCGATGACCTTAGAGGTCTTTTCCCCCCTCAATGATTCTGTGATTCAGCCAGAGGTAGGAGCATGGTGACCAGGTGATGCACAGCTGGTTTAGCCCAGCTTTCGATTTCAGCAGTAATGACAACCTCAGACATCCCCAAACTGCACTTTAGACACATAAATATGTCTGGAAACCAGTTTGTTCCCTCTATCCTCCTTCCCTCTCTCTTTACCTCCGAGCTTGCAGAGAAGTTGATCTCCTCATTAGCTCTGTGTATTTGCAGGTGCAGCTGAGCTGTATCCAGCCCAAATATTCAGGGAGGAGCAACCGGCTGACACACAGCTTTTTAATGAGGTTGATTTAAATAGATGCCCAGGTTCTGGCAAGGAGCCCCAGTCAGCGGCTGGAGGTGCTGAACAGCCACATAATAACCATTAATTCTTTGTGAAGCGCCTCCCAAATGGCCAGTTATGGAGGCAAGGAAATGAGGAACCGTCCACATAAAGCTAAATAGATGGAGCAGAGAGTTCATCGTTGGCTTTAAGAGCGGGAGAGGAGGCTGTAGGTGAGTGCTTCCCCTTGAGCCCGTGGCCCACAGCCCGTGATGGGTTGTAAAGGGTGACTGTACCAATGCAGCACTCTTGGAGAGCAAAGGAAGGATGCTCAGACTCCTTTGCAAGACTGTACGTTGGGCAGATCCCCAATGGGGTTTTAAATCAAACACCTGTGTTACTTTGCACAGGAGACAACCAGGAGATGCCCAGAGCCTCCAGTGCTGCTGCCTGAGCTCTGCCCACATTCCTGGGCTCCCACCAAGCTGGGGAGCTGCTGCAGAGGGAATAGGACAGAGTGAAAGGTGGGACCTACCAGCGCCCCGCTGCTGAGAAGAATCATGAAGACGATGAAAGTCTCAAACCAGTCGTGTTCCACGATACGGAAGCAGGTTTTACGGATGTTCCACCATACCTTCCCTCTGTCGCTGGTGATGTCCACATAGAGGCAGGGAAACCTCTTCACACAGCCTGGGGATGGGACAAAGAGCTGTGAGTTACCTCCTGGCCAAGGCTTTTCCACCAACACAACACTACTCATGATTTCATTGTCTTTTCAAACCCTCCGCTGTAAAGGCTGGAGCAAGACCATGTTGGGTTTGAGGATGTGCATGCAAGAGGGGAGCCCCATGGGCACCCTCTCCTTGGTGGTACTGGAGAGTTTGGAGTTTGGGCTGAGCTAAGTGAGCCTGGGAGTCGTTATGCTGCAAGAACTGGTCGGCAATGCCCTCTCCACACCCACCTCCCCTTATCCCCAGGGTCCCATGCCCTGCTTGGTCCCTCACTTTCGGTGAAGCACTCCTCTGGTTCGTTGCTCTCCTCAGCTTCTTCTGCCACCTCCTCCTCCACCGGTGGTGGGGGTTTGTAATCCACCGTGCTGCACAGAGACGATGCGTTGTCGCTGGAGAGGGGAATCTGTGAAGGGAGGAGAGGATTCAGGCTGGGCTGCCCTGCAGAAGGGATGCTCCTGGCTGCAATTGCCTCCAGCCATCCTCCAGCCCCTCCTGCCCCCTCTGAGAGAGCCAGCTGGTCGGACCTCCTGGCTTGCAGGCTGCTCTGAGCCCTTTTCCTATGACGTAGCCCAGAGTGAAGCTGTTGAATTGTCCACCTTAGAGGATGGATGGTACGTGGGCTTGCACAAGAGTTGCTTTTCATCCAGGTTCAGAGGAGCAGAAGATCCCTTGACCTCCGCCTTCCTCAAGCACAGCAAGTCCATCTCCCACCCACTGGTACCTTCATCTCAGGCTGATTTTCTCACCTCCTCCTCCTCTGCATGCACCCACCCAAGAAAACCCCTGCCAAACACCCTTTGGTCCCATTAGACCTGCAGAAACCTTTATGGGCACCATGGCACTTCTCTCAAATCCTGGTGGCTCAGCTCACGCCGAAGGGCTTTTCGGCTGAGGTTCACTCAAGTTCACAGCTTGCATCCCAAATAACTCTCGCTGGCTCCGTCCTGCACCACGGCTCAGCTTGGCTGGCTTCCCAGACACCACTCAGCAAGGCCCGGAGGGGCTGATAACGAGAGGAAAACCTTGGCAAAGCCCAGGGTTTCTTTCCTCAGTTCTTTTTTCCTGGTTTTCTCAGAAAACCTTCTGCAAGCATTTGAGGAAAGAGAAGATCCCCAGACCTGTCCTACCTGGGAGCAGATGATCTTGGATGGGTAGAATGATGTTTGCTTGCATGGGAAGGAGATAAACCTCCCTCAGGGTTGTTGTGCTTTCAGTAGTGAATAAAGTAGCTACTCCATCCTCCAACAAGCCATGGAAAAGTCCCTGGAGTAATTTAAGGCATCATCATTTCCTACAGCTTCAGGGGCTACACCCACATCAGTAGGAGAAGACATTGCTTTGAGGGATCCTGGTAACTTGGCTACTGTGACCCGGGGACACTGCCGTGAGAAGGACACAGCCGTAGCGATGGCACGAGTTGTCGGGTGGTGGCTCTGCAGGAGCAGTGGGGCCACCCTCCACCAGGGCTGGGGGGGAACAGGAGGAGTAGGGGGAGTAGGAGGTCTTGGTGTGGAGCCAGGTGAGCTGTGACCCCCGGAGAAGGACACTGGGAAACCTGTTGCCTCCAGGACAAGTCTTTCAAAGGCACAGGTGGGGATGAACCAGCCCAGCCGTGCCAGAGATCTGGGAAAAGTGCCCAGGGCAGGTCCTCAAGGTAGAGGGAGAGGGATGAGTGTGCTGTTCCCTCTGCACAGTCCCCAGATCCCATCTCTGGAGGGTCCTGAGCCCCCACGCACCTGCAGCCAGCAGGTTTGGGGGATGATTTCCATCACACCTGGTATGGCTCCTCCAGCCTGGTTGGGTGTTTCCACCCAAAGCCAAGGCTTTCCCCCTCCGTGCTGGCACCGAGCATTGGCATTCAGGTGCTGCCCACCCAGACTCATCCTGTGACCCCCTGGTCATTCACAGCACTTAATGATCGAGGAGTAATGGTTTTAAGCTGAAAGAGGGGAGATTTAGACTGGATATAAGGAAGAAATTTTTTACTATGGGGTTAAGGAGGCACTGGCACAGGTTGGCCAGAGAGGTGGTGGATGCTCCATCCCTGGAAACATTCAAGGTCAGGTTGGATGGGACTTTGAACAACCTGATGGAGTTAAAGATGCCCCTGCTCCTGCAGTGGGGGGTGGGCTGGGTGATCTGTGAAGGTCCCGCCAACTCAAGCCATTCTATGATTCTATGATACTGCTGAGATATACGCAGCCCGGAGCATCTCAGGAAACATCACCTCTCCTGGTGGGATGGGGGTCTGAGGCAAAATGCCCCCAGGAAGAGCCCTGAGCCACAGCACGAGCTCTTTGTACACCATAATCCACCAACACTCCCTTTTCCTACTCAGTGCTTCACAACACAAGAAACAAATCAACCGTAAGATGCAAATGTGCTCAAGGAGAGCAACCGCACTGCTGCCATCACCCTGCCGCTATCATTTCACCCTGAAAGGTGTCTTTGCCTCAGAAAAGAGCTGCTCTGGAAGGGTGAGAGCATTTATCGTTGTTTTCTGAGCAGCCTGTCCAGAGAAAAGCTCTTTATTTGCCATCGTCACCGGTGTCCCCGGCGGTGTGTTGGGCTTTGGCTCCATCTGGAGCTAATTGGTGGCATGTGAACACACTGAGTTGGCAGCGATCTTCGTCGAGGACCAGCTCAGGGCTCCTACCAATTAGCACCCAACTTCTAATTACTAGACAGTCATTTCAAGTCGAGACCGCCCGCCTCTTGCCCACCCTGGGCAGGGGCTGGGTTGTTAATGCACCTCCCTGGATTGCACCTTGGTCAACATTCAACTCAATTTACCCACCCAAACCACCAGTGATGATGGGGTGAAGTGGTATTTGGTGGCTGAGAGGTGCTGTTTGCCCCCTGCACAAGCCGAGCAGACAGGGACGGCTCTTAAAACACAATCTCCATGCAGGGCGTTGGAGCAAGTGCTGCCAGATATCAGCTGAGCACAGCCCCAAAACACCGAGTCACGCTGCGACACGTCCATAAATGCTCACTGAGGTTTTCCTGCAGCCATTGAGAAGCCCAGCTTGGTGGTGGGGAGCTGAGATCCATAGCGGCCCCACAAGCCAGGTTGGATGTGTCCTCCCATGGTGGCCAGGTTGGCATTAGTGTCACTTGTTGCAGTGTGGCTGCATGCCCAGTGTGCTACTGGGAGGCCTGGGTGTATTGGGAGGTTTGAGCTACTGGACTGGGCTTGTAGTAGGAACGATTTTGGGGAAAATGCTAATTCTCAGCCCTCCTGCTGGCAACAAAGGGGAACAACAGCAACTCCCCTCGCCCCTTTCCTTGACCAAGGTTCTCCCAGGTAGGTTTGTCCCTTCGGAGCACGGCAAGCAGCGCATTCACAATGGGTCACAGCCAGCCTCAGCCGGTCCTGCCCTCTTTCCCCCTCCACCCCAAATGCTGAAAACACCCTGTTTTCCCAGCTTAGTAAATAAATAATAAATAATCAGGATTGTCCCCTCTTCTTGCACTGTGCCTTGAGCAAAGCCCTGTCAATGCTCAAGAGGTGCAAGGAGCCTGCAGACGGGGTGGAGGGATGGTGGCTCTGAGGGTTCTAGTTCGTTCTGCAGCCCCGCATTGGGCTCCCTGTGCAATCACAGCCACGCACTTGGCAGCAGCTGTGGTTGCACCCGAACTGCACCGCTGCCTTCTGCCCCAGCACAACGCCCTGAGCAGGATCAGCTGGGTCAGGGCTTCCCAAAGGCTCCTCAGCTCCTGAGTAGACGCATTTGCCATCAATACTCACCATAAACTACCAGGTCAGAGCTGTTCTGTTATTCATACAAAACCCCTTTCCAGACTGATGCAGTTCCTCCTCCCACCACAGCATCCTCACCTGCCCTGCATTTCCCCAGGACCTCTGTGCAACCCCATTGTGAGAAGTGATTTCCCGTGAGACTATCACCCCTCTTTCTGTGTCCACTGGGTTCTTCCCAGTTTCTTGTCTCTGATCTCTCTGTCATCTTCTGAGAGCACCAAGGCAGTCGGCATCCTGCAAACCCTGACAGTCCCCTCTGTGCCTCAACATAGTGGTGCCAGCATCAGCTGTCTCGTTAGCTTTGGATCCAAAATGCATCGCTTCATGTTCACTTGTGCTAAGCTCCTCCATCTGGTTTCACGCCCTCCCCCATGATGCTTTCCGAGGCATTAGCAGTGGATCCAATGTTAGTTCCATCAGCAGATTTCCTGGCATCAAATTCCTCTTGAACATCTTTAACCCCAAAGTGAGCGCTTCGACCCTTGCACCAACCCTGTGGTGCAGAGGGACCCTCCAGCATTAGCGATAACCTCATACTCTGACCCAAAACAGGCCAAACCCTTGTTTGGACCCCAGCATGTCCAGGTTACATTGGGAAATGCCAGGAAACCCCCAGGTTTGGCCCATGCCACACACTGTGGAAAAGCTAAAAGTAACAAATCCCGACATCTTTTTTGGGCAGCACAGCAAGAATGGGTCAATCCCAGTTTTGGGGTTGAAACCCTTCCACCCACCTTTCTTAGAATCATAGAATCACAGAATGGGTTGGGTTGGAAGGGACCTCAAAGCCCACCCAGTTCCACCCCATTGCCATGGGCAGGGACACCTGTCACCAGACCAGGCTGCTCCAGACCCCACCAGCCTGCCCTTGAACATCTCCAGAGAGGGGGCAGCCACAACATCTTTCTTACCTTGGTGTCTTCAGTGTCGGACAGGGTGCTTGTCTCCTCGTAGAGGTCAGACTCCTCTGAGGCGATGGGGACTTGCACCGTCAGGTTGGGGTTGTTAATGAAATTCATGTGGTCCAGTTCATCCATGAAAAAGTGCTCTTTGCCAGTGACTCCATCCAGATACTCCGACTTGGACTCCTGGCCAGTGTCCACATGGTTTAGCACTAAGTTGTCCGTCTTACTGGGCTCTTGCTCTTCCTCCGGGGCCACCTTCTTCCCCTTCCACAGCCTGCGGAGCAGCATGAGGAGAGAGGTCTTTAAAAAGTCGAGCCCCCTGGTGATCCTGCCGATAGCGATCTGCAAATTGTTCATCTCTCCATCGTCATCAGACGCTGCCAGGCTGTCGGCGCTGAAGGAGCTCAGCAGCAAAGCTAAGAACAGGTTCAGCACCTGGAGGAGACAAAAGCAAATACCAGTGCTGATGTCCAGCACCACCGTCATCCCTGCAGGATGGAGCAGCAGCGATCTGTTGTGGTCACGGAGGAGACCCCTTTGTTGTGATTCCCCCCACCCATCCCCAAACTCTGGGGACTGCAGAGATGCCAACCCCATGCCTGGAGGACATGGACATGGTCCTCCTCAATCTTCCTCATGCCCTCAAGGTCACCTCCAGCTTCTTGCGTCCCCGCCCATTCGCAAGCAATACCAGTCATGGCTTCAGCCTCTCTCAAGCCACCAACCTTGTGGGTCCATCAACACGTCCCTCCTTTTGCTCTCATGGAGCTCTTCACCTGGCTGGTCCCCACGTGGGACTCCCCAAGTCTATGGTGTTTTTCCCCACCACCCATGACGATGCAATTCAGCTCCGTCTGCTGCCTATTGTCCCCCCAGCTGTGACTCTTCCTCTCCTCTTTGTTGCTTCTGGTAGCTCAGGTGTCCAGCAAGCTCCTGAGGGTCTCCAACACCCTGGAGTCACAAAGGAGCCCTGGCCACAGCCATAACCTCATCCCTTTCTACCTGAGACCTCTCTGCTCCACGGAGAGAGACCTTTCATCCCAGCACCAGTCAGCTCATAGGATCAAAAGGGAGCCTACGAGGAAGCTGGGGAAGGACTTCTTCCAAGGGCCTGGAGTGACAGGATAAGGGGAAACTGCTTTAAACTGGGAGGGGGCAGATTTATATTGGACATCAGGAAGAAATTCTTCATTATGTGGGTGGGGAGGCCCTGGCCCAGGTTGCCCAGGGAAGCGGTGGCTGCGCCATCCCTGGAGGTGTTTAAGGCCAGGTTGGATGGGGCTTGGAGCCCCCTGATCCAGTGGATGGGCTTTAAGGTCCCTTCCAACCCAAACCATTCCAGGATCCTACATAGCTCCAAGCACGAGATGTCTTCTGCTTCCCCTAGATCTCTCCTACTTCATCACACCCCAAACATGCCTGGATCCCAGTGCAGCCTCGCCCGGCACAGGAGGACTCACTGCATGCCAGGAACCCAGAGCAGCTCACGAGAAGAGGAGCCCAGGGGCTCTCCCTGGGCTGCGGGAGCATTGGCCGCACACAGACACGCTCTCGCTGCGCGGAGCGGCCGATGGGCCAAGCCCTCAGCTGTTGATGTTTGTGCCGTTTTGTGCCAGCAGCGCATCTGAGAAGGGAATTAGCTGCTCTCCAAGGTCACTGCTGTTTTTGCATGGCTCATACCATATGACTTAAACCGCATCTTTAAATAAATCCCCGCTATCCCACCAGTTTAATACTTAACGTTAAGTACCAATTACAGCTAATGGCTGCGATTGGCTCTGGCTTTTTTGGACAGGAGTCCGTTCCCTTGTCACCCGACTGACTTCCTCCCTTTTCCCTTAATAACCCCAAAGGAAATGCTCAAGGTGTCATTAACGGTAAAGGACGACCGGCTGTCGCTTTGTTCCTCTACAGGGGAAGAAACACACACACACCTCCCTGCGGCCGCGATGCTTGGGAGGCTGCGTGGGACAGGTTCCAAGACTCGGAAATACCAGAGACAAGGCTGGCAGAGAGGATGAAGAGGGCAAATATGGCTTTGTAGGTGGTTGTGCGCCGTGTTTCTCTACTTAGCTTTAAAGGAACACCATGCCGAGCACAAAGGGAGCTGCAAAGCTTGCCTGGAAAGCTGGGGTGCAATCTCAGGGAGGGCTGCTTCTGCCCCCACCAGCTGAAAAACTTACTGCCCCCCTGCCTTCTCCAGGAGAGTCTCCTGGAGGGGGATGGGCGTGCTGTCCTACTCCACAAATTGCCTCCACAAGAGGAAAGGTTCCTAGAGTCCTTTTTGGGGAGGGTCTCCATGGAGCCCCAGCTGTGACTCCCCCTCTCTAAGCTCCTGCAGGCTGTCCTGGAGATGCTCCTGCTGCTTACGGGTGGTTTTCAGCCTGGTTCATCATCACAATTCAAACGAACCTCCTCTTCCTGGAAAGGCAACGTTACAAACCCTTGCTGACTGCTGAGTGATGGGCAGCCCTGGGGGGACATGGAGCTGCTC
This sequence comes from Neomorphus geoffroyi, assembly GCA_033558235.1. Taxonomy (NCBI): domain Eukaryota; kingdom Metazoa; phylum Chordata; class Aves; order Cuculiformes; family Neomorphidae; genus Neomorphus; species Neomorphus geoffroyi. The sequence continues at coordinate 2,466,219 of JAUMJM010000037.1, forward strand.
CCCACCGCGAGGCGACACGTGCACGTCTGCCCAGCATCACCCGAGGACACGCTGGGGCGAGGTCTGCAGCCAGCACAGCTCTCCACGCTGCTCTGGGAGCCAGGTCAAAGCCCCAAACACCTCCCGTGAGCCAAGGAAGCCAAGCAGCACCCAAATCCCAACTTTCTGCCCTCAAAGTGCCCTCAAGCTGTCCTACCCCTGACCCAAGCCATGGGGTGGTCTGGGTTTCCTCGTGGGGCTGATTTCACCCCTCTGGAGGGCTGTGCCAGCTCAGGGCTGGAGCAGATACTCGAGAGGCTTCAGCAGCTCCCGTGGCAGATTGGTTTTCAAAGCAAATTCCAAAGGGCTTACACAACCCTGGCAAGTAATAGGAGCGACTCGGCAAGCCGCAGCGCTTCCCTCCCCTGCCTTGCTCCTCAAGAAGGGAGAGCAGGGCCCACGCGGGCTGGAAAACAAGCTTCCAAGCCACCAGCGAGAGGGTTACCAAGTTTAGAAAGGATTTCATGCTCGACTGGAACTTGCAGACCTGCGGCGCGGGCAGCAAGCAGCTCGGGTTAGCAGGGAGGGCAACGGGCAGGGAGAGAGGATGGTGGTGACCAGGGGGTTCATGAGGACCTGGGGGAAGGAGCTGTGTGCTACAGGGGTCACACATCCCTTGGATGTCGTCTGGAATATGATGAGGATCGGGGATGCTGGGGGTCTGCAAAAGCCTTCTGAGTGGATCTGCTCCCCAAAGCACCTGGGAGCAAAAGGCCATTCCCAGGGCGAGTTAGATATCTCCATCTCTTCTTGCAGGAGGGTGGGAAATGGGGAAGAAAAGCCTGGAAAGCCACATGGAGAAGAAAGGGTGACTTGAACCATAGAATCATAGGATGGTTTGGATTGGAAGGGACCTCAAAGCCCATCCAGTGCCAGCCCCTGCCATGGGCAGGGACACCTCCCACTGGATCAGGGGGCTCCAAGCCCCATCCAGCCTGGCCTTGAACACCTCCAGGTGAGAGGTGACCTCACCTTGAAGATTTGCTCCGGAGTTGCTCCTGCATCTGCCTAAAGCCTGTCGTTGAGTTGTCCATGCCTCAGTTTCCCCTTCTGATCCTGATCTAGTTTCAGCTGAAGGTCCCTCAGAAACTGCTTCTGACCCTGGTTTATGGAGAGGTGAGCACACAGGGCATCCCCACCGAGAGTATAAAGGAGGGAGGTCAACCTGTGCTCCTGTACAGCTCCAACAAGACCATGCCTACAGCCCTGTGGGTCAGCTGGGCTGGACAGCATCAGCCAGAGACCAAGGGCCAGAGGTGTCCCCACACCTTGACACCCTCCATCCTTGCCCCCACCTTTCATTGAGGGTCCACTCAAGCTCCAAGACTCACCACAAGGTTCCCGATGACCATAACCATCATGAAGACAATGAGACACATGGCTTGGCCGGCCACCTCCATGCAGTCCCACATGGTCTCAATCCACTCCCCACAGAGGATGCGGAAGACGATGAGGAAGGAGTGGAAGAAATCATGCATGTGCCAGCGGGGCAGCGTGCAGTCGAGGGAGATCTTGCACACGCATTCTATATAGCTCTTCCCAAAGAGCTGCATCCCCACCACGGCGAAGATGAAGACGATGATGGCCAGCACCAGCGTGAGGTTCCCCAGGGCGCCCACTGAGTTGCCAATGATCTTGATGAGCATGTTGAGCGTGGGCCAGGACTTGGCGAGTTTGAAAACCCTCAGCTGCCGGGAGCAAGGAGACAAGATGTTGATTGGCCTGGGGCTTTCGTTGCCACAAGGTGTCAGCAAGACTGTGAGGCTGGGATTAGACCTTCACGTGGCGGCTTTGTTAAGATAGGAAGGATTAAACACCCAACTGCTTTGTAAAGAGCAGAGTCCTGCGCTCCTAAATATTTAGCTCGACTGTCACATCTCATCTCAGTTTCCCCTCTTTCAGTTTAAATCTGTTCCCCCTCATCCCATCCCTGCCCTCCCTGATCCAGAGCCCCTCCCCAGCTTTCCTGGAGCCCCTTTCAGCACTGGAGGCTGCTCTGAGGTCTCCCCAGAGCCTTCTCTTCTCCAGGCTGAACAACCCCAACTTTCTCAGCCTCCTCGCAGCAGAGGGGCTCCAGCCCTTGGATCACCTCCGTGGCCTCCTCTGGACTCGCTCCAACAGTCCTTGCTGTGCTCAGAACTCCAGAATTGGACCCAGAGGCTCCAGGTGGGTTCTCACAAGAGTTCAACAGAGGGCCAGAATCCTTTCCCTTGCTCTGTTGGTCCCAGTGCCTTGGACACAGCCCAGAACACAGTTGGCAGGAGACCGAAGGAGCCATTATCCACCCCGGTGACCACTTCATACAAAACCTCCAGACACACCTTGCCCCCACCTCACCTACCAAGCGGAAGGAGCGGAGCACGGAGAGCCCTTGCACGTTGGCCAGGCCCAGCTCCACCAGGCTCAAGGTGACGATGATGCTGTCAAAGATGTTCCAGCCCTGCTGGAAATACTCGTAGGGGTCCAGGGCAATGAGCTTCAGAACCATCTCTGCCGTGAAGATCCCCGTAAAGACCTGTGGGAAACAGCACCCTGTTACTTTGCTTGAAAGCCAGTGCTGGCACTTGGTGTGGGGTGGCTGGCACCTCTCCTTTTTTCATAGAATGACCCAAGTTAGAGAGGACCCACAAGGATCATCAAGTTCAACTGTGGTTCCTTCCCTGCCCAGCACACCCCAACATTCACACTGTGGGACTGAGGGTGTTGGCCAAACCCTTCTGGAATATTGCCAGGCTGTGACTGCTTCCCTGGGAGCTGTTCCAGTGCTCCACCACCCTCTGGGGGAAGAACCTTTCCTCATGTCCAACCTAACCCTCCCTGGCACCTTCCTGCCATTCCCTGGGGTCCTGTCCTTGGTCACCAGAAAGGAGCTCAGCGCCTGCTCCTCCTCCTCCCCGTGTGAGGAAGCTGCAGAGAGCAATGAGGTCTCCCCTCGGTCTCCTCCAGACTGAACAGACCCAGTGCCTTCAGCCTCTCTTCAGCCTCACTTCCACTCTCAGCCCTTCCCCAGCTCCGTGCCCTCCTCTGGACACTCTCTAGTAGTTTTACATCGTTTTTATCCCATGGTGCCCGAAACTGCCCCCAGTGCTCGAGGTGGGGCTGCAAGAGCAGGACAATCTTCTCCTTCAACTGGCCGGGTCCAGTCCCAGTTGGGAACAAGGTTCCCAGCAGCTGCCCAGTGTGGCTTGTGAAGCCAGGCTGGGAATCCTGGCGCCTGATTGCTTCTGGAGAGACACAAAAGTGGGTGTTGGCAGGTGGAAATTAAAAATAAAAGCTTCAAAAATGAAAAAAAAAAGCAAAGCAAAGCAAAGCAAAGCAAAGCAAAGCAAAGCAAAGCAAAGCAAAGCAAAGAAAAGAAAAGAAAAGAAAAGAAAAGAAAAGAAAAGAAAAGAAAAGAAAAGAAAAGAAAAGAAAGAAAAGAAAAGATCCAAAGAGCCCCCTTCGAATGACCACTGCATCACTGAGATTCCCAGCATGGAGAACTGGGCTGCTACTGGGATGCTCCCTGCCCCTCCCTGAGCCCTGTGAAAGCTGAGCTGGCTTTTACACATTACTCTTTTCCCGGGACTACAACGGCGCTGTGCATTATCACATTACTGCGGGGTGAGATCAGCAATGTGACAATTAACGTCCCTGATGCAATCGCAGGACACGACAAGTGCTGAGGGGCTTTGCTGGCAAGCTTCACCCTGGATGTAGATCCTGTTGAGATGCACAGGTCTGTGTCTCCGCTTTGCCAGGAGACTTCTGCACCGTCATCCCAGGGGATGCTCCCCAACCTGCCTGGAGAAGTGAAGGCTCCAGGGAGACCTTAGAGCAGCCTCCCAGTACTGAAAGGGGCTCCGGGAAAGCTGGGAGGGGCTCTGGATCAGGGAGTGCAGGGAGAGGAGGAGGGGGAACGGTTTTCAGCTGAAAGAGGGGAGATTGAGGTGAGATCTTAGGGAGAAATGTTTGGCTGTGAGGGTGGGGAGGCCCTGGCCCAGGGTGCCCAGAGCAGTGGTGGCTGCCCCATCCCTGGAGGTGTTCCAGGCCAGGTTGGATGGGGCTTGGAGCCCCCTGATGCAGTGGGAGGTGTCCCTGCCCATGGCAGGGGGTGGCACTGGATGGGCTTTGAGGTCCCTTCCATCCCAAACCATTCCATGATTCTATGCCCCTTTGCATGCCAGCCCAGAAATGTCCCCTTTTCTGCTCTTGCCAGCAGGTCCCTCAGCTCTTCACGTACAGCCTGGCCCTCTTTCTCCCTGCCCGGAGACAGGCACAGGTGCTGCTGCTTTCATCTCAGGCAAAGCAGGTGATGTGGGGGAAAACCACGGCTCAGGGGGAGCCGCTTCTCCTGCTCCCATCCCTACCTGTCCTCCCCCAGCCAATCCCCCCCCAGTCCCACCAGTGCTGGGGTGTTCAAGCAGCCAGAAGTCGCTGCTGGCCCGGTGGAAAAGCCGGCGCTGCCTTTGCAGCGTGACTGTGTTTCGAGCAACAGCGATTAATCCCCTTGTATTTCCTGAATGAAACCAGAGACAAAGCAGCAATGTGCCCAGCGTCATCCTGCCCGCCCAGCTCTTGGGCACCAGCGTGTGTCACTCCAGTGCCCGCGCAGAGAGGCCCAGGCAGTGCTGGAGCTGGGCAAGAATCATAGAATCTCTTGGTTGGAAAAGCCCTTTGAGATCATCGAGTCCAACTGTCCCTGTCCACTACTGAACCAGCCCTGAGCACCTCATCCACCCGGCTTTTCAACCCCTCCAGGGATGGGGACTCCCCCACCTCCCTGCGCAGCCTCTGCCAGGGCCTGAGAGCCCTTTCAGTGAAGAAACCTTTCCCAATGTCCAATCTGACCCTGCCCTGGGGCAACTTGAGGCCATTTCCTCTCGTCCCATCCCCTGTCACCTGGGAGAAGAGCCCAGCCCCCACCTCCCCACCCCCTCCTTTCAGGCAGGTGTAGACAGCGATGAGGTCTCCCCTCAGCTTCCTCTTCTCCAGGACAAACAGCCCCAGGTCCCTCAGCCCTCACGACCCTTGTTCAAGGTGGCAGAAGAGGAGACAGCAAGCCCTCCTGTCCCTTAGCTGCATTTCCTGAGCTACCAGGGGCCTTCTGGACCTCCATCCAGGTGAAATCCATTTACTCTGAACCCCAAGGAGAAGCACCCACAACTTCTAAATATGCCCATGAAATCAGGACAGCCCAGATTTCAGCAGGAAAAGCCCCAATTATTTTTAGTGCTGTTGCCTCCTGCTCTGTGAGGACCGGTTTGTTCCAAGCATCTGAATTGGCCCCTGCTCTGCCAAAGACACCCAGCATCACAAGGACACTGTGGTGACATCCAGGGCTGGTGGCAACCTGTGCCTGATGCTGGGTCGCAATATAGAAGCTGGCTCAGGGCAACCCTGCGAGGTCACGGCCACTTTGGCATCACCGAGATGCACCAAGCAAGATAGAAACCAGAGAAGAGAGGTAGCAGGGAAGATGGAACCCAACTCAGTGTCACTTCCCTTGATCGCAGGAGCCTGAGCCACCACAGGGGTGTTGTGATCAGACCCACCACCCCACTGAGAGCACCTTCTCTGCAGCTGGGATGTGTTTCCAGGCATGTGTGCATGCTCTTCAGGTAACACAGTGGCAGCAGAGGGGATCTGCCCACCGCGGTGGGTGGGATGGGTCTGGACAAGGAAGGACAGGACACTCGTAGCTGCCTACCAGGTTCCCCACACTCAGCACATTCTCGAACTCCTCTGTCATGGGGTAATGCTCCATGGCCATGAAGAGTGTGTTGAGCACGATGCAGATGGTGATGCCCAGGTCCACAAAGGGGTCCATCACCACCAGCTTGACAAATTCCTTCAGCTTCACCCACAGCGGGCAGCAGTTCCAGACCAGGAACATGTGGGCAAATTTGTACCACCAGGATGGGCACTTCTGGTGAGCTTCCTCCAGCTCTGAGGGCAAGAAGGAAACATGACATCAGAGTAGGCTTCTCCGGTCCTCCTCCAGGTGGGCTAAGTGCTAACCCCCCTAGAAGAGACCTCTCCTGAGGTTCTGAACCAGACCTAGACCATCTATGAGTTTAACATGGGGGGTAAAGGGAAGAGCCTTCCCATGCCCAGGGATGTGTTGCACACCTTACCCCCCAAAACCAGAGAGGGAGGGAGAGGCAGATTAGTCAAGCAACTGTGGGTCCAATCTTGGTCTCAGCACCTGGGTGGGATTTGAGGTGTCCCTACCATGCTGAGACTGCAGGGACACCCAAGGGAACTGCTCCAGCGTGGCTGCAGGGCTTGGTGCCCATTCCCAGAGTTGAGAAACCTCTTATTGCTAAGATTGAGGTGAGAGCTCTTGACTCAACAGCTCTTGGTTGACTCTGGAGGTTGTATTGTTGCCTCCAAGCACCATTCTAGTGAGTTGGGATGAAACCCCTTTCTTGAACATAGCTGCAGTGCACTGAGCCCACACGGAGACCTCAGATTCAGACTCATCCCTCCCATGGGGCTGGAGATGCAGGGCAGCTGCTGTCACTGGTGTTTGCTGAGCACCCCGAGCCCACCAACACGCAACAACTGGGCTAAAACTGGTGTGCTCAGTTATCACCCAGGCTAGGGAAGGACGTACCTTCCACAGCGTTGGAGATGACACTGATGGCACTCGCCGTCCTCTTCTCCAGGCCTGGCCCGTCTTGGTTGCCTACAGTGAGATGGTTGTGGTCCGATTTCTCTGGCTCCTTGGCCGGGTTGAACTAGAAGGAAAGGAGGCGACAGGGGATGAAAGTGTAGAGTGCTGCAGGCTCTTTAATGCACTTAAAGATAGAGCAGGTCATGGTCCGAAGAGACCTTGGAGTACACCATGGGAACTACAGGTGGGCTGCAGCAAGGATGCCCCATCCCTGGAGGTGTCCAAGGCCAGGTTGGATTGGGTTTTGAGCCTCCTGATCCAGTGGGAGGTGTCCCTGGCCATGGCAGGGGTTTGGAACTGGGTGGGCTTTGAGGCCCCTTCCAACCCAAACCATCCCATGACTCTATGACCCAACCCTGAAGAAGTTGGGCACAAGCCTGTCCCTCCACTGGGGTTTATTGGGTGAGCACCTAAGGAACAGCAGACAGAGCCGAGCACGTACGTCAATCACCGTTGCGGATCGCTGCAGCACGACCTTGGGGACCACTTGCCCGTTGCAGTCCTTTGCCTTCTCCTGGTCACTGTTCAGGTCTGAGTTGTGCTCCTTCTCGGCCAGGCTGCTGGGCAGGGATCCGCTGCTGGATTTCCGCTCCTGCAACTGCACCAACCCACGTTCCCATCACCCTCGTGTCCGTGGCCATCGGGGGCTTCCCGCAATCACTGCGGGGCACCAGGCTAAGGAGGAGCATCCAAAGTCTGCTGCTGCAGGACCTGGGCAGCAAACTCGGACCCTCAAGAGCAACAACATCACGGAGAAGCTGAACAGCGCGTGCCTGAGGTTGCAAGCCTTTCCTTTTTGCTCGCATCCCCCGCTGCACGGGGGCAGCAGCATCAGATCTGTTCCGATTCGGTCAGGGTGAATAATTCATAAGGACAAAACTCTGCCAACCCTCTAATTTCTGCCTTGCAGGAAATGTTAATGTTTGAAATGTGCTTTCATCCCAAAGGGGAAAGAAGCAAAGTCTTCAAGGCTCTTCCTGAAGTGCAATGTGCAAAATGTTTGGACTTGCACTCAGTTTATGAACATCTGCGTCAGAATTTAACATTCTTTCCTGAATGTTGTTTTATTAAGCTTTTGTTTGCACGTGCAATGGTTTCATGATTGTGTTTTTTTTCCTTTTCTGCTGGTGATATTAATATTTGAAGGGCACCGCGCCCTCCAGTAGCACCGAGGATGCCACAGCAGAGCAGGGACCTCTCTGTTCCCACTGCACTTCGAGAGGCAGCACAGTTTCTGCACTTGGTTGCTGGATATTAAATGGATCCCTCGCTCTCAGCTTGATTCCCTCCATCTTCTCCATTTCTATAGGTGACAATAAATGAGCATCACAGCTTAATCGGTTGGAGCGAGTCCAGAGGAGGCCACGGAGCTGATCCAAGGGCTGGAGCCCCTCTGCTGTGAGGAGGCTGAGAGAGTTGGGGTTGTTCAGCCTGGAGAGGAGAAGGCTCTGGGGAGACCTTAGAGCAGCTCCCAGGGCTGAAAGGGCTCCAGGAAAGCTGGGGAGGGGCTTTGTCCAAGGGCCTGGAGTGACAGGATGAGGGGGAACGGCTTTGAATTGGAAGAGGGGAGATTTAGATTGGAAATTCTTCATGATGAGGGTGGGGAGACCCTTGGACAGGGAAGCGGTGGCTGCCCCATCCCTGGAGGTGTTCCAGGCCAGGTTGGATGGGGCTTGGAGCCCCCTGGTGCAGTGGGAGGTGTCCCTGCCCATGGCAGGGGTGGCACTGGATGGGCTTTGAGGTCCCTTCCAACCCAACCCATTCCAGGATTCTGTGATTATCAAAGCCTTTGGCCAACTCACTGCTTAACTTGCTGAGGGAAAACCAGCCACAGCACCAGCTTTGTGCTCAGCCCCAGAGCCCCCTTGGGCAGGGCAAGACTTGCTTAGACCCATCTTGCAAACAGCGGCAGCCAGATAAGGGGTGGCCACTTCCTCCGAGGAGGACGTTGCGGCACAGACAAGCACTGAGACAGAGGCTCTAGAGAGAGGAAACCCCTGGTTTGTGTCTCTGTGTGCGAGGAAGCTGGTCTTTTGCCCAGATTAACAGATTTGCAGGGATGGCTCCTGCGGATGTTTCTAACATAGACCAAAATGATTAGAGATGGAAAACAGCTGGGCCAGCAGCATTAGACATCACTGAAGCTTTTATCTACATTTTTATAGGCATATTATGCTGCAAAGAGGCTCCTAAGGACCAGAAAGTGGCTATGGTGACACCTCAGGACTGCAATGGAGCAGATGGGTGGAAATCAGGCAGCTCCAGCCACCATCTGGCAGCTTGGACATCAGTGCAAACCCTCTGCAGCATCAGGCATGAGGATCTGCTCCTGTGCTGAGGGACAGCAGCGAGGCCAGACCCCAGGAGCTGCACCTTGGCTCCTGCAGGGACACCAGGACCTCCCTGGGTGCACACAGGGTCTCTCAAGCCCTCTCTGCTCTTTCCAGTCTCGAACAAAAGCAAATTGTTTGCGAGTGCATTCAGCTTTGCATCTGCCCTGGCTTCCTCGAGTGCTTCTTCTGTGTCCTGGCCATGATCTGCCCGTGCAGGCTCTCTGCCAGCTTTCCTGCTCTTGATATGCTGCAGGAAGAGATATCATTAGACCTGGTGCCTTTAATGCCTTGTTTCTCATCTCCTCCTTTCAAGCAGTGCTGCACCTCTCTGCTCAACCTCTCTGCTGCCTCCCAGTGCTCCCTGGGCTGGTGTTTGGATGTCATAATTACGTCTTTTCAACCTTACTTTCTCCCCCACCCATGATAGGATCTCAAATTTTTGATTCAGCTGTGACCCTCAAAATAGTTAATTATTATCTTTGCTTAATAGGGACCTCTTGGATTTTACATAAATGGAGGCACCACCACACTTGTCGCTGCCTCCCCCTTTATCCCCTCTGTTCCTAAGGTCCCACATTTTGATCTCCAATGTTTTTTCTACCAACCATCTTCTCTTGCTCCTCCTGCTGCTTCTTCAGCTGCTCCATGAGCTGCTGAAATTCCTCCTCCTTCTGCTGCTCCTCCAGCATGGTGGCATCATTTTGTTCTGCGTAGGCCATGGCGACCACCGCGAGGATGAGGTTGATGAGGTAAAAGGAACCAAGAAATATAACCACCACGAAGAAGATCATGTATGTTTTCCCGGCTGCACGCAGCGTCTGTGGAAAGAGGAGGCACAGGCTGTCAAACCACCTCAGCGGGGTTTGGTGATGCCTCCAACAAAAGGCCTTGCACCAGGGCACCCTCCCATTCATGGTAGAAATACAGTAGACAAGATAAGGAAGGTATTTTGCATGATGAGGGTGGCGAAACACAAGCACAGGTTGCCCAGAGAGGTGGTGGATGCCCCATCCCTAGAAATACTCAAGGTCAGGTTGGATGGGGCTCTGAGCAACTTGAGGTAGTTGAAGATAACCCTGCTGATGCCTTGATTGTGGCACTTCGGGAGATGGTTTAGTCGGCACGGTGGTGTTGGGCTGATGGTTGGACTGGGTGAGCTTAGAGAGCTTCTCCAACCTTAATAATTCCGTGATTCTGCTCATGCAGGGGCTTGGACTGGACGGCCTTTAAAGGTCCCTTCCAACCTAAATCATTGCATGATTCTATGATTTGCACAAGGATAAAAATTCGGTACCTACCAGCTGGAAGAGGTTCTCCCAGTAGTCCTGTGTCATGAGGCGAAAGAGGGCCAGGAAAGCCCAGCTGAAGGTGTCGTAGCTGGTGTAGCCGTAGTTTGGGTTCCTCCCTGCCTTCATGCACTGGTATCCTTCAGGGCACTTCCTACCAAAGGAGCCACGGGGGCAGCCGTTGTGAGCCCCTGGCGCTGCCCCTTCTGCACCCTCAGCAAAATGCTCCCCCCCTGGAAGATCTGAGATGCTTCAGCAGAACCTCCCCACCTGGTGATACGGCTGGGATGCCTGGATCGATACCTTCTCCCCCCAAAGCTCCTACAGTAAGGATGCCCAAACTGATACCCCCAAAAGTTGGGATTCTCAGACCATTCACCTGATTCTGTCCCATCCCAAGCGTCAGTGGTCCCAAAGGCTGCGCTGGCTGCCTCATCCCCTCCCAGGGAGGACACTGGCCACCAGCACAAGCAGCACTCACCCAGCGTCACTGCTGTTCCCGCAGAGCAGGGCATCGAGCGCTCCATCCAGAAAGTAGAAATTGGCTTCGCAGTTGGGGAAAGAGCAAGACATGAAAAAGAAAAAGACAAAAAGAAAAAATACAAACATTGATTTTCAAATTCTTGGCAGCTCCTCAATGTCAGGGAGATTCCCTGAAAGCCAGCGCCGGGCACTGGGTCATCTCCTCTCAGCTGACTTTGCTGTTTGCATTGAACTACTTGGCACCAGCTCAGAGGGCTCATGGCATTGTTTCACCGACCCAACTAGATGGCTCCCAAGCCCAGTTGGCCAGGGTCAGGCATCCAGGGAGGGTGGGTTAACGTGTGGGCAAAGGACTGGGACTTGACTTTGGGCAGGATGATCTTAGAGGTCTTTTCCAACCTAAATGATTCTACAATTCTATGGCTTTTGCTGGGAAAACATTAAAAATAGCAGGGTATTCCCAGGATGGACCAGTCACTGGGTCCCCAGAAAGCCTGGGGGAACTCTCTGCTACTGCTCCACGGCTATCGACATCCTCCTGCAGCTCCCATTCCCACCAGCCCCTAGCTGGTGGGGAAACCCACCTTCTGCTGGACCAGAGGTCCTTAAAGATGCTCCTTACAACTTGAGCACAGACCCAGAGCCACAGGAGCTGCCAAGCAGTGCCACCTGTGGGGGCACATAGATGGGCACCTAGAGACCCCCCAAACCAGGACATGGCAGAGGGCAGCTCCCTTCCAGGAGCCACACAGGGATTTCTGGAGCTTCCTGAAAGCATCCCCGGCTGTGCCTGGCTTCTTGCCACCAGGCTTTTATTTAATGTACGTGGTGTCATCGAGGAGACGTCCCGCTTGTGAAACACCAGGAGAGATGTTTTTGGCCAGGCCCCAAGAGCCGTTAACCTGAACGCGCGGCCGCGGGGCGCTGTTGGCATTTGCTCTGCACTCATTAGATCCTATAGATTGAATTTGCACCCCTACCAAGAAGCCTTCCTGTAATTAATGCCAGAGCTGCTCGTACAGTTGGGCAAAGCAGCTCAGTTGAGATGTAACCCGACCTTCTGCTGAGCGCCCTGATTGAGACGCAAACCACCCCTGTGGAACATCGCGCCACCGTGCAGATCTGTCAGGCACATTTTCTGAGATAGTTACCTTTTCATGGAGTTTAAAAACCCCAAATCAAAGAACAAACAACAAACCCACTGCACTTTTTTTGGGCGAAACTTGTTTCAAAGAAGTGGTAGGAAAGTAGCAAACTTGGAGACCTGTTCAAGGACCCGTGCTTGATCCCACCTTTCCCTCCTTCCCATCCTTCCAGCTTCTCAGTACAAGAAAGACATTGAGAGGTGGCATCGTGTCCAGAGAAAGGGAATGGAGCTGGGGAAGGGGCTGGAGCCCAGGGGTTCTGGGAGCAGCTGAAGGACCTGGGGCTGTTCAGTCTGGAGAAGAGGAGGCTGAGGGGAGACCTCATTGCTCTCTGCAGCTCCTGGAAAGGAGGTTGTAGCGAGGTGGATGCTGGTCTCTTCTCCCAAGTAACAAGTGATGGGATATGAGAGGAACTGGCCTCAAGTTGCACCAGGGGAGGATTAGATTGGATACTAGGGAAGATTTCATTACCAAAACAGCAGTGAAGCTTTGGCAGAGGCTGCCCAGGGCAGTGGTGGAGTCTCCATCCCTGGAGGGGTTCAAACAACGTGTGGCCGTGGCACTATGGGACATGGTTTAGCAGGCACGGTGGGATTGGCTCATGATTGGACTGGATGAGCTTAGAGGTCTTTCCTAACTTCAATGATTCTATGATCCTCTTGTCTGTCAATGTGCCGCGTGCCTGCGTGCAATGCTCACTGGACCCAGCAGTTCTTGGGGAAGGACCCAGCTCTGCTGCAGCAGTGGAAGTGGGCAGAGAATTGTCATTTCTGTGTCCGTCCCTCTGGTTTTCCACCCAAAGTTCCACTTGCTCCTGGAGGGCTTGGACTCCCTGCTGTGAGCAGCCAGACAGGGCTGTTCACCAGTGCCCATCCCGATGGGGAGACTGTGCCCTCATGAGCAAGTGGAAGAGATGGAGTCATTGGTTTGACCAGGTGAAACCTGTTTGGGGAGTTTAGTTTGCCCAGATGGACTGCATTTTCCTTGGCAAAGTGGACTTTGTCCTTCCTGTGAGGACACACAACCCCTTTTTCACCCACATCTCCCTGCAAAACATCTTGGCAGGAAGATTTGTGCAACCAAACCATCTTGGTCAGACAGAGGAAGAGCAAGGAAAGTGAGGAGCAAAGCAGGATGATGGGTCAATGGAGAAGGGAATACGTGGACATTTACCTTCATTGTTGATGTAAGCTTCAAAATCAAAGGTGTTGTTGCTGGTGAAGTTGCCGGTGAAGTTGCCAGTGAAATTATCAGTGAAGTTGCCGTAGAGCGTTGCGTTGGCCAATGTGTCGTTGTCCAGCCACAAATCCTCCAGCAGGGTGTTGTTGGGGGGCGGCCACCGCACGCACTTCTGCCGGAGGTTGCCCATGAAGAGCTGGAGGCCGATGAGGGCGAACACGCTCAAGCAGAAGACGGTGAGGATCATGACGTCTGAGAGTTTCTTCACCGACTGGATCAGAGCCCCAACAATTGTCTTCAGCCCTAGGGGGAGGCATCACCGCTGAGCTAATCACTCGTTTGCTAATTATGGAGAACATATTACGGCGTTTCTAAGAAGTGCTAGATCTTGTTGGAGATATGGTACCACCAAGTTCACCCCATATGCTCAAACTCTGCCCCACGCTGCGTCCCAGTTGCCCACACATTGCTGGGTGGCATAAACCCTTCTGCAAAAACTGTGCCCCTTGGACAAGTGCCAGTCAAGCCTCTTCATGTTGGTTTAACCTGGGCATCACAAGCCAAAGCCCAGCCCAGCCTGGCAGCCAGCAATTCCTTGTGGCTTTATGTTTTCCCCAAACACCAAAATATGGTCTTTTTTGGCCCCAAAACATCACACCTCTTCTCTGTGGCACATGGGAAAGCCGTTAGCCAGCCCTGCTGGAAGATGCTGAGTACTGCTCTCATCTCCCCTAAAGCCTCCATGGTCCAACACCCTCATGTGCTGCTGTCCCATGGGTGGTTGGGAGCCCCAGCTTGATCCTTTCGAGCTGGAGGAACCCCAATGCATCCAAACAGAGGTGACGAAGCCACATTTGCGTTAAGCATCAGGATTAACTCCTCTCTATCCCCCAGCATCGCTGTTTCTTCCACCAAGGAGGCTTGGCTACAGATCTTTGGCCGGCTTTTGGCATGGACTATATTGTTCCCATTACCTAAGGTCTACCTGGATGACGGGTGATGCTGGGATACCCTGGCATTCACCTTACAAGCAGATCTAAGCACAGGGTGTTCTCACATGAAGGCAGTTCTCCAAAGACACATGATTTTTAGTCCTGTCATCATGCCAGATCCTTCTCCAAACTATTTAGGTGAAACCCTGTTCTCTCTAGGTTGGGAAACTGCTGAGGACAGCAGCCATAAACCAGCTTATTTTTGCAATTGCTATTTCTGCAAAGCCTCCTGGGGGGATGTCGTTCCAGAAAGAAGCAGCAGCTTATGTTTTGCTAAATGCAATTTTTAGCCTGTTTGATGAAGGCAAAGAACTGTTTGAACATGAATCTTAAAGATCAGGAAACTGCAGGGACATGAGAATTTATTCGCTAGAAGAAATTATTGTTTTCAGTTCAACCCCGTGAAGCTCCAAGCTTGGGGAGGAGCAGCTGGAGAGCTGCCTGCTGGAAAAGGACCTGGGGGTGTTGGTTGACAGCGGCTGAACATGAGCCAGCAGTGGCCCAGGGGGCCAAGAAGGCCACCAGCCTCCTGGCTTGGCTCAGCCATGGGGTGGCAGCAGGGGCAGGGAAGGGATCGGCCCCTGCACTCGGTGCTGCTGAGGCCGCACCTCGAATCCTGGGTTCAGTTTTGGGCCCCTCACTCCAAGAAGGACCCTGAGGGGCTGGAGCGCGTCCAGAGAAGGGACCGGAGCTGGGGAAGGGGCTGGAGAACAAGGGTTGTGAGGAGCGGCTGAGGGACCTGGGGCTGTTTATCCTGGAGAAGAGGAGCTGAGGGGAGACCTCATCCCTGTCTACAACTGCCTGAAAGGAGGGGGTGGGGAGGTGGGGGGTGGGCTCTTCTCCCAGGTGACGGGGGATGGGATGAGAGGAAATGGCCTCAAGTTGCCCCAGGGCAGGGTCAGATTGGACATCAGGAAAAATGTCTTTACTGAAAGAACGGCGAAGCCCTGGCAGAGGCTGCGCAGGGCAGTGGTGGAGTCTCCATCCCTGGAAGGGTTCAAACAATGTGTGGATGTGGCGCTTTGGGACATGGTTTAGTTGGGATGGTGGGGTTGGACTGATGGTTGGACTGGATGAGCTGAGAGGTCTTTTCCAACCTTGATGATTCGTGCGTCTTCAAGGGTCTTGACCTATAATTTCTGTGGTATCAAAGCTGGGTATTGAAATGGTACCAAACTGGGGAAAAAGCCACCAGAGGCATTTGGTAACACGATCCTAACATGGCCAGCTGGATATTTGGGGTGGTGTTAAACACTTGCCACGTGGCTCTTGCGCTAATACCCATTAAATGTCTCAGCCCTAGCAGCAGGGCAATCAGCTGTGGGGAGAAAACTGAATTTCTGGCTCCAAGGACCAGCTTGTTGGTTAATTAGAAACATAAAGGTGACGTGAGCACCATCCCAGCTGATGCATCTTCAAAGAGCCCTAAACCCACCATAATTAGCTTTCCCTGGCCAAACCACCAGGTAAGCTCAGCTAATTTAGAGATGTAAAAATCAGCAGGATCTGACCCCAAAGCTGATTTATAATGTGGAAAATTGGTTTTAAGTATTGAATATCTTTTTTCTCCTCTTTTCTATTAGAGCTGCTGAAAGAACTAAAAGGAATTGCTTTGAGCTGTGGGGAAACCTGAGCTCAAGGAAGGGGAAAATGGGGAGAAAAGGTCCCTTCTTTAAGTCCCACCTGGTATCACGGTGATGGTTTTCAAGGCACGGAGGACGCGGAAGGTCCGGAGAGCTGAGATGTTGCCCAGGTCCACAAACTCAGTGATGTAGCTGCAGGACAGGAGAAGGAGAGGGCTTGAAGGACTCTGCTGGGCATCCACTCCCTTGTTTCTGAGCCCTCCTCCCCAAGGTCCTCTCCACCCCCCGGGGTGCAGTGGCCAGACCTTCTGTCCTCCTCTCATCCCTCCAAACTCACGCCATGGAGATGACCATGAAGTCCAGCCAGTTCCACGGGTCACGCAGGAATGTGAAGTCATCGATGCAGAAGCCTCTCGACAGTATCTTGACGAGGGATTCGAAGGTGTATATCCCAGTGAAGGCGTATCTGAAACGGGAGTGGTGACGCAAGACGCTCACCCACGTCCGAGGGCCAGCTCAGGGTGAGGTTCTCTCCGCGTCTGCCAGTGTGACCATCCTGGGGATCTGAGTTTGTGGGCTCATGGTCACAGATTGCTGGGTTCTTGGGGTGTCTCAGCACTGGGGGAGGTTTTCACCTAACCTCATCAGGCAAGTTGGGACTTTTGAGGTACCATCCCCTTTGGAGATTGTTCTGCAACCCCTTTGATCCCTGCTGATGTCTCACATCACCCCACTCACTGGAAAACTCTGCTGAGATCAGACTGTGCAGAACCAGAGCAGAAAATGCTGGATTTCCCCCTTCCCACCTGGAGACGGTTGTCCACACTCCTTGGACTGGTGGATCTGCTCAGCCTCTCCAAACCATCGCTGCTGACTCAACCCAACCTGCTCTGTGGTGGTCTCCTGTCACAGGGACCTCACCAGATTTTGGGCAGCTCTGAAACACTCCCACTCTTTGCAATGCTTAATGCAGAATGCAGATGTCCCTTCTGAGATCCAGAGGGCCACCAGCATCTCCCAGTGACACCTCTCCTCCTCTGAAGGGTGCCTGGGACCCAACACCTCTCTCTCAGCCTTGGTCCTGTCCATCCTGAGGGTGGCCAGGTAGGAACAGCCTCCATGGCTGGGGGAGGGTGCAGGAGGCAGGGACTTACTCCACGTTCTTGGACCACGCCGGGGGGTTGCTCATCGTCATAAACACGCAGTTGGTTAAAATGGTGATCATGATGAACATGCTGAATAATTTAAAACCCAGTCAAGGAGCAATGCCGTGGCTGTTGCCTAGATCCCCTCTTCACATGGTTAGGAAACCAAGCATCCCTGCTCCTCTTGTTCCTGGCTCTCACCTTGTTCCCATGCCCTGACCTGCTCCTCCTGCAGGTCTCTCTCATCTCACATCCATGGTCCTGGCCCCTGACCTCCCTTCCTGGTCCCCTCCCCATCTCCATGGCGCTGGATCTGCCTCCCTTCTTGTCCCCTATGCTCCTTCCTCTCCATTACCCCAGGATTTGTCTGATCCCTCTACCACAGTCACTCCCTCTTTTTCCTCTTGGCCACCAACCCCTGCTGCCACCAGAGCTGGCATCACTTCCCACCCATCCTGTGCCCTTTTTGCTCTTGGGGTCCTTTCTTATCTCTCCCTCTCTGCTTCTCTCAAACCAAAAGCCTCAGCACTGCCTAAGTTGCCTCCTTCCCTGTACCCCAGTGTCCTGGTTCCTCTGCCTCCCCTCTCCCAGAGCATCCTTCGAGCTCCTCGGTTCACCCACTTCCCAGATAGGACAGGATCTCCTGACCTGTAGACATTTCCCTTCCTTTCCAAGACCTTGAACATCTTCCTAGGAAGCTCCATCACTCGAGTTTCTTCCCTTCTCCCATCAAGACTGAGCTCCTGTTACCCCTAAGGTGCCCAAAGCATTTGGGAAGCCACTCCTTGGGAATGGACCAAAGCTCTAGGATGGTTGGGCAGTGGGTCTTGGCCATG
This sequence comes from Neomorphus geoffroyi, assembly GCA_033558235.1. Taxonomy (NCBI): domain Eukaryota; kingdom Metazoa; phylum Chordata; class Aves; order Cuculiformes; family Neomorphidae; genus Neomorphus; species Neomorphus geoffroyi. Next base: position 2,483,898 of record JAUMJM010000037.1, read on the forward strand.
GTAGGAGCCAGTCCAGGAGATTTGCTCACCACACCATGACTAAAAACTTCTCCCAGCTCTGTCCCAGGGCTCTTTGTTTGCACTCTGAGCATCAGGGTTTGATCTGGCAATGGAGCAGCATCACTGCAGGCAAGGATATGAATGGATAAGCACTTTGATGGCTCCTCTGCGGATGGGGTGGAAGGGTCCCAGCATGTAGAGGGCAGGGGTTGCCGAAAAGCGGAAGATGGACTTCCCTTTGTTGAGGACTATGAACGTCTGTGGAGAAAAGAGATGGGTTAGCCCTTCTGCACCCCCAAAACACCCATGGATCAGCTGCTGCCATTAGAGGTGAGACCTCTACGCATGCTTTGGATCTCCAAAGGCTCAGGACCTGGCCAAGGAACAGATGCTGTGCTGTGGAGGAGAAGCAATCGCAGCAATATGGGGCTGTGGATCACCAAGATGGGCTCAGATCAGACTCTGGGGCACGGGGGAAAGAAGGAGAGGTCCATGCTTTGGTCATTTTCTTTGGGTTTACATCTAATGCCAGGTCTACCCATAGGCTCAGCCCTGCTCCTCACCTTCTTATCCTTGTAGAAAGGGTCCAGGTCCTCCAGGGGGGTTCCGATGAGCTCCAGTGGGGGGTCACCATAGATGAGGGGCAGGTTCTTGCCAGCTTCCAGGTCACTGCTGGGCTTGAGCTCCTCTTCCTCGGGCAGCTCCACTTGCTGCTTCTTTATCTTGAGTGCCTCTGCCTCGGCGATGCGCTGCTCGATGGCAGCCAGCGAGGCGGGGGTGAAGGGGCGGAGGTTCTCGGGGCCCGGGATGTGCGGCAGGCCGGCCATCCTCTCATTCTGCTTCCGGGACGCCCGCGCCCAGCCTGCTGGGGAGAAGGGGGATGAGAAAACAATGCTGCCAAGTGTCATTTTGGGGTATTTTTGCTCAGCCCTCAAAGTCAGGCGGCAGCAGGAGCTCCGTGGGGTTTTGCAAATGATTTATGGCAGAAATATTGTACCATGGAATGTGTTGGGTTGGAAGGGACCTCAAAGCCCATCCAGTTCCAACCCCTGCCATGGGCAGGGACACCTCCCACTGCATCAGGGGGCTCCAAGCCCCATCCAACCTGGCCTGGAACACCTCCAGGGATGGGGCAGCCACCTCTGCTCTGGGCACCCTGGGCCAGGGCCTCCCCACCCTCACAGCAAAGCATTTCTTCCTGATATCTCATCTCAGTCTCCCCTCTTTCATCTTAAAATTGTTCCCTCTCAACCTATCTCTGCACTCCCTGATAAAGACCTCCCCCCCAAACTTGCAAGAGAGATTTTTATACATAGATCATAGAATCAGGGAATGGGTTGGGTTGGAAGGGACCTTAAAGCCCAGCCAGTTCCAACCCCTGTCATGGGCAGGGACACCTCCCGCTAGAGGATGGCTTGCAGATGGAGCATCCCATGTGCTCCTTCTCCTTCCAGATGCCCATTCTGCCTCCTATCAAACAGCACCATCATGTTGGACCTTCCCCAGGGCACTGCATGTGCTGAGTGACCTTTGTCCCTGGCACCAGCCGGTCGTTGTCACACATGCAATTCCACAACCTCGACAGGGTTGTTCAATAAAGGAAAACAGCTTGGGCACCGCTCCACCTGTCTCCCCTTTGCAATGTGCTGCAAGGCATCGGCAGCTTTCCCCCTGCACCCTGTGCAACCAGAGCGCTGTGCTCAAAGCAAGAGGTTCCTCAACCAGAGGAGCTTGGTCCTGCAGAGTCAGTGGCCGTTACAGCGCCCGTCCATAGGAAACATGAGCGACCTGTGGTGCTGGATGGCTCTGCTCCCAAAAGGAAGGGGATAAAGGACTATCTTGAGCCAAAAAACAAGGCAGTAAAGGTACTTTCTAACGTTACAGAGATCATTGAATGCCCTGAGTTGGAAAGGACCCCCAAGGATCATTGAGTCCAACTCCTGTCAAAGATCGGGATGACTTCCCAGACAGGAATAGGATGGACCACTGGGGAGAGATAAGTGTGGCTCCACTGAGCAGCAGAACAACAATAACTGTTGGAGAGAGCAAAGCTGGGAAGAGATGGGTGGTTGCACCTAGAGGAACAGGCTACCTGTCCCGAGTGGGGCCAAACCCCTGGGATAAGGGGAGACCTCATTGCTCTCTGCAGCTTTCTCACAAGGAGAGGAGAAGGAGCAGGCGCTGAGCTCTTCTCTCTGGTGCCCAAGGACAGGACCCCAGGGAATGGCAGGAAGATGCCAGGGGAGGGTGAGGTTGGACATGAGGAGAGGGTTCTTCCCCCAGAGGGTGGTGGAGCACTGGAACAGCTCCCAGGGAAGCAGTCACAGCCTGACAATATTCCAGAAGCCTTTGGCCAATGCCCTCAGTCCCACGGTGTGAATGTTGGGGTGTCCTGTGCAGGGATGCAGGGACAGGAGTTGGACTTGATGGTCCTTGTGGATCTTCTCCAACTCAGGTCATTCTATGATTCTATGAAATACCCGACTTCCTGGATACCAGAAAGGTTCTTGTTTTGAGTCGCCTTGCCTTGGCTTCTTCTCAATACCCATTCAATCCATTGACACAGCCTGGTGTCAGAGACGAGCCCGCGACACCTTAACACTCCACCTTGCTTTGCAGGGATGCTGGGATAGACACTCCTCTGCGCCTCAGCCTCCCCAAAACAAGCATCCCGGGGGCGAGATATGACTCCACTGTGCACCAAAACTTCACACGATGCTGCTGAGCACCTGCCCCTGAAAAAGCTTTAGGATCAATACTTCTCATGGCCCCAGCCCTGCCACGCAGAGAGCTGAAAACCTTCAACCCTTTGTAATTAAGAACTGGGTGTTCATAGCCCTGATAGACTCCGAGTGCATGACGGTATCAACGTGTTCCTATGGTGATTATAGAACCAACTGCTAAAAGCAAGGCACAGGGAGGTATTGATTTCACCAGCGCAGGAGAACTGCATTTAAGGACCCATCCCACCCCCTTGCTCTCGCTGCTGGGTTGAATCTCAGTGTGCACGACGGATTTTCTTCTGCTGGGGCAGCCGATCCCCACAACAGCTCAGTGTTGGGGGGGTGTTGCTGCTCACCCTCCATCACAGCCAGCCTCGGGGATGGAGCAGGGACCAACCCCCAGCTACAGCATCTCTTGGGCAGAAACACCTTCACTGCAATGCCCAGGCAGCTCCTACCTGGCTCCAGCACCAGGGCTTTGATGCACATTCAAAATGCAGCTGGTAGAGGCATGGGAGCAACTTGATGCCTTTGGGAACAGGGCAACCTTTAGAAAAATTAAGTGGCACAAGCACCTATTTTCATATTTAAGCCTGTTTTAGAAGAGGGAGAGTTGTGTCTTTGCTGAACAAGGTTATCTAATAAGATAAAACGAGTCACATCACTGCAAAGTGGGATCTGGCACTGCCCACAACCCAGCTTGGGGCCCAAATTGCACAACGGAGAGCTTGGAGCAGCAGCCCCAGGGAACGGAGCCCCATCTCACCTCAGGCCGCTGGACCCGAAAGGTGGGACCTCACCAAAGCAGGAAAAAGAGAATTTTTGCCACCCCACATCTCTTAGGGACGGTGCCCACAGCAGTGGGGCAGCAGGGCACCACCCTTGCTGCTTTTCATCCAGAGTAATTCTGGATTCACACCCATTTCACACTCTGTTTGAGCAGCTCTGGAAGCCTCCCTTTGCATTCCCTTGGTACCAGAGGCCTTGAAGCTCAAGGCAAAAGCACGGGGCTGTGCCTGGCTCTGTCACCCCAAGTCCCACTGGGGATGTGCTGATGGGTGCTCAAGCAGGACCCACTGCACCCATGGGGGGAACAACCCACCCCTTCATGAGGAATTGAGAGCAGCCCTGAAGAGAAGCACTTGGGAGTGTTGGTGGATGAGAAGCTCAACGTGAGCCAGAAAGGTGCACTCGCAGCCCACAAAGTCAAAGCATGTCCTGGGTTGCATCCAAAGCAGTGGGACCAGCAAGGAAAGGGAGGGGATTCTGCCCCTCTGCTCTGCTCTGCTCTGCTCTGGTGAGACCCCACCTGGAGCCCTGGGTCCAGTTCTGGGATCCCCAACAGAAGAAGGAGATGGAACTGTTGGAATCAGTCCAGAGGAGGCCACGGAGATGATCCAAGGGCTGGAGCCCCTCTGCTGTGAGGAGGCTGAGAGAGTTGGGGTTGTTCAGCCTGGAGAGGAGAAGGCTCTGGGGAGACCTTAGAGCAGCTCCCAGTGCTGAAAGGGGCTCCAGGAAAGCTGGGGAGGGGCTCTGGATCAGGGAGGGCAGGGATAGGATGGGGGGGAATGGTTTTCAGCTGCAAGAGGGGAGATTGAGATGAGATCTTGGGAAGAAATGTTTTGCTGTGAGGGTGGGGAGGTCCTGGCCCAGGGTCCCCAGAGCAGTGGTGGCTGCCCCATCCCTGGAGGTGTTCCAGGCCAGGTTGGATGGGGCTTGGAGCCCCCTGATCCAGTGGGAGGTGTCCCTGCCCATGGCAGGGTGTGGCACTGGATTGGCTTTGAGGTCCCTTCCAACCCAAACCATTCTATGATCCATCTCCCAGGTGCTCTGAGGACTCACAGGAGCTTGTAGGTCCAGCCAGCCTCAATTTCCTTGGAAACGTACTTTTACAGGGCTGTTAGGGTGAGCTCGTAACAAGGACCACGCCAGTGCTCTGCAGGTCCCCAGCCCCTCCAGCAGCACACAGCTCTCCAAGGTTTGAGCTCACGGGGTGCCTCATGGCCCACACCTTCCCCAGAGTCTCCTGGGTGCTACCCCTCAAAACCCCCCAGCAACCCCCTGTCCCAGCTCCCTGCCTTTGGTCCGGGTGGAGGTGGCCGTGCCTCCAGCTGCCACCAGCGATCACTGCTGGAGTCAGGTTTCTGCAGCCCCATGACTCTGCTCATTCCTCCCCCAGCAGGAGCGAGCGCAGGACCGGAGCGAGCAACATCGGCTTCGCTTTGGGCCTGTGTCCCCTCTTCTCCGTGCTTGGCCAAAGCCACGGTGCCGTGCCACGCTGACGCAGCTGCAGATGGAGCATCCCCTGGCCACACCAGGCATGGGGTTTGCAGCTGCAGGGGGAGATGCTGAGGGCTGGCAGCACCTCCCAATACCGAGCAGGGGGACTCACAGGGGATGCAGCCCTGGTCATGGAAATGCTTTGTGGCTTTCTGGCATCTTTTGCAGCATCTGGTCCTGCTCTGACCCCTTTGCTGCTGCCCAGAGATACTGCGATGACTCCAGGGAGCAGGATCAGGACTTGAGCCTGTCAGGCTCCTGCACACCACAGCCCTGGTGGTCCATGAGTGTCTCTGGTTGATCACTGCTTTGCAAAAGAGAATCCTAGAATCATGGAATGGTTTGGGTTGGAAGGGACCTCAAAGCCCACCCAGTTCCACCCCCTGCCATGGGCAGGAACACCTCCACTGCATCAGGGGGCTCCAAGCCCCATCCAACCTGGCCTGGAACACCTCCAGGGATGGGGCAGTCACCACTGCTCTGGGCGACCTGGGCCAGGGCCTCCCCACCCTCAGTGTGAAGAATTTCTTCCTAATGGCCAATCTAAATCTCCCCCTTCCAATGTAAAGCCATTCCCCTTCCTCCTAACATGCCAGGCTCTTGTAAAAAATCAACTCTCCTTCAATCTCAGTCTCCCCTCTTCAAGTGGAAAACCATTCCCCCTCATCCCATCCCTGCCCTCCCTGATCCAGAGCCCCTCCCCAGCTTTCCTGGAGCCCCTTTCAGCACTGGGAGCTGCTCTAAGGTCTCCCCAGAGCCTTCTCCTCTCCAGGCTGAACAACCCCAGCTCTCTCAGCCTCCTCACAGCAGAGGGGCTCCAGCCCTTGGATCATCTCCATGGCCTCCTCTGGACTCGCTCCAACAGCTCCATCTCCTTCTGTTGGGGATTCCAGAACTGGACCCAGGGCTCCAGGTGGGGTCTCACCAGAGCAACCAGGGTCCAAACACAGGCTCTGCAGAGTCCTGGTTCAGCACCCTTTGCTCCCATTCCCCCAGTAAGCCCAGTTCCCGCACCAGTGTGGGGCAGACGGTGGGCTCCTACTACTCCAAGTGAAGCCGCTCACCCTGGGAGCAGCCACAGGGATGGGGTCAACGGCCCCTCTGCTCCTGGCCTGGCACATCCTGGCACATTTATAGCAGCTGCTATAAATAACCGAGATCAAACATTTTGAGCCTCTGATAGGTAAAGGCAGTTCAGGCGCAGCAACAGGTGCTGCCCAGGGCACGAATCACCCCTGCGGTCCCACGGTGCTCGGCTTCAGATCTCCTTGGTACCCAGGCACTCCCAGAGTCCCTTTAACAAAGGCTGTTTCTTATCCCATTGGCTTTCCTGCTAAGAAATCTCTCACTTCAAATGTCTCTACAAAGCTCTGATCTGCAATTTACTGAACTGCCCTCTCGAATTTGTTGTGGCTGCCCCCACCTTGAAAGTGCTCAAGGCCACGCTGGATGGGGTGTGAAGCCCCCTGATCCAATGGGAGGTGTCCCTGCCCATGGCAGGGGGTGGGTTTTGAGGTTTCTTCCAACCCAAACTGTTCTGTGAAATTTTGGACTCCCAGCTAAGCTGGATAAATCCTCTGGTACTGTGACACCTGGGCTGGTGCTTCTCATAGAACCATGGAATGGTTCAGGTTTGGGTTGGAAGGGACCTCAAAGCCCACCCAGTGCCACCTCCTGCCATGGGCAGGGACACCTCCCACTGCATCAGGGGGCTCCAAGCCCCATCCAACCTGGCCTGGAACACCTCCAGGGATGGGGCAGCCACCACTGCTCTGGGCACCCTGGGCCAGGGCCTCCCCACCCTCAGCGTGAACAATTTCTTCCTGATGTCCAATCTAAACCTTCCCCCTTCCAGTTTAAAGCCGTTCCCCCTCACCCTGTCACTCCAGACCCTTGGGAAAAGCCCCTCCCCAGCTTTCCTGGAGCCCCTTTCAGTCCTGGGAGGCTGCTCTAAGGTCTCCCCAGAGCCTTCTCCTCTCCAGGCTGAACAACCCCAGCTCTTCCAGCCTGTCCTCATATGGGAGGTTTCTCCAGACCTCAGATCATCTTTGTGGCCTCCCCTGGAATTGCTCCAACATTTCCATGTCCTTCCTGTGCTGAGGACTCCAGAACTGAATGCAGGGCTTCAAGGTGGGGTTTCATGAGATTGGAGAAGAGGGACAGAATCCCCTCCCTTGCCCGGCTGCTCCCACTGCTTTGGATGCAGCCCAGGACACCGTTGGCTTTCTGGACTGCACGCACACATTGCCGGCTCATGTGGAACACTCTGCCCATGGCCAACACCTTGGCATGCCATGGATAAGCATCTCACCCCCTCAGTTCAGCATCATCAATGACCAGCAGGCAACTGGGAGCACCTCCCTGCTCTGTGGTTCTTGGGCTTCACTTTGATAGAACTTCAGCTTCCTCTGATATTTTTGCTACTCTGAGGCCGCACCAATGAATCAGCATCCAAAATAATAGGAGTGGGCTGGAAGCTACCACAGATGCTGCGTAATAGGTTCTCTATAATCAGGAGAGCCATCCCCTCCAGACTTGGCGCTCTGTCTCTGCGCAGAAAATAACCTCCTGCAGGCTGTGGGAGAGAGGGATGGACTTTCTTGGCTGCTGTGTGAGACACGGGGTGACCAGGGCCTCCCCATGCCCTGCTGTCTTGTGCAGGTGCTGGGCTCAGCCCATCACCCAGGCTCCAGGTCTCTGCTCCTCTCTTCCCAAGGCTCTAGAAGAGCATCTGCATCTCCTCCAAGTTCTGCAAAGTCCTCCAAGCTCTCAGTTAGCTCCAGCCTGGTAATTTCAGGGACAAATTTGTTCCCCCACCATATTGAAGGCTGGGTTAAAGAAGACAGGTGTGACTGGGGTGTCTCAAGTGAAGACGTGCTCCTCCTAGGAGATATCAGCTCTACAGATGTCCAGAGCATGGAAGATGGCAGTGGGACCCTCTATTTATCTGCAGCGTTGCAGTAAATCCATCAAACACATCTTGAGGAGCTGAAAACCCGCCCTGGAGATTCATCCTCTTAACAGGAGAAACTCTGGAAAGACCCCAGAAGAGACCGACACGGACACAAAACCAAGAGAGAAAACAACCTGAATGGCCATAAGTGAGCGTAAATCATCTTCACCCACCAAGAACCAGCAGAGCCAGGTGATGCTCAGCCAAGTCCTCAGAGTGCCCAGCACCGCGGGGACTCCCTGCAGCAGGGACTGGTGTGGAAAGAAGGAGCTCATGCTCCAAAGCCAGCAAGCAGTGGGCTGACCCACACACTCGTATCTGTGAGGAGTTAATGCCTGGGGAGATAAGCCAGCACCCAGCAGCTCAGCATCTCTAGAAACCACATCCTGCTGTGCACATGACCCAAACCCACCACAGCACAGGGAAAGCCCAACTCTGCAGCAGCCCAGAACCTCCTGGGACGCACCAGTTCCAACCCAAGTAGTGCCCGGATGCTGACATCCACCCCGCTCCATCTCCTGCTTATTCAGCCAGAGAGGACACCCAGGGTGGGGCAGGATGGTGCAACAGGAGCCAGCTGGGACCGCAGGATTTTGGGATGGGTCACAGCTCAGTGATGGGGTCTCAGTCAAGTGCATCCCAAGTACTGCTGCAAACACCACCCATCCTCCGCCTGCCGATCCCAATTCCTGCGGCAGCCGTCTTGCTCCCCCAGGAGACCCCCAGGGCCAGGCCATGGGTCTCACTCTCCCACCTCTGCTTCATGCCCCACAAAGCCCCCCATGGAAGGTCCCTTTTCCACCCCTGCATGCATTAAATAGGTTTTAAATAAACAAACCCACATGGGCCAAAAGATCTGCTACCAGAAGAAGAACGTGTATGTGGTTCAAACCCAGCCCAAGGGCACGGACGCTCGACTTGGCCAGGATGCCATTTGTAGCCCACGGAGGACAAGGAGCTTTACTGGGGGGATGATTAAATACCAGAGTCTTTATCCCCTCTGCATTTGCCAGTTCTGCTCAGCCCCACTGGTGGGATCATGGGGGAAAGGAGAAGTAGGACCAGATCCTGGCATCACACCCAGCAGGGCAGAGGGACCCCAAACAGCTCCAAACCCCAGCGGGTGCAGGCTGTGATGCAGGAGGGGATGTCAGCCCTGTGCTGCGACGGCGACGCCATCCACTGCTGCGGGTTTTGTCTGAGCTTCAGGGTATTTGTGCTTTTCTTGTGACGCTCGCGTGTACGGGGTGACACAGTGCTTTGACGGCTGCAGAAATAAAGGTTTTTGGCATGGCCCTAGGGATGTCATGGCTTGAAAACGTTCTGCAGATTGTTGATTTCCTACTGTGTTTTCATCATAGAATCATAGAGTGGTTTGGGTTGGAAGGGACCTCAAAGCCCATCCAGTGCCACCCCCTGCCATGGGCAGGGACACCTCCCACTGCATCAGGGGGCTCCAAGCCCCATCCAACCTGGCCTGGAACACCTCCAGGGATGGGGCAGCCACCACTGCTCTGGGCACCCTGGGCCAGGGCCCCCCCACCCTCACAGCAAAACATTTCTCCCCAAGATCTCATCTCAGTCTCCCCTCTTGCAGCTGAAAACCCTTCCCCCTCGTCCTCTCCCTGCCCTCCCTGAGCCAGAGCCCCTCCCCAGCTTTCCTGGAGCCCCTTTCAGTACTGGGAGTCTGCTCTAAGAGCCTTCTCTTCTCTAGGCTGAATAAATAGACTTTGTTATTAACCTCAAACTCACTCTGCTTTCAGGGTGCCCTTTTTTAACAGCAGCTGGTGCTGAGATTTCAGAAAAGAAAATAGTATCAATTAAGAGGGTCACCCCAATCCATCTCCTGCTCTATTTTTCAAGTAGTGGTGGGCTCAGAGTTCTTAGAGAGTGAGAAAAAAAAATAATTCTTAATTTTCCAGCATTATTCTTTGAATTCCTGAGTTCTTTATGCGTTTGGTTGGGAATTCCCATGGACCGTGTGGCTCAAACCACAACCTCTCCTGCACCAGCGCAGCAAGCACTGCTGGTTCCCCTTAGCAACACGTCCCCCCGTGCTGGCTCCTGTCACCACCGTGAGTTTTTCCCCTCCTCAAGGTGTATTTTATTCCTTTGCCTGAAGCGTAGCCCAAGCCAACTGCACCGTCAGGAATGTTGGATGGTTCCAAGCAGCACCCGTCACTCCGGGGATCCGGATGAAACTATGCTGCCTGCAATCTGCCCGCTTGGGCAGAGTGAGATGGTCTGTTGAAAGCCCTTTGGAAAACAGATCTGGAGGAAGCCCAGCGCTGCTGGATGCCTTTCCCTGGCCAGACCCAGGGGACTGAGGTGCCGCAGTGGGTTCGTGCTCTGCAGTTGACTTCATGGCCATAGAATTGTTAGAGTTGGAACAGACCTCTAAGCATTCCAACACCACTGTGCTGACTAAACCATGCCCACTAAATCACTTTCTGCCTGGAGGTGTTCAAGGCCAGGCTGGATGTGGTCTTGAGCCCCCTGATGCAGTGGGAGGTGTCCCTGCCCATGGCAAAGGTTTGGAACAAGATGATCTTTAAGGTCCCTTCCAACCTAAACCATTCCATGATTCTATGATTCTACAAAACCACATCCCAAGGTGCCGCGGCCACACGCTTTTTGAACCCCTGTAGGGATGGAGATTCCACCAGTGCTCTGGGCAGCCTCTGCCAGGGCTTCACCACTCTGTCAGTAAATAAAATTTTCCTAATATCCAATCTAAACCTCCCTGATGCAGTTTGAGGCCACAGCCTGAGGCCACAGCTTGAGGCCATGGTCCAGACCAGATCACAGTATTACAAGGTTGGAAAGGACCTTTGAGGTCATCGAGTCCAACCTGTGACCCAACACCAACACCTACTCATCATCCAAACCCTGGCACTAAGAGCCTCATCCAATCTCCTCTTAAACACCTCCAGGGACGGTGACTCCACCACCTCCCCAGGCAGCGCATTCCAATGGCCAATCACCCTCCCAGTGAAGAACTTCTTCCTAATGTCGAGCCTAAACCTCCCCTGGCGAAGCTTGAGACCGTGTCCTCTTGTTCTGTCACCGGTCACCTGAGAGAAGAGTCCAACCCCTGCCTGACTACAACCTCCTTTCAGGCAGTTGTAGAGAGCAATGAGGTCTCCCCTGAGCCTCCTCTTCTCCAGGCTGAACAACGCCAGCTCCCTCAGTCGCTCCTCACAGGGCTTGTGCTCCAGATGAGGCCACTCACAGAGCTCACCCACAGTGACAATGACGCTGCTGTGGTTGTGTGGGCCAAATGCAAAAGTTCATGCTTGTTTTTAAGCACATGTTGAATAAGTTCCCTTTTCTTCCCTTTTCCTGGCAACGGCCAACCCATATCCTGTTTTGTGATGTACTTTTGGACAAGGACACCCAACAGCCAAGGGCTGGGTCAGTGCTTGGGGAATTTAGATGGAGGAGGAGAAGGGTGTGGTACACAATGCCCTCTTTCACAGTGCCCTGCAGTAGCACTTTCAGCGGGGCCCCAGCTGCGACGAATGCTCTGTCTGTGCCAAACAAGATGCTGCTCGCATCCCCAGCTCCTTCTAAAGATGCAACCAAGCCTGTGCCATCACTGGCTTCTTTTGGAGAGCCAAATCCTTAATGCTGAAGATCATAGAATTCATAGAATCATAGAATCATAGGGTTGAAAGAGACCTCCAAGATCATCGAGTCCAGCTGTGCCTGTCTCTCCACTAAACCCTGTCCCTAAGGAACCCATCCACCCGTCTTTTAAACCCCTCCAGGGATGGGGACTCCGCCACCTCCCTGGGAATTGTTTGGTTGGAAAAGACTTTGGAGATCATCGAGTCCAACCGTACCTGTCCACTACTAATCTGTATCTCTGAGAAGACGCACGAGGCACCAGCCTCCGTCTGGGCCATAAGCCGTTAATCCCCAACTGTGTTCCCTCCACTCCTGCTATCGGCATCGTATGTGGTGCAGAAATTGATGTTATACAATCCACTAATTGTTCTCGAGCTGAATTCACTCGAACGCCAGCAATTCAGTGCCTGTTTTCCCACAGCCCTACCAAGGGTACCTTGATGTGCTTGAAGGAGGGGGTGGCAAGCATAGGCTGGAAGCTGTGAAGTCCTCAGATACTCTCCTGGGCCACAGATGGAAATAGGAGGTTGCAGCATCCTGCAGCCATGCGCTAACCCCCTCCTGCTGGAGCTGGAGGATGCAGCAGGGGGACCACCCTGTCCCACTGCCTCCCCATCCCGCTATCCCCACTGACACCCCTGGAGGGGATTGCTGGAGAGGGGGTGCTTGGGCTGATTTTGGCTGCAGTGGAGGCTCAAGCAGGTGGGGAAGGGTTAAAGCAGGGACCCTGTGCTTGCCCACTGCCCACTGCTGTCACTCCAGTGTCATCCTACTCCTCCCTGTCATCAGCTCTCATGTCAGGATTGGAAAAGATGTGGAGGAAGGGAGGGTGGCATGGGGCCATAACGTCCTGCTGCCCCCCAAGGGATCCACTAAAGCTGGGGGGGGCGCTGGGTGCAGAGATGCAGCCACCTCCAAGGGATACCAGGGGAGATGTGGTTGCACTCATAGGGATCACCAACAAGTAGTGCTGGGAGCAGATCCCAGAGCTGATGCTCTTATGGGATTCACAATATCGGGGCTCCTGCAGCATCCCAGCGCTGGACGAAGCCCGTTTTCCCAGGCTCGGTGCCCCAGTACCCTATAGCAGACACCATGCAAACCAGGACCAATGTGGGACACCTGCAGCTGTTCACAGCCCTTCCCACACCCAGCTCCAGGTGCTGAGCCCTACAGCTCCAGTCTTGCCCTCCAGCTCCCGAGGGATCTCATTCAGATCCACCTGGGGGCAGCTGGAGATGAGAAGTTCCCAAGGGCTGTGTAGATCATAGAATCACAGACTGGTTTGGGTTGGAAGAGACCTCAAAGCCCAGCCAGTGCCACCCCCTGCCATGGGCAGGGACACCTCCCACTGCATCAGGGGGCTCCAAGCCCCATCCAACCTGGCCTGGAACACCTCCAGGGATGGGGCAGCCACCAGGGCCAGGGCGCCAACCTCAGCCTGAAGAATTTCTTCCTCATGTCCAATCTAAATCTTCCCCCTTCCAGTTTAAAGCCGTTCCCCCTCATCCTGTCACTCCAGGCCCTTGGAAAAAGCCCCTCCCCAGCTTTCCTGGAGCCCCTCTCAGTACTGGGAGGCTGCTCTAAGGTTTCCCCAGAGCCTTGCACTGCGCTGACAGACACAGAGGCTGAGCACCCTTCCCATCACCTCCAGAGTTAGAGCTGGGATCTTTGCCCATATAAACTCCCCAAAGAATCCACCACATTCTCCTCTCCACATAAACGATCTCGTTAGTCCCACCTGACCGCGCAAACGATGCTGGACGGCTCATCATTACCTGCTGCCGCGCGCTTTCCCACCCTCATGTCCAGCAAGTCTCCTCGGATGAAGACGGAGCCCACCCCGCTCCAGAGGGCCTTGGGTGATGCTCCCTGGACCCTCATGCGTGCATCAGAAAATAGAAAATGCTATTTAAATATCAGCACGGCCAAGCCAAAACAGGACTCTCTGTTCTTTAATGAGTTCCCATAAATATGCCCTTCCCCCCCCCCCGAACGGTTATAACGTCAGGCATTTCCCTTGCAGGGACTGGAGGAAGTAGCTCCAGCGCTCACAGCGTCGATCCAGTAGCTACGTGGGATCCCCCCTGCACCAGCAGAGGGTTGGGGTGTCCCGCTGTCACCAGGGCTTTATAGAATTGCTGCCCCATGTTGATATCTGCAGGGATAGGATGAGCATGAACGGCTTGAAATTGCAAGGAGGAAGAATTAGGTTGGACATTAGGAAGAAATTCTTCACGCTGAGGGTGGGGAGGCCCTGGCCCAGGGTGCCCAGAGCAGTGGTGGCTGCCCCATCCCTGGAGGTGTTCCAGGCCAGGTTGGATGGGGCTTGGAGCCCCCTGATGCAGTGGGAGGTGTCCCTGCCCATGGCAACTGAAAGGGCTTTGAGGTTGCTTCCAACCCAAACTGTTTTATGATTCTACGATCCTTTGCACGCCCAGGCTGATCCCTCACAGCTCGACCAGCAGCCGTGTGGGCAGGGGAGGAAATACTTGTGTTCATCTGCAAACCTCTCTGCAACTCAGCACCAGCAGGATCTGGTTGCTCTTGCGAGAGATGGGGGCATCGGGGTGGCCGATTGCATCCGGACAGACCCCAAAATAACCCTGGGGGTCACAGCGATCCTTGCGCGGGCAGCGAGTGATGGGAGCTGTGTACAACCCATGCTGGGGCAGGCAGGGTCCTGTGGCCAGGTCAGAGCTGGGGGGAGGCACTCAGCACCCCAAAAATGAGCCAAATCCCACCTTGGCACTGTTCATTTCTCCACTCTCCATGGGGGAATCCAAGCCTCGAACCCTACATTGGGCTCATCCTGCCTTCCCAGCACCTCAAACTGAGCCAAATCCCACCTTGGCACTGCCCGTTTCTCCACTGCCCATGGGGAATCCAAGCCTCGAACCCCACATTGGGCTCACCCTGCCCTTCCAGCACCTCAAAACTGAGCCAAATCCCACCTTGGCACTGCCCGTTTCGCCATTGCCCATGGAAGAATCCAAGCCCTGAACCCCACATTGGGCTCATCCTGCCTTTCCAGCACCTCAAAACTGAGCCAAATCCCACCTTGGCACTGCCCGTTTCTCCACTCTCCATGGGGAATCCAAGCCCTGAACCCCACATTGGGCTCACCCTGCCCTTCCAGCACCTCAAAACTGAGCCAAATCCCACCTTGGCACTGCCCGTTTCTCCACTCTCCATGGGGAATCCAAGCCCTGAACCCCACATTGGGCTCATCCTGCCCTTCCAGCACCTCAAAACTGAGCCAAATCCCGCCTTGGCACTGCCCGTTTCTCCACTGCCCATGGGGGAATCCAAGCCCCGAACCCCACATTGGGCTCATCCTGCCCTTCCAGCAACCCAAAGCTGTCAGTGCACACCCCAGAGACCCTGCGTGTGGAGGGGGGGATAACAGCTCCCACCTCCATGTCCCACCCATCGCAGGCACAGCAGAGGGGTCCCACCTCCTCCCTCCTCCCCATGGGATCCCCCCCCCTGCTCCCCCAGTGGGGACAGGGGCTCTGTGGGGACAGGCGCCTTCCCGAAAGGAGACACTGCGAAGCACCCCGCAGACCTTTCCTGCAACCTTGGCTTAGCCAAGCTGAGGTTTATATTTAGATCTCCAGGAGGAGAAGCCAGGAGAAAGAAAGGCGACTTGTGACTTCTAAGCCCTGCCTGGAGCTCCCTTCCTCCCGGCGGGAAGGTGGCTCAGAAACGGGTTGCCCATCACATCCCCCATCGTCCCCTCTCATCCAAGGTCCGTGGCCACCGAGGGTCCAGTGGCTGCTGGCACCCGCATCCCCACACCCTGCCTGTGCCTTTGGGGGGACTTTCTCCCCCTGTCCCAGGCTGTTTTCCACGCAGGGGTGTCCAGTGGGTGCTAAAGCCCTAAACACCACCCCAGCGACCGCAGGGGGTGTCCTGTTCCCATCCACCTTCGGTGATCGGACAGCAAAACCCGCATTGTTTCTTCCACCACTCCAGGCACTGTAAGAATGACAAACCAGGGGACATCCAAGGCCCCACTGACCCTGCCCGGTGGCCTGGCATCTGCCCAGGGCTGAACGCAGTACTTACTGTTGGGTAGAGAGAGTGAATTCCCAAGGAGAGACCTTTTAGGGTCAGAATTTCCCTCTCCTTCGACTCCTGGAGGCTTTGGCTCAGCGAGTGCCTGTTGGTAGAGCAGCTGCTGCTGCTGTCAGATGGTCATGAGTGAAACCTGAGGACATGCAGGGTCCTTCAGGTAGCCTCGGCCGAGTCTCAGCTGCGGCATTCGTCCCCCGCTGCGCCAATCATGGGGCTGGCGTCGCCTGCAACCCCTGCGGCTGCATCGCCCGGCGCTCGCGGGGTCTTTGCGTGCATGGTGACCCCCTGCTCTACAGCCACCCTGGCCATGCCCTGCGTCAGGAATCCCAGCCACCCCCTTGGTCACCGTGGTGGAGAAGGGCATCCCAGATGTTGAGGTGGCTTCGGACACCGCATGGGACGAGGGGAGGTGGGAAGGGACCCCGGGGAGCACCTCCCTGTCTCTCTGTCCCAGACGTGACAAGCAATTGGAAAGAGCAATGGGACCACTGCGAGGGCAGCGAGGGGAGCTGGTGCCAACCCCACTCCAGCATCATCTCTTTAGGAGGGTAATTATTGTGCAGCACTCAGCACCGGCCGCAACTCCTCCTCTTGCTTGCGAGTGAGGGGTGTTTGGCACTTCTTCTTTGTTCCTCCATGCCCACCCTCCACCGATGCCAGGAGCACCTGATGGCCAGGAGGGTCAGCAGCAATGCAGGGTCACCTGCTTTCACAGAATGCCCTGAGTTGGAAGAGACCCACAAGGATCAACTCCTGTCCCTGCACAGGACACCCCAACATTCACACCGTGTGGCTGAGGGTGTTGACCAAACCCTTCTGGAATATTGTCAGGCTGTGACTGCTTCCCTGGGAGCTGTTCCAGTGCTCCACCACCCTCTGGGGGAAGAACATTTCCTAATGTCCAACCTAACCCTCCCCTGGCTTCTTCCTGCCATCCCCTGGGGTCCTTCCACACTGGTACATCTCACTCTTCCTCGCTGCACGCCCTGACCGAGGGGACCCCCTGTGTGTCTGAGCCAGACTGGGGTGGTAGAGGATGCTGCAAAAGAGAGACTTACTGTGTGGTTGTTTCCCTTCTTCTCTTCCTTTGGGTGCACTTTGCCTGCTCTGGGGATGTGAATCTGGGGATGAATATCTCAGGGCTACAAAGATCATCCGAGGGCTGGAGCCCCTCTGCTGTGAGGAGGCTGAGAGAGTTGGGGTTGTTCAGCCTGGAGAGAAGGCTCTGGGGGGACCTTAGAGCAGCTCCCAGGGCTGAAAGGGGCTCCAGGAAAGCTGGGGAGGGGCTTTTTCCAAGGGCCTGGAGTGACAGGATGAGAGGGAACGGCTTTAAACTGGAAGGAGGAAGATTTAGATTGGACATTGGGAAGAAATTGTTCACGCTGAGGGTGGGGAGGCCCTGGCCCAGGGTGCCCAGAGCAGTGGTGGCTGCCCCATCCCTGGAGGTGTTCCAGGCCAGGTTGGATGGGGCTTGGAGCCCCCTGATCCAGTGGGAGGGGTCCCTGCCCATGGCAGGGGGTGGCACTGGGTGGGCTTTGAGGTCCTTCCAACCCAAACCGTTCCATGATTCTGCGATTCTATGTAGGATGCTCAGTGGGCTCCCTGGGCTGGCAGGAGGGTGGAAATGGGTGCCCAGCTTGCAGGGCTTTTGGAGTGCACAAGGCTGCGCTGTGGGTGGACCAACCAGCCCAACATCCAACCTGGTCAGAGGAGACTCATCATCTCAGCAGCACTGCCAGCTTTGTGCAACTCTTCTTCTGCTCATCCAGTTCCAAAATACCCTGTAGCTACTTTCCCATGCTGGCCCGGGCTTTCTTACAGCTGAAGCCCCTGCCCCCCCAGCCTGGCATCCCTCGCTGGCACATTCCATTGGCAATTCACCTTTCCCTGCCCCCAGCCCCTCACCCGTGGGGCTCCTTGTGCTCAGTGACATGCTATGCAATCAATAAAAATAGAGCCAAGACTGCAAACGTGAGCACCCAGGGAGCTGGGAAGTGAAGTTTCTTGGCTCAGTCCTGCTTTTCACTCAATAATTCCCCCTTTTCTGTGTAAATATGACAGCACAGGAGATCGGGTTTAACTCTCAAGGAGAGATTGTGCAGTATGGGACAGGATTAGCTCCTCACAGGAGATGCTGAAGGTGTGCTTTGGGAAGCATAACTTTGATTTCTTCAATTAAAACCATCCCCATGGCTCTTTTTGGTATCTTGGAGCCCAAGCTGTGCTCAGAGTGGCTAAAACCAAGTGAAGGAGGGAGTGAAGAGCCCCACGTTAACACCCAGGGGTTTGCTAAGACCGGGGCAGAGAGGGCTGGGAGCCCACTGGGAGCTCAGCAGGAAAGCAACAACCCATACTTGTGGGCAAAAAGCATCCCTGTGTGTCCAGCAGTTGGTGGTTTCAGCCAGCAAGGAGCACAGGGACAGGATTGTCCTCCCGCTGCGGCTGTGGGGACTTTCCACTTGCTCCCTTGGTCACAGCAGGAAATTCAGGGGATGTTCAGCAGTTCCCATCAGCTGCCAAACCCAGCCTTGTCCCCCCTGGGAAGCCCGTGCAGCTGCACTGGTGGTTTTTTCTTTGCCTGCAGCTTAGAACAAACTTGGGGTGAAACACACGAGGGTGGAAACCCTTGGATGTGGCTGCTCTAGAAGTTGGGGGCACCCCAGGGTGCCCAGTTGGACACTGGGCAGCCAGGTGGTCACAGCTCTGCCTGCAAACCCAGCTAAATCCCAGCTGGAATGGGAGCTTGGAGTACCCAGGGGGATTCACAACACTAATTTAGGAGGAAAAAACATGCTTTGGGAATGACAGGGTGGGATAAGGACAATGCCAGGCACAGCCTGAGGGACCTTGGAGAGTTTGATGTGCCTTGGGTTGCACCTTCACCTGGGAGCTGCTGGTGCTGGGTGCATCCCGACCCTTCCCTGCCGGGGGGCTGCTGCATCCATGGGGCTCTGTGGGGCTGAGAGGAGCCACATCTGTGGGGCTGTGTGTGCAGCAGGAGCTGGGCAGAGACAGAGCAGCAGGGTGGGAACAAGCTGAAGCTGAGGTGTGGGGAAGGGGCTTTTGCAGGGTGAACACCTCGAGTTCCAGAGCTGGGCACGTTCTGGAGCAGGGATGAAGGAGTGAGAGCAGGCAGAAGCATCACGGCACCCTTAGTGCCCAAGCAGGGTGGCCTGGCAGCTCCCAGAGGAGCAGGGGGTGCAGGCAGGGAAAGAAACAACAGGCAAAGGCGCAGCTCTCCCAGCCTTGAGGCTCGTTCCCATCCCCATTGCTGATTAACCCTCACCTGCCAGGGCTGCAGAGGGGCACCCTCTGATCCCCCTGATGCAGTGGGAGGTGTCCCTTCCCATGGTGGGGGGTTGGCACTGGGTGGGCTTTGAGGTCCCTTCCAACCCAACCCATTCTATGATTCTGTGACCCTGGGGGGATCTCAGCTCTTGCTGAAGCCCTGGGACACACGTGGGGCTGGGTGCACGCTCCCCCAAAGCAGCGTGGCCCCTTACCTTACTCCCTGGGTGCTCTCAGGGCGGTCACTGGGTGCCAGCACCCAGGACCAGCAGCCAGCAGCCCCTGGAGTCCCTCCACGCCAGCTGAGCCTGTGTCCAGGGAGCTCTGTGTGGGGACACTGTGCTCCAGGGCTGACACCCCGGATCCGATGTCAGTGCCCATAGCGAGGTGGCGGGGCCGCAGTGCCACCCAATGGCCCCAGGCAAAACACCCCCCCTTCTCCTGGACACCCCTCTGCCCCAGGACAGGACAAGGCAGCCCCAGGGCAGTGCAGGGGGTGGGATGGCCATGCAGGAGGTGAGGCAGGGAAAGCCTGGCCCCTCTCTCTAGGTTCAGATATCCCAATGGTGGGACACGGTCTGTGCTGGAGATGCAACAAACCCTTTTGAACCCCTTTCCTGCAAACGACAAGTGATGCTCAGCCCCTGGGGTGGTGGCACATCAGCCCTCCCACACACACGGTGGGCTCCTGGCTTTACAGGCTCTGCCATGCACTCTGGAGGCCACGGGGTCAATGCCCAGCAAACCCCACTGGGTCATTTGGGGTGCAGGTTTAGCATCCAGAAAAGTCCTTTTCCAGCTGCAAAGAAATGTAAATCCAGATGCTTTTCAAAGCTTTATGGCAACTGTGCCATATGTCCCATCCCTGGAGGTGTTCCAGACCAGGTTAGATGGGGCTTGGAGCCCCCTGATCCAGTGGGAGGTGTCCCTGCCCATGGCAGGGGGTGGCACTGGATGGGCTTTGAGGTCCCTTCCAACCCAACCCATTCCATGTTTCTATGAACGCTGACGTCCCCACTGAGCATCCCCAGTGCCATTTGCTGCTCCCTTACATCCCTGCCAAAACAAGCATCTTCCTTGCTAATGATGGGGAGAGATGTTTATTCACCTGTGGGTTCTTCGTGGCCGCAGGCAGGCATTTATTTGGCAGCTGCCGTGTTCCCCTGGAGGTCTCCTGCCCCACAACACAGGATGTTGTTTAACAAAGCCTCTTCCATCTCACCTCAAATCAAGTCTGGGGCTCTGCTTCCTTCTCTCAGCACCTCTTCGTGAGACCAGATAGGATCTCTGGACATCATGGAGTTTGGAAAATGGCCAACACAGGGGTTTTATTTAAGGAAGGACATATGGCTACAGGGAGAAATTACAACCCAGGAAGTGTGAGAAGAGATCGGGTGGCTCGGGACTCAGGAACACGGTGCGGGCGGGAGAGGCCGGCAGGTTTGGGGAAAGGGCATCCGAGGTCTTTCTCGCTGCTGGAGACAGCGTTTACCAAGGCTTGAGGGAGGGTGAAGGATGGTGCTGGGTGTGAACGGGGCAAGGCTGTGGCATTGTGGAGGGGACACAGCACCCCAGCACCTCTGGGACAGCCTGGTTTGTACCCATCTTGTGCTCTTGTGGCCAGCAGGGTGAGGGAGGGGATTCTGCCCCTCTGCTCCGCTCTGGGGAGACCCCACCTGCAGCCCTGGGTCCAGTTCTGGAATCCCCAGCATAAGGAGATGGAACTGTTGGAACAGGTCCAGAGGAGGCCACGGAGATGATCCAAGGGCTGGAGCCCCTCTGCTGTGAGGACAGGCTGAGAGAATTGGGCATATTCCGATATGGGAGATGGGTTTGGAAACCAAGGAAGAAGGAAGGGGAAAAAAATTCTCTCTCAGTGCTGAGGCCACTTCAGTTTTCATTTCAGTGCCAAACAAAAACCACCAGATGTCCTTTATGAAATGATATTTGTGTTTCCTACCCAGTCCTGGGGCAGAAAAGGTGGAGGAACTCTCTTCCCTTTGCCTAAAACTCTGACCAAACCACAAAGGGAGCTCTGGGGAAGCGAGACACCATCACGGATCCAGAAGAGCTGCCACCACCCAGAGCCTTTCCCAGCCGTTCCCACCACCCTCTGAGGATGCCAAACCCAGAACCTACAACATCCTTTTTGTTGTGTTTCTGGGACTGCAGCCATGGAGCTGCGCCACCACCGTTGTCCTCGAGGAGGTATTTCCCCCCCCCAAACGCCGTCCTCATCACGCTGTGAAGTCTTGGGTGGCCAGGTTGAAGATGTTGCTCTCCATGGATGACTGCCACTTTCTCCAGTTCCTCTTGATCTCAGCTTGGACCTGAACCGACACCATGGACCGGTGCTGGTACCCAGGGGGACCTGACAGCACCCGGCAGAGGGGCAGGAGCTCTACCCTGGACTCCACAAGGGGTTTGGGGTGCAAGAGGGTGGGGACCCCCATCCTTGTCTGCAAGCCCAGGGGTGCACACATGCATGGTTGTGTGCATGCAACACCCATCGGGGTGCACCCTTGAGGGTGTCCACATGCCCAAGGGTGCACATGTGCACGGTTGCGTGTGTGTGGTGCACATCATGGGGCACACTTGGAGGGGTCTGTGGTGCCCAGGGGTTGGAGTTGGGGGACACACGCACCTCTCCATTCAGGAAGCAGTACAGCAGAGCCACCAGGAACCCCTGATGAGGACACAAAGAGCAAATTCCACCTGAGAAAAGGGGCTGGACCCCTCTGTGTCCACCTTCTGCCTACATTGAGTATCCTCCCACACCTCTTCCACCATCCCATGGGCAGCAGGACCATGGGATCAGTGCAAGTTGTTCACTGGACCACAACCCTGGTGCGTTGTCCCTGATGTTTGAGAGGTGTCTGGGACAGAGTCCTCTCCCAGAAGAGTGCAGAGCCCCAGCAGCACCTCCCAGGTGTGATCGTGGGATGGGACAAAATGGGTACATGGGGTGCAAATGCCCACCCATCTCCCCCAGCCTGTACCTGATAGGAGCCGAGGACCAGTTCAAAGTACAGCCGGGCATCCACACCGATGTGCTCGGGGAAGAGCGCAAACACCACGTAGTGGACCCCGAAGAGAGGGATAAGGAGCAGCGTGGACTTCGTCAGTCTCCTGCAGAGAGTGGTGGCATCAGTAGGGGACAGGGAGCAGGGAGTGGTCCTGCTGCCTTGCAAGACAAGCCCTCCCAAGAGCTTAGTCTTAACCCAAAATAGGTTTTCCATGAAAGGCACATCTTGGAGGCTCCAGGGATGGTCCTTCTCCATCAGGGAAGAGTCCCTGCTGCTCTGGGGCTGGTGGGAGCTCCCCCTTGCCCGAGCTTGCCCTTACATGTATTGCTGCTTGTAGTTTTTGCTGATATCCGGGCATCGGATCTTCTGCGCTAACACCCTGGTGACGTTGAGGAAGATGAGGAAGTTCACCTGCCATGGGAAGCCATGTCTTAGGCTCTGCACAGACCCCCTGCTTCGGTCCCCATGTCCATATGGGACCCCTGGCTCTGGGGCTCAGGGCACAGACTCACAAATATGGCCAGGAGGATGGGAGCCTTGATCACCCACCAGTAGGGGCTGGTGTAGTCATCCCAGCACCTACGGGACAGGAGAAACGGCTCTGCCACCCACTTGCACCCTTTTAGCTCAGGTCTTGCCCTGCCACCCTCCCCAGCGCCCTGCCCCGCTGGCCCAGCACCTCGTGCAATGGGGCCCTGAGGGAGCGTGGGCTCCACCAGGGAATGGAAATGGCCCGGAGTGGCTGCTCTTACCCGTGGTTGTCGTATTGCAGCCTCGTGACCACCCACACACAGACCACCAGCATGGGGACACCTGCAAAGACAGGACCCGGGCAGGGATGCAGGGTCACTCCAGGTCTCTGCAGAGCCCCCGTATCTCCTCTCCATCCCCTGTCCCCAAAACCACACGCCTGGGTCGGGTCTGGGGTTCTAGAGTTGGCAGGAAGGTGACAGGTTTTCCCCTTTATCCAGGTTTTAGAAGGAGGTGGTGCCAACCGAAGTGATGTTCCTGTCTGTGTGTCACCTCCTGGCCCACCTTCTGTCCCCTGTGCACTCTTCCATCCAACCTGGGCACCTAGGATGGGTGTTTCCAGCCCCAGATGCATGTGGGAAGAAGGAAGGACCTGTCTCTATCCCATCCTGACCACATTCAGATGCTGAGAAGGTTCTCTGGTTGGCGTTAGCGAGCATTTTCCTCTTTGAGTGATTTTGCACACACCCCATGAGCATGAGGACCAGGGCCTGGCAGGAGCTGATGGGTGCTCTGCCAAGCATGGCACCACACAGAGAGATGCTGGGGTGAGGCGACATACTGAGAGCAACCATGGGGAGCACCATGCCTGCAGACAGGAAGATCTTGGAGAACCAAGTCCAGGTGATCCCCAAAAGTGGCACCTACCCCAGTCTGTGTCAATGGGACCCTACTAGAGGGGGGTTGACGTGCTGGGGTCCCCCACACTCACCCCAGCCGATGAGGATGTACCACCAGATGTACCTCTTGTCGGAGGTGAAGGTGAGCAGCAGCAGGGTCTGCAGGTACATGCCTTCCACCAGCAGCCAGTAGAAGTTGGCCAGGACCGAGTACTGGAAGAAGGCGATGGCTGCTTTGCAGTTCACCTGTGCGGATGATGAAGAGGAAAGGCTCAGCAATACTGGTTGGTGTCAACCCTTGTCCTCAGACACAGGAGATGGGCCATCTCCTCATCCATCAACACGAGGAGACCTGTGGTGGCCTTTCAGTGCAGCCCCCAGGATGCTGCGCCAGTCCCACACACAGAACCATGGAATGGTTTGGGTTGGAAGGGACCTTAAAAATCATCCAGTTCCAACCCCCTGCCACGGGCAGGGACACCTCCCACATCATCTGCAGCATTTTCTGCTCTGCCTGTGCAGCGTGGGCTGATGACCACAGGCTGTTGTTGTAGGACCTTCAGAAACCAGTGTCTCTGGTGTCCCCAGTGCTGCATCTGGGCTGCACGCAGGGTTTTCTGTTTCTACCAAAACCCCCAAGTCTGCACACCCAGAGGTGCAAGGGCTGCTCACCTGTACAAGGTGCTGATGGGGTTGGGGAGAGCTTTAGCCCTACTGGGAGACTCTCTGAGACCAGGGAGAGCTCTGAGGGCAAACCATGCTCTCTGCAGACAGGACCCATGCAGACATGCAGACATGCCATCATAAACCTCCTCAAGTTCACCCAAGCCACCCCACCCTTCCCAGGTTCACAGCCTCGCTCTCCCTCCTCTTTGCAGTGTTAAATCATGGAATGGTTTGGGTTGGAAGGGACCTCAAAGCCCACCCAGTGCCACCCCCTGCCATGGGCAGGGACACCTCCCACTGCATCAGGGGGCTCCAAGCCCCATTCAACCTGGTCTGGAACACCTCCAGGGATGGGGCAGCCACCACTGCTCTGGGCACCCTGGGCCAGGGCCTCCCCACCCTCAGCATGAAAAATTTCTTCCTGATGTCCAATCTAAATCTTCCCCCCTTCAATTTAAAGCCGTTCCCCCTCATCCTGTCCTTCCATGCCCTTATAAAAAGTCCCTCCCCAGCTTTCTTGTAGCTCCCTTCAGGTACTGGGAGGCTGCTCTAAGGTCTGCCCGGAGCCTTCAAATCTGCTGCAGATGCAGATAGACACTTCCAAGGTCAGCACGTGGTGCCCGCTCCTGCACCGTGCCAGGCTGAGCCGCTTACCGTTGACATCGTGCAGTGGTCAACGGACTCATCTGAGAAGAGGACGGCGTCCTTGATGAACACGGCAGCCCCGCGCAGTATGAACGAGGTGAAGAAGTGGATGTGGATGGAGTTCCTGGTGCAATGCAGCTTCCTATGGGAGGAAGAGAGCTGTGCCCAGGGACCAGCTGGGCAGAGCAGCTTCTCCTTCAGGAGCTGCTTTGGTCAATCATTGGAACGAGTTGCCTGAGGGAGTGGTGGAGTCTCCTTCCTCAGAGGGGTTCCAAAACCATGTAGAAGTGGTGCTTTAGGACACGGTTTAGTTGGCGCGGGGGGGTTGAGCTGATGGTTGGACTGGATGATCTTAGAGGTCTTTTCCAACCTTAATGATCATGTGATTCCCTGGGTGCACCCCAGCCTAGGGGATCACATGTTGGTCATGGTCAAGCATGAAGCCCTGGAGGAGGTTTTCCTGCTCTGAAATCATGAAGGGCAGGGTTGTGCTGTGCTCAAAGCTGCTGCATGGGGACAAATGCGTGGGAGAACATCCTCCAGAGAGCATTCTTCTGTAGTACAGCGAGGGCTGCAAAAACAGAGCTTGAAAGGGCAAATTGAGGGCTTAAAGTCTTGTGCCAGCAGGAAAGGACAATGCTGCGGTTCATCTCGTGCTTCCAGGGTTATCCGTGTTGGCAGAGATGGAGTCAGGCTGCTCTGGGAGGGGATTTACTCTGCTCGTCATTCACCCTGTTTTCCTCCTTCTCCAGCCTGTGGAGCAGCCAGTGCTGAGCCTTACCTGAAGCAGGAGAAGATGCCGATGGCCAAGAGCAGGGCTGCCAGGGATGTGGAGTAGCCACAAGTGTAAAGCACCTTCATGGTGACAAAGTAGCCTTTCTGGAAGGGAAAATACCAGCAGAGTGAGGCAATGTGGGCTGGGAGGTGCTGGTCTGCAGTGGGCAAGGAGGTGACAGAGTGATGCCACAGCCCTTGCCCACGGTGGACTTGTACCCAAGCCAGCTCACATCCCTCCAAGCAGCCCAGCAATGAGTCCAAGGTCAATGAGAGGTGCCCAAGAGCATCCTCATGTTTGGCTGCCCAACGGCATGGGTAGGGTGATGGTAGGGAGCGTGGCCCCCCCGCCCCCAGGGGACCTGCTTGCCTTGGCCTCGGTGTCATTGTTGCCGATCGCCTCCAGCTCGCAGGCGTTGTAGTAGGGGGGGCTGGGGAAGCTCCATCCCGACTCGGTGCAGTTCCTCCGGATCAGCGCTGCAGCAACAAGAAAGGACCTCCTGAGAGCCACAAGCATCGCCTCTGCGTCAGCATCCCCACAATGCCTGGGGACAGCATCCTGCTCTCTGGGACATTGCCTAAATCCCAGCCCCAGCATCCCAGCTTCGATGGCAGCGTGGTACCCCAGTGGCCTGGCTGCCCCATCACGCCCATCCACATCGCATCTCTGCCCTCTCGTGCCGTGCCTGGAGGTGCCAGGTCATCTCAGGGCAGGGTGAAAGGAAGCATGAATTAAAGGGGCTGAAAAGCACTAAAAAAGCTTTTTTTCATCCCTCAAAGGCTTCATCAGTCCTCTCCTGAGCTGTTTCTGCACTCTTGTGAGATCCAACCTGGAGTCTTGTGTCCAGTTCTGGAATCCCCAACATAAGAAGGAGATGGAACTGTTGGAATCAGTCCAGAGGAGGCCAGGGAGATGATCCAAGGGCTGGAGCCCCTCTGCTGTGAGGAGGCTGAGAGAGTTGGGGTTGTTCAGCCTGGAGAGGAGAAGGCTCTGGGGAGACCTTAGAGCAGCTCCCAGTGCTGAAAGGGGCTCCAGGAAAGCTGGGGAGGGGCTTTTCCCAAGGGCCTGGAGTGACAGGATGAGGGGGAACGGCTTTAAACTGGAAGGGGGAAGATTTAGATTGGACATTAGGAAGAAATTCTTCACGCTGAGGGTGGGGAGGCCCTGGCCCAGGGTGCCCAGAGCAGTGGTGGCTTCCCCGTCCCTGGAGGTGTTCCAGGCCAGGTTGGATGGGGCTTGGAGCCCCCTGATGCAGTGGGAGGTGTCCCTGCCCATGGCAGGGGTGGCACTGGATGGGCTTTGAGCTCCCTTCCAACCCAAAGCATTCCATGATTCTAGGCTTTACCAACCCTCCATTGCCTTTCCAGTGACCCCCCCACCGAGGAAGCACTCAGATGCCGTGGGGGCTGGTTGGGTGCTCCCCTTCACACTCCACTGTCTTCAGGATGGATGGAGGCAGCGTCTACCCCAGGAGAGCACCCGGCACTGAAACAACCATGATCTTACACTGTGATTTTCACCCCGGTGGCTTGGAGTGGCACCAAGCAGGTCAGGAACATGAGGCTGGTGTGTGGATGGGGTAAGGAGGGCACCGAGCAGCCAGGGGACTGTCCCAGTGTCACCCAACTGGAGGATGACATCTTCAAGTGCTCTGCCCACAGGATGTGTGGGACTGAGTGGTGGAAGGGTCTGGGGGCTTTCCTGCCATGGCAGCACCTGCATCTCTCTTGGATTGCAATATTTGCCAAGATTTTGGACAAGGCAGAGGTTGTGGGACCAGAGCAGAAGGTCTGGGGTGGCGCAAGGATCCCAGGCAGGCTGGGATGGGTTCATCCCAGGGGATGAGTTTTCTGGGCCTGATTCAGAACACTGCACCTTTGGACTTCTTGAAGATGTGGAGGATGTCAGGGCAGGAGACGGCTCGGGACTGGCCGACGGGCACAGCCGACCAGCAGCTCACTCCATCCCACTCGGTCAGGCAGCCTGGGGAGGGACAGCATGGTTAGTGTTGCTGGGAAGGGACGTGCAGGACACACACACAGCCCCCCAGTCCACACAGTCAGAGAACCACAGAGTGTCCTGGGTTGGAAGGGAGTCACAAGGACCATCGAGTCCAACTCCTGTCCCTGCACAGGACACCCCAACATTCACCCCGTGGGGCTGAGGGTGTTGGCCAAAGGCTTCTGGAATATTGTCAGGCTGTGCCTGCTTCCCTGGGAGCTGTTCCAGTGCTCCACCACCCTCTGGGGGAAAAACCTTTCCTCATGTCCAACCTCACCCTCCCCTGGCACCTTCCTGCCATTCCCTGGGGTCCTGTCCTTGGTCACCAAAGAGAAGAGCTCAGCGCCTGCTCCTCCTCCTCCCCGTGTGAGGAAGCTGCAGAGAGCAATGAGATCCCCTCAGTCTCCTCTTCTCCAGACCAAACAGATCAAGGCACTTCAGCGGTTCCTTACGACTTCCCCTCTAAGCCCTTCACCAACCCTGTGCCCTCCTCTGGTCCCCAGGCACAGCTCAGAGCATGCGTGGCCGCACGGCTGTAACGGGAGAGCAGAGTGCCCAGAAGTCACTCGATCTATGGAGCCATTCTGTACCCCCTCAGGAATTAGGAACATCCTGGCTCCAGTTCTGGGAACAACCTTCCACAGCACTGAGTGCTTCTTTTAGCCCCAAGCTGAGAATGGGACCCAGTATTTCCTGGGGCTACATCAGACCCAGAGATCCTGGGGGTGTCGAGGATGCGTGAAGGGCTGGGACTTTCATGGTGACATCTGAAATAACTCAAATTTTGTGCTGTATTTCTGCACCCAGCACCCATTGTAACTCAGCTCAGCACATCTCCAACATCACCCAGAGGGTGGTGGAGCACTGGAACAGCTCCCAGGGAAGCAGTCACAGCCTGACAAGATTCCAGAAGGGTTTGGCCAACACCCTCAGCCCCACGGGGTGAATGTTGGGGTGTCCTGTGCAGGGACAGGAGCTGGACTCGATGGTCCCTGTGGGTCCCTTCCAACTCAGGGCATTCTGTGAGTCTGTGTGATCCTGTGATCTTTCCAGCCCAGAGGAAGGGGACAGGAGCAAGCACAGCAAGACTTGCTGGACAGAAATAAGCTTAAATATGTTTTGCTTCTATCTTAGACGAGACCTTAGGGAGAAATGTTTTGCTGTGAGGGTGGGGAGGCCCTGGCCCAGGGTGCCCAGAGCAGTGGTGGCTGCCCCATCCCTGGAGGTGTTCCAGGCCAGGTTGGATGGGGCTTGGAGCCCCCTGATGCAGTGGGAGGTGTCCCTGCCCATGGCAGGGGGTGGCACTGGGTGGGCTTTGAGGTCCCTTCCAACCCAACCCATTCCATGATTCTCCCTCTAGCACTAAGTTCGTCTTTAAATGACTCTCTGATTGCCTTGGAAACAAGCACGACTGAGCAGACGCAGGACCTTGAGGAATTAACGTTGCAGCATGCCAGGATGAGACATGGCCATGGTACTTCCAGGCCAGCTCTCTTCCTTGCACGTGTGCATTATTAACCTTGTAGATATATTATTAACCTGCAGGCACATCTATTCCCAGCCAGGGAACGTGGACTCAGACAAACCTAATTAGTTTTCTCTGCATTCAGCAGAGCCATCTGTAGGTACCTGGCCGGGCTTTGCAGGAGGGATTTGCAGGGCTGTCATTGCAACACCAAGCTATGTCTTAATTTCTGCTCTGGAGGTTAAACAAACTGAGCACAGCTAGTGGGACCGTTGTTGAGAGCGATTGCTCTTCCAGTATCTTCCAGTACTGAAAGGGGCTCCAGGAAAGCTGGGGAAGGGCTCTTGATCAGGGACTGCAGGGATGGGACGAGGGGGAACAACTTTAAATTGGAAGGGGGAAGATTTAGATTGGATATCAGGAAGAAATTCTTCACACTGAGGGTGGGGAGGCGCTGGCCCAGGGTGCCCAGAGCAGTGGTGGCTGCCCCATCCCTGGAGGTGTTCCAGGCCAGGTTGGAAGGGGCTTGGAGCCCCCTGATGCAGTGGGAGGTGTCCCTGCCCATGGCAGGGGGTGGCACTGGGTGGGCTTTGATCTCCCTTCCAACCCAAACCATCCCATGATTTTATGATTCTGTGATTCATCTTTTGGGGTCTGAGCAGACAATCTGGATGTGTCTGTGTGGCAGAGCTGTCCTGCTGTATAAATGCATCTCTTGCTGGATGGACAAGCTTATCCACCACGGTGAGTGCTTTGGGACCACCTGGCCAGGAGCCAGAGGAGCAGCCCCTGGGAGCTGGGATTCACACAGCTTTGTAGGACATTCCCAGGAAATAAAGTCACCCCTCCATTCAGATGGGGAGAAAAGGTTTAAGTCCCCCTTCCAACTCTGTTTTCCTCTTGTGGGTTGCTGTAGCATCTACAAATATCCCATAGTTTAGAGCTGCACAAGTCCGGAACAGCTCTCCCATGGAGAAGAGGTGATGGAGGCATCTTTGAGGGGAACAGGGAAAAGAGACGTAAGCAAAGAAACTGGCAATGAGTCTCATTGCAAACCTCACAGGCAGGAGCTGTGCCCTCAGTGTCCCCACACTGTTGGTCCCTTGGGGCCACCACATCCTCACGCTGTCCCCAACCCCCAGGCTCACAACCAGCCCCAGGTGTTTGGTTTGGGTTGGATTGACCAAGAGCAACCTGCTTTATTCCAGTTTTCCCAGCAGAGGGCTCATCCCGACATCAACATTATCCTCGTGATGCTCTTGACGTGACCAAAAAGAGCATTTTTTTCCTCTCGAAACGCAGTTTGATGGGAAATTCCTTCTCATTATTCCTACTGGTTAATTCTACGCAGACCTCCCAGGGCTGCTGCCGTGTTTCTTGCTGCTCTCACTGATCTCTGGAGACCTCCAAAAGAGATCACTTGAGCTTCACCAGCTCGAATTTCCTCACAGCTATTCCAGGGCAGTCAATGCTGTGAGCATGGGAGCAGATTTGAAGGCAAAGCACCACAAACACAATCTCTAACTAGTTTTAGGGCCCCATGGTGGGTTCCTCATCAGGATGCTGGAGTCTGATGTCCCTGTCCTATTCCTTCACGCTATATTGCCGTCGTCCCCAGGGCATCCGAGCCTTCTCCTCCACTGTCACTTCACACCACGCTCTCAGCAGGACCCTCCCCATGGTGGCACAAGAAAGAAGGGACGAACTGAGTTCAGGTCGGTAGCGGAGGCAGCAGGCGAGGAGGAGACGGGATTAAACACTGATTTTAATTATGCATTGGTGCTTCTTGGTTATTTTCCTACAGCGAGATTCCTTCTCCCTGGCTGGCACGACCTGGGCTGCAAAAATGCATCTTTTCTACTCAGCTTGGGTTTTCTCCTCTAAGCTGGATGAGACGTTTCCTCTCTGCATTTAACTTAACCAATCAAGCACCTTAACATGCATTTATTGAGATGCTTTATTTTCGCATTTGTATTACTTGAAACCCATTGAATGATGCGTTTCTGATTCACTAGGTGAGACTTTTCACCCAGAACTTGAGCCAAGCTGCTTTTGGATGGAAATTGAAATGCAATTTAAATTAAAAAAAAAAGGCACGAAAGCAGCACTTTGATCTGTTTCTCATTTAGTTAATTGGCTTAAAATTCCCAGATATGTAAAAATTAAGTTGCTGAAAACATGTTTAGCATTAAAACTAACTGAATTAGGAAGGCAAGGAGGCGTGAAGCAATGACATGCACTGTGTACACGTGTGCTGATGGACAGGGCTCTGCATCGCTCGTGCCCACAGCCCTGCCTGGCCCCGCAGCATCGGTGCGGAGAGGATGGGAGCAGGGCAGGAGGCTCCACGTGGGGCTTGGACCATCCCATCATTGCCCGGTTTTGTAAATCTAGGCGACAGTCCCTGAGGTTGCTCGCATCCTTCAGCCCACCCCTACTCCCAGCTGCAATCTCAGCTCCCTCTCTCCCTGCAGCAGCATCTTCCAGGGTGCTCCTTAGCCTTCATGTTGGTGCTGCTCTCTCTTTTCCTCAAAACACCCTCTACTAAGGGCTGTGAAGATGATTCGAGGGCTGGAGCTCCTCTGCCGTGAGGACAGGCTGGGAGAGTTGGGGTTGTTCAGCCTGGAGAGGAGAAGGCTCTGGGGAGACCTTAGAGCAGCTCCCAGTGCTGAGAGGGGCTCCAGGAAAGCTGGGGAGGGGCTTTTTACAAGGGCTTGGAGTGACAGGATGAGGGGGAACGGCTTTAAACTGGGAGGGGGGAGATTTAGATTGGACATTGGGAAGAAATTCTTCACGCTGAGGGTGGGGAGGCCCTGGCCCAGGTTGCCCAGAGCAGTGGTGGCTGCCCCATCCCTGGAGGTGTTCCAGGCCAGGTTGGATGGGGCTTGGAGCCCCTGATGCAGTGGGAGGTGTCCCTGCCCATGGCAGGGGGTGGCACTGGCTGGGCTTTGAGATCCTTTCCAATCCAAAACATTCCATGATTCTATGATTCTTTTCTGCATCCATGTGTGCTCTGCAACCCTTCAACCACAGCTTATCCTCCAAAAAACCCGTTAGTAATTGCTCCTCCTCCTCCCAGGGGAACGAGCTCCATGCACACCAGGCAGCTGGCACTCACCTTGCTGCCCAGGGAGTCCGGCTGGGGCTGGTGTTTGCCTTTCAGTCCGCCGCATCTCCAGACATTCAGCCTCTTGCTCTTGGAAATAGAGGACCACGGAGCAGTCGGGATGTGTTGCTTGCACCTTGGGAGGGTGGAAAGGGCAGAGAGTAGGACACTGGGCATTAAAAGACCCGAGCAGGCAGGGTACCAGCCAATATTCACTATTTCTGTGGCAGCCAGCCCCAGGAGAGCCCATCTACGTAACCGTGCTGTTGGGCCCTGACATTTCCTGTGCTTTCGACTCTGTTTGCCTTGTAAACACCATAAAGAACCACTGCAATTTTTCTGAATTCCCTCTGAAAGCGTGTGATGCTTAAGGACACCTCTCCACCCGATGCGAGCTGAATGCAGAGGAGCTGAGCTTAAAGACGGAGGGGCCAAGACCATCAGCAGGGCAGAGGGTGGGCACGTTCAAAGCCTGAGCAAGGAAACCATGGAATTAGGGATTTTACCCCCCCTCCCAATTCAGGCATCTCTAATCCTTCCCTTGCCAGCTGCGTTTTGCTCACATGGGTTTTGCTCACGTTCACGCTGGTGTATTTTAATTAAGAGGCATCGCCAACGGCTGTCGGAGTTGACTTTTCCCTGCCTTTCTGAGCTGATGCTGCACCGTGGGCACATTGAGCTCCTTTCAAGCTTTTGGGTTTGCTGGCAGAAGCTCTGAGACACCAAGGGACACGCCATGATCCCAAGAATGCAAGGGATGTGGTGGCTCAGAGCCCTGGGACAGAGCTTCTGGGGGCCCCCAGCTATGGGGTTTGCTCCCTCGGCTTTCAACTGGAGAGCTGGATTGAAGCTGAACTGACAACTGGCCATGAATTTTGCATGCCCATTCTCCTACCTCTTTGCCCATTCCCAAGCATCCATGCCCATTCCCATGCATCTGTGCCCATTCCCAAGCATCCATGCCCATTCCCAAGCATTGATGCCCATTCTCGTACATCCATGCCCATTCCCAAGCACTGATGAGCATCCATGAGCATCCATGCCCATTCCCATGCATCTGTGCCCATTCCCAAGCATCCATGCCCATTCCCAAGCATTGATGCCCATTCTCGTACATCCATGCCCATTCCCAAGCACTGATAAGCATCCATGAGCATCCATGCCCATTCCCAAGCACTGATGAGCATCCATGAGCATCCATGCCCATTCCCATGCATCTGTGCCCATTCCCAAGCATCCATGCCCATTCCCAAGCATTGATGCCCATTCTCGTACATCCATGCCCATTCCCAAGCACTGATAAGCATCCATGAGCATCCATGCCCATTCCCAAGCACTGATGAGCATCCATGAGCATCCATGCCCATTCCCATGCATCTATGCCCATTCCCATGCATCCATGCCCATTCCCATGCATCCATGCCCACTCCCATGCATCCATGCCCATTCCCAAGCATTGATGCCCATTCTCGTACATCCATGCCCATTCCCAAGCACTGATGAGCATCCATGAGCATCCATGCCCATTCCAATGCATCTATGCCCATTCCCATGCATCCATGCCCATTCCCATGCATCCATGCCCACTCCCATGCATCCATGCCCATTCCCAAGCATTGATGCCCATTCCCAAGCATTGATGAGCATCCATACCCATTCCAATGCATCTATGCCCATTCCTAAGCATCCATGCCCATTCCCAAGCATTGATGCCCATTCCCAAGCACTGATGCCCATTCCCAAGCATCCATGCCCATGGGGGGCTGCGGTGGGGGCTGCGGTGGGGGCTGCAGCATCTGAATACGGGGTACGTTTGGGGCAGTATTTTTGAGCCAGGACACGAGGTGCGGATGGTTTTAGGTGTGTGAACAGAGATAGAAAGTTGCAGAAACAGAGAGGTGAGGGTGGGTAAATGGACCCAAGGACTTGGAGGGCAATCTGGGGTGTTAAAGCATCGCTTGGATGAGCGTTATCCAGCCCTGGCCACCACACAGCTGCTCCTCTGGGGTCCCTTCACCTCCCCCAGGAGATTTTGTTTCCTTCCCCTGCTGAACACAAGATCTACGAGGCAAATCCCAGCCTGCAAAATGCAGTTTGGGGCTGGCGACCGGGCACGGCACCGAGAGACCACGCCGATCATCGCAGTAATCTGGAGCGGCCAGAGGTGCCACAGCCCTTTTTAACAGCAAAGCTGCCGGCTTTTATTATTTTATTGATTTATTATTTTATTATTCTATTATTTTATTTTAATTTATTTATTATTTTAGTGTTTATGGCAATTCAGCACAGCTGCCCGAGCACCGAGCGGGTGACGTGCGGTGCTCCTGTCAGAGCCTGCTTCGGGGCAGACGGCTCCTTGCTGTGCCTCCGTTTCCCCATCTGGGAAGGGGGCTGACGCTAGCGCTCTCCTTAGAAAGCCCTCAAAGCCAAGAGCTTTCTCCTCTTTTGTCCCCTTTTCTTCCCCTTCTGTCCCCTTTTCTTCCCCTTCCTCCCCTTTTCTCCTCCTTTCTCCCCCTTTCTCCTCCTTTCTCCCCTTTTCTCCTCTTTTCTCCCCCTTTCACCCTCTTTTCTCCCCTTTTCTCCTTTTCCTTTCTCTTTTCTCCCCCTTTCTCTCCTTTTCTTCTTTTCCTTTCTTTTTTTCTCCCCCTTTTTCTCCCTTCCTTCCCCTTTTCTCCCCCTTCCTCCCCCCTTCCTCCCCCCTTTCTCCCCCTTTCTCCTCCTTTCTCACCTTTTCTCCTCGTTTCTCCTCTTTTCTCCCCCTTTCACCCTCTTTTCTCCCCTTTTCTCCATTTCCTTTCTTTTCCCCCCCCCTTTTATCGTCTTTTCTCCTATTTTCTCCCCTTTTCTCCCCTTTTCTCTCCCTTTCCTTTCTTTTTCCTTTTCTTCCCCCCCTCCCCTTTTCTTTTCATATACTTTTCCTTTCCATTATTTTCCTCCCTATCAGCGGAAGAACTTGCAGAGCAAAGCAGCACCAGGACAAATCCCAAAGGCTTTGCAGAGAAACGTGGAGTTGAAACTCTCTCCCACATGGGAGCCCTCCACCCTCAGCATTCGCCGCCGGAGCGATTTGCAAGTTGAGGCTGGGTTTGCCAGGCTGCGTTGCTCCGGCAGCTCGACCGCTCTGTGTCCCCCCATCTTTCAGCTGGGGCTCGGTGCCAGACATCCCCATGGGTCTGCCCAGCGATGACAGCATCCCAGCGATGACAGCATCCCAGGGCTGAGGAGCATCCCAGGGCTGAGGAGCACCCCATGCATGGTCCTTGCCCCTTCACCATCCAGCCATCCCAACCTTCACGCCTACGGATGCTCCCACAGGCCCTTGGGATCTGGGGCTCCTTCAAGGCATAAGGGATGATGTGAGTGAGCCTCCCCCCTCCTCCAGGACCAGGATTCACGTGAGGATGGACAGGACCATTCCCTGGGCAGGGCAGAGTGGGGTCACCCTCCTTGGAGATGCCCTGGAGCAGCTCCTGGAGCTGAACCCATGGGAGCTTCGCTGGCTGCCCTGGCCGGACCCCAAGTGCTGTTCCAGCCCCAGAGTGCGGTCCTGGCATCACCCACCTCCCTCCCTGCCCACCCCTGTGCTCAGTGTCTGCAAATCCTCCCCCAGATGCTGCTGTGAAAGCACCCGAGTGGGTGCTGGCAGTTCCCAGGGCTGATGCTCAGCATCACCCCTGGGTTGGGCAGCGAGCAGGATGGGGATGGGATGGGATGGGATGGGATGGGATGGGATGGGATGGGATGGGATGGGATGGGATGGGATGGGATGGGATGGGATGGGATGGGGAGACCAGGCCTCTGACCAGGACCACAAGCATGCTGCTCCCCAGGGCTGTTCACCTCCCAAAGTGGCTGTCCCACACTCACTCTCCATCCTCTCCCCACCACAAACCCACCCTTCCAGGGACTTACCCGAGGCATCAGGAGTGGGAGCAGCGGGAGCAGCAGGACCAGCAGCAGGCAGGTGCTGGGCGGCTTCCATAGGGCCCCCATAGCTGGAACCAACCCTGCCCACGGGCGTCCCAGCTCAGTTCCTGAGGGGCTGGGGACAAGCCAGTTCCTCCTGCATGGCCCCACGAGTGTGGGGCCACATCAAGACCCCAACTCCAAGGGGTGACCCAGCACCTTGGTCCCCCTAACTCCGTTTTGCTTCTCCTTCCCAGCCCTGTCCTGCTTCCAGCTCCCTCCAGGACCTCTTCCTGCAGCAGATGCTTGGTCCCACTCGGGTGTCCCTGACCTGTGCCCACCCAACTCTGATTGTCCTCCCACTCTTTCGCTGCCTGGCTGTGCCTGCCCAGCACCGATGGGCTCCGTCTCTCTGCAAGACAATGTCACAGCTCCTGGATCTGGTAATATTGCAGGCTCCACCCTCCACTCCCCCTCCCCATGCAGAGGGCTGGATGCGAGGAGCAGAAGAAATGGGGACACTGCCCAGCTTTGCAACCACTGGGCTTCCAGCACCCCCTTATCTGCTCCCATCAGGTGCCCAGGGTGAAGCACGGGGGGGGGGAGGGGGGCATGAAGCCCTCTCGTCTGATCCTTGGATGCTGCTGAGCTGGGGACCTGCTGGCTAAAGGTTGGGAGAAGCGGGGTGCAGTCAGGATGGGGGGGGGCAGGGGGCATGCCAAGGGTTATGTAGCTCCCCGGCCAGATCCATGCGGAACACAGGACCAGAGGGAGGGAGAGAGCTCAGCGGAGATGCTATGATGGTGGGAATGTGCACAAGCACATGCTCTGCCACGTGTGTGCCTGCCTGGCCACACGCGTGAACACGGAGTGGGACACTGATGCTCTTTCAAGCTGCCCATCCCCATCCCCAGCTGCATCCCACCTCTCCTGCCTGGGACACCCTAGACCTCCTTTCCAAAACCCACCTCCTGCCCAGAAAGGTCCTGGGAAGAGCACAGGGTGTCTGGCAGGCAGCAAAAGAACCGTAACTCTGCAATGTTAACACTGCAAAACAACCCTCAAATCTACTGAAGTTGGAGTTTTTTGTCTTGGCTGAGCTCGTGATTTTGGTGGTTTGGTGCCACCAGGGCGCCAGGTGCTGCGAGCTCGGAACCAAACCAGAGCAGAGGGGGTGCAGGTGGACACAGGGAGCAGGAGCAACTTGTGATGGCTGCAAACGCCCCTGAGCATAAAATAGACAGCACAGCTTCCCTCCCAGCCGTGCCCAGGGATGGGGATGACCTCGAGCCAGCTGTGGACCCCCAGAGCCTCACCTGGGGGTTTCTCCTTATGTATATGTGCATATATATGTGTAAAGATTAATATATACATTTAAGCAGAAAGAGGGGAGATTGAGATGAGATCTTAGGCAGAAATGTTTTGCTGTGAGGGTGGGGAGGCCCTGGCCCAGGGTGCCCAGAGCAGTGGTGGCTGCCCCATCCCTGGAGGTGTTCCAGGCCAGGTTGGATGGGGCTTGGAGCCCCCTGATGCAGTGGGAGGTGTCCCTGCCCATGGCAGGGGGTGGCACTGGGTGGGCTTTGAGGTCCCTTCCAACCCAAACCATCCATGATTCTACGATTCTATGATCCATACATATATATAAATGCACCATTCTCCCTGCTAGAAATCTCCAGTCCCTTTAACAAGGGGGATTTTGATCCAAACATCATCCTTTTAATGCTCTTAGTGAGGAAGCAAAGAGGACAGCAGAGTCGAAGAAAGGAGCTGGAAGCCCGAGAGCGCAGGAAAAGCAGCCCTGATAATCTGTTAGGATTAAAGACCCAGCCTTGCACTCTTGGACCACCCAAAATCCTCCTCACCGAAACAACTCAGGTGTGGGTGACGGTGAGAGGAGGGACTGAAAGTGGCCCTGAAGGGGTTTGCTGAAGGGGAGAGGTTGGGGGGGCTGCACTGCACTTTGTACTGGGGTGTGAGGAGGGTGAACCGTTTACGGTGCTAATTTTAGCATCCTGTGCCACCACCGTTTCTTAAGGAGGCTGCAGATCCCGTCAGCTTCTCCTTCCACAACTTCTCATGGCGAGATAGGAAGCCAATGAACGACCCACTGCGGCTCTGCCGTTCGAAGACCTCAACAAGAATTGCAATGGGAATTAAATACCCCTAAAATAATGGAAATAAAAGAACAGGGGGTTTTAATGTTTGAAAGCACTTGTTTGACGTTATTGGGAGCCACCGACGCTGCTCGTGGAGCCGCAGAGCGGCAAGGGCTGAGCCCGTGGTTGTGTTGACACAAAAGGCTGCCAAGACCCAGCCGGACTCATTACCACCTAATATTTTCCACTGAAATGCAAATATCCAATCTTAATAATTTAATTTGCCGACACACAGCGTGAGGGGCTTTATCAGATGCTGCTAAAGCCAATTAAAACAATACCCGCTGCAAATAGCCCTGTGCCCCATGGGCAGCGCAGGCACCTCCAGCTGCTGCCGGCTGAGGTGGGGGGTGAAGAAATGGGGTGATGAGGGACAGGGTCTAGTGTGGGGGTGACGGCGGCCCTGAGACACCCAACATGCCCCTGCAAGGCCAGTTAATTTGGTGGCAAATTGAGTAGAGGGTCCCATCCCTGGGTGGTTGCTGGAGGGGAGCAACTCAGTTTCGAAGGTGGTCGGTCCGGTCCCTGTGGTGGGAAGGGTCAGGTGAAGTTTGCAAAGCATTGCATCACCTTTGGTCTTCCCTCTGCAAGCAAAGCACCTCAGGTGATGCCCAGCCACCTCCTCCTTCCTGAGCTGGTCCTGCCCTTCCTGGATGGGCTGGGACAGGTGATGGCAGCTTGGGGCCTGCAGGAAAGCCGGGGAGGGGCTTTTTCCAAGGGCCTGGAGTGACAGGATGAGGGGGAATGGCTTTAAACTGGAAGGGGAAGGTTTAGATGAGACACTGGGAAGAAATTCTTCATGCTGAGGGTGGGGAGGCCCTGGCCCAGGTTGCCCAGAGCAGTGGTGGCTGCCCCATCCCTGGAGGTGTTCCAGGCCAGGTTGGATGGGGCTTGGAGCCCCCTGATGCAGTGGGAGGTGTCCCTGCCCATGGCAGGGAGGCTTTGAGGACTGGGTGGGCTTTGAGGTCCCTTCCAACGCAAACTCTTCCATGATTCTATGTATCATCCCTCACAGTTTCCTTCCACAGAGCCTAAAATTAAGCAAGAGGGTGTTGGCAGGGGCTGGGGACACCCCACTACTGTGCTGTAAGGTGGGATGGAGGTGACACAATTAGTAAATGAGCATTTCCCGCCTGCAAGGAGATTTCCACGAGTGACTTCATGTGCTGTGGGAACGGCTGAGGCATTTGTGGTTACCGACACCAACAGCAATCCCAGCGCTGGCAGTGGATTGATGGGAGTGGTTTTAGGGCAGCCTCCAGGGAGCTTCCCCGAGGCTTTGGTAAGGCCGCAGAGTCCCATGGTCACCGTTCCCCAACACCTACGGCCGCACGCCTGTGGTGCCACACCAAAGCGATGTCCCTGAGGCAAATCCTCCTGTCCTATCCCCTCCAGCCAGCCACCAGCATCGCCATCGCTGTCACCACCTGCTCCAGGTGGGGAGCCCAGAGGGGGACGGAGGGTCCTGGGCTGGAGAGGATTTGCAAGGCAGTCAGTTTGACCTCATCTGTTTTCCACTTATTGCTGTGAAAGAGAGCGACAGCCCTAATGCCAGCAGGTCCCCCAGTGTCAGGCAGGAGGACCAAGCCATGGAATCATGGAATCATAGAATGCTTTGGGTGGGAAGGTCTGCTCTGGACTTGCTCCAACAGCTCCAGGTCCTTCCTGTGCTGAGAACTCCAGAACTGGACACAGGACTCCGGGTGAGAGTGAAGAGCGGAGCAGAGGGACAGAATCCCTTTCCCATGTCCTGCTGGTCCAGCTGCAACTTTCTGGGCTGCAAGAGTAGGAGAAGTTCAGAGTAAGAGGAGACCAATGTTGGTCCAGGGAAGATGGGACCAGCAGTGTGAGGCCACCTGGAAGTGGTATTTTTTGGAACAAGGCTTCAAAGTGAGATGCTTCCATCCCCTTGTGTTCCTGGTCCCACAAAGCATCCCCAAGAAGAGTATGGGGTGCACATGGGACAGGGGTTGCCAAGCTGCCACTCCATATCCGGGGTTTGTCTTCGTGTGCAAGGTCAAACTGGTTTTTGGACTGGTTTTTTTATACCTCTCAGGAGCCAGCAGTGATTAAAGGGGGGGATGATATTGCCTCAGTCATGCTTACTTCATCTTCCATGAGTCTTGGGCAAGGTTGCTGCCTCCTGGCTGTGTTTCCCCATTTGGAGAATCTCTCTGGCTCCAATCGGTCTCCAGGGAAGGAGGATGGCATGAGGCATCTGCTGCCACCTCACTGCCCTCCCTCGGTTATCAGAGGGCAGATCAGTGAGTCACTGTTGCCGGGGCCGTATCAAAGCACAGCTCATCCAGCTTTGATTCATCACCACCCCCGGTGTCCCCCGCCTGACGGCCGGCTGTCACACTCTGGGTGCCCAGCTCTGCTCCTCGGCTAATTTACCAAAGCTTGCTGATGCTCAGCTTTCTATGCTTGCATTGCAAGCAGAGACCTGTGCAGAGAGAGCGTTTTGTGCCTCCAAAGGGCTGGATCCCGTTGTCCTTGCTCCAGATGCCCGGTGCAGCACCACCCTCTATTCCCAGCTTGTGCTGTGGTTTCTGCTTGCACCTGCAGATGCTGCGATCACCCTGAGGTGATGGCAAAAGGTGCCTGACCCTCCTGGTCCCCAAAGGATTCACCCTGGTTCAGGACCACTGTTTTAGTCCTGACAAAGGCCCAAAGCGGAGCTGCTGGTGGAGCCCACGCTCTGCCGAGCCAGGGGATGGGGCTGAGTTCCTGGCCTTGGGCTTGATGTGGAGTGGAGAGTTAGGTGAGGGTTTGCAGAACAAGGAATCCCACACTTTCACTAAGAGAGGGGCTTAAGAGCTTCCAAAGTGAGGGATGTTGATAAAATTGGCTGCTGAGCAGCCTCAAGGTGTTTCTTGCAAGTGTCTTGGTCTGGGGCTTGGGTTCGGCAAGGTGGCTCCTACTGGAGACAGTGGGTCCATCCCCACCAGGACTTCATAACCCTCTGATCCCTCCTGGGCCCCTAGCCTGGGTCCCGTCCTGCAGTGCTGCATAAGATGCATCACAGCTGGACCAACACTTGGTGTGTGCTTGGTTTGGCTCAAGAAAACCTCCCCGATATTATGTCAGGTCATGCTAAACAGCCTCAAATTCCTCTCCTCCTCTCCTCTCCTCTCCTCTCCTCTCCTCTCCTCTCCTCTCCTCTCCTCTCCTCTCCTCTCCTCTCCTCTCCCCCTCTTTCTCTTCCTTCTCCTTCTCCTTCTCCTTCTCCTTCTCCTTCTCCTTCTCCTTCTCCTCCTCCTTCTTCTCCTCCTCCTTCTCCTTCTCCTTCTCCTTCTCCTTCTCCTTCTCCTTCTCCTTCTCCTTCTCCTTCTCCTTCTCCTCCTCCTCCTCCTTCTCCTTCTCCTCCTCCTCCTCCTTCTCCTTCTCCTTCTCCTCCTCCTTCTCCTCCTCCTCGCAGAAGTGCTTATAATAACAACCCCAAAAGCTCAGGCTGCCGTGAGGGACCCGAGGACATCCAGAGCAGGTCCCCTGCGTCCCCTCGTCCCACCGCTGGCAGAAGCTTTCCTGACGCTGCTCAGTCCTTTGCCCCAACATCTGAATCCTTGCAGCAGCCGAGAACAACATCAGCACCAGCGAGAGAGATACCCGGGCGCTGCTGAGAGCAAGCCAGGCTCTGCCAGAAGCAGGGGGTAATCAGCTCAGTAATTAAACGTGCAAATAATGGGAATTGGGGAGGTAGAACAAAAGGCAGAGAAATAATTTGGAGGCGCTTGGAGAAATTAGGAACACAGAGCAAAATCTAATCAAGTGGAAAATAACCCAACGGGAGCTGGGACTGAGTCAGTCGGCCTCGGAGCGCTCCTCCCCTGGCACTTGGGGTGACTCTGGTGCTCTTCTGGGGCAGAACAGGTGCTTTTGGAGGGATCTGTTCCTGCTTGGTGAGCAGGGCTGGCTGATCCTGGGCAAAGTTCCCAGATCTTCGATGTCGGTGGGTGGCAGATTTGGGATGCAATATTGCTGGGAATCATCACCCAGGAGAGCAGCTGGGGGAAATTCAGCTGATGGAAGTGGAGGAAAGATAACTGAGGTCAGCAAGAAGTTGGGCTGATCTGGGGGAAAAAGTGGGGTTTTATAGCAATAGGTTTACTGGGGGGTAAATTTGTTTCCCTGAGATGAGCTGGGACGCTCAGCGCGCTCTGGCCAGGGGGAGAGAAAGGGAAAAGGGAGTGGGCTTTGAGCTGCTGGACACAAATCCCTGTGTGAGCATCCTGGGGGGGGAGTCAGGTTAGGGGAGAGCAGGAGGGTCTGGAGTGATAGAACGAGGGGGAATGGCTTTAAATTGGAAGGGTAAGATTTAGGTTGAACATCAGGAAGAAATTCTTCATGCTGAGGGTGGGGAGGCCCTGGCCCAGGGTGCCCAGAGCAGTGGTGGCTGCCCCATCCCTGGAGGTGTTCCAGGCCAGGTTGGATGGGGCTTGGAGCCCCCTGAT
This sequence comes from Neomorphus geoffroyi, assembly GCA_033558235.1. NCBI lineage: Eukaryota > Metazoa > Chordata > Aves > Cuculiformes > Neomorphidae > Neomorphus > Neomorphus geoffroyi. Next base: position 2,526,422 of record JAUMJM010000037.1, read on the forward strand.
GCAGTGGGAGGGGTCCCTGCCCATGGCAGGGGGTGGCACTGGATGGGCTTTGAGGTCCTTTCCAACCCAACCCATTCCATGATTCTGTGATTTTTGACTCAGACTCCAGCTGGCAGGGCTCACAGTTCTTGTGCCCAAAGCCAGGAGGATCTCAGAGAGCCCTGAGATCTCGGAGGCAGCAGGGTTACAGGCATTTTGCCATGGAATTTCACGGCTGCAGCAGATGGAGATGTTTTAATGGGGACGCAGAGCCAGACGTCGTGCTTCCTCTGCAGCTGGATTGTCCTCAGCATCCACCTCACGGCTTGGGCACCCAGCCAAGGGCACTGGGATGCTAACCTGTACGTGCACAGCTTCTCCAAGTCCCAGCTCCTCATTCAGAGCCAGGCAGGGGCTGAGGAGGCACTGAGCATCCCAGCGAGCTTCTCTCCTGGCCCCAGCTCTGTAGATCATTGCTCCTGGGAATGGAGATGGGACCAGTCCCCATGGCCCAGCCCCAGGTCCTACCTCCTTGAGGGGTTCTGAGCTGCCCTCTGCATGACGTGGAGCTGACCGTGGCATTCTCCTCATGCAGTGCCGCCCCCAGGACACCAGCTCAGCCTCCTGGTGCCAAGGCAGAAGCTTGCCAAGCTGCTGAGCGCTGCCAGGACCACAGCAATCCTCCTTCGAATGGGCGGGAAGTCTGCTGCCTCCAGCACCACTAATCACCTTTTGTGAGCAGCCTTCAGCAAGCCAGACCAGATGTTTAATCACATCTGCGAATAAGAAAAGGCTGGAATATGGCTATTTTAAAGCTTTAGCCAAGCAAAATAATTTTTAAGTGCCATGTGGGCCTTCCAAATGGGAGCGGGGGGCAGTTTGGCTTAGCTCCCACCACTGGGACACAGGACAACCCTTGGTGCCTCCCCATCCCGTGGCTGCGTTCCTTGTGCCCTTGCTCTGGTCTCTCTCTGACGCAGAACCCCTTGCTCTCCGGCAGCTTTAATTGAGTCGATGATGATTCGACACTCCCAAATGCACCAGGTGGTGATGAACAGCCTGGCTGTATCGGTGTTGACATCCTTCAAGTTCAGGGCATCCCCAGCTGCTGCCCAGGTCAGGGTCAGGAATGTTGGATGGGCAAAGAGACCATAGGTGGGCAAAGGGACTTTTCTGGAGCTGCTCAGGAGAGCAGGATACCCGTGTCCTTCTTTTGCACAGTGTGGGACCCCTCTGGGTGGTCTCAACTCGTCTCACTCAAGGCTCTGCAGCACCTTGGGGTTTTGGGGCTCTTTGGGCTGGTTTGAGCCCCAGCACAGATCACATCCAGGCTGCTCAGAGATGGTTCAGCCCAGCTGGGAAGAGCCAGGACCCTCCCTGTGTGCCGTGGCGTGGGCGGGGAGCAGCGCTGGGAGCGCTGTTCGTTCGGTGCGGTGGCTCTGCACAGGGTTTCATTTAAAAACCCATCCTGAGCCAAAATCATATTAAACACTTCATTTCCATGGTGGGAAACAAACACTGCTTTCTTGGCGGGGGCGAGAGCTGGGCTGCCTTGCTCTCTGAGAGATGGCATCTCCAGGCACCCGGTGCCCACCGGATCACCATGCTGGCCCTGACTGGACCCTGCCTGTCGCACCTCAGTGGCTGAATCAAATGGGCAGCATGACAGGCTGAGAGAGGAGCGGCTGGAGAGCTGCCTGGAGGAGAAGGACCTGGGGCTGTTGGTTGGCAGCGGCTGAACATGAGCCAGCAGTGGCCCAGGGGGCCAAGAAGGCCACCAGCCTCCTGGCTTGGCTCAGCCATGGGGTGGCAGCAGGGGCAGGGAAGGGATCGGCCCCTGCACTCGGTGCTGCTGAGGCCGCACCTGGAATCCTGGGTTCAGTTTTGGGCCCCTCACTCCAAGAAGGACCTTGAGGGGCTGGAGCGCGTCCAGAGAAGGGACCGGAGCTGGGGAAGGGGCTGGAGAACAAGGGTTGTGAGGAGCAGCTGAGGGACCTGGGGCTGTTTGTCCTGGAGAAGAGGAGGCTGAGGGGAGACCTCATCGCTGTCTACACCTGCCTGAAAGGAGGGGGTGGGGAGGTGGGGGCTGGGCTCTTCTCCCAGGTGACAGTGATGGGACGAGAGGAAATGGCCTCAAGTTGCCCCAGGGCAGGGTCAGATTGGACATCAGGAAACATTTCTTCACTGAAAGGGCTCTCAGGCCCTGGCAGAGGCTGCGCAGGGAGGTGGTTGATACCTCACCTGGATGTCTGTGTTCAATTCTGGAGCCCAGAGCATAGGAAGGACAGCGAGACGTTGGAGCGAGTCCAGAGGAGGCCACGGAGATGATCCAAGGGCTGGAGCCCCTCTGCTGTGAGGAGGCTGAGAGAGTTGGGGTTGTTCAGCCTGGAGAAGACAAGGCTGCGGGGAGACCTTAGAGCAGCTCCCAGTGCTGAAAGGGGCTCCAGGAAAGCTGGGAGGGGCTCTGGATCAGGGAGTGCAGGGAGAGGACAAGGGGGAAGGGTTTTCAGCTGAAAGAGGGGAGACTGAGCTGAGATCTTAGGCAGAAATGTTTTGCTGTGAGGGTGGGGAGGCCCTGGCCCAGGGTGCCCAGAGCAGTGGTGGCTGCCCCATCCCTGGAGGTGTTCCAGGCCAGGTTGGATGGGGCTTGGAGCCCCCTGATCCAGTGGGAGGTGTCCCTGCCTGTGGCGGGGGGGCAGATGGGCTTTGAGGTCCCTTCCAACCCAAACCATTCCATGATTCTGTGAATCCATAATATCCCAATCCTGGCTGGACAACGCATCTCTGTGGCACGAGCTGTGCTGTGTCCTTATGGGTGGGGGGAAGGGAGTGATACCAGCCCAGGTGGTCCTGGTCTTCATTAGTCCCTTCAGATCTCAGTGCAGCACATTGCCTGTAATTAATTTGCTTTGTTAAGAAAGCATCCTGCTGTCACTAATTAACCATCTGTAATTACCCAGCCTGCTGGCTTGGTGCCTGAGTGCAGGGTTCCCTCCAGGCTGTGGGGGAGAGGGGGGAACAGGAGCCTCTTGGAGCCGATGAGGGATCCATCAGTGTCTGATGTGGGTCCTGGGACAACCTGGGGACTGTAGGTGGTTGGTGCTGGCAGTGGGATGCTCCTGACCGAGCACAGGGTGGAGAGAGCTGGATCTGGCAGCCCCACAGAACGAAGCACTGTCGGTGGGAGCTGGTGTGCAGCTCGTTCCTGGCGGCGGGGGCAGCAGTCTGGAAAGGCTGGGGTGGGAATTCCCCTGGATTCACTGTCCCCTCTGCTCATCTCAGCCCTACTTAGGGGTGAGAGCCCTGCTCTGACATTGTGATAGAATCATGGATGGGTTGGGTTGGAAGGGACCTCAAAGCCCATCCAGTGCCACCCCCTGCCATGGGCAGGGACCCCTCCCACTGGATCAGGGGGCTCCAAGCCCCATCCAACCTGGCCTTGAACACCTCCAGGGATGGGGCAGCCACCACTGCTCTGGGCAACCTGGGCCAGGGCCTCCCCACCCTCAGCGTGAAGAATTTCATGGGGTTACAGCCTGGTTCTCAGGTTTTGCGTTAAGGACAAAGCTCCTTGCAGGACACTGCAGGGCTGGTGATCTTCTGGAGCTCAGAGCTCGCAGAAACGTGGTACACGGGCAGCTGCACCTTAAATCCCATCCTTGTGCCTCATTGGGCAGAAGGACAGTCCTGCCTCTCTTCTGGGGTCGCTATGGAAAGGAGGGGTCCTCCTCTCTGAGCTCAGGGCTGAGCTGTGCTCTGGCACAGGCAGCGAAGCCCAGCCTGGCTCCTGCTGAAGCTGGAGAAGAAGCCTCTCAGTGTGGAGCAGAAAAGCCACGTTGGGTTGTGGCGTGAAGGCTCCTGCAGCTGGGAGCACCCCGAGAGGCTGCAAGACTGGCTGGGCAGAGCAGCAATAAGAGAAGGAGACCATCCAAAAGCAACGTTGAATTTGATAGGAAACCAGGCCGGTGCACAAAGGTTTCCATTCCCAGATAGACCCAAAGAGGAGAGGAATTGCCTAGGGATAGGGTGGACAGGAAGGGTGGGCTCAAGATATGACCCAATCCTGTGTGAATATGAGTCTAATGAGAGGAATGGAAGGAGGATGAAGCAATGGGGATGGCAACACTGATGGTAGAAGTTTACCCTGGAGCTCTCTCTGGGTCATGATGGTTGAATCAGGGCAACCTTCAGGTGGCAACATGGAGAGCATTGCACGGCCAGGAGCCCAAAGGCATCTGCTTGCACCCACATCTCCACTGACGGGAAGAAGGTGTGGGTGGAAAAAGCAGCCATGGGCATGGAGGAGAACAGAGCAGGTGAGGTGTGGAAGGGGTTTTGCTGAAGGTAGGTCCCGTCAGATGAGGGACAGGGCTGCTAGGTTTGACTTGGCCATGTGGTGGCTCTCCCCAGCGTGGTATGATGGGGCTGTTTGCCCCACAGCCCTGCTGGGGTTGTGATGGGAAGGCACGAGGAGAGGGCTCTGCTCGTGGGCTTCTGCCCTGAGGGTCAAGGATGAATTGATGGGTCTGGGCAGCAGCACACAGACATCCCTGGCAGGGCCTGGGCCAGTGAGCAATGATTCCCCAAAGTGGGAGACGCTGCTGGTGGCTGAGACCAGGCTGGAGTGATTTTTGCAGTGACAAGAACTTGCTTTGTAAAAGCAAGACCAGAGGGTCTGCAGGACAACCCAGAGTTGACCTGGATCCCATCTTCACAGGGGGGCCCTGGCCCAGGGTGCCCAGAGCAGTGGTGGCTGCCCCATCCCTGGAGGTGTTCCAGGCCAGGTTGGATGGAGCTTGGAGCCCCCTGATCCAGTGGGAGGTGTCCCTGCCCATGGCAGGGGGTGGCACTGGCTGGGCTTTGAGGTGCCCTCCAACCCAAACCATTCTGTGATGCTCTGTGCTCAGTGGAGACGCAACAGAGCGGAAGGAGAGGTTAATTACAGCCCTGTGCGTGCTAATTGCACCGGTGTAAACACCTCGTGCAATGCAGCCCCTGGCTGCCAACTGGGGCAAGGGCTGGCATCTCCTCCAGCCTGGGGTGGGAGCAGGGGCCTGAATGGGACTCAGCCCCCCTGGGCATTGCTTGGACCTTGGTGAGACATGTTGGGCTTTGGGAAGGGGATGGCAGAGGGGCTCGGGCTGCCCAAGCTGGAGGAGCAGGGAGATGGGGACCCTTGGCACCACCCGCCTGTTGCAAACCCAGGCAGGGAGCAGCAAGGAGATATCTTCCAATAATCTCATTCTCTGCAGAGTGAGGTTTGGGCATCGACCACGATGCCAACAGGGAACCGCGATAATCCTTGCCAGGGTGATGGGCATGGACAAGAGCCAAGCTTCTGCTGGCTGATGTCCCTCTTTCACAGGGCTGGAGGTCCCTGTGGCCAGATGTGTCCAGAGCACAGATGCCTTTGTGGGCAACAGAGCTGATGGCATCCAGCCAAAGGCACCATGAGGAGTGGCTGAAGGCACTTGGTTTGTTCAGCCTGGAGGAGGCTGACAGGGGACCTCATCGCAGCTTACAGCTTCTTCACAAGGGCAGGAGGAGGAGCAGGCGCTGAGCTCTTCTCTCTGAACCTGAGGGAATGGCAGGAAGATGCCAGGGGAGGGTTAGGTTGGACATCAGGGAAAGGGTCTTCCCCCAGAGGGTGGTGGAGCACTGGAACAGCTCCCAGGGAAGCAGTCACAGCCTGACAACATTCCAGAAGGGTTTGGCCAACACCCTAAGCCCCATGGGGTGAATGTTGGGGTGTGCTGGGCAGGGACAGGAGTTGGACTCAATGGTCCTTGTGGGTCTTCTTCAACTCAGGACACTCTATGATTCTATGGCTTTTAACAGCCCAAGAGGGCCCTTCTCAGCAGCGACCCAGAGCATTGTGTGGCCACCACTCTCCACCCTTGGCCAGGGATCCTGCTTCCTGTCTGAGTCCTCTGCACAGGGTGAGAGACATCCAACACCTTCCTCTGGACCAGCCCCAACCACCCACACGCTGTTCTTCTGCTACAACTGATTCACCTCGGCATCCGCTGCTCCACTCTCCCAGCTCCACTTGTCCTGCTTCCGGGGATGCGGACTGATCTCCCCAGCATCCTCCCACTGGAGTAGCAAGATGGAGATGGTCGTGCTCCAAGGGCTGCTGCTCCTCCTCCCCTTGGCAGCCCTGCTACTTTACCGGTACAACACCACCTTCCACTACTTCTGCAAGGTGGCCTTCTTCAACTGCTGGATCGTAGCCGCGGCCACTCTCTTGTCCCCTTTCGTGGCTCTTCGTGGACGCTGCGTGGAGAACATGAAGTGAGTATGTCCTGGGGTTGTGGCTCTGGCCTGGGGGTGGCTGGGACTTGGCTGTGATGGAGGAGCTCCTCTGGTCTTGTGGACACATGCTCTCTCCTGCCCTGGGCAAACCCACAGCTGTTTGCAGCTGGTGATGGAGCTCTGGGGCCACGGTGAGGGCTGTGGTCACATCCATGTGGCAACAAAGGGTGCAACTGCATCTTGTGGTGTGGTGGAAAGGTGTTTGGTTGTGCCCAGGGAGGGTTTTATCATGATGGAGGTGGCCAGGTGGGTTGGGAGTGATGGAGCCTGGAGGATGAAATAGTGTAACGGGGATCGTTCTTGTGTCCAGTTCTGGAATCCCCAACATAAGAAGGAGACGGAACCGTTGGAATGGATCCAGAGGACACAGAGATGATCCAAGGGTTGGAGCCCCTCTGCTGTGAGGAGGCTGAGAGAGTTGGGGTTGTTCAGCTGGAGAAGAGAAGGCTCTGGGGAGACCTTAGAGCAGCCTCCAGTACTGAAAGGGGCTCCAGGAAAGCTGGGGAGGGGCTTTTTCCCAAGGGCCTGGAGTGACAGGATGAGGGGGAACGGCTTTAAACTGGGAGGGGGAAAATTTAGTTTGGACATTAGGAAGAAATTCTTCACGCTGAGGGTGGGGAGGCCCTGGCCCAGGGTGCCCAGAGCAGTGGTGGCTGCCCCATCCCTGGAGGTGTTCCAGGCCAGGTTGGATGGGGCTTGGAGCCCCCTGATGCAGTAGGAGGTGTCCCTGCCCATGGCAGAGGGTGGCACTGGGTGGGCTTTGAGGCTCCTTCCTTAAGCATTAACCGTAACCATTCTATGATTCTTGGGCACTGGAATGCTGGGGTCATCAGTTGGGTGGGTGATGAGGGGCTGTTGGCCAAGGCTCGGTGTACAACCATTAGCAGGATGCAAATGCACACTCGTTGCTCTCTCCCTGGCTTTGCAGCCAGGTCTTGCTCAGCTGGAGCCCGGGGACTACGCTTTGACAGAGGGAGTTGGGGATGTCTTGATGCCATCAGCTGTTCCGCGTGGCCCAATTGTGTCCTGGCAAGTCACGTGCTGATGCTGTCAGCTGTGCTCGGGGGTGGCAGCAGGCGAGATAACATCGCTGTGGAACACAAGATGAAGGTCTAGTTGCTTTTAAGGGTGTTGCAATCTTGTTACTGAATTCCTGGGTTCGAGCAATCATGTATTTGTGTTGATGGCTCTCAGGCCTTTGGCAAGGGTGCAATCAGAGCTTTGATGTTCTCATTCCATTGCGTAGTCTCTTCCTTGTCCTTTCTGTGCAGAAACGCTGTGTGCACACAGCATCACAGAGTGTCCTGAGCTGGAAGGGACCCACAAGGACCATCGAGTCCAACTCCTGTCCCTGCCCAGCACACCCCAACACTCACACCGTGGGACTGAGGGCCTTGGCCAAACCCTTCTGGAATATTGTCAGGCTGTGACTGCTTCCCTGGGAGCTGTTCCAGTGCTCCACCACCCTCTGGGGGAAGAACCTTTCCTCATGTCCAACCTCACCCTCCCCTGGCATCTTCCTGCCATTCCCTGGGGTCCTGTCCTTGGGCACCAGAGAGAAGAGCTCAGCGCCTGCTCCTCCTCCTCCCCGTGTGAGGAAGCTGCAGAGAGCAATGAGGTCCCCCTGAGCCTCCTTTTCTCCAGGCTGAACAGACCAAGGGACTTCAGCCGCTCCTCATGGTGACTTCATGCGTCCAGAGGTGCTCCAAGCCCTGCCGCAAATGCTTCCGTTTCTGGCTTAGTGGAAATACCAGGTGTGATGCAACAGTGACTCACGCTGCCTTATCTTGTGCCACGGACACCTCACAGCCATCCTCTGCCAGAACAGCACGCCCGGCTTTGTCTCCTCCTCAGCCTCCAAATCCCAAAGCCTCTGGCTTGGAGCACGTTCCTGTCGTTACCTTTGGAGTGTTGCCACAAGGGTTTTACTTCTCTGCAGACACGGGGATCTCTGAGTCTGCATCTCCCAGGGGATGGGTGGTCCCCTGAAACTACGAGGCCCCCAAGCATCGTGCATTGCCCCCGCATCCTTCTCCCTCTGTGCCTGCATCTGCTCTCTCCTCACAAACCACTTCTCAGCCCTGCCTGGTGCTGAGCTCTCTCTGATAGCCCTGTCCTGCTGCCTGTGGGCTCCCTGGGACCGCTTGCTTCCAGATGTGTGGACCTTGCCATGGGTGTTTTTCGTGCTGTGGGTTGGAGAGTGCTCCATTTCAACACCAAAAGCGTCCCAGGTTTTTATCTCCACTGTGGGTGCCACAGGCCCTGTTACTCCATCCTCACTCCATTCCCCTCATTATCTGCATACGGAATATTATCCTTCCCCAGCTTCGCCATCCTGAGGTCACCCTTCCTGCCCAGCCCTCCCTGGCTGGTGAAACCACTCTTCCTTGTTCTCGTTTCCACCTGCACGAATGAAAAACCTTCATCTCTTCCCAGATCTGCAGGTGTGAAGTTATTTTTGTGATTTCTTCTAATGAATGAAGCTGAATTGGTTTTCCCTGTCCTGCTCTCTTCCCTCTCCACCTGCACCAGCACAGAGCTGGGTGCCGGCAGCGCTGCTCTGTCTGTGCTCTGCGGGGACAGTCCCTGGAAACACCAACAGCCCTCTGGACCATCTGTCTCACAGCACGTTCACGGAACGGTTTGGGCCAGAAGAGACCTCAAAGCCCACCCAGTGCCACCCCCTGCCATGGGCAGGGACACCTCCCACTGCATCAGGGGGCTCCAAGCCCCATCCAACCTGGCCTGGAACACCTCCAGGGATGGGGCAGCCACCACTGCTCTGGGCAACCTGGGCCAGGGCCTCCCCACCCTCAGCGTGAAGAATTTCTTCCTAATGTCCAATGTAAATGTTCCCCCTCCCAGTTTAAAGATGTTCCCCCCCATCCTGTCACTAGGATGATCCAAGGGCTGGAGCCCCTCTGCCGTGAGGAGGCTGAGAGAGCTGGGGTTGTTCAGCCTGGAGAGGAGAAGGATCTGGGGAGACCTTAGAGCAGCTCCCAGTGCTGAAAGGGGCTCCAGGAAAGCTGGGGAGGGGCTCTGGACCAGGGAGTGCAGGGACAGGATGGGGGGGGATGGCTTTAAACTGGAAGAGGGAAGATTGGAAGAGGACATGCTATTTGCTCATGTAGACCAGATCTGGCCTGGCCCATCTTTCACGTTGCTTCCTGAGTGATTGTGAAGTGTTGGAAAAAATCAAGCAGCCCGTCTCGGTGTCGATCTGCTCCCCACCCTTGTGTTCCTCTGCCCTAGGTTCCTGCGTGCTGCGATCCTGCCCCTCAAACACTTCTATGGCATCAAGATGCAAGTGCGGGGCTCCGAGCATCTGAATATCAAGGAACCCTACGTGATAGTTTGCAACCACCAAGCTTCCCTCGACCTCATGGGTACGTGGAAGGGAGACGGGGGGTCATCACTGCATGGGCAACCTTTGGGGTGCTGCAGAGGTGGACCAGGCTCACCCTGGGAGGGTTCCAACAAGGCCAGCACCAGGGTTTGTACAGACCAGTGTGGCAGTCATAGAGCAGAAGAGGTGGTGGGACAGGAGCTCGGGGCGATGGACGTGCTGCCAAGAGAAGGTTGGGACGATGGGAGATGACATTGGGTCATGAAAGGCACAGGGCTGGTTGGTCCCGGTTGCCATCAGGTAAAGGCTCTCTCACCCATTCTCCAGGCATGGTTGAGGTCATTCCCGAGCGTTGTGTGCCCATCGCCAAGAAGGAGCTCCTGTACCTGGGCACTGTGGGGTGGGCCTGCTGGCTCTGTCGCGTGATCTTCATTGACCGCCACAAGAGAGAAGATGCCATCGATGTCATCTCCCAGACGGCCAGGACCATGCACCATGAAAACGTGAGGGGGAGGGGGGTAAGAGCAGGGGGGAGGTGGGAAGCAACCACTGATGGGGCAAGGGTGGTACAGGGAGGGCTGACACAGTGGGGGCTCTGGTCGGGGTCCACACTTACGGCTCTCCCTGTGCTCTGCAGCTCCGAGTGTGGATTTTCCCTGAAGGCACCAGGAACCAGGACAAATCCATGCTGCCCTTCAAGCGGGGGGCTTTCCACTTGGCTGTGCAGGCTCAGGTGAGCCCACCTCCTCCCACCACTTGTCCTTGATGGACCAGGGTGGGCTTGCACCCTGTGGTATGGGATGGGGGACATGAGGGTCTCCTGGGGGTCTGCCAGTCCCCAGGGACAGGCATCCTCTGTGCAGGACCCAGGGAAGAGATGGGCACCTGCTGAAGTTGGGGCATGGCAGGAGCTGGAGTCCCACTTGGAGAGGAGATACGTATGGTGGGCACTCCTGACCCTCCATCTCCTACAGGTTCCCATTTTGCCCGTGGTGATCGCCCCATACTGGGACTTCTTCAACTCAAAGGATAAGAAATTCACTTCTGGTAAGGGAGAGACAAGAAACTCTGTTGATGGAAGACAGGGCTGGTGGTGGGGATGGGGCATGTGATGCTTGGAGGTCGCTGTGTGAGACGTTGAGGTGTGTGAGCTGGTGGTGGAAGATGCTGATGGGAAGCCCTGGTTCCTGGTGGCTTTAGCTAACAGCCCCCTCAGCCTTTCCTTCTGTCTCCAGGGACGTGCACCATCCGAGTCCTCCCCAAGGTAGAAACTCGGGGCCTGAGCCCAAAGGATGTCCCTGAACTGACTGAGATTGTCCGCCAGGTCATGGTTGAAGCCCTTGCTCAGATGTCTGGAGATTGCTGTGGGGACCAGCACAGAGTTGGGGGCGGTGCCACCAGGAGGACCAACAGCCTGCAGCACCAGGGCACAGCCAGCACCAGCGATCAGGCAGAGGGACCGAGGCCCTAGGGGCTGTAAGGGAGATGGCACAGCCAGAGGCTTGGCCGTGCTGTCCCCTTGACCCCTGTGGATGTGTCCACCAGAGCCATCACCACCCTGGCAGCCTGCAAGAGCAGGACGGGGCCCTGGCGCGAGCAGGAGCAGAACGGCACAGGACAGGGACGGGGCAGCATGTGAGAAGAATCACAGAATGGGTTGGGTTGGAAGGGACCTCAAAGCCCATCCAGTGCCACCCCCTGCCATGGGCAGGGACACCTCCCACTGGATCAGGGGGCTCCAAGCCCCATCCAACCTGGCCTGGAACACCTCCAGGGATGGGGCAGCCACCACTGCTCTGGGCACCCTAGGCCAGGGCCTCCCCACCCTCAGTGTGAAGAATTTCTTCCTAATCTCCAATCTAAATCTTCCCCTTCCAGTTTAAAGCCGTTTCCTCCTCATCCTGTCACTCCAGGCCCTTGGAAAAAGCCCCTCCCCAGCTTTCCTGGAGCCCCTTTCAGCACTGGGAGCTGCTCTAAGGTCTCCCCAGAGCCTTCTCCTCTCCAGGCTGAACAACCCCAACTCTCTCAGCCTCCTCACAGCAGAGGGGCTCCTGCCTGGTTGTCCCCTGCCCGTGCACCAGGTGAGGGCAGAGAAGTGCCAGGTAGGGCTGGGTGTTCACTGCACCACTTTCCACCCCTGATGATGTGATTTGCTGTGGGCCTCACCCTTGAGATTGTTGGGTTGCTTCTTCTGGACGCCCCTAGCAATGCCCTTCAGCTGCATCCAGCTCTGGGGAAGGGTCTGGAGTGCAGAGTGTGGCTTCGGGTGGGACAGGTGGTCCATGGGATGTCGCCACATGGCAAGAGCATCCTTGATGCCGAGCTACGAGCTTAGGGTGAAAGATTAAAGAGTCCATATCTGCTGGTGCTCACGTTTGGTGTCCTGCCTGTGCCTCAGGTGCGGAGGGGAGTGTGGGGACAAGGATCCATGTCCTTACGGTCACGTGGGCTGCCTGGATCCTTACAGACACCCTGACTTCTCCATGGATGGTTCGAGGAGCACATGGCAGAGTTACACTGGGGTGACCTAGCTCTGCCCCCAAGGTAGACCTCTCCCTGCCTTGGGGATGGGCAGTAAATGCACAGGAGGAGCATCAATAAAGCCCAGAAACCTCAGAGGGCAGAGGTGCCTCGGTTATGTCCACCTAGAGCTGGAGGGACCCTCCTCATGGCCTCCACACTGTGGCACAAGCAGAACATCCCACCAGCAGCCATCTCCCCAGACCTGTTCCCTGCAGCCAGGCAGGGCTTTGGGCATCTGCTGGCTCCTTCTCTGCCAAACAGCTCCTGTCTTGGCCACCCCAGGGTGACAGAAAGTCGGGGAGAAGCGCGGTGTGTGGATATCTCCAGTTCTGGGAGCAAGGTGGGCAACCTTCAGTTCTCATCTTCAAATGAGCTGCACAAACTGTAGCCAAACGAGGGCTACAGTAGCGCTCCAGTTCGGCATCACTCCTGCTTTTGGGAGCATCTGGCTCATTCTGGAGGAAACTCTGCAAGACCATGAAAATTGTCCACCTATGTGGACACCATGGGGCAAACCCATCAGCACAAAAGAGCTTTCCCAGGAGTAACAACTCACTGGATGAGGAACCGTCCCACAAACAAATTGTTCCCAAAGGGATCTGTGCTGAGTTCAGGGGCCAGGAGAGGGAGAAGGCACACGGGTGGTGATTCTGGACATGTTTCCTCACCTTGGAATGCTTGGGCTGATGGTGGCTGGGTGCATCATTTCGTCATGGCCAGGTGATCCAGTTCTGATGTGAAAGTGCTGCAAACTCAGTCATCCCAAGGAGGGCAGAGGAGTTGAGCAGGGATTCTTAGGGTGGTCCTTGGGCCAGGTAGGGGAAAGCCAGCTGCACAACCGAGCACGGGCTTTTTCCCACCTTCTCTGACCACAGCCAGCCCCATGTCCCCAGACACACTCTGCGTCAGGGGCTCATGGCTCCTGTCACCCTCAGTGTTGTGTAAGTGGGGCTGTACCTTGACTTTGCTTTGCCGGAGAAGAAACTGAGATGAAACCATTCATTTCTTGGGCACCAATGTGGTAGAAGAACCAGATCAATGTGGGGTCAGTGGTGCCTGGTCAGGAGGAGCTGGAGGACAATGTACTCTGACTCCTGCTCTGAAGTTACCAGCACTGGTGACAAAGCCTTGGTGCAATATTCCCTTCAGACCCCTCCCCAGACACCGATGGGAGAGGCAGAGGCTCTCCCCTGCTCCCAAATCGATCTCTTCTTGGCCCCACTGCTCATCCTGCCCCGTGCTCTGAGGGCTGGACGTGCCAATGGTCCTGAGCTCCTTATCACATTGGACCATCCCTGAGATGCCTGGTCGGGCACTGACCCACGCCCACACCCTGGGGTGGCAGGATGGGCTCAGGGCCATGCTCTCACCTTGTGTCCATGGGGGAGGTGGGAACAGCCTCCTCTGGACACCAAAACCATGTGGAGCTGCTCCCGAAGGGCAGGGGGGTGAGCACTGGGCTGTATCCAGCAATACTGGAGTGGGACAGGCATGGGGACAGCAGCTGTGGTCATCCAAGAGTCACAGAATCATAGAAACATAGAATGGTTTGAGTTGGAAGGGAGCTCAAAGCCCAGCCAGTGCCACCCCCTGCCATGGGCAGGGACACCTCTCACTGCATCAGGGGGCTCCAAGCCCCATCCAACCTGGCCTGGAACACCTCCAGGGATGGGGCAGCCACCACTGCTCTGGGCAACCTGGGCCAGGGCCTCCCCACCCTCATCCTGAAGAATTTCTTCCTCATGTCCAATCTAAATCTTCCCCCTTTCAATTTAAAGCCGTTCCCCCTCATCCTGTCACTCCAGGCCCTTGGAAAAAGCCCCTCCCCAGCTTTCCTGGAGCCCCTTTCAGCACTGGCGGCTGCTCTGAGGTGTCCCTGGAGTCTTCTGTTCTCCAGACTGAACAACCCCAACTCTCCCAGCTTGTCCTCATGGCAGAGGTTCTCCAGCCCTCGGATCATTTTTGTATCCTCCTCTGGACCTCAGTCCACAGTGAAGGGTTCACACTCATCCATGGCTTCCTGCAGCCACATCCCCAAAGGGAGCAGGGGATGCACTCCAGACACTGTCTGGCTGTCATGGAGCTGCCTCAACTTCCCCAAATTCCCACCAGGACAGAAAGAGGCAGCTCAGCCCATGCCCAGCTGGTGTGTGGCTCCCAGGAGCGGCACAGAGAGGAATGAGAGCGGGTGGAGCTGGCACAACAGGACCCCAGGGGATGGCAGGAAGGTGCCAGGGGAGGGTTAGGTTGGACTTCAGGAGAAGGTTCTTCCCCCAGAGGGTGGTGGAGCACTGGAACAGCTCCCAGGGAAGCAGTCACAGCCTGACAATATTCCAGAAGGGTTTGGCCAACGCCCTCAGCCCCATGGGGTGAATGTTGGGGTGTCCTGTGCAGGGACAGGAGTTGGACTCAATGGTCCTCGTGGGTCCTTTCCAATTCAGGACATTCTGTGACAGCTCAGTGCTGTCCTTACTCCTGTGTCCACAACTGATTTGATGAAATAGGAGGAAAGTGGTCAAAAAAAGACACCCTGGGACCTGCAATCAGCCCAAATAGGAACTGTTGGGCTAAATTTGAAACACATGGAAAACAAAGCCCTTCTGAGAAACCACCACCACCTCACAGCCTGTTCTCATGATGTGCTGCCTACTTCTATTTTTAGGAACTCTTTCCCGCTCCCACCTGCCATCATTTCCCAGCAAAATGGTGTGGAGGTGGGTCCTACCCTCTGCTTTTGAACCTCTAGAGCCTGTGAGGACCTTGCCACCAATTGCAAAACCCTGTCAGAGCCTTGAACCCAGGAGGCTGTGGGCAGAGGGTAAACATTGCCTTGGCTATATCTGAAGGTCCACACTGGATCCCTCAGCCAACCACTGGTTGCTCGCTGGATGGGGAACAAAGATCTCATTGCAGTGTCTGCAGCAGAGCGGAAGGAGGTCTACAGCAATCCAACACCTGGAGAAGGAAGCCGTGGTTGTCGCCAGCGTTCACTTGCAGCTGGACACATGAGGTCTCCAGTTACCCTGCACATCCTGCTGCTCCTCATCCTGCACCTCACAGCTGGGGCATCTGCAGTGTAAGCTTTCTCAGTGTCTGTCTGTCTGTCCATGCATGGTGGGAGGGCGTTTAGTCTTGGCTCCTTGGCAGGACAGAGCTGGAAACAATCCCCCCGATGCATGGGATTGTTGGTCAGGAAATGCTTGGGGTTGTCTCTGTCCATGATCATCCTTCAAAAGAAATGTGATCAGCAGGGCGAGGGAGGGGATTCTGCCTCTCGGCTCTCATGAGACCCCAACTGGGGTCCTGCGTTCAATTCTGGAGTCGTGCGCACAGGAAGGACAGGGAGCTGTTGGAGCGAGTCCAGAGGAGGCCATGGAGATGATCCGAGGGCTGGAGAACCTCCTGTGCAAGGACAGGCTGAGAGAGCTGGGGTTGTTCAGCTGGAGAAGAGAAGGCTCTGGGAGACCTCAGAGCAGCTCCCAGTACTGAAAGAGGCTCCAGGAAAGCTGGGGAGGGGCTCTGGATCAGGGAGTGCAGGGACAGGATGAGGGGGAACGGTTTTCAGCTGAAAGAGGGGAGACTGAGCTGAGATCTTAGGGAGAAATATTTTGCTTCACGCTGAGGGTGGGGAGGTCCTGGCCCAGGGTGCCCAGAGCAGTGGTGGCTGCCCCATCCCTGGAGGTGTTCCAGGCCAGGTTGGATGGGGCTTGGAGCCCCCTGATGCAGTGGGAGGTGTCCCTGCCCATGGCAGGAGGTGGGACTGGATGGGCTTTGAGGTCCCTTCCAACCCAAACCATTCCATGACTCTGTGACCATGGACTTGGCACCCAAGGGGTGCTGGGGCTGGTGGTTCTAGGATGGGTTATTGTAGATGTTGCCTCGCTTGCAGCCAATGTATGAGCAGAATCTTTGCTTTACTGAGCTGAGAGGTCAAGCGGAGCCCAGAAGCAGAGCTGGGAAGCTGGGGGAGGTGGCCCTGCACCCCAGCACAAGTTTCTGTGCACCCAGGAGCTCTTCAAGACCTCCATGGGGTCTGTACCAGGATGTGCTTCATCACCACACCTCCCACACCAGCACTTGTTCTTTCCAGGAGCTATGTGGTCACGTCCCCAGCTGTGCTCTACCACCCCTACACAGCGATGCTGTGGGTCCACCTCAGTGGTGTCCATGAGCCTGTCCAGGTGAGCATCCAGCTGCAAAGAGAAGACGGGACCCATAACACCCTGCTGGAGAGGACAGTTGAGGAGCCTCATCTGCACCTGAACATCACCTTCCCAGTGAGTTCCATCCCACACAGAGCAGTAGAGAGAGATGCCCTGGACACCTTACTGTCTCCAGGAAGAACAGTTTCCACCAGCTACCATGAGCAAGGGGCTGTGGTCCCACGTGGGACCAGGATCAGGTGTGATATTCCCATGTTTTGGTAGGATCTCATCCCCCCACACAGGCAAGATGACTCCAGGCTTGGCTTGGTGGTTGAAATAATTCCCTGGTAGCAGCGTATTGGTGGAGCTTTGGTTTCCAGCCCCTGTCTTGGAGAAGGTGTCCCTGTGGATGAGGAGTCTCTCAGAGCGAGGAGAGCATCCTGGCCAAGGCATATCCCTTGTCCTCACCGGGTGTCTGGTGTTTCTCCTGGCAGGCTCCAGCCCCCACCAAAGGGAAGGAGGAAATTGTAGACCTGCACATCTCAATCCAGGGAGATTCCTTGGATGTCTCCAAGAAGAAGAAGGTGATGCTGAAAGCCCTGGAGCCTGGGATCTTCATACAGACAGACAAGGCTGTCTACAAGCCTGGACAGGAAGGTGAGGGCAGCAGGATGGACCATCCATCCTGGGCTGAAGGACCTGGTGGAAGAGGGGTGCAGGTGGCTCAGCCTTGCTCCTACGCTGCACGGATATAGGAGGGCTCCTCCTGGGATGCACTGGGACCTCCTGTACCAACCCAGGGCAATGCCAGGCAGGGCTTGGGGCTGGGCTGCTTGTGCCACTGCAAGGCTCAGGGTGGATTTCCATCCACCTTCCCCAAGGGGAACCCCCTTCCACGTGGCTGACCCCACCACTCCTGTTTGCTTCTTCCAGTCAAGTTTCGAATTGTCTCCTTGGACAAAGACTTTACTCCCAGCAACAAGAAGGTGAGAGCTGGGATGGAGAAGGTGGGAGGTAACAGGGGTCCTCTGCACCGCTCTTCTACAGCCCCAGCGAGCCCTGAGAGAGGTTTGGGAATCAACCAGCATCTTCTCCCTTGGCCATCCTGCAGTGTGGCTGCATTCTCCAAGGGCAGGGATGTGTTGTCCACGTGGGCTTCAGGAGACCGAGGAAAGAGGAAGCCAACTTGAACGTGTGACATGGGAATGTAGCTCCCCAGATTTTCATTTAGGGCCATAGCGATGGTGATGGAGAAGCAGGCAAAGTGCTGTTGGCATCCATTAAGTCATCAGGCAGCAGGATTACAGGCGGGTTCAGTCTGAGCGAACACCTGGGGTTCTGGAAGTGCAGGAGGTTCCCAGATGACATGGCTCTAGGAGATGCCACCTCTCCATGCCACGCTGGCACCACTCTCAGCTCATCCCAGCTGCAGCCACCCACAAACCCAAACTCAATCCCAAGGCAAACTGGAAAGCTGGAAGTTCACAGCATCCCACAGATAACTTTCTACTCCCTACACGGCTCCATAGGTGTCCCCACCCTGGTGAGACCCCAAGGAAGGCTTTGAATATCTCCTCTAACCATCTTCTCTTTGCCTTGCAGCTGCCCTTTGTGTTCCTAAAGGTCAGTCTGAGACATGGAGCGAGGCTCCTGGGCGCTGTGGGCTTGGGAAGGGGGAGGAGAAGCATAACACAGCCGTGGGCTGTTTTATCGCGGGGTGTTGGGGTCCCCAAGGTGCTGATGCCACGTGTCCCTGTGTGCAGGATCCCAGTGGGAACCGCATCGTGCAGTGGCGGGAGGTGAGCCCACGGCAGGGCATCGTGGACCTGGCCTTCCCGCTGGCTGCGGAGCCGGCCCTGGGCAGGTACATCATCGAGGTGGAGAGGAAGACACACTCCTTCAGCGTGGAGGAGTACGGTACGTGGGGCCCGTGGCCAAGAGGTGCATGGGGTGGGCAGGAGCCCCACCTTAGAATCATGGAGATGTTTGGGTTGGAGGAGACCTTAAAGCCCATCCAGTGCCACCCCCTGCCATGGGCAGGGACACCTCCCACTGCATCAGGGGGCTCCAAGCCCCATCCAACCTGGCCTTGAACACCTCCAGGGATGGAGCAGCCACCACTTCCCTGTCCCAGTGTCTCTCCACCCTCATCATGAACAATTTCTTCCCAATGTCCAATCTAAATCTCCCCCCTCCCAGTTTAAAGCCGTTCCCCCTCATCCTGTCACTCCAGGCCCTTGGAAAAAGCCCCTCCCCAGCTTTCCTGGAGCCCCTTTCAGCACTGGGAGCTGCTCTAAGGTCTCCCCAGAGCTTTCTCCTCTCCAGGCTGAACAACCCCAGCTCTCCCAGCCTCCTCACAGCAGAGGGGCTCCAGCCCTCGGATCATCTCCATGGCTTCCTCTAGACTTGCTCCAACAGCTCCATCTCCTCCTTATGCTGGGGATTCCAGAATCGGACACAGTGCTTGTCTTGGCCTTCCCAACCACCCAGGCACTGTTGCCCTTGTCCTGGGTACAACAACACCCTCTCCTTTTGATTCTCCATCAGTGCTGCCCAAGTTTGAGCTGACCATTGATCTCCCTGTTGTGGTGCTGGAGAAGAACAAGAAGTTCACGATAAAGATTTGTGGACGGTGAGCCCAAACCAAGCGGTGCCGGGAAGAAGGAGGGGCTGGTGAGATCTGACACGGTGTGGTCTATCAGGCACACCCTCACCACCCTCCACCCAACAGGTACACCTATGGGAAGCCTGTCCAGGGGAAGGTCCAGGCCAGCTTGTGCCAGCAGTCCAGGCGCTTTGGGATCCTGCGCAAACCTTATGGTGCCCTCCAGAATCTAAGGAACTGCATGGAGGTTCATGGGCAGGTGAGTGTGGCCAAGGAGCATGGCTGCCTCTGGGACAACCAAAGTCCTGCTGCTAACGGGGTTGTCTCTCCCTCCAGACTGAGAAGAACGGCTGCTTTTCAACAGAGGTGTTCTTAGCTGCCTTCAACCTGACCAGCTCCACGTATGACAAGCAGTTCCAACTCCAGGCATCGCTGGTGGAGGATGGGACAGGTAGAGATGGAGGTGTTCTCCAACTTGGGGATGGGCATTGCTGCTGGTGCATCATTTTGTATCCACCCCAGTCTACACCCAAATGCACATGGCAGGGGGGTGATGGTCTTCTCTGGAGGAGCCCAAAAAGCAGCACAGGGATTTAGGGGTGCAGGAACCAGGCCCACAGAATGACGGAGTGTCCTGACTTGGAAGGGAACCACAAGGACCATCGAGTCCAACTCCTGTCCCTGCACAGGACACCCCAACATTCACCCCGTGGGGCTAAGGGCCTTGGCCAAACCCTTCTGGAATATTGTCAGGCTGTGACTGCTTCCCTGGGAGCTGTTCCCGTGCTCCACCACCCTCTGGGGGAAGGCATCAGGTCCAGGTGGGGATGTGAGCCAGGTCAGCAGGGCAATACTTCTAATTCTGACCAGAGAAACAGTCGAGAGACAAAAAAGCCTTTCCAAGGTCCAACAACTCTCCTGGTGAAGTCCTTGGGACACAAAGCAATGGTTTCACCCAGTCCAGTGGTGTGGCTTCATAATCCCTCACCCACCACCCCAGTCACCCCAGCACTGACCACCAGTGGCTTGGCTTTGGACAAAACCCAACCCACCAACACCAGGGTGGCCCTGCGTCGTGGTGCTTTGGTGGAACACCTTTTTTGAAGCCTCTGCAACCAGTTGCACCTTGGCTTTAGGTCTAAATCACAACGTAGAGGTTTTACTCCTCTTGTAGGAGGAGCAAACTATGCTTGAAGCTGCTGCAGAGGGAAAGCCTGGAATGTCCAGGGACCTTTTCTGCTCTATGAAGAGGGAGCTGGGAGCACCTAAGCTGGACCCCATGTTCCCACAGCACTCTTAGCTCCCCACTCCCTCTCCACAGGGCTGGAGCTGAAGAGCACCAAGAGCTTCAAGGTTTCACCTGAAATCTTCACCATCACCTTCGAAAACACCAATGATTTCTACAGGCCTGGCATCCCTTTCACTGGGACGGTAATCACAGAAGGGCTTGGGTTGGAAGGGACCTCAAACCCATCCAGTCCCACCCCCTGTCATGGGCAGGGACACCTCCCACTGCATCAGGGGGCTCCAAGCCCCATCCAACCTGGCCTGGAACACCTCCAGGGATGGGGCAGCCACCACTGCTCTGGGCACCCTGGGCCAGGGCCTCCCCACCCTCAGCGTGAAGAATTTCTTCCTAATCTCCAATCTAAACCTTCCCCACTTCCAGTTTAAAGCCGTTCCCCCTCATCCTGTCACTCCAGGCCCTTGGAAAAAGCCCCTCCCCAGCTTTCCTGGAGCCCCTTTCAGTACTGGGAGCTGCTCTAAGGTTGGGGACTCCAGAACTGGACCCAGGGATCCAGGTGGGGTCTCCCCAGAGTGGAGCAGAGGGGCAGAATCCCCTCTCTCCCCTGCTGGTCCCACTGCTTTGGGTGTGGGCGCACAGGATTTGGGGGTCCCCACACCCTGCAGGGCTCATCTGCACCTCCCTGACCCCCCAGCCCTGTTTTCCCACCCAACCTGGGCCGTCTCCCATTCCCTCCTGCTGCAGATGCTGCTGAAGGGAGCTGACGGCGCCGTGCTGCCGCAGAAGGAGATGTTGCTCCTCATCAAACAGGAAGGAAAACACACAAGTCAGACCTTCGTGACCGACAGATCAGGGAGAGCCTCCTTCAAGCTGGAGACCTCTGGTTGGAGCGGCATGGTCTCCTTGCTTGTAAGTTCTCCAGTAGTACAGGGCTGGGCACCTCTCCAAGTCAAGAACCTGCATCCATGATGCACCTTGTGGATTCTGGGTGGATTCATCACCTTCATTTCTACCTCTGTCACTCAGGGTCAAGTCAACGAGACAGCTCAGACTCGGAACGATGGCTCAACAGTCGTCTACCATAGTGCCTACAAGTATCTCAGACCCTTCTTTTCAGAGAGCAGGAGCTTCCTGCAGATCCGCCAGCTCCAGAGCGAGTTGCCCTGTGGGCAGTCCCAACAGATCTGGGTGGATTACATCTTCAGCAAGAAGGCCTTGAAGACTCAACTGGAGACCTTGGATGTGGTCTTCCTGGTAAGCCCCGGCACAGGGAGGGAGGGCAGCAGGTGTTTGGGTGGTTACGAAGGTCCACATCTACACACACGTTCATGGTTGTGTCCCTGAGGACAAGACAATGAACTCTCTGTCCTGGCTTGGACGAGGGATTGTTAGCAGAGGGGTCTGCTGGCACTGTTGGACCTGCATGAATCCATGCCTCTTGGCAAGATCAAAAGCCATCCTGACATGATCTGGCAACGTGCACTCACAGCAGAGAAGGCCAACGGTGCCCTGGGCTGCATACAAAGCAGTGGGACCAGCAGAGCGAGGGAGGGGATTCTGCCCCTCTGCTCCGCTCTGGGGAGACCCCACCTGGAGTCCTGGGTCCAGTTCTGGAATCCCCAATGTAAGAAGGAGGTGGAGCTGTTGGAATGGGTTAAGAGGAGGCCACGGAGATGATCCAATGGCTGGAGCCCCTCTGCCATGAGGACAGGCTGAGAGAGCTGGGGTTGTTCAGCCTGGAGAAGAGAAGGCTCTGGGGAGACCTTAGAGCAGCCTCCAGTGCTGAAAGGGGCTCCAGGAAAGCTGGGGAGGGGCTTTTCCCAAGGGCCTGGAGTGACAGGATGAGGGGGAACAGCTTTAAACTGGAAGGGGGGAAATTTAGATTGGAGATTAGGAAGAAATTCTTCACACTGAGGGTGGGGAGGCCCTGGCCCAGGGTGCCCAGAGCAGTGGTGGCTGCCCCATCCCTGGAGGTGTTCCAGGCCAGGTTGGATGGGGCTTGGAGCCCCCTGATGCAGTGGGAGGTGTCCCTGCCCATGGCAGGGGGTGGCACTGGGTGGGCTTTGAGGTCCCTTCCAACCCAAACCATTCCATGGTTTTTATGATTCTATGACATTCTTGCCCTTGGGTTCATCCTCCATCAGGGCATTTTTGTTCTTTGTTCAGCATTGGTTTCACTGTTCCCGTCTCTTCCTCTGTAGGTCCTGGCCAAGGGGACCATTACCTCTGTCCTCAGGAAAGAGCTGCCTGCAGAAGCTGGTAGGTCCTGAGGTGCCGATGGGTTACGCAGGGCTCTGCTTTCCATGCCTGGTCCTCATCTCTCCTTTCTCTTGGCCCAGGATCGAGAGGCTCCTTCTCCCTGGAGCTGCCCATCAGCATCGAGCTGGCGCCCACGGTCAAGGTGCTGGGTTATGTGGTGCTGCCCGATGGTGAGATGGTGGCTGACAGCATCAAGCTCAACGTCGCCAGGTGCTTCCCCAACAAGGTGAGCGGAAGCTGCTGTTGATGGGGACATCACTCCATGGCTTGTCCCGAAGTCCATCCTGCTCCAGATATTTCACAGTTTCTTTAACCCCATGTTCACGGCTTGGTTCTGCTCCTCCATGGGAGGTGGTTCCTCCTCCTTCTCTTGCCCTCTGATGCCCCTGTCCCTCTCCAGGTGAAGATGGCCTTTTCAGAGGACAGTGCTCTGCCCGGCTCAGTGCTGCGGCTGCAGCTGGAGGCGGCCCCAGGGTCCCTGTGCGCCGTTCGTGCCGTGGATCGCAGCGTGCTGCTCTTGAAGCCCGAGGCTGAGCTCAACGCGGAGGCGGTGAGTGGTGGCACTGCCCAGGGCCCCTTCTGCAGCCCCAGGGACCAACCAGGGGTTGGAGGAGGAAAAGATGGCATTGGGCTGGACCTCCTCTGTGCTGCTGCGGCCCCACCTCGAGCAGTGGGGGCAGTTTGGGCACCACAGGATAAAAAGGATTTGAAGCTACTGGAGAGCGTCCAGAGGAGGGCACGGAGCTGGGGAAGGGTTTGGAGGGGGAGTCGTAAGGAGAAGCTGAAGGCACTGGGTCTGTTCAGCCTGGAGAAGAGGAGATTGAGAGGGGATCTCATCACAGTTTACAGCTTCTTCCCAAGGGGAGAAGGAGCAGGCGCTGAGCTCTCTGATTCTCATTGGACCCAGGGGAATGGCAGGAAGATGCCAGGGAGGGTGAGGTTGGACATCAGGAGAAGGTTCTTCCCCCAGAGGGTGGTGGAGCACTGGAACAGCTCCCAGGGAAGCAGGCACAGCCTGACAATATTCCAGAAGCATTTGACCAACACCCTCAGCCCCACGGTGTGAATGTTGGGGTGTCCTGTGCAGGGACAGGAGTTGGACTCCATGGTCCTTGTGGGTCCCTTCCAACTCAGGTCACTGTGTGATTCCTCTACAGGGACTTTGAGCCATGGTGCCTCCTGGGCCGTCCGGCTCCTGGGCAGTGGGTAGGCGTTTGGGTGGGATTTTAGGCACCACATATGTTTATTCCTAGATTTACAAAATACTCCCTGATTTCGACTACATTGGAAGTGTTGAGGAGCCACCACCCTGTTCAGACTTTCCCTGGGACGACTACTCCTTCGAAATGCCCATGGTGCAATTTGTACCAGGAGAAGACTTCATTCGCCCTCTAGGGCGTTTCCCACCTCCTCTTTTTTGGAGGAATTCCCAGATGAACACCTACAGGTTATTCCAGGTAAAGGCTCTGCCCACCTCTACCTTCTGGTTCCTCTTCATCCAGGAGCTGCTTCTGCTTCGCTCAGGGTGCTGAGAAACCACAGCAATGTCCCATGAAAGCCACACTCATGGCAAAGGTCTTTCCCATGGACATCAGGCTTTGGCCCTTCTCAACTTTTCTTCTTATGGAACGATTTCCAGCTGGGATGGGGACATCCTTCCTGCTGGGTTTTGGAGATGCACAAGCTTTTTCCTTTTTTTTTTTTTTTGCAGAACTCGGCACTGAAACTTTTCACCAACGCCAAGACCAGAGATGTTTGCAAAGAGAGGATTAGCTTGCCTGTGATGTCAGGTCCCCTAGGTCAGCACGGCCCTCAACTTGTACTCTCAAGGCAAAAGAGCAAAGAACTCATGCCTGATCCTGGCTTCCATGTCCTCAGGAGGACTTGGAGCCATCCCTGAAAACAGGATCAAAGGGATTGAAGAGGACTGAAAAGGGGTTTTGGCCACCTTTGTGCTGCCTGCAGGTGAGGTCCAGCTGGGACCTGTGGACCCTGATTTCTGCTCTGCCTTTTCCAGGTGATGTCAGTCGTCGCATCGGTTCTGCTCCGCCTAGAAATGAATTCCCACTGCTAAGGAGCCCTATTATCTCAGCCACTGCTGTCCAGGAAGAGCCACCGGCACCGCGGACCTATTTCCCAGAGACGTGGCTGTGGGACTTGGTTCCTGTGGGGTGAGTCAGGACGGCCCCATGGGGCTGGTCCTCTCCCCACCTCTCCTCCTGCACAGAAGGAGGTTGGGACATCAGCATGGCTCCTTCTCCCAAGGGAGCAAGCTGGCCCAGCTGGAGATGACACCAGCTGTGCCGGGATGGCCTCGTGATGTTCTCCATCCCACAGGGAGGGGGGCTCCGCAGAGTTGGTGGTGACGGTGCCCGATGCCATCACCGAGTGGAAAGCTGGGATGTTCTGCACGGCACCGCAGGGCTTGGGGCTGGCCCCTGCCACCACCCTCACGGCCTTCAAGCCCTTCTTCGTGGAGCTGGCCCTGCCCTACGCCGTGGTTCGCCACGAAGCCTTCACCCTCGTGGCCACCGTCTTCAACTACCTGCGGCAGTGCCTGCAGGTGAGCGGGGCTGGGGAGGAGACCCTGGGGCTGGGAGCTGGGTGGGGGGCTGATGGACTCATGGTGATGGTCCCGCAGGTTCGGGTGACGCTGGCGGAGTCGGCGGAGCTGGAGGTGTCGGCGAGTGCGGACGAGGCGTACGGCGGTTGCATCTGCGCAGATGAAGCGAGGACCTTCCGGTGGGGCGTGCGAGCCACCAGCCTGGGTATGGGACACCAGGACCATGGCAGGAACTCCTTGCTCTGCTGCTTGGGGTGGGCAATGAGGGTGGGAGCAAAGACAATGCCACCTGGGAAGTTCTCCTGCACTCTCACCTTCTTCATTGCCTCCCAGCACTGCTCCTCAACCTGGTGATCCCATCTCAACCCAACCAGCACCACACAAACCCCAGGGCTGGTGGAAGTGGGGGTGTGGGGTGGGATGGGGGGCTCCGTGGGGACTGACCAGCCTGCTTGCATCCACAGGAGAGGTGAACATCACCGTCAGCACTGAGGCCCTCAGCTCCAAGGAGTTCTGCGGCAATGAGATCCCCGTGGTGCCAGCGCAGGGGCGCGTGGACACCGTGATAAAGCCCTTGCTGGTGCAGGTCAGAGGGGTCATGGAGGAAGAACATGGGATGGGGTTGGAGACAGGGTCCAAGCAGGCCTTGGGGTGCAGATGTTGAACAGCACCCAGCCCCGAGCCTGGGCTGCAGGCACGACCCAGGGGGACACGGGGACGTGGGGTTCCTTCTCCTGATCGACTCTGATGGTGCCTCCCCACAGCCTGGAGGGATCCTGGTGGAGAAAGCGCACAACTCCCTGCTCTGCCAGGAAGGTAGGACCAGCTGGGGGTGTCCAGCGGTGCTGTGGGGATGTGGGGCAAGGACGCGTGGCCGCTGGTCACAAGGGCCATCGAGCCAGAGGAGCCAAGGAGCAGGGTTCACAGATGCTCTGGGTTAACTTGTCCCAACCCAGCTTTGAGCCCCTGGAGGGTCAGGGCAGGAAGGGTGTGGGCAAGGGTGCCATGGGGCCAGGCCAGGAGGAGGTGGGCATCTCCACTGTTGTTGCCCACCATCCCCACAGATGCTGAAGAAATCTCCCTGGAGGTTCCTGCGAACATCTTGGAGGGCTCCCAGCGAGCCCACGTCACCGTGATGGGTAAGGGACACAGGGGACCACCTGGGGCAGGGAGTGTGCAGAGTCCCATGGCCCAAGCTCAGGAGGAGGTGGAACCACCCAGAGCTGGGATGGGAAGAACAGAGGTGACACAGCCAATGATGGTGGTCCCCACATCCACCTGGGACAGGTGACATCATGGGGAACGCTCTGCAGAACCTGGACCGCCTCCTGGCCATGCCCTATGGCTGCGGGGAGCAGAACATGGTTCGCTTCGCCCCCAACATCTACATCCAGCAGTACCTGGAGAAGAGCAACCAGCTGCACCCCGACATCCGTGCCAAGGCCCAGGGCTTCCTGCAGAGCGGTGAGCGTCCCCGGGGCCCTCCCCTCCCCATCCCACCTTGCCCTGCTGCCAAACACCACCCCCGCCCCATATCCCCCCTACCCATTGTCCACCTGCACCTCGGTGCGGGTCTGGGCTCCAGGCTGCTTCTGGGGTCTCCCAGGGGTCACCAAGTAAAGACTCGTCCCCATCTTCTCCCCACAGGGTACCAGCGAGAGCTGCTCTACAAACACGATGACGGCTCCTACAGCGCCTTCGGGAAGAGCGATGACAGCGGTAATACCTGGTGAGGGACATCCCCAGGCTCCTCCTGCCACCGAGAACATCTCAGCCACGTCTCCCATCCCAACGATGTCTCTCTGGCTCGTAGGCTGACAGCGTTTGTCCTCAAGTCCTTTGGGCAAGCCAGAGCTTACGTGGCCATCGAAGAGCGACACATCACAGACGCGCTGGGCTGGCTGCAGAAGCAGCAGCAGCAGACGGGCTGCTTCCGTAGCGTGGGGAAGCTCTTCAACAACGCTCTGCAGGTGGGACATGGGTCCAACCAGGCCAAGTGCTGGGTTGGACCCAGCTCATCCCTGCTGTGTGGTCTAAGGCAGTGGGGGAGCCCTTGTGGTGGCACAGCATGGCCAGAGCCATCTGGGTAGGGAGGATCTACAGAGGGATCTGGGTCCATGGGCTGAGACCAACGGGATGGGATTCAACAAGGACAAGTGCTCAGTCCTGCACTTGGGACACAACAACCCCGTGCAGCTCTGGGCTTGGGGAGAAGCGGCTGGAGAGCTGCCTGGAGGAGAAGGACCTGGGGGTGTTGGTTGACAGTGGCTGAACATGAGCCAACAGAGACCCAGGTGGCCAAGAGGGCCACCAGCCTCCTGGCTTGGCTCAGCCATGGGGTGGCAGCAGGGGCAGGGAAGGGATCGGCCCCCTGGACTCCAAGAAGGACCTTGAGGGGCTGGAGCGCGTCCAGAGAAGGGACCGAAGTTGGGGAAGGCGCTGGAGAACAAGGGTTGTGAGGAGCAGCTGAGGGACCTGGGGCTGTTTATCCTGGAGAAGAGGAGGCTGAGGGGAGACCTCATCGCTGTCTACAACTGCCTGAAAGGAGGGGGTGGGGAGGTGGGTGCTGGGCTCTTCTCCCAGGTGACAGTGATGGGATGAGAGGAAACGGTCTCAAGTTGCCCCAGGGCAGGGTCAGATTGGACATCAGGAAAGGTTTCTTCACTGAAAGGGCTCTCAGGCCCTGGCAGAGGCTGCGCAGGGAGGTGGGGGAGTCCCCATTCCTGGAGGGGTTTGAAAGCCGGGTGGATGAGGTCCTAAGGGGTGGTTCAGTAGTGGACAGGGACAGTTGGACTCGATGATCTCAAAGGGCTTTTCCAACCAAGCAATTCTGTGATTTCATGATGTCCCACTGTCCCCTTTGCAGGGTGGCATCTCGAATGACGTCTCGCTGTCAGCTTATGTCACAGCTGCGATGCTGGAGCTGGGGCTGCCCCCAACGGTGAGGATGACCCCATCTTCTCTGGAGGGGACAGATGGTGGAGCAGGAGGTCTTGCTGTGGCAGGCCACCTTCTAGTCAGACCTGGGTGCAACTGGTCTTGCTGGGGTCTCCGAGTGATGCCCATGGACTGGCTCCTGACTCTGATTTCACACCAGGACCCAAAGGTGAACTTGGCCCTGAAGTGCCTGGAGGCTTCAGACACAGGTGACCTCTACACGCAGGCGCTCCTTGCCTACGTCTTTGGGCTGGCGGGGCGTGAGGAGCAGCAGAAAGCCCAGCTGAAGAGCCTGGCCCAGCACAGCGTCAGCACAGGTATCACCTGGTGTGGGCAGTGGCACCTCTGGGCAGTGCCAGCCCCTACCTGGGTCACCCCATGCCACCCCCAGCCCCATGTGACCCTCAGAGCAGCGGGGTTGAGCTCCCACCACCTTCTCTCCCAGAGGGACAGCTCTACTGGCGGAGAAGGGTGAAGGCTTCGCCCTCCTCGGAGACCTCCTGGGCCAATGCCGCGTCGGCAGAGGTGGAGATGACCGCCTACGTCCTCCTGGCCTACCTCTCCCAGCCTCAAATATCTTCTGCTGACCTGGGGACTGCTTCCCAAATTGTCCGCTGGCTCAGCAGGCAGCAGAACCCCTACGGAGGCTTTGCCTCCACCCAGGTACTGCCACCAGGGTCCATGGGGATGCTCCAAGTCCTGAATCCAGGCCGGGTCAATATCTTTATCAACGATCCAGATGAGGGGATTGAGTGCACCCTTAGCAAGTTTGCAGGTGACACCAAGCTGGGTGCAAGTGTGGATCTGCTTGAGGGCAGGGAGGCTCTGCAGAGGGATCTGGACAGGCTGGATCCATGGGCTGAGACCAACGGGATGGGGTGCAACCAGGCCAAGTGCAGAGTCCTCCATTTGGGTCACAACAACCCCGTGCAGCTCCGGGCTGGGGGAGGAGCAGCTGGAGAGCTGCCTGGCAGAGAAGGACCTGGGGGTGTTGGTTGACAGCGGCTGAACATGAACCAGCAGTGGCCCAGGGGGCCAAGAAGGCCACCAGCCTCCTGGCTTGGCTCAGCCATGGGGTGGCAGCAGGGGCAGGGAAGGGATCGGCCCCTGCACTCGGTGCTGGTGAGGCCGCACCTCGAATCCTGGGTTCAGTTTTGGGCCCCTCACTCCAAGAAGGACCTTGAGGGGCTGGAGTGCGTCCAGAGAAGGGACCGGAGCTGGGGAAGGGGCTGGAGAACAAGGGTTGTGAGGAGCAGCTGAGGGACCTGGGGCTGTTTATCCTGGAGAAGAGGAGGCTGAGGGGAGACCTCATCGCTGTCACAACTGCCTGAAAGGAGGGGGTGGGGAGGTGGGGGCTGGGCTCTTCTCCCAGGTGACAGGGGATGGGATGAGAGGAAATGGCCTCAAGTTGCCCCAGGACAGGGTCAGATTGGACATCAGGAAAGGTTTCTTCACTGAAAGGGCTCTCAGCCCTGGCAGAGGCTGCGCAGGGAGGTGGGGGAGTCCCCATCCCTGGAGGGGTTTGAAAGCCAGGTAGATGAGGTGCTCAGGGCTGGTTCAGTAGTGGACATGTAAGGCTGGACTCAACGATCTCAAAGGTCTTTTCCAATCAAACCATTCTACAACTCTCTACGCGTCCCCTCCCTTTATCTGCAATTGAGTGATCCTGGTTGCATCCATTCTCTGTGCCCAGGACACCGTGGTGGCCCTGCAAGCCTTGGCCAAGTACGCCGCCCTGACCTACAACAGGAATGGGGACTTCACGGTGACGGTGACGTCCCCGACGGGCACTGTGCAGGACTTTGTGCTGCATGACGGCAACCGCTTGGTGCTGCAACGCGCGACTCTGCAGGAGCTGCCGGGGACATACGGGGTGCGAGCCCGCGGGCAGGGCTGCGCGCTGGTGCAGGTGGGTCCGACCTCAGGTCCCTGTCCCCACTCAGGGCCCGTTCGGTGGCTCAAAGCCTCCTGTGTCACCTCAGGTGACCTTGCGCTACAACGTGCCACCTCCTCCGAGCACGGGGACGTTTGAGCTTCACGTGGAGACGGAGCCCAGGGAGTGCACAGGCAATGCCAGCGCCCGCTTCAACATCCTCCTCCGGGCACGGTAGGGGCTGGGGCTTCTCCTTGGGTTTGGGGACCTGGTGAAGACAAGGAAGGAGACAGACCCCAACCCCACACCCTTCTAGGTACACCGGGCAGCGTCCCACCACCAACATGGTTGTCATCGAAGCCAAGCTGCCATCTGGCTACATCCCAGACAAGAGCTCCGTGGCGGAGGTGAGAAGCCCCTGGGACCTCCAGGAGGCTCTCTGGGGGACCCACCCACTGTGTCCCTGTCCCTCGGGGGCAGCAGGACATGGATGGGCACCCACTTAGGGTACCCACCACCCATCCTGAGCTGTGTCCCTGCAGCTGAAGAAGCAGAAACTGGTGAAGAAGGTGGAGGTGCAGCCCGACCAGGTGACAATTTACCTGGACCAGGTGAGAGTGGGCATGGGGACAGGAGCAGGACCCCATGTGCTGGGGCATGGGGATGCTTTCCCACCATGGATGGTTGCACCTCACCCTTGGGATGTCTCCACAGCTGACAAAGGAGGAGGAGACCTTCACTTTCATCACCACACAGGACTTCCCAGTGAAGAACCTCCAGCCGGCCACTGTGACAGTATATGACTACTATGAGACAGGTGAGCCTTGCCAAGGAAGTGGCCCTGAGGTGCCACCACCCAAACATCTCTGATGGGACCTGGCTGAGCTGTCACTTCACACTGATGAGCTCTGGCTCGTTAAGGAGAGCCCTGAGCCCATGGGTCACCACCCTTCCCGTTGCAGGTGACCGCACGGACGCTGCCTACAGTGCACCTTGCAGCTCAGGTAGGGGCAAGAGGGGTCACCCCACCACTGGGACCCTGAAGGGCCACCTGGGGCTGTGCTGAGCCCCTGGACCCAGGGGATGGAGGAGCCCAACCAGGAGTCTTGAGTTGCTTCATGAGGACTTGCTGGCCAAAGGTTGGGGGGCAGGAGGTCAGGTGGCCACGCTGAGGGGTGCAGGGAGGAGCTGAGCCGCTCTGAGGGGGCTCAGACCCCCGTGAGACCTGCCCTTCCTCCTGTGCCTGCTGCACAGCTCCTCTCCATGGGGTTGGGGTCACGCGGGGGATGAGACGCTGAGCTCCAAGGGATGGAGCTCACCTGGAGGGACAGGGACAACCAGAGGTGGCCGGGGGGCAGAGGGGACTCTCCTCTCATACAACGTCCTTCTTCCACTTCGAAGAGGCTGACGGTCAGGAGCAGAACTTCTAGCACAGCCTGAAGCCTGGCAGCTGGTCACCTCGACGCCCTCAGCCACCGAGGACTGGGACAGGGGACATTTCTGCTCCTGCCCTATCCACAACTCAGACTCCTCCATGGGGGCAGAAGGTGACCCAGGGGTGCTCACAGCCCCACTGCCACCACACGGCACAGCTCATGTGGGACTCGGCCACCAGGACCCACGGAAGCCACAGCCCAGGGGCTGACACAGAGCCATGGGCAGACGTCTGGCTGCTCTGATATTTGACTTTGGTTGAGGAGCCAAGTCGTGGCTTTAAGGGGACAACCGTCCCTCCCCACCATCCTGGGGAGCTCTGGGGCACCAGGTCTGGCCTCCTCCCTCCCACCAGCCCAGCCGTCCCTGCAAGTCCACATCATCACCACCACCACCCACCCATCCAGTCTTGCTCTCCCTGTGTCACAATTCTATGTTGTCCCCTCCATGGCACTGATGTGGTGCCACTGTCCCCAAGAAGGGACCTGTGGACACCTCAGATAGAAAAGTCCCTGCCCTGGGTTTAAATAAATACTTTTGCTCAAATGCTTGTTTTCCCCTGGTCTTTTTCTTCTTCACCTTGCAGGGTCCCACACCTGGTGGGGGGTGGTGGTGGGGGATGGGGTAGCTGCTGTGGTCGGGGCAGGGGGGGTGGATGACAGGCAAGTCTGCTGTTCAGCTTCTTCAGCAGAGCCAAAACGAGGTGGAGAACCTCCTCGAGGTGTTAGCAGAGGTGTGCAGACCCCATCCACCCTCCACTTTCTCCACCAAACAACGCATGAAGGGAGGTGGCAGCTCCTGGCACAGGTCCCTCACCTCACCGAGATGTAGGACACGTCCTGGGGCATCCCCAGAGCAGGGTTTAATTCTGCTGTAACCGAGGAGCCATGCTGTGCAGATGATGACCACCATCACCACCACCTGCCTAAGGGCTCAGCACACGCTGTCCTGTTCTTTGGTGACAAAGATGGCCCATAGAACCCTTCCCTTGAGCCACAAGGTCTCTAGGGACAGCACGGGCTGGGGTCATTGGGGTCCTTGTGTCATGCCATCGTCTTCCATGAGATCCAGCAACGGTGAAGGACCTCGAGCGAGCATAGAAAGGGTCGATGTCACAGCGCTGAGGTCAAATAAACCCTCCCTGCCCCACCAGAGGACAGGAGGCAACATCGCACCAAGGCACTAACAGCGACGGGTGGTCAAGTCCCAGCTCTGTCCTCACGCTGGGGTGGAGTTGCTGCTCCTGAGGCTGTGGTGGGAGGACAGGAGCCAGTCCCGAGTCCCTCCCCGAGGACAGAGCAGCTTCCACATCACTTATGGTGTTTCTTCTTCTGTTCTTTGCGCTTCTGAGCCCTGACGTCCTTCTTCAGGCGGCTGTCGACGACCTTGAATTGGCCCTTGACGCCGGGAGGACGGCGCACCTTGCGCCCTACACCTTTCTTAGCCACCAAGTAGGTGACCTGACGCTTCTCCTTGGCCAGCCCAGCCTTCTTGTAGATGCTGCAGGAGAATGGCAAAAGGTGAGACCAAGTCCACCACACCCTAGCCCAGCTTTGGC
Source organism: Neomorphus geoffroyi (assembly GCA_033558235.1). NCBI lineage: Eukaryota > Metazoa > Chordata > Aves > Cuculiformes > Neomorphidae > Neomorphus > Neomorphus geoffroyi. The sequence goes on from JAUMJM010000037.1 coordinate 2,559,205, forward strand.
TTTGGGATGAACCCAAAGACCAAACTTGGTTCCCATCACTCCACCGGGGCTTGACAGGGCTCCCTTGCTGGCTCTCCCACCTCTCAGCCAACACCCAGATCTATCCCAGCCCTGCTGGGTTCTGTGTAGGAGCCCCTCAGTCGAGCTCAGCACAACACAAAGGACGTGGATCCCAGCTTCTCCACTCACCGCCGCAGCTGGGCCACCTTCTCCCTCTCTGAGATATCCACCGTGTTCACCACAGCCTCTGCTTTCTTCTTCATCTGCTCCATCTTCTTCAGCATCTGTGGGGACGGTGAGGAACAAGGATTGACTTTCTCAGATTACTCCAGGGTGCCCCAGAATCACAGAATCGTTTCGGTTGGAAAAGACCTTTAAGATCATTGAGTCCAACCATTGATCCAGCCCTGCCATGTGCACCACTAGACCGTGTCCCCAAGTGTGACATCTACTCATCTGTTAAACATGGATGGTGACTCAACCACCTCCCTGGGTAGCCTCTTCCAACGCTTGACAACCCTTCCAGTAAAGAAATTCCTCTCAGTATTCAACCTAAATCTCCCCTGGCGCATCTTGGGGCTGTTTCCCCTTGTCCTGTCGCTAGCAACCAACCCCCACCTCCCCACCCCCTCCTTTCAGGCAGTTGTAGACAGCGATGAGGTCTCCCCTCAGCCTCCTCTTCTCCAGGACAAACAGCCCCAGGTCCCTCAGCTGCTCCTCATAACCCTTGCGCTCTAAACCCTTCCTCAGCTCCGTTCCCTTCTCCAGATGCGCTCCAGCCCCTCAATGTCCTTCTTGGAGTGAGTTTGTAGTGAGATTGGAGGAGGAACCGAACTCCTGGGATGGGGAACAGAGCACCTGTGCAGGTCCACAGCCCCACTCACCCGCCGCTTCTTGCGGGCCTTGGCCTCTGCCACCTTCTTGATGGGGCGGGCGTTGATTTCCCGCCAGCGCTGTCGATACGCCTCAACCGTCTGTCGGTCCACGGGTATCTGCTTGCGTCGATGCTGCTTCTCCTCCTCCGTGAACCACTCTGGCAGCTCCCCCTCATCCTCGTTGAAGGAATACCTGGGTGGGGGACACACATGGGCAAGTTGGGAGTGGACACAGAGGTCCCCACACCGATACAGCTGCCACCTCCACGGTCTCCTGTTGGGTGACTGAATGTTGCTCCCAGTACCTGTTGAAGGAGTCATCGATCAGGTCCCGTCTGGCTTTTTTAGAGGTGGCGATGACGGAGCCGAGCGCCAGGCCCTCTGCATCCAGGACACGAGCTCTTTTCACTGCAGCACATGGACAGATTAAAGCTTGGCCTACCTGCAAGCCACCTGAGACCCAGGGAGCAGCAAGCAGCCCTGCCAGCCCAGATAAGCCTGGTCTGACTCCGTCTCCTGTCCCTGAAGAGCAACCCAATGGTATCACCAGGTGTGTGCGGGTCCAGACACCACCCTGCACTCACCTGGGTTCTCAATGGGCACCACCTCGAAGCCACATGGCTCAACACGGCCCCGCTTCCTCCTTGCTGGAGTCAGTGGCCTGTGGAGAGGAGCACGGTGAGGGCTGGAGGCTTCACATCCCCACTCTCCAGGACTGTGGAGCTGGCGGAGAACATCCAGACCTCAGTCCTCACCTTTCCTCGTCACTGCTGCTGTCGTCATCGCTGCTGTCCTCATCCTGTGCTTTAGCAACGTCAGGTCCTGTGTCTGCAGCAGGTGGGGGCTCAGCTGGAGATTCCTCCTGGGGTTTCTTCTTCTTCTGCTCTTTCTTTGTTGCTTTGTCTGGGGAACAGAGGGAGGTTTTGGCTGCCTCATCCCTGCAGGTGTTCAAGGCCAGGTTGGATGGGACTTGGAGCCCCCTGACCCAGTGGGAGGTGTCCCTGCCCATGGCAGGGGGTTGTAACTGGATGGGCTTTGAGGTCTCTTCCAACCCAAACCATTCCATGATTCTATGAAGAGGAACCATTGGGTGAGAAAGGGTTGAGGCAGACCAAAAAAGGGCTGAAGAACCAAGAAAGGGCTGAGGGACCAAGAAAGGGCTGAGGGACCAAGAAAGGGCTGAGGGACCAAAAAAGGGGTCTGCAGACCCCACTACAAATCATTCCTCTGGAGACCCAGCTCGTTAACTGTAAAGTGGTGCAGGATGGAAGCAACCCCTGGAGATGTCTGCTTCTTCTCAGAGCACCATCCCCATCATGGTCTGACCCAGTGCCCCACACTGACCCCTCTGAGAATCACGCTGTTTCTCAGCCAACATCTGCGACTGCCCCAGCTCCAGCTCCTCATCTGCGTCGTCCTCGATGCCGGCGAAGGCGTCCTGGGGACGGGGAGCAGAGGGTCAGAGGACACAGGGCACACCTGGGGAGCTGCTGAGACTGAGGCTTGTCCTGTCCTTCCTGGCTCAGCAGGACCCACCTTCCCAAACCACAGGCTGGTCTGCCGTTCCTCCAGCACCGACTTCTCCTCCAGGGGCACCAGCAGGGGATTCTCATCTTCCTCCCTTTCCTCTTCCTCTTCCTTCTGCTTCAGCTTCCCCCTGGGACACAGCAGCAGGACCAGTGCTCCACAGCCCTCACTGCCAAGTTCTGGAGAAGCTCCAACAGAAACCCCTTGCCCCAGGGAGACCTCCGTGGGCACTCACCTCTTTGCACCCTGCTCTCGCCTTTCCCGCTCCAGCCGGCGCTGACGGGCCTCAATCTCAAGCAGTTCCTCTGGATCCAGATCGCTGGCCAGGGAGACATCGTCATCTTCCTCATGATCCGAGACATAAATGTCATCGTCCCCAGGTCCTATCTCTAGGAGGGCATCTGCTGATGCCATGTCCCCACGGGTCACCTCATTCAGGAGCTGCAATGCGCAAGAGACTGGAGTCAGCACCGTCAGCCGAGGGCCTTCTGCTGTCCTAGCCCTGGCGGCTCCAGGAGCCTGACCTCCCCCTGCCCCACATACCGGGGTCTTCTGGATAGTCCGGAGGGAGAACATGCTGGTGTCACCATCATCAGCGATGGAGACACCAGGGAGGTCCATTTTCAGCTCCACGCGCTCACGCTGCTTCCGCTGTTCCTTCAGGATCTTCTTCTTCTTTCTGGAAGAGACAAAGGGATGAGGCCACCCAGCCCTCCTCCCCGCGCACACCCATCCCAGGGGCTCATCCAGTGCCGTGTCAGGGCCAGATCTCCCCCAGCAAGCACTGTCACCCCCTTGTGAGGGGTTCTTGATCCTTGGAACAGCCTCTTCCCCTGCTTGGAGGAACAGATGACCCCGAGGACCCTAGACCAACAAACCCCACCCGCTGCCCACCGAGGGACCAGCTCTGACACAACCGCCCTCTGTCACCATGGCTACTGCCCCACTGGCCTCCTGTTCTTCCACCTCTCCTCATCTGGGCGGATTTTACCTCTTCAACTCTGCCAACTCCTTGGCCTTCATCTCTGTCAATGCCAGCTCTACCTCCTCTTCTTCCTCTTTCACCACCTCATCAGCTGTGGCTTTTGGCAAGCTCTTCCTCTCTTTCTCCTCCTCCTCTCTGCCTTCCTCCTCTTCACCAGAGCTCAGGCTGCCAAAAAATTAAAGAGCTCAAACCATCTCTGGTGGTGGCAGGTCCATTCCCACACTGTCTTTGGGGCAGCCAACTTGTTCCTACTTGATATCCAGCTCCTTCGCCTGCTCCTTCAGCTTCTTGGCCAAGAAACGCCTCAACTTTGTCCTCCAGTTCAGCAGAGCTCTGGGTGGGAAGGGAAACCATCAGAGACACTGCCAGGCCTGGCAGAACAACCTGCCCCAGTCCCCTCAGTACCTGAGCTCTTTGCGTCCCAGCACGCGGATGTCCTTGCAGCACTGACGCAGCTCCTCCGTGGTGGAACTGTGATTCTCCAGTTCACCATCCCCCAGCGTGATCTGGATAGAGCAGAAGGAAATGAACTCCAGTTCTGGAATCCCCAACATAAGGAGATGGAGCTGTTTGAAGGGGTCCAGAGGAGGCCACGGAGATGATCCGAGCCATGAGGAGGCTGAGAGAGTTGGGGTTGTTCAGCCTGGAGAGGAGAAGGCTCTGGGGAGACCTTAGAGCAGCCTCCCAGTGCTGAAAGGGGCTCCAGGAAAGCTGGGGAGGGGCTTTTTCCAAGGGCCTGGAGTGTCAGGACAAGGGGGAACGGCTTTAAACTGGGAGGGGGAAAATTTAGATTGGACATCAGGAAGAAATTCTTCACGCTGAGGGTGGGGAGGCCCTGGCCCAGGTTGCCCAGAGCAGTGGTGGCTGCCCCATCCCTGGAGGTGTTCCAGGCCAGGTTGTCCTGGGGACATCTCTGAGGCCATCAAGGACCCCCTGACTTCAAGCACTCACCTCGTTGGCCTTGGAGAGGAAGTCCACGGGGTTGGGTGCCTTGAGAAAGTCCATGAGGGTGAAGCGGTGGTACAGGGTCATGTCACCCTCTGCATAGCCCTCTGCCTGCGGGAGGAAGGAGCTGGATGAGCCACAGGAGGACACAAAAGCAGCTTCAACCATCCCTGATGGATGCACCTAACCCGTGTCATGCCGCTGTGTCCACCTTCAGGAGCCCACACGACTCAAGGACAAGCACAGGTTCCCAGCCCCAACCTGCCAGCACCTCCCGGTCCCACCTCAGACAAGGTGACAGTGACACAGGTTTGTGAAACTCCATGCCCAAATGAGACCACCTCACGTGGCCTTCAGCGTCCTGTGTCCTGAAGACACCTCGCACAGACACAACCCCAGCTGTTATAGGGAGGGTTTGACTGACCCATCCCCAGGCTCACGACTTGGTCACCACTGCCCTTTCACCCCACCACCTTCTGGGCCTGCAAACCTCCCCCAGACTGATTCTTCCACCACCTCTCATCCCCAGAACTCTCATTTTCTTGAGCAACTTTGATTATTACAACCTCTTCCGTGCACGTTTGGCCTTGCTGCCCAGCAAAGCAAGCTCGTACCTTTGGCTTCTTTTTGCTGACCAGCTCGCTGACGGACTTAGTTGGAACCTCCACCTCCTTGAAGGCGTATTTTGGGTCAAAAAACTTGCTGTCGATTTTGTCTGGAGCCTGATAACCTGGGATGGAGGAATCGCAGAATCCCCTGGTTGGAAAAGACCTTTGAGATCATCGAGTCCAACCAGACCTGTCCACTACTGAACCAGCCCTGGGCACCTCATCTACCCAGCTTTTAAACTCCTCCAGGGATGGGGACTCCCCCACCTCCCTGCGCAGCCTCTGCCAGGGCCTGAGAGCCCTTTTGGAGAAGAAATTTTTCCTGATGTCCAATCTGAGACTCCCCTGGTGCAACTTGAGGCCATTTCCTCTCATCCTATCGCTTGTTCCTTGGCATAAGAGCCCAGCCCCCACCTCCCCACCCCCTCCTTTCAGGCAGTTGTAGACAGGGATGAGGTCTCCCCTCAGCCACCTCTTCTCCAGGATAAACATCCCCAGGTCCCTCAGCTGCTCCTCACAACCCTTGTTCTTCAGACCCTTCCCCAGCTCCGGTCCCTTCTCTGGACGCGCTCCAGCCCCTCAAGGTCCTTCTTGGAGTGAGGGGCCCAAAACTGAACCCAGGATTCGAGGTGCGGCCTCACCAGCACCGAGTGCAGGGGCCGATCCCTTCCCTGCCCCTGCTGCCACCCCATGGCTGAGCCAAGTCAGGAGGCTGGTGGCCTTCTTGGCCACCTGGGCCACTGCTGGCTCATGTTCAGCCACTGTCAACCAACACCCCCAGGTCCTTCTCTGCCAGGCAGCTCTCCAGCTGCTCCTCCCCAGGTCTGTACCTCTGCATGGGGTTGTTGTGTCCCAGGTACAGGAACATCAGCAGGTTTTTCCCAGCCCCATTCCCATGGCTGCAGGTCCTCCAGGCCGACTCACCCTGACACACCACGAAGATCTCAGCGGATTCATTGCGGGAAGCTTGGGGTTTGGTGGCTTGGACCTTGCTGAAGAACTGCTGGAAGATCCAAAGGAGAGGCTGGTAGTCCCGGGAACGAAAAACCTTGGTGATGAACCAACCGCCTTTGCACAGGAACTCGCAGGCCAGTTTCAGGGCCATGAGGGTCAGATTGGCTGGAGCAGGGGAGAAAACCAGTCAGCAGGTGCCACCGTCCCCTTTACCCACCTCTCGGTCCCACACTGCCCGCTGCTGCCACCCTGCTCTGCTGGGGCAGGAGATGGGCCTGTCCTTGTGTCCCTGCAGCGCGCCAGGCCACGTGCCTAGCCCCACCTTGGGAGTAGGCGTCGTGCACCCAGCTGGCTCCCACGTTGGGTGCTCCATCATTCAGCACCACGTCCACCTTCCATGTCTGGAGCTCCTTGCGCAGGGCCTGAGGCACAAGGACACGCGTTTGCCCCACTAAGCCCTCTGCAAGAACCCACAGGCCACACATCAGCTCTGCTCCGCCCCTGCCTCCGTGCCAGCTTGGAGCGAATCCCGGCTGAGCCGGTGGGCTGATGCCCACTCCCATGGCAGGGAGCTGCCAGGACCCAGAGTGGTGTGTGACACCTGGGGCAGGGGACACGGGGTCGTACCTGGCGGCACTTCTCAGTGGTGATGTCCTCCTGCAGCGTCACCACGTTGGGAATGGGCTTGATGGGCACCAAATCCACTCCTGGAATAAGGTGGAGACATGAAAACCACAACCAGGCTCCACGGGGCTTCCTCACCCACCCTCTCCTCCCACCAGGATCCCCAACCCAGATCCCCTTTCTCTGACCACATCCTGCTGGGTCCCATCACTCACCGATGATCAAACTGGAAACCGGCATGAATTTGGAAGCCACCTGCAGCCTGGAAAGAGCAGAGAGAAGCAAAACTACAGCAGCAGCCCAGGACCACCTGAAAGGAGGGTGCGGTGAGGTGGGTGCTGGTCTCTTCTCCAGGTAACAAGTGATGGGATGAGAGAAAATGGCCTCAAGTTGCCCCAGGAGAGGTTCAGATTAAATATTAGGAAGAATATCTTCACTAAAAAGGTTCTCAGGGCCTGGCAGAGGCTCTCAGGAAGGTGGGGGAGTCCCCATCCCTGGAGGGGTTGAAAAGATGTGTAGATGAGTTTCTGCAGGATGTGGTTTAGTGGTAGACTGCCATGGTTGGACTCTGTGATCTCAAAGGTCTTTTCCAGCCTGATGATTCTATCATTCCATGAGCCCCCAGCCTCGAGATGCGCTGCCAGGGGTTTGGCACCAGCTTTGGCATCGAGGAGGGAGGCTGAGATGAGCCACCACGACAGAAAACACACAAATGGCTTTGCCAGGACACGGTGGAATTGGGGCCCTGCCACCACTCACCACCCGCCGGGAGCCGCACAGAGGTCCAGCAGAGCCCGGGCCTTCTGGAGGAACTGGAATTTCCTATTGAGCTGGAGAAGCTTGAAGGAGGAGCGGGAGCGAAAGCCTGCAGAGAGCGAGACACAGGTTAGGGATTATCAGGGTACAGGGCCGCAGCCCCCCTGCCCCCCAGCCAGTGGGCACGGTCCTCACCGGTCTCCTTGGCCAGGTGGTAGAACTTGTCCCTCCGGCTCTTGCCCAGTTTGCTCTTCTTGCCCATGGTGGCAGCGGCGGTGGGGGCCCCTCGGCGGGGTCAGGCCCTGCTCTCAGCCACACCTGAGGGAAAACCGAGGCTGAGGTGAGGCAGAGGGAGGGCAGGGATGGCCTGGTGTCCCGGCCACCGCCCTGGGTGAACCCAGAGTCCTCTCATTGTCTCCTCACCCCCCTCACCATCACTTCACCTCCTCATTGTCCCCTTACCCCACCTCATCCCCCTCCCTCATCCCCTCTTCATCCTCTCACACCCTCAAGGTCCCCCCATGCCCTCAGGGCTTCCCCATCCCTCCAGCATTCCCTCATACCTTCTTCACCCCCTTCCCTTGTCCGCTCAGGGACCCCCCTCAATCTCCCCATCCCCCTCAGAGCCTCTCTCCTCCCTCCCTTCATGCCCTCAGCGCCTGCTCTTCCTCCCTGGATTCTTCTCAGCGCCCCCTCCCTCATCCTTCCAGGATCCCTCAGCCCCTCGTAGTCCCCTCAGCATCCTCTCAGGCCCCTCAGTGCCCCCCTCACCCTCTCTGCACCCCCCTCCCCAACTCAGTGACCCCCTCAGTGCCCCTCTCCTCCCCTCAGTGCCCCCTCACCTTTCCTCACCCTCTCAGTACTCCCCTCGGTGCTCCCTCGGTGCCCCCCTCACCCCCTCAGTGCCATCCTCACCCTCTCAGTGCCCCCTCACCCCCTCGGTGACCTCCACCCTCCCCTTACCTGGCCCCCCATGGCCCCTCCCAGCCCCGTGCCCCCCTCCCCCCCCTCCGCACCTCCGTTCCCGGGCTCACCGCGTGCCCTCAGCGCGCTCCCGGCGTGCCCCGCGCGCGCCCCCAACTTCCGTTTCCGCTCGCCCTGCGCAGCCATCTTGGGAGTGGTGCGTCACCTGCGCCGGCGCCACGGGGGTTCCGCGGGCGGGAGAACTGCAGAAGACATCCAAACCTTAACGAATCCCCGCAGAAGCGCCTCTGAGGCCCCTCTCTTTCACCTCTGGTGCTTTCAGACTGAGAACTCACCATTGACCCTACCAAGATGGCGGCGAGGACACAAGCCAGACAAGTGCACGGCTGCCGTGTGGCGGCAAGACCGGAAGTGACGCCACCACGCACGGCGCGCACCGGAAGTGGGGCGCCGGCCATCTTTAGTGCCGGCAGTGGCGGGGCCGGGCCCTAATGCCGGCGGAGAAGATGGCGGTGGACGGGCCTGAGCAGGTGTGGCTGCGGGAACTCTGGTGGCTCGGGGCGGGCTCGGGACTCTGCCGGGATCCGCTCGGTTCCTCCTACATTCGCTGGGAGCATCCGGGTGGCATCCGGGTGCTCGCCCAAGCGGCCCGGGGGCTGCCGTGACTCGGCGGGGCCCGGCTCCGCCGTCCCGAGGGCCGCGGAGGGGGGGGGAGGGGGCGCTGTGCTGTCGGTACCGGTGTCACCCCCACCGCCCCAGACCAATCCAGGGTTCCTTCAGGACCCCCTCATTCCCTGCCTTCATCCCCTCAGCGGCCCCTTAACCCCTCGGACCCCTTTCCAGCCCTCTCCCATCGTCCTCAGCATCCTTTCTGCTGCCCCTAAGCACTCCCTCATCCTCCTCCTTGATCCCTCAGCCTCCCCTTAAGCTCCCCTCATCCTCCTCAGTGTGCCCCCCAGTCCCTCAGCACATTCTCGTCCCCCTCCCTCATCCCCCCCATCCCTTCACCACCCTCTCATTCTCCTCCTTAATCCCCTCAGCGTCCCCTTAACCCCCCCTCATCCCCTCAGGGTCCCGTGAGTGTCTCCTTATATCCCCCGTGACCCCCCTCAGCCCCCTTCATCCTCCTCTCTCATTTTCTCAGGCTCCCTTCATCCCCTCAGTGCCCCCTATTCCTCCTGACACCACTCTTCTCTCAGCCCTGGTGACACCAGCCTGCCCAGAGCAGTGGTGGCTGCCCCATCCCTGGAGGTGTTCCAGGCCAGGTTGGATGGGGCTTGGAGCCCCCTGATGCAGTGGGAGGTGTCCCTGCCCCTGGCAGGGGGAGGCACTGGGTGGGCTTTGAGGTCCCTTCCAACCCAAACCGTTCTGTGATTGGTGGATTTATCCCCCTTGCATCCAGTGCTACAATTAGGGATATTTGCATTATGAAACTGTAAAATGGGCCTGACAGAGTTTATTTGCCAGCTTTTCCAGTCTGGAATTCCAGGATGGTTTGGGTTGGAAAGAACTTCAGAGCCCACCCAGTTCCAACCCCCTGCCACGGGCAGTGGCAGTGCCAAGGTGACTCTCAGGGTAGAGGTGTTTTTTGAGGCTCAGAGTGGAAATGGCAGCCCCTGGGGCTCAGGGTGGTGACATTGTGCTCTTCTCTCTTACAGATGGAGATGGATGATGGGAAGGGCGGCACAGGGCTCCGGCAGTACTACCTGTCCAAGATCGAGGAGCTGCAGGTGAGCCAGCCCTGGCTGTGCACAAGGTGCTGAGCCAGCCTGCAGCACAGGGGCTCCGGCCACGTCCCCTTGCCTGCGCTGGCCTCGAGAGCAGCCGGAGCTTGTTCTGTGCTGCAGGTGCCTCTTCTGGAGAAAGCACCACACTAGGGTGGCACCCGCAAACAACCTTGGGGTGGTGGGGTGGGAGATAGCGCTCAGTCCCATGAGCTGCTGTGTGTGTGAGCGTTAGCTGAGCCCTTGCCACTGGCTTTGGTGGCCACGTCCTGCTGGGAAGGGCCCTGTGCCCACCCCCCCTAGGTCTTTGTCTCCCCTTCAGATCCCAGTCCCTCATGTCATCCCCCTCCTGGTCCCTGTCCCCGTGTCCCTGGTCTCCCTCTTCCTTGCTTCCTGTCAGCCTGCCCCCACGTCCCTGTCCCCGTCCCTCTCCCCACCCCCAGATCCTTGTCTCCTGTGTCCCCCTCTAGGTCCCTGTGTGTCCCTCCCCCTCCTGTCCAGGTCCCTGTCCCCCCCTGCCCCCCCTCCCTCCTCTCCAAGTTCCTATGTGTCCCTCCCACCCGTCTCTCCTAGGTCCCTGTGTCCCCCCACCCGTCTCTCATAGGTCCCTGTACCACCCCCCTCCAGGTCCCTGTGCCCACACAGTGGCCGTGGTGCCGGTGCCCTTGCTGGGTTGATGAGGACTCAGCAAAGCTTTTCTCCCACCAGCTCATTGTGAACGAGAAGAGCCAGAACCTGCGACGCCTTCAAGCGCAGAGAAATGAGTTGAACGCTAAGGGTACGACTGGACTCCTCTCCTCTTCCTCACCCGGGGGCTCTGGGGCTGGTCCTGCCCAAAGCGCCGCTGCCTGGGTGGCCCCATTGCTGCTCTCTGTGGCAAGTGGTGGCTCTTGGTCATGGGCAGGGGCTGGGCAGGGGTTCCTGCAGCCGGTGCTGATGTTTTCCTCTCGGCAGTGCGGCTGCTGCGGGAGGAGCTGCAGCTGCTGCAGGAGCAGGGCTCCTACGTGGGCGAGGTGGTGAGAGCCATGGACAAGAAGAAGGTGCTCGTCAAGGTACGAGGTTGCGCTGGCCCAGGGTGACGCAATCATGGAATGGTTTGGGTTGGAAGGGACCTTAAAGCCCACCCAGTGCCACCCCCTGCCATGGGCAGGGACACCTCCCACTGGATCAGGGGGCTCCAAGCCCCATCCAACCTGGCCTGGAACACCTCCAGGGATGGGGCAGCCACCACTGCTCTGGGCACCCTGGGCCAGGGCCTCCCTACCCTCAGTGTGAAGAATTTCTTCCTAATGTCTCATCTAAACCCTCTGCCTTCCAGTTTAAAGCCGTTCCCCCTCATCCTGCCACTCCAGGCCCTTGGAAAAAGCCCCTCCCCAGCTTTCCTGGAGCCCCTTTCAGCACTGGAGGCTGCTCTAAGGTCTCCCCAGAGCCTTCTCTTCTCCAGGCTGAACAAGCTGGGGCAGAAGAGGGTGGGATGAGACCCTCCCATCAACCACGGGGCTTAGGGCAGGCGTGAGCGTGAGCTTGGGGGAATGTAACGAGTTGTGAAGTGGGAGCTGTCTCTCCAGACGAGCACGTTGGGGCAGCTTTGGTGAGCCCACAGCTTCCTCAGGGAGGTGGGAGGCACCTGGCTAAGGGCTCCTGGGGACAAGGAGCAGGGTGTTTGGTGGCAGCTGAGCTCCTTGGCTTCTTCCTCCCTCTCCGAGCAGCTGGTGTGGATGGTGGGCACACAACAGGCGGAGAAAGAACTCTCGTGGTGGCAACCATCTCTGGTGACCAATGAGGGGACCTGAGGGAACGGCAGAAAGATGAGCCAGGGAGGTTTAGGTTGGACTTCAGGAGAAAGTTCTTCCCCCAGAGGGTGGTGGAGCACTGGAACAGCTCCCAGGGAAGCAGTCACAGCCTGACAATATTCCAGAAGGGTTTGGCCAACGCCCTCAGTCCCACGGGGTGAATGTTGGGGTGTCCTGTGCAGGGAGAGGAGTTGGACTCGATGATCCTTGTGGGTCCCTTCCAACTCAGGACATTCTATGAACTTCTGCCTTTCAGGTGCACCCAGAGGGGAAGTTTGTGGTGGACGTGGACAAGAACATTGACATCAACGACGTGAGTGTCCTGGGGCCGTGGCCGCTCCCTCCGCGCAGCCCTGATGCTGCCTCCCCCCTTCTGACTCCCTTGTGCTCTTGCAGGTGACACCCAACTGTCGTGTGGCCCTGCGCAACGACAGCTACACCCTGCACAAGATCCTGCCCAACAAAGTGGACCCTCTTGTGTCCCTGATGATGGTGGAGAAGGTTCCAGATTCCACCTACGAGATGATTGGGGGTTTGGACAAGCAGATAAAGGAGATCAAGGAAGTGATTGAGCTGCCGGTCAAGCACCCTGAGCTCTTCGAGGCGCTGGGGATCGCCCAGCCCAAGGCAAGTGCTGCTGGGGGGGGCGGCGTTGCGGGGTGCTGTGTCACACCTGGGGGGTCGCTATGTCTCCTGTTGGGGTGCAGGGGCTGTGAAGGCTCTCAGGGTGGCGCTGAGGTCTCCACATGGCTGTTGCAGGGTGTGCTGCTCTACGGCCCCCCTGGTACGGGCAAGACCTTGCTGGCCAGGGCAGTGGCCCACCACACCGACTGCACCTTCATCCGTGTCTCGGGCTCCGAGCTGGTGCAGAAGTTCATTGGCGAAGGTGAAATGGGGCAGGGGGAGGTGGCTGCTCGTGCTGCAGCCCCAGCAAGGGCTGCTGTGGTGCTGGGGGGGCCTCGGGACAGGCCAGGACTCAGCCCTCTCTGCTTCCCGCAGGTGCCCGCATGGTGCGGGAGCTGTTTGTGATGGCGCGCGAACACGCTCCCTCCATCATCTTCATGGATGAGATTGACTCCATCGGCTCCTCCCGCCTTGAAGGAGGCTCTGGTGGGGACAGCGAGGTGCAGCGCACGATGTTGGAGCTCCTTAACCAGCTGGATGGCTTTGAGGCCACCAAGAACATCAAGGTAGGAGGGTGCCATCCCGCTCAGGAATGGGACAGCATCAGGGCGTGCCCAGAGTGGTGACAGCTTCTCTCCCCGTGCAGGTGATCATGGCCACGAACCGCATTGACATCCTGGACTCAGCTCTGCTGCGCCCTGGCCGCATTGACAGGAAGATCGAGTTCCCCCCTCCCAACGAGGAGGTAGGTGGGGTGTCCCTGGTGGCCCCCCTCCCCTGCTGTCCCCATGTTGTCCCCAGCCCTCTCTGGGAGCGATTCCTACAGCTCCAGCCCTTGTCTTGTTACTGCTCTCCTCCAGGCTCGCCTGGACATCCTCAAGATCCACTCCCGGAAGATGAACCTGACGCGGGGCATCAACTTGCGGAAGATCGCGGAGCTCATGCCAGGGGCGTCAGGTGCCGAAGTGAAGGTGAGAGCTCAGGCACTGTTGTGGTGGCAGGGCTGGTGTGTAGGGAGCACCAGGTGACATTGTTGTCCCTCACAGGGGGTGTGCACGGAAGCTGGGATGTACGCGCTGAGGGAGCGGCGGGTGCATGTCACACAGGAGGACTTTGAAATGGCTGTTGCCAAGGTAAGCGCTGGGGTGGGTGTGAAGGGTTCTTCCACCCACAGCTCCACAACATCTGCCAGAGCTTGGGAGCTGCAAAGCTTGAAGTGGGGCAGGGATTATAGAATTAGAGAAGGTCCTGAGTTGGAAGGGACCCACAAGGACCATGGAGTCCCAACTCCTGTCCCTGCACAGGACACCCCAACATTCACCCTGTGGGGCTGAGGGTGTTGGCCAAACTCTTCTGGAATGTCAGGCTGTGACTGCTTCCCTGGGAGCTGTTCCAGTGCTCCACCATCCTCTGGGGGAAGAACCTTTCCTCATGTCCAACCTAACCCTCCCCTGGCATCTTCCTGCCGTTCCCTGGGGTCCTGTCCTTGGTCACCAGAGAGAAGAGCTCAGTGCCTGCTCCTCCTCCTCCCCGTGTGAGGAAGCTGCAGAGAGCAATGAAATCCCCTCAGTCTCCTCTGGGCTGAACAGACCCAGTGCCTTCAGCCTCGCCTCCCCCACTTCCCCTCTCAGCCCTTCCCCAGCTCCGTGCCCTCCTCTGGATGCTCTCCAGTAGCTTCAGATCCTTTTTGTCCTGTGGTGCTCAAACTGCCCCCAGTGCTCGAGGTGGGGCCTCCCCAGTGCAGAGCAGAGTGGACAATCCCCTCCCTCTCCCGGCTGGCGATGCCGTGCTGGATGCCCCCCAGGACACGGTTGCCCTCTTGGCTGCCAGGGCACTGCTGCCTCGTGTCCGACTTGCCATGGCCCAGCACCCCCAGGTCCCTTGGGGCAGGGCTGCTCTCCAGCCTCGCTCCCCAGGCTGTGGATCCAGGGTTGCCGTGTGCCAGGGGCAAAACCCTGCTCTTGCCCTTGTTAAACCCCACGTGGTTGGTGATTGCCCAGCTTTCCCATCAGCCCAAACCCCTCTGCAGGGCCTCTCTGCCCTCAGGAGTGTCAACACCTCCCCCTATGTTTGTGTCATCAGCAAATTTGGTTGTTACACCTGCAAGTCCTGCATCCAGGTCAGCTATGAAGACAAAGAGCCCTGGTCCAAGGATGGATCCCTGTGGAACCTCGCAGGGCCTGGCCACCAGCCCTGTGTGACCCTGTGAATGCCCAGCCAGTTGCTCACCCACAGCACTGGGTGCTCATCCAGCTGTGCTGGATATTTTGTTTAGGAGGAGACTGAGACAGGATCGAAGCCTTGCTGAAATCCAGCTGTGCGTGACCTGGGGAGGGGGTGGAGAGTGGAAACCTTTCCTGGGGCTGCATTTCACAGCCAGAGCTGGAGCTTTGGGATTGGGGTTTGGGGGTAATTAGCACCCGAACTGGGGGAGGCTGTGTACTGGGAACTGACCACTGCTCCTTCCACTCCAGGTGATGCAGAAGGACAGCGAGAAGAACATGTCCATCAAGAAGCTGTGGAAGTAACGGTGAGGCCCTGGCTGCTCCTGTGCTAATAAAGTGCTGCTATGGCCACACCTGTGCCTTGAGTTGGGAGAAAATGGGGGGCTGTGGGACCCCAAGCACACACACACAGCGCTGCTGCTAACTGGTTTTATTAGAAAATACCGAAAATAGACAAAAAAAAAAATGGTTACAGAAGAGGCAGAGCAGGCACCCCCTGAGCACACCCTGGGATATGTAAACACCCCCTCCCCTCTCCCTGCAGCTGGCCCCCCCCCCGGGAGCCTGCGGGCAGGGGGGCAGCGGGGTTAAGGCACTTGGTGGGTGGTGGCAGCATCCCCTCGCTCCCCTCCCCGCAGCTCCAGTTGTCCCAGTGCCCCCGCAGGCTGCTGGGGCAGAGCTCCCCCCACTGAGCCCGCCTCGCTCACAGGACAAGTCGCTAATTACGTAGAACAGAGTCGTTAACTGATTGTCAAAAACCGAGCGCTAAAAAACTTGGCTACATACAAAATAAGAACAGATGGGGCCGAGCGGGGCCCTCGGAGACCAGCACGAAGCACTGCATCGATGGAGGCGATGGGCGCAGGGCGAAGAACTCAATATATTAATGAAATACAAACCCACTGTACAAAAACACTTCCTTTTTTTTTTTTCCCTTAGAAAACCTGGTCACAAAAATAGTGCAAAACATCGGCACCAGCGGAGGGGGCGGCTGGCGTTTGGAATGACTGAACTTTGGTTGAAGAGGGGCAGGGCTGGGCCTGCCTTGGGCTGAGGGAGGGCCCACAGTGGCTCCTGGAGGGGTTTTGGCCGGAGGAGGAGGAGGAGGGGAGCTGCTGGGTGCTAACGGGGAGGCAAAGAGCAAAAAGCAGGACGCGTTAATGCAGCAGCAGCGGGACTTTGGGGGGAAGCGGGGGACCCTCCGCCACGCTCTGCCCTGCGGTCAGAGCTTCCCGGCCGTGGGGAGCCCAGGGGTGCGAGGGGCTCCGAATCCCTCCAGGCACGTGGGGTTTGTGCAAGTGCTGTGTTCCATTCCAGTAAGAAGTACCTCGAGGCTCAGGCAGCAGCAAGAGATGGAGCTCCCGAGCCCCCGCTGGCCCCTTAGGTGAGGCGGATCCCGAGCACTTGTTCCAGTTCCTGTCGGCGCTGCTGGACCTGGAGGAGAGGAGGGCGGTGAGAGGGGGGCTGCCCCAGGGACCTTCCCACCCTGCCAACCCACCACGGAGCCCACCTTGGCGAAGATGTGTCTGCCCACAGCCTCCTGCGCCCAGGGCTGCTGGTAGAACTCGGCTCGCCGCTCCTCCTCAGGGTTCCCGATCACATCTGTTATGATCTGAGCAGAACACAGGGTTGGGGGAAGGATACGGGGTGAGGGTCAAGGCTGGACCTTTTCCCACCAGCTCCCCAGCCTCCCCCCAGCCCCAGCATTCTAACCTTGAGGTCCCTCCTCTGGGATTTGATCCATTCCTGGATGAAGTCCTGTGGATTGTTGCTGAAGCTCAGCATGAAATCGCGCTGCGTCTTCAGCTGGTTGATGGACTCGATGGTCTCGTGAATCTAGGGAGGTGACCAAGGTTGAAGCAGCTGTGTCCAACCTGGAAAGGGCCACCAAGCCCCTCCCCTCGTGGTGGTAGCCCCACTGGGTCCCCCACCTTGGCATCCAGGGAAGCGATCTCCTGCTGGTTGGTGGTGGAAGCCAAGAAGTTGCTCATCTGAGCTTTCAGAGGATCGTCCACCTCCACATCGATGTCGTAGCAAGCTGTCTTCTTCTGGTCATTGGGGTCCACGCTGGGAGGAAAGAGGGGGCTTCCTCAGCCTCCAGCCTTCCAAGGGAGTGGACTGACTCCCCTGACAGCAACACCAGTACCCATGGACCGCCTCAAGAACCCCTAGATCTGTTTGGGTGATTCTTCTCATCCCAAGTGACTTCTGCTCGCTGCTGCCTTGGTCTGGAAACCTTGCAGACCTCACCTTGCTGCCCTCTCACCAGGGAGGTCCCAGCCTCTCCAGCCCTACCTGATGGTGTGGTTGATGATGATGGGATCCGGGTGCTGCAGGAGCCCCGCCAGCTTCATGGGGATCTCCGAGAAGCGCATGCGGATGCAGTTAAAGATCTGGAGGGGCAAAGCAGAGCATTTGCTGTCCATGGCGGTGTCTCCTTCCACCCGAAGGGCCAGGCAGGAGGGGGAACATCGCCCAGCCCTGGTTTGTGCATGACAAGCTGATGGATGCAAGGCAGAGCACGCAGAAGGGGCACGGGCTGAGACCGGGCACCCTCCAGTGCCTGTTTTGAGCCAGAAAAGATGCTTTTTCTGGCCTCACTGGGGACAGGAAGGTGTTCTCCTGCCAGCAAACCCTGCTGGTGCAGCAGGGCGAGGGCTGACCTGGCGGAAGTAGCGGTTGCAGTTGATGTACTCCTTCTCATGACTGTCCTGCAGCTTGTTGTGCTTGATGTAGAGCCAGAGCGCCTGCATGATGCTGGCGCGGGTCTGCGTGTGCACCCCGAGCAGGCGCGCCAGGCGCGGGTCCAGTTTGTACTGCGGCGGCTGCAGGGACAACGCAGGGGAAAGGGGGTCTGGCACTTGGAAGGACCTGATGCCATTGCATCGCGACACTGGGCCTGGAGTTCTTCATGCTCCTTTGTCCCCCACAGCCCCACACTGGCATCAGTTGATGCCAAGGCCCGTTTGTGCCCGCCTGACCTCCTCACACGGAGGAAGGGTGACGGAACACAGCCAGCTCCCACGTGTCCCCATGTCCCCTACCTGGTGGTCCAGCATGAGCAGCAGAGTGCATTTCACATTGACATCGCCGGGACGCTTCACTTGGAAGCCGTCGGTCTCCTGGGTCGTGGGCAGCCGGTGCCACTATGAGAGACCAAAGGAACAGCGGTCAATTCCAGGACCATGACAAGCCCTCCCTCGCCAACAGGCTTTGTGTCTACAGCCAGGAGCAGAGGGAACTGGTGGTTGGGGCAGAGACAGCATGGATCCCACAGCTGGCAGCTTCTGGGTGTCCGAAACCAGTGGGCTTCAGCCCAGAGCCCACCCAGTCCAGCAGATACAGCTTGATGTGCTCCAGCCCAGAGCTGGATGGGAGGTTGGATGGGCTGGAGCACTTATAGCCCTCAGCACTTGATGTCAAGAGCTCAAACAGCTCCTGGAGGCCTTAGAGCAGCCTCCCAGTACTGAAAGGGGCTCCAGGAAAGCTGGGGAGGGGCTCTGGATCAGGGAGTGCAGGGACAGGATGAGGGGAACTGTTTTCAGCTGAAAGAGGGGAGATTGAGATGAAATCTTAGGCAGAAATGTTTTGCTGTGAGGGTGGGGAGGCCCTGGCCCAGGGTGCCCAGAGCAGTGGTGGCTGCCCCATCCCTGGAGGTGTTCCAGGCCAGGTTGGATGGGGCTTGGAGCCCCCTGATGCAGTGGGAGGTGTCCCTGCCCATGGCAGGGGGTGGAACTGGGTGGGCTTTGAGGTCTCTTCCAACCCAACCCATTCCGTGATTCCATATGGGATCAACCCTGCCTCAGCCTGTGCAGGGGGTGCACATCAGAGCTCAGCACCCTCCCCAGCTCCCAAAAGCCCTCTGCTCAGCCTGCTCTTGCACTGGGACAGGCGCTGGGCTGGGGGCAGGACCAGCTCCCATCGCTCGCTGGGTAACGGTTCTCCTCATCTTGCCTGGGGAGATCCTCACCTCCACCAGATGGTTGTCTGGCCCGTACAGCTCCTTGTCCAGCTCAATGACGAGGCTCTTGAAAAAGGAGGAGAACTTCCTCTTCTGCTTGCTCGGCTGCAAAACAGAGCGGGAGAGACTTGGCCTGGCATCAGCAGCCCCAAGCTCTCGGCGTGGAGCACCAAGTTCTCCTCCCACACCCAGTTCATCCCTGCCTGTCTCCTTACGTCCTCCAGCAGTTTGCCCTCCACACGCAGCTCCCAGGAGGCCACGCGCTCACCACCCTCCCCTTCTTCTTTGGCCGGGGTGAAAGTGTTGGAGATGTAAATCCTCAGCTTCCGCTTTTGCTGTGGAATACAAAAACAGAGAGGGGGATGCTTGGAGAGAGGGGAGTGGCTGGCAGTGCCCACCCCAGCTGGCTGGCCAGGGCTGCCACGCACCGTCAGCGGCTTCTTGATGGCCTCCTGAATCTCCATCCTCTTCCGAGCGATGGTTTGGTCCAGCTTGCGCTCAAAGGCGAGGAGGTCCATGTAGGCCTGGGATTCTGGAACCAGTTCCCGGATCTGTCGAATGGAACCAGTAAGTCCCTTGTGTGCTGGGATGGGGCTGTCCCTCACCTCCCAGGCCCAGTAACCTTACTGGTCTGGGGCTGAGACCCCAAGCAGTTACCACATTCTCATTTTAAAGGAAGCCTACAGCCCTGCAGAGCTCTCCCCAAATCCCAGAGTTGTGCTGCAGACCTCGCTTTGGAGCCCACCACTGCCCAGCTTCACAGGTAACTCGAGAGGAACCCCCAGGAGAGGCTTGGGGACCTTCTAGGGTCTCCACCTCAAGCCACTGTTGCTCCTTGCTTGCTCAAAGTCCTGCTTGTCCAATCTGTGTGCACCCCAAGCCTCTTCTGCCACCCAGAAATCTCCCAGGTCAGTTGGAGACTGAGCAGAACTCCCTGACAGGCAGGAGGAGTCTTAGATCCTCCTCTCCGTGGGGACCTCATCACCCTGGCTGCCCTGGGAAGGGAGCAGAGAAGCAGCAGCCGCCCAGCTCCATCCCCACGCGCCGAGGCAGCACTCACCCTCTGCGGCAGGACCTTGTCAGCCATCTTCCTCCTTTTCACCCTAAAAAAAATATCACAGAAACAGGTTAAAACAACCCAACCCAATTACACTGCAAGCTCTTGCAGGACACGGTGTTGGCTGCCCCGTGGGAAGCTGCTGCCTGTCCCGTGCTCGGGGGATAACGCCCAGCTCTGCTCGTACGCCAGGAGCTCTTTTGGCCCCATCCAGGCCACGAGCGGGGCCAGGCTGCAGGGAGGGAACTGGGTGCCGCGAGGATGGCACAGTGTGAGCCTGGGGGCAGGGCTGCAGCGAGCACGCCTGGGTGAGCAGGGCTGCTTGGTGTGACAGCGACTTTGGCCTCGCAGGAAGGCAGTGGAGAAAGGAGGTGTAAGAGCACCTGGAGCACAAGGCCTTGGGGTAGGAATATAACCTAACATATAACAATTCCTAATATAAGGAATTATAACCCTGTAGGCAAGCCAGACTGGCTCCAGGGGGAAGGTGTTGGAGTCAAGCACCAGGGAAGGAAATCCAGTCCCTGGTTTCAGTTTGCTTTCATAGAATCAAAAGGTTGGAAGAGACCTCTGAGATCATCGAGTCGAACCGTGCCTGTCTCCAAGGAACTCATCTACCTGTCTTTTAAACCCCTCCAGGGATGGGGACTCCACCACCTCCCTGGGCAGCTGTGCCAATCCCTGGCCACCTTTTTAGTGAAGAAATTCCTCCTAATGTCCAGTCTAAACCTCCCCTGGCGCAACTTGTGGCCATTTCCTCTTGTCCCATCGCTGTCACTTAGGAGAAGAGCCCAGCACCCACCACCCCTTGCTGCTACTTGGACAGGAGCAGGGAGAAGGTGGCAAAAGGCAAAGCTGTGGCTGCAGGCACGCTCCCATCTGCAGGAGGCTGTTGCCAAATTTCCTCTCTGGAAGTGGCCGTCATGTTCTCCCAAAGCTACAAATCAAAGCCCTGTTCCAGGAGCTCGCTTTGAAACAGCTTAAAGCAAATCAACCTCACCACGATGGGGATGAAATCACTGTGGGCAGAGGAAGCAGCACAGCCTCCGGAGCCCCAGTGCAGCTACAGCCTCACTCAGAGCTGCTTTAGCTCTCTCCCGGTTTGTAGCCCCGTCAACCCACAGGACCCCGGGCTCTCCTCCCTTCCCACCATGTCACAGGCTCCCGGCCCCATGAGCCTGAGCCCACCCTGTTAAATCTTCACTCAACGCCTGGACACACAGGGAAATGCCCTCCTCGTGCTCTGCAGCACAGGGATTACAGAGGGGCAAGAGTCCAGCAGGAAAGGGAGTCACAGAATCACAGAATGCTTTTGGTTGGAAAAGAGCTTTAAGATCATTGTGTCCAACCATCGATCCAGCCCTGCTAAGCCTGCCAGTACACAATGTGCCCAAGTACAACATTGACTCATCTTTTAAACCCCTCCAGGGATGGGGAATCCACCACCTCCCTGGGCAGCCTCTGACAACGCTTGACAACCCTTTCAGCGAAGAAATTCCTAATATCCAACGTAAACCTCCCCCAGCACATCTTGAGGCCATTTTTCCTTGTCCTGTCACTGGCTACCAGGGAGAAGAGACCAACCCTCACCTCCCCACCCCCTCCTTTCAGGCAGTTGGAGACAGCGATGAGGTCTCCCCTCAGCCTCCTCTTCTCCAGGACAAACAGCCCCAGGTCCCTCAGCTGCTCCTCACAACCCTTGTTCTCCAGCCCCTTCCCCAGCTCCGGTCCCTTCTCTGGACGCGCTCCAGCCCCTCAAGGTCCTTCTTGGAGTGAGGGGCCCAAAACCGAACCCACTCCCTTTCCCTGGGCACCACGTCAAGCAGCAGGGCAGCAAGCGCGGGCATTTGTGCTGCTGTCACAAGGTGTCCAAGGCATTCTGGCCACCCCATGGCTGCTGCTGCAGGAGGGCACATCGGGAAGGCAACCCTAGCCAAGAGGCAGGGTCAGAGTGTTTCTCAGAGTTCTTCTTGCTGCATTAAGTGCTTCCTGCCCTGCAGGGCTTGGCTGCCACGTTGGCAGCTGGCAGGTCCAGATGCCCTGATCCACAGCTGGGAGGGAGGGAATGAGGATGCTCATCCAGCCGAGCGCGGCTGATCCCCAGGAACGGAGCCCCAGCTTCATCTGCCGCTGACGTCCTTGCAAGCTGCCCCTTGGCCTTAATCCCCAGCCTGCTCTGGAGCACCGAAGGGATGCACAGCCCCCCTGCCGAGGGATCACGGAGCCAACCGAGCTGTCGGCTGCCAGGCCTTGTGCACAGCCAGGGCAGGGAATGGGGCCTGAGTATCCATTAGCATCGAGGGACTCTGCCCTAAGAAACAGCCCCCAGTAATTGAGAAGCCCTCGTGGAAGACAGAATTGGAGCAAAGGGCTTGGCACTGTAAACAAGGAGCTGCTGGCAGAGCCCTGCAGCTCGCCGAGACCTGCCTTGACGAAGAGTCCTAACAAGAGCACAGCTCTGGGAAATAACTCTGCCACCAACCAAGTCTGTTGCCCATTTCCACCCCCATCTGTGCCTGCCAGAGCCAGCACGAACCCCTGCGAGAAGGGGAAAGGCCCCGAGGAGCCGGTACTGGGGCGCCTGGTGAGTATAAACACGTGCAGGCAGGCTTTTTGGGTGGAGATCAGAGTGCAGGGAGGCTGTGAGGCCACTGACCACTGCCCCCATCATGGCAAAACCTCCCAACCCCAAGCCCTGGCAGCTTTCCCACTGCTGGTGGTGCCAGCAGACAAGCTGTGCCACCCCACAGTGGGCAGCTCGCCCCGCCGCAGCAGGGCAGGGAGCTGCTGGTTTCTGCAGTGAAGCACAACAAGGACTCAGCGGGTCAAACTGCCCCCTCCAGCCCGCTCTGGGTGTCCGTCCTGGTGTGGGACGGTGCCAGCTCCTTACCCTCTCCTCGGGGTGGCCAGTGGTGGCTGAGCCTGGGGGGTCAGCAGGCGCTTCCTGAAGGGGTCCATCATGGCCTGCGGCAGGCCGGGTCTCATCGGGGACGCTGCTCCATACGGGGGGGCTCCTGGTGGTCCCACCTGCAGCCCTGTCATGGGCATTCGGCTACCGGGTGGCATCCCAGGGCGCTAGCGGGGAAGAGAGGAAGAGTGTGCATTAAATACTGCCCTGTGAGGTGGCTTGAGCTTTGCTGGGGACCAGCAGACGCCGTCCACCCTCTTGCTTCTTCCTTGGGAGAGATTTCCGAGACCATATCCTGCTCCGAGGTGTGGGCGAGGGACAGAGGAGCAGAGGAGGCCATCAGGAGCTGCAGCCTTGTTTGCTGCAGGAAGTGGGATGGGAAGCAGGTCTGGCATGAGCAGAAGCCACTGACTGCAGGGGACACCCAGCCTACCAGCAGGCACAGAGCTGAGCCACTACAGAATCATGGAATCATTACGGCTGGAAATGACCTCTAAGACCATCAAGTCCAACCATCATCACAATACCAACACGCCCACTAAACCATGTCCCAGAGCTCCACATCTACACACTTTTTGAACCCCTCCAGGGATGGAGACTTCGCCACCGCCCTGGGCAGCCTCGGCCAGGGCTTCACCACTCTGTCAGTAAAGACATTTTTCCTGATGTCAAATCTGACCCTGCCCTGGTGCAGTTTGAGGCCATTTCCTCTCATCCTATTGCTTGTTCCTTGCCATAAGAGCCCAGCACCCACCTCCCCACAACCTCCTTTCCAGGAGCTTCAGAGAGCCATGAGCTCTCCCCTCAGCCTCCTCCAGACTAAACAGCCCAAGGTCCCTCAGCCGCTCCTCACAACCCTTGTTCTCCAGCCCCTTCCCCAGCTCCGGTCCCTCCTCTGGAAGCGCTCCAGCCCCTCAAGGTCCTTCTTGGAGTGAGGGGCCCAAAACTGAACCCAGGATTCGAGGGTCCAGGGGGCAAATCCCTTCCCTGCTCCTGCTGCCACCCCACGGCTGAGCCAAGCCAGGACTGGGCACACTGCTGGCTCACACAGCAGGAGATATCAGAACTGCAGTGTCACAGGACCCTGTCACGAGGGACACTACCTGCAAAGCCAACACCCTGGGGACATCAGGGGCTGCAGCACGGGTTGTGCTGTGGGTTAATCTCAGAAAGCAGCAGCACTGGCAGATGAAAAGCCCGGGAGGGCAGCCGGACCATCCCACTTCCTAATGGCACAGGTCACGAGGCAGGAAGGAAGACAAGCTCCTGGGTGCAGGGGATGGAGCCAAGAGCTCACTGCTGCCAGCACGCCAGCTCCCACCCCATCCTTCCCCCTCCAGGGACTCAGAAAGGGCATTTACAAGCCACGATGCAACACCTCACTTCTCCTGCAAAGGGTCCTGGCCCAGGGCAGCAATCACAGCCCCTCTGCAGCCCCTGGAGCAGAGCAGTTGCTCCAGCCAGCATCACACTGCCAGCTCACAGCTGCCACAGGTTTATACCCCACGCAGCCCCCAGGGTCCCCGACCATCGGTCACGGCACCCCGTGACCCAGCAGCCGTCCCTGCGTGCTCCAGCCTGCTTCACCGGCGCTCCGAGCCAACAGCCTCCCAGGATCCTTTGATCCTCCAGCTCCCTGCTGCCAAGATGTGAGGCTGGGAGAGCCACCAAGCCAGCAGAGCAACATTTCTCCCCTGCCGCAGGCTGCTGAACGTGCCAGGACATCCATCCCCCACGGCTCCTCTCCTGCAGCCCTGAGAACAGAGCCGGAGCGCACGGAGCCACTGTGAAAGGGAGCTAACAAAGCTGCCTCGTTATCCCAAACGAGCCCAGCAAGGCAACACTGTGAGCTGATGAGCTTATCTGCATACAGAATCATAAAAATCATATGGAGACCTCTGAGATCGAGTCCAACCGTGCCTGTCTCCCTACTAAACCCTGTCCCTAAAAAACTTATCTACCTGTCTTTTAAATAGGCATTAATTTCAGCGCAAAGCCCGAGCGCAGGCAGGCTGGAAGCACCAGGCCCCCACCAGCAGCTTGCCTGTCCACCTCAGCTTCTACACACAAGCTCAGACCGCAGTGGGGAGGTTGGTTTGACAGCAGCCTGAGCCAAAACCTGCTCACCCCCTCCCCAAAGAGCAGAGAAATGCAAAACCGAGAGCTCGAGTAGTTCCAGCTCCAGAGCCCAAGGCCACAG
The DNA here is from genome assembly GCA_033558235.1 of Neomorphus geoffroyi. Lineage (NCBI taxonomy): Eukaryota > Metazoa > Chordata > Aves > Cuculiformes > Neomorphidae > Neomorphus > Neomorphus geoffroyi. Next base: position 2,583,895 of record JAUMJM010000037.1, read on the forward strand.
GCATCTCTGCGAGCAGGACATCCTGAAAACATACCAACTGCTGCACTGAGAAGCGTTGGGAAGTCAGGCAGCAGCACGGCACGGGATTAGGGATGCACGTGTAAATCCAAACACACACACACACACCAAGGGCAGGCTGAGCCCATTACACAACCAAGGAGAGTCACAGAATCCTTTGCTTGGAAAAGACCTTTGAGATCATCGAGTCCAACTGTCCCTGTCCACTACTGAACCATCCCTGAGCACCTCATCTACCCAGCTTTTACACCCCTCCGGAGGTGGGGACTCCCCCCACCTCCCTGCGCAGCCTCTGCCAGGGCCTGAGAGCCCTTTCAGTGAAGAAATGTTTCCTGATGTCCAATCTGACCCTGCCCTGGGGCAACTTGAGGCCATTTCCTCTCATCCCATCACTGTCACCTGGGAGAAGAGCCCAGAACTCACCTCCCCACCCCCTCCTTTCAAGGAGCTGCAGAGAGCGATGAGGTCTCCCCTCAGCCTCCTCTTCTCCAGGATAAACAGCCCCAGGTCCCTCAGCTGCTCCTCACAACCCTTGTTCTCCAGACCCTCAAGGTCCTTCTTGGAGTGAGGGGCCCAAAACTGAACCCAGCACTCGAGGTGCGGCCTCACCAGCACCGAGTGCAGGGGCCGATCCCTTCCCTGCCCCTGCTGCCACCCCATGGCTGAGCCAAGTCAGGAGGTTGGTGGCCTTCTTGGCCCCCTGGGCCACTGCTGGCTCATGTTCAGCCGCTGTCAACCAACACCCCCAGGTCCTTCTCTGCCAGGCAGCTCTCCAGCCGCTCCCCCCCCGGCCTGGAGTTGTTGGTGTCCCAAGTGCAGGACTGGGCACTTGGCCTTGTTGAACCCCATCCCGTTGGTCTTAGTCCATGGACCCAGCCTGTCCAGATCCCTCTGCAGGGCCTCCCTGCCCTCAAACAAATCAAACACTGTCTCCACCTTTGCTCATTCTTCCCTTAAAGCAGCCCCTCCAGACCTGGGCTCGCTAACCATCCCTTGGTACAAAGCAGGAGCTTGTTTCTTCCTCCTAACAGTCCCCAGGTGCTTCTCTCCCTTTTCATCAGCCACATTTGCGCAACTCCTCGTGACAAGCAGGACCGCACCAGCATTGCCAAGAACCGACTGCAGCCAGCAGCACCTCCTCTTCTGGCAAAAATCACAAGGCAAGAACCCAATTTCTTTGAGTTTATCAAGAAATCCTCCGTGATGGGGCTGGGAGGAGAGGCACCACTGACATCCATAACTTTAAGACCCAGGCAGTGGGTAAACACTGTTTGTCGGTGCCACGTGGCTACGGGAGGACCATACTCCCATCATTGTGCTTACTCTCCTGTGAGGGCTTCTGGAGAATTGGGAAGGCATGAGAAGAGGCTGGGAGACTTTTCAGCAGAGACCTGGGAGCCCCAAGAAAAGCCGTGCAGTGCCAAGACTGCCTCCAGTCACCCGCAGCTCCCTAGAGCTGCCAGGAGCATGGAGAAACCAGACAGCTTTTGAGGAAAGCCTTGTCGCTGGGTGTTTCTGAAGCCCACGCAGGAGATACAGTGGTCAGTGCCGAGGAGAAGCTGGACCAAGGCGAGGCAGGTTCCCTGTGTGACAACACAGAAGGACACAACCCCTTCCCACAGCACATGGATGGGGGAATGCTATCAGCAGCTTGCTTGGACCGAGAGGTGAGATGTGACCACCACAAGCTTTCATCCTTTGGCCAGGGCAGCTCTCACCACCACCACCACCACACCCCGAGGTCTCCCCTCTCTCCACCACTCCCTGTGTCACATTTCTGATCTATCCCTGAAGTGAGAAGTTTGGGGGCTGGCTGAGGGTCTTTGACAGCTCTGCACGAGTGATGGCATCTTGTGCAAGGTCTCCTGTGTGTCCATTTGCCCTTTGCAGGCCACAGACTGCTCGGTTACAGGAAGAGAAGATGCCTCTGTCAGCAGGGAGAGATTCAGCACAAGGATGAACGGATACGGATCTCTCATTCTTAAGACTTCACTGTCACCTCCACGAACATCTGAGAACCATCAGGCACAGTTAAGCTGCTGGGTGAGTGAGCTCCGGCCCACCAGGGACTCACACTTGATCACTTGGACAAGCGAAAAAGAGAAGGCACAACCCTCCATGCAGATGTTTTCCTCCTCTCCTCAGTTTACCATCAAGATTTACAAATTGCTAAGAGAGAAGCCTCTTGGCAAAGCAGGACCAGCCTCAGCCTTGTGTTCAACCAGCGACTGCAACCCTGTCTGGTGGAGCCTCCACTCCTCGAAGGCTGCAGCCTCCAACTCACGCAAGCGTGGCACAGCCCTAAAGCTCCGACGAAGCCGGGAAGCAGCACCGCAGCCCAGTGGGGCAAAGCCAGCCTCTATTACAGCTCCCTCTGGAAGCCCTGGAAATTAGCAGGATGCAAGGGGGGCTCAAATTCAGGAAATTTCATTAGACCGACTTGAGCCAAGGAGATTTTCCCCCAGCTCCTTCCTGGATAACAACACCCCTTCTCCCTTTCTCCACTCAGGGTGGCGCGGCTGCCCCTTCCCCTCCGGGTACTGCCTTGTCCTCCCTCCCTGCCAGTGGGGCGGACAAAGGGCAAACCTTGCGAGCTCAGCGCCGTGGAACGAGCTGGACGGCATCCAGCCTTCCCCCTGGAGAGCAAGCAGAGCCGTTTGGAAACGGGACAGCAAACAGCTTGTTTCTGTTCCCTGCCAAAGCCGAAGGAACGAACGGGGCTGGCTGTGGTTTAGTGGTTCATCCCGGGTCAACGCGCAGGCTGCTTGTGCTGGGGGAGCTCTGGTGAGAGTCGGCTTCAATTGGATCTAACGGGAGGCTGGAAGGCTTCCCAATGGATGCTCACTGGCACGACAGGAGCCTCCCTGCCTGCCAAAGGCCCTTCTTGAGGAAGGGCAGGCCAGAAATTGGAGGCTGGTAGCAGAAAGGAGAAATAGAGGGAGCAATAAATTGCAGGATGGACTCACTGGAGAGAGGCAGAAGAAAATCATCAATTCCAAAAACAGCCTAGAGAGCCTCTTTGTCTTCCTTTCAAGATTGCAGGTCTTTTCCTGCAGCTCCCGACGAAGGGAAAAAGGCTCTTCCCGACTCACATCCCATCTTGCTGCCATTCAGAAAGGCACGATCCAACTTTGTACACACAAACAATCAGGGAGTGAGAGCCCACATGCATCCTCACCTGGGGCTTTGGGAGCAGAGCCCTGGACGGATGCCAGGCAGCAATGACTCTTCCTGCAAGTTCCTCCTCTCGTGCCCGGCCAGCAAGCGCTTCCCATTAGGGCAGACACAAGAGCAAACCCTGTTCAAGTGGAAGTTGAGCTCCGCACCAGGCTGGTTTGAGCCCAAAGCCACTGCTCAAACTGGGGCTTCATGTTGATCAAGACCAACTGAGCCATACTCAGCGCATTCCAAAAAGGTGCTTCCCCCACCCATGCTCTTATCTGTGAGCAAATCCCGCTTGGGATGGGGTCAGGAAGAGCCTGGATTTGTGCTGGCAGAGAGCTTCATTGGGAGGTGGCGGCGTTATCAAGATGCTGTTGGGTGCTGCAAGCTCTCAAGCAGCACCTTGCTTCCTGCACACCCCCAAACTGCCCCGGTGCAACTCGTCATGCTTGGAATTTGGATACAGGAGGAGCTCCAAGAGTCAGATCACTTCTCAGCTGAAAATCACAGATAAGGAAGTAGTAAATTAAAGGGAGACAGGCAAAGCAAGCGGCAGAGACACCGAGCAGATTTAGGACATGTGCTAGCAACGTTTCAAGCGACAGCAGAGATGTTTGGGTCCAGACAAACGTCTGTCTGCAGCCTCGCTTGTGAAGCTGTGGATGTTACAGGTCAGAGAAAGGGAAGGTCGTGGGGATTCAAATCACAAAATGGGTGTTTAAGAAAGCAGGAACAAGGAACAAAGGTGTTGAGTTCCTGCTTCAACGAGAAATTCCAGCAGCCTCTAATGCAGCATGGTGGCACACGCAGGTAGAGCAGAGAGAGGTGCCAGGTATAAATCGCTGCCTTTGGGGCTGCTGCAGTGCTGAACTGCCCAGGGAATGGCTACAGGAGCTACTGAGAAGGTCCTGTGGTGGAAGATGGAATATGGGCCTTCAGCAGCAAGTTCTTGGGATGTTGTCCTCCTAGAACTTCAGTGCCACGTTTCTCCAGGAGAAACAAAGGGTGCTGTGATCTCTGTTGCTGCCTTGCTCCAAGAGGACAGCGTTCATCTGCTTTGTATCAACTAACTTTAACTCAAGGCTCAGTCTGTGATGAAACCTGCCTTGGAAACCATTTCCCTTGGGAAGGGTGGGGTTGCTCAGCCCAAGCAGCATCACAGCTTTCTGTGCAGCTTTCTGGTGCAGCTCCAGCACTCGTCCTTCCCTCCAGGCCCTCTTTGAGCCAGCCCAGATCAACCGATGAGCAGCAACATCATTTTCCTCTGCTCCCAACTGGATTGAGTAAATCTGAAAGGGTGGTCAGGGATTGGCACAGCTTCCCAGGCAGGTGGTGGAGTCCCCATCCCTGGAGGGGTTTAAAAGACAGGTGGATGAGGTGCTCAGGGACAGGGTTTAGTGGGGAGACAGATACAGTTGGAGTCGATGATCTTGGAGGTCTCTTCCAACCTTAGGATTCTACGATCTCTCTTGTGCTGCACTACACCCTCTGACATGTCTGGGCCACCCCATCTCTCACTTGGCTCCATCCCAGCAACCCACACTTCTTCATCTCCCCTGTCCCAGCTGCCTGCACAGGTTTCTCCATGAAGCACAGCTCTTTCCTTCACACTGCCACCAGCCCAGGGACAGGATCACCAAGCTGCAGCTGCTTGGACTGCAGGAGCTCTCCTGTCCCACACAGAAACTGGGCTCTCTCTTGCCAGCAAATGCCAGTGAAAGCCTTTTAAGGGGGGCACCTAATGGAAACTGCTTTTTGTCACCTCTCTGCGCCAGCAAACCATCAGCACAGGGTAACTTTGAGGCTGGGGCACTGCTCTGCACAGTCCCATCGCCCCCACACAAAGCCTGCCACAGCACCAATCTGATAACTGAGGCAAAACCTCTCGGGAGCTCAAACCAGCACCCAAATAAACAAGAAACGCTCCTTTTTTGCTGAATTTATACCACTGGTACAACCTGGACTGGGACTCTGCCTTGGCAGCAGCATTGCCACCAGCACAGGGACTGGGATGCAGAGCTGCTGAGGGAGTTCAGCCCATCCTCCTCCTCCTGGAAATAACCACTCCTTCCCTGCTCCAGTGCTTGGTTGCTCTGGAAATACCAGCTGCCCAAAGGGTCCCAAATAGGCCTCCAAGAGGGAATCATCTTCTTGAACTCCCTGCTTGAGCTGTCTGTAAACAACCAGCAGGCACACAAGGATGTCAAAAGAACGAGCATATGTTTAATAATCCAGCGATTTAAAGAGCTCCCAAGCACTCACTGGTGGGGATGAAGCCTGTTGTGTCTCCTACTGCCCAAATAATTAAGTTCCTCATTAAGCCAGGGCACAATGGAGCAGAGGAGTCCCCAGGGACAGCCACAGCAGGGGAGGGGCTGCTTTCCCCAGCCTGGGAATTGCAAAACAAAGGGCAGACCCTCTGATCATCCCCGCTGTCTGCTCCCACGCACAGGCAGCCCTGCCAGCAAGCTGCCAGCCCCGGGGCTCGCTCACATCACCCCACACCAGCCCTGCGCTCCAGCACCCGCGACCATCCCGGCCAGCAACGGGAGGAAGAAGCGAGCATATGTTAGCCTGTTTTTACCCACAGCACTGAGCGGTTCCTGGCTGCTCCTATCAGGCTTCAGCTTCCCAGATGGATTTTGCAACCTGCTGCATGGCAAGTCAGGGCAACCGATCAAGCGCCCGCCTGGCTTGAAATGCCTCCAAATCAAGTTACCATCAATTCATGCTCAAACCAGGCTTGGCTGTACCACCTCAGTTTTCAGTGCCTGGCTTTTCAGTATTTTTAAGGCTACAAAAGGAAGTTGTTTCATCATCTTGTATTAATGAAGCCTACAAGCTGGAAATTCCCTCACTTTGATTTATTTCTCAAGTTTTAATTCACACAAATAAGGCGGCAGCTCTGGAGGAAGCGATCCAGTGTGGATGAGAACGTGTTGCACAACCAGGCTCCTCCATTTCAAGCCTGCCTGGAAGACTGTGCTTTACACCAGAAACCAAACAACCCAAATGGTGGCCAGAAACCCAACCGAATAACCAGAACAGTGGCCAGAAACCCAACCGAACAACCAGAACAGTGGCCAGAAACTGAACAACTGAAATCATCACCAGAAACCCAACAACCCAAATAATCGTCCTGTGCCTAAAAGCAAAACAACGAGCTGTGTGTGAGGGAAAGGCAGACACTTTATGTCAGAAAACACTTCTTATAAGTGATGCTCAGGCTGGAAAGCAAGTGATTTCCTTTGCTTTTTGAGGTTGCTCCCTGTTCAGTTACTTTGCCCTGGTATCAGCAAGCACCTGTCCTCCTCATCCACCACTCCTCAGAATCCCAGCAAGGTGGGGCTGGAAGGGCCCTCTGGAACTCTTCCAGTCCAACCCCCTGCTAAAGCAGGGGCACCTCCAGCAGTTGCACGTCCAGGCAGGAGCACGTCCAGGCAGGCTGGAATATCTCCAGAGAAGGAGACTCCACACCCTCCCTGGGCAGGCAGTTCCAGCGCTGGGTCAACCTCACAGAAAAGAAGTTTCTCCTCGTGTTCAGGTGGAAGTTCCCAGGCTCCAGTTGGGGCCCATTGCCCCTTGTCCTGTCACTGGGCACCTCTGAACAGAGTCTGGCTCTGTTCTCCTGCCCCCCACCCTTTAGACATTGATAAATACTGACAAAATCCTCTTTCAACCTTCTCTTCTCCAGGCTGAACAGACCCAGCTCTCCCAGCCATTCCTCATAAGAGAGAAACTCCACCTTCCTCATCGTCTCCTTGGCCTCCACTGGGCTCTCTCCAGTTACTCCTTGTCTTTCCTGAGCTGGGGAGCCCAGAACTGGACACAGGACTCCAGATAGAGCCTCGCTAAGGCAGAGCAGGGGGGAGGAGAACCCCCCTCACCCTGCTGGCCACACTCTTGTCCGTGCACCCCAGCTTCTTCCTGAAGTCACATTCCCACCATGCCAAGTGCTCTCCTCTGCATCTGCCACGGATAACCAGGTTTCAAGACAGCTCTGTGCTATGTGGAGTGGCTGTGGGGCTGGAGCCAGCCCTGCTCCCCAGCGGGCTCTCACCCGGTAACGGGATGCTCACGGGATGCTCACGGTGGGCACTGGGAATCAGCTCAGCAGCACTCCCAGAACTTTCCTGCTGCCAGAATTTAAGCCGGGGGTATCAGTGAAAGGCGGGCACTGGGGTGAGGAGCACCAGGGTGACTCGGGGACCTGGCGGAGGCACAGCCACTGCTGCCCCAGCCATGGTGAGCCCTGAGAAGTCCCCAGTGGCTGGGCCCATGTTCTCCTCCAGCCATGGGTGGCTCAGGACTGAGCAGCGGGGCTCTGGCTGGTTCTGCATCCCCCCCTCCCCTCACCCTCCCTCAGCATCGAATCCCCTCATCCCCTCATCTTTTCCAGCCCTTCCCTTCCTCCCCGCACCCTCTCCCATCAACTGCCCCATCCCCTCACATTGCTCCCCGGACCCCCCTGACTCACACCCCTCCAGCCCCTCGCACCGCACCCCCTTCCTTTACACCCCGAGTCTCATCCCCTCAACCCACCCACTGTCCCCCATCACCTCATCACTTCACACCTCTCCAGCACCCCATTGTTTCACGCCACCCCCTCCCAGCCCCTCACACCCTCCCAGTCCTTCAATGTGCACCCCTTTCCCTCACCCCACCCACCCATGTCCCCTCCCCTTGCACTGCCCCCCATCCCCTCACACTGTCCCTCCACCCCCTACCCCCCCGCCCCAATCCCCTCACACCTACCCCCTCTTCTCTCCCCCCATCCTCTCGACCTGCCCCCCAGTCCCCCATCCTCTCACATTGCTCCCCCAACCCCTCACCTCCTTCCCTCCCATTGCCCCCCCAAGACACCGCACCCCCTCAATCCTCCCAGCCCTTCACACCCCCCCAAACCCCCAATGGCCGCCCCCCCCCCTTCACACACCCCCAGTCCCCCGTCCCCTCACACCACCACCTCTCGAGTCCCACAACCCCGACCCCTTCACACCCTCCTAGCACTCCATTACCTCACCCTCCCACACCCCCCAACTCCTTAACCTACTCCTCCGGCCCCTCACAGCGACCCCTCACCGCTCCCCCAAGCCCCCCCTCACCCCTCCAGCCCCTCACACCTCCATCTTCCCCTTCCCTCACACCGCCCCCCCCCAACCCCAACCCCCCCAACCCCCTCACACCACCACCCCTAGATCCCCCCCCACCTCCCCGCTCACCCCCTCTTCTCACACCGCCCCCCCCGAACCCCAAGCCCCCCAATCCCCTCACACCACCACCCCTCGATCCCCCTCCACCCCCCTCCTCCCGCTCACCCCCTCCTCTCACACGGCCTCCCCCCAAGCCCCTCATCCCCTCAACCCCCCCCCCCCAGATTCCCACCTTCTCACCCCCCCCGTCCCCCCAGCCCCTCCTCTCACCCTGCCCCACATCCCCTCCTCCCCCTCACCCCCTCTTCTCGCATCGCCCCCCCCAACCCAGACGACCCCCCCAGATCCCCGCCCTCTCACCCCCCGCCCCCCCCACCCCGTTTCCCCCCGCACCTGGTACTGCGCGGCGGCGGGGCCCATGGGCCGATAGCCCGGAGCGGCGGCAGCGGCGGCGGCGGGCGGGGCGCTGGGGCCGCGCATGATGGAGGGCCCGGGCCCCGGTGGCGGCGGGGCGGCGGCGGGGGGCAGCGGGCTGAGCGGGAAGGCGCCGCGGCCGGACATGGCGGGGGGGATGGGGGGGAGCGGAGCAGGGGGAGTACCCGCCGTGTTTACGCGGAAGCGGCGGCGGCGCGCGGGCACTGAGGCAGCGCGCGCCGGGATGGCCCCGCCCACATCCAGGCCCCGCCCCCGATGCCGCCACACCCACGGCGCGCGTCCTGACACGGGGCCCGCCCACCGATCGGCCCCGCCCACCGATCGGCCCCGCTCACGGCCCCGCCTACAGCGCGGCCGCTGCCCCCGCGACGCTCCGCCCCCTGACACGGCTCCGCCCACTCCGGTGCGGCAGTGCCCACCGCCGGGCCCCGCCCCCAACACGGCCACGCCCCCGCCCCGACACTGCCACGCCCCCGGTCACGGCCCCGCCCCCCCGCAGGGACCCGGCCCGGGCTCCGCCTCTCCGCGGCAGCGCACACTGAGAGGGGGGCGGGGAGGTGTGTGCGTGTGTGCGCGTGCGTGTGAGTGCGTGTGTGTCTGCGTGTGCGTGTGTGTGTCTGCGTGTGCGTGTGCATTTGTGTGCAGGTGTGCGTGTGATATCTGTGCACGTGAGTGCATGTGTACATGTGCGTGCATGTGTGAATGTGTGCGTGTGTGTGCGTTTGAGCGTGTGTGCATGTGTGTGTGTGCGTGTGTGTGCGTGTGTGCATGTGTGTGCGTGTGCGTGTCTATGTGTGCATGTGTGTGTGCGTGTGTATGTGCACACGTGTGCATGTCTGTGCATGTGTGTGCGTGTGTAGGTGTGTGTGCATGTGTGCGTGTGTGCATATGTGTGTGCGTGTGTACGTGTGTGCGCGTGCGTGTGGTTTGTGTATTTGTGTGTGCAAGTGCGGTTGTGTGTGTGCATGCTTGTGTGTGCACATGCGTGTGCGTGTGCATGTGTGTATGTGTGTGTGTGCCTGTTCCTGTGTGTATGCACATGTGTGCGCCTGCGGGTGTGTCTGTGTGTCTGTGTGTCTGTCTTCAAGTGTGTGTGTGTATTGTACATGTGTGCACATGTGTTTGTGCATGTTTGCTCCTGTGTGTGTGTGCACAGCTGTGAGTGTGTCTCTATGTGTACAGGTGCATGTATGTGTGCATATACACGCACGAGTGTGCACATGTGTCTGTGTGTGTGCACGTGTGCCCATGTGTGTGCGTGCACACAGTCACACGCACACCCGTGTGTGTGTATGTGCGTGTGTGTGCACACACATGTGCCTGTGAGTCCATGTGTGTGCCCGTGTGTGCCCAGATGTGTGTGTGTGCATGTGCACGCGTGTGTGCACACGTGTGTGAGTGTGCACACGTGCTGGGATGTGCAGCCGCACCAGTGCGTTCAGGCTCATTCTGGGTTTTCATTCGTCCTGGGGGGTGGGCGCTGGGCAGGGGGCACTGGGCAGGGGGCAGTGGGCTGTGGGCAGAGGGCAGTGGGTAGTGAGTTGTGGGCAATGGACTTTGGGCAGGGGGTAGGGGGCATGGGGCAGTGGGCAGGGGGCAGTGGGCATGGGGCACGGGGCAGTGAGCAGGGGGCAGGGGGCAGTGGGCATGGGACAGTGGGCACTGGGCAGGGGGCATGGGACAGGGGGCAGTGGGCATGGGGCAGGGGGCAGGGGGCAGTGGGCAGGGGGCAGTGGGCAGGGGGAAGGGGGCAGTGGGCAGGGGGAAGGGGGCAGTGGTTTGTGGGCAGTGGGCATAGGGCAGGGGGCAGTGGGCAGGGGGCAGTGGGCATGGGGCAGGGGGCAGTGGGCAGTGGGCAGTGGGCAGGCGGCAGTGGGCGGGGGGCAGTGGGCATGGGACAGTGGGCAGTGGACATTGGGCATGGGGCAGGGGGCAGTGGGCAGGGGGCAGTGGGCATGGGGCAGGGGGCAGTGGGCAGTGGGCAGGCGGCAGTGGGCGGGGGGCAGTGGGCATGGGACAGTGGGCAGGGGGCAGTGGGCAGGGGACAGGGGGCAGTGGCACTGGGCAGGGGGCACTGGGCATGGGGCAGGGAGCAGGGGGCAGGGGGCAGTGGGCATTGGGCATGGGACAGTGGGCAGGGAGCAGGGGGCATGGGGCAGTGGGCAGGGGACAGTGGGCACTGGGCAGGGGGCAGGGGGCAGTGGGCAGTGGTTTGTGGGCAGTGGGCATAGGGCAGGGAGCAGGGGGCAGGGGGCACTGGGCATGGGGCAGGGAGCAGGGGGCAGGGGGCAGTGGACATTGGGCATGGGACAGTGGGCAGGGAGCAGTGGGCATGGGGCAGGGGGCAGTGGGCACTGGGCAGGGGGCATGGGGCAGGGGGGCAGTGGGCATGGGGCAGGGGGCAGTGGGCAGTGGTTTGTGGGCAGTGGGCATAGGGCAGGGAGCAGGGGGCAGGGGGCACTGGGCATGGGGCAGGGAGCAGGGGGCAGTGGACATTGGGCATGGGACAGTGGGCAGGGAGCAGTGGGCATGGGGCAGGGGGCAGTGGGCACTGGGCAGGGGGCATGGGGCAGGGGGGCAGTGGGCATGGGGCAGGGGGCAGTGGGCAGTGGTTTGTGGGCAGTGGGCATAGGGCAGGGAGCAGGGGGCAGGGGGCACTGGGCATGGGGCAGGGAGCAGGGGGCAGTGGACATTGGGCATGGGACAGTGGGCAGGGAGCAGTGGGCAGGGGGCAGGGGGCAGTGGGCACTGGGCAGGGGGCAGGGGGCATGGGGCAGGGGGGCAGTGGGCATGGGGCAGGGGGCAGTGGGCAGTGGTTTGTGGGCAGTGGGCATAGGGCAGGGAGCAGGGGGCAGGGGGCACTTGGCATGGGGCAGGGAGCAGGGGGCAGTGGACACTGGGCATGGGACAGTGGGCAGGGAGCAGTGGGCAGGGGGCAGGGGGCAGTGGGCACTGGGCAGGGGGCTCCCCCCCCCCCCCCCGAGGCTGCGGGAAGGCGGGGCTGCAGCCGCAGCGGGCAGAGGGGGCACCGCGCGGGGTCAGAAGGTGCGGGGGGGGGGGCGTGTGTGTGTGTGCCAGGGTCCTGACAGCGGTCCCGAAGGTGCCCGTGAGCCCGTGTGCCCGCCGAGCCGCTCCCCGCGGACACCAGAAGGAGCGAAGCACCAAGAGCTGAAACGTTCCCGAACAACGGCAGCTCCTGCAGCGCCGCCTGGAGCGGCTCCGCCGCGCGCGGGACAGACCGGGCCGGGCCGGGGCTTCGGGGCTCCGGGCGTGCGGCGCGTGAGGCCGCGGGCACCGAGCCGGGACACGGCAACCCCGGGCGGCCCCGGGCCGGGGGGGAGCGGCTGGAGAGCTGCCTGGAGGAGAAGGACCTGGGGGTGTTGGTTGATAGCGGCTGAACATGAGCCAGCAGTGGCCCAGGTGGCCAAGAAGGCCACCAGCCTCCTGGCTTGGCTCAGCCATGGGGTGGCAGCAGGGGCAGGGAAGGGATCGGCCCCTGCACTCGGTGCTGCTGAGGCCGCACCTCGAATCCTGGGTTCAGTTTTGGGCCCCTCACTCCAAGAAGGACCTTGAGGGGCTGGAGCGCGTCCAGAGAAGGGACCGGAGCTGGGGAAGGGGCTGGAGAACAAGGGTTGTGAGGAGCAGCTGAGGGACCTGGGGCTGTTTGTCCTGGAGAAGAGGAGGCTGAGGGGAGACCTCATCGCTGTCTACAACTGCCTGAAAGGAGGGGGTGGGGAGGTGGGGGCTGGGCTCATCTACCAAGGGACAGTGATGGGACGAGAGGAAATGACCTCAAGTTGCCCCAGGGCAGGGTCAGATCGGACATCAGGAAAGGTTTCTTCACTGAAAGGGCTCTCAGGCCCTGGCAGAGGCTGTGCAGGGAGGTGGGGGAGTCCCCATCCCTGGAGGGTTCAGAAGATGGGCAGATGAGGTGCTCAGGGATGGTTTGATAGTGGACAGGGACAGTTGGACTTGGTTACCTCAAAGATCTCTTCCTACCAAACGATTCCCTGGTTCTGCTCCACACGAGGAGCTCTGCCGGCAGCAGGACCGGGCAGGTTGACACGGAGCATTTCCCACTCCAACAGGGATGGGAAAACTGTGGAGAAGGGAAAAGAAGCGAAGGTCATACAGCAAACCAGGGATGGGAGGAGGACCCATCACGCTGGCTGCTGGCCCATGCTTGTCCCCAGGTCCCGCGGATTTCCGTGGGCTCATAGTGAGACGAGAGGAACGAAACTGGAGCTGGAAAAGCAATAAAGCCCTAATCCTCCCAATCCTCGCCTTCTTTCCCCGAAAGCCCGTTGGTTCTGCAAGGGCCCTGCGGCATCGCAGCAGGATGCCTCGTACCGACTGCATTGCAGAGCACGCACACGAAATTGCCGTTGCGCTGACATTTCTTCCACTTGAGCCTTTTGTTTATCCAGTTTTTATTTAGTGTTTTTAATATTTATCTTATTTTGATTTCCCCGTGTTTGTTTGGGTTGAGGAGCATCTCTTACATCTCAGCGAAAGAAGAAAAACAAGAGGTGAGGTTGTTTCATATTGACATCAACGGTATCGACACCCTCAGCTCTGCGGATGACCCCGAGGGGAGAGGTGTGGTTGTCGCACCGGAAGGACGGGATGTCATGCAGAGGGATCTGGACAGGCTGGAGAAAAGGGGCTGTGTGAACATCATGAGGTTCAACAAGGCCAAGGGCAAGGTCGTGGCAATCCATGGTTTCAGTACAGGCTGGGGGACGATGTGATTGGGAGCCGCCCTGAGGAGAAGGACTTGGGGTGCTGGGGGAGGAAAAGCTCGACAGGAGTCGCAACGGGCGCTCCCAGCCCAGAAACCAACGGTGCCCTGGGCTGCACCCAAAGCAGCGCGGGCAGCAGGGGAGGGAGGGGATTCTGCCCCTCTGCTCCGCTCTGGGGAGACCCCACCTGGAGCCCTGGGTCCAGTTCTGGAATCCCCAACAGAAGGAGATGGAGCTGTTGGAGCGAGTCCAGAGGAGGCCACGGAGATGATCCAAGGGCTGGAGCCCCTCTGCTGTGAGGAGGCTGAGAGAGTTGGGGTTGTTCAGCTGGAGAGGAGAAGGCTCTGGGGGGACCTTAGAGCAGTACTGAGTACTGAGAGGGGCTCCAGGAAAGCTGGGGAAGGGTTTTTCCAAGGGCCTGGAGTGACAGGATGAGGGGGAACGGTTTTCAGCTACAAGAGGGGAGATCGAGATGAGATCTTGGGAAGAAATGTTTTGCTGTGAGGGTGGGGAGGCCCTGGCCCAGGGTGCCCAGAGCAGTGGTGGCTGCCCCATCCCTGGAGGTGTTCCAGGCCAGGTTGGATGGGGCTTGGAGCCCCCTGATGCAGTGGGAGGTGTCCCTGCCCATGGCAGGGGGTGGCACTGGGTGGGCTTTGAGGTCCCTTCCAACCCAAACCATTCCATGATTCTATGATCCCGTTCTGTGGCAGAGGCTGAAGCCCAGTTAGCGAGACCCTGTTCCCCAGCGTAGATGAGGCTCAGCACCTCTCTGGAAAGGCTTGTTCTCAGTTGCCTGCACGGACCAGGAAAAACTTCCTCTCTGGCTGAAAAGTCAGGAGCATCCTTTGCATATTTTTCAATTAAACCTCCCTTTCTGGAGGTCAGCGCAGTCCCTGGAGGCCGACACGATTAACATATAAATTGCAAATCCATGCCGGTGGCCAATTCCTACTTTGGGGATGGAAGGGCGATATTTAGCGTGTCACAGTAATGGTCCTGGGAGATGGAAATATCTCCTGAACGGGGCGTGGAGGAAGGCAGCAGGAACCAATATTGTCTGACGAGCAGGCTTGGCCGTGTCAAGGAAAGGCACAGAGTCCCTGGGCCCAGATGGCTGCCGAGACCTCCAAGAAAAGCTTCACTCCCGAGGAAGGACAAAGGGAACCACCAACCAAACTCTGGGTTTTGCAGATTTCACCATTGTTAGGTTTTATTCCTCGAGGGATTGAAGCAGCTTAGGCTGGTGCAAGGTGTGGATGAGCTCTCCATGTGTTAAACTGCTTCCCAGGGGCTACCAAGAGCCCAGGAGAGCCTTGAAACAACAAGTGGTTGGAGATGGTGGGGGTGGAGATGGCTTGGGTTCATGATTGATGCAGAGGCTGGTGGAATTCTCCCAGAGGTGTGGATGCTGGTCCTGGAGCAAGCAGATACCCAGCTCAGAGGGCCTCGCTCCCTCCACCTGAGCAGATGTGTTTGTCATTTTGGAAGGAAGGTCTCTAAAGCTACTGGAGAGCATCCAGAGGAGGGCACGGAGCTGGGGAAAGGTTTGGAGTGGAAGCCGTGTAAGGAGTGGCTGAAGTCCCTTGATCTGTTTGGTCTGGAGAAGAGGAAACTGAGGGGGGACCTCATCATGGTCTGCAGCTTCCTCACACGGGGAGGAGGAGGAGCAGGCGCGGAGCTCTTCTCTCTGGTGCCCAAGGACAGGACCCCAGGGAATGGCAGGGAGATGCCAGGGGAGGGTTAGGTTGGACATGAGGAGAGGGTTCTTCCCCCAGAGGGTGGTGGAGCACTGGAACAGCTCCCAGGGAAGCAGCCACAGCCTGACAACATTCCAGAAGGGCTTGGCCAACACCCTCAGCCCCATGGGGTGAATGTTGGGGTGTCCTGTGCAGGGACAGGAGTTGGACTCAATGGTCCTTGTGGGTCCTTTCGAACTCAGGACGTTTTGTGATTCTGTTCTATAACTCTGTCATTTTTACGTGGTTTTAGCTCTTTGTGGGTTTTCAGCATTAGGTCAGAATCAAGCCGAGGGTGTTGATCCCCGTGGAAAACCTTCTACTCTCTTCCCAAACCCACCGAGGGCACCTTTACATCAGCACCTCGCCAGGCTCAAGCCCTCCATAAACTCTCCGTGCTTGGGCACAAGAGGGCACTGAAACACCACCACGATGGTTCCTGGGTGCAGACAGAGCTGCTGGAGCCATAAAGTCCCTTCTGCAGGGTGGCTGTACATGGAGGGGCCAGCACACACATCCAGAGGGTGCTCCTGCCCTACACCGTGTGTGAATGTCCATGCTACACCCTTGCCAATGAGTTGCATCGCGTTAACTGAGAGGAGCAAGCGCCGAGCAGAGCCAGCACACCCTCCTGTATGAGCCGACCTGTTATTTCTAGGGCTGGGATGAGCAGGAGCAACAAAATCCCTTGAGGTCTGACTTTGTTGGGGTCAATGACCTGCTCTTCGCCTCCAAAGCAAAAACCTCCTTCACCTGCTGGGGTCAGAGCATGGGGGGATCATGGAATCATAGAATTGCTTGATTGGAGAAGACCTTTGAGATCATCGAGTCCAACCATACCTGTCCACTACTGAACCATCCCTGAGCACCTCATCTGCCCATCTTTTCAACCCCTCCAGGGATGGGGACTCCCCCACCTCCCTGCGCAGCCTCTGCCAGGGCCTGAGAGCCCTTTCAGTGAAGAAATGTTTCCTGATGCCCAATCTGACCCTGCCCTGGGGCAACTTGAGGCCATTTCCTCTTGTCCCATCGCTGTCACCAGGGAGAAGAGCCCAGCCCCCACCTCCCCACCCCCTCCTTTCAGGCAGTTGGAGACAGCAATGAGGTCTCCCCTCAGCTCCTCTTCTCCAGGACAAACAGCCCCAGGTCCCTCAGCCGCTCCTCACAACCCTTGTTCTCCAGCCCCTTCCCCAGCTCCGGTCCCTTCTCTGGACGCGCTCCAGCCCCTCAAGGTCCTTCTTGGAGTGAGGGCCCCAAACCCTCTCATCAGCTGCACTTTGCAGACCTGAGAGCGCTTAATTGATGTTAATCTCATCAGTGCAAATCATTTTAGCTCTCCTAGAAACACTGGGCCTTTACCAATAGCGATGCTGCCTCTTCCCGATAAATCAAATTTACCAGCCTATAAACATTAGCACAGCCCACAGACATATTCACCCTCATAAAAAACATCAATCGCTGCCTGAGTGTATTAGTGGAAATAAATTACAGGACTTTATCTGTCTGCCATGATTATGGGCAAAACCACATAAAAGAGACACTTGGAAGATGCGTTTTTTGTGTCAATTGTTACAGAAGCTGCCGATGCTGTTCGGCTTCTTCTTGAATTGCACATAATTAAGGAATCTGAAAACCTTCAATGACTGTGTGATAAAAATGGCCCTTTTTGCAAGCCCCAGAACACCTGTGTGAGCAACTTTTGTGTAAGTGAGGAGAATAAATCCAACTTATCAAGCATCACCCTTTGGGTGGGATGCAGGGTAGATCTTTTCATGCTATTTGTTTTAGTGATGGGTGAACGGAAGAAAGTGTCTGATAGCACCATCTCTTTGTTTGCCCTATCCAGCTCCTCAAAAAGAAGTCCATGTGGTGGTTTTATTCCAGCGTGAGCATCTCTGGAAGATGAAAACATCCAGGACAAGAGGGCTGGGAGGAAATTGGATGAAAAATGAGGTTTGTGCTTCAAGCAGGCAGGGAAATTAACCATAGGAGCAAACCTCTTAGAGAAGAGGTGGGTTCTCCTGCAGAGCCTGGATGGTTTGAGAGGTGCTTCATCACCATATGAGTTATCGGGGAGCTGGGAGAGATGATGTGGCTTGTGGTGCTGAGAAGGTTGGTCTTAGTGATTAAACATCAGAAGTGCCTGAGAATCTGTGGCAGGAGGAATGAGGAGTAAGGGTGGGGAATAGGAGGTTTCAGAGCCATGGGATGTGGCTGCAGTTGTCCCCATGCCAGTGACAGGTCTTATCTTCCCCAAATCCTCCAGAGCATCCATGGATCTCAAACCGTCCTTCCCCCCCCCACCTTGTTCTTCTTGCCTGCCCTGTACATGGTGTCCAGGCTAGTTTAACGTGTCCTGTAGATGAGCCTGGGGACACCATCTCCTCAAAGGCTGACTTTCCTGCCCAGTGAAACCACACTGCCGGTGGTCTCATTTCTATCTGGTCCTTCTGAGTGAGGAGAAGGCTTCCAGCAGAGGTGGTCTGCCTCTCCCATCTCACCTGCTTTGTCTATTCTTGAGTGTCCTCACTCATCATCCTGGGTGACTTCATGGCAAGCTGGCAAGGCTTGGAATAAGTCTTCTTCTGCACCTCTCTGCTCTTTTTATTGAGACCTTCTCTTCCAGGTCTGTCTCAGGTACGTGGTACTCCTGTTACCATAGTAATGTGTCTCACTGTCTCGCAGTCTTCAGCACGCTTATCCTTGCAATGTCCCTGCGCAGGAGAGGAACGTGATTGTCCCCATGGTGTTTGTAATGGAGGGAGGCGCTAGGATGAAAAGCTCAAGTGATTTGGAGAGAAAAAGCCCCTGAGATCCTCAAAGGCTTTGTAGAATCATAGAATGGAAAAGACCTTTGGGATCATCAAGTCCATCCGTACCTGTCTACTACCGAACCAGCCCTGAGCACTTCATCTTTTAAACCCCTCCAGGGATGGGGACTCCCCCACCTCCCTGCGCAGCCTCTGCCAGGGCCTGAGAGCCCTTTCAGTGAAGAAATGTTTCCTGATGCCCAATCTGACCCTGCCCTGGGGCAACTTGTGGCCATTTGTCCTGTCCCTTGGGAGGAGAGCCCAGCCCCCACCTCCCCACCCCTCCTTTCAGGCAGTTGTAGACAGGGATGAGGTCTCCCCTCAGCCTCCTCTTCTCCAGGACAAACAGCCCCAGGTCCCTCAGCTGCTCCTCACAACCCTTGTTCTCCAGCCCCTTCCCCAGCTCCGGTCCCTTCTCTGGACGCGCTCCAGTGCCTCAATTTTCTTCTTGTAGCAATACCAAGATAAGGACAAACATCCAGGACAGAGGTGGTTGCTCATCTTCACCCTTGCTCACCTCCTTAGCAGGGTTTCCTGTTTCTTGCCTGGCTCCACCACTGATGGTGCTTACAACCTCATCCCTTCTCTCCATGCTTAGTGACGAGAAGTGATTAAGGAGTTTAATAATTTGGATTTATTCTTTGCTTCTGTCCGAGGCTGCTCAAAGAACAATAAAGTGACTTCAGTGTGATTATGGCTAAGTATGAGCATCCAGGGATGCTTCCCTTGGCAGCAAGTCCATCAGTGTGATAATATCTGCGAGGGCAAGACGCCTCCCCGGAGGGACGTCTTTAGATGCCCAGGATGGGCTCACCTGTAAAACCTTCATAGAATCACAGAATGGTTTGGGTTGGAAGGGACCTTATAGATCATCCAGTTCGACCCTGCCTGCCACTTTTTTTTAAGCAGAAAAGTGCTTTCACTCAAACCTCACACGGAAGGTGGAACGTGGCACCACAACCTGGTGCTCCCACCCCTTCCAGACCTTTCCCTGAGCTCTCATCTTGGCTGCTCTGCAGACTCTCAGCTGCCTTCGTACCACACAAGGTTTTCCCCCTGGTTATGAATGCTGGATTCTCATTTTCTTTTTGCTGGAAAGCTGATCTCTCCATTGCTCCAACTTTGCTCTCCTTCTCTGGACACGCTCCAGTGTTCTTCTTGCAGGGACCCAAAACTGAACCCAGGATTCGAGGTGCGGCCTCACCAGCACCGAGTGCAGGGGCCGATCCCTTCCCTGCCCCTGCTGCCACCCCATGGCTGAGCCAAGCCAGGAGGCTGGTGGCCTTCTTGGCCACCTGGGCCACTGCTGGCTCATGTTCAGCCGCTGTCGACCAACACCCCCAGGTCCTTCTCCTCCAGGCAGCTCTCCAGCCGCTCTTCCCCAACCCTGGAGCTGCACAGGGTTGTTGTGTCCCAAAGTCACTGGTTGGCCAGCCAGCAGGGTGGTGCTCTCCTCTACCTGTCGAGAACATGGGGAGGAGCTGATATTACTGTGGGATGAACATTTAAGGGCCTGATGCATGAGAAATCAGCTTCTCTTATTCCCACTGTTCACCCAATATCTTGGTTCTCTATTTTTTCCCTTTGCTATAACTCTGGATTTTCTTATTATCTGCATAACGCAGCGATCCCTCCTTAAGCGCTACCGGATGATGTATGATGGCAATGAGTTCCAGAGGCCAAGTGTGTCATGCCGTTATGAGTTTCTCTAGCGGATTTTATTTAGCCATTTCAATCCCTCACTCCTTCTATGGAGCCTCAGAAGAGCACGGTCCTTCCTACAGCGAGGGAAGAAATGCAGTGATGAGGTTGCCCATCAGGAACTCATGTTCAAGGTGGTCTCAAGCACTTTGTCATCTATTGACACGTCTTCAGCTACATCCAGCCTCAGCTTTAAAATATCCGTAATTAATGCCTCCGCTAAAGACAAACAGTGTTCAGGAAGATTTATCATTTCTTCTCCTGTAATTACCTGTCAAAATTAAAATAATGGCCTTTTAGAAGGAACGGAGGGATTTTTTTTCTCTCTTTAATTAATTAAGTATGCAGCTTGTCATGCAAAATCAAGGTCATGAAGATTGAGATGGAGATGACTGCCCAACTAGCACTGCTCTTTGCACAGCCCAACATGTACCCTTGAAGGAAGAAAGAGTGTGGGGAGATACTTGAGGAGAGTGAAGAGGGTTTATTCAAGCATCCAGCTCCCAGTGCACCTTAAGGAGCTGAAATTGTATTTTAAATAGATTTTTCCCTGTTGTGAAGGCCCCCTATGCACCCTGGGTAAAAAAATCTGTCGGGGAGCACTCTGAGCAGACAGGGTCAAGATAAGGTTTGCTACCCCTAAAACATGGCTTTGGAGCTCCTCTCCTGATGGTCTGCAAGAAGTGTTGTGAGACCTGGTGTTGCCATCACCAAGCAAGTCCTCCCTTATAGGCAAGGAGAAGGCAGCCAGGTGATGCGTCACATTTTGGGAGGCCTAACTGTGCCAGGAACCAGCTGGCAGTGTGTCCTAGCTCAGCTGGTCCGAACATCCCTCGTCCCTGCTGCAGGAGGGTGGGCTCCTCTTGGAGAGACAGGCAGCAAGCTCTGGGTAAAACCAGAGTGTCATGGGATGAGAGAATCGTAACGTTGGAAAAGACCTTTGAGATCATCGAGTCCAACCGTACCTGTCCACTACTGAACCATCCCTGAGCACCTCATCTGCCCATCTTTTAAACCCCTCCAGGGATGGGGACTCCCCCACCTCCCTGCGCAGCCTCTGCCAGGGCCTGAGAGCCCTTTCAGTGAAGAAATGTTTCCTGATGGCCAATCTGACCCTGCCCTGGGGCAACTTGAGGCCATTTCCTCTTGTCCCATCACTGTCACCTGGGAGAAGAGCCCAGCCCCCACCTCCCCACCCCCTCCTTTCAGGCAGGTGTAGACAGCGATGAGGTCTCCCCTCAGCTCCTCTTCTCCAGGATAAACAGCCCCAGGTCCCTCAGCCGCTCCTCACAACCCTTGTTCTCCAGCCCCTTCCCCAGCTCCGGTCCCTTCTCTGGACGCGCTCCAGACCCTCAAGGTCCTTCTTGGAGTGAGGGGCCCAAAACTGAACCCAGGATTCGAGGTGCGGCCTCAGCAGTGCTGAGTCCAGAAGCTCAGTCGCAGTCTCAGAGCTGTGAAAGAATCTTTAAATGCAGATACCCCCAGCTGAGCCCTGCGGGGCCCAAGGGATGAGGAGAGTTCCTGTTGGAACGGGAAAGACTGATGTTCTTCCACCTCCATCCCTGCAACGTGGATGTCCTTGCTCCTCCTCCCAGTCCCATCACCGTTACTTTTTTGGTGCATCCCAAGAGCAGATCTTCATTTTAGCACCTTGTTGGGTTTGATTGAGACCTTTGGATGCCTGTGCTTTAAGATGCTCTTCTCAAGAAGCGGGCGAGGTGGCTGTGCAGGCTTATTTCCCTCTGATAACACTCTATTAGCATGAAGTATTGCTTTCTGTGCTCCAGTGAAAAATGTTAGCTTTCTTCGTGAGAGGTATCTATTGGGTTAGGATTACACTGCCCATAAATAACAGAGACAGGCTCAATTCCAGGCGCTTTCCCAGCCCATAATTGGAACACCATTATAAATTGTAAACATCTACTTTGTGCTATAAATGCACCTTTAAATGCAGCAGAGCAGGGAACGGCACAAATTGGCTGCCAGGATGAAAAAAAAGGAGCAGAGAGTCCTCTGTCACCGGCTCCAGGGGATGGGGAAGGGGCTGTGAACGGGCTCTATGGGGGTTTGGGGAAATTCTTCATGATGAAGGTGGTGAGACGCTGGCACAGGTTGCGCAGTAGAGATCAAAGTCCCTCTCCTTGGTTTCCTTCTCAACTTTGCAATTATCACACAGCAGAAAACAGACTCATCTCCTCCACACGTTACTCCAAGAAGATGATTTGAGAGCTGGAGCACCTCCCATGTGAGGACAGGCTGAGAGAGTTGGGGTTGTTCAGCCTGGAGAGGAGAAAGCTCTGGGGAGAACTTAGAGCAGCTCCCAGTACTGAAAGGGGCTCCAGGAAAGCTGGGAAGGGGCTTTTTCCAAGGGCCTGGAGTGACGGGATGAGGGGGAATGGCTTTCAGCTGAAAGAGAGGAGATTGAGATGAGATCTTAGGGAGAAATGTTTTGCTGTGAGGGTGGGGAGGCCCTGGCCCAGGGTGCCCAGAGCAGTGGTGGCTGCCCCATCCCTGGAGGTGTTCCAGGCCAGGTTGGATGGGGCTTGGAGCCCCCTGATGCAGTGGGAGGTGTCCCTGCCCATGGCAGGGGTGGCACTGGGTGGGCTTTGAGGTCCCTTCCACCCCAAACCATCCTGTGATTCTATGAAAATGTGGACTTTTAACTGGAAAAGAAATAAAAGACCTGAGAAACCAAGACCTTCTCCTGTAATTTGTTGCTGGATTTTTTTGTTTGCTTAGTTTTCGGTGTATTTTCATCCCTTTGAAATGCCAGCTTTTGATCAAACACAAAAGAAGTTTGATTTACATTTTACAGCTGTCCCTGCCTTTCTCTTAAACTCTGGAGGTGTTTAAAGGGTTTGATAACAGTTGTGCGGAGGTGATGGATGCAAACGGCTTGTGTCACCTCGCGACGCGCTGTGCCCTGACATTTATTTTAATGTATTATTGAACTTATGATTTGTGTAGACAAGAGCTCTTCAGACATCGATGGGTTTGATTTCTCTAGAAATACATCTCTAAAGGAGCCAATGACCTTCTGCTGCCTGCAGCGCCCCCAAATCATGGAATCATAGAATGGGTTGGGTTGGAAGGGACATTAAAGCCCATCCAGTTCCAACCCCCTTGCCACCAGAATGAGACCTTCAACTGGATCAGGTTGTTAATATTTAGCGATTAATCAGATCAATCGGTTGTGCCAGGCATAATAAGGATGGTATTTAAGGTCTTTTAAGGATTCGACTCATAGAATCATAGCACGGTTTTGGTAGGAAGGGACCTCAAAGATCATCCAGTTCCAACCCTGACAGCCGCAGGGTGACAGATGAAGAAATGGGGAGGATGAGGCTTTCAGATGTGATGGTGTGGAGGTACTTGGTGGCTTGGGAAGTCCCGAAACCACTGACAGCCACAGGGTGACAGATGGAGCCAAGAGCAGGGATGCTGGAGTCATTCTCCTTCTTCTCTTTCCCACACAACATCTGCTGCCACGGACCCACAGGACACGAAGGCTTTGGTTTGAGGCGTGAAAGCAGCTCTGGTATCCTTTGACTTTTCATCTGCTCTTGACCTGGAAACTTAGAATCATAGAACGGTTTGGGTTGCAAGGGACCTCGAAGATCATCCAGTTCCACTTATCGGGACCTCCCTGCTGGCATCCCTGTGGCTGCACTGGGGAGCCGAGATCCACTCCCACAAGGGAGACCAGTGGCACAAGGAATTAGTTGGCAAGTCTGAGTCCTGGCCACTGTTCATTTGCTTCTACTGCTGTATTAGTATTGTTTATTAATTAATATATACAAGTTTATATGAGTCTCATTTCAAACCCCAGCAAATTTGCTGGGCAAATATTAATAGCTAGAAACACCAAGAGGATAGCAGAACGGCGAGCAGCTCAGGCTTATTAAGAACAAATCATGCTAGACAAACTTAATTACATTTTTGATAGAATTGCTAAATTAGGGGATGAAGTGAAGGCGGTAGACAGTCGTATATCTTGAATTTAGTAAAGTGCTCGACTCTGGCCAAGTGCGAATCACTAGAAAATGTCTTGTAAACCGGCAGGGATTCAACTATTGTCACGGACAGAGTGGGATCGTTGCAGGATAAAAGGGAGTTGGAGTGTTGCAGCCCACTGGAAGCTGCCTGTTTGTCTTGGTGCTGAAGCTGGCATGTCCTGTGTGGTGGTGGCTTCTCCTTCAACCCACAAGTGGGTCACAAGCACCCAAATGTGGTGAAACAGTGGGTGCAGGGCTGGTTGCATGGAGGGGAGGTGCTGGGTGTGGTGATGCTGGAGTGGGGCAGAGCTGGAGGAATGCGGAGCCATCCCAACAGCTCTGTGATGGCCACAAGTTGCACCAGGGGAGTTTTAGACTGGACTTCAGGAAGAATTTCTTCACTGAAAGGGTGGTCAGGGGTTGGCACAGCTGCCCAGGGAGGGGGTGGAGTCCCCATCCCTGGAGGTGTTTAAAAGATGGGTGGATGAGTTCCTTAGGGACAGGGTTTAGTGGGGAGACAGGCATGGTTGGACTCGATGATCTCGGAGGTCTCTTCCAACCTTATGATTCTATGATTCTGTGATTTTATGATCTTCCACCATAATCTGTCCTTAAACTTCAGAGCCTGAACATTGGTTCTGTCCCCAGGATGGCCATGAGCTGGCCAAAAATGTAAGGTCTGTATTGCAGCTCGTAAGAGTTTTGTGAGAGTGGATGCAATGCTTGGCAGCTCAAGGACCTACTGCAAATCTCTGGAGCTTCTCTTCCACAAGCACCATCAGCTGTGAGCAGAAGACAACCCTGGTGGGTAAGGATGCAGTGCCTTGTTGGCAGCAGAATTGGTTTTCTCATCAGCCTGTGCATGGGCAGCTTCCTGTGGTTGGAGATCGGCGCATGGCCAAGCCCCACCATCAGCAAGAGAGATTTTCACTTACTGGGGCTGCTAACGCTGCTATGGGGGATAATGCTGTGATGCTAATTCTTGAGACCCCACCTGGAGCCCTGTGTCCAGTTCTGGAATCCCCAATATAAGAAGGATACGGAACTGTAGGAGTGGGTCCAGAGGAGACCACGGAGATGATCTGAGGGCTGGAAGCGCTTCCACTGGATCAGGTTCCTCAAAGTCCCATCCAATCTGTCCTTGAACACCTCCAGGGATGGGGTAGTCACCACTTCTCTGGACAACCAGAGAAGGTTGACCAGAGGTCAAACAGATTCAAAAGACACAGGCTCTTCCCAGCTTAGTGTGCTCCAGCCAAAGCCACCAAGACCCCTTGTGATGTCCTGGAAGAAGCAAATTCACTTTGCATGGCTGATTTACACAGCAATCCTATCAAAGAGAATCATAGAATCATGGAACGGTTTGGATTGGAAGGGATCTCAAAGCCCACCCAGTGCCACCCCCTGCCATGGGCAGGGACCCCTCCCACTGCATCAGGGGGCTCCAAGCCCCTTCCAACCTGGCCTTGAACACCTCCAGGGATGGGGCAGCCACCACTGCTCTGGGCACCCTGGGAAAGACTCTTTGGAAAACATGGCTTTTAAGCCTCTGAACACCTGAGAGCAGGTGCTTGCAGAATAAATGGGTATGAAACAGGTTGTGAGACACCTGCACCTTTGAGGGTAGAAAAGCATTTACGGTGAGGGGCTTTGCGATGTGACAGCAGAGAGCTGGGTAGGTCTGGGCCACCTGCCTGTGCAAGCAGTTAGATTTCGCTCTGCTGCTCCTGTTTTGTAGCTGAACATAACCCAGGTAAAATTGATTCACTGCCTGGAGCTTTGTAATGAAAATGAATGTCTTTGGTGCATAGCGGTTGTCTTCAGGGTGCGTAGAAACAAACATCCACAAAAATGGAGCGGGGTGTAAAATCAGGGCTATAGACGCTTTGAATGTTAATGGAGTTTAAATTGTCTTGATTTATGAAGTGTTTCTTTACAACGTTTCCCCAATATTCATCATGATTGCTGCATCTTTGCTGGGAGCCCGGGTGGAGATAATCCAAAGAAACGAGGTGGACAGCTGGACATGGCTTTGGCACACAATGAGGCGTTGTGGATCAGTCATGGTGTGGCTCGGCAGAGGTGAGGTCACAGGGATGGGAACAGAGAGGTGGGATCACAGCTGTGTCTTCTTACGGTTGCACGTGCATCCTTCTCTGCACCCACCTGAGAGGAGGCTGTAGCGAGGTGGGTGCTGGGCTCTTCTCACAAGTAAGAAGCGATAGGATGAGAGGAAATGGCCTCAAGTTGCACCAGGCAAGGTTTAGATTGGACATCAGGGAAAATTTCTTTATCAAGAGTGGTGAAGCCCTGGCAGAGGCTGCCCAGGGCAGTGGGGGAGTCTCCATCCCTGGAGGGGTACAAAAACGTGTAGATGTGGCACTTCAGGACACGGTTTGTTCAATACGGTGGGGTTGGGCCAACAGTTGGACTGGATGAGCTGAGAGGGCTTTTCCAACCTTAATGATTCTGTGATTCTCTGATTCTCTGACATTTCTGCGTCCAAGAGCATAAGAAGGAAATCATATTATATTATCTAACAGCTTTTGGATCTAACATTTGATCAGGGGGCAGGTGAGCACCGTAGCCTCTATATCCCAAAGAGCACCAGCCAGAGCAGCGCGTCTGGCCACAGCTGGAGTCAACCCATCACAGCTTGGATATTCCCATTGAGGAAACACCATCCACACAGAGAACAGAAGTGGTGGTGGGATGAAAAGCTGTAGGCACCATCGGAGATGCCTCTGTGACTGGAGGAGCATCCCCTGGCTGTAGGTACCTTCAGAGTAGCTCAGTGGGCCACCAACTCATCCTGTGTTGGGCCACCAATTAGGGAAAGGAGTTTGCAAAGTGTTTTAGGACCCTTTGGGCTTGCAAGGTGTTCTATAAATGAAAATGAATTGCTAACCCCCAAAGGCCTCTGAAGGGCTTTCATAAGTGCCAGCAGATTTGTGTAGATCCAGCTGGAGAAGCTGAACCTCAGGAGTCAGTTTATGTTGCAAAACTGATTAATTTCTCAGCAAAACCCGTTAATTGCATGAAAACTCCCTGATGACTCTTTGGAGTTTGAATCCACAATAAACTTTACTTGATAAAATGCATAATAATGCATCTAATCTGTGACCGGAGTCAGCTCTTCGAAGGAATTCGTGCCTCACATGAGGATGTGAAGCTACTCAAACAACAACAGGATGAACTGACCTTTAACACCGAGGGCTGGGTAGGTCAGAACAGAGAGGTAACAATTTCTTTTGGAAGACAACAGAAAATAATTAAACTCTGGGTTTACTAGGACACAAATCTAATCCTATTAAGCCGGGGCTAAATTGCTGTCAGTGCAGGGCTGGTCCTCAAACTGCACATATTCAGGACCGCTGCTGCCTTCCCGAGGTTTCCCTGGGGAAACAAAATCAGAGAATCGTTTGGTTGGAAAAGACCTTTGAGATTCATCGAGTCCAACAGAACCTGCCCACTACTAAACCACCCCTGAGCACCTCACCTACCCATCTTGTAAACACCTCCAGGGATGGGGACCCAACCACCTGCCCCAGCAGATTAGGAGCCTCAGACTGGTTTTCTCTTCCTTTTCCTCTCGTTTCTGTGCTGAGGTGCAATCCAGGATGAAACCTGCCCCTGAACCAGGGCAATATCTGATGGAGCCCAGACCTTGGACTTGGCCACTCGTTGGCTCTTCAAGAGGGAACACAACAATTAATAAGAGCCAAGACTCTGTTGTTGCTCTGGATTTCCCAACAACCTTGTTGACTGGGGGATTAAACCTGCCTGCTGTGCTGGATTTGGGCTGCAGAAGTGCCCGGTTCCCCTTGGGGGAGCAATGAGCACGCTAGGAATGATGCTCCTGCCCCCCCAAAATTTCCTACTGACAGTGCTGACCATGCTGTCTCTAAAAAACTTGTGGAGTAGGAGGGTGCGGATGTTTTAGGGGTTGCTTGGGGCAGGCAGAGCAGGAGAGGAGGAAAAGCTCCAGGAAAGAGTAGGGGACAAATCTGAGCTGAGGCTGGGAGGAGGATATGGTCTTGACTCATGAGGCTTGGAGAATCCCATGGAGATTATCAGGACTCAGCAGGCTTCTCTGTAGAGGCAACCATCGTTAGCTCTAGTAATTATTTATTAACTGGTAAGGGATTAAAGAGAGAAAACCTATGAAACCGTGCTTCACACACTGGTGCTGAACCACGTGTTGATGAGCTCCGCCTTCAAAGCCAGTAGGGATCCAATCATCAGGCTGGGGAGACTGGGTGTGTGGGCCATGAAGATGATCTGAGGGCTGGAGCACCTCTGCTACGAGAGGGTTGGGGTTGTTCAGCCTGGACAAGAAAGGGTCCAGGGAGACCTTAGAGCAGCCTCCCAGTACTGAAAGGGGCTCCAGGAAAGCTGGGAGGGGCTTTTTCAAAGGGCCTGGAGTGACAGGATGAGGGGGAACGGCTTTAAACTGGAGGGGGGAAAATTTTGATTGGACATTAGGAAGAAATTCTTCACACTGAGGGTGGGGAGGCCCTGGCCCAGGTTGCCCAGAGCAGTGGTGGCTGCCCCATCCCTGGAGGTGTTCCAGGCCAGGTTGGATGGGGCTTGGAGCCCCCTGATGCAGTGGGAGGTGTCCCTGTCCATGACAGCGGGTGGGACTGAGTGGGCTTTGAGGTCCCTTCCAATCCAAACTACTCCACGATTCTCTGATGTTTGAGCTTGGGAAAATATTTCAGAGGGTCTCTCTTGTCCTTCACAATTCCCCAGCCGAGTCCCTTTAAAGCTGACCAGCTCCTTGCCAGGGCAGCAAGGTGAAAATAGCAGGAGAGGGGGAAGCTGAACAGATCGATATTATTCCTCCACCTTCGCTGCGGAGGTTGGGCTGGAGCGGCGGGAGCACCAGCGGAGGGTTTGTCAGTCCATAGGAACCATCTGCTCTCCTCTTCTTGGTTATGAGTGTTCTGACCTCACCAGCAGGGGCCAGAGCCCAGCAGGAGAAGACAGGCAAACCATCAGTCTCAGCCTGCTGGGAGCAGGGCAGGATTGTGCCCTCTCCTGTCTCTGCTGCTGGAGATAAAGAGACAGCAGAAAGCTGCTGTGAGCATCCTTACAGCAGGGAAGGGAAGGGCACGTTGACGGTGTGAGGGCGTCGTGCTGCTGGGATGCTGTCATTGAAAGATGTTTGCACTGAGTAAAGTTCTCCAAGGAAGCATTTCTCCTTTTTCACAACCATGTCCACGTGTGCACACGTTTCTTTCTGCTTTCCCTACCTTGGACATCCCTCCACCAGGTAGGTGTGGCTCATCTAACCTGGGTTTTGGTCCCTGGAGTGTTGATTTAGGGGGCTGAGCTCATGCTAAACTGAGTTGGCCAAGGAAAAATTTAAGACCCTGGTGGCCTCTTGGGGACACATCTGTGGCCACGAGGACAAACTGAGTGTGGGAGTGGAGAGAGACCCAGAACAAGGCAAAACCCATCCTTTATTTTCCTCATTCTGCTTTTCTAAATCCTATCGCAGTGACCTACCAGGGATCTCTGGCTCCTACCCATGTCTTCATTTCTTGGAAAGCCTTGGCTCCTGGCTGCTCTCACTTTATCACTGACATTATGAACTTCCCAATGGTGTTTTTGCCTTGTTCCTGGCCACAAAAGTGCTGTCACTCCTGCTGCTGAGGCATCACTTAAATTACACTGGGAATAACCTGTAATATTCCCCTTGGCTACACGAATCTTACAGCTGATCCTTATTAAATATAATATAAAATAGCTTTTTCTTAGACTTTTTTGTGCTTAAAACCAGTTCCAGGTGACTGAGTGGATGCTCTCAGAGGTTTGAGGGAGGCAGATTGAACAAAGGCATTGCCTTGTGAGGGCTGAGTGCAGCGGGGGAACTACAAAATCACAGAATCACAGAATGGTTTTGGTCGGAAAAGACCATTGAGATCAAGTCCAACTGTTGATCCAGCCCACCACTAGACCATGATCCCAAATATGATATCCTCACATCTTTTAAACCCCTTCAGGGATGGTGACTCAACCACCTCCCTGGGCAGCCTCTTCCAACACTTGACAACCCTATTCAGTAAAGAAATTCCTCCCAGTATCCAACCTCAATCTCCCCTGGTGCATCTTGAGGCCGTCCAGCCAGTTTTCTACCCAACAGAGGATGCGCCTGTCCAGGCCATTAGCACCCACTTTCTCAAGCAGAATGCTATGAGAAAGAGCATCAAAGGAGATCTCTAGGAAAAGTTAGTCCACCTCCCTGTGGACCATGCTTTGGCGCAGCCAGGCCCCGATGAGTCCCATCTCTTTCAGGGAAGGATGGTGGTTGTCACCCTGGCTGGCTTGCAGTGTTTTTCTTGGTATCGGGCTGCGCCTGTTGCCCCCTTTTGGCTCTGAACAGGTGTATGAAGCTATAGGTGGGATTATCCCTGGGTCCATGAGGAGCTTCTCTTCCCGTGTCTGCTATTCCCCTCTCAATGGCAGGGGGTTGGAACTGGATGGGCTTTGAGGTCCCTTCCAACCCAACCCATTCCATGATTCTATGATCTCCAGAAGGAAAGACATTCTATTTATTACATCCTGAGAACCACAAGCTCTTGCAAACAAGGGAATTAACTCAAATTTCAAGTCTTTTCACGTGCTAACAGCTCTTTTAAAGATGAGAGTCTTCAGACACAGACTTTCATAGCAAAGACCGATGCATTATCAGCTGCGCTGTCAGCCCCGTAGGCAAGTGGGATGAGAGCTTCATGGGGAACTCACTGCCTGTATTTCCCTACACTGCTTTCTTTCTATTAAAGTGCCAAATCGTTAGCACCACGCTAATGAAATCCATTCGCTTCGCCTGAACTGTCCCCTCATCACTTGATAAATCACTTGATAGCGGAGTAAATGAAGCTGCCTGGTGATCAATTGATATCCGGCATCAATGCAGCTGGTCAACAGCACTTCGCTTCCCTCGGGTTACCAGTGGAGATGAAAGGAGCTGCCTCCACTTCTTCTCACTCCTAAAATCCCCTAAAAATTAGGAAATAAAGGAGTTGATGAGGTTAAGCACCGCTCCGTGATGGGTCTTGTGCTTGGTCTCAGAATGCAGGTGTGTGGTGTCTGCAAGGGTATATGAGGTCACTTCCACCTGGAAGGATGCTTTGAGAGGAAACCCAACAGCTGGACACGTGCAGAGTGGGCTTGGGAGGGTGGGAGATGGTCTGGTGGGTGCTTCGTGGACAGCAGAGCAGCAGGATCCTCCCTGTCCCCTGAGAAGGGTGCAAATTGTTACTCTGAAAAAAAGATCCAATAGTTTTATTGTTGTCATGGAGCAATAAGGGGTTGGACAGACTTGAAAAATGCCTCCATCCAGCTTAATGTTACAGCATGAGTCTGAAGAAGCCCCTGGTGTCTCGGCTGGAGTTTGCGTTAGGGGACTTCTGCCTGTTCAGCTGTGAAAGGCTTTACCTTCGCCTACTCTGCGCTTGGCTTCCTGGTGGTGGCGATCGGTATCATAGAATCTTAGAATGGTTGGGACCTTTCAGTAAAGAAATCCCTCCCAATATCCAACCTAAATCTCCCCTGGTGCATCTTGAGGCCGTTTCCCCTTGTCCTGTCACTGGCTACCAGGGAGAAGAGACCAACCCCGACCTCGCTACAACCTCCTTTTCCATAAAACCATTCCTGCATTGAGCAAGAGCTCCTCCACAGCATTCAAAGAAACCTTTCCTGCTCTTAATCCGAGCACCATCGGCTTTGGCTCACAATGCTTGGCGTTATGAGGGCTTCTGAATATTCATCTGAAAGCCGGGCACCTGCTGACTTGACGCTGTCTGCTTCCATCCCGCAACCCTTTTATTTCTGTCACCCCCGCTCCATTGCTCCTTTAGCTCTGCTGTTCCCCCTTGCTGGCTTGGCAGGGCTGGAAACCATAAACAATGACATTGTTCTGCAAGAACAATTGCTTTTCTAACTAAAATTTCTGGGAAAAAAAATCTCTGTTTGAATCCGAATGAGGATGCATTTGTTTATTTTTTCCCCCCACTGAAAGGAAATCATTATTAAAGGAGAAGACAAACTTCTCCGTTTCCGTTTGGGAGTCAGGAGGTGCAAAGTCCTGCAGGAGGTTTGTGCTCAGCCACAGTTGTGGCACAGCCAGAGCACAGGGTGTGCATGAACCTTTCCTTCTGCCCTTTGGTTTCGTGGCTTTGAGGGTGAAGGTGTTCTCAGGCTGTGAGAGCACCAGCACTGATAAATCCCATGTGTTTTCACAGAGCTCCTGCCAAGCCATAGAATCACACAATGGTTTGGGTTGGAAGGGACCTCAAAGCCCACCCAGTGCCACCCGCTGCCATGGGCAGGGACACCTCCCACTGCATCAGGGGGCTCCAAGCCCCATCCAACCTGGCCTGGAACACCTCCAGGGATGGGGCAGCCACCACTGCTCTGGGCAACCTGGGTCAGGGCCTCTTCACCCTCAGCGTGGACAATTTCTTCCTAATCAGGAAGAATCATATAATTATTTACGTTGGAAAAGACCTTAAGGATCATCAGTTCCAAACCTAACACTGCCAACTCCACCACTAAGCCATGTCCCTAGGCACCACATCTACCCATCTTCTAAATACCTCCACAGATGGTGCCTCACCCACCTTCCTGGGCACCCTGGACACTTCCTTTTGCTGAAGAAATTTTTCTTAATATCCAATTTAACCTCCCCTGGAACAATCTGAGGCCATTTCCTCTTGTTCTACCATTTCCCAGTCCTTTTTGGTCACTCCTCAAAGGTACCTAAACCTTGTTTTTTCTTGGTGCATTTGGTCTTCGGGTTTTGTTGGGTGGAGGTTTTTTTAGTGGAGCTCCTTAGTTCAACAGGGACGAGAGGGGGGAGAAACAGTGCATGTGTTTGTAGTGGTGGGGGTGAGGGAGCTCCTTGGGGCATCAGGGCAAGGATTGCTCTTTGTTCAGGAGGATGGGTAAACGCTTTTCACAGAGGGGAGCAGTGGTGGAGGAAAGGGAGCACATCTGTCACCCCTGAAATGCCCTCTGCAAAGAAGAGCCCCAGGGGCTCAACTCCTGCCTGCTGGAGGAAGATGTCCCACGTTAACGTCAGAGGCAGGTGTCTGGATGATGAAGCAGGCTGTGATGCTGGGGTATCCAGGGGTGCCCCAAACTCTGCCCTGGGTTTCCTCGTAGGGGCACCAACCACTGTCACTGCCCAGTGACTGAATTCACAGCTGGCCATGGATGAAGCAAAGCTCAGCTTCTTTTCAACTCATAAACCATCCCTGGGTCTTTCTGTGAGGCTTTTATTTGTCTTTCTGGGATTTTTAGCCCTTGGCATACACGCATCACTTTTCCTGGCACCAGAATCAGCTCCCCAGGAAACTGCTTGAAGGTCGTGTGGTTTTTTACTGCTACATCTCAAGGCATTCTGATCTTTAATAAAGAGTCTTGTAAAATCTGTATCCACAAGACTTGGTCTCTTTTAAATCTTTTACAAACTCCTTTTCTGTTTCTCCATCGCAGCTAAAACTTAGGGAACCAGCCATCCTCAGGGATGCCAGACAGGAGCTGACATTGAGTGTTTGCATCCCAGAAGGGCACCGGTGTCCTGGGATTTATCCAGAGCAGTGGGACGAGCAGGGCGAGGGAGGGGATTCTGCCCCTCTGCTCTGCTCTGATGAGACCCCACCTGGAGTCCTGGGTCCAGTTCTGGAATCTCCAGCATAAGAAGGAGATGGAACTGTTGGAACAAGTGCAGAGGAGACCACGGAGATGATCCAAGGGCTGGAGCCCCTCTGCTGTGAGGAGGCTGAGAGAGTTGGGGTTGTTCAGCCTGGAGAAGAGAAGGCTCTGGGGAGACCTTAGAGCAGCTCCCAGTGCTGAAAGGGGCTCCAGGAAAGCTGGGGAGGGGCTTTTCCCAAGGGCCTGGAGTGACAGGACAAGGGGGAACGGCTTTAAATTGGAAGGGGGAAGATTTAGATTGGACTTCAGGAAGAAGTTCTTCACGATGAGACTGGGGAGGCCCTGGCCCAGGGTGCCCAGAGCAGTGGTGGCTGCCCCATCCCTGGAGGTGTTCCAGGCCAGGTTGGATGGGGCTTGGAGCCCCCTGATGCAGTGGGAGGTGTCCCTGCCCATGGCAGGGGGTGACACTGGATGGACTTTGAGGTCCCTTCCGACCCAAACCATTCTGTGTGTCTATGCTCTCTTCCCCAGCTCCCAGAAGCTCTGTAGGTCCCCACATGCGCTGCCCCTGCCGAGAGCACAGCAATCGTTGCACTGTCCCATCCCTGTGCCCCCGGGGTTCATCCATCACAGGCTGCTGTGCAAACCCTTCCTCTGGGCTGGTGGGGGATTAATCTGTGCCTGCACTCATTTCTCCCGTAACCATTAAACGTTACAGCTCCCAATAATTCTCCAGCACTCCGTACCTCTGACTTCAGCAACTCCGTTAAGCAAGATTGATCGCAAGAGGAGCCAAATATTAAGAGTTAAAGCAGTGGATGAAACTAAAGTACAACATTTCTCAGGGTTCAGCTGCATCTTGCGAGCACAGACTGCCCTTTGCTCCTCTCTTTTATTCCTCTGTGCTGAACACACGCAGCAGCCTCAAGCAGAGCATGCGAAGAGGAGTAAATAGGGAGCAGCTGAATTTCCTGGGATAATTTGCTTTGCAGCAAGTGTTGGAGGCATAACTTGAGGTCTTGCAGCACTGTGACAGTCTGGGCATGGAATTAGCAGTGGAGGTGCAAATGTAAGATATTCATTTCTTGCAGGATGCTGACTTTATGAAAATCCAATACTTGTTATTTTTGTGGTAGATGATGAAAGATGGACCAGAAAACTCAGGTATTTCTAGCATAAGGGGGTGGTGAGACCTTTCTGAAAGGCTGATTTTACACAGATATCAGTTACTGGTTGTGGCAACAACATTATCACAGAATCGTAGAACGGTTTGGGTTGGAAGGGACCCCAAAGCCCACCCAGTGCCACCCCCTGCCATGGGCAGGGACACCTCCCACTGCATCAGGGGGCTCCAAGCCCCATCCAACCTGGCCTGGAACACCTCCAGGGATGGGGCAGCCACCACTGCTCTGGGCACCCTGGGCCAGGGCCTCCCCACCCTCAGTGGGAAGAATTTCTTCCTGATGTCCAATCTAAATCTTCCCCCTTCCAGTTTAAAGCCGTTCCCCCTCATCCTGTCACTCCAGGCCCTTGGAAAAAGCCCCTCCCCAGCTTTCCTGGAGCCCCTTTCAGCACTGGGAGGCTGCTCTAAGGTCTCCCTGGAGCCTTCTCCTCTCCAGGCTGAACAACCCCAAGGTTAGTCAAGACACTCTCATCTGGCTCAGGGAAGACTGTCTTTGTTTTGCACTTGGAACAGAGAAAACCAACAAGAGCTTGGGGTCAGGGATATGAGGAGTTCCCAACGGTCTCTTTGTTCCCCAGGGAAAAACCGGTTTTCTGCAGAAGATCTTGACTTATTGGGAAAACAACCTGTGTGTAAAACCTTCCACCTGAGTTTTCCAGATTAGCTTTAGAACTAACAAAAAAGGTGCGAAACCATGACAACATCCCAAGCAAGAGGACTATCCAGGGCTGGTGAGCTTTCACAGGAGGAAGCATTTTCCAAGGGATTTGGGGGGTACTCCAAGCTCTTAGCTAGGATATAGGAAATGCTTATTTACAGCTCAGACAAGGTGCCCCACCTGGGGCAAGGGACAGCAGCCATGATGCTCTCCCAAAGCGATTCCTCAAGGGCTCCAGGAGGGTTTCCAAGCACTGGTGTGAAGAACACAGACCTAGGTGTGCTTGCGCAGTGTCCTGCTCTTTCCTGCTTGCACGGAGGTCCATCTGTTTGCACCTGCAAGCACGGAGCTCTAAGCACTTACCCTGCAGATTCCCATCAAACAGCAGATGGGAGAGTGATACAGAGCAAATGAGATACGTATATTTGTCAATAAACAGGTGAAGATTAATCCACGGCAGGGGGTGGGAGCTCCAGGCAGGGCTGGCTCCGCATCAACAAGGCACCAGCGTAGCTGCAAATGAGATAAGAGGTTTTATTTGTGTTGCCAGAAAGGGAAGAAACACCACCGGCACCAATAACAACAGGCTGAGCCCCACTGCTTTGGGGTCTTGCTTGGGTGGACTTAAAGTTTGGGTTGGGGTTTGCAAGCAAGTGCTGAAAAGTGCAATAAATCCATAAATCCAGGTGTGGTGCAGGTGAGGCTTAGGGAAAAATGGGGATAAAAGGGAGGATGGTCATGCAGGAAGAGGGTGATGAGGTGTGGGACCATGGCTGCTGGGGTGGGGTGGAGGTGCCCTGAATGAAGGGACCAGGGTCCCCATGGGGAAGCGAGGAGGATTTGGTGCAGCGTCCTGGGGAAAGGGTGGGATTTTTGTTGGGGGAAGAATTTTTGCTGGTGAGAGTAGGGAAGGAGTGGCTGCTTCCTCAGGCCAGACTGGATGGGGCCTTAAACAGCCTGGACTAGAGGGAGGTGTCCCTGCCCGTGGTAGGGGTGTTGGATCTGGATGGGCTTTAAGGTCCCTTCCAACCCAAACCTTTCAATGATTCTACCATTCAGGCAGGCAAAGTAAGACATTGCTGGGCTTGAGGCTCTAATTCTTCTCTTCTCTTTCTCTTGTCTTTCTCTTGTCTTTCTCTTTCTTCTCTTCCTCTTCTCTTCCTCTTCTCTTTCTCTTCTCTTTCTCTTATCTTCCTCTTCTCTTTCTCTTTCTTCTCTTTCTCTTCTCTTTCTCTTCTCTTTCTCTTCTCTTCTCTTTTTCTTTCTTCTCTTTCTCTTCTCTTCCTCTTCTCTTCCTCTTTCTTCTCTTCCTTTTCTCTTTCTCTTTCTCTTCTCTTCTCTTCTCTCCCCTGGCAAAGAGCAAATTCCCCGAGTACTGCTTGCTGCTGGCCCAGATTTTGGGAATAAACCCAACGCTGGTTGTAGCCTCCTGCTTGCAAACGCTTGCTGCCCTTGGAGTGTGCTCCACCTGCTTTGCTTTGGCTGCTGCAGGGCTATTTTTGCAGCTAGCCCAGGTGGCATCTGCGCAGTAGTTAGTGCTGTCGGCTAATGGCTCTCTGCACACCTCTAAGATCATTAGCAGCGACGTGATGCGAGAAAGATGGTCCCACCAGGAGGGTGAGGTTGAGCCAACCTGTAGCAGTGTAAGTGGCCACAAAGGGGAAGAGCAGGGAGCCCAGGTGAAAGGTTTTGGGGTCTTGGTGGGTCAGAAGAGGATTTGCATAGCGCTCGTTGCAACCTGGGAATCAGGTCATGGCCATAGGGAGCAAAACCCCATTTCACGTGGATGTTTCCAGCAAGAAAATGTTGGAATTATGGCTTCAGAGACACAGGGTTTGTTTCCAGCCCATCCCCTGCTTCATGCAACCCAGCCCTCTTCAGGACCACCCACGGCTCAAGTGTCTGGGACCTCATCTATCAGAAAATAGAGTGGTTTTTGAGTTTCTGATTAAACCTCCCCCTGGTGGGACGCCAGCAAAGCGAGGTGAAGGTGAGGTTGAAATGCCTGCAGCTTCTGGTTGATTCAGCTCAGCCTCCTTCAGTGGAGAGAAGTTTTCCCCGAAGGTGCTGCTTCAGCATTTTTACTGGCGTCACATAAATGAAGGTGAGAAAAATGTTTAAAGTAGTAAAAAATAAGTGGGAAAAGGGCTGTTAGGCAGATCAGAGCTGAAGATGAGGCTTCGTTTAAGCAAGAACACAGGAGGAATGAAATTTAAGCTGTGTTTTATGGGAAAGCAGTAGCAAATAAACCCTGCAGATCGTCTTATTTCATTTACTGCTTGGCCTGTAAATTGTGCTGTCAGTGTGTTGGGCAGAAGGGGGAAAACGGCAGCGGTTTAGAACTTTGGGAGGAACAGAGGATTTTTAGTGGGTTTTAACCCTGAGAATCCTAGAATCACTTTGGGACCTTTGAGATCATCAAGTCCAACTCTACCTGTTCACGCCTAAAGCAGCCCTGAGCACCTCATCCACCCGGCTTTCAAACCCCTCCAGGGATGGGGACTCCCCCACCTCCCTGCGCAGCCTCTGCCAGGGCCTGAAGGAATTTTTCCTGATGTCCAATCTGACCCTGCCCTGGGGCAACTTGAAGCTGTTTCCTCTTGTCCTGTCACCTGGGAGAAGAGCCCAGCCCCCACCTCCCCACCCCCTCCTTTCAGGCAGTTGTAGACAGGGATGAGGTCTCCCCTCAGCCTCCTCTTCTCCAGGACAAACAGCCCCAGGTCCCTCAGCCGCTCCTCACAGCCCTTGTTCTCCAGCCCCTTCCCCAGCTCCGGTCCCTTCTCTGGACGCGCTCCAGCCCCTCAAGGTCCTTCTTGGAGTGAGGGGCCCAAAACTGAACCCAGGATTCGAGGTGCGGCCTCAGCAGCACCGAGTGCAGGGGCCGATCCCTTCCCTGCCCCTGCTGCCACCCCATGGCTGGGCCAAGCCAGGAGGCTGGTGGCCTTCTTGGCCACCTGGGCCACTGCTGGCTCATGTTCAGCCACTGTCAGCCAGCACCCCCAGGTCCTTCTCCTCCAGGCAGCTCTCCAGCCGCTCCTCCCCAAGCCTGGAGCTGCACGGGGTTGTTGTGACCCAAATGAAGGACCCTGTACTTGTCCTTGTTGAACCCCATCCCGTTGGTCTCCGCCCATGGACCCAGCCTGCCCAGACCCCTCTGCAGATCTTCCAGCCCTCCCCAGCCTCCCTGCCCCTCCACGTGCTCTGCAGCCTTGCACGTTTCAACACTTTTCTTTCCTTCTTTGCCAGGGCTCTTAGTCTCAAGGACCAATGTGAGGACTGGGATCAGGAGCCCACACGTCCTCTTCTCCAAGTGCCCATCCACCACATCCCTTCAGCTGGTCCTCACCAGCTGGGCCACGCTCCAGTCCCATCATAGTCCTTGCTGTTGGTTGCTCTGCAAATATCTAGGGTAGATCTCCAGCAGAGCTACGTCCTCATGGGTCAAAGTAAGTTGTTCCATGAGGAATATCAGCACAGAGGAGCCCTCGTGGTGTGTTTCAGCAGCATTCCCAGCTCTCTTCCCAGCTGGAGACCTGTGACAACTCTCTCATCTGTGTTCCTCCCTTGTGCCATGACTGCTTGGGTGGGGTGGGAATGTCAGGTCTTTAATTCCAGCTTCGGTAGGAGAATATCTCTAACCCAAAGGATGGGATTGTACATCCAGGGTTTAGTCACTAGAGGGAGGGATGTCCGCACGCACTGGTGGGTTTCCAGACAGAGCTGGCAGAGGTTGGGGTTACAAGTTTTACTCACCAATAAAATCCAGTTGGTCTTTGGGAAAATAAGAGCAAAGCTGAAAACCCACAAAAAGCTTCTTAACTTGGGGCTTCACAAGGTAGGGCCAAGTGAGAAGGAAATGGTTTCTGACATTTCTTGCCTCATCAAAGAAACAAAGGCCCCGTGACACTCCCCATGCCAAAATTCCCAAGAAACCTTCTCCATCCCCAAATCAGACACAAACACGGGTTCATGGGGGAGCAGCTCTTGGTGATATTTAGGGGTTAAACAGTTGAATCAGCTGTGCCAGGCACTGGCATAATAATGGTGGGATTTAAGGTCTTTTAAGGATTTTAATCATAGTCATAGAATCATGGAATGGTTTTGGTTGGAAGGGACCTCAAAATCTGTCCACCCCCTGCCATGGGCAGGGACACCTCCCACTGCATCAGGGGGCTCCAAGCCCCATCCAACCTGGCCTGGAACACCTCCAGGGATGGGGCAGCCACCACTGCTCTGGGCACCCTGGGCCAGGGCCTCCCCACCCTCAGTGTGAAGAATTTCTTCCTAAGATCTCACTCTCCCTTTTTGCAGCTGAAAACCACCCCCCCTTGTCCTACCCCTGCACTCCCTGATCCAGAGCCCCTCCCCAGCTTTCCTGGAGCCTCTTTCAGCACTGGGAGCTGCTCTAAGGTCTCCCCAGAGCCTTCTCCTCTCCAGGCTGAACAACCCCAACTCTCACAGCCTCCTCACAGCAGAGGTTCTCCAGCCCTTGGATCATCTCCGTGGCCTCCTCTGGACCCGCTCCAACAGTTCCAACAGTTCCATATCCTTCTTACGTTGGATGACCCATCAAAGTCTGCTGAAGTCTCAGGGCTTCCTGAAGGGCCAAGCTTTTTTTTTTTTTATCTGAAAGTTTTATAGAAGAGGTCATTTGCTTCACATCAAGCTTTTTGCAACGACACAGAAATCTCAGTTCAGAAAAAAAGCCCTGGGAACTGATATTGAGCTGCAAGTCAGGGCTTGGAGAGGAAACTCCCCAAACACTGCCAGCCCTGTGGTTGCAGTGCACAGCTGGAAAAAAAGGGGTCCAAAATCCTCTTCCAGCAATTTTTCCTTTTTATAATGATCAAGCATGAAGAGACTTAAACAATTCAGGAAGCACAGATTGGTCTCCAGTGCCCAGGGGTGAGATTTCACCCTGAAGATGCCAACATGCTCCACATCCCCAGGTCATTTCTCTCATTAATTACCAGAGGGTAAATATAAATAAAACCTTGGGGAAAAAAAATACCCCATATGAAAAACGCCCCATATTTTTCCAGTGTGGAGCAGCACATTTTATGAGTGGTCAGAAGTCTGGCTTTCCCAATGCTTCATGTCCATCATCAATAAGCAATTACACTGTTAAAGCTTTATTTAAAGTTTGGCTTGCTTGTAAAAGCAGCTGGAGTACATTTTATTTTCTCTTGCCTTGATTAGTAAATAAATACCCCAGGCTCAGGAGCTGTCGGCGATGACATTTGGACTAATCCTGAGTGATTTACCTGTCAAGAGCCACACGGTTTGTTTGGACGTGCTTGGGTTTGGCCACCAGAGTCGCGGCGTGGACGGGGCTGTTTGCTTTCCGAAGGCATTTTGAGCTGAGTAAATGGATGGGTGGCTGCCTCACACCGTGCAATTTGGAATCATTAAGTGCAGACGTACACACTGCTGCCAGGCTGAGAGGGGATCGCACGACAGCATCCTGGGTCAATGGAAAATTGGGGAAATTCTGGCCAATTTGGCCAAAAATACGCTCCATTTTTAGAGGAAAAAATCTCCCCATTTGTCTGTAAGAACAAGGTTCGTTATTTCTCAGCTCCTTGGATTTACCTCAGAGGAAACCTGAAGCACGCATCCTCCCTTGTTCTTTTCCTGCCTCAACTCTACATCCTTGCTTGTTGATAAAGCCAAGCCTTGGAGAAGCAAAGTCCTCCCAGCAGCAAAGCTCCTTTCTCTTTCATCTTGCTGGTTTCCAGTTGCATGGGAATAAAGGCAGAATGATTTGGAAGAACTGATGTGCTTCTGGCAACTCTGCAAGATCAGAAGTTTTCATTGTTTTCAGACCTTTCTGGTGCCTGGCAGTTTGGTTCTTTTCACCCCAGGCTTTCTGTCCTCTCCCTTTCCTTGCTGGATGGGTTCGGCAGTACTTGTAGATGCAGGGTTGTGAACAGGTCTTCGGCGGATGCAACAGCAGCAGAGGAGGATCAAGAACACGCTGTGAAGTTTTCCAATTAGGTAAAACTCCTTGCAAGCAGAAATTGGCTGTTTCTGTGCAATCCCACACTTGCAGGTCACTGGTGCTTGCGTGAAGCAGCTTTCTGCCCCGTCTTACTGGTTAGACTGGGCAGAGATGGAGGATAAAACCTGTAACTCGCCTGGACTCTGCTCTCACGAGACTCCACCTGGAGCCCTGGGTCCAGTTCTGGAATCCCCAACATAAGAAGAGATGGAACCTTTGGAGTGGGTCCGGAGGAGGCCACGGAGATGATCCGAGGGCTGGAGATGTGCTCAAGCAGTCGCCATGCTCCCTTCGCTTTACGCAAGGGCTTACTGCTGCGCTCACTCTGGAGCTGGAGCTGCGACGTGTGATGGTAAAAAACCCTCCTCTAGCTACCAGGAAGAGCTGGGTGGTGGATGAGCTTGCTTGGAAGTCATTGCTGCTGGGAGAGGGGTGCTGGGAGGAGAGGTGAAGGGCAGAGCTGGACTCGCCGCAGACTCTCTTTACAAGAAGCTTTCTCTCGCCGGTGCTGTTGGGTGCCCAGGAAGCATTCCAAGAAGTTAATTAATTTTCTCTCGTCAGCAGCCACAGCACCAGCAAACAGAGTCTGGAGCTCCCCCCTAAGTTACGGTGATAGTTACTTTGTCTTGGCAAAAATGAAACGTCAAGTGGCGACAGAGAAAAATATGCTTTTAATGCTGAGCAGTAACTGGGTTTGCAAAGTGCTGGGCTCTGGAGGTAATGGGGAAGCTGGGAGCGACGCAGCTGGGACCACGTAAGATTAATTTGGATGCCAAATGAGGCTTCATACGTGATGCGGTGCCCCATGCATCACTGTCACGCAGACAGCGGTGGCTTCGGCTCAGAGCTCGCTTCTTTGCTACGGGACCTGCTTTGTCCTGGAGGAGAAGTCTTATGAGGAGCGGCTGAGGGACCTGGGGCTGTTCATCCTGGAGAAGAGGAGCTGAGGGGAGACCTCATCGCTGTCACAACTGCCTGAAAGGAGGGGGTGGGGAGGTGGGGGCTGGGCTCTTCTCCTGATGAACAAGTGATGGGATGAGAGGAAATGGCCTCAAGTTGCCTCAGGGCAAGGTCAGATTGGGCATCGGGAAACATTTCTTCACCAAAAGGGTTCTCGGCATTGGAGAGGCTGCACAGGGAGGTGGGGGAGTCCCCATCCCTGGAGGGGTTCGAAAGACAGGTAGATGACCTTCTCAGGGCTGGTTCAGTAGTGGACAGGTATGGTTGGACTCGATGATCTCAAAGGTCTTTTCCAACCAAACAATTCTACGATTCTATGATCACAGCTTGTGCTGCCAGACACAGTGG
The DNA here is from genome assembly GCA_033558235.1 of Neomorphus geoffroyi. NCBI lineage: Eukaryota > Metazoa > Chordata > Aves > Cuculiformes > Neomorphidae > Neomorphus > Neomorphus geoffroyi. The sequence continues at coordinate 2,626,460 of JAUMJM010000037.1, forward strand.
TCGGGTGTCGTGGGTGCTGGCTGCCCACCCTTGTTTTCTTTCGGGTAGGAAACACGAGAGGTGAAGAATGCAAAGCGCAGAGCTGAAGCAAATTCTGCCCTGATGGACCCAGACCAGCGTGTTTTACTGGGAGACAACCCGGAGTGAGACCACAAACCCCGTGTGTCGTCCCATATTGTCCTATCTGAAAGCATCACATCGAACCATAGAATGGTTTGAGTTGGAAGGCACCTCAAAGCCCGTACAGTTCCAACCCCCTGCTGCGGGCAGGGACACCTTTCAATAGACCAAACTGCTCAAACCTCAGTACTCACAGACAACCTTTCTCTTCCCAGAAGCCGCGTCTGTACTCGTGTGTAATTTTCAGATAAATAAGGACTCTGCTTCTTAGATGACTTATTTGCAAGGGATAATTCAGGCAACCGTGGCCTTGCTGGGATTTTTTATCCCTTCTGAATCACCAGGCTGGCATTGTAAGCGCCGTACTTTCATTAAAGTTTAATTTCCCCAAAGAGTGAAATATTAATGAGAATAGGCTTAATACTGTCAATAAGAAACAGACCCAAACAGATAATTTGCTAATATAATGACTTGGGATTTTATCTATTTCAAGCTGCACGATTGCTCTCCTGCGACGATCCGGTGCAGGTAATAACCATTGTCGCCTCTGCTCAATGAGAAAACTTAATGAGTTTAGATCTAAATCACTATTTTGCACGTTTGCATCCCAGTGGACCCATTAGTAATTCCGCAGCTCCTGCGCCCCTGCCCTCTCTGTGCTTCATCTTGCACCCTTGGCTGGTGGGGGGACACCAGCCCTGCTCTTGTTTGGGTTGGAGAGAAGATGAAACAGATTTGGGGCTGAGATCCAGGATTTTGGATCTACTCAGTCATCCCCCCTCAAAGACTCACCCGTGACCACAATCCCCGGACACCCTCGAGGGTCTGCACCCTGGAGACTCCCACCCTTGTGGTCATGGTTGGGTGCTGTGCCCACCTCTGGGACCCCCAGATCATAGAATCATGGAATGGTTTTAGCCTGAAGAAGAGGAGGCTCAGGGGAGACTTTATTGCTCTCTACAACTGCCTGAAAGGAGGCTGTAGTCAGGCAGGGGTTGGTCTCTTCTCTCAGGTGACCGGTGACAGAACAAGAGGACACGGTCTCAAGCTTCACCAGGGGAGGTTTAGGCTTGACGTTAGGAAGAAGTTCTTCACTGAGAGGGTGATTGGCCATTGGAATGCGCTGCCTGGGGAGGTGGTGGAGTCACCGTCCCTGGAGGTGTTTAAGGAGAGATTGGATGAGGCTCTTAGTGCCAGGGTGTAGTTGACAAGTAGGAGTAGGTGTTGGTGTTGGGTCATAGGTTGGACTCGATGATCTCAGAGGTCTTTTCCAACCTTATGATACTGTGATACTGTGGGTTGGAGGAGACCTTAAAGCCCTGTAGTGGACAGGTACGCTTGGACTTGATGATCTCAAAGGTCTTTTCCGACCAAAGGATCCTGTGATTCTCTCACATTTTTCCATGCCGCTGGGGTTTTGATGGTACCAGAGCTTCTTTTTGGTAATCTTTTATTTTCAGACTGATTTGCTCTACTTGAGAATTCCTCACCAAAAAGCTGTGCCAAGCCTTTGCTCGCCCCCGTTGCCACACACCAAACGTTTTCCAGTCCTGCCTTAATCCAAGATGGGAAACCCAAGCCACACTCAGCATTCAAACTGTGTGCGCAGATTTATGCAATGACTGGAGCTGTTATGGATCCTGATTTTATTCCTGTGCAGCCAAGTCTCCACATTTCTCCGTGCAATCCTGCTGTGGTCGAGAAGGGCATTGTGAATGGACTCTGAGCCCAAGAGATGCTCATTTTCTTGGGCTCCATCAGCAAGCCTCATAGAGGATGCCCTCCCTCCCCTCATGTCTCCACCTCTCTGGGCTCTGTTTCTCTCATCAGCTGAAGGAAAGACTACCTGGTGCTCCAACTTTCATTCCTGATGGATTTGCCAGCACCTGGGGCATCCAGGATCCCCAATAACAACACTAATAGCAACAGTAACAGAGCTGTTTCCAGATCACATTTCCCCTCGGAGGTCAGGGTGAGTGTTTACACCCATCTCCAACAGGTCTGTGCACTGGGACAGAGTTGGGGTTGTTCAGCCTGGAGAAGGCTTGGGGAGACCTTAAAGCAGCCTCCCAGTACTGAAAGGAGCTTCAGGAAAGCTGGAGAGGGACTTTTTACCAGGTCATATAGGCATAGGATTAGGGGAAATGGCTTTAAATTGGAAGGGGAAAGATTTAGATGAGACATTAGGAAGAAATTCTTCCCGCTGAGGGTGGGGAGGCCCTGGCCCAGGGTGCCCAGAGCAGCGGTGGCTGCCCCATCCCTGGAGGTGTTCCAGGCCAGGTTGGATGGGGCTTGGAGCCGCCTGATGCAGTGGGAGGTGTCCCTGCCCATGGCAGGGGGTGGCACTGGGTGGGCTTTGAGGTCCCTTCCAACCCAAACCACTGTGTGATTCTGTGATTCAAAGCACTCCCTTTACGGAGCTTTCCCGAGTGGCTCCACGCAGCCGTCCCTAGTAAATAAAACCCTGTGGTTTCGGCACTTGGAAATCAATGCAGCTCTAGCCGGGTTTCGGAGCTGAGCATATGGGCTGTGTTTGAGTGCTGGGAATGTGTTTGCTTGTGATTTAATAACACTATGAGTCATGACTGTACCTTCCTCCCAATTACTACCCTTGCATCTCTTTGTCATAGAGTGGATGTTCTGGAAGCTCTGTTTTCCTTGTAAAATCAATTATGTTCCACCCTTTATTATCTGCCAGGTCTCAATGCCATCCCTACTTGCCAAGAAAACCTTCACAACAGCTCATGTGTGAACCGTGGTGGTGATGCTGAAGGCAGCCCATACAGGAGACGGGTCCTGGGGCCAGGCTTGGACTGGGAGCTCCAAGCTCATACCCTATGGCGTGTGGCTTGGCTGGAGCAGCCCCTGGAGTAGGGGATGGTTTAACAGCTTTAAATTGGAAGGGGGAAGATGCAGATGAGACGTTAGGAAGAAATTGTTCACGCTGAGGGTGGGGAGGCCCTGGCCCAGGGTGCCCAGAGCAGTGGTGGCTGCCCCATCCCTGGAGGTGTTCCAGGCCAGGTTGGATGGGGCTTGGAGCCCCCTGATGCAGTGGGAGGTGTCCCTGCCCATGGCAGGGGGTGGCACCGGGTGGGCTTTGAGGTCCCTTCCAACCCAACCCATTCCATGATTCTGTGCTCCACAGCCCTGATTTCTGCACACTTTGTGACCCAGAGGGCTGCCAAACCCTGTTTGCACGTAAATTGTGTTCGCTAGTTTTTTTCACTGCAGCTTTTTCTGCAATGAAGTTGGATCCTCTGAGACTTCACTAAACCTTTAGAAGTGTTTAATTAAGAAAGCATAAAGCCTGGGAGGATCAATCCAATGTCAATGACCTGCAATGGCGCTGCGTGTAGCTTGCTGTGATTGACCTGCAAGGCAAACAAGGAACAGCTGTGCAACCTGAGGTCTCTAAATCAGCCTCGCCGGGGCTACCCCTACCCACAGGAGAAACAGGAGCTGCCTGAGGGCTCCCGATGGAAATCAACACAGCACTTGAACACCACTGGTTTTCATAGAATCATAGAATTATGAATGCCAGGTTGGAAGGGACCTCAGGAATCACCTGGTTCAACATTTTGAGATGATCTGTAGCTCACATGAGATGGTTGAGTTGAACTTTAAGAAGTGTCCATGGTAGAGGAATCCACTGCTTCCCTGGGGAGATTATAGCAGCCTCCCAGCACTGAAAGGGGCTCCAGGAACGTTGGGGAGGGGCTTTTTCCAAAAGTTTGGAGTGATGAGTGGAACGGCTTTAAACTGGAAGGGGGAGGATTTACATTCGACATAAGGAAGGAATTCTTTGTGATAAAGGTGGGGAGGCCCTGGGCCAGGTTGCCCAGAGCAGTGGTGGCTGCCCCATCCCTGGAGGTGTTCCAGGCCAGGTTGGATGGGGCTTGGAGCCCCCTGACCCAGTGGGAGGTGTCCCTGCCCATGGCAGGGGGTGGCACTGGGTGGGCTTTGAGGTCCCTTCCAATGCAAACCATTCCATGATTCTATGATTATTCCAACTGTAAAGGGTTAAACATTCCCATATTGGGCTGTTTTGGAGGCCACAAGATGTGTGGGGCTGTCAGCAAGTGGCCAGCCAGCTTCCCCCCAGCAATGGGGCCGTAGTGGTTGGAGGACTTGGAAAACCAAAGGTTGCTGTAAGCAAGAGCTCCTCTTTCTTCAGAAAAATCAGCTGAGTGTTGGAAAGCAGAAACCCAACATTTGAAGACAGGGAAGTTTTTCATTTCTAAATCAAATCTGATGCAAACCCAACAAAGTAAAATAGTTCAAAAAACGTGCATCTATGGAATGGGGAAGGGCTGGAGAAGGAGATGTCACCAAACATCTCCGGAAGTGGCCATGATGCCTTTCTTGGAGAAATGTATTTAAAAGGACAAGAAAGCAGAGCAGAATCGACTCCTTTTATTTAACTCCAAGTCCATCCTTTTGGTTGGGAGTTAGAAGAAAACATATTTCTGTGTCCTGAAAGATGTGAGGAATGTTTGTGGCTGAGTCTGTCAGAAGTAAAATCCTTCATCCATTCCAAAAGGAAACTGGTTCTAATGTGGGGCTTGAAGACACAGCAGTAGATCTGGGGGAAGGGCAGAGCTGCTGTTTTGGACTGAATCCTTCAACAAAAAGGAATTATAGTTTCAATTATAGAATTATGGGATGGTTTGGGTTGGAAGGGACCTCAAAGCCCACCCAGTGCCACCCCCTGCCATGGGCAGGGACACCTCCCAGTGGATCAGGGGGCTCCAAGCCCCATCCAACCTGGCCTGGAACACCTCCAGGGATGGGGCAGCCACCACTGCTCTGGGCAACCTGGGCCAGGGCCTCCCCACCCTCACAGCAAAACATTTCTGCCCAAGATCTCATCCCATTCTCCCCTCTTTCAGCTGAAAACCGTTCCCCCTCATCCTCTCCCTGCATTCCCTGATCCAGAGCCCCTCCCCAGCTTTCCTGGAGCCCCTTTCAGCACTGGGAGCTGCTCTAAGGTCCCCCCAGAGCCTTCTCCTCTCCAGCTGAACAACCCCAACTCTCTCAGCCTCCTCACAGCAGAGGAGCTCCAGCCCTCACATCATCTCCGTGGCCTCCTCTGGACTCGCTCTAGCAGAATGTTTTCTACCCAGAGCAGTCGAAGGGGGAATGGGAATGTTTTAGTCAGAGTGAGTGATCAAATGTGTCAGAGAAAAGGAGATGTTTTGGGCAGACATTTGCCTGTAATCAAACCCTCTGGGTTTTGGTTGAAAAAAATGGCGGTGGCAAATTTCCAGCCAACACCCTGCAATCAAAGATGGAAAAAAGCTTATCAACAAGGAAAGTAGAGTAAAGAGACACTGGGGAGACCTGGCCACGTTTCCCCACCCCGATGTTCAGCAGGTTCATTCACCTGGGCCCTCTCAAGCTGGGCTTTGGGGTTCCTTTATACCAGGCAAGTCTCTGCCTCTTGGCACCTTGTGTTTGCAGTTGTTGTACCTCAAGACCTTGGTGATGGTGCCTGTCCCGTCCCTCCAGCACCTACACAAGACCATGCTACCTGCGGCAAGGCTCATGAAACACATCCTTATGATGTGGGGAGCCAATGTTTGACCCATAACCACCTAAAATCTGTATTTTTAGAGCTGCACCTTTCTGGTGCTGAGGATGGGTGGCTCTGCAAGCCCTACCTGCTCTCCTTTCACCTTGTGTGCTCTTGGGGATGGTGTCGCACAGGGACTGGTGAGTCCTCAGGAGATGGGGGTCTGAGGGATGACTTGAGGCAGTGGTAGAGGACATTTTTGGCATCTCTCCTGAGGATCTCACACTGCCCCATGGGGATGTTTTGCTCTGCAGCCCAGCTAAGGGATCAGACTACTTTTGCCTGACTTATAGGCTTGTAGCAGTCTCCAAGCCAGAGATAAAACACGTCCTTCTTGTCTTTAAGAGGGTAAATTACTGACATACTTAATAAGCCCAACCTATCATTAGCCATAATTCATGCTGGTGACAGAGACACAGCTGTTCCTGGAAAGCAGAGTGGCTCTGAATTTCAGATATCCACGAGCCTGGCTCCTGCTGCAGCTCCGGAGCAGCAGCACAGATGTCACCACGCACCGTCCCTTGCCCTGGCGATCGCTTTCCCAGGGCTCTGCACGACGGTCAGGCTCTGTCTGTGCTGGGAGGAAGGGGAGGGTGGATGCTGAGTGCCTTTCCCCGAGCCCAGGCGTTGGTAAGACAATTACATGAGGAGTTCTTGCAGAGCTGGCAGGGAACAGAATGTCCCTGGAGGCACCCAGCTTGCAGCCACCTGTGGCCAAAAAGCTCTGGTTGAGGGCAAGGTCTCTCGCTTCTTCCTGCAGTGCCTTGGCTGCAGCTCCTGCTCCTCCTGCTGACAGTGCCCATCTCCCGGCGGGGTGGTGCAGACAGTACGATCCTTTTCTCCTTTACCTTCTCTCCCGTGTTCACTCTGGTCCCTAATGTGATAGGAGTGGGGAGGGGATGCTCCCAGAGCCTACATTGCTTGCAAATGAAGAGCAGCTAATTATTGAGATCCCACCTGGAGCCCTGTATCCAGTTCCCACCGGATCACAGGGGGTTCCAAGCCCCATCCAACCTGGCCTGGAACACCTCCAGGGATGGGGCAGCCACCACTGCTCTGGGCACCCTGGGCCAGGGCCTCCCCACCCTCACAGCAAAACATTTCTCCCCAAGATCTCATCTCAATGTCCCCTCTTTCATCTGAAAACTGTTCCACTTCATCCCATCCCTGCACTCCCCGATCCAGAGCCCCTTCCCAGCTTTCCTGGAGCTTTTATGTACAGCTTACCTGAGCAAAGGATGGGCTGGTACCCCCAGACTGCCCTGTTCTCCATCATCCCATGGTCCTACCATACAACAACCTGCGTCAAAGATGCTGCAACGTGCTCTAAAGTGGCCACATCTAGATGGACCTCATCAGCCCCAGGGGCTCCTCCTAAGGGCTCTGTGGAGGAGGTTCCACAGCAAGTTTGCACATAGAATCTCAGGATCATTTTGTTGGAAAAGACCTTCGAAATCATCGAGTCCAACTGTCCCTGTCCACTACTGAACCAGCCCTGAGCACTTCTTCTACCCATCTTTTAAACCCCTCTGGGGGCGGTGACCCAGCCACCTCCCTGGGCAGCCTCTCCCAGTGCCTGACGTGCTCTGCAGGAACCAGCCCTTAGCCAGTCTCGTGCTTCCAGAGGAAAACTGAGATGAGCCAATGCAGGTTGGCAAGCTCTGGAGCTGATGAGCTGCTTGCTTGGGTGTGAGGGAGCAGAAAGGTGGAGCTCTGTCTTTGTCCATAACTTTGGCTGGGAGTCCACCTCGCCAGCAGCCTGAGGCTGGGAGCATCTCTTCTCCAAGGGCACGAAACACATGAAACATCGCGTTCTTTGTGGGGAAAAAAATTACAGAGCCACTTACAGCATCTCCAATCTGCATGGCTGGTGAAGTGCTGTTTCTTGAGCTCAGTGAGGGGGTATTAGTCACGCCTTATTGCCTTTCAATCCTACAGCACCAGCAGCGTCTTCCATTCGCTGTTTTAAATAAGAATCAGCCTGATGGAGTGCTCCCAGCACAGTCTACTGGCTTCCCCTTTACCCAGCCAGCCTTTAAAGGATTAAGGTTTCATCTTGCCCCTTCTCCGGGGGGGGTTGGAAAGAGCAGCTCTGGCTCCTGTGGTGCCTGTTTATGAAGATTGAATTTCATGAAGGACCCCTCTATAAAGGTGAACAAGGTGAGAGCAGGGCCAGGCTTCCTCCCCCCCCATGTTCCCTCTTCCTCCCGCACGCGTGAAGAAGACTCTGAGGATGGTGCAGCCTTGTTCCCATGCCCAGAGAGCTTGCATCAGGGTTTGCTGTTCAGTCCCTCCGTTGCTGGATCGGTTGTGCGTGGGCTGGGTGATGCGCAGACAAGGGATGGGGGTGGTGGGAGGAAGATCTCTGATCCTTGGCTCTGGAGCAGAGCAGGGAAAAGAAAATAGGGAACGATCATCGAATCACGGAATGGTTTGGGTTGGAAGGGACCTTACAGGTCATCCAGTGCCACCCCCTGCCATGGGCAGGGACACCTCCTGCTGGTTTAGGGGTGCTCAAAGCCCCATCCAACCTGGCCTTGGGCACTTCACAGAATCACAGAATGCTCTGAGTTGGAAGGGACCCACAAGGACCATCAAGTCCAACTCCTGTCCCTGCACAGGACACCCCAACGTTCACCCCGTGGGGCTGAGGGTGTTGGCCAAACTCTTCTGGAATATTGTCAGGCTGTGACTGCTTCCCTGGGAGCTGTTCCAGTGCGCCACCACCCTCTGGGGGAAGAACCTTTCCCTCATGTCCAACCTCACCCTCCCCTGGCATCTTCCTGCCATTCCCTGGGGTCCTGTCCTTGGTCACCAGAGAGAAGAGCTCAAGAACACTTCCATGGAAGGAGCATCCACAACTTCCCTGGACAACCTGTGTCAGTACCTCACCTCAACAGAAAACACAGCAGGATGACCAGATGCTGCCAGGGTGGTTTCAGCAGCTCAGACCCTCTGTGCAGAAAAAGCCTTTGGTGTCTGGGCCTGCCCCATCTTCTTAAGTGGGACGGGGAACCTGTGGCATCCAACGTTGTGACCCCCAAGTGCTCTCCCAGCTTGTTGGCTCCCAAGCACCAAGGAAACCTTCACTTTGGCCTCTCTGTGTTTCTCAGCCTTGTCTTGGAACGGAAACTGGTGGGGGTTTTGCATACTTAAATGCAGTGCTCTCATTCCTGCTTCCCTGCTTAAATTATTGATGGAGATCTACAGCCTCTGATCCAGCTTAACAACTTCTTTTTTTTTTTTTTTTTGGCTGGGGTTTATTACCAGGATCAATCAAATCAAACCCTGATGGCTTAAAAATGTGCTTCCTTTTCCTTCTCATTGTTATTTGCTTGTTTATTATTAGGAAAGACAAGTTTTGGCTCCGGGAAATTTTGCTCGCAGTAAACAATGTCATTAAAAAGAAATCAGCAGGCTCTGCTTTGCACAGAGCCGACCTCCACAGAGCTCCCTGTGCTCAAGTTCACGCCTGCTGCCAAGGTGGTGGCCAAGGTAGGGGACAGGTTCGTGGCCAGGTGCATCCAGATGTGTTTTCCTGCAATTCCTACCTAGTGGGTTCATAGGTTTCTGCCCAGATTTGTGTCTCTGACTTCCAGCCTCGCTGCCATAGGGAGGACTCCTCCACCCTGGATGTGGAGTGCTGGGGGGCAAGGAAGTGGCTCATGATTCAGGGAGGCTACCCAGGTCTCTGGAGGCTTTTGGATATGTAGTTCTCCTGCTCGTAGAGGGACTGAGATTCCGGTGTTTTGGGGTTGTGGGCTCTCACTTGGGGCTCGCTCTTCCCTTCCCTCAAGGAGCAATAGCAGGGCTGACTCCAGGAGGTGGGGAGATGTCACTCATTCATGTTTATGGGGAGTGCAAAGTGTTGCAAGTTTGGAAAACACCAGACTTCATCCCCTCAGGATCCTTCCCAAACACCTGGCCTGCCATGTGCTCCACATCCTGCTGTCAGCCGTTTCCATAGGTACAACTCCACAAGGAAGCTGCTCCACTGCTTCTGATCATCATCTGGAGGAAATTCATCCCTCTTTTTATCAGGCTTGGGCTTTGCAGCAGTCAGAGGTCCCCAGCTGCATCCAAACAAGCGTGGCTGGCAGGTCAGGGGAAGGGATTCCCCCCCTGAACTCCACTCTCATGAGACCCCACCTGGAGCCCTGTGTCCAGTTCTGGAATCCCCAACACCAGAAGGAGATGGAACTGTTGGAGCGAGTCCAGAGGAGGCCACGGAGATGATCCAAGGGCTGGAGCCCCTCTGCTGTGAGGAGGCTGAGAGAGTTGGGAATGTTCAGCCTGGAGAGGAGAAGGCTCTGGGGAGACCTTAGAGCAGCTCCCAGTACTGAAAGGGGCTCCAGGAAAGCTGGGAAGGGGCTTTTTCCAAGGGCCTGGAGTGACAGGATGAGGGGGAATGGCTTTCAGCTGAAAGAGTGGAGATTGAGATGAGATCTTGGGCAAAAATGTTTTGCTGTGAGGGTGGGGAGGCCCTGGCCCAGGTTGCCCAGAGCAGTGGTGGCTGCCCCATCCCTGGAGGTGTTCCAGGCCAGGTTGGATGGGGCTTGGAGCCCCCTGATGCAGTGGGAGGTGTCCCTGCCCATGGCAGGGGGTGGCACTGGGTGGGCTTTGAGGTCCCTTCCAACCCAAACCATTCTATTTTTCTCTATACACAGGGACAGAAGGACAGAAGGAAGGACCCTCCCCTGCCAGCGGGATGTGGCTGCCTGTTCCTAAACTTGGGCCACCATGATGGAAGGGGTTCTGCATGGCCAAGGTGCTGGGAGAACCACCGTGCTTTTCATAACTGCCAGCCCAGCTCACAACAAACAAATTGAAGAGTGATGGGGATGATAAATTGCTTGTTGTTTTTTTAATGTATGCAGTGAAGGAGTTTATTTTTAAACCCGTTGGTGAGTGATGCCTGGTTTGGTCTTCTAAATGAAACTGATTTATTCTATTTGCACTGGGGCTGGGGAGAAGAGGGACTGAGCTGGATTTAATGTATGCATTCAACTTTGTCTTGGCAGAACCGTGACAACAGCAGACAAATCGAAACTGAGAAGTTCCCTCTGGTGATCCCAGCGATGCAAATGATTTCACTTGTTTTATCAAATAACCTCAAGCCACTGATCCCAGACTGCCATTTGAGGAAGATAGGAATTGTGTGGCCCCTGGGGGACCTGGCAGAACCAGGGCTGGGCTCCCTTACAGAGGGCTTGAGGACTCCTGCAAGATTTCCACATCTGACCCTGAAATCTGGTCTCCTCTTCTTCTGTGTCCAGTTCTGGAATCGTCAGCACAAGAAGGAGATGGAACTGTTGGAACCGGTCCAGAGGAGGCCATGGAGATGACTTGAGGTCTGGAGCCCCTCTGCTGTGAGGAGGCTGAGAGAGTTGGGGTTGTTCAGAATGGAGTAGAGAAGGCTCCGGGGAGACCTTAGAGCAGCTCCCAGTGCTGAAAGGGGCTCCAGGAAAGCTGGGGAGGGGCTTTTCCCAAGGGCTTGGGGTGACAGGAAGAGGGGGAATGGCTTTAAATTGGAAGGGAGATTTAGATTGGACATTGGAAAGAAATTCTTCATGAAGAGGCTGGGGAGGCCCTGGCCCAGGTTGCCCAGAGCAGTGGTGGCTGCCCCATCCCTGGAGGTGTTCCAGGCCAGGTTGGATGGGGCTTGGAGCCCCCTGACCCAGTGGGAGGTGTCCCTGCCCATGGCAGGGGGTGGCACTGGATGGGCTTTGAGGTCCCTTCCAACTCAAACCATTCCATGATTCTAGGATTCCTCACGGACCTGACCTCCCAGCTGACTGCTCTTGCTTTCCCCAGCTCTGCCTTGCAGCGCGTCCCTCCAGATGGATCAGGATAGGACACAAGGGCTGGGAATTCAATGCAGGGAGGGATTCACAGCCTTATGAGCCTCTGCCATGTTCCTCTCCCTGAGGATATCAGGGAGGGCTTCTGAGCTTGGCTTTGGGGGAAATAAAAGACAATGAACGACATAGGCAGTGGATCAATGACCTTCACCCTTCTGGGGGCTCCTCAGCTCTTTGTAGGATCATTAGGGAAACCCTGCCAAGCAAAGCTCAGCGGTGATGGTGAGGGAGGCTGGGTTAGGGCATTGTCTGTGCTGAATGGAGAGCGTAAAAGTCTGAATTACTTTCCCCAAAGCTTCCCTTTAAAAAGGATTTGAGCGTCAAAGTGAGTCTTAAATGAAGCAAAATGATGAAGTCACTGGTGTGGAGGGAAATGATCATTCAACACCACTACCCCATGCATCACTTGGGATAATTATCTATTATTAAAAGCAGAGCAACTCCCCTCCGGAAGCTAATGAAATTTCACATGGAGCACGCTCTGGGAGATGGATTGTATCAGCCTGGACAAGATTCATCTTCTCTAATGTGCTGCTCTTTCTTGTTTGTGCATCTTAAAGCTCCATGTGCAAAGCACCTTCCTGCTGGGAGGGGTGAGGAGCCTGGAATGCAGCAGACCCCAGGTCTGGGAGCACTGGGAAACTATTTCTCCCCTCTTCTGTCTTCCCAATCCCTGCCTTTTGTGGCTCTCTGCCTCTCCAGCCTTTGCAGATCTGTTTGGCAGAGGTAGTGGTGGGCTCTGTGCCATCTTCCATGGTGCCACCCTCCTCCGCTTCCCTGTTGGGTCCCCTCCTGAGCACCACCAGCCCTAAAACCTTCACACGGGGAGGAGGAGGAGTGGGTGCTGAGCTCTTGTCTCTGGTGCCCAAGGACAGGACCCCAGGGAATGGCAGGAAGATGCCAGGGGAGGGTTAGGTTGGACATCAGGAAAAGGTTCTTCCCCCAGAGGGTGGTGGAGCACTGGAACAGCTCCCAGGGAAGCAGTCACAGCCTGACAATATTCCAGAAGGGTTTGGCCAACGCCCTCAGCCCCACGGTGTGAATGTTGGGGTGTCCTGTGCAGGGACAGGACTTGGACTTGATGGTCCTTGTGGGTCCCCTCCAACTCAGGTCATTCCCTGATTCTGTGATAACCGTTCTGCAGTCCCGTGTGGGAACGTTCTATATCAAACCTTCAAACACAAGTGTGAAATAATATTTGATGTACCCTTTAGCTACAAACTGGGACACCGTTCTGGGATTTTAATGGTTTCACCAGGTCCTGGCATAGCGTTTACAAACCTCCATGTGAAGGGGAAGGCACAAAGGCACTTACATTGCTTCTAAATATTTCATCTGCAGCCCATATGACAAACTGCTGTCTGTAATACAACTATTGTGCCTTATTTTGTCATACATAATTGAAACGCTGGATCCTGCACTCAGCAAACAAATATGGAGCTTAGGGGGGTGCTTTCCTTTGGATTCTTCTAGCCTCTGTAGCAGCTGGTGGTGGATAATGGTGGGGTGTCCTTTGCAGAATATTCTGAGGAGACCTCAGAGCAGCCTCCCAGCACTGAAAGGGGCTCCAGGAAAGCTGGGGAGGGGATTTTTCCAAGGACCTGGAGTGACAGGATGAAGGGGAACGGCTTTGAATTGGAAGGGGGAAGATTTAGATTGGACATTGGGAAGAAATTCTTCACGCTGAGGGTGGGGAGGCCCTGGCCCAGGTTGCCCAGAGCAGTGGTGGCTGCCCCATCCCTGGAGGTGTTCCAGGCCAGGTTGGATGGGACTTGGAGCCCCCTGATGCAGTGGGAGGTGTCCCTGCCCATGGCAGGGGTGGCACTGGGTGGGCTTTGAGGTCCCTTCCAACCCAAACCATTCCATGATTCCCCAGGAAAACACTGCAGTAGGAGAGCCAAGTGGATCACTCCCAGCGTGCACAGACACGTGGGTGCCGCCGGCCCGAGCCGCCGTTCTCAGCCCCCGCACCCAGCAGCCCACCATGGCGCGATGCCCAGCTCCCAGCCTTTGGCAGAGCCGGTCAATCTGTTGCAGCAGCCTCCCTGGCTGGGAAGTGTCATTCCGTCTGTCATGTGTGAGGTTTGATGTGCTCGGACGCGATGGGTTCACACGGGGCAGCCGGCAGAGAGCCTGACGCAAAGGCACCAACCAGCGCCAACTAAAGCGAGGGACGCTGAGCATATTGTGCCAGGGAAAGCTTCGCTGCAAGAGCTGAGCTGACCAAACAAATAAGCCAAGCCCGAGAGATGGGTGGACGCAGGGTCCAGGCTGCAAGAACAAAACGGCTTTCATGAAACGTGGGCAGTGCAGTGGAGAAAAGGGGAGCTGGCCATGAGGAAGGTTTGGATAAATGCGGAGATGGGACATCTCACCTTTGGCTTTTCGTGGACGCTGTCTCTGCAATATTTGCAGGATTGGGACTTGTCAGATGTAGGTTTGTCCTGCTGCTGCCAGTCCATGGAGGACACCGGCCACCCAAAGGGTCCTGTGGTCTTTGTAGGTCTCCCTTTTTGGTCCCTGGGTGGGATTTATTCATTATTTATTCAGCAGGGGTGGGAGGGGATTCTGTCCCTCTGCTCAGCTGGCTGAGACCTCACCTGGAGCCCTGGGTCCAGTTCTGGAATCCCCAACACAAGAAGGATAGGGAACTGTTGGAGTGAGTCCAGAGGAGGCCACAGAGATGGTCCAAGGGCTGGAGCCCCTCTGCTGTGAGGAGGCTGAGAGAGTTGGGGTTGTTCAGCCTGGAGAGGAGAAGGCTCTGGGGGGACCTTAGAGCAGCTCCCAGTGCTGAAAGGGGCTCCAGGAAAGCTGGGGAGGGGCTTTTTCCAAGGGCCTGGAGTGACAGGATGAGGGGGAACGGCTTTAAACTGGGAGGGGGAAGATTTAGATTCAATGTTAGGAAGAAATTCTTCACGCTGAGGGTGAGGAGGCCCTGGCCCAGGTTGCCCAGAGCAGTGGTGGCTGCCCCATCCCTGGAGGTGTTCCAGGCCAGGTTGGATGGGGCTTGGAGCCCCCTGATGCAGTGGGAGGTGTCCCTGCCCATGGCGGGGGGTGGCACTGGATGGGTTTGGAGTCCCTTCAATCCAAACCCTTCAGTGGTTCTGTGATTCCTTTGTCAGGACATGTGGCACCATCAAGACCCAGTGAAGCCCCTGGCCCAGTCACCCTGGGTATGTCACAAACTGCCCAGCAGGCACAAAGCATCTTCAGCACTTTTGGGCAAAGCAGTGTCCAGCCGCAGCTGCCGAGGTCTCTGGAAAATTGGAGGGAGAGTTGTAGAAAATGATTTAAAGTGATTGAAATGGCAAAGCAGTTTTGCAGCAGGCGGAGGGTGAGCCTGGAGACCCTCTGCTCTGGGGAAGCCAAGATCAGGGACACTCTCCAGGAGTGGCATAAAATTAAGGAAACCAGAGCTTCTCGGAGGTTTTAGAGAGAGCAAAAATGCAACTCATGATCAGAAAGTTCTCAAACCAGTGTCCTGAGAGAGATCCTTTCTCCTGTTTTACACCACCGAATGCAGGATCCACCACCACCTCTCATCCCAGAGCTCCACCAAGGCAAACACTGGAGATGTGGCTGAAGGTTCCAGTGTTATGGTCCTTTAGGGACTGCAGGTGAAGTTAGCTTGATCCTCCCTATGCCAAACCTCCTCTACAGCCTTTCCCAGCTGAAATGCAGTGATCCCGTCTCCTTCTGGTCCGTGGGCAACACAGCATGTGTGCTCCGAGCGTGCTGGTGGCAGCTTGCCTCTCCTTGGCTCAGGGAAGAGCAGGAACCCTGCAGAGCATCACTATTATTTTTTGAAGGAGGCTGAGAAATATTTCTATATCTGGAATAACCAATGCAGAGGCAGGGAAACACACAGAGGAGGAAAAATAGCAGCTCCTGACAGTGTAAACCTCAAGTCAAACATGAAACACATCAATATTCATGCGAAAACCCAACAATAACTGCAGCTCTCCAGAAATGTTCTGAGCACTTGGACTCCCATCAACAACTGTGGAGTGGAGAAGGCAACGAAACCTTCAGGAACCACCAAGCTGTGGGAGAAGCCTTGCAACACGCAGTTCCCATTGGGCTAGGATTATGTTTTGGCTCGTTCTGTCCAAACTAACACATAATAACGACAAACTTTCCGCTAAAAACAGGAGCCTAATTGCTTCTAATTGATCACCTTGCTGGCGGTCGCTGGAGGGAAGCGCGTGTTGAGTGGACCATGGAAATGCACTTTACAGGTTGTGATTATTAGGAGTGATAAAGCAACGGTCCTCAGAGCAGCTGATGGGACAGAAGAGCTTTGTGCATGCTGGAAATGAAGCTGATATAGAGGAGAGGTGGGTTTTCTCCACCCTCATCTATGTGGTTGGGTGACCTTGAGCAAGTGGCCATGAAACGGAGGTGATAGTGGTTCTTCCTCCAGTGGGGATGCTGGATTTAGACAGCTGACGTGTGGTACTGATGGAAGATAGCAAGGGTTTCCAAGAATATTTTCTGACTTGTTTTCTGGTCCTCACAGAAACTGCTGAGGAGGCAAAATAGCTGTGGTGGTTGGTCAGGGCTATGTTTGCCATGCTATAAATACAGGGGGTGTGCTCTGGCCTGGAAACCAAGCATCTCAATGCAAAGCTGAGGTCTCTTATTCTCCAAAAATGCAGCTGCAGTTTAGAAACAGCCTATTGGGGCTGATTCTGGTCCTACTTTTTCTCCTTAGGCAGTTCTGGACTTCCCATAGGCTTCCTATGGGATACTGCTCACTGTCCCAGGCCTGAGACGTTGTTGGACAGCAGAGGTGGCCCACTGCCTCCTGCCTTTGCAGCTACAAGGAGGGGCTGTCCCCTTGGATGCCAGTTCTGGCTTTGCTTTATAGAATCACAGTATCATAAGGTTGGAGAAGACCTTTGAGATCATCGGGTCCAACCGTACCTGTCCACTACCGAACCATCGCTGAGCACCTCAGCTGCCTGTCTTGTAAATATCTCCAGGGGGGCTCCCCCACCTCCCTGCGCAGCCTCTGCCAGGGCCTGAGAGCCCTTTCAGTGAAGAAATGTTTCCTGATGTCCAATCTGACCCTGCCCTGGGGCAACTTGGGGCTGTTTCCTCTCCTCCTATCACCAGTCACTTGGGAGAAGAGCCCGGCCTGTGTGTCGAGGGTGTCTTCACCGAGCTCCTGCTAGGTCAGCCTCCTTTTCAGTCCCATTGAACTTCACATTTCCCCAGCTCTTACATGGGAATTTCATCTCCCACGACAACTCGTGATGCGAGGAGCCTGTCATTTCTGACATCCAGATCTTGGGCGTTTCAGAAGCTGATGGTTTGCAGAGCTGCTTGGCAGGGCACGGCTGGTGCCTCTCTACTTTGCTCTCCCCAAGGCACCTCAGATGCAGCCTTGCAAGCTAGAAATAAGAACTGTAGATGCTGAGTTTATGAGCAAAACCTGTCACCTTCTGAAAACCTATTTTTGGAGTGGGGATCAAAGAAGCAGCTCCTCGTGGGAAAAGCAGAGCATAGATCCTGAGTAAGTTATCAAGGACACCAACAGACCTGGGATGGCCCTTGAGCCAAAATTCTTGTTGGTGTTCCTCCTCCTCTCCCATAACTTCTCCTGTCCCTCAGTCTGGAGGGAAAACAGAAGAGCCCTGATGATGGTGCATGTGATCTGTTCAAACAGAGCTATGGAAGGGCCAGGGTCTGCAACTCTGTGCTGAAGGGGCTGCAGAAGTCTGTGATTGATGCGATCTTGAAGGATAGCATCCCCATCCTTCGTTTTGATTGATGGACTTCTCATTTTGGAAGGCGTGGCTCACTGTTCCTCACTGTGAGTGTTGTCTTTGTCACCCAGCACTGCCCTTGTCATTGCAGTCCTAGCTTTGAGGAGTTGGCTTTTGTTGGGATGAAACCAGGCTCAGAGTGGGAGGCAGCAATTGGCCTCCATGTGAGCAAAGACCGGGCCCACAGAGTGGTGTTTGCAGCCCTTGCTCACATTGTCCCCAGCCCAGCAGGAGGCATCAGCCCTTGAGCTGCTCCTCAACCTCCTTGGCTCCTGGCGGTGAGACCACCAGAGCTGAGGTCCCACCAGAGCAACCCCCAGAAGACCATCAGAGGCCAGAAAAGGACGTGGTGTAAAGTCAGCACTGTTTGGTATCTGTGTTTGCCTTCATTCAGCACCAACAAATTCTCACAAACATCTCTGAAGATTCATGGTTGGATGTGGTTGAGCAGCACCCCAACCTCGGCTGGAAGAGGGACCATCATTCTCCACCAAGTCTGGTAGAGGAAGATATTCAGCCTTAGCGTCCTCCTGCAACGCTGCCACTATGGTTTTGCCCTCCACCACGCTCCAGAAAGAGCACACCTGGAGCTTCAGCCTCAAACCAGGTGCACTGAAAACCAACAATTTTAACCAAAATTTCACCTTATGCAAAAAGTGGCAGAGCAGTGATTCTGGCACTTCTCCTGCGTGTTTCCCACTGCCTTCTGCTGCTGGAGGAGTGGCAACTCTGACTTGTCCTCTTCACTGGGTCTGCCCAGAGACCTGGATCCTTCTGGGGTTGTTCAACCTGGAGAAGAGAAGGCTCCCGGGAGACCTTAGAGCAGCTCCCAGTGCTGAAAGGGGCTCCAGGAAAGCTGGGGAGGGGATTTTTATAAGTGCCTAAAGTGACAGGATGAGGGCCCAGGTTGCCCAGAGCGGTGGTGGCTGCCCCATCCCTGGAGGTGTTCCAGGCCAGGTTGGATGGGGCTTGGAGCCCCCTGACCCAGTGGGAGGTGTCCCTGCCCATGGCAGGGGGTGGCACTGGGTGGGCTTTGATGTCCCTTCCAACCCAAACCATTCCATGATTCCATGATTCCACCTTTACGATGCGCTCAGCTGGGACGAGGGTGAAATGGCTCGTTGAAGAGCACACACTCTTCAACAGTGCACACTGTTGAGTCTGCACACTCAACACTTTTTTCCACTTGGATGTCGTGCGCACACATCTATTCTGCAGATGCGAGGGGCACTGCTGCACGTTGGCTCTGCTGGTCTCTCATGCTGCAGTGAACTGCCAGGACTTCATCTTTGGCAAGGTGGCTTCTCCTCAACATTGTTGCTACAGAAGGTGAATTACCTCTGCATTTTGCAAGCTTTGGCAGGGGTAGTTGCATCAGCCCCAGCTGAGCGCTGAGCAGACACGGATCTGGCCAAATTCCACGTGCTGAGCTCCACACAGGTCAGAGCAGGTCGAGTGTGAGATGGTGCATCTCCCTATGGTCCTCTCCTTGGCTTCCATTTGGTTCTGGCTGTTGCCTCAGCAATAGAGAGAAACAAAAATTTTTATCAGCAGGGCAAGCCAAGAAATTTCCAGCAGTAATTATACGCGGTACAAGCCAACGATTTCATTTTCAGCTCAGGTTTTCCAGAGATGCTATCCCACCTGGCTTATGAAGAACAAGTGGTGGGGAATGCAGCACTTCAAGTAGTCATTTGCTCCAACAGCTAATTAAATGCCTCGTTAGAAAAACATTAGAAAATATTACCACTCTGACTTTATCTGCCTCCAGCTTGATCTGGTTTCATCTTTATTTGCTGTAGTCTTATCTACAGTCTCTTCTTGTGTAACAACTGTGTCTTGGACTTCCTCTAAAGAAGTAGTGACATAGTCCTTTATGCATTTGTATTCAACACTGTCAGTTGTTGATTTTAGCAACAGTGCTACCTGTGTGGCCATGAAATGGGACAATTTGAGCCCAGCAGTCTTAATGTTAGAATCACAGAATGGTTTGGGTTGAAAGGGACCTCAAAGACCACCCAGTGCCACCCCCTGCCATGGGCAGGGACACCTCCCACTGGATCAGGGGGCTCCAAGCCCCATTCAACCTGGCCTTGAACACGTCCCCCTTGTCCTGTCACTCCAGGCCCTTGGAAAAAGCCCCTCCCCAGCTTTCCTGGAGCCCCTTTCAGCACTGGGAGCTGCTCTAAGGTCCCCCCAGAGCCTTCTCCTCTCCAGGCTGAACAACCCCAACTCTCTCAGCCTCCTCACAGCAGAGGGGCTCCAGCCCTTGGATCATCTCCGTGGCCTCCTCTGGACTCGCTCCAACCGCTCCATCTCCTTATGCTGGGGATTCCAGAACTGGACCCAGGGCTCCAGGTGGGGTCTCCCCAGAGCGGAGCAGAGGGGCAGAATCCCCTCCCTCCCCTGCTGCCCGCGCTGCTTTGGGTGCAGCCCAGGGCACCGTTGGTTTCTGGGCTGGGAGCGCCCATTGCGGCTCCTGTCGAGCTTCTCCTCCCCCAGCACCCCAAGTCCTTCTCCTCAGGGCGGCTCCAATCACATCGTCCCCCAGCCTGTACTGAAACTGCTCTGACCCAGGTGTAGAACCTTGCCCTTGGCCTTGTTGAACCACGTGGGGTTCACATCACATCTTGACAGAGAAGTTTCCAGATCTTGGAAAAAGATTAAAACCCTTCATGGTCAAATGCTTCTCCTTGCAGACAGAGCAGAGGATGAACTTTCTTGTAGAGGTGCTTTTCCTCCCAATGTTGTGAAATGCCTCGATGACTCTCAGAGCAGAGGCTGCCCTTCCAGCCAACAGGAATCAGATGCAATGAAAGTCCCATCCTCACTCAAAGTGCCGAGACCTTGGGTGAAAAACATCGGCTTCAACCACCTGTAGTTACCCCAGTGACCCCCCAAAGTGACACCAGCCTAGGAAAGGCTTCACTGGGATACCAGGAGGTCTGAACACGAGTGGAATCAACCTGAGCAAACATGAGGATGCACTTTTCACCTACATAATTAATTGCCTTCATGGGCCTGGGAGGGAAAGCTGTGAAGAGGAGAACTGAGATCGTTCAGGAAGCAATTAGAGGCTGTCCTTGGGGAGTAACGGTAAGGAAACCGATAGGCGTTGATAGTACAACTGGCCATTTCTGATTCCCAGTAGCCGTCTATTTGTTCGATGGGAACAAAGACCATGGTTATGGGGTACAGCATGTGTTGGACCTGCTGCCTCCAACATTAACATGCCAATAATGATGCTTTATGGTAGGAATGTGGCTGTGGAGCATTAGAAAACTGAGTCCGGAGGGAGAGGAGTGGGGGAAACCGCTCATGTGCAGCAACGCGTCAGCCAGCAAAGTGTCAGGACCTGGCACATTTTGTCTGAATGTGGGTGAGACGACCAGGATAGATCTGGGCATGTGCCACCCCCCTGCTTGCAACCTGCCATCTGTGCAAGCACCAACCACCAGACATTGCTCTGAGCCCAAGTGCTGCCCTCCCCCGCTTCACCGGCGTGACTTGACCACTAAATGTCATCTGTTGCTGTGTCCTCCCCACTGGACTCGCAGGATCCGCACCAGGAAACATTTCTTCCCTGAGCAGGATGCCTGGGCACGGATCAGAGCTGTGTGTGCCGGCTCTGCTCACAGCCGGTGCGTGCACAGCCGCAGAGGTGTGTGCAAGTGTGTGTAGAATCAAAGGACGGTTTGTGTTGGAAGAGATATCCAGTCCAAGGGCATCCAATCCAATCCCTCTGCGGTGAGCGGGGACATCTTCAACTTGATTGGGTTCCTCCGAGTCACATCTAATACGTTCTAGAATGTTTAAAGAGATGGGGCATCTGCCACCTCTCTGGGTAACCTGGTGAAGTGTCTCAGCAGGGGCATCAAGCCCCTTTGCCCGTGTCATTGCCCACCAGCCCATCCACGTATTGATGGGACGAGAGGAAATGGCCTCAGGTTGCACCAGGACAGGTTCAGATTGGACATCGGGAAACATTTCTTCACTGAAAGGGCTCTCAGACCCTGGCAGAGGCTACGCAGGGAGGTGGGGGAGTCCCCATCCCTGGTGATATTTGAAAGATGGGTGGATGAGGTGCTCAGGGATGATTTAGTAGTGGACAGGTACGGTTGGACTCGATGATCTCAAAGGTCTTTTCCAACCAAACAATTCAACGATTCTGTGTTGGAAAACCAGCTGGATCTCCATTTATTTGGACCTTGGGGTTTGGGTGCTGTGAGTACTTGGACCAGCTCCTCTCCTCTGCTCAGCCAGCCGCCCCACTGCGCTCTTTGGCTCTTTAATACACAGAGAGCAAAATTTCAGAGTTCCTCCTGCCTTGGGAAGGCACCACGTAAAAAACGCTCACCGGGGAGAACGTTAAGATGTACATGTAGCATCGTGGGCTCCCAAGGAGATGGCAGTTGCCTGTCAGCCCCCATGCCGAGCAGCTTGCTTGCGACGTTTGAAGTTAATACCTCCTGACGCAGAGACGAGAAGACCTCAGAAAGCACAAATTAATAGAAGTGACACGCCGAGAGGAAGCGTGAGCGCGGTGGTGACAAGGAAGAGGCTTTTTGATGTTATCGGAGCAGGAGAGAAGGCAACAGAGGAGGATATTAAAAAGATGAGAGAAGAGCGGAATTTGACTGGATGGGTACAATCAGGATCAAAATGAATTAAGAATTTTTTACAAGCAAACCCATACGGGAAATAACTTTAAGCAACTAAAATTAACAGGAGGAAAACTTCAGCTTCCTGTCGACAAGCTGCCTGTATGATGTACGGAGAGAATTTGTGCCTCCTGGAAAATCTCTTTAACAGTTTTGGCGGGTGTTTAAAAAGCAAGGCTGCCAGAGGGAAGGAATTGGAGCATCTAGAAATCTGGCTGTTGGCAGGAGCTGCATAAAACTATCTCCAAAGGTTGTAGCTGCTGGATAAAAAGGCTTCTGTGATGGAAAAAAAATGCTTAGTTTGAAGGGTTCATCCTGAGAAAGGCTGGCTTAGGAAATGCAATATAAAAATGGGGCAGTTGGGATTGGCTGGTCTTAGCAAACTGTGAGGGATGTAGTTCATCTCAGAGGCCTTTTATCTGGAGGTGAGGTTTGTATTATCGGATATATAAACCGGGATAAAATCAAACAGGACGGTTTAGTTTTACTGAGCTCAACTCTTTTGAGCATGGCCAAGAGCAGAAAGCAGGAGGGAAAAGCTTTGTGCTCTTACCCCTTCATTGCAGAAGAACAACCACCAAGTATTGGGGTGTCCTGAGTCCAGTTCTGGAATCCCCAACATAAGAAGGAGATGAAACTGTTGGAACAGGTCCAGAGGAGGCCACGGAGATGATCCGAGGGCTGGAGCCCCTCTGCTGTGAGGAGGCTGAGAGAGTTGGGGTTGTTCAGCCTGGAGAGGAGAAGGCTCCAGGGAGACCTCAGAGCAGCCTCCAGTGCTGAAAGGGGCTCCAGGAAAGCTGGGGAGGGGCTTTTTCCAAGGGCCTGGAGTGACAGGATGAGGGGGAACAGCTTTAAATTGGGAGGGGAAAGATTTAGATTGGACATTGGGAAGAAATCCTTCAGGCTGAGGGTGGGGAGGCCCTGGGCCAGGTTGCCCAGAGCAGTGGTGGCTGCCCCATCCCTGGAGGTGTTCCAGGCCAGGTTGGATGGGGCTTGGAGCCCCCTGATGCAGTGGGAGGGGTCCCTGCCCATGGCAGGGGGTGGCACTGGATGAATTTGGAGGTCCCTTACAACCAAAACCATTCCATGATTCTATGGCTTTGGAAAGGAGACTCCAAGCTGAACCCATTTTGCTTGAATGCATCCAGCAAACATCACAAGTCAGAGGAGAGAAAATCAACAGGGAGTCAGCAGTGTGAGTTTCCCCTCCGTTCTCGTACATGTTTTGAGTCAGACATGGCGTGACAGCAGTGCTGGCACTTAAAGCTGGCGTTTGGGCATCCTGCAAAATGGCCCAGACCAAGGTGTCATCACTTTGCTATTTTGAGCTCTCACTTGCACACAAACGCCGGAGGCAAAGATGTGACAGACGCACGCGTGCGCATCGGCTTTTGAATTTTTCAGGGCTTGTCGGCTTGAGAGGGAAGGTTGGGAGATGTAACAGCTTTGTCGTGTTCCCTTATCAAACCCACAACAGTGACCTTCTCCGCGTTGGTATCAGTTACATCAGCCGGGCAGCACGTCTCCGTCACGTGCCACGTCCCAAGAGGGGCTGACTTTGCCTTAATCTGTGGAGGCTGCAGGGAAGGGTGAGAGTCAGTAGATGAGCTGGCTGGAGGAGGAGGAGGGACGTTCCCCTGGGAGCTGCACTAGTGATGAGAACAGAAGGGCTTTTGTGCTAGAGACAGCGCTGGAGGTGGTAGGAAGAGGGCAAAGCTATGACTTGGAGCTGAGACCCACCGGAGATGCTGGCGTGCCAACATTTTGCAGTAGGACTCTGCCAGCAAAGCTTTCTGGAGACTTTCTGGTGGCCTACTGGTGCATTGAAGGGATGTTGCATATTTGGAAGAGTGTCTCAACATGCTAATGAATTTCAGAAGCCATGTGTGGTAATTAGTACACGTAATAACCACGCACGGCCACCTTTGGCTGTTACAGGCAGCTTCTCTGCCTGCATTAAGGGGGCAGAGGGAAGGAGGCAGCCAGGGCACCCCATTGAGTTCTGGGATCCCCAACATGAGAAGGAGATGGAACTGTTGGAACGGGTCCAGAGGAGGCCAGGGAGATGATCTGAGGGCTGGAGCCCCTCTGCTGTGAGGAGGCTGAGAGAGTTGGGGTTGTTCAGCCTGGAGAGGAGAAGGCTCTGGGGAGACCTTAGAGCAGCTCCCAGTGCTGAAAGGGGCTCCAGGAAAGCTGGGGAGGGGCTCTGGATCAGGGAGGGCAGGGATAGGATGAGGGGGAACGGTTTTAAGCTGAAAGAGGGGAGATTGAGATGAGATCTTGGGCGGAAATGTTTTGCTGTGAGGGTGGGGAGGCCCTGGCCCAGGGTGCCCAGAGCAGTGGTGGCTGCCCCATCCCTGGAGGTGTTCCAGGCCAGGTTGGATGGGGCTTGGAGCCCCCTGATGCAGTGGGAGGTGTCCCTGCCCATGGCAGGGGTGGCACTGGGTGGGTAGGGGAAGAGGATGCTTTCTCAATGCCGAATGGACTGAAAGGACCGCATTGACCAAGCAAAGGGAAGTATCTGGTAAAGTAGAAACAAAAGATCATGGATTTTCCCGAGAGTTCTAAAGCCGGTACCCTTTTCCCTGCAGTTTGCAGCTGACTTATTTTAAAAAGGAAAGGGTTAAAAAAAGTCTCCGTTACAAAGAAATGTGGTTTGGGCCGCCTAAACGGGAGGGTGATTTTTTTTTTAAGTCCTTTGTTTGCATTCATGCAGGAATTGTGAGAAAAGTAGTAAGTCCTCTGATAGGAAGCAATTCATCCCCCCCCGTCCCACCTCCCCCTGCTTTGATCTGAACCCCTCAAAAAGGTTTTCAGAGCAAAAGCACCGGATTCATGATTTTTTAGACCTGTTTTCCCCAAAAGCTTGTGTTGCAGCTCCAAATTTTCTTGCTGATCCTCTCTGCTGGCTCAAACCTTGTTTATCACTGCCTGTGCTTTTCAAAAGCCCTTTTGATCTCCTCCAGCCTCGCCCCACTGGTGGGATGAGCTCTGCCCAACTTGTGGGCATGCAGGTGCCCCTGTGCCACCTCCAACACCGGCGCTCATCAAATATTTATAAACAAAACCAAGCCAACAATGGGATGCAACGGAGTAGAAAGCTCTCTTTGCTTTGGAATTCATACCCACCGAGTGCTCCTTCCACCATTCCCAGCCCCTGGACATCTCTTGCTAACAAACTCCTCCCAGCAAGCACCGAGGCTGCACTACCTGCAGGCTCCGCTTCGTACCCTTGTTTCTGCCTTTGTAAATAAATTAGAAAGGTCTTTGCATGCTTTGTGGAAACAGTTCCTCGTGTGAGCAGCTGGGTGAGTGAAGCTGCCCTCTTCTGGGCTGGATCCTCCAGTGTGTGCCCAGGGTGCACACTCTGATTTTCCCAGCTGGGGCACATGGAGCATCTCTATCGTATTTTATGCTTATTGACCTTTCAATTATAGAATCGTAAAATCATAGAGTCATAAAATGGTAGAATCATAGAATCATGGAATGGGTTGGGGTGGAAGGGACCTCAAAGCCCACCCAGTGCCACCCCCTGCCATGGGCAGGGACACCTCCCACTGGGTCAGGGGGCTCCAAGCCCCATCCAACCTGGCCTTGAACACCTCCAGGGATGGGGCAGCCACCACTGCTCTGGGCACCCTGGGCCAGGGCATCCCCACCCTCATTCTGAAGAATTTCTTCTTTCTCTGCAGCCTTTTTCTCGATGTGGGAATAATGAGGATTTCTCATCTCTCTGTTGTTCCTAATTTCATAATTCTGCATTCAGAGCATTCCAGTAAAAAATTGCACAGGCCCCTCATTCCCATCCTCTCCCTTTGGGCCCATTGGCACATACCAAGCCCTGACCCAAGGAGTGATGCCCACACAGGTTTCCCAAGAGCCCTAAATTATCTTTTCACTGCTCAGCCCTGACCAGATAGAGCTGGAAAAACACTTTTTGGGACCATCTCCCTTTTTGCTGGCTCTGGACACCACCAGGAACTGAACTGTCTCAGGCTTGGTAGGAAACGTGCCACCTCTAAGCATGTGCTGCTCCACAAATCAAGCTGTGAGTGTCCATAAGATGCAGACAGTGCTCGTTTGCACTGCAGAAATAACTGGAACTGGGGTTTTGGCAGAAATTGTTCCCTGCAGGAAGCAAGAAACCTGCCAGAATATTTTTTTTAAGTTTTATATGTGCTGGGCTTTGCCCACTCCCTCAAAGGATGTTGGTTGGAAAAACACATCCCATTAAAATGAGTTTTCTTTAAAAAGTGTTGTTTGGTTTTTTTCCTTTAACTCAGGGTGTGGAAACATCTTTATCCTCTTTCAGAAGTCAGATCTTTCATATCTAGAATTTTGGGCTGGTAAAAAGTGTGGCTCTTTCCTGACTTCACAGCAAAGCATCTGTTTTCAGGAACAGCAAATCAGACCCTCTTTTCCTTTTGTTTGCTTTTTCTTGAAAGTGATTCCATTTTCAAACAAAAGCCTTTGCAGAGACTGAACTTGGAGTTGCAACGATCTTTTCCCTGAAACCAAAGGGATTTGCTTTCAGCCCATGGTCAGGAGGCTCCTCCAGTGCCCTGGGCTTTTCTGACACCCAGGCTCCTGCTTGAACCAAGCAACTTCCAACCACTTTTTTGTCATAAATACGGGAGCTTTGGGCTCCCCCAGCATTTAAAGAGATTTATTGGTCCAACTACTCCAACCATGTGGCCCAGAGCGTCCATCCATCTTCCACAAGTTTGCTGATGGAGCCTCATAAGCTTTAAATGCTTCTCTTGGCAAAGTGACTTCTCCTGCAGCTTTAGCTCCTGGTCTTCTGGCGTGGCCACCCCCACACCTCCCACATGTTTTAGCTGATGTTCATTCATGATTTCTATTTTTAGCCACTCTATTGTGTTCATCTCCTTTGACTCCTCAGACAATCCAGCCTTTGCACAGTTTACACCAATGCCAACTTCAGCCTGCCATGTCTCATTTTGGTGACCTTGAGGATTTGTTCTTTATTACTGTTGAGTATCATTTGTGCACCAAAAATCTTGCTCTGTGTCTTTCCTCCAGGAGACACCAGAAGATCCTTCTGAGCTGAAAATTACCCGAAAAATGGTCAAAGACCAAGCCAGACCCATCTCATGCTGCGATACCTAGTTGGCAGGACCAGACTTCACAGTATCACAGTATTACAAGGTTGGAAAGGCCCTTTGAGGTCATCGAGTCCAGCCTATGACCCAACACCAACATCTACTCATCATCTAAACCCTGGCACCAAGTGCCTCATCCAATCTCTCCTTAAACACCTCCAGGGACGGTGACTCCACCACCTCCCCAGGCAGCGCATTCCAATGGCCAATCACGCATTCAGTAAAGATTTTTTCCTAATATCAAGCCTAAACCTCCCCTGATGAAACTTGAGACCGTGTCCAGATGATGGAACCCATACAAAACTTTAGGCAGCTGCAGCCACAGAAATCAACATTTCCTCCCATGGTGGAGATGGGAGCTTTGTGAGACGTTCTGAGTCCCCCAGATGCCTTCAAGGTGGATTTCAGAAAGTCTTTTGCAAGAACTGCTGGAGCACCTTGTGAAATCTACATCCAAGCCTTTGAGGCCATCTGAGTTCTCACCCAAAGCGATCCTGACTCCTCCTGCTTTCTTTGCTCACAGCCTCTGCACCAGGGGCAGGGAGCAAGGAGGGCAGTGTCTCCAGGAAGGAGGCAGGAGCCACCAGACTGCAGCTTGCTCTTTACCTGCCGCTGCTGGTGCAGTGTGAGACCATCTCAGCTTGTTAGCATCAAGTAGGTTGAAAAGATGCAAGATGCTGGAGTTTATCAAAGCACAAAAATGCATCTTCCTTTTAACCTTTTCTTTTATTTTTTAATGCATGAGGAAATCCAGAAACAAAACCAAACCCACTTTGCTGCATTTTCAGGAGGTTAGATAGGATCTAGATTTCCATAGCCTTGTGTTCTCCAGAGATGTGTGACTGCCCAGCCTCCAGCTGGCTGCAGTTTCTGTGCTCCCATGAAATATCCGAGGGATGAGATGCTTCAATAAAAACAGTGCTGGTGGAATCGACTCAGGAAAAAGTGGAGCCAGAAGATGTTTCTAAATCCCCATGCTCTTAAAACTGAAAACTTACCCAGAAAAAGTTTTACACGGTCCAGCCAGCATGAGGTTGATGCTCGTGGACTTTCCCAGTGGAGGCTTTCTATGCTGTAGCAAATATTAATAAATAATCACGAAAGATGTTTTTCAGGGAAAGGGTGTGATTGCCAAAAAGGATGCAGCCACCTGAGACAGAAATCAGCAGAAGCATCGTACAGCGCCAGCGCAGACCTGGCTGACCTTCTTTTCCAGCAGGGGAAAACAAGCTGCTGCAAAACAGCCATCACCTCTGGTCCCCTTATTCAGAGAGCTGAGCAGAGCAAATGCAAAACGTCTTGTGCTCTGCAGGTGCAACACAACAATGAACAGATGGAGCTAGGGTGGTGGGGATGTACCGTGCCATGTCTTTTACATTCCTTTCTTTAGAAGAAATCTCACAAGAATGGAGTTGAGGGGCAGAATCCCCTCCCTCACTCTGCTGGCCACGCTCCCTTTGATGAAACCCGATTGGTTTCTGGGCTGCGAGTGGTCGTTGTTGGCTCATGTCGAGCTTCTCATCCACCAGCACCACCACGTCCTTCTCTTCAGGGCTGCTCTCGATTACATCACTCTATATTGAAACCGCGGATTGCCCTGACCCAAGTGTAGGACCTTGCCCTTGGCCTTGTTGAACCTCAAGAGGTTCACACAGCCCCACTTCTCCAGTTCGTCCCAGTCCCTCTGGATGCCATCCTGTCCTGCTGGTGTGACCACTGCCCCGCTCAGCTTGGCGTCATCCCACTAAGCTTGGTGTCATCACATCACATTGCTGCAGTTCCTGGCTTCTTCACGACTCCATCCACAGCACATCTTGGTGGAGGTGAGGACAAGAGCTAGAGGAGAACCAGGAGCCATGCCATGGGCTTTTCAAACCGTGTGACCGTGCTGCCAACCCTTGTGAGCGTGCCCTGAGTCTCACCAGCTCCTCGCCGTGCGGGTGGGTGGGTGGAAGCAGAGGATTTGCGTGAGAATCGCAGTTTTCTTTGCACGTTTCCAGACTTCCTCCTGAGCGTTCGAAACTGTGAAGTGAATGTCACCTTTCTCACTCAGGGGGTGGGAGGAACAGAAAGAGAAAACAACACCCAATACGGATTACGGTGCGGTTTGGGGTTTATTTGTAAGAGAATATTCTCATGGTTGTTTGTGATCTCATGGTTTTGGGGTTGGTCGCTGCTGGGTCTTGCTCTGAAGAGACAGAGCAAGGGTGAGCATGGAAAATGCTCGGTTTCCAGAGGTGTTGAAGAGCTCCTGTTTGGAGACCACAGCACCAAAGTGTCTGAGCCCTCATGGGATGATGGACCTTCTCGTGAAGTTTGCCCACCTCACTTGATTCAGAGCTCCAAGATCTGAACACCCGATCACTGAGGTGCCAGGAAAGGGGATGTGGGAGCATCAGGAGGTGCAGAAGGGCATCGAGAGGAAGGTGAGAGGATCAGGATGCAGGTGTGCAGATCAGGAGGTGGCAAAGAGCATCAGGGTGAGGGTGAGAGCATCAGAAGGAGGGTGACAGTGTCAGGAGGTGGGTGAGAGCACCAGGAGGTGGGTGGGAGCATCAGATTGGTGAGATGGAAGTGGGATTTTTTTGGTGTGGGTTTTTTTTCTTGTTTTGGTTAGGGTTTTTTTTTTTTCACAGCAACTGTGAAACAAACCACGTTTCACAGCCTGCGGAACTTGAGCCTCACTTATTTTTTGACATTTTGAAGGGAGGAACACCACAAGGGTTCTGTGCAAAGGGAGTTTGTGACTATGGGTGGCTGTAAGGCAAAGTGCAGCGCTGGGTGAAAGCAGAGAAGGATTGCAAAGAGTTTTTCAAGCCTGAAGATGGACCTTTTCTCCCAGGCTTGTGCTCTGCAGCTTCTGTGAGTGTGGTGGCACCAGGAGGAGTCATGGAAGACTTGCCACCTGGGGCACAAGCAGGGAAGCAGCAGGATGTGGATCTCTGCTGCCTGCAAAGGACAACTGGGAGGGACAAAACCCAGCCCCTTCACTTCCCAGCACCTATGGGTGTGTGGAGGGCTGGGGGTTTGAGTAGGAGAAAAGCAGGGAAAAATGGGAAAAACGAATTTGGACGGATGGGAGGGGCTGGAGAGAGCAAAGAGAGGGCAGAGAGTGCTGCCAGGGTGCCACCAGTGCTCTGGTTGAGGTTTTGAGGCAAGTAATTAAGGTGATTTTTCCTTTGTTCACCCCAGCAGTGTACATTTAAAGGCTGAACATAAGCCCTGTGGGTCCTGTGTCACCACAGAATCATAGAATCATTTGGTTGTGAAAGACCTTTGAGATCACTGAGTCCAACCATACCTGTCCACTTCTAAACCATCCCTGAGCACCTCATCTACCTCATCAGCTTTTAAGCCCTTCCAGGTATGGCGACACCCCCCACCCCCTGTGCAGCCTCTGCCAGGGCCTGAGAGCCCTTTTGGTGAAGAAAAGTTTCCTGATGTCTCACCATCTGAAGACAGCTCTCTTTCTGGAAGCTTCCTGGGGGTTTGAGCCCCTGTTTTACAGCCAGGATGAATGCTGAGAGTCAATGTGCCTTGCTTATCCCGCTCCACAGGGTCTCATCACCACACGATGCTCTCCCGCCTGCTGACATCAGGGGAGGTTTAGGCTCGACATTAGGAAGAAGTTCTTCACTGAGAGGGTGATTGGCCATTGGAATGCGCTGCCTGGGGAGGTGGTGGAGTCACCGTCCCTGGAGGTGTTTAAGGAGAGATTGGATGAGGCTCTTAGTGCCAGGGTGTAGTTGATGAGTAGGTGTAGGTGTTGGGTCATAGGTTGGACTCGATGATCTCAAAGGTCTTTTCCAACCTTATGATACTGTGATACTGTGATACTGTGACATTGAGATCATAGAATCATGGAATGGTTTGGGTTGGGAGGGACCTTAAAAAAACACTCAGTTCCACCTCCTTGCCACATGCAGGGACACCTCCCACTGACCAGGCTGATCAAGATGCCATCCAACCTGGCCTGGAACACCTCCAGGGATGGGGCAGCCACCACTGCTCTGGGCAACCTGGGCCAGAGCCTCCCCACCCTCATTGGGAAGGATTTCTTCCTGATGTCTCCCATCTAAATATTCCCCTTCCAATGAAGTGCTGCCAAATGTAAGGTGTTTGATGCAAGATGCCACCAAACACAACAGCCTGTAAGAGCTGAGCTGTTTATTAGTGTCTATATTGCTGTAGAGAGTGGGCAAGCAGGTCCTCAGCCACCCCCAGGACGTGGTATAATGTTCTGTTTCTTCCAGTAACAATTTGGCTTTGCAACTGATAGATAAGACAGTCGGAGTCAACACAACGTGCGTTGCCTCTAATCAATTGACATGCTCGATCCTTGACAGAAAAACACTCTGTACCCAGTAGTAATTATTTTTTCCCCGTCAGTCTTGGAGCTCTCACTGCTTTCAGCATGAGAAGTGATTGAAATACGGACTTCTTTGTTAAACCACCCTTCGAGACTGAAAGTCAGAGACATCAAACAGAGACATAGTTGGGAGCAGAGCAGTGATTCCAGTGCAAAGACCTACCCACACACTTAGAATCACAGAATCATAGAATCCTAAGGCTGGAAGAGACCTCTGAGATCATCGAGTCCAACCGTGCCTGTCTCCAAGGAACTCATCTACCTGTCTTTTAAACCCCTCCAGGGATGGGGACTCCACCCCCTCCCTGGGCAGCTGTGCCAATGCCTGACCACCCTTTCAGTGAAGAAATTCTTCCTAATGTCCAGTCTAAACCTCACCTGGCGCAATTTGTGGTTATTTCCTCTCATCCCATCGCTGTCACTTGGGAGAACAGCCCCGCACGCACCCCGTCACAGCCTCCTTTCAGGCAGTTATAGACAGGGATGAGGTCTCCCCTCATCACTGTCACCATCTCCCCTCATCATTTTAATTTCTTAGGAAGAGAAAGGCTTGTGTATGTCTAAAAGGAGGAGAAATATTTATGAGTCCAGCTTGCTGAGGGTCAACTCAGACACCAACGGGCTGAAATGCAGAGTTTTGGAGTTTCACTTCTAACTATCATAGAATCACAGAATGGTTTGGACTGGAAGGGACCTTAAAAATCCTTCAGTTCTACCTCCATGTCGTATGCAGGGACACTTCCCAGGCTGCTCAAGATGCCATCCAACCTGGCCTGGAACACCTCCAGGGATGGGGCAGCCACCACTGCTCTGGGCAACCTGGGCCAGGGCCTCCCCATCCTCAGCGGGAAGAATTTCTTTCTAATGTCCAACCTAAATATTCCCCTTTCCAATTTAAAACCCTTCCCCCTCATCCTGTCCCTGCACTCCCTGATCCAGAGCCCCTCCCCAGCTTTCCTGGAGCCCCTTTCAGCACTGGGAGCTGCTCTGAGGTCTCTCCAGAGCCTTCTCCTCTCCAGGTTGAACATCCCCAACTCTCTCAGCCTCCTCACAGCAGAGGGGCTCCAGCCCTTGGATCATCTCTGTGGCCTCCTCTGGACCCGCTCCAACAGTTCCATCTTCTTCTTCTGTTGGGGATTCCAGAACCGGACCCAGGGCTCCAGGTGGGGTCTCATGGGAGCAGAGTAGAGGGACAGAATCCCCTCCCTTGACCTGCTGGCCACAGCACATCATCTTCAAAACCTTTTCCAGAAGCCAGCTCAGAGAATGCTGCAGGGATGAGGACCTGCTCTAGGAGCACATTTATTGGAAATGGAGATCCTATCTTAATTTAAAGAATTCAAGGACTGAGGGACCATCCATGGTCCCAGGCATGCTCTTCATTTAAATGCATTTATCTTCCCTTTGTCCTGACTCCCTCTCGTTCTGGCTTTGTCTGCCAGATTAAAGAACCCGTTATTAGAAATCTCTCTACAGAAGAATTCATAGACTGATGGAGCAACCTCTTCACCTTCCCTTTGTTAAAATAAATGACTTGAACTTTTGTCTCTCTGGCAGGCAGGTTGCCAAGCCTCATGTCCGCCCTTGAAGCTCTTGGTTGAACCCTTTGCGATGCACCACATCCCTCCCAAGAACTGCTGCCTGAAGGAGTCTTCGTGTTCCATGGGAGGGAAGGTGCCAGTGGGATGGCTGTTGTCTGCAGGGAAATGCCCTGCTGTAGTTCAGGGTGAGGTTCTTAAATCTGGGATATTAAATCGGGAAAGCTGGGAAGGGACTTTTTATAAGAGCTTATAGTGATAGGACAAGGAGCAATGGCTTTAAATTGGAAGGGGGAAGATTTAGATTGGACATTAGGGAGAAATTAGGTTTAACAAGTCCAAATGCTGGGTCCTACACTTTGGACACAACAACCCCGTGCAGAGCTCTGGGCTGGGGACAGAGTGGCTGGAGAGTAGTCAGGCGGAAAGGGACTTGGGAGTGCTGGTGGACAGGAAACTCAACAGGAGCCAGCAGTGTGCCCGAGGGGCCAAGAGGGCCAATGGTATCCCGGCCTGCATCAGGAACAGTGTGGCCAGCAGGACCAGAGAGGTCATCATCCCCTTATACTCAGCACTGGTCAGGCCGCACCTCGAGTGCTGTGTCCAGTTCTGGGACCTCAGTGTGAGAAAGATGTTGAGATGCTGGAGTGTGTCCAGAGCAGAGCAACGAGGATGGGGAAGGGGCTGGAGCACAAGCCCTGTGAGGAGCGACTGAGGGAGCTGGGGTTGTTCAGCCTGGAGAAGAGGAGGCTCAGGGGAGACCTTGTTGCTCTCTACAACTGCCTGAAAGGAGGTTGTAGTCAGGCAGGGGTTGGACTCTTCTCTCAGGTGACCGGTGACAGAACAAGAGGACACGGTCTCAAGCTTCACCAGGGGAGGTTTAGGCTTGACATTAGGAAGAAGTTCTTAACTGAGAGGGTGATTGGCCATTGGAATGCGCTGCCTGGGGAGGTGGTGGAGTCACCGTCCCTGGAGGTGTTTAAGGAGAGATTGGATGAGGCTCTTAGTGACATGGTGTAGTTGACGAGTAGGAGTAGGTGTAGGTGTTGGGTCATAGGTTGGACTCGATGATCTCAGAGGTCTTTTCCAACCTTATGATACTGTGATACTGTGATACAGTGAAATTCTTCACAGTGAGGGTGGGGAGGCCCTGGCCGAGGTTGCCCAGAGCGGTGGTGGCTGCCCCATCCCTGGAGGTGTTCCAGGCCAGGTTGGATGGGGCTTGGAGCCCCCTGATCCAGTGGGAGGTGTCCCTGCCCATGGCTGTGTTTTGACTCCTTCAGCCTTCCCCAAACACAGGCTCTTCAGGCAGAAGAGGGCAGGCAGCAAAAGGGAAAAGGGCTCTTGAATCAGCACCAGTGCTGAGAGCCTGTCTGAGAGCTGAGGTGGCTCCAATCAGCGCTCCCTCTCTGGGGTCAATGGGCATCTTAACATCAGGAGCCTTCAAGCTGCGGGCTTGCAGAGAGCTGGGCAGCACGACCCGTCAGCACCACTGCTGGAGCAACCTCAGCTGTGGCTCCAGGGCAGAGGACAGGAGGCGGGAATGGGGAAGGCATTCTAAATAAGCATAAATCCACCCTTGTTGAAGCTGCCAGACCTGCTGTGAGTGACCCACCTTACATGGAGGGATGAAAGATATCATGGCTAGAAGTTCACCTTTTTCCACCTTCTGCTGCCCTCCTGCTCGAAGAGCTGATGCTCCAGGGCCAGCACTGAGCCAGGGCAGCGTGTTTGCAGTTACAGCAACACCCCAGAACTGGACGTGGGATGGGTTCCCACCAAAGGACGTGAGGTGGTGGGGAGCTTTGCCAGCCTCCAGCATGGCTTGCTTTCAGCATGGGGCAGTGTCTCTCCTTCAACCTACCCACCCTGCTGCTGCTGCTGCTGTCCCAGCCACGTGGATGCAGTGCAGTTGGGGGGTGGTCCCTAGGGTGCCTATGGGGCTCTTTTTGGCTTGAGATACATGGTCAGTGTTTAGATATCACATTTATTAAAGGGGAAAGTAGCCCAGGAGCTCAGATTTCTAAGTTTGTCCAGTCTGGGGGGGTCTCCTCCAGGCTCAGATGTCAAATGGAACCAGCTTATCTGCGTTGTCCGCAGTGTCTCACTGCTCATCCTTCATTCCCTCTCCATACTCACCATCTGTGGGTGAGTTGTTTTTTGCATTTGGGGGACTGGATCCAATAAAGACCCAAGTTCACCCTTGGATTCCACTCCTGCTCCTTCAACCACGAAGAAATCCCTTTCAAATGTCCACCATGGGTATATGGCCGACTCCCTTCCCAGCCACCAATGACCATAAGGGACAGAAAAAACAGTTTGCACAAGGAGCCCAGGCCGGGGAGAGGGGGATGGGACAGCTAAGCCCCTGGAGATGTTGCCGTGAGTCACCTTGAGCCAGGCCTGGCACAAATTCCCTCCACTGGTCCAGATGGGACTACAGGGACCAAACTGGGTTTGTCAATGGGAGACAGAGCTTGGCATCTCTGCAGCCAGGCTGTTGATGAACACTTGTCACCAGTCGATGACTGCTGGGATGTGAAGGAAACAAGTCAGGGCCAGGAAAAGTGTGTCTGAATCACAGAATCAGAATGGTTTGGGTTGGAAGGGACCATGAAGGTCATCCAGTTCAAACCCCCTGCAGGGAGCAGGGACATCTTCAACTCGATCAGGTTGCTCAGAGCCCCATCCAACCTGACCTTGAACCTGGCATCTCATGGATAATGAACCCATGACCAGCATCCAGGTCTCAGGAGATAATAAAAACTGATAACACGGAACGAGCTCCTCAGCAAGTGCCTTGGAGAGGGTGTTCTTCAGGAGCAATCAGAGATGCCATCCCTTGTGCCTCCCCGTCTGAGTGGTGATATTAGCAAAGCTCTTCACAGCACCTCTGGGCACCCCGTGCTGTCCCACCTCATCAAGCTTCAGCAAAGACATCCAACAACTCTTTAGCCAAATTTCTTAATGGAGATTTAATAAATTGCCAAGGGGGGAAATTTATATGCATGGAAATAACTCTTGGAGGCACTGTCATCCTTAACCCTTTGGAGGGCACACATCTTCTGAGCACTTCTCTGCCAGCCTGGAGAGGATAGGATTGAAACCAATCTACTGCTCCTCAATGTCTGAAAAGACTCTTCTCCTCGCTTGGAGAAGGTTTTTTGGGGGTGCATAAGCCCACAAAGCAGGTATTTTGCTGAGAGCCTTAGCAATTTTATTCTTGTCTAAGGGAGAAAAACACTGAGGACCTGTAGGCTACGTTCTGCTGTAGACCAAGGCAAGGAGGAGAGGGCAGCTAAATAACCTGTGAGCTGTGTCACGTGGCTCCTTGGTGCCACAGCTCATGTTTAATTGAAGGAGGATCCTACCATGTAGACCACAGCTTTGTAGCAGCCGGTGAAGATCCCCAGCCCAGTCGCTGAAGGAAAAGCC
This sequence comes from Neomorphus geoffroyi, assembly GCA_033558235.1. Taxonomy (NCBI): domain Eukaryota; kingdom Metazoa; phylum Chordata; class Aves; order Cuculiformes; family Neomorphidae; genus Neomorphus; species Neomorphus geoffroyi. The sequence continues at coordinate 2,662,910 of JAUMJM010000037.1, forward strand.
AAGATCCACATCCCGTGGGCTTGGGGAAGCCATGAGCACTGCTTGGGAGGCTGAGCCTGGGATGTTCTCCAGCCTTTGGTGCTGGAGCAGCTCCCCAGGGCTGTGTCACAACACACTGCATTGCTGCTCGTGGCCTTTCGGGATGGCTTGTGCCGTGTCTGTACATGTGGGGCACCCTCAAAGCAGCTTCTTGGACTTGGTGAGCAAGCGCAGGAGAAGAGAAGAGGAGGCTTCGTCTTGTCCTTGGCAGACGGTGAGCACGGCAGAAGGTTGGGCTGCAGTTTTGCCCCTTGTTCTTACAAGGCTCTCAGCCAAAGCCGTGCTGAAAGCAGGGAGTGGAGCCAAGAAGGTTCCAACCAAGTGAAAGGACCATGGCAGCTCCAAGGCGCGGAGTTTGCTGCATGCAAAGTGCCTGTTGCTGCAGCTGCCCTGCCAACAAGCCACCTCACTGAGGTTATATTTTGTGCAGCTGCTGTGACAGACGTGGGAGCATCTCTCCAAGGCTCCGCTGTCAGCGTGGTGGAGAGGACAACGGGGTCCAGGCTGGTAGCATGGGATGGGTGCACGTGATTTGGGCTTTGCAGTGACAGGACCTGCCTTTGCTGAGTTACTGCACTGCCCTGAGGCTGTCTGTGCCCAGCTGTGACTTGTGTCCAAGCACAGGGAAGTTCTTGTTGACTCAGGTGGCCCAAGACAGACCCACCCTGAGCACTCCTGGCTGGTGGCTTGAATGACATTGCCTGTGGGGGATGGTCTAATCCAGAACAAGTGATGGACTGGAAGCCCTCTGCACCGTGCTCTGGGCAGGAACAGGGTTTATCCCAAAGGAAAGCGTTCCTGTGCATGAACGTAGGCACTCGAGACAGTATTGGAGGACAGCTCTGCACCTTGTCCAGGGCAAAGAGATGTCCTCAGTCCTTCAGCTGTCTGCAGACCCCCAGGTACCTCCTGTCTGCAGCATCCCCTGTGGGTAAATCTGAGCTGACCTCCAGTCCCTCTGGCTGGTCTAAACCCCTCCCGTGGTCTGGGACTCCACCAGCTCCCCCAGAACATTATTTCAGAGTCCACCTGAAGTTCTCCCTGCTGTGGCCACCACGTTGGTGAAGGCCACTGGCCGTTCAGCAACAACCACCTGGCAGAGGTGCAAACCCACATCACATCCTGCTCCCGTTCTTCCAGTCTCCAAAACCAGCAGAGTCTGGAGCACCAAGAAACCTGCCTTTTCTCTTTATTGGGGTAAAGCAGCACCGTTTTGAGCCAGTTCTGTTTAAGCTCCTGGTTGCTGAAAAAAATGAGACTCCAAGAGATGACAGAAGTGCACAACATTGGAGTTGGCTCCATTGGAACAGACAGGGACGTAGCTGAGAATGAGAGGCTGAGAGTGGCCAGGCCATCGTGCCCACCCCGCTGGGAGGTGTGAGGATCATGGAATGGTTTGGTTGGAAAAGACCTTTGAGATCATCGCATCCAACTGTAGCTGCCCACTACTAAACCGTTCCAGAGCATCTCATCTTTTAAACCCCTTCAGGGATGGGGACTCCACCACATCCCTGGGCAGCTGTTCCAGTGCCTGAGAACCCTTTTGGTGAAGAAATTTTTCCTGATGTCTCATCTGAACCTGCCCTGGTGCAACTTGAGGCCATGTGGTGGAAGAGGTAAAGGTGAGGGGTGAGGAACGGCCCAGGGCAGCGCCCAGGATGGGCTCATCATCTGTCCGTCACCTTCTGCTGAGGCTGCGCCGGGGGCTGCAGCTTGGGGTGGTGGTTTGGGTGAAGCAGAAATGACACAGCCTGGCCATTTCCACAAGACCAGCTTTAATATCAGTCATGAGAACGAGGAGAAAGCACAGAATCCATTAATGGGAACAAAAAATTAAAAAAAGGTGAAAACAAAAATCTAAAAAAAACAATAATAAAAAATAAAAACCAAGAAAGAACCCCACCACCCCGTGCCCACCCCCCGCAGATGGACTATCGAGGCACTGTCGACGGAGGAGAACGACACAGCAGCTGGGGAGGGGGACGATCCACCGAGAGCCACCTGGTCCAAACCCTCTCCAGGGATGCTCACCTTGGGGTGACTGGTAGCGCTGAGGAGCCCCGGCAGTGGCCGGGTCTCGGGGGGACCCGAGATTCATCACAGACTGACACGAAGGACAAGAACGTAAGAAGAATCCGAGAGCTGCGACTTTTTGTTTTCTTTATTCTAATTCAGCCTACGACGTTAGTAATGGTGATTTCAGGGGATGGCTGGGCCCGCGAGTTCCTTCTGGTAGTGAAAATCAGAGACTGTAAAGAGGAACAGAGCTTATAAAGACAGATAAGAATATCTTGCCATAAAAAGACCTGGCATGCAAGTGCTTTGTACATTTGGCAGTGTGTGAAATGACGGGGCTTCGGTTTGGTTTGTGGTTGTGGTGGTCTCTTTTGTTTTGTACAGTTCAAAAATTGAGCTGCTGCCTTCACATCTTGAAGACAACCCCCCCACAGGAAAGGACAACACAAGTCAAGTCCAAGGCGCCTCTCGCTTAGTTTTGGCAGAGTATATATATAATATATATATTTATTTTTTTAAATGCATAGCGATTTTCTTCCTTTTTTTTTTTTTTTTTTTTAATATATATATATTTTTTTTGCCCCCGTTGCAAACCTGAGCTCGGTCCCTGCTTTCCTGTGCAGTTTTCCTTCCTTAGGTGTTGGCACTGTGGAGCGGTCGGATGGTGTCAGCAGGCGATCTCCTCCAGCGTTCCCAGGGTGGCCTGCAGTGGCACGTTCACAGTGTGGCTGATGGTTTCCGAATGATTTGGCATGGGGTCACAAGTGCTCTGCGGACGGAGAGCGGGGAACAGGGTTACCCCGGGGCTTCTGGATGCCCCCTATCCCTCCCCAACCACTGTTTCCTTTCTGTATCATTAATCCTTTGGAAATAACTCCAACCGAGGTTGAATGCTGCATCTGTATCGAGCGACTTCGCCTGCCTATGGAGTCGACCGCAGGGAAATGTTCTCCTCTCTCCCAGTGGGGCTCCTTACCACATTTTCATCATGGCTCCCTTCCTCTTCCTCTTTTCCAAGTAGGTCTAATAATTTCTCCTTGATGAGCTGCGAAAGACGGAGGTTGGGTTAAGACGCTGGCCTGGGTTGCCCAGAGAAACGGTGGCTGCCCCATCCCTGGAGGTGTTCCAGGCCAGGTTGGATGGGGCTTGGAGCCCCCTGATCCAGTGGGAGGTGTCCCTGCCCATGGCAGGGGGTGGCACTGGGTGGGCTTTGAGGTCCCTTCCAACCCAAACCATCCTGTGATTCCATGAAGGTAGGCAGGAAGAGGCAAGTACATCTGCCTTGTCCACGTGGACACCCATGAGGCACGGGGCAACCTCATCCAGTGGAGTTGAGTCCACTGTCCCAGGGGACAGAATCATAGAAAGACCTGAGTTGGAAGGGACCCACAAAGATCATCAAGTCCAACTCCTGTCCCCCACACAGGACACCCCAACATTCACACCGTGTGTCTGTGGGTTTTGGCCAAAAGCTTCTTAAATATTAGAATCATAGAATCATAGAATGGTTTCAGTTTAAGATCATCAAGTCCAACCACCGATCCAGCCCTGCTAAGCCCACCACTAGGCTGTGTCCCTAAGGGTGACATCTACTCATCTTTTAAACCCCTCCAGGGATGGTGACTCCACCACCTCCCTTTGCAGCTTCTCCCAACGCCTGACAACTCTTTCAGTAAAGAAATCCCTCCCAATATCCAACGTAAATCTCCCCTGGTGCATCTTGAGGCCGTTTCTCCTTGTCCTGTCGCTGGCTACCAGGGAGAAGAGACCAACCCCGACCTCCTCCTTTCAGGCAGTTGTAGACAGTGATGAGGTCTCCCCTCACTCTCCTTTTCTCCAAACAACCCCAGGTCTCTCAACCACTCTGGCTGCTGCCCTGGGGAGCTGTTCCAGTGCCCTACCACCCTCTGGGTGAAGAACCTTTTCTTAATATTCACTATTGGTATGTGCTGGGTTTGAAGAACACCCTCCCAAGGATATGGAGAAGGAGACAATCTTTCCAAGAAACCCCCGCCCGTGTCGATATTAAATTCTTCACATGGAAAATAAACTCCAAACCTCAATTTTTTAAATGTTTTTGGGGGTTTATTGAAAAATGTCAGCGATATGAAGACCATTTCCCTTCTCAGCAGCATTATTTCCCTGGCAGCTGCTGCTGCTGAAGACTGTATTTTCAAGGGAAATTCTAGAAAGGTTGAAAGGGAAGGGTTTTTCTGAAAAGCTTCCACTGGGGGAAAATAAAAATCTATAAGAAGAAAAAAGGAAAAGAGTGAAAAATTGGGTCAGTTTCTAGGGAAGCGAGGTGGGTGCTGACTGGCGTGCAGGGGGCGCTGGTCAACAGCGGCTGGACATGAGCCAGCAGTGGCCCAGGGGGCCAAGAAGGCCACCAGCCTCCTGGCTTGGCTCAGCCATGGGGTGGCAGCAGGGGCAGGGAAGGGATCGGCCCCTGCACTCGGTGCTGGTGAGGCCGCACCTCGAATCCTGGGTTCAGTTTTGGGCCCCTCACTCCAAGAAGGACCTTGAGGGGCTGGAGCGCGTCCAGAGAAGGGACCGGAGCTGGGGAAGGGGCTGGAGAACAAGGGTTGTGAGGAGCAGCTGAGGGACCTGGGGCTGTTTGTCCTGGAGAAGAGGAGCTGAGGGGAGACCTCATCCCTGTCTCCAACTGCCTGAAAGGAGGGGGTGGGGAGGTGGGGGCTGGGCTCTTCTCCCTGGTGACAGGACAAGAGGAAATGGCCTCAAGTTGCCCCAGGACAGGGTCAGATTGGACATCAGGAAACATTTCTTCACTGAAAGGGCTCTCAGGCCCTGGCAGAGGCTGCGCAGGGAGGTGGGGGAGTCCCCATCCCTGGAGGGGTTGAAAAGAAGGGCAGATGAGGTGCCCGGGGATGGTTCAGTAGTGAACAGGTACAGTTGGACTTGATGATCTCAGAGGTCTTTTCCAACCAAACCATTCTGTGATTCTGTGTGTTGTGGGGATTTGGGACCTCATGAGCCCAGGAGGACCTCTCTGCCCTGGGGCAGGACCAAGGGGAGGGCTGCACTGAGGGAATGATGCAAAAAAGGCATCTTTAGGGTTAATATTTGAGCTGATTTTGGGCAACTCACTGGAAGAAAGGAAGCTGTATCTGTTTGCTGGTGATCTCAAAGAGTTAACAAATGCGTTGGTTCAAAGTGCAAGAAGTTTTAGGTGGACTGAACCCCACCAGGATGAAACCCTGAGGAGATTAGATTAACTGTGTAGATCAGGTATCATTTCAGACATTTCATCCCTTTTCTCCCTGCCTGGTGTGGGTTAAATATCCGTCATGGGTGACCGTGAGGATGCCCTGCATAGGGCACGGCTGGGTGAACCTGCTGGTGCATCCCCAGGTGGGCACGGGGAGACAAGGTGCTCCCTTAAGCCACATTTGCCCAAAAAGAAGAAAAAAAACTCCCAACCCAAAGATATCAAGAGGAAATTTTTCTAGGTTTTATAATCAGATCTCAAACAAAGGAGTAAAAAAGAGAAGAAAAATCCAAACTTTGTGAGGTTTCTTATTCTCTTCTCATGAAGAATCCAAATAAACCCCGGAATAAGTGATTTCAATGAAATATTGTGTGCATTCAGACTGAGATATAAACCGAGGCGTAGGTTTTGCTTGCACTCTGGTGCCATTATGAGCTTTATGTTTGTAATTTTCAATATATTTTATTGCAGAATAAAGCCACCAAGTGCTAACAGCGGCCCAGAAGGGACTGTGATGAGGAGAAGCTCTCTTAAAACACAGAGCCAGCATGCCAATTTTAATAATATTAAGAGCATTATCAAGGTGCCCCAGTGAGCTTGGAGCAGAGACCGCAGTTGTCCGACAGCCCTGTGCACCCACCTGCCTTGGCACACACCGACACAACAGCCACAAACCATCCCTGACAGCAGCATTCCATGGGATTCACCATCCATGGTCTCATCAAGGAGTCCTGTGTCCAGTTCTGGAATCCCCAACAGAAGGAGATGGAACTGTTGGAGCAGGTCCAGAGGAGGCCACGGAGATGATCCAAGGGCTGGAGCCCCTCTGCTGTGAGGAGGCTGAGAGAGTTGGAGTTGTTCAGCCTGGAGAGGAGAAGGCTCTGGGGAGACCTTAGAGCAGCTCCCAGTGCTGAAAGGGGCTCCAGGAAAGCTGGGGAGGGGCTTTTTCCAAGGGCCTGGAGTGACAGGATGAGGGGAATGGCTTTAAACTGGAAGTGGGATGGCTTAGATTTAGATCCATGGAGGTGTTCAAGGCCAGGCTGGATGGGGCTTTGAGCAGCTCGATCCAGTGGGAGGTCCTAGGAAACACCTCCAGGGATGGGGCGGCCACCACTTCCCTGGGCAACCCGGGCCAGGGCCTCCCCACCCTCAGCGTGAAGAATTTCTTCCTCATGTCTCCCCTCTCTAAATCTCCCCTCTTCCAGTTTAAAGCTGTTTCTCCTCATCCTGTCACTCTAGGCCCTTGGAAAAAGCCCCTCCCCAGCTTTCCTGGAGCCCCTTTCAGCACTGGGAGCTGCTCTAAGGTCTCCCCAGAGCCTTCTCCTCTCCAGGCTGAACAACCCCAACTCTCCCAGCCTCCTCCCAGCAGAGGGGCTGAGCTGAGACATCACCACTCACTGGGAGAACTCTCTTAGGCAAAAAGAAATTAAAACCATTCAGGGGTTGTTGGAGCTCTGTGGCTCGAGGGCAGGAGAAGGGAGGGCTGCCAAGAAAGCAACAGCCCCTCCAGGCTGCTTATTGCACTAATTCCCATTAAAGAGGGCTCGCACTTTTCTCCAGAGCGGCTGCTCTCAGCAGCAGGACCACGCTCCAGCTTGTCTCAGTGCTTCCTAGAAAGCTCCTTGCTCCAGGGCTCCTGGCGGTGCTGCAGACAGCAGATAACAGTGACTGGGGGGGGGGGTTCCCTCCCCGACAGTGGTACAAGGTCTGGCCTCATTGATTTTCCTGCCTAACGGCTGCGCTGGGACTTAGGCATTAATTAAAGGTGGTTTTATGAGGAGATGCTAACGGCACGCTGCTGGGAGAAGCCCAGCTGGGGATGGGGACAGGACGGGAGGACGCAGAAGGTCCCCAAGCAGCTCTCCAGGCAGAGCAAGCTTCAGGATGGGAGGCAGCACAGCCACAGGGAGGTGATGCTTAATTAGTCCAAGCAAGAAGCAAACCTCATTAGCAGAGGGAAGGTGCCAAGTGAACCCAGCTGTGACATGGGCTGCACCCCAGCCCCTCCCATATAGACTGATAGAGTGAGTTGGGTTGGAAGGGACCTCCAAGCCCATCCAGTGCCACCCCCTGCCATGGGCAGGGACACCTCCCACTGGATCGGGGGGCTCCAAGCCCCATCCAACCTGGCCTGGGACACCTCCAGGGATGGGTCAGCCACCACTGTCATGAGGAATTTCATCCTAATCTAAATCTAAATCTCTCCCCTTCCATTTTAAAGCCGCTCCCCCTTATCCTGTCATTCCAGGCCCCTGGGAAAAGCCCCTCCCCAGCTTTCCTGGAGCCCCTTTCAGTCCTGGAGCTGCTCTAAGGTCTCCCCAGAGCCTTCTCTTCTTCAGACTGAACAACCCCAACTCTCTCAGCCTGTCCTCGTACAGGAGGTTCTCCAGCCCTCGGATCATCTTCGTGGCCTCCTCTGGACCCGTTCCAACAGTTCAATATCCTTCTTATGTTGAGGATTCAAGAACTGGACACAGGACTCCAGGTGGGGTCTCCCCAGAGCAGAGCAGAGGGGCAGAATATGGAAAGCCCTCGCTGATGCAAGGACCTCTGCACTGCGTTTCCTCTCCGTGACTGACCCTACAGCACTAATGTAGAACATTAATTACACAGTATCATTAACTAAAGTTAAGAATCCACGTGGGCTCATTGGGCATGAAGCCTTCCTGGTCGATGGTCACCCCGGTCTCCAGCAAGGCTGGAAAACTGACACCCTGCTAAGGGAACAAGGGAAGGAGTGATGGTCTTACCTCGTATATATAATCGAAGAGCTCTAGTATAGTGAGGATGCTAGCACCGATAAATAGCCCCATCTGGCCTCCAATGTCACCTAGGAGAGAGGACACCACATGGGCGGCAAATGATACACGGGGTAAATGCTCTTAGAGGCACCCATGCAACCGTGGGGCAGCTGCCACCAGTGCTGCCTGCCCTGAAGAGTGAGGAAATGCAAGGCATGACCCTCAGAAACACCAACAGCTCTAACACCACGAAAAGCATCCCCGGGAAGGAAGTTGCTGGCCACCAAAGCACTTCTCCTGCTAATGAGGCCATCAGCTGGAAGCCTAATGAGGATGCACGGGTACTGCACACTGGCATCCAAGGAAGCCATCTGTCAGCCAGCAGGCTTCATCCCAGGAATGCCAAAGCCCAATTCCCAAAGCAGCCAGCGGAAGAAGAAAGAAGAATTAGGTAACGTCCCCTGGCACTGAGAAAAAACCCAAACCTGCCAAAGAGAGGAAAGGGCCTGCTTTTTCAGGAGAACATCTCAAAGCTGTCTCTGCTTGAGGCCCCCAGGGCTGGGGAAGGGCTGCGGAGGAGGCACCATGGGGAGGGGAGACTTCCAGGAATCTGCTGGGAGGACAACTGCTGACACGAGCTGCTGTGCTTTGCAAAAATGTGTGCTTCAGGGAAGACAAATCTCATGGATTTGGCTGCAAAACAGCCATGGTTCAACTGTGTCGCTCCCCAGAGCAAAGGAACCCACGGGTGGAAGGGCTGCGGGGTGGGGGTGGGTGCCCTGGGGGCAGAAGAAAGAGGAAGAAACGTGCCTGGGGGAAAAGTGCTGATTCAAAAGGGCTGAGGACCAGGGGAAGGTGAGACTTTACCCAAAGTCACACAAGGTCATGCAAATGAGGAGGTTTGTGTCAAAGAGGCTTCATCACCAGCCTCCTCTTCCTTGCTGCAGCACTCTTGGAGAACCCACAATAGGTGCAGGAGGGCTCACAGGGTGGACATTTTGTAGAGTGGCGCAGGGGCACCCGATGGGACATGGGGTGCTCTGCTCCCTGTAGTGTCCCCATCCCGGGACAGGCTTGCAGCATCCCACAGGATGGTCCAGCTCCACCTTTCAAATGAAGGCACAGATTGCTCCCTGCATCCCGGGAGGAATCTGGGAATTCAGGGTCGCACACAGGGAGGCTGCAAGTTTGAGCAAGGGCACAGAGCATGGGTGCTTCTCCTGACCAAACACCTCCATCCCCAAACCCAAATCTTTTGCAGGCACCCAGGGAGGCTGAGCGACCCAACCTTCTCCATCCAGCTGTGAGGCACCACCCAAAGGTGAAGAGCCTGGGGTCATGGCTGGCCCAGCTGGAAAGGAGGATGATTTGGAGCATGGAAGAGGTGATGGTCCTCCTAGATGGAGAGCTGTCCTCCTCCACACACTGTCCTTCCAGCATGGGGGGCACCACAGAGAGTATCCATCACCCCAGGATTTCCAAATAATATGGCCTTGGCATCAGGCAGAGATGGAGCAGCTCATGCCCACCTTTCACAGGTGACACCACAGCTGGCCATGGTCCCTGGGGTGTTCCTGGGACAGCGATAAGGGATGGGGATTTGGGGACATCTGGACCTTGCTGGGATCTTCAAGATGAGCTGTGCACACACTCACAGCATCCCTTTGTCCCATAAACACACATGGACTCCAGCACAGGCTCACACAGACTCCAAACTGCACCCCGGATCTCTCCTTACCAAGTAAGGCTGCCACTTCATAGGCTTTCTTCTGCTCAATTGTCTCATAGTTGAGTGCTTCAAAAAATATGTCCAGCACAAGAATATTCTCTCTGTAGAAAGAGGACAACAGCATCAGCCCAGCAGCCACCAGCGGCCCCGTGTGCTTTGGGACAATAAAAAAATGGGACTTTTGGGGTTTTATTCTCTTCTCTGTCCTGACTTTTCTCTTTTTGAGGTTCTCAGCAAGCCAGAGACTCTTGGACCTCCTTGAGATCAAGACCACAGGGCACCATTAGAACTCTGGCAACCTTAGAAGAAACTGGAAAATGTTTCCCCAGGATCTCTCAGGATCTGAGCTCTGGATTTCACTTTGATGACAACAGCAAGAGTCCAAAGGACACCTAATATGGAACAACTCTTGCTGCCTCCACAGGGCAATAATGTGCCCAGGGCTGGGAGAGGTCCAAGGCAGCCACAGATTTTAGGCAGAGAGCAACCACATCTCAGACAGGGACAGCAAGACTGGGCTTCCCTGTCAAAATAAAAGGAGTTCTTGCACTTTTTTTGGGTAGGTATGGAGAATGTTCATGAAGACAAGGTCAGGGAAGGAACATACAGTTGTCTGGAAACACGTCTACTGAGGAGAAAGCAACCTACACCTCATCTCTTCAAGGGTTTCACCCTAACCTTCCCTGAAGGACATACCTCTGCTTGGTGATGGCGGCACTGGCAAGGTCTGGTCTTAGCACAGGCTGGGGTTTTGGACACTTTCCCCCCATAAAGTAAAGGAGATCTGTTTTCTGCGACACTCACGAGATATATTTTTCTGACTTGTTGAACTTCTTCTCCAGGTACTTGGCCGAAGTCTTGCTGGGGATCTTGACCATGGAGAGCTCTTTGTTGTATCTGGTCAGGTTACAGGGTGTCCTGCAGATGCAGTAATTGCTGTCCTTTTCAGCAAGCAAACCTGGAGAAGGTCACAGAGTTAGACCTCATGGAGTCAGGGATGCTCATGAGATGTGGGAGCAGGGGTGGTGGCACCCAGAGAGGGGCCAAGGCCTCATATCGCAGAAGATTTGCAGGAAACCCAGTCCTGGCCATTCCTCCACACAGCCACCTCCACCTCCCTGGAGAGAGGTCTTTTGCTGGAGGCTACACCTTGTTACCAGCATCTGCTCGGGGAGCATGTGATGATTGAGTCTCCTAAATCCAGATCTAGAATGTCTCTCCATCCCAAACCCAGTCCTAGAGGTGGTCCCCTCCTACGCATCCTGGAGTAGTCGTTATCCCAAGGGTTTCCACTGATGGAGCCTCATGCCCCATGCAGAACCAGAAGAAACTTTATCCCAGGGTGCACCCAACCCTTCCCAAATAGTTGGGTCTCACCAAAGCCCATTGCTGGGCTGCGGCTGCTCTAGATCACCCCAGTCCTGCCAGCCAGGAGGACACCAGGCTGCTGAAGTCCCAGCAGTTTGGGCCACCCGTGGTACCCAGGGGTATCTGTTGGTACTCACCGAGCGCAGGCTCTGCACATTCCTTATACTGCTCCGGGGTACAGAAGGGAGCATCCCCTGCATGGAAAGGACACAGCCATCAGGTGGCATCAACCACCGCCGCCGCAAGGGAGCTGGGGACCACCGGGCTCTCCATGGGGATCACAAAGAACTTTCTTTCCCAAAGTGAAGCCAGGTTGGGGATGGGCAGCAGAGGTGTTGCAGCGTCTGCTTCTTGCAGACCGAGGAGGGTGCTGGAAACACCACCCAGGGCTGGGATCTGGGGTTAAATAAGGGGAAATCAGACTCAAATCCCTCTCCATCCCCTATTTTAGGGCATTTTGTAAGGGCTGTGAGCATCGTTCTTTGCTTAGGGAAAGGTATTCCCACCTCCTTTAATCTTTGGTCCCTTTCCAGCTCATTAACCCCTCGTGACCCGTGCTGGGTGGAGGGGGGAGGTCCCTGATCCCCCTCCCCAAGGTCACACTGACCTGGCATGTGGACCATTTTGCAGTTGCAGTTTTCCACGATGTAGCGGGTCTCGCAGTCGATCCTGCAAGCCGTGATGCTGTAAACGGGAAAGAAGTCTAAGCCCATATCCGACGAGCGACATTCACCCCACGGCGGAGGCAGGTACGTCAGCTGCAAGAGAGGGAGGAGCGGGGTGTCAGGGGACGCTGGGGACAGGGGGTGAGGAGCGGGGCACAACACCTCCCTTCTCTCGCTGCAGAGGAGCCCTCCCGAGCACAATGTAGTAGTGATGGTTTTAAGCAGGGAACCAAGTGGTGCTGTTGAAAGGAAAGCCCCCTCCCTGGAGGTGTTCCAGGCCAGGCTGGATGGGGCTTGGAGCCCCCTGATGGTGGGAGGTGTCTCTGCCCATGGCAGGGGGGTTGGTACTGGGTGAGCTTTGAGGTCTCTTCGAACCCAAACCATTCCATGATTTTCACTGTTCCATTCTTCAGGTGTTTTTCTCATTGAAAAAAATGCAGCAGAGAGGGCCGGGGACTTGGGAAGCACATGGAAAGCACCAAGAACAGTTCAGCAGCTACAGATTACTGCAGGAGGTGACAAATGCCAAAGAAAGGATGTACTGGTGCCAAAAGGAGCCTCCAGCCTTCCTCTTCCCCAGGGAGGGCTGGCTCTACTGAGAGCGGTGCTACCATGGGAGATGGTGCTGGGCTGCAGAGCACTGCCTTGCTGCAGCCTCGGAGAAAGCAGACAAGTGGCCCAGGTGGCCAAGAGGACCAAGGGCATCTTGGCCTGTATCGGAAACAGCGTGGCCAGCAGGAGCAGGGAGGTGATTGTGCCCCTGTGCTCAGCACTGGTGAGGCTGCACCTCGAGTGCTGGGTTCAGTTTTGGGCCCCTCACTCCAAGAAGAACCTTGAGGGGCTGGAGCGCGTCCAGAGAAGGGACCGGAGCTGGGGAAGGGGCTGGAGAACAAACCCTGTGAGGAGAGACTGAGGGATTTAGGGTTGTTTAGTTTAGAGAAGAGGGGGCTGAGGGGAGACCTCATCGCTGTCACAACTGCCTGAAAGGAGGCTGTGACGGGGTGGGTGCTGGGCTCTTCTCCCAAGTGACATCGATGGGATGAGAGGAAATGGCCTCAAGTTGCACCAGGGGAGGTTCAGACTGGACATTGGGAAGAATTTCTTCACTGAAAGGGTGGTCAGGGGTTGGCACAGCTGCCCAGGGAGGGGGTGGAGTCGCCATCCCTGGATGTGTTTAAAAAATGGGTGGCTGAATTCCTTAGGGACAGGGTTTAGTGGGGAGACAGGCACGGCTGGACTCGATGATCTCAGCGGTTTCTTCCAACCTTATGATTCTATGATTCTACGATTGATTCTATGATGTTGATTTCCAAACACTCATGTTCAGGGAGAGCCCCGTGGAGCTGAATACACATATAGATTGATGCTTGATCCTTAAGGTCCTTTCAACCTGGCGTTCTATGATTCTAAGATACATATATGTTATCCACTCTCCTGGCACCCCATGATGATGAGGAACCTGTCTTCTCCTCCCTTCTTTGCACGTGACTTCACTCGAGGCTCAGAAGTTGCTCTGCTCAGTGCTAGTTAAACACAAACCCTTCTGTCGTTCCTGCTTTATTCAACGCAAATGCAAAGATAAGAAAAGCAGGACACCTCAATGCACCACAGCAACCTCATCTCAAAGCCCAGAACATGCTGGAGCCACTCTCTGGCCCCCACGGCCAAATTTACCTTGTTCCTTTTCTGTCTGCAGCTTGGCAGCCTTCCCTATTTCTCTTTATCTTTGCTAAATGCTCTGCATTACTCTTCGCTAGAGAGCAGAAAATAGCATTCCCTGAACCCCTCCTTCTTTGTGTTTTAAAGCAGCATCCAATTTGCTGAGCTTTGCTCCAAACACAGAACGTTTTGTGCTGGCAAAGCACGATAGCTGAACAAAAACATTCCTTTAAAAACTGTGCTAACATTAATCACATCCGAAAATAAATATGTAAATATATGTTGATGGACTACGAGCCCAGGACCTAGCGGCAAGGTTCTTCGGTGCTCGTTTTGGGTGGCTTCTGGAGATGTGGGGGAAAAGGAGGAGAAAAGTCATGACCCAAAAAGTGAGAGCACATTGCAGATGCTGTTGGATAAATAATCTTAGAATCATGGAATGGTTTGGGTTGGAAGGGACCTCAAAGCCCACCCAGTGCCACCCCCTGCCATGGGCAGGGACACCTCCCACTGCGTCAGGGGGCTCCAAGCCCCATCCAACCTGGCCTGGAACACCTCCAGGGATGGGGCAGCCACCACTGCTCTGGGCACCCTGGGCCAGGGCCTCCCCACCCTCAGCGTGACGAATGCCATGCGTGCTGAAGCTGGCATTGCCCATGGTTGCCTGGGCTACTCACTGAGGGATGTGAGCTGTGGCATTCCCAAAATATCCTAAATCCGTGCTGCTGCTCAAGCTGCTCTGAAAGGCAACAACAGCTGGGGAGGGACTTTGTACAAGAGCATGGGGAACAGCTTTAAATTGGAAGGGGGAAGGTTTAGATTAAATATTAGGAAGAAATTGTTCACACTTAGGGTGGGGAGGCCCTGGCCCAGGGTGCCCAGAGCAGTGGTGGCTGCTCCATCCCTGGAGGTGTTCAAGGCCAGGTTGGACAGGGCTTGGAGCCCCCTGATGCAGTGGGAGGTGTCCCTGCCCATGGCAGGGGGTGGCACTGGATGGGCTTTGAGGTCCCTTCCAACCCAAACCATTCCATGATTCTATAAGAGCGAGAGCCCCTCAGCTCCTCAGAGCAACACGTGCCCATCTCTGTGCTCAGCAGGTTCAATCTGAAGAGCAGACAAAATCTCCATCAGGTGCGAAGTCGCAGCAGGTGACGGGGGGGATCCCATCTGTGGGGACCAGCTGAGGCATCACAGGGAAAAAATAATAAAAAAAGCCATTCCCAGCAATCTCAGCATCCTCCGAGGAACAAGCCTGGCTCTGAATGGGATGGTTTTGAAAGTCAGCAAAACAGCACCTTGGAATGAAAATATCAAGAGCGCCTTTGTGACAATAGCGAAACGCTGTTTGAAGGGGATCTTTTCTCATTTGCTTTACACTTGCGATATAATAGAGTACCAGATGCCATCATTTAGTCATCGGCGGTAGAGAAAGCGGCCCATATGTTGCGCGTTGTGTGATAAAGAAGAATAAATAATCGCAGTCTCAGATGGTATCAGCTCTCTTCCAAGCACAGCTACACACAAATCTTTTAAACCCTTTAAATTTTACTCTGAATGCAGGTGACGGGAGCAAGGAACGACGGAGGCACCATCAGATATTTAGCTTACGCGCTTTTTCGCTCGGCCGACGTTGGATTTGGGCCACGGTGCTTGTGAACTGGCACCGTGTCTTGCAGGAGGAGCACGGGCTGAATGATTAATTAAATCCTAATCAATGCAACTTCATTAACAGAGTTATGGCCCGTTTTGCAGCCAGGACCACGAGCACTGACTACCCCCAGACTGCGAAGCAACGCTGAGTTGCTTTGCCCCCAAAAATGTGGTGTTCCTTGGGGATCTGCTGCTTTACCACAAACACAACCCTGCGCACACTCTCACACCCACAAAATTCACTTTTTTTTGGCTTCCTAAAAATGCAGGAATAGGTGCAACACATCCCCTCCCTGCTCTCTGAATCACTGATACTTGAAAGCAGAAAAAGCTCCTTGGTACTTTGAACACTTGTGAAGGTTTTTTCCTGTGCTTCATAAAGGCTTTCCCTGTTTTGGAGAAAAGCACATCAGTACTGAAAGGGGCTCCAGGAAAGCTGGGGAGGGGCTCTGGATCAGGGAGTGCAGGGATGGGATGAGGGGGAACGGTTTTCAGCTGCAAGAGGGGAGACTGAGATGAGATCTTGGGCAGAAATGTTTTGCTGTGAGGTTGGGGAGGCCCTGGCCCAGGTTGCCCAGAGCAGTGGTGGCTGCCCCATCCCT
This sequence comes from Neomorphus geoffroyi, assembly GCA_033558235.1. NCBI lineage: Eukaryota > Metazoa > Chordata > Aves > Cuculiformes > Neomorphidae > Neomorphus > Neomorphus geoffroyi. The sequence continues at coordinate 2,678,605 of JAUMJM010000037.1, forward strand.
GGAGGTGTTCCAGGCCAGGTTGGATGGGGCTTGGAGCCCCCATATCCAGTGGGAGGTGTCCCTGCCCATGGCAGGGGGTGGCACTGGATGGGCTTTGAGGTCCCTTCCAACCCAACCCATTCCATGATTCTATGATTCTAAACCTGGGGCCGACAGGAGACTCCAGGGAAGCTCCAAATTTTAACCTTCAAGGACAATTTCCCCAGTGACACTCCCGGCCATGGAGCAGACCATGTGCCACACGGCCGTCTCGGTGCTGCCTGGTTTTACATCAGTCCCTACCTCCTCTGTCTCTGCAACACAGGGCAGGATTTCCTGCTGCTGCTGCTGCCTCCGAGAGAGGTGCCCCAGAGGCTGTAACCAAAGCATCTCCCACACTCAGAGCATGGGCACAAGGAATCTGCGTGCTCCCCTCTCCAAGGAATCTGGGTGCTCCCCTCTCCAAGGAATCTGGGTGCTCCCCTCTCCATCGCTGGCTCGGTGGGAAGCAGCGCTGCAGCAAGGGTTCATTTGAAGTACGACAGGGAAACCTGCTCTTCTTCCTTGTATTCAAGGTGCTAGAGACAAACCTCCCTGGGCTGGCAGGGTTGGATCCTCTCTCCTAGGAGGAAGGTAATGAACTCTTCTCTCTCCAAGGGGCTCCTCAAGGGCTGTTACCTGGAGCCTCCATGGTAATCACAGCTTGAAGGACTCCTTGCTTCCCTCCTGCTCTCTAATTTGTAATCAAAAGCAAACTCTCGACTGATCGTCAGCCACATACGGATATGGGACCTCTCTGGAGGGAGAAGGCACATCATTAGGATGAGGCCCTGCAGAGAACACGAGAACCAGAATTCCCAGATCCAGCCTCAACACCCAAAGGTAATTTGGTCCTGGGAAGCTCCCTTTGCCTTTCCCAGGTGGATTTGTGTATAGCAGGCACCAATGCACCAAATGTCTGGTGAAGTCAGCTCTTGTCTTGTTAACACTTGTCCTTCGGTTACCTCTGAAAGCAGCTGCCCTGTTACCATCTGTGTTTGAAGCCACCAGAGCATCACCCGCAGGTACAAGGGGACAGCCAGGACTGCGGGGTCTCATCCTCTGAAATTCTCCCTGTCGTCCTTCAAAGATGACACTACCCAGGCCCAGAGCTGGGTATGGTTTTCCCCATCAAGTATCGCATCTTGCCGTGAAAGATTCAAACCAAGGGGCCAGCATCTTCAGCAAAGTTTCCTGCCCTGAAACCCAATGGAGCAGGATCCCAAGTTTCTTCTCTCCAGCTCCCGCGGCTTCTCCCCTCACAGATCAGCCCCACCCCTGCTCCTGTTGCCTCTCCTGCCTTGGCACAGGAGCCCCAATGTTCTGCAAGCACGGTTGGACTGGATCATCTCAGAGGTCTCCTCCAACCTTATGGTTCTATGATTCTAAGCCCTGGGGTTAATGCAGTGGTGGACCCATCCGTAAGCACATCCCTCCTTAACCCTCTCCTCGCCAAAACAGGGCTGCAACTGTTAACAAAGCCTTTACATCCAAAGTGCTCGGCGCCACAGAGCTGCCCAAACAACTCATTTTAGGCATTTGACATCTGAATTTCCTGCCTACGATGCTAACGAGGCTCCCGCATCGCCTGGAAGAGGACACCGGGGAGCCAAGCAAATAGGAGCGCGCATGAGGGAGCAATCCCACAGACCGCAGCCATGTAAACAATGTAAACGGGAGAGACGCTAATTGGATTTGATTCCTCTCCCCTGCGGCCCCTCCTGGGAGGCGCGCAGCCTTGCAGAGATCTCCTCCTCTTGAGACAATCTTTCTCCTTTTCCAAATGCAAATTTAGGGTTGGCTGGAGAACTCTGGCGCTGGACCAGCAAAGGATGCTGAGCTGCTCCCATCCAACGTGCCCTGCTACCACCAAAGCCAAGCTACTTTTCTTTGAAGCTGGAAGGAACCAAACCATAAAAGCAAAAGGAAAAGCAGGGATAAAGGCAGCAGGGACAACTTCTGCCCTCGGTTCCTGCAGGAGAGCGGTGCTGAGCTCTAATTTTGCTCCTCTGCCATGGCAGCTTTCCAAAGGCACGTACCCCTCCCTGGCACCGTGCTGTCTCCAGCTTATAGAAATCCAGCTTCAGCCTCTAATTGAGGTTGACAAACTCATGTCCTCACACTTTTGCGATCGTTAATACTTAATTAATTAATGAAATGGTTTTTAAATTCTCCCAATCCCAGCTATTAGGGATTCTGACAATCAGTTACGAACTGGCAGGCACCAAAAAGCAAAGGAAAAAATTGACTTGTGCCCCTAAAAGCGGGATGGATCTTGTTTGCCTGAAATGCAAGGAAAGGAAGGACTGCTTTCAGCAAATGGGGAGGGAAGCAAGCGGGTTACGGCAGCGAGGATTGTTAAGCACAGCCTCCTCCCTGTCACAGCCCTTTTTCCTGGCCACGCTACTGCCCTTTGCACGCTGCTCTTGGCACTGAACCACCCGATGGCTGCCAACATCTGCCTGCAGCCAGAGAGGGCTTTTTCTTAATTTATTTTCATAGAATCAGAGAATCATCTGGTTGGAAAAGACCTTTGGGATCATCGAGTCCAACTGTCCCTGTCCACTACTGAACCAGCCCTGAGCACCTCATCTTTAAACCCCTCCAGGGATGGGGACTCCCCCACCTCCCTGCGCAGCCTCTGCCAGGGCCTGAGAGCCCTTTCAGTGAAGAAATGTTTCCTGATGTCCAATCTGACCCTGCCCTGGGGCAACTTGAGGCCATTTCCTCTGTCCTGTCACCTGGGAGAAGAGCCCAGCCCCCACCTCCCCAGCCCCTCCTTTCAGGCAGTTGTAGACAGGGATGAGGTCTCCCCTCAGCTCCTCTTCTCCAGGACAAACAGCCCCAGGTCCCTCAGCTGCTCCTCACAACCCTTGTTCTCCAGCCCCTTCCCCAGCTCCGGTCCCTTCTCTGGACGCGCTCCAGCCCCTCAAGGTCCTTCTTGGAGTGAGGGGCCCAAAACTGAACCCGGGATTCGAGGTGAGGCCGATCCCTTCCCTGCCCCTGCTGCCACCCCATGACTGAGACAAGGCAGGAGGCTGGTGGCCTTCTTGGCCCCCTGGGCCACTGCTGGCTCATGTTCAGCCGCTGTCGGACAGCTTTCCAGCCGCTCTTCAAGCGTGGAGCTGCGCGGGGAGGTTCTGGGGCAGTTTCAGCCCACTTCGCAGCTGGGTCGTGCGATGCATCTGCCTTTGGGGATGTGTCCTGCATCAACTCACCTCTAGACTGCAGCTCAGCCCCTGCCTCCTCCACCTGTGGGTCCTCACCTGGTACCACCAAACTTCATGCAGCGATCAGCACGGAGGGATGCAAACCTCTCCCTGAACATCACAAAAACTAGATGGGGTCTGTTTGCATTCGCTTCAAATGAAATCATAACCAGAAACCTCTGTTCTTTAATGAGACACCAAATAGCAACAGCTTAATAGAATTTCAATCCCAGGCAGCTTTTGCACTTGTAAAATGCTTAAAGAGCTCGCCGTACGCACAGCTCATTGGCACCATCTCCCAGTTAATGATGCTGGAAGTCGTCGATTTGCCGTCTTCCTTTGCTGTGCTGGCGTGATGTGCTGTTCCTTCCCATTTGCTCCCCTCATGAAAGCACTAAAAAGTTGTGTATAAGGACAAAAGCTTAACCCTTCCAACATGTGGAAGGTCCTCTTGAGCAGAGCTCAGGGAAGTTACACAGCCCACAAGTCCTCAGATGCCGGAGGACTGTTGGAGCTCCAGGGCCCTCTGGGACCCAATTTCTTCAGAAACGACTTTACAAATCAAATAGCAATATTGAAACCTCCTGTGGCTCCCCAAAAAGCCCATGGCAGCCCCCTCAGAGGCGCATCCTAGGACCCTCTGGATGGCTGCTCCTGGTGTTTGCTGTACTGAGCATCTACAGCTTGCTTCTAGCTGCTCCCTAAATGAGTTGTACCCTTTGCTCACAGAATCATGGAATGATTTCGGTCAGAAGGGACCTCAAAGCCCATCCAGTTCCAGCCCGGTGCCGTGGGCAGGGACACCTCCCACTGGATCAGGTTGCTCAAAGCCCCATCCAACCTGGCCTGGAACATCTGTTTCATTCCAAATTAATGTTTTGATTGAATGTGGGAGACTGAATGTTATTCCAGGAGGATGTGTGAGACCTGAGGTTGGAGAAGATGCTCTGAGTGAGGGTTAGGAAACAAGGGAAATACTATTTAGTTGCTCCTGATTTTCAAACACTGCTGCCTACATCCTGTTTGGAAATATGGGTGTGAGACAGATCCTGCCACACCCTGAGTCCCGTTTTCCTGCCTCTGTAATTACACTTTTGATACTGTGGCTGTTGGTGGCTGATGCTCTCTGTCCCATGCAGGCATTACGAGGGGATGAGTCTCCAAGGCACACTAGAGCCCTATTAAACAATATTGCTCCGTCTTTGAACCTGTTGCTTAATTGAAGCCTCTTAAATTTTTATTGCCAAGTTGGCAGAAATTGCCATTTTTAGTGCGCTTTTCATCTTCTCTAACACGCGGCGCCAAGGGCGGAGCAGGGAGCAGCCGAGCTGGGGAAGTCACCTTATCTGATCCCATCTGTTACGGGAGAGGCTTGGGTGATGCTGCTGAGATGCAGCGATGATGCTGTAAAGCTCAGCTGGAAAAAGGGGATTCAAATGAGCGGGATTCAAATGAGCAAAATCCAGGAGCAACTTGTGTTTCTCCAGGAGAGAACTAGGATTTCCAGTGCGTTTGCCCATGCCTTGGTGTGATGGTCCAGTGCCAAGGGCATGGGGGGACAGAGGAGCCTCTCCAAGGCCACATGCAACACAAGGACTGGAGAGGCTTCTTTATAGCACCAAACCAGCCAGGGAAATGAAAAACTGAGATGGGTTTCTCCAAAGCCAAGATCAGTGGGAGCTGGAGGGCACTGCCCTTCTTACCACCCTGGAGGGTGATAGCACGGTGTGCCCTGAACCACCTCTTGCACAGCCCATTCATGAGTAAACAAACCTTATTTATCAGACTCAGAAATTGCCACGGAAACCACTGCCCTACGAGGGCAGAGCATCTCTCGCTGCAACTCACAACGAGGACCACGACCAGCTGTCCCAGTATAAACCAGTGTGAAACCCCCAGGAAACAGCAGCTGTGGTCTCCAAGCTCATGTAAACCACTCCAGCTCCATTCACATTGCATTCTGACAAAGCCACTGCTGTGCATCGTGACGAAAGTCAAGCAGAGAGGATGTTTTCCACCGTCCTCCATCAAGTCACCCTCGTTTTAATTGCAACTGCCCATCACGTGTTGCCTTCTGCTGCGCCACCTCCTGAGTTGCTTTAGGGAGCGCGGTTCCAGCTCCCCAAACTCCAGGGGATCGCTTCGGTCTGAGATTTCAGATAGAACTCATCTCCCTTTAGGCACGAGCTCACAGCAAAGAACCGGCTTGGCCTACATAACCGAACCAACATGTTTTATGGAGGAAACCTCCTGCTGGCAGTGCCTTTGCAGGACTGCTTTTGCTGACTCAGCGTGCTATTAGTGCAAACCAGCACATCGTTACTGCATTAACGAGGCAGTTCCCCAACTGGTAAATGTATCTTGAAAGTGTCACTCTGCAGGAATCATTGAATCATAGAATGGTTGGGTTGGTAAGGACTTTAAATCCTATCCAGTGCCACCCCCTGCCATGGGCAGGGACGCCTCCCACCAGATCAGGGGGCTCCAAGCCCCATTCAACCTGGCCTTGAACACCTCCAGAGATGGGGCTTCCGTGACTCCTTTGGGTAACCTGGGCCAGGGCCTCCCCACCCTCTGGAACAGGTTGGTTTGGAGGGCTCATCCACTGCAGAGGGAGAAGAAAAACTGATTTTGTTCCTTTTTTTTGGACTGACAGCTAATTTTAAAGGAGATTTAATGAGATCACACACCATCACGGAGCCAGAGTTTGCTTTCAACAAGGAGCTTTTGGTATAAAGACACTGGATTTATCACCCCAGCACCAAGAAGCAAGTTCTCACTTGCACTAAGCAGGAAATCAGTAAGTAAAGTCCAGTAAATTCTCTTATTTCCAGACTGGGATGAGGGAACAAAGGGATAGATTTGAGCGTGGCCACAGGGAATTGTAGCAGAGCCACAAATAAAGCCACAAGCCTCTAACCCAGCTACGAATAAATCCCCTTCTCCCCAAAGCCCATCTCAAAGATGATGCACAACTCCCACCATTGCACTAAGGCAAGTCTGCCCGATTCCACACCTCTCATTTTTTACACTGGGAGAAGTGTTTATAACGAACAGTGAGCTGGGAGACGTGAAACGACCTTCTCTTTATCTTTATTTCTATTCTTCTCCAGCTAGAGGATCATTTCATTTATGTTTCATGGTGTAAAACACATGGTTTAGGACCACAATAACGAGCCAGACTCAGTCCTCTGGGTGGTGTTCATGGGCTTTTTCCACCTTTTGCTCTGATTTATTGAAGGAGCACCGAGTGCCTGTCCCAGATGTAGAGTTTTAGTAGGAAAACAAAAGATTAAATCAAGGGGCTGAATAAAAGATGTGCAGTCAGGGCTTGAGAAGGGGGGGTGATGCCCTCTGAGTCCCTGCAGGGTAATTAGAGGAGGCAGCGTATGCTGTAATGGTTGTAATTAGGTTAAAAAATGACTTTATGGAGAGAAGGCATTGGGGTTGGCAGCATTGCCCGGGGAGCTGAATGCTGCTCCAGGCAGGTGGCTTGAAGAACCCTCCAGGTCTCGTGGGTAAAGTTGTTGCAGCCTCTGGTATAATTCTAAACCAGTTGCAGAACCCATGGTAGAAGGGGGGTGCCTTTCCCCCTCTCAGCACCAACCCCCTGCCTAAACCTGCAGAAAAGGTGTGATGCTCCACCTAAGACCCCTCCCGATCTGTTTTTCTCTTCACCTTCTACACCTTCCGTACCTGGAAGGAGGGATTTGGGGAGAGGCAGGTACTTTGCCCTTCTCCCTGCTGGCTCTTTCCCCAGTAGGAAATCTAGTCCTTTAATAGAAATAACGAACTAGTTAATGCTGGCAATGAGATGGGGAGGATTTACAGCAGCTGTCTTAAAAGTCTCCAGCATTTATACTATTTCTATCTTCAGGCCAAGTCCTTGAGATCTTTGCTTCAATCTCCAGCTCCCAGACATGGTCCCCAATCTTGCTGAAGCCGAGATGTTTAAGGAAGACAAATCTTTCCAATTTTGATCCGAGGCCAAACTCTTTCAGCATCAGGCAGCTGCACCGCACAGCGTGTTACCCTACGTTGTCCACCTGCAAAATGCCATGCAAACAGCTGGAGATGCCCTTCTCGATCACCAGCCTTGGTATCTCCATGCTTAACTTTTCTCTGAACTCACTGTGGTCTCACTTAAGGGGCTGCTGATTCTCCTGGAGGTGTTTTTCACAGCTGACAACAATTTGTCAAATGGAAATCCTACTCTTGGCTGCTGAGAAAAGAGGAGAGGGCTTTGCTCAAAGGTGGGGGTGGAAATGTAAGATTCCAGCATGGGACACTCTGCTCCAACACAGAATCATAGAATGCTTTGGGTTGGAAGGAACTTTTAAAGCCCACCAAATTCCCACCTCCCCTGCAGTGAGCAGGGACATCTTCAACTCAATCAGGTTGCTCAGAGCCCCATCCAACCTGACCTGGAATGTTTCCAGGGATGGGGCAGCCACCATGTCTTTGGGCAACATGGGCCAGCGTCTCATTGCCCCCAGCATAAAAATCTTCTACAGAGAATCACAGAACGGTTTGGTTGGAAAAGACCTTTGAGATCATTGAGTCCAACCAGAATGTTCATTACTAAATCATCCCTGAGCATCTCATCTGCCCAGCTTTTATACACCTCCAGGGATGGAGACTCCACCACCTCCCTGGCAGCCTCTGCCACTGCCTGAGAACCCTTTCGGTGAAGAAATGTTTCCTGATGTCCAATCTAAACCTCCCCTGGCACAATCTGAGGCCATTTGAGCAGCCTGGTCTAATAGGAGGTGTCTCTCCCAGGGCAAGCAGATTGGAACTAGATGGTCTTTAAGGTCCCTTCCAACTCAAACCTTTCCGTGATTCTATGGTTTCATCTCATCCTATCACTTCTTACTTGGGAGAAGAGACCAACGCCCACCTTGCTACAACCTCCTTTCAGGGAGCTGTAAGACAGTGGTGAGGTCCTTGCCCACCCTGGTGAGCTGCCTGCCAGGTGCTTCTATGGAAAGGGGTCCTGGAAGTGTGGAGACCCCAGACTGCTTTAGAAGATGCCGTGAGAGAGGTGATGGATAAGGCATTCAATGCCCGGTAATTACTGCCAGGACTGATCAATCAGCACTTCATCCTTCCACACTCTCTGCCTCGCTGTGCGCCCTCGAAGCAATGCTGAACGCTCCTGGGGCAGCATAAAGCAGCTGTAGAGCAAGGTGAGGACCCTGGGGACATGTGGGAGGGCTTGTGTCAAGGGAACGGGCTTCAAATCCACTCATGCTGGGTTTCAAATCCAATTTCTTCTTCGGGCTTCAGCAGCTGCTGCCTCAGCCCTTTGCCTTCACCGTTATTAAGGTGTTACATGGCCAAACGAGAGCCCTGCGTGCTAATAAAGGTGCTCGTTTTCTCCAGCCCACCGGCCTTCCCATGAGATAGAACGCAACAACGGGGAAACATTCCTCTGCTTTAATTGAGAAGTTTCCACCTGGTGCTCGCCCACCGGGAACCCACACTGTTCGTTATCTCCTGGATGATTACATCCATAATGAAGGAGAGAGGATCTCCACCCAGGCTTGCACAATTGCAGCATCTTCAGGTGTATTTTGGAACCTGGTGGCCATGGAGAGATGCCTTAATAATATATTTGGTGGTGAATTCCTTGTGTTGCTCTGAGCTGAAGGGTAACGACTGTGGCGCTGATCTCCATAGAGGTTTAATCAGAGCGAACCCTCCAACAGCTTGTGTTTGCTTTCTGCAATTTGATTTATGTCTCACTTGAGGGTGGATGCAAGAGCAGGGAGGAAAACGAGAGAGGCAATGAGGCAGGAGGGCTGGGAATGAAAGCACTGGGGCCAAGCTGGGGGAGAAGATTATTCTGCTGGCTGGTTTTCTGAATGCCTAACCAGGATTTGGGTCTAATGATGCTACATCACATCGTATCCATCCACACCGTGGTGATGTGCCACCACTGGGACTCAGGAAGGGGTGATGCATCCCGAGCTGTGAGCATGCTACCACAGTTTGTAATAAATAATGTGACTATTTCGGTGTCACCTGAAAGGATTCTTGCTGATCTACATAATGAAACACTCTCCTCTTGTCTCTTTTTATATCCTTGGAGTGTGAGAGCCTTTTGGCAAAGAGCATCCTTTCTCGGAGGGTTGGAAGGTACCCAACACATTCAGCAACTGCCACAGCTGAACCACAACCGTGGAAGAACAAGGCAGGGAAATTACCAGGGATGAAATCCATCCTGTGGCCAAAATCACAATGGCTGCGGGAAACGCACGGGAAGCAACACTGAAATAGTTGCCCTCAACCCAACCAATTTGACGCAAGGCATAAAACCAGCTGTTAATGATAAGGATGCCTCTCAAGGGACATCGGTACGTAGAAGCCACCTCTCATATGGACCCACTGGAGGGATCTTGGTGTGTAAATGAAATTTAGGACTTACCCTTTGCTCTTGGGTGGCCACAAAGGTCTGGAATCCAGGGGCCACGCCAAACCCCAGCTCCTGGACAAAGGGTGGCTCAGACTGGCTGTGGATCTGGACTTTGACTCCAGCCTCAAATGTTGTCTCTTCTGGAAGGAGAATAGGGGGACATTAGTGGGGTGCAATGGGTGGGATGGTGTCCACCTACATGGGCGTATTTGCCCCTTCGTGGAAAATGACATCTGGTAAATGTGTGCTATTCATCAGGAGGAGATAACCAGTCTGGAGTGTTCCACCTGGATGACCAGACTTCTGGGCATCCAGGAAGTAAATCAAGTAGCAGTACTTGCCATAAGCAGAGCACACCTGGGACTCAAATCACCACTGCTGCCCATCAGGGCCAAAAACATCTCCAGGCTCCTGGTCCTTGCACTGCTGCCTATCTCAAGGGCTCAACCTCCCTGTAACACAGGGATCTGTGGTATCTCCAGCATGGTCTGTGCTCCCAAGACAGAGAAAATGGGAGGTGACATCTCACAGAACCACAGAATGGAAGGGACTCAGGGATCATCTGGTCCAACCTTTCAGGTGATCTGTAGTTTAGATGAGATGGCCCAGCACCCCGACAAGCTGAGCCTTAACAGTGTCCAACATAGACGAATCCACCTCTTCCCTGGGGAGACCATTCCAGTGTTTCACTGTTCTCATGGGGAAACATTTTCTTCTGGAATCCAATCAGAATCTCCCCAGGAACAACTCATACCCATCACCCTTTGTCTTTTCCATGTGACTCCATGGAAAAAGGGAGTCTCCATCCTCTTCACAGACACCCTTTATGTTCTGGTACGTGGTGATAAGGTTTCCCCTAAGCCTTCTCCTCTCAAGGCTGAACAAACCCAGTTCTCTCAGCCTTACTTTGTTTCCTAGTCCTCTGATCATCTCAGTAGCCCTTCTCTGGACCCTCTCCAGCCTCTCTGCGTCTCATATTCCTGAGCACCTCATCTGCCCATCATTTAAATCCCTCCAGGAATGGGGACTCCCCCACCTCCCTGCGCAGCCTCTGCCAGGGCCTGAGAGCCCTTTCAGTGAAGAAATGTTTCCTGATGCCTAATGTGACCCTGTCCTGTTGCCACTTGAGGCCGTTTCCTCTTGTTCTTAGCACTGAGGGTCAAGCCAGCTTTCCCCAAAAGCTTTGGCCGTGCAGACCATCCCCACCCGAATTCATCCCTGCTCAAGAGCACCATCACAGCCCTGGGCTCCACGGCTGATTAAGCACTCGACAGCCCAAACCCCATGGGTGAATGCACACCAGAACGGCTTCAGACCCAAACATCCACCAACTCCTCCAGTTTCAATCCCAATCCTGCTATTCCAACATGACGCCCACTCCTGCCGATCCCACCTGGCTCCATTGCTTTGCCTGGTGTTGATCCCCGTCCAACACTTCGGAGGAGATACCATATGCTTCCTTCAGTAATTACCTGACAAGTTGGAGGAGAACGCTTCTATTTAATTTAACTTGTTGGGCAACGCGAACAGTTTCATCAAAACATTTTCCATCTGAAATGATTCTGCCCAGTTTTGCGCCCTGGATCTGTTCAGCTCTGACTTAATTCCATGTATTTCCCATGACCGGGTGCTGTGCTCGGGTCCATCTCTGGGTAAACACTTGTACTTCCATATCAAGCAAACAAGACACAGCCTGCAAGTAACCAGGATTTTCTAAATAGAAAATCCTGGCTTGTAGCCAGTTGTAATCATGGATGGGGAGGGGGAGGTACTTTCTATGCCATAGAATCATAGAATGGTTTGGGTTGGAAGGGACCTCAAAGATCATCCAGTTCCAAACCCCTGCCACAAAAGAAACTTTGGTTTTAAAACACACAGTTGTCAATTTTCATCATTGATACTAACACGAAGAGCAAAATAAACAGCATTTTTAAAGAAAAGCTGCCAAAAGCCAGACAACATTCATTGTTTTTCCGGCAAGAAACACATGCGAGGATGACACTATAAACACAAAACTGGCTTTGAAAAACTGTCACTTCTCCTAAAAATTCATTTTCTGTTAAATAGCTGTTTCTCTGCTAAGAGAGAAATATTACAAGCCCAGCTATGAACCCCTTTGATGGAAGAAACCTGCATCAATCCTCATTAGCTGCATCTTAAAAGATTTCAAGCCTTCCTGCTGGAGCTGAGAAGCATTAGTGAGGGATAAGCGTTTGCTGTAAGTGTAAGGAAAAAGAAGGTCTTATAGGACCAAGAAGCACAAGACTGTCTGGTTTTGGGTGCATTTACCTTGCTAAAATGAATGTCCTTGGGCAAAGCAACCCCAAAAAAGGATGTGTGACAAAGCCTGGGGCTGCCACCCTAGACTGGAGAGGTCCAGCCAGGGCTGTGAAGACCCATAGAGACACGGCCCAGCCATAGAATCATAGAACGGTTTGGGTTGAAAAGGAACTTAAAGATCACCCAGTTCCAACCCTGCTTCCATGGGCAGGGACACCTCCCACCAGACCAGGCTGCTCCCCATGCTCTTGCCATTTTTTTCAGCGTTAGCATCATTTTGCATGGCTGTTTCTAGCGGTGCCTCCTGGAAGCACGGGGCTGGGTGCGAATCCAGGTTGTCGCTATTGTTTCATTCAGCCTCTTTATTGCAATCACCCATCAACGGGACAAAAAATAACCCTGAAACCCCTTTGATCAGTTCAGATGTCAGAAAAACTTCAAAAAACAATTCCAGTGACTTGAGGTTTGGTTCCTACCTTACAGTTTCTAAGCTGATTTTGTGATGAAGATTTAGATTGGACATTAGGAAGAAATTCTTCACGCTGGGGGTGGGGAGGCCCTGGCCCAGGGTGCCCAGAGCAGTGGTGGCTGCCCCATCCCTGGAGGTGTTCCAGGCCAGGTTGGATGGGGCTTGGAGCCCCCTGATGCAGTGGGAGGTGTCCCTGCCCATGGCAGGGGATGGCACTGGGTGGGCTTTGATGTCCCTTCCAACCCAAACCATTCCATAACTACTCAAAATAAAGCTTCAGGCCACCTTCTAACAGAGTCACAATATGAACCAGCTGAGAAAACATCTATTTTGCTCAGATTGAGCCATGTGGGATCTGTTTTGGTTTCCTCAGAGCAGGAGTGTCTTCCATGGTTGGTGCCACTGGCAGAGCCGGCAGGTGACAAATCCTGCTAGGAAAGACCTGTGACTCGGGGTGTATTTTCAATTCCCAATAAATCAGTGCCAAGCACAGCTTCAGATGTTAATTGCCAGAGAGAAGCGGAGCAGTTTGGGCATAATAAGGCGGGGAGAGAAGTGTAGATCTGTGCCTTTAGCAGCATTTCTTATTTTAATTGCAACTTCTTGCATATTCACAGGGATGAACTTTGTAGCCCTCAACCCAAGCGTACATTCAACTGGAGTTTTATTAAGATGTTTCAAGCGATGCTCTAAGCAGAAAGCCCCAACTAAGTCATGGAAAGCCAACGCCAGAAATAGAAAGCTGTGCAATCTGCAACGTATAATAACTCTGCAGCCAGCCTGAAGCACATGCTGAAATAATCCCCAATTTAATTAACGCTGCTCTAATCCTTCAGTGAAAAGAGCAGCTCAGGATTTGTTTGGAAACATCATCCTGTGTAGAGTAATCACAGAATTATGGAACGGTTTGGATTGGAAGGGACCTTAAAGCCCATCCAGTTCCACCCCCCCCTGCCTTGGGCGGGGACATCTCCCACTGCACCAGGGGGCTCCAAGCCCCATCCAACCTGGCCTGGAACACCTCCAGGGATGGGGCAGCCACCACTGCTCTGGGCACCCTGGGCCAGGGCCTCCCCACCCTCACTGTGAAGAATTTCTTCCTAATATCTCATCTAAATCTTCCCCTTCCAGTTCAAAGCCGTTCCCCCTTGAACTGTCACTACAGTCCCTTGTGAAAAGCCCCTCCCCATCTTTCTTGGAACCCATTTCAGTCCTGGGAGGCTGCTCTAAGATTTCCCTGGAACCTTCTGCTCTTCAGGCTGAACATCCAAGTAAGCACAGAGCTGGGAGGTTTGGTGCCTCCCCAAACACTCTTTGTCCTTTGCCTCAGTTTCCCCATCTGTAAAACAGGAGCAATGTTGCTGCTTAACTCAGTGGGCTGGAAGAGTCACCCTTGGGTCTTCTACGCTCTATAAAGCGCAATTCAACACCGTTGTGCATCGCTGGGGTGCAAAGACAGGGACAGACTCCTTAAGGGGTATGGTCAGCATGAAGCACAACATCTGGAAGGAAGCAGAGGTGTTCATTCCATGAAGGGTACGTTGAGACCAGGTTTTCTTGTCTTCCTTGGGGAGGAAGATTTCCCCCAAGCAGAGGGGTTGCTGCAAGATACGCCCAGAAGACGCTGTGAGAGACGACGAGGTTCATCTCTACTTTTTACAGCATCCTTTGCTCAGTATCGCCATGGAGACGACGTGCATCTGAGCAAGCGCTCGCCCACCTCCCACCAGTTGCACCTTGAGTTGCTCTGGGTGTGCAAAACAGCATGGTCACATCCCCACTCCCACCAACGCCGTGCCCCCCTAGACCCCTCCTGCATCCCTCCTGCATCCCCGCTGTGCAGCTCCCATGCAGCTGAGCAGCACATGGGACCTGGCCGGGTGTCCTCAGATCTCCTGAGCACGTCATGCTCGCCACCCCAGTGGGGCAGTCAGGAACCACAACAACCCAGCAGATGTGCCTCATGGTCCTGGACTTGGGGAAGTCAACTGCTGCTTCAACCAGACTAAATCAGTGCAGAAACTGAAACCCAATGCAAAACAGTCACATTTTTTTCCATGTCAAACAATTATAGATTAAAAAAACCCCCAAATTTCCATGGAAACGTAACTACAAGGAAGCAGGATGGGAAAGTCTACCATGAAAAAAATGTGGAATTATAAAGAAACCAGTTTAACACCAGCAAAACCAGTTTTGCTCCTCTGTGCATGCTCTCATTTCTGTGGAAGTGTCGTGTTTTGCTTCAGTTCAAGTTGCTTGGTAACAGGATGAAGCGAAGCTGAAAGAAGAGGATTCGCAACAGGGTTTGAGGAGGTTTGATTGCATCCGTTTGACAGGCGACCAAGTTGACGCAACTTTTCCTGCTAAGAAACAGTCGCTCAAAATGTGTCCTGTGTTATTTTGCTCTTGTGGGCTGTGCTTTGGCTGCTGTTTTGGGAGCAATCAGGGACTATGAATTTCCCCATGGATGAAAAATGAGATGTCTACCACCAGCTCTGGCAGCTGCTGGCAAAAGCACCACGCGTCCCACTCGAATGTGACTGGAGCGAGAGTCCTGGTGAGGCTGTGGAGAGCATGTGTCAACCCAGCCTGGCTGCTCCCCTGCATTTGAAGAGGGACAAATTCAATGTGCAGAAGCCAATGTGCAAGGATGGGCAGGGGATCGTGGAGCCTGTCCATCTGGCCAAGGTTTTGAGGGGTCCAGCTGCTCCTGAGAGCATGGCAGGATGTTGGTCCAATGGAATGGGGATGAGTTGATGCTGGAGAAGACAATGAAATCAGCTGGAGAAGAGCTCCTGGAGAAAAATCTCACTAACTGCTTTCCAGGAGGCGTGTGTTGAATTTAGGGTGGGGTTGATAGGATGGAAAGCCCTACCATCTACACATTACAGACCTATGTAGAGGACTGACGGAGACCATGCAGCCTGTTTTATTCTTAAGGACAGGTCCCTCAGCCTTGTCCCCTTTCTACTGGGAGCCCAAGGGGCAGGACACCACCTCCAGGACTGTTTTCCCTGTGTACCCCTCTGAGCACACCAAGGAATGCTGTCTTTTCTCTCCAATGTGATCTCCTTGCCTGGAGGGCTCACGAGCCGTGCCAGGGGCTCGTGGATGCTGCAGTGACGCTCTGGGGTCCCTGCTGCTGCTGGAGGACTCACAGCTGCTGACAGCATCAACACAAGCTTCAGGCAAACCCTATGCCCAGCTCTGGAGGCTTGAATCTATTTTCAGGTTTTCTCTGTCACCAAAGGAGCGAGGCAGGCAGCTCCACAACGTTCATCCCATCCCAGGGAGATGTCTCCAGCAGGATGAGTCATGTTCAAGGTGTTGCAACTTCCCTCCACTGAGCCAAGACAACTCCTTCATCTCCACAAGCAGCGATGATAGGATCAAACAGGCACAACCAAGCCCCAGTGGGAAATTCAGACGTTCCCTTTTCAGAGCTAAGGAACCAATAAAGGAAATGAGCTTCTCCATCTACAAACCCTACCCTGTAGCTATGAAATCAAACCTTGCTGCTTCAAAGCACTGCTGACAACCTGCAACAGGGACCTCACATTCCCCCGGTCCCCTCAAATAATCAGTGTCGGGATGAAATCAGGAGGAAAGGATGGTTTCCTGGCAGATCAACTCCTTCTTTCTCATGGAGGTGTGAAGTGATCTGAGACCCCCCAGACATTGCCCAGCAGCTGGACAACCCAGGCAGATCTTAGAGTATCTCAAGTTGGAAGGGACACGTAAGGATCAAAGCCAACTCCCTGCTCCTCCCAGGACTACCTAAAACTAAACCACATGACTAAGAGCATCGCCCAGATGCTCTTTGAACTCTGACAGGCTTGGTGCCACGACCACTGTTCCAGTAGCCCAGGTAGATGTGGCTCCAGCACATCAGTGAGGATTTTCAGGCTACCGGAGGCTTTAATGGTGATGGAGAGCAGGTGAAAAGCATCACAGAAGCACAGTGTGACAAGCTCCACCACAGCAAGTCATCACCTACTTCATGTGTGAGGTTAAAGATTTATTCTGGGAAAACAAAACCAAAAGCCAGGCACCTGAAAGAGCTACCAGCATGAAAGGCCACCAGCTTGCGTTAAATGCAAGCGAGGCAGTGGTATTCGGTACAGAGGTAAATCAATCCTTCCTCTTTATCTCTTGAGATGCTGTCAGAGCATGTCAGAGGGGGTTTTTTCCCCTTTTCGTTTTTAAAAATGAAAGAATACTTTGAAAAACCTCATCGCTTGCATCTGAAAGGGGTTGGCAGTCCAGCTTTCAGGGCTGCAACAGGAGAACGGAGCGCTGCTTCCCAGCCTCGACTGCCTCACCGAGGGGATGGGGGCACTGCCACCACCCAACTGTCACCACCAAACGACACTTCTTTGTTGGTTCCCCTTGCTTTGGTGAAGAACAACGGTGAGAAGGGATCTGCGCGAAAAGAGGAGAAGTAGGAGGAGGGAAAGGAGAAGGAGAAGGAGAAGGAGAAGGAAGAGGAGAAGGAGAAGGAGAAGAAGAAGGAGAAGGAGAAGGAGAAGGAGAAGGAGAAGGAGAAGGAGGAGGAGGAGAATAAGGAGGAGGAGGAGAAGGAGGAGGAGGAGAAGGAGGAGGAGGAGAAGAAGGAGGAGGAGAAGGAGGAGGAGAAGGAGAAGGAGAAGGAGAAGGAGAAGGAGAAGGAGAAGGAGAAGGAGGAGGAGGAGAATGAGGAGGAGGAGGAGAAGGAGGAGGAGGAGAAGGGGGAGGAGGAGGAGAAGGAGGAGGAGGAGAAGGAGGAGAAGGAGGAGAAGGAGAAGGAGGAGGAGGAGGAGGAGAAAGAGGAGGAGGAGGAGGAGAAAGAGGAGGAGGAGGAGGAGGAGGAGGAGAAGGAGAAAGAAGAGGAGAAGGAGGAGCAGAAGGAGAAGGAGAAGGAGAAGAAGGAAGAGGAGAAGGAGAAGGAGGAGAATGAGTAGGAGGAGGAGGAGAAAGAGAAGGAGAAGGAGAAGGAGAAGGAGAAAGAGGAGGAGAAGGAGAAGGAGAAGGAGAAGGAGAAGGAGAAGGAGAAGGAGGAGAAGGAGGAGGCGGAGAGTATAAAAGGGAGAGGGAAAGGGAAAAGGAAAGGGAAAGAAGAAAACCTGCCCACAGAGTCTGCAAGAGGGAGCTTTGGGAAGAGCAGACAACGCACTTCGCATCCTTCTCCCTCTTCCTGCGGCTGCAAAAGCAGCAGTGAAGCTGTCAGATCCCAAGAGCTGAGGGCACCGAGCTGGCTGACAATGGATGTTTTCACCTGGCACTGCTGGGATTTAACTGCCTTGAGATTCCGCTGGTGCAAACTGGGATGACACACATGGGTTATAAACCCCAAACCACAAGCTCCAGGATAAACGAGGCAACAACCACACCTAGCTGGGACCCAGACCTTTCCTACCAGCAATTTATTACTTAATCTCCCACTAAGCATTTATTTGAGCACCTCCTATTTAATTATCTGATCACAGTGCTGGAAGAGGCACAAGATGGGACACGATCAAGCTCCTTCACTACAAAAGGCAAGCCTGGAGTGGAGGTTTTTGTCTGCTCACTCCATTCCAAGCTGTCTGTAAAGCGCAGCCGCGATTCATTACTCACCAAGTAACAGAAGGTGTTATAACAAACTACATTAAGCATATCTGCTATTTTTAGTTAAGCATATTGCATTTGCATACTAAATCTGAGAGCCCATATGTCTCAATGTATATTATTAAAAAGCTTCTTACATAATATACGGGGCAGGAGAAACCGGCAGGTCTCCAGCAAGCTGAGCCTAGAGCTGTTAAAGCAGTTTTGCTGGACAGCAAGGAGCCAGCAAATGAATATTTCAGTTCCTTGCTTCTCTCCTATTAAGCTTAAGCTTTAATCATTAAAGTGAGGAAACAAGTCTCTTGTAACCTGCTTTCCTGGGGGGGTCATGCCAGGGCAGGGAGGGTTGTGTTTGCCAGGTTCTTCTGCTGAGAGCTGGGGTTGTTCAGCCTGGAGAAGAGAAGGCTCTGGGGAGACCTCAGAGCAGCTCCCAGTACTGAAAGGGGCTCCAGGAAAGCTGGGGAGGGGCTTCTTCCAAGGGCCTGGAGTGACAGGATGAGGGGGAGCGGCTTTAAACTGGAAGGGGGGAGATTTAGATGAGACCTTAGGAAGAAATTCTTCACACTGAGGGTGGGGAGGCCCTGGCCCAGGTTGCCCAGAGCAGTGGTGGCTGCCCCATCCCTGGAGGTGTTCCCGGCCAGGTTGGATGGGGCTTGGAGCCCCCTGATCCAGTGGGAGGTGTCCCTGCCCATGGCAGGAGGTTGAAACTGGATGATATTTAAGGTCCCTTTCAACACAAACCAGTCTGTGATTCTTGGTGGGCAACGAAAATGTTTTCCCTTCCCTGCCTCAGCATCCTCTGGGAATCACACGTGGCAGGGAAGGGCGACAGCAGGACAGAAGACGGCCAGAAAATCAAGGTGATGGTCAGAGCCTCTCAAGCACCTCTTCTATCCCTGGAAGCTGCTGCCAGAAATATGGAGTGAGGCAGGGACAGATATTCCCTCCAGAGGGCGGAAATATTCCCTGCAGGCAGCGCTGGGGGTGCTGGACCCCTGGGCCACCCCATCTGTTGGCTTTTGCTTTCCTGTCCCTGCCACTGCAGGGGATAGAGATGCTTAGGACACGCATTAAAGGCATAGAAACGGTTCTCACACACCCCTCCCCCCTCCAGGAGCCTCTCTGCTTCCCCCAGAACATCTTTAAATATTAAACAGTGAAGGAGCTGCTGCTAATTTTGGCTGGTAGTGGAACCAGATGGAAGCAGATCTCCCAGCACTGAGGTCCTGGCTCTGCTGCTGCCCCTTTCGGGGAGGATGGGTGGAGAGAGGGGACCGAGATGCCTCAGAGCTCAGGGGTCCACCCAGACCTTGGCATTGTGAAAAGGGAGATGTCACCTCCATGTATTTGGTAGCGGAGTCAGGGGGACATAGTTACTCAACCTAAAGGTCCAAAGAAGTGCCAGGGAGATCTTCCAGCTCTGAGCAACACTGGACTCCAGGAAGCTCCTCTCTATCTTGTGAGACCCCACTTGGAGTCCGGTGTCCAGTTCTGGAATCCCCAACATAAGAAGGATAAGGAACTCCTGGAGCAGATCCAGAGGAGGCCACAGAGATGACCCGAGGGCTGGAGCACCTCTGCTTTGAGGACAGGCTGGGACAGTTGGGGACACTGGCCCCGGTTGCCCAGAGCAGTGGTGGCTGCCCCATCCCTGGAGGTGTTCCAGGCCAGGTTGGATGGGGCTTGGAACCCCCTGATCCAGTGGGAGGTGTCCCTGCCCATGGCAGGAGGTGGCACTGGATGGGCTTTGAGGTCCCTTCCAACCCAAACCATTCCATGATTCTATGAGGCCAACACCTCTCTGGGAAAGTCGGTCCCATATGAAGGCCTGATAGTCCTAAAGTGGGACAGAAGAAGGAGGCTGGGGTGGGTCACCATCCCAGTGGTTATCCTATCACTACCCTGACCTGCCATGAGAGCCTCCATGGGACTGCAAAGTCCATGCAGGTCATCAGCCTGAGCTGTGCCAGGTCCAGCTCCTCTGCAGACCCTGCGCTTAATTCTCCAGCCTGGAGGATGCTGTAGAGCTCACGCTGGTCCAACACTGCTGGCAGATAACCAGGCTTTCCTCCTTCTGACCTTTAATCCTGCAAGAACAAGACTTCCCAAGCGAGCCAAGCTCATGTTTCTCCATCACCCATGTGCTTTCCTCATTCTGCAGCCACTCCAATGAGTAACAACTTGTTACTATTGTCATAGAATCATGGAATGGTTTGGGTTGGAAGGGACCTCAAAGCCCATCCAGTGCCACCCCCTGCCATGGGCAGGGCCACCTCCCACTGGACCAGGCTGTTCAAAGGTCTCTGTCCAGGACACACTGCGCTAGGCTGAAGCACAGAAGTCCCCGCAGACAGGATGAGCACAGAACTGGTCCCATTTTCTTTCGTATCCTTTCAGAGAAAAGCAATTTCTCGCTGAATGGCAAAGTCTTTGGTGTTAGCTTGCAATTAAATAAAATCACTGCCGGTACAAGGGCATCCGAAGAGAGGCGACGGGCAGAGAGGTTTTCACCATTTCGAGAAACCTTGACTCCGTGCCCTGCCTGAATTGCACTGACAGCTGTAGTTATGTCTATTTAATTTGCATCGCCTATAAATGTCAGTGTTTTGAGTGATGTAATTTCAAAGCACTTTGGTGAACTCGGCAACTAAGTAAACACTTATTTTAATGGAAATGGATGCACCTCAGATGCAGTTTATGATTATGAAATGCCAGGAAACAGCCAGACTATCAGAGTGGCAGAAAAATCCCAAGTATTTTAGTTCCATTGGTGAGGGAGAATCTTCTGCTAAGGCACTTTTTCTCAGGCTTCAAAGCCTTGTCCAGTAAGAACCAAGATAGATCTGAAACCAAGAGGTGATTTTTCTAGAGGTGGAGGAAAAAGAAGGGAAAAATCACAGAATCACGGAACGGTTTGGGTTGGAAGGGACCTCAAAGCCCATCCAGTGACACCCCCTGCCATGGGCAGGGACACCTCCCACTGCATCAGGGGGCTCCAAGCCCCATCCAACCTGGCCTTGAACACCTCCAGGGATGGGGCAGCCACCACTGCTCTGGGCACCCTGGGCCAGGGCCTCCCCACCCTCAGCCTGAAGAATTTCTTCCTAATATCTAATCTAAATCATCCCCCTTCCAATTTAAAACATTGCTGCTCCCTTGCAGCATCTCCACACCAAAACTTTTCCAGCAGGAAAGCATTTCCCTTCTCTCTCCATGTCCCATCTTCAGCCCAAAGCGTCGCTGTTTCCTCGCAGCACCTCCAGCTTTCTTTGCACTCCCAAAGCCCCCAGAGCATCCCCCCAGCCCTGTCTCCCCCCAGTGCTGCACATGGAGGATGCTATATATAAAAATATTTGCACTGTTGTAGCGCGCCGCCCACGGTGAGGCCAGGGGGGCTGCAGGCAGCCTAATATTTTCCTTTGGTAAAAATAACTTGTGAAAATTACATCTAGCACGGCTTGGAGAGCTGCAATGAATTTTGCTGGACTGGGGGGAAATGGAAAATAATCAATCAATCCATACTAACCTGGAGATCTAAGTGGAAACCTGCACGCTGATACTGCAGGTGGCTTCTGAGCTTTTTGCAAGGCACTGGGAGAAAACAGCAGCACAAGAGACTGGGCAAGAGGTGAAATACGATGAGGGGATGGAGCTGGAGGCATAGCTGGACCCTGCTGAGATTTTGAGGAGATGAGGTGGGGTTTGCAAGAGTCATAGAATTGGTTGGAAAAGATCTTTGAGATCGAGTCCAACCGTACCTGACCACTACTAAACCACCCCTGAGCATCTCATCTACACGTCTGCGGGGATGGAGACTCCCCCACCTCCCTGGGCAGCCTCTGCCAGGGCCTGAGAACCCTGATGTCCGGTCTAAACCTGCCCTGGTGTCACTTGAGGCCATTTCCTCTCATCCTATCTCTTGTCACTTCAAGAAGAGCCCAGCCCCCACCTCCCCACCCCCTCCTTTCAGGCAGTTGTAGACAGCGATGAGGTCTCCCCTCAGCCTCCTCTTCTCCAGGACAAACAGCCCCAGGTCCCTCAGCTGCTCCTCACAACCCTTGTTCTCCAGCCCCTTCCCCAGCTCCGGTCCCTTCTCTGGACGCGCTCCAGCCCCTCAAGGTGCTTCTTGGAGTGAGGGGCCCAAAACTGAACCCAGGATTCGAGGTGCGGCCTCACCAGCACCGAGTGCAGGGGCACAAACGTCTGGCTCCTCATGGTCTGACCATCTCAAATTTGACCATGAAGTTATAGGTGGTCGCTAAGGTCCTTCCACAGCCTACAGGAAGGGATATGTGATTCTCAACCCCATCCTTTGAGGGCTGTTTGACTTATTTAGATGAGAAACCTCTTTTCAATGAGTAATGGAGGGTAGAATTGCTCCACTCCAGCTTTCAGATCTCGATCACTGCGTTCATCTCCCAAATCCACCTCTCAAGTGCCAACACAGAGAAGGAAATGAAGCCTGCAAGCAAGGGAACTCCAAGAGGGTCCAGTGGAACCTCATCCGAAATACTGTCATTGGCTGTGATCACTGGAGCCCAATCGGTGGAGACAGAGAAACGACCACGCCAAAGCTGCTGGGATGGGGAGAGGAGCGGGGAACCTGGGATTTGGGAGGAGTCCAACACAGCTTGGGTTGTGTATCGTCTGGCGAGAGGAAGGCTAGAAATCCTCTATAAATACATCAAAGGCAAACACCCGAAGGGAGCAGAACGTTTCGACTGGCAGGAAAATATTTGTAAAAAAAAAAAACAAAACAAAAATAAAAATCCAAACTAGGAGAAGCTGATGGGGAATTCCAAAGGTCTGGAGGCAACGGCACAGGACCGCGTGGAGAGCGCAATGGCAGCACGGACCGCTTCAACGCCACATTGCGGCAATGAAGCCAGGATACGAGCGTCTCTCCTTCGAGGAGAAGCCTTGCTCTTTCAAAGCCCAAAGGGATTTTGTCTGCAAAGGCTTCCAGGCAGTCCCACAGGTTGCTCCCAGGCTGAACTGTCCGTGATGAAAGGCTGAGGTCCTCCATCATCCTGGTGGGCACCATGCGTGGCTGGGCCTCCTCTACACCCACTTTTGCATCCAGGAAGCGAAAGCATCGGGGAGCCGGGTGTGGGAACAAACCACCAGGGGAAAGAAGATGCAAAGACTGCCTTCTGCATCTCCCCACTTGTACCCGGCCCCTAAGACTTGCGTACTAATGCCTGACGGACCACAACTCCAACCCCAAGGAGATCTCATTTCTCTCTGTAAAAGGGTCCCTGTGCCCGAGGGACCAACTCAGCACCCTCACAGCAACAGCCCTGGGCTCACACACAGCCCTGCGTGCCAACAGCCCACCCTGGGGCAGTAAAATGACCACATCCAGCTCCCAAAGCCTTCGTCCACTCCTGTCCTAAGCCCAGCTCTGCTCTCTTGGCCGTATCAGCGCGAGATGGAGCCAAGAGCCAGAGATGCAAGTGCTCTTGCTTTTATGAGTTCAATACTAACTTCTGTCACAGCAATAATGCTTAATTATTGCTTTTTATTATTGAAATATTTATGGAAGCCCACGCAATGTTACCCAAACAATCCCTGAGACCTTTATTACTGTTCTAGAAATAAATACCTGCACTGAAGGGCATTACGATGAGATACTGAAGATGAATTGTTCCTGGCTCTGGGGATGGAATATAACAAACTGCTGGGTAATGTAAAATTGTGTCAATTTTTCCCTTGGGAATGGGCTCAGACGAGAGCTGAGAGCCTCAGAAATGCATCTCAGCCAGGACATCACTGAAACAAACAGGATTTAGAATCGTGGAATGGTTTGGGTTGAAGGGACCTCAAAGCCCACCCAGTGACACCCCCTGCCATGGGCAGGGACACCTCCCACTGCATCAGGGGGCTCCAAGCCCCATCCAACCTGGCCTGGAACACCTCCAGGGATGGGGCAGCCACCACTGCTCTGGGCACCCTGGGCCAGGGCCTCCCCACCCTCAGCGTGAAGAATTTCTTCCCAATGTCTCATCTAAATCTCCCCCCTCCCAGTTTAAAGCCGTTCCCCCTCATCCTGTCACTCCAGACTCTTGGAAAAAGCCCCTCCCCAGCTTTCCTGCAGCCCCTTTCAGCACTGGAGGCTGCTCTAAGGTCTCCCCAGAGCCTTCTCCTCTCCAGGCTGAGCAACCTCAAAAATCCTCGTAGCAGAGGGGCTCCATTTGCCATTCCCCCCAGAATAGGCTCTGACAATCCTTGTGCTGTGGCCACATCACGGAGCTGCTTCAGTCGTAGCCTGGAATTAGATGGGAGTGAAGTCTCCATGACCTGGATATCTTGGAAGAGGTTGGTGAAGCGATGGAGAGAGACCACCAGTGAAACAGCTTGGATCATGTGGAGCAAACTGGGGGGACCTGCTGCTCCCCCCACCAGGACCAGACTGAACCTTCATGGCAGATGCTGAAATGCTACAAAAAAAATTAATCTGGGCAGGATTCTGGATGCCTGAAGAGCCATCACCTGCTGCACAGCTCCAGGGTGCTCAGAACCGGTGGAAAAAGGATTTCGTGCCAGAAAGCGAAGCTTCAAAAATAACATTCCTGCAAGCCGATGGCCTCGTGCCCTGGACAAAAGGTGACCAGATCAGAAGGAAAAGGCTCCTCCATGAATCCTTTGCTGACTTTGGCCTTTGCCCATAGAGCAAACGACTTTTGCCTCCAGCTGCCTTGCATGTTTGGGGAGGTACCCGGGGCTTCTGAACAGCAGAAACCTCTCTCACATCCCTGTTTCTGAAGACACTTTGCTTTTTTCACCTTGACCTTCCACTGGAGGAAAAGAGACTTTTCCTTTTATAATATCTGTGTCTGCGTGAAGGCAACGGCAATCACTTCCCTGCTACAAAATATTTGAGTTAACGGCATCGCGTAGTATAAGTTGTCACTTGGCCAAACTCCGCAGATGGCTTTTCCCGCTCTTAATCTTTCTAAGCTTCTCCTTAAATAGTAGTAGCGGTAGCAATAACCACAACAAAAATATTAGAACAGCCACAGTTTGCTCTTCTAACCAGTGTTTGGAAGCAAAGCATCCATCGGTGGTGGCAGCACGCCAAAACCCACCCTACATAGCCCCAAATGCTGCTTTTTTTCCCCAGGCAGTGGTGCTTCTGCAACCATGCGGCTCTAAACCAGCTCAGTTTTTATCATTACATGGCTTTGCAATCTCACTCTGCTGTCACTGAGCACGAAAGTCATCCAGCCCCATCAACAGGCACGACCTGGCACACCTCGTCTTGCAAAAATTAGAGAGTGGTCGTCAAAGCTTTAGAAACCTGTCCTGAAGAAGCAGAAGAAAAGTGTCAACGTGTCAGCAGCACAGGTCACCAGTAACAACCCAGACATCACCCTACAGGGCAGGCAGGACCAGCCAGGGTGTCCACAGGTGCCAAGTGATGTGTCTTGACAGCTGGAAGAGCCCTGGTGAGACCACCATAGAATCATAGAATCACAGAATCCTAAGGTTGGAAGAGACCTCCAAGATCATCAAGTCCAACCGCACCTGTCTCCCCACTAAACCCTGTCCCTAAGGAACTCAGCCACCCGTCTGTTAAACATCTCCAGGGATGGGGACTCCACCCCCTCCCTGGGCAGCTGTGCCAACCCCTGACCACCCTTTCAGTGAAGAAATTCTTCCCAATGTCCAGTTTAAACCTCCCCTGGCACAACTTGTGGCTATTTCCTCTCATCCCATCGCTGTCACTTGCGAGAAGAGCCCAGCCCCCACCCCGTCACAGCCTCCTTTCAGGCCGTTGTAGATAGGGATGAGGTCTCCCCTCAGCCTCCTCTTCTCTAAGCGAAACAACCCTAAATCCCTCAGTCTCTCCTCACAGGACTTGTTCTCCAGCCCCTCCCCAGCCTCGTTGCCCTTCTCTGGCAGCTCCAGCCCCTCAAGGTCCTTCTTGGAGTGAGGGGACCAAACCCAACCTCCTGCCTCAGGGCTGCATCACAGCAGTCCCAGCCTCCTTTGATGTGCTATCATCTGTCTCCACTCAAGATGGGTTTCCCTCACTTCATTATGGGTACACGAGGAGGAGAACACGTCTTTCCAGGGCTTCACGCGGCCTCCTACAAACCATCAGTCCATGCAGCTGCCCACCCAACAAGCCTTGTCCTACTCTTTCTCTCCAGCTTAGTCTTTCCAATACACAAAGACTGTTGGGCTCTACTCAAGCTGCTCAGCGCAAGTCAAACACTTCCAGAACATCTACAGGAGGAATAAACCCCTTGCACTGCCACCTTCAGCACAGCCTTTCACCCTGCGGGGACTACAGCAATTTGCCTTAAGGAGCACCTGGGAGGTCTCAAATGTCAACCGGAGCCCGTGTCGCTACGGGCTGGACAAAGTCAGAACAAAATGATGATCCCTGCACCAAGGAGATTAATACAATTAAATTTAATTAGCTCTTGCAAAAGACTTTTATCTTCAAAGAGCTTTATAGCCACAAAATCTCCCACTGCCGCCGGGAGATTGATTAGCATGCGCAGAGCCCTTTGTCTTCCAGGAGGGAAATGAAGACACTTAGGAATGGTTTGGGTTGGAAGGGACCTCAAAGCCCATCCAGTGCCACCCCCTGCCATGGGCAGGGACACCTCCCACTGGGTCAGGGGGCTCCAAGCCCCATCCAACCTGGCCTGGAACACCTCCAGGGATGGGGCAGCCACCACTGCTCTGGGCACCCTGGGCCAGGGCCTCCCCACCCTCATCCTGAAGAATTTCTTCCCAATGTCTCATCTAAATCTCCCTCCTTCCAGTTTGAAGCTGTTCCCCCTCATCCTGTACAATCAGGATCAGAGCAGGGACAATGACCTGGATTATCTCCATCTAAAATCAGTGCATGCAGAGAGCATTCCAACACCTCACCAGGCACTGATGCCTCAGTGCTCAGAAGACAAAAGCAATAAAAATCAGATGTTTGCAGCCACCCTTTGTGCTCCTGGAGCAGCAAAGGCCGGGGCAGCAAAAAGCAGCCCCCAAACCTCGTCACTTGGGTGCGAACCACTGCGCAGCGGCCGACAGCCGCAGCATTGGCCGTTCCAGGCTTTTTCTTATGTCTCCTTACTGCCCGATGATTTCTCGCTGTATTGAGCGCTCGTATTTCGGCTACAGACATTTAACTTTACACATCAGCCACAAAGACTCGAATGAAAGCTGCGGCATGAAATGCATATTTAATTTTACTGCTGCACGATGTTGCTTTGTAACACGAATCCGTTGATTTTACGTGCCTTATCTCTGCCTTCCCAGCTTTCCCAAAGCCAGCTTCTAGTTTTTATTCCTTTAGTTTTGCTTTAAATGAACATTTCCTGCCTTTGGGTTGTTTTATTTTTTTTTTTGAAGGGAAGCTTTTGAAGCATCTCTGTCCCTTAAAGGATTTTTCTCATTAAGTCATTGATAGGTATTTACAGCCTTCAGTTTAATTATGTGACTGGGGGCATCTGAGCGTGCTTGCTAATACCAGTCCTACAGAGGCTAAAGCCTGGCAGTCACCGTAGCTCACACACCTTGCCAAGCACGAGCACAGGAACAGAGGCAGCTTTCCCAGCCACATCTTAACTGGTCTGTACACACGTGGGTCTGTACAGGGGATTGGGTGCTGGGAAAGGAGGAGAAGACATCCCTGCAGCAGACAGGCACCGGGATTTTCACACAATTATGGAATGGTTTGGGTTGGAAGGGACATCAAAGCCCAGCCAGTCCCACCCCCTGCCATGGAACCTCCCACTGGATCAGGGGGCTCCAAGCCCCATCCAACCTGGCCTTGAACACCTCCAGGGATGGGGCAGCCACCACTGCTCTGGGCACCCTGGGCCAGGGCCTCCCACCCTCATCATGAAGAATTTCTTCCTAATGCCTCACCTAAATCTTCCCCCTTCCAATTTAAAGCCGTTCCCCCCCATCCTGTCACTCCAGGCCCTTGGAAAAAGCCCCTCCCCAGCTTTCCTGGAGCCCCTTTCAGTACTGGAGGCTGCTCTAAGGTCTCCCCAGAGCCTTCTCTTCTCCAGACTGAACAACCCCAACTCTCTCAGCCTCCTCACAGCAGAGGGGCTCCAGTCCTTGGATCATCTCCGTGGCCTCCTCTAGGTCCATTCTAACAGTTCCATCTCCTTCTTATGTTACTTTGTTTTATTTTGGGTCTAATTCTGGGCATCTGACTACCAAACCAACACAAATTGGACCTAGAGGACCTTGCATGATGTACTGATTGCATCAGGATGGGCTGAAATGCATTCCTTGGACAAGCTTATGGCCAGGACCTCAGCATCAAGTGTGTCTTGGGGACCACAGGGGTTGACGGACAAAACTACCTCACTTGTGCTGCTCAGTGAAGAAATCCTTACAAAAAGGCCCCAGGTTTCACGTGTGTTTGATTACCAGCCGCCAAAGCTGTTGAAATGTAGTTCTTGATAGCCAAAAAATCCCACCAGTTTTGGGCTCAGAGATCCAAAAGCTTAAATATTGGCCACAAATGAACATTTTCCCCTATTTATTAAAAAAACACCCAACCATTTTATTTTAACACACATTTGAAATCTCCCCACTGAGTCTTCTCATTCCACAAGCTGTGTTGGATACCCAACATCGATCCCTAGTGCAATGCAAGCCTGGATCAGCCCCGGATAACTTCCTGGGTGCATGGAAACAGCAGTACCTGCTCCGTTGCAAGAGAGAAAAAACATCTTTTTCATGGACTCTCTCCAGCTCCATGATAACATCAAGAGGCCCCGGAGAGCAATCCACCACGAACAAGAATCTATCGGTTATGTGACAACCTTAACGACACAAACCCCCAAGTAACCTTTGAGCTCCAGTACTATCGATGAGTGTGCTCGAGCAAACATAATTAATTTTTAGTGGCAGCATAATTTTGTGGATGCTCTGGTTGTCAGGGGGTTGGTGGAAGGTGGAAATAACATTGACCTTTTCTCCCCGGGAAACCTGGATAATCGAATGAATTCTTGTCCTCATTAGGAAAAGGTCCAAGATGCAGCACATTTTATGTCTCCCTTTAGGTGACACCAACCGGCCTCCTAAAGGTCAGCCTGCCGCTTGATGAGTTGATCTGAGATCAGAATTTCCTATTGCAAAAAATAATGAGTTGTTCTGGCCTGAATCCCCGTGTTATTTACGCTTAAGGCCACTGTTGCTAATAGAATCCTAGAATGGTTTGAGTTGGAAGAGACTCCAAAGATCATCCAGTGCCACACCCTGCCATGGGCAGGGACACTTCCCACAAGACTGAGCTACTCAAGGATCCATCCAACCTGGCCTTGAACACCTCCAGGGATGGGGCAGCCACCACTGCTCTGGGTAACCTGGGCCAGGGCCTCCCCACCCTCAGCGTGAAGAATTTCTTCCCAATGTCCAATCTAAATCTTCCCCCTTCCGGTTTAAAGCCATTCCCCCTCATCCTGTCACTCCAGACCCTTGGAATAAGCCCCTCCCCAGCTTTCCTGGAGCCCCTTTCAGCACTGGAGGATGCTCCAAGGTCTCCCCAGAGCCTTCTCTTATTCATTCTGAACAACCCCAACTCTCTCAGCCTCCTCACAGCAGAGGGGCTCCAGCCCTTGGATCATCTCCGTGGCCTCCTCTGGACCCGTTCCAACAGTTCCATCTCCTTCTTATGTTGGGGATTCCAGAATTGGACATAGGGCTCCAGGTGGGGTCTCACAAGATTGGAGTAGAGTGCCATACATAGGTACCATTTATCTGCTTGGACATCCAGGTTTTCAGAAGGATGAGGCAACCCTGTATCACTGGGGTTTGGGGTGTTTTTCTACTGCCTTGGTTAATTACTGCTTCCTGGTAAAGCCAAACCTTCACATCATTTCAAATAAATCAGCGTTCTCCCTTTGCAGCACTGACTGCGGTTCAACAGAAGTCGTTCCGAGGTAGCATTTAATAGCTTATATTTAGCAAGAGGAGATTTATGCACACGAAGCTCTACTTCATTTTGCAGAAAGGGACGTAAGCAGCGAGGATAATTTGACTCTGTAAGGATGAGCTTGGTGTCATCCAACCAATTCCTGTCCTAGATCGATCTTCATCACTTTTATGGGCTCTCACTGCAGACTGTAATCTCACAGCCTTCTGGCACAGAGGTGTCTGTGCCGGGCTCCGCACACACCAGTTACCACCACTCAACCTTGCACTCTCACAAGCAGCCCATACATGAGGTGTGGTGATGGGGGATCTCAGGTTTACGGCTTTGTGTCCCATCTCTGCACTCCCTGATCCAGAGCCCCTCCCCAGCTTTCCTGGAGCCCCTTTCAGCACTGGAGGCTGCTCTAAGGTCTCCCTGGAGCCTTCCCTTCTCCAGGCTGAACAACCCCAACTCTCTCAGCCTCCTCACAGCAGAGGAGCTCCAGCCCTCGGATCATCTCCATGGCCTCCCCTGGACCTGTTCCAACATTTTTATGTTGGCGATTCCAGAACTGGACACAGGACTCCAGGTCAGAACACACCAGGAGCCAAGGGGGTTTGCAGCCACGACTCGGGGAAGCTCCAGCTGCCTCCTCCTCCACCACTTGAATCCAGATCTTTGTAAGCAAAAGGAGCCCTGGATTTGTAAGGAACCACCGCTAATCATATTAATATGCAGAAGTAAATGACAGTGAGTGCTTTGTGCCTCTCCACAGCTGGCAAATCAAGCGCTCCAAGGCTTGAGCTTCTTAATGCTCCGCACACAGAGGCTGCACAGCTGGAGACCAAGTGCTCGGGAGGCTTTGGGGAGGGGAGGGGGGGGATACTTGGCCCCTGAGCTAAACCCACTGTCTCTCCTTGCTGTAAAAAATCCTCACAATAAGATGCTGCAACACAGCAGGAAGAGCACTTTGCAGACCCACCACAGCAGCATGGAGACGCGGTTTAAATCTGTTTCGCCTGGCACAAAATCATAGCAGGCAGGGCAAGAAGGGGGGAATAAATTAAAGAAACCATGGAAATGCTCGCAATTCGTGCCCATATCAGTAAATTTTTGTGAGATGAATTTTCAGGGTTGTCAACGTTGGCCTCCAGAAACCTGTTCCTGGCCACGGTCACATTAGTCCACTGTGAGTCCTCTCCTCAGCGGCTCGGCTGCAGGATCCCAAAACATGTTTGGGCTTTTGTGAGCAACAAAGAGGAACAACCCTGGCTCGAGTCAAAAACATTGCATGTAGTACCATGGTGATGCTGCAAATCCCTTTGAATTGATGCCTGGAGCATCCCAGGCTTTGGACAGGTCCTGGAGATGCTCCTCTACGGATCTACAAACTGAAAGCAGGCAGTAGATCCCTCAACACAGCCCTGATAATGGGAGGCCACAAGGATGTTCCAAGAACTGGAGCACTCCCCATACGAGGACAGGCTGGGAAAGTTGGGGTTGTTCAGCCTGTAGAAGGGAAGGCTTCAGGGAGACCTTAGAGCAGCTCCCAGTACTGAAAGGGGCTTCAGGAAAGCTGGGGAGGGGCTTTTTCCAAGGGCCTGGAGTGACAGGATGAGGGGGAACGGCTTTAAATTGGAAGGGAGAAGATTTAGATTAGAAAGAAATTCTTCACGCTGAGGGTGGGGACTCCCTGGCCCAGGGTGCCCAGAGCAGTGGTGGCTTCCCCATCCCTGGAGGTGTTCAAGGCCAGGCTGGATGGGGCTTGGAGCCCCCTGACCCAGTGGGAGGTGTCCCTGCCCATGGCAGGGGGTGGCACTGGATGGGCTTTGAGGTCCCTTCCAACCCAACCCATTCCATGATTCCATGATTAACTTATTATTTGTCAGAAAAAAAGCCACCAGAGAGACACCTTCTCTAAAATACGACCCATCTCAAGCTGTGCAGAAAATAAAGCCATGAGGGTCGTGCAGGGGTTGGCATGATGTCCCAGGGCATATCTCTGCTCTGCAAGCATCCCACCATGATCTGGTCCCTAAGGAGATGCAGCTGGAGGCAGATGAGGGTCAAGGAGGATCCAAACAACCCTTCCCAGAAAAGCCAGCAGCTGTAAACAAATCCGAGCTAACTTCTAGAGCATCAGGGCTCGCACGAAGATCCCGGTTCAAAATCAACACCACGCTAATTCAATTTACCTAAATTCAATTTGCAAATGGAAAGAGATCAGCGGAATTAAGGCAGCTTTAATGAGGAAGAAAAGCAGCAGCATGGAAATTCAATGCCACCGAAACCACCTGCACCTCTGGCTAATTGGGATTAATGCTACAGACACGCCTCAGCTCCCCCAACAGCGAAGCCCAGAGGGAGGGCAAGCATCGAGCACCTCGGACACTGCCGCGGTTGGTCCCCGAGGTCCCACCACACGCTGTCGGCTCTTCACGGAATAACAGAGTCGCTTGGTTGGAAAAGACCTTTAAGATCATCAAGTCCAACCATCGATCCAGCCCTGGTAAGTCCATCACATCCATCCATCACATCCCCAAGTACAACATCTACTCATCTTCTAACCACGGATGGTGACTCCAGCACCACCCTGGGCAGCCTCTTCCAATGCTTGACAACCCTTTCAGTAAAGAAATTCCTCCCAATCCAAGATAAACCTCCCCTATTGCATCTTGAGGTCGCTTCCACTTGTCCTGTCACTGGCTACCAGGGAGAAGTGCCCAGCACCCACCTCCCCACCCCCTCCTTTCAGGCAGTTGTAGACAGCGATGAGGTCTCCCCTCAGCCTCCTCTTCTCCAGGACAAACAGCCCCAGGTCCCTCAGCTGCTCCTCACAACCCTTGTTCTCCAGCCCCTTCCCCAGCTCCGGTCCCTTCTCTGGACGCGCTCCAGCCCCTCACCTTTTCCCCAAGCCATAATCCACTGGGAGAGTGGCTTTCTCCAGCCACCAACAGATGGTTTACCACAACATCCATCATTTGATGGCAGGGGTTTGTACCCACCGCTCCATAAGGGCGTGGAAAAATCCTGCTGGGAAGTTAAAAACAAATTTTCATCCAAATGGATTGGACATGTAGGAAACAGACTTGAGATCTTCCTCTGAGCGACCCAGATCAAAAGTCTTGCTCGTAGCCCATGTTTTTTATCTAGTTAAATAATAACAGCCCATAATACTATGTGATAGTCTCCTAAGTGGATTGAAGCCTCGAGCTTTATAGATTTCACACTTCTTAGAGCAATTTTATAGCATGTTTCTCATCCCCATTTTTTTTTTATTCAGCGTGTTACTTGATTAATTGGTATGAAATGTTCATCTTTATCCAACAATTCCTGAAACACAAGCACAGAACTCCTCGATTGTATTTCTTATTTACAGCCCTGTAGCCAGAGTGATTTCCAATTTACTGCGCTGCTATATTAGGTCAATATATAACACCTCAGGCCACTCCAGAAAGATTAACCAGAAGTGGATTCTCTTTCCAATCAAATAGTCACCGCTATAAATTAGAATTTCTTGTATAATATTTGATCGTATTCCTGCCACTTTCATAGAACCATGGAATGGGTTGGGTTGGAAGGGACCTCAAAGCCCACCCAGTGCCACCCCCTGCCATGGGCAGGGACACCTCCCACTACATCAGGGGGCTCCAAGCCCCATCCAACCTGGCCTGGAACACCTCCAGGGATGGGGCAGCCACCACTGCTCTGGGCAACCTGGGCCAGGGCCTCCCCACCTTCATCCTGAAGAATTTCATCCTCATGTCCAATTTCAGTCTTCCCTCTTCCAATTTAAAGCCGTTCCCCCTCATCCTGTACAATCAGGAACAGAGCAGGGACAATGACCTGGATTATCTCCATCTAAAATCAGTGCATGCAGAGAGCATTCCAACACCTCACCAGGCACTGATGCCTCAGTGCTCAGAAGACAAAAGCAATAAAAATCAGATGTTTGCAGCCACCCTTTGTGCTCCTGGAGCAGCAAAAGCCGAGGTAGCAAAAAGCAGCCCCAAACCTCGTCACTTGGGTGCGAACCACTGCGCAGCGGCCGACAGCCGCAGCATTGGCCGTTCCAGGCTTTTTCTTATGCCAGGGCCTCCCCACCCTCAGCGTGAAGAATTTCTTCCTAATGTCTAATTTAAATCTTCCCCCTCCCAGTTTGAAGCCGTTCCCCCTCATCCTGTCACTCCAGGCCCTTGGAAAAAGCCCCTCCCCAGCTTTCCTGGAGCCCCTTTCAGCACTGGGAGCTGCTCTAAGATCTCCCCAGAGCCTTCTCCTCTCCAGGCTGAACAACCCCAATGCTCCAAGCCTGTGCTCACAGCAGAGCAGCTCCAGTGCTATCAAGAGTGATAAAACAAGCCCCCCCATCCCCATCACTCCCTGACGCTCAGTCTCATGAGATCACAGAATCATAGAATCACTTGGGTGGAAAAGCCCTTTGAGATCATCAAGTCCAACCATCCCTGTCCACTACTGAACCAGTCCTGAGCACCTCATCTACCTGGTTTTTAAACCCCTCCAGGGATGGGGACTCCACCGCCTCCCTGTGGATGTGTAACAGATGAATTTTGAAGACTCTGTGCCAAATGTACGAGTGGCTGCAGCTTCCACCTACGACACTCCAAATCTGCCGTTTGCTGTTTCCTCCTTGATTACTGAAAAGAGTTTTCCTTTGTATAAATTATTTGCATCTTTCATTCCCCCATGGAGGACGGCGAGTTCTATTGCATCGCAATTCCTGCTTGGAATATTTAAGGTTTTCTTTAAAGCACAAAGGCAATGTGAAGAGTTCAGCCAGAAATTATTTTCCCACTCTTTTCATGTCCAGCACACTCACGGTTAAAGTAAAATGCTAGAAAATAAAAATCCTAAAAATGTAAAATTCAAAATATGGAGATTTCCCGTTCTTTTTCTCTTTCATTGGCATTTTTTTTTCCAGGCGCCTCATGATTTTGACAGTCCTGACACAATATTTTTGCACACCCAAAGATGGCAAGGCTGCCTGATGCCGTGACATCCAGCTACAGTCAAAATACCCTTTTCTTTGCACTTGAAAAAATCAAGACTGAAGCAGTCTGTGTGCACTCGCGAGTCCAAAATTAGACTGCACATAAATTTAACATGTTCAAATAATGGGCTCGCATACGGAGACAAGAAAAAGGTATCTTTTTCTATCACATGCAGCTCGCTAGGCAAGATATTTCAGCTTCCCCAGATATTAATGGTTACTCGGTAAAGGTCTTTTTTAGAATGACAATACACTTCGTTTTGTTTGCCAAGTCAGTAACAATTAAATCACTTTTTGTATCACAAGCATATGTGGACGTGACACGGTGGCAGCAGCTCCTGGAGAAGCCCCATCCCAAGCTATGAACCAATATTTTCCTTCTTTGCTCCTTATCTGAATTGCAAAGAGTAGTTTATAAAAAGAAAGCAGAGATCCTGAGGCACGCGGCCAGCAGCAAAACGTGGATTGTTGGAGTCCCAACTATTTCCACGCGGGGCTGCGAAAGAGAACGAGCTTTAACGGCACCTCCAAATCTGGAGCAAAGACCGAAGGCAGCTGTGGGTCCACGTACAGAATGACACCGTTTGAACTTGACATTGATAAAATCAGCCCTGTGTCCAACAGAACCACAGGTGCCTTGTGCCACTCATGGTCTGACTGACCTGGGGGGGGCAGAAGGACAGGTCCAAAGTGGTGTCCTGCCCGTGGTTGGGATGGAGAGGCAGTGAACTGGAGGGTTCTTTGGGAAGCTGTTTTCTACGGGACGGACTCTTGAAGGAAGTATGAGCCAAGGCCACCACAATGGGCCAGAGAAATGCTGTCTACAACTACCCACAAGGAGGTTGTAGCGAGGTGGGTCTTGATCTCTTCTCCCAAGTAACAAGGGATAGAATGAGAGGAAATGGCCTCAAGACGCGCTAGGGGAGAGTTAGATTGGACATCAGGAAAGGTTTCGTCACTGAAAGGGCTCTCAGGCCCTGGCAGAGGCTGCACAGGGAGGTGGTGGAGTCTCCATCCCTGGAGGGGTTGAAAAGCTGGGTAGATGAGGTGCCCAGGGATGATTTAGTAGTGGGCAGGTACAGTTGGACTCAATGATCTCAAAGGTCTTTTCCAATCAAGCAATTCTATGATTCTATGATTATTATTCCATGTGAGGAGCTCTCTGCAGTGATGGAAGCTGGTCCACCTTCAGCACCTGCGAAGCCCTAATGGGGTGTAAACACCACATCTGAAGCAGCAGCTTGGTGGGGACAGCTCCAGGCAGCTCTGGGAAAACTTGGATTAATATGGGACAACCAGCTGTGAAAGGAAATAGTTCGAGCAGCCACCTTTGAGGGACAATGTAGAAGTTGGAAACTCAAGAAAAAAGATCAAGTAACTCAACTACACAAAAATCATTGCCTGAGAGGCAACTAAACCAACAAGCAGCTGCTGGGTACTGGATGGCTACTGGGAAAACTGAGCAGCAAAACCAGTCTGTACAAATGTCCAAAGAGTTAAAGAGAAGGAGACAATGGAACTCAATTTATAACAGAGATAGGAACCCGTCGGG
Organism: Neomorphus geoffroyi; assembly: GCA_033558235.1. Classification (NCBI taxonomy): domain Eukaryota; kingdom Metazoa; phylum Chordata; class Aves; order Cuculiformes; family Neomorphidae; genus Neomorphus; species Neomorphus geoffroyi. The sequence goes on from JAUMJM010000037.1 coordinate 2,715,035, forward strand.
AAGAAACAACTCAACTCCTTCCACCTTGGAGGCATCTCCAGGGCTGGACCTCCTGTGCCTACACGTGGCTTTGGCACTGCAACACAAAGATCTCTCCCCTCATCCCTCTCCATAGCAAGGGCTGAAGTTCACTGCTAAGAGCTGGATGCCCTTGCCAAAGCCTTTCATGGGAGAGCCAAGTTTGTTCGGTCCCAGTGGTAGCAGCTGAGAAGATTTAATTCCAAACACATTTACGTTATTATGCAAATATTTGGAAATCATCAACTCCTTCACTTACCTACTAAGAGCTGAGTTAAGTGTTTCCATGGGAACAGCAACTATTAACCACTATAGTTAATATTTTCATTCTGGTAGTGTCCAGAGAGCTCAATGAAGATTGAAGACAGCTTGTACCAGGCGCTGTACGAATGCGGAGGATGAAAAAGTCTCTTGTTGAAAGGCAAAGATTAATGTTTTATGAGCTTCAAAGTCAAGTACCGCTTCTACCTGGACCTGTAAGCACATGGCCAAATTCGCTTGCAATGAGTCCAGGAGCCTCTCCCAGCCCATTTAAACTAATCAGAACCCCTGTTTATAGTTTTGCCTTGAATCCTCGAGCATTTCAGCATCAGATAGAGAACCTGGTGACTATCCCAGCACAATCCAGCTCTATAATATCAATCCAGTTCGAGGGATGTGGGAATCATAGTATCATACAGTCATGGACAGACAAAGCCCAGCCAGTGCCACCCCCTGCCAAGGGCAGGGACACCTCCCACTGCATCAGGGGTCTCCAAGCCCCATCCAACCTGGCCTGGAACACCTCCAGGGATGGGGCAGCCACCACTGCTCTTGGCACCCTGGGCCAGGGCCTCCCCACCCTCACAGGAAAACATTTCTTCCTAATGTCCAACCTAAATCTTCCCTCTTCCAATTTAAAGCTGTTCCCCCTCGTCCTGTCCCTCGTAAACATCCCTTCTTGTAAGAATCCCTCCCTATGCCTCTAGTTTGTAGCTGAGTACAAATTCAAGTTAAACACACACAAGATTTGCAGTGGTGAGGTCATGGGGGGGCAGGACATCATCAAGGGCATCTTGAAAATCAAATGGGTACATTGGCCCCTTCCACATGTTGTCAAAAGTCAAGTCTGGACTCAAAAGATGCTAAAAGCCACAAGATTTTTGAAAGACATGAATGCACTCGGGTTTCTTTTGCACCCTCCAGGTTTTAAGGCCACAGCCATGGCCAGGTTTCAAGCACCTTTGCCACATGCAGTGCCTGCAAGTTGTCTGAAGAGAGAGACCAGAGTAGAAGCTGCCATCTCACCCAACATCTGGATGACTGTGATGCTCACAGACATGGAGGTCCCAGACTGGAAACCTCTTCCCTACTGCCACAGGCCCTCCTGTCCAGCTTCCCTGCCAGAAGCCAAGGACAAGACCTGCTTGATGCTCCTCCCTCATCTTTTGGTGTAACACAAGGTCTGTGGCCCCACAGGGAACCTCAGAAGGGTCCAAAACCCAAAGAAGTTGAACATACAGAGCTTGTGGTGGGGTTGTCCAAGCCTGCTATATCTCCAAGCCATCCATGTGGTGGTTTCCTGCCCCTCCTGGGTTCCCCCAGGGCAGTCTGGAATCGGTAAAGCATCAGAGGTAGAAGATGCACTTCATCTTCCCACTCTGCATTGTGAACTTGTTTTGCCTTTCAAAGGACAAGACCTCAAACAAATGCAACGAGTCAGAAATGATTATTTCAAATCCCCATCTCCTCCCCCTCACCCGGGCCAGATCAGGCTGAGTACGAGACAAAAAGTGGAAGGCAAAGCTCTTTCTATAAAAGCCCGTGCAATTTTAAATGATTGACAGGACCGTGGGAATCTGTTTAAATCCTAAGAATCAAACACCACGGAAATAAATGTTAAGTTTTGAATGGATGCAACCAACTCTCTTCTGAGCTATTGAGGAGAAGTTTGGAGGGGTTCAAAGGGGCTCATTTGCACAGCATGATGGAGCAACAGAAAACCTGAAGTGAGATTTGCTCCTCTCCCTTTCCGGATACCCAAAAATAAAAACAATGTCATCCCGAAAGACTCCCACCATCACGCTCTGCCTTCCAACTGCCAGAGGAACAAAGAGGCTGGCAGTTTTTCCAATATTCCATACTTCCCATCCTGGACGTATCCCCATGGCAGGACCTCCTGTGTCTACACATGGCTTTGGCACCACAACACAAAGGTCGCACCCCGTGTCCACCTCCATCCCTCTATAGCAAGAGTTGAAGTTCATTGCTAAGAGCTGTTTCATTTAAGAAGTCAGTATGGATTCATGAAAACAGCAGCCACTGCTGCTGAAGAACGGATAAGGATTGCTCTACGTGGGTTGCTTTGGTGGCATGGGTCACTCCTCATGCTGTCCCCTGCCCAAGTCACCTTTCTTACAGATTCCACCTCCTGCCTGCTGGTTTTGAGGTTGAGTTCATTAAAAAACAGGCACCAGCATTACCAGCTACTTCCACTGCGGCATCTTAGTCAGGATGACTCCTCCTTGCAGGAGGCTGTGTTTCCACGTCCACTCTGAGCGTTGCCATCCCAACCCATGGGACGTGCAGGGCAGCAAACAGCCCCAACCTTTCTGGTCAGCGCTTTCTGCCCAGGACTAGAGGGCTGCAGTGCAGCACACTGGCTCTTCAGAAGAAGCTCAGTCTAGTTGAATTTGTTAGGGGATGGATGCCATCCCCTCCAAGGGCTCTGAGTACAATGAGCCAGGCCCTTGGTCCCCCCAGGCAGCAACAACCCACACAAAGACAACAATTAAGGCAATGAATATCTCCAAATTCCAAGGAGGAGGAAAACGCAGATAGCAGTTGGAGGTCCACCTTGAATGTGGACTCCCAAAAGTGGTTTTCTAGGTAGAAAGGACTTGCTGGAACATCTGAAGGAGACACCACACCTCTTGTCACCCACAGATGCCCATCCTAAGCCAGGTGATGACACTCCTGTTTCACATCCCAGATCGTCAGTGTCAAGACAACGAATTCCAGCACTCAGTGTTGAGCTGAACTATGGACATGTTGGTCCCAACTGGCAGCTGGAGACACCAAGAAGAAAAGCAAATTCCTTCCATACACACTGGGCTCCTCTTGTTTCCAAGAGCTCTTTGGTTTAGACATTGGTTGAGGAGGATGGGATGGTCTTTCCAGAAAAATCACCAGTAGATACTCATTTGCAGGAGGAAAAAGAAGGTCTTACCTGTTTCTCCCCATATTGGCAAATATTCATCCTGCTGTATGTCCAGCATGATTTCCAGTCCATTGCCTGTCCCACCCTTAACCGTGGTAAGAAGAGGCCGTCCTTCTTCTCCTGAGTTAAACATGTAGCATTTCCCATATTTTGTAAACACCTGTCAGGAGAGAAGAGAGAAATGATATAATATTTCCCGTATAATCAACACTTCTTCCCACCTGAACGTGGGCAGAGAGATGGGAAACAGCCAGGCGCCACAGCTCAAAGGGGAACGTCGGCAGCAAGATCTAATCTGGCTTAATCATTTAGCGTATTGTGTTCTCCTTACAGAAAATAAATGATGGAAGAGAGGAAGGGAAAGCCGTTTCAGAGCAGCAAACAAATGTCTTTAGCAGCTTGCCAGAGTCACATCATGTTAAGTCTCCAAGAAACACAAGGAGATGCTCTGTTTGAGCTCCTACTAAAATATAATGTGATTCCTCGGGTTCATGCAAGGAAACTCAATCCATCATGACTACGTGCTCATGGCTGCAGACCTAGAGGTGGACTCATCCCCAAAGGATGGAAACGCCAGCACTGAAGCCCACGCTTATTCCATGCTCAGCCAGCTGCTGAATATCAAACTCTGCAGGCACAGCTCACACCCACCGCCTTCCACCCAATGTGAACGATACCTGCGCTCTCCCGACACAAACCCACACAATACCCCATTAATTCCGCACTCTACCACTACCTGGCAAGTAACAAGAGTTAAAAACACTTGGGAAAAGGTTTCCCCCTTCACTTTTGCTCTTTTTCAGTCTCATTTTGGCTCATTTATTGAAAGAAACTCTGGCCTAGCCCAGATGGGGGTTTCCAGGCCACCACCAGCCCTGCAAAGCTGGGCTGACGTAGGTTTCCAAGTGGGGTGGGCACGGGTTTCCAAACTGGGGGATTGTGGGTTTCTGAGTTGTGGAGGGACACGGGTTTCCAAGTTGGGAACAAACATGGGTTTCCAGGTAGGGTGCTCTTGGTGGGGCAAGAAAAATGTGACATCTTTTGTCACAGTGGAACTGATGATCGTGGGCATTGACCAGCTTTCCACGAAACTGGGAGAACCTATTAAAGATGAAAACACAAGTCCCTGCTGTGCCTTGCACTGACAGAGCCGGGATGTGCAGAACTTCTTCCTAGAGTAAAAGAGGATAAAATAGCTCACAGTCATTTAGAAATGCCCAAACCATCACACATGGTGACATCTGAGAAGCACCAGCATGAAATGGGGACTGGGAGTCATCTCCGACTCACCCTGCTGCTTCACAGCTCCAGAAAGTCTGGGTTTTGCAATCAGTAAGCAACAAGCAAACACTGGTGATGAATATTCAGAGTGAAGGGAGCCCAACACCAAGCATCAGGCTGGCTGCAGTCCGGCAAGAAATCACCAGTCACAAATGAAGTCCCTGAGATCATATGACCCCAAGATGATTCATAAAACCAAACAGAAGTTGGAGTCACCGGCAATTTACTCCTCTCAAATATTGACGTACGGCTCATAATCACAGCATCAGGGAAGCAGGTGAAAAAAAGAGAAATCATAGAATTGGTAGAATGGTTTGGGTTGAAAATGACCTTAAAGTCCAACCAGTGCCACTCCCTGCCACGGGCAGGGACACCTCCCACTGCATCAGGGGGCTCCAAGCCCCATCCAACCTGGCCTGGAACACCTCCAGGGATGGGGCAGCCACCACTGCTCTGGGCACCCTGGGCCAGGGCCTCCCCACCCTCAGCATGAAGAATTTCTTCCTGATGTCCAATCTAAATCTTCCCCCTTTCAATTTAAAGCCGTTCCCCCTCATCCTGTCACTCCAGGCCCTTGGAAAAAGCCCCTCCCCAGCTTTCCTGGAGCCCCTTTCAGCACTGGAGGCTGCTCTGAGGTCTCCCCAGAGCCTTCTCCTCTCCAGGCTGAACAACCCCAACTCTCTCAGCCTCCTCACAGCAGAGGGGCTCCAGCCCTCGAATCATCTCCGTGGCCTCCTCTGGGCCTGTTCCAAAAGTTCCACCTCCTTCTTCTGTTGGGGATTCCAGAACTGGACAAAGGACTCCAGGTGGGGTCTCACAAGAGTTGGGTAGATGGGGAGAATCCTGTCCCTCGCCCTTTTGGCCAGGCTTCTTTGGATGCAGCGCAGGATAACATTCAAGTTTCAAACCTCCAATTCGAGAAATGAGGATGCAGAGAATACGAAGCATTAGCAGGAAAATAATATGCCCTTTAAAAAAGATTTTATATCCAAGTGAAAATCCCTTTTTAATACTTGACTGACCTATTAAACCATTCAAGCTGGAAAGATAAGCTAAACAACTGGAAGCCTGTGTTAGCAGCCGGGGCCCCATAGATGGCTTTTCCCAGATAGGTTTTGAAGGCAAAAGTCAAACATTTCTAATTAGGAGAGGTTGAAAATACAGCAAGGAGAGAATCTGCACTGGAGAGCATCATGGGAAAACAAGCAAGGTTGGATCCAGAGCAACATCAACACCGTAAATGCTGAATAAGGACTTAGATGCTGATGTACCCAGTGCAGTCTTTAGCCAAATAAATCCAGGCAATTTTATGTTCGGTTTCGTGGGGTTTTTTTTATTATTCAGCCCTTTGCAGCTGTAAAAATTTAAGTGCAAAACCTCCAGTTAGGGCATGTTTATCCAACAAATGAGATATAAAGTGACAGGGGCCCGAGGCTCGCTCAGCTGCACGGCTGGGACCCCACTGCCAGAGAAAGAAATCAAATCCTGCAACTGGGTCCTGCACTTTGGCAGCTCCAGGCTGGGGGAGGAGCGGCTGGAGAGCTGCCTGGAGGAGAAGGACCTGGGGGTGTTGGTTGACAGCGGCTGAACATGAGCCAGCAGTGGCCCAGGTGGCCAAGAAGGCCACCAGCCTCCTGGCTTGGCTCAGCCATGGGGTGGCAGCAGGGGCAGGGAAGGGATCGGCCCCTGCACTCGGTGCTGGTGAGGCCGCACCTCGAATCCTGGGTTCAGTTTTGGGCCCCTCACTCCAAGAAGGACCTTGAGGGGCTGGAGCGCGTCCAGAGAAGGGACCGGAGCTGGGGAAGGGGCTGGAGAACAAGGGTTGTGAGGAGCAGCTGAGGGACCTGGGGCTGTTTATCCTGGAGAAGAGGAGGCTGAGGGGAGACCTCATCCCTGTCTCCACCTGCCTGAAAGGAGGGGGTGGGGAGGTGGGGGCTGGGCTCTTCTCCCAGGTGACAGTGACAGGACAAGAGGAAGCGGCCTCAAAAGGATGCAACAGGAGAGGTTTAGGTTGGATATTGGGAGGAATTTCTTTACTGAAAGGGTTGTAAAGCATTGGCAGAGGCTGCGCAGGGAGGTGGTGGAGTCCCCATTCCTACAGGGGTTTAAAAGACGAGTAGATGTCACACTTGGGGACATGGTCTAGTGGTGGGCTTAGCAGGGCTGGATTGATGGTTGGACTCAATCTCAAAGGTCTTTTCTATCAAACCCATTCTATGATTCAGAAATCCATGTGCATTCATTTCAACTCAGATTAAATTCACTTGTGCAGCTCCTCACCTTCTCATCATTGCTGTGATTATTTAGGAGGATATAAGTTTTTCAGAGGAAAGAATTTTGGTTTCAGGCTCTTTCGAGCTTCCTGATAACAGGGAAGGATTCAGATCATTATCAGATCGCCAGGGTAAAAGGATAGAGCTGTTCTGAAAGGGCAACATCAGTGTCTCCTAACTGCAGCACTACCCCTGAGACAGTGAACATGAAGCAAAGCAGAATTATTTCATCCTGGTTTATTTGTCTTTGGGGAAAACAGCACTCCTTGCTGTTAGCAATGTTTTAACTCGCAATAAAAAGAAGGTCCAGCACCAGCCAGGAACAAAACCACAAACATGTACCTTGAGAATTACACACAAAAATGCCATTTTTTTCTCTGATGGATCACTCGTTACTTTTGAGAGCTCCTCTGAAAATGCCCGTTGGAGTAAAAAGGTAAACATGGTCAAAAATCTGTATTTAAGTGGCATAATGAGCACTTCTTTTAGCAATTCTTCTTTCAGGCCCATGTTCAGGGCAACAACGTTGGTGAAGTGGCTGGAAAACAAGTCTGGGGGAGCAGCTGAGGGACCCAGGGTGGTTTAGTCTGGAGAAAAAGAGGCTGAAGGGAGACCTCATCCCTGTCTACAACTGCCTGAAAGGAGGCTGTAGCAAGGGGTGTGTTGGTCTCTTCTCCCAAGGGACAGGCGGTAGGATGAGAGGAACTGGCCTCAAGTGGCACCAGGGGAGGCTCAGATTGGATATGGGGAGGAATTTCTTTACTGGGAGGGTGGAGAAGGCCTGGCAGAGGCTGCCCAGGGCAGTGGTGGAGTCTCCATCCCTAAAGGTGTTCAAAAACCATGTAGACGTGGCACTTTGTGACGCAGTGGTGTTGGGTTGATGGTTGGACTGGATGATCTTAGAGGTCTCTTCCAAACTTAATGCTTCTATGATTCTATTCTTTAGCAAATAAAGGGAGAAATATGTATCCTGTGAAATCAAAAAGCAGAGCACGGGTATCTCAAGCAAACCCCGCGTACCAAACAGAAGACATCATCATGAAAAGCTTTGAGACACCATTCTATATCCTGCCAGGTGTCAAACCAATAGGGCAAAAAAGACTGATATTCAAAATGCAAGCAAGCCTGACCAGAGTAATAGAGAAAAAAGGTACTTCACAGTTTATAACCAACACACACAGGACGAGCACATCTGCTGATAAATTATCCTTTCAATATGGACCCAAATGATGGTAAAAGCAAGTAATTTGAAGTCTGTAAATTACTTTTCTAAATCCAGACAAAGACGCAGGTTAGAGCTCACTGACAAGGCAAGATATTAGTTGTCAGATTAAGGTTCTAACCAGTGGAAAAGAGCAAATTGGCATCTTTCACAAGAATTTTCTCCACAATTGCGGTACAAAAATGTTCAGAGACACGTATCCTGTCAAGCCACGTCCAACAGCATCACGGACAACAGAGGAAAAAGAAAGATAAAGGCATTTTCCAGACTGGTCCAGAAAGAAACCATGAAGCTGAAAGGGCCTGGGGAGAACGGAGATGAGGTTGGGCAGGAAAGCACAAGAGATGATGCGAAAAGGATCCTGTTAAAAGGAAGGAAGACCTTAGTTCTGATATTTTTGGCACATAACTACCAGCTCTCCCATGGCACCTGCTGAGCCGACAGTGGCATCGAGCCATGTCATTATTTCACCTGAGGTGCAAGGAACAGCACGGTCCGGTGGGCTCCACGCAAGCACATCACGATGGTCCATTTGTTCACACCCTGGTGGGAAGCAGTGGTACATTATTTAAAATGAAATGATGGCTGCAAAGAGCAAATCGCAAAGGATGCCTACAATAAACAGGTTTCCGAAGCATCAAATCCCAAGAGGATCCCTATCAAAGGAGAACAAGGCTGCAACGACAGCTTGGTAAGGACGGAATTCAAACTTAACGGGCAGAAGGGACTTCATTCCAAACTGAAGTGCAGAAGGAAAGAAGGAATCAAGTCACTACCCCAGACAGAGGAGGACTCAAACCTCACCAGGACGTCCTCTTCATTGGAGAGGATTATGTATCTCAGTTCTATAAAAACACCAGCTGAACACAAAAACCTCACAGACTCAAAAGGGGACTTTGTGTTGAGTTTTGGGCCCCTCACTCCAAGAAGGACCTTGAGGGGCTGGAGCGCATCCAGAGAAGGGACCGAAGCTGGGGAAGGGGCTGGAGAACAAGGGTTGTGAGGAGCGGCTGAGGGACCTGGGGCTGTTTGTCCTGGAGAAGAGGAGGCTGAGGGGAGACCTCATCGCTGTCTACAACTGCCTGAAAGGAGGGGGTGGGGAGGTGGGGGCTGGGCTCTTCTCCCAGGTGACAGGGGATGGGATGAGAGGAAATGGCCTCAATTTGTGGCAGAGGAGGTAAAGTTTGGACATCAGGAAAAGTTTCATCACTGAAAGGGCTCTCAGGCCCTGGCAGAGGCTGCGCAGGGAGGTGGTGGGGTGCCCATCCTGGAGGGGTTTAAAAGCTGGGTAGATGAAGTGCTCAGAGGTGGTTTAGTAGTGGACAGGTACAGTTGGACACAATGATCTCCAAGGTCTTTTCCAACCAAAGGATTCTGTGTTTCTGTGAGTTGGTCAGTCAGCCTCAAGGGACTGTAAGGTGAGGCACGGCTCTTTCAAACATCAATGTAAGCCAGGAGGGAAAATACATATAGATGACAGACTTTGCTATCTTCTCCTCCTGAAAGAGCAGCCATGGATTTCTCTTTAAATTCACGTTTGTCTCGTGACATTGGACACCTGGAAGCATGTCAGACAAGCAAAATATTATCCACCTTTCATAGTGTCAGGTTTAATCTTGCAAGAGAGAAGAGTAATGTGGATGGAGCTCTGGAAAACAGAGCCGTAAAAGTTGTCAGAGATGTGTTTACAAGGATAGTGTTTTCATTTCAGCCTCCAAGACCATGATATCCCAGCGGGGCTTGTCAAGCAACTCTGCAAGGCAAAGCAAGGCAGGGAGAAGCTTTGCTGAAATCAGTTTGGTATCTGCCTGCACCTCTCTGGCCACCGCTGTCGCACGACTGTATGGGAGCCACAGGGAGGTCAGCGCTGGTTTTACAAAATGCTTTTAAATAAGAAGTTATCGAGGTGCTGGGTACCGCCTGAGGCTAAGAACCTCTTGTGATGGCGTTATTGCTTTCACAAAGTAGCAGCTGCCAGCATCCCAAATGCAAGAGTCTATGACGGTGGACAAGCAGCTACATTACAGATAACACTCCTAATCAGAGAATCACAGACTGGTTTGGGTTGGAAGGGACCTCAAAGCCCACCCAGTGCCACCCCCTGCCATGGGCAGGGACACCTCCCACTGCATCAGGGGGCTCCAAGCCCCATCCAACCTGGCCTTGAACACCTCCAGGGATGGGGCAGCCACCGCTGCTCTGGGCAACCTGGGCCAGGACCTCCCCACCCACACTGTGAAGAATTTCTTCCTGATGTCTAATACATCCATTTCCACCTTCAAAAACAGTTTTTGCCACTGAACAGGACTAGCTCTATCTTTAATTTCTTTATTTTATAGGATGGCATTAAACATCACCCAGTAACAATTCATACTCCTCTATTTTAGGGATGCTCCCTCCCTGGAGGTGTTCAAGGCCAGGGTGGATGGGTCCTTGAGCACCATGATCCAGTGGGGATGTCCCTGTCTACGGCAGCGTAGGTGGAACTGGATGAGCTTTAAGGTCCCTTCCAACCCAACCCATTCTATGATTCTACCCTTTGAGAAGAGTTAAACTCCAGCAGCTCTAATGTAAACCACACCGGACCCGCACATTTAATTCACTAAGAGATATTGTAATTTTTTTCTTATTTGTGCCATCAGCCACTCCCTGTAATGGCTCACTGGTGCAAGCATTTGTTGAACGGTGAGTACTTATGGAGGGTCCTTACAGCTGGCATAAATCACCTTCGCAGCGATCACTGCAATTTAGCACTGGTTGAGTGGGTATTTAAAAAGAAATATAGCACTAATATTCTGGCAGCAAATGAATAAACTCTAATGGGGAGGCTCCAAATATTTGAGAGTTATGTTGGTCCATAAACTAAGAGAACTGCTACCCTCTCTCTGATCCCCATCAAGCCCTAATTTCTTATGCACATAACAAACTGATGCAGGATGATACAAGAGGACCTCTGTCCCACCAGACTGTAATTTTTAGCTGTCAGAAACACTATCTGCATGGTCCCAAAAATGTTCTTTTCGCACATCAACACAAAATTACCCATGAACATCGCAATTTCCAAAGACTTGGTTTGAGGAACATCATCTCTGGTCCCTCAGTAACCCAACGCAGAACATCATCCTCCGTTTTTCACTGGTTTCTAAGGGGTCCTTGGGTGGTGGTGTCGTTTTTTGGGGGGTTTGTTTTTATGTTTAACAAAAGGTTTCTCAGCAGGTTGAGGTAGACCCCACCTGGAGTCCTGTGTCCAGTACTGGAATCCTCAACATAAGAAGGAGACGGAACTGTTGGAACAGATCCAGAGGAGGCCACGAAGATGATGTGAGGTCTGGAGAACCTCTGCTATGAGGACAGGCTGGGAGAGTTGGGGTTGTTCAACCTGGAGAAGAGAAGGCTCTGGGGAGACCTTAGAGCAGCCTCCCAGGACTGAAAGGGGCTCCAGGAAAGCTGGGGAGGGGTTTTTTCCAAGGGTCTGGAGTGACAGGATGAGCGGGAACAGCTTTAAATTGGAAGGGGGAAGATTTAGATTGGACATCGGGAAGAAATTCTTCACAATGAGGGTGGGGAGGCCCTGGCCCAGGGTGCCCAGAGCAGTGGTGGCTGCCCCATCCCTGGAGGTGTTCCAGGCCAGGTTGGATGGGGCTTGGAGCCCCCTGATGCAGTGGGAGGTGTCCCTGCCCATGGCAGGGGTGGCACTGGATGGGCTTTGAGGTCCCTTCCAACCCAAACCATTCTACCAGTTCTATGAAAATGAATGCCCCATCACAACTCTGAGGGCACTCCACAAGCACAAATATGCATTGCACACAGGTGAAATGAGGTCAGTTGTCCAAGACACCTGATGTTGGGACAATGATATCACCATACTCAGGAGGAAAGAGGTCAGAGAAGACAAAAAGCTGGACGATGCCTCCAGGAAGCAGCAGCAGATGGTATGGAAAGAAGAGAAAGGCAGATGACAGTGTACTGCATTCCTCCTTCGTGACCACCAAGGCTGTCCCACCACCAGTAGCAACGTGTGGGTGAGCTGTGCGCATCCCGGCAGTAGAAGCCCCCGAGCCTTTAAACAGGTGCCAGCCCACAGCTTGAGGGCCAGGATCCATTTAGATAGTAATTACAATCTGTCTTCCTGACTTCTCCCCACTGATTCATTTAATGAATTGTATTTCATTACCCTTGGGGCACTCCCTACCGAACGGCAGCAGAGCTCTGTCTGCAGCCCAGCAGCAGCTGCAGCTCTGGGGTTGACAATGGCAATATTTCTGCATGGTCCTGCCAAAAATACCTCGAGAGTGTAAATCAGGAGCCCAAGGATTGCCCCAGCATGCAGCCAAGTGAAGATACTCATGCAGGTGCTACGGAGCCTCAGCAAAGGGAACGTGGATAAAACAGAGGGATTTGAAATGGAGGAGTCTTACACAAATCACTGCAGGTATAGGAAAGGAGGACAGGCTGAGAGAGCTGGGGTTGCTCAGCCCGGAGAACAGGAGGCTCCAGGGAGACCTTAGAGCAGCCTCCAGTACTGAAAGAGGCTCCAGGAAAGCTGGGAGGGGCTTTTTCCAAGGGCCTGGAGTGACAGGATGAGGGGAAATGACTTTAAATTGGAAGGGAAAAGAATGAGATTAGAAATTAGGAAGAAATTCTTCATGCTGAGTGTGAGGAAGCCCTGGCCCAGGTTGCCCAGAGCCGTGGTGGCTGCCCCATCCCTGGAGGTGTTCCAGGCCAGGTTGGATGGGGCTTGGAGCCCCCTGATCCAGTGGGAGGTGTCCCTGCCCATGGCAGGGGGTGACACTGGATGTTTAAGGTCCTTTCCAATCCAAGCCATTGTATGATTCAGTCACAGAATTATAGAATCCTAAGGTTGGAAGATCATCGAGTCCAACCGTGCCTGTCTCCCCACCAAACCCTGTCCCTAAGGAACTCATCCGCCTGTCTTTTAAACCCCTCCAGGAATGGCAACTCCACCACCTCCCTGGGCAGCTGTGCCCATCCCTGACCACCCTTTCAGTGAAGACGATACTGCACTTCCAGGCACTTAGAGCTGCTCAAAAGTTAGCACAAAGCACTCTTGTTGAATTTTTTGTTATGTCTACATCATTTGGAAGACAGAACTTTCAAGAGGCTGCTTGCACGGTGTCTTTATTCTTCCATCCGTTGGCTGTACACACACCTCCCAGCAAGACCCCACTGCTTTCCAGAGCAGAAAATCCCAGCAAGCAAAGCTTGCTCACGCACGCCAAGCAATTCCCCATCACTCGGCATGCAAAACCACGTCCCATCACTTCTGCATGTGCCACCTGGACGGTGGTGCATCTCATCTCAAGGACACCCTTTGGGTGCATGGAGTAGGCAGGACAGGCAGCTGTCATGTTTCTCACCTCCTGTGGGGGAAACACAGCCTGTGGAGAGGTAAAACAGGGATATCGGCACTGCCTGACTCCCCAGGAGCGTGTGAGGACACCTGCACTCATGTCTGTGAGGTGCTCGGGAATTACGATAATCCGAGGAGCGCAGACATCGCAGCCGTATTTATACCATCCCGCGCCAAACGCAGAGAGTGGGAGTTTTGCTACAGATCGGAATGAGCCGAATCAGGCTCACAATTCAGTAAAGCACTTTCACTATCAACCAACTGCTACCTTGAAGAGCAAGGTGATCTCCAAGCTCACAGGAGGTGGCTACTGCCCTCATGGGGCAATCGGTGGACAAGAGCCAGCTCCGTGGTTGCTCCCAGGACGGAGCACATCTGATCCTGTCATACTTTGTCTCTCTCCTCCCCACTGCAGGGACCTGTTACGGTAATGCAGTATTTCATCATCGGGAGATATGACAAATCATAGAATCACTTCGTTGGAAAAGGCTTTTGAGATCATCGAGTCCAACCGTACCTGTCCACTACTGAACCTCATCTGCCCATCTTTTGAACCTCTCCAGGGATGGAGACTTCACCACCTCCCTGCGCAGCCTCTGCCAGGGCCTGAGAGCCCTTTCAGTGAAGAAATGTTTCCTGATGTCCAATCTGACCCTGCCCTGGGGCAACTTGAGGCCATTTCCTCTCGTCCCATCACTGTCACCAGGGAGAAGAGCCCAGCCCCCACCTCCCCACCCTGTCCTTTCAGGCAGTTGTAGACAGGGATGAGGTCTCCCCTCAGCCTCCTCTTCTCCAGGATAAACAGCCCCAGGTCCCTCAGCTGCTCCTCACAACCCTTGTTTTCCAGCCCTTTCCCCAGCTCCGGTCCCTTCTCTGGATGTGCTTCAGTCCCCCAATCGAATCTTTTTGCTCTTTATTCCCACTTAAAGCTGTGGATGCCCTGTTTTCTGGGCCGTATTTCAGCCACAAACACTCAGACAGAGGTGCAACTGCAGTTTTCCATCATCGCCATTGCCGAGGACATGACAAACTTAACTTTCTGATTCCAAGGTAAATTGGTACCAGCAGGAAGGGAAAAAAATATTCCTGGTTGTAAATGGGACAGATTGGATCTCAAAATCATTGAGTGGTAGTAAAGCAAGGATGATATGTTGGTATTTTTACAGTCACACTTTAGAGCAGAGCAGTGCTGGAGGAGAACACAGCACGTGGTATCACAGCCCAGCAGGGGCTGCACCCCAGCACCACGGTCCCCACCAAAGGTCACGCGCAGTGAGAGCTCCAGCACTGACAGCAGCGGGGCAGAGATGATGCTCCTGTCAAACCCACTTGACTCCCGCTGGGTTAATATAAATTTCTGATAACTTTCTATGTGGGACTGAATCAGATTTGGACTATGGAGAGCAATACAGACTGGAGGAACATGGGATTGGGAGCAGCCCTGAGGAGAAGGACTTGGGGGGCTGGGGGAGGAGAAGCTGAACATGAGCTGCAATGGGCGCTCCCAGCCCAGAGACCAACGGTGCCCTGGGCTGCACCCAAAGCAGCGCGGGCAGCAGGGGAGGGAGGGGATTCTGCCCCTCTGCTCCGCTCTGGGGAGACCCCACCTGGAGCCCTGGGTCCAGTTCTGGAATCCCCAACGTAAGAAGAAGACGGAACTGCTGGAACAGGTCCAGAGGAGGCCACGGAGATGATCCAAAGGCTGGAGCTCCTCTGATGTGAGGAGGCTGAGAGTTGGGGATGCTCAGCCTGGAGAGGAGAAGGCTCTGGGGAGACCTTAGAGCAGCTCCCAGTGCTGAAAGGGGCTCCAGGAAAACTGGGGAGGGGCTTTTTCCAAGGGCCTGGAGTGACAGGAAGAGGGGGAATGGCTTTAAATTGGAAGGGGGAGATTTAAATTAGACATTAGGAAGAAATTCTTCATGCTGAGGGTTTGGAGGCCCTGGCCCAGGTTGCCCAGAGCAGTGGTGGCTGCCCCATCCCTGGAGGTGTTTTGGCTGCAGCCCAGGGCACCGTTGGTTTCTGGGCTGGGAGCGCCCATTGCGGCTCCTGTCGAGCTTCTCCTCCCCCAGCACCCCAAGTCCTTCACCTCAGGGCGGCTCCCAATCACATCGTCCCCCAGCCTGTACTGAAACTGTGGATTGTCCCAACTCTCCACTGCCTGCTGCTTGGTGGAGACGAGACACAGACCTGACAGCCTGAACTGGAGACAAAACCCCAAGCTGTGGGAGGGAAGAAAATGTGCAATTAAACATTTGCTTGATGCACACCAGCCCTCAGCTCTCTGGAGCACCCTCAAGCCAGAGATCTGGTACCTGGAGATGAGCGTACATGAAAACGTAGCCAACGCAGCCCATTTCAGTACCTTTAGTTGCTTGCAGCTCATAATAACCTCAGAAGATATTCATAACCCAGGCAAGGAAATTACTTTGCTCAGCACACACAGCATGGTTTTAAAGTTGAAAAATATCCATTTAATTAGCTTGCCAAGTGTATATAGAGAGCTCTAGATCTATATATACATATGCATATCTCCACCAGAACCTGCCAGCCCCCGAAACGCGCTGCCTCTTCCAGCTTTAAGGCTGAGGTAAGGTTTCACCCCCACCCCCAAGACTCTTTTAGAACCAAGTGCCAAATTCTCAATCCAATCAACCATCCCCCATCCAAACCACATGGTTTGGTATCCAAGCACCTATAGAGAGACTACTCTTTTCAACCTAAGGGCAGAAGCACATTGTCTCTGGCCAACGCTGCACTGGAAGGGAGCAGCATTTGTCACACAAACTCCACCACCCCTCGGCGCCTGCTGCAGAGGCAGGAGATGGCAAAAATGTCAAGTTTTGAGAACCTGCACTCAAAACCAAATCATATTTTTATTTTCAGGCACGGCCTGGGACGTTGCTTGACAGCTCTGCTTGGGGCTCACTAGGATTTACTGCAACCTAAGGTCATAGCACGGCGACCAAAGCTGCTCTGAAGAAGCCCAGATACCACCAGTGGTGGGAGCATCCTCTAATCCATGTTTGAATGACCCTAAAAGCACAGGGCAAAGGCAACTGCGTAAAACAGGACGTGAGGGAATGGCAGGAAGATGCCAGGGGAGGGTTAGGTTGGACATGAGGAAAGGTTCTTCCCCCAGAGGGTGGTGGAGCACTGGAACAGCTCCCAGGGAAGCAGTCACAGCCTGACAATATTCCAGAAGGGTTTGGCCAACGCCCTCAGCCCCACGGTGTGAATGTTGGGGTGTCCTGTGCAGGGACAGGAGTTGGACTCAATGGTCCTTGTGGGTCGCTTCCAACTCTGGGCATTCTGTGATTCTGTGAAAACATCTCTACACCCGGCCTCTTGTTGCCTTTCACTTTAACTCCTGTGCAAGCAGCATACGCTGGTTCCTGTCCTCCTAACTAATATCACGCAACGCACCAGGGGAGATGGAAGTTGGATATTGGGAGGAATTTCTTTACTGAAAGGGTTGTCAAGCATTGGCAGAGGCTGCCCAGGGAGGTGGTTGAGTCACCATCCCTGGAGGGATTTAAAAGATGAGATGTCGTACTTGAGAACACGGTTTAGTGGCAGACTTAGCATGGCTGGATCGATGGTCAGACTCAATCATCTTAAAGGTCTTTTCCAACCAAAACCATTCTAGGATTCTATAAGCACCAGAAAAAACTTTCTCAAGGAGCAAATACCCACTAGGAAAAAATCCAAGACCCAAATCCCTAAACCCTCAGCATGTGCACTCCAGTCACGCCCTGAAATTACAGATATCATGACTCTCTTAACAACTTTCCCCTGTTCCTATTTTACGGTTCGCTTCGCAGGACTCAGCCTACAGTAATCACGAACAAAACTCAGCTCTAAAAATGTAAAAACCAGCTGTTCAGAAATGTAAAGGCTTTATTTTGTAATTAATTTGACACTAGCTACTAAAAGGCTCGGCTCTACAGCACTCTCAGCCAGCTCGCTGAATAAAGATTTTCTTTCTCTGCATTGTAAGGAATTTATTTGATGCAATTTCTATTGCTGATGATACCCAGCACATAAACGCACGCAGCTCTATTTACTTAGCGGCACCAATAAGAATTTAATAAATTCATCCAAGGTGCACTTTATAGAGACTTCGACACCGAACCTACCTATACAAAGGGTAGTTTAGGTTGAGCTATGCAATTCCTATACAGGAAATAGTAATATTTAATCTTTTCCTTGATGGTATTAATAATATTAATATTTTCATTGATGATAAAGGCAGTGAGATCAAGTGCACCTTGTGCAAGTTTGCAGATGACACCAAGTTGAGTGGGGCAGTTGTCAAACAGGACAGGATGACATCCAGATGGACCTGGACAGGCTGGAGAAATGGGGTTGTGTGAACTTCATGAGGTTCAACAAGGCCAAGGGCAAGGTTCTACACCTGGGTCGTGGCAATCTATGGTTTTAGTACAGGCTGGGGGACGATGTGATTGGGAGCCGCCCTGAGGAGAAGGACTTGGGGTGCTGGGGGAGGAGAAGCTCGACAGGAGCCGCAACGGGTGCTCCCAGCCCTGAAACCAACGGTGCCCTGGGCTGCACCCAAAGCAGCGCAGGCAGCAGGGGAGGGAGGGGATTCTGCCCCTCTGCTCCGCTCTGGGGAGACCCCACCTGGAGCCCTGGGTCCAGTTCTGGAATCCCCAACGTAAGAAGAAGACGGAACTGCTGGAACAGGTCCAGAGGAGGCCATGGAGATGATCCAAAGGCTGGAGCCCCTCTGCTGTGAGGAGGCTGAGAGTTGGGGATGCTCAGCCTGGAGAAGAGAAGGCTCTGGGGAGACCTTAGAGCAGCTCCCAGTGCTGAAAGGGGCTCCACGAAAGCTGGGGAGGGGCTTTTTCCAAGGATCTGTAATGGTAGTGAAGTTTTAACCTCACCACTGAAGTACATGGCAGCTTCGTGAAGGCTCTACACCTTTAATACCGTCAGGTTTCCTTCTTTTCCCCCTGATTTTACAACCCAGCAGCAGCCCTGAGGAATCCCTCGGCCGATGGTTGGACTTGACAACCTTCAAGGTCTTTTCCAACGAAAACCATTCTGTGATTCTATGAATATGAGCCAAAAGCAATTCCATAGAAACTGAATATTAGAGATGAAACCAAAACAGGAGCTCCCTTGACTCAACCTTGATTCAACCAGCAAGGAAATGCGTTGCATCCCTACCAAAAGCCATCTTCAGGGACCAGCAATTATTAGCCAATTAAAAGCAAAGCAGCATTAGGTCAGTGCAACCGTAGCTGCCTGAAATGCTAAAAGCTTCTGTAAAGCAACGTAATAACTTGGGTTATTATTCCCTCCACACCTTATGATTCTGTTAGTCACCACATCAGGTTATTTCCCTTTGCTCCTGGGCTACTCAGCTGCCCTGCAAAGCCGCGTTGTTCGCAACGCACGCTGTTACCCGCAAAGCAGTGGCTGACAGCTTGAAAGCTCGTTGTTGTTAACGAAATAATAGTGTAGAAGCAAATTACAAATTGCAAGGGCAACCGGCTGAGGCCACCCAAGCAAAGCTGAACTGGAAACCGAGCAGAATGAAACTGATCTCTCCAATCTTCTCCTTCTGCCCCGGCCAAACCCACAAAGAGCTGAAACTGCAATGGAAGCTGGGAAGTGAAGCATGGATTTCTCTGCTGAAGTTGAAGGCTCCACATTGGGGTTATTCCGTTCTTATTTGTTGATCTGCAGGACCTGACAGGGTGGAGATGGATTTTGTTAAGGCTTTTCATCCTGGACAGATGTCAAGGCTGAGCCCAGAGATGATCCTGACGTGAGATGTGGTGGCTGGTTGTGCCATGGTGGGAACTGTTGGCTTTCATCCCGGGATGTTCGGGATGCTCAGGAGGGCACCCAAGGAAGAAAGAAATTGGAGACATCTCAGGTTTTATTAGAAGCCAGGAAGGAAGGATGGCTCAAGAAGCCAATGCAAACTTATCTTCAATTTCTACACCACCAAAAGCAACAGGGTCAGCAAAACCAACATGGACAAGCCCATATTTTAGGGACATGATGCACATCAACTTCAAAGCCATCTCAGTTAAGCAGCTAAACTGACCTTTGCATGGAAATTACACATGTAATTTAATTTAACACTGGACACAACACAGACTCAGCTCAAGCAATGCAGCTTCTCCATTATTTCTTTTGCACTATTTTTTAAAACAAAACACCTGCTTTTGAGTATTAAAAAAAGGGAAAATAAAATGAAGGAGAACTCCAGTCAATAAGACAGAGACCTTCATTCCAAAGGACTCCAGCTGCCAGGTTCTGCCACAACCTAATAAAGTAAAAGCAAGATACAAGCAGAGAACAACTGCCTGGAGTTAATTTGGAGGGAATAAACCACATCCGTGCCATGAGCGTTGGCGGAGTGGAAGGTGATGTCAGAAGGGACGTGAGACACTGCCCTCTCTGGTGTAGACATGGAGGGCACTTTGCAGAGCAGCAAGCTGCAAAAGACTGCAAGAAGCCATAAATGCATCAAGTTTCTGAAGACTTCTATCTCAGCAGCCTGTAGGGTTGGGTGGTTTGGTCCCCAGGAATGGTTTTGAGTTGTATTTGACACCTCTGAATTGTCAGCTGTGGGATCAGTGATAGTTTGGACAAAATGCTGCCATCCCAGTCACTGGAGTTCGTGCTGGGCCATGGGAGTTTCTCAGTGGTCCATGACCATCTAGAAGATGAATGGCACTGGCCAAGATGGACCACTCTAGACTGGCCCATTCCCACCCAGGCTCTCGGCGATGCTGGGGACTGAAGCGCTCTGACAAGCTCCTTTGCTTGTGACCACAGCAAATCCCCCAGCACAAATCCACTCCATACTTGCGGATTTGAAAAAAAAAAGGTTATTACTTTGAAGACTTTCTGTAGAGAAGGGTTTATTTAGATTTCATTTTAATAGCTCGAGCCCTTAATGCCAGCCAGCGCTCGCTGCCAAAGGGCTGCGGCGGTGGCACCTCCACCTCCTCTGACCCGGGTGCCTTCCCTGTGCTGCTCTCTTTTATGTTGCTATTACATTACCTATCATTTCACAACATTTATGAGCTCAGATGGATCCCATTAGCTCATCAGCACTAACGGCCACCTGGTCTGTCTTATCCAGGTCAATGGATTTTAAGGAAAGTAGATTAATGTTTAAGGACCTTCAGGTCTAATAAGTGTTTTAATAATCCTCGTATACAAGTAGCGGATATAGAACCAGAGAATAGTTTGGTTGGAAAAGACCTTTGAGATCATTGAGTCCAACCATCCCTGTCCACTACTAAACCATCCCTGAGCACCTCATCTACCTGGCTTTTAAACCCCTCCAGGGATGGGGACTCCCCCACCTCCCTGTGCAGCCTCTGCCAGGGCCTGGGAATCTTCTCAGTGAAGAAACTTTTCCTGATGTCCAATCTGACCCTGCCCTGGGGCAACTTGAGGCCATTTCCTCTCATCCCATCACTGTCACCTGGGAGAAGAGCCCAGCCCCCACCTCCCCACCCCCTCCTTTCAGGCAGGTGTAGACAGCGATGAGGTCTCCCCTCAGCCTCCTCTTCTCCAGGACAAACAGCCCCAGGTCCCTCAGCCATCTCTCACAACCCTTGTTCTCCAGCCCCTTCCCCAGCTCCGTTGCTGCATGCGCTGGATCAAACAGTCCATCACCACCAGCTGCTCTCGGGATCCACCTCCCTGAGACTCCACTTTGCCCCACCGTGTGCAGATCCCTCTCGGCCAGCGCTCTCCCCTGCACCTGGTGGCCACATGAAATGAATCTTTTCACCCCGAAAGAAGGACTAGAAGCAAGAAAAACATGGGATACCCCCCTCCCCTGCCACGTAACATTTCTTCATGCTTTACACAACGTGAAGAGCGATGGGGGTTAGACAGCAAGAACACAATTAATCTCACTTAATGTTATTTACCATCAACATGCCAGGTACAACAACAGATGCTGCAAGGACACGAGGCTTCTGTTCCCTTCCACGTGCACCTTAGGAGAAGCTGAACTACATCTGCGTGGGTCTAACTCTGTTAACCCTGAGGGAAACCTGTGGCTCCGATGTCCTCTCTCTGCACGCTGCCAACACGCCAGGAGCAGCACTTTGCTTTCGTTCCATTTTATACCAAAGAAAAAAAAGAAATTGCAAACCCCTTGCAGATATTAAAATCTTCCCTGAGGAAGCAGCAGGGATTTGGGGCTCCTGCTGTGATGATGCTTTTGCGCACGGTGATGCTCCACACCCCTTTCCGCTGCGCTGTGCCTACATCAACCCCCTGGCTCTGTGCTAGAGGTGGGGATGACAGAGCCAGATGCTCTGCCCATCTTTCCTCCACCAACTTGTTTTCGGTGAGTGCGAGGAATGAGTCACCTGCTTCGTAACTTGTTGCTCCGATTTCAGCTCCTTTGCTGACCCCAGCCGCCCACTGCCCACGCATTAAACGCAATCGAGTTAATTCAGATTAATGCAGCCTTCCAGATGCATTGATCGTTATTTAACTACAAAGTGATTTTTGCAAACCATGACTGGCAAAGGACCACAGCAGCACTAGCAAGGCATGGAAAAAATGAATCATAGCATCTTGGAATGGTTTGGCTTGGAAGTGCCCTTAAAGCCCATCCAGTTCCAACCCTCCTGCCCGAGGAGTCTCATGGAAAAGACTAGGGGTAATGGGATAAGCTATTCCTGGGGAGACTCCAATTGGATTCCAGAAGAAAATGTTTCCCTATGAGAAGAGTGAAACACTGGAACGATCTCCCCAGGGAAGTGGTGGATTCCTCAATGCTGGACACTCTTAAAGCTCAGCTTGGTAGGGTGCTGGGCCATTTCATTTAAACTATAGATCACCTAAAAGGTTGGATCAGATGATCCCTGAGGTCCCTTCCAACCTGACATTCCGTGATTCTATGAGTAAGACAGCCCATTAGCAGCTTCCACCTGGGGCAGTGGCCAAGAAGAGTTTCAGCCCATGAAAAGCAACCTTAGAAGCTGACTTTGACACTCTGACCCTTTACACCCCCCCGATGCATCTCAGCATGACCCTAAATGCCCCAGGACTGTCATTCATCTCCAGTGCTCTGCCACAGGCTCCCTGCCAGACCTCGGCCCTGAGACTTCTCTTAAGTTGTCCCCACCACATGAGGGAAGCCCCAAGAGCACCCACGCGCCTGCTGCTCCCATGACGTAACTCAGCGCATCCTATTCCCTTCTGCTACTGCCTGGACGCCTGCAGAACAAAGCTGTAATCCCAAATCCCTTTGCAATGTGTGCTATAAATAAATCAACGACAAGCACCCACCAAATCTGTTTCTTCACATTTGCGGCGGCCTCAGTGATGATCCCTGCAGTCCAGCTGCAATTTAGCCCTTTGCATCGTATCCCACTAGAAGTTGGGGAGGTACCACATCCCATAACTGCCAGACAAGATTTGTGGATAATAAAATCCCTCTCATCTGTGAAGGAAAGAGGTGGTGTGGTAGTGAGAGACTGGACGGGACTGAAAGCATCTTGCATGGAGGCAGGGATTGTCACTGCATTCCAGTAAGGACCTTCCGCAGGTGTTTAAAAGAAACAGGGCCTTGGTTCAAACTGAGGTTTCTAAGTGCTACACGAAAAATAAAGAAAAGATCCAACTCCGCTAAGTTTTACTGAGATGGGAATAAATGGAAAATTGGAAGTGACTGAGTTCATGGTGTTACCTGGGGATGGTGGGCGTCAGGCTTTAAAGAGACCACAGAAAATTCGAATGCTTTGGATTGGAAGAGATCTCAAAGTCCATCCAGTGCCACCCCTGCCATGGGCAGGGACACCTCCCACTGCATCAGGGGGCTCCAAGCCCCATCCAACCTGGCCTGGAACACCTCCAGGGATGGGGCAGCCACCACTGCTCTGGGCAACCCAGGCCAGGGCCTCCAAACCGTCAGCATAAGTATTTCTCCTTAATGTCTACCCTGAATCTCCCCCCTTCCAGTTTAAAGCCGTTCTCCCTCATCCTGTCACTCCAGGCCCTTGGAAAAAGCCCCTCCCCAGCTTTCCTGGAGCCCCTTTCAGCACTGGGAGCTGCTCTAAGGTCTCCCCAGAGCCTTCTCCTCTCCAGGCTGAACAACCCCAACTCTCTCAACCTCCTCACAGCAGAGGGGCTCCAGCCCTTGGATCATCTCCGTGGCCTCCTCTGAACCTGCTCCAACAGTTCCATCTCCTTCTTACGTTGGGGATTCCAGAACTGGAACCAGGACTTCAGGTGGGGTCTCCCCAAGAGCGGAGCAGAGGGGCAGAATCCCCTCCCTCCCCTGCTGCCCACGCTGCTTTGGGTGCAGCCCAGGGCACCGTTGGTTTCTGGGCTGGAAGCGCCCGTTGTGGTTCATGTCGTGCTTGTCATCAGTCTGCACCCCAAGTCCTTCTCCTCAGGGCGGCTCCCAATCACATTGTCCCCCAGCCTGTACTAAAACCATGGATTGCCCAGACTGAGATTGTAGGATGGACTCAGGTACAGCGTGGCTAAGCACTCCAAACCAACTTTTAACCCTACACCAGGATCAGCAGCCAGTGGCGGTGTCAGATCAAGAAAAAACCCCACTTCTTTTGCTCAATTCTTTCTCAAGACTTGCTAAAATCTGCATTAACCACCCTGACCCACGGTGGGTGAAGGAGCAGCAAGCTCACTCTGTCCCAAGTCTCAGCACAGACTCGCCTGGGTGAGCACACTGCATCAGCCGGCGGAAAAAAACTGAAGGGAATTTTAAGTGGATTGATAAAGTGCATTAACCTCAGAGTGAACCATCCCTTCCAGTCCTGCCACGGCCAGACTTGGCTTTGAATTTTAACTAAACAAGGTTAAAGCCTCTAATTCTGGAGAACCATCTCACAGAGAGCTTTAATGTGCTCTAATGAGCTTCTCTGAATCTGAACATAATTTTCTACTTGCGGCATAAAGTAAAACATTGAAATCATAATAAAGCATGAAATTGGCCTGTGGATGGGGAGAGAATATGGTGCAAAAATGAAGCTTATTATTATCATCTTGAGTTGTCAACAGCCCCTGAAAAATATCCACTACAAGCGGCTGATGCAGGCGTCGAGCTCTGGGCAAGAGTCCCAGGTCTCCTCCTCAAACCAGGTCAGTGCAACTTGTGGGCTGTGCGACATCTCCGTACTTAATCTCCAGTTGAAAAGTACAAATAGGGAAAGCACAGAGAAATGTAGTTTTTCAGCCAAGAGAGGGGAACCCATGATGGTAGCAAGGAGAAACAGCCTGGCCAGCAGCCCCCTGCCCCGCTGGAGAGCTGCTCTGCTTGGCCTGGGACATGGATGGGGAAAGAGGAACACAGAACCATCGAATGGGTTGGGTTGGAAGGGACCTCAAAGCCCACTCAGTTCGACCCCCTGCCATGGGCAGGGACACCTCCCACTGCATCAGGGGGCTCCAAGCCCCATCCAACCTGGCCTGGAACACCTCCAGGGATGGGGCAGCCACCACTGCTCTGGGCAACCTGGGTCAGGGCTTCACCACCCTCAGCGTGAAGAATTTCTTCTTTTGATGTTTCTTTGGATGCAGCCCAGGACACGGTTTGGCCTTCTGGGCTGTGAGTGCACGTTGCCAGCTCACGTCGAGCTCCTCATCAACCAACACCCCAAGTCCTTGGCTGCTCTCAATCACAGCGTCCCCCAGCCTGTATTGAAACCACAGATTGCCCAGGATGCTCTGACTTTTCCAGCAGCAAACCAAGCTGACCAAGCATCCAGAGCTATAAAAGCAGATACAACTTTTAATCAAGGCAAAGCTATTACACAGGTTTCAGCGTGAGGCTTTCTAACCACCCTTCTTCACCCTCTGTATGGACAGAGTCACGTTGCAAGCCGACCCGTAGGTAAATGCAGCCAAACGCCATCCCAATTAAAAACAGCTTAAAAAGAGCTCGCACAACCCAACCGCAGGCAGAGCGAGCTGTTTACCAGGGGCAGCAGGCTTTTCATTACCCGCTCGTGGCAGGAGAGCCTGAAACCGGAGCTGGAAGGTGATGTATTAACAAGGAAGACAATGGTGCGACAGGCACATGTGCTTTGCCTTCAGTCACCCCGAACCAAGGACACAGGCTATAAATTAGGTAACAAATTGGCTAACGGGACGGAGGTGGGAGGTCACCCAGAGCTGTCGTGGGTCAGCGAGGCCCCGTCAGCTGCTGGCTTTGCTTATTAATGACCGGGCTAAGTCTGTCGAGTGGAAATATTAATACCACCGGTGCCACAGCTTGTCTTGGGGATGATTGAAAGCCACACGACGAGCAGGCGTGGAAAAAAAAAAAGGCGACAGATTTTTGCATGAGTAAGGCAAGAAAGATGCATTTGTGGGGGGGGTGTGGAATAAAAACAACACCAAAACACAGCAAGCAAGGAACAGCCTCCCCCGCGAGCGGGTAGCAAGTGGAGGAGAGAGGACTGGGAGCACCTGGGGATAAGTGATTTTTCTCCTCAGGTTTGCAGCTATCGTGGCAAGCTGGAGGAGAAAACTCCTCACATCACAACTGGCTAAAGGAAAGGATTAGTTTTCCTCCTATTGTCTCATTCTATGGTTGAACTTGGAGCCTACAGCTGTTACAGGACAGGAAGGTTGCCCAGAAGCCTTTTTCAGAGCTGTCTCTGGCAACACAGAAACACAGAAACACAGAATTGCTTGGTTGGAAAAAACCTTTGAGATCTTTGAGTCCAACCATACCTGTCCACTACTAAACAAGCCCTGAGAACTTCAAGGCTGAGATGTGGCAGCAAACATCAGTGATTTTCCATGGTAGTTTGCTCTCCTTTGAGGCCAGCATGGAGGAATGAGGAGGGACCTTCAGAGCAGTCCCCACCACCCATCACACATCCATCATCCCCCCCAGCAGCTGGCACTGTTGTTTGCATCAGGCCATGGATGTTGCTCCTCACTCGATCCATGGGATGCAAAGAGCTCCCTAATTCCCCCTTGGAGACAAACCACCTCTCAAGGCAGGTCTGAGCCCCCATCCCTGGAGGGGTTTAAAAGATGGGTTGATGAGTTTCTCAGGAGTGGTTTAGTAGCAGACAGGTACACTTGGACTCGATGATCTCAAAGGTCTCTTCCTACCAAGCAATTCTATGATTCTATGGGCCAAGGAACATCACAACAACTCCCACCCATGGATGGACATGAATTGTTTGTGCTTGTCAGACAGATGATGTGGCTTTATTTAAAGAGCAGAGGACTGACATCAGGGTCAGTCTGTCCCTCCCGAATTCACACTGTTTCTGCTGACATTGATAAAATCAGCCAAGATTCACTATGAGCAGGTGTTGCATCACCCCGGCTGCATCACTGCCATCTAGACCAAGCCTAGAGGAGTGGCCATCCCTTTCTTGTCACTAATGTGTCCAGACAGTCACCAAAACAAGCACAGATTGTGTCTGATCACAGAATCACAGAACGGTTTGGGTTGGAAGGGGCCTCAAAGCCCACCCAGTGCCACCCCCTGCCATGGGCAGGGACACCTCCCACTGCATCAGGGGGCTCCAAGCCCCATCCAACCTGGCCTTGAACACCTCCAGGGATGGGGCAGCCAAACCTTTCCTGGGCAACTTTAGACTACATGGAGGTGGTTTAGGGTTGCAGGAGGATCTAAGGCAGCCAGGCTACAAAATTTGAGGCCAAAGAAAGAGCAAGTTATCACATTACCTTTGAAACTCAGCCCCATAAGGGCTTGCACCTTGCCTTATCACGGCACCAGTTCTAGAGGCAACCACCTCCCCAGGGCTTTCCCTGCCTTCCTTGCAGGAAGCCCAGACACCGAGCAGCATCTAATGAGGGTTTAACATGAAAATCTTGTTGTCTAAGGAGCTGCTGGGACACACAGCCTTGCAAACTGAGACTGGCAGGACACATCTCCCCTCCGGAGCTTCCTGGCAGGATAATTTGCCTTCTGAAACAACTTATTCAATGTCTCTTTTAATGAATATATGCTGGTGCTTTTGCTGGCAGGCTGTTCACGTGGTTCTGCAAGGGTCTTTCTCATTTCAGAGATAGGCTGTGCCTTGTACATTTTGCATTTTATTCCAAATACATAAATCCTGCCACTGACATTTATCGATAAACCACAGCTCCTGTAACATGAGAACACAGTCAAACCCTTGAGACTGATGCACTTTGCTTTGCCTTCCAAGCTAAGTGAGAAATCCAGGTACAGGTAAAGGTAAATAACACGCCTTGATGGGTTTTGTGGGCAAACAAATAAATCATTTCATGAAACACCGCTTCTATTTTTGGGCCCCAGTCCTGGGGAACTGTTTTGCTCCTCTGTCTGAGAGGAGAGCGTCACCAGTGCTCTCATTAATCAACTTTTAATTGAAAGTAGAAAAAATAACCCTCGCGCCTAGTGAGGAGGTGAGGGAGCCTGGAAGAGACACTTGTGATTATCCCAAGGGAACAGGAAGAATCACAGAATGGGATCCACCAGTGCCACCCCCTGCCATGGGCAGGGACACCTCCCACTGCATCAGGGGGCTCCAAGCCCCATCCAACCTGGCCTGGAACACCTCCAGGGATGGGGCAGCCACCACTGCTCTGGGCAACCTGGGCCAGGGCCTCCCCACCCTCAGTGTGAAGAATTTCTTCCTAATTTCTAGTCCCATTCTTCCCCCTTCCAATTTAAAGTCATTTCCTCTCATCCCATCACCCCAGGTCCTTGGAAAAAGCCCCTCCCCAGCTTTCCTGGAGCCCCTTTCAGTGCTCAGAGGCTGCTCTAAGGTCTTTCCACAGCCACCTTTTCTCCAGGCTGAACAACCCCAACTGTCTCAGCCCTCAGATCATCTCCGAGGCCTCCTCTGGACTCACTGCAGCAGCTCCCTGTCCTTCCTGTGCTGGGGACTCCAGAACTGAACCCCAGGGCTTCAGGTGAGGTTTCACAAGAGCGGAGGGGCAGAATCCCCTCCCTCCCCTGCTGGACCCACTGCTCTGGATGCAGCCCAGGACACCGCTGGGTTTCTGGGCTGGGAGCACACCTTGCCATCTCATGCTGAGCTTCTCATCCTCCGGACTCACACTTCTGATCATCCCTCAGGAATGGGAAGCGGGGATTTCATTTGGGGAAGCAGCCAGAACGCCCCTATTAGCTCAATATTTTGAATACACTCCCGTGCTACCCTGGGCACGGAGTTAATCACAGAAGCCCTCAGGGTTTGCCTTGCAAAGAATTTGCCTTCGTAGAATAAATACTTAGGGCTTCGGTGAATATCCCTACTCAGAAGACATCATGGAGTGATCAAAGGCAGCAAGTCAGGCAGACAACCATGCACAGCTGCAAAATTTTCAGGCCATGCAACAAAAGGGTTCTCCTGCAGCTCCACAAAGCCTAAATGTGCCAATATATGGCCCTGCTCAGTCCCTAGTCCTGCTAATGCCCCATGGGACATCTTTTGCAGGCTCTTCCCATCCCTGCAAAGCCATTCTAGGCCTTTAAATGCTGGTGGTGTTTTGGAGGGAGCCAGGTCTGCCCCTCCGCAGGACGGCAGCTCCTTATTGTGGAGCATTATGGTAATTTCTGCAGCAAAGCCTCCTATAACTCACGCAAGCACAAGGAACACTTCTGCCCAAG
The DNA here is from genome assembly GCA_033558235.1 of Neomorphus geoffroyi. NCBI lineage: Eukaryota > Metazoa > Chordata > Aves > Cuculiformes > Neomorphidae > Neomorphus > Neomorphus geoffroyi. Next base: position 2,744,006 of record JAUMJM010000037.1, read on the forward strand.
CAGCTCCAGTTCCTGCTTTCTCATTGTAATAACATCTCTGGTTTTGATGAGTCTCCCATACTTTGAAGCCGAGTCCCATTTTCTGCCATAAACCCGACCTTTTTTGGAAAAATGGTGAGAAAAAAAATCAGTGAGGTGCAGAAGAGGGAGAACGAGCAGTCGAGCATGGACTTCAGCCTCCTTCCTGAAACTTCTCACTGTACACATTCACAGATAGCCCTGACACACAGGCACTGACAAACGTGTCATCATAGAACCGTGGAATGGTTTGGGGTGGAAGGGACCTCAAAGCCCACCCAGTGCCACCCGCTGCCATGGGCAGGGACACCTCCCACTGCATCAGGGGGCTCCAAGCCCCATCCAACCTGGCCTGGAACACCTCCAGGGATGGGGCAGCCACCACTGCTCTGGGCAACCTGGGCCAGGGCCTCCCCACCCTCATAGCAAAACATCTCTCCCTAAGATTTCTTCTAAATGTCTCCTCTTTCACATTAAAACCCTTCCCCCTCATCCCATCCTGTCCCTGCACTCCCTGATCCAGAGCCCCTCCCCAGCTTTCCTGGAGCCCCTTTCAGCACTGGGAGCTGCTCTAAGGTCTCCCCAGAGCCTTCTCTTCTCCAGGCTGAACAACCCCAACTCTCTCAGCCTCCTCACAGCAGAGGTTCTCCAGCCCTCGGATCATCTCCGTGGCCTCCTCTGGACTCGCTCCAACAGCTCCCTGTCCTTCCTGTGCTGAGAACTCCAGAACTGACTGCAGGGTTCCATGGTTAATTAATCAAAAAGCATAAGGAAGTTCTGGTTCCCATGAGTTCCCATTCATCAGCGTGAAAGCCTTGTGTGGTCTCTGGGCTGTATCAGAGCCCGCAGTTGCTAGGAAAACTTTGGATTTCTTTTTTACAAAAAGAAAAAAAAAAAAAGGAACAAAATCATAATCTGCACATCACTTGTCTCTAATGGCAGCATCTTTAATTAAACCATTCTCGGAGCTGGCAATGCTGATTGTAGCTCTCAAGGTTTTAAATGCTATTACAGCACAAAGCCCTCTAAAATGTGGATGGCAAAATGCTTAATAGTCTCAATTTCAACCCTGGTCAGTTGCCGGGTATTTAACCTGATAGGTCTCACTATCAAATAATAAAATAAAATAATAAAAATTGTCAGTGAAGGGAAGCTCCTCTTCAGCTTAGAGAATAAAACCAAATGTTTTGGCGTGGTGAGGGTTTTTTTTTGAAGGGAGGAGACTGGGATTTTTATTCCGCTCTTCTTTTTCTCTTTGTAAAAAAATTTTAAAAGACATAATCGTGGTGCTAATTTCCTGATTCTCTGCTCCTCAAATCACCAGGCTTAAGTGCCAGGAGGTGCAGCAAGGAGGGAAGAAAGCACAAAACTCATCGTACATCACCAGTGGCAGCTCCAGGTCAGGTATTTTGTCAATGGCTCAGTGCCAGAAAAGAGACAAACGGCAGCTTTCCAAAGGATAGAAAATCACCCCAAAAGCCGAAGTCCAGATTCAACAAGTGATGCTTTTACAAGAACACTTTCAAGACTCAGCTTGATGGGGTGCTGCGCCATCTCATTTAAACTACAGATAAAGGTTGGACCAGATGATCCCTGAGGCCCTTTCCAACCTGGCATGGGTTCTGTGATCCAAAGTGTGAAACACCAAGTCCTTACATTCAAAATCAGCCAGGGAAGCAGCTCAAATTAAAGCATGTGGCTGCAAAGGAGAGGAGAGACATCCTGCAGCACAGGAACACATCGGGAGGCCACCCAGAGACATCTCCACGCTGGTCAAAATATAACGTTGGGATAAAAACCTGGAAGTGTTCAACGAACCAGCAACTCTTTAGGAAAAAGGGTATTTATTTCAAGTGCTGGTTGCCCATGGTCCATGGATTGGGGGTGGGGTTGGGGAAACAAATCGGCGCTTGCTTTTCTTAAGTGACAAAATTGGTTAATGCCAAACTTTTCAATGACCCCAAAACACAACACCGACATTTGCCGTGAAGGTTTTCACACCAAAGAAAACTCAACTTTAGGTTTTTGTTTAACTCAAATGCAAAGGAAAAACAAACTCAAACAGATCCTGCCATGCAAACAGTGAATCAGTGAATCATGCAATCAGAAGGTTGGAAGAGACCTCCGAGATCATCGAGTCCAACCATGCCTGTATCCCTACTAAACCCTGTCCCTAAGGAACTCATCCACCCGTCTTTTAAACACCTCCAGAGATGGGGACTCCACCCCCTCCCTGGGCAGCTGTGCCAACCCCTGGCCACCCTTTCGGTGAAGAAATTCTTCTTGATGTCCAGTCTAAACCTCCCCTGGTTTATCTTGAATCTTGATGTCGGCAGCTCAAAAACACGAGCAGTCTTCTCCACCCCAAAATTGCTTGGTTTTTAACTTGAAACAGGCACCCTCTGCTCTGAAAAACTCAATAAAATAAGAATATCCTTAATTTTTAGCCCTGAAATGGGAAGAAAGGAGATTCCTCATGAGCCCCACAGGTTTCCCATGCTGGTTGGGACCCCACAGAGGTGTTCAGCAAAGGATGAGACTCACGGTGCTGTTCCCAAGACACATAAAAGAAAAGAGCTCCAGGGGTTCAAAACCTGACTCAGTGTGACAGTTCCTGAGCAAGGCATGGATCCGTAACCCCCTTCCCTCTCTCCCAAGCTGAGAGCATCCCTGGATGTGAGCGATATAAGGCACCAATCACCTCCTCAACCCAGATGAATGTGGTGAAACGCGTTGGATCAGATCTGTGCTGCAAACCTGTCACAGCTCATAACCCACCAAATACCAAAACACTCAGGTGTGAAGGTTTCTTAACGCCAGCTCTTGCACCACACCATAAAGCTGTCTTCTACAGCAGAATAACGGTCTGGTCCTTCTAAAGTCTAGTGGTGCTAAATGATGCATGTGGGATGCAACCAGGGTTGGTGCTGGGATGGTTGATGAAGCCTTGGCTGTCATCTCCATCACCAAAAATGCTTGAATTATAGAATTGTTCAGTTGGAAAAGACCTTTGAGATCATCAAGTCCACTACTAAACCATCGCTGAGCACCTCATCTACCTGTCTTTTAAATACCTCCAGGGATGAGGACTTCATCCACTCTCTGAGCAGCTATTGCAGTGCCTGACAAGAGTGGTGTTTTTGTTTAGGGATCACTTTAATGCTCTATCTTCTGCAAAGAACTCAGCAGCCTTAAATTAACTTAATTATCACTGGTAGTAATATGAAACTGGTATTACGAAGGCTAACAACTCATATTAGTGCAGCTATTATGCAATCCAGCTCAGTCATCTTATTCAAGAAATTGCCTCTAAATATATATATTATTTAACTCAGGAAGGTGAAGGAAGCCTTGTTGGTAAATCACAGCTAGAGAGGTAGGACAGCCAATCCGTGATTAATTGAATCGCTTAGCCATGTCCATACTTTCATTTTCTCCTCTAAGTGCTCATGATTATACGATACACAAGGAAATGAAAAATTAATAAGTATATCCCAACCCACACAAACACTCGGGGAAAAAGATGTGCTGCAGCACAGCCTGTCTGCTGTGACAAAGCTCCTGCGACGGAAAAGGCAGAGCTGGTTTTGTTAACGTTGTTCGACATGATTAAGTAGGAGATGACAGTCTGAAAGCAAACTCAGCTCAACACGCGGCGCTCGCTGCCCACTGACCCAGCGCCCATCTGCTCTGAGCCACTGCCTGCTCCCATCAGCTCCGCTCGCCATCGCTTCACATTCCTGAAAAGCAAATTGGTTTCTCTGGGGAGGTTACTGCAGCCGAGCATGGCTGGAAAGCTCCACAACCCAAAGCTCCACGGTGTAGGGAGGCACTGCGGGACTCCCGAAATTGTCTTGTGTATTGCAGTGATGGAGCTGAGCCCCAGCCCAGCAGGGAGCTTTGCCTTCCCTGCTCCGAGGGAGATGAAGGTTTAACCACCCAGCTTCTGGGCTGCATGGGGACAAGTCCGTGACATCCATGTGGCTCATCCTCAGCAGCACCACAGCGCTGCTATTGAAAAAAAGGCCACTGTGGTCTCCTCTGTACCTGTAACCTCAGCATGACATTGCTCCCTGCAACGATCCCTCCCCTGCCATGCCCAGATCCTACCAAGAGCTCCAAATTTCCCATCTCTGCCGTGAGGACAGGCTGGGAGAGTTGGGGTTGTTCAGCCTGGAGAAGAGAAGGCTCTGGGGAGAACTTAGAGCAGCTCCCAGGGCTGAAAGGGGCTCCAGGAAAGCTGGGGAGGGGCTTTTTCAAACGGCCTGGAGTGCTAGGACAAAGGGAAATGGCTTTAAGTTGGAAGGGGGAAGATTTAGATGAGACATTAGGAAGAAATTCTTCACGCTGAGGGTGGGGAGGCCCTGGCCCAGGGTGCCCAGAGCAGTGGTGGCTGCCCCATCCCTGGAGGTGTTCCAGGCCAGGTTGGATGGGGCTTGGAGCCCCCTGATGCAGTGGGAGGTGTCCCTGCCCATGGCAGGGGGTGGCACTGGGTGGGCTTGGAGGTCCCTTCCACCCCAAACCATTCTATGATTCTATGATTTCCATGCCCAATGATGCCTTTAACACCCTACGACTAAAAATCCCTGCCTAGGCTTACACTACAATTTTTTCCCTGCTTCAACCTTTCCCCCCAAAATTTCTTGTTTAATTTGCACAAATGCAAAATATTTTGGATTTTCATTGAACCCAGGGAGATTTACACGGCTCTTCTCTTGGCCTCAATGCACCAGTCCAAAAGCTGAGTGCAGCATCGCTCTTCCTCCAGGCACTGAGAGCATCTTAGTGTCCCTATAACAATACCTAAAAATGGAAACGACTTTCCAGGAGAGCTAGAAATGACAGGAATTCATTTGCCTCTAATCCTTCACCATGCTTTTATTTTGTCCGGCGATGCTGATCTGCAGGCTCCTCAACCACCCACGTGGTGGGGTTAAATTAACAAAACAGGCGGCAAAGAAACACAACAGAATATGTTCAACCTCTCCAAAAGGCAGCCAAGACCCCCTGAACTAGAGCACATGGGCAGGCAGAGGAGATGAAACCAGGACTCACTCAAAAAAGGGAAGAAACTTCAAATAACTGGAGGAATTTGTTCCTTTATCCCTGTGGCTCATCACTAGACTCCAAGTCTGGGCTTCGGCTGCCTATGATGCACCCGTGACCTGTTGGAGATTTTTAGGCATCTGCAGAGACTGATAAAGACTGGAGGGTTATTATTACTATTTTTGTTTTAATAGTGGCCAAAATAATTTAATGACCGGATGCAAACTCCTTAAGAGCTGGAGTGTCAGGGACATCCTCCTGTCCAGGGATGCTTCAAGGTGCTTGCAAGCCAAAGCTTGCGGCACATTGGTGCTGGCAATGGGCACCAGCAGTGCCCAGACTCAACCACAGGATTTCCCCTCCCATAAAAAAAATCCATTTTCACTTTCTCAGGTATTTCTCTCTGAAATATTTCTTCTCCGGAGTATTTATCCATTTTGTCACATAATAAATAGTAAAGTTTGGATCTTGCCCAGCCACTGTCTTCAGTCCTCCCAGCCTGACTCCTCGCTCCCCCCACTCCTGCACCGAGCGTGAAAGTGCTCAGCCCTGCGTGGGAGCTCAAAATAAATATCCCTCACCTCAGCTGCAACCAAAAAACTGTCGGAGTGACCTTCATGGCATGACCCTGCGACCTGTCCCGAGCACACGCCTGCGAATCCCATTTGTATGAGCTGGGCTTAACCAAGGTGCTGCAAGGAGAAGGGTCCCGACGGCTTCGTGCTGCAGCAGAGCTGCTATCGACCAGCGCATTACATCGATGCGAAGAGCGATCTGCAACGCAGCGAGATTATTAATTACAGCCCCAGGGCTTCACGCAGAGCCGCTTGCGGTGAAATTACCTGCTTTAAACTCAGTGCCACGCTTTTTTTCCAAGGGCCTGAAGTGATAGGATGAGGGGGAACGGCTTTAAATTGGAAGAGGGAAGATTTAGATTGGACATCAGGAAGAAATTCTTCAGGATGAGGGTGGTGGCACAGTTTCCCAGAGCAGTGGTGGCTGCCCCATCCCTGGAGGTGTTCCAGGCCAGGTTGGATGGGGCTTGGAGCCCCCTGATGCAGTGGGAGGTGTCCCTGCCCATGGCAGGGGGTGGCACTGGGTGGGCTTGGAGGTCCCTTCCAACCCAACCCATTCCATGATTCTACACACAAGTGGCAGCCAGACCTTCTCTTTGACCTACAGATGCCAAAAGGGCATTTGCACGCCCGCTGGTTGGTGACAGCAGACCAGGAGGACTTACAGTTATCTCTAGCTGGGAGAAATCAGTGTGAGATGTCAGGGTGGACCTTTTCCATTTTCACAGCAAGGAAGCAATGATCTCAGCCTTCCTGCCAGGCAGGGGCGAGCCACGAGCTTCTTGCCACGACGCTACATTTCCCTGCTGACTTAGCAGGGGCTGGAAGCTGGCAGCACGGCCAAACGGCTGCCCGGGCAGAGCTGGCACTAAAGGTTGCTATAAAGCAGCTGGTCAGGTCTGTGTTTCTATGACTCAGAAATTCACTTGCTGTTGTGGTTTTTAATCAGCCAAATAAATTGCAGCGAGCCCTTCAAGTACGTGGCAGTAGGAAATGAGAATTCTGCGGCAGGTGTCAGGGGAGGTCGGCGTGCGATGTTTTATTTGTCCCTTTCCTGCATCCTCGCTCTGCCCATTCCACCAGTCCCTTCCTGCCTGTCACCCGGAGCTGCCGCTTCCTTCTGCCTTCTGGGCACATATGGGAGAGCAGCTGGCAGAGAGGCACGAGCTGCCATAAATTCACATGGAAGTGTCTGAAAGCAAGGCACCTCCATCCCATCAGCAAGGGCGGGGAAAGGCCTTTGTGAAGAGACTTGAATCAAAGAATCATAGAACCATTTGCTTGGAAAAGACTTGCGATCATCAAGTCCAACCATACCTGTCCACTACTGAAGCAGTCCTGAACATCTCATCTACCCAGCTTTTCAACTCCTCCAGGGATGGGGACTCCCCCCACCTCCCTGCGCAGCCTCTGCCAGGGCCTGAGAGCCCTTTCAGTGAAGAAACCTTTCCTGATGGCCAATCTGACCCTGCCCTGGGGCAACTTGAGGCCATTTCCTCTTGTCCTGTCACCTGGGAGAAGAGCCCAGCCCCCACCTCCCCACCCCCTCCTTTCAGGCAGGTGTAGACAGGGATGAGGTCTCCCCTCAGCCTCCTCTTCTCCAGGACAAACAGCCCCAGGTCCTTCAGCTGCTCCTCACAACCCTTGTTCTCCAGCCCCTTCCCCAGCTCCGGTCCCTTCTCTGGACGCGCTCCAGCCCCTCAAGGTCCTTCTTGGAGTGAGGGGCCCAAAACTGAACCCAGGATTCGAGGTGCGGCCTCAGCAGCACCGAGTGCAGGGGCCGATCCCTTCCCTGTTCCTGCTGCCACCCCATGGCTGAGCCAAGCCAGGAGGCTGGTGGCCTTCTTGGCCCCCTGGGCCACTGCTGGCTCATGTTCAGCCGCTGTCGACCAGCACCCCCAGGTCCTTCTCTGTCAGGCAGCTCTCCAGCTGCTCCTCTCTCCCAGCCCGGAGCTGCACGGGGTTGTTGAAGCAATGTATTGACTCACCACGTAACATTAAACAGGTACGATTGCCTCCTCCTGCTGCTCAGGCTGAGCTCACCAAGGCATAAAACAACCACACAGGTGAGCTATTAGCCAACGCGTCAAAACCCTCCTTCCAAATCTATTACTCTGGTAACTCATAAAAACGTACCATTTACGTCTGGCGCTTATCACAAACACACACCAAAAAATAGGTCAAGAGAAAACGTGCCTGCACAGCATAAACAGGGAGTGGAAGTTGGAAGGGCTGCAGCAAAACCCGGTGTGTTGTAGGTCAGTGCCTTGCACCCTGGCTCGGCAAAAGACTGAAATAATGCCATTATTTATAAATGGTCTGTTAAAAATAGAAATGCCACTCTTCCTTGCTAGGAAATTGCCTGATTTTTATTCTTGAATACAGGTGACAAGGGGGGGGCTGGGCAGTTATGCATTATACATGGCAAGACTCGGTTTTTATTAGACTTCTTGCAGCTACATCGTCACCACATCATTGCAGAGCAATGAGGTAATGGTGCAACACCTCTCGAGCGAGCAGTGTCCTACGAACCCCAGCAGCCTGGGGGGGCGCTCCTGCAGCGCAGCCCGAGATGGAGAGCTGGACCCACCATCCTCAGCACCCATCACATCACTGCGCTGGTGTCACAGCAGCGATTTAGACATCACCAAGTCGACAGCAGGCACTCGCTGCCAAGTTTCCACAATGTCTTTATGTCCTTATTGCACTCATTTCTGCCTCCCCTCACTGGTTTAGAGATGCCAGACCCAAAGCTGGGAGTGATCCATACCCAGCACAGCGTAAGCATCCGAGCATCCTCCGAGCAGCGGGCAGGACCACAGCGGGGCTGCCACCTCCCTCCCCTCTGCTTCCAAGCCAGGTAGTATAAAACCCCAGCAGAGCTGCCTGGCATCTCGCAGTGCCCGTGGGCGGAGCGTTACCGTGCTTAACCCCTGCCATCGCTGCCACTTCCACCCTCCGTTTGGCCATGCAAAGGGTTTCCCAAAAGCTGTGCAAGAGGAGCCTTGAGGAGCTAATTAGAGGCTTTGGCACTTGGCATCAGTAATTGCCAACGTGCAAGACGACGCGCGTAGGAGTTTGTTTGCAAACACAATAAGTCATGGAAGCTTTGTGTTAACGGGGAAATAGTGACCGACCTCATTGCAACTGGGGAACAGACAGAAAAGGTAGGATGGGTTGTTTGATTGCTTCATGACGGAGCCCCACATCCCTTCGGTACGAGGCAGCTGGACGAGACGTCTGCCAGCCCAGGTTATAACACTATCTCGACAGAGGAGGAGAGTAAATACACAAACCAGAGGGAGAGTGTAAGGGATTGCAGGAAATGAATGTGTAAAGCAGATGAATAAGCCGATAAAATGACACATTTAACTGGAAGAGCCTGGAGCTGTTTTCCCAGAGATGGTATTTTCTACTCCCGTTACTCATCGGGTACAGAAGGGGCAGCAGCCAACGATTGCTTTTGCTGCTGCGAGGCTTCACTTTGAGCATAGCAGCCCAGAGAAATCACTCACATCTTGTTTGGAGTAAGCACATCCATTCCTACACTAAGAACACGTCTGCAACTATAAATAAAGAAGCCAACAACCCTTTCCTTAAACACCAGGGTTTTTTGGCTAAAAGACCAGAAGTTTTCATCAGCCACTCATCGACATTCATCGATGCTCCCCGGCACAGGGCTGCAGGCTCACTTTAACCCTCATTAACCCCCAGCTGCAGCTCACAAGGAGCAGAGCCCTGGGAAAAACACTTACCACAATCACAGAATGGGTTGGGTCGGAAGGGAGCTCAAAGCCCACCCAGTGCCACCCCCTGCCATGGGCAGGGACACCTCCCACTGCATCAGGGGGCTCCAAGCCCCATCCAACCTGGCCTGGAACACTTCCAGGGATGGAGCCACCACTGCTCTGGGCACCCTGGGCCAGGGCCTCCCCACCCTCAGCGTGAAGAATTTCTGCTTAATGTCTAACCTGAATCTTCACCTTCCCAGTTTAAAGCCGTTCTCCCTCATCCTGTCACTCCAGGCCCTTGGAAAAAGCCCCTCCCCAGCTTTCCTGGAGCCCCTTTCAGCACTGGGAGGTTGTTCTAAGGCTGCTCAAGGCTGAGCAACCCCAGCTCTCCCAGCCTGTCCTCCCAGCAGAGGGGCTCTGCTGCAAATGCACAGCTTCGGTTCTGCGTGTCATGAGCAAATCTCAGTGCGATCCTTTATTTATTGCTAAATAAACAGAGTCAATCCCCCTCTGCATGCAAACCTGGCTGTCAATACAAGCCTCCAGCTTCATTTAACGCTTATTAACTTCCTATGTCCGACGGCCATGTGAGCCAGGAAAGCAAACGACAGTTCCTTGCTGCAAACGGCGATGACGCTGCCCGCAAACGTGCACGGCATTTGCAAAACTTCCAGCAACTCTGCCAGTCCCCTCACAGACGCATCTGCAGAGAGGGAGGGCCACTGTCATTGAGGTTAAATTCCAGCAGCTTGCAAAAATAAGCTTCATTTATTCCTGCATTTTTTTCTTTCCTCAGGACATTCCCAAAAGCCAATTATTTTTTTCCTTCTCCATTCCTGAACCTTTCCAAGGAGTCATTTGCTTGAGCATTTGAGTCATCACGGTGCGGTGATCCGGGACAAGGAAGACAAATAGAACACAAGAGGAGGAGAGAACAACTGTACCCAGCACCAGTGAGGCTGCACCTTCAATCCTGGGTTCAGTTTTGGGCCCCTCACTCCAAGAAGGACCTTGAGGGGCTGGAGCGCGTCCAGAGAAGGGACCGGAGCTGGGGAAGGGGCTGGAGAACAAGGGTTGTGAGGAGCAGCTGAGGGACCTGGGGCTGTTTGTCCTGGAGAAGAGGAGACTGAGGGGAGACCTCATCGCTGTCACAACTGCCTGAAAGGAGGGGGTGGGGAGGTGGGGGCTGGGCTCTTCTCACTGGTAGCCAGTGACAGGACAAGGAGAAACGGCCTCAAGACGCACCAGAGGAGATTTAGCTTGAATATTAGGAGGAATTTCTTTACTGAAAGGACTGTCCAGGGAGGTGGTGGAGTCCCCATCCCTGCAGGTGTTCAAAAGACAAGTAGATGTCGTACCTGGGGATGTGGCTTAGTGGCAGAGGTAGCCGGGCTGGATCGATGGTTGAACTCAATGATCTTAAAGGTCTTTTCAAACCGAAACAACTCTATGATTCTATGAAAGCAACATACCAGATCCATTCCCATTTTAATCTTCTCTTTTAATGAAAGGACTCTTTTTAGAAAGGCTGCTGGGGCATTTTGCTGCAGCAATAGGTTATTTAAACACAGATGCCCAATTTTGCTCAGGAAGAAACTGGCTTTGCTTTTACCACGTTGTTGAGCTTCAAACCTTGAAGCAACTGCAGCAGAGCTCATTGCTCAGGGCCCTGCGAGGCACAGCTGAGCTCCACATCACCACAGGGAAGATTTAAATGAACTGAGCCCTAAACCAGCCCTGGGGCAGCGCGAGTGTGTGGACTCGAACTGTGGGAATGGGTCCAGAGGAGGCTACAAAGATGATCCAAGGACTGGAGCCCCTCTGCTATGAGAAGGCTGAGAGAGTTTTGGTTGTTCAGCCTGGAGAGTAGGAGGCTCCAGGGAGACCTTAGAGCAACCTCCCAGGGCTGAAAGGGGCTCCAGGAAAGCTGGGGAGGGGCTTTTTCCAAGGGCCTGGAGTGACAGGATGAGGGTGAACGGCTTTAAACTGGGAAGGTGAAGATTCAGGTTAGACATTAAGCAGAAATTCTTCACGCTGAGGGTGGGGAGGCCCTGGCCCAGGTTGCCCAGAGCAGTGGTGGTTGCCTCATCCCTGGAGGTGTTCAAGGTCAGGTTGGATGGGGCTTGGAGCCCGCTGATCCAGTGGGAGGTTTCCCTGCCTTCTGTGATATAGAATCCCATTCTGTGATTCTATAATTTTCAGACTAGAAGTGTTACAAAAAAAATACCCCAAATTATGTACCTAAATCCTCAGATTATCTCCATAAATTACAACACCAAACTCTAACCAAACTACCCACAAAAGGACAAGGAAATAGAGCCACCTGCACTGATGTGTCCTGCCCATCAGTCTCAAAACCATTTATTCCAATCCCTCTCCACCCAATTCCTATTAAAAATCCACTTTTCAGATGCTGGGCTCATTGCGTTACGTCCCCACACCACGGCAACCTGTTCCAATAGCAACTAATTGCTAACAAGCTCATTACAAGATGAAAGCAGCAGGAGTGGAACGCTGGAATTTCTTTTCGCCTGTCTGCAAAGTGAACAGCTGGCCACCAAACCTAGAGGACTAATCTAATTAAACAGGAACGAAAATACCTACAACAACGGCTTAAAAACTCCTTTCCCTCAGCCATAAATGTTCCTTTCTCAAAGTTCATCAGGATTTTGTCAATTCTGAGTCCATTTCCAACTGTCGCACTCGTAGGGAGAGCCAGGATTCATCATCTGAGCCCAGCTGGGTGCTGGGAGGTAAAAAAAAATTATGTGAGGAGGTAAAGCAGATGTTGGCAAGGTAACCTTGCTGGAAGAAGAAGGACTTGCGGGGAGGGTGGTGAAAGGCTGCTGCTTTGGAGCCTTGTTGGCCAAGTGAGGCTCAACACCAGAGCTACCCCAGTTTTGTCAAAAAATTGAGGAATTGCATGATGAGGTGTTTGATTTATAGGTATTTCTTCTTGCAAATTGTCCTAGTGATTGTTTTGCTCTGTGTCCTGCTGGACATCAGAGGCTCTGCCTACCCCAAACACCCTCTGCCACGGACAACAGCAGGGATGCAGGAGGGACAGCAGGAGCAGGGAGGAGATTGTGCCCCTGTGCTCAGCACTGGTGAGGCCGCACCTCGAGTGCTGGGTTCAGTTTTGGGCCCCTCACTCCAAGAAGGACCAAGAAGGACTCCAAGAGGCTGAGGGGAGACCTCATCCCTGTCTCCAACTGCCTGAAAGGAGGGGTTGGGGAGGTGGGAGCTGGGCTCTTCTCACAAGTGACAGCGATAGGACCAGAGGAAATGGCCTCAAGTTGCACCAGGGGAGGTTTAGACTGGACATTAGGAGGAATTTGTTCACTGAAAGGGTGGTCAGGGATTGGCACAGCTGCCCAGGGAGGGGGTGGAGTCCCCGTCCCTGGAGGTGTTTAAAATATGGGTAGATGAGTTCCTCAGGGACAGGGTTTAGTAGGGAGACAGGCACGGTTGGACTCAATGAACTCAGAGGTGTCTTCCAACCTAGTGATTCTATGATTCTATGACATGGGGTAGCACCCATCCAAGCACAACCACGTTTGGGGGAAGCGTGTCCTTGAGTGCAGGTTAAGAGTTTTCCACTCATTGTCATTCTGCTGGGTCACAGGGGAATTTGACTCTGAGCCCGTGCTCACATGCAGGATGCACCTAGAGCGAGGTGGAGCCCAAGACCAGTTCCTCCATCTCCAGGCATTGCAGAAAATCAGAGCAGAGACAACAAAAGAAAATTATCAAATCTACAACCAATCACCCAGATAACAAAAGAAAATCATGAGCACAACTACAACCGATCACTCCAAGCCTGGCCTGAAGCCCAACAGCTGCAACCTCACTGTCTGCTCCGCCACAAGAGACCGGAAGGTCTTGCTGATCCATCGTTAAAGCTCACAAGCAGCTAAACATTCACCTGCTTTACCACATTACGAGTAATTTATTTTGCAAAGTTTATGAGGCTCCTCTCAGGGGCCTGGGTTTTACAGCATTTGTTTAACCAGGACTTTGCAGGCTTGCTACAGCACCAGCCTGTTGCGTCGTTCACCTGGGTTTTGCTCAGTTTTTGAACCAAGTCCTCCAACCATCAGCACCTCAAAGTCCTGCCAGTCCATGAGACAAGGACAGCAAAAAATCCTCCTTCACGGCTTTCTGTGCTGGTACAACACCAGCATTGCAATTATTAGGACAATTATCTTTGCTGGAAGAGTGGTGAAGCATTTGAAAAGGCTGCCCAGGGCAGTGGAGAAGTCCCCATCCCTGGAGGAGTTCAAAAAGCCCATAGATGTGTCACTTCAGGACATGGTTTAGTAGGCATTTAGGTATTTTATTGATGGTTGGACTTGATCTTAGAGATCTTCTCCGAACTTTACGATTCTATGACTCTACGAACACGAAACAGAGCAATTCCTAAAGTACTAAAGATGCACTGATTACTCCATCACGGACACCCAGAACTTCCAAAGAACTTAAGAGGTAAAGCATAACCTAACCCATGGCACATCGCAGCCTGCTGCTGATCTTCCAAAGCTCTTCACCAGAGTAACTTTAGCCTTATTATACACTGGGTTTTCTTCCGCCCATTATTTAGTCGCTGCTGAGCTTGATATTTAAAAGCTAAGGAAGCAAAGGAGCTCTGCGCAGAACGCAATCGGCTTGCTAAGGGGAGGGATCCCGCTACGCTGGGATCCCCAAACCAGCAGACAGGAGCCAGTTTTCTTGATGTCTTACATCAAAAGGCCATTGCCTTCTGAACCCAGAGGAGAGCAAGATGAAAACCGAGCAAGTGTCAGGCTAACGCTAACAAGCACTGATGGCTCAGGAACTACTTCTAAAACAAATAAGTTGCCAGATAACAAGCATTTCATCCGGCTTTTTCTTGCTCCTGTTTAGTTGCTGGGAAACCATCTCTTTTGAGGCATCTCAGACTCTTTGGCACGTGGTTCCTTGTTCCTTGACAGAAGTTAAAGCTCTCGGCGTGAGTCCTCCCAGCGCCAGCAGGGAGGTGAGAAGGCACTGTGATCCTGCGGATGGGAAAATGAGAGGTGAAGACCCAACCATGGTGCTGCCGCCCCTCTTGGCACTGTGCTTTTTAAGACCGAAAAGTCAACAGTCCCACTTATGACCTGTCTTTACACAGCAGCAGGGCTCACGTGGTTGGCACTGATGGTTTGGTTTTCCCTTCCTCTCCACTGGAGCTCATTTTTAATAAGACAGGCAAGAAACAAAGGCCAAAGAAGCAAAAACACTTCATAAAAGTGGAAGGGAACCAAAGCAAAATGCAGTGTTTTCCATGGAAAGCTGCTTGGGCTTGTGCACCTGGTGGTACAGAAGATCCTGGTGCTGCTCGTTGGCCCTCGTACAGATGGAAGCTCTCTCCCCTTGCACAAGCTGTCCAAGAGTTGCTCTGGGGCATCTGCATCTTCCAAAGCTACACCCATACTTTATTCCTCTTGTTCTTCCCCTTACACACTCTTTCTCCCAAATCCATCCTCCTTTCACATCATCCTGGGTGAGGCAGGTCCAGGCTGAGATCTCCATCAGCTGTAGGAGGGCAACACAGACTGGACGAGGTGAACACTGGACTAAATCAGTGTTGTAGATCCCTTCCAACTGAACTATTCTATTCTAATGTCTCAAAGCAGTGCCCTCAATTCCGACCTTCTCTCTACCAAGCAGGATAATTACTGAATCAAACACTTCCATTAACCCTACGCAACCACCAGCTCCACACGCAGCTCCAGAAGCCCTTATAGATACCCACTTCCACCCCTGGAGGGATTTAAAAGATGGATAGATGAGGTGCTCAGAGTTGATTTAGTACGGTCAGACTTGATGATCTCAAAGATCTTTTCCAACCAAACAATTCTATGATTCTACAGTTCCCCTCACCGCTTATTCTGGATTGCAGCTGGAACCACCTGTGCCAATCTGTACCCTTAGGAAAGGAGCTGAAAAAGGGAGGGCAAGGGAAAAAAAGACAGACACGTGGGAAAGGATGGGGCTCATGAGACGGAGGTGAGGAGGAGCCCCAGACCCCTTCTGGAGGTTAGAGAGGACCCTCAGGTCCCCTTATTCTACCATATTTTAGGATGAGATGATAGACTTTCTGTAGGAACTCCTCTGTTATTTTCCTTGGCACACAGGGTCTCTCCCTGAAGCTGAGGGCTGTTTTCCGTTCCCCTCACATGTAGATTAACAGTTACGATTGCGTAGGGTGCTGCAAAGGAAAATCCTCCCCCTTTCCCAAGTCTCCTCTCCATCGCTCGCTCCGGAAACGCACTCAGTGGCACGGGGACTGTGGCACATCCCACCAGCACCTTCCCTGAGAGGCAATCACCACCCAAGACACGATGACAAGCCAACAAGGAAGATCCCCAAAACAGCGACGCCTACAATGCTAATAAAAAGGTAGACCGGTGACTCAGCCAGGCGATGAAACGCAGAGAGCAGCGCATCGTGCGCTATTTTTAACGTTTGGATAGCACAAATCCCACCACCCACCCACCAAAGCTCTTCCTCCCCAGGACTTGGCATCTTTCTGCCTGTCTTGTCTGACCGTCTGCAAACCTCTCCAGATGTTCCCAGCACCAGGAGAGTTGTTGTAACAGAACAACAACTCTCCTGGTGCTGGAGATATCTGGAGAGGTTTGTTTATCAAATGCACACTGCTTCTCTTCGTGCGAGGCAAAAAAAAGAGGTGGTGGATTCCCCATCCCTGGAAACACTCAAGGTCAGGTTGGATGGGGTTCCAAGCAACCTGATCCGGTTGAAGATGTCCCTGCTCACTGCAGGGGGGGTGAACTGGATGATCTTCATAGTCCCTTCCAATCCAAACCATTCTATGATACTATGAATTCTACGACTTCCTAGAGCATGGGAGCATTTGGTCATAAGATTATGTGGAAAACATCGCTCAGCAAAACAGTGAGGTGGGTCAGACTCAGGCAACCAAGCAGCAGCACAGCTGATGCTCAAGAGCCAACCAGGAGCCAAAAACTGGGCACAGCCAGAGGAAAAGGGTGATGGGAAATGCAGGGGGGTGATGGAAGTGGGTGAGGGCACCACAGAAAGTCACCCGGAGTGACGCAGAGCTCCAAGGAAGAAACCTTCTCCAAAGGCTGTGCCAAGTCAGGGGCATGGATGGGGCTCGGGAGCTGGGATCTTGCAAGGGGGAGGGAAAACAGGCAGCCAAGGCAGGAGCATTCACCCGTCCTGTCTCTCTCCTCACTCCATTTTCCTGGTAATAAAGTCCCAATAAAGCCTCTGCCCTCCAATATCAAGAAAACATCATCTTAGAGTCAGGAGGATCATACTTTTAATGCCTGGAAACTGCATTTTAATTATTTAATGAGAGAGCAGCAAGCAGAAACCGTGACACTGAAATAGCCGCCTACAACCACAACCCCAACCCCGTAAAGCAAGGGGCTATTATCTCATCAAAAGGTTGGGGACTTTTGTGTCACCAGCATGGAGGGGAGAAGGGAGGGTCCTGAAAGCAGAGAAGGCAGAAGGACAGAGGTTCGAACCATATGTGGAGACTGATAAACTTGGATGGAGAGAAAGGAGGAGGAAAAACATATCCTGGGCTACCTACAAAGCAATGGGACCAGCAGGATTCTGCCCCTCTGCTCTGCTCTCGTGAGATCTCACCCAGAGTCCTGCGTTCAGTTCTAGAGTTCTCAGCACAGGAAGGACCTGGAGCTGTTGGACCGAGTCCAGAGGAGGTCACAGAGATAATCCAAGGGCTGGAGCACCTCTGTTGTGAGGAGACTGGGAGAGTTGGGGTTGTTCAGCCTGGAGAGGAGAAGGCTCTGGGGGGACCTTAGAGCAGCTCCAGTGCTGAAAGGGGCTCCAGGAAACCTGGGGAGGGGCTCTGGATCAGGGAGTGCAGGGACAGGATGAGGGGGAACTGTTTTGAGCTGAAAGAGGGGAGACTGATATGAGATCTCGGGAAGAAACGTTTTGCTGTGAGGGTTGGGAGGCCCTGGCCCAGGTTGCCCAGAGCAGTGGTGGCTGCCCCATCCCTGGAGGTGTTCCAGGCCAGGTTGGATGGGGCTTGGAGCCCCCTGATCCAGTGGGAGGTGTCCCTGCCCATGGCAGGGGGTGGCACTGGATGGGCTTTGAGGTCCCTTCCCACCAAAACCTTTGTACGATTCTGAAGTCAGAGCTATTTTTGATGCAGGGACAGAGAAGAGAAGACAAACTTTGTAAAGATAAAAAGCAGATACACTTTTCAGAAGAAAACCATGTCAGCTTTGCACGCATCCTTGGCTGGTTGTTCAACTGAAATATGTTGGTGGATGCATGAGAGTGAGTGTCGATAACCGCTAACGAAACGCACCACGCAGAATCCAGCTGCAGCCCTAGGTGCAATAAGTCATCCAAGACTTGTAGGAGGTTTCTACAGAGAAAATAGATGGATGCAGGCATTATTAGAAACAGAATGATTGATGTGTTTGATATTACGGAGCGTGTTGATTTTATGATGGTTTAGGTAGCTGGGATTATGTGCACGCAACGTCTGGATTTGTCACCTTGTGCAGTAAATATTTAAAGTATTGTTTCGCTGTGAATAACTCAAGGCAGGGTGATGCCTTACGTTGAAAAGACTCTCTGGAAGGAATGCGTTTTTGTATTCAACTGAGGATAAACTGGTTTAGAGACCAGGAGATGTTTAGTGATCAGTCAACGCAGGGAATGAGCTGGTTATCTCCGCAAGCGGCTGCTCCAGCTGCAAAGAGGTAGCCCCGACCTCACCACTCCCACCAGGAGCAGCAGCCGCATTTCCAGGCGTTACGCCAGGAAGGGGTAGCACAGAGGGGGAGAAAATAGAGGGTAAAGACTATTAATCCCCTAGATTTGTTATGAAGTTAAACGCATAGAGGGGAACCATATGACACGTGTTGGTGGGTTTTGGGGAATCTAAACCTGCTTTCTCGCCGCAGTATGGCAAAACACTTGCCTATTTTTGCCTATTTTTCCACTACTTTAGGAGGCATTTGTTTTCTCCTAAATTCAGCAACGCAGGAAGACCTGAGAGACACAAGCCCAGGGAAGCAGGGTGGTGACATGGTAGAGGATTTTCCTGTGCTCTCCCAAGGGGTTGTGCAGGGAGAAGCACCCTCAAGGGCTCATTCCCATCCTCTGGGGTGCCCCAGGATGCAGCTCGCAGTGGGATTTAGCCCCACTCTCAGCATCTTCCATCCCTTCTCAGCTCCCCATGGGCAAAAAGGGTCTTGAAGGTGATAGAGGGGCAATTCCCAAGACAAGGCGCACACCAAGGCAGGCCCAGGGTGGGAAAGCAGGCAGGGAGGAGAGAGCAGCAGAGAGGGAGGAGCACTCCTTCTAACACTCGGCTTCAAAAAAAGTAAACCAGGGAAGACACATTTTCAAGGCACATTCCTTTATAAAGGAAAGGAGCATCAGACCTTCCCACCACCCGTCTCTGCAGCACAGCCCATTAAATCTCTGCATAAGCAGTCACTTCCCTCCCAGCACCTCAAGAAAGGGCTGGGAGAAAAGTCCACTTACATTTCATTTGCAGTTTTAGAAGCGATTTCATAGAATGGTTTGGGTTGGGAAGAACCTTAAACTCCATCCAGTTCCACCCCCTGCCATGGGCAGGGACACCTCCCACTGGATCAGGGGGCTCCAAGCCCCATCCAACCTGGCCTGGAACACCTCCAGGAATAATGGGATTTCAGACGATTTTTCCTCGGTATTTTGGCCACTGTGTTTGCCTTCAGGCAGAGCTGGAGATCATTGCATCTCCTCCCACCACCTGGTTAAAGAGGTTGAGGAAAAAGAGATTTCCTCTCCCCCCAGGACATGGAAAGGAAGTTTTCAAACATCCCATTCAAAAACAAGAGGCACAAAACACCTAAGAGCTACACAAAGTCTCTCTCGTTGGTGCTGCCATCTGCACGGAGAAAAGCCAAAGGCTCTTGGTTGGAATTGCAAGACTTTAAGGAGCACAGGCCCAGGTCAAAGCCCAAAGGGCATCATGCACCAACTCCACAGGATTTTGGATGAACTCTGACACATCCTCCAAATAGAAACAGCAGTGAGTCCTGTAAGACACCACAAATCATCAAAGATTGACAGCACTGCTCATGGAGATGTTTCCAGAAAGCCCTCAAGGCAGAGGGAGGTGCTACTCAACTTCATCTTTTCTCCAACTGCTTGCAAGACATACATCAACTCAGAAATGGTGAAGCCCTGGCAGAGGCGCCCAGGGCAGTGGTGGAGTCTCCATCCCTGGAGGGGTTCAAAAAGCGCGTAGACGTGGCACTTCAGGACACGGTTTTGTAGGCATGATGGTGTTGGTTTGACGGTTGGATCTGATGATCTTAAGAGGTTTTTTCCAACCTTAATGATTCTAGGCTTCTATGAAAGCCGTGGTGGTTCTGAAGTAGTTTGCAGGGAAAGGAACACAGTGCTAAGGTCAAGTTGTTGATTTTTTTTTCTCCTGCCCACTGCTCAGACAGATTGGGGTCCTTCCGCAAGAGTGGGTTGGGAAGAACTGGTGCATTAAGTCTAATAAAGCTACAGGATGAGGTTATTTATTTTTGTCAGTAACATACGTTAGGAGCCTATAAAGACTTACATGGCCACAATGAGACCCTTTCGATCATGATATAAATTTATTACAAAATAGGGAACGAACTTCCTCTTGCAGGTTTTCCTTGGTCCCAGCTGTTGAATTGTTTTTAAAAGGAAAAAAAGTTTCAAGTTTTAGAAGGCCAGTACAGGCTGGGGGACGATGTGATTGGGAACCGCCCTGAGGAGAAGGACTTGGGGTGCTGGGGGAGGAGAAGCTCAACAGGAGCCACAACGGGTGCTCCCAGATCAGAAACCAGCGGTGCCCTGGGCTGCACCCAAAGCAGCGCGGGCAGCAGGGGAGGGAGGGGATTCTGCCCCTCTGCTCCGCTCTGGGGAGACCCCACCTGGAGCCCTGGGTCCAGTTCTGGAATCCTCAATATAAGGAGGTGGAACTGTTGGAGAAAGTCCAGAGGAGGCCACAGAGATGATTCAAGGGCTGGAGCCCCTCTGCTGTGAGGCCAGGTTGGGAGAGTTGGGGTTGTTCAGCCTGGAGAAGAGAAGGCTCCAGGGAGACCTTAGAGCAGCTCCCAGGGCTGAAAGGGGCTCCAGGAAAGCTGGGGAGGGGCTTTTTCCAAGGGTCTGGAGTGACAGGATGAGGGGAAATGGCTTTAAACTGGAAGGGGGAAGGTTTAGATTGGACATTAGGAAGAAATTCTTCACACTGAGGGTGGGGAGGCCCTGGCCCAGGTTGCCCAGAGCAGTGGTGGCTGCCCCATCCCTGGAGGTGTTCCAGGCCAGGTTGGATGGGGCTTGGAGCCCCCTGATGCAGTGGGAGGTGTCCCTGCCCATGGCAGGGGGTGGCATTGGGTGGGCTTTGAGGTCACTTCCAACCCAACCCATTCCATGACTCCCTAATTTCCTTTCCTATTACCAGTCCTCTCCCTCTGCTTCTCTGTAACCCGGCCAGAAGTCACCCATTAATCTGTTCTAGAGTACGTTCTTCTCTACGTTTTCCTGCTCTCTTTCTGAAAAAGGGGAACTCTGTTGTCGCACACCTCTGTGACAATGCAGCTGATTCATTTCACTCTCAGGCAGTTCTGGGAATTCATCCTCCGGGGTTTTTATCCCCCTCACCCTGAGCGCTGTAATTTCCTACAGTGGGAGCAGGACTTTGTAATTTGATTTTGATTGTTCCCCTCCCCTCACCCCCCGTTTTCTAATTTATTTCTGGAGTAAAACAAACTCCAGCAAAACATCCTCCTCAACACCCTTGAGCTTTAAATTTTTCAATAATAAAGTGTGAACATAAATTAAGAACTTGAGCTGTTACTAATCTTACGGCCACACTTGCTCACATGCTGATTTTCGTACGGTATATTAAATCAAGAAGAATGGCCTATTATAATACAATTAGCTGTGATTCACAAGCAGGAATTACTGTTCACCAGTGTGAGAGAAAAGCTGCATAAATACGATTGGAAAAGACTGAAACCTTTGTGGTTTGGTTGTTTTTTTTCTTTTCTTCTATAGACTCACAGAACGGTTTGGGTTGGAAGGGACCTCAAAGCCCATCCAGTTGCAACCCCCTCCCATGGGCAGGGACACCTCCCACTGCATCAGGGGGCTCCAAGCCCCATCCAACCTGGCCTGGAACACCTCCTTGAACACCCCCGTAGGTACCGACTCCAGGCTGGCCTGTGTGGTCAGGGAATGGAAAATGTGACCTTGGGTGGTGCAATCAAGATGCACAACGTAGGGAGAAGCAACAGCGCCGCATGCAGGCTTAGCCCTAGCGCATTCGCAGTCTAACCCTGCGATGCACATCGAGCACTTCTCCTCCACCCTGGCTCAGGAGGCACCCAGGATGGCAAAAGCAAATCCAAAGGGAAAATCTCATCCCAGCTCCAATTTCAGCCACCCTTCTGGGAAAAGCGATGGGTAGCGGAGCCAGCTGGGGATGCTGCAAAGCCCTTTACGGCACCATGTAACGCTCCAGCCACGAACAAGCTCCAGCAGCACAGGGATTTCAGGATAAATGACATTACCCTGAATTACACCTGGAATAAAGGGCAAACCCCAGCAGCCTCTGAGGGATAACAGGCTCCCCACAGCCATTTTCATTAAACAACCTCTCAGGAGCTTCTCGTAGGGCGTGGGAGCAGCAGGAAGCCCAAGCCTGACCTATTCCCACCCTGCAGAGGACCTGGATTTCTGCTGGATATATTTAACCTCCCCACACCAGTCTCCTTTGGTACCAACAGAACATTATGACAATTATTATTCTTTGCGTTCCGTACGTATTAGTAGATGGTCGGCGGATCCTGAAGCAATTTGCAAATATTAATTAAGCCTCAGCAGAATCCCTGAGTGGTAGGTAACTGTAATTACGGCCCTAATTATATTAATTCTGCTGTAGGGCAGCAAGTAATTATTTGGAATCTATTATATAACTAAAACAAACCTATGTTGATTATTCCATGTTCAGCATGTGAATAACCAGTATTGTGTTTCCTGACTGGTGGCTTCAGCATAACAAAACTGGTGGCTTCAGAAAAACAAAAAGAAGCCTGTACAAAAAAAAGCACACACAGAAAAATCCTGCTGAAAATCCCTCCTCTGTTTCTACAGTCTGAATCAACAGGCTGGAGGGTGGGGATGCTATCCAGAGGGACCTGGGCAGGCTGGAGATGTGGGGCTGTGTGAACCTCATGGAGTTCAAGATAAGGACAAGGCCCTGCACCTGGGTTGGGGCAATCCCAAGCACAAATCCAGGCTGGGGGACGATGTGATTGAGAGCCGCCCTGAGGAGAAGGACTTGGGGTGCTGGGGGAGGAGAAGCTCGACAGGAGCCGCAACGGGCGCTCCCAGCCCAGAAACCAACGGTGCCCTGGGCTGCACCCAAAGCAGCGCGGGCAGCAGGGGAGGGAGGGGATTCTGCCCCTCTGCTCCGCTCTGGGGAGACCCCACCTGGAGCCCTGGGTCCAGTTCTGGAATCCCCAACATGAGAAGTAGATGGAACTGTTGGAACAGGTCCAGAGGAGGCCATGGAGGTGATCAGAGGGTTGGAGAACCTCCCCTATGAGGACAGGCTGAGAGAGTTGGGGTTGTTCAGCCTGGAGAAGAGAAGGCTCTGGGGAGACCTTAGAGCAGCTCCCAGTGCTGAAAGTGGCTCCAGGAAAGTTGGGAGGGGCTCCGGATCAGGGAGGGCAGGGAGAGGAAAAGGGGAATAGTTTTCAGCTGAAAGAGGGAAGACTGAGATGAGATCTTAGGAAGAAATGCTCTCCTGTGAGGGTGGGGAGGCCCTGGCACAGATTGCCCAAGGAAGTTGCTCACTTAACGCAAAGTTCTCCTCCTCCTGCAGAGCAGTTTCTGGCCAAACCTAGAGGAAAAATGACCCTAGTGCAGCCTCCCACACCAATGAGACACTTCATCTTCAAAGATGTCCTCCACACCAAGCACCTGCAGTGCAGCGCTACCCAGAAATACGGACCAAGGGGGCTGTAAAACCATAAAATACAAGAACCTTCCAATTTTTTTTCCTAAATTAGCAAGGCAGAGCAGGTCTCCTTGAACCTACACAGCCTGAAAAGTTCACAACAAGAGCCCAGGCAGCACATCTCCGAGTCAGCTTGAAAAATTTCACTGTGGCCTTCCCAGCACGGCGTATTGATGGAGCTCAGAGATGTTAGTGCTGACCCAGCAGCAAGGCGCGTTCCTCAGATCAGTTTTATGCCAGCCTTTAAAACCCAATGTCATTTGTCAAAGGAAAAGAAAAAAAAAAGAGGCAAAAGTCAGCGAAGCTTTAGTGGACCAAATCGATTATCCTGCAGGACAGTAAAACATGGGTTTCTGCAGCCTGGTCTCCATAGCCTGTCTCCAGTAGAAGATCAATCAGGCAAGTTTCTATCTACCTTCACCTTTGAAGCTTTTTGGTCCACCTTCCCCTGTATTCAATGTTGGTGAGGCCACACCTTGGATCCTGAGTTCAGTTTTGGGCCTCTCACTCCAAGAAGGACCTTGAGGGGCTGGAGCGCGTCCAGAGAAGGGACCGGAGCTGGGGAAGGGGCTGGAGAACAAGGGTTGTGAGGAGCGGCTGAGGAACCTGGGGCTGTTTGTGCTGGAGAAGAGGAGGCTGAGGGGAGACCTCATCCCTGTCTACAACTGCCTGAAAGGAGGGGGTGGGGAGGTGGGGGCTGGGCTCTTCTCCCTGGTGGCCAGTGACAGGACAAGGGGAAATGGCCTCAAGATGTGCCAGAGGAGATTAGGCTGCACTTTAGGAGGAATTTCTTTACTGAAAGGTTTCTCAGGCACTGGCAGAGGCTGCGCAGGGAGATGATTGAGTCACCATCTCTGGAGCGGTTTAAAAGATGTCATTCTTGGGGATGTGGTCTAGTGGTGAATTTAGGAGGGCTGGATCGATGGCTGGATTTGATGATCTTAAAGGTCTTTTCCAACCAAACGATTGTATGATTCTCTGCTCCATCCGAATCACATCCTCATTAGATGTTACCTCTTCCCGCTCTCACAGACACTCCCAGCTTGGACAACCTCCACAGCTCCTTTGATCCTGCCTCATAAATCAATCCCTGCAGTAGCACCTCTTTTATTGCTGTTGTTCTGAACACTCTCATCAATTTGCCAGTATTTTTTTTTCTTTCAAGAAGAAACTGCAAAGATCAAGGGTGGAAAAATACAGTTTTGTTGCAGTTGCGTATTAGATTCCTGATGTCTGGAAGGCTCCTGTTTTGCACCGTTTTGAAAGGTACCAGTAGTGTCTCTATTTAAAATCTGTTTGAGTAAGAATTGGCTAAAAATGCTCCAACAGAAGAGTTTTCAAAGCATCTCCATTTTCCAACAGGAAATTATGAAAGGGTTCTGCTTCAACTATATGGTCTACACTTAAGGAGAAGATCTAAAGTCAAGAAGATGAAACCAAACCCAAATGTTTTACATCATGGCAAGTTCTAATATCATACCTACTGGGGGAAAAAAAAGTCAAACTAAGTCCCCCGGGAGACAGGAGGTCTGAATTTCAACCAGACCCGATCCATCTCCAGGAAGACAGAACTGGTAAGGAGAACCAGCCCTTTCCAAAAGAAAACGAGACCTTCTCCATGCCAGATGCCAAGAAGCACAAAGGGCTTTGGCAGAAGACCATGCTGATGAAGATTAGCGTGTTCCAACTCCAAAGAACCATAAATAGCGATGAAAACGGCAACCTCTTCACACCAATTTTTGTCACTGTCAAGCTAAGCTCTCTGCACTGATAGGTTGAGCATTTTAACTCCCTCCCAGTCTCGGGACCTGGTGCTCCCAGCACCAAACCCACCCCCTCTCTCAGCTAACCCCTTGCCACCTCTCTGCTCAAACATCACAGCAATCAGCCTTTACAAATTCAGCTGCAGCACCAAGGGAATGTTTGCCTGCTGGTGCTCTGCTGCTCTGGTCTATCAAACCCATCAGACAAGATAAATTACGCTATCTGCTGCAAAAAAAATAGTAATAAAAAGGACTCAGGCACCCACATTCCAGCCACAGCACTTTTCAGACTCCTAAATCAAAAAGATGTGATAATAAAAAGGCCTGCAGAGCTGCTGGCCACCACTGACGGAGCCAGCTCTCCACAACCATGAAGGTCTCAAATTAAATAAGGTGAGGGGAAGAGCCCACAACCCCAGATCTTGCACGCTTGCTCCGTGGATTCAGTTGGGATGTCTTAAACTCTCCAGAGCAAACCTCCTTTGGAAGGGCTGGTATAGCACCAGCTAGGCAGGGCTCCTTGGTCCCCACCCACCTTCTTCAGTAGCTCAAAGCCCATCCACAATCACAGGATGGTTTGGGTTGGAAGTCCATCCAATGCTACCCCCTGCCATGGGCAGGGACACCTCCCACTGCATCAGGGGGCTCCAAGCCCCATCCAACCTGGCCTGGAACACCTCCAGGGATGGGGCAGCCACCACTTCTTGGGGCAACCTGGGCCAAGGCCCCACCCTCAGTGTGAAGAATTTCTTCCTAATGCCTAATTCCAGTCTTCTCCCTTCCAGTTTAAAGCTGTTCCCCCTTGTCCTGTCACTTCAGGCCCTTGGGAAAAGCCCCTCCCCAGCTTTCCTGGAGATCCTTCCAGTAGGAAAGGCTGCTCTAAGGTCCCCCCAGAGCCTTCTCCTCTCCAGACTGAACAACCCCAACTCTCTCAGCCTCCTCACAGCAGAGGAGCTCCAACTCTTGGATCACCCCTATGGCCTTCTCTGGACTCGCTCCAACAGTTCCATCTCCTTATGCTGGGGATTCCAGAACTGGACCCAGGGCTCCAGGTGGGGTTTCACCAGAGCGGAGCAGAGGGGCAGAATCCCCTCCCTCCCCTGCTGCCCGCACTGCTTTGGGTGCAGCCCAGGGCACCGTTGGTTTCTGGGCTGGGAGCGCCCGTTGCCAGCTCACACTGAGCTTCTCATCAACCAGCATCCCAAGTCCAGTCCCACTCATCTCAGTTTTTCTTCCCCAGCCTAATTTGAGTCACATTCACCTCAAGAACCAACTCTGAAGCAATTTCTGTGTTTAGCGCAGGGATCACTTGGCCCAAACGTATATTAAATCACCCCAAACCCCTCTTAGGAGCCAGCACATGTTTCCCAGCGAGCATCATTGTGAGCAGCATTCAGTACAGTTGAGTCCTCATTTCTCCTTGGATTCTCTGACGCTAACGAAGACAAAATTAGTAATATTACTTAATGCCGTTGCAGTCTGGTGAACAAAGCACGGACTTGGCACTGCTGCTCTAATGAGCAAGACTGAATCCAACTGGCTCCACTCACAGTTCCCTTAAACGGCGGGCGTACAAATCGGGAGCATATTTAAAGCTTCAGCCCCACATCAGCATAATTAAAGGCAACCCAATTGCCTTCCAAATGCAACGGTAGCAGCAAGCCAGGTTTCTGATACGTTTGGAACTGGTGCTAAAAAAAAAAAAATGAGGGAAATAATTAAAATAAAAATTTCACAGAATCGGGATCTCGAAAGGAATTGGGTAAAACAGTTTGTTTGTAGCAGAGTGAGCAAAATCCCCAAACAAACAAAACCACACTTGCACGCTGAAAATTACTGCGCAATTAGTTATGGTGGCGCTAAATACGGTGCTTGGAGGCAAAACGAAACCCGATGCGAACCCAGTGCTGGAAGTGTCTCATTAATCTACTGTGATGGCTGTCAGCTTCACATTGGACACGGCTTATTATTGTGGGGGAAGAGCAAAATAACCCCCTCCCCATTCCAGCATTCAGGAATATTCTTTAAAATGCACTTTCTTGCAGCAAAGCAGCACCCAGGTCTCTATGCAGTTGTCACCCCTCCAGGTCCCTCTTCTGGGAATACTTACAAGTGCTTTAAAAGAAATAAATAGTGAGCAAATAAAATCACTAACAAGTATCGACTGCAGAGCCTTGGAAACAGCCCCATAAATCACAGCCTTCAGCAGGGCTTGTTTCACTGAGGCGCAGTCAGGATGGAGCCTGAATGCCACCATCCCTCCTTGCAAAGGTCGCCAGCTCCGACGTCCCAGGCAGAGCCGCAGGTGACAAGTTGTATTTGGGAAGTTATTCAATCAGAATGAGGTAATTAGCCCATAAATCCCCGCTCGTGGGATCTATTAATTTCAGCCTGGAGAAGAGAAGGCTCCAGGGAGACTTCAGAGCAGCCTCCCAGTGCTGAAAGGGGCTCCAGGAAAGCTGGGGAGGGGC
Organism: Neomorphus geoffroyi; assembly: GCA_033558235.1. NCBI lineage: Eukaryota > Metazoa > Chordata > Aves > Cuculiformes > Neomorphidae > Neomorphus > Neomorphus geoffroyi. The sequence goes on from JAUMJM010000037.1 coordinate 2,771,660, forward strand.
TCTGGATCAGGGGGTGCAGGGACAGGATGAGGGCAACAGTTTTGAGCTGCACGAGGGGAGATTGAGATGTGAACTTGGGAAGAAATGTTTTGCTGTGGGGGTGGGGAGGCCCTGTCCCAGGTTGCCCAGAGCAGTGGTGGCTGCCCCATCCCTGGAGGTGTTCCAGGCCAGGTTGGATGGGGCTTGGAGCCCCCTGATGCAGTGGGAGGTGTCCCTGCCCATGGCAGGGGGTGGCACTGGATGGACTTTGAGGTCCCTTCCAAACCAACCCGTTCCAGGATTCTATGATTCTGTGATTAATTACTTTATCAGAAAGAAAAATAACAAAACCAAAAAGAAATTGATAAACACAGGGCAGGACAACCAAGATAAATATTTTGGAAACAAAGAGGGCTCCATTGAATCAATCAACACCCAAATTCAAGCAATGCAGAGCAAAGCAATCGTCCACTTAATCCTGATCCTCATTTACAGACAGATGGGACCATTCCTGCACGGGAAAGCAAAGATCATCCTTAATTGTTAAATTGTGCAGTTCGGGCAGGTTTCTATTAGTAACTGGATGAAGTTTCTGAAGGACACAACTGCTGCACAGCTGCTTCCCTTGATTTCTCTGAGTCAAGGAGACAGTTGAGCATGGGCATAACCATTGCCTTGTGCGATGGCTGAGGTTTTAGGTCCAGGCTATGGAAATAAGTAAAGCCACACACATAGATTAAGGGGTACGAGATTCCACCTCAGCCATGGACAATCATCCTCAGCTGGCTGGAAAATACTTTCTACAGCCAAAAAATCCCTACTTTGCACAGGCAAGAGAATCATTCAAACTGGAGTGTTCATAAATGTGCCCAAGTGGCCAGGAAGGCCAATGCTATCCTGGCCTGGATCTGAAACACTGGGCCAGCAGGAGCAGGGAGGTGACTGTGTACCTGTGCTCAGCACCTCAAATCCTGGGTTTAGTTTTGGGCCCCTCATTCCAAGAAGGACCTTGGGGGACTGGAGCGCGTCCAGAGAAGGGAACGGAGCTGGAGAACAAATCTTATGATAGGTGGCTGAGGGACCTGGGGCTGTTCAGCCTGGAGGAGGCTGAGGGGAGACCTCATCACTGTCTACAACTACCTGAAAGGAGGGGGTGGGCAGGTGGGGGCTGGGCTCTTCTCCCAAGTGACAGGAGATGGGATGAGAGGAAATGGCCTCAAGTTGTGCCAAGGGAGGTTCAGACTGGATATCAGGAAAAAATTCTTTACCGAATGGACTCTCAGGCAGTGGCAGAGGATGCCCAGGGATGTGGTGGAGTCACCATCCCTGGAGGAGTTTAAAAGATAGGCAGATGAGGTTCAGACAGATGGTTTAGCAGTGGACGGGTACGGATGGACTCGATAATCTCAAAGGTCTTTTCCAACCAAGCAATTCTATGATTCTGTGAAATAAGCTAAACACACCCAACTGAGACATTTCAGTCCTGCAGCACCAAGTTCCACAAATCAGTGCCTCCCTCCTACATTTACACACACTGGAGAACAAACCAGCAATGCCAGCACCACGTGTTGGGTTTGCTTTGCTCACTCTCAAGCAGCCCTTTGCTTTTCCGCGTTCCAGACGTGCAATTGCTACCGCACCCTAACGGTATAAACAAAGCGAGGCTGAAAGGAGAGGCTACCTCTTGTATGAGATGCACCAACAGAGTCGGAAAGAATAAAAGGAGACCAGTTCTCTCATGCAGAGCCTTTTCTTCTGCTTTAGATCTAAGGACTTGTTTGCTCAGAACCATGTCTGGTTCAGAGCTGTCATTTCAGGGGTTTTTTACCCAATGAAAGCTATAACCCTGCAAGCATTACCTCGCTCTTGTCTTCTGAGACAGAAAACGCTCTTTGAACATCTGAGCAGGTATCAAAACTGCAAAATACCCTTTACACCATCATTTATTCAATTTGCGTTTGATCTTTTTCACCCGCTTTGCTTCCTATTTGTGCCCAGGTCAAGCCACTCAATTTTCTTGCCCCTCCTTGTTGTTCTTTCCTCCCAGCTCTGAAGAAAAGCACAAACTTCAAGTAATCCAGACGCAAAGGGATGCCTGGGGCTGCCCAGTTCCTCACAGCAAACCCCAAGCCCTGGGTTTGGTCCCTTAATCACAGACCACACGTGCCCAGGGCGCGAGGTCACCCCACTACGAGCTCTCTGGACACGCCAGATCCCAGAGGTGCTTCCAGCACCTCCACAAGAAAGATCTCCATTTCTTTAGGGATTCAGCGCCTCAGTCTTTAATCAAGGACAATACCGAGGTCACTCTCTTTTGGTTTAAAACAGAGAGGAGGAAGGACGTGCCGCGATGATGGGAGTTGGCACTGCCCACCCTCTCACCATGCTTCACGCAGCAACTTGGTGTAGGGAAGGCAGACCCAGTTGCTGGCCCATCCCTCTCCACCCCAGTGTCCCTCCCTAAGGCCACACACCCTTTGGGATGGAAAGAAGGGTAAAAATTCCCTTTTCTTTTTCCTTTTTCCTCAGTTGAGCCATTCCACGTGCTGGCACAGATCTGACAGGAGAGACAGGGAGAGCTTCCCTGCGCCAGGTCCCAGCGTGCTGCGAGCTCCCAGAAAGCCTCTCAGGGCTGACACCCCCCCATCTCCTTCCCTCCTACCCTCAAAAGGTGGCTTTTCAGGGTGGTTGGAGGAGATCATGTTTTCTAGCCCTCCTCGGTGGTATAAAACAGCTGCTGCAAAGGAATTAGTGATTGGTTGATCAGGGTCTGCCCTTAACTCCTACAACCACTCTCCACTGCTTCCTTCATCCAGGTCAAGCCAAAACAGCGCTCCAGGCTTCATGTTTCTCAGGACAGCATGAAACACGTTGCCTTGCTCACCACAACTCAGAACAAGAGGTCATTAAAACCTGCAGACAGGCCCTGCTGATAACTACAAACACCATCACACTCATAAACTGGGGAACTGGAAGAGAGAGGCAGCTTTTCACAGCCCAGAGGCTGAGCACCTGCTTGTTCCTCTGACTCCCAAATTTCCTTCTGTCACTGTGCTGGTTTGCACACTTGTCCTGCAAGAATGGTCCTTCCTCAACATGATTTGAAGCGAGCCATTTCTGCACATCTTTGCAGATCATAGGATCGTGGAATGGTTCGGGTTGGAAGGGACCTTAAAGATCATCCAGTGCCACCCCCTGCCATGGGCAGGGACACCTCCCACTGGATCAGGGGGCTCCAAGCCCCATCCAACCTGGCCTGGAACACCTCCAGGGATGGGGCAGCCACCACTGCTCTGGGCACCCTGGGCCAGGGCCTCCCCACCCTCAGCATGAAGAATGTCTTTCTAATCTAAATCTTCTCCCTTCCAGGTTAAAGATGTTCCCCCTGATCTTGTCACTCCAGGCCCTTGGAAAAAGCCCCTCCCCAGCTTTCCTGGAGCCCCTTTCAGTACTGGGAGCTGCTCTGAGGTCTCCTTGAAGCCTTCTCCTCTCCAGGCTGAACCACCCCAACTCTCTCAGCCTCCTCACAGCAGAGGTGCTCCAGCCCTTGGACCATCTTCATAGCCCTCCTCTGGACCCGTTCCAACATTTCCATCTCCTTCTTATGTTGGCGATATCCTAACTCAACGCTCCTGGGTTGCTCACTCCTCCCCACAGGGACTTTTCTCTCTCCTCCCCTTTGCGATTTTGCACTCAGCCAGGCTGATGTGACAAGTCCGAAGAGACAATTCCTTTTGATTTTAGGTATGCATCTCAGGCAGCACTTAGAGAACAGGGAATTCAACTCCTCTCCAGCGTGCGGAGCAGCAACAGCTCCAACTAGTTATCTCTCCCTACAGACACCAGCCCCGCTAAGAGCAGCAAGAGTATTTAATCACTGTGTGCGCCTCTCTCTCCTGGATTTCTGCAGAGATTAGAAGAGTAGGATATTCCAGCACAATAAACATCCAGCTGCTATCAGTGTGGCACGAAAGGGTCATTTAAAAGAGTCCGGTTTCAGCTCTCGTTTAGAGATAGGGTGGTTCAGTATCTGCTCTTACCACATTGTAGCTTGCGTGGCCAGCGGGAGCAGGGAAGGGATCGGCTCCTGCACTCGGTGCTGGTGAGGCCGCACCTCGAATCCTGGGTTCAGTTTTGGGCCCCTCACTCCAAGAAGGACCTTGAGGGGCTGGAGCGCGTCCAGAGAAGGGACCGGAGCTGGGGAAGGGGCTGGAGAACAAGGGCTGTGAGGAGCGGCTGAGGGACCTGGGGCTGTTTGTCCTGGAGAAGAGGAGGCTGAGGGGAGACCTCATCCCTGTCTACACCTGCCTGAAAGGAGGGGGTGGGGAGGTGGGGGCTGGGCTCTTCTCCCAGGTGACAGTGATGGGACGAGAGGAAATGGCCTCAAGTTGCCCCAGGGCAGGGTCAGATTGGACATCAGGAAAGGTTTCTTCACTGAAAGGGCTCTCAGCCCTGGCAGAGGCTGCGCAGGGAGGTGGGGGAGTCCCCATCCCTGGAGGGGTTGAACAGACGGGTGGATGAAACGGACGGGTACGGTTGGACTCGATGGTCTCGAATGCCTTTTCCCAACAGGCGGTTCTGTGATTCCAAACAGTCCCACAGGGATTTGTTCAACAGCCCCAGTGGTTTGCAAAGCAGAGCCCCCAAGTTTAGGTGTTCGCTCCCACGGCAGAGCCCTGGAACGGTGCACCAGCGCTCCCCGCAACGAGGGGCCCCGGGGGGGGGTGGGGTGGGGGCCTTCTACAAGGTAAAGGCAGCGGCTCCAAGGAGTTGTGGCTCATCATTTGCAAAGCAACTCACGCTGCCGCCGCAGAACACAGCTGCAGCTCAGGCAGCCCACGAGGGAGCCGCTGCGCAGCCACGGGAGCCGGCGAGCAAAGCAAGCACGGGCTGCCCGCCCCACGCCGAGCCCTGGCAGGCGGCCCGGGAGGGGGCCCAGCTGCCAGCCCCCCCCCCCCCGCTCCCCGCCAGGATGGAGCAGAGCTGAGGCTCTGGCATCTGCAGCCAGGGTTCACCTGAGGAAACTTCGCCTCCCAGCTGGAGAGGGGAAAAAAAAAGTCGAGATGCAACTCTAGAAGCAACAGGGAAGATGTGACAGGAGTCGCTGGGCTGACTGTCGGGTTAGTATTATTTTTTTAAAAAAAAATTTTTTTAAATTAAAAATATATTTAATTATTTTTTATATTTAAAATTATATATTAATTCTATTTTTATATTATGCACTTCTAATACGATTATATGTTTAACTAAAATATTTTAATTAAAATATTTTAATTAACAATATTTTAACTAAAATGTTTTCAAATTAATTTTTATTTGAATTTTTTAAAAAATTAAAATAAAATCAAAATTAAAAAATATAAAATAAAAAGAGGCAGTGAGTCCTCCCTGCTAATGGAAGAGTTACCCCTAAATCCAGAAAGTATCAGCTTTGGTCCTGAGGGGAGAGAAGCGCTCAGGGAGACAGGTTCACGAGCAGAGATGATGGGAGCTTCTATGAGGGGGCTGCAAGGAGGATTTTGAGGCCGCTGGCTGCCCCGCCAAGTGATGCTGCGCCCCGAGTAAGGTCCCACAAGCCCCGAAAAATGCACACCCAGGGGTGGGGAGAGCCCGGAGTGGGGCAGGGGGAGGCAGGAGGGTCCGGGGGTGCAGGAGGTGGGGGACTGGGGGGCGGGGAGGTACAGGGGTGGGGAAAGGGGGGGGCCAGGAAGGTTCGGGGGGGGGGGGGGCAGCAGGGGGGTCCAGGGGGTGACAGGGGAAGCCGGGGGGTGCTGAAGAGAACGTACAGGGGGTGGGGAAGAGGGGATACAATGGGGGAAGAGTTGTCCAGGGGGGTTCGGGGAGACTGGGGGTGGCTGAGGGGGTCCAGGGGGTGGCTGAGGGGGTCCAGGGGGTGGCAGAGGAGGTCGCAGTGGAGGGGGAAAAGAGGATATGGGGGGTAGGGAAGAGGGGGTCCAGTGGAGGAAGAGGGGTCCAGGGGGGCCCGGGGAGGCTGGGGGAGGCAGGGAGTGTGTGGAGGAGGGGAGGAAGAGGGGGCGCGGGGGGGTGAAAGGAGGGGCTGAGGGGGTCCAGGGTGGTCCGGGGAGGTTGGAGAAGGCAGAGGGGTTCATGGGGGGACAGAGGAAAGTGGCGGGCAGGGGGGCGAAGAGAAGGCACGGGGGATGGGGAAGAGGGGGTCCAAGGGGGGAAGAGGGGTCCAAGGGGGTCCGGGTAGGCTGGGGGTGGCAGGGGGGGTGTGGAGGAGGGGGGGAAGAGTGGGCACGGATGGGGGCTGAGGGGGCTCAGGATGATCCAGGGAGGGCTGGAGGGGGTGGCAGAGGGATCCGGGGAGTGGCGGAGTGGGGGAGGTGAGGGAAGCTGGGGGGTCCAGGAAGGTCCAAGGAGGCCTGAGGACAGCAGGGGGGATCAAGGAGGGGGGTGGGGATCCGGGGAGCAAGAGAAGCAGCCAGAGGGCAGCAAAGGGGTTCGGGGGGGGGCGGGGTGTGTGTGGTAGGATGAGGGGGTCGGGTTCGGGGAAAGGAGGTCCAAGGGAAGCTGGAGGACGCTGGGGGTGTCCAGAGATGTCCGGGGGTGGGGGGGCTGGATGCACTCACCGCGGAGAAGTTGTGTGGCCCGCAGAGCTCGCCGCGGTACTTGCAAGAGAGCAGCATGTCCTCCAGCTGGTGGCCCAGGCGGTCCATGAAGTCTGCGCTGATGCCCTCGTAGTGCCGGGGGGGCAAAAAGAGGCGAAAATCCGCCAGTTTGGCGAACCAACGCAGCCGAGCCTCGTCTCCCCGCAGGAGCTCGGTGAGCAAGGGTCTGGCGGTGCGGTTGGGGAGCAGCAAACCCAACCAGTGCCCCGCGTAGTAGAGGTCCCCCTTGGAGAGGCGAGGGAAGCGCAGAGGGTTGTTGTTGCAGAGGGTGACGGCGGGGAAAGGCAGCTGGCGGCTCCACTCGGTGCGCACCTGGGTGTGCGAGGGGAAGGAGAGCCAGTGCAGGAGGCGGTTGGAGGACCAGGAGAGGAGCAAACCCAGCGAGGTGCAGAAAGCCAGCAGCCACAGAGCCCGCCGAGGCAGCGCCGCCCGCCGAGAGCACATGTGCTGCCACCCGTGCAGCCCCGGCACCCGCCGAGCCATGGGCGTCCTCCTCCTCCTCCTCTTCCTCCTCTTCCTCCACCTCCACCAGCGGATCATAGAACGGTTTGGGTTGGAAGGGACCTCAAAGATCATCCAGTTCCAAGCCCCCTGCCATGAGCAGGGACACCATCCACTACACCAGGTTGCTCAAAGCCCCATCCAACCTGGCCTTGAACACCTCCAGGGATGGAGCATCCACAACTTCCCAGTACCTCACCACCCTCATCGTGAAGAATTTCCTCCTAACGTCTAAGCTAAACCTTCCCCCTTCCAATGTAAAGCCGTTCCCCCTCGTCCTATCACTACTTGCCCTTCTAAAAAGCCCCTCCCCAGCTTTCCTGGAGCCCCTTTCAGTACTGGGAGGCTGCTCTAAGGTCCCCCCAGAGCCTTCTCCTCTCCAGACTGAACAACCCCAACTCTCCCAGCCTGGCCTCGCAGCACCGGGGCTCCAGCCCTCGCAGCATCTCTCGTCCTATCGCTACATGCCCTTGTAAAAAGTCCCTCCCCAGCTTTCTCATCCACCAGCCTGGTGCACAGCCAGAAAACCCGCAAGCCACTGAGGCAGCCGCACAGCAAATGGGGAGCGCCGTTGTTAGGAAGAATTAGCAAGAAAGCAATCAGGGCGAGCAGCACCGCGCCGTGGCCAGCCCTGCAGCTCGCAGCGGCGCCGAGCGGCGGGCAACAGAGCGGCCACCGCGGGCAACCGGGCTCAGCGGCATGCCGGGCCCCGCCGGGACCGGGGATGCTGCTGGGGATGCTGATGCTGATGATGCTGCGGCCCCGCACGGGAGGCGCCGCTCGAGCCTCCCCGCCCGGTTGTGATGCTCACATGCTGCGCCGGGCTCCCCGCGCCTGCCCGGTACCGGTAGCACAGGGATCGGTGCGACCCGGGCGGCGATGCTTCCCCCCCCGCCCCCCACTCCCAATAGCAGAGAGCTTGGACACCGCAGTTTGCACCCCCGCTTTCCCGCTACCCGCAGCAGAGGGCTCGGTGCACCCCCTCTCCCGGTACCGGTAGCAGAGGGTTCGGTGTACCCCAGGAACCGCCGCTTGCCCCCCTTCTCCCGGTACCAGCGCCGCTACTCCCCCCCTCTCCGCCGATACCGGTAGCAGAGAGCTTGGACTCCGTCTCTTCCCCCCCCCCCCCCCCCCCTCCCCGTTCCCGGTACCGGTAGCCGAGAGCTCGGTGCGCGCCGGGCAGCGCCGCTTTCCCGATAGCAGAGAGCTCGGGTACCACCGCGTGCCCCCCCTTTCCCGGTACCGGTTGCAGAGAGCTTGGGTACCGGTAGCAGAGAGCTTTAACACTGCCGCTTCCCTCCCCCCCGGCCTCTTCCCTCTCTGCCGGTACCGGTAGCAGAGGGCTGGGTGAGCCCCGCGCCCCCCCCGCTTCCTCTCTCCCCACCGCGCTCCGACCCCTCCGGTACCCCCAGGGTCGCTCTCGGGACCCCCGGTGCTCCGCGATATCGGGTGCTTTCCGAGGCCCCCCCGGGGGTCGCTCAGCCCGGACCCCCCGGGCTGCCGCTGCCCCCCCCCCCCTTCTCCCGGGTCCGTTGGCGAGGAAGAGGAGGAGGAGGAGGAAGAGAAAGAGCGGGGCGAAGCTTTCCCGAGGTGCAAATCCCGGCTGCGGCGGCGAGCCCCGCCGCTCGGGAGGCGGAGGGAGGGATGCTCAGTGCCTGCTTCCCTGGAATAACCCCCTCCTCCCCCCCGGGAGGGGCAAAGCACGGCCCCTCTCGCCCCTCTCGCTGTCCCCGAGCTTTGGAGCCCCCCTCCCTCTTCCAGCCGGAGTTTTGGTTTTCTACTTTTCAGCATCCCCGGGGGAAAACCATCATCTCTCAGACACAAGCAAAGCCTATTAAAGGCTACAAAGATTCATAAAAAACCCAGGCAAGGTTCACAGCCTGCTGTTCGTAGCAGTTGTTTTCTGGGGAAAGTGGTTGATTGGGGTCTTTTTGGGGGGGTTGGGGTTTTTTTTTGCCCTCCATGGTCCTCCACTTCCATAAAAATCGAGTGGAAGCACGGAGAATCGCATTGACGGGAGCGATCTGTTCTAGCAGCGGACAGGTACGGTTGGACTCGATGATCTCCAAGGTCTTTTCCAACCAAGTGATTCTATGAGTCTATGATTCCATTATCACCCCCCCAAACCTTACCACCCGTTCGCCCGTGTCATCCTAAAGCCTGGAGAGCCCTTTGGGGGACACAGGGCTCATTTTGCCCTGCATCAGACACATAAAAATCCCCCCTTTTCCCCAACACGTCGACGAGATGACGATAACTTGCGATTTATGTTGGCATCTCATCAAGTTTACTCAGCTCTGATCTCTGAAAAGCAGCTCGCTGTTACCTTCGTTTTGATTTCAAATAGTACCAAGAAGTGTTCCTATAATCGTGGCCAATTAAGCTGTAAGTGGCGATAACTGCTTTGAATCCCCTCTGATATTTTTTTTCCCCTCTGAATTCATTTTCCGTGTGCATTTTAATCCGCCGTGTGTTTTTACCCAATAGATGGAGCCGTTAGAGCCTGCTTATCTCTTTCACAGAGTTTCTTTTTCACTGTGGCAAAACTGCAAACAGCGCTGCTAAACGCCAGCTGGATGGGGAACCATCCCCCAAATCCCACTCCTGACCCTGGGCAGGGATATGTTTGTGGGGCTCCGATCTTGTGCCCCCCCCCCAGGATTGAGTCGGTAGTAGCAGCGATTTGCACAAAAACATCAGTGTGGGCTCAGCTTTGCTCCCTTTGACGATTTCCAGTATTTGTGTCCGCACTTTAGAGGAGTTTCACCATTTTTTATCACTTCTCATAAGTGTCAGAGCCGTTTCCAACCCAGAAAGATGGCCATGACCTTTCTTAAACCAAATGGGAAAAGGGCAGGAGTTACTACATTCCTTATAACGTGGCATCCAGGGGCTCCCATTGAGCCTCTCAGCCTGCTTTCAAAGCAGATCTTGGCTTTTTTTCCTGCCACCTGTTGAAATCAGTGGGAGTTTTCCCCCTTGGCTCACTCACACGATAATAAATACCTGAACGGCTTCGCCACAAGGCGGTCTGAGAGAGTTAACGCGTGATACATTGATACAAACCCGAGGAAATAAAAGGTGCCTGGCTATAAACATCCTCAAATATTCCCTCCCCACCAACCTCATTGCTGCCTGGCAGCTGGGAAGGTGCCAGGCTCTCTGGTTGTGCCTGGCTGGAGAAACACAGCGCAACCCTGGACTTTGTCCACTTGTTGATTTTCAACCTCTTTGCCTTCTCTAAAGGGTTTTTCATTTTCTGGAGTGGCGAGGGTAGCTTGGCAAAAGGGAAATGTAAAGGAAAGTTCACACGAAAAGATGTACTTTTCCTTTCAATGTGCCCACTCCAAATTTCCTCCTCAAATCTCCAACCTGATTTATCATAGGGAAGTAACTTCTCTTAATTAAAAAAATCCCAATAGGAGTATGGTGACCAAGACCACCTTCACCGCGAGCTGAAATTCCAAAGCTCCCTCATGAAGCTCAAAATCCAAAAGCTCATTGGTTGGACTCAATGATCCCAAAGGTCTTTTCCAACCAGATGATTCTATGAAACACTTTGAAGACAAACCAGACAAAACGTGCAAAGCCTGCATCAGCTGTGGGATGTCTCGCCCTGCCTGGCCACCCACCCTTTGGAAACCATCTCCATTTGTCAAGTTATTCGAGGAAGCAGCTCCCGTTACCCGCTCACCCCGTGTGCTTGCTTAATCAGTCCTGGTTAATTCTTTACACAGCTTAAAATCTTACTGGGCTTAATGCATAGAAGGAGTAATAGAACTGGAATCAATAAATACTGCTTCTTAGTCAACAAGTCATTTTAAAGTTATTCCTTGGGGTGAGTGAATTTGCTTTTTCTGTTGGAGAAGAGTTTGGATGAAAAGAAAATATATGGGAGAGGTTCAGTGAATACTTTTGGGTGAATCCTGTCATTTTGCCCCCAATAAATAACCTGCACGCTCCTGAAAAGACAAATATTCTGAAGTTTTTCTATGCCAAGAGCACTGCATTATTTGAAACTTCATTTTCACTTCAAACATCGACTCAGGTTAAGACAAAAAGGATTAAATAAAAGCTTTTAAGCCCCTGGAAAGTAAATTGTAACACTTAGTTGCAGCTGAACTCTTTTATTATTATTATTTAATTCATCCCATAAGGAAGCAAAAGGAAGGAAAGCTCAACCCCGAGCACTTTTCCCTCTGGACTCTTGGTGTGACTGGCGAGCTGAAAACCCCATACACCCCCCTTGTTCACCAAAGCCCTGCAAGCCCCCCAGGAGAGCGAGAAGCTGAGTTAAAAGCTCAGATCCATAAATGTGAATGTGGCAAAAGAATTTCTGAGGTTGCCGGGCTTGGCTCTCGAGGTTGCAGCTTCCTCCACCCCTGTGAACGGGAGTCAGTGCATCCCACGGGGTTTATGGGTTTTACTCCCCAGCTCAGCTCTGCAGGGCAATTCCTGGTGGGTGAGTGGGCAGCAGATTTATCGCTGGTTTGGCGCCACAACGAGTTACAGGTTGGTAGTAACAGCGTGAGTGTCCCCAGGACATGGATCAGCTTTGCAAAAGCTGTGATATCTTCTGATTCATAGCAGGTTTAGTCCCTAAAAGCAGAAGAGATTACAGGGTTGGGATGAAAGGACGCAGAACTCTGATCTCCACCCTGCAGCATTGGCTTCTGTGCTGTCAAAGCACCTGAAAAACAAAGGGCTTGGTTTTAGCTCTCAGGACCTCAAGCCGAGGAGAAGAGGGGTCAGATATCGAGAGGCTGGTTGTCCCCAGGCAGGAGGTTCAAGTCACCGTTATGAAGACAAATCAGACAAAACACGACCATAACAAAGCCTGCATCAGCTGTGGGATGTCTCGCCCTGCCTGGCCACCCACCTCTTGGAAACCATCTCCATTTTTCAAGTTATTCGAGGAAGCAGCTCCCGTTACCCGCTCACCCCGTGTGCTTGCTTAATCAGTCCTGGTTAATTCTTTACACAGCTTAAAATCTTACTGGGCTTAATGCATGGAAGGAGTAATAGAACTGGAATCAATAAGATGGGACCAGGAAAGGGATCTCCTTTCCTTGCATAGAAGCATCCTCCAGTGCCACTGGAGGTACTGGTGCAGAAAGCAAAGGCTGAGCCCCGCTGGGCAGGCTGCAAAGCTGCCACCCTCCCTGTCACGTGAGTAGGACACCGATACGTGCGAGCCGCCCCGGTGGGGCCAATCTGATGTTGCCTGTTGGCGTATCCTACAGAAAACCAGGCATGCTCCTCCGTTGCACTCTGCAAGCACCAAATCTCTCCACAATAATTCTCTGCTTTGCCTAACTACTGCAAAACCAATTCCTTGCTGAACCCGCCGTGCTATGAGAAAGTCATAAAACACTTGGAAATAGGGGTTTCCATGGAAGCTGCCATCGCAGCCTTCGTTCTGTTACTGCTGCCTCAAATCCCATAGCGTGCGACGAACCCACCCCGGTGCCAGCTCTGGGGAGCCCGCAGGGTGCTGCCACCCCACAAACAACACCTTTAGTCCAAAGGGAGGAGGGAGAGATGCTTCTTTGGGTTTGTTTTATTTTCCTTGGAAGTAAATTATTGAGCTTCCAGGTGTGAAAGTCTCAGAGCAGAACCCTCCGAGGTGGAGCCTCACACTGCGTCTGTTATAGGGTTTATTCTGGGTGTGCAGTGGTTTGGGGCTGTGTGTTTTTAATGTAGGGAGGTGAAACGTTTGATCCGTAATGAAATATTGAAGGTACATAAATAATATGTCAGTAACCTATTTCTTAATCCGCCGCATGCGTTCTGGCATCGGCAGAGTAGTAAAACAGTTTGCATTTTACTACTCCGCTCTCAGATCCAGAAATAGGGAAGCTTTTGATGTCTCATTTTCCGTGCTTCGCGTGTACGTAGGAAAAAACACCAAGAGAGATCAAACAAATGCCCGAGTGAGCAGAGATGCTGCTGCTCTTTTGGGAATTACACTGAATGAAAAGTAAATAAAAAGGAGGTTTTCTAGGGTGATGTAGGAGGATTAATTAGAAAGACTTTAGGAGAAGCCACATCTCACTTGGGTTGAGGACCCAGTTGGGACTCCCTCACAGAGGGGTCGTGCTTGCGGTTACATCAGGGTTGAGGACCCATTTGGGACTCCCTCATAAAGAGGTCGTGCTTGCGGTTACATCAGCCAAGAGGCACACACGGGGTGTCCCCAGTCGCCACACATTTGCAAGGATTTATTCCTCCCTCATCCCATTGTTTTTTTAAGGGGACACTGAGATACGTGGCTGGAAAAGGCTGTACTGTGTGCTTGAAGCACATTTGAAAACCAACAGTAGGTATTCCAGGGTCTCCTGCAATATCTCACATGTCCTCTAATTAGCAGAGTTGAGTTAAATTGTCATTTCCTGACATAAGCATTAGTCACTAAATTTCCTTAAGGGAAAAAAAATGTTAATATATATTTAAGGGGAAAAAATGGTTATATATATATATATACATACACACACGCATTTATATATATGTACATATATATTTCTTCTGCAGGTAGGAAAGAGGGTTGATTTTAATCTATTTTAAACATCTCAGCTGGCATCTTCCCAATTACATCTTTTTTTTTGTTGTTGTTCTGTTTTCCGTTTCGCCACTGAAGAAAAGAGGAGCGAGAGTGAAACAAATGAAAACACCTCTGGATTTCTTAAGAACTAATTTTAACATGAATTCTTTTGAACAAATTAAAAAGCAAAGTTGTCTCACGGTCTCCTAATGTCAGGAAGCTCCTTTTGTGTTTCACTCAATACATCTGTCATCGAGCACGGGGTATCTTGTACCTCCTGATATTTCAGTCACTTGGGGAAAACCCACCTTCTGCTGCAACGCTCTTCATGCAAATATTTTGCTGGCCCGGTGGCCACCATCCTGTTGGCCAGAGCTGTCAGGGCTGACCAAGAGTCTCCCCTCCATCACTGGGTGGGCCTGATGCTTGGTCAGCTGCAAAGTTTTAGCTGAACCACAGTGAAACATGGCACGGCCGTGCTGGGCAGGAGAGGGGCAGTGCTGTGTGAGCACCCCCCCGCTGCTCTGTCTGGGGGATGGTAACAAAGTGGAGGAGACAACCAGGAGTGGAGGGTGGTTCCTGCTACCCAAGCTTTTGATGCACTTGTTTAACGTCTTTATCAATAATCTGGATAAGGGGATTGAGTGTACCCTCAGTCACTTTGCAGTTGGCACCAATTGGGTGGGAGTGTCCATCTGTGCGAGGGCAGGGAGGCTCTGCAGAAGGACTTGGACAGGCTGGGTCCAAGGGCTGAGACCAATTGTGTGAGGTTCAACCAGGCCAAGTGCCAGATCCTGCACTTGGGACACAACAACCCTGTGCAGCTCCAGGCTCGGGGAGGCGCGGCTGGAGAGCTGCCTGGAGGAGAAGGACCTGGGGGTATTGGTTGGCAGTGGCTGAACATGAGCCAGCAGTGGCCCAGGGGGCCAAGAGGGCCACCAGCCTCCTGGCTTGGCTCAGCCATGGGGTGGCAGCAGGGGCAGGGAAGGGATCGGCCCCTGCACTCGGTGCTGCTGAGGCCGCACCTCGAATCCTGGGTTCAGTTTTGGGCCCCTCACTCCAAGAAGGACCTTGAGGGGCTGGAGCGCGTCCAGAGAAGGGACCGGAGCTGGGGAAGGGGCTGGAGAACAAGGGTTGTGAGGAGCAGCTGAGGGACCCGGGGCTGTTTGTCCTGGAGAAGAGGAGACTGAGGGGAGACCTCATCCCTGTCTACACCTGCCTGAAAGGAGGGGGTGGGGAGGTGGGGGCTGGGCTCTTCTCCCAAGGGACAGCGATGTGACCAGAGGAAATGGCCTCAAGTTGCACCAGGGGAGGTTTAGGTCGGATAATAGGAAAAATGTCTTTACCGACAGAGTGGTGAAGCCCTGGCAGAGGCTCCCAGGGCAGAGGTGGAGTCTCCGTCCCTGGAGGGGTTCAAAAATGGTGTGGCTATAGCATTTCAGGACATGGTTTATTTGATACGGTTGGGTTGGGCTGATGGTTGGACTGGATGATCTTAGAGGTCTTTTCCAACATTTATGATTCCATGATTCTATGATTCTACTTCTCCAGCATTGACTGGTCCTGCTGGAGTTACCCTGCACCCCTCCAGCCCACCGCAAAGCACCAAGAGAAGAGAAGAGAAAGCAAAGCCTTTAAAAAGGAGCCCTGAAAGACTGCAGGAAAGGGGGAGTGAGGGAATGCGTGAGACACGGCCAGAAGCCATAGAAATTATTCCATCTTCAGGAGGACAACAAAGAAAATTGCATATTATCTTATTTTTGGAGAGAGAGCTGTGTCTGTCTCTGAACTTCAGAACCCTGGGGCGGCTTTTTACAGAGCGATGCTGCAGCCGGATTTTTGTGTCATTTGTTTTTCTTTTATTTTCATTTCCCCCTCCCATACAGAAAGGGCTGAAGTTTGCTTGGAGTTGCCTGGCATTTTGCTGAGCTCCTGCTATTTTAGCTCCTGTCTTTATTTCTGAAGGGCTGTGCAGCGCGGGAGCAGGAGGCGATGTTGTCGCTGCTTCGCTTGGGTGTTTAATCACGCTCCAAAGCTTTTAACCGCTTTGTGTACGCCGCCACAGGAGATGTTCTGGCTTAATTAAAAAGGAATCTAGGGGACGAAAACCCTCTAAGCTCACTTTACTATTCAAATCTGTGTAATTCAGTGCTTTGGTCCTGGTCCGTGTGGCTGTGAGCGGGGCCATACGGGGATCAGGCATCACCTACACCTTCACATCTGGCAGTGGGATGCCAGAGTTTTAAATGGCTTTAATGGCTTTAAATTGGAAGAGGGGAGACTTAGATTAGACATTAAGAATAAATTCTTGACAATGAGGGTGGGGAGGCCCTGGCCCAGGTTGCCCAGAGCAGTGGTGGCTGCCCCATCCCTGGAGGTGTTCCAGGCCAGGTTGGATGGGGCTTGGAGCCCCCTGATGCAGTGGGAGGTGTCCCTGCCCATGGCAGGGGGTGGAATTGGGTGGGCTTTAAGGTCCTTTCCGACACAAGCCATTCTATGAGTCTATGAACAGGAAGCACAGGAGGGAGATCCTGCCTCCCCTGTCGTGGTGGAATATTTCCAGATATTATGTGGGAATAAGCCTGGAGTGTCGATGTGTCTGATGTATCTTCTGGACCTCACCTGGCCTCAAATGTCACACCCCAAGGAGCAAAAGCAGCTCCAAAGTGAGAACCTGAACCTTCCTAATGGGGCCGGACATGGCACCAGCACACGAGCCTCTGCGGTCACGCCAGGGCCAGGAGAGATCCTGGTGAATATTTCATGTCACCTCCTCTGTCTGGAGAGAAAACGCCCCTGCTGTCTCAATTCCACCCTTCCTGCCTCTGCTGAATCCTTTTTTCTGTTCAGCTTAAATTTACTGGACCTAGCAAATAGAGAGGAAATCTGCTCTGTGTTTAGATGCTGAAGGGGACTGAAAATTATATCCCTCCCAGGGAAGTTTGCTTCTAAATCAAGTTAAGGGAGCAATTTCTTAAGTTAATATTTATTCTTTGTCTTTCTGAGATATCTGAAGGCTCTTCTGGGAGCCAGGTGGGAAATAGCTCTTTCTCCTCTTAAACCTGTTGCGATTATTTCAAATACAAGTGAAGGCAAAGAAGCTGCCACGGCCCCGTTCTTTATAGCAGCAGGGGGAAGCAGGAAAAGTCACACCTCAGATAGCGAAATATGAGCACACTCGGCTGGGATAAAAGCAGACAGATACCTCTTGCAGGAAGCAACATCAGACTTGCATCCCACAGCGCCAGGGCCATGCCTGGAGGTTCCTTCATTTGCTGCATGAGGGTCAGCACTGGAAAGGAAATAGGGGGTTGTTCAGCCTGGAGAAGAGAAGGCTCTGGGGAGACCTTAGAGCAGCTCCCAGTGCTGAAAGGGGCTCCAGGAAAGCTGGGGAGGGGCTTTTTCCAAGGGCCTGGAGTGACAGGATGAGGGGGAACGGCTTTAAACTGGAACAGGGGAGATTTAGGTTGGACATTAGGAAGTTCTTTACACTGAGAGTGGGGAGGCCCTGGCCCAGGGTGCCCAGAGCAGTGGTGGCTGCCCCATCCCTGGAGGTGTTCCAGGCCAGGTTGGATGGGGCTTGGAGCCCCCTGATGCAGTGGGAGGTGTCCCTGCCCATGGCAGGGGGTGGCACTGGATGGTCGTTAAAGTCCTTTCCAACCCAAACCACTCTATGATTCTCTGATTTAACTCACTGGGCCTGTGTGGGGTCTCCCCACAGAGGCTTTGGCTGGAGATTTAAGGATTAAGCAGCCTTGGAGTGGTCCTACAGTCAGGATCTGCCCCAAAAGCTTCCACTGCAACCTCCCCATTCCCAGATCTATTTGCTGTCGGGAATGATTTGTGACACAGAGAATTGCACGATAATTTGCTGCTGCTGAAGTTCTAGTTTAGGGGGTTGTTTTCTTTGTTTGTGAGCACTTTGCTCTGCGGGGAGAGCAGGCGTCTGAGCTCCTGGGGGACAGATCCCTTGAGGATGGGAGAGAGGCTCATGCATGGGCCAGGGTTTGGGCAGGCTGCGTGGCTCACACACGCTCACCCCCCCGCGTGCTGTAGCTGAGCGCAGAGGTCACATTGGAAGAAATCAATAAATGCAATTATTATAAAAATCACTGATGTACCTGCAGCTGGAAGCATGAAGAGAGCAAGTCTCCAGCAGAGCCAGCTTTGACCTAACTCTGCTCCTGGCATGTTCACCCTGCGGCATGGAAGAGTGAAGGCATGTGGAGACTCCCAGGGTGACAGCGGCTGTTGGCAGGTATTGGGGGATTTTCAGTGATATTTCCCAAGGGAAACAACCCCTTTCTGAACTCCCTGGCTCCGTCAAAATAAAAACCTGAATTACCATCAGAAAGTGTTCCATAGAATCATCGAATGGTTTGGCTTGGAAGGGACCGTGAAGGTCAGCCAGCCCAACCCCGCTGCAGTGAGCAGGGACATCTTTAACTCAATCAGGCTGCTCAGAGACCCATCCAACCTGGCCTTCAATGTTTCCAGGGAGGTGGCAACCACGGCTTCTCTGGGCAACCTGGGCCAGGGCCTCCCCACCCTCAGCGTAAAAAATTTCTTCCTAGTATCTTGCATTTCTTCCTAATATCTAGCATTTAATATTTTGAAAGGAAAAATTTTGACAGTCTCAGAGTTGCTCCAGTTCCTTTCAAATTCAGTGGGAATATTGCCAGATATTTCATTTTTACAAGGGCAAGTAGTGATGGGACAAGAGGGAACGGCTTCAAATTGGAAGGGAGAAGGTTTAGATGAGACATTAGGAAGAAATTCTTCACACTGAGGGTGGGGAGGCCCTGGCCCAGGGTGCCCAGAGCAGTGGTGGCTGCCCCATCCCTGGAGGTGTTCCAGGCCAGGTTGGATGGGGCTTGGAGCCCCCTGATCCAGTGGGAGGGGTCCCTGCCCATGGCAGGGGATGGAGCTGGGTGGGCTTTGAGGTCCCTTCCAGCCCAAACCAGTCTGTGATTCTATGATTCAGCCCAGGTTCTTTTAAGCTTTTCCCACCCATGGAAATCCCAAGTTCCTGCAAACCCTCCTGGCATTGGCAGCTCCTTCAGGAGAGTTTGAGGGGCTTTTACCTTCTTTATGTGATTTGTCCAGGATTAAAAGACACTGGATTTGTGTTGTCCTTGGTGTGGGTAAAGCCTGTGGGCAGGGATGTGGGGCAGGCGGGGCGCTGGGCTGGCTGGTGGGGCAGGTAAGTGCTACCTGCTGAGCTGCCACCCCAAAAGGTTCTGTTGAGTGTTTCTTTGGCAGGATAATGGGTGACAGCAGTTGTGTGGGAAGACTAATGGAGAAAAAGATTTGATAAAACAGAAGAACCCTCCCCAACTTTTTTCGGATGCTTTTTTGCAGTTACGTAACTTTAAAATGACATTGATTTAAAAAAAAAAGAACAACCAAACACCCCACACTGG
This sequence comes from Neomorphus geoffroyi, assembly GCA_033558235.1. Lineage (NCBI taxonomy): Eukaryota > Metazoa > Chordata > Aves > Cuculiformes > Neomorphidae > Neomorphus > Neomorphus geoffroyi. The sequence continues at coordinate 2,790,736 of JAUMJM010000037.1, forward strand.
GAAACTTTGAACAGTTAGGGCTGAATTCTGCTGTCATCACTAGCAGAGAAAGTTTGGGTCCCTCCAAATGAACTACAGGGCAGTCTCAGCACATTTTTGCAGGCAAAAGAAACAGGATTTGATCCTGCAACCTGAATAGTGTTGGGCTGGAACTGGATGATCTTTAAGATCTCTTCCAACTCAAACCATTCTATGATTCTATGATTGTAGAGGGAGGAGAGAAGGGGCTGAGCTGCCACACTTGGGGAAGTGTCTGTGGTTTGCATCCAGTCAATATTCCCCGTGCATGTCGTTACTATGCCGACAAGCATCAATGCAGGCATGGATGCATGAGGAGCTTTCACCTCTCAGGGATGCAGCACTCCTGCCCCTGTGGCAGGGTCTGGTTGCAGACACTGTCCCAGCCTCACACAAAACTCTTGCAGGTGCCTCTTTCAAAGCCACCTCTGCAGCTCCTGAGGAGCTTCAGAGGATGCTCAGCTCCCACTCACACTCCTGGATATGGTCTTGGGGTGTCCTTGTAGGAGAGACTTGGTGGTAGAGGTTAAACCCAAGGATTAACACTGGATACTGGCCCAGGGTGCCCAGAGCATTGGTGGCTGCCCCATCCCTGGAGGTGTTCCAGGCCAGGTTGGATGGGGCTTGGAGCCTCCTGATCCGGTGGGAAGTGTCCCTGCCCATGGCAGGGGGTGGCACTGGGTGGGCTTTGGGTGTCCCTTCCAACCCAAACCAGTCTATGATTCTACAAAGGACAACAGGACCTGGCTCAGATCAAGCCTGACCTCTCTCCTGACCAGGATCCAGCCCCTGGCCAGTTGGGATGTTTTTATTACTCCTTCTCTGCAAGCTCCAGCATTTGGCTCCTCTGATGGCTGATGAGTTGTTTTTTTATTAAAAACACCAGCTTTCTACTTTAATATATTCGCATGGGCAGGCAAAATGAAGATCCCATGGGCAGGCAAAATGAAGGGAGCTCTTGGCAAAATCCCTGAAGAAATGAAACTGGAGCAGAAAGAAGGTTCCTCCAGGAGGGATGTATGGGCTGGCTCTGCCTTGACACAAAGAAAGACGCTGTCAGATTTAGTTTCCCTGCAGAAATACCCTCAGTGCTTTTGGGAAAGATTTGAATCGATTCTCTTACCCCTCCAAGAGCAGTGGGTTTGCTCCAGGCATATAATAAGGCACAGAGGTGAAGTTTCCTGGTCATTTTTATTTTCCTCTATAGCAGTTCCTGTAAATATTGCATACATTTATATTCATAATTCTCTCCTGCTCTTAAAGTTGTTGGATGTGGCTGGGTGAGCGCAAGGCGGGTGCACGTGGGGCTTCTCTGAGTGATGCTTAATGGACTGGATGATTCTCCGAGATGACACGGCAACGTTTTTTTCTTGTCAAGGCTTTTTTCCCTCTCTGAGTTGATATTTTAAAACAATATACCTGGAGGTGTAAAACCTCTGTGAAGAATTGAGAAAGACTGATTGGAAATGCTCTCTGATCTCCCTTGCGCCCTACTTTTGAGCAGTCCCCTCCACTTACTCCTTTATATCTGCAAGAATATGGGTTGTTTTAACAACGTCGATGAGTTGTTTTAATTTTGCCATTAATCTTGTAAACAAGATGCTCCAAGGAAGCAATTGGCCTTGTACCAACGTACCAGGCTTTAAAATCTGGGCAAAAAAACATTTCCCCATCTTCTTTCCCTGCTTTGCTGGGATCAATTTCTTTGTGCCATGAAAGATGATGGGAGTCAAGAGTCTTCAAATAAGAGGGAATCAGCAGCTGGAAATCTGCCAGTTTGCATATCGCGCTCCGAAAAGCCTCCTCAAACCTTCTACAAAATAGAGGGAAAGCAGGTTTGTTTATTTTCCTTCCAGTTACTCCGACAGATTAGTGCAGCTTCCTCCTACGTTGCCCATTTAGCCCCTGGAAATAGCGCTGTGTTCGGTTTATCACATCTCTGAGATGGACAGAAAGGGACTGGAGATGGGACGTTTCCATGTGGACACTGAAAATCTTTGACTATATTCCTCATGGTGGGTGTTTCTCGTGACATTAGGGTTTCTTTTCTCGTGTTCATTGACATCACATTATGCAGCAAGTCCCCAGGGAACTGTTCCCGGAATAATTGCACAAGACAAATAATCAGTATCTCTAATTTATTTTCTTCTCTTCTTCCGGATGAAGTAATGTGGTGTTTCTTTGTGATAATTGGAAACACCTGACGCTGACCTTAGAAAAAGAAGGAAGAATTCAAAATATTGATCTTAGAGGCAACTTAAAGGGAAAATTGACATCTCATGCTTGGAAAGCTTCGCCTGTGTCAACTTGCATTGTTCTCCACAAGTTGTTGTGCAGAGACCTGGCTTTTGGGTGGCAAATGGGTGCAGGAGTGCAGTCCATTTCTTGGGGGGTGTCAGCAGTGACCAGCCAACACCTCTGCTGCAAGCCTGAGAGTTACAAATCTCCCTTCCAGTCTTGCTCAGTCAATCCCTCTGCTTCTCCGGGGAAGTTTACTGCGATAATCATTACTGCTCCTTGGTGCTCAGTGAAAGGTTGGTTTGGATAAGAGCATCACCAGTGCCAGGAGCAGGAGAGGCATAATCTTCTTTGATACAAACCAGCATCGCTTTGTAGAGCACCTGGAGTCTGGACTGCACCCAGAAACATCAAATAAAATCAGCAGATCACAGTATCACAGTATCACAGTATCATAAGGTTGGAAAAGACCTTTGAGATCATCGAGTCCAACCTATGACCCTACACCTACACCTACTCCTACTTGTCAACTACACCATGGCACTAAGAGCCTCATCCAATCTCTCCTTAAACACCTCCAGGGACGGTGACTCCACCACCTCCCCGGGCAGCGCATTCCAATGGCCAATCACCCTCTCAGTGAAGAATTTCTTCCTAATGTTGAGACTAAACCTCCCCTGGCGAAGCTTGAGACCGTGTCCTCTTGTTCTGTCACCGGTCACCTGAGAGAAGAGACCAACCCCTGCCTGACTACAACCTCCTTTCAGGCAGTTGTAGAGAGCAATAAGGTCTCCCCTGAGCCTCCTCTTCTCCAGGCTGAACAACCCCAGCTCCCTCAGTCGCTGCTCACAGGGCTTGTGCTCCAGCCCCTTCCCCATCCTCGTCGCTCTCCTCTGGACACACTCCAGCATCTCCACATCTTTCTCACACTGAAGGCCCAGAACTGGACACAGCACTCGAGGTGTGGCCTGACCAGTGCCGAGTATAAGGGGATGATGACCTCCCTAGTCCTGCTGGCCACACTGTTCCTGATGCAGGCCAGGATACCATTGGCCTTCTTGGCCACTTGAGCGCACTGATAGGGTTCAAAACAAGCAGAACAGCTCATGGCAAAAAAAATCAATTAATTAATTAATACAAAGACTCACCTCTGGCTCCGACAGATTGACCACAGAGCTCGGCAGGATATCTGGGGGGAACTGCATTGCACACTGTCCTTATTCTTATCCTCTTCTCTAGGTGTATGTTTTTATCAGAGACAGGATATTGGAGAAGACAGCCTCTCAATCTGATTTAATGCAGCGACTCTCACGTTATGGTCCTGACAACCTCCAGACCCTGCAAAGTGGGACATGCCTGAACCCAACAGCTTCTCATTAGGCTGCTGGAAAGCAAATGGATTTCAGCTCAGCAACAACTCTGTAAAAACAACAAGAACTTGTGTTTCTCTGCCCTGCAAACTGCATGCAGGGAGGTTCTCGGCACCTCTATAAACAAGAGGCACGGTGTTTGCTGAAGGCTGCTCGGAGGAGGGCACAGAGAGACGTGCACTGCTTGGTCACCACTTGGGAAGGAGCAGAGGGTGAGCACAGCTCCCAGCGTGGCTGTGACAATGCTTGTGGCAACAACTGTCCTGCGTTTCACACAGATTGGAAGGAGATTCATGGATGTGGTTGCAGATGGAGAGTTTATGGATAACCCTGTACCGATCGCATTGTGTAAGGATTATAAAGGGTTGTGTACTTTTCAATTGGTACCATATAAATGCGCATAGGATCCTAGAATCATAGAATGGTTTGGGTTGGAAGGGACCACAAACCCATCCAGTGCCACCCCCTGCCATGGGCAGGGACACCTCCCACTGCATCAGGGGGCTCCAAGCCCCATCCAACCTGGCCTTGAACACCTCCAGGGATGGGGCAGCCACCACTGCTCTGGGCACCCTGGGCCAGGGCCTCCCCACCCTCAGTGTGAACCATTTCTTCATAATGTTTGATCTAAATCTTCCCTCTTCCAATTTAAAGTCGTTCCCCCTCACCCCATCTCTCCAGGCCCTTGGAAAAAGCCCCTCCCCAGCTTTCCTGGAGCCCCTTTCAGTACTGGAGACTGTTCTAAGGTCTCCCTGGTGCCTTCTCTTCTCCAGGCTGACCAACCCCAACTCTCCCAGCCTGTCCTCATAACAGGGGTGTTCCCGCCCTTGGATCATCTTGTATCTTTTGAAAATGCCACAAATCAGCTGCTTGTTACATGCTTATAACTCAACCAGTATCGGAAGCAGTCACCCACCTCAGCCCAGTGAAAACTTTCTCCTTTAGTGGACTAAGGACCTGGAGGAACGATGGTGCCCTGCACAGCGTGCACCAGGCAGAGCACAGAGCTTGTGCAGCATCAGGAACACCAGGATGAGGAGTTAGAAATTGCTATTTGGAGCAAAAGCTGTGTTCACCCAAAGTTTTCAGCATATTCGATGCTGAGAAAGACAGAATGGTGGCTTCAGCATTGCCAGAGAGCCCATCCTCGGGCTCCTTGAATGTTTGCATCCACTCAGCCTTCAGGATGCAGCAGCTCATAAATGAAACCTGGATACTGTGCTCTGCCTCATCTAATAGAGCCGGATCTCCTCACGTCGGTCCCGTTAGACTCCTGTGGCAGAATGAAAGAGACTTTAAGGGTAATACGTGCCTAAAGCTACGTGAAGTGGGCTCTGTGGTCTCATCTCCAAGACGTTTCTCTGTAAGTGAACCAGATGATGTCTTGCTCATGTAAACCAGATTCCTTTCTTGCTGGTGTAAACCTGACTGATTTCATTCTTGCTGGTGTAAACCTGATGCACCCACATGAGCTTGCTGGTGAAATTCAGATGAGCACATGGCCCAGATCTACTATCATGAGTAACAACTTCATGCATCTTAAAAAGGGATTGAATCAGCTACCAGAATAACTCTGGGCTTCTATATCCAGGCAGTGGCATATCCGCCCCAGATTCTTCCACTTAGGTTTGTGTACACACGCTCTGCTTGGTTTTATAATTATAATCCCTCAGTTGTCTTACAAACAGTCGTCGCCTTAAGGGCGAGAGTCTGAGCGCGTTCCCCTGTTTGTTAAGAAAACAATACAGGCCTGATTAGAAGCTGAGACCTGAGATCTACCCAGCGCTAAGGCGGGTAAATGCATTCAGGAGAATTATGCCTGTGCTCAATTGGTGGGGAAAGCTCTCAGAAGAAAGGCTTGTCAATGAATAGTTAGCTCAAAGCATCCTCTTCCAAAAAGGAGATGTGGTTTCTGGAGAACCACTCATTGCACTGGAGGGCTGGGAAAAATCCATGCAATGGTACAAAAGCCTAAAGAAAGGTGGAGTGGAGCAGAGGTGGTCATTCCACCCCCTGCAGTGAGTACAAGCTGGATCTGCTGTCCCAGAAAACCAAAGCCCTGAAACATGAAGGGACGACCCCAGTGAACCACAGGGCAGATGTTTAAATAACTCAGAATTAAGCTTCTATTTTTTCCAGTTGCAGGATGCTGGGAGCATTGGCAGAGCAGGGTCTAGGACAACCCCCCATGACCAACTCTCCCCAGCACAAACCTACACAGGGAGCCCCTAACCCTAATCCCTGATCCCTCACCCTCCCTACATAGAGCTGTCCCCATGGAGAGCTGACCATGTAGAGTGGTCCTGCAGAGAGTTGTCCGTCACAGAGCATTGGAGCAGAGGGTTGTCCCTTTCTGGCCACATCACCTCTTTGGAGGTGTGTTAAGGTCTACACTGTGGCCTTGATGAGTCAATGGTCAAACTCCTTTTTGCCTTCCCGGTATCAGGGTTTCACTTTACTTAAAGGTCTGAGCACCTCAAGGCCATTTGGGTTCAGCAAGTAATTTGGTGGCTCAGCCTTTCTGAAAACAGGAGTTACAGCCTGGTATTCGGTGGCTTTACAAGGAGGTCTGGCATCTCCTAGGATGGAGAATCATGGAATCATAGATTCATTTAGTTGGAAAAGACCTTTGAGATCGAGTCCAACCGTACCTGCCCTGAACCAGCCTTGAGCACTTCATCTACCCATCTCTCAAACCCCTCCAGGGATGGGGACTCCCCCGCCTCCCTGCGCAGCCTCTGCCAGCGCCTGAGAGCCCTTTCAGTGAAGAAACCTTTCCTGATGTCCGATCTGACCCTGCCCTGGGGCAACTTGAGGCCATTTCCTCTCGTCCCATCACTGTCACCTGGGAGAAGAGCCCAGCCCCCACCTCCCCACCCCCTCCTTTCAGGCAGTTGTAGACAGCGATGAGGTCTCCCCTCAGCCTCCTCTTCTCCAGGATAAACAGCCCCAGGTCCCTCAGCCGCTCCTCACAACCCTTGTTCTCCAGCCCCTTCCCCAGCTCTGGTCCCTCCTCTGGACGCGCTCCAGCCCCTCAAGGTCCTTCTGGTTGTGAGGAGCCCAAAGCGAAGAGCAGGCAGGGCTGGTAGGGAAATTCCTGTCCTGTGCTGTGAATGCAGCATCTGTGTGGGACAAGTGGGTTTGCGTGCGCCTAGGATGGACACACGTGCTGCTTCTTGCAGCTTGGGTGTGGGAGACTTGCACGCGGAGCTCAGGTCTGGGAGACTTGCACACCTTCAGGTGGCCACGGCTGTGTTTGTGTGCCATGATGTGTCAGGCTGTACTTGTTGCTGCCTCTCTAACCTGTAACCACTGCTCCTTCCACGCGTGACCCTTCGCAATGCAGACCCACTGCGATGCCTGATCCTTGTGGCCACTTCATGGGAAGGGCTCTCCATCACAGATTGCTTGATTACCCATGGGAGCAGCTCTTAACGACACCTTATCTTGCATCGCAAAAGCACATCCTTACGTAGCTGTTTGGGGAAACCCATTGGTTTTTGTCCCAGCCCATCTGCAGAGGAGCATCAACAGCTCTGAGGAAGGAGATAGCGTGTGGTGCTGGCACTCAGATCAGTCCTTTCGGCAGAGCTCCCAGGAGCAGAACATCTCCCCAAGGCACTTCTCACACTGCTAGACACGTACCATCAGTGCGGTGGCTCTCAGGAGCAATTTGCTGCATGGCCCTGGGGAGGCTGGAGGTGGAAATGAGATGGATCAAAATCAAAGATTTCCTTTGCTTTCAGACTCTTTGTCATTTTCTTGTTTGCCTGATGTTTTCTTTGTGTTTGGTTAGAGCCCCTCAGCACTTGGAGCAGGTGTGACACGTGGGCATAAATAATCATTAACTCCCCAAGCACTTTCTAGTTTCAACATTTTAAATAAATAGATGGAAGCCTCCTGAAATGCAGACTCTCGTGTAACCGTATTAGATTCGCACACATGCTGCTTTCAATGAGAAACCCCTGCTGAGAAACAGGACTGGCACGGGCTGGATTTGTATTTCCCTATGTGCAATGGGAAGAGAGACTGCTCTGTCACCTGGAAATAAAATGGCGAGATCAAATGCCAGGATATTCTGTTTTGTTTGAAAGGGAGGCGCTTCACACCATGAACTGATTTTTCCACTCATAAAACTGACTGCAAACTCAGAGTCGCGTCACGTTAGACAAGGCAGTGCTGTCAAAGAAATACAAACTGGTTTGGCAGTGGGATTGAATGGGGAGGAGGGTGCAGACATCAGATCACTCTGAAACTCTTGGTGGGATGCCCTGCCCTTCCTGGGAGCAGACAGAGCTCCCTGGAAAAACGAGGTGAGCCATAGAGGTAACTGGTAGTTAACTTTGAGAGTCCAACCGGGATCTGGTTGTGATGTTAATAGCCAGCTCTACTGATCTAGACTGAAGCACCCCCGGCAATGCTCTGATTGTAGAGGAATTCCAGCTGGATTTGACTTGCTGAGTCATTTCCATAGGCAGCAGCATCCTTTCCTCTTGTGACGAGCGTTTCTAACCTTTGTGTGCCATGTGCCACCCTTAGCACCAGCACTTGCATTCACTGAGGTCAAGTTTTTGGGACTGGGGCACTGAAGAAAAGCCAGTGGTGAGAGATGGCTTTTGCTCTGGGTGTGTTCCAAGCTTTGCTGGTGTTGGCAAGGTGGGAGCTGAGTTGAAACTGTAGCTGGCAAAGCTGCCTTTCCTGGTCCTGTCCTGCTGTGACAGTGGTGACGCTCAGGCCAGAGCATGGACTGCTGATGTCGTTGCAAAAAGGCAGGGAGCACACTGCTAACCCAGTTACACTGGGGAGAGAAGCTTGAGGGTGCCATGGCCAAATTGTTTGTGCTACGCATCGCAAAGTGCCACAACCACTTTCCTCTGCAGCACGGCTGAGCCCGAGCTCAGCGTTACATCAGAGGAAACACAGGGGGAAGATTTAGATCGGACATCAGGAAGAAATTGTTCACGCTGAGGGTGGGGAGGCCCTGGCCCAGGGTGCCCAGAGCAGTGGTGGCTGCCCCGTCCCTGGAGGTGTTCCAGGCCAGGTTGGAGGGGGCTTGGAGCCCCCTGATGCAGTGGGAGGTGTCCCTGCCCATGGCAGGGGGTGGCACTGGGTGGGCTTTGAGGTTCTTTCCAATCCAACCCAACCCATTCTATCATTCCATGATTCAATTAGCTAAGAGAAGCATATGCAATTAGCAGGGTGAGCTGGTTAGCAGCTGCAGCGAAGCCCTCAGTGAAGGTAGCAAGGTTAAGCCCAGGTTAAACCCAAGGTTAACCCTTTCAAGAAGGACCTGGCACACAGCAAAAGCCACCATCAACCAGAAAATACTGCTGAAGAAAACTGGATAGTGGTGCTACAATGGGCAACATCACACAAGTGATGGGCAAAACCATGGCTGTGGAAAGCAGGCAGAGCCCAGTTTGTGCACACTGGGCTCTCAGATACCACCCCTGTTCCCAGACTTATTTGCTATCAGCTTCTCCAGGCACCATCAAAGTGCAGAAGACAGGAGGATGCAGGCAGAATATCAGGTTGTCTGCCTGTGTGTCCAAGGCCATCACACATTTTGGGAGCTGGAGTGGATGGGGTCCAGCTGTGAGTAGTAAATCAAGGAACTCTAGCAAGAAAAACAGCAGTTACAATGAAAACAGGAACCTAAGAGCTGCCCTGCCGTGGTGTGCCCATAGCCGGCCTCGCCCTACGTGGCAAAACCCAGTTTGGCAGGAAAGTGAGCCGATCGCCACTGAAATAAGTGAGAGGGATGCACAGAAAGAGGAGTTTCTCTATGAACCCCATGTTTTATCAGCATGTCCAGGGCTTTTAGAGTAACTCAGAGAAACAGCCCTTTATTTCAGCCACCGTCACTGCTGGACTTGATGGAGTCCCAGAGAAAAACAGTGGAGATGGGTCCAGTGAAGTCTGCTCTGGTACAATAAAAACGTCGGCGACCTAAAGAAAGGCAGTGACAAAGCAATCCCTGCAGGAGATGAAGCTCAGTTTCTCAACCACTTTGGTAAAACCTTGTTTAATTTAGTGCATGGTGGCTGAATGAAACATTTCTTGGCCTTATTAAAATAAGGATTTACTCCCCATTCTATTATTCATGGAGCTGTACAATAAGTACCAGCCAGCTGAAGCATAATTAGCAAAGAGTTATTTACAGAGATAAGAAACTGTTACTAAATCCAAGCAAACAGAGTCTCTGTGCTCTCCCAGAGTGGCCTGGCAGCACGACAGCGGCACGACACAACCCATTGGGGCAACACCTGTGCCAGCAAGAGTAATGGTGCCTTCAGAGGCAGGCATGGGAGTAACGCAGAGAAACAGCAAACATGCAAACTGTCAGCATGATTCACCGAGTAATTATAGAATAATACAGTGTAAACTATTAGGGGATAATAACAATAAGTCAGGATTGACTTGTCTCCTTTAAAACTTCAGGCTGCCTCCGAGTTATTTGTTATCTCTCAGAGCCTGCTGCACACATGAGGGAAGAGCTGAAGGGTGCTGCCTGCGCAGGCACCTTCTGCTGTAGGTTTTGACAGCAGCAAACTTCTGGAGATGGAGCCCATAAATCACCTGGGCTGATGCCTCTGCCAAAGGTGGATGCTTGCAGGAGGAGTCTGGTTGTGGAAAGGATGGCACTGGGGCGCAGCTGGTAGGGCAGGGAGCTCTTGTGGGTTTGGATAAATGGAGCTGGAGGTCAGGGAAGAGTTTCATCTGACCTTTAATGTTTGCAGGGTGCTGGGATTTGTTAAGATTTGCCCAAGCTGTAAAATTTTTGATAAAGATCAACTCCGAAACCAGCTAAGGAAGCAGCCAAACTCAGCTCCCATCAATCCCAACGCCACATTTTGATAATATTAATGCATTTGGTGTCACTTTCTTAGTTTAAGCTTATTTCCCTTTTCCAAAAAGTCACAGGGTTCATTTAAATGTAATTAAATAAAAAAACCCAAACCTAACAAACCACTTCAAACTGCAATTTTCAGCTCTGAAAATGGCAACTGGGGCACTGACAGAACTGTGAGCTCCATTGCTGCCTCTCTTCTCTCTTTGGGATGGGGCTGTTGTCAGCTCCAACGCTTCGCTACAAACCACTTTAGTTAGATGAGTGACATTTTTAGTGACAAACCCTTAATCCAAACAGCCTCGGTTGGCAGATCTTGGTGTTGCGTTGCTGAATCTCACTTACCATGCAAAACCCTGTGTTCCAGATACATTTTTACGAGGGCTAATGCCGGCATGGCCTGTTGCCTCCAAAGTGTGGGTGCCATATGAGGCTTCTGGGGAGCAGTTGCTCTGTAGGGGTTGAGGATTAGACACGAATGTGGGCTGCAGATTTGCATGTGTGTGCAGACACACACACACGTGCAGAGCCACCTGCTTCTGTAAGACCCCCACAGCCTGGGGCCCTCAGGGTCCTGAAGCTCATTCTGCTCACCCAGCACCAGAAGAAATGCTTGTGCATGATGTATAGAGTCACTTGGTTTGAAATGACCGGTGAGATCATCAAGTCCAACCTTACCTGTCCACTACTGAACCAGCCCTGAGCACCTCATCTGCCCATCTTTTAAACCCCTCCAGGGATAGAGACTCCCCCACCTCCCTGCGCAGCCTCTGCCAGGGCCTGAGAGCCCTTTCAGTGAAGAAATTTTCCTGATGCCCAATCTAAATCTCCTTTGGCACAACTTGAGGCCATTTCCTCTTGCTCTGTCACTTGGGAGAAGAGACCAACCCCCACCTCCCCACCCCCTCCTTTCAGGCAGTTGTAGACAGTGATGAGATCTCTCCTCAGCCTCCTCTTCTCCAGGCTGAACAACCCTTGGCCAGCCCCTTCCCCAGCTCCGGTCCCTTCTCTGGACGCGCTCCAGCCCCTCAAGGTCCTTCTTGGATTGAGGGGTCCAAAACTGAACCCAGGATTTGAGGTGTGGTGACAGATCTCTGATACGACGCCTCAAAAGTTTAAATTCTGTTGCAAGGAAAGACCAAAATCTTACATTTCTTTTGGTAAATCAGGCCACAAACAGCCACTTGTTTGGGTCTGTTGAGCAGAAATACAGCAGGCAGTTTAAGTAGATAAGCTAGACTGGACATCAGGAAGAATTTCTTCACTGAAAGGGTGGTCGGGGATTGGCACAGCTGCCCAGGGAGGGGGTGGAGTCACCATCCCTGGAGGGGTTTAAAAAATGGGTGGATGAGTTCCTTAGGGACATGGTTTAGTGGGGAGACAGGCACGGTTGGACTCAATGATCTCAGAGGTCTCTTCCAACCTTAGGGTTCTACGATTCTATGAAACCTGTTTCCAAAGCCGTGCCAGCAGAACAAAGGTGGTGACTGAGAACAACATCCTGTTGGCTGATAGTTGTAGACAATGCTTGGCAGGTGTTATAGGGACATTTTGGGTACCAGAGAGGTTCAGCTGGCAAAAAACTTGGGCTGCTGCGAGAAAGCTGTACTGTGTTCGCTGTGCTGGAGAGCCTCGTGTTAACACTCAATCCATCACTTGTGGTTCTTCATTAAGATGGGAGAGCAAACGGCAGGCGCAACCGTGCTTCACTGTTGATCAGAAGGCAACGCTGCAGGAACAGCTGCCCATCAGCTTGAAACTCAATTATCCGAGGCGTAGCTTTCCTCTGTATAGGCGTAATCAGCTCCTCACACATTATGTCATGCATTTACCTACTCTTTATCATCCTCTGTCATGCACTTTCTAGACAGTTCATTACTTATGCATTCACAAAGAGTATTGTGTCCAGTTCTGGAATCCCTCAACAGAAGATGGAGATGGAGATGTTGGAATGGGTCCAGAGGAGGTTACAAAAATGATCCGAGGGCTGGAGCCCCTCTGCTATGAGGAGGCTGAGAGAGTTGGGGTTGTTCAGCCTGGAGAGGAGAAGGCTCTGGGGAGACCTTAGAGCAGCTCCCAGTGCTGAAAGGGGCTCCAGGAAAGCTGGGGAGGGGCTCTTTACAAGAGCCTGGAGTGACAGGATGAGGGGGGGTTGGCTTTAAATGGGAAGGGGGAAGAAACTCTTCACACTGAGGGTGGGGAGGCCCTGGGCCAGGTTGCCCAGAGCAGTGGTGGCTGCCCCATCCCTGGAGGTGTTCCAGGCCAGGTTGGATGGGGCTTGGAGCCCCCTGATGCAGTGGGAGGTGTCCCTGCCCATGGGACACCTGGGTGGCACTGGATGGGCTTTGAGGTCCCTTCCAACCCAAACCATTCTATGACTCTATGATTCTATGATTTTGTTTCCTTCCCCTTCATGGGATCTGCAGTGCTCCTGATTGATCCTAAACCCTCTTCCCACATTGAAATGCATCCTATGGAGACAAAAGGAGCTGGAGGTGCTCCTTGCAAGGACCTGGAAAGAAGATGCAAATATAAACTATGATAAACCCTACAATCCGTGCAACCTTTGGTTCCAAAAGCCTGTGGGATCTGTGATAGGTCCTGGAGACTCCGCTCTGCACTTACAGTGATTCTAAAACAGGGAAAAACAAGGTCCATTCATTTTTTTCACTCTGTCATATTTCCAGGAATATGACTCCAGGCAGGCTTGCAGCTTGTATTCACAGTTGAATTCTTTGGTGGCAAGAGCGATGAACAATGATTTTTGTTCTCTGGGCTTCAATACTCATAACATTTCCATTTTTATGGCATTTGATTATGTATTAGACATTTAAGATGCATTTATAACATTAACCTCCCAAAAGAGGCCACTCCTAAACCGGCTCCGTTTGCCTCGTTAAAATGCGACTCTCGCTCTTGTCTCTACCCCGAGTGGTCTGAGTCGATGAATCTGGAAATCTAAACCAACAAAAAAATATATACCTATAAAAAAAGAGGGGGGGGGAAGCCTTCTTTTCTAACAAATGACCTGTGCTGTAGCACCAGCCACTTACTCATTTGTCAACGTGGTGCGGTTCTGCTCAGCTGCACCGAAAGCTGTAATTTGCAAATCTGAATCCAATTTGACGCTTTGTCATCTTGTGACAACGCGGGAGGAGGGGAAGGTGACTCAGTACCACAGGTGCCATGTGGCTGCTGGGAGCTGCGCGTGCCCGTCCCTGGTGTCCCACAGTCAGGATGGGGCCATGTAGGGGTGATGCAGCCAACACTTTAGTTTGTGGGGCTTTTTTGAGTGCTGGCAAGAAGAGGAAAGCACCAAAGCAGGTTGTTTTGCATCTGGAAAGAGCCAGAAGGTTGAAGGTGTTTGCTTAAGACCCTCGTGTGATTCCAACTAAATACAGAATCTAGGGCAGGACCAGAGTTTCCTCGTTCCCAGGCAGTGGATGTGCTATTTGATCGCACTGACCCTCCCATACCCTCCAGGGTGGTTTGTACCTTCAATAATTGCTCAATCTCTGCAATTTATTGGTTTGTTTGTGTTGTAGATCCAGCCAGAGGACCTGGACCTCTCGGTACTGGATGCTGCCCACATACCTAAGAGAGCTGTGACAATGCAAGGATCTGAAGAGACTGCAGAAGTCATGTGGCTGTGACAAACACAGGGGAGAGTGACTATCCCTGATGCAGTGTACACAAAACTGTCCCAAAATCAAGAATTAAGAACCTCTGATTCCTCTGATTCACTCCCTGCCTCCTTTTCTCATCTCCCATTATCCATGACAAGGATAAGGATGTCACCTCCTTACGCAGTGTTTCCTCATCTTTGTGAAATGCTTGACACAACCACAGTAGGAACTGTCGAAAAATCTCCGGAGATGACAATGACTGTCTCTTTTTTTCCCCTAAGAAGCACATAAAGCCTGAGAACCAACACTGAGCATAATGACAGAGCCAAGGTAGTAAATCCGCTCTCTTTAAATGAGCTCTGTCCGTCCTCGCCTGGCCTAGGAAATCATGAAAATAAAGGCAGTATCGTAACTCACATGAGAGGTGAAGAGTGGAAATGATGAATGAAGAGTGCAAGGCACATCTTCTGTTCCTCAAAGCCAAATAATTTCACTTGGTGCCTTTAATGAAATCCTCTTTTATTTATTTTTGCAGTTTTCTACTGTGTGTGGGCACCACGCTCAGGGTTAGGTTGAACAATACAAATAGGAACCAGGATCAGATGCACGAGCCGTCCTTCCTGCTTGAGGAACCTCCAGGACGCTCGTACCTCACTGTTTGTGGTGGTACTCGCGGGCTGAAGGCGGTGTAGTTATCTCTATATACATGTGTTATTTTGCTAGGCAGCGCAGGATCTAAATGTATGTACACTATAATTACTTTTAGTTGCTCCCTTCTCTTTTATTGTAATTTGCTTGCTAATTATCGTTACAGAATCTTAACTCAGTTGTTCCCATTAATCTTAAATTAATTATAAGGTAGGCCACGCTAATTTAACACCAGGGTTGTTGGGGTTTTTTTTTGCTTTTAATCACATGTTTTTAGGCTTGTTGCTGATGTGCTGGAAACATTCGTATCGGAAAAACAGCTCCATCCTGAATAGTGGCGCTGCAGAAAACACAACTGCAGCCCAGGGATGCCTTCTTCTGTTTCAAGGTTCCAGGATTATGAAAAAAAGAGCTGTTTTCTCATCTGTTTCTGGGTCCAAGCAGAGACTACTCTCATTTCTTTAATTTTCAGGTGCTGTAAGTGTTTTGATGCAAGCCTTTCAGATGACCAACATCAGAGTTAAGGACTAAACCTGATGAGCGCTGGGCTCCCACCTCCTAGAGGTTCCCTTGAACTCTCCTTGTCACTTAAGAGGACTCATCAACCTGCTGGCCTTGAGCTTCTAATGGGAGAGAAAAACCATTCTCTAATGGCTCTACACCCCAGGGGACAGAATATTTACCAAGCCTTCAGTGAGAAGCATTTCTATTCCTGGTTAGCTATTAAGAGACTGATATTTCTGGATGAAGGATTTATAGGAATGCCTGGTTTTGATAACACTGAAGGTTTAAGTCATGTTATTGCACCTACTATGACTAACAAGTTCTGGCTGAAACCTTCTTTGGTAAAGACGGTGGCTTGGCAATACCAAGGTTTTTATTGAATTCATGTCAGTTAGTGGCTTTTCTCCAAAAAATTGCAAACCTCAAGCCCTCCGTAAGTCGAGACACCTTCCTGGGGGTATTGGCCGAGTAGGTGACTCCATATCACCCACCCGCTCTTGTCTCCCAGCATCAGCGGGCTTTAGGGTAGGACACACACCCTACCTCCCTGGTCAGTAGAGCTCAGCTCATACTGCAGGGGAGATCGGGAAGCCGTGGTGATGTGCCCACATGCAATCTTCACCTCAAGTGACGTGCCTGAGTTTTAAGATGAAGCATTTTAGCCTTTTCAAAATGTTATGTAAAAGACATGCTCAAAATGGGAAGGAACTGCTTTAAGTTCAAGAAGAACGCTGCAGCCATCAGTAAACCATTTCTCATATTTTTTCACAATTGCCTATGAGTTGGACAAAATACTATAATTATCCAGAGCTCCAGTCTTGCTTCGTGTCAGCCCCAGGTGTTTCAGTCCATTTGGAAAAAAGCACCGTGTGAACTTTGCTGAAAATTCTGATGATGTCAGTTAAGATCCTACAACGCACTTCGGTTTCAGAACAGCCACATTCGCCTTTGCAACGCAATTGTGTCAGATAAATGTTCAAGGCCAGGTTGGATGGGGCTTGGAGCCCCCTGATCCAGTGGGAGGTGTCCCTGCCCATGGCAGGGGGTGGCACTGGATGGGCTTTAAGGTCCCTTCCAATCTAAACAACCCTTTGATTCCATGAAAAATCAAAGCCATTTTCTTCTGTGAGACACAAACCTGCAATATGTGGCTGCAACGAAAATGTCAGCTCTTGGGTAAGAAGTGTTCCTGGAGCACGGAACTCCTCAGCGTGCCACTGTCCTGGTCCTACACTTACTCCAACCAAGGGGCACGTGAGAGCAGTAGCTCTTCAAAACTAGGAGAAAACCCAAATCAAAATTCATAATTGCATGGGAAAACATACAATTTAATCCTTTTGCCAAAGCCTCAGCCTACCCCTAATCCTTTCATATTACTGCTTAGTCTATAAATAAATCAATATTATTTAAGGCTGAGGCATCCCACGCTTTAAAATATATAATAGATTGCTGCTTCACCATTTCTTTAGTAGCCTCTCTCTTCAGCCGTCGGTGAGCAGCTCTTATTTTCTGTTTGACCGTCACTGCCCACTGCTGGACAGACAACTGTCCCATTTCTATGTGTTTATAGAGCACCTCATGCCGTGGTGTCTGACCCAGCGCTCCTCTGGCTTTTTTGGGGTCTGGGCTCCAGAACGGTATTTTGGTAGCAGCCAGCAAACACTTGGGGCAGAGTCCGGGTACATAAATACAGCAGAATTTATCAAACTTTATCATAGAATCATGGAGTGGTTTGGGTCAGAAGGGACCTCAAAGCCCACCCAGTGTCACCCCCTGCCATGGGCAGGGACACCTCCCACTGCATCAGGGGGCTCCAAGCCCCATCCAACCTGGCCTGGAACACCTCCAGGGATGGGGCAGCCACCACTGCTCTGGGCAACCTGGGTTACAAAGAGGGGAAAGAGGGTGGCCACGGGAGGTAATGCTCTCCCAGAGTCCCTTCTGCTCCTCCAGTCTCAGCTTCCCACCCTTCTCAGGTGCCTTCATCACCCCCACACCAAACCCGAATCTTTTTTACCCCAGAAAAGGGTTTTCCTTCTCTCTCTCTGTCTTGTCTTCATCCTAAACCATCATTACTTCCTAACAGCACCTCCACAACTCTTCTCCGGGCAACCTGGGCCAGGGCTTTCCAACCTCTTTGTGAAGAATTTCTTCCTAATACCTAATTTAAATCTTCCTCCTTCCAATTTAAAGCCTTTTCCCGTCATCCTGTCCCTCCATGGCCCTGTAGAAAGTCCCTCCAGTTTTCTTGTAGGCTCAATGCCAAGGGCTGCCTCCCTGGCAATGTCCCAGACCCTCAAAACTGAGTGTGCGGTAGCCCAAGCACGGCTGATGGCTCGCAGCGACACTGTTTCGTGGAGGTGCTTGCTTTGCTGACAGCTCGGGAACTGAGCTGTGGCCACTCAATTACTGGGTATTATGAAGTCTGAGTACTTCCCACTTTAAA
This sequence comes from Neomorphus geoffroyi, assembly GCA_033558235.1. Taxonomy (NCBI): domain Eukaryota; kingdom Metazoa; phylum Chordata; class Aves; order Cuculiformes; family Neomorphidae; genus Neomorphus; species Neomorphus geoffroyi. Next base: position 2,808,436 of record JAUMJM010000037.1, read on the forward strand.
TCTCTTCTGGCTCCAGTGAAATGTTTTATTACAAAGACGCCCCAGTAAGAAATTCAGAGGGAAATTGTATTTCCTCCAGAGTTTTTCTGAGAGATATAAATATATCAGAGGAAATACCATATATATCATCTACAACATTTTTCCCCTTTTCCCTGGAGTCCTCAGCAGCTCTCTGTACCTTTGGGGCCGTGGAGCACTTGCTGTTCCCAATAATTTCGCAGCATCCTCTACTGAGGATTGCAATGGGACTTGAGAGAGTTAGACACAAAGCTCAGCTTTTAAAAATCATAGAATCATGGAATGATTTGGAGTGGAAAGGACCTTAAAACCTATCCTACTCCCTGCCATGGGCAGGGACACCTCCCACTGGGTCAGGGGGCTCCAAGCCCCATCCAACCTGGCCTTGAACACCTCCAGGGATGGGGCAGCCACTGCTGCTCTGGGCAACCTGCGCCCCCTTATTGTGAAGAATTTCTTCCTAATACCTCATCTAAATCTTCCCCCTTCCAATTTAAAGCCGTTCCCCCTCATCCTGTCACTCCAGGCCCTTGTAAAGAGCCCCTTCCCAGCTTTCTTGTAAGTTCCCTTCAGGTACTGGGAGGCCTTGAAAATACTCATCTAGACTCCACTGTAGAACAGCCTTGCTCTGTGTAAATGTTTGGTTCTAAGTGCAAGGATATTCACCCTTCTTCTTAGCAGAGGGATCGACCTAACATTTAGTTTAGAAGAAACAGGGAATTTTGGCAACATTACTTGCAAGACAGGTGCCGTGAGCCCCGGTGAAGACGGACTGCTGTGATGATGTTGCTGGAGGGTTAATAAACACTATGAGCAGCCCATAATATCCCCTTTGCTTTGCCCAACTGCCAATGCATGGAATGCAAATCAACCCACCCGTTAATGTTGCAACATAAATAGAGGCTGAAGGATATTCATGCCAGTTCGCGCTAGCTAAAATGTCCCTCAGGAAGCTCTCAATTAGCTTCCCGTCTCCGAGCCTTCGCTTGGTACAGTCCTTGTTAAAAGATACTGCCAGAGCATTGTGATTTTGGATGCTTCGAAAGAAATAAAGGGTAAATTGAAAAAATAAAACAGCTCTGCTTGCTGAACTGTGCTGCTATGGGAAAGGAGAGAGGCTGAGCAGGCCGGGATTGGGCTCCTGTTTGACGGGTGCTCCACACTCCAACATCGCCAGGACATCGCTAGATTTACTTTTGAAAGAAGTGGAATGGTCTCCCCAGGGATGTGGTGGATTCCTCTACACTGGACACTTTTAAGGCTCAGCTTGACAGAATTCTGGGCCACCTCAATTAAACTATATATTACCTAAAAGGTTGGACCACGTGGTCCCGGAGGTCCCTTCCAGCCTGGAATCCTTTGCATTAAAACCCAGGGTGAGTTAGGTGGTAAACGAGCATGAGTTTTCAGAGTCATGGTTTTAAGCTCAGATTCCTCATTCCACAACCAAGCATTCCAAAGCCTGATTTTAGCACTTTCTCTTCACCTCCACTATTACCTGTGTTTATTTTTTAGCCCCTCAAAGCTCTCTGCGTGTGTTTGTGCCCATCTCTGTGTTGTGTGGGGGTGTGTTTGACTCAGACGGTGTCTCTGGATACTGTTCTAAAGCAAGCAATAATAACTAAGTCTACATCATGCTGTGCTAATTAGGGAGCACAGCTGACAGCATTTTGGACGTCCTCATTTCAAGACAGTCTGAAATGAGGGCCTTCCACAGCTCCTGTCTATAATGGGAATCCACCAGGCCATGAGTCTGGGCTAAAAATAGATGTCATAATTAAAAACAGAATTCAAGACACAAGTGGAGTTATTACAGGCAGATGTATCTCCTTGTAAATACAATATTTAAACATCTAATAAGCATTCAGCATATCACCAAGCAAGAAGAAGTTAGAAGGTCAGTCCTACTTCTATCAGTCATGCAGAGAAACAGAATATATTTGATTTGTTCAATGTATGTCAGAGCTTTGATGGGACTTTCACTTGCCTGTAATATTTATCATAAACCGCTTTGAAAGAAAAACGTGGACTAGAGGGCTCTAGCAACGTATCTGTGGCAGAAATGTCTTTGTGCCCTCTTTACTCAGAGTTTCTCTTTGAGATGCTCTGCCAGGAGGAGGGCAGTGAGGTTTGAGACACCCAGACCAAGAGAAAGGACCGAGGACTCTCCATGAATGAGTGGTCGTAGATGTGAATGGCCAAGTCAACGGGGAAGAGTGTCACTGTTTGCAGCTGTGTGCTGTCGAGTAGAGATGTTCATCGTGGCCTCAGTCTTACTCTGAGTCTGAAGTCCTAGCAAAGCCCAGTAGGGACACACTGCAAGGCTTTGGGGGACAGAAGCCTCCTTTTTCATCCATTGCTCTCTTCCCTTTGAGCTGCTTAGATCCATGTCAGTGCTTTTGTCACCTTCAGGAACGCAGACATTGCAGAGTTTGCCCCTGTGAGCTGTTAGCAATCCCACACGAAGCTAAACCACCCCACTCTCACTGCACTGACAACGCTAAGGACCACGGGCTACCTCCAGCCCAGGGTGTCATTTTTGGCACCACGCATTTGGAGATTGCTCTGCACTGTGTTGGATTTTCTAGCCAGGAAATTCATCCAGACAGGACCCTGTACTTTTTTGAAGTGGCTTCTGTCCCTCCCAGCAGTCCATGAATCTGGACTGCAGGCAGCAAAGCAGCACTGCTGCCTTTACAACCATGACCCCAGGAGTCAAACAGCATGTTGCGTTTCTCCTATGAGCTCAGCCGGGGCAGGATAATCTGCTAAAAAGCCAAGTATTGCTTTTTTTCCTTACTGAATCCCTGCCGTGTCAAGGTCACTCTTTACTTCTTTAATTAGGGAGTAAGAAAAAGTGAAGACTCCGGATTCAAAAGGAACATCCTCCTCACTGCCTGCCCAGAGCCCTGTAGATATGAAGCCAGCTTGCTCGCAGGGCAGCCTGGTGCATAGTGATTAAACCACAGCACAAATGAGTCTGGAAATGATGAGTATCAACTTGGGAGCAGTCCAAGGAGCAGAGAGACTTCTAGTAAATATTACCCTGAACCTCACGACTTGGCTGCATTTTCATGTCTTGTCCTTGGTGTACGAGCCTAGGGCAGCGTGCCTGGTGGATTGGACCAATGTTGTTCCCAGCTGTAACTGTTTCATCACTTGGAGGAGCGAGCTGCGTGCAGAGTTGGGGTGCAAAGGCTGAAAGCGGGGAAAGCGGATGCTTTGCTTTCCATCTTACCCCTTTCGCTTTGCTGATGCTCTCAGTTTGGGGTTCCCCAGCTCTGTTATTACTTATTAATATTTTCTGTGAGTGGGTTTAGGGCTCATTTAAAGCCAAGGAGAAAAGGGAGATGCACTGGAGTCGGTGGAGTAACACTGCGAAGAACACAGTGGAGATGCTGGTCCTGGCCCGCTGTGCCCATGGTTACACGTCTTCATCAAAGTGACATTTCTCACCGCTCGCAGAGCAAGCAGCTATTATGTCGCTGTCTGCTGCTAATGAACCTCACCGTGGTGAGCAAAGTCCTTTGGTAGGCATGACTGGCGCTGCTCGTTCCAATTAAAAATGCACAATTAACATCTCGTATCATCCTCTCCAGCTGAATGACTGTAGGAAAATGTCCCTGATCCTTTCTGTTGCACGATGGCCCTTGTGCTGTCATTTATCCCCTGATAAACACTGGGGGTAGCCCTGGGTAGCTCAGTTGCCCCTCCCTTCACAGGTTGTGTGATGCGCCCTGCACACCCCACAAAGCGCAGGGAATTCAGAGTTGGAGATGTTTCAGCTGAGATTAAACTTCATGAGGAAACGGAGTCATAGCATCATAGAACGATTTGGGTTGGAAGGACCTTAAAGATCATCCAGTTCCAACCCCCCCATCCATGTCTCCCCTCAGTCTCCTCTTCTCCAGTCTGGACAGATGTGACTTCAGCTGCTCCTCACACAGCTTCCCCTCAAAACTCTTCCCCAGCTCCGTGTCCTCCTCTGGACGCTCTCCCTCAGCTTTAGATTCCTTTTATCCTGTGGCACCCAAAACTGCACCCAACAATCAAGGTGGGGCCGCACCAGTGGGAACAGAGCGGGATGATCACCTCCCTCTCCCGGCTGGCGATGCCGTGCTGGATGCCCCCCAGAACACAGTTGGCCCTTGTGACTGCTGGGGCACTGCTGGCTCGTGGTCAACTTGCTGTCAACGAGAACCTCCAAATCCCTTTCCTGAGGGATAGGATATAAAAGTGGACCACAGACCAGTGGAAGTTGTCTCTGCCATGAATCCATGAGTTGGAGTTGGATGGGCTTTAAAGGTCCCTTCCAACCCAAACCCTTCTATGATTCTATGATCAAAATGAATCACTACCAATAGCATTTGGCTGATCTGACTCATCTTGGAGGGCTGTGATTTTCAAAGACACATGGTTCCCACCACTTTTTTATTCAGATCTAATACATGGCCATTTTAAATCCCTACCAAACCATGGAATTCTTTTAAATTGGTGAAATCCCAAAACTCAAGAACAACTACATCGTGAAGGATTATGAAGCACCAGGCATAAGGAGCTACACACAGCCCTTGAAGCTGGTGGAGATAAAGCTGGGGAGGATTTGGTTACTGCTAATCATGATGCAGCCAGAGCAAGCCCTGACTACGTGCAGGCAAAGAGAGCATCCTTAGATCTCCTGGCAGAAACATCAAGATGCAGTTATAGACACAATCCTTTTCCTCTGATGTCTGAAGGCAGACCTTTTAAGCTTAAAGGGAGCAAAAAGAGGTAAAAGGAATGTTTCCTTGGGAGTTACTGTCTATTATCATGTAATATTCCCCGAGGGCTGTAAACAGAAGGTACCACTTCATCACTAGAGCCAAAGTTTTCCCTGTGCTCCTTTTATTTCTTCACACATGGCCCCAGGAGTAAAGCACAGTGAGTGCTACAAGGAAGCAGTTTCCCTCTCCATTGATTCACCCCTTGCTCACACAGGTATAGACACACACACTTCTTCTTTCCACCTCTCATCCACAGTCCATGATTTATTCATTCATAGAGGCTCGTGTGGGATGTTTGTGTGAAAGGTTTAATTCAGTGCTTCGGCAGCTTTAGCAGAAAGATGAATTTGTTTAGGCTGATAAGCTACAGTGAAATATTTACGCTGCGCGCTAGGTCCCTCAACACAGCTGAATGTCTTTAGGAAAACGGTGCTGAGGAACCCCACAAGAAGAGGTTGCTTCTCTTGAGTAAAATTACTTGGCTTAGCATCAGGCAAGCCTTGCACCAGCACATTGGGTACAAGTTGTCCACCCACTGGGGTGACAACTGAGCTCCCTGTAGCAATGGAACGGCCTCCAACCACCTCCAAGAGTGCAGAGCCAAGGGCTTTCAGGATGCAGTGGACATATGATGGTGAAAGCCAACACTACACTGGTACAAGGCTCTGTGTACCCCACTGGCGACCTACACCAATGTCAGGGACATCTCTATGCACAAGGACAAGGCCTTGAAATGCATCGCCAGATCTCATTGCTGCCACTCTGCCATCCACAGGTGTGGAGGGCAACAGAGGGTCACACTCAAAGGATGTCTCTGGGGGGACAGGATTCACTTGCCATTCTTTACTCTTACCAAGAGGTGGCAATAGCCAGTTCTATATTGGCCTCAGCAAGGAAGAAACACTGAATTTTGATTTCCACCACTCAATGACACAGGTAGTATCTCCACTGGGTAGAGCATGAGCAAAATTCCTGGGCTGGAAGGGGAACAGGGAAGGGCGCTGCTGTAAAAGCAAAAAAAAAAAAAAAAGGACACTTGCAAAGCAAAAATGGCATTGATTTTAAGGAGCGAGAGCAAAACTGCCATTTACAAAGGGCAAAGCAGCTCCAGGGAAAACTGGAGAACATTATCGATAGATGCGTAGCTTGGATGAAGCACAAAATGAGGAGATTGTTTAATAATGAGGCAAGGAATGCTCAATTACCGCATGCTAAAAAAACTCCCATAAGCAACTGCAGCTGATCCAGACATGGTAAAGTCAAACACAAGGGAGAGAAGATCGTGAGTCAGCTCCCTTTCCCCCCTGGGTACCGATAGTGGCCAAACATTACAATCCTATCATCAGTTGTGCATATGTATGTGCAAACATTCATTTCTTCTTCGTTATGAACCGGAGAGGATGTATGCAGATCACATCTGCACGATACAGAAGGTCAGAAGCTTAATAAAGGAGGAAAAGAACAAGTAAGAGGTCCTCTCCCACCACACAGCTCCAGCAGGCAGGTATGGATGAAGCTGAGAGACTCTGCAAGAGATGCAATGACATGGACAGGGGCGAGCAGGGAGAACTGGAGACCTTGGGGAACGTCTCCATCGCTTGCCTGCTCCGTCGCTGCTCTTTCCAGCCAGCTGGGGCTGTTTCTGTTTTGTGTCACGGATATTCTCAGAGCTGTTGTCTGTATTGCTATGGTTCCTGGAGGAGCAGTGGACCATCCCCTCCCTGCAGAAAGCCAATGGGCAGGCTGTGAGGGCAGTGATCCCTGCTTGGGCACGTGGGTGCTGAGTGCTCCAGTGAAGACGCTGCAGCCCAACCTCTGTCTGGTTTTGTGCTCACCATCACCTTAGGAGGTATCTCAGAGGAAGGGGTCTTGCCCTTTCCACTGCTGACCCTTTACTCTGCAGCTTCGTGTTGTGAATAAGACCCTGATTTTCCAGGAGACGATGCCGACGTACCGGAAAGCTTTATGAGCCCGGCAATCAATTCTCCATCCCTCTGCAGAAACGGCTTTCACATTGTGGACTGTACCTGGCAATTACACTCCTGTGCTGACCTTTAAATCACATCTGCTTTCCCTGGAGAGCGCTGAGCTGAGAGGTCACAGCCGCACCACATGTGTGCGCTGAGACGCCTGACATTTTGGGAGGAAACATAAAGGCGATTTCAATTTTCTTGTAGCTCCGAGGTGCTATTGAAATAATATGACATGAAACAACATCTCTTCAAGGCTCAGCTGCAGCTGCTTGGTAATGGAACCGTGGGAGACAGATTGTTCCAAGGGGTGGCCCAAGACCTTAGGTGAAGGGCTTGTTAAGTCCAGTTTTAACAAGTTTGTCCCCTCGAGCAGAGCCCTTTCTTGTGTGCAGACGGCAGAGACGTGGGACAGATGCAGGATGCTGCAGCTGGTGGCATGGGCTGTCTGGCCACTGAACGGGGCCAACGCATGAGCCCAGCACTGGAGGAGACAATCCAGGACAGCCCTGGCCTCTGGCAAGGTCAAGACAAGGTGGATCTGTCCTGAGAAAGCTCCACTCAGCGACACCTGGGCAAAACGCTGAATCGATTTTGGGTGGCTTTTCGCTACAGCCAGAGCCAGCGGTTGGGGTGCAGCCACCAAAGCTTGGCTGAGGGGCTCAGCAAGGCCAGCAGGCTCCCTGTACACAGAACAGCACCTCCAAGGAGTCATTGAGCCCCTCCAGAAGCAGCCACGTGGGAAGAGGAAGACAGAACACCCTTAGAAGGGCTAAATCTTCAGCTTAGCTGCTCAGCTGCCATCACATACCGACGTTTCAGGTGATAATATTTCTGGAGAGGGATCTCTCTTCCAGTTTGAGCATGTCCATCCCAGCTGCAGATGTGATTGGCTTCAGAGAAATCCACATTTCCAAGCTGTTTTTGCAAAGTGGAAAACACAGGTACGAACTGTGTGGCTGAGGGCTGAGTCAAAAGCACCTCAGGACACGGTGATGTAAAGCAAAGCTTGCGTAAGTTGTAAGACCGCAGAGATCTGGGGCTCTCAGTTTTAAGAAAAGGTGTTTTTTCTGCCTAGAATCCTGAATATTCTCCTTTCACACTTCTACCCATCATGCTGAAACCCCCTAAAGAACTCATCAGCAAGGAGCCAACTGAACACAGATGCAGATTAGGAAAAGAGGATTTATTGGGCTTTGAGGGTACGAGTGTCCTCACTGGACAACCGTGTGTTCCTCAACACTGGTGGCTGGAGGTCCTTTGAGAGAAATGGCTTTAGCTGTTTGTTACAGCACGTGGAACCTGCTGGTTGTGTTCTCCCTTTGTGATCAGTGGAGATCTGCTCTGGAGCAGCGATGGACTTGAGGTGTGATTCCCCCCAGGGAAAAGACAACCCTCCCTTAGATGAATCCCGGCTCCATACCTGGGGAGATGCCTCCACCCATGGTGCCCTATCCAAGGATGATCTTTTTTGTGTCAAAGCCTTAAGTACCTGTGTCGGCACCTGAGAGAGAATAAAAGAATTTGTTTTCTGAACTCAAATGATACAAAAAATTGATACCCTAGGTTGTATTTTACTACTCTCAATTCTGGGAAACCACAAGCGCTGCTGAAGAAGATGTGCTTGTTTTCCTGATGTGTTTTAGTGCAGAAACAAGCAGATTAATTAAACCTCCACTGAAGGTTATCAAAACTGCTCTACCTTATTTTACAATGACCTCCACAACCTCTGCAACATTTCTTTCAGAACGTCTTTGAGCTGTGCATGCCTGGGGAGGGAGATACTAGCATTTTCGTCCTCCGGAGTTGTACTTACAGCCTTCATAGAAACATGGAATGGGTTGGGTTGGAAGGGACCTCAAAGCCCATCCAGTGCCACCCCCTGCCATGGGCAGAGACCCCTCCCACTGGATCAGGGGACTCCAAGCCCCATCCAACCTGGCCTGGAACACCTCCAGGGATGGGGCAGCCACCACTGCTCTGGGCACCCTGGGCCAGGGCCTCCCCACCCCCATCGTGAAGAATTTCTTCCCAATGTCTCATCTCCCTGGAGCCTTCCCAGGCCTTAGAGCCAATCCTTATCCCGAAGTTGTGGATCTGGCTTGCCAACATCCCTTACCTACACCCTTCCAGCATGCCAGAAGCGGTTCATCATGGAGACCTGCTGGGATCTGGCCCAGCTTCCTGTAAGCATCCTCTACAATCGGTATCACAGCAGGGATTCTGGATTTCGATACATGAAGCTTATTACAGTGCTGACTGAATCTGACTTTTTATGCTTATTTCTATTTAAATGAAAATCTGAGGGCAGCTACAGGACCAGTGGGGGACTTCTAGATGAGGTCTCATCCTGAACAGCTGCAGCTTCTGGCTTCTTCAGCCCCATCAGGAGGATTCACGCCATGCACCCTTTGCAGTGAGGTTTTGCATTCCCTGGCCGTAGCCACCCAATCACGTTGTTTATTGCACAGTTTAGGTAGGTGCATCCTAGGTAGAGCAGTACAAATAATTGATTTTGTGCTTCACTGGCAATTTCAAACAAACAAATAAGCAAACAAAAAATTGCTTCAGGTCAAATTGATATTCAAATCATTTAATTTTTTTTTTTTAGTCAATCTGAAAGTTGGAAAAAGTAAACTTTGAGTTAAGCAGAATATTTTGTTTACCCTAATAGAAAATGTTCTATTTGGAAGCCAAATATTTTCTTTAATCATGGTGTAAATATAACTTAAAGAAGTTTCTATACCAAACAGTGTTTTAATTTTGTAAATTTCACTTTTATCCAATTTTTTTAATTGTGTTTCATGACCAATTCTGAAAGGCTGACATTCATCCAGGGAACAGTTTGCTGCTGGTGAATGTCTATTCTTTTTTCAGACAGAAATATTTGGCAAAATATTTCACCCAGGTGAAGCTGTAGCTCATTAAGAACATTTTCTCTTACGTTCTCAAATCATCTTTTACCCACTAGACTTGGGATGTATTAAAGTGCCCGTTTTACCTGTGAGCAAAGTAGGTGAAACCTACCCTGGGCCGAAAGCCAGCACAGGAGCTATTTGTGGAGAAGCTGGGACAGAAGTACTCAGAAACTTCATTTTCCTCTTGCAGGAAAGGCCTCAGAATGCGATACAGAGATTCAGTGCAGTTCCAACTTCACAAAAACAATTCCTGCAGGAGCTGAAGTGAATTATTTTCTTTGACGATGCTGTAAAACTGAAGATACGAGCCAGCTCCTTATGGTCTCTCTGGTCTCTGCAATATCAGTAACTCAGGTTTTGGGGTGGAAAGTTTGCCTCACGTAGTCACGCTGAACCTTCCACTCCTTCAACCAATCAATCAATCAATCAATCATAGGATGGTTTGGGTTAGAAGTGACCTCAAAGCTCATCCAGTTCCACCCGCTGCAGTGGGTAGGGACCCCTCAATCTGGATCAGGGAGCTCCAAGCCCCATCCAACCTGGCCTGGAACATCTGTGATGCCAAGATGACAATACTTGGGCTGGTCTTGTTGAAGGTCATGCAACGAGCCACCGCTGGAGGCGATCACTGAACTCATGAGACCTGATTGGTTGCTTTTTTCCTTAGAACTGATGTTTACTGTGATCTCTGAGTGCCATTATATCAGCCCTTCTTTCTAAGCTCTAGATATAAATCTTCCCCACGGGGTCAAATAGCAGAGATTAGAGGAAACAGAAAATTCAGATGCTAAAGAGCAGCTGACAGTTTAAAATGAACTAAATCCTCATTCTTTTTGTGTTTGTATAATTCCAAACTGAGTCTATGTAAGCCTGAAATGAGAACATTCTATCAAAGCGTTGGAGATATCTCATCCTAAGCTACACGAACAGCAAAGTCACCACCCAACAAAATCACTTTTGAACTCTGTGCGGCAGCAGCCGGACTAATTGCATTTCAGATTAATGAGTCTTTCACTAAGGTCCTAATTGCATAATAAGAATCTTATAGTTCACTTTCAACTACTGAACTGGTTCCAAATTAACCAGGCGATGCACACGCACCCAGTGCAACCTGTAGTTGGGCTGATTTGCATACGATAATTACAAGTGTTTTGCTTTATAAGTGGCTCTCTGCTTTCTCTTAGAGAGCGTTTGTTTCTGCTCCAGCAAATTGTGGTTTTGGACATGCGCGTGATGGCGGAATCGTGAGTGGCAAAAAGACGGTTAGTGTTGTTTTGAACTACCTTCAAGCTAGAGCACACAGCTATAATCGTGCTGTAATTGTTCCCTGCCAGCTGTCTGTGTGGGATGAGACCACGATCTCTTCTTGCTTATTTAAAGACAGCAAGTCCCGTTCTCCAAGATGGAAAAGCTTCTTCCTCATCCCGCATTCCTGTTAGAATCATGGGATGGGTTGGGTTGGAAGGGAGCTCAAAGCCCACCCAGTGCCACCCCCTGCCATGGGCAGGGACACCTCCCACTGCATCAGGGGGCTCCAAGCCCCATCCAACCTGGCCTTGGACACCTCCAGGGATGGGGCAGCCACCACTGCTCTGGGCACCCTGGGCCAGGGCTTCCCCACCCCCACAGCAAAACATTTCTGCCCAAGATCTCATCTCAATCTCCCCTCTTTCAGCTTAAAACCGTTCCCTCTCATCCTGTCCCTGCCCTCCCTGATCCAGAGCCCCTCCCCAGCTTTCCTGGAGCCCCTTTCAGCACTGGGAGCTGCTCTAAGGTCTCCCCAGAGCCTTCTCCTCTCCAGGCTGAACAACCCCAACTCTCTCAGCCTGGTCTTACAGCAGAGGGGCTCCAGCAATTTGATTTAAGTTTTGTCTTTGCAGCCTGCCTTCATTCCTAATGGCAGAGGAGGAATGTGACTCCTGTACCATGAGAGGAGGGAAAAAACACCTGTCAATCACGCAATTCTTTTGTCCCCTTGCAAAAATGTGCTTCGCATACTGGGTGCAAGCTTATTTACCATCATTGTTTCGTTAGTGAAAGAAGAGGACAAAGGACCCCCACACAATGCAAACCCATCATTAACTGAACACAAACCAAACCCCAAACACTGGGAATGGGATTCTCACTTGCAGTGTTTGGGAGATTTATTGTTTTAACCTCTGAAGCAGCACAGTCTGCTGTGTGCGCCATCGATCGAGTGTGTGCTTGTGTCGTACGCCGTGTGGGCAACGTTTAGCACTAATGAGAAACAAAGAATTCCCCCAATCCCAAACAGCAGCAAGCGAGCTCAATTAGCTGTTTGGCTGGCTGCGGGAAACAGATTCTATTTTCTTTGTGCTGAATAGAAACCAGAGCCTTTGTCCCATCTATACACATGGATGGGGAAGGCAATCTGCTTCCTGGCCAGGAAGAATTGTGCTATAATACACTATTATCCAGGAATATCACTCTTCAGCTGGAAACTTAGTGATAATAAAATCCACCTTTCTCAATCACTGTTCTTTGTATTCAAACACCACTCCTGTTATTTTTATTATTGTTGTTATGTTATGAAAGATCCATTTCTTATCGTGCTGGCAGGCGTCCCCTTGTATCTCAGGAAAAAGTATCCTCAAAATCTCTTTGTCTTCCACAAAAGGAGACTGAGGTAGTTTGTATCTCTCCGTTCCCCATCGGACAAGACAGGACGTGGGGTGGTGCAGCACAAAAAGAAAGTCTCTGTCTGGTTTTAAAGACGGTGCAGTCTCCCAAGTAAAACCAACCCGATGGTGAGGCAGGAGCTTGGTGTGATGGGGTGATCAGGCTTATTCTGTCACTGAGGGGCAGGAGAGAGGCTTTGCTGGGGCAAGCATGGGGTAAAAGCTGCTGGATGGGACTCAGGACTGCTTTAGGTTGGCTTAATAGATCCAAGATCCAGTGACACTCACTCTGCAAACTGAACTGGTGATGGGGCTGAGAAGTGGAAGAGAAAGAAAATGGGAAAAAATGAATGATTTAAGAGAGATCTTTTAGGGTGACCTTTAGTGCAGACAGAGGAACACAGAAAAAATGTGACCTTAAAGATGAGAAACTGTTGAAGAGGCAGGATGAGACCCCTGTGCACAAGGAGAAGCTGTGGCTGCACTACAAAGACCTGGAACGGGCACCTGCAAGGCCATCTGCAGCTGCCTTGTCTCTGAGAAGATCTGTAATTTTTTTCTGTTTAAGGCAGGGAGTCCTTCAGGTTTCAGCCTAGACAACCTCACCTGGAGTATTGCATTCAGTTCTGGAGTCCTCAGCACAGGAAGGACATGGATCTCTCAGAGCACGTCCAGAGAAAGCCACAAAGATGATCCGAGGGCTGGAGAACCTCTGCTGTGATGACAGGCTGAGGGAGTGGGGGTTGTTCAGCCCGGAGAGGAAAAGGTTCTGGGGAGACCTTAGAGCAGCTCCCAGGACTGAAAGGGGCTCCAGGAAAGCTGGGGAGGGGCTCCAGATCAGGGAGTGCAGGGAGAGGACAAGGGGAATGGTTTTGAGCTGCAAGAGGGGAGACTGAGATGAAATCTGAGGAAGAAATTCTTCCCGCTGAGGGTGGGGAGGCCCTGGCCCAGGGTGCCCAGAGCAGTGGTGGCTGCCCCATCCCTGGAGGTGTTCCAGGCCAGGTTGGATGGGGCTTGGAGCCCCCTGATGCAGTGGGAGGTGTCCCTGCCCATGGCAGGGGGTGGGACTGCGTTGGTTTTGAGGTCCCTTCCAACCCAAACCATCCCATGAATCTATGATTGTATGAAATGAGTTTATCTTCTTCCCAGGTCGGTGTATATGTTGCTATGTATGTACATGCACACACACATTCATAAGTGTTAAATACATATATGTTTGGGTGCCTGTCTTTGTGCATGGTGCGTGATCACCATTATGGGTGCTCAGATGACTCTCATTAGATTTTACAGCTCCATCTAAGATGAACGTCCCCTTGCTGAGCAGGAGCTGGTGAAGGGGAAAACCAGAAAAAGATACTCGGGGAACTCAGAGCTTCAAGGCGACCAAACACCAGAGGGGAGACATTCCTACCTATTATACATTGCAAAACATTGCCTTTTTTCCCTCCTCAGGGGTTGTCCCTTCCTTTGGGGATGTGGTGGATGCTGATGATGCTCTTGCCTGCTTTAATACAGCTGCTGTGGGTTTGAAGGTAGAGTCTGTTTTGCAATTGGGGTCAAATTGCTCACAGAGAGTTTGGCATGCAGGAATCTAAACATGGCTCTGCAAGTGGTTTTTTTGTTACTTCTCTAGCTGTCTGTCCCTCACTGTCCCAAAGGGCAATTTCTCCTCCTCCTAAGCAAGCTCCATTAAGGTTCCGAAGAATAAAACCTCGTTTATGCTTTATGGGCACAGCTTGGCATTCGTAACCCATGGGAGGCATATTTGGCTTTGTCTACCCCGAGATAAAATTCAAACACCTTCGGATTGCAGGCAGTCAAAAATCTGTATTTTGTTTCCTTTGTAGGAATAACTATCAGGATAAAAATCATCTCCTTTCAAGAAGGACTTTATAGCACTGAAGTCTTGCTAGCAAAGAATATGTTCACCCTGTGGAAAGTATTTATGCCTACAAACCCCAGAGCCACTGAACGCGATTACACTTCAATAGCCCCATCTAATAACAGCATTTCCCAGCAGGCTGGGGAAACTGAGTCACAGAAACACAGAGGGATGTAGTCAGGCACAAAGGACTGATGTGCCAGGGGAAAAGCACAGCTGGACAGCTCAAATGAGATGTAGCAGTGGGAGCGCACGATCTTCAAACAGCAGCCCTTACCAGGCAGCATGGCATCTTTTTGAAGAAATGGTTTTATCCATCTACAGTGTTTCAGGTTTGGCTATTTTACCTCAAACAAACAGGTAGAGGGAAGGGTTCTGCCCCTTCTGTTGGACTCTCGTGAGACCACACCTGGTGTCCTGTGCTTGGTTCTGGGGTCCTCAGCACAAAAAGGACATAAATGTGTCAGAACAAGTCCAGAGGAGGCCACGAAGGTGTTCAGAAGGTTGGAGAACCTCCCATGCAAGGCTGGGAGAGTTGGAGTTGTTCAGCCTGGGGAAGAGAAGGCTCTGGGGAGACCTTAGAGCAGCTCTCAGTGCTGAAAGGGGCTCCAGGAAAGCTGGGAAGGGGCTCTGGATCAGGGAGTGCAGGGATGGGATGAGGGGGAAGGGGTTTGAGCTGCAAGAGGGGAGACTGAGATGAGATCTTAGGCAGAAATGTTTTGCTGTGAGGGTGGGGAGGCCCTGGCCCAGGGTGCCCAGAGCAGTGGTGGCTGCCCCATCCCTGGAGGTGTTCCAGGCCAGGTTGGATGGGGCTTGGAGCCCCCTGATGCAGTGGGAGGTGTCCCTGCCCATGGCAGGGGGTGGCACTAGATGGGCTTTGAGGTCCCTTCCAACCCAAACCATTCTGTGATTCCATGCCTGTGAAATCCTTGAAATTACATTTCTGCAACAATTTTCAAGGAAAAGCCCTGGGTTTTCCTCTTTTTCCTGTCATGTTTTACCTTTTAAGCCTGAGCAGCCTGTGTTGCAGTTGAAGGAAAACAGCTGCCAGGTGAAAGCATAAAACACCGATTGCCGCAAGAGCGAGCACAGTGATTCTGTCGAGCTAAAACGACAGCTGCCCCTTGGACAAAAAACCAGCTTTGGGAATGTAATAGAAGAAAGAGTGTAAAATCCGAGGCAAGTTTCATAGCTGTCTACATTATGCAGCCTTGGATGATTTTTGCAGGGACTTTGCTCTATGCCATTTTTTATTCCTTTTTTTCGCATCAGTTGCTTCTTTGGGCAGGATTAACTCAAACATCATAGAATCATAGAATGGGTTGGAAGGGACCTTAAAGCCCACCCAGTGCCACCCCCTGCCATGGGCAGGGACACCTCCCACTGCATCAGGGGGCTCCAAGCCCCATCCAACCTGGCCTTGAAATTGAAAAATACAATGTTCCTGTGGCTGTTTCCAGCCTGCTTGGCAGCAAACATGATGCAAGGTTTTCCTTGCAGGAGGAGGATGCTTTATCAGCAGCTGCTGAAGTTGGAAGTGTTGCTTCGAATGCAATCAGTCTCATTTTTCGTGTCTATAGGAAATGGCATTTTTATAGCATATTGGAGCCCAGTCATGGACTTAGATCTTACTGTAAAAGTTACTATGCAAGCGCCAAGCAAAAGCCAACCTCAATTACAAGTAAAATGAAGTCCTGTAATAAATCCGTGCTCAACTCAAGCCCATTATTCAGTGCTAAGTGATAGAGCACTCCTTTAAATGACTCCTGGGGGGCTCAAGGTTCTTGATTGTTCATTGAATTTCAGAAGTCCTCAGATCAGGGGAGACAGACCAGGGTAATCTCTCTAATCCACGTATTGATCAGTCATTCAGTGGAGGCTGGAAGCAAAATGCAGTTCAAAGATGCCATCTCCCTGCGGCGGCTTGGGGTGCGTGTGATCTGCCCGGGATGGAGCCCACAGCTGCCCAGGGATGGCTCCCACATGGCTTGCTCTTCTTCAGCTTCATCCTAAGCTGTTCTCTATGTGAGGAGGCTTGCTCTGGATGTTGGAAAACGGGTGTAAATCCAAGCTGGCTGTAAAATCCCTCAGTAGAGGAAAGCTTGAATCGGGATCTCTGACTAAAACATGGCAGCACGAGCTGAAAAGCCGGAGCTACCTGATGCACGTGTCCCTGGGGCAGCAGGTACCCTGGTGATCTACTGCTGAGCACAGTGATGATTCAACGATGATTCCTAACAGGAGGGCTCAGAGCACTCAAAACCTTCACCCAGGTGCACTGTGGGGCATGGCTGAAAGGGGTCTCCAGGAAAGCTGGGAAGGGGCTCTTTACAAGGGCCTGGAGTGACAGGACAAGAGAGGATGGATTTAAACTGGAAGGGGAAATATTTAGATTAAGCATTAGGAAGAAATTCTTGGCAATGAGGGTGGGGCCCAGGTTGCCCAGAGCAGTGATGGCTACCCCATCCCTGGAGGTGTTCAAGGCCAGGGTGGATGGGGCTTGGAGCCCCCTGATGCAGTGGGAGGTGTCCCTGCCCATGGCAGGGGGTGGCACTGGATGGGCTTTGAGGTCCCTTCCAACCCAACCCATTCTGTGATTCTGTGATTCTACGGCAGCTCTGTCAGTATGAAATGTTGACATTGACATTTCCCTTGCAGAAAGCAACTACCTAAAAGAGAAGTTTCTAAGCTGAAAAGCTACCCCTTCCTCTGGAAATGCGAAATGGAGTGCTTTGACTATTTGGAGACTTCTTCTCGAGAAGCTTTATTTCCAGAAAGCCAAACCCTCAATAGATTAAATTACTACAAAACAACACTTCCTGGCCATAAAACATTTCGCTGGAGGTTGCCCAGCTCTCTAGTAAATAGAAGACTTGCTAACTGTGTAGCCAGAGTCTAACAACTTGCTGAATGTGCCTGCTTGACATGTCCATGTGTTCACATGACTCCAGGAACTGGGGATGTAAAGTGGAAGAAAACGTGCTGTGATGCAATCCAGGGCTAAGAAACAATGAAGTCACAGATAATGCAGCAAGTATTTTATAGCTTCTGGACAGCTAAAAAGAACTAAAACCAGTATCACCTTTTTTTTTCCTACTCACCCATTTCTCCCATATGGTGCTTTCCCTCCTCCACACTTCCTGCTCTCAGCTTGGCACCATCTGTCCTGCCCGTGCCTTCTCTGAAAACACTCTGCTGTCCTCCTTCACCTGGCACCCTTGCTGGCATTGCCTTCAACCAGGTTTCCTCCAGCACTCAACCCTTCCCAAGGCTCAGGTCTGGTTTTTCTCCTCTGCTGGTGTTTCTTATCGTGAGGGTGGGGAGGCCCTGGCCCAGGGTGCCCAGAGCAGTGGTGGCTGCCCCATCCCTGGAGGTGTTCCAGGCCAGGTTGGATGGGGCTTGGAGCCCCCTGATGCAGTGGGAGGTGTCCCTGCCCATGGCAGGGGGTGGCACTGGATGGGCTTTGAGGTCCCTTCCAACCCAAACCATTCTGTGATTGTATGATTTGTGTCCCTTAGGCTGGGACTGAAGAGGGATATCCCCTTTCTGCATATTTAATCACCTCCTTGGTGGCAAGACATAAGGAAAGAAACAGGAGGCAAGAATAGGTGGAATTACTTTTCCTTTGTGTGTGCCGTGATGTGGGGCTCAATCCAATGCCAGCCTCAGCCAGCCTGCCATGCAGAATGGGCTGACGTGCTGTGCGCCCTGCAGACTTCAGGGTTGATGTTGTTGCCAGCATCTGTGGAGGAGGCTGGAAAGGTCTCAGCAAAATGCACTCGCAGCATCTTATAGGTTTCTGCTGGCTCTGAGACCTTGCTGACCACCAAACGCAGAGCTTGGGGCAGGTTGGTGCAAGCTCAGCTGAGGACACCCCCACCTCCTCAAAGCTCATGAATGAGTCCGATGCCTTGCAATAATCTCGAGGAGGAGAAAGCAGACTAAAATTCTTATCATTTCCACCAGGTATTACTGATGTTCCCTCCCTGATCCCTCTCCTCTCTCAAGCTTCCGAGAGTGTTCTAAGCATGTTAATGCCCAAAGCAGCTTTCCGCTGCACTAGGCAGCAGGGGAGTAGAAAAAGGAATCAAATCACACATGGAAAAAATGATTTCTTTACGTTCACTCACTCCTTACCTTGACAGGAGCTTCAGGTTGCAAACATCAGAAGAGGAAATAGACATCTTCTTGAATGCATTTTGTTAACACATTTTTTTTAATACATTTTATTTTTAAGTGCATCAGGCACTTTCTTTTGTTTTATTCTCCTCTTTGTTAATAGAGCAGTTTAGGGATTGACCTTTGGAAAGCAGCTCTGCAGAGAAGGACCTGGGAGTCCTAGTGAACACCAAGCTGACCCTGAAACAGCAATGTGCCCTGGTGGCAAAGAAGGCAAAGGGTGTCCTGGGTTCATGGAGAAGAATGTGGCCAGCAGAGTGAGGGGGGTTCTCCTCCCCCCTGCTCTGCCCTAGCGAGGCTCCATCTGGAGTCCTGTGTCCAGTTCTGGGCTCCCCAGCTCAGGAAAGACAAGGAGTAACTGGAGAGAGCCCAGTGGAGGCCAAGGAGACGATGAGGAAGGTGGAGCTCTTGTGGGGAAAGGCTGGAAGATCTGGGTCAGTTCAACGTGGAGAGGAGAAGGTTCGGAGGGGATCTTATCACTACTTATCAACTGCGAAAGGGCAGTAGGAGGGTGACAGACTCTGTTCGGAGCTGCCCAGTGACAGGACAAAGGGCACCAGACACAAACTGGAGCCCGATACATTCCACCTGAACACGAGGAGAAACTTCTTTCCTGTGAGGGTGGTGGAGCCCTGGAACCAGCGGGTGTGCAGTCTCCTTCTCTGGAGATATTCCAGCCTGCCTGGACGTGCTCCTGTGCAACTGCTGGAGGTGCCCCTGCTTTAGCAGGGGGTTGGACTGGAAGAGTTCCAGAGGGCCCTTCCAGCCCTGACCATTCTGTGATTCTGTACTTCTGTAAAAGCCATCCCTCTCCTCCCTTTAATGCAGCCAGGGAGGGCACTTGAAAAAGCGAACTGCTGTGGTGGGTAGCTGGAGTCCATCCCTGTGATGTCTCTGTGTGTAATCACTGCCCCGAGGCATGGTGGGCTGTTTGCCGGGTCGCTGACTGAGCTTGGGCACAGCTTGCTGGTGGCACCCCTGCAAACTCTTTCCACTTTGTTGAATCGGTTTCGAACCCTACAGGCGTGGATGCTGAAAGTTACCGAAGTCAATGGTCCCTTTGGAAAGAAGCAGTAGCTCCTTGGGTGGTCAGAGTACATCAAATAAAGAAAAGGTTTGGGAATGTAGACATTTTCAAATGTATTAAATGTTCGATTGGAAAATCTGAAGATTTTGTGCTGGCAGGTGTTTTATTTTCCTTTTCATGTTGTTTGCACATGACATTGTGCTGCCAAGAGTGGTCAAACTGTGACAGCGTATAACCACAACAGCACCCAACAGAATGCCCACAGCCAAGGTCATAACACGGCAGGGGGCTGTGGCTGGAACGTTGTGGTGTCTCATTCCTGTCTCAGAACAGCACTTGTATTCATCATCTCTGATGTTTGCTCCTGCAAGCTGCTGACTGTAACTCTGCAAATGCGGTGTCTGGGTTTTGCCATTCCCTTGCACCAAAGTAAAAACTGAGAGATTGTAGAATCCTAGAATGGTTGGAAGGGACCCACAAGGACCATGGAGTCCAACTCCCATCCCTGCACAGGACACCCCAACATTCACCCCGTGGGGCTGAGGGCGTTGGCCAAACCCTTCTGGAATGTTGTCAGGCTGTGACTGCTTCCCTGGGAGCTGTTCCAGTGCTCCACCACCCTCTGGGGGAAGACCCTTTCCCTGATGTCCAACCTAACCCTCCCCTGGCATCTTCCTGCCATTCCCTGGGGTCCTGTCCTTGGTCACCAGAGAGAAGAGCTCAGCGCCTGCTCCTCCTCCTCCCCGTGTGAAGAAGCTGCAGACTTTGATGAGGTCCCCCCTCCATCTCCTCTCCTCCAGGCTGAACAGACCCAGTGCCTTCAGCCTCTCGTCACACACTTCCCCTCTAAGCCTTCCCCAGCTCCGTGCCCTGTGGACACTCTCCAAGTAGCTTTTAGACACTTTTTTTATCCTGTGGCACCCAAAACTGCACCCAGTGCTCAAGGTGGGGTCACACCAATGCGGAGCGGAGTGGGATAAATCCACTCCCTCAACTGGTGAGCAATGATCTACTGGATGCCTCCAAGGACACAGTTGCCCTCTTGGCTGCCAGGGCACTGCTGGCTCTTGTTCAAGTTGCTGTTGCCCAGAAGCCCCAGATCCCTGTCTGCAAGGACAGGATACAAAAGTGGACCACGGATGCGGAGACACGACGCAATGGGCTTCGCGGGGAAGGAGCTGAGCCCATGCTGGAGCTCTGCAGGATCCTGACCCCGGTTCCCATTGGCAGCCAAGGAATGCGCAGCACACGGGAACGCTTGAGAGATCCTAATGGGAGGAGGTTTTGATTGCATTAATCATCATTTTCTAAGAGGACACAGTTCCCCAGTACAGCACACGCTCTGCTATATTAGGAATATCATTTATTCAAATGGTAAACTTCCATCAGCATCAGCAGCACTAGAGAGTCTGAGCAGACAAGAGCCGAAAGAGCTTCGTCAAAAGGAAAGGATGAGGGCAAACCTTTCCACCGTCCTTAACACCTGCACCTCACGGGCTTTGGTTTAAGAAGGACAAGGAACATTTTAAGCTTGGTGGTGTTATCTGTAAATGTTGAATCCAGACTGCTATTCCAAATGCAGCCATAAAACAGGTTCAACGATTGTATTCCCAGCACAAGCCCCAACCACACAGAGAATTCCTGGGGTTTAGTTTTTTTCTCCAGATATTATGCAGGACGTGAGGATATTTGTATTTCTTTTTCAGAAAGCTCAATATATTGCCAGTCAAAAAGGAAAAGAAAATCCAAGTTTTGCATTCTGGGATCATAAGAAGGAGATGGAACTGTTGGAATGGGTCCAGAGGAGGCCACGGGGACGATCCAAGGGCTGGAGCCCCTCTGCTGTGAGGAGGCTGAGAGAGTTGGGGTTGTTCAGCCTGGAGAGGAGAAGGCTCTGGGGAGACCTTAGAGCAGCCTCCAGTGCTGAAAGGGGCTCCAAGAAAGCTGGGGAGGGTTATTTTTACAAAGACATGGAATGATGGGATGAGGGGGAATGACTTTAAATTGGAAGGGAGACGATTTAGATTGGGAAGAAATTCTTCATGCTGAGGGTGGGGAGGCCCTGGCCCAGGGTGCCCAGAGCAGTGGTGGCTGCCCCATCCCTGGAGGTGTTCCAGGCCAGGCTGGATGGGGCTTGGAGCCCCCAGATGCAGTGGGAGGTGTCCCTGCCCATGGCAGGGGGTGGCACTGGGTGGGCTTTGAGGTCCCTTCCAACCCAACCCATTCTATGGTTCTATGAAATGGTCAATCAACATTTCCCGAGGAAGAGAACATTGTCCAAATCCCTGTGAGCAGCACCTGCTGGGGCACCAGTCCCCGTCGCTGGGACTGCAGGCGCTTTTTCATCATAGCACAGCTCACTTGGTATCAGCTCATTCTCTGCACCTCAAGTAATGAAGTTTCTAAGACTACCTGTGAGAAATTAATTTATGGAAATACGGTTCACTGTCAAACTGTTCTCCCTGGTGTTCCGTGTAGACGCTCCCTTTCTTAGCATTATTTCATTATCCCTGGTTTGAGCTCCTTGAATGAGCTTTCCTTTCCCTCCTCGCACTGTACATACTTTGCATACTTATTAAAAAATTAGTATTGTAATTCAGTCATAACTGAACTTGTCCCTTAAGTATCTGGCTCTGATTCTCTGTGGATTTTTTTTTCAATTTCTCAACATTTATTGTGGTTTCAAGAACTGCAAACACCAGGTTAGACGGACTCTCACTGGTACTGCAAACACTATTAGCGTGTGAATCTTTGGGACATTAATTTTCATAGAATCTGGGAGTGCTTTGGGTCAGAAGGGACATTAAAGCCCACCCCCTGCCATGGGCAGGGACACCTCCCACTGCATCAGGGGGCTCCAAGCCCCATCCAACCTGGCCTGGAACACCTCCAGGGATGGGGCAGCCACCACTGCTCTGGGCAATCTGTCCTATTTTAGTGATTCCTTTTGCCCTGGTTTGATATTGTGTGAGCTTGAAAGACAAGGGATTGCCTGGCTGGTTTGGTTTTACACAGACATGAGGTTACCTTCCACCCGTCACAGCCTTGGCACTGTGAGCACCAGCACCATTTCGCCTATAGCCTCCTTTAGCATCTCCTGTCTTCCAAAAATAAACAGCTGGAACTGTCATTGTGTCTACTGTCATTTAACAAGAATATAAAATACAGTCTGATGCGAATATAGTCTTACTTAAAGAAAAGAGTTAGTAATTACTACGACTCTGAGCTTTTTAGGGCTGGAAATATGTCACATTTCAGAGCTGTTACCCATTCGAACCCGCAGAAATATTGGAAACGCCCTGAGGGGAACCCAGTCTGTTGTGCACATACCATTCAAATATATAAGAGCAGATTGTGGTTTTGTTTATTTAGAGCTTTTTCTCCCTGCATATGCTTTACTATTTTGGGTTAGTTGAAATATTACTGCCTCTAGACTTTGGCTACTGTACCATTGTTACCTACACTAAGTGGATACGTTTCAGGAGCGTTATGAAATCAGAGCTAATCACAGGATCACAGGATGGTTTTGGTTGGAAAGAGCTTTAAGATCATCGAGTCCAACCATCGATCCAGCCCTGCTAAGCCTGCCAGTACACGATGTCCCCACGGACAACATCTACTTGTCTTTTAAACCCCTCCAGCGATGGGGAATCCACCACCTCCCTGGGCAGCCTCTGACAACGCTTGACAACCCTTTCAGCGAAGAAATTCCTAATATCCAACGTAAACTTCCCCCAGCACATCTTGAGGCCATTTTTCCTTGTCCTGTCACTGGCTACCAGGGAGAAGAGACCAACCCTCACCTCCCCACAACCTCTGATCTGATTTAGTGGGAGAAGATGCAGTAGTCACATTTTCCAGAGTTAGATCCATACAGTTCTGGGAGGGACAAGCAGCATCCCCAGGTCTAAGATTATTTCAGGCATGGTTGCTACAGAGATTTACCCTGAGGAGTTTACCCGTCTTTGGGCAACCTGTGCCAGTGTCTCACCACCCTCATCGTGAAGAAAGTCTTCCTAATGTCTAATCTAAATCTTCCCCCTGCCAATTGAAAGCTGTTCCCCCTCATCCTATCACCACTTCCCCCTGTAAAACCTCCCTCCTATGGGAAGGAAATTAAAAGGTTTGAGTACTAAACAGGTGTTAAAAAGGTAGTCAGTCTCCAGAGACTGGAAGACATATTCCTAATAAAACAATGAATAGAAGGATGGATGACAATTAATTAAAGGAAGAAAACAAGTTTAAAAATAAATGCAGGATATTATTTGGCTTCAGAACTTTGCCAAAGTAAATCCCAATTAAATCCCAGTTAAATCAATTGTGTGGATGTGCCTGTATCTAACCAGATCTCTTTTTGTTTGGCAGCTGTCTAGATAATGAATTACGTTACAAAAGCCTTTGCTCACGCCACACTTCAAAGGACTTCTTTGGAAATTGAGAACTGATTTAATGCAAACAACAAAACCTGCTGAGTGAGGAGCGAGTCCGTCCCCAGCACAGGAGAAAAATCCCTCCCCCCCAGTAACAAAGCGCTTGTGTCTGAATGACCAACACGAGCTGCTGCCAGGTAACTTGTCTAATTACCGCTTTCAAAAATGATGTATCATTTTTTTAATGAGAACGCATTTCTCCCTTCTCTCCTGCTTGTTTGCAAAAGGTCACAAAGACGCTTTCATGTTCAGGCTGCTTCGACCTCAAGAAGCTGGTGCTGCCTTCGAAAAATGCCAAAGCAGCCTACTTAGAAATGGCTACAGAGAGATTCAAGGGACTTAAAGGCAGCGTTCTTGGAGCTATTCCTGAAGGTTTCTTAGATGTAGCTGTCGTGGAGTTTCATGGAAAGGAATTATTAAAATAAACTTCTCTCTTTTTTTAATAGCAGATTTGGATTTGGAACCTAATCCTCCTTCCTCCGTCCTGCAGCGCAGGGGCTGACAGCACAGGAGCCTCTGTTGCCTTTCTTCTGCTGTGGTTGAGGGAGTCAAACCCTTTCCTGAGAGCTTTCCAACTCGTATTAAAAACATGGGGGGTTGGAGCTGCAGATGTCTGCCTTGCAGGGAAGGAGCTGAGCCTGTGCTGGAGCTCTGCAGGGTTCTGACCCTGGTTCCCACCAGCAGCCAAGGGAAGAACAGCACTCAGGAACACTTGACCTTTTGAATCTCATGTTCAGGGTGAAATTTCCAGAGGGAAACACAACCATGATCCTGCTCTCCTCCATTTCTCTTAATTTTTATGGCTTATTTCTCTACCATGGATAAAGAAGCACAGCCAAGAAGCATCTTACTGCTTGTCTTTCCTAAAGCCAGCTGACATGGGATATGAAAGACCACCTCAAGAGCTTGCAGTGAGGTCCCTGACAACAGTGATTCCACGCCTGATTTTTACCCACAACAAGAGATCCTCAAATAAGGAATCAAAGCTCTGCCTCGCAGCTCCAAGTACGCAGAGGACGGTCTCCACCCACGCCTTTGGGTGGTCTCTGGGGCTTGAGGGCTGGTTGATCTCTGTGCTTCCTTGAGGAACACCTGCAACTGAGACAGGAACACGGGCACATGGCAATAGCAAACACAGCTCCTCACAGTAGAGCTTGGAAGAGAACAGATTTTCTGCTTGAAGAGGATTAATTTTATGAGTCATCAAAATCTCAATTGAGATGCAGGGAAAAGGATTGAAGAGAGAACATTGCAGCGAATGAGATTATAAAACGAGGAAATCTATCACAAACTCCCTCAAAGGTAGGGAGCACGTTCTTAATTTTTATTTAATGACACCATTCCTTGTGTCAATAGCTCAGTTAAAGATTAACCGGTGGCCTTGTCCATCTGCAGACTGAAAAAGAAGCTGGAAATACTTTCAGGTAACTCACAAAGACAGAAAAAAACAATTGCTTGTTTGATTTCACCTGCAGCAATTATAGAAAAAGAAAGCTCTGGAGGTAATTAGTCCCTGCAAAATAATCCATCCTGACCTCTGGGAACAGGGAATATCTTCTAATGTAGAAGTTTTGCTTTCTCCAAAGCATGAAAAGCCTCAGACATACAGAAAAAAAACAGCCACCATGTATAACCAGACTTGAATCACAATAAGTGCTCGCATTTTTCACGTCAAATACCCTTGGAAGTGTTGCATTTCCTGACAAATGAAGCTCACGGTCTCTCAGCATGAACTTCAGAACTGCTTGATTTAAGCTTTGCCACAGCAAACTACTTGCGAAAGACACTTCATCACCGTGTCCTGAAGCTGAGTCTCCAATGAGCCTACATTGAAGTTTTCACTTGTGTTTCTACGTATGTTTTAGTGTTTCATAGAATCCTTCGCTTGGAAAAGACTTTTGAGGCCATCGAGTCCAACCAGACCTGTCCACTACTGAACCAGCCCTGAGCACCTCATCTACCTGACTTTTAAACTCCACCAGGGATGGGGACTCCCCCACCTCCCTGTGCAGCCTCTGCCAGGGCCTGAGAGTGGAGAAATGTTTCCTGATGTCCAATCTGACCCTGCCCTGGTGCAACTTGAGGCCATTTCCTCTCGTCCTGTCACCTGGGAGAAGAGCTCAGCCCCCACCTCCCCACTCCCTCCTTTCAGGCAGTTGTAGACAGGGATGAGGTCTCCCCTCAGCCTCCTCTTCTCCAGGACAAACAGCCCCAGGTCCCTCAGCTGCTCCTCACAACCCTTGTTCTCCAGCCCCTTCCCCAGCTCCGGTCCCTTCTCTGGACGCGCTCCAGCCCCTCAAGGTCCTTCTTGGAGTGAGGGGCCCAAAACTGAACCCAGGATTCGAGGTGCGGCCTCACCAGCACCGAGTGCAGGGGCCGATCCCTTCCCTGCCCCTGCTGCCACCCCATGGCTGAGCCAAGCCAGGAGGCTGGTGGCCTTCTTGGCCCCCTGGGCCACTGCTGGCTCATGTTCAGCCGCTGTCAACCAACACCCCCAGGTCCTTCTCTGCCAGGCAGCTCTCCAGCTGCTCTCCTGCAAGCCTTTAGCATTACACCCTTCTCTCTCTGACAGTTACACTCACTCAATGTCCTGCAGTACAAAACTGTTTCAGTTTCAACCTGTACTGGTCTATAAGCTTTTGGACATGGAAGGAAACCTAAGGGAAATCCCCATCAGGTCACCTCAAGGTCCTCCCTACGATACCTTCTGAAACCCTGGTGCCATACCTCAGGAAAGGACCCCAGTACAACCCATCACATGGAAGCAGAAGAGACTTGTGGACACATCTGGCAGCAAGGACCTTCAGCTCAGGTCTTCAACTCCGCCTGATCTGTCCAGTGTGAATAATCTTGGGTGGAAAGTTTTGCTGCAGGACAAAAACCTAAATGTTGCTGAAGTCACTGAATGTGCAAAAGCTCTAAAAATAATTACTTTTCTGCACAAAGTTGGGTGATCTGTTCTAGGAAGATGTCACCTCAGTGCTTGGGATAAATCCACCCCAGGAGCAGCTAAATACTGGAACTAGGTGAAAAACACGCAGGCTGAGAATTGATATGTTGAAAACTGTGTTTCATTGCAGTGCGTTGAGGAAAGGTATCATTATATACCAAATATTGGGAGTTTTTAGAAGGGAAGGCAAAGCACTTTGATGATGTCGAAACATTATGACAATATCATAATGGAACATTCAAATTTCTCGGTTTGGAATGCTCTTATTTTGCTATCCCTTTTACTAATATATATCAGTAAAAGAATATTATTAACAGTAAACATCAGCATCAGCAGGAGATTTTTAGATTTTATGGAAATAAACTGTTCGGATCCCTCCAGGGAGGGGGCAGCCACCACTTCTCTGGGCAACCTGGTAGAGTGTCTTACCACCCGCATCGTGAAGAATTTCTTCCTCATGTCTCATCTAAACCTGCCCCTTCCAATTTAAAGCTGTTTCTCCTTGTCCTGTCACTACAGGTCCTTGGAAAAAGCCCCTCCTCGAGGGTATCTAAAATACAAGCAACATTTTGATGAGCGGAGCTCACTACAGTGCACGTAGGGGCCCTTCTTCCTGCGGCAGAACCACTGAAGTGGACATTTTCGATACTCGTACATCTCACGTGCTGCTGTTGTCAGAGATTTAATCTTCTGCTTGTCACAAGAATTGCCGAGTTGTCCCTCCGCAGCAGCGCCAGAGTCACTCACAGCCCGTGCTCTGTTCGCCTCTTGATAGATGGGAAATATAAAACAAAAAAAAAATACAGGAGTCAAGCACTTGTGGATTTCCACCTAGGGATGAATTTAGTCAATGCAGTGCTGGGTTTTATCCCGAATGGTAGGAAGGGGAATTGAAATTGTAATGTTCTATTTGGTTTTTGTGGAACAGAGTATCAAAATGATTTCAATTTGGAAATGTCACATGTCACTTATCCAGTGAAATATTTTGTCACTTCTGAAGCTGATGAGGAAGGCGTTTTTGGGTTATGGCCACTATGGCTTCTATAATTTAACTGATGATTCTTTCCTTGGGAAAAACATCTGGTTCCTGGAGCAGGGCCCTGTGTGTAGGACGCTGCGCACAAACGCACACTGGGGCGGTCAGGGCCCTCTCCGTGCTGGCCCCAGAAATCTTGCATATCTTCTGCACAGGAAAGTCCACACTGCCCAGAGTGGTGGGGAAGCACGGAGCGCCACGTGGCTGAGCCCTCTCAGGTAGAGGTGGGCAGCAGGCAGCTGCTGGCAAAAGTGGCCCTGGGGATGCTTTAACTCAGGTCAAGTGGAAGAGCAGTAGGTATCCAGGTGGGATTTCTGGCACATTGTGCCTCACAGTGTGGGATGCTTCTAAGGAACTGACTTCCCCTAAAGCAGCTTTCTTCTCTCTGTTTTATGTTCATCAAAGCACCTGAGATAAAAAACTACAGAGCAAGAGGCAAAGTCTTTCCCAGCTGCAGTTGCAACTGCAAAGTCTGCCATGGCCCTGCTGACACATCTTCCCCCGCTTCCTCCTTCTCCGACTCCACATTCCCAGGCGATGCAGTGAGTTATTGGGATCTTTGAGGAGCTCATGCAATGCTCGGTATGAAACCATCACAGCAATACATCTTCCCTGCAAACTCACAGACTCACAGAACCGTAGAGTTATAGGGTGGTTTGGGTTGGAAGGGACCTCAAAGTCCACCCTGTTCCACCCCCTGCCATGGGCAGGGACACCTCCCACTGCATCAGGGGGCTCCAAGCCCCATCCAACCTGGCCTGGAACACCTCCAGGGAGGGGGCGTCTGCAGATTCCTTGGGATCTCCAATTATGAGCTGGACATTTCACACTAATAGGCAAAGAATTCAATTCTGGGCTAGTGGTGGCCTGGATCTGCAGACCTTTCCGGTTATCTGATAAAATAACCCAGGCACAAAGAGGAGGTTCTAAGCAATAGGACTGCGAGGGGGAGCGATAACACTTTCTTTTATGTTCAGGAGCATCTGAATGTCACTCGTGTTATCTGGAAGGGAATTATAGAGACAACAGTTGTGTCTAACTTAGACCAAAGAAACAAAATCATCTTCAAGCTCTATCAGTAGTAGGACATTTAGACGAAAACATCAACAATTTTACTTGCCCTTTCTAATGTGTTTTTCACCAAAAGATCTCACAGCTCTTTTTAGTCATTAGCTAAGCAAATCTCACAACCCTCCTGCAGGAAAGGCCTTAAACTATTTTCCTTTTTAGTAGCGTGAAAGAGGGGTCAATAAAAATGAGGATTGGCAGCCCTGGGCTTAAAGACAAGGTTGCTGTGAAATGATCATGGAATGTGTGTAAGGAAATGTAGTCCTGCTGTTCTCCTCCACGAACATATCCGGTAATTTTTCACCGGATCTTAGATCTATCCTTTCTCTAATAACTGCTTGACTGGAGTTCAGTCTTTCTTATGCCAAAATTAGCCCCGTGGAGGAACCTGTTACTTGTCAGAGCCCTCGTGGTGGCTGGCTCAGCTGTGATGCTTAAAAGCAATTTGCAAGTTGAACATTTTTACTGGATAGAAGTGTATTGTTGGGACATTGAGAGAGTGACAGCGGCAGCAGCCAGAACTTCACAGCCGCCTCCTATGAGCCAGCATCATGCTGAGATGTTCTCCAACTGCTCATGACTTACGGTGGCTGTGGCAGACGGTAGAGTCCTGGAGCATCTGGCTATGTATGATCTTAGCTCATCCCGGGCAACCTCCAGCCTGTTCTTGGCTGCTTAAACGTTCCAGAAAGGAAAAGGGAGGCAAAGGACATTGAGATGCTTGAGCGTGTCCAGAGGAGGGCAACAAAGCTGGGGAAGGGTTTAGGGCACAAGCCTTGTGAGGAGCGGCCGAGGGAGCTGGGGTTGTTTATCCTGGAGAAGAGGAGGCTGAGGGGAGACCTCATCGTTGTCTACAATTCCCTGAAAGGAGGTTGTGCTGAGGTGGGGGTTGGTCTCTTCTCCCTGGTAGCCAGTGACAGGACAAGTGAAAAGGGCTTCAAGATGCAACAGGGGAGATTTACTTGGATATTAGGAATTTCTTTACTGAAAGGGTTGTCAAGCATTGGCAGAGGCTGCTCAGGGAGGTGGGTGGAGTCAACATCCCTGGAAGTGTTTAAGAGACGAGTAGATGTCGCAGTTGGGGACACGGTCTAGTGGTGCACATAGCAGGGCTGGATCAATGGTTGGACTCGATGATCTTAAAGGGGTTTTTCAATCAAAACCATTCTGTGATTGTGCCAAAAAGAGAGGTCAGATGAGTGCAAAAAGAAAATAAAGATTCGGGCAGGAAGAGAGATACTAAGTGAAGAAGAACAGTCTTGCTGTCCCTTGCAAATTAACCCATCAAAGTGTGAGTCTCTGGTTTTCCACATTGTCCTTATTGTGGATTTACCACCATATCCTGGTTGAAGCTGTTCCAACAAAGCTAAAATTTGCCTTTGGAACCAAAACTGTTCTCATCCCAGGTGCTGATGTTGCCCATGTGTCCATGCACATGCCCACTGCCATGGATGACTGTCAACTCAGACACCAATCTAACTGGATTCATACAAAAAAATGTGTAAAGGCAACCCCAAATTCTACAGAAAAATAAAACTTTGCAATTTTCTTCCCAACTTCATTAACTTAAATCATTTATGCCATGTAATTGCCACAAATGGGCAAGAATCCCTGAATCTTAATAATTCTAAAGATGCCAGAAGTAAATTTTAAAATCCTAAGCAAAAATTAAATGACCATAAAATGTGTGTTCGCTTCCCAAGAGGCAGTTCTGTTTCTACATGACAGCTTAATTAAAAGCTCAGTAAATTGGCCACAACATTTTGTAACAAACAGTCTTTCTCAGCAGCGTGCGAGAGAGAGATGCAGCAGAAATAACTGAAGTAATCAAAGGTCTGCATTCCTTTGATGACCTCGGCAGTAGTTAAAGTCAGCCTGAACCACTGCTAGGGGGAAACTGAGGCAGGTGTAGAGCTGGAAACCACATTTATATTCCACAATGTCATAGAATCATAGAACCTTTGAGATCACCAAGTCAAATCCTACCTGTCCACTACTAAACCATCCCTGAGCACCTCATCCATCCATCTTTTAAATCTTCCCAGGGACTGACTTCCCCACCTCCCTGCGCAGCCTCTGCCAGGGCCTGAGAGCCCTTTCAGTGAAGAAATGTTTCCTGATGTCCAATCTGACCCTGCCCTGGGGCAACTTGAGGCCATTTCCTCTCATCCCATCACTGTCACCTGGGAGAAGAGCCCAGCCCCCACCTCCCCACCCCCTCCTTTCAGGCAGGTGTAGACAGGGATGAGGTCTCCCCTCAGCCTCCTCTTCTCCAGGACAAACAGCCCCAGGTCCCTCAGCCGCTCCTCACAACCCTTGTTCTCCAGCCCCTTCCCCAGCTCCGGTCCCTTCTCTGGACGCGCTCCAGCCCCTCAAGGTCCTTCTTGGAGTGAGGGGCCCAAAACTGAACCCAGGATTTGAGGTGCGGCCTCACCAGCACCGAGTGCAGGGGCCGATCCCTTCCCTGCCCCTGCTGCCACCCCAGGGCTGAGCCAAGCCAGGAGGCTGGTGGCCTTCTTGGCCCCCTGGGCCACTGCTGGCTCATGTTTAGCTGGCACTAAATATCCATTAAATGCAAATTAACATTACCCAGATTTAACTACGCAGGAACACATTTACAAGTTTTAAGGTGAACTTGTGTCTCTGAAGCTTCAGCGCTGGGTGTGTGAACTGTTCTAGATGTTCACGTGAGGCTCTCATTCATCATCTTGGGCTATATTTGCACTATATCCCATTGGTTACAGCACCTGGGGAGTTGGAGATTGTCATTCCTTGCTCCCAGCACAATTCCCTCATCCCTAAGGAGTGTTTAACCACCAGGCTGTTGGTCAGGCTGGGCAGCTGGGATCTGGGATCAGGAATGCCCTTTGTATGGGATAGCCACACATCCAGGAGCCCCCTGGCCATTCTCAGTAACTTCAGGTCCCTTTTCAATTTCAAGATGTGAAAAAAAAAAAAAATTGATTTCAGAATCACCTCCTGTTTTATTTATTTTGAAACAGGAAATACCCCTCAGCCAGTCAAATGAAATGTTTCATTTCAGGAGAAATGCAATACTTCATTCAACCTGAAATGACTTTTTCTTTGCCATCCAGAAGAGCCAGTGAACCAAAAAATTGGTTATTCCCTCACCTCTACTTGTTCCCCATTCCCTGAGCCAGATGGTCCTTTTAGAATCTCATCTGACAAAATGCATCCTGGGTCCCTTTCTCGTGCATTTTGTCTACACGGTCACCTGCGCAGTCAATTCATGCTCTGAGCACATCACACGAGCCACTTCCCATTGGATCTCTGCCACAGCATTGAACCCTCTTCCAATAATTTATTTATCTGATGTTTCCCTTCTCTTAGTTTAGATTACAGGAGGTCAGCTAGTTCAGAGCTGTGAAGAGAAAGAGCATGAGCTGCCTCTGGGATGCTCCTTCCCTGCAGTGTTACAGGATTTGCTGCAACCCCGGAGACTGAGTCCTTTGCTCGAGTCCATTGTTCATCTTCAAACTCAAAATTACACAAGCCAAGGGCTGGGACAGTGCCCTGTGAAGCAGAGCTGTCCTCTCTCTCTCACACTTAAGAGATGCGATGGGAAAACCTGCTAAGAGATTTGCCCCAACCTGACTGCGATCCACTGCAGAGTCGCAGAACCATGGAATGGTTTGGGTGGGAAGGGACCTTAAACCCCAGCCAGTGCCACCCCTTGCCGTGGGCAGGGACACCTCCCACTGCATCAGGGGGCTCCAAGCCCCATCCAACCTGGCCTTGAACACCTCCAGGGATGGAGCAGCCACAGCTCCCCTGGGCCAGGGCCTCCTCACCCTCAGCGGGAAGAATTTCTTCCTAATGTCTAAACTGAATCTTCCCCTTCCAATTTAAAGCCGCTTCCCCTTGTCCTGTCAGACCAGATCCTTGTAAAAAGTCCCTCCCCAACTTTGTGAATACCCTCCAAACCACTCCAGAGCCAGTTTAAAGATGGTTTCCTACCCCTTACACCTCCACTTGTTCTACAATTCACATGCAATTGGTGACGTACAAGAGAAAAGAATTCACTCATAACACTGTGTTTAACTACAAGCCAGCAAATATTCTCTTAATACCCTACCCAGGACTGATGCTGTGGAACAGCACACCTTTGTGGATGCAAATGTTGAAAAGTTAACACCATTAGCCCTGGATCTTCAGTCCAACCTCCCATATAACTCAAGTTAGAGAATTTTTTTTCTCTGTCAAGTCTACCAGCCTGTAAATATGAAGTTTCTTGCAAAAGCTGACTGTCTGGAAAGAAGCTGTTCGGCTAAGATTTATGAATCACGTACAGTCCCATCAGGATTGACTTGCAAATGATTTACTAAACAAAAATGGGGCTGAGTTCATAATGGATGCTGCTCAAAGCAAGAAATTTGACTGGTGCTACATGTTTCATCTATTGGACATAAACCACATTTGCTGTAATAAAGTGAAGATACAAATGTTAATTATATTCTTTTTTTCCTCCACATGGGGGTTTGTGCTTAAGAATTCTTCTCAGCTGCTGTTACCGTGATTGATAACAGCCTTGCCAACAGCTTCGCTAACACCAGTTCAGTGTTGGGCAAATTTGCTTTAGAGTATACTCACCTCAAACAAATATGCTTTGAAGTCCATTAAAACTGTTTGTGAATTTGGGTTTGAAGCTTTCAGCAATTTCAGCAACTCCAGAGCTTTCGGATGGATGTGTGTGTGTGTGTGGATTGTAGCATCTGCTGGTTCTGTAGCTCCTAAATCACAAATAGCTTGGACCTAGGAGGGATAACTGGGAAAAAGGCTTTATCCTGCTCATGGCCGCTGCTGGAGATGGGGGGTTCAGTTGGAATTGCTGCTCCTACAGTTTATTTCCTAGACCAAAGACACCAGATGCAGCCTGTGCAAAATTCAAGAACATCCAATAAAACTGATGTTAGCACCTTGTCTTCCTCCCTCCCCCAGCACAAACACCTCAGAGGGACTCCATAAATTCAGCCCCACCCTGAAATCCAGTTCTGACAAAAGCTAGTGAGATATTGCCACTGTATTTCTGCTGGAAGTCTTCCTTTGGGCTGTCCTGCCCACTGCCATGGACACCATGCCCTTTCCAGACCCAGTTTCACAGCCATGCAAAGCCTACGGAGATACCATCTCCTGACAAAAGTGAGGTCCTGGTGGTTGGCACGTTTCTCTTCCGTGCTTGTGTCACTCATACACCCTCATGGGCATGAACAGCCTGGTCTGGTGGGAGGTGTCCCTGCCCGTGGCAGCGGGGTTGGAACTGGATGGGTTTAAGGTCCCTTCCAACCCAAACCATTCTATGATTCCATATCAGAAATCATCTCACCGTCACTGTCGGTTTTTCTGCAGTCGTCTCCACATTTCTGATGGTCTCAGCCTCTTGGGGGACAATAAGAAAAGAAGTCTGGTGCTTTTGATGCTGTGGACACAGCTGTGTTATTCATCACCCCAGAACGAACAGGGCTGTCCCAGGGATGCTAAGTACTGCATAAATGATGTCTGAAATAATTATACACCCAGACAGCCCCACTCCAGCTGCCTCGCAGGCTGTCTGGACACTGTCTGACAGCCGTCTCGCTGGGACATTTTGACTTACACATTCTAGAACTGGAACAAGTCCAGGGATAAGATTTCTAGCCCATGAGGGGCCCTGTGCAGCCTGTGGACCACAGCTCATCAGGAGGGACAGTACCTGCAAGAATCTCTCCACACTACACTCCAGTAGCTAATAGAGTCCCTGTTTAACCTCACAGGAGGGGTTCAGGGTGGCTTCCTAGCTGGCCAGTGGTCTGGTAGTGATCAGAGCTGAACCCGGGTTCATGGGCTCACACATGCTCTACATCTGTTATTACAGAATCATGGAATCATGGAATGGTTTGGGTTGGAAGGGACCTCAAAGCCCACCCAGTGCCACCCCCTGCCATGGGCAGGGACACCTCCCACTGCATCAGGGGGCTCCAAGCCCCATCCAACCTGGCCTGGAACACCTCCAGGGATGGGGCAGCCACCACTGCTCTGGGCAACCTGGGCCAGGGCCTCCCCACCCTCACTGTGAAGAATTTCTTCCTAATAGTCAATCTAAATATTCCCCCTTCCAATTTAAAGCCGTTTCCCCATGTCCTATCACTACAGGCCCTTGGAAAACATCCCTCTCCAGCTTTCTTATAGGTCCCCCCCTTTTTAATGTGATTTTAATCACAGAGCATCTGATTATTCTTCTTCAAAGAATATTACTTAATGTTTCCTTTTCACAGGATTCAGAAGACTTCTCCTAAAATTTCTGTATTTCCAATGGGACAGAAATTATGAGTTTTGGCCAACTTGTTGGAGAAAATAACTCCTTCAATCCCCACACCCTTGAGGCAACCCCTACCAACATGTGTTGCACTGGAGATATAGGATTGCCTTGTACCCAAGGGGCTGTGTGGTGCTCGTGGAGGAAGCTTATTCAGAAATTGATTGGCTTAAAACCTGATGCTATTTCCTTATAGAAAGCGATGTTTTTGAAGGCTGTGCATGATATCACTTCTCCAAGTTTGGCCCCAGACCTCTGGAATCCAAAGAGGAGGCTGTGCTGCATGAGAATGAGATACTAATTAGCTAATAATCTCTGATGGCCAAAGGAAAATGAATATGATTAGCTGTCATTTAGTTGATTTTCAAAGCCTTTCTTTCGCGTATAAAGCACATTAAAAAAGATTTCATGATCCATCATGCCGTATGGTTTCTATGGCATAAAAGAATTATCGGCAATCATAAAGCATACAATGACCATCATTTAGCCTTGTCGTTAACGGCAGCAGTGAGTGAATCAAACTGTGGCTGTAAATAAAGAAAAACTTGCTTATATTTTCAGTCCCTAGTGATATGATTTGTCCAGTCATATTTCACAGCACCCAGCTAGGTGTCCTTCCATGTTCAAAGGATTGCCTTGGAGGGATTGTTGCAGCATGGCCCAGGGCAGTGGCATTCAGGCCAGA
The DNA here is from genome assembly GCA_033558235.1 of Neomorphus geoffroyi. Classification (NCBI taxonomy): domain Eukaryota; kingdom Metazoa; phylum Chordata; class Aves; order Cuculiformes; family Neomorphidae; genus Neomorphus; species Neomorphus geoffroyi. The sequence continues at coordinate 2,844,314 of JAUMJM010000037.1, forward strand.
GGCTGCTGCTCGTCGTCACAAGAGGAGGACTGCGCTGCTGGATGAAACCTACATGTTCTCAAGTCCCTTCTGCCAAGGGACAACCATTTTCTTCCTTGCAAATGAAGAAATGAGTGTCAACATCGAATCATGGAATGGTTTTGGTTGGAAGATACCTCAAAGCCCACCCAGTCCTAATCCCCCTGCCGTGGGCAGGGACACCTCCCGCTAGACCAGGTTGCTCAAAGCCTCATCCAATCTGGTCTTGAACACCTCCAGGGATGGGGCAGCCACAAACTGTTCCAGGGTCTCCCCATTCTCAGTGTGAAGAATTTCTTCCTCATGTTTAATCTTCTAATGTAAAACCATTCCCCCTTGTCCTATCACTACTTGCCCTTGTAAAAAGTCCCTCCCCAGCTTTCTTGTAGCCTCATTCTGTCTAAAGCCTCTCTCAGCGCTGCTCCTGCCAGACAGCTACAACACAGGTTACCCGACTTCAGTTTGCATCCAAGATCATGAAGGAATTGATAATGTGCCAGGCTTTGGAGCCAACTGTCTTTGATAGCTCAGGGCTGAGAACGACCAGTCAAAGTGTTTCATTTTAGGCTGTGAATATCAAAAATGTCTCAATGGGCAAGGGACAAAGAAAAAGCAAGCAAGATAAAAGAAAGAACAACGTTTTGTGCAAAAATCCTTCAGGTGACACCGGTTTCCTCTGCTTTACCGCCACCAGCTGTAAACTGACATTCAGGAGGCTCCAAAGAGCATGAGAAGATCCCTCTGCAAAGACTGGTCAGTTTAAATAAACCACGGCTTTCCCTCAGAGAGGGCAGCTGCAGTTGTAAACAGGCACAGAGAGCAATCGTGCTCTCTGCTGACAGCAAAGTACTCAGACACGAATTATTTGGTAGGCTCTGAAAGCTGCTTTTGTTGGAAGTCAGAAATACATCCCATTAGCTGAAGGTTTGGGTCTAAAGAGACTTGTTATTCTTCCTGCAGCGTAGGCAAAGGGGTTAAATCCCGGATGGTGTAGCTTTTGGCTCTTTTTGATTGATAAATGATAAATGTTGCTGAGATCTCATAGAATCACACAGTCATAAAGGCTGCAGAAGACCTCTAAGCTCATCCAGTCCAACGTTCAGCCCAACGACCTTCTCGATGGCAGCACCATGACACCGGGAAGTAACTCCACCAGGGTTTTAGCATAGAATTGTAGAATCACAGAAGGATTTGTGTTGGAAGAGACCTTAAAGATCATCCAGTTGTGACCCCCTGCCATGGGCAGGGACACCTCCCACTGGATCAGGGGGCTCCAAGCCCCATCCAACCTGGCCTTGAACACGTCCAGGGATGGGGCAGCCACAGCTTCCCTGGGCAACACAGCTTCATGGAGGGGCTTCCAGAAGGAGCCACACAGCCCCATGCGGTGCTCACTTCTTGCAATGATGGCTATAAATCATGTCCATAGCTCCATCCCTGAGGTTTGGCAGGATGGGGTAAGGGCAGCTCTCTTGCCTGCTGTCTCCTCAGCTTATGTTGGGAGGGGAAGACAGGTTCTCACATCAACACCAGCTGCAGCCATAAAACAGTTTTTGTCACCTGGGGTTTTCCCTGGATCAGAGACTCCCTAGAAATACAGCTGTGATAGATAACAGATGCACTGCATAAGTCCTTACTCAAACTGTCACCTTTCAGAGCCTGATATAGTGCTAAATCTTGAAGTGAGAGATAAATCCTCATCAGCATCGAAAAAAACCCGGACTGGCCCAGCCAACCCTCCACTAAACTTCCACAGCTGACAGAACTAAGAAGACTACTCCAAATATCTCAAGGTCAGAAATGCTTTTCTGCAGCCTTATTTTCTTTTATTAGGTCTTCTAGCCCTATTAAAATGTACTGGAGAGGCTTTTATGCGGGAACTAGCAAAATTTTAAGTCCAGTCTTTTTCTATTACTGCAGCTCTAATGACTTCTTCGGAGTTATCGCTAGGCAGAAAGGAGGTTAGTCTACTGCTCCCTTACAAACAAAATAAACCCCAAAGCCATCATTATGCAAATGAAAGAGGAAAAGAGCAATTTAGCTGCGTTAAAGAGAGGACAGTCTCGCAGGCTAAGTCTTGGAAGAAGAGTGAGGAGCTTGAGAAAGAGCACCTTGCATTGCCTGTAGTCAGCTCTGCACTGCTTTGTGTGCCATTAACTAGGGACAGACTGCAGGTGGGGTAATCACCGCGAAGCTGGTTCAGATGCTGATCTGGGCTTGCAGAGGAGAAGGCAGATGTGTAAAACCTGGGTCTGTTAGAGCATCTCTACGGAGGCCACGGAGATGATCCAAGGGCTGGAGCATCTCCCATCCGAGGCCAGGCTGGGAGAGTTGGGGTTGTTCAGCCTGGAGAGGAGAAGGCTCCGGGGAGACCTTAGAGCAGCTCCCAGGGCTGAAAGGGGCTCCAGGAAAGCTGGGGAGGGGCTCTTGATCAGAGAATGCAGGGATTGGATGAAGGGGGACAGTTTGAAGCTAAAAGAGAGGAGACTGAGATGAGATCTTAGGAAGAAATGTTTTGCTGTGAGGGTGGGGAGGCCCGAGCCCACATTGCCCTGGGAAGCTGTGGCTACCCCATCCCTGGACGTGTCCAAGGCCAGGTTGGATGGGGCTTGGAGCAATGTAATCCAGTGGGAGGTGTCCCTGCCCATGGCAGAGGGTTGGAACTGAATGATCTTTAAGGTCTCTTCCCACCCAGACCATTCCATGATTCTGTGATTCTATGAACACCTAAGTTACAGCTCCAGGGCGGCACTGAAGCACCTGGAGCCAGCAGGACTTCAAATCACACCACTGTGTGGCTTGGGTCTTGCAGCCGCAAAGTCAAACTGTTTCCACACATCAATTCAAAGGTCAGCATAAATATTTCTCTACATCAAGCCCTTTTTCCCTCCAAGACCCCAAATACAAAGAAACCCCCCCATCCAGCTGAAATACCATTTCTCTGCATTCACAGTGTAGGTAATAATTTCTCCAATGCAGGAAACAATGTTCCCCATCCAGGGCCGCTCACGGGGAATTTGGGGACCTGAGAACGTGCGGAATCTGTGGTAGGGTTTGAAATGAAACCTCTGCTGATGCACAGCAGTTTGTGTTTCCAGGATACCGGTTCTCTCCTGCAGAACAGGACAACCACAATCAGAGCCCCCGGGTGGATGGGGCTGGGGTACCGGGCTGCAGAGGTGAGCACGAGCGGGAGGCAGAGGCTGGAAAGGGGGTTCACTGCCGTGCTTGTGCCCAAGCCTGTGCGTGCCATCCTGCACAACCACTTCAGCAGCAATGAAGATTAAAGGAGTGAGGTTTGCACCTGCTATGGGTCGTCTTTTTTTGGTTGTTGTTTTTTTGCCTTTTGCTTTCTAGGATGGGGCCACATCTCCCTTCCCAAACCTTAAAAACCAGACTTTCAAAGGTTTTTTTGTCTCTGCAACCACTTTGAAGATCTGGCCCAAAGCCTTCAGTCAGGGGGTACTGGAGGCAGGAGCAGAAAATACGTTCTTTCTGCAGGGGATCAAAAAAAATCACCTTGTGTTTGCTCCGCTCTTGTGAGCAAATGAAGTGTTGTCTGTTGAAGCAGAAGCAGGGAAGGAGGCAGGGCTGGGCTGGGCGCAGGGGTGGAGAGGGAGGAGTGGGATGTCAAGAGAAGGTTACAGATCTGATGGTGCTGGCAGCACGCCCCCAGCCCAGCCCTGACACATGAAAGAGGATTTTATCCGGCTTGAACACATTGCCTGCAGCCTCAGTGCCGACGACGCGGATTAATGGCTTGAAATTAAACCTCTGCTCATGCAAAAGAGCAGTGTGAGCTTCCAGCAGGAAATTTCTCTCCTGGCAAGAGGAAGTGACTGCCGTGTGGCATTTGCACAGGGGGCTGCTGGTGGGCAGGCACCTACGGAAAAGCAACTAAATCATTCCTTTCCCAGCTGCAGTGATATTTTTCCCCCCCTGCACGGGAGCTGAGCTCCTCTGAGTGCCATTACAACAGCTGAAACTCAATGAAGATGAACAAATCAAGAAGTGCCTGTCACCCGGGTGCCAGATCAGCTCTACTCAAGCCAGGATTAGTCAAGATAAGTCATCAAAGACCCATTCTACATACCAAGATACTCAAGAGCTTCACTTCTTTCTGCTGCTCTAGGAGATGCTAATGCCTCCTAGAGCCGCAGGAGGAAGAGGATTGTTCTATGCAATATATAATGACCATCAGTCTTGAGTTGGAGAACCTCCTACTAGCACGTGTCACCTTCTTTTCCTTGGTATCTGCAGAAAAAAAATGCCTACAGCTCTTTGGACACATCAAAGATTGCCTAAAAGACTCAAAAGGGCACTTTGTACCACAGCTCCAGCTGCAGGGAACAGGGGTTTTTTTGGCAGTAGTAACATCTGTCTATGCCATAACTCACCTCTGTTCAGAGCCTGCGACAGAGCAACAACTAAGAGACAGGAGAAAGGGAGGGTGAGACTTATCTTTCCCAGCCTGGAGAAACACAAGGTGAAGGATCTACCTGGAAATACAGTTCCATGCTTATTGAACCTTGAAAGTGTTCTCATAGAATCATGGAATGGTTTGGGTTGGAAGGGACCTCAAAGATCATCCAGTTGCTCCCCCCTGCCATGGGCAGGGACACCTCCCACTGCATCTGGGGGCTCCAAGCCCCATCCAACCTGGCCTGGAACACCTCCAGGGATGGGGCAGCCACCACTGCTCTGGGCACCCTGGGCCAGGGCCTCCCCACCCTCAGCGTGAAGAATTTCTTCCTAATGTCTCCTGTAAATCTTCCCCTTCTAGTTTAAAGCCATTCCCCCTCATCCCATCACTCCAGGTCCTTCTAAAAACTGTCTCTCCAACTTTCCTGGAGCCCCTTTCAGTACTGGAGGCTGCTCTAAGCTCTGCCTGGAGCCTTCTCCTCTCCAGGCTGAACAACCCCCAACTCTCCCATCCTGTCCTCAGAGCAGAGGTGCTCCAGCCCTTGGATCATCTCCATGGCCTCCTCTGGACCCGCTCCAACAGTTCCATCTCCTTCTTATGTTGGGGATTCCAGAACTGGACATGGGACTCCAGGTGGGTGGCTGTAATGCAAAGGTCTTCTCAGCCATTCTGTGGTTTTATGTCTTAATGTAATGTTTCAGTTACATTAAGACATAAAACCACTTCCCAGAAGCCCATAGTGGGAAGGCAGATGCAGCCCTGTGCTCCTCAGCTGCTCCTGCCACCACCAGACCACAGAACTGCTGGGGAATGTGAAAATAACTGTGGTGTATTTAAACAGCAGGGTATTTAAAAACAACTTTCAGTTAATAAAATGTGAGGTGGAAGCGCCTGTGACCGGCGCTCGCTGAAGAACAAACAAGAAGCTGTTGCTGTTCGAGAGCTGAATCCCAAAGGCAAGAAGCAACTGCAAGCTCTATTCACCAGGCAGAAATGTCTAACAAGGAAGAACATGCATGATCATTTGGACTGAGTTAAAAGTGTTTTAACAGCTTTCCCCAAAACACGATTTTTGCCCAAGGCTGACAGATTTTTTCTTCTTGTCAGACACAGGAACAACAAAGTAACCTGAGAGAAAGAGGAGACTCAACTCCATGAACCTGCAGACACGACGCTGCCCTGGCTTACACCGCAAAAACCAGGAGTAACTCTGCTTTCTCAGACTCAGTGATTATGTTTGTATGTTAAAGTAAGACCGCAAATGTGGTTTTGCCTTCTCATGGAAGAAAAATATCCCTCTTTTTCGCTCTTGTGAGACCCCACCTGGAGCCCTGTATCCAGTTCTGGAATCCCCAACATAAGGAGATGGAACTGTTGGAGCGGGTCCAGAGGAGGCCACGGAGATGATCCAAGGGCTGGAGCCCCTCTGCTGTGAGGAGGCTGAGAGAGTTGGGGCTGTTCAGCCTGGAGAGGAGAAGGCTCTGGGGAGACCTTAGAGCAGCTCCCAGTGCTGAAAGGGGCTCCAGGAAAGCTGGGGAGGGGCTCTGGATCAGGGAGTGCAGGGACAGGATAAGGGGGAATGGTTTTGAGCTGCGAGAGGGGAAATTGAGGTGAGATCTTAGGGAGAAATGTTTTGCTGTGAGGGTGGGGAGGCCCTGGCCCAGGGTGCCCAGAGCAGTGGTGGCTGCCCCATCCCTGGAGGTGTTCCAGGCCAGGTTGGATGGGGCTTGGAGCCCCCTGATGCAGTGGGAGGTGTCCCTGCCCATGGCAGGGGGGTGGAGCTGTGTGGTCTTTAAGGTTCTTTCCAACCCAAACCATTCTGTGATTCTATGATCCTACGATTTCTGCCTAATACCTTGTATTTTGTGTCAGCACACACCGTCCCAGGCGCCTGGCGCGGCTCTGTGAGCAGGAACAGCAGCTCTTCCTCATTCCCTCCTCCCCCCCACTGGCTGGTAGGAAGTCAGATATATTTTCATTATGATTACTTTGCTTTCATCAAACCCAAATGTAAACCCTTCTCTAGAGTCTATTGGCAAGGACAGGAACAGGAAATGCAGCTGAGTGGGGTCTGCTAATAACGGCATTGCATTTCCCAGCTCGAGGTTCCCAGCTGCACCATGGGGCTGCACCGCCAACAGGATTTGTTCTCAGGACGATGCCCGCGCTGGGCAGTTGCTGTTTGACGCCTGCCTTTCCCCTCGCTGCTGAAGTGGTTTGTTTGGGTTTTTGATTATTCATTGGGTTTGAATTCCAGAGATGAGCTGGGGATTTTTTGTTTGTTTGTGCTGGGGGGGGTGGATGGGTTGTTTGGGGGTTTTATTTTCAGATTTCATTTCTGGGATTTAGTGTTTTCCCCAATGACCAGACTGTTTTACATCTAAAGAGATTTTTCTACTGCTCTGAATTTATATACTCTGAATCTATTGACTCAGTGCAGCTGGACCAAGGAGGTCAGCCTAAATATTTTTCAACTTTTCTTCTTGCAGAGGGAGAATGAAATCGCAATTAAATATTTATTTTAGATCCCAGCAATCTAACACAGATGCCTCGGGTTTACGAGGGGCTTTCAAAGCCCTTCTAAATAAACTCCCAGCTATTTTCTTTTCTTTTTTTTCCCCTCCTATTTGGAAAAACACAGGCATATGCATTCCTTTTACTGTGGCACTTCCCAAGCTGTTTCTGACTGTTTACTCTCCCTGTAAAGTTTCTTAGCGATGAGGGCATTTTAAAACCTCCCTCCATCACCTCCCCCTCATCCTTTCCTCCTCCCTTCATCCCACCTTCCCTCCACTTCCAGCTGCCTCAGAACAAATCATGTATCACACATTTAGGGGCCCTGGGCCATTAAAAGCCAGATCTGGTATTAGTGCTATGGAAATGGAGAGCTTTCATTACCACTCCAGAATGGATTTTTTATGGATAATTGTTGGGAAGCCACAGACGGTTGTTGACGTGCGGAGAGATGAAGCAGTTTGCTGCACAGGGGAAGCCTGGCCAGTACCATCCGCCCTGCTTTCGTGGCCAATCTCTAAAGGAATAAATGATGCTCATAAACACATCATTTTTCTCCAAATCATTATGCATGTCCTCACGACAGTGTGGTCTTGCAGGCAGGTCCTGATCCAACACCCATGAGCCCACAGGAGTCATTCCTGCCAATCTGGCACAGATGCCCGAACCATTTAGACTCAGAATTAGTGAAGAGTGGAGTGCCTAGGGAGGAGCTTGGTGAAATTTAGACCCACGAATGCAAAATTGCAGTTAGAAAATACCAGGTGTTCGGCTTAATCCACAATGTGCTGGACCACGGTGTTCCCTGGGCATCTGAAGTCATTTCTCTGTGCTCCCAATCCTAGTTTTGAGCTCATGGCAGCCCCTTCTCAGTACACACAGGAAAACAGAGCCGGAGGGACACTCACCTTCTTTTTTTCCAGAGTTCCTTTTTCCTATGAACACCTGCGGAACCAAATCCAAGATCACCTCCTGCTCAGTGAAATTCATACTGCGCTTCGACCATGAGGATGTTTTCCTACCTCCCCCTTTGCTGAAGTCCTGTCATTATGCAGAAAAACTTCCGACATCATCAGAGCAGAGGAAGACAGAGCAGAAGAAGAAGCCCTCCTGTGCTGCAAGAAAGCAGCCCTGCTTTCCTCAGGCTTCCTTCATTTGTTTTACTGCTGCTTATTTAAAGCAATGTTAGAAACCACAATAATAACAGCAATAACGATAATAATTGTAATAATAATAGTAATAATAAATAACACTAACAGTTACAAAGGAAGGCTCAAGTGCCAGAGCTGATTTGATAGGAAGACGGATCGTAACAGCTCTGCAGCATTTGGTGCCTGACATACCGGTGCAGGATGTGGCTCACTGGACAATTCCAGAAGATGGGAATTGGTAGAGATTTAATGAGCGAAGGAGACAAATTCAGTCTCTGCAATCCTTTTTTTGTCCTCTGGTAAATATTGCCCTTGAATTTCATGCTATGCACTGGGACAGAAAAAAGCTAATGATCCAAGATGTAAACATTTTATTTCCTGTCTCCAAAGACGAGCATAACTTTAACCCTTGCCCAGCAAGCGTCAGCAGCTGTCAAGAAAGCTTTTATTGGGCTTAAAGGGTGAGATCCTGGCCCTGCTGAAGTTAATGAGTCTTTTGTCATTGCCTCGGGGCATTTGGGGAAAACAAGAATGAGGAAACCACCACGGACAGAAGCATCACTGTTGTCAGATACTGCCCCCACAGCAGAGACCCTGCAAGTCAGGATGCCGGAGACATTCAACCTGCAGTTATTACTTCAAGACGCAACACTTGAATTGGAATCATTAATTTAGCGGGCATTTTGTCCTCCAAAAGTGGGCAATCTAAGAGGAAGCGGATGCTTTCGATGTAGCTGAGAGAGATGCTCTGCCTGAACAGGGCTTATTTTAAGGTCAATAGAAATCAATTCAAAGTCAATGCTGTTAATGGGGTCTGGTGGAATTAATCTCAGCCTGAAGTAGATGCCTTCAGTTGGCCAGATGATTCCCACTCTGAACTCCACTGGCTCTAAAGGCAGCTGAGAGTGACTGAGAGAGTCTTATACGTCTGCAGTGGAAGGACTTTGATGTGAGACGAAACTCATCCTTGGGGAGGGTGGGAATTGAACCTGACAATAGGAAAATGATGAGTGCTTTAATTCATCACTCCCATGTTCTCTGTAACCATGAGCAGACCACCTATGGATGAAGTGATTGTGCCAGGGATCATGCAACAGACTGCCCGGAAAAGCATTCTTTGGGCTTGGCCAGAAGCCACAGTGCTTGGTTTAACCCTGAATACAGGCTGATGCTGCTTCTTCCACCCCTTCCCAGTCTTTTGAGGATTTTCAGCACATTGGAGATATCAGGAGCTTCCGTGTGCACATATTATGACTATCTTTATCAGGCAGTGTAGTGACAGGGGGAGGGGGAACGGTTTTAAGCTGAAAGAGGGGAGATTGAGATGGAAACTTAGGAATAAATGTTTTCTTGTGAGTATGGGAAGGCCCTGGCCCAGGGTGCCCAGAGCAGTGGTGGCTGCCCCATCCCTGGAGGTGTTCCAGGCCAGGTTGGATGGGGCTTGGAGCCCCCTGATGCAGTGGGAGGTGTCCCTGCCCATGGCAGGGGGTGACACTGGGTGGGCTTTGAGGTCCCTTCCAACCCAACCCATTCCATGATTCTATGATCTTCCTTCCATCAGCTGTTCTATTCTCAGAGATGTCTGACAGCAAGAAGGACAAAAAATGAGCAGCTGAGCCATTTAATTCAGCCTCTATCATCATTAATAGAAGAATGAGGGAAAAAATGCCCTTGTATAATTTAAGCTACTGTTTGCTTAATATTTCTGGTCATGACACGCAAGGATACATTTGATTATTCTTAGTAGGTTGAAGATTATTTTTGACCTGAAGGTTTTCTTGCTCATTGTGCAAGCTCGGTCTCAAGCACCGAGTCCTTCTCTGCCTGTCTTAATGCAGATTCCTTTAAGACATGCAGTCCAAGTCAAGATTGCGCAGCGTCTGGTTTTTGTTTACTTGGCCAATTAGGGTCAAGTTAATGAAGCATCGGGTGGAAAACAGCAACTCTTGTTATGTTGCCACAGCAGCAATTACAGTTCTCTTGAAAGGTTTAGAAATTAATTGCATTGCTCCTTTTGATATAAAAAATAAGTGGAGGTCCTGTCTTAGCTGGTTTGAGGAACTCACTAACCCATCTGGTTTTGTGGGCAGCATTTATTGACAGCACAATGGAATAAGTTCATTCTTTATTCAGACCTTGGTGGTGTTTGGGCGAGGACACGTGTTGGAAAAGCAAGCAGCAACAGAAAGACAAGTACTGGTAAAGTGATGGACGTGCTTTCTGGAGGTGCTGGGCCTTGGCTGCCCAAATCTCAACAAGACTGATCGTCTTCTGAGTGAGAATGCCCCGAGAACAGGCTGAACACCTTAGAGAGCAAACCCGAGATGATCACCTTCTGGCCCTCCAGTGATGACCAACTGACCAAGTGGAACAAATGCAGATGGAGCAACATGGAGAGCTCTGATCCATCTTCTTTCTAAACTCCTCTGGAAACCTGGGCTGCTTCTGCTACACCACTGGAATGAAATCAGTGGAATCCTTACCCTCCCCACTCCAGGTACTTCTTAACTCTGGTGCAGATGGGTGATGGAAGAAGTGTAACCCTGCCTGATCAATGACTGTTGCTCAGCTGCTGATGACACAAGCAGACTGTTCTTCTTTTACTGCCTGAACAAAATGCTCTGTTTAACTGCAAGTTGAGCTAAGAGTTTATGTCAGAGGCTTCCAGGTGAACCCATCTTATGGGACCATTTTAATTAACCAAAAAATGAGACATCCTGCGAACTCAAGAAATTAAAATGGAAAAGGAAAGGCATCATCTGCAGAAGTGGAAGTAGCTGAGTTTCCAGGCCAAAGTACAAAGGCAGGAGTCTGGCATGCTGGGTTGCCATGCCTTGAGGAAAGAGACCAGGAAGTTCCATAAAAGTTGTTGGCAGTACCAGAATTACCTGGTGCAAGTTCATCCTCAACCAACAGAATCTCCTCATCTGCTGATTTGACTCTTGATGTCAGATTTGGAGGAGAGGATGTGGGAGCGGGTGAGCCTCCCTATCCTGGAGGGGTTTTTACAGCTGGTAATGAAAAGACTTCAAGAGAATCCCCCAAAATGCTGAGTGAGACGGTGAGAGGATCAAGCTCTCTCATTTTAAGCATTAAATGTAACTTAACCTGGAACATTTGCAAAACTCTTTGTGGAGATTGGCACCAGAAAATTTTACCCTGCAGGTAGTTTGAGAATAGATGAAAAAGCTACACTGTCAGCCCTAAATTATGTTTTTCTTCTTCCATCAGCGAAGTCGCACCACAGCAGTCTCTCAGGGTCGCTTGGAGCACGCTGGACGTTTTCTTCACACACAAAACTTAAAAAAAACTGGCTTGGTTTGATTTTGGATTTCTCTGCACTGAATGATTCTGACTCAGGAATGATGGAAAGGACTTTTCTATTTAGAAAGTACTAAGGATTTGACATCTTAAAAGAAGCTTTTAAGAGGTATTTTTAGGTAGATGCCCCAAATTACTAAATTGCTGGCGACTTGATAAAAACCGGCATTGTTGCTAATGCAGTTTCAGCCCAAAGCCCTTGAACTTTCTGTCCTAGCCACCATATCTACCGAGATGAGATGATCCCTGTGCTCTTTGCAGTAGCATTTTTAATATTTAAGGACTAAGAAAGTCCCTCCTCAGTCTTTGTCAGTGCAATCCACGGTTTCAGTACAGGCTGGGGAACAATGTGATTGAGAGCCACCCTGAGGAGAAGGACTTGGGGTGCTGGGGATGAGAAGCTCAACACGAGCCAGCAACGTGCGCTCACAACCGATAAGGCCAAGGGTGTCTTGGGCTGCATTCAAAGCAGCGCGGGCAGCAGGGGAGGGAGGGGATTCTGCCCCTCTGCTCCGCTCTGGGGAGACCCCACCTGGAGCCCTGGGTCCAGTTCTGGAATCCACAATGTAAGGAGGAGATGGAGCTGTTGGAGCAAGTCCAGAGGAGGCCACAGAGATGATCCAAGGGTTGGAGCCCCTCTGCTGTGAGGAGGCTGAGAGAGTTGGGGTTGTTCAGCCTAGAGAAGAGAAGGCTCTGGGGAGACCTTAGAGCAGCCTCCAGTGCTGAAAGGGGCTCCAGGAAAGCTGGGGAGGGGCTTTTTCCAAGGGCCTGGATTGACAAGATCAGGGGGAACATCTTTAACCTGGAAGGGGGGAGATTTAGATTGGACATTAGGAAGAAAGTCTTCACTGTGAGGGTGGGGAGGCCCTGGCCCAGGTTGCCCAGAGCAGTGGTGGCTGCCCCATCCCTGGAGGTGTTCCAGGGCCAGGTTGGATGGGGCTTGGAGCCCCCTGATGCAGTGGGAGGTGTCCCTGCCCCTGGCAGGGGGTAGGACTGGATGGGCTTTGAGATCCCTTCCCACCCAAAGAGTTCTATCATTCTATGATTCTTCTCTTCCTGCACTGAATGGCCCTGCTTTGGGGATGGGAAGAAATGAAGCAGAGACAGTCTGTATTTCCTCTCATCCCCAAATGCTGCATTAAATAAAGCAGACCTACAGAAACAAAGGAGCAAGTGAAGCGCCACTGGGCTCAGAGACCTCCTGTACCCACTCCCAAAGACAGTCATTAATTATAGCACCAGACACTCCTTCTTCCTCCTGGTCTCTGACTCGGTGCACAAGATGAACCTGCCCTGGGCAGTGACTGAGGCTGCCGCCTGCAGGATTTCTTTGCATTAGAAAAAAAATAACAAACGAAACAACATGAAAAGAAATTAAAAAAAAAGGCAGGTTTGAGATGGAGGAGATATTTTTGAGTAATGGCAGAACAATGTTCTCCCCTGCTTCCTCCTGCCACTCAATATGTTATAAATGTGCTTTCTCTGCTGAAGGGATGGGGACAGCAGCGTAAGTCCTGCTGAAATTAATGGCCTGTGTGGTTTACTTTTCTCTGGCAGGTTTAGTTTTGTGGAGATGGGTGGCAAGCAATTCATTCTGAAATTAAATAGATAAAAGGACATTTCTGAGGTGGGATCAAAAGCTGTGAAAAAGATTTGCACAGCATGGCCACAGAGATGACCTTCGCCATTGCTTACGTCCAGTCCATTTGCTGCTTATCTGACTTCGCAGTCCGTTAAACACCCGTAGACATTTCTGCAGTGACCTTCATAGCGGAGTCTGTATCAGTCACCTGCAACATGGACCAACATCTGCAGGCTACAGAGGTGAATCCATGCTTTCAGCTTCTGTCTCCCCAAGGAATAAACCTTCTGGGTAATTTTCATAATCATTATCTTCTGCCGGAAAATGGTACACGAATAAAATTCCAACATGCTTCACAAAGCGCTTATGATGTTGACGAACTTCTCGGGCAGTGTAATGCTTCCTAAACTAAATATTAATTTTTTCTTTCTGCTGTTCACTTTCATTCTGACACCAAAGGAAAACCTTCCTCAGGATGGAAACTCCAAGCTTAAGCTTAAGCTCCATTGGGGAAGAGATTGTGGCCCTATACTCAGCGCTGGTGAGGCCACACCTTGAATCCTGTGTTCTATTTTCAACCCCACACTCCAAGAAGGACATTGAGGGGCTGGAGAGCCTCCAGAGAAGGGGAATGGAGCTGGGAAAGTGTCTGGAGCCCAGGGGAGAGACTGAGGGTCTGGGGCTGTTTATCCTGGGGAAGAGGAGGCTGAGGAGAGAGCTCATCGCTCTCTGTAGCTCCTAGAAACGAGGTTGTGGTGAGGTGGGTGCTGGGCTCTTCTCCCAAGTGATGGGATGAGAGGAAATGGCCTCAAGTTGCAGCAGAGGAGGTTTAGATTGGATGTTGGGAAATATTTCTTTATTGACAGAGTGGTGAAGCCCTGGCAGAGGCTGCCCAGGGCAGTGGTGGGGTCTCTATACCTGCAGCTGCTCCGAAAGTGTGTACATGTGGGACATGGTTTAGTAGGCACGGTGGGGTTGAGCTGAGGGTTGGCCTGAATGTCTGATCTTTTCCAACCCTAACAATACTAGGATTCTAGAATTCCATGTACAAACTCTGCTTCCTGCTTTTTCTCCCCTTCTCCTACAAAAGCGTGCCTCAACAACTGACCCTCCATTTCCCTGGTGTCTGACTTCACTGGCTTCACCTGAATTCCTCCCTGATCATGATTTGATTCCACAACCGGTCCACTCTCACCTCACTCATTCTCTACATCCTCATTTTCACTCTAGAAAATCCCATTGCCCCAGATTTCCTCCAGCCCCTTGGCTTGCGTGAGCACCACCGAGAGCCTCTTGGTCAGTTTTAAACATGCTGGACACCTCCTTCTAGAGTGCTCTGAGCAACTTTGAAATAAGACGTCTTTCCTGCTAGTTTTATTTCTTTGTCAGAAATCGATCCTCTCTTTCCTTTCCCGCACTGTTCTTAACAGAGCTTGAAATTACTGCTCTTTGCTGTCTGGTGGCTTTCTCCTCCCCACTCCAGGGTGTGCTGGCTCTGCAGCACCAGATGCAGAGGGACCCGATCTCCTCTTGGTTCCTCAGGGTACCCAGCATAGGGTTTGCTGTGCACCGTGGTTGTCTCAGCTCCGAGGGGACATCTCATCCTGCCCATGGGATGGGAGATCCTATGACCTGGAGACTCCAGACCACCTGAGATGTGTCTTGAGGATACCTTGTTTGCCCTAAAAGACCTTCAGCAAGGCTGCTTCCTTACCACCAAACAGCATGGTTCCAGGGCTCTTTTATGGAACTAAGGTGTGCTTGAGAATTGGGTTTAGATGCTGCCAGAAAGTCACCCATAGCAACTCCCACTTCAGCACACAGGGTGCATGTGGTCCAGCAAAGAGACAATGAGCTGGGGTTGTTCAGCCTGAAGAAGAGGAGGCTCAGGGGAGACCTTATTGCTCTCTACAACTGCCTGAAAGGAGGGTGTAGTGAGGCAGGGGTTGGACTCTTCTCTCAGGTGACCGGTGACAGAACAAGAGGACACGGTCTCAAGCTTCACCAGGGGAGGTTTAGGCTTGACATTAGGAAGAAGTTCTTCACTGAGAGGGTGATTGGCCATTGGAATGCGCTGCCCAGGGAGGTGGTGGAGTCACCGTCCCTGGAGGTGTTTAAGGAGAGATTGGATGAGGCTCTTAGTGCCATGGTGTAGTTGATGAGTAGGAGTAGGTGTAGGTGTTGAGTCATAGGTTGGACTCGATGATCTCAAAGGTCTTTTCCAACCTTATGTTACTGTGATACTGTGTGTGTGTAATGATGGGGAGGCACCTCGTCTCAGCCACTGAGCCTGCCCGTGGAAATGCACCGGCCCCAGGTTTTTATGGAGAACCCAGCTGAGAAGGGAACCCTAAGGTGGGACAATCTAAATGCAGAAAAGCAAAGGTCGATGATAAGAGAACATTTGAGCACACCTCCCCAGGAACCAACATCAAAAAATGCACTATTCCCAGCAGGAATGACTCCCTGTACGGTCCACAGGAGCATTTGTGTGCCAAAACACACCCTGATGCACAGTTTGCTCTGCAGTTGTCTCTGCAAGAGAGCACGTTAGCATCTGCCTGAGTCACAGAGCTGGGGAACGTAAGAGGGAAGGAAAATAGTTCTCTTTCTTATTACAGGCTGGGGAATCAAGAAATTGAGAGCAGCCCTGCAGAGAACGACCTGGGGCTCCTGGTGGAAGTGAAGCTGGACATGAGCCAGCAATGTATGCCTGGAGCCCAGAAGGTCAATGGTATCCTGGGCTGCATCAAAAGAAGTGTGGCCAGCAGGGTGAGGGAGGAATTCTACTCTGCTGAGACCCCATCTGGAATCCCGTGTCCAACTCCTCAGCACAGGAAGGATATGGATGTATTGGCGTGGGTCTAGAGGAGGCTCACAAAAATGACCAAAGGCCTGGAACACCTCCCATATGAGGACATTGTGAGAGAGTTGGGGTCGTTCAGCTCAGAGAAGGGAAGACTGCGAGACCTCATTGCAGATTTTCAATACATAAAGGGGCTTATAAGAAAGATGGGGAAAAAAATGTTAACAGGGACAAGAGGTAATGGTCTTAAATTAAAAGAGGAGAGGTTTAGACTAGATCTTAGGAAGAAATTTTTTGTGCTGGCAAGAGTGAAACACCAGCTCAGGTCACCCAGAAAGGTGCTAGATGCCCCATCCCAGGTCAGGTTGGATGGGGCTCTGAGTCGAAGATGTCCCTGCTCACTGCAGGGGGTTGGACTGGATGACCTTCATGGTCCCTTCTGATCCAACCATTCTATGATTCTACCATCACCGCGCCTCTGTACAACAAGGAAGCTGCTTGTTGATCCATTCTGGTTTGATATCTCTTTGCCTCATTGCCTTCAGCTCTCTAACTGCCCTGCCAACGAGCTCCTCATTAAACAACTCCCCAAACATATCCCTTAGAAAACAAAACCAAGGAAGAAAACATATTTAGCTCTAATGATGCACACACTGTCTTTGTGTTTGGATCTATTGCAGTTTAATAGGCGGAGGAGTAGCAGCTCTGTTGGGAGGATGAGCAGGGCACGTGGCTTCTCCAGCCTTCTTGCCCTAAAGAAAGGCTTAAGCTGGCCATGAGCGACTCAGTTAAGGTCCAAGTGACCTGAAAAGAGACGCATGGCTGTCAAATTGAAAGTCAAGTTTGACTTTTAATTAGAAAATATGAAGATATTATTATGCACAAGCGGGAGGTGGTGGAGTCTCAGTTAAGGTGGGCCTGGAAAGGGTAGATGGGACCCAGGTCCCCTGAAGCAGGCAGGGAACAGCCAGCGGGTGAATTACGCTGTTGCAAAATCCCAGCAGCACAGGGATCCGCAAGTCCGGACATTCAAGCAGATATAAATGAGACCAAATAATGAATCTCCCCATAAATTATTAAGTTTGAAGCCATGAGGAAGAGCTGTTGGAGTAGCAATTCTTTCTCTGGCACCTGCCCCAGCCTGGCACAGGAGGATGGACACTGCCACACCTCCCAGGATGCATCAAGAGGAAGTGCTACTGGCTGGAGATGGTGTCCATTCTTTCCAAAGCTGTTTTTGAGCTGACCCTTTGACTTTCTCCTCCCTTTCTAGATGTTCTTCCTCCTCCTGGATACCCTCAGGATCTGGAGCACCCACCAAATCAATCTTCTCTCCTGCATACCTGAGGCTTTCAAACGCACAGATTTCTCTCTTTTCACCTTTCCAAACTACTTGCCCCTTAGCCAAACTATAAATATTCCACACTTTTAATCATCCACCCTCACTCAGTCCCACCAATACTTTAATTATTTTTTCTTTCCATTTCTCTGATCTCACTCCAGTCTTTCTCATAACGAGGTGCATTGAGCTGCTCACAAAAGCCCAGTTTAGCCTCATCCCAGCTGGCAACGGCAGGACTGGTGTTAGAGGCAGTGAAAAACTCTCAAGTGAAACCAAGCATCCTCATGGAAAACACCATTTCATGCAGCACCAATTATCTCATTTAACACTTCTGAGCTTCGATATTTGGCCAAATCCAGGTTCTACGGGAGTTTTTTCCAGTTAGCTCAAGGGCCAGGAGTACAGGGTGCTGCTGGCCACCAGGCCAGGAAGGTCTGTGGCAAGGACAGGGCGTTTTGGGTGTGCAGGATCTTCCCCACCAGCATTCAGTGCCACTCACAGCCTTTCATCTTCCTATCCTCGGAGAACCTGACCGGGATGGCAGTTTCATGGAAGCAGCTGCAAACCTGTGGGTGTTTCTACTTTGTGATAAAGTTAAAAAAAAAAATTTAAAAAAAAAAAAAAAAGTATTGGTTTCAGTTCAATTTGGACCAAAATCAACAAGGAAAAGGAAAAAATAATAATAAAAAAAAGAATTTCTTACTAATTTCCTTTTTGGCCATCTCCAGTTAGTGTCTCTCTGCTCAAGGACGTGAGGAGTTTGTGAATGCTTGCTTTTCAACTCACTGCTGTAGCACACTTCTTGAAGCCAAGAAAAAAACCTGCTCGTAAAGAAGGTATTTGAAACAAACAACCTTTTTGAAATAAAGCAAAGTAGGGGGAACTTGCATGGCTCGATGTAAGGGTCCAAGTGGCCATCTCTCTCCTAATGGGAATCGCTTATAGTAGCCCAGGTGTGAAAGACAAGTGTTTTCCAGGTATGGACTGATTTGAGGAGGATGGGGGTGGATAGGGAAGATATTTGAAGGATTTTGTTGCTTTTCCATCCATCCTTCAAATTAATACTCTTACGCATCCTGGGTAAAGTGATGCAGTTACATTGCAACCTCTCTGTTGTCCTCAGATCCCAGCTGCCTCCGTGCCCACTTTTCCACCGTTAAATCTGTTCTCTATTTTGATGAAGATGTTTGAACCTCTCTGTCCTGCCTACAGCTATTTCCGAGGCAGGCTCTGTTGATCATCAGTTCCCCACTGGTTTCACACGGCCCCCGCTGAGTGTATCCAGCAATTTCGGATGTGCTTGCTTTGAAGTGGACTCAGCATCACAGACGCGTTTCAAGAAAACAGCTTGGTGGGGTCCTTTCAAATCCATTCTTCAAACTGAATGAACTCGCTGGAGCGTTTCATCAGATTTTGGGGGGGACCTAGCTCTGATTAATTCCTCTCCTAATCTCTCAAGCCGTTATGTTCGATGAGAAGTGTAAACAGATTGGAACAGTAAACTCAAACAAACAGGAAACATGTCAAGGCATTAAATTCTCTGCTGCAGCCTCATGAAGGGAAATGGGTTGCAGAGGGGAGAAAGGGAATGGGAAGAGGTAGGAAGGAGCTTGTCCATCACAAGCCTGTGACAAGAGGCCCTGCTGGTGGCAGGGCAAGAGGCACGGGAGCAGGAGAAGGCAGCAAACACCCTCCAAGAGTGAAGGATGAAAGGAAGGATGCTCCCTGCCAACACGCCTCCACCTCCCCAGGCTGCAAAATGCTGGGGGAGACTTAGGACACCAAACCCTGAACTGAAATGTTTCATTTCATTAATCTGAGCGTGCTTAGCGTGCTGCTGTGTCACACAGCAGGTGGGTTTGGGTTGCTGCCTATTTTCATTCAGTGAACCTCAACTCCTGCAATGTAACTCTCCCTCTGGTTGCAGCTCCAGAGTGCCTGGGCACCCCGTGTCACCCCCACACACCACGGACAACTCAGCCACCTGCTGGGCAAGGACGTTGGGTGACCTTCTCAGATGATGATTTCCCCCAAAGGAGGCTACCAACTAAATGAGACAGCAAAGGATGTGAAAAGAAAACAGTGTTCTGGACTAGGGAAGGCAACGTGAAGCATTTCAGAGGGAATCATGGAATCGCAGAATCATAGAACTGTTTGGGTTGGAAGGGAACTTAAAGTCCATCCCATTCCAAACCCCCTGCCATGGGCAAGGACACCTCCCACTGAATCACGGCCACATCCAACCTGACCTTTAGCACCTCCAGTGATGGGGTATTCACAACTTCTTTGAGCCCCCTGATCCAGTGGGAGGTGTCCCTGCCCATGCCAGGGGGGTTGGAATGGGATGGACTTTGAGGTGCCTTCCATCCCAAACCGTTCTATGATTCTATGATTCCAACCATATCTTCCCCTTTTCTCACAGCTTCATGCCAACACACCTTCGGTCCTTGGTATCTAACACTTGTATATGGAAAGCTGAAAGCTGGTGTGTGACAATCTGGAACAATGTCAGCAGGTCCTGTGAGCCGAAGTTTATACCATGTGCAACT
This sequence comes from Neomorphus geoffroyi, assembly GCA_033558235.1. Taxonomy (NCBI): domain Eukaryota; kingdom Metazoa; phylum Chordata; class Aves; order Cuculiformes; family Neomorphidae; genus Neomorphus; species Neomorphus geoffroyi. The sequence goes on from JAUMJM010000037.1 coordinate 2,864,020, forward strand.
GGAAGTCTACGGAGCAAGCAGTGGTAACAAAAAAAATTGGATTGAGGCATCACACTGTAAAACTGAATCTCCCATATAGAGACTCGGTCTGCCATAAAAGAAACGGTGGTAGAAGATGTAAGAAAACACGAGACCCTAGGGATGATTTAATGTCCTAAAGACATAAAGACAGAAGCCACAGTGATGCAAAAATGAGCTCGGTAACATAGAGGCTGTTACATTTCAATTGGTTATGTGTGCTCTACATAAACCACAATCAAAACACTTGTTTTTAAAGGATGTGAAGGCCTTTCTGGGGCTGAGAAGAAACAGTGTTACTGATCTAGAATCTTCAATATCATTTTAGGCTTTAAACTTGAGTGATGCTACCTCCATTCAGCCAAACCACCCAGTCAATTTGGGAAGTAGTGTGCAAACTTTCAGCAGCGTTAGTGAGACCTGGCAGCCAAGTCGGGAAAACCAGGTTCATTTTCTGTTCTAGACTTTGCGCATGGATTGAGAAAAAAAGCCATTTAATCCCTGGTTTATGGGCTTTGTCAGCTGGGCTTTGGGTCACTCCTGGCTGTGCTGCCTGGATTATCTCACCCAGCTGGAAAGATCCTCCGGGCACCGAGGTGATCGACCCCAGGGCTGCTTCTCTAAAGCGAGTAATTGTTTATTCAACAACTTTGAACCCTGCAGCTGTTTCAGGGCAGACTTTGCAAGATTTTCCCCTTTATTGTGTCTCTTGTGCAACCCTTCAAACAGTGGCCCCTACTCTTGTGGGTGGGGAAGATCTCTTCAAGAAAGTAATGGAGACTCCGTGGAGAGCATCCGAGTAAAGAGATCTAAAAGGTTGTTATTGACGCTAGGAGAGAGTAAAGCCTCTCCCCTCTTCTCCTTTCTTTGATCACCTCGTATCTAAAGTAGTGGACAGGTATAGTTGGACTCAATGACCTCAAAGGTCTTTTCCAGCCAAACAATTCCATGATTCTAAAATTATAAAACCAAACCTCCCATCCTAGGTGAGGATTTCTTAGACTTTTTGGTGGGAGTGCTGAGAATGGTACCTAGTGCTGCACCATGGAAGGGGTTTGTAGTGAAACAATATTTCAGGAAAAAAAGCCTCTTTTTTTTTACCAAAATGGGAAGATCTAATGAGAATGAGGGACACTTCGAAATGGAAATAATCTTAATTTCAGTTAATTTCCAGTTTCTTGTTTGATTTCACTCTGGTTTTATGCTATGTTTTAGTGTAACACAGTGAGGCATAATAATTTATGGGTTTAGTGTAATACAGTGAGGTGTAATAAGAGTTTAAGTAATATAGAAATATAGAATTTGATAAATATTTTATAGGAGTTTAACATTTATCTATTACATTTCCTTTCTCAAATCATCCTGCTTCAGTATTACAGAAGGCGATTCTGACATTTCCAAAATGAAATTTCTGCTCAGTGAAATATTTCTAAATTTCCCCTCTCCTCCCAATGTGAAGGGAAAATGAATTTCAAAACCTCCGCAAAGACTGGAGGTGTGGTTTTGCCTCTCGTTTTGCAACACTGCCCTTTTCCAGCAGGCTTTGAGAGAGGCCGATCTCTGTATGGTCAAGGCTTCCAGAACACCTTGGGAGGGCTAAGCCAGAGCCACGAGAGGTGTTTGATTATTTAATTGCCATGGATTTCAGTCGGAAAGGGCTGCCTGTGCACCTACAGCAGAACGGGAGTACAGATCCCTCTGTTTCAACCTTCTAGTGAGGCACCACCTTTAAATTTTAGCTCCTCTACCTTCCAAAGACACCAGGTCTGCTTGAAGACCGTGAATCCAGCAACATTTCAGGCGCTGGCGCCGAAGGTCAGCACCGACTGTTGGTCTCCAGCCTGCAGGGTTTCTGCTCCTGCAGCTGCTGGGAAGCAGGATGGGTTTGAAACCTCTGGCTGCTCAGCACGGAGCTCTGTCACCCTCTGCCGGGGACCAGGTCACCCCAGGGTCAGCAGCCCTTGGAGCTCTGAGTTTCTATGATTCTATGAAAGAAGAAAAATTAATAGGAATTAGCAGTGTTTGGGGTCCAGTGGTGAAGGCGACCGGGCTGTCGCAGAGGGTGCTCGTAGGTGCTTTACGGCCCTTCCTGAAGACACGGAGTATCTCAATTCCAGGTTATTTCCACGACATCTGTTTGCAGGAACTGCTCTCTCTGTTCTGCAACATCCAGATCGTAATTCCTGTAAAGAAACGTTCTTCGTAAATCGCTCCTTCACCCTGATTTACGGCAGGCAAATATTTGATTCCTTTCCTTTCAGAAGCAACGAAATGCTTCAGCGCACGTGGGAGAAGATGGTTACAATGGGGCAATAAACGTGTGGCACTCGGAGGATGGGAATGCCAGAAGTGCATTTAGGAGCTAATACAGATCCCAGTTGTGCTGGAAGAGAGCTCCTTTGTGTTTATCTATTTTTCTGGATGTTTTGCCGTATTTTGGAGAGGTTTATGTTCATGGGTTTTTTTTTCTTTATATTCCAAAACTTGGTAAGCAAATGAGAAACATGAAGAAAGGGAGAATAATAAAGTCAATGGTGAATTTGAGATTTCAGTTTTTCTTATTTCTAAGGAAAGCACAGAAGGGAGAAACCAACCACTCCCTTTCCAAGCCCGAGGGCAGTCACTGCTTGAGGATATTTTCTATGTTTTTTTCTTGATAGAAAAAAGGGACATTTCATCATTTCTGAGCCCAAGAATCTGCTGCTGCATATTGTCAGCTCATGGCTGTCTGTCTGCCTACAACCAGCCACAATCTGTCCCCTGATTCTCCCAGAGCTGCAAAGTCTTTTCATTCTTGTGCTTTGACTCCTTTTTTTTTTTTTTTTTCCCAGAGGAAAGCAGCAAAAGGAATTTGTTATCTTGTTATTAATCACGCTTATTACAACAATGCCTAAGGATCAACTAGGATTAAGCCCCTCTTGGGCTCAGTACTGTGCAAGCACAGAGCTGTAGGAAAAGGTATCACACAAAGGGCTCCTCTTGCTGGGCATGGGTTGATGAAGCGAAGCGTTATGCAGCCCCTGTGGCCCATCCTGTACAAATGAGCTTTGAGGTAGGACAAGGAGCAGCTGGCTTAATGTCTAACAAGGGAGATTTTGGTTAGGCGTTGGGGAAAACTTCTTTGAGATGAGGCCAATTAAATACTGAAATAAATTGCCTGGCAAAGGTGTAGCAATGCCGCTACTGGAGTTGTGTGGAACGGGTCACACAGGTATCTCTCAGGAAGGAGCAACTGGGTGCTCCTTTCTTTGGCAAGAGCAACACCACATAAAGTCCCTCCCAACATGGGCTTTGTAGGTTTTAAGAACTGCTGTCATAGAATCACAGAATGCTTTGGGTTGGAAGGGACCTTAAAGCCCATCCAATTCCATGTCTCCAGGGACTCCTCCCACTGGACCAGGGGGCCCAAAGCCCTATCCAGCCTGGCCTGGAACACCTCCAGGGATGGGGCAGCCAAAACTTCCCTGGGCAACCTGGGCCAGGGCCTCCCCACCCTCAGCCTGAAGAATTTCTTCCCAATGTCTAATTTAAGTCTTTTCCCTTCCAATTTAAAGCCGTTTCCCCTCATCCTGTCCCTGCACTCCCTGGTCAAGAGCCCCTCCCCAGCTTCCCTGGAGCTCCTTTCCGTACTGGGAGCTGCTCTGAGGTCTCCCCAGAGCCTTCTCTTCTTCAGGCTGAAGAACCCCAACTCTCTCAGCCTCCTCACAGCAGAGGGGCTCCAGCCCTCGGATCATCTCCGTGGTCTCCTCTGAACCCGCTCCAACAATTCCATGTCCTTCTTATGTTGGGGATTCCCAAACTAGACACAATAATCCATGTAGGGTCTCACAAGAGTGGAGTAGAGGGGGGGAATCATCTCCCTTGATCTGCTGGCCAGGTCTGTGACTGCTATGATCAATCTATATTTATGCCCTTTATCCTTCATCCTGTCCTGACTTCCCAACGTTGTGAAACTGTACTGACTGAGTCAGGCTTAGCGGAGCTGCCTCCAGCCATCTCGGGGTGTTTCCCCATGGAGTACACACCACAAAACTCACATTTTTTCTCTGTCTGTGCAATTTATTAGAGTAAATCCTCATCTATTCCCATATCCTACTTTCTTACGTGGTATTTTCCCTGGCCCTCCTAACCGGATATTTATGGGAAAAGCCAGATCTACCTGGCAGCACAAGACACGTCTCCACATTTTTGTTAAAATAACCAGTTTTGGTGCCTCTTATTTGTGTTGCTGTACAGGGAGGCTCCATTATCTACGCCACACCTACTGGAAGGGTGTTCATCCTGTACAGAGATGCTCTGTTGCCTGCACCACAGCTGCAGGAAGGGTATTCATCCTCTAGAAGCACAATAGGGTCCAGGGTGGCTTTGAAATGTTCGTTTCTGATCTTAGCTTGAAGAAATAAGGTTGTAGAAAAATGACCGGCTCAGAGTTTATTACAGTTAACGGGTCGGTGACTTTGCAGGATTGCTGAACATCTGGATTCAGCAACAGCCTAATGGCAAGAAGTAAAAATGATCCCTAAGGAATACGAACCTGCAGGTGCCAATGTCAGCATGGCCATTTCAAGAGACCGACCCTGATTTTTTTTAATAGCATTTCTGTGCCAGCATCTGTGCAGAAGAGGGATCCTACGTACGAACACAACTGGTCACGCTCCGAGCTGGGTCTTTGGGCCAAACCAACGTGTCTTGCAGACCTCCAGAGGAGCCTCCAGAGCATGCCAGATCGCCTTGGCTCTTTGCAGAGTTTTGTTTAAAGCAACAAGCAGGTGGGAAACATCTCTGCCAAAGCCGCCGTTCTGCTCCTGACAGGCTGCTATTGAAATTCAGAAGACAAAGTCTATATTTCAGCCCTGAGATGCAAAATGTTGAAAAGTAAGTGGCCTCCAGTGGCTGAGCTCTCAAACTCTCATCTCTGATATCCCACTACAGCAAATGCTGGTGGGTTTGTTATTCCGAAGCGTGATGCTGTCTAAGAGTTTAACCTTACCCTGTGCAGGAAGCAAAGCACTGAACACTTGGAGAAGCTGATCTGGAAAACCAGAAGGTGCGATCAAACAGAGCTTGGTCCAAGAATGAAAAGCAGTTCCCTCAGGAAAGAGATATCCAGCTTTGCACTGATTCAAAAGGCCTCTCATTTGTCTGTATTGATGTATGAATCCCTCTCCATCCCAGTCCTGACTGGTCTGGGCTTTGAAGACATGGAAAACCACTCTATCCAGAAGGTGAAAAAAAGTCATTTTAGAAGTCACCTATTCAAAGGTAACTGTCTATTATAGGATGAGCTGACTTGTGCCTCTGAAGTATGCGAATCAAGCTCATAAGCTAAGGGACAGCAGTGGATCAAGGACAAAAGGTCCCAGTAGAAATCAGCTGCAGAGGTGATGGGACCACAACATTAACGTGCTTTTTAAAATTAAAACAAAATGAGAAAACAATGATGAGTAGAAACAGAGCATTCCCTCCCTCCACAACTCACCGAGAAATAGCTAATTAGCACATCTCACCTGCACCACAGGTGATCTGCTTTTACGCAGATCTTGACTGCACATCTGTATTAGCAGAGTTCAAACATTTCCAGCAGCTGTCAAGGTATCTGAATGTCCCTTTGCAAGTTTTGGGTCCATGGCCATTGGCACTCCCCAAAGAAATTCACAGGCACAGATCAACAGATGGGAAAGGCCCAGGGATGATGGGGAGGGGGTCTTTATCAGTTTTCAGCTGAAAGAGGGGAGATTGAGGTAAGAACTTAGGCAGAAATGTTTTGCTGTGAGGGTGTGGAGGCCCTGGCCCAGGGTGCCCAGAGCAGTGGTGGCTGCCCCATCCCTGGAGGTGTTCCAGGCCAGGTTGGATGGGGCTTGGAGCCCCCATATCCAGTGGGAGGTGTCCCTGCCCATGGCAGGGGGTGGCACTGGATGGGCTTTGAGCTCCCTTCCAACCCAACCCATTCGGTGGTTCTAAGCTGCTCATAGGAGCGTTGCCATTGTGAAGTCTCCTGGTGCACCGACCTCCTAACAATGAGTCTCAGTGCTGGGGAATGTTCCATGGACATCAAAGGTACTGATGCAGGCAGAGCCTGGATGTGTCCAGTGGAAAGCAAAGAAAAAAACCACCGTGCTAGTTCAGATCCTTTCTTTTTGGCTCCAGAAATGCCAGTCTGACTATGAGGAGTGATTACAGAAAATGAAGCCTATGAAAAAGAATAAAAAAAAAAATGGAATGTTTTCAGAGTTAGCATTTCTGGATCAAAAAAGTTTTTCTTCTTTCCAAAGAGCCTGACTTATTCACCCGCGCTTGTCAGCTGCTCCAAAGAGTGCCCTCCGGACAGCAAGCTAAGATGCAGCTTTCAGAAAGATGTCCCATTTTCATGGAGCAATTTCAGGAGGCTATTTTGCAGCTCAAGCTTAAGCTTTTGAGCTGGCTGAGAGCAAGCAGACGCGCGGTGTCTGCCGCAGATGTGGCTGCTCTCGGCGGGCAAGCCTCGAGCGTGATGTTTGCTGAGCACAGCGCTTGTACAAACAAGAAATCTTGTTGACTCGGGTTGGATTACTTGTGTACACGTGAAGATTCGTATCGGGAGAGAGGAGAAAAGTGCTTTCTCCTCCACTGGGCGATGTTATTATTTTTTTCGCCTATTCCCCAAATTAAAAATTCATTGATTTTAGGTAGTTCAGTTACTTTTCTTTCCAGCATCTCAGGTAGGGAAACACACATGTCCAAACGATTGCCAGTCAGGGAAAAATCAGCTAATGAGTTATTGCCTTTTAAAATTTCCCCTGCCTTGTCAATGTGGTGATACATTGCACCACTGAGACAGCGTTTCTGTACTAAACCTTTGTTGTCAGTTACTTAAAACAGTCACACCAGAAATACCTTTATTGGTTTGACATTTCTCAGATGTTTTCTGCATTTCAGAAGAACTTAATCAGCTCTTCTCAAGTTACGCGATCATAAAAAATACCTACAGCCCTTCATTTTTTTTTTTTTTCACGTCCTTTTTGTGATCAAGTAGAAAAAAGCCTCTTTGTTTTGAATAGAGCTGCTTGTAAGATGTTCCCTCCTACCTCTTCTTTCACTGTAGAATTTCGCCTTTTGGTGAAGACTTTGGGTTTTGACTTCAGGGGGTTGTGATTAATATTGAGGAACATCAGAGAAAAAGCAGGTGCTTTTTCCAGAAATATACAGGGGAAAATCTGAAACTTGATTTTCCATTTTAAGAGTTTCAGGTTCAGTTGTTTTGGGGTTTTTTTTGGTCTGTCTTGTGTTTGAAGTCAAACTCCCTTCAGACTTAAGTATCCTTTTAAAAATCTTAAGCCACAAATAATTTCTAAATGCCTGCTTCTTCCCCACAAACTGAATAAAAGCCTTAGAGAGGCCATTTGTGTGTGGAGATGTTTGGAACTGGATCTTTGGATGTGGAATATTGTACAGATGGAGCAATAGCCCCAGACTGAGTAGACTTTCTATGAGGATGACCATCAGCTGGCAGGCTGAGAGAGCTGGGGTTGTTCAGCCTGGAGAGGAGAAGGCTCCGGGGAGACCTTAGAGCAGCTCCCAGTGCTGAAAGGGGCTCCAGGAAAGCTGGGATGGGCTTTCTCCAAGGACCTGGAGTGACAGGATGAGGGGGAAACGGCTTTAAACTGGAAGGGGGAAGATTTAGGTGAGGCATTAGGAAGAAATTCTTCACGCTGAGGGTGGGGAGGCCCTGGCCCAGGGTGTCCAGAGCAGGGGTGGCTGCCCCATCCCTGGAGGTGTTCCAGGCCAGGTTGGATGGGGCTTGGAGCCCCCTGATGCAGTGGGAGGTGTCCCTGCCCATGGCAGGGGGTGGCACTGGATGGGCTTTGAGGTCCCTTCCAACCCAAACCACTCCATGATTCTGTAGTCATATTATTCTGTGATTCTTGTCCCACTACTGACGGTGCCAAACTACTAAAGGCTGCCGTGTAGCAACACTTATTTTTGTGGGATCTTAGCATGCTGCGCCCTCTGCACCAGCCGGGAATGGACCAAGTCTCCTTCTCACTTCAAAGAGTTCCTTACCGACTTGATGCTGCTAAATTCCCCCGTGCAAACTGCCTGTTGCCAGCAAAGCTTGACTCATGCTAAACCTCAACCGCTCCCGGGACTCGGGGAGGGTGCTGTGCCAGGGAGCACAGTAACGACACCACTGTGAGGACGAGCACATTTTGGTACCCAAACCCATTCACTGGCACGATGTTATTTATTGATATAGATTTAGCCAAAGAATCCGTGTGGTGCCTATAAATTCCCCCAGTTTCTATGGCTACGAGGATGTTACAAGCACATTGTAGAGAGAGATTCAATTGCCCCAGTAGAAAACCTCCGAGACAATCCCAGTGATTCTCGCTGGCTTTAATATCAATTAATCTATTGTAGCAGGAGGTCTGTAGGACAGACCTTAGCAAGCAGCCTGGAGGCACGAGAGCGAAGAAGACGGCTCCACGTGCAACCCCAGTAGATGATGTGACCCTAGCTCATAGGTCAGGCTCTCCTACAGCAGCTCTGGCTGCGTCTCCTCAGAGAAAGTAACACGTGAGCTGCTCTTGCTGTTGAAATCGAAGAGCTTTGATTCGGCTGCAGCCTCCAGGGATGAGAAGGGAGGGGACCGAGCTGGGGAGGACGGGCACTGTGAAAGCAGCCGGCTGGTGGCCGCTCTGTAGTGAAGCCTGACTTCACCCACAGGCTGTCAATAAATGTCAGTCGAGCAGCATCACCGTGGACATGAAAAATGGTTCTCTTTGCCAAAGGAAAAAAGGAGGAAAAAAAAAAAATGGGCAAAAGAGGCAAAGCAAGTGCTCAGGATCCCCTGCCAGGAGTTGCAGAGCAGGCAGATGCTGTCTTTCATGATCAAAGAGTCCTTCCCAGCCTCTTTCTTCTGCCATCACCAAGTCAAGCCCTTTTACAAGACTAACAATATGCAGACATTTAAACTGTGATACAAAGGGAAAAGCAAGGATTATGCATGTGATTAATCTCTACATCATCACCCTAAAGGGTAGGGTACGCCGTTTCTCCCTGCCCAGAAAGCCTTGACTACTGTTGGCTCCGAAAACTCTGGATTTTTTTGACTTGTTAAATTTCCATTAATAAGAAAGTATAATAAACTGCAAACATTGCTGCTTCTTCATTCTCTCAATCTCCCTACGTGATTGCTTCGAAATCCCCTGATCTTGGTGATGCCACTTAAGACGTTCTCTGCACCAACCGGAAGGCTGAGCTCAGACCAATAAAGAGACTGTCGGGCTTCAGGTGACCTTTTATTATCTTCAATACAAACACTCTGGTCATGTAAAATCAGCTTTTTTTTTTTTTGGAAAACAAGAACTGCATATAAAGTAACCCTGGATCCAATTTCTCATTCCAAGATTTCTCAGCACAGAAGTCTGCCTGCATGACAGCTCCAGATGATGAATGTACTGGCTCAGACGAAGCTGAGTGGTACTGGTCTTGTTTAGTCCTCTCCTATTGGGACAAGTTAAATTCAAGCTTAAAATTAAATGGAAGAAAAGATCTTCGCAATCTAACCATGAACCCCACCTCCCAGATTACTGATCTTGAAGTCAGCAAAAACAGGCTCGGCTTTTTTGCTGATTTAGCAAGAAAGTCCAATTTTGTTTTACGGGTTCTTTCAGAGTAGAGGTTGAAAAATGAGGCCCTTGCCAGCACCTCGGGAAAGGCCGGTTTACATGAGCAAGTAGAGTTTTATGTCCCCTGTTCAATCCAAACTCTCATCTGGTCTCCCTCAAGCAATATTTGCAAGCATGGTAATTCCACCCAAGATGCCATTGCATCTTGAGTTCAACACCTGCGCTTTGCAGAATTTCCAGGTCAGGACCCTCATGTTTGAGTCTGTACAAATACTGAGTATCAATACAACGTTCTTGACTTTTTCAAGCAACAATCCTGACCCTTCATCGGAAACCACTGGTCATTTTACCATTAAAGCAAGGCTTCACTCCAAGGTTAAGCCAGAACATAGATCTGCCTCCAAATAAGACAGCACTGTTCCTACCTCCCCTTTATTCCCCTTTGCCTTTTTTATTACTGGGTGGTTTTTCAGCCCATTCTGGAGACTGAGTTGAGACTTCATAGCGCTCTGTAGCTTCTTCATAAGAAGACAAGGAGGAGCAGGTGCTGAGCTCCTCTCTGGTGACCAAGGACAGGACACCAGGGAATGGCAGGAAGATGCCAGGGGAGGGTTAGGTTGGACATGAGGAAAGGTTCTTCCCCCAGAGGGTGGTGGAGCACTGGAACAGCTCCCAGGGAAGCAGTCACAGCCTGACAACATTCCAGAAGGGTTTGGCCAACGCCCTCAGCCCCACGGGGTGAATGTTGGGGTGTCCTGTGCAGGGACAGGAGTTGGACTCAATGGTCCTTGTGGGTCCCTTCCAACTCAGGACATTTTATGATTCTATGAATAACACCTTGTAGGAATGGGACCATTTCTTCATGCAACAATGAGATGGTAGCTGTTTTCAGCCTGTTTCTGGGAATCTGACATTTTAGTTTTTCTGTACTCAAGACTCAACCCATATTTTCTCTATCGTGAGCTTAACTTTATAGATATATGGACATAATTTGTGGGGGTCTGCAGAAAAAATAAAAAAAACACAGCATGTCCAATAAAATCTTCGCAAATAATGGTTGCTGTCTTTGTCTCACGTCTCGTTTGCCCCTCCAAGGTCTATACATATTTCAATATCTTAAAGTTTTTAAGGAGGCAAGAAATAAAAAAGAAAAGGCATTTCCAATTCTTCTCCAAGTGTAAAACCTACACACAACAAAAACTCAGCTGCATTTATTTATATCGATCAAGAAGATATTTACTTCAAGCACTGAACCAATGTCTCAGCAAACATCAATATTGGTATTAGACTCATAAATGTCGTCTATATTTCAGAATGTGAGAAGCAATGACTTTCGGGAACGCTCAAGCCCTTCATTCATTCCATCTTCTTATTTATTCTTTTCTCCCTGCTCTGGAAGGAGGCTGCAGGGCTGAGATATATTTAGTCCCACACTTCGGAGTTTGCTGCCACAGCTGCCAGTGAATATAGATTCATCCGGTTGGCTCAACATCGAGCAGGGGCTGTTTCAGGAAATGGATGGTGATTTTAAAGGTTTCAGTGCAGTCTCACTTGGCATTAGCTACGTAGTCCATGGAGAAAATTTAATAAGTCATGATACTGCCATCTTCCTAAGTTTTGGCTTTGGAGGAGGGCCATGAAAATGATCCAAGAGCACCTCTGCTATGGGGACAGGCTGAGAGAGTTGGGGTTGTTCAGCCTAAAGAAGAGAAGGCTCCAGGGAGACCTTAGAGCAGCTCCCAGTGCTGAAAGGGGCTCCAGGAAAGCTGGGGAGGGGCTTTTTCCAGGGGCCTGGAGAGACAGGACAAGGGGGAACGGCTTCAAATTGGAAGGGGAAAGATTTAGATTGGACATTGGGAAGAAATTCTTCACACTGAGAGTGGGGAGGCCCTGGCCCAGGGTGCCCAGAGCAGTGGTGGCTGCCCCATCCCTGGAGGTGTTCCAGGCCAGGTTGGATGGGGCTTGGAGCCCCCTGATGCAGTGGGAGGTGTCCCTGCCCATGGCAGTGGGTGACACTGGATGAGCCTTATTGTCCCTTTCAACCCAAATCTTTCTATGATTCTACAATGTCTGGGTGTCTTTCCTCATTCTGAATCAGGAGTCATCACAAGCTCATGCTTTGTTTCCAATCTACAAAGGAAATGGAGGCTCTAAAATTTAAACAGCTACATTTATGGTCAAGAAATTAAATAGGCACTCCAGTAACTGCACCAGCTCGTACAGCTTCTGTCTTTAAAACAGTTTGATTCTAAGATCCCATTACTTTCCCCCACTTTTCTGCACTTTCCCCCCCCTAATTTACTAAATTACTCATTTTTCAGCATCAAATCTGAAGAAATACTGACACAGTTGAGGTGAGGCTTGGGCAGAGAGCTTAAGCAGAAGACCAACACTGCCATCCTCGAAGCTGTCCTAGGGGAATTTTGTCTATCAGGTACACCCCAAGCTTTCCTGGCTCCGGCAGGCTCTGCCACCACTTTTCTTCAAACACTTAAAACCAGCAGAGAACCATCCTTTTACAGAAATAACTTCCAATCTGCTCTTTTAAGAGCTGCGTAAATCTGGTCCTCCTAAATGCCCACCTCTAAAGCTGCCACTGTCTTTTTCCCAGCCTTATTTTCAAGTTAAACTTCCCAAAGCAGCTTGGGGAAATACTTGGGACTGCAGTGCAAGAGCCCTGCCTCAGCCTACGCTTCGATGCCAAAGCGCTGGACCTGAAAGGAAGAGCCCCCTGCACGGCTCACGAGCTGTCAGCCAGTAATGAAGGAGTCTATTATATTTTTGGGGGGTACAAACCCATCTTTTAGGCCATGAAAGGAATGAAATATGTTAATACAAAAAAAAGGGAAGAGGGAGAGGAGGACGACTCTGGGAGGAGGACGACTCTGGTTTATTTCTTGCATTGCCTCAAGAGAGAAATGCCATCTTTCATCTTCTTTCTCTCTTTCTCTTCTTGGTGTTTCCTTGCCCTCTGTTTCACTGAGTTTCTAGAGAACTGGGAACAGCCAGGCAAGTATCAGCCTGGCTGTGATGTGTCCCAAGGGAACGGAGGTGACACGTGGCCATCCAGGCCTGAGTTGCAAAGGGCATATCAGGCCATGAGCAGGGCTAATCTAGTCTGTGTCTATCTCAGAAAATACCTGAGATGGCAACCAGGCTGCTCCTGAGAGTCCGTACAACGGCTTGTCCAGGCTCATAAGAGGTTCAACTTATTAATGATAGTCAAAAACCACGGGCAAGACCCAGTTCAATCTCTGAGAGGCAGGAGAGGGGAACTAGAGTGGCTTTTCCCCACCAGAAGGTCCTGCAGAGCTGAAGATGCCATGAGGTGTCGTTCATGCCAGCCCATTGTGTTAGCGGGGCGAAAGCAAAAACCTGTCTCTGCTTAGCTGGGATTATTGTCTTGAGCAGCGATGCTCACCAACTGCAGAGTGGGCTGGTGAGGTGTGTTTGATGTCTGCAGTGAGCTTTGAAACCCTCGGATGAAAGGAGCAAAGCATTATTTTGAGGAGGTGTTTCAACCACTAGCACCAAACACGCAAATTAGTTGGGCCATGCTCCGGCAACACCGCATCAAGCGTTGCAGCTCAGTCAGCTTTCTGCCCTCCACCTAAGGATTTTTGCACAGGATCTGAGGATGTCTGGGTCCATGGAAGAGAGAGGAAAGCCATGGGAAAACATGGGAAGCCACGTGCCTCTTTCTCCCTACAGTAAAATGGAAATGAGGGCATCTTTCTTTGTAATCTACTTTATCTACCAGCCAAGATTTTTTTAATTCCTATCACTGCCCTCGCCTCCTCTGATCAAAAAATCATAGAATTATAGAATGACGGCTTTCCAAGACTATGTTACAGTCCTTATACTCCTTATACCCTCTAAATTCCTTATAAAAGAAGTAGATTATATGACCAACAAACAAAGCTGACGTCTCAATGTTATTTAATAACGTTGTCCCTAGAATCCAGATAAACTTAAAGCTGGTAGAAAAAAATAACGTTTAAGACTTTAGGAGAAGGCTCCCTGAGCTAATTCATGTAGTGAGAGATCAACTCTCCAAGTTTCACTGGGAGCTGTGGAGTAGCTGTGACTTTATTAAAGTTTCAAGACTCAAAGGCATGTGATGAGATTCTGCTTTCAGTTCAGTAACTTCCAGCACTGCTGATAAAACCCAGCAATTTAAAAATAACATCTCCCCCTCCAGCTTCAAATCTCACAAAATATGTTAAAAAATGAGAATCTGACAAATTTTCCATTTAAAAAGTCACCTGCTCCCAAAAACAACCTCCAGATTTCTCGGGAAGTGACTTCTGAAGTTTTGGAGGTTGCTGTACTTTGCAGGTGATTCTCGGATGAGCAATTTCAGGCTCTGTTTCCCTGAGCAGAAGTCAGCACGGGGGCAAAGTTCTTCCAGGAATGCAGGATGCTGTAGGGTGACACTCCTGGAAAACACTTGTGTGGTGCATGCAGAGATGAGGGAGGAATTCTGGGTGTTTGGACTTGACCATAGGGAAGGAAAAGCAATATTACTAGATCATTTCTCCCTTCAGCTTGGCCATGCCTCCCCTGTCTCCCCGCTGTTTCAATAGCTCTTCTACTCCCCATTACTGAAGGATGCAGACAGTCAGACTCCTCAGAAGGTCATAAGAACAGTACCTAAGATTTCAGGTCCAATTCTGGGTCTCCTAAGCTAGGAAGGTCTCTGGAGGAAACAGCTCGTCCAGCTACACATGAGAGCTTGCAGAAAGGGACATTCTGGTTTCTCAGTACCACACAAACACGAGCTTTCTGTACCTCTCTCAGAAGCATCTATTGTAGTAGACCTCATAAACACCACCCCACCGTGCTGAGCCCTGCGGTGTGATACGAGCTCCCTGGTCAGGTGAGTTTGCACCCATCCTGTGTTAGATCTTGCACTTTGGTCATAACAGCCTCACAGTATCACAGTATCACAGTGTCACAGTATCATAAGGTTGGAAAAGACCTTTGAGATCATCGAGTCCAACCTATGATCCAACACCTACACCTACTCCTACTTGACAACTACACCCTGGCACTAAGAGCCTCATCCAATCTCTCCTTAAACACCTCCAGGGACGGTGACTCCACCACCTCCCCGGGCAGTGCATTTCAATGGCCAATCACCCTCTCAGTAAAGAACTTTTTCCTAAGGTCAACGCAGCACTCCAGGCTTGGGGAGGAGCGGCTGGAGAGCTGCCTGGCAGAGAAGGACCTGGGGGTGTTGGTTGACAGCGGCTGAACATGAGCCAACAGTGGTCCAGGTGGCCAAGAAGGTCACCAGCCTCCCGGTTTGCATCAGCCATGGGGTGGCAGCAGGAGCAGGGAAGGGATTGGCCCCCTGGACTCAGCGCTGGTGAGGCCAAAGGGGCACGGCATGGATGAGCATGGTTGCTCGGTGTAGGGGCATCACAGTGAGACCCCAATGGACCGAATGAAGACAGCGCCCAAAATTTGTCACGTGGCTGTGCTCACAGCCTGGTTACCCTTTCCAGATGAAATATCTGCAATTTCATTCCCATTCAACGAACAAGACTTCTCTGCTTTTACCACCAGCCATGTCCTCTTACCAAAATGAATGCGAATGTGATTGTCATGAGAGAAAAAAGGATGTGGCGCCTGCTCTGAACAATTAATCCGCCTTGTTTCTGATCATTTAACTTGTTCTTCCTCCCTGGCTGGGGAAAGAAAAAGAGCTTATTATGCACAATCTATCTGTGCAAATGTAAGATATCACTTGGAGTACATCAACCAGGCATGAAGGAGAAGCCAATTCCTGGGCACTGGAAGGCTTTCAGTCAATGTAACAGAGGAGATGGAGGAGGAAGCTGCTAGATAAATTGTCAACAGCAAGCAGTTTGTGAAACTCTGCTCCTTTTTGTAGTAAGTATTCTTCTCCATTTCCATTCACACTTGCAGCTTAAAAATAGCAGAGTCTGTGGCAGGGAGGCAGGGAGGTGTCACTCCCAGGTGCTTGATTCGCTCAGATCACGCAGCCTCTTCCTTTGGAAAAAGTCCTTTTGGCGTGTTTGGAAATGATGAGCTCTCCCAGGGAGTCTGTCCAAACCGGAGGATCCTCCAGAGAGGCTCAGACCCCACTGCCTGGCCCCAGAGGTCCTTCGCGAACCTGACTCCTCCACTTCTTCTCAATTCCATGGCTCTGCTTTGTGCTACCACGCCTGCTTTCTTAGAGGTAGGATGAAAGGGACATAAATCTGTCCATAACAAGGTTCATCCACCTTAGGTGCAGTGTTTGAGCCATTGCTCTACTTCCCACAGGGAGATGAAACGCCACCAGACCACCAAGGCCATTCTAGGTGCTTGCAAGAGTCCCCCCTTGTTGCTGGCATCAACTTTCATGCTCCTTTCTGTCACCATCCCAAATGACAATGCCCTGTGAAAGAGCCTGGGCTGGTTCGGTCCACGAGGGGATCTTTCTGGAAGCATCAGGGGCTGGGATGGCAGTTTCACAGGAGTGACAGCAGCAGGCTGGGAGGCTGAGAGCTCCTGTCAGATGCAATTGTGTTGTAATGAAAAATGACGCATGAAGCCAGCTGGGAGGGATGTTGGCTTCTGGCGCTCCTGTCCAGTGCCAGATCCACCGACAGAGGATGAGGACGGCATAAGAGCACCTCAAGGTGTCACACAACGAGCAGCTCAGCACCCAGACTAAAGGAGAAGTTGGCTGTAAGAAGAAAATTAGACAGGGAGAATGGAAATAAGACATCAGGTTTTGCTGCAGGTTAATTAACCTGGGAGGTCATCAGTGCCTCGGCTGAGCTGTCTTCAACAGCTCATTAAGAGGTTTTGAACAAATTGATTCCTTCTTTGTCCTTGGTTTCTTCTCAGAATGGGAGAAATGAGCTCCTGTCAGAGTAGGAGAGGTGCCCCAGAGGTCTGGCCATCCCCTGGCCCTGCCCGGTGCTGCCCAGAAGGTCCCTGGAAGATGAGGAGGAGCTGTGTACAGCAAGTGAGCCTCAGCAGTGGCCGTGGGAAGAAAACGCTCCATTTAGAACAAAGTAAATGAGCTCTTCATTAACTGCTCCACCGTTTGATGAAGGGATGAGGAAGGGACTCCTGCCAGCTGAGCGCGCACTGACTGCCCCGTGGCTCACGACTCTCCCAGCCTTTTCGTGCAACTCTTTCTCTCTGCCTTCTCCCAAGGGACAGCGATAGGAGAAGAGGAAACAGCCTCAGGTTGCCCCAGGGCAGGGTCAGATTGGACATCAGGAGGAATTTCTTCACCGAAAGGGTTCTCGGGCCCTGGCAGAGGCTGCGCAGGGAGATGGGGGAGTCCCCATCCCTGGAGGGGTTCAAAAGGTGGGCAGATGGGGTTCTCAGGGGTGGTTTAGTAGTGGTCAGCTGCATTTGGACTCTGATCTCAAAGGTCTTTTCTAATCAAGTGTTGTGATTTGGGATTTTTCCGAGGAATATTTCTTCCTTTTGACAATAAAGGGAATTTCAGCAGACGCGAGGGGGGATGGGGGGAGGACGTTTCCGGGGAAGCCGGGACAGAGGTCGTGACCGGACATCCATTTTCCTCTCGGACAGCAGTGGCGGCAACGGCAGCGGCAGTCCCTGAGTGCATGCGTTTTGCAATCTCTGAAGGGAAGATCACGGGTCAGCTGAATCTTCCACAACTCCGGCAGAACTCGCACGAAGTTTCCATCTCCCTCCCCCATCCTTCCCCGGCTGCGGGGGGGCCGCACTTCCCCGTGCAGGGCAGCGACTGCTCACCGGCTCTTGAAGAGAGCTGCATCGCGAGATTCTGGGTACAGGACTCAATCTATTTTTCTTAAGACTTTTAGGTTTCAGTTGTGATTAGTGTTGATCCTGTTCTGTATACACATATATTTGTAGCTAAGAACTGCTATCTCTTCTATACAATATTTTTTTCTGATTAAAGATCTTTAATATCTGATAACAGATCTTAGTTTTCATCTAAACTAAGACATCAAGCCATTCTATCATTCTTTCTCCATCCTCCAGCTCTCAAGCCGGCAGCAATAGGAGGATCCACATGCTGCGATCAACCTGAGCTTGGCTCAGGGCTCCCCTCACCTTAGGGCTTGACCAAACCTTCTCTTTGCTTTTTAACAACCGCTAAAGCTCGAGTTGATACCTTGGTCTTCCTCATCCGAAGGGTTGCTGATTTCAGCATTCCCTGTTCACGTTTGCCGGTGCAGCCCTGCTCAAATGGCTTTTCGGGCACAGTGCCAGTTTGCTTACTTTATGTATCATTTGATGAGTGGCTATGAGGGGGTTTTTTTCTCTTTAATCTCTGTAATTAAAGCCCCCAGCTGCCACAGTTACAGCAGCGATACAAGTAACAGCAATCTAATAATACTTCATAATTCACACCTTGCCACCTTCTTCCTCTCTCCCTGCCTCTCTCTTTGTTGGATGCGCTCAGCTGCAACACCGCACCTGGGTGGTGAGACTTGTGAGGGATACGGCAGAGTTTTTGCTGATCTAGCCCGGTTCCAGGAAAGTCACTGACAGAGCGGAGACACTCGCTGAGCCCAAAGAGAGAAGGTCTAAAGGCAGAGCAATTTCATTTCTGTGCCTGGTGAGTTCATTTCATAGAATGATAGAACGTCCTGAATTGAAGGGACACACAATGATCATCAAGTCCAGTTGCTGCCACGGAATCGCAGAATGGTTTGAGTTGGAAGGGACATCAAAGCTTGTCCAGTGCCACCCCCTGCCATGGGCAGGGACACCTCCCACTGCATCAGGGGGCTCCAAGCCCCATCCAACCTGGCCTGGAACACCTCCAGGGATGGGGCAGCCACCACTGCTCTGGGCAACCTATTGCAATGTCTCATTGCCCTCATCATGAAGAATTTCTTCCTAATGTCTCATCTAAATCTTTCCCCTTCCAATTTAAAGCCATTCCCCCTCATCCTGTCACTCCAGGCCCTTGGAAAAAGCCCCTCCCCATCTTTCCTGGAGCCCCTTTCAGCACTGGGAAGCTGCTCTAAGGTCTCCCCAAAGCCTTCTCTCCAGGTTGAGCAACCCCAACTCTCCCAGCCTGTCCTCACGGGAGGTGCTCCAGCCCTCGGATCATCTCTGTCCCTGAATAGGACAACCCCAACGTTCACACTGTGTGCCTGAGGTTTGAACATCTTGTCTAAAATGTCCTTCTAACACGTCCTGGGAGACAGGGCACAGCACTACCCTCCACTGAGCCACACAGGTGTGTGATAGGGAAACCTGTCTGGAGATAAGGCTTTACGGGGGTCTTACAGTGCTATTAAAATGCTCAATTATCACTTGTATTATAATCCTTCTTTCATTGTGCAAACAAGATTTCTCTAGAACTGAGTTACAGGAGTTAAGTCTTACTAGAACGGGTCTTTATCACAGAGAGAAATGGGTCACAGGCTGGACGTATCCAAGAGGAGCGCTCCTCTCCCAGGAAAGCACTTTCTGGGCACAGGGTGAGCCTTGGGCTTGCTTTAGACTGCCAGTGGGTGCCCAGGGGGATCCTATCACAGCCAAAGAGCCCAGTGACATCACCCTTCTTTTGTGATAAATGTGGCCAAACCACACCAGGTCATCTTAGTTTTCAGGTGCACCTTTTGTCTATTTTGTCTGGTTTTAAGAAAAGTGCACATCATAGAATCGTCAAGGTTGGAAAAGACCTCTAAGATCTTCCAGACCAACCATCAGCCCGACACCTCTGTGCCCACTAAACCAGGTCCCAAAGCTCCACATCTACATGGTTTTTTACCGCCGCCAGGGATGGAGACTCCCCCACTGCCCTGGGCAGCCTCTGCCAGGGCTTCACCACTCCATCAGTAAAGATATTTTCCCTAATAGCCGATCTAAACCTGCTCCAGTGCAAACTGAGGCCATTCCCTACTTCATCCTATTTTCAGCAAAGGAGAAAGTTGTTCTGGTAAACACCTGATTCACCACCCCTACCTCCAAGGAGCCTGGAATCAGTCTTCACTCTTAAATATTCTGAATATTTCTTTCTCCCAATCAGACCTTCCTGCCAGTATCTACCTTGGTGTGAAACCACCACCACATAGAGGAGTTCTTTCTCTTGTGTCATTTATCATCTCTGCTTACTGTTTCTACTTTTTCCCCACCTTTTTATAACACATATGGCTCTGCAGATTACACGGGGACATGATTGGGAATGTGTCACAAGAGAGACAAATGGGTTTGTTCCGTCCTAGAGCAGCACAGCCAGCAGAAAGTGGATGACAATTTCAGCTGCTGGAAGAAAATTTAGTGGTTTTCCTTCCTTGATGGAGCCATCATTGCAATTATCACTAGGTTTGATATAAATACGTGATGTCACATGTGTGACTGGCTGAAGTCCTACAGCTTTATTTACAGAAATTATCTTACTTCAAGCTCGGGGTTTACTTTCGGGTAAGGAAAAAAAAGAGAAAATGTTTCTATTTTTTTCGCAACTGCCAAATTAAAAAAAAAAAAAAAAAGTAAATCACAGAGTTTTCTTTCTAACCTTAAAAAAAAGAAAAAACCTAGAGCACTGGAATTTTCTGCTTCAAACCTCTTAAAGAGCTTCTTGATTCTGCTCTGGCTTAAGCTTCTAGCTCCTTTTCAGCACAATAATTTTGGATTTCTAAATCTGATCAGCTTCATAAAGGCAATCACCTCCTGCTCTCTTTGGTAGGGCTTTTTTTATTTAAGTAACATAATTTCAAACTGATTTAATTGAATGTGTAATGAGCAAAATAATTGTGCCTAACTGTGCACGCTAGGGATAAGCAATGTACAGGTGTCACATGACATTTCCAAGTCATTCTTGAGTACTTTGAACATATTTTCAGCCACCAGCATCCAAACATGCACGCTTGCTTTATTCAGCTTGGACCTGTCAAGACAAAGCTAATGACATCGGGGCAGGCATTGCATGAAATGCAATGAGGTGAAATGAAATGCTGAGGTGAGACCTCATCGCTCTCTGCAGCTTCTGGAAAGGAGGTTCTAGCGAGGTGGGTGGTGATGACAAGTGATAGGAGGACAGGAAATGGCCTCAAGTTGTGTCAGGGGAGGTTTAGATTAGATATTGGGAAAAATCTCTTTACTGAAGGAGTGGTGAAGCCCTGGCCGAGGCTCCCAGGGCAGTGGTGGGGTCTCTGTCCCTGGAGGGGTTCAAAAAGCATGTGATCATGGCACTTTTTGTCATGATTTAGTAGATAGACACGGTGGGGTTGGGCTGACTGGATGATCTGAGAGGTCTTTTCCAACCTCAATGGTTCCACAGAATCCACTGACTCGTTAACCACCTGGCCTTAACAACCAAGCAGCCACGGAAGAGGCAGGTTTGTCCTTGTCTGTCACCCGATTCTGAAAGCCTCTGCCCTGCGGGTGAGTGGTCCTGACATCAAGCATGGTCCTGGCATGGAAGGAAACTGGAAGGGCAGGTCAGTGGATTCCATGTCAGCACCCAGAACATTGAAAAATGCATCAAACAACACAACAGCCATTGTTGTCATGGAAAAAGCTTC
The DNA here is from genome assembly GCA_033558235.1 of Neomorphus geoffroyi. Classification (NCBI taxonomy): domain Eukaryota; kingdom Metazoa; phylum Chordata; class Aves; order Cuculiformes; family Neomorphidae; genus Neomorphus; species Neomorphus geoffroyi. Next base: position 2,885,153 of record JAUMJM010000037.1, read on the forward strand.
TCCGGTCTCTTGGCCCCTCTGTAGCTGAATAGATGAAGATATTTTCTCTCTTCTCCTCAGTCTGAACATACATGATCTGTTATCCATTGCCAGGTGGAATTTCGGCTTCCTCCACTCTTAGTTCTCTGTTATTTTCCTCTTTCCACTCCCGTCAGCTTTCCTGAACCATTCCATCCACCCTAAACTTCAAACCTCCTACAGGAACCTGCACCTACCTATGCAGCAGTGAAGGAATAATAGCAGTAATTTAGCCTCCATACAGGGCATAGAAACTCTCATAAAGAACCAGGACCCATGCAAAGAGCATCCAGGTAACCCAGCGCTCTCCCTCAGTCATTCGAGGCTTCCAATTATTTCTCAATAAAGTTCTCTACGAGCTGCAAAGAGCTTTACGTGGAAGGTTGTCTTCACAACTTCAAAACCTAGTTAAATGCTGGGAGAACAAAAAATCCCTCACCCAGACAGAGCCTGCTGGAACTCAGTGCTGACTTTATGCCTATAATCCTTACGTTTATACATATATCTTAATTTACTGCCACTAAAAGCCTTTTAGGGAAAAGAAAAGTCGTTCCAGGCTCTTTGTCTGTTTTTGATAACTGCGTGAGTTTATACAGTAGGAAAATCACACACACAAAAAAGAGAACACTTTAAAATTATTTTAATTAAAATGATTGTATAATTGTTTAAAGAGATAAAAATAATTCTTATTCATTTTAATTAGTCTTCATTTTTTTGCATGCCCGGAGTGTCTTCTGCCACGCTAGGTCCCTTGAACACTCCTCTACCTCCTCCTGCCTCAGTCGTCCCCGCAGCTCCTTCTCGCTGCCCCTTTGCAAGAGGCAAGAACGGGAATCTGGGGCACAGGTGAGATAAGCAAAACAAAAAGAGAGGAGATCTTTTCTGCCATTGAATGTAAAATTCTTCAGTTTATTGGCTGCACTTGTAACTGCAGGAAGAGGGTTCCCAGGTGCCTGTGCCACAACAAAGGAAAGGAGAAAATGGGAGGTCCACATGTGGACATCAAGAGCTGTGTTGCTGCTGCGAGGGAGCAAAGGGGATGAGCAAATCCAAGGATGGTTTTATTTGGAAAACAATGCTCTGTAGAAACTGCACCTTTATCCCACAGGGCTTGGGATCTCTGCTTTTACTGGAATGGGATGGATGATCAGGCATTGGCACAGCTGCCCAGGGAGGTGGTGGAGTCACCATCCCTGGAGGGGTTTAAAAAATGGGTGGATGAGTTCCTTAGGGACAGGGTTCAGTGGGGAGACAGGCACGGTTGGACTTGGTGATCTCAAAGGTCTCTTCCAACCTTAGGATTCTATGGAAGAAGAGCTGTAGCCCCTGGGTGGAAGTCAGCATCGGGGGGACCAAACTGCAGCTCTTGTGGGGTTTGGGAAACATCCTCCTGGTGGAAGTTGAAGGCTCCACTTTGCCTCTATCCCCTCCAAGGGAGCCCAGCCGTTCTGCCAGCTTCATAGCTGGGCAACATGGATTTGAGTGTGGGGGAACTTGCCTGAGGATTCTGTTTAGGGATCCTGTCCCTAAACAGTCACGGTCCAAGCACGTTGCATTCAGAGGCTTTGATCCACTTAGTTTCAAAGCAAAACCCAGTATTACGGACCATAATCTGTGATTAAAGACAGAGGAGAACAGAAACATGCACAACCATGAAAAAGTAGAGCCACATCACTTCATTATGAAGTCTCTGCCTTTCATGACAGAGCTTTTAAGACAAGAAAGCATTCAGGTTTGTCAGGCTGTGAGCCGAGATGAGCAATTACTGCTCTTTTTGCTGGACAAAGCTAGAGCAGAGATAGCTGTCAGGGCTGCTGTCTGTTGTTATTACAGTCTGCTTCTGCTTCACAGAAAACATAGCAGGGAGAAGAAAGAATTTGCCAAGCTGGACAACCCAGCCAGACAGCAGGACAAGAGTAACCGGGAACATCTCAATACTCTGTGTGTAACAGCGCTGCCGTAACGAACTCGTGCTGAAAGGGAGGACACAAGGGCCAGGACAGAGCAGCCTGTCAATAGGACTGTTACGATATCTGTGATGTTGGGTTATGATTTGTGTAGCTTTGTGCTGTTCAAGGAAGGGGCAAACCCCAGCTGTCTGTGGTTGCCTGAGAGATGCTCCACAGTCTGGAATCTGCCATTCTTCTCTTGCCACCTTTCACACTGCCCCATCCCTGGAGGTGTTCCAGGCCAGGCTGGATGGGGCTTGGAACCCCTTGATCCAGTGGGAGGTGACCCTGCCCATGGCAGGGAGGTAGGACTGGGTGATTTTTAATGTCCTTTTCAACCCAAACCATTCTATGATTCTATAGTAAACTCTGTATGGAAAAAGCAACACTCAAACAGCAAACCCCTCCCATAGGTGCAAAGTTGGGAGCCCAGGCTGGGACTTGGGTTTTAAGTCTAAATACTCGCACTATAAACAAGGACTTCTGGACTCTAAGGTGTCAGTGCCACAAAAGCTATTATAAAGCTGGCACCTCGTTCAAAGCTTCTGTGTCTGGAAGGCTCCTTGAGGCATCCATATCTGCAGGGACATGGCCAGCAGCAGCAGTCACAGCACCACTGGAGTGGGATGAATGAATCATAGAATCATTGAGGTTGGAAAAGACCTCTAAGCTCACTCAGTCCAACCCCACCATGCCTGCTAAACCATGTCACAAAGTGCCACCTCTACACACCTTTTGAACCCCTCCAGGGATGGAGACCCCACCACTGCCCTGGGCAGCCTCTGCCAGGGCTTCACCACTCTGTCAATAAAGAAATATTTCCCAACATCCAACCTAAACCTCCCGTGCCGCCACTTGAAGCCATTTCCTCTCATCCTACCCCTTGTTACTTAGGAGAAGAGACCACCTCCCACCTCTCTACAACCTCCTTTCAGGGAGCTGCAGAGCCATGAGGTCTCCCCTCAGCCAAGACCATCTTTTCCAACAAGTTATTCCAAAGTTTAACTCAAATCAGACAGACAGATAACAATGCCCCCATCCATTCCTGCTTATGATGGTTGATTTTACAGCTCATATTCTCTTTTTCCACTGGCCATGTTAGACGTTTTGTAGGAGATGATGAAGCAATATTTTTTTCTCCAGGTGCTGTCCTCCCTTGAAGTTCTCATTTCCCTCCTGTTCAGAGCAGCTCTCCCCACGACTGACACAAAATACTGATGGATTTTGCTAATATCAAGGAAACGGCAGTACTGCAGACTCTCCCTCCCACTCCAATTTAATTTCTCAAATCATTCTCCCCATTGCAAATATTTTCTGCTTTGTAACAGCTGAGGTTTGAAAACAATGCTATGTGCACAGATAGAACATCTTTCTCTTGTTTGCTTTTATTCCAGTGGAGAAAATAGAACTGATTCATTTATTCATTGCATATAAATTAACCAACTGTTTGATTCCTTTTTTTAATTATTGTGTCACAAAACAACCCACAGTTTGAGTTTTACAAGTTTACGCGTTACTCATCCTTGTTAACCAGCATTCATGAACACCGAGGTGCTATCGATTTATTTAGTAATCATTAATCTTCACTACAGTTTCTCATTCACGGCATTATTTCCACTTCTCAACAAACTCTTCTTTAATGGGATAAGGACGGATCATTAGTGGTAAATAATAATCAATTGAAGATAATTGTCCTTGTTTTCAAAAGTAACTTTGTTCTTTAGCCAGAGTCTTTACACAGATTTTCTTTACATGAAGAGCATCTGCTCCCTTGATTTAGAGACATATTGGTTTTTGTTTTCCTGGGTTCAGTTTTGGGCCCCTCACCCCAAGAAGGGGAGTGGGTCTGCATTGCAAAGGGTGACGCGTGGAAGGAGCAGTGGTTACAGGTTAGAGAGGCAGCAACAAGTACAGCCTGACACATCATGGCACACAAACACAGCCGTGGCCACCTGAAGGTGTGCAAGTCTCCCAGACCCGAGCTCCGCGTGCAAGTCTCCCACACCCAAGCTGCACGAAGCAGCACGTGTGTCCATCCTAGGCGCACGCAAACCCACTTGTCCCACACAGATGCTGCATTCACAGCACAGGACAGGAATTTCCCTACCAGCCCTGCCTGCTCTTCGCTTTGGGCTCCTCACAACCAGAAGGACCTTGAGGGGCTGGAGAGCATCCAGAAAAGGGACCAGAGCTGGGGAAGGGGCTGGAGAACAAGGGTTGTGAGGAGCAGCTGAGGGACCTGGGGCTGTTTATCCTGGAGAAGAGGAGCTGAGGGGAGACCTCATCCCTGTCTACAACTGCCTGAAAGGAGGGGGTGGGGAGGTGGGGGCTGGGCTCTTCTCCCAGGTCACAGTGATGGGACGAGAGGAAATGGCCACTCATGTCATCTCCTGACCATAATAGGTCCATAGTTACCGTCCCACAAGTTCAACCCAAATCCCAAAGGCTTCACTGGAAGACACTTATTTCCATTGTTTTGAAAATGGTGTCCCTTATCAAAGTGCCATTTACAGCTGTTTAAAAAAGAAAGGGTTGGCTGAAAAGTTGTGAGGTAGCTCTAAAAGCCATTGCCTAGAAAGTCTCCGCCAGGATGGTCCAGTAGGGAATGCATTTTCTTGGGGATGCTCACTAAACTGCAACAGCCAGTGACTCAGCCGATGAGTGGGAAATGGTTTGCCTGGATCGCAACAGAGCAGAGGGGTGGTGAGGCAGGAGCTCTCCCAGTAGAGCAAGGTAATCACCAGGGTTAGGGGCAAAAATAACCTCAGCCTTTAATCCCTGTGCTGGAAAATCAAATGTAGCCCCGGGAAATCAGCTGGGTTGTCTAGCACAGAGCACGTCCTCCCGGATAACTGCAGCAGGAGTAAGAGATGGATTTCTGGAGGCAAATGAGGACCAAAACCGTATTGCTGGAGGGGGTTTTGGATGCTCTTGTGCATCCAAAGTGAGTGGGGCACCTCTTAGAGGTTGCACAGCCTGCAGGGAGTCAGTAGAAGTACTTAATTGATCAGCTAATACAGGATTGGGAGGTATTTGCAACTTGGTTGTTCAGATAAGCCAAAAGCAGAGATTCCCTCCACCTCTTATCACGGACCCTGTCACAATCCTTTTCTACGGGTGCTTCGCAAGACAGGGAGCAGCACCAGTCCCTTGCACAAGGCAACAGTGTGAGTTTGCCATTCAACCAAAAAATAACCCTTGAGTTCTGCATCACTGCTCGAAGCTGCATCCCAAAACTCTTCCTCTGTTGGCAATCTCCTATAATTCTCTTCTCATTCAGAAGTTGCCAATATCCACCCAGAACAGAGAAGTGGCCTTTCACTGAGGAACCTCCTGTGTTTTTATGAGAGGACAGTTCTCTTCCTCAGCAGCGAGGAGCTCTCAGAAGCACCCCAAAGCTGTAATTTCCTAGATGACCCCGCAGTTAAGTGTCTCCATCGCTCACTGTCCTCAAGCACAGTAATTGCCACCCATTCACAGGCACTGGAGCAGCTTCTGCCTGGAGGTTTTCATCATTGCATTGAAATCAGAGAGAGCTCAGCACTGCTGTCACCCTCTGTCTGGAAGTGATAAGAAGGGAGAGACATCTCTGGGTGCCTCCCTGCCATACTGGGATCATTAGTGGGTCCTTCCTTGCCAGCTAGACCATCACATTAACCTTCCTAAAGAGCTCAAACACATCACTGCGGCATATTCAGGAACAGAAGTGACTGGTTATTACACTGATTATTCCAGAGTGTTTTGAAGTTCCTATTTCTATGGGAACAGCGACTGCAACCAGCCTCACCTCCCACCACAGCCCAGAAGCCCTGAAAGTCTCCTGGGAGAGATGCATTGAGCACAAAGCAAGAAAAAGACCTCTTAGTGCTTTTTGTGTTGCGGCACGCAGCTGTTGGTAGTAAGGGGAGCCACTTCTGGCTTGTATCATCGAGGCAGGGATCAGCACTGGATTTACACAGGACAAAGTTTTCGTGATGGTCTTGAAAAACCTGGCCTTGAACACCTCCAGGGATGGGGCTTCGTGACTTCCCTGGGCAACTTGGGCCAGGGGCTCCTCACCCTCACAGGAAAACATTTCTTCTACAACCTCAACTAAATCGCCTCTCTTAGAGCTGAAAACTCTTCCCCTCATCCTATTATAGAATCATAGAATCCTAAGGTTGGAAGAGACCTCTGAGATCATCGAGTCCAGCCGTGCCTGTCTCCCCACTAAACCTTGTTCCTAAGAAATTCATCTGCCCATCTTTTAAACCCCTCCAGGGATGGTGACTCCACCCCCTCCCTGGGCAGCTGTGCCCATCCCTGACCACCCTTTCAGTAAAGAAGTTCTTCTATCACTCCATGCCTTTGCAAAAACTCCCTCCCCAGCTTTCTTCCAGGCTCCCTTCAGGTATCAGGAAGCTCTTATCTTTCCTGCTTGAACCAAAGGGATTCTGTGTGTCCGGGAAGCTGTGGCTCTTTCCCTTCGCGGTCCCCAGAGCAGGCTGTGCACGTGTTCACTGTACGCACACAGGATGGTTCTGCCTCGCTGGGAAACTCCAGCTTGCCATCAAATGGAAAAATCGATCGTGACAGAGAGAAAGCGAAGGGGAAGATGGGGCAGAGGATTCCTGCAACTCTGATTAAATCACTGTGGGGCTAGGAAAGCCTTTCCCTCTCCGTGCAAATTGAAAGGCTGCAGCAGACAAGAAGCCAGCCCTGGTATTGGGGATGCCTGTATTAGGGGCTCCAGGAAAGCTGGGGAGGGGCTTTTTACAAGGACCTGTAGTGACAGGACAAGGGGCAACGGCTTTAAACCGGAAGGGGGAAGATTTAGATTAGATATTAGGAAGAAATTCCAGCTTTGCAAGTTCTCACTGTTCTATAAGCAGTACAGCAATATTAAAGCCTCGGTTCTCTTCCCTGGCAAATTCTCAGGTAGCATTAAACAAACAAGAAGTCTGAATCTTGCAACTTTCGGGGAAAGCTCTGAAATATAGCCTAAATGAGGCATTAGGGCCCATAAAGCTGGAAGCAAAGGACAAAAGAAACCCTAGAATATCATTAAAACCAAAATTCTCATTATTCTTTCAAATATATCTTAGATATAGAGGGCAGATTTAGTGTAGATATTAGGAAGAAATTTTTCACGCTGAGGGTGAGGAGGCCCTGGCCCAGGGTGTCCAGAGCAGTGGTGGCTGCCCCATCCCTGGAGGTGTTCTAGGCCAGGTTGGATGGGGCTTGGAGCCCCCTGATCCAGTGGGAGGTGTCCCTGCCCATGGCAGGGGGTGGCACTGGATGGGCTTTGAGGTCCCTTCCAACCCAACCCATTCCATGATTCTGCGATTCTGTGTGTGTAGTGAATGCGGTCTGGAAAGCGTAGCACAGACGTAGTGCCCACCACTGCTCAGCTCTTCATTTAGTAAAGGGTTAAACTGAGGCACAGAGTGAGTCAGAGATGTTCCCAAGGTCTTACAGAGAGTCACAGACAATTTCTCATCACAAACTCTGCAGGGACCGTAGGAAAAGGATCAGGTGAACCCAGGACCATGGCAACCTCAAGCAATGTTTTTAAACCGGGAGGGGGTTGTACCCTGTCCACCGCCCGCATGGAGCTGCACGTCACGTCACATTTTTCAAGGGCCCTGAGATCACCTTGGGCTCATTGACAGAAAGTTTCTCAGCAGGGAAGTAACACCGAAATGCCAGTCACCTCCCCTGTTAGAACACACATGGAAATGTTTTCCCAATCCGTCAAATCGTTCAGTGCTTGTTAATTATACATATCAGAGTCTGCTCTCCGTCACGTGCTCAGGCCACTGAGCTGAGAAGACCAACCCTCCCAGGGTCTGGACTAATGAAGCCTTTCAAATCCTGTCTGCCTACACCTTAACGTCAGAAAATAACTCACCTCCCTATTTTTGACTAATTATAGGAGTTCAGAATGGCTGGGCTGGCTCAGATCCAAGGCCTGGCTGCAAAGGAAACCCTCTCTCCAGCTCTAGGTGGTAACGGAGGCTTTGGAGAAGGGATTCAACCTTATTTGACATTGAGTTGCTTTGGGGCGAGACCCTCAAAAGGGAGAACATCCTTGGGGCTGATGCTGTGTCCGACACCAGGTGGATGGGTTATCTTCCAGGCTCAGGGTCCAACCAGAAATAACTCAATTAGTCACATAAAAACTTTAGGGAATGGGCTCAACCTCACCTAATTTCCACACAGGGAACTGGGCTGAGTGTGACTTAGAAGCTGTCATTTCTCTCCCCATGGCCATGCAAACCCAGAGCTGGCGGTCGGCACCCACTGCTTCGAGGGGAAACTGAAATCAGGACAAGGTTATGTAAAATTTATGACTCCATGGTATCAGCTGATAATTTCACTGCTGCGAGTACCACTTCATATGTAAAATATTAGCATGTAAGTAGCCAGAATCTCTCAGCAGGAAAATATCCTTGTTTCTTTAACTGCCTTCTCAACTCTTTCTAGGATTTACGATCTGACAGAAAACTACATTCGCACGCTTGCAATTTTCACCTAAAAAAAGTGAAAATAAAGAGCAGGCGTCTTGTAAATAAACATCTGCCTTAAATTTAGAAATTACTTAAATAGAGAAAATCATGACTCAAATCAAAGTCATTATTTCTGATCTATTCAGTCTATGTACTTTTGTATAGGCACATGCCAGTCACCAAAAAGAAAGAACATCACATCAAGTTAAGAGATCAGTCACACTGGGAGAACAGCGGTGAGATGAAAAGGGAGAACTGGAAGCCCCAGGTAAGGAGCTGTGAGCGAATCCACAGCCTGAAGTGCATTCCCACCAGCCACACTTCAAAATAACAGCAGCTTTGTGAGCTTGTCAGGGAAAAGGAGAAACCATTTGCCATGATCAGAGAAAGCAGCAGAAGGGACTCACCGAGCGCTTTGCTTCAGAGACCTCACCTCACTCGATTAGAGAAAACAATTTACAGCCTCACTCTCCACCCTCAGAGGCAGCCGGGGTGGCCAGAGCAAAGCTGATTTCTCTTGTCCTACATGCAAGACCCTCACACACGATTGAGCACAAGTCAACACAGTCTGGTTTGACCACAGCCTCTGTATCAGGCACCCACAGCCATCCCTGACTGCTGCAAAGCCTCCCCAGGAGGTAGAGGCAAATTCAAACCTGCACCTCAAGCCAGGGGTTCTGCTGCAGGCGGTTGTGAGCAGTTATTGGGTGTTACTGAGTACCCACGTCCAGCTGAACTGTTGTGGGCGATGGGGCTCGTGTGAGTGGCTTCACTGAGAACACAAGTGGAGAGTTGAAGCCTGAAGAGATGCAGGTTGATGCCTTCCACTGGGCAAGCAAACTTCTTGAATTCTAATCCAGGAATCTAACTCTTCTGCAGTTGAGATAGTTGAGATTTAGGGATCCAACTCAGCCATCACCATTTTGATTGGTTAAATCATGCAGAAGTTTGAGCTGGGCATCGGGGAAATGAACACCAGACTCAAGCCCCGCTCTAGCTATTACCCTCCAGATTGCCTTTATTTGCTGTCAGTTCCAATCAAATATGTTTCTCATTTTAAGCAGAAAAGGGCCAACAAGATGAGGTACCCACCTCACGCTGCAGCCCTTCCTTAGCACTCAGGAGAAGTGAAGACCAACAAAAGCCTTTATGCTGGCTCACTGGCTTTTCTATTTCCCTGGCAGAGGGTGCCCAGGAGGATGTTGCAAGCTCCTGTACACTTCTCACCTCTGACATCCCTGGGTAATTTAGGCTTTGATTGATAGAACTGGGGATGTGGAGACCTCTGTTGTTATGTGCCCTGGCAGCACAGCCCCCTTCGCCTTGCAAGGGCCAGGCAGGAGGGAGGAAAGTGCTTTGTTTAGCAAAGAACCATGATAAATGACCCTGTCTCTGCAGCTTGATGATCCTGGTGACAATGATTTGTCACTGCAGGATCCTGGGTGGAAACTCTGTGTTGACAAATTAATGCTTTCACACCTCTGATGGGGTGGTGGGGGCAGCTCTCACTCATCGCTTCCCTCTCCAGCGCTGGTTCTGCCATTATCTATGGATACTTTAGTGGGTGGCAAGAAGATGTTGCTTTCTTTCATGAAAAGCTAATTTTACAAGTGGGAAAAAACAGGGGAAAAGGAAAAAAAAAATAAAAAAAGCCTTCACAAAGCCTTTTCTTGTAATTGCTGTGGTGGTTCAAAGCAGAGAAAAGGCCTTCAAGGCCTCAGTTTCTCAACTTGACAGGTTGTGTCTGTGGGCTGGTGGGAGCAGGAAAGCGAGAGCCTTCTGCTCCTGGAGAATCACAGAATCCTGGAATGCCCTGAGTTGGAAGGGACCCACAAGGACCATGGAGTCCAACTCCTGTCCCTGCACAGGACACCCCAACAATCACACCGTGGGGCTGAGGGCGTTGGCCAAAGGCTTCTGGAATGTTATCAGGCTGTGACTGCTTCCCTGGGAGCTGTTCCAGTGCTCCACCACCCTCTGGGGGAAGAACCTTTCCTCATGTCCAACCTAACCCTCCCCTGGCATCTTCCTGCCATTCCCTGGGGTCCTGTCCTTGGTCACCAGAGCGAAGAGCTCAGCGCCTGCTCCTCCTCCTTCCCAAGCTTCGCCAGGGGAGGTTTAGGCTTGATATTAGGAAAAAATTCTTCACTGAGAAGGTTATTGGCCATTGGAATGTGCTGCCCGGGGAGGTGGTGGAGTCACCGCCCCTGGAGGTGTTTAAGGAGAGATGGGATGAGGCACTTAGTGCTGTGGTTTAGATGATGAGTAGGTGTGGGTGTTGGGTCATAGGCTGGACTCGATGATCTCAAAGGTCTTTTCCAGCCTTGTGACACTGTGATACTGTGTGAAGAAGCTGCAGACAGCAATGAGGTTCCTCTTCTGTCTCCTCTCCTCCAGACTGAACAGACCCAGTGCCTTCAGCCTCTCCTCCCCCACTTCCCCTCTCAGCCCTTCCCCAGCTCCGTGCCCTCCTCTGGACGCTCTCCAGTAGCTTCAGATCCTTTTTGTCCTGTGGTGCCCAAACTGCCCCCAGTGCTCGAGGTGGGGCCGCACCAATATGGAGCAGAGCAGGACAACCCCTCCCTCTCCCTGCTGGTGATGTTATTCTTCAGGGACCCCAGCAAGGAAGCAGGGCAGTGCCACACACAGCGCACAGGGGGAACGCTGGCATCTCCACAAGCCCCAGCTCTCCATAAATGTGCTGAATTTCCAGCACAGCATTCCATGCCTCAGTTTCCCAACTGTAAACCAAGGCTTGGGCACGCTGGCAAGGGGAGTGAGGAACTGTCTGAAGGTCTGGCCAAAGCTAAGCCTGTTATGAAAATCACATCCTGGGAAGGTCTGCCCCAAAGCGAATCTGCTCTTGCTTTGGTTGGGGGCTCAAATTCTTTGCTGAAGCAGCTGGTTCTGCTGGAAATCTGAGTGTGTGAATTGCAAATTTTTGCAGGGAAACAGTCGCTCTGGAAATGGATAATGTGCACTCCCAGCCACGGATCAGAAATGATACCTCAGGCTTATCAGAGTAATCATAGCTCAGCAGCAGGGCTTAGGTTTTGAATACTGCAGACTACAAACATGTTTCAAACACAAGGAAGGAATGAACTGGAAGAAACTGCAGTCCAGAGCAAATTTCAGCTACCAGAGAAATTGCTGTTGTGAATTTTGCACCATCCCCAGGGCTGACAGACTGACAGAGCCCCGAATGGTCGATGCTGGCCGGGAAGAAAGAATCCATCCTGTATTTCTCCTCTGCATTTGGAACATCTGGTTTTCTCTTCCTGTTTTTGTCACCTGCCAGCTGAATTTTTGCAAGAAAAATGTTTAGTGGTTTACAAAAAGGCCACAAACCCCTGGAAATACATGGAGGAAAAATGCAGAGGCAAACATAGAATCACAGAATCATGGAATGGTTTGGGTTCGAAGGCACCTCAAAGCCCTTCCACTCCCTGCCATGGGCAGGGACACCTCCCACTGCATCAGGGGGCTCCAAGCCCCATCCAACCTGGCCTGGAACACCTCCAGGGATGGGGCAGCCACCACTGCTCTGGGCACCCTGGGCCAGGGCCAAATCACCCCCATAGGGGAACAATTTTTTTCTTAATATCTGATCTAAATCTTCCCTCTTCCGATTTCAGGCCATTCCCCCTCATCCTGTCACTCCAGGCCCTTGGAAAAAGCCCCTCCCCAGCTTTCCTGGAGCCCCTTTCAGCACTGGGAGCTGCTCTAAGGTCTCCCCAGAGCCTTCTCCTCTCCAGGCTGAACAACCCCAACTCTCCCAGCCTGTGCTCGTACAGGAGGTGCTCCAGCCCTCGGATCATCTTCATACATTCCTACCCCCACAGCGCTGGGGCACACAGAGCTCCAGTCCCTCCTTGTCACTCTGGCAGATGCTCCCCTACCTTGCCTTTCAATCCAGCACAGAGTTCAGCTGCCACTTTAATAAGAAACACGTTGTAACATGACACAGGGAGAGCGTTTCAGTAGAATTTGGAAGGTTTTTTTGTGATGGAGTTGAAGGAAAGAACAAATAAATTTTGACAGAGTGAGTTAGTCTTCCTCCAGACCAGTGGGAATTTCTTTCTGTTGGAAAATTGGCTTCTCCACTCCCACAGCTCATCGAAAATCATTCATTTTCAACCCAACGCATACCTGGCTTCCGTAGGGGTTTTTCCGTAATTTTTTGAAATAAGTCTGGGTTTCAACAAAAATTCAGCTGCAAATGTCACAGGAAATATTATAAAGGGCAGAGTGGGGAAGTATTTTGGGACTTGTTTTCCACAGAGGCCACAAAAAATACCAGCGTACTGTAATAGTTTGCCACACTCAAGTCTTCCCTGGCTCTCCAGCTGCTCCCTAGTGCAACTCCAAGTGCTCAGCATCCACCTCGGCACCGAGTGTGAGGGACTGGCCCCAGTTCAGCAAGATTTCAGCCACATGTGCCACCATTGTATTGATTTTTCCGGCTTGATAGTGTAGGTTAAATTCCCTTTTGAACAGAAATCTCTGTATTACCCATTTCTTTAGTCCCAGGCAAATCCCTTCTTCTCAAAGTCTCCAGATTCACGTTCTGCTGGGAAATTTTACTTGAATAAAGACTTTGAGTTTTGAGTCTGCAGCACCTTGGAGCATTCATTACCTCTGCAGGCCTCTAGAAAGGTCATCACTCCTCCCAGCACAGCATCAAGCCTCTCTGCAATGCTCTCTGAAGATGAGGAGCCCGAAAGAATCCCAGGGGTGGCAGCGAGCAGCGAGGGAGCTAAGCGGAGGTAGGAGCAACGGAGGATGTGCAGGGACCTGGCTCAAAGGCACAGCAGGGTTTATTGAAACTCCCAGAATGGTGGGGCTGGAAAGGTCCTGTGGGGCTCATCCAGTCCAATCCCCTGCTAAAGCAGGGGCACCTCCAGCAGTTGCACGTCCAGGCAGGAGCACGTCCAGGCAGGCTGGAATATCTCCAGAGAAGGAGACTCCACACCCTCCCTGGGCAGGCAGTTCCAGCGCTGGGTCAACCTCACAGAAAAGAAGTTTCTCCTCATCTTCAGTTGGAGCTTCCTGGGCTCCAGTTTGTGCCCATTGCCCCTTGTCCAGTCCATGGGCACCTTTGAGTCTGCCTCCCTCCTCCTGCCACCCACCCTTTAGGTATTGATAAGCATTGATAACATCCCCATAGATATTTATAAATATCCGTAAGACTGATAAGAAGAGACAGGAGAGAAGGAACGAGAGCTCGTGTGATGTTTCTGCGATTGCAGTTGAATACAGGCTGCATTTTCTGCAGGCAGTGGGCAGAGTGCTCTCTCCCTCACCTGTAGATGAGTTTCTCAGGGACTTGGTTTAGTAGGGGGACAGGTATGGCTGGACTCGGTGATCTCAGAGGTCTTTTTCGACCAAATGATTCTATGATTCACCTGAGCCCTGTGACCTTCCCAGCTCTTTCATTTCCCCCTGTTGACATTTGGCCCCTTGCACAGCTCGTCTGGCCGTTGCTTTCTGTGTGACACAGCAAGAACACCTGCACACAGCCAGGCTGAGCTTCCCCGAATGTCAGCAGCTCCTCAGCAAACTGTCAGCAGGACCAGTCATATTCTCTTATCTGCAGCCAACATGTCTATGTGCATATTTCCTTGTGTCCTTATCAATAGCTCCAAACTACATCATTAATGAGATCTGGAAGAACAGACCTGAAACATGTCAATACTTATCTTATTTTTCCAGCCATACGTTGTCTCATCCCCTTTCTGCCTCCAGAAGGATGATGTGCAAGACACTGCATGTTGTGTCCTACGCGATGAAAGGCTTGTCAGGCTCTAACCTAGCGCACTTTAAAAATTGTAGTGAATTAATTTCCTGGGGGTTGGCTCGGTGCCGTACAAGCCTGTCTAGAATGCAAAGCAGCCCTGAGTTTGCACGGAGAAATAAGAAATGTGGGCAGAAACTAATGATCAATTGAATTTCCTCTTAAATCAGATTGAAAAAATATTACACACGGCAGAGTAATCATTAGCTTGAGTGGTCAGGGAGAGCAGTGCAAGGAGCCAGCTTCCCACGCCTAAACCACACAGTTTCCTTTGGAAAGAAGTGGGTATAGTGAACACATCAAGTAGGGATTGATGTTAAAGTCAAAGGTTTGGCTCCTCTACCAGAGCCCAGGCTGCTTCCTCGTCCCAGATGCTGTACGTGTTGCTATAGAAATAATACAAAGTTCAACTGGAGCCTTGAATTGTTCACCTTTCCCCCTGCACTCAGACCTTTCAGGGTACGCTGCGATGAACTGGCATCACTCGTGAGACCCCACCTGGAGCCCTGTGTCCAGTTCTGGAAACCCCAATGTAAGAAGAGTATGGAACGGGTCCAGACAAGGCCACGGAGATGATCCGAGGGCTGGAGCCCCTCTGCTGTGAGGAGGCTGAGAGAGTTGGGGTTGTTCAGCCTGGAGAAGAGAAGGCTCTGGGGACACCTTAGAGCAGCCTCCAGTACTGAAAGGGGCTTCAGGAAAGCTGGGGAGGGGCTTTTTCCAAGGGCCTGGAGTGACAGGATGAGGGGAAATGGCTTTAAATTGGAAGGGGGAAGATTTAGATTGGACATCAGGGAGAAATTCTCCACGCTGAGGGTGGGGAGGCCCTGGCCCAGGTTGCCCAGAGCAGTGGTGGCTGCCCCATCCCTGGAGGTGTTCCAGGCCAGGTTGGATGGGGCTTGGAGCCCCCTGATGCAGTGGGAGGTGTCCCTGCCCATGGCAGGGGGTGGCACTGGATGGACTTCATGGTCCCTTCCAACTCAAACTACTCTATGATCCTTTGATTCAGTGATTCTATGAACTCACATCAGCCTTGCAGCCTCTGCCCTCCCCTCCAACCACCACTGTAGATGATTTTCTTCTTTCCCCCAGCTGGGCAACAAAAAATCTTGCCTTCCTCACCCCAGGAGGACGCTTTCCAGGAGCGCTGGTCTGCAGTATATAATAGGCGTTATTCAGCCCTGCTTAATGACATATTTAAGGTCCTATTATTATTATTTATTATTGGACCTCGCAAACATTCCCATGCAGAGCCGGTGCTTTATGTGCCTGGGATTAGGGGTGAGTACTCCCTTTCCAACGGTGCATGCAATCTACGTCTAAATCTCACTGAATATGAGCTATCGGACCTGAAAATTGCATTATAATGTGACAGCAAATTTAGATCATTTTTAATTCCCAGCATTTATCAGTTCCAATTTTTTCTCTCCTCTCCAGACCCACAGAATTGCACTCAGCGTTGGGAACCTTTGCTTAGCTTGCAGGAAGGGAAAAAATAGTAGTCCTGTTAAAAAAAAGAAGTCCAGAACTCCCAATAACCCTAAAACATGTGATACATTTCCTACATTACTTCAGGAGAATATGTAATGTAAGTAAGTTATGAGCCGAGGAGACTCTATTATCCCTTAGTGGGAAATGATTTCCAGCCAGCATTACTGTGGCTTTAGCTGCTGCAAGGAGGAAGGGATCCCAAAATCAGATGAATAAACCATTCCACACGACTCCGTGTGTGTGTGTGTGTGTGTCCTGTGAGCACGTGTTTGTGCACTGAGGAACGTGCAGCGTGGATTTGACAGTGGACCACAGCGCCTTGGGAAGCCGTATGAAGCCAAAGAGGGACTAAGCCTTACATGAACAGTGGGAATAATCTGAATTGTGATACTTGACAGTAAACAAGACATCAGAAGTCGGAGTAACTCCACATCTCAAAGCAGTTGTTGGTTATAAAGGATGAAGAAGTGAAAACCGGATTATTTCTCATCTTTGTGGATGATGCGACGTAGCCTCTCTGAGATGTGATAACGGTCTCAGTGGGTCTGAGGTGTAATCTAGTTCTTAGGTTCTCGAGGCAAAACTCCAGAAAGTTTGGCAAAATATGCTCTACCACCTTGTGAATTTTCTCACTGCATCATTCTCTAGTTGGGGAAGGTTGCTGCTTCCCTTAGATCCTGGGTACTTCCTTGGAGTCACAGCTAACAAGTATTCCATAGGACTTTACCCTCCACTTTGACTCTCATTATATGATAATGGAAGTTCTTTGTCTGTGCTTTGGGTCACTAAGCAGTTAATAAGCTTCTCCAAAATTTAATCAATGGTCAGCTGAAATGATCCTTTCTCATCCTCTTTGTTTTTTCCCTGGCTGGAAACAGAAGAAATGCTTGCTCATGTATTTTTTTTTTTAAATTGTTGCTCCAACTACAGCTTCGTCTTCTTGTTTATAAAACCATATCTCACACAGGCAGGAATACATGCATTATTAAAATGAACTATTCATTAGAATCATATTTAAAAGCTCAGCATTAAACTCATTAATTATGGGAGCTCCTGGGATATTTGATGTGGAAGAGAGATTTCCATGACCATGTGTCAGCTTGAGATTTCAATAAATCTGCCTGGACAAGGGGTAATGGTTTTGAGTTTAAAGAGGAGAGGTTTAAACTGGATCTTAGGAAGAAATTTTTTACCCTAAGGGTGGGGAGGCCCTGGCCCAGATTGTTGAGAGAGGTGCTGGATGCTCCATCCCTGGAAACATTCAGGGTGGGGCTGGATGGGGCTCTGAGCAACCTGGTTGAGTTGAAGATGTCCGTGTTTGTGGCAGAGGGGTTGGACTGGATGCCCTTCGTGGTCCCTTCCGACCCAAACCATTCTATCCTTGGATGACTCGGTGAGTCCCTGCTCTGGTGAAGGAATCCGGGTGATGTGTGCTCAGTGCCTTGGTTGCCTCGCTAAGCTTCCCAGAACGTTAGCGTTCACTTAATCCCAAACTTAGAAGAGTAGGTTTAGAATTGGGACTTTTTCTAAATCCCATAAAAACCAACTTGCAATTATTGAGTAGTGGCTTGGAGCCGTACAGAGAGCTGCAATGTAACACGGTGATTTCTTTTGTTATGAAGAATAAAATCAATCTCGGTTCAGAAAGAGGTGGCAGCTGAACACTGAATGAGCAATAGGAAAGGAAAACTGTGCAAAATGAGCATAATTACTGGATAGAAGACAGTGCGCTGTTTATTAAAACACAATATTGTTACCAATTCTGCACCTGAGAAGAGAGGACAAAGAGGATTTGATGCTGGGATTTCAAAAAAGAATCGACAAAAGTATTACTTCAAACAATTCATTTCCTTCTGTTATGAATAAGACAGTGGCTTAATATGCAACTTGATTTCCCTGGAGATAAAGGAAAAAAATAGTCTTAGAAACACTTCTGTTACTTTTAAGCTTTAAAATAATAATAATAATAAAAAAAGATCTTGTTCGGACTGCTTGTTGTTTTATGACTTCCCATCACAGTCAGAAAACATCTGTGCAGGCTCCAGCTGTAACACTTGCTCCTACGTTGAGTTGAACCTTGCCCTTCAGAAACTCAGCATCCATATTACACGTCTGGTTTTGCTTTAACTCCCCACTGCACAATTTAAAACCCAATTAATGGACTTCCCTGCAATGGGATCTATTGAATCCTCTAATTAAAAAATAAATTGGTATCTCAGGAGTTCCCTCTCAATCATTTGTCCTTGGTAGTGTTGGTTACCCTCACTCAGGCCAAAATTAAAAGAAAAAAGAGAGCAACAGGAAAAAAACAAACCTAATTATTGTAAGATAAATGCAGGCAGTTGGGAAATGCAAAAAGTCCAGCAGAACTTTTGTAAAAAGACACTAAAATAGCAAGAGGTCTATGATGTAGTGAGAGGATTGTCCTAAAGCTGCCTGAGGTGAGGGTGGTACGTCTGTCTTCCTGAGGTGTCTCAGCTCCACGTGAGTCTGGACCCAGACTGAAATGCAGGTAAGCCCTCAGTCACGACAGCTACTGGCTGCCTTAGCTCAGACACCAGGGCCAGATGTGTGACTCCCCTAGCCTACAGTTTAGGGACCCAAAAGTTATTCTCCACTGAGTCAAAATGGTGCTCAGCTCCTGTCTAGGTGTCTGCACGCTTCCAGCTGGGACAGAACGGATGAGAAGCTCAACAAGAGCCAGCAAGGTGCGCTCGCAGCCCAGAAACCAACCATGTCTCGGGCTGCTTCCAGAGCAGTGGGACTAGCAGGGGAGGGAGGGGATTCTGCCCCTCTGCTCCGCTCTGGGGAGACCCCACCTGGAGCCCTGGGTCCAGTTCTGGAATCCCCAGCACAGAAAAGTCCTAGAGCTATTGGAGCGAGTCCAGAGGAGGTCACGGAGATGATGTGAGGGCTGGAGCCCCTCTGCTGTGAGGAGGCTGAGAGAGTTGGGGTTGTTCAGCCTGGAGAGGAGAAGGCTCTGGGGAGACCTTAGAGCAGCCTCCAGTGCTGAAAGGGGCTCCAGGAAAGCTGGGGAGGGGCTCTGGATCAGGGAGTGCAGGCATGGGACGAGGGGGAACGGTTTTAAGCAGAAAGAGGGGAGATTTCTTAGGTAGAAATGTTTTGCTGTGAGGGTGGGGAGGCCCTGGCCCAGGTTGCCCAGAGCAGTGGTGGCTGCCCCATCCCTGGAGGTGTTCCAGGCCAGGTTGGATGGGGCTTGGAGCCCCCTGACCCAGTGGGAGGTGTCCCTGCCCATGGCAGGGGGTGGCACTGGGTGGGCTTTGAGGTCCCTTCCAACCCAAACCATTCCACAATTCTGTGATCCTATGCCTATCCTCGAGGCTCCACATTTCCTACAGTACATGGATGACCTTGTGGAAGGCTTGGCTGCTGCCGCCTCAGATGCACTCAGAGTTTAGCTCTTAGCACAGAGCAGATGCTGAGTGGAATGTCCACCCAGAGTGGCCGAAAGGCACCTGGGCTTGGACTTAACTGAGTTATTTCCCCTCTGGGCCTGCACTAGATTTAATTACAGTGGCAGTTTGTGGTGGTGTCCACTTTCGCCCCATCTATCAAGCCTGGCACTCCTACAGCAGCAAAATGAGAGCAGGTCACCAGAGGACACAGCAATAGCTCAGGGGAGAGAGACTGAGCTGGTGCAGGGCTTAGGTGATGCACCAGAACCAGGCACTTCCTCGCTTATTAGAGTTTCTTTGAAGGATGTCACACTTATCTTGCTGTAATCCTTTGCAAAGAACTTCTTTGCTTTGGGATTTTTGCTGAAATCTGTTAAGCTGGGCTTCCGTGTACTTTCCCGTGGTCAGGGCTGTTTGGAAACGCCGGAAGGAGAAGAAGGTATTTTGTGAGATGGGATGCAGACTGGATAACAGGACCGTTCAGTAGCTGCACCGGAGAGCATCAGCTGCTGTGTCAGCTTAAAGCACGGCTGTTCTCAAACCACCAGTGGGAGGGGAGGCAGCTTAATGCTCCTCCGAGAGGAGCGACTGCAGTCGCTGAGACAAAGCCTGATAGGAGATGGGGTCCCTGTTCACAGAACCACAGAATGCCAGGTTGGAAGGGACTCAGGGATCATCTGGTCCAACCTTTCAGGTGATCTGTAGTTTAGATGAGATGGCCCAGCACCCCGACAAGCTGAGCCTTAACAGTGTCCAGCATAGACGAATCCACCTCTTCCCTGGGGAGACCATTCCAGTGTTTCACTGTTCTCATGGGGAAACATTTTCTTCTGGAATCCAATCAAAATCTCCCCAGGAACAACTTATTCCATTACCTCTTGTCTTTTCCATGAGACTCCTCTTAAAAAAGGAGTCTCCATCCTCTTGATAGACACCCTTTACGTGCTGGCACATGGTAATAAGGTTTCCCCTAGGCACAGAGCTACTCCAGACCATAGCTAAGAAGAGAACCTGTGCTTCAGTGCCAGCTTCACCATCACCACCACAGGGTTTTTTTCATTCAGTCATGGCATATATTATGTTCAGGACTTTGTAAGACAGCTTGTTAGATGAGAGAGGCTGCTGAGCCCAGGCTCCTCTCTACAGACGCAATGTGGACATAGTTATTTATTTGAATCACATGAGCACTACAAGACATGGCATCATCCCCAAGCTTGTGACTCTAAGATCCCAATTCCTTTTCCAATGTTGTCTCAGTGACTTCAGTGCTGCCACTACTGATTTACGCCATTGTGAACTGAAAGAAGACTCCAGCCGAGACTCAATAAATATTCATGTCTCTGGAAAGACTGGGGACCAATTAACTCTTGAAAAGAAAATCTGTTTTGGAAACAAACCAAACAGCCTCTGGCTTTGAGAGGAATGGCTTTTTGAAAGGACCTCTTTCTTAATTTTTGCTTGAGCATCCAGGGAATCAGACAGAACTTCCGATAAAACACTCTCCAGAGTATTGGGCCCATCAATCGATTCAGCATTCACCATTCTAAGTGCTATTTAGACTTAATTAAATTGCACTGGTTTCTGAATAAGAGAGAATTGACTGTTCAATGTGCTTCCCTGATTCATTTATTTCTACAGTAATCAGGCAACAAACATATAGAGTGCTCATGCATTCCTTCTTCATTAGCAGAGTTACTGGGGATCTCCCTGTAACCTCCTGGGTCTTTCAGCAGTGGTAGTAAAGAAGCTAAAAGCAAATGCAAATGCAGAAATTCCTACCCGGCCAGGCTCAAGGGTGGTTCTGGGAGAGAGTCTGAATTTCACATTAGCAAGCATTTGTTGAGAAAGACTTTTTCCAGAGTGCTGTTTCTGAATAAATAACGCAGGTTCCTGGGAATTGTGCAGACCAGGAGCACCTGGTTATTATCGTGCGGTGCCTTGTGCCACTGAGAGAAGATACAGAGCATCAAATAGAGTGGGCTTTGTGCTGAAATCCTTTTTTGGTTAAAAAGGAAATAAAGGAAAAATCTTCTCTCTGGCCCAATAAGGAAATCAGAGAATCATGGAATGGTTTGGGTTGGAAGGGACCTTAAATATCATGCAGCTCCAGCCCCCTGCCATGGGCAGGGACACCTCGCACCAGACCAGGCTGATCAAGACCCCAAGGCTCTCAAGGCCTCAATAGGAAAGTCTTCGAGTGTATCTGCTGAGTCTGGGGTAGCACCATTCACTGGCACTCTCCAACCTCCCTCTGGTTGGACCAAAAC
Organism: Neomorphus geoffroyi; assembly: GCA_033558235.1. NCBI lineage: Eukaryota > Metazoa > Chordata > Aves > Cuculiformes > Neomorphidae > Neomorphus > Neomorphus geoffroyi. Next base: position 2,906,573 of record JAUMJM010000037.1, read on the forward strand.
CTGCAAAACACCCTCAAGGAAACCTCATGTCCCCAGCATCCCAAAACAGACGCTTATCCCACACAGTTCTGCAGTGCCAACACCTCTGACGGAACAATCAAAAGTCTTAACACCTCCAGGATCCGAATGGGAGAGAAGAAGCCACATAGGGTGGTCACTAGCCTGTAGACGACCTGGTGAGGTGGAAAATCCCAGATGGAGAAAGGTTTCTGAGCTTCTGAGTGCGTGGGAGAAATGAGAGCGGCTCTGGGATCCAGGTCCAGCTCTACCAGTAAGGACTGCACACACACTGCAAAATGTGATGGTTTTCCTTCGTCAGCTGAACCAGACTGAAAATGAAGGTTGCAGTCACACCTTTACTTCTAATCAATAGTCTGTAAACAGGACATAAGCCCTTTGGGGAAACTTCCTCTTATCTTGAGCTGTTCGTGCTCTTGGAAGCTGTACCTTCCTCAGGCCTACGATGAGGTCAACGCCAACCAGAACAGCTCTTTTTTTTTCTTCTTTTTATAGATAAGAGAGGGCCAAATGCATTCTAAAAAGGCTGCATCCTTCATTGTAGGAAAACTTGTTCACCCGTTGGAGTAAAACCAGCAGGGCAAGGGATGGGGTTCTCCCCCTCTTTTCTGCTTTTGTGAGACCTCACCTAGAGCCCTGCATTGAGTCCTTTGAGGTCCCTTCCAACCCAAAACATTCTACGATTCTATAAACTCTTGCAGAACGGTGTAGGAAGGGGAAAGAATTTTCTGCTGGATGATTTTTCGAGTGGAAAATACACATTTTGTGCAATCAACAATTCTCGTGGCAATTTCTCGGAGGAGTTTCAAGGAGACGTAAGTGTGGGGAAAGTTTCTGGGAAACAGGAGAAAATTGTTTCCAAGTTGGAAGGAGAAAAAAACAGACAAAAATACAGCATTTCAGTGGCTTAATTTTTAATGATCTCCTTCCTCAAGGACACATTAAAGACTTTTCTTCATGTGTTACAGAAACATGCTGAGTTAAACTCGTAGTCCAGACGAGTTTCCAAGACAAAATAAGAGGAGACACAAAGACATGTAAAAGGCTTGATTTGGAAAATGAAAGTCCAAATTTAGCTGTACCTGCTTGATTCCAACTGCGAAACTGCAATGAAAAGAAGAAAAAAGTAGCAAGCCAGGAGAGATCCATGGCTCTCGTCTGAAGCTTTGGCAGAAGCTCAGCCCCCAGGAGTCTTGTTGCTCCGCAGACGGAGATGTATTAGCTCCTCCAGAAATCAATCCTTCCTCCTTCATGTAGCCACTTCCAGTCAGACTCTACTCTTTGACTATGAATCAGATTTTAATCCCTGCACAAGGGCACTACGCGCAACGCTAATAATTCTTATTGTATAAAAAGTTTTTGTGCTGTGGTATTTCGCTGTTCTGCCAGGGAGTTTGCTTTTTGCACTTCTTCGCTCATTCTTGCAAAGCCAAAGAAAAGCCATTCAAACCAGAAGACTCTCCTGCCTTCCTGTGTGGGGGGAAATTCAGCATCGGTTAAGTGTGCAGCCCCCAAAGGAGGACAGGCTGAGAGAGCTGGGGTTGTTCAGCCTGGAGAGGAGAAGGCTCTGGGGAGACCTTAGAGCAGCTCCCAGTGCTGAAAGGGGCTCCAGGAAAGCTGGGGAGGGGCTCTGGATCAGGGAGTGCGGGGACAGGACGAGGGGAATGGTTTTAAACTGAGAGAGGAGATTGAGATGAGATCTTGGGCAGAAATGTTTTGCTGTGAGGGTGGGGAGGCCCTGGCCCAGGGTGCCCAGAGCAGTGGTGGCTGCCCCATCCCTGGAGGTGTTCCAGGCCAGGTTGGATGGGGCTTGGAGCCCCCTGATGCAGTGGGAGGTGTTGGGACATAATGATCTTTAAGTTCCCTTCTGACCCAAACCATTCTATGACTCTACACGTGTTGATGGCTTTTCTAGGCTGCAAATGGAGTGGTTTTAACTGCATATTGAAACACTAAGGAACCCGGTGCTGTGACTCGGAATCCAATTGCACAGCAAATTGGACTGTGGATTAAAATTGAGTCTTGATTTGGAAGCAGCAGCGATCTGAGCCGCACATTGCAGTTTTATCACAGACTCGTTGTAGGCTTGTTCTGCAGAGAGCAAGGGCCAGGGAGAACAGACCACCCAGAAGCTCTGAAAGGAAAAGCTAAGAAACATATTTCCCCATTAGAAAATAAACTTAAAACCGACTTCAAAACTGAACTAAAAATGAGGCAAACCTCTGCTCATTAAAAGTTTACCACTTCTAAAAAGTTCTGAAAAACAGAAATAAAAGGCCTTTGATCCATGCTTCCTGACAGCTGCCGTTTCCCCACGTTCAAATTAACGTGTGCTTCTCTGGATGCCGGACAAAAAAGACTGTTCTGAATCCCAGGAAAAGTGGTATTTTGGACCAGTGACTGTTGGCTGAGAAACACAGCTCTTGTGGTTTACTTTGATGGGACAGTTTGAACCCAAAAGCACGTGGGTTGTGGAGGAATGCACCACAGCAGGTGTGCAGAGCATCCCGCTCTCCAAGGACAAGGGAAAGCTCTCAGGTAGAGTTTTCCTTCACCAAGACTGTGCAGATTACGAAGGGGAAGCTTTCACAGGGACACAGTTTAGGAGGGAGATGGGTACGGTTGGACTTGATGATCTCAGGTCCCTTCCAATCTTATGGTTCTACGATTCTATGACCGATGGAGTGTGTTGGGATGAGAAGAAACCTCCCAAGGTGTGGAGGCCAAAACCACCCTGCAGTTATTTAGATCATTACATATAAATGTGGCTTTTAATTTCTGTTTAGCTTCACGCCATTGGGATTCAGGGACAGCAATAGTAAGGTTTCAGTTAAAGCAGGAATTAGGATCGGCTGAACTTCCCTGCTGCCCCGAAATAGCACAAAACCCCCCATAATTTTCCTTCTAAGATGTTAGGAGTAGAGATATGTCCTATTCCACATTCCTAACAGATTTGCTACCATGGGTACCAAATTTGATTAGTACTTCCTTAGTAGAATTAATTATGATTATTAACCATATTTCATAGTGGTATTTTCCCTGCTGTTATGTCACGTAGAGAAAATCAGTGTCTTATAAGATCTTTACAACAGAGTAAGACCCGCGTATTTCAACTCACTTCCAGTTTTCAAGCTGCTCTCATAGTCTTTTGGCAACTTATTTCCCCTCCCAGCAACAAATTGCCTTGTTCTACAAAGAAACGTCATACGATTTCCCTGAGAAATCTTCAGCAGTGACTTAAAAAATCTAGATTAAACTCTTCTAGCTTGATTTAATAACTTGAAACAATGGCGGCAGTACCACGTGTCCAGGAAGAGCTTTACAACAGTTGCTGAACATCTTTGGATTCAATCTCAAGATAACTTGACAGCCTGGGCAAGACAGTTTTAGACACACCCTGCATATTTTTTGTCATCCTGACATGATCTATCACTAAGGTCAAGAGGCAGATCTGTTGCCTGAATGAGGGAGATCATTTACCATGGTTTGTCACCCATTATAGGAATTTCATAGAATCATAGAATTATTAAGGTTGGAAAAGACCTCTAAGCTCATCCAGTCCAACCGTCAGCCCAACACCACCATGCCGACTAAACCATGTTCTAAAGTGCCAATCTACACGTTTTTATACCCTCCTCAGGGATAGAGACGCCACCACTGCTCTGAGCAGCCTCTTCCAACGCTTCACCCCTCTTTCAGTAAAGAAATTTTCTTCTAAATATCCAATTTAAATCTCTCCCGGTGCAACCTGAGACCATTTCCTCTCATCACCTGATCCTTGCCAGAAGAGGCCAGCACCCACCTTGCTACAACCTCCTTTCGGGGAGCTGTGGAGGGCGATGAGGTATCAGTGTTACCACATCTCATGACCCACCCTTTGTTGACATCCGTGGCAGTGTTTGTTTGCCAGCATCCTACTTCATGATTCACATGAAGAATCAAAGTGACAGTGTCCAAAGGGCTATAATGAGGAGCCTTTAATCCAGAGCTTACGCTCATTGGAGAAGAAACTTCAGGACCTGACATTATGCAAAATTGTACTAGTGAAATGTCCCGCAGGGAGCACTGACTTCTGCTTGATTCTCCTGGCATAAATTCTTCACTATCCCACTGTATCTCTATTGTCATTCTGCCCTCATTGCTGAGTCCAAGCACTCCTACACTGCTGCCTTCCACAACCCAACTAACATCTGTCTGCAAATGAACCGACATGCGGCCTCGAAGAGCTCTGCGTTGGTGAATACCAAATATCTCCGACTCTTCCCAGCTGGGAATATAGGTTAAAAAAAAACAAAAGGCATTGATTTTAACACAGGGTTTGAGCTCTTTAAAACTGGGAACATGTGGTGAGAATCTGAATCTGACCAGTGGGTTGGAGGTGGTGAAGTCACCGTTCCTGGAGGTGTTTAAGAGGAGATTGGATGAGGCACTCAGTGCCACGGTTTAGATGACGAGTAGGTGTTGGTGTTGGGTCATAGGCTGGACTCGATGATCTCAAAGGTCTTTTCCAACCTTGTGATGCTGTGATACCGTGGAGAGGGGTTTTCTGCGTCCATGCTATGGAAAACACAACCTAAAGGAGGTTCCACCTCTGGTGGAAGAGAATGGCCCTGACTCATCTCAGTTGACACACAGTACAGGGGGTTGGTTGGTTCCCTGTATGTAAAGCAGCTGCTTTACTCAGCTGGAAATGATGAAGTTTCCCAGTGCAGGGCATCCCCCAGCACTCTGGGGGCTGTGGGGAGCTCTGTAAACAGGACCTGCTGACAGGACAGCGGGGCTGAGAGCAGGCAGCGAGCTAGAGGCAGCGTGGCAACCCGACTGGCACCACCAGCACGAAATGAATTTTCCTAATGACATTTTTTTTGGCAGAAAATTGGGCTCATTATTAAATCTTGCTGGAGGGGGGGCAGTTTCTCAAGAAAAATAAAGTTTATTGTTTGTTGCAGAACAGTGCAATGCCAGGAATCACAAGCAGTGTGCGCAGCAGAACCAGAAGAGGGGATTCTGCCCCTCTGCTCTGCTCTTGTGAGACCCCACCTGCAGCCCTGCATTCAGTTCTGGAGTCTCAGCACAGGAAGGACCTGGAGCTGTTGGAGCAAGTCCAGAGAAGGCCACAAAGATGACCTGAGGGTTGGAGCACCTCTGATATCCCTCCTTTTGCTGCAGGGAGGTTCCCAGCCTGCATTGTGTTTGCCATCATGCAGCGAGACGAGAAAACCCCATGCTCTCTGTTATGGGAGGAGGTGACGTTGTACCATGGGAGATGCCAAGTGTGGAGGCTGAGGGACAAATGTGGCATCTTAGCTGTAATTTTTTCGTGGACTGAGGAAATAGCTTTAAGAGGAAACCATTGCATCAAATCTGTCTGGTCCCTGAAAGAGGACAGGAAAAAGAAGATAAACCTGGGCCCTCAATAACTCACTGCCCTGCAAGGTCTGGGTGGACCTTTGCTCTTCTTCTGTCATTCAGACACAGCTGAAGAGCAGACATGGGCCACCCTCCAGCATTCACCAATACCACCCTTCCTGGGTACCAGACCTGCTTACATGAGCTGAGCTCTACTCCAAATCCCCAGATAAAAGCCTGACAAGTGACCAGTTTCTCTAAAAGAGGGCAAAATAATCAGCACAGAGGTGGAGAAAGCTACCAGGCCGATTGCAGCAACATGACAAAGCCAATGCACACCGAGAGACTTGGTGATTGATGACGATAGCACCGTCATGAGGGTGAAGACTGTGAAATGACTGGGGCTGCTTCGTCATGTAAATCTCCCAGATATATTTTATCCAACGCCAGACCTGCTTTTGGCGGCATAACCAGGAGCAATTTGCCTGGTAGATAGCAAGGCCATCCAGTGAACATCTAGAATCCATCCGACAAAGAGATGAGTTCTAATTAATGCCGCTTCTCAAGAGTTCAGGCAACCCGGGTCTGGATGTAACCTTGTGCAAGGAGCACTTTCAGCTGCAGATGGGAGACAAAGGCTGCAACGCCAGGGAAAACGCATCAGAGTGGTGACCAGTAACTAGTGGTGTTCTGCAGGGACCCACCCTAGCGTGAGGGCTCTTCAACATCTTCATACCTGACCTGGATGCAGGACTTGCAGGTGTAACAACCAAATTTGCTGATGACACAACCATAGCGGGAGGTGTTGACACTCCTGAGGGCAGAGGGGTTTGGGCAGATGGGAAAGCTGGGCAATCACCAACCACGTGGGGTTTAACAAGGGCAAGAGCAGGGTTTTGCCCCTGGCACACGGCAACCCTGGATCCACAGCCTGGGGAGCGAGGCTGGAGAGCAGCCCTGCCCCAAGGGACCTGGGGGTGCTGGGCCATGGCAAGTTGGACACGAGCCAGCGGTGCCCTGGCAGCCAAGAGGGCAACCGTGTCCTGGGGGGCATCCAGCACCGCATCGCCAGCCGGGAGAGGGAGGGGATTGTCCCTCTGCCTGGCATTGGTGCAGCCCCACCTCGAGCACTGGGGGCAGTTTGGGCACCACAGGATAAAAAGGATCTGAAGCTACTGGAGAGCATCCAGAGGAGGGCACGGAGCTGGGGAAGGGCTGAGAGGGGAAGTGGGGGAGGAGAGGTTGAAGGCACTGGGTCTGTTCAGCCTGAAGGAGAGGAGATGGAGGGGGGACCTCATCGTGCTCTGCAACTTCCTCACACGGGAAGGAGGAGGAGCAGAGGCTGAGCTCTTCTCTCTGGTGACCAAGGACAGGACCCCAGGGAATGGCAGGAAGATGCCAGGGGAGGGTGAGGTTGGACATGAGGAAAGGTTCTTCCCCCAGAGGGTGGTGGAGCACTGGAACAGCTCCCAGGGAAGCAGGCACAGCCTGACAATATTCCAGAAGGGTTTGGCCAACACCCTCAGATCCATGGTGTGAATGTTGGGGTGTCCTGTGCAGGGACAGGAGTTGAACTCGATGTGGGTCTCTTCCACCTCAGGACATTCTGTGCTTCTATGACTCTATGATTTATTTTCATGCCTGCGATGCAGAATCTACACTATGGAGAGATCTTTAAGTGCGGAGTCAACCTGCCACAGGGCATTTTAAGAAACAGAATTAAAAGGGACTATTTGTGCAGAAGACAGTCTTTGGAAGGCTAATTAAAATATTGTTGGCCCCTGCTTAACTTGGTCAGCTTTCTTTTATGAGCTAATGAGATGCAAAGTATTGCTGCCTGTTTTCATTTTTAAGAGCATTCATTAATGTACCTTTCTGCACTGGATTAAGCCAAGTGCTCAGCAAGAGGCTAAATTGAATCTCAGTAATTGAAGACCAACAGGTTTTGGCTGCAATCCGATGTTGGAAATGAAATCATTAAAAAATGGAAAAAATAGGACGTCCATGTGTAAAAAGAAATGTTATGGCTTTGGTTCCATGAAAAAAAAAAACCAGAAACGTTTTGGGGCAAGCAGACATTTCCCTCAAGTTTTATCTAAAAGATCTAAGAAAAGTTTCATGAAAAAAATGTTTGGCCAGTGGTTTGCACTTTGGATGGAGAAATTCTCTGAGAAAAGCTTTTCTTTGTCTCTTATGTGTATTTTTCAGCTTTAGTTCTGAGGATAAATAATATCACACACTGCAGGAGTGGATGTTCACTGAGCAGAACAGTTAATTCTTAAGCTAAAAATACAACATATTAATATAAGCAGGTGATTTTGTTTGCTCTGCCAGTGGTTTCTAGGAAGTTGCTGATACTCCTCAAGCATTGCACTGCAATTTGAATTTGAAAGTGGGTACTGATTTGGTTTAGTAAGTAAATAGTTCCTAGAAGAGCAGAATGAAACCTGGTCTTCAAAGCTGTTTCTTCTGTGGTCTCTGTGGTGTCTACAAGGGAGTGAGCTTAGGGTATTTTTTTTCTTCCATGACTGAATAAACCAGCCCCTTTCCTTGAGTGTTGTTGCCACTAAACCGTAATAGTTTTGAGTTCTCATCATGAGGTCAAATTTTACAGAATTTGGCCATTGCGTTCAGAAATGAATGAAGAAATCTCCCTCTCTGGAGGTGTTCCAGGCAAGGTTGGATGGGGCTTGGAGCCCCCTGACCCAGTGGGAGGTGTCCCTGCCCATGGCAGGGGGTGGCACTGGATGGGCTTTGAGGTCCCTTCCAACCCAACCCATTCCATGATTCTATGACAAACAGCCACAGGTTACATTATGCAAACCGTGGTCTTTTGGAAACCAGACAAAACGACCCCTCACCAACATCCATTGACCACTGGAGAAAAATCATAAAAGAGTCAAAAAAAGCTCTTAATATTCAAGCTACCATCTGCAAAAGTCTGGGTCTTTGATGTTTGGTGGAAGTTGTATGTGTTAATATATGCACAGTATACATGTCCACGCCTCTGCTGTGCCACTTCTTGGCACAAACAAAGAGACTTTGCTCCTATTAGCAGCATCTTCTATCGTATTCTGAGCTTATGTTGCGGCTTTATCTGGGATTTTTTTCTTCATTATTTTCTCTAAAAGGCCAGAATCTGCAACTCGTAGCACAGATTTTTGCAATGATTCCAATTAATGACAAATAAAACCAGTGAGACAGATCACAACCAGCTCTGGAGGCTGCCTATTAAATTCTTTTCCTTGGAAACAAATGTCCATTAAAAAAAAAATGATAAAATTCTATATTTGTTGCTCAAAACCAGTGTTGCTCCACAAATATTTCTGTTTAAGCATAACTCTTGAACTGGGCACTCTGAGTTCTCTATATTCACGAGACAGTGTGTCTCCATAGTCATCTGCTGTTATTTTTCTCTCTTATTGTGTGGTCTCACCAGACTTCAAAATATATGGAAATCTGGATGTTATTGCACTAAAGGAACAAATACGGAAAGTCTAGAGACTGCCAGATATACAAGGGCAGAAATAAGGTTGTAGCAGGTCTTAAATTTTATTTCCATACCCTTAGACTGTTAATTTTTGTGTAAATCTAACCAAACTCTGAATTTCCTCTTAGCACAAATCATTCCTGCAGCATCATCCCAAAACATTTTTTCACTATTTTATTGCATTTCACATTCAACCTTACCTCCAATTCAATGATTTTATTCTTGTTTTGGGTGGGGATTGCGGGAGATTGTCAACCTAATTTTATTTCCAGCTAAAATAAATCTCATCTTGTGATTCAATGAAGCTTGTCTCGCACGGCAAAGCTCACATCGTGCAAAAACTGTCGACCTGAAAAACAACCAGCTGATGGCAAGGTTCCTGAAAAAGTGAGTGAAAAGATCCTGCAAAGGCAGCTTGGTAAAAGGTACCCCAGGAATCCAGGAATCAGCAAAGTATTTACAAATAATTTTTCTCCTTGTGCTGGAAATGTTAACTTGGATAAATAATTCATGCAGTGACTTCGATTTTCAGACCACTCGTGTAAGCTTAGCTAATTGCCCCCAGAGCACCTGTTTGCATTCAGCTTTCCTTATCTGCTTAATGAACCAGGAAACTGAGGCAGAGCTGTCAGGAGAGTTGAGTAAGACAGAGCTGAAGAGCTTCTTTATCTTTAGAGAGCCTTTTAGATAATAATTCCTTGTTAAGGATGTTTATTAGTTTCTTTTTGACATGCAACAGGTTGGATGGCGCTTCATAATCGTTGTTTGTATAACCCTTCCTGTTCCTCCTGCTCTTTGTGTGCATCAATAACGAGCCCTTCCGGGCAGAAGAGGCAATGGCAGTTGCATTTTTGGATGGAGAGACTCGTGGAATCAATGGAGTGGTTTGGGTTGGGAGAAACTTTGAAGCCCATCCAGTGCCACCCCCTGCCATGGGCAGGGACACCTCCCACTGGGTCAGGGGGCTCCAAGCCCCATCCAACCTGGCCTGGAACACCTCCAGGGATGGGGCAGCCACCACTGCTCTGGACAACCTGGGCCAGGGCCCCCCCACCCTCACAGCAAAACATTTCTTCCTAAGATCTTACCTAAATCTCCCATCTTTCAGTTTAAAACCATTCCCCCTCATCTTATCCCCGCACTCTCCCTGAACAAGAGCCCTTCCCCAGCTTTCCTGGAGCCCCTCCAGGTGCAGGCAGTGTCAGGGAGCAAAGGATCCCTTTGCCTCTTCCTTCAGGAGACGACACTGCTGGATATTCACAGCCCTATTCAGGCTGGAGGGGCAGTATTCATTTTTCTGATGAATCATATGTGATTTTCTCTGGCATGCTTCAGTTTACACGCATCTCAACTTCAGAGCTAGGGGAAATGCTGAAGACAGGTAATTTACATGCCCTAAATTACCAGTGGAATTGAAAATGGACTGGAAGTAGCTGCATATTTGTGCTTACTCCAGGAAAACTTTCTCAAAACCAGAAACATGCAACAAAGAGGAAAGGCTTGGGGCTGGAAGCCACCTGGGAGAGTCTCTTGCAGCCTTTGGTGCGCTGTCTCGCTGCTCTGGTGGAGATAAACAGCGTATGAGGGGGACTCAGGCTTGTTGTTTTGCACACAGGGTCAGCATGAGGCAAGAGAAGACCAGCGAGGAACAACACAGATGAAGCCTTGAAGGGAAAAGCCTACCCGGTGCTGTCTCTGTGCTTGCTGGCAGAATGCCTGTTCTGTGCAAGATGCATCATCACTTCCTCGGAGACAGAAGAAGCCCCTGTCAGCTATAAAACACCCCTCATCCTACAGCCTAAGTCGCTCAGCATTATGCAGAGCTGTGGTTTCAGCTCATGACTTACGTCTCCCCAGCTGAGGGGGAAGATCCATAATGGGGTCAATAGCAATTATCTCATCTTTCAGTTCTTTGTGGAGGAGTGGGTTGCAGGAGGAAGGGAGGGAACAAGCATATCCAAAGCCTAAATGCTCCTGGGAGGTGATTAACCCTCTGCAGCAGGGTGATGCAAGTGAGCCAAGACCCTGGCAGAGCCCTGTGCGAGGTCTTGGCCAAAGGATGCCACTCAGTCTGGTGCCTGGGGCTCAGCAAATCTAGAATCATAGAATCATAGAGTCCTAAAGTTGGAAGAAACCTCTGAGATCATCGAGTCCAGCCGTGCCTGTCTCCCCACTAAACCCTGTCCCTAAGGAACTCATCCACCCGTCTTTTAAACCCCTCCAGGGATGGGGACTCCACCCCCTCCCTGGGCAGCTGTGCCAATCCCTGACCACCCTTTCAGTGAAGAAATTCTTCCCAATGTCCAGTCTGAACCTCCCCTGGCGCAACTTGTGGCCATTTCCTCTCGTCCCATCGCTGTCACCTGCGAGAAGAGCCCAGCACCCACCCCGTCACAGCCTCCTTTCAGGCAGTTGTAGACAGGGATGAGGTCTCCCCTCAGCCTCCTCTTCTCCAGGATAAACAACCCCAAATCCCTCAGTCTCTCCTCACAGGACTTGCCCTCCAGCCCCTCACCAGCCTCGTTGCCCTTCTCTGGACGCGCTCCAGCCCCTCAAGGTTCTTCTTGGAGTGAGGGACCCAAAACCGAACCCAGGATTCGAGGTGCAGCCTCACCAGCGCTGGGCACAGGGGCACAGTCACCTCCCTGCTCCTGCTGGCCACGCTGGGTCTGACACAGGCCCAGATGCCATTGGCCCTCTTGGCCACCTGGGCCACTGCTGGCTCGTGTTCAGCTGCTTTTGACCAGCACCCCCAGGTCCTTCTCTGCCAGGCAGCTCTCCAGCTGCTCCTCCCCAAGCCTGGAGCTGCACGAGGTTGTTGTGACCCAAATGGAGGACTCTGCATTTGGCCTTGTTAAACCTAAAGTTGTCCTAATGTCCATGGAAGTGACTCTGCTTTGGCACTTGTGGGACACTTCCATTTGGGAAACCAGTCAGCTTTTCACCAAAGCCTTTCCAAAGGATGGCGAACAGGCTGCAACAGCCTGAGGTGGGCTGCAGATATGATCCATGCAGCTGGGGCTGGTTCACGTTGCCCCAGCTCTTTCTCATCTCGCAGCGAGTTGACACGAGCCAGGGAATTACAAACAAGGGCAATTAGTCAGACTGGCTGCCATTTACTCCTCATCCCCATTCTCCTGTGCACAAACCTCTCTGCCAAGAACAGCCGGGCTCGTGAAAGCAAATAAAAAGGAAGATGACATGAAATTCCTCTGATGGATTCTTCTCCCTTTCTCCAAATGCTACCCAAGTAATTTTTCAGCCATTGGAAGGACTCATGATGACAACGGCTGCTTTAAATCACCAGCACTAATGATTTCTAGCTTGAATGGGAAACTTGTAATTGTTGGCAAGGACGGATAGATTGCAAGGCACAAACTCTGCTGAGAATTATCCCAGTACAGAGCTCGGAAATGTCTTGCTTTTGGTGGAGTGCAGCAGTCATCAAAGCCTTTCAACGTAACTTTGTAGTTCAACTTTTCTTGCCTGACTGAGCAGGGAACTACTAAGCAGGTTAAGTGCTTTAAAGGCAGAAACAAGACTCCTGCCTACCTGCCTGCCTGCCTTTGTGTTGGCATCCAGTATTCACGGAGAGTGAAAGAGGAGCCGTTTCAATATCTGCCAGAGATCTTCAGTCTACTTGGGGAGATTTAATCCTGGCAGAAGTTTGTTGTTCTCCTCGGGGTATTTTCTGAGGTCCAATTTATTCCTTCAGCCATATGGTGATCGAGTATCACTCAGCGCCTGCAGTGCTTTCAAGAGCTTGGCTTTGTTCGGTGACTGGTTCTGGCCCGCTTTCCCTAAAATGTTCTCCCCAGCTGCTCAGCTGGATGCCTGCAGATGGTGTGACACCGGCTGGCTAATAAAGCCGTGTCATGGAATGTTCAGCCTTGAGAGGAGAAGGTTTAGGGGAGACCTTATCACCACGTACCAGAACATAAAGGGTGTCTGTGAAGAGGATGGAGACTCCCTTTCTCCATGGAGTCACATGGAAAAGACAAAGGGTGATGGGTATGAGTTGTTCCTGGGGAGATTCTGATTGGATTCCAGAAGAAAATGTTTCCCCATGAGAACAGTGAAACACTGGAATGGTCTCCCCAGGGAAGTGGTGGATTCGTCTATGCTGGACACTGTTAAGGCTCAGCTTGTCGGGGTGCTGGGCCATCTCATCTAAACTACAGATCACCTGAAAGGTTGGACCAGATGATCCAGGTCCCTTCCAACCTGGCATTCTGTGGTTCTACGTAACCATCTCCCTTGCTCAGGACAAGTACACAACCCTGGCACTGGCCTCTCAGAGCCCATCCTGCTGCTGCATTCATACAACACGCTTTCTCGCCAGCGATTTTGTGCTGCAGTGCTGCGTCGGTACAGAAAGGCACCGATTTGTACCACTGAATGTGACTTTGCTTCATCTTTCCTTGCCACTAAGGTATTTCCAAGCTTTTATCCTCAGCTCTGATTATTTCTCTAGCCGTTCCCGTTTCCGCAGTTGCTCGCTCTCGCTCCTGCTCTTCAGCTCAGCTGTCACTGCTGTCAGCCCATCTCCAATCTACACCCTTTTGCTTGTAGCAGAAACACTGCTCTGGAATCACAGAGCAAACAAGAACCCATTTTCCTCTGGGAGACCCATCCTTGCTGGCAGGAACTGCAGAACATCAGTCAGATGTCACCAAGCCAGGAAGAGGAGAGGAGAGGCTTTGCCTGCTACCACAGCATTTTCCCTCTGTTTATTTTTGGTTAAGGGCTCTGATCCCCTCGGGACTGCGTGGGACAGAGGTCCTAGGTCATATTTCCCTCCCCCACCATCTGCCTCTGTCGAAGGGACTGCTGAAGTTAAACCTGGCTCCCAACCCACACAGCATCCACTCGTAAGAACTAGGAGAGACCGGAACGTCTCACCAGGCTGCTCTCCTGTACATCAGATGCCCCTGTGCTCCTTTCCTGACTGTTCCCCTCTCCCTCCCCAGCTTTCCTGCTGTGTGCCCTCATATCCACATGCATCTCTGTCCCATCCCAGAAGTGTGCTCGATGGGAGCTGTGCGCAGTTTTTGTCTTCAGAGCACTGTACTCCAGGTCAAAGAATGACACAGGAAGGGAGCTGAACAACCCTTGAAAAGAGGATGAGAGAAAATTGGTAACAGGTCAGTCATGATGCTCTGCTGATCCACCAGAGGTCTGTAAAGTGTAGGCTGAGCACCCTCACTCCAAATTGTTTGTTGCTGCCTACTCTTGGAGACAGCATCCTAAATCAGCCAGCTTATTGCTCTGATCTGGTGTTTCCTCTGCTCCACAATGGTGAGAACGTCACAGTAAATGTCTGCACCTCAGCCCCTGTGCGATACAGACCTGCTAAATTACTGAACTCTGGCAAAGCACAGTGGAAACAGAGGGCTATAATACACAACTGGGGCTTGCTGGCTCTCAGCCTGCTCCCAAAATCACTCTAGAGGTCCATTTATATGTGTGTGTGTAAATACACTTCAGTGTGTTTGAGGGTGTGAATACATGGACACGGGACAGAAAATGTACAAGTGTATTGAATGATGCATCAGAAAAATGGGATAGTACACCATTTTTTTCTAAAATAACTAATAGCAGCAATAAAGCAAAGCCTCAAAGGGCTGTCATCCCATTTGTCAGGCTTGAGACAGATTTTCAAGCCTGTACCCAAAGCTCCTTTATTGCAGCCCACAAATAAATCACTGCCCAGCTTCATCCCCCCTTCTCTAACTCCCTCCCCAATTCTGCCTGTTCTGCCTGCCGGTGCTTTACTGTCCTGCACCCTAAATCTGCCTTTTCTGCTTCACCCAGCTGGGTTCAGTGCTTAGGAGCAGGATTTCTGGCCACATCTCCTCTATGAAAGGGGAAGTTGATTCCCATGCAGTTTTATCATGCAGTGAGCTTGCACTCTGCTCAAAAACCTGCTTACAAACACGGATCTGCAGCTGGATCTCATGCAAAGGGCTGGGAGCAGTCAGGGAACAGAGGTGGTGAGATAAAACGTGCTGCTGGAAGAAAAAGAAAGTCAATTTCTTCGATGTGCCAAAGTACAGGCACACCTGGAGAGATTCTGTAACCAACCTGAGTAAATAGGAGAGCTGGAAAGACCAGGACGGAACAGACAGGGGTGGAGGTTGGTTCAGCAGATCATAGAATCACAGCATGAGTTGGGTTGGAAGGGACCTCAAAGCCCATTCAGTGCCACCCCCTGCCATGGGCAGGGACACCTCCCACTGCATCAGGGGGCTCCAAGCCCCATCCAACCTGGCCTGGAACACCTCCAGGGATGGGGCAGCCACCACTGCTCTGGGCACCCTGGGCCAGGGCCTCCCCACCCTCACAGCAAAACATTTCTTCCTAAAATCTCATCTCAATCTCCCCTCTTTCAGCTGAAAACCATTCTTCCTCATCCTATCCCTGCACTCCCTCATCAAGAGCCCCTCCCCAGCTTTCCTGGAGCCCCTTTCAGTCCTGGAACGTGCTCTGATGTCTCCTTGGAGCCTTCTCTTCTCCAGGCTGAACAAGCCCAAGTCTCTCAGCCTGTCTTTGTATGGGAGGTGCTCCGGCCCTTGGATCATCTCCATGGCCTCCTCTGGACTCGCTCCAACAGGTCCCTGTTCTTCCTGTGCCGGGGATTCCAGAACTGGACCCAGGGCTCCAGGTGGGGTCTCCCCAGAGTGAAGCAGAGGGCAGAATCCCCTCCCTCCCCTGCTGGTCCCACTGCTTCAGATACAGCCCAGGGCACCGCTGGTTTCTGGGCTGCGAGCACACCTTGTTGGCTCACGTTGAGCTTCTCTTCCACCAGCAGAAAACAGAAATCCCTCCAAACTTAGAAAAACACCTAACAGGTGGGCATGCAAACCCTTATGCTGGTCTTATGTGTTTCACCCTCCTCAACCTGGAAGGCTGGGTCCCATGAGGACCACGTGCTACCATGCCTGCACAACTCGAAAGACCCTCAAAGGCCACCGAAGAAGGAGAGAAAGACCCAGGGACTCTCAAGCCATACGTGCAAAGGTAACAGGGCAGACCAGTAGCTGGAAGGATGGGAAATGGTGAAGTGCATAAATTAAGATTCTGCTCCTGCCCATTTTATAAAAGAATAATTACTGAACAATAAATAAAGCTGCAGCCACAGAAATTCAGGAGGAAATGTATCAGTAATGCATTAGTGTCACCAGATGGAGCCTGGGAGAGCGAGAAGGAAAAATGGACAGATGGTTCTCTCATGCACATCAAGTGCCCCCAGGCCGCCACATCAGCTGGGGAGATGGATGGGGGGCACCAGACAATTAGGAGAATTTAGTGACCTATTTAGAAGAGGCAACAATTTAAATGGCATTAACCCAGTGCTTGCTGCCCAGATTGATGGAGGATTCAAGGCAGAGGCCACGCTCCCTTACCCTTGGGTCACCTGCCCTCACCGTTCTGTCCAACAAATCAGCCACATGTGGTTGGTCCTAAAACTCCTGGCCAAGCTTTCTCGCTAGCAAAATATCCCTTCCCCAGAAAACATCAATTTGTTGAATCCAAAAATATCTGTGAAAAGGATCAATTTGATGAATCTCCTGCTGGAGGAATAAAAACGTTGAAAAACTATTGAAAGCCCATTTTATCATTTTCGACAAAACCAATATTTTTGGTTTGGAATAACTTCTGGCTTAGAAATGTAACTTAGTTTACACTACAAATGTTTTTTAAAGGTCAAATGGAAATAAACAGCTTGAAGACCCAATGTTTTGACTGGTTCAAGTTTTTCCTTCCTCAGAAAAAAAATATGAGAATTTTATTTCTTCTTCCAGTTCAAAGCAGGAAAATTATTTAAAGCTTCTTTCAAGATGAAAAGACTGTTCCCATGCAGCACAAATTCCACCTGAATTTTGTTTTAGGGTAAAGCAAAGCACAAATAAGAAAGGATAACAATCATTCAGAGGTGGTCTGCTGAGGAACGTGGTGTTGCAGGCCAGCTTTCGAGAGCCCTGCCTCATCAGAAGGACCAAATCCTTCATATCCCTTTCTCTGCAGCAAGAAATTTCAGTGTTGCTGAAGAAGAATCAAAGCTAAATAAATGCTCTCAACCAGTCTCCTAGAAGCTTTGAGCCCACACCCATGGGCAGTAAAGCTGATGAAGGACCTGGAGAACAGGCTTGACGAGAAGTGGCTCAGGCAATTGGAGTTCTTCAGTCTGGAGCAAATGAGGTTGATGGGACACCTCATCACTGTTTAAAGCTCCCTGAAAGGAGGTTGTAATGTGAGGGTTGTTCATCTCTTCTCCCAAGTAACAAGTGATAAGAAGAGAGGAAATGGCCTTAAATTGCTTCAGGGGAGGTTCAGACTGGCTACCAGGAAGAATTTCTTCACCAAAAGTGTTCTCAGGCGCTGGCAGAGGCTGCGCAGGGAGGTGATGGAGTCCCCATCCCTGGAGGGGTTGAAAAGATGGGCAGATGAGGTGCTCAGGGCTGGTTCAGCAGTGGGCAGACTCGACGATCCCAAAGGTCTTTTCTGACCAAGCAATTCTATGACTCTATGATTTTATGATTCTGTGAGATCACCCACTCAAGTCCAGCTCGTGCCTATGCCACCCCCATCGCCCATGGTTCTATAAATGCCAGTGGGGGGAGAAGCTCAGTGGCACCTCTGGGGAAAGCACATGCCCAGGGAACTGTACTCTGCTTCCTCTAAGTCCCCATCTTCCTGTGTGCAGGTGTATCCATGTCCCACATGGATGTCTACGTGTTTCCATAGGTGTTACTATCCTCAGGTCACAATTTTCATCCTTACACTTTTCCACAAGCCATGGGAGATGCAGGACTGAGTGATGCACAGGAAGGACTTGGAGGACTCAGTGTCACAGTAACATTTTCTCCGTGCCCAGGCTGCCATCCTTTCTCATGCTCTGAACTTCTTTGTTCTGAGTAAAGCATGGGCTTCTTCCATCCGAAGAGCATTGCCTGGGAGGCAACATTTTTATGAAGCACATTTGCCTTTTCCAAAGAACATTGCTACGGAGACACAGCCTCTCCGGAAGAATGTGTCAAGTAGTGCTGTCTGGAGAACAAGAATCTCTCCTATTTGTGAGGTGGTCAAAGGACAAGTGGGGCATTTCCCAAGCCCTCTTAACAAACTGCAATTTCCTCTCTGCAGCTGTAGACGTGTACCCTGAAGAGGCAGCTGAAAGACTCCAGTAAAAACACCTTCCATGACAAAAGTATATCTAAGACTTCCAAATTTCTGCTCAGTTTACCACAGCAATAGGAACAAGACACACAGTCACAACCTGAAGTTAGTGTCCCGCCAACACGGCCAGGAGCCTTCAGTGATGGAGGCATTCTCCTTCATGCAGTGAGGTCTTCCTAAGCAACGTCTTTCATTTCTTTTTCCTGCTTTCAATCAGTCCATTCTTCTGTAATTCTGTGAAAGAGGCACGTATTTTTTCCCCTCAAAAAGGGAGAATTCAGCCTGATCTCTGAGAGCACAGCCCCTTTAGGATCACAGACTCATGGAATGGTTTGTGTTGGAAGAGACCTCAAAGCCCATTCACTTCCAACCCTTGCCATGGGCAGGGACACCTCCCACTGCATCAGGGGGCTCCAAGCCCCATCCAACCTGGCCTGGAACACCTCCAGGGATGGGGCAGCCACCACTGCTCTGGGCACCCTGGGCCAGGGCCTCCCCACCCTCATCATCAAGAATTTCTTCCTAAATGTCTAAATCTCCCCCCTTCCAATTCAAAGCCATTCCCCCTCATCCTGTCACTCCAAGCCCTTGGAAAAAGCCCCTCCCCAACTTTCCTGGAGCCCCTTTCAGCACTGGGAGCTGCTCTAAGATCTTTCTGAGCCTTCTCTTCTCCAGACCGAACAACCCCAACTCTTCCAGCCTGGCCTCAGAGCAGAGGCGCTCCAGCGCTCAGACCATCTCCCTAGTCTCCTCTGGACTGATTCCAACAGTTCTAAATCTTATGTTCTAATTCTTATCTTGGAGATTCCAGAACTGGACACAAGACTTCAGGGGCCCAAAACTGAACCCAGGATTCGAGGTGTGGCCTCACCAATGAGAAAGGCTTGTTCTAATGGTGACACCAACTGTTTTCCTTCATATTTGCTGCCTTCTGCTGAAGATCATCTTGAAAGTCAGTGCTGTGTCCGGATTAAGCTGTGCATTGCACATCCACGATCAGTTGGTCATCTTCTACTTTACTCTTCTGGAGCAAAAATGCCTCAGACTGTGCAAAAAACCCTTCCACATGTGTGATATAGGAGGAGGTGGAATGTCTCTGCTTATGCTAGAGAAAGGCATCTCCCATGCCTCACTTTACCAACTCGGGAAACTTCCAGACTCCAGTGTGAGAGTCAGTTCACAGTATGAAACTGGGAACTTTGTGTTTGAAGATGACAGCAAGCTTTGGGCATGGTAAAACAGCCACTCCAGGAGAGCAGCTTTCCTCTGTAAAACCTGTGTCACCTCTGTCACTGATGAACGCAAGTTTAGCAGCTTCAACGAAAAGAATTAAATACAACATGAACAAATAAACCACTATTTTGAAAACCAATCCAGGACTTTTTTTTTTTTCCCCTTAAATAAGCACAAAAAATTCAGTTTTATTTGATTGCTATGAAACAACAAAGAAAGATCCTTGCCCAGACATACCCTGTTTGCTGCTGGGCTCCTCTGTTTTTGTAGAGAATCCAACTCATCCATTTGCTTGGAGAGAAATTCAATAGAGAAGAGACTTGTGATCAATACCTGAGCTCAAAAAGAATGAGGCCCAAAGCAGTGGGACTCCGAGCTTTGAGAAAGCCGGGAAAAACAGTTTGGAGCTGTAGTTATAGTTACCAGTTCTTTATACGATCAAGGTCTGTGAGTCTACGACCCAATTGTGGCAGGTGCTGTACAAAACACAGAAGAAAGATGAAAAGAAAGGCTTTGCACCAAGGCCAACAACGGGCTATGGAGATGGGAGAACAGTGTGAGAACAGCGTGGCAGAGCTGTTCAGCACAGCAGCAACTATTCCAGCTCATCAGGAACTGCTGTCAAGTTATCTAACAGATACCAGGAGAAGGATTTCAGGAAACGAGGGGTTTGGGGAGACTCTGAAGGATCTTGGGGTACTGAGGTTGGCCGTGCGGAGTTCCTATCATGTGTAAGGAAGGGCATGGGAGGCAGCACACACACTCCTGGATAAAAATCGAATGGGTGGGTCACTGGGCATTGTGGACAGGTCTCCAGAAGGCACTGAAGTTGCCTAAAGGGAATAAGAGATGATGGGAAATTTCCCCCGATAGGTCTTGTACGCATATAAAGCCAAGACAAGTAACGTGGGCTTGACACAAGGGGGGAGAAGCCAGCACGCTCATAGAATCATGGAATCATTAAGGTTGGAAAAGACCTCTAAGATCATCAAATTCAACCACCAGCTCAACACCACCTTGTCTACTAAAGTGTCTCCTGAAATGCCATCTCTACACGTTTTCTGAACACCTCAAGGGGTGGTGACTCTACCACTTCCCTGAGAAACCTGTTCCAATGCTTGACCACGCTTTCAGCAAAGAAATATTTTCTACCATCCCCTGGCACAGCTTGAGATCGTTTCCTTTTGTCCTATCACTTGTTACTTGGGCAAAGAGACCAACACCCTCCTCACCACAACCTCATTTCAAGGAGTTGTAGACAGTGATGAGGTCTCCCTGCAGCATCTTTCTCTCCAGGCTATACAGCTCCTGATCCCTCAGCTGCTCCTCATAAGACTTGTGCTCCAAATTCTCCACCGGCTTCATTGCTCTTCTCTGGGCGTGCTCCAGTATCTCAACGTCCTACTTGTACACGTACAGAGACTGGGGAGAAAAGTATCCAGGACAGCCCAGATGTGCAAAGCAAAGGCAAAACATCCATTGCTTCACTGCAGGCCCTCATTATCCAAGACAAGCATTGCCTCCACGATTACCCGAGAGACCATGTTTGATTGTTTCTTCCTTCGTCTAGCACAGGTTAGACTGGGCTTTGCGTTCATGTACCCAGCTCTCAAATGTGTTTGCAACAAGAAAGCAACCGCAGATGAAAGCCATGGGTTTAAAGCCAGAGCGCTCTCTGCTCTCAGCCTCCAACAGACACCTCTGCCTGAAGCCATCCTGCTGCAAAATACAGCTCTGGCATCAAGAGAAGTTTGCAGGAAAGTCTGCTTGAAGAAAGGAATTAAGACTCCTGAATAAACCTGGAGACAAGTTTTGCTGAAAGTTTGCACCCAAAAAGCAAAGGGCTAGAACGGAACAGGGCACTCTGTCTTCTCTCTATATCCACTCTCCCACTTGCCTTCCTTATACTGGCTTTATTTGTATATGGTTTTATTCAACTAGAGCTGAAAATCTATAGGGATGTCTGTCTTTCGGTACAAATTTATGAATACATAAATATCTCGGGCAATTTCTTTTAAAAAATTTAAGAAAATGCTCACTCTCTCCCTCCCAAAGCATTCAAGATCAGTACAGACAAAAAACAGAGCACAAGGGAAAATCTATACAGCCGTCAAAGACATCGCTTTGCTGATATACAGAGCAGAAGGCAATAAATAAATAAATTCTGGGTATACATAAGCAGGTTTTGTAGAAATATTGACAGCAGGATCTCAAGACGAACAAACAACGCGGCAATGCTTGCGAACGCCTGGCGGTGCGGTGGGTGAGCACGTGTCTGATACTGCCTTGGGGCAAGACAGAGGTGGTGGAGGGGGTGAGAGTGTGGGAGAATGTACTCCTGTGAGACAATGAAGTTCATGTCCTGAGGTCAGTGCTAACAGAACTGGAATGTAGATATCTGGTTCATAGACACATGAGGTCAGAAGGCATGAATCCCACTCTGACCATCTGCGGTTTTGCCATGAAGGCCTCCTTCCTCCTGTCTTTCTGGTATCTTCATCAGAAGACACTGGGCTTGGGTGGTTCTCTAACGTAGCCCTGCTTTCAGCAAGTCCTGGTGAGATGAACCTGGGAAGGCAGCAGTGCCTGAGGCTTGACCGAGAGCAGCCCAGGTGCTGCTGCCTGGGATGGAATCAGAAATGAGACAAACACAACCCGCCCCCAACACTTCAAGCCTGGAACAGTGACTGGAGGAACCTCCTTGCTTTCTGAAAGGCTCTTGATTTATTATCATTCCCTTGCTTTCTCTTGCTTCCAGGAGAATTCGCTCACACTCTTCAGAAAGGGAAATGCCTTGTGTTAAATCACATGGAAATTCTCTCTCTGCTGCCTTTAATGTTTATCTGCAACATCAGAATCACTGAATTTCTTGCTTTCTGCAGCGATTTCCAAGAGACTGAAAAGACTTCACACAGGGAACGGGAACCTTTGCTAAGATGGAGAGAGTGAGTGGAGTTTGTAGGCGAGGAGAAGGGGTGGCTCCACTCCCCTTTGGATCCGTTTTCCCTGGGCTGCGTTCAGTGCCACTGTTCAGTGCAAGGGAGAGAAGCCCAGCTCTGTTGTCATCCCAACTGCGTGCTGTCACCCTGGGGCTCCCCCCGATGAGTGCAGTGCCAGTTTCGTTGATACTACTTGAAAAGCAAACTCTTGTGGGTATTGGAGCACATTTAAAATGGATTTCAAGGCATGGTCCCTAAAGGAGTCTACAAACCCCACTAAACACATTGAAAAGAGCCTTCAGAAAATGCCTGTGCTCCTACTCCAGGTGCACCTTCTCTATTGCTGCTTTCCTCTGCCAGCAGACTTGACCTGAAATGGTAAACAAGCTCCTTTGGACACAGCATTTTACAGCTCTGTGCTTCAGTGTCTGCATTTGTGCAACTGGGTCTAAAACTACAGGCGTGACCAATTCCTATCTTTCGTTTCTTCCTTTCCCTAATATTAAATAGCAATCAAGATCCTGCAGGGAGCTTTGTGCAATATCACACTGATAAATATTCTCCTGTTCCTTCTATTTTTCTTCGTCTTGATTGCTGTTCTTCTTGCTGGTTGTATTTGCATGAAAATAAGGACTTTATTGCCGATGTCCCTGGCGCGCTATTGTATTTAGAAGCTACAAAAATTATCAAAACTGCAGGTGATGAAAAAGACACTGGAACAGATGTCCATAGTAATTAAAAATGTGGGAATATATTAATCTGTTAAATATAGTGCAATGGGCAGCACTGTTTAAAAACAGAACCTTGCTTATGAGGTGCTTTAAGCCCCCTGATCCAGTGGGAGGTGTCCCTGCCCATGGCAAAGGAAAGGAACTGGATGGGCTTTGAGGTCCCTTCCAACCCAACCCATTCTCTGACTCCATGATCATATGACTCATAAAGCTGTAGTTCCTCAGGGAAGGCAAACCAGTCTGGCTTTAAGGTGGCAGAGCTAGATCCTCTAATTTCAGATCCCTCTATGCCATGTCAAGTTCTCAGGAGCCCATTAGCCATTACTGATTCAGCATGGGAAGTTCAGCTTGGAGAAGAGGAGACTGATCAAAGATCTCATCACAGTTTGCAGCTTCCTCACATGGGGAGGAGGAGGAGCAGGCGCTGAGCTCTTCGCTCTGGTGACCAAGGACAGGACACCAGGGAATGGCAGGAAGATGCCAGGGGAGGGTTAGGTTGGACATCAGGAAAAGGTTCTTCCCCCAGAGGGTGGTGGAGCCCTGGAACAGCTCCCAGGGAAGCAGGCACAGCCTGACAATATTCCAGAAGGGTTTGGCCAAGGCCCTCAGCCCCATGGTGTGAATGTTAGGGTGTCCTGTGCAGGGACAGGAGTTGGACTCGATGGTCCTTGTGGGTCCCTTCCAACTCAAGACACCCTTTGATTCTGTGATTCTGTGAGTGCTGTGTGTGAGAGTTTCTTTTTCAAGCACCATGAACTCAGTCCAGCTCCAGCTCCACCGCTTTGCCCCCCCTCCCTCTGTTCACCACCAGCCTCCAGCTTCACCCATCTATTCTCACTGCAAGACCCTCCATTGCAGCTCCCTGTGTGCACTCTTTTCATGTTGGCTTATTGTACCCTTCTGCCAAGCTCCAGGCTCAGAAGTCTCAGCTGTTAAGTCCTGATGCCTAAAATCAAAGGGCTTGTGATCCTGCCTGTAAAACACGTGTGTCTGTGCATACAAATACTGTGCCTAGGTAGTACAAGACCGTGATTGCCTGAGCCCTTAGGCAGAGCCGCATGTGATTAATGACTCTCTCCTCTTCTCCTCCTCTGCTAGTGATGGGCATATTGGAAATGCCTTGATCAATATAGATTACAGAGATCAAGTCTTCATCTCCTTTCAAATCTGAATTATAATGTGTTTCCCCTACTTTTGTTGAGCCTCCAATGCCTGCCTTTTTCATTCTGCTTTAATTATTTATCTCGCTAACATCGTTAGCTCCCAAGTATGTTTTGGATGGTTTTTGTGTTGCAAGACACAGACCAAACTAGAACTGATTTTGGATGCTACTTCTTCACTTGGAATATAACTGTAAACAAGTTATATAGTCTAAAATATACAGAATTTGACTCTAATCTTCTTTATGTAGACACAGCTCTTCTTCATTATTGGCAGATTTGGTGGAAAAGGAATTGGCCTATGGAACTGTTGTCCCACTTCTCCACTTGAGGTCTTTTTTATGCTCTACTTTTGAGACAAATCTGAGAGAGGCATTGGGTACAGGACTTATTAGCACTAATTGCCTCCCAGGGTAAAATCAAACATCCAGATCACTAAAATGTCCTGCTCTGTTTTCATAATAGCCATTTAATTCGATGGGCAGAAGCGCAAGGAACTTTCCCAGGGAAAGGTAATACATGTAAATTGAAAATGTAATGGGATATTGGGAAACATTATACCCAGCAGGTCTGCCAGATGTGATTAAACTCAGCTCCTTTACAAAAGGATAATAGTTCTCATTGTAGAGCAGCAAAATAAACCCCTCAATTGTTCTTACGGTAACACAAAACCAACCCTATATGATGGTAGAATCCAAATCAAAATTACCGTTTACTTTTCTTGTTCCTAGTGCAAGAAGATTGAAGGCATGGATGCAATGTGATTGCTCTTGGTTTCCAGTGATCCATCTTGATTGAAAGCCTGATTTTTCTTTGCTGCTTGTTTTTTGTCCCTGATATCTGAGAACCATGATCTGAAACCAGTTACACTGACTCCACTCAGAAAAGACCTGGGCAAGTGCTGGATTGAGGTTATGCTGGTTCTGGATCACCGTAGAGTTAGAAAATGCTAATAAACTCTACGAAGAGAGAGGTGTAATTTGTTTTACACGGCTCCTCTGTGTCAGCATCTTCTGAAAGCGGGAGCAAAGACCCAATATATCACAGCTAGATATCTTGCCCCAGTGAACAATTTAGCGGCAATGCCAGCTTAAGCATAAGAGCAAAATCGAAACGTATTTGCTGCTGAAATGGTAAGCTGATAGTTTCTTTCTACTCAAGGATGGCAGTCTAGACCTCGTCTCAGAGGTCCCTGCAAGAAGCTGCCTTGGGAAACAGAACTTAGAGCCAGAAGACAGAGCAGAGATGGAGCTCAGAAGACAACAAACTCATGCTGTGAAGCAATTGCTTTCAAGAGAAAGACCAAGGTTGGTAGGGCACCATAGAAAGCTGCAACTTTGAGTAGGAAACCCCAACCAACGTTGCAGCTGTGGAGCCACACCGGGAACTGAGCTGCGGGGTGGGCAGAGAGCAGGAGGGAACAGCAAGGAATCCAAGCTGAACAGAGGCAAAATGCACACCTGTAGGCTGCAGGGGGAAAGAAGTTTGCCAAAGGAGGTGTTCAAATACCAGCTGAAGCACGGTGTTCAGATGATCACAGAGCTGTCACAGTGTACAGCCTCCCTGGGAAGAGACATTCATAGCTCTCCGAGGGAGTGGGAAAGCATCTGATTAGTTATTTCTTCCATCTCTCCCTATTCCCTATTAGATGTAGCTCACTATTATCAGATTTTACACTATGGACACCTGTATTCGATGCTGTTGTCTCCAGTCCTGCCGCTGCTGAAACCAATATTTCCCACTTGGCTGTTTTTAAACCTTCCACTAAGCACAACACACTAAATAATAACACCAGGAACATCACCAGAAGAATCTCAGTGCCCCTGTGGGCCAGTTTCCTCCTGGTTTGTTTCCTTTGCACAGTATGGTTGGGGCAATCAAACAATTTGGGGTTTGCTAATGACCCAACCCAATCTCCCTACCAATGCTGCAGGAATAAAATATCATGTTCTCCTGAATCCGGCTAAATCTCCTTTGTTACTTGGCTTTAGCCACCACCTTCCAGGCTGGGTTCAAAACCAGAGGCAGAGGAACATTGGTCTGAGATTCTGAACATTTTCTGTCTGTGTGTTTGTGTCTTATTTACAGCAGAAAACTCAGCATAGGCATCCAGCTTTGCAAGTTCTCACTGTTCTATAAGCAGTACAGCAATATTAAAGCCTCGGTTCTCTTCAGCCCTGGGAAATTCTCAGGTAGCATTAAACAAACAAGAAGTTTGAATCTTGCAGCTTCCGGGGAAAGCTCTGAAATATAGCCTAAATGAGGCATTAGGGCCCATAAAGCTGGAAGCAAAGGACAAAAGAAACACTAAAATATCATTAAAACAAAAAAATCTCATTATTCTTGCCAATACATCTTAGATATAGAGGGCAGATTTAGATGAGACATTGTTGACGCTGAGGGTGGGGAGGCCTTGGCCCAGGGTGCCCAGAGCAGTGGTGGCTGCCCCATCCCTGGAGGTGTTCCAGGCCAGGCTGGATGGGGCTTGGAGCCCCCTGGTGCAGTGGGAGGTGTCTCTGCCCATGGCAGGGGGTGGCACTGGGTGGGCTTTGAGGTGCCTTCCAACCCAACCCATTCCATGATTCTACCGGAAGCTCCAGCTGGACAACCCCTGAAAAAGATCAGTCCTGGAAGATGGTCTGAAACCCACTTTTAGCAGATGCTTTGAAGAAGCCCAAGCCGCTCTACAGAACTTCCATCTTTTCCTGATCCCTGCAGGATCCCAGTACCTCCAGCAGTGTATTAAACAGTGGGATTACCATTTATCATGTGACATTTTTCCCATAGCTGGAGGGAAAAGCAGAATCTGACAGAAAATGCCCTTTTGTTAAGTGTTTTTCCTCTTCTCAATATGGAGCAGCATCGCTTGCACTTTGACCAGTTGCTGGTAGAGCTTCACAACGGTCCTCAGCTGGTTGAGGCCAGAGGTATATTTATATAGCTTATAAGGAAGGATTTGGGGAGCAGCTGGGAGAACAGCATGGTACCTGATATGTCCATCTCCGTCTCCCGCGCACACCCTGGCAAACACCCTGTGGACCGCTGGCACGATGGTTGAGGACAACCTGGCCAGCAGCATTTGCTGAGTGCCATGTGCTCCTGGTGGTGTCTCCACCTGTATCCCTACCCATGGTTGCAGCTGTAACCTGGCCAGGCAGCCAATCTGTTTCTGGTTCTACTGGAAGCTCAGAAAAAACCCACCTAAAATATGTTGACTGACACCATTTTTGGACTCCATGTGTTTAGGAGCATCACGCTCAGGCCTGGAGCTTCCCTGGCCAAGCTTCCTGGTGCAGTAGAAGCAAAGGGATATTTTTTGGGAAACCTTTTATTTCTTATTCAGTCCAGAGTGACAGCGGGCAACCAGGGAGAAGTGCACGTGTTCAGTGCCCTAAAGCCATCGCTTTGTTACTCCAGGCACAAGTAAAGTTCTCCGGAGAAGGAAATAGTGACTAAAGGTCGAAGTTCACCTTCCGGCTCTGTTGGTTTGTTCTCTTTTTAAAGGAGGGCTCCTGGGAGAACTAATATCCTTTATTAGACCAGCAACCCTCTTTCCAGCCCTTCCTTGGACAATGGGGCTGATGCTGTGCTACTGCTTCCCCCCCTGCCCTCTTTCTAATGTGGCTTCAAGAGCAAAAATGCCTGAACACAGAAGAAAAGAGGAAACAAGATAAAGTGTATAATCCCACTTCAAAGGCTCTTTTAGCTGAGTCGCAGCTGATGGGAACAGCAGTCTGAAAGGCTGCATTTTAACTCTTTGTAGGGTGCACCATACCCTGTCTGTGTGCCTGGCAGCCAGGGTGGAGGGAGTAGAGCTGCATTGGGGTATTTACGTCCAAAGTCTTTTTGTGAAGCAGCCATGCTCATTGAATTCTGTCTTCTTTTTTTGACTGCACGTTAATGATAAAATCTCCAATGCCCTTAACCGCAGCGGCATCCTCTCTCTGGCCAATCACCTCCATGATGATGTGGGTCCAACCAAAGCATCATCCCTCCTGAGACCCCACCTGGAGCCCTCTGTCCAGTTCTGGAATCCCCAATGTAAGAAGGACAAGGAGCAGGTCCAGAGGAGGCTACAAAGATGATCCAAGGGCTGGAGCACCTCTGCTATAAGGACAGGCTGGGAGAGTTGGGGTTGTTCAGTCTGGAGAAGAGAAGGATCCAGGGAGACCTCAGAGCAGGTTTCCAGTACCTGAAGGGCCACAACAAAGTTGAGGAGGGAGTTTTTACAAGGGCATGGAGTGAAACAATGAGGGGGAACAGCTTTAAATTGGAAGGGGAAAGATATAGATTAGACTTTAAGAAGAAATTCTTCATGATGGGCGTGGTCAAGCACTGGCCCAGGTTGCCCAGGTAGGTTGTGGCTGCCCCATGCCTGGAGGTATTCAAGGCCAGGTTGGATGGGGCTTGGAGCCCCCTGATCCAGTGGGAGGTGTCCCTGTCCATGGCAGGGGGTGGGACTGGATGAGCTTTGAGGTCCATTCCAATCCAAATCATTCTGGGTTTCTATGATCATCTGTTACTTCAAAGCTGACAACCAGAGGAATCAATGTCAGCCTCACAGGGAAGGTGTGAGATGGGGCAGGTCAGGGCCCTGGGCCTGGATCTGATTCACACCTCCCTTTAGTTTAATTTAATTTAATTTAATTTCCCCAGTTTCTTCTAAACCGGGAATAGTGTCACATTTGGCTCTGGGAGACACAAGAGGATGAAGTTCTGTAGGAATTAACAGCATTTCCAAATATGATGTTGCTCAAAGCTTTTGAAGAGATGTATGAAAAGATTTGCATTTCAGTTTCTGACTAACATAAGAAAACACGTGTCGGCCGGAATTATGCTTCCACCATGCTTTCATTTATGCTGTACATAAAATACACGGTGCTTTCTGAAGAAGAACAGTAGCCAAAGTAGGAGGTTAGGCCCAATGACCTTGAGGTTCCCAAGGAAACTGGTCAAACCCCATCAAAATGGGGTTTTTTTGCGCACAAGTGGGGCTGGTTTATGTTAACAATAAAGTTCACAAAATGTGAGTTGTGCCCAAGCAAAGGGTTTTTTTCTGAAAATGAAAAGCCATTTCTTGGCTGAAAAGTAGTGGTTCTGGGCCAAAAAGCTGTTGAATTTTTGATGATGAATCAATATTTTTGGTGAATAAACCATAACACAAAAAAAGCCAATGATAAGAAAACTCCATCTCCCCTTCATAGAAAAGGTGGGAGGTAGAAAGAACAGGTGGGGAAAAGAAACCCCCAAAACCCCCAAATATCCTCAAATTCAAGATAATTGATTTCTGTGGGGAACTAATTTACCAGAATGCAGCGTTATAAACCAATCTGGACAAAGGCAGGAATAGAGCAGTGAGGCAAAGCACAGAGCCTCAGAGCAGCCTCCAGTACTGAAAGGGCCTCCAGGAAATCTGGGGAGGGGCTCTTCATCAGGGAGTGCAGGGATGGGATGAGGGGGAACGGTTTTCAGCTGCAGGAAGGGAGATTGAGATGAGATCTTAGGAAGAAATGTTTTGCTGTGAGGGTGGGGAGGCCCTGGCCCAGGGTGCCCAGAGCAGGGGTGGCTGCCCCATCCCTGGAGGTGTTGAAGGTCAGGTTGGATGGGGCTTGGAGCCCCCTGATGCAGTGGGAGGTGTCTCTGCCCATGGCAGGGGGTTGTAACTGGGTGGCCTTTGAGGTCCCTTCCAACCCAAACCAGTCTATAAAGGCAAAATAGCCTAAAGTAAATTTTACTGAGTGTGGTGAGAACTAATTCTCCAGCCTCGCTGCGCAGGACTGCACCGGCACCAGGCAGGAGCCACGATACAGAAGGTAAATTACTAATAAATGGCAACTGAATGGGTATCAGGAAGACAGTCAAGGCTGCCTGCTATTATTTATCACTTGTATCGCAGCACCACCTACGTGTCCCTGACACAGAGCACAGCTCCCTGGCATCGGGCACTGAAGAAATACAACACACAAAAGGTGTTTGGGGTGTGTTGCTGTTCAATAGTAAAATATTTAAGGTCAAATATATGCTGAGGGCTTGGCTGAACTGCTGAACCTGAGCATCATGCTATTGGAAATGGCCTGGACCCCTCTGAACTTCCAACATCCACGCAGGCCTCCCCTGGGTCATGACTGACTGCCTTGTGCAGGTATCTCGATCTCAAAGGGCACTGTCTGGGCAACTCAATCGAGCCCTAGGTTATCTTGGGTTGTGGTATTATCTTAGGCAGCAGACATGCCTCTTGGCTTGTACACGTGGTCAACATACGTTTGGGTGTCTTCAGGTGCTGAACCCAACAAGTTTCTAAAAGGAAACACAAAAGCAGATGCATGAAAGTTCAATTCTTCTCATCCAGAGTTGGGAATGGGATTATCAGAATAAATATCCAATAGGCACACACACACATGGAGGAGTGCATTTCATCTCTTTCTAAAAACGACACCTATATTCAGACAAATGGATTGTGTTCTCTCATCCTTTCCCTGAATTCAGTGACCAACAGGGAACTGAGGGCAACTCGTTCATTTGGAGACGTGCTGGAGGTATGTTCAGTCCTTGAGATGAAGCCCATCCTTTGCAAATTCAGACAGAAGGATGGAAAGAATCGAAGCCACAATGGAATCGTCTTTGTCAGCTTAGTGTAAGCAGTCTTACCCTTCGCGTTTCTTTTCATTCACATTTTCTAACTGTCCTGGTAAAGATAAGCTTTTTTAGAAAGGAACTGGACAAATATATCAATCTAAAAGATATGGATTGATCGATTAAAAAGAAAAGAGAAAGAGTCAGTTCAGTCAATTCCTCATAAAGAAAAAGAGGAAACTTTGAAAGTTAAGTATTAGCCCGATCATGACGTTCTAAGCCTCATGCTGGAGAGGCTATTAATTTTAATTCAATTGCTTCAGTGCTGGGTAGCAGCCAGTGCTTTAATGGATTTTGAAGACAAAGTGGCTGCTATTTTGTGTAAGCAATGCTGGCGATGCAAATTGTGGTTAACCAAGATGCTGGAAACCTCGAAGGATGGTTTTACCCTTACAGGGATTTTTAATCTTAAAGAAGGTGTTTAGAAGGTAGAAGCAATAGAACTCAACTGAGCTTTAAAAGAACAGCAGTAAAGCAAAGGTAGTCATGAAAGAAGAAGGGAGAAGGAGAGGAACGTTGTTTAACAGCATGAACATCAGGGCAGAGAAGCAAAGATGCCTCTGCCTGTATGGAGAACTGTTCGGATAGAGTTCTTTCAACTCACTGATTTTCCCATTCAGGGAAAGAAGCACAACTATCTTCCAAGGTCATCCTGCTTCTGGCGTATCACGGAGCACTGCATCCTCTGAACAGCCTTGGAAACTGGTTGGGGAATGGCTTGGAGGCATTGAGCAGACGGATGCATCTTCAGCCCCATCTCCATGTGCCCAAGGCTGGGAGAGGTCAAAGAACACCCTGAAAGTTGAACATAGTCAGATATTTCCCATTAGTGAGGAGAAACCTGTAGCCAAGAGTATGGAGAAAGCACTGATCCTGTTCTTCTCTAAAAACATATTTGGATGTGGATAAGGCATCTACCACTGCTTCATAACAGTCGTTCTTCCATTCTTTGGAAAGCAAAGCCCTTAAAGGGCAAGGATGGAACAAACTGTGCTCCAAGGGCAAGTAATATTAAATATGAGCCAGATTGTGGCTCAAACTTGAAGTCTCTATCCATGCCTGGAAAACATTCAGCTTTAGCTAATGAGTTGTTTTCACGACATTAGAAACAAAGGCAAACAACGGCCTCAAGCTACAGCTTGTGGTGAGGCATTTTACATCTGCACTCTCAGACTACGATAGATCTGAGATCACTCTAAACTTTAAAGCATTAGTCCCGAAGTTAAGTTTTTTCTTCGTACAGCCTGCCAGTTTAAAGCTTTTTTACAGTTTTTGCTTGCTCTTCAGTTGTGCTCTGAGGTTTTTTTATATTACTTGAGATTACTTATTAAATTCTTTGTGTGAGCGAAATTCCAACTAGAACTGAACTGTGATTCTCTGACTGCAGGGTATTGTGCTTGGTTATAAACCGTAAAAGGAGGCACACTGAATAAATGGCTGCGTTTCTGAAATCTGAAGAAAGCGAAGGAGGAACTCTGGGCAGAGCAGACCTATGAGATGTGATGATTTTTCTTCCTCAAGGTTTTTCCAATAGCTCCATGAATAGAGCATAGGATTAGGACATGAAAGCTCTAAAGTAAATCGTTGCTCTGTCCTGGGGAGAATAAGGACTTGAACTAAACTCTGTCATTGCAGGTGAAAGATAAAACACTGAAAAGCTGTCTTGCTGCTCTGAATCACTAGAAAGGCGCTTCTTTAAGCAAAAAATTCCATCTGGACGTATTCAATCTGAGACTCCAAGGCCACTGGTCTCAAATCGGGCATAATATGCTCTCATCCAGCCATTACAACTCTGATTCAAAACATCTTCCCGGATTGCCCCATCACAGGGGGGCTGGAACTGGATGATCTTCCAACCCAAACCGTTCTAAGATTCCCTATGAAGGGCGACTGAGGGAGCTGGGGTGGTTTAGGCTGGAGAAGAGGAGGCTCAGGGGAGACCTTGTTGCTCTCTACAACTGCCTGAAAGGAGGCTGTAGTCAGGCAGGGGTTGGTCTCTTCTCTCAGGTGACCGGTGACAGAACAAGAGGACACGGTCTCAAGCTTCATCAGGGGAGGTTTAGGCTCGACATTAGGAAGAAATTCTTCACTGAGAGGGTGATTGGCCATTGGAATGCGCTGCCCGGAGAGGTGGTGGAGTCACCGTCCCTGGAGGTGTTTAAGAGGAGATGGGATGAGGTACTTAGTGCCAGGGTTTAGATGATGAGTTGTTGGTGGTGTTGGGTCATAGGTTGGACTTGATGATCTCAAAGATCTTTTCCAACCTTGTAATACTGTGACACTGTGATACAACTCACTTTATTGCCAATTTGACCATAACCAAAGAGCATACTTTTTTTTAAGTGAGTATATACTGATCTATACTGCTATTCCCTCCACACAGCCCGGAGGATCTGATTTCCCCCTGTTCTTCCTGGCTCAAGGTAGGTAGGATCTGATCTGACCTGATGAAGTCCCCTGTAGCTAATCATTAACCACAGGAGCACAGTGAGGTCAAAGAGGATTAGAACTGGTGAAGGAAGTGTGACACTTGTGCAAGGAGCAGTCCCTGGACCCCAAACAGAGAGGACAGGGCAGATGCTGCAATAGGCAGATAGGTCACCTAAGTCCATGTGTTGTTTAGAGGGATCACAGCATGGGGCCAGACCTCACCACCCCTGTTTTCCACGGTCCCTGGACATTGATTAGAAACTGTTATAAAGCAGATGGAAAATTGTAGGCAAATAGGGATCTCCACTGGAGGCAATCTTCTGCGAACAGCCCAAGCTCTTCAAATGCTATCTATTTTAACAGGATTAGTCTAATTTGCAGCATAAGGGGAAGCAGGATTTGCCCCACTAACACTGCCACTTGGGCCTGGGTGTGTGAGAAACGATGGAAATCAATAATTCCCCCTGCACTCCAAATATTCAGAACTAACTGAGCATTTCACCTCTACAAAGGACACTCACCATGTTCTACAATGGTAGCTTTCCTCCCTCGAGGTGATGGATAGATGTAAAGTAAACAAGATGTCCATATTCCTCTCACAAGGACTTCATTAATGTCAGCATGGGAGGCTCCCACCGGTTCTGATGTGACCAGGGAAGTCGTTTTGTTGCCCAAGGTGGCCCCATCCCTGGAATCATTCAAAGGAATGGATGGGGCTCTGAGCAACCTAATTTGGTTAAAGATGTCCCGGCTGCTGCGGGGGGGCTGGACTGGATGACCTTTAAAAGTCCCTTCTAACGCAAAGCATTCAATGCTTCTATGATTTCCTTTGAGAGAAGAGGTGAATATCTCTGTATATTAACACATATAGATATAAATAACAAATGAAGCACGCAAAAATAGGAATTTGTTAGTCACAAAGCAGAAAGGAACATACATTTCATGGAAAGAGCTGCAAATATTCTGCTTCTATTTTCACATTGTTATTTTATTATCTCTGCTTATTAGTTCTTCCCATGGGAGTCAGAGAATGACTGGGATTGAGGCTGAACTGTTCATCTCAGCAGAAGCGTTGCATCGACTCTGCCTGAGCAAGAGGCAGGAAACAGGTCCCGTCCTCACTTGACCCATTTTGTAAGCAAAAACCTGCAGATCTCTCCTCGATATTCTTAATTACCTTGAAGGATTCCAGATTAGAAATAGAGGAGGTTTGTTTATTTTCGCCTGCTGAGAAAACCTCCTGCCTGTAGTAATTTATAGTTCATTTGCTCCTAGAAGTGCTTTACCCCAGAGTCAGGCCCAGAAGACACAAGGCAGAGGAACGAGCTGCAAGCTTGGTGGGGGCTAAAACATCATGGAATGGTTTGGGCTGGAAGGGACCTCAAAGCCCACCCAGTGCCACCCCCTGCCATGGGCAGGGACACCTCCCACTGGATCAGGGGGCTCCAAGCCCCATCCAACCTGGCCTGGAACACCTCCAGGGATGGGGCAGCCACCACTGCTCTGGGCACCCTGGGCCAGGGCCTCCCCACCCTCACAGCAAAACATTTCTCCCCAAGATCTCATCTCAGTCTCCCCTCTTTCAGCTTAAAACCATTCCCCTCATCCTTTCCCTGCATTCTCTGATCCAGAGCCCCTCCCCAGCTTTCCTGGAGCCACTTTTAGGCTACTTTTAGGCCTCCCCAGAGCCTTCTCTTCTCATTATTTCATCACTTGAGGGAGAGCTTCGCTGCAAACAGCTAAACTGAGAAATACGAATGTCTTCCTCAACTTCTGTTTGTAATCTAAAATTATGTTG
This sequence comes from Neomorphus geoffroyi, assembly GCA_033558235.1. Classification (NCBI taxonomy): domain Eukaryota; kingdom Metazoa; phylum Chordata; class Aves; order Cuculiformes; family Neomorphidae; genus Neomorphus; species Neomorphus geoffroyi. The sequence continues at coordinate 2,941,534 of JAUMJM010000037.1, forward strand.
CCGACGAGAGTCTGATTTATGTGTCTAGAAGGGAATATGATTATTATTTTCCAGTGCCTTTCAGAAGCACCTGTGATGAAGCAAGGACCAGACAACACTGCTACACCAGAAGAAGAATTAAATTGTCTCTTTATTTTAAAGCATCACAGTAAAATTAGCAGGCTTTGAAAATTCACTGCCACAAAGAGATTGGTTTCTTTCTTTAAATCTCCCAAAAGATAATCTGGATAACACATTTTTTAAGGATACAAAGTTATCGAGTTTCATTTCCTACTGACTGGGGGGGAAATATGTTTTTTAATGGAAAATTATCCATTTTGAATGGAATCTGGATATAAAGGCCAGTTAAGCCCCTTCAGAAATAATCAAACCCATATTATTGTCAACCCCTTTAAAGAGACGGATTTCTACAATAATTTCGGAGCGATATTCTTTATCCCTTTCTTGTTGCAAATCCTTTCTTTCTATTGTTAAAACCCAACGAGTTTTGTGAGTTATGGTGGTTCTTTGCTGGCTGTTTTACGAGATAAATGCGTCGTCCTGTGCACGCTGCAACATTTCAGTTGAATCATTTCTGTACGGGTGACACATTCAGCGTTGTGCAATGTCTTTCAAACCAACCTCGCGCTGATGAAGCTGTCGTAAATCACAGTTTGGGCTGTTACCCAGGCTCTGTTTATGAGAGAGTTCAACCACTCTAAATGACACACAGCCTATGAAATAACCTTCGCTCTTCCTCTCTGCTTTCCAAGGCACTTCCCTTCCCATAGTAGAACACAACAGATAGAACTGGAGATGTCTTAACTTCTCAAGGATTTGGGATGCTGGAGGAACAAAACTAAGTGAAGGGGGAAGCCAATTTTCCTACTAGCAGAGAAATAACACTGTCTTTTTTCCCTCTGCCTGAGCCATGTGTTTCAGTCTACCTAGAGGGCTAAATTCCTCAGATCTCTTCAGTAAAGTTTCTCTATTAATTCTCTTTCTTGAGACAGTAGAAAGGAGGTTGTATGAAGGTGGGTGCTGGTCTGCCAGGAAACAAGTGATAGGATGAGAGGAAATGGCCTCAGGCTGCGCTGGGGAGGTTTAGATTGGATATTGGAACAATCGCTGTACCAAAAGAGCGGTGAAGCACCGGTAGAATCTTCCCAGGGAAGTGGAGTCTCCTTCCCAGGAGGTGTTCAACAAGTTTGTAGGCATGGCACTTCATGCCATGGTTTGGTAGGCACAGTGGGATTGGTCTGACAGCTGGACTGAATAATCTTAGAAGTCTTTTCCAACCTTAATGTTTCTATTATTCTATAAATCTATTTCAATCAGAAAGTACTGGAAAATGATCAGAAAAAGTCTTCCTACCATCTTCCTTCCCAGGACAGTCTAAGTACAGCAGGTCTTTTGAAGGATGAAGAAGGATCTCACCCTCCACGTACATTTGGTCAGGGATTGGCACAGCTGCCCAGGGCGGTGCTGGAGTCACCATCCCTGGAGGGATATAGAAGACGGGTGAATGAATTTCTCAGGGACGTGGTTTAGTAAGGAGACAGATATGGTTGAACTCGATGATCTCAGAGGTCTCTTCCAACCTTATGATTCTATGATAATCAATAGGTAGATGGAGGTGGAGAAAAGATAAACTCAATTAGTAAATCCCATCAGCTCCCAGAACCATCAACTGCAGCGATGGCACTGGGACAGCACCCTACCATCCCCTCACACCACACTGGGGCACACCTGAACTTCTACCACGCTACTCAGTTACGTTGACTGCCACGTTGCATGGGATTTTCTGGGCCAAGAAATGGGAAGAAAGGAGGCAATTTTGCTCTGCTTCCTGAATTGACCCAATTACAGCCCGATCTGGATGCCTTTATTCTGTGTTAAATAGCCCCTGGGGCGGTGCTGAGATGAGAATAATGCCTTCCACAGGGCATCCACCACCTCAGTGGGGAAAGAGCCAAGATAGTTTCTCATCAGTGACCATTACATTGGCTTGATTACCTATGGATAAACCCTCTCCAATCCCTGGCCTCCAAGCTGAAAGAAAAGGCAGAGATGACCTTTAAAAGCCGAGCTGAGATTGCAGTAATTGGGCAATAATTTGAAACTGCAAATATGAGTCAAACTGATCCCTTTGACTTCAGTGAGAGGAGCAGCTAATGCATTCGGGAGTGTTCTCATTATTTCCACTTGGCACCAAGATTTTAACCGCAGCTGCTCAACACCTTAGGCTGTTAAGTGGATCCCTCTTTCATACAAGGGAGCAACACCACCTGCAAACAAGAGAGAATCAGTGTGATTGAGAGAACCACACGTCTGCAGTTCTGTGATCAGAGCTGAAAAAATAACTGATGTTTCAGTTCACTGACCAAACCCCCCCCCCAGATGGGGAAAAAAGAGCCTCTTTCCTTCCTTTTCTCTTTCCTTCCTTTTCTCTTTCCTTCTTTTTCTTTTTCCTTCCTTTTCTCTTTCCTTCCTTTTCTCTTTCCTTCTTTTTTTCTTTCCTTCTTTTTCTCTTTCCTTCCTTTTCTCTTTCCTTCCTTTTCTCTTTCCCAGATGGGGAAAAAAGAGCCTCTTTCTTTCCTTTTCTCTTTCTTTCCTTTTCTCTTTCCTTCCTTTTCTCTTCCTGGTTTGATAAGGCCTTCAACAAAATTTCTTCTGAGTAAAATGAAATATTCTGTATTGTCTGCAATAAATTATTTCATTTGGCTTTCAAATTGCAGCTTCATTGCTTGGCTTTTGTTTTCTCATATATGAGTGGGAGGACCTTGGCCACTGCCTACTCAAAATATTGTTCAGAATAGGCCGAAATGGGAAGTTTCAACTTTTTAACTTTCTTTTTCACTAAAAACATCAAATGAATTGAAGATAAATCTGCAAATGCATTTAATCATTCTAATCCCTGTATTGTTACCAGGCAAAAAACTTGAGCTATGCATTTCTCTTCTTAATTTGCCTTCATTTTTGCCTGATTTCTGTAGAATTTCCAAGTTGTTTATACTTGTAGATAAAGAATTTCTCCTCAGGACGTATTACCATGCTGAACTGCCTGAAGGAATGGTATAAACCAGATGAACATCAGGTCCCCATTGCGCGATGCCTGCAATCCAGACCTATTTGCTTGTCCTACAGCATAATCTTACTGAAAAAAACCATCAGGTCCCCATTGTGTGGAGAAGAGAAGGCTCTGGGGAGACCTTGGAGCAGCCTCCAGTACTGAAAGGGGCTGCAGGAAAGCTGGGGAGGGGCTCTGGATCAGGGGGTGCAGGGATAGGGTGAGGGGAAACGACTTTAAATTGGAAGGGGGAAGGTTTAGATGAGACATTAGGAAGCAGTTCTTCAGGATGAGGGTGGGGAGGCCCTGGCCCAGGGTGCCCAGAGCAGTGGTGGCTGCCCCATCCCTGGAGGTGTTCCAGGCCAGGTTGGATGGGGCTTGGAGCCCCCTGATGCAGTGGGAGGTGTCCCTGCCCATGGCAGGGGGTCGGAACTGGGTGAGATTTGATGTCCCTTCCCACCCAAACCATTCCCTGATTCTATGATACTGATAGGCTTCACACATGCATGATCCTATTTATTCTTGCCCTTTGAAAGGAGAGGAACCCCATGTTTTATTTCTTGCCCACCAAATCATTTAGAGGGAGAAACTGGAATGACTGACTGCAAGGCCAAACGAGTGTGGGTTTTAATGACAATGCAGTCATTACTTAGGCCATTTCTCTTGATCTCTTAAAATTAATCCATCAAGATTTACAACCTCACGTGTACAAATATGTCATGTAATCTTCATACACCTTTCATGTCCATTGAACACGTTTCTTTGGTTCTGAGCAGACAGACAGGTAACTCGAAGCGTTGCAAAGGTTTGCCTTGTAGGACTGAAATGATATTCACCCAGTCAAGGACCACTGTGTTTTATTACCGTGAAGGCTCCTGCTTCACTGGGTGGCCTTAAACAAATCATTTAACTTCTTATGTGTTTGTGAACCCAGCTGGAAAACTTCACACAAAACCATCCAGCATGCAAGTTCCAGCAAGCCACATGCCGTGCTTGCATTTGAGCGTTCCCCGGGGAAATAAAGCACAGATGAAAATTGCAAACCATCATCAACCCATAATAAATGTTTAAACACATGCTGGAGTCAAGAGAAAAGACTGAAATTCAAACATGAAGCAAGACAGAATATCAGTTACTTTTTAATTTAGGAGGGTTTTTTTTGTCTGTAAGTTAGCCCTGTTCAACTCTTATTGAATCTCAGCTTCTGTGCACATGTTTGGTACTTTTTCTGTTATGACCATATGGGTTCCATGAACTAATTGATGAGCTGACAGCAAGGTGCACCATGTTCTTCATCTTAATGATTTTACCCTGACCTATCTGTTACCTTGACACTTAACCAAAACAATTCTGTCCTTTTTTTTTTGACTGAAACAGGAGAAAACAGCTCAGCACCCTTGCTGACCTGCACCCAGCCCTGGTGCTGCTCTCTTGGACCCAGCAGGCTGTGTAGAGAGGCAGGGTACATCACCTCTGGTTGGCTTGGTTGGCACCACGGATGGTGTCAATCTGCAATAAATAGATTATATGTAGAACGTCCTGATTCGGAAGGGACTACAAGTACCATCGAGTCCAACTCCTGTCCCTGCACAGCACACCCCAACATTCACACCATGGGGCTGAGGGTGTTGGCCAAACCCTTCTGGAGCATTGTTAGGCTGTGACTGCTTCCCTGGGAGCTGTTCCAGTGCTCCACCACCCTCTGGGGGAAGAACCCTCTCCTCATGTCCAACCTCACCCTCCCCTGGTACCTTCCTGCCATTCCCTGGTGTCCTGTCCTTGGTCACCAGAGAGAAGAGCTCAATGCCTGCTCCTCCTCCTCCCCGTGTGAGGAAGTTGCAGAGCACGATGAGATCCCCCCTCAGTTTCCTCCAGACTGAACAGACCCAGTGCCTTCAGCCTCTCCTCCCCCACTTCCCCTCCAAACCCTTCCCCAGCTCCGTGCCCTCCTCTGGACGCTCTCCAGTAGCTTCAGATCCTTTTTATCCTGTGGTGCCCAAACTGCCCCCAGTGCTCGAGGTGGGGCCTCCCCAGTGCAGAGCAGAGCGGGACAATCCCCTCCCTCTCCCAGCTGGCGATGCCGTGCTGGATGCCCCCCAGGACACGGTTGCCCTCTTGGCTGCCAGGGCACTGCTGGCTCGTGTCCAACTTGCCATGGCCCAGCACCCCCAGGTCCCTTGGGGCAGGGCTGCTCTCCAGCCTCGCTCCCCAGGCTGTGGATCCAGGGTTGCCGTGTGCCAGGGGCAAAACCCTGCTCTTGCCCTTGTTAAACCCCACGTGGTTGGTGATTGCCCAGCTTTCCCATCTGCCCAAACCCCTCTGCCCTCAGGAGTTTCAACACCTCCCCCTATGTTTGTGTCATCAGCAAATTTGTTTGTTACACCTGCAAGTCCTGCATCCAGGTCAGATATGAAGATGTTGAAGACTAATGATATGAAGATATGAACATAAGATGGGAGATGTCCCCAGAGTGCTGCTACTTTGAAGACACATCAGCTTAGTGCAAGTTTGGGAGGGAAAAAATACAAGATGTAGAAAAAGTCTTCATGATCAGAGATGAAGTCAAATACCAGAAATAGTCTGAAAATACAAATTAAAGAGTGTCAAGCTGGGGAAAGTGCTCTTCAGGTAATGAAAGGATGAGTACAAATGCAAACTAATAATGAGACATTTTCCCCAGAACCTGCCCTGATGAAGAGCTGGTGAAGTGGAGTTGTACTTTGTCTTCCAGGGATAAACCCAGAATCAGGGTTTTGGGTTCAGGGCAGATCAATAGGTAATGTAGAGAGGAATTCATCCGGGAGCTCAGCTCCCAAGGAGGTAGATTATCTGCTGCAGAGGCAGAGAAATCAGGGAACAAAAGGTGAGGCAGCTTGCTAAAAATCAGGGACAAAATGATGAATAAGAAAACATTAGTAAAATAGACGCTATTCTTATTATGTGCCAGGCAGGAGGGGAGCCAGTAACCTAGGAGTCACTTTTACTTTAGCACAAGATACTAAATTGTGCTAAGAAATGCATCAGAATCCTTTGATTTTTCACAGCAGATCCAGGAGCTTTGTGCAGAAAATAAGAAAGCAAGCCAAATCTGAAGCAAATTGCTAATGGCCAGTAAATGCTGGGCCTTATTCAAACAGGAATTCTTTTAGATGCGAGAGCCCGGATTCACCTGTACACGGGGTTCTTTCCTCATTATTACTCGTGGGAGTCAGTGGATTTGGACTGATAATATGCAGGAAAGGGATTGGAAGTGTACTCAAAGCAGTGATTGTCCAAGACGCGAGAGGGTAGGGAAGGACATCACCCAGCTGTCGTGAGTGCAGTTGCGTGTGTGAACACCAACCCAGCAGGTTTTGCTGAAGAGTTCAGACTGAACTTTTCCCTGTTTTCTTCCACTGAAAACTGGATTTGGGGGGATTTTTGTACAAAATGGCTCTTCTGCTTCAAATAAAAAAAAATTTTTACATAAATCATAAACTGGCAATCACAAATAAATTTCTTTTTTTTTTTTTTTTTTCTAACTGAGGAACAGAACCATAGAATCCTAGAATGTCCCACAAAAATCATGAGTCCAACTCCTGTCCCTGCACAGGGCACCCCAACATTCATCCCGTGGGGCTGAGGGTGTTGGCCAAACCCTTCTGGAATGTTGTCAGGCTGTGACTGCTTCCCTGGGAGCTGTTCCAGTGCTCCACCACCCTCTGGGGGAAGAACCTTTTCCTGATGTCCAACCTAACCCTCCCCTGGCATCTTCCTGCCATTCCCTGGGGTCCTGTCCTTGATCACCAGAGAGAAGAGCTCAGTGCCTGCTCCTCCTCCTCCCCGTGTGAGGAAGCTGCAGAGCACGATGAGGTCCTCCCTCAGTCTCCTCCAGGCTGAACAGACCCAGTGCCTTCAGCCTCTCCTCCCCCACTTCCCCTCTCAGCCCTTCCCCAGCTCCGTGCCCTCCTCTGGACGCTCTCCAGTAGCTTCAGATCCTTTTTATCCTGTGGTGCCCAAACTGCCCCCAGTGCTCGAGGTGGGGCCTCCCCAGTGCAGAGCAGAGTGGACAATCCCCTCCCTCTCCCAGCTGGCGATGCCGTGCTGGATGCCCCCCAGGACACGGTTGCCCTCTTGGCTGCCAGGGCACTGCTGGCTCGTGTCCAACTTGCCATGGCCCAGCACCCCCAGGTCCCTTGGGGCCAGGGCTCCTCTTCCACCTCGCTCTCCCGTGTTGTCTGAACGTTAACAACCGCCACGTGGTCGTTTGAACGGAACACTTGAGAATTCTTATGAAACATTTTGGAGGAATCAAGGATATGTCACTCTTTCTACAGGCACTCCATCATTTCCTGCTCTGTTCTGCAGTACATATTCCCAAAATAATCACTTCTGAAACACAGGTAGTGGGAAGGGTATTGTCTCCACTGGCAGGCTGATAAACGAAGAGGCGAGGCTGTGAAACTCTGCATAGATAAAACAGTATTTAAGGCAGCATGAAGACAGCGGTGAAATTGTTTCCTGCAAAGCAGCAACGTGAAATAAAACAGGACACCGGCATGTGAATTACCCAGTGATACACAGAGCTGAAATTGGGTTTCCCCTTTCTCCAAAGCATTTGAAAAATGGGAAATCAAGTTTGCAAGCCCAAAACCCAGTAGGAAATCTGACTAAACAGGGAACAAATGGAAATATTCATTTGCAGCAAGCCAATACTTGCCAATAGATTTCTGAGCTACATGGGCTATAAGCTATCTCTGTTTTTCTCCTAGGAGATACGCACGCTCTTACATCTCTCCCGACCACTAACATCCACTCTGCTGCATACGTACCACCTACCTTTTCTTTCAGAGATGAATTAACTGATACATCTCTAATTAAACTCTGAGTGATCGTCCTCAGCTTGTATTTAGCTTTCAAATCTGATGCTTCTATTCCAGACCTGAATAATGGCAAGTGTGCCTGAAAGCTTCTCTGCTTTTTCCATCTATTCTTGATGTAATACAATACAATAATTCTGGAGCACCTCTGCTCTGAGGACTGAATCAGAGAATCCTAAGGTTGGAAGAGACCTCTGAGATCATTGAGTCCAACCGTGCCTGTCTCCCCACTAAACCCTGTCCCTAAGGAACTCATCCACTCGTCTTTTAAACCCCTCCAGGGATGGTGACTCCACCCCCTCCCTGGGCAGCTGTGCCAGTCCCTGACCACCCTTTCAGTGAAGAAATTCTTCCCAATGTCCAGTCTGAACCTCCCCTGGTGCAACTTGTGGCCATTTCCTCTCATCCCATCGCTGTCACTTGTGAGCAGAGCCCATCCCCCACCCCGTCACAGCCTCCTTTCAGGCAGGTGTAGAGAGGGATGAGGTCTCCTCTCAGCATCCTCTTCTCTAAGCTAAACAACCCCAACTCCCTCAGTCTCTCCTCACAACCCTTGTTCTCCAGCCCCTTCCCCAGCTCCGTTCCCTTCTCCAGCCCCTCAAGGTGCCTCTTGGAGTGAGGGGCCCAAAACTGAACCCAGCACTCGAGGTGCGGCCTCACCAGCGCTGGGCACAGGGGCACAATCCCCTCCCTGCTCCTGCTGGCCACGCTGTGTCTGACACAGCCCAAGATGCCATTGGCCCTCTTGGCCCCCTGGGCCACTGCTGGCTCATGTTCAGCCGCTGTCAGCCAACACCCCCAGGTCCTTCTCTGCCAGGCAGCTCTCCAGCCACTCATCCCCAAGCCTGGAGCTGCACAGGGTTGTTGTGTCCTAAATGGAGGACTCTGCACTTGGCCTTGTTGAACCCCAGAGAGTTGGGGTTGTTCAGCCTGGAGAAGAGCAGCCTCCAGGGAGACCTTAGAGCAGCCTCCTACTACTGAAAGGGGCTCCAGGAAAGCTGGGAAGACACTTTTTACAAGGAGGGACAGGATGCGGGGGAACAGCTTTAAACTGGAAGAGGGAAGATTTAGATTGGACATTAGGAAGAAATTCTTTATGCTGAGGGCGGGGAGGCACAGAGTGCCCAGGGATTCCATGATGGGGAACACCACAATGCAATGCATTTTGCAAATTAACTCAACTAACTTAGCTCTGAACAGGGCTGCACCTTACTAGGCTTTTGGCCAAAAGGGCTTTTTCTGCTGCCTTCTCTGTAGGAGTGGCAGGAAAGATCGTCCTTCCACCAGCTTTTGCATGATTGTTTCTCAAAGCTTGTTCTGCAGAGCTCCACCCTGGAACAATACGGATCCTGCATTTTCTCTGTTAGACTAACACACGGTGTAATTGCTCTCCCAGTGAAGTTATTTTCCTTGCAATTATCCTCCACAAAGTTTCTCTTGTTGCTCTTTCTTGTCTCACTTCAATCAGTGACTCCTCCAACCCCTCCGTACTCAGTAGATCATCCTTTGAATATAAGGGGTGCCCTGTGAAACATAATGAGACTGTTATTCCCACACACTCCATGGTAGGACTATCAGTCTCATTCAAACTCTATTAACCACTTACAATCAGAAGATTTTCTGTAATGAATTCACCCACCTATTGAGAAAGATTCGACAGAACTCAATTACCTTCTGCATATCTTTCTGTCAGCCTATGAATTCCTCTCCCAGCCTGTTTCTGCGGTGCCTCATTCATTTCTGCAGGAGGGCAATTGGGAAGCCTGCAACCCAGCTCCTGTTAAGCACATGGACTGAAGGGTCCTCAGCCTTTTCTGGTGTTCAGCTCGTTGATGGTGATTCCAATTGACATCAGTGAGCCCCGGATCTCTGCTCCTCAATGCCAGTTCCCTAATAACTCCATGCAGTCAGCACCCTGCGCTCGCACGCAATCACTGGGAGACCACAGGTCCCCGGAGAGCATCAGTGGCCAGCAACTCCTCCAGAAACCCACCCAAGCATGGCCAAGGTTTGCTGGCAGGCATGGAAGAGGAGCTTGCTCTCCAGGGTTAATCATGCCCTGTTCTCTCTCCTGTGCCTCTTAAAAGGCCTAATGTGGGTGATGCTTCTCTGATTCAGCTCATCAGGAGCTACAATGGGACCACTGCTCTCTCCAGCTGATTCTCCAGAGCTGGCATCAAATCGAAATAACTAACAGCCATTTATCACAGCAAGTCACCTTCAAACCAGTGAGCTGAAGAAAAGCCCATCCCTACCAATCCCCTTGCCTTGAGCCTTCCAGGCTCTGCTGATTGTATTAATTTCCTTCAGAAATATAGTAATGTCACTGACATCTCTTAGGGCAAACAGTGGGAAACAATTTGAAGTTTCGCCCCTAATGAGAAGCAAATTGCTGTCTCCAGCCTGTGTTCTGGACTAATGATACAATCACATCAGGCACGATTCATAATTCGGGGGAGGAAGAGACGGCTAGAGAAAGAGCTCCTGAGAAGTCAAGCACGGTGAACTGTACAGCTCCGCACCCATTAAGGGGTGAAACTGGAGTTAGTGAGTGTAAATCACAGTGTCAGCATTTCCTAACAGATGAAGAATGCAATTATCCCTTCACTAAACTGATACAATTTATGCAGCGTGGGTTTACCTCCCTTTTTCCAATTTAAAACTAATTTGTTTGGATGGATTTGATTACAGGCACAGAGATTAGGGCAGAACTGTGGAGAAGCAGCTGCTCCGGGTGAATATTTCCTTCCACATAAGGAGGGGATCTTGTAATGCCAGGCTCCTACATGGCTCCAAGACCCAGCAATATTTGACAGGAAGCAAATCGTACGTAACCCTTTATGACAGAATCATGGAATCATGGAATGGTTTGGGTTGGAAGGGAGCTCAAAGCCCACCCAGTGCCACCCCCTGCCGTGGGCAGGGACACCTCCCACTGCATCAGGGGGCTCCAAGCCCCATCCAGCCTGGCCTGGAACACCTCCAGGGATGGGGCAGCCACCACTGCTCTGGGCACCCTGGGCCAGGGCCTCCCCACCCTCACAACAAAACATTTCTCCCTAAGATCTAATCTAAATCTCCCCTCTTTCAGCTGAAAAGTATTTGTCTAATCCCTTATTAATGAGCCCTGCCTCTCACCAATACTCAGCTCCTGATGGTTTTTTTCAAGACAAGTGGGCAGCCCTATGTCCTTTCATAAGGGTGGGAAATTCAGGCGTACAAGAGCAGAAATACTTGCTTGTGGCCGGATGGCATCAGTGATTGACCAGGAACCAAAGCCAGGTCTCCTAAATTTGACTGTTGAAAGCTGCATTCTTGTAACTAACAATTCTGATGAGTTGTATGGTGCCACATCAGAAGGAGGGGGGGGTCATTCCGGATGCCTGCAGCAGTTTAGGTATTGAAGCATGAGATTTCATTGTCATTAGCTCAGCTACCAACTCTAATAATGAGAAAATCCAAGGGTTCATGTTTAACACACCGCTTCAAGTGAAACTTGTCATGGCTTCCTCCTTTCTGCTGCCTTGCTTTGTTCTTCATTCTTTCGCTCAGCATTGCTGAAGTACTCTTTGAATTTGGTCCCTTCTCTGCCCGCCCTCACCCTCTCCTGTTCCAGCCAACGCAGATACACTGCAGGTGTACTGGATCCTATTGCTGTGGCCCAACAGTGCCCATGGGAACCTCATGAGGTTCAACAATGAGAAGTGCAAGGTCCTGCACCTGGGTCAGGACAGCCCTCAGTATTGATACAGGCTGGGGCATGAAGAGATTGAGAGCAGCCCTGTGGAGAACGATCTGGCGTCCTGGTGTGTGGGAAGCTCACCTTGAACTGGCAAAGGGGTGCTCCCAGCCCAGAAACCAACGGTGCCCTGGGCTGCACCCAAAGCGGCGTGGGCAGCAGGGGAGGGAGGGGATTCTGCCCCTCTGCTCCACTCTGGGGAGACCCCACCTAGAATATTGCATCCAGCTCTGGAGCAGCATTGACCTGTTGGAGTGGCCCTAGAGGATGGCCCCTAAAATAATCAAAGACCTGGAACACCTCCTCTGTGAAGAGAGGCTGGGAGAGCTGGGGTTGTTAAGTACTGGGATTCTTAAGTGCTGGGAGGCTGCTCTAAGCTCTCCCAGAGCCTTCTCTTCCCTAGGCTGAATAACACCAATTCTCCAGCCCCCAGACCATCTCCATCTGGACTCCATCCAACAAACCCATGTCCTCCCGATGCTGAGGACACCAGAACAGAACGCAGGGCTCCATGTGAGGTCTCACAAGAGTAAAGTAGTGGTGAAGAATCCCCTCCCTCCCCTCTGCTCCCCCTGCTCTGGGTGCAGCCCAGGACACGGGTGGTTTCTGGGCTGGGAGCACCCGTTACCGGCTCACGTTTAGCTTCACACCCCTCAGCACCCCAAGTCCTTCTCCTCAGGGCTGCTCTCAATTCATTCTCTGCCCATCCTGTATTTGTGCTTGTGATCGCTCCAGCTCAAACGCTTGCAAGGCTGTACTGTAACTCAAGGCTGAGAACAGCACTAACTTCCAACCTAAGCTACAACTGGGGATCTGGTGCACGAAACACAGGGGGAGGCAAAGCAAGTAGGGGAGGCACAGACAAGGAAAGACCAGGAATCTGTCATTTCATATTGTGCTCGTGTAACTGTGGCTTTATAGTCGTAGGAAGTCCAGGAAAGCCAGCACAGAGCTGAAGTTCAGATCCTGCCCAGCACGCGGTACAATCGGTCATCCAGGGAATTAGAGGAAGAAGCTGTCTAAGTCTGAAATACAATTTAAATTACTGTCAGCTTAAATGTTACCCTGTTGAGGGCTCGCTGGCAGCAAAGTGTGATTGTTCTTTCCGGCTACCATGACCAATTGGCCAATACTTCCATTTTTAAATCATTTGTTCTGTTCAGCTAATTTAGAGCCAACATTTTTATGAACCAGTGGTTGGCAGGGAAGCTCTCCTCTGAGCAAAGCTGGGACTTCAAACTTAGCTCTGTGACAGTCCACATGCCACAAAAGTTGGGGTTTTTTTCTTTGACATTTTATATGTGCAGTCAAACAAAGTTTTGAACTGGTGAAGAGATTTTTAGGTCCACAGATTTAACGACCTTTTCACAGTATCTCAAGATTCTTCTACTGATTTGGAGTTGTAACAAGCTAATTATTGTGAGAGACTTTGGCAAGAATGTCCAGTTCAGGTTGCAGGAGCTTTTGTGATTGAATTAATCGCTTACTTCTATGGGACATTAACTACTCTGGAACATGGTACAAGAAAAAAAAGGCAGCATCATTCCAACTTCTGCATCACAAGCTAATTTCATCATTATTTTTTTTTAAAGTTACAGCCCAAGCACTTTAGAAATTACTCATGAAATATCATTTCTCTCTTCTATTTCTATATTCTCTGCTGATGTAACTCCATTGACTTCAAAACATTTTACACTAGAGGTGAATTTGCCCATGCAATGAACTGAAGGACATTTCACTCTATTATTTGACCCCAGGGATCACGTCCCTGGCGCATAATCATACCTTTGGTGCTGAAAACCCTGAGTGAGAGTTTCCCAGAATTAATTTCTGAAATGTCTTCCCAGATGTCATAAGCAAGCTGTAGAAACTGGTGAAGAACAAACCAAAGTGAAGTGACACCGAGCTGAGTGGTGACGTTGACACTCCTGAGGGACAAGAAGCCATCCAGAGGGACCTGGACAAGCGGGAGAAGTGGGCTTGTGAAAACCTCATGAGGTTCAACAATCAGAAGTGCAAAGTCCTGCAGCTGGGTTGGGGCAGCCCTCAGTATTGATGCAGGCTAGAGGATGAAGAGTTGGAGAGCAGCCCCGCAGAGAAGGACCTGGGGGTCCTGGTGGATGAGAAGCTTGACACGGACAATGTGCACTCACAATCCAGAAGGCAAACGGTGTCCTGGGCTGCATCCAAAGTGTGACCACCCGAGGGAGGGAGGCGATTCTGCCCCTCCGCTCCATTCTTGTGAGACCACACCAGGAGTACTGCATCCAGATCTAGAGCCTTCAGTTCAGGAAGGACATGGACCTGTTGGAGTGGGTCCAGAGAAGGGCCACAAAAAATGGTCAAAGATCTCGAACAGCCACCTTATGAAGAAAGGTTGTGAGAGTTGGAGTTATTCAGCCTGGAGGAGAGAAGATTCTGTGGAGACCTTACTGCAGGTATTCCAGTACCTGAAGGGGGCTTATAAGAAAGATGAGAAAAAACTTTTTAGCAGGGCCTGTAGCAATAGGACAGGGGGTAAAGGCCTTAAACTAGAATAGGAGAGGTTTAGACGAGATATTAGGAAGAAATTTTTTATACTGAGGGTGGCAAAACACTGGCCCAGGTTGCCTAGAGCAGTGGTGGCTGCCCCATCCCCGGAGGTGTTCCAGGCCAGGTTGGATGGGGCTTGGAGCCCCCTGATCCAGCGGGAGGTGTCCCTGCCCGTGCTAGGGGGGTGGGACTGGATGACCTTCATGGTCCCTTCAAACCCAAACCATTCTATGAGTCTATAAAATATTGTACATAAGCTTAAGGTACAGTTTTCAATGGCTAACCTTTAAAATGAAAGGATGCCTTGACTGTGTTGCATCGTGGGTCTGTTCTGGGCATCATTTTCAGCATTTGTCACATAACCAGGGGACAGAGCAGAGAAGAGGCTCATGAAACTGCTGCCAAGTTGAGAAGCAAAAGGAGGTGGTTCTTCACACAGCAGGCAAAGGGCCTCTGGAGCATCTTGCCAAAGGTGTAGACACAAATCACAGCAGGCTTAGGAGATATTCAAGCAGGCAGAGGCTGGGAAGGCACCTGTGGAAAGTTTCATATACACTTTTCTTGGCCCCACACTTCCTGGCCACTTTTGGAAGCAGGATACTGGTTGGAGTGACCCTCAGTCAGAAGCAAAAGGGCATTTATGGTATTTTCATTGGAATGTGGGCACTCTAGATGGATGTTTTTGAACAACTGGGGGAATTAAAAAAATCAAGATGACATTCAATAAGATGTTATCTTAGATATTACTCACGGACTGGAACATCAACTGCATATACGTGTGCTAGATAAAATGTGTCAGGCAGTTCTGCATCCCTAGGGGAACATAAATGAGCAATGCGATGCTGCTGCACTGAAAGCAGAAACCCTCTGGGGAGGCACCAACAGCAGAACAAGGTAAAGAGAAATCTGTCTGTCCTGCTGCCTCAGCACCAAGTAGGTCTGAGCTAAAGCCCTAAGAGTGGGACTGGGTTCTCCTGAAGGATGCCAAAGGCAATTGCATGAATTCTCAGGACCTTACAACCAGCCTACAATAATAAAAATAGTAAAGGAATGTGTTTATTTAACATAACAAAAAGAGAAGGGTGGAGATAATAACAGTCTGCAAATACATAGGGAGCTGCTGCGGAGAGGATGGGAACAAGCTGTGCTACGTGGCCAATGAATGGCACAGAAAGCTGCTCTTGGCATATGAAGTTAGGTGTTAGGAGAGCATTAAATAATGTTACCAGTAGGCACTGGAGTGGATTGCTTGGGGAGGTGGTTGGAGTCTCCATCAATGGAGGCATAAGCACAGACTAAACAAACATAACGATTCAGCACAGCCCTGCCTTGAGTAGGAAAAAGAAGTGTGCAAGCTCTGGAGGGTCCCTGCGAGCCTTTGAACGCTTACGGTTTCCCAAAGCCTCATGCAGACCCTTTCTCTAGATGTTCTCCATCCGCTACGACTGGCCGTTGCCACGGGTAGGCATCTCTTCATGGAAAGCTTGATGAAGTCGACCCACAATTGGTTCCAGTAATGAAGGGGTAGATTAAAACACCCGAAGCAAAGTGCTTATTCTGTGCAAAACATATGTAAATCAGGCTGCAGCAGCAGATTGGGCACATTCACCTTTGATAAACCCCTGAAGGCATTAACATGGCAAGTAGGAACAGCTTGAAACACCAGTCAGCGGACCAAGAGTTGGAGTCAATTAAATGTGCTCTACATCGCAGCTGCTTTAAAGCTAAGCTGCAATCATGAGTGCTGGAGGAAAATGAGGCACAAAGTGACCACATGGACACTCAGCCTCTAAGGATGAAGGATACTTTGATCTAGATGCATCCCGCAGAGCACCAGACTCAACTGAATTGTTTAAACTGGGGAGTCCTGTATAGATTTGGTCTCTGAGCTGTGTTCATAGACAGTAGAGATTGTGGTCCTTCCAGAGGGATTTCAGTCTGGACAGAGAGAGCCACCCTCTGTCCCTGGGCTGTATAGTCATTTCTTGCTCCTTATTTTTACCAGACTTCTCACTTAGGTGCTTCAGTTAAAAGCGTGAAGTTAGGTGGGAGGTGTCCAGACCTTTGTGACTTCTTTTTGGCTCAGAGCCTAGAGTTTTCAAGACTGTGACATTATTCTAGCACAATAAAAAAATAATAACTAAACCACCTGTTCTAGGGACCATCTGTCTCAGGGGAGCAGTACACAACGTGATTAATGTAGGACTGGAAAGGACATTCCAGCCGACTGCATCCTGAGAGCCATTAACACTGTTTTATGAGTCTACCAAAATTCGGTTTTAAATTATATATATTTCTTAATCTCTGCTGCTTTGGTGAGGTAGCTCTTCCACCTCCTCCTTCTCATTTTCTAGTCTATTTGGGTTTCTTGTGCAAAGTCTGTCCTGTAACTATAGTTCTTCTGCCACTCTTGGGTCTGCCCTGCAGTGCGTTCATAGAGTTTATCTGATCTTCCTCAGAAGAGCTGGACTCACCCTTGCCTCTTGTTTCTAAGAGTTTTAAGAGACAAACCAGATGCTGGGAAGGCTGTGGGTCTTAATCTCTTGGTTTTAGATGTGTCACCTTACAGCCAAGTTGTGGTGAGATCCGGAGGCGGCGCTTCCCTGGCACCCGGTGATCCCGCCTTGCCCTCTGCGATCTCCACCCCACAGGAGGTGCATCACGGGCTGCTCCTGTGAGCTGCACCAGGCAGCTAAACTGAAACAAGGAAAAACCCAACACAAAATCAAGAGGATTATTTCACCAGCTGCTCTGTGATGGCTGGAAGTGCTCGTGCACCATGGAGTGGGGGTGAACGAGCGCTGACCAGGCAATAAAGCTGAGCCCCATGAGAAAACACCTGAACTATGTTTGAGTTGAATCCTTTAGAGGGAAACGACAGTCGGAGATGTCTTAGTGGCTCCATTGCCCAGACAGTACCACAGTTTACATATTTTAATCCACCCTGCAGGAGCCAAAGTGAGTGGAATAGAAAGCAAATTATAGACAGGCCAGCAAAGAGATTAAGGTTAAAGATAATGGTTGTGTATTGACCCAGCTAATGATCTGAAAGTAAAAGCTGAGAGATCAACAGTTTTCTGCCCCAAACCTTCTCAGATTTAATAGTTGAATCCTGGAGATGACGTGGTCATTAGCAGGCAGGGTTCTGCAAGCAGCAAACCGCTGGGGACAGCAAGGAGCGCTCTGAGCCTGCCTTGGGTTTCACAGGTGACACAGTCACTACGGGGGCATTAAGTCTGTTCCCCACTTTGCTTTCAAAGCTGGTTCTGGGCCCGATCTAGACCTTATGTTGGACCCAGCACATGGTCTACCAACATTCCTCCCTTTCTTGTAGTCTTTCTGGACCCCCTGCTTGGGTGGGGACTGCCCTCAATCCTGGGATGGACTGTGAGTGAAGACTGGGAGATACCTAAAGGATGGAAACCACAGAAATGAAGGCTGGAGCTGACCAGCCTGTTCCCATTCAAAGCTTTTCTTGCTCCGTTCTTCCTCCTTCCTGCTGCAGGAGGGAGAGCTGAGGTGCTCTGCCTCGACTACAGAGCCAGTAGGGCTTCTCCAAGACCTCTGTGCTAAGTGGCAGAGTTACGAGTAAGCCTGGCAGCTGTCTCTTTGAGGCTGACTGAAGTTCTCCCCACTGCAAAGAAGCCAGTTCCGATCAAAAGGAGTGGGTTTGGGCTGAGCTGCCTCAGTCCCCTGGAGCAGGAGCAGAGCTCTGTGGCTGATTATAGGATGGAGGCAGCTGATCCAGCATCAGAATCTACACCAGCTGCAACCTGCACCGTAAAATCTCTCTGAACGACAAGAGCTGAAATCAGCTCCCTGGCTCCCTCTCCATAATGTCTCGGGCTCTCCTTCACTCTCCTGTGCTTCTGTCATCACGGGGTTAAGTCATTCAACCTAATTTTCTACCTCAGAGACAAATTCCCAGGTTCTGTCTGTCCACTGAGTGCATCATTGTGTGATAGAAGCTTAATACTAAAAAGCAGTCTTGGAGCCGGGTGACACCGGTAAAGCAGCACAAGGCTCTGAGTTGTTGGTGGAGAGCGTTGGGCTCATCAGGTTCACGTGGTATTTTACAACGCTGAGTTTCCATCACCTATCCTTTGTCTCTACCAAAAGAGCCCCTGTGAAAGGCAAAGTCAGCCAGTGAAAGGCCACACCAGACAGCAGAGGCTTCTTTTTCTGCTTGGTCTTTTTTCTAACCTGTCGTTAATTGATTGCCAATTAACTTGTAAACCTGGTCACTCCCTGCACGTTAATAGCAGAGTATAAGTGCACGTACACCGCCCCGCAGAGACACAAATGTCCCTTGTCTGGAAGGAAAGTTCGAGGGAGGACTGTGCTCAAACTAACCTTTACAAATGTGTTATTAACCATCTTGAATTAATTGGTTACAAACTAACTCGAGGTCAAAACCCTGAACCTGAAGACCTTAAGATAATTGTTTTGAACTTTATTCTCAACTGCCTGAGGGTGAGGAAAGATAAAATACGATGTGACCAGTATGGCTGTTCTGGTATTGGGACCAGCAAGGAAATGCATCTTCTTTCCAGTCACCCACAGCCTCCCACTTCCTGATCAAGTGCACCCTCAGCAGGTTTGTAGATGACACCAAGCTGAGTGGTGCAGTTGTCACTCCAGAAGGACGGGATGTCATCCAGAGAGACCTAGACAAGCTGGAGAAATGGGCCATCATGAGGTTCAACAAGGCCAAGTTCAAGGTCCTATACCCAGGACAGAACAACGTGCAGTTTCAACACAGGCTGGGGGATGACGTGACTGAGAGCAGCCCTGAGGGGAAGGAACAGAGGTGTTGGTGGATGAGAAGCTCGACATGAGCTGATAACGTGCGCTCAAAGCCCAGAAGTCCAATCATATCCTGGCCTGCTCCAAAGCAGTGCGGACAGCAGGGGAGGGGGGGAATTCTGCCCCTCTGCTCTGCTCTGGTGAAACCCCACCTGGAGTGCTGGATCCAGTTCTGGAATCCTCAACATAAGGATATGGAACTGTTGAGTAGTTTGTGGAATAAAGACAGAATTTGAGTGTCACTTGTAAGCCAGGAGGCATTGATGGAGCACCTCCCATACAAGGCTGAGACAGTTGAGGTTGTTCAGCCTGGAGAATAAAAGGTTCTGGGGAGACCTCAGGGCAGCCTCCCAGTAGTGAAAGGGGCTCCGGGAAAGCTGGGAAGGGGCTCTGGATTGGGGACTGTGGGAATAAGATGAAGGGGGATGGTTTTCATCTGAAAGAGGAGAGACTGAGATGAGATCTTAGGCAGAAATGTTTTGCTGTGAGGGTGGGGAGGTCCTGGCCCAGGTTGCCCAGAGCAGTGGTGGCTGCCCCATCCCTGGAGGTGTTCCAGGCCAGGTTGGATGGGGCTTGGAGCCCCCTGATCCAGTGGGAGGTGTCCCTGCCCATGGCAGGGTGTGGAACTGGATGGGCTTTGAGGTCCCTTCCAACCCACTTCACTCTATGATTCTGTGATTGTCTCTTGGTACTTAAAGCCTGTGCTCTCTTTTGCCATGTTCACCCACTGAATAGGCAGCTGCACACCCAGGGTACTGGGCAGACAGCAAGAAAGTCACTGAGATTATCACCTTGCAGAACTGCCAGATAGAAAGAGCAGCTTCTTCAGGTGGGAGAGTGGGCGTGCTGCGAGCTTTTCTCTTCTCACAATGAAAATGGTGTGAAGATACTCTGCAGGCAGAGGTAGGATGGCAACAGCAACAATGCTACTACGCCTGCAGGGCCTGCCCAGTTTTATACACACATACGCACACACATTTTGCAGTTTGGGCTTGTTTCTGAATCCTGGAGCACAGCAAACACCGCTGGAGAGTTCATAAACATTTTAAGGAACCATTTGTTAGGAAGCATGTGCTACTTCTGTTTCCATAGACAAACAAAACCCGAATCAGGAAGACCACTTCAAGATGTCTCTTCGCAATATTTCAGGCCATGTTGACCCTCAGCATGGTCTGGAGGACTGTTGAGCATCCTCTTCAGCATATTTTGTTTGTGAAAAATTCAATGTGGATCTGAAAAACTCTTGGAATTTGTCAAGCTACTCATTAGAGGGCTGTGCTTTAGGAACCACTGCTTTGGAGACATCTCCAGCTTCCCCTGACCTAGGCTGGCAGCACTACTGATCAGGACTGGAGGCAGCAAAATAGTCAACGTCTCGCCACCTTCCCCACCAAGCCTGAGAGCTGGCTAAAAGTCATTCTTGTGCTTCCATAAAGCCGTGTCTGATCCAAATAAGGATTTTAAGGTAAATAGTTTACAAAAGTGACCTCTAAGAGGACTTTTGGGCAAAGCTTTCTTCAGCCCAGCCTCTAAATGTTGCTATTCACATAGGATTCAGTACAACTAAAAAGGAGCTCTTCTCAAGCATGTAGAAGCCTGGCTTAGTTAATGCCCAGTTTTCCCAGGTCATTCGAGTCCTTGTGGTCCTTAGGGAGGGGAAGCAACCAGTTTTTGAGGAGACAGTATCACAGTATCACAGTATAATAAGGTTGGAAAAGACCTTTGAGATCATCGAGTCCAACCTATGACCCAACACCTACACCCACTCCTACTCGTCAACTACACCCTGGCACTAAGTGCCTCATCTAATCTCTCCTTAAACACCTCCAGGGACGGTGACTCCACCACCTCCCCAGGCAGCGCATTCCAATGGCCAATCACCCTTTCAGTAAAGAACCTCTTCCTAATGTCGAGCCTAAACGTCCCCTGGCGAAGCTTGAGACCGTGTCCTCTTGTTCTGTCACCGGTCGCCTGAGAGAAGAGACCAACCCCTGCCTGACTACAGCCTCCTTTCAGGCAGTTGTAGAGAGCAATGAGGTCTCCCCTGAGCCTCCTCTTCTCCAGGCTGAACAACCCCAGCTCCCTCAGTCGCTCCTCACAGGGCTTGTGCTCATAGGGTATGTTGAACAACTCAAACCTCATGTATTGTGAAACTATTTATCCCTTCTTGAGACAGACTCGCCTGCATTGCCAAGTCGATAACAACCAGTCAGGCACAAGAGTTAAAAAAGTTCCCTTCCATCACCAGCAGCATCACAGGTGGAGGAATCAGAAAAGAACAGATTTGCGCGTAACACATTTGGCAAGCAATAGATACAAGCCTTGGCTGAGCTAAACGGTGGCTGTTATTTGACCACTGGTGAGGTTGAAAACAACTTAAACGTTACTGTGTTTGAACAGAAATGTTCAAATAGTTCCAATAATTCATCTAAGAGAGAACAGAAATAGGGCCAAGTCTTCTCAGGAGAGACGGCCGTGCTCTAAATCGGATAAAATTAGCTGTGAACATAACGGTAAACAAACTCTAGCTCAGCCTTCCTGTTGCTTAGTGCTGTTACAATTTCTGTCTAGGAGCACTGCAGCTGGACCAGAATCCCTACTGCAAGAGATAAACCTCTTTCATCCCTAGCCAAAGAGTTTTGAACCTAAGACAATGGACCCCAAGAAACCAGATAACGATACTAGTTAGCAAAGGACAGGGCAGCCAGGTCCCCTGGGGTCACAACTGCACACCTGTAACTCTGCAACATCAGAGAGACACCAGACAAAGCAGCCATGAGGAGAAGGACTTGAGGTGCTGAGGGATGCAAAGCTCAACATGAGCCAGCAACGTGTGGTCGCAGCCCAAACAGCCAATTGTATCTTGGATTGCACCAAAAGAAGTGTGAGCAGCGGGACCTCTACTCTGCTCAGGTGAGACCTCACCTGGAGCTCTATGTTCAGTTCTGGAGTCCCCTGCACAGGAGGGACCTGGAGCTGTTGGAGCGAGTCCAGAGGAGGCCACAGGGATAATAAGAGGGCTGAAGAATCTCTCATATGAGACAGGCTGAGAGAGTTGGGGTTGTTCAGCTTGGAGAAGAGGAGGCTCCAGAGAGAACTTAGAGCAGCTCCCAGTACTGAAAGGGGCTGCAGGGAAGCTGGGGAGGGGCTCTGGATCAGGGGGTGCAGGGGTAGGATGAGAGGGAACGGTTTTAAGCTGAAAGAGGGGAGATTGAGCTGAGATCTTAGGCAGAAATGTTTTGCTGTGAGGGTGGGGAGGCCCTGGCCCAGGTTGCCCAGAGCAGTGGTGGCTGCCCCATCCCTGGAGGTGTTCCAGGCCAGGTTGGATGGGGCTTGGAGCCCCCTGATGCAGTGGGAGGTGTCCCTGCCCATGGCAGGGGGTGGCACCGGATGGGCTTTGAGGTCCCTTCCAACTAGGATTCTGTGACTGCTGTGGGAAGAAACAGGTCCCCTCCACCGAATACTTTATGCTCCTCAGAGCTATAATTTTCTTGCTGCTCCTCCCCAGTTGTGCCTTTCCACTGGTAAAATAAGGCTTCCAGAGTGAAGGTCCTGATAGAACCCCTGCTCAATCCTCATGGCTTTTATTTGCTGGCAGCTGGCAGGTGATACAAGGCTTCCAGGGGCAATGAAGAAGGCAGGGAATTGAGGAGGCTCAGCAGGAGAAACACACACTGCACAACTCCTAATTGTTTTGTTGATGGCTTCAACGAGAAGAGCTGTTCTTGTAAAGCGATTGTTTAAATGCATCACATTTTGAAGAACCTATTGGGTCAAGACTTTTTACCAGGCAAAGAAAAATTATCACCTGTTTTTGTTTTGGGTTGTGTTTTTCTCCCACAAGAAAATCAGATGTAAAATTGTTGGTCATGGGTGGGGGGGACACAGCTTACAATGGAAACTATTTTCAGACATTTCTGAGATATCCAGTATGGACAATAATAATAAAAAATCCCCCCAAAACAGCGAAAAACCCCAACAGCATGAAAACACAAAAGAGAAACATTCAGTTTCCCAAAGGCCAAAATTAAATGTTTCATTTGGAGTTGCAGCTTTTCAATACCTCTTTTATTTATTTACTTTTTTGCAAATTCAGAGCTTATTTTGAACAGAAATAGAAAAGTTGAAGCTCTGTGTTTTGCAAATGTCAACAGAAAATACTAGAACTTCTTCGATTTTTTAATGTCATTCTGGATGATTTTTTTTAGTCGGATGATCCATTGACTTTTTATTTGACAGCATTATTTAAAATGCTTTTCTCAACCTAAATATGAGTCTTCCGGGGTATAAAAAGAAGTTAATCTAAAAATATCATCTGTCTCTAAAAATAAAACCCTGTCTCATTCTTTCCCTTGCATATGGGTTTCAGTCTCCTACCCCCTGCCTTTGGGCGCTGTGTTCAGTCACACTCCAGGTCCATGTGAACACACAGCAGAACCCACCCCTCTGTTGCAGAGATGTTGGGAATCCAACCTCCCTACCTCTACGTAAGAAGCGGTTGTGTTGGTGGGGCTCCCGTCACTTCACATTCGGTATTTACGGAGCTGATGTCCTTGGCTGTCGCTCTCGACTCCTTTCATCCCCAGGAGAAACAAACAGGCAGGATTCACCCAAGTGAGTTTAGAGGTCGACTTAGAGAGGAACTAAACAAGTTCTTGCATCTCTCCACTGACCATGAAGGGTGGTTGGCACCAGAGAGCCCTGTGTGTCCCAAGTCCCTTTTCCTCCTTGTAAAGGGGACCAGCAGACGCTGCTCCCATGGAGAGCACTTTGATGACGTTACCACAGCAAGGTGATAAAGCCTGGTGTGATCGGTTCCAGCATCCCGAGGGCTGCTTCGTGCTGGTACAGCCATGTGGCTTTCACATCAGAGCACCCAACATCTCAGAGGGTGGAGAGCTGGGCAATCACCAGCCACGTGGGGTTTAAGAAGGGCAAGAGCAGGGTTTTGCCCCTGGCACACGGCAACCCTGGATCCACAGCCTGGGGAGCGAGGCTGGAGAGCAGCCCTGCCCCAAGGGACCTGGGGGTGCTGGGCCATGGCAAGTTGGACACGAGCCAGCAGTGCCCTGGCAGCCAAGAGGGCAACCGTGTCCTGGGGGGCATCCAGCACGGCATCGCCAGCCGGGAGAGGGAGGGGATTGTCCACTCTGCTCTGCACTGGGGAGGCCCCACCTCGAGCACTGGGGGCAGTTTGGGCACCACAGGATAAAAAGGATCTGAAGCTACTGGAGAGCATCCAGAGGAGGGCACGGAGCTGGGGAAGGGCTGAGAGGGGAAGTGGGGGAGGAGAGGCTGAAGGCACTGGGTCTGTTCAGCCCAGAGGAGAGGAGAAGGAGGGGGGACCTCATCAAGGTCTGCAGCTTCTTCACAAAGGAAGGAGGAGGAGCAGGCGCTGAGCTCTTCTCTCTGGTGCCCAAGGACAGGACCCCAGGGAATGGCAGGAAGATGCCAGGGGAGGGTGAGGTTGGACATCAGGGAAAGGTTCTTCCCCCAGAGGGTGGTGGAGCACTGGAACAGCTCCCAGGGAAGCAGTCACAGCCTGACAATATTCCAGAAGAGTTTGGCCAACGCCCTCAGCCCCACGGTGTGAGTGTTGGGAGTGTGTTGTGGAAGGACAGGACCTGATGATCCTTGTGGATCCCATCCAGCTCAGAACATTCTATGATTCTACAGCATGTTTATATCTGTCTGACCACTCTGATGTGGCACAGATCCACCCACAAACCTTGTGGCACCAGGTGGCACGTGGAGGAAAAGGTCCATATCTATAAAATAAATTACATAAAAAAAATTAAAATCTCTAAGCCTCCAACTCCCACCTCTTTCTCCTCCTCCTTCTCATACTTGACATAACAAATCATTGTTTCCAGAGGATGCGGAGTTAAAGGTCTTGGAGAGCAGTGATTTTGGTCTATGGTGAATGTTAATTTGCTCCTTTCCTAACACACCAGTGTGTGAATTTTAAATGAACTGTATTAAATATTGATTTCCTATAGCTCTAACCATGCCTGAAGGCTGGTATGTCCTGAGGTGATTCACACGTTTCTGAGAGCGCGTTTCTGAGACACCTCTTTCCCACACTTACGGTGCCTTCTCTCCATCAAATGTAGAGAAGAGAACATGCTACAACAAGGTTTCTAACCCATAATTGCCATCACCTAAAGCAGCTCAGCTCACTGACCTGTTTCACAAACTATTTCCATACATACAATGGGAATACAAATAATGAATTAGACATAACTTCTGTTTGCGGAGTTGCTTGTGTCAACGGCAGAGGGGAGTTAATGTTATGCTAAGATATTCCATATCGGGAGAAGAATAGTTCCTCCAAGTACAGGTACAGCTTTTATGGCAGGACAACCTGTGCTGAATGGGTACAGAGGAGGGTTATGAAGATGATCGAGGGTTGGAGCAGCTCTGCTGTGAGGAGGCTGGGAGAGTTGGGGTTGTTCAGCCTGGAGAGGAGAAGGCTCCAGGGAGATCTTAGAGCAGCCTCCAGCACTGAAAGGGGCTCCAGGAAAGCTGGGGAGGGGATTTTTCCAAGGGCTTGGAGTGACAGGATGAGGGGGAATGGCTTTAAATTGGGAGGAGAAAGATTTAGATTAGACATTAGAAAGAAACTTTTCACACTGAGGGTGGGGAAGCCCTGGCCCAGGTTGCCCAGAGCAGTGGTGGCTGCCCCATCCCTGGAGGTGTTCAAGGCCAGGTTGGATGGGGCTTGGAGCCCCCTGATGCAGTGGGAGGTGTCCCTGCCCATGGTGCTGGATGGGCTTTGGTGTCCCTTCCAACCCAAACCATTCTGTGATTCTCTGCCAGAGCCACACTGGGCCGATGCCCCATATGATGAGGATGCAGGACTTCAGGCTGTCTGTAAATGGGCAGTGTACGTGCTGTTGCCAGATAAGGTAGTCTCAAAGTGTAGCTAATCTAATGAAAGCGGAGGCAGGATGGGACATCGCACTTTATTTATGGACTAATTTCAACCTCTTTCTGTGATCATTATCTAAACTGTTCCTTCCTTTAAATCAATTGAAATTGCTCTTTTATTGCAAGCCGAAATCAATGGAATTCACTTTTCCTATTCATCCAGCTTTCAAGATTAAAAAGAATAAGAATAAGAATAAGTAAAGCAAGAAAAAGGGAAAATCTGGGAAAAAAATGGTAAGGGTTTTATTTATGAACACAGAATCACAGAACAGTTTGAGTGGGAAGGGACCTCAAAGCCCACCCAGTGCCACCCCCTGCCATGGGCAGGGACCCCTCCCACTGCATCAGGGGGCTCCAAGCCCCATCCAACCTGGCCTGGAACATCTCCAGGGATGGGGCAGCCACAGCTCCCCCGGGCATCCTGGGCCAGGGCATCCCCACCCTCACAGCAAAACATTTCTGCCTAAAATCTCATCTCAATCTCCCCTCTTTCAGCTGGAAACCATCACTTATAGGAAAAAATGCACCTTTTGTTTAAGCCCTGCGAGTCACCACGCTGTGTGCAGAGATGGCAGCTGTCTCCAGCTCATACAACAGCTCACGCAAACAGTGTATTTCCAGAGTACCGACTTCCCACATACCTGGTGCAATGTTGGGAGAGCCACTCTGACTGGAAAATCATCCCCCACCTGTTCTACCATATATAAAAGCTAGTTTGAAAATGATGTCTTCGGAAGAAGTTCTGATGAAAACTTATTGTCACCTTCAAAGGGAGAAGGGAAGAATAGTAGAGTGTGACGCTTCCCTGGCTCAGGGTCAACAACAACACAAGTCTCCTATCATCAGAGAAATTAGAAAGGTAATCTGTTGGATGGGAATGAAAGCAGGATTCTTTCTAAAGACCTGCTCTCCGGGACCTCCAGCTTAATGTAAAGCAAGCATCAGAACTTTCTTACCTACTGACCACATACAGAATTCACTTGGACCTGGGGTCACCATGAAAGGTTACCATCACTAGAGCTGGGCTTGAGAAAATGAGTTTTTAACTTCCTTTCTTTCTGCAATACCCTGGGCTCACCCTGCTTGTTTCCCACTGTGGCCACCCACTACAATTCTGGGATGTATGGAAGCCTCTGGTGAAGCACCTGCCTTGCCCAACATCACTTTGCATCACCTAAAGGTATGTTTAGCAATATTCAAATCCACCTGGCACTTTCCTGCTGCTCTTGAGTCTCTCTTTTCAGCAGGATTTCAAGCCCTACTGAATTGCTCAGTGGACTCCCAGGAGAGGGACCAAGATCACGGACTTGTGTTCGTATCGGTGGCGGATAGAATGGCAAGAGAAAGGAGCTGCATCAAGCACACTTACAGCCCTGTCAGGTAGCTTTTGCCAGATTTAGAGCAGTGTTTGCTCTGCTTTCCTGGGCACCCAGCACCGAGTGCCTCCTTTCAGAGAGCTTGTCAGGCACCAGTGCAGAAAACATGATCATTGCAGGAGCCAAGGGGGAAGCGTTTAAGCACACGGACATAGCGAGATGCAACGTAATTTCATAGAATCATAGAGCATTTAGAGCACAAGCCTTGTGAGGAGCAGCTGAGGGAGCTGGGGTTGTTTAGTGCAGACAAGAAGAGGCTGAGAGGAGATCTCATCGCTGTCTACAACTGCCTGAAAGGAGGTTGTAGTGAAGTGGGTGTTGTTCTCTTCTCCCTGGTAGACGGTGACAGGACAAGGGGAAATGGCCTCAAGATGCACCAAAGGAGAATTAGGAGGAATTTCCTCACTGAAAGTGTTGTCAAGCATTAGAACCTGCTGCTCAGGGAGGTGGTTGAGTCACCATCCGTGAAGATGTTTAAAAGTCAAGGAGATGTTGTACTTGGGGTCCAGTGGCAGCCTTAGCAGGGCTGGATCGATGGTTGGACTCGATGATCTTAGAAGACTTTTCCAACCAAAAACCTTTCCTTGACTCTGTGAATCATAGAATTATAGAATCATAAAATGGTTTGGGTTGGAAGGGACAAAGAAGGTCATCCAGTCCGATCTCTTACAGTGAGCAGGGACATCAACTTGATCAGGTTGCTCATTTCCCACCCATTCTTCCCGGCATCAACCCAGGACCTGATGTAGCTCCCAGGAAATTTCATTGAAAATACTCTGACGTGTAAGCGCTCACAGGTAAGCTTCGTATTATCAGGCTCCACGTCAGATGAGATCCTGCCCATCATTCTGCAGTTGCTCAGTAAAAGCCCAGCAATGCAAAGCAGAGTTGAGCTCCTCCGCACAAACACACCTTGTAGCCACAGGCAGACCCCAAAATGCATCTCAGTTCAGCCCAGACCATGATGCTGGGTTTTGAACAAATTCACTATGCAGAATTACATCTAACTCTTTCCAGTGTTCCCACCGATTAGCTCAAATCCTCATCCACATATGGGAAAATCTTTTTCATACAGTATTTCCTCACTCTCAGTACCTCACACAGCGACGGAGTTGGAATTAAAGCATCAACAATGATGTCGGCTTCCCATTCACTCAGTGAGGCATAACTTAGAAACAATTAATTTCTTCAATATTGTTTAAAAAAATTAACCCAGTTAAAGTGGATTCGTCTGAATTTTTACTTTCAAAACCCGATTTTAGGTTGTCTCTAAAGCAAATCACGTGCTCGTTCCTGGCAGGCTGCCAGGGCTAAATTAACTTGATACATTTAATGCAACTGCAAGCTAATAGGCAGTCTGGTCTTCTGTCGAACCTATGCAATCTTTTAAATGTTTAATCAAGAAGCAAAATTAGGACTTAAAAATCCATTACTTCCAGCATTGTTTTTCTTTTAAGCAAGGAGGTGAAAATTTAAGAAACCCTCTGCCACGGCAGCATTTTCTGTGATGCTGAATGCATCTTTCCTTGTTCAGCACTGTACAGCAGTGGGGAATCAAACACGCTGAGAGATGGGAGCAAAATTATGCTGCCAGTGGGGGATAAAGCGTCCAGGAGAAGTTGGCAGCAAAGAATCTCTTATACATACATGAACACACACATGCGCAATCATACAAGCAGCTCTGTAGACGCAGCAGCCTCCCGATATGCTAAGACCCAGTCTGCAGCCCCAACCTGCTACATCCTCAGGGAGCCAAGCCCTGGTATTCCTGCATCGTGCTCCGGTAACACTTCCCTCCCAGCTAAGTGCCCCCCCCTGCACCGCTAAAAGGCTGAGCTTCCACAAAGATGCTGCAGTGATTGTAAACTTGCAACACTGCAGCAGGATTTAAATCACAGAACCATTAAGGGAGGAAAACACCTCTAAGATTATCCAGTCCAACCGTCAGCCCAACCCCACCGTGCCTGCTAAACCACGTCCTGAAGTGCCACACATAAACGTTGAACCCCCCTCCCAGTGATGGAGACTCCCCCTCTGCCAGGGCTTCACCGCTCTGCCCTGCTGCAGCTTGAGGCCATTTCCTCTCATCCCATCACTTGTTACTTGGGAGAGGAGAGCAGCACCCCCCTCTGCTACAGCCTGGCAGAGAGTGACGAGGTCTCCCCTCAGTCTCTGTTTATTTAGGTTAAACAACCCCAGGTCCCTCAGCCGCTCCTCACAACCCTTGTTCTCCAGCCCCTTCCCCAGCTCCGGTCCCTTCTCTGGACGCGCTCCAGCCCCTCAATGACTTTCCTGTGCTGAGGGGACCAAAACTGAACACAGGGCTCAAGGTGCAGAATGACAGAGATTTCAGAGCCCATACACCTTGCCATGCTTTCACTCTCCAGCCCTGGATCTCTCTGCGGTGTAGCCAGAGAACGGATTTTTCTTGGCTAATAGCTATGATTACCGTATTTTCTTTTCACATGACAAAGAAGAGCCTTGTCTCCTCCAGCATCAACATAACAAAGCAATAATATAGCTAATATTGTACTCCCAGTCCTCCTCTAACTCAATTTAAATGTTTGCTGAAGCCCAAGGGAAGCTTTGTCATTTTAGAAAACATATTAACTACACATGAGCTCCCGTACATGCCACGTGGAACCCCCAGAGAGAGGCATAAATACTTCTCAGTCATCTTTCAAAGAGAAAACACAGTAATATCTCCTCGTAAAACCAGAAACACAGAGGCAATATATATCAAATAAACTGCATTTGGACTACTGTGGATAATGTTTGAGTAAGAGTTCGCAAGCGAGAAGTCTGCAGGGGTCCCTCACACTCTCTTCCCTGCTTTGTTGTTGGAACAGCCAGATCTCAGGCTTCAATGTCAAAGCCGCACCACGAGACTTTAGCACACACCTACAAACCAGTTTCTTTCTGCTCTTCATTCAGGGTGGGATGTCCATCTCTGCCGCATGCTGTGCAGACACTCTTACCCGAAGTCCTCAGAAAACGAGAAGAGAAGCAGCATCTTTACCCTTTACAACACTTGGGTAACCTGCCAGCAAATAGGTTGGACTTTCACAGCTGGAGGTTGATAACTCAGCAGTCGTTGGCTGCAGCTGAAAATGCACTCTTGAGTGTGAAGCCAGTGATTTCAAGTTCACATGGATGTGGGCACAGCTGATAAATGTGAGATAAAACCAACCCCCACCACTGAGCAGCAATGAAATGTGGATTTTCAGCGTGCTGGAACCTCATCTTTCCCTGTTGCCAAGTAGAGAACTGCTGCTTGGCTCTTCAACCCTGGGATCTTCCTACCTCTTTAAACTGCAACACATTCACAGGATCTTATCGTGGGGAGACATGCGACTGCGGATAAACACGCCCTTGGGAAGGACTCACTAGGGCTTTATT
This sequence comes from Neomorphus geoffroyi, assembly GCA_033558235.1. Lineage (NCBI taxonomy): Eukaryota > Metazoa > Chordata > Aves > Cuculiformes > Neomorphidae > Neomorphus > Neomorphus geoffroyi. The sequence continues at coordinate 2,972,224 of JAUMJM010000037.1, forward strand.
GAGGACGAGTTCTGGGAAGCACGTACAGAGGATGTTATCTCCTGAGACCTGTTACGAGTAGGATGCCAGGCAGATTTCAGGAGGCAGATGCTGTCTCTTTCCTTTTCACTATGTGTAAAAAATCCCCTAATCCTGCCTTGCCACAGCTAAAAGTTTCCCCTGGTGTGCTGCTAAATTTAAGTGGTCTTACTGTTCTGGGAAGGTGCAGGAGATGGATTGTTCATGCTGCAGATTTGGATGGACAAGCAGTGGTAGCATATGGACTGGGTGTAGAGCCCACCCATGGACTGGGATGGGAAGCTTCATAGAATCATAGAATTCTAGAATGTCCTGAGGTGGAAGAGACCCACAAGGCTCATCGGGTCCAACTCCTGTACCTGCACAGCACAACCCCAACATTCACCCCGTGGGGCTGAGGGTGTTGGCCAAAGGCTTCTGGAATATTGTCAGGCTGTGGCTGCTTCCCTGGGAGCTGTTCCAGTGCTCCACCACCCTCTGGGGGAAGAACCTTTCCTCATGTCCAACCTAACCCTCCCCCCTCCTGCCATTCCCTCAGGTCGTATCATAGATCGTGGACATAGAGGCACGGAGCTTCCCTCTTTAAGACTAAGCACAAAGTTTTCCATTTGGGAAACACCTTGGGCTCTCACTTTGCAGTATGACCTGGCTGATAGGGCACTGGCAAAGGGGAGTTCCTCACAGTTCTTTTGGGTTTGTAGAATAGAAACTGAAATAAAATGTGTCAATGGAAGCTTGCTATGGTTAGCAGGAATAATATTGCAAAGACCAGACACTTTGACAATCTATGGAAAATCCTTTTTACCCCTGGGTAGACTTGAGTATTATATATGGTCTCACGTATGGTCTCAACAGCATCTGCAGAAGTTGTGTTGTAGTTCTAATTTCAAAGAAAATGCAACTAACAGTCAAAGGAATCGTTTTATATCAGAAGATAAATAGATTTCTACGTCTCTCAGCAAACCCCCATGGTTCTGTGTAGCTTGTCTTAGGTAACAACCTTAATCAAAGCATAAGTCATAGAGGTCCTGTGTGCCTTTCCTTTATTCAAGTTTTGTCTGATTTCACTTAGGCTTTGGATACTTCCGAGAGCTTCCTTGACCTGAATGCAATCCCTGCTTCACCACTTACAGCTTCCACTGACTACAAGGAGATTTCTCCTCCTTCAAGTGGGAGAAGAGCGGATTCACTGGGTCTCAAAATGCTGTATTTGACACTAGGAAGGATGATACAAAGACAGGTCAGGACAGTGGGGATTTACTCCAAATTCTTGGAGCCTGAAAGTTCCACCTTGAAGTAAAAAAGCTCACTTGAAATCCATGGCTCAGTCCATGCTTCCAAATCAGCGCTGTACAACACATGTAGGTTTTAAAGATTGTTCATGATAAACTGAGACAAAAGAGTTTATTCACGCCTTTTTGGAGATGTCATGCAGAGACACAAAGGGTGGGATTCACCTCACTTAGCATTAGACACCTCACCGTTAAATGCCTCCATCTATGCAAGTCACCTGTCCCCCACCACACGCGCACACTCTTGAGCCTGTGTAGAGATGGGGGAGCGCCAGACAGCGTTCGTCTCCAGATGTCTCAGATGTCTGTCTTGCGATGGGTTGTTCCACCCCTGGGGCGTGCTTGTCTCTCTTGATTAGAGAGGAGCTGAAATTATTGTCTTAGACATCTGCTCAACATCTCGATCTAAGGTGACCCCAGCTTGGAGCATCTTGCTCCCGGGTTTAATGCAGGCCAATGGGACAGCCAAGGTTTGAACTGTTTCTCCAGCACACCGTGCCTTAAATGTGACAGCGTCCTTCCTCTACAGGCAGTGACATCCACCCATTCACTACTGGGTCACTGTGACTCAGCAGTGAGGGATGTGCCAAACCATCTTTAAAGGTCAATAAGTTCCCCACCAAGGCTGAAAACAGCAGCTTGGCCCTTTCATCTGTCATGTCTGTTTTACATCATCTGTCAATTGCTGGCATCCTATCCCAAAATAACTCACTTCACCTCTGTTGCCAGTCTCACAGCCCATCAGACTGTTCCTACCCTGTCACCTCCTATTCCCTTGTGTCACATCATGGGCTTCGTATGACATGACAGGCTGAGATGCACCGAGCCAGGGAAGCCGTAATCATGGTTCAACAGAGAGAGAGAGAGTGGTGGGTCGGAAGTGCAATTAAACAGACCACGTTTGAACAGCATTCTAAGTGCACGATAGATGTGTTTCCTTTCAGCCTCGGGCAAAATATTTTACAATGCTTTATCTCTGATAAACGACATCTCCCAAGGGACTCTAGTTCTCCTCTTGCATTGGTCATCAGAAACGAGAGAACAGATTCCCTTGGCTTGTCTGTGTGGACAGGGCTGGAAGGAACAGAATCCCCCTGAGCCCTTGAGAACATTCATATCCCCAAGAATAAATAAACACATTTATTCTGTAAGGACTTTTTCATGCCTGATTGGAATGGCGAAGTAAGACCTTTAGCATCACCAGAGAAGACTTGTAACAGTGAAGGCACATCGGGGCACGGCCTTAATGCCTTCCTAAAAAGCCAGTGGAGTAGGAGTAAAAAGAGGTGATGAAACTCAAGAACAGATATGTCCTCCTTCACCACAGGCTGAAAGGGGCAGTTCACAAGTCTTGGTCTGATCAAGAGACCTCAAATTTGTTGCTAATTAATCATAGAAATGCAGAAACACAGAATGGTTTGGATTGGAAGGGATCTTAAAGATCTTCCAGTTCCAACTCTTCTGTCATGGGCAGGGACACCTCCCACTGGATCAGGGGGCTCCAAGCCCCATCCAACCTGGCCTTGAACACCTCCAGGGATGGGGCAGCCACCACTGCTTTGGGCCACCTGGGCCAGGGCCTCCCCACCCTCACAGGAATCTATTTCTTCCTAATGTCTAATCTAAATCTACCCCTATATGACACAGCCATAGTTGCTAATTATTAATAATATCCTGTAATAAAGGCTAACAGTGTGTCAAGGGAGGGAGGCAAGGAGGATTCTGTAAATTTTGGGTACATCCAGTCCATTATTATGATTATTATTATTATTATTATTATTATTATTATTATGTCATCATCATCATTATCATTATTATTATTATTATTAATGAAGATGGGGTTTAAGTCCCTTCCAAAACAAATCATTCCATAAATTCTGTGATTCAATTCTCAGCTTCTGCCCTGCAATGTGCTACTCCTAGAGCAGAGCTCCCCATCACATCGTGGCACATCAGAGGCTTTCCCCCTTCTCCTGCTTCAGCCACAGGCTCTGCTCTATGCCGTGATGCATCTCTCCTTTTATTGCATTGTGAGCTGTATATTCAGCCACAGCAGGGAGAAAAGGTGTTTGAAGGAACGCAGGCACTTCATTTGCCTGCTGTGATGTGACACTGACAGCACTGTTCAGCTTCACAGAGTTGTTGTGAGTACCAGCCTTGAAGAGATTAAATTGATGGAGGCCTTACAGGGATCGCAGGTAGGCAGAGATGCTCTCCTTTAAGCCCATTGCTACTGAAATAACGAGTCTAGTGCTGTGCAACGATATCATCCTTCTGCATGATTAGAGATTGCAACCAGGAGATGTCTGTGCCTCTTGTTGTCTCTTCTGAAGGCTTTAGCAGGAAGAGAGCATCAGTTTGTTTCTTAAGGTTAATGGCTTTGTCTGTTCTACCTTATCAGGTGTCTTCTACCACCTTCTTCTAGAAGTAATGATGGATTTCCAGCCAGTGCTCGCGTGTTAATGAGACCGGAGACTGAATGAAAGCACGCAGCCCCCTGCCCCTGCATGCGCCGTGCTGTATCATCCCTTTTTTATCGAATCCTAGCTAAATATTTCATTTCCATCGAGTCATTTTTGAAAGGACATCAATCTGGGAGCTGTGGCTACCTATAAACCGCAACAATCCTACACCAATCCTTGCTGGTGGAAGGTGTCCTGCTTTCCTGGAGCCCCTTTCAGTACTGGGAGGCTGCTCTAAGGTCTCCCTGTAGCCCTCTCTTCTCCAGGCTGAACAACCCCAACTCTCTCAGCCTGAGCTCGCTCTCAGCAGAGATACACAATATAAGCTTTAATATTAGAGGGACTTGGTACTGGTGGGAGCCCTGTTACAGTTTCATAGAATCATGGAATGGTTTGGGTTGGAAGGGACCTCAAAGCCCATCCAGTTCCAACCCCCTGCCATGGGCAGGGACACCTCCCACTGCATCAGGGGGCTCCAAGCCCCATCCAACCTGGCCTTGGGCACCTGCAGGGATGGGGCAGCCACCACTGCTCTGGGCACCCTGGGCCAGGGCCTTCCCCACCCTCACAGCAAAACATTTCTGCCTAAGATCTCATCTCAGTCTCCCCTCTTTCAGATGAAAACCCTTCCCCTCATCCTCTCCTTGCACTCCCTGATCCAGAGCCCCTCCCCAGCTTTCCTGGAGCCCCTTTCAGTACTGTGAGGTTGCTCTAAGGTCTCCCCACAGCCTTCTCTTCTCCAGCTGAACAACCCCAGCTCTCCCAGCCTGTCCTCGTATGGGAGGTGCTCCAGCCCTCAGATCATCTCTGTGGCCTCCTCTGCACTCAGTCTAACAGCTGAGGACCCCAGAAGTGAATACAGGAATCCACGTGGGGTCTCACAAGAATAGAGTAGAGCAGGAGAATCACCACCCTTGCTCTGTTGGTCACATTTCTTTTGTTGCTGCCATGGATATGGTTGACTTTCTCTTCTTAGTGTTTCTGGAGCTCCATACGTGCAGGTGTCATGTTTGAGCTCAGCTGCTCCTTAGAAGTGGGGTTCGTTTCCCAGAGTTTCTGCTGGCTGACTCGGGATATGAATAACTCTGCACATTAATTATCAGCCCTGTGGTCTGGATGAGGAGGGAGAGTGGCTTGAAGACCATAGAGGTGATGTCAACAGGGGCAGAGTCTCTGCGTTCTCAAGTTGGCAGTGGAAAAGCTGAATTAATTGAGCTGTTGGTGAGATAAGCCAGGGTGGTAGGAGGGAAAGTGCCCAGAGAAATCAAGAGAACTGGGATGCCCTGGTGCAGATACAAAGGGCCTTTTACCTCTGTATTAGCTCTTCCATTTAATGGTTTGGAGTAATCACTGTTATTACCTAAATATTGCTTCTAATTCTGGATTCTACTTCTTCTTAAATGAAGGCTTTAAAAAACATCCTAACAGAAAAAATTACCTAGCGTAAAAAGCTATTAAATCATCGGGCAGCATTTAGGAAGGAGAGTTTGATGCTGAAAATGTCCACAACTGCAGGAAGCTGGCTGCCAGCGAAGCTTTCCTGCTGAGAGCAGGACCTCCACCAGAGCACAGACGCAAATTCTGATGCAGGCTGGTAAAATAAATGTCCTTTCAGTCAAACATTTGTGTTTGTCCCATCACTTTCCTATTCTCTTACAGCAAGATGTGAGCACCTCTCTGCTGGATAATTACACCACGGCTGTATTGGCCCCACAGCAGACAATGCAAGTGGATCCAAGGAGAGGTGGCCCTGTTTAACAGTTTAACTTTTGTACCATAGCTCTTTGTGCCAACTGAGATGGATTTCATCCCAGCGCTTAGGACAACTTCTGCTTTCACAAGGCAAAACATCAGTTTTTGTGTACATGCTTTTCTCTGAGAAAAATGCACGGAGCTTCAGGGTTGCACGGTCATTTCATGGAATGGTTAAAGTTGGAAAAGGCCTCTGAGATCATCCAGTTCAACCATCAGCCCAGCACCACCATGCCGGCTAAACCATGTTATGAAATGCCATGGCTACAAGGTTTTTGAACCCCTCCAAGGAAGGAGACTCCACCACTGCCCTGGGCAACCTCTGTCATTGCTTGGAACAGCTTCCCAGGGAGGTGGTGGAGTCGCCATCCCTGGGGGTGTTTAAAAGATGGGTGGATGAGTTTCTTAGGGACAGGGTTTAGTGGGGAGACAGGCACGGCTGGACTTGATGATCTCGGAAATCTCTTCCAGCCTTATGATTCTATGATTCTATGAATTTCCACACATTCCCTTGGATGCATCACAGCAGAAGCAACTACACAGGGCAGGGCACTGAGCAACCCTTACCTTGTGGGGACTGGCTGATACTGAGGGCTGGATAGGCAACTGTTCCCAATGCCAGCAGAAAAGGAAAATACTTTCCTCAGTGCAGAGAGGATTTAACATGTGCTTAGGCAGCACCCGTGCTCTGACGTCATTCAGCAAATTGTGGATGCTCCCTCTAAACCTCTTGAAAAATTGCTGAGGTTGGAAGGAACCTCTGGATATCATCGATCCAAACCCACCTGTTCAAAGCAGGCTGACGCACAGCTGGTTGCTCAGACCCATGGCTAGCCAGGTTCTGGGTATTACCAAGGATGGAGACCCCACAGTCTGGACAGCCTGTGTTCAGTCACCCTCACAAAAGGTTCTTCTTGTGTTCAAATGACATTTCTTGTGTTTTAATTTCTACCCATTGTGTCTTCTCCTTTCCCTGGGAACTCCCGAAAACTCTATTTTCTTTACACCCTCCCATCAAGTTTTATATAGATCCCCTGAGGCACCTCTTTTCTACACTGAACAATCCCAGGGCTCAGCTCCTCCTCATGTGTCAGATGCTCCCATGCCTCAAAAATATTTCTGGTCCTTTACTGGACTCACTCCAGTCTCTCTTTTACTGGGGAGCTCAGGACAGGATGCAGGGCTCCAGATGGATCTCAGAGGGCAAGAATTACTTCCTTGGACCTGCTGACAGCACTCTTTGAAATACAGCCCAAGACATTGTTGGCCTTCTTTCCTGCAAATAAGAGATGCTGGTTTGTGTTCAGGTTGATGGCCACCAGCACTGCAGAAGTTTTCCCACCGAGCACTTAGACAAATGCCCCCACACTGATGCCTCAGAAATGCAACTTTGATGTAACTTGCACATTTACACTTCAAAAAACCACAAGCTCAGCACAGCACAAAAGGGTATAATTACCATTTCAGAAAAAAAATAAATGGTAATTTGACGTTGTGCTTTATGGCTGTGACAGCTCCCAGGCTCTTGTGAAACGAGTGTCAAATAGACTTAATGATCAAATACCAAAGTGTTTGTTTTGCCTCTTCCAATACTGAAGAGAAGGATGGGGGCCAAACCGAAGCAATGAGCGGAAAAATCAACTGTTAAAGGAGGAGGCAAATTCATTACAAAGCAGTCTGTGGTTTTCAGAGCAGGCAAGTGTGGGAGCAGTTCATGGTGTGCAGGCAGATGGGAGCCAAAGCCCTTGCAGAACAGAAGTGGTCACATAGAAGGAGATGACTCTCAGTGGCAAGGAGCCGTGTGCCTCGCTTGTTCCTTAAAACCCTCTTATATGTAGAACCAAAGTCTGCCCTCAGAAACAACTGGAGGTTCTGGTCAATGGCAAGTTGGACACGAGCCAGCAGTGCCCTGGAAGTCAAGAGGGCAATTGTGTCCTGAGGGGCATCCAGCACGGCATCGCCAGCCGGGAAAGGTTCTTCCTAGGGACGAAAGTGCATGGTACAAAAAGCAAATGCGTTTGTTTTGCTGCTGAGAGCACAATGACTTGAGCCTAAACATTTCTGACTGAATCAGTTCCGATGGGTCCGGTGCTAGAGACGATGCAAAATCAGCCTTGCAACACAGAACAAGCAGAAGCAGTCAATAAATATTTCAGTTCCGTATTTGGAAAGAATTCAGATGATGTATTCGTTTCCTACAAGGATAATGAAATACTTCACTATCCAATGCCCCTAAGCTATCTTTGATTGTACAGAACGAATTCAATATAATTAAAGAGGATGTTAAACAACAGCTATTCAAGTCAAACATTTTAAAACCTGCAGCTCCAGATCATTTACGTATTGAAGTATTAGGAGAAGCATTTCAAGGAACATTCCAGAACTTGTTACAGTTTTTGAGACACTATATATGCAGGATATTTGATACAGGCATAAGATGACTTTAAATCTGGATTTTCGTTCTCCTAAGGGAATGCCCTGATCAGCAGATGCTTGGCTTTCCTAGCACGATGCTGACTCCGTCTTTCTGCCTGGTATCATTTTTTTCTGTCTCTCTCCTCCTTTCCTCCATCACCCAAACAGATTTCTAAAGGACTGGACTCTGCTTCAGACAGAAAAGGCATCACTTACCAAAACTTTCCCCTTCTCTTCATCAACCAAGTTCTTGCACCAACCAGATAACCTAGAGGGAAGAGCCAGGGATGCTGCAGACAGATGCAACACATCTCAGCCAACAAGTGGAAGAAAACCTGTACGAGAAGGACTGGGGTGAGTTGTGTCTTCAAATTTCCTCCCAGGCACTGGCTGGAAGGGCTGAATGTACAACACATCTAGGTCCAGTGGTAGAACCACGATGAGGAAACCACACACAGGCTGCTGGATGGAGGAATGTCCAGATGGGGAAGCTCTTGGAGACTAAACCATGACCCCGGCGCTGACTTTTCCTTTTGTAGCAGGGAAGGCAGAGTCTCTTCCTCCAGTTCTGACAAAGCTTCACTTGGTGAATACCCAGAGATATTCACAAAGTGCTTACTCTTTCCTACTCAAAGGTTTATCTCAGGAACAAGGTGGTCATGCCAACCCCTCCAGACACTCCTGCCCTGTATCTGATCTCCAGTGCCCCCATCACCCTACGCCACAGAAACCCCCAGCTCTCTCATGTTTTCCTCACCTCTTGTTTCCTGCTGTATAGAATTTCTTCTTACTTCGATATCAGTCACCACCACATTTAAATAATCTCCCCCCTTTGTGCAATTCAGCCCCTCACTGACTGATACATTAAATGACTGAGAGACAGTTCAGATGACCTAGATGAACTTCATTAATATAGTACAAATAATTCAAGATTTCCAACTAAATAAGTGGGCCTTGGAAGCCTCATTTGTATTCCTAACCAGCTTTGGCTACCTTCTAGTTTGGTTTCCTTCCAGTACTTTAAAGGTGGCCTACAGGAAAGATGGGAAGGGGCTCTTTAAGAGACAGTGTGGGGATAGGACACGGGGAGTAATTTTCCAATGTAAGAGGGGAGATTGAGATAAGATCTTAGGGAGAAATGTTTTGCTGTGAGGGTGGGAAGGCCCTGGCCCAGGGTGCCCAGAGCAGTGGTGGCTGCCCCATCCCTGGAGGTGTTCCAGGCCAGGTTGGATGGGGCTTGGAGCCCCCTGATGCAGTGGGAGGTGTCCCTGCCCACAGCAGGGGGTGGAACTGGCTGGGCTTTGAGGTCCCTTCCAACCCAACCCATTCTTCAATTCTGTGATTTGGTGTAGCTGCCACATTGGGGTCACACAATGACCTTTTTAGGGCAGTCGCAGGCCAGAGCAGAAACATTACAGATTTTCTCTGAGACTGGCTCTGAAAAGACAGAAACCCGACTGATGACACCAAGCTGGCTGTGGGGTGCCTTCTCCTGGACTGTTTGTCACTCAGCTGCTCAACAGAGGCACAGCACGGGGTGAAATTCAGTATAAAACATTGTGCTTTGAACTACACCTGCGTAGGACACAACCGATGAGCAGCTCAGGCATCTCAGCAGAGGAGAAAAGCAAGCAGAGGCTTTGCCACCTACTCAGGTCTGTAAAAATGATCAACAGTCTCAAATCTCAGTTACTTATGCCTGAAGGGAAGCTCTCCTTTTCCATCCTTAGGGAACAGCCTGCAGGAATGGAGGACATCGAGGGGAAATCTTTCCAGGCACAATGTGCTTAGAATCCTAGAATGTCCTCAGTTGGAAGGGACCCACAAGGCTCATCGAGTCCAACTCCTGTCCCTGCACAGGACACCCCAACATTCACACCGTGGGGCTGAGGGTGTTGGCCAAACCCTTCTGGAATATTGTCAGGCTGTGACTGCTTCCCTGGGAGCTGTTCCAGTGCTCCACCACCCTCTGGGGGAAGAACCTTTCCTCATGGCCAACCTAAACTTAAGCAAGACTGGATGGGAAGCCAGACCCCCATCCCCACGACAAGGTCAGAGCAGGATGTTCAGGGAGTTTAATCTTGAAGTTTGATTTAAACCTGCAACTAATAAAGCCAGGCTTTATATAAGCAGGGTTATCCCAGGTTGCAATCATTTCAGCACTAGAAAACTTAAATAAGCAGATAGAGAAATACTAATAATTTTATTTGGAGCTACCGCCTTGCTCCTGGAGGGAAGATCCTCAGGTAGATCGTGCTGCAGAGCAGCTGGCAAGCTGATGGAGACAAGGGCCAAAGGAGACACCCACCCCTTACAGATGGATGCTGTCACCAGCAAGTGAGGCAGCGATGACAGAGGGACGTTGATGTTCCAATGTGCCAGCAGCCAATTGATAAGTAATTAGAATGATTTAGGGAATTTACTACACAAAGCAACTGATAAAATGAATTAAAAAATGAATGTATAAAGTCCATGGAACAAGTTAACCCTTCTTGGCTCCCGTACTCCATCCTCCACTGCTTCGTGTTTCATGCATTTATAGATTTTTAAGGTCTCTGCAGCATCTGGCAGGAACTTCTGCTCCACTCAGGCTCTGAATGCAGCTGGCAGCGCCAGCACTGAGCCTGATGCCACTAAGCCAAAGGCAAAAGAATTTCTTCTAATCCTCATTTAAAAAGTTATATAAGATGAGGAAGGTGTTGCTTAAATTAAGATTATTTTTTTAATTCCAGGGAAAAACATCAAGATTAAAAAGAAAAGTCCTTCTTCAAAACAGAAAGGGAAAATGAATAATTCATAAATTAACAAGGGAAACTAAAATACCTCTCCCAAATCCACTACTGATACTCAAGTATAAATTAAATATTCCATACCAGTGATTTTGAAGAGCTTCATTTCACTTCTGAATATTCTGAAAAGCTTTTGCCTATTTATGTAACACAGATGTCAAAGCAAAAAGCTTTTTCGAATGGAAGACCTGAAATTTGTTTTCAGAACTCTGTAGGTTTTTTAGTTGGTTTTTTTTTCCCTCTTCTCACAGAAGAGGAAAATGACCTTTTACTTTGAAAAGTGATAATTGTGATACGTTTTTATTTTCAGTGCACAAAGTTCTAATTGAGAAACTTCAGGGCATCTTAACTACGTCTACCTTGTTACTTTGTCCCAGCTAGGTTAATCAGCCTGACTTTTAGAAATGCGTGATTGAATTCTGTTAGGGCTTTGTCTGGCTCTCGGTAACAGGGCTAATGAGAATCTCACACTGCAAGCTGCATTAAAGAAAGGTTTTCTCTGCTATATCAAATTGCATAGGTACTAACACATTCTCTCTTCCGCTGATCTGGAGGTCTGGCACTGCAAAAGCCCCCCAAAATGATAATATTTGGTACAGCTGGGAGGAGTCACTGGAAAAAGGACAATATGGGTAGAACTGGGTGGTTTAACAATGGGTATCAGAACATCTTCTCTGATCTGGAATGGCTCTAAATGACTTCAGCTGATACATGCGAGCCTCGTTAGGTGTGTCCTTTCCTAAGTCAGTGTGAATGGTTTGTCTCCTTTCCAGGCAGGTGTCCACCAGCAACATGTTCAGCTTGGCTTTCTACGAAGCAGCAGTTTGGGGTTTTTACCCCTAGAAACAAACATCAATGATAATCTGAAAGGAGGTCCAGAGGAGGCCACGGAGATGATCCGAGGGCTGGAGCCCCTCTGCTATGAGGGCAGGCTGGGAGAGCTGGGGTTGTTCAGCCTGGAGAGGAGAAGGGTGTGGGTCAGAGAGACTGCTCTTAGAGCAGCCTCCCGGTATTGAAAGGGGCTCCAGGAAAGCTGGGGAGGGGCTTTTTACAAGGGCCTGGAGTGATGGGATGAAGGTGATTTTAAATTGGAAGGGAAAGAGGTAGATGAGACATTAGGAAGAAATTCTTCATGATGAGGGTGGGGAGGCCCTGGCCCAGGTTGCCCAGAGCAGTGGTGGCTGCCCCATCCCTGGAGGTGCTCAAGGCCAGGTTGGATGGGACTTGGAACCCCCTGATGCAGTGGGAGGTGTCCCTGCCCATGGCAGGGGGTGGCACTGGGTGGGCTTTGAGGTCCCTTCCAACCCAAACTATTCCATGATTCTATGAAACTGTAACAGGGGTCCCACCAGTATCAAGTCCCGCTAACATTAAAGTTTATATTGTGTATCTCTGCTGACAGCAAGCTCAAAACTGTATTGGGAACACAACAAACAAGTCAGGCATTGGCACAGCTGCCCAGGGAGGTGGTTGAGTCGCTGTCCCTGGAGGGGTTTAAAAGAGGGGCAGATGAGATTCTTAGGGACATGGTTTAGTAAAGGGACAGATACGGTGTGACTTGATCATCTGAGTGGTCTTTTCCAACTGGATGATTCTATGATTGTATGAAATGCTAAAGAACTAAAATACCAAGAACTCTAAAGTCTTGCTTTCATAGCTGACAGGCACTTTGAGAGGAGATCAATAGCATTATCCCTGTTTAAGAGAAGTGGAACAGAAAAGTATCATGACTTTCCCAAAGTCAGGTGGAAAACCAGTGACTGAGCAGTGTTGATTCTGCACTTCCAGTCTCGAGGCAACACTGCGTGCAGGTAGCACACATGTCACTTACAAACTGTTGGAGAATTTAATGAAGCAGCTCAGGAATGGGAAGGTTATCACCAGAGAGAAGGGGAAAATTACAGCCAGAAGCATCTCTCCATTGTCTTCTTCTCTGAGATCTCAAATTATTTAGAAGAGCATTTAATTAGCTACTCCATCTTGTTGGAAGAGCGAAGCGTGGTCTGGGGTAGGAATTAATACGTATGAACTTATCAGAGTAATCTGGTTGCCTGGAGGACAGGAGCCAGAGGCATACGTGAATCTCTGAAAACATTGTGACAGACACACAGCCCAAATTTGGGGACTTTGACAATCTCAGCTCGTATGAACTGAACACTGGCTGGTATCGAAGAAGTGTAGGAGGCTGTAGATGCTTTGCCAGCTGACTTCACTCACTGTCTCTGCCTGGAGCCTGAGGAGACAGACAGCTCTGTGAGCGTGGCTTAGAGTGGGAGCCTAATTCAGATGCTCTGAATCTCCAACTCAGAACCAAATCTCTCCTTAGTGAAGAAATTAGGTAAAATTAACCACTCGTACTGGCATGGTTGACCACTCTGCCACGGCTTCAGAGAAGACAAATAGTGGCTCCAGGAGAAAAGTGATTGTTTTCCAGGACGGGGTTTTGTGCTTATGTAGACGTTGCGTGTTGAAGCACCTGAATTGTCCTAGGCTAGAATTTGTTTCGCTGCATTTAAGCAGTAGAAGGCACTGAAAGATCGTAGAGCAGTAGCTTTCACCCCTTGGGTTTGTTCTTGTTGGTTAATGGGCTGATATGAGTTCTACGAGCAGCAGGAATGCAATATATGGTTAGATATATCCACCTTAAAAATCACAAAATTGAATTTGCCACTCTCTCAGGTTACATTTAGGAGCCAATTATGGTCAAGAAAAGATCTTGAAAGAATATAGCAACAAAAATTCACTCCAGATATCTAGAGAAGACAGAGCATGAGGAGCAGATGAAGCCATCTTAGTTTAACTGGGGGAAGAAAATCCAGTTAGCCTTGATTTGCCTCACGTGAGGACTCAGGGCTAAGAATTAAAAAATACTGGCAAAAAGCAAGAAACTTTGCTTCTTCAAGATCTAATGATTCTGACAAGCGCATTGAAAACACATCAGAGGAGAAGTTCTTACTGTCCCCAGATGGAATAAGAGCAAAATTAGCAAATGGCACATTAACATATTTCTGATTATATTCCAGCCTTCCTGCGAAAGGAAATGGAACGGGGAATTAATTAATTAATTTATGTCATTTACAGGATACCTAATTTTTGCTTGGCGTTACAGACAATGCAGAGCTTCTGCGTCTGAGACAAAATCCTTTCTCAAAAGGACAAAGACCTTCACCTTTCTGCTTACTCTGAGCCCAAGCTTCAGGTTGGTTATCGTGCGCTGTCTTTAGAGTCAGGGTGTGTGATCTCTGGAGAAAAGCTTAACAGGAATTGAGTGAGAAGTGGTTTTCACAGCTGGACTAAGTTCTACCCCGAGGAATAGTTAATGCCTCACACAAAGTGCAGGAAGTACATGAAGACCAAGGAGGCACCTGATCTTCTGATGATTTAGGGCACTCACGTGGAAAATGGCACAATGACCTTGAACTTGCTGCTGTAAATAATGGATGTGGGACTTCTTCAGTCCAGGGGTCTGCACATGCTGGTTGTCTTTTAGCCGAAGAGCTCCTCAAAGATGAGAGAAACCCAAGGTCACTGAAAGCGTAAAAGCAGAAAGGACACCAAATGTGCGTCTGGATGACCTGTCGGGGGGTGGGAGGTTTCACTATTTTTGCACCATCCTGGAGAGTTCTGTCCCACCCTCTTCTACAAACCTCAAATGAGCAGGAGAATTTAAAGAACAGATTAACACACATCTGCCAGCGACAATCTCATCCCCGGTGTCTGTTCAAGACTGTGTAATCTTTGAATTTTAACCAAGAAACCCACATGGTGCTTGAGAAACTTTCTCCTAGAAAAAAAAGTCTGTGAAAAATTCAGCTTTGCTATAATGGCTGTTCCAAAAGATCTATTTTTTTAAGTTTATCCGAAAGCTTTAAAGAATTCTGCCAACTACAATGCTTAGCAAATCCTTAATAGGGTCAGGGATTGGCACAGCTGCCCAGGGAGATGGAGGAGTTGCCATCCTTGGAGGTGTTTAAAAGACAGGTGGATGAGTTTCTTAGGGACTGGGTTTAAATGGGAGACAGGCACGGTTGGACTCGGTGATCTCAGAGGTCTCTTCCAACCTTAGGATTCTATGATTCTATGATTTTATACAACAGAAGCAATAGTTGATACTCAGTTCCATAGCTCTGAATCCCACAAACATTTATAAGTAGTAGCAGACTTTGGGAAGCAGAGAAAGATGGACTTGGAGCCAGTGAAAATGGTCATCTGTGTCATTTCAGAAACTTAGGTCAGTTTTCCAAAATGTTCAATAGATGTCTAATCCTTAAGAACTCAAGTGATACGAATAGCACCCTCCTCACACAGTACAGACAAAACCTCATTCTGAAGGGAGTTTAAATAGGAGGGGTTGCATGCAAAGTGAAATAGACACTCAAATATCATAGAATTATAGAATGATTTGGGTTGGAAGGGACCTTAAAGCCCATCCTCTTCCAATTCAAACCCATTTCCCCTTGTTCTATCACTACATGTTGTTGTAAAAAGCCCCTCCCCAGTTTTCCTGGAGCCTCTTTCAGTACTGGGAGGAGGCTCTAAGGTCTCCCCACAGGCTTCTCTTCTCCAGGCTGAACAACCCCAGCTCTCCCAACATGTCCTCGCAGCAGGAGTGCTCCAGCCCTCTGAAGATCTTCATGGCCCTCCTCCGGAGGTGGTCAGAATTGGTGAAGTTATTTTTCAAGGGTTTAGTGGAGCTTTAATTATGCTATTGCCTTGTTCTCTGTGGAGGTGGATTTCACCTGGGGTGAAACAGAATGGCTTGGTTAGTGAGGATATAGATTTCAAATAGTAACTCCTACTGTTTAACGATCACTTAAACTTGTGTTATCATGATACGTAACAGCTATTTCCCTTGAAGCTTTCCAGTGCAGAATTTGGGTTCTGTATTACTGAACTGGGAGGGAGCAGAAATGCTGAGCGTGCCTAAAGGTAGAAAGGAAAGAGGTGCTTGCGTTGTGTATTGCAACCGCCCTCACGCACCGCGTGTCGCACTCGGATATTAGCAGTTGCTTTGACTGAAAAATGGTGTGGGGAGCCTGTGCAGCTGTGCGCCACTATTGTGTCGGTCTTTGCCTTGACAGAAGCACTAATTAGAGCCCAGGGCTTTGCTTTGTCCGATGTCGCTCTTCTGTGTAGACAAAGGAGATTTTTTACCAACTGTTCTGTGATTTTATGATTTCGTCACCAACTTACAGAATCAGAATCAGCTGGAAGGAAATGACTGATTTTTCATCAGGATATTTTGAAGGAAACGAAATTTGTCCTCCTTTTCCCTTCCAAATCACAGGAACGTCAATTCCAGACTACTTCATGAACTAAAGTTTGAACATCTGTCCATCCATTAAACTCCTCATTTTGCTACATCACTGCGTGATCCTCTGTGTTTCTTAAAAGGAGGGAAAGAGGGGAATAAGCAAAAATCAAGAGCTCTTTTTCAGGGAGTGCAGGGATAGGATGAGGGGGAATGGTTTTCAGCTGCAAGAGGGGAGATTGAGATGAGATCTTGGGCAGAAATATTTTGCTGTGAGGGTGGGGAGGCCCTGGCCCAGGGTGCCCAGAGCAGTGGTGGCTGCCCCATCCCTGGAGGTGTTCCAGGCCAGGTTGGATGGGGCTTGGAGCCCCCTGATGCAGTGGGAGGGGTCCCTGCCCATGGCAGGGGGTGGAACTGGGTGAAGTTTAAGGTTCTTTCCAACCCAAACCATTCCATGATTCTATGTTGATTTTGAAGACTCAATGAATAACCACGAGCAATGTGAAATCTCTTTTGCTGGCAGACCCTTCCTGCCCACTTCCCTTCCCGTACTGCACCTTACCTGGAAGGGAGGCTGACTGACAAGCTGACTGTGTCTATCTTTCTGTTCCTTCAGTTGCTTTCATTGTCTCCATCAGATTTAATGGAGTTAACTTACTCAAGCAGCAAGCAATCTCCCAGAGCGACTGCCGCGAGCTGCCTTACCCGGCACACGGTGCTGCAAGGGCTCACAGATTCCCATTGAGGAAGAGGAGAACTCGGGAGAGACTGTGCACGCTCAAGCAAAAGGAATTTTTGGCTAATTCAGTCAGTAAGAACATTTCCCCACCAACTGATCGATGACCACAGCCAGCCTCCTCGCAGGAGGCTTCAGCAAATAGGCCTTTGGAGAAGGGAGGCCAAGGGACTGAGCATGGAGTAGGCTGGAAAGCACCGACATGGAATCTGTGGGGTTTGCATATGTTGCATGAAAATGAGCAATTCCCCAGAGCTGTTCAGCTGGACTAGTGATTTCTCATTACTTTAGATTTAAATATTTATTTGAATACTGAAAGAGAGGTATTTGGGGACTAGGGAATTCTCTCTTTTGTTTTTAAAGCAGTTCTGTTTTCCACAGAATCGAAGAATGGTTTGAGTTGGAAGGGGACCTCAAAGCCCAGCCAGTGCCACCCCCTGCCATGGGCAGGGACACCTCCCACTGCATCAGGGGGCTCCAAGCCCCATCCAACCTGGCCTGGAACACCTCCAGGGATGGGGCAGCCACCACTGCTCTGGCAATCTCCCCCACCCTCAGAGTAAATATTTCTTCCTAGTGTGTAATCAAAAAGAAGTCGTAAAAGAGTAAAATGGAATATTTCTAATACAATGCCTGGTGTTCCTACCAGGTAGACTTTCCTTGGATGTGAGATGCTGGGTTTGGGGTTTTTTTTTTACTAGAGACTCTTGCCAGCTCCCTGTCCTCTGATACAAGACCCAGGCACCTTTCTGTTGTGTGTCTGCCTTCCCACCCAGGGAGGAGGCAGCTGTTCATCTCAGCAAGCGTTGGCCCAAAGCCCAGCTCATTTTTTGTTTAAAGTTTTCTTCGAAAACAAGCTCCTGTTTTCAATGTAGCTCCAGTAATTTGAACAGCACAACCCAGCACTGCTTGCTCGTGTCAGCCCACCCCACAGCACCGGTGACACCAGGATATCAGTGGCTTTGTTCTCAGCATCAGTTGTTGATGATTTGAATTTGTTGGTAAAACTCCCCATTCCAGTCAGTACAAACACATCTGAAGAGCCAGGCAGCCTGCTGGGACTCCGAGGTGATGCCATTTGGATGGGAGCAGAAGGATGATTTCCACCTTGAGCGCATCTCTGCAAGGTGTCCTGATGGCCATGGGAGAAAGAAGAGGAAAAAAATGCCTGTGCCACTCCATTCTCCTCCAGGATTGAAAGGATCAATAAAAATCATTGAGGGTGAAAGAATTAAAGAGTGGAGGGAAGCTGAGATGAAAAGGTAAGAGATTCATTCTGATTCTTTAACTGGATAAGTGGCTCCCTGGCTGCTGCTCCCACATGCTTCAAAGAAAATGCTCCGCAGTTCTTACTCCGTTTCTTCAGGATACAAGGAAACCTTTGAATGAAACCACACTTCGATTAAATTATCTTTTACTTTGGATTTCATCCTCAAAAATGAGGGCAGGCCACTGGCAGAGACATGAACTCTGTGCTTGCTGCTTCCACCTCAGTGCCACCAGATGAGTCCGTGTCTGTCTTACTCACTGGTAAAAGCAGGATTCTCTGTGCCCCAAAGAGCACGAGGGGTCGTGTGCCTGTGCAGCACCTTGTGATGCTGCTGGGAGAGCAAACAAGAAGAACCAAAACTCCTTAGTTTAGGTACTGGTTTCAAGCTGAAAGAGGGGAGATTGAGATGAGATCTTGGGAAGAAATGTTTTGCTGTGAGGGTGGGGAGGCCCTGGCCCAGGGTCCCCAGAGCAGTGGTGGCTGCCCCATCCCTGGAGGTGTTCCAGGTCAGGTTGGATGGGGCTTGGAGCCCCCTGATCCAGTGGGAGGTGTCCCTGCCCATGGCAGGGGGTGACAATGGGTGGGCTTTGAGGTCCTTTCCAACCCAACCCATTCCATGTTTCTGTGAGTCTTTCCTTCTGCTGCTGATGCTGTTGGTGAATAACTCCGGGCCAAGCGGCAGCACACACGGTGCAGCATTTCAATGCTGAATTGTTGGCTCCACAATCGTGAGGCAGAGCCTGAACATAACCCTGAGAGCTGGACTCAGAACAATTTGCAGAATCACCCACAGCAAAGGATTCCCCCCCGCTCCCAAGATTATAAGGATGGTAGCTCAGCAGCTGTGGTCAATATCTGTATTTGTTTCACTATCACTTCTTGTGAAGGAAGTAACATTTCCCAAGAATTTTTTCTCTTCTCAGTCTTTTTTCTTTCTTCTTTCTCCCAATGCTTGCATTAAATTCAATGTCTAATTTTCAGCTATTTAAAATCTTTCAAAATCACTATAGAAAGCTACATTTCTAGACAAAATACTTTCAGCAGAAGCATTCAAAATGCTTCATTGCAGAATCACCAAAATAAGATAATTTCAGCTTCTCAAAAAGAAACCCCACTCCCACTCTTGTACATATTTATAGTGGCCTGAAATATTTACCAAATTTGACATGAATTCTTTACTGAGTCAAAATAAATGCACAGGCAGATCTGTTTGCTTCTAAATCTGGCAACTAAACTGTTTTGTCCAGCCCCAGTTACTGGTTCCTCAAGTCCTGCAGGGACCTCAGGGTTGATGGGTGACTGAGTAGAAGAGGAGCCCATCCCTGTGCTCCATCCCCAGCTGGAGGGAGGGCTTTCTGCTCTGCTGGTGCAGATCCAGCTGTGGTTTGCAACTCTTAATTCCTCGGCTGCTCGTTTCACTACTCAGAACACAGGAATGCAGGTTGCCCCCTCTTAAGGGTTGTCTAGCGAGGAGGAAAAGACCTGGGGAATATCCATCCCCGCAAAGAGTAAATCAAACTCAGCATCTTATGGTCTCAAGTTGTACCAGGGCAGGGTCAGATTAGACATCAGGAAAAGTTTGTTCACCAAAAGAATTCTTGGCACTGACAGAGGCTGCCAGGGAGGTGGGGGAGTCCCCATCCCTGGAAGGGTTTAGAAGATGGGCAGATGAGGTGCTCAGGGATGGTTCAGTAGTGGACAGGTACGGTTGGACTCGATGATCTCAAAGGGCTTTTCCAACCAAATGATTCTGATTCTTATCTTCAACATAAGTTTAACCACCTTACAATACTCTAAAGAGGAATAAGAGCACTCACATTGTTTGAACACAAGGATTTGTGCAGCAAGAAGAAAACACTGCCCACATTGCCCACATCTACTCTCATGTATCAACCCTTCAGCCTGAATTTGTCGTGTCCTGAAGCAGAAGGGTATTACAGCACTCCTGGCTGAAAGCACACTCAGCTGGCGATGCTGTTTGCTCTGCTGGTAAAAACAATTCTGTTTACTACATTTTCCTGTAGTAGAGATGCTCAGATACTGTAGAAGTGAAGTCCATAGTGTAAATAGATATACAGAAAAATAGAGATAGATTAGATAGATAGATAGATAGATAGATAGGTAGATAGATAGATGCATGTTAAATGATAAAATAAAACCAAATGTAGAGCCATATTCAACACAGAGAAGAGATAAAAGCAGGTTCTTCCAAAGCCAGCAACGATGAGCTTCTGACTCAGAACCACAAGGTCAAATCCACTGATAGACAAGCAGAGGAGGAAGATGAGATCAAAAGAAACAAGGCTGGTTTAGATTATCAGATCAAGCTCTCGGAAGGAGCGTAGGTGACTCTAAAAAAGTCCCCTGCTAGCCCTGAGTGCCAAGTCCAAGTGCCGGTAGGAGGGTGTCACATTGTCATAAGTTGTCATTGCAAGAGATTTCCGTGCCTGGCCCATCGCTATTGCTGATAAAAGACTGGAAGAAGGCAGTGAGGGCTCTTACTTTTTGCTCTACTTACATGTATTTTTTTTTTCCCCTGTTAAAAAAAAAAAATTCTACTTAAGTAATAGGCTGCAGAAAAGGGGAAAAAATGTCCCATTAATGAGGAACCAATAGAGAATTTTCAAAGCACCTGACAAGGCTAAACCCATAAATTCTCTGAATTAGCCAGAGTGCAGTTATGGATGTAAGTAGGAACTCAGCCAGGAATGAATTAAAAGAATTCAGCCTCAAATTCATCAATGTCCTGGTTAATATTTTAGCTTCTTAGTGGTCCAGAAATGATGAGGGAGAGAACAGAACTGACAGTAATAACAAGGCTGTTGAAGACTCTTTGTGAGGCTTATTGGCAAGGAGATTGGTGAGAGGTGTAATAGCTCACAAAGTGCCGTTCCTCCTCGTGGCAGTGTGTGATCGCTGCCGGCGAGCCAGCGGCTTTCCTCCAGCAAGGGCTGCGCGCTGTCCTGCCTCCGTCTGTGCTGGAAGAGAAGAGTCTTGGGGCTGGTTTGCTTAGAGCCCATGGGAGAAATGCAAGAATAAAGGGAAACGTGCAAGTGTGAGACTGCTCAAAAGGCTGTTCTTCTAACAGTTGGGTTTGTCTGCAATGAGAACATGAGGAAGCAGAGGTGAAACAGTAACAAAGATGTTGCAAAGCAGACATGGAAAAGCAGAAATATTTGCCATGGAAGTCAGAATGTTTGTGTTTACAGCCCAAGCAGGTCAATCATTCCAGCGCAGAAGGGTTTGACTTCGTTTGTGAAATGGCGCTTTGGCCAGGTGAACGGAAAGTTTCATTTTGATTCTGACTCCCCGTTCTGTTGTCGTGAGGTCCCACCTGGAGTGCTGTGTTCAGTTGTAGAGTCCTCAGTGTAAGAAGGGCATGAATCTGTTGGAGCGAGTCCAGAAGAGCCCGTGGAGATGATCCAAGGGCTGGAGCACCTTCTGTATGAGGACAGGCTGGGAGAGTTGAGGTTCTTCAGCCTGGAGAAGAGAAGGCTCTGGGGAGACCTTAGAGCAGATCCCAGTACTGAAAGGGGCTGCAGGAAAGCTGGGGAGGGGCTCTGGATCAGGGAGTGCAGGGACAGGATGAAGAGTAATGGTTTTCAGCTGAAAGAGGGCAGACTGAGATGAGATCTTACGGAGAAATGTTTTGCTGTGAGACTGGGGAGGCCCTGGCCCAGGGTGCCCAGAGCAGTGGTGGCTGCCCCATCCCTGGAGGTGTTCCAGGCCAGGTTGAATGGGGCTTGGAGCCCCCTGATGCAGTGGGAGGTGTCCCTGCCCATGATAGGGGTCTTTGAGGTCCCTTCCAAACCAAACCATTCCACGATTCTATGATTTTTAATCATTATAAACAACCATCCACCATAGTTACACACATTTAATTTAAATGTAGGCCCATGGTTACACATCCAGGTTTCAGCAATACATAAACCTACCTGTGTTAAAAATATATGGTATATTTTTCTGATGTATTTATGTAACTTAGGGGAAACAGAAGTCAAAACGCTTATGAAAAAACCAAGATTAGGGAATTTTCTCACAGCCGGTTCAAGTGGAACGCTTCACTCATTGGTGTGGTGGTCCGAGAATGTGAATGCTCCCTTCTGAACTAATTATCCATAGTGTCTTGGAAGAGACAGGCAGCTCTAAAGCATTATTTACTTCTTGCATTTTGATACTGACCCCAGGAGAAGAAAGAAGACATGCCTATAGCTTTCAGCTTTCAAATAAGTCCAAGCAATCAGCGCAGACTGAACTCCTACTCCACAGACATCTAAACTTAGATTCAATGACACCCCTCTCTGGAGGCTGCTGCAAAGCTTTACAGGTCACAGGGCTCCAGGCGTAGAAAAAAAAAGCCAACTCATCACTTTTTTTTCCCCACAAACACTCTCAGCTGTGACACCAGACAACTCAAGCGGGTCTAATGAACGCTCGCCTTTTTTCTCCAAGCAAGCGTGCTGAGATCTATTCTCCAGCTCAGTAAATCGACTCAGAGCTTCTGAGAGAAAATAATTTGTGTTTTTTTCAATGTGTTCTTAACACGCTCATCAACTCTGACAGCATCAATGACATTAAGGGGAGCAGGAGTGGAGAATGACACGGGAAGATCAGCTACAATTCTTACTTCTTTTTGCAAAGATGTTGCTATCTTAATTAACCATGTGGCTGTCCAGTGTTCCATCAACAATTCTGCTTGTGTCTTATTGATTCTTGACCACTGTAGAGTGATCCATCCATCATGTGCCATAGCTATTGATCAATATCAGGAGTCAGAAGGCTCAAGGGAGTATCTGCATGAACCCACAAGGCTTTGCAGCCTGGGCTTGGTGCCGTTTCCAGGTTTTCATCTGCACTACAGACACCAACATTACTGAGATGAATCTCACTTTTCAAGAAGTGAAATAGCTACTGAAAATTCTGATTTCTCTTCCCTCCCCTGGGTGCAACTTGAGGCCATTTCCTCTCATCCTAGCTCCTGTCACTTGGGAGAAGAGACCAAAACCCACCTCACCACACCCTTCTTTCAGGCAGTTGTAGAGAACGATGAGGTCTCCCCTCAGCCTCCTTTTCTTGAGGCTAAACAACCCCAGTTCCATCAGCTGCTTCTCGCAAGGCTTGCTCTCCAGACCTTTCATGAGCTTTGTTGCCCTCCAGACCTTCACAAGCTTTGTTGCCCTCCCCAGGCCAATCAAAATTCTTTGTCTCCCAGATTCATTCCTTGCCAAATGGTGCCTCCTCCTCCCATTACCTCACCTGAAAGGTGAGGCAGCTTTCTCACTGAAAGCTGCCTCTTATAGATGGGTTTGAAGGCACTGGACATCCTGAGGGATCACATTCACCGTTGTGCAAGGAGAAGCCCAGGCCTGAAAAGGCTGATGCCTCCTTGCCTGTGAGTTTAGCTTATTACCAGGAGATCCAGGTGCTGGTGTATGATGGGACCCACACAACTCTGCTTCTACTGTAGACGTCATGCAAACCTATCTGCACACATACATCACGCCACTCCTTCCCACAGGACATTCTTCAGTCTGGCACAGAGTTTCTTCTGGATATGATTTCCTTTTCTCCCTCTCATTCTGATCAGTCCCTCAGATTTTGTTCCCAGGACCCTAGAGTTGACGGCTCTCAGGCAGGTCTAACACCGTAAAGTAATGTTAATGTCAGTGGTGATGTATAACATTGGCTCTTCTGCTCTAGGATCCGGTTATCTACCTGCTTCCCTGCTCCAAAGAATTATCTATCTAACATCCTCAAATGCGTTTTGTTTTTTTTTGTGTCTGCTCTTGATAATGCCGACAATGACAGACAATGTAATTTCTTCTGCAGGCTTCAAATACAGCCTTACCAGCTGTGGCACCAGACATCTGCCCAAGCACAGGACTTGTCAGAGCTTCACTGTGGGACCAAAAAAATTGCTTCTCGTTGATTTCAGCTCCTTCACCAACTGGGCATGTAACATTGGAGGAGGCTATGGATAGAAAACGTGTTCCTCAGACTCCAAAGAGCAATTACTACTTGCAGGTCAGATACTGAGGAGAAAATACGTCTGCAACTACCTGAAAGCTGTCTCCAACTGCCTGAAAGGAGGCTGTGATGGGGTGGGTGCTGGGCTCTTCTCCCAAGTGACAGCGATGGGATGAGAGGAAATGGCCACAAGTTGCACCAGGTGAGGTTTAGACTGGACATTGGGAAGAATTTCTTCACTGAAAGGGTGGTCAGGGATGGGCACAGCTGCCCAGGGAGGGGGTGGAGTCCCCATCCCTGGAGGGGTTTAAAAGACAGGTGGATGAGTTCCTTAGGGACAGGGTTTAGTGGGGAGACAGGCACGGTTGGACTCGATGATCTCGGAGGTCTCTTCCAACCTTAGGATTCTATGATTCTGAGATTCTAAATACACACTTAGATATTTCAGAGATAAATCAGAGATAAGTACCTAGAGATGTAGACGTGGTTGTGTGAGAAATAGTTGTTGTGGTTGGGTGTGTTCAAGAACCAGTAGTGTGAAGCACAGGCACATGGGATCAGGTGCCAGGTCCCTCACCCCCACCCAGCTATCAGGATGCTGTTTGAAAAACCATGAGGGCTTAGGGGACTTTTAATAACACATTTTAGGCTCCATTCACTTGGAATCCGGTTTCTGGCCATTTGGAGGGTATATATTTCATGTTGTCAATATTTCCTGCACTAACAATTAAAATTGTATGGAAGGGGAGAGTCTCTCTGAATCCTGGAATTAAAAGATATGGACTGTAAAACAAACAAACAAATCAACCGTTCCATATTATAAGATAAAAAACCAACAATAAAATTGTAACTGGCAACTGTGAAGAACTGAACTTCTTACCATGAAATTTAAACTCCATGAAGTCTTATAAAAATTTAGGGTAAATAATAGCTTTTATCTGGAGAAAATAACTCTTAAAAATGCGGCTGTCGGTTTCTTCCCTGACGTGAAGCAAGGACACTGTGAAAGTCTAAGCTGGTCCTTGCAAGTCTGGGACTCTTGCTGACTCCTTGATCTGGTTTTAGTCAAAGCAACATCAAGGTGAGTGCTGCTGTCACAGGTGACAACAGCTCGACAACAGGGAATCCCACAAGCCCTCAAGGTAAAGTACAATAATAACAAAAATTATTACAAAATTTCCATTACTTTGAGGGAGGAAGTTAGGGATCAAAATCCATATTTAGAATCATAGAATGGTTTGGGTTGGAAGGGACCGTGAGGGTCATCTAGTTCAACCCTCCTGCAGGGACCAGGGACATCTTCAACTTCATCAGGTAGCTCAGAGCCTCATGCAGCCTGGCCTGGAATGTTTCCAGGGATGGGGCCTCTCTGGGCAACCTGTGCTGGTGTTTCACCACTCTCAGCATAAAAAATTTCACCCACTCTACACTTCTCCTCTTTTGGTTCAAAACTCTTACCCCTTGTCCTATTGTTACAAACCCTGCTAAAATCTTTTTCCTCATCTTTCTTACAAGCCCCCTTTAACTATTGAAAGGCTGCAATGAAGTCTCCTCGGAGCCTTCTCTTCTCCAGGCTGAACAACCCCAGCTCTCTCAAGCTGTTTTCGTAGGGGAAAGGTCTCTCTTCATAGGTGTCCAGGTCTCTCTGGAGGTCTCCAGAGCTGGGTGCTCTACCCCTGGTGGGGTTTCACCAGAGTGGAGCAGAGGGGCAGAATCCCCTCCCTCCCCTGCTGCCCGCGCTGCTTTGGGTGCAGCCCAGGGCACCGTTGGTTTCTGGGCTGGGAGCGCCCGTTGTGGCTCCTGTCGAGCTTCTCCTCCCCCAGCACCCCAAGTCCTTCTCCTCAGGGCGGCTCCCAATCACATCGTCCCCCAGCCTGTACTGAAACCGTGGATTGTCCCGACCCAGGTGCTAGACTTTGCCCTTGGCCTTGTTGAACCTCATGAGTTTTTCACGAGCCCACTTCTCCTATTTGTCAAGGTCCCTCTGGATGCCATCCCATCCCTCAGGGATGCCAACCTCACCACTCAGCTTGGTCTCATCCTCAAACTGGGTATTTAAGTTAATATGTTATTAATTATCCAGATATAGATTTTAGTTATTTGATGTCAATCTTCCAAGTCTGAAAATACAGCCCTGTAGGATTTTGTTTTATGTTTAAGCCAGCCCAAGGGGAATTCATTTGCACACCCACAGAGGCACTGGGGGTCTCAGACAGACAGGGATTTTTCATTCCCTTCTTTTTTTTCTTCCTTTTTTCTTTTTTTTTTTTTTTTTTCCTGAAGACAACTGTATCGGTGCCTCAAAGCTAAAGGAATGTCAAGGGCCGTAAAAAAACCTTTATTTAAACTTCACCTGCTTCTCCAGGGAACGTGTCTGATCCTGGCTCTGTGACCTCCCTGTGCACGGTACCAAAAGAAACGATGCCAAACTTCCTCTTCTAAGTTTCTATTTCATAATCAGCTTGCACAAAGGATCAAAGAGAGAGTACCCTGGATAGACAGAAAAGCCAACAGACAGAGGAAAATTGATACAGTGCAGTTCTCTATGCTTCACTGAAAATATCCTTTTTATTAGATTTTTTTTTCCACTGAGCATCTTCTTGGTGATTGATGTTGCTGGCTGCCCCGGGGACAAGAGCTCCCTCTTGTCTTGCAGCAAAAACAA
Organism: Neomorphus geoffroyi; assembly: GCA_033558235.1. Taxonomy (NCBI): domain Eukaryota; kingdom Metazoa; phylum Chordata; class Aves; order Cuculiformes; family Neomorphidae; genus Neomorphus; species Neomorphus geoffroyi. Next base: position 2,998,841 of record JAUMJM010000037.1, read on the forward strand.
CAAGGTGATGTATTTCACCGGGGCTTTTTGGAGGTAAAGCTCTGCTATGACTAGGAAAGACAATCATTCACTCCATTGTACTTGAGAATAAAGGACTCGAGCAGAGAGGAGAGGACAGCCCAGGTGAGCAGGCATCTTCACCTGGGCAAACTCCCTCCAGCTCTGAATTCTCCATCTGTTGAGGAGGAACAAAAGGTGCCACCCTGCTGTGTGGCTTCCTTGTTGCTTACAGTGTAGCTAAGAGACCAGATGCTGAGGTTTTAGGAGGGGGGCAATAACTCTTTTGAGGTGTTTGGGAAACACCTCCGAACTGAACAGCATTTCTTGGGCTGGAAGGCAGGAGGAAACCAAACCATTTTTAGTGATGCAGCAGTATTGTGCAATGAAGGTATTGGCTGTGCCTTGTGCTCAGTATGGGGAAACCAGGAGATGCTGTTAAACATCAGGAAAACTCTAAGCCTGCATTTCAAAACCAGCAACAGCCAAACAGATCCTACAGCCTCTCTTTCTCCTCCCCTTGCAACCCCTACCTACATACTTCTACGTACAAGGTCTGACACACACACACAAAAAGACTGTGCCTGTAACTCTTTTTCTTAAACAAACTAAGAGAAACAACTATGATCACCCTCACAACAGTTCCCTTTGAGCTGACACACAGCTGCATAGGACGTTGCCGATGTTCAAAGTAATTCCACAGAGCATTTTCTGAAAGACTGTTGAGGGTCTCCCTCTATTTTGCCGTCACATCTTCAATTGACAAAAAATGGATTCCCTTGTGCACTGACTTGATTTTTGAGATCTCTCCACTGTGAACCTCGGACGATAATGGAAGAGTTTCCATCGTGGATTTCTTCAGTTTCACAAGAAGCTGGATGTGAACTCGCTGTTCACTCTTGCACAGCAACCTCTTCTGACCGAGGGCAAGTGAACACGCGTCCACTCACACCGAGTGAAGCGATTGAGCTGAGCCTTGTCTCACTGTGACAGGTTACAATATGTCCTACAACCATCTCTTTGTCTATTCCATCCCACTCTTGGTTCCTGAGCAATAGGATGTCTATTTTTTTTGAGTCAGACCTCATATACGTATATTTATGCCATTCTTTGTATCCTTGAGTCACAACACAAAGCCACGTGCTGACATAGGAGAGAAGAATCAGACTGAATCAGCCTGTCCATTCCCACTGCCTCAGCCCTTCCTCTGCCAGCACCACCAGAGAAGGGGTTATCACAGAATGGTTTCAATTGGAAAAGAACTTTGGGATCATTGAGTCCAACCATTGATCCAGCCCAGCTATGTCCACCACTAAACCACATCCCCAAGTACGGCATCTACTCGTCTTTTAAACACCTCCAGGGTCGGTGACTCAGCCACCTCCCTGGGCAGCCTCTGCCAATGATCCTACAGTTCAGTGAGCTGGGAACTGATTTAATCAACCATTTCATTTTCCACTGGGTTAGATTTAACCTGGATCGGTTCTCTGTGCAGACTCACCAGTGTTTGTTGGCACCAAGGAGACGACTGCGCCCATGGCAGGAACATCTGTTATGGGAATAGGGGGTGAGAAGTTGCTTTTGGGGCTGGTGTGAATCTGTGTGTATCGGTGACAGAATTATAGCTGCAAGAATGCCCTGAGTTTAAATGAACAGATCTCAAGCACCACACAGCCCAGTTGGAGAGCTCTGCTTAAAATCTTGAATTGCTCGTCTCTATTATGATAGGTAGAGCGTAGCTCTGGATTGAAACTACACTAGAAAGCCTTTTATTTTCATACACTCTCACCCAGAACAAGAAACACTGCCAGTCTGACATACACACACACTCACACACCAACACCCGTGTCCGCACGCACTCTGGCAGACTCAGTCTGTCTTTCCTGTTCCCTCCTTCCTTACCTTTTCAGGTTAAGGTGTTGATTTTCTGTAACTAATACGGATGCTCACAGAGCAAAGAGACAGGCTGTCTCTCTCTTACAGGTTAAGAAGAAACTAATAGTATGTGTTTGTGTGGTTAGAGGTGTGGTGGGTTTGGAGACAAAGGCTTTTTACCACCCTGCTGGTTTGGGGCTGAAAGTGGCTCCAGAAACGCTGGGGAGGGAATTCTTACAAGGACGTGGAGTGATAGGATGAGGAGGAACGGCTTTCAATTGGAAGGGGGAAGATTTAGATTAAATATTAGGAAGCAATTCTTCACGCTGAGGGTGGGGAGGCCCTGGCCCAGGGTGCCCAGAGCAGTGGTGGCTGCCCCATCCCTGGAGGTGTTCAAGGCCAGGTTGGATGGGGCTTGGAGCCCCCTGATCCAGTGGAAGGGGTCCCTGCCCATGGCAGGGGGTGGCACTGGGTGGGCTTTGAGGTCCCTTCCAACCCAAACCAGTCTATGATTCTGTGATTCTATGACCATTTTACAGCGTCACACACGCAGTGATCACTTTTCACAACTATTTACCTCTGTGCCGTGCCCACCCATTTCGGAACCTCATAGAATTGTTTAGACTGGAAGAGACCTTTAAAGTCACAGAGTTCAACTGTTAATCCCACATCGGATAACGCTGCTGGCTACACCATGGCTGATCCACACCAAGATGTGCCCTTCCACCCAGCCAGAGTGGAGGTTATGAAGTTGGCCACCACATCGGAAGTGGGACACAACCTTCCTGCTAGCAACAGCCTGGGGTGTTTTCCAGCACAACAGCAAGCTGGATGTCTGGCCAGGAGTCCTGAATGAGCTGTAGGCTATGGACCAGCTTATTCACCAGATGGCCAAGGCCCTTGGTAGATGTTATAAATTACTGTCTTCACAAGCAATTTGCACTCATTATCGGGTCCTGAATGTAACACAGGAATGTACTGTGTATTTGACACAAGAGATGTGAAGCAGCATGTTATCTCCACCCCAGAGACTTGCACTGGGACTGATTTCAATGGGAAAGAATAGAATAATCTCACTTCATATTTCCTTTCAGCTCTCTTAGCATTTTACAACGGAACACTTCATTTTAAAGTCTCTCTTTTTTTCCTTTCTTAATTTTCTTTCCTTTGAACTGCCCTTGCCTCCACCTTGTGGTTCCACTTTCTCCTCTTTTCTTAAGCAGAAAGGAAATGAGTGAGAGAAAATGGGACTGAGACATAGTCCCACACTTTTCCTCTGCGAGTCAGAGGAAGACTTTTCTTTTTCGCCTTCCTGAAGTCATGTGCTTTTCATTCTCCTCTTTCTCAGATCTGTCCCCACTGTGATTTGTTCAGAATAATTTTCTTCTCCCACTCATCTTTCAAGGAAACCTTGCATTGGTGTGAGGGAGAGCAGCTTTTGAAAAAAACAACCACCCCCCAGTTAAAAAATCCAACCTGTTTATCATTTGTTCCTTGAAGAATTTGTTCAAGTTTGTTCCACCAGCTCTCTCCCAGGCCCAAGAGGTGGAGAGAGAATTGACACACCTCAGTCTCTAAATCTGAGGTTCCAGAGAAAGAGGAACTCTTTGGGGAGACTTTTGGACGAAGCAGCTCATCTGTTTTCTAGCTGTTCCTTCAGTTCTGTCCACCTTTGACTAAAGAAGTGGTGAAAAATGAGCACCCCCTTTTCTCCAGAGGCCTGAACGAGAATTCCCCATACCCAGGGACTCCATAAGCACCAGGTGCTCCCAGTGAATCATAGAATGCTCTGGGTTGGAAGGGACCTTCACAGGTCATGTAGTCCACCCCCCCTGCAGGAGGAGGGACATCTTTAACCCAGTCAGGTTGCTCAGAGCCCCATCTAACCTGACCTTGAATGTTTCCAAAGATGGGGCCTTCACTCCCACCCCGGGAAATCTGAGCCGGTGTTTCACTGTCCTCATTGTGTAAAATTTCTTCCTTGTATCCAGTCTAAATCTCCTCTCCCTTAGTTTAAAAACATTACTCCTTGTCCTTTAACAACAGACTTTCCTAAAACACCCCTCCCCAGCTTTCCTGGAGCCCCTTTCAGCACTGGAGGCTGCTCCAAGGTCTCCCCAGAGCCTTCTCCTCTCCAGGCTGAACAACCCCAGCTCTCTCAGCCTGTCCTCATACAGGAGGTGCTCCATCAATGAATCCCATCTTACAAGTGACGCTCAGATTCTGTCTTCCTTCCACAAACTACTCAATTATCTGGCTGTGCAATCGCATACTCAACAGCCGCCTTCGAACGCGGCCCAGAGACGGAGAGCGTCCCCAGCCAAGTGTTCACCTTCTCGGCCATGGTGATGAATCAAAGGAGGGAGCTTCTGCGCTCCCTTCCACTGGCCCGATGGATGTGGAACGTGAAAGAGGGAGGCCCCCTGCTGTGAATGGCCCACAGATTTCCACAGGGGATTAAAATAAGCACCTTTTGTTGTTTATACGAGGGACAACACAATGAAGAGCTTTTCCTTGCCAGGTTCAGAGATGTGGGCAAATGATGTTTCAGAGCACAGGAGTCCTGGCTCCTAACTGAGTCAAAAGCATGGAACATAAACAGCAGATGATTGATTTTCCAAGAGATGTAAAACTGAGGGTAAAACTGAGTGGACTCCATCAAACTCCCTCTGTATTGCAGAAGGGTGCAAGCGTGCTGATTGCAGGACCAATAAGTGTCTTGACTTCCACAGGGCCAACAAATAATCTTATTTCTACCCTCTTTAGCTCCTCCACTATTATTGTGACACTTCAGGGGTTTGGGGTTGGTGGTTGTTTTGCAGTGAATTTTCTTTCCATTTCTGGAGTGAATTTTCTTTCCAGTCCCTTCCTACCATCTAGTGGGGGATTTGGGTAAAACATGCCAGCAAAAAAATGAGTGCTTAGAAAATCCTGAGGTGGTGATAGACAACCCGATATTAGTGTTTCTGCACCTGTATTTGAATACAACGGTGATGAAGGTGGTAAGTAAAGAGCCCTCAGGTCATTTATTTAAATAATCACCTTGGTCTGGAGATGGAAACTGAGGGGAAAAATCAAAATGTCATGGGGTTTATTCCTGATTTGTGAGAGGAAAAGAAGAAACGTGAAATGTAAAATGATGTCAAGTTTGGAAACCAAACACGAGAGTGAAAAGTGGTCTTTGGAAGTGAGTGAATGTGTCTGATCTGGAAATCATGGCAAAAACACAGTCCCAAAGGGGGTTTACTGCTAAGATTGTGCTTCCTTTTTACTCTCTATGCACTCTGGAACCTTGTTGCTCAAACTGTATAAATACTCTGTGAGAGGCAACCTGCATCTTCAGAAACTTCACCATAGATGGAGGAGCATAAAATGGTCCTGATTTTAAGACAAGAGGTGGAAGTTGAGGCACAAACAAAAATAACCACTAAGCTTCAACTCATGCAGCAACCAATCCAAGGTGAGAACACGGAACTTGCAACTGTCAGTTTTAGCACCAAATTCCGTTTTCCATTTATTTTCTGCTCTTTGAGTGGCTTGCAAAGTAAATCTGGAATTTGTACAGCTTTATCAAAAAATTCTGCAGATGCCCAGGGCTGCAAGAGGAGCCAAACCTGTTCTAAAGACTCTCATGAGCTTGGGTTTTGGTAGTTTGAGTGATTCCTTCCATGGAGGGCTGCTAGGAACGACACAGGCACAAAAGTAGAGCTGATCAAAATCTTTTGACAAGTTTAAATGACAAAACAGAGAATATTGTCAAAACAGCTATTCCCCGTAAGAGGACTCTAAACTAAAGCTTCTGAATCAACATTTTGAAAGTTCAGTCTGTCAAAAATGACATTTATCTGAAAATAGGTATTTATTTTGCTTACAACAGACAACAATTTTCAGGTTGCTGTTTCCAAATTAACAATGTTGATATTTTGGGTTTTGGCCCCGTTACCAGATGAAAACGAATGCCAAAATAGAAATCCTACTTAGAGAGCGTTTCCTTTTTGTGGTTCTAGAGAGTGAAGGAGCTGCCCGTCTGAGGACCTGTTTTCCCTCGGCTGGTCAGAGGTCTGAGCAGGGCAGGTCCCACCAGCTCCTGGGCAGGAAAACTGAATCAAGATGAAACACTGGGCTAAAGAAAATGACGCTGGAAATCGTGTTGTCTGAAAGCATTGGAGATAACCAAGTTTTCTGCCTTTAGAGGAAGAGTTCAGTCCCTGGCTAATAACAATTTCACTATAAATTCAAGGAATTCAAACAAAAAGGCAGGGGAGAAGCTGGTGGGTTGGAGGGAATGTAACTCCTGTAGTTGCATCTCATGCTGTGAATTAAATTAACTCCATCACAGCCAAACCTGAGACTTATGTTGCAGAAATGTAAAAGCTATAGACATAAGCAAACGAGCACTCAGGTCCATCGTTACAGACTGTCCATCCCTGCGGTGGAATTATCTCCTCAATGAGGAGATAATTCATCCTTTTATCTCTGCCTTGGGACCCAGCAAAGAGGTTGGGAGCTTACAGCATAGCCACTCTACTGGTGAACATGTGGGCTGGAGTCAGAGGCCTCCACAGAAAAACATGTGTAGAGCAGATAATCTGTTTCACTCTTGATTTCTGAAACTCTATTACTTGTTTTAGGTCCCTGAGAATTTTATAAAAGCAACCACTGGTCCAATTTCTCAGTTGTGGAGCAGAAGCCATGTTCAAACCACATAGAGAGAGCTGCCCAACTTGTCATCACAACTGCTCTCTGTCCTCTGTACAAAACAATCACAGCTGGCAGCCTGGGCAAAGAAGCACTGTGAACCTGGTTTTGATTAGATTAGATTAGAGTTATTAAATTAGATATTAGGAAGAAATATTTTCCTGTGAAGGTGGTGAGGCTCTGGCTCAGGTTGCCCAGAGAAGCCGTGGCTGCCCCATCCCTGGAGGTGTTCCAGGCCAGGTTGGATGGGGCTTGGAGCCCCCTGACCCAGTGGGAGGTGTCCCTGCCCATGGACACCTGGATGGGCTTTGAGGTCCCTTCCAACCCAAACTTTTCCATGATTCTATGATCTCATGACCTCAGACTTCAAGAATACTCATGCCAGCAAGCTTTGGTTCCTAGAGAAGACGATCAGGGCCTGACTCTCAGGTGACTACGTGCTCTGGCTGATGAGCTCTGGCAGCTCCCACTACAGTCACAGTCGTTCAAGTCTCTTCTCCCCCATCCCACAGCAGAGCTGACAGCAGGGAATACGTATGTGCACCACAGGCCTGGCTGTTCTCAACCCAATGTGTTAGCTTAAACTGCTGAAGAAAGTGCGCTTAAACAAATATTTCCGACAGAGATAAAGAAATGTCATTTCTGCCAGTTCTGTAATGAAGATAAGGAGAGAGCAATAATCTCTGAATCACGAGCTGGAACAGTGGGGGGAAGGAAAATCTTAAAAACACCTGAGCTCATTGCTGACCTCTCATTCACAGGGCACGGGAACCAGAGACACAAAACCTGAAGCTATTAAATGAGATCCTCAAGAGTCTGAGTCACCCTGAAAACATACCTCAGAGTGCTAAGTGCCTGTTGGGGACTTTACTCCATACTTCAAACCTTTCAGTATGTCCCACACTGACAAAATTTGTTCATGAACGTGCTCAGAGCATGATGTTCTCTGTGTATTTTTCCATCAGAAACCATGAGACTAATCCAACATAGTGGCAAGTGTCACTAAACATGGAAACAGGGACAAAACAGAGCCACTGAGCATTCTCTTGGATGGTGCTTTGGGGTCCAGAGCCACAAAACCATGTGCTGACCCTCATCTTCAGTGGCTGAGAAAGTTAGAACCATTGAATCATAGAATCAGTGAGTACCTCGAGTGCTGGGTTCGGTTTTGGGCCCCTCACTCCAAGAAGGTCCTTGAGGGGCTGGAGCGCGTCCAGAGAAGGGCAACGAGGCTGGGGAGGGGCTGGAGAACGAGCCCTATGAGGAGACACTGAGGGAACTGGGGTTGTTTAGCCTGGAGAAGAGGAGGCTGAGGAGAGACCTCATCACTGTCTGAAAGGAGGGTGTGATGGGGTGGGGGCTGGGCTCTTCTCACAGGTGACAGCGATGGGACGAGAGGAAATGGCCGCAAATTTGTGCCAGGGAAGGTTCACATGGGACATTAGAAAGAATTTCTTACTGAAAGGGTGGTCAGGGATTGGCACAGCTGCCCAGGGAGGGGGTGGAGTCATCATCCCTGGAGGGGTTTAAAAGACGGGTGGATGAGTTCCTTAGGGACAGGGTTCAGTGAGGAGACAGGCACGGTTGGACTTGGTGATCTCAGAGGTCTCTTCCAACCTTAGGATTCTATGATTGAGGTTGGATAAGACCTCTAAGATCATCCAATCCAACCATCAGCCTGAGCCCACCGTGCCTGCTAAACCATGTCCCAAAGTGCCACATCTGCACTTTTTCTGAACACCTCCAGGGATGGAAACTCCACCATTCCCTGGGGAGCCTCTGCCAGGGCTTCAGCACTCTTTGGGTAAAGAAGGTAAGGCAGATGGCTGGAGGGTGCAGAGGGAAGGCTGGGAATGTGTGAGTGGGGGGATAGAGGTGTCTCTTCAGAAGAACTACCTCATCTCTGAATGTGCGGTCCCAAAGGGTTTCTGTAATGTCGTGGTATTTAAAAGCACCGTTCAAGCGAGCAGATCAAAGATAGATGTGAGTATGCAGCACCTTAAGGGTTCTGGGAGCATCCTTGGGCGCTGATACGTGGCATCAGTTCTATGCCACAGTTCCTGAAATGCATCCTGACGTTTACACACGGTGTCCTGGAAACGCACGAGTTTTATTCCACGTCTTAAGAAGTGTAACGCTGGGGCTGCATTCTGATACGGCTTTCTATATGACAAGCACACAGCTCCCGAATCAGCATTCCGCTCCCACGCATTTTCAGCCTAGAACAGAGTGGGTTTCGGCTTCACAAATGCAGGGGACTGTTCTGGCTCAGAGCGGGAAAAGCCAGAGCACTGGGACAGTTGGTGTCACTGAGAACGGCGCAAGTCCCTACATGAGCTGAGATGCTTATCTTGTATTTACAGCATAAAAGAACAAGCGTTGCTGTAGCGGCAGAACATGTAGAAACACACAAGCTTGGTGTGAAACAAACACCACGCACATCTTTATCAGGATTTTTTTGCTCAAGCAGTGAGCAAAGTCAAAGACAGACAGAAAAGTATTACACCGAACCAACTTTCTTTCAGTAGGAGCCAGGCTTTTTCACTGAAGAAATCTTTCGGTCAGAAGTTTCAAAGATCCTTTGGAAATTGCAAACAACTCCCCATAAGTCAAGAAACAGAAAGAAATCTCTCTACTGGCTTAAGTGCTGCAATTTGTAAGATGTGGTCAGGTTCCCACACAGGAATTACAGCCATACCCATCGCATTTCCATTTCTTCTTCACGGTCCTGGCACAAATCATAGAATCAGAGAATGGTTTCGGTTGGAAAAGACCTTTAAGACCACTGTGCCCAGTGATCCAGCCAGAGACGACCACTGCCTCCAGTAACACCTGCAGACACAAACGGAAATGAGCCTCGGTGGCCCCTGGATGGTGCTGTTGTTTCACAGCTGGTTTTGCTGCCAGGAGAGCAGTTTCGCATTTACACTCTCGGAGTTCTGTTGTGAAAGAACGAAAACACCTACAAAAGCATCAGAGGGAGGGGAGGCTGTGAGATAGCGAGGGAACGATCTGCCTTGGCGCTGAGATTTATGGATCAGCCAGCTCTGCACCTGGAATTTGTGATTTCTCGCCTTGGGGATTTCTCATGGCTGGAGAGAGGGATCACAGGGTCACTGGGTGGGATGAGATGAGGGCTGGGAGCGGAAGACTTTCAGTGCCATATTGTTGGGACAGCCACCCTTGCCCCTCACAAAGTGGTTGTCCTAACTAGAGGCTTAGGGGATTGCAAGAAGGTCTTGTCTCACTCTTATAGGCGAGGAAGAAGCTGTAAACAAAACTGGGCAAGAAAATGAGTTCTCAGCAGCAGTAAAAAACCAATCCTCCTAGGAAACTCAGTCACACACCCAACCAAAACCAGAGACCTGGAGACATTTTCATGGCAAAGAAACCAAGACCAAGCAAACAACAGAAAACAGGAGTTTCGTAAGCACAAGTGGTCGCAAGAGTTGACCACCCTGCTTCAAATACACCTAATCCAGGAAAGTAAGAAATCAAGCTTATGCACTACAAACTCATGCACAGCTAAACTCAGAGTGGCTGCAACACAAGGCTTCTCCAAAAGGAAGGGTCTTTGCCTAGACTGGTGTGATTCTCATCATGGGGTGTAGACAATGAACACAGTAACAAGGGAGGCTCATTAGGCTTTTCCAGGGTTTCCTGGGCCAAAAAAACCACTATTTAAGCCCCACAGCCAGAAGAAAAGTTCTTCATCAGTAGCCTGACAAAGAGATATGTACTACGCGGGGCGATTTCTATTAGCAGAACCGCAAAACTCTTTTCTGCTTCTGCTCTGTATTAAAGGTCATGTACCCACCGCTCAGAAATAGATAAATTACTGGACCCCCAAGGGCTGCTGGAAGAGTAAACACTGCTCAGAAAGCGTCATGCTGTGCAGGTGCTGAGAAATGTTCCTGTCAGGATTGATAGGTCATTTTGTGCAAAACATTGTTGGGCTCTACAACTCCAGAGGGAGAAACAGTCTTGGGCTTGGGAGCCTCTGGATTTATTTTGAGCTTGGGGACTGTGGCTTTCTACCAAAACCAAGAGAATGTTTTTGTCACACAACACAACAGATACTTGGTCTTTGACCAAGGGACGCTGTCATCTCCAGGTGACAGCTACAGACATATAGGGTTCATTTTCTTCTCCATGTTCACTATGAAAGATGCTAACTTTGAACTCCAAACTCACAGAACTGATATTTTCCATTATTCATCACAAAATACCAAATTTACAAGCAAGAACCGTGGTTCTTCACTGTCTGAAAAATGTGAGTGCAGCCGGGTCCCCACTGCTGTGTGGTCCTTTGAGTTTGCTCTCAAACAGGAGCAAGCAGTGATTGATGCTTTCTCTCCCCTGTTCACTGTATCCAACAAGGATTAGACTTTATGTTATCCTCTAGGAATCAAGCATGGAGCAGACTCTTCCCAACACTGCAGCATGGGCAAGGGCTTCGCCTCCTGCTCAAACCATTCCATCTGCAGTTGCAGGAACATAATAACCTTTACGCCTCTGTTCTGCCTTATGAGGAGCCGCTGAGGGAGCTGAGATTGTTTAGTCTGAACAAAAGGAGACTGAGGGGAGACCTTATTGCTGTCTACAACTGTGTAAAAGGAGGTTGTAGCAAGGTGGGGTTTGGTTTCTTCTTCCTGGTAGCCAGTGACAAGACAAGGGAAATGGCCTCAGGTTGTGCCAGGGGAGATGTAAATTGGATATTAGGTGGAATTTCTTTACTGAAAGGGTTGTCAACCATTGGCAGAGGTTGCCCAGGGAGGTGGTTGAGCCACCATCCCTGGAAATGTTTAAAAAATTAGTAGATGCTTTGGATCTATCACAGTTTAGTGATAGACTTAGCAGGGCGCTAAGTTGGACTTGATGACCTCAAAGGTCTTTTCCAACTGAAATCGTTGTATGATTCTGTGATTCCAAGGCACTGAGAGCCCAGCTCCTGGGCAGCTCGGTTAATGCAGCCCTCTTGTGTTAGTGCCTGCATATCGGATGCTAATCTGTTGTCAGCAGTTACGCACGGCGGGAGAGAGAGAAAGATAGGTGTGTGCTGTTGAGCTTATGAAACCCTTAGATCATAGCTCATTAACTTGGGTGTGAGGGTCTTCTTTCAATACAGTGAACGATTTGCACAAAATTGAAAGGAAAGAATCAAGACCTGGGCTGCTCATAAGTTTTTTGGAAGAACTCACTGTGAGGTTCTGTAATTCATTACTGCTCCTGCATGTTGAGCAGCTGACCAGAACAAAGCCACTTGGGAGCATTTTCCTTTCCTCTCCCTTTCTCCATCCATCCATCCTCTCATCCATCTTAGTCTTCCTCAGGAGGCTGAAGGGACATCTCCAAAGTGGGGACATCTCCAAGATTAGCACATTCTAGGGCGTGCTTTAAAAATCACTTTGAGAGCTCTGCAAGAAACCAGCCATCATCTTGCTTTTCTGTGGCATTTTGACAATGAACTACGTAAATGAGATCACAAGGGTTCGATGTAATGATCCTCCTAGCACAGCCAAGGACAAAGATATCCCAATTAGTTGGCTCTATTCCCTTTTCCCAGCTGCTTCCCAGGTTTGGGGTTTATTTTATGCATTGTCCCTCTACATAGATTGATCTGGAAAGTCACATGGCGGATGTTGCAGTGACTTGGCTCCACCACATCCAGGTCCTTTCTTGATTATAGCAGTTTTCTACCTATTCTATGTTAGGATTAACAAAATGGGCTGCTCTATTTAAGCATTACAAGCCATAGGGATGTGAGAAGATAGTGGACTGGATTCACCTCACCTGACTCGACCAGAGCACAAGCACTGCAGCTGTTAGAGTTGACCAAAGTCTAATCTCAGAGTCAATGGAGGAAGACAGGTAAATTGCTTAATTTAGACATTTTGGGATGAAGAAAATCTTGCCTTAAAAGTGCCTATTTCTCTCTGCCGCCGAAGAAAAGGCTGAAAGGTTTCATCACTCCCCTTACTCTCCCATAGAAGAAAATCTTTTTCTTATCGTTCAGACACTGAATCCAGCCAGGATGGTGGACACAGGAGAACATCCTCTCACGCCAGAGATCCCCATCACTTCAGAGATGCTAAAATGTTTCCTCAGCTAGAAATCCTATCTATTACTGGTCAGTGCATGCACTACAAGGAGATGCAGATTTAAATTCTTGATTTCAAAGATATTTAGTCAGCTACAAGTGTGAGCAGGAAAGCAGGTATCAACCCCAGAGTGGAGCACAGTGCCCAGAAACCTGCGGGAAACAACCACTGGACACGGTGCAGCCCTGACTGAGACAGCAATGGGGGATACAGGAGGCACAGCTTCTTCATTCCTACTGGCAGTGTGACACAAAGGTCTTGGCCAAAAAAAAGAAAGGAAAAGAAACATGCAGGCTGAAGTGTCTCACTTTGTGCCTGAACCCTCTCCTACGGAGTTCAACCCTGTGACCTCAGTGCCCTTGGTGCTTTTGGCTCCCTTGTCCCTCTGGCTCCAACTGGGGCAGGACAAGAGCTGGTGTCTGCCAGCTCAGCTTAGATCAGTTCTCATCAACCTTGTCTGCAGACCAAAGCAGGCTGCCAGCACCACGGGAGATGCTCCGACTGGAGATTCTGCTGATTAAACAAAAAGCAATATTCAAAGGCGAACACCAGGGATGATAAATTTCTCACCGAGCACCTACAGATTCATTCCCTGCCTCTTGTTGCAGTGGATGAAGGAAAGAGCAATAACACACAAGGGATGAGGGCCAAAGCCGACTATGCTCTCAACAGGAGATGCTCAATTTTGCATCACATGTCTAGCACGTGAGGGTACAGGGCTTTGCTGATGCCAGTACCTCAAAAGGAGTGCTGTGGATTAGATAGCCTAAAGGGCAAGGAGAAACTGCAGAGACAAGTACAGGAATGCTGCACATGTCTGTGTAATTGGTTTCATTCCTGCAAAGATCAGGCAGAGCCCTGCAATCAGTTAAACCTGACACCCTGGTTCCCAGTTTGCCTCAGCACTGGTAGCTACTTGGCTTTGCATCTCCAGGTGCGGAGATCTGCTTTAAAATCCACCCTTTAGTCTCCAGTATTATTTTCTTTCTATGCAGGTTGTTTGCATCTGCTTTCCTTTTGTCTCGTCCAAAATCAGAGGAACACAGCTCTGCAGTTCTCCTGCTAACCCTAGGTGGTGCAATTCGGTTAGAAAGTCTCAAAGAGAAGAAATACCGGTAGAATGAGAAAGGTTTCTTTGCAAGTCAGGTGGGGCACGTGAAGAGATGATGGCACGAATGCATTGAACATCCAGCACCAGTTGCTACAAGCCATGGTATAAACAGCAGATTGGCTTCATCCGTCCATCGCTTGAGTGTCTTACGTAAACCAGACCCTGCGCCGGCTGTGTCAGCACAGGATCATAGATCATGGAGTGGGCTGGGTTGGAAGGGATCTCAAAGCCCAGCCAGTGCCACCCCGTGCCATGGGCAGGGACACCTCCCACTGGATCAGGGGGCTCCAAGCCCCATCCAACCTGGCCTGGAACACCTCCAGGGATGGGGCAGCCACCACTGCTCTGGGCACCCTGGGTCAGGGCATCCCCACCCTCACAGTCAAAAATTGCTTCCTAACATCTCATCTAAATCTCCCTATTTTCAGCCTAAAACCACTCCCCCTTGTCCCATCCCTGCACTCCCTGATCCAGAGCCCCTTCCCAGCTTTCCTGGAGCCCCTTTCAGCACTGGGAGGCTGCTCTAAGGTCTCCCCGGAGCAAGCCCAGCTCTCTCAACCTGTGCTCATAGCAGAGGAGCTCCACCTCTCCAGCATGGGATGTGGAAGAACAGCTCTGTTGGTAGAGTTAATCACAACAGTTTTTGCCATTCCTTTGTCCATACAGCAGCTGAGGATCTGACCTTGATGCCAGGGAACAGCAGTGTGTACAGCTCAGCTCTTTCCCTCTGATTTGCTCTGGGATGGAAATTCCCATGCCAACCAAAGTCTAAACTGAAGGATCGATTGGCCCTTCAAGCTCTGAAAGATATTGCTCCTTCGGAGCTTGTGCTATGCCAGTAGGAATTCTTAAATAAATGAATAAAACCCACCAGAGTAAATGCAGACTTTAAGCATCGTGAAGAGAAATAAGAATGTGAGCACTACAAGGAGCCAAAATTACCTGTCCAGGAAGTTTTTCATCCTCCTCAGCGTGCCTCTAAAGCCCTGCCTTTGGGATCTCTCATGTTTACTGTGTTTGTCTTGTGACTGTAAGAAACAAAGAGATGGAAACTAAACAAAGTCATTCCTCTTCCCAGGGGAAAGAGGGCTTGTGTGGATTCCTGGTGGGATATGTTTGCAGCACGTCATCAGGGACCTGGTGCCAATGCCGTCATCTGCCCAATGATGCAGGTGAGTCTTCATTTTAAGATCTTTTAAATGACTAAATACCAATTAATATCCTTAATTGCTGCTATAAATCCTTTGATAGGAGATGTGAATGCTTTTCTTTCCCCTTTATCCACCCCCTCAAAAAAATCCACAGTAAGAGAACAGGCGCTGAAGGGTGGTGGCTCTGGCGACTGTTGCTCAGACCCTCTTAGCAAGCACCAAACTCTACACTCGTGCCAGCTGCTAACAGGATTCGAGTTCCTCAATCTTAAAATGACAAGAGCACATCTTTGAAAAGGTTTTGCAGCGTCTTTGCTGCTCCCTCCCCAGGAGTCTGCAAAGGCTGACCGAGGAGGTTTAGCTTCAACACCAAATCAAACTTGTGATCCGGTGCTAAGGCACAAGCGCACGTTGCCCGGGGAGGTTGTGGAATCACCGCTACTAGAATTGAACGATATAGACATGCTTTGGGTAGAGATAATGCAAATTTAGAGCAAAATAGATTAATTAGATTCCATAGATAGATTAGATTCAATGACATCTGGAGACCTCTGCCAAGCCTACCTTCTTCCGGGTTTTAAATGAACAGCAACAACCACCTTATTATCTGCATTTAACCCATGGGTTTAAATCTGCTTTGGATCTATCACAAAAAAGAATCTGATGCAAGGTTTGGAAAATGTTATCATTTTTAGGTTTTACTAAACTAAGAACACCCCATCACCTCAAGGTTTCATGACGTAGCCAACAGCATGGCCAGGCAAGGATCTACGACCACAATCAAATGTTTTCACCCTAACAAAGGCAATGGATGTTAACAAGAAGCTGAACTGCACACACAGAGAATGCCCAGTCCTTCTTCTCTAATAGGTTCTGTCTTAGCACAGCCACAGCGTACAAAAAAGAATAATCAACCATAAGAACAGTGGGCAAGCTCTCCAATACAAAAGCATTTAATGCTTCCAATAATATACCATGGTAAATAATTTAATAATAATAAATAAATAGTTAATCACAAGAGCTATTTAAAATCACTTTTCCCAAGATGAGATATGACATTTTACACAGACATGAATACATTTTAAATGCTTAGTAAAAACCCATTTCCAGCTGCTTGTGAAAGAGAGTGCATAACATTAGTTTTATGCACTTCGATAAACATTTTGCCTTCTTCAGTCATTCATACATTCAAATTGCTGTTATAGCCAAGTCACTAAAATTAATACTAAAATAAAGCAGAATTCTACATTATTATTAACATAATTGCTCCACTATACAAAAAACAAAATAGACCCTCTTTGTCTGAATGGCTTTTTCAAAATAGATGGGAACAAGAATAGTCCCCAGTAGGGAGGGCAATGTATGTTTACAACTTCTGACAGCCTGCACTAAGTCAGCTGCCTGGCTTTCCAAAAAGGCCAGGCTGGATGGGGCTGTAAAGAATGTAAAAGAATAGAGAATGTAATGAATGCAGAATAAGGAAGGTGATTTATGCAAGAAGGAGGTGTTAGAAACTGAACTCTTGACTCAGAACAGTTTGATCTCCGTTAACTACAGGACACGTAATTAGGTGAATAGAAGGCAGTGAAACTGGTCCATGGTGTGGTGGTTGATCTGTCACTTGCTAACCTGCCATTTCTGTGGCTGTAATAAGCAGCCAAGTTACTTTAGTCTCTGCCCAGAGATGCTGTTCCTCTGACACACAATTTCTGTTGATAGTGGGGTTTCTACCTCGTGGTGTAGGAAGACTGTCCCATCCTCAGAAGTTAAGCCATAGTGCTTGGTTAAGATACAACCCCGGCAGCCGCCTGTTGGCATTGCCGAGGCTGCACTTCGAATCCTGGGTTCAGTTTTTGGCCCCTCACCACAAGAAAGACGTTGAGGGGCTGGAGCGCGGCCAGAGAAGGGGAACTGAGGTGTGGAACATTCTGGAGCACAGGGGTTATGAGAGCAGCTGAGGAACCTAGTATGGTTTAGTTTGGAGAAGAGGAGGCTGAGGGGAGAGCTCGTTGCTCTCTGCAGCTCCCTGAAAGAAGCTTGGTCTGGGCTTTAAGCCCCTATGAGCTCCACCAATCATCTCCTCACAGACAGCACTTTCATGAATGCCTCTTTTGCGTTGTGGTCTCCTCTGTGTAAGGTTTTTCCGTCACCTCTCATAGTATTCTTTGCATGATTTCTTTCAACCTGGTATATCTCTCGCATTCTGTCTCATTTAGCGCTGCCTGTTCTGATTGAGTCCCTCCACATATCGACTATTCTTTAAGTCCAGCTCTTCTCATCTCACCTACTTCCCATTTTCTGCAAACACAGTAAGAAAAGAAGTAATCAATGGAATGCTTATATTTTGTTGAGCTGCCTTTTATTGAACCTTCTATTCTTCCTCTAAACTGCAATGATTTTTGTTCATAGTCCTGCTATCACACGGAAAATGTCTAGCCCTCTCCTTGGTTTCTTCCTCCCCTGGTTATGTTTCCTATGAGATCTCATCTCCTGCTTCTGAGTTCATTGAAAGTTATTATTCTTACTTTGCTCTTCCTTCTTCCACCCACAAGAATCACATTACCTTGCACTCCAGCTGTTCTCCGTCTTCACCTTAGAACCACAGAATCATAAAACAGTTTGGATTGGAAGGAACTTCAAAGCCCACCCAGTGCCACCCCCTGCCACAGGCAGAGACACCTCCCACTGCATCAGGGGGCTCCGAGCCTTGAATCTTCAGCAGTTCCTTCTTCTATGGGTGACAATCCAGCTTTCTCTTGCATTGCTTCTGCCTCTCTGTGTCCCAAAGCATTTCTGAGAACTTGTTCTCGCATCAGTTTTCTGCTCTTTTCCTTTCCTGAATGTTTCTGTAGCCCAAAATCTCATTTCTATCCTCCCTACGCGCCCTCTGCGATCCATTAGTGGTGAAGGAGAGTAGGAGCGAAAATCAGAAGGAATGAGGGCACGAATGGCCTCTGTAGCCCGCAGGGTAGTGACATTAATTGAACATTTCTGCACACCAGATTGAGGACCGAAGGTCGCTGCCACTCTACATAAGCAATGTACAATCCAGCCCGCTGCAGCGCCACGCTTTATTGTTGTGGTTCATAGAAAGGTGAGTGCACATTCATTCTTCGAGCTAACCCAAATATTTCAAATAAATGCTGCTTCCTTTTCCTATTCAGTACTTGCAGTCTGTGGTTTAAGTAAACGCTTCCAAAGAAGAGAGGAAAACTCTCACCAGCAACAAGAAAACCAGAAACCAACTGATGAGATGAGACAAACACAACTGGATCAGACATAAGGATCTGAAACGAAGGGTGGTGAAGGGAACACTGAACCGTATTGCTCCTTCCCAACGGCTCCGTGCTTGCTGCCCAGAGACAACCGCAGCCACCTGGACCAAGCTGGGAAGCTGCCAGCGCAGTCCCGGAGGCTCGTTTTCCATGCTTAGGTGCCTCAGTTGGCAAACCAAATCCCTCCCTTGAACAGCCTTTGCCTTTTCCTTCCTGAACATCTCTCGCGGGTCTGAAAGAACAGGGAGGGCGGGCGGGGGACGGACGCATTTTTATCAGGCAGCAACGTTGCTGCTCACACATTGTCTTTAGATTTTATGTGCAACGCCCCTTATCTTCTAGCCCTGAGTTTAGATATCCTATAGCAAACTGCTCTCTCATGTATCAACACAATCTATAACCTAATCTTTTAATTAAACCACCTAGCTCTTAATGGGGCTCTTTCATCCCAGGCAGCAGACTTATTCTCAGTTCCAACTCTCACATCAGGATGAGTTAAAAATCTGTCCTGTCCCAGCTGTGTCCTGGAGTTTCAAACAAGCTTGAAGTCAGAACTGAAATTTATGCTGCCTGTTCTCTTATCTGAAGGAAAATTAAGATTCCTCTGGCATGGATAAGGAAGACATTAAAGTGCTTTCATGTAAGAAAATAACATTTATCAGCACTGAGGTGTTGAAGAAAAGCGTGATTTATGTCAACTTTTCAACTGGAAGTTGAACTTTTTTCAGGTTATCAAGACAGCCTTTTCAGTATTCTGGGTCAAATATTTCCTGTCAGACGTCTTTTATTTTGAGAAACACTCAGGTAGAGACTTGAGTCCACTGGATTGTTTCATTTACGTTCCTTGGGAAATTCTGACCTTTAGAATAATTTAATTTCAAGTAAAAAACAACATCCAGTTTTATCAGTTTCACAGAATGAACGTCCCCATAGAGGCAAATATTCCAAGATAAAGTCAAGTGTTTTCATTTTGGTGAAAGAACATGTTATTAAAACCAATAGCTTGAGTCCCCTAGACTGAAAACTTCTGATCAAAACATGCAAAGTCACTCATAACTATATTTCCAGACTCTGAAAAACACTGAGACACAGCTTGTCGTGTCATAAAATGTATTCAGATTGTGATTTGCAAGGTCAATAAAATTTTCCATGTTATAGAATAGAGTCATAAAGCTATTTCAATTTACTTCCTAAGCAGGAGGATAAATCTAAAGAGGGAAATATCCATATTGAAGGATATTTTCATGTTGATGTGAATCATTTCCAGGCAAATCAGCATTGTTTTATGTGCGTTCTCACAGACAAGGAGAGGTCAAAGCCCCCATACAATAAGTCTTCCTTAAGTAGCAGAGAGGGAGAGAATGTTGTCCTAAAG
Source organism: Neomorphus geoffroyi (assembly GCA_033558235.1). NCBI lineage: Eukaryota > Metazoa > Chordata > Aves > Cuculiformes > Neomorphidae > Neomorphus > Neomorphus geoffroyi. The sequence goes on from JAUMJM010000037.1 coordinate 3,018,424, forward strand.
AAGCACTTTGAATACTTATTTGCATGCAGCATCGTTTAGATAACCTGCAGCTGTAACCAGAATGGCCAGCATGCAAAAATGAGTCAGTAAAAGAAGAGGTTGCTGCAGAGGTAAAGTGCTGCTGCGTGAATTTCTTCAAGACTTCCACCCTTGATACTCTTGGCAAGGACCTGGGAGACATTGCAGATAGGTTATACCCATAATTTATATTTCTTATGTTTCCTTTGCTACTTAGTAATGAAGAATATAACCCTGAATTTTGCTAGAAGAGACTTTTTGCTCAGTTTTATTTCAAATAGACTCCAAAATCTGATGTATTCTGCAGGGGCAACAAATTGCTTCACTTGCAACTGCTGGGTTAGGGTGTACGTGCCACCAAGTTTCAAATGTCAAGTCTTGCGAGGAAGTTTCCCAATAAATACCCAGTAATAAGATAACTGATGGCTATAGCTAAGTGCCTTTTGTCAGAAAACAATCTGTTTTAAATATTAAAGTCAACACACAGGAAAGTCAAATTAACGTAATGCAGTGTAAAATGAATTAAGAAATACGATAGCTGTTGTACTTCTTACACCAAGTGAAAACTGGTGTTACTGTAAATATTGCAAATTATATTTCCTGACCAAAAACTTTTATTCAAATCTGTCCAGCTGGGTTCAACAAGGACAAAATCAAGAGCTAAGGTTGGGCTGAGCTGCAGTGCTCCAGCTAACTGGCAACAGTCGTGGTTTTGGGTTGGATGAGGGTGGGCTCTAGCTCAGATGTACCTGCATGGACAAGCCCTAAAGGAACAGACACACCAGGCCTCCAAGGAAAGGCATTCAGCATTTGCAGCTCTACATTTTGGGAAGGAATGTAAATGGTTTGGGGTAGATAAAATACCAATAAGCTGAAATTAAAGAGTTTTCATTATCAGCCCCCCATTTATACGCAACAGACTGATCCCAGAGGCTGCTGAATTGAACCATCACACAAGTAACAAAATGTCAACTTTTGAGCAAGAAGACAAATTAATCACTGGAACAAGTTAATGTAGTTTGGCTTGCACTTAAAGTGAAATCTATGGGGTCACTTCCCATGGTTCAGCTGATAAGCAGGAGTAATTTAATCACTTGCCATTGCATATCTGCACTCAAAGTCTGATTAAAAGCTCAAAACTTGTGGCTGAAACCTGAACATAGAATCACAGAATCATAGAGCTCTTTGGGTTGGAAGGGACCTTAAAGATCATCCAGTTACAACTCTCCTGCCATGGGGTTGTTAGGTTTCTGTTCCTTATCTCACTGCACCCTCTGGGCAAGCTATCTGCTGTCCCTCTCTCTCCTGGTGTTGCCTTGTCTGGGATCAAAGCTGACGCTCTTCTGTAATGCAATTTACCAAGCATCTTCCGCCTACATCTTCTCGAGTTCTACAGGTTTAAGGAGGACCTCATCGACCCATCTATGAAGGGAATAACACTGGTGTTCGAGTCAGTAGTTTAGTGGAGACTGCAGAGATGGGAATAATTTGGAGGCTGGAGCTGCTCTCTCTCATTGCGTTCAGGTACCTACAGTTCAGAGGGATGAATTCCACTTAAAAGTGCAGATATCTCTCCCAACGAAAGCAAGACCATTCCAATAAAAGAAAAGAGGAATTGAGTTAGAAGACATATGGGGTGGGAGAGAAAGGAGAGGAAAACAAGAGATCAAACAGAAATAGCCCCAAAACTCTCGGCTCTAAATTATTCAAGATTCTCTCAGCTAGAACTTGAGCAGAGACAAAGCAAGCTTTGCAGTAAAGCCACTGAAATGAGTAATTGCTCAGTGAGTTAAATCTCTCAAGAAAAGCAGCCTCCTTTTCCTTGCTGCAATTGCAAGAAGGGGATTTTGCTGGATGCACCAACACCAAAGAGCTGCTTTCCTGCACGAGAGGCAGTGGCTGATCCTTAAACAGCACTAGGATGTGGGCCCTGGTTTCGCTAAAGCAGACAATCGTCACGCAGGGTCTGTTCAGGGCTGAACTCTCAGACTTCTTCCAGCACAGCTGATCCACACAGAGCAGGGCCCGACAGTGTTTGCTTCTCGAGTACAGCCGAGGATCACCGGGAAGCTCCTCACGGAGCTCTAACTCCCTTTTGCAGCCTCAGATTTAGGCAGCAGGATTCCAGCCCTCCTGATTACAGAGAGTGTCCCAGGGGTGCCAGGGATAAAACCACCTTTGCCCTCCTCAGGATCCTCAAAGCTTGAGGAGAGAAAGAAGTAACTGCCACTTGTTGCTGCCGTGAAGCCAGAACGCGGGAGTTTTCAAGCAAATGCTCTCATTATGAGAAACCTCTTTCTACCTGCTGAGGCTTAAATACCCTTGAAAGTAGGAAAGGCTGAAGGCACTGCTCAGGAACATGGGCAGCTCTCTAGGATGTTTCCTTTCTAGGCAGCACCAGTGTCCTGGCTTCTCTCCCACACTTGCTCCTCTCCCTGTCTCCGGCTTTTCTCTAAGCTTGCTGCCATCTCTCTCTTCCCTTCTCATGCTGAGCTTATCCCTGCAATTCCACCAGCCTTGGCCCATGGCAGGAGAAATAAAGCTTCACGGCACCTTCTCTGGGTCTCTCGTGCACTATGTCTCTCTCCACCTCCTCTTGCTCACTCACCTTGCTGCTTTGTGTCATTTGCTGTAAATCAGCACCTCCAGAGACACCAGGGTGGAGTACACGGATATGTGAATAAAAGCAGTTAAATAAAGGAAGCTCCTGTGTTCATGGGGAAAATAGAGTGGGTGGCACAAGGGACAAGTTTCTCTCTCCAGGAGGTGGCTGCTGCTGTTACCAAGAGGTGGAAGTTTTGGGTGCTAAGATCTTCCTCAGCTCCTGAGCACAATCACTGTGCATGAGATGTATGCACCAGCCAACCAACACAAAATTGCCTTCTCATGTTTTCCAGAAACCTTTACCCTGTCCCACTATCATAGAATGTCCTGAGTTGGAAGGGCCCTACAAGAATCAATGGGTCCAGCTCCTGTCTCTGCATAGGACAAGAACTGTTAACATCAGATATCTGTTTCTTGACTTCTGAAAGCATCTTCCTTGTGGACTTCATACATATGGCAAGCGTGTGGGCAGCCTTTCCAGAAATCAACCCTTGCTCCAGCTGGGAATTCTATAGAAGTGGTTTCTGAGGTGCTTGTACATTTGGCCAAGATAGAATGTCTTGAAATGCCTCCTCAAAGTGAGTAATGGGTATGGATGTTTCTGCACTGATCAGCAGATTCCAAGGATCATGATGAGTCAAGTGGATGAGAAACCAGCCAAGAATGTTGTGATGGCGGAGAATGCTTGATAAGGTCCATGGGGCTGAGCCAAGGTGGAAGTGTGCTGTGATTCACGCCGTGAGTCTTGCTCTTGAAGTACCTCATTGGTCTTGTGCAACACACAAACTAACATAACCAGTTCCTTGTAAGTCCAAAAACACCCACATCCCAGGATACTTAAGCAGTCTTACATTGATCATAGAATAACAGAATCACCCGAGTTGGAAGGGACCCAAAAGGATCATTGAGTCCAACTCCCATCCCTACACAGGAGACTCCAAACACTCACACTGTGTGACCAAGGGCATTGGCCAAATGCTGATTATACATTATTCTTCAATATGCAATTAGGTCTACCTTGCTAATTACTTCCAAAGGTTTTGCTCATTGTAGCTTGACCTGAGTTAGCTCAGCATTGCCTGAACTACGCACCGCTTTTGCGCTACAGGCTGTGCGAAGGCTGTCCTTGAAAGAGTTAAACAGGAGATCTCCAGAGCTGAAAATATGTGCAACTCGCATCAAAAAGCTAAAATTCCATGTCTGTGGTTACTAGCTGGAGTTCCTGTGGGCTGGCTTCTAACACAGACACGTTGGTGGGATCTGTAAGCCCTGCTGAAAGCCGGTTGCACAGACTACCAGCAGTGACACGATCCTGTTCTTAGGCACCGTGAGCCTCCTGACGGGTTTTTTCATAGAATCATAGAATTGTTTGGCTGGAAAAAGCCTATGAGATCACTGAGTCCAACCATCCCTGTCCACTATTAAACCACCCCTGAGAACCTCATCTGCCCTTCTTTCAAACCCCACCAGGGATGGGGACTCCCCCACCTCCCTGCGCAGCCTCTGCCAGGGCCTGAGAGCCCTTTTGGTGAAGAAATGTTTCCTGATGTCCAATGTGACCCTGCCCTGGGGCAACTTGAGGCCATTTCCTCTCATCCCATCACTGTTACTTGGGAGAAGAGCCCAGCACCCACCTCTCCACACCCTCCTTCCACGGAGTCATTTGCAGAGTCTGGGAAACCCCTAGAAGTTTTATTTTATTGGCATTTGACATTTTCCTCCTGAACCCCTCCGGGAACTCCTCATCCTCTCCTCTGCTACCAACCTACTCAATAACAAGTCATGACCAGAGCTGGTTTCTTCCCTTGCCTGGAGCCTCCTGGTGCCCCAGATGCTCTGTTGCTCACCCACCTTCCGCACCCCGGCTGGTGTCACCAGCTCCGTTCAGGCAGGTCTGCCAGCGTATTTCATGCTGCCAGGGAGCATCAGCAAGCAGCCAGACAGCGGAAAGCCTCGCGCACGCCTCCCCCACATCCCACAGGCTGCCTCGGGGCTGCTGTCTGTCTGGGTCGCTGGTGCAAAAGAAACAGCGAGGGCTCAAAACCAGACATTATAACAACACGAGAGTTAAGAGAGAGCTTGTCAGCATGAGGACAGGGAGTAGAGAAACCCCAGGCTTACAGATCCCTCTTTCCTGCCTTCGCCTTCACAGCCCCAGTGCCTGCTTGTGCTTTCTGATCTCGCTAAAGGCTTTTCTCTGTTCGACCTCTCTGTCGAGCTCAGAAGACCTTTCTCTTATGGAGAGATGAAGGGGGCACCTCAGAGGGGAGCTGTGTGAACAGTGGCAATTTTAGTTCATTAGCCACATCGAAACAGAGAGAGAGGAAAGGAAACTGTTGGGTTTTTTTTTCTGCTTAGCCTGAAAAGAAATATTTGGGGTTATTTGGGGGTTTGCAAATTGAAAATAAAAAGATAATTCTTTCAGGTTCAAGAAAAACTGAATTCCCTTAAAAATTATTTCCTAATTAAACTGGAATCATTTTTAGAGTGAAGAGCTCTTTTGAACTGAAATAATGAGAAACCTCAGTTCATGAATATCTAAAAGAAAGAGTCTCGTGTTTCAGAATTGCTTAGGCACATTTTTATGTCACATTTCAGAGTTAACCTCTTGGTCACTGTCCCCTTCCCACAGAGTTGGATGTAAAGACCTCTACAGATTTTCTGATGTTTGTATAGGATCATAGAAGAGAATCATAGAATTACTGAGGTTGGGAAAGACCTCTAAAGCTCAACCAGCCCAACCGTGAGCCCAGCACCACTGTGCCTACTAAATCATATCCCGAAGCACGACATATACATGGTTTCTGAACCCCTCTAGGGATGGAGACTCCACCACTGCCTCTGCCAGGGCTTCACCACTCCTCTGGTAAAGACTTTTTCCTTCATATCCAATCTAAACTTCCCCTGATGCAACTTGAGGCCATTTCCTCTCATCCCATCACTTGTTACTTGGAAGGAGAGATCAGCACCCACCTCGCTACAACCTCCTTTCAGGGAACTGTGGAGAGCGATGAGGTCTCCCCTCAGCCTCCTCTTCTCCAGAGTAAACAGCCCCTGGTCCTTCAGCCGCTCTTTATAAGACTTGTTCTCCAGATCCCTCACCAGCTTCATTGCCCTTCTCCGGACCCGATCCAGCCCCTCGATGTCTTTCTTGTACTGAGCGGACCAAGAACTATATAAATGGGTTTATCTCCAACGATTTACCTCTACTAAAGCACCTCTGACTACTTCTGGGACAGCACGTGAGGCCAGAGGGGGTTGGTGGCTTTTGGTGCAGTATGCACGTCTTTGGGAAGGTCTCTCCATACAATCCTCTTTGTCCCTGAACCATTCCAGGCCTGGTTTCATGCCAAGTGAGCAGCTGGATAGAGGTAGTAGATGCCTCTACTCTCCAACCCTCACTTTTTATAAATTACAGGTTTTGTTCTCAGTTCCAAACCTTTCAAGCAAAACAGCTGCGAAACTATCAACCCCCCCCGATAAAATAATGATCTCCCTCACCGCCTTTTCTTGCACCAATTAAAAATTCAAATAACACGTGGCTACAAACCCCCAGCTAAATCTCTGGGAACACATTAAAATAATTACCTTAAGCAGTATTTCCCTTTTTCTGCATCATTCATTCATATTAAAAGACGTCATGGGAACATTTAAGCCAAGCAGTGTGAGCACCCAGGTAACAGTATTGCCCAGCCAGGTTTCTCTCCACGAAGGTAAATTCTGCAGTGCAGTCCGGCAGTCGAGGGAACTACAGTTCCTGGAAAGAGCCTGAAAACAATGACTGGAATGTATAAATGTGTGGGGTTTTCCCTTCATTCATTCCAATAGTAGCAAAGAGCTGTCAGAGATGCAGTGATTTGCCCCGTCACTGCTATATCTGTGTATCAGCAATTGGTTGGGGGGAGTGGAGGGGAAATGAAAAGGGAAGAGAGGAAAAAACCATGTGTTATCTCACTTCAGTAGCATCTAGATACTGCCCATTTGATAGCTGTTATTTATCCAAGCATTTAATCAGGCTGTAAATATAGTGAGTCCTTCGAGCCACAAACCGCTTCAGTTAATGAGGTTAAAGAAGGATTTACAAGTCAGCTTTGCCTTTTCGTTCTCTCCCCTGGGCTGTGCCCCAGGTTTTCAGAGTAAACGCTGGCTTCCCTTTTGGGGGCCGCTCTGAAAGCAGCATCCTATTTCCCCAAATCACCATGATTGTCTCTGAGAATAAAGATGTTTAGTCCTTGCCATTTTGAATTTCAGGTGTCTGGTCCCCCTTAGGGAGAGGCTGGGAAGAGGTGCTTAAGGCAAGACATTGCTTCAGAAGTAATGGAACAACACCTACAGCTTCCCAAAAGGCAGTGGCTGTCAGGCACGGGCAGAGGCTGCCCAGGGAGGCTGAGTCACCATCCTGGGACGTCTTTTAAAGCCAGGTAGATGAGGTGCTCAGGGATCTGGTTGAGTAGCGGACAGGTACGGTTGGACTCGATGATCTCAAAGGTCTTTTCCAACCAAGCGATTCTATGATTCTAAGATGTTACGACCCTGCCCTGGTGATGGAGAAAGTGCTACAAACTCATTGAAAACCTCAAGGATGACACAGAAAATGGTGACATTCTGCTCCTAGTTGTTAGAAATGCATCTAGAATTGGGCTCTAAACCCTGCTGAGCTTTTCCCTGCTTTCCTCAACACCACTGAGTGAACAGGTTTTGGCCACAGGACTTTGAGACTGGCAATTCATCCAACACTTTTCCTTTCTACGGATGGAACTGCAGCCACGACAACGCCCTTGCCTCCAGCAGATTTGATCTGTATTTACACCAGCCTAGGTAAGATGAACCCTGCCCATGTCCTCATCATATCTGCTGACAAGATGATCCATTTTTACCCCTGTCAGCACCATAAAAGCAACATAGCTCTAGAGCCACAGTACCCTCTGCCTCAGGCTCTCTCAGCACAAATGTGTCAGCAAGTTTCTAATCTTGGAGCATTTATTGCCAGAGATGGGGCAGGAGAAGCAGCACAGCTTGATTCATTAGCTAATGTTTGTTCAGAGCTCTGAAGGCTCCGAAGTGCTGCGTAAGGACTAAGAGTTACTCTTATTATTTTTCTGATCGCAGGATGAGTTTTCCTTGCTGGTGGTTAGAAATATTTTGCTGTGTAAATTGAACTAATCTAACTGGGAATAGCAGAGATGCTCAGAGGAGGGATGTGCTGGCAGACATCCTCTGATGTGCTTATGCTCCCAAGACTGCAGGCAGTTACAAAGCCTGCCCGTAAGCAGTTCCTCCCTCACCAAATCTCCCCTAAGCCAGGGACCCGTTTCCATCTCTGCACACTCCTGGTGGCCTTTCTCCATCATGATCCTATGCTGGAGTTTAAATCTAGGTGCCAGCTCCGTAAAGAAGCGTCTGGAGGAGAACTACACATCAAAGCACTCTTGAGGGACAGTCAGTCACAACCTTGCTTCCCCAGGCTGTCAGTCATTTTGATACCTGGTGGATGAACTTGTGTCTGGTGGTTTCTCATCTTCATATCACAGAAAAATCACAAAGGTCCTTCCTGGGGGACAAATTGCCATGCAGATCCCTAGTGCTCAGGGCAGCACACTAATACAGTTATGACTGGAAGAGTGGTAAAGCCCTGGCAGAGGCTGCCCAGGGCAGTGGTGGAGTCTCCTTGCCTGGAGGAGTTCAAAAAGTGTGTATGTATGGCACTTCAGGACATGTTATGGTGGGCACAGTGGTGTTGGGCTGACAGTTGAACTGGATGATCTTAGATGTCTTTTCCAAACTTAATGATTCTATGAAATATGACCTAGTGGAAATCCTAGCCCAAGGAGCAGGCACTGATACCCCTGCTGTGGCAGCGTGGCATCAATACGAGCTGCTGCGATGAGCGACGTCTCCCAGGACACACTGCAGCATCCCACCGAGCAGCACAGAGGAGAAGAAACGGCTAGTGAGGAGAAAAGGATCTTTGCCCCTCCACTCACCAAGCCCTGAAGGCTCACAACTCCTTTGTGCAAAACATTCATCCAAATTGAAAAAACCTGGTGGCATCATCAAAATTTAAGCAGCTGTGACTTAGTCTGGCAGAGCTCAGAGCCCGTGCTGTGACTGCCCAGAGCTGGTAGCAAAGGCCAGCAGCAATCTTGGGCACAGTGTCGCTGTTTCACGTCTGTCTTCTTCAATCAACGTCCCGCCCGTGGTGTTAGTAGGAAGGTCTGCACCCTCCCCACCCCCAGAGCTCTGGGAGGGTCCTGGGCTTCCATTAGGTTTCCTTTTCTCCCCCAAGTGCTCTTCTGAAGGCCAGAACACAACTTCAGAGGCCACCCCCAGCTTTTGCTGGTTAATTGTAAATCCAAAGATCTCTTTTTTTCCTTTCTTGATGCCCCAGCCTGCTGAATTATGATGCAGTGCTTGACTCCATATGAAATTAAAATGAGGAGAGCCAAACAGGCTTCTGTGCTAAAATGCTTCAAGTTAATTTGATCAGACTTTGGGGTATAGAGTCCCAGTAGACCAGCACAGATTGACTGGAGCTCATTTATATTCCTGTACTTCAGATGGAAATGAATAGAAAATAGTAGTTAGGTCCAGTCAAAAGTGCTTTTGAGATCTCTTCGCTGGAGCCAATAAAACTGTAATGTTTGAAATAGTTCCATATCTCCATAAAAGCCTGCTGAGCTCCTGATTGACTATAACAGGACTCTGGGCTGCTGACAACGGGTTGGTTATAAGCTTGCTGCTGGTCTAGAAGGTTGTTTATACAAAGATGTCAGCTTGCAGCCCTCGCATAGCTGTTATTCATTTCCTTTCACCTGCCACAAACCGGGTTCTGGCAGCTAAAGCTGCAAAAAACTTTTGTGAATCTTGGCAGGAATCATCCTTTGCTGGAAAAGATACCGTGAATCTTGACTGGTTTTATCGTGCCCTGTAGAGTCAACCAATAGGCAGAGTGTCCATTTGTTCAATAGCTCCTTTTCTCGCTGTTCTGTCAGTGCCGGGACTGTTCTAGATTACACACAATCTCTTCTTATTATATTTTTGAAAGGAGCCGGCTTTAACATCCAGCATTTGTCCTATTGCTTTTTTTTTAGTGGCTACTTGTGAAGTGTTTTCTAGGGAGACATCTACAGGCTCTAAAAAGGACCTCACAAATTATAAAGTATTTGTACCCTTACAGGCTTATATGGCTGGGAAGGAGTAGCCCTGGAATTGCATGTGGTTACATCCTCTCTTGTATTTTCATTGTGCTATCTTGGAGGTTTTCAAGCTGCAGCCAGCCCTGAGCAGCCTGGTCTGAAATCAGTGCTGAGCCTGTTTTGGGCAGGAGGATGGACTAGATGGTGGTCATTGCCACCTTTCTCAGCACTGGTGAGGCCACATCTCAAATTCTATGCTCAGTTTTGGGCCCCTCACTCCAAGAAAGACCTTGAGGGGCTGGAGCGCGTCCAGAGAAAGGAACGGAGCAGGGGAAGGGCCTGGAGAACAGGGTTTACAGGAAGCAGCTGTGGAAACTGGGATTGTTTAGTCTGGAGAAGAGGAGGCTGAAGGGAGACCTTATTGCCCTCTACAGCTCTCTTAAAGGAATTTGGAGTGAGGCGGATGTTGCGTCTCTTCCACCAAGTAAAAACAGATAGGACAAAAGGAAATGGCCTCAAGTTGCACCACGGAAGGTTGAGATTGGACATTAGGAAAAAATTCTTTGCTGACAGAGTGGTGAAGCCCTGGCAGAGGTTGCCCAGGGCAGTGGGGGAGTCTCCATCCCTGGAGTGGTTTCAAAAAGCGTGTAGATGTGGCACTTCAGGACATGGTTTAGCAGGCACGGTGGGGCTGGGCTGACAGTTGGACTGGATGAGCTGAGAGGTCTTTTTCAACTTTAATGATTCTATGACTCTGTGACTGTTACACCCCACAGATTTCACAGCCTGGGAGACGCTAATAAGGCAGTGCAGAGTTTTTATCTGGATTTACTTTGGAATGATTTAAGAAAACCTACCCTGTCAAACTTTACAGTAGCCCTTAATGCTCCTTCCATCTGAGACAGAGTGTGTCAGTTTGACGGGGAACATCTGAGCCGGATTTCTTCATGATGGTTGAAATTTTAGTTCCACAAATCACCTTTTCCTTTCCTTCCTCTCACTACCAGTCCATTAGCACAATGCAGGCAATCTCTGCGCAGGGAAGTAACTTGTGCATCCTGCTTACTGTGAGTCAGTGCGGGCCCTGCTCATTGATCTCATAGAAAATAGGAAAGTAAAGAAGAAAAAACCCAGTATATTTGCCCTCAAATGGCCATGAAAGTAGTTGGGAGTTTTCTTGGCAGAATTTCTGGTGTTAAAAGACTTATGTGGAATATTTTGTTTTCAGGAGTTCAAGTTTTCAATAGGAAAAAGAAATGATTGGGGATTTTTTTTTTGTGGAAAGCAGCCACTTTTTCTCAAAGGCACCCGCTCAGCCACAAATCCAGAACGCTGTCAAAAAGCCATTTCAGTGAAGTAGTTTCAACTACTCCTTCTTACTCACCTATTCCAGTAATTGATTGCACACCTCTGCAAAGCAGCTTCTTTTGTTACTCTACAAGCATTTATTTTTCCCTGTCAGTGCCCACAACTCAGACACTATTTAAATTTCTCTCCAGATCACTGCTCTGTTTCTTCAGCCTGTTTTTGCCTTTCTTTCCTGTTTGATGCGGATCATCTATCAATTTTTATATTCTGAGGCTTGGGGCTGGTTTTTTTCTCTGCTCTTTGCAACAGTAGCTGCTAACAGCACGACTAGGGTTCACCTTTCTGCCTGAACCACTCATATTCACATAATGCTGATGGGTTTTGAGGGAGTTTATATCTTGATCTCACTCTCAATGCATTTGTTCAGACCAAGAGCCCGCAGAGAGGACCTTCCCTAGGCTGAAGAATCATAGAATGGGTTGGGTTGGAAGAGACCTTAAAGTTCCAACCCTATGGGCAGTGACACCTCCCATTAGAGCAGGCGGCTCAAGACCCCAGGAGAGGGGACAGATATTCACCAGACAGAGACTTGTTCACAATGCCTGAACCATCACATCTCTAAAAAGCCACTCTCAGTGATAAGTCAGCATATAACCTTGCTACTTAGGAGTCTGTAATTCCCAGGTTGTTTAACGAGATGTAACAAACACTGAATTTCCATATGTTATGTTTCTTTTCCATTTATTTTTTTTTTCCCTAAGATTTTGAGATTTTACTTTCAGGCCATTTTACAACTCTTCTGCCCCCAATCTGGCCCTGTCTTCCCATTTATTCTGGTCCTCGTTATATCTGTTACATCTTCACTTGCTCTCCACAAGTAACTCTGAGTGAGAGAGTTCTTCCTTAACGCAACACTCAGTGAAAGAGATTGAAGCCCTCCCATTACAGTGTAAGATTTCACTGTCACAAGAGCCCTCCTACAATCTTGCCCTTCCTTCATATTAAGTTGAAATCCCTTTCTAAAGGATCCAACTGCAAGTACAGTAAGAATCAGTCAATCTGTCCATCGTGCCCAGTTCCAAGAAGGATTTTCTCCTGATATAACAGATTGGATTAAAAATGACTCAACAATATCATACAACGGTCAGTTCTGCTCAGATCCAGCACAGCTGAGAAACAGGGAAGGAACAGCCCAGAGACCAGTGCATAAGACAATTCCCATGATTATACTGTGACAATCGGCTCTGCGTGAAGAAACAGGGTTCATTTTCCCTCAGAAATGGACTTGGTTCCAGAATTTTCCCTCTGTAACTTAGCAACATTTTCCCTCAGACAAGGAGCTGTTCTCAAATATATTCTGAAATGCAAAAGTCCTTGAATTTTGAGCACTTTAATGTCTCCTTGCACACAGAAATGCCCAGCAGATAGACAGACAGACAGATGCATCACTGCTACAGATGATTTCAGCTTCATCCTCGAAGATTCAAGAGAGGCCAATTTCTTCCAAGCTGTTTTGCCTTTTCCTACCTGCCAGTGTTGTTTAATCGATGCTCTCTGTTTAATGAGACAGAAAAACAGCAAAGAGAATAGCAAAGGTTTCATTCAATAGAGGAATATTTCACATTTAACCGTGTCTCGGAGGATGAGTTTGCCCTGGAGCCGGGACTGTGAAAGTCCTCAGAGTCAGGCTCTGCCAGGTAAACGTAAAACAGGACTCTGTGTTAATCTGAAGGGATTCTAACTCTAAATTGGGAAAATATCTGGGAAGTAAAAGAAATAAAATGATCATTTGTCACTTTTCACAAAGTGTCTTCATCACAGGGCAGCCTGAACAACATAACTGTAGAAAGAGCCTCAAGTTTTTAGCCCACAGACGTGATTCCAAGCTTCCCCCTCACTCATTATCTCCCTGGAAGGTGTGTCTTTTTTATGATGCTGCTTCTGCCTGTTCTAGCCCACACACAGCTCTTTCTCCGTCAGCAAGAGGTGCCAGGGCAGTGGCGTGGGCTTGGGCTTTGGGCATCGAGCGCTGCTGGTGAGCACAACTCTGAGCACATTGCTGCGTGTACAGGGATTTACCCAGTGATGAAAAAGGTCAAGATGTGGCATTCCGGGAGATGGAGAGAACACAAAACCAGAAACACCCAAGATTTGTAAAGTCCTGTAGCGTAACAAAGGTTACGATTCTACAAAAGCCTGGAGGATCCCTCTGCACAACAAGGGGCACAAAACCAACCACCCCACTTCCTCTCCTTCCTAGGGAAGGACTCGGGATCCCTCCCACTGGTTTCTTCTGTCAACTTCCAGCAAGTGATGCAGGATTCCTCTCCAACGGAATCTGAGTAAAGTCTTCCAGGAGAAAACTGGGGGAAAGTCATGTCCAGCCCACAGAAGCAATCTTAGCTCTACAGGAGCGGCAGGAGACTTTGAGCTGATTCTGTTGGGAAGTTCCTATTAATTTCTCAAACCCCAACACTTCCATGCTGCTGAGAACCCCACAAATAACATCATGTCTAGAGCAGTGGGAAAGCACCTGGGCTAGTCCTGGGTCCAGTTGGCAATTCAAAGACTGTAGCTTAGCAGCTGCCATTGCCTCCAGGAAATATGCAGGGATAACAATCAGCTGGTATTTAATTACACCACAATTACTGTCTCATTAGTTCTAACAGAATTCTTATTATGGAGCCTTCTTCTGATCACTGGCACACACTTCCTCAGGAGCTTTTGCTTTATTTGGGATGGGGAGGAGGTTGTGCTGATGGAAGTGACTCCTGGTGATGTCCAGATGCCAAGACCACACCAATGTCTGCAGCATCACTAAGTGATATTTTGAATACTTTCACAGGTCATGCTTTGGGTGCAATCAGTAGAAATATCTAAAGCATGCTTCGAGTCACCAGCCCTTTGTTTCTTGAGCAGTCAGGGGTAGAGGGGGTGAGTGTTTTGGCTGGAGTTTTTACTAGTGCTGTTGTCATGCTGTTGTTCTAAATGTGCCATCCCTAGAAAGGCAAAACCAAAGGGATTTTTATTAAGCCAAATATACTGATAAGGTTGTTTCTCTTACACACAAGATAACAAATTGATGTCGCTCCACTGATTTCTGAATGACTGAGCCTGGCAAATCAAAAACAACACGTGAAGAAACCATTCCCAAGACAATGCCAAAGCTGCAATTTGTTATTTCTGAAGCTGTTCTATAAAGAACAAAGGCCCCAATTCAGCACATTACATATGGTTACGTCTATCTTTAAAGATATGTGTAGTAAATCCCCTTGAAATCACTGGAACTACTCATATGCTAAAAATCTGGCACATGCTTAGGTATCCTATTGAGCTGATGCCTAAGGATCATGATAAGCTTAATAAGCATTCATCCTAAACACTGTGAAAATATAAGCTGTGAAATTCTCATCAAAAATAAGAGGCCTCAAGACATCCAGAGATGAATCACAAAAAAACAGATTGGCAAGCCTCTTATTAAAGCAGGAGAAAACACAACATCATGCAATCAAGAGCAATAAAGAATCTCCAGCTCCGCATCAGCTGGAATAATCAAATCAAAGCAACATAAAAGAAATAATGGCAAACAATCAAAACCAAAGGAGTACAGTACCTAATGACTCCAGTTTGGAATAGTTCATCTGTTTTGAAAACAAATTCTACCCCAGCTCAACAGAAAAGCTAAAACCAGCAGAGTGTAATCCAGGTATGACAATACCTGAAGGAGCTCTGCCTCTTGAAACCATGCTGGGCTCAGCGGTGGCTGTCCCCAGCAGGACAGAGCTCCATGCCCATCGGTGGTAAATCTCTAGATTTTCATCCAGAATATGCATGAGGAAGAGAGTTGCATCTCTCTGAATTGGCCAAAGCACACAGAATTCCCATGAGCAAAATGAATTATCCATGGCTTTGTAGGTTGTGTTCCCAGGCTGGAGCGTTGCTTGGGGAAGGTTGCTTATTTCTGATGGAATCAAGACAATTTGAATAACACTGAAGAAATCTGTCAGGTTTCCCATTCTGGGCTTTATTGACTAGTTCAGAGGAAGAAAACATAGTTTTTCCTTAGAAAAAAGGTCTGCCTGCATGAAAACTCCATACCACACAAAACCCCTTCATACTCCGACCTTACCTGAAACTGCAGTTCACTAAGAGTTAAGCTCCAACATGAGACAAAAAAGTAATGACAGCTCTGGAGGAGCGGCTGGTAATGCAGTGGCAGAGGATTAAAAAGCAGAGCACCTTGGCTAAGAAGGGTGCATTGCAGCAGCATTTATTGACTGAGGAGTGCACTTCCTGAAAGGGAATCTATCAGCTTAGCGCTTCTTTACGAGATCAAGCAGTGTGGTTCAGTAGCTCCCGTAACACAATTACTGTCTCCAAAAGACTAATTCAGAAAGCAATTACATGCCATTAGCAATGGATTTCCAAAGGCCTCAGCTCACCCAAGAGAGCCAACCACACAGCTTGACTAAGCAGCTCTTCTGTGACTTTTGTACCTGTTGTTCCTGACTCAGGAAGATGCTACTGAAAGCTCAGCTCTGATGATTTTACGCAGAGAAGTTCGGGAGATTGGGAAATGCAATAAAATCAAGAAGGACAAGGCTAGACAGGGAACCCCCAGCAGTTTGAATACATCACTTAAGAGACCTTTGCAAGGTCATTTTATGCTTTGCCTGCACCAGAGGCAAAATAAAGAGGAGAAGTGGATTTTTAGATCTCAGCTCTAACATTCCTTGCAGATGAGCTCTGCTTTGGCATTTTCCCACACTAGTTATGTTTTTTAAGCATCACTTTTAAATAGAATTAAAACTTTCTAAAAAGACATTTGAAATACAAGAGTCCACGTGTGGCTGGTCCAGAATACCCGACCAAGAATGGCTTTACCTGTAGACAAGCCCTTTGCAGCTAAAAGCATGGGTGCACTTAGCTAAACCACAGGTCAGCCCCCACCCAGACACCTTGGTTAATGCTGGCAATGAAGGTTTTCATCACAGATGCCATGGTTTTCATCACAGATTGCATAGTTTTCATTGGAAATACGAGGAAGCCTGGGGCAAGCTGGTGCCATCCACACCCAAGGCTACGCTTGCTGCATGCTATGATCACCAAAAGCGAGTAAGTCTATGCCCATCCATAATACAATCCCTTCCCTTGCAGCCACCTGCAACTGAGGTTCACTGGTGAATTTAAACTGGGATAGTAGAACCCCATACCGGCTCCATAAAAGTCTCCCTACCTATGCAGGAGACATTTCTCTCCACAATTCTTAACTCAGGGCATTTATGTAAATTCCCACTGATTCCTATTAAAGGTTCGTTAAACGTAATTTCAGATACAGAGTTCCTTTCATCTTTTCTACCCTTTACCACACATATTCACATAAATGGAATAAAAATACATGTATTTACAGTCAATTCAATTTTTCGTGATTGCGTTCAGACCTCTGAAGGGCAGAAAACTATAGGATGGTCGAACACCTGATCTTTATTAGATTCATTCAGCAGCAGAGATACCTGAAGATTATGAAAGTTACTGTAAGAAACGCTATGTTTCCATGGTTATACATTTCTGTGGTTGAAAAGGTCAAGATGCATAGCTGGCACCCCTCGGTGATGTTCACAACAGAAGTTTTTCAATGAAACCACACATTTAGCACTTTCTATACTCAATAGTTTTCTGTCTGTCTTGACAAAACAGTTTAAATGATGTGTCAAACAGCTCTTCTTAGCAGAATGGTTTTCTTGTCTCGAACTACTCTGCTTGCATGCCCAGAACACAGACATTCATATAGACAGCAGGAAACTTCATGTACTCGTTAGGTACTTCGCAGTGTTTCTCATACATTTTCCTCTACTGGTTCCATTATAACATCACCAGAGGAACTCACTGTAAAGATTAACTTAGCAAACATTTGGAAAAGCACAGCCTGGCTTCACTGACGTCTTACAAGGACACTCACTGGACACCAAACTCCCTCTCTCTCCTACCTTACAAATGAACCAGCTGCAGGCAGAAGTGTCTTACAAAGTCAAGTGCTTTGGTAACAAGAACCAGTTGGCCCCTGGTACAGCAAACTTGTACAGGTTTACCATACTTATTTATCCAAATGTCCAGAGTCTCATTTCCTTTGCAGAACTATTTGAACCTAAGCAAGGTGCTCCCTGGTTTATGTGTCCACCCACCCATGTGTCAGAGAAATACTAAAATGCTTTGCCAATGCACTTGCAGAAGCAACACAAATCTTGTTTTGGTACAAAAATAAACACAGTAGTGCAGCCACCTAAATAATTTGTGGTTCCCAAATGAGTTTTCTACCCTAAGAAGGCAGGAGATCATTCACAGAGAAACGAAATTAGAACCCCAATCTCCTTCTCCTGAAGAGAGGTTGATAGTTCAATTATTTATTTGGGCTTTAAATATTTAGCTTGGCACTTCTACCCTTAAGGAAACTATAGTTAGCACTTCGTCATTACAAGGAGCCCATCATTTATTCATGGAATCAATAGGAACACAAAGCAGCAGTGACACTTCGTTGCTGTGTGCACCATGGGGGTGAGTGAATAAAGAGTCTCGGTCCTTCTGTAGGAAGTAGCCTTCCAGTACTAAAAGGGGTAATGATTTTAAGCCGAAAGAAGGAGGTTCAAATTAAATATTAGCAAAAAATTTCTTACTGACAGGGTGGTGGCTGCCCCATCCCTGGAGGTGTTCCAGGCCAGGTTGGATGAGGCTTGGAGCCCCCTGATCCAGTGGGAGGTGTCCCTGCCCGTGGCAGGGGTTGGCACTGGATGAACTTTCAGGTCCCTTTCAGCCCAAACTGTTCAGTGATTCTTTGATTTAAACAAAAAAATGAATAAAACTGAAGAAATAGCCCAGGGAAGTGGGCACATTAACTCATTTTCAACAACCAGAGAGGGAAGCAACCTTCTAAAGCATGGTAGTAAAACACGATCTAAACCTATTTTTATTATCCTTAAAGCCCTTTACTGCCCTTTACATCTCTTAAATTTTCTTTATAAACAGTGGATAATGTTGGCATAGAATGAAACCAGTGCAATCAACCTTGTCCCAGGTTTAGCTGAATAGAGAACAGCCAAGCGAAGGTACAAACTCAGCTTTTTATACTGTTCCTGTGACTCAGAAGCCTCACACATCACTTTTCTCTTAGGAAACCTCTACCATCACCCTATTAGCCTACAAAAGAGCTGAAACTGAGAGTGTTTTTAGAAAGAGCCCCTATATTGATTCTCCCCTCCCTAACATGCAGACAGCTATGCCCGCTCCCACGTTGCATTAACTGAAACCTCTCTCACTCCTGTTCTTCCCTGGCTTTGCCACCAACACCTGCAGTATTTGTAGTTCCTCAATTCCTGTTTTTTTCACCTTGGAAATGAGATAATAGCTCTGTTGCAAATGTTCAGGTATCTTTATTTTCTACCATCATTCTTCCCCTCTACTCCGCGCTCTCATGAGACCCCACTTGGAGTCTTGTGTCCTGTCCATTCTGGAATCCCCAGCATAAGAAGGAAACGGAACTGTTGGAGTGGGTCCAGAGGAGGCTACGAAGACGATTCGAGGGGGGGAGCAAGTCGAGGAGTTCTACCCAAAATGCAGTTCAATAAAGTAAAAATCAGGAGGTGCAAAATCAAAAACTATACAACCCTTAAGTACTACTGAGACCCTTCAGGTTCAGACTGATGCCTAAACCAACACAATACAATTTGCTGTATTGCTTCCTGGCAGGAAAATCAAAGCTGGTTGAGTTTGTCAGTGTTGGCTGTATTGATATTTTCCCACATCGACGTTTCATTTTGCAAGAACCAGCTCTCCCGCACAGGAACAGCGACTGAGCAGAGGCGCTACCTTCAGCCACACTTCCCAGCTGAACCCATGCCTCTGCGTACAGAACTCCAGCGACCCTCTTTGCCAGAGAGACTGAATGATGGACCAAGGCAGATGATGGAGGGAGTGGGAAATAGGTATTCCAGCGATTTCCACTTCAGCTTCTTCCTTTTGCTCAGAGATGATCCAGGAATTTCTTTCCTCAACTCTTTACATTTAAATATATCCCTAAAAGTGTGGTTCATTCCTCCAAATTTCTTTCTCAAATCTGAACTTCTCTGCCAGTGAAAGGAAAACCAAGGGAACCCAACTACCAGCAGGCAGCTGGTTTAAACAAAATAGGTAAAAATAGCAGTGGGTAAAACTAGGTACATAATTCCTTTCCTCTAAAGGAAATGTCTGCTTGTTGCATTACAAGAGCTGTATTCATGCAAGGGGATAATTACATCAATATTCCTTGGTAAGACAAGTCTGCTGTCACTGTAAATTTGACACAGATTAAAATTAAACTGGATTTAAGATGCTGTTTTTACACGATGGGCTTGTAATTACCTGGATAATAGAAATGGCTCTGATAGAGCAGCGTTGTTAGTTACTCAAGGAAAATTAATCTCAAATTTTAATTCCACACTCACTGAAAGGATGTCAAGGAAATTCAATTGAGTTCATGTAAGGGATTTCCTTTGTTTCCACTGAAAGCATGGACAGTTCTTGTTTTCAGCCACCAGTAGAATCTTGGAATGGTTTGGGTTGGAAAGGAACTCAAAGCCCATCCAGTGCCAACCCCTGACATGAGCAGGGACACCTCCCAATGGATCAGGGGGCTCCAAGCCCCCTCCAACCTGGCCTGGAACACCTCCAGGGATGGGGCAGCCACCACTGCTCTGGGCAACCTGGGCCAGGGCCTCCCCACCCTCACAGTCAAAAATTGCTTCCTAACATCTCATCTAAATCTCCCTATTTTCAGCCTAAAACCATTCCCCCTTGTCCCATCCCTGCACTCCCTGATCCAGAGCCCCTTCCCAGCTTTCCTGGAGCCCCTTTCAGCACTGGGAGCTGCTCTAAGGTCTCCCCGCAGCCTTGTCTTCTCCAGGCTGAACAACCCCAACTCTCTCAGCCTGTCCTCACAGCAGAGGGGCTCCAGCCCTTGGATCATCTTCATGGCCTCCTCTGGACTTGCTCCAACAGCTCCAGGTCCTTCCTGTGCTCAGGACTCCAGAACTGATTGGAGTTCTCCGGGTGGGGTCTCACCAGGGAAGCCCGAATCACAGGCACACAACCTTCTAGTGCCACACAGCCACTGACTGCCGACCCCAGGGCCGGGCTGGGCCTTCTCCACAGCACTAACAGTGATGCATCATCAGCAATGACAACCCACGATGAGCAGAAAGGGACAGAAACAGCTACAGGAAAACTGTCTCAGTGAAGCTCTGTATCTTGTCCAAAAGGGAAAGTGAGTCAAAGCCAGAAACAAGAGCAGTGTTTGGAATAATCTAAATCTGACTTGTAAACCACTTGTTGTTATAAATTATAAACTTGTAAACCACTCGTTATAAATTATGTTATTCCCAACTACAATTAGAAATAAGAAATCAGGCTCGATTGTTTCTCAGGTTTCTAAAACTCACTGGTAGCTTTCCGTCTTTCCATCTTGTCTTAAAAAAATAAATACACAAACACGTATACAAAACAAAGCTTCTTTGTATCGAGGCACCGTACCATGAGCTCCTGCAAAATCACCTTGCAATGTTGTCAGCACCGCTGTTTACCTCTTTAGCACGTCACTTGTACCTTTCTATACTGAACCATCAAATTATCCCTTCACATAAAGAGAAGAAAAGAGAATTACAGTCGTCAGCAGAGAACACAAATAGAAAGGAAGGTTGCAATTCAAAGAAAGCTTCCAAAACTTGAAAGTTAATAGCTCTCCTTTCTAGAAAACTCTTCTTAGGGTGATCAGATCTCAAACTTTAAATGGTAAAAAAGAATTGGTATTTATTTTCTTTTCTTGCTGCATTATAGATATTCTCGCTTCAGTTGAACCTTGAAATGCCCTATATTGAATATCTTTATTATGATACCTATTACAGATATTACAGAAGGATCACTAAAAGCCAAGAGACAAAGAGAAGAGCTGAGCACCAGACCCCAGGCGGAGCCGCAGCACTAATGACTGGGTGGAAGTGCAGCAGGATCAGCACAGGATTGACGCTGAAGTAGACGTGGGAGTGCAATCTGAAACTGCCTTTCCTCTCTGCTCCTATCACATCCGTAACGATGTTTTATCTTCCTTGTTTCACTTCAGGCTACAGAAACTGCTGGATTTTCACTTGTACGTATCGGATTTGGCAGGGATGTCATAAGTGGAGTTGGAAGAGTGGATTTGGGAACCATAACTTTCCCTGTCCAACAGTCAGGATGATTCTGCTTCTGTATCAGCGTTCCTCTCCCTACACTGCTATCAATACGTGTGCTGCAAAAAGAGGACCTGGTTTATGAAGTACAGATGAGTCAAAGGGCCAAACTGATTTTCTTCAACATAGGCAACTGAGAATCACAGAATGGTTTGGGCTGGAAGGGACCTCAAAGCCCATCCAGTGCCACCCCCTGCCATGGGCAGGGACCCCTCCCACTGGGTCAGGGGGCTCCAAGCCCCATCCAACCTGGCCTGGAACACCTCCAGGGATGGGGCAGCCACCACTGCTCTGGGCAACCTGGGCCAGGGCCTCCCCACCCTCACAGCAAAACATTTCTCCCTAAGATCTCATCTCAATCTCCTCTCTTTCAGCCTAAAACCATTCCCTCTCATCCCATCCCTGCACTCCCTGACCAAGAGCCCCTCCCCAGCTTCCCTGCAGCCCCTTTCAGCACTGTGAGGCTGCTCTAAGGTCTCCCTGGAGCCTTCTCTTCTCCAGGATGAACAAGCTGAGCTCTGTGTTGTGTTGTATCAGAATACTCTAAAGTATCAGAACTGGTTTCCTTAAAGCATTATACTTAGATGAATCATCTAGTTCCTGGAGATAAAAGAACCTATGGATTTCCATTAGTGCACCTACTACCACAGCATTTAGAAGGGTGTACAGTCTTCCAGAGAATGAATTGACAGTCTCAGAAGTATCAGGTATCAGCCAGGGCTGCTGGTAGAGGTTAGGTTTGCTAAGCAGGTCGGCAGTTGAAAATGGTGATCAGATTCTACATTCTTGCACAAAATCAAAATGCAAGTACCTAGCTGGGCCAGCTGTGAGTACTGCACGCCTGTTTTCTAGAAATGATATTCATAATACTTTGGATATTCAAACAAATCCTAATTGTGATTTAATGGCTTGCACTGTAATTAGCCTCCCGGGAAAAGTACTTTCAATTAACCAGTGTAAACATACCATCTACTTACACCAGTACATGTTCTGCTAAATTTCCTGATTAAGAGCTGGAAGTCACATATCATGGGGCCAGAACTCATGGCACAGAGGAAAAGCATGGTTGGGCAAAATTATAAAATAAAAGGAGGGCCAGGAATATAGTTTTGTTCCAAGAGAAACGAAGGTCTTGAAAAACCTGTCAAAAGTCCGTTCCTTCCTGTACCCTTTATTCCCTGCCTTCATGTTTCTCCTGCTCCCTCTGGTCCCCCATACTCCAGGGATTAAGGAACACATTTGCCAGACATTTATTGACCAGGATTTAATTGCACAGCCTCCTGTTGGGCGTCGCTGCCCTGTCAGATAATGTTTTGTGAGCTTTGCACTCCAAAGTAGGGGAAGAACCCCACACTTCTCACATCAGAACTTGCCTCTGCCCTCTGCTCTGATCAGGTAGATGGAGCTGGATCTCGAATTTGCATCTCGCAGGCCCCACAGGTCCACTGGGCACCTACAGCGCTGGTCAGCAGGGCTGATTTTACCCCGTGGATCCCAGTCCTCGCACACAAAGGTGCTGTGAGTGTGCAGATCGCTCCTGGAAGGGGCAATCGTGACCTACTTATGGATAACTTGAACGTTCCTGCTTGACTTGACTTAAAACCAGAAATTTCTCTCCAGACGTTAGGAACAGCCTCAATCTCCCAGCAAAAAAAATTCCCAAAGCCAACACTTTGTTTTTTCCCTCTCATCCTTTAACCTCCTCTTCTGTTGTTTTGTGTTCAGTGAATTACAATTCTGTAATTTAAAGATTTTTAACTAGAAAAAACCCTCTTTCCAGCTCCAGTATTTACTAATCTTCTGACCTTCAGCATGCATTTACAGTGATGGAAAACAGAATAAAGGATTTGTTTTTATCTATCTTGCTCCCTTGACACAAAAAAAAGCAACCTCAGTCTCTGTCTTCTGGGGTTTATTTAAGCCAAAAATGAAAAAAACATTACGTTCATAGTTGCACCATCCCCGAGTATTCTCAATATGCCAAAGCCAATTTAGGACGAGGCATAAACTACCAGTACCAAGAGTTTAAAGGATTTAATTTCTCACTCGCTAAATAACACTGCAGGAAAGGATATTTACAATAAGAACTCAGTGACTTATTTATGCTTCATACGATCACGGAATGGGTTGGGCTGGAAGGGACCTCAAAGTCCATCCAGTGCCACCCCCTGTCATGAGCAGGGACCCCTCCCACTGGGTCAGGGGTCTCCAAGCCCCATCCAATCTGGCCTTGAACACCTCCAGGGATGGGGCAGCCACCACTGCTCTGGGCAACTTGGGCCAGGGCCTCCCCACCCTCAACATGACGAATTTCTTCCTAATGTCTCATCTAAATCTTCCCCCTTCCAGTTTAAAGCCGTTCTCCCTCATCCTGTCACTCCAGGCCCTTGGAAAAAGCCCCTCCCCAGCTTTCCTGGAGCCCCTTTCAGTACTGCGAGGCTGCTCTAAGGTGTCCCCAGAGCCTTCTCTTCTCCAGGCTGAACAACCCCAGCTCTCTCAGCCTCCTGATAGCAGAGGAGCTCCAGCCCTCAGATCATCTCTGTGGCCTCCTCTGGACTCGCTCCAACGGTTCTATCTCCTTCTTATGTTGGGGATTCTAGAACTGGACACAGAAATCCGGGTGGGGTCTCATGAGAGTGGAGTAGAGGAAGAGAATTCCCTCCCTGAACCTGCTGGCCACATTCAGTTCTACTTCTCATAGAAACTTTGTAGCTTAAAATATCCCAATCCACTGGGAGAACTATCCCCAAATAGTATCCTCACTTCAAACATCAGATAACGTGTTCAAAGGATGCCCAGCAAATGTGACAATGACACTGTCAAAGGAACCTCTTAATATGACAAAGATAAAGGGACAGAGATAACAGGGACGCCAGTGAAAACATTTAAAAATAAGAGCTGGATTGACTTCCATTCAGAAATCAGCCTCATTGTACATGAAGTTTCAAAACTCTTCAGACCGCTTGCTGCAAGCGTGACTTTTGCTTCAGAAGCCACCCTACAATACAGGGCTCTCTACGCAAGACGGCCTCCTACCAACCCTGCAGGGCCATCTGCCATGCAGAAGCAGCAACAGAAGACTGAATAGATCAATGCACACTTTCCAGCTGTGATTTACATCCTTTTCGTGTGACAGGTCCTCATTGCTTCAAGTCAGTCTCCTCTCAGCAGGTATTAGTTGGTCCTGACTGACTGTTCATTCATCTTTGACTCTAATGCGTGTTCCCAAAAGCTTTCATTCGCTGCGTACGCTTTGCAGGCATCAACATTCAAAGCAGCAATCCTGATGTCTTCATTTCAAAGGAAGCAAATGGCCCTGTTGGAGAAATCAGTCAATCCCAGTCAACCACCTATTTTTCATTTCTTTGAAACACTCTTACTTGACAAGTTGGTTTCGGTATCAGTGGAGTTCCCCAGACTTATTTAATCCCAGTTACAGGCAACGGGAAATGTTCTTTGCCTGTCGTTCTTGCGTGCTCCTCCTGACCTGCTCCTTGAATCCGTCTCTCTACACAGAGGATGGGAAATTAATTTCCTGGATTTGTGATCCGTTTGAAGTGTGTGCGGTGGCAGATGTCGCGTATCGCTAATGGGCCAGCTGGTAAGTGGTGTTATCAAAGGAGCTCCTTTCCCAGTCATGTGCTGGCCTTGCTTGAAGAGAGACACATGAATTGGCAACGGGGCTGGAGAACAAGGCTTCTGAGAGACAGCTGAGGGGTTGTTTATCCTGGAGAAGAGCAGGCTGAGGGGAGACCTTGTCACTGCCTACGTCTGCCTGAAAGAAGGGGGTGGGGAGGTGGGGGCTGGGCTCTTCTCCCAAGTGACAGGGGATGGGATGAGAGGAAATGGCCTCAAGTTGCCCCAGGGCAGGGTCAGATTGGACATCAGGAAACATTTCTTCACTGAAAGGGCTCTCAGGCCCTGGCAGAGGCTGCGCAGGGAGGTGGGGGAGTCCCCATCCCTGGAGAGGTTTAGAAGATGGGCAGATGAGGTGCTCAGGGCTGGTTTAGTAGTGGACAGGTACGGTTGGACTTGATGATCTCAGATGTCTTTTCCAACCAAGGAAAACAATTCTATGAATACAAAAGGCAAACCCTCTTCCTGTCCCCTTTCAGCATAAATATGAATCTAAACACTTCCCATGAAGCACTACACCTCTTCCACCGAACTCCTTGTTTGGATTCCTAGATTATGCCCTGTTCTCTTGCATTTATTACCCCGTAAACTATTCTCAGGTACTGAGGCACTGCCTTTGTTTCATTTCTCCTAGAGCCAAGTAATTTTTTGGCACTTAAAACAATAATAAATACTTTCTGCTCATTTTGACATTTTCATAGCACACACCAATCGTCTGGCATCCACCAAAATATCATACAAAAACCCCAAATTGACCTCAAGACTCAACTTGCGACACCAAGGAGGGATGCATGGACACCAATTGGTTTCAATGGTTCATAAAGCACAGCTTAAGTTCCTGCCCATCAACAAGATAAAAATAGTCCTTCAGGAAGTGGAGCCTTCCTGAAGAAGGCACCTGCTTTTACTGAACATCTGTTTTCAGATTAATCCTAGCACCAGCTGAGCCGTTAGAAACCCAAATTCTTCCATGTAAAAATAATTTGTGGATGGTGTGCTTCCTAGGATCTAAACAGATGTAACTCATACGTATTTTCAAGTGACGACAAATTTCATAAGAACTTTCAGATTTAAGAAAAAGACACTTCACAAGTCTCAGTGAGGAGTTATTTTTTCTTTTTTTTGTGGTTTTTTTTTTTTTTGGTGCTTCGACTTGAGTAGAAGAGAAGCAACACATGACTTCAACAAGACGGTACAAGGATGACCATCTAGGTCAAGGATGGACATCTAGGTCGTATGGTTACAAGGAAATAAAAAAGACTTAGATATATATCTATATATCTTCCTCGTTAGGCAAAAGAAGAAGTCAAATTACTAACGTGCATCATCTATATTGAGCTTTTGGATCGATACCACACATTGGGAATGAGAAAGATGCTTTTCTGGGTGAGGCTTCCAGATGGTTTTCTGGATACAAATGAACTAGTTTGTGAGCAACCCTTCTTTGAGCTTCACAGGATTGCTTATGCTTCGCAACATATGGTCCTTCAGCTAACTTGCCCAAGTTTTAAGAGTCTTCAGATGAAGCCGGGTACGTTAAATTTATGACCAAGGCTCATCGTTTCTTTCCCCTTTCTCTTTGCACACCTTCCAGCGCAAAGAGGACTCTCTACAGAAAGATTTTTCAGCGTCACAGAGCAGGTAATGAGCTGTGCAGATGTAAGTCAACAGATCCAGCGCAGTTTCAATATCACAGTTTTAAATCTCATCTTTCAGCAGTTCCACACTCTTTGCTGCAGCTCTGTCCTCACACACATTTCAAAACATCGTTCTTCTTAACTATAACACCCTGATGCTGAAGACAGATTAGAGCATGAGATAAAAACAAATTCTGCTGTCCTAGAATAAGGAAGAACTAAGATGCAAACTATCAATTCCTTCAGTCATGGCCAAAGGGTACTTGGAGCGCATTTGCAAAACTGAGGCAGCAGCGCCGCAAAATGCTTTGTACGCTGCCTCCTTTTGCATCTTCCAAACATCATCTCTCCCTCAGTCAACCAGGGCGCCTTAGAAACCTACTTAAGACATCACTGCTGTTTTGGCAGTATTCTTTATTTAAAGAGAATATTTATTCCATCTTTGCTGGGCAGGCACCACAGTTAACACAGGGTGACGGTGCGAAGGAAGCAACACAAAAATGAGAGTAATAGACTATCTACTCTCATAACTCTTTACTTCTCTGCGGATTTGTAGAAATACAGATGTCTTCCTTTTGTGAGATTTCATTCACAACTGTTCCATTTAACTTGGGGTTCCTGTGATCATCTTAATTTCTATACGAAAAAATACCTCTGGCAAAATTCTGGTCTTTAATATCTGCATTGTAATTCTGATATCTACATCTATTACTCTTTATTTCCATTGTTTGCATCTCTTCAAAGGCAGAAAGAACCAGGATCCCAAAGGATGAGATTTTCCACACATCGTTTCTAATGATATCAGTGGAGTCACTCAGTAGTGAGCTACTGTTATGAATTGCTCCTGGGGATGGGAAAGAACATGCAAGATGTCAGGTAAGGATTATTTGCTACCTTTAGGGCAGGGATGATCTCAGTTTTATGCATTTGCAATGATCCTTAGTTCATGAAGTGAAACTGCACCGGGTGCAGCTGGTCAGATGAGCTGCAGACGAACATACCTGTTCCCTGCCGTGGCGATGAAGAGATGCTAAATCTGTACAGAACAGGTTTGGGTTGGAAGGGACATTAAAGATCATCTGATTCCAACCTCCTGCCATGGGCAAGGACACCTCCCACTGCATCAGGGAGCTCCAAGCCCCATCCAACCTGGCCTGGAACACCTCCAGGGATGGGGCAGCCACCACTGCTCTGGGCAACCTGGGCCAGGGCCTCCCCACCCTCAGTGTGAAGAATTTTTTCCTAATGTCCAATCTAAACCTTCCCTCTTCCAGTTTAAAGCCAACCCCCCTCATCCTGTCACTCCAGGCCCTTGGAAAAAGCCCCTCCCCAGCTTTTCTGGAGCCCCTTTCAGCACTGGGAGCTGCTCTAATGTCTCCCCAGAGCCTTCTCTTCTCCAGGCTGAACAACCCCAACTCTCTCAGCCTCCTCACAGCAGAGGGGCTCCAGCCCTTGGATCATCTCCGTGACCTCCTCTGGACCCGTTCCAACAGTTCCATCTTCTTCTTATGTTGGGGATTCCAGAACCAGATGCTAAGGTCCTACCACACAACAAACACCAGTAGACAGCAGAAGGGCACAGGTGGTACAAGGACACTGAGCATTGTCACTGTTCTCAAAAGATACATCTATTCAGAGTCTCCACATTGTAAGGAACTTCCCACCAAGCCCCCACTTGCAGGAAGATATATCCAGGAAAGTTTGCCCGGGGACTATAATATTCCAACAGAGCTCCAGTGAAGAAGAGAGATCAATTGTCTACCTAATGGGTTTTAAAAGAATGGGAACATCTGTTAGCCTGAGGATGACAGCTTGTTGGCAGTTTCCAACCCACTACATCCACTGTCACAGCAGGGTATCAGGTCTGCCAAGCAAACACACCACACAATACATGCAGAGAGCTCAGTGGAAGCTGGCTATGGCATCTGTGGGCGTGGAATATCCCAGAGTTGGGCAGACAAGCGTGGAAGAGCTTTGCGCTGCTGTTCTCAGCTACCTACAACCATCACAAGCCTCTATGATCTTGTAAACCTCTGAGACTGGCTTTAGGACTAAGCCAGCCCTGCCTCATCCTGAGCTATGTAGGAGTCTTAATGCATACAACAGGTCAAATTCTAAAGAACTGTGAAAATCTAAGTCTAAGCTAGTCAGAGGGCACATCTGGAGTCAAGGAAGAGAAACAGGTACTCCTGAGGTGCTCTCCAGAGAGGCTATTTCTCTTTATTGCCTGTAGGAGGGTCATCAATCTCATATATCCAATAATTAGATCACCAAAACAAGGTGAAATATCAGGAGGAAGTGGTGAGCTGATACCAGAAGCCATCAGCATGGTGGTTACCTCACATCATGATTGCTTTTACCTGTTTGAATGCCTCTATACCAGTCCCAACACCCAGCTCCTCAGTAAAGCCAGCAGAAATTATTCCTGTTTGTAGAGCAATGCAAGAAAGAACTAAAGAACTAATTTCAAGTTAATCTCAAATATATGATACTTATCTAAAGCTTTACATCATCTGAACACACAGTGGGATATCCCCCTCTGTGTAATGAGGATTACAGACCCAGTAAATGACTTGTTTGCTCTCAGACCAAAAGGTATCGCGCAGTGAGGACCTGAGCCCAGACTCTTGAACTTCATTCAATTGACCTTTGCTATAATCTCTTGCTTTCAAATTCCTGTATAAATGAAATCAAGCTCTAGCACTTTAATTAAGGCCAGCATTTACCCAAGGAATCTCCTCTCAGTCTCTACAGCTTTTTCAGGTATTCTGTATAAGAAGCACATGGAGTGCTGGAATTAAGAGGACGTAACAATAATCCATACGGAACAGCACAGCAAGAAACAGGCTGCAAATCTATCAGTCTGAAATGCATCTGGATACCCTCAGCATGGATTGCAAAGAAAGATGGAATGCAACAGAGCAATACTTAAAATTCAGTTTTCATCCAAAGACCAAAACAGTTAAATTAATTGAGCTCAGCACTGTTGAGAGCTCAGCACTGTTAAAATCATCACAGGAGAGGGTTTATTTTATGGCAGCCTGAAAGAAACACAGCAGGACCTGAACAGACTCAACACCACCCCTTAAAGGCCAGTAGGATGACAGCCCTTGCAATTTTAGCACAGCATAACTCTGGCCCTTTGCTTTTTACCCAAATATTGGACCCAACTCCGTCCAAGTTCTGTCCCCAAGAAGAAACGCGTCTTGCTCAGTCAGGTATGTGACGGACTCTCTGCCATGGTAATATTTTCCTCTGTTTATCAGAACAAAATATTCTGGGCACCACAGACCTCATAAAAATACATTTTGTGTGTTTCTGGGTACTCCATCACCAGCTACACCTCCCAGTGGGGCACCACAAGCTGCCAGAAACTCAGGTAGTTCTCCTCCCTAACAACTTACTTCCCTCTTCCCACCCCACCCCCCCAGATTCTGATTGGGAGTGTGATGGCTGATGGAAATCCCTCCCTCCCTGTGCATTGAACTACCATAACATCAAAGAGATGGAGTCATAGGGCTCTATTCCAAGGAACAGGAATCACAGAATCGTAGAATCTCTTGGTTGGAATAGACCTTTGAGATCATCGAGTCCAACCGTACCTGTCCACTACTAAACCATCCCTGAGCACCTCTTCTACCTGTCTTTTAAACCCTCCAGGGATGGGGGCTCCCCCACCTCCCTGGGCAGCCTCTGCCAGGGCCTAAGAACCCTTTTGGTGAATAAATTTTTCCTCATGTCCAGTCTGAACCTCCCCTGGTGGAACTTGAGGCCATTTCCTCTCGTCCTATCTCTAATTACTTGGGAGAAGAGACCAGCACCCACCAGGAAATATTGACTTTGCCTTTGCTCAGTCAATAATTTAGTGTCACCCACAACTCCCCTTACAACCTGCAAGGCACTACTGACCTTCCTACCTTCGGCCCCAGAGAAGCTGAGCTGTTAAAATATATTCCTGGACCACAGAATGAGTAAAATATCCTTCCCCACCAGAAAGAATCATCACAAAAGGGATAAGAACACCAGGTTGTGAGAAACCCTGAAGTATAAGACCCCTTAGTGATACAGGGGCAAGTTTTCTCACTTCGCTGTACGCATCTCACCGTAGAATATCGTTGATGTGTTCTTCAAAGCATTCAGTACACAAGGATAATTCCATGCACAACAATACATTAAAGAAATATTAATATTCCAGACCAGTGTGCTGGAAGTTGATAAAACCTAACAGTAAGGTCACTGTGGCTGCCCTTTCCTCTCCAGTTTCCTAATGATATATTTTTCTCTGTGTCTCATTCTCAGAAATGACTGAAACTGTTCAAAACAGCTCAGATGGAAGCAGGCACATCCACAACTTTAACTCCAATAAGTGTAAATCAAGTGTCGTTGTGTGGTACAGTCTCCAATATCCACCAAGTCCATCCACAGTAGGTAATTACTGCAGGGGTCACTGACTCTCCTTTCGTAAACGGAAGCGCCGTGCCTTTCAGTTTTCCCTTGTGACACAGATGGCAGAAGGAGAACACAGTAATCCCAGTTCTCAGGCCTCCACAAACACACCAGATCCAGCTTCCTTCTACACAGGTCTTGGAAAGGCAAATTCCTAAAGTGTAGAATGGATTCTATGGAGCACTCAGAACAAAAATATCAGCTATTAGGAAAACCAGGCTCCAGTTTTCAGAAGGAAAAGAAGAGCTGACCTAGGGTCGCCTGCGATCCAGTGGGAGGTGTCCCTGCCCATGGCACGGGGTTTGGAACTGGATGGGCTTTGATGTCCTTTCCAACCCAAACCACTCCATGATTTTATTCAAGTGTTGCCTTCACAGAATGTGGAAGTACAAAAAAGCAATTCAAGTGTTTTTTCCTCTTCACTTCCTCGAATTCCTGAAACCAGTTGGGCCACGATACGTTCTGTCTCTTTCACCCTGTATGCAGGATCTGAAGCTGTTTTATTTTCCACATCACCGCTGAAAAAGCCAACTGCACACAAGTGATAACAAGTAGTGCTTTCAGGATGTCTGGAGATGCTTATCGTAACCACCATGAAGTTTATTCTGGTTTGATAGGAGACAGCAGCTCATCTCTGAGCCACGATTTCAGGCAATTGCAAAGGGTTCAGAAAGAGTTATTCAGCAAACATGTAATCTCCCATGATAAGAAATACCAACTGTCTGGAGCAGGAATTCTCTGTGCAAATTAAAACAAAGTCTGTGTAAAGCTGAATTAAATCTTTGGCACGGAACTGCAGACTGGTCCTATTCTTTCAGGTTAAATTGGCAACATCCACTGAGAACACAGACTTTGGATTCTTGGAGGCTGCACCTCGAATCCTGGCTTCAGTTTTGGGCCCCTCACTCCAAGAAGGACCTTGAGGGGCTGGAGCGCGTCCAGAGAAGGGACCGGAGCTGGGGAAGGGGCTGGAGAACAAGGGTTGTGAGGAGCGGCTGAGGGACCTGGGGCTGTTTGTGCTGGAGAAGAGGAGGCTGAGGGGAGACCTCATCGCTGTCTACAACTGCCTGAAAGGAGGGGGTGGGGAGGTGGGGGCTGGGCTCTTCTCCCAGGTGACAGTGATGGGATGAGAGGAAATGGCCTCAAGTTGCACCAGGGCAGGTTCTAATCAGGTTCACCTCTCAGGAGCCAGGATGAGGCTGCCCAGGGAGGTGGGGGAGTCCCTGTCCCTGGAGGGGTTTAAAAGCCAGGTAGATGAGGTGCTCAGGGCTGGGTTAGTAGTGGACAGGTCTGGTTGAACTCAATAATCTCAAAGGTCTTTTCCAATCAAAGAATTCTATGATTCTATGAACAGTACTTTTACTGCAGTGGTTGCTTTTAGAATAACAACACTAAGATGATGTGTTCTTCAAAATCCTTAAATGATATTGATTTACAGCACAAAATAATGAACTGCACCATGCTCTGCTTAGAAAACTGTTTCGCAAGCAATTCTGATTTTCTACAACAAAGCTACTTTATTTCCATAATTGTCCCTCTAGAGAAATTTTGTTAATTGTTCTTCCCTCTTCCCGTAGCTTTAATTCCAATTTTTACTCTCCAGCCTAAGGGAATAAAACCAAATGATTTTTATCTCGAGTTTGGAAAGCCGGTCAGCTTTCATTACAGCCTCAGTCACTTTTAATCTGCTGCCCCTTAAAAAACAACCGAAAGTAATTAACCCAGCTTCTCCTGGGCTTTCAGGTTCAATAGAAAGGTGATCATCTGAAGATAGACAAGAGGACAAACGCTCCTATCAAAGTCTGGACGCTTTCCGAGGTCTGAGCCAAGGATATCACACCAAGCTTCAAAATCCTTGTCCATGCTAGGTTAAGAACTTATGTAAAGTTCTTGCAAGATTCCTATGTGATTTACAAGTGTAATTTCTGCCACTGGTTCCTCTGGCTTTGACCTGGGTATTACAACTCCAACAACCTGCGCAAAGTCGGTCAAGTGCTCTTGCATAGTGACATAACCCAGTTTCTAGATCTCCCCAGCTCACACTCCTGTGCTGCAGGAAACTGATAGTCAAGGGCTGAAGTGTTTGAAATGAAATGCAAGGCTTGCGGCGGCGGTTCCACATGGAACGAGGCACAGAGAGATAAGGGAGAAGAGCTCCAGAAGCAGCAGAACAGTCACGGTTTCTAAAGCAGCAAGGAAAAATACAGCATTGCAGCACCTTAAAGGCTTCAAGAGCTTCACCAGAAGGGATGAGGGGATCTAACAGCTCCTAAGAGCAGCTCCTGCTTCCCCTTCTCCCCTTGCCGGCATCTCTCCCTCACCTTGAAGCAGCTTCATGCCTGGTCAGTCCTTCCTTAAGCAGATTCGTCTCATTAACCCAACAAGAAGCCTCTTTCCAACTGGCTGCAGGACACGCAGAAGGAATGAGTACCCCGTTCATCTGAGCTGAGCCCGAATCTCTGTGAAATTGGCTTCTTTTGCGCAAGGTGCTGCAGAGGCAAAAGGTGGTGATGGGGCAAGCAATGCACGCTGAAAGGAAACCCAGAGACCACCCAAGAAGCCAAGAGGCTGCTGGGGAATGTTATCACAGAATCATTAAGGTTGGAAAAGACCTCTAAGCTCACTCAGTCCGATCGTCTTCCCAGCCCCCCGTGCCTGCTAAACCATGTTCCCAAGTGCCACATGTACACATTTTCTGAACCCCACCAGGGATGGAGACTCCACCCCTGCCCTGGGCAGCCTCTGCCAGGGCTTCATCACTCTTTCAGAAAAAAAATTTTTCCTAATATTCAGCCTAAACTTCCCCTGGTGCAACTTGAGGCCATTTCCTCTCATCCCATCACTTGTTACTTGGGAGACCAGCACCCACCTCACCACAAACTCCTTTCAGGGAGCTGCAGAGAGTCATGAGGTCTCCCCTCAGCCTCCTCTTCTCCAATATTTGTCCTCAAAATTTAGTTTCATGCCTACAGAGGACAGGGTTTTATCATCATCTCCATCTCTGTACTGCAGATAAGAGAGGGTTGCAATAAGCTGTTTGTTATTCAGAAGCGATGTTCTTTGGCTGCAGGATCTCTGTAGGTGTGGGGTGAGACAGGCAGAGGCCAACAGGACCCAAGGGAGCTGGTGCTGCTGTAGCTGAAGGGTAGTGCTGTTTTCCTCACTAGCTGAGCGTGTTCAGAGAATGAGTGATATGGGGAACAGCCTAGAATAACGAAGCAGTCTCACAGCATGTTTATATACCGTTATTATCTGGGTGGAGCATTAATAGTAAACTCTTGTAAATGGTCTTCACTAATGGGGAAATGTGGGCAAAGCAGGTGAGATCCCCCAGAAAAATTTAAATTAGGACTAAAGGCTCTTTTCACCCACCCATTACACAACGCTTGATCACCCTGTATAAATTCGCTCAACTAATTCCTTTGCAGCAGAAACACACACTTAAAAAAATCCTCGTTCCTTCTTATGTTTCTGCCTTCTTCACCATGAAATCCTTTATTCCAGTGAAGAAAAATCACCCGGAAGCTCTTGGCTGCTGTAGTGCAGGAACAAGAAGATCACATGGGATACTGGGGGCATCTTCATTGCTCCGCCAGCCAAAATTGTCTCCCTAGAGCTACCCCTCGATGGCCAGAGGGAAACAGCTCTGCCCCAGCTGCTTGTTGTGCTCCCTCTAAGCAGGTTAAACACATGCACAGAGAAACCCATCTCCATAGACCGTGCTTGGCTTACCAGCAATTAAACTGCAGATCAAAAGAAACATAAATGTGGATGTTGCTTTGCTTATTAGTATCAGCTCTGTCTTTGATTGCCTAAAGGCCTTTCCAACAATGTTGACTTTAATTACTTTAATAAGAGAGAAAATGATCTGAGGAGTGTCAGCTCAATGGGGCAAGGTCCCATTGAAAATGCTAGGTCTAGGATCATTAATTTAGCAGTTAATGGTACATTATCTTATGTTATTGGAACTAAATGTAAACAGCTCCTGAAGCCCAACTGCTGTCAGGATGGAAGCTCGAGAAACAAATTAGAAGAAGCTTTGAAATAAGGTCATGTTGGTTCTGCTAACCACTTTCAACAGAAATTGCTCTTTGTTGATCCATTGTAGGAAAAAAGTGCTTGTAGAGAGAACAGAAAAGCAAATTTAATATACTGTGGGCTTGTCTTCAACGGAACACTCGTGACAATTATTTGAAATGAACTTTTTGAAGTGACTGAGTTTATCTAAAGCAAATGAAGATGAAGCAAATCAAGGTCGCTTCAATTCTTAAGGGAAGCCTGAGCTGCTAAGCAAGAGACCACGCATCTGCTCAGCAGCATTAG
Organism: Neomorphus geoffroyi; assembly: GCA_033558235.1. Classification (NCBI taxonomy): domain Eukaryota; kingdom Metazoa; phylum Chordata; class Aves; order Cuculiformes; family Neomorphidae; genus Neomorphus; species Neomorphus geoffroyi. The sequence continues at coordinate 3,053,785 of JAUMJM010000037.1, forward strand.
CAGCCCTGAGTGCCTCCTCTCAAGCCAAGGCACAGGCAAGATGCAGTAATTTAGCTCCTTTTGCAATGAAGAGGGATTAAGTAGCATTGTACAACCTGGTATCTTTTGCAGGTGAAAATCATTCACAGCTACCACAACTCAGGTGACACACAATTAATTTTAAGCAGTGGTAACGTGATTGTGATTCTGAGCCATGAGTATTTGATACCAGGATATAATATGGTTAAATTAATCCCATTTGATTTTTTACAGGGCTCAGAGGAGCCTGCACTTGTAAATGCAGCCGTTCTTTGTGTTCCCATTGTGGAGGATTACAGTTGTTGGTTGTTTTAGCCTGGAATTAGAAAGGGAATTGCATGAAAATAGATGAAACCAAGACTTTTACTTCCCAAGGAAGAATCCCTTTCTGCACTTCCCTCTGATGCCGCACTTCTATACGTAAGCCAGGTACAGCAGGCATCAAAGATACCTAAAATCATCCTTGGAGATTCCAGCTCATCAGACACGCAGATTCCTGTTTCACGTTTCATTTTTTCCTCCATCTGAGGAATAATTTTGATTTTTTTCGTCAAGTCTTTGAAAGACTTTACTCGTTTGCTGCTTGTGGAAGCAACCTGCATCTTCTAAATAACCCCGGAGTCCTCATCTGTTGCGAAAGCCCCGTGAGAGACCAGCCCTCAAATACACAAGTAATATCTAAGAAACACAGTCCTTATCAAGCCTAAAGACTCTTCTGCAGGTAAGTGAAGGCATTCAACTTCAGAGGCCAGGGTTATCGTGCTCTTTCCCAAAATAAGGAAATTTGGTCTTGAAGAAGGGAGGTGAAATACTTTGGGAAGCGCCTGCTGCGTGAAACATAAAAGCTACTGTGACAAAGCAGAGTTTACTTCTCAGAAGTACGGTACCTTTTGGGTTAACTCTGACCCATTTGTAACGTAGCTCAGTTTTAAAGGCATAATACAAGAGATAAGACAGTTTCTATGGTGGAAGGGCTGTACATTTTCGTGGTATTTTGCCTACTAGGTTGTCTCTCTAGGCTGGCTCTGGTCCTCTGCTGTTATCGCTGCTCTGGCTGATAACAGCGTGTGTCTTGTCTGAGAACATCACGGGAAGCTTCATGCTGAGGCTAAAGGATAGAAAGCAATCACGTGCACTTTCAGCGATGTTAATGAGGAAATAACACATGGTTGTAAAAGATATTCTGACAAGAACACACAGGTGGGAGAGGAAAGGACGTACAGACTGCACAGCTGAGCCCAAAGGATGCTTCTCTGCAGGCCAGGGTAGCAGCGCTGGAGAGCGGAGCTTGGCTTGGAGTTAAATTATGATTCCAGGCAACTTGAAGCACCTTTGTTTGTCCTTATCCATAATTCTTCAGGATGCTTTAGGATTGCCATCACAGGGTGCTGCGTGCCGTCTGATACTTTCCACATTCGGGGAAAGAAAGAAGGCACAGAACACGGCACGACCTCTCCCACACCAAATGTGAGTGGAAGGAGGAAGAGCAGAGCTAGGGAGCATTGCAGGCATAGCAGGGCCTGTAGCTCTTCATACAAAAGCAATTTTCATAGAATCACAGAATCATAGAATCAGAACATTGGAAGAGACCTCCAAGATCATCAAGTCCAACCGCACCTGTCTCCCCACTAAACCCTCTCCCTAAGGAACTCATCCACCCGTCTTGTAAACACCTCCAGGGATGGGGACTCCACCCCCTCCCTGGGCAGCTGTGCCAATCCCTGACCACCCTTTCAGTAAGAAATTCTTCCTAATGTACACTCTAAACCTCCCCTGGCACAACTTGTGGTCATTTCCTCTTCTCCTAGGGCTATCACTTAGGAGAAGAGCCCAGCACCCACCCCATCACAGCCTCCTTTCAGGCAGTTGTAGCCAATGATGAGGTCTCCCCTCAACCTCCTCTTCTCTAAGCTAAACAACCCTAATTCCCTCAATCTCTCCTGGTAGGGCTTGTTCTCCAGCCCCTCCCCAGCTCCGGTCCCTTCTCTGGACGCGCTCCAGCCCCTCAGTGTCCTTCTTGGAGTGAGGAGCCCAAAACTGAACCCAGCACTATTTTATTTACCAAAGGAACTCTCCAGCCTGTCCCTTTAAGACCAGGTTTGCCAGGGGAAAGACAAACATTTTGTTAACCAGAAACAACAGAAACTGAAACCCCATCATCTGAAACCCTGCTTCAACAGCCAGGAAATCCTAGGAAACCTCCAGAGGCAACATAAAATCCCTTGCCTTGGGATGAAGGAGAAGGAAACAACCAGCAGACTCAGAAACGATCAGCCTTTTCCAGAAAACAAGCACAGCGTGTGCAACGACAGGAGTTAGGATCATAATTACTAGGGCACCCAATTTTTCTGCTTCAAGGCATAAGCTGATCAGGCAGATGGCATCCAAAGGAGCTCTCCCGTTCTGGTGGTGTAGACAGCATAATTAGCCAGGGCGTGGAAAATCTTTGACACGAGTCTCTCAGTCACTGCAGCCCTCGAGACAGCGAGCGACATTTTCTGCTGTTGAAAACCTGACAGCAAGAGAAAACTACAAACCCGACCATGCTTGAATGTGGAGCAGCAAGGGGTTGATGACCCAGACTTTTATTCCTGCCTGTGTGGACTGGAAAAACAATTAAATGATGACTGTGTTGGACTGATCCACTTAAAAGTAATCGGCTTTACCCATCGCAAAATGAGAGTTCGTGAGTTGATGAGCCCAGCAAGGGCTGTACCGGGAATCTCAGATATGAGCAATTGTTGGGCTTATTGGTGGAAACAAGATTATAGAGTTAATTTTTGAGAGGCTGGAAGTGGGCAGTGTTGCCCACTTGATTTTTTTTTTTCTTGTAAACTCAGATAATAAAACGGAATGGGATAAGATATGTATTTTTTTCCTTACATAGATCCAAAGGAAAATGCTGCTGTGTGAGGGAACTGGAAGAGGTTCTCAGCAAATCCCCTCCCCTCATCTCCCCAGCAGTCCTGGATGACTGGGGAAGTGCCGCTTGACTGGAGACTGGTGAACGTTGAGCCTATTTACAAGAAGGGTCGAGGGGAAGATCTGGGGAACTCCAGGCCTGTCTGACCTCGGTACCAGGGAAGGTCATGGAGCAGATCATCTTGAGTGCTATCATATAGCACACGTGGGACAACTGGGTGATCAGGCCCAGCCAACAAGGGTTCACCAAAGGCAGGTCCTGCCAGACCAACTTGATCTCCTTCTATGACAAGGTTACCATTTTATTGGACGAGGGAAAGGCTGTGGATGTGGGGTTACCGGGACTTCAGTAAAGCCTTTGACACCTTTTCTCACAGTATCCAGGCACAGCCTCTGCTGGGTTAAAAACTGGCTGGATGGCCGGGCCCAAAGGGTTGTGGTAAATGGAAGTAAATCCAGTTGGAAACTGGTCACGAGTGGTGTTCCCCAGGGTTCAGTGCTGGGTCCAGTCTTGTTTATCAATGATCTCGACGAAGGCATCAGCATGTTTGCAGATGATATCAAGCTGGGTGCAAGTGTGGATCTGGTGGAAGGACGGGAGGCTCTGCAGAGGGGTCTGGACAGGCTGGATCCATGGGCTGAGACCAATGGGATGAGGTTCAACAAGGGCAAGGGCTGGGTACTGCACTTGGGACACAACAACCCTGTGCAGCTCCGGGCTTGGGGAGGAGCGGCTGGAGAGCTGCCTGGCACAGAAGGACCTGGGGGTGTTGGCTGACAGCGGCTGAACATGAGCCAGCAGTGGCCCAGGTGGCCAAGAGGGCCAATGGCATCTTGGCCTGTGTCTCTTCCAACCTAGTGATTCAATGATTTTATACGTCAGGCAGCACACTCTGCAGGACAGCACAAGGATTCCAGGTGCCTGAATGGTGCTTTAGAGCAGAGATGTCACTGCCTCTTTTCTTTTAGTTTGTCTTGACTTCTCATCAAGTTCTCTGGGCTTCACAGACAGTCCTAGACTTTCCCTTCTCAAGCTACCTCTTTAAACTCATCCAAAGCCAATTTTCTATTTTGGAGGAAATGCCGGTCCTTTCAACCCTACTCTCATCTCAGACCCAAGAGAGAAGTAACATTTTCTAATGAAGACAAGAAATGATTTGTTTTATTCCACATGGAGTCATTGAGCCATTTTATATGGACAGTGCTGACACTTCCGTGCACACAGTGCAACAACTTTTTAATCTGGATGCACCACACAGGTGGTATCACACCCATTTTTGTCTGCGTCAAACAAAATACAGGATAACTCAACCCCAGTCACTATTGACGTGTTCTGAATAGCTTTTATTTCACCAAAATGGCAGCCTCTGATGAAAAAAACCCTACTATTGACAGTTTTCCTTCTGGCTCCTCTGTCATTATCTGTAGCTGTGCCAGCTCTGAGTTTGGAACATTATTCAAGATAATGAATGGGGAAAAGCCGTACCAACTTAACCTCTCTGCAGTCCCAGGATCCTGGTTCACTCCTACAGCCACCGTTATGGTTTCCCCAACCATTTATCAGCTACATTTAGTAGCATTTTGATTGACGTGCTAGGGCTGTACATGCCTGGGCTCCCATGGTGTGCTTTAGGGCAAGCACAACTCCTTGACAAAAGTTATTCCCTTGTATTTGTGCCTTAGGTATTGTCTGGTTCCAGCAGTAACTGCAGGTTCTGCTGTTTTATTACTTAAGAACTTTTGCCACACTAAATTCTGAGCATGAACCACAGGGATTTCTCATCTCAGGAGTTTAATTACCTCTTTGATTGAAGTCAATGTTGTATCAAGTGGACAGGGGGAGGTCGTGGTTGGAATGATCTCCTCATATACAGATTAGAAACACAGCCTTCTATATCTACCATTGGCTACTAATGAGGAATTTCAGATTTACCAGCTTCAAAGTAATCTCAAAAATACAGATGAAGAGTGACAGCAGAGGAGATTCTGCTTTGTTGCTCTGAATTTTGCCACTGTGTCCCTTTTTCCTCTCCTTTTTTCAGCTGTTTCAAACTGTTTGTATTCCTTGTGCTCTGAAAAGTCTGCATCAGAGATTTTTTGAGCAGCAGCTGGACGATGTGAGTGATTAAACAAGCCAAAGGAGTTGGTTTCTCTGTGACTGGGTTTGGATACAGCAAACAGACTTGTCACAGCTTCATAGAGGAAGGGTTATTGGCAGCTCCACAGAGGAGAAGCAGCATCTTGTTGACATTATTTATTTAGTGTCCCACCATCCCTACAATGTTCCTCAAACACCAAACCCAATCTTCCTAAGCAAAGGGTGAGTGGAGAGAAAAATAGGCAATAGAAATGTTGCAACTGAACAAAGGTAAGAAATGCAGCTTTAGAAGTTCATTGAATATGAAGTTTCAATGCAAATCTCCAGGAGTCTTTGTGGATCAGGCCAAGGGTTGGAGACTGGGAAACCAGGCCAAGGGTTGACTACTTGGTCATAGAGTCATCAAGGTTGGAAAAGACCTCTAAGATCATCCAATCCAACCATCAGCCCAACCCCACTGTGCCTACTAAACCATGTCCCAAAGTACCACATCTACAGGCTTTCTGAACCCCTCCAGGGATGGAGACTCCACCAGTGCCCTGGGCAGCCTTGGCCAAGGCTTCACCACTCTGTCAGTAAAAGAAAATTTTCTAATATGCAACCTAAAACTCCCCTGTATGTCCAAAGCCGAAGTGTAACAAGGTGTAAGGAAACAGGGAGGAAGGCTGTTCAACATCTAATCTTGCCCCTTGTTTCTCATCTTTAAATTTCTTGAACCAGGTCCTTTAGAGCTATGAACCTTATTGCAGAAAATTCAACCCCTGAGTGCCTGAGGCAGGGAATCTAATAACTGAAGGCACTTTAAAAGTGCCTAAAAGTAGGAATTTAATAACTGAAGTCTGAGTTTGATCATAACCATGGAGTATGGGTACCTTGAAGATCAAATTGTTCAATAAGAGATGTCCTGGAGGATGTTGTGTTTCTTTTTCCCCAAGTATTGAATGGTTCAGAATTCCCCTGCACAAATATCCAGTAAATATTCCTTCTGCTCCCACTCATTACAGCGAGCTCTCACCTGCGATGCATCAATGCTTCTCAAGCGTATAAAGCTAATTCCACTGACCTTTTAGGAAGAATTCAGCTCTTACAAGTCAATGTTTTGTCCTACTTCCAGCCCCTCCCTTGTGATTGCCCTTCTCCTGCCAGGTTAAATTCCTGAGCAGCGGTACAAAGGCACTTCAACCCAGCTTTTTAATGTCCTCCACAGACAAAGCAGTGTCTCCTTTGAGCTTTAAAAGCACTGCACATCTCCATGCCCCGGCGTATGCCCTTTCCTTTCTCCATATTATTCTGTCTCTGCGGACACGGCCAGAGACATCCCTTCTTCCCAAAAGGGCAGAGGAGCACGAAGACAAGTTATTGCCAAGCAGATTGTGATGATGTCAGAGTTGCAAACCCAGCACAAAGCAGGCTTGAATTCTCACAGGTTGCTCTTTCTCCCTCCAAACACAACTCCTCAGCAGTCTTCCTCGAGGAGGATATCAGCTTATCTCCACCTGCTTGAAATAGGACCAGTTCCCACCAGAGACATAGGCAGATATTGGCTCTGTGGGCTGTCAGCATAGATGCTGCTCTGGGTTCAGCTGAGGTAGGTTAAGAGCTTACCAGCCTCTGACTTCAGCTGGCATAACCCATCATATAGTTGCTGTCTAACCTGGTTCTGTCAAAATGGGTTTAAAAAATTCAGCAAACAAAACCCTACTATTAGCAATGTTTTAAGCTAATCCAGATCGTTTTGATAGAATTGGGCTAGTGAGCAATTCTAGCTGTCAGATCAGAGGAAGTGCTAACCTCTGGCAAGGGACACAGCAGTGAACAGGTGGAGAGGGACAGAGAGCTCTAACTTCTCACTCAGGAGCTCTGAAGATCACACAGAAAGACCAGGCTGCTCTCACAGCCTGGTTCCACACCCACGGTCGCCTGGTTTGCTGCAAAGCGTACTCCACAGGCAGGTTCGAACCAAGACTGCATCTAAATGAAGTGTAGAACAGGACAGCTGGATCTGACAGAACCAGTACAGGTCACACAATTTGCATTGTCCCCTCGTGCCGGTGACCTCAGCCAGCCAGGAATCACAGCTGGTACAGAGATCTGCCCTGAGGTCCAGGAGCAAGCACCGAGGAATGCTCGAGGGGCTGCGACAAGGCGATGAACCGTGTCACAGGCACTGTTCTAAGAGAGGGTTTGTAAGACATTATCAGGGTGACTGCAGCGTTCGGTTATGATTCACCCTTGGGCCTTGGGGCTGAATAATTAAATATTTCAATGATACCACATAAAAGTTCGTAGAATCATAGAATGGTTTGGAAGGGACCTGAAAGCCCATCCAGTTCCACCCCCCTGCCATGGGCAGGGACACCTCCCACTGCATCAGGGGTCTCAAAGCCCCATCCAACCTGGCCTGGAACACCTCCAGGGATGGGGATAGGATGAAGGAAAATGATTTTCAGCTGAAAGAGGGGAGATTGAGATGAGATCTTAGGCAGAAATGTTTTGCTGTGAGGGTGGGGAGGCCCTGGCCCAGGTTGCCCAGAGCAGTGGTGGCTGCCCCATCCCTGGAGGTGTTCAAGGCCAGGTTGGATGGGGCTTGGAGCCCCCTGATCCAGTGGGAGGGGTCCCTGCCCATGGAACTGAATGGGCTTGTGATACCTTCCAACCCAAACCATTGATTCTATGATTCCCTCCATCGACCCCATTTTAGTCCAGTGTTACTGTCACCTGGAGGCTTGTAAGGGGATCATGTTCTGTGAAGCTGAACTCCATGGACAGTGAATCTTTGCAGCTGCAGGTGTGTTCCCAAAGCTCTCTACCTTCATTGTTGCTTCAGCATTGTCAACGAGTGGACTGAGATACTCTACTCGAGACCCCTCACAGATTTCTTACAAGCAATCAGGCCTCCCATGTTTCATTTATACTTTCCAAACATGAACACGTCCAGCAAAAATTGGCCTTCTTGGCTTGAGTAACTGATTTGATGCCACAGGCAATTGTCAGACACCATGGTACTGTCCGCCACATTCACATGACTATAATTTACAAGACATTCCGCATCACCTCCCTGTTTAAAATAATCCTTTCCTTTGAACAAAAACTGCCTTTAATGTATGCACGGTACCTCTAAAGGAAAGGTGGAATATGTAATGACTGTTTACCATTATCCACAGCAATACATTATTCATGCTTTCCACTGCTAGCAAAAGCTTTCCTTCCCCAATATTAAGTGGTACATATTGAAGTAGAATGCAGACCCTCTGGGATTCCAGATGACTTTGCACTCGTCTCATTAGCATCGGCTCTCAGATTAATCAGTATATTCATTATATAGCAATTTCACTACAAGGACTTCTTTGGGAACACATGCCACGCTGTTTCACCTGGAGTGAGAGCACAGCATCAGTACCAGCTTTTACGGCAATTACAGAGTGAACTGACACCATATGGCACTGATTGAGGTAACCAAGCTGAGTGGCACATCGGTTCCAGGAAGGGTGCTGGGGGGTCAGCGCTTCAGAGAGTGTTGTTCCTCAAATAAGGAACAGTCTCAGAAGGCAATGAGATGCTGGAAATGTCCTTCATAAGAGATTCTATGTGGGTCCTGCCTACTTGGGATTATTTAAAGGGAACTTAATTTACAGGAAGTTAAATCCTTGCCCTGTTGTCTTGGCCTTGGGCTGCTCGGACTGTACTCCTCCTCCTCCTCATCTTGAAAAACCAGCGCTGCCCCGTCAGTTTGGAGTCCCATGGCTCAAGTATCAACACACAACATACTTCCACCTGTATCCAAAGCCACTACTGAGCAGAAAGGTGGCAGCTGTAACCTGGTCAAGAGGGGCTCCCTGGTGCCTTCATTTTGGCCTTTCACCCATAGACATTAGGTGACAAAGATATAATTTATTAGCATTGTGTCATCGAGCCCTTACAGCACCTTTGCAGCTGATATATTCTTGGGATATTAGAGAGCCCAGGTTTTCACGGAGACATAACACTTTTTATATGAACAACTCATGGACTGGAGGAGGAATAAAAACTTTCACGTACACAAACCTGCAAGGACTTCTTTGTTTCCTTCCAGCTGTATCAGTAGAACTAATAAAAGATATTACCTCTCCCACAAACTTCAAGGGAAAAGCCTGAAAGCCTGTCAGTCTTTCTCCTGCATCTATCAGTTACTGTGACTGCAAACCTCACCTCTCACAGCTTTGATTTGCGCTTTCCCTCCAGACCTCAAAGCTCACTGCCTAGAACAGAGTTCACAGCAAACACGTTAGCTCTGATAGGAAACAGCTAACATAGTTCTTACCTGCCTTACGGGAGCAGCCAAACAGTAGAAAACATTTATTTGTGAATAATTTATTTTAAAAGCTCTGGGAAAGCTTTGTTCCAGGTCTTTTTCTCTTATTACCCAAACACTCCTGAGTGATTTGATGTGGGTTCTTGGCATTTCATGACCTCCTCCTCCTCTTCACGTGTGCAGACAGATGATGTAGCAGAGACACAGGGGATTTTTTGTGTTGGCTAATCCATTCATAAAAAATGCAGTCACCTCCAGGAAGTGGGAAGTTCTCCTTTATTTCATCCTCCTTCCTTTCGTTTCCTCTAGAATCATGCATTTTTATAGAGAAGACATTTTAAAACTGGTTTTGGTGTCAGTATTTCTATTGGTATGACAAGGTCTGAATCTCTTTAAAATTAGAAAACAGCCCAAAGCAAAAATGCTAACGAGGTGTGGAGAACAGGGAGGGGTTTGGTGCTGGAGGATGAGTCTCACAGGGATGGCTTCTATGACCAGACTTTTACAATTTATCACCATGCTCCCTTCTTGCATTTAGGTCCCTATCTCATATTCCTTTATCAGGGTTTCGCGCTTTTGTTCCAGGAGCACACGTGCCAGATACAACTCAAACTGCTGAGATGTGCTTCACCAACCTGCTGGGTCAAAGCCTGCAAATTCCCCAAGTAACGAACAACCACGGAACAGCACTGCTCTAAAAGCAATGAGAAAGTGGCAGATGCAAGAAAAAGAAATACAAGCAGTCAGAAAGCTGGAAAGCAGATTCCTTGAGCCAAGCACTGTGTCTGCCAAGGCTGTTTTATCTATGAAAAAGAGATCAAACACTGGTCCCGAGAGCTCACTCGCACAAAGACACAATAGTGGGCCCATAAGAAGTCTTGTCTGGGAAGAAAGATCAGCTGAATCGAGATGAAAGCCAGAAAAACTGTACGGTGGAAGAAAACCCATCTGTTAATGAGAAACTGGAAAGAAGAAGCGATCAAGGGAAGTGCTGCATTCCACTTCTTGCGGTGCCTCCAGATGAGGAGGAGCAGGATCCCAGCTGAGACATTTTAGCCCAGTACCCATTTCCTGAGGAGCCAGAAGGATTTCTACAGTTTCCATCTCAGGAACTGGTGGAGGGGGGGGGATGGAGGGGGTGCCCATGCTTCAGTGACTTCTTTATAAAATGTTAAATGGATTCTTCATAAAACAGAAGGTCAAGGAGTTAAAGTGTAACTGTGACCTTTCACAACCAAGTAATTCCCCAGCCAGATGAAAGCTTCATAGAATCATGAAATCATTACAGTTGGAAAAGACCTCTAAGTTCACCCAGTCCACCCATCAGCCCAGTGGCACCGTGTCTGCTAAACCATGTCCAGATGTGCCATGTCTACACATTGCCTGAACACCTCCAGGGATGGAGACTCCATCACTTCCCTGGGCAGCCTGGTTTTTCAGTAAGGAATTTTTTTTCTAATATACTGGCTAACCCTGCCCTGGCACAACTTGAGCCATCCCTCCCCTCCTATTGCTTCTGACTTGGCAGAAGAGACCAGTACCCACCCATGCCACCACAACCTCCTTCCCCGGAGCTGTACAGGGCAAAGGGTCTCCTCTCAACCTCCTCTTCTCCAGGATAAACAGCCCCAGGTCCCTCAGCTGCTCCTCACAACCCTTGATCTCCAGCCCCTTCCCCAGCTCCGGTCCCTTCTCTGGACGCGCTCCAGCCCCTCAAGGTCCTTCTTGGAGTGAGGGACCCAAAACTGAACCCAGGATTCGAGGTGCGGCCTCACCAGCACCGAGTGCAGGGGCCGATCCCTTCCCTGCCCCTGCTGCCACCCCATGGCTGAGCCAAGCCAGGAGGCTGGTGGCCTTGGCCACCTGGCCATGCTTCCAGCACCTCCAATATCCTAGAAGCTTTCTAGATTTACAGCCTTAACCCTAGGCACCAGGCACACTGCAAATCTTTTCAGCACGTGTTTTTGCAAATAGCAGAAGCAGTTGTTTGCGATAGGACAAAACCCCACCAACCTCAACCAGTTTCTAGAAAAGATGGATTAGTAGGTGCTGCTCAGACAGAATGACCAAAGCTACAATGACAAGGGCTGGTGCCTCCAGCTGCTACAACATTCAGATCACACATCTAAACCCAGGAAAATCAGAAACTAAGGGAAGTGCAAATTGGTCCCAGCCCTCCTGCTGAGCCTCACTCAGCTGCTTCTAAGACAAGCACAAAGGAAGAATTGTGAAGGTTTCAAAGCAATCTAGCACTTACAAACGGGATCTTCTTCAGGAGTGAATGGTACAAGTGAAAGAGAATTGCAGCCAGTTGGAAAACAGTGCCCACATCCCTCCTGGCCCCTATCTCTCTCCATTCTGTCGCTAGGAAGTTTCTGATTTTATGATGAAACTAAGAACACTCGTAAACTTGAAAGCTTCTATATATTAAAAAGCTTTCCTAGTAAAATGATTCTGTTGGGAATTTCTGCCAAAAAAATAACACAATACAAAGAGAGAGAGAGAAGGCACAGTCTTTTTAAACATTCAGCCTGTTCTAGTCAGAAATCCCCTTAGACTGTTCTGAAAACCTCAATCCAGTTTGTTTCCAATTCCACCTTGTAAACACAAGATTTCTGGAAGCTTTATTAACACAATCTAGTGTTCCTGCGCCGATCTCCAAGTTGCAAATGATCTTCTATTGATTTTTCTCTTTATAGAGTTGTTATTTTTTACTTTATTTTTTTAAGGAAAGCCTTTACCCAGGAGCTAAAATCTTGCTGGAGAGAAGGTTCGTTTCACTGCAATTTGGATGAAAATAAATTCAGCAGGAACTGCTTCATAGTTTTGAATTATTATTGTTAATTGGAATTGTGTCTTTGATTTGCTGAAATGCAATGATCAACGGTTAACTTGCACTGCAGCTAATTAGTAGCATTTACGGTAACTCTGAGCTTCGAGTGGCACTCGCGGTTTACAAACAGAACCTTGCAACGGTGATTATTTTGCCAAACATCACGGGAGGGGACAATGGCAAAGCTGCCATCAGGAGAAAGCAGGACATCAAGTCAATGGAGAATGATACTGAGAGAGTGGCTGAGCTTTACAGACAGAAAATTCATCACAACCAAAAGTATATTTTCATGAGATCTTGGGAATAAATGTTTTGCTGTGAGGGTGGGGAGGCCCTGGCTTTGAGGTCCCTTCCAACCCAACCCATTCCATGACTCCGTCATTTCTTATGAGCTGCTGATTGCATAGGAAATCCTCGAGTGCTGGGTTCAGTTTTGGGCCCCTCACTCCAAGAAGGACCTTGAGGGGCTGGAGCGCGTCCAGAGAAGGGCAACGAGGCTGGGGAGGGGCTGGGCAAGTCCTACGAGGAGAGACTGAGGGAGCTGGGGGTGTTTAGCTTGGAGAAAAGGAGGCTGAGGGGAGACCTCATCCCTGTCTGCAACTGCCTGAAAGGAGGCTGTGACGGGGTGGGGGCTGGGGTCTTCTCACAAGTGATGAGCAATGGGACGAGAGGAAATGGCCACAAGTTGTGCCGGGGAAGTTCAGACTGAACATGAGGAATAATTTCTTCACTGAAAGGGTGGTCAGGGATTGGCACAGCTGCCCAGGGAGGGGGTGGAGTCACCATCCCTGGAGGTGTTTAAAAGACGGGTGGATGAGTTCCTTAGGGACAGGGTTTAGTGGGGAGACAGGCACGGTTGGACTCGATGATCTCAGAGGTCTCTTCCAACCTTCTGATTGTATGATTCTGTGATTCTATGAAAGGAGGAAGACTTGTGAGCTGCAGTGCAATTATGGACATACGGTTTAGCCTTCCACACGCACCATGCCATTATGTTTGGGAGCAGAGTTAATTTTTCCTCTTTGAAACATTCATCTTCAAATTTCTGTGCATTCAAAGTGGAACATTCTCATAATCGGACTGAAAGCATTTGGTTCAGTTTTGAGGCCATCTAACATTGCTGGAAATGGAGATGCGGTGTGTAGGAGGTTTGAAATCAAGACAGAAACAGGATGGAACAAGGCCAGCTCTATCCAACAAGGAAATCAGCACAAGAATCACCAGGAAGGAAAAAAAAAGACTTCTATCCTTTTTTAAAATCCTGTATTTCCTCTCCACTAACAGCAGCTGCAGCCTCCGTGTGTGCTTTTAAAATACCTGATCAAGAATTCTCAAGGCTTGCTGCTGTCATGTGCAGCACGAGTCAGCTGTGCATCCAGAGCCACAGCCGGGCCCCGGGGTTCCACTCAGTGCTGGGAAACTTTCACAATTCATGAGTGGTTCCAGGGTGCTTCTATTAATGCTGCAGCTCCTGGGATCACGCAAAGCAAATCACAACTGGGCTTTGAAAAATAGATGTAAAAATGACTTGAATTAGGTGTCCTAGTCCCTCATCCCTGACTTGAAGAATACATTTCAGATATCTCAGAGCTATTATTTCTGGCTTTCTGCAGATTCAGAAAGAGAACTCTGCAAGAAAGCTGGGGAGAGACTTTTTACAAGGGCAAGTAGTGATAGGACAAGGGGGAATGGCTTTAAATTGGAAGGAGGAAGATTTAGATTAAACAGCAGGAAAAAATTCTTCTCAATAAGGGTGGGAGGCCCTGGCCCAGGTTGCCCAGAGCAGTGGTGGCTGCCCCATTCCTGGAGGTGTTCCAGGCCAGGTTGGATGGGGCTTGGAGCCCCCTGATGCAGTGGGAGGTGTCCCTGCCCATGGCAGGGGGTGGCACTGGATGGGCTTTGAGCTCCCTTCCAATCCAACCCATTCTGTAAGTCTATGATTTAGCATCTCTCTAAATAAGGGTTTCTATGATTCGATGTTCCACTGCAGCTCTGCAGCCTTTTCTGAGGCTTCAGCCCAACTGAACGATCAGACCCATCTGTCTGACTCCATGCTCAGAGAGAGCGAGAGAATCTTAACCACAGCCATGCAGAGACTTCAATGTGGTGAGACTTGACAAATCTCCTCATATTGCAGTAACATCCCCAGTTCCCCAGGGTTCCTCGGAACAGCGCCGTGCTGCACGTTCAGCTCCCAGCCCAGTGTTCCCCCCTCAAAAGCCAAGCGGCCTAAACTGCACTGATTTTAAAACACCACAAAGTAGTTTTCTCTGCAGTGTAAGTTGGTTTATAATTCACTAGCTAGCACTGCTGTGTTTAAGCTGCATCTCAGATGATTATGAAAGAAGGATGCCACAGAGGCCAAATGTGTCACAGGGAATGTCCTCAGGGTCGTATTATTTGGAACAGGACTTGCCTGGCTCCTATCACTAAAGAATCTCTTATGGGAAAGAAAACATCATCACCAGAGTATTGAATTTCACTGAAAGATTTATGATCTAATTTAAAGGTATAGAGATTTATTTGTTAATTGTAATAAACAGCAAGTTCATTACACTCCAGCTTCCAAAGAAATCACATATTGCAGACAAGGGATAAAATATAAGTTTCATTCACTCGCAGAGCAGAAGTTAACCAGAAAGATTCCAAGAACTGAGAACAGAATCTCTACTGCTGCTCTGCCAGTAAATTGTCTTTCAATGCAAATCAAACACACATGAAAAGAGGCTCTTCCTTTGAGTGAAATAAATACTTGATTCCTAGATAGTACTTTCATCTGGAAGCAATGGAGGTGATGATTGTTCTCTCCTTTGTACAGAGAAACAGAGGCACAAACAAGGTGAACCAATCTAAAATCAGAATCCTCTGGTGTTTTGCAGCGTTTCATAGAATCTTAGAAGTGTTTGGGTTGGAGGGGATCTCAAAGCCCACCCAGTGCCACCCCCTGCCATGGGCAGGGACACCTCCCACTGGATCAGGGGGCTCCAAGCCCCATCCAACCTGGCCTGGAACACCTCCAGGGATGGGGCAGCCACCACTGCTCTGGGCACCCTGGGCCAGGGAGTCCCCACCCTCAGTGTGAAGAATTTTTTCCTAAAGTCTAATTTTGAGGTACCAGACTGGCTGGGAAGCTGAGCAGAGTGTCCAGTTCAGAGGACTTCATTCTACCTGGCCAGCATAATCCTCTACCATAGCATCCCATCTCCCAAGGCCTGTGGCCTTATCCACAGGATCAACCCTACATGTTGCTATTTTGCCAGTTTACGAGGTTGTACGCGATGGCTCTTTGTGACTGATGTTGGCAATTCAAAACAGAAGAGAAGCCTGCAGCACAGAGAACTACACCTTTACCTGCACCCACCAGGGAGGGGAAAGGGACAGCTTTCTGTGGCCAACTCACTGTGGTAACCAGCTCTTCGCTGGGCAACTCTACACAGCCGACTTTCCATGGGGAGCATTCTACGTAGGGAGTCCTGAGCACCAGCTTGGTTTTCTGTTCTATATTTTCTGGGGGGTGCTGGTGTTTGTTATATTGAGGGACTTAACAGCCACAGCATCTCCTTACCCCAATATCCTCTTCATCCCTGGGAAGCCAGGAACACAGGGAAGCAGCAGTCCCTGTCACCACCTAAAACTGTCTACAGAAAGAGTTGGCCACGAAGAGATGGTCACAGCGAGTCTCTCGTGGAGAGCTCTCCTAGACTCCCAAGGAGCCATTCAAGTTGCCTGTGGAGAAGGACTAGATCCAGGCTTGAGCATTCCGAGAAAATTTGTGTGTGAGAATAAGACCAAACCTTTGTAAGAAAAGAGGTACCTATTTCCCTACATACTACTCTTCTGAAAATTGTGACTTTTTTAGAGGAACACCACCCTGAGAAGCCTTTCGAGTTAACTCACTCAGCCAGTGTTGCAGAATACCATTGCCTTTCTCAGCACACAAACCAGCTTTAATACATTTGTGTATGTGAGCCTCAGCTCTTTCTTGCAATGCAGATTTAGCCTTGATGTTTAAATACTTTCATTTACCTGCTTTTATTCATACACCTTTTGATGTTACCTTCTAACAGCATGTTTTCCTCTGACCATGAATATTCATTGGAAAATGCCATTGGTCTCTTACTTCAGGCTGAATGCAAAGATTTATGAGCTGGTTCATCGAAGAGCTCGCTTGCTTCAGCATCTGGATGCTTGGCAATGATTCATTATTAAGGGGACCTGCAATTTGTCATGGGCTTTTGTTGTTGACTTGTGCAATTTGCTGATTGTATCTGCAAATCCCAATTTAAAGTTTAATCTGATCAAGGGGATGGGCTTCGTATGACACACTCTGGTGAAAATCAAGGAAGCCTTTGATGTAATTCCATGAAGGGGAATAAAAAGCCAAACAACAACAACAAAAAACCAAACCAAAAAAAAAAAAAAAGGAAAATATAATATATCAATCAGATGCTAAAAAACCGAAACCTCTTTTAGAAGCTGAAATACTGCTTATCAGAATGAATTCAGTTCCCTTAGGAAACAGTAGAACATTGTGCCTGGAATATAGGTAGTCGGAATTACTGCTGGGCTGAAGATCGAGGGTGTCATTATTTTTTTCTCTCTGGAGTTCTTTCTGGGGAATTATAATTTGAATTTTCCCACTGGGAAATAATATCCTACTTGAAATATCAAACTATGAAAGTACAGAGAAAGAATAAACCCTTCCCCATATTTTTCTGGTCTTCTTTACATTTTTTTGACTGTCTGAAACACAGCACTGAATGGTAACAGGTTGTTTCTTAACTTATTTTCAGGTCAACACATCACTTTTAACTGGTTTTCCACTGGGCAAAACCTGGAGATGCATCAGCAAGAGAGAGGAGTGGGCATTTAACAGACTTGGCTGCTATTCAGCTCTTCAGAGTGATGTGGACTTTGCATTCAACAGTGCTCAAGGCCCCTTGTCTCCTCATTCCTTCTTTTTCCTCTCTCTCACTTTTGCCACAGAAATTTTTCCTGCTGTCTAATCTGAACCTGCCCTGGCACAGAAAAACACACAACAGTCATTGAGAGCGTTATTTCTCACACTTTCACCACTTAATACCAGCGAGACCTGCCAGTTTAGCAAGTGGAAGTACTGTTCCTAAAAAGGAAAGCAATATCCTGCATCTCTTTCAAAAACATTTACCCCAACTTCCCTAAAAAATGGAGATGACAAATGTTTTCTTTCTTTGGGACGTACAACCGCTGTCCTTCTTCCCAGTATTTCTATTTGATTCCCAAATTTGGTAAAAATACCAAATATTTGTGTTCTATTTTCAGTAAAAGTTAATTTTTTAAGTAGCGTAAGGAAGAGAAACAGGTTCTCATCACTCAATATTGAGGGTGGATCCACCATCTGGACCACAGACCCAGCATCCACAGAAAACAGAAGCACAATAATCTGGCACCATCGTTCTTCAAAGTATCACCATTTTTCTTTGGCAACTTTACAACTTAGGGAGGCTTCTGACCACCCAGAGGGAGGGTTAATGTTGAAAATCCAGGCACAACTCAACTCCGCGCAGGGTTTTTAAGAGGCATCCATGGGAGGACCAGGACGTAGGCACTGAAGTGAGAGCTTTGCTTTAAAAGGCAGAGTTTGGCTTTGCAGAGATGTGCACGATGATGGCGAAGGCTCACTGAGTCAGTCCCTGGCTTGTCTATAGGAAAATGCTTTGGCTGCTACACCCAATTGTATCACAACTCCAAAGGAGTCAGGTCAGGCAATACTTGGGATGGGATTTAAATGCATTAAACCTCTGCCTCTGTGGGATTCATTTTCCATCACGTTTTCTACCTTTACTCAAGGCATTTTCATCTCTTTGAAACTATATGAAGTAGGACCAGATCGGATGTGGCTGTGATTGGAAAGAGCATCCTGGCTGCCACAGAATGTGCTCACGAGAGTGTAGAAATAGATATTCTTTTGTCTGATCAAGGTTAGGTCAACGTGGAGGTAGAAGGTGCTATTGTGCTATTACACAGGACAAGATGTAAAAGCAAGGTCTGCTTTGTTTTCATTTGTTACGCCCTGTGGCAGCACTTGTGTGAACTTTGGAATTAAACCTGCCCGAAGCCCCTCACAGATAATCAGATTATATTTATTAATCTGTCTGTCACAAGAGAGGAAGGACAGGGTGTAACAAGAAAAAATGTAATGGTAGGAGGTTACAGAAGCTGCTGGACTAAGACTCAACCTATGGTCCTGTCAGGTTTTCTTGCTGTCTGAGAACCACTGCCATAAAACACTATTTCTTGTAACTCTCAACCTTATTACATGAGGAAGAAGATACTGAATAACGACCATTTTAATTGAGAGTATTGATAATTAACTGTAAAACCTGAGAGGGTACTTACACATCACCATCAAGGCACCTGATTTAACACAAACAGCAGGCAAACAGTTCAGACTCACAAATGAAAAGAGGAAAACGGAAGAATTGTTTCACTAAAAGAGTTAAAATATGAAAATATTTGCAGAAAAAGGGGTTTGGCTTTTGATTTGGATCAGAAACATCTTGAAAAATCACCTTTAGTTAGAGAGAAGAAAACTAAGTCCATCAAAAGACAAATTAGAAAACTAACTATTAATATTCCATAAAGCAAATCTCCAGACCATAAAAGCAATCAAAATTCAGTTGGTAACTCCTGTTCCGATTCACCTATTCACAAGGCGCTTCTGTGACTTTCTCTCTCTGATGCAGCAGTGCTGGTCATGCAAAGAAAACCTGAGCCTTCCCATGGTGGGTGAGCAGCAGTTGCCAAAAGCACAGACGTCCATCTAACTTGGCACAACCTGTAAAAGATTAACCTGCTCGGAGATGTACTTAAGCTCTGTATCACTTCAGAGTTCGCTGCACCACAACACTGCTTAAGTCAGCCTCACTGTCTAGGAATGTGCAGAAAAGTTAGGAGAGAGCTGTGAAGACAATCCAACAGCAAAGAAGGAGAGTTCACACGTACATAAAGGTTGTCTGCAATTACAGAATGACCTGGGTTGGAAGGGACCCACAAGGACCATTGAGTCCAACTCCCGTACCTGTACAGGACACCCCAACATTCACACCGTGGGGCTGAGGGTGTTGGCCAAAGGCTTCTGGAATGTTGTCAGGCTGTGACTGCTTCCCTGGGAGCTGTTCCAGTGCTCCACCACCCTCTGGGGGAAGAACCTTTCCTCATGTCCAACCTAACCCTCCCCTGGCATCTCCCTGCCATTCCCTGGGGTCCTGTCCTTGGGCACCAGAGAGAAGAGCTCAGCGCCTGCTCCTCCTCCTCCCCGTGTGAGGAAGCTGCAGAGCACGATGAGGTCTCAGTCTCTTCTCCACGCTGAATCCTGCACAATTTAGGTGCCTTCAGAAGCAGAGATGCATTTTCTATTTCCTTCTCCCACAAGAACTCTAAAGAAAGGAGAAAAAGTTGGGGGATGGGGGAAAGTTGTGTGGATTTTCTTTGGAGAATAAATGTAAAGTTGTTCTATTTGCTTTGCCGTTGTCAGTCCTTCAGAGCACATTTGTGAGCTGTTTTCCTCCTGCCTTTGCAATACAATGCTACAAATACACTTCTGAGTGCAAACTGAGATTCTCACACAGTTATGTGATCCCAAGAGCCGTGGCTGAAAAGAACCCCACTCTAAACATGATGATTCCTATTGAAAAAGTGAAGAGTGATAGAGGCATCAAGTCAATACAACTGGAAGGTGAATTCTGATTTGCAAAGGAGTTGTAGAGTGAGAGAAGGGAAAATAGAGCTAAATCCAAGACTTTTGAAGAATGGTGCAGTTTGTACTTGGATTTCTCCTGAGGAAAATAGCAAAGAAATTACTCTGCTCTTGTGAGACCCCACCTGGAGCCCCGTGTTCAGCTCTGGGGTCCTCAGCACAGGACGGACAGGGAGATGTTGGAGCAAGTCCATTCCCTTGGGTCCTGTCATTGCTCTCAGTGAAAAGAGCTCAGCACCTGCTCCCCCTCCTCCCCGTGTGAGGAAGTTGCAGACAGCAATGAGGTCCCCCCCCAGTTTCCTCTTCTCCAGGCTGAACAGACCCAGTGCCTTCAGCCTCTCCTCCCCCACTTCCCCTCTCAGCCCTTCCCCAGCTCCGTGCCCTCCTCTGGACGCTCTCCAGTAGCTTCAGATCCTTTTTGTCCTGTGGTGCCCAAACTGCCCCCAGTGCTCGAGGTGGGGCCGCAGCAGCGTGGAGCAGAGTGGGACAATCCCCTCCCTCACCAAGCCAGGAGCTGGCCCTCCAGGACAAGATATTTTCAGATGACTGGGGAGGATGAAGCCATTAATAATGTCCAAATAAATAAATAAATTTAAAGGAACTCTACACCAGGAGTGTCCCTGCCTCCAAGGTAACAGTCAGAGGGAAGAGTCAATCAAGAGAATTCCCTCTAGAAAGGGTGTTGTGATGGAGAAAATTCTTAAAGAATCAAAGCTTATCTGGCAGAGAAGGAAATGCATCGCATGCTTGAGAAGGTTTTCTCCCCAGCGCTAAGTTGGAGCATATAAAAATGACTGAGCACCTTAGATGGTTTCTGGGACCTTTGTGCATGTGCATCTTATACAACTTGTACATTATATTTCTACAGGAAGGTTAATAAAAGGCAAAGCTATTTACAATTAATGATGATTGCTAGAGCTGATGGGGACTCCACAACCACAGCAGGTGCTTTATTGCTGCATCAGAAGGTCCACAGCTTAATCTGTGGAGAAAAGAAGTGGAGTAAGGTGAAGGGAAAAAGAAAGGTGCAGCAGCCTTGCATCCTTTATGTGTGTGAGTGCCCTACTCAAAAAAGTGAGAAAGTGGTGGTGGGTGAGAGAGATTCATTTGAAATGAAACCCTTCTCATTCAGTTAGAAGGACATCATAATTCCTGCCATATTTATCGAGTCCTAGTTCTGTCTTCAAGTTCCTCAGTGCAAGCCAGAAGCAGCTGTTGAAATGCTGAAGGTGTAAACCTCCTTCAGACCTGGAAGCAGAGCATGGGGTTCACGGGGGCTGTTGGTGTCACTGCCACACAAACAAAAGAGCTATAACCATGGCTAAACCCCCTGCTACCAGGTAGCACCTGGGAAATATATATATATATAATATATATACAAATATATATACGTGTCAGGACTTTTTTTAGAATAAATGCTTGATTAAAACCAGCCCAGAGCAGCCATGGTAACAACTGTTGAAAGTCAAACGTATCGCTCCAAGTGGCCAGGCCATCCTGCTTTGAAAGCCACATCTGAAGAGAGTAGGAGCTGTCTAAATCACAGTCACAACCTATAGGAGCAGAGACTGTCTAAAACACAGAGCAGAATCAGGCCCGAATTTGGGGAATGATTTCTCCTCTCCTGCAGTGCAATAAAATCAGTCGTTCTCTGGACACACCCTGCCAGGTGACTCAGATCTGTTTTAGAAGAGATGAGGCCAGGATCGCTCTCTGCTCTTGTAGAGGCAGAGATGTTTGCTCTTTCCTGTCTTCTCAGACTTCAAGAAAGCCTCAGAACAAGTATATCAAGTCGTTGGGTTTGGTTTCTTTCAATCTGATCGCTATCAGACTGGAAGTCAGACCTGATGGATGGATACTTTCAAGACTTTCTTGGGAAACCAGGTGGAAAATGTCATTGAGCATAACATCATCTGTGCTACAGACACTGGAGCTGTCGTAGCAGAGGAGAAAGATGCTTCAATGAGACATACCTGGCAGCAGAATGTAACTGGAGAAGAAAGGGCTCCGGGGAGACCTTAGAGCAGCCTTCCAATACTGAAACAGGCTACAGGAAAGCTGGGGAGAGGCTTTTTACAAGGAAATGTAGCAATAAGGCGATGGGGAATGGCTTTAAATTGGAAGGGGGAAGATTTAAATTAGACATTGGGAAGAAATTCTTCACACTGAGGGTGGGGAGGCCCTGGCCCAGGTTGCCCAGAGCAGTGGTGGCTGCCCCATCCCTGGAGGTGTTCAAGGCCAGGTTGGATGGGGCTTGGAGCCCCCTGATCCAGTGGGAGGTGTCCCTGCCCTTGGCAGGGGGTGGCACTGGATGGGTTTTAAGGTTCCTTCCAACCCAGCTTCCCTGATTCAGATTTTTCACTTGGCCACCTGGCAGAGGGGAGCCAAGGCCAGTATTTCCTCAGATCAGAATTGCATTATCAGACTGAAAATCTCTGCTGTGATTATGAACTGCTATGAAAGGCTGCGCATCTGAATTCAGGATAAAGGGACTTCGTTCCCAGACAAGACTTTTCTGCAACTCTGAGTCACATAAAACCAGGACACCTCTCTTGTTTAATTCCAGGCAATGAGATGGGCTGTGCATTGCTCTCTTTGAAATTGCTCACCCCGTCTCTTTGCTGCTTTGTCTATAAAGTTTGCCTAGTTTCCAGCCTTTCCCATTTTCTCAGCCCTTGCTTTGCCTACGCAGCTCCTCGTGGTTTCAAGCTGATCACAACAGCCCTGAGGACAGCAGCAGGCAAAGGCCAAGCCCGTCTTGAAAAGCTACCAAGGACAAGTTAGTGCATAAAGACAAAATACAACTCTTCTTTTCTATCAGTGGTTTTCTTAGAAATAAGAGACTTACTGAAGCCAGAGGGGCTCGAAGATGGTCATTATGCAAGAAAATCCATGAACAATCACTGCCTTGGAACAATCTACTTTTTTTTTGTAATGAAAAGCACTGAATAATATCTGAAAACACCTACAAATGATTCAGCATTAGGAGGTGGGAAGAAGCAGTGTGTACAAAACCTTTGGAAAGAACCACATGCTTATTCCCAGAGTGAATATTTACTCATAAATAGAATTGTTTTCTTACTCCCATCAGTGTCCAAAGGAAGGGACAAGCTACGTGGAACCAAGAAAAGGTTCTTCCCCCAGAGGGTGGTGGAGCACTGGAACAGCTCCCAGGGAAGCAGTCACAGTCTGACAATATTCCAGCAGCCTTTTGGTCAACGCCCTCAGTCCCATGGTGTGAGTGTTGGGGTGTCCTGTGCAGGGACAGGAGTTGGACTCGATGGTCCTTGTGGGTCCTTTCCAACTCAGGGCATTCTGTGATTCTATGATCTTCAAAAGTATAATGGTGTTTTTCTTTTTGCTTCTTTTCTGTCAGCTCAGATGGGAAGATAGACAACCCGTTCTTCATCCCCCACATACAGACTGTTTCACCATTGCATCCTCAGTTTCGTAACACCTTTATTTTACCTGACTTTCATGTGAGGAAATGAGTCTTCACATATTTTACATAGAATCACAGAATCACTAACTTTTCAAGTCTTAATGCTTTGATTAGCAATAGTGAACAAATATCCAATAGAAAGAAATCATTTTATTCAGGAGGTCTTGACCCTTCAATGTTCACTTTTTGATTTTGGTTTGACTTTTTTTTTTTAATTTTCAGAATCCCCAAACCTTCTGTTTAAGTGTAAATTAATTGGCAGGGCTCCTTTCAACGTTCTCCAACTCTTTGTGTGCTGCTCAGCTGGTAATATAGGTTCTACATCCTTTGGACTTCTGTGCTACCTTTCATCTTGAAATCTCAAAGTGCTTTGCAAAGGACTAATTAATAAGTTTCAGCACAGCCCTTAGTGGGGCAGGTAAACTCGACAAGTAAATGTGCTAACAACCTTGCAAGAATCAACACTGATAAATTCCCTGGACCTCTGGGGTAGTCATTAAACCCTCAAGAGTTTTGATGCCGTTTGGTCTAACATAGTACGTTTGACCTCTCTTTGCGGAACACGGCGCGAGGGCAGCCTCTCTCAACAGACAGGTCTTTGCAGTTGGTTTAGGCTCTGTTTGAAATGTCTGCATTAAACCAGGTACTGAGTGATTCCCAAGGAGCCAGACACTCTAACTAAACCAGCACACAGAATATATGATTCTCTCAAGCTGAACAAAATATTCCTGCTATTTGAAAAATGTGAAGATTGACTCCAGCGGGTTTTCCCAGGACTTCTGCAGAGCTTCCAGCCAAGAGCCTTACGCGCTCTTCTTTGTTATTCGTGGGTCTTTGCCTTACCACATATTATTTTATCTCATGAAATACTGGATGTAGGAAACTCTAAATACTGAAATAAAAGACTTCAACGTGCTTTGTTCAGATACTACTGACATTTGAATTTCATCAGTAGGGTGGGATTCATCAAAGTTGTCTGCAACGTGACTCGCTGAATGCAGACATCCACTCTATGAGAACACAGTTCTTACTCTGAGCTGCGCTGACCACCCAAGCATTGGCTACTCACTCAAAATCCCTCTTAGCACCTGTCTAATTAGAGTAAATTAAGTTATTATTCAAAATCTCAATACAAATGCCACTGTTTCAAGAGTTAGGAAGACGAACAGGCACTAACAAGCCAAGGTCTGATACCTGTACATTAAAAATGCCTATCAAAGAGACTTCTCTCCTCCTTGTTATCCTCCTGACAGTTGTGTAGACATTTATCTGACCCTCTAGTTACCATTCCAGTGCTGGTACAAATTCACATCCTTGGGTGGCATTTCCAGAAGAGGATCTAATCTTAAAAGAATAAGCTTGGTTTTATACTCAGCCTTAGGAGTTGTTCCCCTCAAGTAACAACACCCATTCTACAGCCAAGGTATAAAGGCTACGTGTCCCAGCACAGGGATGTGTCTTATTCCACCTGAAGAATGTGATGGACCCCTTTCATACAACGCTACACTTAGCACGGGTTCCCTTTTCCATGACCCCATGCCCAGCTCATCTCTTTGTCCAGAAAGCAAACTGATTGATTAAGTCCACCTATGAAAATGTGCTTCCACGCAGTGGAAGAATCTGGACAAGTGGTCTCAGAAGCCCAAACAACCTGAATGCAGGTAGATGTTG
Organism: Neomorphus geoffroyi; assembly: GCA_033558235.1. NCBI lineage: Eukaryota > Metazoa > Chordata > Aves > Cuculiformes > Neomorphidae > Neomorphus > Neomorphus geoffroyi. The sequence goes on from JAUMJM010000037.1 coordinate 3,078,798, forward strand.
TACGAGGAGTGTTTTGTGCAGCTGCTTTGCTGCTTTGTGGCAGCAAACAGCACTTAGAGATGAAGAAGAGCACAACGATCTATTAGGACTTCTTCACCAATAGGACTTCCCGTCAAGCACCCCAAAGCTACAGCCACCATCCCCAGCTCCAAGTGAGTCCTGACCTAGCATTCCACTCTGGTTTTGGCTTACAAACCTCCCTCATCTCCTTTACACCTCCAGAGTCCTTTCGGAATCAAATCTTACTTCCACTGTGCCCTTTGCGCCAGTTGCCGTTTACGTGTTCACACTGAAATCAGTTCATCAGAGCCTTCACTGGTTCAAACCAAATGGGGAGTGACAGCTCTGAGTCTGTTGAGGAAGCAGGGTTGTCATCTCTGAGCAGTTTGGCTTGCTGACAATGCCATGGGCTAGAAGACGCTCCTGTCACTTTGAATTACCATCACCCATGCTCCATGGACGTAAAAGCTATGCACAAGAGAAGACCCTCACAGCCCTGCTGTGGCAGGCGACGCTTCTCCAGTTGTTGAATGCATAAAGTCACTTTTGAGATGTGACACAGCAAGGTGCAAAATATCTTCACACATGCACGCCCAGGCGCTCATACACACCCTCCTGCATCCTCAGATGTGAAGAGGAATTTGCAGCTACTCCTGCTCTGTTTGAACAGCCACCTGCCTCACTGCTTGCCGCTTCCACTTTAAGAATGCAGATCCTCCACCTGAAGGTTAGTTGGGTTTGCATTAAAGTCTCCATCCTGGAGGGACTGAAAATGAGGAATATTTGCTACGCTCTAGTTTAAAGAATAGCTGTTGCGTTTATAGGTTGATCCAATGATCTTACACATGGCTTGAACATCCACACCTGTGGCGTGCAGAGAACTGCAGCACCGTGTTGTGTAACGCATCCCTGAGTGTCTCTGTCCGCAGTTGGATAAGAACCAGGGTTTGTTTGCTGGAACCACAGAGCCAGATTGGCAGAAGTAGGGTTTTGAAAGTAAACCTCCTGAAAAGTTGGATTCCTATCCTGAAATGTAAAACTTCCCACATTTACTTTAATCCCAGCAGCAGGGCTATTGGAACTGGATGGACTTCAAGGTCCCTTTCAACCCGAACCACTCTATGATTCTATGAACTTCTACTAAGACCAGAATTGCCTGAATGAGCTGCAAGCTGGCAGGATTGGGCCTTGTGGTTTTCATGCAACAAAAGGGAATTAATTTTTTTCTCATCAGTACTGTAGGAATCCTATAACTAAATCTCATGCTGGGTTTTGATCTGAAGCTGTGCTTTGGAACCAAGTATGATTTTTGCTGAGATATGCTAGAAAATGGCACCAGATGTCCCTACCGGCAGCACGGGGGCTGAAACTAAATCATCTTTTGAGATTACTTCCACTCCAAACCTATGAACCTGGAAGCAAAGAAGGTGTCTTAATTTAGAAGCACGTGAACATTTATTAATTCAGAGGACTAAAACCTTTCATAGGATGTACCAAGACCTGAAAATTTATAGTTTAATTTTGTCAGCTTCTCTTTAATTATGCATGCACAGGAGGTCAGAAGAATTATTGGATTTAGAAGTGTATTTTTCCACTAATTCTGAAAACAGTATCATTCTGAGGCAGATGCCTTGCTGCTGGCATCCAAAGTGACATGAGCTGACTCACAGTGTCACAGCATCACAAGGCTGGAAAAGACCTTTGAGATCATCGAGTCCAGCCTATGACCCAACACCAACACCTACTCATCATCTAAACCCTGGCACCAAGTGCCTCATCCAATCTCTCTTTAAACACCTCCAGGGACCATGACTCCACCACCTCTCCAGGCAGCGCATTCCAATGGCCAATCACCCTTTCAGTGAAGAATTTTTTCCTAATATCAAGCCTAACCTTCCCTTGACTCCATTCTCCACAATTAAATTCCACCACAAAACCATTTCACAAGCAAAGGCAGAACATAAGCCTGGTTCCCTACAGATGGAAGCTCTACCCATGGAGCAATCACAGAGCACACCTTCATGCAAGCTTTTTCCCCTTAAGAACCCTCTCATGACTAGCAGGTGGATTTAAGTCATTGCCATCTCCTCAGTGGAGACACACATGGAATCGCTTGCCTTTACATAGATTCTGATTTTGACAAATATCATGGGATGTTTCTTATCTTTGAGACCTTTAATTGCTCACCAAATTCACTTGATCTCGACTGGTGGGTTCAAAACATATTAACGGAAAGAAACAGAAGAGCCATGCACTGGAAGCCCGAACACATCAGCCTCACTTTCTTAGAAAAGTAGGTTAGAGGATCTGAAGAGTCTTATGTAGTTTAGAATTCCTGTTTCATCAGAAATTAACACTTGACAACTCATTTTCAAGATATAATAATTCATGAAGAAGGAATTCTGTAACATACTCTGTGTCTCATTCCAAAAAGGACCCTGAGGGGCTGGAGCGCGTCCAGAGAAGGGACCGGAGCTGGGGAAGGGGCTGGAGAACAAGGGTTGTGAGGAGCGGCTGAGGGACCTGGGGCTGTTTGTCCTGGAGAAGAGGAGGCTGAGGGGAGACCTCATCGCTGTCTACAACTGCCTGAAAGGAGGGGGTGGGGAGGTGGGGGCTGGGCTCTTCTCCCAGGTGACAAAGGTTAGGACAAGAAGAAACAGCCTCAAGTTGCCCCAGGGCAGGGTCAGATTGGACATCAGGAAAAGTTTCTTCACTGAGAAGGTTCCCAGGCCCTGGCGGAGGCTGCACAGGGAGGTGGGGGAGCCCCCATCCCTGGAGGAGTTTAAAAGCCAGGTAGATGAGGTGCTCAGGGCTGGTTTAGTAGTGGACAGGCACGGTTTGACTTCAATAATCTCAAAGGTCATTTCCAACCAAACAATTCTATGATTTTCTATCAGCTTTCTAAAAATATTTCCCAGTTTCAGAAAAGGAATTATCATCCTGTTTGTATTAATTTTATTTTTTCCATATTAATTCATGAAATACACTGCTTCCACTACCATAGATAATATGACATCATATCAGTTAATGCAGTCTGGGGTTTAGGGGTTTTTTTCACATCATTAAGTGGAGCTGCTATTCAGCACTGATTGAAATGTCTCATCTCTTTCTAGATGAAAATGTCTGCAGCTTGGTGTAATCAAACAGTTTGACACTTTACAGTATAAACAGCAGATATTTGGATGTAGAAAAGATGAGATTTTTCAATCAGTGTTAAGTAACTGCTGCACTTATCTGAAGTATTATACACTTTTTTAATAGCTGTATTTTATATTCATTAACGGATGCATCTGTTAAGGTCTACTATTGCCAACCAATGAAATACAAAACAATATAAACAGGGAAAATGCACAATATAAATGATGGAACATTGAAACAATGTCATAACAGGCTTATATAAATATATACATTTATTAAATAATTTCTGATTTTAATTTTTCATCCCAATCAAAATTGGATTTTACACTGGGAAAAAGGCATTCAGGTAGATACAGCTGCATGAAACGTGAACTGTGCTCTCAACTGAGCAACTATTTCAGAGAAACCAGCCAGGTCCTTGACCTTGTGTCTTCACCACTTGTGAGAGACCCCCAAACATGTCTGGAGCTTGGGCTGTGCTGGCTGTAACAGAAGCTGACAGAAATAAAAGATCAAGGAGAGAATTAAAGCAGACATCTCAAACAGGAATGTGCCCCAGAGACAATAACCATCAGCTTAACACCTCTAACGTGGTGCTGGTTCATTAGTCAATACCTGTTCCGTTATTAAAGAAACAACCCACGTGTTCAGTTCGTTTGTGCCCAATGAACATAAGGAGCCTTACAAGGAAACCTGCAACGAATGTGAAGAAATAAGACCTGGTAATAGTTTTAAGCTGAAAGATTAAAACAGGGTGCCCAGAGCAGTGGTGGCCCCATCCCTGGAGGTGTTCCAGGCCAGGCTGGATGGAGCTTGGAGCCCCCTGATGCAGTGGGAGGTGTTCCTGCCCATGGCAAGGGTGGCACTGAGTGGGCTTTGAGGTCCCTTCCAACCCAAACCATTCCGTGGGTTAGTATTTCTCTAGCTCAAGATTTAGAAAGATTAAATGAAAACACAAGGTAAATATCAAAACCTTTGGATTAAGGATTTTACTGCTCAGTATTTCGGTTTACGAGCACACACACACTCCTCTCCGCCAAACATATTTCAAGTGAAAAGCAAAACCCTGTCCCATAAAAGAGTAAGCTTACATTAATGAAAAAAGGTTGCCATTTATCACCGTTAGCAAAATCAGCGTCATTGCCTGACGTGATTCACACCCATGAGTTAACGCTCGCTGCCTGAAGTTTCCAATCCGCTTTATGCACAGTTTGTAACGTACGGCTTTGCTGCAGATGAGACAGGGTGCACGGCGTTTTAAAGGCTGAAGAGCAATGCAGACTCTGCCTGTGGAGTTAAGAGTAGTCTGTTAAAATGTATCTCACAGAGAGAGAGGACATTATCCGTGATGAATATGGAATAGGCAGGAGCGATTGCTAGAAGAGAGGGTTCTTTGGGAATGCAAAGTTCACCGTTCATCTGCTTCGCCAATAACGCACCTACTGTGTATATAATTGGTGTAAGAGGGTTAATGTATTTTCTGACTGGTCTGCTAGGCATTTGGTAAAAGTAAGTGCAAGCTGAACTCCAACAATGGCAGGTTCAAAATGGCACAGAGAGTTTAACAAACATCCCGCTTATTATGGAACGTGTGTTGATACAGAACGCAACCCTTATCAATGATGAGGTAACCCAGCTAGAGCTACTCCCTCGCTCTCATAACAAGCCAAAGACTTATGGATTCTCCGCGTTTGTGGGAACAGCTTTGACTGAATTCAACAATGTAAAGACTGACATCATTTAAAACAGCATCCTGAAGGCAAAAGGGCAGAGTTTATGGCTGAAAATGCTGCCACAGGAAAGAGAAAACTTCATTTAGAGCTAGAAAAAAGATGATAAAATCATAGAATCACCACTACTAAACCAGCCCTGAGCACCTCATCTACCCAGCTTTTAAACCCCTCCAGGGATGGGGACTCCCCCACCTCCCTGCTCAGCCTCTGCCAGGGCCTGAGAGCCCTTTCAGTGAAGAAACCTTTCCTGATGTCCAATCTGACCCTGCCCTGGGGCAGCTTGAGGCCATTTCCTCTCGTCCTGTCACCTGGGAGAAGAGCTCAGCCCCCACCTCCCCACCCCCTCCTTTCAGGCAGGTATAGACAGCGATGAGGTCTCCCCTCAGCCTCCTCCAGGACAAACAGCCCCAGGTCCCTCAGCCGCTCCTCACAACCCTTGTTCTCCAGCCCCTTCCCCAGCTCCAGTCCCTTCCCTGGACGCGCTCCAGCCCCTCAAGGTCCTTCTTGGAGTGAGGGGCCCAAAACTGAACCCAGGATTGAAGGTCTGGCCTCACCAATGTAGACTGTACAGGGGAACAATCCCTTCCCTGCCCCTGCTGCCACCCCATGGCTGAGCCAAGCCAGGAGGCTGATCCACCTGGGCCACCACTGACTCACGTTCAGCTACCGTCAACCAACACCCCCAGGGCCTTTTCTGCCAGGCAGCTGTATTGACCCAGTCAAAAATGCAGACATTGAAGATTCATTTTAATCCCAGGACTGTGTATGACACTGGTTTGTGTACACATATACCCACAGACCAAAACGGACATTTCAAGCTTGTCTGCTCTAAGTGTCACGATCTGAATGAGCCCAGCAGTGATTTGTATCTTTATCCTGAAAGATTTATTGCTTATGGGAGACTGTTTGAAAGTCTCGTGCCTCAGTTTTCACAGATCGGATATTTTCTTCTCACCAGACTAGAGCCCCTAAATGTAGAGACTGCATGATAGGTTCCAAAAAGATCTTGCAGAAGAAAGCCTAAAGAAAACACTGTTTCCCTGCACAACCAGCCAATCTTAATAGGAGGGAAATCGCAATTCAAAATACAAATCTCATAGGTAACAGCTGGCAGGGAAACACATTTCAAATTCTGTCAAAGCAAGTCAGAGACTTCAGGGCAAAAAGGGATCACAATGAACATGAGATCTGATTTTCTGCATAATACAAGTCCTTGGCTTTGCCTGAACTGTTTTGTATTTCAACTGGAAAATATCTGTCTGGGAAAAAAAGTGATTTTTTTACTTAAAAAATTGCTAGTGGTTGAGAATACAACACTGCCCTCAGTGAATTGTTCCAAAGCTTGATTAACCTCTCTTAAACATTTATGTTTTACTTGTAGTCTAAATTTATCTGGTTTAACTTCCACATCCTTGATCTCCTTACAACTTTGCCGGGTAGGCGGAGGAATCCATCAAAGTTTTATGCCCCCCACACTTAAACATTTGGAGCATCTGAGTCTTAGAGCCCTGGCTCCTCTTCCTCCTTGGTTTCCATGAATGAGATCTATTTCCAAGGTTTTTTAACATTTCATTTTGCAAGAAGTGTTTTGGATTACGTCGGGGTTTCTTTGGCGGTGTTTCCCACCAGTTAGTAGATTCAGAGTCTAACTTTGGAAGTTACTGTTTGCAATTGACTCTCCCTTTCCAAAGATCACATTACTACAGACATTCACAAGCTCCCAGAAAGACTGATCCTTCCCCTGTCCTTGGTGCTGGTGAGGCCACAACTTGAATTATGTGATCGGTTTTGGGCCCCTCACTAGAAGAAGGACATCAAGATGCTGGAACATGTCCAGAGAAGAGCAACAAAGCATCCCTTCCAACCCAAACCATTCTAAGAGAGCTGGGGAAGGGTTTAGAGCACAAGCCTTGTAAGAGACAGCTGAGGGAGCTGGGGTTGTTTAGTCTGGAGAAAAAGGAGACCGAAGGGAAACCTTATCGCTGTCTACAGCTCCCTGAAAGGAGGTTGTAGCGAGGTGAAGGTTGGTTTCTTCTCCTCGATAGCCAGTGATAGAACAAGGGGAAATGGTCTCAAGATGCACTGGGGAGATTTAGGTTGGATGTGAGGAGGAATTTCTTTTCTGAAAGGGTTGTCAGGCAGTGGCAGAGGCTGCCCGGGGAGGTGGCAGAGACCCCATCCCTGGAGGTGTTTAGAAATTGAGTAGATGCTGTCCTTGGGGACATGGGTTAGTGGCAGACTTAGCAGGGCTGGATCGATGGCTGGACTTGATGACCTTAAAGATCTTTTCCAACTGAAACCATTCTGCGATTCTAGACTTAGAAGTCATTTTCTTGGAAGTGGCAATGAGACAGACTCTTAGCTAACATCAGCTGGCCCTTTTCCATGATGTGTGACTGTAGTGCCCTGTGCCTGAATTACTGAATACTCAAGCAAACTGCAGGGTTCCATAGACCTGGGCCCTCTATACCCAAATATATTCATTTGTTTAATTGTCCACAGCTAGCCTGCTGTAGCTGGGGAACAGAGAGGTAGATCCTGGTTGTACTGTCCATTCTGTCCTTCCATCATTAACACCTCTTGAAGAGTTTTTTCACTTTTCTTTAAAGGTTTCCTTCTGCCTAGTGATACCCTCACATCCTAAAGTTGCTCCTTGAGTATCTAGGTTGTGGAGGAGCACCTGCACTCCTTATCCTAGTTTCCCCTTAGCTGGAAAGCAGTGGGACTACTTCCATGTGCAACTGGCCTTGGACAACAGCTTGATGACCTTGTGATAGCCCTTAAGAGCCCGGTCAGACCTCATAGTATCTCAGCGAGAACAACCTGGCTGGGTCAAGCAAACCAGTTTCCATATTATTCTGATTCCACTTGATGTATTATCATTACCCAAAACCCACCACAATGACTGTACAAACAACAGAAGCTGCAAACACCTGATAAGCGAGCTTTGACGAAGCTGGAGATTTAATGAAATTTACTAGAAAGGATGAAATCTGTCCAGAGAAATGAATAAATACAAATCATTCTTTTCCTGGGCAGGAAGGATCAGGAAGGAAGGTGGCACAAATAGGTTTGTTAACGTTACTGAGGTGCTGCATCTTCCTGCACTTGGAGTAAAAGCCCAATATACCCTATCTTTGTTTCTCAGGAAAGACAACATAAATACACACAGCAAATAATTCCCTATATCTAATTACACCAGGAGCAATAAAGACAGCGCTCTAAAACCAAGCTGTCTCCATCCTATAAACTAACAGAGTGTAGCTACCTGTCTCTTTTCTTAATTACAGGGCATCAGTAAAGCAAAATAAAGACCCTACTTAAATTGCATAAGGCTTAGTCTGATCTCAGAAAGTCGAAGTCAATATTAAGTAATGCCATCAAAAACATTTTTGAGACTTCAATCTATTTGTATTGGCTCTGCATCACAAGGTAATTATAAACAAGCCAATCACTTCAGGGAAAAAATCAAATAATATCAAGCTTTATCACATTTCCAAGGGCCTGGAGTGACAGGATGAGGGGGAACGGCTTTAAATTGGGAGGGGGAAGATTTAGACTAGACATTAGGAAGAAATTCTTCCGGCTGAGGGTGGGGAGGCCCTGGCCCAGGGTGCCCAGAGCAGTGGTGGCTGCCCCATCCCTGGAGGTGTTCCAGGCCAGGTTGGATGGGGCTTGGAGCCCCCTGATGCAGTGGGAGGTGTCCCTGCCCATGGCAGGGGGTGGCACTGGATGGGCTTTGAGTCCCTTCAACCCAAACCATTCCATGATTCCATGATGGCTGTATAGCTCTTTATCAGCTCATGTACCACAGGTGAGAAGTTGAAATGTCAGTCATTTTCATTAGTTGAAAAGCCAAGAAAATACTTATTTCATTCAGTCTAAATGTTTAATTTTGGTAATTTAAACATATTGCATTTCATATTCAACTGTTTTTCATATAGCAAAAAGTTAAATTCAAACACTGTCTTGAAAAAGGAAAAACCAGGCCTGGCCAGTAAAAAAATATGCATATTTTAACAACTTCAGCCTTCCCTCTCCACCTTTTTTCTGTGTTAAGAAGGAAGTTAATTACACTACTAAACTGATTAACTATTTGGTTAGACTGAAACCACACTGGTTTCAATGAATTCACTTTATTAAAGTGGACATCGACACACCAATAAATTACCAGCCACATCCAGTAATGGTCTTTTTCTACAGTCCTTAAAATCCATGTAAAACTAAAGTTGCCTTTCTGGTAAACTTTACATGATCAAGAACAGGATTATCTCTCGTCATTCTAAACCAGGACATTCTGACTTAACCAGAACCTAATTGCTTGATTATTGATTATCTCTTTGAAGTACGGTAATCATGATATTGCAGCAAATTTGCCATCTGCCTGTCTTGTTAACAACCCATCTATTTTCACCACAATCTGTGTCACCAAATGAAAACACATATGGTTTCACTGCAGTGCGTGTCCTCGAAAGGGCTGCAGTCACAGATGGCTTTGGAGAGGAACACAACAGGGTGATGGCCGGAGTTTGCCCCTCCTCTGGAATGGTTGGGATCATCTGCCTCATATCAACAGGTCTCTTTCCTCCTCTTGTGGTATCTGGGATGTCTAGGGAGAGTGCTAAACTTCCAGGCTTGGTCACTAAGAATTGTGGCTTCAACCATAACCCTCACAGATTGCATATAATTATTTAACCCCCCTTTTTTTGGCTAAGCAACTCACTTAGAAAGATTAGGCAGAATCAGACCTATTTCAGACCTATGAAATGGAGTTTCTTTTGGCACCCTAATTACACTCAGAAGAGCAATGATTTCCCTAGGATCACCACCAACTTTGGCATGGGAGCCACTGCCCTATTTTGTCAGGAATTATATCAATAGAAAAGGTTTATTTTGATTAAGCCTTATTCCTATATCCCAGCAACTCCTTCAGTTTAAAAGGCTTTGGTACCAATACAGTTGTCTTCGTCCCGAGGCTCAGATTTCTCTCCACCGAGGTTAGATGCCTGTAACAGCCATTCATGTCAGAGTCCAGTAATTTCTGCACACAACTTCATAGAATCATAAAATTTCTTAGTTGGAAAAGACCCTTGAGATCGAGTCCAACAGTACCTGCCCAGTACTAAACCATCCCTGAGCACCTCATCTGCCCAGCTTTTAAGCACCTCCAGGGATGGGGACTCCACCACCTCCCTGGGCAGCCTCTGCCAGTGCTGAGAATCCTTTTTTAAGGCAAATATCAAAAAGAGAGTGCAGTTCTCAGTGTTGAGATGTACCAAAGCGCTCCAGAAGATACCACAGACAACTGACACAGATATTCCAGCCCTGCAAGAAAAACTCCATCACAAGTGCTTTTGCTGCTGCTACCAGAGTAGTGCACATGTAGGAAGCCTTCTAAGAAATTAAGACAGAAGCAACAGGCTGGTGATGAGCAACTAATAATTAGCAGAACAATTAGGACAGGTAGTGTAAGAAAAGGACTTGCTGTCTATGCTCCAGATGACCCTGACTGGTGAGGATCCTAAAACACAATTAAGGTAAAATGAACAAAGAAAGCAGAAGTGATCCATGTGCAAAGCAGGATGGAAAGACTCCCAGTTACCAGAGTGGTTTCCCAACACCAGCAGCAGAGCTGGGGCTGTGGATGCTGGTTTGGGCTCACCACCAGTCTCCGCAAGATGTCCTTTGGAGAGGGGTGGGAGAGATTTACCCTTCACCTAGAACTTTTCTCCTCCTGTTAGGAAGAATTACCTTGCACCTCCGTTTTCATTCCAAGTCCACTACAAATCTCACTGAGTAGGGAGCTGTTCAAGGTGCTGTTCTTTCAATTACTCTGTGCTCCCTGCAGCTTTCCCCTTTTCCAAGGAGAAACCATTTGGAAGGATTAGTTCCATCACTGGCTTACAGTTCAGAGCTAGATGGTTCTGAAATGCTTGTAAAAGAGAGATTAGCTCATTCTGGGACTAAACTTTCTACTGGGAGACTGAAGTAGCTACCCTTGACTTTGCGTGATGCACAGGAGCAAGGTGCCAAAATGAGGATTTGGGGTTTATTACAGTTTTCTCCAAACGCCAACTACAACCTGGTGAACTTAACAGCTCTGAAATGCAATCTGCCAAGACAGGAGTATGGAAAAGCAGGATTTGGTGGTCAGTGAGGTGAACAGAGGTTGCTACACCCATCTGCAGAGCATGAGCTCAATGTGGAACCCCTCCAGAGCACGACTTTAGGAAGAAAGATTAGAGTTGAGACCCATGCCCAGAACGATGGTGTTTTCCAAAGTAAACATCAAACCCGATGCAGCTGGGGTGCTGTTTTCTCAGAAATCTTAAAGATTCACAGTTCAACAGCAGGTTTTCCCCTTCCTAGATAAATTCTTCTACCCTGAACACATTGTTCAGTAGGTTGGTTGAATAAGCCCCACTACATCTCTGTTCATTTTTTGCCTTATCTGCAAATTCAAAGCAAAAAGGCAGCCTTGAATGTAGTTTAGAGAGCCCTGGCTGGATTCTTGCTCTAACAGTAGCAACAGGAATTTGGAGCTTACAACAATAATACGTTGCTGTTGGCCATCAGGAGATGTTAGAACCCTTCCCAGAACATACACTTTTCAAATAGCATTTTAGAAACATCTGACTCTCTCCATTGACCACATGGGAAGAGGGAATACGCTTATTCAGCTCTTTGGTCATAAATAATTTGGGAGAGTCCTCAGGCATCCTAATCATTAATAAAAGGTCACAACCAAGTCACCAAGCCCATCAGTGCTTCAGTCTCAAGACACTGTTCTCCTTTCAACAAACTTCTTTCCTAACCCTTAGTTCTTTCTTCCCCATCAGGTGCTTTCTACTATTACTTACCATTTTAGGGGAAAACTAAATTTGCAAGTAATTAATTATTGAGCCAAAATGGAGAGATGTATATTCTCATGGAATAAACTGTTAAAAGTTATGGCAACCAGCTGCAAAATGGACCTTAAATGTAAACAGTGACACAATGATACTGAGCAGGGAGTTCACAGGAGAGTTGAGAGAGTTAGCAGGGATTGCAGTATCAAGAAAGCCTGTTCTAGGATCTCCCTAAGGTGGATAGAGTAATGTTTGCTACTCTGCCACCTGCAGGTTGGGTAGGAAAGACTGAAGCTGATGGCACAAGTCCTGATATTCACAGGGAACACTAAGCAGACCTTTGCAGGACCCTGCAAGCAGCGCTGGCTACTAATGGAAGTGCTGCCTCCATGTGTCCCTCACTGCTAAGGTCAGCCAGAAACCAAAAATAGCCTTGGCTCTTCTCATTTAGTCTTAAGTTACAGCTCCAATGAGTTACTCCACAGTCTAGAAATGCCAAGTCAAGGGGCTGTGCACTCATGCCCCCTGACATGAGCCTGCTGCTTTGGACAGGCACCGCTCCTGTGGGTGGATTTGCAGAGGGCGAAATTCATAATGAGCTTGGTGCCTTGTGCAGCTCCAGCAGCTGCAGAGAAAATCAGAGGCCAAATTCTCTGTAGTTTCCAAGGATGCTGCGCTAAAGCTGGATAATCCACTCATGAGGAACATGCTGCATGGCTCTAAGTAGTAGTAAATGCTCAAAGATCAGAACAGCCCCGGGAAGCAGATAATGGCTAGAGTACAGCAGAGATCTTCTCTGGCACAACTACACTGCCAGACTCTCCTCGCACAGACTCGCTGTTGCCAGCTTCATTATACAATGCCCCCAAGTGCCATGAGTTGAGCTGACAACGGGGGTCTGTTGCCAGCACAGCACCATCCATGCTGGGAGTTGTGCTGGCATCAGCATTTTTTTAACGCTTCTTAGCTAATGTATTTACCCCAGCCAAATCCTGCAGCAAATACCAATTCCTTGAATTCAGAATCACATCTACAGTATTTAATCCTCTCCCTCCTCTCCTCATCCATACTTCATGCCCTTCCACTTATCATCAAAAGCCCTTCAGGAGGCCAGACATAAACCCCTCAGGAGGGAACTGGGCATATCGAAGGCACTAGGCTTAAGTTTCAGAAACAGAACTTGGTGATGGTTATTCCTCATTTATTCCCAAATGCATTAATCTGCCATTCCCAAGCTAACAAGCTAAATAAATTTACTGGAGAAAGTTCTCCTAGCATTAAGGAAATTTGGCTCTTAGCAGAAAACCGTACCATATGTACCTAGTGTGAAGGAAGAGCTGAACACTGAATCCAGGCACGGCTCAGTCAGACCCAAGTGCCATTCGCCCAACGCCATGACTTGCTCAGAGTTGATGCAAAGAACTGCAAAGAAGTAATTTGTAGTTTAAAAAAAAACAAAGAAAGAAAGGATGATTTCAGATCATGTAAAGCCTGAAGAACAGTTGTGTTCTTTGGGTATCATTTTGTAGCACCTTAGCTATTCACCATTTAAATAAAGAGGGTCAGAAAAACTCTTGTAACCTGATTCAGGTCAACAAATTGGTTTGTGTTTCTTGGCAATCTGAAAATAAAGATAGAACAATTCACTTTTTCAAGTTATTTTTCTGGTCATTCTTTTCCTACGTGCTGTGCAAAAATAAAAAATTGGAAAATAAATGAGAGAGTAGACAAGAGAAAGAACCCAAGTGTTGTATTTACTTTAGAGAGAAGGGAAAAGCGGAGACAACTTGTGAATGCAATTAAATCAGCTAGGAAAAAGCTGAAAATCTGAAAATCAGCATGTGTGAAAAGAATTGGAAACAGTAAGCGTGGTTCTATATTTGGTGGAAAGTTTCCTTTTTCCTTTGCAGCTTTTGCATAAAGCCCAGAGGCATTAAGAGAATAGATCTGTCTACAGCAATCTGTAGCCCAAAGTGTCAGAAGTCGAGAGTAAATATGTAATACTGCCAAAGGAAGCTCTGAAAAGATGAATGCCCCAAAGCCTCTGAACTCAAAGAAATGAAATCCTTGTACTGCACAACACCACATCTGCACAACTAAGGGGAATGTCGCCTAAAATAAATCTGTGTATGTGACTCACTAACTCCCTCCTACTTACACCGATGGGTTACCCAGGCGTGCACTGCAGGAGCCCCTGCTCCACAGATAATCAGATATTCCAGGAGCACACAGCATCATCTCAGATTTGGAAGCAGACACTTGCAGTAATCATAGAATCATGGAATGAGTTGGGTTGGAAGGGACCTCAAAGCCCATCCAGTGCCACCCCCTGCCATGGGCAGGGACACCTCCCACTGGATCAGGGGGCTCCAAGCCCCATCCAACCTGGTCTGGAACACCTCCAGGGATGGGGCAGCCACCACTCTTCTGGGCAACTTGGGCCAGGGCCTCCCCATCTATTTCTTCCTAATATCTCATCTAAATCTCCACTATTTCAGCTTAAAATCACCGCCCCTTGTCCTATCGCTTTACTCACTGAATTGTTGGACATAAGTGAGAATGCTGGAAGAGAGAGAATGTTTATATAGTGCCTTCCTGTAGCAGGACACAAAGTAGCGTGAGCCAACGAGGGGAAAGGTCCATTGCCATACACACACTGCCCTTGCACAGCCAGACCCAAGGGCCCTTCCTGGGTTCCCCTCTGCTGGAGTCTGCTTTGAGATTTGCTGCAGAAGAGACAGGCAACCTGTCAGCCTCTGAGGTGCAAGGCTATACCCTATGAAAATGGATCATAGATATTTGTATAGTTCTCAGACCCAAAGGCATTCCCCAAACGTGAAGGAAATAAAGACAGGCAGCAAAGGCAATTGATAGGTGTGGGTTTACACCTGTGGACACAGGGCAAATGCTTGTATGGTCATCTTTTCAGGAACTCTACCTGAGCTATGTTTGTCAGGAGAGCGACGAGGATGGGGAAGGGGCTGGAGCACAAGCGCTATGAAGAGCGACTGAGGGAACTGGGATTGTTTAGCCTGGAGAAGAGGAGGCTCAGGGGAGACCTTATGGCTCTCTACAACTGTCTGAAAGGAGGCTGTAGTCAGGCAGGGGTTGGTGTCTTCTCTCAGGTGACTGGTGACAGAACAAGAGGACACGGTCTCAAGCTTCATCAGTGGAAGTTTATGCTTGATATTAAGAAAAAATTCTTCACTGAGAGGGTGATTGGCCATTGGAATGCGCCGCCTGGGGAGGTGGTAGAGTCACCGTCCCTGGAGATGTTTAAAAGGAGATCGGATGAAGCACTTGGTGTTATGGTTTAGATGAGGAGTAGGTGTTGGTGTTGGGTTATAGGTTGGACTCTATGATCTCGAAGGTCTTTTCCAGCTTTGTGATACTGTGACACTGTGATACTGTGAACCAGGGACCCCAAAAGGATCCCTGGTCCCTTGAAAACCATTTTAGGTCCCACTCTGAAAAAAAGTCTTTGAGCTTGTGGATCTCTGGGAACAGATGGGCATCCTTTCCTCTCACTCTGCAGTGTTAAACGGCTCTGGTCTGCCTTGGAAGTTTGCTCGGTAGCTGGTCTCACACCTCTCATCTGGCAGGACTCAGGGAAGCTGTGAGCATCATCCGTGACTGCCAGACGTTGTAGGGCTTCATTTAAAATGCAATTAACGGGCTCTGCAACTCTCCTTAGAGCAGAGAGAAAAGGCTGCATTTAATTCTGCAGACCTAGCAAGTGAAGAAGTTGGGAATAAAAGTGAGAGCTGGTAGGAAAAAAAAACTTCTTTCCACTCAACTTCCTTCCAATTGGAAGAAGAGGGAGAATAACAAAACAGAATTTAACAAAATCCTATTCTTTTAATGAGATGCATAGGTAATCTTTCTTTGGATACAGTGCAAACAGGAAACAAAGAATTTCTGGAAAAGGAGAGCAAGGCAGGGTTGGCGTGACAAGGCACAAGCCCCTCTTCCAGAGTCAAAATCAAAAAAAGTCAAGGCTTTATTGCAGACTTCCTGTTTGCTCTTGCAAACCCTCGCTGTTCCACTCATGAGAAGATAATTCCCATTTTCCAGCTCTGTCAGCCTTATCCTTTCTTTTGTTAGAGCAGTAGGGAGAGAAAGCTATAAATGCTGCTCCCTGGACAACACCAGCCATGCAAAGTGCAACATCAGTCTCCAACTGCTTCCTCAGCCGCAAGGACGATGTTAGCAATGGGCTCCATTCAGTCCTTTCCCTGCCTTATTTACTTGCATGCAGCTCCCGGAAGACCCCAGTTCAATAAAGAAAAGAAGAAAATTCGGGAAGAAAGCCCCTTCCCTACTTCTCCTACTTTGGTCCAGGTTTTCTGCTTGTAATTCCTGAAATCAGATCCGAGTTTGCTGCATGAATAATATTTGCCTGGTCACACAGTCCCAGATTATGACAGTGACAACATAAAAACTAATTGCATGGGGGACTTTCAAATGAGCTTCTAAGGAAGAGTTTATAGCACAGCAGTTCTAATTCTCCTAAGACTATCTGATGTTGTGTGCTTCTCCAAAGAGGTCCCTTGCCCCTCCTACATTTTTAGGAAGTGTGGCTGTCATTTGGTCTGAAAGAGCTCCTCCACTGAGCAGTGTGGGGATCAGCAGGCTGCTGCCACTTGAAGAACAGCTTGAGAAGCACCATAGGAATTGTAAAAGAGGTGAAGAGGAAAGGGCACGTCTGCAAAGAAAGCAGGATGGAGGAAGCAAAAAGTATTCAGAGGGGAAAGAGGAAAAGCACCGAATGACCTTGTTTTTTCAAGAAGTGCTGAAGGAGCTGAATTCTAGCAACTCATCCCAGGAAAAGCAGAATCAGAATTGCTTGGTTGAAAAAGACCTTGAGATAATCGAGTCTAATCATACCTGTCCACTACTAAACCATCCCTGAGCACCTCATCTGCCCATCTTCTAAACCCCTCCAGGGATGGGGACTCAACCGTCTCCTTGGGCAGCCTCTACCAGTGCCTGACAAGACGCTTCAAGTGTTGTAGCCTCCAGCTCCCAGAGGCTTTAGGTTGACTTCTCACAGCTGGAGCTCCTGGACAGTCTCATAGCACCACCAAGGCTGTCATAGAATCAATAAGGTTGGAAAAGACCTCGAAGATCATTAAGTCCATCCATCAGCCCAACCTTACTGTGCCTACTAAACCGTGTCCTCAAGTCTAGATGGGGCAGCCTGGGCTGACAGATTGAGCAGCATTGCGAGCAGAGAAGGAGCCAAGTAGCCAATCGTACCCTCACAAGAGCTGACAAGAGTCTCCCAGGAGCCACCTTTTCAAAAAGCTCCAGATTTTGGAGTCATGTGGCCACAGAAAACTTGAGAATGCACTGTTAAAATAAAAAAAAAATAGGTTAAACAAAAATAATTTTGCTTTGAAATTAATCCCAAATTACTTTTATACAGGGTGAAAGTCAAATAAGGAACTGTACAAATAACATGAAATAATTTTATTCTGTTTAAACTGATCTGTAAAGTCAAAGACAGAATAGAATAGTTTGTCCTAAATTTTCCTTCAACAAATGCTTATGAAAAAATGAATGCGTTCCCATTAAATGATTAGATTTAAATTAATTTATATTTTCCAACAGAAAGACATTCTTTCAGCGTGTTTTCCAGGCAGCTCTGTCAACAGTAATTAATGCTGTGTTGAAGAGAAGGATCTTATGGTTGAGCCATACGGAGAGCTCATCTTTGGTGAACAGAATAAAGGGTATAAATACACAGAATAAAGAGGTGCAGTGTCAAACTCTCAGAAAAAGAATATGCGACCAGGCTGGAGGTATTTAGAAGACAGGTAGATGAGGTGCTCAGGGATGGTTCAGTAGTGGACAGATACAGTTGGACTCGATCTCAAAGGTCTTTCCCAACCAAATGATTCTATGATTCACCACAAAACAATAATCTTTGTTTTCTACGTCTATGACTGTTCCATTGCAGCCCATCCAAAGGGACAAATAGGAACAGCAGCAAATTTTAACCTGCTGTAAAGTCACAGCAGTGACGCCTCTGTCCTACTGCCACCCAAAACACTGCTTGAAAATCCAAGGGCCAGATTTCTAAGCTGAACACCAAGCTACTCAACCTGGAATCAAACCCTCACAGAACCTGTGCTAGATCCTCACAGGAGTAACCGATGATCCCCAGACTGCACATTTAAGAGCAGTTTTGCTAAAGCCGTGGTAGCATTAGCGAAGTGATGTAGACTTCAGCCTGCTTTCAAAGTGCTAAAAGTTCTGCACACGAAGAACGACACAGATGAAATCAAATGTGACCATATATATAACTGTAATTATTGCCCAGGCACGTAAGAAGAATTAGAAATAACAATGCTGATTGTTTTAACAGAGGAACAGTGTGAGTGGCTTGTTCTCAGCCACGATCTAAAAAGTCAATTGCTTTCTCTGCCAACATGATTTGTCAGGCCAACAAGAGACTTGCAGCATAAACGTGGCCATAGAATCACAGCATGACCTGAGTTGGAAGGGACCCACAAGGATCATTGAGTCCAGCTCCTGTCCCTGCACAGGACACCCCAACACTCACCCCGTGGGGCTGAGGGTGTTGGCCAAACGCTTCTTGAATACAGGCAGACCCTGTGCCGTGACTGCTTCCCTGCTCCTTATACAACAGCGTAAAGCCAATGGAGATTTCTCCGCCTGCCTCTCGTAGCTCTCTGAGCACCACAGCAGACTTTGTCCTGATGCCTCTCCCTGTGGTCTTCTCTACCATTCACACAATCAATTCTCACCAATGCTTTCCTGAACTTCTGTTCCAAATACACTTGAATTTTCTGGCCAGGCATGAAAGAGCCAAAGCAACAGCTTGTGACCCAAAGGGAACTGCTCTGTTTTCATTCTTCTTTACTTTTCTTTTTCTCAGAAACCCTGTCCTCCAGAGACATCAAGTTTGATCGTATTACACACCAAGGAACAGCTTGGGGAGGGAAGGGTAGCGTCACTGAAGCTCAGTGGGTTGTGTCAACACCACTGAGCTGAGGGAGCTGCATTTCCAGTTAAAAATTACCACTTTGTTTGGCTGAAGGAAGAACACAAGCCCACATTTGACTGTTCTCTTCATCTGTGACACAGCTAGGATTGTATTATCAGCAGTGTAGGGATCTGGGCTGTCATTAAACCCTCTTGAAATGTTCCAAGAAACAGGAGCAGGAGTGATTCTTTCGGGGAACGTGGGACTGCTTTGTTGTGGGGAATGGAGTGGGAATTCACGTCATCGCAGAGAGCGTGCCAGTCTTTTCACTGAATTTAAACACACCGGACTCCTATATCTTTACTCAGCCTTGACATCTGGATCCATTAGGAATTTGCAATTCTAATTTGAATCAGACACACTAATTGTGCCTTTTTTTTTTTTTTAATTGGCTGCACTATTGATTTTACAAGATACGTGATGCTCTTCCACCTGTGTGCAAGGCTCCTACTGGGAGCTGCTAATGGAAAAAAACACCTCAATTAGCAAGAATTCCCTCTGAAATCCTTGAAAATCCAATATTGCTGATTACTCTGTTAAAAAATCTTATTAAGAAATGCTTGGTGACTTTCCTAATAATATCAAGAAGCAGATCCTCATGCTGGGCTCCCTAGAAGATTAAGCTCTCCCTCTCCCTTTTCCTTCCCTGCCTCCAGCAAGGTTCAGAATTTGCAGCATTCAGGAATTAATTTCCCAGCCCCTCCCTAGTGAACCATGGAGGAGGAGAACTCTGCTTCCTTTTCTAGCCCCATGTGGGAAATGTGGCTGTGTAAAGAAATTAACGATGTTAATCCAGATTCAAGGAGACCGGTGGGAAGTAACAGGGAAAAAAAAAGTCCCCTTCATCCCTTTAGTGCTTGATCAGGAAAATTAGCTGTATCCCTTGCTTATCCCTTTCCAACTTCAGTTTTGATTCCATATTAGCTTAGTTATCTCCTGATAAACGGAGAAGGTGTGTTCTTCCTGCATCTTCTCTTGCCCATCACCTTAACACAAGGCAGAACCCAGAGCTAATAAGGCAGTTTATGTTTGGACACAAACTAGATTTACTCAAAGCTTAATGATCTCTCTCCCACAGGCATTAAATCCGGCTTCCTTTGCTTTAACCTGTGCCCATGCTATCAGGTAACAAGCGAATAAATACAATGCAAAATTAAGGCAATAGATGCATCTGCACACAGTTTACCCTCTTCCTTTATTTTCAGATAATCATTGCAATTTCTGTGAGCCCGGCAGACTTTTCCTTAGAAAAAAAGGTACTTTTCCTCCCTTTGCGTTTACTTCGACCGTATCAGCATTAGAAAGAGAAATGGAGGGATTGCAAGCGATACCTTCTCCCTGGGCTGTATCTAATCCATCTCCATGACTGCCCCATCCCTGGAGGTGTTCAAGGCCAGGTTGTATGGGGCTTTGAGCAACCTGATGCAGTGGAAGGTGTCCCTGCCCATGGCAGAGGGTTGGAACTCTACGATCTTTAAGGTCCCTTTCAACCCAAACCATTCAATGAATCTGTGACTCGCCAACTGCAACCAGAGGTCTGGCTTCATGATGGTTCTCTCTACAGGTCCCTAATGCAACCTGAACGTCGGTGCCTCTGTCAAGATAGTGGAGATAAAAGCTCTATTTCCAAAAACACTGATAGGGGAAGGAAAACTCAAGCCCATTCTGGTCCAAGAGATCTGAAGCACTGCCTCCTATCAGAAAGGCTGCGCAGTCATCTAAGTGCATTCCTCATTTCCTCAGCCAAAGAGTCTGGCTGAACCATTTCCACAAAGGTTCTATAAAACAGTGTTTTGTACAAACAATAAAGCCACCCAGAGCTTTGGGAAGGACTCCCTGCCCAGCTCTAAAATTTACAAAATACCATGCTTATTCCAGCTGAGTAGTTTTGTTTATTTTGTTTTAAACGCAGCATAGGCGTGGTGAAAGTTAAACTGTTACATCAACAGGTGGTCAGAAAGCAGTGAGACTGAACACAAAGGAGCCTTCCCTATCTTGGGGGAGCCCAGAAACTCTGGAAACGAGCGTGGGAACCTTGATCTTTTCTTAACCTTAAAGCCTGCCTTATATTGAGGAGATGTTGCTCCCCGCATCAGTTAACAGGGAAGGAGGACGCTGCCCCCAGGCAGGTCAGAGCAGGAGCCAGCTTTTGGCCTTTCTCTTCTCATTTTACTCATCTTGAAAAAGTACCAGCTCTGGTAAAAACTGACCCTATGGTGGAGTAACTGCAGAGAACAGGTAGGAACAACCACAGCAAAACTATTTCCCTTCCCTCGCTCCTGAGCCCCTGGATGGTAGCTGGGACCATCCAACGTTCTCATTCAGCACATGCTAATTTTGACATTTCCATAATGTCTGCTTGTCATCACCAACTCTTAATTTAACCTCAGTGCAGAAATGCCTCCTGCATTTCAACCAGACAGGCTGGAGTTTAATTACCCAGTCAGGCAGCTGGACAGTGTTGCAGTATATCCAGCCAGTTTCTCATTTCTTGAGTATAATTGCTGAAATACTTCATTTTCCACTCTCCTCTCCCCACCCCTCCCAATCTACAGCCTCATTTAGCAACCACAGTCACTTGAAAATATTTTCCTAGCAAAACAAATCACTGCTGACTTCAAGCAGGGCTTCTTTTTTCCTCCTCTTGGATTTCTGTATCAGCCTGTTGATATGGAGAGGATGCTGCAGGAGTCGTTGAGTTAATGGGACACAGAGTCTTGTTTTTCCTCACACTCAGCTGACTCCATGCCTCACTATTAGTCTCTCACATCTCTTACTCCTTGACACAGCACAGCACGATCCTGAAATCCTCCTTTTGAGAGGAGTGGACACTTGTATTGCTACAGCCTGGTTTTTAAATGCTGCAAAGACTCCCCTGACTCTTGAGACCTTCATCCGCGTTGAGTCCCTGGCTCTGGGTGCCCCAAAGACACAATGAACTGCAGACCCAGGCAGTGCCAGGGAGCTGGGCTGCTAAAGAGCCAGGGACACAGGGACAAAGCACAAAAGCGGTGCCACAGCCCAAGGTTACCCAAGGACTTCAGCCAAATCAAACCCTTCTGTGTGATGCATTTTCCCTTCGCCGCATCGGGAAGTTCTCAAGCCCCAGCGCTGCTCTAGGTGGGGGGGGGGGCGGGGGAAATCTTAGTAGCTTTTCCCAGAAACACTTAAACAAACCAAACATCCAACTCACACCGAAAGGCAGCAGGAGTTTAGCTCTAGTCTTTGTGAATACCACCACGCCAGGAACCTACTCACATCTTTTAGTGGACTAAATGCATTCATAATTCCGGCTCCCACTTCATAGCTATTCTGCCTAAATAGTCCAGAACATTAATAAAAATTACCTTAGTGCTGAGCTGAACACTGCAGGGTTCAACACTGGTTTGCGAGAGCAACTGCCCTTGCAACAAGTGGAAATCTTGAAGGGATAAACCAACAGCAGCATCACATTTCTTCTAATAAATGCACCAAAACCCACACTGAGGACGCGTTAAGTACTTAGCGAGGCTCTTAAAACCTGACCTTATCCATGTGCAGGGATTATATCACTCACCTGTGAAGCGAAGTCACTGCTGGCATAGGGCATGGAAAGAGAATATCAGAGGGAAGCTTGAATGTGATGGAAAAAGGAAATAATGAAATATCCTGTATCTAAACCACCTCCAAATAAAGATTATCGACTGTGTCTAAATGACCTGGGGTGTGGAATTAATTACTTTTACACTCACTCTGTGCATCCCATCCCTGATCACCTCAGCACAGCCAGCTGCAGCCAGGAGGAGGCTGTAACAAAGTGGGGAGAAGGCATAGGCCTGGCTATTAGAAACAGGAGGTTTCTGCAGTATTAGTCAAACCAGTCTCGATCACCTACTGCCACTTCTTCGATCCAATCTGCTAAACAAGAGCTAATGTCCATAAGGCACATTCAGACTCCTTAGGATCCACAGCTGAAAGTCCTGGCTCCTCTGAGTAACAGCTGGAATCAAATTGCTTAGGCAAAAAGGGGGGGGAAGACTGTAAATGGAAAAATACAATTCTCCAAGTAAGCTCTGTTGTTGAAAAACCTGAATTCCCACTGCTCTGCCAGTTCAGAGGAACTGAAAAAGGAATTAAACTGTCTCCTGTCACAAGCTGAACTTGTGCTTTTGCACAATCAGCTGGAGCGACTACATCTCTACTTCGTATTTTACTGTGTTTAATCCCAAAATTTCACTCCTTCCCTCTCACTGCTTGGGATGAGAACACCCCTTCGCGAGGCATTTGCTTAGGGTTTTACTTAATACAAAGATGCCCAGATTTCCAGGAGACCCCTGTGAACTTGTAACCACCTCCAAGGAGAGCTTCAGAAATCTATTGACAGCAAGCCTGTCATCCATTTATATTGGAAATCACAGAACCATAGAATCCTAAGGTTGGAAGAGACCTCTGAGATCATCGAGTCCAACCGTACCTGTCTCCCTACTAAACCCTGTCCCTAAGAAACTGGTACTGCTGCGTGGACCCATAGCTACGTTCCCATGGCAAAGGAATTCCTCTAATTAATTCCTGTTTAAACTAGAGCGCTGATTTTCAGAGCCAGCATTAGCCACTCCCTCTTGGTTTTACAGTCTGTTACCATCTGAAGCCTTGAAATCAAGATCAAATGTCTTTCTAAAGGCTCTCTGGCCTAGAAGAGGCCAGCGATGGAATGGCATTTCCTGATCTCTGTTATAATGTTCATTTCTAGCATTAAAATATGTAATTCTCGAAACCCGATTCGTTCCACATTCCATAGTTAGGAAGTTCATAAAGAAAAGATGTCTTTGCCCCAAGCTCTCTGCACCTTTATCTACCGAGATGTCTGCTTTCACTTGCATGTTTGCAAGAGCGCTCAGTAAAATCCCCGAAGACCCCAGTGGAAGAAGCCTGTTCTGAAGAGAAATAATAGTGCTTGTAATTGTTTTACAGAATCCTGGAAAACGACTTGTTTCCATTTTCCTTTGTGAGTATGAAATATTAATGCAGGAGTGTCCATTGATATTCATTATTCATCTGCCCTTGAATTTTTAACCAACATGTGCTCAAGATTATTTGAGAAATTCTGTATTTATAGAGCGCTGGGAGTGAACAGCTACTCAGCTGGGCTGATAACTGCTGTCACACTTCAGGATCCATTTTTAGCAAGAATAAGGAGCTGATAACCATAATTGGAAAAACTGGGAAATTTCACAAATGAAAGGATGCCAGGAGTCATCTGCTCAGGAAGAGGGAAATTCATCTCTTCTGGGGATCTGTCTCAAGAGCTGTGTGATCTCCAACACCCCGGTGTGAAGACTCTATGATACGCAGGCCTTGTGTTGGCTCTGAGCGTGACGATGAATTTCATTTTCTGAGAGCCAAGCTCCATGACGAGTTACAGAGATTTTTTTTTCTCATATCATAGAATCATAGAATTATGCAATGGGGTGGGTTGGAAGGGACCTCAAAGCCATCCAGTGCCACCCCCTGCCAAGGGCAGGGACACCTCCCACTGGATCAGGGGGCTCCAAGCCCCATCCAACCTGGCCTGGAACACCTCCAGGGATGGGGCAGCCACCACTGCTCTGGGCAACCTGGGCCAGGGCCTCCCCACCCTCACAGCAAAACATTTCTCCCCAAGATCTCATCTCAATTTCCCCTCTTTCAGCTGAAAACCATTCCCCCTCGTCCTATCCCTGCACTCCCTGATCCAGAGCCCCTCCCCAGCTTTCCTGGAGCCCCTTTCAGTACTGGGAGGCTGCTCTAAGGTCTCCCCAGAACCTTCTCCTCTCCAGGTTGAAGAACCTCAACTCTCCCAGGCTGTCCTCGTACAGGAGATGCTCCAGCCCTTGGATCATCTCTGTGGCCTCCTCTGGACTCATTCCAACATCTCCCTGTCCGTCCTGTGCTGAGGACCCCAGAGCTGAACACGGGGCTCCAGGTGGGGTCTCACAAGAGCAGAGTAATTTCTTTGCTATTTTCCTCAGGAGAAATCCAAGTACAAACTGCACCATTCTTCAAAAGTCTTGGATTTAGCTCTATTTTCCCTTCTCTCACTCTACAACTCCTTTGCAAATCAGAATTCACCTTCCAGTTGTATTGACTTGATGCCTCTATCACTCTTCACTTTTTCAATAGGAATCATCATGTTTAGAGTGGGGTTCTTTTCAGCCACGGCTCTTGGGATCACATAACTGTGTGAGAATCTCAGTTTGCACTCAGAAGTGTATTTGTAGCATTGTATTGCAAAGGCAGGAGGAAAACAGCTCACAAATGTGCTCTGAAGGACTGACAACAGCAAAGCAAATAGAACAACTTTACATTTATTCTCCAAAGAAAATCCACACAACTTTCCCCATCCCCCAAACTTTTTCTCCTTTCTTTAGAGTTCTTGTGGGAGAAGGAAATAGAAAATGCATCTCTGCTTCTGAAGGCACCTAAATCGTGCAGGATTCAGCGTGGAGAAGAGACTGAGACCTCATCGTGCTCTGCAGCTTCCTCACACGGGGAGGAGGAGGAGCAGGCGCTGAGCTCTTCTCTCTGGTGCCCAAGGACAGGACCCCAGGGAATGGCAGGAAGATGCCACGGAGGGTGAGGCTGGACATTAGGAAAAGGTTCTTCCCCCAGAGGGTGGTGGAGCACTGGAACAGCTCCCAGGGAAGCAGTCACAGCCTGACAACATTCCAGAAGCCTTTGGCCAACACCCTCAGCCCCACGGTGTGAATGTTGGGACATTAGGAAAAGGTTCTTCACCCAGAAGGTGGTGGAACACTGGAACAAGCTTCTCTTTGATGAAACCATGTATTCATGTATATATCCATGAGACATGAATTCATGTATATACATGAATAACAAAACCACAAATACATGGGCATGAAATTCTTGGGCTGTTCTGTGATGTCTACAGGTCAAGAATCTACTGTCGCATAGGCAGTGTTAGGTTGACAGTTGGACTTGATGGTTTTAAAGACCTTTTCCAACCTAAACAATTCTATGATTCTATGCTAAAGAAGAAACAGTCACCTTTTTGATTCAATATGGAGACATCCGGTTATTCCAAGTATCCCTGGGAGCCATCTGGTGCATAAGAGCAGATAAAAAGAATTACCCTAAACTCAGATGCCAGAAGTCCACTCTGGCTGGGATTTAGCCAGTGCTGAAGGCAATCCGAATCTCCATCTAAAGAGGTCTCTTGTCTACAAAGGAAATGTGTTTGCCTGCAAAACTGAGAACAAAAATGACAACAAGTGTTTTTAACAAAGTCCAAGTGCATGTCTCCAAATACCGGTCTCGTGCTTGTTGTTATTCACCAGAACTATCCTCTTTCTGCCTGGCCACTCAGAAATGCCCCCTCCACGTGCAGAATCTTGGACCCAGAGCACTTTTGGCAAAGCACTGATTTGCAGAAGCTCGGAAAGCCCGTATGTTTGGGAAAATTTTAATGTATTGATCAGTCCTTGACAACACGTACAAGGCTCAAGGAGCAAAGAAAGCACCCTTCCTAAGTTAGAAATTCTTCCCAGCAGTAAGGAGGGTTCTGCTCAGGCGTGTACACACCATGCATTTGTAGAGCTTGGTGGTCAGGCACCGTCCCCTGTGTTCACTAAAAGGCACCACCGTGTCTCCCCTGCAGGCTCGATGATTTCAGCCCTGACATGGCTGCAGTCAAGTGGGAGAGAAGGGAGAGGAGTAAATATGATCAATAACCCCTCCATAACAGCTCCGTTGCACTTCATTACCCCCTCATCAGGCACCGGTCTCCACTCCTCAAGCACATTCCATCTCCCTCCGTCTCTGAGGGGGTTCTTGGCCAGGCCAATGATTTCCACTCACAGCTACACCATCATTTTATGACTCTTAAAGGGGTTTTGAGACAGCATTGCTGCTGAAAAAAAAGCTGCCCAGGTGGCTCCATCTGGTTGGACATTTGTTCCCAGCCTGTCTCTGCCCTGTGCTGGGGCGCACGGGGTGCACAGAGTCCGGGAATGCGTAGCTGGGAACAAGGGGACATAATTTCATTTTCAGTGGGGATATTGGACACTGCCAGTGCTGTGATGAGCGCTCACTGGAATTCTGGCTCCGCAGGGCAGTGACGCACAAGCACTGTGGATCTCCCCAAGCTGATATTGGGGTTGCTACCACAGCAGCCTGAGACCCATCCGTATTCCGGCTCATTTTCTACCAAGGCACAGCACACAAGGCAGCAGGCAGGAAAAACGGGGTCTGTAACTATGATCACAACTCTAATCAGCAGAGCCTGGTGGCCAAACCCCCTCCTTACAGGGGCACCTCGTAGCAGCCAGCAGACACAGCCCATTTTAATCATCTCCCCCATCACAGCTTCTCCTCTTTCCAGGAACAACTCCAGTGCTGGGGTTGGTATACATAGCACCTTGCAGGTGTGACACTCATGACAGGTCTTTCACAGCATAACATAAACCACCATCACCCCCTCTGTCCATCTCCTTCCAGATCCTCTTTTCCAGGTGCTTCAGACTAATTCCAGCACAGAATCATAGAATCACGGAATGGTTTGGGTTGGAAGGGACCTCAAAGCCCATCCAGTGCCACCCCCTGCCATGGGCAGGGACCCCTCCCACTGGATCAGGGGGCTCCAAGCCCCATCCAACCTGGCCTGGAACACCTCCAGGGATGGGGCAGCCACCACTGCTCTGGGCAACCTGGGCCAGGGCCTCCCCACCCTCGCAGCAAAACATTTCTCCCTAAGATCTCATCTCAATCTCAGCTGAAAAACATTCTCCCTCATCCCATCCCTGCACTCCCTGATCCAGAGCCCCTCCCCAGCTTTCCTGGAGCCCCTTTCAGCACTGGGAGCTGCTCTGAGGTCTCCCCAGAGCCTTCTCTTCTCCAGGCTGAAGAATCCCAACTCTCTCAGCCTCCTCACAGCAGAGGGGCTCCAGCCCTCGGATCATCTTTGTGACCTCCTCTGGACTCGATGTCCTTCCTGCTCTGGCTCCTCCAGATCCTGGATTTCCGGTCCCTTTTTGACTGCAGCTGCAGTCACAGAGTTCAGGTGCATCCGTGAGCACAGGCAACCTTCCCACGCATTCCTGGCTTTTTAATGCATTGTTTCTCCCAAGAATCCTCGGGCGGGATTCCATTGTAAAGAACTTTGAGTTGACCTTTTTTCAAAGCCCAAATGCTCAGGTATAGATCCAGATGAAGGATTTGTCTAAATCATACTAAAAAAATCAATGAAATCTCTGCGATTCAACGCTTTGCAGAGTTGATGTTCTGTGGTGACAGCTATTGAGAAATATTTGGTTTTTAATGAAAAATCTAAATTTTCCGTAACCGTGGCAGTAAAAAGATTGATTGCAGCTAAAGTTTTCCATTTTCTTTTTTCATCACTATTATTATTATTATTTCTCTGAAGTCAGAAACAAAACCAAAGTTCTGGGTAAGGAGAGGAAAAAAAGTTACAAATTTTTAAGCTGTGTGGAGAATGGGAGAACCATTTACAAAGGACTGTGAACCTCTGGGAAGTGATTCATTTCTGACCTGAATGAAACCAGTACCAAAAATGTGATCTGAAAGAATATTGCATATAAATGTTTCATATATTTATTATATATATTTATATATATTTATTTATCTATTTTAGATCACCATTTCGTTCATTTTTTGTTGTTTTTTACAATAGTACAACGCCGTTGGTTTGCTCTGAACTTCAATCCACAGAGTCTTAGACAAGATTAATTTGATCCAACAGAAGTTTATCTCATGTTGGCCTTCGCAGAGTATTTTCTGACATTGCCTAAACAATCTATTTTATGTTTCTTGATGGAAAAACACTACACAGATCTGAAAGAAAAGCAAAAATGTGAGGTGGACATAGAGCATGAAAAATCTTCACTGCAGTGCAGAATCTGTTATATTCCAAAGCTGCCGAAGGCTGGGTACTATAACGTTAGGAAATATTAATATCATTACAAGAAGTGCATGTAAGAGAGAGAGAGCATCCGTTAACACGGAACAAACATGTTCCAGAGGCTGTTATATCAATTTAGCAACAATCAATCTTATTTCATGGGTCTCTTGAATTTATCAGTATAGATACTGCCTTATTTTCTCAGATAGGAGCTTTTATTGCCCCTTGAAAATGCGAGCTAAACCAGTTCCTTCTTTCCACCTTGAAATAACAGTGGTTTGCAAATTCATCTGGAAAGCACAACAATTCCCATTTCTTTGACTTCCAGACTTCACATTAAACTTGACAGATTGTCTTCCCAGGTCTCAGCGAACACCGGTGTCTTCAACAGCAACACAGGAGCACAGAGACACGGGAGAACCAAAACAAGCATTTTCCACCATCTCATAGATGCTTGGTTTTCCTCGGTCCAGCAAAACTGACTTTCTTGATGCCCAGGTATGGTACAAATGACATCTAAATATCAAGATCCTTTTTCAAAGCTGTCTGAGTTCCTCAAAAGCAATCAGAAAAACGGGCACTAGAAAGATTTATATCTTAGATTCCTGTTAATATTTTAATCTCCTCAGCTGATAAGAAGCATTTAAAGCCGGCCTTTAGGAAGAGTTTGCACTAAACCTGTAAAAAAATCTATTCCTTGTGCCTTTTATATGCACTCCAGGGTAAGAGGACTCTGCCTGAGATTGTGTTGCTCTTTGAAACAGTTCTAACAAACATCAACCCACCCTTAATGCATTCTTTTCTGAGCTTGGCTAAACAAGCAAAAGATAAATTTACTGGTGATGCAATTAAGTCATAATTATACAGAAATACATATGCAATTACTTTTCCATCCTCATTAAAGTTGAATGAATGCTTAGGGGTTTAACTGCCTTTTAACTACAGAGCAAAAGAAAGTTAATTAGAGAGTTGTGATATTTTACATCATAACTTTTCCTGATAGAAGTGTGACAATAAATGCCTTTGAAAAAAGTTGCTCTGGTTCTTGGAAAGAAAAATACAGCTAAACTTTTTGTGCAAAGAAATAAAGAATGTTAGCAAAGGGTAGTAATTATTAATTGCATGTACAATTCTCAACTAATTGCATTGTGGCAAGGTTTCTACTTGGCTCTCGTGAGACCTGACCTGGAGTCTTGTGTCCAGTTCTGAAATCCCCAACACAAGAAGGAGATGGAACTGTTGAGACAGGTCCAGAAGATCCAAGGGCTGGAGCACCTCCCATACGAAGACAGGCTGAGAGAGTGGGGGTTGTTCAGTCTGGAGAAGAGAAGGCTCTGGGGAGACCTTAGAGCAGCTCCCAGGGCTGAAAGGGGCTCCAGGAAAGCTGGGGAGGGGCTCTGGATCAGGGAGTGCAGGGAGAGGATGAGGTGGAATGGTTTGAGTTGAAAGAGGGGAGACTGAGATGGGATCTTAGGAAGAAATTCTTCACGCTGAGGGTGGGGAGGCCCTGGCCCAGGGTGCCCAGAGCAGTGGTGGCTGCCCCATCCCTGGAGGTGTTCCAGGCCAGGTTGGATGGGGCTTGGAGCCCCCTGATGCAGTGGGAGGTGTCCCTGCCCATGGCAGGGGGTGGCATTGGATGGGCTTTGAGGTTCCTTTTAAAGCAAACAATTCTATGATTCTCTCTTGCATAGGCACTACGTTTCCACCAGAAAATACAGCTCAAGATGACAGCTAATGAACCTTTCTCAAAAGAGTTCAACAAAGGAGATTAAGTCTTGTTGAGAGAGTGCCAAATGAGGAGCTTCTGAGCGTCGTGCGAGAAACGTCCCTGAAGATCAGCAGTGTGTGTAGGTGGAATTAAGTGCTTACAGAGTTATATTCACTTCTGCAGACACAGGGATCCCACACAAGTGCCACAAACATGGCTTTGACCAGCTCACTCGTCCAGAAGCATGGAAGGGGTCCTGCTGCCAGGCATGTGGGAATGAGGATAAGTTCTAGTAACACCCTGGAATTAGTTCTGTTCAAATGTTTGGGACGCGCATCCCCTTCATGCAGGTGAGAGATGATCACAGTATCAGAGTACCACAAGGTTGGAAATCAAGATGGTACGTTGTGCCTCCAAAAACAATTTTAAAGGAATTAAACAAAATCCTCTTAAGTCCCAGGTTAGAGCAGTGGGAACTAAAGGGACTGCAGCAGGGAAACTGGGGCTTCTCACCTTATTGCTGTTCTTTGGGCAGTCAATTTGCTGAGCTAAACCCATGGAACATTACTTCCAGTGATCTCCAGTCTGAATCATAGAATCATAGAATGGTTTGGGTTGGAAGGGACCGTTAAAGCCCATCCAGTCCAGCCTCTCTGCAGCGAGCAGGGATGTCTTCTTCTAGATCAAGTTGCTCAGAGCCCCATCCAACCTGACCCTGAATGTCTCCAGGGATGGGGCATCCACAGCCTCTCTGGGCAACCTGTGCCAGTGTTTCATCACCCTCAGCGAAAAAATTCTTCCTAATATCTAGTCTAAACTTCTCTTTTAGTTTAAAACCATTGCCCCTTGTCCTGTTGATAAAATGTTCTGTCCATCTTTCTTATAAGCCGCCTTTAAGCATTGAAGGTCCTTTGATGATGGGAAATGTTGGACTGGGTGTGGGAGACACATCTCATTTGGCAGGAAAGCCAATGAAATACCTGGTAAAGACTGGCATGATGGATAGGAGGAAGAAGAAGAGACTAATTTAAAGGACCTGACAAGGCTGGCCACCAGGACTCTTCCCCAGAGGGAAAACTGTCATTAACATCTCTTAGAGACATGGTTTGTCACAGAATGTCTTTCCCTCAGGCAGAAAAATGGAGTACTTTGTTATTCCTTTTCCCACCCACAGCTGGTCAGTCGGCCAATGAAATTCCATGATCAATATGTCAAGCATAGATTGATCAAAAGCCTGGCTAGATGTAACTAATTAATATGCAATTACCTTTGGGGCATTAGGGGTACCACACTTTAGCAGGCCTTACCTATGTTTTTAAAGGTTAACAGTACAGTCTCACCTTCGGTGAATACCCAGCTCCCCTCTAAACCCTCCAGAGATGCAGAGAGCAGATTCTTCTCTGCCGCCCTCTCGTTCGTGAGCTGGTTTTCTCCCTGAGCGTGCAGTCCCAGCACTGCTTTCAGTCCACTTGACTTGATGGCTGAGAAATGTTTTGCACGTTCTTTGACACCTAAGGAACAACAGCAGGCTTGTACTGGTGCAACTGGGATAAGTATCCAGCCCTTAGGTTCTGTTCTTTCTCTCCTGCACTGTCAAGTCCTCAGTCATCACCCCAGCCACCCAAGGGTGCAGGTTTGCAGTTGCCTGCACCATCGGTGTGCTCATTTTGCCATGTCCTTGACCAGGAGAAGATAACCTCCAAGTAAAGCCAAGATAGAAAATCACAGCTCTTTGGAGAGGTTCTGCTGCAAGAAGCAGCGAGCAAACTGGGAGCTCCCTGTATTAAATGCGTGCCCTCTGAGCCTCGATCCGGTGACCGTGTCTGCACACAGGCGTAAGCAGCAAGCTGTCAAGCTGTTCTGCTGGGATGACAGATGAGTCAGCCAAGCGGAGAAGTACATTCCCTTATGGCATCTAAAGTGTGGGTTTTTTCCGGAGCAAAGAAGCAGACAACCTCCTTTCCTGCCTCCTCCACGCTTGCCACTATCCCTGGCTAAAAAGCATCATGTAATCTGTCCCAGCAAGCCTGGCATCAGTAAACAGCCCGAGCAATGCCGGGTTGGAGAAGCAAGCAGCTGTGATGGTGGCAGAGGAGGTGTCCAAGGCCAGGTTGGATGGGGTTTTGAGCCCCCTGATTCAGTGGGAGGTGTCCCTGCCCATGGCAGGGGGTGGCACTGGGTGGACTTTGAGGTCCTCTTCAACCCAAACCATTCCATGATTCTACCTGTCTCCAATGCAGGCATCTACGGCCCTGGTCAGAGTCACCCAAGTCCTGTTGTAGCTGGCGTACAAGGCAGCTTTCTCAAGTGAAGGACCTGGAGCGATATGGAGGACTCTTTCCTCTCCTATGGTCATTAATGCTCTGCTTAAAAACAGAAGGACTGGTTTCCAGAGCTCTCGGTCTTGTCCTTAGAAATGGATGGGGTTTGCACGTCAAGGTGGATTTACAGGAGGAAAAAGGCTGAGAGGAAATGTGGCCTTGTTTCATTTTCAATGTTTCACCATTTTTCCAGGGGAAATGCCGATTTTTTCATATTTTATTTGGTTTTTTTTGTCAGGGAAGTTGAAGCAAAACAGTTTGGGGTTGGGGGGGGGCAGGGCTGATCCTGAGTTCATCAGAGACCTCACATGAATTTCAGCATGGATAACGTGTGCTTCTATTTTCAGACATAATGGACCATGGCAGGACAGAACTGATGCCTTGGTCCAAAGGAGACCCCAAGATCACGTCAGGAGTGAGTGGGAATAGGGTGCAGAGCATCGGTTCTAGAAAAGAACACTCCCAAACGATTGAACGGATTCATATAGAAAGTGTGGTAGTACCAAAAAGGTCTTTGCAGTGCAAGTTCTTTAAGGTTTTCCATTATCCTTCACCTAAGTACAAACAAGGGAGAAAAAAGTGGTACTTCCTGAGGCAGGAATAACTCCAATTTTCAGTCAGCTGCTTCTGCTGCCTTTTTCTCACGCTCTGAGGGACGCTTGGGTTGCTGCTTTCCCTTGCAGATCGAACAAGGGATGAGATACTTCGATCTTTCCCATTCTAATGGATTAATTTGTTGACTTCGTCTGAACTGCAATGAATAATTTGAATTACAATTAGCAAATCTCTGTGCAAAGTCAGCACCGGGCAAAGAACAACACTGGGAAAATAAAGGACCTTCTAGGTGAGTCATGATGAGAATATTATGCAAAGAGGGAGCAGCTGGGCACTTGGCACGCTTCTCAAGGGATGGAGTGAAGGCATCATCACCACAAGGGGTTGTGACAGGTGAGCTGACACGCTGGTGTGATTGAGATCAGAGCTATAAATCCTCTATGTCGTAACTCCTGACTGATACATATTTTTACTTAAGGTAGTCAGTTTGTCCATCTCATCTGGAGTGCAGTCACTTCCAGGTGTCTACGAACATCAGCAATGCAATGAAACTTGCTCCCGTTTCTGGGACAGCCTGAGGAGGCTGACAAGGGTTCCATACGGCTGCCTGCCGTTGAACATTGGTTACTCTCGCGGCTTCTCTCACGGCACAGCCCATGCAGCAGCCCTGGCAGCTTACTGAAAAAATGGCAGTCATTTATTTCTCCCTCCAGCAGTCTGGAGCTGTGAGGAAGAGCTTTGGCCCAGTGAATGACGCCGGCTTCGCACAGAAAAGCACGAGGGGTTTGGGTCCCTCACTACAAGAAAGATGTTGAGCTGCTGGAACATGTCCGGAGAAGGGAACAGAGGTGAGGAAGGGTCTGGAGCCCAGGGATTATGGGAACTGCTGAGTGACCTGGGGCTGTTTAGCCTGGAGAAGAGGAGGCTGAGGGGAGACCTCATCACTGTCTGCAGCTCCTAGAAAGGAGATTGGAGCTGGTCTCTTCTCCCAAGTAACAAATGATGAGATGAAACAGCTTTAAGTTGTGCCAGGGAGGTTTACATTGGGTATTAGGAAATACTTCTTTACTGACAGAGTGGTGAAGCCCTGGCAGAGGCTGCCCAGGGCAGGGATTGAGTCTCCATCCTTGGAGGGGTTCAAAAAGCTTGTAGACGTGGCACTTTGGGGCATGGTTTAGCAGGCACGGTGGGATTGGGCCCATGGTTGGACTGGATGAGCTTAGAGTTCTTTCTATTATTCTATCATCCCAAGACTGTGGGGCCTGGAGGAACTGTGTTCCTCTTTGGGTGTTTGCCGTCTGTATAGGTCAGGGGTATAAAGAGGTCACAACTGAGCCAACTGTAGGATGTTTCCTGGAAATGCCGTTCTTTTGAGTGTTCCTTTCTTAACACGCTGTATCTACATCAGATTTTAAAGGCTAAATTTCATTTTAAATCATATTTCAAACAAGTGGATAATGAGTCAACAGTGACCACAATGTTCTTTTCCTGTGCCACTCCTCGTATGAAACTGTGATATGATTCCCAAAAAAGCAACCTCCACAAACACCCTACTTAAATCTCTCATTCAGAGCAGCTGTGAATGAGCTCCAAAAGGACTATGCAACTCCCCAACACAAGCAGATTCTCCAGCACAGGATTAAATCAGAAACTCCTTTTTTTTTCTTCAAAGGTTCTGGTTTCAGCCTTAA
The DNA here is from genome assembly GCA_033558235.1 of Neomorphus geoffroyi. NCBI lineage: Eukaryota > Metazoa > Chordata > Aves > Cuculiformes > Neomorphidae > Neomorphus > Neomorphus geoffroyi. Next base: position 3,113,696 of record JAUMJM010000037.1, read on the forward strand.
ATTCTAGGTCTGTTGCACAACAACAAAAAAAGTCACTGAATCGGAGAGAGGAAATTAATTCTGTCATTATTAGGGAATAGAATTTCACACATTTTCATGCATAAGCATTCGGAAAAGGTTCCTGCAAGCATTAAATTCAATTCAGCGTCCTGCAAGAGATGTCTACGTGCGACTGCCTGACTATAATTAGAACTACAGCGTTTAAACAAGTATCTCTTCATTAGACGAATGCAATTGTCTTTGCTAATTGCCATGAAGTTACAGATCTTTCTCTCAGCTTTGGCCTCAGTGCTTGTCTTTGATTTTAAATAGAGGCATTGTACTCCACAAGCTTTGTTTAAATGATGTTGAGTTTTGCACAGCATCCTTAATACTTTTCACAGTGACTACGCGTGAAGAAAATACGGATGTCAAGGTTATCGAGCATGCGAAATGATAGCGTTACTGAGAGTTTTCCGTACTGGGACACCACGTCTGAGGAGAAGGGGTCAAATTCCCCATTTTCCTTTAGGCACAGGGCACCAAGTATTTCCCTTAACAAGGAAACCTGGCTGCAGTCCAGAGGGCTAGAGGTGGATTCGGCTCACGTGGGCTTTGGTCAAGGAACTTGAGCACGCACATCTGAGTGCTGATACCAGAGCCAAGCTATCAAAGCTATATAGGCTACAGCATAAGGACCTCATCAGCACACAAATAAGTGCTTATCTGTCCTTAATGGCTTTGTAAGATGCTTCAAATGCACACCTAGGGATTCTAATCATCTAAATCCTACTTATTTAGCGTCGTACTTCAACATAAAATAGGGCAGAAGACTCCTAGAAATAAATTCCAGCCAAATTGGAAAAAAAGAATATTCTCTACACAGAAAAGGAGAGAACTGCAGTGTCCTGCCAGTGCCATGCAGAAAAACTTCAATTTAAAGCAGCATTTAACACAAAACTATGCCAAAGGCAACCTGAAGATGTTCTGTCATATCTCATTTGTGCTCCAATGCCACAATGGAAGGGCAGAATTCCCTGTCAGCCCGGCAGTCCTTCTCTTTCAAAGGCTAAACAATCACCAAGGAATTTAAGTCATTGATGAAGGTTAGACATGAAATATCCTTTTTTCCTGACCCTGCAGAAAACGCCTTTCTTTAGACAGCAGAAAAGTAACAACAGAAATTGTCAGGTTTTGCTACAGGTATCGGTGGCTTCCATGCCACAGGAATTGGCTAGCTTGCTAATTTGCTTTCAATTAGCAGGTTGGGTGGACGCTGTCTCATCAATTCTGGAATGCTCAACAAATGGTTACACCTCCCCACTGTTTGCTTGCACCACTCTCAGGCATCACTGGAGCAGGAGAGGAGCACAAGGAGCTACTCTTGGACCTCCGCTTTACAGCCCATAATGTTAAACCTGTGACACGAAGGAGACTGTGAACTACTGGAGTTCAGCAAATTTGAGAAGGATTCATCACTTTGAAGAGGAATGAGCCATTCTCTAAGGTCCAGCTACCATTTCTCTCCCAAATACCACATGTAATGATTTTTTTCTTGTCACCAAGGAAAGCTGCAGGATACTTGTCTCTAAATATTTCAGTGGAAAGGAAGTTCTGCTCAGCCTCTGTCCGTTTCCATTTCCATTTCCGTTTCCATTTCCATTTCCATTTCCATTTCCATCAGACCCTCAGCCAGGATTTGATTGAAAACCTGAACACAATGAATATAGAATCATAGAATTATTTGGATGGAAAAGACCTTTGAGATCATTGAGTCCAACCATTGATCCAGCCCTGCAAAGTCCATCCCTTGTCCCCAAGTACGACACCTATTCATCTTACAAGCACCTGCAAGGATGGGGACTCCACCACCTCCCTGGCCAGCCTCTGCCAACGCTTGACAATCCTTTCAGTAATGAAATCCCTCCTAGTATCCAAGTCCTTTGAAAAGCTTCGGAAACAACAAACTGGAGAACCTGCTGACGTTTTTAGGATGAATGAGGAGCTATTATTGACGACAAGGCTTGAATAAACAGTCTGGATTTATGCTCACATATCTTTTTCTATGAAAACCCAACCATATTTTGTCTTGATTAATTAGTCTGTCTTTTTTATGTCAAAACTGAGACTCTTTCAAAACTATTTTGCTGATAATTTGGACCTTTCACTCCTTTGTGACAGTTAAGAATTGATGACAAGGGTTATTAGAAATATCCCAAAGCAGTCTTTTCTGCGTTATCTTTGTGAGAGGAGGCAGTTTGGAGATTTTAAGGTGACAAAGGATGGTCTGGCTTATTCTACATAATCTTTAAAATTTTCTGACACCCATGTCTCTTAGATTATTTTTTGTTGTTGTTGGAAATGCTGCTTGGGAAAATTCTTCACAGCCCTGTGTGTAAATTCAATAAATATGTATCAGAATCTGGAAATTTGTCCTTTGAACTGTCTCCTCAGATACTTGATCTCTGCCTGGGAGCAGGAATGGACCAAATGGGTTTGAGTAGTCTTCTCCTCCAGGCTTAGTTGCACAAGAGTTCTTCCAACACCCTCAGTTCCCTTCTCACATCCTTTCCTCTAATGGTGCCAAGATCAGGTTTGTATGATGTCATGGCTAAAAAGGACGTGCAGAAATCCCACTAGACTGCAATCAAAACATCCTGATTGCAGTCAGATCTAGTCTGCATTAATTATAATGTAGTGCAAACTAACTTCCTCCTCACTGCTTTAGTTCTTTTCAAAAAACCCTCATCATAACATCAGCAATACCAATGCAACAGTCATAAAGCAGCCCAAGGGTCGTTTCAGAGCCCGCCTGGCAGTCAGAATGACCAACCGGTTTTTTAATACACCTATTACATATTTGAAGAACAGATCCAAAAATCCCCTGAAATTAAAGGTGGAAAAATCTTGTTCAATATGATTAAATGACCAAAATGTCTACATCAGAATTGGAGCTAACGACATTCATAATGACTTGAAATCTTAGCGCAGCTGTCTAACCGTAAATAGCCATTCTGCCTGCCACACATTTTTAACAACGTCATAATGAGCACCAGCAAGGTATTAAAACGGTATAATAGGAAAAATAAAACACTTTTGCTCTGTCTTTTGCTCGTTTGCTCTGTCTTGTGAGGTCGTCTTGTGAGGCTGTCAGGTTGCAAACTGCACACGCTGGCTCTCTGAGGGACCAGTTGTCTCACCAGGTCTTGGTAAATGAGGTGATGTTAAAGAAGGCCCATTTTCATCCTCAAAGTTTCTGCCAAACAACTGCCCTGTTATCACAAAAGTGCTTGTCTTGCTCTTGACAATGAATCCTGTCAACGAGTTGATATCATGAGATTACCCAGAAGGGAATCTTGGAGAAGTGATCTCCACCTTAGGACCCATCACTCATTTAAATTGTTCCGACCCTGTCTCTGCTCAATCGTGTCTCGTGCCACAGGAAAGCCCATTCTGGGCCGCTTTGCTTGAACATTAAAGAGGCAGATTTCAATGTGACACAAATAATCTGTGATTTTAAAAAATTAAGACCATTTAAATTTTCCAAGGGAAGTAAAAACACGTTAAAGTGTGTTTGCAAAGTACCTATTTATGCCTGGCACACATACAATAAAAAACTGCATTAGCTGGTGAATTGCTTGCATTCCTTTTCTCCTACCATGGTTCCTCCAAGCAGTAAACTTTGGTCTGTTGAAATTGCCCTTTCCATTTGACAACTCCTTCAATACCCTGACTAATGTAATCAGATATATTCAGAGAACTCCAGAATGTAAAGGAGCAGCCAAGCCTGTGGATGTATTTTTGCAAATTATATAGCAAAACCAAGCAGTAAATCAGTGTCTGATTAGCTCTGGGATTTGAGGAGGATCTGATTTGAAAACTGATGAGAAAATTCCTCTCTGGAATGATAAATGGGCTAACTTGTAAGGTCTTTGTTAGCTTTTGGAGAACAGAATGTATTAAGTTTCTTTGCAAATCACAGCTGTCCCATGGCAATAGTTATGGGCTGGCACGGGTTGCCCTGGGAAGCTGTGGCTGCCCATCCCTGGAGGTGTTCAAGGCCAGGTTGGATGGGGCTTGGAGCCCCCTGATCCAGTGGGAGGGGTCCCTGCCCATGTCAGGGGGTGGGACTGGCTGGGCTTTGAGGTCCCTTCCAACCCAAACCATTCCATGACTCTCTGATTCTATGGAAGATAGACAGCGGGACATCAGGGCTGCATCAAATACTGCAAGTGTGGACTAGATGAGGCAGGAACCTCTCCCTTACACCACAAGATCAGTTCCTAATCTGACACTCCTGTCCAAGTTTGTGGATGTGCCCTTGCCTGAGCTTTGGCTTCTGTGCTGAATGCATCAAAGCTCAACTTTCTGGCATCTTAACCTAGAGAACAGAACCATAAAATGCTTCGAGTTGAATGTGACACTTGCAGGTCAACTAATTCAGGAGCAGGGACATCTTTAACTCAATGTGGTTGCTCATAGGCTCATCCAACCCAACCCTGAATGTTTCCAGGGATGGGGCATCCACCACCTCTCTGGGCAACCTGGACCAGGGCCTCCCCACCCTCATTGTAAAAAAATTTCTTCCTTATATCCAGTCTAAATCTATGATTCCTCAGTTTAAAACCATTGCTCCTCCTGTCCCTGCACTCCCTCATCAAAAGCCCCTCCCCAGCTTTCCTGGAGCCCCTTTCAGCACTGGGAGCTGCTCTAAGGTCTCCCCAGAGCCTTCTCTTCTCCAGCCTGAACATCCCCAACTCTCAGCCTGTCCTCATAGGTAAGGAACCTGTCCTTGTGGTTGAAGACACATCCTGGGTCTCAGCTCAGACTTCCCAGCCCCTCCCGATTCCTGTGTTGTACTCAGACAACAAACTCATAGAACCTGACACCTTCTTTGTTTTTTACTTATCCAGCATCTAAACACACTGGGATGCTGTGCCAGTACTGTAACACCGCTATTAATAATAATGAAAGATGCAAATTACCCCTTAGATTTCCCTGCAGCCGGAGCTCCCTTGCAGTCAGAGATCATCTCACCTCTCACAACTCAGAGATGATTCACTGTTCTCCTTTAAAGATCACATGCCAGTTTAGTTTTCAGACACTGACATTTTACCCTATCGATATTTTCTGATTAGTCCTCTCTATTTTGGTGTCCATGGCGACAACTTCTTTTCCTCTGCAGCCAGAATCCCAGTGCCAGCGTGGGAGTGCTGATGAGATCCCTCTGACTTAGCAGTCACTCACATTTGCTAACAGGGGCTGAACTTCCCCTGTGCTCAGCACCAGGGGAACGATGCAAGATCAGGGGACGTAAGGAGGAGGCACCCCCGGGGTAGCTGGGCTTACTCATTTGACAAGCCCAGCTCAGCGTTAACACTTCAGAGCACACTCAACAGCCTCGAGCATGTTGTGGAAAAGCAGTAGAGACGAAGGTGTGTGTTCACTTTCACCTGCTGTCTCCTGTTAAACAGTTGATGGGAAGAAAGAGGGAGGAAGAAGAAATCAAACGTGAGCATTTTATAATGCCTGCTTTGGTTAATTGGACTGATAAAATTTCCACTTGCACTTGAACTTTAATTAATGACAGTGGGTGAGTTGCTATAACTTTGGAACTGTCTTTTCTGTATTCTATTTAGTGATTTCCGCGCCACCTCAGATGCTCGCTGCTCAGAAGAGAACCACCCTTTGAAAACACCAAGACCTCCTGCCTGCAATGAGAAAAGGGAAGAAGCGTTGATCAGAGCTGATCTGACCAACTCTGCAAGACCTCAGGCAGCCCGTCAGATGCTGCAAAAAAACCAACAGCATCATTTCTAGCTGTGCAATGCTCCATAACCTCGGGACCTTGTTAGGAATACATTAATGTTTAGATGGGTAAACTGAGGCACTAAGAAATCAACATTAATTACTCAGCGCTAAACAGGACCGTGAAGGTGTGGTTCCCACTGTCACACTGTTTCATTAGGTTGTTTTCCTGTTTAGCCAGGCATTCTTAGAGGGTTTCTGAGATGTCAAGTGCAGAGCAACCACCTCATATTAACATAAAAGATTTAAAGACAGTGATTATAAAATGCTGTTCTGTACATGTGCTCTATGAGCTAAAGATACGACTCGAGCGAATGCGTGACCGTTTTACAAAGGCTTGTTAGAATGTCAGTGCACATTAGCTGGAAAAAAGCTGATAGAGAGTAGATGAGCCATAGCCAAGCCACTCTCAGCCCACCATTCAGCAATTCCTCACTGATTCCTTTGCAGAAAGGGGAAAGAAAGCAGGCAGTTCCATTTGTAAGGCAATAATACTTGTCCTGCTACCTGGAACTGCAAGCAATATTTAGAAGGTCTGAAAAGAATTGCTGCAAAGCATTCAAGGAGAATGAATATATAGAGACATTTGGAAGAACAGAGGCAAGAGGAGTAAATAGTTTCTTTCTTCTTGCGCTTCAAATGAATTTTGGATTTGAGGAATGAGTTTACAATTGCAACAGAGAGCAGCCCAGCCAAGGCAAAACTCAAATGCAGAGGCTGATGCAAGGTGTAGGCACCCACCTCCAGTGTCCCAACAGGGGAGCACGCAGCACGGAAAGGCACGGGAAGAATCACCGAATCATGGAATGGGTTGGGTTGGAAGGGACCTCAAAGCACATCCAGTTCCACCCCCTGCCATGGGCAGGGACACCTCCCACTGGATCAGGGGGCTCAAAGCTCCATCCAATCCGGTCTGGAACACCTCCAGGGATGGGGCAGCCACCACTGCTCTGGGCAACCTGGGCCAGGGCATCCCCACCCTCAACATGAAGGATTTCTTCCCAATGTCTCATCTAAACCTTCTCCCTTCCAATTTAAAGCCGTTCCTCCTCATCCTGTCACTCCAGGCCCTTGGAAAAAGTCCCTCCCCATCCCTACTGAAAGGAACCCCTTTCAGCACTGGGAGCTGCTCTAAGGTCTCCCCAGAGCCTTCTCTTCTCCAGGCTGAACTCCCCCAACTCTCTCAGCCTCCTCATAGCAGAGCTGCTCCAGCCCTTGGATCATCTCCGTGGCCTCCTCTGGACTCGCTCCAACAGTTCCATCTCCTTCTTATGTTGGGGATTCCAGAACTGGACACAGGGCTCCAGGTGGGGTCTCACGAGAGAGGAGTAGAGGGGGAGAATCCTCTCCCTCACCCTGCTGGCCGCGCTGTTTGGATGCAGCCCAGGGTACAATTGGCCTTGAGGGCTGCAAGGAGATTGTACCAAGGTGCAGATCTACAACCTGGCTGGGGTCACAGAGAGGTTCTTGCATGGTGAGAGGGTTGCAGTAGATCATTACACCTCCCTTCATCCATCTGATAAATCTAATCCTGGATGAAGCAACACTGACTTGAGAAATAGCAATGTCCCAAAATCCAGGAAGGGGAAGGAACAGCAAAGTCAAGCCCCATGAAACCATCCAGGAAAGTGATTTCTACTGAAATCTCTTGTGAATCAGGGTCCCTGCCTCCTGTTCTTGCTCTTGACTTTATAATACATGATGTCATTTCCAAGTTGATTTGATTTACCAGAGCATGTACAGTACTTGATAGCCCTGCAGTGCTTTAATTCCACGGCAAATACTGTGAGTGCTAAAATCACTCATCTGACTTGGTAATTATACTTACAGGAGATAAACCAGCAGATTTTATATTTATATATCATGTCCAACACAGGGAAAGCCTTTCATTGGCTTCCAAATCCTCATTCGTTACTGAACCAGAGACATGATGCAATTGTTTCAGTCTTCAAAGAGCTAAATGAGGCAATCAATTAGCTCCGTTCTGCCGATTGCAGAGTCCTTGTGTGCCCTGCTGTGAAAATCGAGAGTAATGGTGCTACTAGAAATGTGACAAACCAGCAAGTTGCCTGGGTTTGGGTAGTACCAGGTAATGGTCACAAAATGGAGAAATGGGCAGCGAGGTGCAGAGCAGCATGAGAAAACACAGGAAGGTTCGTTATTTAAGGGAGAATAACAAGGATGGCTGGAAACGGTAATATTTTCAGAGGTAATTGATATTTTTTGCAACTTGGGATGGAAATAAGCTTGGAAAAGTCAATATTTCTCATTTCCTCTGAAATGGGTGTGAAGTACGTACATAGAATCATAGAATCGTTTGGATGGAAAAGACCTTTGAGATCATCGAGTCCAACCATACCTGGCCACTACTGAACCATCCCTGAGCACCTCATCTGCCCATCTCTTAAACCCCTCCAGGAATTGGGACTCAACCATCATTTCAAATACAGCCATTTCAAACTTTGTTTAAATAGGAAAGTTTTATGGCAATATTTACATATCACAAAATTGTTTAACATTTTAAATGCTCACTGTGACCACGCAACGTTCATCATACGTTCAAGTTCTGACAGAATGCAAGTTGGTTTAGCAAGAGTCAAAATAAAGCCTGTTATTTCTTGCAGTGAATCAGCAGCAAGAGGAACCCAAAAGGTTACAGCACACATTTCAGTATTGCTGCTAACAATCAAAATCTCAACATCCCCGCAAAATGTTAATTTATTTATAGTTTTAATGGAAATCAATCGGAGGGATTTGAACCAAAACAAAACAACACGGAGTTTTCCACTAGAAATACCAGACTCCTGGTGAGCTGAAATTATCTCACATCTTCCAGTGTTCGTCTGAGCCGGTGAACACAAAGCAGCTGAGAGCTCTCAGTCTTCTAGAGGGACGTAAGGAGCGCAATGAATTCTTAACCCTCATCTATATTCATTATTCTCTATAACTGACATATTTCAGGACAATCAGACTCCACGCTCATGCTGGGTTTTGCAAACCTCTGCTCTCCTCTATGGGAGCCACTATTGAGGACTTTTAAGTCAGGTTTGGAATGTGACACCTAAAAGTTGCCCCCGAAGCCATGCTCTGTCCTCAACAGCAGCAACATTAGGAAGCGGCAGCAAGAAAGAAATAAGCATTGATGCCAGCCCATCACATTCTGTTATTACAACTAATTCAGTCCTTTGATGTTTATATTGTTGCTGAAATTAACTTAATGAGTGTTCACTTCACTAGAGGCGCAATCAAATATTAACAGCTGAATGGGATGAAACTCCCTGCCAGGGCTCACCATAGAGAAAGAAATGGCTCTGTGAGCAAGAGGGATCAGATGAACATCAGCGGGTGGGCAGAGATGACTAAGGGAGGCAGCGAGAAGCCTGCACGAACCGGAGCTTTTGGCAGCAGGAAAGCCTTACCCAAGGGAAGGATTTTACTGCTTATCCTGATGGTGCAGCCTGGTGTCTCGTTCCTTGAGATATTTTGAGGCGATGGGGATGTTCCCCAAGCAGTGGCTGTTGGAATCTGAGGCACAGGAGGAGGAGGCAGTGATGTTTCTCCTCCTCCCCCTTGGCTGCCGAGTGAGCCTGGCGCTCCCTGCAGAGAGATGACTGAGTAGAGATCAGCTGAAAAGATCCTCATCCCTTTTCAACACAGCACTGTGTTCCTCAACCTGATTCCCGTCTTTGCTTCTGTTTCCAACTTGTCTTGCTGATTTTCTGGTGCTCAGCTGCAAAGAAGGAGGGAATTTTTGCTTCATGTGGAGTAATTCCCTTCACTGGGAATAAAACAGGATCTGCTGAAGGCGCCGTGGTTTAATACAAAATAGAGAAAACCTAATTATGTAAAGAAAGGTTCAGATCTTTTGTTGAAAGGACAGTGTGTGCAAAACAGGCTGTGCAGGTTGAACGGAGTTCTTTGCTCTTACGCTACAGAAATGCAACCTTTTTTTTTTTAAAAAAAGAAACTTTTATTTCAGTCTGAATACCCCTTCCTCATCTGGGAATGAAATAACTACACTGAGCATCCTTCTGTTTCTTAGTAACCAGGAGCCACACTAATGCATTTCATTTCTGTTATGTCCACATATTTCTATTCCTGTTAGACAAAGACTACAGCTTTTTTAGTAAGTCAAACACACATGCAGCAATTAATTTCCACAAGGATGTTTTGTCTGGTCTTGTAACAATGGCAAATATGAAGGTATCTCTTTGCTCCTGGAACGTTTTTTTAACTGGATGTACACATGAGCCTTCCATGAAGCCAAACACATCGGCAGGGACTGAAAGTTGTGTCCAACTGAGAATGGAGACCCTTCCCTGATTAGAAAGCAACACCTGGTAGCCCTTTGGGAACAGGGTTGAGAAAACTGTGAGGCATCTGAAAATCAAGAAACAAACATCACAGCTGACATCCTTAAGCAGATCCTTAAACAAGATGAAGGTTTATCCTCCAGGAACTGGAAAGGCAGGAGCTAATGAGCAGCAGCATGGGCTTGGTCAGAAGCATGGTCTTTGCACTATGAGTCCCTCTTCCACAGAGACTGTAGGAGAAGACAAAAGTTTCACAAATCCAAAGTAAGCAAGGAGCTAATTCCTAGTAAAAAAACCAGCTATCTCACTGAAAAGATTGATGATGCACTCTAAGAATCTGTAATGGCTGGAAAAGATGGATTATGAAACTCTCTGAGGTTTGCACATTTGTTTTCATTTTGCATCAGAACAGTCAGAAGCATTTGAAAAATTTCATTAAGAACTGAAAAAGACCAATTCATCTGGAATGATGAATCCATCCTGGTACAGGAGACTCCACTTTGAGACCTCGCTCTGGATGCGTTGAGAAAACACAAACCCTGAAGCACTGAGTGTTTCAAACAGGGTACCATCCCCTCCTGGCTTCAAGCCCTGCCTTTTGCAATGTTAGCTCTACAGATCGGGGAATCGTTCCTCACTTTGGTCAAAGACTTCTTCCAAGGATAAGTTTAGTGAAAAGAATTGAGGCAAAGAAGTTTTACATTTCAATTAGCAGAGCTGTGTCTATAGAACACACAAGACCCAGGTTTTCAGTCAATTCACCTCTTTTCAGTGCACATTTTCCTTTGTATCCATCCCCACACAGTTGTCTATTTATTTTTTTTCAAAGAAATCTCAATTTTTCAATCCTTAAATAAACATATAAACCTGCACTGAGTGGAGTAATTTTTTATTTTAAAAAAAACCAAACAAAACAAGAACCCCACAATTTTAACAAACATTTTTTATAGAATCACAGAATCACTTGGTTGGAAAACACCTTTGAGATCATCAGGTCCAGCCATACTTGTCCACTACTAAACTATCCCTGAGCACCTCATGTACCTGTCTTTTAAACACCTCCATGAATAGTGACTCAACCACCTCCCTTGGCAGCCTCTGCGACTGCCCAAGAACCCTCTCAGTGAAGGTCCTGAGATCTTCAGGAGATCTGGATTTTTATCTGGTTGTTCTTCTTTATACAAAGAGTAACAGAGAACTGAGGGATAACGTTAAATTGCATCGGAAAATCTAAATTAAATGAGCGAGTGAGACTTGGGTGTGCATTTCTCTACTGATCTATGGCCAAAAATTGACAATTCCATGAATAGCATGAGAGGAATAATTCAGAACTGACCAGACCTCAACTGTGCAAGTGAGATACCCCAGCCACTAGCATTCCCAAGCACCCATTTTTAAGGGTGCTAAAGGTCTCTATCTGACTGGGTAGAGACTGGATATCTGTGCTAAGGTCTCTCTCCGACCTTAAACACAGTAGGCAGCTACACGGAGTGGCAAAGTCCCCCCGCCAGAGCCCCATTTCTTGCTTTTCTTATGCCCAAGGAATCAGTGGGCAGATCTTAACACAGAATAACGGATTTGTGTGTTTCATATCAGAACCAAGCGCAGACTTGAAGCTCTATGACGACATCTGCCACCAAGGCAAAGATGGGGTGCAAGGCATGGAGGTGTGATGATTCTCCTAGCAGCTCCACTCCTGCTTCTCTGCTGGCAGAAAACCCAGCTCTCCACAGCTCACCCCACCTTGTTATCCGAGGCAGTTTTATCTTCCTCTGCGCAGATCCAAAACCTGTTTTGCCTACAGAGCCCCAAATCCTTTCCTCAGTTTTCTATGAGCAGAGGTCTTGGGTTTCATAAGGTTATAAAATGCAAGAGCAGGGCTCTGCATGGACTTTGAGGCGTCCAAATCTTTAAATTCATCATCAGATTGATGAGATTCATCTACATGTCCTGACCTCTCACCTCTCCTCCTATTTAAAGCAGTAACTGATGAATCTCCAAGGAGTTTTGAGTAGATGGGGAGGGCAAGGAATGACTCTCCCAGCTAAATAACGTTTCAGTTACAATGTGACATATGATGCTGACATCTTGCATGTAAATCTTCTTGATTTATAAAGGTTAAAAGGCAAGAGAAACTTTCTACGGACAAATGAACCATCTCAACTGTTACAGACCATATGAGCTCCTTGGACCTCGTACATTGGTGAGGGGAACATCACACACCTCACTGGGTTTGACTCACCAACGTAGAAAAATAAAGATATTAGGGACTGAGGGGTGGCAACCGGCTGCTTCCTCTATTTGAAGGACTGTTTCAGTCTTCTCACCTTTTGCAGACTATAGAAAAGGGAGGAGGACAGAGAACAGCTTGACTGGTACCTCTTTTTATTCATGTTACCACAGCGCTTTTCATCCTGAGAAGCACCACAGTTGTCATGCCTAGCAGCTCCAGAGCCAGGAGACTGTAAAGCAGATTAAAGCATCCTGCAAGAAACAACTTCCATGACAGCTACCCAGGCAGACCCAGGCAGAGTTAAATGGTTAATTAACGCAGGCATTTTCTTTTAAGATGGCCATTCTAGGCTCTATTGAGGGTTGGTGAAGAGAAATGGAGAGGTCTTGGCCCAGGTTGCCCAGAGCAGTGGTGGCTGCCCCATCCCTGGAGGTGTTCAAGGCCAGGTTGGATGGGGCTTGGAGTCCCCTGATGCAGTGGGAGGTGTCCCTGCCCATGGCAGGGGGTGGCACTGAGTGACCCTTTTAGAAAGGAATACCGACTCAACTCTCTATGGAGTTAGAGTAACGTAAATTTGATCTAAGTGGAAAATTAGGTGCATTTTCTTTCAAACACAGAGTCTTTCATGTACTTTCATATCACCTTCTTCGCCAAAGTATAAGTATGCGAAATGAGACCACGCTGACTTCACCCATTATGGTTACAAGTGATGTTCAACTGGGGCTGCATGCTTCTTCCTTTTATAACAGCCTGGAATTATTTGGTTATTTAAATCATTAAACATTCAAACAGTTTTTCCAGAGGTCAGACCGCCTGCTTCAAATTCCTACCAGATGGAGATTGTTGCTAAGGTAACAGCCAACATCAGCTCCCTCAGTATCCTCGGTGTCCCCAACCAACAGCAGCGTACTCAGAGGTTTATTTCTTTCTAGATGAATTAGTTGCATGTTTAGAGATGTGAGTGCCTGATGTGAGGAATCTATTTGCTGCTAAACTTTTCTGGCAGGACATCAGAGTCAAAAGGGCACTGGATTTTGTCTTACTATTGTGAGAGTCAGGGAAATTGAGTCATCGAGTTCAGCAGGACCAGACTCCAGTGGTATTTTTTCCCTAAACCACCAGTGGCAGAGCAGAGCCCGAGGAGCCGCTGACGAAAAATGATGTGTGACCATAGACTTGGGTTCAGCCATTGATCTGCAACTGTGTGAGGCACTGCAGTCAAATCCCACCCTGAGTCATCTCCAAAATACATATTGACATCTTAGCTATCCATGTCGACTCCTTTTATAGCCAAAGGATAGATTAGTCATCCTCTCTTTCAAACATCTGAGGGTGAGCTGTCCATATTGAGGAAGAAAAAAGTCTAGATGCCTTGGCAAAGCTGTTAACATCTACTCTCTGGACACCTAAAGCATGATGAGATGAATGTCACTCCTTAGACTGATATTCTTTGTAGAATTGTACAAGTCTTCAGTGCTGTCATCTCCATCTGAACGAGTGGTCAGGACTCCTGTGACAGTTATTGGAGAAAAGTAGGCACCCACGGGACATAATGCATCCCATTGCAAGTGGGATGGATAAATATAGGTCAGATCAAGCAGGCAAGAAATGCCTAGTGCTGTACAGGACGTAAAGACAGGACAATCATGGAAGCCAAACCCAGCTGCCTTTGGTCTTCTTTTGTTGTCCATTGCAGTTTGGAGGGGAAATTTGGTAAATTAGAGGAAGGATTGGGGAAAGAGAGTTGAATTTCCAGAAAAAAAAATACTTCAGCAGTGCTGCATGGAGGTTAAGAGTTAATCTACAAGGGAAGAGACACGTTGCCCTCTGTTCCAGCAGCTCCCGCAGACATTTAAGGACACTTCCTACAACTCTGCATGACCAATCATTGAAGATGAGATAGAGAAACAATAAAGACCTCTACCATTTCACTTCTCATTCCCTCTTAGTTGGGTCTCGGGCTGCAGGAGGAGCCAATTGAAGACACAGAGCAAACAGCCAAAGTCCATTGGAATTGGCTGAATCAGTTCTTTCAGCAATGTTCCTGCCAGAATGTGTTTCCCTGGGCAGCGAAAGAAGATCGAAACTGTTTTGCATAAAGAAGAGACTCTTCCAAAGTTTTTAAAACTTGACTGGGAGGCAATCAGAGGGTCTGCTGCCAGCAAAGGCTGCTGGAAATGGAAATGAGAATGTCAGCGAGGTTTATGTAGTGGCATTTGGCCAGAGCTGGACTGAATTAGCTCAGCCAGCAAAACACTAAACACGATGTACTAATAGGCTCTCAAAGTATATTTCAGACAGATGAGAGCAATTGTCCCTTGACTTTATGCACCACAATTCACCTACAGCATTTACAGTACCCTGTAATACGCATTTTGGAGGAAGATTGGCGAAACTGTTCCACTCTATCCAGAGCTCTTTATAAACTCCACAACGCAATGGACTTCTCTTGACAAACCCTGGGTGAAGCTTCCGCGTGCTGCAGGCATCACCCCCCATGTGGGTTATCTAAACATCACCCTGCTGACTCACCAGGCTCTTTCCACAGCCCATGGAGCAAAATCAGATGAATTCGGCACCTCTGTCTGTTCCATCCCCTAAAAGTGGGGACAACACAGAAGAAATGGAACGGGAGGAGAGGAAAGTCTTGGGTATTTTTTCTATTTGTGCAAATCCCCAACATATCCTTCAAGACATCCAACCAGTTTATATATTTTATATATATTTTATATATAATTTCAGCCATACAATATTTTGTTGGGTGCTCACAGCTCAGTGCAATTTCTCCGTTGTTCTCTAGGGAACTATCAGGGATTTCCAGGACTTCCCTGGTGATGAAAGCCCTCTGCAGAGTCACTCAAGGGCAGGCAAGTCAGAACATTTTGAAGCACGCATGAACCCGTGGCCTGCATTTATTTACCTCCTCTTGTGAGGGTTGTTACTTTGACGTTACCTGTTGGAGTATATTTATAGTTAACATTAACAGAGTGGATTTGGAGTGGACTCAAAAGTGGTACCGGGCATGATGTATTTTCTACAGTGAAGACTTTAAGAAACTCAAAGACAGTCTGCAAGAACTGTGTGTTTGGAAAAGATGCTGTTCTGCTTGTTCATCCCTACAATGAAGCAGCCGTCACACGTACGGGTTCACATTCAGTCTTCAGCTCTATGAGAGAACTTTGCTCAGGAGGCACTCCATGAGCTCAGCAATCACTCCGACCAGGAGAGAGGGTTGTAAGTCTTTCTCAGCACAGCAGCTCCCTGGATTTTAAACCTCTACAGACTCATTAACATTTGGCAAATTTGACCAACACGGACTGAGACCAGTGAGAAAAATCATTGTGAAAGTCCACTACTGTGAGTTTTATAAACTCAGCGCTGGGATGGTGCAGAAAGGTGGGGGCCCTCAGGTGCTGCCCTGAGCCAACACGTGATTGCAGAAGACTCTTTTGGCTCATTATAGCAGCTCCTTGATGGGATCAGAATCAGAGCTACCGACTCAATTAAATTGAGCCAGAATTACTGCTACCTTCTCACCTCCAATGGCCAGCACAGCCCTCAAAGAGGGACCTCACTGGAAACTCAGGGGTGTTGGAAGCAATGCCACGAAAGACACACGAAGTTTGAAAGACCGATGGGATACTGCAGGTATTGGGGCTCTTGTGCTGCCTGGTCTGTAATCTAATCACAGCACAGAACTCCTGCGTTTCCCACGAAGCCTCCTGAATGCATCATTGATCTTTCTACCTTCGGGGGTTTTCCTTGAAAAATATTACAGCATGCAAGACTCCATGTGAAAATAAGCCCAGAGGGGTATAATGGCAGTTGGCATTTCTCATCAGCTCCTGCTGGCCACAAAATTGATTTCATAATAGCAAAGTTAGGAATAAAAATAAAAACTCTAATAACCAGGTGTTCTGTAGAACTCCTTGGTTGAATGGACCTGTAGAGCTGGCATATTCAGGAAGCAGAAAAAAAAAGGGCAAAATAGAAGTCTTACAAAAGCTGCCAGGGACAAACCTTGAACAACCCAGGCATTACACAGGTCTGGCAAACGGCTCGGGCATCATTTAATTCCTAGATCTCAGGAAATACAGGTTAGTACATCCAAACTACAGTGAGAAAGGGTTCATCAGAGACCTCGTACCAATGCGTTAACTGGGCAATTCATGCCAACAGGGCACCTTGAAATATTCCTCAACTATGGGAAAGACTCATCATAATTTCTATACTGTACATGACTTTAGCATCTCCCTGTTCTTTCCAGACCCAGCTACACGTGCCTTGCTTTGAATATGCGGATCTACCTTGTGCCAGGTGTATCTTCATTATTCTGCAAGGATGAAGCCTGCTGTAATTGCACAGAGTACAGATCGGCCAGCAAAGGAGTTCATGGATATTTGTTTTTGTAGGATAGTTTCGTTGGTTGTGCCTGCAGGTGGTTTGAATCCTGGGCGCAGGGAGTTAAGAGACTTCCAATCTAATCTATGCCAGAACAAGAACAGCAATTCCCATGCGACACTTTTTGGCTACATCTCCTAGACAGTTCCCCAAGGAACAGAGCACTTATTTCCATCAAACCACGGCAGCTTTAGGAACAGAAGCTGCCTCACTGGCTGCTTGGCCTCTCTTACTTCGTGCAGCAGCAGGTGACAAACTTTCACAAAGCAGTTACTCACCTGAAGGAAATTACAGAGAGCAACAACTTTCTGTGCATCTGGCAGGATGACCCAGACACGTTGGCTTCATCTCTGGGCGCGATGCAGGACTCCATCACAGGGCCATCACCCTGCAGATGCCCGTGGCCACCTTGGCATAGCAAAGCAGTCACGTCCCAGGCTGTCCTCTGCCACTGGTGGCAGGTGATGGGAAACAGCCGAAGTCACTGTAATTGTAACTCTTAGCACTCAGAATTGTTCCTTGAACTGCACTCAGAATTTCATGAGAAAAAACCCATTGGGATTGGTCCAAAACCAAGCTAGGGACCAGGTCTAAATCTACCACCGCGTATACCTGAGTCCTTATGGCCAGGATTGTTCCTTGACTGTACAACTGAGGAGTTCAGATGTTGACAATGCAACAAAAACTGCAAGAAAGCCCTCACGTGAGCAATCGGAGCAGGAGACCTTCCTGGCAGCTTGGCCTTTGCACCAAGACTCAGCAGATGATGAAGAACAAGGAATTTACCACCCAGATTCATTTTGCATCCTCCTACCTAGGAAGAGTTCATTATTCTGCTGGACTAACTTTTCAGCCTCCTCCTTTTCAAAACCTCTCTCTCCTGGGTGATGTCTCCCAGCACTGCTTGTTGCAGTTGGGGCATCTGCAGTTAATTAATGGAGTGTTTGCTCGCTTCTGAGAGGACAGGGAAGGTGAGAGGCTGGAGTTCACTGACTTTGCAGTCAGTGCCGGCTGCATCTGCTCTGCAGCTCCCACGCTGAGGGCAGCTCAAGGCTAAATCACCAATTAAATTCCACTTAATCCCTCTAATAATGCTAAGGAAAATAAAAAAGCAGATTCACCCTTGCACCATGCACCACACTGGGGGGATTTTACCTCGTCCTTCATGCTCTGAGGCTTCTATCACTGTTGGCCTCCCACATTGGCTGTCCAGATGCTGTATGAAAGCCAACCCCACCTCTGCTTGTGTTGTTTGGCTGGACCAGCCCTCTCAACTAAGAAATGAAGACACTGGAACAACCACTCTGCCTTGCTCATGGCTCAGGCTGAGCCCGGCAGCACAATGTGCCTCTCCTGCTCGGTGGGCAACGCCTTCTAGCAAGCACAGCCAATGACAGAGCATCTTTCCCTCTCCAGAAGAAGGAAAATAACACAGGAGCTCAGAATGGAGGGAAAAAGGGACACAAATCAGAACAAAATGAGCTGAGAGCTGGCATGTGCAGAGAGGCTGTACAGCACCTGCTTCCACCTGCAGCTGCAGACGCATGATTGCATGTGCAGCATTTGAATTTCCAGCATGGTGTGGTCTCACATAAAAGGATCTACTGAAAAGATGTAAATGGACCCTGAAACAGGTGGCCAACAGCCAAATCCAAACACCATAGACACCAGTGCCTATGCAGACAGTTAAAACCCCACGCATCCAAATACTTATGCTTTCTCCTGGCGTATAGGAAAGCTGGGGAGTGGTTCTTTAAAAGAGAGTGCAGGGGCAGGATGAGGGGGAACCGTTCAAGGGGACATTTAGATGAGATCTTAGGGAGAAATGTGTTGCTGTGGGGAGAGTGGGGATGCCCTGGCCCAGGTTACCCAGAGCAGTGGTGGCTGCCCCATCCCATGAGGTGTTGAAGGCCAGGCTGGATGGGGCTTGGAGCCCCCTGATCCAGTGGGAGGGGTCCCTGCCCATGGCAGCGGTGGAACAGGTTTGGCTTTGAGGTCCCTTCCAACCCAACCCATTCTATATTTCCATGATTCTTTGTACTGAGATGTGGTGATACAAGGAATAGTTCTTAACCTTTCAAGATCCCCTCTATAAAACCCAGAGCATCAGGTAAAATAGTTTTCTTCGTGTTACATCAACAGAGGCTGAATTTGTCTGTGTAAGTTGACAGTGGATTTATGCAAGACTCACACTGAGCAAAATATACTTTTTCTCCTACTGAAAAAATATTTGGGGAAAATACTTCCTGTGGGACATTCTGGAAGTTTAATAGATATGAACATCAACATAACTTTCACTTAGGTAATATTTATACACAAACATTTTAACAGATACCCCATTAATAACATCTCAAGCTGCTTTCTTGGAAAGAAATTTAAGTTTTATATGTGTGTGGAATGTTTCTCCCATACACATTGGAATTTCCATGAAACAGCCCATAAACTGCCCAGTGCACATCAAAGGCCATTAACTCACCCTGCAAAGAAGCTGCACCAGCTCGAGTCCTCCATCGCAAATCCACCCCGACCTGCACAAAACTGATGGAGCGTGGGAAAGCTTTGACCTTCCCAAGATGTTCTGGCAAGTCAGGCCCTGGTAGCTGGACCACTTGGAAAAAACCTCAGCTCTCATTTTGTCAGAGTGCTGTCTTTCCCCTGCAGAGAGCGGTAATCATATTTCTCATCTGAATTTCCCCTAAATAGGAGTTATTGCCCATAGGTTTGATTTGTGAGGCAATTAAGCAGGTTGGGATTCTCTCCTCATATTTTTCCCATTTTCAGGCTCCACTGCTGACTCCAGACGACGCAGCTTATTTGTTCTTGCAGATAAAGTCATTTATACTGCTAAAAAAATTATACTATCTGAGCACATGGATTCAAGAGCCCATCCGCTCTGACTGCATTTTCACAGATGCGTTTTTTTAAGGCCAGAAGGAAATATTATCATCACCATCCAGCCTGACCTCCAGCACAACACAGGACGTGGAAATACACCCTGTAATTTCTGTGCCGCGCCTGGTAATTTCTGCTTCAGCTGGAGATGTTAAGAAACATCCCTCCTCCCCTTCATTTTTTGCAGTAAAAATATGCCGTGTCACTAAGCAAGGTAATTCAACCATTTGGCTGTTGAAAGAGTTTGATTGACAGGTGTGAGTATATTTATATCAGATATATTACCTCAAACTTTCTTTGACACACATGGCGTTCTTCTGTGATTGATAAAGGTTCAGTGTAATTTTTTTCCCCCCTCCAGCAAGTTTATTACATTGCAATTACTAAGTTAGAGCTGGTCAGAAAGGAGTTGCATTTGTTTTGCAGGCTTGATGGCTCATTGTGCTGCTTGCGACTGAAAAAAATAGTCTTTGCTCATGAAATCAAGTTCAACATTTTTTATTTCTCCTGCTGGAACTTTCCAATCAATATGAAGTGAGAAATTTTATGCAGTAAGGATTTTTCTTCTGGTGTGACATTTTGATTTGTAATTGCCAACATCTGAACCTGTTTATTCTCACCTTTAAGAAAGGGAGCAAGGGGAAGAGATCAAGAAGAGGTGTTTCCTTCTCTCTCCGAGCAGGACACAGCGAGCCCAACCAATGTGCTTAGCAGGGTCGGGGTTTCTATCATAAGAGGCTGTTGTGCACTTTGCTTTAAGGTTTAAAAGCTGTAGTGACTTAAAAGTTGGCAGATGGCAATGTGTCAATACACAGGATTTGGAGCCCCAGGGGATGGAACTGGATGGGCTTTGAGATCCAAACCGTTCCATGATTCCATGACTCTACAATTGGAGTTTGGTCAGATTCTATTCTTTTCTGACACAATATTTAAATTATGCTGTAGCTGTAATTAGTTGAGTTAAAATGGGATTTATAAGGCATTTAAAAGGTCTTTTCCTGCCTGTTCACATGCGCCTACGCTTCTCAGGTGCTTGGAAAAAAATAACAACAATCGAGACAACTTAGTACGTGTGTACATTTAATGGAGCCAGCGCAGTCCCTCGAGCGGCGCTGCAGGGTCTGGATCTGTTGCATTTAAGCTGCGGAGCAACATGCAGTTAGGAAAAAAGATTCAGAGGAGCCAGTAAAACCAGTGCTATACACGGCATTTTATTGCTTGTACATGGATTTCAATTCACCTCACCCTGAAAAAGCTCTTGAGTCTGTATCAGAGGTGAACAAGAGAGCTTTTTAAATTAACAGCAGCTTTAAGACTGCAAGTCAATGAGAGAATATATGACACGCCAAGGCAGAAAAGATCACGATCAGAACACCGTACCCGCTCGCAGGAGGCTGTTAAGGCACCATCAGTGTCCCATTCTTGCAGATAAATTGCATGGTGTTGTCTGTCTCAGGTACTTTTCCACTTCTAGCTACTGTAAGCTTCCAAACATTTGGTCCCTGCTGTATTTATTTCAGCTCACTGGGCGTCTTATGAAGGTGCAAACACACAGCCAAGTGCACCAAGACTTGAGTCCACCTTGCTTTTAGCATGAACAGGTTTGGTGACTCTAAATATTTCCTCTGCTGTAGCGCGGCGCCCAGCATTGCCTCTTTAAAGAGTCGCCATCCCAAAACTAGAGGAGCCCAAGCATGGTCCAGCATCAGGCATGGCCAGTAGCCCTGTGTCACGTGCCAGGAAGGCACCTGAATGTGGCACAGTTGAGAGCCAATAGGCAACTGAGGTAAAGAGGTGAATCTTTGAGAAGATGATGGAGACCATCAGTCCTTGTGAAACATTTGCAACTTAAAAGGGGAAAACTGGTCCTCGGGTCAAGTAATTGCTAAAAAAAGTCCTTAAGATTGGATCCCAGTCCCAGACTGCCTCAAATCTATGTGAAATGCAAGTTTCTTGGAGCTCTTCATTTCAATTTTGAAATGTCCCTTTTGTGATCAAGGCTTTCAAATCACCTTCTGAGAAACCCACCTTCAGAATCTCTTCATGCTTCAGTTCTCCAACTTCAAACAGCGCTAACAGACTTCCCTTTGCATCCTCGGGTGGCACAAAGAGCCCCAAACTTCACAATAACAAGGTCCAGACAAAACTCTTGCCTCGGAGTTGGAAACCAAAGCCTTTTCAGACCAGAAACAGCGTCTCAGGCTGATTTGTGATATTTTTTTTCAAGTCTTTGGTCTTCATTGTTTTGGAGTAAACGGTGGCATTTTAACTGGTCCTGCAATGGCAATAGCAACAATGATGGGGCACTTTTAGATTTACTGGTTAAACATCATTCTAGCTGACACTGGCAATTTCGTGTGCGCTAAATTCTAAAAAAGCAACTAAAACGAGCTTCTAATTATGTACAGATCCTGCTTTGGTGTTGATTATAATTCCCAGACCTGCAGAGCAGGGTGTAATTATTATTTTCTTATATGTTGACAGGGGAATAAAATATTAGAAATTTTGAATACATTCCTGTTTACATGGCGCAGGCTGCCCAGAGAGGTGGTGGAGTCGTCATCCCTGGAGGTATTTAAAAGACAGGCAGATGAGTTTCTCAGGGGCGTCGTTTAGTAAGGGGACAGGTGCGGTTGGACTCAATGACCCCAGAGGTCTTTTCCAACCAGATGATTCTATGATTCTAAGATTCTATGAATATATCACCGATTATCAGAAAGGAAAGTAGTGCAACATTTCAGTGCCAAGAATGTGAGCCCACGGCCACGACTGGAGGGTACTGGCGTTCAAAATATGATGAATCTCATTTGAGATGATAATAAAGCTTCCAGGAGGCAACAGGTGAGACAGCACAACAGCGTGAATGGCCGTCTGTAGCGGGTACCGAGACCCAGCAAACGGTCGCTGTAAAAGAGAAATGAAACTGATGTTCAGAGAACTTGAAATGGACCCTGGAGAATCTGATTTACAGCTTATCAGAAAGACTGTAGAGAGGAATGGAAATAACAAAAGCGGCAACCCGGGGTTTCATTAAAAGTTTTTAGTTTCTTGCCAGAACTCTTTGATGTCTTGTTAAAAGCAGTCCGTGGCCTTGAGGATTTTTATGTGTCTAGAGGAAATAACGCAATGAGGAAAGTCAGGTTCATTCCATGAATATCTCTGCCTCGTTAAAACTCCTTCTGTTCTCGTCATCCTGCTCTCAGCAATGTCTATCTGAAGAACTTCTTAGAAATGAGGTCTCTATCTAGTAAATCAACTTTGGGCAACAACTTTGGTCACCAGACCATCCAGAACCTGCATGCGGAACCTCTGTCACATTAGCAGCACTAAATATTTTCTGATAAGGTTTCCTGGCTTCCTGATGAAATAATCCTCAGTCTGTCTGAAGTTCTAAACTGAAAAAAACAGGAAGAAATATCCAGCCCTGGTGGAGACCAACTGCAACACTTTCATTTTAACCATGTTTGGCACAAAATTGTGGATAGTCTTAACAGAAAAAACAGTTCTTCTTATCTCTGACCCTGAAAGAATAAAGTTATTTTCTCCTCCAGCCAAGTAAAATCACAAAATCCACGGATCTTTGCATTATTCAATGTTTTCCATCTTCAGACTGCAATCACTTATCTCTGCTATTTTAACAAGCATTAAAGAGCCCTCATCCACTGGAGTGGAAAGCTGAAATACGAAGCTATGCATGAAAGTAATTTATTGACCTAAAATATCTAGCAAGGTTACCAGGTTTAGATTTCGCTCATTTGTTCTTTTGCTTGCTACTTCAAAGAGAAAATTAAGACAAATTATTATTTGTAAAAACAGTAAACTAGGTCATTGTAAATGTCATAGAGGAAGCATTACAGCAAAATATCCACCATTAAGCTGCCAGGAGGAATTATTTAGGATAACTTCAGATTTAAGTGGAGTGGAGCATAGTTTGAAACAGGACTTCTGGGAATTCATTTGTACATTTTTAGCCCTTTTACTCAATGTCATCTGTAGGATTGGGGCCTTTTTTTTTTGCTTAATTATACAGATAGGGGAATTAATCTGCTGTGACTGGGCCAAATGAAAAGCATTTAGGTCTGAGTGGCCACCTTGGTAGTTAACAGAGAGAAGGAGGCAGCCCTGAAGGACAAGAGATGCCTTTCTTGGGAAGAGGATGTAGGATAGGGAAGATTAATTGTCCTCTGGGAGCATCTCACTCCTCAAGAACTACAAAGCAAGCCCAGAATAACTGCTTCACACTTACACATCTGCATCTAGATGAAATTAATCTTGTACTCAAGAAAAGAATGTGAGAGACAGGGCGAGGAAGATCAAAGCAGGAAGGCAGGAGCTCAATTGAAGCCTGCTTCAAAAATACCATTGACCAGGAGCTCATTCTTTAAATCGGAATGGGGAATATTTAGATGGGACATTAGGAAGGAATTGTTCATGATGAGGGTGGTGGTGAGACACTGGCCCAGGTTGCCCAGAGCAGTGGTGGCTGCCCCATCCCTGGAGGTGTTCCAGGCCAGGCTGGATGGGGCTTGGAGCCCCCTGATCCAGTGGGAGGTGTCCCTGCCCATGGCAAGGGGTGGCACTGGATGGGCTTGGAGGTCCCTTCCAACTCAGACCATTCTGTGATTCTGTGATCAGGGAAGCTCAGAAGCAAAACTCATCATGGTGCAAAGCACATGAAGATGAAGCTTGCTCGTTTCAGCCAGAAGGTAACAAAGGCTGCAGTTGGACCACACCAAGGATGGAAAGAGAGAGTCAGAATTAAATTGTTTTGGACACTGTAGAAATAGAAAAATAGATCTGCCCTTTGTGGATGTGTAGACTGAGGGACAGGGAGTTAAATGGACAGAGCTGACTCACAAGCAGAAAGCCTGCAGGGCAGATCTTTAGCACTCATGACATTTATTACTAACCACCAGGGCAAGTGATGATGACACTAATTGAAAACAAGACCCAGCTGTACTGGGGGAAGCTGTCACCCGTCACACCCAAGGGCACCCCGTGTCAGACTCAATGTGACTGTCGGGAGTCTCAAAGCAAGTGATCTCCCACAGGGCTTTCTTGGCAGTCACCGGAAGAAGGTGTCAAACCCAAAGAAGAACTTTTTGCAAGCAACAGCTTGTGAAGATCCCTCAATTTCATTATGTCCCACCAGCCTTGCTGCTCTAAGCTGTGCTTCCCTCCCAATAAATCCTCTTAATTCAGGAATCTTTTCTAATAACTCAAAACCTCCAATTGTAACTTCTGCTCATAAAAATAGAGACTTAACCTTCAAGTGCCTGCATTGTCTTAACAAAGTTCCAGTCATAAAAACCTCGAGCGCAACTTCAGTGTTGATGGATTGGAAGCCATAAATCTCGCTGTTATTAGAGCCACAGTTCTCCATGCTCATTGCAACAAGTACTCACCAGCCATAAATCCTTGTCTCCTTTTCTAAAAGAGCTCATTTTGAATGCTTCAGTGAGATCTGGATTATTCTTTAGCTATTTGGGTGCTTCTTAAAAAAGATGTTAGAGAGAGTCGCAGAGAGAAAATGAGTCTCCCGATGAAGCTTGCAAAGGGGTCCCAATATTAACACTAACCCCATTCCTGAAGCTGCAAGGGAAGCAGGTGAGGAATTTTCTTCCTGAAGGCATTTCCCTTGCTCTCTAAACACCAATTGAACAGAACTGAAGAGCAGACACTTGGAGGTTCAGTGCTTAGTTTCAGATTAAGGCAGACAGAAAGAATCAAACAAACAAATGATTTTGATCAGATGTAGAGAGGTATTTCAACGTAGAGTGATTGTTGTGAGGTTGTCTTTAGATCAGGGTACCAATATATTCCTGAAGTCATTTCAAAACCCCAAAGCATTCTGTGAAAAAAACCAAACAGTCTTTAAAGCAGAATTTCCTTATCTTTTGTAGACAATACCAGAATGATCACAGAATCATAGAATCACAGAATGCTTTGGGTTAGAAGGGACCTCAAAGCCCATCCAGTTCCAACCCCTCCCCCCCCCCCCCCCCTGCTGTGGGCAGGGACACCTTCCACTGCATCAGGGGGCTCCAAGCCCCATCCAACCTGGCCTGGAACACCTCCAGGGATGGGGCAGCCACCACTGCTCTGGGCACCCTGGGCCAGGGCCTCCCCACCCTCATAGGAAAACATTTCTTCCTAAGATCTCATCTCAATCTCCTCTCTTTCAGTTCGAAACTGTTCCACCTCATCCTGTCCCTGCACTCCCTGATAAGAAGCCCCTTAGGACAAGATATTTTTCCAGTAGCAGTATCAAAAGTGTTAATTCTGTTTATGAATTGAGAAATGCATTGATCAGGTTTGAATTCTGGCTTGTTACACTGAGTTAAAAAAAAACAAACCTCTTTAAAGCTTTACAGAGCTTGAGTAGTTTGCTTCCAACTCTGAGTCCTTGAAGAGACAAAACACATTCATAGAATCGTCCAGTTGGAAAAGTCCTCTTAGACCATCAAGTCCAGCCATCCCTGTCTCCCCACTAAACCCTATCCCTAAGGAACTCATCCACCTGTCTTTTAAACACCTCCAGGGATGGCGACTCCACCCCCTCCCTGGGCAGCTGTGCCAATCCCTGACCACCCTTTCAGGGAAGAAATTCTTCCCAATGTCCAGTCTAAACCTCCCCTGGTGCAACTTGTGGCCATTTCCTTTTGTCCTATCACCAGAGCTCTGAGAAAAGCTGTGTGAATAAACCCTTCAAAACAGACAACAGAGATGGAAGGAATTAGCAGCAATCACACTGGCAGCGCATGTTCATGTGTCCTCCTTAAAGATCTCAATCAGTTCTTAACAAAACCCAGGAGCACTCTGCCTGGATTAATGGTAATGGAAGACCTCCATCACCTGTGGAGGTGCTTTGAATGAATGAACAGTTGTGAAAAGGTACCTGCTCACACCTGTGCAAGGTTGTTTTGGTAGATTCACACACTATTCACTCTGAAACATCAGAAAACCCCATGTAGAAGCATAGGCTCAACCTTACCAAGAGGAAAATTCTCATTTGAAAGGTGATTCATTGGGTAAAACCAGGGAAAGAAAAGAGACTCAGTGTCCTCTGCTTCCCAAGGATTCTTCTTTACTTTGAAGGAGAAAGAATCCAGACCTAGGTCAGGGCAAGCACATGGACATCTCAGCTTGGGAATTTCTGTTGCACTGTTCACACGTTGCTTTGTTAAATGGCAATCGAGAGCCTTTGCCGGTTCCTGGATGTCTTTGGGTCCATGTCAAGTAATTCTGGGGTCTCAACTCTGGTGGACATGTGTCCATAGCGCAGATCCTGCATGGTGATCTCTAAGATCATCAGTAAGAAGCTCACTGGAGACGCCAAGAGCAAAGTCATGCTTTGTCCCGGCAGGTCAGGGTCGGTGCGTGCCAATAAAGTCAGGAGAAGCACAGCAGCCAGGAAGCCACCTGACCTCCACCACAAGGACACAATTAGAGGGAAGGGAAACCACCCACCCAGAAAATGTCAAGTGTAATTTGTTTGGAAACATTCTTGTCTCTAAGCTCAAAGCTCTTTCAGACAAACACACGCACACCCCCAGAACAGCCATTACAAGGATTTTCCTCCTACTCAGCAGGAAAAGGCACCGGGGATAATTTAATGGTTTTTTAGTTGCATATTGATGGCAGGGGATGACGCCAAAGCCCAAAGCTTGGCAAGGATGCAGAGATCACATTATAGTTTCTATTCCACTTGTGAGACCAGAGTGTGAAAACTTCTTAGTGTAGCATTAAAAAGGGATTCTTTTTCCCCTCAGTGAAAACCTGTTGACCAAAACAACATCTTCAGCTGATGCATTCCTTTTGGTTTCTTCAGAGAGAGGAGAGCGATGCATATGCAAGCTCCTGGTGCAAGAGACACGGCAAACCAAACGATGCCCTCAATGAGCAGTTGGCAGCTCGGCCCTTGCCCTTCTGCACTAAGCATGGCCAGTAGATCACTTTCTTGTTCTCAGGACTCTGGGCCACAGGGCAAAGAGACAGTGAGGGTATGGCCTCACAGTGAGCAACAGTCGTGTCCCCAGAACACAAGACTGTTGAATAACTATTGGCTTCTCTTGCTTGTTTCCTGGTACTTGAACTTTGAGGTCGTTCTTGGGTCTCAGTTTCAAGATTCCCCTAGCAACCAAGTCAGTGGAAAACTCACTGCTAGGGGAAAAAAACCCAACATTTCTCACTGATTCACAAAAGCCTTCAGAAAATCACCAATTATCACAAGGCAATAAAAGCATGAGGGCCAGCAAGGGTTGGATTGCTGTAGGATATCGCCCAGAACGCAGCACGGGGGACTATTTTCAATGACCACGATTTTTCCCTTGCATCAAAAACAAGGCTTTCACCTAAGCCAAATCAGATTGACACCCAGGACTCAAATTAAGCCTTTATGAATTGAAAAACACAGATTACCAAGCAGGTGGTAACAGAGGAAGGAAATTCTCTGTTGATAGCATATGTGGAACTGCCTGCGACCCCAGCCATATCAAGAAGGAAGCAGATTTTCTCTCCAGATGGCAAGCTTTACTTATTCTAATTACAGATACATCCCCAAACACCTGAACAGTCTCCACATACACACTGAGACATCACTTTACAGGCTGGTGATTTGGAGTAAAATTTATTTTTTTATTTAGCAGTTTTTAAAGATCAAACTTTCGGCTCTCTTTGCTGCCTGCTGTCTTTCTCCAAACAGCCGTTTGCAGTCAGCATGTTGTAAGGGGCTCCTTGGCCACGGCGTACGGCGTCTCTGGAATAGAAACTTTCAGAAAGAGGGAGATAAACTTTAAAATGAATCCTGGGATTAATTAGGACGGAGGTAGAAGTACAGAGTTCCAAACTGCCTCCCTCCCTAATTAAACACTGCTCACTTCACAGCCTCACGATCCTGAAGCAGTAAAGCTAGGACTAGGTGTGCAGCAGTCGATACATCCCCATTGACTTTGCAAAGTCAATTTTTGTCTCTTCTACCCAACTTCACGTACTCAGAAACCACTGATGAAACTCCCAATAACTTCCATGCACTTTGGGTCAGGCCAATAAAAATGAGCCATACTTATTTTTACAGTGTTTGGCTGGTCATTAGGAGATTTCCCCCCCGCCTCCCCCTCTTCAAAGTCCATTGAGGAAAATTCAAGGTTTTTTTCAGTGCTGGGCTGTTTAAAGGAACATGTTTCATTTTAATTTCTGCCATTGACTGACAGGATGAGCAAATATAAAGCCTTTTTTCCTCTGTCAAATAACCGCTTTATTTAATTCACAGGATAACCCCAAGGTTCGCTGAAAAAAAAGGAGTGATCATCTCAACCTGCCTGGTGTCTGACAGAGATGCAAGGAGAAGAGGGAAATGCCTTCCTTGTTTGAAAGGATGCTTAAGATGTCACAGTAAAGGTTTTTTCCCCCTTTTTATGGAGTGGCAATTAAACTTTGAAGTCTTAAAAAGTGCTGTGAACCCACGTTTTAGCACAGGCTGCACTTCAACCCGGTCACCCCAAACGTTTTCCAGGACATGGTGCCCCTGGCTGTGATTTTGAACTGTGTGAGTTCTAAGTTTTTTGTCAGTTAGTGGCTGTGAGTTTAAACTGAAGTGATTTCTTTTTAATCAGGGTAATGATGGTTTTATTACATCTCTAAAGGTGCTTTCTGATGCATTTTCCAGAGCTGGAGAGACGTGAAATTCATCAGTCACTCTTCCCAACCACTCTGACAGCTTTGAAGATGACAGACACAAAAAGCCAACACCCAAATTATATCTAAATAAGATAAAACCCAAGGATTTTTGTTAGAAACCAATGCACCCACATCCCCCTCTTCATGTTTAATGCCAGGCATTACTTTATAGTGACTTGAAATCCGGCAGCAGTTTTATTGACTGAGCATATGCCAGAAAAACACTTCGCAAACATCAATGGGCTTGAAAGAGAAGATGAAAAATTCACCTAGGGAAAGAGACAAATAAGCTTAACTCATTTCTTCTCCCAGAGTTAACAAATGTTTAAAGGATTTTATTCACCACTGCCAGTGTTAAATCTGTGCAATGTGCTGTAATGTAAATGTACCTTCCTTGTAAAACTGTCTTACAATAATGGGACCCGTCCGGGAGTTTAATGAAACACTTGGTCAGAAAGTGGTCAAGTGCAGAACTCAAAATTACTTCTGTGCATGAAGTGGTTACAGCGAAAACAAACTGAGGATGTAGGAACTGCTGAAATAGAATATATGCAACATTCAACTTTCCTTTTAAATCAAAATGTTTCATTTCAGACTTAAAAAGGCTGATCTATGAAACGTTTTCTAAATAAACTGTAATTTCAAACTCAGATCGAGGTGCCCTCAGTGTCAAGGTATATGAACCAAATCATTCCTCTTCATTTCTAGTTGAAAGTGAAAGCTTCACAGTGATTTAAGCAAAAGGTTTCATTGTGGATGAAGGGAAATCTAATTTCATGAAGAATGTTGATTTTCATGTTTTCTTGTCTGCTCTGAATGGGAAAAAACATTTAGTCCCTCCAGTAAAAATTAAAGAGACGTTATTCCTACGTCTGGCAAGGATCTTGGGTGCAAATAATTTATATTCTATAATCAGACACGTAGGGTCAATGGATTTTACATTTTTGGGGCAATTCCGCTTTATGTGTCCAGTCCTGGTCACCCAGTCTAGAGTTTGACTACAATAAATTTTTCAGACTACGGCTCTTGAGCTTCAGTAAGGCAGAAAACTGAATTATTAGAGTCGAGTACAGTGCAGTTCATTAACCATCCCTGCCCTGCTATGGCCTTCACGACGTTAAAGAGTGACAGCAAAAATGGTTTGGCCTCAAGACAAATTTAAAGAGATTTAAAGAGTGTTGCTGATTTCAGGGCTGATGACATTTTCCACTTGCACCTGGAAGGATGGTCTGGCCTGAAAAGCAGTAGCTCTGACCCCTAAACAGCAGATGCATAAGATCATATGATTGTAGAATAAATATGAATTTTCCACACCGTCTCCAGCTGTGTTTCTCTACAGGCGAGTTATTTACTATCTCCGAGCTTCAGCTGAAGCATTTCTAGGAAGCTGGGAATTATCTAACCTTGACAAATGCTGCTTATTTCTGATCCTGGCACATATCTGTTCTTCAGAAAACTGAAAACCCAATAGTATCCATACCTTTCTTTAATTTTCTTTAATTTTCAGAAAGTCCCCTTGTTACAGTATCACAGTATCACAGTATCATAAGGTTGGAAAAGACCTCTGAGATCATTGAGTCCAACCTATGACCCAACACCAACACCTACTCCTACTTGTCAACTACACCATGGCACTAAGAGCCTCATCCAATGTCTCCTTAAACACCTCCAGGGACGGTGACTCCACCACCTCCCCAGGCAGCGCATTCCAATGGCCAATCACCCTCTCAGTGAAGAACTTCTTCCTAATGTCAAGCCTAAACCTCCCCTGGCGAAGCTTGAGACCGTGTCCTCTTGTTCTGTCACCGGTCACCTGAGAGAAGAGACCAACCCCTGCCTGACTACAGCCTCCTTTCAGGCAGTTGTAGAGAGCAATAAGGTCTCCCCTGAGCCTCCTCTTCTCCAGGCTGAACAACCCCAGCTCCCTCAGTCGCTCCTCACAGGGCTTGTGCTCCGGCCCCTTCCCCATCCTCCTCGCTCTCCTCTGGACGCACTCCAGCATCTCCACATCTTTCTCACACTGAGGTCCCAGAACTGGACACAGCACTCGAGGTGCGGCCTGACTACCTGTTCTTATAGTCCAATCAAGGCAGAGCAGAAGCCCCTGTTTCCTGAGGTTGCAGCACATACTTGCAGACCCATAAAGGAGCTATACTCACATTTAACAACTCTATAGAAGCTTTAAAGTGTTGGTTAGTTAATAGAGGTTTCAAGGCACCCAGGATAATGGTTTGTTATTTTTGAGTTCCATGGAACTAATGAAGGTGCAAAGACTTATAAAAGCGCAAGGGTATCCCTCGGTAACCTCATCTCTTAATCTGAGGAGAAACCTAGGATGGAATGACTCCTGACAATCTTCAGATTATTGCTTTGGTCAAGGAGAGCCAAATATTTCCACCGCTCCTATCAAGAACAATAGTTTTGCCACAAGAAAAAAATATATTTTTGCCTAATCAAGGTTTTCTTAGAAAGCTTCTCGGTTTGGAGAACAGAGGGAAAGGAACTACAGACAACTGTAGTTTGTAGCTTCGAGTTTCCTAAAATGGGAATGTTCTTGTTTGCGTCAAAAGGCAGGGAAAAAAATCACCCCTGAAACAACGTACTTCTAGAGCGTTTTCATGGTGCTCATACTTAGCATAGAATCACAGAATGCCCGGAGTTGGAAGGAAGCCAAAAATATCCTTCAGTCCAACTCCTGTCCCTGCACAGGACACCCCAACAATCACACTGTGGGGCTGAGGGTGGTGTCCAAATGCTGTTTGAATATTGTCAGGCTGTGATTGCTTCCCTGGGAGCTGTTCCAGTGCTCCACCACCTTCTGGGTGAAGAACCTTTCCTCATGTCCAACCTAACCCTCCCCTGGCATCTTCCTGCCATTCCCTGGGGTCCTGTCCTTGGTCACCAGAGAGAAGAGCTCAGCGCCTGCTCCTCCTCCTCCCCGTGTAAGGAAGCTGCAGAGAGCAATGAGATCCCCCCTCAGTCTCCTCCAGATTGAACAGACCCAGTGCCTTCAGCCTCTCCTCCCCCACTTCCCCTCTCAGCCCTTCCCCAGCTCCGTGCCCTCCTCTGGACGCTCTCCAGTAGCTTCAGATCCTTTTTATCTTGTGGTGCTCAAACTGCCCCCAGTGCTCGAGGTGGGGCTGCACCAATGCCAGGCAGAGGGACAATCCCCTCCCTCTCCCGGCTGGCGATGCGGTGCTGGATGCCCCCCAGGACACGGTTGCCCTCTTGGCTGCCAGGGCACTGCTGCCTCGTGTCCAACTTGCCATGGCCCAGCACCCCCAGGTCCCTTGGGGCAGGGCTGCTCTCCAGCCTCGCTCCCCAGGCTGTGGATCCAGGGTTGCCGTGTGCCAGGGGCAAAACCCTGCTCTTGCCCTTGTTAAACCCCACGTGGTTGGTGATTGCCCAGCTTTCCCATCTGCCCAAACCCCTCTGCAGGGCCTCTCTGCCCTCAGGAGTGTCAACACCTCCCCCTATGTTTGTGTCATCAGCAAATTTGGTTGTTACACCTGCAAGTCCTGCATCCAGGTCAGATATGAAGATGTTGAAGAGCCCTGGCCCGATGGTGGGTCCCTGCAGAGCCCTGCTAGTGACAGGTCACCAGCTCAATGTAACCTCACTTACTGTGACCCTTACTGCGTCAGTTGGGTACTATAATTGTTAACCCTGCAATGACAGGATTGCTGAAACTTCTTCCGATGCCTGTTGCCAAAGCCAGCTTGAACAAATTGTGTGTGGAGGGTTTAGCACCAATGGGCAAAGATGCAAAAGCAATTGTCTCTCAATACTATCTGGATCTACCTCACTCAGCAGGCAAATTTTAAGACCCAGCTCCTCCGTGCACCATCCTCATGTCCGCTCCTCTCCAGTGATGGAGCTCCCTGGGTGTTTTTGGAGGTCAGCTCCTCTCCCTGCAGCTGAGGTTGGTGGAAAACACTGAGCTTCCCTTTCTGTAATTACCAGCTCTCAGCCTGGCTGAGCAAACGCTTTGATTCCCGTTCCTGGATGTGCTATGCATCAAATTCTGGTCATCGCGATTTAAAGTGCCTGGAGCTGGAGATGAAAGGAGAGTGTGCTCTGACAAAGGGACGGTGAGCCCTGGAAATGTTGTGGTCCTGCTCGTTGAGGTCCGGGGCTGGGTCTCAGTGCAGGAAAGCGTGGAGGTGAAAAAACACCTGCAGAGTAATGAGAGTGGAAGACAGTGAAACTCAAACTAGATGTGACCGTGGCACCTGCTTCCCAAATGCAACATCAGAGGTACAGGGAATGCCCCTGGAGACCTTTCTAAAATAGTGGCAACACATTCATCCAGTACATAATCAGCCTGAGCTCTCAGTGACACAGGATTTGAAGGGGTCAAAATTGTCTCAGGAGGGGATTAGACAGGCTCAGATGAGCAACAGTTCAGTGACAGCTCCAGCAAACCTGTTTTAGCTAGAGGGCACTGGGAAGTCACAGGCCAGTGGATGAGTCTATTCCCACCTACTCGTGTTCTATCCCAAAAACTCATGGCTTGCAAGTGTGTGGGTGCTGCCCATGCTGGTGGCCTGACAAAACCAGGAAGGATCCAGGTAACTACGGGTGAAGACATGCACAGGAACGAAGGGGTCAAAGCACAAAGGGGAGGACTAACAATTATCATTAACAACTGATCTAGATACGGTTGTTCTCGATGATCTCAGAGGTCTCTTCCAACCTTATGATTCTATGATTCTATACCACCTAAACCTACACGGATGTCCTTGTGTCCTCAGGGGCAGGTGAGCAGTGGTTCTCCATGAGGATGGAGCAGATCTTTGGGAGCTGATAACCTTGGAAACTGTCCTCTAGACCCAGCAGCTCTAAGATGCTTCTTGGTCCTAACCCACCACCCAGTTCAGACAATGAGCAGAGGAGGCAGGCGCTGGTTCACTACGCAGACTGAGCTTGCTTCTGCTCACAAAGTGGCAGATGGACATCACACAAGGCACAACATCACTTGGAGCAGGTTGCATGGAGGAAACCCCTTCAGCTCTACCCACCCCCTCCGCTGTCAATGTACAGGGGAACTCCCAGCTCACTCGCTACAGTTACAATGGATTAAACTGGTGCTGAAATGTGCAGATGATCTGGAGATGGAGCATCATTTAACCCAACCTGGGCTGCGTGCTGGAATCTCATGCAGATGGGCTCTGTTTCACCAGGCACAGCAGAGCATTTGGGGGTAATTTTCTTCTAGGAAGGGAATTGGGCAGTGAAAAGCATCTCAAACTGTGAAAGAAAAGTGCAACAATTTGAATGCAGTTGAAAAAAAACACTAAGAGAAAAGCAACTTCCCCTCCCAGCTCAGTGGTGGGACAAAGGGTTTTGCATCACTTTCAGCATTTAACTTCTTGGCAGCTGTTTGGACTGCATAAAAAACCAGCCTTCCCCCATATGATTAAAGGACCCTTTCCTGGGGTTTCCATGGAAACCCAGCTGCTTTTAAAAATATCTGCTCCTTTCTCCAGTTGGAGAGACTCAAACAGCTAATTTCCTCCTGCCCAGTTCTCCCCTTTGGATGGCCTGCTTGCTCATTGACCCACCAGATCAAGGCCTCCCCCTCGCTCCAGCTTGGCACTTGCTTTGCTGCAGGT
The DNA here is from genome assembly GCA_033558235.1 of Neomorphus geoffroyi. Lineage (NCBI taxonomy): Eukaryota > Metazoa > Chordata > Aves > Cuculiformes > Neomorphidae > Neomorphus > Neomorphus geoffroyi. The sequence continues at coordinate 3,148,615 of JAUMJM010000037.1, forward strand.
TAAAACAGCAGCTAAATTCAAGAAGCCATCACTGGGCACAAGCACTGGAAACCTGGACCATGAAGAACCCGCAGCTCCTAGGAGGCAAAAACCAGGAGCCGCTTCCACAGTTCTCTAGTTTTTAGTGAGCTCATGGGCTTAACATCCTTCATCCTGGCTGGTCCTACACCCACGTGGCAGCTCGGCTTTATTTACTGCAAAGTCGAGTCGCAGGGCAAAGCCTGAAGGACTTTGGGGTCTGGTCCAAGTGCATTTTAAAACCTCTTTTGCATGGAAGCCTGCTGGAAAATCCCCTGCTGTGTCCATTCCTGGTGCTCTGGAGTTGGATGAAGACTGGACAGGCAGCGTCCCTGCCTCTCCTGGGCCATGCCCAGCATCTGACCCTACTGAATTCGTCATCCAGAAGGAAACCACCCCCCAAAGCCCGCTGGCTTCCCGACACTCATTCCTTCTGACAGGCATCGCTGCCTGCCCGTGTTTGCCATAACAACCGTTTCCAGGCAGTTGTGCATCCTGGAAGCACAAATCCCAGCACTTTAAATCAGTCTAAACAGTTTCACAGACAAAACATCTTGTCAGCATCTACACAGTCTCTCCTGATTGAACCAGTGATGGATGTGACGCATCAAAAACACAGCGCTGCTACTTTTTATCTGCCTGCTAAAGCTCTCTCGGAGGGGCCAAGGGAGCAGCTTAGGGAACTGTGGGGCAGAGGACCCTTGCTTTGCTGCCTTACAAAGCCCATTCAGAAGACGTTCTCTGATTATTAGCTTGCTTTAAAGCACAAATTGTTACTTATCTTCTCATACAGCCCTCACAGTTACTCTAAATAGCACCACAGGTGATTTAGGGAGGGCTGCAGCGCTTGGCAGAGGTTGGGGGTAGTGGGGTTTGTAGGCGTTTGCATTATATTTTGCCAAACATTTTCTCTGCCTGGCTCTCAGAATTCCTGGGACAGTGCGAAAAGAGGGACAACAAGATCTCTAGGTCTGAACATCGGGTTCTGCATCATCTAAAGGTTAGCACATCTGGAGCCAGAAGCGTTTCAACGATGATTTTGCTAGAAGAACTGATCTCAGTGCTGTGGAAACTCGGTGGAGATGCTTGCAGGGAGGGGAGAAGTGAGCAGCTCTCAAGCAACAGCTTGAGGACCTGCAGAGTATTCTGTAAGGGGTTCATGGGCAAGCAACACGCTAGCCCTAGCCTACCATCCTGCTATTAGCCCAGTATCCTCACATATTTACAGGTGTGTGTACACGTGTGTCTGCATTTACCTGGGTAGGCACCGAGCTCACTGCCCCTCCAAACGCCCTGCTCTGACTGAGCTGGCCAGTTTATCCACAAATAATGAGATTTTGCTTTAAAATAAGGAGATTTGAATGAAAGAATGTGAATACCTTTCATTTACTGGCTGGCTTTTCAGCTTTTTCAGTCACACTTGCAACCTTTCCTGTGCAACTCGGAGCCCCAAGCCGTGCTTTGTAATGACATCGATGAGCAAGTTCACATTTCATCAGGAGAGCTGAAGCTTTAAGGAAAACATTAAGTTTTGTAAGAGTCATAATAAAACCACTAGAGCTGGCAACCATGTAATCCAAAGTGTACATTTCCAGCCCTTTTCCCTGGCAAAGACAGCTGTCAAGCTGATAACTCACTGCCAAAGCTGAAGTTTGTCCAGATTATTTAGCAAACACACACAAGCACTTCAGGAGAGAATCCACAAACAAGTCACTAATCCAAAAAAGCTGAATTCAAAAAGATAACTGCAAGTTTGCTACTCCTGGCGTGCTTAGAGCATGAAGATAGGAGTAATTCTGGTGGTAGGATTAAACACAATTTGTGCTTTCAGTCGTGTGATAGAAAGCGTATCAGGTCTGCGAGAAAATCAGCGTGACTGAGGGGTTTTTCCATTTTAATAGCATGGGACTTTCAGCTAATTTTTCACCCTGACTTTTTCAGCACAGGGCAGCCTTTCTGCCAACCCCTTGTAGCCCAGGCACATTGCCTGTACCCAAATGGGGAGAAAAAAGGCTATTTGCATAATAGGACGAGACGCTGTTGTAAATAACTTCTGATGAGCTGAATCACAGGGGAGCCCAAAGAGTGGGGCTGAAGCATAGCACCTGTTGCAAGGCCCATTATATATTGCTTTAGTGTGTCATTAATATGCACCTCCCCAAGGCATTCCCGTATTTTCTCATGAAAGATTAAAGAGAAGGCAATTTCTACCAACTACACAATTTCTCCAGATTGCTCGCTCACATTTTCCTGAAGGGGAAAGAGAAGACTGCCTCTGCTCTCTCCAGACATTCCAGGGATAAGGTTTATTCCCCAGCATTCCCATGCCTCTGCCACTTCAGAGCCCCCCACCCAGCAAGGTCAGGATGGAAAATTCCCCCCCAGCCTGGTAACGGAACACTGAGTCTTCCTGTCACAGCTCTCACCTCTTGGTGAGGCAAATCAAGGCTTCTTATTGGGAGGAATAAAAGTAGGAAACTCTTTTCTTTTTTGCTGTTAACCTGTTAAAAGTTGCTTCATGGACTACGTGAAATGATCCTTGAGGAGAGGGACCCCAGAACCTCTGGGTGTGGTCAGCTCTGGGTGCGAGCATAGAATGATAGAAAGCTTTGGGTTGGAAGGGACCTCCAAGCCCATCCAGTGCCACCCCCTGCCATGGGCAGGGACACCTCCCACTGCATCAGGGGGCTCCAAGCCCCATCCAACCTGGCCTTGAACACCTCCAGGGATGGGGCAGCCACCACTGCTCTGGGCACCCTGGGACAGGGCCTCCCCACCCTCATTGTAAAGAATTTCTTCCTGATGTCTAATCTAAATCTTCCCCCTCCCAGTTTAAAGGTGTTTCCCCTCATCCTGTCACTCCAGGCTCTTGGAAAAAGCCCCTCCCCAGCTTTCCTGGAGCCCCTTTCAGCACTGGGAGCCGCTCTAAGGTCTCCCCAGAGCCTTCTCTTCTCCAGGCTGAACAACCCCAACTCTCTCAGCCTCCTCACAGCACCCTTGGGGCCAAGTCTCCTTCCTGCACAGGTGGCTCTGTCTGCAAGCACAGGGATGTTGCCTGACCACTCCATGGTGGTTTATTTCCTAACTTCTGTCAACATCCTTCCTGCCCCAATGGGCAAAGCAATGGGAGGGGAAGGGTAAAAACCAGCACTCCTGGTGCCTCTGTCTCCTTCCCCTGCCAAGTGTAAAACAAACTCGTAAGAAGTGAGAAGGACTCGATGAAGGGGAGTAAAATACAGCACAAGTCTTTGACAACAAGTTTTTTCCCGTTTACACAACTGTCAAGTCATCAAAACCAAGGTTTTTTACATCATAAGGAGAATACCTGGTTCACAAGGGCGGAGTTCTTTCATATTGAAGGAAACAATTCTTTTCAAGCTCTATAAACAAAAAATTATTGTTTTTTCCTTTTGAATCCGAGTAATTTTTTATTTATCCTAAGTGCGTGTTTATATCAAAGATGTCATGATGGTACCTACAGTCCCACTCCAGCCAACTCCAGCCCTCTCAAACCATACCCCAAGACTGGTCGCCCCTGCAGCACCATGCTCAGGATCAGTCTTTTCTGCTGCAGTGCTTGGTAGACACAAAGTCCCCAGATCAGGAGGGGTTTGCACATGATTTTTCTTTCTGCAATAAGCTCTGAGCAGGAGGTGCTTCTGCTTCAGCTGCAGGAGCCCTGCTTGGTTCAGTTGCAGCCCAAGGAGGAAAGCTCGCATCTTCATTGAGTGCCATCCCCTAAGGATCCAGACAGAAAATCAATAGGAGTGCAGAGATTTACTGGCTCTGAAGTGCTAAGGAGATGGGAGCCCATCATGCATGACTAGATACGTGGATTATCTGCCGATTTTTAGCAAAGGGATTCCCTCAGCAGCTACCTCTGGCTCCTCTATCTCTCATCTGTCCTTCTCTGCTATCACCTTTCTAAGGTCAATATCAGGTTTAGTTTCCCTTTTCACACATTCCTGAGCTCTTGGAGCTTGTACAAAGATCCACTTGTATTTTTAGAGAGTGCAAGGGAACACAGAGTAGGGGTGAGTGTTCCTGAAAAGGTCTTGTTTTGGTTGCCCTCCTGGGATGCCACCTCTTACCGCAAATCTCGCACCCATGCCAAAATTCAACAGTAAATACAAACTGAACCTGTCTATTCTAAACTGTCCAGGATTCTTGCACCTGGTTAACTGGGCTGATCTACCAAGTTTCCCTGAACTCCTGTTCAAGCTGCTTTGCAGAGTTAGTGTTTAGAATTTCCCTGAATCAAGATGACACGGTTGCCTCATGGGCTGCGATTTATGGCTATGATAAAGTGAAGATTTCCCTTGCAGGACAGGTTTTTCTGGTGACCAAAGCAATGGCAATGGTTGACAGCAGCATGGGGCTCCACAGCTGATTGATGCAATAGTCCTGTCCTTCCTGAATGGAAGCTATTAGTGTATGTGCATGTTCATTTGCACATGTAAACACTGTCTCTTCATGGGCTCTACAATCAGTTGGGTGCAGCAACCACGCGAAGTGAACAGGTTATTGGCAAGATGCCTTGAACAATAGAATCCACACTTAGAAATACTGCAATCAGCTTCTCCAGAGCTTGTCATGCTTCCAAGCAGACAAATCAGCAAGGTCTTGCAAATGATCTGCAAAAAAGGAGAAGTGTCCACTGGCACAGAGTTGCTCATTATGTTTCTTAGAATCACAGAATCAGAGAATCCTAAGGTTGGAAGAGACCTCTGAGATCACCGAGTCCAACCGTGCCTGTCTCCCATTTAAACCCAGTCCCTAAGCAACTCATCCACCCGTCTTTTAAACACCTCCAGGGATGGCGACCCCACCACCTCCCCGGGCAGCTGTGCCAACCCCTGACCACCCTTTCAGTGAAGAAATTCTTCCTAATGTCCAGTCTAAACCTCCCCTGCTGCAACTTGTGGCCATTTCCTCTCATCCTGTCGCTGTCATTTGAAAGAAGAGCCCAGCACCCACCCCGTCACAGCCTCCTTTCAGGCAGCTGTAGACACAACTTCTTACCCTTATCTCATCCTGAGAGAGTCCCTGGATCTACACAATCTTTAGAGAAAAAGGAATAGTAAATTCTCTGAATAGACAAAGAAGGAAATATAAAAATCACGGATCTTCACAGCTAACAAAAACATTATTTCAATTGTCTTTAAGCTTAATAAATTCCTTCTCTTCGTGTGCTGGGGATACTGGAAAGAATATGGCATCGGGTCATTACACAGAGCAACCCACGCAAGCCTCCCAGCTGGGCTCCCCCCTTGGCTCTATCATGGACTTGCAGTAGAAGTCTTGCAGGTGGAAAGGGACTTGGGAGTGCTGGTGGACAGGAAACTCAACATGAGCCAGCAGTGTGCCCAAGTGGCCAAGAAGGCCAGTGGTACCCTGGCCTGCATCAGGAATAGTGTGGCCAGCAGGACTAGGGAGGTCATCATCCCCTTCTACTCGGCACTGGTCAGGCCGCACCTCGAGTGCTGTGTCCAGTTCTGGGACCTCAGTGTGAGAAAGATGTTGATATGCTGGAGTGCGTCCAGAGGAGAGCGACGAGGATGGGGAAGGGGCTGGAGCACAAGCCCTGTGAGGAGCGACTGAGGGAGCTGGGGTTGTTCAGCCTGGAGAAGAGGAGGCTCAGGGGAGACCTTGTTGCTCTCTACAACTGCCTAAAAGGAGGTTGTAGTGAGGCAGGGGTTGGTCTCTTCTCTCAGGTGACCGGTGACAGAACAAGAGGACACGGTCTCAAGCTTCGCCAGGGGAGGTTTAGGCTTGACATTAGGAAGAAGTTCTTTACTGAGAGGGCGATTGGCCATTGGAATGCGCTGCCTGGGGAGGTGGTGGAGTCACCGTCCCTGGAGGTGTTTAAGGAGAGATTGGATGAGGCTCTTAGTGCCAGGGTGTAGTTGACAAGTAGGAGTAGGTGTTGGTGTTGGGTCATAGGTTGGACTCAATGATCTCAGAGGTCTTTTCCAACCTTATGATACTGTGATACTGTGATACTGTGATAGAGTCTTGCAGGTTGTCCCAACTTCCCTTGTCTCCAGCCTCCTTCTGCAGCACCTGGTTGGTAGCAGTTATTAAATCCCCATCTTCTTGCTTTCCCTACTTAGTCTGCAAGGCATTGGGCAAGAGGCTGCTGTGGTCCATATTCAATACAGCTGCGTTCTGCCCTTCAACAGGGCTTCCAAACATTTTAATGCAGATATCACGGAATCTGTAATTAGATCTGCAATCATTCCTAAAAGTGGCTTGGAAAGGCTATTTTGTGTTTCATTGCAATGCTAAGCAAAGGACTAAAAGCAATGGGTATTGTAGATAGAAAAGCACTTCACTGCCAGTCAGAGGTGAGAAAGAAGAGGAAAACACTGAATTCTGCCTGGATTTCTTCTGCTGTCCATGTACGGTTAAATATGAGTATGAGCAGGTACAATCTGATTACAGTACTACAATGCATTTGTCTTTATGATGTTTACAGCTGTAAACCAGCCAAGTATGACATGCAATTTCCCTAAAGAGCTTAAACACTTGCAAGCCTAGTCACATCCACACAAGCCTCAGCTCTTTTCAGAATACGGCAATCGTACTGGAACATTTCTATCAAACCCCAAATCCATTGTCCAGGACCAACCTCTGGAAGAAGCAAAGAGAGTCGTTGCTGGAGGAACAGATAACACATGCCCTCAGCTGAGCTGTAAATCCTGGTTCTGTTATTTATGCTAAAAGGAATTATTTCACTTGGGGTTTTTTTTTGCATTCTGGAAAGGCAGGGGTGCTGTGTGACTTAACGGGATTAAACAGCAGAGGTCCCTACTTCAGTATCCCTCTCCTTTACCACTGTTGTAGCCATTAAATAGGAGCAGGCACTGCCTAGCAGTTTGGGTGAGAAGGAATAATTACACGTACCTACAGTGAGTGTCTTAAATAGAGAGAGCTGGGACTAAAACTAATGACGCTCACCCTAAGGAAGAGCTTAGATATCAGTATCTACAGCCGGATTAATGGATTTAAGAAAGAGCAGAAAGATCAGAGCCTGCAGCTGAAATCCTGAGCCCCAGGAGTGAAAGGGTCCTGCCAGCACCCTGCCTGCCAAACCTGAGACCCCCAAACTCCATCAGCTGCCTTCAAAGAATAAAAATCCCCCCTGTTCGGTATAAAAGTACCCTGGGAGAGTGGATGTGCTTTACATTCAAGGTGAAGTAGGAAAGACTGAGAGCTCTCATTAGCAGTTTAATTGCAACAAGAAAGACTCCAGGATTACTAAAAGAACTTAACCCAGTGAATCGCTTTTCTTTCCAATTACGGGGAAATATCTACCTGCTCAGGTAAGGTGTGTGCCATGGGGTGCTCATTAACCTCGACGTATTTGCTTTGTTGGACTCGGCTGATAATTGAAGTCTTTCATTTTCCTTCCCTTGGGAGTGAAAGGTCTCCGCATAGCTCTGTCGTGAATAATCCTTGAGGCAACAGGTTGGCCTGGGACATGTACCTGGAACAGGCCAAATGTCTTTCTGCAGGGGAGCCTAAGCTGGGATCTGTCCTAGGCAGTGCTGGAAGCTGAGCCCAGAAGAGAGCATAAAGAGAGCTGGTGGCTCACACAGGTGCAGGGGAGCGCTTGAGGTGGGGCCAGACACAGCCTCTGTTTCCTGCATCCCTAAAGGCCTGTGCTATTTCTATAGGATCAGAGAACTGTTTAGGTTGGAAGGGACCTCAAAGCCCATCCAGTGCCACTCTCTGCCATGGACAGAGACACCTCCCACTGCATCAGGGGGCTCCAAGCCCCATCCAACCTGGCCTGGAACACCTCCAGGGATGGGGCAGCCACCACTGTTCTGGGCACCCTGGGCCAGGGCCTCCCCACCCTCACAGCAAAACATTTCTACCTAAGATCTCACAGTAACACACAATATCACAGTGTCGTAAGGTTGGAAAAGACCTTTGAGATCATCAAGTCCAACCTATGACCCAACACCTACACCTACTCCTACTTGTCAACTAATCTCATCTCAGTCTCCCTTCTTTCAGCTCAAAACCATTTCCCCTCATCCTCTCCCTACACTCCCTGATCCAGAGCCCCTCCCCAGCTTTCCCGGAGCCCCTTTCAGCACTGGAAGGCTGTTGTTTTGGTAAGCATTTCTATATTCTCTGAGTGCTTCTTTAGCTGGCAGACCCCTCATTCCAGGATGACTGAGCAAATTCATCAAAGACCACAATCCCCTAACTCTGAGAGACCAGATTTTTCGGTTCCTTCTGTAGTCCTTCCTCTTTACGCTTTCCAAAGGTGCCAAACCAGGGAGTTCAGCGCTGCTTCTCTCTGTTCTTGCTGCAACAAGAAGGAGGGATCAGGCCCACAGAGATTTCCTATGTCTTTGCTCCAAACTGGCACTGCTGCCTGCGCGCTGCTTTCCAGCTCAAGGATTAATGCTGAGAAAGGCACTTTGAGCTCAGAGTTTGCTGGACAGCTTTCATGCCAAACTTGTGACTTATACACGAGATTAATCCTTACCTCCCAGATCTTTAAGGAGGAAAAGAAATGTTCTGTCAATGTCCAATAAATGATTCCAGAGAGGAGCTTCCTACTGCAGGGAATGAGATATAAAATGCAGCAGCCCAGGATTTCAGTATCAAACACTTAACTCCTTCAGAGCTCGACAGCTCAACAGCCCTCAGAGGCATCTCTTGCTTACACCCAGCACCTTCTCATCACGATTGTCACCTGGGTGACAGCACTCACTCCCTGGCAAGGTAGAGGAGCTCCTATTGACCTCTAGAGGTGGAAACATTATTTGACAAACAAACAAGCTGCCTCTAGCTGAGGACCTTCTGTCAGATGCTGCATTTTGGTAGAGCCAGGTCTGAGTACTCCAGAAAGCCTTGCGCACGTGGAGATCATAGAATCATGGAATGGTTTGGAAGGCTTTGGGTTGAAGGGACCTTAAAGCCCATCCAGTCCCACTCCCTGCCATGGGCAGGGACCCCTCCCACTGGGTCAGGGGGCTTCAAGCCCCATCCAACCTGGCCTTGGACACCTCCAGGGATGAGGCAGCCACCACTGCTCTGGGCACCCTGGGCCAGGGCCTCCCCACCCTCAGTGTGAAGAATTTCTTCTTAATGTCTCACCTAAACCTTCCCCCTTCCAACTTAAAGCTGTTCCCCCTCATCCAATCCCTGCACTCCCTGATCCAGAGCCCCTCCCCAGCTTTCCTGGAGCCCCTTTCAGTACTGGAGGCTGCTCTAAGGTCTCCCCACACCCTTCTCTCCTCCAGGCTGAACAACCCCAACTCTCTCAGCCTGGCCTTACAGCAGAGGTTTGTACGTAAAATACTGCTGGATGTTATTGCACTGGTTCCTACACACTGCAGTCTCTGCAGTGCAGTGCATTAACCCTTCCTCTCCCCCTCTCCTTGATCTTCAGGAACAAGATTCTGCTCTGGATTTTAACCCATTCCTCAAGCAAAGCTAGGGGAAAGGCTAAGAGGCACCCCCATACACACACACCTACTTGTCCGAGCTCTGCCTGAGCCCACGCCCTGGCCTGAACCAGCGGAGCTGAAGCGTTACCAGAAATTTGTAGATGTAACAAAAAACTACCTCCTTCCTCTCCCTTGTCTCTGCCTTCTCCTGTTGGGATTCTGCACTGGTGAAACTTAGACCAAAGTGACATTTTTCTCAGCTCCTTGTAAATGCCAGTACAGGCACTGCTGCTTTGCAAGGGGGTGTGCAAGCCCCAGAAAAGCTAATTCTCTGCTTTTTCCCTCTTAAGGGTGTAGGGTTAAAGCCCAGCCTCCTTCCTGCCCTCCCAGCACTGCCAGAGCACTGTGGGGCTGTACCGGGTCCTGCTATTAAATAGTCCTTTACATTTCATTCCCTACCATGTCTCTGTCTCTCTGAGAGCATCTCTGAGCCATCAGGTCAGAGCAGGGAGCTCTGTGTGTCCACATCTGTGCTGATCCCAGCTCACGGGCCGTGTTGTTCCTCAGACACCTGCTATTTCTGAAGGGATTTAATGTCAAAATCCCAGGGTATTCAGAGGAATTCAGACTTCAAAAGCTCTGAAAAAGCAATCTCCAGGCAAGCACGAACTCAGAGTGATAAGGTATGGCTACAGAATTTATCAACTCTGCTTCATGCGCAGACTGTGAGTACTTCTATGTGCATCTTGTTGAGGTTCCACGTGTGTTGAGCCCATCTCTATCGCTCTCATCTTGACAAAATGCCTTCAGAGCAGGGAAGAGGGAGCCTCTGCTATTCCTCTGCGCTCCCACTTGTTTCTAGGCTTTTAAGTGGTGAAAGAGTAGGAAAAGGCATGAGAAGAGTGGGGTGAAACCTCACCCCACAGCTATTTCAAGGCAAGGCTGAGTGGAAGGCACTTACCAGGCACCAGTTACCAACTCCCTCCACTATGGAATCATAGAATCATTCGGTTGGAAAAGACCTTTGAGAACACCAAGTCAAATCATACCTGTTCACTATTAACCATCCCTGAGCACCTCATCTACCCATCTTTTAAACCCCTACAGGGATGGGGACTCAACCACCTCCCTGGGAGCCTCTGCCAGGGCCTGAGCACCTTATAAATATGAGACATCCAATGCCATTGGACTTATGAGGTCACCTGGGTGATCTCACCCCCCGGCAGGCTCAGCTCTCCCCAACACCACTCCAGATGTTTGTCTAACATATCAAAAGCCTGAGGTGTTGGGCCTCCACTTCCCAGGCAACTTATCACAGGGTTTCCTATTCCATTCCATTAGGAAGTTTTTCTTAACGTCTAAGTTAAATCTTTCAAAGTTAAATCTTTACAACTTAAATCCATTATTTCCCCTGTTATCCCCATGGACAAGGGGAACTCATCATTGCCTTCCTCTTTGCAGTTCTCTCTCCTACACTTGAAGGCTATACTTATCTTTACATCATTCCTGGAAGACAGAGCGTTGCCATTATCTCTAGCAAACAGATGGGAGCAGAGGAGCTAAGGGTGATGGGTTTTGCTTGATTTGGATATCCAGGAGTTGAAAGTCTAAACTACTCGGTTGATGCTCGCTGCTGTATCTAACACAGACTTCTCCAGCCAGAACTAGCCTCAAAAGTCTTCCCCATGCCACTCCTCAGTATTAGTTCTGTGATCTTTAGCTGCCCCATAACAAACATTTTCGCCTCAGGATGTGATGAGTGCAAGGTGCTGTAGCCCCAAAGCACCCATCACTACTAAAGACGGTGGAGAAGGGGGGTTGCTAGCACAGCAACTGCCACGTGTGCTGCACAGCATCTGGGAGAGACATCCTTAGGTGAAATATCAATTTTGAGCCATGTCTCAGGAAAAAAACCAAAACATGTTCTTTTCAAGTTTACTTATAACGCTGTCTTTTCTGTTCAAAGCAACTGTCTCACTTCATCAGAACAAACAACATATATTTGTCGCTTCTTCCTTTTGATCAGTCTTTAACACTAAGTTTGTGCCATGTTGAAATTTTGGCAGGAGCATGAGAGTGGAACGAGTAGGAGGCAAAGCTCGGTTAGTTTGGAGAAAGGGAGATATCATCAGCTTTTCCAGTTTTACAAAAAATAATTAGTTTGATACCGATACATCTTGTAAACTCAAGCTGCTAATTGGAAAAAAAATGAGAACAGAAACATTTCAGTCTTTTTAGTGTTTGTGGCAATCTGGTACTTTGAGAAAGAAAATAAGCTTTGATTATTTTTTCATTTGAAGCGATGTTTCATTTCAAAACTTCCTTCACTTGGGTTTTTTATTCACTGAAAATCACTCAAGAAATCCTAGAATTCTAAGAGACACATTCAGTTCATTTCTACAGTATTTTTTAGATTACTTTTTCAGTTCATTAATGCTTTGAAGGTCAGGTTTTTCATCCCTTCCTCTAGAATCACCAGCCTACCACTCAGTTGCTTCTTTACTCAGCTCAATGCGAGCGCGGTTTGAAAGGGAATTTCAGTCCCTGGCACAGGGAGGAGCAGGAGAGCCAGGTCTGGGCAGGGCTGACTCCCTGCCTGAGCCTGCAGAGAACTGCAATGGTTTGAATTATAAAACCTTTCCCTCCATCTCTGAAAAGCCCCAGTATTTTGCCAGTTGCTCTTTGTTGATCTTAAACAAAATAAAACCAAACCTAAATTAAAAAGAGAAAAAAAATTAGGGGGGCCGAGAAGGGATTCTTTCAGATGGAATATTTTGGGTTGAGATGCTTTGTTCTGAGTAGGGGCTTCCTTAAAATAAAAAGGAGGTTAAAATAAAAAGGGAAAAATCTAGCTTAACCTCACGGTAAACCAAAACCATCAAGTTTAATGTGCCAACGGCAAATTCCTACTCATACTTATTTTCTAAACAAGTCTTTTCTCAAACAACACCACATTGCGTTTCAGCCCCAAATCCCAATAAAACAGACAAAAACTAATCGAGTTGGAAAACCCTGAGCCAGCTCTGCTTGTGAACTAGAGGACCTTTGTCAACAAAAGCTGTGCAGGATGGCAGCTCCAGAGCCCAGATAGCTCATGTGGTTTTCTCTATTGGCACACGATAATCCCTGAACCCCGGCACCGCCAGCCTTTGCTATGCAGTGTTAACATGGTCTTGTCTGACAGCGGTGGCACATCCCTTCCCCAGAGCCTTGCTAGGGCTGCCCATCCTGTGTTGTCTTTGGCACGTTGCCGCAGGAGGAGCTGGGCATGCGTTTGTTGGGATGTTAACGCTCGCCTCCATCTGCCAACGTGACCCTCTGCCTCCCTCCAAGTCTCCTGCCTGTTGCACACAAAGCTTTGCGATGCTTCGAGTACCAAACAAATCTGGTTTAGCAGGGCAGCTTGCAAACCCAGTTAAGGGGATCTTGTTACCCAGCTGACCTGCCTCCCTGGGAAGCGTGCCAAGGAACCGGGACCAGGGAAGTGCATTTCAATGACTGAGTGACAGCTCAGCACCCCACCAAGCAGAACGATTTGTGGGACTCGTGACTCCTGACTCTGATAGCTGCGAGTACTATGGAACCAGGACTGGTAGTAAGAGTTTATGCCTCTTTTTGGCTCACTTCCCAGATGCAGTCAAGCTAATGCAAGGACCCCTCTTGTGGCAGGACATGGGGTTTTGTATCAGTTCAATGTAATTACTGAAATAATCGGGATGTAAAGCAGAACAGTATCTTTCTTCTCCAGCATCAGGCACAGAGTGCTTGGATGATGTTTCTCTCTGGCAACATAAAATCTCTGCAGCACCTTCTAGAAAGTGTAGCCCTTGGCATGGGTCCATGCAAAGACTGGCCGGGCTGGTTGGATCCATATGAAGTAACTCTAGAAGGAAAACAGCCTGCTGCAAACTGTATCTTCTAGGATGGATTGCAACGAGCTTCAGAACCTGCATCATCTCCTTTAAAACTGACAAAAAGCAGGGTTGGGGGATGCCTGTCCTTTGCAGCAGAATCCCTCCAGACATTTATGGGACAAGAGAACCATACTGCTGGTTTCCAAATCTTTCTAAAATGTTGGGTGGTAATGACAAATACCCTCATTTTTTCGCCGTTGTAGCATCAAAGATCTGTCCTCCTTTGGTTCTGCATCTGGCAATTGGAGGGACGTTCCCAAAGACTCATGAAGGGCAGACTTCTGCATCTGAAGAGGGATCGTGCTCCCTGTTTCCAGGATGTGCTGCAAATGAAAACAGGCTGTGGGAACCAATATGTTCCTCACAATGAAAAAGCAGCTTATGTGGGGTAGGGAGAAACACAAGCACCATCCAGGAGAGAGAATTTTAGCAAGGTCCTCTGCACTTTTCATCAGTGTTCATTCACAGCAGGTATCGTTTGCAAAAAGACCTAGATAAATATTCTGTGTCTCCAGCTCATTCTATATTGAAGCAAGGGAAACTAAAATTGCTCCCTTCCAGCACATATCACAGGTGTCTGAGCAGAAATGAAAGCAGATTGAACTCTAACATCTCTAAAGAGGAATCTCAGCCACCTTTAGTAGCCAATTCTGCAGGCTGCACGCTAGACCCAGACAGGAACACGGTGCTATGGATTAAGAGAACATTCTGAAGTGGAGAACCTGAACAAAAACCAGATACACGTGCAACTATCGGTCAGATCTTGCAGCCATCAGTCAAATATCACCACCTAAAAAACAACACAGGAGATGTTGCATGGGACACCAGTTTCTCCTACACACACTGCACCTGCAGCACACACGCTATGACATCGTCAACACAAGGTACAACAACAATGTAAGAGATCCTACTGCAACCATCAAAACGCAGAACAGAGGGATGCATTCAAGAGTGTTTCAGTGTCTGCTATTTGGAGGCTATGTGGGTCAGAAAAAAATGATGCTAAGGAGCTGTGTTTGGGAAAAGTTTTCAAATTAAGACTTAAGTCTCTCATGCAGTGGTTGGGTCTCCTGGAAGCTGGTGGAGGAGGTCTTGGTTTGACATTGTATTTTTGTAGGTATTTCTTAACCTACAGATGACAACACTTTCAGAAAATAGGGGAAGATGACATCCAAAGGCTGTCTGAAATCCAAAATTTGGTCTAATGTTCTCTCCTTAAAACACAGACTGTGAAAGGATTCTTCACAAGACCATGAGGTATTCAATGTTGTGGGTGCTGTCCTCATGCAGTCACTCCTGCACCACTGTCCTCTTCTTACGGGCAATGACTGAGTAGGTGGCACCTTCTGGGAAATACCTATGGTAGAGATACCCACAGTGACATCCCTCTTTGGGATGGCTGGTCCAAGCTTGGAATGGTGGCAAGTATCGGTTCAATGCTCCTCCTTCTCACTGTATGGCCACACCACATAGCTGTGGTGTCTGGTGATTCATGTTACTCCCATCCAGTGGCAGCTGTGGAGAAAGGAAACACATGACACTGACATAATCCTTGCTCCTCCCATGCCAACATCCCGTTCTGCCTGGATTGGGGGGTGTCTTTAGTTAAAGGGTCATGATCTCCTTTCCCTTTGGTGCAAAGAGCTTTAGCAATCTTCCCTTCCGTGTCTTCTACCTCACCGCCCCCTTTCCCTCCAGACAAGATTCAAGCTGATCTTTTTAGCGCTTCCACACTACCGTAGCGTTCCGGTGTAACACAAGGACAGGCTGCACCCACGTCCCTGAGACGCGGCGTTGAGAGAATGTCAAACACATCATGACTTAACTCCTCCTAGGATATACGTTACCGCATGCACTCTGCCTTTCACCTCCTCAGTGGGCATCAGGACCTCACTTATGGACCTCAAGCTGCAGAATAGCTGAACCTTCAGAAGGAAGTGGAGAGGTTGGCTGCCTACTGGCTCTAGCATTTGCTGAGGGGGTGTTTGGCTGTTCCTGTCAGAAGTAAAAGCTGCTCTGCATGGACCTGTTAAAAAAGAGTAAGTCTGGCTGTAAATAGGCATTTCAGCATGACCACACTGCTTACAAATGTAATAGAGGAAGGGTGACTTCTCACCAACACACATGAAGAAAGAACTATCCTAATGTAAACCCAGAAGGGATAAAACTTATTCACAATTATTTGCCCCAAATGAACGTGACAGGATAGTGAAGCTGTAACAGTGTGAACTACATCAAGAGCAATCCAAAATAGTCTTACTTCACTGAGAAGGTCCTACCAACAAAGCTCAGAGCAGAGCCTGCCAGCCATCTCTGGCAGTGGGTTGTATCCTCCACTGCTGCAGGTACCTGAAAGCTGAGAAAGACCTGTTGTGACACCCCTTGAAAGATTCCCAGGTTCTCATCATCTGTTCTTGTGGTCCCTATGATATTAGAGAGAAGATTAGTAAAAACTCTCCTGGATCATCAGCCATAACCAGTGTTTATGGCCAAGTCAAACAAGGCTGAAAAGGTGTTATCATTTTTCTATAGGTCATTAGCTTCAGAGGACATGAAGCTGTCTTCCTGCTCTTCCTGGCAGGCTGCTGTCATCATCCAGTTTGTCCCAAAGAGGGTGAAAGATTCCCAAACATGCTCAGGACTCTGAGGCATCTTTCTCTGCTGGGGATCAAGTAATCCAGATGTTGATATGGCTGTGGACAGCGAGGTGCAGGAGGTAGGAAGGCAATCAAAATATGAGTAACTATCATTGCCAAGAGCAGAGCCTTGTCTCAAGAACATAATGGCCCATCTGCCTCGCCTGAACACGACGCATTGGTGATAAGCCAGATAGATCCCAGGCTAAAGAGTTGTTTGACCCAGTGAAATGGATTGGTCATGGAATAAGGTATAAATATTGACTTTGGTAACCTTTGCCCTACCCAACCAGCACTCTTTGGGGAGGCTTGTCAGGCACTTACTCTAAAACCCCAAATCTGGTCAGAGTTTGTGACATGGGCGAGTGATTTTAATATCTTCTCGTGCTCTTTCTAGAGACAGCAGTCTTGATCACAGCTCGCCAGAACTAGCACAAGATGTCTCAGCTTCACCACCACGAAGTTCCCCAACCTGTGACACTGCAGGAACTCATAATAAACACCCTGGAGGGGTTTAAAAGATGGGTGGATGAGTTCCTTAGGGACATGGTTTAGTAGGGAGACAGATGTGGTTGGACTCAATGATCTCAGAAGTCTTTTCCAACCAGATGATTCTATGATAATTTAATCACTATCAAAAAGGAGTGGTGCAGCTCCTGTGTCTGGGTGCCTCAAGTCACTCAGGTAAATCAGAAGGGATGGAGGTTGTGTTTCTTTCCCCATGGGGTGCAGAGGGGCTGGGTTCCTGTCCAACATTGTGCTTCCTTCCCAACATTTTGCTCCCAATAGGAGCAGGTTCAATCTGTCCTATCAGATCTTGCATGCCATATTTGTAGGCTTTGGGCCAACTCTGTTCTTCATGATGCTCCAAAGTAGCTGACGCTGCTCATCGCTTCTGTCACTGATGCCAGTTGGTTATGTACAATTAACCAAATGAGAGACTTCCCCAAGAAGCTTCCTAATGTCCCCACTCCCCACACTCAGATTCTTCCTGCGTGCCAACTGTGAAAGAAACATTTCTAATTTTAGCTTTGAGGTGTTGGCAAGAAACGCAGTGTATGGATCTGCATTAGAAATACAGAGGTAATAGCACGGCCCCTAATCCTGGCCCCTCCTTTCATCCTGTCTATACCAAGATTGCAAACCTTGATGCTTAATCTAGCACCTTAATCACCTGTCAGCCACTCTGCGAAATGCAAATGAGATGGAACAGTAAGTAAGGCTTTTCATGAGAAAGTGCATGAGGGATTGAGAAAGCTTTATGTAGGCTGTGTTCAATAATGTCTGTGTTTAAAGTCTGGAGAGCTTATTCCATCAATTTTCTCCCTTCTCCCATTCTGAATTTTATTTTCAGGTTGGGCAAAAATCTTTTTCAAGGTCACAGAGAGGTTATGTTTGAAGATGTTTGCAGAGCATAGCTTCAGGCTAGGTTAAAATTCCCTTAATAATCATAACCCATCTTGACTGGGATTTGTTTCTTCTGCTGTCTCTATCTTATATCTTCCTGAATCCTGTTAGAGCTATGATGCTGCGAACATGGAACAACACCAAGGACAGATGACACTTTTCTCCCTTTCTTTTTTCATTTTTAAGCACACAATAGTGGTTTGCTGTCTCTTTTTGTCTTCTTCCCTCTGCTTTCTCATGGCTTCTAGTTGACAGAAATGAGAAGCTCTGCTCTGTGGTCAGGATACTGGCAAAAAATGCAGCAACTCCCTTTATTCTAGAGGAAACTGGGTACATTCGCTGTGTATCAGAAAACCTATTCCTGGTTTTGAGTATAACAAATTCCTTTGCATTGGATTAGTACGTGGCACCCATGTCATCTTCGTAATGGGGAAAAAATGTGGCCAGCAGATCAAGGGAGGGCATTCTCTCTACTCCACTCTTGTGAGACCCCACCTGGAGTCCTGTGTCCAGTTCTGGAATACCCAACATAAGAAGGAGATGGAACTGCTGAAATGGGTCCAGAGGAGGCCACGGAGATGATCCAAGGGCTGGAGCACCTCTGCTATGGGGACAGGCTGGGAGAGTTGGGGTTATTCAGCTGGAGAAGAGAAGGCTCTGGGGAAACCTTAGAGCAGCTCCCAGTACTGAAATGGGCTCCAGGAAAGATGAGGAGGATTTTTTTACAAAGACCTGGAATGACAGGATGAGGGGGAATGGCTTTAAATTGGAAGGGGAAAGATTTAGATCAGACAATGGGAAGAAATTCTTCAACTGAGAGTGGGGAGGCCCTGGCCCAGGGTGCCCAGAGCAGTGGTGGCTGCCCCATCCCTGGAGGTGTTCCAGGCCAGGTTGGATGGGGCTTGGAGCCCCCTGATCCATTGGGAGGTGTCCCTGCCCATGGCAGGGGATTGGAACTGGGTGATCTTTAAGGTCCCTTCCAACCCAAACCAGTCTATGATTCCATATACTAAAGGGCTCTGCTGACTTTCCAGCCTAAGATTGTGCTTCCCTCCCACCACCATTGGCTTTGGCCAGTTTGTCCCAGCAGCATCCAGCTGTGTGCAGAGGAACTGCCAGATCAATGATTATCCTTTCAGGGGCAAACACCTCCTACCTGGAAAATGATAATTTTGCTCGCTGGTCTTGTGTTGCCGTTGCTAAAGGTTTACGGGAACTGCCAGGACAGAGAATTGTGGATGTTGCCAGAGGAACAGACAACAGGCAGCCTACTGAAGGTCAAGGGAAATCCATTTCTGCTGTGATTTCTTGTTCATGTGACCAGAATTCCTCCGTGTACAAGTGCATTGATATTCTTCTGTCCCTATTTGAAATGCTTTGCCTTGGTCTGCCTTTGCCTTTATCCTCACTCAATCACAAGTGTTGTCCTACATTTGTCCCTAAGCCAGTGATAACCCCCCGTTTCTTCCTCCACTCTTTTCTAACTGATGTTCTCATCACACGGCAGAAATCACATAAACATAATCACAGTCCTAAAATACAAATAAAGAGGATAATGTGATTTCTGAATTCAGTGATAGCCATCAAGACTATATTGATAATATTATGATGTTCTGTATCTCAATTATTATGTAGCTACCGTTACATCTGGTGTTGACTATTATCCCACTCTTGTAGTGCTGGTGGGAATTTATACCTAGACCTGTGCTACCGCATCAGTTTCCAGTGTATGCACAGCCTGCCCTCCAGTTGCTTGCACTCCGCATCCTCTAGTAAATTCAGCGAGTGAATAAAAAACCACAGAATCAAGGTATCTGATTCCCCTACGTGATGAGTCGATTCTGTGCTCCAAAATAAAAGCAGAAAGTAGCCTTGGTAAGCTTAACTTTTCTGGAACTCAGGACGATGTCTCTATCTTTAACGCTTTCTCTCCCACAGGGAAAAAGACACCTCTTAGCACATTCCTTGTTTTTTAGCGTGGTTATACTTCTGTTATGCTCCTTATGCCCTGCTGAAATTGGAAGCAAAACTGTAACCAGCTCAAGCTGGGGCAGTGACACCAACAGCACCAACAAGAGACTGTGAAGATGATCGTGAAGAGCAGAGCAAGCATCAATACATTTTGAAATGGGCTGTTATGGAATCTTTCAGGAGCTGACACGTAATTTCCCAGGGTAAAGGAGAGGAGTGTATCTGCACCGCAAAATAGCTGTATTATGAACTATTAACTGCAGGACAGCATCCAAATTATGTCAAGACAATGCTATTAGCTAGTTAAATGCCAGTATCAGCAACAGAGATTGCATGAGGACAGAGAAAGAGCCAATAAATCCTGCTGAAACCGTGTTAACAATTACAGAGTCCTGGAGCTTATGTGACCTGGGTGTATTTTAAATAAAGCAATGCAGATCACTGTTAGGTAGCTGAATAAACCCCAATACAAAGCTAACTGTCCTCAATACATGAAAGAATTGTGTCTCAGATACTGCAGGTCATCTGCAGCATATTCTCCTCTCCTAGACAGACTGTGCTTTGGTGCAAAAACAGCTTAAAAGAGTTACAGGTCACAGCAGAAGCAGACTCTTCTCCAGATTTCCCAGCTTTCAGAACAGCAAACTGAGACGCAAACACTGAATCATGCGATGGTTTGGGTTGGAAAGGACCTCAAAGCCCATCCAGTTCCAACCCATCCACCAGGGCGGGGACACCTCCCATTGCATCAGGGTGCTCAAAGCCCCATCCAACCTGGCCTTGAACAATTCCAGGGAAGGGTCATCCACAATTTCCCTGGGTGAACATGCTCCTTGAACTTTCTCCATGGGCTGTGGTCACCATGGCTACACAAGAGAGAAAGAATATTTAAACTTCAAACTTATATGGAGAAAGGCAAAACAGTCCCTTTTGTGCAAAAGTGAATTGGGAAACTATTACATGGTACAGGGGAGAAATTACAGTAGTAGCCAGTAAAGAAGACTTCTCTTAATCATCCCGTATTAGCTCAGTGAATCGGAAAATCATGGCAAGTCTGCCAGAGAATATACTGCCCAAACCTCCTATCAACTGCCGAGCTACATAATATTTAGCTGCTTGGACAGGAAAATGCATTGCTTCCCATAAACCATGCCTCCCAGAGAATTACAATCTCTTATTTGTCATGCCAAGGTGGGTGTGTGTGGGGAGAGGGTTGGAAATAAATGCTACAAACGCTCTCTGTTATGAGTAGGGAGTTAGTTTATCTCTACAGTCCAGAACATAAAACCCACAGCTGCGAGTGGAAATAAGGGTTATTTACAGTGCATCTTTTTTGATGAAAGCCTCCTAGAAGGGGTGACAAAGGTTTATCTTCTTCATCACAAGTCTGGCCCTTGACTTGTGTGGATATGGGAGGAATAAGAAGTGCAAGATCCTTGAAGGGAGAGGAAAAATAGTGTTTTCCCAGGAAACGTCTTCCCAGGGCCACGCTGACAAATCGGCAGCGCTCTCCATACGGTGCCATGGAGCCCTCAGCAAAAGCACCCAGGAAAATGAGTTCTTCTACAGCTCCAAAGCCACAGGGCTACCCGTGGTTGAGAAGCCAGCAGCAGCTCCACAGAGGGGCCTTCCAGGTGCTCGGACTGAGCTCTGATGCCCGTCTGCCCCCCTTGGATGTGCGTGAATATCCAGCTCAGCCAGGGTTTTATCTCTGCACTGGGAACCACAGTGCTCTCTTTGGTTTTACATCCCCGTAAACATCCTCCTAAACAGGAACTTCCACGGAACCCAAAGAAATCTCTTCTCTCTTTCATTCTTTCCCCACTGAAAAAAAAATAAATAGAAACCAGCCCTTAGGAAGGAGGGAGTTTTATGGGTCACAGATTAAGAACTCATGGTCACATTAATCCTATTTTAATAATCACAATACAGATTCAGAGTTTCACGCAAACTGGTGAGGTTTGTAGGGTGTTTTTGTTGAGTCACCACCCCTGGACTGTTTAAAAGACAGGTAGATGGGTTTCTTAGGGACATGGTTCAGTCAAGGGACAGGTACGGTTGCATTCTATGATCTCAGAGGTCTTTTCCAACCAGATGATTCTAGGATTCCTTGAAAGACATATACAGAAGATCTGCTGAGCTGTCTCAGCCCAAAACTGTCACGTTTTGGCTAGGAAAATCTGTATGGCTTCTTAAACAACCCTCTTCTTCCTCCTACTGGAAGCCATCGCAGCACGGAGCGGTGCCGGCTGCTTCTCGACACGTCACACTCTTGCTTTGCTCATGTTTCCATGTGGCCGTGTCTTGCCTGATAAACAGAGGCGGCGGCAGCAGCCCTGCAGGCACCACGGCAGCAGAGCAGACTGTGCAGGGTTCTCCACACAGCTCTCACCTTCAGCTGGCAGAGGCAGCCCTCACCGCTGCGGCGTTCGCAACTCAAAGCTGCTCCAGAGACTTTCGCTCAGGCTAAATACGACTCACTGAGCCTCTCAGAGGTTTTTGCAGGAAGGCAAAATAGTTGCCTGGCTCCTGGAGTTTCTCTCTGTTCCATTTAACTCAGGCTCCTCTCCAAAGTTCAACAAAAATGCCCTAGCTCTTTGGAAATGAAGCATCCAGAGACAGAGCTAAGCAAAATAAATTCCTCCAGTCCCAGGCTGTGGTTCTGAGTGGTTTATACCAACGAGGAAGGCGTTAGTCACTAATGCTACAGAGTCTGCGTCTAAGTTTGCGTATTTTACAGCACGTTTTCCCACCGTGTGTGCCTGTGGTGGCTGTGTATCAGGAGGCTCAGATGGCTTCCAGCTAAAAGAGGGTCTTTTGGGACATCTGCATTCATGGAGAGCCCTTCCCAACGCATACGCAAACGCACACACGTGCACACTCACACCCCCCTCCCTGCTGCTCTCCAGCTGCTGCCTGGGCAATGCCATCGCAACGGAGAGCCCAAGCGATAAGACCGTGCCAGAGGAGGCAGAGGAATAATCCCACACATGGCCATTTTGCCCAAAGCGCACATTTTCCTCTGCAAACACTCAAAAAGCTTGCTCTGGTGGCTCCTGCTTCCCCACCAGCCTCCCAGAGCCCACATGGCCCCAGCACTCGCTCCCAGCCCTGGGATGGGGCAGATCCAGAGTGGAGAAACGATCAGAAAACACTTGGGAGGAAAACGTGGTCTCACCTCACTTCTAATATTTCACAGCAAAGCGTCAATTTGGTTCACTGAAATCCACTTCGGGACAAAAGTCTCAGTGAATCACTTGGACTTCCTTATTTAGTTTCAGAAATGCTGAAAAAGTTTATTTTAGGAAGGTAAAACAGACAGTTCCAACTTATCACTTTATAACTCCTTTTAATATGTTGCTGTACCGAAATATTGATGGCATTTTATGATTACAAACCCACTTGATTTATACTAAATATCCACTTAATAATATGTGTGTGTTAGAAACCTGTTTGTTTTCATATTTAATATAAACTCTTCATAATAGATGAAGCTGAATGTAACACAGTATAAAAACCTATCAGGTTATACCATAGTTTTATGGTAATGAAGAAGTAAAATGTAAGCAAGCCCACATCAGCATTACCTTCGTGTTGCTCTGATTTTTATTCTGATTTATTTCACATGCATCATGGAGCAAAACAACATGAATTGGTCCCGGTACGCTTTGAAAAGCAGGTTTGACTGGGCTCCAGTCCAGCAGGACAGGAACCCATCACAAAGCAGCAGCATTTCCAAGGGAAGCCATCAAGCAAGGCTGTGAAAAGAACCTACCCCAGCTGGAAGATCTCAACTCAGAAGCATCATTTCCAAGGCCTGTCTAGACAGGGAGAATTCAGAGCTAATTGCTGCCTGGCTCAGCAGAGCTCTGCTGGCTCAAATCAAGCTGGTGAGAGCATCAATAACAAACCCTACCTGGGGAAGATACCTTGGGGTTGTGGGTCCTCATCTCTCTCAAGGCTAGTCTGGCAAATCCTTCTCACCTGGGGAGATGAAGGGAATGCAGCCTTTGTGTCTTCCAGTCCCAGCTCAGTGCAGAAAAGAGGCATTTGGGGTTAAACTGTCTGTTGAGCATCTTTCTGAACAGGAAACATTGTTCATCCACTGGGGGATAGCATAGAGCACAGAGAGCCATAAATAACGCATTGATCCCTCACACGGCGCTTGCTTCAGCCTTGCCTTCCTCAGAGAGTCAGCAAATATTACTTTTCTATTCTCTCTTGTGTTTCTGTTGAACAGGAGGCAGCTCTGGGAGAAGGGAAAGTCGCTCAGAGGTGCTGCGCTAATCTGCTTTTACATCTTCCTCCTCTCCGTGCCTCTTCGCTGCCTTCCCAAGAAGCCCACGTACCCGAGCGGTGTCAGATTGGCAGCACTGCCAAGCTCCCCCAGAGGGCTGGAGTTGCAGCTGGGGTTGGGAAACAGATTGGCTTAGTGAGTTAAACTAAATGCAGATTTTACAGCACAACAGGAAACAGCACAAACTGCAGCTCAGCAGTCGCAGTGCTTGGGACTGGTGCCTCTCTGGAAAATGAAGCAGAAGGGTTTGGCTGCTGGGGAAGGACAGGAGACTAAATGTGATTTTTTTTCCCTCCAAGCTAATGGAAACGCTTCCCTGAAAACAGGTTTGAAAATCCCTGGGTCTGCTAACAGGGGGAATCTAAAACTCACAGCTGCTGAGCAGGTGCCTGAAATGATTCATTGGTGTCACCTTTCCAATTCCCCAAGTGCTAACAAGCTGTTCAGAACCCTAAACTGCTAATTATGTGTCTGAGACCTAAAAGGAGTGTCCAGGATGCCTTCATGCTGCTAAAATAAACCAGACTGAATTGCTGACAGACTATCAAAAGAAAATCTAGGGTTATTTAACAAGGTATAGGTTGGACTCGATGATCTCAAAGGTCTTTTCCAACCTTACGATACTGTGATACTGTGATACCAGAGTCTGAGGGGATAACTACAGTTTTGAGACCCCAAATCTGCTAAAGAGGTGTTCAAGGACCCTGACATTTCTCCAAGTCCATTTTTTGGGGGAGCAGCTTGAGAATTGCAATGCCCACTCCCATGTTTCTCTTGCAATGTCCTCGTCTCTGCTTGAGACCATCCCTTCAGGTGGGATTTGCGACGCATGGGTTGTCCCAGCTGGATACAGCCTTTCTTCTGTGTTACAGCCACTGTTTGAGTCACATGGATCAGTTAATGGAGAGCAACTCTATTAAAAGCCGCTGTACAGAGCGGTGTCACACTGACATGTATTTCTTCTTCTACAGAGCAACCTGAGATGACTTCAGTTCTGCCGAGTGTGACCTACTTAAAAGCCAGGCTGATTCTGTCCAAGTAGCAGCTGCATTTGAGGGCAAAGAGACAGAAGTAAAAGCTTCTGAAATCCGTGTCCAGTTTCCTGGTCACAGGCTCACGCCCCCAGCAAGATTCAGAGCTTGGTGTCCGCTCTTCTGTCTGCTCCTTGGCTTTCCTGACACGTCCTTCCCAAGCACGTGTTGTAGCCTTGGATTTTACAGCAAGGAAGAAAGGAAAGCAGTCTCTATTAGTCATCCCATCATCTGCAAAGCTGTCAAATGGGAGAAGTAATTAACTCCAACATGTTTATCTACAGTAATTACGAATTTGCATTGCTGTCTCTATCAACAAAGTGGATTGGGCTCCCAACACTCTCTGAAGTGTTCCCATAACCCATGCGCTTCCTTTTTTCGCATGAGTCCTGAATCTTCGGAAAAATCGCATTCAATCCTGTCTCTCTCTGTCTTTCTGTCTCTCAATGCCCTCCTGAAGATCTGGGGCTCCTGGGTTGTTTCTCAAAGGCTGCTCAGCACGGTGCAACCAATAAACCCCAGGTTGCTTCTGTTCTCCGTCTGGATGGTGGGAACAGCAACCCAGATATCAAACCTTTCGGTGGGAACAGATGACGGCGGGGTGTTTCAGTGTGACACTGACCCTATATTTGGATTTTAAGGGAATTTCAGCGGGACTATGATTATCCCTGGGATTTTTCACTGCATTGGCAAGAAATATCCATCTGTACGGCTGCTAGGACTTGCTTGCAAGACTCCCATTCACAGAGTCCCCCTCTGTCTCACACTGCAGGCGGCGCGTGTCACATAATATATTCTTGATTTGTTTCCAAGCTTGATTCCTTGCCTTAGATTGTGTTGGAGGCTCCTGGGATGTGGGCTGGCTCCACGCACCATGCACACTCCCTGGAAAATGCTCCAGCGAACAAACATTCATTAAAAAACAACAAATGTGAATTATAACTGACTGCATAAAGGTGCTGGTGAATTGACAACATATGCACAGAGTCAGAGCAAATGATCTGGAACACAACAGCGAGAGATGGAGAACTCTCTCACATCCCAGTCTGACACGTATCTCAGGAGTGATGCTGAGCTGCTGGCTGGGGCAGATCCTTCACGCTTCTGTCCTGCTGCATTTTCACTGTCATGAACCCTTTACTGCTGAACAGAAGAGGCAATTTCAACATCCAAGAGAGCTCCACCAAAGCCACCCCCACTCATTCAAACAGCTTTATTCTTTTGTACCAAAAAACCCATTACGGATGGGCTACAACGATGATGTGAGGGCTGGAGCCCCTCTGCTGTGAGGAGGCAGAGAGTTGGGGTTGTTCAGCCTGGAGAAGAGAAGGCTCTGGGGAGACCTTAGAGCAGCTCCCAGTGCTGAAAGGGGCTCCAGAAAAACTGGGGAGGGGCTTTTTACAAGGGCGTGGAGAGATAGGACGAGGGGGAACAGCTTTAAATTGGAAGGGAGAAGATTTAGATGAGATATTATGAAGAAATTGTTTGGGATGAGGGTGGGGAGGCCCTGGCCCAGGTTGCCCAGAGCAGTGGTGACTGCCCCATCCCTGCAGGTGTTCCAGGCCAGGTTGGATGGGGCTTGGAGCCCCCTGATCCAGTGGGAGATATCCCTGCCCATTGCAGGGGGTGGAATTGGATGGGCTTTGGGGTCCTTTCCAATCCAAACCATTCTATGATTCTATGGTTTACTCTGTAGTCTCTCTCCTTGCTGGCTGCATTGGTTAAGCAGAGCATCCCTCCTTTTGCAGCAGGACCAGCCCCTCTGGAGATGGGTCGTAGGTAAATCTAGCAAAGCCCCAAAGGGTTTCAATAGTACCAGCTGTGACTGTGGCACAAAGTGGTGTTAGCAGGGTCATTGCTGTCCTTGCTTTGAGTGGAGTTTTGGGGCGCAAAATTTAGCATTCAAAAGGGGACAAAATGGACTCAGAGCAAATTCCCAGTGCTGCCACTAAAATCAAGAAGAAAGGAGGTTGAACTGCACATTCAGCACAAAGCTGGGATGTTAGTCCCAGATTCATTAGATAGTATCCCCTAAGACAACAGAAAGCAAGTCTTAATTAGCCCACATCTGGACCCTGAAATGCATTCCCGCATCGCTTGATGCCAGACCTCCAGCTCGCTCGCTCACTCCCTTCAGGCTTAGCAAGGCATCCTTCAAGGGAGTCGATTTGCAATCTGAGCCAGTGAACACAGCCCTGCAAGGCAGGTTTGACGTGGCTCCAGGTTTGCCTGTGAATGTTTCCATGCAGTTCTAATTAATAGCAACAACAATGACTTTTTAGCCATGGGAAGGAAACCCCGGTGGGCAGAGCGCATTTTTCTCAAACTGCTACCGCAGCCTTGTCTCTCTAGGAAACCCGAGGGCAAACTTCCAGATCTCTTTCCTCCTCCGCACGATATTCCAACTTGTGCAGCAGCCGTGTAGGGGAGCCACGCTTTGTAATGCAAACACAGTGCATTTGCTCTCATTTATTTATGGGATAATAGACCGGGTGCTCTGTTTCATGAGACAATAATCAGAGCTCTCAGGTGGATCAAATCAAGACCAACAAACTCGTTTCTGCAGAGAGAGTGTATTATTGTCTTTTCAAATTGGGTTTCCATTTCTCTCCTTGTTGCATTATGACTACTGGAAAGCTATTGGTCAGAATCAATCTAGCCAGCATTTTCCCATCTTTTTATCACTTACTGCTCAGAGAACCCTTAAGTCAGGGAGAACATCACATTATTTTTAAGCAATAGAGAGGACAGACCATCTTTCTGATCCGTTTTTGTATAACATCTAAAACAAGAGCATTCCAAGGGCTCACAGATGTTACACCAATACAGACCATAAGCAAACCTCCCCTCACATCTCGTGCCCTGAATGCAGTCAGTTTGCCCATTAACAAAACCCCCAGGATGTTCTTACCACCCCTTGAAGGTGAAAACACTGATAACACTCAGGATTGTCCTCAACGTGACATTGACAGGTAGTTTTGAGAAACTCTCAAACCGGAGATTGTCTGCAGTTCAGATGCCTTGCACTCAAGTTTTGGGGTAGGCACTCACAGCACGCAACAATGAACACTCTCAGCCACAGAAGCTGCTTCAGCCTCCACGTAGGATCTTCACACAGCACTGAACAGGGTTACGCACCCTGATGAGGGAAATACTAATATCTCCATCCAGACACACCGTCTGAGTTAATCAAATTTCCAGTTCTGACAAACCACGTGTCGAAATCTTCCTGTGATCAAGAAACACAGGGTTCATACTATGTGCTTCCAAGAACTGAGGGGAAAGCTTTCCAGGACATGGCTATGGTTTTCCAGGTTTCTCAAACATCCCAGCAACTTGCTGGACCCAGATGGAACGTGCCTAACACCCACGATACAGGAGTGCACCCAATCCCTTCCTTCAGAAAAGGAAAACTTTGGTGTGTGTCCAATTGGAGAAGTCCTTGAACGCAGCTTCCTATTACTGGCAACCACATCGTATAATCCCAAACACGAGGGATGATCCTATTTTAATACCTGCTAGGCTTTTTATCCCCATTATTCCTACCAAGCAGTTACTTCCAGATTTCATTCCTTTAAATGCTGAAACCCCCCTCTGCTTCTAACTTCCAGCATAAAGTTATCTATGACCAATTCACACCATTTGCTCCAAAGCCAGCATCATCATTTAGCTGCAATAGCTCTGTTTCCCTCTCAGTGCTTATCCCCTTGATGTATTTTCTACAGAGTAATCGCAGCCCTTCGCACAGCCTTTGCCTTGCTAGCTTAAACAAGCTCAAATCCATAATCTTCCAGCCTAAAACAGGTGCCTCTTTCCCTTAATCTTCCTCATAGTCTCTCTCTACCTGTTCCAGTTTGGGTTCAGTTTTGAATGCACGAGGATGCGTCGCTCTGCATGAGCATTTACCGTTGCTTTCTCCAATGGCAATAACACATCCTGATCTCCAGAAGAAATAGCTTTGTAAAGATTCTCAGCAAGGTCCACAGGGTTAAAGTAGCCACTTAATTTAAAAACAATAGTCAGGACCTCTGCTTTATCATTCTGGTATTTAACATATCTGCACACAAATCCTCAGATAGGGACTGCTCTGAGCCAGTGCGTGTATCAGCTGGGATCAACAAGTATGAAACAAATAGGCAAGGACAGAGCACTAAGAAGGTCTTTGCTCAGCACTGTTTGAGATCTGTGACCTTCAAAACATTTTATTTTAGTGCTCCATGCTGATCTTCCCCTTCATTATGGAGTCTACAACCCCTGCTGAAGGTTTATCCAGCCTGCAGGAAGGGCAGAAACCTAGCAGAATTGAGGAGAAAAGGCACCGGTTGGCACAGGGGCAGATGATGGTTTGATGAAGGTAGGTCTGGCAATACCAGCTGCCAATAGCTGGAGACATAATTCCACAAACCAACAGAAAACTCCTCTCTGGAGCTGAGCCTTAGCAGCTCCACTTGGATCCTGAAAAGGAATTTGGTTTCTGAAAAAGAAACCTTTTATGTTGCACTCTGAGGTCTTAAATATTATTGTTCCCCATTGAGTGTGGGTTAAGGGAGGAAAATAGTGGTACTTTTCTCTTTGGCTCTTTTGCAGCTCTCATAAAGGCATACAAAACCAATAATGAGCCACTCCACCACTTTAAGTAGTCAGGCAATGATGAATGAGATCCACTAAAACACTTCTGTCTTTGACAAGGGCAATTTGGATTATGCTTGAACCTGTTTTAACCTTATCACTTCACCTCCTTTTCCACCAAGTTGCCATTGCATGGCAACAACCATGATGAAGCTGAAAATAACAAGTCAAAGGAATGGTTCCCTGAGAGGGAAGGAATATTTGCTTCACAGTTGGGGCTGGGTTTTTAAGAAGTGTAATTTATCTACTTGCTAAATCTTAGAGTTTTACAGACTCACGAAGATAAATCTGCGTTACCGGTAAGAGACGAGGAAAGCTATGAAAATCATATGGAATTATTATTTTAATGAGAGTCTGGCATGAAAAATAAGGGGAAAGACTTAAGCTAAGCATTATTTCCAGCAATGGAGGCTCCTACAAGTGTCCGTCACTCCTTTGAATTCAAATCCTTTCTTGGAGTCAGGCAGCAGAGCAGGCAGTTGTCCTCAGGGTTGGGAGAATATCAGCTGACACCGTTAGACACGCTTCTGCTTGTGCTTTTCCATGGCCGTCTGTGCTGCACAAAGTGATTCAATTTGCAGAGATCCCAAAATGAACTGGAATCAAAAAGCAGAGTCTGAGTTCCCAAAGGCGCGTTTGTGCGATGCTGCACTTTGAGACTCATCCCTGAAACCCTGCAAAACGTGGCAACTCAAGCAAAAGCTTGATGTTGATCCTACTGTGCTTTTACTGTGAAGCAGAGAAACACACATTTCCTCTTCATCTTTGGACTCAACCAAAGACTTGCATGTTGTTTCCACCAGCAGAAAGTCTGCCCAGCTCACAGCCACCAATGCAAGGTGGTCCAAAGTTCCAAAGGCACACCTGACAGCTCCCTGATGCCTGCTTGGTGCTTGGGGAATACCCTCTGCCGCAGAGCCTTGCCTACCTACAGCAGAGACAGCAGCCTCCCCTATCCCCACCAGCCTGGGTGCTGTTCCAAACAGCAGGGTCTCCTTCCCCCAGCCTTTCCTTCCTCTCCCAGCTTGTACTGGGTAGGTAGAAGAACCCAGTGTGGAGTTAGTGGAAACAGTCTCACAACGCAGGAGTGGGATGAAAAGTTCTCCTCTGCAAAGTATGCCCAGGTGGATGTCTCAGGAACATGGGTTTCTGTGCGAGTAGCGAGTGTCATGTGCGTAGAACTGGGGTTTGGGGCATGGCTGCTGTAATAAGCGATAAAAAATCATGATCTGCATCATTGAATCATTGCCATCTTTAGCAACACGATGAGGTCATAGAATCATAGTCAGTTGGTTGAAAAAGCCCTTTGAGATCATCGCGTCCAACCGTACCTGACCACTACTAAACCATCCCTGAGCACCTCATCCACCCATCTTAAACACATCCAGGGGTGGAGACTCAACCGCCTCCCTGAGCAGCCTGTTCCAACACATAGGAGCCAACACCTTGACTGAAAAACATCACATTGATGTGACCTGAGGTGGACACCTGGTCTCACCTCCAATAGCTGGAAAATATCAAACCTGGATGTGCCTGGATAGAAACCAGAGAAAAACTATTCCAAGCAGAACCATGAAATCGTGCAGGGAGATGGGGCTGCTTGGCCGTGCAGCCTAGAAGAGGGGCAGAATGGAAGGTTTTCCTAGCAAAGAAGCTGCATATTGTTTTCTGGGCTTATGGCATCTAATATGCGTCTGGTTTTTGAAAGACAAGTGTGATTACAAGAACACTCATGCATTTGTTTTTTCTCCTGATTGAAAAAAAAAAGAAAGCGTGAAAGGACGAGCATAACACAAGCTAAAAGGGCCGACAATAACAGCGTTAACAATTCACTTACACCTCTTCCCCAGCTTACGAGATTACTTTGCAAATTGAGACTGTGTACGTACCTACCTGATTTGCAACAAAATAAATTCACAACACATCTCCCTATCCCTAGTGACTAAATTGTCCTTGCTTGATCTCTAGAAATAGTTTGCCACATGAATTTAACCGTGGTAGCTGCGCTTTACTTTAACCCCCTGCAAGGGGCACCATTACAGATTGTTTTGAAACATGAGAGGCAAATATTCTGCAATTAGTTGGACCAACAAACAGCCAACGGCACACGAAACGAAGGAGTAATCTTAGGCTTAGAAACACTCTTTCACATTTAACAGTATTCCGAAGCGGAAGGGAGGCAGACGTTTTACATAGGGATGCTATTTAGCCTGCAGGCACTTGCAGGAGTTATCTGGGGTTTGCAGAGCTGAGAATAGCTATGGATGCTCAGGTACACTGTGTACCTGACTTGCAAATATAGTAATCAAGACTATCAACATGCTTTTTCGAGCAAAGACATTTGTAGAAAAATCTATTTGGTTTTAATGCCTTCCAAATAGGAATGATGGATATTCTTGTCTCTGCACAAAATCACAGCGCGCGTCATTCTCTGAGGCAAGCTAAAACAAATCCCCTCCCTTATTTAATTTTTAATCAATTTTAAAAATAAGTATTTAATAATAAACATAAACCAGGAAGACAGCCCTTGCCCCAAGGAGCTGACTGTTTTATCAGCAATTCGAACGGAGGTGTGCGAAGGCTGTACTGACGCAGTAGCACGGAGGCTTCCAGCTGGGTGGGCGGCTGTTCCTACCCCTGCCCTGAGGAGTGTGATGCAAAGCTGCGGTCAGCTCCTGCATCCCGAGTCCTGCAGCACAGCTTCACAGCAGCACCACGCGCCTGCTCCCACTGCTGGGAATGAGGCAGGCTCAGAGACAGTTGGAGGGAGAAGGAAAACTATTGCCCTTGGAGTCAGGTTGGGACTGGGTCCTGTTGAGACAAAGCAGCATCACCTCTATGTGGGTTTTGGGGTCTTCTCCTAGTCCTCCACTGGCTGAGTATGGCCACACGTGTTACCTTTGGTGATGATGAACACCACAGAGAGGGGATCAGTCCCTAGGAGTTTCTCAGGGACATGGTTTGGTAAGGGGACAGGTACAGTTGGACTCGATGATCTGAGAGGTCTTTTCCAACCACATGATTCTCTGATTCTATGATTCTATATCATCAGTCCCTGTGTAGCCATGGGGCAAGATATCAGCAGCCTTGTTTTCAACCCGAGGAAACTAGCTGCTGGCTCACTCGGGGTTGGAGTCCAAGAGCTCACAACCATGGATGTAACAGGACCAAATGGAGAACGTGGATGTTGAAGTGAAATGGCTGTACTTGCTGTTAACAGCCTTGTGGTCATGAGGTGGTGTAGAGGACACAATGGGAGCAAGGCTGGAATATGGGTTTGATCATTTGACCATGCAGGATCTCTTTGCTTTTTCCCACCTCTTTCAGAGCGCCATGAGCCACGCGTGCAAAGGGATGTGTGTTGCCACACCAGGATGGTTGGGAACTAGTCAGAATGGCAGAGCCCAGCAAGAGAAGATGTTAAAATGGTTTAAACTCATACTTTTCCTTCCTTTTCCCAAGCTCAGGAGGGAAGAATGAGACTCATGCCATTTGTCTGGCCCTTACCCTAAAAATAAAAGGATGTCTCCACTCTGCCGGTCCCTCTTCATCATTCCTAACTTCTTTCCAAGAGATGAGGTGCGGGTGTTTAAACCATCCAGCACCCTGCAGCTCTGGATCCCCCAAAATTCTCTTTATATAGAATCATAGAATGGTTTGGATTGGAAGGGACATGAAAGCTTATCCAGTCCCACCCCCTGCCATGGGCAGGGACACCTCCCACCAGACCAGGCTGCCCAAAGCTCCATCCAACCTGGCCTTAAACACCTCCAGGGAAGAGGCTTCCATGACTTCCCTGGGCAACCTATGCCAGTGTCTCATCACCCTTATTGTGAAGAATTTCTCCCCAATGTCCAATCTAAATCTTCCCCCTTCCAATTTAAAACCATTCCCCCTCATCCCATCACTCCAGGCCCTTGGAAAAAGCCCCTCCCCAGCTTTCCTGGAGCCCCTTTCAGCACTGGGAGCTGCTCTAAGGTCTCCCCAGAGCCTTCTCTTCTCCAGGCTGAACAACCCCAACTCTCCCAGCCTGTCCTCATAGCAGAGGGGCTCCAGCCATCGCATTATCTTTATCGTCTCCTCTCAACCCATTTCAACAGTTCCAACTCCTTCTCATGTTTCTTATGGGACTCTGGAACTGAACACAGGACTCCAGATGGAATCTCACGAGAGAGGAACAGTGGGGGAGAATACCCTGCCTTGCCCTTCTTGCCACACTTTTTTGATGCAGCTCAGGACACTGTTGGCCTTCTGGGCTACGAGCACACATTGCCATCTCATATCAAGCTTCTCATTCCAAAGCCATGCCCGAATAATAAACGAGCAAGAGCAACTCTAACTTGTGGACAATGTCATGAATTAGAAATCAAGATACAGCACCTGTGCCCCCAAGCCAGAACCGCAGTGACGGCCCAGCAGGTCGATTCATGCGTAGACACACGCATGCGCATTCAATAACCCCACGTTCAGCAAAAGAGAACCCCTTCGGCAAATAAAAGGGGAGAAATGAATGCTTTACATAATTTGTGAATAAAACAAATCCACTATAAAACAAGATGCTCTTGAAACAGAATAATCAATGAAGCTTATTTTCCTAAGGATGCAGGTATTTTGTCTTATCACTTCTCTCTGCTCTGAACCAGGTTCCTTAGGACTCCAATCAGATAAGAACAATTCTCCTAACATCCACACACCTACCTTCGCACGCACACAGGTCAACCTCTGGCTTGTTTCTGCATGTCCCATGGGTAGCACGGCTCTATGCATACTGACTTTTCTTCGTTGTACCGCCAGCAAAGTGTAAGCTGTCTTGTTATTGCCAGGCTGCCTTTGGAGAAAGTGGGGCACATATGTTTGTTGGACAGCTGGTGGCTGTCAGATATAATGTATAATCCCATCACTGACCCTGCTTTTCCGCAGTGGACTTGAGTTTAGGTCTCTTAGCTGCCAGTTTTCATAAAACTTGGAGAAACAGAATGGTTTGAGACTTCTCCTGCTCTTTCCATAAAAATAATCAGGGAGCTGGAGTACCTTTCCTATGAGGACAGGCTGAGAGAATTGGGGCTCTTCAAAGAGAAGGCTCCGGGGAGAACTTATAGGAGATTTCCAGCACTAAAAGGGACTACAGGAAAGCTGGGGAGAGGCTCTTGATCAGGGAGTGCAGGAATAGGATGAGGAAGAAGGATTTTCAGTTGAAAAAGGGGAGATTGAGATGAGATCTTGGGGAGAAATGTTTTGCTGTGAGGGTGGGGAGGCCCTGGCCCAGGGTGCCCAGAGCAGTGGTGGCTGCCCCATCCCTGGAGGTGTCCAAGGCCAGGTTGGATGGGGCTTGGAGCCCCCTGATCCAGTGGGAGGTGTCTCTGTCCATGGCAGGGGGTGGCACTGGGTGGGCTTTGAGATCCCTTCTTTCAAATGGAAGCAAAATTGCTGAAACATTCTATTATCAAGAAATAAGGTTAAAACTGAACCGTCTGCAGAAAGCTGAGTGGATCATCTATCAGAAAACATCATGCTCTGAAACCTGCTCTTTGAAAGAGGGGACTTGTTTCAGAGTAGAGTACGAAATCCTCTTCAGAGAAAGCCAAGTATGAGTATCTAACTCGGGGTTCACCCTTCCTAGCTTCAGATGATACCAGGTTTTGCTCCAAACCCCACGTAAAATAGCACCTGGGTGGCACCTGCCCTACAAGTACAAGATGTGGAGACTCCACGTGGTGGAAATTTCCCCAGATCTAGGTGACTTTTTCCATTACTTACTTGTAGCTGAAAATCAGAACATCTGCTCAATGAGACAACCCAGGATTTCAAGATTTTATTTTCCTCTGAGATCTTTTTTTTTTTTTAATTAATTTCAGGGAAAATGGAGATGCTTTCAGACAAAAAGCTTTCATTTTCCTCATGGGAAATGCCATCCCAGTCAGTGTAACTTTAGGAAAGCAATTTTTTTTTGCATTCAGAAAGTATTTTCTGAGGAAAAGGTTTCAATGGAAATGTTCAGACCAATTCCAGGCTCATCAATCTGGGTTTCAAATACCCATGCTTGCTTCTGATGTGAATTTGGTTTTCTCTGAGCAAACCTCACGCCATAAACGTATTTTTCCCCCATTCTGTCTCACCTTCGCTCTTCCTCTATTACTTTTTCCTGCCTCATTTCACCTTCCATTTCTTACCCTGCACAGCACCTCAAGGTACACAACGCAGATTAAGAACAAGGAGCTGGGAGCCATGGTTCAACCTGACACAATGCACCAACAGAAGCAGAGATGTAACACAAGTTT
Source organism: Neomorphus geoffroyi (assembly GCA_033558235.1). NCBI lineage: Eukaryota > Metazoa > Chordata > Aves > Cuculiformes > Neomorphidae > Neomorphus > Neomorphus geoffroyi. Next base: position 3,184,209 of record JAUMJM010000037.1, read on the forward strand.
CTGAACACTGCCGTACCTGGCAGAGAAACAGTCTTTAGAAACTGTCCTGAAGGCATTACCCTTGCACATTTTTCCAGTATCATGCATGAACACCATAGAAAAATCTTTCCGCTCTTGATCTGTTTTTCCCTGGAGAAATGCAGATGTACAGGGATATCATCGTAGAACTGACTCTAAGGGTCTTTTTGTACTACCAAATGATAATGAGAAGATAATTATTTTTCCAGGGCTGGATGTGATTGTGGGGGCTGACAGCACGATATCACTCTCATTAATGTCTTTAGGAGGAAAGCTCCACTGGGGTTCAATAGAAATAGGATTGGTTTATCACTCTGGGACTTGGTTTTTCCCACAGCCTATCCTTAACAGCCATCTATAACATTGCATCTTTGTACGCAACATCTCTCCGCTGTCGTTTGTGTCCCTGTAATTACACGCACCCCACAAGGAACTCGTTGCCGTTGGTGTAGAGCAGCAAACAGCACTCCCATTAATTCAACTGCCATCCATTGTCACCGTCTAGACAGAAACAAATCCATTTGTTATTCATGTGGGTGTCACATGTATTTCAGGAGATGCTTCATCATAATTTAACATTAGTTATTGGCCACTTAGAGTGTTCCTGGACCATCTGTAGAAAGAATGGTGGCTGTGGGATTCATCACCAGGGTGGAGACCAAAAAACACAGTTGGATGAAGAGGATGGGTATGGTTGGACTCGGTGATCTCAAAGGTCCTTTCCAACCATGGGTTGCTATGATTCTATCTGACACAACAACTACTTCTCTTAACGAAGGCATAACATCCACACTCTGTCTGGTCACGCTACTCATGAAAACTGGTTCAATTATTTATATAAAGATTGGTTTAGATGGGAACATCGCTTGAGAATTGACCACAGCAGGAGTTTTCATAAACCCGTTTGGGAAAACACTTTATTTCTTTTCATTAAAGAAAAAGGATGAATGTCCAAACATTCAGTGCTTCAAAACAGAAGTCAGTGCATTAGGACTGTGTGACTGCTGTAACGAGCCACCACCTCCCTGGAAAAAGAAGCAATACCGTGGTGCATTCTGGGAGACAGAATCCAACCAGTGTGTGCAGAGAAAATGGGAGTGTGATGAACTGAAGCTGCAGTTCCCGGCAGACTTCACAATAACATTTCTGGTTCATATTTTCAGCAAAAAAAAAACCCAAGAAACTTGGTGGCAAAACTTCTGTTCTAATGCAAGGTCACCCCTCAAATAAATCATCACTTTCTCAGTGGCTTAGAGTCCCTCCTATCTCCCAAAACATGATGCTATCACATATTTGAGGTCAAGCTGAAGCCCCTGATATCCTTGTTCAGCTTTCACAGGTCTCTCCATCACTGGAAAACTGCTGATGAGTTAACAGCTCTACTGACACTGCCGTTTCGTGCATGGTAGGCAAAGATGCGTCGCACATGCTGCTCTTCCAAAGTGTAGCAGGTGGCGATGGAAGAAACCCAGAGGCTCTAATAGATGTCTCTGTACATACCACCCATTTTAGTGCCAGGGAGCAGCGGAGTGTGTTGTTGAAAGTTTAGCTAATTAAGGGTTAAGCTTGTATCACTCCCTCCCACCGGTCATTAACACTCATCTACAATTAATTTAGTCCTTTATTGTCCTGCCCATGGCGCACCACCATCATGTTTTCTTGCCTGTCGTTGGGTGACCCCACATGAAAATTACAGTCTCCTCTCAGCTGTACCAGGGCTTCAGCTCATCATTTTCTGCTTGAACTGGGGGAATTAAGTCACCCATCACGGTGTCAGCAATTTGAGGCCTTAAATTATCCTATTCACGGCACACGCAGTGAAGTCATCAGAGAGCGTTTGCTTGGGTTTATTTATTCTCTTCTCCCAGCCTAAGACTGATTTTCCCTCAAATGTTCAGCTGAACAAACAGTTGGAACAAACAGTTATTAGGAAAAAATTCTTCACTGAAAAGGGTGATTGGCCATTGGAATGCGCTGCCCGGGGAGGTGGTGGAGTCACCCATTACACATGAAAAAGCCCTGATGGCCCAGGTCCCCCTTGTGACTGCGCTTCTCTCTAGCAGCAAACCAAGTGCAGATTAAACCTCCTTTCATTTATCTCACCCTGAGCAAACACATGTGCATTTTGCATTACCTCTCACTTCTTCGCTTCACGCTCCCTGAGTTAACACCCAGGCTAAATCCTTCCTTCAACAGCAACAACAACAACAAATGATCAAAACAATTCAGCTTTTCTTCAAATAATGGAATGTGCTTCAGTTGTAAATATTCATGGCTGAGTGGAAATTGTTTATTGATGGGCCCTGGGCGTACTGGTGTCAATCTGTCTAAATGACTCATGGTCTCTTACCTCCAAGGGGCAATTTCATTTTTCTGGTCCTAATCTCATAGATTAATCCTTGGTAGATGGGATTCAGACATATTCACCTCGTTTAGCTCATTTTCCATCTCAGTTTGTTGAGCTTGTGATCCCTAAGATGTTTCCTCACAGCTATTTGAAGGTCTGGATATCCTAGTGAGCTTTTAGAAGATCATCCAGATTATGCTCATCCCTCAATAAAGGGAATTCATTTAATAGTTTTTCTTTCTTAACATCTCCTGTGGCAAAAGAGCCACTGACTTTTCAAACCTGCAAATACAGCCACAGCTCATGTATTCCTTCCTCTGGAAGACATGCGTTCTCCGTGCCTCCACTCAGCTCTCTCATAGATGTTCTCATCTTGTATGCAAGGAAGTTTTTCATGGATCTGTTCTTCCAAAGAGCTCTTCCTATGGAAACGTGAATGAAGGGTCACATCAGCCCAGTAGGCACAATACTTTCGGTATCTTTCGAGCACTATAGGCAGTTGGTACAGCTGTGACAGCACTGCATCCACCTGGCACCCTGCTTGGCCCACCCTACCACAGTACCTGAGCAATATATTGCCTTTTACTGCCTACACCCTGACCAGGCATCCCCCTGACAGCCAATTAATGAATAATTCTGCCGCACCGGCCAAGCTGAGTCTGGCTGGCACTCTAGGTATAAATTTCTTTAACAAATGCTTTTGTGAAGGCGTAGGAGGGACTTACAGACGCTGGGCTCTGCCAGAGGAGATGGAGATGCCTCAGATGACCTCACTGCTCCTGCTGCTGTGCAGCCGGCTGCGCTCCTCGGAAGCTGCAAGGCACATTTTCTCAGTCAAGAGGAGCTGAATGATGGATTTGAGGTTTTTTTCAAGGAAATCTCTGCTGTCTCCTTCTAAAGAAAAGGGGGTTCATTCCAGGAGGTGGAAAAGACCGGGATTTGCTCAGAGGAACCCTGATGGGTTCATTATAGAATCAGCTGTGAATGCCTGGGATGCTCAGTGCAGTTAGAGTTGTCAACAATGGTGTGGTTTACAACAGTTTTTTTTCCATAGGTCAGTAATGTGAACTCAAACTTGAATGCACAGAGGGGAAGGCAACCAGCTTCCAAAACCGGTTCTCATTTTTCGTACTCGTATTGAAGACTGAAAGTGAATTGAGCATAAAATTAAGAGACTCCCAAAAAGCAGCAAAAGGAAATAAATGCCAGCAGGTGTGTACCTGCTTTTTATTATGGAATTATTCAATAACTGCAGTTAGAAAGAACATCAAGAAGCCACCTAGGCCAACACTGAAGCCAAACCTGTTTTCACCTTTAATCAAGTGAGAACTTCTCCTGTTTCTCTGTATGACTGCTGGTTTCGATTTGTGCCCATTTCCTTCCACGGGGATCATGGGCACCAAACCATAGTGGTCAGGACCTTGCAAGGAGTGTTTAGAGTAAACTCACAGAGTGGTTTAGAGCAGTCACATCATGTTTTGTCAGAGGGCATCACTGCACTTGGTCAGATAATCAGAAAGATGCTGCAAGAGGGAACATCTGGAAGGTTATTTATTATTTGTCAGGAAGTCTCGAAGGGGCGCTTGCATGAAATGTATGGAAGGTCAGGACAAGCAATATTGTTCCAATTTACCTCTCCAGGTGGAAACCATGCTGGGGTTTTTTTTGTAAGATCCTAGTCCTTCCTGGCCTTCATTTAGAGTTTTGAACATGACTAAATTTGTCCAGTTCATGTAGAAAGAGCACAAGTGTATTTGAATGCTTCCCATGGTTTCACCCTGCAGACAGCAAGCTGTAACCAGGAGAACTCTGTGCAAGAACATTTGTTAGAGAGACCCTGTGAGATTAAATGTGTTCATCACAGAGAGCCATGGGCTAAGAAAGCACCAGAACATGCTGGCTGAAAGATATTTATCATTCCTGTTCTCTGATTTTTACAACCTTGCCTAACCCCAGCTCCCCAGTGCTTTAAGCCTCAGTGTCTCTCTAGGAGAAAGAATATTTCCCCTCTTTTCTGGGAGAAACACTATTTGCAGGTAGGAGAGCTGAGTTGCAAGGATCGTAACACCCTTGAGTGGTTTGGGTTGGAAGGGGCCTTAAAGCTCACCCAGTTCCAACTGGATGGGGTCTTGAGTGCCCTGATCCAGTGGGAGGTGTCCCTGCCCATAGCAGGGGGTTGGAACTGGATGATCTTCAAGGTCCCTTCCGATCTAAACCATTCTATGGTTCTATGATTCTAATTGCCGTTCTCATTACAGCTGCTCAGATTCTGGGGCAAACTTGGGAAAAATCATGATTTTCCAGAAAAAAAAAGTTAAACAGAAAGAAATAATGTTTTTTTTCTGAATCACAGCCACCATCCTGATTTTTTTTTTTAATTGAGAAAAGTGGAAGTTGTATAATAGGAGAAGAGAACGGACTAGTAAGTCTATAAAGCCAAAGCTATTCACTAAACACTGGCCTCATGGACGCACCGGAAAGAATAGGACAAAAATTATGCACGGAGAAAGAAAGATAGATTGGCAGAAACTTGTTTCTCAAAATAGAAATATTCACATGAGATACTCCCCATTATGCAGACCCTGTCTGTCAGTAAGAATGTGTATTGAAAATAAATGAGTTATAGCCTTCCATTGTCATGGCCACTGAGAATAATAGACATCCTGCGACAGAGGCACAGCAGGCACAAGTGAAGTTTTTGTGTTATCTCTGAAATGAACTGGATGTGCGAGGGAGCACATGCTACGCATTCCATTTAGCAAATGACCCGGCTGAAAACCACACTCACACACCAGAATGCACACCCAGGTCTGGATATGCCTGGCAGGGCTTGGCTGCTGGGGTTGGTTTTCTCAGCCAGGTGGGACTGAGATAGCCCAAACCCTCAGTACCCACAGCCAGGCCAAGCCATCAGTCATTCTGCCTTTGCCTCATGGGCTGAAAGGGGGGTTTGCAGACTTTTCTTCCCTGTTGCTCCATGCATTTGCTGTGTGAGGCGCAAAAATCCCCTGCAAGGCTCCCCTCCCATTGCTCAGTTCATCCCATGCTGGAACGGCAAAGCACCACAAGCCACAACAGCAGGCCCAGGAAACAGGCTTTGCTCCAGCACACCCACAGAGACACCCAGAAAATCACAGCGGTGTGTCTAGGGCTGACGAGCCACAGCTTTACCGAGCTCAGCAGCAGAAGGCTGGGAAGACCTTAATGTCATGTTGAGCAGCATGAGCACAGCTCCTCTAGAAAAAATGCCATCTGCGAGGTCATTTTCAACCGAGACCTCCTGGGAGGAGCAATGCACAAAAAAAAAGGAGGGGATTTCCTCCGCTGCTGCTGTTTTCAGGCTTCCCTCCTTCAAATACTCCAAGCGAATGGGTTTGCTAAAGCGTGTTCTGCCAATTTTCTATTCTTCATTGCTTTGCCTACAGCAGAGGTCTGCATTATCTTATCAGCTGCTCGGTGCATTGCAATGCCAGCCCAGGAATCTGCACATATTCTGCTAAGTCCTTGCTGTTGCCTTTGGCTTTATCTCTGCAGAAAAGCTTAGGGGACTCACTCCTCTGAGCAGACCATAATATGGGGAACTGGTGCCTGGGAGGCATTAGGTGTTACCCCAGGGAGAAGCGTAAGGAAAGCACAGCTCAAGCCCTGTTAATGAAGCAGCGACAGAGAATTGAAACGGGGAACTGGAGGAGGAAGGAGGGTAAAGCCATGTTTCACAAAGTGCCAAGATGCTGTCGCTCCAGCATTGCAAGGTGTGCTTTATTCAGGGGACACGCTGCACACAACACATTCCCACACCCCGTGCATCCAAAGGGGTGGGTGACCAGCTGACAGCACTGCATTAACTTCCTCAGCAGTACCTTACTGCAGAGCTAACTACTTCGGTGCAGCCTCCTACTGCAAAACTCCTGCCTCTTCTGCGCCCAGATGCATGAATTTGGGGACGATAGAAAAAGAGGCAGAGTTCTTCACCGTGATGACACATTAGAAAACTGCTGTAGGATTTATACCCTTTATTTCCTGACAGAAGAGAAAACAGGCTCCAGTGATGATGCTTCTCCTCTTTTTCCAGCTGGTGATGCAGCAGGATGGATGTGCTGTCAGAAAACCCGTTTGCACAGTTGCAACAGGTCCTTGGTGATTAAATGCGAAATTCATCCAGGACATGAGGTTCTGATTCAGCCCTGAGGCAGCTCAAAGACCTTTACAGCAGGGTCCCTGTGGAAACACCTACTCAGTTTCCAAGCAGACACTTTTTGCTACCTTTTATCTCTCAGAGGGAAAGTCTGGAAGGAAAACAGGGTTGTTGTGTCCCTTTTGAGTACTCCTCCTTGGATTTCCATAGCATGAGGGACTACCTGGAGTCAGTGAGACTGAAACATCTGCCTCTGTTAGAAAGGCACGAAGGGAATGCAGGGAAGATGTGTCTTTTGGGAGATATAGGAGCTGATTTGCACAATGGACTCAAGTATTTCACTGCTCTGTTTCTGAATCTCTGCAGTACTTTGACAAGGACGAGCACTGTCAGTCCATAGTATCCTATCTCCTTTTAGCTGGCCCTAACTCATTTTAGCAGAGGAAGGATTTATTTAGCAGTCAGGGAATGTTTAGACTTTCTGGAAACTACTGTATCCCCCACGGAAAATGAAAAATAAATCATTGTTTCAGGAGCAGCTACATCAAAAATCTAAATGGCTGGGGAGGTGACACCCTCCATGTCCCAGGAAGGGTGCCAGGATCTCCTGTCTTATCTCAGAACAAGACTTGCTTTGTAAGTGCTGTTATTATTATTATTATTATGTTATTATTGCATTATTGGGAAAACTACGGGTAAAATACCTCCCTCTCCACACACTCTTGCTATGATTGAGCGACGTCTGACCATCCTGTTGGGATCTGTTCTCACCCCCCAACTCTTGTGTCCCCTGGACTTTCGCATCTCTTTCTCCTTTTCTATCTCATCCTCCAGACTAAGGCACACACGGCTTTTCCTTAGCAAGCTCTTCTCCCAGTTACTTTCTCGATGCCTTTCTACAACACACATGGCCCAGCCTCTACTCAGATCTGCCCAAGGAGCAGGAGGAAAGCAGTGGTTCACCTGGATATGCAGCTTGAAATGGGCAAGGCATCAGGGTTATGCACAGGCAATAACTGAGGCATAAAATTCTATGTTCCTGCTCAGATGTTTAAAGAGAGCACAGTCCGGGTGGCGGCAATGACTTTGTAGCCCGAGTCAGTCGGACTTATTTACTGGGAGACCCCAAAGCAGCAGAGACATTAAATATTCCCTTCTCCTAAAAACAGAGAAACATCCCACTGACAAACCAGACCACCACAAAACCTGTCACAGCACCTGCCCATCCGCAGGACAGCGAGCAGGGAGCAGAACAAGCAGCATCGCTTCCAAAGAAACAACCATCTGAGAGCTGTAGCGTCACCAACTCCAGGATTACCGACCCCTCAACCGGCTGAATCAGTGCAAAGGGACTGAGAGCAAAGTACAACTTAGAGCAGTCCATACACCCACATCTCTGCCAGGGCAGGACTCACACCAGCAGGCTGGGGGAAGCAGCCCCCTCTGCAGCCCCTTGAGCAGCCTGGCACGCTCGCCTGCCCCAGCGCCATGCTCAGGGCATCACTTCTTCTCTGCAATTTACTTTTGATTTTTATTTTAAGCTGATGCTTTCTGCCAGCCAAACTACCCAGGCCAGCCTGCACTGCCACCAGGGTGTCACCCAGAAGCTGTCAACTGAGCAGAGTCTGTTTCTTTCAGGATCCTCAGGCTGCCCGGCTCGTTCCACCTCCCCGCCAGCCGAAGAGCAGACCGAGCTCAGAGCTGAGCCTCATTTCTTTTCCACTTGCTCCTTTCTTTTCCTCCTTCACACCAGGAAGGGACCCCGGTGCTGCCCACACTGTGCAGCAAACTAGGATTTGTGAGCCATGAGCACCAGGAACAAACAGAAAAATGCCCCTTTCCACGATTTCAGCAAGGCTGCAAACACCCAGGGAAATACAGCTGGCATATGGACATCACTCAGAGCATCCCCAAGCACTTGCCATTCCTGCTGGCCTCTCTCCAGCCCTCTCTACTTACTTCAGCCAACTGACATTCACTGGCCATAGCAAGGGACCCCCAGGCCCCCTCTGATGCTCAACAGGACCCATCCGATGCTCTGGTCTGACACCAAGCAACCACCTGGGAGCTGTGGGCCTTGTGCAGGATGGAGGCTGGACCTGCTGCAAGCTCGTTGCAGGACTGGCCCCACATATCCCCCCATCAGGACTTCAGCAAACAAACTTCAGCTCGACACGCTGCCTCCTCTTCCTCTGCCCAAGCCTCACAGACACCACTCTCTCACAGAACCGTGCACACACAGGTGGTCCTGTGAGCTCCAGTGCCGAACTGGACCTGAAAGACCACCACAGTCTGCACACCCAGAGAAAAGAAGAGAAAAGCAGAGTGTCTGCTCATACTCACAGTTTTGAAGTCCTCATGGTTGCACTCTTGGCCTTTGAATTTGCAGTACAGCATCATATCCTTCAGGTCATGACCAACCCGCGCCAGGAACTCCTGCATGTTGAAAACTTTTGGTTTATACTGCTTAAAGTTGGCCTTTTCTTGGAGGATGGCTAAGACAGCCGGGTCAGCCAGGTGAGGGTTGGGGATCTGCAGGTTGACGTCAAGGAGAGCCAGGAGCTCCCCAGCATGGTACAGGTCGTTGGTGGTGAGCCGGGAAAAGCGAAACTCGTTGAGGTTACAGATGGTGACAGCAGGGAAGACCAAGCTGTTCGCCACGACCTCGTCCACTTTGGTCACGTGCTGATAGGAGAAATAGAAAGCCACTCGGTCTGAACTCTCAACCAGGAGGAGACCCAGCGAGCCCACAAAGGCCAAGGTCCAGAGCAGCCGGCGGATGGTCACTGGCCCGTAGACAAAGACATGACGGATCCCGTGGAGCGTGGATGTGTTGGCAAAAATCTGGATGCTGGAAGGTTGCAGGCTGCCCATGCTGCCCTCGCTGGTGCTGTCCTTCAGATCCATCAGGAACTGTTAGTTAAATCCTGGCACTGCTTTTTGGGTCAGTCTGTAGCTGGAACTGGGATCCGAATCTCTCCCCTTCCCTCTCGAAAGTAATTCAGCCTTTTTAGGGGTGGGAGAGAGAAGGAGAGTCTCAGGCCAGCTGCTGTGAGTTTATCCCACAGGCTCAGCAGTAGCTTCGCGGGGGTAAATATTTATATCAAATCCATTCAAACTCTCGCTCTTGATTTCCTCGGTGCGATAAGAAGGGCTGGTTTTATTTAGGGAGACACCAAGGTGATGTGGAAGAGATGTGGGTGGGCAGCGAAAGCTGAGCCAATGGAAATCAAGTCCTCCCCCTACACACACACACATGCACTCACACGGGCGCTGAAGGGAGAGGAGATTAAGCGAGAGAGAGCTTAAAACAAGTCGAGGCAGCTCACAGCCTGTTAACTAGTGCGGAAAGCCCAAGGATGCCGCTTCCCAGAGCTGATGTCTTGCAGAGCAGTGAGGCTTTCAGACCGATCGGGCGATGCTTGGCGTGCTCCGGGGATACGAGTTGCAGGATTCAGGCATCTCTTCTCCTCCTCACCCTTCCATTTTGGGCAGAGCTCCAAAATTATGACCCCAAAAACCCACCCCGTGCTGCTGGGTTTATATCCAAGGGTTCCTCTTAGGGAATGGTGTGAAGCTAATTCAGAAGTACGAGAGGAAAAGGGAGAGGGAAAGGCTGAAAAACGAGAAAAGGGGAGACAAATTGCTGCTCAGTTCCATACACACACATACACACAGGGGAGAAAATAATAGCATGAAGCCTCTCCTCTGTCACGCAGCAGCTCAGAGAAAAAAATCAGACAGGGCAGGACTCGGTCAGGAGAGGCGGCAGGAGGAGAGTGGCTGCAGCATCTCTCATCTCTTCTCTCTCTGTCTCAGAGCTTCCTTCCCTTCACTTCAGGATTCTCGACAGAGCCGTGAGTCACGCATCGATCCGGAGCCCCGCGGCACAGCGAGAGCCATGGGGAGGGCAAGGAGAGGGGGCTACGATCCCATCAGAGACCCCCTGCTCCTGCCTGGGGGGTGAGTCTGGAAGCAGCTGTGTCTTGAGGGAGCTGGGAGGGGCTGTGCCAAGCAGCTCCTGTAGCCCCCGGGCTCAGCCCACGGAGAACTCGGAAGACTTTCAGCCAGCGGGATCTCCAGATGTTTGTTTGCTGCTGAAAGGCAGCAGTGATGGATGTGTTTGGGGAAGATGCTCCCAGATGTCCTTTCAGCCAGGAGGTTTAGAAGGAGGAGGGTGATGAGGAGGCAAACTGGGAAAGGTTTCCTACCCAAGAGATACTGCAAAATCCTGTAACGCTGCCTCCAAATGTAAGAGCATCCTTCGTGCATGCTGCATGAGGTGGGAATGAGCAGGGTTCAGCCCAGAGATGAAAGGTGCTGGGGTCTCAGCAGGGTCTGGAATAGCTCCCTTCCAGATTTTCTCTGAGCACAGCAGTATTTTTGCCTGCTTGTGTTCAGATTCAGAATTAAAAACCAGTTTCTGTCTCTGTAGAGCACTCAGCTCAGGATCCCGGAGGCCATGGATGCATCCAGGAGGCAACTTTTCCAGCTTGCATGATGTGGGAACAGAGGGTCAAATCACAGGCAGAGCCAGTCACAGTCTGCAGGGTGATGCTTAGTGATTCTCAGCCACCCACGAAGTTACCTTAAGGGCAAACCCAAAGATTAACATGGGGTAAAATGAGCTCAGTTTTTTTAATTAATAACGCAGAGTGCTTTTATCATAAGAGCAGACCCTGAAGGAGCCTTCGTACTTTGCACCATTTGGGCCCTTCCAGCTCTTCAAGTGCTTCACCCCCACTGACAGACGCCTGGGTCCCGTGTGCCTTGGCCATGAGCCACCCTCCCCAGGATGCTTTTCACCCAGAGATAAGATCGTTTCAGCTTTTGCTGCCTCCAAAGCCACATTTGACCCTGGCAGCCAAAGGCAAGCCCAGCTCTGGCAGAGATTATCCCGTGGGAGAATCTCTCAGGTTGAGCTGCTCATGCCGGCACTGCTCTGCACAAGGCTACGCTCTTCCTTTTACAACAGGGAAACTGAGGCAAAGAAGAGACAAAGGACTCATGAGCAGCCCCCCAGCAAGCTTACATTAAAGCCATGACTTGGATTTCCCGGTGGGTCTTTTCAGCACTCCAGGTTGCTGCCCTGAAGCTGAACGTTCCTTCCATAGCCAGAAGGCTCCAGGACAATGCCAAGACCACAGTTGGTCCTCACGGACACCTGGGGTGCAGAAGGAGCAGGAGCTGCCACCAGAGGCTGGTTTCTTCTTTGTATAAATCCATATCAGCCATGAAATGCAAAATCTGGTCCCTCCTCCTGCGTCTCTGCTCATGACTGAGAGCCAGGCTCTCAAAGCAAATCCATTTGTGGCTTAACAGAGATGTGTCCCTTCTTTACCAAGTAGGAATTCAGCCTGGTGAGGTCTTAGATACCTCTTGCATCACTTCATGCCCTTTCCAGGAGGGGTGGAGAAGACAGCACTGAGCAACCCCAAGCAACGTGTGAACCAGAATTAAAGCAGCTGAGGACAGAGTGACTACAGCCCCCTCATTCCTGGCCTCCAGACCTCGCCGCTTGTCTACCCTTGTTCTCACCATCTCCCCATGGCTGGAGACAAGATCATTCTCCTGCTCAACAGTTCCTGTCAGGAATGAGCTCCTTTTCTCACCCATGACCAACCCATCTGCAACCCTCCCTCCTCTCCCTGCCGTCTGCGTTATTTGGCCTGGCGCGTTAATGCTTTCATTTGTTCACCACGCGCGCTGCCTTTACAATCCTGTTTTCTGTAATTCATACCATACACCATCTGCTGCCTTTTATTATTTAACTGTGGAGGGAGCTTTGGCTGCAGTCTGGAGGAAAAAGCGCCTTGCCCAGTGGTGCTGCCTGGTACCAGCGCTGGCTCAGCACGCTCTGCCTCAACTGGTCATGGGGCTGGGGATAAAGCAGGGAGAGAAAGGTTCTCTGGCGAGTACCTGTGGCTCAGGATGTGCCCAAGAGCTGGCATCAACCACGACATCCTGAAAGCCAAAGGAATGTATTTCTGGTTATGCCTGGGGATGCATTATGGGGTGACATCAGCAAGGATGGCATGAATGGGATTTGAGGGATGGCAAAATGTGGTGGCACCTCTCGCCACTCGCATAAACGGCATCTGGGCAGGTGGATGTCCATGGTAAGGACAAAGCAGCTTGGCCAGTCCCATAAAAGCCCCTGAGAAGGCAGAGCTCAGCTAAGGAGACCTGCACTCCCCTTCCTTGGGGACACCCAGGGAACAGCAGTGCATTCCTGGGGGGTGAAGTAGTTGCTTTGGGAGCTCAGCGCCCAACCCCAGCCCCCCAACATCCCTCACAGCCCCTGCTGCTCTAAATCTCCTTCAGAAAGAAGCACGAAGGAGCCAGGTAAGGCCAGAAGATACATCCCTAAGGACAATTCCTTTTCCCCCGCCTCACAGAGAGGGGGTGGTGGAGGGGGTGCAGCAGAGACGGGGTGTTTGAGGGACACCGGGAGCAGAACTGGATTCCTCTCTCATTTGCACAGCCTGCGCCTGCCCTCTTGTGTCCCGAGCCCAAGCTGCACTACTTAGGGGAACTCATCCCAGCCCCGAAATACGTGCGAGATGAGTTCAGGGAAGGAGAAGTGATGGAGAGGGGTCCCCCCAACCTATGCGAACCTCTCCGCTTCCCCAGGTCCACCTGAGCCCTCCCAGAAACATGTCCCAGGTGAAGGGTTTGCACTGGGCAAGTCAGGACCGGCAGAGACGTGGGTTGTTCGCAAAGCGAAAGGAGATGCTTTAACCCTCGACAGCACATGGTCCCCACTGCCCTGGACCAGAGCCTTAGCACCAGAGATCACTGTGCTGTCTGCAGATATGTTGGGTTTATAGAACCATAGAATGGTTTGGATTGGAAGGGACCACAAAGGCCATGTATTCCAGCCCCCCCCTGCAGTGAGCAGGGACAAGATTTCCATCTGGGCTTGATTAGGGAAAGAAAAAAGAAGAAAAGAGAAAGCAACAATGGTTGAAGTTCAGGAGAGCCGTTCCTCTTCCCTGGCCCAGCTGCAAATCTTTCGTGTCATTGTGTTGAGCACCAGGAAAACATCCCCATCGCTGTCCCACGGTGTTTTCTCTTTCGCAGGGCACTGATTTGCTGCACGTCCATGGGCTTTGCCAAAAAAGAAGGACAACAGGCACTGGGAGGGGATGCCAAGGAGCACCTGGCCCATGATGGTGATACCTGGAAAAAAAAAGAACTTTGCTCAAGATAATCCTGATCCTACAAGTCTCCCTCCATTTCTCAGCCTTTCCTCAACCTTCTTGGACCCTCTTCTCACCTAACCATTTATTGCCAATATCTTCAAATTGTTGAGGACCCAGAGCTCCAATAAGCAGAGAGAGCTCAGCTACTTAAATGAGTCTGCTTTTCCAAATGGGAACATAATGCTGAATGCTGATGCTTCCCTTGAAATTAAAACCCATCCCTTCCAAAGTAGCTTTGGCTCTGTTAAATGGCTTTTTAATATATATAGAAAATTGAAATTTTGATTGGATTTCAATGTATTTAATATTATGCTTGGATTTATAATGGGATATAAAATGAAAGCAATGAAAGCAATTAAAGAGGGAAAAAAAGTCTCCTTGAAAGAAAATGAAAAATATTCAAATGGCTGCAAGTTGGGAAGGAAACAATGAAATGCTTGATTTTTATACCCTGTCCCCAAAGAAAGGTGCTATTAACAACATCATACTGACAGACAGTTGAATCAGCATTTTCCAGTGGAAGAACTTCTTGGGGAGAAGGTTTCTCCATCAGGTGCACCTGGCATCCCCCAGCAGCAGAGAGGATGCCCAGGGATGCCTTTCTCCTCTTCCCGCTCTGCCTACAGAAATGTTATAACTTATTAATAGCTCTGTGGTGGCAGAGCTGAGCCTCCAGCCTGCAAATCTGGCTGTTGATGGAGGGGGACGCTTCCCTGGGGCAAAGAGATCACTCTCAACCCAAATCAGCCCAGTGTCCGCACACAGAGTTACATCTACAGATTTTATTACAGAAAGGGAATATTGGATTTGCAGTATGGTTTTTCAGCGGTGAGAGCCCATCCCGCTCACTCTGACATTCCCAGCTCCTCTGCAATAACTTAGATGTATCAGCCCTCTTTCCGGGGCCGTGTTTATCAGCTGGGGTTTGAAGATGTTCGCATCAGCGATGGCTCGCATGGCACCTGCTCGGCGTGCAAAACAAGCTGGTGGGATTGCGGGAGCTGCCAGGTCCAACCTCACGTGCCATCACCTCACAGTGTGAGCCCGAGGGAGCCACAGCGGTTCTGCATTCTAAAAATTGAAGCAATCGTGCCCTTGAGAAGGGCAAGGGAGCTGGGGAAGGGGCTGGAGAACAAACCTTATGAGAGGCAGCTGAGGGACCTGGGATTGTTTAGCCTGGAGAACAGGAGGCTGAGGGGAGACCTCATCACTGTCTGAAGGAGGGTGTGATGGGATGGGTGCTGGGCTCTTCTCCCAAGTGACAGTGATGGGGTGAGAAGAAATGGTCTCAATTGGACATCAGAAAAGATTTCTACAACAAAAGGGTTCTCAGGCCCTGGCAGAGGCTGCGCAGGGAGGTGGTGGAGTCCCCATCCCTGGAGGGGTTTAAAAGCTGGGCAGATGAGGTGCTCAGGGATGGTTTAGTAGTGGCCAGGGATGGTTGGACTCAATGATCTCAAAGGTCTTTTCCAACCAAGTGACTCTATGATTCTATCCTGTATTTTGGGCTTAGGGATTTGGGGTTGAAAAATGCAATAGAATGACATTTTCCTTTGGCACTTCTCCATTTAAATAGCCCTTGAAATCCTACTTGTTCTCTGTTAATCTTTACACGATTTTATTTTGACTTCTATGCGTTAGTTGTGCTTGATACTCTTGTTCCTCGGAAAGTCTATGAAAGCGCTTTGAATTACTGATGAATAATTCAGGTCTAGGACCCATTCCAGGCCCTTGTTTCTGGATAACGCCAGGCATTTGTTCTTATCAGCACATGAAACAGGCCAGGAAAATTCATTGGAATATATAGCTTTTCATTCTTTTGCCCTGAAATATATTCATCAGCTTTTCTTCCTCTTTAACTTCTCCTTCAGTACCAGCAGAGTTCCTAACGGAAATTCTCCAAAGAAGGCAGTTTTCATGGGATTACAATTCCCAGAATAATGAAGAGAAAGAATCCTACAAATTAAGAAGTCATCCTTTCATTGCTATGGCAACCCTGATTGTCCTGCTCAAGTGGCTGAACTGAGAAAACAAGAAAACACAATCTAAAAAATAATTGCTATCCTGCTGCCAAAGGAGCAAAGCTGAGAGGTGACGTGGAACAGACCTTGGTTCTCCACAGGAGGGACCTCTCTGTGCCATTCCTGTTTGACTTCAGCATGAAAAACAAGGTATTTCTTTTGCCTCTCCTAAGCAAGGGGTAAAACCCTGGCAGCAAAGATCTCCTTCTGCATGAGCTGAGTTGCCCTTTTGACTCCCCGGGTTGGGTTGACCCAATCCCCAGTGACTGGTGAGGGATGGGAGACACCCAGCACATGGGGACATCATCACATTAAGGGTGTCTTCATGAAGACATCCCCCATCAGGACATCAGGACATGGCTCGAGCTGATAGAGCATTTGCTTCGGGAAGTGTTATCGATAGGAAACGCAAAAGCTCTTGGGCACAACGAGCAGGTCAAGCAAAGCGGGCTTTCCCCCGCTGCCGGGCTCCGGACAGAAGTGAAGATGCTGCTGTCCTCATGGAAAAGCTTATCCTTAGGAGATTTCCAGCCTGAAACGGGGATAGTTTGAGCAGAGAGCAGCCAGTTCTGCCTCTGGCACACCACACCCCCAAACAGCTTTCAAATCCAACTCTAATCCCCCTGAAGTGCCACGAGGACACAGCAGGCTTTTCCAGCCCAGATTGACTTTGCAGAGCCAGCAGGTAGAAAACTTTTGTTTGCATTTGTATCAAGAGCAAATCCCAGCTTGAATTAATTAGAGTGCAATAATGAGGCTGCCTGGGGCTGTGTCTCAGAGGTGTGATCTTCACTGCTTTCTCACAGGGCTTCACTCTCATCCACTTCCATCCCCAGTGCCGGGTTGCCCTGGGCTGTGACACTGGCAATGCTGTGTGGCAGCACTCAGTCCCAACCAATGCGCAAACAGGAGCCAAGCCAACATTATGGAATGCGTTGTGCTCAGCCTCTGCCCTTCCAGATATTTCTGGAGCTTGGGTTGAGTCAGCTTGTGATGCTCTGGAGGACAAGTGTGCACCCGAGACCACATCAGCCCTGGGATGTTTGATCCAGATCTTCCCTCTCTGCTGCCCCAGGTCCTGCAGGTACAATGCCCTAACAAGTGCAGATAGAAGCAGGATGAAGAAGCTGGTGCCCTATCAGAAGGAACAGAGCCATAGGTGTCTGCATGCATGAAGACACTCCCTGCAAGCACATCCTTGCTCATTCCCATTTGCAAATGCATTTCCACTTCTCCATGCTCTTGTCTTTGCTGCTCTCCTGCCTACGGAAGGGTAGAAAGTTCATTCCAGAAGATCATAGAATCATGAGGTTGGAAAAGAGCTCAGAGATCAAGTCCAATCGTACCTGTCTCCCCACTAAACCCTGTCCCTAAGGAACTCATCCACCTGTCTTTTAAACCCCTCCAGGTATGGCGACTCCACCACCTCCCTGGGCAGCTGTGCCAATCCCTGACCACCCTTTCAGTGAAGAAATTCTTCCTGATGTCCAGTTTAAGCCTCCCCTGGCGCAACTTGTGGCCATTCCCTCTCGTCCCATCGCTGTCACTTGTGAGCAGAGCCCATCCCCCACCCCGTCACAGCCTCCTTTCAGGCAGGTGTAGAGAGGGATGAGGTCTCCCCTCAGCCTCCTCTTCTCTGAGCTAAACAACCCCAGTTCCCTCAGTCTCTCCTCATAGGCTCATTCTCCAGCCCCTCCCCAGCCTCGTTACCCTTCTCTGGACGCGCTCCAGCCCCTCAATGAGGAAGGAGGGATCTCTTTCCCTGGTGTGATGGCAGCAGAAGGAGGAAAAACCCCTGCTGAGCACTGTGTCTGTGGGTGTGAGCTCTGCTGGCCCGGCTGGTGAAGCAGGCTGTTACGAGGTTTGGAGAGCTGTGAGGGACTCTGTTTTCAGGTCAGTCAGAGCTATTTGTATGAAGCTGGTGAGTGATATCTGGGCAAAAAAAAAAAGGCTACTGGAAGAATCAAATGAAAAAATATAAACATTGTGTAATGACAACAAAAAATCCAAACAAAATCAAAACACGGGGATTTTTTGTGTGTTTCGAATCAAAGAACTAAAGTTAAAACATTATAGAAGGAGAAGATTAAGTCCTTCTGGCCGTGTCTCAACGAGAGCAACGTTTTTAGGTTATGATTTTATGGACAGAGAAAACTGAACGTAGGTTTCTCCGACACAAATATCCACACTGAAGAAGTCCATCACCTGATTTACAGGTAAAGGAGATCTGGGCAGCACAGCCCAATTACCTGCCTAGTGCCTTCTCCCACTGCAAACTGGCAGGTTCAGGAAAATCCAGGTGCTTTATTGGTGTTGCTGAGAGCGCTTGCATCATCATCAGAAACCAAAGAAGCCAATTCCCCACTTTCATTAGTGAAGGTAGCAGAGATGGCTCTGTAAGCAACCTGATTTAGAGTTTTAATAACAGTGAGCGTGGAACAGAGCCCCATCTTTGCTTTCTCCATAATTCATGGGGTAATGCAACTCCAAATCAACTTTTAATGGAAGAAAACAGCAAGCACTGCTTATTTCACTGCTGCGGCTCTGTGTCTGCCTGGGATTTTAGCCAGAACAGGATGCGACGGGAGGTTTGCTACCAGCCAAAAATGAGCCAGGACTCAGATCCCTGAAGCTGGTCAGGGTACTGAGGAAGCTGGGAAACTTCAGAAGGAACCCCCCCAACCAGTTAAAAATTGACCATCTTCACTTGGAAGCCAAATGTGACAGCAGCGATGACCAGAGCAGGCAGCTCATGCTTTGGGATTGGAAGAGCATTTCAAGGCTTTTGCCTCTGACAAAGTGGTCTGGAAAGCTCTCACTCAGGCAGCGCTTATTGAAGGTCAGCATGAGTGGAGCAGAGCCGGGCAAGCGGGCAGGATCCCTACTGCAGCTGCTGTACCTGGTATGGAGGGAGTAGAAGTGATGGAGGTGGCACTGTTGCTAAAAATTGGGAATAAAATAATAACTCCTTAATACCAATTTCTATATTAAGAATCAAGCTTTCCTTTATTAACAGCGCTGGATGCACCAGGGATCACTCATGCATATTAAAGCTCTTATTACAAGGAAACATGTATATTCACAAGAATTCCTGGATTAATCATACATATTAATTACATTCCCGGAACTTATTATAATATTTCTCCTCCACCTTTCGCACACTCAGTTATTTGAGGCAGAGGTCTTTGAGGGTCTTGGGAGTCTTGAGTAATCCTTGATGGTCATCCTCCAACTGAACTTCCCTCTGAAGTCTCCATATATGGCCTGTGAACCAGGTTGTTTCACCCTTTAACTGTTGTTAACAAACCCATCCGGTCTCTGTCGGCCCCACATCTCACCAGAACCGCTCATTTCAAACTTGCTTTGTTTCTAGACTTCAGCTCAAGCCACCTCGTGCCCAGTAAGTTAATCAGTGCTCACAGAATCACTCAATGACCTGAGCTGCAAGGGACCCACAAGGATCATCGAGTCCAACTCCTATCCCTGCATAGGATAATCCCAAAATTTTCACCATGTGTCTGAGTGCATTGTCCAAATGCTTTTGGGATGGTTTTAGGCTGCGATGACAGCTTACATCTTGCTAGCACCCTGCAAGGTAACTTTAAAGCACATGTTAAGGAAAAATAACCATGTCATACAACAGCACAGAAGACGGAAGCACCTCCTGAAAGCATCTCCCATGATGGCATCAGTGCAACCCTTCAGAGATCTACCCTTTCTGTTGTGGCCTGAAGAGGGAACCTCCATCCCCAGGAGCCCAGCGGACAAGTACAAGCAAACACCCTCACACAGAAATCTCTGATTCGGTTGAGCAAATCATGCCAAAAACTCTCTTGTTTCCTTCTCTCTGGGAAATTGCTGCTAACGGTGAGATAGATGCAGGGCTGACACCCATTAATCAAGAACAAAATGCAAGCCATCCTCTTCCAGAGCTCGACATGCCACAGAATCACAGAATCAGAGAATCCTAAGGTTGGAAGAGACCTCTGAGATCACTGAGTCCAACCGTGCCTGTCTCCCCTTTAAACCCAGTCCCTAAGGAACTCATCCACCCGTCTTTTAAACACCTCCAGGGATGGTGACTCCACCCCCTCCCTGGGCAGCTGTGCCAATCCCTGACCACCCTTTCAGTGAAGAAATTCTTCTCAATGTCCTAATTCTTCAATCATTCATATTTACTCATCACTACATACTCGTCACTTACAGCACTGTCTGGTACAGAGGTGGCCCCAGCTGATGGTGGAAGTCATCGTCAGCATGGCATAATCTGCGGCTGACTTTCACAAGAAGGTTCTTCCGTAGTGGTAGAACTCAGGTATTTGGGAAGCTGAAGCATTTTTGTGTTCCACCCTCTGCCCAAGTTTTACAAACCCAGTCTAGTTTGAGCAGCATGATCTGCTGTGGGGACAAATCCGGCTGAATGGCACAATCCTGATTGCCTTGTTTCAAAGTACGTGTTCAAGTACCTGGTTTGGGCACTGGGAGCACTTTTGGGCACCACAGGATAAAAAGGATCTGAAGCTACTGGAGAGCATCCAGAGGAGGGCATGGAGATGGGGAAGGGTTTGGAGGGTAAGTGGGTGAGGAGAGGCTGAAGGCACTGGGTCTGTTCAGCCTGGAGGAGACTCGGGGGACATCATTGTGCTCTGCAGCTTCTTCACATGGGAAGGAGGACGAGCAGGTGCTGAGCTCTTCTCTCTGGTGACCAAGGACAGGACCCCAGGGAATGGCAGGAAGATGCCAGGGAGGGTTAGGTTGGACGTGAGGAAAGGTTCTTCCCCCGGAGGGTGGTGGAGCACTGGAACATCTCCCAGGGAAGCAGTCACAGCCTGACAACATTCCAGAAGGGTTTGGCCAACACCCTCAGCCCCACGGGGTGAATGTTGGGGTGTCCTGTGCAGGGACAGGAGCTGGACTCGATGACCCTTGTGGATCCCTTCCAACTCAGGGCATTCTGTGATTCTATGAAACCAGTTGAACAGGAATTGACACCAAATCACTTCACAAGCAAACTCAAAGCCCTTGCAAAGCCCTCTGATCATGTTTCATATTCCTTCCATTAAATCATTGTCTTCCTGCAGAGACCAGGGGTAAAAAAATCCCTGATAGGGATTTCACCGGCATTCCCAAGGCACAAAACTTTTGGGTGGTCATGTCAGTTTGTCACTCATTTAATTAAGGATTTTTTTTCATTTGACAACTATGAAATTCAGAACTCAATGAAGAGCAGTACCCAGAGTGTGCACCTTTTCCAGGCAGCAGGGGATGCTCTTGGTGTTCATCAGTCAGCACACACTGTTGTCTCTATCTGCTTGTTCACGTTTCAGTGAGACCGGACGCAAGGTGCGTAGCAATTGCAGAATAAACCTGCGTGCGTACACTTAATCCAGAACACAAATGCCTTGCTGTGACGAAAGAGAATTTGGTTTAAAAGGTTAAACCAGAATAAGATTCTTCACTGCA
Organism: Neomorphus geoffroyi; assembly: GCA_033558235.1. Lineage (NCBI taxonomy): Eukaryota > Metazoa > Chordata > Aves > Cuculiformes > Neomorphidae > Neomorphus > Neomorphus geoffroyi. The sequence goes on from JAUMJM010000037.1 coordinate 3,205,398, forward strand.
GTTCAAGAGCATCCAAAAGGAGTTATTCCAAGACCAATTGTTTTTCAGAAAGACGTACTTGGAGCTATTTGGTAGCCAGGTCAACGCCAGTAAAATGATATAAGTCCTTGGTCTCTGACCAACACATCACCTTTTAGCAAATAGGGTTTTAGTTGTCAGCTGAATGGGAGGTTTTAAAAGAGAAGTCAAGTCCTTTCTAAGATCCCCATAGCTTTCTGCACACTTGCTGAGTTCAGCTCAAAGGAAAATGGGTAGAAAGTCTTGGGGAAAGTCAAGACTGCTTGTCTTGACGCTTGCAAACTGATATGTCTTGATTTCTCATTGCAGTGCTTTCATCTCAAACATTGCCACAGTGCACCACGGGGAAAACCAGACAAAAGTCGAACGGGAAGTCCTTTCAAAGTGAATAGAAAGATTTAATTTTTGTTGAATGCAACATTCTGTTTCACTTACCCTTCGTCCTATTTTTAACATGGTAATAGCTTCACTCATAATTCTTTTAGTTTGCGTTTTAGGACAAAATGAGGCATTCCAAGCAAAAGCAAAGCAAAACAGAAATTCCACAGCCCAGATCATGAATAAATAAATATTTTAATGCTTCCCTATGATTATTTTCCAGTGCATGTGCAGCAGGAGGAAACATTAGTTTCCTTTCCAGATAAGGGTTAAAGTCCATTAATTCAATCCCTGCAGAAGATCTGAAGTCTCTCAAACCTTTCATGTTCACTCACCTCTCCTGCCACTTTTTCCCAAGTTTTGAGAATAGATGGCTTCTAATTAAATCTGGCAGAAACCAATATATTTTCACTGAAGCTGTGGAAAAGACAATGCATTTTTCATGAAATCAGCTCTGCCTGGAATAATGTCATTTTATTTCCACTGTTTGAAACTTCTACTTGACTGTGAGCAAACAGCAGGGGTGGAGGGTTGTCCCAGATAGCTAAGGAGCTTGGACAGGCTTGGAATGTTCTACCTCATGGTTCACTCCTCCCAAAGCCTGGCAGCCCATTGCTACCCCACGCTCAGGCCGTGGCTGTGAGTGGTTTTAGATCTGGAGGTGCTTACTTAAAGTCACAGCATTGAAACACTTTGGGGTTGCTTGGAGCCCCCGATCCAGTGGGAGGTGTCCATGGCCATGGCCACTGGATGGGCTTTGAGGTTCCTTCCAACCCAACCCATTCTGTGATTCTACGATCGCTTTGCAAATTCCTTTTTAAAGACAACGACTCCAGCAACGAGTGTTCCCATCAGCGTGGCTGTAGGAGTCCTGCCCTCTTTGAGGACAGTTTGCAATGGTTGGGAAGAAAAAACAGCTCCATACAGTGGCTCATTTATTAGGCATCAACTATTCCACAACCTCCAATTGCAATTGTAGGATAAAATTCACTGGAAAAACATGAAGTTCCAGAGTGCTGCACTAGGTGGTGGTGCCTGCAAAGGAAAAGTCGCAGAGTGGTTGTCCCTGGGATGCTCAGCACTGGGCAGCAAATCTGTGCACCTCCAGGATACGCCTCAAATTGAGGGTGAGGACACCAAGAGAGGCACATTGTCCCAGTGTGCAAAGTGGCAGGATTTGGCGCTTTCTGGTCCTGTGCTGCCGTAGACCTATTTGCCATCATCGTGCAGAAAGCAAACAGCGCTGCACATCTAAAGAGAAGGCAAAATGAAACTTGTAAGAAAAAGTAATCATCCCTAGCTGATGTCATAAAGTCATGGAATCACGGAGTGGTTTGGGTTGGTAGGGCCCTCAAATCCCAGCCAGTGCCACCCCCTGCCATGGGCAGGGACACCTCCCACTGGGTCAGGGGGCTCCAAGCCCCATCCAACCTGGCCTGGAACACCTCCAGGGATGGGGCAGCCACCACTGCTCTGGGCACCCTGGGCCAGGGCCTCCCCACCCTCAGGGTGAAGAATTTCTTCCTAATGTCCAATATAAATCTCCCCCCTTCCAACTTAAAGCCATCCCCCCTCCTCCTGTCACTCCAGCCCCTCCCCAGCTTTCCTGGAGCCCCTTTCAGTACTGGAGGCTGCTCTAAGGTCTCCCCAGAGCCTTCTCTTCTCCAGCTGAACAACTCCAACTCTCTCAGCCTCCTCACAGCAGAGGTGCTCCAGCCCTTGGATCATCTCTGTGGCCTCCTCTGGACCTGCTCCAACAGGTCCATATCCTTCTTATGTTGGATATGTTCTTCTTATGTTGTCCAGAAGTGGACACAGGACTCCAGGGTGGATCTCACGAGAGCGGAGCAGAGGGGTAGAATCCCCTCCCTCGCCCTGCTGCCCGCGCTTCCTTTGATGCCGCCCAGGATATGGTTGGGCTTTCTGGGCTTCGAGACCACATATCAAGCTTCTTATCGATCAGCACCCCAAGTCCTTTCCTCAGGGCTGCTCTGAATCACGTCGTCCCCCAGCCTGTACTGAAACTGTGGCTTTCTCCGACCCACGTGTAGGACCTTGCACTTGGCCTTTCGCCAGCTTCTTTCTCTTCTCTTCAAACAAGTCACCCCAAAGCAATAGTTGGGGTGCAGTGAAAAGACAAACATTTGAGAGAAGAGGAAAGTACTCCTACCTGCTTCTACGCAGGCCAGGAAAGGGAACTACGAGAAAAGCCCTTACAACAGTGCATGGGCAGTTCCCGTGGTCGCAATCAGAGCAGACAGGACTTGCAGTGTGAAAGCCTCAAATCTCTGCTCTCATTTTTCACCCTGAATTGAAATGATATTTCTGGAATTTTGAAAATCCTGGCATTTACCTCACAAATATCACACTGGGGGGGGCGGTTTAAATAACATCTAAAGGTTTGAGTAAAGGAAAAAACCCCAAACATTCAGTGCTCTTAAAAATCTGAGTATATTAAAAAGCACTTCAGTACATCCTACAAGATGTATCAAAAATACCAGCGTCCGTGTAATGGTGGAAAAATGTAATTGGAACAAGGAGGGCAAGGATTTTCGTTCTGTAGGAGTGAGTCTACACAATTTTTTAACTTTTTTCCCTCATGCTGTGTTATTTAACACAGTGTGTTACTATAAAACAGTTCTAACAGGTTCACACTTGCAAATGGGGGCAACTCCAGTTAATTTTGCATCTACTGAGGACATGATTGCAGATATTCAGCTTGGAGAAGAGAAGGCTCCGGGGAGAGCTTAGAGCAGCCTCCCAGCACTGAAAGGGGCTCCAGGAAAGCTGGGGAGGGGCTTTTTCCAAGGGCCTGGGGTGACAGGATGAGGGGGGACGGCTTTAAATTGGAAGGGGGAAGATTTAGATGGGACATTAGGAAGAAATTCTTCATGCTGAGGGTGGGGAGGCCCTGGCCCAGGTTGCCCAGAGCAGTGGTGGCTGCCCCATCCCTGGAGGTGTTCCAGGCCAGGTTGGATGGGGCTTGGAGCCCTCTGATTCAGTGGGAGGGGTCCCATGGGAATTGGAACTGGGTGGGCTTTAAGGTCTTTTCCAACCCAAACCATTCCATGATTCTACAATTCTATAGTGCAGAACTTGGCATTTGTAGACAATCAGTTGGGCAAAGTGCGGGCAGCAAAGTTCTGTTTTACTGGGCTAGCAAGCATGGTTGGAATTAAAAAAAAGATTTAGGAACAATACAACTGTCACCTAAGAAATGACATTGCTCTCTTGCTCAATTTTCTGTGATTGAACGAGTAAGTTCATTAAGTTGATATCTTTCCCTCCTCTGCGAGAGTCTGATTTCCATTTTCCACTCCTACTCAGGTTTAGTTTGTTGTGACTTCGAATCTGCTGAAACTTAAGTGGGAGAATTGCTAAAAAAAGAGAGTTGTTTTCACTCCAGGAGAGTTCAGCTGTGTATCCCCAGAGCCTTCTCTTCTCCAGGCTGAACAACCCCAGCTCTTCCAGCCTGGCCTCACAGCAGAGGGGCTCCAGCCCTCGCATCATCTCCATGGCCTCCTCTGGACCCGCTCCAACACCTCCAGGTCCTTCCAGTGTTGGGGACTCCAGAAGTGGACCCAGGGCTCCAGGTGGGGTCTCATGAGAGCAGAGCAGGGGGGCAGAACTCCCTCCCTCACACTTCCGCTCACACTTGGTCCTTCCAATACGAGCAATTCTGTTCCATTCCTTCACCCAGGGGACAAAAGCCTTGTTACCTGTATTGTTTGATGACAATGGCTTGGCATTCCTTTTTCTCCCTTGACTTTAATCCCTGCAAGGAACATTCTTTACAGCCTCGTTGCCAGGAACACATTACTTGGATGGCTGTAAAGAGCCATATAACTTTTATAGACCTGAAGAAGGGTGTGTGCCAAAAGCTTTTCCTCTTTCTAACTATATCTATCGGTCCAGTAAAAGATATTAACCCTCTGAACACACTCCACCTTTGTCACAACATTTACGGTCTTACCTGCATTATTCCACAGCCCCGGGCGCGAGCGCTGCACCAGCATCCGCTCTGCAGAGATGAAATTCTCAGCAGCACAAAGACAATCTCACACAGCTCCTGCCTGGAAGCTAATATAAATTTGCACCCTCTTCAGTGCTTCCTAGCCTGACGAGTAATATAAAGCTATCTTGTTGTCGACAGGAATCAGGGCTACGTATTAAGTAAACCCCCGACCATGAAATCAGCTCTGGGATTAGGGATTTGTGGAGCCAGAGGAAATGAAACTCAGCAGCTTGCGAGCAGAGGGATCGGGGAGCTGGCAGGGATGCTGGGGTGGTCTGAACTGTCCCCAGGATCCAGTTTTCCCCACCAGCAGATCATCTCCTTTCTTTCTTCTCTGCAACATCCACTTGTGAAGCCCTCAAGCAATTTCTCTCCAGATTTTCTTTTTTTCCCTGCTTCAGCTGGAGGTGAATAGTCAAAAGTGCAAAATTTTTCACAAATGAGAACCCTCCTGAAAGTGCAGAAATTTGAGGGCTATCAAGTGCTATCTTCTCTCATCATTATTATTTAATATTTTCAACATCTGCTGTATATAAATTTCCAGATTGAAAGCAATTTTGAACCAAAATGGACGTTATTATTTTGGTCATATCAAAGCAAATAGCAGATCATCTCAGAGTTTCTTTTCCCCCAGCTTTATTATAAATATGACCTTTTCCCACAAGCAGCTGTAAATCCACAGAGATGGCATTTGGGGAAAAGACTTTTAGTAACAAATTTCCAGCCAGCTATTGCTCTGAATTTGGAAGCAATCTCATGCCATGCCTCCAACTGCCCTGCTATAAGAAACCACACAGGGCAGTCTACCCCATTTCCTGCATTAATCCAACAGCTTTTCCAATCTGTTATAGTCCAACCTGAGCTACCATCGCATCACATTTAACACCAGGTGATCACACTTAGGCTCAGGTCTCAATAAGCAAAAGTATTGGCCTGACCAAGACACGAATCCCTTATTTTATTTCTGTGCATAGCAATCTCCAGCTTCTTTTTCCTCCTTTTTCAGTAGCGATGCTGCATTTTCAATAGCAAAGGACGTGGGGATTTATTACGAGCAGAACTAAAACTGAGTAGCAAAGGGAAGATGAACAGCAGCCCGCTTGCTGAGTCCAGCTATCGGGGACCTTATAATTCACTGACTACTCTCGACTTTATGCCTTTAGTGGGATACACTGAAGCAGACAGAAACCAACCCTAGAGTGAGCATGATAGATGGGTTTGCTGCAAACAAGGATTGTAGGAATCGTGTAGTGGAGGTGGGAAGGCGCAAAACCATCCTCTGTGGAGCCTACGGGACGTTGCTGGCCAGTTGCAACGGCCAGGCACAGGGCAGCAGGGCCCCATGGATTCATTTTCAGGTGGTCTCTGGTGTGTCTTCAATTTTTTTCTTGATCAGGCGTGCTGAAGATCAGGCATCCTCCCTGTAGGTTCTTTAAAAGGTATCCTTGGTGTGGGTTCTGGTAAGAGCCAAGGGGGTGCCTTGGCCATCAGACTGCTCCACCACGGCTTTGCAGTACCGGCATCGTGAGCTGGGAGCGGAACAAACCAGTGGGGTTGGCCCCAGCTCGGGAAGGTTTCCAAGTTGCAGACATGTTTGCTGAATGCAGACTCCTGGGATTTCCCTGGAGTGAAACCAGCCTAAAATGACTCAAGCAGCCAGGCTGTTCCCAGTCCCAGCTTTATCTTTAGCTTTATCTTTTATTCAGCAGGCTAAACATTCTTGCCAGCGGCACATCTCATGTTGCAGCTTTTGCTCGGCCGCTCTGCGCCTCATCAGCCCTTACGATAAAAAAAATGGAGCAAGCGAACCAGCCTTTCCTCCAGTCTGCAGGCAATTTGCTATTCTGATTCAGCAGTTTGTTTGGGCTTAATTGCAATTATGTTCTTGTGTGTTTAATTAACCTGGTGTTTTCGTTGTTGCTGCCAGACTAAGAGCAGCACTGAGATGCCGCAGAATCAAATGTCTTCCTGGGGAGAAGCTCTGGCAGGTGGGAAAGGAGGGCAGCTGGCCTGTGCCAGCCACAGGGAGATGCCAGTGGAGGAGTTTCTGCCTTGCTGTAGACACAGTCTCACCGTGTCTTCTTCCAACAACAGCTCCAGCCTTGATTTCCAGCTGTGCTGTGCTGGACCTGCACAGCCACGCAAGAGCTGTACCTGCCTCCCGTGTTTCGCTAGAGCAGCAGAGGGACTGATGAAGGCAGCACTGATGGACAAGGTAGAGGAGCAACGGGTTGGAAAGGACCTCAAAGCCCATCCAGTTCCACCCCCTGCCATGGGCAGGGACCCCTCCCACTGCATCAGGGGGCTCCAAGCCCCATCCAACCTGGCCTGGAACACCTCCAGGGATGGGGCAGCCACCACTGCTCTGGGCACCCTGGGCCAGGACCTCCCCACCCTCACACCAAAACATTTCTCCCCAAGACCTCATCTCAATCTCACCTCCTTCAGCTCAAAACGATTCCCCTCATCCCATCCCTGCACTCCCTGACCCAGAGCCCCTCCCCAGCTTTCCTGGAGCCCCTTTCAGTACTGGAGGCTGCTCTAAGGTCTCCCCGGAGCCTTCTCTTCTCCAGGCTGAACAACCCCAGCTCTCTCAGCCTGTCCCCATAGCAGAGGGGCTCCAGCCCTCGGATCATGTCCATGGCCTCCTCTGGAGCAGCTCCCACAGATCCAGGTCCTTCCTGTGCTGGGGACTCCAGAACTGGATGCGGGGCTCCAGGCATGGCATGTTCTGTTTGTTTCCACATTGTTTAAAAAAGGAAATGGGAGGAAAAGGTTATTTCCTAGGTTTGAGACAAACTGTGACCATTAATGTACTGATATTTATGGGCAGGCAGATAAGGGAACAATTCACAAAACTCTTTTAATTATGTTTAATATAAAATTTGGGACTTAACATGGTTTTCTCTAGCTCTACTTAGAATAATTGCTGGAAAATAATGGATCTTTCTTTTCAGAGATCAAATAAAAAAGATGAGTAAGGATTAAATAACCTTTGGGCAGGTCCAGTGCCAAACCCTTGTTCCATCCACAACGATAACAACAGAAAAACGAAAGCATTTTTCTCAAGCTGTTGAGAAATTCTTTTTTTCTCATTTTCCGACTCACTTTTTGTCTTAATTTATCCAGAGAAAGGATAAATTGATCTCTGAGTTGGTTCCACATTAAAAAAAAAAACAAACCCACAAATCAAATAAATTCAAATCCAGAGGCTGCAAATACAAGTGCACACACACCTCGTTTTCCTCCTGTGTTATTAACAAAAGTAATTCTGCTCCATGAGGTCACAGCTAAGACCGTAGGTGTGACTTTCTCATTCCTGACTGCAGTATTTACCTACTGTGACTTCCTAATGAGCCGGTATCATCATTATTGCTTGTACTGATAACACAGATCCTTTATATGAGGAACTGTGCGGGCACACAGGAAGAAAATGAATCATCAACCTATTCTGCCCTTCCCTTGCCTACCATTCCCATACATTTATTGCCATATTTTTGCCTTGTTGTTCTCCTGCAACCCCCTTTGGCATAATTAGTAGCATTCAGATAACTGTAAATGCTTTTTATTTGGTTTCTTTCATCTTCTCTCATTAAGTCAATGAGATTTTTGCATCCATAGATTGTGCAAGGAGGAAGAATCTTTCACCTCTGCCTTAAAATTGTGCAAGACACAAGTTTGGGTCAAACTACAACTTTCAAGAAGGTGCTTTAACATCCACAAACTGTTTTCTAACAGAGGAACAGTGGAAACTTTTTAAAGAAGCCAGGGAAGAAAATTTTTCTTCCCTACCCCCCAATTAAAAAACCATTTTCCGATCGAAATGACATTTTCTTTGGAACGTTCTTCCTTTATCAGCAACCAGTGGAGAAAAGACTAGAAGAAAGTGTCGGAAGAATTGTCTGAGCTGAGGTCCAAAAAACACTTGTTCAAGCCAAAGTAAAGTCGCATTAAAGTCTGGCTCAAAAAGTAAATTTTAAGTCATCGTTCTAGGCAAAATACAAACAAAAATAAAGCTGATGACAGCGGTGTCAGAACTGTCACTCAAGTGAGGTCACTGCTTTGGAACCAGTCGTATTCCAGCCCCAGTGCCTCTATCTGCTCTGTTTGCATCTAAGTTCTATTCCTGCTCTGTAGCTCTTGCTGCCTTTCTTACCCACTGCTGGCTCCTCCTTGCTTTGAAAACCCTGCAAGGGTTCTGCTCCACCCTGGATTCCCAAGAAACCCATTGAGCTGGGTCCATCACTGCCCTGCAGGAAGGCTGCGTGCCCCAAACCTGTGTTTTCCAGCTCCATCGAGGCCTTTAGGAAGCGCAATTCCCTCGTCCCTTTGCCTTTGTCTCAGCCGGACCTGACGTCTTGATGACTGAATTTCATTGAGTTTAATTCCACTTCAGTGACTGCAAGAGAGTCGTGCACTTTTTAATGCATGAATAATTCCATACAAAATACTTTAAAATTAGCCACTTTGCAAATCCCAGGCACTCAATGATTAGGGGATAGCAGACTTCACTGTTCATTAAATATTAATCTGCCCAGCTCCTGCCTATCCATTCTGAAACAGCCTCTCATTACACCACTGGCACTGCACTTTTTCCACAGTCCCTGCCTGGAATTGCTATTCCCAAAGAACAGCCCTCAAAGACGTTAGGTCTGCCAAGAAACCGCTCGTGATATTTCATTTTCATACAAAATGTATTGTAATGCCCCTTCCTAATCCAACCCTTTAAATCTGTCTTGGCAATAACATGGCTTGTTTTACAGAAAATAAATCTTGTTGTGCCCTTAATAATAATGACAATAAAAAAAAAAATAATAATCCTAGGAGAGAGGAGAAAAAGCTGCAGCAGCAGTTTTATCGGCTAACTTGCATGCATAGAAGATGGTGGGGAATAAAGGAAATGCAGGTGTGTGCTCATCTGCTCCACAAAAAGCTTCTCTTAAGTGAATCCCCACAATGGAGGGAGCAGCCCCAGATGCACCTTTTGCCTGTCCTGCTTTCTGTTTTGATGACAGTAATTGAGAAAGGCTTCAGGTAGAAAGCAATTCTTGTGACTCTTAAGGTTCCTTAATAATATGTGCGACGCCAGCTTGTGTCTCATAAAGGTGTGAGGCAGAAAGGCTTCATTTTTTGATCCATTTGCAGTTTGAAAACAAAAAAGGGAGGGGGAAGTATAATTCCATTTTAACTTCAAAAACTTAAGATCTCTGAAGGCTTTCTTGGACGCTGAGAACTCCGTGTGTCTTCCTCAAGCTTCTCATAACCCCTGGATGAGGAGAGCGGGTGCTCCCTCAGTCAGGTTGCAGGTGGCACCCAACTGGGCTGTTGATCCACTGGAGAGCAGAAAGGTTCTGCAGAGGGACCTGGGCAGGTTGGGTCTGGGGACCCAGGCAAATTGCAGGGGGTTCTGGGACCTGGGGTCGTTTAGCTTGGAGAAGAGGAGGCTGAGGGGAGACCTCATCGCTGTCTGAAGCTCCCTGAAAGGAGGATGTGGTGAGGGGGGTGCTGGGCTCTTCTCCTGAGTAACAAGTGATGAGATGAGTGGAAATGGCCTCAAGTTGCACCAGAGGAGGTTTAGACTGGATATTGGGAAAAATGTCTTCAACAAAAGAGTGGTGAAACTCTGGCAGAGGCTGCCCAGGGCAGTGGGGGAGTCTCCATCCCTGTAGGGGTTCAAAAAACAAGTAGAAGTGGCACTTGGGGACACGGTTTAGTCAGCACGATGGGGTTGGGCTGATGGTTGGACTTCATGAGCTGAGAGGTCTTTTCCAACCTCGATGATGCTGTGATTCTCTAATCACATGGCTGTGGTTCATACGCCTTTGTCCTCAGTTTAGCTCTAATATCCAGCTACAACCACGATGCTGGAGCAGGTAATTAGGAGTATTCCCAAGGCAGAACGAGAGCTGTCCCCCTGTTTCAGGGCGAGCAGCATGGTCTATGCAGTCTGTGTCTCAGCAGGGAGTTTGGCCTCTGGACACACCTGAGCCTCTCCTGCAGGCATCACACTCTTCAGTCTCCATCTGACGATGCAGAGCTACCTGACAGAAAGTGTCGCTGCCATTTAGTGCTTATAAAATTATTGAGCAATTGGCTATTCTGCACAGAAGCAGCCACCTTCAAGTTTCCAGCACCACCACAAAGTATCCTGCAAGCCAGAAACATACCTGGGCAGGCACAAATAACTCTCCTCCGAATGACAGCTACGAGCTGCATGGCCAACAGCCCTTTTTGAGGATAATTCAAATACAAAGGGGCAAACCAAGCTAGCCTGGCAGCCAGAACGAAGCTGGTTAATTTGAGATCTCCTTCAGAAATGGCTTGCTTGTTTTCTAGATAAATGAGAAAGAGTTAATCTACCTCTAACGTGAAGGGTTGTGGGGAGCAAGAGACAAAACTTTCCAGTATCAGGCAAAGAAAGTTGTATCAAGGGGCTCTCTCCCAAGAACTCAATTCACAGGTGCCAACTGCTTCTTCTGTAACCTTGGCTAGAGATAATTAGAGAGCATTTAAAGCAGAGCCTCCGACGTCCCTGCGCTCCGACCCAGGATAACAATTCTGCACTATCCGTGGGTAGATATTTGCTTGGGGGCTAACGAAGTCAAGGCAGAGTTATTGAAACCACGGGGCATTAGTTACAAGGCTAAGGAAACAAATCTCACATCATAATCCTGAAGTGCCTTTCATCTTCTAATTAAACCTATATATAGAAGCCGCAGGCAGGAAAAATTGCTTAAAAACTTTCTCATCTGCTGAGTATTTTTCCATCCTCCCCACACACTCACACACCTCCCTTAACCTGGGGAGGGGCTGAAAAAGATTCCTTGCTTTGATTTTGATGGAGGAAGAGAGAGAGAAATGCCAGGCAGATAGAGATCAGTAGCATTTCCATTCCCTGAGCCCTGTCTGGAAGATACAGCCCTGGCTACACTCACTGATAAGACAGACTTCTGCCCTGATAAGGCAAGGCTAGCCCAAGCCTCTCACAAGGGGTCAGGCAGAGCATTGTAGGCATCAGTTTTTCCTCCTTCTCTAATTGCAAGGCGAGGCTGGAGATGGGACAATAAACCTGAGGAGCTGGGGAAATCACGAAGGCTGTCTGGGAGAATTAGTGTTCAGCGAAAGATGGGAGAGGGACAGGGCGAACCCACTGCTTTTCAATTTAGGAAGGGTCACAGGAGGCAGAGGAGGAAGGATGACAAATGCCGGCTGCATCTTTTAGCACTTACAGGAACCATCAAAGTGATGAATGGTCAGTTTAGAAGATAAGGGACGCTTTGCGCCAGGTTAGGCTCTTTCATTGGGGTGAGAGCTGCTGGGACAGCAAGGCCACCTCAGCATCCAAGGGCTTGGTCTTGCTCAAGATGTAAAACTTGTACATCTTGCACAGATGATCCCTTTTGATGTATTTACCATCTGTGTTTTGACCACCTGTATTTTATCCATAGAGCAGCATACACAGAGGGACATGCAGAGAGGTTGCACTTCCGCGTGATGTTGGGAAGCTGAAGTAAGTTTAAAATGTGAATCTTGAAGAAAAGAATCACAGCTCCAGCTGAAATCTCTTCTAATCACGTCAAACATTACCCAAATCCAGTCACTGCCCAGTCTGGGGTTCACATTGGAGCTCCTGGGTTATCCATCATGTGACAGACATAGCAGTGAGGTTCTACTTTGTCACACCAGGCTGTCTGAGACCTCTTGCTCCTTTCTTTAATTTCCCTTCACAGAGCCCACCTCGGAGCTAACAGCCAGAGGTATCTTTATCCTTAATGCAGCAGAACGGAGGGCTGAGCCTGCTGATGAGGAGGTGGATTGAGTTGTTCATTATCACCCTCCCCATGCCAAAGGAGCCCCTCGCGCAGCAGGAATTATTCTATAATTAGCTTAGAGAATAAAGCCCTTTTAATTAAGGACTGAAATTCAACAGGCCATCTGCCTGGTTTTATTTGCAAGCAATAGTCATCTTCTGCTGGCAGCAACGTTTTTCCTGGTTCCTTTCTCTAACTCTCTAAGAGTCTCTCTTGGGCTGAGACCAGGACTCAGCACGTGGGCTGGAGCCAGGACATCACACCCACACTGTCCAAGACAGTGCTCTGCAATTTATTGGTTCTTACATCGCAGAACTTCTGTTGGCTGGCAGCAGGGAGGGCTTCTTGCTTTTCTTACTGCCACCGCTTTTGAGCTGTGCGACAGCACCCGCCGGAAGAAACCCACCCAGAAATCTCAGCATGTGATCTCGGATGAGCCCTTTACTCTGCTTAATGAGCTTGAGAAAAGCAGGAAGCACAATTCCTGAATTTTGCCTGTCTCACACAACTGTGGGAGGTAAAGCAAGTTGGATACCTCCTGATGCAGAGGCCATCTTGACCAACCTGCAAAAAGATGCAAGAGCCGAAGGGGCTCCTACAATTACACAATAGTTTTCACTCCTCATTGCATTTCCCCATTGCAAATCACAGTATCACAGTGTCACAGTATCATAAGGTTGGAAAAGACCTCTGAGATCATCGAGTCCAACCTATGACCCAACACCTACACTTACTCCTACTCGTCAACTACACCATGGCACTAAGAGCCTCATCCAATCTCTCCTTAAACACCTCCAGGGACGGTGACTCCACCACCTCCCCGGGCAGCGCATTCCAATGGCCAATCACCCTCTCAGTAAAGAACTTCTTCCTAAGGTCAAGCCTAAACCTCCCCTTGCGAAGCTTGAGACCTTGTCCTCTTGTTCTGTCACCGGTCACCTGAGAGAAGGTGGGATTTCCAAATCACAATCCCTGTGGGATTTCCAAATCACATGGAATAAGCCATTTCTCCTTTTCTGTACCCCTTCTGTAACTGCCATCTCATAGCTTTACTCACTTGAGCAGAGGTGAAGGAGCATTTCATGGTCTTGCAATGAACACAAAAGACATTTCCATTTTGACAACACTGAGATCTTTCATGTCAATTGAAACCTGTTAAAATATTTTGACATTGCCAAAATGTCAGAATTTCCCTTTATTGTGCTTGCAGAAATAAGGCAAATTCAGCTTGGCTGTACAGGAAAGAGGAGAGAGAAAAGTAAATCCCCAGTTTGAGCTTTGGATCCCATAGGAATTCCCCTTGGGCACCTTCTGGCCAGAAAAGATCTTCCTCTTTGCCCTGCCCCTCATGTCTCAAACCCGAGCTCTGTCACTCTGAAGGAGATTTCTCCTGGGGATGAAGCCAAGCCTCCCAGATCTGAACCATCTTTGAAACACTTCTTGCTATCTGTCATCTGGACTTGGAGGCATCAGGCAGCTTTTCAGCACTTGATGAAAACAAGAATCAGTCTGAACTGAAATTCAGGCATCGCTGAATAAATATATTCAACCAATTTCACGTGACTAACTAACGCACAGGAAACCCACTCCGCTTATTGTGTGAAGGCTGAGGTGTGGAGTAAATCCATCTGACAAATTATCTCCGCAGACCACTCGAACAGCTCTCAGAAACATCCACCCCGCCAGGCAGGCTTTCAGGCAGACACCAGTATTTAGTGTGTTTTAGTAGCACAGCTGCTAATCTTTATTCACTTATTTATTTTCTTTACAAAGCAGAACAATTAATTTTTAACCAGCCTATTATTAGCTTTCAGCACCTAATCCGCAGATTGAAAACTGCTTCCAGACTAACACAAGGGAGGAATTATGGAACACAAAATAATGAGAAAATCAGATAGGCAGTGACTTAGTCAGGCTTGAAACAGATGATCCCCCTCCTGAATTGAAGAGCTGGTGCCGAAAAGACAGCGAAGGTATGAAAATCAAAATTAAACCAAAAATTAAAAGGCAGCTGAAAGCTTTCCCCATCGAGAGGGGTGTTTACAGAGCACTTTTCACTGCCTGTCACAGTGACAGCTACAAGAATCAATAGGAGAAAGGAGAAAATAACATGTCAAGATATTTTTGGAGACTGGTGAGGCTTATAGGGAAATTCCTTTACAGACAAAGAACAAATATTTATTGCTCCTGCTTTATTTCTTAGGCCCAGTCCAAGACACAAGACCTTGCTCTGTTCTCAATAAACAAGAGCTGTTACGCATCCTCTAATCTTCCCAGGTTTAGATCAGTGCTGGAAGTCAAAATGAGCATAAAAATTATTCTCTTTTTCATTTGTTTGTTTTAATTTGGGGAGAATTAGTGGAAAATATCAGCATTTGAATTGAGGGGAAAATGTACTTGGGATTGTGTTTTGTCACCCATTTTGCTGAGATTTCCAGCCAAGGATATTGAATGCCAAAGATGCAAATATTGGTCCATCCTGCACAAAATGTTCAGCCTGAGAATCTGCTCCAAATCAAGACATGGAGATGTTGTGCAGGTCTGGGCCAACCTGAAAGTTGTTGTTCTGACAACTCAGCAATTTTTTTCTCCCCTTAGAGTGGAAAACTTAGCAAAACTCAGTGCCCAAACTGAATTTTGCTTGTATTTAGGCCCACAGGCATAGTGTGAAACTGGAGACCCATAGGAGCTGACATAGAAGAAAGATCCCTCTTGTGTTCATATGTCCCTTGGAACGGTGTAGGATGAGTTGATCTCACACTGGAAGACCATGAACCACTGTTTCTGTCCCACCACTGCCCAGCTCCCTCCACACACCTCAGACACACAACGAGAGCCAGCAGCAGATCTCCGTCAGGTAGCAAATACTAAATGGAACCTTCTGTTATCAGCTGATAACAGCAGGGCAGTGTAAACTATCCAATACCAGAAACACAACGTGCATCTTGCCTTTGCGTATATTAAGCCTGTCCCTCAGACACAGCACCACACTGGTTATCTTGTCACGTGTCTGCTTAATAATCTATCTATCAAATGCACGACAATAAGGCTTGCACTGAATTTGTGATAATCCTTAAAAACTGCATTTGGACATTTCCCAGAATCCACATCCTTCTCCACATGATAGCACAAGGTCTTTCAGAGTCCTCTCTTATTCCTTTGACCATCCACAGTCGTGTCGTTTGCTAATGGAGTATCTAATTGCTTATTATTCGCTCTCAGCACCTTTGTTGTTCCAGTTGCAGAGCTACAGCCAGCATTTCTCAGACCCTTGCACGGCTTTGCCAAAAGGAGCCAGAGTGATTATTCCAGTCACAGGAACTGGAAGAAAGTCCATGATATTGCTGGGGAGAGATGAAGACACCTGTGAAGACCTCAGGGACACCGCATCAGGAGCCGAAAGACAGCCCAGAGGGTAACTCACTGAGCTCTCCCCCAAGGAGAGAGGGGAACCAGAAGAAGGTGTTTTTCCCCACAATCCACAGGTGTTGAGTTTCTGTCCCATTCAGGAGAGTTTTGTAAGCAGTGGCAGCTGCTCTTTGAACTTCTTAATAAGGTGCAGATCCTGAGTACCACCAAGGCACACACTTGGTTGCTCAGTACAGGCAACTCTATCCATGCTTGAAATGTTTATGGTTTCCTCCTTTTGCTTCTGGCCAGCACGACCCCAATTCCTGATTTCTCTTTGCAGCTGTATCTGATAAGCTTTGCTTCCCTCTTCCTGCCAGGTTCCCTCAATGTTCCTTCGTTTCTCTTTGCAGCCCCATTCATTTTGCAGGGACACCTGTGGGCACTGCAAAGCACGAACTACTTCTTGGGTCTGTTGATTTCCCAAGTGGAGGGGAATCTCTGGAGCATGAAGCAGGGGCTGGAAAGGTCATATCTCAGTGGGTTCCTTTCACAAATGTAGAGGTATAACGAGATAACAACTTGCCAAATGCGTTGAACAAATCCTCCCATTTACTGAGCCCCTCCTCCTTATGAGAGGCAGGGAGGCAGTTACCTCTTCCCACTCTTCATCTGTCTAATTTGGAATAGAGTCTCTTTTATCAGCTTCCTGCATCAGCTCTTGCCTCCTCATCATGGTCACAACATGATCTCTGCCGTGGTGAGGTGGATAAGGTAAGGTAAGCATTTCTCTATTGGGCTGCAGTTTTGTGTTGTGTGAAGTGGGGTTTTGCTTCAGGAGGACAAGTATGTTTGATGTCAAAATGTCTTGTTTGGCTAAGCAGGACATCTTTTCAGCTTCTTTCACCTGCAGGTGATTGATTTAGGGGAGAAGAGGAGGCAAAAGGGGGTTTCTCCCAGTGGGGAGCAGCACTGTCAAATGTTTGGAGCCCCATCTATTCTCCAAGCAGAGAGTACCTCAGCCCTTTGCTCCAGACCTCGATTTCAGACGTCGTCCTACCAGAACAACACTTCTCTCATTTGCACCTTGCTGATTTGCACGATTTCTAGCACCTCCCCCAGCTGCCAGACCTCCATCACCGCAACAGCTCAAACAATCGTCACTGGAGGAAAATCCCCCCCATCCTAATTGGGCTGGCAAAGACCTGTGAGAGCCCTGATGAGAAAATGTTATTGAAGAGCTATTTATTTCACTGCAACCCCCCCCTCACTTTCACGGCACTTTCAGCAGTGCAGCTTTCAGCAGCTTTGCTGCATTCAGAGTTGCCTCCACGTACTGGTTTAAATACGAGAAGTGCACTCAACAGCAGGACACACATCCCGTCGTGGTTTGCTGCATTTGCTCATGTCACAAATTCAAGCATTTGAAAGCTGGGAGGGCTGAGTCATTCTCCTTGTCTTGGCTGTCAAACACAAGCCAAGGGATTTGGGCCATTTGTTTCTCCTATAAACTCTTGGTGATTTTTTTGTCCCTGGCAGCCTAGTTCAGAGGGTGCGTTCATCTCGGGTTCAACGCCGGTAGCTGGTGGGACGTGCCAGCACGTGTATCAGCACATGGGGTTGGTGACGAAGCTTCCATGCAGAAAGAGGGAATGGAGCAAGAGGAGTGAGGCAACTCATCAGCCACATGGGTTTGTTGTGGCTGCCTAGAAGTGTCTTAACCTCTTGTTAGATGCAACAAGGTACTCAGGCTTTCTCTTTCAAGGGGGGCAGTATTTCAACTGGTCCTATATTGTATTTTCCAGTCCCAGGGACCTTGCAGATTCCTTGCAGCACCTCAGGCAGCAGTAGCCACCCCTATTTGGACAACTGAATTCAATGTGGCTATTTTAGGCAACATCTACTGGAGCCATGTGGCACCAAGGAAACATTCCTGACCCAAAACAATTGGAGCCTTGCTGAAATACTTGCATTTTCTTCCAGAACTGTAATTCTATAATTGGCACTCTCCCAGTTTCAAAATATGGCATTGGAAACCCCCCAGTTACCCCAGATCCAAGCATTTGTCCCCTCTTTCCAGTGATCCTCTGGCCTCGTGTTCAGCCAGAGGCCCAGGAGGAAGGTGACAGCAGAAGGGATGGTTGCCTTTTTGGCTTGCGCTTCATGGCTTCTGAGCTGCCTGGCTTTGTGGTTGTCATGCAAGGAACATCATCGTGCTCAATGGCTGGTGGGTGGCTGTCTGGAAGCAGAGTGAAAGTTGTTTGTGGAATATGTAATGAGGATTATGTATGGATGCAGCTCACCCAGAGATTGGCTGAGCTTGGCATCTAGCGAAGGCGCCACCTCCTTCTTGTCTCATTTTGGTTTTCTTAAATGCAGGAGGACCTTTTCCCCCAGAAACTGAGAAACTGGGATTCATGCTTCCCCTCTCCACTCCCTTCATCAGAATGAGGTGACTGATTCAAGACACAATATTTTAGAAATGATAATCGATTCTGCGTGTCTTTTCAAGTTGTTTCTTGATTTTCAGAGCCAGGAAAAGCAAAGCCTTCAAAATAAATCGCAAGCACAAATTATAACCCCCTGTTGCTTCCCACTCTACTAGATTTCTGGCACCATCTCAGATTATTTTTTGATGGGGCCATCGAGATTTGTGAAAGGAAACAAGACAGATTTCATATTATTGCCTGTTTTCGGTGCTGCAGTCTGATGTGTCAGAGCAGCCTTACAAGAAAGACAGCGATGGCAGCGAGACACGGGAGACTTGGGGCTCCCAGCTCCACGCTGGCAGGGTTAAGGCGTGAGTGTTCCCATCATCCGAGGTTTCCAAAGAGCACTTTTCTTCCCATGACTACATTTGTCATGACAGGAAGAGGAAAGTAATTTTGCCCTCAAATCTGGAAATCAGTCTGAACTTGCAGAGCTGGATGGGACACCTGGTCTGTCCTGCCCCTTAAATTCACAAGGCAATTTTTTGGAGCAAAGCTCTGTTTTATTTGGGGGCTGGTTTATTCCTATGTCTCTGTGTGTATTTCTTATGAGGAAGAGGCACAGTATGTGCCCTAGTGCCCTCCTCACTCTGTGCCCACCCTCACTTGAAGTACCTGAACCCGTGCTCTGTGCAAGGACCTGTGCTCCCTGCTGTCTCCCATCCTGTTTCATAAATCCTTCATCCTTCCTTCTGAGCTTCTAGGCTCAGATGTGTCTATTTTAGCACTTGCTAAAGGATGGAGAGAAGGGGAGGGTGAGGAGGGTGAGCCTTTACCAAGGAGGATATGACAATGGGATGTCAGCAAGGGGATGAAGGGACAGAAAGGCATTAGAAGGACAAGGTAAGAAGGATGTAAGTTTCTGTTTTGTTGGCCATGAAGATCCTGTCAATAGAAAGATAAGAGAAGGAGTTAGTGCAGTAAATGAGCTGCACAACCACCACAGCACAGGAGTCCAAGTTCCCATTTGTACAACTCTGCTGTCCCCCAGCAAGGTACTTGCACCAACAGACATCAAGATGTCCAGGAGGACCAGAAATGTAGCTGTACTCACACCTCTAGCCCTTAAACCTGACTCTAGTTGGCAACAGAGGCAAAGAGGAAATCTCTAAGGCGTCTGC
The DNA here is from genome assembly GCA_033558235.1 of Neomorphus geoffroyi. NCBI lineage: Eukaryota > Metazoa > Chordata > Aves > Cuculiformes > Neomorphidae > Neomorphus > Neomorphus geoffroyi. The sequence goes on from JAUMJM010000037.1 coordinate 3,224,578, forward strand.
AGAAAATCAGATATTCATATTTCAAACAACCTTTCTGGCTGAAAGCCTCACTATCCAGGGCACAGGAATTACTTCGGCAGCCTTGGGTATGAGGAACGCTCCCCTCTTCCACCACTTCAGCTGCTTGCTGGGGAAAGAGAGCACCTGGTCAGCGTCTGAGACGTGTGATGCCCTTCAATAGAAACGAGTGAATAGTGGGATAGTCACTCTATCACTTGTATTTCCTTCTTCCTTTTCATTTAGCTTTTCCTGGAGGCTTCAGTTTCTCACATCGTGTGCTATAAATGATCACTTGGGGCTTTAATGTGCTCTGTGTAATTGTATTATTTCCAGAACAAGAGTCAGAGGTTGTCTTTGGTTTTTCTTTTAAAGTCTTTTAAGAAATAGCTTCCTCTCTCACAAAAACAGTGGTCGGGTTTTTCCCCCTAAGAACATTAACCGGGTTATTTCCAGACTCGTCCTTTGATGAGGTCTCATTCCTCTGTACATCTCTGAGGAACAGATACTGACAGTCTTGAAAAGATCTCAAATAATATTTATTTTTTACATCTGCGAAGGAGCAGAAAAACATGCGTGTATGAGGTGAGAGAAATAAGATACTTCTCAATCCATTAGTAACTAAGGAGGTTGTTAAGCAACAACTGACGGGAACAGAACTATATTTATATAATTTCAAATTGATAACCCAAGATAATTTTCATTCAGGAGTGTTCGAAAAGCTGGTCAAGGAGTTCTCCAGGACACATATTAAATGTTAATGAGTGAGAACTCCTTCTGATGGCGGAACTTGTAAAAATGACGAGCATTGTGCAGAGAAGATGAGCAGGATGTTCCAGACCACAGCACATGCTCTAAATAGGTATTTCTTAAAGGCAAAATAATGGGAAAAGTGACCATGGGGATTCAGTAAATTGGGAACTAAAGGCTGGGAATATCTTGCCGTGGATTCATAGAACCATAGAATCACAAAATTATAGACTCATCGAATGCTTTGGATTGGAAGGGACCTTTACGGGTCATCCAGTCTAACCCCACTGCAGGAGCTGGGACACCTTTAACTCAAACAGGTTGCTCGGAGCCCAGTCCAACCTGGCCTTGAATGTTTCCAGGGATTTGGCCTCCACCACCTCCCTGAGCAACCTGTGTCGGTGTTTCATTACCCTCATTGTAAAAAATTTCTTCCTTATATCCAGTCGAAATCCCCCCTCCCTCAGTTTAACCTTTCATTAGCTTGACTGAAGCCGCCTCTGGTCAAGTGGATTTTCAATCCCACAATTATGATTGATAAAAGCACCTGCTGTGATACAGTAGATTTTGCTTTCTGAAAGGCCTTTGGCTTAGTGATTAAATGGTTAGAACTAAACCTGAAAATTACTTTGTCTGCCCAACTGGATTGAGAAAAGATATTACCTGTCCCAACATAACCCAGCTTTCCAGTGTTAAGGAAACAGATGCATAGAAGGATGCCATGAGGAAACCACCTTTGGGTGGGTGTTCCTGCTGGAGTCCTGCAGAGCCAAAATCAGACACTTCCCTCCCATTTCATCACCACCGTTGAAGCAGATAGAAAATCACATACAATAAAGTCATGTGGGAAGTTTGATAAATTGGTGAACAGCAAAGGAGAGAAGGCAATGATTACAAGTCTCCAATACAATATGCCTGGTCTAATCCATCCATTTATACATATTTCTTCACCTTTCTTCAGAAACAAAGGTCTATTTCAAAGGACAAGCCAGCCTTGCCTATGAGAGTCCTGGAATTTAACGGCTCAGATAATAAACCAGACTGCAGAAGAACCAAGCACCTGGCTGAAAGGGCTGGAGACAATAGGTATCTTTGTCAGAACCAGAACTGCCATCTAATAAATCTGCACTTCCCTGGCTCTGCCTGCATGGGCAGCTCAGATGTTGCCAGCATTTGTGGTCTTCAAGAAAGTGTGAAAAATCGGAAAGGATTGAGAGAATGGACCAGGTGATTGGAGACTTAGAGAACATCCCTACCATGGGAGACTGAAAGAGCCCAATCTGGTTTTCCGATCAAAAAGAAGGAAAAAATAACAAAAAGAAGCCAGATTGAAAGGTGATTTGGTCACAGTGAATAAGTGTCTCCCCGCAGAGCAAACACAAGATACTCAAGAGTTCTTGAATGTAGAGGAGAAGGAACTGGTGATGAGGATCTGTACTGAAGCAGCTTTGCCGTGGAAATGAGGCACAAGTTTCTTTAGTCACGAGCATGACTAATCCATGCAACACGGCACTAGCCATCCTTTTGTGTTTCCAGAGCAAAACTGGATGCCTTTCTAGTGAACGGGCTAGAATATCGGTCTCAAGAGCTCAGTGGTCAGGGATTGGCACAGCTGCCCAGGGAGGTGGTGGAGTCCCCATCCCTGGAGGTGTTTAAAAGATGAGTGGATGAGTTTCTTAGGGACAGGGTTTAGTGGGGAGACAGGCACAGCTGGACTCAGTGGTCTCGGAGGTCTCTTCCAACCTTAGGATTCTGTGATTCTATGATTCCATGAAAACTGAACAGTGACTTTGCAACCCCATCTCCATGTAGCAGGCTCTGCAGCAGCAGCGGGGCTGGAAAGCATGGGCTCAGGTAGGACAATGAGCCTGTTGGTAAAGCAGCCTGGAGCTGTAGTTTGTCCATAATACATGCTCATTATCCAAAATAAAGCTTTAAAAAACTTTAAACACATAAAGAAGCATCATATTGACCTGTGCTGCAATGGTCAAAGTATGGGGAAGTGGACTTAGATGGCACACCTACTCCAAAAACTCTGCAGAGAGCAGAAGGAGCTCCGATCCTTTCGCTTCCTCAGGTCAGAAACACGGAGCTATTCCCAGCTTTTCACTCAAATAATACACACGCCAGGTTAACTCCTGCTGAGCGAGTGTGATCCTGGTGGAGAACACACGGCAGCCGGGTGGCTGTGGGTGACTCAGCCTGAGTGGGAGAATGTGCTGAGTAAATGGCATGGGGGGGGATGACTCACAGCACAGAAACAGGGGGTGTCGGCGGGTCCGAAGGTAGCAGAGCAACACGCCATCCCTGGCACTGGGGGATGTTATGACTCAGGCACAACTTTGCCTTTTTCATCCATTAGTAAACAGTAAAAGTGGGCCAGGTTTGAAATACCTGGAAATTGATCTCCTTGGGACTCAAATGCTGATTTAGCTCATTGTAGCTATCGCCCCAGCATTCTTTGCTGCTCCTGAGGGTATTTCCCTCCACCTTTTTGGAAGGACCAACCATATCCTGGGCTGCATCAAAAGAAGCATTGCCAGCAGGGCAAGGGAGGAGGTTCTGCCCCTGTACTCTGCTCTGGTGAGACCCCACCTGGAGTCCTCAGCACTGGAAGGTCATGGATCTGTTGGAATGGGTCCAGAGGAGGCCACAAAAACGATCAAGGGCCTAGAACACCTCTCCTGCGTAGAGAGAGGCTGAGAGAGTTGGGGTTGTTCAGCTTGGGGAAGAGAAGACTCCGAGGACACCTTATTGTGGTCTTCCAGTACTGAAAGGGGGCTGATAAGAAAGATGGGGAAAAGCATTTTTAGCAGAGCCTGTAGCAATAGGACAAAGGCTAATGGTTTGAACCTAAAAGAGGAGAGCTTTAGACTAGATATTATGCTGAGGATGATGAAACACTGGCACAGGTTGCCCAGAGAGGTGCTGGATGCCCCATCCCTGGAAACATTCAAGGCCAGGTTGGATGGGGCTCTGAGCAACCTGGTTGAGTTGAAGATGTCCCTGCTCCCCACATGGGGGTTGGACTGGGTGCCCTTCACAGTCCCTTCCAATCCAACCATTCTATGATTCTGTGATTCTATGTTTCTATGACAAGGAAGAAGTTCCTGCAGCCTCTATCCAGGACAGCACCAGCCTCCTGCGTTTCAAGGAAAACACAACTTGTCTCCTTGTGTTACTCCTGCAGTGCTTCCCACTGCACACTGAGGACCACCCAGCAGCCTCTCCTGGTACCAAGGACTCCTTCTGTGGTTAAAAAAAGCTGCATGCCACTCCTGCAGTAAAAAGAAATTCATCAGATATAAGCTAGAAACAGCACAAACCTTCACAAAGGAGCTAATATACCCCCTTCCGGAGCACCGTGCGGTTTAAATGAAATCTTGCCGACTAATTAAAATCCCTTCATCCGTCTCATAAACATCCTGGAATCGTTCTTATCCTTGACTGAATTATTTAAGAGCTCATTCTCTCAGGATTCAAAATGATTGTTTTAGTGTTGCTTTTCTGAAAGTTCAGTGCGGTGAAAACCTTTTGGCCTCTAAGGAACTTTGTTTGCATAACAAACCAATAAAGAGATGCGGTTGTTCTGCATTCAGACAACTTCCTTCGGCAAAAGCTGCCACTGGTCCTGGAAACCAATAAGGCAGAGCCTTCAGGGACACCTTTCCTGCACTCATGCTGGCAGAAGGACATGAAAGAAAGTGAGAGAAGGGGGAAACACGAAGCTTCAGTTGGTTTCCTAATCCACTTGATGCAGCAAACCCAGAAATTGCAGCAGCCGTACAACCTAGAGCCTCATATGGGACTGGGAGTGAGGAAAAGGGTGAAGAGGAGGCAGGAACTGCTTAATTAGGCACTGCCACCATGGAAAATAACCCTGGGATCAAGACCAAATAGGTCACCAGAGACAGCTCAGGGAACCTGCAGAATATAAATGCAGAGTCAAACAGGAGAGCCCCTGCTAAACCGTCCCAGTGGGCTTCCAGGTTGGTGTCTTCTGTACCTCCAGTTGAATTTCAATCATTTAGAACGTGGCATCTGGACACAGTAGGACACTGAGGACTGTCAGGGCTGGCTGAAACCTCTTTTGGAGGTCTAGAGTCCAGTCCTGCCTGCTGGTGTGTGATGGTATCGTTGGTACCACACAGCCTGCTCTCATGGACTGCACCCTCTCCTGGGCAGAGCCACCACGGAGGGTTTTTCAGCCTGCTGGGGCAGACCCACCCATGGGGAAAGAAATGTCTGCTTATGGCTTAAGTTGTATCTTTACCCACGGCTAAATTTCTTGCTAGCACAGTCATTGAAAATCTCTCAAAATCCTCCCACGTTCCTTTTTGTGACCCTTTTGGTAGATTTTGACCCACAGGTGGTGAACAGATCAGGGCTTTCAATTCAGGCAAAGCTCCACACCCACAGTAAGAGATGGGCTTACTTGGAAGAAAAGAGTAAAGCACTTTCCATCTGCTCAGCTTTTTGGCCCGTGAATGATATTTTCAGAGCACACATTGCCTGGGTCAGGCAAGTCCGTGCCAATGGCAAGGAACGATGCTTCCAAATGACTTTAATAACGTAGAGAAGTGATTGAACAAGGCATTTCACATGAGCGCTATCACTTTGCCTGTCTCGCCTCCATTCTGGAATTGCTAATCATGGTACATCAAATGCAATTTAATTTCAATTACAATCTCTCTGATAAAGCTTTTAGTTTCTTTCCCCATCCTGCTTGGAGCACCCTCATGCACTCCTGCTCTCACGCATACAACACACACACAGAGCACTTTCAGAAAGGAGAAAATCCAATATATTTCTGTTGCATTAACAAAGCCTTTGTGCTGGCGTTGTCTCCAGTCCACGCATATATGGCATAATGAGAAAGTAGGAACATTATTAACTGAACGTTGCTTATAACATTAGGCGTTAATAGATTCCCATGGGAAGGAGACACAGTTCTGACTTCAGTCTGACACTTGGGAGGAATTAAAAGGGAGAACATTCCTTTGTTTGACAGACACTCAGCTTGGAAAGCTGCAGAAAATTGTATTGAATTCACTGAGGCTATAGAATCGTTACAAAGGCTCTGGCTAGAACACGTAATGGGTGTTTGTCTATTGTCTGAAAGCTTTCATATGCTCAACAGAAGCTGGGAGAGTCAAGGAAAGAAAGAAGTGTTAGACATCTGCACAGCTCCATGGCAGCCCAGAGCTGGAAGCCCAGGGACCTGGAAGCTGGAGGCAGGTACACGGTGAGAGAGGGCAAATAAAGGGCTGAGGGAGCTGGAGTTGTTTAGGCTGGAGAAAAGGAGGCTGAGGGGAGACCTCATCGCTGTCTGCACCTGCCTGAAAGGAGGGGGTGGGGAGGTGGGGGTTGGTCTCTTCTCCCTGGTGGCCAGTGACAGGACAAGGGGAAACGGCCTCAAGACGCACCAGAGGAGATATAGGTTGGATTTTAGGAGGGATTTCTTTACTGAAAGGGTTGTCAAGCACTGGAAGAGGCTGCCCAGGGAGGTGACTGAGTCACCATCCCTGGAGGGGTTTAAAAGATGAGTAGATGTTGTTCTTGGGGTCACGGTTTAGTGGCAGACTTAGCAGGGCTGGATCAATGGTTGGATTCAATGATCTTAATCTTTTCCAATAAAAACCATTCTATTATTCTAAAGGATGGAGAACCAAGGGGGACAATCCAGACCTTGAATTATCTCTGTGGCCTTCTCTGGACTCACCCTGATATAGCCATGTTCTTCCTGTGCTGAGGACTCCAGAACTGAACACAAAACTCCAGGTGGGGTCTCATGGGAGTGGAATAGAGGGACAGAATCCCCTCCCTCCCCTCTGGTCCCACTGCTTTGGATGCAGCCCAGGACACCGTTGGTTTCTGGGCTGGGAGCACACATTGCCAGCTCGTGTTGAGCTTCTCACCCACCAGCACCCCAGTCCTTCTCTTCAAGCCTACTCTCAATCCATTCTCTGCCCAGTCTGTAATTGTGCTTTGGAATTGCCCCGACTCAGGGGCAGGACCACTGGCCTTGTTGAACTTCATTTGGACTGAACTGGTTGCAGCCCTTTGGCATTTCTCCCTGAAATAAGCCTTTTTTTTAAAATTTCATATGTAAATACTTATCAAATTGCAGCAAATCCAGGCATCTGCCTCCAAATGAAAAATTTTTTCAGAAATGTATCTTAAGCTGAGGTGTGAGCCTCACCAGAGCTTAGTACCCGCGCAAGTGAAAATGGAAGCTGTAAGGAGACAATGAGATTAAATCTTCAAGAAGTGTGAATAGCAAATGACCAGGATGCTACAAAAAGGAGAGTTTTGAAGATACAAATTGCTTCTAAATATCACTTGTATAGATTTTGAGGATGAGCTATACTGTAAAAAAGAAAAGAAAGAGAAAAAGAAAGAGAAAAAAAGTAAAAAGAAAAGTGGAAAAGGAAAAAGGAAAAGGAAAAGGAAAAGGAAAAGGAAAAGGAAAAGGAAAAGGAAAAGGAAAAGGAAAAGGAAAAGGAAGGAAAAAGGGAAAATAAAGAAAAATAAAAAAGAAAAAGAAAAAGAAAAAGAAAAAGAAAAATAGTAAAAAAAAAAAAAAAAAAGGTAAGAAAAAGAAAACCAAGGACAGTAGGAGAAGCATTGACCCTTTGGATGGAGAAGACAACCTGTCTGTCTCCAGGCAGTTCCAGGCAGGATGGCTCTTTCACAGGGGGCTTTGGAGTCACCCTCCTTCCTCAGGTCCCTGGTGGCATAACATTTATGGAGGTGGTGAACCCAAACCTACCTGTGTCCCCAGTGCAGGGATAGGAGTTCTCCTAGGGACACCCTTTAGCTGGTCTCAGGATCCAGCCCTAGGACAAGCTGAAACGTCACCCAGAGGTCCCCCAGACATCTCTTTTGCCTTAAATTACTCTGTGATTCCCCCAGCTTAATGCTTTAAGCCAAATTCTTACAGCAATGACTTTCTCGTTCAGCAGCTCATCCTTGCCCAGAAGTGAGTGGATTGGTGCTGGAAGAGGACCTGAGTGAGATCAAATCCTCACCTGTGGGTTTGTGGGGGTCTGCTGGGAATATGACCAAGGCTTTCTGTCCCTCCTGTAGTAAGAGCTGGGTTATGAGCACAGAACGCCTTAAACTGGGGCAGTGGTGCTTGAATGGTCCATGGGGCGGTGGTGCCAGGGGCGTGCGGTGAATGGGGCCCTGCTGCTCTCGCCAAATGCTTGAATAAACTGGGTAGCTCTGGCACCGAGGTAACCAACACATCCTTTTCAAGAAGCTAAAAGAGAGCACTGGAATGAGAACATATGGGAACTGACTGGACCTCGGAAATTATTTAGCTGGAAGTGCTGCCCACAGGTCTGGGGCAGCATCCGTGGCCAGGGCAAGAGTGACGGCATTTGCTCAGCTGACTCCTGGGTCTGTCTCAAGTCCTCCAGCATGAGTCAATTAGATGCAGAAATTCTCCACTTTCTTCTCTAGCAAAGGCTTCCCCAAGCAGTTCCCTGGGGAGCAGAGCAGTTATCACAGCTGGTCCCACGCTGCAGACAGGCAGGGCTCTCCTCTGCGGATCTGCCTCCCCCAGGCGGTGTCGCTGGACCCAGGGCTCTGCCTGCCCGTTTGGTACCGCTCAGTGTTTTCCATCTGATCCTTTAGATTTACTCTTTGCCTCCGGCAATTCCCTCTGCAACAGCTGCTGTGCTGTCAGCCTGGATGAGATGAACAGGTCTTTGCGCTGTTTGACAGGCAGACAGTCTGGAAAAGCCCCTCCATCCTGGTCCCTCCTAGGGGACAGCTCTGTGCGGTGAAGCTCAGCCTGACACTGTCCCATCACCACTGGTGGAACGTTTGGCACCCAGTTGCATGTCCCGGTTCGCAGGGAGAAAATGCAACGCCCACTGCGTGCAGCGGAAAAGACAGGACTAGTCCTTGGAAATGCCAGCTGTAGCTTTAGATGCAGCACAGAATCACAGAATGCCCTGAGTTGGAAGGCAGCCACAAGGACCATCGAGTCCAACTCCGGTCTCTGCACAGGACACCCCAACATTCACCTCGTGGGGCTGAGTGCGTTGGCCAAACGCTTCTGGAATGTTGGCAGAGCTGGTGCCACAACTGCTTCCCTGGGAGCTGTTCCAGTGCTCCACCACCCTCTGGGGGAAGAACCTTTCCCTCATGTCCAACCTCACCCTCCCCTGGCATCTTCCTGCCATTCCCTGGGGTCCTGTCCTTGATCACCAGAGAGAAGAGCTCAGTGCCTGCTCCTCCTCCTCCCCGTGTCAGGAAGCAGTGAACTGCTCAGTCTCCTTTTCTCCAGGCTGAACAGACCAAGCGATTTCAGCAGCTCCTTACCCACTTCCCCTCTCAGACCCTTCCCCAGCTCCGTGCCCTCCTCTGGACGCTCTCCTGTAGCTTCAGATCCTTTTTATCCCATGGTGCCCCAAAACTGCCCCCAGTGTTCGAGGTGGGGCCGCACCAGTGCACAGCAATGCCACCTCTACTGGCGAGCAATGATCTACTGGATGCCCCCAGGACATGGTTGGCCGTCTTGGTTTTGTCCTCCTTGGCTGATTTCCTTCACTTCCAATATTCATGAAGCATCAAAGCTGGAGATTCACCACCCCCAGCCCCACCCACCACCTGATCTGTGGTTCAGCCTGGAGAAGAGAAGGCTCTGGGGAGACCTTAGAGCAGCCTCCCAGTACTGAAAGGGGATCCAGGAAAGCTGGGGAGGGTTTTTTTCCAAGGGCCTGGAGTGACAGGATGAGGGGGAACAGCTTTAAATTGGAAGGGGGAAGATTTAGATTGGACATTAGGAAGAAATTCTTCACACTGAGGGTGGGGAGGCCCTGGCCCAGGTTGCCCAGAGCAGTGGTGGCTGCCCCATCCCTGGAGGTGTTCCAGGCCAGGTTGGATGGGGCTTGGAGCCCCCTGACCCAGTGGGAGGTGTCTCTGCCCATGGCAGGGGGTGGCACTGGGTGGGCTTTGGGGGCCCTACCGACCCAAACCATTCCAGGATTCTACGAATGTCATAGCGAATGATGATCCAAAGTATGTACCGAGGCAACCAGGTTATCTCCTGCCATGGGGCACTGCCAGTGCCTCCAGCCATCTTTTTTCCCCTCTCTTCAGTCTCAGTGTCACGGCTGAGCACAGGGAACCTCTCTCTAGCTCTCACGCTCACTCTTTGTGCTGCTGCATTTAAGTGAAAACCTAATGCATCGCAGCAGGAGGCTTGTCACAACATATTAGCAGGGTATCTTTGGATAATTCCCTTCCATCAGCTCAGCTATATCTCATTTTCCATGAGAATTTTAGGAAATTTTTGCATGTGTTACACAAGGCTCAGCAAATACCTCTGACTTGCTTTGCAGAGCTTTCGCATAGCCTGGCCAGTCCTTTACTCAATGCTTTTAATGCATTCCTTGAGGTGAATTTTTTCCACCTTTCTAATGACTTTTTTCCCTCTTTTAGCTTTGCCTTGCAGAGAACTTCATTCATCTCACCTAATGTAGACGGGTTTTGGGGAGGGGAGGAAGGCAGCCTAAGGGGACTGGTCCCAGTGGGGAGACCTCCATGGTGACAGATGACGTCTTCCCCAATAAACAATGTAAAGGTAAAAACAAAAGAAACTGAAAGAAGGAAGGAAAAAGACATGGGTGTGTTTTATAAACAATTTCAGTGCCTTAAAAAAACTCTCCCAAGGTCAATATTGGGATGTACTTACGCCTTTTCCCCAATCATAGAAACATACAGAATCATGGAATGGGTTGGGTTGAAGGGACCTCAAAGCCCACCCAGTCCCACCCCCTGCCATGGGCAGGGACCCCTCCCACTGGATCAGGGGGCTCCAAGCCCCATCCAACCTGGCCTTGAACACCTCCAGGGATGGAGCAGCCACCACTGTTCTGGGCACCCTGGGCCAGGGCCTCCCCCTCCCCAGTGTGAAGAATTTCTTCCTAAGGTTTATCTATATTTTCCCCCTTCCAATTTAAAGCCGTTCCCCCTCATCCTGTCACTCCAGATCCTTATAAAATGTCCCTCTCCAGCTTTCTTGTAGGCTCCCTTTATGAACCCACCCCAACTGCTGTTCCACACTGAATGACGTTACCCAGTCCCTAAATTGTGTTGTGTTAAATAATTCCAGCCACCACTACAGGGCTGGTTAAACGGCAGGCAAACATCCATAGATCAGTCTGTCTCGTCCTTGCAGCACGGTGATTACATGGAAGATGTATCGGCTGGGTAATATCCACAGAGCAGCTGTTAAGCTGACTGGGGGCTGATCCAGGTCCTTTGGCTGGAATAACGAGGTTAATCACACAAACTCATTTCACGACTATTACTTTTGCGGCTCAGGCTCCCCATGCACCTTCATCACAGCAGCATAAGGATAGTAAAGAAACCACTGTCACAGAGAAGATATAGGCTCCAAGCTTATCCTGCTACTGGGAGACAAGGGATGATTTCGGCTTCCAGACACTGGATTTATGGAAGGAAATCCGGCTGAGCCTTAATCCCAGCATCCCATGGGCAAACCATGGTCTGCATCAGCAGGGTTTCCCTTCCTGACCCCTGATGGGAACTGCAGCCGTCTGAATCATAGAATCATGGAATGGTTTAGGTTGGAAGGGACCTCAAATCCCACCCAGTCCCACCCCCTGCCATGGGCAGGGACACCTCCCACTGGATCAGGGGGCTCCAACCCCATCCAACCTGGCCTGGAACACCTCCAGGGATGGGGCAGCCACCACTGCTCTGGGCAACCTGGGCCAGGGCCTTCCCATCCTCAACATCAAGAATTTCTTCCTAAATGTCTAAATCTTCCCCCTTTCAATTTAAAGCTGTTCCCCCTCATTCTATCCCTTCAGGCCCTTGGAAAAAACCCTCCCCAGCTTTCCTAGAGCCCCTTTCAGTACTGGGAGGCTGCTCTAAGGTCTCTCCAGAGCCTTCTCTTCTCCAGGCTGAACAACCCCAACTCTCCCAGCTTCCTCATAGCAGAGGTCCTGCAGCCCTCGGATCATCTTCGTGGAGGCTCCAACAGTTCCATCTCCTTCTTATGTTGGGGATTCCAGAACTGGACCCAGGGCTCCAGGTGGGGTGTCACCAGAGTGGAGCAGAGAGGCAGAATCCCCTCCTTCCCCTGCTGGCCGCGCTGCTTTGGATGCAGCCCAGGGAACCGCTGGCCTTCTGGGCTGTGAGCACACCTATGTAAAGCTCGTGTATATATATATATATATATATATATATATATGGTAGAGTAAAACCTAAGGGACAGTCGAGCTATTTCAAAGATTCAAGTGAAATAAAAGCATCTAAAAGGGACCACAGCAACACCACTTCCAGATGGGATCTCAAGGAAGAAGAGCTGATCTCAAACAAGGAGCACAGGCTCCTTCTTCTCCCGAGCTAAGCGAAGTGCTTCTGGTCCCCAGCTAAATGAGCACGTTAAAAGATAACAGAGTGAGAACAGGGGGGAAAAAACACATTGAAGACTGGAAGAAAAACCACAGCTTATAAGGATATCTCTGGTTGAGGCCATGCTTAAAACCCAGGTAGTGTTTGACAACATTAACATTTCTCTTTGCACCTGCGGACCTTGGCAGAGGTCAAACCAAGGCTTTTTGGTTTGCTGTGCTGGACTTCTGCTCTGAGAACAAACCTCCACTCTGGTGTCTAGCACCGAGGAGCAATCTGCCTCCGCAACCCCCTGAGCTTGTAAAAGCTGACAAAGGTCCTTTACAGCCTCAGGTTAGACAGAATTGTATCAGCGACGCTATCTCATTGCAGCATAAACATAATGGCTGTGCACATTAATTATATTCGTGCATGTTTTTCCTCTTCCCTTCCTAAAAAATTATGTGTGCAGAGACCAGAGCTGTGTCTCAGTAGCCAAGAGGCTATTTACTCATCTGTCTCTCTGCACTCCTTCACCCCCTGAATGCAGCAGGATGTCCCTGTCATGCAGCCTGTGCCATTCCTTCCCCTTTCCAATTTAAAGCCATTCCCCCCCCTCCTATCACTGTTTGCCCTTGCAAAAAATCCCTCCCCAGTTTTCCTGGAGCCCCTTTCAGTACTGGAGGCTGCTCTAAGGTCGCCTCAGAGCCTTCTCCTCTCCAGGCTGAACAACCCCAACTCTCCCAGCCTGTCCTCATAGCAGAGGTTCTCCAGCCCTTGGATCATCGTCATGACCTCCTCTGGTCCCACTCCAACAGTTCCATCTCCTTCTTATGTTGGGCATTCCAGAACTGGACTCAGGACTCCAGGTGGGGTCTCAGGAGAGCAGAGTAGAGGGCAAGAATCACCTTCCTGGACTCTGTCTTCTCCTCTGCCGGAGCAGGATCAAAGGGATGGAGGCACCTCAGAGAAGCAGCTCTGACCTACTTCACTTTGCAGGAGAGCGGGATGTTGTCTCAAAGTGCTGCCTATAGAGCACACACGTGAATTTAGTTGGGAGGCAGCTCACCCCCTGGGAAGAGATGGGGTGCAGCAGGTTCCAGTGCTAGCTCAGCACATTGGTAGGGTGACATAAATCACCACTGTTCTCCCTGCCCGTGCTTTGCCTGCTGAGAGTGCAGGATGCACATTCCCTATAGGTGCACCATACAGAATAATGAATGTCCCATCTCTGTCTGCAGGCAGTGACAGATCGGGGGTTCATTTAGTTCTGACCTCCTTGCACGTGGCTGCTGGGGATTCAGCCATGGTGGAAGCCATTGAGACAGAACTCGGCCAAGGACGAGGACACATCCTCCCTCTTTCAAAAAAAATTTACCTTGCTAAGGTATTTCTTGGATCCTTGCTACAGGCATCTAAGGACACCAAGACCTTAGAGCAACCATCTGAAGCTGGACCAGGCTCAGGTCACAGTATCACAGTATCATAAGGTTGGAAAAGACCTTTGAGATCATCGAGTCCAACCTATGACCCAATACCAACACCTACTCCTACTTGTCAACTACACCATGGCACTAAGAGCCTCATCCAATCTCTCCTTAAACACCTCCAGGGACGGTGACTCCACCACCTCCCCGGGCAGCGCATTCCAATGGCCAAACACCCTCTCAGTAAAGAGCTTCTTCCTAATGTCAAGCCTAGGTCCTCTTGTAGAGCCTCAGCTGTAAATGCCCAGCAGCTCAGTGTGCTCATTTAGAACCCCAGCAGCCCAGAAAGGTTTTACACTGGTCCTTGAAAGCATGGCTTGGTCCATATGAGCAAAATGAATCTGTGGAAGACACTCTGCCTCTACTTCCTTGTACATGGGGAGGAAAGGAGGGAATGGCAGGAAGGTGCCAGGGGAGGGTTAGGTTGGACACGAGGAAAGGTTCTTTCCCCAGCGGGTGGTGGAGCACTGGAACAGCTCCCAGGGAAGCAGTCACAGCCTGACAATATTCCAGAAGCCTTTGGCCAACACCCTCAGTCACACGGTGTGAATGTTGGGGTATCCTGTGCAGGGACAGGAGTTGGACTTGAAGGTCTTTGTGGGTCCCTTCCAGCTCAGGGCATTCTGTGATTCTGTGAAAGAGAAACCCACCACTTGGCAAACCCACCACTTACTAAACTGCTGAACGTGCACAAGCCAAGCTTAAGGAGACAGGGCAGGTGATGCTAAGAGAGCTGCAGCACTTCTAGCCTGAGATTAACTGTCAGAAAGATTAACCAGCACTAGAAATCCTAAGGACTGAGGAGAACCACAAATTGTATTACTGGCGACCCGGGCAAGCAGCCTGAGCATCATCTGCACTCCTGATCTGACCTCCTTCCCCTTGCCTGCTCCCCTGCCTGCTGCCTCGCAGCTAATTTTGGTTTAAAGGCCTTTTATCAGCTGCCAAGCCTCCAGCACGCTCCAGGCATTCTGTAAGAACCAAGTCTCCTCCCCACGGCTTTCCAAAGGGAAGTATTCGTTAGGTTTTGAGGACAGCAAAAGCGACAGCTTCCCACAAAGCAGCCGTAGCTTCTGACATCTGTCCTTGGAAGCCTCCAGGAAAAATTTCTCCTGGACCAGAACTTCTTGAAGGGCATTTCTGTGCCTCACTCAACCTGTTTTGGCACCTTCATCTTCAGGTGAGCCTCTCACCTGATGCTGGATGAGTTGCCCCCACTGACTGGAAGGCCCTAACTATTAAAAATCTTAAATGTCCAGATGGTTAAAGATCCACTTTGAGGTTCTTACCTCCTAGACTGGGTGCTTTGGGGTCACAGTTTCTAGCCTGCCTTTCCCAGTTTTCCTGTTTGAATGGAAGGTGACCATTCCTGCAGGTTCAAGCGCCGGAGCCTGAACACACACTTGGGGACTTACAGTAAATATGAACAGCATAAACACCTCTAGTTTGCCTAGAAAGCAAACAGACCCAGCTCTTTCCCATGAGAGAGGAATACATGGGGATGACTTCCTCAGCAGCCAGAAAGCTTTCAGAGTAATTTTGAAGGTAGCAGCTCACTCAGCCTTAAACGGGGCAAATTATGCACCTTGCTGAGCACGTCTTCCGACTGGAGGTAACTTTGAGCAGCTGTCTTAATTTGGATGAAAAAACAATCAAACCAACCAAAGTATGCTCCGTGATTTTAATCACAGATTGTGAGATTGTGCAGAACAGGTCTTTGCTCTAAGTGTAGGTGTGCACAGAACAGAGCAAAGTCAACAACAAGTGTGATTAATACGGTTCGAGTCCCATACCCGAGCTCTGGTGGTGTCGTCACTTGAAGCTGCAGCTCCGCTCCGGGCAGCCCTGGCGCGGGGCGCACAGCTTCTCCCAGGCCGCAGCTCCGCTCCGGGCAGCCCTGGCGCGGGGCGCACAGCTTCTCCCAGGCCACAGCGCCGCTCCGGGCAGCCCTGGCGTGGGGCGCACAGCTTCTCCCAGGCCGCAGCTCCGCTCCGGGCAGCCCTGGCAGGGGGCGCACAGCTTCCCCCAGGCCGCAGCTCCGCTCCGGGCAGCCCTGGCGGGGGGCGCACAGCTTCTCCCAGGCCGCAGCTCCGCTCCGGGCAGCCTCCTCCTCAGCGCCGATCCAGGTGGTTATCGGTCACACTCGCACACACACAGAGAAAGGAAATAAAGATGGGGAGATAGAGAACACAGCAACGCAAGCAGAGGTAGCAAAGCGCGACTGTTCTCTAGGCAGCGAGATGGAGAAAGAAGCGGGAAGTAGCCAGTGAAAGGAATGTCCGGGCAAACGGGACACAACCTCTGCCCCGGTCTGCCCAGAAACAGCCCCTTCCCCCCCACTGCCAGCAAAGGAAGGAAAAATTCTCTGAAAGCAGGGGAAAAAACCCCAAACCAAAACCAAACCCCAAACCAACCTGAAACTACAACAGCAGCCCAGTGCACTAAAGTGCCAAGCTGGAGCCAAACCCTGCAAAATTCATTAATTTAGATGCTTATGCTCAAGGTAATGGGAATGTGGAGGATTTGGCTGTGTTGAGTCATTCTGCGCAACGGCAAAACCCCACGTAGAAAAAGACCCATGAGACCACGTCCCTCCTCTGAAGTGGATGCGAGTGCCTTTCTGTAAAGCTCACGAGCTGGGATGATGGACTGTGCTTGGCAGAGCTAAGTCTAGCGTTCATCTGCTCGCAGGTAAGAGTGCTGCCAATGAACCTTCTGCTGGCACAGGAACAAGGAGGCAGCTCCAGCTGCTGCCCGTTTCCTCCCTGTGCTTAAGATGTGAACCTGCAGTGATCCGTGCTGCCATCACGGCTGGTTTCTGAGCTGCTTCTCTGGATAATTGGCAAAACACAAGGAGCAAGATTGATTGTAGAATTGAATTAGATGCTGAGGCTGCTAGCTGCATGTCCTGGCGCCGCTCCGGGGTCCCAGCACCCTGGAGGCTGTCGTCTCTGCAATAGGCAAGAAAAAGTAGGGAAGATGGATGTGGAGAGAGGACTGGGCTATAGCAGACATCTGTCATTGCATTCGTGAGGCTCTGTTGGATTCAGTCCTGCTGAACTGCAGTGCTGGGAGATTCTGGGATGCTGTCCTGTCTTACAGTTCAGCACACCCAGTGCCAAGAGGCTGGGATACGGCAAGGGAAGATTGTCCTTCCCCAGAGCACATCTGAACCATGATATGGACCGGTGACCTCACACAGCCTGGGGCTGCCCATGGTGAATTGGGAGATGAGGCTTTCCTGCAGCCCAGCATCAGCAAGGATGGAGCCTGACCCAGGCTGCTTTATCACCAATGAGCATCATTCCTGGTAGCTAAAAGACAGAAACTCCCCACGCAGAAGCCTGGATGTGAAAGATGCCTCTAGCTTCATACCTGGCTCCATCCCAGGTAGCCTAGGGCATGCACAGGGGAGGTGGAGGAGTCAGGCTGCAAGAGCAAGAGATTTTCTGCAAGAGGGATTTGCTGCTTTGATGGGAAAGGAGAAAAAGCAGAAGTTTTTTCTTATTCTGATCCCTTCCTCTCCTCTCCTCTCTTCTCCTCTCCTTTCATTGTTCTTCATCCACAAGAGGGGATGCTCTGCTCCGAAGCAGCTCTGTCCCATTATTAACTGCTCCACAGAAACAATTACTGCAGTTGCCACAACAATGCTCCGTGTGCATGGAAGGAGGCACGGGCTACCATGCACGACTTTCTTATTCACACATGATGCCCACCACAAACCCATTCAAGAATATATGCTGAAGAGGCAAATACAGCCCTGTCCAAACTGGATCCCCCTCTGCCAACAGGTTTTGTGATTTCCTCTTTCCCCCTTATAATAAACTCCAATCCTTTGGTTGACCCTCACTCAGAAATTAATTATTCCTAATGAAGGAAAAATCCTGGTTGAACTATTATGGAGCAAAAAATGCATAAGAAACACAGTGGGCAAACTGGCAAGGAGCTTAAACTCTACAGAATGTGCTGGAGCCCCTCTGCTATGGGGACAGGCTGGGAGAGTTGGAATTGTTCAGCCTGGAGAAGAGAAGGCTCCATGGAGACCTTAGAGCAGCCTCCCAGTACTGAAAGGGCTCCAGGAAAGCTGGGAAGGGGCTTTTTACGAGGTCTTATAATGATAGGACAACAGGGGAACAGCTTTAAATTGCAAGGGGGAAGATTTAGATTAGACATTAGGAAGCAATTCTCCACAAAGTTGCCCAGAGCAGTGGTGGCTGCCCCATCCCTGGAGATGTTAAAGGCCGGGTTGGATGGGGCTTGGAGCCCCCTGATCCAGTGGGAGGTGTCCCTGCCCATGGCAGGGGGGTTGGAACTCAGCAGGCTTTAAGGTCCTTCCCAATCCAAACCATTCTGTGATTCTATGATCCCATGAATCAGAGCAGAAAGCATCAGTTGGTGGAGCTGATGCTTCGGAGGACACAGTCATGCAAAAGACCTCAAACAACGGCTGAGTTCATTTTCAGGTAGCCTTACCCTGAAAGTAGATGGAGACCACGCTTTGTATCAGCCTTGACAAGGAGACATCCCCACATCAAAGCTCTTTCCCTGAGAGAGTGCCAGTCGCCATCGTGCCAAAGGGCACGGTTGCTACGAGCAGCAGCCAGCACCACCTCCAGCACATCCACCGTCTGGTACCTCCCATTTCCAGCACAATGGCCCAGGCTGGCTGCTGTCTTGGCACAAACCAACCCTCTAATTGAGGCACAAGAAAAGGAAGGGGAAACCTTCAAAGAAATCCCATCAACTACCCTTACAGGAAAGCTTAAGACCTGACCAAGCAATTGCCTGATCTGAGTCCTCTTCATACCATTCTCATTATGGTCTTGTGCAACATTCCAAGCCCTTCTGCCCTAAAGTCATTTTGTCTCTTCCCTTCGTGCCACCACAGAAATGACTTTTGTAGACTTCTATATTCTGTTTGGATTTTAATTTTATTTTTATTTTGCTGGGTTTTGTTCTCTGCATCAAGGCCCTGTGCGTCATCCCTTCTAGGTTTTATTTGATTGCCTTTTGGAGATGAGGAGATTAATATTTCATCAAATGCTCAGGGAATAAATAACCAGGTTTGAAAGACATCTAGAATCTCTCCTGCCTTCGCTGGCATTTACAAACCTGATGAGTGGGGAGGGGTTTTTGCCACAAGTCATTTCTGAGGAAGCCATAATCCTTGCCATAATCTCCCCAGGATATTTCCATCACCCGTGACATGTCCATGCCAATGATGTTGCGGTCATGCTCAAAGGAGGGCTGCAATACGTGCAGCACTGTGGATCACACATGTGCATTAAAGAAGCATGGCCAGCAGGGCAAGGGAGGGAATTCTCGCCCTCTACTCTGCTCTCCTGAGACCCTACCTGGAGTCCCGTGTCCAGTTCTGGAGTCCCCAACATAAGAAGGATATGGAACTGTTGGAATGGGACCAGAGGAGGTCACAAAGATGATCCAAGGGTTGGAGCACCTCCCATATGAGGTCGGGCTGGGAGTGTTGGGATTGTTCAGCCTGGAGAGGAGAAGGCACTGAGGAGACCTGAGAGCACCCTCCCAGTGCTGAAAGGGGCTCCAGGAAAGCTGGGGAGGGGCTTTTCACAAGGACATGTTGTGATAGGGTAAAGTGGCTCTAAATTGGAAGGGGGAACATTTAGATTAGTCATTAGGAAGAAGTTATTGATGATGAGGGTGGGGAGGCCCTGGCCCAGGTTGCCCAGAGCAGTGGTGGCTGCCCCATCCCTGGAGGTGTTCCAGGCCAGGTTGGATGGCGCTTGAAGCCTCCTGACCCAGTGGGAGGTGTCCCTGCCCGTGGCAGGGGGTGGAATGGAATGATCTCTAAGGTCCCTTCCAATATAACCATTCTATGATTCTGTACTGTGGGCACAGCAGTGCCAGATGCCCAGAGGCTCAGCTGTATCCCTGTGGCAGCAGAGCTTCACCGCGCAGCGGCATTGTGTATCCGTGCAAGTCGTGTGCACCCATGCACCAGCACCACGGGCAGTGCTGCAGCCCCTTGCAAGCGAGGATGGGTCCCAGTGCTGCTAACAGAGAGACAGCCACAAAGAGGGTGGCTTGATGCTGTCAGGATCGAGCATCTCGGGCAGACGGAGCACTCCAGGCTGGTGGATTGATGGGATCCGTCTCCAGAGGAAAATCATGAAGTTTCCCCCAACCACAAACTGTGACGTTTTATTTGATCAGAAATGACAATCTGCTGATTGGCAAATTTCGTTTGACTTAGCTAAAAGCTTTTCGATTGAGGAAAATAATAATTATGACTATTATGATTAGTTTAGCATTCTGCCTTGAGGTTTAATTAGCTGTAAAACAAAAGCTTTTGTGTTTCTGTTCTATTCAAAATTGACACTTCCTCCCGAAAGAAATTTGAAAAATATGACAAGCTATTTTAAGAAACCCAGAAATTAAATGAGATATTCAATTCGGTCTCTGATTTTTCTGGGTTTCCTTGAGTTTGCTTGTTTTAATTTGCAGTTTCAGTGGTTTTGTTAACACGGTATCTCCTATTGATGCACACAATCTGGGGGAGTGAAGAAAAAAAGAGTAGGAGGGAATTATCCATGTGCTGAAGGAATCAGTCATTTGGAGCAATGAGTGAGAGCAAAACCCAGCCCAATGTATATTTTAGTCAGGTTTTCCTTCTCCCAGAAGGACGCTGGTTTCTCTCCCTGCATGACTCCATGGACAACTTCTGTATCTCCAGCAGAGTTTGATAGGCTGAACGTGGGTCTGAAGCAACCAAGCTTGTCACAGGTTCTTCAGGACCAAGAAACTTTTCTACTAGCCCAGCTCTAAGGTAGTAACTGTTCACGGAGGTTGCTGGTTGAGTAACAAACCTTCGGCTTCCTTCCCAGCAACGTATTCAGCGGGTTTGTGGTTTAAGCTTTCCCGTTCTTCCTTTCAGAGCAGCTGCAAGACTTGCAGAGATGATGAAGGCTACGGAAAACCATCAAATGCAAGAGGGCTACCCGACTTTGGGGCAGGGTTGTGTGATATATTGACCTGGAATGAAGAGAACCTGGTCCCAAAACCCACTTCCTTTTGTCAGGCAGAATCTGAGAGCGTGTTCTTCCCCCCAGCGCAGGTATAGAATAAGGAGAAAAAGTCAGACAGAGGACAGAAAGCCTGAAACTGGATTTTAAAACCAGAGCCACAAAATGTCTGC
Source organism: Neomorphus geoffroyi (assembly GCA_033558235.1). Lineage (NCBI taxonomy): Eukaryota > Metazoa > Chordata > Aves > Cuculiformes > Neomorphidae > Neomorphus > Neomorphus geoffroyi. The sequence goes on from JAUMJM010000037.1 coordinate 3,245,362, forward strand.
TGGGAGAAACTTGATACATTGCGTTGGGTATTTTCTCAGCCTGCAGTCAACAGTCCTTCTTCCACCAAACACTGAAAGGCACCCTCAGCTCCATTCAATTTATGCCAGAAAGAAACAGTCCCAACACCACTAGGGAAACTGAGGCGTGTTGCTGCTCTCAGCTGTGTTTTTAACTGAGAAGCCGAACTCCACTCTTCCATCAACCAGATCCATATGTCAATGACATCAGGGATTGCTTTTTTCTTGCAGATGTCCAGTTTGAGAACAAAATCCCATGGCCAACACTGCTACCGACCCGATGCAGCAAGCAGGGACACACGTGCCACATCCCCTCAGTGCAGGGACCGTCCCCAGTCTCGTCCCCATTGTGCAAGACAGACACATGGATTTGCATATTTTTCCCAAGCAAGGAGATGGATGCAGGGAACGATGTAGAATTTGGTGTCACACAAACAGCCGCACTGAGCAGCCAGCGTGGTGCTGCTGGGACACCAGAGTGTCAAACCATATGCAGTTACATGAAGTAATAATAATAATAACATACCTAGGGCAGATAAAGTCAGGCTAAATCTCTCCTTTCCCAGAGATCCGCTATTTCTCATCATTCTCCCCATCCCTAATACCCATCTCCCACGTTTGTCTCTGCGCCGCACCAAGGAGCTTGAGATTAACCATGACGAATGGACTGATTTCCTTGTGTCAGGGACTGTTTTATTTTTCCTTTGCCACATCTGACAAGTTGCATTTTACTATAAATCCCCTCAATTAGGTCTTCCAACCAGCACTGCAGCCGTTTCTTTGATACATGGGGAAGGAATTATCTTGATGTCTCTGGCAACCAATTCCTTGACTAAAAATTGATGTTTGCTTTTGTTTTCTTCCGTTTGCCCCACACTTTGGACACCTGGGAATCATAGAATCATGGAATGGTTTGGGTTGGAAGGGATCTCAAAGCCCAGCCGTCCCACCCCCTCCCACTGGATCAGGAGGCTCCAAGCCCCATCCAACCTGGCCTGGAACACCTCCAGGGATGGGACAGCCACCACTGCTCTGGGCACCCTGGGCCACGGCCTCCCCACCCTCAACATCAAGAATTTGTTCCTAATGTCTAATCAAAATCTTCCCCCTTCCAATTTAAAGCCGTTCCCCCTCGCCCTATCACTACAGACCCTTGTAAGAAGTCCCTCCCCCACGTACCTGTAGCCCCTTCAGGTACTGGGAGGCTGCTCTAAGGTCTCTCCAGAGCCTCTTCTTCTCCAGACTGAACCACCCCAACTCTCCCAGCCTGTCCTCACAGCGTGGCCATTGCCTGTGTCCCATTTGGTGGCCTTGAGCAGGCTGAGACAGCCAAGGGGCTCGGCATGGAAATGAGGTCCCCAGTGCTGCCAGCTGCAAGGTGCATCTTGTGTCCTGGGGTGCACAAAGCCCTGAGCAGCCCCCCCCCAAAACAGAGCATGGAGCTGTGTCTCAGATCCACAATGCAGTCAGCGAACAGGCTGAGCCCAGGCTTGGAGGTGCAGGATCTTTCTCAAACCTCTTTTAGAAAATCTGGCTTATGGAAGTGAAAGATAATGCAGGGGTGGCTCTGGAGTGTGTCTCATCCTGTCACTTGTCAGGGCAAGGGATATTTGTTGGGAGACGTAAAAACGATGAGTTTCCTGAATTTACCAGAGCTTTACATATTTTCAAACTTCTTCGTCAAAGCGATGACATAGTTGATTAAATCCAGTTAATGCTGCAAGATTTATGTCTGTGTTATTTATTCCCTTTAATTATTGTACCAGGAGCATTTACCCCTTGGGGTCTGAGATGGGCCAGTTGTTGCCCTCGTGTGCTGCAACATCTTGGTCCAGCTGATGCAGGAAGGACCTTGATCTCTTCCTGCCCTCTCTATTTCTTTGGAGGCAGAAAGCAGCCCGGCAAAGATGGATGGAGGTTTTGGCTGTGAATCCATCAAAGGACGCTGCCCTCCTATTGATCCGTCTGTGATACGCCACGCTCTGCTGCCGTTCCCAGAGGCAGAGGCTGTGGTTGGAACGAAGAGAGGAATGTGGTCCAGCACCCTGTGAGAGGCTGCTGGTGAACGCACTGGCATCACGTAGGGGAAATATCTTTGGCCCTCCCAGGCTGGTGACCGCAGTGGCGATGTCTTCCATTGCCCCCTTCCCAGCAGCACAGCTTGGCTCTCCTTATTTCCTCAAGGGAAAAACAAACCCTGACTTGCTGCCTGGCTTTCTGCAGCCGGGTCGGCACGTGCAGGTGGAGTCTGGCTCACTCCCTGGGGTAGGTGCAGCAGCCACAGCTGGGATGACCCCCCCCCACCAAGCCCCAGATGGGTGCAGAAAGGGTGCCCTGAAACTGCCCTGGCACAGCGGAGCAGGTTTCACTGAGACAGGGATTCAACCAGCTCAAAGATGGACCCAAGCCTGGCCATGGTGTCCCAAAGGGACAGGGGATGTGGGGGACCCCTGTCTAGGAGCCCAGGGGGGAGGCTGCCAGGGGACAGCAGGAGGGGAGGCAGAGAGGCACAACAGGGAGCCCTTAACGTCTGGGCAGGGGGCAGTCATTAACCAAGACCCCAGAAGCACCGTCCAGGCTCCCCTACATCACCCACTCCCTCTCCCCACTCTCCCCAGGACACACGACCAGCAAACCAGTGCCCCTTTCCTCTGTCAGCTCAAGCCTCCCTGCTCCTGTTCCACCAGCTCTACCCCTTCCACCACCCACCCTACAAGAAAAGCCGCCCTCCCAGGAGCACCCCCAGCTCCTCTGTGACTCATTTTCCCCTTATTATGATCAAGAGCCCCCACCACAGCCCCGCTGCGTGGAAGGACCTGCATCAACCTGCCCCACATCCCCACCTTTTCTCAGGAGCCTCTCCCTCACCAGGAAGGTCTGAAGCCCGTTCCAAGGGGAAAGAGGCTCTTGCCTTGCTCTATTTTCACCAGCCAGGCTGCAAAGGAGCTGCAAAGGGTGGCAGCAGAACCTCCTGTCCCCCCAGACCCTCTGCCGGAGCCCTGGAGCCAAATCCCTGAATACATAAACTCTCCTGCAAATGGCATCCCCAAGCTCTCTGCACGCACACAGGAGCCCACAGCATCCACAGGAGAACCCACAGCAGGGGCTGCAAAATGAGATTAGGGGGGCAGAGAGGGGAGAGCCTGGTCCAGGGGGAGCAGGAGGGGAGCAGGTGGGGGGGGGTCCCTGGGAGGTGGGAAGTTTCTGCTGCTAAAGATGCTGAGGAAGGGAAGGAGAAAGGAGAAGGAAAAAAATAAAATAGAGTTGGAAGGCACTAAGGAGGTGGAGGAAGGAAAAGGGGAGGAGGAAGAGGAGGAGGGAGAGAAGCGGGGAGTGGGAGGCCGATGAGGAGGGATGTAGCCCATCGCCAGGCGAGCTGGAAGGTGGGAAGCCAGAGGACCGGCTCCGAGGGAGGTTATAAAAGGCAGGAGCGGGTCTCTGAGCAAAAGGGAGAGCGAAAGGTTCCTGCCTGCCTGCACACAGCCCCACCGGGACCTGGACACGCTCCTTTGCACGAAGCCCGGAGGATTTTATCCCCGATAAAAGGAGCTCAGCAGGAGTGGGGAGCGCTGCCAACCATGCCCCGGAGAGCTGGGCGCAGTGGGTGTTAAGGATGGTGCCCAGCCTACGTCCTGCCCTCCTCCTCCTCCTGCAGGTAAGATGCTTTTAAATCCTCTTCTCCCAGAAGAGCCCTTCAGCCTTCCTCCCCATCACCCCTTCGCACCCTGCGCCGCTCGCTTTCTCCGCAATGACTTTTCCATCTCTTTGAAGGAAGGGAAAAGTAAAAGGAGGAAACGCTACACAAAGGGTCCTCGGGAGAATTACTCCAGTCGAGGTTCGGGGGCTTGGCAAGAGCTCACAATGCCCAAAAACTGTCGGGGAGGGGGCTGGACTCAATGAAAGGATCATTAAAGGAGGGGGGACTTGGAGCCAGGTCCTCCCGAGCGGAGCCCAGCTCTCCCAGCAGCTCCCTGCCTCACACCTCCCAGTGAAACCAGCTGCCACCAGTTTCCCTTAGGCTGCTGGAAAGGGGTGGCCACTCTGGGGTTGTGATGGATGGGGACGACACAAACGCAACGCCTAATTGTACCCCCCCTTAAATGATTTTCTACAGAAACCTCTCCTTTTTCCCCCACCCACTGAGAACAAGACTTTCCTCTATTGCTCGCTGTGGAACTGTAGCCACTGTTAATTTTGCAGCTCTGCACAAAATGCAAATGCTTTGTCAGAAGCAATATTCCTCCTCCCTGAGGGCTCATCTTGAAAGGAAATGTTCACAGCCCAAAGCATGCTTCAATCCCAAACCTGGGGGAAACAAGGAGACGAAAAGATTTCCAGTGAGATCTTGAACATTGTTTGAACAAAGCTACGTAGGCAGTTAAACAAAAACGATCAGTTTTTTGATTAAACCTCTGTGTCAAGAGGGTTAAAAGAAAAAATATTTGCCTGGCTCTCTGCAAAATGCTGTCTCAGTGGCCCACTTGTGACTGCACAGTTAAAACAGCAGAAAAAGCCGAGGGTCAGCCTTCCCTATTAACAATTGTTGCGGGTTGTACCGTGGGCTGGTTTCTTACTGTGCAAGGAGGAGCATTTTGCTGCACCTTTGGGACAGGAAAGTTCTCACCTAAGCAATGAGAAGAGCTGATACGCAGCAGGTGACCTCCTTGCCAAGTTGGTGTTTGTTTTAAAAGCTCCTCTTCTGAGCTGCTTCTTTCTCCTATAACTGCACACCCCTAATCCTATTTTATAGCAGCTCTTCCGTGGTTATATTTCTCGGTTCAGGTTTTGTTTGTTTCCAGTGTAAGAAATGATGTTGAAACAGGGAAGGATTTCTTTCCCCCAGCCCAGGTCCTCCTTGGCCAATACGCAGGGACACCACTGGCAAAGCCACTGACCCAGTGCAATAGGGGCAGGGTCTGAGATGGGGACAGCCAAGTGAGTATAAGGGCTTCTGAGAGCAAATGTGTGAGCAAAAAGTGGTCAGATAAAAAGCCCAAAGGTGCTGAGACACAACTCCCATCCTCTGCTAAAACTCCCCAGGCTCAGGGGGTTCCCTAACCATCCCTACGTATTCCCCAAGGATGGTTTCTTTGTAAAGATCAGAGGCCAAATCCTCAAAAAGCTTGTAGAGTCTGAGAGAAAACCAGCCCTGCACTGGGGCTGGGATGAGGAGGGGGTCACAAAAACCAGCACAAGCATAGAGAAATCTCTCTCTGCCCTAAAAAGAAACACCCAACATATGAAACACCCCTTTGCAGGCAAATTCTCTCTTTTTTTTCCTTATATGCATTCAAAATTTAAAATAAGATTGCATTCAAATGCATTCTTATACACATTCAAAATTCAGACCCTTTTCCAGCATGATCCCAACCCTCTCCTGGGGATGACATGGGCTAAAGGACCATGAAACTCCAGCCCTATGTGAGCACACCCCTGCAGCCAGGTGTACCTGCAGCAGCATCCAGCCTGCGAGTGCAGAGACTTGCAGTAGTCCAGCTCCAACAGAGCAGGGCTAAATCTCCCCTGCTTGGGCAAATTTTGCAGCCTGTGAATCCCTGAGCTGGCACAGTTCTCCGTGCACCTGGCCAGCAGCTCCAGTTTAGCATCAATTTGTCCACCTTGCCTTGTTGGGTGGATGTTCTTCCAGCGGGTTGGACAGACAGATCAGGAGGCAGGCAGCCAAACCTGCTGCAAAATGCTCTCTGGCACCCTGCAAATCATTTAAACAAACGAAACAAGTGGTTAAAAAGAAACGTTTCACCTGCAGCCTTGTCAGGAACTGATGACATTTCTGGGGCTTTTAAAACTGTTTGCAAAAGCATTTTATGTAAAACCAGAGTTTGATGTTGGGGGTGGGGTGGTTTCCTCTCTCCCTTGATCAGCTCCAGTAGCAATAAACCCCCAGCCCAGCCTCGTACCCCTTCCTTGAGTAAGACGTGGAGCTGCAGTAGCAGGACACGCTGACCCTGGAGATCTCTTCCAGTCCTCACTTTCCTTAAAAGCTGGAGTTGATTCAGCGTGTATGAAATCACCCCCGTGGTTTCGCATCTCTGGTGGAGAAGTGAATGGAAATGGCACAGCCTGTTCCCAGAATAGCTGCTCTATCGCCATAGGATGAGTATATAGAAATACGATGAGAACAGCCTGCACAACCCTGCCCTGAAATACAGCTCTGCTCACCAGAAATCCTGGACAGGGCTGACCCAGAAGTTCACTGCAAGCAGCAAACTCGAGCTGAGGTCTAAGCCTGCAGCATTCGGAGAGGCTGCACCCATGGTTTCATCTTGGACAACAGCATTCGGCCCCAAAGTGAAGCACAAATCGTTAGCATGGGGCTCCCTCAACAAACCGAGCCCAGGAGCCGTTGTCCAATGCTTGAGAGCTGTCACTCATGAGCGGGTGGCTCTTTCTGAAGATGGTAGAACGTACCCAGAGGCCCATCTGTTGTTTTTCCTTTTCTCCCTGAGCTGTATTTTGAGCTCATAGCAGAGACCGTCCTTCTCTGCAGAGTGTCCTGCTCTATCAATGAGTCACCCACCCAGAAGGAACTGCCTCCATCCAAAAGGCAGAGGGGAAAGGGGGTTGGCCTTTTGCAGATCATAGTCCTATTGCACCCTGAAATCCTGCACTGTTCATCCTGGAAAGGCAATGGCAGATGCAGCTTTGGTGTAGCCAAGCTTTCCCTAGCTATGAATGCAGATAAACTGGAGGAAAATTATGGGTGAGTTAGATGATGGGTGTTCGGTCCAGGGTATGACCCTAAAAAGGTAAAGGAAGGGTCTTGGGGCAGCTGAGGTGCAAGTCTTGGGAGGCAACTGGGGAAAATAAATCACCAAGCCCAAAATGAAAATATCTGTGAAGTCACACAGGTCCCAATCTGCAGCAGAGTTTAATTCAACCACCTTTGAAAACCAGCCCTGTCCATCACTCCAACTCTTCTCTTGCAGCTTTTGCTCTGGCAAATCCAGATGCCATAGGAGCCACTTTGATTCGTGTAGTGTCCCTTTCCCCAGCTTGTCTGTGCCTTTGACTTCCACTCTCTGAATGCCATTATTCTTTTTTTCACTTGTCTCCAAAAATCCATGCCCCTTTTGATAGATAAATGAAGTCAGAATTATTTATGTGAAGCAAGAGAGATGAGAGTTTAATCCAGGAAAACCTTTAATTGCTCATAAATCAGCTTTTACAGGGCGTTCATTTAGCCTTGATTGATATTCTTTTGTTAGGGTCTGCATCCAGCACGCTCAGAGAGGGATTCCAAACAGAATAAATATTCACACCGAAGCCACCGTCTACCCAACGATGGGGGCTGGCCCTCTGCTATGGGGAAATGCATAAACGCACAGATTTTAATGCCAGATGGAGGCATTCTTGCTGCTTTCTCTTCCCCCCCGCCCCCAAGTAACATCAGCCACAGAAAATCCCCCTGTGGTTCTTGTTTTGAGCCTCGGTCTGCTGCCTGTGCTTTGCCTTGATGCCGTGCACGGCTTCTGATGTGGTTTTGGACGAAAGCAAGTGAAGGAGCAGCAGGGTGAGCGTTAATAAAGTGGGGGTCTTGGAGAAACCTTGAACGCAGGGGTTGGGAAAGGAGGTCATTGTCAGAGCTAAGGCAAGGGGTCCTCTACAGACCAGATGCTCCCTGGGGATTTCATTTGTGACTTGGACTGGGGATGGGACGTTTCCAAGCGAAAGCCTTCAAGGTGGAGGTAGGAAGAAGCTCAGCAGCTGCAGAAGACGGTGCCTGCAAGTGAGAGGAGACAAGAGTAAAGAGATCCCCCGCAGCAGAGTGCAGGCAGGGGGCAGGGAGGGCTGGGCAGCAGAGAGTGGGGGCATTATGTCTACCTTCAAGCACATTTGAGGGTGCAATTCTTCTGGTCAGGCTTCACAAGGCCACCTCCAGCCTACAGCTACAGCGTTGGTAAGACCTGCTGCTCCATGCCCTCCGTTCCCGCGCCGCTGATGTTGCTCTGCCGACCAAGGTTGGCATCCATCTCCTTTAACTCTCACTGTATGTAACACCCAAAGCCTGGCACCATTCCTGCAGGCTCAGGGCCAAGAGCAGGCTCAATCCCCACTTGATACCCCTGGGAAACCTCAGTGAAAATCCAAAGCAGAGACTTGTGCTCAGCCCATCCCCTGCCCATGTGTCCCAGGAGATCTTTCCTCTTCCACACCAAGGTGGAATCAAGCCCAGCCACACCAGAGAGTAGAACTGATGGGTGAGAAAGGTCCCTATAGCAAGGATGACTGCAGAGGGGCTGGTGCTGACCTCCCTCCCAGGGAGATCTCAGTGGCCACCACCATCCATCGTTCCCACTGACCTCTCCGGCTTTGTGTAAAGCCACTGGCTCGCTCTGCTTCATCCCGCTAATCGCTCCTCTCTCCAATTATAGCCCTGTTGGCAGTGGAGAACCCAAGCCCCATCTTGGATTGCTAATTAGGCTACGAGCCATCTATCCCACTTCTCAGAGCTGTCAGCCCTTCCTTGCCACGCAGATCCGATCTTGTTTGAGGCAATAAGATATCAAAGGGGAACAAGCCTGTCTCTGGGTAGTATGGTGTGAGGGGTTGATGTTTGACTTGGATGTGAATGTATTAATTAATATCTGTGGATTGCTTTAGAGAGGGAAAGTACTGCAGGGGGGACATTAATTTCTAATTGTTATTAATTGAATTTTGCTGCTGGGTCAGTGACAGGTCACAGAGATTGATGTGCTGTGTGTGCGTGACTTTGCTGCTCACATCCATACTGTCAGTAAGACCTTCGACCTCCTCATGCCCAAGAGCTGACGCTGTCTCAGCTCTCTGTGCTACATCTCCTCACCCAGGGGATCTGCCACCCTGTGTCCCTCATCACAGGGAATGGCTCTGAAAAACCTAGTGGCGTTGCGTCAGGACACGGCTGGTGGGTCCAGATAGGAGAAACCTGCCCCGCGTGGTGCAACACAGCCTGAATGACCTTAGGCAAGAGGTACTCAGTGCCTTGGTTTCCCTTCTGGGACAGCCTTGGCTGGGTGGGTGGTGGGACACCGCCTGCAACTGGTGCTTGCTGTGTGTGGGATGCAGTAAATGTTGGAGCAGCATCAGGTCTTGGTGTCTCAGCCAACCAGTGAGGACTGGGGGTGCTGGCTGATCCCCCTGTAGGAAACGTAGGGGTGAAAGAAGGAGCGTACTTCTCCGCAAGGGTCCAAGGTTAACCCTGTGCCGTCGGCATCTGCTGCGATGACTCCTTGTGTGTGAAACAGAGAGATCAGCAGAGCCTGGAATGGAGCTGGGCGGATGCTGAGGCAACAGCAACGGAACCTGGGTGGCTCCTGCTGCCAGTGTGGGACCTCGCGGGACCTGTGCAGCTCCCCATCCCCACGAGGCCAACTCCCCCAAGGCCGATCAGGACCCCTGTGCGAAGCGGCTGCTCCTATAAAAGCAGATTGCTCTTCTTTCCCTGTGCAACTCAACGCTCAGCCAAAGCTTTCCAGGATTTTGGCAGTCTGGGAGAGGTCACAGAGGTGCTTTCACCACAGAGCAGGATTTGCAGTAGCCTGTGTTAAAGTAGGGCCAAGAGGGCAGAGGGACTTGGCCCTTCTTTGGCCCAAGCATGACCCGCTGCTGTTTCAGGGCTGTTGAGGCATGCTTGGCTCCAGCCTGGCCAGGCTGGGACCTGCTGGGCACCATGTGGCCGCTTACGGCAGCAACGCTCTGGCAGGCAAAGCTCTTCAAGGACAGAGCATTGACCTATTCTCTTTGCAAAGCCCAGGGAAGGGTACAAGTAGCCCACAAAGGGAAGAAAACCTGACCATCAGGGTACCAGACCAGGATGGTTTTGGCTTGTGCAAATCCACCTTCCCCAGCTCATCTCCCTCGAGGAGTGGGGAAGAACCTCTGCTTCTCTAGACAGCATCGGCCACGTTGCAGTGAGAAAAGACGCAGAGCCTGGTGAAAATCTGTTAGGGTTTGTTGTGATTTGGGGAACCTTTTTTTTTCCTTTCTTCCTTCCTTCTGTAGCAGTTTCAGCTCATTTACAAAGCCTGCAAAGAGCCAGAGACTGCGCTCCATCCATACCCGCCTCTAACTGTAGCTTGATCCATGCTGCTACTCAGTGCCAAGACCTCTCCCTGTGTCTGGAAGGAGAATGGGCACTGCCAGGCGGGAGCAGGCTGCAATTAGGAGAAACAAATCCAATTAACACTTGAGAGCCTGTTCAGGTAGGCAAACTGTCCTGGTGCCTTTGGGGAGGAACAATTTTGACCCAGCTACCCATGCAAAAAGCTACCAGGTGTGGTGGGCACCAGCCACAGGCATCAACACAGAGAGGAGCTGACCCTGCTACACCCTGCTTACCCCTTTTTTGGAGTTTGATGGGTCTCAGCTTTGGGCAAAGAGACCCAGAAGGTGTCCAGCTCCTGCAGGACCAGCACAAAAGGAGCTTCATGTAGCGCCCATGCTTGAGGCAGGGTTTTGCTGCTGAATCCCCTATGCCATCTGGAGCAGTCACAACAAGGAAGCTATTCTCAGCTCCATTTATACGTCTGCCTGACATCTCTCTTGCTGTCAAAACCAGCTTCCTAAGGCGGTAAATAGTTGTTTGGAAAAGAGCAAGTGGGTGCTGAGCTTGTCGTCGTGTCTGAATAAATCCTGCTGATGCTTTGGGAAGGAGATGGCTGGGTGTGCCAGTCAGAGGAGCTAGTGGCTAAATGGCCACGGGAAGACCGTCCTCTCTCTACCCAGAGCAGTTTTGAAGGTGGATGGCACTCGGGAAGGGAGATCTGGCATTAAGGACCAGCCTGGCTGGTGGGGAAGGTGGAGACTGCTGTTCATTGCGTTGGTTCAACAGAGGATGGAGTCTGAGCTGACTGCCCCGGGGAACTGGGAGCTTACCAGGCTCAGGCTTGAGTTTCCCAAGGGATCTGCATGTGCTTGTATTTCAGGGCATGGCTCCACCACTCAATCAATCACCAGTAAGCTTCCCTGCAAGAGGTTTGGGCAGTCCCTGCAGGGCAGGCTTAGGGCGAGAGAACTGGAGTTACGCCTCGTCTACTGGCAGCATCCATCCCCTGAGCAGAGGGGATCAGCCCGTGCCACCCATCTCTGAGCCAGAGAAGAAAGTGGGGAGCTGCTCTGATGGGAATCACAGAATCACAGAATGGTTTGGGTTGGAAGGGACCTTAAAGTTCATCCAATTCTAACCCTCTTGCCATAGGCAGGGACACCTCTAGACCAGGTGGCTCAAGGACTACTACCATCCTTTTGGTTAGCAGCCCAATCTATGTGTTTTGCAAAACAGTCGGTCCCCTCCTTCCTCCATCCACCTCCCTGTTGTAGCAGCGCTGTCCCTCTCCCACTTGCAATTGCCTTCCTCTGTTTTAGTTTCCCCAAACTCCTGCAAAGGCACAATAATTCTGTAGTAGCTTTTCCAAAATAGCTCATGCAGACAGGGTCAATGGTTTTCACTTGCAGCAGAGCTGTAAAGCCACTGGGGAGTCACTTTGTAGAAGGGATGGGATCGATCCTGGTCAATGCTTCCCAAAGCAATGGGGATTTCAGTGTTTGCAGACAAGACTTTCTCCTGAAAAATAAAAGCTTTAGTCAGTCCCAGTTGACTGTGGCTCAGATCTCCTTAAGGACGTGTATTAACATCTTCCCGCTGACAGCTTACAAGGCTGTGATTTTAATAAGGTATTGAAAATCTGAGCGTGGTGTCAGGCTCATCGTGTTTCCCCTGTGTGCTCTCAGGATGCAAAGATGCTAAAACTAAAAGTGCTGATTAAATTGCTAAATAGTAGAAGCTCCGTGACCCAGCAAGGGCTGTGCAGAGCTGCAGTAGGGTTTGCTGAAGGGAATATTTGGGACAGGAGAGGATCAGTGGGTGAGAACAGGCTGAGAGAGTTGGGGTTGTTCTCCCCCACTCTTCCTCTCTTGTCAGACCCCACCTGGAGTCCTGTGTCCAGTTCTGCAATCCCATAAGAAACATTAGAAGGAGATGGAACTGTTGGAATGGGTCCAGAGGAGACCACAAAGGTGATCCGAGGGCTGGAGCCCCTCTGCTGTGAGGACAGGCTGGGAGAGTTGGGGTTGTTCAGCCTGGAGAAGGCTCCAAGGAGACCTTAGAGCAGCTTCACAGTACTGAAAGGAGCTCCAGGAAAGCTGGGGAGGGGCTTTTTCCAAGGGCCTGGAGGGACAGGATGAGGGGGAACGGCTTTAAATTGGAAGGGGAGAGATTTAGGTGAGATAATAGGAAGAAATTCTTCACAATGAGGTGAGGAGGTCCTGGCCCAGGTTGCCCAGAGAAGGAGTGGCTGCCCCATCCCATGAGGTGCTCAAGGCCAGGTTGGATGGGGCTTTGAGCAGCTTTGGCTAGTGGCAGGTGTCCCTGCCCGTGGGACAGGGCCCTTGGAAATGGATGATCTTTATGGACTCTTCCAACCTAGCACTCTATGATTCTCTGATTCTGTGAAACAGAGCAGAAAGCATCGGTCTTGCACAGTCCCAAGCTGGGGAAGCTCCTCTGGGTTAGAAAACCTGTCCTGCAAATGGGTTTGTGTCCATTGTGCAGCTTTGGGGACAGGATCCACCAAGAGATGGACAAGCTCAGATTTGAACCCCCCACTTGCCGTGTCCACAGGTGGATTGGGGGCTGAGGAAGTGGTTTATCGCACGTATAACCCTGCCTGTGCTCTGCTCTCTCCCCATGCAGGCGTTCCTCCTCTGGGACAGCCCAGCTGCAGCCTCCATCCAAGAGCAGTACTGCGAGAGCCTGACACCTGTCACAAACCACACGGGTGAGTGTTCTGCATCCCCAGCCCACACTCGGCATTCCCAGGGCACCCCAGTGGCAGGGATGGCTCGAAGACGGTGTCGGGTGGTGTCTCTGGGCCGATCTGCAGCTGCCTGGCTCCTTTGTGGGGGGGGTGGGATATTCTGGGGCAGCTTCTTTGCAAGGTGAGGGTTGAGGCAGGTAGAAGACATAGAGCTCAGGAGAGCTAAAAATAGACAATATAAATGTCTGTTGGGCTGGGCTCAAGGGGGAGGTGGGCAAAGGTACGTCTGCTTGACCCCTGCTCTTGCACTGCCCGTTCTCGGCCATGCCCAGGGACACCAGGACATCCACCCTACCTCTGCCAACCCACTACCCAAGGGTGCCAACTGGATGTTGTGACTTTCTGTGGAGACCAGACCACAGGGCTTGACTACCTTAAATCTTGAGCACTTTGGGAGGCCACCAACCACTAGGAGCTTCTGGAGACATGGCCATGGCCAGGAAGGCTCAGCCGAGCTGGGTGAGACCAGCAGGGTCACGGGCAGCTCAATCCTACTCAACACATGAGTTTCCATCCAACCAGGTCAGGCCAAGATATGTTTGTGCCAAAACTGGCTTTTGGCCTATATTCAAGTTATGACTTGCATGTCACCTCAGCAGTGACAGGTTTGGATCACTGACAGGTTTTGAAGGAGGAAAGGTGGCTGAGGGAGAGGAATTCATAGGGACAAGAAAAGTCCTCCCCAGCTCAGGGATGCTGCAGAGTTCACTTTCCCACACTTGAATGAAGACCAGAGCAGGCGCTGAGCAGCAGCCCAGCTTGCCCCATCCCTGCTGCTCACAGCAGCTCTCTCCATCAGGGTGACGGATGGCTGCGGAGACCGGGCACTGACGGATGGCTGCCCGCAACCCGGCTCCCATTAACAGCAACATTAAAAACCGCCTTCTTAAAAAAATTACAGCCTGGCACCAGCTGATGGAGTGCCTGGCTGATAGGGAGAGCCCAGGGCACCACAACCCTGCAAGGAGCATCCCCAGAGCACCCCCAGCCCAGGAGACGGAGGCAGAAAGCCAAGGGAAAACAAGGCTGCTTGGAAATCATAAAATCACAGAACCGTTTGGGTTGGCAAGAACCTTAGACCCCACCCAGGGCCACCCCCTGCCATGGGCAGGGACACCTCCCACTGGATCAGGGGGCTCCAAGCCCCATCCAACCTGGCCTGGAACACCTCCAGGGAGGGGGCAGCCACCACTGCTCTGGGCACCCTGGGCCAGGGCCTCCCCACCCTCAGTGTGAAGAAAATATTTCTTCCTAAAATCTCATCTAAATCTTCCCCCTTCCCTTAAAATCATTCCCTCCAGCACCTCCACACATGTGAACTGTCATCCCCAAGTAACTCATGAATTTGGGATGGGGCTGGCACATATAAGAGCCACTTCCAGCTCGGGGAGGGGGCTTAGAACAAGAAGTAGAGATGAAACTAATTGTCTTAGTCTGCTGCTTGGTAAGTGGAGCTTAGCGCCAGCCCTTGTCCTTGGGGTTCATTTAAGCCCTGCCTGAGTCAGGCAGCAATTCCCAGGGAAGGATATTTACAAAACTGGAAACTTTGTTTTGAGGCTATTTAACGTGGAGAGTCGTGAGGATGACGCTAATGAGAATTGCAGCAAGGCCGTGAGACTTAATTTGTTAATGTCTGCGTAACCCTTGGGAAACGACACATGCTGATAACACGAGCCCGGCGATCCTCCAGCACGCAGCTCTGCGGGGCATCGGCTGGATGCACGGAGGAGCTCTGCCTCGCACCCGTGTGCAGCATCCCTCCTCCAAAAACCAGCCCAGCATGGGGTCTCCTCCTCTCCTGGGTCATCAGTCACGTCGTTATTTAATCTCACACTTTTTAATGAGGCTGCAGGGATGCACAGGGGTATCTCCAGGCTGACAGAACTCTCCAGGATGCATGCACTGAACTGGAAAAGTCTCTGCTCACAGCAGTGTGGTGGTGAGAGACCCTGGGTGATGCTCACTGGGTTCATGAGGTGCAGTCTTTGCAAGCAAACCCCCATCCTGGGAAGTGGAGGGTTGAGCCCCACAGAGCTCCCTCATCCTGCCCTCTTTATCAACATCGATTTACCCACTTTCCTTTAAGCACACGGTCCCCAGTTCAGGGCAATGTCCTGCAGCATTCAGGCTCCCTGCATACGCATGATGCTCCAACCTGGTATTTTAGGTATGCACCAAAAATACCTCTTGGTGAGCCCTTGATTCTGGCCAGTGCTGAGACACACGGGCATCCACGCGCAGTCGGCCATTCCATCAGGAGCATTGCTTTCCTCAGCAGCAATCAATAATTTCACCTCCAGGCAGAAATCAGATCAGGCTGGACTTGAGGTCAAGGTGGTGCATTAGGAAAGCTGGATCAGCTGCACCCCCAAACACCTGGAAGCCAAGAAACTCTCACATTATGCTTTGAAAAGGAATGCAGCGAGGATCAGCATCCCTTGTCCAGGGTGGACAGGGCTCTGTCCCAAGGGTTCCCAGCCTACAGATTCCCTCAGGCTGCTAATTTGTCTTCCTGATGATTTCAGCTCCCCAGGGTCTGCGTGCAGCTGCTTCTCGCCTTGCCGTGCCACGAAGCCCTTGAGGGACAAGGTCATTTCCCCCACTGGGGCAAAGCGTCCTGCTGCAGCTGCGGGAGCGCTTCCCATCGTGGCCCTTCTCTGGGGAAGGAAGGGGGAAGCTGAGCAGATGGCAAAGCCTCTTAATTAATAGAAGAGGCTTTTCCAAAGCAGCCCAGCAGAAAGCACTCGAGCGGAGCGAGCTCGAAGCGCTCACGAGGTTGTTTTGCCATTCAAGCTTGGATCAGCCCAAGGAGTTGGTACCCAATTGCTAACGGTCCCGGCTGGTCCTGGCTGCGTGATTCATTCTTTTCAGCTTTATAACAGTTCATCACAACAAATTGTTACTCTCAACCCCATGTGTGTGCTCAGGAGAGAGTGGGAAGCACAACTCATTCATTCCCAGGAAATAAATGTTTCCTGCCATGGCAAGTTCACCTAAAGCAAAGGACAATTACACCAAAGCCGGGCAGAACTGAATAGAAATGCTTTATTTTTTTTTTTTAACTGGAGTTTTTTTCAAGGAGAGGAAGGGAGCATAGCTTTGCATTTAGATAAAGCAAATCAAGTTGGTCCAGATATAGCAAATGCCTGTGGCTGAGAAGCAGAGGAGAGCAGCAAGCAATGAGAGCATTTCCTTCATGGGCACTTTATCAGACAGGTTTGGAAACACATTTCGCAGCGGGTGACAGTTCGACCAAGAGACTTTCCACCCGCTCCAGCTCAGCTCCCTGAACCGCTGATGCTGCTCCAACAATCCCTTCTCATGCTGCTGTTTCATTCACTCACTGACTCCCCTGGGGAGAGCCTCGAATTTAAATTCATAAAGGTCAAATTAATGACATCAGCACCTCTTTTCTCTTCAGCATCATTGGCATCTCTCCCACCAAGGCAGAAATTTTAATAAAGGAGCTGAGCAGGGGCTAAAGAGGCAGAAATGAGTCCTGACAGGGACTTAATAGAGCAGTGATACCAGGATGGGTTTGGAAAGTGAAAAATTTGAGCTCATCTATATGGAAAGATCATAATGTTTTAAGTGCATACTTGTATCCATAAAGCCATTCTGCTCTATCATCTAGGAAACAGGGATGTCCATAGAAACTTGCTTGTATTCATAGATTTTAATGTAGTGGAGGAGGGAAGAAGGTGATGAGATTTTCTGGTAGGAAACAGTATCCTGGCACATCTCAGCAGGAGCGGCAGCTACAGCAGTTAAACTGCACTTTGGACTGGATGCAATAAAATCATTGCCAGCTACTCTGTTCAGTTGTAGCCAAACAGAAGCCTCTGCTAGGAAAATTCTGCCAGAGAGGGATTATGTTCTTCGCTCACCCACCAGCAAAGCCCAAATGATAGGAGGGAGTAAACCACTTGCTGCTACTGTTGATAATAACACAACTCCAACCACTCCATGGGTTGTATCAGGAGAACCAGTCATGCCCCAAACCCACCACACTATGTTATATATTGTGTTATATATATTCTGGAGTCCTCAGCACAGGAGGGACGTGGACCTGTTGGAGCAGGGTCGCAAAAATGATCAAAGACCTGGAACACCTCCCCTATGAAGAAAGGCTGAGAGAGTTGGGGTTGTTCAGCTTGGAGAAGAGAAGGCTCCGAGTGGGAGTAGGAGCACCAGAGTGGCTCATAGAATCATAGGGTTGAGAGATACCTCTGAGATCACCGAGCTCAACCGTGCCTGTCTCCCCACTAAACCTTGTCCCTAAGGAACTCATCTACCCATTTCTTAAACACCTCCAGGGATGGTGACTCCACCACCTCCCTGGGCAGCTCTGCCAACCCCTGACCACTCTACTGGGATCGAGCCATCCCTCCTTGACACATCGACATCTTGAAATAAGAGCATCCCACCAAAGCCCTTGCTTTGGGGTAATAAGGTGTGAAATGGCTCCTTCTGCTCCACCTGCACAGTGGAGCTGCTTGGGAGGGACAAAATACCTTTTGCACGCTGGCTACAGCGAGTGTACTTTGATTAGATGTGGACACGAAGCCCTGATTACCAAATGCAAATGTTGCAGAAGGGAAACCATCGGGGAGCCAGAGACTTCAGCCTGCTCGAGAGGCAGCAGCAGCAGCGCAGTCACTGAGGACATCAGGCATGGACAGAGACATTTGTGGTTGAGTAAGGACTCAGGACTGGTAGAGATATGAGCCAACACCTTTCAACTGTTACTCAGCCTCCTGAGACACTTCAGATAAATAACCCCATCACTCCCAGCCCCGGAGATGAGGCTGTGATTCAGGTTTCTATTTTCTCTCCTGGCCCTTTTGCACTGCCCTGGAGGAGAGAGGCTCCACGCTTCGGGCAGCCGCAGTGCTGCTGGGGGCACAGCAGCAAGCTGGGATGCTGCACTGCTGCAAAACATTGCCCGGTGTGAGATGAGAACATGTTTACTGGTGCAGTTGTGTCAGCACAACCTTTGCTTCACTCCTCTTCGTGCCATCCTAGCGTGAAGACGGTACAATAACTCTTCAGACCGCCTGGCATCAGCTCAAGAGCACAGTGGCCACACGTCTGGCAGTGCTGGCCCAGGATTAATGAGGGGGAATGGCTTTAAATTGGAAGAGGAGAGAATTAGATTAGACATTAGGAGCAAATTCTTCACGATGAGGGTGGCCCTGGCCCGGGTTGCCCAGAGCAGTGGTGGCTGCCCCATCCCTGGAGGTGTTCCAGGCCAGGTTGGATGGGGCTTGGAGCCCCCTGATGCAATGGGAGGTGTCCCTGCCCATGGCAGGGGGTGGCACTGGATGGGCTTTGAGGTCCCTTCCAACCCAAACCATTCCACGATTCAATGATTCTATGCTCCCTCCTCTTTAAATCTGCTCGCCATCTTTGGCAGGTGAGCTGGCACTGGTGAGCTTTACCCTGCCAGGCTTCACATGTCTGTGTGGCTTTAACTTGGACCCATGTCAGGGTCTCTGCAAGTGATGGAAGCAGGCTGGAAAGGGATGTTTTAGGTAAACAGGAGGGATATTGCCACAGTTATCCCAAAACAGTTATTGTGATGCAGTTCTCTCAGTGTTAAAGTCCCTCAACAGGCACTTTTTTTTCTTCTGAGGAAAGGAAATGCTTTTCTATTTCTTCAAAGCAGCACAACCCGAAGTAAACAGGATGAGAAGGGATTTAAGTGACTTCCCCCACGCCACGTGCCCCATCTCAAAGCAGGACCAGCTCCTTTCTACCCCAGATGCCTCAGTTCTGTGTGGGAGGGAGCCAAACAGGGGGAATCGGGTGCAGGTAGGAAATTCATTGACCTTTCTTGCTGTAAAGCTGCAAAGACCAAAAGTGTCTGTGCAGCCAAGAGTGCTGAGAAAGCTGGATCAGATGTCTGCAGAACCTGGGAGAATAATCCCTCTGCAAATACTGCTGGGCTGTAAAGCAGATATGAAAGCATTTAGCACTGATACATATAATTTCCATGCTAAACAGTGCTCTAAATGCTGGGAGCTGCGTGCCGCTGGGGAGCAGCTGGTGCAGACGGTCATGCTGGGCCAACGGGACATCGCAGCCCTCACGGCACTCTTTGCCTTCGCTGTTTGACTTAACCCTTCCTCAGCAGGAGATCTTATTTCTTCTCTTTGTGCTGGACAGAACAGAAAGACCAACATCTGCTTTCTGCAGCTTTTTCCTTCAACAGACATTACTCAGCGTGAGCCTGGGAGAAACATTACAGACACCCACTGGGCTAAAACTGCTGGGGTAGACCTCAAAATGTTGCCCACAGCGGGGCTGGAGAGAATTCTGCTGTGCAGGGGGTGAAGTCCCAGGAGCCTCCTACAGCGTGGCTGTCCCTGACCCCTGCTCACCCAGCTGAGTATGGAGTAGACTGGGATAGCTAAGGGAGGGGATTGTCCCGCTCTGCTCTGCACTGGGGAGGCCCCACCTCGAGCACTGGGAGCAGTTTGGGCACCACAAATAAAAAGGATCTAAAGCTACTGGAGAGCGTCCAGAGGAGGGCACGGAGCTGGGGAAGGGCTGAGAGGGGAAGTGGGGGAGGAGAGGCTGAAGGCACTGGAGAAAAGCCTGGAGAAAAGGAGACTGAAATGGGACCTCATCACTGTCTATCATTTCCTCACAAGGGGACAAGAAGGAGGTGCTGAGCTCTTCTCTCTGGTGACCAAGGACAGGACCCCAGGGAATGGCAGGAAGATGCCAGGGAAGGGTTAGGTTGGACATGAGGAAAGGTTCTTCCCCCAGAGGGTGGTGGAGCACTGGAACAGCTCCCAGGGAAGCAGTTGTGGCAACAGCTCTGGCAACATTCCAGAACCATTGGCCAGTGCCCTCAGCCCCACGGTGTGAATGTTGGGGTGTCCTGTGCAGGGACAGGGGTTGGACTCGATGGTCCTTGTGGGTCTCTTCCAACTCAGGGCATTCTGTGATTCTGTGACTGCAGCCCCCAAGCCCAAAAGTCACCCCACATTACAACCCCAACCCATGGTATGAGGAGAGGGCTGAGCTCCTCATGATGTTGCTCCACCTTCACCCCACATCCCTACCATGGTGGCACTGCAAGACCCATCCTCTCAGTTTGTCATCTAGTGCGTGGCCGTAATGCTTTAATGGGAGTGCCAAGCAGCATTAAATAAGGTGCCCTGGAGAAATGTGGAGGTATTAAATTCAGACTTGAGCAGGTGTTTAACAGAATGATGCCACCTCAGACTGACAACACCGTTTCCACGAATCCATCCTGGGTTTGGCTATTAACAGCATTGCTGTGGTTTTGTCTTATTGATGGAGAGCATCGCTGCTGCCGCTCTCTGGCACTGCTGACTTTTAATTACTGAGTTTTCCTGCTTGTCCCTCCTGAGCAGTCTGCATCTGTGCCCCAGCACAGCCACTGGGATGCAGAAGGGAAACTGAGGCATGAGAGGATGGAGAGAAAATGGAGTTTGTGCTCAGCCCCACTGGATATGAGGAGGGTTTTCAACAACTGCATGAGCGATTCTGGACATTAAAACTGTGTAAACCCCATTTTTCTGAGCTGGGTTATTTGAAGTGAAGCATTTCTTATTCCAGCATCTTCTCACCTAGGTGGATTCCCAAGTGGCTAACAGGGAGAGAATTTGCAGTTTAACTTTGTCCTTAGTTGAAGCAATTACAGGTTGTCTTTTCTCTAACTGGATGGATATTATCATAAAATTTTAAACAGGGACTTCACTTTTGGTGACCCTCTATTTGTCTGTCAAATTTGAGTCAAAACAACTAAGGAGCCCAACTAATGCTCATGGCTGTAGATAAGCACAGACACACACCCCACGTGTGATTAAGCGCGCTTTATTTCCTAAGAAATACAGGCTTAAAACAGTTAACTTAAAGCAAAGGTTGCCACAGCAACCACACACATTAGCAAAGCTAAAAGCAAAGGTCAGCTTTAAAATTAATTTCTTACTACAAGTTATGGAAGGCAGAAGGGAACGCTCACCACGCTCGGATGTTTTCCCTTGCAAAGGTGTCTGAAGAAAACCTTCCTTTTCTTCCCACAGCAAACTTGCTCTGAGGAAATCCCAAGAAAGTAAGGAGCTGATTTTCCAGTGAACCCATGAAAGCAAAGATTCCTCCATGAAAATCTTGATTATATTAATAATATGGTATTTTGCTTTTTCTGTTGGGTCACTCTTTAACCGGCTCCATCCATAGGAAAGGCACTCACATAAACACCAAGTCCAGGAGGAGAGGAAACGTTGTGTTCTCACACCCAGAGAGCTGTGAACTGGGGTGTTCTGTCTTAGGAAATCAAAGAATCATGGAATGGTTTGGGTTGGGAAGGACCTTAAAGTTTATCCAGTTCCGAGCCCCCTGCCATGGGCAGGGACCCCTCCCACTGGATCAGAGGGCTCCAAGCCCCATCCAGCCTGGCCTGGAACACCTCCAGGGATGGGGCAGCCACCACTGCTCTGGGCACCCTGGGCCAGGGCCTCCCCACCCTCAGCGGGAAGAATTTCTTCCTAATGTCTAAACTAAATCTTCTCTCTTCCAATTTAAAGCCGTTCCCCCTCATCCCATCACTCCAAGCCCTTGGAAAAAGCCCCTCCCCAGCTTTCCTGGAGCCCCTTTCAGCACTGGAGGCTGCTCTAAGGTCTCCCTGGAGCCTTCCCTTCTCCAGGCTGAACAATCCCAACTCTTACAGCCTCCTCACAGCAGGGGGGCTCCAATCCTCTGTGCAGCACAAACATCTCTGGTTGCACTGAACTCTTTCCCTTCCAGACTTGGCTGCCCACCTGTTTGCTGCCTATCAAGGATTGTATTATATGGCTATTACAGCGGCTGTGCTTCCTACCTCACTGTGAGCTGTCGCTAGGGCATATTTAGCTACAGTGTGTGTTGTTCTAAATATACAAAAATTATACATAAAAAAGCCTGCAATCTGGCCTACCTAATGCCTACGTTAGCACACTTGTGTAGCTGGGAAAAGCACAAAAATCCTGCTTGAAATCTGAAATAGCAGCGGCAGACTTGGAATTTTCTTCCTGGGAAAGGCTGGAAGAGACCAACTGGAACAACAAGGAAGGAGATCTTGCAGCCAGGAGGTGTGAGAAGAAAGGAGGGACTCTGAGGAGCGTCCCACCAGCACCAGGCTGGAGTCACCACTGGGAAAGAAAAAATGCCATTTATTGCTGGCTATTGCGGGGTTGGATGCCAAAGTCATGGTTGAAGAAGGAAGCATGGCTGGAACCAGGGCCAGGGAACCTAGAGCTTACTTAGGAAACTAGGTCAGAAAACCAGACTTGTGCCAGAACTGGGCTTAACCCAGGTGCTCAGACAGGACCAGGACAATAGTCATGGCCAGTATGGACCAAACAGCTCTTGGGGAGTCCCCTGGCACAGATCCTGCTTGTTGTCTGTCATGATGCTGCTTTGGAGGCTGAGGTTGCAGTGACCTATCAGCTCAGCTTCGACTTCTGGGCAACCCCTGAGTCTTCAACAGACTGGAGATGCCTCACAGACCTGTGTGGCCCACAGACCTCCTCAAATGCTCTAATCTTCTTCCCCACAGGTCCTCAGTGCAACGCCTCGGTAGACCTGATTGGCACGTGCTGGCCTCGCAGCGCGGTGGGACA
Organism: Neomorphus geoffroyi; assembly: GCA_033558235.1. Lineage (NCBI taxonomy): Eukaryota > Metazoa > Chordata > Aves > Cuculiformes > Neomorphidae > Neomorphus > Neomorphus geoffroyi. The sequence goes on from JAUMJM010000037.1 coordinate 3,267,830, forward strand.
GCTGGTAGCTCGCCCCTGTCCCGAATATTTCTACGGTGTGCGGTACAACACCACGAGTAAGATGAGCAGCACCGTTGGGGACATGGGGGACAAGGGATGGGGGACTTCAGAGAGCCACGTTCTTGGGGGGCTGCGGGGACACATGTGGCAATATCTCCTTGGCTACAGAGCTCGTTGAGGGGCTCTGGGGGATCCATTACCAGAAAAGAAAAAAGCCCTCATATCCCACATTTGGGGGAGAGCAGTTTGACAGCAGCAGCTTTACAAGCAGGCCCTCCTGGATGTGCGCCGATGAAGGAGAGGGATGATGTCCCCATTTGGGAACAGGGGGAAAGGAGTGAGCCTTCCCTGCTCTTGGAGGTGGCACAGAGTTCTACATCCCCAGCTGAGCAAGGACTGGGAGACCTTGTGGCTCATCCCCTCCAGGCACGGGTGACTGCATTGTCACTGATGATGATGTGTTGGGAGCAGGAGTGGAAGTGAAGGCACTTGAGAAGTGCCCAAAGCCATCCCTCGCACACAATTGATCTTCTGACCACCCAAGTACTGCTTTTGGCGAAAGAAACATCTTGCTCCCTGCAGAAAACATCAATTTTTCCATCCCACACCTTTTTGCCTCAGTGGAAGATTGCACACCATACGGCTCCTGCTTTGCGGTGCCTCTCGTGCTGCTGCAGGAATCTCTTTGCATTAACCCATACTTGTGCTGCCTAAGAACCATCTCCACCCCTGTCCCATCCCATTGCCCTGACGATGCTCATAGCCTTTCCTTCAGTAGCAGAAGCCCCGCTTCGCCTCAATGTTGGAATCACCCCATTGCTGGCCGGGGCTGCTGGGGTCATTCCTTCCCCATCAGCCTCATTGCTGCCCCGTCCTTGCTGCTCACCATCCTTGCTGAGAAGCAAAGGAAGCTCCTGGTGCAGGGAGAGAAGTGAGAACATCACCCTGCCATTGCGGCAGTGCTCACAGAACGGCATGGGATCACTTGAGCAAACGGGCACAGAGGAAGGGAAGAAGAGAGTCAAACTCGTGCTGCTCCTACTGCATCTCAGTGCCAGGAGGCATCGAGGTCCCCCAGGGCTGAGGGGCAGAGCTGGTGAGGACCCAAAGCCCTGGAGTGGGTCTGAAGTGTTCCAAGGATTTTGGTTCTGCAGGAGGGAAGAATCTGAGCTGGCTCTGAAGCCAAAGATGCCACTGGCTTGATGCCAGTGACCCCTGCATTTGTGTCATCAGATCAGGCCTTTGTGCCCACCCCTACACACTGTTAACCCTTTGACGCTCACTCTCTTCCAGATAATGGCTACAGGGAGTGCCTCGCTAACGGGAGCTGGGCAGCACGGGTCAACTATTCCCAGTGCCAGGAGATCCTCAGCGAAGAGGTAGGACCTTGGTAGCCCCTCAGCCGGGCTCTTAGCAGAATCGTGAGGGACAGAGAATGGAGTTTTGAAGAGCAACAGCATCCAGGTCAAGCCCAAGATGTGCAGCAGCATCCCAGATACAAGATCACTTGCAGGATATACAATCCTCTTCATGATTTGCATTTTCATTCCCTGCCAAAAATAAAGCCACACCTGTTTCATTCCCTCTTAAAAATCCAAGAGTATCTGCAGTGGCAGGTGTCCTGTCCCCAGGGCTGCTGAATGCAGACCACCACCCTCCTCCAGCTCCATCCAGACACAAGCACTCAGCGCAAACCCCACCCACCCGCTGGCAATGAAATAAAGGAGATTTTAGGAAGCTAAAAGGGACAAAAAAAACCACAACAAATGAAGGCCAAGAATTAAGAGCCCTCGAGCAGGTCAAGCCACCCTTCAGAGCAGAGGAGAAGCAATAGGGCTGTTCCTTTACAGTTGATACCACCTCTGGTATTTAAGATGCTGATATCTCTTGCCAGTAATGGTTTTCTTACTCAGTTAATTGCTAATTCACAGGTTGGATGAGTGCCTAACAGCAGGAGTGATCAATTAATTTAATTATCACTCACACCTTTGAGATCCCCTGCTCCTTCTGCTTAGATTCATCCCAGCCTCTCAGCCGCCCCCAGGGCAACGAGGAATGAACTGAGACATCAGATGTCAAGTTGCCAGTGAGCTCAGTTAAATTACAGCAGGATTTCCCCGTCAATGGGTCAGGGATATCTTTGCACTGAGCAGCAATGGTGTTGGGGCAACAGTTTTGAGCTACCCTGGCATGGGTAGGATGTGAAACTCCTGAGCTCTTTGCAGGGTCCGGTTGGTGCCTCTCCTATTCGCTTTAGCCCCATCCCACCAGCCACATCCCCTTCCAACCCCATCTCACAAGGTGGACTCCAGCTGCTTCTTGAAAAAAGACCCAAAATTTGCAGTGTAGCTCTTGGAAGTGATGTGGTGGGGGAGGTGGGTTTGTGGTGGTACCCAGGGCTGCTGCTGCTGACCCCCTTCTCATCTCCCCCCACCAGAAGAAGAGCAAGCTGCACTACCACATCGCTGTCATCATCAACTACCTAGGGCACTGTGTCTCGCTGGGGGCTCTCCTCGTGGCCTTCGTCCTCTTCATGCGCCTGCGGTGAGTGACTTGACCCACTGCTGAGCTTCTGCTGGGAGGATGAGCCCAGGGAGGGCACCCTACAGTCCTTGGGCTGGGAATGTACCCTGTGTTTAGTCATATCCTCCCCCATGGCCATTGCTCTCCAGTCCAGAGGGATCATGACTATCTTAGGGTTATTTTCTTCCTGCTGCTTCTTTGAAGCACCGGGTTATGGAGGCAGAGGATCTTCCTTGGTGCCTTCCACCTCCTGGCCTTGGTCCTGCTCACCTCACCCTTGGGGTCCCAACAAAGACATTCAGCTCCACAAACAGGCCACACGTGGCCAGCCCCCAGCCACCCACCACGCTCTGATGGTCCCTTGTCCCCTCTTCTCCAGGAGCATCCGATGCCTGAGGAACATCATCCACTGGAATCTGATCACGGCCTTCATCCTACGCAATGCCACGTGGTTTGTGGTGCAGCTAACGATGAACCCAGAGGTGCACGAGAGCAATGTGGTAGGTGCAGCTCTGCCAGGCAGCTGGCCTGAACCCAGCCCTGAGCGGCTCAGATGTGTGGGGAGCTTGAGAACCATAGATATGAGGCCATATAAGCACCCTGAGAGGCCAAATAGGGCTGTCTGGTGATCCTCCATGTCTCCTCCTAACCCCCTTGGCAGGTCTGGTGCCGCTTGGTCACTGCCGCCTACAATTACTTTCACGTCACCAACTTCTTCTGGATGTTTGGTGAGGGCTGCTACCTGCACACAGCCATCGTGCTCACCTACTCTACGGACAAGCTCCGCAAGTGGATGTTCATCTGCATCGGCTGGTGTAAGTACCAGGAATTCCCCTTCACCCACCAGGTTTTAGCGATGGGTGGTGCCCACTTCCATGCTCTGCTCCAGCTCTTCTTGCACCCAGATAGCTGCAAAAAGGCTGCTTGGAGCAGGAGGGTGGGATTTGCATGGCCACATCATCTTACCTGGGGGTTTGCCTGGAGTAAGAAAATTCCTTTTACGACATAATTTGGCAGCGACGTTGCACCCCTGAGACTCATCTATGTGTTCATCTGCAGGTATCCCCTTTCCCATCATCGTCGCCTGGGCCATCGGGAAGCTGTACTACGACAACGAGAAGTGAGCCTCATTACTCTCATTCCCCATTCTCCCTTCTCTCCCAGTCCCCCAGAGACCAGCGGTGCCGGGGGCTGTTGCAGGCACTGATCCTGCCTGGAAGGGCTGACACAAGACAGGGAACATAGAAAGGATGGGAGGAAAAAAGAGAACAGTCTTCCATTCTTTCTTTTCATAGAATCCTAAGGTTGGAAGAGACCTCTGAGATCATCGAGTCCAACCGTGCCTGTCTCCCCACTAAACCCTGTCCCTAAGGAACTCATCTACATGACTTTTATCCCACCTTAGGCTTTCTGCTGCACGAGCCTTGCCTGCAGCCGTATTTTTCTCTTCAAAGGGCAAATGAGATTTTTTTAAGGGGAAAAAGGCAAGATTAAGCCAGAGCTCCTACAATGTGTTTGCTAAATGAAGCTGGGATTTAATCTACCAGCAGACATATAAGCTACCACCACCTAAGCCATTTTCACAGAGACTTGCTAACAGAGGACTTAACAGGCACCTGAGAGTTCATCACGTGGACTGGGAAGTTAAAAGGAGCCTGTTTAGATGAATGGCACCTTGTCTTGTTTTTTGATGCTGTTTTGCCCCCCAACTTCAACAGCCTCATGCTACACGTGCAGACACAGCGTGGAGTTAATAAAACCCAATGAGGTGCTCCCAGGACACGGATACACCTGCGTGAGCTCCTGCAGAGTTTGCTAGGGACAAAGCCACCCCAGACCTGTGTGTGTGTATGATCATCCTTGCTTATGCTACAACAAGTTCCCACATTCATACAGGACTCATAAACCTCCCCACAAGCCCCCATGCACCTTCATCTCTCAGGTTCCTGGGGAAGCTTTTCCATAGAGGCTTCGGCAACTTAAGTTCATAGAATCATCATAGAATGGTTTGGGTTGGAAAGGATCTTAAATATCATCCAGTTCCAACCTCCCTGCCATGGGCAGGGACACCTCCTCCCAGACCAGGGTGCTCCAAGCCCCATCCAACCTGGCCTTGAACATCTCCAGGGATGGGGCAGCCACCACTGCTCTGGGCAAGTTGTGAAAATATTCTTCTTAATGTCTCATCTAAATCTTCCCCCTTCCAAGTTAAAGCTGTTCCCCTCATCCTGTCACTCCAGGCCTTTGTAAAGAGCCCCTCCCCAGCTTTCCTGGAGCCCCTTTCAGTACTGGGAGCTGCTCTAAGGTCTCCCTGGAGCCTTCTCTTCTTCAGGCTGAACAACCGCAACTCTCCCAGCCTCCTCACAGCAGAGGGGCTCCAGCCCTTGGATCATCTCCATGACCTCCTCTGGACCTGTTCCAACCGTTCCATCTCCTTCTGTTGGGGATTCCAGAACCGGACCCAGAGCTCCAAGTGGGGTCTCACGAGAGCAGAGCAGAGGGATGGAATCCCCTCCTTCTCCTGTTGCCCGCTCTGCTTTGGATGCAGCCCAGGGCACGTTGGTTGGGGGGATGTAAGCGCACATTGTGGGTTCATGTTGAACTTCTCATCAACCAGCAGCTCAAGTCCTCCTCCACAGGGCTGCTCTCAATCATGGCATCCCCCAGCCTGTTGTAGGGCTGTCACCCTATGGACAGTGACTTATGGAGATTGTGCAAGGACAGGAGTCAATCCAGGTCACTCCCACTCTAGACTTGTCCCTGACAGCGCATGTCCCTGACACCACATGTCCCCGACACCACATGTCCCCGACACTGCTTGTCCTTGCCTTGCAGGTGCTGGTTTGGGAAGCGAGCAGGAGTTTATACCGACTACATTTACCAAGGCCCTATGATCTTGGTGCTTCTGGTAAGAGCAAAGTGACCTTGCTTCCGAAATACAGGGTCCTTCCTGTCTGCACATGGGACTGGGCCGTTTCTGAGTGGGGTTTTTGCCCTCTCCTTCAGCTGGTTATGCTGCCACACAGCAGGAATGCCATTCACCTACAAGGCCAGCTCCTCTCACTCAAATTGCACCTTCAGCAAATTGGGGCACTTAACCCACAGTGAGAAATAGCATCCATGGATTCTGCTGGCTTAGGATGGACCCGAAACAGAGTCTTGAGACCTCGCTCCAACAGGGATGCTCCCATTGGCAGACTCCCACGTGCACTAATGAGTTTCTCCATCCCTGCCATGGTACTATTTGGGTGCTACTTGGGTACTATTTGGGGACTTGGGTGCTATTTGGTACTACTATTCATAGCAGTTGGGGGACCTCAATTCCATTCCCCGATCCACATCACTTTGCTTCTGGCTCTTGGTTGAGCAGTGATGCTTGAACCAGGGATCACATGGAGCACAGCTTTTCCTCCCTCCTTGCCCAACGCTAAGAAAACCTGAGGGAGTACTAATCACTGGCACCAAGTGGCCTCACTGAATAATTGAGCCTGCTTCTCATTTCCCAGCCCGTCAGGTAGCCAGGCCACTTCTAATTTGTGTCAATTGTGCTCAGCTCCCAGGGCCACCTTCCCGTGCCCTCATTAGCAGTTTGGCAGCCGGGAGAGCGGCCAAGAGGCACCTTGCTGTGATGGCAGCCACTCTTCCCAAATCCCATTCGTCACCTTCTATTCCTTCACCCCCTCCAACTTTCTCATCTTTATTCCTTTCTGTAATGCTTGTCCTTCCTCATCAATCTCATGTACCCTGCTGCTCCCACTCCCTCAAACAGACTCCTAAATCTCATTAAAAAGTGCTTTAAAAATGATAAATGCAGATGTTCAATTCCAGTGCATGGAAGGCTGTAGGTCAGGTTCAAGAGGAAACGTTCCCATTTCTCCTGGCACAGCCCATTACCTCCCTTTTGGAAATGGGAGGAAATGTTGTGGGAGCAGAGTCTAAGCAGGTGGCCTTTTCCTTCCAGATCAACTTCATCTTTCTGTTCAACATCGTCCGAATCCTCATGACGAAGCTCCGAGCTTCGACTACATCAGAGACGATCCAGTACAGGTAAGAGTGTGAGTAAACCCAGAAACTGAATTAGCATGATTAGGAGAGGACAAAATCAGCCCCATCGGCCAAGTAGCAAGGGAATGGGAGGGTGGAGAGACATCTAAGAACACCTCAGATGCTTTGTGTAGGCACGTTGCCATTGCAACTAGGGTTATCCAAAAATCCTGGCTGGTGAGAGCTCTGTGATGCAGAACATGGGCAGCTGGATCTGCCTTTGAAGGGAGCTGCTGGGGGTTGGGTCTCTTTACAAAAGCCTCCTCTGGTGGGACCCGATGTGCTTTTTGGTCTCGGAGCTGCAAATTCTGGCGCAGAGGTGAGAATTAAATCACTGCTTGGCAGCAAAGCAAAGGGCAAGGAAGGAGTAATGAATTGATGCCACCCCAAATGCTTCATCCCAAAGCAGAGCTGCAAGGCGAAGGCAGCAGGAAGATTTAACCTTTCCCTGCTGGGTCACATATTTTGCAGTCAGTTTGGGAGGTGCATGGTCAGAGCAGCTCTCCGAAGTACCTGGAATAGTAGAAAACACCTCGGTCTTCACCAGTGCTTCTCTCTGAATCATTTTCTGGGCAGGAATCAGGGAGTCTCACTGTATGGTGAGTCAAGTCGAGCAGATTTAGGGTGCAGGGTGACTTTTTCAGCTGAGAATAGAAAACTGTACATGGTGTTACTGGGAAATGCCAGCTTTCATCATTGCAGAGCATTGAGCTAGTGAACCACTCAGCTTGGGGTAAGCAAAGATGAAGGTTATTGAAACAGGCTGGGTGGCTCCAGTCAGTAATTCTGAGAGACTTTTGGTTTTCCAGCATTCTCCTGATTTTGGCTGGGCAAGTTTTTTATGTTTGGACAGAGGAATGTTTCCATTTCCCAGAAATGTTTTGTGGGACAGGAATACCTGAAGAGTTTGGTAGGTTATAAACTGTGCAGTCCTTCTCAAACCAGGTGAGAGACAGCCCTGGAGGGCACCTGCTCACCTGAGACAGTGGCTTTTGGTAAAAGTTCCCCTGCTCCCACATCTGCTGCCGTGAGGAAGCTACAGCAATGCATGTGCTGTCCCATGGTTTGCCAGTCTGAAGATGCTCATGTCCTCAGTTATTTCCAGCCCTTCTGTGCCATCTGCCAGTTCCTTTGGGTGGCTGTGGCTCTCCTCTAGGTCAGCGATGCAGCACAGGTCCCACACCCCATTCCTGCCCAACCCAGACCTGCCAGGGACAATGTTTCCTGTATTGAGCTCATGTCAGAATTTGTCCATTAACAGGATCTTTAAGTAAAAAGCGTTGGCTTGGCATTGTTCCTATCCCCAATTCAAGAATGAGAAGCCAAGCCACAATTCTTCCCACATTCTCTCACATCAGCACTATTACTTTTCACAAATCGCATCTGTAATCTCATCAAGAAAAGATATCAAATTAATTAGCTGAGAAGAGTTTTTCATAAACCCACGTTGAAGGGTGTGAATTATTTTACCCTCCTTAAATCCTTTTTAATCGAGCCCTAGATCAGCCAAGCAATCATTTCACACTGGCTCAAGGTCACACCTCCGTTATCCACTGCCTTTTTCTGGATGGAGAAAGCAGAGCAGGTGCCCAGTGCTCAAACCAGCCCTGTCACTCAGGAATCACATCAGAAAACAGCTCAACTCTGCTCCATCCTTTCCTGGTCACTGTTTTTTCCAGACCCAGCCATACCAGTCCCTGACGCACTGGTGCTGGGAGCAGGATGAGGGCAGTCCTTGTCCCCAAGGCTGCACTGCAGCAGCTCTGGACCATGTTTGTCTCCCCAGGAAAGCAGTCAAGGCCACACTAGTGCTGCTGCCCTTGCTGGGAATCACCTACATGCTGTTCTTTGTCAACCCAGGGGAGGATGAGATCTCCAGGATCGTCTTCATCTACTTCAACTCCTTTCTGGAGTCCTTCCAGGTATGGTCTTCAGCATTATCTTCCATCCACTTAGTGCCATGGTTTAGATGATGAGCAGGTGTTGGTGTTGGATCATAGGTTGGACTCTATGAACTCAAAGGTCTTTTCCAACCTTGTAATACTGTGATATACTGTGATCCCAGTTCCCCCACCACGGGATGTGGTAGAGCCCATCATGTGGCTGATGCCTCATCCTGCTCCTGACCCCTCTCATAAACAGACCTCCCCAAATCCGTGGGTTGATCCAAAGCTCCTGTCCCTGGGGGTGGCTGCTGGCCATAGCTCCACAGTGATTCTGCTGCTTCTCTCCCTCCAGGGCTTCTTCGTCTCTGTCTTCTACTGCTTCTTGAACAGCGAGGTGAGCACCAGGGGCTTGGGTTGCTTGTTGGGGTTCTCCACTCTTCCTTGCAAGCTGATGGAAGCTCAGCCTGAGGTTCTGCCCCTGCACAGAGCTCAGAGAATGCTGGCACCCAGTGCCCCAGTTGAAGGCATTTGCGGTATCAGCTAGCGTGTTACCTCCAGCTCCAGGCAGATCTGCACCCACAGGTTATGCCTGGATGGGAACAACTGTAGTCAGTCTCCTCCTTTGGAGGAGGAAAATCCACCTCTGATGAGAACAGATGCTCTGGGGCGTTCACCTTTGTGATGTGGTGCAGCAGAAGGGCCCAGGGTCCCCCCATCCCTGGGAAATCCTTCCCCAGGGTGATACACACACACACAGGTACCCAGCACCCTTCCCAGGCTCTGACCCAAGACACAGACAGCAGAAAACAAGAGGTGAGAGTAGAGGCCGATCATTTGGGCTTCTCCTTCCTTTGCCTCCTCCCAAATGCTCCTGCACCTTTGCTGACTCAGGAGAGTTTGCCCCAGACAAGCTTGCTCGTTACCAAAATGTAAATAATCAGCTCAGGAGGAAAAGGGACTGGACCAGGGCAAGTTGGTGAACCAGGAACACATCACACCATGCAATTCATGGTCCTTCAGCCCTCAATCCCAGCTGGGTTGGCTGGAGCTTTCAGTGTTCACCCAAACACACCATCTCAGTCCCCAGTGCCCGTCACCCAGGACCATTTCTTCATTAGAAGAAGCATTTCTTCACTATTTACCTGCCATGGAAAGCCCTTTGGCTGTTGTAGGGTGGAATTCATGTCAAAGAAGTGGCCCTAACGTGGACCACACAAGTCATAAAACCTCCCCAGTTGTCACTTGTACCTCTTCAGGCCCTGGCAGCATCCGATGCGGCGTGTGAGATGCCAGCTTTCCTGCAGAGCCCCTGCTCAGATTTGTTTCTCCTTCTTGTTTCCATTTTGTGCTCAGAGGCACCTCCAGTTGTGTTCATCTCTCCTCACAGCTGCAAGGGCTGCATTTCACTGGTATTGCATCAAACACGGTTGTGTGCCCTGGGAGGTCACAGGGGCTCCTGGGACCCTCCCTGTGTCCTGGGAGCTGAACAAGGTTTAGGTTGCATTTTTGATTGAAAGACTCAGATCAGGCTGCCCAGGCAGGTGGTTGAGTCCTCATCCCTGGAGGGGTTTAAAAGACAGCTAGATGAGGTGCTCAGGGATGGTTTAGTAGTGGACAGGTACAGTTGGACTCAATGATCTCAAAGGTCTTTTCAACCAAGCAGTTTTATGAGGATGAGGATAGCTGTTGCCTCTAAATATCTTGGGACAGCTGAGTGGTGACTAAACGTCCTCTCCTCTGTCTCACACTCTCAGGTCCGATCAGCCGTACGGAAGCGGTGGCACCGATGGCAGGACAAGCACTCCATCCGCGCCCGCGTGGCTCGGGCCATGTCTATCCCCACCTCCCCGACCCGTGTCAGCTTCCACAGCATCAAGCAGTCCTCAGCTGTCTGAGCGGGGAGCGAGCTGCCGTACGGGATGGGGGAGCCACCGTGCCCGCTGTGTGGGACTCCTGACATGGCACAGCACGGGAGCCAGGTCCTGCCTGCACCCACCGGCCCCGCAGAGGACTCGCAAACTGGCTGCAGCTATGGGAAAGCCCACAGAAGCTCCTGTCCTTGCTGGGGCAGACCTGGAGGACAGGACAGCTGAGGCGCTGCTTTGTCGTCTCTCTGGCAGCAGTGGGACCTGCTGGGGTGGCAGAAGGAGCTGGAGGAGCCCAGAGAGGTTGCAGCAGCCTCCCTGCCTGCCTCCATTCTGGGCACAATGCCCCATGTCCCATCGTTGCCTCTCTTGAGTTTGTCACTGCTTTGAGGTGACAGAACACCGGGACATGTCTGGGATAGGTGATGGGGCTTATCCTTTGGGAAGCTGGGTCGGCCTCCCAGTGAGATGCTGCTCAGGGGGGTACAAAGCCCTCTGGGTTGACAGAGGAGGGATGGAGAGCCTGGACTGATTGCAGATGTTGCTTTATATGGTTTTTCTTTTGTACCGCTGGGGGTTTTTGAGCATTACCCCTGTCCCTCATCAGGTTCCCAGGAGGTCCTGTAACTGCTGCATGGTCCAACCTGGTCATTTCTCATCTCGACACTGAGGATGTGAGGCAGAGTAATGGGATGAGAGAGGGAAGGGAACCATGGGGAAGGGTCCCAGGGGCTCTGAACAGCCACACGGAGAGAGCTTGGTTTGAAGGGAGGCGTGGAGTTCAGTTAATCCTGCAGTCCAGTCCAGCCCAGGTGGGTCTACAGGTCTTTGCAAAGTCCCTGGCTGACTGTGTGCTGCTTCTTGGGAGTGGAAAGGCAAGGGAGAGCTGCAGCAAAGCGGTGGCTCAGCTCCACAAGGGCAGCTGCTGGGGGGACACGCTGTGACTCTGCTCCCCTCCTCCCTCACCCATGCAGGTGGACTCGGTGCCAAAGCTGCTCCTTGCTCTTATGCAGGGGATGGGGCCAAACTATTCCCAAGTTGGGTTAAGTGCCTTGGAGGAGTGGCCGCCTCCCCCACCCCCCGATGCTGGGGACCACAGACTGTGTCCCATGCAGCTCCCAGGTCCCGCCAACCCCTGATTCAAGCCCACTGCTCACTTTCCTGTGGTCACCAAAAGCAGCTGAGCGGAGAAGTCCATGCAAGGTGAAGAATTTGGCCCCGACCTCCTCAGAGCCACAATTTTCCCACTCTATGAGGTTGGGGGATGCTCAGGCAGGTGGAGGATGCTAGAGGGGCTTGCTCTCTGCATCCCAGGGATTTAGTCAGTGGGGTCCTGCAGGGTCTGGTTTGAGCCCCTTCAGTTTCCCCACTGTAAAGAACAGGCATCAGCATTTCCCACCTTTGGGAGGTCTAAGCATCTTTGATTTATTTCCTCAGGCTACACCACCAGAAAGGAATAAGATCTTTCTTTTTTTTTTTCATTAAAGTGAGGCATAGGCTAAAACTTTCTTTCGATGTTCAAGAAGTTCAGGAGCTTGAAACAAATTCCTCCCCCCATTTCCCTCCCGTTGAGGTTTCCTACTTGCATGTCTGCTGTGCAGCCAAAACCAGAAATACCCCACTGCCTCCAATAACGTGCTGGAAGCTGCAACAGCTCCCAGGATGATGGAATGACCACAGTGAGGACCATATCTTGCACATAGGGAAGGTTTTGGTCCTTGTACAAGCTTGTCCATCATCAACAGTCCCAGAAATTGCCCCTTATCCAATATATGGGTGAGAAAAAGACCCCTGGAGTTACACAACGGGAAAACTGGCAGCTTCCGGTCTTACAGATGCTTTCAGAAGGGGTTGATGCCCTGCAAGGAGTAGACTTGTGTGTCCCCACCTTGGGTTGGTTTCATTTCTCTGCTGGCAGATTTGGCAGGAGTTAACAAAGATCCGCTGGCTGCGGAGAGGGGGAAATACCCAGAGAGCTTTTTTCACTGTACATACGGGTGATGTTACCAACAAGTGATGCGCCGCATGTTCGATTTGGATTTTGGTAAAATTTTTGGTGGGAAAGAAGACAGAAATTGAAAAACCAAAGAAAGAAACCCAAACAGGAGTGTCTGTGGTCACATCGCTGGTTTTTTCTTCTCCTCTCAATGGTCTCCTCCTACTGACATCACTTTGCTTTCCATGGCTGGAGAGGTCTGTGTATTCTCAGCCTCGTTCGATTAAAAATACTTTGATTCCTCTCACAAGGACTTTTGGGGCGTGTTTATCATTTGGAAAAGACAACCCTAGCGTGGCCCCTCCTCACTTTCCCTGGGAGCATCCTCAGGCTGCAGGGGGATCAGCATCCTGGAGGCATTTGTTGGCTTTTTGTCTCCTCTCTGCCCCAAGTCCAGTTGTCGGCATCGCAGAGGTGGGACACAGGCTCTTTGTGAAGGTACCACCACCTTCTCATTTAAGGAACGGTGAGGAGCACCCCAAGTGGGTCTCCCTCACAAGCACCTAGAAAACTCCTCCAAGTTTTCCACTTCCAGCTCCTGCCAGCTGAGCCAAGACAGAATGAAAGCATAACATGCTTCGCAGTGGGAAGGAGGGCCAATTAAAATCGAATTTCATTTCATATATCAATGTTTACGAGTGAAATTCAGACACAAACATCTCTTTCTGGTCAAGCTCTTCCGCTGCAGAATTAATTTGCTCATCACACAGAGCCTTGGAGAGCGCTGTAATTTGGTAAGCACCATGCACATAAATAATGATTACAGGTTCCTGCTGATTACATGATTGTATTTAAAGTTATCAAGTAATTCCAAGATTAATGACCTGCCAATCCTGTGCTCTTGACGAGGCTGTGGCCTCTTGAGATACACCAGCATTAACCCTTGATGTTACTCTCTAAACCCTCGGGGCTGGCAGAGGCAAAGTGAGACTCCAAGGACGGGACCTCATGGTACTGTGGGACATCCCAGGCTGGGAGTGAGGCACATTCACAGGAGAACTCTCCAGCTCAAAGAGATGGAATTGCATTTAGCTTCTTTATTTGATTAAAGACCTGAAACCCACTGCAGAAGTTGTATCCAACCATGGAGCTGCTCCCCACCCTCAGACCTACCACCCAGGATCAAACTTGGGGGTCCCAACTGCCCTGCGCTACCTCACTGGCCCACCATGACCTGGCAAAAGAGAAAACCTGCTCTCCAGAGCCTGAAGGAAGGGAGGGAGAGGAAAGTTCATGATCCTGACCCTCCATAGAGAACCTGAGCTTTCATCCCACTTTCCAACAGGGCTGCCCTGGGCAAACAATTCCCTTACCAGCACCAGGATCTCCCAGTTCCTGCTCCATCACCGCCCTCGCAAGGCATTGTCCATCAGTCAGAGGGTTAATAGCTTGTATTTAAAGCCAAGATGGACTATCTCTCCCTTTCCCCCATCCTGGCTCACACACTGCATTTCTATCTGTTTGTCCACATCTTTGGACCATTCCTGGGTGTTTAACCCTCTCTGTACCTTCACAGGCTGGCGATGATCCCAGAAGGGGTGGGATGTGTAGAGAGAGAATACATTTCACATCTCATGGCATTTTATAGCCTAATGGGCTCATTTGTGGCTTCCACCAGTGTCCACCCCAAGATGCCTCTTGCCTGTGATGTGATGTCCTTCCAGCACTGCCAGACCCCCAAATAAATATTCCATCCTTTAATTCCTGTGCCCTCTCATTCGCTGCTCTCCCCCAACACGAGCCTCCCGCTGCCATTTCTCACTGCAGTCACAGTTAAATGGCTTTCAAAAGCGCGTGGTGGAGGCAGACAGGCAGCTCTGCCACTCTAATGAAATTTTCAAAAGGCTGTGTTTTTCCAGTTTGAAGGAAATCTAAAGATTGGAGATGCAAGCGCAGCTCCCCCTGATCCCATCGGAGAGCCTGTCTGTTCAGCCATGGAGAAAAGGCTTTTCTGGATGTTCCTTGAGGAGCCCCAGGGCTGTGCTGAAGGTAGCAGAGATGTGTGGATCACACAACGTGCTGGTGATGGGCATCTGTGAGGAGCAGCGATCAGTTGGTCCCACAACCAAGAGTCTCTCTGTAGCTCTGGATCTACCTGTGGTGGTCACCCACACCCAAGTCCATCCTCCTGGCTGGAGCCCTCAGTGATGCTTCCATGAGGGGAGTGTCAAGGGTTGTCCAGGCTTTCCAGGGACAGTTTGGCCCCTCGTAGTGCCCAATAGCTTGCTCCCATCAGACCCCCTGCAAGCACCATGGCCTGGCTCCTCTGCCCTGCCTTTCTCCCCATCAGGCGAAAGTTCCCATGGCAAACTATTGCTTTCAGGCTGCTCCAATCTGCCACTGAGTCTCCTGCTAACAGGAGAAACTGAGGCACGGGCTTGCATCGTGTTGCATAGGGAGATGCCGGGCTCTGCTCGCTGAGCATCATCCTGCCAGACACCTCAGCTGCAGAGCATCCTCCAGCCCCTGCCACCCAGCTCTGAGACCTGCTGCAGGAGACATCACCATCAGGAGGGGCTCCGGACCATCCTCAGCAGCCCACAACCTCCTTCTGGCCTGGAGGAAACAGCCCCAGCAGGATGGGGAATAGTTTTAGATTGGAAGGGGGAAGATGTAAATTAGACAGTGGGAAGAAATTCTTCACTCTGAGGGTGGGGAGGCCCTGGCCCAGGGTGCCCAGAGCAGTGGTGGCTGCCCCATCCCTGGAGGTGTTCCAGGCCAGGTTGGATGGGGCTTGGAGCCCCCTGATCCAGTGGGAGGTGTCCCTGCCCATGGCAGGGGGTGGCACTGGATGGGCTTTGAGGTCCCTTCCAACCCAAACCTTTCTATGATTCTGTGATCCGAAGCTGCCCAGCAGTCCCTCAAACCCCATTGCTTTCTACAGCATCCGTTCCCAGCCACCTTGCTCAAACACTTCACCACCCTTCCCAGCTCTCATGGCAGAAGACCCTAATTCTGGGTGCAGCAGGGGAAGGGTCACAACTTGCCTTGCTGAGCGCTGCGTCCAAGGGGACCAATGCCCAGGAGGGTCCCCCAGCAGAGCTGGTGGCAAGTGCTTGAGATCCAGAGGTCCACCCCCTCTCATGGCCCCTGGCTGCTTCGTTTGCTGCCTCCCCATTTTTGCATGGGGGCGGATTGCAAATGCCTGGTCCTCACCAGCACTTCCCAGCACGTGGTGTCAATGACACGGCTGTCACCGCTCAGCCAGCCCGAAGTCTTCGGGATTTGTCTGCTGAGTGTGGCTGAGCTCTGATCACAAGGTGTCAGGGCTTGTGGCTCGGTCCCAAGGGATTGTCTCCAGCTGCCGGAGACTATTAGCATCTCTGCTTCCAGAAGGGATTCAGCTTTGTTTGGGATGAAACCAACCTTCAGCAGAGCAGACAATCCAGCTGTGTTGCAACAAGTCCTCTACTTGCAGCTGCAAGGGTGCTGAGTGAGGTCTTGCGGGCTGGATGAGGCCCTTCTTGTAGGAGCAGGACAGCAGGGTGGCTGGAGGGTCCTGTGGAGCTGGTGGATCTGGAGTAGCCTGTGGGTATGTGAAATCTGGGACAAAACGGGAGCCCTGGGTTAAGTGCTTGAAACATTCCCGACTGCAGAGGGGTTGTTGGCACAGCAGGAACCTGGAGGAACACGAGCAAGGGAAGCCTGAGCACATGTAAATGAAATACACTGCAAACAGCGCAGGAGGACCTCAGTCCAAGCCAGGAAAAGCAACAGGACTGTGCCTGCTGCTGAGAAAGGAAAATAAGATGAGATATTCAGGAAAAGATTTGGATTATAGACTAGAGTGATTACATCCTTATTGAAGTTTGACCGGTGCTGCATCACTAACCCCAAGCCACGGTAATAGAAATGATTCTGATTAAAATGATTTGAGTGGCTAATGGGAGTTATATTTTAATACATTAATATGGTTAAGGAGTGCTCAGAGACCGCGGATTGACTGAGCAGATAAAACAGCCCTCTTTTTTGTCGCACAATGGGGAACAGCTCGTTCCCTAGAGCTTTCCACACAGGGATCTTAACTGCTGTCTTTGTGTCAGGCAGTGCTAAGGGAAACTCATCTGGAATTGTCACCTGCCCAGCCTGGTCAAGAGCAGCCCCGGACCACTTTTTTTTTGGAGCAGCTTCCAACTCGTGTTGATGTCCCCTGTGCAGGTACAGCCTTGAATTAACTGTTCCCTCCTCTCCCTGCTGCTGGTCCCTCACTGTAATAGCTGGGAGATGCCACCGTGTGATTTTTCACCCTCAGCTTAACCAGGGATAGCTGGGATCACCAGGTGATTGCGGCATTTCTACATTTCTGGTCCATCTCCCCAGGCCACTTGAGACCAAATGCGTGCATTAGTGACAGGACGAGGGGGAACGGCTTTGAATTGGAAGAGGGGAGATGTAGATGAGACATTAGGAAGAAATTCCTCACGGTGAGGGTGGGGAGGCCCTGGCCCAGGGTGCCCAGAGCAGTGGTGGCTGCCCCATCCCTGGAGGTGTTCCAGGCCAGGTTGGATGGGGCTTGGAGCCCCCTGATCCAGTGGGAGGTGTCCCTGCCCATGGCAGGGGGTGGCACTGGATGGGCTTTGAGGTCCCTTCCAACCCAACCCATTCCATGGTTCTATGATGCTACACTGGACAAAAAGTGTATCTCACCAACTCCTGGAGCAGCCCCACTGCTTCAGGTGCTCCCAACTGGATTATTGAATCCACCTGGGCGATCATCCCCAGTTCTTGATGGAAACTCTCATTGGCTGCTGTGTTTCAGGGACACATTTAACCCCTTCCCTCCTTAATGTTAGCCCTTGCATACAAACCCATCCTGAAGACGGGCCAAACTTACACAGTTTAATTTAGATCAGTCTACAAATGCTTCAGCCACCTCTTTTGACCCCCAGGGGAAAGGTTTTTTCTTAAATGCTAAATTCCAGTTGTCTGTTTTAAAAAGGTGTGTTTTCTGCCCCTAAAATTTCCCATCTGTGTGTAATTCTGGTGCTTTTCTCTTTCTTTTTACCTAAAGCCATGCCCCAATACACGGTGTGATAGCAAGGATCAAAGCCCAGTCCCCAGAGATTTGCTCCTATAAAAGCTGAATCTCAGGCACATTACACCTAAATCATATGGAGGGATTCGAAGCCCCCAACACAATCTGAAGCACCGCAAATCTCAGCTTGGCAAAACACGACATGAGTCAAGCACCGCTGGAGAGGAAGAAGTGCAGAGCCAATGCCATGGCAATCGAGGAAAATCTATGCAAAATTGGTAGCAATTAAAAGAGAATTAACCGGGTTGCAAGAGGAGAAAATTGCTTCTTTCAAACCCTCTTGATTATAGAGCTGAAACGGCCCAGAGCTCCCATAGCTTATCATCGGTGTGAACAGATGAAGAGGCTGTTAATCAAGATTGTCAGAAGCTTTCCCAAAGCCAAACATCTTGTTGGAGCGAGGGCTCAGTGGGGACCTTCACTTTGCGGCAGCTTCATCTGCTCAGCTATTAATCACAGAAACGCTGGCCGGAGAAGGCAGACGGCTTATTGGTTTATACAGAAAAGGGCTGAGGATTTCAAACTGATCATCAGGAAGGGGACATCTCTGGAAGCAGCCCTTCCACAACCCGTCCTCATCCCGCGCAGCCCTCCTCCTTCCCTGACATCCCAAAAGGTCGATGGTATCCGCCGTGCAGCAGGCAAACAGGGTGTTCTGTCACACTGTCTTGCCAAAAGCCACGGCTTGACGTGGGCTGAAAACCTGCCAAGATGGTCTGAGGACCAGAGAATGGCTGGGGGCAGGTAGACATAGGAGTCGTCCCCCTGTCCATCCTCACACCCTGGCACAGTGGCCAGAGGGACAATCGTCCTCTGAACATCCATGCAGCCCTGGGGAATAAAAAGCTTTGGGAGACGACTTGCATTCAGTCAAGGTCACAGCTGGTCCTCTGACCCCCTAAAAGAGTAAACCCCAGCTCCCCCAGTCCTGCCGCTCTGGGAAGGGGCTGGGACACCTCTCATCCGCTCTCCTAAACGGCTCTGGGAGTTTGGAGCAAGGACAGAAGATGGAAAATTTCAGTCTGGAGAAGAGAAGGTTCTGGGGAGACTTTGTAGCAGCCTTCCAGTACCTGGAGAGGGCTACAAGAAAGCTGGGGAGGGGCTTTTTACAAGGACAAGTAGTGACAGGATGAGAGGGAGCAGATTTAAAAGGGAAGGGGGAAGATTTAGATGAGACATTCTTTACAATGAGGGTGGGGAGGCCCTGGCCCAGGGTGCCCAGAGCAGTGGTGGCTGCCCCATCCCTGGAGGTGTTCAAGGCCAGGCTGGATGGGGCTTGGAGCCCCCTGACCCAGTGGGAGGTGTCCCTGCCCATGGCAGGGGGTGGCACTGGCTGGGCTTTGAGGTCCCTTCCAACCCAACCCATTCAACGATTCTATGATTCTATGAGAAAGGCACCTCCTAGCCAGTGCAACAGGCTTTATTTGTCCCAGGAAGAATCAGATGAGGCATGAGGGAAGCAATTCCTGCTGGGGGGAAGGAGCAGATGTGTCCCAAGAGCCATGCAGTGATTCTCCACCACTTGCCCGAGGCCGCGACTCAGGCACCCAGAGAGCCCTGGGGCTGTTGGTGGGATGCTCGTGGCAGCGAACACGCTTTGCTGAGATGGACAGCTCTGCACCGAGCACGGTGTCGCTGTCGGGTAATTAGTTCCCGTTTACATCCATTAGGTGTGCGATTAGTCTCCTATTAATGCAATTAGCACTGTGGCATTAGCGTGAGTATGTAATTGGCACAGAAGGCAGCTGCAGCTCAGCTGCAGAGCACCAAGTGGCACCTATTTTGGGGTTTATCTGAGCATGGTGAGAAGGGATGGCTGATGTTCGCTCTCCAAGCTCAGGATGGGTCAGTTTTTGTGTGAAGCCCCGGCTGTGCCCCCACATGGGCTCCCTGCTCGCTTCAGCCACAATGCAAAATGATTTTAGAATCATAGAATTGTTTGGGCTGGAAGGGACATTAAGGATGATCCAGCACCACCCCCTGCCATGGGCAGGGACACCTCCCACTGGATCAGGGGGCTCCAAGCCCCATCCAACCTGGCCTGGAACACCTCCAGGGATGGGGCAGCCACCACTGCTCTGGGCAACTTGGACCAGGGCCTCCCCACCCTCAGCGCGAAGAATTTCTTTCTAAAGTCTCATCTAAATCTTCCCCCTTCCAGTTTAAAGCCGTTCCCCCTCATCCTGTCACTACAGACCCTTCCAAAAAGTCCCTCCCCAGCTTTCTTGTAGCCTCCCTTAGACGGAGAGCACCTCTAGGCAGACGTCTCTTTGCGTCCGTATCACTCACAATGAAAGGTGCTGCCAGTGTCCATCAGGGTCTTGTCCTTGTCCCTGGCCACCAACACCCTGGCCATGACCAGAGGCCATGGGTCTACCCTCGAGACACCTGATATGTCTGGAAAGAGAGTAGGAAATGGATTATTCCTGCCTGGAGCAAGCAAACAGTTCAGTAAGAAGACAGTTACGATTGGATTCGATGATCTTAGAGGTCTTTTCCAACTGGATGATTCTACGAAACAGGAGGTGGGGAAGGCGCTGACCCAGCTCAGGGGTCGCTTGGGTGCTGTGAGGCCAGGTTTTGCACCACGTTCCCATTACTGGTGGCCAGCCCCGTGCTTCCCGTGCTTCACAGTCACTTGCTAATACCCATCCTACGAGCTCCTCCAACTCCCTGCCTCCAGCACATGAAAATTGAGCTGGAAATTTCACACGCCCCCAGCCATGGCTCCTTTTTCCGCGCAGCATCACAGTCCGGTGCTAAGCAGGCAGCAAGCAGCATGGTCATGCCAGCTCCTTCCCCGCAGGCTCTGCGCCCTCCTTCCTCCTTGGAGCATAATTAGTGCCTTTCAGCTTTATGGTGTGACAAACCAGCAGCAGCAGTGGCCCTTTGCAGTGGTGCGGTGGAGAGGGCGCGGGAAGCGGCCGGGTGTCAGGATGCCTGGCTTGGAAATTCAGTCTCAGCGACTGAGTCACGGTCTCGGCGGTTTGGATGAGTTTAAGCATGTTTAGCCACCCATAGCGCGGTGCTAACGAGGGCAGTTCACTCAGGGGACGCGTGTCGCTGGTTTAGACACCATTATCAGCCTGCCAGAGCCATGGGCTCCTCCAAATACCTTCCACTCTGCCCCTGTGATGCTGTGCAGGAATCAAAGCGCTCAAGAAAGTAGAACGTGTTTGGGAAGGGGGGAAAAACTGGATTGAGAACATTTTTCAGACAACTGGAGAGCCTGGGTGAAAATCTGCTGGAACAGTTGGGCCAAGGCAAAGATGCACCAAGGAAGAACCTGAGCATGGCTCTTCCCATGAAATGTAGCGTAATTAAAGCTGGGAGGGGCTGTACCCTAGCAAACCGTGAGCAGGAGGAGCAGAATCATAGAATCCTGGAATGGGTTGGGTTGGAAGGGGCCTCAAAACCCATCCAGTGCCACCCCCTGCCATGGGCAGGGACACCTCCCACTGGATCAGGGGGCTCCAAGCCCCATCCAACCTGGCCTGGAACACCTCCAGGGATGGGGCAGCCACCGCTGCTCTGGGCACCCTGGGCCAGGGCCTCCCCACCCTCAGTGTGAAGAATTTCTTCCTGATGTCTAAATAATGACCCACCCTGTTGCAAACAAGGACAGACAGTTTCTCCACCAAACATACTTTGTTCCGTGCAATCTTCCCAGAGTCGAGCCTGAGCAAGCAGCTCTGCACCACTGCGAGCAGAGCGCCGGTGTCACTCGCCGCCAAGCACTGCTGTGCTGTAAAGCAATTGCAGAGAAAACCCCGGCTGGGCTCGTACCACGTTCAGAGAGGGCGATTGCATGGTGTGAGAGGAATCCTAATGGGATGGCAGGCAGCTGCGGCAGCGTTTGTCATCGCAGCAGTCCCTCCCAGGCAGCACAGGACTGAGCTGGCACTGAAGGCACCTGAGGCACTGCAGGAAGGGTTACAGATGCTCTCTCGGGGCACGAATGGGGCAGAGAGTCTTCTTTTCACCACAATGCCGTATGCACAAGCAGTGTCTTGGGCTCCTTAAAATGAGCTGGGAGACATTAAGTTCCCAGGTTTTGCTGCAAGAGGGGAGTCCTATTCTTCTCCACATTGATCTGCCATCCTTGGCCACCACAGCCACGCTCTGGAGCTGCACGCTTGCACAAATCAAGAGTGATTAATTCATAGAGTGGTTTGGGTTGGAAGGGACCTCAAAGCCCACCCAGTGCCACCCCCTGCCATGGGCAGGGACACCTCCCACTGCATCAGGGGGCTCCAAGCCCCATCCAACCTGGCCTGGAACACCTCCAGGGATGGGGCAGCCACCACTGCTCTGGGCAACCTGGGTCAGGGCTTCACCACCCTCACAGCAAAACATTTCTGCCTAAGATCTCATCTCAATCTTCCCTCTTTCAGCTGGATTCCCTCCCAATATCTCATCTAAATCTCCCCTCTACCTATAGAACACAATGGGGATTTAGGAGAGAGGTGGAGGCTCAGGTAAAGCCTCGCTCCTTCCCCACCTCCCAGCAGTGAAGTAAAAAAAAATAAAAATAAAGGTTTCAGCAGGAAATTTCCACAAAATCAGCATCCTGGAAGGTATCCACATCATGTCATTTTTGAAATATCACAGCAAAATATTTCAAGCCCAAAGGAGGAAAAAAGTCATTCTGGATTTTGGGGGAGACTGACAAATTCCAGCAGAAGCCCTGCGCACCCTGGTGTGTGTCAGCACCGCTCATAATACAAAAGACTTGTCTGAATTCAAATTTCCAGCCTCAAACAGACAGTTTCCAATGGGTATAGACCTGGGCAAGACAGCTGCATTTTCCTCTCGAGGGAACATAATTTATTTTCTCACCTGGTTAAACCTTTGTGGCTACGCCACGCTGCCGACCTCTTTCTAAAGAAGGGGTTGCATCTCATCAGCCTGAGGAAAGCTTGCAAAGAAAAATCAATACGTGTCATCTGTATTTATGTATAAGCTTTTATTAATGTGGACTTTGGCTGACGTTCTCTGTATCTGTCCCTAACACCCACTGCTCCGCGCGCTCTCCCCGCTCCGGTGAATGGCCATTCCTGTTTCCAAAGAGATACACTTTAAAAAAGAATCTGCACCACTTACTTGACCCAAAGGAGTGTGATTTTTTTCAGCAGTTCAATAATACTCAAGTGCAATATAAATTAATACACTACCCCTGGCCAGGTTGACGGGTTTTCTCTCTTTTCTCTATCATCTCTTTCCTCCAGTAAATGGGAAAATTCAGGGCTCATCAAATGCTCTCAAAAATATTTCTTTTTTCAAGAAGCATTTGAGGATTGATTACTTTCTTCTTTAATAAAGTACCTATTTATTTCTTGTTTTTCTTTCCCACTGGAAGATCAAAACCCCAAGCATTATTTTATTGGCAAAGCGTTCAGCTTTCGGTTGCTGAAAATCTGAGATGTTTTGGCCAGGAACCAAAATCATGAAGGTCTTTCCAAGGAACATTTTAAAACCTCAAAACTCTTCTTAGTTCTGTAGGTTTTCAGTTAAGATTTACTTTTAACAAGTCCTGGAACAGATGTAGTCTGGGAGGTGGTTGTGCATCCATCACCTCTGTCTACAGGTCATGTTTTACACCGCACTCAGGGCTATGGCAGGACAAGAGCTGAGGGTGTCCTGGCACATCCCTCCCCATCCCAGTTCCTGCTGGGTTAATTTGGAGCTCTGAGCTGGATTCACTTCCTCTAAACCCAAGCAAGGATCCCAAGATGGGACATTTTGGCAAGGCACCCATTTTGGGCAGCAGCAACGCGCTAGCAGAGGCAGCTTTCGAACTTGGCATTTCTCCACAGCAGCAGCAAAACATAATCCAAAAAACTGAAATGGCAAGAGAGAAACCCAGAGACCCGAGTGCCTCCTGCCTGTGGCTGAGCCTTTCCCTTGCGGATGCTTTGAAGTCCTGGACCCCCATCTGGATCCCCTTTCTCTCTTTCTTCACCTCATTCACTGCCCAAGAGTGGATTTAATCTGTGGAGCTGCTGCTTTCCCTTTGAAGAACTATTTGATTTAAGCAACCTCGACCCTTGATGTACCCCAACCCTCCAATCCTCCTCCTACAGAAAGAAGCAACAGCTCAAAATCATGCGTGCGGCACTGCTGGCACCAGCCTTGGCATGCACGGCACGGAGCAATGTGCCACTGCAGCTCTAGGAAGCTTGATTGCCTCCAAATTGAAAACTAATGATGGTGTCTCAGCGCTGGGGAGATTTTCTCCTCATTTATGCAAAAACAGAAAGAAGAGGCCAGGTGAGCTTCACTCACATGGTCCTTGATGAACCCAGAGTTCAAGGGACTTGTTGCTTTCCATTAAAGGGGTTTCTCCAGTAAATACTGGATGCTGGAAACATGGTGTGAGTTTGACCCCATTCCCTTTTTTTTTATTGAATTGCTTTCACCTCCCAACTCAATTCTTACAAAATTAGTTCTTTTTGATTCACCTGGAAAACTTCCTTTTGCTGTTTTCACCAGAAGGGAAAGGGTTGGCAAAGCCTCATCTGAAAGGCTGGAGGCAGATCCAAGGCAGCCATGGGCTCCTCTGAGGTATTTGCACGCCACACACATGAACCTCTTCCTGCAAAGAGGTTTTATGGAGCTGGTGGAGCAGGTCTCCTCTGCTGGGACCTGTGTTGCTCTGCAGGAGCTCCTGGTGTGCGATGGAAAGAGTCCTGCAGCCCCCAGCTCATCCCTGAGTGTCATCTGTAGTCAAAGCTCCCATTGAAACAGCAGCAGCCAGGTTAACACATGGATGATCATAGAATCATGGAATGGTTTGGGTTGGAAAGGACCTTAAAGTCATCCAGTGCCACCCCCTGCCATGGGCAGGGACACCTCCCACTGCATCAGGGGGCTCCAAGCCCCATCCAACCTGGCCTGGAACACCTCCAGGGATGGGGCAGCCACCACTGCTCTGGGCAACCTGGGCCAGGGCCTCCCCACCCTCATCATGAGGAATTTCTTCCCAGTGTCTCACCTAAATCTTCTCCCTTCCAATTTAAAATCATTCCCCCTCATCCTGTCACTCCAGGCCCTTGGGAAAAGCCCCTCCCCAGCTTTCCTGGAGCCCCTTTCAGTACTGGAGGCTGCTCTGAGGTCCCCCCAGAGCCTTCTCTTCTCCAGGCTGAACAACCCCAACTCTCTCAGCCTGGCCTCATGGCAGAGGAGCTCCAGCCCGCGGATCACCGTCACCATGATGTGGTACCCCAAGCAGTTTCTTGTGCCTCCAGAGCAGAAATAAATACATCCCCTTCCTGGTGGGTTTCCTGGTGCGAGCTGCACAAGTGAGGTTGAAATGCCCGTGCTGCCAGGCTCTCCTGGCCTGAACAGCTCCCGGGGGTTGGATACACAGAAAAACAACAGCACCATGACCAGTTTGTCCTCAGGGCAAAGCCTATGATGCCTGCTGGGACCCCTCACCCCTCAGGACTGGCTGCTTCTGAGAGCCCCAAAACTGGCTGGTGGCTAAAAATAAAAACCAAGAGGCAAGGCAGGCTGCTGACCCACAGCAGCTGAACACAAGCAGCTGGGCTCCTGCCAAAGGACGCAGAGACCTGCTCATTTTTCAAAGCGCTGGCAAGATCGACGCGTCTCAGTGAGCTCAGACAGCTCCTCTCTGCGTGTTTTGGGGAGACAAAAGCAGAGAGAGGTAAAGTGGACTCCTGGCCCTGAAGGTTTTCCCCGCACTGTAATTTCATCACGCAGACAGGATGAGCATTAATGGGTTGGAGAGGAACGCCCGGAGTATTTATTGCTGTCTGAGCCAAACGCGCTCTGTGCAGAGCATCCTCCCTCCCAGCACCGGGCGCTGAAACGCCTGCCTGATTAACGGAGTAAACAGCCAAGCGAGGAGAGGGAAGCCTGGAGATGGGATCTAAACTTAGAAAGGGCAGCAGCAAAGTCACGAGGCGACTGCAGAGGACAGGAGCCCCAGTGCTAAAGGAGCCTCGTGGAAAGCTGGAGGGGGCATCAGATAGAAATTCCCCCTAGGACTGCAACCAGCCCTGATTTTATCCAGCTCCTGCTGCCTCCACGGGTAACCCATTAACTCTGTGTGGAATAATCAAGTTTTCTAGTCTCATTAACATGCAAAGACGATCTCCCTGAACTCATTCCTGCTCTGCAGCAAAACTCCTGGGGGACCTGTGCTTGCACACCTGCGAAATTACAAACATCACATTAATTCAGCATCCCAAGAGCTCAATGCGGATGCTTGCACCCACGTCCAGCCTAACGCAGCACAAGAGCCTCCTCAATGCAGCGCAGCACCAGTCCAGGCAACTCACTTTGCTCTTACTGGTGGCCCTCTGAGGATGATGCCTCCAAAGAAGCCCAGCATGGTCCCAGTTGGGCTGGTGTGGGGAGTGGAGCCTTGCCACCCCAGCCATATGGCGTGGTTATCACCAGCAAAGGTGCAAAGGCTATTTCAGAGCATCTCTGCCCCCAAGAAAAGCAGGGCTTTGCCAGGTGGGCTTCTTGGTGCTTCCAGGCTGAAGCTGCCACAACAAATCTCCAGGCTGTGGGAAGAGCCCTGCAATGGTTCCTCCTGGCTTGGAGCAGCCACGGGTGCTGTGTTCAAACCTCTGAGTGTGAGCTTACATCTCTCTGCCAAACCTTTTGGCTGCTGAGTCAAATGTGCAGGCACGTGTGGCACCATCCTTATCCCCTCTGCACTCCCAGGATGCTGGGGGTGCTCTGGGATGCAGGGCTGTGAGCACGGAGAGGGAGAGCGATTAACTTGTTGCTCTGCCAGTGAGGGGTTCAGCAGGGGAATCCGTGACAACTTTGTTGACAGCTGAGAAAAATTGCTGCTGCAGTCAGTGGCCCTGTCAGTTCCACACAGACAACACGGTGTTTAGTGTCAGGCTGGTTTTTGTTGGCTTCTCCCTTTCCTTCAAGCAGGGGAATGCAAAGAAGCTGCAAGGTCTTTAACAGCAGGTTAAATACAACAAAATCCAGGGATTTTCAAATCAAGCCATGCCATGGCTCAAAATCAAAACCTGTGAAAAGCCATTTGGGAATTTATGCGTGTAGGGGGTAGGATTTCTTAGCCTGCATAAAAATAGGGGTGTGACAGAGCATTAAAACACCTCTTAGGGGGATAATAAACAGGAGATGGAGTGGAAAGCCATACTCAGCACACACAGTGTGAACCTAAGGACATTTTAATGCTACCTTTGTCTTCCTCTAGTAATTATTAAATTTATTAATGTGTGACCCCTGCTCATTTTCAGCTCCCCAGTCTTTACTTCTTGTCGACACATTTTATCCTTAAAACACCCTAAATAGGACCATTCAGGCAGAATGCTTGTACAGAAACAAGAAGGAGCAGGAACACCAGCCATCCCAGAGTGGTCAGAGGAACGCTCTTCCTGAGGCTGAGATCCTCCCTGGGATGTAAATGGTTCAGACCCGGCCGTGAACTATTTACTGACTTACACTCTTCCATGGGATTTTTTCTGCCCTTTGACTCTTTGTTCACAGTTATAAACTCAGAAAAAACCCTTCATCTGCTGCAGCCCTTAAAAACGTGTTCATTGCAGTGCCTTTTGCAGCAGTGGGCTGCAGAGATTTCATAGGATCATAGAATGGTTTGAGTTGGAGGGACCCCCAAAGCCCATTCAGTGCCACCCCCTGCCATGGGCAGGGACACCTCCCACTGGATCAGGGGGCTCCAAGCCCCATCCAACCTGGCCTGGAACACCTCCAGGGATGGGGCAGCCACCACTGCTCTGGGCACCCTGGGCCAGGACCTCCCCACCCTCAGCGTGAAGAATTTCTTCCTAATCTTCCAATTTAAAGCCATTCCCCCTCATCCTGTCACTCCAGGCCCTTGGGAAAAGCCCCTCCCCAGCTTTCCTGGAGCCCCTTTCAGTACTGGAGGCTGCTCTGAGGTCTCCCCACAGCCTTCTCTTCTCCAGGCTGAACAACCCCAACTCTCCCAGCCTGGCCTCACAGCAGCCCCCAGATCACCCTCCTGGCCTCCTCTGGACCCATTCCAACAGTTCCATCTCAAGTCTGGTTGCAGAGGTCTCTGCAGTTCTATGCAGGAAAGGAGAGCGTTAACAGGAGTGCTTCGGTTCATTGCTTTTCATTAAGAAAAAACACAGACATAAAGTACATCTCTAACAAATCATTGATGTAATCAGTTCCTCCTGAGCAATGTTGGGCTCATAAGCCTCCGTGTACATTTCACTGCCCCTGGGCCACCAGGCAACAATTAGGACAAGTGGCCAATCACCCACCGGAGGAAAGAGCACCGAGAGCCACTGTTTGCAGCTTGATGCTCTGAAGTGAATGCACAGCACCTGCAAACCAGCAAGTGTTAGAAGAGAAGGAGGCTGAGGGGAGACCTCATCACTGTCTACAACTGCCTGAAAGGAGGGGGTGGGGAGGTGGGGGCTGGGCTCTTCTCACAAGCGACAGTGATGGGACGAGAGGAAATGGCCTCAAGTTGCACCAGGGCAGGGTCAGATTGGACATTAGGGAAAATTATTTCACTGAACGGGCTCTCAGACCCTGGCAGAGGCTGCGCAGGGAGGTGGTTGAGTCTCCATCATGGGAGGTGTTTAAACGATGGGTAGATGAGGAGCTCAGGGATGCTTTAGTGATGTACAAGTATGATTGGACTCAATGATCTCAAAGGTCTTTTCCAACCAAATGATTCTATGATTCTACAAAACAGGACTGGGCTCCAACAAACTCATTTCATGGAGGTTAGAAGGCACGTGCAGGTGGTAATAACTTTCTGTCACTGTTGGCCTCGATGGGGTTCAGCCTGGACTCCCATCCTTCCCTTGTGCCACAGCTTAGACCTGAAGACAGAAACTGCCAGCAATGAGAAGACTGAAGACCCCACATCCCATTTGAGGTGGCTCAGAGGCTTTCAGTGAGCAGACACTTAGCCCCAGACAGACATCCTTGTAATTCTCCAAGTACCCATCTCCCACCCACCTCCAAAGGAGACTTTAAGGCAGACTCTGCTCCCGTTATAATGTTACAAAACTGATGTTCTCCTGGATTCGGTGCTTTATGTAACAGCAGAGTGTGAATACACATCTCTCCTCCCCATCACCCAGGATGCAGTCAGGCTTTCAACAGTAAAAGCAGGTCACCTGAGGATCACCTTTTCCTGCTTCCCAAACTGGAGATGATTCAATTATTTACAGGAAGAGGTGACAAAAATGTATTGAAAATGGCTTGAGATTAGGCAAGGCTTTCTTCAATAACAGCTGCTCTCTTCCTCTGCCTCTATTGATTCTGCAGTAAAAAAAGAATAAACATAAAGTTTAGGAAAAGTTTTCAGCTGTTTTTTTGCCTCAAACATCTGAAAACTTCAGCTCCAGGGGGCAAAAGGTGTGAGCTGTGGCTTGAAAAGCAGACAGGGCTGATAGGTCTGAGTGTGGGTCTTGGCAAAGTGCATAATGATGCTCCACCACTCCACATGGCAGCTCCTCGTCCTTCCAGCAGCTCCTCAGCCGTGACCTCCCAGCAATGCAGGAATTATACTGCCCTGGTCACCCCTGGCAACAACAACTGCTTTGGTGGGGTAAACCAGGACAGTGTGTTGCACCAGCCCTTGCAGAGGGAGCAGCGTATGAGGAGATGGTGAAGTCACTTGGTCTGCTCAGCCTGGAGAAGAGGAGACTGAGAGGGGACCTCATCGCCGTATACTGCATCCTCACACGGGGAAGAGGTGGAGCAAGCGCTGAGCTCTTCTCTCTGGACCTGAGAGAATGGCAGAAAGATGCCAGGGGAGGGTGAGGTTGGACATGAGGGAAAGGTTCTTCCCCCAGAGGGTGGTGGAGCCCTGGAACAGCTCCCAGGGAAGCAGTCACAGCCTGACAATATTCCAGAAGCCTTTGGCCAACACCCTCAGCCCCACGGGGTGAATGTTGGGGTGTCCTGTGCAGGGACAGGAGTTGGACTCGGTGGTCCTTGTGGGTCCCTTCCAACCCAGGTCATTCTGTGAGTCTGTGATCCTCACAAACAGGCATGAGAAGGAGAATTTTAGAGGTGTTTTTTTTCTCTGTAGGACTCCTGACACCAGCGACCTGCGGTTATCAGACCAGGGGTCCAGCAGAAAATCCAGAAGTCCTGCTGTTCCACCACCAGTGACTGCAGCAATTTTCAGTGCAAACTTTGAGCTGAAGGTTATTTAAACTTATTTTTATTTTAGCAAACAAATCCTCCAAGAAGGAGATTTTTTTCTGCAACTGTTCTTCAAGGAGAAAAGCTCCCCAGGGGAGTTTGCTTCCCCATCCCACTGTAAGTCAGCCCAGCTGCCAGTTTTGCCATCCTCTGGGTGTCTACAAGCTAAAAATACCATGTATACAACCAACCTGCCACTCTTAGCCCCTGGCAATGGGACTGACAGGTGCTCATGAGCTGCAGCACTTTAAATGAGAGCTCTACAAATGGAAAGGAGTGAGATTTTAGATGTCTTGCTGTGCTGCACTGCGGAATTCCCCTGTGATAGGCAGACAAGGGCTTTCAAAGCCCAGAAAAGTCATTGCCAAGCAAACAAATGTCACACAGAGTGGGGTGTGCTGGTAGATGGCTGCTGCTGGGCTCTTCTCCAGTGCAGAACGTGGATATCTTTGTGCTGTTCCCCAGGGAATGGGTTTGCTCTGTGCACAGGAGCCCATGGATGCTCTCGGTGAGCACAGCTTTTTGAGTGTAACACTCCTTGTAGCAAAACGAGGGTGATTCAGGGAGATATCGTGTCCCTGATCCTCAAAGTTACAGTACCAAAAGCAACCTCAGGGGGCTGGTCCTCATATCCCAAGGATCCCTTTACAACAGGCCCATCACACTTCCGTGTGATGCTGGAAGAAGCTTCTCTGATCTATTTTAGGTGGCTGTTGGGGTGGAGGTAAAATCTCAGGAGGAATGAGAGTGCTCCCGCCAGGGGAGGTTTAAATTGAATATTAGGAAGAATTTCTTGACTTAAAGAGTAGCGAAGCCCTGGCAGAGGCTGCCCAGGAAAGTGGTGGAGTCTCCATCCCTGGAGGGGTTCAAAAAACATGTAGTCACGGCACTTTGGACCGTGGTTTAGTGTTGGGCTGACAGTTGGACAGGATGAGCTTGGAGGTTTTTTCCAACCTTAACGATTCCTCGATTCTATGATTAACTGGATCTGCTTCGACAGTAGAGGGGTTTGGGGACACCAGGTTGTCTGTGGCTGCCAGCAAAGGTCAGATAAATCCTATCCCACCTAAAGTACCACCGGTCACCCACAGGGATTTTTCCTTTTGGGGAAATAACATGAGTCTCTTAAATCCGTGCTGCTAAACAGAGGAGGCGACCGCAGCATCCAGCAGAAGGAGAATTGCTCACTGAGTAATGATGGCCTGGCACCAGTTGCCGTGTCACGGTCACTCCTGCTGTCACACAGTTAGAACAATAACAACCACTGACAAGAAAACACTGTGCTTCGTCTGGCTTTTACTTTATTAGCAGACAAGTCTTACAAACTGCCCAGAATATCTGCCAACCCAGAGGGTCCACCTGCCCCAACTCCTGCCAGCCCTGCCTGGGCTGATGCCCCTCCCAGACCCCAGTGAGGAGGCAGCCAAGGAAGACCAGGACCCCAGGGTTGTGGACTAAGCTGCAGATGAGACCCAGCCGATGGTGACTCTGTTATGATGCGATTGTCCCTGTTGGAGCTCATCGGGTACGGGAGAGCGATGTGTCTGTAAGTAGTGTTTTGAGCAGAAGGGTTTGGGTTCCAGGCATTGTCATTTAGACACTTTAGTTGTCACAGAAGGTAAAAAGGTGACTTGCATACGGTGGATGAGC
Organism: Neomorphus geoffroyi; assembly: GCA_033558235.1. Classification (NCBI taxonomy): domain Eukaryota; kingdom Metazoa; phylum Chordata; class Aves; order Cuculiformes; family Neomorphidae; genus Neomorphus; species Neomorphus geoffroyi. The sequence continues at coordinate 3,298,997 of JAUMJM010000037.1, forward strand.
ATCTTCAAAGATGAAAATATCAGGTTCTGAAAGGCATTTTTATTCAGTAGAGAAAAGACACAGCAAGATGTCAAACGGCTGGAAGGGAGGCAGACACACTGGCATTAGAAATCAGGCTTGAATTTGAAAAGGTTACCATCAGGAGCAGTGAGTGACCAGCAAAGAGACCTTCTGTCCTCCAGACAGCCTAAGGGGGTTGGTCCTGACGCCCTCCAGGCACTCACTGATTGGAATGGTGATGGATTCACCCCTTTTTGCTGTCGTCAGATGGAAGCCAGCAGTGGTCCTGGCAGTGGCGGGGTCAAGCAATAATTTTTACAAGGGTCTGGAGGGATGGGATGAGGGGGAATGGCTTTAAATTGGAAGGGGAAGATGTAGATTAGACACTAGGAAGAAATTGTTCAAGATAAGGGTGGGGAGGCCCTGGCCGAGGTTGCCCAGAGCAGCGGTGGCTGCCCCATCCCTGGAGGTGTTCCAGGCCAGGTTGGATGGGGCTTGGAGCCCCCTGATGCAGTGGGAGGTGTCCCTGCCCATGGAGGGGAGTGGGACTGGGTGGGATTTGAGGTCCCTTCCAACCTAAACTATATTATGATAATACAGCACAGAGGACAAACTGACACTCCCAGTTCAGTGTTCATCTTATAGTCAGTTAAAAGAATCGACACTCCCTAGTGAGGGGGAACACGTAGGGGTGTCTCTGTGGGCTGAACAACTTTAGAGTTGGTCACCTGATTCCTCTTGTCAAAAATTACAAGATAACCTCTGCCAGCGAGAAACTGCAACGTGCCTGGCTGTGAGCTCACCTGGTTCCAAACATCAAAGCAGAGCACATAAGAAAAGCCCCAAGGTCCAGACTGCCATCGTCACCTGCTTGTCCAGTTCCCTTGAGATGGACATCACAGTCGCTGAGGTGAGTAGGAAGAGGCTGGAAAGCAAAACACTCTGGACTGGGCATCTTGGCTTGCTTTTCTTCTCTGCCTTGCCCACTGAGCAATCCCATCTGCTTTTGCTGAACGGCAGCGTTCCTCACCTTGTACTTTATGCTTTCCTGGGGATCAGTAATAAACATCCCTTCAGTCGATCATGAAATAGCAGGGAAAATTAGCAACACTTGTGCCATGAGCTCCGAGCCAGTAAATCCCAGAGAAATGCCACGGCGCTCACACAGGGCTCAGACACCTGCTGGCACTGCTCCCCACATCTCCCCTCTTCATCTTTATCTCTTTACCTGTAGCTTCTTCCTATGATGTGAAAGTTGTCCCCTTCTTAATAGCGGAGCCACATCAAAATCCTTCTCAAGTGGCCCAGCAACAGCAGTTTGTGTCCCCAGCCCTCCCTGCCAGGCTGGATGTGATTCATTTCAGACCAGTGGCTCCACAGGAAATCTATTATTTCCTGTTCTGCCAGTGAGTGATGTTTCTCCCTCTAAATTAAAGCTTTTCTCAGGAGCGGATGGCACCTCCGTGTATTTCTCACCTCAAAGAGAAATCTGGCAAAGCTTTAAAATCTTCCCAGTATTTGGTTTCAGCTGCTTTGAGGTGAAAATCTAGTTTTCTGATTCAAAAGGTATTTTGGCACTAATGGCTAACGATGGTAAAATAGAAGAAATATTTGGATGCAAACGGTCCAAGGCAAAATGAGACGTCGTGAATCGCTGAACTCTTTGGCCTGATTTGATTTTCTTCCTTTTTTTCCCTCCCAGTTTAGGAAAAGTTCTGCTTTCTCATCCCAATTTGGAGCAATAATGGATTCTGGACATCCAAACTGATGGACTGTTTGCCATTGAGCCTTGGAATTAGTCCATTGCTGTAACGTGCTGTGACTTCTACTACAGCTACAGTGTTCTACTCACTTATGTAGAGGAGGAATGAGCATTAGGTGATTTAACTCCTCCGTCCTGCAGGACCAGGAGAGTTTTAGTCTCAGTTCCTGACACAGTGGAGGGAGCTTAAACTTTAAAACAGAGAGCAGGGAAAATCTCTATGGGGGAAGCCACATGGAGCCACAGCGAGACAGATCCAGCTGGCTTTGTGATGGCTCGGCTTCAGGGAGATAATGGCAGTCTCCAGATATCAAGAGATTTTGCTGCCAAGGAAGGAAAGGGAATACCTGTGGTGGCAGAGGGTTTGAAGGCAGTGTGGTTGGGCTGTTCGTGTGAAAACAGAGGTGGGGTGACCCAGGGTAAGTATTGACCTGTGAAATCAACCTCCTAAGTGTGGAAGAGTTAGGAACTCCATCAGTTGAGATGCTTAAAATTACACTGAGCAAGACGTGAGCAGGTTCCCTCCAGGGAGCAATCACACACCAGCCGAGAAAGCTCTCTCCTGTCTGCCCATCTCTGCGTTTCACCACATTTTCTGATATAACCACACGTGGAAACTCACTTGGGGTTGTTCTGTGCAGAGACAGGAATTGGATTAGGTGATTCTTGTGGGTCCCTTCCAACTCAGGTCATTCTACAGTTCTATGATTCCCACTGTTCCTGTGATGCCTCTCCTCAATCGGAGCTACAAGTTCCTACAACCTTCTGCCAACAGGCTGTGAGGTGGCCCTGCCGAACAGCTGGGATTCGCTTGCCCAGGGCTGTTTGACCTCTGCAAGAAGGGAAACGGGATGCACAGCCAACTCACATCAATCTCACAACCATCTGCACCCGTCTGGTCTCCTGGGGCTGAAGTCTTCCTCTTTCCACACTCCCTAAGGATTGCTACGCTGGCATTGAGGCTGGTATTTGGCCCACGGAGAAAACAGGATCCTTACTCCCATCTTACAGAGGGAGGAACTGAGATAAAGTGATTTGGTTGAATTCATCCAGGTCATCTCAAGCAAAGCAGAGATGCAAACCACAATTTCCAGCTAACCCAGCCCACAAATCCAATATCTCACCCTTTTGGCCAACCATTATATTGTTGTTTGCTCTCACTTTTAGAGAGAGGCTAAATTACCCCTAATTATAATACAAATTAGAGGACCTACGGCTTCTTCAGCCATCAGCACAGGCAAAACCAGCTGGAAAGGAAAAGGTACTATTGGCTTTGTAAGAGATTCAAATCAATTTTTCTCCCCGTGTTCCAGAATATTTTGACATCAGAGTGAGACCAAGTGAGGAGAACTTTTCATTCCAGAAGAGCAAATTTTTTTTGCTATAAAAAGGTATAAACCTGCTAGAAAAGAGACTTAAATTTGAAGTGACCATTTAGCCATAACTGCAACTTTGCCAGCAATTTGCTGTAATGTGGAATGACTCCGAAATACAAAACCAAGGGGAAAATCTTTTCCTTTGTTCAAGGGGGGAAAGAGATGTATCCTTCTTCAAAACAGAACTGAAAGCTCTGAAATATTGGGTTGAATTCAGAGCAAAAATGGCAGAGAAAATACAGACAGAGTACCTGGTCCCAGTCCTAACCGTCTCCTTCTAACTGTTAATGCTTGGTCCTGTTATTCACAACAAAGGGGTGTAAAATGTGGCGTGTAAAGCAGTAAAGAGACAGATAAATCAATGCTGAAAATCACCTGCACACTGTTATTTTCCTGCATCAAGTGATGTTTCAAGCTGCCACTTTTCCAGTCAAGCAGAAAGTGCTGTAACCTATGGCCAGGGGAGCATGATTGGCTTGTGGGTTCCTGTGCAAGGAGCGCAGATGTTAAATCTCAAGTCTAAATGCAGAAGAAGCGTGGCCAGCAGGGTGAGGGAGGTGGTTCTGCCCTCCTGTTCTGCTCTTGTGAGACCTCACCTGGAGCTCTGCATTCAGGTCTGGAGTCTTCAGCACAGGAGGCCACGGAGATGATCCGAGGGCTGGAGAACCTCCCATATGAGGACAGGCTGGGAGAGCTCGGATTGTTCAGTCTGGAGAAGAGAAGGCTGTGGGGAGACCTCAGAGCAGCTTCCCAGCACTGAAAGGGGCTCCAGGAAAGCTGGGGAGGGGCTTTTTCCAAGGGCCTGGAGTGACAGGATGAGGGGGAACAGCTTTAAATGGGAAGGGGAAAGATTTAGATGAGACATTAGAAAGAAATTCTTCACGCTGAGGGTGTGGAGGCCCTGGCCCAGGTTGCCCAGAGCAGTGGTGGCTGCCCCATCCCTGGAGGTGTTCCAGGCCAGGCTGGATGGGGCTTAGAGCCCCCTGATCCAGTGGGAGGGGTCCCTGCCCATGTCAGGGGGTGGAACTAGATGGGCTTTGAGTTTCCTTCCAACTCAAACCATTCTATGATTCTAATATGGCCCCTATAAACCCAAAACTGCGTCTCCTATTGCTCTCTGATTTGTGACTTCTCTCCTGCTCCACGTGCCTCTCACACCAGATCCCATGGCCAGGGGCCAATATTTAAGCAAAGACTTGTAGTAACGCACGCGGCATATAAGGGGTTTCTCCCAAATGCTCCTCTACCATCTGTAACCCACTCGCTGTGTTAAGGACTCGTCATAGCAGAAGCCATGGGGATCTCATTAATTGCCACCTACAAACACTGGAGATGCTGCTCTTGTGTCTCTGCAAGAGCTTCATTTGGCAGATGACACAAGCCTGAAAACTAATTTCACCAAGCTAAATCTGCCTCATTGAGAAAGCTCCACTCCTTCATGCTTGGCAGAGTCATCTGCAATCGTCATTAAAATAATTCAGCGAAGATTTAAAATATTTTCTGTCATGATCAGTGAACAGCCCTAACCCTGCCCTGGGATACTCCAGGTACCAGCACATCAGGACTGGTCGCTGCAGATGTTTCCTCCCAGCATCCAGGGTTCTGAACCCTTCTCTATCATCTAAAAATCATAACTCCCTCCTCAACCAGAGCCTGGGAATGGCCTGGCACACATGGCCCCACTCAGCCAGCTCACTCATGAAGATGAATGATCCTATTTGATGTGGTGACATCAGTCTGTAGCTGAGGCCACCTCCCAGCTGCTTTAAGGGCAAAGCAAAGCACTGAGTCTGACACGGATCATCTGCGTCTGCAGGGAAGGAGGGAGACAGATGACCCAATAGAATCGTAGAATCGTAGAATCATAGAATTACCCAAGTTGGATTGGACCCAAAAGGATCATCGAGTCCAACTCCTGTCCCTACACAGGACACTCCCAACACTCACAACGTGTGACTGAGGGCATTGGCCAAAGGCTTCTGGAATGCTGGCAGACTGGGTGCCGTGACTGCTTCCCTGGGAGCTGTTCCAGTGCTCCACCACCCTCTGGGGGAAGAATCTCTTCCTAATGTCAAACCTAACCCTGCCCTGGCATCTTCCTGCCATTCCCTCAAGTCCTATCACAGGTCACCAGAGAGAAGAGCTCAGCCCCTGTTTCAGCTTCTTCCCTTGTGAGAAAGCAGTGAACAGCTATGAGGCCCCCCCCCCCCTCAGTCTCCTACAGGCCAAACAGACCAAGTGATTTCAGCCTTTCCTCACACGACTTCCCCTCTAGAACCTTCACCAGCCTTGTAGCCTCCTCTGGACGCTCTCCATCAGTTTTATGTCCTTTTTATACTGTGATGCCCAAAGCTGTCCCCCAGTGCTCACGGTGGGGCCACCCCAATGCGGAGCAGAGCTCCCGGCTGGCGATGCCATGCTGGATGCTCCCCAGGACACGGTTGACCTCTTGGCTGCCAGGGCACTGCTGGCTCATGTCCAACCTGCCATTGCCCAATAATTAGCCCTGGGGTGCTAATTATTGCTTAGAGCATTTACAATCGTCCCCCTGCCCGGTCCCCTGCATTACACGAGGAAGCTCAGCATCCAAAGGGCAGCAGGAGACCTGGACATGCAAGAGGTGAAGTCTCAGCAGGACCAGCTGTGCTGGTTTGCTGTGGCGAGATTACTAGTGGACTTCAGGCACAGAGGATGGCTTTGGGTCCTCCAATGTGAGTGCAAAGTACTGCTGTGCTTTTGATTTACACTTGGTTGGTTGTGTCCATAAACATGAAGGAAACCTGCTTCCCCTCTGAAGCAGTGAGACCAGGTGTGGCCTTTGGAGGATACCCAGGGCTGGGAACGGGGGATCTCCAATCCTTGGGATCCACAGGCACGGCACCACAGCAGAGCTGGGCAAAGCTCAGACCGTAAAAGTTACGAAGAATCTGCCCAAATAACAACCAAGATGCAATATTGCTGCCGTTCCTGGGAAATGAAATCCCCACGTAGAGAAGTCTCTTTTCATTTGGTCAAACCTTTTCACTCTCATGATAATCAGATTGCACCTTGCCTTCCCCCTGATGGTGCTGCGGTCACTGGGGATATCTCAGCAGGAAGTTTCTAAAGGAAATGTCTTTCAAAACAAGCCTTTGCGATAAGAACATAGCCATCTTATCAAAGCACTTTGTTCTCTGACTGATTTTTAAACAAAATCTGCTCAGTTGTGCTGTGAATCCACGCCAAGCTGCACCACCCAACCCTGCCTGTGGCTCACACAAGCCCTGCAAGGCTCGGAGAGGAATTCGGGCATTTGCTACCCTCTGCTGTCCTCCTTCTGCTACTTCACCTCCCTCTAGCAGACCACTATTTTCCTCTCTCCTCGATGTCCCTATGACACCTGCTAGAGAGGCATCACCACCCTTCACATCAGAAGACACAGAGCCTTTCCAGATGCCTTTGGGCTGAGCCTCCTGCCCCCTCAACCATTTGCTCCCCCAAATCACTCAGACTCATGTCCCAAGAATTATCATCTCCATACACGGAGTATCTGAGCTTCCCTCCATCTCCCAGCCTCATTTTCACACTGCCCCCTCTGCTTCCCAGATGGTCCCCCTGCCCCCAACCCCTGCCCTTGTGCCGCTTCTCCCTCTACTTTGCTCACAAATCTGAACTGGCTCAAGGGAGAGCTGGACTCCAACCTGCTGAGCACTGAGAGCTCATCTGCAGGTCCCAGAGAACAGCCTGGCATCACCAGGGTTAATTCTGAGGTGCTATCAGTGCAGCTCCTGCCTTTATTAACAACCCTTGACCCTTCACAGAGGAAAACAAGCCAGGAGATAAATGGCAGCCTTGTTGCTTTGGTGCCCACGTTGAATATTTATCAGCGCTTATTTATCTCAGGAGGAGAGATCGGGGCATAATTCCTTCCTAACGAGCCATGTTCTACCGACTCCTGATAGGATCTGAAGTGGGGAGGCCCTTTCTCTGAAATCAGTTGTTTATCGCAGATGCCGAGCTGTGCCGAACTCCCTCTCCTTCACGCTGAGGGTGGGGAGGCCCTGGCCCAGGTTGCCCAGAGCAGTGGTGGCTGCCCCATCCCTGGAGGTGTTTCAGGCCAGGCTGGATGGGGCTTGGAGCCCCCTGATGCAGTGGGAGGTGTCCCTGCCCACGGCACGGGGTGGCACTGGATGGGCTTTGAGGTCCCTTCCAACCCAACCCATTCCATGATTCTATGATTCTATGGAAAAGAAACCTCCTTGAAGCAAAATACCCACAAATCCAGGGTCTCTCCCTTCCAGCCGCGTAGTGATCAGAAAGTACTAACACGTTTCTGTATTGATTCTTAGAGACTCCATCGATAAATGGAGTTTGCACCTGAGTGTAAATCACATCTCTCTTTCGGAGGGAGGGAGGGAGGTGGATTCCTAGTCAGTACAATACAGGGAATGATCTTTCTCTGTACTTACTGAAGCAGTGGTTGTGCTCTCACCAAGATAAGCAAACGAATAACAAATGCTCCAAGAGGGTAAGAAAGTGAATCTGTATTCTTGGATTCCTTTTACGATGGATGATCCAAGTTCAGCTTCGTACATGAGCCTGAATTTTGCATTTGAAGCAGGGCTCCAAGCTCTTTCCTGTTTAAGAAGGGTATCCCTCCTCCTGACTGCACGCGTTCAGAGACTGCTGAACTCACAAACAAACGCCTTAATGAGCCGAAGAGTTAAAACGAATGCAAAAAATCTGGATTTCAGAAATGTCACACCCACCTCCTGTCGAGCAGCCCTGCGGAAAGGGATCCTGGGGTTCTGGTCGACAGCAGGTAGAACATGAGCCAGCAGTGAGCCCTGGTGGCCAAGAGGGCAACCGTGTCCTGGGGGGCACCCAGCACGGCATCGCCAGCCGGGAGAGGGAGGGGATTGTCCACTCTGCTCTGCACTGGGGAGGCCCCACCTCGAGCACTGGGGGCAGTTTGGGCACCACAGGACAAAAAGGATCTGAAGCTACTGGAGAGCGTCCAGAGGAGAGCATGGAGCTGGGGAAGGGCTGAGAGGGGAAGTGGGGGAGGAGAGGCTGAAGGCACTGGGTCTGTTCAGCCTGGAGAAGAGGAGATGGAGGGGGGACCTCATCAAGGTCTGCAGCTTCTTCACACAGGGAGGAGGAGGAGCAGGCGCTGAGCTCTTCTCTCTGGTGACCAAGGACAGGACCCCAGGGAATGGCAGGAAGATGCCAGGGAGGGTTAGGTTGGACATGAGGAAAGGTTCTTCCCCCAGAGGGTGGTGGAGCACTGGAACAGCTCCCAGGGAAGCAGTCACAGCCTGACAACATTCCAGAAGCCTTTGACCAACACTCTCAGCCCCACGGGGTGAATGTTGGGGTGTCCTGTGCAGGGATAGGAGTTGGACTTGATGAGCCTTGTGGGTCCCTTCCAACTTTGGGCAATCTGAGAAGCTTTTGAAGCCAGCCTGATCCGTCAGGAAATGAAATCCATGGAACCGTTCAAGTCTGGCCTTGTTGGCTGCCCTCTTCATAACGGTTTTTGAACAGGAGTTTCACTCAAATTTGGGAGAGTAGAGATCTCAAGGATCCTATCAAGCTCCTACATGTTTAGTAAGAAGCTGGGAGAAAAGCCACAGGTGTGCCACCACTCAGCCTGCACCAGGCAGGAGGGAACACACAGCCCTGCACCATCAACAAAAGGAAACCTTCCTTTACCACCTCCACTGCTCGCACAAGTCTGTGCTTCTCTCCCAAGCAATTTCAGACCAGGCTTGGTTTATTTATGCTAAAAGTGTCAGAAAAACTTGAGAGCTGGGGTGTAGGGGAATTTTGTTTTTTCTTTTTAAAGAAACACTAAGGATTCATTCAATCCATTATTCACCAGGGTGATGCTTTCTCCATAGGCACAGCCTGAAAACAAACCATCTCCGGAGACCTTGCTCAGCCCTGCCCTTTCCTTCAGCTCCGGCCAGGAAGGAGGGGTGAGGCTGCCCTCACTGGATCTGCCTTCCACCCCTCCCAGCCACAGGGCTGGGAAGTGTAAGGTTTTCACTGATTTTCTCGTGGTTTTCTAATTCTGGGAGGACAGGGAGGCAGCACCACCTTCACTTCTCATGATCACAGAATCATGGAATGGTTTGGGTTGGAAGGGATCTCAAAGCCCAGCCAGTGCCACCCCCTGCCATGGGCAGGGACACCTCCCACTGCATCAGGGGGCTCCAAGCCCCATCCAACCTGGCCTGGAACACCTCCAGGGATGGGGCAGCCACCACTGCTCTGGGCACCCTGGGCCAGGGCCTCCCCACCCTCACAGCAAAACATTTCTGCCTAAGATCTCATCTCAGTCTCCCCTCTTTCAGCTGAAAACCATTCCCCCTCATCCTGTCCCTGCACTCCCTGATCCAGAGCCCCTCCCCAGCTTTCCTGGAGCCCCTTTCAGTACTGGAGGCTGCTCTAAGGTCTCCCTGGAGCCTTCTCTTCTCCAGGCTGAACAACCCCAACTCTCCCAGCCTGGCCTGATTTTCCCCAAGAAAAATTGCTGGTGGTTTCTACTGTCTCTAAGTTGTTGTGTGGTCTGCATTTCTGTTGTATCTTAAATGAAGTGGTGGGTGCTTTCTGATTTCTCTCGTCCTTTTTCAACTCGTGTTTTTTCCTCATGTATACATTTTTTTCACAAACCAGTAGGACGATTTGAACATGTTTACCCTAAAAGCTCTTCTCTCCCTCCCCACACTTCGCCTCCAGAAACCCTGGTACAAGCGAGGAGGAGTTTTTAGCTTTACTCTTCCCAAGTTTCTGGCTGTCCATATAGTTTAGCTCCTCAGTTTTAGTTCTCAATGGACAATCATAGGAACCCAAATCTCATTTCCAGGACAAAGAGGAACACTGAGAAAACACACCCTCTTTAAGAGAACTCGATCGGAATCACGATTGCCTGAAGTGTTCCAGGCTTGAATCCAAACTTCCTGCTGGAAGCTGTGGGCTGAGCTCTTGCTTAGGATGCACCCAAGCTGGTGCAGAAGGAAAGTCCCCCTGGTACGTGGCCTCTCCTTTGCTTGGCAACTGCCGTCATTTCTCCCTCTGAAACTTTTGGTGAGTAGAATTTCCCCTCAAAACCACAATTCCCTATTTTCTTCAAACGTTCTTTTTTTTCCAGATATTGTCCATTGTCAGTTCTAGGTACCCTCTATAGCTGGGGACTGTGGAGCCCCCCTCTTGAGCTATGGGCCAAACCCATCCTCACTCTGTGCTTTCTGGGTTTTCCCTGTCTCTTGGTCTGCTAGGATTTCCACCAAAAAAAGCCTCGCATAGCCTTCTCATCACCTATCTCCTCCTCATTCTGATCATATCTTCTGCCACGTCTCTTCTACTACGAAGTCCCCAGCTATATTTCTTCTACTTTACCCTGCCCAGGTTGTCCCCAGAAGAAGGGCCATGTTCCCCACAAAGCCCAGACCTGGTGATTGTGACCAAGGTGGGCAGGAATCATGATGCTGCCCAGCCCATGAGCCATCACTGAAGTGTCAGGGAGAAACCATAGAATCCTCATCACCATGGTAACAAGACATTCCACACCGCACAGCAGGACAGGATGCTCTGTCCTCCATGCATCTGGCCAGACCTTGTCGGACCCAGGGTGTTGGGAATCTTGGGAATCCTCACTGTAGCTGCTCAGGTAGAAGATGTGTGTGGAAGCAGATATATTCTGCTCTGACTCCTTGGAGAGCCAGCGGGCACCTGGGAGAGATCAGAGTTAGGTGAACATCCTCCAAGCTAAGCCTGAGCACTGCCCCCCTGCTTCCCTCCTAGGACAACCAGCATCCCTGCCTTGGGACCTGCCAGCCACCTCCAACTGGGAACACCGAGGGGGTGAGATTTGCAAAGCTCTCCTGCTGGACCTCCCTGAGCCATGTGCTCCTCTTTCCTGGGTGAAGTAGTCTCCCCATCCAGCCTCTGTCCTGGTGTTGCTGAGAGGACCCTCTCCTTGATGACCACTCTGCCAGCACCCTGGGCAGATGATGTGGCTTCCCAGTCACTGCCAGCATGAGCAGAGATGGCCTTCTTTGACCGATCTCCACCAGTTCTGCTCACCACAGCCTCACTTCTTGTCACTTATTCCTACAGTTCCTGGCATGTCCCTCTCCTCTAAGCACATAAAAAACCTCAGGTCTCCCTGTAGGACGGGTGTATCCACACACCACAAAGATTCCCAGTCTGCTCCAGTGGCTTCCCCAAAACTCCTCCCTCCTCAACTCCAGGCTTGGATTTCACAGTGCCTTGAAATTCCTCAAATGTGTCCCCAGATTTTCTCTCTGAGTGTTTGCCCGGCCCTCCTGGGGCTCAGTGCGAGCTCGCACTCAGGCTGGTGTGCAGTGCCTTCCCCCTTGGCACACAAGCCCCAGCTCCTGCACTGTGGTGCTGGGAGGACATTGTTTGTGCAACAAGGTCTCAGCTTCCTTCTTGGATCCCGGTGATGTCCTCCTGAGCTCCGCCTGCTCTGCCCTCCCCAGGTGCAGGTTTCCTTTACCAATTTCTTTGAGCAGCACAACTCCTTCCACATCACTGGAGCTGATCTCCCCAGCACCGACTTCACCAAAGAGTTTGTCAACCTCTTGAAGACCAAGCAGTGCAGTCAACCTGCAGTGGAGCCCCCTGGTCCAGTGGGAGGTGTCCCTGCCCATGGCAGGGAGTGGAACTGGATGGGCTTTAAGGTCCCTTCCAACCCAAACCGTTCTATGATTCTCTGTTTCTCCTTTGTAGCTGAAACTCAAGAGTCCAGCGGCTGTTGGAGAGCCAGGAGAGGGCAGCAACGCAGTGCGGGAGGCACCGCTGCTGCACAGAACAGTCCAGGCAGGGAGTAGGTAATTTCCAGGAGAATTAAGCTCTGGATACAAAACTCAAGCAGGAGAAGGAGGTGGCTCTGCTTCTTGGTGTAGAAGCAGCCCACTCAGAACAGGGGTGTTGCTCCAGCTCCAGGTGTTGTGCTCAGTGTGGCAGTTCCAGGAGCACTAAACTGTCCCAAGAAACGTAGCGGAAAATGTGGGCTGGCACCAGTTTGCTGTGTCCCCAGAGAAGGGAGAATTGGTGAGATGCATCCATCGCCTGCAAACCTGCCAGTCCATGGTCAGGATTGACAGAAACTGCCTTGGGGGAAAGCGGAGGGAGAAGAGCGAAGTGGAGGAGAAGCAGGGGACGGGAGAGGCGTATGTGGTGTCTGGGGGGAGGCAGATGTGACTCATCAGGCGGGAAGCATAGGTAGGAGATGAGAGGAGGACCACAGGTTATCGGTAGAGGTCCATAATTCTACTTTTCACAACTCTCCTCCAGCTCACGGGGCTCCTCTGTGGGACATATGGGACAGCAGAAGATGATTAAACACAGCTTTGGCATCAGCAAGCTGAAAGGAGTGAAAAGCCAGAGATGGGAGAGTTCCAGGGTCTCCGAAGCCGGGAGAATGGAGACCCAGAGTAAAGCCGGTGAAAGGAGGTGGTGGGATCATACAGCTCAGTTCTGGGTCCATCGTCTTAATGTTGCTCCGCCAGGCTGGAGGTGAAGTCCCTGGGGGAAGGTCATGCATGGCTTCCTGAGGCCTGGGGACTGAGGAGCTCTGGGGGTCTCCCCCCCTGCTGTGGAGTCTGGATGTGCTCAGCCCCCCTCGGTCCCTCTCAGCTTCTTCCCTCTGCAAAACCCTTAAGGAGGCTGCAAACCCCCAGCTGAAGGAACATGCGCACAGCCCGGGCTGCAGCCCAAACCACAACCATGCTGATGGGGCAAAGCTGATGCCCACCCACTCCCTGAGGAGGTTGTGTACCCGCTAGAGAGACCCAGCAGCCCGCGATGAGACTGCTCACTTGGCACGGACTGGGATGAGGAGGCAGCGGCAGCTGCTGCCCAGCTTGGCTCCGCAGCCCAGCTTGGAGGGAACAGATTCCTTCTGACTAATCTTGAGACAAGTGTAATTAGCAGGTCTGTGGTGGGGCTGGGGTTGGGAGTCGTGGTTGTCACCTGTCCCTGGCTGCGTGGGCAATACTCGTGTTGGTGGGGAAGGGGTGGAGGGAGCTGGCTCTCACTACAGCCTGGTTTGCCCCTGTAACCAAGCAGAAAGCCTGGCAATGAAATTCCCCATAGGCAAAGCAGGCTCCTCCAGGAGGGTCCAAAGAAGGGGCTTGGGCAGAGTGGGTCTGGTAGCCTGGAGACAGGCAGATGATGTCCAGCTGATGGCGTGGCTGCAAACAAGCACAGGTCTAGCGCACGCGTGTCTGAGCACTCCGTCCCAGTGTTGGTCAGAAGTCTCTTTCGGTTCATTATGTTTTGCAGGTTCCTGCTCCTTTCCTGCAGTCACAGAATCACAGAATGGTTTTGGTTGGAAAAGACCTTTAAGAACATTGAGTCCAACCATTCACCCAGCCCTGCTAAGTCCACCACTAAACCACGTCCCCAAGTACAACATCTACTCATCTTTTAAACTCCTCCAGGGATGGGGACTCAGCCACCTCCCTGGGCAGGTGTTCCAATGTTTGTCAACTCTTTCAGTAAAGAAATCCCTCCCAATATCCAACCCAAATCTCCCCTGGCACATCTTGAGGCCATTTCCCCTTGTCCTGTCACTGGCTACCAGGGAGAAGAGACCAACCCTCACCCCACCACAACATCCTTTTAGGGAGTTGTAGAGAGCGATGAGGTCTCCTCTCAGCCTCCTTTTCTCCAATATGTCCGAGCTGAATGCCCAGCTGCCTTCCTGGTGATGCTGCTCCACATGGACATGAAAAAACAAAAGACTGCTCCCATTCTGGGTTGAATTCAAAAGTCTGTGAAGCACCTACGTTACTTTCAGCATCTGAGGACGTTCCTGTCAGCATGTGTTTAGGTGTTTCCCTGGCCTGGGATCTAAGAGAAAGACCAAGGTCATCGAGTTTCTGGAAAATCAAAGGGATTTTTGGTGTGGGGTGATAAGGCAGTAAGTGGCAGCACCACAATAATTTGTAATCATCTGCCCACACTGGTGTTTCACCAGACTGAGATAACTAATTGATGCTTGTGTTTGCAAGCAGGCATCTTGAAAATATTCTTATGTCAGATTTCAGTCTTGCTGGATCTGAAAAGGTCTTGTTAAACTAGGGCAATTCTGTGCATGTGTGTGCGTGTAATCAAACCTTTTCAGACGTAACTCAGAAACCAAAGTTTCATCTTCCCGAGGTCCCTTGGTAATTGCCATTTATTGTTCCAGAATTTATTTTGTGATTAAAATCCAATTAGAACAGCAGGAGCGTTCTAATGGGGGGAAAACAACAGGAAATTTTGATTGGCCAGAATGAAAAACGAAACCAAAATGTATTGGGTAAATTAAAATATTAATTTCAAATGGGAAATCCAAAATATTTCAGCATCAAATAATCAGACCTCTCAGATTTGTATTTGGGGAGATGTTTTCCTCTAAAAATGAAAATATCTTGAAATCTGCCTGCATTTGTAAGACTTCTGGAGGTCCCAGTTGATCCTACACAGCCCAGAGGGGAAATGCTGAGTAAAGCTGCTGCCCGGTTGTCTGCAGGGGCCTGAATTCAGCCCAGAAGAGGTTTAATTTCCCAATAAATTCAGGTTTAGAGCCTTCTCCCCAAGTTACCAAACACCCTTCCTTGCAAGTGCCTCTTCCCTCATCTTCCTTTCCACCGTCAGGGACTGGGTAGCCCAAAACCGCACTGGATTTGTGCATTTTGGAATATCCGTGCTGGTTTGAGAGGGTGGACACTCCGCACTCAAACTGTTGTCCCAGTTTTGTCTTCATGCAGCCTTGTTTGAATCCAGACTCGTCTCAGTGAAATGGGAACTGGGAGGTGGAGCTGGGTGAATAGGAGTCGGGAACCAAAGTCACACTCAGAGCACATCACGATTTTCAATTGTCTTTACCTCCATGATACGAAACGCGGCCTCCACAGATCCCACACAACGGGGCAAGGGAGGACAGGAGGAGCAGAGCAGTTCAGAATTGGGCCCCCAACTGCATATCGGTATCCATGACAACCTCTCATTTCTACAAGCTCGCAGTAATCGCTGAAACTCTTCTCCTGCACCTGAGCACCCCTTGCTGGGGCTGCACCCCTTTGCTGGGGCTGGATCCAGACTGCACCTCCTTGCTTGGACCGGATCTTCTTGCTGGGACTGCACATCCTTGTTGGGACTGGACCCCCTTGTTGGGACTGGACACCCCTACTGGGGATCTAAAGGAGCCAACGGACTGCAGAGTGTCTGTAGTTATTACACGTGTGACAAGCTGGGGACAGCACAGAGGTGCGATGCTCACCAGGACAAGAAACCTTCCATGTAGTACTAAGGCCATCAACCCTCCATGCTCTGGGTAGACCCTCCAGAGAGAAAGTTCCTCCATCCCTGCGTCTACCTCGGGCTCTGGAGGCACCCCTAATGCCTCTGGACCCCAAGTGCAGAGCATGGACATGACAGCTCCCTGATGAGATTGCCCTCAGCAGGCAACCGCGTCCCCCATGCGTGGTAACATCATCAGCTCACAGTTGTCCTTGCAAGCACAGCACAGCTCCTCAGTGACACAGGAGCCACCCTGGTGTCAAACAGCATCAGTGCTCCCAGTGATGCCCACTGGAAGGGCTACCCAGTGCTAATCCCGTGCTGGTTTCCAACACCGAGGCCTGCAGACTGGCAGCCCCACCAGTTTCATGACACGGGGTAATTTCTTCGGCACAAAAAACGCTGGTGGGGTCCTTTGAAGCCCAGCTCCCTTCCTCAGCCAATGCCAGCAGGACACCTGGGCTCATGCGATGGCTCATTAGGCAGCTCTCCTGGACGCAGGACGTGTCACGGGCAGCTTGCAGGTCAGCTCCAATAACGAGGCAAATTGTAATTTAAGCCCCTTTCAAGAAGCTGCTCGTGCCAGTAGGATCAAGTTTTCTGAGAAACATTAAAGACCAGCCCCAATCTGGCTCACATCCCTCCTTCCCTGGGATGGGGTCTATTTGAAGGCAGAAAAGGAAGGTCTGGCTTTTCATTTGCATGTGGTTCTGCCTGGAAAGCAAAGGTGTGGTGGGTGGGTGTAGAGGTGAAGGGCGACTTTGAGCAAGGGGTTGTCACCAAGGAGTAGAACTAAGCCAGGGAAAGGCCTGGAGCAAGTTGAGGGCTTCTCTTTCCAGGAAAAATTGCTGCCTCGTTGTCCGTGCCAAGGATGAAGTCAAGCGGTAGCACCTGCCACTTTGGGCTGAAGGTTCTTGGTGACACAGGCAAAGAACAGGGTCCCTGCCACGGGCAGCTCCTGCCAGAACGTACCAAGCAAGTGGGGAGCTCAGGGGTGAACCCTCCCCAGGGGAGAACGTTTCCCTTTGATCCCTGAGCTGGAGACCGCGCTCTTTTGAAGAACTGAGATCTCGAGCTTTTACTCTGTAGATAATAAATCACTGAAGCCATTCACTTTGATCTTATGCAAAATATGACCA
The DNA here is from genome assembly GCA_033558235.1 of Neomorphus geoffroyi. Classification (NCBI taxonomy): domain Eukaryota; kingdom Metazoa; phylum Chordata; class Aves; order Cuculiformes; family Neomorphidae; genus Neomorphus; species Neomorphus geoffroyi. The sequence continues at coordinate 3,315,574 of JAUMJM010000037.1, forward strand.
AATATAGAGCTGCTCCACCATGGCAGGTGGAGAACAGAGTTAACTAATTGTCGGAACGCTGATGGGCAAAGGGCTATCTTGCCGGCTGCTGTCAGTACGCAGCAATTAATTCAGTTTTCCGGGTTCATTTTGCATATCTTTTCTTTCAAGCCCAAAACGACCACTATTGGCTTGGTCCGTTCTTTCCCTCCAAAGATACGTATTTGCGATCATATGCAAGACGCAGGAGATAATTAGCGCGCCTTGCTCACTGCTGATGGGTTCCCAACTGGACACTGCCCACTTTTGAGCATCAAGCCCTAAGAGATGACAAATTGGAGAGGGCAGATGGTGACTGGATGGCCTGAGTTCAACCCAGCTGAGTCTGACCAGCCTGGAGAAGAGGAGACTGAGGGGGGATCTCGATGTGTTCTACAGCTTCTTCTCAGAGGCTGGAGGAGGAGCAGACACTGAGATCTCTCTGGTGAGCAGTGACAGGACCCGAGGGAATGGCAGGGAGATGCCAAGGGAGGGTTAGGTTGGATGTGAGGAAAGGGTCTTCACTCAGAGGGTGGTGGAGCAGGGATGTGGTCTCCTGAAAAGCCACCGCTCTGAGCCTCAGAGGTGTTCTCCACCCTACCCAAGGCCATGATGCTCATCCCCAGAGCCCAGTGGCTGCCTGCGTGTCCTGCAGACCCCAACCCACACCACAGGAGACACCAAAACCCACCCACAGGTGCAGAAGCCCCTTTTGCAGGGGGCATTTCACCTCCTGAGTGCTCCAGACTCCCACTCTCCCTCTCACCAGCCCCAGCTGAGCATTTTCACTCCAGTCCTGGTGTTTCAGACCTTCCTTGAGTCCCTCAGCTGGCCTCAGGGAAACAACCTCCCTCTCATTATGCTGCAGATCTGGGGTGGGTGAAGGGTTTTCTTTGAGCTGTTGCCTGAAGAGGGTTTCTCTGAGAGTCTGCTGTGGGCTTGAGCTCTCTGAAAACCACAGGAGTTCGATTTTAAGGAAAAACTGCCTGGAGCTTGAGCTGCAGACTCCCCCAACGAGTACCAAAGCAGGTCTGTGGTTGGGAGCTTGTTCTGAGGCAGCTTTGCTGAAAGCCGTAGTCATCCCAGGCAGGAAGGTGCTTGGTTTCTTTTCATGGCTACTTAGGGGCTGTAATTATTTCAGCACTGCGTGGTTTGTTTTTGCACTGCACAAAGCCTCGGGGGGGGTCAAGCAGACGGGGAGTCTGATGGACAACGGGAGCTGGCTGGAGGAAGGAAAGGCCCAAGTCACCAACAGCCTCCCCGCTTCGCTGTTCTTTTGTGCTTTCGCCAATTAGTTCTGAGCAGAAAAGGCAGGCGCAATTAAAATAATATCTATTCAAGATGAAATTATAATTGCCGTGGGTTGTTAATGCAAATGTGGCGAAGCACATCGGAGCTGAACAGCCACCCTGAATCCCCTGGTCTAAGGGCTGTTCTCAACTGCTGGACTTCTATAGGTGTGGCTCAATGCAATCCAATTCTTACCTTTCTGGTTTTCCTCTTTTTCGTTTATTGCCCCTTTTCTGCTCTTTCTTTTTTCAGGAAGAGCTGCATCCTGCCGGCATGCTGTGAACTCTCCTACAGCGATTGCTCTGTAGGTGTTGAGAAAATCACTTCCAACCAGTCAAGAGTGGCGGAGGGCACAGAGCTGGACCTCCCCTGGCTTCAGTCACTGGGCTATGCTGCTTCTCATGGTGCCCAGCTTGCAGGACACAGACTGACATGACCACAACTGGAAGGTGGTGCCAGCAGCAGCCTCTTTCTGAAGCACTCTTCAACCAGCTTTTGAGTTTCTTCTAGCACGTTTGAGCCATTAAATCTGATTCTTCTGGAAACAATCTCCACAAAGCGACACCTCAACACAGTCAAGGGAAACCGATGCTCTCGTGTCAGGAGCTGTAGGTTGGGCTCCTCAAGCCTTTCCCCATGCTACTGTCTAACCCCACCTCTTTCTTTCATGCTTTTGCCCTGAGCGAGTTGATGGTTTGATCGCTGCACTATTTTCTGCGTTTGAAGCGGACGTTCCCGTGGTCACACGAGGCAAAGGGGCAGCCTGGCTGGAGGATGCTGCTACAAACTAGAAAACATCAACATTACACTGGTTTCTCATCTGCTTATTCTCACTTGACCTGACCACTTGCTTAGCAACTGCTTAGCAACGCCTTCCTTATTGCAAGGTCTGTGTGGGTCCCCCACACTTTGTGGTCATGGTTGTGTGATTGAGACTTGATTTGCCTCTGCGGAAGGGCAGCAGAGTTTTTCCTTTTGTTGGAAAACACGGAGCTCAACTGATGGGACGAGTCATCCTGGCCTTGCTCTGCAGGTCAGGTGGAAGCAACGTGGAGCTGTGGGAGAGGCCATGGTGAGGGTTACTCTGCCCTGAAAACTGAGGCACCCCCACCTAGACAAGGCTGTGCATCCTCCCTGCCCCTTCCCTTTGCACTGAGAGATTCAGAGCCGACGGTGAGGCAGGTGGGGAGATATTTACATGGAGAAAGCTGAAGACCAATTTGATGTTCCTTCCCAGAAAGCTGTGGCTCCCACCTGGTGAGCATGAACATTCATTCCGTAGGGTAAGAAAGTGCAGACTGGGGTCTTCGACTCATAGAATCATGGAATGGTTTGGGTTGGAAGGCACCTTAAGAATCATCCAGCCCCAACCCCCTGCAGTGAGCAGGGACATCTTCTACTCCATCAGGTTGCACGTTCTTACAGTGGATGACTCTTTTCCAGTCTCCCACGAGCAGTAAGAGCAGTAGGGGATGTCTCACCCTGGCTGATGGAGGCATAGCCTCACTTCTAGCGGAGGCTCCCAAAGTATTCCATTGGGATCCGCTTTTAGTCTGTTAGTGTGGTTTAGCCCCCTGGGAAGCATCAAGTTGAAATGCAGCGCTATAATTAACAACCGACAGCTTAAATAATGTAAGGGAGCTGGGAGGCTGGAAACGCATCCTCTCTCCCAGCGGAGGCTGCGGGGGTGGGCAGGCAAGGCAAACATTGCCAGAAGGAATTAGTTCTTTGCATGGGGGCACTGTCACACAGCTTTCAGCACAGATTGTGGTCTGAGGCAGATGACTGCAAGGAGAAACACGGTCAGTTTGGCACAGAGATCTTGTTACTGGTGTTTTCCCATTCCACAGAACAGTGTGTGCTGGAATGAGGTGATAGTTTTCTCCCTTTGTTTTGGGAAGATAAAAAAGGCTCTTACTGGGTACAGCCGAGCTGTGATGTTTCCTCTTTGCTGACCAGTGACACACATAACGTTTGACTCGGCTTCCCCAGTGACCCTGGGGCAGGAAACCAGCCGGATGGGGTTGAGTTGCAGCTGGGCCACCACAGCTCCACCAGGAGCAGATGACGTTTGTGTTGGCCAGAGTTCTCCTGCGGTTCTTTTCCCCTTCATGCAGTGGACAGGCCGGCTATCGTGGGCACGGACTTGGATGGCAAGGAAGAACTGGATTAACCTTGCAGGCACTGTCACCACAGTTGATCAGCTTTTCCATGTGCATGATGGTCAGGTTCATGTCCACAACAATGCCCTTCATTTTTCCTCCCCCATCACCACTTCCATGACCACCAGCAAATGCATCTCTGTTTCCTTCAGTCAATCCCACGAGGAAAGACAGAAAGATGTGGCTGAGCCAACTGGTTGTGTTTCACTTGGAAATCAGCAGATGGAAGAGACAGATGGGAGAACAAAGATAGAGATATATATATATTTATTGCACAGATATCTAATAACCAATAAAATGGATCTGGGACCACAAAAATCTCCGGCATGGTTGCCATGGCAATAGGCACACAATTCCAGTGAGGTGCTGGAAAGAAATCTTTTGTGTTGTTAGGGCGCTTTCTAAAATAAAAATAAATCAGATTTAAATGAGTGATTACGGCTGCCTCAAGGAGCACCTGCCAAAAACTCTAGGCCAGACCATCTACCAGAATACGGTGTGGGTTTTTAATGAATTTGCAATAGTGGCAGAACGCCCTTTGGAGTCAAAGCTGAGGAGCAACTTAAATCCAGGGAAATTCTACATGTGAGGAGAGTTGATCTGTGAAAGACTTGTTAGGGTGGTAGAAGTTCACATAAATTCAAAAAGGCACAAGACAAATTCACGGAAGAAAACCCCAGAGAATTACTCAGTGAAACCACAGCCAGGTCAGGAAAATAACCGGGAGAAGGGATATTGTGAGGACTTGTTCTTGTATCTGCTTGGGGCCACTGTAAGACTACTCAGGCCAGAGTGGATTAAAATGACAGGGATTAAATGACATTAAAATTACAGATTCACAGGGGCACAAGCCATTGTCAGCCCTGCCCTCAGTCTGACATTGAGCTACAAGGGGTTGAAACGGTGAGTTTGGCTCTCTTTGAATTCTTCATGATTGAAGCCCTGGGAGGAGACAACGTGTAGGATGATTCCATTGGTGAGCTCGTTGGAGTTTCCATGTATTGCCAGCTGCTCCCGCAAGCGACTGAAACAGGACAGAAGGATTCACAATCTCACCATCTCAGTCTGTTCTAGTGGTGGAAATATCACGCTCCGTCATCTCCCCTGTCTGGGCTTGCTGGGCTCTCTCTGTTTTCATTCCCCATGTGGCCAGTTCTACCTTTGCTTTCCTCTGGATTTTTGCATCTTGTACCCAGCCCCACAGAAGCAGCCCCTGAGTCCTGAAAAGCTCGTTCTGCAGATTTCACAGTCGGTGTCCAGTTACCAAGTCTTTGCTTACTTGAATGTGTCCTTTCACAGAATCACAGAAACACACAATCATAGAATGGTTTGGAAGAGACCATGAAGAGCATCCAGTCCAACCCCCCTGCAGTGAAAAGGGACATCTTCAACCAAATCAGGTACCTCAGAGCCCCACCCAACCTGACCTCGAATGTTTCCAGGGATGGGGTCTCTCTGGGCAACCTGTGCCAGTGCTTCACCACCATCAGCATGAACAATTTCTTCCTAATATCTAGTCTAAACTTCACCTCTTTTAGTTTCAAACCATCACTCCTTGTCCTGTTGCTACAGACCCTGCTGAAAAGTTTTTCCTCGTCTTTCTTATCAGCCCCCTTTAAGTGGCTGAAGGCCAACAGTGGCCTAAAGTAAGATCTCCTCAGAGTCTTCTCTTATTGAAGAACAGTTCCAATGCTTTCTGCTGGGGATCAGATCACCAGGTTGGCCCTGAGCACCGAACCCTTTGGTGCAAACACCTGGGAGCATCTGCATCTCCTTGCCCTGGCTGGAAACAGAAATCAAAGAGCGAAGGCACTGGTGGAGCTTTTAACCCAATCCCTTCTCCCTGCCCTTGGTGGGAAGCAGGACAGAGTTCCCAAACCCACCCATAGCAGTGTGGATTAGGTGTGCCACGTCCTCGCTGGGGTGGCAGGGTCTGTCTGCAGGGCAGGCAGGCTGTGTGGGGGCAGGCAGGGAGGCAGCGTTTCTTCAGAGCAAGGAAGGGAGCTGCTGGGTGAGCTCTGCGTGGGAAGGGAGCTGCGAAGTGTGACACTTCGGGTGGATAAATTCTAGGCAGGATTTCCTAGAATAGATCAGGTGGAGGTGAAGGGAAATGAATGCTGTGGAGATGCATTGGTCCTCCACTCCAGGCTGACCTGCCAGGGGTTGGGGTGTGCGTGATGCACACTAAAAGGAGGACATTGAGGGGCTGGAGCACGTCCAGAGAAGGCAACGAGGCTGGGGAGGGGCTGGAGAATGGAGCCCTACAAGGAGACACTGAGGGAATTGGGGTTGTTTATCCTGGAGAAGAGGAGGCTGAGGGGAGACCTCATTGCTATCTACAACTGCCTGAAAGGAGGCTGTGACGGGGTGGGTGCTGGGCTCTGCTCACAAGTGACAGCGATGGGACGAGAGGAAATGGCCACAAGTTGTGCCAGGGGAGGTTTAGACTGGACATCAGGAAGAATTTCTTACTGAAAGGGTGGTCAGGGATGGGCACAGCTGCCCAGGGAGGGGGTGGAGTCACCATCCCTGGAGGTGTTTAAAAAATGGACAGATGAGTTTCTTAGGGACAGGGTTTAGTGGGGAGACAGGCACGGTTGGACTCGGTGATCTCAGAGGTCTCTTCCAACCTCGGGATTCTATAATTCTATGATTTTATGATTCTAAGTGCCCGAGTTAGGTCTCTTTCAATGGGTTTTTTCTCTCACTTGTGTGCCTCACTGGTGTCTTCTCCATCACTTCCTTAGTTTGTAGACACTTGCATTCACATGCAAAGCTACTACCAGTTCTTCAGTGAAGGGGTTGCCTGAGCTTCATTGAACCTGCCTGCTGGGAAGTTTCTTGCTACACTGACCTACCCAGGTGTAGGACCTTGCACTTGAACCTCAGGAGGTTCACACAGCCCCACCTCTCCAGCTCCCTCTGGATGCCATCCCATCCTTCTGGAGTGACAACTGCCCCACTGAGCTTGGTGTCATCTGCAAACCTGCTGAGGGTCTAGACTCGCTGTCTATACCATCAATGAAAATATGAAACAGCACTGGTCCCAGTATGGACCCCTGAGGGACACCACTTGTCACAGATCTCCATCTGGACATCCTGAGAAATTCCTGTAAAGGCTGACGTGCCCAAATGCGTATCGGCTAGCACCAGTTTAAATCGCAGCATTCCTTCATGCTCTTTTGTTTCCCAGACCGCGTGGGCCAGTGTTTAGTGCACAATCTGGATTTATCACTGTTTTAGCTTAATGCAGGAAATTGTGCAAAAAAAAAGAAAGAAAGAAAAGAAAAGAGGGAGGAATAGGGGGAGGGAGGGCTCATGACTGTTGGCAGCGAATTTTAATTTGGGTTTGGCAGATGAGGGGAGTTATTCATGGAAATCTTGTCCCGAAATAACACTGAGCCTGCCCTGCGTCAGGCAAGGCAGAGAGGCACGCGTGGAATTTGTGTCTTCTTCCCAGCCACTGGGGCCGAGCAGCACATGCTGGGTCAGAGCAAAGGGCATGTGGCTTGGTAGCTGCCCGCAGGCACCACTGGTTCTTGAAAAATGTGAGTAATATGTCAGAGATGGACGGTCTGGCTCTGCTTGTACATGTTCCCTCATCCAGAGCAGATTAGGGATCGTTTTATGGCTTTAAGTCCTGGTGAGATGATTTCAATGAGTGCGTCTCGCTCCAGGCTTTGGCTCCTGCAAACAAACGTGAATCCTGCAGTGTGCAGAAGCCCTGTCAGGTATTTCTTTTGCAACTGCTTAGGACAAGAGGAAATGGCCTCAAGTTGTGCCTGGGGAGGTTTACATCGAATATTAGGGAAAATTTCTTCACTGATAGGGTTCTCAGGCACCAGCAGAGGCTGCCCAGGGAGGTGATGGAGTCCCCATCCCTGGAGGGGTTTAAATGATGGGCAGATGAGGTGCTCAGGGATGGTTTAGTAGTCAACAGGTAAGGTTGGACTCGATGATCTCAAAGATCTTTTCCAACCAAGCACTGCTATGATCCTGTGACTGCTGAGACAGGAGTATCTGTGAAAGCTGTGGCCCCGCCAAACCCTGCGCCCAGCCGTGCTCCATCTGCCCAGCCCCCCCAGCCACCCTGCTGAGCACAGCCACTGCCTACCAGCCAGCTTCTGACCTCTGGCCATCTGGCCTGAGACAGCCTGATTAGAGACCAACGCCCAGGGCACCAGCCTGGGAACCAGAGCAGCACTGCTGGGCTGGGGTGAAAGCTTTGGAGCACCCAGGAAGGGAAGAATAAGAGCACCATGATGGTTGGGCTGTGGCAGGTAGGGAACCAAACCCCTGGCTGAAAAACCTCTTGCTTCTCCATTCTGTAGCTTCATCTCTTCTATTTTTCCTCCCAAAATGACTCGCATGAGGCTGCTCTCATGCTTTGCCCAGAGCAGCAATGTCAGCGTGGTTATCTTCCCTCCTCCGTCTGCCTCCATCCTCCAGCCCTGTTTCTAGGGAGAAAGAGCAGAGAGGGAGGGATCTGGAGTAGTTGGAGGAGCCTTCACTTAATTGACTTCACAGTTGCTTTGCTGACAGTCTCAGCCCCATCCCAGGGGACAGTTAACTCTTTCATCATCCAGTCTGCAGGGTGCCACATCAAAGACCTGTGCCGTGCAAGCGCTGCACGGAGTAGACCTGATGAATGGGAAATATCAAGGACTCTGCAGCTCAGAGCTCTGCAAGGTGGTCTTAACCTGACCACCCCACAGGCCACCAGAATCACAGGCCAGCCCTAACAGACCATTTTCCAGGAGTGGGACTCTCATAGACATTTTCCGGGTCCTTGGTGTGTAGCAGTGTGGAGGGGAATGAAGCCCTGGGTGCTGCCCTGAAGCTCTGTGTCCTCCCAGCCCTCATCTCAAAGGACCCCACATCTGCTCTCCGCCGAGGACCGGGGGCACATCCCTGTGACAGACCTTACCTTGACATTGCTCCACACACCAGGAAAGCGTGGACCTTGGTGACTGAGCTCCAGGGACTCACTGAGAGGTCTCCACAGCCAAGAGCTGCTGCTCGGCAGCTCAGAGGGAGGGTGCTGGCTCCGGGCACAGCTCAGCCTCAGCTCTTGCTCGCTGGCACCGGCCAGCAGACGTCGGCCCAGAGGTGCTGGCTTGGTGCCTGGCTGTTACAACACTGAGTAATTCCCCTGGGGCCAGCAGGAGCTGCACCAGCCATGAGCTGCATGGCATCAAGTTTCTTCTCTGCTGCCAGTGCTGCCAGGGTAAATAAAGCCTGGTCATGGACTGGCATTGCTTTTACACACTCCCACACAAAGCAGAATGATGCTGCAGAATAATGACCAGGGACTTCTAGGGAGGTCTGAAATATTTCCTGGCCTGTTTTGCCACTTGGAGGAAACCATGGCTCTGCCCAGCCCCTGTATCTCCCACTTTGCCCTGTTCCTAAGCCCCTGGATGCCTATGGAGCAGAGTGGCACATGGAGGTGGTGAGGGCAGAATGTGTTTAAACCCAAGCACACTGCTCCTCCTCTCTGTTACAGGTTTTGTAGTGCCCAGAGAGGATGAGGGAGCTGAGTCTACTCCCTATGGCATTTTAAAATCTCATAACATCCCCGTTCCCCTCCAACACAGACACGTACATCTGTGGCACAGAGTGCCAGCATCCTTCCTGCTCTCTCCACAGAACCAGACTGGAGGCCTTTGGCACTGTAAATAGCACAGAATTTCCATTTCAATTCTCCTGCTGCAAAGAGCTGCTGGGCCTGGGTGTGTGGGTGCAGACCAGCTCTGTCTCTGCCTCTCTCTACCTTGTGCTTCTTTGCAGAACTTTCCTGTCATCACATCTGCCTTGCTCCCCCACCTGCATATCTGCTCATCACCGTCTCTTTGACTTTATTCTCCTCAATCATCTTTAGCTGGAGCTTCAGTTCCATTTCCCAGGTCTTTAAGGTGGCAGCAAGCCAGAGAGCCAAGCGCAACACTGGCCCAAAGCAGAGCTGCAGGCAGCTGCTCATCCTTCACTTATGGTCTCCTGGTCCTTAGGACTGGAAATCGATGTGCAGAGCACTTTGGGGCTTCCAAGGCCCATGAGGGCTCCCAGCTCATGATGGAAATGAGTTTGGTTCATAGCTCTGTCACTTAGTGCAACACCGATTTTTCACCAGCCTCTCTAAATTCACTTCCCCAACATAAGAAGGAGATGGAACTGTTTGAATGGGTCATGAGGAGGCTACAAAGATGATCCAAGGGCTGGGGCACCTCTGCTGTGAGGAGGCTGAAAGAGTTGGGATTGTTCAGCCTGGAGAAGAGAAGGCTCTGGGGACACCTCAGAGCAGCCTCCAGTGCTAAAAGGGGCTCCAGGAAAGTTGGGGAGGGGCTTTTTATGAGGACCTGGAGTGACAGGATGAGGGGGAACGGTTTTAAATTGGAAGGGGAAATGTTCAGATTAGACATTGGGAAGAAATTCTTCACACTGAAGGTGGGGAGGCCCTGGCCCAGGTTGCCCAGAGCAGTGGTGGCTGCCCCATCCCTGGAGGTGTTCCAGGCCAGGCTGGATGGGGCTTGGAGCCCCCTGATCCAGTGGGAGGTGTCCCTGCCCATGGCAGGGGGTGGCACTGAGGTCCCTTCCAACCCAAACCATTCTGTGATTCTGTGATCTTAGGAAAAGAGACTCTGGCTGCCTGAAACACCGATGAACCCCCACTGTGTGATGCCAGAGCCTTGAATTTTGGGAGAATCTTCTTCCATCACAGGCAGGGAGAGACAGGAGAGCCATTGCTGAGCTGTTCTGAGCCCATGTAGCTGTCCACCCCTTCTCGTCTGGGCACCCGCTGCCAAGGCAGAGGAGTGTGAGATCTCCTAGTGGAAAAACAGAGGGAGAAGAGGGAAAATTGCCAAGTGCAACAAGGCAGGAGCAGGAGGCAGATAGACGCTGTGCCAAACGGAGATGTCAGTCACTGCTTTCGCACCAGGCAGGCTGCAGAAGGAGCTGGTGTCCTGGCAGCCGAGCGGTGCTGCAGAAGCTGCTCTCTCCTACCATGGAAACAGAGCCCCCAGCGTGGAGCAACGGCCACCTGCATGGGCTGGTGTGGCTCATCCCTGTGTCCCCAGGCAGGGCCATTCCTGCTTCCTCCAAGGAATAACAAGCAGTTTGCAGTCACTGGCTTCTCCGTGCTGCCCTTCTCTTGCTGCAGGGTGCTTCTCTCCCTGCTGGACATCTGCGATCCAGGGCTCCATCTCTTATAAACCCAGCCCTCCTTGAACATCACCTTGATGTTCAAGCTCCCAGGCCAGCGGTCCCTTGCTCAGAGATAATGAGTGATGGGCACAAAGACAGGGGAGAGGCAGCAGCACATCAAGGAGCTGCAGAAACAGGCTTTTACCAAAGCTTTTTCTTGCCTAGAGTCCTCTTTGTGCAGTTGGCATCTATCTGCCTCCTGTTTCTGCCTTAAACACCAGCAATCCTCACCACGCAATGCCAGACACCAGAATTGAGGGAGATTCTTCCATCACAGGCAGGAAGAGCCAGTGTTGGACACCAGCTGGAAGAAGGAGACCTTTTCCTCATTTTCCTGGTCTGTCTGGCTCTTCAGGGCAAAAGAAAACAGATTGAGGTGGCAATCGTTGCAGGCAGGTTGCGAGAGCTGCTCAGTGGCTCTGCAGAAGCCAACACTCCCAAGTCTACTTCCAAGCCCCATCTTCAGCACAGATTCCTGTAGGAGAAGACCTTGATGTAGGCCACAAAGCATGAGAGAACTGGGTGGGGGAAAACATGTTTGAGGTGGCCAACACCTTGCTCCAACCTTCTGCTGCCTCCTCAGCGCTGGCGCCAGCCGCGTGCTGGCAGTGCACCCCATCTCCCAACCACCGCCTCCAGCGCAGGAGACAGCAGAGGAGGAAACACGGAGGTGACATAAAAAACAGCGTTTGCTTTCTTGGCCATCTGTCACAGCGTCGCAGTCGCCTTCCCAAACACATCCCAGCTTAGCGCTGGCTGGGAAAAACAGGGAGGTATTTTGGTTCGTGAGCATCCAGCAGGAGCGGGACGATGGATCCCACGTAGCAGGCAGGCAGGGATCGGGAACGCTGATTTCATTGCCCTGTGCCCCCCAAGCCACCAGCTGGGTTCAGATACATCAGAAATGCCCACCAATGTCTTCGCTGCAGTGTCCCCAGCTGCAGGGCTCCTCCCTCTGTCTCATTGGCCTCTACGATGGAAAACTGATTGGAATCATAGAATCATGGAATGGTTTGGGTCGGAAGGGACCTCAAAGCCCAGCCAGTGCCACCCCGTGCCATGGGCAGGGACACCTCCCACTGCATCAGGGGGCTCCAAGTCCCATCCAACCTGGCCTGGAACACCTCCAGGGATGGGGTAGCCACCACTGCTCTGGGCACCCTGGGCCAGTGTTTTCCTGTGAGGGCAGCGAGGCACTGGCCCAGGTTGCCCAGAGAAGTTGTCCCTGTCCACAGCAGGGGGGCTGGAACCAGATGTTCTTTAAGATTCCTTCCAACTCAAACCATTCCATGATTCTACGCAGCTGCGATTTTGGCTGGTGTAAGCGTGCAGTCAGCGCAGGACCCGGTTTAGCTAAGCAGGGTTCGCACAAAAGCCTTTGCACATGCAGAGCTCGTTCTCAGCAGCTCAATGAGCTTCTGACAGCCTTGAAGAAAAAGCAGTGAGGTGCTCGGGGCCAGCTTCAACCCCAGCACAGCACAATGGGCTCCCTGTGTTCAGCTTGAACGTAGCAGCCGTGCCAGAGCTCTCTGGCCTTCAAGAGATGTTTTCCTCCCGTCCCGCTCTGAGCACGCTTCCCCCACCGTCTCCTCATTTTCCTAATCACGAGGCAGAGTCCCCAGAGCAGACACAGCGAACGCCAGCAGAGTTTTGACACATTTCATAAGGAGCATTAATAGCGCGAAACCGGAGGCTGTTCTGTTGGAGGGCTTCGGCTCCTTCCATATTCATTCCTTGGGCGTTTCATTACCCAGCTGAAATTATTTCTTGATTAAAAAGACAGGTATTTCTCCTACACTGAGCTTGGGATTGCAGGGGGAAATAACTTGCACACAAAGCAAGCCATGACAAGAGTGGCTTAGAATTGGTCACCCTAGGATATTTCTAAGTGGAAGCATTTCCTTGAAGTAGCCTGGATGGTCAGAGAGATTGTCCCAGCTGGGCAACAGGAGAAAATTTGAAGGAAAATAAGGAGAGGAAAAAAAAAGTGAAGAAGGGGCAAGAAGAGGAGGTCCGAGCTTTTAACACAGGCAAAGTGACAAGGGCCAATTTTGTAATAAAAAGTTATTTTCTCATCACGTTGCAATAAATTGGGACTAACAACACAGGAGGAAAAGCCTGAGAAATAGAAATGACGTGTGGCAGCTGGACTAAATCAAAGCAAGCCAAGTTTTATCATGAGATTTTAATGTTTTGTCTCTTTCTGTTTATTTCCCAAGCTCCAAATTTACCCATCAGTGGGAAACCAGTGCCACATAACTCCCACCATCCCTGCATTGTGATCCAAATTCACCATAAGAGTAACAATTCCCAACTCCGTTGCAATGAACTGATCTGCACTGAAAACCTGACGCTGAGCGAGGAAGCAACAGGACCCAGATCACACAATCATGAAATCATTAAGGTTGGAAAAGACCTCTAATCTCATCCAGTCCAACCATCAACCCAACACCACCGTGCCGACTAAACCATGTCCTGAAGTGCCACATCTACTTGTTTCTTGAACACCTCCCACATAAGAAAGGCAAGGGAGAAGCTACTCGAGGTTTCTGCACAAGGACTGATCTGAACAAAGCAGACCAGTACATTTGCAGACACTCAACACTGGGAGGAGAGGTGTGAGTAATGCAAGACAAGATGAGGGTTTGGAAGGAGCCCAGTAAAACAGAGCAGTGAAGCTGCGATAGCGCCTGCGATTCGGTTCATTAGGAACAAACACGGAGTTCTGCAAACCTGCCGAGATCCTCGGCACCACAAATGGTGAGTGGGGAACAATGAGGAAGGCAGCAGCTACCCAGGAATGGTCCTAGGGTTTTAGTGGATCCAAAGCTGAGGGAGAATCCTTCCACAGCTGGTTTTGGGGGACCTTTCGCAGTTTGTCAGCCTCTCCCTCCTTTCTCTGGTAGCAGGACCAGGTTCCTGTTAGAACCTGGTCTAACAGGAACCAGAGTGCCAGCAGAGTAGCCCAGGGGCTGCGTGCTAAACCAGAAAATGAACTGACCACCATGGAAACCTATGTTTAGTGTTAGTCCACTATGGGTTCCTTCAAGTTCCCTGATCTGGTTCATGACACGACTATAGCTCTCTACAACTGCCTGAAAGGAGGTTGTAGTCAGGCAGGGGTTGGTCTCTTCTCTCAGGTGACCGGTGACAGAACAAGAGGACACGGTCTCAAGCTTCGCCAGGGGAGGTTTAGGCTTGACATTAGGAAGAAGTTCTTTACTGAGAGGGTGATCGGCCATTGGAATGCGCTGCCCGGGGAGGTGGTGGAGTCACCGTCCCTGGAGGTGTTTAAGGAGAGATTGGATGAGGCTCTTAGTGCCAGGGTGTAGTTGACAAGTAGGAGTAGGTGTAGGTGTTGGATCATAGGTTGGACTGGATGATCTCAAAGGTCTTTTCCAACCTTATGATACTGTGATACTCGGGTGGTGTTTGTCCCCACGTGCTGTTGCGGCAGCGTAGGGTTGGCAGGTTGGGTTTGGGGAGCATCAAATCCTAAATGAAAAAAAAAAACCCAAACAAACCCCAAAAATAAATGTGTTCACAGCTCTTGGATGCCTTACTGGGGTTCCGTGTCAGAGTGGCATCCACGTGCCCTGCAAGGGCAGCTCAATCATCCACAAGTTGTGCCAGGGGAGGTTCAGACAAAACATTAGGAAAAATTTCTTGACCAAAAGGGTTCTCAGGCCCTGGCAGAGGCTGCCCAGGGAGGTGGGGCAGGCTCTGTCCCTGGAGTTGTTTAAAAGACACGTAGATGAGTTTCTTAGGGACATGGTTCATTAAATGGACAGGTACGGTTGGACTTGATGATCTCAGAGGTCTTTTCCAACCACATTGATTCTATGATTCTATCTTTAAAGTCCCTTCTCAACCCAAACCATTCTATGATTCTATTTGTGAAGTGGGGAGGCAGGAAGAGACACCAAGGGTTCAGCGAGATGGGGATGCTCCAAGCGGAGCTGCCACAAGCTTTAGCGCGTGAAAGCACAGCCCTAAACGCTCTCCTCTAGAAATGGCCACAACCGCAAGGCTCAGCTGGGCATTCCCGCTCTAACAAAGAGGGCAGTGCTGATGCTGAGCTTTGCTGTTGATGTTCTTCAATTTCTTCATCCCCACAACCCCCCAGCACACGAGGAGGGAACTATAAAAAGGGACTTTGACCCAGAGTATCCAAATGGCCAGCTGTGTTCCTTTGTGTCGTGTTGTCAGGTGTTGTTTCCTTCTGTCTGTTAAAGGGTAACCTGGTATACACCTCAGGAGAGAATAATGGAGCTATTAGTCATGCTAAAACCCTGAAATAAGACACCTGCAGGCAGCAGGACTCAGACATTTAATGTAATTGTGCATGTGGCAAATTCCTAAGCAGCCAAGACGCTTGCTGACTTCTCTCTCCCATCAGCCTTTGCTGCTCCACCTGGAGCCAAGGAGAAGGAGCTGGGTTTGTTGGGGCTCAGCCAGCAGTGCTGGAGACTTCATTTCTAGTGCAAAGTGCTTTGAAATCAGCACCTCAGACATCAGAGGATGGGATAGGGCAGAGCCCTCTGTATCATCATGAAATGTGGAGACGAGCACATTGGAATTGCTTTGTAGCCCAAGGGAAAAAGGAGTTGTTGGGTCTTGACTTGAAACTGAAGCATCCAGAGCACCCAGCCACGGCAGAGGCAACTTCTTTCTTTTTATTTCCCATTCATTTTGGAAGAACATAAAGCTAGAAATGATTTTTCATTATGTTCTTGTAGGGGGGCTATGAGAAAGCTGGAGAGGAACATTTTACGAGAGCCTGGAGTGATAGGATGAGAGGGAATGGTTTAAATTGGAAGGGGGAAAATTTAGATTAGACATTGGGAAGAAATTCATCACAATGAGGGTGGTGGGGAGGCCCTGGTCCAGGTTGCCCACAGCAGTGGTGGCTGCCCCATCCCTGGAGGTGTTCCAGGCCAGGTTGGATGGGGCTTGGAGCCCCCTGATCCAGTGGGAGGTGTCCCTGCCCACGGCAGGGGGTGGCACTGGGTGGGCTTTGAGATCCCTTCCAACCCAAACCATTCTGTGATTGTATTATTCTATGATTCTAAGATTTTAAACCCAAACCAAATGAACCATCCCTAGTGCTACAGCCCAGGCAGACGGAAGTGTGAATTAAAAAAAAGTCGCGAACTACAGGAATGATGCAAATGCGATCGGTACCTTCCTTCTGCAGCCCCTGCCCACCCCAGAAATTATTACATTTCTGTACAACGAGATGATGAACAGTCAGCGCTGAGTGAAACGTGTGTGTAATTTTTCATCCCCCCATGCCTTGTTTCCCCAGGCACTTTATAAACATCGTAATGAAATGCAACCACCTGGCACACAGCACGCTGCCTCGAAGTGGGAGAGAAGGGAAACTTGAGCCAAGGATGCAGAATAAGTCCGGTATTTTTCTAGTCATGATCCTTCAAGGATGACGATTAAAGGAACATCATGTTTGTTCCTACCTGTGCAACATCTCTGAACCATCCCTGGCTGCTGGGAAGCTGCTGTCTGTACCAGATACCAAGTCTTTGCTCCATGAAACAGGGATGTGGGGTCTCACAGAGGACTTGCTAGAAAAACTGTGTGCACCTGGACAAAGCAGCCTGTTTCCTGAAGCTCCTCAGTCAGAATGAGTGCTTCACTTTGCCTTGTCAGGTTCATGGTAGAGATGTTCGGTCTTGGCCAGGTAGAAGGGAGCTCCAGTACAACCAGAGAAGCTACTGGAGAGCATCCAGAAGAGGGGATGGAGCTGGGGAAGGGTTTAGAGGGTAAGTGTGTGAGGAGCAGCTGAAGTCGCTTGGTCTGTTCTCCTGGAGGAGACTGAGGGGAGATCTTACCGTGCTCTGCAGCTTCTTTACACGCGGACAAGGATGAGCAGGCGCTGAGCTCTTCTCTCTGGTGACCAAGGACAGGACCCCAGGGAATGGCAGGAAGATGCCAGGGCAGGGTTAGGTTGGACATGAGGAAAGGTTCTTCCCCCAGGAGGTGGTGGAGCACTGGAACAGCTCCCAGGGAAGGAGTCACAGCCTGACAATATTCCAGAAGCCTTTGGCCAACACCCTCAGCCCCACAGTGTGAATGTTGGGGTGTCCTGTGCAGGGACAGGAGTTGGACTCGATAGTCGTTGTGGGTCCCTTCCAACTCAGGGCATTCTATGATTCTACTAAATCTATGGTTTTCTGCCAGAAAGCGTTGCCAAGGCAGGTCTAGAAGCATCACTGCCAACTCCAGCTTGTACCTTAGAGGTTTCCATCACCCTTGGGCAGCCCTGATCATGAAACAGAGCTTCTAGAAACCCACCAAGCTGAGATAGACAGAGGAGAAGGGGCACCCAGCACAGCTGATTCAGCACTGGCCACGTGCAGGCAGTTGTTGTGTCCAGGCAGCCACTTGCATGCTGTAGTCATGATGGAGACAAGTGGAGCTTAAACCTATTGTCCCTTCCAGCTGTGATCCTCTGGCACACTGCAGGTGGCCCAGGGCAGGTCCCACCAGTGGGGTTGCTGACATGTTCCCGTCTGGGGGTGTGAGGTTTAGTGGGCCAGCAGCTCCCTGGTTTGTGAAGCATGGGATGAAAAACAAGGAGCCTTGCACGGGTCACTAAACCACCCTGACTGCAGCCTGGGGGGGGTTAGGGGTTATAACAGCTCCCTGGAGATGAGGAACTGCGCCCTGTAAAGTATCACAGGTCGGTGGGCAGCAGAGCTCAGTTTCCAAGCTGGTCGTTGTGCAGCAGCGTGGCAGCTGGCATAGCACACACCGAGCTGGATGCCTGTCTGTACTGGGAATTCATTGCAACCAATTAGTCCGATTTTCAATTATCTGAGAGAACAAACTTAGCTAATTAAAGCCTAATTACATTTTGCCTGCTTCTTCAGCTGTCTTGTCCTGTCCAATCTGCATTTTGGGACTCAGTGAGGCAAGAGGGAAGGACTCACAACTGCACAGAAACCTGTAAGATGTGAACACTTGCAGGGCCTGCCAGAAAGGCTGGCTCTGGATTTAACCCCACACACATGAAAGCCCAAGCCATGCCAGGGCACAGAGCCAGCACCCAGCATCAGCCAGGCAGAGGCCACGGAAAGAGAACAGTGCTCTGAATTTGCTTTCATGCACACCTTGTTATCATGGCAGTTGCAGCGTTCTGAATAAGCACCTGCACCCATCCTCACCTCCACTCCTGTGTGCCAGCCTTGACCAATACAAACAGACACACTAAGCTGGCATAACCAGCTCTTTGATGAAGAAGCAGGGTTTGTAGCTCTGCAGTTCCAGCCCCTTTTCCAGAAAGGTCACTCTAGTCACCTGCTGCCACAGGGTAGATGCTTCCCCTGCCTTTTGTTCACAGAATCACAGAATGCCCTGAGTTGGAAGGGACCCACAAGGACCATCGAGTCCAACTCCTGTCCCTGCACAGGACACCCCAACATTCACCCCGTGGGGCTGAGGGCCTTGGCCAAACCCTTCTGGAATGTTGTCAGGCTGTGACTGCTTCCCTGGGAGCTGTTCCAGGGCTCCATCACCCTCTGGGGGAAGAACCTTTTCCTGATGTCCAACCTAACCCTCCCCTGGCATCTTCCTGCCATTCCCTGGGTTCCTGTCCTTGGTCACCAGAGCGAAGAGCTCAGCGCCTGCTCCTCCTCCTCTCCGTGTGAGGAAGCTGCAGACAGCGATGAGGTCCCCTCTCAGTCTCTTCTTCTCCAAGCTGAACAGACTAAGAGACTTCAGCCTCTCCTCATATGATATCTACTCTAGACCCTTCCCCATCTCCGTCCCCTCCTCTGGATGCTCTCCAGTAGCTTCAGATCCTTTTTATCCTGTGGTGCCCAAAACTGCCCAGTGCTTGAGGTGGGGCCTCACCATTGTGGAGCAGAGCGAGTCAGTCCCCTCCGTCGACTGGTGAGCAAAGCTGTGCTTGATGCCCCCAGGACCCGGTTGGCCCTCTTGGCTGCCAGGACACACTGTTGGCTCATGTTGTTGATTATTGCCTTGACCATCTCCACCTCCAGTGTCACATCCACAGTTAGAATGAGGTGATAACTCACGTCGTTGTAGTACTGGACACTTTCAGAAGAACTGGAGGATCACAGGAGAGACAGATCTTGTCTCCTTTCCCCCTAGAGTCGCTCAGAGCAAAAACCAGAAGTGGTGGTGTTCACTGAAGGCAAGATACTGCATAAATCACAACCAACCAGCGAGCCCACATGGAAAGCAAAGGCAGATCTGACAAGGGATTCTGGTGCTGTGCCCTCTCATCTCACAGCTTCTTGCTAGGAGAGTCGATCCACCTGCAGCTGCGGTGCCTTCAGAGCTTGTCACTGGGGCAGGAGAACCACGTTCATCTGAGATACAACGTTCAGGCAGGTGTCATTAGCTCAAAAAGAGGAACCTTGTTTGATTTAATAGCTGTTCTGCGACTGCACCCAAACAGAGAGCACTTTGCCATGGCCGGGAGTTGTGATCCTGACCAGCTGAATGCCACAGGTTGACAAGGAGTGCCAAAACTGCTACCTTCACCTTGAAGTCAGCTGTGACCTGCAGCCAAGATTGCTGCACAGACCCATCTCTCAGCTTCTTGCACGACTGTGATCAAATCTTTGCATCTAAAAAAGACATTTTTGCTCTGTTGTTGATTGACCTGCATTAATTAATGATGTGGAAACACTGTCCGCAGTAATGAGCTTCTGGGGAAGATGAAAGCCACAAAGGCATCTCTGAAGCTGGACTTCTGTTACACTTACAACCCGAAATACATGCAGATGAGCAGCGTTTTTCAGATCAGTCACTTTAGATATTTGCTCCTGTCTTTGAGCGTTGCCAGTGCCCACACCGCTTCCCAGCGTGTTGACAGGGATCTCTTCAGGGATGTGCTAAACCACACTTATTGCTGGCAACATTCTGATTTTCTCTTAAATGCTTTTTCCATAACCATATGCTCACGGAACAAACAAGTCCAAGAAATTGCCTGTCTCTAAAATCAGAGGAGTACCAACGTGACCAGACTGCTGGGGAACTGTTTGGCTAAGTCACTTCAAAGGGGGAACTAGCATGAACCCAAAGATGTGCTGGAGAACAAGTCTGGCGAGGAGCCACTGAGGGAACTGTTTAGGGTGGAGAAAAGGAGGCTGAGGGGGACCTCATCACTGTCTACAACTGTCTGAAAGGAGGAAGGTGGATGTTGGTCTCTTCTTCCAAACGACAGGCGATAGAACAAGAGGAAATGGCCTCACGTTGCACCAGGGCAGGGTCAGATTGGACATCAGGAAATATCTCTTCATCAAAAGGGCTCTCAGGCCCTGGCAGAGGCTGCACAGGGAGATGGGGGAGTCCCCATCCCTGGAGGGGTTTAAAAGATGGGTGGATGAGGTGCTCAGGGATGGATCAGTAGTGGACAAGTATGGTTGGACTCGATGATCTCGAAGGTCTTTTCCAACCAAGCGATTCTACAATTCTACATATTCAAAACCACAGGACAGGCAGTTGTCAAGGCTGTGAGGATATTTTGTGCTTCCCTGTGTTCACTCATTTTCCAAAGAAGTATTCTCCAGGACTGAAACCAGGGGTATCAACCCCTCATTCATTCTTGAGAAAACCCGGTTGGATTCAGAAAGCCAAACAGCTGCTTTAGACACCCACAGCTGGATGTAAATCCTGCAAATCTAAGAAGATACTGCACAGACAGCACCAGCCAAAGCAACGTCCCTGAATGCACTGTGGTCTTTGCCACTGCTCAGGGACTGTTTGGGTCAGGTTGTTGGTGCAGGTCTGAACCACAGCAAGAACCATTCTCCCAAGTTAACAGCGACATCAGTCAAGTTCCAGTGCCCAGAGACATTCCTGGTGCTGTTGATTTTCCTCATACAGATGGAGTTGCGGGGGAGGGTTAGGTTGGACACCAGGAGAAGGTTCTTCCCCCAGAGGGTAGTGGAGCCCTGGAACAGCTTCCAGGGAAGCAGTCACAGCCTGACAATATTCCAGGAGCCTTTGGCCGACGCCCTCAGCCCCGCGGTGTGACTGTTGGGGTGTCCTGTGCAGGGACAGGAGTTGGACTCCATGGTCCTTGTGGGTCCCTTCCAACTCAGGGCATTCTGTGATTCTATGAGTGTTTGATCCATATTTTATAGCGAAGACTCTAAATGCTCACACAGTCCTGTAACAGCTCCGATTCCACAAAGAGCAAGAGGAACAACCCACATTTCTCTGAAAGCGAAGAACTTTCTGTGCCCCAGGCTTTGTGGTGGGTGCCAGGTGCTCTGCACACCTCAGTCTGGAGCAAGCCCAGCACCAGCTTTGCAACTCCAGGCAGGGTCAAACATGGGACCAAGGCAGGATGGGAACCTCAGGAATTCCAGGCCAAAACAGCAGCAGCAGCCACAGCAGGAAAGCAGCTGGGGAGACACAGCAACTGGAAAATGTTTCCCTTTCAGAGAGAGAAACTGGTAGGCAAAGTCTCCAAAGCTGTGAGGAAATGCTGGCTCTAGAATTCTGTCATCATTTGGCCTCAGTTCTCCCTTGAATACCTGACTCTCGTGGCATCAAATTGTCCCTCTCAGGCAGAGCTAATGGACTACAGAGGCTTTATCTGGAGGCTAATGGCTTTCCCACAACTGATACAAGAGAACCACGCTGAGCTGCGGCAGGGATTTACGGAGTGATGTTCCTGAGTAATTGCACTGCCTATTTCAAGCCATCTCTCTTCTAAGTGAACCCCTACGTGTGCTGCTTCAGCTTCAGTAATAGGAAACAGGCTCCCAAAGCTGCTGATTTAACCAGCATTAAATTCAAATTCAATATGAGGGTCAGCTGGACAAACCCGACGCGCTTGTGGGAGGGGATGGCTTGGGAAGGGAGGTGGAAATGACATTTGCCTACGGATTGATAGGACAAGGGGGAACAGCTTTAAATTGGAAGGGGGGAAGATGTAGATTAGACAGTGGGAAGAAATTCTTCATGAAGAGGCTGGGGAGGCCCTGGCCCAGGGTGCCCAGAGCAGTGGTGGCTGCCCCATCCCTGGAGGTGTTCCAGGCCAGGTTGGATGGGGCTTGGAGCCCCCTGATCCAGTGGGAGGTGTCCCTGCCCATGGCAGGGGGTGGCACTGGGTGGGCTTTGAGGTCCCTTCCAACCCAACCCACTCTGTGATTCTATGACCCATGAGAGGGGTTCAGCCCCTTACCCACATCAGCACTCGGTTTGAGAGCTGCAGAGATCCACGCCAGCCATTCCCCAGGCTTTCCATGGCAATGTGTGTCTGGAACAACCTGGCTCCCTCCACCACCTACAGAACAAGCCCAGAACTGGCAGATGAGAGATAGGAAAGAGCAATATTACCTAATTCGATTTTATTTTACTTCTTTTTTTATTTTGGGGGCTCTCAGAATTGCGTTCAGGCTGGATTGAGGTTACAACCTTGGTAATGCCTCCCTGCCTAAAAAA
The DNA here is from genome assembly GCA_033558235.1 of Neomorphus geoffroyi. Taxonomy (NCBI): domain Eukaryota; kingdom Metazoa; phylum Chordata; class Aves; order Cuculiformes; family Neomorphidae; genus Neomorphus; species Neomorphus geoffroyi. The sequence continues at coordinate 3,337,692 of JAUMJM010000037.1, forward strand.
AAAAAGGCTGTTACTATAACAACCTGACTCTGTGCTTCATTACCATGGCAATTCTCAGGAATTATTAAATACTGTGTATGTTTGGTGCATGCGCTCCAGCATATCTGGTGCCAGGCTCAGGTTGGGATCCTCCCTCCCTCCTAATCTTTTGGTCTGTCTTGTCTTAACTCTTTCATTCCCCTGAGTAAAGACTGCCAGGGCAGGAAGAAGGGAGGTGGGCATCATTTGGGACTTGAGTTGGGGGTTTTGCCCGCTGCAAGCAAAGCCGTATGATGAGGGTTGCCAGGTTTTTTCAGGTGGGTCAAGCCACCTCTTCATTTCTCCAATTGTAAAATCAGTGATTACAGGCAGGCTGCTCAGCAGCGGGGGATGGTCCCACACTTGCCTTTCTCTGCTGTTTCTTTGCTACCGATCTGGAATAAGAACAATAGATTCACACATTCATAAAATCACAGAATCCTGGAATGGTTTGGGTTGGAAGGGACATCAAACCCATCCAGTGCCACCCCCTGCCATGGGCAGGGACACCTCCCACTGGATCAGGGGGCTCCAAGCCCCATCCAACCTGGCCTGGAACACCTCCAGGGATGGGGCAGCCACCACTGCTCTGGGCACCCTGGGCCAGGGCCTCCCCACCCTCTTCATGAGGAATTTCTTCCTAATGTCCAATCAAAACCATCCCCCTTCCAGTTTAAAGCTGTTCCCCCTCTTCTTATTGCTACAGGCCCTCATAAAAAGTCCCTCTCCAGCTTTCTTGTAGCCCCTTTCAGGTCCAGCCGGCGCTGAACTGTGGCAAGTGGGAACCAGCCCAGAGACAGGGAGCTGTTCCTGAAGGAGGACTGGGAAGGTCCACACTATTTGATCTTGGTGGGGGTCAGGAAGCAGTTCCCCACTGGGATAACTTGACCGACCATGTACTGCCTAAAATCATGATTGTTTTCAGAGACAGGGTGCAGACTGGATGGACCAGCGGCTCAGAGCAGCGTGGTCTGTCCCTTGGGATTGCATCGGTGGCTTATATTCCACTGCTAAGAAACAATTTTAAATGAGACTCAATGGCTGGTCCTCACTCTGCCACGGATGTGATGATCCACCTAAGCAGGTCCCTTCTCTCCCTGTCTCTCAGTCATGTTTGTACAGCTCCTGGCACCCCAGTGACGTTCTGGAAGCAAACATGCTACAAGCAACAATTAAAAAACCTAAATCAAAATAACATTAAACCAGCCTTTTTCAAAAAAGAACTGCTTAAATTTTCTTGGGAGCCGGTACTCACTTGTGAGCTTAAGCTGAACACGTAGGCGTGACATGAAAAAACACAGCTATTTGTGGGGAAAGGCAGCAGAAAGAGTCATTATGGTCTGGTTTCCTTATGGAGTAACCCTGGAGTAACCACCTCATCCTCTGGCAGCAGAATTCGTGCCTCTGGAGCAGGGCAGATGGGTTTCCACAGTCTGAGATGGCAGCTCTTCCATCGAGAGCTGGGAGACACCATGGTGCCCTCAGCACCCTCCCTTCCACCAGGCATGACCTGCTCTGGGCGAACAGGATGGACAAGGAATCAGGGCAGTTAAAACAGAAACCATGATTTTGCCACAAGAGGGTCTTCAGACCTCAAAATTCTAACCTAAGGGGTTGTCTCACCATGCCAGCCCTCTGCCGCCTTCCTTCTGGTCTCCCTTTGCCATCTTAGTGCTGGCATCAGTCCTCCAGAGATCTTGTTTTCCCCAAATAATTCCTCTTCTCAATGGGGTAATCGGTCTTTTAGTGGGAATCTGATAGGATGGGAACTTGTGTGCGCATCTTAAAGCCACCACCAGCAAGACAGGCGCCCAGTAACCCAACGGGGACACATGTCATGTAATATGGATGGTGTCCACCAACGGCTTCACTCCGCAGACCCTCTTCCGTTGGTCCATGCAACCTGGCAATGTCTGGCATGACTAGAGGATGAATAAGCCAATGGGAAGTTGGGCTTTCTCCCCAAGGAGCCATGTGGAAAATGTTCCCTCTCCAAATCAAGTCCTGAGCAAGCTCCAGCTGTCTCAGCAGGTGCCCAGCTCCGCTTTCCAGGGCACGACATTGCTCCTCCACCTCATGTATGCACATTCCTACTGTGGCTGACCTTTTTTCCTTTCCCCTGGAAGATTCCACAGCACAAAATGGATGAAAACCCCCACACTCCACTCCTGGATGTGGCCTCTCAGGACACTTGGTGAGTTGGTGGCTATGTGGGATTGCAGAACAGCCTTCTCTCATCCCTCAACACACACCCCAGCTCTGACTGGCAGAGCAGGGCAGGGAGGGACAACTGAGATGATTTGACCAGCTTCTTCACTCAGGGCATGGCTGCAGGTGAGAGCTATGGTGATTTTGATACTTTCTTTGGATTAGGAACTTTCCCCATGCCTTGCTTGCGTTGTTGACTCTGGAAGGTTTCTTCCACCATCTCTGAACTCTCCCTTACGCTGGGTCCCCAGCTGGTGGGTGGATTGGCAAGAGGGGCCAAGTGCCAACTTAAGGCACAAGCTGGATGGGAGTTCAGTGAATTCATCCTATGCAGGGATAGGAGTTGGGCTCAATGATCCTTGTGGGTCCTTTCCAACTCAGGCCGTTCTTTGATTTTATGATTCTACGATCCAGACATTAGGAAGAAATTCTTCATGAAGAGGGTGGGGAGGCCCTGGCCCAGGTTGCCCAGAGCAGTGGTGGCTGCCCCATCCCTGGAGGTGTTCCAGGCCAGGTTGGATGGGGCTTGGAGCCCTCTGATCCAGTGGGAGGTGTCCCTGCCCATGGCAGGGGGTGGCACTGGATGGGCTTTGAGTTCCCTTCCAACACAAACCATTCCATGATTCTATGACCCATGAGAGGGGTTCAGATGCCCTTACAATTTAGGTTATCCATGCAAGTGCACTCCTAAGAGTTTACAGAGCTGGGTCATTGTATGCATTGGTGTTATCTGCACCTCACCCTGGTGTCATGACCAGGCTGTTCTCCCACAGCAGGAGCAGTTTGCACTCATACACCATGGCCATAACACCCCCTCCAGCAGCAGGGACCAAAATCGCCTTTCACGCTGCTGTGTGAAGCCACTTCTACATCTCCCGGCAGGGCAGCAAACCCTCCATGCTGCGAAGGCTGCTCAGGTATGCAGACCCACAAGCTGCCCATGAAAATAAGAGCCCTGCCTGTTTAGCCATTTCACTGGCACCAAGGGGACGCTTCTCAGCTTTGAATCCCAACTTCTGGTCCTGCTGCCAGGTTGTCTTTGTGCTCTTAAGGCGTTACCGACAACAGGTTAGCGGGAGAAACCAGTGACCACCTGCTCTGCGTGGGGTTTAGCCACCAGCACCCTGTGGGAACCTTAGAGAGGGTGCTCACAAATATCAATTAATTACAAAACATATTCTAATCTTGTTCCTCCTTCTGGGAAAGGCAGAGAGCTGTTCTTCCGGATTTACATCCGCACAGATCGGCTCATCAGCTCCCGCGGTGCCCAGGATTGCTTTCTCACTACAGAAGTGGACCCAGCAGCAATACTGTTGGTGCAACAAAACTCCAATTATTCCCATCTCACACCTACAGACAGAGCTGTAATTCCAAAGGTCAGGAGTCTCCCTCCTCTCACACAATTTAGTTTTGACACCTCATCAGGATCAGAGCTGGAGGCTTTAACTCGGAGGCTGAAATCTTGCTTTGCAAGAGGCGCTCGGTGCATCCTTACAAATCTCTGCCTCGGCACTGTGCAGGTATTTAATACAAGCCTGAAACACGGAGCTCCTGATGAATTTATTTGCTAGTCGTAACTGGTACTTGCCGGCAAAAAATGTGTAGAATCATAGAATCATCTGCTTGGAAAAGACCTTTGAGATCTTTGAATCCAACTGTCCTACCGTGAGGTAGTTTCTGCTTTAAATAAATACCTGTAATTAGAGTTCAGTTGGAAGGTGAGAGGATTCTATCTGGAACTAGGATTGAATAACCCAAACTCCGCACTCACACAGAAAGAAAATGAAGACAACACCAAATTCTTTTGAAATAGGTTCTTTTTTTTTTTTCCTGAACACTCACCAGTTTTCAAAAAACTACAAATACCTCAAGGACTGTAACAATACAGCACTGGGGAAAAAAAGGCTGGCGTGTAGAAAACCAAGCATGCTTTTCTTTTTTGAGGGGGCTTAGAGTGCTTTTTTGTATTTATCTGGGTTCTTTTCCTCCTTTAGCGTAGTGGGAAATAAGAAAGTCTCAGTCTATTTCACAGCAGAGCTCAGAAAAATAAGGAAGAACATGCTTTCCCCTTACAGGACTCTACCAGAAGGTGCGTGCTTGAGGTCCGAAATACAGACTGACACATTTTACAGCATGCAGACTTTGTTGTACAACCCACATGGCACTTCCTTTCCCCTGCCCCATAGTCAAACATGTGGTCCATGCCATGCATTTTGCTTTAGTTTGGTTTTTTTAATCATTGTTTTCTTTTTGTAGTAAGTTATTTGCCCTTTTTTTTTTCTCCTTTTTTCTTTTTTTTATTTTAGCCCTAAATCCCAGGTAGCGGTATCCAAGGTAACAGAAAAGAGTCCAGAGCTGCATATTATCACTGTTTTTGCAAGTTTCATGCAAAACTTAAGCCATTACTGCATGCAACACGATGCCGGTCATGTATTGTGCTTCACAGAACTCTGGGGTGATTTCCCCACTGACCACGACAGTTTATTGACTGGGAAGCATAGGTTTCCTTTCCCATGGACACAGACATATTAAAAGACACCTCCCTCCCTTTCCATTCCCCCCAGCTGCCCCAAACACATGGGATTGTGCATCTCAGCACCAGATCCAGATGGTTCACTTGCCTACAGAAGCCTGGTGGCTTCAGTAAAGTCCCATGATCGCAGTCCCCACATCCTTGGAAGGTCTTCGGTCCTTCACCAGAAAGTTAATCATGCTCTCCGACTTGATGAGCAAGTTGCAACCCAAAAAGAAGATGCCAAACATGACAGTCAAGGAGAGGACACAGAGGACAGCGATCTGCACCACCCGCGTGATGTAAAGGCTCCTCTCGTCGGGTGCCAGGACCGAAGAGCCACCGTCGGTCGCCAGCACCGAGCTGGTCCCGTTGCAGCAGGCCACGAGCATCCCCAAGCCCTGGGTCCTGTTGGGGGAAGCTCCCTGCTCAAGGAGAGTCTGGTTGAAAAAGGATCCATTCATGGTCTGTGCGTGACCCCAGACCTCCGGGGAAGGCAAGAGGAAAGCTTGCTGCCCCCCTGCCCACCCCTCACATGCCAGGGCTCAGCCACCTCCTGCCTTCCTTCTTCTCACAGCACCCCAGCTGGAGGGGAAACTTCCTGCAGGCTGAGAGCAAGTGGGGAGCCAATTTGTGCAGCGGAGAGCTGGCTCGCTCCCAGAGCCCTCCTGGCACGGGCAGCGTTAGCAGAAACCCCCAAACAAGCACAAAGCAAGAGAGAGAAAAGGAGAAAGGGGCGCGGGGGAGCGGAAGGCAGCCAGAGACTGACCCATGCCTCCTTCACCTCATCGCTACCCCAAAGCTGCCGTCCCGAAGCAGCGGAGCAGTTCCCAGGGACTCTCCCACAGGAGGGAGAGCTGATTCCTGCTGGCTGGGAGCTCCACAAATGCAAGTTCCAAGCTCAAGTCTTCATCGTATTCAAAGAAAAAAAAAAAAAAACCAGCAACTCCACCCCCTTCCAGCCTCCCCCCCAGCACCGCCTTCCTCCCCCCTCCACGCTCACCCAAGGTTGCCCACCCCTTCTCCGCACCTCTGCACCCACTCTCTGCACCCCACAGGTGTCTGCACCCACCCTTGGGGTACCCCCAGGTGGGGGCTGACCCCTGAGGCCCTGCAGAGCAGAATATAACCTGTCCTTCCTCCCAGGTCCCCCCACACCTGCTCCCACAAGGGCAGTGTTGGTCCTGGACTGCTGGCAGGTCCCTGTCCCCCCCACGCAGGCTCCTGTGAGCCTCAGGTCAGCGCTGCGCTCGCCGCTTGCTGCTCTGTGCCACCCACTCCTTCTTCCAGCAGCACTGGCCCAATCCAGCCTGGTCCACCCCCAGCTCTGCTCAGCGACGCCTGTCCTGTGCCTCCAGATGAGAGCTGTATCCAGCCCCATCTCTGCATCCTTGTCTTCCTTCCCCCGTCACCTTCTCTCCCTGTTTTGCCCCTGCTGCTCCTTGAGCCCCTTCAAACAGGAGCACTGTGATGCTGCACGCTGACCTCTCCCTGATACCCCTGCCTTGCCCAGTGCCCAGCTCTGGATGCCAGGGCAGCATCACAGCAGGAGCATCACAGACCCTCTTCCTCGGGCCCCTCAGCCCCACGGGCAGAATCCCAGGGGAAGATTCATCATTGCTCCTCTCTCCTTGTCTGCGTCAGCTCCCAAAGCGAAAGCATGAGCCGAGGGGTCCAGCAGTGTCTGGCACAGTCCCAAACCTGCCCATCCTAGGGCTCTGCCCATGGAACTGCCACCTCCCAGCCTCCCAGTTTTCTCATACAATCATGGAATGGTTTGGGTTGGAAGGGGACCTCACAGCCCATCCAGTGCCACCCCCTGCCATGGGCAGGGACCCCTCCCACTGGGTCAGGGGGCTCCAAGCACCATCCAGCCTGGCCTGGAACACCTCCAGGGATGGGGCAGCCACCACTGCTCCGGGCAACCTGGGCCAGGGCCTCCCCACCCTCAGTGTGAAGAGTTTCTTCTGAATGTCTAGTCTGAATCTCCCCCCTTCCAATTTAAAGCTGTTCCCCCTCATCCTGTCACTCCAGGCCCTTGGGAAAAGCCCCTCCCCAGCTTTCCTGGAGCCCCTTTCAGTACAGGGAGCTGCTCTAAGGTCTCCCCAGAGCCTTCTCTTCTCCAGGCTGAACAACCCCAACTCTCCCAGCCTCCTCACTGAAGAGGATTTGTCCTTTGCTCTTTGCCTGGAAACGTTTCGGGTTGGTGCTGAGCAGGAAATCACCCCAAGCCACCCCGTGAAGACCTTGTCCTGGATTATCCGTGTACATCTTGGCCCATTTTCCGTGCCCAGCCCCTGTGGGGATTTGAATGAACGTAAACTGAGGATCAATGAGTTGCAGCTAAAGGCAGGAGTGTGAGCCTGGCTGAGGATGGGGTGGATTGGTGCAGAGAGTGTCAATCGCTGTCCTTTTTGGTGATTGGGACGTGGGTCCCCCTTCTGCTGCTGCGACTTCTGGTGCTCAAAAACTGGATTGGGTTTTTCTTCTTGCTTTTTCCTCCTTGTTTTGCACATGATGTTTCTCTCCCTGAAGGGCTGCCAGGGCAGTTTGTGGCAGAAGTGGGAAGCCCTGATCAAACAAGAGCATCTGCTCGTATTTAACCTGAGGGCCAGGGAAAAAAATCCCCAGGAGAAACCAGAGCATCCCCGGTGCCCCAGCCTGGGTGGGAGCTCCTCTCCCCAGCTCGCTCCCAGACTGAAGGAGTTTCTGCTCCCTCTGGTGGCTCCAGCTCCAGCCTCCCGTCTCCCCGCACACCTGAGCCTGGATTCGGGCTGCTGCACCCATCGCTCCTGGGTCACAGCCTGTGGTGATGGAGCAGCTGGGACCGTGGGGCTGCTCAGCTTCCAGACACCTCCCTGCCTGCTTTTTGCCTTCATCCAAAGGCTTCAAAACCCAGAGCAATACAGGCTGGGGGGCAACGTGATTGCGAGCAGCCCTGAGGAGCAGGGCTTGGGGTGCAGGTGGATGAGAAGTTCCACATGAGCCGGCAACGGGCGTTCACTGCCCAGAAACCAACGGTGCCCTGGGCTGAATCAAAAGTGTGGCCAGCAGGGCGAGGGAGGGGCTCCACTCTATTAGGATCCCACCTGGAGCCCTGTGTCCAATTATGGAATTTCCAGCACAAGAAGGATATCGAACTGTTGGAACAGGTCCAGAGGAGGCCACGGAGATGATCAGAGTTGGGGTTGTACAGCCTGGAGAAGGCTCTGGGGAGACCTTAGAGCAGCCTTCAGTATTGAAAGGGGCTCCAGGAAAGCTGGGGAGGGGCTTTTTCCAAGGGCCTGGAGTGACAGGGCAAGGGGGGACGGCTTTAAATTGGAAGGAAGAAGATTTTGATCAGACATTGGGAAGAAATTCTTCACCCTGAGGTTGGGGAGGCCCTGGCCCAGGTTGCCCAGAGCAGTGCTGGCTGCCCCATCCCTGGAGGTGGGCCCATGAGATCAATGTCAGGCTGGGTCCGTGGGGTGTGCAGAGCAGGGCTCCCAAATTTCTCTTTATAGAAACTTGACAAATTCATTGTCCCTTCCATGAACGGATGTGCTTGCAGGGTGGGACAGGGAAAACCTGCTCCATGGCCAGAAAACCCTGCATAGCAGAGAAAGGCCACACAGGTAGCATTTCCAGGTAGGTCGAGAAGGACTTGAGCAGGAAAAGAATTTAGATGCCCTAAAACCGGCGAATGGGGTCTGCAGTGAGAGACGGCTCTGGGATCTGGAGCAGGGCGAGACCTAGAGCCCCCCAGAAAGCAGGTTTGGGTTTCTGTTGTTGTCTGAGCCAAGGTACTTTTTGACACTGCATGAGGGTCGATGGGTTCCTCTGAGCCCCATTTACCAAATCTTTGTTTATAAGAGAAGAGGAGGCTGAGGAGAGACCTCATCGCTGTCTACGACTGCCTGAAGGGAGGGGGTGGGGAGGTGGGCGCTGGGCTCTTCTCCCAAGAGAAAGGGGATGGGACGAGAAGGAATGGCCTCAAGTTGCACCAGGGGAGGTTCAGACTAGACATTAGGAAAAGTTTTTCACTGAAAGGGCTCTCAGGCCCTGGCAGAGGCTGCGCAGGGAGGTGGTGGAGTCACCATCCCTGCAGGAGTTTAAAAGACAGGCAGATGGGTTTCTCGGGGATCTGTTTTAGTGGTGGACAGGTGTGGTTGGACTTGATCTCAAAGGTCTTTTCCAACCAGGTGATTCTATGGTTCTGTCAGTCTTGGGGAGGGGTCTGGATCCCAGGTGGAAAATGATCCCCCACTCAGCAGAGCCCATGCAGCCAAGGGAGGGCAGCAGTGTCCCACAGGGACGCTGGAGTTGAGTGGAGAAGGGAAGAGGCATCAAAAAGTCTTCTTTTAAAGCAAAGAATAATCATGGCTCCCAAGGCAGAGCCATAGAATCGTGGAATTGCTTGGTTGGAAAAGACCTTTGAGATCATTGGGTCCCCGTCTCCACCTCACCCTCACAAACATCATCATCGCTCATTGAGAGCGATGCTGTTACCTCCATCTCTCCCAGCCTGGGGCTGTGGTTTTCATACAGTATTTTGCACGTTGCCCCAAAGCTTCCGGCACCCCTGAGGCTGCAGCTGCAGCTCTCGGCACGCACACGATCTCATTTTCTACTGCCTGGTGTTTCTGTGTCTTGGGTCATCCTGACCCAGGGTTGTTTCATTACTGTCCCCAGCCCCTGTCACCTGGTGGGACAGAGCAGCCCAGGCTCCAGGGAAGCAGCCCTTCTCTCCCTTTTGCCCCTCCCAGCCTGTACTTTGAGTGCCTCAGTTTCCCCATCTCTGAGTAGGACCTTGGTATTGCAGGGGAACAAGAGGTTTACAAAAGCCCTTCAAGAGGCGCCCACGAGCTGCTCCAGCATTTCAGCAGGGACAATTCCTGCACAGATCCAACTTGCTCAGTCCAGGAGCAATTTCTGATGACACAGACAGGAGAAAAACCAACCCAAGTGAGAAGAAAATCAAGTCCAAGTTATCTGACCCAAAGCTGAACTTCCCTCCCTTTGAGATGGCCAGGTTCCCCCCGATCCAGTGCTTGGCTGGGTCTCACCCAGTTCCCAGCTCGTTTCAGCAGAGAGATTCCCATTTACACCAGTGCTCTGGGGAGGGGAGATCAGAACCCACGCTTTCCTATCGAGATGCATTTGCTCTGTTGCCCCTTAAACCTTTGAACAGCTCAGGCTCAGCAGGTTTAAGACCCGGCTGCCTTTCATGCAAGAGTTAATAAAAGGAGGGAGTGAGCAAGATTTTGCAAGGAATTAAACCCAGGCGATGGAGCCTATGGGAAAGAGCCTGTTAGCAACCCCAGGGCTGTAGGTCACCAGCGCATTTGCTGCCAGGCTTTAGGAGGTCCTTATTTGAGCTGAGAGAGCAGGAAAAAAGCATGAGGAGCTGCAGGCAGAGCAGACAGGGGCACTCCCTGCCTCCAAACTGAGTGACGAGCCAGCGCAGTTTCCTCCGGCCGGCCCCGCTTGCCATGTGTGTCATCCACCCAAACTCATGATTCATCTCCTGGACTGCTCAAAACCTCTGGCTGCCCCAGAGCTGCTCTCCATCGCTCACAGCGGGGCTGGTCTAAGCAGCCCCCGAGCGTCCGGGGCTCGGAGGAGAAGATGGGAAAACTCTCCGTGGCTGTTGGGCTCCTCCTGCTCTGCGCTGCTGGCGGCTGGGGTAGGTTTACAGCCTCGCTTTAAGCCATTTAGTGATTATGCTGCCTGTTGTTTCCCCAAATCCCAGGACTTTGTGCATTCTCAGGGTCTGAGACTTCCCGGGAAAAACGCTCAGAGCAAGAACTGACAGCCTGAAACTTCGGTGCCGCTCCCAAACACAAAGCAGAGCTCAAGCTGGTTGGGTTTTGGCTGATTTGGGGCTGGGAGGGTTTTTCAAAGGTGTCGTAGGGTCCAGGCGTGGTGTGGTGCGTTATTCTCACAGTGGGTGCGACGAGTTTATGTTTTGTACCTACGCTGTGTTTGGCTCCGGGTACTGGTTTGTAAACGGAAAGGCTTGGGGTGTGACTTAGGCTCCATCCTTAATAAACAGAAAATACACTGGGGAAGTTTGCAGGGCAGGTAGTCACTGTATCCAAGTCGTTTTAAGGGCATGGGCTGCATTTATGTCAGCCTTGCTGTCTCGTGTTATTTTTTCTTATGCTATTTTGGTGGCTTTTCTTTAAAACCTCCGTTTTCTGACATCAGGTGATTTCAGAGCAAATGTAGTTTGTATTTTTTACAAAAATTCCAATGTCTGAAGCGTGGAGAAGCAGCCTAGAAAAGCGTTTTCTCCTCCCAGGTGTGTTTCCAGGGCTCAAAGTAAATCTTGTAACTGCCAGACGGTGTGGGGTTTTCAGCTCCTGATTTATAAATCAGTCCCATTGTTCTCGAGGTCAGGCTCAAGGGGGTTTGGGGCAACGTGGTGCGGTTTAAAGACTTTCAGACTTTGCTAATTCCCAGGAACAGCTCGAGGCTCCGATCTGCTGCTTGTACAGGACATAAAATAATCCCTGGAAGAGTCTGATTGATAGAGCTGCAGTTTGGGGCTGTGCAGGTGATTTCTCTGGTCCTTTAAAAAAGCCAAGCTCAGTCCGGGGCATCCCTTTCCCAGGAAGATGCTGGCAGACAGGGAGAGGTTCAGAAAAAAGACACAACCCCAGGATGGTGTAGGCAGGAGATCAGCCAGAAAAACCCAAATCCTTCTCAGAGAGCGTAGCAGAAAGGGCAGAGAGGATCTAAGCCTGCTTTGCATCTTTCTCCACTTTTCTAAAGTATCTTTATCAAGCTCTCTGCGTGCACATTCTCGCTTAAATTGGCAGAGGGGATAAAAACAAAGCGTGTGGCTGGCTCATGCGGTTCGTGGATGAGGTTATTCAGAGTGCACATTGGGGACTGAGTAATTTTCTCCAGCCAGGGAGGGTGATGCTCAGCCACAGACGTCTGGGGTATTTCAAGTGCATCATCTCACCTCGCTCGGGGTGCAGCACTCGCCAGCCCCGGGGGGGGCGGGGTGATTCCCACACTGCCCAGTTTATTTCCCACATTTCATGTGCTAGGAGTTCTTGTTATATTTTAAAGCTTGGGTCCTCCGGACTCAACCAGATCCTTATGTGAGAGCAGCTGCTTTCGTGGTAAAAAAGGCAGGGTTTGTACTTGGGTTTATTAGTTTTTATAGTTGGAAAAACAAGCTCCAAAAATGAAAAGGAAAAAAAAAATGGAACTAAAACCCACAGAATTTATTAGTTTAGGCTGTGCTGGGATCTTGTTAACCTGCTCAGAGCCAGGCAGCATCCTGAGCCTGGGAAGCGCTGCTGGGCACTCACAGGGCCATAACCAAAGGGGTTCAAGCTGCAGCATCCTCTGCTCTCCTCCGCCTGTTCTTTCACTCTGACATCCCCCCAGGATCCTTGCCCCCCACCTTCCTCCCTCAAAGCCCTCCCAGCCACGCAAGCAGTGCTGGGAATGCTGAAATAGAGCCATTTCCCTGCAGAGAGCAGGGCGAGGCTGCCTGCTGATAACTGCCCTGTTCCTCACCCAAAATCCTGGGGGATGTTGGCCCCTTCCCAGGGGGAAGGGATGGCCCTGCTCCATCCAGTCCTGGGTTAAGTGCAGCCAAGAATGGCTTTGTACCGGTGCTGGGGGTCTGGGAAACATCCCTCATCCCTGGGGACGTGTCTTGGAGCGATGGAGACCGTGGGGCTGCACGATAGACACCCTTGGGCTGGGGCTTCAGGCTGCCCAAGGGGGCAAGTACCCACCTGTGAGGACCTCTGAGGCAAAGCCACCACTGCTGGCAATGGCAGCGTGGCACGATGTGACCCCAGGGTAGCCTTGGCCGTGACAACGTCCCTCCCACAGGGACCCCTTGGGCTGCAGCCCCTTCCAACCCCATGTGCTGCTCCTCAGCCACAGGGCCACTGCTCTGCCTGGGTGGGACAGCCCATCTTGTGGCCCTGGTCCCCAAATCAACCAGAAGAGTGGGTTTACATCTCCAGCATGGAGTGGGGACACCAGATCAAGGACCCCACCGGGGCTGTGGGGTGGTGGCAGGAGGGGAGGAGAGGAAACCACCGAGGCCCAGAGACCATGCACAGGCAGGAGGTAATGGGTACCAAATACTGAGGAGCAGATGAGCTCTCCAGCCCAAAGGGATGCTCTGGGGGCTCATCAACCCCAGAGATCAGGTTTCCTGCCATGAGGAGGTGAAGCAAAGGCAGCCAGGGGTTTGGCTGGCAGACACGAGCTTGGAAATTCTCCACATTTTGTGTCAGTGCAGGCAGGTCTTGCCTGGATCAGGGTTAATGCCAGGACTGGGTTTACCCCAGCGGTTGCACAGACAGAGCTGGTGGCTCTGGGGACTCTTCCTAATCTCAAAACAACTGAAAACCTGGGTCCGGTCACATGGCACCACTCGGGTGGGTGCTGTAGCCCCATAGTGCTTGTTTCCCCAGAAGCCCGCGCAGCACAGGGGAAACTGAGGTAGGGAGCAGCTGAGGGACTTGGTTCAAGTCACAGAGGAAACCTGTTTGAGATTGGATTTGGACCAGTGTATCCACATCCCAGCTGCTGGTGTGAGCCCCGAGTGCCCAGGCTGGCAGCACAACTGGGGCACCCATGGGTGTCAGGAGCCCTTTACCAGCTCTGCAGTTCCCCAGGGTGCTGGGGCAGAGCTGGGCAACTGAACCATCCTATGGTGAGCTGAGAGCCTCCCCTGGGCCACCAAACCCCCACTGGCAACAAAAATGGGTCCGGGCCAGGAGCACTGCTGGTGGTACCGGGTACAACAACCCAGCCCCAGCCAGCACTGTCAGTCAGCAGCTGGAGGCGGTGGGTACAGGAAGGAGTGTGAGAGTGCAAAGCAGTGAAACCCCTGGCACAGGGCAGGCAGCTGCGTGGCACCTCTCCTCTGGCCCCGCCGAGGGGCCACGGCACCGGGCCGGGTATCAAAGCATCAGGGCTGCCCAGAGACCGGCACTTTCGGAAGCTGCTCCTGCGTTTGGGTGTGTGGCCTTGGGGTTGGCAGCTCGGAGAGTTTAATCCCAAGCAAGTGGCAGGGCTGTCCCCATCCCTAAGGGCTGCCAGGGCAAAGCCTGCTCTGCCATCCCTGGAGGGCCGAAGCGCTGCCAGCTGCACAGCACAGTGGAAATCCAAGGCACGGCACAAATCCAAGGCACGGCACAACGCAAATCCAAGGCAGAGCACATGAAAATCCAAGGCACGTGCCCCAGCGCTGGGCTGAAGCCACCAGCTCTTGGCAAGGCAGGAGGGATTTCACCCAGAGCCACAGCAGGAACCAGAGTGAGAAGTGAGAAGCAGGAGCCAGCGCTGTCAGTGCCACTGCTGCGCTCTGAGAGCCCTTTGCCTTCTCTCTGCTCAGCTCCCAGTTCCCAGTCCCACCCACCCCAGGAGGTGACACTGCTGGGAGCACATTGCTAAGTGTTCTCAGTGCAGAAAGCACCACCGACCAACCCGTCGCAGTTTTGGGCAGTGCTAAATTTAAAATCTTTCCCATGTTCACCCACTGCAGCGGGTGTTTGGGTACAGGGAGCTCTGAGAGCTCATCACAGAATCCTGGAATGGGTTGGGTTGGAAGGGGACCTCAAAGCCCAGCCAGTGCCACCCCCTGCCATGGGCAGGGACACCTCCCACTGGATCAGGGGGCTCCAAGCCCCATCCAACCTGGCCTGGAACACCTCCAGGGATGGGGCAGCCACCACTGCTCTGGGCAACCTGGGCCAGGGCCTCCCCACCCTCACCGTGAAGAATTTCTTCCTAATGTCTCATCTAAATCTTCCCCCTTCCAGTTTAAAGCCGTTCCCCCTTGTTCTGTCACTACAGACCCTTCCAAAAAGTCCCTCCCCAGCTTTCTTGTAAGCACCTCTCCAGTCTCCCCAGAGCTTTCTCCTCTCCAGCTGAACAACCCCAACTCTCCCAGCCTGTCCCCATAGCAGAGGTTCTCCAGCCCTCGGATCATCTCCGTGGCCTCCTCTGGACCCGTTCCAACAGTTCCATCTCCTTGAGTTGGGGATTCCAGAACTGGACCCAGGGCTCCAGGCGGGGTCTCACGAGAGAGGAGCAGAGGCGCAGGATCCCCTCTCTTGCCCTGCTCCTGCTGAGGGAGCCCAGGACAAGGCTGGCCTGAAGCTGGCGCTGAGCCCAGGCAGTTGGGGTTTAGCCTTTAGTTTAGTGCCCCTGCACAGGACGAGCGGGCAGTGCGGGTGGCAGAGGTTTGCTGGGGTGCACTGGGGCACATCCCCAACCACTACTGGCCTTCAGGGCAGCCACAGCGTGTCCAGCTTGGGCTGTGACACCACCCTTGTACACACACAGCCGGGCAGGACACGCTGCACGTGCAGCCGCTGTGCATACACACGTGCACACACACACACACGTGCACACACATGTGCACACACACGTGCACACATGTGCACACACGTGCACACTCACGCACACACATGCACACACACACGTGCACCCTTACACATGCATGCACACTCACGCACACACGTGCACACACACACACATGCACTCTCACACACGTGCACGCACACATGTGCACACTCACGCCAGCGGGCAGGAGCACATGGTGCCGTTGCCGTGGTTCTGCCCAAAGACCTGATGATGTTGCTTCACCATTTCCTCTTTCTGCTTCCTGTTGCATCTCCTGCGGCTGCAGAAAACACCGCTTTTTCTGCCTGTGGCTGCCAAGGAGAGCCCTGGGTGGGGACGAGGGGGCATGGGGCAAGGGGGAGACCTGAGTGCCTGCTGCTCCATGCTGGCACCCCCCACATTTCCAGGCTGAAGCGTTGACCCAACTAAGCAGGCACAGGGCTGCGAGCTGCTCTGCCTGGGGAATCCTAAAACTCTGTGGAGGCGCTTGTGCCCTGAGAGAGAGGAAGAGCAGAGGGTGATGCCACCACCACCACCACCGTGCCACCAGCTGCTCACCTCATTGGCCGTTGGCAGCAGGAACCGCAGAGCTGCAAGGTCCTGGCTCTGCTGGAGGAGCGCTGTCTGCCCCAGCCGCCCCCCCCCCCCCCCCCCCCCCAGTCATTTTGGGGCCCTTTAATGCCCCACAGACTCACTGACCTCTGACCATCGCAGATGGTGCCAGCATGTCTCCCAGTGCCCCCACTGCCACCCACACCAGTGGTGCCCAACCTTTGCCCAGGGCATCGGCACGAACTGCCACCTGCATGTCTCTGGGCTTGTGCCCTTTCCCTTCCCCTCCCTGCCCAGGTTTGAAGCCAAGCCAAGAGCAGCCACTGAGTTTCACATTTGCACGAGGAAGCACCAACCACCCTGGGTCAGGGGCGGTGGGGAGAGCCAACACTTCCCTGGCTGCTGGCAGGGCTGTGGGTACCACACAGCACCCCTGGGAATTCACCCTGTCCCACTCCTCGCTGCCCCCAAAATCCACCCCCACAACACCCCCTGCCCTCCCCAAACAGCAACAGCCCCCCCCAAAAACGCCCCCATCCCTCTCCAAACACAACCCAGCCCCCCCAAAATCACCCTCCAGCCCCCTCAAAACACCCCACAGCCCCCCCAAACGTCCCCCTAAGCCCCAGAAACACCCCAAAACCACTCTCCGCCCTCCCCCCCAAAACCCTAGGAAAGGGGTTAGAGCAGAGCCCTAGTGGCATGGGGGCTGTGACTGCTCCTGAAGCTGCTGGCAGAGCACTGAAACTTCAACACGTGTGTGGATTCGGGGCTCTGCAGGTTGTAACTTGCTCTCTGGTTTGCTCTTTCAGGGGGCAACATCTGCACCACCCGTGGGGTGAACTCCTGCAAGCAGTGCCTGGCCGTCAGCCCCCTCTGCGCCTGGTGCTCTGCAGAGGTAAGAGCTGGGGGGAGGCTGAGCAGAGCTGAAGAACATCCCTGAGCAGGGCAGGGGATGCACACGAGAAGGCACGAGCATCTGGGCTGAGGACTGGGGTGCTGGTGGTCTCTGTGTTACACCCGCAAGCTCAGTCTCTCTCTCTTCCCACTGTGTCTAAACACTTCCCTCTGTGGAATCTGGCTCAGGACACAGCTTGAGGTGCATCTCACGGGGCTTGGACTGCCCAGTCCTGCCTTGCTCCAAAAATCTGTCCCTGATCTGGGTGTGCCGGTGGGAGCTACAGCGAGCTGGCTGGGAAATGGTGATGTTTCTGCTGGGAATTCACTTTGTCTCTTGAAAAAAGTACATTTGGAAACATTTTTGCTTCTTGAAAACCCATAGTAAAGCTCCAGCTAAAGGAGCTTAATTGCTGGAAGGGCTGGAAAGGGAAGGACACCTGGAAAGAGGAAGAAAAAACACTAAATAAAAGTTAGGATTTGGGTTTAAAAACCTTTTTTCTTGCATTTGAAAGAATGGGGAAGGTAGACAAGGTGCCCAGTTTTGGTTACTGAGCTAAGGAGGATGTGAGAGCCGAGCTGTGGTCTAAAATCATCCTGTTTGGGTGGGTGAGAGCCTGAAGATTTGCCACACTGCCCTCCAAAAATGCAGGGTTAGTCCCATCGAGGAGTTAAAAGGAGGGAGTTTCCCAACAGGACAGGAGAGCAGCCCCAGGGCAGAGACAGGAGGTGAGGCTGGGATGGGGAGAGGTTGATGAAACCTCCTTCAGGGCTTTGAAGTGGGAGCCGTTCCCCCCCCACCCCCGGCAAGGTTTGTCTTGATTTTGGCTTCTCCACCCATGAAACCTGGCTTCCTCTGGCTGCAGCTGTGCCCACGGTGCCCACTGAGAATGGGAAAAGACCTGGGAAAAAGTGATCCAAGCTGGAAAACACTGTTGGATCACACCTGCACAGCCCAATGCTTTGGGGTCAGTGCGTATCTAGAGGGGATGTCCCCACTTCAAGTGTTCCAGGCCAGGCTGGATGGGGCTTGGAGCCCCCTGATCCAGTGGGAGGTGTCCCTGCCCATGGCAGGGGGTGGCACTGGATGGGCTTTGAGGTCCCTTCCAACCCAAACCATTCCGTGATTCTATGAATCACTTTCTGTGCCCATCAGATACCGTCAGGGATCTTGGTGTGCGGTGTGAATAAAGATGCTTGTGTGGAGGAGCCCGGTCTTATCTCCCCCAAGGAGTGGCCGAACTTTGCAGTGCGATAAGGGGTCTTCCCAGAGGGGAAACAACCACTGGGCTTGCTTCTTCTCAACCCTGTTCTTGGGCCAGGCTGGTGACGCCGCATCGAGGGCTGCGATGGGGTTGGTTTGTTTTCTCCAGATCAGCAAAGGTTTCCAAAAAAGGCAATATTTCCAGTGCTGCTCCGGGTTGCGCTCATGGACAGACGTGACAAGCAGCGAGGGAGCCGTCTCGCTGCCAGCAACCGGCCCCCGGAGAGCTGGGCTGTGCAAGCGCTGCTCAGCAACTCTGCCTCCAACATCTGGACCACATTGTCTCAATTTAGCAAATGAGAGGGTTTTTTCTGTGGGTTTGTTTAATTTCCCTGGGGTGGGGGAGGTCTCTGATATTGCCCCCCCCTTTTTCTTTAAAGGGACAGTGCCCTTATTTGCGCTCCTTCTGCTCCCACTGCAGCCCTTTCCCACACCCAAGGAGCCAAGGGTTATCGCTTACCCCTGCTCCATCCTGGTTTTGGCCAGGAGAAGGATTTCCTTGTGATTTCTTGTCATCACTGACCCTACTGAGCACGAGGAGAACTGAGTTTTATTTTTCTGAAACCCCGACCACTCTTTTTTAACAAAAAGGTGTGTCCATCCACTCACTTTTTCCTTCAGGAACAAGTCAGCCAAGCCTTAACGCTGAGATGGGGCTCTAAAATCACTTTGGAGATCATAGTGACAGATCTTCCAGGGCCTCACCAACCCAAAACGTCACCTCTGCTTCCCTCAGAGGAAAGGTGGAGGCAAGGCTGGACCAGGGCTTGATTTTAGAGAAGCTACTGGAAAATTTTAGCTTCACCTGCGGAGATATCGGTACTTTGGGTCCTCCCAGGGTCTTTCCTGCAGAGAAGCTGATGCTGGATGTGGTTGCCTGCAAGATGAAAACGGAGATGCCCTGGGGATGCGACTTCCCACAGCCTTCCAGCCCAGCAGTTTGGGATCAGGGGGACGGAGCTGGCTCTGCCAGTGCCCTGCCTGACCCTGCCCTCATTTACAGGGTTTGGAGGCAGCAGTCGGGGGTAAATCCATCAGGTTTCCCATTCTGGAGGGATCTTGAAGATGCTGAGCTGACACCTCCTTCCCTGCAGCAGGACAGAGGTGATCAAAGGGGAGGTGGAGCTGGGGAGCCCCTCAGCCAAGGGCTGCGGGGTGGCTTCTGATAGAGGAGGTGGGAGCATCACAGCATCTCCGCGAAGGGGAGCTGATGCTGTCAGGGCTGTGCTGCTGTGGAAGGGCTGTTTGCAAGAGTGTGTGCGGGTGGATGAGGCTCCTGCACTGTGAGTTTGTCACCAGCAAGCCTGGGCTGCCACCAGGTCGCTCCTATCTGGGGCTGTGTCCAAGTCGCTGAATCTGCAAGTCTACAGAGACTGGAAGGGCAGAAAAGAGGCTTGGGGTTCTGAGAGCCTCATAGCCAAATGCCCCATCGACGGCACAGTAACATTTTCCTTGACCTTTTACAATAGTTCTGTTGTTGTGGAGGCTCCTCTGAGTCCTCAGTCAAACACGATGTTTAAGGCTTCAGGGAAAGGACAAGGATGCAGCCCTGACTTTAGATCATCATTGATGATGCAGTTAATCCCATAAGGTGCTGCGTGGGCTTCAACTCCTGGGAGGTCCCCAGGATCTCCAGATACCACCAGAGAGCCCAGCACCACAGCTATAAACCTGTCTGCTCAGCCTGATTTTCAGGGGAGTTGGAACTGGATGATCTTTAAGGTCCCTTCCAACCCAAACTATTCTATGGTTCTACCTTTCCAGTGATTTCTCTGCTTGGGACAGGGATGTACGTAGTGATTGATGGGATCTGGAGTAAACCAGCCATCCCTTCCTGCAGCTGGGAGCCCCGTGGGGCGAGGCTGTGGGGTGGGTGGGTGCAAAGGAGCTAATTTAGAGCAATGACTTGTTCTCTTCACCGGCAGTGAGGGTGGGAGCAGGAGGCCGCGGGGGAGGAACACGCCTGCTGATGTATTTTCTGGCTATTACTTGGCCACCGTTTCCAGAGGGCTGTAGGCCAAGTAGAGCCTCCTGACACCGTTTGCATTTTTTCCACTTGATTGCTTAAAACATACAAATTTGTTCCTGGGTTCAGCCAACCTGAACCTGGAGGAGCCGATATCCTGCATGGAGAACCAGAATTAATCAATGTAAATGGCTTTAAATTGGATGAGGGAAGATTTAGATTGGATTTCGGGAAGAAATTCTTCATGATAAGAGTGGGGAAGCCCTGGCCCAGAGTACCCAGAGCAGTGGTGGCTGCCCCATCCCTGGAGGTGTTCAAGGCCAGGTTGGATGGGGCTTGGAGCCCCCTGATCCAGTGGGAGGTCTCCCTGACCATGGCAGGGGGTCGGAACTGGGTGGGCTTTGAGGTCCCAGTGCTGGGAGGCTGAAGAATTGGGATCCAGCTTTCCAGGAGGAGGGAGTCAGCTGAACCAGCCCCACCAGGACTTGTGCCACCACTGCTGCAGGACTTTGAATGTAGAAAGATTTGGGCTGAGAGGAAGATGAAGAAACTCCTTGGAGGGGAGGGTGGCTGCTGCCTGACCAGAATGTGAGACTTCACATCCTGACAGTGTTGGGCTGGGAAAGAAATTCTTCCCATATTTGTCTTTAAGAGAAAGCGAAGCGACGCGAGTCCTTCTGAATGTGCTGATAAGGGCAAGAAGCCGGGAGCTTTCTAGGAAAGGAAGAAGAGGGCTGGAGCTCCACCATGACTCCACATTTTCTACTTCCTGCCCCTGATGGGTTCTTGACGGCGTCTCCTGCAGCCTCATTGCCTTTTTGCTCTTTCACTCCTTTTTTGGTTCTCCTTGCCCCCCGTTGGCTCCATCCAGCAGGAAGCTGGGGAGCTGGAGATAAGGCTGAACCGTTCTCGGACAGGAATAGAGCACAGCTCCATGTGATGGGCTCACCCACAGCAGGGCTGGTCCTTGCTCGTAGCAAGATTCCTAAAGGCATCTGTTGAGACAATGGTGGGGAAGGTGGCTCATTTTTTGCCAAAGTTTAGAGAATAACATAAAAAAGCCACAGACTCCGCCCCTCACCCCAGCCTGACACGTTCACACCAAACCTCGCCCTCTTCCAGCCATCCCACATAGATGAGCTTTCCTTTTAGATTTACCAAAAACCAGACCTGAGGCTCCAGCTGCTGGGCATTTGGCAAGGATATATTATCCATCACTCCTTTTTGGCAGGGGTTGCTCAGCTCCCCCATGGAGCACAGCAGACCACAACCTGCTCTGAATCCCAGCAGGAATGGCTGAGCCCAGTTCCATGCTGTCTGTCACCTCCTTCAAGCAGAGACCTTGTGCCCTTAAAAGCCTTTTTTATCCTGGTCTTGCATTAGGGGTGATAAAGCAGGGGCTCTTTGGGGAAAAGGGGGCCCTCTTCTCCTCCTGACGCAACCCAAAAGTATTCCCAGGGGAGCTGGCTCCTGACCATGTCCCTCTCCCGCAGGTGTTGGCACAATCGTCTCCTCGCTGTGACCTGCATGCCAACCTCCTGAAAAATGGCTGCAGACAGGACTACATCGAGTTCCCCACCAGCACCATAACCATCCTGGAGGACCGACCCCTCAGCAACAAGGGCTCAGGTGGCTCCACCACCACCCAGATGAGACCCCAGAAAATACAGCTGAACCTGCGGGCAGGTAAGAGCCCTCAAACCAGCATCAAATTGTGCCGGGGAGGTTCAGATTAGACATCAGGAAAATATTCTTCACTCAAAGTGCCTGACCACCAGACACTGGCAGAGGCTGCCCAGGGAGATGGTGGAGTCACCACCCCTGGAGGAGTTTAGAAGCCGGGTAGATGAAGCACTTAGGGATCTGGTTTAGCAGTGGACAGGGACGGTTGGACTTGATGATCTCAAAGTTCTTTTCCAACCAAGCAATCCTATGATTCTAAAATGCTGCAGGAAGGGGAGATGCGGTGGGAATAACCCAAAGGGCTCAAGTGATGAGTGAGTCAAGGCTGTCTCGTGTCTGCTGGGGGCTGCACCAAACCCTCCAGGAACATTCCTGGTGGCCACCAGGCTGTCTGCAAGCTGATGTCTACAGTTGAGTCTCTTGGTCCAATCCCGTGGTACCCCGAGGGGCAGGATGGGATGTAACTTCAACAATGCACAGGATTATTTTACAAAGCCATTTAGACCTCAGTCACCGCTGCTGAACTCTGAATGCATTGGTGGAAGTCAGCTCGTGCCTAACAAGCCGTAGAGCAGCTGGCAGGGTTGTGCTGCCAACAGGTCCCTGTAATTTCCCAGGCTCATTTCAGCCAGGCAGGCTGGAGCCAATTAACTGTTTTATCATTTGCCAGCATTGAGGAGCTTCAAGTGACGCCAAGCGGGAGGCAAAACTGAAGTGTCACTCACCCAAGGTCAAAAAACTGGTTTGGGGAACGTGGAGTGAGTGGTGCCATCAGCTCTGCCCCACACGTAACCTACCCCTGGTCATCCACTCTTCTAGTCTCAGCAGAATCAATTTTGGTTCCTTGTGCTTATTAAAGCCCTGGGGCCAGATGTCAGTGGCTGATACCTCGCAGCATGCAGTGCCCATCCCTGGGCTTGGCCAGGAGGAGTCCTGACCCATCTGGATCACAGAATCAGAGAATCCTAAGGTTGGAAGAGACCTCTGAGACCACTGAGTCCAGCCGTGCCTGTCTCCCCACTAAACCCTGTCCCTAAGAAACACATCTGCCCATCTTTTAAACACCTCCAGGGATGGCGACTCCACCACCTCCCTGGGCAGCTGTGCCCATCCCTGACCACCCTTTCAGTGAAGAAATTCTTCCTAATGTCCACTCTAAACCTCCCCTGGCACAACTTGTGGCCATTCCCTCTCATCCTATCGCTAATGACAGCAGTCTGAGGTGTCCCCACACGATGGGGACGTGTAGCTGCTAGGTGGCCCTTGCTCTATTTAGGTCTAAAGAAGTTTGGCAGGAGGCGGGTAGGTGTGGTGCTCTGGAGAGGAAAAGAGGCAGTGCCGTACGTCCCTATTCCTTGGAAGCAGTAGAACACCTCAGCTTGATACCATCTCTGCCCGACCACAAAGGCTTGGTATGAGTCAACTGCCTTGACTCATGAATCAAGACCTAATGCTGAAGGATATAAGTAGGACCGGTCAGCCCGTGTCCCACAAGCTCAGAATCCTCATGGTTTTAGCTCAACAAGGAGAAACAGATGCTCTCTGAGCACAAAGTCGGGGCCCTTGACTACGTGGTGGTGCTGCAGCAATGCAGCTGGAGGGAGGATGGAGTTCTTCGGGCTCTCATCGGCTTTGAAACTCTCTCCATCCTGAAAGTCAGAATGCGACGTGCAGGTTGAGAAGGAAACATGAAAACAATAACAATTTAGGTTCAATTAAAGCTTTTCTCCTCAATGTTTGAGGTGTTCAGAGAAGGCTACAGCTGTGCCCTGGATTACATTTCAAAGAACAGCAAGAAAGAACCTTTGTCCCTGTTAAAAGGCAGAAAGAAAAGGTCAACCCAGAGTGTTTTCAGCTTACTTATTTTTGAAGTGCAAAGGTCACCAAAACTGGCCCGGTCCCCAGAATGTTCCATGTAAGGAGGTTTTTATTTCAGTGAAAAATGTTTTACCAAAAATTTCCCAAAAGGGGCCGAGAGGAGCCAAGAGCAAAGGGAAGGAACAGGGATTGGGGAGGCCCAAGAAGGTGCTTGGAGTCCATGAGAGCTCAGAGAAGTGCGAAGCAACCACGCAACCCCTGGTAATGCCTGTAAGATCTGCTGTCCATGCACTGGGTGCTTCACATGCTGGTGTGACCAGCATGTGTTGGTCACACTGTTCATGCAGGGTGGTTGGGGGGTCAGCTCTGAGCAGGAGGAGCTGCTCTTGTCCTGGTAATAAGAGGTTTGGAGAACAGGAGCCACTTTTGCCATCTCCAAGGGGTGCACAGCATATCTGCCTTGCAAGTACCCTGTCCTAAGGGCTTTGCTGCTTTGCATGTGTTTAACTGATGTTCTCCTCCCAGTAGCTTTAAACTGTCTCCTTGGGTTCCTGCTGACCCTATAGTGTGACTTTCTCCCTGGTCCTGCCATGAGGTCCCTTTGTTCCTCTCAGGAGAGGATCTTGGCTCTCTCACTCCATTGTCCTGTCATTATAGATGACTCCCAGATCTTTCGCGTCCAAGTGCGTCAAGTAGAAGACTACCCCGTGGACATCTACTACCTGATGGATCTGTCCAATTCCATGAAGGACGATCTAGAGAAAATCCAGAACCTGGGCACCAAGCTGGCCAGTGAGATGCGCAAGCTCACCAGCAATCTACGCATTGGCTTTGGGGCCTTTGTGGACAAGCCCATTTCCCCCTACATGTACATCTCTCCTCCTCAAGCCGTCACGAATCCTTGCTATGAGTAAGTCTCAGACTGAGGGAGCCCTGTAAGGATCAGAATTTAATGGGACATCGCTGGAAGGTGGCTGGAAGTCCAAGGCAATGGCTTTCAGGAGAGTTAAGGGTCTGATTTTGGGCAAAGTTTAAACTTTGCGTGTTCTGCTGCCACAGGGAGGAGGAGGAGCAGGTCTAACCTTCAAGGTATCATTGTCACTGAAAAGCTCTTAAGGGAGCAAACAGTTTCCACCAATTTTCAAGAGAGATGTTGAGATTCAAAGAAATTGATTCCTAAAACCCCCAGCAGGACAGGGGCTGGGAGCTGACCTGAGCCTAGCACCTCTAGAATGCCTCCAACAGTGTCCTCAGGCTCTTGGGGTGGTTGGGTCCCTCCAGCACATCCCACATAGGCCCATGGAGTGTGGGATGGCTGCAAGGTGATCACGGGAGCTGGAAGAGCCCTGTGATCCTCATGCCCTGACTGGTGTCCTCCTGCAGGATTGGAGAAACCTGCCTACCCATGTTTGGGTACAAACACGTCTTGTCGCTCACGGATGAGGTGACCCGTTTCAACGAGGAGGTGCAGAAGCAGAGCGTCTCACGGAACCGTGATGCACCTGAGGGTGGCTTCGATGCCATCCTCCAGGCCACCGTCTGTGATGTAAGAGGCAAGAAGTCCTGTCTGGGGCTGGGACACCATCACTGGGCTGGGCCTGTTGGGTTGGCAGAGATCACCTAACCCCACCAGGACAGGACTATAAGCCCTGTGGAGTTGCAGGAGGGCTCAGATCTGGAGAGCATAAACACTAAACAAGGACATTTCTAGGCCAATAACCAAGGCAAGGAAAGAGCAGGACCCTTGCATGGTCCTGGGAGGAGAGAGGAGCGGAGCAGGTGCTTGGGGAGAGATGATGATCCCATGTCCTGAAGGAACCAGCCCAGAAGGGAAATCTCCTGTGTTTACACCTTGATTTAGCTGGACATGGGAAGCGCTGCATCTCTAAGTCATTAGCCACCTCGATTAACACTCGAGCAAATTAAAACCTATCTTTGCCCTTGCAAGCAGCCCGTGCCCACCTGCCAGGCTCCATGGCCCACACTTCCTCCAAGCCCTTCCCTCAGAAAGTGATTGCCCTCAGCTCCCACTGCAGTGGCAGGTTGGTCCCAATGGCCAAGCCATGACCTGGGGTGGCTCTGGAGGCAGCAGTGGGGTAGTGGCATGTAGGGTTGCCCTTGGCACACACTGCCACACAATTGGGAGCTGCCTTTCACTGCAGGATAAAATCGGATGGAGGAATGATGCTTCTCACCTACTTGTCTTCACCACGGATGCCAAGACCCACATTGCGCTGGATGGCAGGCTGGCTGGCATCGTGACACCCAATGACGCCCAGTGCCACATTGACAAGGATAATTTCTACTCTGCCTCCACCACGCTGGTACATTCCGATCCGTGCATGGGGTTGTGGAGCCCTAAGCTCCTGTTGAGGGTCCCCACAGGATGGGAAAGATGGTCGAGCCCTGGCTGGAGAGCTTGATGAGGACCAGGGTGGTTGTGAGTACAAGTTCCTAGTGTATAGTCTCTCCTCTTCCCCAGGACTATCCCTCTCTGGGCCTGATGACTGAGAAGCTCTCACAGAAGAACATCAACTTGATCTTTGCTGTGACAGATATGGTTGTTGGCCTCTACCAGGTAACAGCAGCCATGCAAAGCCACCTTCTTGGGGAGCTGGTGGGTCCTGAGGAGCACTCTTTGCAAGCTGGCTATGGGTGGCCAGACATAGCTTAGTGGTCTCTTATCCTATCAAAGCTCCTTGGGAAGCTCCTGTGTGCCCAAATAGGTTTTGGCCCGGCTGCTGTGGCATGTTCACCTGTCACGAGCAGACCATGCTTATGATATTTCTCCAGAACTACAGTGAGCTGATCCCAGGCACAACTGTGGGCACCTTGTCCAAAGACTCCAGCAACGTCCTCCAGCTCATAGTGGACGCCTACGGGGTGAGTGTGCAGTGAGATGGCCCCACGACAACTCTGTCCCTCCCAAAACAGTCACTGCTTCATGCTGCAAACAGCTGACACAGATCTGGCAGCTTCCCCAGCCCTAAGCATCAACCCTGGACCAGCTGCAAGCATCTGCCTCCACCCACACGTGCAGGGACCCCAGGGAAGGGAGATCACAGCATTCACCGCCTGCCCCTTCCCATCTTTAAAGGGATTTCCCTGTGGGGAACGACGTAGCCGAGTCCTGAGACACAGAGCACTTGGCTCCTCTCCCATGTGCGTTGGAGCTGTGGTGGGACCTCTCCACGGGGCTGAGCCCTGTGCTGTTGTCTTCATCGCTCCTCTCTCCTCCCTTAGAAAATCCGCTCTAAGGTGGAGCTGGAGGTGCGTGACCTACCTGAAGAGCTGTCCTTGGCCTTCAATGCCACCTGCCTCAACGATGAGGTCATCCCTGGACTCAAGTCTTGCATGGGGCTCAAGATTGGGGACACGGTGAGAACCCTGTTCATGGGCTTTGTTTTTTTCACTGCCACTGCGTAGCAGCACTGCCAGCTCATCAGATGCTCTCCTCCAGCACCATCTGCTCACCTCCCAGGTGACACAACCATGTCATCTTTGCAGTGGAGAGACATGTCCAGCTGGGAGGAGAATGCTTTCTTGAATATGCTAGATGGAAGCTTTGTGGTCCTCTAGTTCAGCCGGGGCTGCTAGCGGGGTTTAGCTTTGTGACTGTGGCAGGCAGGTGCCCCGACCCAAACCATGCTGGGGTAGCTTTGGAAAGCCCGAAGAACCATGGAATGGGTTGGAAGGGACCTCAAGGTCCATCCAGTGCCACCCCCTGCCATGGGCAGGGACACCTCCCACTCGATCAGGGGGCTCCAAACCCCATCCAACCTGGCCTGGAACACCTCCAGGGATGGGGTAGCCACCACTTCTCTGGGCAACCTGGGCCAGGGCCTCCCCATCCTCATTGTGAAGAATTTCTTCCTAATGTCTGATCAAAATCTTCTTCCTTCCAATTTAAAGCCGTTCCCCCTTGCCCTGTCACTCCAGACCCTTGTAAAGAGCCCCTCCCCAGCTTTCCTGGAGCCCCTTTCAGTACTGGAGGCTGCTCTAAGGTCTCCCTGGAGCCTTCTCTTCTCCAGGCTGAACAACCCCAACTCTCTCAGCCTGGCCTCATAGCAGAGGGGCTCCAGCCCTCAGATCATCTTCATGGCCTTTTCTGGACCCGTTCCCATTTTCAGGCTCCTTAAGCTTCAGCACGGACTCGAGCAGGTATCCCAATACCCTGCTGGTGGTACTGACACCTGGATGCACTCCTCTGTCCTCCAGGTGAGCTTCAGCATTGAGGCCAAGGTGCGGGGGTGCCCGCGGGAGCAGCAGAAGTCCTTCACCATCAAACCAGTGGGCTTCAAGGACAACCTGACAGTGGTGGTGAACTTCACCTGTGACTGCTCCTGCGAGAGCCAAGCTGAGGCCAACAGCTCATCGTGCAGCCGAGGCAACGGCACGTTGGAGTGCGGCGTGTGCCGCTGCAACCCCGGGCGCCTGGGCTCGCACTGCGAGTGCTCGGAGGAGGAGTACAACCCCTCGCAACAGGACAACTGCAGCCCCCGGCCAGGTCAGCCCCTCTGCAGTCAGCGCGGCGAGTGCATCTGTGGGCAGTGCGTGTGCCACAGCAGTGACTTCGGGAAGGTGACGGGCAAGTACTGCGAGTGCGACGACTTCTCCTGCGTCCGCTTCAAGGGCCAGATGTGCTCAGGTGGGTGCTGGGCTTGGAGAGGACGCAGCTCAGGGGGTTTGTGCTGAGCTCTTCTCTCTGGTGACCAAGGACAGGACCCGAGGGAACAAGAGGAAGATGCCAGGGGAGGGTTAGGTTGGACACGAGGAAAGGTTCTTCCCCCAGAGGGTGGTGGAGCACTGGAACAGCTCCCAGGGAAGCAGTCACAGCCTGACAATATTCCAGAAGCCTTTGGCCAACACCCTCAGCCCCACGGTGTGAACGTTGGGGTGTCCTGTGCAGGGATGGGAGTTGGACTCGATGATTCTTGTGGGTCCCTTCCAACTCACGTCATTCTGTGTGACACCAACTATCTATGGGCTTGTCCCATGCATTGTCCCCACCTCAGGCTTTCTCAGCTCTGTCTCTCCTGGTCCATCCTTGGATCTGAAGCAATGTCTGGAGAATGACATCTGGTATCCTGTCCTGTGCCAAAGAGCTGCAGCAGGGTGATGTGCCAAAGGGTTAAAAAGTAGACTTCAGTCCTTGCTTAGGCTCAGGAGTCCCATCAGAGGGGCTGGTGGGCATCCAGGGAAGCAGCTCTGGGGTGCACAGGGCAGGGACCTTTCTTGAATCGCAGCCCTTGGCATATCAGAGGTATTGCTCTGCAGAAGGAAATCCTGGTGTGGAGGGAGAGGGATGGGAAGGGGCAATTTTTATCCTACTTTTATCTTCCTGGAAGACTCCCTGTTGGCAAATGCACTGGGGAAGCAAATCATCCCCCTCACCAGCCTCACAGCGTTTCCTCTCCTGAATACTCATCTCTTCCATGTGCTGCCAGACTCACCCACTCCAGCTCTTTCTGCTGTTCCTCTCAGTCCTGGGAAGAGTGGACCCAGTCTTTGGGTTCTCCTCCCACAAGAGCAACTGGGGCAGGAGCCTCTCTCTGCAAAACACCCATCCCAACAGTGATTTCACATATCCTGATGTGCCAGGGCCTCTTTCCCATCAGGAACCTCCTTCTTTGGTTTCTCCCAACCACCATCTCCAGTAAGCACTGGAGGTCTGAGTGAACCCCAGCGGTCTACCCCATCTCCAGTGTTTTCAGGGGATGCAAGAAGGGTAGCAGTGCCTCAAACCTGAGGATGAAGTTGTGGCACAATCTCCCCACGAGCAGAGCATCCCAGAACTGATTCAAGGGGAAAAGAAGAGAGGAGGAGCCACCTGCTTTCCTGTTCCCAGCCTTCTTCTCTGACCTCAGGCACACAGTGCCAAAAAAGCCACCAGGTTCCCACTGCAAGCCCCCAAATCCCCAGGAAAACAGCAGTGACCAAAGCCATTCCAACTCTCCTTGAGCCCAGGGTGGGTGAGATAAAACCTGCTGGCCAGATGACACTTGGTTCCTGCTCCTCGAAGTCCCCAAATCAAATTTTTGGGACCTCAGCTGCTCCTTAGCCCAACTTCATGGCTCATGGCTGCCTCTGTACTGCTTGGAATTGATCCTTTATCCTCTCAGCCCAGCTTCACGGCTCACAGTTGCCTCTGTGCTGCTGAGATTGATCCTTTGTCTTAACAGTTTGCTGATAACGGAGATGAAATGTTGGGATTTTCCCAAAGCCTGAACAGTCAGTGCCCTCAGTGCCCCCGGGGAGCCGGGCGCCGCTCCCTGCTCCCACTGCCTGTTTGCACAAGGGCTGGTGGGTTGGGTGAAGGGCGATGAGGAAGCACTTGCCCCCAGCATGGGTGAGCTGTTAATTAACTCAATCTGTCTGACCCCGTTGGCATCGATCCTGTCCCATTGAGCCACTTCTCGCCAGCCTCCCCCTCTGTCTCCGTGCCTTGTCAGTGTTTTCCTGTGACTCAGCCCAGTTCCTCACTAACAGGGTTACACATTTATTTCTCATATTGGTGCCTCCAAGGCCATGGTGGGGATGATGCCCGGCCGATCCCTCACCGGGAGCAGTGTTCCTGAAGTGCCCCAGTGCGCCTGGGGCTTGGGATGGGTCAGCGCGTGCCGGCTCCACGGCATTTCCACCGCTTACCATGTCTTGTCTTTTGAGCTGAAATCAAACCACAATGCAAATAGCTCCAGGCTTTGGCAGGATTTGAGCACGTCTGTCTGTCTGTCTGATTAAACCAGTTTCGGCGAGCGTGCAGAGTTAGTCGGGCTTTTCCCAGCAGTCAAATTCCCCTGCCTGGTCCAGGGCTGGGAAACGAGTAGGATTTGGGGGGATTTGACCAGATGTCCTGACTCAATCTGAAATGAAAAGCCAAAGCTTGACTAGCTCAGGGATGGGTTTGACTGAGCATCTCCAGCTGCTGCCATCAGCGTGCCAGGGCTGGGGCAGCTCAGCCTGAAAACTGGCAGTTTTCTCTTGTTTGGGTGGAATAAGGGGAGCGTTGGGGACACGGCAAAGGCTGAGGTTTGATGGGAGCTGCTGAGGTTTGATGGGAGCTGCTGTATGCCACCCCAAGGACAGGAGAAAAGGGCTGTTATGGGTGCTGGTCTGCCTTGCTGTGTCCATGGAAGTGGAGCTGCTGCTCTGGGTACTTGGGCATCCTATACGGGTGATTGCTAACGGGTTCTATGGGCACACTTGAGGGTCTTTATGCACTCTGGATTGTCCCCAGGCCACGGGCAGTGCAGCTGTGGGGACTGTCTGTGTGACCCGGACTGGACCGGTGACTACTGCAACTGCACCACCCGCACCGACACGTGCATGTCCAGCAATGGGCTGGTGTGCAGCGGCCATGGCTCCTGCATCTGCGGCAAGTGCGACTGCACCCAGCCTGGCTCCTACGGTGACACCTGCGAGAAGTGTCCCACGTGCCCAGATGCCTGCACCATCAAAAAGTAAGAGAGGGCAGAGAGATGGGGTGGGCTGTACCCCATCTGGGAGCTGGCAGTGGTGCCAGTAGGAGCTCTCACTTGCCCCAGCCCACTTGGGTTGGGATTGCAGTGATTTCTGCAGACTAAACTGAAAAGTATGACGGTTTCCCAAGGGACAGCAAGGAGGAGCTCATGGTATCTCCTTCCTGTTTCTCAGGGAGTGCGTGGAGTGCAAGAAGTTTGAACGAGGAGTGCTGATGGAGCAGCAGTCCTGCAGCCGCATGTGCCGCGATGAAATTGAGACAGTGCAGGAACTGGGTAAGAGAGAGGACCCAAACCCCTGCCCTCAAGCGTGGAAACCCGGGGGCTGCATGCACCAGCTTCTTTCCCTCCGTGTGTGCATCCCCCTGGCACGGGGGACTCTGAGCCGATTGCTCTGGCAGGTGACAGGGGCAAGGACGCTGTGAATTGCACCTACAAGGACGAGGACGACTGCGTGGTGAGGTTCCAGTACTACGAGGACTCCAGCGGCAAGTCCATCCTCTACGTTATCGAGGAGCCAGGTAAGAGCCGGCTGCTGCAGCTGGGCTGGGTGGGTGAAGAGCGTGCTGTGCTGGGGTTCTGTGCTGAATGAGGGGATCCTGTGTCCCTTTTGTAACTCCCACCACCACCAGGCTCATGAGGAACCATGGTCAGGGGCCAAGAGGGCTTAAAGAGCCGCTTTGTTTCCTGCTCCGCACTACCAGGGCGGTAATTTCCTGCCTGTCTCACATTTCCCCACCGTGTTGCTCAGTTATTTATCCCCCCTCATTGAGGCCAAGCATGGGGGCTCAACCTGCCCACTTCCCTGATCCTGTTTCTGACTCCATGAGTGTGATTTTTCTTGAGGAGCAAATACGAGCTGGCTCCAGTCAGCCAAGCAGGAGCAGCGCTGCCAGATCCAAGCAGGATCTGGCAGCCCCCAGCCATGCAGAGCAGCCCTGGGAACTCCAGCAACCTCAAGGTCTGATTTCTAGCCAAGCTGGGAGCTGCGTGGCCACTGGCCTGGGGATGCTGAGCCCTCCCAACCCTGTTCTCCCCCCTCCTCCAGACTGCCCGAAGGGGCCAGACATCCTGGTTGTCCTGCTCTCGGTAATGGGCGCCATCCTGCTCATCGGCCTCGCTGCCCTACTCATCTGGAAGCTCCTCATCACCATCCATGACCGCCGAGAGTTTGCCCGCTTCGAGGAGGAGAAGGCCAGGGCCAAGTGGGACACGGTGAGGGCCAGCGAGTCGGGTGTGCTGGGCAGGAGTCCTGGAATCCCACAGCCCCGGGGTGGAGTGGATCCAGATCCCAGTGCTCCCAGTGTGAGAGCCTGGTTGCTGTCTGTGATCCCAGGGCATGGTTCTTTGGGGGCCAGCTTGCCCCATCCTTCTCTGAAGCACGGCACAACATCACAGGCAGGAGTCAGGGTGACACTGCCAGCCTGGACACCCCTTCTTCAAGCCCCTGCTCTCCCAGGGGCTGTGCCCAGGCAATAGCAGATGTCCCAGATGCTTCTCCCACCTCCAGTACATCCCAAGCACTTGTCACCAGCATGACGCTCTTACTCACTGCCCACACCAGTGTTTCCATCCCATGAGCAAGGTGGAAGGTCCCTCCTGCCACGGGATGCTGGAAGAGCTGAGGCACTCGGAGCACAAGGGAAGGGAGTAGGGTGGCAGAAATGCCTGTTCTCCACATCTCCTCCACCTCCCCAGAGGGAAGGGATGACGTGGCTCTTTCAGGAGACCTCTCTGCTCCTGAGCTCCTGCTGCCTTTCCTCTCCTCCACAACAGCTTTTCCCTGTTCTTCCCCGTGAAATGTTATGGGGAGCCACTAAAATGCACACCCAAAGTCTTGAGTGGAGTCACGGATCCACCACTCAATGCTGAAATGGTGTCTTGGTTTCCCCAGCTGTAAAGTACAACAAATGCTGATGCCCAGCACATAGTGATGATGCTTTTTTTCCTCCCTCCTCTTCTTCCAGGCCAACAACCCTTTATATAAAGAGGCTACATCTACCTTCACCAACATCACGTACCGTGGGAACATGTAAGGATGCCACACGTAGCGCTGGCCACGGGATCAGCTGAGGATCTGGAGCTCAGTTTACAGAAGAGCTTGTGTGTGCCTGCGTGTGTGAGTGTGTCTGTGTGTAATTTAACAACCCCTCAACTGCCTCCGAGGCCCTGCTGTCCGTCACCCCACTGTAACTGCAGGGATGTGCTTTCCACGGCAAACCTCTCGTCCTTACCTCGGCGGGTCGCCTCGCAGGAGCTGGCGGCCCCTCCATACACTGAACATGGAGAAATGGGACTTTCTCTGCCTGGCAAGTATGTGAACTGTTCGGTGCTCATCGGGCCAAGTGCATTTTTGGGAGCAGTTGCTCAAAATGAAGGCTGAGCTGTGCTGACCTCCATGGCCCGTGCTGGTGAAGCTCTGCCCACGTGGAGGATCCCCTCGTGTACTGGACAGATGCGGTTCCCTGGGTACAGGAGCCATCTCCACAGAGGACAGGGCAGCTCCACTCGCTGCCAGCAGGCAGGAGCCATCACATGGCTTTGTGGGTCGAGGACATCACTCAAGCAACCTGACAGCCCCCTTGCTTCTTGCAGCCACACATTTCTGGTGCTGCTGTGGCCCAGGATGGTGAAAAGCAAACACCCTGGCACCACAGTGCCCTTCCTCGTTCCCTCCACATGCACTTAGTTTGCACCACTGGCCAACTCTATGTAGCATCAGCTGTGCTGGTCCCAGCTGCAGCCTGGCTCAGCCCCTGGGGTGGTGCTGAGCTCCTCGTGTCCCCTTCCACTGTCACTACACCACAAAGCACGTGGATGTGCAAGCAGCAGCCTGGGAGGGGCTGTGACGCCCATTACCCCTTGAACCTGGCTGCCTCTCTCTCCCTTTTCTGTATTTTCTAGGCTGTGTTACTGCTCCAAGCTTGGTTTTCTGCGTAGCTCAGGGTTCCAGAAAAGCAGGCAGGGTTCAGGCCACATCCTGCTGCCTGGGGCTGTGCATCACCTGTGGTTTGTCCTCCGTGGGAAAACCAAAAGTGCTGGTAGCAGAGTGGCTGTAACAGTGTTGCTGCCCAGTCCCTTCCCCAGCCAGAGCCTCCTGTCTCTGTTCTCTTGGATTGCACCAACGATCAACAGAGCCCTTGTGCCTGGCGTGGGGCTGGCCCTGGCAGCGTGGTGGCTGTGTGTCCCCTGTCCCCAGTGGCGTGGGAGCAGGGGCTGGCTGCAGGCAGCAGGTGCTGATGCTGGGGTGGGAGCTGGGGCTGAGCCCTGGAATGAGGGTTTGGATGAGCAGCACCAGAGCGGTAGCGATGCACGCTATGAAAATGAAAATAAACAAACCTCAAATTACTGCCAGTGTTGGTGACGACGTCAGCGGGCTGTGCCCAGGCTTCCTGCCCCATGGGCAGCCCCTGGCATGACTCGGGGAGATGGGATGGGTTGAACTGGACTTTAAGGTCCATTCCAACTCAAACCATTCTATGAGTCTATGAAGGATGGAGAAGCCAGTGCAGCAGGGCTGTGGGTCTCCCATGGGGGTCTCTGCTCTGTTACTGATGCCCTCTGGGCGGTGGGTACCTCATGTGGAAGCACAGGGCAGGTCAGACTGTGGTACTGCTGGCAGCCACCTCGCTTCATTGCAAGTAGGGTGAATGTCAGCATCCCCCCATCCTGCCCCATAGGTCCTTGTGAGCCCACCAGCGCGCTGGAGAAGCCCGTGGCAGAGGAGAGCTGGGCTGGCACCTCTGCAGGACCTTCCCAGGGCCAGCTGGGGCCTTGGCTGGGGGTGAAGATGCTAAACCCAGGAGCAGGGTCCTACCTGTGCTCCCAGCACCCGGCCCAAGCATGCACTCAGCATCGCATCCCACACGGCTGCAGGGACACCCAGTGGCCACCCTTTACAGCAGCATTTTGGGACCACAGAAGGTGCTGGAAAAACTGTTTGTCCGGCTCTTCAGTACCCCCACACCGAGCCATGGGTGTCCCCAGCCCATACAGCAGATTCAGGCACCGGGGGCAGCACCCAGTGCCCCCAGCTGCACCGGGCAGGGGCTCCAAGTGGAGGTTTCCAGCACCCAAACAGGCTCTGGGGTTGGGCTGGGCTCAGCTGGAGCTCGGCTGAGGAGGGAGTTTGGGGCACGAGGCTTTCAGCTGAGACCTCTGCACTTGCCATGAAGCACCGCTGGGTTTGGGCACCTGCACCGTGATGCTGCAGAGCTGGTGGTGCCACACCCATGGGATCATCCAGCCAAGGGGGCAGATCCTGCTCAGGCTACGGGCATGACACAGGGCCCAGCGAGCAGCAGCTGAAGGGATAGAGTCACAGTTGTCCCCAGGCCCTGGATGTTGTCCCCATACATGTACCATCCTTTGCCTTAAAGACCTCTTTGGACTCCATGGGACCCCATCTCAGCTCGATGCTTGCTGGCGGCAGGGAGCTGCATCCAGGAATGCCACGAGGCACTGAAGTCACCTCCTGCCCCACCACAGACACAGAGTCCCCACGTTGCATCCTTCTCAGAGGTGGCCCCACTGGCTGTGAGACTTTCGCATGTCTGCCGGGCACCATGGGTGCCTCTGTTTGCAGCCAGGGCCAGGACGAGGAGGTGATGGAGTCCTGCAAGCTGCTGAAACCCTGTGGCCCTGCAGCCACCAAGACCCAGCAGCAGCCACCACAATGTGGCTGGCCCAGTAGAGTCAGGACACCTCTCCCTGCTCCGGAGCCCCACTGGCCCCGGGAGGGTGTCCTTGTTCAGCAGGATCTCCACATCCAGCAGAAGCACCACGTCCAGCAAGAAGTCTATATCCGAGTAAGCAAGGGATTGCCTCCTCAGATGGTGGGAGCCCATATTTGCCTGTGTTTAGGTCTTCTGTTCCCTGCAGAAGAGCTGCAGGACAGGAAGGAGAGCGTGGTGCCAACATCGTAAGGGGGCTTCCCCATGACGCGTGGTACTGACAGCTGAGACATATCCACCGAGGCAGGCAGTGTGCAGGAAGGATGTGACACAAGCATAAAAAGCAACACAGGCGAGGGTGTGCAGCACTGGCCCACACACACAGGCACTGGAGTTCTTTTGGGAGCACTCCCGCACTCCAAAACTATCTGGCCACCACCCACACACGCAACCCTCGTCCCCAGGGACGCAGCTGGATCACGCATGGGGCTGCACATCCATACATTCTCCTGGGAAGCACAGGCAAAAATTTGCCCTGGAGATGGATTTGGCTGCTGCTGAGCACCCTGGTCTGGCCTGGCGTGGGGAGACTCCTGCAGAGGAGCTGGGGACTCGCCAGAGGTGGAAGATCCAACCCTCTCAGACCCTCCCAGATGGGGTCTGTGGGGTCCCTCCCATTCCCATCCCTGAGCTCAGCCTGTGGTCAGAAAGTGTTTGATGGCGTGGGCCCTCCTGGCCCCAGACCCCCTCATCCTTTGAGATGTTACAGAAGGAACAGCAGCCACAGGGCAGGAAGAAAAGCCAGGATCCTGCCTGCCAGCGACAGGCAGGATCAGCCGCAGTGGAAAGCCTTGCAGGCCAGCAGTGCCATGGAGAGCTGTCCCTGCCATTGCAGCATGGAGCCTCTAGATTTCCCCCAGGCAACTCGAATGTAAGCGATATCACACACCTGGCTTCGCTGGCCACCAATCATACAAGTACAGGAATAGTAGCCAGGCCAATCCACCGCTTGCACGCGCCAAACACGCACCCACCTTACACACAAAAGCTAAGACGTGCCAGACCCTGCACTCCTCGCCATGGGTTAAAGCTTGGCAATACCATAAACAACTCCCAGTTGCTGTGAACCTCCACTTGCTCGGAGCAGACTGCAAGGTAAATAAACGTCCTATTTTCTGACCTTGTATTCTGTTGTTCCTGCGCATTCTACCCCTCCTGGGGGTGCAAAGCCCACCCTTCCCTTACACAACCCACAACAGACACAGCTCGAGCAGCAACACTTCAGGCTGGGGTGCTTTTAATGCTACTTTCACCTCTGAAAGCACTGAAGTCTTGGAGACCCATTAATACTTTTGTAAAGTGATGCCTGGGAATAAACCCAAGCTTGAGGCGAGTGCTTCCTGATGCAGCCAGGAGATGCTTTACGGTGCGCTCTGGCCCATGCTGCCCCCAGAAATGTGCAGTTTTCAGGGCTCTAGGAAACTTTCTGCAATGAAATACGTCTCCCCATGGATTCTAGGGAAGCAGTTTGAGTCATCCCATCCCTGCACTCCCTGATCCAGAGCCCCTCCCCAGCTTTCCTGGAGCCCCTTTCAGTACTGGAGGCTGCTCTGAGGTCCCCCCAGAGCCTACTCTTCTCCAGCTGAACAACCCCAACTCTCTCAGTCTCCTCACAGCAGAGCTGCTCCAGCCCTCGGCTCATCCCCGTGACCTCCCCTGGTCCCGCTCCAGCAGCCCTAAACTGGGATTAAAGCCCGGGCAATGCCCCCTCCGCCGCCATTCCCCTGAGGTAGCGCCCCGCCCACGTGACCGCCGCTCCCGCCCGCCCTTTCCTCTTTCGGGTCGGCGCGCGGGCCCGCGCTTCCGCTTCCGGTGATGCTCGGCCCGTCATGGCGGCGCGCAGGGAAGCGCTGGAGCGGTGGCCGTTCGGGAGACGCTTCCTCACCGATCCCGCCCGCCTCTTCCAGCACAACGCCTGGTGAGGGCGGCCTCCTCCTCTCCTCCTCCGAGCCCCCGCGGTACCCGCTCCACATCTCTGGTCCTTTGCGGTCCCCGGGAGTGCCGCTGCCCCAGGGGTCCCGTTGCCCCCCGGTGCCGTTGCCTTGCTGTGCCCCGCTGTCCCTGGTGATGCCACTGTCCCCGGGGGTGTCCCGCTGTCCCTGGTGATGCCACTGTCCCTGGGGGTGCTCTGCTGTCCCAGGGGTGCCACTGCCCTGCAGTTCCCCGCTGTCCCCGGGTCCTGCTGTGCCAGGGTTGCCGCTGTCCCCAGGGCTCAACTGCCCTGTGGTTCCGCTGCCCCGGGGATGTCGCTGTCCCCAGGGCTCTGCTGCCCCTGTCCCCCGGGGGCTCCACTGCCTTGGAGCACTCCTGCCTACCTTGTCTACCCAGCTTTTAAATACATCCAGAGTAACGCTCCATGGTCTTCTGCCTACT
The DNA here is from genome assembly GCA_033558235.1 of Neomorphus geoffroyi. Lineage (NCBI taxonomy): Eukaryota > Metazoa > Chordata > Aves > Cuculiformes > Neomorphidae > Neomorphus > Neomorphus geoffroyi. The sequence goes on from JAUMJM010000037.1 coordinate 3,375,568, forward strand.
CTTCCGTCTTTCCTCCCTCCTCCCAGAAGGCGCCGGCAGCTGAATGGTCCTGGCACAGCCAGGCCCTCTGCCAGCGTCGCAGCCTGCTGGTGCTGCGGCGGATCGGTGGGCGCCAGATCAGCCAGCAGACAGGCAGAAACTGCTTCCACAGAACCTTCTGCACAGACTCCTGGGGCTGGAATGCCCACCAGGAGGTGGTGACCTCCACAGGCTGGACCACCACGGACAGAATGCACCTTAAAGCCCTGGGTGTGGGGCTTGGAGGAGGCTCCTCCTCGCCACGTTGGCCTCCTCATAGTGCCCCTTCTTGGGAGCCCGGCTGCAGGCATTTTTGGTGCCCCCTCTCCCAGCACGTTGGCCCGGGGAGGGGCTTGGTGGGGAGATGGCACACTCAGCTTGGAGGACTCTGCCCTTTTCAAGCACTGCTCTGGGGGTCCTGAGCCCTCCTGTGCTCCTCCCCAAGCAAGAAGTAGTCACTAGTGTAAAAGTGGAATATTCTGGTTTGAGCTAAAGTAGAATCGGTTTTCTCTCTTCAGCTCAGTCTCAGTATTTTTGATAGTTGCAGACAGTTTTTCCAGGCACTGTTCTCTTGAGCAATGATAACACCTCGTGTATGTACGCTATGTGCTGAGCAGGGGTGTCGTCTCTAATCATTTCCATTCACTTACAGTGTCTCTGTCTAAAGACTGTAAGGTCAGACAGAGAACTGGTACCAATTATTGGAGGTTTGGCTGTTGTGTAGTTTGGAATAATATTAAAATTAATCCTTGGAAAGTAATAGAGTATGCGTAAGATTTCTGAGAAATGCACGTAGATGGGAAATAGATTCTGTCCCCAGCTCTCATCTCGTTCCGCGTGATGGATGGATTTATCCCTGATGCGTCCAGCGCTGTAATAAAGGATGCTGCTTTCTAAAACTCCAGAAAGAGCGGCGTTAGGGAGTTTATTTACCAGTATTTTTTATGTCACTCCTGAAGCAGTCAGCAGGGCTTCCTCGGGCTCCGTGTTTCAGGAGAACGTGCTGTTTCACTTTGTAGTGACTGCTTTGGTGCTGTAGATCATAAAGTGAAATTACCCGCTCGCAGGAATCTGTAACCCTTCTCCATCTGTAGACTTTAGTGACTAATGTATAAACCCAAAAAAGGTCATTTCACCCATCGGCTACCACGCGACGCTGTAACAGGGAGATGGTCCTGGGTGGTAGCTTGGAACAGGAGGCCTTTGCTTGGCAAAAGCTGTTGTTTTAAGATATGTTAAGCAACCAAAATCTCTGCTTTGCTGGGAACTGCAGGGATGTTGCCTTTTTTGAGGTAAATATGACCACTTTTGGTGTCTGCCTGCTGTACCCTGTTAGGAAATGGGAGTGTTTAATTTGGAATAAATGTGTGCATGTTTCAGCTTGTCATTCATTTGAGGACTGTACGACATCAAAGGTGGTTACAAAAGCGTATCCTCACTAGTGGTGCCCTGCAGAAACTCCTAGTAATCTAGTTTTCTGCAGACTTGACATTTGTCAAGTCTTTGTTTTGTGAGTTAATAGTATCAAGACTAATTCCTCCTGAGGCCAGAATAGTGGTGCTCGAGCCTTGTAGTCTGCTTTTCATTCACTTCTTTTAATGAGGAAAGGTCAAGTGAATCCCTTTAATAACTACGCAACTGCATATGCACATTTAAGTTATTAATAGGTTCTTAATGCTTTAAAGCTTCCAGCATATATTTGTCATAATTGGACTTAACACTAATATAACACTTTACCTTCCAAAGAACACTACTGCCTTTCTTGTTTTAACTTGAGAAGGTGTCTTAGTTTAGATGAAAACTAAGATATGTTATCAGATATTAAAGATCTTTAATCAGGGAAAAAAAAATTGTATAGGAAAGATAACAGTTCCTAGCTACAAATATATGTGTATACAGAACAGGATCAACACTAATCACAACTAAAATCTAAAAGTCTTAAGAAAAATAGATTGAGTCCTGTACCCAGAATCTCGCAATGCAGCTCTCTTCAAGAGAGTTGTGGAAGATTCAGATGACCCGTGATCTTCCCTTCAGAGATTGGAAAACGTATGCACTCAGGGACTGCTGCTGCCGTTGCCACCACTGCCGTCCGAGAGGAAAACGGGTGTCCGGTCACGACCTCTGTCCCGGCTTCCCCGGAAACATCCTCCCCCCATCCCGCCTCGCATCTGCTGAAATTCCCTTTATTGGCAAAAGGAAGAAAAATTCCTCGGAAAAATCCCAAACCACAACTTTATCCACCCTGAATTTTTCTTCCATGCCAACAATCGGACTTAAATTTATACGTACATATTTTCAACTATATACATATACAGATAGGCACATAGAATATGAACAACTCATCCAAAAATAAGGTCCCCTTGAGGTATACATCGTGTTTTTCCATCTTCCTGCATCACCCACCAAGTACAACCAGATCCTTGAGCAAAGATAATCCCACGAATGGGCTTGCCTTTGCTCGAGACAGGTTTAACCCAAACAGTTTTCCCTAACATACCTTTCAGGTGGATCACAGGGACCTTATCTCCATCTACAGTGTGTAGGAATTCTGACTGGGCAGGGCCGGCTCAATTGACTGAACCTCTAGTGTTGACCAACCATGTAGCCTTTGCTAAATGTTGGTCCCAATGTTTGAAAGTCCCCCCACCCAATGCCTTCAAAGTGGTTTTCAACAGTCCGTTACACCGTTCAACCTTCCCGGCAGCTGGTGCGTGGTAGGGGATACGGTACACCCACTCGATGCTGTGCTCCTTTGCCCAGGTGGTAACTAAACTGTTCTTGAAATGAGTTCCATTATCTGACTCAATCCGTTCTGGAGTGCCAGGTCGCCACAAGACTTGCTTTTCCAGACCTAGGATGGTGTTCCGAGCAGTGGCGTGAGGAACTGGGTATGTCTCCAGCCATCCGGTAGTTGCTTCCACCATGGTGAGCACATAGCGCTTACCTTGGCGGGTCTGCGGCAGGATGATATAATCAACCTGCCAGGCCTCTCCATATTTATACTTATCCCAGCGTCCACCATACCAAAAGAGGTTTCACCCTCTTAGCCTGTTTACTGGCAGCACATGTCTCACAATCATGGATAACCTGGGAGATAATGTCCATGGTTAAATCCAGCCCTCGGTCTCGTGCCCATCTATAAGTGGCATCTCTGCCCTGATGGCCTGAGGCATCATGGGCCCATCGAGCCAGGAACAACTCTCCTTTATGTTGCCAATCCAGATGTATCGGTGACACCTTGACTTGTGCAGCTCGGCCTGCCTGTTCGTTGTTGCGATTTTCCTTGTTGGCTCGATCCTTGGGCACGTGTGCATCCACATGGCGGACTCTCACAATCAGCTTCTCCGCACGGGTGGCAATATCTTGCCATATGTCTGCAGCCCAGATGGGTTTCCCTCTGCGTTCCCAGTTGGCTTTCTTCCATCGGTCTAACCATCCCCACAATGCATTGGCCACCATCCAAGAGTCAGTGCAGAGGTAAAGCCGTGGCCACTTCTCTCGTTCAGCAATGTCCAGAGCCAATTGGACAGCTTTGAGCTCTGCAAATTAACTTGATCCACCTTTTCCCTCAATAGCTTCTGCAACTCGTCGTGTGGGGCTCCACACGGCTGCTTTCCATCTTCGATTTGTCCCCACAATGCGGCAGGAACCATCCGTGAAAAGGGCGTAGCGTACTTCTTTTGGGAACTGATTGTATGGTGGCGCTTCCTCTGCACGTGTTACCTGTTCTTCTTCCTCTTCATCTGCTAAACCAAAGTTCTCACCTTCAGGCCAGTTCGTGATGGTTTCCAGGATCCCAGGGCAATTTGGTTTCCCAATACGGGCGCGTTGTGTGATCAGAGCAGCCCATTTGCTCCAGGTAGCATCAGTAGCATGATGTGTGGGGGCAGCCCGTCCACTGAACATCCACCTTAGCACTGGTAATCAGGGTGCCAGGAGGAGCTGAGTTTCTGCTCCAATTACCTCTGAGGCAGCTTGAACCCCTTCATAAGCAGCTAAGATGTCTTTCTCTGTTGGGGTATATTTGGCTTCAGATCCCCTGTAGCCTCGACTCCAGAATCCAAGCGGTCGGCCTCGAGACTCGCCAGGCATTTTCTGCCAAAGACTCCATGAAAGACCGTTATTCCCGGCTGAAGAGTAGAGCACGTTCTTCACGTCTGGTCCTGTCCTGACCGGTCCAAGGGCTACAGCACGAGCAATCTCCCTCTTTATCTGCTCAGAAGCTTGCTGTTGTTCAGGGCCCCAGTGGAAATCATTCTTCTTGTGGGTTACCAAGTAGAGAGGGCTTACGATCTGACTGTATTCCGGGATATGCATCCTCCAGAAACCTATGGCACCCAAGAATGCTTGTGTTTCCTTCTTGCTGGTTGGTGGGGACATTGCCGTGATCTTGTTGATAACTTCTGTTGGAATCTGGCGACGTCCGTCTTGCCACTTCACCCCCAGAAACTGGATTTCTCGGGCAGGTCCCTTAACTTTACTCTGCTTAATAGCAAAACCAGCTTCCAAGAGAATCTGGATAATTGTCTTTCCTTTCTCAAAAACCTCCTCTGCTGTGTCCCCCCACACAATGATGTCGTCGATGTACTGCAAATGTTCTGGAGCCTCACCCTTGTCTAGGACTTCTTGAATTAGTCCATGACAGATGGTGGGACTACGTTTCCACCCTTGGGGCAATCGGTTCCAGGTGTATTGCACACCCCTCCAGGTGAAGGCGAACTGTGGCCTGCACTCTGCAGCTAGAGGAATGGAGAAGAACGCATTAGCAATGTCAATCGTGGCGTACCACTTTGCTGCCTTGCATTCCAGTTCATACTGGAGTTCCAACATGTCTGGCACAGAGGCGCTCAGAGGTGGAGTAACCTCATTCAAGCCACGATAGTCCACATATGGACTCGAAACTCACAACAGACATCATGATGCCAGAAGTGTTATCCTTCTTTGCTGTCAGCCCCACGTTGGGCGCCAAATATCTGTCTTAGTTTAGATGAAAACTAAGATCTGTTATCAGATATTAAAGATCTTTAATCAGAAAAAAATATTGTATAGAAGAGATAGGAGTTCTTAGCTACAAATATATGTTTATACAGAACAGGATCAACACTAATCACAACTAAAACCTAAAAGTCTTAAGAAAAATAGATTGAGTCCTGTACCCAGAATCTCGTGATGCAGGTCTCTTTAAGAGCTGGTGAGCAGTCGCTGCCCTGCACGGGGAAGCGTGGCCCCCCCGCAGCCAGGGAAGGGCGAGGGAGGGAGATGGAAACTTCGTGCGAGTTCTGCCGGAGTTGTGGAAGATTCAGCTGACCCGTGATCTTCCCTTCAGAGATTGGAAAACGTATGCACTCAGGAACTGCTGCTGCCGTTGTCGCCACTGCCGTCCGAGAGGAAAATGGATGTCCGGTCACGACCTCTGTCCCGGTTTCCCCGGAAACGTCCTCCCCCCATCCCCCCTCGCATCTGCTGAAATTCCCATTATTGTCAAAAGGAAGAAAAATTCCTCGGAAAAATCCCAAACCACAACACCCCACTTTACCTGACTGGAAGTACGGGAGTGCTGCTTCGCCGAGTGGTGAAGTCTACATTAATAACGACAGGAGAGCACCGCTGGCGCGATCCACCGTGACACGGACCTGTGAGGAGTGTCTGCCTATTAGTGGTGTTCAAACATCTCGTTAGTCCCACACTTTACATTCATATTAGGAACAGGATTAGATCCTCAGGAGCATCTGTGTTATCAGACTTCTGCTCAGGACTGTCAAACTGGAGATATGATTTATACCTGAATAGAAGGTTGCCCCAGCTGAAAATAAATCTGAGCCATAAACCACTTCTTTTAAGCTATATTACAACATGTTACAGGGTTGTGTTAAAAATAACCTGAACTTGCAATTCTCGATGCCTCGGTAGATCAGCCGGGATGCGCAAGGTGAGCCAATAATTGTGATGCCCCCTCCGGGGATGGGGCAACCACCACTGCTCTGGGCAACCTGGGCCAGGGCCTCCCCACCCTCACAGCAAAACATTTCTCCCTAAGATCTCTTCTCCATCTCCCGTCTTCCATTTTAAAACCATCCCCCCTCCTCCTATCCCTGCACTCCCTGATCCAGAGCCCCTCCCCAGCTTTCCTGCAGCCCCTTTCAGTACCGGGAGGCTGCTCTAAGGTCTCCCCTGAGCCTTCCCTTCTCTGGGCTGAACAACCCCAACTCTCCCAGCCTGGCCTCCTAGGGGAGGTTCTCCAGCCCTCAGATCACCTCCAATGACAGGACCCCAGGGAACGGCAGGAAGATCTCAGGCTCTGCTCCTCCTCCTCCCTGTGTGAGGAAGCTGCAGACAGTGATGAGGTCCCCCCTCGGTCTCCTCCAGACTGAACAGACCAAGTGACTTCAGCTGCTCCCCATACAACTTCCCCTCCAAACCCTTCACCAACTCCATGCCCTCCTCTGGATGCTCTCCAGTAGCTTTAGATCCTTTTTATCCTGCGGTACCCAAAACTGCCCCCAGTGCTCAACTGGGGCTGCACCAGTGCAGAGCAGAGTGGGACAATCCCCTCCGGCTGGTGATGTCATGCTGGATGCTGCCCAGGACATGGCGGCCCTCTTGGCTGCCAGGCACTGTTAGCTCATATTCAACTTGCCATCAAATCATTAAAGTTGGAAAAAAACCCTAAGACCACCAAGTCCGACCGTCATATTCCAGCTCCCCTTTGCGTTTTCCAGGTTCGACTGGCGCTGATGCAAGTAGACGACTTCCTTAACAACGTCAAATCACACGAATACGTGAAGAACAACAAGGAGTGCCAAGTTCTCATCAGAGAGACGATGGCAGAAATGTACCATCTCAACACCTGCGGAGGGGACACCTCCGCTGAGTCCAAGATTAACCCTTTAATAGATCGGCGCGGGGAAGCAGGCAGTCGACTCACAGCAAAGCAATTCTTCCTGTTACCTCATCTCAATCTCCCCTCTTCCAGCTCAAAACCATCCCCTCTCCTCCTATCCCTGCACTCCCTGATCCAAAGTCCCTCCCCAGATTTCCTGCAGCCCCTTTCAGTACCGGGAGGCTGCTCTAACGTCTCCCCTGAGCCTTCCCTTCTCCGGGCTGAACAACCCCAACTCTCCCAGCCTGGCCTCCTAGGGCAGGTTCTCCAGCCCTCAGATCACCTCCATGGCCTCCTTTGGACTCGCTCCAACTGATCCATGTCCTGTGCTGACAACTGAACACAGGACTCCAGGAGAGGCAGCACCAGTGCAGAGCACAATCCCCTCTCTCACCCTGCTGGTCCCACTGCTGTGGATACACCCCAGGCTTTCAGTACCTCACACACACTCTCAGGGAAGCAGCTTTACACAAGGACTTCACTCGTTCCAACAGAGGAAACATTGACTTTGTTAATTAGAATGAAGCCACCTGCCATTCATTAATATTTCATTTGGAGCCTCATGACACTAAGTCCAAACACAACTTCTAAGGAATTCTATGGCAGCGGTGTGGAGCTGAAGAGCAAAATTAGTCAGGCCTGGCAGAACAGCGAGTTTTATACAAGTATGCCTAGAGTTCAGTCTACAGCACTTTGTTTTGCTTAGTTCTCTGCATGCATTTATGAAATTAAAACCAAAGAGGGGAATGGACAGAAGTGACACCTGTCATTGAGGTAACAGTGGAGAGATAAGGAGGACAGACTAAAGATAATAAGAATTAATTTCAGCTCAAGCATTATTATTTTCACACCAAGTGGATACATTCCAGCAGCGAGGTATCACAGAAAGCTGGAGGAACTCTTGTAAAGCCACGACCTAACAAAATTCGAGTCACCCACAGAATTATTTCCACACACCTTCACAGATTCCAGATCAAGTACAGGACTAGGGGAACTATTTAGTCCATGAGAAGTTACAAATCCAACTGCTTCCTGAATTCTTATCAACATGATGAGTTCTCTGCCCTGGGAAATAAGAGCTACTTACAGCAACCTGTGCTTGCAACCACCTGAGGGCATTAACAGCCACAGCCTGAGAGCCCAACTGCATTCCAGTAACGGGCACCTCCTTGGCCATCTTGCACAGCATGAAGGAATGCAAATGATTCTCCCACAATTAAAGATGATGAACACATGTGAGAATGGGTGACCTCTGTCCAACACCTACTAAAAACAGGGTTAAGAGAAAAAGGAGGCAGCTTAACTGGAGATTAGCATTACTGTCCGAACTGCAGATTGTTTACTAGTCTTTCTGAAAAGCATACAAGTGTTTAGAACATATCTAAAGGGAGACGGTAAAACGAACCAAGAACACCTGGAAAAATACAGACTCAGCCAAATATAGACTGAAATGACTTTAACAAAGAATGAGAAGTCAGTCATACATTTATTTTCAGTAGGATCTACCCCCAAAGCACAAAGAGCTATACATAAAAATAATCTCTTTACTTCAACTACAAAAATTTTTCTCCTTTTATGAAGGTTTGTCCTTAAACCCCAAGCCATAAGAAATTTTAATGGCTGCTATTAGACTGGAGCAGTAAGTCTGTGCCACGACCTCACCATAGCTCAGAGTAAGCAGGGGCAAATCAGTTCCCTATTTGCATAGGAGAACTCAATGACTGCTGCTGGTTTTGATTCAGAACGGTGCACTCCTTCCTGAATTGTCACTTCTACCACACAGTAGTAGGGACATGCAGGGCTGCTGGGGCTGGAAATGCTCTTTTACCTAACAAAAATATAAAGTCCTGATTCCTGCTGGCCCCTAAGAATCCCATGACAGCTTGACTGTAATGGGATGTTCACCTGAGGTGCTGGGCCAAAATTCCTGTGCAGCCGTTCTGGATTAGCCACATTTTTGCCACAGTTTAACACTGAAGAAGACATTGTGCTCTTCCTGTGTTAAATGATTGTGAAATCCTATTGAACAGCTGTTGTACTCCAACACAGGTGTGGAAGTTTTGTTTAAAGCTCATTTACCTCATCGCCCACTGTCTTCACAGCACTGGAATAAAGGGTCAGTAACAACATGAATGCAAGAAATCAAGGGTCAGCTGACAAGGACCATGCAAGAAACGGATTCAAAGCAAAAAAACCAACCCTATTAGTTTTTCAGTCTGACTTCCTGCACAACTTATAGCAGAAAAGTTCACATGACACTTGCTTCAAGGCTCTTTTTGTGGTATTAGCTCAAGGGGACAGCAGCGTGCGAGCCAGATTCCTCCAGAGACCTTCTTGATAAGGACACCTGACTTTTCCGCTCATCTTTGTAAGGACACCCCCAAAGCCAAGCCCATACTCACCCTTTCACATTGCAGAAGAAAGGCAAACAAAAGTAACTGTTCACAAAAGACAGGAAGAGAATCAGGGACCCCCTGAATTGCACGGGGAGTAATTACGGAGCCTCAAAAGGAAAACAAGAAACCTTTCCACTTCTTTCTTTTTTCCCAGTCGGAGACACATCTTCAACCCCACAGAACTTCTCTCCTCCTTTAGAACAAATTCTGACAGTCCCAAGAAATCCACAGAACAACACAGTCATAACGACCAATAGCCTGCCTTTGTTCTCCTGCTTGGACATTATTGATTCTCAAAATACCAGACCCTTCAGGCACATTTGGCTGGGCTGGCTTCCCTAAGTTTCAGCATCCCATTGTCTACACATGCTCCCTGCTGAATAGCAACCATCAAAATTTGACTGTCCTCCATTGTTCAGTCTGGGAAATATATCACGAAGACCTGACAAACTGCTCTAAAAGCAAATTGCTCCACAATTTCATAGCTGCATATAGGTTCTCAAAGCATGACAGACAGCACCTTTTAATGTTAACCAGATTTTAAAATGCACTCAACACAATGGGCATCACAATAGAAACTGCTGGATGCTTCTGGGAATCCAAGAAATTAGGAGGGCTGCTCTTTGGTATAACTAAATTTGCTATTGTGAACACAACTGGAAGCTATATGGGAAGCGTCTCAGCAGCTCCAGTAGTGTTCAGCATCACCCTACAGATGACACACTCAATTTGATTTCAACAAAAGCAGCAGACCTATCCTAGAGCTCGGCAGGGTCTAACAAGATCATCAGCAAAAACGTCTCTTAGCATACCAAAGCGCTGAAGGCCGTCTCACCATCGTCGAAAGGACCACATGGTATCTAACGTGTGGGGGAAACAGGCATTATTAACCAACTCAGAACAGCTTCAGCTGCATTACTTGAGTACAGAGCTGTGCACCTTTAGCCGAATCCCGATTCAGGTGAGCTTTGCATTTTGGACGTACAAATACCCTTAAAGCCAAATGTAAAGAAATAAAACCTCTGGAAACCCTTTTCTGCTTCTCTGATGACAAAGACTTCAGTCAGGATGAAATAAGTTTTCTTCACTTCTGATTTAATCGTTATCATGTTGTTTAACTTGGTAGATACAGATAAGACACGACTTCATTAGACCCTCTTAAAACTGAGCTTGAATTAGGGACAGCTCCACAGCATGCAATCAAAAAAAAGATCAACTGTTAGAAGTTAAGCTTTAGACAGCAAAAGCAGGAGAGGAAATAACACGACAATGAAAGCCTGTTTACAAGGAACACTAACAAGTATTCCCCCAACCAAGACCACTTTTGTTGCAGTAGGATGAGTCTCTAAAGCGGGCAGAAAAGTCACAGAGGCAAATTAGAGCACAGAAGGATTCCACTTTGTCCATTTTTCATTACCAACACTAGGTAATTGTATTTGGGATGATTTGGGAGAGGGGGAAAGGTAGGAATGATGCATATGTAGCTCTGGCCAGACTGTTCTGCTCGTTGTATGAAGAAGTTAAGACTCAGCATTACAACAGGATCCAAAAGTACCTTGTTTATCTTGTGGCAACAGCTGGGAGCTGTTCTCTTCAACTTTACACCTGGCACTGGCTTCCTGCTCTTCTGACCACTCCACATTATCCCTGTTGTAAAAAAAGATGAACTATTCAGATGAGAATGGCAGAGCAGAGACAGGGAGAAGAGAGAAAGGTCTAGACAACCCTCCAAAAGGATGGCTGTGAAGCTTTTGCACCCTCTCCAATTCTAGATCAGCAGCCTGCATGTTCGCTTCCCAGTTTGGAACGAGCTGCACCCACAGCACTGCAAAAGCCATAACAGGAAGGGATCCCAAGAGACACCAAATCTCTCCCCATCCTTTTCTGTATTTAATTCTCAGTCAAGTTTAGAGGAAATAAATCCTTACTATAAAACCATGACGACAGGCCTCCTTGAAGAGGAGCTGCTGTTCTCACACTATGAAAAGCCCCTGCTCCTGCAGAGGTGCGAGCCAGCTGGGCTCTTGCATTGCTTTCACTCATGCAGGTTATCAACACAGGCCATTTGATTCAGCTGTCTTAGAAAACTACACTTCCCTTCTGTTGTGGTTTGGCATTTTTCCGAGGAATTTTTCTTCCTTTTGACAATAAAGGGAATTTCAGCAGATGCGAGGGGGGATGGGGGGAGGACGTTTCCAGGGAAACCGAGACAGAGGTCGTGACCGGACATCCATTTTCCTCTCGGACGGCAGTGGCGGCAACGGCAGCGGCAGTCCCTGAGTGCATACGTTTTCCAATCTCTGAAGGGAAGATCACGGGTTAGCTGAATCTTCCACAACTCCGGCAGAACTCGCACTAAGTTTCCATCTCCCTCCCCCGTCCTTCCCCGGCTGCGGGGGGGCCGCGCTTCCCCATGCAGGGCAGCGACTTCTCGCCAGCTCTTAAAGAGAGCTGCATCGCGAGATTCTGGGTACAGGATTCAATCTATTTTTCTTAAGACTTTTAGGTTTTAGTTGTGATTAGTGTTGATCCTGTTCTGTATACACATATATTTGTAGCTAAGAACTCCTATCTCTTCTATACAATTTTTTTTTCTGATTAAAGAAGTTTAATATCTGATAACAGATCTTAGTTTTCATCTAAACTAAGACAGATATTTGGCGCCCAACGTGGGGCTGACAGCAAAGAAGGATAACACTTCTGGCATCATGATGTCTGTTGTGAGTTTCGAGTCCATACGGACTAGGCTGTACTACCTATTTGCTTTTTGTTGGTACAGAACTCTGCCAAAGGGTCTGGCGGGCTTAATTCATCTGAGTGCAGCAGCCAGTAGAACTCAGATAGCTGTGATCATTATCGAGTTCTTATTTTGGATCTATAGCGTTATGGATTCAGTGTCTATGGGTTTCATTTGGAATGTGTTCTAAAGGTTGTACTCCTGCACCAGCCCAAGCTGTTACATCTGGGGACCTAGTGATAATGTTACCTACTCTCAGGGAGGGACACAGGAGAGTGTTTCGTTTCAACCTGTTATTCAGTCACCTTTTAGGTTTGCTAGAACAGCTTTTGAGAAACTTAACCTTTTGCTGGATTCCAGGAATATCCTACCTTTGGTGAATTGTCTGCAAGTTGGTTTAATTATGATCTATCTTATGTATGAAGCCAGGAATAGGGGTGGTCAGGAATGCAACCAAAAGCAAGGAAAGAGAAAAAAGAAGAGAGAGAGTAAGACACCTGATGCTGTGGTAGCTCAGGATGTGGATAAACCAGAGGAACAGTCTGAGCCAATGAAAGTTGCCCCTATCTGGAAAAGGAAATACAAGACCAAATCAGTTCGTCCAGTTGATGATGACGGGGAAGCGGAAGCAGGTCCTTCACATACTGCAGACCCAGAACCAGAGATCGTTACTGAATCGCTCTCATATAACAACCTTCGTGGCTTGTGAAAGGACGTTACTCGACATGCAGATGAGCCTATCCTGACGTGGATGATCCCAGTTTGGGATCTTATGGGTGACAGTTTGCAACTTGATGGTTCTGAAGCCAAGTATTTAAAGGCTCTGGCCCGGGATACAGGTATTGAACAGGTATTTGTGAGGGAATCAAGACCCCTTTCATTCTGGGCACGCGTTCTAGGCAGTGTGAGAGAGAGATTCCCTCACAAAGATATCCTGCAGGCACATCATCTTCAGACAGCTTGGAAGACTGTGGAAGATGCAATTTTACGCCTGAGGGAAATGGCACTGCTAGAAATACTTTATGGAAGAGATGGGCAACCCCTCACCGACCCAGACAAGGTTAGATGCACACCAGAAATGTGGTGGGAGCTTTCCTGTGGTGCACCAGGTGCATTCTCACATTATGTGGCGTCCATGTATTCGGAGCCAGAACAAGATTTGGTGGGCATCGCAGCAGGTAAATTCAGGACATACGCAAAAATCGTCCATGGCCCGATGCAGGAAGGTATCGCTGCGGTAGAAACAGCACTTGAGAGGATGGATAAGAGGATGGGCAAGCAGCAAAAGGAGATCATGGAAACTCTTCAGAATCTTCAAGTGGCACCAGTGCGAATCAAAGCTTCTGAGTCCAGAGGTGGACGCCTCCCGGCTAGGGGAAGAGAACAGACTTCACGGATCGATCTATGGTATTTCTTGGTTGACCATGGGGAAGATATGAGACGGTGGGACAGGAAACCTACCCATGCCCTGGCAGCCCGGGTACAAGAATTGAAGGAGAACGAGAAAAGAAAATCGGCGAAAGTAAGTGCAGTGCCAGTCTCCCAAGGATCTAACCCACTAGAGGGAACCTCCAAAATGTACCCATCACTAAAGAGTTGCTGTCACTGCAATGGCTGTTAGAGGGGCCCTGCCTCTGGCCAGGTAGAGGCACGGGACAACCGTGTCTATTGGACTGTGTGGATCCGGTGGCCTGGCACATCAGACCCACAGAAATACGAGGCTTTAGTTGATACTGGTGCTCAATGTACGTTAATGCCATCTCAGGACACGTGGGCCCGGAAACTGTTGCTATTTCTGGGGTGACTGGGGGATCTCAAGAGCTGACTGTGTTGGAAGCTGAAGTGAGCTTGACCAGGAAAGACTGGCAAAAACACTCCATTGTTACTGTTCCGGCCGTCCCATGTATCCTGGGAATTGACTACCTCAGAAATGGATATTTCAAGGACCCAAAGGGACATAGATGGGCTTTTGGAATAGCTGCTGTAGAGACAGAAGAGATTAAACAGCTAAAGTCACTGCCGGGTCTCTCAGAGAGTCCTTCTGCTGTTGGATTGTTGAACGTTGAGGAACAACGGGTGCAAATTGCCTCCACAACAGTGCATCGTCGACAATACCGAACGAACCGTGACTCTGTGATACCCATCCATAAGATGATCCGAGAACTGGAGCACCAAGGGGTGATGAGTAAGACTCACTCACCCTTCAATAGCCCCATTTGGCCTGTGCGTAAGTCTGATGGAGGATGGAAATTAACTGTGGACTATCGTGGCTTGAATGAGGTTACTCCACCTCTGAGCGCCTCTGTGCCAGACATGTTGGAACTCCAGTATGAACTGGAATGCAAGGCAGCAAAGTGGTACGCCACGATTGACATTGCTAATGCGTTCTTCTCCATTCCTCTAGCTGCAGAGTGCAGGCCACAGTTCGCCTTCACCTGGAGGGGCGTGCAATACACCTGGAACCGATTGCCCCAAGGGTGGAAACGTAGTCCCACCATCTGTCATGGACTAATTCAAGAAGTCCTAGACAAGGGTGAGGCTCCAGAACATTTGCAGTACATCGACGACATCACTGTGTGGGGGGACACAGCAGAGGAGGTTTTTGAGAAAGGAAAGACAATTATCCAGATTCTCTTGGAAGCTGGTTTTGCTATTAAGCAGAGTAAAGTTAAGGGACCTGCCCGAGAAATCCAATTTCTGGGGGTGAAGTGGCAAGACGGACGTCGCCAGATTCCAACAGAAGTTATCAACAAGATCACGGCAATGTTCCCACCAACCAGCAAGAAGGAAACACAAGCATTCTTGGGTGCCATAGGTTTCTGGAGGATGCATATCCCGGAATACAGTCAGATCGTAAGCCCTCTCTACTTGGTAACCCACAAGAAGAATGATTTCCACTGGGGCCCTGAACAACAGCAAGCTTCTGAGCAGATAAAGAGGGAGATTGCTCGTGCTGTAGCCCTTGGACCGGTCAGGACAGGACCAGACGTGAAGAACGTGCTCTACTCTTCAGCCGGGAATAACGGTCTTTCATGGAGTCTTTGGCAGAAAATGCCTGGCGAGTCTCGAGGCCGACCGCTTGGATTCTGGAGTCGAGGCTACAGGGGATCTGAAGCCAAATATACCCCAACAGAGAAAGACATCTTAGCTGCTTATGAAGGGGTTCAAGCTGCCTCAGAGGTAATTGGAGCAGAAACTCAGCTCCTCCTGGCACCCTGATTACCAGTGCTAAGGTGGATGTTCAGTGGACGGGCTGCCCCCACACATCATGCTACTGATGCTACCTGGAGCAAATGGGCTGCTCTGATCACACAACGCGCCCGTATTGGGAAACCAAATTGCCCTGGGATCCTGGAAACCATCACGAACTGGCCTGAAGGTGAGAACTTTGGTTTAGCAGATGAAGAGGAAGAAGAACAGGTAACACGTGCAGAGGAAGCGCCACCATACAATCAGTTCCCAAAAGAAGTACGCTACGCCCTTTTCACGGATGGTTCCTGCCGCATTGTGGGGACAAATCGAAGATGGAAAGCAGCCGTGTGGAGCCCCACACGACGAGTTGCAGAAGCTATTGAGGGAAAAGGTGGATCAAGTTAATTTGCAGAGCTCAAAGCTGTCCAATTGGCTCTGGACATTGCTGAACGAGAGAAGTGGCCACGGCTTTACCTCTGCACTGACTCTTGGATGGTGGCCAATGCATTGTGGGGATGGTTAGACCGATGGAAGAAAGCCAACTGGGAACGCAGAGGGAAACCCATCTGGGCTGCAGACATATGGCAAGATATTGCCACCCGTGCGGAGAAGCTGATTGTGAGAGTCCGCCATGTGGATGCACACGTGCCCAAGGATCGAGCCAACAAGGAAAATCGCAACAACGAACAGGCAGGCCGAGCTGCACAAGTCAAGGTGTCACCGATACATCTGGATTGGCAACATAAAGGAGAGTTGTTCCTGGCTCGATGGGCCCATGATGCCTCAGGCCATCAGGGCAGAGATGCCACTTATAGATGGGCACGAGACCGAGGGCTGGATTTAACCATGGACATTATCTCCCAGGTTATCCATGATTGTGAGACATGTGCTGCCAGTAAACAGGCTAAGAGGGTGAAACCTCTTTTGGTATGGTGGACGCTGGGATAAGTATAAATATGGAGAGGCCTGGCAGGTTGATTATATCACCCTGCCGCAGACCCGCCAAGGTAAGCGCTATGTGCTCACCATGGTGGAAGCAACTACCGGATGGCTGGAGACATATCCAGTGCTCATGCCACTGCTCGGAACACCATCCTAGGTCTGGAAAAACAAGTCTTGTGGCGACCTGGCACTCCAGAACGGATTGAGTCAGATAATGGAACTCATTTCAAGAACAGTTTAGTTACCACCTGGGCAAAGGAGCACAGCATCGAGTGGGTGTACCGTATCCCCTACCACGCACCAGCTGCCGGGAAGGTTGAACGGTGTAACGGACTGTTGAAAACCACTTTGAAGGCATTGGGTGGGGGGACTTTCAAACATTGGGACCAACATTTAGCAAAGGCTACATGGTTGGTCAACACTAGAGGTTCAGTCAATTGAGCCGGCCCTGCCCAGTCAGAATTCCTACACACTGTAGATGGAGATAAGGTCCCTGTGATCCACCTGAAAGGTATGTTAGGGAAAACTGTTTGGGTTAAACCTGTCTCGAGCAAAGGCAAGCCCATTCGTGGGATTATCTTTGCTCAAGGATCTGGTTGTACTTGGTGGGTGATGCAGGAAGATGGAAAAACACGATGTATACCTCAAGGGGACCTTATTTTTGGATGAGTTGTTCATATTCTATGTGCCTATCTGTATATGTATATAGTTGAAAATATGTACGTATAAATTTAAGTCCGATTGTTGGCATGGCGGGAGGACGTTTCCGGGGAAGCCGGGACAGAGGTCGTGACCGGACACCCGTTTTCCTCTCGGACGGCAGTGGCGGCAACAGCAGTGGCAGTCCCTGAGTGCATACGTTTTCCAATCTCTGAAGGGAAGATCACGGGTCAGCTGAATCTTCCACAACTCCGGCAGAACTCGCACTAAGTTTCCATCTCCCTCCCTCGCCCTTCCCCGGCTGCGGGGGGGCCACGCTTCCCCGTGCTCGGCAGCGACTGCTCACCAGGTCTTGAAGAGAGCTGCATCGCGAGATTCTGGGTACAGGACTCAATCTATTTTTCTTAAGACTTTTAGGTTTTAGTTGTGATTATTTGATTCTGTTCTGTATACACATATATTTGTACCTAAGAACTGTTATCTCTCCTATACAATTTTTTTTTCTGATTAAAGATCTTTAATATCTGAAAACAGATCTTAGTTTTCATCTAAACTAAGACATGGGGTGTGTGTATAGGCTGTTTGAAAGCAATACTACTGTTGCGTTCCTTACTTTCAATACACTGTACTAAAATTTATTGTAATTAGTGAATCAATGAAAAGAAAAATTTTATTTCTTTAACATTCTCCTGTAACTTTTATTTTTCAAGTTGTTGTGGCAAATAGGCACGTTTTGGGGTGCCACAGAATCTGAATTCTAAACAGTGCTGGATTTTATTTTAAAACAGGTGAATGCATCTACTTGCTGCTCAGAAGACTTTGTGAGCTAACTGGTGCGGATCATGTTGGTAGGCAGGACCTATTTGAAGAATTGGATCTGATTTCATTGGAGGAGTCGTCCGTGTTGTCGTTGCGGTTGGGTATGTAGTCCCTGATGTTGGGAGGGTATGGCACCACACAGCAGCTCAGCGCGCTGCGGTTTATGCCCATGTCTTCGATGTAGTACCACTTGTCAGTTTTCTCATCGTAGCACTCGACGTTGGCTGTGGTGGTCGCGCCGTTAAAACCGCCAACCACATACAGAAAATTGTCTACCACTTCGATGCCAAAGTTGCTGCGAGGACTGATCATTCTGGAGATTAAGCGCCACGTGTCGGTGATGGGGTTGTAAACTTCTGCGCTCTGCAGCCGCCAAGCTCCGTTACATCCTCCTACCTGTGAACGGCAAACTCACCCTTTGAGTCCACCAAATTGTTTGACACTCAGGTGTGGTGGCTGGTCCTGCCCACTGAGCACAGCTCAGGGCCTGGGAGCTCAGAGCTGGCCGCTTGCTGACTGCTCCCTTGTTCTCTCTAGACCTTCCCAAAGTATTTTGGGTAACACTTCTGTTTTACAATTCTGGAGTTTAAATGTGGCACGCGGATAGGATACACAGGACCGCACGAATGGTTGGTGCTGCCCATGCTGAATATAGAAAATAATTTCTTTGCCACTTAAAAACCATCAATGCCTTTTCCTTAACAAAGGTGTGCAGGTGCAAATGTTCTCAGGGGGCGTTATCAGCCATTCTGGCTCTGACTTTCTTGCCTAAAACTCACTTGACAAGCAAATAGCCAGCCTGGAAAATCTAGGAAATGCAGCTTAGCAAAAGTGAGTGCTGGGGGGTGTTAGGGCAGAAGTATGGTGGCTCCTTTACCGCATAGATTTTGTTTCCATTTGCAATCACGCCCAGTCCACTTCTTCTGCTTGTCATCGGGGCGATAAAGGTCCATTGATTTGTGGTGGGATTGTACACTTCAGCTGTGGTCGAGTACTGCGTTCCGTTGAACCCACCACATACGTACACCTGGTGACGGGAGAGAGAACAGGGTGAGCAAGGCAACGATACCCATGCTGACAGGGATCTGTCGGAATGAGACTGTGAGGATGATCCAAGGGCTGGAGCATCCCCCATGCAAGGACAGACTGAGAGAGTTGGGGTTGTTCAGCCTGGAGAAGACAAGGCTCTGGGGAGACCTTACAGCAGCCTCACAGTACTGAAAGGGGCTGCAGGGAAGCTGGGGATCGGATCTTGATCAGGGAGTGCAGGGATAGGAGGAGGGAGAAAGGTTTTGAGCTGGAAGAGGGGAGACTGAGATCAGGTAACAGGAAGAAATGTTTTGCTGTGGGGGTGGGGAGGCCCTGGCCCAGGTTGCCCAGAGCAGTGGTGGCTGCCCCATGCCTGGAGGTGTTCCAGGCCAGGTTGGATGGGGCTTGGAGCCCCCTGATCCAGTGGGAGGTGTCCCTGCCCATGGCAGGGGATTGGAACTGGATGGGCTTTGAGGTCCCTTCCAACCCAATCCATTCCATGATTCTATGACCTCTGTAGCTCCAGGATTTAATGAATAAGGTTTATGTGAACTTTCTTCCTCTTTATTTTAAATTATTCATCACCTTAAAGGTAACATTTGTCACCTTTCCTACTCCTGCAGCTCCTCTTTTTTATCAAGGTTACAAACTCGGAGCGGAGGCTGTGTTTGTCAGGTACTGCAGCCCAGTGAGAAGCTGAGCTCCATGGAAATCCCAACCTCAACATGTGCCATGGGCAGGGACAGACCCTTGCTCACTGTGTAATGCCACGCACTTGTATTTTGTTGTTTCCTTGCCCTGCTCACCATCCTTCAACCACATCTGCTTTCCATAACGGTGTGGCCCTTTTACCTTTCCATGCAGTGTGGTTGCACTACTGTCGCTTCTCTGCTCATGCATGGGGGCAATCAGTGTCCACTGGTTGGTCTCTGGCTCGTACCGTTCTGCTGTGTTGAGGCGCACGTAGCCATCAAACCCTCCAATGGCGTAGATTAAGTCGTCGAGAACGGTCACGCTGACGTAGCAGCGCTGCGAGTGCATGGGTCCGACCTGCTGCCACGTCTTCTGGAGCAGGTTAAACCGCTTGACGCGGTTGAAACAATCCATGCCATCGAACCCTCCGATAATGTAGAGAAAGCCTTTTAAATATGCAGTGCCGTGATAGGCAATAGGGCTTTCTTCATCAAAGGTGACGTTGATCCACTTGTCTGTACGGCTGTCGTAGGTCTCAATGGCGTTGGTTGGGCTCTCCCCGCTCCAACCTCCGATAGCAAACAGGACGGCACTGGGCAGGCGAGGCTGACTGAGCTTCTTGTTGAATTTGGTCTCAGAGGGGCCCGTGGTGTTGAGATTGTACATTTCCGCCATTGTCTCTATGATGAGAACTTGGCACTCCTTGTTGTTCTTCACGTATTGGTGTGATTTGACGTTGTTAAGGAAGTAGTCTACTTGCATCAGCGCCAGTCGAACCTGGAAAACGCAAAGGGGAGCTGGAATATGACGGTCGGACTTGGTGGTCTTAGGGTTTTTTTCCAACTTTAATGATTTGATGGCAAGTTGAATATGAGCTAACAGTGCCTGGCAGCCAAGAGGGCCACCATGTCCTGGGCAGCATCCAGCATGACATCACCAGTCGGAGGGGATTGTCCCACTCTGCTCTGCACTGGTGCAGCCCCAGTTGAGCACTGGGTGCAGTTTTGGGTACCGCAGGATAAAAAGGATCTAAAGCTACTGGAGAGCATCCAGAGGAGGGCATGGAGTTGGTGAAGGGTTTGGAGGGGAAGTTGTATGGGGAGCAGCTGAAGTCACTTGGTCTGTTCAGTCTGGAGGAGACCGAGGAGGGACCTCATCACTGTCTGCAGCTTCCTCACACAGGGAGGAGGAGGAGCAGAGCCTGAGCTCTTCTCTCTGGAGACCAATGACAGAACCCCAGGGAACGGCAGGAAGATGCCAGGGGAGGGTTAGGTTGGACATCAGGAAAAGGTTCTTCCCCCAGAAGGTGGTGGAGCACTGGAACAGCTCCCCAGGGAAGCAGTCGCAGCCTGACAATATTCAAACAGCATTTGGACACCACCCTCAGCCCCACAGTGTGACTGTTGGGGTGTCCTGTGCAGGGACAGGAGTTGGACTCCATGGTCCTTGTGGGTCCCTTCCAACTGGGGATACTCTGTGATTCTAATATTCATGCAGATGGTTTACACCGTGGTACCCATCATGGATCTCTCCAACACTGGATGACTTTGCTTTCGGGCTACAGAGAACCAGAGAATTAAATGTGTGGGTTTAGCTAATCCAGAAAGGGAGGCGTGAGGATTTGATTTTGCAGCAGGGAACCCGTCCTGCCTTGGCCCGGGGCTTCCCTGTGCACAGAACCTGCCCTGATGCTGTTTCCACAGAACAGCTCGTCTGGGCAAACGCTGATCGGCTTTGTGGATGTAGGGATAACGGCATCCCACATGAACTTTGACCCTTCCTGGACATGAGGAACAGTTAAATTAAGCTCTAAACATGAGGAAACGAGCACTTCAAAGGTTTGCCCCAACTCCAGCGCTCCTTTCTTTGTGGGCAGCGTTGGGAGGTTGAAGTTTCCTCCAGGCTTACAAGAACAACAAAGCAGCTCTGGCTCAGCTGCCCCATGCCCAGCTCTGCAGAGCCACCCGTGGGCAGGACAGCACCCACCTTGCTCAGCAGGACCACAAAGTGCTGCTTCCTCTCCTGCGGATCGTAAGCGATCCATTTGAGAATAGCCTCGAACACAGCACGTTCGTCTTTCACGTTGAGCTCTTCCATCTCAATGATTTGGATTAACTTGTTGACGGGGAGCTCTACAAACTCTGTAGACACTTGGATGATGTCCTCAAAGTGGTGAAGGATGAAGGTGAAGGCTGCTTCTTGCAGGTCGGGACAGTAGTAGTAATCGGTGAACTTGTAGATGCCGATGCAGTTTTCCAAGCACAGCTGGGATTTTAGGAAATCGGAGCACAGTTGGATGATGCCCATGATGTTGAACTGGTCTCCTGTGATTAGCAAACGTTCGACGTTGTTGATGGTGATCGGCACTGTCCCCATGTAGGCGTACTCAATGATGAGCCTCATCATGTCAGGAGAAGTGCCAGCGATTTTGTACACTGTCTTCTTGGTGTTGTTCCAGCTGCCGATAAACAGCACCCTGAACAAAACCAAAGCCGTGCTGGGGAAAACCAGCTTTAAACCCTGTCCCCGTCATCGCCTGCCCCTTCTTCCCCAGGCACCAGTTTGGGTGCTACCAGTAGCCACACTGGGAAGCCCAAGCAGGGGAGAAGAGCTTGGGGTGCTGGTTGATGAGAAGCTCGACATGAGCCGGTGATGTGTGCTCAGCCCAGAAAGCCAAACATGTCCTTGGCTGCATCCAAAGTGTGAGCAGCAGGGCAAGGGAGGGGCTTCTCCCCCTCTGCTGTGCTCTTGTGAGACCCCACCTGGACTACTGTGTCCAGTTCTGGAATGCCCCACACAAGGAGGAGATGAAACTGTTGGAACAGGTCGTGAGGAGGCCACGGAGATGATCCGAGGGCTGGAGCAGCTCTGCTATGAGGCCAGGCTGGGAGAGTTGGGGTTGTTCAGCTGGAGAAGAGAAGGCTCTGGGGAGACCTCAGAGCAGCCTCCAGTACTGAAAGGGGCTCCAGGAAAGCTGGGGAGGGGCTCTGGATCAGGGAGTGCAGGGATGGGATGGGGGGAATGGTTTAAACTGCAAAGGGGAAGATTTAGGATGGACATTAGGAAGAAATTCTTCACAATGAGGGTGGGGAGGCCCTGGCCCAGGTTGCCTAGAGACATCGCGGCTGCCCCAGCCCTGGAGGTGTTGCAGGCCAGGTTGGATGGGGCTTGGAGCCCCCTGATCCAGTGGGAGGGGTCCCTGCCCATGGCAAGGGGTGGCACCGGGTGGCCTTTAAGCTCCTTTCCAACCCATTCCATGATTCTGTGAAGCCAGGTAGTTCATTAATTACCAGTTTTCTAGCTGCTTGTTTCATAAAGAGGTCACAGCCTGTGCACAGAGAGCAACAAGGCGAGCGGCCACCTGGCTTCAACAAGGACACCAGAGAGTGTGGGGGAAGGAAAACCTCCTGCCCGATAGTGGATAAGGCAGGCTGGCCCTGATGCCAACACTGCGCCGCATCAGGGGCTTTGTTGGACAGCACTTCCAGAGCTGCTGTTTGATATTAGACTATGGATTAATTCTGCTGTCCAGAACGATGGGTGGGACTGGATGAGAGCTTCAGTGCCAGTGTGAGCGCTAGAGGACTCAGACTGGGCACCGCTGTTTGTCCCCACCCCTTCTGATTCCAAGTACTGACCTGAAGTAGTGGCTGCAGCTACAGAGGATGTTCTTGTGAGCTTTAAATTTAACACCATCCACGACAATGACCACATCGCAGAGCTTCCCTTCCAGGCGAAGCTCGTTTAAGATGGTGCAAGACATAGCGCTCATCTTCCTCTCCATGTCTGTGTCACTGTGGGCACGGAGCTACCATCCTTACCGGAGCTTTAGTCCACCTATCTGAGGTGCTTCTCACCCTTGCCTCTGCCCTCCAGCACTGGTCCCAATCCTCCGTGTCTCAGGTGACCCTGGAGCAGGTTCCGCAATGAGATCACAGAGGTGGGCGTGGCCTGGGCCCAGGTTGAGCCCATCTGCAGGCAACGGGGTCCTTCTCTCATCTCCCTTGTTCCTTGGCTGCCCTCGGCCTTCTTTTAACCAAACCCTGGGTTACGCTGGGACCTCTTGACGGCTGCTCTGAGCACAACCAGCCTGGGGGTTCCTCTGCAACCTTTGAACATTATCTAGCCCAGCTGTAAAGCCCCCCAGCTGGGGTCCTTGACCCAGCACATGCAGGAGGAGGCTGGGACACCAGCAAAGCTCACGTCCGCGATGAAGCCATGAGGAGCGGGCAGTGCGGTCCAGGGGAGGAGATTTTAAGGGTCTTAGGGGGAATTTTCCTCATAGGCAGAAGCTCTGCTAATCTGGTACCAAGCTGTAAGTTTCCTCATAGAGGGGAAAAGTGCCTATCATTCCCATAGGCCAGGACTTGGGATTTTGCTTTTGTTGGTTGCTTTTCACTTTGTTCACTGTGTCTTCATCTTTTGTCTGATTGTATCCCAAGCAGTGGGCCTACTGCTGATGTGTAACCAATGTTACTCAAACTCTGATGTAGTAATTTAAAGTGTAAAGTTGTACCATACTGCTGTTTAAAACTGTGAAACTACATGTATTCCCATGTATTTGTGCAAACAACTTCTCCTTTACTATTGGATTGCTGATATTTGGAATGTCACTCATGCAAAAATAATCTCGGTAATAACTTCAGTGTCCTTCCTGTCTGTGTATTGTAACTGAACCTAAATAAACGATACACTACTAATTTACTCTTCTTTCATTTCTGGCTTCAAAGAGTTGATCCTAACGCTGTTTAACTGTAGATGAAGTCTGACGAGAAGAGAGAGGCAGAATTCGCTAACTCGCCTTGCTGGTCTCATAGCTTTGGATGGGGCCCAGGATGGGCTTGGCTTTCTGGGCTGTGAGTGCACATGGTTGGCTCATGTGGTGGGGCTTCTCATCCACAGCCACCCTGATATTAAATAATCAACGGCAGGTGGCTTCATTCTAATTAACAAAGTCAATGTTACCTCTGATGGAACGAGTGAAATCCTTGTGTAAAGCTGCTTCCCTGAGAGTGTGTGTGAGGTACTGAAAGCCTGGGGTGTATCCACAGCAGTGGGAGCAGCAGGGTGAGAGAGGGGATTGCGCTCTGCGCTGGTGCTGCCTCTCCTGGAGTCCTGTGTTCAGTTGTCAGCACAGGACATGGATCAGTTGGCGCGAGTCCAAAGGAGGCCATGGAGGTGATCTGAGGGCTGGAGAACCTCCCCTAAGAGGCCAGGCTGGGAGAGTTGGGGTTGTTCAGCCCAGAAAAGGGAAGGCTCAGGGGAGACCTTAGAGCAGCCTCCCGGTACTGAAAGGGGCTGCAGGAAAGCTGGGGAGGGGCTCTGGATCAAGGGAGTGCAGAGATAGGAGGAGAGGGGATGGTTTTAAAATGGAAGACGGGAGATGGAGAAGAGATCTTAGGGAGAAATGTTTTAGTGTGAGGGTGGGGAGGCCCTGGCCCAGGTTGCCCAGAGCAGTGGTGGCTGCCCCATCGCCGGAGGTGTTCCAGGCCAGGCTGGATGGGGCTTGGAGCCCCCTGATCCAGTGGGAGGTGTCCCTGCCCATGGCAGGGGATTGGAACTGGATGGGCTTTGAGATCCCTTCCAGCGCAACCCATTCCATGATTCTATGATCTCTGTAGCTCCAGGATTTAATGAATAAGGTTTATGTGAACTTTCTTCCTCTTTATTTTAAATTATTCATCACCTTAAAGGTAGTAATGGACATTAGGAAGAAATTCTTCACAATGAGGGTGGGGAGGCCCTGGCCCAGGTTGCCTAGAGACATCGCGGCTGCCCCATCCCTGGAGGTGTTGCAGGCCAGGTTGGATGGGGCTTGGAGCCCCCTGATCCAATGGGAGGGGTCCCTGCCCATGGCAAGGGGTGGCACCGGGTGGCCTTTAAGCTCCTTTCCAACCCATTCCATGATTCTGTGAAGCCAGGTAGTTCATTAATTACCAGTTTTCTAGCTGCTTGTTTCATAAAGAGGTCACAGCCTGTGCACAGAGAGCAACAGGGCGAGCGGCCACCTGGCTTCAACAAGGACACCAGAGAGTGTGGGGTAGGAAAACCTCCTGCCCGATAGTGGGTAAGGCAGGCTGGCCCTGATGCCAACACTGCACCACATCAGGGGCTTTGTTGGACAGCACTTCCAGAGCTGCTGTTTGATATTAGACTATGGATTAATTCTGCTGTCCAGAACGATGGGTGGGACTGGATGAGAGCTTCAGTGCCAGTGTGAGCGCTAGAGGACTCAGACTGGGCACCGCTGTTTGTCCCCACCCCTTCTGATTCCAAGTACTGACCTGAAGTAGTGGCTGCAGCTACAGAGGATGTTCTTGTGAGCTTTTTAACACCATCCACGACGATGACCACATCGCAGAGCTTCCCTTCCAGGCAAAGATCATTTAAGATGGTGCAAGACATAGCGCTCATCTTCCTCTCCATGTCTGTGTCACTGTGAGTCACTGTGGGCACGGAGCTACCATCCTTACCGGAGCTTAGTCCACCTATCTGAGGTGCTTCTCACCCTTGCCTCTACCCTCCAGCACTGGCTCCAAGCCTCTGTGTCTCAGGTGACCCTGGAGCAGGTTCTGCAATGAGATCACAGAGGTGGGCGTGGCCTGGGCCCAGGTTGAGCCCATCTGCAGGCAACGGGGTCCTTCTCTCATCTCCCTTGTTCCTTGGCTGCCCTCGGCCTTCTTTTAACCAAACCCTGGGTTACGCTGGGACCTCTTGACAGCTGCTCTGAGCACAACCAGCCTGGGGGTTCCTCTGCAACCTTTGAACATTATGTAGCCCAGCTGCTAAAGGTGGGGAGGCCCTGGCCCAGGTTGCCCAGAGCAGTGGTGGCTGCCCCATCCCCGGAGGTGTTCAAGGCCAGGTTGGATGGGGCATCACAATTATTGGCTCACCTTGCGCATCCCGGCTGATCTACCGAGGCATCGAGAATTGCAAGTTCAGGTTATTTTTAACACAACCCTGTAACATGTTGTAATATAGCTTAAAAGAAGTGGTTTATGGCTCAGATTTATTTTCAGCTGGGGCAACCTTCTATTCAGGTATAAATCATATCTCCAGTTTGACAGTCCTGAGCAGAAGTCTGATAACACAGATGCTCCTGAGGATCTAATCCTGTTCCTAATATGAATGTAAAGTGTGGGACTAACGAGATGTTTGAACACAACTAATAGGCAGACACTCCTCACAGGTCCGTGTCACGGTGGATCGTGCCAGCGGTGCTCTCCTGTCGTTATTAATGTAGACTTCACCACTCGGCGAAGCAGCACTCCCGTACTTCCAGTCAGGTAAAGTGGGGTGTATGTATAGGCTGTTTGAAAGCAATCCTACTGTCGTGTTCCTTACTTTCAATACACTGTACTAAAATTTATTATAATTAGTGAATTAATGAAAAGAAAACTTTTATTTCTTTAACATTCTCTTGTAACTTTTATTTTTCAAGTTGCTGTGGCAAATAGGCACATTTTGGGGTGCCACAGAATCTGAATTCTAAATAGTGGAAGAGTCGTCCGTGTTGTCGTTGGGGATGTAGTCCCTGATGTTGGGAGGGTATGGCACCACACAGCAGCTCAGCGCGCTGCGGTTTATGCCCATGTCTTCGATGTAGTACCACTTGTCAGTGTTCTCATCGTAGCACTCGACGTTGGCTGTGGTGGTCGTGCCGTTAAAACCGCCAGCCACATACAGAAAATTGTCTACCACTTCGATGCCAAAGTTGCTGTGAGGACTGATCATTCTGGAGATTAAGCGCCACGTGTCGGTGACGGGGTTGTAAACTTCTGCGCTCCGCAGCCGCCAAGCTCCGTTACATCCTCCTACCTGTGAACGGCAAACTCACCCTTTGAGTCCACCAAATTGTTTGACACTCAGGTGTGGTGGCTGGTCCTGCCCACTGAGCACAGCTCAGGGCCTGGGAGCTCAGAGCTGGCCGCTTGCTGACTGCTCCCTTGTTCTCTCTAGACCTTCCCAAAGTATTTTGGGTGACACTTCGGTTTTACAGTTCTAGAGTTTAAATGTGGCACGCGGATAGGATACACAGGACCGCACGAATGGTTGGTGCTGCCCATGCTGAATATAGAAAATAATTTCTTTGCCACTTAAAAACCATCAATGCCTTTTCCTTAACAAAGGTGTGCAGGTGCAAATGTTCTCAGGGGGCGTTATCAGCCATTCTGGCTCTGACTTTCTTGCCTAAAACTCACTTGACAAGCAAATAGCCAGCCTGGAAAATCTAGGAAATGCAGCTTAGCAAAAGTGAGTGCTGGGGGGTGTTAGGGCAGAAGTATGGTGGCTCCTTTACCGCATAGATTTTGTTTCCATTTGCAATCACGCCCAGTCCACTTCTTCTGCTTGTCATCGGGGCGATAAAGGTCCATTGATTTGTGGTGGGATTGTACACTTCAGCTGTGGATAGGAGGAGGGGGGATGGTGTTGAGCTGGAAGAGGGGAGATTGAGATGAGGTAACAGGAAGAAATGTTTTGCTGTGAGGGTGGGGAGGCCCTGGCCCAGGGTGCCCAGAGCAGTGGTGGCTGCCCCATCCCTGGAGGTGTTCCAGGCCAGGCTGGATGGGGCTTGGAGCCCCCTGATCCAGTGGGAGCTGTCCCTGCCCATGGCAGGGGGTGGCACTGGATGGGCTTTGAGGTCCCTTCCAACCCCAACTGTTCCATGATTCTACGAGGACATTTCCTTTTTGCACTATTAACTACTTCTTTCATCAAGGGCATGGGACAGGACAGGATGGGGCGGCCAAGGCTCAGGGGACGTGACAGGCGGCTCAAGGAGCTGCGCATCCCCCACCTCCCTCTCAGCACCCCGGCCGCCATTTTAGCGGCTCCAGCACCCCCGCTCCGCTAGGGGGCAGCAGCGCCCGCCGTGCCGCTCAAGATGGTGGCGGCTGCTCCTCCGCACCGCAAGGGGAAGCAGCGTTCGACAAGATGGCGGCGGCATCAACGCCCGCCGCACCCGCTGGGGCGCAGCAGCGCTCGCGTCGCCCGCCGCCTCCCGCCATATCGGACAAGATGGCGGCAGCCGTCGTCTCCCCTCAGCCGCAACCGGTGCCGCCGCCTACCGAGGCGGAGAGCGGAGCCCCCCGCGGCGGGGATGGGGAAGCGGAGGCGGAGAAGTTCGGGTGCCCCGCGCACTGCTCGGACCTGGCGTGGCGGCAGAACGAGCAGCGGCGCCACGGGCTGTACTGCCGACATCACGCTGGCGTTCGGCGGGGGGCGGCCCGGGGCTGCGCGCGAGTACCGGGCTCACCGCTCCGTCCTGGCCGCCGCCACCGAGTATTTCACCCCCCTCCTGTCGGGGGGATTCGCCGAGTCACGCTCGGGCCGCGTGGAGCTGCAGAAGTGGAGCTCGGAGGGAGGGCCCGACCCCGACACGGTGGAGGCCATGGTGGGCTTCATGTACACCGGCATCATCCGCGTCAGCCCCGGGAACGTCCATGAGGTGCTGGAGATGGCCGACAGGTGAGAGGGGGTGGGGGGTGCGGGGTACCGGACAGTCGAGACAGCTGAGGGGGTGCGTAGGGGGTACGGGACAGGTGAGGGGGTGGGTGGTGCGGCACAGCCTTTCATTCAATCACAAAATCATGGAATGGGTTGGGTTGGAAGGGACTGTAAAGCCCAGCCAGTGCCACTCCCTGCCATGGGCAGGGACCCCTCCCACTGGATCAGGGGGCTCCAAGCCCCATCCAACCTGGCCTGGAACACCTCCAGGGATGGGGCAGCCACCACTGCTCTGGGCACCCTGGGCCAGGGCCTCCCCACCCTCAGTGTGAAGAGTTTCTTCTGAATGTCTAGTCTGAATCTCCCCCCTTCCAATTTAAAGCTGTTACACCTCATCCCATCACTCCAGCCCCTTGGAAAAAGCCCCTCCCCAGCTTTCCTGCAGCCCCTTTCAGTACAGGGAGCTGCTCTAAGGTCTCCCCAGAGCCTTCTCTTCTCCAGGCTGAACCACCCCAACTCTCCCAGCCTCCTCACTGAAGAGGATTTGTCCTTTGCTCTTTGCCTGGAAACGTTTCGGGTTGGTGCTGAGCAGGAAATCACCCCAAGCCACCCCGTGAAGACCTTGTCCTGGATTATCCGTGTACATCTTGGCCCATTTTCCGTGCCCAGCCCCTGTGGGGATTTGAATGAACGTAAACTGAGGATCAATGAGTTGCAGCTAAAGGCAGGAGTGTGAGCCTGGCTGAGGATGGGGTGGATTGGTGCAGAGAGTGTCAATCGCTGTCCTTTTTGGTGATTGGGACGTGGGTCCCCCTTCTGCTGCTGCGACTTCTGGTGCTCAAAAACTGGATTGGGTTTTTCTTCTTGCTTTTTCCTCCTTGTTTTGCACATGATGTTTCTCTCCCTGAAGGGCTGCCAGGGCAGTTTGTGGCAGAAGTGGGAAGCCCTGATCAAACAAGAGCATCTGCTCGTATTTAACCTGAGGGCCAGGGAAAAAAATCCCCAGGGGAAACCAGAGCATCCCCGGTGCCCCAGCCTGGGTGGGAGCTCCTCTCCCCAGCTCGCTCCCAGACTGAAGGAGTTTCTGCTCCCTCTGGTGGCTCCAGCTCCAGCCTCCCGTCTCCCCGCACACCTGAGCCTGGATTCGGGCTGCTGCACCCATCGCTCCTGAGTCACAGCCTGTGGTGATGGAGCAGCTGGGACCGTGGGGCTGCTCAGCTTCCAGACACCTCCCTGCCTGCTTTTTGCCTTCATCCAAAGGCTTCAAAACCCAGAGCAATACAGGCTGGGGGGCAACGTGATTGCGAGCAGCCCTGAGGAGCAGGGCTTGGGGTGCAGGTGGATGAGAAACTCCACATGAGCCGGCAATGGGCGTTCACTGCCCAGAAACCAACGGTGCCCTGGGCTGAATCAAAAGTGTGGCCAGCAGGGCGAGGGAGGGGCTCCACTCTATTAGGATCCCACCTGGAGCCCTGTGTCCAATTCTGGAATCTCCAACACAAGAAGGATATCGAACTGTTGGAACAGGTCCAGAGGAGGCCACGGAGATGATCAGAGTTGGGGTTGTACAGCCTGGAGAAGGCTCTGGGGAGACCTTAGAGCAGCCTTCAGTATTGAAAGGGGCTCCAGGAAAGCTGGGGAGGGGCTTTTTCCAAGGGCCTGGAGTGACAGGGCAAGGGGGAACGGCTTTAAATTGGAAGGAAGAAGATTTTGATCAGACATTGGGAAGAAATTCTTCACCCTGAGGTTGGGGAGGCCCTGGCCCAGGTTGCCCAGAGCAGTGGTGGCTGCCCCATCCCTGGAGGTGTTCAAGGCCAGGCTGGATGGGGCTTGGAGCCCCCTGATGCAGTGGGAGGGGTCCCTGCCCATGGCAGGGGGTGGCATTGGATGGGCTTTGAGATCCCTTCCAACCCTATCCATTCCATGAGTCCATGATTCTCTGACCTATCCCCCCAGGTCCAGTTTTTCTCCACCTCTCTGGGCCGTACCCAGCCCTCAGGGCAGAGCGCAGCAACGCAAGCCCACACTGGGCTCTCTGTGTGTGGCCCCACAGGTTTACCCAGTGCAAGGAGTGAACAACACTGTGATATTTTCAGGAAAAGCAGCACCTTCTTGCAGTCAGCAAGGAAATTCAGTCCAAATGTGCCGAATTAAGTTCACGTCACCGTCGTCCTGAGGAAGGACAAGAGCCCAGGCAGGTGCAGGCAGGTCAAATACTTCATTTTGTGACTTTTTTTCTTCTCCTTCAGAGCTTTTTCCACCACCCTGGAAGGGCTGGAGTAGCTGGCTCATGCTGGGCAGGGAGTTTCAGGACGCACAGGGCTCTGTGTCCATTCGGAGCTTGGGCAACCAGCGAAGAGAGCCCATGAGATCAATGTCAGGCTGGGTCCGTGGGGTGTGCAGAGCAGGGCTCCCAAATTTCTCTTTATAGAAACTTGACAAATTCATTGTCCCTTCCATGAACGGATGTGCTTGCAGGGTGGGACAGGGAAAACCTGCTCCATGGCCAGAAAACCCTGCATAGCAGAGAAAGGCCACACAGGTAGCATTTCCAGGTAGGTCGAGAAGGACTTGAGCAGGAAAAGAATTTAGATGCCCTAAAACCGGCGAATGGGGTCTGCAGTGAGAGACGGCTCTGGGATCTGGAGCAGGGCGAGACCTAGAGCCCCCCAGAAAGCAGGTTTGGGTTTCTGTTGTTGTCTGAGCCAAGGTACTTTTTGACACTGCATGAGGGTCGATGGGTTCCTCTGAGCCCCATTTACCAAATCTTTGTTTATAAGAGAAGAGGAGGCTGAGGAGAGACCTCATCGCTGTCTACGACTGCCTGAAGGGAGGGGGTGGGGAGGTGGGCGCTGGGCTCTTCTCCCAAGAGAAAGGGGATGGGACGAGAAGGAATGGCCTCAAGTTGCACCAGGGGAGGTTCAGACTAGACATTAGGAAAAGTTTTTCACTGAAAGGGCTCTCAGGCCCTGGCAGAGGCTGCGCAGGGAGGTGGTGGAGTCACCATCCCTGCAGGAGTTTAAAAGACAGGCAGATGGGTTTCTCGGGGATCTGTTTTAGTGGTGGACAGGTGTGGTTGGACTTGATCTCAAAGGTCTTTTCCAACCAGGTGATTCTATGGTTCTGTCAGTCTTGGGGAGGGGTCTGGATCCCAGGTGGAAAATGATCCCCCACTCAGCAGAGCCCATGCAGCCAAGGGAGGGCAGCAGTGTCCCACAGGGACGCTGGAGTTGAGTGGAGAAGGGAAGAGGCATCAAAAAGTCTTCTTTTAAAGCAAAGAATAATCATGGCTCCCAAGGCAGAGCCATAGAATCATGGAATTGCTTGGTTGGAAAAGACCTTTGAGATCATTGGGTCCCCGTCTCCACCTCACCCTCACAAACATCATCATCGCTCATTGAGAGCGATGCTGTTACCTCCATCTCTCCCAGCCTGGGGCTGTGGTTTTCATACAGTATTTTGCACGTTGCCCCAAAGCTTCCGGCACCCCTGAGGCTGCAGCTGCAGCTCTCGGCACGCACACGATCTCATTTTCTACTGCCTGGTGTTTCTGTGTCTTGGGTCATCCTGACCCAGGGTTGTTTCATTACTGTCCCCAGCCCCTGTCACCTGGTGGGACAGAGCAGCCCAGGCTCCAGGGAAGCAGCCCTTCTCTCCCTTTTGCCCCTCCCAGCCTGTACTTTGAGTGCCTCAGTTTCCCCATCTCTGAGTAGGACCTTGGTATTGCAGGGGAACAAGAGGTTTACAAAAGCCCTTCAAGAGGCGCCCACGAGCTGCTCCAGCATTTCAGCAGGGACAATTCCTGCACAGATCCAACTTGCTCAGTCCAGGAGCAATTTCTGATGACACAGACAGGAGAAAAACCAACCCAAGTGAGAAGAAAATCAAGTCCAAGTTATCTGACCCAAAGCTGAACTTCCCTCCCTTTGAGATGGCCAGGTTCCCCCCGATCCAGTGCTTGGCTGGGTCTCACCCAGTTCCCAGCTCGTTTCAGCAGAGAGATTCCCATTTACACCAGTGCTCTGGGGAGGGGAGATCAGAACCCACGCTTTCCTATCGAGATGCATTTGCTCTGTTGCCCCTTAAACCTTTGAACAGCTCAGGCTCAGCAGGTTTAAGACCCGGCTGCCTTTCATGCAAGAGTTAATAAAAGGAGGGAGTGAGCAAGATTTTGCAAGGAATTAAACCCAGGCGATGGAGCCTATGGGAAA
This sequence comes from Neomorphus geoffroyi, assembly GCA_033558235.1. Taxonomy (NCBI): domain Eukaryota; kingdom Metazoa; phylum Chordata; class Aves; order Cuculiformes; family Neomorphidae; genus Neomorphus; species Neomorphus geoffroyi. The sequence goes on from JAUMJM010000037.1 coordinate 3,408,595, forward strand.
GAGCCTGTTAGCAACCCCAGGGCTGTAGGTCACCAGCGCATTTGCTGCCAGGCTTTAGGAGGTCCTTATTTGAGCTGAGAGAGCAGGAAAAAAGCATGAGGAGCTGCAGGCAGAGCAGACAGGGGCACTCCCTGCCTCCAAACTGAGTGACGAGCCAGCGCAGTTTCCTCCGGCCGGCCCCGCTTGCCATGTGTGTCATCCACCCAAACTCATGATTCATCTCCTGGACTGCTCAAAACCTCTGGCTGCCCCAGAGCTGCTCTCCATCGCTCACAGCGGGGCTGGTCTAAGCAGCCCCCGAGCGTCCGGGGCTCGGAGGAGAAGATGGGAAAACTCTCCGTGGCTGTTGGGCTCCTCCTGCTCTGCGCTGCTGGCGGCTGGGGTAGGTTTACAGCCTCGCTTTAAGCCATTTAGTGATTATGCTGCCTGTTGTTTCCCCAAATCCCAGGACTTTGTGCATTCTCAGGGTCTGAGACTTCCCGGGAAAAACGCTCAGAGCAAGAACTGACAGCCTGAAACTTCGGTGCCGCTCCCAAACACAAAGCAGAGCTCAAGCTGGTTGGGTTTTGGCTGATTTGGGGCTGGGAGGGTTTTTCAAAGGTGTCGTAGGGTCCAGGCGTGGTGTGGTGCGTTATTCTCACAGTGGGTGCGACGAGTTTATGTTTTGTACCTACGCTGTGTTTGGCTCCGGGTACTGGTTTGTAAACGGAAAGGCTTGGGGTGTGACTTAGGCTCCATCCTTAATAAACAGAAAATACACTGGGGAAGTTTGCAGGGCAGGTAGTCACTGTATCCAAGTCGTTTTAAGGGCATGGGCTGCATTTATGTCAGCCTTGCTGTCTCGTGTTATTTTTTCTTATGCTATTTTGGTGGCTTTTCTTTAAAACCTCCGTTTTCTGACATCAGGTGATTTCAGAGCAAATGTAGTTTGTATTTTTTACAAAAATTCCAATGTCTGAAGCGTGGAGAAGCAGCCTAGAAAAGCGTTTTCTCCTCCCAGGTGTGTTTCCAGGGCTCAAAGTAAATCTTGTAACTGCCAGACGGTGTGGGGTTTTCAGCTCCTGATTTATAAATCAGTCCCATTGTTCTCGAGGTCAGGCTCAAGGGGGTTTGGGGCAACGTGGTGCGGTTTAAAGACTTTCAGACTTTGCTAATTCCCAGGAACAGCTCGAGGCTCCGATCTGCTGCTTGTACAGGACATAAAATAATCCCTGGAAGAGTCTGATTGATAGAGCTGCAGTTTGGGGCTGTGCAGGTGATTTCTCTGGTCCTTTAAAAAAGCCAAGCTCAGTCCGGGGCATCCCTTTCCCAGGAAGATGCTGGCAGACAGGGAGAGGTTCAGAAAAAAGACACAACCCCAGGATGGTGTAGGCAGGAGATCAGCCAGAAAAACCCAAATCCTTCTCAGAGAGCGTAGCAGAAAGGGCAGAGAGGATCTAAGCCTGCTTTGCATCTTTCTCCACTTTTCTAAAGTATCTTTATCAAGCTCTCTGCGTGCACATTCTCGCTTAAATTGGCAGAGGGGATAAAAACAAAGCGTGTGGCTGGCTCATGCGGTTCGTGGATGAGGTTATTCAGAGTGCACATTGGGGACTGAGTAATTTTCTCCAGCCAGGGAGGGTGATGCTCAGCCACAGACGTCTGGGGTATTTCAAGTGCATCATCTCACCTCGCTCGGGGTGCAGCACTCCCCAGCCCCGGGGGGGGCGGGGTGATTCCCACACTGCCCAGTTTATTTCCCACATTTCATGTGCTAGGAGTTCTTGTTATATTTTAAAGCTTGGGTCCTCCGGACTCAACCAGATCCTTATGTGAGAGCAGCTGCTTTCGTGGTAAAAAAGGCAGGGTTTGTACTTGGGTTTATTAGTTTTTATAGTTGGAAAAACAAGCTCCAAAAATGAAAAGGAAAAAAAAAATGGAACTAAAACCCACAGAATTTATTAGTTTAGGCTGTGCTGGGATCTTGTTAACCTGCTCAGAGCCAGGCAGCATCCTGAGCCTGGGAAGCGCTGCTGGGCACTCACAGGGCCATAACCAAAGGGGTTCAAGCTGCAGCATCCTCTGCTCTCCTCCGCCTGTTCTTTCACTCTGACATCCCCCCAGGATCCTTGCCCCCCACCTTCCTCCCTCAAAGCCCTCCCAGCCACGCAAGCAGTGCTGGGAATGCTGAAATAGAGCCATTTCCCTGCAGAGAGCAGGGCGAGGCTGCCTGCTGATAACTGCCTTGTTCCTCACCCAAAATCCTGGGGGATGTTGGCCCCTTCCCAGGGGGAAGGGATGGCCCTGCTCCATCCAGTCCTGGGTTAAGTGCAGCCAAGAATGGCTTTGTACCGGTGCTGGGGGTCTGGGAAACATCCCTCATCCCTGGGGACGTGTCTTGGAGCGATGGAGACCGTGGGGCTGCACGATAGACACCCTTGGGCTGGGGCTTCAGGCTGCCCAAGGGGGCAAGTACCCACCTGTGAGGACCTCTGAGGCAAAGCCACCACTGCTGGCAATGGCAGCGTGGCACGATGTGACCCCAGGGTAGCCTTGGCCGTGACAACGTCCCTCCCACAGGGACCCCTTGGGCTGCAGCCCCTTCCAACCCCATGTGCTGCTCCTCAGCCACAGGGCCACTGCTCTGCCTGGGTGGGACAGCCCATCTTGTGGCCCTGGTCCCCAAATCAACCAGAAGAGTGGGTTTACATCTCCAGCATGGAGTGGGGACACCAGATCAAGGACCCCACCGGGGCTGTGGGGTGGTGGCAGGAGGGGAGGAGAGGAAACCACCGAGGCCCAGAGACCATGCACAGGCAGGAGGTAATGGGTACCAAATACTGAGGAGCAGATGAGCTCTCCAGCCCAAAGGGATGCTCTGGGGGCTCATCAACCCCAGAGATCAGGTTTCCTGCCATGAGGAGGTGAAGCAAAGGCAGCCAGGGGTTTGGCTGGCAGACACGAGCTTGGAAATTCTCCACATTTTGTGTCAGTGCAGTCAGGTCTTGCCTGGATCAGGGTTAATGCCAGGACTGGGTTTACCCCAGCGGTTGCACAGACAGAGCTGGTGGCTCTGGGGACTCTTCCTAATCTCAAAACAACTGAAAACCTGGGTCCGGTCACATGGCACCACTCGGGTGGGTGCTGTAGCCCCATAGTGCTTGTTTCCCCAGAAGCCCGCGCAGCACAGGGGAAACTGAGGTAGGGAGCAGCTGAGGGACTTGGTTCAAGTCACAGAGGAAACCTGTTTGAGATTGGATTTGGACCAGTGTATCCACATCCCAGCTGCTGGTGTGAGCCCCGAGTGCCCAGGCTGGCAGCACAACTGGGGCACCCATGGGTGTCAGGAGCCCTTTACCAGCTCTGCAGTTCCCCAGGGTGCTGGGGCAGAGCTGGGCAACTGAACCATCCTATGGTGAGCTGAGAGCCTCCCCTGGGCCACCAAACCCCCACTGGCAACAAAAATGGGTCCGGGCCAGGAGCACTGCTGGTGGTACCGGGTACAACAACCCAGCCCCAGCCAGCACTGTCAGTCAGCAGCTGGAGGCGGTGGGTACAGGAAGGAGTGTGAGAGTGCAAAGCAGTGAAACCCCTGGCACAGGGCAGGCAGCTGCGTGGCACCTCTCCTCTGGCCCCGCCGAGGGGCCACGGCACCGGGCCGGGTATCAAAGCATCAGGGCTGCCCAGAGACCGGCACTTTCGGAAGCTGCTCCTGCGTTTGGGTGTGTGGCCTTGGGGTTGGCAGCTCGGAGAGTTTAATCCCAAGCAAGTGGCAGGGCTGTCCCCATCCCTAAGGGCTGCCAGGGCAAAGCCTGCTCTGCCATCCCTGGAGGGCCGAAGCGCTGCCAGCTGCACAGCACAGTGGAAATCCAAGGCACGGCACAAATCCAAGGCACGGCACAACGCAAATCCAAGGCAGAGCACATGAAAATCCAAGGCACGTGCCCCAGCGCTGGGCTGAAGCCACCAGCTCTTGGCAAGGCAGGAGGGATTTCACCCAGAGCCACAGCAGGAACCAGAGTGAGAAGTGAGAAGCAGGAGCCAGCGCTGTCAGTGCCACTGCTGCGCTCTGAGAGCCCTTTGCCTTCTCTCTGCTCAGCTCCCAGTTCCCAGTCCCACCCACCCCAGGAGGTGACACTGCTGGGAGCACATTGCTAAGTGTTCTCAGTGCAGAAAGCACCACCGACCAACCCGTCGCAGTTTTGGGCAGTGCTAAATTTAAAATCTTTCCCATGTTCACCCACTGCAGCGGGTGTTTGGGTACAGGGAGCTCTGAGAGCTCATCACAGAATCCTGGAATGGGTTGGGTTGGAAGGGGACCTCAAAGCCCAGCCAGTGCCACCCCCTGCCATGGGCAGGGACACCTCCCACTGGATCAGGGGGCTCCAAGCCCCATCCAACCTGGCCTGGAACACCTCCAGGGATGGGGCAGCCACCACTGCTCTGGGCAACCTGGGCCAGGGCCTCCCCACCCTCACCGTGAAGAATTTCTTCCTAATGTCTCATCTAAATCTTCCCCCTTCCAGTTTAAAGCCGTTCCCCCTCGTCCTGTCACTACAGACCCTTCCAAAAAGTCCCTCCCCAGCTTTCTTGTAAGCACCTCTCCAGTCTCCCCAGAGCTTTCTCTTCTCCAGCTGAACAACCCCAACTCTCCCAGCCTGTCCCCATAGCAGAGGTTCTCCAGCCCTCGGATCATCTCCGTGGCCTCCTCTGGACCCGTTCCAACAGTTCCATCTCCTTGAGTTGGGGATTCCAGAACTGGACCCAGGGCTCCAGGCGGGGTCTCACGAGAGAGGAGCAGAGGCGCAGGATCCCCTCTCTTGCCCTGCTCCTGCTGAGGGAGCCCAGGACAAGGCTGGCCTGAAGCTGGCGCTGAGCCCAGGCAGTTGGGGTTTAGCCTTTAGTTTAGTGCCCCTGCACAGGACGAGCGGGCAGTGCGGGTGGCAGAGGTTTGCTGGGGTGCACTGGGGCACATCCCCAACCACTACTGGCCTTCAGGGCAGCCACAGCGTGTCCAGCTTGGGCTGTGACACCACCCTTGTACACACACAGCCGGGCAGGACACGCTGCACGTGCAGCCGCTGTGCATACACACGTGCACACACACACACACGTGCACACACATGTGCACACACACGTGCACACATGTGCACACACGTGCACACTCACGCACACACATGCACACACACACGTGCACCCTTACACATGCATGCACACTCACGCACACACGTGCACACACACACACATGCACTCTCACACACGTGCACGCACACATGTGCACACTCACGCCAGCGGGCAGGAGCACATGGTGCCGTTGCCGTGGTTCTGCCCAAAGACCTGATGATGTTGCTTCACCATTTCCTCTTTCTGCTTCCTGTTGCATCTCCTGCGGCTGCAGAAAACACCGCTTTTTCTGCCTGTGGCTGCCAAGGAGAGCCCTGGGTGGGGACGAGGGGGCATGGGGCAAGGGGGAGACCTGAGTGCCTGCTGCTCCATGCTGGCACCCCCCACATTTCCAGGCTGAAGCGTTGACCCAACTAAGCAGGCACAGGGCTGCGAGCTGCTCTGCCTGGGGAATCCTAAAACTCTGTGGAGGCGCTTGTGCCCTGAGAGAGAGGAAGAGCAGAGGGTGATGCCACCACCACCACCACCGTGCCACCAGCTGCTCACCACATTGGCCGTTGGCAGCAGGAACCGCTGAGCCAGGGGGCAGAGTCCCTGGGGGGGGAATGGGACGGGGCAGGAATGCCCAAAATCCACCCCGAAAACACCCCCTGCCCTCCCCAAATAGCAACAGCCCCCCCCAAAACATTCCCATCCCCCTCCAAACACAACCCAGCCCCCCCAAAATCACCCTCCAGCCCCCTCAAAACACCCCACAGCCCCCCTAAATGTCCCCCCAAAGCACTCTCCACTCCCCCTCAAAGCCCCCCCCCCCAAACCCTACGAAAGGGGTTAGAGCAGAGCCCTAGTGGCATGGGGGCTGTGACTGCTCCTGAAGCTGCTGGCAGAGCACTGAAACTTCAACACGTGTGTGGATTTGGGGCTCTGCAGGTTTTAACTTGCTCTCTGGTTTGCTCTTTCAGGGGGCAACATCTGCACCACCCGTGGGGTGAACTCCTGCAAGCAGTGCCTGGCCGTCAGCCCCCTCTGCGCCTGGTGCTCTGCAGAGGTAAGAGCTGGGGGGAGGCTGAGCAGGGCTGAAGAACATCCCTGAGCAGGGCAGGGGATGCACACGAGAAGGCACGAGCATCTGGGCTGAGGATCAGGGTGCTGGTGGTCTCTGTGTTACACCCGCAAGCTCAGTCTCTCTCTCTTCCCACTGTGTCTAAACACTTCCCTCTGGAATCTGGCTCAGGACACAGCTTGAGGTGCATCTCACGGGGCTTGGACTGCCCAGTCCTGCCTTGCTGCAAAAATCTGCCCCTGATCTGAGTGTGCCGGTGGGAGCTACAGCGAGCTGGCTGGGAAATGGTGATGTTTCTGCTGGGAATTCACTTTGTCTCTTGAAAAAAGTACATTTGGAAACATTTTTGCTTCTTGAAAACCCATAGTAAAGCTCCAGCTAAAGGAGCTTAATTGCTGGAAGGGCTGGAAAGGGAAGGACACCTGGAAAGAGGAAGAAAAAACACTAAATAAAAGTTAGGATTTGGGTTTAAAAACCTTTTTTCTTGCATTTGAAAGAATGGGGAAGGTAGACAAGGTGCCCAGTTTTGGTTACTGAGCTAAGGAGGATGTGAGAGCCGAGCTGTGGTCTAAAATCATCCTGTTTGGGTGGGTGAGAGCCTGAAGATTTGCCACACTGCCCTCCAAAAATGCAAGGTTAGTCCCATCGAGGAGTTAAAAGGAGGGAGTTTCCCAACAGGACAGGAGAGCAGTGGCAGCCCTTCCCCTCCTGGCAAGGTTTGTCTTGATTTTGGCTTCTCCACCCATGAAACCTGGCTTCCTCTGGCTGCAGCTGTGCCCACGGTGCCCACTGAGAATGGGAAAAGACCTGGGAAAAAGTGATCCAAGCTGGAAAACACTGTTGGATCACACCTGCACAGCCCAATGCTTTGGGGTCAGTGCGTATCTAGAGGGGATGTCCCCACTTCAAGTGTTCCAGGCCAGGGTGGATGAGGTTTGGAGCCCCCTGATCCAGTGGGAGGTGTCCCTGCCCATGGCAGGGGGTGGCACTGGATGGGCTTTGAGGTCCCTTCCAACCCAAACCATTCCGTGATTCTATGAATCACTTTCTGTGCCCATCAGATACCGTCAGGGATCTTGGTGTGCGGTGTGAATAAAGATGCTTGTGTGGAGGAGCCCGGTCTTATCTCCCCCAAGGAGTGGCCGAACTTTGCAGTGCGATAAGGGGTCTCCCCGGAGGGGAAACAACCACTGGGCTTGCTTCTTCTCAACCCTGTTCTTGGGCCAGGCTGGTGACGCCGCATCGAGGGCTGCGATGGGGTTGGTTTGTTTTCTCCAGATCAGCAAAGGTTTCCAAAAAAGGCAATATTTCCAGTGCTGCTCCGGGTTGCGCTCATGGACAGACGTGACAAGCAGCGAGGGAGCCGTCTCACTGCCAGCAACCAGCCCCCAGAGAGCTGGGCTGTGCAAGCGCTGCTCAGCAACTCTGCCTCCAACATCTGGACCACATTGTCTCAATTTAGCAAATGAGAGGGTTTTTTCTATGGGTTTGTTTAATTTCCCTGGGGTGGGGGAGGTCTCTGATATTGCCCCCCCCTTTTTCTTTAAAGGGACAGTGCCCTTATTTGCGCTCCTTCTGCTCCCACTGCAGCCCTTTCCCACACCCAAGGAGCCAAGGGTTATCGCTTACCCCTGCTCCATCCTGGCTTTGGCCAGGAGAAGGATTTCCTTGTGATTTCTTGTCATCACTGACCCTACTGAGCACGAGGAGAACTGAGTTTTATTTTTCTGAAACCCCGACCACTCTTTTTTAACAAAAAGGTGTGTCCATCCACTCACTTTTTCCTTCAGGAACAAGTCAGCCAAGCCTTAACGCTGAGATGGGGCTCTAAAATCACTTTGGAGATCATAGTGACAGATCTTCCGGGGCCTCACCAACCCAAAACGTCACCTCTGCTTCCCTCAGAGGAAAGGTGGAGGCAAGGCTGGACCAGGGCTTGATTTTAGAGAAGCTACTGGAAAATTTTAGCTTCACCTGCGGAGATATCGGTACTTTGGGTCCTCCCAGGGTCTTTCCTGCAGAGAAGCTGATGCTGGATGTGGTTGCCTGCAAGATGAAAACGGAGATGCCCTGGGGATGCGACTTCCCACAGCCTTCCAGCCCAGCAGTTTGGGATCAGGGGGACGGAGCTGGCTCTGCCAGTGCCCTGCCTGACCCTGCCCTCATTTACAGGGTTTGGAGGCAGCAGTCGGGGGTAAATCCATCAGGTTTCCCATTCTGGAGGGATCTTGAAGATGCTGAGCTGACACCTCCTTCCCTGCAGCAGGACAGAGGTGATCAAAGGGGAGGTGGAGCTGGGGAGCCCCTCAGCCAAGGGCTGCGGGGTGGCTTCTGATAGAGGAGGTGGGAGCATCACAGCATCTCCGCGAAGGGGAGCTGATGCTGTCAGGGCTGTGCTGCTGCGGAAGGGCTGTTTGCAAGAGTGTATGCGGGTGGATGAGGCTCCTGCACTGTGAGTTTGTCACCAGCAAGCCTGGGCTGCCACCAGGTCGCTCCTATCTGGGGCTGTGTCCAAGTCGCTGAATCTGCAAGTCTACAGAGACTGGAAGGGCAGAAAACAGGCTTGGGGTTCCGAGAGCCTCATAGCCAAATGCCCCATCGACGGCACAGTAACATTTTCCTTGACCTTTTACAATAGTTCTGTTGTTGTGGAGGCTCCTCTGAGTCCTCAGTCAAACACGATGTTTAAGGCTTCAGGGAAAGGACAAGGATGCAGCCCTGACTTTAGATCATCATTGATGATGCAGTTAATCCCATAAGGTGCTGCGTGGGCTTTAACTCCTGGGAGGTCCCCAGGATCTCCAGATACCACCAGAGAGCCCAGCACCACAGCTATAAACCTGTCTGCTCAGCCTGATTTTCAGGGGAGTTGGAACTGGATGATCTTTAAGGTCCCTTCCAACCCAAACTATTCTATGGTTCTACCTTTCCAGTGATTTCTCTGCTTGGGACAGGGATGTACGTAGTGATTGATGGGATCTGGAGTAAACCAGCCATCCCTTCCTGCAGCTGGGAGCCCCGTGGGGCGAGGCTGTGGGGTGGGTGGGTGCAAAGGAGCTAATTTAGAGCAATGACTTGTTCTCTTCACCGGCAGTGAGGGTGGGAGCAGGAGGCCGCGGGGGAGGAACACGCCTGCTGATGTATTTTCTGGCTATTACTTGGCCACCGTTTCCAGAGGGCTGTAGGCCAAGTAGAGCCTCCTGACACCATTTGTATTTTTTCCACTTGTTTGCTTAAAACATACAAATTTGTTCCTGGGTTCAGCCAACCTGAACCTGGGGGAGCCGATATCCTGCATGGAGAACCAGAATTAATCAATGTAAATGGCTTTAAATTGGATGAGGGAAGATTTAGATTGGACTTTGGGGAGAAATTCTTCATGATAGAAGTGGGGAAGTCCTGGCCCAGAGTACCCAGAGCAGTGGTGGCTGCCCCATCCCTGGAGGTGTTCAAGGCCAGGTTGGATGGGGCTTGGAGCCCCCTGATCCAGTGGGAGGTGTCCCTGCCCATGGCAGGGGGTCGGAACTGGATGGGCTTTGGGGTCCCTTCCAACCCCTACCATTCTATGATTCTATAACCTCTCCAGTGCTGGGAGGCTGAAGAATTGGGATCCAGCTTCCCAGGAGGAGGGAGTCAGCTGAACCAGCCCCACCAGGACTTGTGCCACCTCTGCTGCAGGACTTTGAATGTAGAAAGATTTGGGCTGTGAGAGGGAGATGAAGAAACTCCTTGGAGGGGAGGGTGGCTGCTGCCTGACCGGGAATGTGCGACTTCACATCCTGACAGTGTTGGGCTGGGAAAGAAATTCTTCCCATATTTGTCTTTAAGAGAAAGCGAAGCGACGCGAGTCCTTCTGAATGTGCTGATAAGGGCAAGAAGCCGGGAGCTTTCTAGGAAAGGAAGAAGAGGGCTGGAGCTCCACCATGACTCCACATTTTCTACTTCCTGCCCCTGATGGGTTCTTGACGGCGTCTCCTGCAGCCTCATTGCCTTTTTGCTCTTTCACTCCTTTTTTGGTTCTCCTTGCCCCCCGTTGGCTCCATCCAGCAGGAAGCTGGGGAGCTGGAGATAAGGCTGAACCGTTCTCGGACAGGAATAGAGCACAGCTCCATGTGATGGGCTCACCCACAGCAGGGCTGGTCCTTGCTCGTAGCAAGATTCCTAAAGGCATCTGTTGAGACAATGGTGGGGAAGGTGGCTCATTTTTTGCCAAAGTTTAGAGAATAACATAAAAAAGCCACAGACTCCGCCCCTCACCCCAGCCTGACACGTTCACACCAAACCTCGCCCTCTTCCAGCCATCCCACATAGATGAGCTTTCCTTTTAGATTTACCAAAAACCAGACCTGAGGCTCCAGCTGCTGGGCATTTGGCAAGGATATATTATCCATCACTCCTTTTTGGCAGGGGTTGCTCAGCTCCCCCATGGAGCACAGCAGACCACAACCTGCTCTGAATCCCAGCAGGAATGGCTGAGCCCAGTTCCATGCTGTCTGTCACCTCCTTCAAGCAGAGACCTTGTGCCCTTAAAAGCCTTTTATATCCTGGTCTTGCATTAGGGGTGATAAAGCAGGGGCTCTTTGGGGAAAAGGGGGCCCTCTTCTCCTCCTGACGCAACCCAAAAGTATTCCCAGGGGAGCTGGCTCCTGACCATGTCCCTCTCCCGCAGGTGTTGGCACAATCGTCCCCTCGCTGTGACCTGCATGCCAACCTCCTGAAAAATGGCTGCAGACAGGACTACATCGAGTTCCCCACCAGCACCATAACCATCCTGGAGGACCGACCCCTCAGCAACAAGGGCTCAGGTGACTCCACCACCACCCAGATGAGACCCCAGAAAATACAGCTGAACCTGCGGGCAGGTAAGAGCCCTCAAACCAGCATCAAATTGTGCCGGGGAGGTTCAGATTAGACATCAGGAAAATATTCTTCACTCAAAGTGCCTGACCACCAGACACTGGCAGAGGCTGCCCAGGGAGATGGTGGAGTCACCACCCCTGGAGGAGTTTAGAAGCCGGGTAGATGAAGCACTTAGGGATCTGGTTTAGCAGTGGACAGGGACGGTTGGACTTGATGATCTCAAAGTTCTTTTCCAACCAAGCAATCCTATGATTCTAAAATGCTGCAGGAAGGGGAGATGCGGTGGGAATAACCCAAAGGGCTCAAGTGATGAGTGAGTCAAGGCTGTCTCGTGTCTGCTGGGGGCTGCACCAAACCCTCCAGGAACATTCCTGGTGGCCACCAGGCTGTCTGCAAGCTGATGTCTACAGTTAGGTCTCTTGGTCCAATCCCGTGGTACCCCGAGGGGCAGGATGGGATGTAACTTCAACAATGCACAGGATTATTTTACAAAGCCATTTAGACCTCAGTCACCGCTGCTGAACTCTGAATGCGTTGGTGGAAGTCAGCTCGTGCCTAACAAGCCGTAGAGCAGCTGGCAGGGTTGTGCTGCCAACAGGTCCCTGTAATTTCCCAGGCTCATTTCAACCAGGCAGGCTGGAGCCAATTAACTGTTTTATCATTTGCCAGCATTGAGGAGCTTCAAGTGACGCCAAGCGGGAGGCAAAACTGAAGTGTCACTTACCCAAGGTCAAAAAACTGGTTTAGGGAATGTGGAGTGAGTGGTGCCATCAGCTCTGCCCCACACGTAACCTACCCCTGGTCATCCACTCTTCTAGTCTCAGCAGAACCAATTTTGGTTCCTTGTGCTTATTAAAGCCCTGGGGCCAGATGTCAGTGGCTGATACCTCGCAGCATGCAGTGCCCATCCCTGGGCTTGGCCAGGAGGAGTCCTGACCCATCTGGATCACAGAATCAGAGAATCCTAAGGTTGGAAGAGACCTCTGAGATCACTGAGTCCAACCGTGCCTGTCTCCCCACTAAACCCTGTCCCTAAGAAACTCATCTGCCCATCTTTTAAACACCTCCAGGGATGGCAACTCCACCACCTCCCTGGGCAGCTGTGCCCATCCCTGACCACCCTTTCAGTGAAGAAATTCTTCCTAATGTCCACTCTAAACCTCCCCTGGCACAACTTGTGGCCATTCCCTCTCATCCTATCGCTAGTGACAGCAGTCTGAGGTGTCCCCACACGATGGGGACGTGTAGCTGCTAGGTGGCCCTTGCTCTATTTAGGTCTAAAGATGTTTGGCAGGAGGCGGGTAGGTGTGGTGCTCTGGAGAGGAAAAGAGGCAGTGCCGTACGTCCCTATTCCTTGGAAGCAGTAGAACACCTCAGCTTGATACCATCTCTGCCCGACCACAAAGGCTTGGTATGAGTCAACTGCCTTGACTCATGAATCAAGACCTAATGCTGAAGGATATAAGTAGGACCGGTCAGCCCGTGTCCCACAAGCTCAGAATCCTCATGGTTTTAGCTCAACAAGGAGAAACAGATGCTCTCTGAGCACAAAGTCGGGGCCCTTGACTACGTGGTGGTGCTGCAGCAATGCAGCTGGAGGGAGGATGGAGTTCTTCGGGCTCTCATCGGCTTTGAAACTCTCTCCATCCTGAAAGTCAGAATGCGACGTGCAGGTTGAGAAGGAAACATGAAAACAATAACAATTTAGGTTCAATTAAAGCTTTTCTCCTCAATGTTTGAGGTGTTCAGAGAAGGCTACAGCTGTGCCCTGGATTACATTTCAAAGAACAGCAAGAAAGAACCTTTGTCCCTGTTAAAAGGCAGAAAGAAAAGGTCAACCCAGAGTGTTTTCAGCTTACTTATTTTTGAAGTGCAAAGGTCACCAAAACTGGCCCGGTCCCCAGAATGTTCCATGTAAGGAGGTTTTTATTTCAGTGAAAAATGTTTTACCAAAAATTTCCCAAAAGGGGCCGGGAGGAGCCAAGAGCAAAGGGAAGGAACAGGGATTGTGGAGGCCCAAGAAGGTGCTTGGAGTCCATGAGAGCTCAGAGAAGTGTGAAGCAACCACGCAACCCCTGGTAATGCCTGTAAGACCTGCTGTCCATGCACTGGGTGCTTCACATGCTCTTAAGGGAGCAAACAGTTTCCACCAATTTTCAAGAGAGATGTTGAGATTCAAAGAAATTGATTCCTAAAACCCCCAGCAGGACAGGGGCTGGGAGCTGACCTGAGCCTAGCACCTCTAGAATGCCTCCAACAGTGTCCTCAGGCTCTTGGGGTGGTTGGGTCCCTCCAGCACATCCCACATAGGCCCATGGAGTGTGGGATGGCTGCAAGGTGATCACGGGAGCTGGAAGAGCCCTGTGATCCTCATGCCCTGACTGGTGTCCTCCTGCAGGATTGGAGAAACCTGCCTACCCATGTTTGGGTACAAACACGTCTTGTCGCTCACGGATGAGGTGACCCGTTTCAACGAGGAGGTGCGGAAGCAGAGCGTCTCACGGAACCGCGATGCACCTGAGGGTGGCTTCGATGCCATCCTCCAGGCCACCGTCTGTGATGTAAGAGGCAAGAAGTCCTGTCTGGGGCTGGGACACCATCACTGGGCTGGGCCTGTTGGGTTGGCAGAGACCACCTAACCCCACCAGGACAGGACTATAAGCCCTGTGGAGTTGCAAGAGGGCTCAGATCTGGAGAGCATAAACACTAAACAAGGACATTTCTAGGCCAATAACCAAGGCAAGGAAAGAGCAGGACCCTTGCATGGTCCTGGGAGGAGAGAGGAGCGGAGCAGGTGCTTGGGGAGAGATGATGATCCCATGTCCTGAAGGAACCAGCCCAGAAGGGACATCTCCTGTGTTTAAACCTTGATTTAGCTGGACATGGGAAGCGCTGCATCTCTAAGTCATTAGCCACCTCGATTAACACTCGAGCAAATTAAAACCTATCTTTGCCCTTGCAAGCAGCCCGTGCCCACCTGCCAGGCTCCATGGCCCACACTTCCTCCAAGCCCTTCCCTCAGAAAGTGATTGCCCTCAGCTCCCACTGCAGTGGCAGGTTGGTCCCAATGGCCAAGCCATGACCTGGGGTGGCTCTGGAGGCAGCAGTGGGGTAGTGGCATGTAGGGTTGCCCTTGGCACACACTGCCACACAATTGGGAGCTGCCTTTCACTGCAGGATAAAATCGGATGGAGGAATGATGCTTCTCACCTACTTGTCTTCACCACGGATGCCAAGACCCACATTGCGCTGGATGGCAGGCTGGCTGGCATCGTGACACCCAATGACGCCCAGTGCCACATTGACAAGGATAATTTCTACTCTGCCTCCACCACGCTGGTACATTCCGATCCGTGCATGGGGTTGTGGAGCCCTAAGCTCCTGTTGAGGGTCCCCACAGGATGGGAAAGATGGTCGAGCCCTGGCTGGAGAGCTTGATGAGGACCAGGGTGGTTGTGGGTACAAGTTCCTAGTGTATAGTCTCTCCTCTTCCCCAGGACTATCCCTCTCTGGGCCTGATGACTGAGAAGCTCTCACAGAAGAACATCAACTTGATCTTTGCTGTGACAGATATGGTTGTTGGCCTCTACCAGGTAACAGCAGCCATGCAAAGCCATCTTCTTGGGGAGCTGGTGGGTCCTGAGGAGCACTCTTTGCAAGCTGGCTATGGGTGGCCAGACATAGCTTAGTGGTCTCTTATCCTATCAAAGCTCCTTGGGAAGCTCCTGTGTGCCCAAATAGGTTTTGGCCCGGCTGCTGTGGCATGTTCACCTGTCACGAGCAGACCATGCTTATGATATTTCTCCAGAACTACAGTGAGCTGATCCCAGGCACAACTGTGGGCACCTTGTCCAAAGACTCCAGCAACGTCCTCCAGCTCATAGTGGACGCCTACGGGGTGAGTGTGCAGTGTGATGGCCCCACGACAACTCAGTCCCTCCCAAAACAGTCACTGCTTCATGCTGCAAACAGCTGACACAGATCTGGCAGCTTCCCCAGCCCTAAGCATCAACCCTGGACCAGCTGCAAGGATCTGCCTCCACCCACACGTGCAGGGACCCCAGGGAAGGGAGATCACAGCGTTCACCGCCTGCCCCTTCCCATCTTTAAAGGGATTTCCCTGTGGGGAACGACGTAGCCGAGTCCTGAGACACAGAGCACTTGGCTCCTCTCCCACGTGCGTTGGAGCTGTGGTGGGACCTCTCCACGGGGCTGAGCCCTGTGCTGTTGTCTTCATCGCTCCTCTCTCCTCCCTTAGAAAATCCGCCCTAAGGTGGAGCTGGGGGTGCGTGACCTACCTGAAGAGCTGTCCTTGGCCTTCAATGCCGCCTGCCTCAACGATGAGGTCATCCCTGGACTCAAGTCTTGCATGGGGCTCAAGATTGGGGACACGGTGAGGACCCTGTTCATGGGCTTTGTATTTTTCACTGCCACTGTGTAGCAGCACTGCCAGCACTATCTGCTTGCCCCCCCACCTCCCAGGTGACACAACCATGTCATCTTTGCAGTGGAGAGACATGTCCGGCTGGGAGGAGAATGCTTTCTTGAATATGCTAGATGGAAGCTTTGTGGTCCTCTAGTTCAGCCGGGGCTGCTAGCGGGGTTTAGCTTTGTGACTGTGGCAGGCAGGTGCCCTGACCCAAACCATGCTGGGGTAGCTTTGGAAAGCCCAAAGAATCATGGAATGGGTTGGGTTGGAAGGGACCTCAAAGCCCACTCAGTGCCACCCCCTGCCATGGGCAGGGACACCTCCCACGCAATCAGGGGGCTCCAAACTCCATCCAACCTGGCCTGGAACACCTCCAGGGATGGGGTAGCCACCGCTTCTCTGGGCAACCTGGGCCAGGGCCTCCCCACCCTCAGTGTGAAGAATTTCTTCCTAATGTCTGATCAAAATCTTCTTCCTTCCAATTTAAAGCCGTTCCCCCTTGCCCTGTCACTCCAGACCCTTGTAAAGAGCCCCTCCCCAGCTTTCCTGGAGCCCCTTTCAGTACTGGAGGCTGCTCTAAGGTCTCCCTGGAGCCTTCTCTTCTCCAGGCTGAACAACCCCAACTCTCTCAGCCTGGCCTCATAGCAGAGGGGCTCCAGCCCTCAGATCATCTTCATGGCCTTTTCTGGACCCGTTCCCATTTCCAGGCTCCTTAAGCTTCAGCACGGACTCGAGCAGGTATCCCAATACCCTGCTGGTGGTACTGACACCTGGATGCACTCCTCTGTCCTCCAGGTGAGCTTCAGCATTGAGGCCAAGGTGCGGGGGTGCCCGCGGGAGCAGCAGAAGTCCTTCACCATCAAACCAGTGGGCTTCAAGGACAACCTGACAGTGGTGGTGAACTTCACCTGTGACTGCTCCTGCGAGAGCCAAGCTGAGGCCAACAGCTCATCGTGCAGCCGAGGCAACGGCACGTTGGAGTGCGGCGTGTGCCGCTGCAACCCCGGGCGCCTGGGCTCGCACTGCGAGTGCTCGGAGGAGGAGTACAACCCCTCGCAACAGGACAACTGCAGCCCCCGGCCAGGTCAGCCCCTCTGCAGTCAGCGCGGCGAGTGCATCTGTGGGCAGTGCGTGTGCCACAGCAGTGACTTCGGGAAGGTGACGGGCAAGTACTGCGAGTGCGACGACTTCTCCTGCGTCCGCTTCAAGGGCCAGATATGCTCAGGTGGGTGCTGGGCTTGGAGAGGACGCAGCTCAGGGGGTTTGTGCTGAGCTCTTCTCTCTGGTGACCAAGGACAGGACCCGAGGGAACGAGAGGAAGATGCCAGGGGAGGGTTAGGTTGGACACGAGGAAAGGTTCTTCCCCCAGAGGGTGGTGGAGCACTGGAACAGCTCCCAGGGAAGCAGTCACAGCCTGACAATATTCCAGAAGCCTTTGGCCAACACCCTCAGCCCCACGGTGTGAACGTTGGGGTGTCCTGTGCAGGGATGGGAGTTGGACTCGATGATTCTTGTGGGTCCCTTCCAACTCAGGTCATTCTGTGTGACACCAACTATCTGTGGGCTTGTTGCATGCATTGTCCCCACCTCTGGCTTTCTCAGCTCTGTCTCTCCTGGTCCATCCTTGGATCTGAAGCAATGTCTGGAGAATGACATCTGGTATCCTGTCCTGTGCCAAAGAGCTGTAGCAGGGTGATGTGCTAGAGGGTTAAAAAGTAGACTTCAGTCCTTGCTTAGGCTCAGGAGTCCCATCAGAGGGGCTGGTGGGCATCCAGGGAAGCAGCTCTGGGGTGCACAGGGCAGGGACCTTTCTTGAATCGCAGCCCTTGGCATATCAGAGGTATTGCTCTGCAGAAGGAAATCCTGGTGTGGAGGGAAAGGGATGGGAAGGGGCAATTTTTATCCTACTTTTATCTTCCTGGAAGACTCCCTGTTGGCAAATGCACTGGGGAAGCAAATCATCCCCCTCACCAGCCTCACAGCGTTTCCTCTCCTGAATACTCATCTCTTCCATGTGCTGCCAGACTCACCCACTCCAGCTCTTTCTGCTGTTCCTCTCAGTCCTGGGAAGAGTGGACCCAGTCTTTGGGTTTTCCTCCCACAAGAGCAACTGGGGCAGGAGCCTCTCTCTGCAAAACACCCATCCCAGCAGTGATTTCACATATCCTGATGTGCCAGGGCCTCTTTCCCATCAGGAACCTCCTTCTTTGGTTTCTCCCAACCACCATCTCCAGTAAGCACTGGAGGTCTGAGTGAACCCCAGCGGTCTACCCCATCTCCAGTGTTTTCAGGGGATGCAAGAAGGGTAGCAGTGCCTCAAACCTGAGGATGAAGTTGTGGCACAATCTCCCCACGAGCAGAGCATCCCAGAACTGATTCAAGGGGTAAAGAAGAGAGGAGGAGCCACCTGCTTTCCTGTTCCCAGCCTTCTTCTCTGACCTCAGGCACACAGTGCCAAAAAAGCCACCAGGTTCCCACTGCAAGCCCCCAAATCCCCAGGAAAACAGCAGTGACCAAAGCCATTCCAACTCTCCTTGAGCCCAGGGTGGGTGAGATAAAACCTGCTGGCCAGATGACACTTGGTTCCTGCTCCTCGAAGTCCCCAAATCAAATTTTTGGAACCTCAGCTGCCCCTTAGCCCAACTTCATGGCTCATGGCTGCCTCTGTACTGCTTGGAATTGATCCTTTATCCTCTCAGCCCAGCTTCACGGCTCACAGTTGCCTCTGTGCTGCTGAGATTGATCCTTTGTCTTAACAGTTTGCTGATAACGGAGATGAAATGTTGGGATTTTCCCAAAGCCTGAACAGTCAGTGCCCTCAGTGCCCCCGGGGAGCCGGGCGCCGCTCCCTGCTCCCACTGCCTGTTTGCACAAGGGCTGGTGGGTTGGGTGAAGGGCGATGAGGAAGCACTTGCCCCCAGCATGGGTGAGCTGTTAATTAACTCAATCTGTCTGACCCCGTTGGCATCGATCCTGTCCCATTGAGCCACTTCTCGCCAGCCTCCCCCTCTGTCTCCATGCCTTGTCAGTGTTTTCCTGTGACTCAGCCCAGTTCCTCACTAACAGGGTTACACATTTATTTCTCATATTGGTGCCTCCAAGGCCATGGTGGGGATGATGCCCGGCCTATCCCTCACCGGGAGCAGTGTTCCTGAAGTGCCCCAGTGCGCCCGGGGCTTGGGATGGGTCAGCGCGTGCCGGCTCCACGGCATTTCCACCGCTTACCATGTCTTGTCTTTTGAGTTGAAATCAAACCACAATGCAAATAGCTCCAGGCTTTGGCAGGATTTGAGCACGTCTGTCTGTCTGTCTGATTAAACCAGTTTCGGCGAGCGTGCAGAGTTAGTCGGGCTTTTCCCAGCAGTCAAATTCCCCTGCCTGGTCCAGGGCTGGGAAACGAGTAGGATTTGGGGGGATTTGACCAGATGTCCTGACTCAATCTGAAATGAAAAGCCAAAGCTTGACTAGCTCAGGGATGGGTTTGACTGAGCATCTCCAGCTGCTGCCATCAGCGTGCCAGGGCTGGGGCAGCTCAGCCTGAAAACTGGCAGTTTTCTCTTGTTTGGGTGGAATAAGGGGAGCGTTGGGGACACGGCAAAGGCTGAGGTTTGATGGGAGCTGCTGAGGTTTGATGGGAGCTGCTGTGTGCCACCCCAAGGACAGGAGAAAAGGGCTGTTATGGGTGCTGGTCTGCCTTGCTGTGTCCATGGAAGTGGAGCTGCTGCTCTGGGTACTTGGGCATCCTATACGGGTGATTGCTAACGGGTTCTATGGGCACACTTGAGGGTCTTTATGCACTCTGGATTGTCCCCAGGCCACGGGCAGTGCAGCTGTGGGGACTGTCTGTGTGACCCGGACTGGACCGGTGACTACTGCAACTGCACCACCCGCACCGACACGTGCATGTCCAGCAATGGGCTGGTGTGCAGCGGCCATGGCTCCTGCATCTGCGGCAAGTGCGACTGCACCCAGCCTGGCTCCTACGGTGACACCTGCGAGAAGTGTCCCACGTGCCCAGATGCCTGCACCATCAAAAAGTAAGAGAGGGCAGAGAGATGGGGTGGGCTGTACCCCATCTGGGAGCTGGCAGTGGTGCCAGTAGGAGCTCTCACTTGCCCCAGCCCACTTGGGTTGGGATTGCAGTGATTTCTGCAGACTAAACTGAAAAGTATGACGGTTTCCCAAGGGACAGCAAGGAGGAGCTCATGGTATCTCCTTCCTGTTTCTCAGGGAGTGCGTGGAGTGCAAGAAGTTTGAACGAGGAGTGCTGATGGAGCAGCAGTCCTGCAGCCGCATGTGCCGCGATGAAATTGAGACAGTGCAGGAACTGGGTAAGAGAGAGGACCCAAACCCCTGCCCTCAAGCGTGGAAACCCGGGGGCTGCATGCACCAGCTTCTTTCCCTCCGTGTGTGCATCCCCCTGGCACGGGGGACTCTGAGCCGATTGCTCTGGCAGGTGACAGGGGCAAGGACGCTGTGAATTGCACCTACAAGGACGAGGACGACTGCGTGGTGAGGTTCCAGTACTACGAGGACTCCAGCGGCAAGTCCATCCTCTACGTTATCGAGGAGCCAGGTAAGAGCCGGCTGCTGCGGCTGGGCTGGTTGGGTGAAGAGCGTGCTGTGCTGGGGTTCTGTGCTGAATGAGGGGATCCTGTGTCCCTTTTGTAACTCCCACCACCACCAGGCTCATGAGGAACCATGGTCAGGGGCCAAGAGGGCTTAAAGAGCCGCTTTGTTTCCTGCTCCGCACTACCAGGGCGGTAATTTCCTGCCTGTCTCACATTTCCCCACCGTGTTGCTCAGTTATTTATCCCCCCTCATTGAGGCCAAGCATGGGGGCTCAACCTGCCCACTTCCCTGATCCTGTTTCTGACTCCATGAGTGTGATTTTTCTTGAGGAGCAAATACGAGCTGGCTCCAGTCAGCCAAGCAGGAGCAACGCTGCCAGATCCAAGCAGGATCTGGCAGCCCCCAGCCATGCAGAGCAGCCCTGGGAACTCCAGCAACCTCAAGGTCTGATTTCCAGCCAAGCTGGGAGCTGCGTGGCCACTGGCCTGGGGATGCTGAGCCCTCCCAACCCTGTTCTCCCCCCTCCTCCAGACTGCCCGAAGGGGCCAGACATCCTGGTTGTCCTGCTCTCGGTAATGGGCGCCATCCTGCTCATCGGCCTCGCTGCCCTACTCATCTGGAAGCTCCTCATCACCATCCATGACCGCCGAGAGTTTGCCCGCTTCGAGGAGGAGAAGGCCAGGGCCAAGTGGGACACGGTGAGGGCCAGCGAGTCGGGTGTGCTGGGCAGGAGTCCTGGAATCCCACAGCCCCGGGGTGGAGTGGATCCAGATCCCAGTGCTCCCAGTGTGAGAGCCTGGTTGCTGTCTGTGATCCCAGGGCATGGTTCTTTGGGGGCCAGCTTGCCCCATCCTTCTCTGAAGCACGGCACAACATCACAGGCAGGAGTCAGGGTGACACTGCCAGCCTGGACACCCCTTCTTCAAGCCCCTGCTCTCCCAGAGGCTGTGCCCAGGCAATAGCAGATGTCCCAGATGCTTCTCCCACCTCCAGTACATCCCAAGCACTTGTCACCAGCATGACGCTCTTACTCACTGCCCACACCAGTGTTTCCATCCCATGAGCAAGGTGGAAGGTCCCTCCTGCCACGGGATGCTGGAAGAGCTGAGGCACTCGGAGCACAAGGGAAGGGAGTAGGGTGGCAGAAATGCCTGTTCTTCACATCTCCTCCACCTCCCCAGAGGGAAGGGATGACGTGGCTCTTTCAGGAGACCTCTCTGCTCCTGAGCTCCTGCTGCCTTTCCTCTCCTCCACAACAGCTTTTCCCTGTTCTTCCCCGTGAAATGTTATGGGGAGCCACTAAAATGCACACCCAAAGCCTTGAGTGGAGTCACGGATCCACCACTCAATGCTGAAATGGTGTCTTGGTTTCCCCAGCTGTAAAGTACAACAAATGCTGATGCCCAGCACATAGTGATGATGCTTTTTTTCCTCCCTCCTCTTCTTCCAGGCCAACAACCCTTTATATAAAGAGGCTACATCTACCTTCACCAACATCACGTACCGTGGGAACATGTAAGGATGCCACACGTAGCGCTGGCCACGGGATCAGCTGAGGATCTGGAGCTCAGTTTACAGAAGAGCTTGTGTGTGCCTGCGTGTGTGAGTGTGTCTGTGTGTAATTTAACAACCCCTCAACTGCCTCCGAGGCCCTGCTGTCCGTCACCCCACTGTAACTGCAGGGATGTGCTTTCCACGGCAAACCTCTCGTCCTTACCTCAGCGGGTCGCCTCGCAGGAGCTGGCGGCCCCTCCATACACTGAACATGGAGAAATGGGACTTTCTCTGCCTGGCAAGTATGTGAACTGTTCGGTGCTCATCGGGCCAAGTGCATTTTTGGGAGCAGTTGCTCAAAATGAAGGCTGAGCTGTGCTGACCTCCATGGCCCGTGCTGGTGAAGCTCTGCCCACGTGGAGGATCCCCTCGTGTACTGGACAGATGCGGTTCCCTGGGTACAGGAGCCATCTCCACAGAGGACAGGGCAGCTCCACTCGCTGCCAGCAGGCAGGAGCCATCACATGGCTTTGTGGGTCGAGGACATCACTCAAGCAACCTGACAGCCCCCTTGCTTCTTGCAGCCACACATTTCTGGTGCTGCTGTGGCCCAGGATGGTGAAAAGCAAACACCCTGGCACCACAGTGCCCTTCCTCGTTCCCTCCACATGCACTTAGTTTGCACCACTGGCCAACTCTATGTAGCATCAGCTGTGCTGGTCCCAGCTGCAGCCTGGCTCAGCCCCTGGGGTGGTGCTGAGCTCCTCGTGTCCCCTTCCACTGTCACTACACCACAAAGCACGTGGATGTGCAAGCAGCAGCCTGGGAGGGGCTGTGACGCCCATTACCCCTTGAACCTGGCTGCCTCTCTCTCCCTTTTCTGTATTTTCTAGGCTGTGTTACTGCTCCAAGCTTGGTTTTCTGCGTAGCTCAGGGTTCCAGAAAAGCAGGCAGGGTTCAGGCCACATCCTGCTGCCTGGGGCTGTGCATCACCTGTGGTTTGTCCTCCGTGGGAAAACCAAAAGTGCTGGTAGCAGAGTGGCTGTAACAGTGTTGCTGCCCAGTCCCTTCCCCAGCCAGAGCCTCCTGTCTCTGTTCTCTTGGATTGCACCAACGATCAACAGAGCCCTTGTGCCTGGCGTGGGGCTGGCCCTGGCAGCGTGGTGGCTGTGTGTCCCCTGTCCCCAGTGGCGTGGGAGCAGGGGCTGGCTGCAGGCAGCAGGTGCTGATGCTGGGGTGGGAGCTGGGGCTGAGCCCTGGAATGAGGGTTTGGATGAGCAGCACCAGAGCGGTAGCGATGCACGCTATGAAAATGAAAATAAACAAACCTCAAATTACTGCCAGTGTTGGTGACGACGTCAGCGGGCTGTGCCCAGGCTTCCTGCCCCATGGGCAGCCCCTGGCATGACTCGGGGAGATGGGATGGGTTGAACTGGACTTTAAGGTCCATTCCAACTCAAACCATTCTATGAGTCTATGAAGGATGGAGAAGCCAGTGCAGCAGGGCTGTGGGTCTCCCATGGGGGTCTCTGCTCTGTTACTGATGCCCTCTGGGCGGTGGGTACCTCATGTGGAAGCACAGGGCAGGTCAGACTGTGGTACTGCTGGCAGCCACCTCGCTTCATTGCAAGTAGGGTGAATGTCAGCATCCCCCCATCCTGCCCCATAGGTCCTTGTGAGCCCACCAGCGCGCTGGAGAAGCCCGTGGCAGAGGAGAGCTGGGCTGGCACCTCTGCAGGACCTTCCCAGGGCCAGCTGGGGCCTTGGCTGGGGGTGAAGATGCTAAACCCAGGAGCAGGGTCCTACCTGTGCTCCCAGTACCCAGCCCAAGCATGCACTCAGCATCACATCCCGCAGGGCTGCAGGGACACCCAGTGGCCACCCTTTACAGCAGCATTTTGGGACCACAGAAGGTGCTGGAAAAACTGTCCGGCTCTCCAGTACCCCCACTCCGAGCCACGGGTGTCCCCAGCCCATACAGCAGATTCAGGCACCGGGGGCAGCACCCAGTGCCCCCAGCTGCACTGGGCAGGGGCTCCAAGTGGAGGTTTCCAGCACCCAAACAGGCTCTGGGTTTGGGCTGGGCTCAGCTGGAGCTCGGCTGAGGAGGGAGTTTGGGGCACGAGGCTTTCAGCTGAGACCTCTGCACTTGCCATGAAGCACCGCTGGGTTTGGGCACCTGCACCGTGATGCTGCAGAGCTGGTGGTGCCACACCCATGGGATCATCCAGCCAAGGGGGCAGATCCTGCTCAGGCTACGGGCATGACACAGGGCCCAGCGAGCAGCAGCTGAAGGGATAGAGTCACAGTTGTCCCCAGGCCCTGGATGTTGTCCCCATACATGTGCCATCCTTTGCCTTAAAGACCTCTTTGGACTCCATGGGACCCCATCTCAGCTCGATGCTTGCTGGCGGCAGGGAGCTGCATCCAGGAATGCCACGAGGCACTGAAGTCACCTCCTGCCCCACCACAGACACAGCGTCCCCACGTTGCATCCTTCTCAGAGGTGGCCCCACTGGCTGTGAGACTTCCGCATGTCTGCCGGGCACCATGGGTGCCCCTGTTTGCAGCCAGGGCCAGGACGAGGAGGTGATGGAGCCCTGCAAGCTGCTGAAACCCTGTGGCCCTGCAGCCACCAAGACCCAGCAGCAGCCACCACAATGTGGCTGGCCCAGTAGAGTCAGGACACCTCTCCCTGCTCCGGAGCCCCACTGGCCCCGGGAGGGTGTCCTTGTTCAGCAGGATCTCCACATCCAGCAAGAAATCTACATCCAAGTAAGCAAGGGGTTGCCTCCTCAGATGGTGGGAGCCCATATTTGCCTGTGTTTAGGTCTTCTGTTCCCTGCAGAAGAGCTGCAGGACAGGAAGGAGAGCGTGGTGCCAACATCGTAAGGGGGCTTCCCCATGACGCGTGGTACTGACAGCTGAGACATATCCACCGAGGCAGGCAGTGTGCAGGAAGGATGTGACACAAGCATAAAAAGCAACACAGGCGAGGGTGTGCAGCACTGGCCCACACACACAGGCACTGGAGTTCTTTTGGGAGCACTCCCGCACTCCAAAACTATCTGGCCACCACCCACACACGCAACCCTCGTCCCCAGGGACGCAGCTGGATCACGCATGGGGCTGCACATCCATACACTCTCCTGGGAAGCACAGGCAAAAATTTGCCCTGGAGATGGATTTGGCTGCTGCTGAGCACCCTGGTCTGGCCTGGCGTGGGGAGACTCCTGCAGAGGAGCTGGGGACTCGCCAGAGGTGGAAGATCCAACCCTCTCAGACCCTCCCAGATGGGGTCTGTGGGGTCCCTCCCATTCCCATCCCTGAGCTCAGCCTGTGGTCAGAAAGTGTTTGATGGCGTGGGCCCTCCTGGCCCCAGACCCCCTCATCCTTTGAGATGTTACAGAAGGAACAGCAGCCACAGGGCAGGAAGAAAAGCCAGGATCCTGCCTGCCAGCGACAGGCAGGATCAGCCGCAGTGGAAAGCCTTGCAGGCCAGCAGTGCCATGGAGAGCTGTCCCTGCCATTGCAGCATGGAGCCTCCAGATTTCCCCCAAGGTGTGTGTCACACTGTCTGGGGTTGAGACAATCCCACCCCTGCATCTCCCTCCAGGGTGATCCAGGTCCCCAGGGCAGAGGGACGGGTGCTGGGCAGGGTCATCTCACATGTGTCTGCTCCTCTGGCAGGAAGAGCATGTCCATGAACCCATAAAAAAGAGGGAGAAGAGCAGGTTGAGGCTGTGCTGGAGCTGGAAGTTAATCCCTGCTCCTCCACATCCAGTCCAACTGTGTTTGCTCCATCTGAAATCCTCTGTCCTCCAGCACTCTGCAGAAACCAGAGCGATGCTGGGTGTGCAATTCAGGCAGATCTCCACGTCTCATCAAGCTGCGTCGTGAGACAAGATCCCCGATTAGCCAAGTTCCCTGTCGCACGATGCCAGCGGGCATGGCTGCTTGCAGGATGGAGCCCACAACCACAAGGACCACTTGCTGGGAGTCTGGGGTGGCTTTTGTCCCAAATAAATCAGAGCCGTGTCACTGCCGGCTCGTTCAAAGGAGCGTGAGCAGCCAGAGGTGGTGGCTGCTCGCAGCACCCTGAGAGAAGCCATTTGCGAGCGATAGTAACTCCAACTCAGCCGAACCTGCACATCTTGGGCTGCTTTGAGGCTGTTGGTGTTGGGAACCACTAGATGGTGATGTCTGTACGCGCTCAGCCAGCTGCTTGCCACCTTTCTGTGCTGCTGTCTCATCATCTCCACCGTGCACAGGCATCACCAGGGAAATTTTCCCCATGGAGGTTTCCAGAAAGAAACTCTGCGACCTGTACGAAGAGACTGGGCGATGCTTCTCACACTCTTGTACCAAAACATGCTGCAAAAATGACTTTATTTTTGCTTTAGCCAGCAACTCGAATGTAAGCGATATCACACACCTGGCTTCGCTGGCCACCAATCATACAAGTACAGGAATAGTAGCCAGGCCAATCCACCGCTTGCACGCGCCAAACACGCACCCACCTTACACACAAAAGCTAAGACGTGCCAGACCCTGCACTCCTCGCCATGGGTTAAAGCTTGGCAATACCATAAACAACTCCCAGTTGCTGTGAACCTCCACTTGCTCGGAGCAGACTGCAAGGTAAATAAACGTCCTATTTTCTGACCTTGTATTCTGTTGTTCCTGCGCATTCTACCCCTCCTGGGGGTGCAAAGCCCACCCTTACCTTACACAACCCACAACAGACACAGCTCGAGCAGCAACACTTCAGGCTGGGGTGCTTTTAATGCTACTTTCATCTCTGAAAGCACTGAAGTCTTGGAGACCCATTAATACTTTTGTAAAGTGATGCCTGGGAATAAACCCAAGCTTGAGGCGAGTGCTTCCTGATGCAGCCAGGAGATGCTTTACGGTGCGCTCTGCCCCATGCTGCCCCCAGAAATGTGCAGTTTTCAGGGCTCTAGGAAACTTTCTGCAATGAAATACGTCTCCCCATGGATTCTAAGGAAGCAGTTTGAGTCATCCCATCCCTGCACTCCCTGATCCAGAGCCCCTCCCCAGCTTTCCTGGAGCCCCTTTCAGCACTGGAGGCTGCTCTGAGGTCCCCCCAGAGCCTTCTCTTCTCCAGCTGAACAACCCCAACTCTCTCAGCCTCCTCACAGCAGAGCTGCTCCAGCCCTCGGATCATCCCCGTGGCCTCCCCTGGTCCCGCTCCAGCAGCCCTAAACTGGGATTAAAGCCCGGGCAATGCCCCCCCCGCCGCCATTCCCCTGAGGTAGCGCCCCGCCCACGTGACCGCCGCTCCCGCCCGCCCTTTCCTCTTTCGGGTCGGCGCGCGGGCCCGCGCTTCCGCTTCCGGTGATGCTCGGCCCGTCATGGCGGCGCGCAGGGAAGCGCTGGAGCGGCGGCCGTTCGGGAGACGCTTCCTCACCGATCCCGCCCGCCTCTTCCAGCACAACGCCTGGTGAGGGCGGCCTCCCTCTCCTCCTCTCCTCCTCTCCTCCTCTCCTCCTCTCCTCCTCTCCTCCTCTCCTCCTCTCCTCCTCTCCTCCTCTCCTCCTCTCCTCCTCTCCTCCTCTCCTCCTCTCCTCCTCTCCTCCTCTCCTCCTCCGAGCCCCCGCGGTCCCCGCTCCACATCCCTGGCCCTTTGCGGTCCCCGGGAGTGCCGCTGCCCCAGGGGTCCCGTTGCCCCCCGGTGCCGTTGCCTTGCTGTGCCCCGCTGTCCCTGGTGATGCCACTGTCCCCGGGGGTGTCCCGCTGTCCCTGGTGATGCCACTGTCCCTGGGGGTGCTCTGCTGTCCCAGGGGTGCCACTGCCCTGCAGTTCCCCGCTGTCGCTGGGTCCTGCTGTGCCAGGGTTGCCGCTGTCCCCAGGGCTCAACTGCCCTGTGGTTCCGCTGCCCCGGGGATGTCGCTGTCCCCAGGGCTCTGCTGCCCCTGTCCCCCGGGGGCTCCACTGCCTTGGAGCACTCCTGCCTACCTTGTCTACCCAGCTTTTAAATACATCCAGAGTAACGCTCCATGGTCTTCTGCCTACTCTTCCGTCTTTCCTCCCTCCTCCCAGAAGGCGCCGGCAGCTGAATGGTCCTGGCACAGCCAGGCCCTCTGCCAGCGTCGCAGCCTGCTGGTGCTGCGGCGGATCGGTGGGCGCCAGATCAGCCAGCAGACAGGCAGAAACTGCTTCCACAGAACCTTCTGCACAGACTCCTGGGGCTGGAATGCCCACCAGGAGGTGGTGACCTCCACAGGCTGGACCACCACGGACAGAATGCACCTTAAAGCCCTGGGTGTGGGGCTTGGAGGAGGCTCCTCCTCGCCACGTTGGCCTCCTCATAGTGCCCCTTCTTGGGAGCCCGGCTGCAGGCATTTTTGGTGCCCCCTCTCCCAGCACGTTGGCCCGGGGAGGGGCTTGGTGGGGAGATGGCACACTCAGCTTGGAGGACTCTGCCCTTTTCAAGCACTGCTCTGGGGGTCCTGAGCCCTCCTGTGCTCCTCCCCAAGCAAGAAGTAGTCACTAGTGTAAAAGTGGAATATTCTGGTTTGAGCTAAAGTAGAATCGGTTTTCTCTCTTCAGCTCAGTCTCAGTATTTTTGATAGTTGCAGACAGTTTTTCCGGGCACTGTTCTCTTGAGCAATGATAACACCTCGTGTATGTACGCTATGTGCTGAGCAGGGGTGTCGTCTCTAATCATTTCCATTCACTTACAGTGTCTCTGTCTAAAGACTGTAAGGTCAGACAGAGAACTGGTACCAATTAGTGGAGGTTTGGCTGTTGTGTAGTTTGGAATAATATTAAAATTAATCCTTGGAAAGTAATAGAGTATGCGTAAGATTTCTGAGAAATGCACGTAGATGGGAAATAGATTCTGTCCCCAGCTCTCATCTCGTTCCGCGTGATGGATGGATTTATCCCTGATGCGTCCAGCGCTGTAATAAAGGATGCTGCTTTCTAAAACTCCAGAAAGAGCGTTAGGGAGTTTATTTACCAGTATTTTTTATGTCACTCCTGAAGCAGTCGGGAGGGCTTCCTCAGGCTCCGTGTTTCAGGAGAACGTGCTGTTTCACTTTGTAGTGACTGCTTTGGTGCTGTAGATCATAAAGTGAAATTACCCGCTCGCAGGAATCTGTAACCCTTCTCCATCTGTAGACTTTAGTGACTAATGTATAAACCCAAAAAAGGTCATTTCACCCATCGGCTACCACGCGACGCTGTAACAGGGAGATGGTCCTGGGTGGTAGCTTGGAACAGGAGGCCTTTGCTTGGCAAAAGCTGTTGTTTTAAGATATGTTAAGCAACCAAAATCTCTGCTTTGCTGGGAACTGCAGGGATGTTGCCTTTTTTGAGGTAAATATGACCACTTTTGGTGTCTGCCTGCTGTACCCTGTTAGGAAATGGGAGTGTTTAATTTGGAATAAATGTGTGCATGTTTCAGCTTGTCATTCATTTGAAGACTGTACGACATCAAAGGTGGTTACAAAAGCGTATCCTCACTAGTGGTGCCCTGCAGAAACTCCTAGTAATCTAGTTTTCTGCAGACTTGACGTTTGTCAAGTCTTTGTTTTGTGAATTAATAGTATCAAGACTAATTCCTCCTGAGGCCAGAATAGTGGTGCTCGAGCCTTGTAGTCTGCTTTTCATTCACTTCTTTTAATGAGGAAAGGTCAAGTGAATCCCTTTAATAACTACGCAACTGCATATGCACATTTAAGTTATTAATAGGTTCTTAATGCTTTAAAGCTTCCAGCATATATTTGTCATAATTGGACTTAACACTAATATAACACTTTACCTTCCAAAGAACACTACTGCCTTTCTTGTTTTAACTTGAGAAGGGAAGCGTAGTTTTCTAAGACAGCTGAATCAAATGGCCTGTGTTGATAACCTGCATGAGTGAAAGCAATGCAAGAGCCCAGCTGGCTCGCACCTCTGCAGGAGCAGGGGCTTTTCATAGTGTGAGAACAGCAGCTCCTCTTCAAGGAGGCCTGTCGTCATGGTTTTATAGTAAGGATTTATTTCCTCTAAACTTGACTGAGAATTAAATACAGAAAAGGACGGGGAGAGATTTGGTGTCTCTTGGGATCCCTTCCTGTTATGGCTTTTGCAGTGCTGTGGGTGCAGCTCGTTCCAAACTGGGAAGCGAACATGCAGGCTGCTGATCTAGAATTGGAGAGGGTGGAAAAGCTCCACAGCCGTCCTTTTGGAGGGTTGTCTAGACCTTTCTCTCTTCTCCCTGTCTCTGCTCTGCCATTCTCATCTGAATAGTTCATCTTTTTTTACAACAGGGATAATGTGGAGTGGTCAGAAGAGCAGGAAGCCAGTGCCAGGTGTAAAGTTGAAGAGAACAGCTCCCAGCTGTTGCCACAAGATAAACAAGGTACTTTTGGATCCTGTTGTAATGCTGAGTCTTAACTTCTTCATACAATGAGCAGAACAGTCTGGCCAGAGCTACATATGCATCATTCCTACCTTTCCCCCTCTCCCAAATCATCCCAAATACAATTACCTAGTGTTGGTAATGAAAAATGGACAAAGTGGAATCCTTCTGTGCTCTAATTTGCCTCTGTGACTTTTCTGCCCGCTTTAGAGACTCATCCTACTGCAACAAAAGTGGTCTTGGTTGGGGGAATACTTGTTAGTGTTCCTTGTAAACAGACTTTCATTGTCGTGTTATTTCCTCTCCTGCTTTTGCTGTCTAAAGCTTAACTTCTAACAGTTGATCTTTTTTTGATTGCATGCTGTGGAGCTGTCCCTAATTCAAGCTCAGTTTTAAGAGGGTCTAATGAAGTCGTGTCTTATCTGTATCTACCAAGTTAAACAACATGATAACGATTAAATCAGAAGTGAAGAAAACTTATTTCATCCTGACTGAAGTCTTTGTCATCAGAGAAGCAGAAAAGGGTTTCCAGAGGTTTTATTTCTTTACATTTGGCTTTAAGGGTATTTGTACGTCCAAAATGCAAAGCTCACCTGAATCGGGATTCGGCTAAAGGTGCACAGCTCTGTACTCAAGTAATGCAGCTGAAGCTGTTCTGAGTTGGTTAATAATGCCTGTTTCCCCCACACGTTAGATACCATGTGGTCCTTTCGACGATGGTGAGACGGCCTTCAGCGCTTTGGTATGCTAAGAGACGTTTTTGCTGATGATCTTGTTAGACCCTGCCGAGCTCTAGGATAGGTCTGCTGCTTTTGTTGAAATCAAATTGAGTGTGTCATCTGTAGGGTGATGCTGAACACTACTGGAGCTGCTGAGACGCTTCCCATATAGCTTCCAGTTGTGTTCACAATAGCAAATTTAGTTATACCAAAGAGCAGCCCTCCTAATTTCTTGGATTCCCAGAAGCATCCAGCAGTTTCTATTGTGATGCCCATTGTGTTGAGTGCATTTTAAAATCTGGTTAACATTAAAAGGTGCTGTCTGTCATGCTTTGAGAACCTATATGCAGCTATGAAATTGTGGAGCAATTTGCTTTTAGAGCAGTTTGTCAGGTCTTCGTGATATATTTCCCAGACTGAACAATGGAGGACAGTCAAATTTTGATGGTTGCTATTCAGCAGGGAGCATGTGTAGACAATGGGATGCTGAAACTTAGGGAAGCCAGCCCAGCCAAATGTGCCTGAAGGGTCTGGTATTTTGAGAATCAATAATGTCCAAGCAGGAGAACAAAGGCAGGCTATTGGTCGTTATGACTGTGTTGTTCTGTGGATTTCTTGGGACTGTCAGAATTTGTTCTAAAGGAGGAGAGAAGTTCTGTGGGGTTGAAGATGTGTCTCCGACTGGGAAAAAAGAAAGAAGTGGAAAGGTTTCTTGTTTTCCTTTTGAGGCTCCGTAATTACCCCCCGTGCAATTCAGGGGGTCCCTGATTCTCTTCCTGTCTTTTGTGAACAGTTACTTTTGTTTGCCTTTCTTCTGCAATGTGAAAGGGTGAGTATGGGCTTGGCTTTGGGGGTGTCCTTACAAAGATGAGCGGAAAAGTCAGGTGTCCTTATCAAGAAGGTCTCTGGAGGAATCTGGCTCGCACGCTGCTGTCCCCTTGAGCTAATACCACAAAAAGAGCCTTGAAGCAAGTGTCATGTGAACTTTTCTGCTATAAGTTGTGCAGGAAGTCAGACTGAAAAACTAATAGGGTTGGTTTTTTTGCTTTGAATCCGTTTCTTGCATGGTCCTTGTCAGCTGACCCTTGATTTCTTGCATTCATGTTGTTACTGACCCTTTATTCCAGTGCTGTGAAGACAGTGGGCGATGAGGTAAATGAGCTTTAAACAAAACTTCCACACCTGTGTTGGAGTACAACAGCTGTTCAATAGGATTTCACAATCATTTAACACAGGAAGAGCACAATGTCTTCTTCAGTGTTAAACTGTGGCAAAAATGTGGCTAATCCAGAACGGCTGGACAGGAATTTTGGCCCAGCACCTCAGGTGAACATCCCATTACAGTCAAGCTGTCATGGGATTCTTAGGGGCCAGCAGGAATCAGGACTTTATATTTTTGTTAGGTAAAAGAGCATTTCCAGCCCCAGCAGCCCTGCATGTCCCTACTACTGTGTGGTAGAAGTGACAATTCAGGAAGGAGTGCACCGTTCTGAATCAAAACCAGCAGCAGTCATTGAGTTCTCCTATGCAAATAGGGAACTGATTTGCCCCTGCTTACTCTGAGCTATGGTGAGGTCGTGGCACAGACTTACTGCTCCAGTCTAATAGCAGCCATTAAAATTTCTTATGGCTTGGGGTTTAAGGACAAACCTTCATAAAAGGAGAAAAATTTTTGTAGTTGAAGTAAAGAGATTATTTTTATGTATAGCTCTTTGTGCTTTGGGGGTAGATCCTACTGAAAATAAATGTATGACTGACTTCTCATTCTTTGTTAAAGCCATTTCAGTCTATATTTGGCTGAGTCTGTATTTTTCCAGGTGTTCTTGGTTCGTTTTACCGTCTCCCTTTAGATATGTTCTAAACACTTGTATGCTTTTCAGAAAGACTAGTAAACAATCTGCAGTTCGGATAGTAATGCTAATCTCCAGTTAAGCTGCCTCCTTTTTCTCTTAACCCTGTTTTTAGTAGGTGTTGGACAGAGGTCACCCATTCTCACATGTGTTCATCATCTTTAATTGTGGGAGAATCATTGGCATTCCTTCATGCTGTGCAAGATGGCCAAGGAGGTGCCCGTTACTGGAATGCAGTTGGGCTCTCAGGCTGTGGCTGTTAATGCCCTCAGGTGGTTGCAAGCACAGGTTGCTGTAAGTAGCTCTTATTTCCCAGGGCAGAGAACTCATCATGTTGATAAGAATTCAGGAAGCAGTTGGATTTGCAACTTCTCATGGACTAAATAGTTCCCCTAGTCCTGTACTTGATCTGGAATCTGTGAAGGTGTGTGGAAATAATTCTGTGGGTGACTCGAATTTTGTTAGGTCGTGGCTTTACAAGAGTTCCTCCAGCTTTCTGTGATACCTCGCTGCTGGAATGTATCCACTTGATGTGAAAATAATAATGCTTGAGCTGAAATTAATTCTTATTATCTTTAGTCTGTCCTCCTTATCTCTCCACTGTTACCTCAATGACAGGTGTCACTTCTGTCCATTCCCCTCTTTGGTTTTAATTTCATAAATGCATGCAGAGAACTAAGCAAAACAAAGTGCTGTAGACTGGACTCTAGGCATACTTGTATAAAACTCGCTGTTCTGCCAGGCCTGACTAATTTTGCTGTTAAAAAGGGGTAGCATGTTGGACAGGAGCTCTTCAGCTCCACACCGCTGCCATAGAATTCCTTAGAAGTTGTGTTTGCACTTAGTGTCATGAGGCTCCAAATGAATTATTCCAGTGACCTGAGCAAGTTTGTGTTAGAGGTGGAAGTAAAACCTGCATTTCTTCATTCCAGCCTCCTTCAAAGAGCCTTTTTTTGTTGCCACCTTCCTCTAAGTCCTACCAGAAGATGGGCAGTTTTATCCCTTTTCCCTTTTTTAATCCTAACAAAGTGACTGTGAGGAGGCAGGCTGAGTGGTTATGTGATGTGGCACAAGTTAAATAAAGGTGATTTTCAATCAATAACCTTAATTAATAAAGTAGATTGCTGACTGTCTGTTGTCATCTCTGACTGAATTATTCAACTCTGAGGCTTTGTGATTTGACCGCTGGCGATGTTTTTGTTTGTGTTTACAGAGGAATATGAGGTGAATGCTAAGAGGTACTGGGATGAGTTTTATAAAATCCATGAAAATGGCTTCTTCAAGGACAGGCACTGGCTGTTCACTGAATTTCCTGAGCTGGCACCTAACAGGAACCCAAGTCAAAATGGGGATTATGTGCATGAATTGTGTGACAAAGAAGAACTCGGCAGTGAAGGGCCAGAAAGCTGTGAAAATGGACATTGCTCATTGGAAACCAGGGCAGAGAATCAGTTAAACCTGATGAATAGCACACCTAAGATCTGCACAGAGGAGCTGGCTACGAAGAAGAGTTGTGAGCAGAACCAAAGTGATGGAGAATACCCAGGATCGTCTGCATCTTACCGTATATTAGAGGTAACAGCTGTAAAACAGAGTCACGTATCAAACAGTCCCTTGTATCTGTGTTGTGACTGAGTGGAGGACTTAAAAATACCTCTGTCGTTGGCAAACAGTGAGTGGAGTGGTTGCCTTAAGTCAGTGAAATGTTAAAAACAAGGCAGCTTAGAACTGAATTAAATATTTGGAGATTCTTTTGGTTCAGACTGTGAATTGGCAGAGCACAAGGATCGTAAGTTTCTGAGTTTCAAATACAAACTCTTACTATCAGGTGTTGAAACAAGCATTTTCAAGTCATCTTTTGAAGAAGTCAATTCTTTTACATATCTGGGTAAAGCTTTCCCTTGGTGTTTACATTTTGGATGATGCTGCTGGCTCTCGTTTGCCTTTGGAGGTGTGAAACAAAACAATGAAACCAGGAATGTAGAGATGCCATTTATCTGGGTCCTTATCCTCACACTGATACAGGGTATCATGCTTGTTCCAGAAAAGTCTGTAGGACCTCGGAGTGTTGGACTCCTGACAGCTGGTAATGCCCTTTTGCTCTGCCACCTCTCATTCATTCACTGTAGAGATCACCGTTTCTGTTGAATGCTTCGTGTCTAGGGAAGTTCTGCCCTTCCAAGGAGAGTCAATATAAACTGTCCTTTAGAGTTTTTGGTGTGTAAATCTGAGCCTTTGAGACTTTCTCAGACTTCCCTATTCTTGGGTCATCATGGCTTTCTGGTCTCACCTGATTATTTTCAGTACTCTGTCCCTGCAGTGGTGTTTTCTGCTCAGTCTATTTCAGTTTTACTGATTCCTTAAACATTCAGAGACAAATTCCCCAAACCCACTTATGTGAGCAGTCTTCAAATGGGAACAGGCAGAGAACGAGTAAGAAGACAGAATCATTGTAGGCCTAGTTTGTAACTTGAGGAAGAGCCATCTAGTGAAGGAAATTCTGAAACAGCAGGATGTAATTATAGTAAAACAAACTTCTTTCTCCATTGCTCTGTTTTTCTATGGAAGTGAATGCAACTAATCTTTGCCAATGCTTCAGACACTCATACTGGTTGTTATGCTTGGGATTCCAGCAATAATGCATTTCAAGAGAGTAACAATATATAGCTTGTTAGTAGAGATTTCTGTGAGAGCTGGCCTCGTGGTTTGCCACAAATATTTATATGTAAACCTGCTCCTCAGAGCTGAACCATTCAGATCTTGCAGTTAGACTTGCAAATGGTCACTGCTGTGCTCAGTTATCACTCATGTTCTTTGTTCCATGGCTGTAGAGAGATGATTTCAAATTAGCTACACGGGACTTGCTGAAGACGTTATGTTCACTATGTGTACGTCTGCTTTGTGCAGGTTGGCTGTGGTGCTGGAAATACGGTCTTCCCAATTTTACAAACCAACAAGTAAGTAGTTCTCATAGGGGGTTTTTGCCTGCATGGTGTACCAGGCTCTGAAAAACAACTGGAAAAGTGTAGCATGTCATCTTTAGACAGTGTCAGATAAAGGCCAGTTGCAAATGGTACCTTTGCCATCTGCAACATCAAATGATTGTGTTTTGAGCTTGGCCTTGGAATGCAACCAACAAAATGTGATGCACATTTCCATGACTCGTTCTGAAAGGATTTTTGCACAGGCCTTAGTGTCTCTCCTTTTCTGGAAGGAAAAGTAAGCAGTCAGTTCTATGTGAGAATAATTGAGGCTGGAGAATAAGCCCTACGAGGAGCAGCTGTGAGGGAATTAGGGTTGTTTAGCTTAGAGAAGAGGAGGCTGAAGGGAGACCTCATCACTGTCTACAACTGCCTGAAAGGAGGCTGTGATGGGGTGGGTGCTGGGCTCTTCTCCCAAGTGACAGCGTTGGGACGAGAGGAAATGGCCACAAGTTGCACTGGGGAGGTTTAGACTGGACATTAGGAAGAATTTCTTCACTGAAAGGGTGGTCAGGGGTTGGCACAGCTACCCAGGGAGGTGGTAGAGTCACCATCCCTTGGAGGTGTTTAAAAGATGGATGAATGAGTTTCTTAGGGACAGGGTTTAGAGGGGAGACAGGCACGGTTGGACTCGATGATCTCAGAGGTCTCTTCCAACCTCAGGATTCTATGATAAAGGAGCAATGTGATCCACCAGATTTTGCACAAGGCTTTATTGACAGAGTTACAAAAGCCCAGGATTTCTGGCTCTCAATTCTGTGCTCTGTGCATTTGAGACACTTAATTCCTTTGGAGCACCTTTATATAAATGATGATGTTTCCTTTGATTTGTTTCAGTGACCCAGGCCTTTTTGTTTATTGCTGTGATTTTTCTACAACAGCTGTGGATCTTGTCCAGGTAAACTCAGTGGTGACTTCTGAAGGTAGGAAGCACATGATGCCAATTGCACCTTAACACAAATGCATCACAGCTGCCACCAGCCATCTGGCTGAGTTGGCAGCTTTCTTTTTTAGCAAACCCTGATGCTGACCCTTGTTACTGGTAGATCAGGAAAATGAGCCATCAAAGATTGTAGAAATGAGGGAAGTTGGTCTTCTCAGAAGGTCACGTTGGCAGCAAACAAGTCAGCTGGATTTTCTTTCCCCTGTGGTTGGCAGTACTTTTCTAAATCCAGTGCTCTTTTAGCTGATTTAATGCTGAACCTTGAAAACTTTCAGGCTATTTTTTAAGAGGAGCTGAAGCTGGATTTGGGTTGTGTGTGCATTACTGTCACTGCAGTTGTGGGAATGTGGTCTGATTGCTTTTGCATAGAGAGCTGTGCAGAGAGGTACTGTGGAGCAGAAGGCTGGAATTTCTTCAAAGGATAAATACTGCTAACAAATTTCAGGTTATATATCAAGTATTGAATGTAATCAGTCACTTCATGCGCAGGGGTGGGGAGCACAGCAGCAGTGTCATCGTGCCATTTCATCCTCCTAAGGTGACACACAGGCTACTGCAACCTGTAGCAGCAGCTTTAGACATACAGCTTTCTAGAAGTCTAAATGTGATTAAGAGGGTAACTTTAGGCAGCTAGGATTCATTTTTGGGGTGTAGGGTGTAGTTTGCTTGTAGTTGAATATTGATTTCAGTGATGGAGGCCCTGATGCTCTCACTTTTTTAAAGTTTTCCATCTTAATAGTGTAAATCTCTCACTTCTTACCACTATTAGTGGAAAATCTGACTTTAAAATTGCAATAATCCCTCAATCCAGTTTTGGGATTTGGACAGTGCTGGTTGTCTGAATGTGTTACAAGTCCAAAGCTCTCTGTTAATCTCCCACATGTAGTTATTTTTCACGTTTCACCCCTGTTCCTTGTCTGACCAGGGAACCCCATCTGCTTTACTCCAGGGAGGCTGAAACATTTCTGTATGCACCACTTAACTGTGTGAAAGTTAAAATGCTCCCGTGTCCAGATAATACCGAGATCAGTGCCTGCTGCTAATGCTCTAATTTCTCTCTGCTGTTCTCTTCTCTTCTACAGAACAATGCAGAATATGATTCTTCTCGCTGCTTTGCGTTTGTCCATGACCTGTGCAGTGACCAAAGTCCTTTCCCAATGCCAGAGGAGAGTCTTGATGTTGTTATTCTTATCTTTGTCCTCTCAGCAATTCTCCCAGAGAAGTAAGTTTTAATAATTCCTTCTGGTTGCGGAAGATAATGCATAAAGAGCTGGAGTTTTTGAATAGTAGGTCCCTTTATATCAAGAAAAATGAAAATTTGTTCTATATCTGGTCTGGTTTTCCATTAAGCCTCTGAAAATGAAATTTTGCAAGTACTTTTTGTTGTAACAGATTCTGGCAGCAGATGGGTGCGATTCTGAAGTGCTAAGTGGCTATAGGTGGTGTCTTGCTGCATAGACATGTGCTCACCTGTTCTGAACCCCAGCCATGCTGAGCGCTCAGCACCCATTTATGGAAAGTACGCTGCTAGGTTTTAAGGCTTGATGGATTTCTCATATGGGAGATGGCAAGAAGGGAGGGGATGGGTGAAGAAAACAGTGAAGCGTGATACAACCTACACTAATCTCTCTTTTCTGTTCCCTTTGGTTTTCTTTCACAGCATTTTTCTTCAAGTTCACTCATTACTTGTTTTACAGAAACTAGTAGTGATACTTTTGCAACTAGTAACAGCGAGCGAATAATCCCGGCTGTGCAGGCTAGGTTGTCGTTGTAGAAAAAGAATCAGAATTGGAGAGTGTCAGGAATAAGGCAGCCAAATAAAATAAACCCATATAAGTCAGAGAGCTGAGAAAAGTAATAGGTTTTGTAGCTCCTTATATGAAGTGGAAACACACTTAAAATTTTATGCCTGCTTTCTGGAAAGGGGGATAAGGAAACAAGCAGCATTGTGCACAGTGTTTCATAGTTCTGTTTTGTTCTTTCCTCAGGATGCAATGCATCGTTAACAGACTGAGTCGCCTCCTGAAACCAGGAGGAATGATTTTATTACGAGATTATGGCCGTTATGATCTGGCCCAGCTTCGGTTTAAGAAAGGTATTTTGTTTTCCCCTGGGAGGTCTTGCCAGATCACTTCAGATGATGCTTCTTAATTCCGCTTAAGCACAGCGAGTGCTGGGAGAAGTGCCTCTTATTTGATGGCAGTTGTTGATTTTTAAATGATAGCTGGTAACTAAATCCCTCTTGCCCTTAGGTCAATGTCTGTCTGATAACTTCTATGTTAGAGGTGATGGCACCAGAGTCTACTTCTTCACACAAGGTAGGAGGCTAGAAACCACCCCGCTGACTCTCCTCACCTCATTTGTCCTTCTGCACCTCTTAACTCTTTGCAGCCTGTCTGTCTTGGAGCAGTGTGAAATGCTAAGTGTGTCCCAATTGCATGAGGACCTGGGCTTGTCACTTGCTGACATAAATATGGCATAGGGAATTTCTTACTGGAAAATCCTTTTAAGAGAAAGACTAGTGAGTTTGATACACTGGAAGGGGTGGAATCGGAGGAACTTTCATCATAGAATCATGGAACGGTTTGATTTGGAAGGGACCTCAAAGCCCATCCAGTGCCACCCCCTGCCATGGGCAGGGACCCCTCCCACTGGATCAGGGGGCTCCAAGCCCCATCCAACCTGGCCTTGAACACCTCCAGGGATGGGGCAGCCACCACTGCTCTGGGCAACCTGGGCCAGGGCCTCCCCACCCTCACAGCAGAACATTTCTTCCTAGGATCTCATACAAATCTCTCCTCTTTCTGCTTAAAACTGTTCCCCCTTGTCCTATCCCTGCACTCCCTGATAAAGAACCCTTTCCCATCTTTCCTCTAGGCCCCATTTAAGTACTGGGAGGCTGCTCTAAGGTCTCCCTGGAGCCTTCTCTAGGCTGAACAACCCCAACTCTCTCATATGGGACGTGCTCCGGCCCTCAGATCATCTCTGGTGTCCTCTGGACTTGCTCCAGCAGATCCATGTCCCTCCTGTGCTGAGAACTCCAGAACTGAACACTGTGCTTGAATCGTGTTGCCTGTGGAGGACAGAGTGAGATGGACACCACTTGAAGGAACCTCACTTTGCTGTTCTCCTATAAGGAAATGAAAAGGGTGTGGTTCAGCGTAGAGCTGAGGCAACCTCTCCATTTCTGCTGCTGCACAGTGCTCAGCAGGGGTTGTGTTTTCCCTGCTTATCACCAATTGCACCTCCAGTCACTTCCACCACGGGCCCCTCTGCGTGGTTGGTTTTGGAGCTGTGGCACATCTGCAGCACACTGCTCCCTTCCCCACTGCACAAGTCTTGTTTGTCACAACAAAACTAACGTTTCATGCATGTTTGGCAGATCCTTCACGATGACAAGCATCTGATAAAAGAGCACAAGCTGGGACCTGTTAGCCCTTTGCTACAGAAACTCCATACAAATCACGTGCACCCAGGCTGCACTTGAACAAGTTCTGGGCTGCTCAGCAGGACTCGGTCTGGCTTTGCCCCTGGCCAGTGTGCTGGGGCACTGTGATACTTATTTGCGTGGTCAGGATTACCTGCCAGTGGAAGTGTTGCAGCCTGAAGGGCTCTTAGGGCTTTGATTGGGCCTCAGCAGGGTGTGGTTTTGTAAGGATTTTTTTTTTCTCTGACCTTAACTGTAATGAATCCTGTTCCCCTCCAGCCTGCACAGCACAGGTCTGATTGCCACCATTTAAAAGCCTAGGGCTTTTCCCGTTCTTTGCTCTCACAGACACTGAAATTCCTCTGGAGAGAGGAAGGAGGGGCAAGGAGTGGATCTTTCCCTGCTCACCAGAAGATGCTCCCTCAATTGGTTACAAGAGGCAATACCAATGTCTGAGGCTGCTGCTGTTTTCTCTTTGTCAAGTCTCTGTAATTCTCGTTGTCCTCCAAATAATTCTTCCCTTCCTTGGTAGAAGGTGGACTCAAGGGGAACCAGAGAAACTGTGGTCTTCAATCACCCTGTAGTTAAGACCTGTCTGATCTTGGTGTTTCTTTGCTGGAGTGAGACCATGAGTTTCCTGTGGCCCATTGTTCAGCACAGGTTAAGCCCTCAGTGTGAGCAGTGAAATGAAAGCTGTGGCATTCTCAATCTCCTCCTCTCTGCTTCCAGATGAATTGGATGATCTCTTCACAACAGCTGGGCTGGAGAAAATCCAGAATCTGATTGATCGGCGACTGCAAGTGAACCGTGGGAAACAAATGACAATGTATCGAGTGTGGATCCAGTGCAAATACCGCAAACCTGCTGCCCCTCAACTGTGAGGAAACAGGGCGTGCTTTTTAGGTTGGAGCCTCTTCATGACCACGTGCGGTGTCTCCTCCTGGTGAGATGTGGTTTTATGGAGCTCAAGCGCACACAGGACCTCAGTGCCTTTTACAGTGTCTAGCATCACTTCAAGTGAGTTTTGATAAGGATGAATGCTCTAAGAGGAGGCCAAGCAATATTTTAGATGTCTTGCTACTGGTCTGAGATTTTTTTAATTATGTATTGTTTTAACAAATTAAGAAATGGTCATGCTGTCTTACAGCAGCTGAGCAAGTTGAGTAGCAAGTCATCCTTACTCTGGAGCTCCACGTGAAACGGAAGGAGAGCTTCAACCTTACGTCTGTGTTGTGTACTCTTGTCTTGGGAACAAAAACAAAACAATGCTCTTCTCTGCAACTGCTCACCAAGCCTGAAGTGATCCTGGTAGCCAGCTTATCTCATGGAGCTCTCTTCTAGTCATTCAGGTTTATGCAAATCCACAAGATAAAACAAGTTGATCACGGGCAGGAACTGAGAGCGTGCTGGTTTCTCTGTGCCAGCTTCCCCATGGATGCCTCGTGGTGTGCAGGTAGCCTGTGGAGAAGGCAGATTATGATGCCTTGCTGTCACTCAAGGACGTTTGTCCCTAGGTGAGATAGCACAATATAGTAGCTCAGGTGCAGTAAATCATATCAGGCAAGGTTCAGGCTTCCGAAGATCG
This sequence comes from Neomorphus geoffroyi, assembly GCA_033558235.1. Taxonomy (NCBI): domain Eukaryota; kingdom Metazoa; phylum Chordata; class Aves; order Cuculiformes; family Neomorphidae; genus Neomorphus; species Neomorphus geoffroyi. The sequence continues at coordinate 3,449,995 of JAUMJM010000037.1, forward strand.
GGGTTGATGCTAATTTTAGGGCACCTCCAGAGTGCAGAGTTTCACAGGCAGCTCACAGGACCAGGGTTTATACGGAATTTCCTGCTTTTTCCACCTGAACAGTGGGAAACTGTTCTTGCTGGCTGCAGCCCCTTGGTCACCAGCTGCACTGCCCTTTCATGGTGATGTGCCAAACCCAAGTAGACGAGACACCTGTCTTAGATAAGAATGTCTACCACATTTGTTTGATTTCTTAGAGAAAGCCAATGCTGTGGCTTTCTGAAGGTATTTCCCCCACCTTTGACAGCAGATATCTTTTATCTCAGTTTGTTTTCTTTTGTTATTTTAAGGGTGTGGTGGTACAAGTATTACAATAAATTTTGCAGTAACGCTTTTCAGTGCTGGTTTGATTAATATAAATCAGGCTTTCACAGAAACTCACATGCTTCTGCACACCTGATCTGAAGGATTTTGGGCCACCATGAGGTAACTACATGTTTTTTCTTTTCTGTTATCATGAGGAGTCTCACAAGACTGCTCTTGTCTCTCAAGAAAAGAAAGCCTTGCCTGATATCTCCTACTTTGTTTTACTTCATAGAATCATTTGGTTGGAAAAGACCTTTGAGATTGAGTCCAACTGTATCTGTTCTCTACTAAACCGTCCCGGAGCTCCTCATCCACCCATCATTTAAACCCCTCCAGGCATGGATACTCAACCACCTCCCTGGGCAGCCTCTGCCAGGGCCTGAGAGCCCTTTTTAGTGAAGAAATGTTCCCTGATGTCTAATCTTAAACCTCCCCTGGCACAACTTGAGACCATTTCCTCTTATCCTATCACCTGTCACTTGAGAGAAGAGACCAACACCCAACTCCCTACAACCTCCTTTCAGGCAGTTGTAAACAGTGATGAGGTCTCCTCTCAGCCTCCTCTTCTCCAGGCTAAACAACCCCAGTTCCCTGTGCCCTGCTGGCTGAAGAGCAGTTCAATCTACACTAACCATGTGTATTTTGTTGGCTGACACTTGTATTTGTAGCTTACGGTTGCCTAAGAATAACTGTCAGCTATAGAAACCCATAGGTTATGAAATAGCTGCGGGGAAAGGGTAAAAAGATGAGGAACTGTCCTTGTTTCTTGGGAGAGTCTGCAGGAGCACCCAGATTTATAAAGCCTTGGAAGGGACTGTAGCCATGCTCTCTGCTTCCTAACTTCCATGTCACTGTGTCGCCCTGCTGTCCAAACGTGCCTGCTGTCCAAAGGCTTCTGGGGCACAACACTTCAGCCCTTCCTGTGGGAAGGTGTCCCAGCAAATCCATTGCCACTACCCAGACAGGCTGCAGTGCTGGGACGGGAATGGAAATATACCGTTGCTTTTTCTTTTTTTAAATAACCTTGGAAAGGAATCAAGTAACTGAGAAGAGAATTCTCATTCGGTTTGTTGTACAGTGTTTTTTAAAGGGCTAAGAGACTTCCCAGCATCTGCAAATTACATAGAGGAACAGTTAAGGCTTGAAGCAGCTGGTTTTGAAAAGCAGAAAAATGAATGGGAGATCATTTTGCTTCACAGCTACCATGTGGCCTTTTCTGCTTCTCTATTTCCTGACCTGTTTTTTAAAAGGAATTAAGAAAATCATGCCTTACTACTGACCTGCCCTTGATGCACCTTCACTGAGGATGCAGGGGGCAAAGCAGCACATGGGGGGAGCACGTGTTCCTTGGCTCTCCAGTTCCTCCAGGTCAGCATGTGGGCTTGAAGGGAACCTTCATAGTGCTGAAGGCAGGGGAAACGAGGGTCTGAAGTCTCCTTCTGTCCTTCCCACTTGCCTGACTCAACCCAGAAGCTCTGCAGCCGCTGCTGTGTTTTCATGCCAGACCTACAAAGTCAGGTTCCCTGGCCAGGTTGGTACCTCACGGAAGGTCTAGGCAAAACAGCTCAAGACCTCTGGGGGCTGAGCCAGGTCATGTCTCCTCATCTTACCCAGAGTCAGGCTTAGCAAAAGAAGTTCTGTGAGTGTTTGATGTGATGTGACTTGTGATCAGCTCCGTTGCCTTCAGTGAAAGACTTCCCGTGTGTTACTGCTACCGCAGGCAGTTCCCTGGGGTCCTTTTCCTCTTGGTCCCCAGAGGGAAACCTCCTCCTGGGATAGCTTTATCTCCCTGGAAGAAAAATTATTGACTGGGATGAACAAGCAGTATAATTTATGTGAATTAAGGTAATTTGAAAAATGCCTTATTAATCATCCAAAGGCTTGTAAGCAGTGCAGGAAAATGTTTTTAATTATAAACATGATTTATTTAAAGTTGGTGGGCTCCTCTTTAAATTTAAACTCTTGAATGGCAGAAAATGAAGGCTAGTAAGTTATTTGTTTCTACTTCCAAGGTTGCATCCCAGTTGCCTGCGTGGTTTTGACTTGGGCTTCATGCAAAAACTTGCAGCCCTCTGAGCCTGCAGCCGTTGAGGTGGCTTTTTGCCTTTCTTAACACCGTTCTGCTGGAATATTTAAGCAATCACTCAACATGAACCACACTGAGCAGACTTGCTTTTGTTTCCGGTGCTGTTGGTGGTGTTCTGGAAGGAACAAGTTAATGGGCTTGGATTGAGCCAGGCTTCCTCCAGATGGGTACTGCCTGAGCTTCCTTCATTAATCTCCGCCAGCTCCTGTTCTCTCTGAAGGTGTTGTTCCCCTGCGACTCCAGGCCTTGCCTCCCACACAGCTCTGCTCAGGTACCTTGGTCCTGACTTGCAGCAGCTTCTGCCGTTCCCACCTTGGTCCTGCTGAGCAGGCTGGGTTGCCCAACAGCAAAGGAAACCTCCAGATTCACTTTTAGTACCTTGAGAAGCTGGTTTAAATGCCTTTATTTTTCTCTCTTTCTTTTTTTCTCCCATTTTCCTCTTCCTTTTTAGCAGGGTAATGTTTGTAAAGCCATTCTGAACGTATCTGCTCTGGTTTTGTTCCCAGCATTCCAGTCTTGTGGTCTGTGGCTGGCAGGCAGTGCCAACGTAGCTTGTCAAACCTCCCAAGCAGAAGAGATGATTTCATAGCTCTTCAGAGGCTCTGCCCCTGCCGTTCTGGAGCCAGACATTGTTACACTTCGAAAAGGCTGATCCTGGCTCTTGCCAGATGATGGTGGATTTCCTTGGAGGTTTGTGGATTGTTATGGCTGCAAGGGAATTTTATCATCGCCTACTCTGACCCTTTGCATACCCCTTTCATGTAGGGATTATAGCATCGAGCCTGTGTCTTGGGCTGAGCCAGAACCGCTCCTTCAGAAAGGCTTTCAGTCCAGCCACGATGCTGAGGGCTCCAGGAAATGGCAAAGAACCCTTCGCCTCCCCGGGTGCATTTTTCATCTCTTGGCATCCTAATTTCACAGATCAGCTGGAAAATGGGAGGCAAGAAGGAAGCCAGGGAGTATTTCTCATACCCTCACTTCAAAAATAAATATATTGTAAATTCCACTGCAAAGGGGAGCTTGCTCAGGATCTTCTTGACAGCGCAGGAAAGTGGGAAACGGCAGTCATCCTTAGTGATTTTTATTGTTACAACAGTAATTGTCAAATGCTTCTGCCCAGAAGCGTACAAGACCAGACACAATTGTCTTCCCTCCCAAACACTTTGTCTCCGCCTTCTCAGTGTCTGTCACCACTATTTCTTGTTCTGTAGTTGTAGACCTCGGGGATAAATGAGTCCTGATTATTTTCAATGAAGCAGAGGTGTGAGGAGAAGGAACCTCCATGTCTGCATGCTCGTGGCTTTTGGCACTGCATCCTAACTACAGCTGAAAGAGCTTCCTTTGGCTGTTGCCATTGGGATGAGCCCTGGCTGGTCCCCAGTTGGATTCCATACAGGAATCGCAGCCCCACACTGAACTTCACTGTTTTTTCCTGAGCACAAATGAGCAATGCCTGGGTTTTAATGCTTAAAAATGAAGGCATGGATGAGGATGAGGTAGCAGGGATCAAGTTAAGGGATTTGGGGAGCATCCTTTCATCTCTGTAAAGACAGGCTGGGAAACTGAGTCATGCAGTCATCTTTGTTCTGATCAGTCAGCTGGATCTGATTTTTCAATCAGAGCAGTGCCACCACATTTGGTTTAGCCATATTGGGGAAAAAAATAGTCCAGAAGAAAAGAAAAATGGATCATTTTTGCTATTGTAGCTACTCCTCTAGCTTGTGTGCTTGGCACACATCTTTTTATGCAGTACCTATACAGTTCTAACAGTGTTGTCATATATGTTTTCAGGGCAAGACTGAAGTTGCTAGAAAAGTGAGGAGGAGGGAGGGGGGGTTTTGGAGGACTCTCCAGCAAAGTGCTCTAGAGGGAAAGGAATTGTCAGCTCTGTGCTTAAGCAGCAAAGCTTTGGAGTTTGTGCTTAGCTCCTGCTGAAGGTAATAAGTTCTTGTGTGTAAGTCCCTTGCTGAACGAGAGCTTGTATTGCCAAGAAAGTGGGACATGGGGCAGGAAATTACCAATGCAGGCAACAGTGAGCACTAATCCGAACTAAACAGGATTGAGCTACCTTTGTTGTGGAGAGCACGAGGCAAACCTGGTAACCTGGCTGTAAAACGGGCAGGGGGAAGCAAGAGAGTCTCAGCCCTGTGTGCACCTGCCTTTACCTCCTGCCCCAAGCTGCGTGGTGTGACGGATGTCAAGCCAGTGAAGGCTTTTACTCTTGAAAATAGGGGTTTGACCCGCAGATGGGTGAATGGAAACTGGCTGTGTTGGAAAGCATCAATGGCAGAGATCACTAGCAAGTCTTAAAGTGTCAGTGCCTCCCTGGAGCTCCCAGCCTGTCCATCCATGGCTGTTTCACCACGATGTTCTTCCTTGCTGAACTGGAGGTTTGGACCCTGCTGCTCTGAATGGTGCCCCATGGTATTGAGTAACCCCACAGAGTCTTCACTGCAAGCATCAACACAGCAACTTGATTTTGGGGTGGAGTGTGCGCGTGACTGCTGTGTTCAGGTTGTTTTAGTGTTCTTTACCTCAAAGGACCCTCGTAGTTCTTGCACTTCCGTGTTATTTGGGGATTGGGGAGGTCTGGGGGATTGCAGCCAATCCCTTGGCCCATGAAACTTTATTTCAGCTCATGTGAAGTGGGAAGTTGCTGTTTGCAGTCCCAGGCTGCTGAGGCCAGGCTCACCCCTCTGCTGTGTGTGGGGAACTTCTGCTCTACAGCTGGAAGTGGAGAGGTCCCCTGCCACCCTTCTCCAGGGACACCGGATGTGACTTTCCTCGTTAAGAGAAAAGATTAGCTGATCTCCCCACAGATGACTACATCGTCCAAGGGTCCATGCACATGGTGGTGGCTCTGGCAAGCACCTCTTGGGCAGGTACAGCACGCTACAACCTTTGATTACACAGCCGCACGGTTTGTTCCACATTCAGTGCTCAGGCTGGATGTGAAGAGGTCGATCGAGGTTGCACGGAAAACTAAATCTGGCTTTTCCTCAACTTCGAGTGACTTCTTCCCTGCTGTGAGGAGCCTTGTTATGGAGGTTGGTGTGTATTTACCTACAGAAATATGCGTGCAGTAACGCTCGCTTTACAGTAGGATGTTGGTTTAATTTTCCTCTTACACAAATCTCCGAGCACTTTGTTTAATTGAGGCTTTCGAAAGCCCTGTAAGGTAGGGTGTCATTATACCCATTTTTCTGCGGGAGGAAGAGAAGCAGGGGGCAAATCCTGCTGACAGTAATCCTCCTGTTTTCTAGGAAGCTGGTAGCGAGTGAGGACAGGGAAGAACTTGCTGGCACAGAGAGGAGAATTGCATCGTTTCACGTGGCATGCAGAATTAAAAACGGGGGGTTGCCAGTACCAAGTGCTTTGGGGAAAGCAGACAGGATCGCAGAGGGGCTCATTTCCTACCTGCAAGGTTTGGTTGCCCTTGGCAGGGCCACAGCGGCTGCGCAGGTCCAGGTGGCCACGTGCTCCCTTGGGTCAGGGCACCGCTCTGAGGTTGCGTTTGGCTCGCTGCGTGTGTGGAGGCTGAAGCGAGCTGGATGCTTTCCTACTGGGTTCGGGTAGCAAAGCCTCTCTAATGGGGTACCTGAAAGTGTAGACAGAGGGAGGGGCAGGAACAACCTCCAAGATAAACTCCGTTGTGTGGGAGGGTGGAGGCTCTCCGAATGGCCTCAGGAAGGAGTCGGGCCATGGCTTGTTATCTTTGAGGAGGTGAGACACCAGCTTTCTCCCAGACTAATGAAAATGAGAGACCCTTTTAACATTCCTAATGAGGAAAAGGCTCTGCTGGGAGCCCTACTCTTACTAGAGGCTCAGTCCAGGCCAAGCTGAGATGTTTTGAATGCTCCTTCACTTGCGACTCATCCCTCCTTAGAATCTGCTCTGCAGACCAGGGTTGGCCTCTTCTGGATGTGGTGCCTAGAGGTGAGATCATCCCTCAGAGCTAAAATCTGAGGAAACCTGTTGAGAGCTGAACTTTTTGTGGTTTGGGGTTTGTTTTTTTTTTAACTCAATGGCTGTAAAACTTTTGGATTTTAGGTCACTGATGGCAGCTTTTACATTTTAAAGGCTCAGGTTAAATGATGCTTTTTTCAAGTCCCCAACTCCTGGAGTCCTGGAATCCCAAGGAATCCCGGCTCTCTTTTTTGTGTATGTGTTACATTCTTATACCAGTACAATTCTAGACCTTGTGGCAGTACAGAAACACTAGAAAAAAAATGTCATCAAGGTATTTCACAAGCCTGGAAATCAGAGACAAAGGAAAGTCACCAAAAACATATTAAAAAGATCAGGAGCTTGACTTTTGCTATTTTATCTTTTCAAAATTCCAGACAAAAGGAACTCATTTCATTAAAATATCCATAAAATCTTACCAAATTTTGGTCAAATCCAACATGGTTGAAGAGTGAAGCTGTGATGCAAAGGCAAGGGTTTGCCCTTATTTTGCTGAGCACAATGTGCTGGCGGGAGTGGAGCTCTCGGAGACCGCTCGAGTCAGATTCAGTGACAAAGAAAATGACTGCGGCAGCCGAGTTGTTCTTCAAAATATGATACAAGCGCAACGTGCCAAGGATATTGCTGACATCCAAGGAGACCGATGCAGGAAGGAGAGCGCTGCCACAGGGGATGTAATAGGAAGCGTTGACACTGGCAGACCTGGCGAGCAGGATGCTGAATGGGAGGAACCTGGCAGAGATGTTGGTGTAGGAGGACTGGCTTGTCCCCATGAATGAGATAATAGTTGGTCAGCTATGTACGTACCGCATTGCTCATAACCATCCTGTCACCGGCTCTCAAACCAGCTCCTCTAAAACGACCAGAGCTCAGGGGCTCTTATAAAGTTACTGAAAAGGGGGGGAAATGGAGTAGGTTTTATGTGTCACTGGAGTGTGGGCCGGAAGGAGGAGTTTTCCTGCATGAGAATTCTCAGAGGTCCAAATATTCTTTTCTCTTGCTGGGCCAGAAAGTCAAACATAGTGAAACTATTGGCAAACTGAAATTTTATGGGGAAAATCAAGTTGAGTTGACGGAAATTTGCTTTCCTAACTGTAAGCATTCTTTTAGTTTTGATGCTTTTTAGACTTTTAGAAGTACTGTCTTAAAATTTGACATCAGAATTTTTAATTGAATCCAGAATTTTCTGTATAAAAAATATACATATTTACACATTCCAGCCATTTGTTATTACAAAACCTTTCCCTGTGAAAACAGGTCACACACTTGACCGTTCCTTGCCAGGAACACGTTCAAATAAGTTGGCTTTTCTTATTTAGAAGACAGAATTAAAAAACCACCAACAGTTGTGCATTTCTCTGCTGAGTCTAAAACTGTGGGGATTGGATCCCACGGGAGATAACACCGTAATGGAGTCCAGGTGTACTGTGTCTTATCAGAAATAAATATATTTTTGCCTTAGTGACCATTGCTGTCCCAGGGAACCAAGCCTTGGATGTGCTGGCACAGCACGGTAAGAAGTGAAGTACCAGGCTGGGATGGACTATGTGTCCCTGCTCAAAGCAGTGTCCTCCTGGAGCACTGGAGGAAGACCTCTGAGATCGGATGGCCCAGGGAAGCAGTGGCTGCCCCATCCCTGGAGGTGTTCAAGGCCAGGTTGGATGGGGCTTGGAGCCCCCTGATCCAGTGGGAGGGGTCCCTGCCCATGGCAGGGGGTGGCACTGGATGGGCTTTGAGGTCCCCTTCCAACCCAACCCAGTCCATGATTCTATAATCGATGCCTTACCTGCTCTGTCTGCACTGGGAAATCTATCCGGTGCTTCCCACTGTGGCTGTCCCGTCTGCAGCAAGTTCCCAGGAGGATCTTACCTACCTGCACACCTGGTCCTGCCAGAGAAAGGAAGAGCAGAGTTATCCATCTGCCAGACTGTAGTGGAAATGATAGCAAGCAAACCCCTGTTGGAAAATTATAACCCTGTTGTCTTTTCTGGTGGCCGATGTGAGAAGATTGATGGCGATGCAATCCCCGGTGATGAGATCCCGGCAGAGCGGGAAGAAGCCTCAGCAAGCTCCCTGCAAAAAGCATGCGAAAAATTAGATCAAAGCAACGTCCATCACTCCTAAAACACAAAGATGGGGGATGGTGCTCTAGATTCAGCGTTAGCACATCCGACTCTGAGATCAAAGTGACCCCAACACCCTTAAAATGAGACCGTGCCGTAGATTTGCTGTTAGGCCATCCGATTCCTGAAATCAAAGCGACCGTCGGCATCCCTAAAAGGTGAAGATAGGGGGACAGCGCTGTACACGTGGTGTTGGCTCATCCAAATCCTTAGACCAAGCAACTCCCATCACCCCTAAAACACGAAGACGAGGGGACAACGCTGTAGATTCGGTGTTGGGGCAGTCAATTCCTGAAATCAAAGCAACCCCCGTCACTCCTAAAACGCCAAGATGGGGGAACAGCACCGTAGATTCGGAGTTAGACCATGCAACTCGTGTCTCTTTGAAGCTGGAGGTGTTTTAGGGATGGTGGCCGGGGTCCAGGAGAGCCGAGGGGTACAAGAAGTCGATCCCTTTATTGGGTGCGACAGCTCCCAGATCTTCCCCTCGGTCCACCCAAAATCAAACAGAAAGGCATAAATGAAATTTATACCTCCTCGAACAAAATGTGAACTGCGAGTGGTTCTAATTAGCGCTTCCCTAAATGGCTGTGATTAGTTTTTCAGCTGATGGAATATTTACTCTACAATTTTCTTCTTTTAAGTCAACAAACCACAAAAAACACACGAAAAGCTATTTATTTATTTATTTATTTATTTATTTATTTTACAAATTCCTGCTGCTGGTCGTGCTGAAAATGTGACTCACGCAGTAGGAGCTGAATCTGGAGTGGCTCTTCTACTGAAAAAAGAACAGATTAAAGCACAGGAAACACAGCTTGCGAGAACAGGCAGGCGCTTCCAAAGCCATTTGCAACACCAAGTTAACAAATAACGTCAGGCTCCGAGTACGATAAATTAGCAATTTTTAAATAATACAAGTTCTTCCCATTTTTTTTCGGGATGCCGTGCCAGCTTTTCTCCACATCATCACTTCTGCAGAACTGATGGGTTTGAGTTGGGTCATAAATTCTCGATGTCGGACACGCAGCAAAACGGAGGTGACGGTGATGCGAGAGGCGAATCCTTTATGGAGCTCCAGGAACCTCTGTTCCCATCGCTAATCCGCGCCTGCCTCCCCTCGGACGGGCCTGGCCACTTCCCTTCCCAACAAACCTCTGTTTTTCTTCCCCCCCTTTTTTTTCTTGCCCCCCTTTTTTTTTTATGTTTGCTTTTCACGAAGCTGATTCAGCCTTAGAGCCGAGCAGGTTGCAACGCCCGGCAGCGGCGCTTTGCGTTCTGCCCCCGCCACGCAGGAGGCAAGCGAATAAATTGCGATGCAATTGCTCGTTTGCAGCAAGAACGAGCCTTTATTTTTGATGATTTTTTAGGGGGGGGGGGGTTGGCTTTTTTTTTTCTCATGGTCCAACCTTGGAAAGGCAAAGGGAGACAAGAGTGAAGGGAGCTGCTGGGGTGCCCGGGGTTGCGTTTCACCTGCGATACCCAGATTAAATCAGCCCTAAAGGAGGGGGGTGGCGATCAGACCCCCTTCCTGGGGGGTTTCGGGGGTGGGCAGGGGTGGTGTGTTGGGGGGTGCTGGGCGCCCCGTCAATGACAGCAGCTTGGGGAGCGATGTCGCTCCTGGCTGTGGAAGATGGAGGCTTGGACAGGGGGTGAAGGACTCGGGGGGTGGGGGTGTGTGCATGGACACCCCACCTGCACCCACTCTCTAGGGGTACCCTGGGGGGGCAGCAGGTCAACCTCTGCTCCCAAGGCCTGCCCTGGCACCCCCTCCCCCTCCGTCTACTGTCACCATCACCTGCCTTGACCCCCCCTAGACCCCCTGTTCCCTCCTGATCCTATGATACCCCCAGGCCTTCCCTGCCCCCCCCCCCCCCGTGTGATCACCCTCAGCCCCCCCAACCCCCAGAACTGTGCGAATCCCGCCAGGCTTGTGCCCCACTGTGTGGGTGACCCCCCCAGCCCCATCCTGACCCCCCCGACCCCTGTGACCCCCCTTGTACTTGCAGTCCCCCCCTGCCTCCCCCATTCCATCCTGATCCCCTCCAATACCTGTTCACCCCCCGCAGTCCCCCTCTTCCATCCTGACTCCCCCCGCCCTCATGACCCATGCTGACCCCCCTCACTACCTGACCCCCCCCCTCCGACCCCTAGGCCTGTGTGACCCCCCCTCAGCCCCCATGGCCCATCCTACCCCCCTACCTCCCCTCCCCCTCCCCATAGGGCCCGCCCCCACTGACCTAGGCCCCGCCCCCGCCCTGCCCTTGCCCCCAGGCCCCGCCCCGCTGACCCCCTCGCGCTGCCCCCCGCCCCCGCAAGCCCCGCCCCCGCTGCCCCAGGCCCCGCCCCCTGACCCCCCCCCGCCGCCCCCCCGCCCCTCCCGCCGCGCAGCCTCGCGAGACCCGCGCGGTCCCCGCTGTGTTCGCACCAATCGCTCCGGGCCGGGCCCAGCGGGGAGGGGAGGGGGCAGCGCCGGCCCCGCCACCTGCGCGCGCCCTACCGACCCCCCCCCCCCCCCCCACCGTGTGTGTGTTCCCCCTCGCCCCCCGCCATCCATCCCCACCTCCACCCGTCCGGGCGCCCCTAGCCCTTCCCTCGGGCCTTTGTCCTCCCGTGAGGCCTAGCGGCCGCTGCCGGCCTGCGCGCACCCCGTCGGGCGTGGCTCCTCACGCGAGGCCGGGGATCCGCGGCCTACCCGGCCCTTCTCGCCGCCCGTCTTCCCCCGCCCCGCAGCCGGCGAGGGGCGAGCCCACACCTTCCCCCCCACGTCCTCCCCCCCCGCGCGGAGCCCGCAGCCTCACGAGAGGCCGCGGAGCCGCCCCTGGCCTCCCCCTCCCGCCCGCGCTGCTGCCGCCGCCGCAGCAGGTTCCCTCCCTCCCTCTCCTCCTCCTCCCCCTGCTCCTGCCCCCGGCGGCGGCGGCGGCGGGATCCGAGCGGGGCCCGCGGAGCGCTGGGCCCGGGCAGGAGGGGAGCGGAGCGGCGGGAGGAGCAGCCGCGCCAGGTGAGCGAGCGGGCCCGGGGGCAGCGCCGGGACCCCCCTCCCTCCTCCTGTCTCTTTCTCCAGTGCTGGGCTCCGGGGGGGCCGTGGGAGAACCCACCTACCCCCCTCTCGCCTCCCTCCCCGGTACTGGGACCGGCGGGAGGGGGGCAGGGGAATCCACCCCCGTCCCTCGCTTCACGCCACGGTGTTGGGCCCGGGGGGCGGGGGGGGGCGCAGGGGAAGCGTGGAAGCCCCCCCCCTCCGCTTCTTTCTCGCCTCCCTCCCCGGTGCTGGGCTGAGGGGGGGCAAGAGAAGAGCGGGGACACCCCCTTCTTCCTCTCGCCTTCCTCCCCGGTGCCAGGCCCGGGGGGAGCGCGGGGACCCCCACCCCTTCCCTCCCCGGTGTTGGGCAGGAGCGGGGGGGGTAGGAGAAGAGCGAGGACTCCCCCCTCCCTTTCTCCGCTTCTCGCCTTCCCTCCCTGGTGCCGGGCCCGGAGGGGGGAGCGCGGGGACACCTCCCCCCCACACACTGCTTGGGACCCCTTCTCTCCTCGCCTCTCTCCCCGGTGCTGGGCCGGGGGGGGGTGGGGGGAAACCAGGCCCGGGAGGGGAGGACCCCGGGGTAGGGGGTGATGTCGGGCGGCCCCCCTCGCGGGCGGGGCGGAGGCCGCGGCGGGGTCAGGGCGACAGGGCCCGAGGCCTGGTGCCCAGGGGCGACGGGCGCGGGGCCTGGGGGCCCGGCCGGGACCGCGGGCGTGAGAGCGGGGGTCGGCGAGAGGGGGGGGGGAAATCCCCAGCCCGGGAGCTGAGGCCTTACTGGGGGGGAGGAGGAGGAGGAGGCAAGGCCGAGGCGGTGCAGCTGGTAGCGGGGCAAGGCTGCCTGCTCACCGGCTCCTTTCCGAACGCCTGCCGCCTCCTTGCCCTGACCAGGGAGGGAGGCTGGGACAGAGGTGTTGATATTTCCCCCCGAGAAGGAGTCGGGGGACACCCCATCCCCTGACGGGAGAGCTGGTGGGGTGTCAGGGCAGGCCTTGGGGTGGTGGTGGGCTCAGGAACTTGTGTCAACGCCTGCCTCCTCCTTCCTCCGAGCAGGGAGGGTTGATTGGACAGAGGTGCTGAAAATCCCCCCGCAAAGGGGTTGGGGGACACCATCCCCCTGCTGGGAGGGGTGAGGGGGGCAGGGCAGGCCTTGGGGTGGTTGGGGGCTCAGGAACTTGTGGCAACCCCTGCCCCGCAACAGCATCCCTTCCTGGGGATGCAATTCCCTTCTGGATCATCACTTTGTGCCCTGTAATGGGGGACAGACCTGGGAGGACTTTAACATCCCTGCACTCCCAGCTTGCCTGTCATTTTCCTCTGTGCATGGATTTCCTGGTTTGAAAACTGGGCTGATAGCTTTGTTGGGGCTTTAAAGCCACGAGTAGAAACAGGGTTCTCTGATAACCGCATTTAGTAATCCCGTTAGTTTCTGAGGCTTGTTGCTGATTTGGGAGGGCAGATAAAAGTGACCCCGGATGGATTCTCTTTGCCCCAGTAAGTTGGAGCTGCAGCATTTGGAGGAAATGGTAGGGACAAAATGGACAGTTAATAAAAGGAACAATTGTACACTGCCTATTCTAGAGGGCACTTGCTGCCCTTCAGGAACTTTCCTCATCGCATATGCTCTTTATACAGCAAATCTTTATCTTGTGTCTCTCTCTCTTTTTTTTTTTTTTTTTTTTTTTTTCCCCCTGCCTTAGTCCAGAAAATGAAACTGGAACAGACATTTCTGGAAATGAACTTGATTGGTGCAGTTGGGAAGATGTGATTCACAGTTACAATGCACATTGAAATATGTCCCATTTTTTCACAGTTCAGTATTCAAATTGTATATTTCCTGATTTTTAACCTGTTTACACAACTATGCTGGGGTTTTTTTTTAACTCTTCAAATAATGGCATCCGTTGTGTTGGATTGCCAAGAGAGATACCCTGGATACATGCAGCATTTAGAAGCAGCTATTACACTAGAGGTAGCTGATGGTTTACTCTACAAAGAAAAAGGTTTGAACTTAGGTGTTATTTTCTTCTTATAATCCCTTTCTGTGCTTGGAAGAACCATAGCTGTTCTCAGTGAAATCTGGAGTTTGGGGAGATGTGGTATTTCCATGATTGACCAAAAATAAATTATGGGATAAAGAATGTCGCTTTTCTTTTTTCTCCTAGTCATGCATCACGGATGAAAAGCTCTGAAGCTTTTAGTCATAACACTCTGGTCCCATGTTTTCCTTTTAATAAAGCATCCAGTGGGAGAAAGTGACATAATTGGTTTCTTGGATTTAGAGATCTTGAAATGGCTGGTACAACAGATAGGAGTGGAAACTCTCCAGCAGGGTTATGATTTAAATACAGCAATATGGTGGCAAAGTCGTGTTATTATTGCACAGTAATCTTGCATTTCTGTTGCAAGAAAATGCTTTCTGCATCATTGTGCTGCAGAATAGGCACTTATGAGTCTCATCAGTGGCACGGAATATTTCATCTCTCTTTTCCTTGCATTGCATAATCTTAGTGTTCTTCTATAGCAGCAGAAATGATGGAAGAATTGCATAGCCTGGACCCACGAAGGCAGGAACTACTGGAGGCCAGGTTCACTGGAGTTGGGGTTGCCAAGGTGAGTGTAAGCAAGCACCTTTGGTAACAGGCATGGCTGCTTATCCATCCTGCACTGCACTTTAGTTATTTAATTTTGACACTGAAATTTCGCTTTACTAGCAGAGTGTTTTGTATCAGTAGCTGTGTTTTGACCGCTGATTTGCTTGAGGTGTGTTTAAGAGGAATGAAAATGGGATCTCTATGAGCAGATGTTTTGCTATACAGAAGATTTTGGATTCTAATTAAGTTCTTAGGAGTTGCTCTGCCTTAAAGCAGCTTGTACACCCCAAAAAACCCCGTGACTTTGTCTTTGGAAGTGGGAATCTTGTCTGTCTCTTCCTTTCTCCAAGTCTGCATTTGAGAACTGAATTTGGCCATTTGTTAGATACAGCTTCAAGTTTACTGTGTTTCATAACAACAACTTAATATATTCATGAATTTGTTCCGTTCTTTGTGGGTGCAGTGTGCTAAAATTGTGTACTCAGTCGTATAGAACACGCACAAAAATTATTTGAAGGTAAGCTTTCCTATATCCTCAGCCTGCTAGTAAAATCCCATCTTTGTCCTCACGTTCAACTTCATAACCATTTGATAGCTGCCTTTCTGGAGCAAGGTGTTTAAATAATAACATGATGTGGTTGCTTGATATACTAGTGTTAAGCTCTAAGTTCTCCGCATGTTGTTGCTAGTGTAGATTGATTGCCTCTCTGAACCATGAAATGGTGGCAGATCTCTTCGCTTCAGCTACGTCAGCAATGAGGGGTTTACTTTTGAGGAAGATACTGAGTTTTGGACATCACCAAGGGAGATGGTAACACAGGGTATCATTGCCAGATAATTTCCAGAAACCTCTTAGAATTATTTAGGGAAGAAACTTTGTAGATGCTGTATTAGAAAAATTCAAAGCAAAACAGAACTTGAAAAAGGGCTGAGTTTGAGTTCATGCTCTTCTTTCTAATCTGTACTTCAGTCAGGTCTCAAACAAGGTGAAGTCTTAAGAGGGAGCGTGAATAAGAAAGGTATTTAGCTGTGCGGTAGTGATGTAGGGAAGGTTAATACTACAAGTTGTTAAGGGGTAACAATTTCAGTTACTGAAGTAAGACACTGAGGTTTTTTTGGTCTTTTCCACCACTCTTAGGACGTTTTTTTAAATCTTAAGACAGCATTGCAGCCTTTTAGCTATTTTTTCATCTGTTTCTTACCTCTCCCCCCATGTACGTCACTTTATCTATACTGATACAGCTAAAGATGTTAAAGCTAAACAACTTCCTAGAACAGCCAAGACTCAGAACCATAGGCACTATTCTTGCTTTGAAATAGTGCCACCATGCTCAGTGTTCACAAAGAATGTTAAGAAATATTCCTTTTAAAGGAATAACCTTTAAAAGATACAAGAAAGCAAGTCTTAATTATGTTTCCATATGTTTGGAGCAGAAAGTACATGCCCTTTCTCTGTAGGGTGAATATTGAAAACTCATTTTTGTTCCTAAAGCACATCCAAGTGAAAAAAACTTTCTTTCTTGGAGGCTTCTCTTTGGGCAAATCTCTTCTGTTACAGAGTTTTCTTTTTACCTGTTGTTGTGCAGTAGAGTGTTTTACGTTGCATTACTAAGTAAATTGTTAAAAGTGCATTACACTTATTGCAGACAGTATTTATTTACTCACATACTTGCTAATTTGCAATAGATCAGCCAGCCGTTGATGTGAATTAGCATGACTCTACTATGTTGCAGCAAATCTTGGTTGCAATATTAATCTCAGATACTACATTCCCTCCCAGGTTGGTGCTTCAAATTCCCTCCCTACCCCCCCAAGCCTCCGTCCGTCATGCTCCGCACTGGCATTGGTAGGTCCTTGTCTTAAAGGGAATATATTGGGAAAGCTGTGATACAATTTGTATGGTTCAACTAAGATTTTTTAGCTCTCTCAAATTAAATGTCGAAGGGAGGCCTCATAGGGTAAGTTAGTGCCATCTAGTGGGACTGGGACTGGCACATCCTCCTGGGATAGAAGGTATTCTGTTGCTGTTTATTGCATAAAAGGAAGAAATGTCATCTTAGATGCTCTCCTATTGGGTGAAGGCAGCAGGCAGTTGAAACTGAGCTTCCTGCCTTCCACTGACTAGGTGAATCGCTCAGTGTGTTTGGTTAGGTTTCTTTAATGTTTAAAAATACAGGATATATTTTGGACCTGTGCAAAACTGGTGTGCTAGTTTACATTCTTAATACGACTGCAACTTTAAAACCCGCTTTCCCCTCATGTTTGTGAGTAAAGAACAACTGTATGTGTTTCTGACAATGAATAAGGCTACTCTTATCTAGAATACATTTTTAGGCTTGAAACTAGAAAAAAGCTGCTAGCCGTGAGAGTCACGGGATTCTGGAAGAGCTTTCCAGTAACAGTAGCAGATGACAGAGATCCCAAACCATTTTGGAAACAGCTGTGTGCTGTCACCTCCTGTGGTAGCTGAAGGCCCAACCCGATGAGCCAGGGCATCTGCAGTCCCAAATCCTCCAGCTTTTGTTGCAAGTCTGTGATTAATTATCTCCCTTATTAGCTGGAGAATATATTTCTTTAGGAGCTTGGAGTTAATACATGGAGTCAAATCTATGAGCAAGGAATGTTTCTAGGCAACTGTTATACTCATGTGCTTCATCCAGGTCACTAGGTAGCTTCAAAAAGCCAGCGATGCTTTAGATGTCTGTTCTTGCCATATGGTAAAGTGCCATTCTTCCCCAAATTCACAAGGCAAGTCCTTGAATTAACACATGACTCTCTGACACCTACCAGTATTTCTGCTTGTTTAGCTCCTGTTTATGTTTACTTACCAGGGGAGATGTAAGCCTGTTCACTCAAGGCATTATTCAGACTAGTTGTCTCAGATATCTACCTTGGGTCACCAACAACAGAAAACAAAATGTAATTTGTTTCTCTAGATAACATTGTTTAATTTGGTCTGTCCTCATCTTCTGCCTCCCTTCTCCCTGTCTGGGTGCTGGCTTTAAGATATCAGGCTGGTTAACTCCAAAGGATTTGTGTCATTTCCACAGACTTTTACTGAGTAAGAATTGGAAGAGATAGTCATGGTGGTTGAATCTGGTTTTGCATGTGGCTCGTCTCAGGCTTAAGCAGAGCGGATCATCACTGCGACACACGTTATCTTCTACAACTATGATCTGTAAAAGATCTGCAGACTAAGTTGTGTGTGCTGCTTCATTGTAGCTAAACTAAAAAGGCTAAAATATTTCTAGAGAGAGTAACCTCTGTCATGCTGTAGGAATCTTGTAGATGACTGTGCTAGAATTGAAGAAATATTGGTCTTGGTGGTAGCTAGTGCTCCCTTTCCTCCCTCTCTGAGGTAGCATAAAGAGGGAAATGAAAATAACCCCAAGTGTCACTTACAGTGCAGAACATCTGCCTCCAAAAATAGAATTGCTTATAAAAAAGAACAGCATTTACTTGTATTATGTTGGTTTTTTTACCCTTTCTCTGTCACTCTTGGCAGTCTCGATCAGTTCAGGATCTATGAGTTATGTGGTCTACTTAGGAACATTTTAATCTGCAGAGCTACCAAGTTGAGAATAACGATGTCTTCCTTGGAGGGAAGTGGTGCTGCGTAGTCATGGTCCTTCACAGGTGTCAGATGGTGCCAGGAGAACTGGTTAATAAGGGTTTTGAAACTTAAAATTGAATTTATCAGCTGCCACAGAATGTGCCAGGACTTTATGCCAGATACTTGAAAATTGTTCGGATTCTTCCATGTCCAACATTACTTCTTTCAAATGTGTTGTCTGACTACTGGGGCCCAGAAACAGTTGTCAGATCTCAGTTCTATTTCTGCCCCTGAACTGAGGGGTAGAGTGAATTGCGTGACCCTTTGTCCAGTTTGCTGTCAGTTAAATAAAAATACTAATTTTTTTTTCCAATCTGAGAGAACTCTTGAGGCATAATGGAAGCCAAGCAAATCCTGCTGCAAATCTGCTTACCCGTCTGATACAGTGGAGGTTACCTGTGAACATCTGATAGTAGATTAACTTCTCATGGCAAAAAGACGTAGGTAATTTGGGGATTTCGTGATTGGCTGTAATACCAAGCTTTTCTGAAAGCCCGAATAAGAAGGAGGCTGTAATTCTCATACTTAAGTGATGCTTGAAATATGTTAATTAAACCTGTCTTATACAGTAGCACTGAACCAGAGTAACTGAAAAACCACTCAACCATTTCACTTTGGTGTAAGCTTGTGTGGAGTCAGCGCTAACATTTAGTGGAACTAAAGATTGACTTTTTCCCTTTGAAATCTCTTGATTTGCTGCAGAATTCAGAAGAACTTGGGTTACCTTGGCTTGAGGTAATGAAGCGTGTCTCCACTACTGAGTTAGCAAGAGAATTTTGCAATGCATGTTGCTGTAAGTCCACGTTGGAGGCTCTGGCTTAGGCAGCTCGAATTCCTAGAGCTTTCTTTCAGTACGAAGAGTTGGAGAGCACAAAATGGAGACAGCCCAACATAAGAGTTGTGGACAGGCTTAAGGGATCGTTTTGGGAGCTTGGAGAGGCTGAGGAAATGCACGAGTCGTGTCAGGCAGTAGATAAGCTTGAAGGCGAGATAGTGGTGTCCTGCTTTTGGCTGGGATAGAGTTAATTTTCTTCTCAGTAGCTGCTGTGTCAGCCTGGCTCAGTGGAAGATCTATGGGAACTATTATCAAGTGGAGTTGTTTCTGTTGAAACTTCAGCCATTGTGCCTCATTTGTGGCCCTTGCAGGGCTCTTGCAAAGGGAGAAATGACTAACCAGCTCTCTCTCCTGAGTGGACAGATTTTAATTTCTTGCCTCTGAGTAGGAGTCTTGAAAGCGCCTGCTGCCATTGCATCCAATTCTCAACATGGACGTTGCGTTGTGCATAGGTAGGTCACGGACTCAGAAGCAGCAGTTGATAGGTGAATCACAAGGGAAAAGAGCACGCCAGCTTATCTCAGAAAGAAATTCCTTGTGGAGGAGGAAGTGTGTGCTGTTCTTGTGCTTGTCATTTGGGTAAACACTATAGAAACTATTGGCTTGTTTCAGATGACCCACCTATTTTGAATTTTTGCTGAGCCCCATCACTGATTCTCTTGACAGGGAACAGTGGATGAGTGGGCTATAAATGATACTGGAGAACTGCAGTGTTACCTCAAAGTAGTCTATGCTAGAAAAGCCAGGTGTCAGTGCAGAGGACTTCTTCAGGAACAAAATTCATAAACCCTTCCTATGTAACCTCTTGTATATTTGTTATTCCCTGCTGCTATTTGCCAGCAATATTCTCATTTTAGTGTTCTTTACTATTGCTTACTTGTTTTTTTTTTCCAAAATCCAGGTTTGTTCCTTTAATTCCTTGTGTGTCATGACCGCTTCTAATGGTATGCTAAATTAAGTACTGAACATTTATCCAATGTCAGTTGCTGAGTTAAATATAAACAGTCAGGAATGATAAAACATAAATGCGAAGGTTTCTTTATACATGCACTCGCTGACTGTCAGTTGAGGGGGAGATGTTCACATCTATCTTAGGTGCATTGTCTAAACCTGTTGCTCTAAGCAGTTGATAAAAATTAGGGATCTAGCTGGATAATCAGGAAAACTTGCTTTTTCATTCTCTCACATAACTTTGTGAGAAGAAGTGCAGCTGAGGACTAGGCCATGTTCCTTAAACATCCTAGGTACCGCGTCTTTATTGCTTCGAGTACAGCACGTTCTAATGAACAATTTGTGTTTCCATAGTTGGAATACCTCAAAATAAAATTTTTTGCCAACTTTGACACGAACAAGAAACTTCAGCTCCTTGCCTGTAAGATAGGCGTAATTCTTCACGGGGAGAAGCGTCAGTGGAAGGTCCTTGAGAAGGTCATCAGGGGAGAGGAAAGCTTATGCAGTGGAAATGGGTCAAAAGTTGCCTACAAAGAATTCTGCATTTATTCACAGGATCAATTCACGTGGCAGTGGCCTGGCTGGATACTTACAGACATCTGACAAGCTGTTCTTTTCTGGTTCCATAACTGAGCAGTTACTTTTCACCCTTTCTACCACTGCGTTGAGTTCAATTTTACAATTTTATCAGTGTAGTTTCTAGAGAAAGCTTTAAAGTAAAGGGAAAACAGGTTTTTTTTCTTTTCAAGAATCTATGATCAGAACCAAACTGCTCTTTTGTTGATGCAAAAAATGAGTTGGATTCCAACTGCGAGAGCTGTAAACTTCCTACACAGAGTGGTCGCTACAGGTAGTCGTGGTGCTGGAAGCAAGGAAAACATTGTGGATTTTATATTAGGCATTTTTCCAGCTGCTTACATTCTAGAACTTTGCAGTCAGATGCAGACTGAGTGGATTCTTTTCTACTGGAGATGATAAACTTGTATTTCTGAAAAAATCTCAGGATCAATTCTAACTATAGACAGCCTCATCAGTTTGTGTCCAGGTTGCCCTGGAATACGGGTCATTGCTGGAACACAGGCCCATGGAAAGCCCTACACACCACAGTGTTCCTGAAAAACTCAAAGGTGGTGTTTTGGGAGCAGCTGCTCCTGTCTTTTGCTATTCAAGACCAAAACAGAGGTGATGAGGCATAAGGAAATGTGGAAACAACTTTGACTTTGATTTTTATCACCTCAGAACCCCAGCCTGTCCATCTGAGACCAGCAAATGCTCGTTTGTTGAGGTGCTCCTGCACCTAATAGAGCTTTTGTGCTTGCACAGAAGGTTGGTGTCTTGAACGTGCTGTTGGGGTTTGAGTTCATGAGAGGAAGTGAAAGGTTTTCAGATGTCAGCTTTTGTACAGTTTATAAACAAGCATTTTAAATGAGTGAAAAGATGAATTTTGTTTCCACTTACCGTAAGATACTATGTTTTTTATCAGAGACCTTCTTGTGGATGTAACTAAGGTCAGTGCTGGCACTTATGTTGAGTCCTCTTGGCCAAGGAATAAATCCCTCACATAACAAAGAGTTGTACCTGTAAGATTTGTAAGCCATCACCACTGGATGGAGGGGAGTTTGCTTCTTTGTTTAAAAAGCAACTAAATTTTAAGCTTTTGTATTGCTGAAGGGATGAGTTAAAATACCTTTCTGTTTTTGAGCTATTTGTGTGATGAGTTGAAGGTATAATGATATGACTTAAAGAATATAGTCTGCAGTTTACCTTGAAGTAATTTGTTTTTTGAAGGGAATCCTAAAAGTGAAGCTTCTGAAGCTATTCAATTGTTGGTATTTTTTTTTTCTCATGAAGCAACTAAGCATGTCCTTTTAAGAGGAACAAATGTGGTAGTTAACACAGTGTAATACAGAAGGTAAACAGAACTTTTACTTTTGGCAGATGTCTGCTTGGAAGTTGATGTCAGTAATGGGTAGGTTGTGTTACAGGTTTAATTTGACGATGGTGTTTGTCTTATACATGGGAAAGGGTGAACTGTTACCCTCAAAAATAATCTACTGTGGGATTTCGCCGTGGTATTAAGGCTTCTCCTTCATCCATCCCATAAGTCTTCTGCTTGAGTATGTAATGAGAAGCAGCTTTGCCTTGAGGAAAGATTGATCGATGGGAAGTGGTTACTGCAGAAATAAGAATGCTAAAATAGAATGAATCTTTGGGAAAAGATGCTCACAGGTTATTAACGGAGAGGTGGCTTTATCATGTCATTCTTCCCGTTAATACATTCCATTGGTAATTGTGAATCTTGTTTTTATATCTTTGTCAAATTTGTCTAGATTTCTTAAGTTAGATCTGTGGGAGGGTGCTTTTGTGTCAGTGCTAGGCTAAAACACAGTGACTGCATGATTCACTTCTCTTTCCTTTTAAAACCAATTTTGATAGAGATTTTAGAAAATAATTTTCAAAAATGCTTGGATACATAAAAATGCAGTTACGTATCCAATAGAGCCTGCAAAGATGCAGGCAGACTCTTGTAGGTACCTGGATGCTATTTTGGTAAATCTATTCCAGCCTCTTGAATTTGTGCTTTAGCTTGGTAGGAGCGTCTGCTCTGGCAGCCGTGGGTCCATAAAATAGCCTAACAGGGTGCCAGTTGAACTGCTGTTAAAACAACTTTCACTTGTTCACTTTCTTAGTGTTAAAAAAAGCATGAAAATTACGCATTTAAAGAAAAATCAGTGGTACTGCCAGCATCTGATAACAGTAATAGCTACCATGCCAGATGGAAGACGACTCTGAATTCTTAGCCCAGGGTCAAGCAGATGCTTGCCTGAAGAGCTGAGCTTGGAACTGCTGCAACTCAACAAATCAGAAGTTTTGTTTCTCGAACCAGTTGTCTTAGACTTTTATGAATACTGCCTTGGCTCTTTTGTGGATGTGGTTAAATAGAGCAGTTAGGATATAAATTGATACAGAAATCACGTTGCAAAGACTGGAGCAGTATCCTGAGAAAAAGCTGTCCAACTGGCAGTCCATCTTCTCTCCTGCTCCAAGCCACTTCTGCAGTTTAGTGCCCCGTCACGTGCCCAGGTATTTGCCCCGTGGTGCTGCTGTATCCATGTGACGTAGAGCAGCGTAGTTAGCCCAGAGATGCAGTGTTTGGTAGGACATATCTGCCTTGTATGGAAGTTGTTTCTAACAGTCTTTCCTTGTTTTTCACTAGGGTCCATTAAATAACGAGTCTTCCAACCAGAGTTTGTGCAGCGTGGGTTCTCTGAGTGATAAAGAATTGGAGGTAAGCGTGCACAAATCCTCATGGTAATTGATTTAAGGTGAACGTGATTGAACTTAAAACATAGGAGGATTTTGTGAGAGTGAGTGTCAATGTTCTTTGTTTGGGGTGTGAAAGGGACTAGTAGAAGCATTTAGTCTTGGATCTTGACCCTACAGTCTTGGATCCTTGACCCGACAGCCTTTGGACCGTGCTGTGAAACCGTCCTCTGGGAAACTTCCCACCAGAGCAGGCAGATTTTACCCAACTCCAAAAATGCAGCACTCATAAAGCACAGCTCATTAAATTGTTTTCAGCTGCTTTGTGAGTTGTTTGCTGGTTTTGGATACAGTTTTGGCCAAATAAAAAGCCAGGGAGCATTAATGGAAAAAATATGCCTTACCTATCAAATATGTGAATTTGCAGAAGTCTGTACTAAGCAGAGCGTTTTTATGAATTGCTCTGTGTGAGGAGGTAAAAGATGATGTTTGTCCCTATGTAATCGTACTGCTTTAGGATTAACTATTTCAAAACACTTGCTGAAGGGGCAAAAGTAATCGTAGAATTGGGTTTACTTTAAAATTCCTTGTTAATAAAGCAAAATTTCAAACTTAAATGCAATTTCTTATGCATTTAAAGAACTTTCCAAATGGTTATCAGGTAAGTTTTGCATCATATTTTCCTCTGTTGTATGCCAGTACTGATGTGAAGTATTTGGTGAAGCTAAGTCTTTAGAAAAAGCAATATCTTAAACTCCATACAAGTAAGTGTAGTTAATAGTGAAAAACTGTGTATTCATTCCTTTTTTTACTTGCTTTTTTTAAATGAACTTCTGTGGAGTGATTTAATTGACCAAGCTGACATAATCAAATCTACCATTCCTTAATTTTTCACTCTGTAATGGATAATGGTGTGTGTCATTTTTGTTATGTAAGCACTTGAATGGAAAAACAACTTAAACTGAATCTCATTAATACGCTTACATTTCTATGGAAGCTGTAACAGAGCCTGCGGTGCTACATGCTACAGCCAGGAGTTGCTCTTTGCTATGCAGTGAGGAGGCCACGGCTCTGACTTGTACACATACAGGAGCTGGTACAGCAAGTCTCTAGATAGTTTCAGTGCCCCCATTCTAAAAAGTACTTTGCAGAGACAATAGCCACCTTTGTCTCAACATCCCCTCCATCCTCCTACCAAACAATAACATGTCCAGCTGGTAACATGGGACTGTAGATGTCCAGCATCCACTGGGGACACAGCCAGGCTTAGATTCTGGCTGTGTCAGCTTTATCCTTTTTATCCTATTAAAGGAGGTAGATGGATTTCTGTGTGTATTGTCTGCAAGTCTTTTGGCAGAGAACTTTAAACAGGGTACTTTGGACTTTGGTTTCCAAAGAGCATGAAACTAAGGTTTACCACAAACTTTCTGGCTATGGCTTTCCTTCCCCCAGAGTTGTGTTCTGCACACTGTGGTTTTCTTCCTGCCCTCAGGCTATAGTTCAGTGGTGGCTGCACTGATTGGTATAGATCGGAAATTATTTGTGACTCTTTGGCATAAGAGATGTTTTTAAAATGACTTTGGTGATGGAAATGACAAGATGCCTTTCTTCCCAGTGACCTCAGTAAGCTGCTTCTCGCGCAGAGCTTCCTGATGTGTTCACCAGGTCTGGCCACATGAGTGGCCATGGTGATGGGGAAAGCACTATGCCAGGGTCTCCCCCACTCTCACGTGTCTAGGTTTGTACAGACAGATAGGCACAACACTTTTGAAGCTTTCAGACCTGTCACCTGTGCTTTGTGTTGTGCCTGTGCATAAATACAGTGCTGTCTGCTGGTAAGCTGCCCCTCAGGTCTCTGCTCACAGAAATGGCAGATGCAACCGACCCATGACTTTAAAGAGATATAAGTCCAGATGAATTGCTGGATCTATGGCACCTTTCTCCTGGCTCCCATCCCAGGGAGCTCTGCCTTTTTCTGTGTAAGGTTGCCATTGCCAGTAAACAGGATAGTTCTTGTAGCCATCTGCAAAGAGCTTGGGAAGAAGTGTTAGCTGCAAGCAAGATGAATTGTCCTGCCAGACTGCGTGTCCACTGGACTGCAAATTTGGATGTCTGTACTCAAACCTCTTGTCGTTAGTCCTCTTATACCGGTACTGTGATCACTGTGGAATGGTTTATACAGCTTTTTATAAGTGTTTGAACTTCTTCTGCTAACCGTGTGAGGTAACTGGGCAGTAGAGACTGCCTTGTGCAGCTGAAATAAAAATTAACCTCATTCCTAACTGCGTTCTCTCCCTTCTGCAGCCTGTACATCAGAAGGCAGTAGCTATTTGAGAGTAGTTGTTTAAGCACCAGAGAAATGAAATGGCCTCTGGGGATATGGAGCAGATTATTGTGTTTTGGTATTTTCTTTAAATCTTGGAATAACTGCAGAAATGTTAATTTTCAAGTATTGTTTAACAGACTCCTGAGAAAAAACAGAATGACCAGCGGAATAGAAAAAGGAAAGCAGAAGCGTATGAGACCAGTCAAGGTAATTCATTCTTCTGACTCTGCTGCAGGATTTCTGAACGGTTGGTAATTCGTGCACGTTTTTCACAGTCAGTGTCCTAGGAAACGAATGGCTCTTCTCAAGGGTGTGTCAGGCAGCTTGTTATAAACTACTCCATGATGCTGTAGTTCTCTTCTGGGAGCCTTGTTATCCTCATTGGCAAGAAAATACTCGTCATCAGTTTATTCACCCAAACTATTGCATTTTTATGGGACAGACTGCCCGAAGGCTTAATGTGGCTTCTCTGAAATGTTGTTTTGGTTCAGCATCTCGACATATACAGCGGCCAGACTTCAAAATACAGGCTGTACTCTTCTTCCTTGCTTTTTGAGATGTATGCCTGCTTTGTTAGAGTTAAGTTCTTTCACCACAACCGAGAACAATCTGTGCCCAAGTATAGAGCAGGCAGTACCGTCTTGGAGTACTAAGGAAAACCCAGCATGTTCTTGTCCAAGTTCAGGTTTTCTAAGGGCAGGTTTCTGATTTCTTATTTCTTTTATTCTTCAACAAGAAAGTAAGGAGGATTGTGTTGACAGAACTGCTTTGATAATAATGTAAGAGAAAAGGGCTAAGTTTTAATGAGCTGGTATTAAGCCACCACTAATTATCTCTCTTAACTCTTAAGGAATGCTTGTGAGATCTAACGTGCAGCAATTTACCTGAAGGCTGGGGAGTAAAAGTACCCTTTGCTCGGAGAATCTATGCAACATTCAATGATGTTTAGTGTTTTCTAAGTAGTTTAGCAAGTGCAAATGCTGATTGATTGGATTTGAGATGTTTGGAATTGAGAGTTCATTGAGTTGTCAACTGTAAACCCTCCCAACAACAGCACAAGAGCTGTAACCCTGGGGCAGTCTTTTGTTGTGCAGAAGCTTTTGTTGTGATAGGTGTTGCACCTTTCTACAGGGATAGGAGTGTCAAAATACAGGGGTAGTTTTTCAGAATGGCATGGTAACTTCTCCACTTAAAGATATCAACTCTGTTCTCATCCTTTCTTTTCTTTTTTTAGGAAAAGGCACTCCTAGAGGACATAAAATTAGTGATTATTTTGAGGTAAGCATCTATGTTGTGTGAGAATTCTGCTCGAATTCACATTCCACAAAATCTGTAGATGAAGTCTGTAATGTGACTTCTGTTACTTGATCTGTCCTGTCAAATAATAGCTCCATCATTGATCATGTTAACCTAATGTGCTCAAATCTGATGAGGTAGAGAATATGAGATTTTTGGAAGTCGTTTTTTAAGTTAACACTTCTTTGAACTGTTGATAAAGCAATTTTTTAGAAGAGCAGCCACATCAGTGCATGTTGGAAGTTGCATTCTGTTGGAACTTGGATTTCAGAGGAGGGTATCTCCTGGTGTACAAACCTATTTTGATACAGGTCCAGTGCTGCAAAAGAACCTACCTGCAAAGTCCCACTGGTTTCGATAGGAAGTTGTTTGCAGGGTTCCCTGGTTAGAAGAACTTTCCATGGGAGGCTGGCACCGCACAGGAGATGGAGACTCCTCCGCAGAGCAGTGATGGGACATTCTAAAAATCAATGTTCTTTTTAGTGCATGTCTCAAGCTTTTCTGGGTCTGCACAATCCAGAGCTCTAGCTATTCTCTGAAGTTTGTTCTTTATTTTACTGGCTGGCTTAGAGTCAGAAATTAAGTGCTTACTAGCACTTTTTTTCTAGGTAAAGTTTTTTATAAGCGTGGTAGGCTGCGTGGTGCAAGAATATATGGATTTCTGTACCAGCTGCTTACCTGTCCTGTATTTAACAGTGACTGGGACAGATCCTTCAGTGCAAGTGTACATTTCTTACCACTTCTGTGTTGCACAGTTGAACACATCTCATAGGGAACAGCCTTCCTAATTCTATCCAGTAAATAACTGATCTATATCCATGTATGCAGGTTTATATCTTTTTGTGTTAAAATGAAAAACATACTCAGTGAATATTTGTCTAAAGTACTTACTTCTACTGTTGTTTTGAAAACCGCACATGAAATTTTAAGGTTTTCCTCTGAGCTCATCATCGTTTAGAGTCCCTAGAGCCTCTAAGTCTTCATTTTTAAGATTGTATTTCTTCTGTCTCTGTTGAATTTGCTTGAATATAATATCTCTTTGGAATTACTGATCATCAAATGTGTTGGTTTGACCAGTTTGCTGGGGGAAGTGGCCCAGGAACCAGTCCCGGTAGAAGTGTGCCGCCTGTTGCCAGATCATCACCACAGCATTCCTTATCCAATCCCTTGCCGGTAAGTGTTCTCTTTGGTGACAGAGCTGATGGCATCAGTTGGGTTAGTGACCGCGCTTCAGACAGGTAATAAAAGGTTCTGAACAGGAAAGAAGAATCCCTTGGTGAGTGATTTGGCTTATTCTCTATTCGGTTCATTTTTCTTTCAAATCTGAAACTGGGTTCTGGCAGCCAAGCGAGCTGTCTGAAACACTAACAGAGGCTGGTCGAGCTGTAACTGATGAGAGTAGCTGAGTTTAAAGCATGCAAGATGGGTGTTTTTAGTGTGCTGTGTGGCTACAGATAGCTCACTGTCCTTAAAAGGTGGAACTGTCATATTCATTATCTTGTAATCCATTGTAGCTCTTGAACTTCTCCATCGAGGTGGGAGTATGTTCTCTGTGTGTGCAGCACTGGGACAATGATACCAGACCTTGACTGGACCCTGTGGATGTACTTGAAAAACAGACATACAGTTAATTATATTGGGAAGGTCTTTTACTTCTTTTTACATGCATGAGACTTGTAAGGAGCATTAGGAAAACCTTGCAAAGAAGTGTGTATACATGCACATCTGTTATTTTTTCGTTACATAATTCCATTTTGCTGTCACAGCATTTCTGAAAGATCTGAATGTGAAGAAATAACTGGTATTTTTAAGCCATTTTAGCACAGAACAGCTAAAGACATTTCTTTCAACTGGCAAATCAATATTCAGAGGCTGTGGTGTCTGATCTGTAGCTTTAAACATTGCGTGGGTCCCTCTTTAAAAATCTTCAGCATTTGTTGGGTGTCAAAAAAGTATGGAGCATTATGGGAAAGGTTAGTGTTCCAAACACCACATGCAAAGTCTTTACTGATTACATTATTCTGCAGAGACCTTTGCACCGTTGATGAATGTGTGCTGAACTAAATCCCAGCTCTGAATGCTCTGCTCAGAATTCAGTATGTGTTGCTGGATTTTCTAGGCTTTTAATGCTGCTTTCAGGGAGAATGTCAGATATGCTTCAAGGTATTTTTGAGGTTTACAAAAATTAAAATATAGCTGGCTAATTGAAGAGCCCTTTCTCCTGTCATTAATTCACTAATACACCTCTTGTTTAAAGAGAAATTAATGAATGAAATGCTGTCTCTGAATGTTGCAGATGCATAAGAAATTAGGGACAGTTCTTTATTCCAGCAGATGAGATACCCTGCAGGTGTTTATAATGGGACAAGTGATTCTTCCTTTGGCTTTCTTCTACACTTGTATGTGTTGAGTAGGTAAAAGCTTGAAGAGAGTATTTCTCGTGTAGTGAAAACTGATGTTAGTTGGTTTCAGCTAGGCTAGTCTGTCTCCTTACGTGGGTGCTCTTTGTGTTTCTTCTGTTCTTTACTCTTGCAGCTAAGGATATATTTCCTCTTCTTAACACACTATTATGTACGTTTGTAAAAACTGAATATCAATGGTTTGAGCTAAGCCCAAAAAATGAGGGATGAGTGAAAATTGGAGAAGATTTGAGTGTCTTACCCCTTACAGATATCAGAATGGTCTAGGAACACAGCAGAGTGTTAAAATGTCTTTCACAATGACACAACCCTCCTCCAAACCTGTGAGTTAATCTATATTGTACTGGAAATTTTCTGCAATCAGAGCTCGTGGAGGAATTGTAAAGGCTTCAGGATGTTGCTTCTTGACTTCAAATCTCTTGACTACTTTGAACTGCCTTGCTTCTCTTTTGATTAGAAGAACAATCTGCAGGTCTTCAGACTCTTGCAAGGTCACTCTCACATACGAGCATTCTTTTGGGGAAGAAAGCACACTCTTGACGTTTGTCGTGTTATCCAGAACATGTGCTTCAGGCTGCAGTTTAGGATTTTAAGAAAAACTGAAGCCTGACCTGACTGTTTACTTTGTGTCATATGCATGGCCCAGAGTTACAGCTTGAAAGGACTTAGATGATTATTACCCAGACTGCCAAGTTTTAGCAGTGATAGGTTGGCTTTTAAAGCAAGGGCAATGAGATTGAATGCTGTAATCAATGTAGTTCAGATGAGTCTTGTTCTTACTGAACCCAGTTCCTGTATCACAGTTGGAAAGCGGGAGAAAGGAGCTGGCTGTTAAGAGATGCAATGCATCTTTAAAAGATTTTGGAAATGCCTTAGTACTTTCCTTATCTTGCAGGAGACTGGTCCCAGCTATGATGACAGAAATGAGCTTACAGCAGCGTCTGGGTCCTAGACATGGTTAGGTTGCTGACGTTTAGCAGTTCTGACTCAGTTTTCTGCACCATAATAATGAATGTATTGTGACATTGGCTGGTTTAAAATGAGTCCTTAAACGGCAGGCGGTATAATTTTGAATGCATTGACCAAAATTGCAGTGCACTCAGATTTGTGAATCTACAACGTATTTTGCCCCACTGGTTCTGAAATACACGTATTAGCAAAGGAAGGGGGTGTGTTAGCTGACAAAGAGCTCTGTGTGTTCATTTACTTTTTCTAATTGTTAACTTCATCTACTTTTTGATGTCTGCCATTGGAACAATCCCCCCAGAAGTCCTGTTGGAGTTATCAGATCCTCACCACGCTGCCTGCCCATTGCTGAGCTGCGGCTTCACTGACAACAGTTTTGGCAGAGTCAGAGAATCGCTTTTTTTTAAAGAAGTTCATTGTATTTTTTTTGACTGTGTTACAGCGGCGAGTGGAGCAGCCGCTGTATGGGGTAGACGGCACCACAGCAAAGGAACCACAGGAGGAACACTCTGCTCTGCCAACGCTGATGTCGGTGATGCTGGCGAAACAGCGGCTAGAGAATGAGCAGCTGGCACAGAGGGGAGGTGGCCTCTGTTTTACTTTTGTCTCGGTGAGCAGCTCTGAAAAGATTTGAATCCCAAGGGATGTTTCTAGTTAAGGGATGGGGAATTCGAAGCTTTTCTGCTCAAAGACAGTCATTCAAGTACAGCCTGGTTTGTTGATGACCAAGTCTACCATCTTCTGGTAAGTTCATCTTCCTTGTGAAGAGTTCTAGGTCCCAGGCTTTGCTTGTTTAATAAAATGACGTGAGTTTTAACAACTCAAAATCTCACATAGATCAAAATAATGGTATTAGATCAAAATAATGGTATTGAGAGGCTAATCTGATAGATGCAAAAAGGCAAAAGAATATAGTCTTGCTGTGCAAGTGTTTGTTTTGG
The DNA here is from genome assembly GCA_033558235.1 of Neomorphus geoffroyi. NCBI lineage: Eukaryota > Metazoa > Chordata > Aves > Cuculiformes > Neomorphidae > Neomorphus > Neomorphus geoffroyi. The sequence continues at coordinate 3,480,740 of JAUMJM010000037.1, forward strand.
CCTCACTTAATCTCAGCTGACATGAATTATATTAGGCTTTTAAAAGCTTTGTCTTTAGCAGGTTGGCCCAGGCTTCCTGAAGGAAACTAACTTTCTTGCTTTAATGAACTAAACGTCCAGAGCATCTTAAACCTTAACACCAAAGTGTGGTACCTAGGCCAGGCTGCGCCGCCCGTGTAGAGATAAGTGTATGTGCATGGACTCTGGTGATCGTGCTGAGGAGCGTGTAACAATACACTAACTTTCTTTTGCAGGCCCAGCAAGGCAGCCCATCTTCTACCGGATCAGGGAACACTGAGCATTCCTGCACTTCCCAAAAACAGATTTCCATCCAGCACAAGCAGTCCCAGGTATAGCTCACTCGATCAAACATCTCTTGGATATGAGATTGCGGTTTGCAGCTTGTCTTCCACACCAGAGGATGCCACTTGTAGCAGATATAATGTTGCCAGTGGAAGAGCCTGTATTCCCAACTCCCTCTGTAGCTACTGTTATGAAATGATTCACTTCCACTGTGTTACTTCTCCTGGAAAGGAGTTTGCCTAATCCGTTACTGAGGCTTTTCTGTGTCAGTGCTGTGGGCAGTTCTTCAGCTGTGTGCAGATCTGTTCAGGAGAGGAGCATCTTAGATCTCTTTTTATCTTCTGCTGTATCCTGAATATTCTTCCTCCCTTTGTAAGCGAAGATGTGGAGGAAACCTGAGTGATAGTTATGAATGCCTCTATTCAAGCGCTGGGTTCTGGGTGCATCCACACTGCTTACAGTAGAAATATTCATGGTCTACCTGGAAGTTCTTTGGCCTCTGCGGAGTACACCCATGGCATAGTTTGTCATGTCAAGGAGGAACACAACGTGTTCCCGACAGTGCTTCTCAGCAGCATCACTGACCTGGAGTAAAGAAGAGGAGTAGCTCTTTATTCTCTGCTGCTGTTTTGCGCCTTCTAAATTGTTAAGGTTCTTGTGGCTTAATGGCAAGATTTACTTTAGCTGTGTCATCTTCCTCTGTTGCTTATGAGGATGTTCAGCTTTATCTGCCGTGTATCCTGCTTATTTCTGCTCCAAGCCTGCTTCTAATCTCCTTCTGATTTTTATCTCTGATTTCTCTGTGACCCTTCCCTTGAGTGACTTTTAAACAATCAGTTTTGTGTCAATCATTTTCTTGTATCAGTCTGTGTCAGAGATGATTCTATTGCTGAGGGAAGTTTGTTCTCTCTTTCCCCAGCAGGTGGTACAAGTTCTTTTTGCTTGAGGAACAGCAATTCTCCCTCTGGGGATACTTAACTAGCCTAAGTCTGAGCTCTGTTGTGTCCCTACTGTGTCGTGTATTTTTACAATGCTGGTCTGTGAAAATCCCTGTCTCTTGCTAATGTACAGAGAAGTCTTGTGCGAGAAGGATGCCTTAACTCGAGACCCTGTCAGAGATAAATTTCAGATTTCAGTCTTTACTGTTCCAACACCCATGCTTAAAATTGTGGTCCCTCCTCTGCTTAGCGTGCCCACAGGGTCCATCTTCCTTGAAAAGAGTGGCACGTTGTCTGAGCGTGCTTTCTGCCAATGCTCAGCTTCGTGGTATTCTCCAGAGGTCTGGGTATAGCATGTGCTTAAGGCCAAGAATCCAGTAAGATGCTTGACTGTGTGATGAGGACATGTATACATTCTTGCTTTTTCACTTCCAAACCTGATTTGAGTTGATAGAGGTAAAAGAAAAACCTCTTCAGTGATTTCCAGTTTGAATTACTTCTGGCAATGCCAAAGGTCAGCTTGAGCATGATTTTCTTAGCTTTTTCAGTCAGTGCTAGGGCCCAAGTGCTCTAAGGCAAGGTGAGCTGTGAGGAAGTCACGTGTGCATCCTGAAGCATGGCTTCATCTGGCACGGTGCAAGAATGTCTTTGTGTTTGGCAAAGTGACACAGCAGCCACTTACTAAAGAAAGTTTCTGCTGCTTGGCTGAGTGAGTGCAGCCTAGGTTTTCGGCAGACAACCTTATTGTTGTGTTTAGTAACAAAAGCTTTTTTCATAGGTACTTCCTGCAGGCTGTCAGGAAGTATAAACCAAGTTAAGGCAGAAGCAAGGTGACCTGCATGGGCCTTTTCTTTATCTTTTGGGCCTTGGGCTCATCTTCCTTGCTTGGTAGGCACTGCTGGCAAGTGTTCTTTTTGGTCTTTCCCATACTGGGCATATACAGAGGAGCAACAGTCCAAGTCTGTGTCATGCTTTGTGATGTAGCTTCCAGGTAGGGCTGGAATCTGCAGCACAGTTCTGTAACATCTCCACAGGTAAGTCTCTGCAAGCTTTACTCAGAAGCAGGGTAGTTGCTTGCTAGCAATAAATGTAAAATCTGTGTATGTAGTCGTGAAGTGAGATTTCCTTGTATTCACTTGATGTTTCTTTATGTGTTGTGTTCATAGCTTCTCTTCCCCACCTACTAATGAGAGTGTTGAGTTTGAAATATTGCTGCTGCTAGACAATATAATATTTCTTTTGTCCTCTTTTTCTGAGAATAAATCCTTACTTCATTGGTGAAGGTATTTGAGATGTGCGGCACCCATAAAACTTTCCACATAGGTTTCACTCAAGGACTGTAAAGCACCTGTCCCGAGTGGGCATTGATACATCAGTTAGTCAGAAACAAAGACTTGTGTCTAATATTCCTGCTGTCAGTCTGTTATTTTAAAATTAAAACCTGTGTTTTCTGTCGAGACCACCTTAGAAACTACCGTCTTTTGTCTAGCAGGTGGTTTTCTGTGCCCATGAAAGGTCTCATAAATCTGATATTCCAGCTGAGGCTTGGGATTTGGTGTTATTTTTCTTAAGCCTTTTTCCTGTACAAGCTATGTTGCACTGCAGAAAAAGGCAGTGAATGTCAGAAACCACCAAGGAGTGGGCAGAACTCAACTGCAAACCCAAAATCTATAGGGTGCAGGATGTTGTATCCTGTTAGGTGTTACGAGTTTGTGTTCTGCAGAGCAGCTTCGTTCTAGCTGACTGAACCTCCTGTGCTGGAGAAGCCCACCATGCAATAAGAAAATAAAGAATGGAGAAGGTTCTTCCCTAGACTGCTAGGGTAGAGAGGGTATTGGTTCCTCCTTCTTACACCTATGTTCAGGTAGCGAGGGTTATGCTACGACGTTACATGCTGACTATCTGAAATATCTTGTTTTTCTTAAATGTGGTTTATGGTGTTTTTTCCCTACAGTCTGACCTCACAATGGAAAAAATATCTGCACTAGAAAACAGTAAGAACTCTGATTTGGAGAAGAAGGAGGGGAGGATAGATGACTTATTAAGAGTAAGTATTTAAAGTTGAAAGCTGCTGTTTAAAGATACCTAGAGTGCATGTGCCAGTTAGACTATGGAGCAGGATTTTCTATGGCATTTGTAGAACCAACATGCGCAAGGTAAAACAAATCCAGTTATCCCTTAGTTGGAAGATAATTGTCCCTCTTGTACCTGCTCTGGGGCTGTTTGAATCCACAAGCAGTGTCGCAGTGAACATGGCTATACAGTGCAGAGTTACTGTAGCTCAGGTGTCTGTGTCTTCAGCAGTGTTGTTGGCCCTTCTTTGATCTGTTGCACACTTCCTGTGCATTTTGCTAGCTAACCTGTTTCTCCTCACAATTATTCCCCTCTTCTAAATATTGAGGAGCCGACTGTTTTTTTGAATAACGCATTTAGTAGCCTTGGAGAGTGTTTTCTGAAATACTTGTTCATGAGTCACTGACATGTATAGAGATGACGAAAACATCTTTTGCTTTAACCTAAAGAATAAAGCTTCTCTTAACCCATTCTTCAGTAAAAAATAAATACCTTTAAATCAGGTATCTGGTCTTAATGGAGGTGTCGTGATTGATTTAGCTGTCATCAGCTGGAGAGGCACCTCTTGTGAAGTGTTGAAAAGACTTTAAAGGGAGAGGACGAAAGGCTCTCTGTGCCTGAGCGTATCTGGTCGCAGCACCTGAAAGAGCTAAGACAGGCTCGTAGAGACATGCACAGAGGCAAATGTGGCTTTGTGGAAAACAGTCCATGAGGCAGGAAATAGATACTTCTTTTACCATCTGCTGTTTGATCAGAAGTCAGACTATTGGGTTGGAAGGGGGATGGTTAAATTTAACTTTTTAGTAATGAAAGTTGTTGCACATAAAATCCTGCTGTGCACTGTGGTGGTGGGGGCAGTCGATATGGTGGGGCTGACAGATAGTAACGCAAACAAGAATTTAATTGAAAGTGCAAAGGGAGTTACCCCATCCTTTTCCAAGTATTGTGGCTAAATAAGGAGGATAATCCAGGGATGGCTGAGCTATTTTGAGACTTGGTAGCTGTGGCAGGGCCTTAGATGTTTACAAAAATAAAAATAAGAAAATTCCTTGTGCTTGTGTTTAGTGTCTTGGTACCTTGGCTCCTTGCCTATAAACCAGGGTGACAGCACTTCCATGTCCTAGAGGGGTATTAAGACTTGAGTGGGTTAAAAATTGAAGAGCTTGGCTTGGATGTTTTGATAGGAGGAACCTGGTCTTTTTCTTATCCTGCTGGTTTGCTTTCTTTAATCTGATGCCTGGAGCTGCCTGGAGAAACTTCTTCCTAGGTGATGCTTAGTTTGGCTCAGAGTGATTTCAAGTCAAAGGCTTTTCTTTTCTTTTCACTTTTAGGCCAACTGCGATTTGAGACGGCAGATAGATGAACAGCAAAAGATGTTGGAGAAGTACAAGGAGAGGTTGAATAGATGTGTAACAATGAGCAAGAAGCTTCTTATAGAAAAGGTGAGCAGGGGACTTCCAACATCTCTGCACTCACAGTTCATATCTTTGAAAACTTAACTGTCTTCTTTTGAGCAGTGCAAACCTGTTTCTATTGCTGCAGTGTTAAAAGACAACTGGAATTCTGTCTTGAATTATTTCTCTTCAAATAGGAATGTAATGCTAAGATGGAAATGATTCAGAAACTTTTGGTTAGGTTACTTTTCACAGTCCTAAGGAGTGATGTCCCTTGCTTGAGTGAAACAGCCTAAGCTCCAAATGCAGCAGGCATTACTTGGTTTGGAAACTTGTACACCTGAAACCCAACGTTGTCCAATTCCGGCAGTACAAGAGCAGTATCCCATTGTGCAGTGAAATTGCCAGATATGCTCTGTGACGTGGACAAGTGGTTTAGACCTTTTCTTCTTTCAAATGGCAAAGCTGGAGATCATTGCTTTGTAGAACACCCAACACATTCAAGACATGGGGTGAAGTGCCCGGCTGCCTCCAGCCTGCTTCAGTGTTGAAAGATTTCCAGATTTCCTGATGGGTAAACAATGTGGGAGTTTGATTGCTCTTTCACCTGTTGGCCAATTAAATCTATTGTTTTTGGGCACTGGATGGGCAAAAGTACGAGGGTGCTGGCCAGTACGTGCAGTTTGTTTGAGTTCTTTTTGTCACAGAGCTGATTTTTCTTGGCTAAGTGGGACACCTCTTTCTGGGAGGATTTGTAACTCTGGGCTAGGTGTTAGGCAGACCTGGCATTCAGATTTATAGCTCCAGTTGAGGAGCTTTGTTGGTTCATCTTTAATCCTGACTGACTGAGGCTTTGCTGCTCTCATCTCAGGCCTTGGAAATTTCCTCTCCCTTACCGGAAACACTCTGTGACAGACACCACCACCAGTTTATTATGCATGTTGGTGACCTAATTGAGATTGTGTCACTTCTGGGAGTGGTGCAAGCCTGAGACTGAGCTGGCTGATCACTGTATCTTAGTCCAAACAGTGATTCAAGGTGCATTTTCTTCTTTCATCTCCTGTGAAGTGAATAAGGGCCTGATCAGAGCCATGAGTTGGAGTCAGACTGAGCTACTGATAGAGATAATTCTGTTCTTACTGCTAGACTGATTTCACCTGGTGATAGAATGGGTGTGAGCTGCCCAAACAATAATAGGGGAGGAAAGGAGAGGCTGAAAAGTCAGAAAGGAGGCAAACAAATGCCTGTCAGACCAGTGTGAAGCATCAGCCATAATTTAACCAATGATTTTCAGCTGGGTTCAGATAAGCAGTGCTGAAACAATGGAAAGTGGTAAGAATTGGTAGTGATTTAAAACACAACACAGCTTTTAGCTGCTGATTTATGGCTTATATTTAATATGTGTTTTGTTTTGTTTTCAGTCAAAACAGGAGAAGATGGCATGTAGAGATAAGAGCATGCAGGATCGATTGAGGCTAGGTCACTTCACTACGGTGCGGCACGGAGCGTCTTTCACCGAGCAGTGGACAGATGGCTATGCCTTCCAGAACCTCATCAAGTGAGGACAAGCAGAGTTGTCTTAACTTTAGAGGCAGAAACAGAAAAGCTAAGCAGTTGTGTGTGATGTCTTGCATGTCAGAATGTGAGAATGGTGTGACTGATGCAGGAAAGATCATGTAGAAATTTAGCTACTGACAATGGGGAACGGTTTCACGTTGAAGTGGGAAACATTTCCACTTAAACCTCCAGAGATCTGAACTGGAATCAAATTGTTTGAGGTGGTCTCTGGGCTGGAAAGCAGTAGGCTGCCCTGTTGGGTATCCTCAATCCATCTGCCTGGCTCTGCAGTGTTTGGGGTGAAGAAGCGGACCAAATTCTCACGTGTATCTCAGGTCAATCAATTTGATTTGCATAGTTGCATTTATTAGTCAAGGAAGGCTAATTAGCTCCTCTTCTTTTATAAAGTAGAAAGTATAGAAGCTTAAAAGAGAAAATCCATACTATTTAACTTTTTTGCCTGCTGGTAAAAGTGATCAAAGGGGTTGCAGAAACTTGGAATGAAGATCAGAGACCCTTTTATGCAGGATGTTAATGGAAATATCCAGTAAATTCCCAGCTGGCCTAGACCTTTAAGTAGGACTTGGCAAATTAATTGCATTACTGAGAGCTATGTGTGATCCTTTAAAATCATATCACTTCTCTGTAGTCTGATAGGGAAGCGCAGCTCTTTTTAGGCACAGACTTCGTAATTCCTCCTTAGTTTGTGCTGTAAGTCGTGGAACAAATAGTTCGGGAATATTTACCTGCAGTCTCAGTCTCTTTTAAAAACTGGATTAAGTATGTAAATGCTAAAATAATTTAGACTTGAAATTTCAAAAGTGTTTTTATCACTGTGAAATATTTTAAGACAGTCATATCATCTTGGAGGAGAGACTGTTTTCTTAGTGAAATTGGGAATGGTGTTCATTACGTTTCAGAGAACTGAGGACAGTGAAGTACAAGGATACTTTCTCAGCCAATGCCAGACTTCAGCAATAGTTTTAACAGGAAAGTCTGACATTTAGAACAGAACCTTCTAGGAAAAAGTGCATGTGGAAAGTTAGTGACTTACCATGGATCCCTGGGTTTTCCGTGAGGTTAGCAACTCCTTGGTTTTGGATATCCTCTGCATGAATAAAACCTTTCACTTACCGAACGGTTTCTGTGGGCCAGGAAAAGAATCCTCTTTTATGTAAAAAATACCTTTAAAAAAATCTGAGTCATAGTGTTTGGCACATCCCCCTTTTCTGTACAGAAATATTTTGTTGCTAATCTTACAAGAACAACAGATTTTAAATTCCTTGCTCCAGTCTGTTTGCTGAAGACAACCAAATATGCACCATTAATTATCTGCTTCGTGTTTTTACCTCTCTCTTCTTTCCAGACAACAGGAAAGGATAAATTCTCAGCGGGAAGAAATAGAAAGACAACGAAAAATGTTAGCAAAACGGAAGCCACCTGCAATGGGACAGACCCCTCCAGCAAGCAACGAGCAGAAGCAGCGCAAGAACAAGACTAATGGAGCAGAAAATGAAACGTAGGTTACATGGCTTTCTTGGTGCCTTGTGAAACTGCATGCTTTGATTAGAGCACAAAATATCTACGGAGAAAGGGAATCTTGCCCTTGCCTCTAGGCTTCACTCCATGCACAAATGAATATTGTGGAATTAGCCTGGCATTCAGCAACACCTGGCTGCAGTTCTAAAATAGTTTTCATTGGAGTAAAACAAGGATCATTGCTGAGTCCAGGCTTTGCATGAGCTTAACTTGTTTTGAATGCAGTAACTTTTTCAGTATTCCTGTTGCGTCAGGTTTGAAAAGTGGTGTCTCTTTTAATGCTACAACTTCAGAATTCATTTTGCTATTACTGTATGATGCTTTTTTAAGATAAAAAGTGTGCACTTAGAAGCCTTTATTTCCGTGTACTTTCTGGTGAGGCCTTTCAAACAATTAATTTGGTATAGTGAAGAAAAATGGTGCTCTCTCTAAAGACATTAAGCATTGACCTTTGTCTCAAAGCAGTCCTTCGCAAGTACCTGAGTCAGGGAAATGGAAAGGCAGTTGAGTCCTGCTCTTTCTTTTTACAAAAGGTTTCTTTTTTCTACCTCTTTTGAAGTTACTGATGCTCTAAGAGTCCTAATGTGAGACACAGCTTTCCTCTCTGAGTACAAGACATTTAGAACATTTCTGGGGGGAGTTTTTGTGAGCTGGAAATAGGGAAAGTCTCTGACTTAACCTGCCTTCTACCGATTCCCTTTACAGTCTTCACTATATGCTGATACCATAACTCTCCATGACACTTTCCTTTTTACACTGTTAACTCATAGAATGGTTTGGGTTGGAAGGGAACTTAAAGCCCATCCAGTTCCACCCCCTGCCATGGGCAGGGACACCTCCCACTGGATCGTGGGCTCAAAGCCCCATCCAGCCTGGCCTTGAACACCTCCAGGGATGGGGCAGCCACAGCTTCTGTGCCAGTGTCTCACCACCCTCACAGCAAAACATTTCTTCCTAAGATCTCATCTCAGTCTCCCCTCTTTCAGTTGAAATCTGTTCCCCCTTGTCCCATCCCCGCACTCTCTGATCCAGAGCCCCTCCCCAGCTTTCCTTTAGGCCCCCTTTAAGTGCTAGAAAGCTGCTGTAAGGTCTTCCTGGAGCCTTTTCCAGGCTAAACCTTCAGGGCATGACTTGACCTCAGGGTTCCTGGAGCCCTTTGAATTATTGGTATTGATCTATGACAGTGCATGTGAAGCAAAAGCTCCCGCTGCCTTTTGCCGTCACTGTGGAGATGACAAGTGACTGGGTGAACTCTGGTATTGAGGATGCTCTTAGCAACCAGGGCAGTGCCCTTGAGAGGAGACTGGTGCCTGCTGATCAGGTATATTTTATTGGAGGGCACTGACTACTTTCTGCAAATAGATAGCTTGAATAGAGACTTTCACCCCTCATTCTGGCCAAGTGAGCTTTTTTAGGGGGGCGGGAAGTAAATTGAGTGTCTGCACAAAGGGTTGCTATTCCTTGTGGTAACCTCTCGTGTCTACGGGGCAGGACGATGCTTTCCTCATTTCTGTAGGGAAGTTTTTCCCCAGCCGTAGTGCTTATTCTGCAGACCTAGCAGCACAGGTCTTGGTGTGCCTGGAAATCACGAGACGTCTGTGATACCTAGTGAGCTTCTGCCTGCGTTGTGAGCCTGCCGTGCTGTGATGTAGCTCTCCCTGGGTTTGCTAGTAAACCTTTTTGTGCCACCAGATCTTTTTCTCTATTTCTTGTTGGTTTATTGTTCTTTGCTGATACATTTCAGGGTTTTATCTTTGTGGTTTAGAAGAGCTTCTTTTGGCGTTCTTGATAAAAACTGCTTGCTAGTGTATGGATCTGGTTCATGTGGAGTGTTTTAGCTTATGAAAACATTGCTTATGCGAGTCAGCTGAATTAACTGTACTGACTGACTACTTGCTTAATCATTAGTTGTCCTGTAAATGCATTTGTTGGACCGCTGTGTATCAGGTACACAGTATTCTGATTTTTGGAGGGAATTTTTTTTCTTACAGAGGCTGTCTTTTAGGCAAGTGGAATATAAATGTTTCTGAAACTTGAATGAGATGCAGACAGCCGAATTCCTTCATTTGATTTTTGGTTCCTCTTTCATTCATGGTGGTTGCTGTGTCTTAAAAAGGAGAGGAAGATCCCATGATGCGAATTTAAACATGAGCTCTCCTGAAACTAGTTTCCAGCCTGTGAATGAGAAAAGGATTTTCATTCAGGAAGATTAATCTGCTGGTGATTTTTGAGGTTGATTAGGGCAGCTTGGGCAACCTTAGAGTCTTGGTCTGCACTAGAAGTAATGTATTTTCAGCATGTTTCTGTGAAACAGGGCAGCATTTGTCTTGGAGCCCCCTGATTTTTGTAATGTTTGCTGCTAACAGGCAGCTATTTTGGGCAACGTTAGCCTGGTGGAACTCATTACATCTCCTGCTTAATGAGCAAACTGTTGGTATGTAGTTCTGTATTTCATTTGTGCACAAGAATATATGGAAAGCTTGTTGCTCGTATATTCAATTGTCTTTTTATTCCTTGTACAGCAACACCAATCAAAGACCTAAACTTTTGGGACAGTCTTTTGGATTGACTGAGTCTGATTAAAATTTAGGCTGTTGGGAGGGGTGTGCATTAGCATTCTTTTGTATGAAATGAGACAACATGTAAACATTTATAGTACTGGCTGCGGTTTGTATGTATCTTTAATTTGTAATAAGCAGTTCCTTATGGCTGAGATTCTTTCAATGGGAACTTGGCTGAAGAGTTTTGCATTAAATTTATCAGCTGATGACTACTTTAGCACTTAAAATATGTGGACATATCAACAGCATTATTAACAGTGGAGAAAAGTTGGGGTATTTCAAGATGAGCACTTAATCAACTGGCTTACTGTACAGTGAGCCAAAGTCCCCTGGCCCAGCACAGGCGTAGGGCTTGGTCCCCTCTTGAAAATTATGCTATTGATGCTGTGAAGACCTCATACATTAACCTTTGTACTATGCAGAGTATTGCTACTGCTACAGGAATCCTCCTGGGATGCGCTTTGAACTCAGTTTAGGTTCAAAAAAGATATTTATACGCTGTCATGTGTGTACCTTATTTACCAAGTAAACAGATGCAGTTGATATGGGCGTTGTAGCCTTATGGTCACATGCGTGATGCTTTTACCCAACTCTTTATTGGTAGTAGTGAGGAAAGTAATGTAGCGGTTCATTTCTCTGGTCTTAAATATCTCAGCACATCATCACATTTCACAAAGGGTTCACAAGTTACATTTCACAAGTTATCGATCTCATCATTTTAGCATAAGGCTGTGCTTTGCCTCTGTCCTACATGAAACACTTTGGCTATAAAAGACATCGAAAACATTATGAAACTTTGGCCAGCCACTTAGGATGGAAACTTGACAGGTTAGTTACCATCAGTAAAACAGGCATTATTCCCCTTGTTCCCATTAGCATGAGGTCAAAGATACAGTGAAGTGAAGTAAAATTCCCAAGGTTTTCCTGCAAGCCATTTTGCAGAGGCTGAAAGAGGCTAAAGTTCTGAAGTGCAGGTCATTGCTCAGTTTGCAAGGGCTCGGTGACCAGGTGTACTGCGAGCCCCAGAGTGAAGAGCTGGGTTGAATTATCCAGCTTTTATGACAAAGAAAATTTTCAAAATGAGACAGTAAAGCAAACTTTAAATGGAAAAATAAGATGTGGAATAGTCATACTTCAGTGTTCCATATATAAATTATTGTTTAAAGTCAGTCATCAGCTGAAACAGGTGTTATTAGGGATTTGGGTTTGAGATTGGTATGTGCTTTATCAAGGTTCATTAGGAAAAAAAGATTCATTAGGAAAAAAAAAACCCACAGATTGCAGAGTTTATCTAAAAAATGTCCTGCTGTCTGTTGACATTGCCAGCATGGTTGTCCCTTCCCTGGAGATGTGAGTTCTGCAAACTGCTCACTGTCACGTGCACTGAAACCTAATGCGTTGGATCTGTCTCTTCTGTACAGGTTAACGTTAGCAGAGTACCACGAACAGGAAGAAATCTTCAAACTCCGACTAGGTCATCTTAAAAAGGTAAGAACTACCTGGAGAAAAGGCTTTTAGGTAGGTTTTTCGTTCAGTATTCTATGGACAAGAGCATTTTGCTGTGAGATCATTACTGTTTCTTTGAGAGCGGAGGGGCTTTTGTTGCTTGAAAGGGATGACCAGATTCTGTAGTATTTTTTTCCAAGGTGAAGGTGTTCAGGAAAGATGTTCTTTGCTTCAGTAAATAGATTTGTGTCCTCAGTTATGATTTCATGCAAAGAGTTCCATTGCTTTCATGCATCTTATTGTGTCGCTATGACCTGCCTAGTGCTGGGCTCTGTACGTGTCTAATACAGGGGAACATGGAGGAGCGAACCAAAAGAAGAATATTACAAGAATACAACAAAAACTGCAGCCATCACTGACTTTCCCACAGTCCAATCAAATTTCTCAGGCTTTTGGAAGCCCATCATGTTTAGGTGATTGTAATGCACATTTGTTTTCATATACATTGACTTCAACAGGAACTGTACCTGTGAGTGAGGTTAGAATAAGATAAGCTCTTGATTAGCTTTATAGTGATTGCTATAACCTATAAATAAGTTTTCTGGGACACTAACAGATGAATTACTGAAAAAAATAAGAAAGTAGCTGTCTTCTGCGGTTTCCTGGTTAGCTGTGACCTCTTCTAAGGCCAGAGAGTTTTCTTTCCCATGTGAAGCAAAAAGGAAGCATGCAAATGCATTGCTGGAGTCCCTCATTTCTCAGGTGATGCCTGAGCTCTACGTTTGTTTTTTCCTATAACCTTTACACACAAGTTAAATGCAAGGCCTCATCAGTGCTACTGTACTCCTTGCTTTTTTCAGTATTAAGGGAAAGCTAATGCACACGTGGAATCTGTTAGCTCTCTGCCTATTGTGTTTTATTGACCTGTGAGCAAATGTAAGTGATGTGGGCAGGAATATGCTAAAGACCTGCTTGCTCTGCGGCTTCCACATCGCCGGAGTGGTTTAACTGCTGGTCCATCTATGCTGGCATGTAGTGTGCCATCCTGGAACAGAGGAATCCGTTTGGAAATGGACCTTAATGGAAAATAAAGTAATGTTCTGAGATTGTGGCATTGTCTGAAGCTGTGCTTATCCTTCTCCACTTTTGGAAACTGGCTCATTCTTTGGGCCTAAAAATAGAACAAGTTGAGAAAGGAAGGAACAGTCACAAGGCAAATGGGTAACTAAGTTCATAGAGTCATATATACCAAATAATACAGCTCATGGCACATGTTTTAGTTGAGGTTTGCAACCCTGTCCACAGTGATGTGAATTCCAGTGTCATGTTTGAGAGCACAGGAGCTTCCGACTCTATATGTGGAAGTTACACTCAACCTGTCGTACTGCTTTCCTGTAGCAGGACTTCATGTCCTTTCACATTCTCCATCCTCTTCAGATGCTGCCCCATCCCCTTAAAGCATCACCCCATCCCTCTTCCTTTCTTCTGAGGGCTGTCTGCTTTCTCTTGTCCCAGCAGAAGCTGAGTTCCTACAAACCCAGCTGCAAAGCACTTCATCAGGAAGGAGCAAGAGCAGAGCAACAACACTGCTTAATTACAGAAAATGTTAAAAACAAGAAGGCGTAAAGATATGTTTGCTCCTGTCTGTGTGTAGGTGTAGGTGAAACTGCCCAGTCAATTTTCATTCCTTTCAGCTCCCGCCTGACTCTTTAGTTGCTTATGACCATCTCCCTGACCTTCCAAACAAGTTACTTGCAATAATTTATTCACAAATGGAGTTACATGGTGTTTCCGTAAACCGAGCAGAAATGCTAACTGCACTACCTCATAGTGTTGTGTTTTCCTTTTGTCCCTGCACAGGAAGAAGCAGAGATCCAGGCAGAGTTGGAACGACTAGAGAGGGTTAGAAATCTACATATCAGGGAATTGAAAAGGATACACAATGAAGATAATTCACAGTAAGCACATTGGATTAAGGGACAAGAACACATAACAATTATTTATTTTTCCCCTTCATAATGGGAAACAATCTTTTTTAAATTGGTTTTACAACTTAATATGTCACTTGTTTGAGGGGTGACACGATGATATAACTTGAAATAATATAAGACAAAGGCTTCCAAGTGCGTAAAGGTACCATTGTATAGTCTTTCATCAGTGCAAAGTGATCAAACAGTATCAAATCTGTCAGTCATTAACACAGTTTTAATATTTTTCTGTCTTAATATAAAAATGTTGCTTATAAGCTGTGTAGTAGCTGTAATTTATTGTGCAGCAGGTTGTGTTATTTCTGTCATTGTTCTTAAACTGTGTCTTTCTCACCAGGTTTAAAGACCATCCAACACTAAATGATAGGTATTTGTTGCTACATCTTCTGGGTAGAGGTGGCTTCAGTGAAGTATATAAGGTAAATTTGAAGGGACGATCTGTGGTGTAATCTGAATTTGCAGTGAAATAATTGCAGCAAGCAGCATTTTTACCCTTGTTTTCTCAACCATGCGTGTGGGGTTATGGAGGGAAGAAGGAAGGACAAAGGCCGTGTTGTATCCAGCATGCATTAGACAGCAGGCTTTTCAGATTTTTAGGTTCTGCCCTCGTCCTTGGAGGTCAGATTTTCTGCAAATATATGCTTCAAGAAAACATTGCACCAAGTCTGCAAGTTTTGTCAGGACACCAAAGCAAACCACTTGTTTCTTCAAGTGCTGCACACAAATACCTGAAGTAGCGAAGCTTAATTGAGTATGGCTTGGCAAGTCTGAACATCACTGTAAATAAGAGAAAATAACTCCAATACTAAGTACAAAACCTTCATTTCCTGGGGGTAGAAGGCTTTTTCCTTGTCTTCATTTTACACTCTGGGTGTGTGCGTGTAGTTTTGGGACTTTCTTGGAAGCAAAGATTACTTGTGTGTCAGCACTCTTGCATGGCCAAGAGCTGTGACAATTTGGTGCTTGCCATTTGACTGTTATGCTTAGAGCCTTTTCAGTTCTAACTATTCCCCATCTGTAACCAGTAGTTCTTAATTCATTTTGACTTTAGCTAGAATGAAAATAACTGTGCCAATGCAAATATTGGAAACTTCACAGCCATTTATTATTTTGATACAGTACAACAATAGATTTCTAACCTAGAGGGGAATGGACTTGCCCAGGTGGTGAAAAGAGTGTGATGTGCATGTAGGTGCTCTGAGTTGCTCTCTGGAGACTTTGCTGACTAAAGAGAAAGCCTTGGCTCCACGGATGAAAACAAGAGGTTATGAGTGCTTCACCCCGACCACACGTAATAGTTGTAACTATATTATTAAAAACAAAGAAATGTTTAACCTTTCTTATCCAGGGTCTTGGCCAATCCCTTAAGCTTCAGGAATCAAGTAGAGGATTTTGAAATGGACACAGTTTATCCATGTCTGCTTACAATAAGATTTTGCCCCACCCTATAAATTATTAGCTGGTGCTGCTCTCAGACAAGGTGAAAGATTTCCACGTTTCTCCAAGAGCACAAATCTAGTGGTCTATAAAGGCTGCCTAAATAGCAAGAAACTGGAGGGAAAAACACAGCACATGGTTTTGCCATTGAATTTTTAAGCTCTAAATAAGCTGAAATGTTTTGTTCTAAGATGGAGAACTGAGCTACTGGTGTGAAACGAAGTATTAAAATCCTCTGTGTTTGGGGTTTTTTTTTTAACTGAGCAATAGAAAATTATTTAGGTGACTTGGGGAGATACTGGGTAGTCTTTCCCAGTACCGTTAACTGACTATATTTTGGTAATTTGACCTTTCTGATCCCATTGTAGCTCTGGTGGTAAAGTGTCAGTATAAATGCAGCATTAGTTAGATCCCATAGGGGTGGTCAGATCAAAGCACAGAATATTCAGTTGTTTTCAGAGTTGCTTGGTTTCATTAGTGAAACTAATTACATCAAAATGCGGGTTTGCTCTTCACTCAGTATGTCGTAATGCTGATTTCCTGGGTGGGGATATTGGTTTGTTAGAGCTTGTCTGGTTTTGCAGCATTAACTTGGAAGTTGTGATTCCTACTGATTTTCGGCTCTTCTCTCTGCAGGCATTTGATTTAACAGAACAAAGATATGTAGCTGTGAAAATACACCAGTTAAATAAAAATTGGAGAGATGAGAAGAAAGAAAACTATCACAAGTAAGTTAGGCTGTAGAACAGCCAACCATGTTTCCAAACTCCTCCTGTATTTGGTTATCCAGTGCCTGTGAACAGACTGCCGCTTTTTTGTGTGTGCATTCCCACATTTCAGTAGCCATTCTCTGTCCCCGTAGCTGTTTGGCAAAGTTACATTAGAAGTGTGCATATTAATTGTGTGCACACACCCTCAGTTTTGTATCAGCGCAAGGTTTTAAAGCACCATTAGTGCTCTATGAAGAAAGTATGAAAGTGGCTTCTCCTCTCTGAAGTGTCTAAACTCCACTAGTGTGGGAAACAGCTGTTTGTGCCCATCTTCCAGGTACACCTGCATTGTTCTCCCTGAAAGCATTCCCCTCCATTTTTCCTAATATACTTGTTGCTTTCATAAATGATTTGGACTATCATAGAATCATAGAATGGTTTGGGTTGGAAGGGAACTTACAGTCCATCCAGTCCCACCCCCTGCCATGGGCAGGGACACCTCCCACTGCATCAGGGGGCTCCAAGCTCCATCCAACCTGGCCTGGAACACCTCCAGGGATGGGCCAGCCACCACTGCTCTGGGCAACCTGGGCCAGTGCTTCACCACCCTCACTGTGAAGAATTTCTTCCTAATGTCTAATCTAAATCTTCCCCCTTCCAATTTAAAGTCGTTCCTCCTCATCCTCTCACTACTGGCCCTTTAAAGAAGTCCCTCCTCAGCTTTCCTGGAGCCTCTTTCAGTACTGGGAGGCTGCTCTAAAGTCTCCTCGGAGCCTTTTGTTCTCCAGGCTGAACAACCCCAATTCATATAGTCCTCTGCTGTGAGGACAGGCTATAGACTATGCCTATGTCATGGCCCAGAAGGGAGCTGCATGAAGCCTTTTGGTGTTGGCAACGCTTGCTTCCCGATACTGTGGATAGATGAGCTCTGCAGAATGGCCCCCAAACCTTCTCGATGGAACTTCAAAGATAAAGCTGTAATCTTAATTCTCTAACAAGTGTCTGATCTGGATTTGAAGCCTGGAGGTTGGGCTATTGAGCATCATGGAATGTTTCTAGAACTTGCTAATTTTTGTATTCCATCTATCTTGGATCCCTTAGCGATTTATTATGAGGTTATTCTGTTTTGGCAAGCAGTACCATTAATCAGGATTACTTATGTTGTAGTATTGCCAGCATTTGAGATGCACTCAGATTCTGTGGTTCTCAAGAAGTATTGTGCACAGTTCCTCATTTGCTTGCCTTTTCTTAAGCTGTCTGAATAATGTGCATGGGTTTGATGGAAGTTGGACTGCTGTGTGATATGTCTGGGTGCACTCTAGAATTAAGTCACTTGTATGACTAATCCTTAGACTTTCCTGTTTTCAGACATGCGTGTAGAGAGTACAGAATTCACAAAGAACTGGATCATCCTCGAATAGTTAAGCTATATGACTACTTTTCGCTGGATACTGACTCGTAAGTTACGTTGCTGTGTCCTTTGACTTGGCCCATTCACCTGTAGACAAGTATTTGGTCACTTGAAACTCTGAGACCAGAGAACGGCCACACCAATGTTGCAGACTCTACTGCAGGGATATCTTAGGCCATTTCAGCATAATCTGTTTTTCTAGAGATGCTAGCTCACAACCCAGTATGCTGTATTGCTTCAGATGTGGTGCTTTACGAGTAAATCCTACTCTTTGTTGGCCTGAGCAAATGCCCTGGCTGACATAGCTTTCTGCTTCTGGATTTAGCATTTAATGGGAGATCTCCGACCTTTGTACCACTGAGCAATGAGGTCTGTGCTCCTGGTAGCTTAGCTTATCTTTAGACAGTGGTTAATAGACTGGAGGACTCTTAATTTAATATATTGACCAAATGGGTGAGTCTTACAGATGAGCAATAACAACGTGTTCTGGCTTCTATCAGGTGCCTTAATTACAACTGCTGTTTTGCTTTCAGGTTTTGTACAGTGTTAGAATACTGTGAGGGAAATGATCTGGACTTCTACCTGAAACAGCACAAGTTAATGTCGGAGAAGGAGGCACGATCCATTATCATGCAGATTGTGAATGCTTTAAAATACTTAAATGAAATCAAACCTCCCATCATACACTATGACCTTAAACCAGGTATGCTGTGCTGCTAGCTGACGTACTTACAGGGTGTAAGTCGCATGGGGAAGTTTGCTTTGGTCAGACAACAAAAAGGGACAGGACTGTCTGGGAAAACTAATTTGCAACAAGAAAAGAAGAACTTAAAATGCATAGAGTGTGCTGTGAAAAGGGTATTGTCTCCCAGAATTGCAACATCAAAAAAGGAAGCAACATTCCGGAAAAAGTAGTCTCCTTGTTCAGAACGAGCCCTTGAACTACCAAGTGTTTGTGTTTGGTTTCTTCATGTCCTGTTTGGATTCTACTGTTGAGAGCTTGTTATTGCTTCATAAAGGTCCTCATAATTACTAGTGTGTTTCATGTTCCCTTTTTTCTGGTTTATTCGTTCTCTTATCTGCCTAAAAATTTGGTGGCAGAAGCTGACTTAGAAGTGTTTGGGTTTTTGCATCATGGCAGCTCCCAAAGCTGAGGACATACAGTCAAACTGCTCATGTCTGCCTTTGAACTCAGTAACATCTGCCGTGTAGAAGGTCCTCTCTGAAGGTTGAAGATTTGCCTTTATCATTGGGCAGAGTCCCAGGGGGAGGTGCTCTCTTCGGGTGATGTTTATTTTTCCTAGCCCAGATAAATTCAGCCATCTCTTGAGGCAGTTATCCCTGGCTTGTCTCCCTATTCTGGTGGCACTTCATCAGCATTGTGTAAGTGGTATGTGATGTGGTTTAGTGCATCAGCATGAGGAATCTGTACAGGAGGTGGTGCTGTTGCTCTGGCTCCCCAGCTGCCGGCTGTTCTCATGTTGTCTGAGCATGCTGTAGAACTCTGCCTACAATTGGCTAAAGCTGTGATTCATCCACTGCCATCACGCACGATTCTGCTGTTTTATTGTAGGCTTCAAGAAAAACAGTGATTATCTGACTTTTTGGTCCTTGCTGGATTTGTAAAAGATTCATGTCTAAGCAGTAATTGGCCTTTTTGAGCTTAGAAAGCCACTGGGGAGCACTGCCAGGAAAGGAGAGTTTCTGGCTTGTTGAGAGGCCAGGGCAAGTCAGGACTTCTGGGCAGAATGAGTCATAATTGTGTATGTGTGCTTCTCTCCTTAATCCTCCTTTTTGACCTGCGCTTCCAATGGGACCTCTGGGAGGGGTCAAAACAGCAGATGAGCATCGAGCTCATTTGGCTAGTAGGGCTCAGGATCTGGAAGCTCCAAGTAGTGTTGGACCAATGGATCATTCAAGGCTGAGTAGAGCAGTTCTGCTGCTTGCTGGGAGTTGAGGTGTCTCTGGAGCTCGGGGTATTGAGTGTTACAACACTTACCCAGGCTGCCACAGCTCACTAATTTTCTTGTCCTCTCGTGCAGAGTGCCAGAGGTCACTGCAATTTTATTCTTGTGTTTTTCTGCTAAATGTGTATCCTAAGGGGCTGTTGCCTTCCTTTCTCTAGGTAACATTCTTCTAGTCAATGGTACTGCGTGCGGAGAGATAAAAATCACAGATTTTGGACTTTCCAAAATCATGGATGATGACAGCTACAACTCTGTTGATGGCATGGAACTGACATCGCAGGGGGCTGGTACTTACTGGTAAGAGTCGCCTGGAGCACTTGCAAGTTACAGATCAAGAACAGTTTATAAACAGCTTTGGATCTGTCAGCTCTGTATGTGCTGCCGTTGTCTGTGACAGCTTGAGACATGGGAGGTTTGAGACCCTGGAAACCGCTCTTGTTGTCACACAGCTCCCTTTGAGGGTGGCAGCTTTTTGCTTTTCAATGTGTTGGTGTTTATACATTTGAAAACCATCTTTTATCCAAAGGGCCTGGTGAAAAACTACATATGCTGCGAAGATAGGCTCTAGAGTGGAGCTTGGCTGCTATTTTGCAGTCCAGAATGGCACTGTCTAACAATTTAAACAAGGAGGAGGAGAATACCATGCCTATTTGGAAATTCATGTACATCAGGGAGGTGGAGGGAGTGTTCCATTGAAATGAGGAGATAGTCCATAGTCAGCTCTTGGAAAAGATGTAAAACTCAGTGTTATCTGTAGCCAGCACCTCACTTTCAAGTGTTGTGCAAAAGATGTTTTCAGCAGGACATTATCCTCAGTGCCACGTTTTGTCACTGTATCACCTGTGGCTGAGAGCAAGACCTACAGTGAGTGCCACCAAATGTGGTTCTTAAATATTACCCAAGCTGCAGCCGGTCACTATGGGCAACAGTTGAACAGGAGCATTTGTTAAGGCATTCTGTATTGTACGGTTTTGATCTGTTCCTAAAAATGAAACTAGCTGTAGTTTGAATGAGGCTGAGTGTTTCTAACTGGAATGAGGCATCTTGGGTTGTATTTCTAGAAATATGTATCTTGGCTGTGTGTTTCTGTTGTGGGATTGTCGACCAAGCCCTCTTAACAACAAATACCAGTTCTGAAGATAAAAGCAAATGGCGTTATTTTATGTGCTGTGGTGGAAAGAAACCGACTCTGCTGACTAGCTCAGACCAGGAGAGTCTGGAGAGTCCTTGGGATCACTGGTCCTGGAAGGAATATATATTGGTGATCTTGGCCCAAAGCTGCACAGGAATGAAGCCGGGTCCCTTGAGTCCCAAGCTGATATCCAATCACAAAAGTTTGTTCCTTCCTTTCTAGACAAAATGATTGAGAGTGAGTATTTGGAGATGCTGCTCACAACTTATTGTCACTTCCTTTTAATCAGGTATTTGCCACCAGAATGTTTTGTGGTTGGGAAAGAACCTCCAAAGATTTCAAATAAAGTTGATGTCTGGTCAGTGGGAGTCATCTTCTATCAGTGTCTCTATGGCAGAAAGGTAAGAAGGCATTTAACTCCTTTCTTAGTGGTGATTCCCAGACTTTTTGGGAGGCAGCCCTGGCTTCTGCTTCCTTCTCCCCAGGCTCAGAAGGTGCTTCCACCTTGTCTCCTTTCCATCAGTTCTAAGGCAGAGTCCATGTTAATGAAGTGGAGGGAGTTTACTGGCTTGTGTTTTGCTTTACATGGCACTTCCTTCAAAAGCAATGTTCTGCAGAGCACCTTTCCTCTGGGCATGTCCCCTTGAGGCCAGTGTGGGCAGGACAACTGTATCGTTCAGGGCCAAACACCTGAGGTTCTTGGTCTGGCGTTGCTTTGTGATGCTTTCAGTGCACTAATTCTTGTTGAGCCTGATACTGCTTGACAGCTACAAGTGCGCTAGAAAAACAAGTAGGTACAAAGACCCACTCTAGAAGTTTTTAGGATGGCTTTTGGAAGGGAAGAGTCAGGATCTGTAAAAGGTGATTTGTTTTATGACAACAGAAGAAATAGGTTGGAGCAGGAAAAGGATCCTAATAACTCTTGTTTTCACAAATCCTTGGTAACCAATTGTTGTGAACGCCTGTGTTGCTTGGTGTTGGTTAGGTAAGTGGTGGAACCAGCCCAGTGACTGAATCTCCTGTCAGCTTAGAGAGATGAAGGACCTGCAAGGTCGGGAAGCAGGTGGAGATCCCACCTGTCTGAGCCAGAGACACCTCAGGCACGTTCCAGCTTTGTCCCTTTTGTTGAGCTTAAAGGATAGGAGCAAAAAGCCCTAACCCTGTCCTGCTCATCTGTCTGGAATCTGCAGCACCTTCACAACATCTTGGGCCTCTTGCCTGGAAAAATGCTGACATCGAGTGACAATGAACAGTAGTATTATGGGGGTTTTAAGGCCTGTCATCACTCTTTAACAACTGTCTCCCATTTCTTCCATAGCCCTTCGGTCACAACCAGTCACAACAAGATATTCTGCAGGAGAACACAATTCTGAAAGCTACTGAGGTGCAGTTCCCTCCAAAGCCAGTAGTCACGCCAGAAGCAAAGGTAAATCTTCTTGCAGCAAGTTTGATCGCACCGTGTATGTCAGTCAGCAGTTGGCACTGGCAGTTTCTCCTTCTTGGTTTCCCCGAAACCAGCAGGAGTTCTGTGTTGAGTGTTTGTCTCCTGCGGAGTGGTCAGTGCTTTGTGGTGTTGTAGTTGTCACGGTGAGGACTGAACAGAGCACCCTGTGTGCCTCTGCCTGAGCTTTCTCCTTATAAAAGATGAGCTCCTGGTGCAGAAGCTGGGCTATCTCTGTGGTCACTGGGGAAGGAATTTCAACGCTGCTGTTGTCAGATTGGCCCCACTCCCAAAGAGTTTTCTGTCAGAGAAAGCTTCCTGTTTCTGTCTGTCTACTAATTCTCATTTTGCCTTTGGGGGGGGTGTCTGCAGGCATTTATCAGACGTTGCTTGGCCTACCGAAAGGAGGATCGGATAGATGTCCAGCAGCTGGCCTGTGACCCGTACTTGCTGCCTCACATCCGCAAATCTGTATCCACGAGCAGCCCAGCTGGAGCTGCAGTTGCGTCAACCTCTGGATCATCCAATAACAGCTCTTCAAACTGAGACAGAGTAATAGGCCAAAAACTGCTTGAGAAACCGGCAAAAGGACTTTCAGAAAAAATAAAGAAATAAAAGAATCCGCAAGGGTCTCAAGAAACCTGTACCAGGTGCTTTTTTTTTCTTGCTTTTTTCCATCCATAGAGCATGACAACATCAACTCTCATCAAGAAAACCGTCGGCATTTAGGCCAAGCCATGCGGATAGGAGATGGCTTGAGGTTTATCCAGTAAATGACCACGAAAGGGTGGCTGCTCTGAGCAAGGAGGGGAAACTCAAGAAAATACAAAAAGACATGGTTCCATGTACTGTGAACTTCTGAACATGCAGCCTTGGGGAATCCAGGACGCCGTGTGTGCTTCATATGAAGAATGTGGACTTTGGATAAAGACTGGGCTAGTCCAGTGTTGATATTTAAACATTGTTCTTTTTCTTTTAATAAAGTTTAGGTAACATCTCCTGAAAAGCTCGAAGCACCAAGGTTCAGCTGGGGATGGTATATGACTCTTTGCCCTTTGGAGGGGAAAAAAGTTGATCCTGCCTGTTCATGGCACTAGAGTTAGTGTTTTACCCCTAATTAATTTCAGTTTTTTAAAAAATAACAATTTTTTGGAAGAAAACCATTTTCTGGTCTCAAAGTGAAACCCGTATTAGCAGGTTCATGGCAGTGTTTATTCTGCAGATGGTGCAGCTTTCTGCTCCTTTGGGATGGCTTCTTACAAATAATTCACCTTCTCAGGAGGGCAGTGAAGCCCATGGGAGAACAGGCCTGCGTAGATCTCCTGTGATCAGAGTGGTTCACAGCTCAGACTGCCACGAGGTTTTCAGCTGCTGCTTCAGAGCTCTCGCAACGGTTGCACCTTTTTAATTTATTTGAAGTGCTGTTCTTTTTGAAAACACACCTTGATATGTTCACAACGTGCTCTCTGCTCGCGTGAGCATGGTATCTGTTGACTGTTGAAAAAGCAGGCAGCGAATAGGAAAGAATCGGAGCACAGCTCAGTTCATCGCAGGTGTGATCGGTGCTTGCGCAGTACTGTACGTATCTTGTTCATGTTATAAAAACCTGAAGGTGAAGACTTATCTGCTCTTCTCAGGTGACTTGGCAGCAAAGCTTCCTCTCTCCTTTAACACTTCCCTTTTAAGACTTGCTGACTTTTCTAACTCGCTGCCATTGCTGCATCTGATTTCAAATGAGAGGGAATGAGATAATGTTCTAGAAGGGAGCAAACACCCTAATTATTATTTTTGTCTCCCTTCTGTAATCTGCCTGGAGGGGTCTCGCACCTTCAGCTGGAGCCTGCCTGCTGTGAAACGCAAGCCTCTTGTCCCCACTCTGCCCCTTTTCCCCCCTCATTGAGGGAAAACTGAAAAGACATACAAAAAGCACAGCACTTGAACATGTGGCAGCCAGGTTGGAGCACTCCTAACATGTGGCAAGAGTTCATAGCCAGAAATATTTAAAGATGCAGTGTTCAAGGGCAAGGCTTGTCTCGGGAGGGAGCGGAGCGGTGCACTACTGCAATTCAGGGTGGGGTTTAAAAAACCAGTCATCCTGTGCACACTTCTGAACCCAATAGCCAGACCACTGTGGTGTGGACTGTCCTCTCTGCGGCACCTCCAGGATTGTTCCTGCAGCTCCGGCAGCGTGTGGGCTGTTTGGGGCGCTCGGTACCCAAATGACGTTCTTGTGGCAAACGATGTTCTCTGTCACACACTTTTGGAAAGAACTACCACTTGTCTGCCTTATTTGTAAGCCATCATCTGCAAATATTAACATTTAACCTTGATCAGGAACTTGTG
This sequence comes from Neomorphus geoffroyi, assembly GCA_033558235.1. Lineage (NCBI taxonomy): Eukaryota > Metazoa > Chordata > Aves > Cuculiformes > Neomorphidae > Neomorphus > Neomorphus geoffroyi. Next base: position 3,504,980 of record JAUMJM010000037.1, read on the forward strand.
ATCAACTGAAAAATGGAGGGGTTTGGTGAAATTAAGTAATGGGCCTGGGAAGTGGAGAACTGCCGCTTTGATTTTTGTTACTATTTTTGTAGTGACTCTTGGGCTTTTAATTGGATGTATTCACTTGCAGCTACATTAAGGTGGTCTCTAAACTGTAGTGTTTTAAACAAAGAAAAGAAATACTGCATCTTTAAATCCTCAGCCATAATTTCTTAGCCCTTTCCATCCCTGCTGCTCTATTTCAGAAATTAACTGTTTAGCAAGCAGCACTTTGACTTTTCTATTCAGCCTCTGTCAGACAAAATCAGGGTTGATGCTTCATCCCGTTTGCTGAAACTGATGACTTGGTGTCTGTCCATCGCGGGGAGAATTCTAAAAGGGTTTTTTTTCTATCCCGGTCCTGTTGTTTCTTGGACATACAGTGTGCACTATCTCTGTGGGTGTGATTAGTTTTGTGTCAGATGCATTTATTCCTGCTGTGCGACACCCATCCAGGGGCCTGGGGACAACGTTGGCCTTTCTCGGGGCTGACAGCGGTGAAGAACCCTGGTAGAATTCTGACTGCGACACCTTCCTTGTTAATATGGGTTTCACTTCCGATAACAGACCCTATTGCCACAATGTTCATTTACTTAAAGAAAAGTGTATGAAGAATTTGTAACTTAAACCAGGCCAGACTGTTTTGGCTCTACCCAACAGATGAGACATGGATATTAAAATAAGTTTTAAGAAACTGATTTGCTTGGCTCTTACTGTTTTGCTCTTTGTAGCTTTGGCCTGAGTTCTCAGAGGCGGCACGCGACGAGGCGAGGAAGGATGGAGGAAGGTTGCATTCAGCAGCTCAGAGCAGCGAGATCTCTGCATCAGAGAGGGGAATCAGTCCCTGTACAGGCTGTTGCTTAAAATTACCAAGTCATGTGTCATTACTGGCCTTGATCCTGTGCTGGAATACTGAGACAGACATCCAAGGTGCGTCTGTCCCTTGTTTCCAGTAGAGCAGAATCCATAGGTTTGGGTTGGAAGGAATCTTAAAAATCACCCAGTTCCAACCCCCGTGCTGTGGGGAGTAGCATCTGCCTTAAGTTCAGGTTATGTTCAGGACACACAAACTGCCATTTCTTGTGTCTGTTGATGAAAATTTGTGTTGAACTCGCCCACCCTGGCTGGTTGTGCTGAGAGTGGCTGTTGCTTGCTGACCGCTCCTCAGCCTGTGGGTGCCCGAGGCTCTGGTCGGGGTCACCCAGAATAACCTCTCTGTGCAGTGACAAGAACTCAGCTCCTTTTGATTTCTCATGGCTGAGTCTAGTCAGCTTTAAAAAAGACGTGCAATAGAAACTGAAAAAGGACCTTGGCAGCTGAAGATGCCAAGTCTGCTGGACTCATCTGGACGAATAACCAAGGAGCACCAGTTCACACACCCAGCTCCTCTGCTGGCATCTCCCAGTGTCTCTGCGGGGCATCCCCACCAGCTGGACAACCCTGCCCACCAGAGCCTGGCTCCTCCAGAAGAAGAGTCACTGGGGATCCAGGTTTCTCTGCAAACCTGACGTCACCCTCGCTGCTCTTGAAGTTCAAGTCCTCTTTCAGCTGAGCCCGAGTGAAACTGAACACCGAGAGCCGCTTGGGCTCCTTCTGCGCTGCTGCGATTGATTATTTTCCAGCCCTCTGTGCCAGTTTTGATGATGCGATGCAGATTTGGGCAGGAGGCAGCAGCGTTCCAGCAGCGAAGGCACAAGCACCCTGCGTGGCGTGCCCGGGAGCAGGGACCTACACGGGATTGCACACTCAGCTCGACGCCAGCGGGAGGGAGACTTATGGAAGGGCTTCCTCCCTGGGTGCTTCACCTCCTACGTTAGCAGTTACCATTCGTGCTATGAAATGAGTTTCCTTCTGCCAAATGAGCCAGTCTCAGTTTATTTTGTGACCTGACAAACCCTCCACACGAGCTTTGCTGCCACTGCCAGCGTCTCCCTGGGATTTGCTGCTGCAAGATGTTACTTTCTGGGTGCTACGTGAGTCTGGCTCAAACAACCTTGACTTAAGCGTTCACACTCCCAGCACAGAGGAGGAGACTTGCAGCACGTGGAAGCAGGAGCTGGAGATGTCTTCTCCACCAAATGCTGATGAATCTTTGCACGGACACCCTGAATTTCACACCGCTGCACGTGGCTGTGCCCATGGCCTCTGCCCCTCGAGGCAGCCGGGTGCCCCATGGCCATCGCCCTGGGCGGGAGTGAGAGGCCAAGCAAACACGGAGCTGCTTGGCCTCCCCTCCTCACGTTGACACTCTGGACGGGTGCCTTGGCCACAAGGATGCTATTGTCTCTGCTGGGGGGGGAGAGAGAGCCAGGACTGGGCTAAGACACGCTCTCCTTTCATGCATTAATTGCACGGGGGCCCAGAAAAAGCCGCTGGCGCGTGTTGGCTGGTGAGGAGCTACGCGCTGCTCCCATGGCCGCACGCTCCTCCGTGCTCCTTTTTGCTCCCAGCCCTGCATCTTGCCATGGGATGGGGTGCAGCAGCCTTCAGCTGCAGCTCAGTGTTGCTATTGCAGCGTTGTTCCTTGTTTCTAAATGCCAGCCGGCTGCTAGGTCAGCGCAGGGGAGGCTCGGCACTTCCAGCTGATCCAGGAAAGTCTGAAAATAGAGGTCAGCCAGCATCTGCCCCACCGGCTTGGGATGAGCCCACAGGCAGCCCTGGCCCAGGGCTGCTCTCCCACCTGCTGTCACTTGGGCTGCAGGGGTGGGGTAGAGGGGTCAGGCTGGAGCTAAAAAGGCAAGGAATGTTGGGGCTGTTCAGCCTGGAGAAGAGAAGGCTCTGGGGAGACCTTACAGCAGCCTCCCAGTGCTGAAAGGGGCTCCAGGAAAGCTGGGGAGGGGCTTCCCACTGTAGTGACAGGATGAGGGGGAACGGCTTTAAATGGGAAGGGAGAAGATTTAGATGAGACATTGGGAAGAAATTCTTCACGCTGAGGGTGAGGAGGCCTACCCAGGTTTCCCAGAGCAGTGGTGGCTGCCCCATCCCTGGAGGTGTTTCAGGCCACGTTGGATGGGGCTTGGAGCCCCCTGATCCAGTGGGAGGTGTCCCTGCCCATGGCAGGGGGGGTGGAACCCAAAACATTCTATGATTCTGCCTATGATGGGGCTGAAAACGCAGGGATGCTGTGGGGAGCAGCAGGGAGAAGATGAGGAGACTGTCTCACATGTAGATCTCCCATCCCCCCTGGAGCAGCCACAGGGAAGGCAGGCGGCGAGTTTATAAAGTGCTGGGCTCTGGTTTGCATTCATGAGAAGAAAAAAACCAGAGCTCTGCTCGGCCCTGTCCTCTCTTGACCGAAGCCGCTGGCTGTGTGGGAGCTGTGAGCGCGCGCTGGCAGGGGGCTGTGGGACACGGGCTGCCGTGTCGGCAACCTCTTCGCTCTTGGCCTGGCTCTACTGCATCAAGGTCAGAGCTCAAAACCTGCTCTGTTCAGCATTGGCTCATCCCAGCTCCCGCTGACCCTTAAAATCCACCCATTCGCACCCAAACCCAGGAGATGGGCTGGGATTGGTGCCAAAGCTCCTCCAGGGTAGAGGGACCGAGGTGGAAGGGGATGAGCCCTTGGCCATGAGGTAAGGCAGTGCCAGAGGTGGAGATGAAGCATCTGGGGGGTGACTGCGTGCCCGCTGGACCACGCTGCTCCGGCTGCAAAGGGGTGAAGGACAGGGTGGGAGCTCTGCTCCCCAGTCCCATCCCCGCTTCCTGCAGGAGGAAGATGCCGTTTGGGATGTGCTGTTCTCCACAGCTCTCCAGCTGCCTTCCCTCCCCGCTCTGCAACCCAGCTCTGCTAATTTGCTCTTGAGTAGTGCCGAGAAAGTGTTTTTCTAAAAGACAAATTTCTTGGGAATGGCTGGAATTCCTCTCTGCCCCTTTCCAGGAGCCCTGGGGAGGCTGGCGAGGAAGAAGAGGCAGCGGGCTCGGAGGGCAACGCCGCTCCCCAGGCAGCCCCCAGCCTCGTCTCGCCCCCGCGACGGAAGGGCAGGGATCTCGGCGCTGGCCCTCCCAGGGCTGGAGCGCCCTGAAATTCCTCGTGGCAGCTTTGAGTGAACACATCTGGTTTTAATAAATTATTTTGCAGCTTGAACTTGCCTGACTTTTAAAGGCTGCAGAAGAGAGAGCAGCCAAGAGCCCTGAGAGCCGCAGTGCATGGAGCCCACAAAGGGACCCCTTTTGCAGAGCTGGGAGCCAGCAGGGCCAGGGAGGGATGTGGGGAGGGGGTGAGGTTGATGGAGCTCCTGGAGGGACCCCAGCAGCTGCTCCTTGCAAGCACCAAAGGGATGGTTGGTGTGGAGGCAGGGAAAAGGCTCTGCTTTTTGGCTGGGATCCTTCTACCCACAGCTGGGTGCTGAGCAAAGCCGGGGCTTATCTTAAATATTGTGTTTCTGTGCTCACGCGAGGGAGAATCATAGAATCGCCTGGTTGGAAAGGACCTTTGAGATCATCATCAACCCTACCTGTCCACTACCAAACCGGATCCCTGACAAACTCATCTGCCCGTCTTTCAAACCCCTCCAAGGATGGGGACTCCCCCACCTCCCTGCGCAGCCTCTGCCGGCGCCTGAGAGCCCTTTCGGTGAAGAAATGTTTCCTGATGTCCAGAGAAAACTGCGGCACAGGCGATGGTGCCTCCCCAGCCACCAGCACTGTGACCCCTCTGCCAGCGCTGAACCCATCAGTGCTTGGAAAACCAAACCCTTGGGAGCACCAGCACCACCCGGGCACCCGATGGCCACCAACACACCCGGGGCCATGGAGGAGCGGAGCCCCTGCGCGGTGTCCCCAGGGCCCATCCTTGGATGGAAGGGTGCAAATGCAACCTGAGTGCCCTGCCGTGCCCCGTGTGGGTTCCCCAGAGTGCCAAGGGCTGCCAACCACCCCTCGCTGCCTGCAATGCAGAGCCCAGCAGTGGGTTTGGGGGAAGCCCTCTCCATCGCTGGGACTGGGGCTGCCCTGGTTGTTCCCCTCCTGTCTCCAACAACGCTGGGAGAGCGACGTGGCCTTTCCCTGCTGCCGGCGCGGGGGAGAGAGGAGCCAGCAGACGCCAAGACGGCCTCTTCCCTCAGCAGTGACCTCAGCGCGGCGGCGGCTGCCAGGTGGGTGTTGATCTTGGCCCATCAGTCCTGTTTGGGGGCCAGGATGAGGCCGAGGCGGTGCGGGCAGAGGGCTGAGCTCACGGCAGAGCCTGGTCAGTGCTGCTGGTCCCTGGCTACGATCACCACAGCGAAGCAAAGCACTGGCAGCCCCTCAACAGCCACGGCCTGCAGGCAGGGCTGTGCTCTCCTGGAGCTCCTGGTCCTGCGGAGAGCCATGGGATGGAGGGAACACCCTTGGAAGAGCAACGACCGACCGAGCAGGATATGCAGCCCCTCGGGTCATATAAAGCACCCTCATGCGCTCCCCAAGCTCAGAAATAGGTGCTTTGGAGCTGCCAGTCCTCAGAGGTGGCTGATGGGCTGGTGCAGGTCCTTCAGACCATCTGCCCTCAAGCTTGGTGCTCTCACGGTCTACGGGTTCCCAGGTTCTGTCCTCTAATGCCTCTGGCACAAGCACCCGATGTGTCCCGTATCAGCCCCAAACTCATTAACTCTCAGGGTGCCTTGCTGCTGTCGAGCGCCCCAGCTTCAAATCTGCTTCTTTCTCCCCACCCCAACGGCTGGGTCCCATTTATTTTCCAACCCATGGGAAGCCGAGCATCCTGGCTGACCCATTCTCTGCCAGTGCCCCTGCCAGGGCAGACCTCCAGCCAAAGGTGGGTGAGTGGCACGGATCCATCTCTGGAAGGGCTTTCCAAACCCTTCTGCAGGGTGACTTCGACTCGAGCCAAAGCGGTTTCACCCTGTCCCATCCCAGCACCGTGACCGCTCCCATATGGTCTGTCACTTCGGCCAAAAATCAGCATTTATTTTTCCAACTAAGGGACAGGAACAGATGCTCCAACAATGGGAATCGGCTGCAGACGCTGAACGTCCCAAGTGCTGGGCAAGCCCGGGATGAGCTCCTCGCTCCCACACATCAATGCAAGGAGCTCTCCCGAGAGCACGGCTGGCGGCGCATCAGCCGGTCCCTGCACGCGGCCACAGCCCCTCGTCTGGGCAGCAGCTCGTCAGGGCCAGCGAGGTCAGACAGCTTGGAAACCTCCCAGGGGGAAGGGAAAAATGCATTTCCTCCTGCTCCGCTCCAATGAGTAGCAACTCAACTGGTACTAAACCGGCTTAGGGGGAGAGTAGGTGAGGAGCTGTTGGCCCACATTGGAGGAATTATTAAGAAGTGCTAATTATCTTCTAATCATGTGGAGGCCTTCAAGACATGGGACGAACCAGGCCAGAAGGCGGTGATGTTCCGTGGGATCCAAAGCCTTTTGGCTGTGCTACATCACAGAATCATTGAATTATTAAGGTTGGAGAAGACCTCTAAGATCGTCAAGTCCAACCATCAGCCCAACCCCACTGTGCCTACTAAACCGTGTCCCAAAATGCCACGTCTACACATTTTTTGAACCCCTCCAGGGATGGAGACGCCACCACTGGATTTGCCTCCTGGAAAGCTCAGATTGTTGGGGATGGATGGAGGGTCCCCCTCGCGGGGCTTTATGGCTCCATCACCTCCAGCCGCTGGCGCCTTGGTGGGTTGCATCTCCCAGGAGTGGTGTCCAAGTTTAGGGATGGGAGCAAAGGTCTGAGCAAATCCCTCCTCTCTCCCAGGCTACCGCGCTCGCTCCCCGTGGGCAGCGGCCGGCACACATCCAGCCACGGAGGGGGAGCAAAGCTGTTCTCCCGGCGCTGCCTCAATTAAAAAATAATCCCTGGCTTAAAAAAAACCAACCCAACAGCCCAGACGTTGATGTGCTTAATTGGGCCCCCCCGGAGGGTTTGCATCCCCCGAGCCCGTCCTGGCACCGGTCTGCAGGTCCTTCCTGCCTTGCTGGGAAACAACGGACTCGTTTATTTTTGCAAGAATGGCCAAACAACACGTGGCTGCCTCACACACACACACATCCTCCCCCCACCCCCCCGGGTTGTGCTGTTTCGGGGCCAGGTCCTGCTGGAGGGAGCGCTGCCATCGTCTTGGCCTGATTAAAAGCATCTTCTTGTCCGAATTTCATGCGGCAGAATCATAGAATCATGGAACGGTTGGGGTTGGAAGGGACCTTCAAGATCATCCAGTTCCAACCCCCTGCCATGGGCAGAGACACCTCCCGCTGCGTGCACGTCCCGTGGGAGCATCCTTGGGGATGTGGGAGTTCTACCTCCTCCTCCAGCTCTCCAGGAATACTGGGCTGCACAGGAGGAGGAAAGGCTGCCACATCCATGGGATGAGCACCTTTCCATACCGGGGCAACCTCCCTGCTCAAAGATTCCTTGATGCAGGATCCCCTCCAGGTGCCTCTTCTGACCTGTTGTCTCCAGCCAGACCTCCAGGAGAAGTTGAGCAGCTGCGCTGGTTTGGTGCTGATTTGTAAGGTGTGAAAGGCTTTTAGCACCGAAGAATCACGGAATCATGGAATGGTTTGGGTTGGAAGGGACCCCAGAGCCCACCCAGTCCATCCTCAAAGCCATGGGCAGGGACCCCTCCCACTGGATCACCCCACTGTCACCCCTGAACCCAACCATCATCCCAAGCCCCACCATCACCTCCAAACCCCACCATCACCCCCAAACCCAACCATCACCTCCAACCCCCCCACCCCTGAACCCCACCATCATCCCAAGCCCCACCATCACCTCCAAACCCCACCATCACCCCCAAACCCAACCATCACCTCCAACCCCCCCACCCCTGAACCCCACCATCATCCCAAGCCCCACCATCACCTCCAAACCCCACCATCACCCCCAAACCCAACCATCACCTCCAACCCCCCCACCCCTGAACCCCACCATCATCCCAAGCCCCACCATCACCTCCAAACCCCACCATCACCCCCAAACCCAACCATCACCTCCAACCCCCCCACCCCTGAACCCCACCTTCCCCCCAAACCCTGAGCCTCCCCACCATCCCCAAACCACAACACGACCTCCAAACTCCAACATAAACCATAATCCCCATCACCCCCCCAAATCCCCCCCCCAAATCCCCCCTCATCCCCATCACCCCAACCCCTCCCGGCTCCGCCCCGCCCCCTCCCCGCCCCTCTCCGTTGCCCCCGCCCCCCGCTCCCTCCGCCGCATTTTTGGGCTACCCCTCCCCCCTCCCCCCCCCCCCCGCTGACGAAGTGTCTGGGCCGGCGCACACGCTTTGGGCTGTTCTTTTTTTTTTTTTCCCTTTAATTGATTTTTTTAAACTTTTTTTTCCCTTAAATTTTGTTTTTAATTTTTTCTTTTGTTTTTTAACTTTTTCCTTTGATTTATATTTCACTTTTTCCTTTATTTTTAACTTTTTCCTCTTTATTTATTTTTAACTTCCCCCCTTTATTTATTTTTAACTTCCCCCCTTTATTTATTTTTAACTTTTTTCCCTTTATTTATTTTTTCTTTATTTTTAACTTTTCCCTTTTTTCCCTTTTTTCCCTTTAATTTATTTCTTTTAACTTTTTTCCTTTTATTTAGTTTTCGAACTTTTTTCCTTTCATTTAGTTTTTAGACCTTTTTTCCCTTTAATTTATTTTTGACTTTTTCCCTTATTTTAACTTTTCCTTTTATTTTTTTCACTTTTTTCCCTTTAATTTATTTTCAACTTTTTTCCCTTTAATTTATGTCTTTTAACTTTTTTCCTTTAATTTAGTTTTCAACTTTTTTCCTTTAATTTACTTTTAACTTTTTTCCCTTTAATTTTTTTTTTAACTTTTCACTTTTTTTTTTCCTTTTATTTCGTTCTCAAACTTTTTCCCTTTTATTTCGTTTTTAGACCTTTTTTCCCTTTAATTTCTCTTTTGACTTTTCCCCCCTTTCTCCCCTCCCTCTCTCTTTTCGGTGCCCCTCCTCCTCCCTCCCAGCCTCCTCCTCCTCCCCTCCCCGCCCCCCCCGCCGCCCCCGGCCCCGCGGAGGCAGCGGCGGGATCGGAGCGATCGCAGCGGAGCGGGGATGGGGCGCGGCTCGGCGGCTCGGCGGCCCCTCCGCGCCCCCCTGCTCGCCCCCCTGGGCTCGCTGCTCGCCCCCCTGGGCTGCCTGCTCGCCCTCCCGCTGGTGCTCAGCGCTGCGCACCCAGGTGGGACCGCGCCTCCCGCCGCCCCCCCCCCGCCCCGCTTCCCTCCTTTGCATTGGGGGGGGGTGAACGAAACCAGCAGGGGGGGACCCCAAAACCGGCTGCCCCCCCCCCCCTCCTCCTTTTAACTGGGGGGGACGAAACTATCGGGGGGACCCTAAAACGGGCTGCCCCCCCCCCCCCCCCCCGCTTCCCTCCTTTTCATTATAGTTAGTGGGGGGATGAAACCATCGGGGGGACCCCAAAAACCAACTGCCTTCTCCCTCCACCTCCATCCTTTTAACTGGGGGATGGGGATGATCAAACCAGCAGGGGGGACCCCAAAACAGGCTGCCCCCCCCCCCCCCCGGCCCGGGCTCCGCGGGGCGAGGCATGGGGCGGTGGGGCGCTTCGCTGCGGCGCGGTTCTTATCTCTCTTTTTTTATTTCCTCCCGGGATGTTTTATCTGTTTTAAGCTCAGTTTGTTTTACTCCATCTTTCCCCTGTGGCGTTTCGTCCCGTCGCGTTTTATTTTCTCCGCTTGCGCCGCGTTTTCTCTCCGCGTCGCCGCCTTTTCGCTCGCTTTTATTACTTTAAAGTTTGACTCCCCGCGCCGTGCGGCCACGCAGCGTCTGGAGAAACGGCGGAAACGCTTCCGCGGCCTCGGGGGGAGGGGGGGGGAATTCAGGGAGGGTTTAGGGGTTCGGGGTGGCTGCCGTCCCGCAGCCCCGCTCCAGCCTTTTGTCTCCGCGGGGAGGGGGAGCTCGGGAAGGGGCCGGAGTGGTTTGTTGGACCTTTCCTCCCTCTCCCATCCTTCCCCCCTGCCTTTCCCGGCGTGTTAATCCTATAGAAAAGTGCCCCGCGGGACCGGGGCCCCAGTGGGGTTTTTGCAGATTCCTTTTTTTTTTTTTTTTAAAATAACTTCTCACAATAAAGTCAAGGGCTTGTGTATATATATATATTTTTTTTTTAAACCATCTGAAGACACCATGTGCCGAACGCCCGAGGCTCCTCGGGACGGCCCCTGGAATTGCCATTTGAGACACTTTTTCCCCCAGGATAGTCTAGCACAGAAGCAGGAGCTTTTGTTGCTTCCTTGGATTAGTTTGGCCCTATTGAGAAAACTCCTTTTTTTTTTAAAAAAAAAAAAGGCCAAATTGGCTACTTTTGCCTGAACAAAAACAACCGTAAACCCTTGGCCTATTTTGTTAGAGTACGTTGAGCAAATCCAAAGCAGATTTGGAAGCAGCAGCATAGGAGGGCACTGTTCCCTCCTCCTCCTCCTCCTCCCTCGTCCCCCTCATTTTCCCCTCTTCCCCCCAGCCCAGGGCCGAGCATCGCAAGGGGAACCCGTGGGGTTGCCGTCGCTTTGGGGTGCGACGTCTCTTCGGGGTGCGATGTCATTTCGGGATGCGATGGGATGACCCTGTGCCACGCTTTTCCCCTCTCCCAGCCCAGAAGCCTCCCAGGGCTGAGCAGTGCAAGGGGCAGAGGTGGGGTTGCCGTCGCTTTGGGATGCGATGGTCCTGTGCTGGGCAAGAGGTCCCGTCTGGGAGCCAAGGAGCATGGCCAGGAGTAACTGCTCATCTAGGAGTTGGAGAAGGGAGAAGGCGATGGGGAAGGAGACCCCCCCCACAGGAGAGCAATGCCAGGGTTTGCTGCTGGTTGGAGATGTCTGAATGCCCAACTTCCCACAGCTGGATTCCTGTTAAACCTCCCCATATTTTACTTGAATTCCTCCTTTTCATAGACTCACAGAATGGTTTGGGTTGGAAGGGACCTTAGAGACCATCTAGGGCAGGTTTTAAGGAGGTCGCTTGGTTTCAGCTGGGCTGAACGACCTGTAAGGACCAATTCTGACTGTTTTGCCCTGAAAAATGTCGATGGGATCCAGGTCTTGTCCGCGTGAGCCCAAAGACAGAGGCACCTCTGTCCTGGCTGGATCGTGGCGGTGAGGCGGGAGCGCGGTGGCAGCCGACCCCACGCCGGGGTAGGGCGAGGAACAAGGGGGCTTTGAGCTCCCTGCAGCCTGCGGTGCTGTGTGGCTCCCGTTGAGCATCCTGTGGGTGCAAGCACCCTCAATTCTTCCCCCCCCCCCCCCCCCCCCCCACTTTTCCACTGCTCTCTCCCACCATCGCCCCGGCTCCGACCCAGGGGATGAAGGGCGATGGCATTGAAGAAAGGGCCAGGTTCAAGGTCCCCCAGCACCAGGCTGGGTTTGCAGCTTGGAAAGGATCCTCACTGGGATTTGGGGATCAGAGTGGGTTGGTCCCAAGAGTCCCTTGAGAGAGGGACTTCAAGGATGCTCTTGGCAGGGGTAGTGAGCCGGCAGACAGTGTTGCTTTCCCCAGGGAGCTGTCGCTTCCTTGAGGGGTTTGTGCCAAATCCTTGCCTCCAGCAGAGCCAGGAAGCTGGGATGGGGCTTTCAGCATGAGGGTTGTGGCTCCTTGGTGGGAATTCAGGGCCAATTGCCCCATCCCTGCAGCACCCACACGCAAGTCTTGGGGAAACTGAGGCAGCAGCTCCTGTCCCGCTGTGGCTGCAGGCAGGTCAAGGTCCCTGTGTCGCTGCGGGGCCGTGTTGGTGCTTTGGAGCAGCTTCTCCATCCATCTGGTGGCCAACGCAGGACCAAGCAGAGCTGCCGTGTTGGCTTTGTGGCGAGAGGAGGGGGAGAAAAGGAAGAATTCACAGCCTGTAAAACCACCAGAGCAGCCTCAGGAAGAGCTTGTTGCACAGCAAATGCAGCTCCAAGAAATCATAACTCAGTCTTCTTTGGATCGTTTGGGAGGAGGGAAGGGAATGGAGGTGTTGGCCCTGCAGAGGACCTCTCCGCCCCGGAACGCTTGCGGCCTCAGAGCCAGCCAGGCGGGATGGGGACGAGCTGGCTGCTTGCGCAAGAATTACGGGAATGAAAAGCAAGAGATTTCGCCTTCGCTGCAGAAACATCTCCTTCCCCCAGAACCATCCCCTTTCTCCAGAGCAGCGTGGTGGCCCCAGTGGGTTCCGATGGGAAGGAGGATGCTGCCCCGGGACCCCTCGTCAGCACACGAAAAGGCGTTTGCAGGCGGGAGGTCCTGGTGATGGTTAAAGCCACGTTGCAAGTTTCTCTCCTTGGCTTTATTTCTAGCTGGATTTTGCACCTTTCCCTGCGGGCAGAGGCACGCTGCTGCCTTCCCTCTTCCTTAAATTGCCTCCAGAGAAACTTTTTGCCTCCCAATCAAAGCAGATGCCTGCTGAGGGGGTATAATTCTTGTCTGATAAATCATTTTTTCCAGCTGATAAATTTGTAGCTAGAGGCTCTGGCTCACATCTACCGGAGGTCCCATCCATCCCACCTTGCTCAGCTCCATCACACCCAGCCAATTCCCTTGTGGGACGGGGAGCGCTCGCAGCCCGCTCCGCTTCTGCCCGTCCTCACCCAGTGATTCCCTCAAAGGTGTTGTTTTAAGCAATTTGTACAATTTCTTTCTTCACGTGCGGCCGAGGAGCCAGGTTTTAATTAATTTGAACTGTGCTGAGACCGCAGAGTGTCGACATTTTTCTCATTCTTAAGATTGCTCGGAGCCCAAAAGAGACCCACACGGATGCTCTTTTTTTCTTCCAGGACCCATTTTTAATTAATTAAGGATGAGAAAACGATTAGTGGATTGACTTGGAAATTCTTGGGAGTACTCTTTAGCCCTGGAGTGAAGGGTTGGCTGTTCGCGAGGGGCGCAGGGCGTTCTTCAAGCATGATGCTCCCTTCATCCCCATCCCAGTGAGAGCTCAGTCCTGCACTGCGCTTTGTGCTGTCGCAACAGGGATGTAAATCACAGAATCATGGAATGGACCTCAAAGCCCACCCAGTGCCACCCCCTGCCATGGGCAGGGACCCCTCCCACTGGGTCAGGGGGCTCCAAGCCCCATCCAACCTGGCCTGGAACACCTCCAGGGATGGGGCAGCCACCACTGCTCTGGACACAAAGCCATTGTCTTCCTTTCCCTGTGTTCCCAGGGAGTCGACAAACTTGGGATTTCCACCCCTGGATGTGCGCAGCCACTGTGAGATTGGAGACTGGAGAGGGTGTGAGGGAAACTTGGGGAAAATCTATGTCCTTCCACCCTTTGCTGGGGACCAAAGGCTGGATACTGGGGCTTCCGGCTCCCGTGTCCCCTGCCGTGGCTCTCAGTGAGCCACTTGAGCTGCCCAGGGGCGAGCATCCCCCATGGAAACCGTTTATTTCTCTGCATCCTGGGCGGGGTGCAAGGAGAATGGACTTGTAAATGTCTGTGGAGAGGCTGAGATGTGGTGTGTGGACCCCATCCAAAACCTGTGCAAGGCAGCGGGGTGGTAGCAGCCTTCATGGTCACAGCCAAGTAAGGAGCTCATCCTGTACAGTTCCCGCTGTATAAACAGTGGCTTCTCTCCTTTCTACTGGGTGAGCCAAGAGAATCTCCAAATGCAGGTCCTGGTGCTCCAAACCCCCAGCCAGGCCATCAGGAGCTTCACTTCCTTTCCTCTAACAAGAGTTCTGCTTCGTATTCTCTAAGGTTTATTTTTAAAAAAAATCAAAACAACAAACCCCCTCTTTTACCCCAGACCTTGGCTTGGAGCACCAGAGCTGTTCCTGGCTCAGTCTGGCCCCGGCCGAGCTCCAGGGATGTTCTGGGCCAGGGTGAGCCTACGGGATGTTGGGCAGCGTCGCTGTTTTGATGCAAGCCATTGGTTCAGGAGCATCGGAGGTGGGTGGGTCGGTGTCTGCCACCGGCCCTCAAGCAGACGGGACCACTGCTGGTGGCCCCTCCTGAGCCAGCAGCTCTCAGTGTGCCTGGAAGCTGCTGCTACCGCCTTCGTCTCCTTGCCTTTTGTTTCTTATTTTAAAATCCAAAATTCTTTTTTAAGGGATTGCATAGAGTTTATCGATGCCCAGAAGCAGCCCAAGGGGGGAGGTAGAGCAGCGGTGCCCTCCCTGCAGGCTGGGGCTACTTTTGTACCCTGTGGTCGGTGGCAGCAGGGATGCTCCAGCTCTGCGCTCAGGAGCTCCCACGGGTACGGCTGCTGATATTCTCATCGCTGCTTCTCTTTCCCAGGCCTTGGAGGGGATGCACAAGCTCCTTCCTCGAGCCAAAATTTGCTGCTCTTTGTGGCAGTGGCCATGCCTTTGCTCTTCTCCGCTTCAGGGATGGCACCAGATGCACAGCTGGCTGCTGGGGGTGTGGATGCAGCTGGTGGCAACACCAGGCTTTGCTGGGAGGATTTTAGAGGTAGCTAGGGCTTTTCTGTGCCCCCGCAGCATCCACCAGCAGAGGCAGCTGGGCTCGGCGCTGGCGTGCAGCCTGGAGGTCCTGTGCTCCCAAACATCACTGAAGGGTGAATTTTCAGGTTCGGTTTCTCACCATCCTGGCTGTTCCCTCTCCTGCTGCAGGGCTGTGCAGGCTGAGCCCAGCAGAGCTCTCCCTCTCCGGTGAAACCCTCCTGTATCCAACAAACACCGCTTTTCAGCTCTTTTTCCGTTGTTTCTTCTTCCAAGGGTTTTGTTTCTCTGTTGCTGCTCTTCCGCCCGAGCCCGGTGCATCTCCCTGCCTTGTTTACTGTGAAAGAGCTGCCACTTCCCGCAGCCTTTCCTTGATCCGTGTGGGTTTGGGGAGGGTTTCAGAGCTGCTGCTCATCCTCTGGGCTCAAAAGTTGGCGATTTGGAGCAGGTGGCTTGGGGCTGCCGTGCCCTGATCTCCAGTGGGTGAGAGCACATGAAACCAGGAGGTTGAGGCTGGAAGGAGCACGCAGCGTGCGCGTGAAGGGTGGGTTTCTTGCTGCAGGATGTTATGGGTGAAACTTTTGCATGGGGTCACGAATGCAAATGAAGGTGTTTGTCAGCAGGGTTGCTTTCCTTGCAGAGCTCCTGCTCTTGGATCCCTGCTGGAGCCTGGTTTGCTGCTGTGGCTGGGGCACCACGTCGCGCTTTTGAGGGTTTGCTGCTTTTGCCAGGTGGTTTGGAGCAAAGCAAGTCTGCGGTGCAGAAACCTTCGAGGAGGAGATCGTGCCCTTTGCTCTGTGCATGCTCATCCTCCCACGCAAGCGGGCTTGGAGCTGGGGTTTTTGGGACACCCCAAATAAAGGGCCAATCGTGAGTGTGAACATCAAGGAGAGAACGCTTTCGCCAGGGTGGCTGCAGGGTGAGGCCGAGCCCCAGTGCAGCCCCAGAGCTGCACGAAGGACTCTGCCTTGCAGAGCCAAGGGGGCGGCAGGGGATGCAGGCGCAGAGCTGGAGCAGCACTGCCATCCTGGGGCCAGCCTTTGCTTGCGCCTGCAGTCGGATAAAATTATGACCAGAGCCCTAGAGCTGCTCCAGCCCAGGATAACTGGGACCAGGATCCAGCCGCAGCTTCAGTCCTCTCAGATTTGCTCCTGGATCTGTTGCGGGTGATGGGAAGGTGACAAAAGCGAGGGAGCAGGGATGCTCTGGGTGCCCCACTGTGGGTGGCCAGGCTGGGATGCTCGGGGGCAGGGTGGTGCTGAGGACCGCTGAGCCGCAATGCTTTCTACGTCTGCCACCAACAGCTTTCCTGTCCCCCGTTGCCCCTGTTGCCTCTCTCATCCGGTGCTGCCCACATTCCCCAAAATTGCAGGTTGCAAAGCTTTCCTTATTTGCCGTGGGGTGGGGAAGCTGTTGTGGGTAGGGTTGAGCTGAGCTCCCTTCAATTCAGACTTTCCGCTGGCTAAAAACTTGCTTTTTTAATTAAACAACAACAAAAAAAGAGACTCTGGAGCCAGGTATGGGGTGCAGAACTCCTTCGAGGGCTGCCTGAAAGGACTGCAGCTTCTCCATCTCTGCTGTGTTCAGCCACCAGAGCCAAAGGGTGATTTCTGCCACTGTGCCGGAGCGCGAGCATCCCGGTATTTTCCCCCATGGGAGAGGAGAGCGTTTCTGGGGGTAAAACCAGTGTGTCACCTGCAGCCCCAGCTCCCCGCCATCCCCACCGTCACGCTGCCTCATAGCCCCAGCTGGTTTCCACTCTCACACCAGTGAGCTGGAGGCAGCATCCAGGTGCCTGCGTGGCTGGGACAGGACAGCAGCCTTGCTGAAAGCGTGGGGTTTTGCTTTGCTTCCGCAGTTCCTTCGCAGAGGAGGAGGAGAAAGAGTGGGAGATGATGGAGCGGAGCTGCGCTGAGCTGGCCCTGCTCGGGAGATGTAGGAGTCTGGAGGGAGAGGCCCGGGGTGTGCAGACAGGTCCTCTTTGGGCAAGGAGGAGGATCTGGCAAGGTTTGCCATGGTTGGGTTTCTGTAGCTGGGAAGCTCTGCTGGTGAGGTTTTGAGTCTGCGGGTGGGTGCAAAGACCCAAGAAGCATCTCTGAACGGGGTGTCCTGTAGCTGTGCCATGACTGCGGAGGGCAGGGCAGGAAAGTGGGGCCTGGGAGGGCCCTCAATACAAACTCTCCCCAGCTCTCCCGGCCCCACATCCATCCCGTTCATTGGCAGCTGAGTGAGAGCAGGGAGAGTTGACTTTTGGTGCTGAGCATCGTTGGTGGAGCTGCAGAAGGCTGCAGCCAGCCTGGTTGCTCAGCGCGTTGGCCGTGTTTCAGAGGTTTCTCTGCAAGCAGAAGCTGAGAGGTGGTTGGGAAGTGCCCACATTTGGCAGAAGCGAGGGGAACCAAGCAGAAAAGACTCTTGATCCCTGGGGAGCTGTTTTCCTCCGTAGGTGTCGAAGCCCATCGGGCTCGGCTGTGCCGGGGAGGCTGAAAGCTCCTTTCAGTGCATCAGGGGTCTGTCCAGACGCCGCAGCCAGTGCCGTGGACACCAGTGGGGGTCAAGTCAGCCCCACATTCCCTGTAAATAAGTGAAAACAAAGCATGTTTTGGGTGAAGCACAGCACATGCCTTTGCTGACGTGTGTTGACCTTGTGTTGGGCATCCCCACCGGCTCCAGCCTTGGTGGGAGCAGCTCCCTTCCAGCGGAGCACAGCGGAGTTTGCAAGGGGAGAAGATGGGAGCACTGGGGAGACTGGAGGGCTGAGGTGATGCTAAAGCCTTCCTGCTCCTCCAGGAGTCAGCAAGGCCCCGGGGGAGCGTGTTGGGTCTCTTCAGGCAAAGGGGCCACGGGCTGAGCTGCCCGCGGGGGCAGCCCAAAACCCATAGCCTATAATTTCCTACCTCCAGCTCGTTCTCTTTTTAGAGTAAAATGATATTTGGCTCTTTTGTGGCCCCGGGGCTGCTCCCTCCAGTCTGCACAGCTTCCTCTGAGCACGGTGCCGCTGCCTGGCTGGTGCTGAGCGTTGTCCTTGCACGGTGCTGCGCAGCCCCGTGCGGTGCTGAGCGCCCTGACCGGATCCTGGGGCTGGCTCTGAGGCTTATCTAATCACTATTAAATATTTCTTGCAAAGCCAGGTTAGCAGATAAGCAGAGAAGGTTGTCCTGTTGCTGACCTCTACTTCTAACGGCGGCCGTGGTGCCCACGGTTCAGCAGCTTTTTCCGTACTGAGTAAAGAAGAGCTGATACTCGGCTCCTTGGAAGCCCTCTGGCATCAACCCGTGACCCAGGGAGGCCTCATCCTGCCCGAGTGCTGGCACTGGGGTCCTGCAGGTCACGGCACTGATGCTGCATCACCTCAGAAATGCCTGAAGCCCCCGTCCCTGGTGGGGGTTGCACCCATGTGTGTGGGACAGGGAGAGCGATGGGCTGGGTGATGCCAGCACGTGAGATGGGTGTTTGGTGAGGGCATGAGCTGATCTCCTCACGTCCATGTCAGGATCAAGCCAGCTGCAGCTGCAGAAACACCACTGTAAGGGTCCTGAGCTTCAGCCAGCCTGAATCAGCCCGGTCTGAATTTTTTCCTGATTTTTTTTTTTTTCCCCTTGCCATGATTTAAAAAATATTTT
The DNA here is from genome assembly GCA_033558235.1 of Neomorphus geoffroyi. Taxonomy (NCBI): domain Eukaryota; kingdom Metazoa; phylum Chordata; class Aves; order Cuculiformes; family Neomorphidae; genus Neomorphus; species Neomorphus geoffroyi. The sequence goes on from JAUMJM010000037.1 coordinate 3,522,996, forward strand.
CCGAGAAATTCAACATTTCTTCTTCCAGTCGCTGCCTTTTTCCCTTGCACGTGTGCAGAGTCCACTCCCCGGAGATCCCCCTGCGGACAGGCTTCTCTTTTATTTATTTGGGGTCATCACTGCTGTTGTCTCAGCTGGGAAATGGGCTTTTTTACATCATTTCTTTTCTGGAGCCGGGGCGATGCTGAAGCTCTGAAATGGAATGGGGGTGTCCTCCTTGCTCCACTCCGAGTCGGGAAAGTTCTCTGAGCTGAGCTGTTTGTTGCTCGAATGTGCTGGAGCCGCCTGGAACAACAGAGCTGGGGCAGGGTGAGGCTGCGGGGGAATAGGAAATGAAAACCTTTGCAGCCCAAAAAATTCGTTCAGTGGCAAAAACCCAAAGCAAACCAAAGCTAAATATAGTGGGGCCCGTGAGTTCGCTCTGACTCGCGGTGGAAAGAAAACGGGTGGCTTTTAAAACAAAATAAACCCAACCAAAGCTGTGGTGTTGATGTGCTGCTTTGGGCAGCTTTTTGCTGGGGGCTTGGGGTAAGAAGTGGCTGATGGAGCCCCAGGGTGGCTTTTTAGCTTAGACACATGGATTTGGAGCAATGAAGTGCCTTTTAAAGCTGACACGTCAGCTGGAGCAATGTATGCCGGGGTCGTGTCCTGGGTTTGCTGGTTTGTCCAGGTTCTGAGATGGATTCTGGTGCTGGGGTGGCCCCCGGTGATGCTGGGGATCGGGGAATTGCCGTGGCAATGTGGGGTTGGGCTGTTGCCGTGGGCAGGACCGTGGGACCAGCCGGGGCTGAGATCAGCCTTCCTCCCCTCCTCACCCCGTCTCTGCCAAGCGCTTTATCTGCTGGCAGCGATTCCCCTCGCTCTGCTTCTGCCTCCCAACGCCCGGGCTGGGATTTCAGAACGTCTCGACGTGACGTTTCGTGGTTGCTGGGGCTGGGGTTGTGCTTGAGAGCTGCGGCTGCGTGCAGGCGTTTTCCATCACGCCTCGTTCCTGCAACGGGAGACTTTCTCCCAAGGTTCTCGTTTGCTCTGCTCTTTTTTTAACAGGTCCCCAAATACACATAAAAATGACGGGTGAGCTTTCTATTTCCCTGCTGCTCTTTTTTTCCGCGTGGAGCAGATGGCCCGTGCTGAAGCCATTGGCGTGGGCTCTTCCAGCGCCGGCACGGGACTCGTTGCTCGGAATGCTGCAGCCAGGTGCTGCTGGTGGGAACTTGATTTTGAACAGCTCTAATGATGCTGTTAGAGAGGGCCAGCTCCTTGCACCGGCTTCGACGTCCAAAAGCTGCTTCCTGGTGCTTCATGGGGATGCCATGAGGCTTCAGCTGTTTCTGGGTGCAAACGCCCATCATAGAATCACGGGATGGTTTGGGTTGGAAGGGACCTCAAAGCCCATCCAGTGCCACCCCCTGCCATGGGCAGGGACACCTCCCACTGGGTCAGGGGGCTCCAAGCCCCATCCAACCTGGCCTGGAACACCTCCAGGGATGGGGCAGCCACCACTGCTCTGGGCACCCTGGGCCAGGGCCTCCCCACCCTCATCATCCTAATGTCCAATCTAATTCTTCCCCCTTCCAATTTAAAGCCATTCCCCCTCATCCTGTCACTCCAGGTCCTTGGAAAAAGTCTGGATCCCAGTTCAGGTAGTGGGAGGCTGCTCTAACGTCTCCCCAGAGCCTTCTTTTCTCCAGGCTGAACAACCCCAGCTCTCTCCTGTCCCCATAGCAGAGCTGCTTCCCTCTGATCATCTCCGTGGCCTCCTCTGGACCCACTCCAACGGTTCCATCTCCTTCTTATGTTGGGGACTCCAGAACTGGACACAGGGCTCCAGGTTGGGGTCTCACAAGAGCAGAGTAGAGGGGGGAATCCCTCCCTTGCCCTGCTGGCAATGCTCCTTTTGATGCAGCCCAGGACACGGGTGGCTTTCCTTCCATCCACGTCACCCTGCCTGGAGCCCATCACCCCCAGGACAGGCATCAGGGCAAACCCTGGAGTTATTTCTGCAGGGAAGCAGTGGCTCCCTGCGTGCTCAATGCTGTGCACAGAGCTGCACCCCAAAACTTAATGTGCGTAGAAAGGGAGCCAGGATGCTCTGGCAGGGCTGGGGATGCTGCTTGGCACAATGCTGAATCCCCAACGATGCTTTAACCCTTTCCCCCTGTTTTTTCCCCAGACTCCAAAGTGTTCCTCATCTATAACACGGGCCTGCAGGGCTGCCTGGAGACGAAGGACTCGCTGGTGAGACTCTCCAAGGGCTGCAACGCCAGCGTCCCAGCCCAGCAGTGGAAATGGGTCTCACGAAATCGCCTCTTCAGCGTCGGGGCCATGCAGTGCCTGGGGGTGTCGTGGCATGGGGGCAACGCCACGGCGGGCGTGCACCCCTTGGCCACCTACGAGTGCGACCGCGAATCGGTCAACATGCGCTGGAGCTGCCGCGGCCTCGGGGAGCAGCTCTCGCAGCATCTCAATGCCCGCCCGGGCAATTCATCCCTGGACAGAGGGGACCAGGCGCGTGGCTCGCAGTGGAGGACTTACGGCACCGAGGAGGATCTGTGCTCCATGCCGTACTCTGGTAATGCCTTGTTCGATATTAGTATCATCCCAAACCCAAACTAGACCTGGATATGAGCTGAGCCTCTGGTGCTGCAGCATTTATCACTGAGTCATAGAATCATCTGGTTGGGAAAGACCTTTGAGATCATTGAGTCCAACCGTACCTGTCCACTACTAAACCATGTCCCGAAGAAGTTCATCAACCCGTCTTCTAAACCTCTCCAGGGATGGGGACTCAACCACCTCCCTGGGAACCTCTGCCAGGGCCTGAGAACCCTTTCAGTGAAGGAATTTTTCCTAATTTCCAGTCTAAACCTCCCCTCGTGCAACTTGTGGCCATTATTTCTGGTCCTGTCACCTGTCACTTGCAAGAAGAGACCAACACTCAACTTGCTACAACCTCCTTTGAGGTGGTTTGTAGACAGCGATGAGGTCTCCCCTCAGCTTCCTCTAAGCTGAACAATCCCAATTTGGATCCTGCCCAGGTAGCTCAGCTATAAAACCAGGCAGCATTGGGGTGATGGGAATTGGGCAGCCTGTGGGCACCCTACCAGCTCCTCTGCTGGGCCAACCTACACCCCTCACTCCAGACCTCCTTCCAGCCCCCTGTAGAAGCGGCCTCGAGCAAGGGCTCCTCTTTTCCTGCAGAGATTTACACCATCCAGGGCAACTCTCACGGGAAGCCGTGCACCATCCCCTTCAAGTATGACAACCAGTGGTTTCACGAGTGCACCAGCACGGGGCGGGAGGACGGCCATCTCTGGTGTGCCACCACCCAGGACTACGGCAAGGATGAACGATGGGGCTTCTGCCCCATAAAGAGTAAGTAGGGATGATGCATCCCACAGGGAAAACCCAGGCCTATTCCTCCTGAGGGCTTTCCTGCCTCTCCCCTTCCCTCCTGCCTCCTCCCACCAACAGCATGTGATGCTGGAGCAGCACAGTTTATTGGGCTACTGGGATGTTTTGGAGCTGTGGATGAGGCTGCGTTGGGTGCTCATCCTGCTTGTCCCCGCAGGCAACGACTGTGAGACCTTCTGGGACAAGGACCACCTCACCAACAGCTGCTACCAGTTCAACTTCCAGTCGACGCTGTCATGGCGGGAGGCCTGGAATAGCTGCGAGCAGCAAGGAGCCAACCTTCTGAGCATCACTGAGATCCACGAGCAGACCTACATCAACGGTGAGATGACAGCAGCCTGGCTGTGCCCCCGTCCTCCTCACCTGGGCCAGAGCTGATGGCACCATGGTCATCGCTGGTGCCTGGTTGTTCTGCCTGCCCTGGGTCATTGGTTTGAGCATGGTGACCAGCTGGGGGTTGAGTTGGGGCTGGGGGGACCGATCCTGCCCCTCTGACGGTGTTGGTCTCAGGGCTGCTGTCGGGGTACAGTTCCACGCTCTGGATTGGGCTCAATGACCTGGACATCAATGGAGGCTGGCAGTGGTCCGACAACTCCCCCCTCAAGTACCTCAACTGGGAGAGCGGTGAGAACGGGGTTGTGGTGGTGACGGGAGCTGGGGAACGGCCTGTGACCACTGGAAGTGGCCTCATAGCAGGAGAAGTGGCCTGGGCTGCCTGGGGTCAGAGAGCCCATGGGGCTGTTTAGCAGCTTCCAACATCCATGGATCTGGAGGGGAAATTGTGCCTCTGCAAACCCCTGGTGGCCCTGTCGATAACCTGGTTTGAGCTTTCTTGGTTTGAGGGTCGTTGCATCCCAGCTCGGTGCTGGAAGTGGCTGAGGAGCGGTCCCCAACTTCAGATGCCCATCTCTAACCCTGAGTTGCCTGGGGGACAGAAGGACACATTGCAAGAGTTGCTCTGGTTGTGCCCACTGCTGTCACCCAGAGGCTCTTGTGGGGACAGCGATACCCTCAGAGGAGGTTTGGGACAGGCAGGAGCAGTTCAGGTTTGGTACCATGACCCTGCAACAGCCATCAGTGTTTCTAGGTGAAACAGTGGTGCTCCAGGTTCCCGTGTGTCGAGGCCCCATAATTAATCCTGGGCATGTGGGGTCACATCTGTGTTGTGCAAGATAATGAAAAATATGGGACTTTGCTGGTGTTGGAGCCGGGAGAGCTGTGCCCTGCCGGTGTGGGCAGTGTTGGTGGCTCTGCCCCAGCTCCTCAGCAGCTTGTCCTCCGCTCACCTTGCTTTCTAGACCAGCCCGACAACCCCAGCGAGGAGAACTGCGGGGTGATCCGCACCGAGTCCTCCGGGGGGTGGCAGAACCGCGACTGCGGCATCGCCCTCCCCTACGTCTGCAAGAAGAAGCCCAACGCCACGGCCGACCCCTTCCTGACGGGTGAGCAGGGGGACGAGCAGCCCCATATCCCGGCCAGGTGTGCTCCCATCAGGAGATGCTGCTGCCCGCGTGTTGGAGCAGCCCGTGGAGATCTCCTGGTGCACCTGCTGGGTGTGCAATGATGCTCCTGGGGGTCCCCTAGATTTGGAAAACGTCTCCCTCAAGGAGCATCCCTTGAGAAGCGCTCGGTGCAATTCTAGGTTGGGCAGTAGGGGAGGAATCAAGGGGATTGGGAGATCCTCCGTGGTCCCCAGGGGACGAGAGCTCTCTGCTCTGCTCTGCCTTTGCTCCTCTGCAAACAAAAGGGATTTGGGGTTGTCCCCAGAGCTCTAAAGCCACCACTGCTTGCACCTTGCTGTTACGTTTTGGCCATAGCTTTCCCACTGCTGCTTTGCCTTGGGCTCCTGAGCACCCTGTGGGGTCTTTGCCCGTGGTCCTCTCCTTGCCAAGGAGAGGGTTGGAGAACGCGACAGGAGCCCTCAGGCTGCCTTGTGTCCTGCCAGACTCGTGGTCAGAGGTGAAGGTGGACTGTGAGCCCAGCTGGCAGCCCTTCCAGTCCAACTGCTACCGCCTGGTGGGAGAGAAGAAGAGCTGGCAGGAGGCGAAGAAGACCTGTCTGCGGAGTGGGGGCGACCTGGTCAGCATCCACACCCTCTCCGAGCTGGAGTTCGTCACCAAGCAGGTCAAACAAGGTAAGAGGGAGCCTGCTGTGCCCTCAGCACCTTTCCCATCTAATTGTGGGGTCTGTGGAAAGGTCACTTCTCTGCGATGGAGGGTGCAAAGTTGAATTGATTTCTGGCTGTGAAGGGAGTGGAGACCCCATGTTGGGACGTGATGTGTTGCTTGGGGGAGTCCATGCCCTGGACACATCCTGCATCCAGCAAAGGTAAAAGCTGTTCCTGGGAGCCTGTGGTGCTAAGGAAGAAAATAAGCAGCTGCAGCTGGGAATGGCACTAATTCCAGTTGGTTAGTGAAGAAAAAGAAGGGGGAGAATGTCCTGCTGGGCTTGCTGGAGGAGGCTGCACCTCTTACTGCTGGATCTGCCCGGGACACCATCTGCCCTCTACTCCGCTCTTGTGAGACCCCACCTGGAGTGTGATCTCCAGTTCTGGAATCCACAACATAAGAACGACGTGGAACTGCTGGAGCGGATCCACAGGGAACAATGAAGATGATCCAAGGGCTGGAGCACCTCTGCTATGAGGCCAGGCTGGGAGAGTTGGGGTTGTTCAGCCTGGAGAAGAGAAGGCTCTGGGGAGACCTTAGAGCAGCTCCCAGTGCTGAAAGGGGCTCCAGGAAAGCTGGGAAGGGGTTTTTTCCAAGGGCCTGGAGTGATAGGACAAGGGGGGATGGCTTTAAATGAGAAGGGGGAAGATTTAGGTGAGACATTAGGAAGAAAATCTTCACAATGAGGGTGGTGAAGCACTGGCCCAGGTTGCCCAGAGCAGTGGTGGCTGCCCCATCCCTGGAGGTGTTCCAGGCCAGGTTGGATGGGGCTTGGAGCCCCCTGATGCAGTGGGAGGTGTCCCTGCCCATGGCAGGGGGTGGCACTGGATGGGCTTTGAGGTCCCTTCCAACCCAACCCATTCTGTGGTTCAATGAGGACAAGGTCAGCTGCAGCTGGAGTGCCTGCCTGGGGTGTCCCACTTTTCTCTTCCCAGTTTTGGCTTCACCCAGGTGTAGCTGGGTTGAAGTTCCCCGTGCCGAGGTGAGTTGGAGCTGGGATGGTGCTTGGGATGTTTCAACCCGAGCAATGATGTGGTGGTACAGGGGAGCACCCGTTCCACCACCCTCTGGACCTGGCTCGTGCCACCCCACGTTAGGGTCGTGCTTGGGTTGAATTTTGCTGTTCCCATGCATACACAGCCCCTCCGGCCAAATCCTGCGCTCCTGTGAGCCCACAGCCTGGCCCTGCTGCACAGAGGGAGAGCCTGGCAGCAAAACCCACCCCGGGCGATGCTGGGGAACCCAGACTTCACCAGGGAGCAGGGAGAGGCTGGGACTGAAGAGAGTTAATGCCGAGGGAGGCAGGAGCTGTGGGAGGGTGGAGAAGGTGGGGGACGCGCCAGCACTCCCATACGGGGATGGGTGGGAGGGAATGATTGAAAACCAGTAGCTCGCTGGACCTGAGCCCATGAGTCCAGACTTTTACCATTCTGCTGCTGCCAGCACCTCTCTGGAAAAATATTGGCAAATGTCCTGGTTTCCCCGCTCCGAGTTCCCATCCGTGCAGGCAGGAGCTGCCTTGCCGTGCCCCCTCCTGCCTGCTGGCACTGCTGGGCTTGGAGGCTGAACCCTGCGGTGGGGTTTGAGCAGATGCTTTGCTGAGATGTGTTTCCATCACGAGCAGCTCATGTCACGGGAGGGATTTCTGCAAGATTTCAGCCAGGCAGAGGGAATTTCAGCCCTGATCTTCCTGTCTTGGCAGATGTGGAAGAGCTCTGGATTGGCCTAAATGACCTCAAGCTGCAGATGAACTTCGAGTGGTCGGATGGGACGCCCGTGAGGTTCACGTACTGGCACCCCTTTGAGCCCAACAACTTCCGTGACAGCCTGGAAGACTGCGTGACCATCTGGGGACCGGTGAGAGCCCAGGGTGGGGGGTTCCTCCTGCACCTGCACAGACAGCGCTGCATCCTCATGGCAGGGGAAGGGGTACCTCGGGCACCATCTCCAGCTGGGGTTCAACCTTGTTCATCCTTGCTGAGATCCAGCACAACATCTTTGGGGATCTGATGTAGGGAAGGAAAGTCTTGTGCACCCAAGGTGGAGATGGATGGGTTTGGGAAGTTTTCCAGGCTGTTGGATAGACTCAGCCTTGCTTTTCTCCCCGCTGTGCAGGAAGGGAGGTGGAATGACAGCCCGTGCAACCAGACCCTGCCCTCCATCTGCAAAAAGCCCGGCCGGGTGAGCCAGGAGAAGGAGGAGGATGACCATGGATGTCGAAAGGTGAGGGGAACCAGGGACAGGAGGTGGCTCTGGTTGCTCCTTGACACTGCCTGATCCTGGAGGTTCAAGGTTGTGGGGAACCTCTTCCCCAAAACCATTTCAGGGAGCCCTGAGGAGCAGCACCCAGAGCTGCGGGGCTGCTGTGGCGACAGAGCATCCTGGGGCTGCTGAGCCCGTCGCTTCCATGGTTGCATGGGGTTGCAGGAAGAAACTGGAACAAAACGCACGTCTCCATCATCCAAGATCCTCCCCTTTCAGCTGGCTTGGTTTTCAGCAGGGACATTCATTTTCTACCCCCCCTTGCCTCTCTACGTGCCAGAACCCGTCAGCAAAGCTGCTCCACATGGGAGCCCAGAAGACGGGGGCAGCTGCCAGCCCTGCGACGGCAGGCTGTGCTCTCTGGGCAGGAGAAGGGTGTTTTGGGGACACAGCCACCAGACTGGTGTGTTCCCACCCAGACCATCCTCTGCCTCAGTTTCCCCAGCTGTCGAGCAGGGCTGGGGCTGCCCTGTTCCCACGCTTGCTGGGAAGTGGCTTTTGTGCCTCTTTAAAGTCTTCGAGCAGCCAGCCTGGCATCTCCGCCGCTCTTGAACGTCTCCCAGCGTTTCAAAGCAAGGCAGCTCGCGCTCAGACTAGCAAGCAGCCCCTGCGGGCCGGCTCCCAGAGGTGCTGCTGGGCTACCCAGGCAGCTCCTCTCAGGTCTTTACCCCCTTGCAGCAGAGACAACCCCTGAGCTCTGCCGGAGCTGGCACGCCGGGCCAGACTGTGGGGCTGCCAACCGATGCCCTGGTGTCAGTGGCTACTGGGGACAATGTGCCACTACCACCCGTCCTGCTTGTCCCCACAGCAGTCCTAAGGCTTTATGGAGTGTCCTCATGCGGTTCCACTCCCAGCTGCCTCTCCAGCCAATCTTACCCTGGCACTGGGTGCCCAGCAGAGAGATGCACCCGCTGGGAAAACAAACTGGGAGGGATAAAGGAAGCGAGGAAAGACTTTTTCCCATCCTTCTCCCTCGTCATCATCCTCAGTGGAACCGTTTCCCTCTCTGATGCAGAGACTGATGGAGATGAGACAGCATCTTGCTCAGAGGATTGGTCCTGGTCCACTCCAGCCACCGTGCTGGTTTTTCTTGGTGGCTTTGCTGCTTTTTCTCACCCTTTCCGACCCCCCTTTTGTTTTTGCAAGTTTTAGAAGAAGGGATGGGGGATGGAGGTTTGGGCAAAGGGGAGGGCAGAGCTAGGGAGAGACGTGAGGGCATGCTGGGATCAGGAGCTGGAGGAGGCAGTTGGGGTTCACGGTCTCATCCTGGCCCTTTCTGGATCACAGGGGCTTGTTGTGGCACTTGGTGGGTGAGAGAGCACCCGTGTGGTTTTAGTGATGCTGAGGCCCAGGGCTGGTTGGGGACCCTTCTAGGGACATCAGGGACCTGTAGTCTCCGATACCAGGCTGTTGTCCTGGCGGCTCAGGGCCATCCATGCTGTTTCAGGTAGGACCCAGCTGGTGGGTCCGTACCTGGGTTTGCTGGCTGTGGGAAGAAGCTGCAGGAGTAGGCACTGGAGGGAAAAATTGTGATTTGAGGTCATTTTCCTCTTGATCTCTTCCTCCTTTCCTCCCCACTGCGCTGCTGATGCTGCAGATGGCACACGTCCCCCAGAGTCCTTCCAATGCTTGGGGACCCCAGAGATGTTTCCTACCGTGCCGAGGGGTCTCTGAGCCTGGGATCTCTTGCCTCCCTGGCTGAGCTCCTTCCCACCCCAGCGTGTTCTTGTATCACATATGTGTCCCCTCTCGCAGACGAGCCCCCGTGTCCCTCCCTGTGCCGCTGCTGCCAGCCCCGGGGCCACCCCGCTCTCTGCTCTGCCAGAAAACAGGCACTATTGTGTCTCCAGCCCCGGAGAGGCTCCAACATCAACAAGGCCGGGGATTAAAGCAGGCTGTGGTGGGACTCGCTCTGGATTCAGCCCTGCGGCGTATAGAGGAGGATTGTGTTCCCCTCCCCGCGCCCCGGTCAGGGCTGGACATTGGCAGGGAGAGATGTTTCCCCAGCTTTGAAGCTGCCTGGGTGTTTGTTTTCCTTGCAGCCGTGTCCTCTGGGCCCAGGGGCTTGGTGGAACTCGAAGCTGAGCAAGGTCAAGCTAGGGTGGTTGGGGGTAGGAGACCTCCCAAGAGAAGGTGGAGGTGGTGGCAGGGGATGTGGGATCTTGCTCTCGCCACTCTGGCTTCGCTCCTGTCCCCCTGGGGAGGGTTGGGGTGAGCGGTGGTGGATGTCCCCTGTCACCCATCCCCAGGGTTGGAAGTGGCACAGCCCCTCCTGCTTCTGGCTGGGCGAGGACCGCGTCCCCTACAGTGACGCCCGCAAGACGTGCTCTGACTATGGCTCCACACTGGTCACCATCACCAACAGGTCAGCACCGCGCTGAGTTTGCCCCAAAACCAGTCCCCCCAAGGCTGGGCTTTGCCGATGGCCCTTGTGCAGCATGGGGTGGGATGGGCTGCTCGGCACCTGAGCTCAGAGCATCGCCCGCTCTCTCTGCCCCTCCAGGTTCGAGCAGGCCTACGTCAGCAGCCTCATCTACGGCTGGGACGGGGAGTATTTTTGGACAGCACTGCAGGACATCAACGAGACGGGTGCTTTCCGCTGGTTGAGCGGTGATGAGGTTACGTACACCCACTGGAACCGCGACCAGCCCGGTAAGGGGGCGGCTGCAGGTGGGATGGGGATGTCCTCTCCATGTGTGGTGAGGGCTGGCTCTGGCGCCTGGATGGTCCATCCCTAAGGCTGGCATCCTCCCCGCTCCCGTGAGCGCTCCAGGTTACAACAAGGGTGGCTGTGTGGCCCTGGCCACCGGCAGCTCCATGGGGCTGTGGGAGGTGAAGAACTGCAGCACCTTCAAGGCCAAGTACATCTGCCGGCAGAACCTGGGCACGCCGGTCAACCCCGAGCTGCCCAGCCCCTACCCCACGCCCAGCCTCACCGCCCCCTGCCCCCCGGGATGGAGCTCTGACTCCAAGCTCCGTCACTGCTACAAGGTAAGGGGTGCTGGGGGGGCTCACCCTGGCCGTGCTGGGGGTGCATGTGCTTCTCTGCTAGCGCAGACGGGTGAAGAAATGCATTTTGGTGCTTGCAAAGGGCAGCCCACACCCCACCTGGCTCGGACTGGGTGGTGGCAGCATGCCCAGGGGTGTGGGGAGGACGCTCTGCTCCTTCCCTGGTGCTGAGCCCCCTCCGTGGCTGGTTCCTCCCTCCCCAGGTGTTCAACTTTGAAAAACTGCAGGAGAAGAAGACGTGGATCGCTGCGCAGGAGTTTTGCCGGGAGCTGGGGGCCCAGCTGCTCAGCTTGGGCAGCTACGAGGAGGAACACTTCATTGCCAACACCCTCAACAAGATTTTTGGGTGAGGGGGTTGGCTGCGCTGACGCACGTCCCGCCGTGCCAGCACACTTGGCACAAGCTCACACCCATCCCCCTGCTCTGGCGTGCGCGGACGAGACACGGATGGGGCTCTGCAAGTGTGACCTCGTGTGCAGAAAGCGCATCGGTTGGTGCGGCTCCACTGAACAGGGGATGCAGGAGAAGCGCAGGAAATTCAGTGTAATTTGAGGATGGAGTTTGGCCTTAAAGCTCCTTCAGCCCAGAGCCAGCGTGCCTGTTACCCAAGCTCTTGCCTTTGGGTATCGGGGGGGACAGCAGGCTTTGAGAGCAAACAAAACCAGGCCAGATTATAAAAATATATTTGTATATAAATAGAAACCCCTCTGGTTTGGAAGAGGTTGTGTTCTCACTCTTTTTCACCCCTGGCTCCCTGCAGGGAGTCGGAGCCGGAGGTCCACGAGCAGCACTGGTTCTGGATCGGCCTGAACCGACGGGACCCCACAGGGGACAGGAGCTGGAGGTGGAGCGATGGGATGGGGGTGAGTTAGGGGCTGGGGTTGTGGGTCAGGACGAGATGACTGCGGTTGGCATTTGGGGTGCAAGAGGGGCAAATCTGGCGCTGGTGGAAATGCCCAACACCGCCCATCTCTCTCGATCCCCAGTTTTTCTACCGCAACTTTGACCGCAGTAACTACGACGACGACGACATCCGGACCTGCGTGGTGCTGGACCTGGCCTCGCTGCAGTGGATGCCCATGCAGTGCGAAGCCCAGCTGGACTGGATCTGCAAACTGCCCAAAGGTGCCCAGCAAAGAGGCCTCCGGAGCCTTCAGCTGTAAACAACCTGTCAGAGGACGGGCTGCGGGGTGTTGGAGCGAGCAAGGGGACACCCTCTGTCACCGCCCTTTCAAGGGTTGGGCTTTTATGGGAGGATGAGTCCTAATTCAGAGGCTGGGAGAGGTGGGAGAGCTGCTCCCCATCACAGGGAGCCCGTGGGCAGCATCAGCGGGAGCATCGCAGCCCCACATCCCCCTGACAGCCTCTCCTTGGCCCTTTTGCCCAGGTACTGACGTGAAGGAGCCGGAGATCACGACCCAAGGTGTGTTGGCTGCAGCTGTGTGTCTGTCCAGTGTAAACCGTCCTTCCCGGGCGTCTACGACCTCGTTGCACGCGTGAGCGGGGTGATCCCTGCGGGACGTCCCTGCAGCGTTACCTGGAGGGGGACACATCTTGTGGAGAGTCGTAGGAGGGAGAGGAACCTGGGCATCCTGCTGCCCCTTGCTGCGCAGCGTGGCTGCGGGGGCTGCCTGCAGGGACCAGGCACCCTCAGGCCTCTCGACTGGGTGCTGACCCTCTCCCTGAAGGAGAAGTTTTCTCTCTTCCTTCAGTTTTGGGCCCTTCGTTCCAAGAAGGACCTTGAGGGGCTGGAGCGCGTCCAGAGAAGGGACCGGAGCTGGGGAAGGGGCTGGAGAACAAGGGTTGTGAGGAGCGGCTGAGGGACCTGGGGCTGTTTGTCCTGGAGAAGAGGAGCTGAGGGGAGACCTCATCGCTGTCTGCAGCTGCCTGAAAGGAGGGGGTGGGGAGGTGGGGGCTGGGCTCTTCTCCCAGGTGACAGGACAAGAGGAAATGGCCTCAAGTTGCCCCAGGGCAGGGTCAGATTGGACATCAGGAAAAATTTCTTCACCAAAAGGGTTCTCAGGCCCTGGCAGAGGCTGCGCAGGGAGGTGGGGGAGTCCCCATCCCTGGAGAGGTTTAAAAGCCGGGCAGATGAGGTGCTCAGGGGTGGTTTGATAGTGGACAGGTACGGTTGGACTCGATGCTCTCAAAGGTCTTTTCCAACCAAGCGATTCCATGATTCTGTGAGTCAATGAAAAGCAAAGAAGCCCAGTCCCCGGGGGACCAGGGACAGGGCGGTGGGCACTGGTGGCTGCCGCCAGGGGTGGCACAGCTGCGACGGTGACGCTGGTCCCTGCCTGCAGGCAGCAAAGAGTGGGTGAAGTACCAGGAGGCCGAGTACAAGTTCTTCGAGCACCACTCGACGTGGGTGCAGGCGCAGCGCATCTGCAGCTGGTTCCAGGCAGAGCTGGCGTCGGTGCACAGCGAGGCCGAGCTGCGCTTCCTGGGCCAGAACCTCAAGAAGGTACCGGGGGGACAGGAACCTTCTTGGGGCACCGATGGGTTCCGCTGTCTCCCTGGGCTGCTCCCTACCCTGCTTCTTCCATCCTTTGCTGGAGGGACGTTACTTGGGGACAGCCTGGCTTTGGTGGTGGCAGGTCCCGGGGCCTGGGTGTGGGGTTGGGGCTTGGCACGGTGCTGCTTTTTGCCCTGGTGCAAGCTGCAAGCGGGCTGCCTGCTCCGCATGCCCGGGGTGGCCGCGGTTGTCCCCAAGGACACCCAGTCCTTGCAGGCCACTGATGTGTCCTCTCCGGGCGTGCAGTTCTCCAGGGGCCAGGAGCAGCACTGGTGGATTGGGCTGCACACCTACGAGAACAACGGGAGGTTCAAGTAAGTTGGAGACAGAGCCACCGCGTCCCTGTCCATCCCCGAGCCACCGTCCCCAGCTCTCAGAGCTCTGGCGTTCAGCGTCTGCATCTCAGGGTCTCATCCTGGGGTGCTGGGATGGAGGTTGCTCACCCAAGAGAGGGCACCGGTGGGGCACACTCATCACGTCACTGCCTCATGCTCCCACCGCTGCCTTTCCCAGGTGGTCTGATGGGTCGCTCCTCAACTTCGTCTCCTGGGCACCAGGCAAGCCCCGGCCCATCAACAAGGACAAGAAGTGCGTGTACATGACGGCCAGCAGAGGTGAGGGACCTGGGGCTCTGGAGGGGCTGAGGCAGGGACAGCCTTACCCCAGGCTGGCTCAGGGGTCATGGCCAGCCTGTCCCTCCCTGCAGAGGACTGGGGGGACCAGAAGTGTCTGACGGCGCTGCCCTACATCTGCAAGCGGAGCAACGAGACATTTGCGAAGCCTTCCCTGCCGCCGCTGCCTGCTCCAGCCAGTGGGGGCTGTCCCCGCGGCTGGTTCCCCTTCCTCAGCAAGGTACGGTGGGATGGAGAGGGGACGGCCACCTCCTGGCCTCCCCCAGCCCCACCAAGGTGGAGACGGGGTGGCTGAGAAACATTGAGGTGGAGAAAGACGTGCTTTGGAGGAAAGGTGTGCACGGGGATGCTGGGAGAGGTGCAGGTGGGGTGCAGGGGAGGGTGGGGGCTGATGAGGTGGAGGGTGCAAAGGGAAGAAAGAGTTAAGGGGGTGGCTGTACCCCCTGGAACGTCCCATGCCCCGACCCCTGCAGTGTTTCAGCTTCAACGGCCGCGACAAAGCCGAGATAGTGAAGTGGTCAGAGGCGAAGCAGGCGTGCGAGAGCCAGGGCGCCATCCTGGCCACCATCGCCAGCCCCCTGGAGCAGGGTAGGTCCCCCCGGCCCCCACTGGTCCCCCCTGGTTCCCACTGGTCCTCAGCACCTTGCCTGTCGCTTGCAGCTTTCATCACGTCCATGCTGCCCAACATCTCCTTTGACCTCTGGATTGGCCTCCACGATGCCCAGAGAGAGTTCCAGTGGGTGGAGGGCGAGCCGCTGTGGCACGTGAACTGGGCACCTGGCGAGCCCTCGGGCTGCAGCGCCTCCGGCCCCCGCGACAAGCCGGTGAGCAAGACCCCTGCGTAGCATCCCCCATCCCCTGGGAAGTTCTCAGCCCCATGGTCCCACCGTGAAGATGAAGGTTTTAGCGTGCCGGGGTGGCTCTCTGAAGGCAGAGCAGGATCTGGCCCCGTAGAGTGGGGGTCCCTGGGGTGGAGGCGCCCGTGGAGATGGGATGGTGATGCTAAGGGGGGTGCTGACCTTATGACTTGGCGCTGCAGACCAACTGCGTGGTGGTGTGGCACGGCTCGCCCCCCCACTTCACAGGGCGCTGGGACGACCGGAGCTGCCTGGAGGAGAAGCACGGCTACATCTGCCAGCGGAGCGCAGGTAGTGGGGGGACGGGAGGGACGACCCCGATTTCTGCTCGCTGGGGAGCTGCCACCACCCGCCCCCGGTGCCCCGTGCTGTGGTGGGGCTGTGGCCGAGGCACGCAGGGTGATGGGCTCAGCTTCAGGGGAGCATAGGGCATGGGTTTGACTTAGAGGGAAGGTTCCTGGTCCCAGCAGATTGTGGGGCACCCCCAAACCTGTGCGCACTGGTCTGGCTCTGCATGTCCCATAGGGACGTGCATCCTGATGGCTCCAAGGTGGGGATAGCACCAGGGTGTCACTGCTTGTCACCCCTGGGAATGTGGCCTCTGCCCGCCCTGGTTGCACTGGGATGTCCTTGGGTGCCCGTGCTCCATGTACAGAGCTGCCAGCGATACCCCAGTTTGTGGGGCATGAACGAGGGGGTGACCTCCTGGGCTGCAGGAGTGTCCCCTGTGCCCTCTGACCATGTTTCTTTACTCCCCCAGACCCATCCCTGAGCCCTGCGCGGACGTCATACCCGCCCTCGCCCACCGGCACCCTCTTTTACCACAACAGCACTTACCGCATCCTGCAGAAACCCCTCAGGTGGCACGAGGCGCTGCTGCTCTGCGAGACCCTCAACGCCACCCTGGCCACCATCCCTGACCCCTACAGCCAGGCTTTCCTCACCCAGGCTGTCAGCAGCCTGCGGGCTCCACTCTGGATGGGGTTGGCCAACGACGAGGTGAGGGAAGGGGGCAGGTGCCCAGGACGAGGGTCTCCAGGGGGGTATGGAAGCCCCGCCATCTTTTCCTCACCTTGGTTCTCCAGGGAGGCCGGAGCTACTCGTGGCTGACGGAGGAGAACCTCTTCTACACCAACTGGCAGGATGGAGAGCCCCAGCAGGTTGCTGGTTGTGCCTACATGGATGTGGACGGGAGCTGGCGCACTGCGGGCTGTGACACCAAGCTGCAGGGGGGCATCTGCCAGCTCCGAGCAGGTACTGGCTGGGGGGGGCGCATGGGGACTTGACAGGAGGTGGACTGGGTGAGGAGCACCCAAGGCTTGGAGGTGGCATCCCACCGGGGACCTTCTGGAACTCTGGAAGTGTCCATGCAGGGCTGGATGCCCCAGCGTGCTGGGGGACCTTGACGCCCTGTGCCCCACCGTGTGCTCCCCAGATGCCCCGCGCACGCACAAATGGAGCTACAGCGGCAGCTGCCCCAAATCGCTGGAGGACTCGTCTTGGATCCCCTTCCGGGACCACTGCTACACCTTCCACATGGAGATCACCTTGGGGCAGAAAGATGCCATGAGGAGGTGCCAGAAAGGTACTGGGAAGGGTCGTGGTGGCCAGGTAGGGGAGATGCACCCTTGGAAATGGAAGAGGATGGGGTTCCCAGGATGCCTGTGGGTGCATGAGTGGCCTCAAGTTGCGCCAGGGGAGGTTTAGACTGGATATTAGGAAATATTGTTTCACTGGAAGGGTTGACAAGCACTGGCAGAGACTGCCCAGGGCAGTGGTGGAGTCACCATCCCTGGAGGTGCTTAAAAGATGGGTAAATGTGCTGTTTAGGGACTTGGTGTAGTGGTGGAGTTGGCAGGGTTGGGTTTATGGTTGGACTTCATGATCTCAAAGATCTTTTTCCAACCTGAATAATTCTGTGGCCTCCTGTCCCTGCACCCATGTCCAGCCTTGGTCAGCCATTGTCTCCTTGCTGTTACGCGTTGGGTTTGCCCTCTCCCATGGGGCTTTGTGTGGTTCCTCAGCTTTGCCCTCTGGGCCACTGCTGCTCCTGAGCTCCGTCCTCCAAGCTCTGGGCTCTTCCCTGACACTCTTTATTCCACAGTTGGTGGCATGGTGTTGTCCATCCAGGATGAGACGGAAAATGTCTTCGTGTGGGAGCACCTCCAGGCGTATGAGGGCCCATCCAAGGGTGCCTGGCTGGGCATGACCTTCAACCCTAAAGGTACAAAGGAAGGAACAAGGTTTTATCCCCCTTAGGCAACACCATGAATTCCCACCAGGTCTGTGGTTAGTAGAGGAAGCCCTTGGAGGTGGCAGCAGTGTGGGAGGCTCGTGCCATGGTGTGACCAGGAGCCCTATTGCCACAGCCATGGTGGACGTGCCATGTGTGTCCTCTGGCTTGGTGGAGTGGGAGTGGTGGCTTTCCAGCCCAGTCTCCTTCAAGGCGCTGGAGCCTGCAGGTTCAGGAAGGTGCCCTGCAGCCCCTGCTCCTCCCTGTCGCCCCATCATACTTTGCATCTCCTCATCTCCCCATGCCACCTCCCTGTTGCCCCATGCCAGCTCCCTGTTGCCCCATCCCACTTCCTTGTTGCCCCATCCCACCTCCCAGTGTTTTCTGAACTGGGACAAAGATGAGGTGTCCCTTTCAGCCTCTCCAGACCTAATTCCTCCATTTCCCAGGTGGCACCTTGGTCTGGCACGACAACACCGCTGTCAACTACTCCAACTGGGGCCAGCACGACACGGGGCCCAGCATGCTCAGTCAGAACAGCTGCTACTGGATCCAGAGCAGCAACGGCGTCTGGCGCCTGGGCTCCTGCACCAACGTCACCATGGGGGTCATCTGCAAGATCCCCCGAGGTAGGGACCCCTCCCTGCTCCCCAAGGCACGTGGGCTGATGTGGGGCGAGCTGGGGGCAGGGTGCTGCAGGGCAGAGCTCTGTCCTGCTGGCAACGCTGCCCACGTGTGTTGGGCAATTCCAGTGTGGGGTGGTTGTAGGGGTTGGTTCTGGGGTCTGCAGGTCCCCACAGGGCTTGGTAGGGGGCTGTGCGCATCTCAGTGGCTGGGTCAGCACCTCTGGGCAGGATGAGGCCGATGGGGTGGTAGTGGGCGTTGCCCAGCTTTTGTGTGGTGCTGAGAGCAGCAGAGGACACGGGGCTGGTGGCACTGGGAACTGGGGAGGGTGCCGTGGCTGCGCACTCATCTGTCTGTGTTGCCGTTGCAGTGGAGGAGAGCAGCTTTTCCAGGGCAGGTGAGTGGTACCATCAGCCTGGGCACAGCACCATGACCTGGCACTGGGGCCTGTGCTGCAGCCTGGCTTGTATTAATAATGAGAGAAACGGTGTTTGTGGGTGGGAAATCCCATTTCCAGATGGGTTTGGCCCTGTGTTAGGACTTCCCAGCTGCAGGAGTCATCCCTCTGCAGAGCAGTGTGTTCGGCCAACCCCTTGCCAAGCTCTCCTGCCCTTGCTTGTGCCACCCCGCAAGGCTTAGGGGTGGCCACCACATCCACTGGTGGGATCCCTAAGGTCTGTCCCAGGCAGCTTCCAGATGTTAATGCACATCAGGAATGACCCAGGAAGGCTGCCCAACCCCAGGAGCTCTGACACGGGCAGAAGGTCCCCAAAATACCAAAGCAGACTCTGGTCCTGTGCCGCTCTGACCCATCCTACCCAAAAGCCCCATTCAGCTGGAGACTCACCAGCCAGAGTCCTTCTTGTGGGTTGAGGCAGCAGAAGACCAGGCTGCCTTTCACCGACCTATGCCCATCCCTGCAGCGCTGCCGGAGAACACGACGGCCATCGCGGTGGTGGTGGTGGCAACGCTGGCGCTGTGCGTCGTGCTGGGCGTCGCTGTCTACCTGTACAAGCGCCGGCAGAGCGCGGAACGGGGCGCCTTCGAGAGCGCCCGTTACAGCCGCACCACCTCCAACCCCAGCGAATCCGCCGAGAAGAACATCCTGGTGTCGGACATGGAGATGAACGAGCAACAAGACTAACGGCAGGGGGGACGCTGGGGATGGGGACCAGGGGAGGGGGGAGGACGGAGAGCATCACACACGCTATCCCCACGGCACGCGGGGCAGGGGCGGGAGCGGGACCATTGCAGCAGGGCAGGAGTCGGGGCTGGGGCTGGAGTTGGGGTTGGGGTCCGGCCAGTTGGGTGAGTGGAGGGAGCTGGGGTCCTTCCTCCCCTGTGGGTCGCTGCCACCACCTCCGGGCTTGTCCCTTGTTGCCAGGCGTTTGCCTGAAGCAGCCGTGGAGGCAGTTTCAGGACTATAAAGATTGAAGGAAAGTTGTTCTCGCCCAGTTCAAGTGCTTTGCGGTGGCGTGAACAGGCTCTGAGACACCTTCCCCTTGGGAGAAGGCAAGCACGGGCATTCGGAGCCCTGTGGTGGGCGCATTCCCCCCAGGAACCGAGCTGGTGTCCGAAAAGACGTCCTCCTGGGCAAGAGGTCTCTAAAGCCGATCTACCTCCCCCCCACACGCAGCGGCGAGGTCCCTGCCAGCCCCCCGTCCCTGCCACCGTGCTGCTCCTCTCCCCCTCCTCGGCCTCGTCCCCCGCCTCTGGCAGAAAGCAGCGGAGATGCTGTCGCAGCGCTCTGAGATTGGGCCCCCCCGGCATCGGCGATGGGATCCCCTCTCCTCCCTGGCTCATCCCCAGGGCTGCGTCTGGCCCCGGCGAGGCTGCGGCTGCACCCCTGGGCTGGTGGCCAGAGCGTGCCCTGCTTTCTGTTTCCTTTGGTGTGTGTCCTCCTCAAATAATTGCGTGGGATGGCACCGGAGCAAAGCGCCAGCCAGAGCCCTCGGGAGCATCCTCGGCACCCCCAGGCTCCACAGGCGCCAGCTCACCCCATCCAACCCGGCCTTGAATGTTTCCAGGGATGAACGTTGAATGTTTCCAGTCCCATCCAACCCAGCCTTGAATATTTCCAGGGATGGGGCATCTACCACCTCTCTTGGTGCCATGGCAAGAGGTGCCGTCGGAGAGCCAGGGCCACCCCTTGTCCCTTGCCAGGCGGGGACACGCAGAGCTGGGGTCACTTGCCGCGGGAAGGAGGAGCGTCAGGGCTGTAGGGTGGGGAGCGATGTGGAAGCTTTGGTGGTTCTTTTGAAAGTCTGGTGTTTGTTTGTGTTTGGTTTTGGTTTTTTAAAGGAAATTATAGCTTTTTTTGCTATACCGTACCGAGTGCGTGCTGAATATCTACGTTCTTTCACACAGCCGGCCGGGGGGTGTGTGGTTGCCTGGTTGAGGAGGAGGAGGAGGAGGAGGAAGAGCTAAGCACCTGCCTGGCTGTTGAGCTGGGCAGCAAGGTGTGGGGTCCCTGGGGCTGAGCCGACCTTCTCCAGCAGCTGCAGCACCATCTCCGGTCCCAGGGTCGGGACAGGGGATGCCTGCAGACAGCAAGAGATTATTCGGGCCCCGAGGGGGGTTCCCTGCTGGAACGGGACCCAAAGAGCCCCTCAGGTCTCTGAAGTGGGGTGGTGCAGCCCCTACAAGAGACGTTGTGTTTGCCCTCTGCCTCCAAGGCTCAAGTCGGGTTTTTATTCTGTTGAGATGACAACAGGAATTAGCTCTTTTTTTTTTTTTGTTAATCTCCTTTTTGACACCTGTGTGGATTTAAAAATCTGTTGTTTTCACTTAAGCTGGACATTAAGTGTTTAAGGAACTGTTTTGGGGGGGGGTGTGGGATGGGGGAAAAAGGGATCATTGGGGTTTTGTTTACTTTTTTGGCAATGTCCAAAAGCCACCACGACGTTTCAGGGCGAGCGAGAACCTGGAGTGCCCAGAGCTGCCCCAGCTCAGTTTCTCTCTCTTGGCTTTTTCTGCCTCTTTTTTTTTTTTCCCTTTTCCTGAGGTCCTTTCTGGTTTGGAGCTGTTGGTTTTGTCCAGAGGCCCATGGTGTGGGTGTGCTCCTGAAAAGCAGAGCGTGAATTCCTCCTCATCTCCGGCAGGCGTTGATGTACCAAGCAGAAAACTTGGGAGTGAGCTGGAATCCCTGCTGCAGGGGTGCTTGGAACAGCAGGAGGGATGCTGAGCTGGAAGTTGTGCTGCTGGGGGGAATGGAGGTGCTGGATTAACAACTCCTGGATGAGCAGAGCTGGTGGGAAGTCCTAAGAAATAAAGGTTGAGGTTAGGATTGGTGGGAAGGAGCGGGCAAGGAGCGGTGCTCAGGTTGAAGGGTGCAGCCAGGCAGGGTTGGGACTTGTGTGGAGAAGTGCAGGAGACCCCGGGCAGGGTGGGCACAGGGAAGCAAAGCTGGGATGGTGATGAGTTATTGGTGCTGGAGGAAAACCCATGCCATGGGAAAGTCATGGCGTGCTGGGGGCTGGCAAGAGGTCGCACAGGCGTGCAGGAGGCATCACACGCCTGGCTTTCACACAGCCCTACCTGGGAACACCTTGCTTAAGAGATTTTCTTTCTTGTTTTATTTTTTTTCCTCTCCTTGGTTAATTTTGTTCCCTTTCCTTCTCCTTTTGCTTTCAAGAAAAGAAACCTGTACATTCTAGGGGAAATGTTGTATAAGAAGAGTTTTGTCAGCTGTCAGCAGTGATCAGGATTATGGGAAAAACACATCTATGGTTAAGTGGCATCTCCTATCACCGTTAGAATAATGTGAAAAAGCGCTTAAAAGGACCCTGTCAATTATATATATATATATATAAAATATATATATATAGTTTTGCATTTTTTTACTCTCTGTGGTTTGTAAGATTCTCTTAGAAGCTTGGAAATAAAATTTCCTTCCCCATCTATTTTCTTCCTTTTTTTTGGAGGGGGGAGGGCTTTTATTTAAGAAAAAGAAAACTTGCCTTTCCCCGTTTCCCTAACCCACAGGGAACTTAAAGCTGAAATTACACGTGCCTGTCTGTAGCGGAGGAGGCTCAAAGGTTGCCCAGGTGAGAGGGGAGTGTTGTGTTCATTCCTGGCATTGCTGGGTTGAATGTCCCATGGGCACCATGGGTCTTCTTCACCAGTTGTTGCTTGGAAGAGTCATCTGGAGGGAGAAGCTGGAGGAGAATGGGCAACGTTAACTTGTGGAGGGCTCCTGAGTTGAAGGAAGACGTCAGAGTGAGCGAGGTCCTTAAAAGAGCACAGGAATTTCTGTTTCTATCCAAGGGTTGGGGGATGGGGCTGTGCTTGCCTGAACCTGCGCCATCCTGGAGTGGTGAGCCATGGATTTGACCATGGTAGCACCAAGCAGCCTGGCCAGGGTTGTGGTGTTCATGGGCTCTGTTGGTGGAGGAAGGCTGCGGGGCGAGCTGCCCCGAAGCCATTGTACAAGAGCACATCTGCTGAAGCAGCGAGGTTGGCAGCGTTGTGCCGGCACAGAGCCTGGGCACTGTGTTGGGGGCAGCGTTTCTACACACAAGGCTTCCTCCTGCTCACACTGTGTTCACTCAGGGTCCCCTTTTCTCACTTCGGGGCTGTCCCCATCCCTTCACCAGTAGTGGGCTGCCCCCACCCACCGCTCCCTTCCCTGAGGAACAGACCCAGCGCCCTCCCTGCCACCACGCCGAGGTGGTTGACAGACGTGAGATCTCCACCAGGTTTCCCTCTGGTTTGCCGGGGCCGTCTGGTTTGCCTTTCATTTGGAGAAGAGCCCAGAGCAGGCGCTTGGAGCAGAAGCCTTTGAAGGAGCAGATGATTTTTCTCTTTTGTTTTTCACCCGCGAGGTGAGAGGAGCTGGTGGGGGGCAGCAAGGGCTGCTCTGCTTAATTGCAAACAGCAGTGGAAATAATGCTGAGCGACACTGCACTGCAGCAGGGGAAAGGACACTTGAGTCATCCTCGTTCTGGAGCTTAAACGCTCTCAGGTTGACCTGACCTGAATTCAGGTATGCCGTGCCTCTTCAAAGGCAGCCCAGAGAAACTTGCACTGCTGATTTGAAGCAGTGAAGCACAGAATGTGCCTTATTATTTCTTTTTAATTTAAAATAAATTCAGCCTTTGAAGAAAATAGTAGTTTGTAGTAACCAAAGGCCCTTTCTCACAGAGATGAAGAGCCTCCGCCTTTTATCTGCTCTTCTACTTGAATTGAGCGCACCCATTTTAAGGGAGTCATTAGAAAATTCCATGGGGTCTGGTTCAGGCTGGGTTCATCTGGAGCCTCGTTATTTTAATCCCCTTTAATTTCCCTACTGACTACTTAGGTATCAAGCAGAGGGAAGGCAACACCTCTGAGGCTGGCAACTAGGGCGCTCTAAAATTAGCCACTGGCAGGCGCACTCCTTGCCAGCCCCTGGATGCAGATTCCAGGTGAGGGTTTTGAAGAGCAACATCACTTCCATTTTCAGAAGCAATTTACAGCCTTGAATCATACAATGGTTTGGATTGAAAGGGACCATGAAGTACAACCCTCCTGCAGGAGCAGGGACGTCTTCAATTCAATCAGGGTGCTCAGAGCCCCATCCAGCCTGGCCTTGAATGTTTCCAGGGATGGGGCATCTGCCACCTCTCTGGGCAACCTGTTAAAGCACACGGACTCTAAGGTGGGCATCATCTGACAAATTCGACTCAACCTGGGCTGCTGGCATAGCCTTAGGCTCCCGTTGTAGTCAGCTCTGGTGCGTTCACTCGGCTCTCGTAGCTGTGAACTGGGTCAGATGAGCGGTGCCCTAACATGCCCTTTTCTCTTGAATAAGAAAAGAAGGCTGGGGCAGCTGGCTGAGCTGCAGCACCTACACCACACCTGATTTAGGTGAGCAGAATCCTGCCCTGAGAGGCTAATTCCTTTGAGTTTGCCTGCACTGGTAGAGAAAAGCAGACCTAAGCTGCTTAGGGCTTGCTCATCATCTGTATTAAATACTTTCAGCCCTGCACTTGATGGCCCCGGTATCCAGAGTGTGTGGAAGTGGTCAAATATCATAGAATCATGGAATGGGTTGGGTTGGGAGGGAACTTAAAGCCCATCCAGGTCCATCCTCCTGCCACGGGCAGGGACACCTCCCACTGGATCAGGGGGCTCCAAGCCCCATCCAACCTGGCCTTGAACACCTCCAGGGATGGGGCAGCCACCACTGCTCTGGGAAACCTGGGCCACCACCCTCAGCGTGAAGAATTTCTCCCTAATGTCTCACCTAAACCTTCCCCCTTCCAATTTGAAGCCATTCCCCCTTGCCCTGTCACTCCCGGCCCTTGGAAAAATCCCCTCCCCAGCTTTCCTGGAGCCCCTTTCAGTACTGGGAGGCTTCTCCAAGGTCTCCCTGGTGGGGCCTTCTCTTCTCCAGGCTGACGTCTATCTGGGGGCCGTACAGCATGCGCGGTGCGGAAGCAGTTAATGCTGTGCCTGGCTCTTCTAAGGACACATCGGCTGTTTTGACTACAAGCTGCAGCAAGCAGTGTGCACAGCGAGGGTGAGGAGTCCTCTGGGCTGAGCCTGCTCTTTATCGCTCAGATCCAACACAGCAGTGTTTGTGGAGGTGGAAACTCAGTGTTAAATGTTCAAGGGAAAGCAAGAGCTCAGTGGCTGCATTGTATCAAAGATCGGGGCTCCTCGGAGCACGAAGACGTGACCAGTGGACACTGCCTTTTTGAAGCCAATTGCAGCTGGCAGCTGTTTTCATTTCACCCCATGGCAAAACCCGCTGCTCTGAAAAGAACCAGTTTGTGCAAAATGAGTAACCACAAGATCTTTGTTTCCTCATTCCCAGAATCCCGGCATAAGTCTGACTCAGAAGTTATTAATCTTTGCTGGATGAGGAAGGAATGCAATGTTCTGTGAATGCAGTGTCTGCTTAGTAAGTAATTCTGTCCAGGGATGATGACAAATAGCCAGGAACTCTTTGCTCAGGCTGGTTATTGGTCATGTTGTCATGTATAGCTTTTGTTTAATAATTATCTTATAATTCATGCAGCCAGTCTATGGTTTGTAAGGACCAACTTGGAGACAAGTGAGCACAGCCACGCATACTGATCAGCCTTCCAGTGGTGGCCAATAACCAGCACAGTGTTAGCAAGGAGCATAGGGGATATTACGTGTCTTTAAACTTGCAAGATTACACCCTCTCATCACACACAGTAAAAAAAAAAATGATTTATTAAGTAATACACCAAGTTTATGTGGGATTGAGAAGTTAGAAAATGCGTTCATCAGGCAAGAATTCAGAGGGTTCATGTACAAATCTGAGCGTAGCTTGAAGAATTTGTACGGCAAATTTGTATCCATCAATCTAATTTTTTGCTGAGATACAGATACTCCAGAATTCTTCGGGCTCCTTCCTATCTTTGCTCCCAAACAGCAGCAGTGTTTTCTAGTTGCTTTGCGTGAATTTGACTCCGTGTCTTTGTATGTCAGCGTTCGAGTCACGCGCTGAGTGGTTTTCTTCTGGCTTAATTCTCCCCTCTAAACCAAAAGGAAGACTCTCTTTGTTCAGGCAGCTGTAGAGAATATTAAATACAAGAACTTTACCCAAAGTTCACCCCACTCAAGCTGTTTGTTGTCATATGTATTCAATCAACGGATGTAAAAGTGAGCCTGGGACCTTCCGGCTGTGAGCTGCGTACGGGATCACGTCACTTTATAAGCTCAAGCTCTAATCAGAAGAAACCTCAGAAGCAAGGAATGTCAGTATTATGTGTAACTCAAACCACACAGTAAAGGAACCACAGGCATCTCCAATAGTTTGTGATTTTGACGGTTAAAGAAGGTCAGTTGAAAACCCAACTTACTGGCCAACTGTTTCCAATTAGGCGAGGCAGTTTTAGGACATAATCAATGGAAGTGCCATGTTGACTTCACTACCAGTTGCCTTGACCTGTGGTCTTCTAAAGTAATTAGCAGTCAGTGTTTGGACTTTGAAAGACATCAGTAGGACTACAAAAAGGACTGTGTGACATAAACACACTTGTTTTGGCTTTAATTAAGGTAGGAGAAAAGTAGGGGTATAAAAAACAATGAACAGGGTACTTGATATAAAGGCTTCTTTGTGGAATTCCAGCGTCATGAGAGGTTTATCTGTTTTCCTAAGAGTGAGGATCCGTAAATGAAGACACAAGGCTGTGCTTTAGAATATCTTTCTTCATCAAGAAGAAAAATACTAGCTGACGTTAACAAGGTGAAATCTCATTGCTTTCTCTTAAGCTTGAAAGCAGAGAACAATCACTAAACAATTATTTTGATTGCCAATTATCTGCACCGCTAGCCTGCTGTTCTGCTCTGGGAGGCACCTGTGCAGTCCTTTCTGAACTCGGTTTTGATGCCCATCTGGGGATACAACAGCTTCCCAAGCATTCCAATAGTCTTTATTATTTGACGTAGCCTTCAGATTTATACAGTTTGAATTGATGCCAGAAAACATGGTAAGGAGGACAATATCACAGAATGGCAGAATGGCAGATGGGCATCATCCTTCAGGGACCACCTGGTCCAGCCTTTTAGGTGATGCATGGTTTAAATGAGATGGCCCAGCACCTTATCAAGCTGAGCCTTAAAAGTGCCCAGCGTAGAGGAATTCACCACTTCCCTGGACTCTCCTATTGCACTTAAACATCTCCTGAACGCTATGGGAATCAATCGAGTGCCCTCAGCCTCTTTTTTCCCCTAAAAGAAATAGGGATTTCATAATTCTTGCAGTACTGCTCTTCAGTTTTAACATGTGGAAAACCTTTTCAAGCCACTGGTTGAAAATCATGCAAAAAGCCCCTCTTGCTTTCTTAGATTCCCTTGGTAACGAATTGGTACCTTATTTATTGAGAGCGCAGCTGAAAACGTGGTTTTCTCTGTTGATGGGATTGTCAAATCTACAGTGTTTGAATGGTTACTTAGATATTTCGGAAGTAAGTCTACTCTGCTCAGTCAGATACCCTGCAGCTGCCTTTTGTCTAGGGAATGCACGGCTGGCACCGTGGCCACATGCGGGATAACGTAAAATGCAGAAAGCCTGCAGGAAGTTCTCTTTAGGAATGATGTTTTATTATTAATTAATTAAAATGTCTGATTCAAAGCATGGTTTTGGGTTCTAGGGAGCGTGAATTGCTGTTTCTGGGTGTCTGAGGATGCTCAGCTCCGAGCCCTGGTCCTCCTGGCAATGGGAAGGGATGTGCCAGCAGTGCAAGGGACAAATCCTGCTGTGCTGGAGGAATTTCTCACTGCTGGAGCTGCCAGATGGAGCCAGGGCAAAGCTCGGCTGTCATGAGCCAAGCAGTTCCTAGGTGTCACTGCAGCCCCAGCCGACAGAGGAGGGCGAGCCCTCCTTTGGCAAAACCCCTTGGAACTGGGAGCGCGTCCAACAAAGAAACCCAACCGGCTCCTGCTGCAAGAGGTTTGCTGTGAGATTATTAGCTGTGTTATAAACAGAAGATCTGATGCCTTCCTCTAGACTGAAACAATTCATTTGGCGTTGCGCGTTGATCCTTGCCTTCCGTCTTTTAAATCCTGTTTATATGAGGTATTTTTGGTGTAAGCGGTGTGTTGGGATTCAGAGAAAACCTTTCTGCAGCAGCAGCAGGAGGATTTCATACCTCAGCGTCAGCTCCTCAGTAAATGGATCTGCAAGGCAACAAATACCTGTCATTCACTGGTAAAATGTCTATTTAAAATATGCATTCTCATTTTTCTGTTCACTAATCCTGGACAAATGAATTGTAAGAGGACCTAGAAGGTGAAGGAAAAGCAGCTGGCTTGGCCAAAGAAGGCAATTTCACATCTCTGGAGAATATTAACATGCTAAGGTCAATAAATGATTTGCCAGAGAAAGTTTCCTTACCCTTTAGTTTCCATTTTATTTCTACCTTTGAGAGCAATACAAGCCCTTCCCATTGGCTGAGGGACAAGAGTCCCCGTTCTGCAACGCAATTCAGCAAGCCTTTACATCAGAAGCAGGGAGTTAATCTCTTCTCTGCCAATAATCCTTGTCTACGCGACTTATCTAAGTATGAGGCTCACTTTGTTTACATATCCATAACAAAATCAAGAGTTGAGACAAAGAAAAATATCTTTGTAATGGAAAATGGATAAAATATCTCTGTAATGGATAGCTTAACTTCGAGGTCAAAGTCAAGGTTGTGGCTAGACTCTTTGGAGGCAGTAATTTTACAATTACAAGGCAAAGGACAAATGTAAACTCATTTACTCTCAGGTGTGGGAATCGAAAGATTCCCTAATTTACCAGGTGATAGTAAGTAAGTATCAATAATCAAATAAGCATCTTAACTACCTTTAAAATTGTTCTTTTCTTCTCAACAATTAACTTTAAACCCCCATTGTTCATAGAAGATATTCCAGGGTAGGCATTGCTATAAAATTAAATATTTATGGTTGAAAAAGACTTTTTTTATCCTGACCCATGTTCAAGAAAAAGCTGCAAGGTGATAAGGGGGTTGAAAGGGTAAAAACCAGGGCACAGACTGGAATGTTCTGTTGAAGAACAAAGATTAGTTCTAGATTGCTGAAGACATTTTTTTTTTAATTAGTAGTGCTTTAAAATCCCAGCCTGGAATGTTTCACTAAGGTAAGAAAAACTAAAATTGGGGATTGGGGTTGGTTTTATGTAGTTTAGTAGAGTCCCAACTTCCTTCCCATGTCCTCCTGAGCTCAGCAGGGGTGGCCACCTGAAATCCAATGGCTTCATATGGTTCCGGATCTCAAACCCTGAAAGAGGAGAAAGAAATGCAGGAAGCTTTGTCGGAGAACGAGGCTTCACTCGCTGTTTGCTCAGACACCAAACCTGCTGTAGAACACAGCTTCGGCTTCCTCCTCAATATTTAGACACGCTCTTCGACATCACAGGGACCAGCTGCGTGAGCAAGCACCCAATTTTCTAACCCACGGAACCCACGATTATTTTGCAACTAAAAGCAAAACATTTTCTTATTGTTTGTGTTTACATCTTAAAATGTAATCCAGCTCATGGCCCCCATTTTCACCTGTCGATGTCTTGCTGTTGGCGCTTCTCTAGAAAAGCTGGATGGGGACGAAGAGTTTCCTGATCAGCTCAAAGGGAAGAAAACATGGTGACTTTGTTAAAACAAAATTAGATTAAAACAAAAGCCTTATTAAATGAATGGCTCCTTCACAAGATGCCAGCCTTCCTTTTTGATGTTCCAGAAAAAGCTCATAAATGCTGGTAAAGGCGGTTTAACATCTTATTGACTCAAATAATCAGGGGGAGCACTAGCACACCAAAGGCGTAACCAATCGAGTTTGACTTTTAAAGAATTAAAGGACTAAGGCGCGACAGCTCGAACTTGTACACAGTGGGGTTTTTCTTTATCCTTTTTCATTGCTCATTGTTTATGTGGGGAGCTTCAATTAAATATCTTCACTGTACTCTTGATATCATGTCAATTTTCCTAATTTCTGAAACTTGCATTTCCTGAATGGTTCCTCCCACTTTTTGATGTTTAATGCGTCTCTTTTATGTCCAAGTGCCTCTTGCCAATTCATGAGATCTTGCATATTTAATGAGAACAATTAAACAAGAATTTTGTAAAAGTGAGTGTCAGGCTCCAAAGCTTACTTTCATTTTCCTCTGCCTTTGGCTGCTTTGAGCACTAAGAGAAAGGCAACCAAGATTAATAAAGCTTTCCCATTTTAGCAGTGATTAGACAAACAATTTAATATAGCCAGAAAAAAACAAAGAGAATGCTTTTTTTTAAAAAAATGAAAGCATGGAAATGCTTAAAAAGAGGACAAGTGAGGAAATTACTTTAATACTTAGGATACTATAAAGCTTTGGAGCACTCTCACTATCAAAATGACCTGTAAACTCACATGACTGTCTGGTTTGCTATGAAAATTCACTCATCTATATTTTACTTTATTTTTTTAAATCCCACAACAAGAAAATCTAGGGTTGTAGTTTGCTTTTTATAATTTCTGATCTTTTTTTTTTTAAATCGTTGGCTTCTATAAAATTTATACGTGGGGTAAAACTACCAGACCCTGAGAGATTTAAATGGATTTAATAATGATTTTGTGCTAATAAAACTTTCAGAATTATGACTGAAATCGAATCTGGGGGTAATGAATTCTTATGATATACGTGTAGGAGAGAGCTTGGCATCAGGACCTGGTATTTTTCATTTCCAAGTCCAATCTGACTTGAGGCTTCTTTGAAAGAGGCGAGATGCAGCAACACAGCATCTTGCTGATGCCAACTTGTGTGGTCGTTGCAGCTAAAGGTCTTCTGCCTCTTCCTCGCAGGATGGTACCTCGAGCATGGCCAAAGCCTCTGTTGTGCCTTTCAACTTCAGAGTGACACTGCTGGGGTGGAGAGGCTTTTTGTCAAAGCCCAAAGGTCTTGTACAGCCGGAGGCTCAAGCGTTTCGCTTGCTGTTCCCCATCCAGACCGTATCAACGTGAACCTGAGTGGGAGGGAAGGTTAAACAGCACAAGCAACCCAACAGCAGAAGAGCGCTGATGGTAAGTTTGAAAAAACAGGATGAAACCCCCACTAATTGTCCATCGGTGAAGCAGCACGTCCTACCTCTGTGCCACCTTTGGGGACTGCCCATTTATTTTTCCGGCCACGCTCTATTTACATCCAGTGGGCTGACTCAGCTATCAAAAAGCACACATAGTTCAAAACTGAATGTACGTGATTCCGTATCAAGACATTTGAATGGCCAACTGTGAAAAGCTTCTCTGAACCGTTCCTGTGGGTCTCTGGTTTAATTCACTTTTGAATTGTTCCTTTGAAACTGGTTCTTCTTTCATGTTTTCCTGTTGCTTTCTTTACCAGAGTTTTTAACAAGGCCATCTGTAACCTCTCCCTGCTTCAGCGTTGGATCGTTGGACACTAACGCTGTCACTTCAGTTCCTGGAAGTTTTAGGAAAATTATGGCAAATAAAAATTTTCAGCATTTTGCACTGTTTATCCTGCTCGCAGTAAACGCCCCAGATCGGATGAGCTGGGTTTATATTACAGGAGAGGGAGTCAGGCTCATTTAGAGCACATTTGACCACATAATGTTGAGCCATTAAGAGATAATTGAGGTTGCTCAGAAACCAGACTCATTCTGGCTGTAATTCTGTCCCGCTACGGCACCAAGCCAGAGACAGAGCCACACGAGCAGATTCCGTAGCTAATTCTCTCGCTTCTTACATGATTTGATATTTTGCACCTGAGCCCAAATCTTCTGAAAGTTGAAAATTTTGTCTCTATGTTTATCAGTGATTTTAGGTGACCAGCACAAACCAACACGGCTGGGATCGGTCTGCTCTGCTTCATCTCCCGGCTTGGCTCAGCCATGGTGTCGCCAGCAGGAGCAGGGGAGGGATCGTCCCCCTGGACTCAGCGCTCGTGAGGCTGCACCTCGAATCCTGGGTTCGGTTTTGGGCTCCTCACCGCAAGGAAGACATTGAGGGACTGGAGAAGCTGAACAGAGCTGGGGAAGGGTCTGGAGCCCAGGGGTTCTGGGAGCAGCTGAGGGACCTGGGGCTGCTTAGTCTGGAGAAGAGGAGGCTGAGGGGAGGCCTCATCGCTCTCTGCAGCTCCTGGAGAGGAGGGTGTAGGGAGGGAGACGTCACGCTCTTCTCCCAAGTAGCAAGCGGTAGGATGAGAGGAAATGGCCTCAAATTGTGCCAGGGGAGGTTTAGATGGAATATTAGGAAAAAAATTCTTTACTGAAAGAGTGGTGAAGCCCTGGCAGAGGCTGCTCAGGGCAGTGGGGGAGTCCCCATCCCTGGAGGGGTTCAAAAAACTTGTGGATGTGCCACATGGGGACTTGGTTTAGCAGGCACGGTGCGGCTGGGCTGAGGGTTGGACTGGATGAGCTGAGAGGTCTTTTCTAACCTTAATGATTCCGTGATTCCGTTCTATGTTTGCCACGTAGGTATTTGTTTATAACCCAGCCGTGCCTTTAAACAGACGAGGGTCTCTACAGCACATCTCCTGAGAGCAGTGTAAGTAATCTTTCCCAAGGTAAGATGAACCACATCTCAGATTTGCCTTTTTCTCGATGCAGATTATAAGCAAACGCTGGCCAGCTGCTGTTGGCTTTGTACCGGGGATGTCTACAACGAGCAAAAATTAACCCCCCTTCCTTTGCCCAGGTTTTGGAAGAGCTGAATACAGCTGGCACTGTGGCTGCTTTCAGCTTTCTGAATGGCAAATGGAAAGTTTTTGAAATTGTTTGCTGTAACAGCGAGTCAAACTGAGAGGCAGCCTGTGGAAATGCCAGGTCCAGGTGCGCCACGGGCAGGTGGTTTATGTGCTACATCTGAAAAAATGATTTTATTTTTTTGTTTTCTCATCTGGACTGATGGTTTGTCAGGAGAAAAATGAGAGGTTGTTTCATTCTTTAGTCTGTTTTTTTTGAGTTGTTTTTGTCTTGTCTTGTTTTTAGATGTTCAACCATAACTAAGCCAGAAATACCCACTAATTGCAAGGGTAAACATATGATAACAACAACAATAAAAGAAAAAGAATTATTCTTATTGCTATGTCAGTATTATTTTAGGCTGGACACTTCAAAATGGCAAGACTAGAAAGGAATCACCAGAATCCCACATCTCATAGCTTGGATTCTAATTAAACTCCCTCCAGACAGTCAGGACTGAAAATCACTAGTCCTGCAGTTACGAGATGACTGATGAAAGACTTGAGACAAGCCACAAGCAGCCACTGACGTGACCTTTTTTTAGATCAGCTCAACTACAATCATAACGCGCCAGTGAAAAGTTGTTTTATGAATTTAAAACCACCAAAAATGTCATTCCAGAGAGCCTTGCAGGGCACAGAACACCATCCCGGCCTCATGTGGTGTCTGCCTGACAATTAACTGGAAAGTTTCATTTAACAGCTTCGCAATTCGTAACAAGCTAAGACGAGGGAAATGTGGATTAATTCGACACGTCCGTAGTGCTGACCCACTGACTTGGTCACAAAAGACAGCGCCACAAATGTATCCTAACACTCCTTGTCTTGCATGCCTGAAATGAGCGGAATAATGAAAGATCTCTCAAGGTGATGGGAACAGTATTCACCTACAGCCTAAAAAACCTTTCACATGGGTTGAGATGCTTGCCATAAGGAAGAGTCCTGGCAAAATGGCCTTGCCAAAGGCCTCGTTTTCACTCTTAGGTTAATTAAGGTTCCCTAATGCATTGTTGCCAAAACATTTGAAAGGAGTTGGTGACTAGTTAACACCAACCAGAAAAGCTGGTAGGGACATGTCTGGACTCATTTAAATTAGCACTGTTGGAAAAGCCGTCGCAGTTCTCATTCCTCAGTCATTCCAGGTGCGTTTTCCAGGCACATAATTCTATACAATCCCAAAAGCTGCTCAGGATCTCTTCTAAAAATCAAAAAATTGATGTTGTGAATGGGGAGCAGAGTGAGCAGAGATGAGGTCTACTTGGAAACGCTGTCTGGATGGATCGAAGAGCTGGAGAGGAATGGTAAAATGCTGTAACACTGAGAAGAAAGCAGTGAGGCTGCCACGTAACTACAAGGTAAATGGAAACACTGTCATTTAAGCTGCTTTTATTATACTTTTTCTGGAGACCAGGAGGTAGTTTAGTGTCAAGAGTTCTGCAAAACTCTGTTAGTAATGGTGATGCAGTCCAAGACAGAGACTTGGATCTGTGAGTTTGTGCTGTGCCTGTGTATAAAAGCCAAACTTGTATTTTCGGTCTTGGCTACTACCTTGTACAACTTCTACTTGTAGCCAACTACCTACACAACGATGGTAGAACCGACTGCGGTCTTGGTCAGTGTTGCGGCAGGGATGACCTGCCTAATGGCTGGGATAGGCTGTAGAGCTCTTTATCCCTGTGTTTAACTGACTTCCCTGCTTTTCCGTGACTAAAAAGCAGGTGCCTCATGGAATGCGTGTGAGTGACAGGAGAGCAGTGAACGTGGTCGGAAAGGCACGACCACAACGACGGCTCCGCTGTTGTGGGGCACAAGTGGAACCTTGGGATGCATGTTTGTTCCAGTCGCAGCTCAGCATGTTTTATGTCTAGTGCTGTAATAGGATGGGAGCTTCGAGGAAGAGGCTGGGATAGAGGGGGGTGACCAGAACAGCCCGTGCCGCTGTTCCTGTTGACATCTGAGATGCCTTCGGGGAGAAGACAGTTGCATATGAGCAGCATACAGCCAAAAAGGCTGTGAGTTGAGTATCTCTGATTTACTGAACGCAATTCACTCCTGAACTCTGGATAATTTTCACAATTCATGTTGCATGTGCTCATGTTCCTTAGTAGCAACACTCTCAGCTGTTGGCCTATTGCAGGGGTTCAGGGAGGATGCTGAGGGAGTTCCCTTAGATTTTGAGTCCTGGCCTGCAAAAACACACAGTGGCCAGTTTTACTGAGACCATATCCTGTCAAAAAAACAAAGCATGAAGGTTTGAAACATAATTAAAAGATAGACATTTAGTCTGACCTAAAACGGAGCATAGGTTGGAACACCGTGTGAATACAACGGCTGCCCAGAATGGGAAGTCCTAGCAGAGAAATGGGGCTGTTCCAGTGAATATTGATGAAAATTGGTGTAGCTCCCCAGGAAGAAAGGAAATGTGATTTGACACGAGCAACGGCAAGGACTGAGCAGCAACAAAAAGGAAAAAGAGATGATGCCATTAGAACTACATCCAGAACCGGGGGAGGTGTGGCTCTTGGAAAGAGGTGGCTGTTTTCTTTTTTAATCGAGATCAACCACAGTGTGGATAGAGATCACTAATACGAAAAACAAGGGGTGAATTTGCTGCGTTCCTAGAAGGTCTCTCAGGAAAATCTCGGCACTGTGGGGAACCAGGTGCAGAACTGGATGGTGTTAACGCTTTCCTAAAACACCCGGTGACGCAGGGATGAGCTGCCTCTCAAAGTGTCAGTTCTCAGCGAGATATTGCAAAAGATCTTGACCACCTGCAGGTACTGAAGACTTCACAGCACTTTTATCTGTCATACAGTGCAGCATCCTGGCTGTGTTCCACCAGGGGTAATTGATTTTGCCTCCCCAGATTTCCACTCTATGGTTCTAATTGAATACTCTTTTTTTTTTAAAAAATATATTTTTTTTGAATAGTGAATCTAATCAAGGTTCAGGACAAAACACTTACTTTGTCTCGCTCTTGACGAACAAGTGTTTGGTTTGCATTTTGCCTCTGTAATTGAAGTGTCAGCTGCCAATAGTGAAACACACTATAGAAATTAATATTTATTTCCCCTGTAAATACACTGTACTCTGTTTCTGGCGTGGAAGAGCAGCCCTCGCTCCAAGTCAGGGACAGCTCTATTCCAGCAATTAGAGAAAAAAATGATGTTTATATGTAAGTGCATTTGTGTTAAGGGAGAAGGGAGAGGAAAGGATGCACACGCTGAATGCTGAACGTTAATCCAAGCTTGGTAAAAGGCTGCTCGCGGTGTTCCTGAGAAGTGTTGTCTTTCTAAGTAGGAGAAGGTAGGACCAGCTGTGAATGGAAGCAGTGTCACTCTTAACCCGGAGTTCATCCTGCTCCTCAGAACCTGGATCAAAATACCTTTCCTCTTTCAGGTTAGATGGCTGGGGAGGGTGGTGGCGCGTCCCTCTCAGGAGGGCAGGTATTCTGGTACACCTGGCCAATGCCAAAACTGGGGCGGCATCTTGTTTTGTGCCGTAACATTCCATGCTTTAGCATTTTTATAAATTCTCTTCAAACTGTACTTTTAACTGTCACATCTTTCCCTATCCTTTTCCCCCTAAATTTCTATTTTCTTTTTGGACACCTCAGGCTGTGACATTCTTCTCCTTTAGGCTTTCAATGAGCAGCTGCCAACCTCAGCCTAAGTAAGAGGCTTTCTGTTCGTATAGGTTTTACAGCTTAGCGGCAAATCAATCATCTAGAAAACAGTTTGCTGGTGAACATTTCTGCCAGTGCATTCTGGGGAATAATTTCCTTTTTTTTTATGAGTGAGTAAGGCCTGAAGGCATGCAGATGGGGAAATATACACTGTTTACTGCAAATAATTTGAAAGACACTTCTTCCAGATTGCGCATCTTCTCCTAGTTGATAGGAAAGACTCCGGCACATTGAATTATTTATTTAGATGAGCTGAAATGCTGAAAAGGGCACCTCACCATATGTTTTAGAAGCTCCTGGCATCACTAGGAACGCATCACAAGCAATACCCTAAAAGTACAGCAGTATAATATGAAATAAACCACCTCAAGAAAGCAATACAACCTATAATCTTAATTACTCTAAATACTCCAGCAATTACTCACCCTTGCAATTCATCCCAGTTTTTAAAATGCCTGGGGAGGGGAATGAGCCTTGTGGTTTCTCCTTGCGTGGAACGGGTAAGCACAACGCGCTGAATTATCAAACTGGACTGCGATACAGACATCGATTCAAATCCTATGAAGTCCTTCAAAGCTTCAGAACTGAACTCTGTGCGTGGTTCCCACGCAAGCCTTGTCACTGGACTGCAAGTCCTAAAAACTACGGAGAGAAACTCCTCCCAGGCCCTCTAAGGAAAGCCAAGACATTTACAAGACTTCTGGAGAGGCCAACTTCTATTGCAATTTGCTAAAATGCCTTGTTTTAATATCTTATTTACTTACAGCTTCCATAGTGGGGTCCTGTCCATGACCTGAACTCCCTGGGCTCATGGAAACTTGTTGGTAACAATGAAATTATAGAATTTATGCCTTTAAATTGAAGAATGGAGTTTTGAATTCTAAGCCAGAAGGTTGTACTTGGTTGCTCAGCACGCTGATTTCTTTCCTCGGTACCAACACCACCTTATCATGCAATCAACCCATCTGGCTTCAATAAGATTCATTTATCAGAAAACAGGGCATTCTTGGCTCTCATAAAAAATGAGGATTTTAATTTCAATATTTCAGCTTCTCATTCTTGCATTTCTTTCTTTACAATTCCGTATTCATTAAAAAGAGGGGGCAGGGGGAACCTAACAGGAAGATGTTTGATTATTCTGTTGCTTAATTTGCTAAATTCCACATCTTGCATAATGTCGTGAAGGGCAAGCAAGGAAATCCTTGGCTGCTCTCCCTTAATCTGCTTCTCTCCTACAACGTTGTATCTACATAACAAACAAGAAATCTTTTTTTTTTTGCATTGCCACACTTAATTACAGGTTTTCTCTATGCAAAGCCTCCGGATCTTGGGCAGTTCTGTGAAATGCTCTGGGATTATACGATCCAAGGCGAAGATGAAAAAATTCTCTTTACATTGCTTGAAATCTGCATAAGTAAGCATATCTCTTTCTCACAGTTTAGCAGGTTTCGATTGATGTTGACATTTCACTACACATTGAAATATTGCAAGGCAGCAATATCAAAATAGGATTATGGACTCTTATCTGAAGAGAAGCAGTTTCTTACCCACGCCGGTTGGTGATTTCTGTCATATGTATTCACATTAAAACTGCCCACATCAATTATCAAGTTCTGCTTGCACAGCTCACAGGTCGTCACGGCCCCCACATCAGCCTCTGCAATAAGGCAAAAAATGAAATCTTTAACCTTAAACTACATCGTGCCGGTTATGATATTGGAATGAGGAATGGGGGTTTTTTTTTATTTTAAAGCTGTTTTCTACAGACTGCTATATTTTTATTGGAATTCTCCTGAATCATTCGAAACCATGACTTTTTTATACTAAACACGTGCAATAGTAGGGATAATTGGAACACTCTCCAGTTAAATTCTGTGTGGGATATGACTGCACTGGATTTTCTGTTTGCTTTTAAACGACAAAATCTGTAGCTTTTAGGGAATAAAACTGCGGGGATCATGAGCCACGTGGATTTGAAATGCAATAATGGACTCCATATATAAACCTTTGTCTAAGGCCTCGTCAGTACCACTGAAACCAAGATATTACCTGGAATTGTTAACTTTCATCTTCCCCTTTTTATTTTTAAGACCACAATGAATTTAATTTGATTTTCATGAAACAAATGAACACACCAACCCCACCCTATAAACTGAGTCTCCTTTTCTTCTGAAGAAAGATGTGGACCCAAAACCTCTAAGGAGGAAAAAAGCCCTGATTTCCATGCGCACAAGTGGCCCGATTGAAAACAATCAAAACCGCTCCCCACACACGTCACACATCCAGGTGAAGAAGTTCTGCTTGTTAAGGTTGGTCTCTCATCAAACGTTCTTTCAGGTCAACTCCACTTAGTTCTCTCATTGCTTCACATCCCACCACCTCTTGTCCTCTTCTGGCTCCCAAACTACCCAAGGAACTCTCTCTGAACAGGATCACGTCCCCGACTGCCGTCAACTGGCACCGAGGTGAGGTTTAAATTATTCTGTTAGGACAGGATTTGGGGAAGGTTTGGGAAATGTGACTCACTTCCCTAGGATGGGGGTTAGCCAGGAATTTAAATGCACAAGGCCTGGCAGGGAACCAAGTACATGGGATTTCGCTGATACCTCATCTGTCTTTAAGACTGAAGAAACAAAGCTGGCAACATTTATTGTCTTTCTGTGTATGGGATTGGCATTTTACACAGTCTACACTAGGTTAGGATGTGCATATATATCATGTACCTACTTACATCCTTTCTGGAGGTTAATTCTCTGGTTATTATTAGATTATGGTTTTTAGTTAGTATTTTGAAGTGCTTACTTGCAAAGCACAAGTTGAAAATGATACAACTCACTTAGGTATGCTCTGGATTCTGAACTTCCTAAGCGCTTAACGAACACAGTAGAAAGCATCCTTAAAAAATAAAAAAGCCCCAACCAACTTTGTGTTATGATTTCCTGCAATCTTTTGATAAAGATAGGGTCTATGTTGTGAAAATGCACTTGTTTCACTGTGAGTTTGGATTATAACATCACTGATAATTTTCATTCAAGTGGAATTAAAAATGGCACAGCAAGAAGAGTGATTAGAGAGGAAAAAAGCCATGCTGACATAAGTGAGGGTGAAATCAAAGAATAATCAACAGGACTTCTCTAGCTGGGAGTCGCCTTCTTGAATGTTAAAACTCATCCTGCTCATATCCCCTCCCTATCTGAACTCTTCCAACGCTTCATGCATTTCCTCGTATTTTATGTTTTGTCATTCAAATTTTTCTCTTACCTTGCACGTGCAGTTCATGATCCCTGCAAATTTTGATGTTCACCTGATAGTATTAATTACCGGAGACTGGTTCACTAAATCTTACAGCTCTTAATATCAAAGGTCTTGCTTTAATCTAAACCAAGCACCAGGATTTTAGTGATCTGCTCACTGCATACTATTAGCCTCATCAAAGACATTAATATCTACTCTTATTTCACTAAGAGTGCTTGTGCTACAGAAAAATACTACCACGGTGATCAAGCTGCGAGTTAAACGTGTCTGAGTAAATTTGAAGACTCCGTCTTGTTCAGCCCCATTAGGAGAACGGAATTAGTTGAGAGGTAAATCTGGCAGAAGCATCTCAATGGAATTTTTTAGATCTCGTGGGTCGCTCCCTCTCACCTGACTTTATTTTAGCTCTGTGCCAGTTTTTTAGACATCCTTGCTGAACGAACTGCAGGCTTCCCACACAGCCACATGGCTCTTGCGGTGGGTTTGTAGGAGAGCCTCCAGCAATCTGACAGCTATGACACCAATCTCCTGCCTCTCCTGAGTCTCCTGCCAGGGGACTATTAAGACACAATAGAAGACACCAAACGCAGCTCTTGGCAAAGTCTGCGGTCGAACAATGGACAATATCTTTGCACTAACGGTCTAGGACTTGGCTTGGTTTTACTAAGGACCTTATTCACGTGGTGGTGGCCTGAAAGTAGAATATCCAGCACTCTGGGGTTAATACGTACTGTAAAGCTGATAAACGTTCAAAGGATAAACCTTGTAGTCTCCAAATCCCCTTTATGTTTGTGATCCAAATCTGGTGATGTGTTGCTGAGCGTTACACTGTTCTTCTAGAAGAACCAGTGTCAACACTGCCCATCAACAGTGAGGGAAGGTATCATCTGCTGCATGTTCCCCCTCTTAGCTGTGTCGGCATTGCATGAGTTTTGGATGTTTGGTCTGAGTAGCTTTCTTTCTTGAAACCTTTCTAGATTTGCGGTGATGCAGTGAAGTTAATTTTTTGGTGAAGAGTGATATTTTAACCAAACAGGAGGAAAAACAATGCTACGTCACAAACCAATTTAATGTCTTTGTATTTATGACTGCTGAGTGAAAACTTGTGACGTATTTATTGGTTATGATCTAATGCTTTTTATACAAAATCTGAGAAGCAGATTGGGTTCTTATTATATTTAATAAATAGAATACTAAACAACAAAAAATGTTCAGCCTCGGATTGGGCTCTAGATTAACTAACACTGTAAAAATAATAATATTAAAATGAAAAGGTGACTTTATCACTTCGTACTTTCAAACCTTAATCGCTTGGAGTTACATGTCCATCCTTAACTTTGCCTGCTTAGGTGCTACGTATGCATCACCTTGCAAAATCAGACTCTTCTATTAATGTCAGCAGCAGAATGTGAGTTTGGCTTGGGATTTTTATCCCCCCCCCTTGTCCGTCCCCTTCTAGCCATGGTTTGGTTTACCTACATGTTCTATGTCGAGAAAGAAAGAAAGGGCTGCTGAAAGCTGCAATAACAGGAGACCTGTTTACCTCTAGAGCTTTCAGTTTCTTTCTAGCCTGCCCTTTGGTTACCTTTTCTCCCATTTTCTAGTACGTCGCTCCCAAAACTTCTTGGACAAAACAAGTACCGTGACCAAGTTCAACTTGTGTCATCGGGAGACTGAGGGAACTCCAGAGAAGGGAAGCTTCCCTAGGGATGAATATTTACAGCCTTTCAATGCAAACCAGGCAAAACCTCCACTTTGTTTGGATTGTTACCTCCACACAGCACCCTTAGTTCTGAATTTGCCTGACTTTCAAAGAGAAAAGTTTCATTCTGAAACTTCTGCCAAGCTGACTGCTGTGTCCGCTGGGACAGCTGACAAACTTTGAAATCCAGACAGTTGGTTTATTTGCAGTGAAGCTGGGAACAGAAACGTTTTTTCCTGATAGCATCTCTGGATCTAATTGCTTAAGCAGTTTCTTGAGACAGAGCGAGCAGCTTGTTGATTACAGTGAGCAGCAGGGAAACCTATTGTTCCTTCTTTCTGCCTCTATTGGAAAGTCTCTGCAGTCGAAGAAATTACTGTATTTAGACCACAGATAGAAAACAGGCCAAGCAAACAATTAGAAATAACGTTGATGAGCCAAGCTGTGCCTCTTAACTTGAATTTCTGATTATGGTTGAAATCACAGTATCACAGTATCATAAGGTTGGAAAAGACCTCTGAGATCGAGTCCAACCTATGACCCAACACCTACACCTACACCTACTCCTACTTGTTGATTACACCGTGTCACTAAGAGCCTCATCCAATCTCTCCTTAAACACCTCCAGGGACGGTGACTCCACCACCTCCCCGGGCAGCGCATTCCAATGGCCGATCACCCTCTCAGTAAAGAACTTCTTCCTAATGTCAAGCCTAAACCTCCCCTGAATGTATTAAGGAAGCTGAGCTTAAAGGACTTTGTGTTGGTTAAATGGGATCTATCTCAAAGGGAAGAAGTGAAAGGGCAAGTTCTACTACTGGGCTATTAGCCAAGAGTACCAGTGCCCAAAGAGCACGCTCGTGGGTTGTGGTGGACTCTCACATTGAGGAACCTCATTTTTGCCTCCAACTCTGTGACAACAAAACCCCACAACTCTCCCTTGCGTCTCTGCCCTTGGTTAAAGCTTCGGTGGTGTTTATTGATGTTCGGGAGTAAAGCGAATGAGTGTGTGACTTGTAAAAGTAGTATCGTGATGCAAACACCGTCTTCTCTTGAGTGGTTTTGAGTGGCTCTAGTAGAACCAGCTGGAAGGCAGCTGCTGGGAATTATAAGCATGGAGATATAGATGGAAGAACTATTAACTCATTTTTGTATTTTTCCAACTGTATCGTAAACTTGAAAGAGGAAAAATGTAGCCCTTTCTTTACAGCACAAAGCAAATACCAAGCTAACCTATAACAAAAATGAACTTTGACATCTACACAGTTTGTCATTTAGCTACAGCTGTTTCTTGCCATTCATGAAGCCACGTATTTATGTATAATTCTGGAGTTTGCATAGATAGTGAATATACTCATTTCTCATGTTTACATTTCTCTTGATCTGCCTGTGGCCTCTTCACTTCCCCTGTGCTTGTTGAATGGGAAATTGTTGTGTTCCTCATTGTGTTACTTTGGTTTTGTAAATAAGACCCCACCAGAAAAGTGCATGGCAACTGATACGCAAAACACATGCAATGAAGATCAGGAGCAAATCTTTGGGCTGGAAGAATCTAGAGACAAAGATGTGGGTGAACTTCAAGTTCTCCCTGATATATGAGGTACCACCAGGAGATGAAAAGTTCTGTCACCGATGCTGTCCTCTAGTGAGCTGCCAAGAACGTGTTACTGAGCTTCAACTTGCTGAGGACTTGGTTCTAGGAGCAGATTGAGCTGAGGATCCCGGGCTGTTAGGTGCAAAGTGTGGTAGTTGTCTGGGAACAGCTGACAGGAACAACCTAACAAATCTGCCATGGCATCTCCAATCGCTGTCAGATGAATGCCTTTCTTAGCAATAAACATGGGCTCCAGCCTTATCTCTATAATTCACATTATTAAGCATCTTTTGAATGGATAAATTACTTGGCCGATCTTCAAATTCGGAATGATCTGCATCTTCTAGGCGACTCCCACCTGGAGGTTCTAATTTGTCAACGTGGTCCTTAGATTCTCTCTGCCGTAGTTTTACAGCAGCGACTGTTGCTCTGTGCTACCCTAAAGGCCAATGGGCACATTTAGCATTTTTGTCACTTCCACCTTCTTCCAAGCTACGTCGCTCACCTTGCACTAAATATATTCCACTAAATTCAGTCCTGTGTCCCAGAATACTACGAAATCCGCTAATGCTCAGGGAAAAACTTTTCTTTAACTCATTTACATCTTCAGTACCTTTTGTTTCTTTAAGAGAATCTTCCATGGTCAAACACTGACGCTTTTCCCTCTGGACCTAAAAAGGGCTCTTCTATGGCATGGAAGGGATGAACCACTCAATCTGTTTGACGTCCCCAGGAACTACCAGTTCCTCCGCAGCAATGTGAATGACTGAGTTGGACATGATCGAGCTTGTGCCTGTGCTGGAATAGTTCCTCCTTTACTTCTTGTCTCGAGGCCCTTGCGCTCTAGACCAAGGTTAGAGGACTCTGTTATGCTCCCTCTTCTTTGTGTTAAATTCCCTCTCCTTTGAGATCCCTTCCTGTTCTCAAATGCAGTTTCACTTGATTTTCTTACACGTTCTCGTTGAACTCAAAGATATGCATTCGAAATTAAAAAACCAAACAACAAAACCCCCCACAAAATTATTGAAATACCATTTTACTTTTGTATTGAGTGGTTAGCACATATTTGGAATGGCTGAAGAATATTATCCTGGTATCAAGGTTATAGCATAGTCGGTTATTGGTAATTCTAATTCTAGTATGTTTCTTGTTAACAATATGGATTTATTCATGATCTTCTCTAGAATGCAGACAGAAAATCAATACTGTTTGTCTGGTAGGACATGTAGGAGCATGTGAGGGACGTTAATAAATACAACTAAATGGTGCAGTAGCACCTACCAGGCCAATTGATATTTACCTCCTTTCTCGATCGTGTTCTGACCCACCTGGTTCTTGCTCAGTTGAGTACATCGTTTCAGAAGAAACCACCTTTACACCACCAACTTGTCTTAGAGGGGTTTATTATGTTATGTAAGGGATGGGATTTTTCACTTTGAAGGATTTTATCTCGCTTGCTTATTACACAGTAACGTAAACGTTCAGTAGGCACTTTGATCTTCCTCAGTTTGAATGGGAAACTGAGCTGATCTTCGTGTCTTCTGGGGGAGGTCAGCTGCTTGTTCTAACCCCCAAGGGCACCCTGCGACAGAACTGGCTCTACGTTAACGTTTATGCTCACAACCGTAAGTTATGGCAACAACAAATAAAGACATTTTAGAGATTGTAATTATTATCTTACAAAGACTGCCACATGAAACGTTAAGGAATGTGATAAATCTCATGGGACGACCGCAAGCCCTATCGTCTTGGTTAAAGCAAAAATGTAATTTGGCTGGATAAAACCAGTCTGCTTGTGCTTCGTGATGGCTCCCCAACTTCTCCACAAGTGAGAGGCAGCCCTACCTTCTTGTGCCGTCTTGTGGAATCGCCTGGTGCAGCACAAGAATTAGTGACAAGAAAAAACACAACTTACAGGTAGAGGAAATTTGATTGTGGACTGGATCACTCGGATCAAACCCAAACCAGTACTCTGGTAGAGGATACTACTGTACTTGCTAGTGTAGAATTACAGCCAGCCATTAGCTGTTGAGTCTGGGTGTTCCTTTCATCCCAAGGAGGTATCTGGGCTGCTATTCTGTTGGCCTGTCTGCTCAACCATAGAGCATATTTTCGAATTGCTTGGGGCTGCCTTATCATGTTTATTTTTGCTGCGTTGGTGCACTTGAAAGTATTTATTTCCAATTTCCAGTTGTAATGCAATTTTAAAACGCATGTGCTCTATCCACCATCGCTGCTCCATATTTTACCGTGCCTGTGTCCTTCTCCCTTCCGTACCAAGCAAACTGCTTTTACTGTGAGAAGCCAGGCAGAAACTTCGAAACAACTTAAGAATTCACTAAGACATAGTGCAGAAGGCAGCATTTCCTGTTCTATTTAGTTTTTCTTGTACTTCTTTTGGTCTACTGTGCACTAAAATATGGTCTAGATAATAAATATTTCACCTCTAGCTTCAAGGCATCATAAAAAATATAAATCTAAGAGTAAACCAGGCCCATGGCAATCTCATTGGTCTTGAGAAGTCTGAGTATTTCTTTCTCTTCTTCAAAACCAGACATTTACTCTCTAGATAGTAATCTGAGAGTTCCTGAAGTCAATAAAAGAAGTAATTCCAAGGTGGTGACATCAAAGACAGAAAAATGGCGGTATT
Organism: Neomorphus geoffroyi; assembly: GCA_033558235.1. NCBI lineage: Eukaryota > Metazoa > Chordata > Aves > Cuculiformes > Neomorphidae > Neomorphus > Neomorphus geoffroyi. Next base: position 3,567,784 of record JAUMJM010000037.1, read on the forward strand.
ATTTCTCACAGTTGCCTCATTGCCTGTGGTCCCAGCAGAAACAGAGCTCTCCTAGCTTCAAACAAGATGTGAACGGAAAATATAATGGGTATTCCGGACCCTCGCAGGGAGGCTAAGAGGTCGGGATTCGGTTTTGTGCTCTGATAAAACTCATCCTATGTAAATTACTAACTGTGCCTTAGTTGCTCACTCAAATGTATTATAAATAAACAAATAGAATGCAAGGTTGGAAGAGACCTCGGGGATCATCTGGTCCAACCTTTTAGGTAATATATAGTTTAAATGAGACAGCCCTGTCAAACTGAGCCTTAAACGCGTCCAATGGAAACGCGTCCAACGGAAACGCGTCCAGAGGCCCTCATGGCCAGCGGTGGCAGTCGGTTCCTCGCTCCCCAGGACACAAAGGGTCTTGAATAACTATGAGCAACCCTTTTGAAAGGATTGCAGAGCCAGTGGGCCCTAAACAGCCTCTGAAGAACTTGAACAAACTGGAAGATGCAAGATAGGCACACCTACTGTTTTTTATTGGTGTCCTCTTGGCAGCAGTGATCGTGGCTGTGATGAGTTCCTAGTGAAAAGGGAAGATGTTGAGAATATTCTGAATTGGAAAGTGGTGCGAGATAAGAATTTTGAAGCGCCGTGTAAGCCTGCAAGATTTATTCTGCAAGACTTCACTGGGGTACCTGCTGCGATCGCCTTTGCTGTGATGCTGTGCAGAACCAAAACCGTGGATGCTGTAAAGATAAAGTCATTGAAACGGTGGGGGATGCTCAGAAACACATGGAGAGGGGCAGATACGTGGGTAAAATAATCAGGCAGTCGTGTCTATGTGTGTGTTAAGGATGGCAGAGAGAAATTAAAGATGAAAATGAAATATATTAGGAATGCAACAGGCAAATGGGAAACTATATCCTCATTCTGGTGTGGCAGGAAAAGAACGGAATGGAAGGCCACCTTTAGGATAAACTTTCCTTTGAGCTGCTTGTTGCTGAGAAATTAAAGGAAAGATTGAGTTGTTTTCCCTACAGACAGTTACCCGCGTAAAAATATGAGTCCATACTAATCTATTATTTTGCTTTATTCCTGTGCTGCTCTCTCTTTGTGTTTCCCCCCCTCACCTTGTGTGGAAGGACAGGGAAAGACAACTGGTCCTTCTCTGCGATGACGGTCTGGCTAAAGACAGACATTTACCCAGGAGACTCCGTGTTGATGTAAACGAAGCTTTGAATGGAAACGATTTCGTCCTTCCACGGTTACAAGATCAGGGCAGTAGTTAATTTTAACTGTATTTTTCCCCAAAATACCCGAGGCCTATTTTCTGTTCTAAACTAAGTCAAAGACGTGAAATAATGCTGATATAAGAGGGATTACCTCAGACCTACATAAATGCACACTTAAGTGGGTTTTAACCTTAATTTTGAAATACTTGTTTTTGCTGAATGGTGCTGGGTTTGAGTCAGTGGAATGCAAATATGCAGTAAATCAGAATTAGGGAAAAATCTGCTTCATTTTCTCTCTAAAACTTAAAACAACCTTGAGTCTTGAATATTCAATGGCATTTTTGATTGTCTGGAGAGCCCTGGTTTAATTATACATGGCAAGAACAACATCAAAATAGCTCGCATCATAAACTCAAAACTATTTCTACAGCAATATAAACCTGCAGAAATGGTCACTTATGCAAAACTCTTTCTCCCTCTGCCTGGTTTATGTCTCGAGAGATGTAGCCACATTCCCACAGTCTCCCTCAAGAAGGGAGAAACCATCTCTCTGGTAGGATATTTAGTGCATAATCTTTTGTTCTATAAATATTTGAAGCTTGGTGCTTAAAAATGGAATATGACTTTAAAAAAGCAACGTGTTGGCATAGATGCAGACTGACTTCACCGAAACAACAAATGGATTAGCTAATCCTGGCAAACCCTATTGTTTTCTGAGAATTTTTTCACGTTGTCAGGTTGGAACTTGTTTAATGAATCCTATGTAAATCATGGAGTTGTTTTGATTAAATTAACTATGATAAGTAACTTTCCTAATTTTTTTGAATTTTTATTTCAAATACAAATAATTCTTTTAAAATTACCCTTATCTCAACCAATTATGAAGTTGCATGACATACGGACCTGTTCCTGTTTTTATTAAAAGCTTAGTGAGCACAACTGCAGAGCTTTGCCTGCACCTGCAGGAACGCGGTGATCAGATGTGTTTTATCTCTGGCCTTTGATCCCAAGTTTCAAAATCAACTGAAAGGCACATCAGCCTTTCTGTGATCCCTTATTCCATTGAGTGTCCTGGATAATAACACTAAACCATCTCATTTAATTCACTAAGACAAAGTTTACAGCTACAAGTGCAATTCCATTTTAAATTTTCCATTGTGTGGCAGTTTAAAAATTACCTAAAAATGCAATAATGAACTCTATTTTGAAACTTTGTTGTTATTAAACTAATTTAGGCTTCTGTCCACTACTCTCAAACCACCCTGGGCTGTCTCAGTTGTCCATCCTGATAGTTACAGGCTCTTTCTGAAACAAATATCGGGCACTTTTCTCCAAACAACAAGCTATTTACTGCTGTGAACAGCCAAAGAGCAGAAATAAAGGGGAAAATAAAGGGTGTTTAGGGTGCTGTTGGAGCCTGGTTAAAGGTTGGACTAGGGGCCACTTCGTTTATATGAAGAAAATAAGCGCAGTGATATAAGGATGATAGTTCGCTATTTCTAACAATGGGACAAATGACTCAATTTCATGTACCCAGTACTCACCTGAGGTGAATTTATTTGGGTCAAATATGATTTTTTTCAACTTCTTTTAAGCTTGTGTTGCCTTTCAGCTTCTGTGTGACCAAAGTATTGTCTGTAACAGGAAGCTGAAGGCCTGGTGTGTTCCCAGAAGATCTGGTGGCAGATGCATGTTCACTTCCAGAACTCTTATTTGCGAAGGTCTAGAAAAGAAAAGAGTGGTGACTGAACATCATCAGCCCCCAGGAAAAAATGTGCCATATAAGAACAAATCTTCTAGGCAGCAGGAAAACACCCACACTGTTCGTAACGGGAAACCCCTTTCTCCTCCACTTCTTTCTGCTCTGATCTCCCCCCAAAGTTGTTTAATAGGTACCGAAATGAGGTTTTTTTCATATAATATACAATATTCTTCAATTTTGTGTTTGGGTTTGGTTTTTGGAGCATGGGACTCTTCGCTGCACAAACCAAGGCCCTCTGTTATAAAGCTTCGCTCTGCTTTGCAGATGATTTGCCAGAGTGACGGCACTGTCACAGGAATAAAACGGGAAGCTGTGATTCTGTAATGAAAGAAAGTACCAACACGACATAAACAGATCCACAAGTGAATGTTTCCAATTAGATCTGTTAACTTGCAAGCCTAATTTGGACTTGTGACCCTTTGCATGTCAATACCACCAGGGAAGGGACAATGGGAGCCATTCAAACCAACTCATGGTGGTTCAATTACGAAACATTTCATATGTTCCTGTTCCACAAAACAATTCTGCTCTCTGTGCTCTAGAGGACAGGCATGGCCTTTGTCATTAGGACGCGAGCATTTTTCATTAGATGTAGCCATTTGTCAATAACACTCAGAAATTAGTTCTGGTCTTTAAAATTTCCTTGTAAAGAGATAAAACATAGTAAGGCTTTATGTTCCGTGATGCTCAAATACGAATACAAATATTGATTGCTTAAGACTGAAAATAACTTTCAAATTAATGTATCTCAACAGTGCTTACACAGTTTAGGTTGGACTCAACCTCACAGGTCTTTTCCAACCTTATGATACTGTGATGCTGTGGGATACTTTCAGAATAGAACCAGCTCTTGGTGATAATAAAGCTTCAGTTTTGGAGCAGCTACACTGGAAGCGTCAAGTCTAGACTAACGTGCAAAGAAAAGGAGAATGGTTAATGTAGCAGTCTTTCAATTTTTGAATTTAAAAAGCTATGTTAACCCAAAGTAAAACAACAAAAAAAGAATAATTAAAATAATGTAACAAACTTTCAGGCATATGCAGCGGTTTTTTACCAATCAGAGACAAGCATGTTTGCATAATTTGGCTGAATCTCACTGGATACACAGAAAAAACTGAAAGAGGAGGCACGTCACGTGTCGAGACAAGGGTTTATTGGTAGAGTCATGTAAATCCTAACCGGATTATGTCTGATTACATTTACCTGCTTCATGAGCACTTACTTGGATTGTTCTAAAAAGCAGTACGTGAAAGTACAATCCTTTTTTTCACAGACTTGTATAAGGGTAGTAACCGCGCATTCTCCATTATATGTACGTTTCTCTTATTAATCAAACGCTACAAGGAACTCCCCTTTTCTCTTGCAGATTCAGAAAGTTCATGTATGGCATTGGTGGAAGTTTAGATCCATGTTCATTCCTTGAATCATGATGGGTTTAAAAAACAAATATATTTTTTATTACATATATTTTATTACATATATTTATATCTCATTACATATATTTAAGGGAGAAGAATGTAAACCCAACCAAAATGCAGCGATTATGCTGATGGTCTTAAGTTTCAATGGTTCCTCTCCCATCTTTCAGAGATCTTTAGTACAAGGAGTTGGAACAGAATATGCAAGAGCAGGATTCGGGTTTTGTTTGTGCGTACACAGAAAGCTCGAGCTGCAACGTGTACCAACCCATCCATTACTCACAAGCTGGCAAATTCTGCATAAATGCAATCTTCCTTTGACACGGTCGAAAGAAAAGATTCCTGAACCTTATTTGGAAAGAAAGGAAAACTTCTGTGGAAGAAGATAAATGCCTAACAATTTAGCTAAAAGGCCGGTGTATTAGCTGAGATTGATAACTAGAGAGAACCTTCCTCCTCTTGGGCCACGGTCGAAGTAGTGATAAATAGGAAAGCATCTCGGAATGAAAATCAACGTTATTCTTCCTGAAGTAGTGTCTCCTAAAATCTCTCTGATCTGATTCTGCCAAGTACTTTCCTGATTATAATTGTTTTCTGTAGTAACTTTGATATTTTAATGAAAATTATTTCATTAGGCCACATCACAATTGTACATTCAACATGTTGTGTTATTTTTTAGCGGTATAGCAACATTTCAATCAGAAGTGGGAAATATTTTGTCATCTAGATTAGTGAACTGTTCCTGATACATTTAAAAAAAATGTTATGATACATCTTGGAAACCTCATATTACAAGCTTAAAGTAAAAAAATACTGCAGTGAAAAGGATAAGCATGCCGTTATTTTTACAAAATTAGAACCCAGGAGACAAATTTTTTTAATGTCAGGATTTCCATCTCTGTCACTGATAGTTGGTAGATAAGGCCGGTTTTCTTAAAAATATTGAGATAAATTTCTATTTTTCACTTTATTCTTGGAATAGGATTCTATGTTTTTCTAAGAAATAAAGGGCATTATTTTATTCCCCAGTCCCTGTTTGCGGGCAGTGGAGGAGACAACCATCTAGTCTTATATCCCACAGATCATCAACAGAGCTCAAAGCGCTGAGGCAGAAAGTGGAAGGGATTGTTGAAAGGCATCGCTCTGTAGCAGCAGTAGAACCTAACTACAAAATAACCTTTCTGAATTAAATGGTATTTCCGCTATTGACCTCGCAAAGCCATTGCTTTCCAACTTTGCTTTTTGGTTACTTGTGTGGTGTGGTGTGGGTTTGGTTGGAGAGTATTTTGTTTGTGTTTATGCGCAGTGTTTGTTGTCTAAATATAATAATTGAGATAGTCGTATCTTATTTAAATATTGTGAAGGACGGAGCGTTTACTGCAATGTAATGACTTGTTCAGTCATTAACTGCCTATTGTAAAAACTTCTCTCATTTTCTTCACATTTCATTTTGGTAACTTAGGTTTTCAACCACAGATCTTGCTTTCCGACAAAGAAAGAACAAAGAGCTTCTCTTCATGTAGGTTCTCCACAGAAAAGGAAATGCTAACCGTAGGGTTAAGCCTGGGTTTTACCCTGTTGGTACTGAAGTAGGTCGTTACCATACCCAACCTTAGCTTTGCTCTCCTGTTTTCTCATCTCGGAGAAGCCTAGATGTTCGCTGTTGCTCGCTACAGCAGGCCTGGAGGGTTCCTTGGAGGGGTTCAATGCTATTTCAAAGCTTTGGGCAAGACAGTTGTAAGTCTGATGCTCAGTGAAGTGCAGTGTAATTTATTGCAGCGCCTGGTACAAATGTAAGGATGAAAAAATCCTAAAAGCTACACGAGCTCAGTTGTTAACTTGGGTTTTAAGCTTGATTGGCTAAAGACAAATAATTATGTTCTCTATACTCAGATTAGAAAATAAGAACCACGTTAACTCTGCTTTAAAATTATTTAGATTCTTTTCTCGGGGGCATTGTAAGTTCCTTTCTTTTTACCCAGATATTTTTAATGATTGTTTAAGCAAGGCCTGTAAATTGTGCATAATCTTCTAATCTCACAGTCCATTTTAACATACTTAGTTCCACTGTTTTAATTCCATTTGGCTTTCAATTTTGGATAAAAATTACAAACACCGTGTTTCAGAATGTAGAAGTGAGACACTGAGATTAATCTTTATGTTACGGCGAGATTTATTTCAGTTTCAGTTCCCTCTTGGCAACAAATGGAGCAGAACAAAAACTAGAGGGAGCTGTTGATCACAAATAATTCCCAAATGATCTCCATTATCGTTTGTTCTGGAATAAATTAAAGAACTACTCTTCACAGGAGGGGAAAAAAAAAAAAAAGTACTGTCCAAAATATGTAGCAGTGTCATGGAGGGGAGAACAGATAATTCAGGCAGAAATATGGACTCCCTGGTGTAATGGAAGCACATATGTTACCTATATCCGGGAGAAAGAGGGAAGCAAAGTGAGGACAAGTGAAATACTGAGTTCATCTGTCCTGTGGCTTAAAAGTATCCATTGATACATTTTCATTCACATTTTCATTCTGTTAGCAATGCATAAAAATTCTTATTTCACTTCTGAAAGAGCAGAACAAACATCTAAACACTGCACACTGGAAATTAAAAATACTGAAACTTTGTTTGATAAAGGAATGATAAACCATTAAATAGCTCCGTTCCTTGTGACGGTACTGAATCAGCTCAATAGCTAGAAGAAATCTTATTTAATAAACAGAAATATTTATTCTGGAAATGAGCGTTAAACAATGCAAACACCCTGAATCCTCACCAAATATTTATTTTTATCTGACTTGAAACTATCTGGAGGGTAACCTTTTGTCCACGAAGAACCGCGTGACGTAAAGGAATTATCCTGTGGCGTAATACCTGAAATATGTACAAGCCAAATACATTTGTTGGCACAGAAGCGCTCTGGCATGTTGAAGTAAAACATCCCCATATTTCAGGGGTTACCTGGTAAGACTCTTGTGAAACTCACCAGTCATCGGATCATTCTGGACGGCTGTCTTTCATTCTACTCTAATCATAAAACAACTGTGAATTTCCTCAGTTCACCACCCTTTCCTGTGAAATATTGAGCAAACATAACGTTGGATGTTGATGCAGTCTTTCAGGAAAAGCAAAAAAAAGGGGTTGGACTAGCAGGTACCCAGCCAAGGGGAGCTGGCTTGCGTATTTCTCTAGAACCAAGTTCAGTTGCACTACAATGCTTCCTCAGAGACCTCAGTCCATGCAACTCCATCAAAAACAGCACACGCAAATATTTCTTTACTTCTCAGTTGAGAATCTGCCTTCATGAATGCAAAATAGGCTTTGCCGAGATTAGTGGTCTCGTTATGGATTTTATATTTTATTAAAAACTGTGTAATTATCATCTTTGAATATTCATGCAGTAAGTATGAAGAATCTGTTGATTTTCAGCATGTGCACACAACAAACATGCTGTGTATCCCTTCCTTGTCTGCAACGTGCACAGGCCTGAAAAAGTATTTCCAGTCAAGCTATTTGAATAAACGATTGGTATTTAGCAAAGAATATCAAGTGCAACTTCCAGAATTCATTCAGAGGACAGAAGGTGCATCTGCAGTAGCATTTGGTTCAGGTTTGGGCCTTGTGTTGTTGCGACAGCTCCACAGTCTTCACTTGCTGTGGAGTCTCCGTAGTCTCCACTTGCTGTGGAGCAATCTGGGAGAGCAGATACTAGAATTCCTTTCAGATGGAACTTAACTGGAAGGCTCCAGCTGGTCATTTGCATTCATTCACGTGAGCAGCAGAGCAACAGGTAGAAGTGAAAACTCTTAAAAAGCATTTAATGTGGATGTTGTGTCCTTGACTCCAACTCTTACTCTGCAACTCTTCTTCTACCGGGCTACATTCCTGCCTGGTAACGATGTAATCCAGAGCTATGCAGGGACAGGTTTAAGATGGTGCGATGGACTTCCATGAGACTACGGCCAGTCACAAACCCTTTTCTGACCTCCTTATCAACACTTGGATGCTCGGTTTTGACTTGCTCTTCTCTACTACCAACCTGTATCACAGTAGGTTTAGGACAGGGTTAAAAAAAGAGAGGGAATCAAAACACTGTAGTATGTAATTCTGTCATTGGAACTAGGGTGGAAAAAACCCAGGAGACAGAAATCATAATCGTGTGTTATTTTGTTCACCTAATACACTGATGATGGCAGTATAACAACCAAAATAGAAGTGAGGTTGGTAGTTGAGCAGCGTATTCAAATTGCTGTCACAAATGCGCATCAAAACCTGAACACAAGGATCACAAAAGCAATGTCACTTAAAAGAGAAAGGGTATGGGAGAGGCACGCACAGCCAGCCAAAACCTTCACCCCTTGCATGTTTTAATGTTTGCCGAGTTCAGGTAAGATGGCTTTGCTTTGTAGAATAGGAAAGCCTGAATCCAGCCAAGTCGAAGTAATATCATCTGCATTTGCCAATATTTGCACATTAGGGAATGACTCTGACCTAAATGTGATGACCTGATTTGAGAACAGACTCGACCACATAAGAGAGTGTTTACTCTATAGACTTAATTTCACATTGTAGAAGACAGAGTTTTTCCACATCTGAAACAAGGTGACTCATGCCCTTTAGCCCTCTCTGGGAACGATGTCCACGTTCTCTCCCATCGCGCAGGAAAGCATGGAAACAACATCCCAATCTCACCTTTTTACTGAGTAGTTTAGTACGTAAACTGCTTTCTTAGGATGTAGAACTGGGTTTGCTTTCCCTTCATATGAAGCTCTAGCTACAACACTGTCATCTCTAGAGGGGGCTTCTTCAGTTTTCCTATGTGCAGCCTTCACTCTGCATGGAGTGTAAACAAAACTTGGTAAGGAGGAAGTTAATGCAGTTGAAATCTCATAGAATCATCTGGTTGGAAAAGACCTTTGAGATCATTGAGTCCAACCGTACCTGTCCACTACTAAACCATCCCTGAGCACCTCATCTACCCATCTTCTAAACCCCTCCAGGGATGGGGACTCAGCCACCTCCCTGTGCAGCCTCTGCCAGGGCCAAGAACCCTTTCAGTGAAGAAATTCTTCCTGATGTCCACTCTAAACCTCCCCTGGTGCAACTTGCAGCCATTTCCTCTCGTCCCATCGCTGTCACTTGGGAGCAGAGCCCATCCCCCACCCCGTCACAGCCTCCTTTCAGGCAGTTGCAGACAGTGATGAGGTCTCTCCTCAGCCTCCTCTTCTCCAGACTAAACATCCCTAATTCCCTCAGCCTCTCCTTGTAGGACTTGTCCAGCCCTTTCGTCTCGCTGTTGAGGATTAGCAAAGTAGTGCACAGATCTAAGTTTTGGCACACTGGAACCAAGGTTTCCTCCCCTTTTTTTCTGCCTCAGTGAAATTTCCACCCTGAACCTCGGTTACCCAGACTTGTAGGAAGGGGAATGTGTAGTGTTTGCAGCTCTTGGGAGTGTTTATGCACAAGTGAGACATCCGACTGTCTCGAGTGCTCAAGACACATCAGGGCATGGTCAGGATTGTTCAGCTCTCCTGAGAACTCTCCTGGGAGATTTAGCCCTTCTTAGCTTTTATTCTTTAGATTTCTAGCTGCTAAACCGACAAAAAAAATGGTGATTTCCCAAAGAACTCCTCGCGTTAATCCAGTTTGACCGTTTTTTAATGTCTAAAGCATATCGCACAACTTTCAAGGGTACTTTGGATGAAGACCAGAGTTTAATGGAACTCCCAAATACTGTTTTGGAAAACAGATTAACCTTTTCGATGAGCCACATCTGTTTGGAGAAATCTCATACTCTGATGAGAGATGCAGCACGAAGTTTTCATGTATAATGCATTTTCACTCCGAGAATCTCCTTACGGCAACAACGGCAAATGGAAAACAGACTGCGATCAGCAATAAGCGCAGATAGCCCGATCTCAGCAGATTAAAAGATACTGGGGAAGTAGCACGATGCTGATTGCAGCAGCAGACTCTGCCTTCTTACGATGTTCTTGGGAACGTGGGTATCTGATGAGATACGATGATCAGATGTTGATGTGTTGTAGCGGATCATCCTGGAAGTGGAAGAAACAACTGGAAGTTCTGACTGGGGGAAAGCAATTTACTTTGCAACTCGTTAATCCTTCAAAATGAATTTAACTTCTACCCGTTAGGCTCATACGTGTAATTTCTAGCATTGATATAAGATTTCCCTGTATTTTTCTGTAAGAGAAGACCAGAGAATTTCCCTGGTTTATTTTGAATCTCTAAGAAATCTATTTTTTCTGTAATTTCTAGCCTGAGAAACATAGTAAGCGGGTGGCTGGGAAGGCTTGCACGAAACCCATATCAAGAGAAAACTTTTAACTTTGTGGTAGCCCCTTCCATCCTGACTTCAGTAAAACTGAACAAAAAGCTTGCTTTTTCCTTAAAGAATGGCAAGTATTACTGTAGCTCAATATGCTGTAATTTGTCTTTGCCACCTGTAAAACTCAACAAACTTTTCTGGTGTGCACTATTCCGGGGAAAAACTTTGGGTTGTTTTTCTTAGATCTAATTTTATAAAGGAACAATGTGGTTCCTTTATGGTTCTTATGTGGTTGCAGTGGGTGGAGTTTTTTATGTCAGTTCACACTTGTCCCAGCTCGTGCATTATGGATGAAAAATTGTATAGGGTAGAATCCTCAAAATAATTGCATTTCTGTTGTGACAGCTGGTGGCTATGGATGACTGAAACGTTATTAATACCTCACAAATAGTGGAATATTTGAGTTCTAGCATTTTAATGCTAAGAACAGGTTCAACTGAAAACATAACGAAGCTTCTTTTGATGATGAGTGAGACCCCATCAGATATTGCGAACTGCGGTTCTGGACCACAGGACCGTGAACAAACATAGAGGGGATAACAGAGAGATAATACAGGCAGCTCTGCACCGCTATTGCCTTATTGTGATCCCTTGGAGTTACTGATGCTAATCCAGCCGTTACATAAGCACTTTTCTAATGTGTAACATATGATGGCTTCTTGCTTTATTCAACAATAAGGGGTTTAGGTTGAGCTTTGCATCTTCCTCATTCTGCTGCGGGAGCACGGCACAGCTTTGTCGTGAACACAAGTCTGCCCCGTGCTTGAGAGCCTCAGAGATACAGCGGGGGTAGGCACGGCTGAAAATTTTAATAGTTAATTAATTTTCCTTAAATTAGTTCTCATGGCTTTTCAAATCATTTTTCTTTTGGATTTTTAAGGTAGGGGCTCTAAAATGGAGTCTTTTGCATCACCTGTTCTGTACGACCCCGTTCACTCACCTGACTGCTACGTTTGACGGCTGTGATGCGCCAGATCTGCCTCCAGCAAAGACAGAACTTTGGGTTTCCCTACTCTGTTTTTCTCTTGAGTGGTGTGTTTGGTTTTTTAGCCTATTTTCCATTTGGCTTCTGTCATTTCAAACATGCCTAAGGAACAAAACTTATTATTTGGCTGGAATAAGAACGATTTTTGTGTTGTGCACCTGGGTGAAGTGATCTCATGTCTGAGTGTTCGTAATCCATATTCTTTCCGAGGTACATCACATGATAAAAAAGTTAATCCTCTGAATGACTAAGCTCACCACTAATGAGAATAAATATCTGACCTGGTAATGCAATAATCTTAGTAAATATAAAACAAACACTGCAGAGTTTCATTGGAGCTTAGTGTTGTATTTAAGGATGCCCACTGCTAAAGCCCAGAGATAAAATCTATAAAAGGAAGGAGCTAGTGCTTTCCATGGAGTTTTCTGTTCTCTTTACCTTCCTTGCGAGGAAAACTCATCCCGGATGATAAACATTTGATAGTATTTGGTTTCCAATTATTTCACTGCAGGATTGCTGCCATTGATGCAAGCAGTCTTGCTGTGCAACTGCGCAGAGGTCTTGATCAGCCTGACTGCACAACTATTTGGTTTGGGGGCTGCTTTTCCTGTTTTGATGCTGTCCTCATTAGTTTGATCGAGTGGAATGGAGTAGATTCACCTGCTGGAGCGTTGTCTCAACAATGATGGAGTCTCGGGCTGCCGTCAGTGCCACATAGCAGCCTCTGTCCTCCACAAATGCTCGGCATGGGGGAACACAGAGGGAAAAGGGAGCAGTGACACCGTGCGTAGCGGCAAGGCATAAAGCTTGCTGCCAGCGTGGTCCATAAAGCTGAATTATTTTGTGCCTGAACCTGAAGGCTCCGTCCTGTCGACTGCAGTAGGTGTAGACACCTTTTGCTTCTGGCCTGTTAAACTTCCCCAAAGAGCTGCTTGACCAGCCCAGCCCATAGATGAGTGGAAATTTAGTGCAAGGCAAAATCACTGTTTGGCACTGAGAATTTGCACGGTATACAAACATTACTTTCTGTATTACTGCGGCTCCAAAAACGAAGTCAAGCTTTAGTGTTCAATTAGCAGAAAAAATGTTATAGAGGTTAATAAAACACTGTTTCTGCTAAAAACCATGAAGCTAAAATGCTGCTTTATTTAGAAATCTAGCAAATTATTGTAGTTTGGGTCTTCTGAACATTTATTTTTATGATGCATAGTTTGTCTAGTCTGCGGATCTTGGCTGGGACTTGTAGCGCTACCCCCAAAAGATGTGAATAAAGAAACTCTGCGTTTCCTCACGGAGTCTTTATTTGAATGTATGCCACAAAGTTTGCCCTTGTAGCACTTAGTCTAGCTTGATCGGAATGGAGTCTTTTCTGATTAATGGAAACAATTTAAATTTGATCCAAAGTCTTCAAGAAATGTTAATCCCAGCAATCTTTATTTACTTAAAAAAACTCTTCCTGCCAGAAATCGTGCAGTCAGACCCAGGCTGCAAATCCCTTACGGATCAGCAGTCGTTCGCGGAGAGTGAACAACTACAGTGAAGTTGGTGGTGAAGAGTTCTGGACACCTTCTCAAAAATACAAGCAATAGATTCACAGTCTTGCCCATAAATATTACAGTTTGCACCCCTGAGTGACTACACTTGCCTGTCAAAGGAACAATCTGAATTTACATACGGGAGACAGGCTCTTCCTAACCAAAGCCTCTATGATGCTCAGTTTTCCCTCCTCCCTTTTGGGCTTTTAAATTATTGACAGTCAGCAGCTGCAGACAGATACACTTCTTTCAGTACAGCAATATCATCTTTTAGTGCTCTTTCTGGATGTTTCCTTTCCTGCTGGAGTTTTTCCGGTTTCGTTTAGTATAAAAACCTGTTGAACTGTAGCAAATCAATGGATGGACTGTAGAAACGCTTTGCAGAGTTCTAAATTCACTTCCAGTGACTCCGTATCAAACGGGCCCGCTCTGCAAATCAACAGATGACTTAACTGCCATCTCCACAAACCTCATCTTGGCTCGAATATTCATAATGCGATCTCTCTGCCTCTTACATAATTACCAGTAATAAGGACCAGCATTCAGAATTTAGCTGAAAATTATTTTGATGATGCACGAAGCAGAAGAGGCTCCAGATGCTCCCTTGAATAGCTATCGCTGCTTAGTAAGCAATCAGGACCAGTCACAGGCTTTTACCGTATTTAAACAACAAGTGGGCTACTGGGGGCTAATCCTTATAAGGGCTTGTAATTGTTACTGAATTGTAAATAATATTTTAAGGCTAGGAGCAGGAATTCGACTTGTGATAGTGCAGTAAGCAGATAGGATTTTAAGGATCCATTTGAAATACATATATTCAAGAAATGAAATACTGTTAAGCCTTGCATAAAATAATTGCGGTCGTGTACAAAGCAAAGACGCTGATGGAAAGGTTGCTACGTGACTTTTCTGTTGCTTTTTACAAACGCTACAATATAAGATGATGAAATAAAAGTGACATAATTTAGGAACAGTCATCTTAAAATAACTACTCTCAGACTTAATATAACCAAGTGGAAATAGCTTTTGACATATGCTGCAGTTGGTTTTCTCTCTTGCTTTGTGGTCTGAGACTCTGAATCCATCTTTTACTGCATTTTCCTCACAAGCTGAGCATTGCTGATTGACTTCTCCTTTTCCTGTGCTTCGTATCTCACAACAGGTGATCAAAGCCTGTACGCAAAGGCTGTATATTTGTTTTCTTGGAATTGATTCTACCCAAAGGGAAGGCTGTCTTGTCATTAATGGCAAATTGAAGCTTTGACTTACTAATTCTAGACCTTGTAGTTGCAAAATTGCCCACTACCTTAAACAGGCTTCGTCTGTTCATTAATAGGACATTAGTGTTACCGAGGTTTATTAGTGTTATTATTAGTTTCATAGGCGAGAAACTCAGACTCTGATCACAGGGAACTTCAGTAAGGTGGGATATTTTCAGAATCCAAAAATTACGTACAATGAACAGAATTGGTGTCCTTTCCTGAGCAATCTCTGGAACCCGATGATTCATCAAGTCTTCACTAAAATACTGAATTCAGACATTCTAGGACTGGTACGCTGGCAGATGTCCCCAGCCTCACCCCAGTAACGCGGGGAGCAAGCTGGGAGTGCAGAACTATGAAGACCACTTGAAGATGGACTCAGCTTCCTTTTGGTAAGTTGGCTTGGATGACAATGTTACAGCTTTATGGGATAATCCCCTCTTTCACCGTCATTCCTTTTCATTCTCCTTAGAACGATAAACAAGCCCTGGTATTTGTCATTCCAGACTGGATAGAAAGATCGTTTTAATGAAATACCTCGTTATACCAACACAATGATTTCTGCAGTTTGGTTTAATTCTAATGATAACAGGAGTACGTGTGCTGTGGTAACCATTACTGAAGGATAATCTTGTCTCAACACGCCTGAGAATGACATCAGAGAGTAAGAACAATAACTGGATGACTCGATATACGCAGAACAAACCCACGTTCCTGCCTAAAGGGGAAGGTATGGAAGAGGAGAGAGAAGGCACCTACCAGATATTTTCCCTATGGTTGTGTGAACCGTAGAGAAATAGTTTGTCAGCTTTCTGGGTTTATATCGTGATTTCATCCGTAGAAACCAATGATTGGTTAATGTGATTTACTTGAAGTTGCTAACGCCACAGCATTATCTTTCTAATCGAAAAACCCGGTCCCCTTAGTGCAGCTCTGCCTTGCCCTCTGTTTGGAGCTGCCTGCTATAAAGAGAATCCATCTCCATGGGCTTAGAAGCTCTCTGCACACCTGAAGATTTATTTGCTACCCACTGTACCATCTTACCTTCCAAACATACCCAGAAAGTTAATGACTAAATTGGAAACAAAGGAGAGGAGCAGCATGACCTGAGGAGCAGCATGCAAATTTCTAGAGAGAATATTCTGACTGCCCTGTAAAAATAGATGTGTTCCACACACCAGTGGAGATCATGTGAGCTATATTCACAGAGTGACTGGGGAGATAAATCAGAAGTGCTAAGAGCAAAACTCACAGACTGTGGAACACAATGAAGTCTTTAAGAAAGTACCAAGGCAATGTTTTTTCTGAAAGAATCAAAGATGTCTAAGGAGATGTCAAAATCAAAGCTTCTTAGATACAAAATACCGGGTTTTGATGTACATTCTCAGAATATATATCACAAATGATCAAGGGAATGAATAAAGTTGATAAATCGTTAGCCAGCAGCCCTCTCGAACTCCTCCTCTTGCTGCCTAAACAGTTTGGCATCTGTAATGGAGAAGAGAGACATGAACCTTACTATAGCCTGTGCAAACAAAAGAGATGAATAGCCAACTTGAACGGTCTGATATCCAAAAGTGCTATATAGACCTGCCAATAACTCAAAAGATTATCAGAGATTGTTATAGACAATAAAACTATCTATTTTCAAGGAGAGGGTAAAATACAATTTAAAGAAATGTTGTCACGGGATCATTAGTTGCATAGCTGCATCCCTGCTGTAGAAGACCTGATGCACCCCTATTAACATTGCCTCCCTCGTAGCACACAGTGATCGCGTGCAATCTGTAAAAATACCTCCAACACCACAACCGATGCAAGTTTTGCTTTCAAAATTTCTCATAAAAACCTCATAATGCACTTTCAAACTTCTGCTGTTCTCAAGCAATACACGTCGGCCAACACAACACCGAAAATACGTCAGCTAAGCAGCAGCAGATGAACAAAATGCCTCTCTCTATGGCACACATTGATTGTTTGGCAACCTCAGGAAGTGAAAACAAGGATTAAGACAGATGTGAAGGATGATCTTATGCTTTGCTTTTTATAACATGCTGCGAAGATAGCATGGACAAAATTCCACTGATGCCGATCATGTCCTACATCTTTAATCGCTGAGAATAAAGATTTGGGGTTTTTTTCTGCAGGACTAAAATGAAAAATTAATGATGACTTTTTAAAATTAGAAAGAGACAGGAAGGACCTGTTTCCACAACATGAAAATCATGCTGGCTGATTGTAAATTTATGCTGAAAACACATAACGCTGCTGCTGCCATTCATCGATTCCCATGTCTGAATGGAAATGCGGTCGGAGTTGTACACAGGACGGCTCCCGGTGTCTGATGGTATCGACCCTTGTGAAACAGGTTCTCTGAAGGAGGCTTCATCCACAAGGAACAAGGGAAGGGAAGAGGTGAAGGAAGAAAAGGAAGGGGAAAAGAAGCCATTGGAGGCTGGATGGTTATTGGAGAAGAAGAGAGGGCAAGAG
This sequence comes from Neomorphus geoffroyi, assembly GCA_033558235.1. Classification (NCBI taxonomy): domain Eukaryota; kingdom Metazoa; phylum Chordata; class Aves; order Cuculiformes; family Neomorphidae; genus Neomorphus; species Neomorphus geoffroyi. The sequence continues at coordinate 3,584,808 of JAUMJM010000037.1, forward strand.
ATTCTGAAGCCAGAAGCTATGATTCTCTCCTCAAGACACCCTGTTTATGTAGGCATTTTCAGTGACTCTAATATTTTAAGAACTGTGTCACGCCAACGCTTGAGAATATTTTACATATCAGATAGCCTAAGTCAACCTGCTAAAGTTCTTCCCCCAGGGCCATATTCAGTCTTGTTGCATCACTGAAAGGCTGGTGAAGTTACTCTGCATGCTGGTATCAGTGAAATAGGAATACAGCTTGGAAAATGTCAGTGGTTTCCATTTGTTTCCTCTCTTTGAAGCTCATGTTGAAGACAATCTGGAACTGAAGAACCGTCCACGTTCAGGCCACATCCTGCAAACACAATAAATCATTTCCCAGTTCTAGTCCTGTTCACAAATTAAACCCAAGTGTTTTGTGGATTTAAGGTCTGTATTCAGGATTTAATAATCCATCATCACAAAAATCTATACAAACCTCTATTTTAATATCACAATTATGGAGACAATACCGTGCTCATATGCGTATGAATTTATTTCAGTCAGTACGACAGAGACGAGAGCCAGGTCTGTCACTTGCCTAGGGACCTAAATGACACTTTGTCTGTATATTTTTTCCATATTTATTCACTGTATTATCTCCTACAAGTACGAAGCCTTCAATCCTGTACACGTATCAATATTGCATCAACAAAACTACTGGCAGAACACCAGAAAACACAACAGACAAGAACGGAGATCACATGGGTCATCTTCTCGCCCTCAAATGATGCTGAACTACTCAAGAAAGAGTTCTGCACGTCAAACTGAATGAAAATGCTGTACTGAAAGAATCAAAATTATTTCTATAATACATTGCTGCCTCAAAATGAGGAAGGAGTGAAGCTTAAGACAGTCCTTAGATACCCAGAAATGAATATCAGAAAATTTCTCTTTTGCTCCTGCAATGACCTGGTGAGATAAACAAGAGGACCTTGTATTTGGTTTTCATCCTTTTTTTTTTTAAAGAAGGATGGAGAAATGCTAAAGAGAGTTCAAAGAAAGGCCACAAAAATGATCCAGGTCCTGGAAAACAAGCATTAATGATGCAAGGTTTAAGGAGCTTAACTTATTCAGCTGAATTGAAAAGAGGGTTAAGAGATGACTTGATCGCTGCGTACGTCTGCACACACCTTTAACGAGCACTCGATGGTGAATGGCTCTGCAACCACACTGACAAACAAGATTCACTGCCTGCAAAGTGGGCAGGTGAGTTTTAAACAACCACAATCACACAATTACCTAGCAATGAGGATGACAGCAGTGGAACAGCTTCTCCAGTGATGAACTCACCATCACCTGAACAATTCATGGTTGTTACCTACTTACGAGTTGTTATTTCACCCAGCTTCTGGGATAGACCCTGTGGTCTAAGGTTGTAAGGAGGGGGATTGAGGTGGCTGGTTTTCATAGTCCTTTCTGATCTTAGATCATGTGAATCTGTGAGTTTTCCTGTTCATCTCTTCAGTTCATGGATGTCATACAGACAAGAGTTGCCGGCGGGCAGCTGCAATCAATAGGCTTGTAACACTCACAGCTTTGTACCAGCACAACTCCCATCTCATGTTTCAGCACATCATCTGTTCCACCGTGGAACTGAGCCAGTCTGACCCTGGCCCTGACCCTTCCCTGTGTGGCCGGCTAAACTTATCCACGGTGTAAATTTTGGAGTGTCCTGTGCAGGGACAGGAGTTGGACTTGATGATCCTCATGGGACCCTTCCAACTCAGGTCATTCTGTGACTGTTTACCCTCTTCTTCACTCTCAGAGACTGCCTTTAAAAGGAAGGGGGTGGTCCGGGGTAGGCTGGTAGAGTCTAAGAAAGGGAGGCCAACTCATGTTTTTTTGACGGCTGGCTAATCTTCCCACTTCATATGATTAAGGTCAAACTGATTACCTGATTAATTTTCTTCAGGCAGATTATCGTAGGGAAGCTGTGTTTTGCCTCAGAAGCAGGGGCACAGCTTGTGGGAAGAGAGCATCAGAGTGGTCCCCCTGATGGATATCACTTGCGTTGCTGGCTCTGTTTCCTCCTGTGTGCCTGTAATGCCGTTTTTTGGGACTGAAGTGCTCAAACCTGATGTAATTCATAGCTATCCTCTACTCAGCTCTATGAGACACCACTCGGGGTATTGTGTCCAGTTCTGGAATTCCCAACATAAGAAGGCCATAGAACTATTGGAGCGCGTCCAGAGGAGTCCACAAAGATGATCCGAGGGCTGGAGCACCTCTGCTGTGAGGCCAGGCTGGGAGAGTTGGGGTTGTTCAGCCTGGAGAGGAGAAGGCTCTGGGGAGACCTCAGAGCAGCCTCCCAGTGCTGAAAGGGGCTCCAGGAAAGCTGGGGAGGGGCTCTGGATCAGGGAGGGCAGGGACAGGACAGGAGGGAACGGCTTTAAATGGGAAAGGGGGAGATTTAGATTGGACATTAGGAAGAAATTCTTCACGATGAGGGTGAGGAGGTGTTCCAGGCCAGGCTGGATGGGGCTTGGAGCCCCCTGATCCAGTGGGAAGTGTCCCTGCCGAGGGCAGGGAGTGGAACTGGGAGGGCTTTGAGGTCCCTTCCATGATTCTATGATTTAAAGCCTTTACTTTGCCCTTAGTTCACCTCCGCTGCTCTTAATATTGTCAGGTTTCCAGAGCTCAGCGGAATTCCATAATTTGGAATTTCCTTGTTTGTTGAGGTCAGCCCACGAGGCTTATTTTAATGATATTTTTACAATTCATGCAATGTCTTACTGCAATCTGGGAAAAAATAATTTTAAATTGTTTAAAAATATTAATTAGGCAGAGGAAATATTGCCCAGGAGTATCAGGTTTCAGAGTAACAGAAATGTCTTCCTGGTGTCCGTGTAGTGTGGGTATTTCCTTCACTTACTGCCGTCATTATTCTGGTTTTGGTGCCTGCACTGCCTGTGGATTCGTGGAGCACAGGCAACTAAAGCGCTCGTTGCCCTGGAGAAGACAAAGGCACAACCTTAGCCGAGTCTCAAAGAGGTCTGATAACGTAACCTAGATAAGAGGTGTAACCTTGTCTGGCATCCCTGCCCATGCCATGTGACACGCGCTAAGGTGCTTAAGTCCTCGGATACCGTTGTAAATCTGGTCCATAATCTACAGCGCACAAGAGGCAGGGATCTGGGAGCAACATCTGCTCAGAGCATGCACACCAACAACTTCGGAGCATGGGATGGTGCTGAACAAGGACCTCGTGCTCTGCTTCCACTGAAATCCAGCTGGTTTTAGCAGCAGTTTAGGCGGTCACAGCCTCAATTCCATTATGGATGCAGAAACGACCATTTAAGTGTTGGTTTGGCTTTTACAAATCGAATCTTTAGGGGCTTTTTTTTGCTTTGTTGACCTTGCCTTTCCCTTTCTGTCTGTGTTATTTCAGGAGTGAGTTTTCATCGCTGACTCTCTCATGTAGTAATTGTGCTGGGCAAATGACACAGGCGAAGAACTAATAGTGGGAAGCCAACTGGTGTTACCCGTATGATTTAAAGTCGCTTTTTCTTCGTATAAACAACATGCCTGAGGTTACTGTTTCAGCTTGCTCTATCCCGCCGATGAATCTCTGGATTTCCACGTCAGTCTGAGTTCTGCATTATATCTATTTTCTTTTCCTTTTTATATTCACTATAGTTTAGCATCATAAAGCGCATCTCTAGAGTGCAACACGTACAAGTCAGAGATACCATTATAAAATTGCTGTCCTGCAGTGCATGTCATCAGCAATGTGCCCCGAGAGGAAGCTTCGCCTTCCCTAAGATGCTTTTAGAATTCTTGTGTGGCAAATATCTCCAGCATGCCCCTGAGTGAGCAGTATCAAATGATTTTCAAAGCCCGGATTCCTTCTTTGTGTAGTTTTATTTTAGGAATAAACACTGCGAAATCCAGCTCAGGGCTATCTGACGGGAAGGTCTCAGCCTTATCGGCCCCTTTGGGTTGACATGTATTTAAAATGTCATATCAGGAAAATGGCAATGAGATTCGTGACCTTGTTTGTAAGGGTGTCCTGAGCTAACAGTCAGCAGTGCCCCACACTCTGTTGCAAATTTAGATTGTAAAGGATTATTGGAACAGTATAAAACCTTCCATAACAGCAGCAAATCTCACCTGGCTCGCTGAGGAGTCACATCTGAATTTATATTATTTCTGAAGTTGAATAGTCTGTTATCTTGTTCAAAATTACTGTTTGGCCACAACAGGAACTTGAATGAAGCTGAGAACAGTGGTATTTGGGAAAATCAGAATATTGTGGTGTTTGTGTTCATGCTTCCTGCCTAAGAGGGAATCTTTGAAGAGCTGATCTTCACACGAAGGTCCGGTTTCATTTTTTTTCACCATCTGGGAACGGGAATTGATATATTCTTAGAGGATCGCAACTTGTTTATCATATTCTGAAGCTGGATTCTATTTCATGAAAGCTCAAGTGCAAATATAAATGACAATAGATGAGTTCAGAAACACAGGAGATAAATATGAAACCGAACAGCAGAATCTCATCACAGGACATTTTAAAATCGGGTCTTGCTGGCTGAAAATAAAACTGCATCTTGGTACTTTATTCATGCTAGGCTTAAAATTCAGAGAAGAGGAAAGCAAAGAAGGAACAAGAGTAAGCTGATTTTGTCATACAAAGCACAGTGTTTGAAATTAGAAGACATATTTATTTAATGTATATCTCAAGCTAATTAACGTGAATCAATGTTTGATTCACTGAATTTTATGCCAAGAGTTTTCATTCATTTTAATGAGTAAAATACTGAAATGCTATGTTATTACAATGTGGGAGTGGTTCCATGGAGGACAAAAACATAAGTAGGTTGAAGAAGGGATTCGACACATGAATAGAGGATAGGTCCTACTGACTGATACAATGCTCTTCATCCAGCACGCAGCTCAGGAAACCTCATAACTGGGTTTTGCCGGGAGCAAGACCGGCAGATGAGTGAGAGAATCTTTCTGTGTGCTGTAGGAACTCTGATTCCTGTAGCTGTCGGTAGCTTTTGCTACTGAATGTAAACAGGACAGTTGGGGAGGTGCTTGTGCAAAAGCCCACCACAAAAGCTGAAGTTGTCATTAAGAACCTTTGTTTGTCAGCTCTGCATCCCTTAATGTGATAAAGATCACTTAACTAAGTTTGGTAATAAATCTACTACTGCAGTAGTGAAGCCATGAAGGCTTTCGGCTTTTGCTAATTAAAGCCAAAATGTTATACACTTCAATTTAGATGAGTGACATTTGGAAGGTCTGAGTGATGAAGCTGGAGGAGCTCCAGCACTACTGGACTCCTGGATATGGGCAAGTAATTGCCTCCAGCCCGAAACTATATTTTACCAGGCAAAACACATAATTTGGTGATGCTCATTATAAGCTATACTTTACTTTGAAAACCACAACAATCCTTTGTCCTCTGAGGAATGTAGAGCTGCATTTGTACCCTTTTGATGGGGTTTTCTGTTTTAGCCTTTGTTCTTGGCTTTGCTGTACAGGTTGATGTCTGCTTTGTAGGGATGGGTGCATCGCGGGTTGGCCCCAAGCACCAGCCAGCCCGTATTTGTGCAATCTCTGCAGCCAAGGAGGAATCCAGTTCAGCCCTTCAGTCTGTGCTCTGGCTGAAGAGAAAACAGCCGCAGTCAGTCCTCTGGAAACGGCTACTAAGGCTGGGGAACTGAAATGCAGAACCATGCTTGCTTTGCGTCTTACCCCCTCCCTTGCCTCGTAGGGGTCAGATGTGAAGCAGAATTTCGAAGGCTGTTTCCATCGTTTGCTGTGACGAGAATCATCCACGCAAATAAATGCTGCTGCACAAGCCAGGGTTTTATGGCTTGGTGGGTACAGCAGGGCCACGTTGTAAATGTTGATGGTGCAAACTCAAAATGAACTTCTTTTTTTCTCCCCCAAACCCTCCTGTTAAAAATTCCATATCCACAATGCATATTTGAGGGGCCTTGTTACCCTGTGCCGATCGCTGGCAGATGCTGTACAGCTAATGGTGTCATTTCTGTTACTACATCAGTTGTTAAGTGGGCCAGAAAACAGCCTTTAAGATTAAAGTTTAATCAATCTAAGTATTTTGAGAGCGAGCAAGTATAGAATTTATTCTTCTGGAGAATTACAATCTACTTTTTGAAATCCCTGGCAGAGATAGAATGTTCTGTCAGAAAATGACTCTAGTGAGAAATAGCAGCAAAGAATATTTTCTGTGGGATGGCATGAACAACCTCACACTTCAGAGCTTGTATATTAATTACTTGCTAATGGGCAGCTTTTGGCAGAATCTCTTTTTGCTATGGCCTCAAGAATTTTACACCAGTGAGTGAATGGAGAAAATATACTTTAAAAACAATAAAGAGGATATGCAATGGTTGTGTCACTTGTGACATTGGCTGAATCAGCCACTTTCTAGTTTTGGTCAATTATAAACTCTGCATTAATTTCATTAAGAGCAGAAAGATGTGTGAGATTCTTCCAACAATACGTTTTTCTGGATTTTTTTTCCCCTGCCTAACTTGAGTGTTTTCAGAAAGGTTCTAAGGAGAGGCACAAACGTGTTCAAACCCCTGTGGACATCAGGGAGTTCGTTCTCTGTGTCTTGTTTACAGGCATCTGAAAGTGATTCCCAAAATATTTTCAAGTTCACTGCACGTGTTGTGTCCAGTGTTTTCACAAGCAGAGAGGTTATTACAAACTTGAGTCTTTCAGGTATACTAGTGCTTATTATGTGTAAATGTGCACTAAATGCCCTTTTCTTTGGGAAAAAAACCCCAACAGTCTATTTGTCTTGTACTCGAGAAAGAAACAGTGCTGCTCTTGGGTTTGGTTCCTCTGCTTTCCCTTCTTTTAGCGGTCATTGGTTCAGATTTTCCCAAAGTAGAGTGTTCTTCTCAGAAAAGAAGAGAAAGATAGCTTGGTTTAACATCGTGGCTTAACCCAAGCAAAGGTAACATGGGGAGAAAAACCAAACCCAGACAGTGGGAAGACTGGAAAGTGCTGGAACAGCCTTCAGTCCACACTGAGCACAGTCTGTCCCTGCGAAAAGGGAGAGCTCAGCCCAGAGAGGCTCTTCTGTACCCAGTTGTTCTTTCCCTCTCTTTCTCCTTCCCTTACTGGCTTGGAATTGCTGTTACAAAGGTGCAATTTTTTCTAAAAAAGGTTCTTAAGACTGAACCTGTTCCTAGCCCCTTCCCCGCTCAAGATGCCACACATCATCGTGTGTGTCTTGTATCGATCGGTGAGCTCCTCTGGTGCCGTTAGACTCCGGTTGTACGGTACGTTTTACCCAGCGCACACAGCTCTGCTCATCTAAAGCTCCAGATAAATAATGAAAACGTACAGGGCGTGCTGGCACAAGTCAGTAGAGAGCTGCATTTCCTGAGGCTCTGCTTCAGAGCTCTGCTTTGTTTCCGGGCGCTCTGCTTTGGTTTTGAGTCTGTTGTGCAAGTATTTTACATAAAGCTTCATGTGAGCTTCAGTTGTGAGGCTCATCTGTCACGCGCGTTACATAAAGTACACACAGACCTGTGTTCACCGCATTATGCAGAATGCAAAAAAGCCTTAGACAGCTTCCTTTCCACTCCCATCTTTTCCTCAAATGCGGAAATCAAACAACTGAGAACCCTGCCTAGAGCATGGGAGGGAACAGCGTTGTCCTGAAAGCACGCGGGGCTGTGTGGAAGATGTGGCATCAACCCACGGAACGGCTGGCGTGGGCCAACAGGGAGGCTGTGGGAACGAGCACTCCAGCAGGACCTGCTTACAGTGGCTGCAGTTGTAACTTTAGGATATAAAGCAAATTTGGGTAAAAAGCGCATGTATTTAATAAGGAACCCATTTACCATGCAAATAGTGTCTCATGTCCCGGTCAGCAGCACCAGCCCTCCTGGAAGGTGGCCAAGCTGGGTTATTTTTGCATTGTAAAGTGCCTTCAGATAATTTTTCTGAAGGGCGCTATATAAATAAAACAACTGCCTGATTGATTTAAAGTGAATCTCTTGAATTTTGGCTCCCCCTTCTCCAAATTACATGTGTCTAAATTTCCCTGCTTCAGAAATTAAACCAGATATATCATGGGTGGAATGAGATTAATTTTATTACACACAATAGTTCATTAGTGAAGTAGCAGCAATTTCATGTATTTATGCGTAGCCTGCCCAGAAATTTTTACTGCAGCTCTTTCAGATGTAAATAAAAAAGTAATGCTCATCGAATTGCTTATTAAACAGCATACAGAGAGAAGGAGAAGGCTCTGGGGAGACCTAATACTGGCCTTCCAGTACCTGAAGGGGGCCTACGGGAAAGCTGGGGAGGAACTTTTTACTAGAGCACGGAGTGATAGGACAAGGGGGAACGGGTTTAAATTGGAAGGGGGAAGATTTAGATTAAAAGTTAGGAAGAAATTCTTCACACTGAGGGTGGGGAGGCCCTGGCCCAGGGTGCCCAGAGCAGTGGTGGCTGCCCCATCCCTGGAGGTGTTCCAGGCCAGGTTGGATGGGGCTTGGAGCCCCCTGATCCAGTGGGAGGTGTCCCTGCCCATGGGCTTGGAACTGGTTGGGCTTTGAGGTCACTTCCAACCCAAACCATTCTGTCAGTGTGATACAGGCAGGGAAAGTGTGTATGGAATTGTGCTGTACATTACACTTCCAAATTCATTGGGAACATCAGGCTGAAACTGGCACTGAGGAACCAAACCCAGGATCGAGAGCTGGTGTCGTGTCCAGCAGCATGAGCTGATCGGAATAACTACAGAGACAAAAGGTTGGATGATTGCATCCTGAGCCCAGGCTCTACAGCGAGCAGGTGCCCTTTGGAAAGTAGAAACTTGTGCTGGGTTCTCAATGCCCCAAGAACTTAGACAGGAGCTGAGTTTTTGCAGCCACCCTGACCAAGTCCCGTGAGGACTCCCAGAACTAAGCCCAGAAGCCTCTGCCGTTGTTTTGTGCTGAGGGAGGCAGCAGTTGTCCCGAGAACCGCAGCAGGTTGTACCCTGGATGCAGAGGAGAACATAGGGGTGTTGCATAAATCCACGTGCAGCAACAGCCACACGCTCATGGCTGCTTAGGGAAGGCTCTTCCTGTTTGAACTGCACGGTGTTTACGAGCCTGCATCTGTTTGTGTCGAGTAGGTGCCATATGTGACTTTATTTTTTTTATTTTGATGCCACAAGTACCTTTGTAGCCCGGTTTATTCCTACGTACGGAAGAGCAGCTGGCGGCTGGGTGAGACCAGCGGGCCTGTTAATGTCAGTCCTGAGTCAGTCAGCAGGATCAATGTTTCCAGGTAGCTCTTTCTCCCAAGTGGCTGAACACGGGAGCTGCACAGAGATTTCAGCTCCTGGAACCCAGTTCTTTTTCATTACGCAGTAACACCATGTCGCAACACAATTAGCGGAGCTATTCCTAATCCTGCCTGCCTTTGCTATTATTTTTCAGATCTCTATCTACTTGGTAATAAATACGTGTCCTCTTGAAAGGCAAGCAAATGGTGACGATGAAATGGTACGTTTTCAGCTAATTACAGCACAACCCTGCGCAGCTTTGTCTGGTTTCGTGCAGTTCTCATTCTTTTCCGCTCAGAATTGTTAAGACTGTGCAAGGTGAAGCTCTGTGCTGAGGCCATCAAACTCGCCTCACCTTGGGCCGCAGAAGAAATGCATCAGTGTGTTCAGTCTTACTGGTCCTGCAAAGATCTTTGGACTCACTTGAGCACTTTTACAGAGCCTTTGTAAATCTGATTATTTCCCTAAAAAAAAGGATTTGTGTATTTTCCTTGAGGAATAAAATGGACATTATCTTCCTAAAAGAGCCTGCTAGGGAATGGTTAAGGATTTTAATATCCCTAGGTGGGAATTAAAGAACAAGAATGGATGTTTTGTAAGGAATTACTGGTTGTTATTACAGACTTCTGAAAAACAGAGATGAAATTAACAGTTGTGTGTCATTTCATTACTGCTTTGGCAGTCTGCTTTCTTTAAGGGTAAGATGGTTGCTAGGGCTTTGTAGTGAATAACCTTTTTGTGTTCAGCTCAAGGTGGAGTGTAATTATCTTATAATTTTGGTTCGTGGGGCCATTTTAGACATTTTCAGGAAAAAAAAGAACTCAGCTTCTCTTACCCCCCTTGTGCTCAGCTGCAGGTGATTGGCATGTCGACACATCAGAAAGAGGAGCTCTGTGTCTGTCCTCATCGCTCGCACTTGGTGTTTGCCTGAGGATCTGGCTACCACCAGCGAGATGAAGGCAGACTTGACATCGTTACGAGCTGGCACTGATCGACTTTGAAAAGTGAAGTTCCCTGTCAAGGTATGTGCTGGTTTAGTGGTGCGATCGCTGCAGAAAGGAGGTGGTGGACAGCAGCTGCTAGCAGTGGAGGAATCGCACGTTGGGTTGAAGCTGACATCCTGCAAACCCACACAGCTCTTTGGCTTCAAGGGGAAAGCTTATTTCTAGGAGTCAACAAACTTACTCTTCTGTGTGGTTGTAGTGAAATCGGGAAATCCAGGCTGTTCATTTAGGACATGGCAGGTTTTCAGTTTCATATCAGCCTACAGCCTACAGCCAGAGCAGTGGTGGCTGCCCCATCCCTGGAGGTGTTCCAGGCCAGGTTGGATGGGGCTTGGAGCCCCCTGATGCAGTGGGAGGTGTCCCTGCCCATGGCAGGGGGGTTGGAACTGGATGTGCTTTGAGGTCCCTTCCAACCCAACCCATTCCATGATTCAGCGATCCCTGCTGAAGGCTGGGTGCTCCCAAAGCACAGCCCCACAGATGTGTGTGACCTCCGGCAGCTGCACTATAGCTCGCGTCTGCCAGACAGCAGCCCTCCTCTTTCTGTTCCTTGGTGCAGTCCCCCGTCTGCTGTGCCTCGTACCTGGCTGACGAGCCACTCGCCACCCAGTGCCGCAGACATTACGGTTCGGATTTTTTTTCCTTGCTAATTGTTTTGCTACATGTGCAAAGTCTGAACCGATGTGAATGCTAACAAAAAGCCTCGTCAATTAGCCTTGCTGGCAGCTATTTAGAATTGCAGGCTCCATGTATTTATGGGTTGGAAAGCGTTGAAAATGAGAGGAAACATATCCTTGCTTAAGGTGTGTCTCTAACTTGGGATCCATCACTTCTGCACATTGCCATAGCAACGCTGCAATGGCATGGGAGTTCCTTTTATGGCTGATTTCCGAGCGGAGCGTGGCTGGAGCTGGCAGGCTGTGTTACCAAGCAACCTGGTCCTATGCTCCTGTAACTAGGAAATGCAGCCGGTGCTTTTTAATATTGCCCGTGATCTTGATCGTATGTTCATTCTGTCAACTTTTGTCTTTTTGGTGTGAAATCATTCCTGTGGAGTGCTACAGAAAGATCCCTGTTTTGTGGGGATTTTTCCTTCCCCCCTCTGCCTTCCCTCACTTGAATGTTCAATGTGGGAACATTCATAGGAAAGCAGAAACAACAGTCCATTTATTTAAAAAAAAAAAAAAAGAGAAAATGTCCTATTCAACACGTGATGCTGAAGAGTAATTAAAGTGATGCCATCTGCGCCGTGTGAAAAGAGATGCATCCTTAGCTTCCCAGGTCTGCAGCTGATCAGATGTCGCGGTTCAGGACGAGCCTCCCGAAACGCAGGTGTTGAAATGCTTTTTGAAAGTTGTTTTTTTTTCCTAGTTCCTGCTCTGATACTGGTTCCTTTTGTGGTTTCATCTTCCCTGTACTTCAGAGGGCTTTTGATCATAACCTGCCTCGTGGAGGAGGATGGGAATTAGCAAAGCTTAGGAAATCATTATGAAAGGGATGATGAAATTAAAATGTAAAGTTGTGTTAAATATTTATATCATAGTCATATCCTGCCCGAGGTTGCCAGTCAGGTCCCCTGACAGACAAACAGACGCAGCGGCACAGTCCACGCTGCTGAGAACAGCTCCTTGGCTTGAGCAAGAGGAAATAGTTTATACAAAGATTAACTTCAAGCACACAACCCCTCGTATTTGCGCTCATAGAACGATCACATGTTTAACGTTGGCTTTCACACCTTTGGAGTATCAGCACCCTGCCGAGGGTGGGCAGGACAGCCTGTAGATGGGGGCTCAACGCAGGGGTTTCCTATGAGGCCACTGCAATGGGTGCTGCAGAGGTGGGGTCCTGGCGGGGCGCGGATCTGCGCACCCACAGATTGAGGCGTGCAACATCGCACGCGCGTTCGAAGCAGCAGAAGGAGGCTGAGGTGAAATCTCAGGGAAACACATTGGTTTGCTGGTTTCAAGCTGCATTTTGGGTTTCCTTGTATTTTACGGATCTTCTTAACACTGGCGGCTGGAGGGGAGGACAGAACATGGCATGTTATCCTCAGTGGTTGCAATCTTCCAGTGTCTTGTCTTGAGCCAGCTCTTAAACATCCGCTAGCAAGCTGATTGCATGCTTTTTATTATCCTATTGGGTAACCCATTCCTCCTCATTCTGCGAGCAGCCCATGAGGGCATGGGATGTTGAAAAACACAGAGGCCTGTGTGTTGTTAAACCTGTGATATTCCAAGACGGTAGTTAATGGCCCGTCGTGGTGGCAATTCACTCTGTCCTCTGAACAAGGAAAATGAGCAGCAATGACTTATTTGGTGTGGGTTTTTGTTGCAGAGAAATTGTGATGTCTTGTCTCTATTAACCTTCCCGTGGTATATTTTGGAAGACTGCAGGGACAAGCATACGGAGGACGTACCGCAGGTTGGATTGCCAGGCACTGTTGGCCACACAGGTCAGAGGCGATCTGTGAAGGGAATTTAACAGCATGTAAGAACTCATTGGGATACAGCAAGACAGGTTCCCCGGGTGAGTTAATTTGGCATCGCTCCACTGTCCTGAAATGGGCAGCGTTAAGTTGTTACGCCAACTGTAGATGTGGCCCTTCATATCTTGTATCAATTTTCTTTTAAATAAGAATCACACCTGCCCACAGTGATATTTAACATTAGTCAATCCTTGTAAAAATGGCAAACTTAACATCCACTCTAAATTGACTGTGATTAGTCACATATGTCAGCATTAACAAATGGTGACACTTAAAAATGCCCTGTGTGCTTTTATTTCAAATTTTCTATTATGTTGCGCTCTGCATTTACTGCTCCCCCACAAATGCTCATTGTCCAGAGAAGGAATTTCACATCCCACCTATTTAGCAAATAGATTGTGAAAGCCAATATTTGTTGCTTTGAGTGAACAGATTTTATCCCCTACAAAATAACTGACCCTCCTCATTTCATTCACGTGTCCCAGCCTCGACCGGATTCTAACTCTTCATACTTCATAGAATTTCAGTCCAGCCTGTTGTCAGCTGGAACGGGTTCTTTTGATCTTTTGTAGTAAATGTCAGGTGAGGAACTGACAGTTCTGAAGGTAACAATTTCCCATTTATCCGCAGTCCGTGTAATACATGAGTGGGTACTTACTGCCTGTGAATGACCGTGGCTGTCAATCCAATTTAAAATCTGTCCTTTTCTGTGCTTCTGGAGGGATCCTGCCTGTATAATTTGTCTGTGGGTTATAGAGGATAGAGTGGCAGTGAATTAAGGTCTTCATTCGATTTGTTAGTTGTGTTTTAAATATTTGATCACAGTGAAGCTAAAGATTTGATACTAACGTTGTGCAGTGTGATCATGCATCACAAATCACTGCAGTATTTGAAATTCTTACATTTGTGAGGAAATTATAGTGACACATTCACTGCATTTTAAGCCTAAATATCATCATTATTTGCAATCTAGGAAAGGAATACAAGCCTCCAGATGGGAAGAGGAGAGGAGAGGAGAGGAGAGGAGAGGAGAGGAGAGGAGAGGAGAGGAGAGGAGAGGAGAGGAGAGGAGAGGAGAGGAGAGGAGAGGAGAGGAGAGGAGAGGAGAGGAGAGGAGAGGAGAGGAGCAAAAATTCTTAAGCTGCCTTCAGCTCATGCACAGAATGAAGCTTTTCATACTGGAATCCCTTTCTTGCACGCATGAAGAAAGAAAGCTGACATACAGGGTGAGGAAAGGCATCCTGTATAAAGCAGGTCATGCCTTGTTTGCTGTAGTGCTTTCACTCTCTTTATGCAGTGAGCTTAACGCTGCTGCAGGTGGAATGAGGCCTTATATTTGTATGTACACATCTGCCAGGGCTGCTTTCTTTGTCTTTCCTCTGCCTGTGTTCCCACTGAATCGTAAGAACCAGATTTCAAAAAGTACGCCAAACATCTGGTAAAATCATGACTCCACGAGTTTATTTTAAACTATTCATTTATGAGTGTCGTGAATCTGCCAGGTGGTGATCCCTGTTGAAAGTCTGTCCCTAATTTATTATGTAAATTATGCTATTAGGTTAAAATGGATCCATTTGTAAGTTAGCATGCTGCCCAGTAAGAGTTATGCTGGTAGAACCCATCCTGGTAAGACGTACATATTTGACTAAATTATATTTACATTCTCTGCTTTCTTTCTGTGATGGCCACCCCCTGTGAGCCATCTGAATTCATTCCGGGTTATGTGGGAACCTCTTCATGGCAAAATGTTGATTTAATGAATTTTGAGCAAGAGAAACACAGCATCAAAAGCCAAGACACACAGGGAATAAGTGACTAGAAATAAGAGCACTTCATCTAAGGTGGGGAGGGAAAGAACCAGGACAAATATTTATCTACTGTTTTGTTAAAAGATTCCTTTTCTTCTCAGACATGAAGAGATCAGTGTAAGACAAACATGCTAGCAGCTACTATCCGTGTTAGCTCCTTTTTGTGCTCAGTTTGTCAAGGAAAGAAAAAAAATGACTCATTGTTTTCCAAGGATGCTGCTTCCCCTGCAGATATTCACAGGCTGTTTTTTAGGAAAACTTAGTTTACAGACTGCCCACTGAATTTCCATTTTTATGGCAGGGTCGTATTATTACTGCATAATTCATCATATAATCACATAGGTTCTGCATTTAATGCTTGATCAAGGAAAAAAAATGCATTAGCTCCTCTGATATTATTATCTCCGTTACCATAGGTCACCAAGGTAGTGTAGTGATACAACCTGCATCTCTGTACGTTGGTACGGTTCATGCCCTTCAGCCCCACTGCTCGGTTGAGAGTGGAAGGTGTTGACATCCCCTCATTTAAGCAGTCTTCTCTTTCCATTCTAGGAACAAGGCTGTTGGTGCTGAAGAGCTCCCGAGTCGTCTTTGGAGCAGGAACCTGACGTTTTGTACCGAAATAGCCTAAAAACAGCCTCAGGGTCAAACTATCACTTCAAAAATTAACGCATCAAACATTTAACACCTGGTAAGTACTGCAAGTGTGACTTTCAAAACTGGAAGTTATTTCCATTTGGAAAGTGTTTCAAAGCCTGACAACATTTCCCACACGTTCGTCCTATCTTCCAACGGGAAGAATTTGGAAAATAGTCATGAAATACGTGCGTATGTCAGGAGGGAAAGCTCACTCTGCAAAAGCCTGAAAGGAATCTTTTTCCAAGTACAGCTGAAATTAAAGGAAATCTTATTAAAATAAAAATATTTTTGTCAAAGATTTCTAACCTCTTCAAATTCTCCTACCGAGTGAGACATGGAGGAGAGAATTTGCTATTCCTGTTTCCTGTAAACAGCAAACCGGAAGAGTCTAGAAAAATGACGTTAAAACAATGACAGTGGTGTTAGACTTGCAAAGCCAAGGACTGAAGCAGTAGGAAATGAGGGAATTAAGGCTCCCATTGATTTTATTCATCACTTCTGCCTGTGCTGTCTTTGCCGTGGGCCTCATTTTCTTTTGCATCGCCTGTTGGGTTTATTAACACCAAGGCATAAAACACATACACAGCACTTCTTTGGAAATGCTGTGACTGCACCAGCATAAGCAACTGCCAAATGCAGAGGGAACAGAGCACTGGACTCGTGTCTCCTGGCTGTTACCTTTCCACTATACATTTAACCTGTTTGCCCTGTGCTGTCAGAAACCCCAGCAGTGGAGCTGCGATGTTTTCACTGGAGCCGTGGCAGACGGAGCTAAATGACTGGTGTAAGGAACCCTTGGCTTTTTTACAGTACTGAATAGATTAGTCATGAGCACTTGGCAAAAAGAGCATCTGGAAGGCCAGTTGGAAGCGAGGAAAAAGGGGACGGCCTTTACTGCATGTGAATAAAATTGTTAGCTGAAAGGCAAACCCCTCTTTAGATCAGCAGCTCCAGCCCTCAACAAATGTCCCGACAGCTCAGCTCGCTGTTCCAGAAATCAAGGTTTTCAGTCCTGTTGTTGCTGCTAAGGTTAATACATGGATGTGGTAATGGTAAGCGAGCTTGCAAATATTCGTCAGAAGGTTTAGCACTTGTTTTCTAAATAGAAAGAAAAACAAAAGAGAATGCTGCTAAAATTATCCCTTGTATTCCAAACAAATGGGAACAGCTGTGGGAGCGCTGGCTGGCTTTGATGGCCGGTCATAGCTTCAAAAGCGGGTTAATTTTTCCTGCTGTCACCTATAGGTGTTACCGCCTTGAATTAAACAAACTATAGGAAATGTCAACACCAACTGAATAAACAAGCTGGGCTGAGATATTGTGGGTTGAATAAATGACTGGTTTAGCGGCACCCGCTGGAGAATGGCTTCAGCAATACTGGTAATGCTCCAGTGTTGGAAATCAGGAGAGTCTGGGACTACAGCATCAGCATTGCCCCAAATTATGGGATTTTTTTCCGCATTGAAAGGGAATATAAAAAGATGCAGAACAATTAAAGTGTGGTTTGCATGGCTGAGAGGCACCTGATGAGGAGTGGTTGCATGGTGTTACCTTTATTGTGTGGCAAAGGCAGATGCTACATTGGGAAGACCTCATGCCCAACCTTAGCCCATGTCACCTCTGTCCCTCGTATAGGAAAATTACTTCTGGGTTCTTATGGCTGGTTGTGTGTTTAAGGACTTACGCTGGAGAAATGTCCCTAATTTTTGAAGCTTGCTTGTAGGGGAAGAAATGGGCATTTGTTTTCTTTAGCCATTATTGAGCCTCTTTATAGGATGGCCAGTCAAGTCCCCCTGCCTGATAGACAGTAGGTGCTCTGAAAGCTGGTTAACTATGTAACCAGAGCACACCCCGTTAGGCGTGCAGGGAAGGTTGACGCCGACAGAAACCAACAACAGGGGCGAACAGTTAAGCAGATGAACAGTTCCATAAATGAGTCTGGAATTTGCAGTGGGAAATGTCTTTTAGAGGCAAGGGAGCTTTGCTATTGATTTGAATGGAGCCAGGATTTCACCTTCAGATCTTGGGGACCACAGGTGTACATAGCGCAACCTCTTGAAAAGCAACGTGCCACAGTGAAGAACAGCTTAACCTGGGAAGCAAAGCCTTGAGAAAAGAGCTCACAGGGTGCAAGAGTAGGAGGACTGAGGTACGGTGGTCTCTGATTAGGGTCATCCAACCTTTTTTTTTGTTCTTGTCCAAGGGTGAAGAAAAGGTGGTCAGGGATTGGCACAACTGCCCAGGGAGGTGGGGGAGTCGCCATCCCTGGAGGGGTGTAAAAAACGGGTGGATGAGTTCCTTAGGGACAGGGTTTAGTGGGGAGACAGGCACGGCTGGACTTGGTGATCTCAGAGGTCTCTTCCAACCTAGTGATTCTGTGATTCTATGAATAATCTATGTGTCTTATGCTCAAAAGAGTAATAATTGAGAAAGCATTTCAGACTCCGGCACCAACTGGCCCTGTGCATTGCTGGGTGACCTCCTCTCTCCCATAAATCCAGCCCGGGCTCCTTGTGCCTCCTGCCAGCGTCTCACTGTCCTCCACCAAAGAAAATTCATCCATCTCCCTCAACAAATGACTTTTCCTTCAGAGTTGCTTGGACCAATGTATTTTTTTACGTTTGCTTACTTTTCCTACTCTGATAAATCCAATCTTTATCAAATCAACTCACCAAGCTACAAAGAGTCTCTATTACCATACGTAAGGGACAAAGCACAAACCAGAGAGAATGCTCCACCAGAACATACTGAAATCACAGTTTACTCTCCATAGAAATATCCTACCTCCTGCTCAAATCCAGCACTTTTTCAGGCTGCTTCTGCTTGGGAGTACCTTAACTTAAAGCTCTTGAATGCTTTGGTTTTGAGAATTGTATTTTTCTCTCAAGTTAAGGGTTCTCACTTTTGATTTAACTTTTAATCTTCTGCACTCAAATGTTTCCAGGGCAGAAATCCTGAAGCTGTTGTTCCAAAAGCTGGATCGCAAGGTTACTTTTGCCCTCTAGGCCACACTCTTGCAGGTTTATTAACAATACGACCTCAGGAACTCTTAGAGTCAATCATTAACTCAATATTAGAATGTAAAGCCACTTCTCCTGGAAATCATTGTGTGAGGGTAGATAGGCCGAGAGGAGGGATGGAGTCAAACTTCAATCACTGTCCATCAAAGAGCGATAGTGCTACAGTGGGGTTACGCTCTCAGATCTCTGGATGTGAGGAGAACTCATTGTGGCCAATTCAGATTAACCTTTGTCCACCACTGGTCCTGCTGCTCTGGAGTAATAGGAGTCCTCAATATTTTTGTAACTTGAGTAGTTTATAAGCTTCCTATTTGACCTTGCCTCAGTCTTGCCTTTCACCTTGTTCCAGTCTCCAGCTTTGAACTGACCATATTCTTGCAGAGGTCTTTGTTTTGGTGCAGTCAGCATTCCCTTGTGATGGGTGCTTGCAGTGACAGATCGATAGATCACCTCGCCTTGATACTGGTGGTCTGGCTGCTGGTTTTCATTCAACAGAAGAATGTGAATGATATCCATCCCTTTGAGCAGGGAGAATAATTTGGGATGTGGGGAAAGTGAATCTACAGGAAAAATAGGAGGTTTTTTTCCTGTCTTTCTCTTGATTCTGACTGGAACAAACCAGTCAGGGGTGTTTCTTGTCTGTTTGAGCTCCAGATGAAGAAATAATATTTGTTCTCTCCTCATGCATCACCTAGTCCAGTGAAGTGTCTCTGTTCTGCAAGTGGCAAAGAAAAGGTATTATCTTTTCGTTTTACACATAAGGAGGTTCCTTGGTGGAAGCAGAATAGTTCCCTTGGATTGTTTTCATCTCTGTGCCTAAAACTCACATTTACCAGGCTTCGTGCTCTGCCCAACTTTGTTGCCTCTGTGCTCTACCGTGTTGTTCCCTCATGTCCTTTCCTGTGGCTCTCAGTATTCAAACGCCATTTGAAAGATACCCCCTGAGCTTGAGCTGTGTTGCCAGAAGGAGTCACTAACCACCGGCCCTCCTCAGCTGTACCAGTCATGCCATAACCTCTAACAGCTCTTGATGCCTCTCTGCTTAGGGTTATCCAATGACTTATTTAACAGACACTGTGGAAAAAGAGTTGTGAGCTCTAGGTACCATTGCATATGTGCCTAAATATTTCACGGTAAGTCCTCTAGAGGCTGGAGGACTGAGAGCAGCACTGGGTGCCGAGAGTTGACCACATGGCTTCTGTGCTTTACTTGCTGTGATTTGCTTGAGTAATCAGGACAATTCTCTGTTAGGCATAAAAAGAAAGTAAATGATTAGAATAAAGATGTGCTGAGCTACTTGACAAGACTCGAGTACAGGGTACAGGATCTGTGGGTGTTTGGCACAGCCCCAGCACTGCAGATATTTTAGCTCTTGCTTATTTTTGATTCTGTTCAACTATGACTTACCTTAAAAAAATTAACTGCAAAGTATCTGATGTTACACAACAGATCCTCATAATGGAAAGAAAGTCATGGTAAAGCTGTAGGCACGAGGTACAGGGCTTAAGCATTGCTCTGAATTATCCAGGCTTCAGTGCGTTCTGGAGCATTTGGGCAACAACTGATTGCACAGAGTGGTTTGTTCTGTCGAATCACCCTCTTTGTGGAAAGAAGCCCGAGCCATGCAGCCACACTGTTGGTTCCATTCACTTACAGTCCTCTGTGGCTTTCCAAAGCAACCAGCATGGGATGATAAGGAAAGCAATAGCATTCTCAGAGGGATTTACACGTGGAAATCCTTCCTAGGGACAAAGTAACAGAGTGTCTCTAGTACACCTCTTCCTGTTCAGTACCCAGCACCCAAATTCCCTTTTCTCAGGATTCTTGCAAGACGACGTGGTGATTCAGAAACTACATTATGTGTTTTCTTGCATCCTAAAGAATACATTTACTTCAAGTAAACATTTTCCTTATTCTGCTTCTGGCTTAACATAGTAGAGAAAGGGACTGAAAGCTGTGGCAGAGAGCCCTTCCTACCCTGCCCATCCCAGGATGCCTTTTAATGCAGATAATTTGGAGATATTCCTGGGATCCTTTGCCAGGAGCATGCACACAGCGAGTCCAGAGGCTGCAGAAGCAATCTGTAGTTCTCCACGGTTGCCCGGTTAAGTCCATTACCAAACTTCGTTGCAGGTCTAGGCTGCAGGCATCACATCTGGAGCAAGAGGAAGAAACAAGACTCCGCTGTGTGGGTTGCAGTTAAGTATCAGCGCAGAAAAGTGATGAGAAAGAGGCAAGGGTTGGGATAACAACTGCCAGTAGGCAGCTGGGATCAACCAAAGTAAGGAAACCGTTAAAAGGGAATTGCAATACCAAAGCATCATTTTTCACTTTGTAAATTCAGCTCAAGTACGTCTATAGCATCGTTTGTCTTGAAGATTTGGATTCCTGTGCTGCATCACAGAGTGCTAAAGTTTCTAGCAGAGGGATCTGTCACTGAACTGCAGGCGTCTCGAGGGTGTAAAACAACAACAGCTTGATGGCACACAACAGCAGCTCACGAAAGCGAAGAGAGACGTTTCAGTAAACTAGCAGAGCAGTTGGGAAGGACCGTAGGAAGGGTGTGCAAACAGAGCACAGCATGACAGGCCAAGTAAGCTGCATCTTGGTCACGTTCTTGCCTTTAAGATACACAGTTCTGAAAAAAAATAGCCATTAAGTGTTATCGGTGCTGCAGTGGGGCAAGCACACAAGCTTTGCAGATCTTTGTAGCCGTCACTTGATGACAGGAAGCCACCAAATGAGAAGTGCAGAGATGGTTACAGCAGACACTGCCTAGGAACAGTGGAAACGAGGAGCATTTTCATGAAAGGGAAGACCCACACTCCCTTTCATAATAAGAACACCTTTAGTGTATCCGACACAGGGTTCAGAGGCAGCTGCTTTGGTGGTTATTGCAAACCAAAATGTTACATCAGCACACATCTACTTAATGATATCGGTTGAGTTAATGAAGAGAAGGTTACATGCTGGTTCCTATGCCTTTTGAAAAGTGGAATAAACAACAATCTTTATTCTACCGGGAGAAAAAAAAAAGTGCAAATTCTGCCAGCTGGTTTGTAATACGAGAGTTCTTTACGTGGTGTATTTTCACAGCTGTCTTATCAGTTTCCTAAAATGAATCAGGGTGGAGCAAACGCTTTAGGAACGTCATGAAAAAAAAGGATTTGGAACTTTGCTGCGGTTCATGATAATGATGCCCTCTTGGGAAAGTGCATCAGTGTTGGAAGATCCTACTGGAGATAAGAATAATGCTTTTAAAGTATTCTCACCTAAAGTTCAGCAGCTCTTGTGCCTGGACTCCAGAGATGTCGTCCTCACTCTCTGTGGTAGTTTGACCTGGAGCAGTTTTCAGACAGGAGGAGTTTCCATATCCTCTACTGCGAGATTCACTTCTGCAAAATGTGGCAGTTTCTGTCACTGTGTCTCGTTTTGGTGGGAGCTGAGGGATCTCGAAACTTTGTGGACTTGGGTGCTTGCTAGATCTTACTTGAGATCATCAGCTCCATCGGACCAACCACTACAGATCAGTTCTGTTCTCTCTTGCATATGGTGCATTGAGAGAACCCTGACTGATTTCAGTGGGTTCAGTATCGTAAACTAAACCCAGAAATATAGGGAAGTAAGTGTTTTGGTGTTGTTCCAGCCTAAAAAAGTTCCTGTGCTGTTTCCCCTTGCTCAGCGTTGCTATTCAAGTAATAAATAACTGCTCAGACCTGTGTTCTCATGCAGCGCTTTGGATTTTGA
This sequence comes from Neomorphus geoffroyi, assembly GCA_033558235.1. Classification (NCBI taxonomy): domain Eukaryota; kingdom Metazoa; phylum Chordata; class Aves; order Cuculiformes; family Neomorphidae; genus Neomorphus; species Neomorphus geoffroyi. The sequence continues at coordinate 3,606,806 of JAUMJM010000037.1, forward strand.
AGTAGGCAAGAAATAAAATATGTGTATTGATTTAAAGTGTGAGTTGCACAGGAGACGCTCCTCTGGGAAGGAACCTGGCGTGTTCTTTAAGCACTGCTAGGGGTTAATGCAATATATGGGACTACGGTAGCAGTTTCACTAAATGTCATTTATCCCATCACCGCTAAGAGTTACAGGGTATTTGACAGAAACAACTGAACCAAAGCTTTTTCCTTTCATAAAAATGACTATAACTAAAACCATACCCTTTAATACAGAATATTAAATCAGCTTATCAAATTCTGACAGTTTTACTTTAAGTAGTCTTACTTATTTTGTTGGCTTGTAAAACATTTACTGCTGCTTGAGAACTGATGCTTTGTTGAAGATTCCCCAGGTCTGGCTGTGAAGGTGAGCAACGTCATCTTCCTCACGGATACCTCCGGTGTCTGCTGCAGGTTGTTCCAATGGCCTACAAGACATGCACGGGACAGGTATGATTTACACCAACTTTACAGTGTCCCGAGTTCAATGTTTTAGTGATAAGATTCGTGATTGTCTGGGAGAAACGTTTAGAGTTAATAATTCCCCATATACCCGAGAAGCTTAGGACACTCCGATCTAGAAAACAGTACTTTGTAGCAGGCTTTGTGTCTTAATTCATCCTGTGTGCAGAATGTAACTGCTTCAATTCCTACGTTGTGTCCATTCTCCTAGGGCAGCTATGAATTTCACAAGGACTGTCAGAGTTGTTACCCTGTGCCCAGATCAGGCCCAGCTGTATCTGTTGGATTTACAACAAATGCTCACTGTTCTTACAGGCCTCCATGGCTGGCAACATCCCAGTCTTCACACACAGTCTATCTCAACGCTTAACCATCTTTGCAACTAGAAAATCAGTCCCGATTTCCAATTGCAGTAGTCCTTGTTGCATTTTAAGCCCTTGTCTTGGTCGCTCCAGTCATGGAGGACGAACAGTTCCTTGCGTCTCCTATTGACCTAGGCAGACTTGAAGTTGTTGTTGTCTTTTCTTTAGGATAAACATTCTAATTTGCTCATTGACTTAGGGGGTAAGAGGACAGGCAGGAAATAACACAGAAATGTTGTCTTTTTCTGGCTTGGACAAGACTGATTAGTAGAAGTACCGTCTTCTGATTGAGTAATTAGAACTGTGAGGCAAATTTTTGGGGTGTATAAGCCCTTTAACAGTCAACTTTGTCTGAACCTTGCAGAAGGAGCAAAAGATAAAAAAAAAAAAAACAAAACCAAACACAAAACCAGAAAAGCTTTGGTATTGTCCTGCCTGGGCCTTAAGACCATCACAGCAAAGTAGCAGTTCAGATATCGTATCCTTCCAGAATGCTGGAACACAAATTATAAAGGATAACATACTGGAATTTTAATTAATGGACACAGACAAGCTGGAAAGGCAGTTTTCAGCTGCTCCCAGTGTATCTTTATCTTTATTTAAGACCACAAACATCACGTGTAATCCAGAGTTGTTACAGTGGCTACGGAGCGCAGCCTATAAATAGCTGTGCCAAAGCTGTAGAAAATGGTGTGAAGCTTTTCCTGCCCCAGATGAACGTTTGTCTGATTGCCATCTGCAGTCATCAACAAGGATGTTGCAAACTCTTCAAAATGCAGAGAAGTTGGTCCTGGCACAGTTGAATGGGGAAATACCAACAGCTGACATTTGAGTTTGGTCTAGTGTGTGTATGGATTCTGGTGTCTTCTGTCTACAATGAGCACACTGATCCTGTGACATGAACAGAGCAGGAGGTACAGTTACGAGGATCTTTCTTTGTTTACTCTGTGCTCTCCCATAGGTGTGTTCTCTCAGGAGGAAAATGGTGAGGTTGGTATAATTGCTGCATAAATACATCCTCTTCTTCAAAATTGAAACTATAGTTTGACGTAGAATGTTCTCTTTTAATAATGGGTGTTTCCTGTTAAACAGAGTTCTGGACTGAGGCGTGTGTGTTTCGTTGGTCAATCAAGGACTTTTGCTCAGCTACCTGCGTGGAAAAAGAAAACTTGAGAAAGCATCAGACAGCGTTTGAAAAGTTTTAGGGGGGAGGAAACACTGGCCTGGCAGGCGACATGATCATCCTAGTTAAAAGCACTCTCTGCTCACTGCTGCCCAGACAACCAAAGCTGTAACACCTTGTCTGACCCCCCTCTGTCACAATGTCAATGTCATTTGTTGCACTATTGTTCTTGTTGAAAATGTCTTGAAGAGAACAGGCAAGACCTTCTGCAAACAGTCTCTGATCACATGGAATTAAAAGCCTCTGGAGGTCAGCAGCCTCCGTGTTCTGACAGACCTACGGTGCATGGCGCAAGGCTCATCACCTCTTGACCAAACACCTTTTAACTGCATGTAAGACTGGCTTTTTTTCTGTGCTTCCATCTGCTGCAGGAGGGAAAAGGGAACGCGAGTGGCTTCCTGTTACAGGCAGGACCGTTTGATGTAGGTCTGATCCGTGTGGCACATAGGCACCAGCTCTTTCTGCACAGCCTATAATGTTCTTTTTCTTGGTGTCAAAGAGGGTTTTGGGGTTGGGTTATACCTATTTCTGAAGAGACAGAGCTCTGCAAGCAGAAAATGTTTTGTCCCTGGTGGCTTCTGTTATTGAAAGGACCTGAATCCAAGATTCCCAACATGCAATTCCTTTCATGTTGCCCGAACATCTCACTCCAGGTGTAAATAGGAAAATAAAGCTGTTGTTACTTATCCTGTTAACTCATTCCTTCTCTGAAACTCTCCTAGCCAGCCCCAACTCCAACCATCGCTCAGATGAAGGGTGATGGTGACTTTAAAATGCAGCCCTGGTGGTAGAAGGACCATGAAGCACACATTTATTTCAGTGTAGACTTACTGGAGTCGGTTACCCACAGCTCAAGGTGCTCTTGCCAAAAATTGAAATTAAACAGCCAGCAAAATAGAAATCTCCCTTTCCTTTTGCAAAAATGCAAATCTATTTCAAAACTCCCCAGGCGACACAAATAGAGATGCCTTTCATTAGTTACTGAAGGGATGGCAGACCCCATGTTCTTTTAGACTGCTGAAGTGTGAAGAAAATTAGTATCTTGCATTTACAAGATTATACTGGAATATTTTCTCCACAGGCATATAATCCCTAGATAACAAATACTGTAAACAATATTTAGTCTTTATGTGGTCACACTGAATGGAATCCATCTAGGAGATGATCTGAAGGTGCACATGATTTAAAAGACTGAGTGTTTTTCTATCCTCCTGTAGTAATTTTGGCTGTTTAAGAGACAACACCTTGTTTATTAGGGCCAAATATTGTCTTTGCTGTGGTGAAAATGTGATATCAGCTTGCAGCGCAGACACACAAATCGGAAAGAATTGATGGAGGCTCTCTGTGAATATTTGGCTTGTCAGTTCCCCAAAGAGCGGCAGTAACGCTACGGGGCTTGATGTCATAAGGTGTGGATGTGACCAAAATGGAACCTGGATTGGATTTCTGTCCCAAAGCCAGGAATGGTGATCCTGAAAACCCCTCACTCACCCCTTGGCTAATCCCTCAGGACTTTAAAGGTGATTGCTGATATTCTTGAAATACTCAGAGTTGTGCTTCTGTGTAGGCATAGACCAAACACTCATATCAGTCTGGGAGGTTTGGTGCTTTTATTCCAAAGCCCGAACAGCCGGGATCCAGGAACTAAATGTGCCCGTGCATCCCAGACGGTGCTGTCAGAGCCAGCTCCCCGTGTTCCAGCAGGATCTGGCTCCTTGCAAAATGCAGGGGAGGCTTTCATCAGTGGAAAACAAGGATGCTTTTCCAGTCCTCTCCTCTGCCTCAGGGCCTTCAGACCCAGGTATGGATGAGAAGAAGTTCCTGGCCTCCTTGGGCTCTCAGTCAGTGGGCACACGGAGCCTGCGCAGGGAGTGGGATCACATCTGCCTCAGGAGGACCCACAGCCACAAACGTCATCAGCTCCTGCAGGCTCTGGAGGAACCGCTCAATGTAGGGGAACCTCTCTACATGCCCACCCATGTGGGGGCAACTGCTTTTGGTCGTGGGCATAGGACAGGGTGGGAGATGGACCCTGTGTGATGGCTCTGATGTTCTCACAGGACCAACGCAAGGTCTGGACTGGACATAAGGGACTCGGTATCTCCACTGTGGCTCCTCTCTTCCCCTCTGGAAGCTGGTCTTTTGCTGATGTCTCATTCCCTTTGGCTTCTCAGCTCTGTGCTGGAGCTGTCAGATCCTCCCTCTCTTCAAACCTGCATCTTGAAATCTGTTTTCTCAGGGATGATACGGGTATGTGTTGACATCAGTTCTGAGAATATTTCCTTGTAGGTGGAACTATTATTCCTCCTTGGTCCCGTAACTGTGCACAGTCAGTGGTTTGCTGTGCTAATAAGTTGAGAAGGAAAAATGGGAATTGTTCTATGTATTCCCCCCCTTAGCAGATGTGGTTTAAAAGGACTAAAGGGCAACATAAGATAAGCAATTACAGAAAGCACTTCTGGAGGTAATGGGAGAGCCAGGAGGCTACAGATACAGATGAAAATATTGCTGCAAGATTTTCCTCCTGTGAGGGTCTGGTTTATATTTTAAAGTGCTTGTTGCACTGGTTTATGTGATGCCACTCTCCTAGGAAAGGACTGCAGTGACAGATGATACAGATGACATACATTCCCTCGCTCTGATCCAAGCTTAATTCCAGAGCTTGGCATCTTGTTTACCAGCTCTGCTAACTAATACACATAAAAATCAGCACAGAGCTACCTCCAGTTTCTCCCAGCACTTCTGAGGAAGGATTCTTTCTATCGCAATTTATTTTTTGTACAAGTAATTTTCTTGACTCACAACCAACGATTACCCTGTTGCTTCATTTATTTGGTCATTAATTTGGCACCGTGGGCAGATGTGATGTAAAGATCTCACCCATCCTGGGTTAGACGAAGGTAAGCGATCTGCACCCAAAGGTTTAACAAGGCGTCCATCCCAAGGGAGTGTAGATACTTCTAATTAATTTAATTAAAGGGAACATTTTGTACTGGACTAAAAAGGTCATTTTGTTGACTGAGACCTAAATATTAGTTTTCTTAAAGGGAAATAACCAGATAACCCCCAAAATTCTGTTTACTGAGTACTGTTTTGTGCAAAACTAACATCAATTTTTAGTTTGATGAGAAAACACAGTTTCTGTCACTGTTACATTACATTCACAGCTGACAAACGAGCAGCAATGTTACCTGATGGGATTGGTAGTTACAATGTGTATCTTTAGAATCATGGGATGGTTTGGGTTGGAAGGGACTTCCAAGCCCACCCAGTGCCACCCCCTGCCATGGGCAGGGACCCCTCCCACTGGATCAGGGGGCTCCAAGCCCCATCCAACCTGGCCTGGAACACCTCCAGGGATGGGGCAGCCACCACTGCTCTGGGCACCCTGGGCCAGGGCCTCCCCACCCTCAGCGTGAAGAATTCCTTCCTAATGTCTCATCTAAATCTTTCCCCTTCCAATTTAAAACCGTTCCCCCTCATCCTGTCACTCCAGACCCGTGTAAAGAGCCCCTCCCCAGCTTTCCTGGAGCCCCTTTCAGTGCTGGGAGCCTTCTCTTCTCCAGGCTGAACAACCCCTGCTCTCAGGCTGTCAGTGGGTGGGCACCCTTGGCGAAAGTTTACTCAGTTTGAGGGCTGGGTTAGATTAGACCTTAGGAAGAAATGCTTCGCGCTGAGGGTGGGGAGGCCCTGGCCCAGGGTGCCCAGAGCAGTGGTGGCTGCCCCATCCCTGGAGGTGTTCCAGGCCAGGTTGGATGGGGCTTGGAGCCCCCTGATGCAGTGGGAGGTGTCCCTGCCCATGGCAGGGGGTGGAACTGGATGGGCTTTGGGGGTCCCTCCCTACCCAACCCACTCCATGATTCCATGATCACAGACGGGAGAGGGACGATCATGGGTGGGAGAGGGGGACATCCCCCCCCCCTCCCGCCCCCCCCCGGTCCGATCTCTGGGCGGGCGAGCAGCCCCTCCCCCCGCGCAGCTGCCCCTGGGGCGCCGAGGGGCGCGCGTTTTGCATAGCCCCGCCCCCTCGCTCATGAATAACCAACCAGCCCCGCCCTTCCCCCCCCGCGCGGCTTCACCTCCGAGCGCGCGGGGAGGGAGGGGCGCGCGCGCCCGCCCGCCGCTGCTTCCCTTCCCCCCTCCCCTCGCGCGCGGGGGGCGAGCGCCGCGCGCCGCTCCCTCCCTTCCCACCACCACCTCTGTGAGGCGGTGGCGCGCGCCGCAGCGAGGGGCGCGGGGGCCGCAGGGAGCGAGAGAGGGAGGGGCCACTCGGGGGAGCAGCAGAGCCGGCGCCGCCGAGGAGGGGCGAGACCGCCTCCCCCAACACCCCCCCCCCGCCCCCACCTCGTGCCCTCCCCCTCGGGCGCGCGCTCAGCCCCGCGGCGGGGATGCGGTGAGAGGGAGGCGCCCCGCGCTCGGCGGCCGCGGGGGTGAGGGGCCGCGACAGGTAAGGGGGGGGAAGGTGGGGTGTGAGGGGTCCGTGTGTTGGGGAGGGGGGGGAGGGGGGGGAAGGTGGAGTGTTAGGGGTCCGTGTATTGGGGGGGAGGGGGGGGAAGGTGCAGTGTTAGGGGTCCGTGTATTGGGGGGGAGGGGGAGGTGGGCTGTGAGGGGTCGGTGTGTTGGTGGGGGGGGAGGTGGGCTGTGAGGGGTCGGTGTATTGGTGGGGGTGGAGGTGGGCTGTGAGGGGTCCGTGTATTGGTGGAGGTGGGCTGTGAGGGGTCCGTGTGTTGGTGGGGGTGGAGGTGGGCTGTGAGGGGTCCGTGTGTTGGTGGGGGTGGGCTGTGAGGGGTTCGTGTGTTGGTGGGGGTGGAGGTGGGCTGTGAGGGGTCCGTGTGTTGGTGGAGGTGGGCTGTGAGGGGTTTGTGTGATGGGGGGGGGGAGGTGGGGTGTGAGGGGTTCGTGTGATGGGGGGGAGGTGGGGTGTGAGGGGTCCCTGTGTTGGTGTGGGGGGAGGTGGGCTGTGAGGGTCTGTGTTGCGGGAACAGATATGGGGGGCTTGGGGTGTCTTTGGGGTGTGTGTGTGGGATGTGGGGCTGTATGTAGGGAGGGTGTGGTGGGTGTGTAGGGGAATGTGTGAGGGGTCTGGGGGGTGTGTGGGGGTGAGGGGTCTGTGGAGTGTTAGGGTGGGGAGACTGGGGGAAGGGGGTGTGTGTGTAGGGAGGTGGTCTGTGTGGAGTGCGAGGGGTCGGAGTGTGAGGGGTTGGGGTCTCTGTGTGTGGGTCTGTGGGGTGTGTGTGGACAGTATGAGGGGGATGTGTAGGATAAGGAGTGTGGGGGTATGTAAGGGGTTTGGGGGTGATGTGTGTGGGGGTTGTGAAGGGAACGGGGGATTTTGAGGGGTCTGGGGAGAGAATGTGTGTGTGAGGGGTGTAGGGGTCTGTGTGGGTGTTTGTGGGGTGTGAGAGGTCTGTGGGCAAATGTCTGGGGTTTGTGTGTGTGTGTGAGTCTGTGGGGTTTGTGGTGTGTATGCGGGGGTGTGAGGAGTCTGTTGGAGGGATGTGTGGGATGTGTAGGTTAGGGGGTGTCTGGGGAGTATATGGACGTGAGGAGTCGGGAGGATGTATGTAGGGTGAGGGGTCTGTGCGTATGTGGGTGGGGTGGGGGTCTGTGGGATGTGGGTGTGTGAATGTGGGGTGTGGTAGGGTCTGTGTGGGGCTTGTGTGTGGGGTGGGAGGGGTCTGGTGTGGGGAGGGGTTGTGTTTGTGTATGTGTCCTGCCTCCCCCTCCGGCGACAGTTTTGGGGGGCGCGGGGGGTGCGGATGGCGATGGGGCGACGCCCGGCGACATGTCTGCGGGTCGTGGTGTCTGCGTGTAAATCCCGGCGAGGCACCCCCTCCCCCCGCCCCGCGCTCACGGGTGGGGGCCCCGCACCGGGGTTGGGTGGGGGGTGGCAGGTGGAGCCGCCGTGTCCGCGCCGGGGGCGCTGCCCCGGGGCCGCCCCTCGGCCCGCAGCCCGCGGGGGGAGCCGCGGCGGGGCTGCGCTTCTTCCCTTACGCTGGGGTGTGCCCAGACGGCTGGAAGGTGGGGCCGGAGCAGGTACCGCTCCGAAAATCCATCCTTTCGGTTAGAAATCCCCTGTTTTTAAGAGGGCTGCGTGCAGCCTTGAAAGGTAAGTGGTGAATATTTCGTGCGCAAGTCAAGAATTAGGGTCCATCCTCCCCAACGCGGTGGGGAGGCGTTTTCATGCAGAATGGCCCCGTATTCCCAGGGCTGTGCTCAGGTAGTGGGTACCTGAGCCCACCCAGCGCTTGGGGAGCCTGGGGTTAACCCACCCGTCCTCCTCCTCCCCTGCCTCCCATGGGGCTGGGAGCTGGAGGTTAACCCACTCGCCCTCCTCCCGTGCCTCCCGTGGGACTGGGAGCTGGGTACCCACCTTAACCCACCTGCCTTCCTCTGCCTCTGGTGGGGTGAGCGGGGGAGCGTGGAGTCTGATGACACAGAGGGTGCCTTGCTGTTACAGGCGTAGGCTGGTTGTTGGGGGCTAAAATGTGAAAAAGAAATTAGAGATGATGAGGCAGGCAGCTTCTCAGGTAGATGTTTTGCAAGGAAAAGACAGATTCTCATCCTTCTCTGTGCTGGGAAGTTCACAAGTGTGTGTTAGACCATGAGCTGATGTAGAAAATGATGCATCGAGGTGGATTTTGGGCTTTTGTGCAGGTGAAAATAGCGCAAGGAAAATGAAATATCTGCAGAAATTAAATTATGAAGGTTAATTAACGCTGCTGGGGAGTGTAGCAAAGCTACAGTATACTAAATGAAGGCAAATTAATGTGGAAAGTGGGGGAAGAACAAGAAGAAATACAGCAAATGTGCAGTAGAGAACAACAGTGTGGCTGTGGAATCCTGCTTGCAGCATTACTCAAGTTGGAGCCAAGAACGATTTCAAAATGCTAGAGGCTGGGTGGTTTACCTTATTTAGTTCTCAAAACTTAGATATCAGACCTGCAACTGAAAATAAACATTCGCAATCCGTATAATTGAAAAGAAAATAGAAAAGATGCTAGTTAAGTAGTTGTCTTTTGGCAAGAACGTACTGAAGATAATGTGCTGGCTACAGTCACACTGGGCTTTCTTACTGCATGGTGATGGACCCCTTAGGTCATGGATACTTTGTGTAGAGGCATGTGTATCTGGAAGATGTAGGATAAATGTGCAGTCCGGTTATGAAAGCACTATATATTGCAGGTTGCTATGGTCAAAATCCCATTTTGCGGCTCTTGAAACGAACTCTCATGGGGGGAAAAAAAAAAAGCAGTGATGCTTAGGCACAGTTGGTCTTGAAGTGAATGAGGCCTTTGGCCATTCTGGCTATGGGGCTTCTGAGGAAATAAACTCTCTTAGAGTTGGACTTCTTTTTTGGAGTAACTCTTGTGAGGTGCATCATAAATGGAACCTTGCCACCAGTCTCGGAGTGGTAGGACCGTAACCTGCTTGGATCTAGACTGTGGTCATGGAATGTTGAAGCACACTCACATGTGTATTTAGACTGGTAATTACAATGTGAATTACTGGTTACATATCTAGTGAAGCTGGATGACTAATATAATTTTATAAAATGATCCTCTTATCAATATTGATTGTGTTGTAGCAATTCCTGTCCTCATCTTTCTGTCTTTTCCATTGGTTTTCCCATGATCCTGTGTGAGCTTGTGGCTTTTTAAAATTGAAGTCCATATTCTGAACAGAAATGTCTTCTGAGATAGCTAACAATTAGCTTTTAACATTTCAGGTCACATACACTAGATTTTTTTCAGTTAAACCTTCAGAATGCAAGTGATATCTGTGTTTACGTTGAGAAATGTGTGAGCATACCTGTTATCTGCAGTGAGGTTTTCAAAGATTCATCTTTTTATGCAACGTTGCAGACCAGCATGCCTAAATTTTTGCTTGTAAATTCTCATTTATTAATATTAATGTCCATAAATGCAAACTGCATAAGGCCCTAATATGCATCATGTACAGGGTTATGCACTCTGTACACCGAGTTCTGCAGGCCTTGTTTTATGTATATATTTCCAGAAGAACACTTTATCTGCAAGGCCACCTTTGGTTTGCCTAGGGCACATTTGAGTTTCATTAGTAGGGAACCTTACATTTTCTTTAATTTCAGGATGCTTGTTAAAAGTGGTAATAGTCTATTTTACTTTTTTATGAAATAAGAAAAGGAATACAGTAAGAAGGCAGCCAGAAAATTCTAAAACTACACCTTGGTACATTAAAAGAAAAATGTAGCCTGTGCATGTTTTTTATGGTTATAAGAAGATGTTTTATCTAAATTTACTTTTTCTGGAAGTGGTTAAAGTTGCGATCAGCTGAGTGGCTCCTAACACCTGTAATTCATTATTTTGAAACATTTAAAAAAACCCCTTTTGCTTTAAAAATTTTTTCAAGGGCTTCCTGATCTTGGTTTTTTTGATGTATAAGGCCGTGAATATACACATTGATTCTTTTCCTTAAAGTTTTGAGTCTGAATTTACTTTAAAGTAGAATGATGTGGCGAGATGACTTCCCTTGACATCCAGATGAGCCACTGACACTAAGGGTAGCTTCTTGATGACATTAAGCTGATTTTGAGAACCAGTGCAGAGTCAGTGCCCTCTTGTTCATGTACTCCCGCCTGAGGTGGTGAGGCCGCAGAGCCCTCTCTCTCACACCAGGGCAATGCTTGAGCAGCTGCCAAGGGAATGGAAACTGGTCCCTTTTGCAGAGTTCATTTCTATGTGGATCAGTAAACTGAGCCAGACTTGTTGAACTTGACAGGAGGAGGGTGCAGGAGTAGGGAATGGTGGCTGGATCCGTCCTTCCCAGCAGCAGGGAGCTCTCGGAATGGTTGATGATGCCTATTCTGAACTTATGCCTGGAGGGCTTGCATGAAGCCTTATAAACGTCTCTGCAAATGGTACCTTTCGATGTACAGTGAGTGCCTTTCCCTGAGCATGTGTGTTTATGCTTAGCACTACACAAAGGGTACTCACGGCCTGACCAGCATCACTGATGATAATCCTTGCAGTCAGCCTTATCAGTAATTTCAGGTTGTCTTGCACTTAACTTCCAATATAATGAATATGTGCCAACCTCTGGGAACAATTTTTGACAACCATAGAACATGCAAAAGCTGCGTGGTTGTGCATGATTGTGCAGAACATAGTGACATTACAGGAAAGGTCTGTGGGAGGTTACCATGGTCTCTGGTGAGAGCAGAACTGAGCCCACTGGTTGTTCCCGGCTCTTGGAAGTCTTAGTCTTGGAATAATGTGTTAATTTGAACTTCAAGGCTGAGAGTATGCCTGTTGCATTCACTGGAGATCCATCAGTGTTTAAAGCTCACTGCATCTGCAAATATTTGCAGTGGGGGAGTGAACAAGATCCTTCATCTCTGGTTAGTTTGCCAGCTGGATTTTATGGACTTTAAAAAACAAATTCTAGTTATGTTACTTATTCCAGTCTCATTATTTTATGGGGCTAAGATGCAGTTGTTTGTTTTTATGTTAATTTGAGAAGTAATTACTTTAAATATAAACCCTACATTAATTGAAGATAGTGGTTTGGTTTGTGTACCAAGAAGAGAAAACTGGGAGAAAGTGAGAATTTAGAGCCCAGTCTTGAAGTTGTCTCTTGTGAAGCTGCCCCATCTGATGGAGATGGTTGAGGTTCTGCTGAAGTGGCCTTTGAAGAAAGTATCTGGTTTCAATACAAGGGTGATGGAGAAACTGGAGAGGAATTTAGCTTGTTGTCCTAATTTGGAATTAGCCAGAGGATTCTGATGGGAGAGCAGAATTTACTTTTCTGGATTTGGAGTAAAAAATGCTGTATGGTTTGAGTGCTGTGGGGGCGGGACTGTGGTGTTGCAGGTTTTCAGTAAAGGAAACTTTTTATAATCTGTAGAGCTCCCCAAATAGTCTGGTTTTCTTCCTGGGCCACATTTATCGCCTTTCTTTCCAAAGTGTATCATATGAGTGAATTTATACTGTAGAGTGAGAAGCTCCATCTTGAAAAGTACTCTTGAATCAGTAATGATGTCACATAAGAAGCATAGTATGCTTATTTAATTCCAGTTTGGTTTTGTGCCACATTGCACGATTGTTGGATTTCAAAGGAATTGTTATTTATGCTGTTTATGAAATATGTGTAATAGTTGGCATAGTATATATTCTGCATAAAGCAAAACTTTCTCTAAGGGTCTAAGTTTCGTTTCCTCAGCCAGTTTCCTTTTTGGTAAAGCTCTTTCATGCTCTGAGTTGAAGGCTTATTTGCAAAAAATGTTGGCTTTTTTTGAATTAAAAATTTGACTGGCTTTCTTTTCCTTTTTCATTCCCTTCCCACCAATCCTGTTGCTTCATAAAGATGAGATTTATGTAGCTTTACCAAAGAAGTAACCTTTGGTAGTAATCCTTAAGAGCCAGTTTGGCAAAGGCACATGTAGATACTTGAGGAACATGAAGAATCCTGGTGAGTTGATGTTACTGTTCCTGTGCAGGCGAGTCGCCACATGCCACTGCCTTCTGGAACTGGGGCCCTCGAGCTGAGGGGAATAATGGTGGATGAGCTAATGGGTAGGGAAGTAATCTGTTAGAGTGGTGTTCTCCTTCGGACTGGCATAACTAATGCAGAAGGGGATGAATCACACATGTTGACATTTCAGCCGTTACCAGTAGTTGTTATTTATTTGTCCCTTATGAAAAGAACATATTGGAGACTGCATGAGCATCTTCCAGAGCAGGCTGATAGATCTGTGGAGTGAGGGCTGGAGTTGTCGTTAGTCTTTCTGTTTGGCTGGGGTGTAATTTGTTGTTGGAGATTGTTCATATTTATGATTTTGAGGTCTTGGAGCTCCTTGTTGCTCATTAGTTGTTTAGTTGTACTTAATGAGGAAGAATAAAGTGCTTTATATCAAAATTGAAGATCCTGGTATGGATGAATTATCCTTTCTTGCACCACAAGCAGTTCCATTCATGTTGCCCCATTCCACATAAGTTATTGAAAAGTCATCTGATGAGCATTTGTGACCTTATTACACTGATCAAAGGAGAGGAAGCTCAAAGCCACGTTTATTCTATGCTGAGCCATAAGCGTATGCAAATAGCAAATTTAGATGAAGGCGAGTTTTCTTCATTCTCTTTCCTCGAGTTTTTGTGTTGGGAAGTTTGTGATAATTTCTTTTAGAGTAGGCTGCGTGTAAGACAGTAGAGATGTGCTCATTGTGATGAATTATTTGTCTTTACCTCCTGTTCTCTACATCTTCTGGTTTTTTTGCCATTGAAAGAGGTGATTTGGGTTTTGGAGATCAATGACACTCTGCAGTTTTCCATCATGTGATAGTTAAAATGTAAAGCTTGTATAAATACATCACTAATGAAAATCAGCTGAATAGCTGAACTGCTTCTTCTACCCTAATCTGTAGAGGATATTTTTAAGATTAAAAATTGGGATAGCTCAACAGAGCAGTTGAGGTAAAATTCCCAAATAATAGTCAAGAGGGTAAATAGGATTTTTCTCCAAGTCCTTCACTTCAATGCTAAATATTCTATTATCTAATTTTTACTTACATCAGCTTTAATTGCTAATTATGGTTGAATTGTCAAGATCTCAAATCTGAGATTTGTAATGATCTCATTAATGTTGAAAGTATTTTGGCTAGGTGAGTTCCTATTTGCAATACAAGTCAACTGGGAATTTGTTATTCATTAGTGAGTGTGAGAAGAGAGATGGTTAATTTGTGTTTTATGATAGGGGATCTTTACTTACTTACTGTTAGATATTTTGGGTGTTGATTTTGTTTTTCCCTTCATGCCTCTATGATTTCCAGGGCAAGTGGAATAACATTTTAGCAGGTTGTTGCCATTCTTCTGTATTCAGATTATTTAAGTAAAATGCTTTTATAGAGCAGTCAGTAGGAAACATCACTGCTGCCATTTCTGTGTTCAGTTGCCTGAACAAGTGAGGTTTTTGTGAATGGTTCCCTCTTTTATCTTGTGTTCTTTTCACAACTTGAAAATTTGTGTTTGTTTCTTAGTTTGGATGAAGAACTTGATGAATGCATTTGAAAAAAGACATCAGTGCATATGAGAAGTATAAAAATTAAAACAAATGTAAAATATCTCTCCAGAATGGGAGAATGAATATTTATAGTGCTTGTGGTTCCAGAAAGGAGTTGTACATTGGTTCCAGTCGCTGAAATGCATTAACTGGTATTCTTGACAGTGTCTTAGTATCCTTAACCTGGAAACAGTTAGTGTCTGCTCTTCACTGCTGGGACATCTTCATGTGAGCTGAAGCTCCTTGCAGGTGACTCTTCTGTCCTTGAATTGCAGCACACTGTGGTGGCTGAGCTTGGTCCTGTCGTCCGTGTGTTAACAGTTGGCTTTGATGTTAGTAAACTGTATTTATGGGCTCTTAAGTCATGTTGAGCGTTTTTAGTGGGTTGCTTCTTTCTGAGGTTGTGAAATATTACTATTTCCAATGAAGCTGAGAAAAAATACAAGGAAAACTGGGAGAAGACTGTAAGGAGAAACAAATGGGAATTGAGAAGCTTCATGGCAACGTATATAGAGATAGAAATGTTTGAGGATTTAGATTCTTTCTGCAGTTTTTACGTGGAAACTTGTTTATTTGCTTTATTGTTTTAGAGAAGTGAACAGAAAGGCTTAGCTTTTATTGGTCTTTGAAGAAGTTACCTACCTGCCTGCTGTCACCCAGCTGTTGGTTCCTGCTATCTTCAGCCCCCGCTGAATACTGCCAGTCTCTCAGCTGTGCTGAACCAGCTGTCTATGTGGACAGGGAAAAGAATAATCCCATTTTACTGCCTTCCTTCTGGCATGCCTGCCCCGGAATTATTCACTGGTGGTGCTGATCAGGTGAAGTTTACAGGCTTGCTCTGCCCCACCGGCCTGGAACAACGGAAGTCTGGTGGTGCCTCTTTTCACCAATAGAAATGAGCTTCTGCCATCTTCTCTTCTTGGGTTGTGATCCCATAAATTTAGTATTTTTAATGAAGAAACATTATCAGAAAATACAGGAACAATACACAACCAGGGTGCAAGGAGTAAAGAAGTGTGCATATTTCGTGTTGTTGGTCCTTTTATTTACCTCTTTAATAATAGGTGATCTTCCGTTTTGCCTTATCTCTTGTTTTGTCCTGTGGGATTATTCTGTGTCAAGAAACTTTTTGACTGTAGGGTGCTCCTATTGTTCTGGATAACAATTTGAAGAGGCCTAGTAACTAGAAGATAAAGGTATGCAGGGTGTGTTTTCCATGCCGGAAAATGTCAACAGGAAGGCCTATGTGTTCTGCAGCTCACTGGGACTTAGAGAGTCCCTGACGAGATAGCAGCGTGGTGCTTGTAACTTGAAAGAAGTTGATCTAAACAGTCATGTCATGAAATCATGGAATCTTAGAGGTCTTTTCCAATATTAATGATCCTAAGATCATCCAGCCCAACTATCAGCTCAACACCACCATGCCTACTAAACCATGTCCCAGAGCGCCACAGCTACATGCTATTTGAACATAGGGATGGTTACTTTACTACTGCCCTGGGCAGCCTCTGCCAGTGCTTCACCACTCTTTGAGGAAAGAAATTTTTCCTAATATCCAATCTAAACCTCCCCTTGCACAACTTGAGGCCATTTCCTCTTGTCCTATCTCTAGTAACTTGGAAGTAGCGACCAGCACCCACCTGGTTACAGCTTCCTTTTAGGTAGTTGTAGAGAGCAATAAGGTTGCCCCTCAGCCTCCTCTTATTCAGGCTAACAATGCCAGTTCCCTCAGCCACTCCTCATGAGACACGTGCTCCAGACCCTTCCCCAGCTTTGTTCCCCTCCTCTGGACGTGCTTCAACAATATCCTTTCAGGCCTAAGCCTCCTGTGCCCGCTCTTTGCCTAGACTCCTTCAATAATGTGTAGTTCTTTAGTTTCACATCCGGGCTCTCCATGGTTAGTGCGTGTCTGAATATAGCAATTCAAATGCTCTGGATAAGTGTCAGTGCTTTTGGATTTTGCTGGCTTGCTCCAATCTTGCTGGCCACTTTGTTTTTATGGATATTTGAAAAACGATATAAGTTCAGGCAGTTATTCTGTGCATAGAGCTGTATGTTGCGTTATCTGTACTGTCTGCAGTTGCTTAAGTTGGGATCTAATGCTTATTACATTTTCTAGCAGCTTTTTCATTTCTAAATCTTAGTTTAATAGCTAATTTATATTTTATGAAGGGAGAAATCTCCCATTTGCTAATCTAATGGAGATTTTTTCTTCAAATAATTCTTTCCTATTTAACTTTCAATGTGATTGTAGGACCCCAACTCAATTTCCTGTTGTTTCACACCGATATTAGCATAAGAAACTCATCCTCACTGTACAGAACATGAATGTTTACCTCAAATCTTTGAAAGCAGCTTTCCATTGGCCCCAACTTCTGCTTAATACTTGGGTGTGTGTTAAGGCATCCCTACTTTTTTGTCTTCAGGAACGGGGATTTAGCATAACAGGTACCCTTAAAGAAAGGAATATTGTTCTTTGAAGGTTTAAGCTGTAATGGAGTACATATGCCCACCCGCTTTCTTTTCAGATTGGTAATATTATCTATGTCTTGATTTAAAAAATGAAATAAAGGCGATGTGATGCTGACAGCAGGCAGTGCTGCTACACCTCCTCAGCAGAGGTGGGGTATACCATCTGGCACTATGTGGGTAGTAGTTATCCCAAAAAGTAATAACAGTGGGAGTTCTTGCCAGTTACAAGTTGTGATCGCAAGCCAAATGGTGGTGTTCTAAATCCGTATACATTTCCAAAGAGAAAGAGATGCAAGTGTTTATTTTTGCGAACTTGAGAAGTATTTTCAGTCGCAGGGGTCTAAGCTGAGGTTTTAGCTGCTGGCATTTGAAAGCAGGTGTGAGGGGAGTAAGGCAGGGGAACATGGGCTGTGATGTCTGCTAGACCATCTTCTAGGCCCTAAAAAAAGTTTTTTCTGTATTATGTAAGTCTCTACTTGGTTAGTACATGCACGGCTGGAACAGAGGGGTAATTTCACCAGTGAATGATGGAGTGGTCTACTAATTTGATTTCAAGTTTGCCAGATGGGAACTGAAAGATCTCAGTTCTTTATCCTTTGACACTACTAACTAGTCTTGAACAAATTGCTGTTACCTTCAGTGAGAGGATGGGAAGCTTCATAACAAGTTGAAAAATGCCCTGTGTTGCTTTCACGAGCACTTTCAATATGGTGGCCTGTGATATTTTTGTCTGAAAAGTGAGACATAGCACAGCCAGAACTGCTGTAAAGTGGATGCAAAACTGGTTAGCAGGTTGCTTAGTAACCTGCATGGTAGGATCTAGAGTGTACTAGTAAAACCTGTGGATGCTGTCAGCTTTCAAGGGGTTGCAGGGATAGGAAGAAAGGATTGATTAATTAATTTGTAAATTAAGAGTAGCATAAATACAGGATAAGAGGAACAGAGAGGTTTGGAACATGCAGGGCTCTGTACAGTGTCCAGAATGAAAATGAAAAATCCTGTGTCCTTGGCATGCTCACAGAGCAAGGGAATCTCAGAGGGAATTGTAAATTTGTGACTTTTTTTTCAGATCTGGATTCTTACTGCAGGCTTGCTCAGACACTGAAAGCACTGCCTATCAGTGTGGACAAAATGCCTGCCCAGACACAGATAGGTTTTCAAAGAGGGCTTTTGTTGTTCTTTCTCGAGTTACTTGGTTGGATGATTTAGCTGCTCTGACGTCAGCATACGTTGTCTCTCTGCTTGGGGGCTTTGCTGATATCTTTCCTCCCCTGACATAGCTATAACCGCCGGGGTCCTCATAAAGCAGATAAGCTTTGGGTTGGGCTCTCCTTACATCTTTGTGGATTTGTTTACTGCTCTGTCTCTGGTAAATGTCTATAAGACTACTGAACAGATCTAGTCAATAACAACTTTGAGTCTGCTGAATGCGTTCATAGTCCTTGCACCGAGTTAAGTTTTCCATGTTGTGTTGCTGTAGTTGTGATCTTCAGAAATGGAGATCGGCATGAAGTTAGTGGATGCATATACAAGTTTTTAAAGTGAGTTAATGAATGTTATTTAGTAATCATCTGCATATGCTTGTTTAGTCTGTTTACCGAGCTATTTCTATTCAGAAATGCAGTTTAAGTCATTGAAATAGTTGCCTCAGTTAGCTGTTTTCTGTGAGAAATTTCAGCATTCTTGTAAACAAAAAAAATCCATGATATAATTTTTACATACCTGATGTAACTATACAGACTATTCTCTTTTGTGTCATGGTTACAATTAGCATTTTGCATTTAAGAAAGCTATTATGATTAATTCAAACTCTGGCATTGCAGTTGTCCTTACAGGCAGACAGTTTTGCAGTCAGAAAAGCAGATGAGGCACTGCTATGGGCTGTGGTGACTGCTTTGCATCTGCTACACTTTCTGATGTAGTCAAGGTTTGTCACTCTTCTGTAAACACTGCAAATCATAGATGTAAATTAACCTTCATAAATGGAGTTGAATGAGAAATCTCTTCCAAGTTTGGATAAACCAGCCTTTAAAGAAAGGCTAAATCATATGACATAAGAGTATTTAGCTATTCATCATTGCCAGGAAACCGAATAACTGTAAAAAGCTTCCCAGTGATGAGTCTGTCGTTATAATACTGAGTTCTATGTGAGCGTGGCCTGGGTTGGTTTCATTATCGTGAAGAGTAATCTGTATGGAGAGTAAGTCCTGTTGTGTTAGTTATTGCCCATTTAGCTGTGGATGTGTCTGAGCTGGCTCTGGCATGTGTGAGGGATTGACCATTCTCAAACATCATGCGCTGCCCACCTGTGTTCTTGCCTCTGATGCATGCGAGTGCTTACTGAAATCTCCAGTTTGGGAATTTCGGCAGTGTAAAGCTACTTGTCAAACGTCTGTGCTATAAATCTCCAGACTGATATCTGGTGGCGGTTTGCTCATAGTCTAGACGCTTGTACTGAACTTCTGCGTGAAGCTCGTCCTGGCTGCTTACACGCAAGAAGTTGTCTTTCTGCATTGTATTAAGAGCTTATCCATATGCTACAAGCTCTGAGCGCAGGAAGTCTGTTGGCAGTAGTCCCACTATTCCATATTCTGATTTCAGGCTCTTTGTGGATCGTCAGGAAAAAAAAAAAAAAGACATAAAGCGTGACAAGTTGTTGGCTGGCTGATTTCTCGATAAGTTTTGCAAGGAAACTTGAATAAATATTAATGTTGTGTGTAAGAAGTGATGCAGCATGGCTGGTTCTGGTGTGAATGGCAGGATGTGATTAAAAACGAGATGGAGTAGTGCACGGGAGTCAGTTTGGAGAACAGCCTCCACTTGGAGCCTCTATTGTCACAGCTCAGGAGCGGAAATAATGGTTGTTAGTTGGAGCAGGTCAGAATGCCATGAGGGAACTGGGTATGTATTTTCTTCTGACAGTGGGTGGGCTTTGTCATTTCTCAACATTAAGAAGAACATCTGATTTTTGTAATTAGTTTGAATTGAGTAATGTTTTTGATATGTTGTCCTATTCCAGAACTTTGTAGGAGTAATACATAAAATAATGTGTTTTTAATAAAGATTCTCAGGATTTATCCCCCAGACATTTCTCCCAGAGGAAAAGATCATTTTGATTTCGTGTAAGTCATCTGTAGTGACAGAGTTCTCTGTAAGAAACAGAACTCAAATCTCCTGAAAACCATGGCTGCTGCAAAGTATTTATCTCTTGACTGTCAGTGCTGTTTCTGTTTGTGGGCTTTCCCAGACCTGGGCTAAACTTTCAAGTGGTTCTGTTTTTCTGAACAACATACTGTGACATCAGCATAAAATGGAAAACTGAGCTGAAATTTGTTCACTTCTATCCATTTTCTTCCTAATCTAACTGGTTTACAACAGTTTGTTTAGGCACTTTGACACGTAAAATTGCTTACATGCTAAAGCAAGAACTTACCAATATTAAGCACTGATTAAAGTAATCCGAAAGAGTATAACATATTTCATCAACCAAAACAGAGAGAATAAATTCTGGAGCCTTTCCTGACTCTACACAAGGGCACAGAAGCTGGCTCCATGGAATAAGAAATGTGGCTTGGCCAAGCTCAGCAGGTTTGAAGAGTAAGCCCACAGTGAGAGGTATAACGTTAGATGGGAAATTGTCTTGGACGTGTCTTCATTGTGTTTGGGGAGAAATGGCTAGTTAGTGCTTGCACACATTAAGGCAACTCACATTGTTTTCAGGTTTCCTGGAGTGCCTGTGTCGGAAGGAAAGTTCAGTCTCAGTCTAGAATAATTTCAGATGATTCAAAGGAATGATGTAATCGTTAAGTAGGGAGACTTTTTTTTATTTTTAAGCTGCTCTGTAACACACGGTCGAAATGTAACTAAGAGCCCAGTAAAATGGGTTCTGTGTCAGTGTTCTCTCTTGTATCAGACAGTTTGCATTCCCTCATGTTTGCTCTAGTGTCAAGAATTGGATCCGAAATGCTGCTGCTAAAGGGAGTTGATCTGATCTTCTTTTTCATAAAGCACAACTAGGAAATGATTATTGAAAGTATAAATAATTTGTAGAAGTTAAGTTTATGATCTTCTTCCAAATAAGAAACCACTTAAAATATTAATAGCTTTGTTTACATGTTTGATGTGCCTCACTTGATTGAAAGATTCAATATTTACAGTTGGTTGCTTTTTAGATAAAGAAGCCTCTAGGTTTCACATTGTTATTTGTATTCCTCTGAATTTGGTGTTTTCCTTTAGGAAATTGCTTTTATCTGTATGCAGCTGGCTGACAGGGTTTACTAAATAATGTTTAGGAATATCCTAGGCTGAAATGAGAAATAACTCTGAAAATAGGTAAGAAAGTCAGAGAGAACATGATTGTTTTTTCCAATCCTCTGTTTGTTGTTCTGTTAGAGCTGTGTTTACCTCTGTGATAGATATCTGATGGTGAGCTTTTGCATATTACTCATTATAGGAACATCAGGTTGATTTTCCTTTCTTTATTTGTGCTCTTCCTCTTCCTTCTCCCTCCCCATTCCCATCCTGCTCTTGTTTTATCTTTTCAGCATTGTTCAGTTTGAGTAGCGGGGCTGGGAATTGATCTCTGGTCCCTGGAGTGTAGCGTGAGTGGTGTGCTGGTTTTCAGCAGGATCTGGATCATAAACACCATTGATTTCATTGCTGTTCACATGTGGTGAAAACTTCTGAAATGAAACCTTTTCTGTGTGACGAAGTCCCCTGCTTTTCCATGCTGAGGCAATTTTTATAATGCTTCTCATTAGTAATGGGAAAAAATTGAGTGAATGATCACACACACAAGTGTTCCTTCCCCCTTCTCTCTTCCATCGATGTGCAGTTTGCTGTAAGCTTTCAGAACACTAAAAAATGAGCAAAACCAGCCATGAACATATGTTTCTCCCTGGTCTTGAGACAACTAGTAAGTGATGGGAAGTCATTCTTCCAGAGAGGCTCCAGTCCTTGCTGGTGTACAGGACTGGGAGGTCTGGAGTGTTATGTTTGTCATTAGGTGTGTCGTGTGGCATAGTACTCTGGGCTGGGCAAATTCAGGCCAGTTGTGCTTCATATCGTTAGCTGCAGCAGCCGCCATCTCCCACAAAGGTTTCTGGTTGGTGTTCCCATGACAAGGGGATCAGTTTTCCAGGAGCTCTGACTTCTGCCAGGCACCTTTGAGTAGGCAGAAAGGAAATCTTTCTCTAGGATGGCAACCTCTGTCTCCTTCCAGTGTCCTTTGGTAACCCTCCCTGATGAAAGACCATGCACGTTGTGGTGAGCCGTGGTCTGTGGGTGGTCAGCAGACTGCCAGGACGTCAGAGTGACGCTGTTTGCCTTTCCCTTGCCGTGAGCTGCTGATGTAGGTGTAGATCTGTAAATACCAGTATCAAAACTGTCTTGTGAATTCTGAGGATGAAGAAAGATGTGAAAATAAGTTATTGGAGGAGAATTAAATTAGTGAAGATGACATCGAGAAACAGAAGAGCAACAAGATGTTTCTGACTTTGTAATTGTGCTTCCCGAATAGATAATTGCATGTAAATAAGTATGCAGATGGGCTGGTGGGAAGAGTAACTGGAAAGCAGTGAACTTAGTAGTAATGTATTTTGAAATGCATGTATGAAAAAGCCTACCAATCTCATAATGAAGAGGTTAGAGATAACAAAGGCTTATCTGAGGATTAAGGCGGACTTGATTGAGTGGTTTAGAAGTCAAACAGGATTTTGGCACATTTATACCAATGCTACTACAAATGGCAGTCAACATCCTTTAGAACAGGACAGATGATTGCACTTAGGGTGCCTGGTTGTCCAGAGATGGATGAGTGTGCAACTGTTTTCTCTGCTCAAATGCAAATATATTACCCTTCATGACCTCTTGGATTAAAAGCTTTTACAAGAACAATTTTAATATGTGAGGAAAAAGACTTAAATAATATTCAATATTATTTAATATTATTTTAATAAGCATTAATATAAGTATTATGTATGTGGGGCAGTGGGTGAGGGAGTGGATATATTGGTATTAATATCTGCTCGGATAGAGTGTTTTTAAGAGTTGGAAGGAATGTATTTGTATATTTGTTTCAGATGGACATCAGCTGATGTTACAGATGTGTTTCTTTTATCTGCCAGGCTGACAAACTTGAGACTGAAGTGGAATGCAAAGTGGCATTATTTCTCTAGACAGCCTGGTAGTAAAGATTCCTTAGGTCACATTTTGCTCTAAGCAGCATCGTTTCAGTGAATTTTTAGTGGATTTTCACATATGTAATTATTAGCTCAGTCTTTAGAAGCTGGGAAATCTTCTTAACTATGTGGGTTGTTTTCAGGTTGTTCAGAATTTACCGTATTGTTGATGTGTTTGTGCCTAAGACCTTTGGGTCTCAGCAACTGGGTTGGTTGCAAACTCACTTTGGTAAAAAACACACATATATACATAGAAACATATATTTCACCTTAGACTTATTAAAACATGGCAAGGGCATGTATAGAGAGGATTGACTTGCAGTTCTTAGATGGCAGCATGGAATGTAGCGCATTAGTCTTCAATATTAGACATTAATCTCTCTAATTGCTGCCTGAGTTTTCTAGAGATGCATTAGAGCAAAGTAATAAACTGTACCCTGACACAAATGTTTTTAAACAAATATAATTAAGAATTAGAAGGAAGGGTTATTGCTAATAGTATTAAAATTCATTCCTTATCTTCCTCTGTTTTAATTACTTCAGTGGTGTAGTTAGCTTAATTTATGTAAGCAAAATTAAAATAAGTGTTCAACTTTCCTGCCAAGTACAGCATGAGTGCTTAAAGCATGTGGAGTCTGTAGCAGAAACAGCCCATGAAGGAATTTTTTTTTCTGAACCTGCTGACAGATTTTATTTATGAATTGATGCAGTAGAGTCATATAATAGTGATTTTGTAGTAGTAATGATTTTCTAGAAGGATTTCAAGTTATGAGTGTAGTTCTCTGCTGTCAAATGACCTGGAACTGGTGCCACATCTGTTACTTTTTTCATGTTGATACATCACTCAAAACTGTAGGGTAAGTATACTTGTAGGTGTAGTTTATTGTGGTAGCTTGTGAGCCCAGTTTACATAAATGTGACAAGAGCAGGAATAAATAAAAAATTTTTTTCTGTTGGTGTTGATGCTATGATCAGAGCTGTTGTATAAAAGAATAACTTCTTTGTTTCAGTCAGAGATAATACACACCTCCCCTGAAAAAAGAGTCTTTGTCTCCATCCCTGCACTGTTCCAGGCAATCCAATGTGCTGTGCTGTGAACAAAACCCCTGCCTCTTAGAGTGCACAAAGCTGGGCCGTTTCCAGACCTGTCTTCTGCATGTCTGGAACTTCAGTCGTCTTGTATTACTCTTTTAAAGTTGATATTCAACATTAAAAATGTGTATTATAGGGTTTGGGTTGGATTCATGTACTAATGTGATGACAAACCTCAGCTGCAGATGGACAGGAATGGTTTCATACAGATAGTTATACCAGATAACAGTTCGCATTATATGGAAAGAGAAAGTGACAACATTTAATTGCACCTTTAAAAACAGAGACTGGGAAGAATTTCTGTGTTCTCTGGCAATAACATTTCAGAAACAAGTAAGTGAGTTGGAGCTAAAAAAAAGATATTCTCACATAAAAGACTACTTTTTAAGCACTCTCAGTGCATTCCGTTAGATCCTTTTAAAGCCATTTTAACTGTTGTTTTTTTTACACAGAGCCTGCAGGATAGTTTTGGAGTAAGAGTCATCTGAGTAGGGTACTGTGCTGTTGTGTTTGAACCAGGTAAAGTTTCATGGAAACTTAACCAATTTCCCATACTGCTGCTTTTGGGATGTACCTCAGTCATGTGTCTCTAATCTTCAGCGTGTGAAAGGGAAGATGTGATCCAAATGGGGATTTACCAAAGCCATTATAATTTTACATCCAAAATGCTATTCTTTACAGTCTTTCACTGTCACTTCAAAGGGCTGACGTCTAGGGCACAAGAGATCAGAATGGTGGTGTTTGACGTTGTTAAGTGTCTTTGTACCGGTGTTATTTTGTTGTGACTGTGCTTTCATGCTTGTCCTGTTAATTATTGCATTGACTTCACTATAGACTTTCTAAAGAAAGGCTTAGATATGCTCTCAAAACAATTAAACCTTGTTGAAAACATTCAGCCTGTTTGATAACTTGGACAGTCCTGGTACAGGCTCCAAAGGGAACTACTTACTGGGGCAGAGGGTTAAAACAGGGACTTGGAAAGGAAGGGCAATTAAAAGGAAACTAGAGAAATGGGGACCATATTGAAGCAGATACAGGTGCTGTTATTGAGGAAGGTTTTTAAATCATCTGTCCATGTTGCTTATGTTTTCTCTTAACATACTTTTAGATTAACTTTTTCTTTTTTTACCCATGGTAGGTAAACATTTGAGTTGCAGAGGGTAAAACCAAAACACTGGAGTATTGTTCCAAAAGAATATCAAGTTTAATTTGTTTTTGTAGGTGTGTACCATCATTTAAAAATGGCATGTCAACCTCTGATTCTGAATTTTTAATACCTTCTTTAAGATAGACAGTAGTTAGAGAGGTAGATTAAGTGCTTAGTTATAAATTTAAATGTGAGTTTTTAGAAAATAATTCTTCTTTTTAAAATAAGCAGTTACCTGGTGTGTTTCTTAGTACACATCATGCTGTGGAAATGCCGATGAATCAGCTGTTTCAGCTTTCACCTTCAAATATGAAGTATGTTTCAGGCAACCACTTTGTTCTGATGCAAGTGAAATGGTCCATATTGTTCTTGAAAGCTGAGCACAGGGGTGACAGTGAAACCTCACTGTTGGTGCCTGTAGGTGTAGTAATGGGAATCCTGATATTAATATCACTTGGGAGTGGAGTCGCCTGCTGTCAGGAGAGACCTCAGCTGGAACCCGACAGTGTCATTCGAGGTTCAGGGTTGACCCAATTGGGATTTTCCTTTTTCTTCTGTTCCTTGTTGCTGAGTGAATCTCCTGTAGGGGACTGTGAGAGCAGTGGAGGAAATGGACTGAACTATAGCCGGAAACCCCCATGCAAACAAGGCTCTGTTGGATTGGCAGAATATGCTAGCTGGGAGGAAGGCTTTTCTTTCTGCAAGGTTTATTTGTGGTAATCTTAACTGCCTGGACTTTACAAAGGAGAGAAATGGTTTCTGAGTTGGCAGTTTTCCTAGATTTTGCCTTATTATTTTAGTGGTTTCACCTTAAAGGAATTTTTGGTGTGTGTCAGTTATTATGGCAGTATATTGTACTGGCCCAGTGGTTTGGTTAATCTAAAATGGCTTGATCTTGTAAATAAGCTAAAGCAAGAGATTTTCCTAAGAGTTATTTGTGCACCTTTTCAGTTATTTTGCGGGAATTTCAATGACGTGCATTCTTGACTTAGAAAAAATCTGCATTTGTGTTTTAAGTGACATTTGGTATGAGAAAGTTTAATTTTTGTTGGTTTTCCTTTGAAAACAATGAAACCCCTTGCTCATCCACCTGTGAGACAGGAGGCTCTCACTTCCATGGAGCGCTAGCTGTGCCGAGAGCAGTGGGTTGTCCCTCAAGGCTTGCTTCTTGTTGTACTACCTCGAATGGTGCCTGAGGCTGGGCAGGCAGCATCAAGGCCTCACACTGCATAAGCTACGCAGTCTGCTCGGTTTGGGTCTAAAGGAGAGGCTATCGGCTGACTGCCAGGGTGGAATGCTGCTGTTGATGTGGGTGAGCAAAGGAGCTCAGCGTGGGTATCTCAATGTCTCTTCATGGAGTTAAGGTTTGAAACTTATTAATTGATTTTCTTTTTAAATGAAGACCTACATTACTGTAATCATAACATGTGCTGAAATATCAGTTATAATTAGCTTAAGACAAACACTAGCATTGCTTTAACATGACTTGTAGTGCACTGAAGATGGGAAGCCAGTGGTGTTCTGCAAGCTGTGAATGATTATTTGGACAGTGGGCTCTGTGGGCAGGCTGTGGGGTGGCAGCTGATTTGCATCTTTATAGGTAGGCGTTAAAAGCTTTGAAGGAGTTAGTTAGGATTTATCAGTTTGTTCTGGGAAGACAAAGTTCTCGGCAAATGCCAAGTCTCTGACTTGTTGGTTTAACATAATGGAGGTCACCTCACACTGCTTGGTGTTTGCATATTGCTGCATCCGATCTGAAGCAGCATGTCCTGCTGCTGTGACCGCAGCTGGATGGATACAGGAAGAGTTGGTATAGGTTTTATAGAAGGAATTCCTACTTTAGAGACTGCGTGAGGTTCTGCTGAAGGGGCCAGCAGATCATGGAGGAGAGGGTCCAATTGATAGAATCCACCTGGATTTTTGGAAGAGTTTTGTCCAGAGTTTTTCACCAAAGACATTTTAGAAAACTGAGCGAGTGCAGCATGAGGGAAAGTCCTGTCCTGGAGAACAGTGGGCTGAGACAAAAATGAGGATGGAAATAAATGGCTAGCTGTCACGGCAGAGGGATGTTACCTGTAGGATTTGTCACCAGGCCCTGCTCTGAGGATCATGCTAATTAATAGACTCAAACACGCAGTAGGTTGGAGGTAGGGATACAGACCATGCGCAGTAAAAGCAAGGGATGCAGAAGGGCCTTGAGCCTGTAATTACTGTTTAGTAACAATGAATGTAATGCAATATAGATAAATGCAAGTGTTGTGTGTGCAGGAAAAACAAATCCAAATGTAGAAAATTATGGTTCTGGATTGACTGGTACCACTCAGAGAATTTTGGGACTGTGACTGCTACAGACATGAAAACATCATCAGCTCAGTTGGCTCTGCACATTTTCTCTATTTTAGAGTGCAGATGGCTTGGAGCAGGGTGACAGAGATGATCAAAGATGTGGAAGGACTTTGGTAGAAGAGGAGTGGTTGAGTAGACAGGAACTACCTAGTAGGCGAAAGAGATGGCTTTTAGGAACAGTTACTTGGAAAAGAGTAAATTAAATGCAAATTTCAAGTGAATCATAGGCAAATACCAAATGTATCTCTTGGAACACTTCTGCAGACACACTTAAATCCTCGTTTGCAATACGCTCTTTAAGTGTCTACTGAAAGTGCAGTCCTGCTGGTTATTTGGCCTACGTGGCCATCTCCTAGACTTGACCACATTCCTGGGAGGTGTTACTGAGCCAGTGAGTTGCTTCACTCATGGGTTAATCAGGGATTTGTTCATGGAGCTTGTGATCTTTAAAGGCTAACATGTTAAGTGAACATATCACATAACTGGGCAGAAGGGATTATGGATACTGCTTTAATAGCAAGGTTTCAAAAGCCAACAGCAGAGTTCTTCCTTCTTCATGTTCCTTGAATGTGTTTATACAACAAAGAGCTTTCTGCAGTGGTTGAGGAAATATGCCCTTTTATGGACCTGGTAAGAATGTTCTTAAGTGGTTTCTGCAGTATTGTTTGCATTATTTTGCTTTTAAAGCAGTAAACTTTGGAAAATATGATATCCATACCCAATTTAGATTTAAGGTAATCCAATCTAGCTACGACACTGTAAATGTTAAACCATTTTTCCTTTCCATACTCATTCTTGTTAAAGAAAAAAGTCTTCCTGGTGTGGATGTAATACAACAGTTGATTACTGTATTTGCTGTAACACATCTTGATGTCAGAAATGTTTTCCTGCAGATCTTGCCTGAGGAAATTTCAGACCATTGTTTCTTAGTAGACATTGTTCCAGAGCTTAATGAAGGTAAATCAGAGACTTTGGCTTTGTGGTGCTGCAGCAAGGCTGAGAATAGGCTGCTGCTTAAACCTAAAACAAAAGAAAGCTCAGAGTTGGGGTTATGCAGCCTGGAGAAGAGAAGGCTCCAGGGAGACCTTAGAGCAGCCTCCCAGCACTGAACGGGGCTCCAGGAAAGCTGGGGAGGGGCTCTGGATCAGGGAGTGCAGGGATAGGACAGGTTTTGGGCTGAAGGAGGGGAGATGAGATCTTGGGGAGAAATGTATTGCTGTGAGGGTGGAGAGGCGCTGGCCCAGGTTGCCCAGAGCAGTGGTGGCTGCCCCATCCCTGGAGGTGTTCAAGGCCAGGTTAGATGGGGCTTGGAGCCCCCCAGTCCAGTGGGAAGTGTCCCTGCCCATGGCAGGAGGTGGAACTGGATGGGCTTTGAGATCCCTTTCAACCCAAACCACTCCATGATTCTTTGATGAAATAGGAATGCATACTGAGAAGGAGGGGTTCCTCAGGTGCTAAATTCTCGCAGTTCTGGAGTAAGCGTTTGGTGGCAGTGGAGTGTCTGTATGAGAGGTGTTTGTATGTATATGGATGCAGTACGCCAAGTACTCCATGCAGAAACTTCCCCACGATGAGAGGGTTTGGGCCCCTGATGACATTTCTGTTGCCATCCTCTTTCCAGGTACTTGCTGTCAGGGTAACATTGTGAGTGGTGGTGGTGCCACAGCAGGAAGGAGACATAAGGCTTAGGTCTCCCTGCTCTTGCCAGCAAATCTGCCTAATGGCTTTAGATAAAATAAGTTTCAGTAGGTATATATGATTTCATGACTGATCTTTTCAGTTCTTTAGCAAGTATTCAGATGCTTACAGGCTTCAGAAAGAGAGAAAACCAGTTATTTCTGCTGTTTAACAAGAGTTTTCTTTTAGAAATGGAAAGGGTTTGGGATTTGCCTCAGTGAATGATGACATAAATTGTTCTGGATTATACATGTTAGTTGCAATCATTTACATTCCAAATGTAGGGAAAACCATGCATCTCAGCTCGCTCTGTCTCTGGAAGTCATTTAGATTTCCTCTGTGTGACAAACTATAGTGAAAAAATCAGATTGTTTTTATGGTTACGCAACTTTGAGGCAAAATTTTATTAAAGTGATATGGGGCAAGGGGTGAACACCTTGTCCAAAAATAAACCAAACCATCACTGCTGTATTCATCTCTGCTGTGTTATCTTTAAGCTTCAATACACACTTTTTGGTGCTGTTAACTCTATCCATGAGTCATGGATAGAGCATTTCCTTTCCCAAAATGAAAGACAGCAGTGTCCCCAAGCATTCCAGTACTAGAGAGACTCAGAAAGGCACCCGTACAACAGCACCACTACCACTCATCTTTCTGTGGCTCCCTGTGAAACAGGATGGGCGGACCAAGCAGAAAAGGAGGCAGAAGGGGCATAGGATACCTCTGAGCAGACAGAAACAAGTGTCAGGTCAGATATTACAAATGCTGCCGCACCTGTGTTCTGAAGGGACTTAGGCACACCTGAACAAGGCAGTGGCTCCTGCCAGCTAAAGTCTTGCTTGGCAGCTGGGAGAAGTTAAGCACATACTCAGCAGCTGCAGCTGACTTTTTAAGCCATGGTAACGTAGTAGATTTCAAGAGTCACAATGAAAGTCACCAAATGTGGGGTTTGGAAAGTGCCTGGCTCACTTGTTATGCTCACTCTGACTGTTTTCTGGCTGCTAGTGTTCAGTTCCTGTGCTCACGTTTTTTCTGGGCCTGCAACAGTTTGCTCTAGGCTAGCTGCTTTCTCCAGTTCAAAAAACCTCACTGGGTTTTCAGCTCTCTTACATGAAGGTAGGGGACTGCAGTTCTTTGCACCAGAACTGTAAGTCTTCGTAATCTACATTTTTGCTGCCTGTTGCAGGATGAAATCGGAAACCTCTGAGTTGTTAGCGAACAAAAGCAGAGCTCATATGTACAGCCTTGAATTCTTTTGAAGTTTATTGTATACTGTAATTTCAAGTGTGCCTGTACAATGGCTTAATTTATAACTGCTTGTAGTTTAAACATACTGTCTTAAGTAGTCAGACCTATTTTAGATATCACTTTTATACTTCATAAAAGATAAAAGGTATATAAATATGCCCTTTCCTTCAAGTACTTATTCATAGATGTGTTCCCTGTTGGAAGGTTTGAAGAAGTGACTTAAAGTGGAATATCCACTTCTGCCAAGTTACAGTTTTCCTGTGTGGAATATAATTAGCCAGGTAATAGAAAAATGAAAGGCAAGTGAAACAAGCTATCACTTAAATCACCTTTTTGTTGCTGTATTTCACTTGGAATCTAAGATATGAATTGTAGTGTTAGCAGATAAGTGAAGAACGCGAAAAATGCTGTTGTTCTTAATGTAAGTTTGGTTTCACACAAGGAAAAGCCTTTGTAATTTGTGAAGTATATTTTTTCTTTCTTTCCATCTTTCCTCTTTTGTTTTAACCCAAGCCCAAGTTATTTGTGGATGTTAAACCATGGTGTTATTGATTAGAGCAAGTACAAGAAATGTCTGAAAAGGAAACATGACTACACAGTGTGTTTGGGTAGTCGACATCTGACCGGGATGCGTACTTATCCCTAAGAAACTGTCAGCAGGATGTTAGTTTTGTTCCATTCACCTGTAGATAATTCTGCCAATGTAAACACAAATGAATTCAAACGAAATACTCATGCTACATCTTTGTAATACTTTTATTAAAAAACAAGGCCTAACATACCTTATTTACTGACTTTTATGCTTCCTCCTTCCTCCCCCTTCAGGTGCATTTTCAAAGGGAGAACAGGCTGGGAAGCAGAGTTGTGTTTCTGAGTGCCTGAGTTCTGATTGTGTGTTTCTGGAAGAGCAGAGAAAGGCTTCTGACTGACTTTCTTTGAAATTCATGTGTCCTGTAGGAGCTGGTTATGAAAGTTCGGAGTGATTATTTTATATCCTCAGTATCAAGGAGTCTTCTGTGATAAAGCAGCACAGTGGCAGCTCTTGGGTGCCTCCTTGGGTTAGGCGCAGCAGCAGAAGATCCCCTGTTAGAGGAGG
Source organism: Neomorphus geoffroyi (assembly GCA_033558235.1). Classification (NCBI taxonomy): domain Eukaryota; kingdom Metazoa; phylum Chordata; class Aves; order Cuculiformes; family Neomorphidae; genus Neomorphus; species Neomorphus geoffroyi. The sequence continues at coordinate 3,638,129 of JAUMJM010000037.1, forward strand.
TTCTGCATGTGTCCTTTCGCACTCCAGACAAAAGTCAAACAAGAAAAACTTGTGGAAATGGAGCACAGTTCTACCAGGAATTAAAATAAACCAAAAAGAGGGCAGGGGAATCTTCAGAAATCTGTTCTGGCAACCACCTCCAAAGGCACTGGCTGATCCTTGCTGCTTCTCTGACTGCTTGCTTACCAGCAGTGAAACACCATTTGCAGCGATGGTGGTGTACGGGCACAGGAGTGTAAACGTGATCCTTGGGATCAAGCTCTGCTGTAAATAACCCTCTTGGCATTTTAGTAATTCAGTCCTTAGAAGTGTTAGGTTATATATGTTCGAACAGTGTTGTCAGAACTTTTTGGTTGGTTCTTAGTGAAATCTCTGGCAATACTTTCAGCAGTGTTGGGAAGATTGGAATACACTCTGAATGGTCAAGATGAGTGCTTTTAAATGTCCCTGCACTTTCATGTTGTCTGTGGGCCATTAAGTCTCCTTTCCTAGTTATTTGCTGATATTGATTAAGATGCAGATAATTAAAATAAGTCTCCTAACCTTGAATTACTCTGGAAGGAAAATATTCTTCTTGGTGCATCCCTAACATAACCCATCACTTTATGATCATGCTGGCATGTGCATTATGAACACAGCACCCAAAACAACTGGTTGATAACTTCTGACCAGTCTGCAGATAGAGCAGGGAGTGGGAACAAGCAGGTTGTGTTTAATGTTATTAAATGTGTTATGATAATTAGTGTCTGAAGGCGTTAGAAAGGTGGGGGCTTGTAGCACTGGTCATTAACAGCACTGAGAGCTCCTGCCTGCCAGTTGTGGTGCTGGTAAAAGAGTTTGTAAATTCTTAATAACGTTATTAAGATGCTGGAAAATGGGATACTCCATGAATAGCTTGGAACTGTTTGTTTGTGAAGCAGGAAATAAAATGGAAGCTTCTTACAATTTTCATGGCACATGGGGTGAGCAGAAAAATTGTAATTTAAAGCACGGACAATTTTCTGATTTGTTTTTTCATAATTCCATTGATGTCTGGATGCTTTCCCGCATTTATTTAGTGTGAAGAGACTGTTGCCAACTTAGAATATGGTAGAGTGGATGGTTGCTTAATGCTGCTAAAAATCAGCGAGGACGTATCTAATTATGGACCAAAGTGTTCTGTTGCATGGTTTTATTTGTGGAACTCCTGATTTATCAATGGTGTACATTCCTATGTAATGAACTCTAAGTACAGTAATTATGTATGGTAATGTGATTCAAATCTTACTTTTAATTAGAGAATAAGTTGAGAAGACAAACTCTTGAAGATGGAAACATGAGTCTTGTTTTCCAGACTGTTCCCTAATAAGGCTAGATCAGGCCTACTGTGAATTGCCATTTTTCCCATCTTTGATTTGTTACATGACAGGCGTCATTAAAACACACATCTTAGTTAAGAATTAATGTCTGCAAGTTAGAACTGGAATAAAGGCTATTTTTTGTCAGTATGTGTTTTGTTTCCTACATGTATGTGTGTGCAAAGAATTTAAACTGCGATTGTATTTGATTTGAGAATACCATCCGAGCTCACTTCATTTATCAGATGAATACCAGCTGGTGCAACTGACAGCCAAAACTAGAAAAATAACCTAATTTAAAGATGGAAATCCCTATTCATGAGACCATTTCAAAGCTTTTTATTTCCAGCAGGACTGGTTGAGCAGCATGTTGTGATCACTGGTGTAGGGTATGGTTTGCAAAGACAGATGGCCATTGTGTTTAATGTCTATGTATTAATGTTCTGTTGATAAAAGTATGAGTAAGTTGTTAATTTCTCTGGGAAAATATAATTAAACTGTTGAGATCAGGGTATGTGTGACCTATGGTACATTTGGTTTAGAGGCTTCAAATTCAATTAGCTTTGCAAAATTGCTGTGAATTTTTACCTGCTCAAATGCAACATCTGCTTGCTTAGATTATGGGGAAAAAGGGTGCATTGTTTGCTCTGGAATGAATAGAGAACTGGTCTTATTTCATCCAGTTAACTGGAAGTTTTCTCAATACTGATGTGAAATACTTTCAGACGTAGAATGGGTGGCGTTCCTCAGAAGGTATCTCACCAGACTTCTCTGACTTGTTTCTGTGAAATCCAGCATCCTGGTCATTTCATCCTGAACTTCTACTGCTCTAGTCCAGTGGCTGTGGAGGGCAGGGGTTCTGGTTTGCTGCTTGAAGCTTTAAGGCTTCTTTCTGTCCTGGATTTTATCTTGGCAGGAGAACATTGCAGCTGGGACGTGTATTGCTGGACCTGAAAGCATTCGTTCTTTTGTAGCTGCTTGTCTTAGGGGCTAAAATCTGGGCGTGATTCTGTCAGCGGAACCTGGGGGGCGACAGTGATTTTTTTTTTTTGGTGGTGTTTTTTTGTTTTTTGTTTTTTGTTTTTTTTTTTTTTTAATTTCCTCCCTCCCCCTCCCGAACTGTTGTTCTTACGTGTTTGTGTTTCATAGGTTAACCAGGGGCCGTTCTTCAGAGCAGCCAACTTGGACAGCTTTTATTTGATACCTTTTTTGATGCACTCGTGCACCAGGGTGTACAGATTTACTAACTGGGCTTAAATTGTGACCATATATACTGATGTGTTTGACAGCAGATAGCAAAAATCACTTGAAGCTCAATGTCAAGGGTGCTAGAGGTGTGGTGAACGTGCATGTTTGCTATTTTATGCTTTGGTTGTTTTTTAACACATTATTCTGCCAAAGAACTCTGTACAGTTGTTACCCACACAGATATAATCAAGAAATTATTTGGGACTGCAAGCCTGCAGATTGACCAGTTTGTGTCTTCTTGTATTTCTTCACTTTTTGTTTATTTTGATATATTTAAAAAGTACAAGTCAGTAAAAGTATTTATTATTTGGGAAATTACATCATGTCCTTTCATTCACTGCTGTTTGGGAAGCTTAGGCCACAGCATGTTCATTCAGAAATTGGCTGAGGCAACGGAAAGGTCCCAAATGCAGAGAGTCGTCAAAAACTGTTTAAAGGGGACCATTTCTCTACTGGATGAGGTTGAATAATGTGCTGGATATACCAGAACAGTAAACACAAAACAGAATGTGTTGGACTGAGATTGTTCTAAGTTGATGATTGTTCAAAACCAAAAAATTAACATCTGGGTGCCACGTCGGTGAATGCAATGGGTGGATGAAGTGTGTTTTGATGTGGGCTTGTGTCACAGAATGACCTTGTGAGATTCTGTGTCTCTTGTTTCTGTTTGTCCTGTTCCCTACATGAATTACCCGATTCTGTTGACAGAAAACATTCATTAGATGATTTTTTTTTTTTTTTTTTGGCACTGTGGAATTTAGGAATACTATTCCTAGGTCATGTTTTGAATTTGGAAACTTGGAAGTTGTTACCTAGCTATTCCTTGTTGGCTTTTATGGGCATAAATCCCAATTGACAGGAATTGACTGCGTCAGTGATGACCAAAGGCAGAGTGAACGCGAAGCCTGAGCTGTGTTTTGCCGTTGGTGAGGCGGTGCTGGGCAGTTGTTCTGTAGCGGTCAGTTACCCCAGCTCGTGCTTGTCGGAGCAAACGCATAGAGGAAACAACAGTCAGATATTTGCATTGAGATAGATATATATTGCATTTGGAGATGAGAAGGAGTTCAGAAGCAGGACTGTTACCTTCTCCTGCCAAGTCCAAGAGAACTGGCTTGGAAAAACTGTGCTGCAAGAATAATAATAATAAAAGAAAGAGTAGTTTTAAAAAAAATATATTATAACTTGCAGCCACAGCACAGGACAGAGTATTAAACCCCCAAACTCTTAGAATATCTGGAGAAATCCTGACCATGCGTTGCTTCTGTTTGAAACATACTATGGTTTTGATTTGTGTTTAATCATGAGGGAATAATTCTAAAATTGATTCCCCCCCGAACTGTTTGTGTATTAGTCTCTAAATGTATTTGTTGTGATACAATATGTCAGAATTTATAACTTTCATGCAGTTAAATAGTGGAATTTACAAATATAATTAGAGGGTTAAAGGCATTTAAAGAATAAAAGCACTTTAATGACATTCAGTTTTTATTGACAACCCACTAATATCTGACGCATTCACATAAAGATTTCTAATGTAATAATATGAGCAGATGAAAGCTCTGCTATTTAAAACTTCAATGCAGAGTATATTCATCTGATATGCTTTCTGAATACAGATGGAAAGTTATTGAGGAAATTATGGGTATCAGCACTCATCTCTAGCCTACCCTGCGTAAGCTGTGTTCTGCTCTGGGTATTGCAGGATGCTGTGTGAAGGGAGATGCATTAAGAAGATAGATGGCAGCAAACTGAAACATTTTTAAGGAGTTATCTTTAATTATTCCAAAACTCCCTGCATGTTTTCAGTTCTCCAAAAAGAGTGATGTTGCTGAACAGAAAAAGTTCTCCTTGCTCCATCACTTACTGGAGATGCTGGCAAGTGCCTGGTTTTGGCCAGTTGAAAGAATTGTGGAGAAGGCCATGTAAATGTTTTAAGATCCTTTTGTCTTCTCTGTATTTAGGATCTAAGGAATATAGTTGTTTTTGTTAAATAATGCCTGTTAAAAATCTTCCTTGATCCCAACATGTTTGGGTTTGGCCTCTGTTCAGCAGCAGTTAAAATGAATTCCATAGCTGTGGGCTTTTGCTGTCTGCGTTTGGACACTCAGGAGTTTAGCTGGGTCTCTCACAGCGTAGTTCCTTCAGAATGCAGACGCTCGGGCAGTTGGATGGTTCAGAGCACAAGCAGCAATTTGCAGAACCCAGCAAGGGAGTTTGCAGGAGGCCATCATTATACACAACAGTAAGTGGCAGCCTGTGGTGCTGGGACAGGGCTGGGAGCTGGAGGAGGCTGCGGCAGGGAACCAGGTAGCCCAGACACCGGCTGAACAGACTTGTCATCCTTGCTGTGTCTGGTATTGCTGGAAGTGCTGTGGAATGGAGCTGTGTTTGCATGTTTTCCTTGCTTGACTGATTGAAACAGCCCGGCTCCTGCTGAGCGGTGCATGCTGGTTACTGGCTTTTTAGTTATTCTTCCACAGAAGTGAAAAATGGAAAGCAGGGAGGTAATTGGCAACCCTGAGAAACCAAGATAGGATCGCTTCATGAATTTATGGAATGTCTTACAGTGTTACATACAAAACCATTCATCTAAGACCATCTGAGAAATTCCTGTAAGGTTTGGAGAGTAGTGTGAAAAACAAGTTAAGCTGTCAGTTCCTGTTCAGTATCCTCTTGCAGTTGAATAAAAAACTTCACTGAAGTGGTTGGCTATTACTCTTCTTGGCTTAAACTTGCAAACTTAAGGTGGGTCTTTTTTTTTTTTTTTTTTTTGTTGGGTTTAGTTTGACGAGTGAGGTGTTTCTGTGTTTCCTTCTATTGCTGATTGTAACGTGAGATCTCTAAAAGGGTGGATTGGTGAAGCCTGTAACACCATATCATCAGCACAAGTAAACACGTGGTACTTACATAGGTGCTCTGCTGTCTGGCAGTTGGTAGGGAGATACATTTCTCCTGGCTCTGTGATGAACTTGTTATCATCTCATGACAGAGCAAAGGGCCGGGTACTGAACTCTTGAATCCTTTCCTCGGAGTTGTGTTTATATAAGAATTGAGGTTAAAAGAAAACACCAGGAACAGGCTGCAGAGTTTTAGCAGGAGATCTTGCTAAGCTGAAGGGAAATATTTGGAAGTAACATATTACTTTTTAAATAGTGCACCGTATGGTGTGTGTCAAAGGGAAGTGGTGTCTGCTTTTCTTCTCCTCCCATTCAAAAAGTGGTGAGAGGAGAGTCAAGTGACTGAAATTAGGACTGATTAACAGCAATCTAAAAGCACAAGTATTAACTTTTAAATTGTGATGATAGTGAGGACTGGCTGATAGCTCATGTAGATATGCTCTGGTAAAGTTGTGAGTTTATTCCTGGGATGAAATGGTTACAGTTCTGTGCGTGCGACTCGGCAGCATGGGATATGATTGGGTGTTGAGAAGGTGCTACTAAATTCTGTTGGGTTTTTTTGTCTTTCAGGACTTTCAGTGAATGGAGGAAGATACTTCTCGCTAGAGTTTTAACTTGTCTAAAAATATCAAGGTAGGACAATTGATTTTTTCCAGTCCCACATTTTCTTTGCGGCAGTTGTTTCATTGTTGAAATAGAATTGGAGTTTTCCTCTGTTTCTGTGTTAATCTGTGATCACCTGGAATTGGGACATGGAGCATGGACACAACTGCTCAGAGCAATGTCACGTCTTATTTACAGCTGAAATACCCGGTTCAAATGGGTGTTGGAGGCAGCTACTAGTAATATTTAAAACCAAAGTACTAGTTTTAACTGTTATGGGCAACACAGTAGGCACTAAAAGCACTGCAGGTGAGTTGATGAAAGTCGATCCTATTCCTTACTTTTCTTTGGTTATCATTTTTCTCAGAGACAGTGTAATTGACATTGTAAATGGAGAACCTAAATGTCCCTCATGAATTCAGTCTGTATCATTAATTTAGAATTAGAAACCGGGTTATGCAAAATGATAAAGCCCTGTTCAAAATTAATTTTTCTTAATTTCAAGGTCACCACATTTTCCTGTTAAAGAGAATTGTTTCTGACTTCTCACTTTGTTCTAGTGAATGATTGCGTTCTACTAGTAGTGTTTCTGGTCTCATTTTAAATAGCTGTTTGTTTTTTCTGGTGTTAAATCCCAGCACTTAAATAAAAATAAGGTTGGCCACACTCACCCTGGGGGCTGGTGCTGGGTGCTCCACGTACATAGCAATGTTACTGGGTTAGAGTTACTCAGAATTACTTTGCAACTGGAGCATTAAAGGCTGTACTTGGCTAAAAGTAAACAGATTTAAGCTGACTTCCTGCTTCCTTGTGAAATGCTGTCAGGTTGATGTGCCACACACTTGTCCCCTGTGAATGCTGTTAGCTACTTTTGTTTATTTTGATCTCTCTTCACCAAGGATAGTTGGAGAAGCTGAGATGGTAGAGGCACATCTAGCCACTCCCAGGAGAGCAGTGAGAACCAGTGCAGGGGCCTGGCTGCAGGACTTGCAGGAAGGGTTGTCGAGATCGCTGAGTACTTTGGTGAGGAGGGGGCCAGAGGAGATGGACAGACAGACCTTCAAGTCAGGCCTCCCCACTGTAAAGATTAGTGCTCAGGCTTCTGTGAGGGAACACTAGATGAGTATATTTTTGTTCATATTCTGTCGTTCTAAAGCCTATTAGTTTAGAGAATTTAGTCTAATATACTCTTAATTGCTTAAGACCCTCTAATTGGTAGGGTTTAGTCCTTTCTTGTTCTCCTTTTTCCCAATAATCCTAGAAGCTCTTGGCATTTTTGCTAGATCACAACAATGCCTTTTTCATTCCTGAAAATATTTAATCTCTAAATTCTGCTCCTATTTTCAAATGTGTGTGGACCAAGCTTACAAATAGTTTCCTCTGACTTTGTAACTGGTTCTAACAACTCCACTCCTTTTGAGAGTCAGGGCTGTTACGGGAGGCAGAGTTTAATGTATTTGACCATCGTGAAGTCTGAGCTTTGGCTGCGTGGTGACAGTTATCGGGTATGATGGGTGGCAGTCTGGTCTTTCTAGGATGGTCATAGTGCTGGTTGGATGTGCTCTGGGCTATCAGTCCTCGTCCTGATGTTGTCTCTTAAAACATCCTCTTGAATTTCAGGGCAATGTAAAATAAGAGTGTAGTGTAAACTTTTAGTGATTTGAGAAGCATGATGTTTCAGTCCAGCGGCTGCTACCAGTGTGTGCGGAACAGATTTCTGTATAACATACTTTCTACATGCAGTAAATGCTTGATCGCCTGACTTTGTCTTCCCTTCACTTTTCAATTTCTTTTATCTTGTGATAATTAGCCTTATGAATCTGTCACTTGTTTTAAAAAAAGTCCTCGTTATCTGCTCCTTACTGAAGGTTGAATGCTCTTTGAAAACAATTCACTAATGTGTGAAAAGTGAGATTTTTTTGTCCACAAAATGTTGATTTAGTCTTTACATGCTGTTAAATACCAAAAACTAGTGTTCAGAAAGGTACCTTTTCTGGTACCTTAATGTGTGCTACGTGTATCTTAATGTAGCGAGTTCAGCTTCCCTCATGAAAAGAGCTAATCTGGTGCTACCAGGAACTTTTAATTTTCAATAACTGAGTGTATATTTTCTGTCAGAAGACTGTCTTCTCCAGGAAATTATGTAAGGGATTACCCTTTTTAAAAAATCTTTCCATCATTCCTATTGGGAATCGGGGAGGATGTGCTAAAGAATTGTGGTGTCTTGATCTTCTGAAGAGATAGAAGCGGATGAATGAAGGGATAAGCAAGAGATCTGGACTGACCAATTTTCCTGCTTGTTCAAACAGATTATTGTCTTGGTATTTGTCAGCAGCACAAGTACAGGAATTAAGGCTCATCTAATGAGTTTGGTTTAAAACTTTGTCATGATCTTCTGTGTATATTCCATTGACTTGGTGCTGCAAAGCTCTGATTCAGGTTTACAAAGTTCTGTTCCATCTTCACTGATGAACTCCTATAGAAACAAAGGAGGACTGCCTGCCTGCCTCCCCTACTGACTGCTCAGCAGTGCCTTGTTGCAGAGGGGGTTCCTGGCGTTTGTGTTTGGATGGCCCTGTGTCACACAGCATTGCAGGGAGGGAGGAAGGATGCCACAGGGTTTACACTTTCTGTGCTCTCCTGAATTGTGGAGCTGGTTTATCACTGATAGGTGTAGTGGTTTCTCACTGGAAAGTGTGCTTTGATAGCAGTTTGCAAATACTTCTTTTTTATATCTATCTATGTATAGATAAAATATAGATAAAATTTTAATATTTTAATATTTTTTATTAGACAGTGTTCATAAACTTCTACTGAATGTTGTGAAGCTTTTGGGAGTAAATTCTGTCCTAATTGGCTACAGTCTGAGCTGCTGCCTGAACTGACGGTGAGCTTCTGGGATCTCACGGTCTGGCACAGAGGTGTTTGTGTTCATAGGCTTTGCTTTCACTTACTTTTCAACCACAAATTAGTATATGAAGAGGCAGCTGGCAGAATTGTTGAACTACCTACAGTTTGGAAGTATGGGCTTTTTTTTGATTTTTTAAGTCTCCGTTGCACACATTCCTTTACAGCTCCATAGTCACTGTGCCCTGGCTGCACTTACCCATAACACACAGGCAGCCTCGCTGGGCTGTGTCCTGGATGAGATTTCAGGGAGGAAAACTACAAGCAGATAAAGAAATCTGTTTCTTTTAAAATGTTTGGAAGACCAAAAATATTTACAGTTATTTTACTTTCTAGAAACAGCTTTTGAAATGCTTGTCCTTATACGTGAGTATTTTGTCCATGGAGGAAAGGAAGGAATTGAAAACTTAGGGGGAAATAAAATTCTTCAGAAATGTGCATTGCACATGTGACTTCTAATTGCAATTCCCTCAATACTTTTGCAGTTAGGAACGTTTCATGATTGGAAAACGAGTTCTACTTTGCAAAGTGTATATTTAATAATCTGTAACACAAGCTTGGACAAAACTAGACAGCAGTGGCCCTGCAGTGTTTGCATGTATCACTGAACATCAGGCACTTTCTTGAAAAAGAGTTTAGCTTTACTAAATCAGCTTTATATAAAAAATGATTTTGTTTTTAGTGAGGTGATCCTAGAAGAGGAAAATGCTGGGATCTGGCTGTTTTTAGTGGTAGTGTATGGGGCAAAGATAATTTGCTTTGATTTTGAAATTCCATTTCTGACAGTATCTTTCACTAGGAAACAGCTAAAAAAAACCCAGAAGTGACATCTGTGGGCTGTAATAATGGGTAGCCACCCAAAACGTGGAGTAGTTTTTGCAGCTTGTCTACAAGCTCTGTCTTAAAATTAAGAAGACAAAGCAATAGGCCATAGTCATCCAGGCGGATTTAATGAGATATTGCAGACTTGTTCAAGCTTAGTGTTTGGAGTAAAGTTACGGCTTGCTGCATTCTGGTTGTCTCTACTCCCTTGCTTTTGTTTTTCTTTCTCATTGTGTTTGTACTACTGCTTTCTTATGTTCCAGAAACTGGTTTGGTTTTGTCTACTTCACTGAAATCTAGCTTTGTTAGAAGATAAAACAGTATGTGGAGGAGTCTGTTCAGAAACCAGAAGATTCTTGAACTTTTTTTTTAATTTTAGGAAGTGCCCTGGGTGCTCTGAACCAGGTTTCATAAAGATAGCACTGTTTTATTTACCTGCTGATACTGTCTGGAGAGGTTTGCTCCCACAGTATCTTCAATGGAGGTGGTGCAGTTACAGATGACAAGCTAAATGACAAAGTGTAGTAGCTCTTGGCTGCCTGATTTGATGGCAGAAGCATCCCCTGGCGATGGCAGTGTGAGGGATCCCCATCAGCGTACCACATCTTTAGCTCCTGCTGACACAGCTGCTTACCAGGCTGGAAAAGAGAATTAGCCCGGACTGTACTGAGGAGTTCATTGGAGGTATGAAAAATTGCCTGATCAGCTTCTCCTAATGCTGTAAAACCACCTGCTATTTAATCCTTCTAATTCCACGAACTGATATGACTGACAGAACTTTAAATTTAGAGTGCTTATTCTTAAATATTATTTCTGGGTTAGTATCAGCTGAACAGAGGAAAAGCTGTGACCACATTTGCTCAAAGCCACAAAATAAAGTGGTCGTGCATGCAGAAGAAAAACAGGAGTTGATTTTGTGACCTGCCAGTTCTGCTACTCCATCTTGTGAAAACCTGAGCTAATCAAGATATAAATTTGGTGAGTACTTAAACATGTAGAGTGCTACAGCAATGTCGGTAAAGTGCGATGAGAAACCATGCCATGAGTTGAAGCCATGCTAGGTCTGTTAGAAAAAGCCCTTTCTTTCCATCTCCCAGGTCAGTAAAGATCCAGCAGTCCTGCGAGGCTTCCAGTTGAGCTCTGAGAACATGGAGTTAGTCTTTAAGACATCCCATTGCTGATAACTCAGGGTCTTGATGCAAAACAGCAATTCTTTCTCAACTGCAAGGTTCTTCGGAGCAGTTTCATGGAGGCCCCATGTGTGCCCTACACAAGACAGCTCAGTCCCGGTAGCAGCACAGCAGTTTCTGGCATAGTTTGCCATGGGAAGGCTAGGGGTGAGCATGGCCCTACTCACCTTTGGCACTGTTCAGGCTCAGCCCAGGTGGCTCCTTCAGCATAGTTAGGTTTAATTAGGTTATACCTCAGTGCTGATGGCACAGCTCCACTCTGTTCTCTCCTCAGTGCAGGCTGGTGTGGGGATAGACCCCCAAACCTCCTCTTTAAGTCTAGGACCATCAAAATTTTGGGCTGTTCACTGCTGCTGGGGGAGTTTGATTCTGAAGAAAAATGCCATTGCAATGAGTGATTATCCTTCCAGACTCAGACAGGACTCAAGCTGGATACCTGGAAAGCTATTCTAAAAAACAAACAAGAAAAGAAAAAGAAAGGAGCCTATACTTCAGTGGGAGTTTGGCAGGCTCTTTCTCTTCTACCCTCTTCTCACCAAATGCTGCGACATTGTTATTTATTTACTCTCTTTTAACCAAATTCTGAAGTAGCAGATTCTGCCTTTCCACCTGCATTGGCTGCTTAGAACACTTGGCACCACAGGGAACAGGTGAAAACAGGATGTTGTTGTTGGCAGGCGGCAGTCTGTCTGATGTGATCTGTCAGCGGCACTGGAGGTGATACTGGTTTACAGGAGCGTGAATAGCGAATCAAACCTATAACTGAAGTCCACAGTTTCAAATGGTATCATTACTTCATTCACCGGCAGTGCACACTCCCAGGATGACTCCATGGGAATGCTTTCAAGATCTTGCTTGGCACTGTGGTGCTCCAGTCTCTGCGCTGGGGCAAGTGAGTTAGTTCTGAGTGGAGAAGCCCTGTAGGCTGCTTACAGAGGGGGTAAATACTTGGTAGTTGCCCAGAGAAGAAGGGAGGCCTTCATTGTTGCAGCTTTACTTCTGTAAGTGCCTCAGTCTGCCTGGTGGAATATGGTTGGGTGTTCTTGCAGGTGTGATACATTAGTGTAGGTCATTACTAACTCTAGTTCTCCTTATGTGTACATATCACTATCATGGAAAAGCTGCCTCTTGTTTTACTTGTCATGGAGAAATGGGGCTGGGGTTAGTTACATTTTTCTGTTCGTAAACTTGTAGTAAAAATCGGTGGTGGTGGTGATGGCTTAATCCAAGAACCATCTGGGCCTTCTGCTTCTAAACCAAAATAAAACAAATCGATCAAATGTACCGATTGTAACCAGCATAGAGCCCAGTATTTCAGAAGAATCATGGAAACATAGAATGCTTTGGGTCAGAAGGGACCTTAAAGGTCATCCAGTTACAACCCCCTGCCATGGGCAGGGATACCTCCCACTGGGTCAGGGGGCTCAAAGCCCGATCCAACCTGGCCTCGAATACCTCCAGGGATGAGGGCGGCCACCACTTCCCTAGGCAACCTTTGGCAGGGCCTCACCATCCTCATCATGAAGAATTTCTTCTTAATGTCTCGTCTAAATCTTCCCCCTTCCAAATTTAAAGCCATTCCCGCTTGCCCTATCACTCCAGACCCTTGTAAAAAGTCCCTCCCCAGTATTCCTGGAGACCCTTTCGGTACCAGAAGGCTACTCGAGGGTCGTCTTGAAACTTCCTCTTCTACAGCGTGACCAACCCCAACTCTTCCAGCCTGTCCTCATATGGGAGGTGCTCCAGCCCTCAAATCACATTTGTACTGCAACAGTTCTCCAAACAGCAGCAGGAGGTGTTCACTGCTACCTTGTTGTTTTACTCAAAGCCTCGATAAACACATTTGGATTAGTGAGATGTTGGAGGGATTATAATACTACCGCGTTTCAGTATAAATAACACTGTGTTCTGTTGCCCTGGCTTTACATTTAATGTCTCCTTCTTGTTTTCTCCTTCTGATGTTGCAGAGGGTGTTGTGTATGAAGGAGTTCATTAGTAACAGATTGCAGGATATGTAAACCCAGAAGTTTTCTTTGTGCTGTGAGCTGGAACATAACAGCCATCTAAAGAAAATAAACAAACAGTTCCAATTTAAGACAATTGTGTTTGTGCCCAGATGGCTTTTTTGTAGTCCTGTAACAGTAGGATGCTTCGAAGAGAGGCCCAAGCTTTGTTCAGGAGCCCTGGGAATAAGGACAAGTATTTGCTCGTTGTGCTTTGATGTCACTATGCAAGGCCTCAGAAAGATGTCAGGAGATACTCAAGTGAGTTATAGAAGCAAAGGAAATACTGTGTTTTTGGTATAATATTCATGCATGCATACACGTGTGGAGACAAACGGACCCCAAAATCTGCTTGTGGAATCTGATAAGACCTCAACTGGTGCTCTGAATTCAGTTCTGGAGTCCTCAGCACAGGAAGGACATGAGTCTGCTGGAGCGAGTGCAGAGGCGTCCATGAAGATGATCCCGAGGACTGGAGCACCTCTTCTATGATGCCAGGCTGAGAGAGCTGGGGTTGTTCAGCCTGGAGAGGAGAAGGCTCTGGGGAGACCTTAGAGCAGCTCCCAGTGCTGAAAGGGGCTCCAGGAAAGCTGGGGAGGGGCTCTGGATCAGAAAGTGCAGGGACAGGATGAGGGGGGTGGTTTTAAGCTGAAAGAGGGGAGATTTAGGTTAGGTCTTAGGATGAAGTGTTTTCCTATGAGAGTAGGGGGGCCTTGGCACAGGTTTCCCGGAGAGTAATGGCTGCCCCATCACTTGGAGGTGTTCAAGGCCAGACTGGATGGGACTTTGAGCAACTGGATCCGGTCCAACCGAGGCCATTCTGTGGTTCTTCAAAGATCAGGAAAGGCTGAAGTGAATGTCATCCATGTGTGCTTACTGGTGTCTGTAACGTCTGTGCTCAAAGTTGCTGCCTTGCAGTGTTAGTATCTGAATAACGTATTTCAAAGCACTTTTGATGACTTTAAATATGCACACAAAGGTCTTTGAACTGGGTATTACGGTATTAATGTCTGTGAAGGCGTTAGATGAATGTGAAGACATTCAAGATTGCATTTACTGAGCATCCTTCGAGAAGTACCTAATAGTTTTGCAAGAAAAAATCATGATCTATTTGAGATGAATGTGTTACTTCGTAACTGTGGAATAGTCTGTGTACAATGGAAGGAAAGTTGTGGTTTATTGTATGTCCTGATCAAAGACTCTCTGCTGTTCTTTTGGTCTGGGTAGGAGCTGCTGCTGTTGTTGCTGTCTGGGTGGTTTACCTACTTTAATAAGAAGCTGTTCCACCAGAACGAGCTGTCAGTGTGTCTGGTGAACCCCGAAGCTCACTCTTTTATCTTCAGCAGCACAGAGACAACTTTTTTTTTTCCCCGAGACATATAGAGCAAGGAAAATATGTGGATAATGTTTGTGTTTGATTTTTTGCATCAGTTAACTCTGGTTTTGAGTGGCTTCCTCCTCATGACAATTTATTCAACTCGCAGAAGGATTTGACAGTCGACTAGCCCAGGAGCTAGACAACAGCTTTTGTAGTCTGCAAGATTCTCTGCTTCTGAGCAACAGCTCCTCTGGGTTGGTTTGGCTTTAGCAGTAATGGAAAATGGAGGCAGAGCTTGAGTGCTCTGTCTCCCCCAGTTTGTGGTGATAACTTGGTCAAATCATTTGACAAAGTAGGTAGGTCCTGCTGGGGTTGTCTCCTCCTGGAAACAACCTGGATGAATGGAAGCAAACAGACGGGTACGCTGTGTGGGTCTTTATTTCTGTTGTTAGAAATGTATTGGTAAAACTGTTTTTTGTGATTCTGAGTCTTACCGTTTCTCTGCTACATTTTCCTGTTGCCCAAATCAGTGTTGATTTGTGACATCTATTTTGTTTTGCAGTGTTTGGGATACACAAATTGGAACAGGATCACCATGTTTCGAAACAGTCTCAAGATGCTTCTTACAGGAGGGAAGTCAAACCGCAAAAACAGGTCCAGTGGTAAGTAAACATCACCTCCTCCTGCGTGGGTCCTGTTGGCAGCTCTGGGAGCTGTTCCTTTTATGTGTGCTTTGGTTTTCCTGGGTCTTTTTAATGAATAGATGTACTCAGTTGATGACGTAGGCTCAGAATATCATCAGAGGTCGTTTCAATGTTGTGTGGTGATTTAATAATTAAAATGTGTGCATATTTAAAAATGTATGCAAACCATATTGGGGAGATAAGATGTAGGGAAAAACAAATAATAGTTCTACATAATCCTGTAGTAACCAAACATCAAGATTCATGTTTTGATTATAGAAATTAAGAAAATAAATTATTTTCCTCTGAAATGACTGTGCTGACTTACGGCAGTGGCAGTGAAATCCTTGCTACAGACAGTCCTTGTGAGAGCAGTAGTAGTTTCTAAATCTGTTTTTAAACCTGAGGGAGAGAGGAATGGAAAGAGATGAAATTAGGGAGAAATTACCCAAATCGAATCACCATTTCTGTTAGTCTCCTCTTTCTGCCATGCCAGGAAAGGAGTTTACAGTGAGCACTGGTTCATATGGTTTGGCTTGCTTGATCCATGAGGGTGGTTAGGAGAGATTGTAATTGTGAAGCAAAACATTACAAAAATATTGATAAGCTTTAAAAACATTTTTATTTCACTTTTGTATTTATCTCCAAAAATGGAGTGTTGGCAATGTAAGAGCTTTTAATTAGTTCTTCTATTTTTCTTTTTGAAGCCATCTGGCAGCACATTTTGAATATTTTGGGATACAGTGTTTATTTGTGCTTGTGTGTCTGTGTAAATTGTGTGTGTGTGTATTCATGGGAACAGCAAGTGAAGCTGTAGGGATGCACTGGTGATAAATGCAGTGGAGAAAGCAGCTTGTTTTCTGTGGGTTGAAAGAAGTTCATGTATATTTCTCACAGCTCCAGAATTCCCCCTCACACTCACACTTTCAGTATCTTAGGTACCCCCAGTGTTATTTGGGAAAAAGGAACAGTACTTTTAGCTGTCTTCTGCAGTTGCCTTGTTCTGGTTCTGAGATGTTGGATTTGGTGAGTGTCCCAGCATGTGCTGGTTGATCCTGAAGATATTTGTCAGGAAAAGTTTAAGCTCCGCATCTTGGTGTTGATGCCCTTGTGTTAGTTACTGTAATTAGTGCATATTTCAGATAGTAGCAAAAACGCCTGTTTTGCACACGCCCCTCAGTAATTCCAGCCTGAGGCCATGGTTGTCATTCACTGCTTTCATGAAGGAGATTGTCTTTCCTCATGAACTCCTTCATCTTTTGTTCCAGGAGTAGTTAACCGGTGGGAGATACCTGAACACAAAGGCACGCACGTTTTGGGGAGACCCACAAGCAGATGGCTCTGTCCTCTGTGATTTTGTATCTCTGAAGTTCTGTGTCTACTATTCAAAGCCTGGGAAAGTACAAGTCCTCTGATGATGCTCACAACCTGTGAAAAACTGTACATGGAGAAATGATCTTAAACAATGGTTTCTGGACAAAGACATATCTGTCTGATGTTCTGTTATCAGTCCCCAGTATTCCTTTTGGCTTATCTCCCAAGCCATATTAAGGATCTTGTACACACAGAGCTTTGCTTTCTTATTTTATGAATGAAAAAAGTCAGTTCTGAAATAACAAGATAGGATGTGACTGTACTGACCAGAACAGAGGAAGAGGCGGGTCTTCTGATAAAACAATATGAGAGCATTTAATAGATGAGGTTTTCTCTAACACCCAATGATTGTGCTGCATGTTTAATATAATTTATTGCAGTTCTGCCTTTGAAATAAATTGCTTTATTGAGAAGTTCTGTTTGGTGTCCTTCAAGAGAGGAGAGGCAATAAAAAGAGATAAGGTTTGTGTTATTAACAATGTCTAAGTGGAAAACATCCCTCCACTGGAAAATAATTTTTCATGTAAGTGTTAGTCTATCAAACTATAATAGGACACCAGATGAACTCATTGCTGCCTAGTCTTTCTAATAAACACATTTAATTCTATATTTCTTTGCTACACAGGAAGGAAAAATGTCAATAAATCTTCCATGCACGTGTCTGTGTAGCATCAAGTGTTACAAGCCTGAAATTTGCTTTATTTCTTTGCTTTGCAATTCTGGTGAAGGACAAATGTGATACTTTAAAAGTTGATAGGAGAGCATTTATCTAAAAGGAATTTGTCACCCTGTTGCTGTCAGGGACCGAGCAGTTGTATGTTGGTCCAAACAACTTAACTTAATACTCATTGTCTTACTGGTTTGTTTTGCTTGTCCTGAACCTCCCTGCTCCCTTTTTGTTCATCCTCCTTCCTTTCCTCCTCTCTTGGTGTGGGATGGGAAAGGTCTTGCATAACCTGCTCACCTCCTTGACTAAAGGTACCTGTTTAACCACCAGGTCAGTGTGTCTCAGTCTCCAGAACACTTCTGCATCGTGAGTGCAGACTGTTGGGTTGCCTGTGTGAGTGTTGCCTGCACACTTAGAGCTTTGTGGGAACAGCTTTTGTGGAAGCATAGGTGGGACACGGGTTCTGCTTCAAAAGGTTAGGTATTTATGGATATTTCTTTTTAACATGATTGACACTGGTAAACAGAAGTTGACAGTGAAGGTCCATGATGGTTTCTGTGCTGTGTCATCGTGGAGGCAGTGGGACCTGGAGGGAAGAGCTGGACAGGAGCTGCCCTGATGGCTCCACAACCACATGCTTTCTGCACAGGGAGACTAATACAGAGCTACGCCCACCTCTAGGAATTGCAAACAAACTCCAAATCATCAGTTCTAGGTTGTGACAGTAACCTTTGGCAGCTTCAGGTCTGCCATGGACTCACCTTCTGTGTCAGGACTCTAACCAACTGTATAGGCAAGTGAGGACCCCTCAGGTGCCACTGGTGTGTGGGGTCAGGTTGAAATCTTGGTGCGTGTGTCTTCGTTTCCTGCAGTCCAGAGCGGGAGTGAACCCTTCAGCAGGGTTAAAGGATTGTGGTCTCAGGGAATCCAAGTGAGCGTGTTGGCCTTTGAAATTGCTGTTCTCAGTAGCTCCTTTGCTTTGCAGTCGCACAGTTAACAAATGGGGTCAGGGAAGTCAAGCTGGCAATTCCTTGCTGTTGTGATGTGGTTTTGATAATTCCTCATGATTAAAAGAACACTGGTGTAGTGGTAACAGTAAAATGCATTCTTATTATTCCTCCTTCAGAAACTGCTGAGCAACTGCTCTGAAGAACTGTGGTTACAATTTATTTTCGCTCAGCTGGGGTGGTTTTTTCCTTGGAACTCTTCATGGTGTTGTGATTCAGGAGCACACAAAATATTTATAACAAGAATACCAATTAGGTGCGTGTGAATGTACAGTTACGTGTAGTAATGCCAATTAAAATAAATGAATTTCTACTGCAGCATTAGACAGTGTGATCTCCTGTGGTTGATTTGGTGTTTGTGTGCTTTCAGAACTCTACTGATAGGATTTCGTAGCAGCGTCCCCTGCGCAGTACAGCTCAGTGCCTCTGGATCTGTGTACTTATTTAATCTCATGTCTTAACAAAAATTCTCTTGTGACTCAAGGATACTCCAGCTATTTTACAGTAATGCCTTGAGGACACATGATGACTGCAGTCGTAATTTCATTAGGCTGTATTTTCCTCTGTCACAAACGAGTATTCCACAAAGCTACCAGATAAGTGTCTTCAAAGCTGAAATGTAATTCAAGTATAGTTAAACATTGCCTTTATTTTTCCATTCTAAATTAATTTGCAGAGGTATGCAGACATGCAAGTTCTGACTCAGACGTTTGTATCCAGGACTAAATTTGCCTAGAATGTGTTTGGTTTAAAGAGTAAAGTACTATGCTTGGCTCCACCCTTTTATTCTTTGTGACTGAAAATCGTTCAGGATGATGGTGGCCAGAAGCCCCCTGATTGGGGCAAGTGGTTCTGTTACAGCCTGCAGGTAGATGCTCTGCCTGCTCCTGCTGCTCTGAAATGTTATGGAGGCTTCCTTCCCCATAATTCAGCATTTCCAGGGCAACTGTGTTCCATTCCCTGAACCCAAGGACTCTAAGGCACTCTTAGTAGTTTTTATCTGTTTCATCATCTCATGTGTATCTGCAGTTTTGCTTGCTTATACTAAATGTTCATTGATCTGGTTATGTATTTAATTAGTTTACATCAGATCAATCCACTAATATATTCATTCCAATGTTGTGAAATAAGCCTGTGAAATGGATCCAATCTTTCTACCTGTGATGATTATCCCTGTTTCTTTTACAAGCAGATAAGCAGATGGACTGTTTCCTTCTTACATTAGTGCATTAAATGAATGCTCGTGTAAGAGGTCAGATTCCCTTTAGAACCTAGCAAAATGCAGCTGCAAAACTGCACCTTTTGTTGGGGTTTGTATTTCTCTTCACCTTGTGAGGTCTAAGTCCAGGAATTTGTGCCTTGCATTTCTGGCAGAGGCTGAGGCAGATTCTTAAAGTACTCTTGTGGGTTTTTTTTTTTTTTCATGTTAAATTTATCTGAGGCGTGTAATCCTTTAGAAACTTGCACGAAGGATTTGCTTTTTTCCTCTGGGTTAGTTAGGAGCTGTATCTTTCTGTCCTTAACTGATGTAATGCGCACGGTTTTTATCTCGAGCTTACAAGCTGGGAGCCTGCCCATCATCCATAATATTTTTGGTGCAGGATTTTTAAAGCCTCTTCTTTCTTGGTTCACATGAGAGCCAATTACTTTTAACTTCCAGTGTATTTATAGACCTTTGGAACCTGCCACTTTATATTTTAATTCCAGGACTAAAAGCGGCCCTGTCAAATGCTCCTCTCTTTTGATTCTTCCCTTTCGAAGATGAAAGGCATTTCTGTGAACATCTTGCCAGTGCTTTGCCAGAACTCCGTGCAGTTTCGTATCCATCTGATCTCCTTTGGAAGTCTAAGTCTTTTTACCCCCAAAGAGCTTTGGAGGGTCACAAATGGGTTTTGGATTCCATAGCAAAAGAAATTGCTGAGTGATGAGATCCAGCTGGTGGGCCCTACAGATATTGGGAAAATCTTATTTAAGAAGGTATTAGAAGTGAGACATTAAAAGACCTGTCAGACTTACGAATGTCATGTGGCTCTGAATTCTGAATGTATCCACACATTCCAAATATTAATTCAGAATGTTTTCTTCCAAAATGTTTGCTAGTTTTTCATAAATCCATTTTTAAAAAAGTCTGGAGTACATTGACAAATCCATGGCCTCTCTGACTACAGTGAAGTCTTGTCCTTGAGTTTAAGAATGAATTTGACCCTTCCTGACAGTTTGTTTTCATAGAGTCACAGAATGTTTTGGGTGAGAAGGAACCTTAAAGCCCATCCAGTGCCACCCCCCTGCCATGGGCAGGGACACCTCCCACTGGGTCAGGGGGCTCAAAGCCCTGTCCAGCCTGGCCTTGAACACCTCCAGGGATGGGGTGTCCACCAAAGCTCACTTTGGGTGTCTCTGTATCATCATAGGAGAATACAGGAAACTGGGAGTTGAGTGCCAAGAAAAACGAGAAGGACCTTAGTGATTGGGAAGAGGCAAGAGTTATACTCATCTAAGGGAAATGAGGGAAAATGCAGGCTTGACAACCTCATCTCAATCACAGGAAAGATTATGAAGACTTCTTCAAAGCCATCACAGGGCATGAAAGATGAGCTCATTTTGAAAACCCAGTATAGGTTTATCAGATACAAATTGTGCATGAGCAGCCTGATTGCCTTCAGTGATGAAGTGGCTGGCTCTGCAGATGGGGCCGGAGTGGTGGACACAGCTTTACTTAACTTCAGCAAGGCTTTCAACGAAGTCTAAGACCCTTAGAGCCAACAGAGAGAAGATGGGCTTGCAGGGTGGACTGCAGCCTGAAAGAAAAGCTGGCTGGACTATCAGGGTCAAAGAAGAGTGATCAGGAGTTCAAAGCTGAGTGTTCCTTGAGGGCTGATAAGTGGTGTCAGCAGTATAAAGCTGGGCAAGGGATGGAGAGTGTCCTCACTGAGTCTGCGAGTGATGCTGTTATGGAGGTAGCAGCCGATACGTTGGAGGGCAGAGATGCCAGCCCGAAGAACCTTGGCAAACTGGAGGAACCATATGGAGTTAGACAAGGGCAAATGCAGAGCCCTGCTTGTGGGGCAGACTGGCCCTGTGCACAGGATAACGGGTAGTGCCATGCTCTTTGGGTGCTCAGAGAAGGGTGCTGTCAGGGTTCCTGTCCTTTTCTTGGTAAGTATTTAGTTGTTACGCGCTCAGAAGTAGAAGCTTATTGATAGAAGACTGGGAGAAAGCAATTGCTGAGTGAATGAAGGAGCTAAGAGGGGCCAGATCCTGTCTCTATAATGACTGAAACCAAGTGCTGAACACTGGTAGAAATATTTGCTGTAATGTATGCATGTTGGATTTGCAGTTGTGAAGTGGGAATAATACCTCATCCTTGGGAATGAGCAGTCCACTTTTGTAAAACACTTGGATATTTTGATGATGAATACTGAAGATCTCAAAGCAGTTTCTGATTTCATCAGAATTGTCTCTCTGCGTGCTGTGGGAGTCCCTGTGCGGAGCTGTGACTGCAGAACTGCCAAGGTGCGAAGCAGCAGCGTCAGTTCTGTTATTCAATCTAGCAGGGATTTTGGCTAAGGAAGGAACTACGTCAGTGTGCTGCCGCAGTCAGGTTGTAGTGACACCGGTGTGCAAGGGGGACAGGATGAAATATGTGTATTTTAGATGCATCTGGGATTTTGTGGTGTTATTCCTCATACTGGTGGGTGTGCGATAGCCACCAAGAGCTGCTGCGCTCTCACTGAAGCAGTAGAGGGAGCAGAAGGTTTCTGCCAAGCCCGGATCCAGGCTATGCTGGAATGTACCCTGCTGCTGCGCGGAGGAGAGTGTTATGTTTTTCCATGTCAAATGGCTCTGTTTTTCTCTTACTCCTCAAAAAAAGTATTCTTGTACACAATTTAAAAACTGTAAGTACACTTGCTTGAAAAGTAAATGTCATCAGTTTGTGGGATTTGTTAAGCCAAACTGTTGGGAATGTCTTTTCCAGGATGTCCAAGGAAACTGTGGTAATTAACACAAAATCATGGAATGGCTTTGGTTGGAAGGGACCATAAAGCCCATCCAGTTCCAATCCCCTGCCATGGACAGGGACACCTCCCACTGCATCAGGGGGCTCCAAGCCCCATCCAACCTGGTCTGGAACACCTCCAGGGATGGGGCAGCCACCACTGCTCTGGGCACCCTGGGCCAGGGCCTCCCCACCCTCATTGTGAAGAATTTCTTCCTAATGTCCAATCTTCCAATTTGAAGCTGTTCCCCCTCACCCTGTCATTGCAGGCCCTTGTAAAGAGCCCCTCCCCAGCTTTCCTGGAGCCTCTCTCAGGGGCTGCTCTTTTTGGAGTTGCACTTGCTCTTCCTTTTTCCTTTTCTCCTTGAGGAAGAATAAGTGCCTCGTACTTAGTAATGCTTTTAATGGGAAAATTATCTTTTCTTTATAAGAGGATTGATTTTTAAGCTGTCCTCTCTTCAGAAGTTTCTCCTCTTTAGACACTTATATTGCAGGCACAGAAACTTTTCCTTTCTCAATGTGCAAGGACCTTTTTTTTTAATATCAGATATATTTTTAGATAACTCATGGATGACTTTTGCTAAAGCTTCCATCTTCAGATGACCTATTTGAGGGGAATGGTGGAAATTTTTGCTGCAAGATCTTTCTGATGTGGAAGGATTTATTTTTCTTTTTATATCATCATTTTCTGAGGATGTGATCAGTATAGAAACTGATAAAGAATCCCTAAAATCTAAGCAAGGTAGGGACATGACTTTACAAGAAGCTTTGACAAGGTGTCCAGAAGGTGTTTTGGGTCATTTTAAGCAGGTTTGAAAATGAGCATCTTCTGTAGGGGAATTATGATGGAGTGGTGCATGAAACCCTTTGTTACTTCAAGTGGGCATCAGCCACCAGCTTCTCTGAGACCTCTGACCACCAGTTGCCAGTGGGCGGAAAATGATTCAGTGGACTGGACCCTTGTTCTGTTCTTAGAGTAATGAATGAAGATCATGGATTATCTCATGATTCCAATACATTGATTTAGAGACGCATTTAATTTATATTTGAATTTTCTTTTGCAATTTCAAGTGAAATCTTAATACATGAATTTTATTTTTATACTGAATACAAATCAGTCTCCTTTAGATTATACTGAAACACTTCATTTCACTGGTACCACAAGAATTAGTTGTGCATTTAAATGATTTATTCATTATGTTGTTCTTGTCTGATTGAAATAATTGAGTCATTCACTTCCACTCTTTTTTTTTTTTTTTTTGTAGTATTCTTTGAAGTTTTTCACAGTGAAGCCTCTCATTCTGATCACTGACATGCCAAAACTGTTTTATTAAAAGGAACAAAAAGCTATGGAAGGCATTCTTGGTGGTGTTTCTACCTTTTTTTGTTGTTGTTGGGGGTTTTTTTTGTTTGTTTTGAAATTCAGGTTCAAAAGTGTCTGTTTTTAATTTGCATGTTACCTGAACAAAACTGGTTTGAGAGCTTCCAACAGTGCGGTGCTATTAAATGCAGACATTTAGAAAGACTTCAGTAGATTCAAGCTCTCAAATGCAAGAAAAATGGGCAAACCTAGGTGTCAGAGCTGCCTCTTGGCTGTGTCTGCTGATCCGAATGGCTGATATGTGGCCTAGAGCTGGGAAATGCTGCCCTGAAGGCTCGAAGCCCACTGATGGCTTATGAGCTGAATATCCAGGTGTTCTTTATCTTCTCTTTCTTGACAATTAAACAAAGGGAGAATGTTTTGCCCACTGTAGAGCCTGAGACCCATCCTTGCTGCTCTGTGGGGGCTGGTGGTTCTTGTACACAGCCACAGAGCTCAGCTCTTCTCTGTAGAGAGCCACATCGTTTTAAAGTATGTGTGGAGTCAGGAAAAATCTTCATTCATTGATCTTCTGAAGCAGCTCTGGAGGGAGGCTACGGTTTGTTCCTACCGGTTCTGCATCACACCTGGGAAGGGCTGGTGGGGGGGAATTGCAGGAGCCGCACCTGGAAGCACTTCAGTGAAATTAGGGCACAGTGAGACAGAAATCAGCTGAAACAGAGGCTACTTTGTGAGTACATAATGACAGCAGAGCAGCCTCCTCATCGTAATTTGCTTATTAATTCAAGTCAGTTTGCTTAATTTTCTTCCTGTTTCCCTAGGAGAAGTGTTTCCCACATGGCGTGTCAGAGCACTTCCAGTGTTAGAGCTGGGGAACAGCACCATGTGCTCACTGCGATCTTTTGGATGCTCTGTTTTATAAACCCACATTTTAACTAAACCGGGGTGGCTCTTTCAGTCAGTGTGACAAGCTTGAACTGAAAGAGTAATTTTCATTTTACTAAACAAATTGATCCAATTTTTAATTGAGAAATTCTTTATCAGACTTTCCAGGAGTTCTTAAGTATCAAATGAGGAGGAGTACATAGGCTGCTTGGGCACTGAAAATCCTGTTGGATGATTGCCTGCATTTTTAAGTGACTGGATTAGGTTTTTTTGAAATCTACTCTTCTACCTGGTGCCTTTTAAATTCAATAGGATTATAAAAAGGGAAAGGGTATTCTGGAAAATAAAAGAAGCATCTTTTTTCTGATATATGTGGATTTAATGTGTCCTTGCTGTAATGCACTTGTTATCTGGTTGTGTCTTGGTGGTTTTGTCAGCGGGCAAGTGTTTTGCCTGCAGGTTCTCGGGCATCACGGCGCACAAGAGGTTAATGTCAACTTTGGGGTTTTTCTTTCTTTTCAGGACAAAGCCTGTTAGTATTTTGTAACTCCACTTGGCAACAGTGATGATTTATCACAGGGTCTCTTTTCCAAATGTCTTTTCAGGACACCTTGCATGAAAGAAACCCCGGTGGCTGGCTCTCCTCCAGCCTCGCCAGCAGGGAGGGTGAATAGCGAGGCAGCTCGGGGCCAGCGAGCCTGATTCATCTCCTGTGCAAGGAAGAGGTCCTGTAGGGCAAAAGGAGCTGGGTAACTTCACCTTGGTGATGTCCAAGGTGTCCTCCTGGCTTTGTGCTGCTCCTGGCAGCACTGCCTTTGCCATGTGCTGTGGCTAAAACAGTGCTCACAGCAGAGGGGACGGCTTGGTCATTAGTCTTGGCCAGTGCAGCAAGGAAAGAATGTTGTGAAAGAGCTCCTGCCTTTTCCTTCCGTAATTGTCAAAGCCCCTTTCAGTGTGTAGGGATAAGCTTCCTTGAGCAAACACTGTACAGAGATGTCCACAGATCTTGGCCACAGGTTTGATTAGGGATTAAAGCCCCCCTTCACCAAGCACCGTTTCTTTGTGCTGATGCTGTCCTGTCCCTGTGTTTGCGGGTAAGTTGGGAAGTATCTTCTGAAGGCTGCTGGCTGCATCCTAGAGATGAGTGTATTTGTAAGAGAAACAACGGCTCCCTCTTATTGCTGAGCTGGAGATGTCTGGAGAAACCAGAATGTTTAACCTCACAGGCAGCAGTTCTGTGTCAGAACTGTAATTCAGATGTCTGTCTGTAGACCTACATTAATGCCTTCTTCTATTGATGTGCATATGAATTTCTTGTTATGTATGAACAAAAAAAAAAGATAATTATCAAGCAATCAGTGCATTCTTGACATAAAAGTTGCTTTCTGCCTTGCCACCTTCTTTTCTTCTTCTTATGATCTAACTAGTGTGGGTTCCTTGTTCATGTAGTATTTAGCATATTTGTGAAGTTACCATTGACTTCAAGTAGCACTGCAGAGTTTCCAAAATTGTAATTTAATTAACTGTAGCGAATTATCAGTATTCTGAGTTGAAGTTAAAACTTATTTGAAATTTCCAATGCATTTTCCGGCCTTAGGAGTCATTCTGTTACGCCTTTATTTGTGCTCATCATGTACTCAATTTAGGGTGTAAATGCTCAGTCCTATGAGCAGTTTTGGGGCTGGAAGTGTTTTTCTGATCAGTGAGTGCTTTGTGTTATGATGCTTGTTTTTGGTTGGGCAGTAACGTAAAATAATGCAACAAAGAGGTAAAGCCATGAAAATGACCCATTTTCATGACACGATTTTAATTCGCTGAACAACCTCTCTGAAAATAAATTCAAAGCCCTATCTCTGTATTTAACCTGTACATTCCAGAAAAACATTGTGCTTTTCAGATACTGATGTGAGCTGGAAGACAGGAGTGAAGCCTTTGCCAGGCATGGTTTGCTGCCAGCAGGGCTGTACTCAAAGACCCCTTTTATTTCAGGTCCTGTAATACTGATATGAAAATTACAGCAGTTGCTTGTGTGCATCAGTGATCCCGAGAATGTTCCTAAATGTGGAAGGTGACTTGTTCAGTAATTTACTGGAGCATAAATAAAGTGCAGGCTAACTTACATGACACCGCTGCTTTCTTTTGGTGTCCCAGAACTCTAAATCTGTTGGACCCATTGCCTGGGGACTTCCGCTCAGGAAAGTGCATGGAAAGAGAAGGCAAATTACTACTTTAAAAGTGAGATTGCAAAAAAGTTCCTGAGCTGGCAGCATATGAAGTGCCTAATAACTGAGGAGCCATACCACTGTGATTATGTTTTAGTAGTAATTAATTCTCTGTACATCTGCCTTACGTGTTATCTAGGTTCCTGTTTAATTTTGAAAATAAATGTTTCAAGTTAAAAATGATGTATGCAAACTTACATTACAGACTTCTAAAAAGGAGGTTAAGATTAAGCTTGCAGGCTCAAGTGACAGGTGTGGGCTTGCATGTCCTGGCTGGCAGTGCTGTCTGCCAAACCAGCAATTTGCAGAGAACAAGAATTCCCCAAGCCTTCTCCCAGCTCAGCAATCAGCAATCCAGGTTGTCTTGTGGATGGGAGAAATGGGAAAGGATCCTTTAAAATGTGCAGTGAGCTGGATTCGTAGGTGTGAAAAGGACAGACAAGAACCCTGATGCTCTTGTAAAGGGTCACCCCTCCGTTGTTTATCATAAGCTCAGTGGATAGTGAAAAGGTGCTTAAGATTAGCCGCGAAGAACTTGCTTACAACATTTTTCTGTATAGAGAAACCTGCTCAGAAGTTTTCAGTGTCGTTTTGCTGGATTTGGGGACACTGCAAACAGCAGCCACGGTGAACCTGGTCATGAGATGTGTAGTGTGGAGCCGTAGCTGAGGCGTTGTTGTGGGACAGTGTTGGGATTAACCCACACAGGAGATAACTTAATTGTATATTGTGAACTGCAGTACAGTACCTGGGCATGGTTTGTTTTAAATGGGGGTAATTGCAATCAGTAGGAAGGCTGATACCCAGCTCAGTGAAGAGCTTGGTAGCTTTGTGATAACTCAATGGTAAAGTGAGGTCGGCCCTCCTGTCAGCTCTTCCCTCACACTAATTCTTACACAAAGAATCTTGCTACAAAAGATACCAGAACTCTACATAAAATTTTTCAGTCTTGAAAAAGGTCAGGATGGCTTTGTGTTTTGTTCTCTTTAGTGGTGTCTGGGAGTTGCTGTTAGCATCAAACCAAAAGGGCGATGCATAACGAATGCAGAGATCAAAGAGGGATCCTCTGCTGGGGCGTGAGAAATGACTGGTGAGAACCTGAGTGGTGGGAGAGGAAGCCTCTGAGCAGGAGAGCCTGAAGTGAAGTCCATGGTGCTCTAAAGGGAGAAGAAAATCACTTTTATCTTTTATGTGGAGATTTGTGTGTGATAGTGGACAGGGGATTTTACCAAACAGGATGGCGGAATAGGTGACCGTGCTTGTAATGAGCAGAGGGGCATAAAATCAATGCCCTGCACTGTATCACTCGCTCCGTGGAACTCAGCAGCAGATCCAGCTCCTAAACCTCCTCATAAGGTGATCACTGTTACAAATACAGCCCCCAAAACACCAGACCTGGCTCCTGAGAGCACCTTTGCTATGCTGAGCTGTGGGAAATCGGCTGCTCCTGAAGCAGACCCAGGGCCTTCACCCTGCTCCTGAGGGCTTGGCCAGCTGGGGTGCAGAGAGGGCTTCTGCATCAGCTGCATAATTGCTGTCAGTATTTTAACGACATGAGTGAGATGTTTTTAAATTAATGAATAGATTATGCTACATAATATTTGGAAATTATTAACAAGAGTTTCTTACTCCAGATACTCATTTTGCCATACCATCTGCCGACATTTAGAAAAGAAAAAATAATAGTTATATTTTTGATTAACCAATCCTTTACGCAGTCCAGACACCTCTAGATGAAACAGGGATTCATTATCCATAGAGAGAAACCAGGATGCCACCTTTTCCACATGAAATACAAGATGAATTGTACCTTTCTTTCCAGTGGCAGTAAATAGGTTGAGATGATTATGGCACAGGTATCTTGTCACTTATGCCTGAACTTATTTAGGATTCATTCTTCTCCAAAATATTCCGAATGCTGGTTTATATGATTAGAATGTGTGTACCTGTACAGGCAAGGAAAGAACCCCACTTGTGTTTGTGTCTGAAACCCCTGGGCAGCAGTGCTGACTGGATCTGGTAGGAGCAGGATGTTAGCTAATAAATTTCTTATGAGAGGGTTTTTTCTTGCTGTGTTTTTGTACAAGCTGCCAGCACAGTAGGACCCTGATTTTGATTCAGGCTTCCAAGCACTGCAGTAATAAAAATAAACACAAACACACTCGCCGAGGAGAAGAGTTTGTTGTGCTTTAGTTCCACAGTTGTTCTCCGTGTGACTGGGGGGGCTATGGGGTTTCTTTCCTAAGGGGTCAGTGCTGTGTGTTTCACTGGGGGCATCTTGTGAGCAGGCAGCGTTACCGGTACATTGCGCTGCATCAGTGAAGTGCGAACACTGTCATGCAGTGCTCCAACGAGTGTCTGTTCTGAGTTACTGCCATCAAAATGTACCAGGAGAAGGGAAAAGAGACGCCAACTTCTGGAAAGGTGCTGAGATGTTTTAGCGGTGTGGTCCCTTGCTGGGCGACGCTTCCCCGGCTCTGTGCTGCAGCTCCCACAACCAACATCAAACCATAATTCATCCTCTGCTTGGGTGACCTTCCTCAATGGGGGAGGAACTCCTATGATGGATGGACAGACTTAAGTGTGTTTATGAATTGCCAGAGCCTCTTCAGCCAAACTGCTGTTTTTCCTTCATTAATTAGAGTGTCTCCATATTGCAAACAGGGATGGGTTCACCCTAGACAGATGGCTTGCTCCGCAGGAAGCCCAACAACAGGAAAATGCCAAATGCATGATGTGCCGAGGAAAGTTTTACTTACGTTTTTATATTGAATGAGTTTGCATGTCTCTTCCGTGATAAAATATGAAAAATCAGAGCTTACATCTTCGCGGTAGCCACTAAGGCAAAGCACAAGAAGTGAGCCATGTAATCATCTCCCCAGGGTGATTTTGTGCAGCAAGATTCCCTGGCTTGATTTTGGTTTTTTTTTTTCGGGAAAAAGAGTAATTTTCAACGTTATTAAATTAAGAAATGGCAAATTGCTCCTGATGCAGGGATGGGACACTTCGCAACCCAAGGAGGGTGTTCAGGGCAGCAGAGCCAATGCTGGGCTCTGCCCTGGTGCCTGGGCCAGCTGCACTGGACTCGAGGCTGTGCTGCTCACCCAGCACCGGCTCCACCATTGCCATTGCCTGCTGTGCCACCAGTACAGCCGGCAAAGCGATGTGGGAGGCTTGGTATTCCAAAAGGAATGACCTGTGTGGCTCTGAGGAGGGTTTGCATCACAGAATGAGGGAAGAAGCGAGGAGGGTCACGGTGCTGCAGGGAGCACCTGCTTCTCCATTGGCTCCAGGATGCAACTGTTGGTGTGGAGCACAGACTTTGGGAACTTCTAAAACTGTGTGCCCTTTTTCTGAGTTTAAATAAAGTGTTTGAATATTTACAAAATGTCTGGCGGAAATGCTGATCTGCATGTAAAAAAGAGGGATCTGTTCAATTATTATTCGGTTATGGCAGTCAAATGTAAGATGTTTTCCTTTTTCCACTGAAACCCACCTTGCAGGTTGCTTCATCCTTTCCTTCTTCCCCTATTCTTCACCTTTTTTGTTTGTTATTTGGTTTTGTGTGTTTAATAATGCTAGGGAGTATTAACAGAGGTGTCTCAGCCAAAATGCAGAAGATCATGGGAATGAGCACTTCATATTTTATTGATAAGAATAATGCACTGTTCATTTGCATTGTGAATATCAAAGCTTTACGTTATGACTGTCGTTCTTTTTCAAACTAAATACTTAGAAAAATATGTCAGTGCCCACCCAGGAGGGAAGTGGAAATTGAGACGGATGTCAGGATGGTCCCAAGGACACGAAGGCTTAGATAAAGCTGACTTTTTACATCACTGTGTGCTTATGTACGTATATATTTTAACTATTTATAATGTTATTTAGATCACTAAGCAGTGGGAGGATTAACATTGCTGTGAAACTTGTTAACAAGTGCTGGTGTAGTTTTAAGACATCAGGAAAAATTTCTTCACTGAAAGGGTTCTCAGGCAGTGGCAGAGGCTGCCCAGGGAGGCGGTGGAGTCCCCATCCCTGGAGGGGTTTGAAAGATGGGCAGATGAGTTTCTCAGGAACGTGGTTTGGTTGGACCTGATGATCTCAGAGGTCTTTTCCAACCGGACGATTCTGTGTTTCTATAGTTCTGTGTGCCAGGCTGGGCAGTCTGCTTGGACCCTGCATCATTGCTTGTAGAAGCACTGGTGGTGCTGTGAATTGGAATGGATTTGGGATGTGGGGTGCTTGGACTGGTGTAAGAATGACTTGTGGTCTTTGGTCATGGGGTGCAGCGAGCCGGGGCGTCTGGAGATGGCGCTGAATCCCCTGGTGTGGCTGGGATTCCCTTCACAGGCTGAGCTGTGCCACCAGTGCAGTCAGAAAGGATGTAGCATCACAGGAGGGCTCGCTGGGTTTGACGTATGGACTTTCAAGTGTCAGATGAGATGGCTTATCTTAAAACACAGGAAACTGCCATGCCTGCTGAGCAACGGGTGTGCCTTGTGTGAGTGCCCTTCCCTATAGGCTCTGGAGAGGGAAGGGGAGGGGGGCAGAGGGATTAACGTCCTGAGGATTTGTGTGTTTGTGAGCCTGAATAAACAGAATGGTTTTTTGTGATGAAAACACTGACTTTTAAAGTCTGGCTAATGCTTGGCCAGAGGGTTTTAATAGTGTAATTATGGAGTTTGTTTTATTTATAAATGGATGATGTGTTTTAATATTTTTACATACATTACTGGAGTATAATAATCTATTTATTTATTCAGTTTTGTTCTGTTTGGTTCATTTATCACGCATACCTGCTCCCCCCTGCTTATTTATTGCAGTGTAAACTGTAGTTTGAGGAAAAAAGCCCCAATTTGAATTTAATAATGCTCTATAGTGCATTTTTCTTGGTTCAGTTAAATATTCTGAATTAAGACATCCCCCCGTCTATGCTTAAATTATCATGTTTGTTCAGATGCCATTTATTATAACACTAGCATAAAATTAGTGATGGATCAGACCTATAGGTGCTAAAAATAGTTGACAGGAGCAGCAAGTCCCTCTGACAGTATATTCTGCTTGTGGTTAGAACTCAGCTTTTCTTTGTTCGTAGCCATTTCGTGTCTCTCATTTGTGTAACTGAGATTTGCAGGTGGGTGCTCTCTGTTAGGAGTACAGCAGGGATGAGTTTGTGTTCTCTCGCAGCGCTGTGCTGGTGAGGAATTGACTAGTTTTGTTTGATTTAAGAACTAAAATGAAGTTTAATGGTAATAATGGCTTCACTTGGTCATCTTCTTCAGCCTGTTACTTCTCCTAGTTTCTTCTTACATGAAAATATCCTGAAAATTTTCATCTTGGTCCTTATGGTATCACTGCACGACCCCAGCGTGCTTGGCAGGACCAGGCTGTATCAGAGTTCTCTGGGCGAAGGTAAATTTCGGTTTGGTCTATGAAGCGTGAAATGATTGCGACTCCTTGAGATTGCCTAAGAATGGACTGAGGAAGAGCCTTCCAGCAAAGACAGTGGCTCCTGAAAGCAGTTCTCAACATTAGTCTCAAAAGTATTTGAATTTGGCTTTAGCAATTGGTCAATGTGGGACTGCAGGGACACTTCCTATCAGACCACCTGGTAACTGGCATTCGGACAGCAGGTGTTGAGTCAGAAAGGTGGTGAATTATTCCCTGTCTTCTCCCTGAGGTGGGCACCCTTGAAAAGGGAGAACAAGGCCCATTAGCCTTCACATCTTTGTTATTCCTGGTTTGATGGCCCAGCAGCTGTGATGGCCTGGTCAAATGAGTCCATCTTCCCATTAACTGAGAATGGAGAAACCCCTGACTGTAGAGTGCAACTGCGTTATTCTCTTTGGAATCACAGGATTTCAGCCCTCTCTTTAGTAGTTAACTACTTGGGAAGCGTGAAAACAGCAGAGGCACATTAGTGACAGGGATTTCATAAGGAAAGAGAAATCTTCTCACTGAATCAAAGCCAGCAGCAGTGACTCAGATCATTTACGGTTCTCTCTGGACAAGGGTATTCCCTGGGGTAAAAATCAGCTGTTACTGCCATGTTCTGCTCCGGAGCTGATTTTCTGAATTATTGGATACACTAATAGAGAAAAGGACTGGAGAGAGCTGCTTCTTGGAGTTGGATGCTGGAACAAAACGCTTGGTGCGTGTCAGTGCTGCAGCGAAGTTGTTGCTGCTGAGGAGAGATGAAGCCACATACGATGCGTTTGAATGGTGTTTGGGCAGCTCTGATTGGGATGGAAGAAAGGGAAGCAGACTGTATTTAAGTGAATTTGCAAACTACTGCAGTTACTACTGAAAAATAAAAGTTTTCCTGTTCAGAAATAGACCCTGAATGCGTGCTCAGCTGTGCTGTTACGGAACGTTCTTTGTGTTCTCAAAGTCATGTTGACCGAGGCTCAGAGCTGGGTGCACTTGCAAAGAAGACAGATGTAAGAAATGCTCCAGTGCTTTCTTTTAAAGTAACTCTTCCTTCCAAAGCGCTTGGCTTCCTTTTGGAGAAGCCTCTGCATAGAGATTTCCACGGCTACCCTCTGGAGAGCAGGTTTAGAATGGGCGTTACTGAGCTGTGGTGCTGAGAGCTGGATGACTTGGGTCCATTATGTTACAGGACCTTGACTTTCAGGTCCTTCTCTGGGTCGGTCTGAGATGAATGTGATATTTTTTGTAGATCAGATGCTGAAGCGGAAGTGGCTTTTATTCAAACTCTACATTTCTTGAGTAAGTAAGTGCTCCGCCCTGGCACGTGCTCCTGTACACAGCCTGGTAAGCGAGGCTGGTTTATCCTGCTCTAAGGATAAACTTAGAGGAGAAACAGAAGGAGGTGAGAATCCCACGAAGCATCACTGTAAAATACTGACAGCTGGATGTTGTAGCTTTAAGGCTGAAGTGAACATGAATTGTGGTCAAATATTTTGTTTTGTGCAAAAGCATGGACACAAAATTTCTGTGACTATGAAGTCAGTAAGACAGAGTTTTGCAATAACATTTCCTGCAGTGGAAGTTCTCATTGTGCCTTTGGTATTTATCCCTTTTGATCTAAAAAGTACAGGCTATAGAAAGATTTTAAATGTTTTAATATGGTGTGTTTGTAATACTGTTAAGCTTTAATGTATTTCAGAATACTCAAGGGCTGTGCATGTTTACAGGGGAGCAGGACTGGTTGGTAGCAGGGCATGCTGTAAATACAGGTGAAATAATTCCATGGGTGTGATTGTCACTGAATGGCGAGAGCTGTGCGGTATTTTGGGAACTGAGCTGCAGTTCTCGTGTTTACCAGGCAGCGTTTCCATCCAGACTGCCAGAACAGGGACTCTCTGTCACTCTGAGGAGCTGATTGCTGCTTTCTGCTCGTCAAATACTTGCATTTCACATGGTCAATATTTTTCAATTTTAAGTAGTAAAATAAAACCCAGAGATATTGGAAAGCCTGGTAACACGCAGTTGGGAATTCCGACGGCTGGGTGGCTTCGAAGGGCATTGATCCTTGGTGTAACAGCACATGTCTGTGTGTGTCAGTGGCTTGCAAGGTAAATAGCCAATATGTTAAATGATTTTTAAGATCTAGTGCTAAAAGCTCTTATATAGAATTATTTTCTCTGGGAGATGCTGATTTAGTGAGGATATAAGGCAAGAAACTCAAATTTATGATATTGTAAGGATAAATCAAGCATGGCATTGAAAAAGAGCTGCTGGAGGTACCCAGTGAACACTATGAATACACTGATGGGTGGTGGCTATGAAAGAATTCACTAGGAAATACCAGTACACTGCTGTTGGGTGTTACATGTTTAAGTTTGCTTTAGTTAAAATCTGTCAGATAATGCAGAGTATATTAATTCTACAATTATTGTTTTCAAGGCTTCAGATTTACTTGAGAGAGAGAGAAAATGGATGCATCTGCTGCCTCAGAAGTGCAGAGACTTTCATAACAGTAAAACCTAAAAGCTGTTCCAGTTTCTTGTCTGGAAGTTCGTCAGCAGCTCTCCGGTCAGCAGCCCCTCTCGGATTCACTATTTGATGTAGGCTGGCGACAGTGGAAGTGATCCCAAACGTGGCACAGAATGTCGCTACTGTGCCGAAATGTCACTGGGCAGTCCGTGCTCTCTGGGAGCGAGACTTTAACATTTCTTATGTGTACAAGTCATAGATTAACCTTTAGCTAATTATGTCTTCATTATGCACGCTCGGTACTTCAAATGACCTCAGCGGTTTTTCCTGTTTGGAAGCCTCTCTCCGTGTCTCAGCGGTGCCCGGGTGGCCCTGACCTTTGGTGCCTGGTCAGCATCTCCTCCGTGTGCTCCAGCGCCTGCAGGATAACTCGCCCACGCTGCTGTAGTGCAGGTGATGGTGGGTCAGCTGGATTCATTAGGGACATTTTATTTTGTGTTTCTGTGATTATTATAGCTTTATGGAAATGGCATCAAAGGATGTGTTCGTTTAAGTGGGTGCTTCTTTCTCAGCAACTGAAATATGTTTTTAGAAAAGCTGTTTTTGCATGCTGCTGTGGTCTTTATAGCCACGCTGTTCAGAGAGCTTTGTGGGTGGCCAGTGTGACCTGCTGAGGGGGGTCTGATAAAAATAAACCTGGTGGGTAGTGAAGGGTTGTAGTTGGGATCAGCTGGGATTGAGTGGCTTGGTACCTAACCCTTGGCAGTGCTGCTTTCTCAGCAGGAGGTTCAAACTACTACTCCTCCATGGGAAGGGGTGCGAGGGGGTGTGGGCAGGGACTGAGGAGGCACCACCAGGGAACTCAGCAGGAGGTCATCCGGGAGAGCATTTGCAGAAGCTGCACTGATTTGGTTTGGATCATCCAGTACCAGTCAATAAGAGAAATCCAAATACCTTTCTCACAAGGGCTCTCATAGGACAAAGTATGACCAAACTGGGATCAGTGGGTGTTTATGGGCATTACTGGAGAGGGGTATTCTTTGTCTTATGTTTTGTGGTTGTGGATTAATCATCCAGAGGAGAATGAAAGCTTCAGTGTGACACTGGTGGTGTAACCGTTCTCCCTTTCCTCTTTTGGAGAGCTGTGCCTCAGCTTTATGTGACAAAGAGCTCCAGATTCTAGTTTGACTCCCCATAAGCGCCGTTCAGGTCATCTGCCCAATGATCCACCAACAGGAGTGTGCAGGCTTTATTTTTAATAGGAGAGGGGGAGAAAAGGAGGTGATTAGAAACATTTACCCTATACACCTTAGGTAGGCATGTGGAACAGCAATCCAGCTGGGAGAATGGCTGTGGGTGCAGGAGGATATGGAATTACAGAATAACCTGAATTGGAAGGGACTAATGAGGATCGAGTCCAACCCCTGTCTCTGCACAGGACAGCCCCAACATTCACACTGTGTGTCTCAGGGCGTTAGCCAAAGGTTTCTTGAATATTGTCAGAATCGGCGCCGTGACTGCCTCCCTGGGAAGCTGTTGTTGGGAGAAGCAGCCGTGCTTCCTTTGAAAAGCACAGAATATGGGCAGTGTATGTTGAGTTGTGCCATAAGAACAGCTATTTTTTCAAAGACACAGACCAAAAAAAAATGTGGTGAGTTGATCATGACAATAAATGAGAAATCCACGAACTCAGTAGATTTTATCCAGATTTTATCTGCCCTCTGGCACAAAGCTTCTTGTGTCAGTTGATATTTTTTTCCCCCCAATAGCTTCAAGTCTTAAAACCGTCTCTGTGCCCTTTGGAACTGCAGCGATCCTAAGTAATAAAAATCATAGAAAGAAGAAATCCCCCAATCCATACCATGGTATTAGAATACTTGAAGTTCTTAAAAGTCATATATGTATTCTAGCTGGCAAGTCCAGATCTTCCCTGCTGTGAAGTGTTCATAGAATCCTAGAATCCTTTGGTTGGAAAAGACCTTTGAGATCATTGAGTCCAACCGTATCTGTCCACTACTAAACCATCCCTGAGCACCTCATCTACTCATCACTTAAAACACCTCCAGGGATGGGGACTCTACCACCTCCCTGCACAACCTCTGCTGGTGAATGAGAACCCTTTTAGCGAAGAAATTTTTCCTGATATCTAATATGAACCTGCCCTGATGCAACTTGAGGCCATTTCGTCTCATCCTATCTCTTGTCACTTGGAAGAAGAGACCAACACCCACCTCACTACAACCTCCTTTCAGGGAGCTGTAGAGAGTGATGAGCTCCCTTAAGCCTCCTTTTCTGCAGGCTAAACAGCCCCTGGTTCCTCAGCTGCCTCTCATCAGGCTCGTTCTCCAGCCCCTTATGAGAGCACAGGTGTCTGCGTGCCGTAGCTATGAGGTATGATGGTCAATTATTCTTTAAAAGAAACACCTTGACAGTAATTTATTTCAGCAAAGCTGTCTGAGCATGTAGCAGATTCTGCTGCATGTCCTCTGGACAGTGTAAATGCTATTTTTCTGGGGCGGCTAGGAGGGCACAGCCATGGAAAAGCAGCAGATGGAAGTTCTGCTGCATTTCCTCTTTGCTCTTTGAAGTGTTCAATATTCTCACCTTCTAAAGAGGGATCAAATATCAAAATCCTTTTTGGGGAGAGGGAAAATTTCCCCTTCATCTGTTGTGAACAATACTTCAGTAAACACCCTGTGGTAATTAAAGTAATAAAACATCACAGGTTTAACTGGAATGTTGTATTTCTCATGGCACCGCATAAACACAGCCAGGGTGGATACACAAACCGCTTTGGGAGGAGGCCAGCCTGGCTTTTCCATAGAAGATCCAGCACAGGTATCAGTGTGCACTGAATTAGTGAACATGTATTTCAAATAAACCCCAGTGTCTGTAATCCTCACTATTGCAATGTTCTGCAGTGGTTGTGCAGGCAAATATAGCAGGGGACACGGCTCTATGTATTTTGTTTTCTTGACTGTGAGGCTCGGCGTAGGTATCTGTCAGTAACTGGAGGTATCCGTTCCTTCACTCTAGGACCAACCTGTGTTTTTCCATGGAGAGCACTGTTAACTCCGCAGCTGGCTCTGCACTGTGTGCAGGGACCCGTGCTCTGCTGGAAGAGATTCCTTGCTGAAAATGAAAGTGTTTGGGGAAATTCTTGGGAATCTTACAAGTAAATCATTTATTTATTTTAACCTGCAGGTAATTTAACAAGCCCTGCTCCAGTGGGCACAGGGTTCCTGTGGGACTTTCCTTGAACCTGGATAGGTTCAGAATAAACTGATCAAAGGAGACACTTTTGGGGTTGCCTCTGTAGAATGAGTTGCTAATTTGAATATAGACACTTGTAATGAGGCTGGTTTACTGACAGTGATTTATTTACCAACAGTCACTTACTGTCATTGCTTATGGATGGAACCTGGATGAGTTTGAGGGCTCCACCTGGACAGCCCAGTTGCCCTGTGTTAAAGGATGGCTACGGTGGGTTCTTCAGCTCAGAGGCTATCCAAGAATTGTTCAAACCAACTAAAAGGGCTGATTAGGCATCTCCTCACTGAAGAACACGCTTTTTTATGTTCTATTCAGAATACCATGCACACTAAGGAACCCATTTAAAGGCCTTCTCTGCCGATCTGCCCTTTGAAGTTCTGAAAGGACCTTTGTCTTTCTGAGAGGAATCAAAACGTAGTTGGATTCTGCGATGGTTTTGAAGCAGAGCTAGTTCTGTGTCTCTTCATAGGTACCTTGTGTTGGAACAGGGCTGGCGCCGCAGCTGCCCATGCAGCCAGATGTGTGATCTCCCTCTGGGCTCGGAGCTGTTGGTGTGTGCTCTGACCACTGTTAAGCAGTTCTCTTGTCATTACTGGTCATTGTGGGTGGCAGAGAGTTACAGCAAGACAACCAGAACATTTACTTTGAAACAAGACTTGGAATATAGGTGAGTTCATTTTGGTGGAGTGCAACTCAGCTGCCTGGGGCTGATGCCTGCGGTGACTCAGGCACGCAGCGGGTTTTCTGCTTGCTCTGGCCCCAGTGCATTTGTGAGAGTCTTTCTGTTTGGTTCTGCTGTACAGATTTACCTTTGGTACGTGCTTCCTTATTAACTTGATCCATAAAAAGATAGGGGGAAATGGCAAATGCCTGACAAACTCCGTTGCTGTGACTGCTTTAGTGCCTTTTAAGTTCCTTCAATTCCATCCTTAAATGCCTTCATTTTGTTGCAGCCTCAGACCAAGTCTGAAGCTTTCCTTTCAGCTTTGGGTGAGAAGGAGAAAGGTCAGTCATGCAGGTAACTCTGCTTGCGCAGTTTCTCATAAACATAAAAACATAAAATGGTTTGGGTTGGAAGGGACCTCAAAGCCCATCCAGTGCCACCCCCTGCCATGGGCAGGGACACCTCCCACTGGATCGGGGACTCCAAACCCCACCCAACCTGGCCTTGAACACCTCTAGGGATGGGGCAGCCACCACTGCTCTGGGCAACCTGGGCCAGGGCCTCCCTACTCTCACAATGAAAAATGTTGCAGAAGGATCAGAATTCCAAAGAGCAAAGTTCTAAGTGACCTAAATTGGTATTGTTTGAGTAGGAGGGATTGGACGTGCAGAATGAGGAGATGCCAGCTTGGATTACTTTGTGAACCTCAGTTTCTGAGATCGAGGACACAGTGTCCCCAGGTTTTATTCTTAAAGACAAACAAAACAACTTCTAGACTAAAAAAAAACCCCACAAACCAATTTCTAAATTCTTATGATTGTGACTCAAGAAGAGGGATAACGGAGATCCGTTCAAATAGAACTTCTTTTTCTGCACCCTGAGTGGTTTTTGCTGTTTGAAGATTTAAATTGAGCTCTGGAAAAGGCTTCAGAGATTGATTTGTTCTTGTTGTACTGCCAGGAGTAATAAGGGATCTGTAGACTGAACTATGTAGCCAGACAGCATCCCTCTGTCCTTTAATGGAGATGAATAAATATAATTACTGGCCTGGTAATGCCTGATGTCAATTAAGAAGAAAGGATTGAGTTTGGTTGTGTAATGTATTTGACTGTTCTAGCTAACCTAAATACACGCTGGAGATACTCAAAAGGCTTAATTTCCATTAATTGCTCAAACAGCTGTGTGACTTGACAAATCGAAAGAATAAGGTACCCGGGTGATACTGTTTTTGTGTAAAACCAGATACCCTAAATCTGAATATGTGAAGTTATTGTTTTTCCTTGTTACCTTCTCCCCTCCAGCCCCCTGGAACTGAACACATGGGACTGTTAAGTGTAGTATTTAGGAGGAGGTTGGATCTTAAACCACAGGGAAGGGATTCTTTTTTCCTTAGAAAACAAAATGAGTGTATTTTGATGTGTGTGTCGCCTGGATAGTGCAGTCTAAGTAGCTTGGATTGCTTGAGAGACTCAGTTCCTGTTGGGCTGTGAATCAGATGCGTAGAGCGGCTGTTTATAGAGGTCTTTGGGTGGCAATATGGACCTTTGCAGCGAAATGAGTGTGTGCAGGGTCAGACTGCAGGCTCCAGACTCCGAGTGTTGGAAGGGCAGCGGTTGCGTGAACACCGATGTCATGCAGAGAGCAGTTATGGGTGCAACCGGTAGCAGTGGCCTGCAGTCTGCTGCCTTTAACCTTGAACCTCGTGTGCTGACAGGATCCTGAGCCCTCTCTTGATGCTTCAGAAGATGCCAAGTCGCTGTGATTCTTTGTTCATAGTTGCCTATAAAAATCACAGTAGTTGGCTGTGGCTCACGCTGCCCGTGACAAATTTCTCCACGGCAGGTACGTGTTCAGTGAAGAGCATGAGGGTGTGGGGGTATGGAAATAGTTCAGCTGCCAGCAGGCCCAGGGCTGCTGTGTTGTCCATCAGTGTCAGTGCAGGGATGAACCACAGGAGGCCTTGTCCCTGCAGAAGAATGTTCTCCTGTGCAGGCAGTCCGGCTGTCAGTGCAGCGATGTGGTGGCATTGCAGGGTGTGCTACTGTATGAGCAGTTTAGTTCCATTAAAATGACTGAGGGTGTTTTGTTGGTCCTGGGAGATGAGCAACGGGATTGTGATTTGGGACTGTAATATTTGCTTCAGGTTTTGCCCAGTTTTTTGCCACTAATGTCCTCAGAGGTCCCAAATTGGTGAGTTTATGTTTGAAGGAGTGAAAGTGGTAGTGTGCTCCTGTCTTACAGTATGAACTATTCAGTTTTGATTGTTCAGAGCTATTTGAATTTACAAACACCGTGAAATGGCTGTGAAAAGGGGTTTATTTGTCAGCATCTGTGTTCAAAGTCTGTGTAAACAGATTAAAACTCTTAGCAGAATGAGAGAGTGGGGAGATCTGTAGATAACGCGGAGAGATCTGTAGATAACGCTCCCCCTCACGGCTCATTGCTGCTTTTACGAAGTCTCCCTGTGTGTTTTCCTTGGGCACAGTTTGCCGATCAGCCCAAACCCCGACTAAATGTAAGTGTTCACCTGCAAAGCCACCTGTGTGGTGAGGGATGTGGGGACGATGCCAGCCCTGCCCACCTCCATTCACAGATACAGCTGCGCTCAGCTGATCAATGTGGTGTGGGTTGGTATCAGCTCACAGCTACGTTCCGTTACTTTCCTCCACTTTTGACTTCTGCACATCCTGCATAAGTACCCAACTCTGTCCTTACCGTCCTGTGATTTGGGGTGCTGGGAGCCACCAGAGGAGTTGATTCTGCAGCAGCTCCTGTCGGTCCTGTAAAGCACCTGGATGTGAAACGCCTCAGAAAGCCAAGGGGTTTGTTGTTTTCCATAAATGCATGGGCTGTGGGGTTTTTGTTGGTGGAGGGGGTTTGGGCTTTGAGTTTTATTAAAAAAGGTAATTCTGATGGTCTTACATGGGCTGCGGTCTGAAGTTAAACAGACCTCTGGAAGTCAGCATTAATGCTGAGTCTGGGTGATGATCCCATGGAGTGGTTTTGTAAGGTTGAGTATGGATTTAATGTTGCTAAAATCACAGTTTTCAAAATCTTGGAGCGCTGAGTGTGAGGGAAGGTGAGTGAGGTACACAGGGTGTGGACTGTTTGATGACATCGTCAGTGGGATAATTAATATCAGCTAATCAGCTTGGAGGTCATGTGCAAGCATGCACGTACATGCAAATGAGAAAATAATGTCTTGGACAGCAGGGGTAGTGAAAAGGTTGCATTTCCAGTGAGATGTGGTGACAGGAAGGGCTAATGGAGTATGTGAGTATGTGTGATGCATCCTTAAGGAGGGTGAGCAAGAAGGTGGATTTTGTGCAAGATATCGGTGAGGTCAGCAGAGCTGCAGGTGGAGCCGGTGTCATTTTGGGAAAGGGGTTGCAAAATAGGGGTTTGAAAAAGGGGGCTGAAAGCTGGGAAAGGACTTTTTACAAGTGCTTTCAGTGACAGGACGAGGGAGAGTGGCTTTAAACTGGAAGAGGGAAGATTTAGATTAGACATTAGGAAAAAATTCTTCATGATGAGGGTAGGGAGGCCCTGGTAGAAGTTGTCCAGAGAAGTGGTAGCTGCCCCATCCTGGAGGTGTTCCAGGCCAGATTGGATGGAGTCTTGAGCTGCGTGCTCCGATGGGAAATGTCCTTGCCCATGGCAGGGGGTTGGAACCGAATGGGCTTTAATCTCCCTTCCAACCCAACCCATTCTATGATTCTGTGAAAATTAGGAAGAATACAGAAAGCCACGGTGGAGGGTGTAGAAAATAAAATGCCAGCCCCTGTAATGTGAGGAGTTCTGGTTATCAGAAAGCAGGGGCTGACTGAACTGTGCTGAAAACTGCTGAAATACTGGCTTGAAAATACAGGTACCAAAGGCCACTCATCTCGTAGAGCGCTGTGTAACCTGCAGCGTGTGAAACCAGCTGAAATGGGAACTTGGAATGATGAAGAAAGGCATGGTGCTTTAACAGGATAATAATCATCAAAGAGAACTGAATTAAAGTGATTTTTCAGCAGCAGAGGAGCAGATAGCTTCAGTTAAATGTCAGTGAATGAAATTAGGTGTCTTCTACGCTGCAGGAGGTTAGGTTGAGTCAGCTACTGGACCTTCCGGGGTTCCAACGTTAATCTTATTTTAAAAGATAAACAATTCTCAAATAGAGACCCAGAAATATGTGTCTATGTATATACTTATATTCATGTGTGTATATGTATGTAAAATTATCACTCCGTTAAGTTAAAAGCCTTGTGGAAGATGTTAATGTGCCAGTTGCACGGGTCGACTTCTTGCTGAAGGCCACTCTGCCCTCTGTTTCTGAGAGGCTTGGAAATTGCTTCTCAGAAACAAATATTTGTTTGCATTAGCTTTGCCCTCCTCTGTAGAGCTGGGAAAAAAAGGTGTAATGTTTCTGAGTATTTCCATTACAATGCACAAAGTGCTTGAGTTTTTACATGTTCTTTCTTTTAAAGAAGCTGGGGTCTGTGAGAGGCTGAAAGGAATGTGATGATGGGATGGATTTATACCCGCCCATAACCTGCAATGCTTTGACACGTGGCTTGGTCATTGCGTATTCAGGTTATGTTCCCCTCCTTTTGACTTCTGCTCCATCTTGGCAGGAAGCCTCTCAAGTTTATTGCTGCTCTATCAAATCTTATTTCCTCTTTATGACTAAGCTATGCCTAAACGTGCATCTGCTGACCTTGAGGCGTTGCCTGTTTTCCCCTTGGCCTTCCAAGCACTGGCAGAGCCTTGCGGCGCCCTGCACTGATGGGCGGCCGTGCCCGCAGCCCCGGGAGAGGCGCTGCCTGCAGCTTTGCTTGGAGCATGAGAAATGGGGACAGTTCGGTGTTTTCTGCCTTTTTCTTCTCCATTTGTGACCTACTGTGAATTTTGGAAACGGGGCAGAAAGCTGAAAAACCAGCTCTCCTTTCATGCCATCAAGGACAGGTTTTCGTGCATTCCTTAATGGAGTGTTCACAAACCGCTTGCTCATTTAAATTCTCTGGTAAGTCAGACTCGTACATCATTAACCGTTCTCTTCCCTGGAATCTGGATGCTACTTTGATACAGGTCTTGGTGTTAGGAATTCTTCAGAATGTAATGATTTTATTTGAGTCTGAAAGCCACTTAAACTAAGGAATGGTTTGAATTCTGCTTATAATTTCACACGTTTCTGTCACGCTGTACATTTCTTGCACTCTGAGTTTTACTTGGTCTGTGGCTTTTCAGTAGCTGCCTGCTTAAGGAAGCAAACACAAAAACTTACCCATAATTTATTTAATCAGCAGAATAGCTGTTTCACTGCAAACTTTCATTAATAAACTTCAAAATTTGTCTACATGAACAGAGTAATTTTAGTACTCACAGGTTTCTCCATAATATTCTCTATAGCAGTAGTTTTTAAAGTGTCATTATTTTACATAATGTGATGCTATGCAAAACTTGTCCTCATTAAATTGAATGCTCAACAGTCTCAGTTTTAAATTGCCAAGCAAAACAAACGTAAGTATAAACATTTTTTTTAGGAAATAATTCATGCTGCATCCAGGTATTGGGGTACTGCGAGGGAAACAACAGAGAATGCAGTGGTGATAGCAAGGACAGGGGAACTACATGGAACCC
This sequence comes from Neomorphus geoffroyi, assembly GCA_033558235.1. Lineage (NCBI taxonomy): Eukaryota > Metazoa > Chordata > Aves > Cuculiformes > Neomorphidae > Neomorphus > Neomorphus geoffroyi. Next base: position 3,682,071 of record JAUMJM010000037.1, read on the forward strand.
CCACTCAGCCTGGTCACAGGCAAGATCATAGGATCATGGAATGGTTTGGGTTGGAAGGGATCTCAAAGCCCATCCAGTTCCACTCCCTGCCATGAGCATGGGCAGCTTCCACTGGATCAGGGGGCTCCAAGCCCCATCCAGCCTGGCCTTGAACACCTCCGGGGATGAGGCAGCCACCTGGTCAAGTGAAATAGATCTGTGCCAGTTGTCTGGATTTAATTTAAATCCTAACCCGCTGATTTGGATTGTGTTGATATGTTTTCAGGTGAAACCAGGTTGGTTTCCCAGCAGTAAATTGGAGTGGTGTGAGGCAAGGGGCGCTGCTGGGTCCTGTCTGCAGAGCCACCAAAGCCTTGTGGGCTTCCACACTGGGATTGCATCACTCTTTTAGTGTTGAAAGTGGGTCCCCTCCTCCAGGCTTATTCCTATTTGGAAGTTGGCCTTGTGGCTTCCCATCATGCCATGCCCAGTTCGCAGGCGGGTGTGTTGGGACTGTGATGCCAGCAGAGGAGTCCCTGCTCTGCCAGCACGCTGCGAGGGCTTCCTCCAGGTCCCTGCGTGCATGTAAATGTATGGAGATCACTTGCAGGAGGAAACGGGAATTACTTAGCCTAACAACATTCTGCCAGATGAAATCCTCGGATTAACACTCCTTTCCTTGCCAAGTTCTGCCTTTGACTGTGAACCCGGGTGTGAAGCAGCAGGAGAAGTTTCTGCAGCAGCCACAGAGACACCTGCATGTTTTTACTCACAGGAATGCATCCCCACTTCTGGGTCATGATCTCCTGTTATTAATGGAAATGTGAAGTCCCAGCTAACTAACTTCACTCTACGAGAGCAACGGAGTTATCAAGATACAGGCCCAGGGAGGAAAACTTCTACATTGCTCAAATGCTGTTGAATGAGCCTTGGAGGACTCTGCTGGAACTGGGGCGCTGGAGACCCTGCCGGACCTTGGGCATTCAGGCATTGGTTGTCAGATCATAATTCCACCTAAAAGACTCCTGCATGTCTGCCGGTCTTCTCTGTAGAAGCGTGGTGCTGTTCTCCAGAGTATCTGGGGGTGTCAAAAATTACTTGAGCAGCATTCCTGCTTTTTTCCATGGTCGAAGGAGGATGTTTGTACAGAAAAGAAGAAAATGCAGCAAGGAACCCCGTGGGTAATGGTTCTGGGTTGTCCCGTGCCATCTCTGAATTCTGTCTTATTTCCTGTGTGAAAGATCAGCCCGTGTTTTGGAAATCTGACAGTTCTTTGACATAGAATTGCAGAATCGTTTAGACTGGAAAGGACCTTCAAGATCGTCAGATTCAACTCTAAACCAAGCACTGCCACTGAACTGTGTCCCTAAGTGACACGTCCACATGTCTTTTAAACACCTCCAGGAGTGGTGACTCCACCACTTCCCTGGGCAGCTGCTTCCAATGCTTCACCCCTCCTCCAGTAAAGAAAATTTTCCTAATATCCAGTCTAAACCTGCCCTGGTGCAACTTGAGGCCATTTCCTCTCATCCTCTCACTTGTTACCTGGGATAAGAGACCAGCACCCATGTCATCACAGCCTCCTTTCCGGGAGCTGCAGAGAGTGATGAGGTCTCTCCACAGCCTCCTCTTCTCCAGGCTAAACAACCCCAGATCCCTGAGCCACTCCCAGAACTCCTGGGCTCCAGCCCCTTCCCCAGCTCTGTTCCCTTCTCTGGACGCGCTCCAGCCCCTCAATGTTCTTCTTGCAGCGAGGAGCCCAAAACTAAACCTGGGGTTTGGGGTGTGGCCTCACCAGAGCTGAGTCCAGGGGGACGATCCCTTCCCTGCCCCTGCTGGTGACGCCATGGCTGATCCAAGCCAGGATGCTGTTGGCCTTCTTGGCCTCACGGTTTGTTCATGGTTCCTTATCCCTGTTCCTGCAGAGCAGCACCCCAGCCATTGGATTTCTTACTTCTCCTTTCTTTTCCTTACAATGTTCCTGACGCTGTAAGGTTTTAGGTAACCTCTGACACTGGTTCTGGGTTTGAATTTTGTACCATCTGTTGTTGTCAGATGCCAGTGTGCTGGTGAGATCCAGGCAGAGCATGTGAAAACAAAGCATCAGACTGGTTTTACCAGTTTCTAAAGGATTTTTAAGAGGAATTGTGGGTTGGTGTTTGCCGTAAGCAGGTAATTTTGCTTTGAGTCTTTTTAGAAACTTTCTGCATTCAGCCTATTGATTATTTACTATAGAAATCACTTCTTAATTGTTTCTGATTACATTTTCTCTGTAAGAGTCTTTTATTTGTCGTTTATCTTCTCTGTAGATGAGAAGGGATTTTTTTGTTGCTGTGGCAGTGGTAGCATTGCATGCTCAGGGTAAACCTCCGTGTCCTCTCGGTGCCGGGCTGGTTATCGATCTGTGCATGATGGGTCTTATTTCTGTGAGGAGTGGGTTTGTCACTGCACGAAGTGCTCTATCCCCTGGAGGGCTTATGTAGCAGAACTTACTGGAATATTGATGGAAGAGAAGTTCTTTTGTTTCTAAAATTGTTTTCTTTTGCTCTGGCAGCTTTTTGCCCTTGTCCATGATGGTTTCTGTCTCCTGTATAACTGACAGAGGAGCAGAGGATGCATGGTTACCTTCTCGAGTGTCAGCAATCTGCAGCATCATTGCAATTGGCAAAAACTATTTATAAACCATTGTGTATAATGTGTTGGTACCAGACTGATTGTACCTCCTGGTTGATAAATCAAAGAAAATAACTGTAAAGAGCATCTCTAATTGTATTAGAGAGATTTATGTGTGGTCTCTGTAAAGCAGTTTGTGATCCTGTGGACAGCTCGGCTGGTGCTGCAGTGACAGACTGCTGTGGCATCCGTGGCATAGGCAGACTCCATCCTGGACAGCCAGAGATGACGTGCTAATGCTCTCCTCTTCCTCCCTTTCCCTTTTTAGACACTTTTGTGTTGTTCTCAACTAAATTGGACATTGTGTAGTACTTGAGAGCAGCCTTTCGGAGCGGTGCAGGGATTGCTGTGTCAGTGTAGACTGTGCAATGTTGGAAAGTGCCATCTAAAATTAATGTAGGGGTATCTAGAATAGCTCAGTGGGAAGGAAATCTGGTACCAGGACAGAATGATGCTGCATATCCCAATATTGCTTTTCCTGTTTAAGAGTTAATGCCTTTAAAGCCCTCTCTCTGTTTGTAAATCTGTGTATCTTGCTCCTACTGCTTGAGTAGTGTCTGCAAAATAATTGTTAGAAATAATTACTCATTCTTCCAACTAAGTAGAACCGTTAACCTCTTTTTGTATTTCACTGTATAATTGCCTTACATAGGAGAGTGAGTGGTGTTTGTGATCAAAGGCCACAAATTGCGACTGCATCCATCCGTGACGTGTTCTTGGTTGCACTGTAGAGCCACTGGAGCTGCAAGGAAGATGATTCCTAAGGGTGTTTGTGCTGTGTTATTGCTGCTTCAGTGTTTAAGCATGACTTTCTTTTAAAAGAATGACTTTTACAATATAGTTATTTGGATTTCAGGAGGTAACAGACTGGAAGAAGGAATCTGGTTGCACTTGGTGCATTTCAGCTCTTCACTCTCAGGCCCTGGCAGAGGCTGCCCAGGGAGGTGGTTGAGTCCCCATCCCTGGAGGTGTTTAAAAGATGGGTGGATGAGGTGCTCAGGGATCTGGTTCAGTAGTGGACAGGTACGGTTGGACTCGATGATCTTGAAGGTCTTATCCAACCAAGCGATTCTGTGAATACTTTCCATAAAAAATTGTAATGTGTTTGGAAGCCCATTGGCAGTGCGTTCACAGGAACTGGAATTGAGTAGTTACTTCAGCTGCAGCGAGTGCAGACTGCAACAAGGGCTGGTGACAGAAAATAACTCTGTGTTACAACTGTTTGAGATAATAGCGAAATGCTAGGAAATACAAGATTTCAGGTGGGATTTTTGTTTTCTTTTCCCTTTTGTTTTTCCTTAGCAATCACAGAATCATGGAATGGTTTGAGTTGGAAGGGACCTTGAAGCTCACCCAGTTCCGACCCTCCTGCCATGGGCAGGGACACCTCCCACTGGATCAGGGGGCTCAAAGCCCCATCCAACCTGGCCTTGGTTTTATCCTGCTGTAATTTCGCAGGCACGTTCCAACTCAGCAGTTAATTTGACTGGTCAGTACTACAAGACATGCTGTTGTTTGGAGAGTGATAACAGTTTTCATTCCAGCCTGTCCGGGTGTGTTTAATTGTGACAATACCACCCGTTTGCACCAACACCACTGATTTACTGATTTGCTCTGTGATCTTGGGAGAATGACTTAGAGGAGCACTGGCAGCAATGCCTCCTTGGGCTTTTGTGGAACAGGTAACTGCGGTGACTGTGAAGCTGGTTAATGTGCAGGGGGGACACCTTGGCCATAGTGATTCCACCCATGAAATGTGGTGAATCAAATGAGAGAAGAAAAAGTGTTTTGAGTTCTGAAACAGTGTTAACTTAAGCATTTTGTGAGACTTGAAATATCTCATTTGGGATTTTGGTAGGCTATGTTTGTGCTTTCCCAGGGAGGTGGAACAGCTGCTGAGCAGAGCATCTCGGAGGCAATGTCAAGATCCCCTGCCGGTGGCCATGCCATGTTGGTTTTGCTCTCCCCATGGAGTCACTGCCGGTGTCTCCAGGTGCTGGACCACAGTGGCAGAGGGAGAGCATCTCCTGGTCAGAATGGGTATAGGGCTCTGCGTCATTCCCAGCGAAGCAGTTCCAATGGCTTATGGATTCCCGTGGGCTAAAATGATATTTTCAACATGGTGGTTATGGGTTCAGGAGATTTTGGAGCCTTTTTCCTATGCAGTAAGGCTTTGAATCTTTAACACATCCCTTTCACTGTGCTCTTTCTGTCGGCCAGGGATTGCGGAGCGCTAGCAGCAGACCGCCTGTTGTTGGAATAACCTATTTTAAGCTAAAGTCTCTTGTACCAATTTCTCAGCTAATTTTAGGACAGATGACCACTAAGCTGTTCTAAAAATGTTGTTTGAACTTCTAATTGCACAAATGCAAAGACAAAACTTGCCCTCCAAAATAGGTAACTCTTGTAGCTGTTAAGAAAAGCAGATGTTGTATATAGTGTTAATTGTTTTTAGTTAATTACATTTTAACATATTCAATCAATTGGAATAATTAGTATATCTGTCATGCTTTTTACTTGAAGCTGAAAATGCTTGTGGTTGCTGAAGGTCCCAGACAGCCGTGTTGGAGTACACAAGTATTACAGATGGAGAGCAGGCGCGTGTTGAGTCAGTGATGACAGGGAGGGAATGTGGCAGTCTGATTCCCTGCCCTCGTCGCCAGCATGCACACACTTCCCCAGCAGGCACTGAAAGCTCTCACTGACAGAACAACGGGTGTTCCCACCTGGCAATGAGTTTTTTTAACATTTTTTAACGTTTTAACATCTTTTTAGCATTTTCACAAATGAACGTCCCTACTGTCTGTTGAGTCGTTCTTTGATTGCCCTTAGAAATATTCTGGTTATTTTGATGTTTCCTACCTCTCCCCCCCCAGTACATGTTTAGGTCTTAATCCTACATCTTTTCTCACTCCAAACTTTTACTGGTAGGTGCTGATGCTGGAGTCCATTCTGTGCTCATTCAGTTTGAAAGCAAGACCTCCTTATCCCAGAATATAAAGCACCATGTCTTTCAGAATGGAATTTTGTTCTGCCGCAAGAGAGGAAACAATTTGTGCTTTAATGTAAATGAAAACGTGTTTGTTTTCCTGTTTTTCTTTCACTTTGGGGTCTAGATGGTTCCTCCTAGGAGCTGCTGGGTTACTGAATAGGGATAAGGGAAGCTCCTGTGGACATTGTGTCTGCGGCACCTTTCTGATGAGTTGGAGAGGGCCTGAGGCACCTTTGGGCAGAGAGGCAGCGAGCCAGCCCGCGTGTCAGAGCAGCTGGTGAGGCCCACGGGAGGTGGACAGGCTGGGGAGAAATAGTGCTGCTGGGAGCAGGGCACCTGGAAGGGTGGGCTTTCTCCTCCTCCAGGCAGGTAGGAAGGTGGGTTTCCATTTCACCATGGCTGAAATAGCACAGGGGTAGTTGCTGCATTGAGGGAGCAGCTGGTCCCATCTTTCTTCTCACTGAGCTTGAGTAGGGTTGCAGCAGTGTCTGGCTGTTAACCTCTTCAGAGTGGCTTCACCAGCTGGCTGGTTCTTCCCAAATACATAATTATGGGTGTCGCTAATGAAGTTCCTTGTAAGACAGCACTCAAAACTACAGGTTCTAGTTTGTTGGATCAGAAATACCCTGCTGTGGATCACATTGCCTGCACTGGCTAAGGAACAGGGCAAGAGTGTTGACATCTTGACTGAAGTGGTTTCTTCCCATAGCAGTTTCCCAGACTGAGCTGTCTGTGATGCAGACGTTGAAGTGTGAATTCCAAGGTGTGTTCTTCCGGTCAGAGGCACATTTTTGTTATATGATCTAATGCTGATTTGCTATTGAAGAGCCTGTCACCGAGAAATGCTTGGGAAAGGCCCCTTTGGCTTGGAGACGTCTTTCGGATGGTGGAAGTGGTGCAGTTTGCTTTCAAGAAGATAAAATTGAGGGGAAAATAAGTCCTGGGAAACAGAGTGTTAATGTACCTCGCGTACCTGACAACCTCGTTGGTCTTCTGGGTACCACAAGTTTGTTAACAAAAGGTTCTCATTGAGTTGTCAGAACAAAAATAAAAGTCAAACGTAAAAGGCAAAATTACACAGCAATAATAGCCTGCTGGATGGTGCTCTGGGGCAGTGATCAGGCCCTCTGGTTTTGATAGCAAACAGGTATTTTGTCTGGAGGGACTGCAGGCAGCTGGCCTCTATACATTTAGATAATGTACTTCTTAATGCTGTCTTAAGCTGCAGAAAGTGTGAAGTGCACATGTATTTTTATTGTTATGGATAAAATCTGCAATGTAATTCCATAAACTGGAATGGAATAATAGAGAGAACATGTGTCCTTGTGTCCTGGCCTTTGGGTGGGCTGACAAAGCATTGAGGTTTTTGAACTTTCTTGTGCCCTTGGTGCTGCTACAACTCCAGAAATCATGTGTTCATAACCATAGAATGGGTTGGAAGGGACCTCAAAGCCCATCCAGTGCCACCCCCTGCCATGGGCAGGGACACCTCCCACTGGATCAGGGGGCTCCAAGCCCCATCCAACCTGGCCTGGAACACCTCCAGGGATGGGGCAGCCACCACTGCTCTGGGCACCCTGGGCCAGGGCCTCCCCACCCTTGTTATGAAGAACAGTTTGCAAATGAGGAAGAAGGTTTCTTGCTGACCCCTGGATTAACAATTATCGAATTGAGTGTTGTATTACGAAAACATTTCAGCAACTTCTGTTCATTGGAGCAGGTCAAAGTCCAGGAATTTGAAGTAGTTTATTTAATGTTATTCCTAATGTTATTGCAGATAGATAATCCTGTATAGATACCTTATGGGTTGTGTGGCTTTTATGGGTTGTGTGAGTTACCACAGCCATTCCTAAGGGTTTCAACATATTGGGGAGCACTTTTTTAATCATGTGGTGATCTGGAACCTGTGTCTGTCCTACTGTTCCATCAGTAACAGTCTCTCACCCCCCCACCCCACTGGTGGGGGCAGCTGCTTTATTCTCATGGTAAGTTAATGTAGTTTTTGGTCATTTTCCTCATAATAATTCTAATAGTACTAATTTTAGCACAATAATAATTTTAGATTGTTTTCTGAAGCAGAAGAGCCGCTCACAAACTCAATCAGGAAGGATTTTTGATTATTTTAAGTCCCAAACTGAGCCCACTCTCCCCTCGTGCTCCGTTTGGGTCTGTTCCGCCTCTTTCCAGGCACAGCGCAGCCTTGGGAGGCCGGCAGGCAGGTGCGTTTGGCACGCGTCATTCCTTCGCCTGGCTGGAATCCATCGGGATTGCTGAGAGCAAGATTTGCAACTACCTCTCCTACGCTGGCTGAGCCGCCGCAGGCTCCGGGGACGGAACCCAGCGCTCCCGCAGCAGCAGCGATGCTGTGAGGTCCTGGGGCTGCTTTGCCATCTCCACACACATCGACCCTGCGCTTTATCCCCTGCGGCACTTTGATTTGTGGGTTTTATTTTTTGCTGCGTCTGTGTTTCGGGAGCACGATGGCAGCTGGGAGCCACCTCTCCTTACGCTACGCCGTGCGCAAGGCAGACCTCTCCTTCCGCAGGGACGCCGGGCTGTGCTGGAGGTGGATCAATTCCTAACGCTGCACTGGCTTTGTGTGAGTCTTCTGTGTTTTCCAAATAGGATTTTGATCAGATGCGGGTTTAAAGTATTGATTTGTCAGCTGTTGTAGCCGAGCGCGCTGTCAGTTGCCGTTAGAGCAGCGGCACATCAATGCAGTCGGTTCTTGCAGCAGATTTCCCAGCATGCGTGAAGCAGTCTGACCCACCCTGATGTGTTCTGTGTTCAAAATTGCTGTGTCAGATAAAAGAACTGGGCAGACGTTGGGTCACATTGTGCGTGTGAGACACTGCTTTGATTAAAAGAGGAATATTGGGCTGCCAGCACGCTCCTTTATGTAAACCTTGCTGTCCTTGCCTTCCCTGCACACACCTGGCAGCGAGGTGGTGCTGACGGAGCCGCGCTGGCTGCTGACATCAGAGCGGGTGCTGCAGATGCATCCTGCGGGGTTTGCGGAGCGCTCCTGCTCCCTGCGCTGCTGCGCGGGGGGGTTTCATTTGGTAGGGTCGCTGAAGCCCTCCGGGTTTTCTTTTTCTGTTCAAAGAATGCAGTGATTCTGTGCCTTGCAGGGGATTCGTTGTGTCGGTTGTTGTCGAAGGAGAATTGGTGGAATGGAGAGGGGAATTGGGCAGGGGAGGACTGGGAAGCAGGCGTTTCCCAGACCTATTTGTAGGACGGGAGGCTGCTTTTCTGAAGCTGTTGATTGAATGTGATTGCAAAGCTTCTTGAAGCTTTTCTGAATGTGATTGTTGAGATGACTTAATCTCTTTGTAGTGGAGAAAAAGAATTAAGAGCAGTTAGTGTGTGCTGTATCCTTGTCACATAACCACCTGCTCGGGCAGCCCCCTTTGGGTTTCTGACCCTGGTTCCTGTCCAGCGTCTGGCTGGAGGGATGTCAGATGCTGATGAGACAGCATCTTTCTGAAATAAGAGTGAAGTCTTAATGGGCTTCCTTCACCCTGAGATATATAAAAATAAAAAAATCACAGAAGTTTTAACCCTCTCGCTGCTTGGTACGAGAGAATACAGATGCTGAGCCAGGGTTTTACTGCATCGTTCGCTTCATTGGGGCATTTGCCAAAAATAACTGCTTTCTGTTTCTCAGGCAAGTTCTGTAGAAGCTCCTTAACCAAGTTTGTCTCAGTCTGTTCCGATCTTTATTTTAAGTTAGCACAGCTGGCTGTGTATTCTAGTAATGATCTCGCACACGGTTTACTGTTGGTGACCTCATTTAGAGGCTTTGTCAATAACTGGTGTTTCACCATGCTGACAATCGTTACAGCAGCCGGGTTTACTGCACTTGCATGAGCAGTTCTGTGGGTAGAGCATTGCCCACAGAGTAGGACAGGCCTAGAAATAATCGGTATTGCTGAAGCAAACACCAACAGCTACCTCAAGGTTGAAACTGGATGATATTTAAGGTTCCTTCCAACCTAAACTGTTCTATGATTCTATAATAAATAAAATAATGGTGCTGTTGGAACAACTTGAGCCTCTAGAGGCACAGAGGACAAGCACCATCCAGGATGGAAACTCCAGCACTCAGAAGTTCAAAAATTAATGTTCCCTTAGCAGTAGTGATTTCCCTCTTTTCTTGGATGTATATTAAGATAACTCATTAATTATGTATGGTGTTGTTCCCTCATAACCTTGCTCCTCCACTGCAGGGACCGGAATGAGCTCCAAAGGCTGAGTTGGAGCAAAGAGAGGGAAATGTTAAACAGTACAATCATTCAGCTCCTGGCCATGAGCTGTTCTAGATCTCCCTGCAGCCCATCCTAAATTCTGCAGGTACCAGCCTTTCCCACTGCCCCGTGTTGATTTGTTGCTGTTTTTCCTTATTTTTATTGCATCTTTTTATCCCTTCACAATCCTTGCCAGGAGGGAGAAGGTGCCGGCTCTGTGCTGGAGGTTCCATCCCGCTGGATCTGTCTGCGGGAGTCTCTGTGGTTGCTGCTGTTTGTACTGGTGCACTGAGAGCAGGGTGGATGGGAAAGGCTGGAGGGTGAAGGGCTGCCCAAGCAGCCCCCAGCCTGCCTGGCTGCGCCGTGGCCATGCAGCGACCCTGGGGCTTTAGTGCCACGTGTTTGGTGTGCACACACACGTGCCTGCCCTTCTTTCCATTGGTGAGAGGGACGGCTTTGCGCCAGCTGGGCTTCTCCTCAGAATATTCCTCATTAAAACCCCTGAATGGGTTAGAGATCGCCCGTTGGATGACGTGGGGTCTCTCCCAAGCAACGGCCTGTGCTGCAGCTGCACCAAACGGCTGAGCGCAATTGCATGCCGACTACGCACAAAATACATGCTGAGTCATCAGATTTCCTTTCTCCTTTCCCACCCTCCTAAATTAATTCGGGAAGTCGATTTCCTGTGATCTTTCTCTACCCCTTACGTATCATGCAACTTGTGAATGACGTGAGAAGTCTCTCCCAGGTTCTGAATCCCGGGCAGCAGTTCCCGTTCCCAAACGGCCTGGGCAGTGAGGTGTTGCTGTTCTGCATCCAGCTGTGGATTGCAGCCCCACCGGCTCTGCTGCCACGCTAATGCTGCTCCTCAAAGCACCAGTACTGGTTCTCTTAGGTCCAGCTGACCGTATAGGAGAGATCCTGGCCTTCCAGCTGAATTTAAATTGATTCACTCCTGCTCAGGCAGACAGTTCTCTGATTGCACTGGATCTCTTTAAGCTCCCACTGTGTGTTTTGTAGGAAATGTCTCCTTCACTTCAGAGGGGAACCTGGCTTCTGCATACCCAAACCTACTCATTCTGAGCTAAAAGCTAACAGGTTTTTCTTTTAAAACTGAGAATGTGTTTGTCTCTTAGATTTATTCCGTTGTAGAAAGTCAAGTAGGATTTAGATTCCTCTTAAAGCTGCTGGGTAAAAGTCGTCTGTCTTCCAAACAGCCACTTGCATTTCCACCCCATCAAAAATGGTGTCAGGGAAAAACCTTGTTGCTCCTGTTGATGGGAGAAGCAAAGTTTGGAAGGGCTGCAAACCAGCCATGAGAAGAGGCCCTTTGATGCCTTGGGACTTTGGCGTCCCTGCTACACCTTGTGTCCTGAAACCAAGAGACTCTATCCTGTTCTCACAGCCTCCAGCCCAGTGCCAGGTGATGGTGCCTGATGAATTTGGTGGCCTTGTATGGTGGGGCTACAGCGCTGGTGGGTAAAGGAAGAGTAACTGACATCAGTACCTGGACTTGTGCAAAAGCATTTGACATTGTCCTATGCGACATCCTTGTCTATAAATTGGAGAGACAGGGATTTGTTGGATGAACCACTTAGTGGATAAGGAATTGGCTGGATGATCGCACTCGGAGAGTTGTGGTCTCCACTTTGACGTTGAACCATTGACTACTTTGAGGCTGTAATCGTAGTAATCGTAGCTGGGGGCAGTTCATGATGATGATGTTGCTGCTCACTGGAGGGGGTTGGACAGGAGACCTTCAAACCATTCTGTGTTTCCATGATGTCTGTATGCTAAGCAGTGTTTTGAACCAGTGTGATGTGTTACCAGTGGGAATACGGGGACAGTGATCTGTGAATGCACTCTCCTGCCAGCCGGGCTGCAGGGACATTCAGTGTATCCCCCCAACCGGGGATCTCTGGGTGAACAAAGGCACATCACCTGTGTTGGAGTTGTGGTCATATTTGCAGTGTCACATCCTTGTGACCAGAATGAAAAAAAGAGCAAGGAAAACGTGCTCGGTGGCCTTGCTGCTGCCAGGCAGTTGTCATGGCTTATAGGGACACACGCAGCAGAATAGGCGAATTCCACGTGGCTTTAAGTGGCTCCAGGCTGCAGCCCTTCACCTGCAGCTCTTGTACAAGCAGGGAAGCAGGCAAAGGTAGCAGAGAAACGCATCGTGATTGCAGCAACCCTGCTGATGGTGCCTGATGGCACAGGGGAACTGGGAGTTGGAGTTGTTTTGCCAAGAGGAGAGGAGACAAAACCCCCTCCCCATAGCCTGGGCTGTGCTCCTGCTTTTTGGGGGTGGGGGTAGGCTTAAATTCTCTGTCCCTTATCCATTCTGTGGTTGTGCTCCCACACAACTCACCTCTCGGACCAGAGGAACAGGTGCCCCTCACATGTCATACAGGTCAATACAGCGGAGTTACCGCATGACCCAACAGGCCCATCTGACAAATGACTTTGGGGAGATATATATATAGAGAGTTGTGTGGCTGCTTTTAGTGTCATCAAAAAATACAAATGCTAAAATCAGCTGTTGAGTTTTTAAACAGCTATTTAAGAATTCAGTTATTCCAATCTTGTTTTTCAGGATTCCCAAAGCTTGCCCTTCCCCAGGCCATAGGCTGTAACAACCTCTGAAATACATCCTGGGTTTTAAATGCCTGGTTTTGTTCTTTCACGTTCCGCATCCCTAGAATTCTTTTTGCTTTCAGCTTGCACAAACCCTCTGTGCTCAAGCATCAGTATCGATGTGTGGATCTATTGTTCCTAATCTGGTCAGTCGATCAATGGAGACCAGCGTCTAATTAATTGTGGAATATTGTACACAACATCCCACTCTGCATTTATCCAGATGGGTTTGGTGTTTAGGAAAGCAGCTATAGCTAACAAAGAGTTTCAAGAGGATATAATGAGCTTGATTTTGTTTTTCCCAGCCTTCCTGTTTTTCAGCTGAAAAATAATTTTAAAGGAAACAATTTCAGAAAATATTTTTCTTCAAGTGCTCAATATTCAATATATTTCAATATAACAGTGCAATGTGAAGGGACTTTTTGAAGATGCACAATTTGGTTACACTTTCATTTAAATATCTGTTGGGTCAGTAGGTGAGGTAAAAAGCTGTCTTAGATCCTGAAGATTCCACTTTCAGTGAGCTGGGAAGAAGCGGGAAGAAGTAGCACAGGATTCAGTCAGCAGTTTGTCCCTGTTTCAGCCAGCACGAGGCAACTCTTGTTCTGCTGCTCCAACAAGATAGGTGATGGGACTGAAGGAGAAGTTGCATCTGCCTGACCTGTCCACTATGATGTTCTACTTCTGCTGTTTTGGTTCTTATGCAGATGGAGGGAACGAGGAGCCACCAGACCGAAGACAGGCAAGTGTAGACTCCCGCCAGAGCCGATCTGGGCAAGGTAAACCTCAGTGTTGTTCTGCCTCAGTGACTCGTGTCTCGTTTTTGCACCTTCTCTGTACGCGCTCTGTGTTTCGCGTAAGATTGTATTCTTACGGAATTTTGTAACCATCATTATTACCCACATAGCTACAAATTTCCTAATAGTCACCAAACAGGCCATCTGTGTGTGGTTTGAAGTTCAGACTAATGCATGGCACAGCGTGGGTGTCCCTGGGCAGCACATGGCATAGAGACTGAGAGAGTTGGGGTTGTTCAGCCTGGAGAAGAGAAGGCTCTGGGGAGACCTTAGAGCAGCCTCCAGTACTGAAAGGGGCTCCAGGAAAGCTGGGGAGGGGCTCTGGATCAGGAAGTGCAAGGACAGGATGAGGTGGAATGGTTTTCAGCTGAAAGAGGGGAGACTGAGCTGAGATCTTAGGCAGAAATGTTTTGCTGTGAGGGTGGGGAGGCCCTGGCCCAGGGTGCCCAGAGCAGTGGTGGCTGCCCCATCCCTGGAGGTGTTCCAGGCCAGGTTGGATGGGGCTTGGAGCCCCCTGATCCAGTGGGAGGTGTCCCTGCCCATGGCAGGGGGTGGCACTGGATGGGCTTTGAGGTCCCTTCCAACCCAACCCATTCCATGATTATGATCAGATGAACGGGCTGACTGAAAGGAGGTGTTCTCACTGGTGTTTAAACTTCCCCATTGCTGCATGTCCCAAGCATTACAGCTGTTTATAAAGCCTGGTTATCTGGGAATACTTGAAGAAACAGTATAATATAATTCAAATATGCATTTTGCAGTAACATTTTATTTAAGTAGATTTTGTAGACAAACTTAGTTCCATTTCAGCTGTGAACAGTCCCCGATCTAAGGATTTGATAACCCAGAATTCTTTCTGACTGAAACAAACATTACTGTTTGATTTACCCTGTTTATGGATTTGTTTACTCTGGCAAGGATGAGAGGGAAATTTTGACATCTGGGGAATGAAAATAGTGCATTATGGGTATGTTGTGAGTTCACTGGTTTTGCTGTAAAGCTTCGCAGAGCTCTCATTGCTTTTATTGCTCTGTAAAATGCTGCCCCCAGTTGCCCCGGATTTTAGGGTAAAACTGGTTGATGACGCTGTGAAAGCAAGTGACCAGTGAACTCGCACCGACTCGAGGTCTGTCCTAGACCTGCAGCTGCAGAAGGTGCCCGATATTTATAATTTCTTCAAACCCCTAAACTTGGCCTGAAGAAATGTGAACTTTGTTTTTAAGACTCAAAGTCAATGATGCCAAATCCTTCTTTTCACGTCTGGTGCCAAATGTATTTTGGAAAAGCACTGTAGCTTTTTCCTGTTGACGCCAGTGCCGATTTGGCACTAATGCCAGTTGGCTTTTCTGGGCCCTCGCAAGTGATTGTCACTGGGCTTGCAGAGTCAGCAGAGGTGCTCAGCGTGCAGTATTCCAGGGCAAAGCGAGCTCCTGGATCAACTTATGTCAGGGAAGCTCTGGATGGAGCCAGGAATTACAACTGGCAATGAGGGGCTGGAAGAAGTCAGTTTGTTGCTGTATTAGCAGCGCACTGTCGTATTACACCTACCTGGAAAGATGATGCCCCACTATGCTGAGAGTCGCTGCTTCTTTTGGGTGATTAGCAGGAAAAACTTATAAGCAATACCATCAAACTTGTGATTTTGAGCTGTGCGGAGCAGTGGTGCTGTTGTGTGCAGTGTGTGTGTGTGCGCAGGATCTGGGTGTGCACCTTGAGCATGTCCATCTCTCCAGTGTTCCTCCTGTGTCCTGCTCCCTGCCGTGCCGCGTGGAGACCGACCAGCGGAACAGCAGCGTTCCTCCTGCTGTAGCCATGGTTCTTGTTTACAGCTCAGCCCTGTGTCCCATGGGAGAACCTAGGCTGAGCGTGGGTGGGTGCAGCTGCCTGTCACCCTCAGCTCTGTTTGTCATCCATGGAGAGGTCATGGAGGGAGTTGGTGGAGCACCAAAGCTGGGATTCCTCTTCCTGAAGTAGAACTCTAAAAACCGTCCCTAGATGGATCTTGTCCTAAACTCCCTGCCTTCTAGAAGTGCTTCTAGATGTCTTGCTTGGATGTAGACAATTTGCTTCAGGCTATGGATCCAACCTGTCCAGGTCCCTCTACACTGCCTTCCTGCCCTTGTGTAGATCACCATTCCTACCCAGCTTGGTGCCATCTGCAAACTGACTGAGGAAGCACTCGATTGCCTCATCCACATCATGGATAAAGATGGTATAACAGGCGATAGAACAAGAGGAAATGGCCTCAAGTTGTGCCAGGGGAGGTTTAGATGGAATATTAGGGAAAACATCTTTGCTGAAAGAGTGGTGAAGCACTGGCAGAGGCTGTCCGGGGAGTGGTGGAGTCTCCATCCCTGGGGGTGTTCAAAAAGAGTGTAGACATGGCACTTCAGGACATGGTTTAGTAGGCACGGTGGGGTTGGGCTGACAGTTGGACTGGATGATCTCAGGGGTCTTTTCCAACCTCAGTGATTCTATGATTCTGTGATTTTTTTGTTGACACCAAAATTACACGAGGGGAATGTGGTTTCAGCACTTCTGACATTCTGCTGGTGTGGGGGACTGCAGAGCTCCGATGGAGTGCTTTGGGAAGCAAGACTGAGAAAGTGATGCCGGTGGTGGGTCTCAGTGGCACACAGCTGCCTCGCTTGGGTGATCTGGGGCTGAGAAGCAAGGCTGAGCTGCTTATGTAGAGATGATGGTGACGGCTGGGGAGCCGTGGAGGGCAGTGATTCCAGTGTCATCTGACTGTAAGAGAAGCCAAATACTTTTATATATATATATATAAAAATAAATATACACATATCTACCTACATAAGCATTTGGCTCTAAATATATCTATATATAAAAATAAAATGCATAGTCTTGTCAGCAGCAGTTTTTAATACAGACCCAAAACAAATAGCACTGCTGTTTCCCTTAAAGGGCCGCCCTCTTAGAGCGTTGGTGTGCACACTTAATTAAAGCTGCATGAAACGAATAGAGAAACATCTGTGTGTGGCTCGCAGTTTGTGGCAATAATGACAATCTCTGATGAATAAAAGATATCAAAGTGTTGCAGACGTACCAGAGCGTACAGAAGTTAAGAACAATAATCACCTCTGAAGGGTGAGGCTTTCGATGTGTGTTCAGCCCTGAATGTGGTAAGGGTTCCATTAGCAGGGGAATAAAAGTCTGGTTTGGAACTGTCAGGGTGCGTGCAATGGGTGTTGGTGCTTGCTTGGGTTTCCTGTAGAGAACAGTACGAGAACACTGAGCGATGTTCCTGAAAGCTGGCATCAATAGCAGGTAGGTTTTAGCCACAAATGATAATTCCTCTTAGTTCACATCAGGATCTTGTCCAAGACAGCTATTTCAGTATGAGTTTTTCCACCCAATGTAAATAACATGCTGGGTTGTTCATGTTGTCCTTGGGCTCTCCAGAACAGAGTTAATCTATTGCCCTCCTCCTCTGGAATACCAAGAACTGGAGGCATCCACCCTTTTCTCCCCACTTTAGTCTGTCTACTCTGTCCAGGAGTTCCATTTTCTCTTCTAAACCTGCTCTTGCCAGGCATTGGGAACCACACGGCTCTGCGGTGGGGATGGAATAATAAATGTCTTTATAGAGGAAAAACATCAATAGGCTCTAAGAACTAAAATCCCTCTCTTTAAGGTGTGGCACGAGGGTAATCTCACGTTTTCCGTAACAAAATCTTAATGCTACCAGTGTTAAGCTGGTGTGGCATTTGAATCATTAGTTATGTTGGATTGGTAATTGTACCGGCTGGAGGTGCGGAAGCAAGCGTCAAAGCTCTTAAACAGAGCTTTCCATGGTGTGCAGCCAGCAGGAGGAACCTGGCTGATCTGGAGCATCTGCCCTTCATTTGTCATTAATGTTTATTGCAACAATTAGCAATATGTGCCTTTACTGTTCTGTCTACACGTTGTTTGGTGTCTGCCATGCGGATCTGTAGCAACGCAACCCCCACTTGGGCTTCGTGCAGCTCCGGGCACTTCTGTGAGGTTGGGACAGGAGGGTTGGAAGGGGTGGTTGCTTTCAGAGGGATTTGTTCTTCCATCTTGGGGTGGTTTTTTTAGACTAAAGGTCCTCGTGAAATTTATTTGATCTTGAAAGGTTTTTATTAGAAGTCCGCAATGTAAATGCACAAAAAGGATGATTGCTTCGTCTGAGTTATCTTTAGAACTGGTGGCTCTGGGACTCTGAAAGACAAAGGGAAAGAAAATCAGAATAAATTATTCATGGCTATGCTGTTCATAATCTAGAGAGGTGCTGAGGTGCTGTGTCAGAAATATGATTTCCTCAAGGACAGTGTCAAGGCTCTGCATGATGAGCACGAGGCAGCAGCTGTCCCTATGAGCGCCGTGCAGCGAGGCGGCTCTGCGGCCGGCACCCCGAGCCAGACCGTCCTCTGCCTAAGAGCGATAAAAGCAGGAGACTCCCTCTTATTCTAACCAGTTCTCCCTTACCTTTATGTTCCCCTCAGGCACCTCCACAGAGAACGACTGTGCTTTTGAACCAGACTACGCTATTCCGCCACTCCCCGTGACCGAAGGTATGCAGCACATTCGGATTATGGAGGGCATGTCCCGCTCCCTTCCATCCTCCCCCTTACTCACACATCAGTCTATCAGTGTTCGGCTCCAACCTGTGAAGAAGTTAACTGGTAAGGACTTTAAATAAAGTTCCGTGGGGCTTTTTAAGGTCCATTGGTGCAAAAATCTGTAAGAAACTGCTTTGAACAAGCTTCTGTGTACAAGTCACCATTTGTTTGTTGTAGCAGCTACTTTGGTCAAAACCAGGAATGGATCATCCTGACGGAGAAATCTTTCTACTTTGAAAGGAATCTCTCTGTTTTACAAATATTCTCTAATTTTCTGAGAAATTTCTAGCAGAATGTGTTTCTGTTCCAGTTTGTTTTGGGGTTTATGCATGGTGGAAGTGGTACAGTAATTTTAATGAACTTGATGCTAAAACCTTCAATGCCGAGAGAATACATCAGAAAATGATAAACTCATACAGCAAAGTGGGGTTTTTTTCATAGCTCCTGCCTCTTTTTAAACTGTTTTGTTTATCTAATCTACTGGGATTTTGGTTTGAGCACCAAAATAGTTGGATTTTCAATAGCACTTGCAGTCCGACATGCATGTAAATGCCTGCTGTCGTAGTTCTGCTGGGAGCAGTTTTGAGAATCTTACTTCTGGCTCGAAATCTGCCGCCCCTCCGTGCCCATCTTTCTAAACGCTCAGCCCATGCACTGTGTTTGTACGGAGAGAAACCTCCAGAAGGTATGCGTACCCGGTGCTTCCAGAAGGGAACTCTGATACGCTTTTCCCTTTCGTTTTCCCTGCCTTCTGGTGAAAGGAGAAATTGATAAGGAGAGGAGGAAGAGATTCCCGACTTGTGATAGAGGGACTTGGCAGGATCTCACAGACGTCTGAGCACCTGAGGCAGCAATGGAACTCCAGAGGTGCCAGAGAATCGGGCAGAAGGAGATATAAAAGCACATGAAATCAGTTTAAAAAAGAACTTTCAGTGCCTTATGTGGCTGTCTGCACCGTGAATTTCCCATCAGCAGGAACTTCCAATGAGTGGCTGGAGTTCAGCCTTGAAGTAGGAAGGTCTAAGCCAGCTTTTTAACAGACCTGAACACAGCTGTATAGTCCAGGGACCAGATCTTCAGGATGGCTGATGATGTGACACTTGGATGGATTTGTGAGGTTTTGTGGAATCTGAGGATTTTTGGAACACTTTCTTTGTGGGGCTGCCCTTCCGTTGGCGGCCCTGAGCCCAGGCTGTGCGCTCGGCCCTCCTGTCCGTCTGTCTGTCGGTGTTGCCTTCTCTGTTACTGAACAGCAAACACAATGTGTTGTGCTCTACTAAAGCAGCTGCAAAACCAGGCTGACCTGGAAAAGTTTGGGGTTGACTTTTAGAGTCATAAAATGTAGTTGCAGATTACAAAGCGGTTTCAAAATGTAGCCCATCTCAGCTCAGTGTCTACAAAACCTTGCATACTTTTATTCCTGTTACTTTTCCTGTTACGAATACACTGCTTGGAGTGCTTTGCGAGGTAGAAATTCTGTGTGTGCTTGCAATGAACTCTTCCTCTTGCTCTTCCTCTTCCTCATTGTGGCACATGGCAACGGGAAGCTGTGGAATCCAGAACCTTGCTGTCTCAAAAAGCCTTGGTTGTTACAAATCACAGAAAATCAAGGCAGAAATAAATCCTTACCACAATGTGGTGTGTCAGGTATAGCTGTTTGTTCCTTTTCCCGGTTTTTCTTCCACGATCCTCATGTTCATCCAGTTTCCTCTTCCTTTTCATTTTTGAGTTATGTGCAGGGATTTTCTTCTTGATTTGTCTGGCTTCCTCAGTTGAGGCAGGTGATGCTGGCCATTCCAGAGACCTTGTTTCCACCTAGGAAAGGATAAAAGCGTTCTCTATTTTACCAGTAGTTCAGGTCTGTGTAGTATCTTTATTGTGTTCATTCCCCTTCCTTTGACTGTAATCCTTTGTGGTGGTGTGCTCTCCTGTTGCAGCTCTTAAATTACGACAATATTTCTGTATCTACTCAAAGAGGTCATTTCTCTGGAGTTTCTGCAGAGGGTTTGAGCAGTACCCACGGACAGAGCAGTTGTTCTTACACCTCTGCAGCTCTGTTTCTCTGCCACCTTCCAGCCTGCTCAGCTGGCTGCCTTGGTGGGATCTGCCGGACCTCTGGCTGGTCAACAGACCCAACCTCCTCTTGCTTCTCAAAATCACAATTTAGCTCTATATATCCATAATTGTCTCTTTCCAGGTGGAACCAGATCAGACTCCATTTCGCTCCCAGCTGGATTTGGTAGACCCAGTCTGGGACAGCATGCAAACACCTGATAACGTTTCACACATTCATGTCTTGAAGGCTTCAGTGGAGCTCCTGGTCTGCTTGGAATTCACAGTGTGTTTCAGTGTGTTGGTGGATTAACGTGATTTTTAAATTATTAGTTTAATTTACTGTTGATATCGTAAACGGAAGGTGTTTATTTTACATCCTTATGCAGTCATGATAGGAATTTGTTTGCTTTCATTAGTCATGTGCAAGAGAACTGGGAAAGAAATGTTCCCTGTTCTTTGTTATTTGTAGTATTTATCACACCCCTTCAGCTGCTCCAGATCAGCCGTGTCTCTCTCTTGCTACGACTGTGAGAGATGTAGAAAGTTGAATCATAGAATCGATTGTTTGGAAAAGACCTTTGAGATCATTAAGTCCAACTCATTTATTAATTCGGAAGACAGCGTGATCTGTAAAATGCAAAGTGAACAGTAGATTTGTGAAGACAAGTTCACAGCCTGGCACTATTTTTGATGTGTTTCTCCCCAGTTCTATTCAAAACCCCTCTCTGGTTTTAGAGCAGTCCTGTAGATGCCATTGCAGCAAATTTAGTCTGGATAAGCAACTTGGATCACAAATCTGCCTGTGACGTGGGAGCTCTCAGATGAAAACCAGCATTTGGACAGTAGAGACACAAGGTTTCACAGTGTATCACTGGCTGTGATGGTTTCCTTCTCTGCTTTGTCTTGTTCTGCTGTCCAGTTGTTAATCCTACACAATACCAGCAGTGATTCCTTTTGGAAGAGGCTGAGAGTGATTCTGGGAAACCGAAGCATTACAAAGAGCGGCTTTTGTCCGTCTGACAGTTGCCACATGGATTTTTCAAAGCAACCTTCAGAGCATAGAAAATTGGTGAGAAATTATCCAATTGTAGGGGCTTTTTCATCCCTTTGGCTTCTTACATACATTTGTGTGACTAACGCAGTCACGCCGCGATTTCCAGATCTGCGGAGGGGTCGGGTAGCAGATGACTCTGTTTGTTACATTGGATATTTTGTTGTCTTGTATTTTTCTCTTCTTTTACTGAAGATTTAATTCCTAAAATCATTTGCTGTGCCAGCTTCGGCATTTGTGCTTTCTGGAATTCCTCAGAGACAAAAAGTTAAATACAAAAGACTTTTTAGGCTCTTCACAAGATGATTCACTCACATTCAAGGGCTGAAGTTGTTCTGAATCTGCCTGTGTCTGTGTCAGGGCAGTAGAGTAGATTTTCTGCTCTGCCGGGAGGGGAAGCTGCTGCTGGGGTGGCCCCTTCTCCTGGGCATCAGGGAGTGTCACCTTAATTTGGGATTTATCTTAGCGCTTAAAAAAGGAAGAGAGAGCTGTGTGGTGCTGAGAAACTTGCCCAATAGAAACTGTGATGCAATGTGTCTGTTTGTTTATTCATCTGTTTGTAATATACTCTTTGAAAGTTCTTAATGTGGCAGATTTTGAACAAGTCAGCTTTTCTTCCACGGAAAAGTTAAAATGTCCTGTTTTGGTAAAAAGGGCCAGGAATGCGTTTCACAGTGCGTTAAGGCTCTTCCCACAGGAGCTGAGGTCACTCTCTGAGATGTTGCTGTCGGGGGTTTCTGCGTGTGGAGGCTTGGCTGGATTCAGAGGTTGATGAATACTGAGGACGGCTGCTGAAAAGCCACGGTTGTTGTGGCTGCTCTGGGTGAAGTCACAGTGAGCGCAAGTAATCATCTCTCCCTCTCCTGCCGCTGTCACCTCTTGGTTAGCAGGGACTGAGAACACATTTCAGATCAGTGTGTTCAACCCCAGCGTAAGAAGGAGATGGAACTGTTGGAACAGGTCCAGAGGAGGCTACGAAGATGATCCGAGGGCTGGAGCAGCTCTGCTGTGAGGACAGGCTGGGAGAGTTGGGCCTGTTCAGCCTGGGGAAGGCTCCATGGGGACCTCATAGTGGCCTTCCAGTACGGAAAGGGGCTCCAGGAAAGCTGGGGAGGGGCTCTTTACAAGGGCCTGTAGTAATAAGACAGGGGGAACAGCTTTAAATTGGAAGAGGGAAGATTTAGATTGGACATTAGGAAGAAATTCTTCATAATGAGAGTGAGGAGGCCCTGGCCCAGGGTGCCCAGAGCAGTGGTGGCTGCCCCATCCCTGGAGGTGTTGAAGGCCAGGTTGGATGGGGCTTGGAGCCTCCTGATCCAGTGGGAGGGGTCCCTGCCCATGGCAGGGGGTTGGAACTGGATGATCTTTAAGGTCTCTTCCAACCCAAACCATTCCATGATTCTATGATTATGCTGCTTAATAGTTTTTTATGACAGTGGCTCTATTAGCAGTTGCAATGTGAAAAATACATAATAAGAAGCAAAAAGAACCCCTCATCCCAGTCCAGGATCTGTAGAAGACACCATTCTGATTTCAGTCTGGAATAAATTAGCAGTTAAAAGTTATCAAAGAGAGCAGCAGCTTTCAAAGCCATTGGGTTAAATATTCTCTTGTATGTCTAAAAGGTATTGGGGGTGACTGAAAGCCGTGGCTGTGAGGGTGGCAACGCTGTTGTGTTGTGCACCTTCATTCAGGAATGCAGCGCTGTTGAGGAGGGCGCTCATAGAAATGGATGTGCCTAAGTGTTTTCCTGAATTGATGCCAAAAATAGGAGCCCAGCTTTCTAATAGGTTAAAAGATGAGATATTGGGCTGAAAGACTCTGCTACCCATGCTTTATTCTGTTACCGTGGCACCCACCACGTGCACAGGTTTTGCACAAAGCCCTCTGCTGCCCCTGCCTCGTCCTCAGGAAAGGTTTTTAATTCACGTGCTGTAAATTTTTATGTGCAGGGATAATTTTATTCATCACTGTACTTGGCTATTTCTGTTTTTTCCGTTGACAGATCGTGAGCTGCTGGAGTCTTTTAGAAGGAGCACGTGTGCGTGTGAGTGCCCAGGCACAGAGGGAGGAGGAAAGAATATTAGCAAGAAATTTAGGGAATAAATCACGTTGCTCTAAAAGTGGCCTGGATGTTTATGTTTGGATTCTCCAAGGCCTCGTTCCTCCTATATCCAGTGTGAATTAGATACTTTGGTGTCTTTGCAAGCAGGGACTTGAGGAGTCGGTTTCATTACCAGTCACTTGCTTTAAGAACGTTCGTCCCTTGTGCTTTGGGAATAAACTGCACAGAAAGGCGCAGGAATGTTCCGATGTATATTCAGGCAGTTAACAGCATCCTCTTTCCTAGGGAAAACGTGTCCTTTTTGACCAGATCTTACTGAAATGGTGAGAGCAGAGCAGACTGGGGACTCGCTGTTCCCATGACACCAGGGAGGGACAACACCCACCAGACCTAGCCAGGCTTGGGACACCTACGGGCGATGTCCCCTCTGCCACCATCACCCATGTCACTTGTGGTGCTGGGAAATGGGAGATCTGGGGTCCTGTTGCCACCCCATCCTTCCACATCCGCCTTGGGATCGCCCATAGGATTCTTAGTTCTTCCTTCTCTGTTTCTTTAGCAAACAGTTAAATATTCTTTATGCTGATTGTAATTGTGGGACTAAACAAGTTGAGATCTCTCTACTGGAAACTCAAGTTGTTCCTTCCCTAGTGGTGAGAAACCCACGTTCACAATTGCAGCCCTCTGGGATGACTTGGTCTCTTGAAACAAGTGTGCTAACTCGGCACGGGAGGCGGTGAGACTGCTGCTTCGGGTGTGAGTGCTGGGGAGCAGCTGGCCATGCTGGTACCTGTTTGTTCAGATAAAATAAGGGAATAAATGGAAAGAATCTCTAAAAGTTGGAATTTCTCTCGCTGAGCAGACACTTCAGAACTGCCGTGTTGTGTCGGCTTATGGTGGCACAGCTGCAGCGCTCTGGATCCTGGTGAGCCCTGTCTGAACTGAAAGGCACCTGATGAAGGCGTAAAACAAGGTGGTTTGTTCCCTTCTGCGTTAACGTGGGATCTAAACCTTGTGTTCCACCTGCTATGGCAGCTGTGTGTGAGCTGCCTTTCACTGCACTGCTTGATCCAGAGGTGCTGTAGGGCACCGGCAGCTGTCGTGGCGCAGCAGCCACTGGTGGACAGGTTGGTGTGGATGTGTTCCTGTCTCCAGGAGGAGCAGCTGGCGCTCTGGCAGTGCCACTCAGGCACTCAGCCACCGGATGGTGCTGCAGCTTGGCTTATGCCCACCTCACACCCATAGCCACCGTGCTCACCTGTACGCAGCGGTGCCGGCTCAGGGTCTCAGTGGAGCCTTCCTTTCTCACAGATACTGGGTTTGGGGCATCATTACCATCCTGCCCTTTCCTATACTTAATGATTTCAATTATTTCCATTTCAATTATTTGGAAACCCAACAAAATCATGTTGTGTTGTTGGGTTTTGGTACAGCGCTCCCACTGCAAATGTGTCTTGGGTTGATGTGATGATTTCTGCCGACTGCTTCAGTCTGAACAACACAACCTGTATCCGACCGAGGAGAAGGGGATGCTGCAGCTTTAAAGCATCCAAGGGCTTACAGCCTTTTAGTATAAATTGTTCCCAGAATCCATGTCACAACTCCTTATATGGTGCTGCTTTTTTTTTTTTTCTCGGCGTTGCCATGACAACAGCAGCACTGCACCATTCATCAGCTCTGGTCCTGAGCTGCATCGCCAGCCCTTCAGCTTACTCCGAAATGTTGGGGAGAGCAGCAGCAGTGAATCCTTCGCCCCGGTGAGCTGTGCCATGATTTACCTTTGCTTTCAGCAGTTTGCTCTAACCACAGAGCAAATTAAACTGCGCCATAGGAAGGGACTGTGAGAAGACTTCATTTGCCCCTCGAGGGAGGCGTGCAGTCAATGTTCGCTGCAGCATTCGGGAAGGAAAGGTTCTAATGCCGAGAGAACGCAGCGAGCTGTGTCTGTAAGCTGCTCGGAAATCATCTTGGCGCCTGCTTCCCGGGGACACAGAAGATGCAGAAGTGATGCTCGGTGGGGGCGGGAGGCACCGCAAGGAGACGTTGGTTGTGCTTTTGGGAGCGGAGCTTGACATCAGCAGCGGGAGGTGGCACCTGTAACATCATCCTGACGTGGGGAGCAGCAGGATGGAGCTGGCGCCAGCGAGAGGCGTGCGCCAGGGGAGGCTCTCAGCTGAAGCGCTGCTCACACAGCATCGGCACCCGTGAATTTACAGGCTCGCTGCCTTCTCGCTGCAAGGCTGCACGCTCACAGAGGATGGGGAGAGCAAACAAAGCCCTGTGAGTATTTGGACAATTCATCTTGCATGGGCTTGGATTGGAATTGCGTTTGGTGTTCCTTGGCCTCCGTCAACTCTGCAGAAAATCGATGTTGAGGAAGGGATTCGGATGCTCCTGGTTTACCAGGAAGCCATTAGGAAGCTTTTAGTGCCGGTAAGGGTTGTGCTGCTTGGCTTATTCATCTTTTAGCTGTTGTTGCAGTACTTGTCAGTGACCTGAGTTTGTCACCTGCTCGCTGGGCTGTGCAGGATTTCATATAGACGATATCAAATGACCCCGCAGTGCCAAAAAACTGAGTTTCCAGCATTGCTAAAATAGAACTGATGAGAGGTGGGGTGAAAAACCCTACAGACAGCAAGAGGGGGCTGGTTTTAAAATTTTAGAACAATGGAATTGAGATGAGGTTTTCCTTTTGTGTTGCAAAACAACCGCAAATTGGATTGGAGTGGGTTATAAAACCCCTGTGTGCTGAGGGACAGAGGTATTTGCTGTTCACCAAGAGAGTGAGGTTTTTAATTCAGTGCTACTGGAAGAAATACAATGAATAAACAACCATTTTCAAGGTATAATTTGAGGGAAAGCTATTCAGGTGCCCAGTGCTAGTGTTGAATCTGATTTTTGAGGGATGTTGCGCTTAAAATTATTGGTGTGAGAGCAGACTTGTGTCCTTTTCAGATATTTCTCTATGGTGCTGTTTGCAGTGTGCTCACACCTTCTGTCGCTTTCTTTAAGTCACATCATCACTGTGACATCGATCCCACATCCCTGCTTCACACGTAGGAGCTGAGGCTGGACTGGAGGCCCTGCTCTTGCATTTCTGACCTGCCCAGTGAGGCTAGGGACCGAGTTCCCTGAAACATGCCCTTAGATCCCAGGGATTTTTAAGATGTATGATGTATTTTTCTGGGCATATTTAATTTTCCATTGAATTTTCTCTGATACATTACAGTCTGTGGCCATCCAGAATTTAACAAGTAGAGAAATTGTATTTTTGTGAGAATTATTGAGTCTTCCTATTTTAAAAAATGATATAAAACACACACTGGCAATGTTTCGGTGTGGGTTAAACACCTACATTTGCAAACCCTGATGCCTCCATCAGTGGAACCCGATGGAGAAGCAGGATCCTATTTCATTTACAGAGATCTATGCTGAATCCTTTTTTCCTGCTGTGTTGATTTTTACTCTACATTTTTGGGATGCTTCACCCATTATTTTTAGAGTTGTGATTTGCTTGGACATACTCACAGTTCAGTGGAAAGCAGAGAGAAACCAGGGGGATGAGGGGTTCTCTGCTACCCCAGTGGGTGCATTTGTCTTCATTACACAAGTGGAACTCTGGATGTGGGACTGGGACAGGTTTTAGGGGCTCCAAAACTGTCCCTGAAATTTGTACCTACAAATCAGGTGTTTGTAACTTTCTGCATTAAACCAGGCCTGTGTTGAGGGCTTTGCTTCCTTTAGAGACCTGTCAAATGCAGGGTGTTTCTGCTTTAGTTTCAGGTCAGTTTGGATGTAACTGGAGCCCCTCTGCTATGAGGCCAGGCTGAGAGAGGTGGGGTTGTCCAGCCTGGAGAAGAGAAGGTTCCGGGGAGACCTTAGAGCAACCTCCCAGTACTGAAAGGGGCTCCAGGAAAGCTGGGGAGGGGCTCTGGATCAGGGAGTGCAGGGACAGGATGAAGGGAAATGGTTTTGACCTGAAAGAGGGGACATTGAGATGAAATCTTAGGGAGAAATGTTTTGCTGTGAGGGTGGGGAGGCCCTGGCCCAGGGTGCCCAGAGCAGTGGTGGCTGCCCCATCCCTGGAGGTGTCCCAGGCCAGGTTGGATGGGGCTTGGAGCCCCCTGATGCAGTGGGAGGTGTCCCTGCCCATGGCAGGGGGTTGAAACTGGGTGGGCTTTGAAGCCCATACCAACCCAAACAGTTCTGTGATTTAATGCTTCTAACGTTCATTTTTTAGACAGAAGGGAAGGAAAAAACCAGTATCCTGTATCCGTGGCTTTTTGAAGTCACTAATCAGCTGCAGCATCAATGTTCCTGGATGCTGTTTAGAAGGTGAACCCATTTCTGTCTTGTTTTGACACACAACTGCCTTCCACATGGACAAAACAGAAATCCCATCCGAGATATGAGAACCCCTCCTGTGTTTTTACTTGGTGTTTGTGTGCCAACCCTTCCAAACTTGCTTTCCCCCAGGATTTAGTTTTGTATGGAGGCTGCAGGACTGCTCAGACTTGCTGAGGCTGGGGGGAACGTCAGTGCAGCTCTGTCATTGGGAAAAGGCGATCACAGCTTGTCATTTCAGGTATTGTATAGATGCCTACACAAAGGGGGAACCCCAGAGGACTGTGTTTAGTGCAGATAACATTAAAAAGGCAAACAAAATAGCCCTGAACCACCATGGCTTTTCAGAAGCTTGGAGAAGTCTGTCCTTATTTCACACTGGTACTGCACAAAATGGAGCATCTGTCACGATTACACTTCTGGTGTGTGAGAATTTGAATTTTTAGACATAGCTAAGAGGTTTCTATAGCAAGAGAATGTGCTGTAGGCAGCCTCCTGTGGAGTTAAATCAGGCCATCACTCTTCCTTCTGCTCTGTCTTCCCTCCTCTTTCTCCTGGAGCAGCCCTCCAAGGTGTTCCATTCACTTGACTGTGGCTCCTCGGGAGCAGAGGGGCCTTCAGAGGATGCATTCCTTGGGAATAAACCCTCATCTCCAAGTGGCCTGCTTGTTTTGGAATCTTCCCCTGTCCTGCATGATCCTGCTGGGTTGTCAGGTTGAATTGCTTCTCCAAAGGCTGACCATTACTTCTGCAGCAGTTCATTTCTGATGCCATCTGTACCTGGTTGTCTCTAATTGCGTAGGAAGCTTTGATCAGACTCATTGAGACTCACAGTATCAATGTGAAGTTTGGAGTGATGCCACTTACTAAGCGTTCCCACAGCCCGTGTGCAGGGGTGTGGTGGGTCGCATTCTGCAGAGCTGTGTGCGGGGTTTCCATCACAGATCTCCCACCAATGCCCAAATCAGAAAGTTAAAGATTGAGACTGGTCCATGGCACCGGACCGTTTCTTTGGCACTTGGGATCTTGTTCCTTGCTCTGTGGTGACTTCCCTGGAGGTGCTGTGTAATTCCACTCCTGGATGTAACCACACACGTATGGTTTGGACTTGTATCAGAGATGTCTTTGGCCCAACAACCAAGCTGGATCCCTGTATACCTGCGTGCCTTCTGGTGCCAGAAACCTTTGCCAATGGTTCCTGCACCTCAAAATATGCAATAGATAAATCCGTCCCTTCTCTGTGCCCTTCGTTAACAAATAACATAGTGTTTATTACCCAGATACAGTTCTTGATTTATGTCTTAAGTGCAAACTGTGAGTACATTTTCTGAATGAGCTGCTTTCGTATTCCAGCATCAGCTTTTTTAATAGTTTAAGTGATTCCCCTCTAAGTACCCAGTTTGTTGGGCTGCAGCAGAGATGGAGAGAAGCGTTTTTTTCTGTCAACAAAGAAACATCCTGCAGCTCAGTGAAATGAGAAACCCATTAACCCAGAGCACTTTGAAATGGTGTTTTGGCCGAAGGAAAAAAATAATCCTCACTTCCACTATTTATTTGGTTCAGTGCCTTTGTGTTTTTTAAACCAGGTATTTGCCTACAAGAAAGCTGGGGAGGGACTTTTTCCAAGGGCCTGTACTGACAGGGCAAGGGGGATTGGCTTTAAATTGGAGTGGGGAAGATTTAGATTAGATCTTAGGAAGAAACTCTTCACGCTGAGGGTGGGGAGGCCCTGGCCCAGGTTGCCCAGAGCAGTGGTGGCTGCCCCATCCCTGGGGGTGTTCCAGGCCAGGTTGGATGGGGCTTGGAGCCCCCTGACCCAGTGGGAGGTGTCCCTGCCCATGGCAGGGGGTGGGACTGAATGGGCCTTAAAGTCCTTTCCAACCCAAACCACTCTGTGGTTCTCTGTTACCAAGGTACCTGACATTTGCTGTGTCATAGCTGAATGCCGCTTATCCCACAGGACACACAGGTCTGGTCCCTGTTTGTCGCAGTCTGAACTTGGCCAAGGCTTGTGACGGCTGCCCAAGTGCCACTTCCCTAAGGATTTGTCCTGTCCAAATGCAGAGGCTTCTAATTAGCGCTGAGCAGCAGCTTGGCTGAAGATTGCAATGTGAAACCCCTGGTTTCACAGGGGGTTTCAAAAGGCTTCCTGGGGCTCGTTTGGAGGAGCTCTGTGTCTAAGGGCAGTCACAGATTGAGCCTGGTTCCTCACCAGGTGCTACTTCAGGTCTCGATTGTCGATTGCTCTGCAGGATTTTTTAAACACACAGTTATAGTTTCTTTATCCTCTCCCTCCATCCCCCCAGTTAGCAAAGGTGCCTTTGGAATCCTGTTCCCCAGTCAGCCCAGTTATACAGACGAGAGGCAAGGAAGTGAACGTTTCCTGAAGCATTAGAACATTTCTAAGAGCTTTTCTGTTTTATGTTTGGCACAAGAGGAATGAGAGTGCTGTGTATCCATACCTGTTGCTGGTTATGCTCTGCAGAACAGACAGATTCTTGCTGCTCACTTAATCCAAGGGCAGGTTATATAAGGGGATGAGAATTAATAACTCTGCATTGTCTTCTAGTAAAAGAATCACTGCTACAGAGCACATGGGCTTAGCTTTGTGTTGTAGCAAATCCATAAAGTGTGTATTTGAAAGGCATTTGTGCACATGTAAGTAAATGGTTGTGCTGAACCCTTCTCTCTGCCAAGAACCCAGCAATGCTATGAAATAACCACCTAAACCTGCACATGGTTTTTGTTTACACACACAAGATCAAATTTCTTCTTTCGTGTTTGCATCAACCTAGTCCTTAGCACATAGCCTTGTGCTGGGATTTGAGTTCAGAGAGAAGTGGGCTGCACTGTAAAGCTCTTATGGGCTGATCATGCAGTTACACCCTAGCTTCATGTCGAGTTTGTCCAGCAGTCGCAGTGCCCTTTGTTTTACAGTGTCAGGTACCACGTGGTGTGAGCAGAGGAAATGTTCTGGCCAGTTTATTGGTGTGCAGATGCTCATTTAAACCGTACATTGTTCTCTCCTCGTGTTTTAAAATTTCACCTCTTGAGAAAAGAAAGCCACGTTCCTGTACCTTTGTGTGCAGCAGGATGTGTTCGAGTATCCCCTTGGGTCATGCCGAGGTGAAAGGTGTGGGCTGGTCCTTGCTCTTGGATGGGTTTACCTGTCTCGTGCTCTTACAGGGTTTCAGTGGGTTTGCTCTATAAACGTGACCCAGGTGAATCTCTTGGCTGTGGATTCCTGTCTGCCCTGTCTCTTCAGGAAGCAGAACTTCAGAGGTTCCCCCTCGTGTCTCCTCTATCTCCAGCCTGAACAAACCAAGTGACTTTAGCCATTCCTCATGCGCCTTCCCCACTAGACCCTTCCCCAGCTCCATGCCCTCCTCTGGATGCTCTCCAATAGCTTCAGATACTCTTTATCCTGTGATGCCCAAAACTTGAGGTGGGGCCACACCAGTGTGGAGCAGAGCAGGATAATCCCCTCCCTTGCCTGGCTGGCGATGCCATGCTGGATGCCCCCCAGGACACAATTGCCCTCTTGGTTGTCAGGGCCCTGCTGCTCTGCTGGGTCCACCTACACCATTGGCAGAGGCTGATGAGTTGTTCTGCTTAACTGTGTGTGGTCACACAGATCATCGTTGTGTTCGTTAGATGTTTAATTAAACTGTTCAGGCATGCCTGTTCCCTTGTCCCTGTTCCTCTGCAGAAGGAAAGGCTGATGAGTAGCCATCACTTCTCAAACCAGAAAGTTCTATCAGGTCATTTACTTCTGCAAGTAAAACCAAAGAACCAATTACTGAAAACTAAATGTGCTTGAGTGGTCGCAATTTCCATAGCTAAAGAAACACCTTGTAAACACAGTGTAATACTGTTTTTCAAGTGTTAACACACACATTCAGCTAATTCAGGCCGGTGTCTTGCCAGATAAGCAGCTTTATTTTAGGGATATAATGTTCTGTGAAGCTCCTACCAGCAAAGCAATATGGATCCTAAATGCAGTTTCATATCAATTGAATGCCTCCATGTCAGTGTAATTATAGGCCTCCCTTCGTCAGCTAAACCAACTAAATTAGTGTTAGCATAGCAACATTTGGATGACTGACAAATAAATAAAATCACCTTGTCTGTTCACATCTTTTGCCTTGGTTTTAAATGCTTGTTATCGAGTAATTTATATCAGCCTGGATGCTGTGTGGCCCCGGTTTGTACCACGAGCAGGATGCAGTCACACACACGCTTTAGTGTGGGATCACTTGGGCTTTGGATGGCAGGAGATTTTACAATTTACCCTTCTCTTGGCTGTGGTATCTTGGTACGATCCTAAGGATATGGTGGGGAAAGAGTTAGATTTTATGTACAGCTCGGGCTTGCCTTGGCCCCCGCCGTTCATGTTTCATTTGGCTGTAGAATTGGGTGGCTACCTTTGATCCTTCTTCGCTGCTGGTAAAATACTGAACCAGCCTTCTTGCAGCAGTGTCTGGAGTGAATAATTCCTTCTTGTTATTCCCTTTCAGATCCCCTGCAAGCCTAGCACAGTTGTTGGTTTTTCACTGCTTTAATAGTAGAGGAGCAGCAGAACACAGAGCAGCCCAGCCCTCACACAGCCTTAGCGATGGCATCGAGCACGGGCTGTGTAGGTACCGACGCTGCCAAGACAGACTGACAGAGAGGTGGGGCTGTCCTGAGCAGCAACGATGGCAGAGCAGGTCACGAAACCAAACTGTGACAAAGCATGTCACAGGGTGCTGAATTATTGTCTATGCTGTGTAACCTCTTGTTTGTTACTTCCGTAACACCAGGCGGCTGAAAGGAGGTTGTTATGGCATCAAGTACTGAAAAGGGCTCTGAGGGAGTTCTGGAACACTATGGGCCCGTTGGCCTGAGGTCTGTACGGAGCAAGTTAATGCAAAGTGGTCTGAAGGACACAGTTAATGCTCACCTGGATAAACAGGATATATAAGGATAAAGTTAATGTGAGCACTGCCTGGCTTCACCAGCCTGTCGGGATGGCTTTGTAAGAGCGATTGCCCATGTAAAGGGGAAGCCAAGTTGGTTGTTTCTCTGTTTGCAGAAGTTAGGGCAGCAGTGCAAAACTGGGAAGTGATTTTTCAAACTGTGTAGTTGATTTGCAGGAACTTGTGCTGCAGGTTGTGAATGTTGAAAATCTATCTCTAAAAGGGACTGATCATGTCAATGGGAGATGAGTTTTTTTGAGCTTTGAGGGATAACACCTTGGGCTCAGTCAAAGAATCACAGAATCGTTTAGGTTGGAAAAAACCTTCAAGATCATCAGGTCCAACCGTAAACCCAACACTGCCAACTCCACCACTGAACCGTATCTCCAAGCGCCACATCCACGTGGCTTTTAAACCCCCCGAGGGATGGTGACTCCACCACTGCCCTGGGCAGCATCTGCCAATGCTTCACCACTCTTTCAGGGAGGAGAGAGTTTTGTCTCATTTTTAGTGCCAGTGCAATATTTGAGTCACCCAATTGCTGAAGAAAGAATTCCAGGATAGTAGGAGGTTGAATGGGAATAACACGACTCAGCACTCGTGGTTGGTTGCATTCTCCTCTCAGCTGTTTTAAATTGAACATTTAATGAAACAAAACTGTTGGGAAAAGGGATATGAAGGGGTGAGGAGCGCTTTCCCCTCAGCTCAGCCCCATCCCGGTTCTGCCCTTTGGGAGGATTTTGGGGGTATTTGGGCAGAACTTACATAGGCTTAAAAGTTTAATGGCAGAATTTCATCCTGTAGTCCCAGGGCTTTGCTCCCTCCAAAGTCTGAAACTTGCAAAGTGGCTGCGATAGAAACCCATGGAAACATCAGGGGGCAATTGCTTATTTTCATAAGAAGGTGACTTGGAAAGCTGGAGCAAGGGGTGCTGATTGCCTGTCTCTTCTCGTCCTCCTCCTCTTGTACACAACTTGCTGCCTTGAGTCGCACATGAGGCATTTCTACTAAAAGAAGCAATTTTAAAGACTTCAGAAGATGCTGAAAAGAAGAATTTTAGATGGGAAATGACGTGGAGAAGTCTACTGCTGGGCCACAGCTCCGAGGAATCACTCCGACTGGATAAGTCTGAAAGGAAAGATCAAAGTGCCGTATCCTCCTCCTCCTGCCATTTCTAGATGTAATTAAATACCTCGCTGCTCCTCAGAGCTGTCTCCCCTACGGGGAGAAAGACTTTTTGGCAGCCCACGTTGGAAATAAACTTATCTACAGGGTTTTTTTTTCTTTCTGGGATCGCTAATAGGAGCAACTTTCTTCCTCAAGGCTTGCCAGAGTGTTCTAGGGAACAGCTGCTCAACAGACTCCTGCTGGGATGCTCCGACTGGTCCAACCTCAAACCAAACCATGTGGGCTGACGTGGGAGAGGGCTGGGTTAGAATCAGAATCATTTGATTGGAAAAGAACTTTGAGATTGTCGAGTCCAAGTGGTGTTGCTGTTGGTTGTCTCCAGCAGTGATAAGGTTGATAACAAATTATAAGTAACAGTAATAAGCAAAATGGGAATTGAGCTAACATTCTGTCTGGAAGGGCAGACCGCACACAGGTCAGTGTTTTAGAGGAAACTTATTTTCTTTCTGAATGTGCAAATTTGATGCAAATGTTGCACCAGCCATTATTGAACACACAGAAATCTGTATTATTTTATTATGTCTGTATTGAAAATATATGCAAGCCTTTCAAAACCAAGTTATTTTCTCTCTTGAAACTGATGAGGAGGGACTGTCTGCGCAGCAGGCGATTTTGATCAATTATTTGTTTTTATTTGGGAGAGGCTGTAATAATTTCAGTAAGAGAAGTTATAATTTGATTTCATTAAACTACTTTTCTTGAAGACTCATTCCTTTCTGAGGTCACTGAACATCTTTTTCTAACATCAACGTGATGACTCTTATTTTCTGTGCCTTGCACAGAGCTGTTTGTCTGGAGAGAGGCAGAGGGGGTGAAATCACTTCCCAGTAGCTCTCTGGTCCCACAGGACACAGGATCCTCTGGAGAAGGCTACTCTGCAGTTTTACCAAAAAACGGTTTGAGAAGCAATAACAGGAAGGCTCTTCATGGTTCTTATGGTTTAAAGAAGCAACTATCAAAACCTGTCTTTATGAACAAATTCGTATTTTAACTCTCCTTTTCCCTCTCTTTACCAGCTCGCTGGAATCTTCCTGCTTTTTTTTTTTTCCCTGTCCCACCTCTTGCCTTCATTTCCTTCAATTTTATTGTTTCAGGACCTTATCTCCTATAATAAACATGTTTTCTGAAAGTTTTAGAACAAGTGTGGTGTTTCCAGGCAACACGTTGTTCTCAGTCCTCATGTATTCTGCCTTGCCACGATGCTGCAATAACACAGGGTGAAAGGAGAGGGGCTTTAAAATGAAATTTCAAAAGCTTTTATGCGCTCAGATAACAGAAGGGAAAGACCTGTTACTGTTACAAAGTGGTTTCTGTACAATTACTCTGGGTTATCAAAATTTCTCTATTTTAATTTGAAAGACTTTTTAAAAGAAATTTATACCTAAAATTGTACTGACACAGAACTGGTATCCAGGTGCCACAGCAGCAACAGTCACAGGGTCAGTAATATTGCTCAGGGATGGTTTAGCGGTGGACAGGTACGGTTGGACTCGGTGATGTCAAAAGTCTTTTCCAGTCAAGCAATCGTATGATTCTTTGATTTTCTCTTTTTACAGCTCTTACCTCAGCAAAATAAAGACTCATTTGGGATCCGAGGCAGTGCTGAAAGCTGCATCCCTTGTGTTTTGGGTGTAGTCCAGCTGTGTTGAATCCGACAGTGATTTGTTCCAGGAGCTCTGTGGATCAATAGCACTGCAGCACTTAAAACATTTTAGTCCGAGGGAGACTTGAGTGCAGCCGCTCTCCGCAGCATTACGTAGCCACTGGGCAGCTTCCAGCACGTGAATCAGCCTCTGGCACGGCCGCCGGCGTTATTAACTAAAGCTGGGGAGCCGATCAAGCCCAAAGCGCCCGCTTTTCCTCTCTTTCAATATGAGTTCTCTGAAGTTTGCTCTTCAGACTGGTGCCCTGGCTCCTCCCATCGCAACCGAACCAGGGCAGGAGTTTGGAAAAGCTTGTGTGTTTGGGGCATTACTTTTTCTCTATACAGGATTTATGTCGTATTATTATGCTTAAAGTGTTTGCAAATACAATGTTTAAGTGCAAAATTCAGCTCGTCAGCTGAACCAGTCGCAAGAGGTGAGTGTGTGGTGAACACAGAGCGGTTCACTCATTGCATCATTGCTGACTCTTTCACCTCTTTCTTTACCCTGTGATAAACCCAGTATTTTATACAAAGACAGCAAATTTCTTCATGGAGAGGAGGGTTCAGTATAACTTAAATTCAGCAGTATTTGTGTGAGTAAGGTGGGGAGATGACAAAATTGGGGAGAAAAGCTGATTTTCAGCCAAGCTCCTTGGCCAGACTCTGCTCAGGACCTGCCCTGTAGGAACAACTCAGGAGAACTCGGGCGTGTGGCCAGGCTGTTTGTTGTATTTATAACGATGAGGTGTGTGAGTCTGTAATAGTGGTTTGCATTGATGCAATTCAAGGCACTGTAATGCAAGTTTTTGTAATGTGTGTAAGGCACTGATACAAGGAGAGGGTCCCAGGTGCCCTGGGGTAGTAAATCCACAGTTCGTGCTTTGGAAAAACGTCGCTGTTCCCTCCAACATCTTTTGTGACTGTAGGTAGATTGGTTTCTTGTGTATCTTCGTGGGCGTGTACAGACACAGAGGTGGAGGTGTATGTGTTGTACTTGGACTGTGGAATGAGTATCCCTCAGAACAAGAAGGACCTCAAGCTGCTGGAGAACGCCCTGAGAAGGATGTAAGGGTCTGGAGCCCTTATCTTATAAGAAGCAGCTGAGGGACCTGGGGCAGCTTAGCCTGGAGAAGAGGAGGCTGAGGGGACACCTCATCACTCTCTGCAGCTCTGGAAAGGAGAGTATAGTAACACGGTTGTTGGTCTCTTCTTGTAAGTAGTAAGTGATGAGAGGAAAAGGCCTCAAGTTGTGCTTAGATTGGATATCAGGAATGACGTCTTTACTGACAAACTGATGAAGCCCTGGCAGAGGCTGCCAGGGCAGTGGTGGAGTCTCCATCCCTGGAGGTGGTCAAAAGGCATGTGGCCATGGCACTTCAGGTCATGGTTTAGTCAGCACGGTGGGGCTGGGCTGACAGTTGGACTGGATGAGCTTAGAGGGCTTTTCCAATCTCAATGATTCTATGACTCGATGAGTTCAGCTTTACTGAAATGACTACCTGGAAGAACACCTTGTTGGTCAGGTCATTAGGTGTTAATAACCATTTTTTAGTAAAACATTCCTTTCAGAGCTGAAACTCAATTTAGTAGATGGAGCCTTTTGCTAATCCATGATAATTTCCTTTCATCAGTGCCTTTTGATCTAAAGAAACCCTTTTTCTAATTAAAATACTAACTCGTTTCTAAATTAGGTGAAATGGTACCATAGAAAATGCAATAGAATTAAGAAGTTCAACAGGCTGAGCAAGAGCACGATGCAAATAGAGATAAAATGATTGCTTGGAAACAGGGAGCACATCCTGGTCTGTCTTTGTTTTATTTCTATGTGGTAGTAGATAAGATGCTTGGTGCTCAAAAACAGCACCAGGATTCAGCCCGGCGCTCTGTGCTTGAAAGGTGGGTGTGTTTGAAAGGATGAACCATCAGCAGCCCCTTGTATTTGAGGTGGTTTCTTTGTCGGAGGGACCGTTCTACCGTATGGCTCATTCTAGCCTGTCATGAATAACTAATATGGACAAAGCTTGAGGAGTACAATGAACTGGGCTCTTGGTTTCTGCTCCTTGGACGGGCGTACTCTCAATCTCTGTTGTTGAAAAGGCTCTTGAGGATCCAGCCCACAGACTGCCTGGCAGTGCAGCTTCTCATGCCTTATTGTCCCTGTGTGGATGTGACAGGGCTGTGCTGCAGTCCGGTCCCTCTGTTCTGAGTGCGTGTCTGCTTAGGGATGTTTTTTAATTCTTCCGTAGCTGTAGCATTAGGTGACCAGATCATCTCTGTCATGTGAGGAAAGAGAACGGAGCATCTCCCATCGCCTCTGATGGAGCAGAGTTGGTGGAGCTCAGCAGCTCTCTAGATTTTAGCCACTGTGTCTCTTCCAGTGTGAGAAGCCACCTTTGGGTAAATAATCAACAGGCAATCCTGAATGCCAGAGAGCAGAATCCTTCCTTTCCAGAAGGGCAGTTTCCCTCGTGTAGGCTTTCCTAAGAAATAGGTTCTGCACAGGTTTTAAACGGCTTTCTGTTCCTGGCTGTGTGAAGACAGCGGGCGCTGGGGCCAGTGTGGTATTGGCAGCATCTGAGTTGGATGTTAAGGAGAATTAGCATGGAAATCAAGAAAGAAATCATTTGTGTCTCTGTCCCTACTGGAAGACAAACAGCCTGCTGTGAAAGGGTCAGAAATGAGCACTCTAATTAAACTCTGGCTGCCTGCCCTGGTAATTGTTCTGCATTTCGCGGTTAATCCCTACCCCAGAAGAACCATCGCTTCCCTTGTGCAGGAAGAAGTTGCTCTCAGAGTCAGATGGGTATTTTCCTTGCACTGAAGGAAGGGGTTTGGATAGTGATGAGGATTCATCTTGCTGAGAACTGCAGGAATCACTTCTCTGGCTGTCTCAGTATGAATTCCTACATTAGTAGAAACAAGTCAGGTCTTGTGTCACACCAGGGTTAGCTTTGTCCTCAGTCCTAGGGAGCAGGACTGGCCTGCGGGGTGTACAGATCAGCTTCTGGTGGTGGGAGCCAAGGGACGGGGTTGGGGCTTCAGGCTACCTGTGACCAGTTCATTTCTTTGAATTCAGGGTGCCTTTTTGAGCTCTGGAAAGTCAATGTTAACAAATACTGACCTCCCCGCTTCGTTTGTTACGTTTCTATAACAGGTTATTGCAAATATCCTTCTTTCTGGTAGTTCTTTGATCAAAAAAATAGCATTCATGTCAACAGGCAAAGCTGATTCAGTGCTTTTTAGTGCCTCAACTCCATCTCTTGCGTACAGAAAACCTTACAGAACTCCGAGGCCTGATGGAGAGCGGCAGCTGTAGGAGACCTCAAATGATTTTGTCCAGGCTTTCATTAGTTTTTATAGTGTGTGCCAGATGCTCATCCCACGATCTTTGATCTTTGATTCACCTGTGCTCATGGGAGGATGTTCAGGACCGAGGCAAACTGTTGTGCTTGGTCTGGTGGGAGGTGTCCCTGCCCATGGCAGAGGGGTTGGAACTGGATGGGCTTTAAGGTCCCTTCCAACCCAAACCATTCTATGATTTTATGAAAGGTATTTTGATAAAAAGATCATTACCCTTTAACATTTGGCTAAATCCCAGCAAAACGGATTTCTGAATTTATGGCGTTGCCATTTGTTGTTTATTCCGGTAGAAAACTAAAGATGAAATATGGATCTGTCAGGATAATCTTCATTTTGGACAGGAGTCAGGAGCACTTAATTCTTTTACGTGAAAATCCTCCCTTCGTGTAATCAGGTTATGTATGAGTTAGGAGGGCTTTTTGTCTTTTTCAGGTTAAGAATGTCTGAAATAAAAGAAACGATTGCTCAGTGGTTTTATCCCCACCCGTAGTTACACTGGGGAGATTGTATTGACTTGCGTCTTTTAAAGTGAACTCTTGTCTCTAAGATGTGTTGGTGTAGCCTCTCATCTGATGGCGACGTGCGTTTTTAAGGCTTAAGACATGCTTTTTAGGGAATAAAAATGTGAATACTGTAAAATTATGTGGATAGGTAAACGTGCAGCACAGCGAGAATTCACCACGTTGGTAACAGAATATTGGAATGGTTTGAGTTGGAAGGGACCTTAAAGCCCATCCAGTTCCAACCCCCACTGGACCAGGGTGCTCAATACCCCATCCAACCTGACTTTGAACACCTCCAGGGGTGGGGCAGCTACCACTTCTCCGGGCAGCCAGGGCCTCCCCACACTCATTGTGAAGAATTTCTTCCTAATGCCTAATCTAAATGTCCCCCTTCCAATTTAAAGCCCTTCCTTCTCGTTCTATCCCGCACTTCCTGATCAAGACCCCCTCCCCAGCTTTCCTGGAGCCCCGTTCAGTACTGGAAGGCTGCTCTAAGGTCTCTTCCACAGGCTGAACAACCCCAACTCTCCCAGCCTGTCCTCACAGCAGAGGTGCTTCAACTCTCTGATCATCTTTGTAGCCTCCTCTGGACCCGTTTCTACAGTTTGTATCCTCCTTATGTTGGGGATTTCAGAACTGGACATAGAACTACAAATATGGCCTCAAAAGAGCAAAACATAAAGTTCTTTTCTGCCCTCAAAAGACGAATTGGTGCCTTGGCTTATGGAATCCATGAGCTTATCCTGATCCCTTCTGCTGTTGCAGGCAGTTGTTTGGGGAAGGCAGGAATTAGTCAGGTGAACAGCAGCAGACAGGGTCAACTCCTTGGTGAGGAGTGAAGGAGATCCAGAAGGGATGCAGAAATAAACCTCATGTGAAATGGAAGATCGCGGTGTTCCTTGTTGGTGGGGACTGGCTTGTTGGGTGCTGATCTATGGGAGCGTGCGGGTTCTGCCTCTATTGCAGGCTTCTGAGTCCTCTGGAAAGGGGCATAGTTGGCCTCATCAGCCCTCTTTGTTCAGTTTCTTCTTCCCCTTTGGGTTAGGAGCTCCACTAATCTGTAGTGCAGAACCTCCTGGTGAGAATCCCACTGCAGTCATTGACATCTCTTGACCATGAAACCTATGTTTGTTCTGTATCTCAGAAGAAAATCGGCATTGCAGGGGCCACACCAGGTGATGGATGGCTCTAGGGTTAGCCAGGACTGGTAGAGAAAGGAAAGAAGAGCTATTCCTAATAGATATCATAAAAATGACTGATTCTGGGGCTGTGCTAAAACATTTGAAACAAATTTATTTGTTAAAACTGCAATTTCCAATGAAATATTGGTGAGTTGGCCCATGCAGAATTATTATTCTAAACTGCTTCCATGCTATACTGATCATTATCTCAATATTTACGTGTTTTCATGATGTCAGTGCCTGGCACAGGACCAGCACGGTGGATTTTATATCACCTTTCTTATGGGTGGATCAGGCGTCTGCACGTGGCCGGGTTGGGGGTTTCTTACACACTTGGCTACTGGCTCGTGGTGTTGGGCATCGCATTGTGTGTCTGAGCTGGGCTGCACATCCATGAGCATCCTTTGCTGGTGGGATGACAGCAGGTCTGGGGCAGAAGGGGAATCTCCACTCCAGGCTGCCCTGGTCCCCATCAGTCCCTCTGGCATTCGCTGGCCCAGCTCGTCGGCTCCAGAGGGATCTGTGTCAGCGTATCCAGTGCTTATCCCAGCTTTCCCTGTGCCAAGCAGCAAGCTGGTACCTTTTCTTCCTCATCACCTTGTGTCTCCTGAGTTGGATCCTGAGGGGAAGGAGAGTCAGGAGGGTGCTCAGTGCCTCCCTTGGTGCAGAGAGAGGGGCTGATTCCTTGCCTGTATGCTGCCTCACAGCCACATTTTATTGAAAAAACACACCCTAACCTTTATTTCCGTTTCCCCACCCCCTTTTCAAAATTCCTGGGTTCATTTCTATCCCACCTGAGCTCGCCAGAGCCGCTCCTTGTGTGCAGTCCTGGTTTCCCACTATCAGAGCCACTGATCCTTCTCCCCTGCAGCTCCAACCACGCTGCCCGCGCGCAGACTCCTCAAAAGCAGGAGATTTATTGCCGCCTCCAAGGGCGCCGTGTGACCTGTTGGGCTTTTATTACAGGAGGTGCATGAGAACAAACATCCCCCATCTTCAGTTTCAGATCCCAAATTGAATTTACAGGACAGGGCACTATAAATATAAAGGATGATGTGTTCTGCTGCGAACTGGGGGGGATGAAGCACGCAGCCCGTCTGCAGGGCGGCTTTGCACATCAGCCTCTCTCTAACGGGCATGAAGAGTTTATCTTTGAATGTAACATCGTAATCTCTGCATAAAATTTACTTGTTCTATTTCTCTGGTCTGGCAGGAATATCTGTTCAAAAACTTATTATTAATAAAGTGTTTTAGTAATTATTTTATTACAAACAAATGTTGCACAGAACTTTGTTTCTTTTAGCATTCAGGCTGTTAAAACATGTGGGAAATGCCCTTTTGCAGGAAAGGGTGGTCAGCACTGCTTTGTTACAGCCAGTCTTACCTTTTCCCTCTTCTTTATTTTAAAGTCTTTTGAATCTTTTCTGGGTTTGCAAGGGATAACAGTGAAGTGGTTTTGTCTTGGGCAGCATTAGCTTTGCTCTGCCCTTTTGTGTTGAACCCCAGATCTGATTGATCAGACATTCGGAACGGGTTGCAATCAAAATTTTTTATCCAAAGGAAACAATTACTGAACACAGAATTTGTGCATTCGCTTCAGATATTTCTCGTTAAAGATCTTAAACCCTGATGGGCTCTGGGCTCCTCGCTGATTGCAGCTTTTCTGCGGTTGCTGAATCCGGGCCCATTTGCTTCCTATAAAACAATTTATTTAATAAAGTAGAGAAAAAAGGAAGCATTTCAGAGTATCAAGAATGTGCCTGGATACTCGCATACTTTAAAGTAAGACGGTGCAGTCGGAGCTTTAAGCAGAGCCATCTCCTCTGTAAAGAATGCAGATAACTTTTTTTCTGGCCCAAAAAAAAAAGAAAAAGGGGTAACCTGATCTGAGTCTGACAGTGTCGTTGCGTTAAGTGCTTCCATCTGGTGCCTGCTATTTCCCTTACTCATGACCTCTCTTTCTCTTTCCCCCTCCTTCTCCTTAGCCCCTTTGAGGAAAGCAAAGTTTGTTGAGAGCCCTCGAATCCCCGAGTCCGAGCTTGGCTCGCCAACGCTTTCTGCGGCCCAGAAGCTGGACGTGGATGCGTTCTGCCCCGGTAAGCTGCACGCGCAGGCTCCGTGGTCAGAGGGACAGCGGGCACGTCCAACCCGGCAGGACTTTTAGCTTTAGTGTGGCTCCTTTCTCTCCATGGGCAATCGGAGCTTCCCCAGCCGAGCTGTGTTGGCTCGGAAACTTGAAATGAGTTTTTACTGAGAGCCTCTCACGTTTGTTCCTGGCAATTTTGCGTGTGGCCGCTCTCCCCTCAGGATAGTTTACTTCTAAACTCTAAAGAGCTTTGCAAAGGATATAAATGATCCAATAAACATACTACTTATAATTTGTGATGCTGGTGTTCAGAGAGGCTGGAACAAAACTACGTTTCAGAAATATCATTAAATCCACTAATGCAAACCCATGGGTTCTTGTTTACCAACAATATTGCGTATTTGATTTATTGTTTTTAAAGAAGTATCTTCTGATTTTATGTGTCCTGCTATAATTACTCTTAAAAGCCTATGTCTTGCTGGAGGCCTCTGGTCAGAATGTAAGTCGACAAGGGTGGTGGTGCTCCCTGACTGAGCCCTGTCTGCCGGCAGCGACACAGACACCACCAGCCCGGCCAGACCTCGTGCTGTGAAATCTTTATACAGCAGCAACGCACCCCCAACTTGGTGGTGTTCCCCAGATCCTTCCGAACTTGGAAGTGCCAACCTGGGCAGGGCTGGAGGCTGTGGAGGTGCTGCCCTTGGAGGAGGATGGGGCTGCGGCTGACGCCGTCTTAAAGCAGCTCAACAGTTGCAGTGAGATTTCGGCTCAGTTCTGCACTCCCCTGGCTTTCCCGAGCTTAGGAACCAAAGGGACCCGTGTTCAGCACAGGTCTTGCACGGGGTGAAAGGATGTGGGGAGTTTAGAAGTGGCGTGCAAAGATGTGACGTCTTCCTTTTAAATCTATAGCTGCAGCAGACAAGCTCGTGTGGATAAATAGTTCTGAAATCAGGGAGCTGTGGATGCGGGTGGGCTTACGGAGTCCACACAATTGGAGGAATTAATGGAATGTTGTCCAGATTTTGACTGTGGACTTTCTTTACTGTATTGTGTTTGAAACAGGAGTTGTCTTAGGGAAAAAGAAGGCAGTCCCTGTGCTTGGCGGTGCGTCCTTCGGGGCCGTGGTTGCTGTGAAACGTGCTCTTTCTTTTTCAACCATCATGAATTACAATTAAAATTTTTTTCCGTTGCGGCCCTTTCTTCTTCCAACTAAATTGCTTCTGCTGTCATGTTTATAATCGTTAATAATTTGAAACTTATTATGATTGCATCCACAGAGAATTATAATTGAATTGTAAATTTGGCTTAAAAAGCATAAATCCCCATTCCTGTGTCCTGCGTTCCATGTGTTCTGTCTTGCAGGGATGCTTGCAGGTGTCTCCCCCCCACCTCAGCCTTGCTTGCCGGGCGGGTTTGAAGGGCAGGACTCCTGCCAAGCCCAGGAGCGGGCTCTGACAATGATTTTTGTTTGCTTTTTAATCTCCTTCCCTCACTGATAGTGATCTGAAGGGAAAAGCAGAGTTTCCCACTGCCTTGAAGTATCATGAAAGGAACATGAAGCATCATTAAGAAAGGGGAAAAAGCAAGAGCCAAAAAACAGCTGTCGTAGCACGCGCTGGTGAGCAGCACCAACTGGGAGTCGGGGAGAGACCTCAGGTTTGGAGTTTCCGTGCCCAGACGTGTGCTCCAGGGGAGCACCTCTCTATCGTGTCCATGTGTGCTCGGCACCCAGGACGTTGTCTGGCTGCGGAGCCTACGTTTGCCCAGCGCCAGGTGCTGCGGCTTCGGAGGAGCCCAGCCAGGTTTGTGTTAATAGAGGGAGACCGGCAGGGAGGTGGGAATCCATTGGGGAAGGGGTTTGGAAGCTGTTAGTAAAAGAAGATTTGTAGCATGCAGAGTGTGCATCTTGCAGTGCTGCAGCTCCTCCCTTCTTCCCCCTGCTCGGAGCTGCCATGAGGCGAACGCGAGCAGTCGCCCTGCAGGTTTTCACTCATGGATTGTGCTTTACCTGCCGGGATTTATGATTCCTGCTGTGCAAATAGCCATAATGTGAGGGCTGGAGGTTTGGCTGGGCTGGATTGAAGTAGCTCAGGTGATGAGACTTGGAGAGGGCTGGGAGAGATGGGGTTGTTCTGCCTGGAGAAGAGAAGGCTCGATGAAGACCTTAGAGCAGCCTCCAGTACTGAAAGGGGCTCCAGGAAGGCTGGGGAGGGGCTCTGGATCAGGGAGTGCAGGGATGGGATGAGGGGAACGGTTTTGAGCTGAAAGAGGGGAGATTGAGATGAGATCTGAGGGAGAAATGTTTCCCTGTGAGGGTGGGGAGGC
Source organism: Neomorphus geoffroyi (assembly GCA_033558235.1). Taxonomy (NCBI): domain Eukaryota; kingdom Metazoa; phylum Chordata; class Aves; order Cuculiformes; family Neomorphidae; genus Neomorphus; species Neomorphus geoffroyi. The sequence continues at coordinate 3,726,761 of JAUMJM010000037.1, forward strand.
CCTGGCCCAGGGTGCCCAGAGCAGTGGTGGCTGCCCCATCCCTGGAGGTGTTCCAGGCCAGGTTGGATGGGGCTCTGATCCAGTGGGAGGTGTCCCTGCCCATGGTAAGGGGGGTGGGACTGGATGGGCTTTAAGGTCCCTTCCAACCCAACCTATTCCATGATTTCATGAAGAAGTGGATGGTGGGGAAGGATCCCTGTCTATCAAAGAAAAGAAAGAAAAAGATCTGGAGCACTTGTAACGACCAAAGGACACTGAATGTGGGTGTGGAGTCCAGCTCCTGTTGGGAAAGGGGAGGAAGAGGGACCGAGTCCTTCTCTGCACTGCAGCAAAGCCAGCAGGCACCGTCTGTAATCACTTTTCCAAGGAAATACAGCACTATTCTTCAGTGTTAGATTTCTTTTAACCCTTTTCAAAGTGTGTGCATCCTGTGGAGGGTGTTAGCACCCAGTGTTAAAGCCCCAGTGTCTCCAGGAATGATGATACGAGTTCAAAGATGTAAAAGATAAAGCTGGAGATAGGCTGGAGCCTGGCAATTGAGCGGAGGTGGAGTGGTTTGTAAAGCGATCCCTGACAAGTAATGTAATTAATTATACACTTAAAGGCAGTTTAAAACACTAGATAGCAGCGAGGAGAGAACATTATCTGCTCTGCGTATAGAAATAATTATTTCAGTTGGAGATGTCGAGAGATGAAATTTTGCTCAATGCTAAAATGTTTATTTTAAGGCCTCAGGCAGATCTTTGCACGTTTCGGGGAGGTTGGTTCCTCAGCAGCCACCCGGCCTCTTGTGTTGCTGCTGGGGGTGGTTTTGGCTTTTGAGATCGTGCAGTCTGAGTTGGTGTATGAGCTGGTGCACTCAACGTGTTTGAACTTGGAGGAACGAAGAGGAATCAGATGCCCTGTCTCTTCTGAGGGAATTCCTGATAGGACAAGCCTAGTAAAGCTTTAATCTTGATATTAATGGGTTGGGAGCAGCCCTGAAGGGAAGAGCTTGGGGGTGTTGGTGGATGAGAAGCTCAATATGAGCTGGCAATGTGCACTTGCAGCCCAGAAAGCCAAACCGTGTGCTGGGCTGCATCCCAAGCGGTGGGACCAGCAGGGTGAGGGAAGGGATTCTACCCCTCTGCTTTGCTCTGGTGAGACCCCACCTGGAGAATTCTGGCCAGTTCTGGAGTCCTCAGCCCAGGAAGGACCTGAATCTGTTAGAGCAAGTCCAGACGAGGCCACAGAGATGATCTGAGGGCTGGAGACAGGCTGAGAGAGTTGGGGTTGTTCATTCAGCCTGGAGAGAAGGCTCTGGGGAGACTTTAGAGCAGCTCCCAGTACTGAAAGGGGCTGCAGGGAAGCTGGGGAGGGGCTCTGGATCAGAAAGTGCAGAGAGAGAATGAGGAGGAACAGTTTCAGCTAAAACAGGGGAGACTAAGATGAGATTTTAGGCAGAAATATTTTGCTGTGAGGGTGGGGAGGCCCTGGCCCAGGGTGCCCAGAGCAGTGGTGGCTGCCCCATCCCTGGAGGTGTTCCAGGCCAGGTTGGATGGGGCTTGGAGCCCCTGACCCAGTGGGAGATGTCCCTGCCCATGGCAGGGGGTGGCACTGGATGGGCTTTGAGGTCCCTTCCAACACAAACCATTCCATGATTCTGATTTGCCAAAGGCAGCCAGTGAATTCTGCAGGATGGATTTAATCTCTTTAAGTGAAAGCAGAAATTGGCCATATTTTATATTTGTTGCCTTTAAGATTATGACCAAAAAAAAAGTTTCTTTGTGGCTCTGGGAAACCCCTTTCTGCGTTTTTATGCTTACAGTGGTCAATTCAAGTTCAATCCAGCCCTTTTGGTCTTGAGAAGTCTGTGGTGTGGAAGATGGTCCTTTTGTCTTGACTGAGTGGTGGCTTTATAAGGCAGCTCCAAAGGGAGTCAGATCTGTGCTCCCTCCCTGCTCTGTTCTGAACCTCCAGAGACGTTCGGGCATCCCTTCTTGTTGGCCTTTGTAAGGCAGTGGAACAGCTCAAGGGTGACACCCTCACAGCCGTCATCGCTCTTGCCAGGGACAACATGGCAGAGCAGGAGTTGACCTCTAAACCCCTGTTAATGACTGTTAACCTTTTTCTGTGATGACCTGGTGCTTCACAGTTTGATGTGCTGTGGTTTTTCCACAGATTTTTCCCACCTCCCTCCTGCCCCGTCCCCTCCTCGTGTAGCGAGTGGCATCTGGCTTCATGGTTTTGCGTAGTTTTCTATCATGAGGGCATCGTTCTTTAAAGGCTTTTTGTTTTTAGATGGTAGCTAAAACATCTTTTGACTTATAAACGCTCAGAAAACCTCCAGGAAGAGGTCTGAGATGGATGGTGTTTCAGGTAATTGCCTTTTCTCTCTGATCAGTGTTTGCAGTTGCTTTTTGGGTGATTTATTGCCTTGTCATTGTGTTTCAAGGCTAAGTATGTTATGACATTATCTTTTAATTTGATTAAATTCTTCTTCAGAAATTTTGGGACACAAATCTTGAATGTCTGGTTAGGGGATGGTGCTTTTTCCAAGGCTGGCAGGCGTCTGCTTCCATCCGTAATTGGGTTATGAACCCCAGCAGTGCCGCCACTATGGACAGCAAAGGGTGATTCACCGTCACAGCATCCTTCATGTTCATCTCCTTTCTCCCTTTTCTCTTTCTTTGGTTAAAGAATTGTTGAGGTTGACATCTGCTGCTGCTGCTTTCTTTTCATCATGGAAAATGTGTCTTTTTCATTTTACACCAACCACCCACTTCTGTGAAATACAACAAAACATTCCTCAGGTGCTGGAAAAAGCTGTTTAACAGGGAAGGCACAAAACAACGTTGATTTTTCATGGTGAAAATACGGGTAGTGAGCCAAAAAACTCCACAAACGCCTAAATTCATCCACCAGGGGCCTTGTCCAACCTCTGTCATATTCATAGAATCCTGGAATGGTTTGGGTTGGCAGGGCGCATCCAGTCCCACTCCCTCCCACTGGATCAGGGGGCTCCAAGCCCCATCCAACCTGGCCTTGAGCACCTCCAGGGGTGGGGCAGCCACCGCTTCTCTGTGTCTCCCCACCCTCATTGTGAAGAATTTCTTCCTAATGTCTCATCTAAATATTCCCCCTTCCAATTTAAAGCCATTACCCCTCGTCCTATCACTACAAGCCCTTGTAAAACGTTCCTTGCCCCTTTCCATACTGGAAGACCGCTCCAAGGTGTCCCCAGAGCCTTCTCTTCTCCAGGCTGAACAACCCCAACTCTCTCAGCCTGTCCTCACTGAAGAGGTGCTCCAGCTCTCAGATCATCTTCGCAACCCGGTGTATTGGACAGTGATAGATTGGGAGGAAGGCAAAGGAATGAGAACCATCCCTGGCCTGACAAACAGTTGTGGTTTTCCCAGCATTGGAAAACCCACTGACCTGAAGGGAATGGGAAATCGTTGTGACCAGCCCTAATTGCAGAAGAGAGTTGTGGCAATTCAGTATGTTGGTTGCTATGGAAGCGATTGACTTTTCTCCTGTTTCTCCTGGGCGGATGGTGCTGGTTTCTTCTGCTGTACTGAGAGATGAAAACAGGTTTCAAATAAATTCCTAGATTAACCATCCAAAACTTAACCCCTAAAATACAAACCTAACCCCATAATGAATAATGAAGGTGGTTTTAGAGTTCCCGCTGTGTCTCTGGGATGAGACACAGACCAATGGCCAGTAGGTGTAGTTGGGTTTGTTGTGCTCTGGAAGCTGCAGCTTGGAGAACAGGGGCTGGATTTACAGTTCAGGTTTTATTGAACCTTCCTGTTGAAGGGAAATCACAGAATCACAAAATGACCAGAATTGGAAGGGAACCACAAGCGTCATCGAGTCCAACTTCTGTCCCTGCACAGGACAACCACAACATTCACACCATGTGTGTGAGGGCGTTGGCCAAAGGCTTCTGGAATGTTGTCAGGGTTGGTGCTGTGACTGCCATGGTTCTACTCATTGTCTTCCCTTTTCCTTCTGGCTCAGATGTTTATTCCCAAGTATTTTACAGTCTAGAGGAAGTGATCAATAATTCTACTTCTTTTTTTCCTACAATGTTTAAGATCCTATTATTTTTCTCAGCTCTTTATGGAGGCAACGCCCTCAATGCTCATTTTGCCAACCCCAACAATAGAAGGAGGGGTGGTTGCATTTGTAGAAAGCAGCTTTCTAAGCCTGGTTCCCACGTCTTCATGTGCACATGAGGCCAATGAATGCTTTATTTTTCCATTCTATGCAAAATGTACTTGAACTTCAGTGATGCTATGGAGAGCTTCTCATGAGGGAAACTATGCAGTGCTCTGAAAGCCACACCATTACTTCTGCTTCCTTACCAGTTGCCTTGACTTCCTCACCCTCCTCAGCACTGCAGAACAAGGGCTTCTTTATTCTTGTCCAGTGTGAATATTGTTCCCATTGCTGTAATCCATTTTGATCGTTGCTTTCCCCCCTATCCCGTCTGTTCTTTTCTTCTGGGCAGCCCAGTGGCCCTGGGCATGGCAGAAAGGACACAATTTGTTCATCACCCCCTGCAACACAGCCTGCTTGGTTAAGTAGAATTTTTATATTTTAGATCTTTAATTATTTGGTTCCTAATGCTTTGAAAAATAATCACTTGGAATCTAAACAGGAACATTTTGGGCAGCTGCTGGTTTCTCAGTACAGCCTCGCTGGGAGGTGTTGGTTGAACCCTCATACGGTCGTGTTCCTCCAGCGATCTGTGACTCACTGCAGGGTCCAGAGGGGTTGTAGTTGGTCTGAGACTGTGGCAGCCATCTTCTCCGGCTCCTGTCCTTGGTGTTTTCTCTTTTCTCTGAGTCCGGTCCCAGCTGGCTTCTCTCTGTGTTCCCCTGGGGAGTCCCTGTCCCTCTGGGGAAGCCTTGTCTACAGCGCTGCCCCTGGCCGTGGTTTTCCCTAAATCACTCTTCTCTCAGCCTGTCCTCACAGGAGAGGTGCTGTGGCCCTCAGTCATCTCCGTAGCCTCCTCTAGACCCATTCCAACAGTTCCGTATCCTTGTGTTGGGTTTTCTAGAACTGGACACAGGACTCCAGCTGGCGAACTTACTGCCTCCAGCATCTTGTCCTTGAGCTTGAGAACCTCTTCATGGATCTGAGTGTAATCCCACTTTTAGGAAATATTCCACATGCCCAGGCTCGTGTGATGGGGGTGGCTGCCTTCTTTTTTTGATTTAGATGTTCAGCGATCAGTGCGCTGTGTGTCCTCTCATTTCCCCCATTCCCTTCTCTTGGTACTTCAATGGGAGCAGAAATCCAGGCAAATTCATCCCCAAACGTGCTTGCAGAGGGGTTTTTTTACCATCTAGAACATGAAATGCATTGAGTTAGAGGTTGTGATAGCATTGAAATTACATTTACTGCCTGTCTGGGGCTCAGCATGGTTTCTATTGTAAAATAACCGTCGTTCGGAGGCTCTGCTTGAAGGGACATTGAAGGACAGCAGCAGCCAGGCAGTGGCAAGGACTGGTTGGGAAGTAGTGTTTGTAACAAATGTTACGTTCTTTTGAGTTTTTTCTTAGAGGAAACGGCTGTGGAACTCATGCAAGAGCCTGGCTTAGTGGAATTAATGGTGAGAATTCCGCAGTTCCATTTGGAACTTATCGGACAGAGCAGCAACACCCACTCAAGCAGGGAGAGCTAGAAAAGCAGAGGGAGCAGAGGGTGAGGCAGCACCACAGCTGGAACATCTTCGGCGTTGGGTGTTGTGCCTGGTTGGCTGGAGCACTGTGGTGTCCATGGACAAGGACAAGGAGAGATTCCCTTTGTCCATTGTCTGTGGTGAGATTTCAGTCGGTGGGACTGTTTTCCATTACTCTTGCAGAACTACTGTGATTCTGAGCAGTGGTACAAAAAGAGATGTTTGAGGTGTCTGGGGTCGCTTTCATTACGCATGGGTTAAATTTTTAAACCTCTCTTTTTGACGTAAACAAGACCAATGAAAAAATACTCCTCGTCCAATTCAGAGATCAGGGGGATGTGGAGAAGTGGTCGCGGGCGTTTTCCACGTATAGCTTCAGTGTACCCAGAGTGATGAAGGCACGTGTGCAGGATAGTGGGGCAGACTGGGATCGCATGGAGAGAGGAAGTGGCCAGGTAGAGCTCTACAGTTATGTAAATGAAGATCAAAATGAGAAATGCTCTCATTTAGCCCCTACGCCCAGAGGTGCCCACTCTTCGCACAGAACTATTGTGTTTTTTCTTTGCTAATTTAAGAATTTTTTGATTTTTTTTAAGGCAAACCGGTTGCATATTCCAGAAAATTCCATGGGGGGAGCCACGAAGGGAGCTGCTACCTGGTGCTTTTTGTTATGCACCAACTGTAATTCGAATTGTATTCAGAGTTGGGGGTAGGAAGTAGAAGTACAACGATTAAACCAAAATTATTCTCTGGAGTGAAGACACATCGTTAGTGGCTCCCAGGGGTGCAACCCTAGAGCGTTTATCTGAGAGATTAGACAATCATAGCTGTCAAACAAGGCACCAAATTACATCATAAATCATAAATTCCATTTGCTTGTAAGCAATTGCAGTGAAAGACGTGGCAGAATCCATTACAGGGATTGAAAGGACAGAACAGAAATAGGATTTTAAAATTATCCCAAAACATTATATGTTTTGAATGTTTTCTTGAAAAGAGCAAACCCAATAACTGTGCTTATGAAATGATAAATTTGATTTTCAAGGAAATGTTATGAACATATATGGGCACGTAGGAACTCTACTTGGGATAAAACCCACAACCCAGCAAAGGCACAAGCAAATCCGAGCCCCCAGCCCAGCGCGTTCCCTAGGGAGGCTTCCCCAGCCCAATCCAGACAACAGCAAAACCATGTCTAGAGGATTCGTAGAGTCATGTAATGGTTCGGGTTGGAAGGGACTGTAAAGATCATCCAGTTCCAACCCTCAGGGACCCCTCCCACTGGATCAGGGGGCTCCAAGCCCCATCCAACCTGGCCTGGAACACCTCCAGGGATGGGGCAGCCACCACTGCTCTGGGCACCCTGGGCCAGGGCCTCCCCACCCTCACAGCAAAACATTTCTCCCTAAGATCTCATCTCAGTCTCCTCTCTTTCAGTTCAAAAACGTTCCCCCCATCCCATCCCTGCACTCCCTGATCCAGAGCCCCTCCCCAGCTTTCCTGGAGCCCTTTCAGTTCTGGGAGGCTGCTCTAGGGTCTCCCTGATGGAACCTTCTCTTCCCCAGGCTGAACAACCCCAACTCTCTCAGCCTCTCCTCGTATGGGAGGTGAGACATCTGAGAGAGCTGCCAGGATCCATAAAATTGTTCTTAACAGACCTAAATCAAGTAAATTCTAGGGTGAATTGCAGAGATCTTCTGACATATTTAAAGTGGGTTGGAATTTTTCAAGGGAAGAAGGATTAGAGGCATTAAATTGCTTGACAAGCTCAGGTTATAATGTTTCTAATTTGCATTTTTTCAGTTCAGTTTAAAAAAAAAAAATTGTCATTAACTTAAAAGGATGGGAAAAAGTAGCTGGGAAGCGCGGAGGTGTGCACAGCCCTGCTGAGATGTGATGCAGCTCCGGAAGGTAAATTGTCTTTAAAGAAAAAAAGACAAAAGGCTCTGTGTGTGCTTTGGGTCTCTGCGCTCTTTTTGAAGCATCACTGAGTGGTGGGTTTAATTATTTATTATTACTAAGAAAAGGAAGGGGAGACCTTATCAGTGTCTACAACTACGTGAAAAGAAGTTGTAGCGAGGTGGGTGCAGGTTCATTTCTCCCAAGTGACAGGTGATGGGATGAGAAGAAATGGCCTCAAGTTGCACCAAGGCAGGTTGAGATTGGACGTTAGGAAATATTTTCTCATGGAAAGGGCTCTCAGGCCCTGGCAGAGGCTGCACGGGGAGGTGAGGGACTCTCTGTCCCTGGAGGTGTTTAAAAGACGGTTACATGAGGTGCTCAGGGGATGGTTTAGTAGTGGACAGGTACAGTTGGACTTGATGATCTCAAAGGTCATTTCCAAGGAAGCGATTCTGTGATTACTTAGGTATAATAGTTGAAAATTGTTGTTCTGATGTCAAATTGGCAAAGAACTCTTTGGCAGGTCTGAGCACAGAGATGCTCAGTCTTCTCCAGCCTCCTGCACTCTTTTCCCCTCACCCCGTGCAGCCCCGGCAACCGTGTTGCTCAGCTCTGGGCAGCCTCTGCTCTGCCCCACTCCCCATCCATCCATTGATCTCCTAAGCCGACACTTCCCTCTGCCCCCACGGGCGTTTTCGGTTCCACAGACAGCCCTGCCTTTGGCAGCACAAGCTCTTGTTAGCAAAATGACCTCCCAGCCATCCAGCTCTGGTCTAATTAACCTTCTGCTTCACTCCCTGTGTTCCATTTGCATCTATTCCTGTGTAATTTAATCCAGAAGCAAAGTAAATAACCAAATCATAGTGTCCTCCTTAAAGACTTGAGATGGGAGACCTTAGAGCAGCCTTCCACTACGGAAAGGAGCTACAGGAAAGGGTTTTTTTCAGGGAAGGTAGTGATAGGACAAAGGGGAATGGCTTGGAAATTGGAAGGGAGAAGATCTAGATGAGACAGTAGAAAGAAATTCTTCACAATGAGGGTGGGGAGGCCCTGGCCCAGGGTGCCCAGAGCAGTGGTGGCTGCCCCATCCCTGGAGGTGTTCCAGGCCAGGTTGGATGGGGCTTGGAGCCCCCTGACCCAGTGGGAGAGGTCCCTGCCCATGGCAGGGGGTGGCACTGGATGGTCTTTGAGGTCCCTTCAAACCTAAACCATTCCATGGCTGTGATTGTCCTAGACGTGGCCCTGCTGCTGACTGGATCGGGCTGGGGAAGCCTCCTTTGGGAAGACAATGGGCTGGGGAGCTCAGCTTTTGCTTGTGACTTTAACGTCCCTTCCAACCCAAACTATTCTGTGATTCTGTGATTTTCATATGGGTTTTCCTGTTGCTGAGTGTCTGTGCAGAAGCGCAGGAGCAGCCGTAGCGCAATGCAGCACTGTCAGACCATGAACCGCCCGGCGATCTCTCAGATCCGCTGGGTGTGCTCAGCTTTGCATGGTGCAGCCAGGCAGTTTGTTACTGTCCACTGACACCCAGGGGCTGGGTGTGAGTTGGCTTTTGTGTGTGTGTTGGAGCTGATTTTGTTCATGCGAGCGGTGCTGTCAGAGCACTTAAAAATCCCTGGGGCCAGCGCTGCTCTCAGCTGGGCGCTCGTGTTTCCCCGGGGGAGCTGGGGAACCAGGCATGCTGAGGGGTGTGTGGTCTTCGGCTGCAGCATCAACTGGAGAGCACGCGTGGGGAAGGGGGAATAAACCAGTTCTGTCCTTTCACTGAACCCAGAACAAGGGTATTAGGTCTCACTGTCAACTTTGAGAGGCAGGTTACAGCTTCTTCCCGTAATACCCATTCACAGGCATCTCGGAGCCGTTCTCTCTTTTCTTTGATGCTCAATTAAATGACTGCGCTTACTTTTAAAGCCCTAAAACCAAAAGAGGGAATAATCCAGTACAATAGCGCTTTGCTTAAGTTCAAAGGTATCTGCACTTTGAAAGTCGCATTATAATACAATAATTGGTAATTTTACACTGGCTGTAATCAGCTTGGCTGATTCAGTTGTGGCTGTTGGTACCTTGTGCATGAGCAGCGTCTCACAGGTGAATGGGGCCGTTATCAAAGCCAGCAGCTGTTCCCCTCCAGATCCTCCGTATTCTTACATAGCAACCTGGGATAAGCTCCTAGTTTTCGTCTGGATGAGGGGATCAAGTGCATTTTCAGTCAGTTTGCAGGTGACACCAGGTTGGGCAAGAGTGTTGATCTGCTGGAGGGCAGGAAGACTCTGCAGAGGGACCTGGATAGGCTGGATCCGTGGGCTGAGGCCAGTGGTGTGAGATTCAAAAAGACCAAGTGTTGGGTCTTGCACCTGGGACTCAACAACCCCATGCAGTGCTCCAGGCTTGGGGAAGAGTGGCTGGAGCGCTGCCCAGTGGAAAAGACCCTGGGGGTACTGGTCAACAGCGGCTGAACATGCGCCAGCAGCGGCCGAGGTGGCCAAGAAGGCCACCAGCATCCTGGCTTGGCTCAGCCATGGTGTTGCCAGCAGGGGCAGGGAAGGGATTGTCCCCTGGACTCAACATTGGTGAGGCCGCACCTCAAAACCTGGCTTCAGTTTGGGGCCCCTCAGTACAGGAAGGACTGTACTGAGGACAGGGGTTGGAGTGCATCCAGAAAAGGGGATGAAGCTAGGGAAGGGTCTGGAGCCCAGGGGTTCTGGGAGCGACTGAGGGACCTGGGGCTGCTTAGTCTGGAGAAGAGGAGGCTGAGGAGAGACCTCATTGCTATCCCTGGAAGGAGGCTGTGCTGGGATGGGTGCTGGTCTCTTATCCCAAGTAACAAGTGACAGGACGAGAGGAAGTGGCCTCAAGTTGTGCCAGGGGAGATTTAGACTGGCTATTGGGAAAGATATCTTTACTGAAAGAGAGGTGAAGCCCTGGCAGAGGCTCACCAGGGCAGTGGTGAAGTCTCCATCCCTGGAGCTTTTTAAAAGACTTGTGGCCACGGCACTTCAGGACACGGTTTAGCAGGCATGGTGGTGTTGGGCTGACAATTGGACTGGATGATCTTAGATCTAATGATTCCATGATTCTACCAATCTTTATTTTACAGGAGAAAGGCAGCTGTGCACCCCTGGGGGATACTTTAGAGATCATGTAGAAGAGGGGAGGATTAAGAGCAGGGTTAAGTCCCGGTCTCCAAGGAGCAAGTGGTTCTGTTTGGTTTGGGAGTGGTCCCTAGCGCTGAGCCAAAGGAAAACTGCTATGCCCAGTGCCTGGCAGCCTGCCCCAGTGTAGCCTGGGCACTCTAAATCCTTCCTTGTGTGAGCAGGTGCAGCTTTTCCTTCCTGCTGAGATACCTAACTCACCACGGTTTCAGAGTTAGGAATATCACGTGTTGTGAAGCCGGAATGGGGAACGCACAATAAACTTCTAATAGTGATAAAGGGAGCCGCATCCTGGGCACAGACATCCAGGATTTATTATTAAAGTCTCCTTTTGAGAGGAAAAAGCAGCCTTGGAAATAAAAGTCTACATAATTTCCATTTTACATCAACGTATCCGCTCTGGATTTGACTTCCAGAGTCTGTAAATGCCCACAAATTGAATGTGGGTGGCCAGCAGATCAGAAAATTGGTCCATCTATCTAAATTTGTCGCTCTTGAATATTTCCTATTCACGTCAGCGCTGCATAAAGCAGTACAATAGGGATTCAGTAACTTAAAAGAAGCTTCTATTATCGCGCTGTACAATCCACTTTGATAGCAGTGAAGTCGCCGTGTAAGGATGCTCCAGTCTCCCAGAGCTGACGTTGCTGTGAAGGCAGATGTGGTGTGTGGGAGATGCTCCAGGTTTCTGTTTGCAGTAGTGCAGGTGAGACACTGAAAAATTGCTCTAAGCTTCCCTCCGATGTCCATTAGGAGATTAAATGAGAACTTCTGGAAGCAGCTGGCTTAAATTTTCCAATGTCTCCTACGTATCCCAGGTTCTTTGAGGCTTTCAGTTCAGTTATCAAAAATCAAAATTTAAAGTAAGGTCTTTTTACTGGAACTTCAGGCTGAGGGCAGGAGCACCCTCGAGCCAGGATGGAGCTGGGAAATGGAGATCGGCTCTTGTCCAGATTGTACATTATCGGATGAATAATTAACTGTAGACTAATTGCAAATCCTAATTAGTTTCCTGCAACTGCACTGAACACAGTATTGGTTCGGTGTAACATGGAAAGAACTCGACCTTCAGGCTTTAATGCTGCTGCTGGTGTGATTTGGGAAGAACTTGACTTTCACAACCCACCTGATCTTTGGGATAAAAACCACCACAAGATTTTGTTATCAAATTAAGAAGGCACTGAAATATGAATGCACGTGCCTGGCCTTTTTCCAGGCGTGCAGTGCTCGGGGAGCTTCTCTGTGCTGCAATTCCTGCGGACCTCGGAGAACAAGCAGGAAAATCACCTGTAATGTTGGGTTTGACCTATTTTATTCACCTGATGGGGAGTCAGCAGGTGGACTTGGTGTTGTATTGTGCCCCCAGTGTGGCTGCACAGGGAGGTTTGGTGTGAGGAGAGAGGTGCTTTCCACGTAACCACGAGCACGTCGCAACCAGCAGGCAGCAGAGGAAGATGCACACGGGTTTTGTGTCCTGTCCTGTCCTTCGCCATCAACTGCTCGGTAGCCTGGATCAGCTGCTCTGCATCTCATGAGGTCGCACAGGCAGCCTTGGTTTCTCTGCTGGTAATTTGGAGGTAGAGAGAGTTCTCTAGGCTCTCCCTTCCAGGTGGTTGGTACGGACAATTGTTTCGGGCACTGCTGGTAGAGGGAAAGTGAGGCAAGTGTGGTTGCTTGCATGGGAGGTGCTGAATATAACGAGCAGTGAGAAGAGAAATAACAGCTCTGTTAGAAGAAATGTGCATTGCCAGCTGGAGCAATTATAACTTAAAATTAATGACCAGCAAATAATGTTGAACTAGACTTCAATAATGTGAATAACCTGAGAACCCAGGTATGAAGCTGCAGCATGAAAAGTTAGCAGTGTTTTGTTGGTAAAAAAGGTAAACAATTCCAGTCTAAATCTGTTTTTCTTCCTGTTTAGGTGATACTGAGCAGGAGCTGGGACCCCCTCCATCCGTAGATGAGGCAGCAAATACACTCATGACTCGCCTGGGCTTCCTCCTCGGAGAGAAAGTCACGGAGGTTCAGCCAGGGCCCCAGTACAGCATGGAGGTACAGGACGAGAACCAGGTATGGCCCCCGCGACCCTTCCGGCACGGGTTGGGAGCATGGGCAGCATGTGAGAGCACGGTTCTTTTCTAATTCGGTGACAGCTGAGTGTCTCATAATGGCAAACTAATTGTTATGAGGTAAGAGGTTGTATCTCCTCGTTTAACGGTGAATCATTGTTACAGTGCAGCAGGACATGTTGCGGGGATCAGCTGCTGCCACGCGAAACAGCTTCTGTTGTTTTTCTGCTTCTGTAAATGCTGTAGGAGTGAGTAGCGCTTCTGATCAGATTAGAGTGACCAGAATAATCTCTCCTTCCATGGTGCTTCCATGCAATATCCCAGCAGTTTTTCAGCACTGTTACATAAAGGTTTACGATTTCTCCAGGAAGAAGCGGTGGCAGTAGTCTGATTTTACAGACGGTCACGGGTTTTGTCTGTGTTTGCTGAACAAGGTGATTTCATGCTTGAATACAGAGAGGAAATCATAAAATCTGTGCTGTGATGGAGTTCGTTGCACCCCCTCCAGCTGCCTGAAAAGCAAAACAGCAAAAAGCTCAGGGCTGCAGTGGAAATTTTGTGGAAACTGTCTGAATTTCTTCATCCTTCTGCTCAACAATAATGTTCCCACCTCCAGCAGGGGAGGAGAAACCAGGAGACAGATTTTCCTAGATTTTTTAATTGGCAGGTGGATAACCCAGTCTGTAGCAGAAGAGCAGGAACCTCAGAAGCCCATTTGTAGCTCTTTCTCCTTTGAATAGTCATCTCGTGACTCTGACAACTCACTTAGCACTTTGACATCAGTGAGAGAACCCAACCTAAGGGCCTGACTTCCTTAAAAGTCAGCCAAGAAGAGTCCTCAGCACAGGAAGGACCTGGATCTTTTGGAGAGAGTCCAGAGGTGGCCACAGAGATGATCCGAGGGCTGGAGCACCTCCTGTACAAGGCCAGGCTGGGAGAGTTGGGGTTGTTCAGCCTGGAGAGGAGAAGGCTCTGGGGAGACCTTAGAGCAGCTCCCAGTACTGAAAGGGGCTCCAGGAAAGCTGGGGAGGGGCTCTGGATCAGGGAGTGCAGGGATGGGATGGGGGGGAACGGTTTTCAGCTGAAAGAGGGGAGATTGAGATGAGATCTTAGGCGGAAATGTTTTGCTGTGAGGGTGGGGAGGCCCTGGCCCAGGGTGCCCAGAGGTGGTAGGAGCCTCATCTCTGGAAGTATCAGAGGTCAGGTTAGGTGGGGCTCTGAGCAACCTGATCTGGTTGAAGATGTCCCTGCTCCCTGCAGGGAGGTTGGAGTGGATGGGCTTAAAGGTCCCTTCCAACCCCAACTATGATCCTATGAATCTGTAAAGGTGGTTTATGCACAGTCAGGCTGAATGCCTGTGGTGGTGCAGGTGGCACACGTGGATCTCTCTCCCAGCCTGTGCCACTTGGAAGGAAGCTTGGAGAGAAGTGGCTCCAGTGAGCCCAGCACAGCTCCCAGCCCAAAGCAGGCGAGCTTTGGTGAGCAGGGTGGAGAGGCTGCCGATACCGCATGGACACTGACCTGAAAGGGTTTTGATCCTCTGCATGGACTAAAGCGTGCTTGAAAGCCAAGAAGCGTATTGTAAAGTTTTTGCCTTTAACATTCATTAAGTTTTTAATGCTTTCGTTCAGTTTTTTTATGCAAGTTGTGGTGGATTTGAAATGTTCTTCACTGTACATTGTGCTGGAAGATGGACTTTTAAGAGGCGCCTGTTTGAACTGAATCGTTCAAAGCTGAGCAGAGCTTCCTAATATAAATGGTTCCTTTTGTTGTTGCCTTTTGACAAAAATTAAAATCCCATCTTTTCACTAAAGCAAAAGATGTGATGTCTTTGGAGAAGAAATAAAAGACAAATCTAAAGGGAAACAGCAGAGAGTTGTCCTCTAAAATAGATGGATATCTTGGGCTGCGCAAATTCTTGCATGAAAACGTTCTACAAGGCGTTTAAGTGCTCTTCATGTGCTGGTGAAGATAAAGAGAGGCTGGGTCCTCCATCACCAGGTTAATTTTCTTTCTTTCTTTGTGAGCATCTCTTGCTGGCAGCGCTTTCCTAAAGTCGCTGAATGTTGGAGGCTGGGAATGACCTCTGGAGGTCATCTCATCCAACCGCCTGCTGCAGGCAGGGCTGGCTTCAAAGTTGGGCAGTGTTGCTCAGGGCTTCTCCAAGCAAGTTTTGAAGATCTCTGTGGATGGAGAATAAAAGACTTCCTGGGCAGCGTCGTCCAGGGCCTGGTGACTCCTACTGCGAAGGACTTTTTTCTTCAGCAGGACCTGGCCAGCAGGAGCAGGGAAGGGAAGGGATTGTGCCCCTGAAATCAGTGCTGGTGAGGCTGCACCTTGAATCCCATGTTCAGTTTTGGGCCTCTCACTACAAGGACACTGAGGGGCTGGAGCGCATCCAGAGAAAGGAACGGAGTTGGAGAAGGGTTTAGAGCACAAACCTTATGAGGAGCAGCTGAGGGAGCGGGGGTTGTTTAGCCTGTCTCCTTTAATTTTACGAAGGTTGTTGGTTTTTTTCTGCCAAGTTTCTCTTTTGTTCTGTATCCTCTTCTCCTGCTGCTGCCCTTTTGTGGATGTGGAGATGCTCATTTAGACAGACGAGAGCTTTTTGGTCCCACAAGGAAGATGCGATGGACTTGGTGTCAGGCAGTGGGTGTTATTTGGGGCTACAACCTCAAGTAGTATTGGAGTCATCTTGTTTTTCCAGCATTTTCCTTCACTTAGTGCCATTGTTTAGTCTGGAGAAAAGGAGACTGAGGGGAGACCTCATCACTGCCTAAAACTCCCTAAAAGGAGGTTGTGGTGAGGTGGGTGTTGGTCTCTTCTCCCTGGTAGCCAGTGACAGGACAAGGGGAAATGGCTTCAAGATGTGCCAGGGGAGATTTAGGTTGGATGTTGGGAGGGATTTCTTGACTGAAAGGGTTGTCAAGCGTTGGCAGAGGCTGCCCAGGGAGGTGACTGAGTCACCATGCCTGGAGGTGTTTAAAAGACAAGTAGATATTGTACTTGGCATCATGGTCTGGTGGCGGACTTAGCAGGGCTGGACTCGATCTTAAAGGTCTTTTCCGACTAAAACCATTCTATGATTCCACCAGATGCTGAAGAATAAACCCCTTCTCTCCTACTTTTGGGGAAGCTATTTTTTAACGACACCGGCTTCCAGAGAAGCACGAAGGACAATGAGACTGACAGAACAGTTTAATTTCTCAACGCTTAGTGAAAATGTGACAGATGAAACAGCCGCAATAATAATACAGAATGTTCTGTCAATGGAAATTTATATTTAAGACCTGCACAGAGGAACATTTTTCTCTATCAATACAAAAATAAAACATGTCAATCAGTGCCGAGTGATACACGGTGTTATTGAGTGATTCCCAGCTGCAAGGATCTGGTTCTTAAGAAGCTGCATTGGTAACACTACAAATAAAGAACTTTTGAGAATATCACGGTTGGCATTTCGGGAAACACTAGTGTTGCCAGCTGGGGGAAGATCATGGAATCACTCAGGTTGGAGTTTAAGATCCTCAAGTCCAGCCCTTT
Organism: Neomorphus geoffroyi; assembly: GCA_033558235.1. Classification (NCBI taxonomy): domain Eukaryota; kingdom Metazoa; phylum Chordata; class Aves; order Cuculiformes; family Neomorphidae; genus Neomorphus; species Neomorphus geoffroyi. Next base: position 3,743,107 of record JAUMJM010000037.1, read on the forward strand.
GTTGAGCAGGACATTCTTGCACTGAAATTTAATTTGCTTTGAAGTGCAGCATCTCTGTGTTTTCATGTCAGTGGATGCTTTTTGTTAGTACTGAAATGAGTTTTAGCAGAGATTTGTTTAAAGTAACAAGAACATAGGAAACCTCAGCATAAAGTGGTAAAACTTCACGTTCTGAAAGATCCCACGTACGAGCTGATCAAACGTTTACGGAATCACAGAATGGCCAGAGTTGGAAGGGACCCAAAAGGATTGTCGAGTCCAACTCCTGTCCCTACACAGGTTTAGATGCTGTTGTACAAGGTTGGAAGACATCTCTGGAGGCAGATCCAGCCTGCCCGCATGGAGCAAGGTCAGCTCAGAGCAGGTTGCGCAGGACCATCACCATTGGGTTTGACTCCCTCCACATCTCCTCTCTCGGATGCCTCAGTCCTTCAGTGATCTCTCTGGTCTTTGCTGGCCTCACTCCAGTGTCCGCATCTGCCTCTTGTGCTGTCAAGCTCAGACCTGGGTGCAGCACTCCAGCTGGGTTCCCACCAGAGCTGAGCAGAGAAGCATCACCTCCTTCACCCGCTGGCATCACTGACACAGCCCAGGATGCCCTTGGCCTTCCTTGCCCAAACCTCAAAAATAATATTACCTTAAGTTTGGTGCAGTTTTGGCACTGTCAGTGAGTTAAAGTCAAGGAACAAGTCATGGCTGGCCCATCCCTAGGTGTTGCTGCTTTTAAACAGTTCGTCAGCTGAGTTCAAATAAGCTGAAAGAGAGGAGATTGAGATGACATCTTAGGCAGAAATGTTTTGCTGTGAGGGTGGGGAGGCCCTGGCCCAGGGTGCCCAGAGCAGAGGTGGCTGCCCCATCCCTGGAGGTGTTCCAGGCCAGGTTGGATGGGGCTTGGAGCATCTTGAATTCAGTGGGAGGTGTCCCTGCCCATGGCAGGGGGTGAAACTGGGTGGGCTTTGAGGTCCCTTCCAACCCAAACCATTCCATGATTCTGTGATTCTATTAATTTGTTTTCTGATGTGTGAACTCCCCCGAGCTCCTCACATGCAGTATCTCACAGGATCTTTTCAAAATAACTTTTAAAGCACTTCATTTTTGGTGCTTCTGCATTTTTTTGTTTGTTCTGCCTTTACTGAGCAACCTTTTCCCTACTCTTTTTCATCTCTTTTAGCTTTATCGGGTGGGGAAAGCGAGTCTGGGCAGGGAGGAGCTGTCTCAGAGCGAGATAAGGGATTTCAACCATCCTCTTTGCCAGGGTCTAAACCCACTGTTTTTCTCCTTGAATGAAGGAAACATTTAGAGAGCAACATAAACACTGCAGCCCCATGGAGGTTTCAGAGCAGATGGAAATGGCCCAGAGGTCTTTGTAGGTCTTCCTGTATGATGGTTCTTGCTGTAAGTAAAGGTGAGACCATGCTGTATGCTGGAGATCACCTCTCAGAGGCACAGAATTTGCTTCAGTCTATCATAATTTTTGCTTATTTGTGGGGGTTTTCCCTACTTTTGGTTCAATATTAACAAAATTATCGAAATTCCTAATAAAGTATGGAACCAGGCTTTTGTTTAGTTAAGTTTTCTGTGTTTCCTATTGAACATGGAAGCTGGAATCTCTAAAGTAGAAATCAAGCCCAGTGGCTCAGCGTTTTTCCTAGATGTGGATATGGTCATTTTGAACCGTAAAGCACTTTAGCTTCACCATAGAAAGCAAATCCTCAAGCATGAGCTGTAGGAAGGCTCTTTCCCCGTGGTGACCGCCGGTGGTGAGTGATGTGTTCCGGGTGGGTGTTTTGCAGAGCTCGGCAGTGACGCAGCGCATCAGCCCCTGCTCCACGCTGACCAGCAGCACGGCCTCGCCGCCCGCCAGCAGCCCCTGCTCTACCCTCCCACCCGTCAGCACCAGCGTCACCGCCAAGGACTGCACCTATGGCGCCGTCACCAGCCCGACCTCCACGCTGGAGAGCAGAGACAGCGGCATCATAGGTGAGTGCTGCCATCCTCCTCCTTGCTCTGCTGCACAGCCAGGTACTCATCAACTGTGCCAGTCTGACAAACTTTATTTTTAAAATCTACACACATTTGTTAATTAATGGGAAGGTTTCGCATTATTCAAGCTGATGCTGCAGTGCCCAAGGTGAATTGTACCCTTCCATTCATCAAAGACTTGGTGGACACTGGGATGGATGAGGTTGATAAGTAAATTATTTGATGCAAAGCTTTGGAACTTGTTTAAACAGTGAAAGAAGAAGAGTTTACTCTTTCTTCTTCTATTTTTTTGCATCCCGTCACCACCTTTTTGCTTCTTGCAATCTTTCTTCCCAACACATTTCTGTCTCCTTTAATTCTATGAAGGTTGTTGGTTTTTTTCTGCCAAGTTTCTCTTTTGTTCTGTATCCTCTTCTCCTGCTGCTGCCCTTTTGTGGATGTGGAGATGCTCATTTAGACAGACGAGAGCTTTTTGGTCCCACAAGGAAGATGCGATGGACTTGGTGTCAGGCAGTGGGTGTTATTTGGGGCTACAACCTCAAGTAGTATTGGAGGCATCTTGTTTTTCCAGCATTTTCCTTCACTTAGTGCCATTGTTTAGTCTGGAGAAAAGGAGACTGAGGAGAGACCTCACCACTGCCTAAAACTCCCTAAAAGGAGGTTGTGGTGGGGTGGGTGTTGGTCTCTTCTCCCTGGTAGCCAGTGACAGGACAAGGGGAAATGGCTTCAAGATGTGCCAGGGGAGATTTAGGTTGGATGTTGGGAGGGATTTCTTGACTGAAAGGGTTGTCAAGCGTTGGCAGAGGCTGCCCAGGAAGGTGACTGAGTCACCATGCCTGGAGGTGTTTAAAAGACAAGTAGATATTGTACTTGGCATCATGGTCTGGTGGCAGACTTAGCAAGGCTGGATCGATGGTTGGACTCAGTGATCTTAAAGGTCTTTTCCAACTAAAACCATTCTGCGATTCTGTGATTCAATTCATAGCCAATGTTCTTTGATGTCAAAGGAAAGAGAACAGATGATGGCATCACATTCATAGTCCAAACACTTTTGGGTTATATTATAAATATAAAAGACTGATCACCTCCATGACTGCTACTGGCACCTTATTGGTGACTCTGTGCCTCAAAAACGACTGCTTTTGTAAACTCAGCCTTGGGCAGGATTAAATTAACACGATTTTCAGTGAATTTCTGTCGCTGCTGTAGCAGGTTTTTCATCTGGGGCATCTGTAAGTTTTAAGTGTAAAGGATCTTGTGAAAATATTATACACAGATTAATTTCTTCTCACTAACTGTGAAGGCAGAAGGGGAGAAAAGGAATCTCTGTGTAACACTGAGAAGCTCAACACGAGCCCGCACTGTGCAATCGCAGCCCAGAGAGCCAACTGTATCCTGGGCTGCATCCCAAGAAGGGAAAGGATTCTGCCCCTCTGCTCCACTCTCGTGATACTCCACCTGGAGCCCTGCATTCTCTTCTGGATCCTCAGCACAGGGAGGACATGGATCAGTTGGAGTGAGTCCAGAGGAGGCCACGGAAATGATCTGAGGGTTGGAGCACCTCCTATGTGAGGACAGGCTGAGAGAGTTGGGGTTGTTCAGCCTGGAGAAGAGAAGGCTGCGGGGAGACCTTAGAGCAGCTCCAGTACTGGAAGGGGCTCCAGGAAACCTGGGGAGGGACGTTTTACAAGGGTCTGGAGTGACAGGACGAGGGGGAACGGCTTTAAATTGGAAGGGAGAAGGTTAAAATTAGACATTATGAAGAAATTCTTCATGATGAGGGTGGGGAGGCCCTGGCCCAAGTTGCCCAGGGAAGTCACAGCTGCCCCATCCCTGGAGGTGTTCAAGGCCAGGTTGGATGGGGTTTTGAGCATCTTGAATTCAGTGGAAGGTGTCCTTGCTCATGGCAGGGGGTGCAACTGGATGGGCTTTGAGGTCCCTTCTGACCCAAACCATTCCATGATTCTATGAACATGAACTTGGTTGTCCTTGCCACGTGTTTTATGTTGAGTATTTCCCCGTTTAAGAAGGTTTTACTTTGTCAACATGTGCTTAAAAAGGTGTGAGTAGTACTGGTCACTAATATTTTGCTTGGCTGATCAGGAAATCTGATTTTAGTTCAGCTCCTGTTTGCCACAGCGATCTTTGGAGCACTTCTGCCTGCCTGATCTTAAAATGCAGATCTATGAGCTATTCTGAGCCGCAGAGCGAAGTAGGTTAATGAATTCTGGGAAGAGTCATTGTGGTATCACACACCCTTCGTTCTCTGCTCTCCGTGTCCCAAGATCCAAGCTTCGCCCTAGCCAGCTCCAGCACCGTGAAGCCTGGCTGGGCTGGAGGATCGTGCTGAGTAGAAGTGGACACTGGGTTTGAGCTGGGCCTTAACCTCTGGCAGAGCAGTGGGTCAGCTCCAAAACTTGAATGAAGCCAAAGTGGAACAGCAGAATCACGTCAGTTTCTTTGTTTCTGGAGGGTTAAGGATCGGGTTTCCCTTCCGTTTGCATTCCGTGGTTATTGGATACAGATTCTCTTGTGTGCGTTTCACTTGCTCGTGTTTGTTCCCTGCGAGACCAGCTCTTCCGAGATGGATTTTGGTGTGAGCAGCTTCACATGGTGCCTCCAAAGTGCAAATGCATTGGAGATTTCTGTGTCAAAGCTACTTCTACTTTTTATTTGTGGAAAAAACCCAAACCTTTCCCTAGATATTTTATATTCCCTGAAACATGGTCCCTCCTGCTCCTCCCTAATGGGTGTTTTAAACTATGAGCTCCAAGAGGGTTTCTTTTTACAATAGGCGGTTCCAATATATTTCTTATTTATCTTGCTAAAAGCTATTGGGTTTGGGGCAAGTCTCGTGATCTCAGTCCTGACTGCAGCGAGCATCACCTCCAAATCTCACAATCATGAATTGCCACCATATCTCATATTTTACAAACACAGAGGCTTTATTCTGTGTTCCAGGAAGTTAAAGTGTTGTTTGTAAAATGTTTGAGAGTTAGCAAAGAGCAGAAACCAGTTAATCCAGGTGGGCAGTCCATCCTTACACTCCTATGCATGATTGCTTCTCTCCATCTGATTTTGCCTAGCATAAAATAGTACACATTAAGCTGATTTTCCATCTCCGTGTAGCTAACGCAGCATTGATTTGTCCAAGTTAGATCAGAATGTGGCTCTTTAGGGTTGGAGTTGACTGCGTTAGGAGCTGTACTACCCACGGAGAGGTGCAGAGCAGGCACGGAGGTGGTGTAGTCTGTAATTAAAGACCAAGTTTTTACCAGTCAGGTTTTCTCTTTGATGACTCGTCCTCTTGGAGTTATTCCTGTCCACTTGTGTGTCACCTTCTGATATCATTTCAATTATTAGAGAACAACCGTGTCGTATCTCTAATCTACCCAGCACCGGGACTATTTCATGCTCACTGATGGCTTTAATAAACGCATCACTTGACTTAGAACAGATTGAGTCTGAAATCTTCGATGCTTCACAGTCAAGGGAAGAGCAGGCTGCTCACATTGAAAGCGTAACACAAACATTACAGGGGCAGATCTTCACCTTCAGCCACTCCTGTTTGTGAAAGAAAAGAACTGGGGAAGGGGGAGGAGGACAGAGGAGGTGAGCCAAGAGGAGGAGCAAATCAACCCTTTCTCCTGGAAGCCACTAAATCCTTTCTGTGTCAAATGGAATGGCTGGTGAAAATGCTGACCTGACTCCAACCTCGGGAGAGCTTCCAGGAATATTTGGCTCTGGCTCTGTAAAAGCAGCCAACTGTTAACGCTCAGAATCTGCTACTGAAAAGAAAACTGGTCAAAGGATCACGTGCTGCAGCGGGGAACCTTGCGCCTCCCCAGCAGCAGACTGGGCAGTTGTGCTGCTTGAATGCAGCAAAATGGAAAGAAACCTCCAGCAATCTGAGCAAGGCTGCAAACCAGCCCAGAGAGCACTTCTCGCCGGTATGTAAAGCCTACCAAGTGCTTGTGATGCTCAAGCAGCACCTTGTGTGGCTGAGCAGTGGTCTCCCAAGGGTGGTAAAGAACGGCTCTTTCCCATGCTGGATCTTCCTGGACAAGTGCTGTAATTTACTCCAATACGAAGTGGGGCCACACTTTTTCTTCATGTAAAATCCTGTGAGGATCTGCACTGTGCTCCCCACTTAATTGTTAGGGGGATCATCAGGGCAAGAGAAATGGGGGTAAAGCAGCGTCAAGGGAACTAGCAAGCTGCGTGACATCCCTGACCCCACCATGGTGTAGGTAGGTCTGATACCGTATGGGCTAGTTGCCTTCAGTTGGATCTTCTGGGGTTTTCCCATCATAAAATCACAGAATGGTTTGGGTTGGAAGGGAACTCAAAGCCCACCCACTTCCACCCCCTGCCATGGGCAGGGACACCTCCCACTGCATCAGGGGGCTCCAAGCCCCATCCAACCTGGCCTGGAACACCTCCAGGGATGGGGCAGCTGCGACTTCCCTGGGCAACCTGGGCCAAGGCCTCCCCACCCTCAATGAACAGCAAGCCAAGGACCCCTGTTCCCTCCTGGGAGCCCCTGGCACGGAGGTTTTTCCATGTTCTTTTTTTTGCTCTTTTCACCCAGCCTTCATCCGGGCTCTGCGCTCTCCAGATTCATGTGCTCACAGGTTAAAAATAGGTTTGTTAATAAATTCATCTGGAGCGCGAGCTAAGCAGAATAGATGCTGCTGACAATAAAACAAGATAGATTTGTTTGCAAGTTTAACTGCTTTGAGGAGGTAACAAAGAGCAGCTCAGAAGGCACATCAAGATAAATTTAACTCAGGTTAAATATTTTTGTGATCTTGCAGCTAAAGCGTTTGAATTCTGACATTCTCATCAGTATTATGGAATGCTCAGTTAATAATGAATAAGATTTCTAAGAATTACAGATCTTTTTTTAAACCGAGCCAGCTTCCATTTGGGCTCATTCTCCAAAGGAGGAGCTTCCTGGAAGATGTCTCATATTGATGAGTAATGAGCTTTTGTTCAGTAACACACCTGCATCCTGCAGGGGACGGGGCTGGCAGCTCAGGAGGTGAGAGGGGAGGCTGTTTGCCTCCTGAGCAAAATTAGTGGGGTCAGAGAGTCCCAACCACATGAGGCAGAGGAGGACACCAGCTCCCTATTCAATTCTTTTGCCATTTCATTAAAAGGACAAATTAAGCAGAAAGCAAACGTGTACGTGCATGTGTGAGATGATTCATGGTGGATGTCAGGAGTGAGAAACCATGAAGGCATGAACCAACAGTTCTACCTTCCCCCAGTTTGGGCACTGAGGCATCAGGGGTTGGATTTGAAGTGCTCAAGGCCAAGTTGGATGAAGCTTTGAGCAACCTGGTGTAGTGGGAGGTGTCCCTGCCCGTGGCTGGCGGGTTGCAACTGGATGGGCTTTGAGGTCCCTTCCAACCCAAACCATTCCATGATTCTTTAACACCAAAATTTGGCCCATAAATATGGGGTAGATAACGGGTCAGCTGCAGCTGAGTGCTAGGTTACTTGGAAAAAGGAGAGAGGAGAGTGTTTAACGCTGGCAGAAGCGACAGAGAACTGACAGACTCGGACTGTAAAATTTGCTTTGGTTCACGGTCCATCCTGATAGATGGAAAAGAAATTGAGTGAAAAATTGAAAGCCAGAATAAACTGAACAGACCAACCAGGAGAAGCTAGAGGGAACTTCAGCAGTGTCACCTCCCACGGTGCTATTTTGGGTATTGTGATAAGTGTCTATTCTTTAATGTTTTAGCTGTTGATGGTGTGAGATTAGACGGGGGCTTTTGGCTTTTATTTTAAGAGCAACAAGATTTTAACCTTCACGGTTATGAAAAGCTTCACAGTGATCCAAGCTTCCCCAGAGAGTTAACACCAAGCCATATGAGGAGAGGCTGAAGTCACTTGGTCTTTTCTACCTGGAGGAGACTGAGAGGGGATCTCATAGCTGTTCACTGCCTTCTCACAAGGGATGGAGCTGAAACAGGGGCTGAGCTCTTCTCTCTGGTGACCAGTGATAGGACTTGAGGGAATGGCAGGGAGATGCCAGGGCAGGGTTAGGTTGGACATTAGGAAGAGGTTCTTCACCCAGCGGGTGGTGGAGCACTGGAACAGCTCCCAGGGAAGCAGTCACGGCACCCAGTCTGCCAGCATTCCAGAAGCCTTTGGCCAATGCCCTCAGTCAGACGGTGTGAGTGTTGGGAGTGTCCTGTGCAGGGACAGGAGTTGGACTCGATGATCCTTTTGGGTCCCTTCCAACTCAGGGCATTCTGTGATGCTAAGATTCTGTTGTAGTAACTGCCCTCCCCTCGTGCTCACCCCTCATATGGCTCCTCTCTGCTTCCTCGTTTGAATCTGACCATTTGTTGCCTCTGTGTTCAATTTGAAACCTTTTAAACAGATTTCTTTAATGTTTACAATAGTGGATTGTGTTTAAAAACACCGATTACCGTGTTTCTGCCAGGGATAGAATGAAGTTCATAAACGGAGCGGTGTGGATCTGCTCTCTCTCAGCAGCAGGGTGTTTGCAGTGAGTCCTGTTCTGACGGCAGGAGTGTCTCGCTCTCTAAAACGCTGTTTTACCCAGACCTTACATTTCCAGCCAGAGCAGCACGCGGGGCTGAGCCCTTCGAGGCATTCACACCGTCCATCGTCCTGTTTGTCAACTGGTGCAGCAGGGAATTCAGGTTTAGAACACAACAAGTACAGGGTCAGCGTGATGCTACCGTCAAGGTATTTTTCATTATGTTTCAAGACCTTTTGCACGCTCGCTGTGATTTACAGTGCCTCGAGGCTTCGAGCAGAAATGGCACTACCTGTTTCATCTTTATGTCTTTACAGGATTGTTTGTATCAATTAAGCCAGTGATTTTTTTCCCCTACACTATTTCAGTCCAGTGTTGTAAGACAAGTTAAACAAAGAGCTGTGTGGATTTTGACCTCCAGCCTTGAGCAGGGTAGGCTTCGGGATTTGGGGGGCTTTTTTGCATGGAGAAGCCTTGAACTTCCTGAATGATGGTGTCCAGCAGACAATAATGCTCTTCTAAAAGCACCGAGTGCTCGGGGGCTGTAGGGCATGGGTTGCATGTGACTGCCTGAGGCTGCCACCTCAGGAAGGGTTTGGACTTACGCTTTCTACCTGCCAAATATTTCTGTTTGGCAGCCGAGTGGTCTGTGGCAGCAAAGTTGTGTTTAGGAGTGTCCTTCTTCAGCCGAGTTCATGAAGGCTTCTGTAAATCAGGGTAAAAAAATTATTGTACTCCTTGCCAACTGGTCCGTGTTAGCTTGGAGATAGAATCATGGAATGGTTTGGGTTGGAAGGGACCTCAAAGCCCATCCAGTGCCACCCCCTGCCATGGGCAGGGACACCTCCCACTGGATCAGGGGGCTCCAAGCCCCATCCAACCTGGCCTGGAACACCTCCAGGGATGGGGCAGCCACCACTGCTCTGGGCAACCTGAGCCAGTGAGCATCACTGGCTTTTTACCCCTGGTGTCACACTGTATCAGCCTTAGTTGGTGCAGATAATGGGAATTTTCTGAAATCAAGTGTTGCTTTCTCCAGTTTTGATGGTGAAATTGTGGTTTCTGAGCAGCTCCTTGGGTCACACTGGCTTTAATTCCCCCAGGACACATGCTCTACATGCTGGTTCATGTTGCTGGCTCGTGGCTGGCCTTCGCGCTTTTGCCTTTTAAATAAAGTCAAAATTGGTTTGATTTAAAATAGCTCATGGAAGAGATTGAGTCCATGGAGCCCTTGCTTCCAGCCTGGGACCAGGGCTGTTTAGAGGGTGAATTACTCCACTAGGAACAATCCTAAATACCTGATTCAATGTGGAGTTTGCACCTGCAACAGCTTTAGTGTAAAACAGTGAAAATTATATGTAAAATCAACACAAATTGACAATGAGAAAAGTGGCCACAGGATTTGTTATCTCGTTTTTCTTTTTTATTTCTGCTTAATCTAGAGAAAACTTCCTTTGGCACAGAGTTACTCTGTTTTCCCTCAGTTCGATGCATTGGCAGATGCCCGATTTCAGCTGCTGGTGCGTTTCTACACAGATTAATTAGACAGATACTGAGATTGGTTTTTAAAATTAATGGATTTTAATGGCTCAATGGATTATTTTTTTCTATAACCAGATGACGGCGCATGCCCAGCGCTGCAGAGCCAGGCTTTGAGATGGAGATTTTCTATAAACCAGCTTAAAATATATTTTTCGAGCATCTGTTTCTTGTTTTTATCTGCTTTTCCTATGCTAACATGTAAACCTGTTTACCTGACAGCAAAGTGATGTTCAAGTGCCAGGGAGCGGACACTGGTTGTGAACAGTTGCATGTGTTGTGTTTAAATCTCAAAATCTGTTACAAACACGTGAATTTCAGAAGACTTGCTGCAATCTGGAGCTGTTGATCCCACTGCATAGACAAGAAACTGAGACATAAAACGGTAGAAATAGGGGTGAAGGCTGAAGCTGCAGGAGTTTGTTGGGGTAGATAATGAACAGGCACAGTAAGAGTCACAGGTCCTGAGTTTTTAAATGGTGATATAATGACTTTGAATATAAGCAGTTCATTCTAGCTCCTAGTATAATGTCAAAGTGTATAATTAAGCCAGGTTAGTCCTTGGATGTTGACGTTCCTGGTTTTGCAGTGGGCTGAGAGCAGCCTGCATGGCGCCTCGCGAAGGAGAACCATCCTCAGCCCATGCTTCAGGTGTTGGCGCTGTCCTTGTATCGGATCGTGTGGGCATTACTGAGGATTCACATCGAATGCCTTGTGTTAGGCAGTGAAATAATTCTGTACTCAACGTGTCAACAACTGGCTAAAATGTGGTTCTTTGCTTCTGGATGCATTTAGGAAAGCAAAGAAGTTCCCCTTACCTACTTGCAATTAAACCGCACTCTCCGTTAGGTGCTCTGTGGCTGGAGCTCCTCTCCAGGCTGCTTGCTCCAAAACCTCAGCATAGAAAAAGCCTTGGCCTAAAAGCTCTTGAGTCTTTGGAGCAACCCCCTGTTTGTGTTCACGAGGGTAAAAGTTGGTGTTGTGCTGTTTTAGGGAGGCAGTGACTCCCTCAGTTCAGGAATAGGCGTTGGGAAGGCATGGAGGCTGCCTCGGACGAGACATCACCGTGGGATTTGTGCTGCAAACAAGAAGCGGCAGATCCACGCGGTTGTGTCCAGGGACAGATGGCACAGAAATTAGCAGAGAATTTTGACTGGGAAGTGTATTTACTGTGGCTAAGAGAAAATGCTGGATTTGAGTGGATTTGGTGAGTAGATTGACAAGCACAGGGCACGTCTGGGGCTTCAGAATATCCAGGGTGTGGTTGAATTTCAGGGTTTGGGATGGCAGTGGAAACGTGTGTAGTTGGGGCAATGAGAGAAGAGTGGGCATTGGTTTGTGAGCTCCTGTTTTGAATTCACTTTTCCACTCACCCCATCCCCCCAAGTTAGGGAGTGGGGAAGTTGGACACGCTCAGATCAGCCAGGATGGGCGTTGGGACTCTCCCTCAATACCCTACAGGTCTTAAGTATGACCTTGAATGAATACGAGGGAGACTAAAGATGAACGGGAAGACCACAGCCCAAAGGGAGCTACAGCCAGGGGATAACGGCATCGGAATTCAGGAAGGAAAACACTGATGGGGAGATATTAGACTGGATCACTATAGTATAGTCACCTGCTGATGGCAAAGTCTGTACAGCAACAACCCTGAGCTGTAAAATAGAATCATAGAGTGATTTTGGTTGGAAAAGACCCTTAAGATCGTTGAGCCCAACCATCAATCCAGCCCTGCTAAGTCCACCACTAGACCACGTCCCCAAATACAACATCTGCCCATCTTTTAAACACCTCCAGGGATGGTGACTCGACCACCTCCCTGGGCAGCTTCTGCCAGTGCCTGAGAACCCTTTCCATAAAGAAATTCCTCCTAAAATCCAACCTAAGCCTCCCCTGGCACATCTTGAGGCCGTTTCTCCTCGTCCTGTCACTGGCTACCAGGGAGAAGAGACCAACTCCCACCTCGCTACAACCTCTTTTCGAGTGGTTGTAGAGAGTGATAAGGTCTCCCCTCAGCCTCCTTTTCTCCAGACTAATAGAATCATAGAATGGTTTCAGTTGGAAAAGACCTTTAAGAATGAAGTAATAGAAGGTAAAATGTGTGGATTACAGTTAAAGCTTCATAAAAGCCTGCTGTCAGTCAAACGTGAGATTGGATTCTGTGTCTGAACCAACCTAATCCATGAGAGCTGGATGTTCCTGCGTGTTGGGGGGGGTTCTGTGCCCACGGCACCTCCATGTCAGACACTGCAAGGTCACAAACTCCTGCAGACATTGAAAGGTGATAACTGCGATGCAAATGGAAAGATAGGACAAGCTCTGATAATGTTTATTCCGTAATAATTTCTGGAATTGTGTATTGGAACATGATGCTGCCCATCAGTTTTGAGCACTCTGTGACTACAAATGGCTTTTAACAGCACGAGCCAAAACATTGCAGCCTGACTGTTCCTGTAGAAATAGGAAGCAGAAACAGCATCATTAAACCAAATTCCATAATTTCTGATTTATGTGAATGTGGAAAATGTGATGAACATGAGTTTTGGCTCTCGCATTGCACAGCTCGGCGTCGAGCAGCGTTGTGTGCAAGCCCTTCGTCCTTTGTTACTCATTTTGTTTATCATTTCTTCCTTCAAGCTACTTTGACAAGCTACTCGGAAAATGTGGAACGCACGAAATATGGAGGGGAAAGCAGTAAAGAACTTGGATCTGGGGGAAACCTGAAACCTTGGCAGTCCCAGAAATCCAGCATGGACTCCTGCTTGTACCGCGTGGATGAGAACATGACGGCCTCCACCTACAGCCTGAACAAGATCCCAGAGAGGAACCTGGAGACCGTCTTGTCCCAGTCGGTGCAGTCGATTCCTCTCTACCTTATGCCACGGCCAAATTCCGTAGCAGGTAAGAAATAAACCATTTTTTCACCGAGGTCAGGTGCCAGTTAGAGCTTTTGCCATATGCTTGTTATCGGAAGAGAAATCTCCTGTCTGTAGTCATCATCATTAAGGATGACAAAAATTGTCATTTCATTTGACTTACAGCTTCTAGATGGAAAATTCCTGTGAGGAAAACTGGTTCTAATGATGTTTGGTGATTATTTCAGGAATCTGTGGTCTCTTTTGTGCAAAACTGTACAACTGTAAGGTTATCGGAGAGTATATATTTTTAAAAACAATTTCTCTGCTGTCATTGCAAGGCAAATATCTTGGGTTTAAGGCACATAATTCCAGGACATCACAGTTATCTCTGCTCTTTCGATTTGTTGCAAGTAAGATCAAGTGTCTGCTCTTCTCTGAAGAGCTTAAGATACTTTCTCTCTACAGAAAAGTTGCTCTGGATCCCACCTTTCTTGGTGGACTTGGCCCTGAGTGTCTCCACACCCATATGTGCACACGTGGTCTTGGCTTTTGTGGCATCAGAGATTTGCTGATGACTGAAATGGGGTGTTTTTTTGGCATAACATCAACCTTTTCTTGATTTTATTCCACATCTGCTGTTTGAAAGGTTCCTAAATCAGGCTGCACCAGCTCTTATTGATGTCTGACCAGGCGGCTGACTTTCCCCCTGAAGTTGGTAACAGCAGGACAGAAACAAGTGAGAGGATTGAAAACATTAAAGCTTTGCTGAAGAACTGCTTGCCTGGAATTATTCTTTGCTTTGCTGCCCTGTGTGTTTTTCTTGCTGGGTAACTTCTCTGGGGTTGAACGTTCTGTGGAGGTGACGTGTGGGTCTGTAGAGGCACATGGAGAAACACAGTCTGTGTCTTCTGTGGAGTCCCAGCTGGATTCTCCCTGGCTGGCAGCACCCAATATTGCTCCACAAAATCTGACCTGTACAGAGCCCAGGGTGTTGTCTGTGAAAGGAGCATCTCTTGGAGCCCCGGCTGTGTTGCGTAACTAGATTAGATTTCCTTTTTAATCCCGCTTTGGACAGTCGCAGCCTGCAAGCAGTGTAGAAATGAGATTTTATAGATGCTAAAGTGCAGGCACCCTGAGCATGGCAGCACAACACCACGTGCTGTGATTGTCTGGAAAAGTGAAAGTACGGGGTTTTGGAATGGAAAGAGGAAATATAGGAAAAAAAGTAGGACACTCCTCTTGCATAGCCTTGTTGCTTCAGGTTCTTTTCTTCTCAATGACAGTGTAAACACCTTCAAAAGTGAAAAGGGCAGCCGTGTGTGTGTAAATATGCGTGTGTGTTGGTATAATCGACCTGGGAAGCCGTTGGCTTGCTTGATGGATTTAAAGGCAAATACTGTTTCAAGACAAAACTCTGTCTAGCAAGGTTCGGGAACACGTTTTCCTTCTGCCTGGTTTTGTTCTGTGAAGTTTTTGCTCCGTTGAAGCCGTCTGTCAGCTAACAGAGTTCAAATAAACTGAAAAAAGAGGAGTTTGAGGTGAGATCTGAGGCAGAAATGTTTTGCTGTGAGGGTGGGGAGGCCCTGGCCCAGGGTGCCCAGAGCAGTGGTGGCTGCCCCATCCCTGGAGGTGTTCCAGGCCAGGTTGGATGGGGCTTGGAGCATCTTGAATTCAGTGGGAGGTGTCCCTGCTCATGGCAGGGGGTGAAACTGGGTGGGCTTTGAGGTCCCTTCCAACCCAATCCATTCCATGATTCTATGATCTACGCACAATAATTCATTTTATATACCGAAACATTTTTCCTGCTGAACACCAGAAGATCCTCAGCGTTAGAGCTGGACATTCAGGCTTTTAAATGCATGCAAACGTCTTGGAAGTTTGCATTTCATGCACACAATGAATATCTCCTCCTATTTTCATTACCTGTGAAATGGAACACGAAATCTTGTGTTATTTAGTCCATACGTGTGGTTTATAAAATCTGTTTAAATGTTAAATGAGAATTAAAATGCCCTTATGTAATAGTAGCTTCTCTCTTTTTCCTCTTGGAGAATATAAAGTAGGAGCAAGTATGTTATTAGCTATTAATTTTAAATTCTTTATCCATTAGTAAAGTGTATCTTTTGAGGTGAGGGCAGGGCTGACAGTAATGCCTGTGGATTGTGTCTCTTTGAGAGCACTGTGAGCAGTGGCCACCTCAGGGTGCATCCTGGGTCCTGGTGTTCCTGGCAGAGATCTGAGTGTCTCACAGACCTGCCCACCTCTGCCTGCACCGCACAAGGACAAAAGCACAAGCTAAGGTACAAGAAAGGGTATAAAATATGGCTTGAACAGCATGACTCCAGGAAGGCAAATCTCACCTAAGGTCAGAAAGATACGAGGTCAAGCAGCAGCACTTGAACAAGTGATGAAAGTGATTGGAAGAAACTGGTCACAAAAATGAAGGTTTTAATGTTGAAGTGTGTTCCTGTTTTCCTCTGTCCCATGGTTTCCCTGGAGGAGTCCAGGAAAGGTCACAGAAACCGGGCAAGAGCGGCGATCTGGTCTGGAGTGACCAACGTGGGAGATGTGAGACCCAGCAGAGACCCCATGGGGGGAAGCCGAGCAGAAGTTTCTTAAGAATAACTTGAACTCTGCCCGAGGGAAAGAGAATTGGTTCAGGAATAGCACAGAGAGGGACATGATGTTCAACGAAAGGCACCGCACCACGGGGAGGGAGCTCTAATGAGATCGGCCGCGGAGCGCCTTGCCTTTCTGGTGCCTGCGTTGGAGTGAAAGAAAACCCGCACCTCTCCTCTTTCTCTGCTTTCATCGTCAGGTCCAGTTGGACTCTGAGTTAGATGCAACTCTTGAGGTGAATTATGCCAAGGGGAGAGATGAGATGAAGGTGCTTCAGATAAACAGAAAGCACTGAGCATTGTCCTATTTATGTGTGACCGTCTCTTGCTAACTCATCCTGCGTCTCCAGCCAACAGTTCTGTCAGTCAGCCTTATTTATTAATACAGCTGTAAGGATGCTGAATTTGGGGTACACAGGGAGTATCTTAGCATCAATAACAGTCTGATCCTTGTACCCCTCGTGGGAAGCTGGATCCATGGACCTGGATGAGAGCAAAAGTCCTTCCCTTCCCTCAGCTGCCAAATAGCACTTTCAGGTCAGGTTGGTTTGTGTTGGTTGTTCAAATAGCACATTGGAACTGAATTATCCCCCACTGTTTGTTTGCCGTTCCCTTGGGAGATTGGTGTTTGCAGTATGCAAATATTGTTTTTTGAGGGGATGCTTTTTCTCCTCCCTTGTGTTTTATCTGCAGTCCCCGTGTCTTATTACGAGGGATAAAGCTCGGAATTGAGGGGAAGTTTTCAACACTTTAATATTATATTATTTTAAGATTAATTGATCTTGCATAATTTTTGAAGCACTGAAGCATATTCTCAGGAAAAATTACTTCTGGTTCCTCTGCCCTTAGATCTCTTTAATTATTCCTCAGCTCTAAATAAAGAAGATAAATCTCAGTTCACCAGCTGGGGAAAGGGCAGGATGGTTGGACTGACAGTTGCAAAATGGGAAGTGGGTCTGGCAGCTCCCGCTCACTGTAGTTTGTCAATTATGAGGCTTCTCAGTTGTGGCTGTAGAAGAAGATAATGAAGATGATGATGATGAAGGTGGGAAGAGAGCCTGGCTTTGGGCTGCTGAGGAAGAACTCCTCGCTCCCTGTAGGACCAACAGTAGATGAGGCTACTGACCATCATTGTGCTCTGCTCTGGCGGCACACAGAGCAAAGCCAAATTGGATGGGCTTTGAGCAACCTGATCCAGTGGAATGTTTAAAGTTCTGATCAGGAAACATTTTTTTCTGGAATCCAATTGGAATCTCCTCAGGAGCAACTCATACCCTTCACCCCTTTTCTTTTCCATGTGATTCCTCCTAAAGAGGGAGTCTCCATCCTCATGGCAGACACCCTTTATGTACTGGTACGTGGTGATAAGGTCTCCCCTAAAGCCTTCTCCTCTCAAGGCTGAACAACCCCAGCTCTCTCAGCCTTACTTCATATGGAAGGTTCCACAGTCCTCTGA
Source organism: Neomorphus geoffroyi (assembly GCA_033558235.1). Classification (NCBI taxonomy): domain Eukaryota; kingdom Metazoa; phylum Chordata; class Aves; order Cuculiformes; family Neomorphidae; genus Neomorphus; species Neomorphus geoffroyi. The sequence continues at coordinate 3,760,081 of JAUMJM010000037.1, forward strand.
TCATTCTGGTGACCCTTCTCTGGACCCTCTCCAGCCTGGCCACGTCCTTTTGTACAGCAGGGACCAAAACCAGACGTGGTTCTGAGTGGGATAATGGCTTCTTTATCTCTCTAACCAAAAAGGATTCTCTATTAAAGTCCTGCTTCTCATGAGAGAGTCAGCAGCCGCATGTGTGATCATCCGGGGATGCTGCGGCCAGCGGCGCCGATGGGCTGCAGGCACACACTGCCGGGGTTTGTCCCTCCAATCCAGGCACCCCGAGACACTCCAGGTGCACTCTCTCCCATGACAGATCCTCTGGCCCAGCTACACTGGTGTGAATTGCACATGTTTTGAGGCAGAAGGCAGGTTTTGCTGGGCTGTGCCACCGCAGCGCGAGTGGAAGCTGGAGGTGGAGGTGGATGCTGTGAGCGGCTGCCGTGGGTTTGGTGTTTACGGAACACAACTCGTGTCCAGACTAACGCCAGGCTCCCTGCTTGCAGCATCTCAGCTCTAATCTGCTCCTTCACAGTGACCATCTAATCGAATTTCCCAGAGTACAGCAGCGTGAAGGACTTCTAAAAACAGCCTCTGACGGGTTTATCACCTCTTTTTGTCTCTCCTCTTGTTTGCCTTTTGTCTTCTCTCTATTTCCTATTCTTTTTCTTAAAACTTACAAAGAATTCAAGGAATTTGAAGAACAGCATTAAAAATTGCTGCCAGATTTAAGCCCCTTCTCCCCAGGCACTGAATCCTGCGTAGGTTTTGGCTGCACACAGCCTGGTAAAGATTTTTCCATGGTCGTTAGGCATTGTATGAAAAAAACGTTTCTCTTAATTTTGAAATTTTCTGCCTCTCCATTTGTTGAATTATTCCACCTTGGGTTGGGTGGCAAAGATGCAAAGCCCGGTGCTGTGAGCTGCATCAAAATATTTACCTGTTTCACCAAGAAGAATTAATGGCAGCCTCTCAGGCAGTCTTTGAAACAGTCATTTGTTTCATTAATTAGTTCAATTAAAAATAATAATCATGTTATTGGAATTGACCAAACACTAAAGGAAAATAAGCAGTGCTGGATACTGAGCACTGAGCAGCGGTGAATGTTTAGTGTGAGTTTCGGGAATGATTTTAAGAACAAGAGGAGAGCTGGTGATCTGCAAAGCCTGTTTTTACATTTGCTGTTTCTAATTGGGAAGATTATTAAATGCAGTGGAGTTTTCATTCCTTTAGTTTATAATATTCTGTAACTACTTGGCTGAAAATAATTCTGGCAGGGCAGAATAGTGGGTAAATTCAGATGCAAATGATCCAAATTTGTTTTGTTTTAACCACATTTTCTCCTATTTTCCAATCATCACCAATAAAAACAACTGAAGAGCATGGCTTTGTAACCAGTGTTACCTCTAGTCGTTCCCCTCTGGTATCATCCAGCAGTGTTTCCCACCGGAAACGGTGCACAGCACCCGGCATGAAATTTGATTTTATAAACATTTTTAATCATCAGGTGGCTGCGGATAAAGTGTCTCTTAAAAACTGTTGGTTGAAATGATCACTGTGAAAGTCCCATCTTGGTGGGAAACAGCACAGGTGAGGGGGTGCCTGAGACCGTGGGATGTGGAGTCAGGTTGGTTGAGCCCGTGGTGCCTCTTCCAATGTGCTGTATTTTCATAGTGGCGTTTCAGCCCACCCTACAACCTCCATCCTCCTTTTAATCTGGCTGCAGCGATCGCCACGGCACCCCTGCATCTGCAGCAGATCAGCAGGTTAATGCTTCATCCCCATCATTTGCCGTTGCACAGATGAGTAAATGGTCGAGAAAGGGGGGCTTGCGGCGTGGAGCTCTGCCCCATGGAAATACTTGGCTAAGGGTGGGACAATCCCTTTGCTTCAGTTGGAAAATGGAATAAAAGCCAACTTGTGCTGTGTAATCTGCCAGTTTCTGAGAGGGAGAGATAAAGTTTCCAGCTGCAGTTTCAGTGGTTCCTGTAGGGATGGCAGCTTCAGCAGAGAGCAATGAATTCTGCCTATTGAATCCAGCATTGTAAAGAAAACTAAATTCTCCTGGGAGCGGGCACTGTTGGAACAGTAACGTTATCTGCTCTAGTTCCGATAACATTTTTCTCATTTACTCCTGCATTTTTGCTGGGCTGCGGTAAGTTTAATTTTTCTGCCCCTAAATCAGGCTTTATGACCAAATAAATGTTAATAATCAAACTGAGCAGCTCTGAAATAATTGAAGAGGAGATTGTGGACTTCAGCATAAAATGTGCTATTGAGTTGGCTTTCTCTGTCAGGAAACACCGCCTGCCTCTGTCAGGCTTTGCCTGCGCTTGATTGGGAGAACATGGATCAGATATGAGACTGCATTTCTCCATTTTCCAGTGTCTTTTTTATTTGTGAGCACCAACAGGAGACCAAACCAGAGTGAACACCGATAAGGCATGAGAAGAAGTTACCCAAACCCTTCTTTCCTCCTTTCTAGGGCCTTTTAGACTTGATTCCTCTTAGCTGTGTCGACCCATTGTGGTTACAATTCTGAGTAGTTTGCTTAAAAAAAGGAAAAGTGCATTACTGAGAACATTAGATGTGACAGCCAGGTGTGATGTGGTTGTTTGCTTTCTCCTGACAGCCACCAGCTCGGCGCACCTAGAAGACCTGGCATACCTGGACGAGCAGAGGCACACTCCCCTGCGCACCTCTCTCCGCATGCCGCGGCAGAGCATGGCCGGTGCCCGCGCCCAGCAGGACCTGCGAGGTAGGGGCACACGGAACCTTTGGGGTTCACCTTCCACTGGGTGCTCAGGGTGGGAACTCGTTCTGCAGCCGCCTCACCCGCGTCCTCCTGAAAGGGCTGCAGCAGGACTGGTGTGTCACAGAATCAGTCATTTAGGTTGGTAAAGACCTTTAAGATCAAAAAGTCCTTGCACAGGTGTTAAGCACCCACCTCTCCACGAGGATGTAAACCAATCTCCTTTATTGTCGGCGTCCTTGGTGCAGCCAGATTGCAGGGCAAAGAAAATTAATGAAGTCATTAACCAAATATTCCTGCCTTCTGCTGGTAGCTGGCCAGATGCTGCCCTGCTGCTCCTAAACCAGAGCCGTGATCGGGGAAGTGCCCTGGGTGAAACATCTTGGGGTTGCTTTTCTGAGCTCACGTAGATGTCCAGATACAGCCTGTCTGTAGCCGTGGTAGGAAGATGCATCCCCCATCGCAGTCCTGCGGGCATTGATGTTAAAGAGGTTCCTCTTTAAAAGGAAAGCTGGGGAGGGGCTCTTTATCAGGGAGTGCAGGGATAGGACGAGGGGGAATGGTTTCAGCTGAAAGAGGGGAGATTGAGTTGAGCTCTTAGGAAGAAACATTTTCCTGTGAGGGTGGGGATGCCCTGGCCCAGGGTGCCAAGAGCAGTGGTGGCTGCCCCATCCCTGGAGGTGTTCAAGGCCAGGTTGGATGGGGCGTGGAGCCCCCTGATCCAGTGGGAGGTGTCCCTGCCCATGGCAGGGGGTGGCACTGGATGAGTTTTAAGGATCCCTTCCATCCCAAACCATCCTCTGAATCCATGATTCTATGATGTCCCTTCCAACCTGAACCACTCCATGATTCTATGATTCCTCCTCTGACCTTCTGTGACTGCTGTTTGAAGAGCGTGTGCTTCAATACGTTGGGTCCTTGAACTCTTTTTCAGATGGATTATAGAGAAATCATACAATTGAATTGGCCCAGAGTCTGAGCAGCCTCGTTTTTCAGGAACACAAGTACAAATGAGCTCATTGTACACTGAAATGAGCGTGCTGCTTTGCGTCCCAGGGCTGGGTGATGGCCATCTCCTGCACACGTTGTCCACTTGCTGCAAGCCTGGCAGGCCTACAGCGATGGCACGGGCTGCGTGTGCCTACAGACAGCCCAGCTCTGAACCTGCCCCCTGGGCTCAGCACCATCCACCCTGTATCCCATAGGAATATTCCTGCAAAACATCCCCAGATCCCTCTCCCTGCTTGCTCCGCTTCCAACACATTCTCAATCTCTGAGCACTATTTGCCGCATCCTTTGATGGCTTCTAGAAAATGAGAACTTAGGATGGGCTGCTATTTCTTCTTTTTCCGAACCAAAGCAGAGGATCAGAGCCCCCGTGTTGCGTTTGCCGCGTACCAGTGGGGAAGGAGCCAACCACCGGGCATGGGAGCACCATTCCGATGTGTCCCTCTTCGCGCACTCACAATGCTGGTATTCAGGCAGCCTTTTGACTTCTGAAAGGCCTTTTGAGAGGGGAAATTTTTGTGGTTCTTCCTGGCAAATTCCACAAAGAGAGACGTTAGCAATGAGAAGAGGAGCCAGGGCTGACATTTAGTGGTTTATTTCTTTCCAGGCAGCTCCTGCTAGATTCACCCCATGTCCTTGGGGTTTCAGCCCACCCTACAACATCCATCCCCCTTTTAATCTGGCTGCAGTGATCACCGTGACAGCCCTGCATCTGCAGCAGGTCACCAGGTTAATGCTTCATCCCCATCATTTGCCATTGCCCAGAGAAGTAAATGGCTGAGAAAGATCTTTGGGGAACCTTTTCTGTGCCATGAGACCAGCTTCTTCCCTCCCTTTGTGCAGGGAGAGGGATTCTCTTGGCCATACATTAAACTGTTCTTTTCTCTGGGGCTTTTTTGAGCAAGTGCCCGCCGTCCTCAGGTGAGGAGCTCAGGAGCTGGTGGGTGGCAAGTTGGCTTTTCACTCCACACTGCAAGCACGACCTGTTACAGCTCGGCTGGGATTTGTACCGAATACACCAGCCCCCAGATGGAAGAAGAAAAGTGGGATTTGTGTCGCTTAGGATTTCAGTCAGTAATGAAATCATCCTGGCTGGGAGGCAGTTAGAGAAATGTATTAGCAGGCAGTAAGCAAAGAAAGCAAAGTTTGAGAGACCAAATTTCCATATGTTCAAACGGAGGAGCTTGCCAAGACTTCGTAATTTGCAGTGATTGCGTCCAAAACATTAAATTTTATTGTAGGAACAGAATCAAATTGTTTTCCAGACACACTTTTAAAACCCATGTAGCACTACATGTTTGCTTTCTTCTTTTTGTTCCTTTTTTTACCCTCTTTTTTGTGAAGGTTGCATGAGAATCACAGCGGCATTTCAGATTTTTGGAATTTGCTGCTGACCCCAGTTGAGGTGCTGGGTTGTTTTTAGAAAGAAGAGGATGGGAAAAGCCCCAACCACCACTATTGGGAAGTATTTTCATGTCATTTGAACATGTGTTCCCCCAAAAAAGTACATGGTGCAGCTATTACTGTGAGGTTGCATTGATCTGGGCTGTTAGAATTGAGCAGCTTCTTGTTCCAACTGGAAGTCCTAAACTTGGTTTTAACTTCAATATTTTTAGTCTTGGCCTCTTTGGGGTAGGAGTTTCGTGCTCCTTAAAAATGCTAAAAAATAGTTCAGCCTTTTCCTACACGGGCTGTGAGAAATAAGCACTGGTTTAACGGACTCACAGGATGGTTTGGGTTGGAAGGGACTTTAAAGCCCATCCAGTTCCAGACCACTGCCATGGCCAGGTTGGATGGGGCTTGGAGCCCCCTGATCCAGTGGGAGGGGTCCCTGTCCATGGCAGGGGGTGGCACTGGATGGGCTTTGAGGTCCCTTCCATATGATTCCATGAAAACCCATCAGCCAAGAGCCAGGCTGGTGCTGCTCCAGCCGGGAGCTGGGGACGGGGACTCATAGTCACCTCGGCACCACCAGCTGCCCCATCCCCTCCCACCGCTGGCAATTTTACTTTAGCTTAGAGAAGAGGAGGCTGAGGGGAGACCTCATCACTGTCTGCACGTGCCTGAAAGGTAGGTGTGATGTGGTGGGTGCTGGGCTCTTCTCCAAGTGACAGCAATAGTACAAGAGGAAACAGCCACAAGTTGTGCCAGGCAATGTTTAGAGTGGACATCAGGAAGAATTTCTTCACTGAAAGGGTGGTCGGGGATTGGCACAGCTGCCCAGGGAGGGGGTGGAGTCGCCATCCCTGGAGGGGTTTAAAAAAAAGGGGGGATGAGTTTCTTAGGGACAGGGTTTAGTAGGGAGACAAGGCACGGTTGGACTCGGTGATCTCAAAGGTCTCTTCCAACCTTATGGTTCTATGATTCTACTTCTCCATCGTCTCCCTGTACCAGCACATCCCGTGACGGAGCTCAGTGAGGGAATGAACAAGCTGCCCGTGAGCTCATGCGATTCAGAAGCCATCTCCACCCTAGGATAAACTTAAAGCACATCCATTGTTTCCAAGTGGGAATAAAAAGGAGGGGGAGGGGGTGATAAAAATATCTGACATCTCTAAATACAGGCTATTTTCCGTAGGCATATCTGATGTAACATTAAATCCCAGCCCCTTTATCAGCTCTGCTTTCATGAATCAGCCCTGTGAAGGATTTCAAGGTGGTTTGAGCCATGGGCATCATTTCAGCAGTGTTTGGGCAGGGTCCCAGTGCCAAGCTGGAGTCTGGGTGCAGGACTGGGGTGATGCTGGGACCGAGATGGCTGAGAATGAGAGTCAGGAAACTGGTTAGGAGGGAGGGAGCCTGGGGGGACTGGGAGGGAGCGTCCACTGAGGTAGTTTGTAGCTTCCTGAGGGATTCATTGCACCAAGCGCAGCGCTCGACACAGCACGCTGGCCTGTTTGAACCCTATGGGTTTGTATTTCCAGTAAGGTCTTCAGGGCGGTAGCACAGCTGTAACCTCTTCCTGTGTAGATAAACCATCCCCCTGCTGTAATTTGATAAACTGTTTTCCACGAGTTTGGTGCAAAGTCTGTTCCCCGAGGGCTTCAGGCCAGAGCAGGAGGTTTGGGGGAAGATGAAGCCCCTGCAGCAGAGTTGAGCGGGTGAAGAAATGACAGACGTCAGCGATTGCTGAGTGATGTTTGTGCTTTTTAAGTGTCAGGGGGCTTTTAAAACTTCAAAGAAACCAAGCTGTCTCCACTGGAAGCAGCTAATGTGAATGATGGGGGGTGATCATGCCAAGAGATAACACCGAGCAGGCCCATAGGTTGTTTTACTTAAATCCTTCTGGAACCCTGCTCAGGGAGCTCCTCCTCTGCAGCTTCCTGGTATCTCTTTTAAAATATGCTTCAAAGATGTCTAGATTATGTCTGGTTGTTTTCATTTGCAGCGTGACACATGATCTGAAAACAAACTGAATTCACCTTCTGTGATCCACACCTCCGATTTTCCACAGATTACCACACCAGTTTAAATCTATGGGGGATGTCAAGCGCTATTGGGAGGAGAATTCAGAGCTGCCACACCAGGTCTAGGTCTGAATTCGCATTCAGAGCTGCCACTTCAGGTCTAGGTCTGGATTCTTCTCATACCCATGTAGCTCCATCTACTTGAGTTGGCCCTGACTGGAAGGAATTGAGTTCTGAAAGCCAAGGTTTGCAACTAGAACACCAGTGTGACCAACCTCCCCCAAGTGGGAATCACCTGCTCTTTTTGGGGCCACCTTCCAAAAATGTTTAATTAAGAAACCATTTCAGCAATAAGGTGGGAAGATCCAGCAACTGTCTGTGCCAACACAAGGCGCTTCCATCATCTCCCAATTACAGATCTCCAAGGCAGAACGCACCATACGTGTTGGTCTCTCCAGTAGTGTCTTTGCACCGGATCTGTACGCAGTCATTACTTGTTTTAGGTGTGCTCTTTATAGCTTGTGCCAAATGGAAAGAACGGCAAATACCTTCTTCCTCCACCCACAAGCATTGCTGAAGAAGTTTCAGGGCTGGTTGGGGTCTGGTTGTGCATTTTATTATAGTCTGATGCATAAAAAAGGGAACAGTAACAGGATCAATATCCATGGTTTTGGGTGTTAGCCTTGCTCCAGCACACATGAGGTATTTCTTGCACTTCTTGTTACCTTTATGTTGCTTTGCAACGCCACTTTGCCTTGTGAAGAGGAAATGTTTGATCACCACACAGGAAAATCCTATCAGTAATCTGGTTTCTTTTATAGACTTCAGAAGAGCTGAAAAAAATACTGTTTCCTCACAAGGGGAGGAGGAGGAGAAGCTGCTGAGCTCTTCTCACTGGTGTCCAGTGACGGGACTCAAGGGAATGGCAGGAAGATGTGCCAGGGAAGGGTTAGGTTGGACATCAGGAAGAGGTTCTTCCCCCAGAGGGTGGTGGAGCACTGGAGCAGCTCCCAGGGAAACAGTCATGGCGCCAAGACTGACAATATTCCAGAAGCCTTTGGCCAATGCCCTCAGACACACGATGTGAGTGTTGGGGTTGTCCTGTGTGGGAACAGAAGTTGGAGTTGATGATCCTTGTGGTTCCCTTCCAACTCTGCTTAGATTGATTTAATACTTCAGAGTGCTAAGATAATTTTTGTGTTCATTGGATTGCACAGGTGAACAGCCCGATTGTGTCTCTCTGTCTTGGCCTTGATGAGCTTAGAGGTCTTTTCCAACCTTTATGATTCTATGTTTTCTCCAGCTGCACTCTCCCTAGCTGTAAACTGCTGCTTCCTTTATAATTCTCCAAACTCTTTTGGTGGAAAACGCTGTGAATGAGCCAGATGCTTTTAACAACAAACCCATGGGTAATAAAGAAGCCTGTATTTTCTCCACCTTTTGCAATGAAAAGGTTTTGAAGGAAGATCAAGCAGCCATTTCCAACCTGTAGTTTTACCGGGCATTGATGTTTGTGTTCTTTCTCTGTCTTTCTTCCCTATAGTACGTTTCGCACCTTATAGACCTCCCGACATCTCTCTGAAACCGCTGCTCTTCGAGGTGCCCAGCATCACCACCGAGTCTGTCTTTGTTGGCCGGGACTGGGTTTTCCATGAGATCGATGCGCAGCTGCAGAGTTCAAACACCAGCGTCAACCGAGGGGTAGTGATCGTTGGGAACATTGGGTTTGGGAAAACCGCCATCATCTCCCGGCTGGTTGCACTCAGCTGCCACGGCACGCGTATGAGACAGATTGCTTCTGATAGCCCACACGCCTCTCCAAAGCGTAAGTACAGCAGAACACAGAGCTGCAAAAATCAGAGACCTTCTTCCTCAACTTTTATAATAATTCTGGCTGAAAAGATCCCATTCCTCTTCAGGCCCAAGAAATGTTGCCAAGCAAAGGAAGCACCTGCCAGCAATATTTATACCACTCCTGTTCCAAATCTCCTTTTTGGAGAGTCAAAATAGTCTGTCTGTTATTTCTCTGACTTAGAAACATCACAGATTTTCTCTGATTGGGAAGATTCCAATTTTAATTGCCAATATTCTATTGCAAATCCACGCCAATGCATTCTCCTTCCCATACGGTTTGTTTCTCTCAGCTTATCGTGGTGTAAATGTTTAGGGTGGGTCGCAAGCCCATGCAGGCTCAGCACCCAGGATTGTTCTGCCTCTTGTGGTCCAATCCAATTCCCATCACTCTGTGCTGACATGTTTGCTGGTGGGGATGACAACGTTTTGAAATCATTCAGCTCTCAGTAAGTGAATAAGACAGGACTAAAAATACCGGGTTAGGTACCTAAAGGAATCTCTAAGGATCTAGGTCACTGTATCTCTGTGAAACTGTAGTTAAATCTGTTTACTGGTCCCCAGTACTCTTAGCCCTGTCGAAATATCTGAAATGTCACCGAGTGTTGGCATGTGGAATAGTGTCACTTGTCAGAGCTAAAGGAACAATGCGTAGTGAAAGGCAGGGCTCGTTTCTATATTTTAACTGCAGCTCTGCACTGCACCAACCTACGGCTCCCCGCTCTGCTTAGAGGGATTGTGGAGATTACAGGCACTGCTGTACTTAACTGTTTCTGGACTAAAAGCTTAGGGATTTCAAATGAGAAGGTGCTCTGCATCTCCCATGCACAAAGGACAGAGATCCTTGGTCACACCAAACCGCTGGTGTTCAGTTCCCGCTCCGGTCTGTCCGTGAAATTGAGAGTGGGATGGTTCCTCAGGGTTAATTATTGGGATGGAGACATTCAGAATCGATCAACTAATTAGACTTTATTTCCTAAAGAGCTTACAAGTCCTAGTGTGGCTGTAGAAGGGAATAATTATTCTGGCAATACCTTTGATTTTTTTTTTTTTCCACATGCTGAAAAGAAATCTATTATGTTGAGTAAAATCTGTATTTAATGCTAATGAGGTGACTGTACTAGAGCAGTTGTGCTGTCAGCAGTAGTGAAGTGGCATAAATACAGCTTCATACTCTTAATTCCTCTGTCTGACAAATAATACAGGTGAAGGTGGTGGTGCGTGCTCAAATCGAGACTGCGCATCATTGCTGGTAGATTCAGGGTTTAATTAGGTAGGCAGTAGTTGTCCTCCTTTGTTGTTTGCCATTAAGTGGGATGTTGTTTGCATTAGGATGTCAAGACAAGCTCAAGGATGCATTGCAGGAATCTATTCAGGGAAATCTTCTCCTGGTACCAACTGTGTTTAAGGGGACTGTTGCTTTTGAAATGTTCCTAAAATAAAGAAATCAGTAATTAGACATCATCAAGTACTGTGTGTCTTGGTGTCATTCACAAATACTTCGAGTGAGTACCTACAAGCGTGAAAGTGAGTGCTTTGTTGACCACAAGGCCAGGTGAGTGGACTGCTGTAGTGAACTACTGGTAAAGCCAGTGTTTGCTTTGCCAGGCTAAGGGAACAGCTAAAATGTAATAGAAAGCAGTTAAATGTAGCAGAGATGATTCCAGTATCATTCCTGGCTTGCTTGCAAGCGCTTTCCAGACCCTGGTGCTGCTCCTGCTTCTCCCTCTCTGGTTACATTGATGGGCTTCAGCTGATGTGATACATTTGGTAGCTGTGGCTCTCCCTGTGTTCGTGTTAGAACACAGGCACGTAGTCCAGAACGCTTGGCTGTCTGCACTGAGGGAGGACTCGGAACCAAGTTCATAATGAGGGAGGATCTGTTGGTGGAGCTGCAGGAGGGCACTGCGCTCAAGTACACCAAACCCAGAGACAGAGCGTGCCCTCACAGTGCACCGTGCACTCAATTGCCGCGAGGATTTTAAAGTCAGTGAAATTACAGTGGAAAAGATCATGGACTCATGGAATGGTTTGAGTTGGAAGGGACTTTAACGCCCATCCAATTCCAACCCCCCTCCCACTTGAGTAGACTGCTCACGGCCCCATTGCTTTGTCTTGGCAGATATTCCCAAAAGCATTGCTTCCAAAAGAAGTTTCCTGGGGAGCCTCTGCTCTGGCGGGACGGTGTGATGGTCTCCTTCTTCCTGAAATCCTAAGCGGGTTATTTGTGGAAAGTACTTTAACTGCCAGCAGCTGCCTGGTCTGTAGTGATGATGTTGGCCATGCTTGTCCCATAGCAATTCATAACCTCTTTCCTTGGGACAGATGTGGATGCAAACCGGGAGCTGCCTTTAACCCAACCGCCCTCTGCGCACTCGTCCATCACCAGTGGGAGCTGCCCGGGGACCCCCGAAATGCGCCGGCGCCAGGAAGAGGCCATGCGCAGACTCGCCTCCCAGGTACGGAAATACGTGTCTCAGGACTTTTTTTTGGTCCTTGGGAAAATGTCCGTTTTACTGGAACCTTTTGGAAGGTCTCCTGCCTTCTGTCACTTGGTGTGCTGGCAAACGTGTGCATTCAGGTGCTTACTGGGAGAGTCTAGAGAAGAACTTCTGGAACCAGTTTTATTACCATAGGAAAGTTATTTCTGTACAACATAATTCCCATTACATAAATATAGACCCCTTCTACTCCAAGAGTCTGGCTTCCCCAGCCATCACACTTTATCGTTACAAATGTTATGATGCGACCTGGTTACCAGAATAATCATAATATTTCTTCAACAGTGAAAACAAAATTGCCAAGTGTTTGGTCAGTGTTTCATTCTGAGAGGAGCGGGGATCGTACGGCGGGCAAAGGGGCTGACTGCATGTGTCACTGCTGTGTGTGCACTTAGATATCCTTCGGAAAAGTCAACAAACTAGATCCCAGCCTTCTGAGGGATACACGAATCATTTGTGCTGTGGGGAGAGTGGGTCGTATATAATGCTGTCGCTGGCTGTAGGGGAGATTTACAGCTTGAGATTCAGGCCTGCTTTTCTGGTGGTGGGAAGTTGTCATTATATCGCTTTGAAATCCGAGGAGGTTGCTCCTCCTACACCTTTCGAGAGGATGCGTGCAGTTAATGCTTTCCTGTTGCCTGCTCCAACTTTGGAGAGGAAAATATCAAGCAAAGTCTTTGTTGTAAATTATTGCCAGGACGGGTTTTTTTGCTTGGCTTTTAATGCCAGATCCTGGCTTGTCCTGGCTGCTTTCTGCTGCACCCAGATGGCAAAGCAGAGCGTGTGCGCTATCTGCGTAAATAAATATTGAGACTTGATATTCTCCTCTTCCACATGGAGTTCTTGAAAGGAATGGAATGGCCAGGTCTGCTTTTGTTCGGGGTGCATTAGTCATCGTATTCTTTGCAAATCTTAAACATTGCAGACTACAGTGAAGTGCGGTATCTCTGCTTGAAATACCTCATCTATCTCACCTTTCTTCCCCTGAGGGCTTAAGTGATCCTGCTGGATGTGTAATTGATAAATGGGTACGGGTTTAGCTTCAGTTTCCTCCTGAAAAAGGTAAGGGATGTGACTCTTCCAAACAGCACATCCCATCCAGTGCATAGATCATGCACGGTGGGGGGGGGTTGCGTCTGTGGTCACTGGAGAGAAGAGCAAGAAACGACTTTTATAGCTAAAAATAAAGCAAAAGTAGGTTGTTACACCTTGGCTGCAGACTCCTTTAAGAAAGCCCTGCCATCATTTTTCTGCAAGACAAATCCTGTGTTTTGTATTCAGAACATAACGAATGGGTTGGGAAGATGTAGTGCCTCCCGTGCTAGCAGCAGGATTACAGATCCTCAGTACGATTGTTAATCTCCCCATAAATCTCAACTACTGTAAATGTAGGCAGATTCCAGAAGTATCTGTCACCAGCTTCCAAGTGTTACGCCTTCATGAAAAGATCAATGCCAAGGTTGATGAGTTGACCTTAGAGTACTTGGAATCGCTGCTTCTACTCAAAGAGCTGACACAGCACGCAAAACTTCTGAACAGCTTCGTCCTGTTTAGCGAACAGTTCCTGGGATGAGTCAGAGCAGCAACGCGCGGGTTGATTCAGCACTTGGAGACCTTGGGTCTATTCCCAGCGTCGCCGTTAGCCTTGTTGGGATCCTTGGAGACCATCTCATCTGCCTGCCTCCGTCTCCCTGCCTGATAGAAGGGATCTGCGCAGGTAGTGGTCCTTTGGTATCTGGTGCTGGAAGGAATACGTCACCAGGTGCTGTTTGGTTGTCTTAGTTCAGAGCAGTTGTGTTCCAGGCAGTGCTGCAGTGTGTGCTTGGATGAAGCCATGTGCTGAAATAAAGCACATGCTTAAATCCTCATTCACAGCTTCATTTCCTAGCACAAAGGAGGGGTTTTTTTTTTGTAGAGGAGGTTTTTCGCTCTGTTTTATTTTTATTATTAATATTTTTTTTGAGCTCCATGTTCCTGCTGCTGATTCTTTATCATAAACAACAATTCCAGTTTTATTGCATCAGAGCCTTTCCCAGAACTGCTGTGCAACACGCTACAAACAGTAACTTTGATGGATTATCAAGCCTCGGGAAGGAAAATAAAGGCAAATAAAATGGTTTAGGATGTTTGTCAAATTGATAGCTGGAAGTTGTGTGCCTAGTGCACTCTCAGTAACCTCCTGAGTAGTTCAGCTCAGCATCACCACTGATGAATCCTTGCTGTCAACAGCACATAAATTGATTTGCTTAGAAAGAACCATGCTGTATGATGTCCTCCTAGATAAAACAAACACTGACTGTTCCACCCCAGCTGTGGGTTTTGAAGTCTCTGAGTGACACTGGGAGAAAAAGGATTACTGACCTGGCAACAGAATTGAAAATCCATTAAAATAACAGTGTTGAGCTCTTTGTTCTGTGTGCATTCGCCTCGTTCAGAAAGGCAGTCACACGCATCCAACTCGCCTTTGAGAGAGCATGAGAATTTGTTGTTCTTAAGGGCCTTTGAAGACGCTCAAGTCTTAAACAGAGCAAACACAGTGAATGTCTTGGTAAACAATAGTAAGAATAGCTGGTAAGGAAGACTGAGAGAGCTGGGGTTGTCCAGCCTTGAGAGGAGAAGGCTTTAGGGGAGACCTTATCACCACGTACCAGTACATAAAGGGTGTCTGTGAAGAGGATGGAGACTCCCTTTTTAGGAGGAGTCCCGTGGAAAAGGCAAGGGGTGATGGGTATGAGTTGCTCTTGGGTAGATGCCGATTGGATTCCAGAAAAAAATGTTTCCCCATGAGAACAGTTAAACATTGAAATAATCCTCCCAGGGAAGTGATGGATGATGCCTCTACACTGGACACTTTTAAAGCTCAGCTTTAAAGTTCAGAGCTGTCTCATTTGAACTATTGATCTCCTAAAAGATTGGACCAGATGATCCCTGAGGTCCCTTCCAACTGGCATTCTGTGGTAGCTGCCTTATCTGAACATCTGATGCCACATTTTCCGGCAGACGTTCTCGGGGACAGTTTTGGAAAACCATTTGCATGGGTAAAGCTAAAGGCTGTCCACAGCCTAATCTAAAAAATAGGTGAGAAGGAAAGAATAAGTGGAATGTCCTTTGATGCACAAGGAAGGGAGAGAAGAGCAGCATATTCCTGTATCAGCTGTGGAATAAAAAAAGAATTGCTGATGACCTACTTAGAACAATTTTTGTTCAACTGGCTGAAGAAAAAAGAGCCCAGGGAAGTGAAGACTGACCCATAGGTTGGAAAAGTATTTCCTGGACATGTGTGTTTTCTGGTTGCATTAGAGTCAGAAATGAAATAGGGAAGAAAGCGTTGACGGTGATGGACAATGACATTGTCAGGAATATTTAAGGAAGTTGTGAAACATATGTGAGGAGCTTCCCAGCTTAGATAAGCTCTGTGCAGGTGTTCCAGATGTTCTACCTCCACTTCCACTGAGCAGAGCAGGATGTTCTCGGGTTGTGCTGTGGTCATTGTGCTACAGAAATGCAGAGCATTATGAAAGCAGATTAGTAATACGCTAACGGGCTGAAGTGACGGTTGGTGCAGGTTCCAGAATGCTGGTGGGAAGCACGCCATCCCTCTCACCCACTCCTTTCCTTCTGAAAATGTCAGTCATCCCAAAACTCAGAAGTTGTGTGTTTATGATGACAGAAATGAAAGGTGAACAGTTGCTTTGCCTCCTCTGGATTACTCAGGGTTGTACTTCTCTGCCTGTTTTTCATACAGTGAGTTCTTGGGGGCAAGGGTTGCTTTTAGCTCTTGCTGTCAGAGATGAGCAAATCATTAATTTTAGAAACAAGTAACTGACAACTGCTTAGCAGGAGCTCCCCTCAGTCTCACCACGCTGGAGAAGAGCATTGTTTTGTAGTTTTCTTAGGGAGCAGTTTGAAGTCATCCGTAATTTCTCGTTCAGAGTTCATCAGAAACTAATGGAGAAGAAAAATGAGTTGAAATCAGGCAGTTTAATCAGGTGTGGATTTATCCTCCAAAACTATGCCAGCCAAACTGTGTCCAGCTGGTTCAGGAGTTCTCTGAAGTTATCCTCACCGGTTGCTCTTAGGAGGTAAGAACCATCAAAACCAGAAGGCAAAATTCCCTTCCTCCCAGCCCCTGGTGGGCATCGGTTGAGGTTTCCCACATCTCCATCCCTCTCTTTGGTCAGAAATAGGGCCTTTTGCCATAAGAGAGTCAATCATGGTAGAAAGGGTTGGAAACCTTTCAGGGTTTGCAGCACTCATTCTTTTCTCCTGAATGAATGAGAAGCAACAAGGAGCATAAGATAGAGATTGTTCTGTTTGGTTTGTCATTTCTCTTCCCATCTTACACGGATATTGGAAAGGGAAGCAGGGGGATTCCACCATGAGAGATGAGTGCAGAAAATACTGGAAGTACAAGAAGGCCTTTGTATAATTTATCTTAGCATCACCCTGGTCTGCTTGGACCATCCTGTTCCAGGTCCTGGCCATCACTTTGGATGTGTCGAGGGAGAATATTGAATTGGAAAAGGGGAGTTCAAAGTCTTGCTGTCACACCAGGGTGGTTTGACGTTGTGGTTGACGTTGTGTTGAGGGCTGTTCATTAGATGGGGATAAAGCAGCGTGCCAGGAGACTTGAGGCATCAACAGGGAAATGCCTTCGCTTCCATTTCCTTGCAAGGAAAATATTAAGTATATTGCAGCGTTAAGAGCTTCTTTGCAGAGATTTCTCTGCATCAATTTCCTCCTTTTAAAGGTAGTGTTAGTGCCAGGAACTGAGCTTGCACAGTCCCCTTTCTTCCCTTTCACTCACGAGCTTCTCCTTCCTCTGAGGAGGAGCTGAGGCAGTGGCTGTGATGGGCTTTCCACCACGGGGCCGGGTGTCTGACCCCGCTCTCCGCCGTGAGCGGGCCTTGCTGGGGAAGTTTCTCTGCAGCTTTTCCTTGGTTCTGTGTCTCAGTGGAGCTTTGTTCTGCAGCAGGGAGTAGAGGGACCTGCAGGGAAGGAGGACCAGAATGATTGTCTTGCCGGATCTGGCAAACTCTCAAAAGCCACGAAGAAAACTACTCACATTGCAACACCCGTCTTGACACTTGCAAATATAACGTAAGCATTTCTGGCAAAACTGCTTGGTTAGTCTTTTGTTTTAATACAGACGCATGTGTTATGGAAATGAGTTTGCGGGATTGCTGAATTCGTTTCAAGTCTGCCCTCCGACAGTGAGCAGGCTGCCAGTTTGTCTGCAATGCCAACGAGTCAAGCTAGACTTGGCTCCTTCCCTGTGGTAGATGCCTACCAGCTTTGCCACGTAGAGCTGAATCCGGAGCTGGAACCCCCTCTGCTGCTGGTTAGCGCTTGTAAACAGATTGCTTGGTGTCACAGAACGACTGCAAGGTGAAACTGGGAAAGAAGTTGTGAATGCGAACAACGAGGTTTTTAAACCCAAGATCCCTCCACACCTTTCCTGTGTTGCGCCTTCCTTTTTCTGCCTTTTCACTGTTGAGTCTGTTATCCATTAACATACTTCTCAACTTTGCTTCCTCTGACCAGGGGACGTGAGTGACCATCACTAGGTCACCCTGTGGCTGTCCTTGCACTGTCATTTTTCTGTCTTGATGTTCTTGATGTCAGGCAGGGAATATCTTGGACTGATGCATCTCAGCTGGAGCAAGACCTTAGAATCGCAGAATTGTTTAGGTTGGGAAAGACCTTTAAGATCATAAGGTCCAACCCAACACGGCCAAGTCCACCACTGAACCGTGTCCCTAAGCGCCACATCTACACATCTTTTAAATCCCTCCAGGGGTGGTGACTCACCCTTTCTTGTCCAGAGCTGGTCCTTCACCTCAGAGAAATAAAATGAGGGTCTTTCCTACCACCCCCCAAGCCTGTGTTCAAACATACTGACCCACAAATACATGTCCCAAGTGACCTTTGCCTTTCAGCAAGGGGCACCACCACCACTCAGAGGTACGATAGCCCAAAGTGAGATCAGTTTAGCTCAAAGGAAGAAGCCTGAACTGTGTCCCATCTAATTAGGGTCACCTTCCCCATTTTCCCTGAAGGTTTTATCCTTTCACTGCAGGGGATTTTTAATGGATTGGCTACACAGTTTTAAATGACCCATTGAACAGCTACAGACTTTGCGTTTCTGGGTGCTGCGTGGTTGCTTGTGGTAGCTGCACTTAAACAAATGGACCTGAAAGCCAGCTCTGCTGCACTAATGGGTTGTACCCTACGTTGAGCAGCTGGTGGAGGAGCTGCATGTCCATTGCATTAGCACACTCAGCTGATGCTGAGCACGGCTGGTGGCTCCAGAGCCCCATCCTCCGAGCCATGAGCCAAAGTGTCGTTATCGTTGCTGCGGGCATACAAAAAGAAAGGGAGCGCTCCTACCTTATGGAGAGGTGGAGGGATTCATTATTTCTGAGCCTTGATGCCCTGTGACACTAATGAGTTTCAGAGGGCATTTAGTGGCATTCTCAGCTGTGTAAAAGTGACGAGCGTTCCCAATAAACTGGGTCACCACGTACATGCACAATCTGGGCAATGGATAAAATACAGCCGTGCTCATTTCCATTTACATTGTTACAACCACCCTTACGCCTGGCAAATGGCATTAGGGCAGGTAAAAGCATCGCATTGTATTGGTTTGAAGCTATTTTATATGGGCCAAAAAAAGATAAATCTTACTAGGTGCCGAAATGCTGTTAAAATACAACGTCAGAGCCCTCTAAGAGCACTGGAAGAACCAGGGTGTTGCTGGGAGCTCAGGGGTAAGCGAGGTTGGTCTTTTCAGGGGGTTTGGCCAGCTGGCTCATTGCATGACATGCTGACAGAAGGAAGCCGAGGCAGATCACACCACGAAGTGACGTGAAAGGAATGGAGGATACTCTTTCTCACAAATAGTGCCAGAGAAGTGCTTAAAATTGTCCTATTAAGTAAAAATAACTTATTTCCCTTGAGCCATCTTCAACACCTCTTTCTTCCTTTGCTGTTCGCGCTGTCCTTCCAGCCTTTCTCATATTACTGTTGTCTCCTGCCTCTCCTGACATGTCATCTTCTCCCCCTTCTACCTCTTTTCTTTCCCTTCCTTCACAGTTCAGCCTCTCTCACCCTCTGTACTTTATAGGTGACTCACAGTCTCTTTTGTTCTTCATTTTTTTCCACGCTCTGTGCCCTCATTGGCCTCTCCTCCTGCTGCGCTGATGGAGCTCTCCCTGTCCTCAGCCACTGGTGTTTTCTGTTATCCTTGGGAGAGCTGCTTTGCTTTTACCACACGTGTTCCTTCCAGCAGCTGTTTTCCTGGGTCCTGACCTATGGGAGGAATCTCCCTTTCTTTCTGAATTCAGAGACTCCTTCCACATCTGCTCAGCTGAGCCCAAATCCTTAGGCAAGGACAAAAGCCGGTGTTGTCCAAGCCTGGTGAAATCGGTAGCTTGGCCGTGGAGATCTGGGGTGCAGTTTGCATGGCCATGATTTAAAAAAGGATTTTGGTGTGGAGAGGAGAGCTGAAGTAAAGATGTATGGCATCTGCCAAGTCCTGCATCCAAGAAAGAGATGGATGAAGGAGTGAACCCAAATGGAAGGATGGCAGAAGAAAATGATGGGGATCGTGAAGGTTACATGAGGTTGGGTGAAGGGAGAAATGGAACTGGTTGTGGCAGAAAGGAGAGAAGATGGCTGGTGTTGGAAAGGTTGGGAGAAGACACTCCTGAAGACTGATGGGATTTAACACCTAAAGAGAATACGACTGATGTCTCTCATAATTCTCATAATGAAGCAGTGAAGAAGATGAAGTTTGTGTCATTTCTGAGCAAATGAGAGTTTTGGTGCTCCAGGACCCCATCTCAGGAGAGAATGGGGTTGTGTTGAACGTTGGCCCTGGTCTATCAGAGGCCAGTGCTCTGCTGTTGCCACACGTGGTGTTTCTCAAGCCTTACAGTTGATGTTTAAAAAGCTGGCTACCAACAAGCTGATGATAGAAATACTTCTCTGATGTGTGGCCAGTTGCTTTAGGAGAGGAGGTGATGGTTGGGAGTAAGGTGTGCATCATACACGTGTGAATTGTTTTGAAGCTCCCTTGCATTATGCAAGTTGGTAACTTTTGGCATTTGATATTTAATATAAACAACATCATGCCTTGGTTTCTCAGTGTGGAACCACTTGGCTTGTTGAAACTGTGTTCTCAGCCCTTAAAAAATGACATGAACAGATACTCTGAACAGCTCTCTTGGTCTGGGTGTTATTTTTCCCATCCTTCTCTTGCGTTAGGGTTGCTCACAGCATTGTGTGCTTGTTTGCAGTCCAGTGATTTCAGTTGAATCAAACTTAAGAGCAAGGAGTTTTTCAACTTCGGCTTCACAAACATCATTTAACAAACCTGATAGCTG
This sequence comes from Neomorphus geoffroyi, assembly GCA_033558235.1. NCBI lineage: Eukaryota > Metazoa > Chordata > Aves > Cuculiformes > Neomorphidae > Neomorphus > Neomorphus geoffroyi. The sequence goes on from JAUMJM010000037.1 coordinate 3,779,963, forward strand.
ATATGAAGGTTTAAGAGTTCTCGAAGTCCAAATCAGTGTTTACTGTGTTATGTGATGACAAAGTTCAAATTGAAACTATGATTAGAATAATTATGCCTTAAAAAATTACGCCTTAAATTGTAACAAAGCTAAATGTTCATTGGTGACAACATCCAGGCATGCCTGTACCTTTGGAAGAGTTCGCCGTTTCCCTGGTGATTTACATTTATTGTACCACGGGTTCCAGATAGAATTAAATGTTTAATTCAAGGGTTTTGTTTATGATGAGAGCTGGTTGGAGCTTTATCAAGCAGCTTTTAAAGCAGTTTGATTTGTAGAAAATGAAGCTTTAATGGAGAGCACAGGTTTTACCAATGAAAAGTTGGTTTCCAGGGTATACAAATTGTTCTTTTTTTTCCCCTTGGATGAACTTCTTGGCTTGGCCAGTTGAGCAAAAGAAGGAGAGACTGATAACACCTCGGAATTGCAGGTAGTGTATGGAGTGGTCATTGCAGATGCCGAGCGCAGTCTTGGCATGGTCTCCCATATCCTAGAAAATAACCTGAAGCCATGGAGATGCTAATCCATTCCTCTTGCTGGACCCCTAGCAATTTATGAAGTATATAAAGTGAAATAATTGGAAAGAGACCTTTTCCAGGCTAAAGAACCCCCAAGTCCCTCAGCCAATCCCAGAACCCCTGGGCTCCAGCCTCTTCCCCAGCTCCGGTCCCTTCTCTGGACACGCTCCAGCCCCTCAATGTCTTTCTTGGAGTGAGGCGCCCAAAACTGAACCCAGGATTCAGGTGCAGCCTCACCAGTGCCAAGCACAGGGGGCCGATTCCTTCCCTGCTCCTGCTGGCCACACCATGGCTGATCGAAGCCAGGATCCTGGTGGCCTTCTTGGCCACCTGGGCCACTGCTGGCCCGTGAACTGTCTTCAATGAATGGAGTTGTAATTATACGTACGCCCCAGTATTCAGTGGTGACCATTCCCTTCACAGGTAGTAGGTGTGTCCCCTGTTCCATGACGTGGCTCTTTAAATCTCTGGAAGAATTAATCACCTTCTCATAAAAAGGAGAGTTTATTTTTGGGTCTACTCACCTATTTCATAGGAAATGAGAGCTCTGCTTGCAGTGATGTGGTTTCTGTTACCAGGAATCTGATACACAGAGAGGGCCACTTAACATCTTTATACTGTGGAATCCACAAGTTATAATCCCTAATAAATAGGATTGTTGAAAAGAAATCACTACCTTTATTATTATTATTATTTTCCCCGGGTGTTCTCTAAGGGAATACTTTATGTTTTAACTGGCTGGTAGGAAAAATTCTGTTAGGAATTTGGAGGTATCTGATAAAGCTTAAGCCCATGTGTTAGGGCTTGATGCTTGGAGTAAGAGCCTGGCTTTATCGTCACTGTGTGCTTCACACCTCATTTTTGGCCGTGGAAGGAAATTACTGCATTTTACTCAATTGGTGATTTCATGTATTTCTATTTAAATGAAAAGCTGGTGCTGAGCCAGCAGTGTGTGCAGACCCCACAACCTGATGTTTGCAGTCCTCGGTACCACCCTTTGCCACCACAGAGCTCCAAGGCTGGGTAAGCTACCCCTGTCCATGTGGAACCTGCTGCGAGCCAAGGGGTGATTGCTGCGGGAGGGAAGCCAGAAAGCTTTGATTGTAGAATCACAGTCATTAAGGTTGTAAGAGACCCTCTAAGATCATCCAGTCCAACCATCAGCCCAACCCTACTGTGCCTGCTAATCCATGTCCTGAAGTGCCACATCTTCATGGGTTTTTAGCACCTCCAGGGATGGAGACTCCACCAATGTCCTGGGCAGCCTCTGCCAGTGCTTCGCCACTCTTCCAGTAAAGATATTTTTCCTGGTATCCAATCTAAACCTCTCGTGGCACAGCTTGAGGCCATTTCCTCTCATCCTACCACTTGTTACTTGGGAGAAGAGACCAGCATCCACCTTGCTACGGCCTCCTTTCCAGGAGCTGCAGAGAGCCATGAGGTCTCTCCTCAGCCTCCTCTTCTGAAGGCTAAACAGCCCCAAGTCCCTCAGTCGCTCCCAGAACCCCTGGGCTCCAGACCCTTCCCCAGCTCCGGTCCCTTCTCTGGACGCGCTCCAGCCCCTCAATGTCTTCCTTGTAATGAGGGGCCCAAAACTGAACCCAAGACTCAAGATGTGGCCTCACCACTGCTGAGCACAGGGGGCCAGTCCCTTCCCTGCTCCTGCTGCCACACCATGGCTGATCCAAGCCAGGATCCTGGTGACCTTCTTGACCCACAGCCACGGGCTGTGTTTCATCTGATGCCGCAGAAATCGCGTGTGCGCAGCATCCTCAGTTCTGTTGTCCTTCCCACATTCAGAACTGCACTTTCTCCTGCAGTATTTGTATTTTATCTGTGTTGCAGTGCTCCAGGGCAGTGGTGGTTCTGGTACAAAACTGATCCCACCTGCCTTGCTAGGATGTTTTTGGATCCTGTCCGTGGCATTTGAAAAGCAAACACAGTGAATGGGAGCTGGAGAAGGGCTTTTTGCCCTGGCAGAGGCTCGTGCCACATGGCCAGGCAGGGCTGTGGAGAGGCTGGTGCCAGCGCAGGAGCAGGAGGAGCCGGGGACTGGAGCGGTACCGGCGCAGCCTGCCAAGCACTTTGCAAGCAGAGGGAGATCATAGAATAGCTGCAGAATCATGGAATGGTTTGGGTTGGAAGGGACCTCAAAGCCCATCCAGTTCCAACCCCTGCCATGGGCAGGGACCCCTCCCACTGGACCAGGGTGCTCAAAGCCCCAGATTTTGTGGTGTTTCAATATTGCAGAAGGAAACAGGACAGTTGGCTGATGGGACTGAGAAGCTATTGGTGGTTTTCTGCTTATTTTAATCAGAATGTAGTGGGTTCTGGCAGAGTTTGAAGAGCTGGGAAAATTTGGTGACCTGGGAAAAGAGGAAGGTTTCCTTTTTGTTCTTTTAATTGAATTGATTTTCTGAATGAAGAGAGATTCACCTTGGATGAGTAATGTACGTTAAACCTCACATCCTCCTGTTCACAGGGACCCGTTGTTCACGGACGCTACTTGCTGGAAGGTCCTCAGCTCGTGCTCCCTGCCTGCTGCTGCAGAGCTTGACATTTGAAAACAGCAAATAAAAAAATCAGTTCAAGAAAACAATCACAAGTTATTACTGACACCAAGTCCTTAAACGGAGCTCGGTGCACAGTCCTCTCACTCCCTGTGCCGCACGGCGCTTCAGACGTGTCAGTTCCTCTCAGTGTCCGTCTCCGCGAGCAGCTACAGCTTAATTTCGTTTATTCCTCAAGTGGCAGGTCCAGTCATTTTTCAGGATCAGTGCCTGTTTTTACCAACTGATTCGTCTGGATTCTTGTCGTGGGTAGTTAACGCTGGGTGTTCGTAAAGACATCGCCTGCCAGAATACATCAAACTCACCGATTGAAAACCGCTGCTTTTAACGACTCGTGGCTGATTAGGATGCATTTTCTGTTCTGTTTCTCTTCTCTAGGTCGTCGCTTACCACTACTGCCAGGCCGACAATGCCTACACCTGCCTGGTGCCGGAGTTCGTGCACAACGTGGCCGCCCTGCTCTGCCGCTCGCCCCAGTTCGTCGCCTACAGGGAGCAGCTCCTGCGGGAGCCCCACCTGCAGAGCATGCTCAGCCTGCGCTCCTGCGTGCAGGACCCCATGGCCTCCTTCCGCAGGGGAGTCCTGGAGCCCTTGGAAAACCTGCACAAAGGTACGGTCGTCGAACTTCCCGTGCTCTCCCTGAGCTCCTGCTCACCTTTTTATTATTTTAAAATACTGCTTAGCTACGTCTGGGCTTTTCAATGAAGCGATAGATTAATCCTTCTGCTTCGCATCTGAAGAGGTGAGATCTGGAGAAGCTGAGAATAGATCATCGTGCTTGTTTGGAAGCAAGGAGTTAACCACCTCTCTCCTGATGTGCGTTTCAGGGCTGTAGATGAAACACTAATGACAGTGGGCCTTTGGCTTTCTCTTCTTGCTTGCTTCTCCATCCCAAGCGTGGCCTCGCAGTTGTGAAGCTGAAAACAAGCAGCAGTTTCCATGCACAGCTTTGCTTTTGGCAGCGTATTCTCATTTATTTGTAGACGGGGTGAATGTTTTTCTCCTTCACAGCCACTATTTAGTGGGCTTTTGAGAATCTGAAGCCTTCACCAAAAGAGCTGACGGCGTGAAAGTCTACAGATGCCCTGTGCAAAGCTTGTAGGGTAACAAACCTTATCCTGGGTTTGGTTTTCAGAGCTTTCTCTAAGGCAGCATTGCTTTTGTATCCTTTTCTTTCTTTCCTCTGCAAGATACAACTAATTTGTTGTGACAGTCGCTAAATTTAAGATCTTTGCTTGTTGCCATGAAAACTGTTGGAGCATTACAGAGTTCAGGCCTGTGTTGTCCTGCAAAACCGCATTTATTAAAATCGTGTGCTGCAATTTGGCTGCAAAAATAGTCCAAATAATTTTCTGTTACCATCCTACATGCGACAGCGTAGGAGCCAACGTGAAATAAATGCAGCTTCTACCAGGTTCAAAGCTCTGTCAATGGAACCAGTTCATCAAAGCACAGCGTCCAAACTCTGAGCAGAAGCAGCTGGATCCAACCCGTGTGGTTCCACCAGGCACAAAGCACGTGTAGTGCCAGCACAGCTCAACTGCAGTTGGTTTTCCTGGCATGGAGAAATGTCACTGTAGGAGTAGCGTGGCTACTCTTCCCTACCAACACTCCTGGCAAAAAAGAGACACATTTAGAAACCACTGCCATAAAGGAAATTAATTTGTGCTTATTACATTAATTCCTCCTGAGGTGTTCTTGCTGTCGAGCATTTCAGAGGATGCTTGTTTCTCTTGCCAAGCAGGTTGACCTCCCCATCTGGTCCTAAGTTCTGGGCGGTGGAAAAATTTTATGTAAAAGCTGATTTTTAAATTGTTGGGCTCTGCACTCAGCACCGCTCCAGTGGACCCAACGATCAGGACTCCCATCTTTCACCCTTGCTGATGGAGAGTGCTGGCAAGCTAATTTGCACCAAGTGTTTTGTAACAAAATGAACAGTGTCTGGAAATTGGTTTTAAAATATATAACATTTAAGACTCTGTAAATATATCAGCAGGTCTTTTACAAGGTGCTGTTGAAGTTTTAATGCTACTGGGACAAAATTATTGCGCAGCCGTTAATGGTGAATGTCACTGAAAAAGTTAGATTCATGTTTCTCAAATATATATATGTATTTTTAATCTCAAGGAATTTAAATAATATATAAGAGAACAAAGTAATGGTTCTTCCCCCACTCTCTGCTTTCTCTTCTCTCCCTCAGGCTTTATGAGAAACATGAGACGTGGGTATAAAACTCAGGCACTGTATTCACTCCAAGATTTCAGAGAGTCATAAAATGTATTTTGTAGTGCACCAAATAATCCTGCTGAGAGCTTAACTGGAAAAAAAGGATCTATAGTAGTTTTAGTGCAAAATAGGTGGGGTTTTGTATGGATATTAACAGTGCGTTAGGAGATCAATGCAGCTTGGTAACGGAAGGCAAGGACAAGGTGGGATTTCGATGCTCAGCAGTACCGAGCGCAAGGTGTTTGCGCATTTCTGTTCTCCCAGAACAATGCAGAGATGTCTCACATCATCGATGAACATCCTGTGCTGGGCTTTTATAGAAAACTTCCTGGTGAAATTTAAAATCCAAGAGAAAAGCCAGTCTGCTGCTCAGAGTGTGGAGCTTTTCGATAGCAGGATTTATCCGTAGCACCTTACAAAGGAGAGCAAACTTTGTGCCGGTCAGGGTCTGGACTGTGCCGTAGTAGCAGATGCCAACAACAGACTCAGATGTCCCATTTGCCACCCAGGTTTGAGTTTCTTGGTCAAAATTACCTTTGAGAAAGTCCCACTTGAGCTTAAGATGCTGCCCAGGAGGGTCTGTACCTTTGGTTATAAAGCTGCGCTCAGCTCCCGACATCTGACATGGAAACACTGACTTCGCTGTCTACATCAGTTTGGTTACTGCAATCACCAGAGGCAAAAAAACCCCTCTTTGAGAAGTCCATCATTTGGGTTTTGTAGGGTTGTTTTTTTATTCCACCTGATTTGTTTTCAAAAGAGGTTTGACTTGTGATCAAACCCCTGTGCAGTACTGGCAGCTCAGAGCCATCTCTGCTGAACGGGCGGATGTGGCCTCCAAACCACTGCAGGAGCAGCCCTACGGCACAGGCTGGCGTTTACTCTCCTCACAGAAGGGGTTTGACTCCAGATCAGGTTTGCTTCTGTTTCCAAACGCTTGCCTGGAACTCAGTTGATCAAGAAGCCAGTGGCCAAGGTGCAGGTCGGAAGGATCTGGAGGTGCTGGGAAGGCGGATTTCATTTAGCAGTTGCAAACATAAAGAAAGGCTGACATCAGGGTAAGAGATTAATACCGAAGCTACAGAGAACCGCTAATAACATGTTTATTAAAACTTGTCGGAAAGATACTGATTCACTCCAAATACCATTGGACTTTGTGGAGGAGGCAATTAGTAAAAAGGTGGTTTGCTGGTTTGTCTGTGGGATATTTCAATGTAACTGAAATACATGTAAGAACTGAAATTGTGTGTGTGAGAGACTCCCTCTGTGTTGACACAATTAATGTGTCATAAGAAAGGTGCTACTACGGAGACTTTTTCCTTCTTTAGCAACATCTGATGATGCTTTAAAACACCACAGTGACTTTGCAGTACATTTTACTACCGTGTCAAGCCTTTCAAATAATTGCTTTTTCTCTTTCTCTCAGAGAGGAAGATCCCTGATGAAGATTTCATTATATTAATCGATGGGTTAAATGAGGCTGAATTTCACAAGCCAGATTATGGAGACACCATAGTATCATTCCTGAGCAAAATGATTGGGAAATTCCCTTCCTGGCTGAAGCTGATAGTGACGGTCAGGACAAGTCTACAGGTATGGCGTGACCGAGAATCATGATAACGTGACTCAGTGTCACCAGGGGCTTTTGATAAGGAGATCTTAGTGGATACCTGGATTTGCTTTAGAACTTTAATTTCAGGTTATTCTTTCAGCTTTTTTGTACTTGGATTTCCACTTGTGTCCCCAGACTCGCTCCGCAGCATTGCAAGGGTCTAATCCAGGGTCACTTACTCATGTCAATAAAGGTTGTTCAACAAGTAGTTCAGTTCGAGTGAGACAGCTCATGTGCCAACAGGTTACTTACTCACCGAGCACATCAGGAGGGTAGAGCATCTGTCTGTCAGCCTGTGCTGCTCCAGAGCATCCTCTTCTCTGTGTGGAATCATAAAATCCCTTGGTTGGAAATGACCTTTGAGATCATCAAGTCCAACTGTACCTGTCCGCTACTAAACCAGATCCCTGAGCACCTTGTCTGCCCATCTTTTAAACCCCTCCAGGGATGGTGACTCAACCACCCCCCTGGGCAGCCTCTGCCTATGCTGAGAACCCTTTTGATGAAGAATTTTTTCCTTATGTCTACTCTGAACCTGCCCTGGTACAAATTCAGACCATTTCCTCTCATCCTGCCCCTTGTTACTTGGTAGAAGAGACTGACAACCACCTCACTACAACCTCCTTTCACATAGTTGTGGACAATGGTGAGGTCTCCCCTCAGCCTCCTCTTCTCCAGGCTAAACAACCAGATTCCTCAGCCACATCCCGTAAGTCTTGTTCTCCAGGGTAAAGGAGTGCAGATCTTCATACCCTCTCCACATGACCCAGAGCATGGCAGTGGGATTGTTTCAACCTGGAGGAGTCAATGTCGGGCCAAGATGTTTTTCAGCTCAGTCAAGAATATCTTGAGCAGATGCTGAAGCTCTAAGCTGAACGTTGTTTGGTTTATTCTTAAGTTTGCAGCTGGGCAGGTTTTTCCCTTCAGCCTTTCCCCTTAGCTATTTATCACCACTCTCTTGGCATAAGGATTAAGCTGACCTGAGTTTGTTGGCTTGACTGCTCATCTAAACGGAGCAAACTGGGCAGCAAACACAGTGACCCAGTTAGAGCAGAGCAGCACTTTCAGATGCTTCACAGTAGAGCTGGTTTATTTGCAGCATCACTTGTGGGAACGTTCACACTGAGCGTCAGAGCCTGGAGCCCAGGGGAGACAAACGTCAGAGGGACACAGGACAGATTTGGAGCCATCTCCGAGCTGCTCTTCAGCTGGACCAGCTGCTCCAGGCAGAAAGGCTTGTCTGCAGCACGACGTTTCTCATCTTTCCAGTATTACCCATTTTGTCATTGGCACAGGGCTGCGCAGTTCATTTTTACCAAGCTCCATGAAGCAGTTTTATTGAGGTTTGCCAATGTTTATTGAGATCCACAGGCTGGTTTGCTGGGGGCTCCTGGCAGGGAGCTGAGCGCTGGTTCCAGCTCCATCCCGGCACCAGCTGCTGCACACGGCCTTGGAGCGGGGAGCGGCAGCTGCTCCCCAGGACCTCAGGAGAGCCCAGACGATCTGCTGGTTTGTGCTGCAGCTCTCTTTTTGCTCAGTGCTGGGCAAGTTTAAACATCATTTGGAAGAAAACCTTCTGTAATTGGAGGTGAATTGCGTCACTCTGACTTCAGTTCATGATTCAATTAGGGCTCCTGCAGCCCCGCGGTCTTCACTGCAAGCATTAGTTTTGCAGTGTGCCTCACCCTCTTTATTTTATTGGAGAACTGGTGGCTTGTCCTGCCAACTGCCTTGCCCACCTCCATCGCATCGTTTCTCCCCACTTCACGGTGGCTGAGAGCCCATGATGCAAGAATTCCTTTGGGAAGGCCTTTGATGATCTTTGGTTTGTGTTGCACAAACATCATCAGTGAGCTCAGCAAATAGAGAAAACCCCTGGCCGTGCTGTCCTGCAGCAGATGGATGCATTTATTTTGTGCTGGAGAACATTTTTTATTATGTCCTGTTCCCATGCATTTCTCCTGGCCTCAGGTCTGTCATGGGTTGTCCCTTTGATGTGACAGCAGAATGGTTGACATGGCAATACGTGGTTTGGATGGGGTAGCAATAACAAGGGCACTGCTCTGTGTAGTTTTTCCAGCCCTTTCCATAGATGTCCTTTCCATGGTTCCTTTCCAAGAAACCATTTCTGTTTCAGTCGTGTTTCACACGCTATCTACTTGATTGTGGATGAGATTGTGAGGTGCTGAGGGCAAAAACTGCCGTCGTGTGCTCACCCTGATGGAAGAGGTCTTGAAGGAGTCTCAAAGGTGCTATTGTGAAATGAATGAACGTGAAGGGCAACAAAGCTGGGGAAGGGTTTAGAGCACAAACCTTATGAGGAGCGGCTGAGGAAGCTGGGGTTGTTTAGTCTGGGGAAAAGGAGAGTCAGGGGAGACCTCATCGCTCTCTGCAGCTTCCTAAAAGGAGGTTGTGGTGAGGTGGGGGTTGGTCTCTTCTCCCTGGTAGTCATTGACAGGACAAGGGAAAATGGCCTCAGGATGCACCAGGGGAGATTTAGGTTGGATATGACGAGGAATTCCTTTACTGAAAGGGTTGTCCAGGGAGGTGGTTGAGTCCCCATCCCTGGAGGTGTTTAAAAGACAAGTAGATGTTGTACTTGGAGACATGGTCTAGTGGCAGAGTTAGCAAGGCTGGATCGATGGTTGGGCTTGATCTTAAAGGTCTTTTCCAACTGAAACCATTCTGTGATTCCATGATTCTGTTTAATGAGTAATAATCCCTGCCAGCATGAGTACCCTCTTTTTTTTCTTTCTTTGCAGGAAATAATTAAGCTGTTGCCCTTTCACAGAATATTTTTGGATAGACTGGAAGAGAATGAAGCCATAGACCAGGACCTGCAGGCGTACATCCTTCATCGGATACACAGCAGCTCAGAGATTCAGAACAACATCTCGCTTAATGGCAAAATGGACAACACTACATTTGGCAAACTGAGTTCTCACCTCAAGACCTTGAGCCAAGGATCCTATCTGTACCTGAAACTCACTTTTGATCTCATAGAGAAAGGATACCTGGTACTAAAAAGCTCCAGCTACAAAGTTGTCCCAGTGTCGCTGTCAGAAGTTTACCTATTGCAGTGCAATATGAAGTTCCCAACACAGTCTTCCTTTGATCGGGTTATGCCTCTCTTGAATGTGGCAGTGGCATCTCTGCATCCATTAACAGATGAACATATTTTTCAGGCCATTAATGCAGGTAACATTGAGGGCACTTTGGAGTGGGATGACTTTCAGCAGAGGATGGAGAACCTTTCTATGTTTCTTATCAAACGTAGAGATATGACGCGAATGTTTGTTCATCCCTCTTTCCGAGAATGGCTTATTTGGAGAGAAGAAGGTGAAAAGACCAAGTTTCTTTGTGATCCTAGGTAAGTAAATGGTCTGAGAAGTCAGAGCTTACAAATGTGTTCGTCTTGTACTGTTATCAGAATCGTTTCGTTTTACGAGGTTGCACATGGATACGGATATCTGACCTTGGTCCGTCTACACTGTAGATCTCTACATCTGTACTCGGCACCTTAGATCTTTATGTTATTCATGGAAAGAAATAAGCACCCCTGGGCACACTACTGACCCAGCAAACCTAGTAGTCGTCTTCAGAATGAGTTGGACTGCTCGTCAGAAGGCCCCAGGTTCAGTAGTTCCCCCACAGCCATCACCAGGGGTGTCTGTGTTTTGAGAGATTGCTCCTGCCAACTCAGTCTGGAGAAGGGAAATCGTCATCCCTTTCTCCAAAGGTATCAAAACCACGTGAAATAGAGGATAAGGAGGTGAAGGATGAGCTGTGTGGATACATCTTTGGCAGTTGGCTTCTTTTTGAAGTTGCATTCCTTGTAGTCCTACTAAATGTCTTTTTGAAAGCAAAATAAGGAACAGAATCAGGCTGTAGCAATTTTGGACTGTAAATGCATCTGTAATCTCCATCCTGATAGCAGCTGAGTTCCTGGCGTAACTCACAGCGAACAGAATTTAATCACGGCTTGCTTTATATTCTCTAAATTCAATGATCGCTACTAACAATCTTATCTTTGTTTCTACTGAAGAGTGGAAACAGACGCCCTGACTATAATTCTAGTAGTTTATCCCCATAAGCTTCGTTCTGTTTGGCCTGCCCATTTCCTCAAATATGATTATAAAAACCAGGGAAACACTCGCATTCAAGGCCGTGTCAGCGTGTCAGCCTGAAGAAAATACGATGGTGTTTGCTGGAGCTGCACAGCCACCTGGCTGATGGGAGCAGCTGTAGCTGTTAGCAGTGTTGGAGTCATTTACCACTTTAAATTTTGGGGTAAACAGGCTGCAGTAGAAAAAGACCATGTAGCTCCTCCCCACAGGCGTCTTCTCTCTTTTAGTAAGTTCTGAACAATAGTCCTATTGAGCGAACCCTTCGTAAAGCATCTTACAGCAACCGATGTCTTTATATCAATCAATGTTAGTTATTTAATATCCTGCCTCGGAGTCATTAAGTGCTTGGCGCTGCGGAATGCTTTTCCACCGTGTTTGTGGTGCTTTACACCTATGGAACTGAGAGCTTTCTCCCTCCCAGTCGCTCCCACTCGATGCTACTGGGTTTGGCTGGCCTGGCGGTAAGAGAGCTCATCGCCCACCGGGCGAGGGGATGGCAAGTAGTGCTAATCACACAGCATTTCCGTAATGAGAGTAACTTGGAATAATCCATACTTCCCTTTGTTACCGCTCAAATAAAATCAAGGTGCAGGATGGTGGTGGGTAGCACCCGTGCGTGTTGGGTGCTGCGTGTGGGAGCAGCGCAGGCGGCCAGGTAACGTAGGGCTGAGGCCATCTGGGTCCTGAAATCCTCTTCATTCTCACAGAGATGGGTAGGGGCATCCTCAGAATCCCAAATTCAGAAGAAAACTCAAATGTGCTGCTTTTTAGGTGGTTTTGCACTGAAACTGGGTGTGCGACCACATGTGATCTTAGCACGACGGCACAAATCAGCCTGGACTCGTTCCCTGTTGCCAGCCATGTGACACATCTTGGCGCAGGGTTCTGGTTTGGTGCTGCCTCTCATGAACATCATGAAGGCATTGCGCTGCCCTCCGGGCTGTTCAGGAGACTTCCAGGCATGACTTTTCATCCTATTTGTGCCCTTTCATGTGATGAATTAATGGTGACTTTAGAGTGCGTGGGGAGCGCCTGTGCTCTCTGCAGGCGGGGAATCCCCGCCGAGCTGACCCGACCCAGCTCCTCATTGCTGACAAAAAACAAGTTACAATGCATATAATGGGCTCCCACTGCCTCAAGTGTGAGTCCATACGTACTGGAGGGCTAATAAATACCTCTAATATATAATGTGCACTAATTGCATTGTACTCTGATGGTCGATAATGAAACAGGATACATTTCAGTGATTAATAGAGAGGACCCCCTGAGATTCAGCTATTGTGCTCCTCAAAATCCTCTTGTCCAGCTCTCAGGGAAGAGATAGTATTGAGATGTTGAGCTCAGAGCCTGGAAAACCCTTAACGACAATTAAGATAAGTAATGATTTTCCATTTTACTTCTCCTAGAAGAAGCACGGCTTTGCCCCTGTCGGAGCTCACGGGTGTAGCCTGTGAACATTTGCTGGCGTCTGGTTTGTTCACAGCCGGCTGGATTTCATAGAATCGTGGAATGGATTGGGTTGGAAGGGACATTAAAGCCCATCCAGTTCCAACCCCCTGCCATGGGCAGGGACACCTCCCACTGGATCAGGCAGGCATTTCTTTCTGCTTGCTTGGGAATTAAGAAGATTTAACAACTGTAAGGGCTGTTCCTCGAGTTCATCGTCCAACGTAGCAGAAATGTGCTGTTAATGTGAAGCATTTTGACCTCGCCATCTCGATACGTAAACAGTGAGGTTGCTGAGGCTGATTTTTTCCCCAGGAGAAGAGCTTTAAAGTGAAATGTGGTTTTGTGAAGCTGCTTTTAATTGACTTACCCTGACAGAGTGTCCAGGTGTGGGAGCATTGTGAAGGAAATCGGGATAATGGGCCTCGTGTGCGCAGCGCTGCAGCTGGGGTAATCTTCCTCGTTTCATTAATGAGAGTGAGTTCCTGTGTTCTCGGAAACACGAAAAAGGGGAGAGAGGAAGAACACAATGTCCAGAAATCATGACATTTTTCTGTACTTTTAAGATAAGCAGCAGATCTCCATCCTCCAGATTTTTGTCTCAGTCTGTTGAGATGCTGATCCTTATCGTTGAACGCTCACCATGCGCTTGCTCTCCAAAGCAGAGGCTGATGGGCATCAAAAGGGAACGCCATCCCTGCAGGCTCCACTGTAGGGGAACCCCCCAGCAGCCACTGTTTAATAACAGGGCACCAAAAAGCAGTTGTCTGAGCCTTTAACCAGCATTGCGGTAACGACTTCTCCTGCCGGTCAGGGCCACAGGAGTCACCAGGCAGCTTAGTTGACAAGTAACGTAAAACATTTTAGGGAAAGACCCAATCCTTGGTGACTGGAGCAGGGAGAAAGTGGTTATTATTGCGTCGGGGCAATCCACGTTTTCAGTGTAGGCTGGGGAGGTGGAGAACAGCCCTGGGGAGAAGGACTTGGGCTGCTGGGGGATGAGAAGTTCAACATGAACCGGCAACAAGCGCTCCCAGCCCAGAAACCGACGGTGTCCTGGGCTGCATCCGAAGCAGGGGGACAGAGGGGCTTCTGCCCTTCTCATGAGACCCTGCCTGGAGTCCTGTGTCCAATTCTGGGATCCCAAATATAAGAAGGATATGAAACTGTTAGAAGGATCGCAAAGGAGGCCATGAAGATGATACAAGGGGCTGGAGCCCCTCTGCTATGAGGACAGGCTGAGAGAGTTGTGGTTCATCAGCCTGGAGAAGGGAAGACTCTGGGGAGACTTTAGAGCAGCCTCCCAGTACTGAAAGGGGCTCCAGGAAAGCTGGGGAGGGACTTTTTACAGGGGCCTGGAGTGATAGGGCGAGGGGGAACAGCTTTAAATTGGAAGGGGGAAAATTTAGATGAGACATTAGTAAGAAATTCTTCATGGTGAGGGTAGGGAGGTCCTGGCAGGGCAGTTTCACCACGCAAAGGTGCAGAGCTGTTCTCATAGATGATACAGATGTGGTGTTAGTGTGAAATCCTGAACATCTGTGGCCAGGTTTCCAGGAGAGCTGAATGTTGAGATATGGAGAGTGACCCAGGAGGCATTTGGCATCATCTCAGTTGGGATGCCGGTTCCTTGGCTCTGAAACCCAAGGCTGGGAACACTGCAACAGATGTGCACCAAGGCGTTCACGGACAGCTCCTGCTCATTGATTTTGCTGGAAGACCTGTAATAATCTGCAAAATCACAAAAACAATAATCAGGGAGAAGTACTGGTGGCTGCATTGTTGAGGTTGAGGGCATCTCCTCTTCTCTTTCCTTCTCTTCCACAACCACAAATCTGCCCCTGTCCCTGAAACCCCAAATAGAGGCACTCTGCGTGGGTTAGTGTGCAGCAGCGATCCAAACAGAGGTCTGCGTCCCTGATCCCCCACGCCGAGTTGCCATGGTTTCTGGCAGAGCCGGCTTTTAATGCAGTGCAGGGTAGGAATTTTGTGTTTTCCTTTTTCTCACAGGAGGCGTCCTGAGAGTGGAGCCTTTGCCTACACAGAACAAATGTGTCTATTTATTTTTCGGTTTTTTTTGGAGGGAGTCAGAAGGGATCCAGAAATTGGATCCAGTTCCACCCCCCCCTGCCATGGGCAGGGACACCTCCCACTGGATCAGGGGGCTCCAAGCACCATCCAACCTGGCCTGGAACACCTCCAGGGATGGGGCAGCCACCACTGCTCTGGGCACCCTGGGCCAGGGCCTCCCCACCCTCACAGCAAAACATTTCTTCCCAAGTTCTCATCTCAATCTCCCCTCTCTCAGCTTCAGCCTGTTCCCTCTTGTCCCATCCCTGCACTCCCTGACTGAGAGCCCCTTCCCAGCTTTCCTGGAGCCCCTTTCAGCACTGGGAGCTGCTCTAAGGTCTTCATCGAGCCTTCCCTTCTCCAGGCTGAACAACCCCAAATCTCCCAGCCTGGCCTCATAGCAGAGGACAGGCCTCAGATCATCTTTGTGGCCCCCTCTGGACCCACTCCAACAGTTCCATGTCCTTCTTACGTTGGGGATTCCAGAACTGGGCACAGCACTCCAGGTAGGGTCTCACAAGAGAGAAGCAGAGGAGGAAATTCCCTCCCTTGCCCTACTGACCACGCTGATTCCACGCCCTGTACCCTAGCACATTTTGAAATTTACAAAGAATGAGCAATAGCTCAGCAAAATGAATGTTGGAAGCTTATTTTGTGCAAGTGTCCATGTTGCCAACATCTCCAGATGTTAACTCTAACTTCATGCAGAAATACAGAGCTGAAAATAAGTGATGAAAGCTGTCGGTAGCAAGTTGAGTGGCTGCAACAGGGACTTCTCTGAGCATCAGAAGCCAATGCTTGTGTGATATGGGGTTTGGGACAGGGTACTCGCGGAAGAAGAGGAGACTTGAGCTCATTCATGGGGTGGCTCTGTGTGTAGCAAAGTGCCAAAGTGGCTGAGCTGCAGGTTTTTCCTCTGAAACTCGGGCACAGCTGCAGCTGCAGCATCAGTTGGGAGAGAAGAGGAGAAATGGGAGGCAGATTATAAATCATGACAGATGAGCTGGAGAGCAGATGTGATTGCTGCCACCATAAAGGACATCAGTGGAGCAGCTTGTTTTAACTGGCTCATTAAACATGCAACCCAAGCATTCGGATGCAGAGAGGGGGGGTTGAATATATTTAGTGTCTTGAGTTGCTGTCCTCATAAAATCTTTTCTTTTTCTTTCCTTCTGGACTGCAAACTTCTGTTTGCTGCACTGTTTCCTCATCTAAATGGAAGAAAATATTCAGGGAATAGTCCATTCTGTGGCACCGAGCCACTGAGATGAGAGGAGGCGAGTTAATCGGAGGCAGGATCAATGGTGACCGAAGAAAGAAATGGTGCTTAATTTCTTCCTGTTATTTCATTCCACAAATCTTAGACCTGCTTATGACGCAGAGCCATCTTCCAATGGATGAGTCTACTGGGAGGTGTCCCTGCCCATGACAGAGGGTTGGAACTGGATGATCTTCAACGTCCTTTCCAACCCAAACCATTCTATGATTGTATGAGGAGAGTGCAACCTTGACTTTCTTTGCTCCATCTTGCTTCTCACATGGTCATTTACTCCTGGTCACCGTGGCAGTAAAGCACTTCCAAATCCTATTCCCCATGCTTCTGTAATTCCATGGATTCTAAATTCCATCATGTTGAATGAGAACAGAAAGCGGATCATGTTGGTCTTTTGAGATCTTCTCTGCATCTTAACCGTGTAGTCGCTGGAGAGCTTACTGAACGACGTTGTTATTCCTTTCACCCAACCAACATATTTATTAAATACGCCAGCAGTCTTTTCGTGCTGCTCTTGGACGCTTCTTTTCTCTGAATATAAAGTAATCTGTTCCTGGCAACCAGCAGATTTTCTGAAAAGCCTTACGAACTGAACGGAGAGAAGGGAATTGGGTTTTTACTCTCCGGATCTGTGTTTTTAAATCTCATTAAGTCAGGGCCTGTAAGCGTTTGGAAATGCTTTCTTCTCTGCTTTATCCTTTTTTGTTCTGTATTTTAAAATCATTTTAAGTATCTTTTGTTACCTTAAACCTGAAGGATGCCATCAGAGCTGTCTGGTTTTCCTCTTTGCTGCTCCTCTTGGCAGTTCCCAGTGCCTGGCTGCTGTCGTTTCATGTAACGTAGAGGTTCTCCAGGATCAGGTCCTGACGCGGATGCAGCTCTGTTATCCCAGATAAACTACAGGGAAACTTTCTCTTTGATAGCCAAGTGTGTTACATAATCTGAGGCTTGCAGTCCCCGTCCTTGATAAAATACGGATGCACGTCTCTTGTAAGACCAGATTGAGTGGGCTCAGCGTCAGATCCCTGGATTTTGGAATGGTTTCCTGGGATTAGCTGGAAGAAGGGAGATGGAAGGGTGTGTTTTGCAGGGAATTTTGACTACGATGTAGAAGTAAACGGCAGTGATTCTCGCTTATTTTTTTGCTTGTCTTTTACTCCAGTGCCTTAACACCAGAGTAATTTTGCACCCTTTTTGATCTCTTTTTATGTTGTCTGAAGGATAGGAGAGTATAAAGCACAGATCTGGGATCCTTCAGTGTTTTCCTTTGTGTTTCCCCATGCGCAATCGCAGCGCTTTGGTCGCGCTGGTATTTTATCAGTGACGTCTCGTCCCCCTCTGTCTGTGGTCCAGGGGCTCAATGAGGGATGTGCTTGAGGTCGCTGCGTCGCTTTGCTCTGCACCCAGACCTCTGTGTGCCTTGGCTTCAGGTAAATGAAGGAGCAGACTGATAGGGAGCACGCTGCTGAGTCCAGCATCTCCAGCCAAGTCCAGCATAGAAACATAGAATCATGAATTCATAGGATGGTTTGGATTGGAACGGACCTTAAAGCCCACCCATTTCCACTCCCCGTGCCATGGGCAGGGACAACTCCCACTAGACGAGGCTGCTCAAGACCCCATCCAATCTGGTCTTGAACACTTCTAGGGATGGGGCAGCCACAGTTTCCCTTGGTAACCTGTGCCAGTGTCCCACCACCCATATCTCCAGGCAGATCCAGCATCTTCAGCCCATACATAACCTTCATTTACATTGTCCTTCCGTAGAGCTGCTCTGTGATGCCCTGGTGTGTGCTATGCAGGGGCTTGGAAGAATGAAGACTCATCTTTATGGCTTTATATCTACGTATACGCACACATCCTGGCCATTCCAGGAGCCGACAGAGGCAGCCTGTGAGAGCAGACAAAAGCTGCTGGAGCTGAGCTGGCAGCGCTATTAATTTTTCACAAAAAAGAAGTCTTACATTAAAAATAGAAAAATCTCTGATGATAAACTCTGCAGTGGTGAAATTCAAAGCAAATCATTTCACTGAGCTCCTTGATGGAGAAATCATTACTGCCATCCGCTGCTGTGTTCCAAAAGAAAAAAACAAACCGTTGTGTTGGAGTCTGGTCAAGCACGCAATTAACGCTGACAGAACAAGTGACTGCAAGTATTTATCAACAAGCCCAAAGCCAAGGTCTGGGAAGCGTTGCAGAGGTAATGTATTACTCATGAATACTGTACTTTATTCTGGAATAGTTCGTACATGCCTTATTCATAACAGCCAAAGTCATGCATCGCATTAAAAGTAGGTAAATATCCTACCGACAGCTGCTGAAAAGCAATTTAGAAGGAACCTGTGGAACCTGGGCTGCTGTGTCCGTCGGGAGAGCTCTCGCTGCAAGAGAAGGCACATCAGAAGTTTCTGGATCTTCAGTTCATGCTTAGGTTAATGCAGTTCCAGCTCCATTCAGAGCCTTCCCAGATATTTTCAAAGAGTTTCCCATCATCAAGCAAACTGCTGTAATTTCATGTTCTGTGATGTGAAAAACAGAGATAGAGAGGGTGACTATGAGGTCCCTTTTGCGCAGCCGCTCACAGATCTGGAGCAGAAAGTTGTGATTCTCCCAGAAGGAGATGGACTGATGCCTCCAAATGAACTTGCACCACCAACCTTTTAGTGGAAGTAAATGCCTTGGCTCTTCTCCAAGCCGTGAGCCCTGCATTGTGCATCTGATGAGCTACTGAGATGCGTTGAGTGTATTAGAGTGATTATAGGTTTTCATAATCTGGCTGAACAGGGACAGATAAAATCGAGCAATTGCTGTGCTCCTTGACTTGCAGCTGGATCTGGCAACACTCAAGCTTGTATTTCACAGCCCCTTGTTTCCTTCTGATCTGTTTCTCCTTCCCATGGCCATTCCTGGAGGTTAAACAGTGCAATGAACCAATAGATTTGTCCGTCTCCTTTAAAGAGATGGGACCTGGTGTTCTCCGCCTACTCCAAAAATAAAGAACAAAGAGGAGAAGAGCAAAAGGACGGAAAGGCAGCAAGCTGTGGATAACTTAAGGTGCTACAACTGCTTCCAAGGCCCGTCTGTTGTCCCAGCTTTTCATTTTGTCCCTTCTGTTGGTGCTGTATGGAGAATCCTCACAGCACAGATGTGTGGGAACGGGTGGCACTGCCCTGTGCACAAGGCATCCTGACTAATTTTAAGCACTCGGCAGAGGCATCTTAAGCTACGTCTTGATGAGCAGAGTCACTGTATGGAGGAGCTTCTTCTTCTCCAGTGATGGGAAGCTGTGCTGCTTTGGGCAGGGGTAGAGTTCATTATCTTCAGAGTAGCTGGTATGGGGCTGTGTTTTGGATTTGTGCTGGAAACAGTGTTGATATTAGAGGTGTTTTAGTCACTGCTGGGTAGTGCTGACACGGAGCCAAGGCCTTTTCTGCTCCTCACCCCACCAGCACAAGGAGTTGGGTGGGGACACAACTGGGACAGCTGGCCCCAGCTGACTAAAGGGATGTTCCACACCATAGGACATCACGCTGGGGGAAGGAAGAGGGCGATGGTCAGAGTTATCGTGTTTGTCTCCCCAAGTGACCATCACACATGATGAGACCCTGCTTTCCTCAAAAAGGTTGAACCCCCATCTGCTAATGGGAAGCAGTGAATGAATTCCTTGTTTTGCTTTGTTTGTGTGTGCGCCTTTTGCATTACCTGTCAAACTGTCTTTATCCCAGCCCATGAGTTCTCTTGCTTTTCCGATTCTCTCCCCATCCCTCCAAGGCTGAGTGCACGGCTGGAGGGGACTGAGTTGTCCCATGGGGTTAAACCAGGACAGAAATGTGGAGCTACAGCATCCCAACATGGGCATCTCACCTCGTGCCAGTTCGGGGTGTGGAGAGGATCGTGACAGGCAAAGCATGCAAAAAGAAGAGGTGTTTTCGGTTCCTTTTAAACCTCAAATCACCGTAGACTGAAAGTCAATACAAGCCTTTCAGACAAGAGTTGATTATTTGAGTTGATGGTGCCTCCATACACTCAGTGGCATTTTGCAGGGGCACAATAGAGTTATTCAGCAGTGAAGCTGCTGATTTATGACATGGAAATGTGGTGCTCTTTCACCTGTCAAGACCTGGGGATCAAATCCTGCCTTGTAAGAAAAAGGCATTGTGTTTTCCATCCAGCTCCTCCAGCGGGCATGTGTCCACATCCCACCAGTACCACGAGGTCTGGCACAGCTTCCTGGGGCTCCGCTAAAATGGATCTGTGTGTTATTGGTACAAAAGGAGGTTGGCTGGCAGGACCTGGGAGACTTTGCCAAACACCTGGCCGTGGCATTGTGAGTCTTCTGAGTTTCTTAGGAGACAGGGGTGATCAGTCTCCCTGGATGGAGATGACGCTGGTGTGAGAGCTTCTTGCCTTCTGTAATATTTAATTGCCATTTGGCCATAAAAGAAGTTTTCTGTTTTACCAGATAGTGATGAGCTAATAACGTTCCCTGTCCTTAAAAGCCCTCTAAAGCCACGGTTGGTATCATATTTTGTTTTCTTTGGCTGGAAGGGTTTGATTACTGTTATGTGTAGTCACATGGTTATTTGGTTCGAGAAATTAAGTAGTTTAAAAAGGACTCTCTTGGGAGTACCTGGAGGCTTAAAGAATACAAATTTGTTGGCAAAAGCAAGAGAACTGCAGCTCTCCAGACCCCCGATGTCCAAGCATGGAGTCTTGGTGGCCTCCTCCCCTGCTTGCCCTATGCCTGCTCTTGCACCCTCCCCTGCTTGCCCCCATCTCCTGCTTCTTACACCTTCATCTGCTTGCCCATCTCCTGCTCTTGCATCCTCCTCTGCTGTTGCATCCCCACGTGCCCACAGGGCAGGTGTTTGCTGATCTCGTCCAGCAATGGTTTGCAAACCTTCACATTTTTGTACCCTGTATTTTTTCTGTGCATGTACAGAGGATCATCTTCTTGCATCTTTGAGAAGATCCAGCGACATGGGACTTTCAGTGTTACAAGGTGGAAGTTTGTATGTTTAAAAGTGTTATGAAAGATGGTGGTTACCGATAGAAGTTGGTGCCTGGTTTGTTTTATTTTGCCTCAAACAGGGTTTTGTGTAGCTCAGTTCATTTGCTTTGGTTGTCAACCTGCTAGGTCGTTGCTAGAAGCATCTTTATTACTAGGAAAGCCAAGGGATGAGTTCAGAAGGAATTCTACTTGGAAATAAAGTTGCTTCACTCTGCAGGATGCGTCACCCAGTGGAGAATGTACATGTCATTTAAAGGATGGTTTTTCAAAGTGTGGATACTTCATAAATGTCATTTTTTAATGAGTTCAGGATTGGTGGCAAGCTTTCAAAGTACAGTTCCACTCTGCAAAATGACTGTAAAAGTAGCACTTAAGCTTTCATGAAGTTGTACCTCTGGTGTTTCCAAATCTACATCTGCTCATAGAAAATACAGCATTTTATTTTCGTTCTCCTCCAATGTTTGAGGGGTTTTGAGCTATCAGTGATCACCAATAATAAAAGATGCAATGAGTTGAGAGTTGTTCCAGCTCTGTTTCCCAAAGCTGGAGGCTGAAGGCTTCCAGGAGCAAAACTTGTTGTTAGAAGTTCTTGAATTGGTGTAACTGATGTACTCTGTCTTCTGGTTCCAGGAGTGGCCACACACTACTTGCCTTCTGGTTTTCCCGTCAAGAAGGAAAACTAAATCGACAGCAAACGATTGAACTGGGACATCACATTCTCAAAGCACATATTTTTAAGGTAACAAAAATTAAAATGAAGACTTTGCGCCACCCTCATCCCCGTTGCATGGAATCTGCCAGCATTGGCAGCGTTCAGTCTCTTCTTGGTTTAGGGTTGCTGGAAGAGGTGTGATTGCTTCAGGCGGCTGAAACGTGTAGAAGTGAGCTATAGAAAATTTGCAGTGGTTTCTAAAAGTACCTTGAAATTAGACCGTCCTCCAGACTATAAATTCAGCACATGGCCTCCTTACCTAAAATTACTTTTCTACCATAAAAGGTTTCTTTCCATGTAAGATGAGTTCCTTGTAGCAACATCAAGAAAGAGCAAATCGTGTAAAAGGAGGTGATTTGAAGAATCCAACTCAAAATTCAGGTTGGAAAGGGAACATCTGATGGTCTTTAAAATCTGATGGTGGGTCCATTTTGCTCTTCACGCAGACATTTAAGACCTGGGTAACTGAAAGGCAAACTTGGATGTAAACATCAATATGACCCAGAAGTTATCATTCTGTTGCCTGTTGCCCGCACACCAGAAGACGGGAATGAGAGGATGGAGTTGTAAAGCCATAGGAAATACAGAATTTATTAAAAGTATTGGGATCTGTGGGTGCTTAACACCAGTAAAAATGAGGCTATAATTTTATCTGATCTCTATACAATTTTATAGACGAGAACATCAGCATTTCTGTATTTCTAGAGCAAACTTCTGTCTGTCCTTTTGGATTTATTTATTGAGGTTCCTGTGCTGAATTCACCATCAGGTGTAATAGCAAAGCCTTCTCATTTGGGAAAGCGATGGCTGGTGTCAAAGGGACGAAATCCAGATCAGCGCATTCCCCCATCAGTGTAGAATGCTCCCATTTTGAGTTACATCCCCAAGGCCAAATTCAGCAGTGAGTTTACTATTCAGCTGCCATTTACATCTAAATCTGGTTCCAAATCTTCATTTCAGACTTCCACAACAGAAACAATTAAGAGGGTTTCAGTTTCTAAACAAAAGAGAATTTTCATTAAGCGACAATTTGCCTGTAGACCGTAGATGTGCCTGTAGGGCGAAGGGCTTTAAATTGGAAGGAGGAAAGTTTGGATGAGACACTATGAAGAAATTCTTCACGACAAGGATGGGGAGGCCCTGACCCAGGTTGCCCAGAGCAGTGGTGGCTGCCCCATCCCTGGAGGTGCCCAAGACCAGGTTGGATGGGGCTTGGAGCCCCCTGATCCAGTGGGAGGTGTCCCTGCCCATGGCAGGGGGTGGCACTGGATGGACTTCGAGGTCCCTTCCAACTCTAATCATTATATGAATTTCCAGGTGTACAAAAATCAGTGACCGACATCACAGGGTGGTGACCTGATAGATAGGTGTGGAGAAGCTTTCACGTTCCCTGCTTCGCTTGGTTCCTGAGATCTGCTGGTTTTTTTCTTTAAACACAAACATCCTCAAACAGTTCGGGAGGAAAAGAAAAGTACAAATGTTTTAGTCTTTTAAAGCAATTACCAGTTTAACAGGAACATATGGAAACCCAGCTTGGAAAGCCTGGCATGGAATGAAAGGGCAAGAAGAGAAATGTGCAGTAATGATACAAGACGACCCAAACTTTAGGCTGACGTATGTTTTGCATATCAAGCAAAGAGAAGTCACTAATTTCATCTTAAATTAGTTAGCTAAAATGTCACTAATCCAGAAATGGTTGTCCCTCCTCCCCAGATTGAGAAAGCAATGACAATTATAGGCAGGAACACTCACTTTGACAGCTCTGGGGATGTAAAGGTGTCTGATGTTCCTTGAAAAACAGCCTTATAAAGATTTTGTGTTGAAGGAGCCAACGGCCAAATAGCAGAGGAATTGATAACTTAGAAATAAGGGTTCTGTCAGCTGCATACAAGAATAAAGGGGAAAAAAGGCAAGTCTGTTTGAAAACTGGAATCATTTAGGGTTGGTGAAATTATTCAGGTAAAACGTGCGTGATCAAGCCTTGATCCTATGTCCAGTGGTCCCAGTGAAGTGGAAACCACTGGTGGTGTTTTGTTTTGACATTGAGTCAAGTTGAGATTTGGTTTGGCTGAAGGACCCAACCTGCTTTACAGTTGTGGGCAGGAAAGGGAAACAGAAAAGGCTGATGCGATCTGTAAAATGAGAAATACAATCATAGAATCATTGAGGTTGGAAAAGATCTCACAGCTCATCCAGTCCAACCATCGGCCCAACCCCATTGTGCCGACTAAACCGTGTCCCCAAGTGCCACGTCTACATGTTTTTTGAACCCCTCCAGGGATGGAGACTCCACCACTGCCCTGGGCAGCCTGTGTCACCGCTTGAAATAGCGCAGCTTTGTTTCAGCAACTGCACGATAATTGTGCTGAGTATGCGTATTTTTTGAAGGCTAAATGTCATCGTATGCCTTGCACTAATAACCAACTACGTGGGTTCTGATACAGCGGTTAAGGGTTTTATAGCACGTGTGATTATCTTCTAGATGGCTACTCTGAAAGTACCTCCTCTTTCCCTCGGTTCTGATGGTGACTCACCCAGCGTATTTGTGGGTTTGATAGTATTATAACTATTTTTAATTATTTTAACTGTTTATTATAATATCATTTTCCATTTGCCCAATTATGCTGTACCGAGTTCACTGAAATTTAATATTGACCTCTGCATTGTGTCAATTCAAAGACAGCATTTAATGGTGGCTGAAATCCCCGAGCTCTTTTTCTGCCTCTTAACACAAGGAGATATTTTGCTGTATTTAGCTCCCTGAATTTTGAAGGAAACAAGCGCATGGAGTTGTTATTTATAAAAGCTTGTCTAATCTGATGCTTCTTTTTATGGTAAAACCATTTCGAGTGACAAATCTGTTGATGGCTGGTGCGATGCTTCAGAATATCTTTCACACGTAGGTATTAAAGGTCCCAACCACGTCCAGCCGCGGGCTCAGATGATGATTCTTGCCCATCTTCCTTTAGAGGAAATAAATCCCACCTTTTGCTGCTGGTTCCCCTCCCACCGCTCTGTACCGTCCGTGTCCGTCTGTCACACACAACATTTACCAAACAGAAAAGTGATGCTGCTGCTTTGCACAGATAGAAGTGACCACACGGCGTGGAAGGAAGTTGAAATCAGGGTTTACATATCAAAACAGAATTAAAGGTGTCTGTGTGGTTTCCATGGAAACAGCAGACTTTAATAGGGAATCGATAGCAGAACAGCAACATACGGGGCGTACCCGCGTCACACAACGGAGCACGACACACAGCACAGCCCTTGTGGAGCTGCAAACCCGTTCTCTCCTCTCTGATCCAGCTGTTTGCTCCTGTCTTTTGGCTGCAGAGCAATTACTGCTCCTCCGATGGAAGAGGGGGAACTTGCGTAATGGTTCTGGGCTCTGCCAGCCTGGTGGTGCTGAACAAAGATCATAGAATCATGGATTCGGAGGGTGGTTTGGGATGGGAGGGATCCTTAAAACTCATCCAGTTCCAACCCCCTGCCATGGGCAGGGAAACCTCCCACTGGATCAGGGGGCTCCAAGCCCCATCCAACCTGGCCTTGAACACCTCATGGGATGGGGCAGCCACCGCTGCTCTGGGCAATCTGTGCCAGACCTTGTATGGATTATGTACAGCCTGGTCACGGCCCCCAGCCGGAAAGGTTGGAGTCAGTCTGGGATGAGACAGGGGAGCATCTGTGAGCAGATAGCGTCATCCAGTTCAACTGCGTGAATAATAAGGAAACTCAGTGCATCAGTTCTGCCAACATGATGTGGACTTTGCTAAAGAAGAAAGGAGCTGTGCTCCTTAGCGTGACATTTTCCGAGGATGTCGAACGGATTCAGGTTGCTCACAGTTTACTCTTGCCTTTCTTAGACCTTGGGAATGGCTACAGTACCTTTGCAAATTGCTTCCTACAGGCTGATTTAATTCATTACAGAGGTTGGATCTGGCAGGCCAGCATGTTATCTTGTGTTTAACTCTTAGTGTCTTGAAACTTTTTGAAGTTCAGAGACCCAGGAGGATGTGCCCAGTGTAACCGAGTGTGTTTGTAAGCTTACATCTAAGTCATCTTTTCTTTTTTTAGGGGCTGAGTAAAAAAGTCGGGGTATCTTCCTCCATCCTGCAAGGGCTTTGGATCTCCTACAGCACTGAAGGTCTTTCGATGGCTTTGGCATCTCTGAGAAATCTCTACACCCCAAACATAAAGGTACCAGAGGAGGAGGAGAGCTGGGAGGGTTCAGAGCTTGCATGAGAAGCTCCCAGCGATGCGCGGGAACCACACGCAGCGCGTTCGCTGTAGCTGCCTGCCCGTGGCACTGGTCCTACCCAGGTAGCACTGAGCACCCTGCTGGTCATTTCTCTCAAGCTGAGAGACCATCAGTTCAGGTGGGGTTTTGTTACCATCTGGGTTCATCCCTCAGCTCTTCCACTTAGACCAGGGATCTCCTTTTAATTGAACCTAGCGAATTTGCACTTGTCTAAATTGGTTCACTTGCATTTTTGCTCCCCAAAGACGTAAGAAGCAACAACTGGCTTAGGAATTTGACAGCCCCATGAAGGGGCTCTGGCTGAGAGAGGCACCAGCCCAGAGGTGATGCCAAACTCAACAGCAGTGCTGGTTCAGGCACTTTGTGCCTGTTTGCGTTGGAAAGGATGAATGCATCAGCTTAAGTTACTTCACCTCTACGGCAGAAGGAATTTCAGACAGTGACACAGATTTCACGTTGTCCGTCATCTGGAAGGGTGTTTGCCCCAGGTCCTTCCCATATGGGCAAAAATGCCTGAAGTGAGACCATATATTTGGAAGTGGTTCTAGTGAGCATTTTATGTCCTTTGCTGTCTGCTTGGAAATGTGCAGGGGGGTTGGGTTGAAATTCTGTTGTTGCCATGACAGTAAACTAATGTCTCTGCGTAAAGCTCAGCTGACACGAGCTCTTCTTTCCCTGTGCAGGTCAGTCGGTTGCTGATTTTAGGAGGTGCAAACGTGAATTATCGGACTGAAGTTCTGAACAATGCCCCGATTTTGTGTGTCCAATCCCACCTGGGTTACACGGAGATGGTGGCTTTGCTCTTGGAGTTTGGGGCCAATGTAGATGCTGCTTCAGAAAGTGGCCTGACCCCTCTTGGCTACGCGGCTGCTGCTGGATTTCTAAGTATTGTTGTGCTGCTGTGCAAGAAACGGGCCAAGGTAAAGTGAGCACCTTCTTCTAAAAGCTGATTAAAACTGTTTCACATTCATGCAAGGCAGGGCACAAGCTGCAGGCAGGATATGTAACAGGATCACAGAGTCACTGGGTTGGAAAAGATCTTTGAGATCATCGAGTCCAAACGTACCTATCCACTACTAAACCACCCCTGAGCTCCTCATCTACCCATCTTTTGAACACCTCTAGGGATGGTGATTCCACCACCTCCCTGGGAGCCTCTGCCAGGGCCTGAGAGCCCTTTTGATGAGGGAAGTTTTCCTCATGTCTAATCTGAACCTGCCCTGGTGCAACTTGTGGTCATTTCCTCCCTTCCTATCGCTGTCACTTGGGAGAAGAGCCCAGCACCCACCCTGTTACAACCTCCTTTCAGGCAGTTGTAGACAGTGAGGAGGTCTCCCCTCAGCCTCCTTTTTTACAGGCTAAACAACCTCAGGTCTCTCAGCCACCTCTCGTAACACCCGCCAAGGAACGTCCTCCAGCAGATGAAGCCAGGATGCTGCTGCGCAGGATTGGCTTTTCTGCTAAAATGGGGTGGCTTTGAAAATCTCACGTTGACACCAAAGCTGAGTAACTCCTGAGAGTCAGTAATTAGCAATCTGGAATTGAGATCTGAGGTAGGAGCTGCCTAATCACGCTCCACTGGTGGTCTCCTGAATGATGTTCTGGAGAGGCCCTTGAACCTCACAAAGTCAAAATGGCAACGTTGCCCTTGCAGCACAGAGCATTCTTTAAATATCTCCCTGAGACACACGTTCCGAAAACTTCTATCAGACTTGTCCTAGAAAAATACCCTTTGTTTAGCTTTGTGGTGAATGTTTGGAGTTGTAATTGTATATAATGAGTCGAGTTTAAATATTTTGTTGAAGAAGAAAATTGTGCTGATTTTTGAAGTGGAGCCTCCTGGAAGCAATTTGTGGCTTCTCTGTATGTTTAGCTTCAGTTCAAAAAGCAAAATATGGGTTTGTATAGCTCTGGTATGCAAGCCGCGATGACTGAGGGACCCATTTAGATCTTGTCTGTAATAACGCGAGGACAGCATGAAGGAAAAAGAGAATTCTCCTTTGTTGGGGTATTTTGAGAGACTTGGGTGACTCCTTGACACTCGTTCGTAAGAAACAGCATTCCCCTGTTGAAAATGAGAATATTTGAGCTAGAAAATGCAATGCAAGTGCTGCTGCTTTGCTTTGAGCATGGAATCATAGAATGGTTTGGGTTGGAAGGAACCTTAAAGATCATCCAGTTCCAACACCCACCCCACCCCCAAAACCAGCTGGGTTTATTTTGAAGGTTGCGTTGTTTGATTCTGGTGTAGAAAACTGCAACACTGATTGCTGAGTAAGTTGAGGAATGAGAAATATTAATATATTAATAATAGTAATGTGTCATAATAGGAGTATTTCTCATGTATTCTATAATTATAATTAATATTAGTAGACTACATTAATATAATAATTATTTCTCATTTTTAAATGAGAAATAATACGATGCAGAGCACTGAAAAGGTTAATCAGCAAGAGAATGGCAGCTGATCTCCCTGTCCTGGTTTCTCCAAGTCACTGGTGTTGGAACAGGACCTGGAAATCCCAGCTGATGTATTCAGGCATTGAGTGAAAACCATGTCGTGTCCTGAAAAGCTGACCAATAAGTTCCTGCAGGGCTGCCAGACACGATCTCTGTTTCCTATTGACTTCTGCCTGCGTTGGGTTTGCGTTGTGCGTTCGACTGCAGGCTGAGGCACTGAACTGGTGTCTGGAAAACAAGCTGCTTTTCCTGATGTGGATTCGGATGAAGGAGATGACACCAGTGTGTATGATTTCAGTCTACAAGGAAACTCGGTTGCTGGACTTCATGACACAGAAGGGAAAATGCTTTTGTAGCCGTCGAGTCTGAAGAAAACTGAAGAAAGCTAAAAATAATGGTAACTTACCCAAAGCAAACACTTGTGGCCAAGAAGATGCCCAAGCCTGGGCAGAGCTGCTTTGGGAATGGTTGGGTTTGGTCATGGAGAGGACAGTTTACCAGAAAAATGCACATTTTGCATTGTTCTGAAGCCAGTGCTGGAAACTCTGAAGAAACAAAGATGTTTTTCCCTTGACTTGGCTTAATTTTATTTTGTCCTCTCTTTCCAAGGTGGATCATTTGGACAAAAACGGGCAGTGCGCTCTGGTTCACGCTGCTCTCAGAGGACACTTGGAGGTGGTGAAGTTCTTGATCCAATGCGACTGGACAATGGCCGGGCAACAGCAGGGAGTGTTCAAGAAGAGCCACGCCATCCAGCAGGCACTGATAGCCGCAGCCAGCATGGGTTACACCGAGGTAAGACCCACCAGCGCGTCATTGCCTCTGCGGGATGGGAAACCAAGGCTTGACTGTGTTTCCTAGCCAAAACTTTGGCCAGAGAGGGTCTTGGAGGTGGAGTTGATGCCTCTGTCCTACTCTTCCTCCCCTTCCTATTCCAAGCAGCGGGGTTCACAGATCCCGTGTGGTCTGGGCAGGTGTCCAAGAGAGGAAACGTAACAAGCCTCGAAGTTGTTGGAATAAACCTTTAAGTAAACATGGATAAACAACATGTTGCTTCCACCAGTCCTCCAGCGCTGTTAGAGGAGTGTGAGAACACGTAGGTTTGGGCTGGGTGTTGGAGGAGAGAAGAGCTGAAGACCTTGCTCCTGCCGTACCGATAAAGATTTGTGATGTGGAAAATTATGTAGGTTTTCCTACTGAGAAGCAGTCTTTGAGGATTTTTGCACTGGTTGATTCTTTGCTAAATTGAGTTTCTCTCATTTACTTGAGTTTGGATTTGGCTTTTGTTAAGCATCACCCATGAAAGCGTAGGTAACATGCTCAGATCAGAGGAGTTAATTAAAGAAAGCTGGGAAATACTTATCTAATAAGTGACTGTGAGTTGAACCAATCAGAAGCAGATGTGACTTCAAAACCCTAAAGATCTGCACGCTGGGGATATAATTTGTAACAGGACAGAGAACTGTTAAAATGCTTTCCCCCAAAATCATCCGGGTCACCTTGATAACTTATAGAGGGGAGGTTTGGGACTGTTTAATGTTGCTGTTCTACTACAAAAGGTGCGTGGCTGCTTATAGAAAATGCTGCTGTTCCCTGCTTCGAGGTCCTTGCAGTCATAGGAGATGAGAGTTGATCATTAATTTGCTCTTTATCTCTGGCTTCGGTGATAAAACAAGTATTAATGTGTTTATAAAGCGATCTGAATCCCTAGTGGAGGCACACCAGAACCCTTGCCGTGGCTTTACTGTAGCGTAACCACATCAGACGTAGCTTTACACTTTAATCAGGCAGCACAAGGTCCTCCCAGCAGTAGAGCACAGGCTGGGAGGTCATTGACACCAAGCTCATGCTCTCCCATCGAGGCAGCAAGGCATCTTCTGTGCAGCTACCATGAGTGTCACCGTGACAGCATCTTCCACTCTTCTGGTTCTCCCCAGTGCCGATATCATTTCCAATGTCCGATTTAGCACTAGAGCGTCACTGGCAAGACACGGGGAAAATGGCATTCATCACTGAAATCCCTGCTCCCAGGCTCTGGTGCTTCTCAGTCTGTGCCCACAGGCAGTGGAGAAGGCACAGCTTCCTCCCAGACACTCAGAAAATGCTGGTTGTAGCCCAGACCCCAGCACATAATTGTCCCTCCCAGAATGAGAAAAAACATTTTTGTCCTTCAGTCAGTGAAGTACAATCTGCTTTTTCTTTCAGCCTCTTTCTTTCTCAAATCATATGATCCAAACTTTGAAATTTTCTACTGGTTTTCGATCAATTAATTCCTTTAATTTACCCTTTAGAGAAGTTAATTTGCTTCCCTGGGTGGAAGCCTTTTTAACAGTCGATATTTGCTAGAAAGGAGCTAAGAGTTTCTGGAATAACTTCATAGACAAGATAACGAAGAGGCTAATAGTTATAACTGCATCCTTAACATCACTTGGCTGTGGCTCAGTTTCCCCAGTAGTGAAAGGGGATGATCATATCCTTGCAGCCCACTGGGATCCTGCTGGACACACTGGGGTTCCCTCACTGCCTGCTGGAGATCAGCCTGCAGACGAAGGCGCATCCACTGTGCTCCCTGGGTGTTCTGTGGCAGAATAGACACGGTTATCATAGAATCACAGAACGGGTTGGGTTGGAAGGGACCTCAAAGCCCATCCAGTGCCACCCCCTGCCATGGGCAGGGACACCTCCCACTGGGTCAGGGGGCTCCAAGCCCCATCCAACCTGGCCTGGAACACCTCCAGGAATGGGGCAGCCACCACTGCTCTGGGCACCCTGGGCCAGGGCCTCCCCACCCTCATCGTGAAGAATTCCTTCCTAATGTCTAATCTAAATCTTCCCCCTTCCAATTTAAAGCCATTCCGCCTTGTCCAGTCACTCCAGGCCCTTGGAAAAAGTCCCTCCCCAGCTTCCTTATAGATTATAACGAACTGGTGCTACAGAGGGTCATCATGTGAGGTTCTGTCAAGACACTTGGGGTTTTTTGCCTTCTGCAGGGCAGCAGGCTCAGTGGTTGATCCCTGGAAGAACATTTAATTTAGCGTAGGGTGCCATGCAGCAACTGTTCCTTTTCCTCTGTGTGTTCAGCTCACGTTAAGATGTCAGCAGTTTATATTTAACGCATCCAAGTTCGTGAGCTGACATGTCGTTTTGTTTCAGATTGTCTCCTACCTGCTCGATCTTCCAGAAAAAGACGAAGAGGAGGTGGAGCGAGCACAGATCAACAGCTTTGACAGCCTGTGGGGAGAGACAGGTGATTGCTGTAGATGCTGTAGCTGCTTCTTGCACGTTCATGTTTGTGTTTGTGGGCTCTCTGTCACCCAGTGCATCCCTGATCCCTGGTGGTGTTTTGATGCAGGGAGAAGGTTCAGTTCCTCTGATTTGATTTCAGGTGCCAGGGTGGAGCTTACACTCAGTTTAAGTCAAACAGAGAAGTTTAGCTTTTCAAATTCCTGAGCTTCTGTGGCTCCTGGTAGTTTCCCATCTTTGAAAACCGGGCCACTAATTTCTCTGAAACATCTTACATTAAGTGAGATGGACACAAAATTCTGCTCTTTCTCTCCTGATGTTTGGGGTATTTATCAAAGCGTCTCCCTGTTCCTTTCTCCCCCTCCCCATTACGTGCAGCCCTGTGACTGCTACATCATCCATTCATTTTCTGAAAACATCTCATTATTTATTACCTGGTAATTAAACAAAAGTCCTTTCGTGCAATACTGGATTTCTGATTCCACGGGTGTAATGCAGAGGCCCTACTTTTCTAACTTCTACCTAACCAAAAGCTGTCATTCCCTCTTCCCACTTCACACACGTGAATTGCCCCATCTTTCCCATTCCTTGAGATATTCCAGCTTGGAGTTGTTAGCTTTTAACTCCAACCACCTCATAAGTATTATCTGTCTTCTGTACTCCGCTCACTGATCTACTTGCATTGCTCGTGATGTTCCTGTCAAGTTAATACACCGAGGTGATGTTCCTGTCTGGGTGACGGAGCACGGATTGTGAGTCTGTCAGCTTTGTTTAGAAGTGACGCGATCCAAGGGTGCAGCCAGTGGCTGGCGGGTGGCTCGGGGTTTGGTCTGGGTGTTTCTGGTTAGAATCATAGAATCACAGAATGCCCTGAGGTGGAAGGGACCCACAAGGATCATCGAGTCCAACTCCTGTTCCTGCTCAGGACACCCCAACAATCACCCTGTGGGTCTGAGGGTGCTGGCCAAAGGCTTCTGGAATATTGTCAGGCTGTGTCTGCTTCTCCGGGGAGCTGTTCCAGTGCTCCACCACGCTCTGGGGGAAGAACCTCTAACCAATATCCAAACTAAACTTCCCCTGGCATCTTCCTGCCATTCCCTCGAGTCCCATCACTCGTCACTATTGAGAAGAGCTCAGCGACTGCTCTTCTTTCTCCCCTTGTGAGGAAACAGTAGACATCTCTGAGGTCCCCCCTCAGTCTCCTCTTCTCCAGGCAGAACAGACCAAGTGACTTCAGCCTCATATGATTTCTCCTCTAGACCCTTGCCCAGCTTTGTGCCCTCCTGGACACTCTCCAGTAGATTGGTGTCCTTTCTATACTGTGGTGCCCAAAATTGAATACAATATTCAAGGTGGGGCCTCACCAGTGCAGAGCAGTGCGGGAAAGAAGTGGGGGTAGAGGGGAGCAAGGTTATATTTGGAGCTGGTTTGTACTTTGTACATTTGAGAACGTAACCTTGTTAGAGCCCTGTAATGGGTCTATCAGAAAGCATCACCCCTGAAAGAGCTGTCCCAGCAAGGAGCCTGGTGGGTGACCGGGCTGCTCCAGGCCACTCGCAGGGTGGTAGAGAAGGAGGCAGCTCCTGCACCCTCAGGTCCATAACTGAGTAGGAAGGGCATTGCGCCATTATTACCGGAAATAAGGGTAACATCTAAAAGTGAGCAATTTCAAAGGGTCTCATGGGGAAAAAAAAGAAATGGAATTGGCCAGTTGGTCTGACCACTGGTAACAGGACAAAGGCTTTGCCACCGGTGAGCTCGCACTTCAAAGTCGTGACCAGGCCAGAGACAGCTCATCTGAAATATTCCCTGGTGTTTGGGTCCTGAGGAATAGTTTGTGAATAGGATGGTGATCCAGGTGCCTTCAGGGTTTCATCAAAAGCCACTGTGAAGTCTCCTTGCAGTGTAGATACTACAGGGACTACAGATAATAAACTCCTTGGGTTAAGATAGTCCTGGGTTGTCTGCATGAGTCTGGCAAAGCCTCGTATAAAGCCATAGGCATCTGCCAAACTGATGTCTGACTTTGCCCATTCCTGGAGCTCTACCTGCTCTCTCCAGTCTTTAAGCTGAGCACCACAGCCTTCTCCTTGACAATGTCCAGCTTTTCTCTTTCCTGGGCAGCTCTGCCACTTCCGGGCTGCCCTTTGCCTCAGAGGACTCTTGAGAAGAACCCTTTTCGGTCTCTGTTGTCCTCCATTCCCCCACCTCTCCCCCCAGCAATGCCAAAAGCTGAACTCACACAGGCAGATATCTGGGAGCTTCTCTATCTGAGCAAGGTTTCTGAGTAACTGGGATAGTGGGGAATGAGGATTTGTGATTTGCAAATCACACACAAATTGAGGAGCCATCTCAAAGGAACACCTGTTTAATCCATTAATATTCATAGAATCATAGAACGGTTTCGGTTGGAAGAGACCTTAAAAGTCATTGAGTTCAACCATCAATCCAGCCCTGCTAAGTCCCCACAAGACCACGTCCCCAAGTATGACATCTCATCTTTTAAACACCTCCAGGGATGGTGACTCAGCCACCTCCCTGGGCAGCCTCTTCCAATGCTTAATAACCCTTTCAGTAAAGAAATCCCTCCTAAAATCCAACCCAAATCTGCCCTGGTGCATCTTGAGGCCATTTCCCCTTGTCCTGTCACTGGCCACCAGGGAGAAGAGACCAACACCCACCTCACCACAACATCCTTTTAGGGAGTTGTAGAGAGCGATGAGGTCTCTCCTTGGTCTCCATTTCTCCAGACTAAACAACCCCAGCTCCCTCAGCCGCTCCTCATAAGGTTTGTGCTCTAAATTCTTCCCCAGCTCCGGTCCCTTCTCTGGACCTGCTCCAGCCCCTCAACGTGCTTCTTGTAGTGAGGGGCCCAAAACTGAACATGGGATTTGAGATGTGGCCTCACCAGTGTCGAGTCCAGGGGTAAGATAGGGAAATGAGCAAAAATGAGCTGTCTTTTGTCCTGTCATGGGCAGGATCGTATGGATTCCTTTCACATCGTTTTATTATTATTATTTTCCAAAAAGTAAATAGTAAGTTTAGATCAATTTGAAGAGAAATTCTGGTTTCCACCTAAAAATAGCAATCTACTCAAAAAATCTTTTCTGTTTTTTGGTACTTGTTGCTTGTGGGTCTAATCTTCCACCGAGCAGAGCTGGCTGCCTGGTTTAGTGATATCAGCCTGATATCATCCAAATGGCAGTGCCAAGTTACATCATAAGTTTAGGAATTGCTGACAGCACACTATAGCCAACTCCAGATGGAATATTTCCCCCGGGACAACTCTAATATCAAAACCCAGCACAAAAGTATCTGAGTCACTTGTAATAACTCCATCAGAGTTGGAGGTGCAAAGAACAACTCCATCAAACTGCGTTTGTGTGGCTGCCAGGCTGTGAAACAGCTACACGTGCTGTGCAGGAGTGATTTAACGATTCTTTCTCCAGATGAAGTTGTTTTTTCTCTAAGAAAACAGATGCGCTCTGCACAACGGCAGAGCAGAATGTGCCGTTGCAAGTCCTCTGACCCTGAGGAACAGAGTTGCAGAACGACGTGTCAACCCAGATAGATTGGATTGCAAGGCAGAGCGGAGAAGGGTATGGCCATGGATCACATCATCCTGTTCCAGTAACATCTTTTCCAAAGAACATTTCATAGAATCACAGAATCATGGAATGGTTTGGGTTGGAAAGGACCTTAAAGCCCATCCAGTTCCAACCCCCTGCCATGGGCAGGGACATCTCCCACTGGATCAGGGGCTCAAAGTCCCATTGAGCCTGGTCTTGAACACCTCCGGGGATGGGGCAGCCACCACTGCTCTGGGCAACTTGTGCCAGGGCCTCCCCACACTCAAAGGAAAGCATTTCTCCCTCAGATCTCATCTCAATCTCCCCTCTTCCAGCTTAAAACCGTTCCCCCCCATTCCATCCCTGCACTCCCTGATCCAGAGCCCCTCCCCAGCTTTCCTGGAGCCCCTTTCAGTACTGGAGGCTGCTCTAAGGTCTCCCCAGAGCCTTCTCTTTTTCAGGCTGGACAACCCCAGCCCCACCCTGTCCTCTTATGGGAGGTGCTCCAGCCCTCGGATCACCTCCGTGACCTCCTCTGGACTCACTCCAACAGATCCCTGTCCTTTCTGTGCCGAGGACATGATGAACATGGTGAACATGGGACACGCAGGTGATTTGCAATATTTCACTGTTGCAAACTTCAGTAATTTTAACATGAAATAACTCAAATTAACCTGCAGCATTTCAAGAGCAGGCAGGTTTTGAATCAGAACCCAAAAGCCCTTCGTACCGATCCCTCTGCCATGCACATTACACGCAGTCCTCTTTCTATATTTGTAGCTTACGTTTAAAACCCACATGGATCTGATTATAGATTTTGCAGTATGTTCTGCTTGTGGCAGCGATGGGATTTTTTCTTTTAACTCTTGATGTCTCTCAACCCCAAGAAAAGAAAACTCAACCATCGTGTGAAACAGAATAGAGAATTAATTAAATCCCCCAACATTAACAGTGTTGCAGTTGGAAACCCATCAACACCTCGTAATCAGCCATCCCACAGAAATGTACTTCAAAGAAAAAACAAGCTACGTCAGTTAGAAATAGACTCCCACCTTCTGCTCAAACTCCTACTGGAAGCAGCAGAGCTTTGAGCCAGAGGAGCTGTGCTGAAGTGCACAGAAAGTTGGGGAGAGGAAGGAGGAACCAAGAAGTCTAAAGTTAATACGAAAGATGAGTTGAAGGCAAGTCCTAACTAAAATGACAAGTAAGAGCTAGAACTGTACCGCCGCGACCCATTATCAGGGAGTGCAGGGACAGGACGAGGGAGAATAGTTTTAAGCTGAAAGAGGAGAGACTGAAATGAGATCTTAGGGAGAAATGTTTTGCTGTGAGGGTGGGGAGGCCCTGGCCCAGGGTGCCCAGAGCAGTGGTGGCTGCCCCATCCCTGGAGGTGTTCCAGGCCAGGTTGGATGGGGCTTGGAGCCCCCTGATGCAGTGGGAGGTGTCCCTGCCCATGGCAGGGGGTGGCACTGGATGGGCTGTGAGGTCCCTTCCAACCTGAACCATTCTGTGATTCTATGATTTTCTTTCTCGGTTTTGCCTGTTGCGGGATATGTTTGGCATTTTGGGCACCGTCGCTTTAGTATCCAGCAGAAAGAGCTGTCTCCAGAGAGACAAAAACTCCGTGCGGAGCGTGACACTTTCCCTTCACGGCTTTTCTCTCTCCTCCAGCTCTGACGGCCGCAGCCGGGCGTGGGAAGCTGGACGTCTGCCGGCTCCTGCTGGAGCAGGGTGCGGCGGTGGCACAACCCAACCGCCGCGGGGTGGTTCCGCTCTTCAGCGCTGTGAGACAAGGCCACTGGCAGGTGAGCAGGTTCCTCGCACCACCGAGATGGCCTGAAATGTAGGGCCAGGCCATCTCTTCCATCTTTCTGAAATACAGGTGGAGAAGAGAAACCCCAGCTCTTTTGAGGAATGATGAGAGCGAGAAGAAGCAATATCGATGTTTCAGGCACCCTGGCTACAGACAGCTTTTATTTAAGCACTGTGTTATCTCACAGTTTGGGAAGCAAATAGGATGCTTTTGACTTGAAAGTTCATTTTTCTTGCCTTATACCTCCATTGCTCCTTGTATGCCCTAATCTTGCAGCAGTAATCCCAGAGGACACCATGCCATGGGGGGTGAGATTTCAAGACATGGGGACTGCTCTGCTCTTCCTTGGCTCTGGTTTCTTCCAGCTGAGTCTCTACGTACAACGTGTGCCCTCGCTTTGTGTGTTGCAGATTGTAGACCTCTTACTCACGCACGGCGCTGATGTGAACATGGCAGACAAGCAGGGGCGGACGCCGCTGATGATGGCAGCATCCGAGGGACATCTGGGCACAGTGGAGTTCCTGCTTGCACAAGGTCAGAGCGCGTGCTTGGAAGCGCGTTGTAGACCAGCCACAACAAGTCCCACCACACACTCTTTGCCGCAGCTGGAGTTCGGAATGTCAGGGTGGGGATTGTGATCCCACTGCTGGATTGGGCGGTGGGAGAGGTTCTCAGCAGCTTATTGAAGAACATGAGTAGAATAGTCATAGCGTCACTCTTGGCTGTCTGTTTTGCTGTTTGTGTTTTAGTGCTCATAGCCTCAAAACCATGCGTTTGCGTTAGAAAATAGCATCTCGCAGGTGCTTTGAGTATTGAGTTACAAATATTCCCTTTCAGCATGCTTGGAGCTTTCCTTTTAGACCAAAAAAGTCAACGAATGATGCGACTGAGCTCTGAATATCACCATGGAGCAGGCAGGCATGCTCAACCATGGCACCAGAGTTTGGGGCACGTTTTAACCCTTCCATTTTTAGCATTGTTGCCCACGTTTTTGACACCAACATCAGCCAGAGGGCAAGGCCCAACACAGGCAAGGCTTTGGTGCAGGTCTTGGAAATGAAACCAAATTGTTTCGAAGACAGTCTGCTCTTCAGCTTTGCACTCACAGATTGGCTCTGCTCGGTACCTTCCGTGTCTAATAACCCTCCTCCACTGGCAGTTACTCGGTCAACAGAAATGTGTTTCAGTTATACTCATTTCTGCTGTACACGTTGAGGTGAGTCAGAGCAACGCGCTGCCTGCGCCCTGTGTGGACACCGTCCTTTCCTATTTCTGTAGCTCCTTAGAGGATTCTCTCTTTTTTTTGACAAATACCGAGTGGTTGATTGGTTGGTTGGTTTGGGTAATTTGACGTTATTTTTTGGCTAGAAATAGCATTTAATTCTTGTATTGTTATTTGATATTTGTATTTCAGGTAAGATCCCTCTTTGGGAAGGGATATTTTCTTCGTATCGTAAGTGACCGTGTCTGACCTCTTAGCCACAATGTGAGACACTTGAATATTTTACCTCGTAGCTGTAAGAACGCTTTTTCACTGTAAAAGTTTCTCCTTGTCTGCCTGTCCGTCCTGAGCCGCAGGCCAGTGGGATCCTTGCTGTTCGGTGCTGTAACCTGCAGGGGGATGTGACAAAGCTCAGTTTGAGGCATGACTTTCTCATGAATTAATTCTTTTGCCATGTTCTTTCAAAAAATTCAAATTAACACTCCCCACGTTTGAGTTGTAACGTGGCCTCTTCTGCAGCATGACTGAATCTCTGTAGAAGGCTTAAAATAAATGATATGATTTTTTGCATCTTGCTTAAGCCTGACTGGTTCAGTGGAGGATAAAAATACCAGATAATCTCATCTGGGCTATGGGATCACCAGCAAATGCACGTTATGTTCCCCTGGCTCTTTGGGCACCGAGAGCCCAAGAAAAATATTAAAACCTTTTTTACTTTAAAAGGTCCATTCTTTTAAATAGCTTAATGATCTCCACCAAATATGCTCTAACACGTGGTCCTGAAAAGTTAGCTCGAGCCTGGGCAGAGTACAGTGATATATGGTGTATTTTAATTAAAATGGCTCTGACAATCCTGTTCAACGTTTCATTAAAATCAAAGTGCGTGAATCATAAGCCATAAGCGTTAATTAGTGTGTTGCAAAGCAAATCTCATTTGACTGTACTTGATTAACACAGTCGGCATTTGTAAACACTTTTTATTAACAGAGTTTCAGTCATCAATCAGTTTGAAATCCAAATTTTTAGAGTCACCTACTGCTCTCGCTTAACCCCCAGCAGTGATGGACATGTGAACGGTGGATTAAACTTCCCTGGTAGCAGCTCTGCTAAAGAGAATGTTTACATGGATCTGTGGT
Source organism: Neomorphus geoffroyi (assembly GCA_033558235.1). Lineage (NCBI taxonomy): Eukaryota > Metazoa > Chordata > Aves > Cuculiformes > Neomorphidae > Neomorphus > Neomorphus geoffroyi. The sequence goes on from JAUMJM010000037.1 coordinate 3,819,271, forward strand.
GCTGAAAGCAACATAATTCCTGGAGCTCGTTCCACTTGGAGAGAATTTGATTCTGAATCTCATTTTTCTTGCAAAAATCAGTCCCTCCATGTTTTTGCTCCCTTGGGGTACGTGGTACGTATGGATGCCGCTCCTCACATGTCCTCTGACACAACGCTGAGCCTCGTCACCATGGAGCGACCAAGGCTCTACAGCATCCTTGTACAGAAAGGTCTGACCATCCTGGCCACTCTGCTTCCTTTTGATGCTCCAGAGGTGTCAATAGTTTCTTTTTCTCTCTGGCTGCCTCGTTGTTGAATGCTTGCAGGTTATTAAATCATATTAACTCCTATGAAATCATAAACTCCTGCATTTAGCAGTTTTGTTAAGGAAGGAGCAGCCCAGCTCTCTCAAGCAAGCTGGGTTTACCCAGACAGAGCCGTTCCCACTGCTACAGGGATCAGTCCTGTGAGGTCACCTTAAACCACTTGGCCTCGAAACCATCCATTTGGTTCATGTCCGACTGCCTTAATGCTGCTTAAGGTGGAGATCCCCAAAGGAGTGGAAGATACCTTCAGAGCCAAGCAGAGGTTCTTCTGGAGCCACAGCTGCGTCGGGAGCTTGGTGTGTCTGCAGACGTCGTGCCCAGCCTGCCTCGGAGCAGCCTTTGGGCATCTCTGAAGCGGTGCACATTGTCCCTGCACTTCGACCTTCAGCTTGCATTGCTGCAGCGACATCCTGAAGTCTGTGCATCGCCTTGCGGTGTGTGGGAAGGCTGAGTGATGACGTGGCTTTCCAGCCTTCCCTCTTATTCCAGGAGCTCTCTCACCTGCTCGAGAGAACATAAGAGAAGACTTTGACAATTTGATTGCAAGAAAGTAGCTGGTACAAATAAGGAGAATTGAAATGGGGCTTTATCCTGCTTTCCTGAGCAAAAATTGGCCTTGGGTCAATTGAGGATCATCTGGAGGGCGTTCACAGAGCTTCAGAAGAGTTCCTGGGGGCAGCGTGGGCAGTGTGAGAGAAGGCTGGCAAGCGGTTGGGAGTTTATGTTGTCATCCTTTAGCTGGTGCATGAGAGCTGCCTTGCAGCCAGTGCCCCTCCTCAGCACATCAGAGTGCCCAGGCACTCTTTGCCACCTCCCTCGCTGGCACTCGACGCTGCAGCTGGGAGGCACAAGGGCTCTGGGCAGAGGTTTCTGAACACAGCCCGAGCAAATGCTCATGTATTGTGCTCCTCCGCAAACAAAAAGCTGTGCAAGCTGGAGGACCTATCAGTTTGCTCTCATCTGGGTGATGTGCGCGGGGGGATGTGGCAGCTGGGATGAATGGGAAGGTGCAGAAAATCCACATCACTCCCCCACTTGCTGAGCTCTCGGGAGCCAGTGAAGATTTAATGCTGGGCAGTTTAGAGTTTACCTCCAGGAGAAAGACACCGCAGCAGCAATTCCTCCCAGCCTGCTGGCAGGAGCATCCTGCAGGTAGCCGCAATTCCTTGGAGGAGCAGAGCTGCTACAAATCTCTTCTTCACGCTCAAGAGCCAGAGCCCTGCCTGTGCCATGGCAACAGGAGTTGTCTTCATGCCACAAAGAGGAGTGTTCACTTAATGCTGCTGTTGCGATCTCGTATGCGTATCCATATGCTGTATGAAGCAATACTGACCCGTTGGTATGGCAGCGGGATTGCTTCATCCAAGAAAATGTCAAGTCCCTCTCTCCTTGGCTTGCAGTTGGCAGTAGTTTATTCCACAGCGTTGTATTTATATTGGGTAAAGTTCAGGGAGAAATACTGCTGGAAATTGTGTTGATTTGGGTAAAGGGGAGGGGAGTGAAGAGGGGAAAATATGTGCTTTTTTAGAACTGAGCTGAATTGACTTGAGTTCCCCTTGGTACGCCATGACCTGCTGAAACAGCAGAATGGTCTTCGTCTCTGACTCACACAGGCTGGAATGAGGTTTGATTAAAAAAATAAACTAGTTAGAAAGAAAGATTGACGTCTCAGATGAGGGATGTCAAATCCACCCTGCTGCTCAGATGATGTTTGCCAGAAAAGCCTACAGAGCTAGGTGTGAAAAAGTTTGCAGCTTGGTGTGAATCAACTCATTTGCCACCGTTCCTATCAGTCAGTGCATTTGAAGTTGCCATGGAAGGTGAGACCCACGGTGGGAGAAACGTTAATAAAGTAACTAATAATTATGGACATAGCTGTCTAAATATACGCCCTCATCACTAAGCTGATGTTTTGTTGTATCGTGGTGCTCAACAGCAGAGAGCTCTTGAGTGATCCCATGCTTGTTCTTTCAGGTGCCTCCATTTCTCTAATGGACAAGGAGGGCTTGACAGCCCTCAGCTGGGCTTGTCTGAAGGGACATCTCTCCGTGGTGCGTTCCCTGGTGGAGAACGGGGCTGCCACTGACCACGCGGATAAAAACGGACGCACTCCGCTGGACCTGGCAGCGTTTTACGGCGATGCAGAGGTGGTAAGTGGCCAGTAGGAGATGCAGAACAAAAAAGACAGCTAGCATAGAGCCCTCAAAATAGTACAGCTTAATGCAGCCGTAAGCATTTAGTGTCCTGGCCCTCCATGTGTGCAAGCACTTCCGTAGAGGACAATGCATGAGCCTGATGAACCCTCACACCCTGTAGAGGTGGTTTTAGGCCAAGCAGTGGAGCATAGAATTGTTTGGTTGGGAAAGATGTTTGACATCATCAGATCCAACCGTACCTGTCCACTGCTAAGCCATATCGCTGAGCACCTCATCTTTCCATCTTTTAAACGCCTCCAGGGCTGGTGACCCAACCACCTCTCTGGGCAGCCTGAGAACCCTTTCGGTGAAGGAATTTTTCCTGATGTCTAATCTGAACCTGCCCTGGTGCAACTTGAGGCCATTTCCTCTCATCCCATCATTTGTTACATGGGAGAAGAGACCAGTGCCCACCTTACTACAGCCTTCTTTCAGGGAACTGTAGAGAGCGATGAGGTCTCCCCTCAGCCTCCTTTTTACTAGGCTAAACAGCCCCAGGTCCTTCACTGGCATCTCGTAAGGCTTGTTCTCCACCCTCTTCCCAAGCTCTGTTGCCCTTCTCTGGACATGCTCTTGTAGTGAGGGGCTCAAAAGAGAACACAGGGTTTGAGGTGCAAGCTTCTACTGATTGTGCAGCACCAGCAGCACGCAGAGATCTTGCCCAGGAGCAAAACTGACTGTTGGGCTTCTCATTGCAGGTTCAGTTTCTGGTGGACCATGGGGCCATGATTGAGCACGTTGACTACAGCGGGATGCGCCCTCTCGACAGGGCAGTGGGGTGCCGCAACACTTCGGTCGTCGTCACTCTCCTGAAGAAAGGAGCAAAGATAGGTAGGGATGAGGGGACAATCTGCTGTCGGCTCGGTGCTCAGGCAGGACTCGGAGCAGAGGGGCTGGCTTCGTAGAGAACATAAACGTAACACAGAGGTGGCCTCAGCCCCAGCTGCTGCTTCGTACTCCAAAAGCAGCTGGCGAGTCATGACTGCCTTGTTCTCTTGATTAAAACGGGGAATATCTTGTTTTGCTGTCTTATTAGCCAAGTTAATCAATAAACAACTGTTTCTTTGGCAAGGTCTTTCCTCTGGTAATGCCTTTTCTATCTTTACTGGTCTGAGTCGACGAGCGTACTGTCCATGCATTGCTGTGAGCTGCTGCATTCACTTGCTCTGTGTATGCTTTCAGATCTCAGTGTACCTGCACTGCGCCACACGGCCGCTCACGTTACGTTTTCCTGTGAAAGGGGATTTTGCTGGTGCATTGGCTTCTTTGCTGCCTGCCTCTCACAGCTGCTTTTTTTTTTCCTTTCTTTTTCTTTTTTTTTTTTTTTCACCTTCATCCATTTTTTTTCCCCCCTCTCTCCTACAACTTTTTGTTTTCTCCTTTCTTTGAAGGTTGTCAGACGTTACCGAGTCGCCCACGAGGTATATCTCATTGCTGTCAGCATCAGCTTCGATCTGATAGCTTTGTCAGCCTTGCTTTCTCCTGTTTTATTTAGCCTGCATGCGTCCCCAACACCTCTAATCTTTTAATTTACCTCACCTTCAAATAATTTTTTTAATGACTGTTGCAGAGAATAACTTGAACTCAAAAACTAACCTCCTTCCCCCAAAATGTACTCAATCTACTTATAGAATATCGTTGACTTATTCTTCACCCACACTAATGAGCTGGCCCCAGATTTTTGTCACCCCTTCCCTAACAGTGATAGACCTTGAGATAACGACTGGCTCAGTGTGGTCACCCGCGCAGAGCCAGCCTGGCCCCAGCCCCACAGCACCTTCAGTGCCGGCAGCGCTTAGCCACGACCTTCCCTTTGTCGTTATTTCTCACCTTAATGGATTTTCTCCTCTATTCACATCTTGTGAAGCTGGAAGTCACAATCCACTTAAACACAAAACGCCTGTGGGACAGTCAAGCTGCAGATTTCCTAGTACACTTCCAGAGATTTGAATTGAGAAATGCTTTTATGTAACCACTCTGATTTTTCCTGGTAAAGATGTTTCATTTCCCGACCACGCTGGTTCCCCAAACCCCAGCTGGTTCCCCAATCAGCACTGCCCTCTTGTGGAAATGGCTCCAGTCATTTCCCAGACCATCGTGGTGGTTGATTAGGATTAACCTTAACGACTGCAAAGGAAAACCATCGCGATGTGGATGATGTTAATTTAAGTGCGAGAGGAATTGTCAGCTCAATCATTTGGAGCGCTCTGCCCTTTGACCATGCCAAGTTGTTCTCTCCAGCAGAAATTCCCACCCCAGGATATTTTTTCCACCCAGCTTCCTACCACCCTTGCATTGTATGAGTTTTTTACCCATCATGCATCCTGTACACTACAGGTCCAGCAACATGGGCGATGGCAACCTCCAAACCAGACATCATGATCATCCTGTTGAGCAAGCTGATGGAGGAAGGAGACATGTTTTATAAGGTGAGAAGACTGGTTTTGGGGAAAAAAAATGGACAAATACAGCTCGCAGCGTAACTTTGTGTGAGGTTTTGACCGAGCAGTGCCGCTGCCTTAACCCTTGGCAAGTAAAAGCCACCGCTCACAGCATTCCTTGTGTTGCAGGCTGTTTGGGTTTGGTTACTGGGATTGGGGAGGAGGGGTTTGATAGCCCAAATCTGTAACGAAGCTGAAACAAAGCCAAGTCTCTCTGCATTCTGGATTTGATCCAGCACTTCATTTCCTCTTTGAAAACACCAGAACCCAAGTGTTTTACAGAGATTCGGAGTGCTGATGTCGTCACATCAGATCTGGCAACGTTGTCATTACCTAGCAGGCTCGCTGCTGCGGAACAAGGCAACAAGATTGTATATCCCAGAAATACTCATAAAGGAAACTTTTTGCAATGAAAACAGATTGTCAGGACACAGATGGCTTTGTCGTGTCCTTTAGCCCATGGAAAACGTTCCACCACTACAGTTAAGAGAGTCTTTTTTGCTCAGTGTTTATTTTAAGCTGATCTTTAAAACTTGTAGATCTGCACACACACACACAAAATGTGCGAGTACAACAATGATTCACTGTTAGGCTCCAAGGGTGAAGCAGAAAATATGCAAAGTTGGCATTGTAACTTGAATTATCTGCCAGAGATAGACGATACAGCTGAGAAACCTGAGTCTACAAGGTTTTAAAGCTTACTGTGCATAGCTGTAAAATTTATGTCTGGGTCATCATGAGTTCCATGCATCCTAGATCCCGCTTTGCCCTCTTTTCTTTCACCCCCGCTGCCAGGGCTGCCCCTCTCCAGGGCACAGATCATCCCATCCCAAAAACAGGGGCTCAAAATACCAAAGATGAGTCACCCTTTGAAGGTGACTGTTGCATCCCAATAACTATAAAAAGAACCCAGTTGACAGGCTTAGATGTAGGCACCTAATTTTTAGACATCTGAAGTCCAAGGAGATGAATCTCAACCCATTTGTCCAACTTCAGAGCCACATCGGTGTCATAACATTTACCTTTTCTACTGTAGAGGCTTCTCTGAGCCCCAGGAACTCCACACAAAGTCCCGCATCCTGGTGGTTGTGAAGCTTTGGGCATGGGATGTTCTTTAGAAGTGGGTTATTGATCACCTAGCTCAAAAGGCCATCCACCCAGAAACCAGAAGGAGTTGTATGAAGTTACAATAACACGATTTCTGCCGTGTTTCCCACTGTAACGTGACAGCTGCGTACGAACTGAGAGAACTCAGTTCGCACAAAGCATCTGCGTTTCCACAGAGATGTTCCCTTAATCGAAAGTTCTGGCTTTCCTCTCTAGAAAAGAATTAAATAGTGAAATGATGTTACCTTAAACTTCTTAAAATATTCATGGGGCTGATGAGTGAGTTCTCTGCAGTGAAATAAACTCAGCCCAAGGCTGTGTTTTGACATGTTCTCCTTCTATTAGAAAGGTAAAGTGAAGGAGGCTGCCCAGCGCTACCAGTATGCTCTGAAAAAATTCCCCAGGGAAGGGTTCGGAGAAGACCTGAAAACCTTCCGTGAGCTGAAGGTGTCGCTGCTTCTCAACCTCTCCCGATGTCGCAGGAAAATGAACGTAAGTCTCCCCTCTCTTTGTGGCCTTAAGTGCAAGCCTGTGCACAGACGTGTCCATCCCATAACGGCGCCTTGACCTCTGAGATCTCTCCTCTGTGTAACCTGCTTGTCCTTCACAGAGCACTGACATTTTATAATTCAGAAGAAGTAATGATTTAATGTGCCTTTCTGATGATTAAAAATTCATTGCTGTGTTTATAGCTTTTTGAATTTTTTATTACTCCCTTTTGATGATGCTGGGAATTGGGGGTGGCGGCATTTTCCGGATTTCTAGGGCAGCAGTGAGGGAGGAGCCAGGAGATGTGCTTCTTTGAATACTAATTAATTTAAAATGAAGGAGCATATGCTTAGGGGGCCAGCATTTCCCCGGGGCAGTGACTCATGCAGAAACACCCCCACATACTCCCTCTCCTCCCAGATCGCTGTCACTCTCCCCACTCCAATCCAGCAGCATCTCCTGCAGCGTGTCTGTTCTTCCAGCAGAGCACCACCTCCCCCTTGCTCTGCGTGCAGAGGCTTTCACTTCCACAACTCAAAGTCTCCATAGCCTTGAAAAGTGAAATCTCTTCTAAGGCCGTGAGCCGGCTAAGATTACACTGGAGAGGAACAGGGATTTGTGACACCTTCATTTCTTTAAGCCATGAGAAAGATGAAAAGCAGTGGAAGTGAAATCTTAATGCTGGTGAACAAAGAACCTAGTTTGTAGAAGAAGTGTGAACCTTCTCTTTAAACAAGCCAACTCCCAGCTAAGCCTGCGCTTTAAGGACAAGGTTTGTGGTTTGTGGTTCTGGGGAATCCCAGATTTTGTGACGGATTTCAGAGGCTTGTGATCGTTCCTGCAGGTTTTGCACCTATAGATGTCACCGTACAGGTGGCTGCCTCGAGACTGCATGCTTGGTTCAGGCTGTTAGGCAATAACTCTTCGATAACTGCTGCTGAAGGTACAAACCAAAGTATGAGCTTCCCCAGGCAGGGTGTCCAGGGAGCAGCTCCAGATGGCAAGAGTTTGCTCACTGACTTTTTGAACAGATCTAGAGTACTCTTTGGTCCTTTCTCTCAGAACTGCTCAGCGTCATAGGCCAAGTCAGCAATCCAAAGCAAGGTCTGGTGGTGAAATTAAAGCCCTTCCACTGGGAAGAGGTCTCCTTCACAAGTGTTGAGGTTCAGTGGTACGTGAAAAGCATTCGGGTCAAGGCAAGGGAGGACAGCCAGCAGGGTTTGAACCACAGCTGACAGTCCAGTCTCCTGGCACTGCCACTCAAAAGCACCCAGAGCAGTTTCCATCCCATGCTGTCACCTGCTCCCTCTCCACTCCCAAACTCTTCTCCCAGTCATAGAATTGTTTGGCTGAAAAAGACCTTTGAGATCATTGAGTCCAACTGTACCTGTCCACTACTAAACCACCCCTGAGCACCTCATCTGCTCGTCTTTCAGATCCCTCCAGGAATATAGACTCAACCATCTCCCTGCGCAGCCTCTGCCAGTGCCTGAGAATGCTTTCAGTGAATAAATTTTTTCCTGATATCTAATCTGAACCTGCCGTGGCACAATTTGAGGCCGTTTCCCCTTGTCCTAAGGCCAAGGGAGATGTAGAGGTCAGGCAAGGAACAGTGGAATGGGTGGCACTGGTAGGAGACCTTTGCCAGGCATGTCCTGTTTGTAGCTCCTGAGATGCTGTAGTCCCTTCCTTCATGGGCAGTTCTGTTCAGCCCCTTCAAAGTATGTCCGTGTGTTGCAGAGTGGGAAGCCGAGGGCGTGGGAAAGGTTTCCTATTTCTTTCAACTATGGAAAAAAATCCTTCATGAGATTACATTCCAGCCTCTGCGAGACCAGATGTTTCCTCAGGAATGCAGGTTGTTGGAGAGGGATCGCATGCACTTGTTGGGGACAGAGTCAATGAGAATGGAGACAGTGGCACATTGGCCTCTGAGGGTGCTGACAGCATCGGGTGTTACGAGAGGGCTTTGAGACGTTGGAGGTGCCGTCATTACTCTCTGCTTGAAAAATGATGTTGAATCCACGTGGAACATTCCAATACCATCAAGTTTCCCATGGCACATGCAAAAAATAATGTCCATGTCCATGTCAAGTTTGTTTTCTTCCCAAACTGTGTGTGGTTTTCTCTTTCTTATTCGATTACTTATCTGCACACCTCTTGTGATGACAGGACTTTGGAATGGCAGAGGAATTCGCTACTAAAGCGCTGGAGCTGAAACCGAAATCTTACGAAGCTTACTATGCAAGAGCAAGGGCCAAACGCAGCAGCAGGTGAGGAGAGCGAGAGAGGAAAGCGCGAGGGGCTGGTTTCTTCAAGCCTGGCCACACCGATATAGGCACCCACCGTGCAAATCCGTACCTGTGTCCCCTTGGGAAGAAATGCCAAAGGAACGTTCATTAATGATGTTACAGACATTTCAAAGTCCAAAGTAACACCTTCCCTTGTTTGGTAATTTCTCGAGGCAGCTGAATGCAAACATTTTGAGAGGTTCATCTTAGTTGAACTTTGTCTGAACATCTTCCTACACTGGAAACCTTTACACCAAGGTGAGGTATTCTTTATAAAAGTACACTTTAGTTCAATCACAACTGGGACTCAAAGCAAAATAGTGATTCGTGGAAGCCCTGTGGCCTGTGTTATGCAAGAGAACAGACTCATTCATCACTGTGATGTCTTCTGGCCTTAAGATCTCTGAATCTTTCTGTCCTACAGCACTTTTTGCAAGGCAGAAACTGCTGACCAGTTGTGCAGTGAGCTGACGAGCTTTCAGCCGGAGCTTGTGCTCAGAGCGCTGCAGCACCTCAGGTGGAGCCTGGGGGATTCCCTTGTTCACCTCCCTGAAGGCTAAAAGGTGCAAGGTTAGATTGATTTCAAAACATAGCAATGCCATGCCTAAACGAGCAGGAGCTTTTGAGTCCTGTGCTTGGGGCTGGACATGCTGTCATCGCGCACATCTTTGCTTTAAACAGCGGCCAAAATGCCTTGTGTGGCTGTGCAGAGAATCACCAGTAGCCCAGGTATGTCGAGTCCACCTGGGCAAATAGCAGACACCACCGCCATTTGACCTTCCATGCAGGAGGCAACGTGTGGAACCAGGCTCCTGGCTCAGCTGATGCTGCGCTGCCTGCTCCACCAGGTCTTGATGTGGGAAGTGAAGCCATGACCTGTTCTGCAGAGAAGTTCTGCTGGCTGAGCCGCACTGACCTAATGCCTTTCCTTTAACGGTTTTCCTCCCCATTGTTTCCAAAACACTTGTAAGGAAGCGTAAGAACCAAGTTCCTTTCCAGATGATATCAGCCTTCCACATACAAGGGTCCTTTTGGCCCCAGATCTCTCCAGCAGAAACCAATATCACTTTGGCTTTTCTCCTTCATTTCCCAGTTTGTGCCCAGCAGCACCCCTGAGGTCATAGAATCCTAGAAGGGTTTGAGTTGGAAGGAACCTCAAAGCCCACCCAGTGCCACCCCCTGCCATGGGCAGGGACACCTCCCACTGGATCAGGGGGCTCCAAGCCCCATCCAACCTGGCCTGGAACACCTCCAGGGATGGGGCAGCCCCCACTGCTCTGGGCACCCTGGGCCAGGGCCTCCCTACCCTCACAGCAAAACATTTCTGCCTAAGATCTCATCTCAGTCTCCCCTCTTTCAACTCAAAACCATTCCCCTCATCCTGTCCCTGCACTCCCTGATCCAGAGCCCCTTCCCAGCTTTCCTGGAGCCCCTTTCAGCACTGGGAGGCTGCTCTAAGGTCTCCCTGGAACCTTCTCTTCTCCAGGCTCAACAACCCCAACCCCAGCCTGTCCCCATACAGGAGGTGCTCCAGCCCTCAGGTCACCCTCATTGCCCTTCGTGGTCGGTGCAGACCTGGAACAGATTTTTCCTTCTTCCACCTGGTTTTCAGTGGCCTGTGCAAAAGCCAAGGCAGGTGTTGGGAGTTGCTGTGGAGTTTTGCTCAGTGATTGTGTCCCCCACAAATGACAATAGTGTTCAGACAGATGGTTTTGCTCACAAGCAAAGTGTCCCTGTAGATGACACCCCTCTTCCCCAAGCCCCCACCTCCCCTTTACTCCTTGCAAGCCGGCCCTCCCCTTGCAAAGGCTTCCCCGGGGGCCTCGCACACTCCTTAAGAGTTCCTTCATTCCTCCATTCTGAAGAAGTTGGCCAAATCCACTGCAAAACTGGAGAGACAAGCCTTGCCTAAAGCACTGACCCATTGGAGCCCTCCGTTCCGGAGCCAGCCCTGATGCTGTGTGGTCTTGGCAAAGGGCAGAAGTTGAATTTTCGTTGGCGTAAGCGGTTGCAACGCCGTGTTTGTTTACAGCAGGGGTGAGCTTGGCTCTTAGTCTTTGATGCTTTGGTCTCCCCTTCCCTAACGCAGGGGCAAAGCTCGTGGTGGCGCTGTGAGGAGTGATTAATGAGTCTGTAACGCACACTGCAGAGCGTGGGCATCTTTGCTGGTCTGGGTTGTGCCATCTCAGGACTGTGTTCCCCTCCTCCCCAGAGTGACTGGCAGTATTTTCCTTCAGTTTGCATAAAATAAACCCGAGGGAGGCACACAGGCAGAGTTTGAGAGAGGCAGCCAGCGGTAGCAATCACAGACATCTCCCTCAGTAACACAGACAAGGCACTTAACCCTCAGGAGCCTCCGAGAGTGGTGGCTCCATTCAAATCCAGAGTAACTTCAGTTCTCATTTCTGTCCCTTTGTCGAGCAGGCAGTTTTCAGCAGCCCTGGAGGACCTGAACGAGGCCATCAAGCTGTGTCCCAACAACCGTGAGATCCAGCGGCTGCTGATGCGGGTGGAAGAGGAGTGCAGGCAGGTGCAGCAGCAGCAGCAGCAGCCACCGCTCCCGGTGGAGCCGGAACCTGAAGCCCAGCATGAAGAGCTGTATTCCGTGCAAGATATCTTTGAGGAGGAATACCTTGAGCAGGATGTAGAAAATGTTTCCATTGGCTTGCAGACAGAGTCCAGGCCAAACCAAGGGCTGCCCGTCATCCAGAGCCCACCCCCCTCCCCAGCTCACAGGGACTCAGCCTATATTTCTGGTTCACCTCTTGGCTCTCATCAGGTCTTTGATTTCAGGTCCAATAGCTCCGTGGGTTCACCAACCAGGCAAGGGTACCAGTCCACGTCTCCTGCTCTGTCTCCAACACACCAAAACTCACATTATAGACCCAGTCCTCCGCACACATCCCCTGCTCACCAGGGCTCCTCTTACCGCTTCAGCCCACCTCCTGTTGGAAGTCAAGGGAAGGAATATCAAAGCCCACCACCTTCTCCTCTTCGCAGAGGTCCTCAGTATCGCGCCAGCCCCCCAGCAGAAAGCATGAGTGTTTATAGGTCACAGTCCGGTTCCCCGGTTCGTTATCAACAGGAGCCTAGCGCAGTCAGCCAACTCCCCGGTAGACCAAAGTCTCCGTTATCCAAGATGACGCAGAGGTCTTTCCAGATGCCCCAGCTCCCCGTGGCCGTGCCGCAGCAGGGGCTGAGGCTGCAGCCAGCCAAGGCGCAGATCGTGAGGAGCAACCAGCCCAGCTCAGCCGTCCATTCGAGTACTGTAATCCCAACTGGTGCTTACAGCCAGGTTGCCCACTCAATGGCCAGCAAGTACCAGTCGGCATCCGGGGAAATGGGGGTTAGCCAGAGCAGGTTGGTCTACCAGGGCTCCATCGGTGGAATCGTAGGTGACAGCAGACCGGTGCAGCATGTTCAGGCGAGTCTCAGCGCAGGAGCGATCTGTCAGCATGGAGGGCTGGCTAAAGAAGACCTTCCGCAGAGACCATCCTCAGCATACAGAGGGGGTATGAGATACAGCCAGACACCTCAGATCGGGCGAAGCCAGTCCGCTTCCTACTATCCAGTGTGTCACTCGAAGCTTGACCTGGAACGTTCTTCCCTCCCCGCCAACCAGCTGGGCTCTCCAGATGTGTCTCATCTTATAAGAAGGCCCATCACAGTTAATCCAAGCGAAATCAAGCCTCATCCGCCGACTCCAAGGCCCCTGCTCCACTCTCAGAGTGTTGGCCTCCGCTTCTCTCCTTCCAGCAATAGCATCTCCTCCACCTCCAACCTGACTCCCAACTTCCGCCCTTCTGCTTCGATTCAGCAAATGGAGATTCCTCTCAAGCCAGCTTACGACAGGTCGTGTGATGAACTCTCTCCGGTCTCTCCCACCCAGGGGGGTTACCCCAGCGAGCCTGCCCGCTCCCGGACCACGCCGTTCATGGGAATCATAGATAAAACCGCTCGGACTCAGCAGTACCCCCATCTCCATCAGCAGAACCGGACCTGGGCCGTGTCGTCAGTGGACACTGTCATTAGTCCTACGTCTCCTGGCAATCTCCCCCAGCCGGAATCGTTCAGCCCGCCTTCGTCAATCAGCAACATTGCCTTTTATAACAAAACCAACAATGCACAGAATGGCCATTTGCTAGAGGAAGACTATTACAGCCCCCATGGGATGCTGGCCAATGGGTCCCGGGGAGACCTCCTGGAGAGAGTCACCCAAGCCTCCTCGTATCCCGACGTCAAGGTGGCAAGGACACTGCCTGTGGCACAGGCCTACCAGGACAACCTGTACAGGCAGCTCTCCAGGGACTCCAGGCAAGGGCAGACATCCCCAATCAAACCAAAGAGACCATTTGTGGAGTCTAATGTGTAAAAGACGCTTGTTGGAGTAAGACCCTCATGTTTTCAGCACACACTTCCAAGCTTGATTTCCTTGCATATTATTATTATTATTATTTTTATTTCTCTTTGGTAGCTACATGACCAAGTTTCTCCGGTACTTTGTGTGGTGGTCAGACAGCCATGCACGTGCTCCAGCTTTTCTGTTCCCCAGCTGACTGTGAAGCCAACATCAGCCAAGCCAGTATCGTTTGCCCAATTCCAGCTAAGTTCCCAATCAGGATATCTTAGTACGTGGTGCGGGGTGGTCCAGAAAATCCTCTACGCAGCGGGAGGTAACCAGCTCTTTTGCAAGAGACAATCCTGTTCAATTTAAATCGGTTTCTTTTATCTCGATGAGCTCTTACTCAATTCTGATGGGAATTCCTAGCGGGAGCAGAGCAGGGATCACAGGAGCCTTTCCAAGGCTCCGTGCCGGCCGGGTTGTTTGGCTCTTTGCCCCCCAAAGAGCAAATCACCCGCAGCGAGCAAGGGCACGATGTGTTTTAATACCGAGTAGCTATGCACAAGAACCATCTAATTTCGTCTGGTTTAGAACAGTTCGATCCGAATTGGATTCCTTCCTTACTTAATCGCGTTATTGGCCAGAAAGGGTGGGGATCGCGTGATGCTTTGCAAGCTGAGTGCCCCGACACTGCTTTGCTCTGGGACATTTTACAAGCACTGAGAGATTCAAGTTGGCCCTTCATGTGCATTTTAATCAGCCAAGGGAGTTGGTGAGAAACCTCTTGCGTGTGAACTGGGATTGCATCAATAATTTCACATCGTTAGCAGACAACGGCACCCCGCGCAGCACCGCGGTTTCACTGGGATGCATTAGCGTTAGAGGTTTTATTTGATAGGGTTTTTTTAAAAAATCTGACTCGGAAAATGGTGTTCAAGGAGGAAAATTTCAATTTTGAATTCATTTTGGTTTTAATTCTATTGTGATGAGGATGCACAACAGCTCCCAAGACAGGAGGGGGTCCTTGGGCAACCCCAGCACTGCAGCGTCCCTTCCCTTGGCTCCTGTTAAGATCCATCCCCAAAATCTTGGGAAGCAATCACCGTGTTCCATACCTGTCGATGGTAAAGACCATGTGTTGCTTTTGAAGGGCTTGTGGTTAAAAGAGAGAATATTTATAATTTATTTATGCAATCCATTTTAGGACTTTTTTTTGGGTTGGGTTATTTTTTCTATTTTGGGGGGTTTTAAATCAAATGCCAGTCACATCCAGACAGTGAGAAAAGCGGGGAACGCTTCCAAAATCCTTATTATGAGCTTCTCAGTCATTTTTCCATTATTCTCTGAATTTTTTTGAGGGCTGGAAGGACTTTCTTTACAGACCCATTCATTACTGGTGGGTTTGTAATCTGCCTTTTCGGAGGGTGAAGTGTGGGATGATCCGTGGAGGGAGCGATAACCCTGTAGCTTGTTATAAAGCAAACCAGTGCCTGTTGCCCGATGCCGAACCTCACTCATATCAGCTCCCAAGAGCTCTTGCGGTGCTGAGCAGGAGGAGCGATACCTTTCGGTGTTTCCAAAGGGCTATGTGAATCGATTGCAAGAATTCTTGAACCAAATCGTGGGGTCCAACCTCCGCTGCTGTAAACGAACATATCCCCAGCGCCGCATCAGTGCAGCTACATCCATTTACACCAGCTAAGGCCTTGGCCCGAAACTCTTAAGCAAACCCTGGCTTCGATGGGGCTTTTATTTTCTTTTTCCGCGTGTGGGTCAGCACATCTCGTTGCTATTCCATTGCCTGATTTGCTCCGAGCAAACTGGGATGCGCACACCTTGGGACGGTGAAGACTTTGTGTCTCATAGACACATCGAGAGCGTTCAGGGTGATTCCTCCATGGGGTTTGGAGATATTTGTGCCCTTCTGGGCTATCTGCGATTTGTCCAAGCCAGTATTTGGATTGTGGTTGGCAATTTCTTTCTCAAGGTGCAACCCGGTGCTGACTCTGCTTTCCTGCAGGGCTCTGGGGAGCGGGAGGTGGACTGGGAGACCCCCAAACGGGCTCCGAGTGGCCGTGGGGACACCCAGCCCCATGCGTTGTTTCTCTCCTTGCGAAGTGTGATGACTTTTTTCCTTCCTCTTTTTTTGAAGCAGAATGCTCTGCTTTGTAAGGAATAACTGATTTTTTTTCTCCTCCACGTACATCTCACCTGTAGTAACGACACGCATGTCCGCGGGGCTGGAGTCGCACCGGTGGCTTTGCTTTAATGCCTCCATCCTCCAGCTTTCAACTCGAGCGTCTCCCTACCCTTAGTTACTTCTTTGAAAGGAAAAAGTAACCAAATTCAGCCCTGTCCCTATTTCGTGTGGCCGAACGAGACCACTAACGGCCGTGAAGCCGATTCTCTCCGCTCAGACGCCAACGGGACGGTCCGAGCGCAGCGATGCGAGAACTGCCCGTGCTTTGCTTTCGCTGTTCACTGCCTTGTGCTCCCACTTCTGTCCTTCCAAAACATCCCCTCCCGGCACTTCTGTGTAGAATTTTGGGGTTTATGAAGATGTTTTAAGGGAATGAGTAAACAGCTCACACTTTGGACACAAACACCAAGCTGAAAGAAGGCTTAAACACTGCAGCGTGCAGGTTTTTTTCACGATACCATGTGTTACATTTTTCACAGGATTCTTGCACTAATGGTTTTCCATCTGTTCTCTCTGTAAATGGGTGCACTTTACTGTTTGAATTTGTTACTATGATAAATACTGGATATTTAAGCGTGAGTAGTGTCTTCATTAGAAAATAGCAAAACAGCTCTTGTCTCTTAGTGTATTTTTCAAAAAAAAAAAAGAGAGAAAAGAAAAGAAACGAAGCAATGAATCATAACATTTATAGCACAAGAACTGACTCTTGTATATAAGCATCAACAGATTGAGTGATTTTTGAATACAAAATTATTTGCAGTGGTTTTAAAGCGCTTCCCCAGCAATTCTCTTCGGGACGGCTGAGGCAGGGTGGCTGCTGCGGTCGCCGGGTGGGTGAGGAGCGCCCCTCTCCCTGGAAAAGCCGTTCTTCACAGAGTCCCCCGTGTTCCTCAAAATCACCATTTGGGTTTGGCGTGGACAGAAAGCAGAGGTCATGGTGTGTTGTGCTGTTGTGGCTGGTCCTGTTGCGAAGCGCTGTTGTTACACGTGGTTGGGTGGAGCAGAAGGCTCAGCCCGGTGTCCCCTCACCCTCTCATCACAGAGCTGGATGTGACACGGCCAGGCTGCGGTGCAGGAGCACACACAGAGTTGCAGACACGGTGCTATCTTTTCCATCCGTGCTACATATTTAATTACTCTTGGAGTAATTAGGATGTGGGACGATGCTGCTAGCTGGCATCTTCGTCCCCTCCCCAGCCGCTGAGCCCCCGTCCTGCAAGAAGGGTTTTCCATGTGCACCGAGTGAAACAGGTTCTTGGCGACATCGACTCCAGCTTTGGTTCTTGGGGCGTGTTGAGCAGGAGATGCTGAAGCTGAGCCCTGTCTTTAGTTGACCTTCCCACCGGGTGTCTCGGGTTCTGTGCCTGCAGCCGCTCTGAGAGCCGGCTGTGCTGCTGCGGAGCTGAAATCCTCTCTCCCAACTCTGAGTCCCCATCCTCCGGTGGGGACTGGCCGGTTTCGTGCTTTGTCTCCCAGGCTGGGAGGATGCTCTGGTCCCAGGGGAGGGGACACCCACCTGGCGGGGGCTCTGCAGGATCCCCACCAGCCAGGCTGGGAATGGAGTTGAAGGGCTTGGAAAACAGTCAGAAGTGCTTAGGAAAGGGATGGGGATTTGGGCTCCGTCTCCAAAGGCAAAGGTGCCACAGCCTGAGCCATCTTCTCTTTGTCGCAGCTTGGGAGAGCGCAAGCTGCGCCAGCCCCCAACAAACTGAGGCGTGCGTCTGTCCGTCTGTCTGTCCGTCTGCCTCCTGGCACCCACAGGTGGGTCCGTCCAAGCACTGAACTTTGTGGTTTCTTTTCTTCAGCCTGGCTGTAAAGAAAACTGCTTGGCTCGTGTGAACGTGTGTGTGTGCGTACGACAAACACCTAAGCCATACTTGGATTAGGTCTGGAACCAGGGTGGCTACTAAATTAGGAGCGATTCAGTCCCCTTGTACAAAGGTTTCAGTTTATTCAGGGTTACCCAGGAGAAGTCTAGCTAAAACCGAAGTGCCAGCTCCGCCTTATCTAGAGAAAAGCAAGCCGGCGTGCCTGCGCGTCCTCCGCCTTCCTTGCGAGGGGGGGTCCTTGGTGAGCTGTCGCGAGCTCTTTGGTGGTTGTGCTTTGCTTTAGTCTTTTGGGAATTCCAGATGACTCCTTCTACCAGGATTGTGTTTACCCAAGGGCTTAGGGAAAGAGCTGTTGTACCCACTGGGACCTCTGCGGATAAATGCCTTCACCCCGTGCCGGTTGCTCCACGCAAAGTCTGGTGGGGTGCGTGTTGGACACAAAGCACAATGGTTGAAAGTGAATCTGCGTTTTTTTTCAGCTTTGTGTGAATAATTGCTGGATTTTCATTCAATCAAACTCTTTTTTCTAATATAAACCACTAAGGGCTCAATTCTTTAGCAAGATGCATTCGTGTTCAATCCCTGACTACACAGCTGGATCTCACCACAACTGTTACTGACCTGCCCAAGAGAAAATGCGGCTAGTCACCGGGAAAGCCAACGGACGCCAATCCCACCTGCTGTATCCTTTCCTCCTGCTCATGTTCTAGCTGTCACCATACTGGGGAGTCAGCCGCTGGGTCCCATCTGACGGGATCGCCTCCTGTGTTTGTGAAAACAGAGAGCTGCTTTGCCAAAAGACTTTGTCCCTTCTGGGTGACGCAAGCCGGGGACGGCGGTGGGGCTGCGGGTCCTCTCCTCCGGCGGGTCGGGGTCATGCTGGGTGGGTGGGAGAGCCTCGCACCCAGGCAATTGGGTCCCTTTCCCCTGGCTCTGCCTCGCTGTGCACTGATACACCAGACACCGAGAGCAGCGCTGTGTGCTACGGGAAGTCTGCTTTGTTGCTCCACCGCTAACCCAGAGACTCGCGTGGACTCTGCCAGTACTGCCGGTGTCATCCCTGTCCAGCTTTTCCTTTCCCATAGCGTTGCGTTCAGCGTCTCGTCTTCTCCCTTCTGTCTTCACATCCGAGAGGATCTGAGTTCGGTACAAACACGTACAGTACACACACCTCGTGCTTTGTACAGTTCCCTGGTTGCCATCCTTCGAGACACTTGCTGGGAAGATCTTTAAGACACTTCAATTTTCCTTTAGCTTTTCTATAATTCCGATGTAAAGGACTCTCTCTGTACAGTATATTATTCAATGCATGTTCTGTTCTCTCTACTGATATATTGAACACCACACAGTTGTGATATTGTGCAGTGGGAAGAGCAGCCCCTGCCGACAGCGGAGGCCTTCGCCTCTCATGTATAAGGAAAGAAGAAAAACATATTTTTTCCTTTGCTGTATTTGCTTGAGCAGAGTTTTCTTGTCTGTACATGTGAGCTGTGAGATAGATGTGAAAAGTTCAAAAGAATGCATTCCCCCCCCCCCCCCCCCCGATGTATACAGATTGTAATCTGTACAATGAAAACTGTATGTATGAAAAAATGTACTTATTTATAAATGGTTAACACTTGGAAACGGCGTCTGGCCTCGCGTTCTTCCCACGCCGCACGAGATGTCCCACAAAGACACGCGCTGTGTCTTCTCTGCGTGGAAATGACCTGGGGACATCAGGACGGTGCAAGGGTTGGATCTGGCTGTCGCCTGGGGATGGGGATGGGGATGTGGCATCGCTGGGAGCAGGATGGGATGGAGTGAATGAAATGGGGGGAACTGGGTCAGAGCTGTTCACTGGGTAAATCGTGCAAAGCCCCCGTGGGGCTTGGTTTTGCAGTTGCGAACATCCCCCCTGGATATGCAGTGCTGGAAGGACATGGCAGGTCAGGGTTTGTGGTGAACAAAAACCCCATCTTGGGGTTGTGCCTTGCCAAGGGCTGCATTTGCGGTGCTGGCATCCCAGAGCTTCACCCGAGCCACTGTCTCTGCCGTAATCCAGAATGAAGATGGGATGCTTTCAGCAGAGACGAGCCCATGGCTGGAGGTGCACCTCCTCATGGGTCTCCCAAACCTCCTCATGGGTCTCCCAAACTTCACCAGGCACATCCAGTGCCTGGCCAGACCCTGGACACATCCCCATGGGGTCCCTCATGCAAGCACCACCGAGCTTTGTGGTGCGGGGAGTGTGGGACGAGACCCAGACAGGACAATCCCATCCCAAATACCCACCCTGCCATCCCCAGCCCCTCGGGCAGCTCCTGTCCCAGCTGAGCCCAGCGTGCGGGAGCTCGGGGGTACCCTGAAACGATGACCTAGGAGAGCAGAGACAAGAGGAGGACAGGGTTAGCTGCAAACATTTATTAGCTCAGGGGCATCCGCTGAGCAGATCACACGTGGCACAAGAAGGGAAAATGTTTCAGACACGAAGACACTGAACGTGCCTGGACGCTGGGTTGCTCCGAGTCCCCAGGAACCCGTTGGGGGAAGCAGCCCCGACACGTGGCTGTGCTGGAGGGTGATGGGCTGCCAGCGCGTGGGGGAACTTGGTGGATGCGAACATCCCATCAGCGCTGAGAACAGACTTTGGGCTCTGGCTGCTCGCAGCAGGGAAAGCTGGGCTTCCACAACGCCGTCCCCAGAGCAGGAAAGAGCCTGCGGACCCACATCCTTCTTGCTCCAGTGCCCCTGCCTGTGACACCACCGTCCCCATGGGGCTGAGGGCAGGCTCGGGGGTCACTGCAGGCAGTGTGAGGCCGGGGTAAGATGTAAGGTCAAGCGAGGCTGAAGCCAACAGGCAGCGCTAACACCAACAAGCGTGTCCTTCCCCAGCTGTCCTCACCGCCTTGAGCCAGGCAGAGCCCCAGGACACTGGGACACAAGGACATCCCACAGACACCATGAGGTATCCGTGCTGGGCACCAGGAACCTGGGGATGTCACTGGCTGCCAGCGCCGGGGCTCTCGCTCTCCGTCAGGGTCTTGAAGTCCATGGATAGGGCCATCTCCTCAGCCAGCGGTGGGCGCTTCCAGTCGTCCCGTGTCAGGATGTAGCCCACCACCAGCCCAAAGGCCACCAGCAGCACCCCAAGGGTGTTGGCCAGGACACCCTCAGGCACAAAGTGGCTGTACGAATCCCTGCCGGGGCAGAGGGGGATGCTCAAGCCTCAAGGTGCAGGTCGCTTGTCCCTACCTTGGCTGGGACCCCCTCCTCATCTTTGCCCTCTGGGCACACAAGCTGGGAAAGGTCCCTTTCCCCCAAATCAGAGTAAGAAGGGAGTGCCTGGGTGCTGCTCACTTTGAGGAGAGGGACTCGGTGACAGCAGAGAAATATGGGGATGCTGTGCTATGGTGGGGCTATAGGCAACCCAGCACCTCCCCTGCCAGATGTGCTCCCCCAGCCAGATAGGGGGGGCCCTGGGGGGCCCCATGGCCATATCCCCTTGGGGCTGCCCTGATGGCAGCTGGGGCCATCACTGTGTCCTCAAGCTGAGAGGGCAGAGGTCTTGGGGACATGAGCATCCCAGGGGGTTCTGGAAACACCTGGCTGCAGAGAGTCAACAGCAGATATTTTATCCCCCTCCCCAAAGAAAGCCGTCACAGGATCCAGCCCTTGTTAAACATCATCTGGGAGGTGACTCAGCACCAGCAGAACTAAAAGCCCCCTGGGGGGCGGGGAGGATTTAATAGCCACAGAGCCACCAGTCAGATTCTGCTCCACAGGGCTGGAGCAGCCCATCGCTGGGGACCACCACCTCCCAGCTCTGTCACCCACCTGATGTTGAAGAGGAGCATCTCGGTGATGCCCAGCAAGCAGGTGGCGATGGAGAGGACAAAGAGGGCGATGCCAAAGAAGACGTGCTGGGGTTTGTACCGGCTGCGCAGTGAGAAGGAGGCGCCAGGGAGGAGGAAGAAACCGCAGCCCAGGAGCCACTGTGGGATGCGGGGATGTTACAGGGTGCTGGGGTCCCTTCGTTGCCCCATGTGGTCCCCAGCCCTCACCTGCAGGAGGTAGAGCACGAAGGCAGCCATCCCACACCAGCTGTGCAGGCTGTACATGTCGGGGATGCCCTTGGTCCGGTGGGACTCAAAGACAGCAACGATGCCTGCAGAGAGGAGCCTGTTACCGCCAGGGCCACATCCTGGCCCGCGTTCACGCATCCTGGCCCCAGCGCTCACCGATGAGGGCGATGACCAGCGCCAGCCCATGGAGCAGCGCATGCAGCGCCTTGGTGGAGCGCTTGGCTTCGTGCCTGAAGACCCGGTAGACCAGGAGAGCTGTCGGAGAGAGAGCAGATGAGCACCCATGGGGGTCCCCCACCACCCCAGCACCCTGCATCTCCTGGGGGTGCTGCACACAGGAGGCGGGGGGTGTCCCTGGAGCATCTTGAATGAATGGAGCATCTCACGAATGAACTGGTCTCATTCAACACCATTTTGTCCCCTCCACTCCCCGCCCATCTGCAGCTCCAAGGGCTTTGAAGCTGCAGCGGGGACAGGACGTTCGTCCCAGGGTTCTGCTCACCGTCACCTTGGAGGAAAACCATGCCCAGCACCATGCAGAGGGGGTGGACGTTGAACTGGAGGGGGCTGTGCCAGGCCACGCCGCCCCGGTAGCGGCCCAGCCAGGTGCCCGTGGTGGCCAGCAGCGTCAGGCCCAGCAGTTGTGACACAGCCACGTAGGCTGAGAGCCCAGCTGGGCTGGCGGCCGGCGGAGCCCCGTCCATGCCAGCCTGCGGAGACACAGAGGAGGGGGCAGCGAAGCCACGGGTGAACCCGCATGGCTCCCGGCTGTCCCACCCCAGTGTGGGTCCCCACTGCGGGCAGCAGCCAGCGCTGCGTGGGCCTCACCTGCCACAGAGCTGGACGCTTCCTGGTGCTGCGGGGGTGGTTGCGTCACCCACACCTGGAGGTGGCTCCTGGCTGCCACGACACGCCCTGCACTCCTGTCCCTGCCATTGCTCTGCGCTCCTGTCTCTGCCATCCTGCTCTGCTCCCCTGCCCCTGATCCCCTGCTCCTGCCCACGCCCTGCAGTCTCATTCCTTCTGCCCCAGCCTTCCAAGCACACTGCCCCTCCACCCCCGTCCTTCCATCCCTCCCACTCTGTCCCCATCTTTCCATCCGCACCCCTCCATCCCTATCCCCATCCCTCCATCCCTATCCCCATCCCTCCATCCCTATCCCCATCCCTATCCCCATCCCTCCATCCCTATCCCCATCCCTCCATCCCTCCATCCCCATCCCTATCCCCATCCCTCCATCCCTATCCCCACCCCATGTCCCACCCTCACCCCCTCCATAGCTGCCCCACCCCCCGTGCCCCACAGCACCCCCCAAACAACCCTGCTGGATGAAGGCAGCACGGGGACAAGCGAGGCTGCGCAGGGTCCCCTCCCCGTGACAAAAGCGATGGCCCTTGGGGACACAGGACCGAGCAAACCCCCGTGCTGAGAGGGACAGACACACGGTGTGACCGAACCACGCTGTAACCGCACCCCGCGGCCCCACGACCCACCTGCACCCACGTCGGGTTTTGTGCTGAGTTATCCCTCGCTGCTCCTCACTGGCCTGGGGACCAGAACCAGCTCGACTGCCACCACCTTCTGCTTCCCTGTCACCCAGGGCCAGCGAGGCGCAGCTCCAGGGGCCAGTGATGGGTGTCTCTGGGGAGGAGCACCCGTGTGGCTGTGGCAGACAGACCCACAGCTGCCGGGATTGGGGAGGGCTGGAGGGGTGGGGGCTGCATTAAGACCACGCATACACTTTATTCCCAGCCACCTTTATCGGATCAGCCGGATAAGTGAGTTATGGGAATTGGTTTATCCCATTAGGTAGCGCTGCAAAGGCCACCTGCCTGCGCCAGCCTCACCGCCCGCGGCGATGGGACGCGCTGTGGGGGCCAGCGCAGGGACCAGGATGGGGCGGGGGGGGCAACAACACGAGGGGCCACGTCCTCCCTGCGTCACATCAGACCCCACCCCCACCCCCGGACCCTCATCACTGCTGTGGGGCTGCTGGCTCCAATGGGGAACACAACGAGGTGCCCATGGGGCCCCACGCGTCCTCCTGCCAGATGCCAGCATCTGGCCCCGCTGGCACAAAGGGCCAACACGGTCCCCAACAGTGCTGGGGACAGAGGGACAGTGAGCGACCACCGTCCAACCATGGGAACTGGCAACAACAGTTAAAAATCGTGGAATCATGCAATGGTTTGGGTTGGAAGGGACCTCAAAGCCCACCCAGTGCCACCCCCTGCCATGGGCAGGGACACCTCCCACTGGGTCAGGGGGCTCCAAGCCCCATCCAACCTGGCCTGGAACACCTCCAGGGATGGGGCAGCCACCACTGCTCTGGGCTCTCCGAGTTGCACATCAGCCCTAAAACTGTCCCATTCGTGCTTCCCAGCAAACACTGAGCACTGGGAGAGCAGGAGGCAACTGGGCCCTTCACAAAGCTACCCCACAGTGGGGACCTGCCTACCCACCCCCCAACTCTGGACCCCCCCCCCCCCCCCCCCCCCCCCCCCCAAAACCAGCCCCAGTCCCCACCTCCCAGTGGTCCCTGCTTTCAGAGGAGGGGGTTTCTACAATGGAACCCGGAGGGTGGGGAGGTGGGGGGGGGGGGGGGGGGTGGGGGTGGGGGTGGGGGTGGGAGGGGGGGGGTAGCGGTGTGTGTGCACCTCACAGCCCTCCCCCATGGCCTCTGGGTGGGTCCCCCACAATCCCAGGGGGGGTCTCGGAGGGGTCTGTGCTCTCCATGGGGGCTCTGGATTCATGATGGGGAGGGAGCTCCCCTCAGTTCAGACCTGGGGGGGGGGGGCTGAGTGATGATGTATTGGGGGGGGTGGAGATGGACACCCACACAGCCCCCCCCACCCCACATCCCCCCAACCCTACCTGTGGGTGCCGGTGATGCTGCCTGCGCAGGGCCCAGCGGTGACAGCGTGGCAGCAGGGACAGGGCCACCGCGTTGGCAAGGCAACAGAGATGGCAAAGCGAGGAGAGGGGGGGCTGCACCACCACCCCACACACCCCGCCCCCCCCCCCCCCGCCTCCCCCAGGAGCGCTGCAGGGCAAGGGGGGGGGCAATGCACAGTGTGGAGGGGAGGCGGGGGCTGAGATCTGAAGGTGCCACCAAGGGGCAGGGGGGCTGCGTGTTGTGGGGATGCTCCCCAGGGTGCTGGCAACTTCTGTGCCCCCCCCCCCCCCCCCCTTCTCCCCCCCGTGCTGCTGAGCCCCCACATCCTGCGTGTCTCTGTCTGTCTGTCCATGTGTCTGTGTCTGTTTATCCACGTGTCATCTATCCCTGGTTCTCCGTCTGTCTGTCCGTGTGTCTGTGTCTATGTTTCTGTCATATGTCTCTGTCTGTCTGTCTGTCTGTCCGTATGTCATCTGTCCCTGTTTCTGTATCCGTCCGTCTGTCCATGTGTCTGTGTCTTTGTACCTGTCTCTCTGTCCGTGTCTGTCTGTCCGTGTGTCTCTCTCAGGGTACCACTAGGTGTCACCCAGAGCCCGCCGTGCAGGGATGCGGGAACCGGAGCATCCTTGGGTTCCCCGCGGGATCCGAGCGGCGGGGACAGGGACAGCCCTGGGGGCTGAAACCCCGAAGGGACCCGGAGCACCCATGGGAGCCAGAGAACCCTCAGCCCTGGAGCACTCTCAGCCCTGGAGCACCCATGGGAGCCTGAGCACCCCAAGACATGGGGCATCCTCAGCCCTGGAGCACCCATGGGAGCCTGAGCACCCCAGGACATGGTGCAGCCAGTGGGACCCAGTGACGACTGGTGCAGATCAGGTGTAACCAACCCTGCCTGGGCATAGGGTTGTTCCCCCAGCCCTTCCCCTTGGGCACCGGGGCTGCTCAGCCCCTCCTAAGCAAAGGCACCTAAAGACCCCACTGAGGTCACCCCCGACATCCCTGTCACCTTGTCCCCATGGCCAGGGAGTCGTGCTGTGGGGCACAAGCCCCAGGAGCTGGAGAACCCGCACCACCACGGTGCAGCAGAGCTGAAATCCCGGTGCAGCCCTGGGCCTGATGGAACCCCGTCACCCCGAGAGCAAAGTCCCTGCAGCGGCGCAGGGCAGAGTCCCAGGGCCACCAAACTGACCCTTGGGCCACAGGGACCAATGCCACCGCAGCGAGAGGCTGCGTACGGTGCTGCCATCAAAACTGCTGCCGCTTCCCAGCCTGCACTCAGGAAATGTTGGGAAATGGTTTACCAGGATTAATCAATGAAGCCATAAAAGGCACCATAAACTGCAGACCTTGAGCCACTGGGCTGGTCCCTGGCTGGAAAGGACTGGCCAGGAGTCAGGGTAGAGCAGAGGGAGGGTTTCCCCCACCACGGTCCAGCTGAGACTCTTGGAAAAGCTTCAGAGGGAATGGGGTTTGGGGATTCATTTTTTGGGGATACTTGCCAAGACAAAAAGCTTTGCCCTCTGCTGAGAAGAGCGCTGCGGTACCACCACACCAACCAGCTGTGTAAATTTATATCATTATTAGGAAGAAATTGTTCACGCTGAGGGTGGGGAGGCCCTGGCCCAGGCTGCCCAGAGCAGTGGTGGCTGCCCCATCCCTGGAGGTGTTCCAGGCCAGGTTGGATGGGGCTTGGAGCCCCCTGATCCAGTGGGAGGGGTCCCTGCCCATGGCAGGGGGTGGGACTGGATGGGCTTTGAGGTCCCTTCCAACCCAAAACCGTTCCGTGATTCATTCTACGTTTATAACCAGATCCAACCAACACATCTCGACTTTCAGCAGCCAAAAAGACACAGCAGAGCCTCAGCCCTAGGTGATTAAATGGACTTCGTTGTTCATCCCAGCCACGTAGCAGGGACAAACCCCAGGGTGGCCCATGGCAGCGTCTGCTGTGGGGTCCTTGCCCTCACTGCCACGAGCAAGGGGACTTGGTGGCAGCGGATCCAAGGACAAATGAGCCCCTCCAACACTGGCCAGCACGCTCTTCTTACCAGGAAGCAGTGAGCCATTTGTAACCAGCTCTTTAATTAAAGACATTGCTGGGGGCATAATGGCTTTATTAAATCTGCTTGAGCTTTCCCTCAGCTGGCAATAATGAAATTCTCCCTGCGCTGCCAGGGCAGTGACGCGTCGGGCAGGGAGCAGAGACGGTGCTGGCTGTCCTGGCACGGACCCTGCAGGGCTCTGGGCTGCTTGGGGCTACTCAGGGATGCTCAGGGATGCTTGATGGTGGTCAGGGATGGTGGAGGCTTCTCAGGGATGTTCAGGGATGCACAGGGATGGTCAAAGCTTCTCAAGGATGCTTAGGGGTGCTCAGGGATGCACAAGACTTCTCAGAGATGCTTGGGGATGCCTGGAACTGCTCAGGGATGCTCGGGAATGGTCGAGGTTTCTCCAGGATGGTTGTAGGGTGCTTGAGGATGCTCAGGGCTGCCACAGTTTCCTGCAGATCATTGAGTCAAACTGGCTCGGTGGAGGCTGCTCCGGCTCCCCAGCTATCGGCCAAGCTGGGCACCCACTCTGGGTTTGTCCTGGCCCACCCAGGGATCAATAGGAGCATCATCAGCTGAAAATCTGTGGTAAAACCAGCAGTTCTTGCCGTTCCCTGGCTGCTCAGCCCCGCCCCAGCGTGGGCAGCTTCCCCTCCCTGCGCCTGAGATTATCAAATTACCATTTTGCTGATCTAACTTCTTTTGGATGGTTTTGGTTTTTTCTTTTTTTTTTTTTTCCTTCCTAAATCAAGTTTTTATCGCTAAGAAATGCTAATTTGCAAGATGCCTCCCCGGAGAATTGCGATTCAAGAGCCCAGCTGCCTCGAAGGAGCCGAGCTGCCACCTCAAACCACCCCAGCTGCTGCAGTTTCCTGCAAAACCCCAGACCTGGGGCAAAACTACCAGGTTTTTCACTAAATACAAGAGAAAAAAATAAAAATTATGTTGGAAGGCTGTGTGGCTGCCACAGGAGTGGGTTAAGCACAAATTGTCCCACTGAGTCACAACACGGGGGCTGGACCCCAGCTCCCTGGGGGTCTCACAACGACTTAACAATGAGTGACTCCAGATGAGCCTCCCTGAGGAACCTGGCTCCTTCCTGGGCTGGGGATCGGAGCAGCCCAGCTGGAAAAGACCTTAGAGCAGCCTTCCAGTACCTGGAGGGGGACCACAAGAAAGCTGGGGAGGAACTTTTACAAGGGCATAAAGTGATGGGACAATGCAGAACGGCTTTAAACTGGAAGGGGGAAGATTTAGATTGGACATTAGGAAGAAATTCTTCACAATGAGGGTGGGGACGCCCTGGCCCAGGGTGCCCAGAGCAGTGGTGGCTGCCCCATCCCTGGAGGTGTTCCAGGCCAGGTTGGATGGGGCTTGGAGCCCCCTGATCCAGTGGGAGGTGTCCCTGCCCATGGCAGGGGGTGGAACTGGATGGGCTTTGAGGTTCCTTCCAATCCAAACCATTCCAAATGACCCTGGTTTTCTCCTGGCATCAGTTAAGCTGCCCTGTCCTCCTCCTTGCCAGGAGCACAACTTTGCTGAGCTGGGCAAGCGGTACGATCGGTGCAGGCAGTGCGAACACTTAATCTCTTTCAGAAGAGGCTGGAGGAGCGTTTATGGCGATCTGGATAAACCGCCGTGATAACCCACACCGGGCTCGCAGCGGATGATTAATGTTCCCAGAGAAGTCACGCTCGCTCGCTCGCCTCGGGGCTGGGATTGGTTTTGATTATTAAAGAAAGGGGAAAAGGGGGAAATAGTGGACTTTGCCACATTTTATTGGGCTGATGGGTGTGGAGGGAACACATTGTTCTCTTTGCTGACCGCATATCGGTGCCCAGCTCTGGCTGGTGAGGAGGGGGGATGGAAGAGTGAAGGAGGAGGAATGAAGGGTGACAGATGAAGGAGGCAGGATGAGGGATGAAAGATGAGGGAAGAAGGATGAAGGATGATTTCTGACCAGCCTTTTACTTCTTGCCCTAATGCTGCTGGCCACGTGCCTGGCACTGGGCACATCTGCACTATGGCAAGAGATCCCCATGGGCAACTATCATGGTCTGGCTTTTATTTCTGACCCTCTCAAGACGTGGACATCATTCAGGGACTCTCAGCGGCCGGCTGCCCTCAGCACGTTGCGTTTCCAAGGCTTTGCAATGTCACAGCACATCCTCGGGCTGTTGGCACTTGTCCCAGCCTGAGGGATGGAGCTGGAGGAGATCCTACGGTAGAAACCACATCCCCATCCCATTCTTGTCCGCCTCCGGCCCCACTCAGTGCTGAGGCTGTGGGAAACACATGGTCCCTCTCGGGCTGCCCCGTGCAGCCAGCCCGGCTCACGTGTGTCCCCCATACCCGCACCAAGAGCAGCCTCTCCAGGGCCATAAACCCTTGTCCTAGGGCAGGGGCTCACTGCAAAGCGGTTTTGTGGGGCAGGGTGGAAATGGTGCCGATAAGGAGCGTTTCTGCTGCGTTCGGCACCCGGCAAGAGCTGAGTGTGCGCTTCTGGTGATAAAGGAGCAATCGCTGCTCGGGGCTGGGGTGAGCTCCCCATGGCCCATTGCACTCTGTCACCATGCGGAAGGGTCACACCACGCTTTAAATACATCTTTTATCCAGGGAAAAGCTGGAAACAGACCCCGTGGTGTTACCAAAAACCCTCAGCAGAGCTATTCTGCAGTCAGACAGCAGGAACCAGGAGTGAGGACTCTTGGGTCCCTCTTCCCATCCCAGTTCTCAAGCCCAGGTGACATCAAGGGGCTGCACTGGCCACGGCACTTACTCTAACAGTTCATAATTATTTTAGCAATCACAGATCTGCAATAAATGAGAAAGAAATGATTACTTGAGGGGGGTTTATTTTGTTGGGGGGTTTTTTTGAAGGATCAGAAAAAAAACCTGTTTGTTTAGATGGAAAATTCAGATGGGAAATGCGGGTTTTTTCCCCTCCCTCTCCTTCACAGCAGCATCACTGCATCTGGGAAAGCAGCTTAGTGAATTATGCACTATGATAATTGATTGAATTCATCAGTAAATAAAGCAGAAGCCTTTAAACTCAGGGTCTGGATAGGGAGGAAAAAAATTCTTCATGCAGTGATTCGTACCGAGCGGCGCAGGAGCCTTCGTGCCCGTGAACACACAGCCATCAGGAAAAGGAACCCACGAGGCTGCACACCTGATAAAAAAAGCTCTTTTGAGGTTTAAATCCTTTATGTCACCTCCAGAAGCTCCTTGGTTGCTCAGACAGAGAGATGGATCAGACAGGAGTTTCAAAGCACCCTTGGACGCTTTGAGAAATGGGATGAGGAGGGCAAAAATGTGGTTTAAAATAAAAGAAGGGGGAAACGGACTTGAGCATCCCCAGCCAGAGGCCATCGGGCTGAGATACATGCAGTAAAACACCTAAATCTTCCCAGCCAGTGCCAGAGTAATCCTCAAAGAGCTGCTTCTTCACATGACCACCCCTCCTCATCCTCTCATGTGACACCGCTACCACAGCCAATGCCTTACAGCTCCCCTAAGAAGTATTTGCTGTCAACATCCGCGGGCTCTGGGGCTGCACCAGGGGATGCCCCTGCCAACACTGCCTGAGATTTTGCAGGACTGGCAAGCTGAGGAGCTTATCCAAAATGCTGAGAGCAAGTTGGGCTCTTTTGCAAGTGAGGCACCGCCACAGTTGCACCCCCCAACGCGCTGCAGAGGCGCTCCGGCCATCGCACACGTGTCCACGCACACGTGCTCTGGGGAGGGGGAGGACAACGTCTCCATGCAGCTGGTGATGGCGATGCAAGCCGATGGGAAGCATCCCCCCGGCTTGGGGACACCACGTCTCACCCAGCGTCCCCCAAGCCAGCGTCCCCATGAGCAGTTCAGCATCCGTCTCCGTGGCAACGCATTTTTCACATCCTTTGATACCTCCATTCCTTCTGGTCTGCAGTGCTGGCATCCCTGGGTACCCTGCACACCAGGCACAGATGGGCATCCATCACCTATCCCAGCACCCCTGAGAGGGGTAGGGAGAGCGGGGTCAGGGTCCCCTTGCTGTGCAGTGTCCCATGGGTGTCTCTGAGCCCATCCTCGGTGGATGCTGGAGAGCAGCATGGATTCGGGGCAGCACAGAAGCACCAAGAGGCATCTTCAAGCTTGCAGGCATCTCATCTTCCTTCCTGGGCCAACAGCCGCTTCATCTGCCAGCACTCACTCTCCCGCATACAGGATGCTTTTCTGTCTGATCCCAGCTGGAATTATATAAGAAAAGATACCACAGAGCTGCGAGCATCGTTGGAGATGCAGCCATCAAGAGGAACTCACAACCAATGCAAAGTCCTGCAGCAGCAGCCCTTCTTGCACCAGCCTTGGAAGGTGCTCTCATGCAAAATGATGGAGAACTGACCTTCCTCTGTGGGACTGCCCATCGGAAACACCAATCTTGGGAAAAAAAATGCCTCCCTCGCTGGGATTTCTGGATACCGGTGCCATGCTGAGATTGCAGAGCCCATTTTGGCCATACCGCTCGCCTGAGAGCCCCCCACCAGTGACAGAGGCTGCGTGGCAAAGCCCCAGAGCTGGGAAAACCCCTCCTCGGCACAGCTGGGAACAGAGGACGGTGGGGCACAGGAAATCTCCATTCATTGGTGCTTGGTCACCGGCCAAATTGGAGCCAAACCAACCATTTTTTCCAACTTCCCAGTAAAGTGGAATTTCCAGAGACCTGTGTCTGGTGGGGAAAGGGGTCAGCAAGGGGGGGTACAGGCAGATGTTGCCTCCGCGTTGCCAGGGCTCGTGGGCAATGCCAGTGCTTTTACACACCTATATAGTCTCAGGGTTGGGTGGGGTGAAGGTTCTTTGGATGCCAGTGCAGGTGGTGGGTGGTTGAGCTGGGTATGACTTTTGGAGGGAGGTTTAACAGACAGTAGAGGGTTGCAGGCTCCTAAATCCCTTTTTTATTATGGAAATGGCTCTGCAAACCCTGTAAGGTCCCCAGACCTTGCAGGAAGCCTCAACCCTTGTTGAGGGGCCAAACCGTCCCCATGGGATCACTCTGAGGGGGTGAGGTGGTGCCAGCTGCCCTGCAGCGCCCAGTGGGGCCAACAAGTCAAGTGGTTTCACTCTGTCCCCCACAAAAAAGCTCTCCCCTGTGTGGCCGGTGTCCACTGTGTCCCCACGGGGTGGTGGCCCTGATGAGGTGTGATGAGCTCAGCCAGCCCAGAGCCTAAGCTCACCCTGGGCACAGCTCCCAGCCAGGCCCTGGGGGAATGGAATTTAGTAAACAAAAAAGAAAAATAAAAAGGAACTAACAAGCCCATCGACACAGGTCTGGTTCTCATTTTGAAGGAACTGTTTGTTACTGCTTTGCCATCAGCCTAATTCCTCCAAGTCCGAAACATTTGGTGCGATGTGATGGGATTTTCTTCTCAGCCAGCAGAAATACTCCGTTTCTCCAAAACAATGAGGTTATGCCGACAAGGGGATTGCTTTGGCAGGAGGCAACAGGAGGTGGCCCTTGGTTGCCCACCACGTGAGGGCTTTCCCCGCTGCGCTCACCCTCGCACCCCGTGGCCGGGGCGATGCTGACGGTTGCTCGCCCTGTGGTGCCAGCGTGGGGAGGGCTTTCCTGCCAAGTGCCATGGTCCGCTTGAGCTGGATCCTTCTGCACCGCGCCAGGAGGGGTGCAGGACCCTGCAGGGACGCAGCTGCATCCCACCCACCCCAGCCATCCCAGCCTTTCTCCTCCTTGCTCTTTTTCTGCCCCTTTCCCTTGCTTCTCCTCCATCTCCATCCCCCCTGCTGTCCCAGCCCCTTTCCCTTCCCTTTGAGTGTGACGAGGTGCCAAAGGGACTTTGCACCCCCCACCCCCCCCCCCCAAGGCAGCACTTGCTCCCCGCTCCCTCCCGCAAGCCCGGGAGCCGCCCAAGGGAGAGTGAAATCCTCCGGTCTTCTCTGCGAGGGGAGGCAGGCTCGGTGGGCAGGGTTTGCGCGAAGGCTGCTGGCTTATAAGCAACCGGCAGCGGAGGCAAAGCTGTCTCAGAAGGCACCAAACAGGGCCCCCCTTTTGCTCCGTGCACCAATCCTGCCACGATGCTCCCGGCGCTGGGGCTGCTGCTGGGGCTGAGCTTGGCAGGTGCCCTTAGCCCTGACCTCGAGCCCCCCGAGCGCGAACGAACCGAGGCGGGGGCTGCGCTCTTCGCCAGCGACTACAACCAAACGGCCGAGCAAGTCTTCTTCGAGAGCGTCTCGGCCAGCTGGGATTACTACACCAACCTGACCGCCGAAAACGGGGCTCTGCAGGTGGGTGGCGAGGCGGGGGGTGTCCTCATCACCAGGGGGTCAGGGGGGGTGGGAACACTTGGCGTGGTCTCCTTCCTCCCCACAGGCTCTTTTCTTGGCATCCCAGGAGGGTGAACCAGTGCTGGGATTTGTAGCCCTGGAATCGCAGGGTTTTGCCCCAGATTGGTCCTTGGAGAGGCTCTACCATGGAGTGACAGCTCTGGTCCCGGAGCAGAGTTCAGGTCCTTTTGAGAGGTGGTTCCCTCCTCCCAGCACCTTCCACTTTCCTTTCCCCCCTTCCCTGACCCAGGCTCAGGTGTCCCTGTCCCTGCCCAGTGCCACCACGTCCCATGTTGCCATGTTCCAGAGGTGTGTGGGGGGGGGCTGTTTTGGGGGAGGCACCAGGAGTCCAAAGTGTGCGCAAGCTTTGGGGTGGCATCAGGACCGAGGCTGCCGTCCCTCATCCCTGTGTCCCCAGTGGGGACGAAGCCGGTTTTGGGAAAGCACTCCCGGCTACGGGGAATTAGACATTAACCCCAGCGGGGAGCGATGCTGTGTGCATGTTTGCTTGTGTTTGGGCTGGATTTGGAGGGGCAGGGAGTTCAAGTCGCCTGGGGGTTGCTCTTGGTTGGATGAGCTGAAGCAGAGCCCCTGTCTGGGGTGGGAAATAGTGGTGCCTGGGCAGCCTGCGGGTTTCCCCAGCTCTTGCAGTGCCTGGGGAGCTGAGGGCTGCCCCAACTCAGGCACAACTCTGCGTGAAGATCCCTAACATGAGGAGACAGAACTGTTGGAACGGGTGCAGAGGAGGGCTAGGAAGATGATCCGAGGGCTGGAGCCCCTCTGCCATGAGGACAGGCTGGGAGAGCTGGGGTTGTTCAGCCTGGAGAAGAGAAGGCTCTGGGGAGACCTCAGAGCAGCCTCCAGTACTGAAAGGGGCTCCAGGAAAGCTGGGGAGGGGCTCTTTACAAGGACCTGCAGTGACAGGATGAGGAAGGATGGCTTTAAATTGGAAGGGGGAAGATTTAGATTAGGCATTAGGAAGAAATTTTTCACGACGAGGGTGGGGAGGCCCTGGCCCAGGGTGCCCAGAGCAGTGGTGGCTGCCCCATCCCTGGAGGTGTTCCAGGCCAGGTTGGATGGGGCTTGGAGCCCCCTGATCCAGTGGGAGGTGTCCCTGCCCATGGCAGGGGGTGGCACTGGGCGAGCTTTGAGGTCTCTTCCAAACCAAACCATTCCATGATTCTACGATTCTATGTACCTGCCACCCACACAGGTAGTGGGATGATGTAGCCCTTACGTGCTTTCTGGGACCCCCAGGATCACGTCCGTGCCCCAACGGCTACCACGCAACCCCAGACTCCTCTAGATCCCACAGGGATGGATGGCACAGTGTGCCCTGTGGCAGGAAGGAAACACGTCTTCCTGCACGAGGGCAAGATTGCTGCCAGGACCTTTCGCTGCCAACTTGGCAGGACACCCAAGAGCACCCAAGTGCCCCTTCAGCCTTTTTTCAGCGAGCTGACGTGATGTCTGGGCAGGCACCCAGCAACTGCTGCAGATGTTGTAGTGGAGCCGAGGACCTTAGGACAGAGCGGGAGCATCCTGGCCGCATCGAGTCCAAGGTTGGGGTCAGGAAAACACCTTGCATGGATTTTTTCAAATGGTATTTCCAGGCCACCTCTCACCCTTTCCTGAGTTAACAAATGCCCAAGGATCATGGCCAGGTGCTCCCTGTCATGTCAAGGCTCCCAAGCCAGCCCAGTAAGAGGAGAGGGTCCAGCCCCTGAGATCAGCCCACCGACGGGGCAGCAGGGAGGTGTGAGGTGGGATGGAGAGGCACTGACTGCTAAAGGGTTAACAGCTGGCCAGCACTACCCAAAAGGTTGAATCTGGGGGATGTGGGGAACCCTTGGGCCAAGCAAAGCCCACGCACAACTGTAACACCTGAGGCAGGCCAGCAAGCTGGGGGTTCCTCCAGGATTTGCCGCAAAAGGATGCCATGGGACAAAGTGACATGAAGGGACAGGAGGCTGAAGGCAGGGCAACAGCCCCTGGTCGTGCAGGGATGGACAGAAGGATACTGGAACAACAGAGAGGGAGCTCAGCAACAGCAGTGGGAGATTTACCGGCTCCTGCAAGCTGGGGCTCTGGGCAAGAGGCTGGCGGTGGCGTCTGGGGTATGAGAGCTGCTCATGGGTGCACTCTGAGCCACAACTTGTGCTTCTGAACCTCCGCTGTGCAACCAGGTGCAGGGAGGGACCTGGGTGAAGGGCTTTGGTGGGAGACTTGGGGGATGTGGGTGTCCAGGAGCCTCCAAGCCCCCCAGAGGGGCACCCCGTCAGAGAGAGCTCCCAGCTGCAGGGGCAAATGGCCAGGGCTGGTGGGCATGGCCATGGCGAGGGGGTCTCAGGCAGCGCCACCAGCCTCAGCTTGCTCCACTGGAGCTGTCAGGAGAGTTTAGGATACAATTCGCCTGACCAAACACAGGCGCCTGTTCAAGGAGAAGACGAAACACAGCTGGACTCTGCTTCCTACAGCTCCCCCAGCTCCGCAGTGGGATGTGGGAAAGGGTAAAGGTGTCCCCCCCATTCAGTGGCATCTTACTCCATGGGGCTGGCCCACTCCATAGTGCCAGGGTGTCTGGGCCAATTGGCACCCAAGGTGATGCTGTGGGTGCTGGGATGCCCAAGGCGGCCAGTGGGTGCCGGCAGCCAGGGGCATTCAACACTTTGGGCAGCCTCACCTCCACATCCTCCGGCCACGTGGGTGCCTGCCCTGGGCAGCCTCCAGCTCTGCCACACCGTAACTCCCTTCCCTCCCCACTGCCAGCTGAGGGAATGTGAAGATTAAAATAAAACAAACCAGGCTTGTTGGAGCCAGGCTAAAAATGCCACAAATAACAGCTAATGAGCTCCATAAATCACGTTGGGATGGCACACAGACATCGAACATGCGCTCTGCATCTCCTCACTCCAACCTGCACAACGCATCGCATCGCCCCGCCCGGGACACTCTGGAAAGATCAGTGTTTCCTGAAAATACAGCTGATGCTTGGATGCGACCTCCTGCCACACAGCCTGTCCCAAAATTGTGGCCATCGGTGTCACGGTCCACTCGGTGGACTCGTGATGATTCGTTTACCTTGATCTCGAAGCACAAAATTAAGGCAACCAAAATGCCAAGGGGTTATAATTCAACCAAAGAGAAACTTTATTATTTTGCCCATAAAGCGGCACGCGATAGACAAAGGGGAGGAAAGATCCAGAGGTGGAGAGATCTCACCGGGGTTCAGTTAGGAACCATCTTTTATGCTCAGCAGCAGCACCTCACACCTCCTCTCTGCCATGGATTGTGGCCAATCTCCGCCTTCGTTTCGCAATCCAGGCGCAGGCCCCAAAAGTTCTCGCTTCGCTTGCCAGAACTCGTCTGCGCCCGCGCCACCTCGCGTTCGGGGGTCTCTTACTTCCTCACCTCATCTTCCTCTCATGACTGCTGGGTAACCTGAAGACCCTCCGCGAGTCTCTGCGCATGCTCTTCTTTGTCGCCTTTGGGTCAGGGAGGAGATGGGGCAATTTTGGCCGAGGCAGCAGGTGAGATTCATCTTCCGGACAGCCGCCATACGGCCTCACCTTGGTTGTTGCTTGCCGTCCCGGGTACTGGAGGCTGCTTGTACCATACAGTTCTTTTCTCTTAGGGCTTTGGCTTCTTGGTTTCTCTCCAAGTCCCCGATGGCAATGTTGAGTCAAAACACCGTTCTTCGGACCGACTCTTACAATCAGCCACAGCTCCAGCTGCCTAAATAACCCCCCGTGGTGCAGAGAGCTCCCTGCCTCCCCCGGCCCTGGGAAGGGAGGTTGGGACTGTCAAGAGATGGGTGACAGCAAGGGACCCAAAACCAGGGGCTCGGGGCTAATAGGTGCCCCCCTGCGAGGTGACACCCAGATGTGGCCCTTACAGGATCCTGCAGGGATGGAGCTGCCTCTCACCCATCCCGTCCATCCCAGCCTTTCTTCTCCTTGCTCTTCGTTTCCACCTTTCCCTTGATTCTCCTCCATCTCCTTCCCTCCCTGCTGTCCCAGCCCCCTTCCCTCCCGGTGTGACAAGGCACCAAAGGGACTTTGCACAAACAGCCAAAGGAGAAATTCATAGATCTAGCAAGGAGGTGTAGGAAGGAGAAAAGTGAATGTGGCACCTTTGCAGTTTCCCTTGAGGCTTCTGCAAAGGTGAGAAACAGCAGGAACAGCAATAAAATGAAGCCAGACCTCAGAGTTCCTTCAAAACTGGAACTCTGGTGGCTGCCAGAGACAGCCAGGAGCACCTGGACACCCATCCAGAGTGGCGTGGACACCCCCAGCCCAGCATCCCTGCCAAGACACCTCTAAAACATCCTCCAAGGCCACCTTGGCAGGTGCTCGCTGGGAGCGCCGCAGGCAAGCAGGGGCTGCAGACATTGCCACGTCGGCTGGAAGCTGATGTCTCTATCTATGAATGTCACTGACTGGGGACAGCCCTGCCTGCCACCTCGTGTCCCATCCCCTCTGGCTCCCGCAAGGCCTCGTGGTTCTGAACTCAGCCCCCAAACCATCGTCTGGGTGGTGGAATGTCCCAGCGCTGGTCCTGAGTCCCCACGTCCCCTCTCGCCGTGCAGGTCAAGGCGTCGCTGGAGGAGCAAAACTTCACGGAGGTGTGGGGGAAGAAAGCCAAGGACCTCTATGGCAGCATCTGGAACAACTTCAGTGACCCACAGCTCAGGAAAATCATCGGCTCCATCCAGACCCTGGGACCCTCCAACCTGCCCCTGGAGAAGAGAGAGCAGGTAGGTGAGGTGCTGGCCAAGCCCTGGACATTGCTGGAGTGGTGAAAAACCCCTTAAGCTGATTTTTCTCAAGCCTCCTGACTCTGTTGCTGGCCCCTTGCCCCTTCATTGCATTTGGAGGGTCTCCCTGGCCTCTGCACGAGGAAAACAGGGATGGAGGTGGGAGATGGGGTGCTGTCTCCAGGGGATGTGGGGTGCCTGCTGGCCCTATTATCCAACCCTAACCTCATCTCAAAGCTATCCCAAGGGGAACTAGAAATTTCCTGCTTACACAGAACAGCCTTGGCCGTCACCTGGAGACCAGCCAGCCTGTCCCCATGGCTGGGGGCCAGCTGGCTCAACCCCCACTCCTCAGTGCTCCTTGGGGATGAAGGTCACCGAAAAGGAGGGCTGCTGCAGCTACCCAGCTCCTGAGCCCTCCCTGTGAGCCCCAAAATTCCGTGCCTTGGTGACACAGTTCCGCACTAGGGACATCAGGACATCTCGAGCCTTCCCCATTACAGTCCTAAATTTTCAGGGTCTTTTACCTAACTGTGACATGATTTAAATATGAAATTTAAATATGAAATATTTTATACCATGAGAATATTGCTCAGTCTGAGGCTGGCAGCCACCTGCATCTGCACTTGTGTCCCTTCTAGCCTGGCCCATGGCTCCCTGCCAGCCCTCCCCACTGAAACCCTGGCAAAGCTTGGTGGTACAATCCCTTCCGGAGAAGCGTCGGCTCCAGTTCCTTCCAGGAAACCCATCCCTACCCTCTCCCAGATAACTGAAATCATTATGTCTCCTCCACATCTCACCCCTCCCCAGGCAGCTCCATCCTGCAGCCACCACTGTCCCCTCTCTCCGTTGCTTCCACCAAGCCGGAGAAGAGGGATGGGAGCAGAGAGAGGGATGGAGCAGAGGAATTTCCTTCCCTGGGAATGGGCTCCCCAGGCAGGTTCCAGGAAATCTCCTGTTGCTATTGTTTGCTGTTGCTGAAGTTCACAGAAATAAATCCCCCTCCTCCTCCTGCTTCTCTTCTTATTTTTTTTAACCCGCTTAAATAAACAGGCCGTGTGGCAGCCCCGCTGACAAAGGGTTTTATAAATAGCCCCACTCCAGGACACCGCGAACGCTCGCGCTGTGTTTGAGGGGGGTTTGGTGAGTGGCTGTGCATGGGTTGTCTGTCCCTAAAGAGCCTCCCTGCTTCCACCATGTGATGGGTGCAAAAACTCAGGGTGGTAACACACTTATCTCACCAAAACTGCACTGTGTGAACACACCAGTGCTCCTCCACATCCCTTTGGATACACACAGTCCGGAGATGGGAAGTCTGTAAATCCCTCCTGAAGAGCTATTCTCATCTCCTTCCAGCCCCAACATCTTTATTCCTTCCCTGCAGTACAACACCATCCTGAGCGACATGGACAAAATTTACTCCACAGCCAAGGTGTGTCTGACCAACGGTACCTGCTGGGAACTGGAACCAGGTATGGCCCTTGCCCTTCTGCCCTTGCAGGGTGGTGAGCACCCCATGGCCATGGGTTCATCCCAGTCCCCTCATCCTCAGCGGGTTGGGGCTGGCAAGTCCCACTAATGTTCATCACGATTGTTCTGGGACAAGATGGGTCTTTGGGGTTTTCAAGTCCCACCCATGTTCAACAGGGTTGTCCTAGGAAGAGGATGGGTATTTGGGGTTGATGAGTCCCACTCATGTCTGTTGGGGTTGTCCTGAGGAGAGGATGGGGTTTGGGGACTGGTAAATCCCACTCGTGTTCATTGGGGTTGTTTTTAGGAGGGGATGGGTATTTGGGTCTGGCACAATGGTGGTGGCACCTCTGCAGAGCTGCTGTGGGATCTGGGTCCTGCTCCTGCCCCTTGTTCATGTCCTACTTGTCCCCTCTGCCTCAGACATCTCAGACATCATGGCCACCTCCCGCAGCTACAAGAAGCTGCTCTACGCCTGGGAGGGGTGGCACAACGCCGCAGGCAACCCGCTGCGTGCCAAGTACGAGGAGTTCGTCAAGCTGAGCAATGAGGCCTATCAGATGGATGGTACGAGCAGGATGGGGGGATGCAGGGGGTGGTCGGGGTCAGGGATGGGAATCAGGGCTGGGACAATGGGCTGCTCTGCTGCTGTCCCCATCCCACATGCAGCAGGCATCCAATTCCCATTTTCCCAATGCCAACACTTTGGGGAAGGGGCAGAAATCCTACTGCTGTTCCCCGGTCCAAGCTCTTGGGACTGGGTGGGGGGCAGCCCCCAAGGGCCAAAGCCAGGGGTCATCACTGCCTCTCTGGCAGGATTCGAGGACACAGGCAGCTACTGGCGCTCCTGGTACGACTCACCCACCTTCGAGGATGACTTGGAAGATCTCTACCGCCAACTGGAGCCGCTCTACCTCAACCTGCACGCCTTTGTCCGGAGGAAGCTGTACGACCGCTATGGCCCCAAATACATCAACCTGAAGGGTCCCATCCCTGCTCACCTTCTGGGTAAGAGGAAAGACCCTCCCAGCCTGTGACCGAGGGTGCTGGTGGGGCCAAATGAGCACACTCAGGGACATAGTGCGACAGGAGGTCCCGGTTCTCACTGTGTTTCTCTTCCTCCTGATCTACCACCAGATTTTCTCCAGCTCTTTTCTCTCCTCAGGCAACATGTGGGCTCAGCAGTGGAACAACATCTATGATCTGATGGTCCCCTACCCTGAAAAGCCCAACCTCGATGTCACAAGCACCATGGTGCAGCAGGTGACTGGCTGAGGGACCCCTGATGGCACTAGGGCAACAAACCAAGGGGGGGGGGGCTGGCCAAGGCTTGCCCTTAACACTGACTCCATGGGAGTCTTTCTCATACCTGCATAGGGGACAGCAGAGAAGCCATGTCTGGGACAAAGAAATGACCCTGCTCTCTCTGGCTATGATCAAAGATGAGGCAGGTGGACAAATAGGAAGGACAGTGTAGTGGGACCAGTGACAGCCCCTGGGTTGGGGGCTGCTTCCACACCATCATACAGCTCCAAGCCCTCCTGGGACATCAGCCCCGCTTCCCTTTCCTGTCCATGCTGGGCATCAGCATCACTGCGCAGAAGTCCTTAGGAATGCTCACTCCATTTCTGGGGCCAGGTGTTTCCATCAGGGTGAAAGGGTTAGGACTCTGGTCCTTTGGAGGGACCCACCTCATCCCCACAGTGCTGGGAGACCATCAGAGGTGATGTCCGGAGCATGGGCAGCCCGTTCCTCAGCCATAACCTACTGCCTGCTCTGTACCAGGGCTGGAATGCCACCCACATGTTTCGGGTCTCGGAGGAGTTCTTCACCTCCCTGGGGCTGATGGAGATGCCCCCTGAATTCTGGGAGAAGTCCATGCTGGAGAAGCCAACTGATGGACGGGAAGTGGTGTGTCATGCCTCAGCCTGGGACTTCTACAATCGCAAGGACTTCAGGTGTGTGGGAGCATGCAGGGGACCCAGGGGTACAAGGTAATACCCTCTTCCATCCCCCTTGGTTGTCACAATTTTGGGTACCTCCAGCCTGGCCATGCAGCCCAATCTATCACCTTCTGGAGTGACGTCTTGAGGCATCACATTGCCCTGCCTTGCTGTCCACTGGGTCTTTCCTCTTCCACATGGGGTGCTGCCACCCTCTTGTAACCATGGAGGGTGCCTCCCATTGAGGGGGTGCACGAGCCGTCAGGGTTCCTCACCTCTGCTCTGTTTTCACCTGGCAGGATCAAGCAGTGCACAACGGTGACCATGGAGCAGCTGTTCACAGTGCACCACGAGATGGGCCATGTCCAGTACTACCTGCAGTACAAGGATCAGCCTGTCTCCTTCCGCAGCGGGGCCAACCCTGGCTTCCACGAGGCCATCGGTGATGTCATGTCCCTGTCTGTCTCCACCCCCAGCCACCTCAATAAAATTGGTCTCCTCAGCAGTGCCACCGAGGATAAAGGTATGGTGCCCTGGGAAACTGGGTGCCCTGGATGGTTTAGGTCCTGTGGCACCAGGAAGGGTTTGGGACATGCTAGAATGAGTCCTTCAGCTATGCTCAGTCCCACACACAAAACCTTCTTGTCTCCACGGGTCCATGTAGGACCCTTCACGACTCCATCCTCTTCACTCTGAGGGCAGAAGGGATGCTCTCAAGTGCTTGTCTGTGTCCTTTTCTCCATCAAAGCCCCAAATCTGAAAATAGCATCTTTGCGTCTGATTGGCTTTGACCTTTCCAGCATTCCCCTCTCGCTCGGCAAGAAATGTCCACCCCAGGAGCTCCCCGTGTAGCTCTGCGGAGGTGGCATTGAGCGCTTACGTGCACAGCCACAAAGACAGTCAGCAGGTGACACGTCTGCCTGCCAGCCGGCGCAGCAGAGGAGGACTTGTCCCTGCAGGGCACTGCCCAGCTTGGCAAGAGTCTCTCCCCCCGCCCAGCGTCTCGCAGCCGACACGTCAAAGCAGAAGGCAGCAGAGGAAACCAAGCATTTGTAGACTCCTGCCGCAGGCAGCTGCTTTGCGGAGGAGGGATGGTTCCGGTATCCTCCTGCCTTGTCATTAAACACATTTCATGATGGAAAAGCCGTCACAGAAGCCAAGAGCGTTGGGCCAATTCTGCATAAACACCAAGGAGCAGATGGTCCCTGCCTCAAGGCATTGCTACCCAAGTAAGTGGCCATTGGCAGCCACGCCACCACAGTGATGGCAGCCAACACACCCCCAGGGCAGGACTGTCATCCCCTCTCTGACCCCACAGCTTCAGCTACATCTCCAGCAGGTTGTTTTCCAACTTTCCTTTCCCAGGTTTCCTTGTGGTGCAGGGGAAAGCAGATATCAATGTGGCCTGTCCTCCCCATGATATGGTGGTGACTATCCCAGAGTTGACCTCAACTCTTGCTCCATTTACATGAGAACCTTTGCAGTGATTTAAAAGCCGTGCAGACCAAAGCTTCTTTGCCTTGAGTCCCTCAGGGCAAATGTGTGAAGAGGGAAACACT
Source organism: Neomorphus geoffroyi (assembly GCA_033558235.1). Taxonomy (NCBI): domain Eukaryota; kingdom Metazoa; phylum Chordata; class Aves; order Cuculiformes; family Neomorphidae; genus Neomorphus; species Neomorphus geoffroyi. The sequence continues at coordinate 3,861,529 of JAUMJM010000037.1, forward strand.
AGAGTTACACTCACCACAGAGCTTCTCACTCAGAGCCAGACTGAAGCTTAGGGGACACCACACTTGCCACTCCCATAGTCCCCACTCAGGTAGAAAGGCACACATTGTCCCAGGTAGGAGCTACACCAGAAACCCCCCCTGTGCAGCCCTCACTATGGATCAAAATCATATCTTGAAATGCTATCCCATTTCTCATCGAGATCTGCTAGACAGTCTTGCCCACAAAGTCTCGTGACCATAGTGCTGTCCAGCCAGACTCCTTCCCAACCTGGTTCAGCGTCTGTTTCATGCAGAGAGCAACATCAACTATCTGCTGAAGATGGCCTTGGAGAAGATCGCCTTCCTACCCTTTGGCTACCTCATCGACCAATGGCGCTGGAATGTTTTCAACGGCCGCACGTCCCCAAGCCATTACAACTATGACTGGTGGTATCTGAGGTAGAGGACAGTCACCAAAGGTGGATGAGGGTGTGGAAGCTGGGGGTGTGCAAGGAAGGAAGGAAGGCAGGAAGGCAGGAAAGAAGGAAAGAAGGAAGGAAGGAATAAAGGAAAAAGTAGCCATGGAGACAGCTGAAGAACGGTGGATTGGTGGGTGGGGAGGTGAGATGGATGGATGGATGGATGGATGGATGGATGGATGGATGGAAATAAGTGGAAGTACATTCTAATTGTGTTTCTTAAACCTTCCTTTCCTATTCCCTGCCTTGGTTCATCTGCCTTCCTCTTCCAGCTCACGGTCTTGTTCTCTGTTGTCTGCAGAACCAAATACCAAGGTATCTGTGCTCCAGTTTTGAGGGATGAAAGCAACTTTGACCCTGGAGCAAAGTACCACATCCCTGGGAACACCCCTTACATCAGGTAGGGGAGGTGCTGTCGAGGGAATGGAGGCTTGCGGAGCAAAGGGTTTGGGGACTCAGCTCTGTGGGCAGGGACTGGGATGTGTTTCTGCTGCTCAAAACACGGAGACATCCAACACTTGAGACCACAAATGGTGGGAAGCTGATGTGTGGCTGGGTGCCTTCCCCCATGCCCTGGGATCCATCTGCTTCCCTTTGATCCCAGTGCTCACCTTCATGGGCTTCCTTGACAGGTACTTTGTGAGCTTCATCCTCCAGTTCCAGTTTCACAAGGAGCTGTGCCGGGCAGCAAATCACAGCGGTCCTCTGCACACCTGTGACATCTACATGTCCAAAGAGGCTGGAGCCAAACTCAGGTGGGGACAGAGGAGGGCTGGGACGATTGCCACAGGCAGATGTGTGCATGGAAGCTGATGGTGTGCAATGGAAGGAAAGAAGGAAGGGAGGAAGGAAAAGTGGCTATAGAGCTTTGCAGATGGATGGATGGGTGGATGGATGGGTGGATGGATGGATGGATGGATGGATGGATGGATGGATGGATGGATGAAAATACATGGAAGCACTGGGATAGACCTCACCAGAGTACTGCTATTGTCCCTGTCATGAGTTTTCACCCAGACCAGAGGTCACTGAAGCTTATTGGGTTCCTGTTGACTCCCTGGGTGTTAACAAATGCGTGAGTATGTGATGGGGAGTCCACAGATACGCAGGACAGATGGGAGCGTCTGAGCCAGTTCCCAGGTTCACGTCCCACTCAGGAATAGCATCTTCAACACTTGTAATGCTGCGATACATTCACTGCTTTACTACCGTTCATCCCCTGGCCTCACGCCGGCTCTTGCTGTCCCACTCTTCTGCAGGGAAGTGTTGAAAGCTGGGTCTTCCAAGTCATGGCAAGAAATCCTGTTCAGCCTCACTGGCACAGAAAAGATGGATGCTGGACCCCTCCTGGAGTACTTCAGCCCTGTCACTGAGTGGCTTCAGGAACAGAACAACAAGACCAATGAGGTGCTGGGCTGGCCTGAGTTTGACTGGCGTCCCCCTATCCCTGAAGGCTATCCTGAAGGCATTGGTAAGGCTGCAGCACCATCCTGGCTCTGGGGAGGGGCAGGAAGAGGTCTCCCAAGGGACATCACTAACTCCAAGGAAGGACAGTGCTAAGGGAGGTCTCTGCCGTGGATGGCAGAGGTCTCCATGCCAGTCTCTTGATGTACCACTGTCCGAAGCTGTGTCCCGGCTGCTGTAATAATGCCGTCAGTCACGGTGTGACAGATAACCTGTGTTCAGCTGCTTCTTTTTTGCCCAAATGGGAGGATCTAGGTCCTAGGGTGTATCCTGTTATTGTACCCTGTCCAATGGAACACCCTCAACAGGACCCCTCTACCTCAGATTATTGACAACTTGCTCCCAGGTTGTGGCATCCCCCAATGGACCTGCAGTTCTGGGAAACCATCAACCACAGCTCCCCATAGGTTGGTGCTTTGCAAAGAGGACTCTCCTGACTCCCCTTCTCTTCCCCCACTTATCTCCTCCTCTAGACAAAATAGCAGACGAAGCACAAGCTAAAGAGTTCCTATCCGAGTACAACAGCACAGCCGAGGCAGTGTGGAACGCCTACACCGAGGCATCCTGGGTCTACAACACCAACATCACTGACCACAACAAGGAGATCATGGTATGGGAATTACCCTGGGGCTTTGCAGGGAGAGGCAACAGTCAAGGCAGACAGCTGGTACCCAGGATATGTTTCAGATGAGCTCTGAAAACCAGAGCAGCCTCTGTCACTAGCTGACGGGTGATGTTCTCACCTAGGGGGTGTATTTTCCATGAAAACCCACATTATGCCATAAAGTACCCACAAGGACAGTCGTGGGAAGGGTGTCAGTGATGGCATTCCAGGTGGTGTTTCTAGTGATGGCCTGTGTCTCAGGTATCTCCTCAAAGTAACTCCTCTGTCTGCTCCTGCTCTGGCAGCTGGAGAAGAACTTGGCCATGTCCAAGCACACCCTTGAGTACGGCATGAGGGCCAGGCAGTTCGACTACTCCGATTTCCAGGATGAAAGTGTCACGCGCATCCTCAAGAAGCTGAGTGTCATTGAGAGGGCAGCCCTGCCGGAGAGTGAGCTGAAGGAGGTGAGCTGAAAGGTGGCAGGGCAGGGACAGGGTGTCCCTTGCCCCCTACCCTGTGTGGAGACAAAGGCTTTGTCCAGCTTTTAGGAAATGCCACTGGGCAGCCTTTGGACAAGGTGATAGTTTAGAACATTCTACACAAACCCAAGATCCTTCTCTCCAGGGTTTCTCACCTAAAGGTTGCCCGTCCCAGGCCTAGTTGCTTGGTTGAGAAGGGCACATTTCTTGCTGGCCCCAGTCCCTCCTGTGTTGACTTTGTCTCCATTTGGATGTCACACTTGGCCTTGAAGGAACCAGAGGACATCTCAGTGGGCTATGACATTCCCCAAGGGCAGGAGCAAGGGCAACCAGCTCATGTTGTCTGATTTCCTTTGCAGTACAACACCCTCCTCTCAGATATGGAGACCACGTACAGCGTAGCCAAGGTTTGCAGAGAGAATGGGATCTGTCACCCCTTGGATCCTGGTAAGATTCATCAGGGTGTCCAGCAAGTCACCTGCAAAAGACCCATAAAGGAAGGAATTTTTTAATAGGGACATGGAGAAAGTTCATGAAGGGACATTCCCACCTTCTCTGTGATGGCCCCTGAGCAATACATTGGGTCTACATCACGGCATCAGTCCAGCCCAACCAACAACATCCATTTGGCTACATTGCTCTCTCTTCAGACCTCACAGACATCATGGCCAGCTCACGGGACTATGATGAGCTCCTCTTTGCCTGGAAGGGCTGGCGGGATGCTTCTGGGAAGCAGATCAAGAACAACTACAAGCGATACGTGGAACTGAGCAACAAGGCTGCTGTGCTCAACGGTCAGTGCCCCACTCCGTGGTCTTAACATCCTGTGAGCAGGGGATTTGGCTGATTGTGTAACTCCAGGCCAAAATTTTGAGGGTGTGGAGGCCCCACAAACTCCCATGAGATCCACAGTCTCGTACGCATGGAGGGACCTGGGGTGCCTGAGCAGCAAGACAGACTCTTGCCCAAGAAGGGCAGTGTCTAACAGCTTCTACTCTTTCCCTACCCCAGGCTACACAGACAACGGGGCCTATTGGAGATCCCTGTATGAGACACCCACCTTTGAGGAAGATCTGGAGAGGCTGTACCTGCAGCTGCAGCCCCTGTACCTCAACCTACACGCCTACGTGCGCCGCGCTCTATACAAAAAGTATGGTGCAGAGCACATAAACCTGAAGGGTCCCATCCCTGCTCACCTGCTAGGTAAGCCAGGGCATTGCCAGGCCCTTGAGCAGAACCGTGTCGCCCACCAGGCACAGTTTGTTCCAAGGCATGCCAAGAGTTAAGGTTGACCTCTGCTCAGCTCTGGCCAAAGGGCCAAGGTCCCCTAAGATGGGTCTGCAGAAGGGAGTCTGCCCCAAGGAAGGGCAACACATTCAGCATGACTTGACCTGTCCTGCATGGACAGGCTCCTGCTTGCACCACCTTGTGCAGGCAGGGCAGGGACCGGGCAGGGTGATCCACTCCACACAAGAGTCAGGAGTAAACTGGTTGCCTTTGTTCTTCTCTCCCTGTCTCCCTCTGTGCATGGTCCTCCTGTGCTTCCCAGGCAACATGTGGGCGCAGTCATGGTCCAATATTTTTGACCTGGTGGTACCTTTTCCGGATGCCACCAAGGTGGATGCCACCCCAGCCATGAAACAACAGGTCAGTACTTTTCCAGGCAGCTCTTGGCAGGCTTCTTGGGACCCAGCACCCTTTGGCCGTTGCCATCACCCACGTTGCCAAATGCTCTGGTGCTGCCAAAAGCCTCCATGGCTCATCTGCATTTTCTTCCCACCTGGATATGCCAAGGGCTGGATCCAGCTCGAGTTGCCCCAAAAGACTTCCCTTGCCCAGGAGAACAAGATTGTCCCTGGCCACCCATCCTTCCCAGCCCCTGGCTACCCTAGCATCCCCCACTGCCCCTCACCAGGACCTCTGTCTACTCTCTCCCCAGAACTGGACACCCAAGAGGATGTTTGAAGAGTCGGACCACTTCTTTACCTCCCTGGGCCTCATTTCCATGCCGCAGGAGTTCTGGGACAAGTCTATGATTGAGAAGCCAGCAGATGGGCGGGAGGTGGTGTGTCACGCCTCAGCCTGGGACTTCTACAACCGCAAGGACTTCAGGTGCCCATGGGGAGGAAGTGGTGGCCTCAGCTGGTGTGGTGCTGGGGCAGATAGCGGTGTATTGGCAGATTAAGGGCACATGGCCTGATGTCATCACGGTGTTTCTTGTCCTAAGTCTGTGACAGCCCCACTCTGGCATTGCCATTGTACCCAAGATGCAGGAGTTTCTGGCAGGAGTCCCCGTGGTGGATGGAGGGCAATCAATCCCTTCCCTGCCCTGCCGTGGAGAACGGAAAAGCTGATGAACAAAGACAGGGAATGGGCAGGGGCAGCAGGAGGCCTCGAAGAGAGACCAACCCAATGGAGTGGGAACAGCCCAGCCTGGCATCAGCTGTGGGGTGGAGGCGCGTGGAAAGGGAGACCAAAGGGAAAAGCAGCGCAAAACTAGAAATTCCTGGAAATGTTCACCCCAGAACTTCCCTCCTTTCTGCCCCCATCCCACATGTCCCGGTCCAGGATCAAGCAGTGCACCGTGGTGAACATGGATGACCTCATCACTGTGCACCATGAGATGGGCCATGTCCAGTACTTCCTGCAGTACATGGACCAGCCCATCTCGTTCCGTGACGGGGCCAATCCTGGCTTCCACGAGGCTGTTGGGGATGTCATGGCCTTGTCTGTATCCACCCCAAAACACCTGCACAGCATCAAACTGCTGGACCAAGTCACAGAGAACAAAGGTGAGCTGGCAAGGGAACACCACGCAGCAAAGATGGGGGGGGGTGCTGGGGACAGCTGGAAATGCAAAGGGGTGGAAGGGGTCAGGGACAGGCATAGTGGCTTTGTATGCATGGAAGGGACAGGACCTGGTGGGAACACCCTGCTCCTGGGCAGAACGACCCATACAGGGCAGAAAGGTGGGTGAAGCACTGCCTTCCTCACACCTTCACAACCTGGGCAGAAAGTGACATTAACTACCTGATGAGCATCGCCCTGGACAAAATCGCCTTCCTGCCCTTCGGATACCTCATGGACCAGTGGCGCTGGAAGGTGTTTGATGGGCGGATCAAGGAGGATGAGTACAACCAGCAATGGTGGAACCTCAGGTGTGCTTGAATTCAGACCCCTCTTTGGTACAAGGGCCTTGGCCATCCTGCTGGGTGCTTTCTCCCTGTGATCCAGTTGGCTGCAATGGGACACAGTGGGATACACAACCCCCCACCCTGTCCCCTCCCAGCTTACCCTACCTTCTCCTCACCACGGAGGAGTCCCTCTAACTGTCCCTTTCTGGCCCAGGCTGAAGTACCAGGGCTTGAGCCCACCAGTACCCAGGTCTGAAGATGACTTTGACCCCGGAGCAAAGTTTCACATCCCTGCCAACGTCCCCTACATCAGGTGAGTAAACAGGGCTGGGGCAGGAGGGACACCACTTGGATGCAGAAGTAGGATCTCCAGTTCAGATGCCAGTGACGGCACTTTGTTTTATGGCTGGTAGGATACTTGGTGGAACCATCTCAAGGGTGCTGGAAAGCTTTGAGGAGAAGGCTGGATTTAGTGGAATTTCTTCCTATCTGAGGAGGATAGGCTCATCTAGCCAACCATAAAACTTATTAAAGCAGAAATGGAATTAGCAGACTGGACTGATTTGATGCAGGTGGAGCTCCAAAGCCAGGGAGGTTCCTCCAAACTGGGAGGATGCAACCAGGGGATGATAGGAACCACATAGTCCCCTGCACAGCCATTAGTAGGGTGCATTTTCATGTGCTCCCCCCTCTCTATCCCCCCAGGTACTTTGTCAGCTTTGTGATCCAGTTCCAGTTCCACCAGGCGCTCTGTGCAGCAGCAGGGCAGACGGGTCCCTTGCATACGTGTGACATCTACCAGTCCAAGGAAGCTGGGAAGATCTTGGGGTAAGTGCAGAGCCCAGAAATTTATGTCTCCAAATCACTTAAAGCCAAGCAAGACAGGAGGTAACACAGCCCCTGGTCACAGAATCATAAAATCAGAAGGTTGGAAGAGACCTCTGAGATCACCGAGTCCAACCATACCTGTCTTCCCACTAAACCCTGTCCCTAAGGAACTCATCCACCTGTCTCTTAAATCCCTCCAGGGATGGCGACTCCATGCCCCAGCATGGGATGCTCTGGTCCCTGGCCCTGGGGTCCAGGCAGGGAGGACCCTGGGCAGGGGCACCTTGGTGCTGGGGCTGTGATTTGCAAAAGCAGCCACTAGATGGTAGCTGGGACCCTGGCAGGTGGAAGGCTCCCTCCTTCTCCCTCCTCCCCCGCAGTCCTCTGTTCCCTAGGGAAAACAACCCCCTTCCTTCAAGAAAAGCACCTGCAAAATTAACCCTTTCACCCAGGGACGGCTCTGAATCTGGCTGGATTCACTGGAGGGCTTTAATCCATGTAAACCCCGCTTTCCTCCAGGCAAAGCCTCCTTCCCAGTGCTCTGGGTGGGCAGCAGAGGGCACAGACTGTACCCAGGGATGCTGACACCGAGATCCCCAAGCCTTGGGGAAAATGGAAGGGCTGGTGGCCTAAATGGTGATGGGGAACCCACTAGAGCCGATTTTTCCTGCCACAGGGATGCCCTGAAGCTGGGTTTCAGCAAGCCGTGGCCCGAAGCCATGAAGCTCATCACGGGGCAGCCCAACATGTCAGCTGATGCCCTGATGAGCTACTTTGAGCCACTCATGACATGGCTGGTGGAGGAGAATAAGAAGAATGGGGAGGTCCTGGGCTGGCCTGAGTACAACTGGACTCCTTACACAGGTGAGCAGTTCTCAGCCAAGCACAGCAGGTCCATGATGGGGCAGAGCTCAGCCTTCTGGGCCAGGATGGGGCAGGTGGGGGAGAGAGAGAGTTATCTTGGTGCCCCTTGGCCACCCCGAAAACCACAGAGTATTTGAATGCTTCTCCTTGATTTCCCATGGATCTGAGTCTAACGGGGACACAGCATCCAAGAGACCAGCAGAGAGAGAGCTGGTGACTCAACACACCCCAGCCCAGAGCCACTGGTAACAACCACTTCCCTTATTTTTGTGTTTTCCAGCCACTGCAGCCCCAGTCGAGTCCAATCGAACCGATTTCCTGGGCATGTCCTTGACCAGCAACCAAGCCACAGCAGGCAGCTGGATCCTCCTTGCCCTGGCACTCATCTTCCTGATCACCACCATCTTCTTGGGCGTCAAGTTCTTCTCAGCCAGGAGAAAGTCCTTCAAATCCATCTCAGAAATGGAACTGAAATAAGGCAGCCATCAGTGGGGAAGCATGGACAAGGTGCAAGCATGGGCATTTGGGCAGGCTGGCAGCAATGGCATGAGCACATTTGCCAGTGAAGCCATGGGTTCCCAGAGCCCAGGACTCTTCTCTCCAATCAGGTCAGACTTTTTTTCCACTATGCAAGAGCCAAAGCAGAAAAGAGCTATTTATTTGTCAACGTCTGCATCAGAAGAAGAGAAATTCAGGCACCGGCAGGCACGGAGCTGTCATGGGCTGCTCCTGCACCCAGGGCTGGGAGCGAGTCCAGCCTGGGCACCCACCAGCCATCTCCGACCTGTGGGCAAAGCCCCAGGGACTTCAAGTGACAGAGGGAATTTTGGGGAGGGACGGAGCACGTTCCCCCTCTTGGTTTGCCCACTGCTGGGCTGTTCATTGCATGGATGAGAAATAAACCCATGTCTTGTCACCCCCAGAGCAGCAGCTCCACTTCTTCTTTTATTTGGGCTCGGATCTTAATGGGACAGGGCTCTCCAGCAGGAAAGCTGCCACTTCAAGCCAGTGCCAGTACAAACCCCTGAGGACCAGCCTGGCTTTGGGGCAACACATCTACAGCACCCAGACTCCTCCATCCCCGTCATGAAAGCTTAACATCCCCATCCTCCCTTACGCCGTGTCTCCCATCGGAGCCGATAGCTCGTGGGTTCACCATGGAGCACGTGCTTGAGGAAAGGGTTGGATCAGGGCCAGAAATCTCCAAAGTCCAGGCTTGAACTGTTCAAAGGGTTGGGGAGTCACCAAGCCCAAGCTGGGATGGGGCTGGAGCTCACAGCTGCTGTGGTTCCAGCACAGGAATGACACGCATTTACATAAGATCTGGGGGGGGGCCAAGGTCAACGATCGCCTCCAGCTCCTGATTATCTTGGGATCAGCCGTGCTTGAGGCTTTCCCCCTGGCCCCGTCTTTCTTCTGCTTCTGTAAATAAAACTTCATATTTGTTCTGCAGTGATTAGGTGCAAAACTAATCCCAGGCTGGGGATTATTACAGCCCTAAAGAGCCGCGATCTGCGGCAGCCCACGGCAGCTGGGGAAATGAGGAGATCTGGGATGATCCTCCCCTTCCCCCTCCCATCCGATGGCCTCTGCCCTCGCTCAGGTCTCACATGGGGAAACTGAGGCCCAGCAGAGGAGAAGAAGGTAGGTGTCCACCCACTCATGCTTGAGTTTTTGTTTGCTTTCAATCCTCCTCCAAGGGGAGGAAAAGCCCTGACTGCTCTTGTTTCTGCTGCGATACCCAAACCCGGGGAGCAGCCGCCTGTGCTCACCCCATGTTCATATCCTGATGCATCTGCTTTATATCCTGGCACACTTCTCCCCCCTTTCCAGCACACAGTGCTCACGGAGCAGAGACCTGGCACAATGAGGGCTGGGTTTGAAGCCAAGTGTATTTTCAGCCTGGGAAAGCAGGCTGGTGCAGGTGTGCTCCATCCCGCTCAGCTCCTCACTGGTAATTTTGAACCCTCTGGCTCCTTTCTTCCCCATTAGGGGGTGAAAAGAAGTCTCCAAGATCACCCAGATCCTACAAGTTTCATTAAAAAATTGCTTTCTGCGGAAAAAAAAATAAAGAGCCAGATTGGACTCAGTTAGACATCAGAGAATCCACATAGGAGCTGACTCCATCCTGGAAAGTGGAATGGGCAGAGCTACAAGGGTGGGTGATGGGTGCACAGAGCTGTGGCATCCTGGTCAGAGACAGACAGACAACCCAAGCCCACATTCCATCCAGGTCTGGACACTAGGTTACCTTCAAGACAGGTCCAGGGTCTGCGCATTAGATGGGATGGGGCTGGACACCAGGATACCTTCAAGGCAGGTCCAAGATTCCACCCAGGTGATGGTGTCACATACAAGGTTATGCCCAGTCCATCTCAAGGCCCCACCCTGAGCTTCAATGGAGCTGCTGGGCCGTGGGTGGGGGGGCCCAAGCGAAGCTTTTCAGGCCTGCTGGTGCTCTGAGGGTTCTACCAAGCTGGCAGCAGTGGTTTACAAGATACCTCTAAACCGAGGATGATTTCCCTTCCCCATTGCGATAACATCTGGAGAGATTTTGCTGCCTTCTGGCTCCTGCATCATGCTTTCTGCTGAAATTAGGAGGCTTAGCAAAATTACTCCCTAAGGAGAGAGAGAGAAAAAAAAAAAACAGATTGGAAAAAAAAAAAAGGAAAAGAACAGGAAGAAAGAAATTCTCCCTCAATTCATGTAACTCCTTGACAGAGAACTCAGGAAGCAGTGGGTACCCCAGGCTTGGGGAGGGCTGCCCTGCATCTCCCGCTGTGCACGAGGTGCTCAGAGAGATTTACTTTAAAATCACAGAAATTCAAAGCAAGAAACGCCCTAGGTTCCCTTCACTGCCTTGGGAACCCACAGAGAAACTAATTTTTCATATTTTTTTTTTATTGTCCACCAGGTGATGGTGGCTGGGGGGGTTCCCACACCCCATGGCCCTTCAGTGCTGGTGGGGGCCCAGCCAAGCCAGGTCTATTCTTAGCCGGCGGGTGGCCAGGCAGGAGCAGGCAGGGTGCACGGGGCCACGTTCCTCGCATTCCCCTTCCCCGGGGACAAGGAGCGCCTGGAAATATGCAGCCACAGCTTGGCAGCAGCCGGGGGCCATCAGCAAGGGCCACCCTGGGTGGGGGAGATGGGGGAGGCAGGATGGGGGGATCCCGGGGGACAGCGGGAGAGTCACAGGGATGGGGTGAGCCATGGTAGAACTCCCCATCCCCATGGCTTCAGCCCCTGCAAGCTTGGCAGCACCATCCTTCCCTTCCTCCTGCTTCAGCAGAGCTGAGGGGCGTAAAGGTGAGTTTGGGGGTGAGCAGCAAAAGGGGGACCCCAAAGTACCCACTCAAGCAAGCTTAGGCAGTGCGTGCCACATTCTGGAGCCAAGTCTCCACAGCTTTTCCTGCCACGTTTGACTGGAAAGTGGCTCTTGTCAGGAAACAACGCCCGTGACTTGGTTTAACGTCACCTAAGTCCTTCCTGGGTTTGCAGCAGCTCGTTGGGCCTCTCCTGGGATGGTGTGGCAGAAAGCCCAGGCTGATGAGGGTTAATTTTGGCTGCACATTTAACCATTGTTTGGTTTGGGTGGGTGTTTGTTTGGGGTTTTTTTTTTTCACTTATCAAACAAACAGCATCAGTGAAAGCCTGGAAAAACACATCAGGATTTGGAGTGGTGGGGTGGAGGAGGGAGCAAGGAGAATCCTTCCCCCTGCAAAATGGATTTACAGCCCCAATTCCTTCCTCCCTGGTCATGTCCCTGGAGCATCTTCCAAAAGTGAAGGGCAAAGCAGGGGGACGAACTGTGCCAGGAAGCCAGGACACCTGAGCCTGTCTGGGGACAGCCCTGGTTGCACAAAGTGGCTTTGGGAACGGTGAGAGCCCCATCTCTCCCTTGCTGTCTGTGTTTGCAGTGCAGCTCTAATTACAGAAATGTGCAGAAATGCCGTCTCTCGGTTGGCAAACATTTCTCCCGGCAAGCGCCAGCCGGCAGCTGCCGTGTTGGGACTCAAGTAGGCACCTGTCCCCTCCATCCCACACCTCCCACTCCAAATCCTCACCTCGTTTCACAGCTGTACCCCCACTTTGCCTACGCCTGCCCAAGGGCAGCCCTTCACAGGGTGGGTGTTAATTCTCTGCACAGATTGTGATTCCCTGCACTCTCAGGAGACTCCTTGTGCTGCAGGAGCAGGGAGGGGGAGGACACCCTTGGGAAGCACCCAGGTCTCATTCGCCCTGGATATCGGGTGGTTTCCCAATGATTCCTCACGGTGTGGGAAGGAAGGAAAGAAGGTGAAAGGAGAAAAACTGCAAAAAACACTCGAAGAAGAGAAGGAGGAGGAAAGATCTGAGCAAGAGAGGAGGAGGAAGAGGAGAGCAGGGTAGAGAGAGAGAGGATTACTGCTCGGTTGAATTAGAGGGAGCCCTTCAGCTGCCCTGAACAGCAGGAGAATTTGCCCAGAGACCCCAGTTCTTCCTATTTGGGATAAAATGTAAGCACAGGATTAACTGCAAGCATATGCTTAAGACCCAGGGAATTGAAAGCAGTCTGGGCATAAAGTGCTCCAAGGAGGGCAGGGAGGCAGAGCATGGACTGGCAATCTTGTGGATGACCCGGCTTTGCAAGGAGGCATGGGGAACTGGGAGAGCCACGGGGGGATTGGAAGAGCCATGTGGGGACGGGAAGAGCCACAGGGGCTCTGGGAGGCTCCTGTAGCTTTGCCAGTAATAATCTGAAAGAGAATGACATGACTCAACTCCATCTGTGAGGGCTGTATGAGGAAGAGGGTCGGCAAGGGAGGCTCTTCTATCAACCGTGTAGTGGAATGAGAGTCTGTGGCCAGAGAAAGGGGGATCAAAGTGGCCCCACTGCCATGCCCAGAGCAGTTCAAGCCTTCCTGGGGTCACTTCACAGGCCCAGCCGTAACAGAGGGGTTGGAGAGGTCAGGGCTGTGCCCTGCCCCATGCCCAAAGCCCTGCTGATGCCCCAGCGGTCCCCTCTGTGGACCCACTCTCTGCTGAGAAAGGCTGCAAGGTGGCACGTGCCCTTGTCATCAGACACATCCATGTCCGCGTGATGTGTCCATGAACATCCCGGACTGATTTATGGGATGAGAGGAGGGCAAGAGGCCAACCTTAAATCCTGACTGCATGATGATTAATAATCATAATTACAATCATATTAGCTGTAGTAATAATAGTTCGCTTTCCCTTGCAGAACTGGTCATCCAGGAATCTCAGAGCAGTTTCACAAGGCCGAGTGACCAGCGTCCCTATTTTTCTAGTGAGGAAATTGCGGCACAGAGCTGTCTCCCTCGAGTCACCCAGTATATCAACAAGAAAACAGAGAAGGCAGGAGCCTGGACTCCGTGTCCCTCTCCCTCCCCCACGCTATTAAGCTGCATCTGTGTAATATAGCGCAAACATCCTCCACAACTCGCAGTAAATCATGGCAGAGGCAGTGTGCAGAGTGGATGGGGGGAGATAATGGGTTTTTCACCCTCTTCAACAATAGAACAAGTTTTTCTCCACTAGGGAAGGCTGACTTCTATGAGAGACAGAGATAAAAGCAGCACCAGGGCTCTGAAATGGGCTTTCAGGGCACCTGCCTTTGCTCACCCACTTGCATTGTGGCCCAGGGACAGGAGGCAACTCCAGCAGGCAACAACCAAGGGTCGAGTGCCCCATGGGCATGCCCTGGTTCCCAGTTGCTGAGGTGCACTGGAATATTAATTGAAAATCCCAGCAAAACATTCCTGTTAATGATAATGGACCGTAATCCTCTTAGACCAATTTCATGCCTGAAAAATCGTGCATAACAAAATAATAATAGAAAGCCCCTCAGTGGACACCATCCTTAATGGTGGGCTTGGGGGAAGAGGGTTGGCTGGAGGAAGGAAAGGAAGCTGATACCCATGGCCTTCACCTCTGAGGGGCACGGAGAGGTGGGCAGAAGAGCTAAACTTGGGGCTAGGTCTGAACATCTGCTCTGTTCGGCAACAGCATCGTGGTGGGATCCCTATGTCCAACAGAGACCTGGGTACTCACCAGCACCCCTGTGCCCTACAGAGCCCATGGGACCTTCTGTGGCCCCGGGACCCCCGAGACCCCGTGTCCCCCAGAGCCCCCATGACCCCCTGGACCCTCCTTGTTCCTCAGGGACCTTCCGTGCTTGCAGAGCCCTGTGGCAGGCCACCCCGTCACCCATGCCAAGCCCGCCCTCCTCTCGCCGCCCCCATACAAACAACAGCCACCACCAACCCCCCACCCCCCCCACCCCCCACCCCCAAACTTGGGAGCCCCGCCCGGCCTTTCAGCACCGCGGCCCGTGGACAGCGCCTGGCGCGGGGCCCCGCCCGGCCCGCGGCTCCCGGGACCCCCCCGGCACCCCCGGACTCCCCTGGCACCCCAAGACTCCCTTGGCACTGCCGTACCCCTCGGGAACCCCCAGACCGCCTCCCTCGCACCCCCCGGGACATCTGCTCCGGCAACCCCCAGCACACCTCCCGCCGCCCCAGGGACCCCTTCCACCCGGTACCCCCCATATCCTCCAGGCACCCCCCGTACTCTCCTGGCATCCCCTAGAAAATCCCTGGACCGCCTCTCCGGCACCTCCAGCACCCCAGCCCTGCATCTTCTCTTCCTCCCCCTGCACTCCCAGCACCCCCTACTCTGCTCCCCCTGCACATACCGGCATCCTCTCCCCTGCTGCATCCCTTCACCCCCTCCTCCATACCCTGCAACCCTCAGCAGCCCCTCCCCTGCTTCTGCACCTTTGCACTCTGTCACCCACAGACATTCCCCCCTCCAACACTTGCACCCCCTCCTCTGCCCTTGCACCTCCTTCTCCACCCCTGCACTCTCCTCCCCCCTGCACCTCAGCACCACCTGCACGCCCCCCTCCACCCACCACCCGCTGCATCCCGGCATTCCCTCCTCTGCCACCCCCGGCGCTGCAGCGCCCACCATCACCCCCTTCTCCACCACTCCCTGCACCTCAGCACCGCCCTCCTTCCCCATCCTCATCCCCCAGCTGAAGCACCCCCTAGCACGTCCTTCTCCAGCACCCCTTGCTTCACCACCCCCTTCTCCAGCGTCCCCAGCACCCTCCACCTGCACTCCCACCCCCCTCATCCCCAGCACATCCTCCTGTCCCAGCACTCCAGTCCTCCAGCACCCCCCTGCCCCAGCACCCCAAGGATTCCACCTCCGTCCCCCCCATCATCTCCTGCTCCAGCCCTTCAAGAACTCTCTGCCTCAGCCTCCCAAGCACCCCACCACCATCCACCCCAGCACCCCCTGCTCCCGCACTCCAAAGCCCCCACCTCCATCCCCCTCCAAGGACTTCCATCCCAGCCTCCCAAGGACACGGTCTCCATCCACCCCAGTCCCCCAAGCACCTCACCTCCATCCCCCCGAGGACTCCAGCCCCTCAAGCACCTGACACCCACCCCCTGAGAACGCCAAAGCCCTCACCTCCCTCCCCCAAAGCCGTCAGCTCCCTCCCCCAAAGAACTCCCTGTCCCAAGTCCCCAAGGACACCATTTCCATCCAGCCCAGCTCCTCAAAGCCCCCACTTCCATCTGCCCAAGAACTCTCTACCCCAACCCCCAAGCACCCCACCTCCATCCCCCCCAAAACTCCTTACCCCAGCCCCCCAAGGACACCATCTCCATCCACCCTAACACCCCAAACCCCCCATCTCCACCCCTCCAAGAACTCCCTGTCCCAGCCCCCCACAAGCACCCCACCTCCAACCCCCCCAAGAACTCTCTACCCCAGCCCCCCAAGCACCCCCCCACCATCCACCCCAGCACCCTCTGCCCCCGCACCCCAAAGTCCCGACCTCTATCCCCTCAAGAACTCTCTTCCCAAGCCCCCAAGCCCCCCGCCTCCACCCCCCCCCAAGAACTCCCCGTCCCAGCCCCTCAAGGACACCCTCTCCATCCTCTCCAGCCCCCCAAGAACTCTCTACCGGGGCCGGGGCCGCGGGTACCGGGGGCACCGGAGAGACCCAGGGGGGATCGGGGCGGGGGGGCAGCTCGCATTCCGGCAGCCGTTGCTGCTCCCAGCTCCCCGGGAGCCCCCCCCGGGGCCGGGGTGACTAAGCACTTTGGGGATTTCTCCTTTTATTATTTGCCTGCTCTGATTATTGCCTGGTCCGGTGGGGGTGTCCCTGCCCATGGCTGGGGGGGCGGGGTGGAACTGGATGGTCTTTAAAGTCCTTTCCAACCCAATCCATTCCATGATTCTATGATTCTATTTTATTCTATGAATTTTCTCACCCATTCCACCGGGTCCTCCCCGCCTTTCTCGCCCCCCCCTTCCCCCCCTCCCTCTCCATCCTCATCCTCCCCGCCCGGAGCAGGGGCGGGCGAAGGGGTTCCCCCTTCCGGCCACCGGGAGCACGGGAGCCCCGCTCGGGCTGTTCTCCAGAGCTCGGCCAGCCCTGGGGGGAGGCGGAGCGGGGCTGTTCCGAGCCGTTCCGAGCCGTTCCGAGCTGTTCCGAGGCGTTCCGAGGCGTTCGGAGCCGTTCCGCGCTCCCCGCCGCCCCCGCGGGAGCTCGAGGAGGGGCGATGCCGGTGCGCAGGGGCCATGTGGCCCCCCAAAACACCTACCTGGACACCATCATCCGCAAATTTGAAGGCGAAAGTGAGTACCGACCCCCCCCACATCCCACCCCCCATCCCAGACCCGCTCCCCGTGAGGCTGCGGGGCAGCCCCCCAACTTCGAGGAGCAGAGGTGGGGAGGGGGGGGACAGGCGGGAGGGACCCCGCAGGGTGACCCCAGGGGAGGGAAGGAGCCCCTGCGACCTCCCGGGAGGGGGTGACAGCCAGGCAGTGTCTCCGTGGGCGTTTATAGACAGGGTGACACGAGGGGGACAAGAGGTCCCAGCACGGTGGTCCCCACGAATGGGGCCCCCTCAGTCCCTAGGCTGGGGAAGGGGTCCCCGAGGTGGCAGGGAGAGGGGTGGGTGACAGCCGGTAGTGTCCCCGCGGGTATTTATAGACAGGGTGACACAAGGGGGATGAGAGGTCCCACCACAGTTGTCCCCGGGGGTTGGGGACACCGCGGTTCCCAAGCTGGGGAGGGGTTTCCCGGGGGAGTGGAGGAGCCCCTGTGACCTCCCGGGGCGGAGGGAGTGGGGTGGGTGACAGCCAGGCAGTGTCCCCGTGGGTATTTATAGTCAGGGTGACACAAGGGGGACAGCACGGTGGTCTCCAGGGGGGTTGGGGACACCACAGTCCCCCTGTAATCCACAGGGTGGTGGGGAGAGAGGTGGGCGACAGCCAGGCAGTGTCCCCACAAGTATTTACAGACAGGGTGACACAAGCAGACGAGAAGTCCCAGCATGGTGGTCCTTGGAGGCTGGGGACACCACAGTCCCCCCCAGTCCCCGGGCTGAGGAGAGGGTCCCCAAGGCGGTGAGGAGAGAGATGGGTGACAGCCACACAATGTCCCTGCGGGTATTTATAGGCAGGGTGACACAAGGGGGATGAGAGGTCGCGGCATGGTGGTCCCCATGGGTTGGGGACACCGCAGTCCCCCCAGAGTCTCCAGGCTGGGGAGGGGGTCCCGGCTGGCATTGCTGGGGTCATGGGGGGGTCGCCAGCGCAGACGGGCTCACTGCCTGTTTGCCTTCAACTCCGTGCTGCTCCGCGGCAGCCGTCCCTGGTGAGATGTTGCCATTTGCTGTTGCTCGGAGTAATCCCTTTATATGAATTTTGGGGCTGGTTTTCGTGTCAAACAGAGCGAAGAGTCTGTGCACATCGGGGAGCGCTGGGGTTTGCCTGCGGCTGGGGGGGCGGGGGGGTCATGGGAAGGAGGGGGAGGGGGGCTCTGTTCCCACTGTGCAGCCAGGGACAAGGGGAAGGGGGCAGGGAAGTGGGGTCACCCAGTGGCTGTGACTGGAGGATGGTTTGGTGAGTTTGTTTGGTGCCTGAGACGGCTGGGTGGGCAAATGTCCCTGGCGCTGTGGCCCCTGCCAGATCTTGTGCTGCCTGCCCTGGCAGTGAGTGACGTGACCCTGGGGATGGGAAGTGAGAAAAACTGTCCCTGGTTCCTATCAGCTCCCGCTGGGAAGCGGCGGCTGGGGAGCAGCGGGGGCACGTGGCAAAGCGTGCCAGCGGGGATGCAGCCAGGTCCCCTCATCCCTGCCGTGTCAGGCACTGCTGAAACGTTGCCCTGCATTCCCCCACGGCAGCTTCGTGGTGTAGGAGGTGTTGGGAGACACCAAACTATCCCCCAGTAACATTGCTGCCATGGGCATTGCATCGTGCCCATAGATGCCTTTACGCCCCCCACCTCCAGCAGCTCCCATGGGTGCAGTTGTACCCCACGGCAGCTTCAGGGTGTGAGAAGTGTTGGGAGACACCAAACCAACCCCCCTGGTGACGTCGCTGCCACGGGCAGTGCATTGTCCCCAGCTTGTGGGTGCCTTCCCGTCCCCCACCCCAGCAGCTCCCATGGGTGCAGCTGCACCCCATGAGTCCCCGCTGGAGCTGGAGGGACCCAGCACTTCTTTCCCAGGGCTGGTGCAGAGCTCTGGTACCACAGGGACAAAAGCAAATCTGCAGGTGAAAAGCAGGGCAGAAAGGAAATCTGGGGTGAAAAATACCCCTGAGAAGATGTGGCTCTGCAGCTCCTTCCCATCCTGGCCTTGGTCACAGCTTGCTCCGGCACCCTGCCAGCCCTGTAAATCCTGTCCTGCGCCAGCCCAGCCTGGATCCGGCCCAAATCCTGCCAGTAGGGCTGGTGCTGGATGGGAAAACATTCATCACAGGTGGGGAGAGCATCCTAGGAGCGAGGCTTTGGGGGAGGGTCCCCTCCTCATGCCACCTTCCAGCTGGCAGAACAATTTGGATAGGGAAGGATCGGGAAGAGGAAGGAGCTGGGAAACATTTGGTGGTGCTGTTTGGCGCTGCTTGCAGTGCCAGCACCAGCATCAGCCCTGCGTGGGAGAGGGAAAGGTGCTGGGGGTGGGATTCCCCCCTGAAAGGCCGCCAAGGGATGTCACAAGGTGGGATGAAGCAGGAGACCTCGGTGCCACATCCCAAAGGGCACTGGTTTTACTGGGAAGCATCCTCTAGAGCTGGAATTCTGCAGGTGACATTAGGGAGAGCCCCAGTGTCCAAGAGAGAGGTCCCCCCACCCCACCGTGTCCCGGCGCTGGGTGCCACAACCGTGCGGAGGTTTCTCCAGCAAGGCTGGAGCGCAGTGGGGTTCTGGAGAGCAGAGGCTGCAGATGCCATTCCTGGCTAATCCAGGAGATTAATTGGGGTCTGGGCTGGGAGGCAGCCTCCAAATGGACCCTCAGCTCTGACCTGCCTCCAGCTCCAGCTCAGAGCCGATGCCAAATGCTGAGGGAGATGCTGCTGAGAGAGCACGACATCTGTCGTATCATCACCTGCAGCTCCTTGTCACATCCCACCAAACCTGTCCCACAGAGGGTCCTGCACAGCCCAGCCTCTCCCACGTCTCCTTGAAAAAAACCCCAAATCAAACCAAATCAGAGCACTAGGCTGAGTCTCCCCCGGGATAAGGTGGGAGCAACTCCGTCTGGGCTGGGCGACGTGGGCTGGGCAGTACTGCCACGCACCCTGGCGTGACAGCAAGTCCTGGTGGCTGCAGCACCAGGAGGGGATGGGGCAGCACCACTCCCTACCTCGGTTTCCCCTTTCCTCCAGCTGAGCTCTTTCCTTTTTGAGCACAGGGGCCACGTAGCCCAGCAAGGTCTGGATTTCAGCTTCAGCCTGAAGGCACAATTATCCTATAAAACAGGAGAATCATTAGCGCGACAGGTTTCACCCGGCTTCCCACAAAGCCAAGCCTCACGCTCACTCCTCCTCTCGCCTCTTGTCTGACTTCAGTCACATCTCAGCAAGGGTGGGAAGTCTCCGAGATAACTCAGGTCCCTGATAAGCTGCTGGGGAGGGACAAACGCTGCAGCAATTCCTTCTGCCTGCAGTGCCGGACGAGGACAGATTACCCACGTATTAGACAGCAGCGAGTCCCCACGTGTAAGTGGTGAGAGGTCAGTGCTGCATGGGTTGGCCCAACCGAGAAAAAGCTGCCTTGGCTGGGGTCTCCCTTTGGGTCCCCCACAGTCACCAATTCACATGAAACTGGGGGAGTTTTCTCTCGCTGACCGGCAGGGCAGCTCCCATGGCAGTGTGGGAGCAGCCATCCTCCCCCCAGACCTGTCATAAGCCCCACAGCGAGTGCCATCAGAAAACCCAAGCACCCCCACCTGTCCAGGCTGTCCCCTGTCCCCACAAGTCCCTGCCACATCTCTAAGCCTCCTGTTCTCCTATCTCCCCGCAGACCGCAAGTTCCTCATCGCCAACGCCCAGATGGAGAACTGTGCCATCATCTACTGCAACGACGGCTTCTGCGAGATGTTCGGCTACTCCCGCATGGAGGTGATGCAGCGACCCTGCACCTGCGACTTCCTCACCGGCCCCGACACCACCAAGAGCTCCATCGCGCAACTCACCCAGGCCCTGCTCGGCTCCGAGGAGTGCAAGCTCGAGATTCTCTACTACCGCAAAGACAGTAAGAGATGCTTTTTGGGGTGATCTGGTGGTGGGAGGTGTCACCTGCCTGGGATCTGGGCTATCAGGAGCTGGTGGTGGGAGGTGAAGGGGCTCTCGTGCTGCTGAGGTGTTGGAATTGCACCCAAGCAGGGGGCTTTGCTGAGGGCAAGTCCACGGTGTCTCCTGGTGGGATGCGGCCGTCTCTGCTGTGATGGGGCACTGGGAGCGCTGGGACCTCCAGTGGTGGAAGTTCTTGCCAGATCATTTGGGAATCAGGTTGTTTGTGAGTCCTTGGTGATGGCGCAGAGATCTGGGATCAAGCGATGGCATCACTCGTGGGGGTCCCTGCGCTGTGGATGATGATCCTGCAGGAAACCCATGGAGGAGTCGGGCTGGCGCACGGGATCTCCCTGTCTGTGCTCTGAGATGAGATGAGACAGACTCCTCGACTCCACTGAAAGCGGGTGCACACGACGGCCTCGGAGCCGCCTTTCCCGTCAGCAGGATGCGGCTGTGCGTGCACAGATGGAATTACGTTAAGATGAAAATGAAGCTTTGGTGGAAAATACGAGTGATTAGTTCTAATACTGCAGGAAGTTAAATAAATATTTGGTGCTTGATGCTGCAAACCGGCAGCAGCCAGGGCTCCTAGGGGCGGGGTGAATGCACATCGGGTGCTTGGAGAGGTTAAAAATAGGTATTTCTTGGGGCTTTCCCGTGGCTTTAGGTCATATTGGTGGGGGCCTGGTGTGAGCAAGGGGGCTGCATTCTGCTGCCAGCAGCTCCCAGGGCAGCAGGGTGGAGAGACAACTGGAAGCAAAGAGAAGGAGAAGCCAGGAGTCCTGGCTCCCAGCCTGGCACCCTATCTCCAGGGCTGGGACCTGGGTGTCCTGGCCTCCCTCCCAGAGCCTATCTCCTGGGCTGGCATCCAGGTGCCAGCGTATCTGCCCTGGAATTATCCGCTGGCAGCACCCCTGTGAGTTAACCCACACAATTAACCCAGTGGGGGTGGACCCTGTGCAGCTGAGGCTGCTCAACAGACGCGTCTCCCGTATGATTTTTCCTCCTGTCCTCCCTGACAGACTGGGTCGACGCTCTTCCCTGTGGGGTTGGTCCTGGGTGATGCAGGACCAGGGAGCTGTGAGTGCCCCCTTGGCCGCTGCAGCTTGCAGGGGGCTGGCTGGAGCCCAGCGCAGCCCGGGAGGCAGGAGGAGAAGCAAGAACACGCTGTCCCCCTGCTCCCATCCCAACGCCAGCGCATGGCCATGGCAAGGACAGCATGTGCAGCCCTTTTCCCCTCCCTTGGGCTATTTTCCCCATCCATCCCCCGGGGACCGCTCAGCTGGGAGCCCAACCCAACACCATCCTCCCCGCTTTGAAGCATTCCCACCAGGTTTGCAGGATGCTCGGTGCTCTCCTCGGAGCCCTGCTCTTCCTTTAGGCCACAGGAAACTCAGTGCAGCTCTGAGCTGCTTTCTTCTCTTTTTTTATTTAATAAAAAAAAAAGAGAGGGGAAAAAAAAAAAAAAAGCCCAGAAGCAAGCCCTTCATGTCTATTTTTAAAACCCAGCCCCCCCCCAGCAATATGCTTTCCAATTGTTTCCCCCCAGCACTCAGCCTGCGACCGCTCAGCCCATTATAAATGGGTCTTATCGGCGAAGAAAAGGCCTTTGCATTATAGGGAGCTGCTGCTTAATTAGCCGGCGGAGGCTCCGAACCTGTCCTTTTCATACCGGCAGCACCAATCTCCAGCCTCAACCTGCTGTTTATTACTGCGGTACTCCTGGCTCTACAGCTGGCGGGGTTGTTTTCTCGCTTTTCTGGTTGCCACAGAAAATATTATCCCCCAAATCTGCCTTTTGGAGCCCCCCCCCCAGCAGGGTCAGGGTGGGATGGATGGAGGTGGGTGGGACAGGGGGCACCCATGGGTGTCTGGGTGGGTGGCTCTGCCTGTGTGCAGGTGGGATGCTGTGTGGGGTGGATGTGTGTCCCTGGGGACAGCTTCGCTGCGTGGTCCTCACCCAGACATCTATGCTGTCATTAGCTGATTCTAAAAGGAGCCATAGGGTGCTGATCGTAGAATCATAGAGTCATAGAATGGTTTGGGTTGGAAGAGACCTTAAAGATCATCCAGTTCCATCCCCTCTGCCATAGGCAGGGACATCTCCTGCTAGATGGTGAGCCCACCTCCAGGAACCCAAATTGAAGCCAAGAACTTCATCCCCGTGGGGGAAGATGGGACCATCCTGGCATGGGCAGTTGTCCCTCCCGGCTGTGGCAGCCCTGAAAAGGCCTTGGAAAGAGGGGAGAGCCCGGCTGCGGCGCGTGTGGGCTCTAAATCCCTCGCTCAAAGCTGGGAGATCAGTGAAAAGTTAATTTCCTTACAAGATGCTGCACAGCTGGAGCTGCCCCAGCCAGGGGGGTCATTACGGGATCAGCTCCTGCCGGGGCGAGGAGCAGCCACAGCCACCAAGCTCCTGGGAAGAGCTACCTGCAGTGTCCCAGGGCTCAGCCAAGCCACCTCCAGCATCCCCTGGGGATGGCTGGTGGGGCTGAGCTGCATCCATGGTTGGGTTTTCCCCCCCCTGGAGGGTGATACATTGGCAGCAAAGCCACAAACGACAGTCCCCAGGGTCCCCAGAGCGGGACTGGTGGCCACAGGTGCCGCGCGGTGCTGGCATGGCCCGAGTGGCAGCAGCTGGCATTGCCTGCTCCCACTTAATCTGCATGAATGCGATGCTTATGAATATGAAAGGGGAGATGCAGGGCTGAGACAGCCGGAGCAGCTGGTGGGGCAGCCCCCGCCTGCAGCCCCAGCCCCTCCGTCCCTGTTCCCCCCAGGCAGAGCCCACAGCTGGTCCCCTCCAGCAGGAGCAGTTTGTGCCGGTCCCCTGGGACTGGGGATTTGGGATCAGGATCAGGCCAGCAAGCTCGTCACATTGGTGACGTAAAATGGGATTTCCCCTGGGGGCTTCAGGAGCGAGGGGGGGAGTCACAGAGGGATTGGGGCACCCTGTGTCACCCAGGGTGTCTCCTTGCAGCTCCCCATGGGGTGCCTATGGAGCTGGCAGCCAGGCAGGCACAGGTTGTGGGGTGTCACTGCACCTGGGGGGGGCAGGGGGACTCATGTGCCGTGTCCCCCATGTCCCCAGCCCAGGGCACATCCGTGGCACAGCAACCTCTCCAGCAGCTGCTGCCAGGAAGCCAGGGATGGATCCAGCCAAGGTTTCTCCGTACAGCTTTATGAACAAGCAACGTACAACGGGCTTGCTGGAAGCAGGAGGGCAAATTCCACTGGGAGCTGCTGGATCCCAGTGCCATCAAGGCTGGGTGCCAGTGGCTCCAGGGACCGTCTGCTGCTGCCCTGTGGGGTGGACAGGACAGGTCGGAGGGGACCTCCTGGGTGGCGGAGGAGCAGGGAGGCACGGCCAGCTGCAAAGCCCCAAGCCCAACTTGAGTTCTTTGCTTGTGGGGTTTAAGCCAAGCCAAGGCCATTTGCTTTGCGTTCCTTTAAGGGTCGGGCTCGGCAGAACCGGGCTGTGACCTCGGGAAGGGAACAGACACCATGTCCCAACTCCAGACAGGGACTTGTAAACATCCCGTCTCCCAGTGATAAATGCTCTGGTCCTGGAGATCCCACGCTGCGGGGCGATTCTGCCATCCTCGGCACGGCTGCACCGCAGCTCTGGTCACCCCCGTGTCTTGGCTCTGCCCTGGGGATGGCACAATCGGGGTACAAAGCTGGAAGAGATACATTTTCCATGTTCTGCTGCTCTTTGGATTCTTTATTCTTGGACAAGACTTTCCATGAGTGGAGGGACAGGCCCAGAGCAGCCCCAGCACCTCCAGGGATTCAGGATTTTTCGTGCAATTCCTTTCCCCAGCAGAACCCCAGTTCCCACTCCAAGCCCCCCATCTCCATCCTCACTGGCTGCTGCATCCCCAGTGGGAGGTGGCCCTGTGTGCCTTGGGGACAGGGCCCTTGGGCTGGCCAAAGAGCCGTGGGAAACGCTGCCAACGCTTCAGCTTTGGCTGCACAGCCCTGCCCTAAGCCAGCCTAATTCCTGTGGCCAACAGGGATTTACAAGGGAAGGACCACGGGCCTGGATGCGGCCGCTTGCATCACTCGCAGCACAGGTTAAGCTGCATTTGGGCAACCCCTTGTATTGATCCAGGACCCCTTTTGGCTCCTGGCAATGGGAGTATCCTTCCACTGCACCCCAAAACATCCCACTCAGCTTGGCTTAAATCCTTCAAAGGCATCCTTCTTGCAGCTGTGTTGGTGGTGGGTACCCTCCGCCGCCCCGTGCTCCTGGTTTTCACCCTCTGATGCTGGTTCTGACTGGTGAGCTCTCTGCTAAGCACAGAAATCTCTGCTGTTCGTCACCGCGCACCGGGTAACCTCCATCCCACTGCCGTTACTTAATAAGGTCATTTTAGTGGCTGGGGGGTTGCTGCAAAGAGCGTTTTTGCTGGCCTGAGATCACAGCGGGTTTCAGTCTTCCTGATGCCCCATTTCTGTGCAGGAAGAGGGGTCAGTGCAGACCCCACCAGCGGTGGCAGAGGATGCAGACCTGAGTGCAGGGGCTCGCCAGCAACCATCGCTCACCCCAGACCCCAGTGGCAACTCATCTCCTGCTGGCTCATCCCCAACCTCCATCCTTTTCCATCCTGCCCAAGGATTTGCTTTCAGGGCCTCCCAGGAATCTGCGCTTCCCTTTGAAGTTTCTACCACGCCCTGACATTGATTTATCTCAAGATAGGAACCAGGCTTGACCCTTCCGAGCATCTCTCTGGGCGTTCCAGCCAGACCTGGAACACGACTTTATCGCCATCCTTTGTCTCCATCCCCATTCCTTGTCCCTATCCCCATCTCTTCTCTCCATCCCCATCCCTTATCTTCATCCCCATCCTTTGTCCTCGTCCCCACCCCTTATCTCCATCCTCATCCCTTGTCCCCATCCTCATCCCTTGTCTCCATCCTTTGTCCCCATCCTCATCCCTTGTTCCTATCCCCACCCCTTGTCTCCATCCCCATCCCCATCCCTTGACCCCATCCTTTGTCCCCATCCCTTGTCTCCCTCCCCACCCCTTGACCCCATCCCCGTCCCTTGACCCCATCCCTTGTCCCCATCCCTTGTCCCCTCTGTGCCCTTCCCAGCCCCTCTCCTCCTCTCCGTTATATAATACCACTATAGATTTAGCCACTCTGCCATGAGACCCTGCAGATTAAATCTCCCGGCTGGGGGGGAGGGAAGGACTCGGTAAGAGCTCTGAGGGCAGATTAATAGCTTGCTTTTTTAATATTCATAACAATACTGGTTTGTGTCCGGCTCTCGGAAACCCCCATGTCCTGTTGATTAGTTTAATACTGATGATACCAACAAATGCATTAACCACTGGCGGTCGCGGAGGATAAGAGAGCCGGGGAGGGAGGGCTCCCAACGATGACATTTTTAATGTTATTAAGTGCTCGCTTTTATCAAGGTCAGAAGACGCAAGGTGGGTCAGAAAACGCAAACCTGCGAGCACTCGGCTTGGGGGAGGTGGACTGGGTGCTGGCAAGACCAAACCCAACCCAGCGCTGTAGGGAATGAGCTGGTTTTCCCAGCCCGTGCAAACCCACCAGGTTGAGTGTGGGACCTTCCCAAACAGCATCCGTGTCACATCCCTCCTGCCAAGGCCTTTCTGCAGCCCCCGGGCTGGGTTTCACCCCAGACAGATGCGCAGGCAGCCCCACGCAGCACAGGCAGGTTGCGAGTGCCCCCAGGGCTCCTCCAAGAGATCATTTGGCGGGTGGATAAAATTAGATGGATGGAGACAGATTAGCTGAACAGCTGAAGGGAAGAGACGGGCAGATGGATGGGCACAGTCGATCGAGGATCGAGGATGGGAGCGCAGGGCTGGGGTCCCTCCCAGGGGCCAGCTTAGCCCACCGGTGCCGCAGCAGGTCTGGGGTGCCCAGTTTTGGGGGGAGTTTCGACATTGGCAGAGCCCAGGCTGGCTCGCTGCAGGGAAACCGAGGTGGCACAGGGCACCAGAGGCCTCCCAGGGGTGGCCTCTCCACAGAGTTGGGGGTACCCCAAATCAGAGCTGCTCAGAGACCCCAAATCCTGGGGGGCTGCTCTGCCTTTGGACCAGGCTTTCAGGGAACCCACTGCTTCCATTTCAGCTCCATCCTCTCCATCCTTGATGCTACATCATCCCCTTGATGCCACCCATGCTGTGGGGAACAGGTTCGAGCTGGGCACTGAGCTCCTGGCACTCCGGGCTGTGCCTGGTGGGGCCATTTTTGGGGTGATTCCCCTGGGATCAGCATTGGGGGGTTCCCAGCAACCCCAGCCAGGGCTGCTCAGGCCCAGCACCTCCCAGATTTGCAGGATCAAACCAGGCACCAGCTGCCTCCCGAACCCACCCCAGCGTCCTCCCAGCTGCTCCTTACATCCCTCCAACTGGGTGTAACTGGGGCCAGTTTTCAGCTGTTCAGCATCAGCTTGCAGTAACCCTTTCCATGCCACATAGGGCCTGCCAGCATCCAGCCCCCACAAGAACAGCTCAACAGGACATGCCCTCCCACCACCGTGGAGAAGTTTAGGAAGGAAAAGTGAAGCATTGAAAGGGATGTAGCAGGGCAGAGCACATGAGCCAGGATCAGGCTGTCTGGATGAGGATTCCCAGTCTGAGGGGAAGCATGGAGCTGAGAGGTGCCCATGCCAATGAAACCCACTGTGCTGCAGATCCTAGGGAAGTTGATGATGCTTCAAAATCACCTGCTGGGGAAAAAGAACTCCTCATTTTATAACATAACAAAGGAAAAAGCATCCGGTGCCACCCAGCAAGTGGCACACAAATGCAGACATCAACGTCGGCACAGGAAGAGCCACAGCATCCCAGGGGTGGCACTGGATTATCCCACCAGGCACATGCCACCTTAGCACCAGGCAGGACACCTCCATCACTTAAAGGACACCACTTGCCATTTAGATCCCTAAAAATCCTGTCAAAGGGAGGGAAAAGGGCTCATTTCCTTCCATCCCCACTGGTTCCACAGGCGGGTAGCCCACAGCGTGCCAGTGCATCCCCTTCAAAACAGCTTTATCTGCTGAAAATCCCACACACACCCTCCGTCTCCTGCCCAGCTCACGCGTTTAAGTGGATTTCCTCTCCCTGTGGTGAACAACGATGAAATAAAGAAAGAAAGAAATAATCTCAGCTGCAGGGCCCTTTAAATGGATTTCACCGTATCCATTTCTTTCCCGTTCTTGTGTGTGTCTATGTATGTGCACATCCCTGACGTCACGGCAGATTTTGAAGTTGCCCGATGCCGGCCATCTGCTCCTGATTACAGGAGGCCCTGAGCTCCTTAAAATTATACGCAGAAAGGCTGACATCCCCCTCCCGACCAGAGCTTGGCCGTGGCGAGAGTGGGAGAGCAGTGGATCGGGAGGGCAGCGCATCCCTGCTGGATCCACTAATCCCTGGTCATCAGCGCAGGGGAAAGGCAACATCAGGGATCCACACCTGGCAAAATGTGCCGTGGACGGGAGGTCGCTTTGCTCTGTACCAGATGGGCACTGGTACCTGGTTGCTCCGTCGTTCCCAGGAGGTTTGGGGTTCGGGGGGTTTTGTCAGAGGGGCTGTGGCAGTGGCTACAGATCAGGGGCTCCTGCTCCCACTCGTGTCAAAGCAACAAAGCTCAAGGAAGGGACCCATAGGGATTATATTTTCAGGTAGGGTTTTGGAAGGATTTGAGGGGAATAAAGCCGATAAAGGAAGTGGGATTTCCCCTCTATGCTCCACTTGGTGCTTTGGGAAAAGCCCATGGGTATTTTTGGGTGCCCCTAATTGCAAACTGGCACCTGGCTGCCAGCACAAGCAGATCCACAGGGCTGAGCTGGAATACAGTGGTCAAATCCACTCAGCCTTGTGCCCCATGGCCATCTTTGGGGTCCTTCCCACAGCCCCATTTGTTCCCAAGACACTGAAATGGTCTTCATGCCCAAATCATGCCTCAGTTTCCCCATGGCAGGGGTGAGATGAGGCTGTGCTTGGCCACTCCATACCAATGCCTTTAGAGGATGCTCTAGGGGTGATCCTTCGGGACCATCAAGATGATCCCACCACATCCTGGGGTTGGGACAAGGCATGTGGTTGGTCTCGCTTCCATTTCCCACACCCAGGACACGAGGCGGCTGAAGTCAGTTCCCAAAAACTGCACGGTGATTGCAAGACAATTAGCTACGGCGTGATTACAAGCAGCATGCTTAATGAGGTTAAACCACTACCTGGGACTTTCTGAGTTCTTAATTACCTACTCTTTAATTGCTGCTCTCAATTACATTAATATAAATGACTGTCTGGGACAAAAAAAAAAAAGGGAGATGTGATCTGTGTGAGTGGGAATGCTGCAAAGATCGGCCTTTTCCCAGGGCTCAAATTGCCTTCCAAATCCTTCACTCGCCATCAGCAGGGATCACATCCATCAAAGTGCTTAAAAACCCACTTTTCCACCAAAGTGTTTGTGCTGAGGGTGGGCAGAACCCCCTGTGCAGCCCCCCCTGAGCCATTCCTGGAAAGGGCAGGAAGATGCCAGGGGAGGGTTAGGTTGGACATCAGGGAAAGGTTCTTCCCCCAGAGGGTGGTGGAGCACTGGAACAGCTCCCAGGGAAGCAGGCACAGCCTGACAATATTCCAGAAGCCTTTGGCCGACACCCTCAGCCCCACAGGGTGAACGTTGGGGTGTCCTGTGCAGGGACAGGAGTTGCACTCAGTGATGCTTGTGGGTCCCTTCCACCTCAGGTCATTCTGTGATTCTGTGATTCTGAGCCTGTCTCTGCTTGGCAGCCTCGTGTTTCCGCTGCCTGGTGGACGTGGTGCCGGTGAAGAACGAGGAAGGCGCCGTCATCATGTTCATCCTCAACTTCGAGGACTTGGCCCAGCTCATCACCAAGAGCACCAGCCGGAGCCTGCACCAGCACCTATCGCACAGATGGCGCGACGGTGGGTGTCACTGGGGACGGTGGGGACAGCGGGAGGACAGCGCAGCATCCTCAGGGCTATCCCCATCCCACGGTTTTCTCTGGAGCTTGGGGGGGCTGACGGTTGCACCCACAGCAGGACAGGATCCTGCGCAGTGGGGCTGAGCCCCACAAAGTGCTCAGGAGAAGAGGTTTGTGGTTCTGCCCAGCCACAGCTCTGCCAACTCGGGGACTGATCCAGCCAGACACTAACTGGGTGAAAAAACGGCTTTTGAGCTGGCTGCGCAGCCCCTCGCATGCAGACCTGCCTGCACCCCCCTCCTGAACCCCCAGGAACCTGGGGACAGGGGTGACCCCTGGCATGGAATGGTGCATCTTCAGAGCAAGGGCATCTCGCTGCAAGTGGAACCGTCAAGCCCCTCCACACACCCCCCTCTGCCCTTGCTGCATCGTTTCCGTATTTAATGCTGGGAGGTTTTTCTGATGGTACCTCAGGCCCTTCCTGGGTGCCTGCAGCCAGGGAATATTTGGTGCCACCGACATCAGGGCTGTGCTATGGGGATGTCACTGCAGGAGAATGGCACAAGGATGGGATGGCTCCGAGCCTGCCCTGGCTTTGGGCTGTTTCTCCCTGGTCCAGGCTCATCCCAGGGTTTTGTGGGGCAGTGGAAAATTCGAATTTCCTTTTTTTTTTGGATCAAAGGCAAGCTATGGTGAGATCTCAAGGGGATGTGGCTACCCAGTGATGCAGGTGTTAGACCTGAGCACGGGAAGGAGAGCTGTAGCTTCTAAATATCCTCCTGATACCAGGGCCTTGGTGCCAGCCACCTGTATTTCAGTCAGGGAAGTAATCCGACATCTATTTTCATGCAAACACTCTCTGGGGATGGGGGTCGCTATGGGGAGGCTTTGGGCAGGCTGCACTGCGGGAGCAGCCCAGGTCTGTCCCCCATGGCACGTGGGTTGGCACAGCAGGACTGGGACCAGAGCCAGGGCTGCATCGCGGACCCAGCGGGACCCTTCGCGCTGCACATTGTATTGGTACAGTAAGGAGAGTTTTAATGTATTCACACTTGGTGCGTGTAGACATCCTGGAGCCATTAAGGTGTTTGCGTGCGTGGCAGTAGGTACCAGGTGGCAGCAGGTACCAGGTGGCAGCAGGTACCAGCGGAGGAGCTCTGTGTGGTGATGGGTGTTCTTTATCCTTAGGCCAGATATTCTCCCTCTCTGCTTGTAAGACCCCCACCTCGAGTATTGTGTCCAGTTCTGGAATCCCCAACATAAGAAGAAGATGGAACTGTTGGAACAGGTCCAGAGGAGGCCACAAAGATGATCCGAGGGCTGGAGCCCCTCTGCTATGAGGAGGCTGGGAGAGCTGGAGATGTTCAGCCTGGAGAAGAGAAGGCTCCACCAGGGAGACCTCAGAGCAGCCTCACATACAAGGACCTGGAGTGATAAGACGAGGGGGAATGGCTTTAAATTGAAAGGAGGAAGATTTAGATGAGACATTAGAAGTTCTTCACACTGAGGGTGGGGAGGTGCTGGCCCAGGTTGCCCAGAGCAGTGGTGGCTGCCCCATCCCTGGAGGTGTTCAAGGCCAGGCTGGATGGGGCTTGGAGCCCCCTGATCCAGTGGGAGGAGTCCCTGCCCATGGCAGGGGGTGGCACTGGACGGGCTTTGAGGTCCCTTCCAACCTAAACCATTCCATGATTCTATATGCACATGGGACTTACGGACATATGCCTGTGAATGTATCAATAACCTGTGCATGTGTTCCTGTGTCTATGAAGTGATGAGATCTATATTTTTGGTGTATTTCTTTAGTACCAGTGAGCCTGTATGCACGGACTGCTGAGGAAAGCCTAAATTCCAGCACTGATGTTGCTTTGCAGCACCCTCAGCTCTCAGTACATCTCGTCACATGATGCATCCGTACCCTATCCCTACCTCGCGATGTAGAAAGCACCCAAATAAAAAGAGTACCTATCACTTTCCTGCACATTGGAGGTTGTGCTGCACATTCCAAGGAGTGTTGCTCAGGTTTCCCACTCCTGAACCAGGGAGTGCGGAAAGGCCTGAGCTGCTGGCGCCAGCCCAGATCAGTCTCTCGTGCACGGGTTTTCTGACTCAGTCTTTAATTACACGGCCACAGGCGGCCGCGTTGCCGGTCCCTGGCTCACTGGTGTGCAGGGAAAGTCAGCTGCTTTGCTTTATCCAGCTCAAAAGCTGCTCTGGGCAGTGGGGATGGGGTGAGCAGAGGAAGCCCACGCGGATCAGCGAGGGCACTTTTGAGGAGCTGGGCAGGTCGGGAGCCTGGGCAAGCAGCTCGCTGGTGTGTTCAGGGCTCGGTGAAGGGAGGAAATCCTGCCACAACCAAACAGCTCCTTGATGTGCTGCTTTTTCCCAGAGGACAATGCCTATGCCGAGCTCATGTGTCCCACATACCCTGGGATTTAAGGCCACTTTTGGTCCAGTTAGTGAGTACTACTGGTGCTGCTGGGGGTTGGATGAACCCCAGGGCTGGCCCTGGCCCCAAGGCAGCAGGGTGTGAGCCTGGCTGCTCACTAACCCTGTGGGAGCAGGCGGCTGTGGTCTCTGTGGACCAGCACTAGAAGAGGATGAGCGACTTTGTATTGGCTGTGACAGCAGAGGGGCACTGGGTCCCGCTGTGGGCACTGCCGGTTCCTCTCCAAGTCTGGCCCCTTCTCCTCCTGCACCTCTTTCACAGCTCCTTGCAGTCCCAGCTGCCTTTGCCCTGGTCCCAGTCTCTGGTGAGGTGGTCTCCTGGTCCCCCATGATGGCAGCAAGAGCCTCCCATACTCTTTGGTCCAGCATCCCTCATCTAAAATCCAGAACAACTCCAGGAATAAAATTGCTAGAATCACTTTTTTAATGCCTTGCTAACTTACCTTCTCTTTTGTGTGTTTCCCCACACACATTCCAAGTCCCACCAAAGAGATTTAGAGGCTCAGTTTCCTCCAGGTCCAAATCCCTTAAGTGGCTTAAACCTCTTTAATTGGCTTAGGGATGCTCTGCACCTTTCTCATCCTTTATTCACGGGACTGCAGGGGAATCTCCCCCAGCCCAGCAGTGCTTTCTGCCAGGCCAGGG
This sequence comes from Neomorphus geoffroyi, assembly GCA_033558235.1. Taxonomy (NCBI): domain Eukaryota; kingdom Metazoa; phylum Chordata; class Aves; order Cuculiformes; family Neomorphidae; genus Neomorphus; species Neomorphus geoffroyi. The sequence continues at coordinate 3,893,988 of JAUMJM010000037.1, forward strand.
TCTGCCTTGAGCACATGGCAATGCGATGGCATGGGAATAGCAAGTGTGTTGGAGGAGGAAGGGCCACACGTCACGTACGTCCCCCAAAGCCACCCAAAATTCTCCGTAGCCTCTTCTCCTGCCACCACCCCGTCTCACTCCAGCCGTCACGTGCAGCTAGGTTACATCTGTCTCTCTTGTGTTTTGTTTTTCTTTTTAACAAGGTCAAGGTAGGAGGTTGAAGTTTAGTCTCCCGTCCCTGCGACGACTCAAAATCCAGCGGAAATCTCTGCCCACCAGTGAGTTTGATGGAGTAGCCATTGACTATGGAAAGGTAACCGTAGCCTTTGTCTGATATAAGCCCATGCCTCAGGCCAGGACCCAGCGCTCTTCCTCCGCTCTCCCCATCCTGCTCTCCCTCGGCTGCTGTGGCTCGGGCCGTATCCAGCGGTAGGGGCTCCGGCGCTGGGTCAGCGCTGAGCACTGGCCCCGGCAAGGGCTGGCGGTGAGCGGCGGTGCTTTGGTGGCATGGGGTAGAGCTCGATGATGCTGCTTTGTGGAGCCAGCCCGGCGCATGCCATGGCTCACTGGGGGAGTGGGAGATGTGTGGAGCCAGCAGGCGTTGCTACCCGAGCTGGGAGGAAGGTCTGGCTCCTTAGAGCAAGTTGTCTGGGATGGTAGATCTCTAGGGAGTTGTCCCCACCTCAGGAGGGGACGTGCTGGTGATTGCAGGTCTGCCCAGAGCAGAGACAGGCAGGGACTTGCAGGCAAGCCTCGAAAGGGCACATTTCCCCACATTATCCTGGCAGGGAGCAGGCAGCACAAGGCAGCTCTGGCTTAGTCCTTCAGCAGAGACTGTGGTTTCTGTGGTGGAACATGATGCTGACATCATGAGAGTGGAAAAATGTTGGTGGGACCTCTTTAGAGATTGGTGTTCTTGGTGTCTTCTTGATTCTCAAAAGTGCTCAAGGTACCTCTGGGCAAAGATGTGTTGTTTTCTGAAATGCTGCAGCTCGAGGCACAGAGCTGTGGGCAGGAGGGTTTGGCTCTGCTATTGCATCCCCAGGCACCAGGTTCTCTCTGTGCTGGGTGTATCCAGACAGCCTGGATTAAGCTGCTTCCCAGATATAATGAGGAGAAACGTGCTTGTCTTCTCCAAGGTTTTGCTTATAGCAAGATGAAGACATCTGTAACGTTACCAGATGCTCTGGGTGTGTTGCTCCTACAGACACCAGCGCTGCTAAAGGCTCTGGGTACCCCCAGGTTGAAGCTGCCTGGTGCACTGCAGTGTTTCAAGTGTCCATGCATGGAAGATGTGCATTGAGGACAACCTGATGACCCACCACTTTGGTGGAGTCTGGTCCAAGTCAGGGCAACCCAGCTGGCTGCCAGCCCCTCCTGGCACTCCATCCAAAAACCTGCAGTCAGGTCCTCCTGGATGGTGAGAAGTTGCACAGTGTGCCCTGGGCACGCACGCAAATTCCCAGTCCCTCCCATGGGTATGACTGGTATGGGCGTAGACCCACAAGGTGGTTGCATTGTGCTGGAAACCCTTTAGAACTCCAGGGAAAAAGGCTTAGCACATCCTCTCCCGTAGACACCAGCACAGGACCCTGGGAACCAGCCCTCGGTGGTGCCCGGAGCTCTTGCAGCAGATGAGGGAAGGAGGAAAGAGCAGGTCCAGCAGTGGGATGTGGGGACACCTTGGAAAAGCACATGGCAAGGCAGGTACTCCAGGCAGGTCTACCCCTAGGGATTCCTCTTCTCTTCTCGCTCTGGCCTGCTTCCCAGCTGCGCAGCATCGCCTTGCAAACCGCCCCACGGCCGCCCAGCCTCTGGTAGGAGCTGGTAGGAGGTAGGAGCTGCCAAGTCCCTGAGGACTTGGTCGCCCCACCGCAGTCCTGGTCCGGGTTGGAGGTGACCTCAGGAATCGCAGCGCTTCCCAGCCCTCTGCCCCTCCTCTTACCTTCCCCGGCTCCCCCTTCTTCCCCCCCAGCACTCGAGGACTCCTTCTAATAAAACGCTTTCTCCCGGCTGTCTTAAAGCCTGGTGGTGACTCCCTGATTTTGAGGGACTTGAAGACATCGCCCAAGGAGAACTGTGTGCAGTCAGAGACCGAATCCCTCCTGGAAAAGGAGCGGAGGCCAAGCCTGGAGGCCGACCCCACCCTACAACACTCGTCCCCGAAACAAGAGCCTCCCTTGCTGGGCCCACGAGGGTCGTACTCTGCGTGGGGTTTCTTTCGGTCTCGCCCTGGGGGCAGCTTCCACAGCCTCCGCAGGGTCTCCTCCTTGGACAACTTTGAGGCTGCGAGGTCTGAGTTCCAGAGAAAATTCAGGGAAAGGAGGGCAAACTCAGGTAGGGGAAAAACCCCGGAGTTGTCGGTCCTACTGCGGGAGCCACAGTCCCGGGTGATGGCCCCGGCACATCTCGGGGGGGGAGGTCTCTTACTCTGCACTGCTTTTCCCTCTGCACAGTGGAGATAAGCTGGGATCTTCTCCCCAAAACTCGCTGGTCTCCATGTGGTTCCCTGTGTCGGTAGATCCTACTCTTTGGGTAGAGCCATCCGTAGTGTTGCGTGTGAGATGTGAGACCGCGTGAGGTTGTGTTTGGCTGCCCCACACGAGGGGCTTCCCAATGCCGTCCCACCTCCCCGGGAGGGAGGGAAGGGGTCTGCAGGCATGTGCAAAGTGAGATGTGTCCATGCGTTGGAGGTGGACGAGACACCAACCAGGCCACTCTGTAGGGCTGGAAGAAACAGACCTCCACCACGGTGTTCACATCCAGACCTCTTGTTCTTGTGTGAGAGATGATGACAAATAAGGCGGAGGTCAAGTAAGGGAAGCCTCTGTAAGGGGATGGAAAGAAATCAGTTTGTGATTGCCTGGCTTGAGAAAAAGGGTGGGGGTCATGATCCTCAAATAGTCACAGGTTATGGACCCTCAGGAAGGGGACACAACGCAGAGGGAGGGAAGGGGGGAGAGCAGGAAGAAGGGTACTAACTGCCCACCTTCACAGTGTCTTCAGACATCTCCTGAGTCAATGTCAGACTGCAAGGGAGAGAAGGGGTAGAAAAATGAAAATATAACCCTGCCCTGCCAGTAGGAGTTAGAGAGGTTGGGACTCACTGGTTACGGTGCTTGAGGATATTCCTGAAGCCCTGGGTGTGGGTAAATGCTCCCTTCCATGACCACACGTTGCCACAAGCTTGACCATGAACTGACTGCCTGAGGCTTCCGTCCTGGTCCCGCATTGGGATGACCCAGAGAGGCAGGTCCTCAGGTCCCAAGGGAAAACTGCTGGGATCCAGTCCCACTACAGCTCTTCTTCAAGGGAAAGCTCTGATGTCCCTGTCTGGAGCCTGAAGGTGGTGGTTATTTCTGACTGGGGACATCGTCCAGCTCCCAGTTCATTTTGGTGGCAAAAACCAGGGCAGGAGCTCAGGACCTATGCTGGTCAGGCTGAAGCATACAAGGGTGGAGGAGACTCACCTCCTCCTTCATCTGTTTCCATGCCACTTTTGGCATCTCTGCTGCTGGGTCTCATTGGGACTGGTCCCCAAGTCACCACAGTCTTCAGGGGTAGCAAAGGATATTGGGTGCCTCTGTATTTTGGCAGCTGGTTTTAGCCCCTCTGAAGGAGGTTTAATGGTGAAAAGATGGATGACATGCCTGAAAAGCAGCCTTCCCCTTGGGCATCTCCGGCTGGGCAACCTTTGTCTGGGCTACCCTTAAAGAAGCCAAGTCTTTATGGCCAGGCAGACATTGGTATCTTGTGGTGGCACCTTGTGGTGGTCCTCAGCTCCTGGTGTCGTACACTGAGGTCAGGGCTTTGCAGATTTGCTCCTGCTCACACCACCCTTCTCAACGCTCCTCTCCATCCTCTTTCAGAGGCTTCCCATGTCAAACCCAATCCTCCAAACTCCACCTCAGACTCGGACCTCATGAAGTACCGGACCATCAGTCAGATCCCCCAGTTCACGCTCAACTTTGTGGAGTTCAACCTGGAGAAGCACCGATCTGGCTCAACCACGGAGATTGAGATCATTGCTCCCCACAAGGTCATGGAGCGCACCCAGAACGTCACCGAGAAGGTCACACAGGTACGTGGGCAGTAAGGTGCCACCAAGGCAGTGGTGGGGAGGTAGTGCTACTGCTGGGGTACGGTCACAGCCATTCCTGTGGTTTTTGGAGGAGAGGAGCAGAGAGGGCAGCGATACCATCCCCAAAACCACTGATATCCTTGTGTTTGATTTTTATCTCTCCCTCTGAACAGTTGAAATGCTTTTTTTCCCCCTAAACCAGCATTTCTGGTAATTTGTGGCCAGGGGAACATAGGCATGAACTGCTCATGGTGTGACAGTGGCCTTGAAGGGGACACGGACGTGTGCATGGCTGTGTGTGCGTGTGGCTTTGTTCGAGGAGGAGGAGGCTCTGGTCACCAATTCCTGCCTCCAATGCCAGGGATGGAGCCCCCAGGGCACCCCGAGGTGCTCAGCCAGGCACCCCACACCAGGAGGACGAGTGGCCCTGCTGAGGGCCACAGGATCCCCTGGGAGACAGCAGGTGGCACTGCGCTGTCACCAACACGTGTGGCACTGCCCTGTCACTGCAGGGGACACTTGTGCAGTGCACTGTCACCGTGCAGGACACATGGACATCAGTGTGGGTGAGAGGTGCTGCTGTATCCCACAGCCCTGTGTCAGGAGCTCTTACCAGGGAGGAAACGGAGGCACAGGAGAGCCACAACATACAAAATACATCTAAGGACACCATTGCCACCAGCAGTCAAGGGCCAATTTAATGAATCATAGAATCATAGAATGGTTTGAGATGGAAGGGACCTTAAAGATCATCCAGTTCCAACACCCCTGCCACAGGCAGGAACACCTCCCACTAGAAAATGCAGCCAGCTGAGCCCAGAAAACCTCTGGATCTGAAAGTCTTCTTCATCGGAGCACAGTTCTCTGCAGGATTTTCTTTCCGTCTTGGTGTTGGGCAAACCTTTACCTCCATGGCCTCATGCACAGCGGACGAGCTTCCCACACCCCAAGGCATGGGGCAGTTTTTAGGCTTGTTGTCCCCCTGACTTGTCCCCTTCATCCCGAAGCACACTTAGTCCCTCTCATCTGGGAGTGACCACAGCATCCCAGGATCAAGCCCCTGAATGCTCCAGCAAGACGACGAGCAACCTCCTTGCCCCTGTCCCCACCCCGAGGGACACCCGCACACCGAGGACCAATGCTGGGGTGGTGCTGGCATGGTAGTGCCAGCTGATTGACACAGGGTCATGAGCTGGTTGTGGGGTGATGGAATTGGAGCTGATGGGTGGTGGCTGCAGGGCCCGGCAGTGCAGCCCTGTGGTACCCACAGAGGTCGATCTTCCCTTCGCCTTAAATCTCCATGAAGGATGGCATGGCATGGCATGGCATGGCATGGCATGGCATGGGGAGTGGAGGAGATGGGATGGCATGGCATGGCACGGCATGGCATGGCAGTGGAGGAGATGGGATGGGATGGGATGGCATGGCATGGCATGGCATGGCATGGCATGGCATGGCATAGGATGTCATGGAATGCGATGGCATGCATTGGCATGGCAGTGGAGGAGATGGGATGGGATGGGATGAGATGAGATGAGATGAGATGAGATGAGATGAGATGAGATGAGATGAGATGAGATGAGATGAGATGAGATGGGAAGGGATGGGATGGAATGGGATGGCACGGTACGGCACGGCATGGCATGGCATAGGATGTGATGGAATGCGATGGCATGCATTGGCATGGCATGGCGTGCATTGGCATGGGATGTGATGGGATGGCATGGCATGGCATGGGGATAGGAAGGGATGAGATGGGATTGAGTAGAAGGGACCTCTCCTACCCACCACATCTCCCCATGGCCTCAGCAGACCCAGGCATCCCACCTGTCCTTACCCTGACGTCCCCCATGCCTCTTGCCAAGCCACGGCTCCCTGCTCCTGGCCGCTAAATAATTCACGGCTGAGGCAGAGACAGCAGTGACACCGCTAACGGCATCTAAAAATACCGGCTGGCGGGCAGAGCAAGGCAGCCACAGGCTGGGCTGGAGGTTCTGGCCCTGCAACGAGCAGACAGGGAGGGCAGGTCACAAGTGCAACGACTGTGCCAGGCTCAGCCTGCCAGGCCTGCAGCTTCAGGGCAAGGGTGGAAGCGCACAGGGATGGGGTTGGTGCCACCAGGCTGGGGTCCTGTCTTGCTGGTGGCACCTCTTCCAGTCCCCTCAAGCTGCCCCACCCGTGGTGGAGCTGGGCAGGAGGGTGCTGGGGACGGGGATGAGGGGGCTGAGCTGTGTCAGGATACGTGCTGGGAGGGATGCTGGGTCGGTACCTGCCTGCGGCCAGCACCATGGGCCAAATCCTGCCCAGCTCCTTGTACTTCAGGGTCTGCTGGTGACTCTGGTGTGGTCCCCCCCTCCCTAGCTCCCTGCCCCCACAATCCCTGTCCCCAGCACAAGGCAAGGAAGGAGAAAGGAGAGTGGGTCCTGCAGGGCACAAGTAGCAGCCAGGGTCAGGCAGGGCCATGGGAGCCTCCCCCCTCGTCACCCACAGCCTGCATGCACCCTGCTCCCTCCTCCCTCTCCTCCTCCTCCTTCTCCCTCCCGTGGCTGCCTCGCTCCCTCACTCGTTGCCCAAAAGCCAGCATCCAGCACCCAGCATCCCACACCCAGTACTCCGCACCCCACATCCCACATGCAGCACCCTGCACTCAGTACCCTGTGCCCTGCACCCTGCACCCAGCACTCTGTGCCCATCGCCCAGTACCCTGCACCCTGCACACAGCACCCAGTACCCAGCACCCTGCACCCAGCACCCTGTGCCCATCACACAGCACCCTGCACCCTGCACACAGCACCCAGTACCCAGCACCCTGCACCCAGCACTCTGTGCCCATCGCCCAGCACCCTGCACCCTGCACACAGCACCCAGTACCCAGCACCCTGCACCCAGCACCCTGTGCCCATCACCAAGCACCCTGCACACAACACCCTGCACACAGCACCCAGCACCCTGTGCCCATCACCCAGCACCCTGCACCCAGCACCATGAGCCTGCGGCTGCAGATAAAGCCAGTAAGTGAGGGGGAAGGAGCACCCAGTGGGATCACTATGGGGAGCACCCATCACTGCCACCCATGGACACTCCCAAGGCCACCCAAGGGTACCACACGAGCCCTCCCCATCCCCACAGGGCAGCTAGGGACACGCTGCGGCTGCTCCCTGGCTCTGTGTTGTTTCGGATGCTCTTTCAGGAGTTGTTTCTTTGCCCTTTTCTGCCTCAAAGCTTTAGGGATGTGGGGTTTTTATTAATTGCTACCTGGAAAACAACGGGGCTTGGTGTGCTCTTGCTTCTGCCACAAAAGCTGGGTGCTCGGAGCAGGGACGAGGGGCAAGGCAGGCATCCCAGCCTGCAGAGCAGCATTTGGGGACCTGAATTCAGGATTGTCCCCAACAGGGCCATGTCCAGCCAGGCAGGACAGGGGGATTCAGCTGCTGAAGGTGGGAGCATTGATGGTTTTCCCCAACGTAAGGTGTAGGAGCCCATCTCAGGTCTCTTGGACATGGCTGAGATTTGGGACCAAGTGTCTTACCAGCACCACCTTGTCCCCTTCCCCACCGTCTCCGTGGGACCCAGTACTCAAGCCCAGCCAGTGCCTCACTCCCCTCCGCAACGATTGCGTTTGGGTCACTTTTTCCAATCCCTCCCCTCTCCGTCGGCCAGCGACGTCGGTGGTTCCTGCTGCCCCATTGGTGCTCTCGTCCCCACGGGGCCCCCAGCATTGATTGGGTTTGATTAATCCGGGCCGGGCTCCCAAATGCCCTTTGCAGCCTCATGGCTCCCACCCGCCTGGGCGAGTGCCTGCGTGCCTGCGTGGGCGATGCCACGGCCCCGCTGCTGCATCCGCTGGGCCGCTCGCTGCCCGGGCGTGCGGGGTTGGGAGCCTCCATGGTGGACACCCAGACTTCGAGGGGCAGCCTCCGCCTGGGGCGCCGGACAAGCTGCAGGCAGGTAGGAGCTGGGGCCACCTCCAAGGCGTGGGACCCACCAATGTCCCAAGGGTTGTGGGACATGGGAGCGGCTGCTTATGGTGGGATGGGGCATTGGGGTTGGATCCACTCCAGGTTGCAGCACCAGGAGCCCTTGGGAAGGCCTTGAACCCTTGAATAAGATGGGTGTCAGTGCAGGAAGGATCAGGTCCTTCTTATGGATCACCGTGGCCTTAGGGCATGTGGAGCCTCCTCTCTTCTCCTCTTCACAGCCTGGCAAAAAGCAGCCTTTTAGCTGAGGGCTTGGTGTGTGCAGAGGGCAGTGAGATGCCCCTCGCCCTCCTCTGCAGGTGGCACTGATGGCCAGCACCTTGGGGACACCCAGGGGACAACAGGGAGGCTCCAGCTGCCCCCAGCTCCAGATAAGCCCCTTCATGCCACCACCTCTCAGCACCCAAAGCAGGACAGCCCCAGCCCTCCCAGTCCCAGCATCTTGCCCTGTGCCCCCAGGGTGGCTTCAGAGCCCACCAGGAGCTGGTGTTGGTCCTGGAAGGGGGGAGCTGGGATGTGTGGGAACTCACTGATAACATGGGAGCGTGTCCTCATGAGGCCAGACAGACCTAGGGACACATGACATTATGAGAGAGTGCCTGCACGCATGAGATGGTGTTTGCACGTTGGTGGCCCAAGTCCCCCCCTCCCTGGGGATGCTCAGATGGGAAATGGGCATTGCCCAAGGCCAGGCTTTGCTGTTGGTGGTCCAAGGTGTCCCATCTGCTTGGAGGACAGCTGTACCAGAAGGACATCAAGGAAAAGTTCTCTCCTGGGGCCAAGAAAGGCACCGTGGAAGGCTTGCAGGATGCCTAATGTGCCATCACCTTCAGGGCCAGGCCATGACACAGTCATGGGACTGCATCTCCAGGCTTGCTGTTCCCAGAGCCTTTTGCTAGGGACACCCAGCAGCTCCTGCGCTGGTGGCACAGAGCTGAGGGCACAAGGAGGCATGGCAGGAGGCACTTTCCTCCCTGCCAGTGTGGTAGAGACTGAAAGGCATAAAGCAGGTAAACACTTGCACCGAAGGGTGCTCTGGCCATTAGAGATGGATGAGGGGCTGGGCAAACCTTGGTCAGTAACTCACCTTGTGATCTCCTGGAAAAACACACATGAAGGAGACAAAGGTGAAAAGGGTGTAGGAAACCCACTGTATGCTCCTCACTGCTTTATCCAACCTCTCTCCTGGTCTCCCGTCCTTCTCACACCCATCTCCTGGCAGGTGCTGTCCCTGGGCGCTGACGTACTTCCTGAGTACAAGCTGCAGGCACCACGCATCCACCGATGGACCATCCTGCACTACAGTCCCTTCAAGGCGGTGTGGGACTGGCTCATCCTTCTGCTGGTCATCTACACAGCTGTCTTCACCCCCTACTCAGCTGCCTTCCTGCTTAATGAAGAGCAAGTGGAGGAGAAGCACTGGGACTGCAGCTACACGTGTGATCCGCTCAACATCATTGACCTCATTGTGGACATCATGTTCATCGTGGACATTATCATCAACTTCCGTACCACCTACGTCAACATCAACGATGAGGTGGTGAGCCACCCTGGCAAGATTGCCATCCACTACTTCAAGGGATGGTTCCTCATCGACATGGTTGCTGCCATCCCCTTTGATCTACTCATCTTCCGCTCAGGCTCTGATGAGGTACAGGCAGGTCCTGGAGGTCCATCAGGACTCATGGATGTATGGGAGAGATGTATGGGAGAGAAAGAGAGGGATATGGATGGCTTGATGCAAGCAGTGGATGGTTGGATCTTCAAGGACAGTGGGGGTTAGTCAGAGGGACGGGCAAGGACGTCCTTACAGGTTTTTATAAAGTTGGGACCTGGGATTGTATTCAGTAGGCTGAATTCAGTAAGTGCTAAGATAGTGTCCAACTGGACCCACTCCCGTTGCTGGTGCTGACCCAGCAAAGCAGGCTGGGAGCTCAGGTTAGGGACTGGCCTCACAGTCCAGCGAGGCTGACTTTGGGGTCACATCACCAGCCAGACTCAAAATGTTGGCAATGGGATAGCTTTGTGGTTACTACACTGCCTGGAGGCCCCACCTTGGCTGAGAGCCTGTGGGATGGGGTGAAAGGCAGCTGTTTTGGGAGCAATGGTTGGCAAGGTAAGGACCCATCAGGAAACACAGGGCTGGCCTTGGCTCCTCTCATTTGCTCACCTGTAATCCCAGAGCTTGCTCCCTTTATAGTCAGTAGAGGGAAATTGCCCTTTCTGTGGCGTGATTCATCTAACCTATTTCAGATGTCACCTCCAGGACAAGGTGATTCATGCTCTAGAAGTGCATTTTTATCCTTCAAAGGGAGCATGGCTGTGCTGGCCAGATTTATCTCCTGCTTGTCCCTGAGGTTTCCCACTTCTCCCCTGCAGACCACCACCCTCATTGGCCTCCTGAAGACCGCCCGCTTGCTGCGCCTGGTCCGTGTGGCCCGCAAGCTGGACCGCTACTCCGAGTATGGAGCAGCTGTGCTCTTCCTGCTCATGTGCACCTTTGCCCTCATCGCCCACTGGCTGGCCTGCATCTGGTACGCCATCGGCAACGTGGAGCGGCCCTACATGGAGCACAAGATTGGCTGGCTGGACAACCTAGGTGACCAGATCGGCAAGCGCTACAATGACAGTGACCTCTCCTCTGGCCCATCCATCAAGGATAAATACGTCACTGCCCTCTACTTCACCTTCAGCAGCCTCACCAGTGTGGGATTTGGCAATGTCTCACCCAACACCAACTCTGAGAAGATCTTCTCCATCTGTGTCATGCTTATTGGCTGTGAGTGCCTGCCCATGTCCCACTGTCCCCATCCCTGCCTTAGAGGCTGGAGGGGTTGCTCTGGAGAGAAATAGAGACCTGCCATGGTCTTTAAGAGACCTGGGGTTTTAAGAGAGCATCTCCCTCTGCCTGTGCCTATTCTGTACAGACAAATACATAAGGAGATGGATAGAAATACAGATTTCAGGAACCCATTTGTTTCAGGTCCATAGTAGATATGGGCTTTGGAAACCTGCTGGTTCCAGGTCTAAGGTAGTTGGACACATATCTCCCCGTGTCCTGCTGAGTCCTGCCCTCTCGTTGCAGCTCTGATGTATGCCAGCATCTTCGGCAACGTCTCTGCCATCATCCAGCGCCTGTACTCAGGCACGGCCCGCTACCACACGCAGATGCTGCGGGTTAAGGAGTTCATCCGCTTCCACCAGATCCCCAACCCCCTGCGCCAGCGCCTGGAGGAGTATTTCCAACATGCCTGGTCCTACACTAACGGCATCGACATGAATGCGGTGAGTACGGCGCAGGGAGGCCCCATGTCCTCATGGCACCTTGTCCTGAACAACCTTGGAGTCCAGCTCTGCGTCCACCCAAACATTTCCATCCTTTCAACCAGGGTGGAGAGGAGGCAAGAGAATCATGGAATGGTTTGGATTAGAAGGGACTGTAAAGATCATCAGTTCCAATCTCCCTGCTATGGGCAGGGACACCTTGCACTAGACCAGGTTGAAGACTTGGGAGGCTGGAGACAGAGTCTGTCTGCCTCCTGCATCCCCCTTTCTCCATCTCCCCCTCTGTCTGCCCATCCCTCTACATTTACCCAGAGATTTTCTGGGCCCCTGACAGCATTTCTTGGCTGGAGAGCAGGTTTGGTGCCGGTGAGGAGCTCAGAGTCCCCATCGGCGCCGAGCACTTTCAGGCCGGTGTCTGTTGGTGTCACAGAGCCACGGAGCAGGTATTGATCCAGCTCCTCTCCACACTGCCGGTTGCTAAGCAAAGTGCATCCCGCTCTCAGCGGCAGGGAAAGGAGGGCATTTAAATAAACCTCAATCCATTTTAATTAGAGCCCGGAGAGGCGGCTGTTTGTTAGCAAAGTGGGGATCAATGGTGGAGCAGCACTGGAGAGGCGCCGTGTCTCCGAGTCTGGCAGAGAGGCTTTGCCAATGGAGCTAGGACACCGTGGGGGTGAGGAGGGGGCTCAGCCAAGGAGTCCTGGGCTGGATTTAGGTCACAAGGTTCAGTGCACAAATGTGCCTGAAGGCTACAAGAAAGAGAAAGGAATGAGAAAGGATGAGGCAGGGAGAGAGAGGGGACCCGGTACTCCCCATCTCTTGGCCCTGGGCAGGTTGTTAGCCCTTCATTGCCGTTTCATGCTCCCTTTTTGTCCTAAAACTTGATATTCCTCTGTCCCTGCGTATCATCAGGATACAGATTTGCACGAATTCAGCCTTCCCATCTTCAGTTGCTGCTACCACGTTAAATAACTGGGCAGCATCCCAGAGAAGTTGTGGATGTTCCCTCCCTGGAAGTACTCAAGGTCAGGTTGGATGGGGCTTTGAGCACCAAGTGGGAGGTGTTCCTGCCCACGGCAGGGGGTTGTAACTGGATGGGCTTTGAGGTCCCTTCCAGCCCAAACCATTCTAGGATTCTATGATTTGGGGGTTTGCTGCTGGGAGAACTTCAGATTAAACCTCTCCCATAGAGGACACACCCTGGGCTCAAAATTGGTGACAATAAGTAGAAGCAAAGCCGTGGCACCCTACCAAGCACAGGTTCTCCTGGCTTAGTGCAAATGCAGGTCACAAATCCCCTTCTATGAGCTGAGTTTGCGGCTTGGATGTGTCGCCGCTGACACCAATTCCTGCGTGATGCTGCTGAGGCGCAACGCAATCTAATCAATCATCCCACAGCCCGATCAATTCATCCGCCCCACATTTCCCAGTAGGGAAACTAAGGCACTGCTGCCAGCCTGTGAGATCATGACGGAGCCGGGAATGAGCTGCGCTCACTAGCCCCAGCCTGGTTGTCGCAGATTTGGCCACCATCGAGATGAGAAAAGACAGCAAGGGGGACCCTGTGGCTGTACGCTGCTCTCAAAAAAAAACCCCAAACCCAGTTGGATTTTTTGACACCATGAGCAAGCAGCAGATTTCTTCATATTGCGAGTTTTACCTTGATTTCACCTTCAGATGTAGCTTTTGTTCAAAGCGAGGTGTTTGCCATGGGTATATTTAGCCGTTGCTGCACACAACTGGCCCGTGCTGCTTCTTGGCATTCAGGCAGGTGCTGTTTAATTAGGACAGCACCTCGTTACTGGTTTGTGCTCTCATTCAGCCAAGCTTAGTGGGCGGAAAGATGAAAGGGGATTGCGCCACCAATGGGTATAAATAGATTGATCTGGTAATTATTATTTATTGCTTGGGAGGGCTCTCATCCCTGGCCACGAGCAGTACAAGCCAGGGACAAGCAGGCGTCTGCCAAGAGAAGATCAGAAGATCATAGAATTATTGAATGGTTTGAATTGGAGGGGACCTTAAAGCCCATCCAGTTGCACCCCCTCCCATGGGCAGGGACACCTCCACTGGGTCAGGGGGCTCCAAGCCCCATCCAACCTGACCTGGAACACCTCCAGGGATGGGGCAGCCACCACTGCTCTGGGCACCCTGGGCCAGGGCCTCCCCACCCTCATTGTGAAGAATTTCTTCCTAATGTCCAATCTAAATCTTCCCCCTTTCAATTTAAAGCCATTCCCCCTCGTCCTGTCCCTGCACTCCCTGATCCAGAGCCCCTCCGCAGCTTTCCTGGAGCCCCTTTCAGTACTGGGGGGCTGCTCTGAGGTCTCCCTGGTGGAGCCTTCTCTCTCCAGGCTGAACAACTCCAACTCTCCCAGCCTGTCCTCATAGCAGAGGGGCTCCAGCCCTCGGATCATCTTCCTAGCCCTCCTCTGCACCTGTTCCAACAGTTCCACCTCCTTCTTATGTTGGGGATTCCAGAACTGGGCACAATACTCCAGGTGGAGATGTCCCCAGCTTTGGCCTTCTGGGTTTTGGGGCTCCCCATCTGGCACTGCTGTGTTACCGGGTGTGTTGCACAGCCTCCCAGGGCTGCCACGGTGATCCTTCCTGGGGACTGTGGTGTGATGGCATCTCTCCCTCACTCTTCACAGGTGCTGAAAGGCTTCCCTGACTGCCTGCAGGCAGACATCTGCCTTCACCTCAACCGCACGCTGCTCCAGAACTGCAAGGCTTTTCGAGGAGCCAGCAAAGGCTGCCTGCGCGCCCTGGCCATGAAGTTCAAGACAACTCATGCACCGCCTGGAGACACCCTGGTGCACTACGGAGATGTCCTCACCACACTCTACTTCATCTCCCGGGGCTCCATTGAGATCCTCCGGGAAGACATTGTGGTGGCCATCTTAGGTGGAAAAGTCCTTCCTTCTGGGAGGGCAAGGGTTGATGGGCAAAGGGAAGGGCGATAGGTGAAACATGATGGGTGATAAGCAGGGGACAGAGGTTGGCAGGTGGTGGGCTAAGGACTTCTCCACATTCTGGAGAAGGGAAGGTTGTTCCTCAACATCGGGCTGGTCACCACACCAGTGCACAGGGAATGGAGGATCCCAGTAGATATCAAGGAGAGGCCACAAAGGAGTAAGGAGAGCAGGGCATGGCTCAGCAGTCCCCAGCCATCGCTGATGACCCACTGCCCTGGCATCAGTGAAGGCTTTCACAGTGTAATCCCCAGCATCCACAATCAGGGTTGGTGTTTCTGGGCATCCCCTTGTTGATGACCTCCAAAGTGAGGTCTGCTGGTCCAGTACATCTGGAGCTGGGATGGGTGCTCACCTCCCCCTAATGAGCTGTCTCTTGGCACAGGGAAGAATGACATCTTTGGGGAGCCTATCAGCCTCTACGCCCGCCCAGGGAAGTCCAATGCCGACGTTAGGGCCTTGACCTACTGTGACTTGCACAAGATCCAGCGGGAGGACCTGCTGGAGGTCCTGGACATGTACCCAGCCTTCTCTGACAACTTCTGGAGCAACTTAGAGATCACCTTCAACTTGCGAGATGTGAGTGCCAGGGCTGTCCCAGGGGGGATGTGGTCAACGCCTTAAATTTGGCAAGTGGGAAGGCTGAAGCAAGAATGTCAACAGGAACTCCTCAGTTTGGTGGTGGATTGGCTAACAGCTCTATTTCCCAAGGCAGCTCTCCATGAGGTTGCAGCTTCCCCCATAGCACAGCAGAAATATGCATATTGCATGTTCCTGAGCTCTTTGGAAAAGGTGGTTCCTCAAGCCATGTAGGTAGCACCATGATCTGCAGCACCTGTAAATCATTCTCCAGCCTGGTCCAGTGGGTCACACGTGTGTTTTGAGGCTGCTGAAATAAGAAATATTCTCATGCTTCATTGAATCATAGAATCATAGAATGGTTTGGGTTGGAGGGCATCTTAAAGATCATCCAGTTCCAATCCCCTGCCATGGGCAGAGACACCTCCCACTAGAGATAAGGCTGAGTTGGGTACCAGCTTCCTCTGAAAATTCCTTTTTAGATAATGAGGTTTGCAATCTGTGAAAGGCTTGGAGCACTTTTCTCTTTGTTGTTTGACTCTGAAAGTTTATAAATGGACTCTTTCCTTTCCTAATATTTTTCCAGAGACTCTTGCCTGGTCTCAGAGGACCAAGGCCAGCCTCTAGGGTCCCTTGAGCTCTGCACTGAGTCTAGGATTTACTGGGTGAGACAGGGCAGTGAGGCAGCTGGAGACTAGCCCTAGGAGGATGCTGGAGCCCACATGGCACCCAGGGCCATGGCACTCATGGATGGGCCATGGCGTCCATAGATGGGCCTTGGGAACCATGGATTGGACATGGCACCCTTGCCCTGGTGACCAGCCCCTCTCGTCCCTCAGGCAGACAGCGTTCCCCGCTCACCACTCAGCGAGGAGTACGACTGCACCTACCGGCGGGCGCGCCGACGCAAGCACTCCCGTTGCCAACCCAACAAGCCTGGTGAGTCCCACAGCGTCGGCAGAGCCTGACTTGCAGGGCTGGGGAGTGGGATCATCATTTAATTACTGCCTTAGCAGGCGCCCAAAGCAGAGGCAGCTGCCAGTGCCTCTGTCCCTGCAAACCAGCCTGTATGTCCCCACCCTGGGGGCACCCACACTGCCTTCACTCCCTCTCCTTAGGGTGCCCCAGCCCTACGGGCACCCTAGAGTGGCTGGGGACTGATTTCCCATGTGTGATACTCCCCAAATTAACCTGTTGTGCTGCCCCACAGACCCAGACACGGGCATCTCTGATGCAGAGCAGTATCACACCTACTCAGAGCTCACCAACCCGCAGGACCCGCTGAGTAAGGACCAGTGGGACGACGTGGGCAGCAGCACCACACCCTGCTCCCAGACCAGCGATGATGAAGCCAAGACTGGCAGCCCTGCAAAAGCTGAGCCTTTCCCCACATCCAAAAAGGATGACGCTGCTCTGCCTACGCTCAGCCTCGTCACCACCGGTGCCAACGGCACGGAGGTTGGCAAGCCGGCAGCAGAGACCAGCCAGTCCTACGCAGGTATCCGTGGGGGCAGCCAAAGCTGGCAGGGGGGTGGTGAGGGATGTTTGGGCATGGTGGTCTTGTCTTAGGCCAGAGCCAAGCAACACATGTGGATTTGATGGGAGCCATGCTTGTAGCCAAGAGTCTTTGCTGCCTTTTGTCCCCAGTAGTATCTGCCCTGTCCCTCCCATGCTCTGTATTTTCTCCTAGCACCCAAGGACCCCTTTGGGGCTGCCCCAAGGGGCCACATGCTATGTGTCTTCCATAGGCGTGTTGGGTGATGGACTGTCCATAAGCACCTTGGGCGCCAGGGTGATGGATCCCCATAAGCACCTCAGGTGCCAGGGTGATGGACTCACTCTGAGAGCTGCGTATGTCAGTGTGATGGCTCTCCATGAGCGTGCTGGGTGGTGGATTCTGGAGCACCTTCATGCCCATGAGGCTGGGAGATGCAAGACAGAAGTGTTGAGATGTCTGTTCTCCTTCCAGCCACTCCCCTGGACATCCCCAATATGTTCACCTTTTGGGAGGACCGAAGACCGAATGAACATCCAGAGCCTCTGGAACACATCTCCTTGGTACACAGCTCACAGGACATCCCCCTGCACAGCAACTACAGACCAGGGCAAATCGAATCCAGGCTGGAGCTCCTGCAGGCCCAGCTCAGCAGGTGGGCAGGTCTCCAGGGCACAGGGTTAGAGAGTACCCAGGGGCACTCTGGGCCATCACCTTCTCCTGATCTCCAGGGGTGGCTTCAGTGGGCCCTCTGTGCAGCAGATGCCACTTCCTGACCCTCTGGGACACTGCATTCCTTGAGGAGGTGCTGGGTGTGCTTTGCAAATGCAAGCAGCTTCTCAGACCGCATGCCCTGTCCCTGGTCTGCTGCTGCCCCACCACCCCTGGGATCTGCTGCTTTGCCTCTGCCTCCAAACTCGATGCAATCGCAGACATGAAACCACCCACAGGCTCAGAACCTGAGCCCTCTGCAGGCCTCCTCTTCCTGTTTCAAAGAGCTGCCAACATCCTCTTGCTTGAGCAGAAGAGCCTTGTGTGCATCGTTGCCCTCTAAATGAGAAAACAAGACATGATTTTTGAATGAGAAGGAAGAGCCCACACCGGAGATGTGGGTTTAAAGGCCCCACGCAGCACCCACACGAGCTGCTGGCTCACTCGCCCATGGCTTCTGCCCATGTTAAGCTCACTTCACCACAGTGCCCACACACGTATTTCGGTGTCTCGCCAACGTTCCATCTCCTACCCACTCTGAGAGCACGGCCAGGACCATTGCCTGCGAGGGGGAATGTGCCCACTCCTGCCAGAGCAGCTCATTCCAATCAAGGACAAGGCAAAGCAAGGGACTTATTCTACTTTTCCTTCTATTTCTCAGTTGGCACCAACCTGAATTGCTCCCATCTGTTAGCACAGGCAGCTGGCCTGGAGAATTGATCCAGATTAAAACTAACCATTGCCATATTTTCCCTGCTCTGAGGTAGTTTTAGCTGTGTGCAGTTCCCCGCTCCAATCCCAGTTTGGCTTCCCCAAAAATTGGGCAAAGAAGGATTAAGTGTGGCAGGAGAGAGACAGCAGGGTTGGTTTCTCTGTGGCACTGCTGGTTTGAAGCTCTGCTAAAAACCTCACCAAGCAGCACCAGGCAAAGTACCATCACCCCTGGGCAGCCAAATCGACACCTCCTCCCTAGTGCCACCCCTGTCCCGCTCTCGTGGGATGCAGGGGGATGCACTGTGCTAACACCAGGCTGCTCTGTCCCCAGGCTGGAGTCCAGGATGTCGTCAGACATTAATATAATCCTCCAGCTCCTGCAGCGCCAGCTGTCCCAAGTGCCACCCGCATACAGCCCCATCTCGCCGTCCTCCCACAACCTGGCCATGTACGGCATCCTCCCACGGAGCCTGGAGCCACTCACTCCCTGCGCAACCCTGGAGGATGAGGAGCCAACGACCCTGGAGCAGGTAAGGCCACCTCTCCTGGCTCAGCACCAGCTGAGGTGCCTTCTGCCCTCAGCAGACAGATTCTGGAGGGCCAGAGGTTCCCTCCAGCCTCCCTGTGTGCAAAGCACAGCCAAGCACTCATGGGTCCAGGCAAATCTCAGGGGTCTTGAAATGGGAGTAGATCTACCTAAAGATGCTTCTGCCTGGTGTATCACTCATTTGGGGGCACAGCCTGCCATCTCCAGCACCAGCAGGTTGCCCCATTGGTATGGAGTGTAGTGGGTTCCTCTGCTCTGAGGCTTCCTAAGGTGACAACATTTTGGGGCTTGGAGTCGAATGGGGTGAGGAGAGAGCTTGCTACTTTGTTTTGCCATAACCCATCTGGTTCCTCCTTTTCCACCAGAGCCCAAGCTACAGCGAGGTAGAAAAGTTCCACTTGAAATCCAGGGACTCCTTGTCAAGTGGGATGCACCTCACTGTGACATCCGACGAAACCATGACGGTCTACTCCGAGCAGGAGCACCATTCCCCACCTCTCCCAAACCCAGAGCCTCCCCACCAAAGGGCACCGATTACCCAGGGACTCTTACGGGGCTCTCGTTTCCCTTCCCTCCCTGAGCACTTGGAAGCATCTTCCGAGCACCAGGACATTCAGAGACATCTCTCCGACCCAGTGCTTCCTGGAAGTTAGAGATGTGGGGGCTGCAAAGCAAGTCAAGAGGAACCTCAACTGCGACCTCGGTCCGTTGATGTTGATTTTGACTGCAAGGGTAAGACGGAGGACAATGCCACTGGCTCAGGGGTATAATTTGTAGCTGTCTTCTGCCACCGTGAAAGGAAGCACAGAGTGGCTGGCTTCCAAGGTCAACATTTTCCAGCGGTTCCCATAGAGTAGATTTCATTTGCACATTATAGTGAACCCAGAGCAGTTCTTTCTTACGACCACCAATAAGCTGGCTAGGCCAAATGGTATCCACCGCCTCTTCCTTGCCAAGGCTTCCTCTCGAGAACAGTGCAAGCCAAGGGAGCCACAACGACTGCAGGAGAGCAAATCCATGGCTCTTAGCTGCGAGGCCACTTTGCTGTCAGCAGTTTGGAGCAGGGACCATTGTGTGGGTACTGGGCTGAGCCCAGCAGAGCCTGTGGGCATTACAGAAAGGGGAGTCGCCAGAGGAGGAGGAGACCTCAACAGTGTGGTACTGAGGGGAGCTGCAGGTGGGAAGCCCAGGACAAGGACAGAGGACAGAAGCTATCCTTGTCCTACTTGGCTGCCACTGAGAAACTAAGGGCTGATAGCCCCTGCCACTTCAGCATGCTTCAGCACAAGTCCTAGGGCACTGACTTCTCCAGCAAGGCTGATGGCGCCTTGCAAACCCCAACACGCGTCCCACAACTCCCCAGATAAACCTAACCAGTCACTGGCCTGGGCATAAAGCACAAAACTCAAAAAAAGCACAATCCCGGAGAGCTGAAAAGCCCCAGACACCCCATCTCCAGCCCTTCCTCCCAGCTTTTCTCTTTTGATAAAGGTTTGATAGAGGCTTCCTCCTCCCCAGCCCGTTCCCCGGCAGACTCCCGCAGCATCCCCCATAGGAGAAGCCCACTTAGCACTGCCGCCTTGCCAATCGGTTAGATGCTGTGACAGTCCTAGGCCGCCTGCTCAAGTAATGTATCAAGCTCCCTTTGAGAGTAGTAAAACTGTGAGCATCTCTTTCTCTGGAGTTTTAGTGTACACTTTGCTAATAAAGATGTTTTTGGCACCTAACACGGATTACAGCTGTGTTTGTTGGGACCATCACTGGCAACACAAAGGATGGGTGCTAATCTTCAAAGACCCCTGAAAAGGATGTGGTCAAACCCCAGTGGCTTCATACAGGGAGTGTGGGGCTAACAGAGAAGGGCTTACAGGTCACAGATGAAGCCAGGGGGGCTTTGCTGAGCAATTCTGATTCCTTCCCAAAAGGATGCAGTTCAGACTCAGCAGGACTTTGCAAAGCTTTTCTACAAGACCAGCCTGCTGTAGTTCTCCCGCCTATGAGAAATGAACTCACAAACACACCTCAGGCAAAGATTCCATTAAGGGTCCTGGCAGCAAGTGGGACTTCAGATGAGCACAGCAATACCTACAGCCCATCCTCCACCCCTTGCTGAAGGGAACACAGTTCCTGTCCAAAAGGAACTGCTCCTTCAGGAGGGGTGGACCTGGGATCACCTGTAATGGATCCTGTATGGCCCCAAGAGGCAGGGACAAACAACTCACAATAGCCAATTCATTCTGGCTCCTGTCAAGGACTGTGACAAGTGCAGTAATTTAACCACTCTAAGGTGTCACTCCTGCCTTACTCTCATTACATCCCTGCACAAAGCCCAGTTCCCAGCACCAACTTCCTGACATTATTTTCTGCAATCCCCAGTGAACAGCATCACAAAGCTACGAAGCACACACACTACGAACACATAAACCTATACTTGCCAAACCTTTAGTTCCACACAAATTTCAGGACGCTCCATAGCTATGTGCTCTTATTTTTATTAAATCACTATACCAGACCGGAACGTTCAGAAATGCCTGCTCAAGTGTTTGGAGGGTTGACCATATAGTCTCTATTGCCAGTGTGAGGCTCTCTGCTTATATCTGGCAGGGGAACATTGAAGATACAACCTATGGAACTGTTCTAACACATGCAGAGGACACCATGAAGATGATCTGAGGGCTGCGGCACCTCCTGTACGAGGCCAGGCTGGGAGAGTTGGGGTTGTTCAGCTGGAGAAGAGAAGGCTCTGGGGAGACCTTAGAGCAGCTCCCAGTGCTGAAAGGGGCTGCAGGAAAGCTGGGGAGGGGCTCTGGATCAGGGAGTGCAGGGATAGGATGAGGGGGAATGGTTTTAAGCTGAAAGGAGAGATTGAGATGAGATCTTAGTAAATATTTTGCTGTGAGGATGGGGAGGCCCTGGCCCAGAGTGCCCAGAGCAGTGGTGGCTGCCCCATCCCTGGAGGTGTTCCAGGCCAGGTTGGATGGGGCTTTGAGCCCCCTGATCCAGTGGGAGGTGTCCCTGTCCATGGCAGGGGGTGGAACTGGATGGGCTTTGAGGTCCCTTCCAACCCAAACCACTCCATGATTCTACGATAATTAAGCTCCAGTTAATTAGAGACGAGCCCGGCCCCGCCCGCCGCGCGGCAGAGGCGGGACTCGTGCCTCAAGCACCTCCCCGCCGCCCGCCTCTGGGTGACGCGAATGACATCGCTTCCAGCCAATCGGTTATCAATACGGACCTGAGGTCCCGCCTCACGCCACTGCGACCCCTGGCAGCCAATAAGATGTCGATAACGAAGGTGGCTTCCCTCTGGGGCGGAACCAAGCGCAGCGATTCGCTATTCCAGCGAGAAGGTGGGCCTCCGTTTGGAATGAGGCGAAATTTGACCAACAGAAGACCGAGAAAGACCAAACGGACGGGAAAGCTACCCAATAGACGCCCGCGAATCTGAGTGACAGGCTATGTAGCCAACCCGCCTACAGCGGGCGGGGCTCCGCGCGTGGCTTCCGCTCCCGTTGTGTGAGGGGCCGAGTCCCAGGCGGCCTCCGCGCTGCGCCCGCTGCCGCCGGGGTCTGGAGCCGGGCCTGGCGCCGCGGCGCCCCGCTGCGGCCTCCCCGCCGCCTCTCTCCGGCTTCGCTGCGCTCCGGCTTCGCTGCGCTCCAGCCGCCCGCGCTCTTCCTCTTCCCCTATCCCGCTCTCTTCAGCCGGGGCTGCCGCTCCCCTCTAGGCCCAGCGCTCCCCTCCGGGCCCACCCTTGGCCCGGCCCGCCGTCCTCTTCGGCCCTACCCGCTTCTCCCCACCCTTTGCCCCTGTCGGCCCCGCCGCCCCCTTCTGGGCTTTCGCTTGGCCCTGTCACTGCCCGGACCCCCTCGGCCCGGCCCGGCCCGGCCCGCTGCCCCCAACCGGCGCCCCCTCGGCCCCGCCGCTGTCCAGACCCTGCCTGCTGCCTCCCACCTGCTGCCTCCCTCCGGTCCCCGCCTCGGCCCGGCCCGCTGCTCCCCACCCGCTGCCCGGGCCCCTCCGCCCACCCCGGTGCTCCTTACACGCTGACCCCCTCGGCCCTGTCGCTGCCCCCCACCCGCTGCCTGGGCCCCCTCGGCCCCGCTTGCTGACCCCCTCGGCCCCGTCGCTGCCCGGGCCCCCTCGGCCGAGCCATGTCGCTGCACGGGAAGCGGAAGGAGATCTACAAATATGAGGCACCCTGGACCGTGTACGCTATGAACTGGAGTGTCCGGCCGGACAAGCGGTTCCGTCTGGCGCTGGGCAGCTTCGTGGAGGAGTACAACAACAAGGTGGGGAGCGGAGGGCCCGGCCCTGGGGCAGAGCGAGGAGGGATGCTTCATCCTGGTGGTTCCCGTCTCTCCCCAGCCCCAGACAGGGTCCTCTTCGCCCGGGAAGGAGCCTTCCCACATTGCCCCCCGGCATTGGGAGCAGTATAAAGCCTTCAGATATTCATGGTGCCGTCCCGGCTTCAGGCTGTTGGGAGGCTGAAGGGGTGAATCAGGGAAGAGCCAGGGATGCTACTGTTGGCTGCTCCTCAGCCAAGAAGATCCCTGAGCTTTAGCAGAGCTGGCTGTTTTTTCAGCATGAGGGAAAGTTTACAGCCAGGATTAAAGTTTGCCTATGTAGAGGGTGTCTGAGATGGTGTTGGAAGTGTTCTGTTTTGCATTATACTTCCTTGCTGTGGAGGACTTCTGTGTGATAACTTTTTTCGTAAGTACCACTTTCACTGGTTTCTCGGTACTTTTACTTTTCTCTGAGAACAAGGGTGTAATGAGGCATGAGATTATATCTTCAATGTTCCCCTGCCTGATATAAGCAGAGAACCTTACATTGCTAGTAGAGACTATATGTGCTCTTCTTCTCCACACACTTGTGCAGGCATTTCTAAGCATGTTAGTCTGGTGTAATGAATTCATAACAATAAGAGAGCGACGGGGAAATGGCCATAGCTATAAAGCGTCCTGGAATTTGTGTGGAACTACAGCTTTATGTGTTCATAGTGTGTGTGCTTTGTAGCTTTGTGATCCTGTTCATTGGGGATTGCAGAAAATAATGTCAGGAAGTTTGTGCTGGGGACTGGACTTTGTGCAGGGATGTAGTGAGTGAGGGTGAGACGACACCTTTCAGAGTGGTTAAATTACTGCACTTTCTGCAGTCCTGGACAGTGTTGAGTGCTTTGTAATTCAGCCAGAATGAGTTGTCTGCTTGTGAGTTGTCTGCTTACGCAGGTGACCACTGGTGTGGTTCTGGGGAAAAGCAGGTCCCCGAGCTTGGAAACTTCTGATTTGTTTAAAGACCAACTTGAAAATGTTTCTGTAGTATGTACTCTGAGAAGCTGAAATAAAAAAACAGCAAACAGGTTTTTGTTTAAAAGTGGTAGAGTTGGTTAATAAAGCAGTATATATTTATGTTGCCTTTACTTCCTTAGGATTAGGCTGTTCCTTGGAGTTGCTCTCAATTTCAGTGTGATCAGATCTGCTTTTCAGTTCAGGCTTTAAGTGTAAAGCAATTGAGTCAACCATTCTCTACCCTTTATACTCACAGGTGTTGCAGACAGGTATTCTGTAGGACTCTGAGTTACTGCTGTCTGTAAATATTCCCCAGGGCTTCTCCTGGCCTCTGAGCTTCAGGAATAACTATTCTGTTGGCTCCAGCCTGTATAAGCACCACATGCTATGAGACTTATGTGGTGTAAAGAGCTGAAAACTAATTGTATGAGAACGAGATGCCAGTCTATGTTGCTGCTATAGAAATCAAGATGATGTGTGATTAAAAATTAAACTTGTGCAATAAGTGCAATGAAACATAACCTTCACTCTGCTGAGAGGTTTTACAGTGTCTCTGTTATTTCAAAGAGCAGTGGAGGGTATTTTTGTGGTTTTTCTTGTTCAGGGTTTTTGGTAGTGCTCTCAGTACAGCCTCCCACTGTAGGAAGGTAGTCAACAGAGAGCTGTCTTGGGTAACTGCGAACGTTGTTATTGCTTAGAGTATTGATGTGATCCGCTTTACTTTGGGGACCAGACTGAACTTGGGAGTGGTGTTTCATTGGCACCATCCTTAGGCTGACTTGTGACTCTCAGAGCTTTGGAGGGTACTGAATCATTCAGGGAATAACTTCATACTCCAGATGAGGAACTGTGTCCTTGTGTTAGGTGCACACTACTTGTAAACTCTTTTCATCTCCAGCTTATTTCCATGCAAATGATATCGCTAAAGGAGCAATGGGAAAGAGCTAAAGTTGCCCTCTTTAAGCAGTCCCTAACATTGTGCTACAGAGGGTCTGGAGCAGTTGAGTTGATGATCTGACTGCTGGGGCAAACAGAAATTTAAGATTTTTACAGGGCATGTATGAAAGCTTTGTCCTCCTGCATAGTTTGCCCTTCACAGTTGAGATGTTTTATATTGCCAGCTTCTGTCATCAAAATACACTTATAGGTACGGTTGGCACTAATTAAAGGGATAATGAAAACTAATTTTCATTTCAACTTTCTCTTTGCACTCATAATCTTTAGAGGTTTCAGACAAGCTCCAGATGCCATTTCTGTTCCTGATGTGTAGTGGTTTGTTCCAAATAACTGATTTGCTTCCTTACCCTTAATATACTGAAAAGAAATAGTCTGGAAATGCAATTCTATCTTGCTTATAAATCTAATCAAATAGGTGAATATACTATTTCCTACATTTCCTCTGGTTTAGGGTTTGTTTCGAAAAAGGGCTTTTAAAAAGACTTACAGCACCAGGTGTTTGTTGCAGCAGAAGTGCCTGCTGTGATGGAATTGCAGTGAAAGAAGAAGAGATTGTGATCTTGTTTGTCTCTGAGCTCCTGTTTCTCTAGTAATTACCAGAGCTCAAAGTACTTACAGGTTACATGTATAAAATGGCTGTTTCTACCTGTCTTGTGGGGAACTCAAACCTATTGACTGCCAAACTCTAATTTACTGCTCTCCTCAATTCCCAGACTCTCTTAACCTCTGTGGGCCCCCACAGTAACAAGCTGTGTCACGAACCAAAGCTAATTGCCAAAGCTGTTTGAATCCCAAAGGAGCTTTGTTTCAGCTCACTCACCTTTGCTGATCAAGTCACTGGTACAAAAGGAGAGATGACTTGCTCCATTTGGAAGAACTAAAATTATTTGGGGGAGTGTATCCTGAACTTCTTGGTTTAGCAAAGTGCCCTCAGCCTTTAGAGTGTCTCGTGGATCACTGACATAATGGGAGGGACCGGAGGTGTTCATAAATCTTGCTGTTAACGCTGTTCTGCAGGTTCCTGACTACTTCATGGATCAAGAACAATCTGTGGAAAACATCAGGAAAGGCTGATTTTTGGTGATCTGTCTGCAAGACAAAACTGGTGCAGACTGACAGGCTATGGCCTTGTGCTTCCCAGGTTGCACCTTCTCCAGGCTATGGCCCTGTGCTTCCCAGGTTGCACCTTTTCCTGAACAGTACCTTGAATAAGAGAGCATTCAGGGTGATGGTTTTACCAGAGGGTCACTTTTTCTGTTAGCTTTAGAAGTGCACTGATTGCATGTTGAAAATTAATTGGTGCAGTGAGATCTTTCTGATTGTCCATGAGCCTAAACTAATTGTGAAGTGTTGTTCTTAGTAGTTACTAATTAGAGTAAAGGAATATAGGCTTTGAAACCAAAAATGTTCTGTGGACTTACTTCACTTTTCTCTGAAGCTTGCAAGGAAAAGAAGTTGTTACCAAATTCTGCATTGTTTAATTCTGTATCTGATTCTTTTGGATCACGTTGAACAGAGGTGTAATTTTTCTAGAAGTTAAGGAATACTGATTTTAAAGGTACTTCTTTACTTGGATGCACTGTTGCAATTAAGACATGTGTTGATAAAGGCTTGGATTACAACAGGAAAATCCACATCCAATTTCAGCATATCTTGATGTATAGGAGAAGCAAATAATTATTTAGCATTCCTAGCTCCTGTCATAGCGTAATTGCAAAACTAATGGAGATTGAACATGCTGGTCCTCATTTTCCCACTGCAGTGAGTTACTGGTAGATGTGGAATGGCTCAAACTGACTGGCAGTTGCTTTCCTGTTGGCATCAGCTGGGTTTTATCTAGGCTGGACTTAAAGCACTGCTTTGCGCAGTAGCCGGCAGCAGCAAATCTTGCCTTACTTGTAGGAGAGATGGGACTCTCATATAATCAGCATCCTGAAAATAATTCCATCTCCTCATATTCAGCCTGCACGAGAGGATGAATAGAGGGATTCACTAATCGCTGTATGGGATCAAGGCATACCTTTGAATATGCTGAGCTAGGAAAGAATAGAGCTTCTCAAGCAGGATTTTCTGTTTCTGCTCCTGTCTCTGGGCAGACCAGTGCCTCCTGCACTGTTACCAGGGACTGCTGCCAGGTCTGACAGTCAGTGTGGGGCAGCAAGATCTTCAGCAGCCTCCAGGAGCTCAATGTTGCTAGTACCATCTCTGATCTCTAACCTGGTCTGCACCTAAAAATGTCGAAGATCACAAAGATACTGGATTGCTACACAGTCATTGCTTTTTCTTCAGGTCTGAGGAGGGGTTAAACATGAATATGTAGTGCAGGAATATATAAACTCACTCCAATGGAAGAGTCTCCTGTGCTGTTTGAGATTTGCTTCTGGTTATGATTATGTGAATTGCTTTGTGTGGGCTTAGTACACTCATATTGAGCTGAAACCAGCATAAACAAAGGAGAAGAAATAATTAGAGGTCATTTGTCTTCTGATCCTGACCTTGCCACAAGATTTTCTATCACCAAGGACAATTTGCTTCCTTTGTAAAATCCGCTTAGTATTTCTGATCCTTAAAGGAGTTGGAAAGCTGTTTGTCATTCACTTCAGAGACTGGGAGATTCTTGACTGATTCATACTGGAGTCTTAAATGTAAGAAGGAGTAGCTGTAATAAAGAGGATGCAAGGCAGACAAATTCAGTATTTAGAAGCATACTTGGCTATGTCCTTTATGGTTTGTTAGGGGGTGAAAAGGATGGATCTTGTCATTGTGGCAGGGGGCAAGGTTTGCATTTTAGAGCATCTCTAAATTGAGTCATAACTGCTAATCTTGTAGTTTAAGATCCACTGAAACATTTGTTGTGTTTTTGTTATGTGGAAAAAAGATGTGGTAGATTTCCGTCTAGTTTAAATATGTAGTTTATTAACCAGATTGGTTGTCCTAGAATATTTAGGATTTTTCCAGATAAACATCGTAGTTTGAGTCCATTAAGCCACTGTTTCCAGGAGGAAGCTGCTGTGTGGAAAGTCCTGGGAAATTCCTACTCTGAGCAGTTTACAAATGAGCTGTAGTGAGTTGTCCCCATAATGTTTATGTTTGAACAGCATTTAACACAGTGGGGCTTTCATCCTGTTTAGGTCTTGTATTGACTGCTAGGTTAAACATCTCCTTCCAGGACCACATTGTTCTCTGAACACTTTCTGACATGTCAATATTTTTCTAATAACATAATGTCTGGGACTTCAAGCATTACTTCAGGTGTTGTCATGACCAAGCTATGTGGAGATCATTTCTTGTCTGCTCTGTCTTGCATCACTTGCAACTGGGAAAGTCAGCCCTTCCCACTGTCACATTGCTGTGCAAAAAAAGGGATTTGGAATCCAGTTATCTAGAATCTTTCAACTGATCGTCTTTGTCTTTCTACACCAAACATTTGAATAATAATTTAAATATTGTAACTTCCCAGTTCTTTTTGAATTTGAATTCGATTTTATTTTCTGAATCTGTGATGTGGGTAATCTGTATCTTAATTTTGTGCAGTTGTGACAGAACATTTTAGTTAATGTGATGCTTGATAGCTAGCTGACATGATCTGTCACAGTCTGCAGGGTTATGACTAAGAACTCCACAATATCAGCTTTAATTGTGAGTGGTTGTCACGCAAGCCACAGCTTGTCCTGCTTTCTAAAGGCAACATTGTCAGCCTCAGTTCAGTTGAAGATAACTTGAACTAATGTTTGTGTAGTTGAAGTCTTTGATTTAAACTGGGCTTTGCCATGTGGAAGAGAGAAGGGTGGGTTTTAATCCTTTAAGATTGGATTTCGATTAATTTGAGATCATCTCTTCCAAGTAAAGCACTGTGATTATATATACACACTTCATTTTGCTTACATGCCCCAGCTAGGAATCAAAGCTTTAACGATTCCTCATTCCATTGGCATGGTTGTCCTTTTGTATTGTCCTTGAGGTTACAGGAACTGTCCTTCTGAAATACACTCAGTCTTAATGCAGTAATTATAAATTAGTATTTTGATCAAATGCTTTCTTTTAAATACGGCTTCTTACAGGTGCAACTTGTTGGTTTGGATGAAGAGAGCTCAGAATTCATTTGCAGGAATACTTTTGATCACCCCTACCCTACCACAAAGCTTATGTGGATCCCAGACACCAAGGGGGTGTATCCAGACCTGTTGGCAACCAGCGGCGACTATCTGCGTGTGTGGAGAGTGAGTAAATGCTCCCTAGAAAAAGATAAACCATGATATTAATTGTGTTGCACACTGGTCTCTTTCATTCAAGAAATACGCCTTGCCCTTGGTACAATGTGGAGGTTAAGACATCACATCAAGTCAGTGCACTTGGTAACTTGTTCTCTTAACTGCAGTAGTGTGACTAAACGTGAAGGCTATAGGAGAATGGTAGAATCATTTGGTTGGAAAAGATCTTTGAGATCATCAGGTCCAACCGTAGCTGTCCACTGCTAAACCATCCCTGAGAACCTCACATATCTGTCTTAAACCCCTTCAGGGATGGTGGCTCAACCACTTCTCTGGGCAGTCTCTTCCAGTGCCTGGGAACCTATTCAGTAAAGAAATGTTTCCTGATAACCAATCTAAACCTCCCTTGGTGCAACTTGAGATCATTTCCTCTCATCCAGTCACTTGTTCTTGAGAGAAGAGACTTAACACCCACCTCGCTACAACCTCCTTTTGGGGAATTGTAGAGAGTCATGAGGTCTCCCCTCAGCCGCCTCTTACCCAGCCTAAACAATCCCAGTTCCCTCAACCAGCACTCATAAGGCTTGTTCTTCAGCCCCTTCACCAGCTTCGTTGCCCTTCTAAGAAGCAGAGTTATCATAGTATTTGCTGCTTTAATCACCTTACTGAAGACAGAGAAGGTGGTTATATTTTCCAGTGCTTTAGTGTGTAAAGCTGAGAGGAAAGACACCCAGGATTAGCATGTTATATTTTGGAAGTGCACATGGAACACGTCGTGTGATGTTGCTATTTAATTTGGATGTTTCATTTTTTTTAAAGGTGGGTGAAACAGAGACCAGGCTGGAGTGTTTGCTGAATAATAACAAGAACTCTGATTTCTGTGCTCCACTAACATCGTTTGACTGGAACGAAGTGGATCCGTACCTTCTAGGTGAGACTGACAAGTGGTACATTTTTTGCATGGACAATACACACTTTTGGATTTATTCTTGTGAAGTCTGGGCTCTGGTTGCTGCATCATTGCATGTCGCTGGTCAATCTGATAACTAACCAGTGTGGGCACTTCTGCATCGTAGAAACTGCCACTGTCTTAGGTTAAAATTAAAAAAAAACCCAGAACAACTGAGCAGCTCATGGAGACATTTTTGCACGGAAAGGTGCCCTGTCCAGTACAGAATGGATCACTTCAGTTGGATTTAGGGGTGTTTTTTATTTGCAGGTAGGGAATCTTGGTCTTCAAGGCTGGTGAACTGTTCTTGTAATGCTGAGTAACGATGTAAATTAACTCTGCTTATTTTGGTGTGTTCTGGAATGGATAGAAAACTATGTACCAAGATTTTTCTTTTGTGAAGCCATTTCAGCAGCAAGAGTAAAGCCAGGAGCCCTTAATTCAGCTGGAGGAGGGGGCTGAATGCTTAAGGTTTAATTATAGCCTGTGGGACAAATTGTGAATCCAAGATGACTGATCCAGCAGAGGTTTGTTTCCCAGAAGAGTGCAGCCGTTTATTCAGGGGGATTTGCCCAGAGATTAACAGTGATAATATGTCTTAGTAATTATTTACTACATGATTTATTTTTGTGTGTTGAATCTCATCTCCTAAGAGCTTTACTGCTAACCCCCACCTTCAGTCCACAGAAACAATCAATTAATAATAACACGCTATCGCAACGCTACTATTGAATTTTGGTTTTGACATGCACATGAGACTTACAGGATGGGAAATCTCATCTCAGTGTTGCATCAGCCTTCTGAATAGATTGAAGTAGACATGAGCTATTTACACTTTATTCCTATGTGGAAGACAGCCGAAAGGTTTGGGTCATTTAAATGCATGGACTGTTAGCTGTTTGACATTCTTGATTTGAAGTGTATACTCTTCTTGTGGCTATTTTGATCTGTAGATGTCAGAGGATAGTACATTAATCCCGTAAGTGATTAAATAATTTGTGAGAGTATTAATTTTGCTAATAGAAGGGGTTTTGTTTCAGGTACCTCTAGTATTGACACAACCTGCACAATCTGGGGTCTGGAGACAGGACAGGTTCTGGGAAGAGTAAATCTCGTCTCTGGCCATGTGAAGACCCAGCTTATTGCACATGACAAAGAGGTGATGGCTGGTTTTGATTGTTTACCTTGCATATTTTTTAAACGGTAGAAAGGAAAAGAACTTTTCTGTTTCACCTCTTTTTTTCTTGAAAAAATCTAATGATCCAAACAGATAATTTATCTAAGATTAAAATATACAGTTTTGAGTACCAAACTATAATATTGGCTGTCAAAGCTACTCTGTTCACTCATCATAGAATCTAGGCTTCAGAATATGCTTTTTTAGCTAGATTGTGCTCCAGAATATTTTAGAAATGAGGTAAAACATCAAACTAGAATTGACATCTACTGCATATCAAAGGCAATAAATAACTTGCCAGGTTCTTTCATCTTAACATACTACTACTTTTCAGCAATTAATATAAAAAAATTGGAGTCTAGGAAACTGATATGTTTTGTTTCTGTGAATAATCCTTTAATAACACAACTGTTTAAGTTTTCCCCTCTGCTTTTGGCAAGTGTAATAACTGAAAACTTGCTAGGAACATCAAATATTGGACAGAATATGTCACAACTAGATCTGCTGTCCGTATGTAAAATGCTTTTTAGTGCGAATTTGGAGGCAACGTGCTCACTGAAGGTTGTTTTTCTCTCTCCTGTGACTGAGCAGGTGTATGACATAGCATTTAGCCGTGCAGGTGGTGGGAGAGATATGTTCGCTTCAGTTGGTGCAGATGGCTCAGTGAGGATGTTCGATCTCCGTCATCTGGAACATAGCACCATAATTTATGAGGACCCACAGCACCATCCATTGCTGCGTCTCTGCTGGAATAAGCAGGATCCCAACTACCTTGCTACAATGGCCATGGATGGCATGGAGGTAAGGCTTATCTTCTGTAGGTGCTAGTGATTGTGATTTTTTGAGAGGAGGGGCTTGGCAGTAATTAGTAGTCAGCCCTTTAAAGTACAGGAGCAGTGCCAGTACCTGAACTGGAGTATGATTAAGGACCAATTCTTAGCGCGCTTAACTTCAGTAGGAGTTAAAGAAGTAATTTTGGCATCATAAACTTGAAGATCTCTATGGCTCATATGCATTTCAGCTGGTTTTAAAGAAGAGTCTGTGAGCCAGTCGAGCAATCGTTTTCACATAAAATCATAACTGCGGGTGTTTTAGTCACCTTGGTGTTTCTCAGTTCAGTGCACAAGGCAGCATATCTTTTTGTCATTTGTGCTGCTTCAGGGAAGCGTAACTTGTTTGCTCTTTTTGCATAACTCACAAGCCCTCTCTGAGCATTGACTCCTTTTAAAACACGCTGACCAGCTAGAAGCTTTTCTTTGAGAATGATGTTTGCTTGTCAACTGCATCCTTTAGGAAAGGGCTGGAATTTATAGCCTGGGCTCAAATTATTTTCTGAAGAAACAAATGAAAAAAAGCAGGTTATTAATTCTGCTGGGTTTTGTTTCTGCAGGTTGTGATTCTAGATGTCAGAGTTCCCTGCACTCCTGTTGCCAGGTTAAACAACCACAGAGCGTGTGTAAATGGAATTGCTTGGGCACCTCATTCTTCCTGCCACATTTGTACAGCAGGTAAGTGTAATGCATCCCTATCCAGCTGTGCTGGTGAATTTCGAGAGTCTTTCACTGCTCTCTTGACAGTTTACTCAGTTTTCTGCCTTTTGCTAAAGAACACCTGCAGTTTAGAAGCCCTTTATTAATGACTTCCCTAAATTTTTTATGGAAGTAGACACCTACTGGAGTTTATTATGTGGAAGTAGTGAGCCCAGTGCCCAAGCTGTGCATCTACTCTGGCTAAGCTGTATCATTTTAATGCTCCTTAATTTTTTGAGATTTAATTCTCAAATGTTTTCCAGATAAGTTCCAGTGATCATTTGATTATTCAGCTCTGTTCTGGATGATGTATAATGATCCAAGCTGATTTTTTTAGGAGCATAGTTGTATCATTGTGTCTCTGGCTTGAATACTCGTTGTGACTGCAACAACCATATGCTATATAGCTTCTTGGACTATACACCTGTTAGTAGTCACAGAATCATTAAGGTCAGAGAAGATCTCCAAGAGATCATCCAATCCAACCATCAGACCAACACCACTGTGCCTACTAAACCATGTCCCAAAGTGCCATGTCTACACATTCTTTGAACCACTCTGGGGATGGTGACTCCACTGCTTCCCTGGGCACCCTATGCCAGTGCTTCACCACTCTTTCAGTAAATAATTTTTTCCTAATATCCAGCCTAAATCGCCCCTGGTGTAACTTGAGGCAGTTTCCTCTCATCCTGTCACTTATTATTTGGAAGAAGAGACCAGCACCTGCCTCACCACAGGCTCCTTTAAGGGACATGTAGAGAGCATTGAGGTGTCCCCTTAGCTTCCTCTTCTACAGACCAAACAAACCCCGGTTTCCTCAGCTGCTCCTTGCAAGACTTGTACACCAGACCTTTCCTCAGCTTTATTGCCCTTCTCGTAATTATGCTTACAGTTTTCTTTCGTTTGCAGCGGATGACCATCAGGCTCTGATCTGGGATATCCAGCAAATGCCTCGAGCCATTGAGGACCCTATCTTGGCCTATACAGCAGAGGGAGAAATCAACAATGTACAGTGGGCATCAACTCAGCCAGACTGGATAGCTATCTGCTACAACAACTGCCTGGAGATCTTGAGAGTGTAACACTACTGCTTCATGCCACGTTGAGGCAGGGCTGTATAATTTTCCCTCCCCTCTAAAGTAAGAACAACACAAGTCAAGTGGCCAGTATCTGTTGTTGCTTTGCATCTACTGTTACAAGGAACTGTTACAAGAGTTAATAGCAGACTCTAAAATGCAGAGACATGCTGAGCCTCTTGGACCTCCTGGGTTCTGGTTTTCTTGGGTTTTTTCCTCAGTTAAAGTTCTGTATATTTGTTTGTTGACTGTATTAATAAGCTTGCAGGCTTTTAAGTTGCTGCATATGTCCTTGTGTTTGTCAGTACATCAACTAATTTAATAGATGCAAGTGCAAAACAAGGTGGGGAAGAAGACATCGATGTTAACAGCCACCTTGGCAGGAATCTTCATTATTCCTGTTGTTGCTGCCTCTAAACTGTTTAAACATTTGTATGGTTTTTATATATTGGGCTAACTTTCTATTGAGTAAGGTTTTTCCTCCCTAATTCTTACTTTTTATATGTGATCCACCTCCATATGCCCAAAGCAGGATCTATTAATTGATAACGAATCCCAATAACAGTGCAGGCTCCCTGGCAGCAAAGGCCTGCCAGAATTAACTGTTGCCTTGGCTCTCTATACCCGATTACCTGGGCAGAATTTTCTGGTGCTGTGAAGTACAAGTGCTTGTTGCACAATTTCTTTATGCTTTCCTGATGCTAGAGGCAGTTGTTACTATGGTAGGCCTTATTTTTAAATGATGACTGAATTTGTGTGTATCCTGCAGTTGTGTTAGGTAACAGAACGGTAATAGGTTTCAGAAAGAAGATACGTGCATGACTTAAGCTCCCTCTGAGGTAAACGACTCCTGAAAAAATGTGATTTGTAATGGACTTGGGATTGACACTTCCAATCAAATGATACCCCCTTGAAAGGCTTACCATCTAAGCCGAAGTAAAACAGTTTCACACTTTGTAGCTTGTTTGATTGGCAAATAATACAAGCAAGACTTTGTGGTTAACCTGTACCCTGGAGCTGCTTTG
Source organism: Neomorphus geoffroyi (assembly GCA_033558235.1). NCBI lineage: Eukaryota > Metazoa > Chordata > Aves > Cuculiformes > Neomorphidae > Neomorphus > Neomorphus geoffroyi. The sequence continues at coordinate 3,928,564 of JAUMJM010000037.1, forward strand.
CATTTGGCCTGTGTTCCTGGGAGTTCTTGAAAGGACTGCAGAGCAATCTTTTTTTCTGATGTGTATTTGCTTTGTGCTGTCAGGTCTTGTTGAATGAGCAAGATGAGTTGAGTTGGTCCACTATCCAAAGGAGAGCTGTTTCTCTGAAAGAAATGATTCCCTAATGTAATGCACAACGATGGGCTTAAAAGGAAGGGAACTGTGCCATAGAGGCTAAGGTTTGGCACTTGTCATCTTTCATATCTTTTGGGGATATGCCTGAGGGCTTCTGTTTGTTTGGAATACTGGATTGCTCTACAGTAACGCTTTGATTTAAAAGCTGACTGAATTAGGCAAAAAATCTTCATTGAAGCCTTAATATGACATAGCTACCCGGATGAATGCTTCGCAGGGCTCTCCCAATGAAGATGTGACAACCGTAGCTGGTGTGTAAGGGTAAACCAGATGGGTTTGGATGTAAATGTCAAACTATCAAAGGTGTCTTTCCACCTAATGTGTATTCATCTGCACCTGGCAGCAGCATTATAAATAGTAGGGCACTGGCAAGCTTGAATCTTGTCAGTTTATGCAGGAAAAGCGAGTTGGGAAGATTGATTGCTGTGAAACACTGAAAGTGCTGTCAAATACAGAACAGAATTTGAAAGTTTTTGTCATTCTGGACATACAGGAATATTCTTGTAGAGGCTGCTTCTCAACATAGAGCTCAGAAAAGCACTGCCTTTTGAATGTGATGGGAATTCATTAGGGACAGCTTTATTCCATCACCCCTTTTAATATCAGAGAACCGAGAGACTTTAACACAGTTCATGCTCGTGTCTTGTCAATGACATTCTGTGTTCAGTTGTGGGATTTTTATGACAGAAAGCTTGATTTGACTTGAAGGCCAGTTTTTCTTAGTAGCAGCAGTGCTGAGTAGCGTGTTCCACAGGCAGGTTTGATCTAGATATCAGAACAGTGTTAATCAAACAATGAGGTTATCACTTTTTACAATAGCACTTCATCTTAAACTGAAAAATGTTTATGCAGAATGAAGTAAAACTTAGGGTTTTCTTAGCAAAGCATGTAGCAGCATTCACAGCTTTAGGTAGTCGTGTAAAAATACATACACGGGCTCATCATGTCCTGTTTAATTATGAACAGGAGGCATAATATGCTGTGTTTATTAAGAGGGAACTGCCTGTAATATTAATACTTCCTATAGCCCCCTTTATGCTTCAAAGTTTCATTCTCTTACAGGTGGCGTGAGTAAAAGGTGAATGCATCTGTTGCTTAGCTTAAAAATGCATCTCTTGCAACTGTAGAATTGTGCTTGAAAAAAGACATAAGGTAATTCAGTTGAAGATGAAGTCACCAAAAGACTCCTTAGGCTATACTGAATGGCAAATGCAGTTTATTCCTAAAGGAGTACGATATATTATGCTGGGATGATGAGACGAGAGCATGTATAAAGGCGCTAATAGTCTGAATAGCCAGATTGCTTTTGCTCCTGTTGGAAAACAACCCTGTTAGGAACCTGAAGAGGATCCAACGTCATTCCATCCATTCCATAATTCATTTGTGGAATTGGGTGCTCATTCCAGACTCATCAAATACAAGTGAAGAATTCTTTTAGATTCTAAATAAAGCCTATACCCTGTTTGTTTAGCCAGTCAGGCTACCTTCTAGATCTGTAACATATTGCTTTGGGCATAACCCGTTGTCATTCTTCATATGAAATTACATTTGAAATCACTAGGGGCTGTTTTGGAACAGGGAAATGCTCCTTAAAATAGCTTCTTTTCAAAGAAGTCACTTGAAAGGTTAATGACTGAAAAGACATGAGAATCCTCACGGGTGACATGTTCTGTACTGCAAATGGCACTTCCATATCAGGAAGGAAGTGAGAGGCTTTGCCCTTTTGCCAGTGCCTGCTGACAGTGGCAGGGAGCGACCTGTCTGTGGCTGGTTCACATTTGTTTGCAAGATAAAATAAAACCCTGAGATATGTCACTACAGTGAATCAGAAGATGTAATTTATCATATTTCATCTGCTTGATGTTTAGTTATGTTGGGTGTAAAATCCCTGTAAGTGTTATTTTCTTCCAAAGTTTATGAAAATACTTCGATATTTGACCTCAATTATTTTGTGCCTCCTGCCTAATGAGAGGATGCAGAGCAACTGCTTTCAAATGCCTCTTCTCCCTTGACAATAAAGTAACATTAAGGGAAAGGTCTGAGCATCCGTGAGGTTAGTAAAGCAGAAATCCACATGCTGTTGTTGGTTCGGGCCAGATTGATTCTGGGAAAGGAATATTTTTCTCTTAACTTTAGTTCTGTATCACTTTTCCAGTTGATTAATTCAAGATCCTAGGGTATTATTTGTTTGTTATGTTCTGTTTAAACCAAGCTCTCTGTAGATTCCTACTATTCTGTGGACAACCTTTTGCTAGTACATTGGCTCTCAATCAGGAGGTCTTGATTGCGTAAAACTCATTAGTGAGGTGAAAACCTGCAGAAAATGAGTTGGATGTCAAATTAGTGTCGTGTGCTGACTCTTAATTGTGTAAATGAAATGGACTGTGGTAGGTTGCATCTATGGGACTTGTACTTCTGTGTGCAGGGATTAAAAGGGAAGGATTTGAGTGCTTTGACAATCTATTTAGAAAACACAGTGCTTTCAAAGAATGATATGAAAGGAAACTAATACAGGTTGTTCCTTCTGAAACCTTGAAATGTACTTAACGGGGGAGGCATTGCCTCTTATAAGTCAAAGTTAATGATCCTTTCAAAACTTAGCTGTAATTACTCTCCTGAATGTTCTGGATAATAGTAAAAAGATCTATTTTTACCTGATGTTGCAAAGACAAAGCTGCGTCAGACCTGACTGTGGATCAGTGCCTGCCAGAGACTAGGGGAGGGGAGGAGTCCAATCTATTGGAATTCACAGGTGCTCCTGTGCTTGTTCTAATGTAAATGAAGAAAGCTGAGTGTGTCCGATTTTGTTCTCTTGCAGATGGCACTTTTAACAAGTATATTTTTGGTAAGATTAGGAGGAGAGTCATCTTTCCCTCAGCCCTTTCGTGGTAGGCATTTGTCTGTGTTTTGTATAAAATGTGAAATATATCAGCCACTGAAGTCCTGAAGTGGCTGTGGTTGTCGCTGTCTTGTGGACCCTCATCTGTTTTTACTGAACATCAGAAACGTGAGCACTTGACAGTACTGTTGATGTTAAACTGAAGCTCTATATTCTGAGGATGATGTGATCTTGCAAAGCCAGCCCAAGTGCTTCTTAGCACCTGGAGAGTCCCTTTTGCTTTGTGTAGGAACTCGGCAATGTTTGGGAATCCTCTTTTCCACCCTCTGAATGTGGTGGCAGTGGTGGCAGATTGTGTAAAGATGCAGCTGAAAAACTTATTTTTGTGATAGAAAAATATGCAGCTGCTGTCTGTGAATTCACACAGCCTAAATTCTTGAACTTGTCAGCTCCATATGTTAGTAGTCGTTTTACTTTTTCAGGACATACTGAAAAGGATGAACAGCAGCAAGGGTAAACTCTTGGCTCCATAAGTTGCACGGTTACAGTTCCATCAAAGGAGTGAAGGGTTTTGCCTTCACACTGCTGGTTAGCAAAGTGATCCTATCACCTCACATCCACACTCTGTTATCCTGTCAGTTGACACAAGTTCTCTCTGATACACATTTCCTGCTTTTTGCTGTCAGGTCGATATTCCAGAGCAGACCTGTATTTATTGTACAGCAGATATTAAAGGTGTCCAAAATCAGTCCTGGAATGGGCAAGGTACTTGTTTCTCTTGCTCTTTGCAGAGAATCCAGGGAATTAATTGCATGTGGCACTTACAGAGCACTTTCTCATGCTTACAGCTGTATTTCCTGCTGCTTAATCAAGAAGTCAGAAATGTCGCATTCTCAAGGGTATCAAGAGTTTAGCATGCCCCTGACTTTTTAGGAAGAGATCTCCAGGACTTCTGATAAGCACCTTTCACCAGCGCTAAAAACCAGTAATTAAAAATGCAACTAAATACCAGTCCCTCAGTGCTCATCTAGTGATTCATGGCAGACTCCAGAGGCAAAAGCACTTCTGAGATTTCCTTGCTGCTGCCTAATTTCAGATAATAACTTGGTCTGCCAAGCATCTCAGTGGCCTTCTGCACAGCCTCCAATACTCAGCGATGAGCTAGAATTTCCATTATCGAAAAAAATAATCTGTATGGCTCCCATCAAGTTTATTTCTTTTCATAAAATCTAACAAAATGAAAAAAACCCAAGCTATTTCCTGAAAAAAAATATTGTGGCCACAAGTAGCTGTAAAGCCTGCATTTATTCCAGCTCTCATCCCTTGGAGTTTGCTTTCTTGTTTGCAAGACATGCGACTCTCAAGTCTCTGTTAGAGATGAGGATGGGTCTGGCGAGTCTGAACAATGACAAGTGCAAGAACCAGTGAATGAAAGAGTCCTAGTACAGCTGAGAAGCGATGTGTTGCTTTTTTTGACAACCTGGTTAAATACAAATTACAAAATCTACTATTTAAAAGGAACCTTTTTTTAAACTTGGGTTGCTAGCAGTGTAAAATGTAATTTAAATCCGTTGCACCGAAGCATTTTTGTTCCCGATAGTCAAGTAGGAGATGTTTACTTTTATGTGTGTTTCCCCTTCTTGCTCTTCCCATTCACAGTCCCGTTGTGGTAATTTCCTGAAGGTGTAATCTTTGTAGCATGATTGTACAAACATCCATATGAAATTCCTGACTTCTTGTTCTCACTGAATATGTTAAAGCAATAGCAGTTTTACTTCTGTCTTCTTTTCTCCACCTCCCATATTGAGATTTGCAACTTCGCTACTATACTGTCCTAGAGGAATCCCTAGTATCCTGCTATTCAACAGACGTACGTTGTTGACATGAATCCCTATATTCCTTTATTTTTATGGAGAAAATACAAAAGGTTTTGTTACAATGGATTTTAACACCCAACTCATGGAACCATGTTGTTAAAACTGTAAATTTTAAGGCAATTTTCTGAAATCGCTTGAAAGTGGAATGTTGCATCCTTTTATGCTATTTCTTGCTTCCTATGTAGTTTTATTCCAATTTTTTAACCTTCTTTCTAAGTTTCAGCCTCCTGTGTATTAGGTACAGTATTTTCTGCCTTTCATACTTTGTAATAAAAATGGAACATTTGTAGATTGACTGCAGTTCACTGTGTGGTGAGTTAAAAAGCGGCGCCTGCGGGGGCGAGCAGAGAACTACTTCGAGTGAGCTTCATCTATCCTGGGTGAAGTTTATTGCTGTACAAAGCAAAGTGATTGCTTTATCTTGTCTCTGCAATGCTGGTGATATGTATTGATATCTCATCCTACCAGTACCCAACAAACTTGATAATTAAAGCTACTCTGAGTTGCGAGTTAGTCCAAATAATTATATTGTTAGGAACAGAACTTGAACAGAGTGGTTAATGTGGGGGTATTTTAACTATTTACTTTCCTAAAACCAACCCACTGCTGGGGTTCTGGTGTTGCTTGTGGTTATGTTTTCCAGCTTTGTGTGGTTCTTGTTGCCTACACAACACGTGGTAATTATCTGCCTGCATGGGTTTGAGATTTAAGATGAGGGGAAGAGGGATTTTTTTTTTTTGTTAATCAAATAATTGGTCTCTAAGGCTTTTTCAATACAGGCAAATAGAAGACAAAGCAATTAGGGACTTCTGCAGCTTCTAAGTCTCTGCTGTGTGCGGGTGACCTCTGTAAAAGGGTGTTTTCTGTACAGGCTCAGTCCTTGGAGTTTCTGTCACCAGGACCAAGAGGAGAGTGGGGTCACAGAGCTTGGAAATTTGTTTTTGACTTAGACCTTGGTGCGCAAGACCGATGACTCCGGTATTTAGATTAACTCTAGCTCCACTAAACTTGTCTGACAACATTGGATTTCTCTCTAATTCTTTGTGTACTGCCTTTGAAAGAAAAGCTTATTAAGCTCTGTGACCACAGTGGAAAGAGTTGCCTGTAAAGATGCCACAGTGTTTTTAAGCTATGTATGGACTTTGTTCCGGTAATCTGTATTTGGAAAAGATGCTTTCCTACTAAGAATTGTTTGTCTTTTACCCTAGAAATGTGTTTACATCCTCCTAGATTTTTTTTTTCCTTGGATCCTTCAGAATTCTCCAAAGAAACTTTCTCAGCTTCCACTTTGGTGGAAGAAAGCAACTTCTGCACGTAGGAGCTGCTGCTGCAAGGAGTCGGGAACTGGGAAATGAAATGAGAAATGAATTGCCTGTCAGTGTGGCAAAACAAGGGCCATAAAGTCCTGTAGAGGAATATGGGTATAAAAAGAGAAAAGGAGAGGTTTTCTCTGTAAATATTAAGGAAGAACTGAGATCTGGCAGGGCTGCCTTCCTTACTGTGTGACATAGGGAAAGTCACTGCTCTAATACCAGCTGTAAATGAAAAGCACATAATTAATGTGTAAATTAAATCAGTATATGGCTTGAAAGCAAACCTCCACAGTAACACAATACACCGTGCATAGGTGTAGAGAAAAAGTGGTGTTTGAAATGATGTGGAGCCCTTGACACTGTAACAAGCATTTAATCTTGGGCTTTTTCATTAGTGCTGCCCTATAGAAGGTCCAAACTGCCAGCTCAGGAGCAAGCAGCGATCTATAAGCGTATGATGTTTTTTACCATCCTTCCCCTTCTTCTTCAGTTTTGCCCACTCAGAACGGCTCCTGTTCTTTAACCAGACAGGTTCAGAGCCCCCTCTGCTGGAGCGCTGTCAACACTGGGCAGGCACAGGCTGAGCACCTGGGTCTGACAGCTACAACTGCTCTTCAGGGCTGAGAAAAGCGTGCTCCAGGCGTGCTTTAAAGGAGTTTTGCATGGTTGATGTATTCCCCTGCAGGTGAGACAAGGTTTGGCCAACATATATCTGCAACACTTTCCCAAAGTCGGATTCTGATGTGAGTTTTCTATTAACTTTGCATTGAGGTTTTCAAAGCTGAGAACACAAGAAGGTGCTAGAAGAATCGGAACTGCAAGATGACTCTTCTCCCAGATTTGCAGAAAAGAGAGTAGAACACTTTCATGCATTCTTTGAAGCTGTACAGGTTTTCTCCTCCTTCCCCTCCCCTTTTAATTTTTATTTCTTCTCACTGCTCCCACTCAGCGTCTCTGGCTGTGGGGCTGGAGCACCTCTGCTATGAGGACAGGCTGAGAAAGTTGGGTTTGTTCAACTTGGAGAAAGAGAAGGCTCCAGGGGGAACCTTAGAGCAGCCTTGTGGTACCTGAAGAGGCTCCAGGAAGGCTGGGGAGGGACTTTTTACAAGGGCTTGCAGTGATAGGACAAGGGGGAACGGCTTTAAACTGGAAGGGGGAAGATTTAGATGAGACATTAGGAAGAAATTCTTCACAATGAGGGTGGGGAGGTGCTGGCCCAGGTTGCCCAGAGCAGTGGTGGCTGCTCCATCCCTGGAGGTGTTCCAGGCCAGGTTGGATGGGGCTTGGAGCCCCCTGATCCAGTGGGAGGGGTCCCTGCTCATGGCGGGGGGTGGCACTGGATGGGCTTTGGGGTCCCTTCCAACCCAAACTATTCCGTGATTCTATAATAAGGAGGTCTTGGCGTGTGACAAGACTCAGCCTGGAGACTGCTTAGCTCCCCAGGAAGGATGTGTCTACCTAAACAAGAAGGGAAACCGGAAGGACAAGAAGAAATAGTACATCTGATAGTGGGAGAAGAGACTCTTTGAGTCAGACAGGTATGCTTCAGAAAATGAAAATACCACCAAAATAGAAAATAAGATGATGGCATCGTGATTAAGAAACTGGGAAAAGATGCCAGGAATTAAATCCCGAAGGTCTACTCCAGACTTCCTGTGTAACTTTGAACAAGTCAGTGGCTCTCTGTGCAATGCCCTTAAATCCCTAAAATAGGGATTACATTTCCTTTTCTTACTTCATGCTGCATGATGGCATTGAACAATTAGACCTTTATAAAGTTCCTTTAAAACAAACGGACTAACTGCAAACACAGCTCCTGGGGAGTTGAAGTGAGTATCTTCACTGATGATTTTGCATTAAATGGCCTGGAACAGTCTGAACAGCTTTAAATTGAAGCATTAAGTATGTTTTTTAATTGCTGTTTACAGGGATGAAGCTTCTCTTCTGGAAAGCTGCTGTTTTGAAAGGACGTAGGGAGTCTGGGTGGAAAACCACAGAATGTCAGTCCATACCCTAATGATATTGGTAAAACAACCTGATTCTTAAGTGCAAAACCAGTACAGCATTAAGTACACGGTAAAGGTGAAAAAAGCCTTATTTTTTTCTCAACGTTCATGGAATCGTGGAATGGTTTGGGTTGGAAGGGATCTCCAAGCCCATCCAGTGCCACCCCCTGCCATGGGCAGGGACCCCTCCCACTGGGTCAGGGGGCTCCAAGCCCCATCCAACCTGGCCTGGAACACCTCCAGGGATGGGGCAGCCACCACTGCTCTGGGCACCCTGGGCCAGGGCCTCCCCACCCTCACAGCAAAACATTTCTCCCAAAGATCTCTTTTAAATTTCCCATTGTAGAAGATCAGGACACCTATTTTGGTAGGAACTTTCATTCCGGTACAGGAAGGGTGCACCAGCTTGTCTAGGGGAAAAAAAATAGTTCGGGGGGGGCTAATAAAGTGGTCCAAAAAAAGGTCTAATGGGACTTTTATATAGCTAGTGTTGAGACAATGTCTGTAAAATGAGAACAGAACCACAAATCAGCAACTAAGAATTGCTGGGTTAGACATTAGGCTCCATGTGGGCGATGTCGATGAACTGTTAAGGACAAATCATTCCGTTTTCAAGTTGACAAAGGGAGGGGGGGGAAGCTTCAGTGAGATCCAGGCCTCCTGGGCAGCAGAAGATGGAAAGAGCGAGTTTTACCAGGGTCTCCTACCATCTGCTGGGAACTCCTGGCTCACTGTCACAAGTTGTGACTACCTAGCCTAACGTTTTTTGGACTTAAGCAAACCAAGTTTCTATACAAAGGACGTGCAATTGGTTTCATCTAACAGGACTTCAACTGAGAATTTTATGTGCAAACATGTAAGAACTGGAAGACTGACAAAAATACCAAATGGTGAAGTGACGATGGAGTGTTTTGACATCAGGGCTGGTGCAGTGGGGAATTAATAGTGAATTTCTCCAGTTCTGATCCCCAGAGTAATCTCACTAAAGCCTTTTTCTAATGACCTTGGCACAAAAAGCGAGCGTGATAATTAAATTTGGTGATGAGCAAAAGTGGGAGGCTTCAATAATATGAGGGAACTGAAATGTCTTAGAGAATTGATGACTTTGAAGAGTGAGAAACAGAGATGAGATGAAACGTAGCAGCAGGACGTGTGGGGCTGTGAATTTAGGGGTGAGGAGAAATTTGTGAAGGATGCTAAGAATTTGATACTACTTGGAATTAGTGAGGAAAAGAAGCTGGGATTTAGTAGTTGATAAAGGATAGTGATGAGCCACTGTGAGGCTGTGAGTAAGCATGTAGAAAAGCTGGTCCAAGAATGGTGATAACACTGTCAAAGGAGAGAAATTCAAGTTGGAACAGAGGCAAAAATGCTACCAGGAAGATACCACAAATACAAAGCTTGTATTATGAGAGAGAGTGGCTTACTTGTCTATTAATACAATGAAGCCTGAAAGGAGATGTGATTATCTTCTTGATGTATTTAGAGAGAAAAAATACCAGGGAAGAGGAAAGGATTATTTAAGTAAAAGGATAATCTTGACATGAAAACAAATGGCTGTAAGCTGGACACGAAAATGAGATAGAAGAGGCAGGATAGCTAGAAATGCAGTTCTAGCATCAGAGCAATAGGACAGGAGGGACTGAAAAAAGAAGTGTCCACGCTAAACAACATCAGTCAGATGGGAACTTCAAGGTGGAATCTATGGAAGTCATCTAATCCCACCTTCTGCTTCAGTTTGATTCCTGACTTGCTCTAGGGAGGCCAGATCTCTTGAGATAAACGATCTGCGTGTCTACCTAGTACGGCATTGTGAGATCTTTTTAATATCCCACCTAGACAAGTTTAACAAAGAATGAATGGTATCACGCTTTGGCTACGTCCTCAATTCCTTCTGGCATGTGGGATTTAGCTTCCCACACTTGCCCACCCTTTTGAGAAATTTCCCTTTCCAATCTGATTGCCTTTTGTGTGGCTTATCCCGTTGCTGTGACCTCTTTGACATTGCTGCTGTGTTGCTTGTGAGCAAAACCACTTAAAACCCAATGTGCTTGTTCCTAGACATTTGGCAGATTGAGTAGCAGCTGCTAAAACATCTGCTCGAGGTGGGTTTCCCAGCAGCAGGGTGGCCGTTGCTGCGCCGGGGAAGAAGGGCTGGATGACTTTTGTTAAAAAAAAAACCCAAACACATCTTAAAAAGTCCCTTTTGCAGAAAACACACTATAAAAATATCATCCCACAGGTGGAATGGAAGCAGGAGCTGAAAGAGAGCAGCTGAAGCCTGGATGTCGCTTTATGGTTTGGAAATGTTTTGCTGTGAGGGTGGGGAGGCCCTGGCCCAGGGTGCCCAGAGCAGCGGTGGCTGCCCCATCCCTGGAGGTGTTCCAGGCCAGGTTGGATGGGGCTTGGAGCCCCCTGACCCAGTGGGAGGGGTCCCTGCCCATGGCAGGGGGTGGTACTGGATGGGCTGTGAGACTTCTTCTACCCCAAACCATTCCATGATTTTGTGAACGTTGAGTAGAATTCCTGGGTTAGATGAGACCATCACAGCAGTCCTCCTTCGCCCTAAAATCTATGAGACTCTGTTGTGTTTTGGTCTGCGTGTTCAAGTTGGTTTGACAAACCAAAAATTGTCATCGAGTGCCTTTACATCAGGTGAGTGAACGTGGGAAGTCACAACACAACCACTGTCTCATTAAGGTGAACTCTGAAGTGAAAGGGGAGGAAATGCTGAACTTGAAACACGAGGCTGGAGTTCATCCCTGCAGGTTGGATCCAGACCGTCTGGGAGCAGCCGGGGACCTGGGACGGCCCCGGGGACATCAAGGTATGGCGGCAAGGGGACATTTCATTGGAACAGTTCCAAGACGATGACATCTCTTGCCTGGGTGGCCTGGGTGTTGCTTGGGGCAGTTGTCTCTCTTTTCTTTTGAAATCAAAAGAATTCTGCGTTCAGTGTCCTTTGGGCTTTTGGGCGCTCTGGAGCTGGGTTTGGTTGGTGTTTCTTTCCCCTCTTAAAAAGTCCCTTTTAAACCACCAATTAAACTGTTTCCAAGCAAGTTCTACTGAGGAGGAGAGCAAGCCACCAGGTGCTGTGTGCAGGGGTCACGTTCCCACCTCCAGGATCGTGTCCCACCCAAAGAGTAGAGAAGAGAAGTGGATTTGGAGTCTGCGAGAGGTGGCTGCTTGGGAACAGGGCAGGAAGGACAAGTGCTGCCGGCAGCCCCGGGCGGGCTCTAGGACCCAGCCCGGCGGCCCCCTTCCACAACCCGCCCCATGAGGCGGGGCCTCGGGGCCGCTCGTCACTCTGATTGGCAGCTGCTAAGGGGGCGTGATCTGCGCTGCCCGCGCCTAGTGACGGCAGAGGGCGGGGCTACCCACGAAGCCCCGTGATTGGCAGGCGGAGCGGTGCGGCTACTTGCTCTCCCATTGGCGAGCGGCCCTGTCTGGAGGCGGTCCGGACCCTGTGATTAGCAGGCGCAGTGGGGCGGGGTGGCGCGGCTATTCGCGCTCCCATTGGCGAGTGGCGTCATCGGGTGGATGGCTCAGCCCTTGTGATTGGCTGGCGGCGGTGGGTCGGCGTCTGTGATTGGCGGGCGGCGGCAGGTCGGTGCGTGTGATTGGCTGACGGCCGCGGGCCGGCCCCTGTGATTGGCAGGCGGAGGCGGGTGCGCGGCGGCGGCCGCCGAGCGGTTTGTTTTGCTCGCCCGGGCCCGGGCGCCCCGCGGCGGGGAGCGACCGGTACCGCCCGCGCCCCCTCCAGCCCGGCCGCCGCGGCGGGACCCGGAGCGCGGCCGCCTGGCGGAGGCGGCGGCTGTGAGCCCTCCCCCTCGGCCCGGCCGCCATGGAGCCGCGGCAGTGACAGCCCCGGCCCTCAGCGCCGCCGCCCGGCGGCCCCGCGCCCGCAGAGATGGGTGAGGGACGGGACGGGGGGGATGGAACGGGCGAGGGGCGCCTCGCTGCCCCGGCGGGGAGGGGGCGCTGCAAACGGGGCCTTGGGGCTGGGGAGGGAGCAAGGCCCGCAGTTTGGGTCCTGATTGTGGCCTCCAGGTCCGGTTGCTCCGGTCTCGGGACTCCGGGTCCGGTAGCTCTGGTCTGGGGTTCCCGGGTCTGGTCCGCTCGGTCTTGGGTCTCCGGCTCCAGTAGCCCCGCTCAGGGGCTCCCGTCCGCAGCTCCCGGGCTCACTCGGGTCCGATCTGAGGCCTCTGGAACCGATCTGGGGCTCCCGGGTCTGAGCTGCAGCCCCCGGGTCCGGTCGGTCCCATCTGGCGGCTCCGGTCCCGCCGGTCTGGGGCCCCCAGGTCCGGTCGGTCCCGTATGCGGTCCCCGGGTCCGGTCGCTCCCACTCGTGGCCCCTGGGACCACTCTGCAGCCCCCGGGTCTGACCTGCGGCCTCCGCGTTCCGTCGCTCCGGTGTGGGGTCCCCGGGCCCCGCTCCCGGGTGGTCACACCGGTCTGTCAGCAGCGCAGCCACCGCAGGTGACCCCGGGGCTTCGGTTAAATTGACCCTCCGGGTCTGCGATACCACTGCCCGCCCGCAGGCTTTGACTAAGATTGGCCGGAGCAGCAGGTCGGGCCGGGAAGCTGAGCAGGGCTTTGCTGCCTCCAGGAATCAGGGAGTTTGTTTTGAGACAGGAATTTATGTGCTTAAACTAAATTGGGAAAACTTCTACTGTGGCATTAATTGCAGCTTGGAAATATGAAAATAGGTTTTTTCTCTATGAAACTCCCTTCAAATTCTCACTTGCTGCCCTTAGCTGGGACAGTTACACATAAAAACAAGCAGAAGAGTTAGAGGAGCTCTTTTTCAAGAGTAAAACGTTGCTGTCGGAAGCTGCCGTGCCTCAATTTGGGTGATGAATTCCTTCAGACTGTAGGTGCTGCATAAAGGACTGCTTACGGAGGGGGTTTGGTGTTACCTGGTCCCCCTTTCAGCTTAAAGAGATGTTACAGGTACTGGAATGAAAAACTCAGTTTCTCTAACCCAAAACTTACTCACATTTGGTTATTGGCAAGGGAATGACTTGGGTTGTCGTAGTGCGGAGCTGCATTGTGCTGTGGGCTCCCTCTGTAATGCTCCTTCCCTACAACTGAGGGTAGTTTTTCTAAGACTGTCCATTATTTAGTCTGTATGAATAGTTAGTTCTTAGTTCATAAAGCATTGCAAACGTTGCTCAAAGCAAAAGTGAAGCGACTTTATTTCCTTTATACCCTGCTTTGATTTTGTAAATACAACAATTATATGCAGAACCATCAGTAGGCTTCTCTTTATAAAAGAGAGACATAGTAGTATTCCCTCCGTCTCTTCCCTAAAGGAACCAGCCAGATGGTACTTAAGCTTGAAACAGTTGAGAAGGGAGCAGTTGGATTTCCACAGAAGTGTTTTCCAATAGCAATTGGATGCCTGTCTGTAAACGCGCGAGTGCAGAGTGAAAAAGCATCGTTTTGTAGCCTTGCTCCGCTGTAGCGTTTTGCGCTTGTGCTGGAGTCGTGGTGGCACGGCCGCGAGCAGATGGCTCGTGATGGACGAGATCTTCACTAATCGTTAGGCAGTTGTAATCAAATAGCCTAAATAATAAGGGATAAAGGCTGTATCGTGCTCTGCTTCTCTTTCATCTCATTTTTTGTGAACTCGGCTGCGGGATCCGTGGGGTGACCTAAGCCCACCGAGGGCAGTTCTCTGGCCCTTTGCAGAGGAGCTGTCAATGGGGGTTATTTCCCAATAGAGAGCTCCTCAGCAACATTTGAAATACGTACTTGTTCCTAAGAGGTGTCTATCTGGGAAGCAGAGGGGAGAGTGTTGTTTGGGCTGGGGGATGTGTGGCAGACCCAACCGAAATGGTCACTGCAGGCCCAGCTGCGGCTGAGTCTTTCCCTCGATCTGCTCTTTTTTCCTGCCTGTGTCACTTCCTTCCCTTGGCTCAAACGCGCACCCACGGCTGGGCTCGGAGCTCCCAGCTTTAGTGGGAATGACAGCCCCAATGCATTGGGTTGGGGGAGCAGGGCTGAGCCTAAAGGTTAGGACCAACTTAAATCCCAGCCTTTGAGATTTTAATCTTGGGGAGAGAAGAGGACCCCAAATGTATCAGGTCCATAGAGAAGCTCTGGTTTTTTTGCAAACCAGTGATGTCCAAAAACCTATGCTGAGGTTTTGTTACGATTAAGGCTGTGCCAGATACCCAGGATCTTGTTTATGGCACCATGACAAGGACTCAAAACTAAACCTTTTCAAAGCCTTTCCCAGAGCTTTAAAACAGACTCTATTTGTCTTCCTGCCTTGTGAAATTTCATTGCCCCTGGATCTGCTGATCCTCTGCGCAGGCGATCGACTTTGCTGTTGTGGTGGTTGGTAACAAACACACACGTACTTGTTCAGTTCTTACTTTTTTTAAACAAGTGGGGCATCACGTCTTCTATTATCACGCTATATAAAATAGCATCCTGGTTTATAGGGGTTTACAGACTTCCTGTTTTTGCCAACGTGCAGATGCTTTTACTCTGAACTCAGTGATTTTTTTTCAAAACCATTTCCATTTCTGCCACAGCAAATACACTGACTCGCTCAAACCTGTGTAATAAAGCACGTATTAGCTGAAATAAATGCTTTATGTAGAGGAATAGCTTTCTCTGTGAGTAGCAGTTCCCTTTTATCGATGTTATAAAAATCCTTAAGTGTAGTTTTTAAAACATGAAAAGCATTTCCTGGACAACATCTTTCCCGCACAAAGCAGAACTGTGTTTCCCAGACCTTCTGGAAACCTAGCAAAAAGGGTCTCTCAGTGTGCTTCAAAAACTGCCTACTTTTCATTTGTGATACCTTTTTCATTGTGTGATAAATGTGATGCTGCCGCACGTGCTTCTTTTCAGTCTACGGACATCCTCTGTTTCCATGGAAAGAAAAAAGTACGCATGCTTCTTGGCATTAAATCCATCACAGCGCTGTCCTAAAGGGAAACACTTTTTCCCTATGCAAGCTCAGATCAATATTTGACATTAATGTTTTAAAAAGATAAATGCTCCTTTGTTTTCTACCTCATCAACATGGCAATGAATTGCAGAATTCATGCAGGGAGCCAATTGCTTTGTGTAAGACTATTAAAAAATGTATAATCACGTAAGATCCAAATTCATCTGAAGTTGTTCCATCAGTCTTTGATAGTACATTGTGTTCCTTTTTGCATGGATGCAAGTAAGATTTTGGCTTTAGCGCTTGTCTGCAGAAGAAAGGAGTTTACAGTGAGGGCAGGATGGACCGCGCAGTGCGCTGGCTGGGGGTGCTCATCAAGTGCTGCCCATAAGAGTTTCGTATATTAGCGTCTTGTAAATTCCCAAGTTGCCTTCACCAGTAAATAAATTCATTATGTAACTGAGCTACAGTCTTCATGAAGAGGTAGGGAGTTGGTTGGATGTGTGTCCTCTTTGCCCACAACCTCATACAAATTACACTGAAAATCAGGTGCTTTATATGCAGGCTGGGCTTTGGGATCCGACACCTGTGACTGCGACTACGTCATAACCGGGGATCCTTATTTTCAAGGGACCGTTTAGATGCAAATTCTTATTCTTTGATTGACTTGGTTTCTTGTGATGAGTGCTTAGTTATAAACTGCTTTCATAGCTGGTTTGCTTCTTGCCCAAAGGAACTCTGCCAAGACAAGCTCTTCTTCATCCTCCTGGTATCTGGCCAAACCCCAGCGGCACTGTAGTGGAAAACTTGTGTCCCAGCTCTTTACAGCGTGCTTTGGGTGGCAGAAGCTCCAGGGATGTGCCAGTCCATAGCTTGTAATATTTTCTTCTGGGAAGTTATATTCTTTGTCTGCCGGGTGACTGAAAGGCTACGCTTAATACCAAACAATATTAAAGAAGTAAGTGTGAACTGGACTTACTCCAGTAGGGTAAAAGGTTGAACATTCACGTGTAAAGTTGGAAAATAAAAGCTGTGCTGTTGGCTACCTGGAACTTAACTCCATACACAACTGTCCGGTCACAGTTTCCTCTCACAAGGGGTTACTTAGTGCTGAGATAGATTGTAGCAGTTATTTCCTTTGGCTGATGTGCTTTTCAAAAAGCAACCTCTTGCTTTGGTTGCATTACTTATACCCCTCACTTCTTTTGCATGCAGCTGGAATTTCACAGAGTCCTCTCCCTTCTCTGCTACCACAATGTCGTTATTGTCTCATTTGGCTTGTCTTGGACAGCTGAGATTTGGTGGGTTTTGATTTGGAGGTTTTTTTAAGTAACTTTATTTTCTCTGCTCTGCTTGCATTTTTTAAGAGTTTTACTCTAAATTAACACCTTCTGCAAATGCATCGAGAGATTTCTTTCCATTCCTCTCTATCATCTGTCCTAGGCTTGATGTTGCCGGTGTTTTGGTAATACGTAGTAAAGTCCATGATGGAAATACCTCTGCTCTGGTGTTTAGTACTGCCAGAATGTTACACCAGACCTTCTGGGCAGAAGCTGTTGGTTGGACCAAAGATAACATTAGCATGACTTCTGGCCTGACTGGGACCTTCAGATGTTGCCCCATTAGGAGTAGACATGTTTTCCCCCTTTGTTACTTCTGAATTTTGGTGCCATTCATTCCCTGCATGCTTTAGAAGCTGTCTGTGTCCCACATCTGTCATCTCCAGGCATTGTGAAAATCTAATCTGTTGTTCAGGCATTGATTAATTATGAGCCCAATCTTCTGCATCAAACATAAACTTCAGTGAGAGACGGTCATGAGCAAATGTGTAAGAAGAAACAAATAGTTGCAATGAGCACCCTTTACAGGGAAATACAGATGTGAGTCTGTCATTTACTGTGCAGCAGCTCTTCCCGGGACAGCACTGCCAAGTGTAAGCTGTTACCCATCCCAGCCAGTGCCACAAGTCAAAAACAAACGTATAGCGATGCTGGATTTTTAAAATCAAGTTTCAGTTATCTACAAATCAGCCTAAAAATCGTTCATTTAAAACCATAGAATCAAAGAAGCATAGAATCGCTTGGTTGGAAAAGACCTTTGAGATCATCAAGTCCAACCATACCTGTTCACTACTGAACCATCCGTGAGCACCTCATGTACCGGTCTTCTAAACACCTCCAGGGACGGTGACTCCACCAGATGGGGTGACCTAGTGCCACTGGCAATGGGATGTGGTTCCTGGGTCTCCTGCTCCTGCTGGAGGGCTGTTCTGAGAAACGGGCCCCCTCAACCCCCCATGCCCACTCAACTCAAACACATGGAAGTGACAGGTTTTAAGGACTTTGGGAAGAAAGAAGGAACCCAGCATACTGAGCACTGTGAACCACTTGGATGTGATAGCCTTGTTTATGCGTTACCCGTTCACATCGCTTCCAAAACTGGCAGTTGTCAAAAAGAAACCCCAAACCCTTAAATGTGACACTGGTGCCTGAGTCCAACCAGTCTCTTTCAGAAAAGGATGGTTCTTCTGGTCATTTCCAGAGCTGATCCCATCCCTGCTTCAAACTTCCTGTCTAAATTATGCCTCAGTATCAGGAAGGACATAGTGGGATGTATTTGCCAAGGAAACAGCACGTTATCCCTAAAAACTCGGAGTCGATGTGTGAGTCCCCAGCCCAGCAGTCCAGCAGGCAGGAGCGTGCCAACAGCAGATTGTCCGACTGATGGCATCTCATGCTGCCGTGTTACCGCGATGGCACGGTGCCAAGGAGTAGAGCAGCTGTGCAGGCCCAGCAGAACCCAACTTCATCAGTAAACCTTCTTTTCCCTTTTCTTTCTTTCCTTTCAGTAATTTAGGATCCATCATAGCCCAGCTACCACGCATTTCTTGCCTTTTTTGGTTTGTTTTCTGGGCTTCATACAAAATTCTGCTAAATATTCCATCTGTCCTCAAAACTAACAAGCAACGGAGAAACACTTTAAATTGGTTACATCAGGAATCTTAGCTTCAGAAAGCAATTTTCCGTCAGTCAAATGTATCGGAAATATTTCAATGTGTGGTTTTTATTTTCCTGTGTTTGCAAGAAGCCTTGAATTGAACCTGCTGCAATGTACTGTGCCAGCAGACAGCCTTCGTAATGCTGTGCAATTCGAATCTGCTCCGTACATCTTGAGGTCTCCTGAAAGGGTTTGAACTTTGTTCCACCAGCTTGTTTTGGGGGAAGGGATGGATGTGTTGGGGAAATTGGTGCAAGTGGATTTACTTTCAGAGGTTTTCTAAGATGACTCTTTGTCCAGGTTTTCCTTTTTCTTTCTGCTGGCCGTGGATCGTTCTGCTAGCAAGAAGGAATTCAAAGTTAACAGGATATAAAATTGGAAAGAACAGATTCTTACCAGGTTTTCCTTGGCAGAAGCACATCAGTTTGCCCTTCCTAAATGACCTGTGATGATCTGGCAATTCTGTCCCAAGTTGTACAGTTTGTTGTGAAGCGAAGAGAAGGCTCCGGGGGAGAACTCATAGCGGCCTTCCAGTACCTGAAGGGGCTCCAGGAAAGCTGGGGAGGGACTTTTTACAAGGGCTTGTAGTGACAGGATGAGGGGGAACAGCTTTAAACTGGAAGGGGGAGGATTTAGATTGGACATTAGGAAGAAAATTCTTCATAATGAGGGTGGGGAGGCCCCCTCCCTGGAAGTGTTCAAGGCCAGACTGGATGGGATCTTGAGCAGCTTGGTCTGATGGGAGGTGTCCCTGCCCATGGCAGGGGGTTCGAACTGGGTGTGCTTTGAGGTCCCTTCCAACCCAAACCACTCCATGATTGTATGATTTGAACAGAACCAGGGGCTGGGGATATTTATTCTGAACTTTACTATGGCCGTATCCTTTTGTAACATTGGTCAAGTGACTTAAAATTTATCTGTGTGTTTACTACTTTGTGTTATAAGGTCGACTTTCAGCTTTTTATGACTAAATGAAATTACAGTGTATTTGCAAAGATCCTGAAAGATGTTGTCTTTCTGTGAGGCAGTGGAATACAAGTGTTACGGTTGGTACCCAGGCAACTTACTGCTGAAATTCTTGTGCATCACAGATGAACAAGAGGCCTTGAAATCCATCATGAAGGACCTGGTAGCACTCCAGATGAGCCGGCGTCACAGGCTGACGGGATATGATACCATGAAGAATAAAGACGCTGCTCACTCCAACAAACAGGTAATGGGCGTTCAGTGAGTACCTGGAATCGTTACCCAGAGGTGGAAGGGACAGAGTAGGTTGGCAGTGGGTCTGCTGCCTCTCTTCTTGCTGGTCTTTCTGCCTCCCAAAGCATCTCGGGTGGATGAGCTCCCTGTTCTTGCTCAGGCTGTGTTGCTAACATGGTAGCTGTTAAATTTACTTTCCTTTATGGGCCAGGGAGGGTACAGTTTTGACAATCTGCAACATCTTAGCATTCTACCTCCCTCCTACGCGTGTTTTTGATGCGGTTTGGTGTACATACATGAGCTAAAAAGTTTACTGAGTGGTTTTCTGGTTTCACGATTGTATCACAAATTTTTTTTTAATGACTTCTTTATTTTTAAAGAAAAAACACAATGCCAGCAGTCCACCTGTCTTGGGCAGCCCTGCAATAACAAACCAGTGTGCCTCTGCAGTGGAAGAAAAAAAAATTCCGGTAAGAAAACTGACTTCCTATTCAGTATTAGCAATTATTAATTAGGAGCATGTTTGAAAGTCATGTCCGATGACCTTTATAAAATTCATTTAAGCAGGTGTGGGAGGCCAGGGTAACTGTTCTTTACTGATTCTGTCATGATATAGCAGCATGATGCACTTTTCATTGTAGTGGAAATAATGCTTAAATTCAAAGCAGGGAACTGAGAAGCATAGTGATGAAAAGGAAACAAATATTTCCATTTCTGAGGTAAAAGGAGGCCACTGCAGTTTAAAGGTGCATAAAGCATTCTGCTGGGGAGTGAACTAATGCTGGTCTCATCTTCATATAACTCAGACTGCACCTGGATACAGAATGAAGGTCCTGATGAAAGGTGGTTAAACTGAAGTTGATCCAAGAAGAACGGTGAAGGAGATTGTCTGAAAGGACTGGCTTTAGTGAAACTGTAATAAACCTGGCTTCAGTAAAAAAGGAACCAGCTCTTTGCAGGCGTCTGAACAGAGGCAGCATCCTTCCTAGGGAGAGCTGTCTGGAGTTACGTGAAGAGGGGAAAGAAATAACCCTTGTGAAGCCAGTTTTCCAAAAGAAATACTTTACCCAAGTGGCAGGGTCAATACTTTGAAGTTTCTCTACGTTCATTCTACATTGCTAGAGACTTCGTCCGAAAAAACATGCTCAGTGCCCACTGCATCTCATTTGAATGAAATACTTGAATTCAAAAGCAACAATTTCAGTCAAGAATTCTTTGTCTTGAAAAATTATATCAAGTTACTTAGAGTTAGACTAACGTTAACCAGGGAAGTTGCCTGTATGAGTAAAATAACTCTTTCCAGTTATAGCCTTACTACAGGCTTAAGATTTTTGGAGCAGGCTTTAAAGTTCGTGTCTGTCTTTTCCTTATGCTTTGTCTGCTCATAATCTACTTGTTCAGCTGGGATCTGGGATTTCCTCGATTGTGCTGGACAAATCTGTAGATGGAGTAGTCCAAAATCCTTTCGAAATCACTTTGAAACATAAATTCAGAGATGTCTTAAATCAAAATCTGCAATCATTATTTATGGTGCCGCGTCACAGAGCTGGAACGCTTAAACACCAGACCTGGATTTGATTTCTTACTCATCTCTTGGGGCAGTTTATGTGAGTTGCTTTAGAAAGTGGTTTATATAGGCAATAGGTTTAGTGCTTTCAAAGGAAAAAATACTAGTTGTTCAACTCCTTGAATTTCTCTCTGAAATGTAAGCACTAGGATCGCTTTGAATACCTTTTCGTAAATAGACACATGCCAGCGTCTGATCCTTTTGGAAAAATCATCAGGAAACAAATGCCAGATTCCCCCCCCTTCCCTTTGTTACAGTTACAGGATTGTAAGCGTGCAATGCCATTGAGAAAGGTATTTTAGTTCACTCAGGTGCCAGCAAGTTGAAGAAAGGTTTCCAAAGAGCCCTGAAGATCTTTTAGTGTTGTCTTTAGACTTTAACTAGCGAGAGCTTTGTCACTGAGCTGTTCCGTCACCTGAAACACATCTTGAGGCCACAAATTCAATCTGAAAAATTACTTTAATTCAATTTAATCCACACAGTCCTGTTTAGTTCCCTCAGACTTTGTGCAGCCTTCCTTCCCTAAAAATCCCTAATACAAAGGGGTCATTCCTCCATCCGTTATGCCTAAGAAACCTCTGCTCCATCAGTAGTTGGCTGGTGGATATCCTTTATGGTTTTTTATTCCTATTTATTGCATTTTTTCTTTACTGATCAATTAAGATGAGTTCTGTAGAATTTGCTTCATTTTGGTGTCATTCTAGAGCAACTTCCTTCTCTCCTCACATCTTTGGTAAAGTTAGGTGTGAGTTACCTGCCTGTAGATGGTGATTGCTCTGTCTGGGGAGCTGAATTGTTGTTGTTGGTTCTGTACTGACAGTGCTGCTGCAGGAATCCTGCGTGCTCGCAGGGTTTGCATGGGTCCCTTTGAACTGCATTCTTCACCACTAGGCCTGCCAGATACTTCCTCCAGCTAAAGAGCGTTTCCTGGCCACGTTTTTTTGAAGTTCGTAGATGTATGATTGCCTATTGTCTAAGGCTTTCACAGATGGCTTAATCTATTCCAGTCGCATAAATTGTGCAGCAGAAATTATGGAGTCTTATCAGAGCAGATTTTTCCCTTTTATTTTTATCTTTGTGACCTAAATTGGGATTTGAACTTCGATCTCCAGAGTTGAAAGTTCAGCGCGTTGAGTCTTCCGCACAACAGAGCATCTTGGGAGTTTACAGGGAAACGCACAGGTGGTGCAGTCAGCGCTCTGAACCATCGGCCAGATACGGGCGGTGACCCCTTTGCACTTTAAAAGATGACACGTCGTTAATTTGTTTGTAATATCACAATTTGAGTTTTAGGGACTGTGTTTTTGCAGAAAGAGAGATTTGGTCTGTGTGTTAAGAATAAAGAATGTATCACGTTCCTCATGTTTCTCTCTTTTTTTGTCATAGAAGAAAACACGCTTTCTTTGAGAACGCATGATGAAAATTAGCTTCAATGTGCAGTTGGACTCAATTTCATAGGATCCTAGAATGGTTTGGGTTGGAAGGGACCTGAAAGATCCTCCAATTCCAACCCCTCTGCCATGGTCAGGGACACCTCCTACTGGATCAGGTTGCTCAAGTCCCCCTCCAACCGGATTTTTCAGTTTACTCTTCCAGATTTTTGCCATGCAGCATTAGAGATGGATTCATTTTCCTTATAGTTAATGTATGTTTCAGGGCCCTCTGTTTTAAGTGATGATTAATAAAAATTACAACTTAGATTTTATCACTTCCCTTCTCTTTCTGCTTTTGCAGTTTCTCCATTCCTTATGTGTTCACCTTAGCCACTTGTCCACAGTTTGCTTCAGCTTCCATGAAGGAAGTTTTCAGACTTGTTGCGTTCTAGTTAGCCTTTTGAGGAGTTGATGCCTGCTGCAATCACAAATTGACTTGCTTTATGTTTGGACCTTAAATTCATGATAGAACCCGTTTGTGTGCTCTTAACATATGCCAGAATTTCATTGTGGACTAACCTTTGATTCTTTCTTTTCCAGAATGATGTAAGGATAAAGTTTGAACACAACGGGGAAAGACGGTACGTCTGTCTTCACTACTTTTGATTCTTTGCTTAGTGGAATAATTTAGTCGTTATTAACATAGATTGAATATTTCATTGGCTTCACTTTCCTTGTTCCTGAATGAAAAGCACACAGGAAAGGCAACAGCAAACAGGTCAGCCATAACTTGGTTATTTTTATGAATCAGTGTGTCATGTAACACTTTGATTTATTTTCATAGTATCTATTTGTAAGTAATTGCAGAAATATTAAAAATAAAGCCTGATAGTCTTAATTCAGATATGTTCCCTATTTATTTTATGTAACTAAAACCAAATGAAAATGATCAAATTAGTGTCATTCTTTTCTGGTTTCTCACTTCCTGATGACCTCTCGCTGGCACTGTCCTGCTGGGACTGAGCAACAGATACAGCAAGGGAAGATTTTTGCATTGGCCTAAAAGTTTCCTTGTTATTTCCTCTCATACTTAGTCTTGAGACACTTTCTTTTATAAAGAACAGATTGAAGTGTATTAACATTTTCAGTGTTTGGAGTATTGTTTCCAATGGATAAAAAAAATTGCCTACACATTTCAAAGTGGGGCTCAAAAAGCCCCTTGCCTGCCCTGTAATTGAGAGGAACTCCCGATGCTGTTAGGGCTGTTCAGTGGCTGTGTGAACATACAGAGAGGCTCCACTCTTGTCTGCAGCCTCTTTGAGGATGCTCTTGAGCCCTCGTTGAGAAGAAAAAGGGATCTTAGTGCTAGCTTCCAGTTTCCTTTTTCAGAAGATATAAATTGGATTGTAAGCATGCGTTTATGTGCTTCACAGACATCCTATGGGAATCCTTTGGTTTCTCCCATACCAGACAGTCCTTTCAACATGAAGTAGTTCACGGATTCATGATGAAATGTAGTTTTAATGTTGATATTACCACAGTAGATGTTGTACATAGTGACCCTAACAGCCTCGTACCAGCAAAGGTTACTGGCTGAGCTGCTAAAGCTCCTTCTCAAGTACCTTTCTGTGTCAAATTTAGTTATTTTTGCTAAAACAGAAAAGCAGGGCTGTTATTTGTTGGTAAAGCAAGCAGTAAAGAATCATTTGTAGTCTTCCTCAGAAATGGAACTGTTTCGTTCACCAAAGTCCTAATTGGTGAATTCTGTCACTAAAAATCCCTGACTTTTGGTGGAGAAATTTTAAAAGCCAATAGTAGCTGGGATCGCCTGCTGCCTTTGTCAGCCAGATCTTCTCAACACTCTGCTGTGTGAAAGGCGTTGTGTGCACCTCAACAGAGCCACTGTGTGACATGGCACCATTTCTTGCAATACCGCGTTAGGACAAGGTAACTCGGAAGCAAAATCTTGTCACCACGTTCCTGTCATCTTGCATGTCTTCTGCCTGAGCGTGTTTAAGATGGCACGGAGCTCAGGGGAGAAGAAAGGGGTTTTTTTCTGAAGTAACATTAAAATGAAAAGGTTGATTGTGTGTTAGTCTAATTATGCAGTTACGCTCGCCTGAATTCCCCGTTCCCAAAGTGGTATGCAGTTACAGACACCGAGAATGTAAGTGTGTGTGCTTGGTTTCAGAGGAGCTGCCAGATCTAACCACAAATATTTAAGGTGGTCAGGCAGGAATGGGCTCCTTAAACCCTGCAGTCCATGATTTTGTGTTAGAAGAGAGCACAGAGTTTTTAAACTAATAGAATTTGTGGCACCTGAGAACAGCTCTGCTTTTTAACGCATCGAGTGTAGAATGGAAGCCTTTATAAGGGACTTAGGCTCAACTGAGAGCTAAATTACGTTTGGACGGTGCCAGAGTACTATAATTTCATGGATGGGTTTCTTAGTAATATGTAGAAAATGTTATTGTGGGCTGCTTTTTAACAAGGACAATTATTTCTGAATAGCTGAACCTTGTAGGTCTGGTTGCAAGATGAACCCTACCTGGGAAGGGGCTAAAGAAGCCAGCTAACACTGGAGCTATTTAAAACAGAAGTTGCATATTGTGAAAGGATACAGAGTGCTGGCAAAGCAGGCTGGATGGACATTTTGGAAACTAAACCTTCTATCCAAAGCACAAATTCACATGAGCTTCCCCAGAGGTGATTTGGGGAGAGTTGCCCCTGTGAGCAAGATAAGTCTTAAGTTTTTGTTCAGGTCTTCCTGTTTCTGCCTGATGGCAAAATTGTTAAGTGATGCTAATAATTAAGCTTTTTGGGGCAGTATTCCAGCTGTGAGTTGTTTCAAGGTGTAGCGGTGGGGTAAGCAGCTGTGGAAGTGGTGCAGGTAGCTTTCAGGAGGATGGTGGCCGTCGGCTGTGTCGCAGAGCTGTTTGTTTGACTTGCCAGTAGTGGAGACGCAGTGTGGCCACGTGGCCTATGGAGGCAGATGGCGAGAAGTCTGGTTGCAGGAGCCCGAAGGCAGGAACAACCAACAATCTGGGACATTTGCAGCAGAGAGATGTAAAGTGGGTTTCTGAGCAGCAGACGTCCGTGGTTTGCTAGAATAGTTCAAACTATCGCTTGAATCCTCCAGTTATGACCCAGGATATTTTGCTTGCTGATTCTTCAGAAAAAGGTGAAAATCATCCTTTTCCATGGCTGGCAAGGTAGTGGCTTTCTGAGTGATCGACAACTTCCTACAGAAACACATTCCACCAAAGTAAAGAGTTTGAGATGCTCTGCTTCCTAAAGTATTAGAGTCTCTATTCCAAGGTAGGCAAAACAGTAATGAAAACAAAGAAAAGTAGACTGACATTTTCTGAAAAGCATGCACGTGCCGTGGGATTCTGTGCCCATTGCCATTTTGGATTTCTTGAGGCCGTTTGTGTATGTGAGTCTAAAGCTCCTGCTGTTCACCTGACAGGGAGACACCTGTGTGCTACAACTGGGGGCTTAGTGTGTCCCAAGGTCTGGGCTCAGAGAAGGTGGTCAGAGTCCTTGACATCTGTGCATGTTTGGTGTGTCAGTCAGTTGGTGAAGGTGCCCAGAGACGCCTGACATATGGAAATGCTCCTCAGGGAAGAAGCGAGAGAGAATGAGACTGATCTGACTTGTATGAATATTGTTTTATACGAATATTCTGAATTATTGCAAGTCAGCTGTGCAACTGCTGTTACAGCTGAAGTAGTATTGAAGTTTTGATCTATTAGGTTTCTCTAATTAAAAATAAGATGTTGGGAGGTGTTTGAGCTGAGCATGCAGAGGGCTAACGTGGGGATGAAGTCATGAACTACCTTTGGGAAAGAAAGTTCCAGATTCTTTGTGTCCTCCTGCCGATACCTTCCTTGAGAAGTCCAGGACTAAAGTTGCTGTGGGAGTGTTTGTTGAAACCTTTCAACTGGAATGCGTTTTGGAAATTTTTTAAGAGCAAGTTGGGAGTTCAGATACTGGAGTACTTAAATGAGATACATGGTTGTTCTTTGGGCCTTCTGCAGCTTTTAATTCAATTCTCACTGAACGGATTTGTTTGTGTTTTGTGCCTGAGGCAGTATTCTTTAAGCCAAAGTGTGGAGGAGATTTGTATCCTGATAAGTGAAGGAAATGTATTCAGTAAAGGATACTTTTCTATCCAGGGACAAAGGCATTCTATTTGAAATCTTCTGTTGAATATTGCATTTTGACAAACCATTTGGAAATGGACCAGAGAGTAAGAATTCCTTGCTAAAATAATTAATAGCAATTCAGATGGGAAAGGTTCATGACCTGCTTGAGGAGGAAAGAACATTCAAATGTGTTTTCAATGGTTCAGCCATCTAATTTGATTGCATTGTCAAGTGTATCTCTGAATTCAATCAGTGATTCTCTTTCGTTCCAGAATTATCCCATTTGTCCGGCCCGTGCGCTATGAAGACGTGCAACAGAAAGTGAAAACAGCCTTTGGCCAGCCTCTGGATCTCCACTACATGAACAATGAGGTACAGAGCCTTGTTATCAGTGCTCAGAACATGGAACACTCTCTCTGGATGACACCTCCGTTTTCCATCCCAAATTCTGAACCCTTAAATTTAGTTTTCACTTCTTCCCTCTAATACAAACCAGAGCTGGATCATTCTGCTCCAGAGGAAAACATGCTGATACCAACAAAACATCCCACTGATGTGTGTATTGTACAAATATCAGCACCTTGCTTCCTTGTCCTGGTATTGCTTGGGGGAGACTTGGGGAAGTATCGAGTGGTAGCAATTTTAAGCTGAAAGAAGGGAGATTTAGGTTAGAGCTTAGGAAGAAATGTTTTCCTGTGGGGGTGATGAGGCCCTGGCCCAGGTTGCCCAGAGCAGTGGTGGCTGCCCCATCCCTGGAGGTGTTCGAGACCAAGTTGGATGGGGCTTGGAGCCCCCGATCCAGTGGGAAGTGTCCCTGCACGTGGGTTTGGAACTGGATGGACTGTAAGGTCCCTTCCAACCCAAATCATTCTATGATTCTATTTTGGCTGTTGAAAGCAACCATTGTGGGCCAATACATGTACAGTCTGAGGAGTACAGGCAGTTCAAGAGTCATTTCTTCGGCTGCCCAGTTGCAGAGTTGGTATTGATTGTGGTGTTTAACCAGCAGCAGCCATCCAGCCCTTCATTACACGTTTATGTCCTGCTGGCTGCAACATTTTCTCCTTATTGCCCAGCACCTGGTGACCAAGGGGGATTAGAGGGCACGTTAGGGTTAGCGTTAGGGTTAGCGTTAGGGTTAGCGTTAGGGTTAGGGTTACCTCTCTGGTATGTGAGCTGTAGGGCTGTGGGCACTGTCCTTGGTAAAAGCAAGTGGTGTGGGGAATAGCATTTGTCTCGGAGGAACTGGGTAGTCCCTATTAAAAGTGTTTTGTCGGCTTTTCTCATTCTGGACTCCCTGGCTTTTCCTTGGGTTAATTTGTTGTGGTGTTGCCCTCCGCCCATTCAGGGCTGCAGCGCTAACGAGAGGGATTCAAACCCCTATTTGCCAGTAGGAGCTGGACAAAAATGAAAGGGGTTCCTCAGCATTAACAACATCCACGTTTTGAGATGTGAGTGGACTCCAGAACAGAGGATGTCTGAGCATAATTTCATGGGGTCTTACCAACAAGTTTTAAATTCTTCTTCAATTCCCTTTTTCAAAGTCTTAATCTTTATTCTGCTGGTCTCAATGAAAGCTGATTTTCACTGGATCGTTAGGTCTGGATTCATAGGCATTCTGAGTCGGTGTTCTCATCAGGGAGTCAGGGGCCTTCGTCTCTGACTTGTGCTTTGCAAACAACAAATTCAGGTAGCTATTAAATGTTTTTATGGATGGTGCCTTAGAGAAATTTACATGGGGACAGCCATTACTCTCATGGCGTGGGAGGAAAACCTTATTAAAAAGGACAGTAAGACAGCATCATAATGAAAATCTGTGGAATACCTGAGCAATCAGGATACAATCTTATATTCTGATTTTTTTTTTTCTTTAAATATCTACTGTGAAAGTAGACTTATTTGTTCTGGTTTTTTCCTAATGATTTTTTTCCTGTTCTTTATTTTGCAGCTATCTATTCCTTTGAAAAATCAAGATGACCTGGATAAAGCAATAGATCTCTTAGACCGAAGCTCTAATGTGAAAAGCCTTAGAATATTATTGCTGTCTCAGGACAGAAACCATGTAGGTAACAATTTGTGTGACTGCAGCAAAATGAAGGTTTTTACCCTTAAGTCTCTGAAATGATGGTAGCCTTATCTGGGAGTAACAGGGATTAGTAAAATCACTCTTCACAGATGCGAATGCATATGTTTATCCTCTTTGCTTTGGCTTAGCCATAGGTATCTCTTTTATTTTTCCCTGGCTTCAGCAGCTGTTCAAGGACTAAACCATTGCAGCTTTTTAAGCTGTAACATGAAGGCCATTTTATATCAAGTACCCAGAAACACAATAATGAGTTTGGTTTGCAGGGAACTATTTTACCTTTGATTAATAGCGCACTGTTGAAAGCGCGTATAATTATCTTGCCTATAAGAAAGTACAGGTTGTCCTTGCAGACAAGCTATTAGAGCTTTTTTCCTGGATGAGAAGCCTGAGGACGACTCCCAGCGGTTTTTCAGTTCTGTAGCCCAATGCATTGAATCCAGCCTTACTCTGTAGCAAGTTGATTTTAGCTAATACCAGTGTATTCAGACCTTAAATGAATTTGATGGTTGGACTCAATGATCTTAAAGGTCTTTTCCAACCAAAACCATTCCTTGATTCTCTGAATTTGATTGTGTCTTGGGTCACTTTCCTGTGCCGCAGGTGGCCGTGGCGGTGAGTGTCAATGTAATTTGCTCTTTTCAGCAGAAAAGATCATAACATGAGAAGTGAGTCTTTAAGTCAAGCTCCCCAGGCTGCCCATTTGGGACAGTGAATTGAACTCTGAGCTGAAGAAGGGAAAAAGTCAGAAATTTCCCTTATTCCTGATCTGTGACTGAAAAACCTTGTTCAATCAACCAATATCTTTTTTTTCGGAATTAAGGTCATAGAGCTTTTCAAACCAACACATTAGATATTTTATTTGCAGATTACCAAATTCTCTTGAAGAATGTAACACAAAATCTTGTCTTGAAAGCTCTGTTGGTAGCAGCTTGTCAATCTTGAATGTTCATCCTTATTCAAGCTCTGCAGGCTGTGAGCTCCAGCTCTTGAAATAATCACGCCTGTAATTCTTGGAACTGTTAGGAGAACTTAAATATACTTCTTGCTGTTTCTGAACTTGGTAATCACTGTTAATAGAAATACAAAGACCTTCGGGAGTGTTAACAGCCCTTTCCCAAATGACTGGATGCCAAGGCTGGAAAGGTGTAGGAGGGAATGATGCTGTTCCTTGTCCTATGCCCTTTCCCTAAGCGTTTGTTACTGGTTGTTCCGAAGACAATACTTGGCAAGAAGGCCTTTGGTCTGACCTAGCGCAGTCAGACTTTGTTCTGTGTTGTCAGGAAGCAGTCTGCAAAAGGTGGCCTCAACTTTTTGGTATAACACAGTAAGCCAAACCTCTTTTATAGCGCTCTATTAATTTCAGTGTCTTCAAACTGCAAATTGATGTTCAATGCTATCTAAATGTACCTACAGTAAACACTTAGTAAATCTCATCCTTGCACCAGCCAGTAGCCAGCACTGTGGTGTTGTCCTTTTATTAGCTGTTTTTTCCTCTTTTGCTCAAAGCAGAAACAAACAGCGAAGTCTTCAGTAAGTGCCACTGTTTCCCCCCTCTCCTCCGACTTCCTCTTCAGCTCGGAGTTGCCTGACAGGAGAGCCCTACATGTGATAAAGCAAAAGCCCACAAGTCTGAAGGAGGTTTCTTGGCTGCACGATCTCATCCCACTGAGGGAGCGGGAAGCATTATTTTTCCTGAAGTACAGGATGCAGATTTTGTTTTGGTTGTGCTCTTTTCTTTTTCTGGGGATGGAAAGGTAATGCCGTGACTTTGGCACAAATATGTTTATAAACCAAATTAACTTTACAGCAGTAGCTGTGTGACTACTACCAATAGCCTGTGTTTGTGAATAGCATTTATATTAATTTTCTTGTGCCTCTTTCTGTGGCTCATTTGTGCTTTCTTTTATCGAGCAGCTCATTTCTGTTGTCAGTCCTTTCTTTGTCTTTAGAAACCAATGGGAAGAACTGATAACGTTGAACACCTAGAGTACTAAAGCCAGACTGTCCATATAAACAGTGTGACCTCTGCAGCCTTTATTCATCTCCCATGAATCTATTCGTGGTAGAGTTTATGTAATTCAAATCAGGCTTCCTCCCTACTCTGTGCAAGTGTAAGTGCTTATTAAATGAGCAAGTATTCAATACTTTACTTTTTTGATTGTATGGCCTCGCACCTTGCTTGCCAGTCACACTCAAATAGTTTTCAGAAGTCACAGTTAATTTCCTTGGGGTATCTTTGATTCTGTTCGTCTCAATAAGGTAAGTTAACAGCAGTTAAATTCTGTAACACACAAGAGGAAGGGAATATTATGTCCTCTTGCAAAAGTAGGTTCTTTGGAACAAGAAGATTAAAATTTAATTTAACTGGAATTGTAGAACATGTGCATTGCTCAGAGAGGTTGTGGCTGCTCCATCCCATGAGGTGTTCAAGGCCAGGTTGGATGGAGTCTTGAGCAGCCTGGTCTAGTGGGAGGTGTCCCTGCCCATGACAGGGGGGGTGGATCTGGATGGGCTTTAAGCTCCCTTCAAACCCAAACCATTCTATGAGTCTATGATCTTGTTTGCTTGGGGATGGTTGGCAGTTCATAGCATTCTGTATATTCAGCCCTTAGCGTGCCATCCTCAGGTAGCTGGTGTCTTGTTCAGTCCTCTGTGAAGAGCCCATGTCCCCTCTGTCATCCGTGGAGCGAGCACAGAGGTGCCCAAAACTGCAGTCTAGATACTCCCAAGTGAGCATCGTGTGGAGTCTGTGGTGGCCTTGCAGTCTCTTGTGGCAGAGCTGTGCGTAACTGCTGCACAAGAAGGGCAACAGTTCTCCAGGGCAGCATCCTACTGCCCTAAATCGCAAAACCATCCTGCACTTCCTCTTCCTACAACGCGTGCGGGAGTTACCCTTTCCATCTTTCTCAACAAATCATGGAGAAGTCTCCTTTCATTCCTCTTTCTGGTTTGAATGCGAAGATGACGCCCTGGAAGAATGATCTGTCATTAGATTCTGTTCAGAGAAGGGTGAATAAAAGCAACGTAAGCAGCATTCATCTTGACATCTGCAAACTCAGTGCTCTTAAACTCTCTAGAATTTTTTTTAACTTAAACGGTCCAAATTGTCCATTTACTGTTTTAAAAATTGAGTGGAGTCCAGTAGCTGTCTAATTACTTCTGAAAGAGTGGAGGATTTGTAATTTATCTCTGTCGGCCGGAGGGGCTGAGAGAAATTGTAAATTCTTCCATGGTCTGGTCTCGGAGAGTGACGCGAGCCCCTTCTTGGTGGTTTTACTGCTAATGGAAGGCACACATTGCGACTTGTAAACCCTGCATTTGATTTGAGGCTGGGGGGTAGCATGCTTTAGTTGTTCCACTCCTGTTTCACACAGTAATCGTGACGCTTGCTCTCTTGCTGCCTTTATTGTTTGTGTTCTGTGAAGTTAATAAGATTTCAGGCTCTGGAACTGCTTCACAGCTACTTTCTTGCTACTAAACATAATGATGTTTTTGAAACTGTGGCCAGACTGCTTGAGCTCCTCAATCTCATTTTATACTTACATATATAATTTTTTTGTTTTCATTTTACCCAACAGACCAGTTCTTCACCCCATTCTGGACTGCCAAAACAAGTCAGGATTAAAACTTCCCAATCTGTGGGGGATGTGAACACACCCTATCAGCAGCCAGAACCCAGAAGTAGGCATCTGTCTGTCAGTGAGTATTTTTGCCACTTCTGCTTGTCTTTTGTTTTATGAAAGATATCTTTTGGGCACTAGTGTTTATGGTATAGCATATATGAAAGCCTTGGGAAATGGAAAGGTTATTCTAGGACAAGGCAGTTCATTTTGAAAAGCTCTTAATATGTTTACAATAGAATGTTTCAGAGTTCCTTACTGAGTTGTTGAACAGCTGAGGAGCTGCTAAAGGGGATGTCCCAAAGCCAGATTCATTGAGGTTAGGAATTTGGAAAGCTTACGTGTGTCCATTAAGCTTTTTATTTAGATTGGCAATTCCAGTTCATGAAAGCTAGATTTGATCTTTTTACTCTTGGGCTTTGGAATCTGTCCTCACTCCTGTTATTAAGCATTTTACTAGTAGCACAGGAATTGCCACTGCCTATCTAACCAGTGCCCTGCGTACCGACTTCCCTAACCTTTCACTCTCGTCATCACCAGGTGAGTAGAGCACAGGGCTGAGATAGGTGACTGGCACAGACACACAAAAGATAATGAGAAAAGTCAGAGTAATGTGGACCTTTTTCTCATTTCCTTTGTGTTTCTGTTTGCTTAGTTGAACTCAAGTTTAGTGGAAATGGCCATGCAAGACTCCTGTGGGTTTTGTAACTTCTGTCTCTGATAGATTTGTTTGCATCATCCCAATTCTCTGTGATAACTCCCTGTGTGTGCAGTTCTATTCAACCGTGTGGTTGATGGGTGCTCAAAGCTGTTAACATTTCATATGAAAAACTTAAAACATCTGCAACTTTTTCAAAGACTTATGGGTCAAAAAAAAAATATCTGCGGTTTAGAATCTGGCTTCTTGGTGTGAAGCGAGCACTGGAAGAGCAGAAGGAAGGTGAGCGATTAATAGGGATCTGCAGTGTGAAGGCTTGAGCCTAAGATGGTGTTCTGTGTAATTGATTTTTTTTAAAAGTGAGAAAAGCTGAATTTTGGTGGAAACAGAAGCAGAGGATGGCTGTGTGTGTTACAACAGCTATTTTAGGGCTTGTCAGACCTGCTGCTTCAGATGACAGGTGCTGCAAATCACGAGGGCAGTACTAGCATCTGGGAATGTCACAGTTGTGTTGTTTCCAAGTCCTAAACCAGCTTTCTCTGTGGAAGAGGAGTGTTCAGTTTCATTAACTGTAAACTTGAGGCATAATAATTACAGGATTTTAGATCAATATTTTCAGTGCAATGTTAGTGTTAAATAATAATTCCCATTTAACTGGAACAATCTCCATGTTGCGGGGGGTCTAAATGGGAGTCAGATCTACACTGTTCTGACCAAAGGTAACTGGGAGAGGAAGCTCAGTAGAGAAGAACTTGAAAACTAGATCAGTAGTTCTCAATACTAGGCTTGTCTAGCAAACCTGCTTGTGTCCTGTCTAGAATCTGCTGATCCCCTTTTATACAGTTTGCTCTTATGAAGAAGCAAACAAAGAAGTGCTGAAAGCTTGTGAAGTACGTGACTGAATCTGGGACTGAAAGTTTTCCCATCCTTTCTAGTTTGAAGTTAATATACATAAAATGAGCAACATTCCTCATTCCGATGAAGAAGACAGCGGTATCCATGGGTGTCTGAATGCTACACTTCTTTTTTCACAGACAAATTCAGTGCCAAAAATATTTTATTTTTAAAAAATCATCTTTCTCCTTTACTGATGTTATAAGGTATCCAAATAATGATGTCAAAGCTAACAGACAGTACCAAATGTCTGTCGTGGATAAGCTGTATAGTAATAAGGGGCCCCTTCTGTATCCCAGTTTTATGGACTCTTTCTTCTTATCCCAGCTTATGGACACTTTCTGATTAGCCCATCATTCCTCAATCAAGAAAGCACTGGTTTTATTTTCTGAACATGTCAGAGTACCAGATTGTTAAATTATTAAGAGGTCTAGAAGAGTTCCAGTCCTGTCAGAGGTCTGATGGTAATTTGGCAATAGCTTGGTCTTGAATCAGTTCTTCCTTCCTTCTCTTCTCCTGTCTTTGATCTGGGAAAGGAATGTACCCCTTTTTCCTAGTGTTTCAGGCAGAGAGACTTTCCTATTTGTACCACGTCACGCAGTGGAAGTCGAAAGCAGCGTTCACCCAAAGTTTATTGCCTGCAGGAGATAGATCTGTGTAGTTCCCGTCTTCTGAAGCGGACAGGCCTCGAGCCTGCTGTCACCAATTCAGAGGTTTGGAAGTAAAGATAACTTTTATTTAAAAAAAAAAAAAAAGGTAGCTAAGCATCCTGGCAGTGCTTGTGTTTTTTCCACTCACTTCCTTTGATATACATTGATTTAGTACCGACTTCCTTTTCCTGCCCAGTAATTGTGGCCTTTTCACAATAGCGGCTGGGCCGATGCCAGCAGGACATGGGCTCCCTTTGGCCAACCATGGCATTGGATCGGAAAGAGTGAAAGTTTGCTCCCGTGACTCCGTGCAGCCCCAAAGCACGCTCTCTTGTTTATCTCCACGCCAGTTGGCTCGTAATGTCACGTGAGCAGGCAGAGCTGCTTGGAAAATCAGGTGGTAGCTTAAAGCAATAGGTTATTTTTTTCTTTGCG
The DNA here is from genome assembly GCA_033558235.1 of Neomorphus geoffroyi. Classification (NCBI taxonomy): domain Eukaryota; kingdom Metazoa; phylum Chordata; class Aves; order Cuculiformes; family Neomorphidae; genus Neomorphus; species Neomorphus geoffroyi. The sequence goes on from JAUMJM010000037.1 coordinate 3,963,308, forward strand.
TGTAATTCACCCCCCCGTGCACTCTAAGCCATACTTTATTACAGCAACTTCTGTAGGAAATATTTTCCTTGGGAGAGTATTTGCTGATCTTTGCCCATCTTTCATAGCACCTGAATACACACAGTTAATTAAAGACAGCATTGTAAAGAGCACGGCTTGAGAGCTGATCTTAAAATGCTGTCTCTGACTTCATGGGTGACCTTGAGTAGGTTGGCTACACCGCAGCGCTTCTCAGAGCTCGCTGTGTGACTTGGTGGGAGCTGCAGGGGCATCAGTCACTGCGAAAAGGGATTTGGGATCTTCCTGTTTCTGAAGCATCATCTTCTTTGAGATCTGTAAGGAAAAAATAAATCCTAGGGGAGAAGTTTCTCCGAGTAGATAACACAACAGAAACTCTGTGGGTAGTGCTGTTAACAGGTGATTAAAATGCATTTCTCCTCCTCTGGCCTCTAAACGTGCTCTATGTCCATCTAGCTATCTCATCTAATTATCAGAAGCTGCAGAATTGACCTCCATGTGCTTTTGCCCAGACTGGTCCTACAGTTTCATTTTTCACGCAGTAAACCAGAAATTCTGGGGTTATTTACAAAGGTAACAGCACTTCCATGTGATATTGAAATTGCTCAGTGTCAGTATAATTAGCTCAGCTGATGAGGACTAGCAGGGACAGTGCTGTCACTCAGGGTAAATGTTACTAGTTGAGCAAGCAAACTTATAGTCAAGACAGAAGATTGGTTGTCCTGGCAAGTGTTTTGTTTAGTGGAGATCAGCAGAGAAGTGAAGTTCATGCCCAAAAGGCAGCTATTCCTGGAGTCATCTGCCTTCCCTGAAATACAGAAATGATGCTCAGAAGGTTGAGCAGAAGAGGTTAGAAATAGGTAACAGCTCTGTTAGGAGCTTCACCGATGATCTTGTAGCATCTAAAACAACAGTACAGGTGCTCATTGAATGATTTCCTTTTGGCATAGCACCTCCTGGTTCCATTTCTGTCCAGACTGTAAGGTTCACTTGAGTCACTGTCATCACTGAGGTCTAGTGTTAGATGTGAGTATTTGTATTTTGTGTACAGATTTGTGCAGTCTCGTTTAAATAAGCATAAATATCAAAAATGTCTTTCTTTCTGGCCCAGGTTCCCAGAGCACAGGCCGAAGTTCACCACCTCCTGGGTACGTTCCAGAGAGGCAACAGCGCATTGCTCGGCAGGGTTCCTACACCAGCATAAATAGTGAAGGCGAATTCATCCCAGAAACCAGCGAACAGTGTGTAAGTATAAGCAGTAGGGTGAAAAAAAAATAAGTCCACCTCTTAAAGAACTCATTGCTGCTCTTTGGACCCTGTTTTTCATTCCTGAGTATCCGTTAGCTCTCGTTGCATTGGTCCCTGCTGGTGCTGCTGTGTTCTCTTAAACTGTGCTTCACACTTGTTTGTAGCTGTGTGAGTTCAAAGCCTTTCTTGGTCTGCCAGAAGTACTTACCGTGCATGCTGGGCATTGTCTCTCCACCTCTGAATGAGTTTTGGGGTGCATTACATATGTACGCTCTGGCTTCCTATTATCCTGTCCGTGTGACTCTCTTGCATTTGAAACTGCACTCTCCATTCAAAAAAGGAGGAAGTAAGGTCAAAGGGCAATGTGCAGGTGGAGGCAGCAGGGCACGGCACCAGCAGAGCCTCTGCTCCTCATCCCAAGTCAGCTGGGCTCAAAACGCAGCACGAGGCTGACTTAAACTTTTGTTTTCACAGTAGAGGCCTTCAACACCTGAAGCAGTGTTTCAAATTTAGTACATCCTTAACAATTTCTGTGAGAGATAAAGGAAAAATGTACATTCTAAGTAGTTTTAACCTCTCCTCTTCATCTTGATTTCCAACAAGTAAGCAGCAGTGGACTCTGATCCTCTTGCACAGCCTCTTTCAGGCTGAACTGACATTGCTGTGTGTTTTCTTCTGTGTTGCAGATGCTGGACCCTTTAAGTAGTGCTGAAAACTCGGTGTCAGGAAGCTGTCAGTCTTTGGACAGGTCAGCAGACAGGTACAAATGTACAAGCTGGTAGGAAATTAAGTGCTTAAACTGAAATGACAGTTGCAGTTATGCAAAAGTGTGTTTTCCATCTCATAAATTTTCTAGGAAAGAAATAGGAACTTACCTCCTACCTATATCCCAGTATATTTCTTGGAGATAATTAACTATGTCTTAAGGCTGTTTTATTTTCTGGCAAAACCATACATCAACAAACTGGTGCTTCAGTAGCTCTGTGGTATAAATTCAAAGTTCTAAAGCGTGCCGTCTATGTGGAGCCTGGACTCCCAAGAACATCTGGCTGCAGGGTATTTAAATCTCTTTTAGACAAGGCTCTACTTGTTCATTTAAAATAAAACAGCAACCTATTCTGAAACCTACAGAAATGTATTTCTGTGCCTACAGATATATTTCTACAGAAATCTATCATTACGTTAGATTCCTATGTCCTATTCCTTAATTCCAAAGGTAAATGGGGAGCTCTTCCTTGGATGAATAGTTTGTCGTACTCTGGTGCTCTAGATCTTTTTCTTCCCTTTCTTTGCTGTTGGTGTTGCTTGAGGTGTTGGTGGGCAGCTGTAGGTCCTATTGACTTGAACAACTATGGCTTCCCAGCACCTGTAATGTTGGGCGTCCACTTTAAGAGTCCTCCAAGCTGATTGCTGTAGGTAGCGTGTGCTTTTATGCCAAGCGTTTGTGGTTTGGTTTTGTAGCTGTTCACGTTCATGGAGTTTGAAGGAAGCAGTAACAGTTAACCTGTGTGTGTGCCTACATTCATTTATTTGGGGGTGGGGACATTGCTAAGTAGTTACCTGTCCTTCTTTCCCCTTTCCTTGCCCTAAGTGTAGGACAGGGGGAAAAAAGGCCTTCTGGGTTACTCCTTGTAGGAGTGAGCATCATCTCAGGGAGCTGTTGTTGTGTATCAAGAAAGGAATCTCATCTGGAAGTCTGAAGGCTGCATCAGACTCACTCCGTTTTCACTGGTTAACAAAAAAAAGAGTGCAAATAAAATGGCTTTGCCCATTAAGAGATGTTCAAGACCCTCTGCCAAGGAAGGGGCTGAACTTAGGCTTCTCTGAGTCGCCCTGCTCACTGGGGAGAAGCACAAGGGATCAGCATTAAAAGCAGTGTTTGTGTTTATGCTCATCTGCTGTTGGTAGAAAGCACACAGAGTGTTGGAACTGGATGAGCTTTAAGGTCCCTTCCAACCCAAACCATTCTATGATTCTAAATGTTCATGAAAGGAACTTGTACCCCCCACAGTAAACCACCTGAGGTGGTGGTCCCCCTTCTCTGCTGCCCTCTGAGCAAAGTGCTGCAAGCTGAACTCTGTTCTGCTCTTCCTCTTAGCTCTGATTTTAACTTTCACATGGCTGAATGAAGCACTGGGACTCAAACCAGCGGCTGGGGAACTCTGAATAAATGGCACAGACTGAACAGAAAGCCTGAAATAGTCCAGTTAGCTGGGGCTTCGCCTGACTTTGGCTTTGCAGATGTAGCGTGAAATTATTGCAGGGACACAGATTTAAGAATCACCATTATCGATGTGCAAATATATTACCTTGTATTTAAAGTCCTTGTAGGTTTCTCTCCAGTAGATAGCAAAACTTATTCTTGCCTTCTTTCTTTAATAGTCCTTCTTTTCGGAAGTCACGGATGTCAAGGGCACAAAGCTTTCCTGATAATAGACAGGAGTTCTCAGGTATGTCGGTGTCCAGTATAAAGATGGTTTGATTCAGATGTTTTCTACTATCTGCTGACTGCCCTCCATGCTTGCTGGGCTTGTATAAATAGAAGAACTGGGGATATGTTGATAGAAGAGCTATGAAGTTATTTATTACTTGCCTCTTCCTGAAAAAAACCCTGCTGTTCCAGAAAAATTCCATCATTATACTTTTTGAAGGAGCCTCACTTCTCTGCTTGTATCTCCTTCCAGACCGTGAGAATCAGATCTATGACAAAGCAGGGAAAGGTGGGACCTACCCTCGACGCTACAACGTCTCCATGCAGCACAAAGACTACAACGATGGTGAGTTGTTTTCAAACCTTCGATTCCAGGCTTGAAAAACAAGGTGAGGCAATGGCAACCTTCAGTGGCAAGCATAACTCTTAATTGAAGAACCTGGAAGTGCCCTTGTCCTTGCGGTTAGAGCTGGAGTTGGTGCTGCTGTGCGTGTTGCCACATTTTCATATCCACCCCCGGTGGCTGTTCGCAATTCTTTGTTTAGTTTGCCCTTTCTGGGGATACCCAGGCTGATCAGTGTCTGTTAGGGTTGAGCAGTGGACATAGTTATTAGCCTTGGTCCTATATTATAAGTTCCTCCCTCAGGGATTCATTATGCTTTGCTAATTTGCATTGCAATACTTGCTTCTTTTCAGTGTACCAATGACTTAAAGAGACACATCTCTGCTCATCAGATGGCTTTATGTAAATTAATTTCTCAGAGCTTTATAAGAAATGCAAGTTGTCATAATCTTTGCTTATGGATTTATTTGCAAGTCCAGGCATGTTATTTAGAAAGTCATCCTGTCTGTGCCGTTAGTTGTTAGCAAGCTCCAGAGCGTGTGTGGTAGCCCATAAACCAAATTTTTGCCTTGGAAGGCAAGTTTAGATCTTGCCCTACTTCACTGAGGCCATTACAAAGTGTTCTCTCCCTTCTGCTTTGGGAATGATCCAAAGCTGAACTGAACTCCAGCAGCATCAACCCTGAACTGTTACATTTTTGCATCTTGTCTGTTTGGCAGCAGATTCTACTCCGTGGGAACAGACCAGATTCTCTTCCTTCTCTTCTTTGCTCAACCTGCCCTCATTACCTTCCACTTGTAAGCATGTTATTTTAAAATGCCACTTGTTTTCCTCCAGGACGGAGGACATTTCCCCGAATACGACGTCACCAAGGAAATCTTTTCACCTTGGTCCCTTCAAGTCGTTCCTTAAGCACCAACGGAGAAAACCTGGGCCTGGCGTTGCAGTACCTGGACCCTCGGGGGAGGCTGCGAAGCGCTGACAGCGAAAATGCCCTTGGTGTGCAGGAGAGGAACATTCCCACCAAATGTAAGCAGTCAGCACCCTGGTGATAATGGGAGAAAGGCCTCCTGGGGTTGTGGGCAAGGAGGGCTTTTAGAGGAGAACTCCAGACCCAGCAGATCACCAGAGCTTAATTTTAAGAAGCCGTGGCTGTATTTTGAGACCAGTCTGTCTCCTTGGTAAGACAGGTCTTCTTCGAAGAATGTGTAGTCTTGCACTGGGAGCTGTCTTTTCCGTTACAAAGCATCGGAAATTCAGCTAAGAAGTAAAAAACCTGCAAGTTGATTGGATCTAGATGATCTACAGGGTTCTTAAAAGAGTCAGACAAGCTTGTTTGTTTTCTTGATATGTTAACGTTTGCAGTCAGGCTTGTTATTTTACCAGCTAGGGTCTGTGTTTATTTCACTTGCTCCTCGGTAGAAGGATTTACTTCTGTATTAATAGCATCCCTGCATTGGGTTTTGGGGAACTTTAAATAAAGAAATGGAACATAAATCATTACTGATGAACTTCACATATCCCATACAGTAATTTAAGGATCAGAATGAAGACATTAATGGAACAGAGCAGGCAACACACTAAAACACTGACTGGCAGTAAATCTGATTAAATTAGACATGGCAAAGCTGATCTCTCAGCTCTTCTGTATTTTCACACTGTCCAGATGGCTGGTTCCTGTCTTTGCTTTTAGAATTTCTTGTTAGATGCAATGTAATTGGGTGCATTGCACTGCATGAATCTGGTTGTAATGTGTTCAAAGCACTGGTCTTTGAGTAATATGTTTTAGTATTAAGTGCAGTCTGGAAAACTGGGCTCGGGTGTTAATCTCTGGGTCAGGAGACTGCTGGTTCTGCAGTGCACTCTGCAGTGCAGTAGAGCTATGAGAACTCGTAATTCTCTGCTGCCATAACCTGCTGGGGTAGCTGCTTTAGCTGGTTCTCATGTATATTTTTATTGGAGTCTGATTGTTCAGCAGGTAAAGACGACTCCTGCGCTGTGCTTGCATTATGGCCCTCACCTTATCGGTTTCTAGTAGGGAATTATGACTTCTGATTTTTCTACTCTAGAAATAGCCTTGCAGTGAAGTCCTTCCTGCAAGAGAAGAATCCCAAACTAACCAATGGCTGGCAAGGAACTTGGAAGTAATGTCCTTCAGGTTGTCCCACAAGCTTAACAGCTGGGTGGGATTGATTTAGCGGGGCTGGTCCAGCTCTTCTTCATCTGGTGCATGTAGTAACTATTGATTGAGGGTTGGATGATACAGTTTAATTGCTGCCTCATCTCTTAAGATAGGGATGTTGTAGAATCCATGCTGCTCAGGGAATGGAATTTCAAAGATGAATGACTTGTCTCTGTTTCTATATTTCACCATTCCATTTTAGTGGGACACCAGTCAGCAGGTGCTGAGAGTCTGAACGGTTGGATCCTGTTCAGAGTTCTGGCACTAACTCCCTTCTACTGGGAGAGTGCCTCGTGTCTGTTTCTTCAGCTGCCACGTATCTGTTTCAGTATGATGGGGATTGATCTTTGAAAAGATCACTGTTATCTTTAAATAATATACTGAAAAGAGAAATTGTTACTTTTCTTTTTCAGCTCCGAGCGCTCCGTTAAACTGGCGACGAGGAAAACTGCTGGGCCAGGGTGCCTTTGGCCGTGTGTATTTGTGCTATGATGTGGACACGGGCAGAGAACTTGCAGCTAAGCAGGTCCAGTTTGACCCAGAGAGTCCTGAAACAAGCAAGGTAATTCTCATCACAACTTCCAAAATACATTCAGCAGACTCCGAGATCTTGTGAAGCGCTTGTGCCTGTCTGTCCTCGAAAGCTAGTATCTTATTTAGTTTGTCTTAGGGTTTCAAGTCATGTGGCGAAGAATAAGAGTCACTTAAAAATGACTTTTCCATATTATGAACTTCAGCCTGAAACTAAAATCCATTTTCTGGCTTCATTTTTGGCTCTCCCTTCTCAGCTTTTTGGTTTGTTGCCAGATTGCTTGAGGAATACTAGCCTGCCCTTTGTTCTTGGTTACACATGGATGTGAATGAGACTAAACCCAGAAAGAGGAGAACTTTTTTCTTTTTACCTTTTTTTTGCACTTTCAAAACCCACATCCTGGGCTTATATGGTAGGTCCTGGAGCAAATGTATTAATTACCCCTTTCTGCTGCTTAATTCTCCCTGTCCTCCAAACAAATTGAACGTTTGTGTGCAAATTAATCAAAACCAGTGATGTGACAACGTATTGGAAATAGCGGAGATGGGAAGGGGCACCTTGAAATTCTAGGTTAGCACACAGTTCCCTGCAAGTTGGGTGCAGCTGGAATGGCTGTTAGGTTCTTTGCTATTATTTTAACAACGTACCAGTTCCACAATATTGAACAAATTCACTTTGAGCAGGAAGAACTGATCCACGAAGGTTTCATTATTCTGATTTTATAATGGGGTATTGATGCCAAGATAAGTCTTAACTTGGTAAGTTCTAATTTTACCATGACTCTGTTGTAAATCAGACAGTAACTCAGAGCCAGGGAAGAACAGACTGGAATATATTTTGAAGGCACTGAAACTCCAAACTGTCAGTTGGCTGATAAGCAACTTCCTCTGGTTCCCTGCGTCTCTGCAGCAGCCAAGTCCTTGCTCTTGAAGAGCTACTTCCTCTCCCAAAGTGAGAGAAAGGAACCTGGCACCTTCCAGTGGCAGGAGTGGCAAGAGTTAAGTGAGACTAATTTTGGGTAAACCATGGTTTTTCCATAAATGCTCGTGCTCCAGTGCCTTTGATGTTCAGTCTGTTCATTCCCTAGATTCAGCAAGAACCTGATACTTTTTCCTGTGCAACGAACATCTCTGATTCAGTCAGAAATTGTTGGATAGTCTTTTTGCCTTTGCACTATGAAGCCCTGCTGTCTGTGGCAGGAATAAAGGAGAGAATCGGTTTCATGAGCATAGCTGCAGATTCTTTGAAGTAAATAAGAGAGAAAGCCATTTCTAAGGTTGATTCAAGTAAAATCAGTGTGAATCAGAACAGGGCTTGCTGACAAAGGAAGTTAGGGAACTCAGCAGCTGTAGTCTTGCTCTCTAATGGGTTGAGGTTCAGAAAGGTTCCTGTCAATCCTGTAACTGTATTCAGAGCTTTTTCATAACTGAAATTAACACTCATCACCTCAGCGTAATGATGAGAAGTAAAGTTATATCAGGTTTCAACCAACTTGGCTACAGCCATTCAGCTGGCACAATCAAGACAAGAGACAAAGTTTTTCTGGTACTAAATCCATATATGATACTGCCTGTGTTTCTAACTATCAAAACTTCTGCACCAATACTTACCTGCTTATTATGCAGTAAGAAGCACTGGTAATGTTTTTCTTTCCCAAGAGGTAGGTGAGCCAGTGCCATGGATTAGACATCCTCAGTGTTTCACCCTTCTAGTGACATGGACAGATTTATTGGGATGGAATATTTCCTAGAACCTTGTTTTCTCTTTTAACATCGATAGGAAGTGAGTGCCCTGGAGTGTGAAATTCAGCTGCTGAAGAATCTCCAACACGAACGTATCGTTCAGTATTATGGCTGCTTACGGGATCGAGCGGAGAAGACCTTGACCATCTTCATGGAGTACATGCCAGGGGTAAGAGCTGACACAAACCGCACAGGGGCAGATCATACAGTGGGATAGGTGGTTTTGATAGTTGACTTCTGAGCTGCTGTGATGACCCTAACTATGTAACTCACCCTGTGCCCTCTGAGGGCTGCTCCTTTCTCGTATTGGCTTTATAATGCCACCACTTTGTTTACACCCTAACCACCTCCTTGGGGATTTTTCTAAGTATCTTGTACTTGAAATATATTCTCTTCGTTAGTCACTAATATCAGTTCTTTCCTTCAGTCTCTATTTGTTCTAACAAAGTACTTTAGAGAACTTGTAATTCAGGCTAACTGAAGTAGCATATAGTACAGCAAATTAGCCCAAAACTGACCCTGCAGGACTTTTGACCCTAATCGATCTGCTGAATTATTTTGTTGCTTGTCTTCACAAGCAGTTGTACCAGCACAGCTCAGAGGTGGAGGAAGTAGACAGAACCTCCTCAGGCTATTTTTGCCGTAAACCATGTCCTTGCTTTTCTTAAAAGGGTCTTCACTGGGGAAGGTGCTCTAAGAGCCTCACAAAAAGGCTTTAGAAGAGGTCAGAATTCATTACTGGGCTGACTGGGTGTAGAATGCAGTCACAGCTGGTGGGAATTGAATGGAGACTGCAAGATTTGTGGTTTGTCCTTTCTTTGCCAATCCTTTCTGTTTACTTTTGGTGCAGGGGTCAGTAAAAGACCAGCTGAAGGCGTATGGTGCTCTCACGGAGAATGTAACCCGGAAATACACTCGCCAGATTCTTGAGGGAGTCTCGTACCTTCACAGCAACATGATTGTGCACAGGGACATAAAGGGTGAGATCAGCTGGTGATTTATATATAGACCTAAAGGAACTCCAAAAAAAGAAACCGAGTGTTAAGAATTCAGTATCCTGGCTGAGGCTTCCAAACACTGAACTCAGTTATCTCTTTTTGGTCTCCTATGCCAGTGCAGGCCTTAGGGAAGGTCATGTTCTGGACTGGTTAAGGGAAGCTGGGCTGTTGTCTCTACAGGACCTGAGAGCCTGGCAGTTGGTTATAGTAAGAAGGACTGGAAGTCTCTAGTTCTTAGGAAAACTCCTCTTTCTCTCACACCCCAGCAAAATGAGGCTGAGTTGCCACCTAACTTTCACTCCCCACACAAGGCACTCTTATTTCCCTGTGGATTGCCTTTCCTCTTAGCTTGACCGAAGTACCATTTCTCAGTTGGCTGGCTTACCAGTTGCCATAAGACCTCCATGCCTTCTCTTGACAGTCCTATTTACCTCAGGCTTTTGTGACTGTCCTGTTTCCTCTTTGTAAGAAACCTCCAATCTTCTATGTAGAACCTCTGGGATTAGTCCTTAATCTTCCTCTTCCCAGTATAACCCCGTGGAGCCAGCCAGTCTCCTTAAGAGTTAATGTCAACAGATGTGGCAGGCACCACACAGTTTTCTGTGCTTTAGAGGGACAAGGAGGGTTGCTCACTGCAGGAAAAATATCCTCTGGTTCCTGCCTATAAATCTTCATTGCATACCCTCTAGGCAGGCAAAGGGAAATGAGCTGCTGATTCTTGAATAACACCTTGTATACTGCTCATGTGGTGCTCTTTCTTTACCAAATGATTTCCTACCCGGTGGATAAGAAATCTGGTTTGCACCCATCTAAGCCAAACTGTTTACTTGCCTCCAGGGTGCTGATTAGACAGATTGGTTATTCTGAATTCAGCTCTTCCAGTGGGGAAGTGACATTGTCTTTCAGCATAGGTCCTTTTTATTTGAGGGCTGAAGGAGTTCACGTAGGCACGGACCAGATCATGGGAACACAGAGTTCTTGATCGTATTTTGGAGGAAGAATTTGCTTTGATGCCTGAGCCTTAGTTTGTGTCCACGTACAAACTAAGCTGTTAAAGGTCGCTTTTTTCCCCGGTCCTTCGTGTTCAGAACCTCTGACCAAGTGGAGTGGAGATTGACTTGTTCAGGCATTCAAAGAGGTTTAATTAGCCACATCTGTTACCCAGCAGACCAGAAAGCGATGGTTATACTCACCCAAGCAGCATCCCAATAAAATCCTTTTCCACACAGCTATGTGCTATCCAAGCCATTGGCCTGGGGGCCCTGCATAGGCTGGCTGAGCTGTTTACAGGCAGCTCAACAATGATGGTGCTGACTCAGCTCTCATTTCCCTTCCCCCTTCACTTCCTTGTGTTTTTGCCCTGAAGTTTTTCCCATTTGCAGCCATTAGCAATTGGCTTGTCTACAGCATGAAATAAAGAAATGATGGTTAGCAGGTCACCTGAGGCTTAATGGGGGAAAAGCCATACCATGAGCATGGGTATTTCTGGGTTGGATATCAGCTCTGTAGGCTGCGGATCCAACAGCTGGATTGCATGAAAACAGCTGTCTCGATTCTTTGCTTTTTGTCCAGGAGCCAATATTCTCCGTGACTCTGCTGGGAATGTGAAGCTTGGGGACTTTGGGGCCAGCAAACGGCTGCAGACAATCTGTATGTCTGGAACAGGCATCCGCTCTGTCACTGGCACACCGTATTGGATGAGCCCGGAGGTGATCAGCGGAGAAGGCTATGGAAGAAAAGCAGACGTATGGTGAGGCTTTAACTTTATGTCCATAAATCATTTCACAGTTTTTCTGAAGCAAGATAAGACATATACATTCTGTCATCCATACATCCAAAATCAGCTTTTGCCTGGAACAAAAGTTTAAGACAAACTGAAGTGTTCATTTGAACCCAAGTAGTTCATTTGAACCCAAGACATGCTTGCTTCGAAATGTCAACACACAACTGCTTGTTTAGTTTTTTCAAGAACAATTTCCACTCATTCCTCCCTTGAACTGATGGCTGATTGTCTTGTTTTCTGACTTCTTCTAATGTGTGATTTCCATCCTGCCCTTATAAGAGAGACTGAAGGTTGTTTAGGGAGCATCGAAGTGAGAGGTAATGCTTATAAGAATGTGGAAATGAAAGGAATAGGATTTGAGTATGTTGACAAAGCTTTAAAGGAAAGATGCCCAAACCTGGAATAACACAGAAGATCCAGGTCAGATCAAAGGTGATCTGAAGTATGCATGAATGGAAACTGTAGCTGTGCTATTATTGGCATAACCAAGAAACAGCCTCTATCGAAAGGAAAAAGCAAAATGGTCCTGTGTCAAAATGTTAGTTTTGGAGGCCCTAAAAAGGTTAGATGATAAAACTAAACTAAATGACAGCGACCAAAGGCATGTTTGCATCTCCACAGTAAAGCAAAGCCTGCACTGGTTCCTGTACGAGTGGAAATATAGCTGAAATTTGTCTCGTACGCAAGGAGTTAAGTTCTGCAGGCTCTCCCAGTTGGGATGCTTGGGGAGAGAATGGAGCACGTGCCCTTCCCCCTGGCTTGGTGCAGTTGTGGATTTCCTCTTGGTGCTGACATCGGTCCATTCCCATCAAAGAGATGCTGCTGTTGGCTGGGCTCCAGTTCCTACAGTCCCAATCATTATTTAGAGGGGGAGTCAGAATTTTCCAGCTCAGCGTTAGTCCCAGGGTGGATGCGTATGGCCAAGAGGCTCAAAGACGTAACAAATCTGGCCACCTGGCTTTGTGCCACTGCTGCAGGCCCTTCTCCAATTTTCTTTTTTCTAAATAGCAGAATATGTGAGCTATTTGTTATTGCTGGAGTGACTTGACATGAAAAACATTCCTGCTGTTTGCTGAATATCTTAAAGAAACCGGATCTGCTTAAACGGTATAAATCAGTCTAAACAATAATACATCCCTCCTTGCTCTTGAGCAAACCCTCAGCACTTCAGCACACATGGTTTGCATTTTCTGTTCTCTCTTCTAGTAAGTCTTAAATGGCTGGAAACCAGTGTAAAAATTTCACGTTGGATTTTAAACCTTGTCAAGAAGTCATTTCTTGCATATTCACTGGATTTAATCCCTTTCCTTCCTTGTCTTGGCAATGGATGCGAGCCTGCCTCTGAAAATGTCTTTTCTTTGCTTTTCACTTCAAAAGAGGGTTTAGTTTAAAGGTAGAAGAGGCAGGTTTGCCTTTTTAATGGAACAGCGTGATCAAAACACTGGACTGGAGTAGTTCACTAACTGCTTTTCCTTAATCTGTGGCCTGGAGGAAGCAATTAATCCGTTTTTGAACAAAACCCAATCCTTGCAGTACTACAGAAACCCTGTGAAAGTATTGGTGTCACGTTTGCTTTGGAAAGGTGGCTCAGCCGTGGCCATCCCCGTAATCATGTTCCTGCCTTGAAGCAGCCTTTTAACTTTCGTGGGAGTTTTGCCTTAACATCATGATCCATCTGCCCTACTGGCTTTTTATCTTGCTGCCTTCTCAGTTTCTACCTGTTAAGGCTTTAAGTATTTTTTTTACTGTCTGCAATACTGGATTTCTAGTGAAGTGGAGATATTAGGGGATTTTTTTTCCCACATGGGCATTTGGAGGCTCTGTGCACCGAGAAGGGATTTTGCCTAAATGGCTTTTTTGGGTCAACCAGCTGTGATTCACGAGACCTTGGTTAAAAAGTATGTTTTTACCTTGGAACTTTTACCTCAGAACCTTAGGGGGTTGGACTTGGCTGATCTTTAAGGTCCCTTCCGACCCAAAGCATTCTATGAACTCAGCAAGTGCTTTTGAGATGGAGCAGTACCAGCAGCACCTGAAATACCACTGAGGTCAAACTGCTCCTTCAGCGACCTCTTGTCCCCTGTTGTTCATGCACGTGTTCACCAAGAGCAGAGCTTGAGCAAAGGAGAGCTGGGCAGATGGCACTGCTCGGTTCCTGGTGCAGTGAGAACCACGGTGGAAACCAGCCTCCCTCTCTCAGCACTTTACTGCTAGCCCAACAGTCGGAAGAGCAGCGACGTTGGCAGGTCTGGCTCAGAATCCATGCGCATATGGGGCTTGCTGAGCACAAAGCCGTTTTATAGCTCTTTTCAGAGCAGAGCTGTACCTTGGTGTTGGCTGCTTGGCAATTCTCACTGAGCACTGTGCATTATTGTGTGAGGCAATTCTCACTTCTTTTTTTTTTCCTCTCTGCTTTTCCAGGAGCCTGGGTTGTACTGTTGTGGAAATGCTGACAGAGAAACCACCCTGGGCAGAGTACGAAGCCATGGCTGCCATTTTCAAAATCGCCACCCAACCGACCAACCCCCAGCTCCCCTCTCACATATCAGAACATTGCCGGGACTTTCTAAAGCAGATCTTTGTGGAAGCCAGGCACAGACCCTCTGCTGAAGAGCTGCTCAGACATCAGTTTGCACAGCTCCCGTACTGAATTACCTCCCTCGCTAGCAGCTCCTGCTGGGCTCTCCGTGCCCCGTCTGGTCTAGTTGCAACTGCCCGTTGTGGTGCTGCATCTTCAAAATGCCAACTCAGCCGTCCTAGTCCTTTGGGGAAGTTATGCCAAGGAACCTAGGGTCTGCTCTTGTGCCTGATACCTTTGTTTGCTGGACTAATGTTCATTCTACCGACAGCTGTCCAAACAGAGCTGCATTTTTGCCCTAGTTACCTTGATGTGAAATTGCAGCTGGCTGCATGTGTTCTGCAAGCCCGAAAGTGGGAATCGAAGTATCTCACTGGTTGAACATAGAAGAAATGTGAACCAAAGTGGGAATTGCAGGAGCTACACTTTTCAGAACAGAAATGTGCCACAGCCATCCAAACCAGCTCTCTACGTGTGGGTCACTGTTTTCCAGACTGCTAGGGCTTTAGAGGCATCTATAGTACATGAATCCAGCAAAAAGCCATGTGTCATTGAGCATGCGCTCGCTATATAGTTATATATTTTTCTTCTTAAGTATTCAGCATCTGAAGGTGTTCAGAAAATATTGATTCAAAAGTATGTGAATAGTGTTATTTTATAATGAAACCCTGGATTTTGGGGTGGGAGTGAGGGAGGTCTTTCTAGCTAAATGTTAGGATAATCAGAAAAGTTTCAGCAGAATGCAGTCACTCCAGGGCCTGAGATAAGGGCTCTTCCACTGATGTTTGAAAATCCACAGCTTGATTTTCAAGGCTTGGTCTGTCTTGGCATTGAGACAGTTGCAGGTTAGTTAGTGTCCTCATAGCCACCAAATCTGTGCTCCTGCTTCATCTCCCTGGGACTGCTGGGTCTAAATAAAACCCTTGTGGGAGAGAGTTCTGCGGAACAGCTTTCTGTTGCACCTATCTTTTTTGGCTGGTAACATTTTACCATCCATCAAACCAAAGATAGTTCATTCATCTGGTGCCCAGGAGTTTTACTTCAGAAAAAGCTTAAGCATTTCTTTGACGACCTGGCCTAATGGAAAATTGAGGTGTTCTGTGGGGAGAGTTTGCTGGACACAGGTTTTACTTGCGTGCAGTGAATTAGAATCGAGCTCAACCCTTCAGTGTGTGTTTTGTTTTACAGGCATGCAAGTGTTGATTTAAGGCTTCCATAAAATATTAGGGCCCAATTTAAATCAGCTTTTGTACAAGTTGAGTCAAACAGCGAACCAGAGAGAACCTTTGTAATGGGAGTGTATTTCTAAAATCAACCGGAGATCCCCAGACAGGTACCAGCAAAACATATGCAAGTGATTCCACATTTGAAAGGTACCACATCTCTGAGAACTGAGTTCCTGGTGGCTTACTGGCCTCAAATATTGTATATTGACTGGCGCACTAATAGTTGTTATTTCACTCGTAAAAGAGCAGTAGTTTTTAAGTGCTGAGGATCCATGGAGTAATTATAAGTTAACTGTGTGAAACGAAACAAAGAAAAGCAGCTGTATTAGTTATTAGCTAAAATATTGCTTTATAGAGCAATGCTGAAAGTGTTCTGCTCTTGTGTCGGAGACCCATTAAGGATGCACATACCTCCACTCTTCCTTCCCAAAGAAAACTTGAAAATTGCTTTCGTAATGCATTAAAATTAAGTTTTAAAATGAATGCTAATAGCAGGATAAGGCAAGTTTTAATGAAACCAAGCTTCTTGAACACATGATAAATATTGTGTTGAATTAAAAAAAGGAAAAAAAAGCACCCTTAAAAAAAACCCAAACAACCAAAAGCCCTGAAAGGGTTTAACAATCTGAAGTGGTTTCTTTGTGCCAAACTCCCAGCAATGTGTAATCAGTGAAAGCAAGTTCATGTTGGCTTCACTTCCAGGCTCTCCTGCACTTCTACAAGGATGCACTGTTTAGGTTGCAGGCACTTAGGGGAATCCCTTTTATGAAAGCTCTTGTTCCGTAATTTATTTAATTCTAGTGAGAGCACTTCTATAGATCTTTTTCAAACCTGGAACTTTGACTCCAAATAGTCAAGACACGTGGCCTGATTTTTGGCCTGCACTTGAGTGTCGCTTGCACCGAAGGGAAGCGAGGGCATGACACCTCTACTCTGTTTTAGGGAGCGTTTTACACCGCTTCGAGTGCTGCAGAGGAGTGTGAAATCCTTCCTGTGATCTTAATGACAGAAGCGGGGTGGTCTGCACTCCTGTGGGGTCTGGGAGCACTCGTGAAGCCTTGCAACTAGCACCTAAATATGCCAAAGATTGGAATCTTTTATTCATCACACTTTACCCTGCAGCAATCGAGAGAGCAGCGATCCTGTCTACATTGGTTTCTTTCTGCCCTTGGCTTGCCCTCACCAAATCAAGCCCTTCTTCCGTGGTCTTTCCTTGCTATCCCACACGTTGTCTTTTGGGAGAACAGGGCATGAGGAAACGGTGTCGCTTCCAATGTTTCAAAGCAACTAAATCCTCAGGATCTGTTGTGGCTTTTACCTCAATATGTGTCATGGAAGGCTGTTCCAGAGCAGAGCAAAGAGCATCGTGGACTGATGGGCTCAGTCCTCTCTCCCCACCAGAGCTTCTGGTCCTTCCCACCACCTACGCTGAAATGTGCCTACTCTGTGTAAACGCTTGTATTCCAGTCTGTAGTGATGAAAGTAAACAGGAATTGTACAGTGACGGAGAACACGGGGTGCCAGCTTGGACTTCTTGTATTCCAGTACCTGACCCAATGCCACCCGTTCGGCACAGGAACAAGCCAAAGCATTACTTGTATGTTTGGAGATGCACTTTTATGAATGTAGTTTATATCGCTCTTTTTTAGCTCTTTTTACATCATGTAAACGGTGATGCCTCATACTTTTTTTTTTTTTAATTTATATCGTAAAAGATCATATTTGGTGATTTTTATATATATCGACTCGACTGTTACGGGGTTGGGGGGAGGATGGGAAATAAATTTGACGCCTTTATGAATTTAAAAAGGAAAAAAAGCAGCTGGTTTTGCAGAGAATTTGCTGATGGTTTATAACAAGTAGAGCCAAGCCAAAATGCATTCTTTGTTTCCTCACAGCCCCCTTGGTTTATGGAAAAGGAAGATCTCGATTCCTAAGTCCACTGCTACGGGGAATAAGCTTGAGACCAACGCTTACTCTGCAGTCTGTAACACGGCCCTGGCAGCAAAAAAGTTTTAAGTGGACATTAATATAATTATACCTCTAAGCTGAATTACTTTTGGCCTCTTTATGCTGGCAGAACTGGGGGGGAAAAAAAGCCCTGGGATTAGACTCATTTAGAGGAGAGTGGAAGAGGAGTGCCAGGCTAACAATAAGCTATTGTGTCCATTCCAAATGTCATGTTGTGCTCTCTGCTGTTCCTTCCAGGGAGCAATATATAGTGAATATTGAATATTGGGATCCTCGACGGAAGGAGCTGCAGAAATGGAGAATATTCTGTTCAGAGAAAAATATCTTGTTAAGAGTCCTGTTCTCCTCAAACAGTTGAAACTGTGAGCAGGAGAATGTCTGAGATTCCCATCAGAGAAGAACTTGGAGCAGTGGGGTATCTGACTGTCCCTGAGCCTGTTAGGAAACAAACAGATGGCATTTTGGTGTTGGTGTGACGATTCTGTGCATTCCAGGTTATTTGCTTGTTCTCCAGTAGATCTGCTCTTTGCCTGCTCTAGCGGCGCTGGGTTGCAGCAGTTTGGATATTTGTCTTTAATATTTTTGGTGTATTATTCCAAAGGACTTAAAAGATGCTTCAAACGGTTCCCATTATCATTAATTACCAAAACAAATTGACTGAGAGGGAAATTGGTACCTGGTAAGGTGACACAATATTTCCAAGTGTCTGGAGAGCCAGGATAACCTGTGAAACCTCAGTAAATAAATAACCCTACGGTGTGTGCTTGCTCTGGTGGGCAAAGGCCAGATACTTAGAGCTGTACAGCGAGGCTGGGTGAGATCCCAGTGACTGGTGCTGTGCTTAAAAGCTGCTGGCTGGAAAGGTTTTATGTATTTGAATACATACAGTCCTGTGGTTGTCACCTTGGTACCTGCCCTTGGAGCTGGGACTGTCCAGGCTGTCTTTGAATTTCAGAAATGTAATTTCAGAAGATTAATTTTCTGAAAAAAAAAAAAAAAATGGGTGTCCTCTGTGGTTTAAGGGCATTGGGGCTACAGGTTTTTTAAATGCCAGCCTTGTTTAGGGGCAGATGTCACTGAGCAGCTCTGAATTTCCCAGTTAGAAAAGGTAGATGTGCCTCGGGGCGTGCAGAAATGAAGAGAAGGCATTTATTGTCCATCAGTACCATCAGTCTGATGTAAGCTGTGCAGAGCAGGGAGAAATTGCTTTAACCTGGATTGTGCAGAAGACCTTGAACCAGTAGTCTATATATACCGACCGGGGGCTTGCAGTGCAAAGCCAGACCAATGTATCGTTTTATTTACAATAAAATTATCATTTATATGAAAGCCTTTTTTTGGTGGTTGTTTGGAATACAGCGTCTCTTACTTGCAGTGTAAGTGGTGCCTCAAGATAGGTGAACAAGAATTAACTAGTCCTTCTAACCAAGATCCTTGACTGAAGGAAGGTATTTTTCCTTTCAGGAATTTATTCTTTGGGGCAGGGAGAAGTGTCCTATTCGTAAAGGATTGCTGCTTGGACTTCTACAAGGTCACATTCTTACTTTTCAAAGTCAGAGGTAGAATGGCTCTGTCCCTCTTGTTACGTGTAAAAATACCAATATCTTCACTTCACCTTGCAGGAGAGCAGCTGGAGTGGTTTGTTGGCTCTTCATGTGGAGACGGAGAGCAGGAGCTGAGGTTTGGATTTGGAGTTTGCTGTGGCAGTGAGTTCTTTACTCCAGGTCTTGGTCTGTGAATGTTCTCAATTCATCAGTGCTGAGCAGGGTCGATCGTCCTCAGGTGAGGAAAAGGCAGTTGGTAAGGAGACCAGGAGGAGATGGTTACTGCGATAATGTCTGATTCCCTGCTTTGGTTCAGCTGGGAACTCTTCAGGGAACACCCCAGAACATCTTGCTAAGTGGGGAGCTCCAGCTCTAGTTGTGAAGCCCAAGCTCCTTGAAAATATATTTATTCTAAATACCTGGAAACATTTAAATGTTCCTGAATTGTTTCTCCTTTGAATGTGTTCTCTAATCATTTTAGAAAGCAAAAACGTAGAGAGGTAAGACTTCAGATCTTCAGACAAATGTGAGAAATCATGATCTCCCTTCCAGAACTGAAGCCTCTCAGAAGTGGAGGAATCTGAGTAGCTTTGCACTGAGCGTCCTAGGATTTGGGACAGGATAAGCTTCGCTGGCCCAGAGCAGGGCAAGGGAACGGGTGACCACATTGCCAAATATTTTCAGCTGTACTTTTTTTCCAGCGTCCTATCTTAGGAAAGGACAGAAATAGTGCCTCTATAAAATTCATCTACGTTACTTGCTGAAATGCTCATTTTTTCCTTGTACCGCTGTCTGTTTAGGCAGCTCGTACTCTGCAGCATCACAGTCGCATAAGCAGTGGTTTTGTAGCCACCGTGGTCCCTTGAGAAGCTGGCTTCCCCGGTCCCTGACCACAGCCTTCCCTGTGATTGCCTTTTCCCAGGCCATGGTATGACTAGTTGCTATGTCAATTAAATACTGTAATATTTATTCATATAAAATATGAATAAGAATAAGTGGGTTAAGCTGATGCAATAGAAACGCCTGCACGTTGTGTGGTGCTGGCGCGCTGTTCCAAAACAGATGAGAGCCAGACAACTGAAGTTGTCCCAGAAGAAAAAATGTTGTGTGGAACCAGATATAACCACCTTCCGCTGCTTCCTGACACCCTGTGTATGTTAGAACCTTGAGGAGGTCCTTCCCAAAGCTGATGCCTTTGTTCTCCTTCCCACTCACTGTGTCCAGTGGTAGCATTTGCTTTATGAATGTGATATTCACCTCTTTGGCTTGTATGATGGCATGTTTTCTTCTGGGCTCCCCTCCCACGCACCCCTCACAACAGTAAGTAGCTCTACAGTAATTCTGCTTTCCGTAAATACAGAGTGTGTGGTCCTGACTTGAATCTCCACCGTGTCTGTAGGTGGTGGTTGATCCGGGGCTGCGAGAGGGGAAGTGTCCAGAGGCTTAGGTTGAAGGTGGAAATGATCAGCCGTGAAACACTGACCAGTGCACAAAAGGAACGCAGCTAAAAAATCCTACTGCCTGTTTTATTCTTGGTAATTTGTGTTACGTGCATATCGTGGCTCGGGGGAAGGCGACTTAAGGTACTTCTCCTCCAAAATCCAGTGCTAAACAGTTCTGAATCGAATATAATTTAAAACCTCTGAAGATGTTGGCTGTATTACACCACTGTGGCTATTTCTATTAGGTTAGTAATGTCTAAACTAGGAACAATGTCTCTGGATTTAATATTGCTTGGGTGTGGGTGTATTGCATTATCTCCAGGAAATGCTGGCACAGTTGGCTGTCGTGTCACTTGTTCTTCTAATGTTGATTTCTGCCCAGTGCTCTGTGCCTTGTCCAAAACTGGACATCTGGATGGTATGGATGGATATGGATTCTCACTGATTTTTTTTCTCCAAAACAGTTTTTATTATGTGAATGTCTTGGCTTGAATTCTTAAGGTCTGTGAAGTGTCCTCTCTTGAGCTTAAAAGCAGGCTGGAAATGGGAGCCTCGTGCTTGTGTGGAAACACAGAAGAAAGTTGTGGGGTGTGTAATACAAATTAAGGTTATTTGTTGCCCCTCAGTCGTACTGTTTCTTTGGTGGCAAGACCAGATCTGCACTTTGGAGGAGAGGGAGTGCAGGCAGCACTGTTCCAGTTTCTGTGCTTCACGTTACGGGCCGGTGTAGGTGTTGCAGCAGTCATCGACAGACCCTGGACAGCCCTTGTGCTGCTAATAAAGCTGCTGTTCTTGTGCTCTCGCTGCGTCACCTTAGAGCCCGAGAGAGATGTAGAACCATCCTCTGCTCTGGCTGCTACTTTTGCTGCTTCTCTGGCAATCTTTTTCAGTCTGTTACAGAAACCTTGCAGTCAGAGATGTTTTAAGCTGGAGGTTCTGTACTGCTGCTTCTGTTACACCCTGGGAAAGTGTGCCCTGTCATTTGTGTACTGCATCACCTTTGAAATGTACCAGGCAGATTAGCTAAGCTCAAAGCATTTAAAACATCCCACGTGTGTTACCACCAGGGTTTGCCTGTGTGCAGAGCCTGTTCCTCAGGGAAGCAGGAGTTGGCCATTGGCTGCTTTGTGTGCACCAGCCTCTCTGTGGAACGTGGCCCATCTCTCCCCCACGTGAACCTGGTGCTCAATCAGATCTGCTTCCCTCCCCGGGACTGCGGTGCCTGGGTCAGGTTGCTGCAGCCTGTTTTGGTCATAAATATCCTGGCCGATGGTTCCTGTTCTCAAAAGCAGAAAATGATCACACAGCAGGCTGCGGAGCTCACGCTCTTGTGCTTGCACAGCCTCCTCCCCACGTTGTGCTGCACCAGCAAGACTTCGCTGTGCCCATGTGAGAAGGGGGAGGAGGAGGGGGATGAATCCTGCTGTCTTTAGACAGAATCCCAGATTTCACCGTTTAGGAGGGAAGGAATCGTAGAATCATCTGGTTGGAAAAGACCTTTGAGATCATCAAGTCCAACCGTACCTGTCCGCTACTAAACCAGATCCCTAAGAAGCTCATCAACCTGTCTTTTAAACACCTCCAGGAATGGTGACTCCAGGGTTTCAGTTGAAAAAGTCCTTTAGGATCATTGAGTCCAACCAAGGAGACAAATGAAACATTGTTGTTATTCTTGCCTAATGTTCTCTTTTTAACTGAAAGCCCAACATTTAAAAGCTTTACTTTTCTCCCTCCCTTGCCCCAAAATCATCTGGTATGGTTAAAAATGCTTTGTATCCCCGCTGTGCAGAAAAGAGCAGCCTGTGGAGGTGAGGGAACGGGGAAGTGAGACCAGCAAGAAACAGGAAGCGAAACCGAGGAGCCTGCTTTCATTTTCTAAGCCAACGTTGGGAAGGAAGAGGCCACAAACCCCCCCAGCATCACAAGACCCTCGCTGCAAGAGCAGCTGCCGCTGGGTTTCTGGTTTATGACAATGAATGCTGCAAGGCTGCTCAGGAAGCGGCTTTTGTGATGCTGTGTGTAGGTGTGGCAGCACCTGCCTGATGGGGACAATTAAAGCACTTGCTGAGGCTGAAACTCGCTTGGAGCCTTGCCAAGGTGTCTGTATGCAGTCCCTGCTGTGCTGGCACTGTGAATCCCCAGGCCATCCCCACCCAGAAGAGCTGAAGACCTGCCCTATATAAAAACCCTTAACTAAGAAGGAGAAATATCTTCCCCAGGAGGAGGGACATCGGGCTCCTGTGGTCATCCAGCACGTCTCTTCCCCAAGATCAGGTGTGACTGAAGCCAGCTTGGCCAGCAAGGAAGAACTGCGGGCAGGCTGCCCGGCACTTGGTGCCCACCCAGAGCTCCCAAAAGGCCTTGTATCGAGGGAGAAGGACCACAGTGACCTGGGCTAACACCACATCTGGGTACACACCAGCTGTTCTTCTTGGGACTCCCACAAACCACCCATCCCCATCTCCGTGTCTGGGTTCTCCCAGGCAGGATGTGCTCAGCAGGAGCTGGTGCTATCGGTCAGCGATGGAAAGGAACTCTTGCTGTGGATCTCAAAGCCTGTTGTTCTGCTGGTAGTTTTTGTGTTCCAAAAAGCTTAGCATTTGAAAGACACGAGGTTCCTGAATGCTTATTCTTCCAAGCTAGTGTGGAAGAGGGAGGTAAATAATAATTAAACCCAGACTCATCTGCCTTCCCTGGTTTCACTGCATTAGGTTCTCCAGCTTGGCAGATCTTGTTGGGCTCATTCATTTGTATGGACTCTGTTGTCCAAGCATCACAGCTCAGCAGGTGGGGTTGATCCAAAGCAGACCTTGTGTTGCACCAGTCAGCCCCGCTCGGATGCCCGTCCTGCTCCTTGTGCCGGCTGCAGAGCAAACTGAGCCGACATCTGCTCGCGGAGGCAGGGCACGATGTTTATTGATACGAGGGGGGAGAAGCGAGTAAGCCACAAGATGTGGCAGGGCAAAGGGGTGGATCTGATTGACAGGGCAGTGGATTCCCTTTGAGGGTGCTCTGGGCTCCACGTGGAAGCTGGGGTGTGCAGCTCACAGGGTAGTGGTGCTGGCATGCAGTTTGAAATCCAGGCTTCGACCCCCAGGTGACCAATCTGCCTCAGTCATAACATTACACACGCGGAGCTATTTAGGCATTAGGAAGAAATTCTGAACAATGAGGGTGGTGAGACACCGGCACAGGTTGCCCAGGAAAGCTGTGACCCAGAGGGCTGAAGAATCTCTGCTATGAGGACAGGCTGAGAGGGCTGGGGTTGTTCAGCCTGGAGAAGAGAAGGCTCTGAGGAGACCTTGGAGCAGCCTCCCAGTACTGAAAGGGGCTCCAGGAAAGCTGGGGAGGGGCTTTTTACAAGCTCAAGTGGTGATAGGACGAGGGGGAACGGCTTTACATTGGAAGGACAAGATTAGATATTAGAAAGAAATTCTTCACAATGAGGGTGGGGAGGCCCTGGTACAAGTCGCCCAGAGAAGTTGTGGATGCCCCTCTCCCCCTTGAAAGAATTCAGGGCAAGGCTGGATGGGGTCTTGAGCCCCCTGATCCAGTGGGAGGTGTCCCTGCCCATGGCAGGGGGTGGCTTTGAGGTCCCTTCTAACCCAAACCATCCCATGATTCTATCCAGGAATATTTTCTTGATCCTGCACAGGCAGAGGGTTTCTCCACGGTAACTGGACAGTAAGAGGGAGACATGACGGCTACTCCCAACTCCCCAGGCCCCTGGGAACACAGGACAAGACAGGGAAGGCTCGGAAACCTTGTATTACAAAAATAAAAGAGCGCATGGTGCGGTGTCACGTGTGAAGCTGACGTGCCAGGCTCCAGCGCAGAACGTACCAGTCAAAGGCAAATATAAAAAAGACAGACACTGTTAAACAGTCGCAGGGCAACATCCTTAAGGCTGAACAATCCCAGCTGAACTGAGCTGATGTAAACCAAGGACCCTCCTTATTTGGAGCCTCAGCGAGGCAGGATTGGTGTGGCAGGAGCTGGGAGCTCTGCTGTGAGTTATGGGCTAGGTGAAGCCCTCAGATCATCTCCTTTGCCACGGTGGCAGCCCTGGAATGTATGAACAGGGCTGGGGTTCCCATGGGAGCAAGTGCTTCTGGCCTGACCTCATCAGGGAGAGGGGCCTGCGGAGAGACAGCTTCACGTATGGGGGCTCTACCCCGGTCACCTCTACCCTGTCCTTATGGACCCCTCTAAGCATCCTCCAAAGAGGGCTGGGCTGCCTCCCTTCCCTTCCTGCCCACAGGCTCTTGGTCCCCCTTTTTTACATCAGCTCAGTTAGCCCCCGGCTCAGCGCTGCTCCGTGCCCTCTCGGCTGGGCTCCAGGGAAGGCTGGGCTGGCCCCGCTCACGCCGACTTGGTCCCGCTCTCCACTTCCTTGTGCACCCACAGCTCCTTGTGCTGCTTGCGCCCAAAGCCCTCGTCGTAGTTGCCTTTACTCTTGAAGAGCTGCTGGAAGTGGGGCTTGCAGTAGAATTCCCCGTGGAGCGCCGCGTAGCTGCCCAGGCTGGGGAAGAAGGGCAGGGTTAGCTGGGCATGGGCTGAATGCTGGTGGGGAGCAAGTGAGACTCGAGGGCACTGGGACACGAGAGGGAGGAGGAGGGAACATACAGGAGGGGACCCTTGGAAGGGGCCAGCTGCTCCCTCCAGCCAGCTCAGGGTTTTGGGGACTGCTGTGAGCAGCCTTAAAGGTCTGTAAAGAGGGAGGTCCCACAGGGCAGCTCAGCTTCGGCTCCGCGTCATCCAACAGGAAGCTCTGCCTCAGCTCCCTGTCACCGTGGCTGCTCTCAAGGGGAAAATAAACTTCTGGGCTAGGTGGGTTTAGCTGAGACTTGGGCCCAGGTGGACTGATAAGCCCTTTTTGTGCTGTAATGAGTGGGCTGGGAATCTTTAATTGCCCCATGAGAGGAGGAAGGGATGTGATGGGTGTCTACACCAACTGGAAGGGCCTCCCCAACCCAAGCTAGGCAGAGCCCCGGTGGCACCCATCGACTTTGGCCCCCTGGCCCCGCTCACCTCAGCTTGGTGTGGCAGTGCTTGCAGCAGAAGCAGGCGTTGTGGAAGACGAATTTATCCGCCACGAGCCGCTCCATGGGATAGACGGTTTTCTGGCAGGCAGTGCACATCTCCTTCACTTGTGCCTTCAGGCTGAAGGACTGGGCAGGAGGAGACCAAAGGGTAAAGGTGAGGAAGGGATCCTGTGCCTGGCTCCCACCACAGCCCTCTATCCTAACACAGAATCATGGAATGGTTTGGGTTGGAAGGGACTCTAAAGCCCATCCAGTTCAACCCCCTGCCATGGGCGGGGACACGTTCTACTGGATCAAGTTGCTCCATTTGCTGGAGCATTGGTTGGTGTGAAACAGCCCCATCTCCCCTCACCCTCCCTGATGCTGGACTGGATTGGTGCTTGAGCCTTAGGCTTTGGGTCCTCCTCCCCTTGCCATGAATCAATAGGATGGGGTAAAGTCACAGGTACCTTGGAGCGCTGCACTGTGCTGCTTCCTGAGCTGTTCTTTGCCTCCTAAGGATGGAAGGAGAAGAGAAATGAAAATGAGAGCCTGGACTGACAAGCCTGATGCTGAGTTGTGCTTGAGAAGGAGCAGCAGATGACTTGTACAGGCAGCTGAACTGCAGGACCTTGGGCCATGCCAGCAGCCTCTGCCTGGCTGTCTCGGGCACGCAGTGACCATCTCTGAACTCACTTGCTCAGAGACCATGACCTCCATCAGGTCCTTGTGTGCGAGTTTCTTCCTGTGCTCTGACACTTTGTCCGAAGAGAGGAGAAGGAAGAGAGGAAAATAGAAAAAGAGGAAAAAAATGTATACATCTTGCAGAGAAGGAACTTGCCCAGGGCTGTGAGGGCAGAGCAGCCAGCTTGCATCCAGCACTGCTCACTGCCTCGGACACAGGTGCGTGTCCTGGCTTGGCTTTTCCCATGGTCAAGGTATAGCAAAGCTCTTTTGAGGTGGTAGCACCCAAGCACAGATCCAGGAGATGTCACAGCGTAGGCATGGCAGAGCACAGCGCCATGGTGACAACTCTCCCTTGTTCCCAGCAGCCACTGATGAGCAGCTCTCACCCTAATTACTGCCCTTGGCTATGGCTGTGCGTGTCTCGGGCCCCACACTGCCAGCATTACCCCTCAGGAACCCTGACTCCACGTCCCTGAGTGGGCAGAGAGGTAGGAAGGGCTTTGCAGAGCCCCTGCAGCCCAAGCCCCCTCTGTGACCTTCACCTGCAGATTGCTATTGCTGGCTTCTGCATCTGCCAGCAGCAGCTGTGCTTGGGTGTGAGGCATTGCTCCTGCTCCTTCCAGCCAGTATTGACCCCACAGGGCTGGAGAGTGACAGTTAACCCTTCTCTTGCTAGAGGTGCACAAGGCTCAAGCGGTGCTGCCAGTGCCTGCAGCAGATGTTTGGTTTCGGAGTTCCTCTGCCAGCCCCGCTGTCAGCCCGTCACGATGCTGCGCGGCACAGGAAACGCCTGCGCTGGAAGCCAGATCAAAAAGCCTTCTGGAGTCTTTGCAGGCTCTGTGTGACTGGAGGGCAGGAGGGGCAGCGGGCCACGGTCGGAGCTGTAGACGTGCTCTGTGGCATTCTGCAGCTTGATGGGGCCAGATGCTCCTCAGACCCTGCAGCTGTGAGAGGAGCAATCGGGCAGAGATCCAAGCCCTGAGGTGCCTGTACCTCTGCCCCCAGCATCTCATAGAACCATCTGGTTGGAAAAGACCTTTGAGATCATCGAATCCAGCTGTACCTGTCCACTTTACTAAGTCATCCCTGAGAAACTCAACTACCAGTCTTAAACCCCTCCAGGGATGGTGACTCCACCACCTCCCTGCGCAGCCTCTGCCACTGCCCGAGAACCCTTTCAGTGAAGAAATTTTTCCTGATGTCTAATCTGACCCTGCCCTGGGGCAACTTGAGGCCATTTCCTCTCATCCTGTCACTTGGGAGAAGAGACCATCGCTCACCTCCCTGCAGCCTTTCAGGGAGTTGTGGCCAGTGATGAGGCCTCCCCTCATCTCAGAGCGGGGTCTCTGCATGCTCCCCCATCTGCAGCTGCAACAACTCATCTTCTAAATCCCCTCCTGCTTCTCCTCCTCACTTGCCCTGCAGTCCTGCACCCTCCCCAAGCTGGCTCTTTTCACAGGCACCCACTGGGTCCCCGGCAGCCTCCTGTGAGTATTGCAGCCTGCCTTCACACTGGTTAAAATGTCCCCTTCTGTTTTTTCAAGCAGTTGGGATCAAAGGGTTAAACACACTTTTAGCAAGCGTGGACCAGCCAGGACTCCTTACAATGAACCAGCTCACCCTCTACACTGTTTGCACCCAAGGCTGGGACAGTTTGACCCCAGAACACCACCCCATTGCCTCCTCGTCCTTCCTCCTGCTGCTGGTTTAGCTCTGCTCGGCCAGCTCTGCCCCATCTTTCTGCCCCCAGTTGGACCTTCTATCCCCATTCCTCCTGCTTCATCCTTCCCCATCATTTCTCCTTTGTATTTTTGGAAACAGTTTGCCTAAGAGATGCACAGGAAACTCTCACTTCGCTCAGCTGCCTCTTCAGACATTTCCCAGCTGCTCTCGTTGACTGAGGTCAGGGACACGATTTTCTTCTCCCTCCCACAAAGCTGAAAGAGCAAAGCCAAAGTCAACAGAGCGACATGGCCAGCGAGGACATGACACGGCTCGGGCCGTGTAAAACCAGTTGCATCCCTCAGCACTGGTAAAACAACCGCAGGTGCTCTCCTGGGATTAGGATTGAACAAACTGTTTCCAGGCTCAGCTGACCAGAGCTAAGGAAAATGCTGCCTCTTTGGAGCTGGAATACATCCGTTCCCAAGGCTCCAGGCAATCCACCATTGCTCGTCACTTCTCGGCAGCCTTCTGGCTCCGATCAGGCACACTATCTATTTCGTATCTGATATATCCTCCCCTGAGGAAGGGCCATATCCTGTCCCAGCAGGAGATGTTCTTGAGCCTTTATGTTTTTCCGTCTCCAGTCACTCCAACCCTAAGCAGCTCGCATGCTCTCAATTGTGATCACGGAAAGCCATGGAAACACAAACAAACAGACAGCGACTCGAGAGGAGAGCGGGGTGAGCAGCTCTGTGTGGACCAGAGCCTGGACACTGGCATTGCAATGTGCTCAGCAAACAGCACCTTCTGCTGGAACATTCCTGTCCTGGTTTTGTTGTTGGAGTAGCAGGGACTTTGCCTTTGATCACCCTAAAGTGTCAGGTCCAGAATGCAGCTTCTGCACACAACCCTCCATCCCTGAGAACCAAAAACCAGGTTGAGATTCCCATCCAAACCTACGTACATGACTTGGGGGTGGGCTGGCGGGTCCCGTGGCCTGGAACATGATTCCTTCCCCTCCTCCGTCTGTTTAATCCTGAGCTTGAAGTTTATGGGCTGATGTTCCCTGGGGAGGTGTCTCAGACAGACCTCTTGCAACACCTGGAAAGGAAATGTCCACATGAGCGTGGTTGGTTTCATCACCCCGAACCCAGCAGCTGCACAGCTCTGCAGGAGCTGCTGCGTGACAGCACCGTGCCCAAAGCTTCCTCCGCGGGGCCAGGGCAGCCTCTTTGGTCAAGGGGCTTCTTCAGGGACCCAAGAGATTTAGACACACCGGATCGGATTGACAGGCAGGAGATGCAGGTCTGGAATGCTGCTTGGTTTTAGGAAGCTGACAGGTGATCTGGGACACTGAGCTCGGT
Organism: Neomorphus geoffroyi; assembly: GCA_033558235.1. Classification (NCBI taxonomy): domain Eukaryota; kingdom Metazoa; phylum Chordata; class Aves; order Cuculiformes; family Neomorphidae; genus Neomorphus; species Neomorphus geoffroyi. Next base: position 3,992,086 of record JAUMJM010000037.1, read on the forward strand.
CTCCTACTAAGATGTTGTGCTGGGATGGGAGAGGGCTGCTGGAAACACGAGCAGAAGGTGATGTGATGGCTTCTGCTCCAAACCCGTGTGTGGAAGACAATTGCCAAGCTGTTAAAATCAAGGCTACGATTCCCAGCCAGAGCTGCTGTCCTGCAGCAAAACCAACGCCCTGTGTTTCACTAATGCAGCCACTAAAGGACTGGTGTTGCTGGAGCAAGAATTGTGATTTTGGTTTAATTTTAGCCCAGAAAAGCCTTGCTGAACAGAGCGGATCACAGCTCAGCGGAGCGTGTGACGAGGATTTTGTCTTTTCTGGGGAGCCCAAGTTGCCTTTCAGCTGAGACAAAGTAAGATGTGGCCTCTGTGTGATGTGCTGAGTGCCCAGGAGGATGAGTTTGACAGATCTCAGACCGGCTTTAATGCAGCAGAGACAAGAAACAGCAGCATTGCAAATCACCTCTTTTGGTAAAACTCAGCTGAAAAGGCACTGACAGATCCAGAGGGGTTTTTCCCCTTTGCACCTTGCCTTCGAAACACCCATAAAAGGTCAGGCTTGATGAGCCCTGTTTTGCATGTGCAAAACAGAGATGTGGGGCTGAGCAAATGAGGCAGAGGGAGGAGCAGAGCAGGGAACAGGAGGGTGAAGGGGTGAGTGTGCAGCTCTGCTGTGATGGGGCTGTGCTGGGGGCTGGCAAACCAGCACACACCCCTCTTCCTGTCTAGGGCTGCTTTGCTCTTCTCCTGAAACCTCTTGTTCTCATAATGTCACCCCCAAATCATAGAGTCATGGAATGGTTTGGGTTCCAGGGACCTCAAAGCCCATCCACCCACCTGCCATGGGCAGGGACACCTCCCACTGGATCAGGGGGCTCCAAGCCCCATCCAACCTGGCCTGGAACACCTCCAGGGATGGGGCAGCCACCACTGCTCTGGGCAACCTGGGCCAGGGCCTCCCCACCCTCACCCGAAAGCATTTCTCATCTCAATCATCTCCCTTCTTTCAGTTTAAAACTGTTCCTCCTCACCCTGTCCCTGCCCTCCCTGATCCAGAGCCCCTCCCCAGCTTTCCTGGAGCCCCTTTCAAGTACTGGGAGCTGCTCTAAGGTTTCTCCTTCTCCTCTCCAGGCTGAACAACCCCAGCTCTCTCAGTCGCTCCTCATAGCAGAGGTGCTCCAGCCCTTGGATCAGCTTTGTGGCCTCCTCTGGATTCGCTCCAGCAGATCCATGTCCTTCCCAGCTGCCCAAGGACCAGGGCAAGAGTTGTGCTGGGGTGGGGGGCTTGGGGCAGGGATATCTCTGCAATGCCAAACTCACGGTGACATCTGCACACATGCCCTGGGTTTTAGAGGCTCTTTGACTGTGCAAGAAGTCCCAGCTGACACCAAGCTTGCATTGTGCCTTGCAACGCACCTAAAATTAGCGGCTGCTTTCAGAGACCCTTTGCTCCAGGTCCTGAGCAGCGGTGGGTGAGCTGGGTTCTCCCTCACAGGCCCGGGGGACTGGATGTCCCTTGTTGTCAACATTTCACAGCCTGGTCTGAGAATACAGCTCCAATTTTACCTAAATCATTTCCCGTCTCCTTTGTGGTTTGCTTGTTATTTCCTGCTCACCGAGGGGGGCGGGTGGCAGCACGCAGCACGCAGGCGGCTGCTGTCGTACCTGGCATGCACCGGGGGTCTGGGCAGAGGCATCTGAGGAGCAGCCCCAGCAGCAGAGACTCATGGCCCAAGCCCACAGCCCCTCTCTGCCTCTGTTCCCTGGGGCAGAACCTTCCCTCTTGTGTCTGTGGGGTCTGTACGGTGCCTACAGCCCCTGCAGACCCCGAGGGGAACCTGAGGGAACGCTGTATCCACCCAACTTACGCCTGTAATGCAGATGCACAACCTTTTCACCTGTCTTTCACCTTCTCCCCTTTGCCACAAGCATCTCTCCACCCCTGGCTTCCCCTCTTCTTCCCCCACAGTTCATCCTCCTCCTCTACCCCCGCCACCTTCTTTCCCTTGGTTCGCTTGGTCTCACCGTCACCCCCTTCTTGCCCCTCTCCATACACACACGTTCCCTGGCTCCTTGCACCTACTGTTTGTTCCTTTGCTTCTCTTGCCCCCAAACCCTGTTCCCTTCAATGCCATCCCACTTATCCGACCCCGCGGCTTGATGTCCTCCATCCAGCCCCATCCTCCAGGTCTCCTTCCTCTGAACATCCCTCTTCCCCTCCGTGCACGTACCCTGCTTGTAGCCTCCTGCCCACTTTCTCCCAGCCTTCGTTTCAAACGAGAGAGAGGGGAGAGAGGAGTCGCCTCGGTGTAGCTGCCCTAGAACTTGCTAAACATCCTTCCTGCTGAAGGACAGGAGGCAAGAGCAGAAATCTCAAAGGGGAAGGGTGCGCTGAAGCGATAAGGGAAACAACAAGTGAGAAACTGCTGGAGGGTTTCTAGGAGGCTCTCAGCCGCTGTCCTCGCTCATGCAAGGAGGCATTTGAGCCCAAGGCAGTCAACACAAGCCTCCATGAGTGGAGGAACCCCAGTGGTGCAGCGTTTGCTTAAGGACATTCTGCCACATTGATGTCATAGAATCATTGAATCCTAAGGTTGGAAGAGACCTCTGAGGTCACTGAGTCCAACCGTGCCTGTCTCCCCACTAAACCCTGTCCCTAAGGAACTCATCCACCCATCTTTTAAACCCCTCCAGGGATGGTGACTCCCCCACCTCCCTGGGCAGCTGTGCCAACCCCTGACCACCCTTTCAGTGAAGAAATTCTTCTTTAGGAAGCCTTCACAATTGCTGGGGCAACCCTCCAGCGCACAGGAGAGGCTCGCTGGGTGCTGAGGAGTGCAGAAGGCATCTTTGATAAAGCAGAAAGGTCTCCATGGTGGAGGCTGACACCATGACTGCTAGAGCTCTGCTAACCTCTGCTCCTGAAGTCTTTTAGCCATCCACACAGTCTAGGAAGAGCTGACCTGGGGACTGTCCCTCTGCTGGTCACGCAGCCAGCAATTTCAGGCAAGGTGAGAACCCATTTGCTTCTACAGCCTCGGCTTCTCCTGCCCCTGCTGGGAGCATCTGGTGGCTCGTGTAAACAAAAAAAAGCCCTTTCTCCAAGGGAACTGGGCTTGTGCTATTTACCCAGGGACACAGAGCAGCCTCTGACAGCAGCACTGGTGGCCACAGTGTGGTGGATCTCCGTGTGCTCCAGAGATGTGGCACCACAGCAGGCAGGATGCCCTCAGTGCCCACAGTTCATCCCTGGAGCTGCTCATCCTGCTCTGGGGGCTTTTCTTGGTGGCCTCAGCAAGCCAGTGGTCAACAGAGGACCTTGGGGTTGGAGCTTGTCTGGCATCCACAGGGGATGTGTGAGAGCAGCTAGAGAACAGCTGGCAACTTGGCATCTCTGTGCCACGTACGCCTCTACCGCGGATGCACAACCTTTTCACCTGCCTTTCATCTTCTCCCCTTTGCCACAAGCATCTCTCCACCCCTGGCTTCCCGTCCTCTTCCCTCACAGCTCATCTTCCTCCCCTACCCCAGCCACCTTCTTTCCGTTGAGCTTGTCTTTTAGCACTGAACGGGGGTTGTTTGAGGTGAGGAAGGCAACATTCATCCCAGAAGCTGCAGGGAGATGCCAGGGCAGGGTTAGGTTGGACATTAGGAAGAGGTTCTTCCCCCAGAGGGTGGTGGAGCACTGGAACAACTCCCCAGGGAAGCAGTCACGGCACCCAGTCTGCCAGCATTCCAGAAGCCTTTGGCCAATGCCCTCAGTCACACGGTGTGAGTGTTGGGAATGTCCTGTGCAGGGACAGGAGTTGGACTCGATGATGGTTTTGGGTCCCTTCCAACTCAGGTCATTCTGGGATTCTCAGAGCTTTTGTCCAGCAGCCTCTCCCATCCCCTCTCCCCTTCCTACCTGACCCTGGGGGCAGATGTGGGGGCAGATGTGGGGACAGAACCAGCTGGAGTGGATCCTCAAGGAAATTCCCCAATCCACCGCAGAGCAACCACTGCATTTCCCTCAGCCAGGACCCAGGCTGGGTGCAGAGAGCCTTTCCCCCATGCCCTCACCAGCAGAGCTGCCCAGGCTGCCCTCGCTGCCACCAGCCCGCTCCCAGCGGGCCCCAGCGCGGCGCTGCCCGATGGCCTCTCCGAAAGCCGATGGGTTTCCGGCACGGGGAAGCAACACGACTGGGGAGGGCGAGAGGCCCCTCTCTGCCATATGGTTCCCATTAGCAGCCCCGGGAAGTTTATGTTTGCTGCTGGGATCACTGCACCATCGCAAGAGGCTTTCCCAAAGGCGAAGCGCAGCGTGGGGGATCCGGGCCCCTTCCTCCTCCATCCTGGGAGGGTGTGGAGTATCCCCAGCGGCACAGTGAGGCACGAGCAGGGGCTCAACACCTCGGAGAGGCTGGTGGTCCTCTCCCCCGTGGGCTAAGCTGATTGCTGTGGGGGCTGATGTCCCCCAGACCACGCGCAGGCTTAGTGCAGCCTACACCCACGGGTGGCCGATGACCTTCCTTCTCCATGGCCAGCTCAGCCTCTGGTCGCTCTCAGCAGGACGGTGATGGGAGGAGGTGGAAAAAAGCTGGAAGATCTGGTCTCCTGAGCCTGGGAATCACCCAGCTCACTGCACCCCTGGCCACTGTTCCTGCAGCCTCGGTGCCTCATGGCCAATCTACACCAGGAAGCAAAGCGTGGTGCAGAGTCAGCGCCAAACGGGGCAGCAGCAGAACCGGGCACAGCGTCACCAGGGAAGGGGGCATGGGGCTGTCAGTGCTACTTCAGCTTCTCATGCCATCTTCGTGGAAAGAAACAGCGAGCTGCAGTTTGGAGGGGATGATGGAGCATGGTCATGGCTCCAGCTTTCGCCACAGAAGACCTCAATTCAGCTTCAGATTTTGGCTGCTTCATAGCATCATGGAATGGTTTGGGTTCCAGGGACCTCCAAGCCCATCCAGTGCCACCCCCTGCCATGGGCAGGGACCCCTCCCACTGGATCAGGGGGCTCCAAGCCCCATCCAGCCTGGCCTTGAACACCTCCAGGGATGGGGCAGCCACCACTGCTCTGGGCACCCTGGGCCAGGGCCTCCCCACCCTCACAGCAAAACATTTCTGCCTGAGATCTCATCTCAATCTCCCCTGTTTCAGCTCAAAACCGTTTCCCCTCATCCTATCCCTGTGCTCTTTGATCAAGAGCCCCTCCCCTGCTTTCCTGGAGCCCTTTTCAGTATTGGGAGGCTGCTCTAGTATCTCCTTGTGTGGCTTCAAGTCAACCAGTTGTCCTCTCCAGTATTTGGGACCCAGGGCAGGTTCCTACTGGCTCGATGCAGGGTGGGGGACTCCAGGGAGAAGCAGCTGGGCCACTTCTGCAGACACCATTGCCATGCTCATGAGGTTTCTGGAGAGTAGCCCCACCACATGGACCTGTTCCTACCTGCACCCCACAGCACAGAGCCACCTTCCACCAGCTTGCCCCACTAATCCACTTTCCATCCACGCTCTGCGCCCGGGCTGCCTCTTGAAAGGCTGCCAGTGGGCAGGAAATCTGCAGCCGAAATGCTGAGGGATGCTGACAAGGAACAGTTGTGGGGACAAACAGGGCTGTCTTTGTCAGGGCAACAATGGAGAACCCGCACAAGCAAGGAGGAAACCCGAGGGAAGCCCTTGCCCACCCACTCTGCTCTCCCACCTTCGTCCCTGCCATGGCTTGTTCCTCCTGAGGAGGAGGTGCGTGGTCCTGCAAGCACCAGGGCCAAGAGGGAATGGACTGGTCCCCAGCCACTGCATCTCAGTGAGGAGGCGGGAAGGTGCTGCTGGGTTTCATTCTTTTTTTCCGGAATCAGAAACTGGGACCATGGCAACCATTAAATATCATGGTCTGAAGGTTCAGACTAGTCATTAGGAAAATTTTCTTCACCAAAAGAGTTCTCAGGCACTGGCAGAGGCTGCCCAGGGAGCTGGTGGAGTCACCGTCCCTGGAGGGGTTTGAAAAATGGGTAGACAAGTTTCTCAGGGATTGTTCAGTAGTGGATGGGGACGGTTGGACTTGATCTCAGAGGTCTTTTCCAACCAGCTGATTCTATGATTTTATGAATCTTTTGCTCCCTGGGGTCTCCTGTCCTGCTAGGAGCCCAGATAGAGTGGACAGATACACAAGAAAGCCTGCTGGGAGGAGGAGAAGAGCCTCTTTTCCAGGCAGACACCAATCCTTCTCAGTGGTGCCAGATGACAGCGCAAGCAGCAATCACCAAATAGCCCAGGTTGGAAGGTTCAGGTTGGACAAAAGGGAAGACTGGGAGAAAGCCTTGGAAGCCCTGCAGTGTGGCGCTAATGAAGTGCAATAGAAACCTGGTGCAAACAAGCCCAGCAGGCACAGAGCAGTTCACGCTCCTTCCTTCCCTTTTCCAGTTATCCCATAGTCTCTTCCACAAACCGTGCAATACACGGAAACCTCCCCTTCTGGTTTTTACTGGTACACTGGCATGATGGCGTGATGTTCCTAGTTCTTCTCCCACCATAATATTTGCCTCTCAGAGGGATTCATAAGAGAGTAATCACTTTTCTTACCGGTCTGTTTTTTTTAGCAGGAGAAGCCGATTCCATTGAATCTGTTCTCGTAAGGTGGGTTCTCTGTTCCTACAGCCACCAAGTGGGTGAGCTGGCCTGGATGCAGAACACTGAAGGAGATCTCACAGCTTCATATTCTGGCACAAATACTTCTCGGACTTCCCTGAAAACATCTGGCCTGACGTGCTTTTCCTCTGTCACATCTGCCAGAAATCTTGGATGCTCTTTCTTCTTCAGTGCCCTCCACTTGCTGAGGTCCCTCCAGGCTACAGCAGCTTCGTGTTGCAGCTCCCCAGGTGCCTGCTCCGGCACAACTCAACTCCAGCCAGTTCTCAGACTCCACCTTCCTTTTTGCTGACCTGTTTTTTCTCACCATGGGCAAATCCCCTGACTTCTAAAGGGACTGTTGACAAGTTCAGTCCCTCAGTTTGGCCTTGTGGAAGGATCCAAGTGTTCTCCTTCCATTTTGCTATCTCTTCCCTATCCTTTTTCCTGTCTCCACCTAAAATAATCATTTCCTTGGGACACTGTGTCAAGTGCTTTCCTTAAATCCAGATTCATGAGGCTCTGTTGTTTCCGAAGTCAGTTATTGTATCCAAGGAAGATACTGAACCAACTTGATGTGACCTGTGTTAAAACCACACAGCATTTTGGTTTGCTTCCCAACACCAGGTCTTTGATTACTCTTCCAAAATCTGTTCTAGAAACTCAACTTTATTGTACTCCAGTTAATGGACCTGTAATTGCCTTTTCCCCACACACAACCTGGAATTGTTTTGTTGGCTGATCTCTCTTTGTGGAACATCACCTGTGAAACACCGGACTTTGGCCTTGCATCTCCTATGTGGGTATCTTAAGCAAAGCTCTGAGAAGGCCCTGCCAGTCCCTCCTGAGAGCTTCTGCTCTTTCACCATCTTTAGACTCAGCAAGAGCAGGAACGAGTCCCATCCACAGCCCAAAACACAACGCGGCCACTTCCCACGGTTCGTGCCTCCGCAGCACCCCCGCGAGAGCTGCCGTGACCTCCTGCATTGCTGTCCAACCTAGAGACTGCGTCAAAAAAACAAACCGCCCAAAATCATATTCATAGGTTACATCTCCCAAAAGATCGTTCTTTTTGAGCTGCCCTCTCTGTTTCAGCCTTAAGCTCAGTCCTCAGGATCCAAGATGCCGTACAAGCCAGGAGAGGATCTGGTGCTCTGCGAGGCCACTGGATTTCAGTGGAGCAATGAGTGTGGTGGGAAAAGCAAGCCCTGGAGAGGCACATTGGGTGTTGCTGAGGCTCCTTGTGTCTGAGAACCCTTGAGCTGGCCATATGGAGAGGCTTAGGAGCACACCAGAAGAGTGAGAAATATGCCTAAAGTGTACTTAATATTAATTGCGATAATCCCTTCAACCCAGATTTCATGTTTTCCATCCCAGTGCTTTGGCCGACTGCTAGGTGCGCGCTGCAACACCCCCCGATGGCAGATAAACACGATTTAACTGGAAAGTGAGAGGCAAACACCTTCGGGGAAGCACGGCAGCTGCCTGACAATGGGCAACAACCCTGCAAAAGCTGGGGATGGGTGAAAAGGAAAAGAAAACCATCGCCATGGAGGACCCAACTGGGTGCTTGTAGACTCACAGGACTGACTCGCTGAAGGAAACCAGAAGAGGAACTCCCTTCCCTCATGAGAAGTCTCATGGGATTTTTTTTTTTTTTTTGACCAAAAAAGGTCAGGGACGTAGTTTTGAGCTGTGTGAAAAAGAAGATGCATCCAGTGACTTTGCAGAGCCCAAGAGGCTGGTTCTGACAGACCCTCGCTTCTTCACTGAGACCTTGCTTCTTGCAGGGCTTCCATTTGAAAAGGTTATTAATGCTGGAGCTCTTTTGGACTAGGCTTGCCCTGCAGTTCTTTTGTAGTCTGCATTAATAATGGTGCAGATGTGTTCCTCCTGGCTTTAAACACACAACAGCTCAGCTGGGGCACCAGATGTCTTCCCTGCGAGAGCCCTCACGATGTCTTCAGTGGACAAAGCCCAGTTTCCAAGGCACGATCCAGGCTGTTGAATTATCGTGCTCTTCCAAAACTGGTGCCCAACCCCACGAACAAAAATCAGCGGAAAATTGATCACAAATATGATCTACAAGGTAGCTTAGCTGGTCTCATGCGATTCAAGAGGATTAGACGGATCAGACTGTCTCAAAACAGGGGAGTTACAGCACCAGGCTGGGACTCAGGAGACCTGGGCTTGAATCCCAGCTCAGCTGCAAATTTTTGGGTGACAACGGACAAAATTTCAATTTTTCTGTTCCCTCCCGCCTCACGCTCCCTGATGGCAACAGAGCTGCTCTCCTTTGTGAAGCCCTGGGAGCTCCCTGACTGTTGAGGGTTATGTCAGATCTCAGGGTATTTGTGTTGGTATTAAATCTCACAGTCGTGCAACAGCCTCCCCAGGGAAGTGATGAAAGACCTGTCGCTGGAAAGGTTTAAATCCAGGCTGGATGAGGCAGTAGGAGACACCCCATCAAGAATTAGCAGATGTTAACCAAGGGGGATGAGGGAGACAGATTCTAACAGGTTTTTTTTACATCTCTGCTCTTTCTGATCAGCTCAATAAAATGGACCTGGCCAGCCCCTCCACCACCCACCCCCCTCCGGCATGTACTGCAGCACAAAACAAAGAGGGAATTACAGCCCAAACGTGAGCTCTGAAACGCTGCACCCCAAGCCCCCGCTCAGCACATCCAGCAAACACAGCGCTGCACTCGCTCTTGTCCCCTCGATGCGCTGGGCGCAAGCCCCTTGCCCCCCCGGCTCCCGCAGAGCACAGGGTGCTCAACCCCCCTCAGCAGCATCGCTCCCCAAAGGGCTCCTGGAGCTCAGAGGCATCTCCTTGCCCCAGCTTGACCCCGCGAGGCCACCCAGGGCTGAGAACAGACCCCCTGGTGTTTCCCCCCACCCCCCTCTCTGAATCTGCTTCCCGTGACCCCCTCGGCCGAGCCTCCTCCCAAGGCAAAGAAGTTCCCAGTGCATCTGGGTGGGAGCTGCTCCCCGGGAGCTGAGTGGGGCGGGGGGTGAACCCCCATTTGCTGGCTGCCTCCTGGCCACCACCACTGCTTCCCAGGGCTCTTTGCATTCCTTCCTCCTCTCCATCCCTTTCTCCCTGGGTCCCTGCCTGTCTCCCTCCCCACCACTCAGCCTCGCTTTCTCCCCCAGCTCTCCCACCGCTGAGCGGGGCGGCGATCAGCGAGGAACCTGGAGATGGGCGAACCCCACCGCTGCCCACATCTCGAGGACCATCATTGTCTCCCACCCAGCCGCTCGCCGCCTCTCGGCTCTGTTGTTGTCCATGAGCGATGGCTCACCATATGCCTGGGCTCCTTCGCGGCGATGCCGAACAGGAGGGCTTCACCCTGCTAGGGTGGCTCTGGCCACGGTGGGGCTCGCCCGGCTGGGCCTGGTGGCAGGGTGCTCTTGCTCCCCTTCTCCCCGCTGCAGAGGCCGGGGTTGTGGGAGCGAGAGCTGTTTCCTGCGAGCTCCCACGGGCGCCTCGCGAACCCTTTTATCGCTGGGCCGCCGCGATGATTGGCTCTCCGGGTTGTACCGTCTTCCAGCCGCTTGCTCCTTTGTGTGAAGCCAACCTCTAACCCCAAACCTTCCCCAGCCCCTCTCTTCCTCGGCTCCCGCTCCCCAGCCACCCCAGGACCCCAACAGCCACCCCAGGACCCCAACAGCCACCCCAACCTCAAGAACTCCCCTCTGTTTTCCGTCAGCGTGAAGGCAATTACCCTCTCGGTGTAATTAGCTTTTGCCCAGCCTCTCCCCCCGCGTTCTGCGTGTGCAGATGGGCTTCACTCAAGACTTCGGACACCGCCTTGAGCTCTCTCCACACGGCAACAACCCACTCGTGGAAGGTTTCTTACAGGCATCCTGGAGGATTCCACCCCTCCAGAGTTGCAAAAGCCAAATTGCTCCCCCCCCCCCAGCCTCTGTTTGCAGAGGAAGGGTCACTTCAGGCAGCAGCAGGGAAAAATAAATCTCAGTGCCACCGGCTCCTCAGCCCACAGAGCTGTGATGGTTTCATAAATCCAGGTTTTACTCCACAGGGATTTGAAGAGCCAGGTGTGGGAGCGGTGCTGTGTAAGGTGGTCGGTTGTTCTGCCAGGGCAGGGGGAGAGGAAAATCACTGCCTGGATGATAAAGGCAGCTTCCCCCACTCAGCCCCTGGGGTTGAGGTCTGTGACTGAAGTTTAGGGGACTGGGATTTCCCCAGGAACAGGGGCAAAATGTTAGGAATAAATAGGTTAACTGTTAGGTAAAACCTGAAGGGAACTCAAAAGCAGTTTGATGTCAGCCAAGGAATCTGGAATGGCTGTGAGAGGGATCCTGGGGCTCTCAGGGCTTCACCTCAACCTCCCAACCCCCTCCAACGGGGAATAAACGGGGCCAAACCAGGTGATGGAGCAGAGGAGAGAGAATCATGGGATGGGTTGGGTTGGAAGGGACCTTAAAGCCCACCCTATTCCAACCCCTGTCATGGACAGGGACACCTCCACTGGATCCAGTGAGCTTGGATAATGGTGATGCAGGAACAAACAGTCTTGTTTGGGCACCTCAGCACAGTGTGGGCGCAGCTGGAACGAGCCAAACGCCGGCTGGAAACGGCCCTGAGGCTGAGTTTGGTGCCCCAGCCCCGCGGCAGAGGCAGGTGATCCTTGCGTGCAGCGCTTGACGGTAATTCCCCCCCTAAAAAATACAATTAAGGAATTTAGGGCAGTGTTTACTGGCCAAGGAGACGGCGGCAACGTGATTTATCCCCTCTGTCAGTCTGCATCGCCCGAACAGCGTCCGTGATTGAAAGGCTTGCGGCCACCGAGAGCAAATAAAAGCGGAATTGGACTCGATAGTAAAAATCAGCTGTGGCTGAGCAGACCCAGAGCCAGCGATGGTCGCACGGATCCTGCAGCAGGAGACTGGGCAGGGCTGCAAAACCAGTGCCCGTCTGGGCATGGGGAAGAGCAGGAAGGTGCCCATGGCATCGCCACGCCGCCCCGGAACGTGCAGAGAATGAGCCCTGCTGAGAACACGGCACCCGCACGCCGCCCCGGCCCTGGGCACGAACACGCGGGCAAAGGGGTCGCCTCTTCCCGCTCCATGTCCCCCCTTTCCCACAGCATCGCCCCACAGGGGCTGGAGGAGAGGGGAGGTGGGGGCTCATCCTGGGCGCAGAGCGGGGTCCTGAGCCCACGGCCCATGGGAGCTCCCTTGGCACCAGGGTCTGTCCTGCAGCTGCTCTGCCCGCTGCCTGCACACGCGTGTGCATGTGGGCGTACACGGATGGGCACGCGTATGTATGCACATACATGCCCATGCACACGTGCCTGCACATCCATGCATGCCCGCACACGTGCACAAGTCATGCTCACGCTCTCTCATGTGTGCACACGCAGGCACACACAAGCACATGCACACTAGCGTGCTCACACATGTGTGTATGTGGGCATACACAGAGGCACACATGTGCATGCACATACGTGCACACACACACAAGCATGCTCACAGTCTCTGACGTGTGCACACACGCGCACACCCCCCTTACCCCATACCCATGCACATGCGTGAACACGCGTGTTTGTACGACGGCATACACACACAGGCGTGCACAGGTATGCATATCCATGCACAGCCATGCATGCACGCAGCCATGCACACCCATACCCACGCACAGTAGTGTGCTCACACTCTGACAGATGTGTGCATACAGATGCACACACACATGCACACACTAGCGTGCTCGCAGTCACATGTGCACACACACATGCACACACACGCACACACTCAAGCATGCACACACTAGCGTGCTCACAGTCACACGTGCACACACACGCACACACTCAAGCATGCACACACTAGCGTGCTCACAGTCACACGTGCACACACACGCACACACTCAAGCATGCACACACTAGCGTGCTCGCAGTCACATGTGCACACACGTGCACACACACGTGCACACACTCAAGCATGCGCACACTAGCGTGCTCACAGTCACACGTGCACACACACATGCACAAAAGCATGCTCACACTCACGTGTGCACACACAAGCACAGGTGCCCATGCCCCCGCACCTATGCACACGGACACACACGCGTGTTCACGTGCTCGTGCCTGCACAGCAGGGCCTGGGCAGGGGCTGGGGTCTGCCTGCCTTTACGGTGGGCTCAGAGTGGGTCCGGGGCAGGGGCTGGTGCTGGGGCTCAGCTCCTTTTCCCGTTGCTATGGTGATGTGGAAGGCCCCAGCAGCCTGCCAGGCCTGGAGGAGATGGAGGAAGAACAGGGATGGGGATGGGGATGGGGATGGGGATGGGGATGGGGATGGGGATGGGGATGGGGATGAGGATGAGGATGGGGATGGGGATGAGGATGGGGATGAGGATAAGGATGGGGATGGGGATGAGGATGGAAACAGGGATGGGGATGGGGAAGGAGGGGTTGCAAACCTCCCCTCTCACTTAACCCACTCCGGGGGGCACAGAGGGTGCAGTGGGGAGCAGGGAACGGCCCGGGGGCACAAGGGCTGCAGTGGGGAGCGGGGATCATTGCAGGGGTGCCTGGGGGGCACAGAGGGTGCAGCAAGAAGTGCGGGGCGGCCTGAGGAGGCTGAGCATCCCGGCACCCCCTGCCCCCTCTGTCGCCCCCGCTCCCTCCACCCAGCCCCTCCTTTCCCCCCTCCCCTCCTCTCCTCCAGCCCCCGCCCCCCTCCCACCAGGGGGCGCCCTGCCCCGCCCCGGGTCCCGCCCCTCTGCTGGGTGCCCAGTCCTCCCCCCGGCAGGGGGCGCCTCCCCCGTTCCCGCCGCCCCTCTGGGCGCGCTGCTCCGGGCCGGCAGGGGGCGCTGCAGGCGGGGCCGCTCTGCGCGGGCCGGGCCGCGCTCGGTGGCACAACATGGCGGAGGAGGGCTCTGTGTGCTCCTTCGTTTTCAAGAAGCGGGGCCTGGCGGCGGGCAGGGGTCGGCGCAAGCGGCCCAGCAGTGACCAGGAGTGGGGTGAGCGATGCCCGGGCCGTTACGGTGCCCTAGGGGTGCAGGGCGGGTGGGCCTCGAGCAGTGCGAGGCCTCTTTGGCCTCCTTGGCTCTGCCATGGGGAGGAGGGCTCCGTCCCGCCCGTGTCCCCAGGGCGCTGGGCACAGCCTGGGCCGCGGTCCTGCTCCCCCGACACGGCTTGAAACGGGAAGGGGGAAGGTAGAGATTAGACCGTAGGAAGAAATTCTTCACGCTGAGGGTGGGGAGGCCCTGGCCCAGGGTGCCCAGAGCAGCGGTGGCTGCCCCATCCCTGGAGGTGTTCCAGGCCAGGTTGGATGGGGCTTGGAGCCCCCTGTTCCAGTGGGAGGGTTCCCTGCCCATGGCAGGGGGTGGCACTGGATGATCTTTAAGGTCCCTTCCAACCCAAACCATTCCTTGATGCTATGTCGTACCCGTTCCCCATGGCTTTCCCCCCCTCAACGCACCCTTACGCCACGGCATTTTTCCCCTGGTGCATCCTTATCCCTGTGCTTTTCCCCTCAGAGAGCAGCGATGAGGAGGGCAGCACAGTGGTGCGGAAGGAGCGGCGGCGGGAGACCCCCAACCCCATGATCCAGAAGGTGAGGGAGCCACAGCAGCACCATGTGAGCTGCATCCGGACGGATGTGCCAAGCTCAAGACAGACGTGATGTGGGAAGATTTTGTCCTTCATAGCTGCTGTCTTCTTGCCTCTCAGACCAAGAGATGCACAAAGGAGAGGACCGCGTACGCACTGAGCAGCAGTGATGATGAGGATGCATCAAAGGAGGTCGGAGTCACTTACAAATCAACAAGGTCGGCGGTAAGGATGGGGCAGGAATGTGGTGCTGGGGTGTGAGCTGAGGTGAGACTGGCAGATCCCACACTTGATACACAGAATTTGCCTCTGCAATTGTGGGATCAGCCATTCATAGAATCATAGAATAGTTTGGTTTGGAAGGGACCTCAAAGCCCATCCAGTGCCACCCCCTGCCATGGGCAGGGACACCTCCCACTGGATATGGGGGCTCCAAGCCCCATCCAACCTGGCCTTGAACACCTCCAGGGATGGGGCAGCCACCACTGCTCTGGGCAACCTGGGCCAGGGCCTCCCCACCCTCAGTGTGAAGAATTTCTTCCTAATGTCTGATCAAAATCTTCCTTCCAATTTAAAGCCGTTCACCCTTGCCCTGTCACTCCAGACCCTTGTAAAGAGCCCCTCCTCAGCTTTCCTGGAGCCCCTTTCAATATTGGGAGGCTGCTTTAAGGTCTCTCCGGAGCCTTGTTTTCTCCAGCCTGAACAATCTAACTCTCTCAGCCTGTCCTTTTTTATCTCTAGATGCAGCTCCCTGTCCCCTCAAGCACCTTGTGCTGGGTTTATTCTCCCCGAGTTGTCAGGAGGCCATCTAAGGTTGGCCTTTCCCTCTTAGAGGTGGGAATTTAAACCCTAAGGTGCCACTGCTCAACATGACAAAATTTTCAGGAGAGGGAGCACTTGAATCAGGGTTGCCCTACTGCTGGGTTCATGTTTCCACTTTTAGACCATCTTCCTTCATAGACAATTCAAGGTGACTTAGCAGGTGCTCCTGTCTTGATCCTTGTTGCTAGTGATGGGGAAGGAGCTGTGGAGAGAGGTCACTTGTTTCCTTGGAATGATGGGTGGGGAGTCCAGGGGGTCCTTGTTTACATCTGGAGTGGAGAGAAATCAGCTGTGGAGGTTTGGACATAGCTTGCATTCCACTTCCCACTAGATTTTTCTCTGAACTTTCCTCTTGATCCAGTGAAGTTTTGCTCATTAGTACAAGCCTGGGCAGGATTTAAGTAGGTTTAAAAGCAGATATCAACGCATGTTCCTCTTCAGACCTATTTCCTTATTGTCTGTGGGAACAGCAAGAAAGCCCAGCTGTCCCCAGCCACAGCTGCAAGGTCAGACAGAGATCTCCTTGTCACATTAGAGGTTAATCTGGATATGACCTCCTGCTTTAATTATTCACTGCTTTGGCTGCTGCCAGGGAGAGAGCGTGTTGTTAGCCCTGCTTGCTGGGAAGGAGGACATGGCAGCTTCAGGGCTCCAGAGCTTTTGGCACCTAAGCTGGATTTGGTTTTAATTGAGGCTGACTGTGATTATTCTTTGGTTTCTGTGCAGCTGTTCCTGAAGAGCTGGTAAAACCTAGGAATAGGTGTCTGCCCAGTCCATCAAAGAGGAATCTAAACCAAATCACTGTGTTAAAAGGGAATGTAAGCCACCTCCATCTGGCTTAAAAGTTCGGACACAACATCCTGCGTGTGGGTGGGATGGTCGCATGACTGAAGTGTCAGACATGGGAGCCCTGAGTTCAGCTTCCAGCTAAGCTGAGGCTGAGTGCGAAGGAGTAAAGTAAGGACAAGTGTTTCCTGACTCTGCAGGCTAAAACTTGGGAGCGATGGATAATGAGCATTCCGGCCTCTGCAAGCACAAGGCTGGATCCGGCCCGTGGGGGATTCTCCCTGGCAGGTGCTGAGGGACAGTGGGAACTGGTGGCAGGGAAAACAGGCCGTGTCCAGTACTTGCTCTGTGACCACCCCTTCAGGTAGCCAAGGAGCCCTCTGCCTTGTACAGGTTTTCTCTTCACGCTTGTCACAAATTCTTCATGCTTTTCAGAAACCTGTTGGCCCAGAAGACATGGGAGCCACAGCAGTGTATGAACTGGACACGGAGAAGGAGAAGGATGCCCAGGCCATCTTCGAGCGCAGTCAGAAAATCCAGGAGGTGAGTCAGCCGTGCTCTGTAAGAGCTAGTGCTCTACAGCAGGAATATCTGCTTTGTCCCCTTCTGCACAGCAAAGAGCTCGATTATCTTCCTCCTTGGAAATATGAGAAACCAAGAGTGTAACCCTTGCAAAAAAGGGGAATTTTCTGGCTTTTTTGGCATCTTGATATTAAGGAAGGAAGGCAGGCAGAGCTCAATGAAGGGATCCTTCATCACCTTCTTTTTGCTTTTGTAGGAGCTGAGAGGAAAAGAAGATGATAAAATTTACCGTGGTATTAACAACTACCAGAAGTATGTGAAGCCGAAGGACACGTCAATGGGAAATGCCTCTTCAGGAATGGTCAGGTAGGTTGGGGTGAGCCCCAGAGGACTGGGACCACAGAGGAGCTCAAGCACCGTCCCCAAAGGCATCTACTGGGGGTTGAACTTTGCTGTGTCTGCCGGCTCCTTTCTGTCTAACAAATGCGGTGTCTGGTTCTGACCAGGCCCCCAGGGGCCTTCTCTACTGCAGCCACGCAGCCGGCCTGAGCCTTCTCCCACCCTTTCAGAAAAGGACCCATCCGTGCTCCGGAGCACTTGCGGGCCACGGTGCGATGGGACTACCAGCCCGACATCTGCAAGGACTACAAAGAAACTGGGTTCTGTGGCTTTGGAGGTGAGTAGATCTCACCTGCAGCTGAACACGTACCACACCAGGTCTGCAAAGAGGTCCAGTCCAGCTTGTGCTCCCGTGTTTGTGGCACTTAGGTGTGCGCTTACTGATTTACAGGCACTTCTTTGCAGAGCTGGTGTGCGATGCTGTCGCAGAGTTGTTTTCTGTAACATTCTTGTCATTTGCATCAGCCCTTCTAAAAGCTGATGGTCCCAAATCAGGGGTTGTAAAAGTCCCAAGAGGGACCCCTGGGATATTCCATTTCTTCCCTGAAGTATTCTGGCTGCTGTGGCCATGTGAGGGATGGGGTTTCCTATTCCTTATCCCTCTTCCGATAAGTGTAAATGCTGGAAGTCTGTGGCACACAGAGCACAATCCTCACAGCCTGTCGGCCCCGAGAGGGATCCTGTGCCTGCTTCGGGACCTTGGCGCTGCCCTGGAGCGCAGGCTGGAAAGTGATCAGGTTTCACCTTCTGCCCCAAATGAGGTGTCCTGTTAACACCTGACCTCGCACAGCCTGGCTGTTAATTCCTCTTGCTTTGTGCTGCTCAGACAGCTGCAAGTTCCTCCATGACCGCTCGGACTACAAACACGGCTGGCAGATTGAACGGGAACTGGATGAAGGCCGGTACGGAGTCAATGGTACGGCACCACCTCTGTGCTCTCCCTCTCCCTCTTCCTAGTCTAGTGGTGGAGAAGGCTTCCAGGTCCTGCCCTTTAGCGTGCTTTAAAGTGAATGTGACTTAAGAATGTTGGAACACTAAGAATGGAATGGGTCCTTCGCTGTCTCAAACTGCACAGGCCACAAGTTGAAATAGTATTAGAAAGGACTTGTTATTCCAGAGCTGTGGAACTCCCTGCTGCAGGATAACCTTAAGGCCAGAAACTGCTGACAGTACTGAGCAAATCTGCTGCTTTCAGATAACCTCTGGCTGCCATCAGAAGGAATTATTTCCTCTGGCACTCTATAAAAGAAGAGCCCTGCTGTTATAGAGTCCCAGCCACGAGCTGTGTGGAGCTGAGATGTGACCATCTCCTGCCCCCAGTTGCCCAAGAGCTGGGATGCTTTCATGCTTCATTATTTCTCCCTCACAGTGTCTGTATCTGTGGTCCAAGGCTCGTGACTGTCGCTCACGAACCACTTTGCAGTCGAGGGGAAGAGAGCAGTCTCTCTTCAGTTGGAGCCACAGAGTTTGGTGGCAGCTGGTTTGGAAGAAAACCTCAAAACCAGGAGGGGGCTGGAGGCTTTGTCTCCTTATAGCAGTGAGGGGGCTGGGGAGGAAAGAATTCACTCCTGTGAGATGAGCAACAAGCACTGGTTCATTAGACCTAATTGTATCTCAGTCCCACATGTGTTACTGACATCAGCAACACCCAGATGCCAGAGCTCAATTGTTTCCAGTAGAGATTCAGTCCCACCTGCTGTGCTTTCTCTGTATTTAATTCCCCACGCAAGCCTCTGCTTTTGCTCCAGTCATGTTGATTTTCTCTTCTGTAGATGAGGAAAACTATGAGGTGAGCAGTGATGAGGAGGATATGCCTTTCAAATGCTTCATCTGCAGAAGTTCCTTTAAGAACCCTGTTGTCACCAAGTAAGTGGTGGTTTTGGCATGAGGAGCCAAGTGTCTGCTGTCGATCCAGTTCAGTCTCTCTCTGTCGAGGCAAATACAAACACTGCCCACAGGCAGGTGGGTGGAACCTGCTTGTTGTCTGCCATGGCTTTCTGGTGGGTGGGGAAATCCTCTGCTAACCAAACAGTCTCAAAACTGCCTCTGGACCATCTCCTTGGAAGGGATCTCAAGGCTTTGTGGTCCAAGCATCTTTTCTATTTCCACACATCCTCCCTCATTACATCACCTTTCCCCTTAACCTTGAGATGTTGTTTTCACGCCTTCATTCCTCCTGGGCACTGAGTGGTACCCTGTGTTGTGTGAGCAGAGAAGCGGAAGGATGGGGAAGCCAAGAGCTTGGCAAGGATAAGGAGTAGGCTGGGGGGCAGCGTGGTCATCAGGCCTGGCCAGCCTGCGCTCACGCTGCTGGCTGGGGACCTGGACGCGCACACTCTGGTTCTGTGCCATCACTCCCACAGCAAGGGAACGCTGAAACCACTTTCATGGGGACAGGGATGCAGAGGAAGCTCTGCATGCAGCTCACCTTTGCAGCCCTTGGGGAGCCACAGTCAATAATTCTTAACTGCTGACATAGTTTACTGTATCTGCTGACTTGCAGTGGTATCATCTGTGTCTCCATACAGATGTAGGCACTACTTCTGTGAGAGTTGTGCCCTCCAACACTATCGCAAATCCCAGCGCTGCTATGTCTGTGACAAGCAAACCAATGGAGTCTTCAATCCAGCAAAAGGTAACGAGCACCTCTGGGAGAAAGTGGTTGCAGTAGGAGTGGCAGAGGCACCAGCTCCCCATGGATCTTCTTGATGTTGGGCCTGGCCCTGAGCTGGAGCTCACAGCTCTCAGCTGCTGGTAAAGCTTCCTTTAGTGCTTAGAGATGCCAAATCATGGCCCGAGTGGCTCTGTAGGTGCAAAATGAGTGTATGAGCTTGCCCAGATGGGGAACTTGGGAAGCCTCACTGATGAGAGTGGGGAATATGTGTCATGGGAGTGGAGATAACAGCATGTTTCATGCTGTAGCTGCCAGGTCAGTAACGCACTGATGGAGTCTGTGAAGGTGACATCTGATGGCCTGGACTCAACAGATAGTGGCTGCCCCTAACTGAGCCTTTGTGTAGGCAAGTGACACTTGGTAGCTGCCCTGGTTCTTGTGGAGATGGGCATTTACAGGACATGGGTACCTGGCTTTGGTGTGGGACAGCCCCTGCGTCTGGAGTCTCATCCTGCCTATTCCTGTTTTTCAGAGCTTATGGCAAAACTGGAAAAACACAAAGGGGAGGAGGAGGAGGAGGAGGAGGAGCAGCAGCAGCATTCAGACCATGGAGAGGATCCGTAGTAGCAGAGCACTGTTTTGTATCGAGCTGAATAAAGCTTTCATGGGGGGAACAAAAAAGCTCACAGCAGTCACGTTGGGGCCAGCAGCTGTAGCCAGTGTGTGTGTATCCAACCCACCGAACCATGTCCTGCCTGTTTGCTGCTCTGTGAAAGCACAAGACAGCAGGTGAGGCCAGGCTGGAGTCGTGGCTGAGCGTGGCTGGCTGCCACCACCACACTGCCAGCAACACCCCTGGGGATGGAGGGGCTGAAGGTGTTCAGTTACTTCCTAACTCTATTTTGACCAAGGTGCGGCTGTTTCACTCCTAACTTTGCACCAATCCCACTCCTTCCTGCTGCTGTGTAAGCAAAGCTGTCTCCGAGTTAATTTAACTCCATGATCTTTGAGCACATTATGAGCTGAAAGCATGGATAGGGATAAGAAATATTAGCTGGCGTTAAGTTCATCCTTCACCCCAAAAATGCAAACTCAGGGGAAAGGAGACTGGAGTGCTGCAGTTACCAGTGATTTATTATAGCTCACTTTATTCTCTCCTGCCTTTTCTGCTTGCCTTTTGGTTTAAGAGAGGCTTAGAACTTCAGTAGGCAACACTGGTTGAATCATCCCTTTCCTGTGAGGAAACCCATCTCCAAACCCAACAGCTGCAGTGTCAGGGGCTTTGTGCTGCGGTACTGCTTTTTCTTGCTCCCAGCCATCCATGCAGCCCCTGTCCAGGCTTGGAGGAGAAAGAGGAGTTTTGCAAGCTGCAGGTTTCATGACAAGTGAGTAAATGTAGATATATGTAGTATAATAAAATTAAATCATGAGTCTGATTCTAGAGTGGAAGCAGAAGCAGGCCTGCCCCATCTGTTGTAGCTTGCCCACAGCCCTGTGCTGGGAGCAGGACATTCTACTGAAACTTGCAAAAGCAGCTGTGTGCAGCTTCTTGCTTTAGCTGAAACAAATCTGGTTTTGAAACAGCCGGCAGTGCTGCAAGGGGCTGCAGCAAACTGTAACCAACTGCCTTTATCTGGGCATGTTCTAATGGCAGCTGGGTGCAAGCGGCAGCCTTTCAAGTGAGGAAGTGAGACGAGAGCATGCACAGTCAGCCTGTGTCATCATCTGAGATCCGTTGCCATCATCTTGCAGCAGCAGTAGCTTAAAAAAAACAACTTCAGAAATATTTTATTTGTTTTGGCAAAAACCTAGAGTAACAAACTTGATCAGTGTTCAAGTACAGCTCGTGAACACAAGGACCTGTTGCCACCACCCCTACCCTCATCCACCACACCTACAGGACTGGATTCTCAGTGCTTTAATAAAGAGAACAGTGTCCAGCACCCATGGTCCTTGGAAGGGTCAAACTAAAAACCTTAAATACAGCTCCCAGAAACAAACACCATGGAATAGGAGAGCTGCCCCAGCAGCAGGGCAGTCACACAGCCACAAATCCAGGGGAGCCGTGGCAGAAGCAAGCTTTCACCTGCCCTTCAGTCAGAGAAGGCAGAAGAGCACTGGTGACAGAAGGCTTAGGATCAGTTCTGTACGTGATGGTCAAAGAGTAGATGTGAGCAAGTGGATTTAGCACAGAAGTTTGCTTTTCTTCCATGCTAGGGTGAGCACTGAGAACAAGCTGCTGTGAGTGTTACACACTGAAACCAGCCCAGCTAACAGGAGGCTCAGCTAGGTGTGATGTGTGGGTAAAACCAGCCGGTCCGTTGTACAGGCGCCCAAGCTCGCTTTGGTGACCCAGACAGCTGCGGGAGAAGACGAGAGGCTGGAGTGCCCAGTCTGACCTGGAGTTTAGAGTGCTTGGCCTCAAGTGAGAGGAGCCTCTTCCAAAGCTCTCTCCAGAACTGGAAGAGAAGAATCCAGTGCTGTAGAGGAACACCCGATGCAGTGAATGTGCCCAGAATAGAATCTGGTCATCTTTGATCTCACATTTTCTATCACAAAGCATTTAAGAACACAATCCCTTTTTTCCCCACCTTCCAGAGTTACCCTGTAACAGTAATCGGACAGCTCTAACGCTCCAAACTAGGAGCTGCCTGCCTGCCCTTAACTCTAAGGCACCCTTAGAAGAGAAAGAACCAAAGAGGGAGGGACATGCAGCCTTCAGCTGTGATGTGCGGAAGCCAGGGATTTTTAAATAGAAACTAAACAGACTCAACTCACTCAAGTGATTTACCAGGGCTCAGCTGCACGCACAGGGGCTCTGGGCACTGCACCATCGGGAATACTCCACAGTTCCTTGGAGTTGATCCTTTTCCAGCTCAAGTCAGTCCATTTATTTCCAGGCTACTTCCTAAGCAAACATGCAGTTGAAATTCCTTCCCAAGAACCTGTAAACTCTTCTGTGTGTAACATTCATCACCTTTTATGGACAGGACCAATAAATTACAATGTCCAGAAAGCTCTTCCAGTACCAGGTATAGTCCCTGTTTTTCTAGAACTCCCAGTCATCCACATCGAGCTGCTCCAGGTTTGACACCAGCCCAAAAATGCCACTGGGATCCTGGGGACGCGTTCCTTCAAAATTGGTGATAGGGGTGACAGGGCGCAGAAGTTCAGGGAGTGCTTCGGACGCACGGCGCTTGATCTGCACAGAAAGGAGAGAACTTGGCTGCTGAAATGCTTCCCTATCACAGAGGAATGGAACAATGCATAGGCCCAGGCAGAAAGAGCACAACATTATTCTAAGACCCATGTGGAGAGATATGCAAGGCTTTCACACTACACCTTTTAACGAGAAAGTGCTTGGCATGCTCCTTTTCCAGCAGCCCTTGGGTGCTGTGGTTCTGATGCTGCCCTCAGTGAAGCACCACTCTAACCCCCAGCTCAAAGCAGGGCAGATAAATCATTCCAGAGGCAGGAGAGCCTCTGCCTTCTCCCACACTAGGGCTGGAGATGTCAGCGGTGCAGCGGTTGCATCAGTTTCATCTCGGTAAGGACCAGGTTAGGACAGCTTCATCCCAGCACTTAATAGCCTGAGGGTGAAAATCTCATCGCACATGGGACCAGCAGATTTACATTCTCTGCTTACATAAGGGAGAGGTGTACTGAGGATCCAGGGAGACTTTAAAGCAGCCTTCCAGCACTGAAAAGGGCTCCCGGAAAGCTGGGGAGGGCTCTTGATCAGAGTGCAGGGAGAGGATGAGAGATAAAGAGGGGGAGAATTAGGTTAGACCTTAGGCAGAAATGTTTTCCTGAGAGGGTGGGGAGGCCCTGACCCAGGTTGCCCAGAGCAGTGGTGGCTGCCCCATCCCTGGAGGTGTCCCAGGCCAGGTTGGATGGGGCTTGGAGCCCCCTGATCCAGTGGGAGGTGTCCCTGCCCATGGCAGGGGCAGGGGGGTGGAACTTTGAGGTTCCTTCCAGCCAAAACCATTCTACGATTCTATAAGAACAGCCCGTCCATCTCCCAGGAGAATGTGAGTATCACCAAGCTGCGCTACAATTGATCACCAAACTAACTTAAATCCTTTCAGATCACAAAATATTCAGCAACTTAACATTCCTACCTGCAGGTTCAGTAACACAGCAAGACAAAAACTGAATGAAATCCACTGTTCTTTATCTGCAAATTAGATGAGTTCCTTACCTGCTTGAAAAAGGGATGATTAAGCAGAGTGGCTGCACTTGGCCTGTAGAAGGGAGTTAAAATAAAGTAAGCACACAAGAAAATGCATCAGTGTTTGAAGTCAGCTAGTGGAAGGAAGAAAATGTCGGGGTCCTTCCTGCCTCTCTGATTTCTCAGCTGTACGGGATCTCCCTTTCATAACCAGTAGCACTGTTTGTTATGTTTGGGTGATGTTTTACGCAAGCAGCTCAACCTTCTTCTACACTCTACCTACTTGCACACCCGACCATTTGGACAAGGGGAAGTTTCTCAACAGTGTGGTACGCTAGGGAAGTTTGTCATGGCTACAGATACTGTTAACGCTTACAGCAAAGGAAAACACAGTTCTGGATCGCTCCCCATTTTTATTCTCTGGTGGCTGAACAACAGACATTCGTGGTGAAGGAAACTGAGTAAACAGTTTCACAGGGACAAGAAAATCAAGGTGGTATTTTCCTGACATGCAGAACCACTCTATCCCCCAAAGAAGGCTGCAAAGTAATTCTTCAGGCTGTCTTATAGAAAGTGCTCAAAGCGTAAGTGCTGCTCTTGCTCTACACGCCTGGACTGCTCTTCTCAACCTATGGAGCATGTCCTCACTCTGCTATGCTTTTGGAAAGAGAAATTCCAACAACTTCTGCTGGTTCTCACAGTTTAATCAGCCCTAGAACAGTGCAGGTCTGTGAAGAGCCACCTGGCTTTACCTGAAATCAGGGTTCCGCTGGAGGCACTGCTCCACAAAGTTATGGAAGTAGGTGGAGAAGGTCCGAAGGTAAGGGTGCAGGGCTGGCTCTCCGTTGGCTGCTCTGACGTTGCCAATAGCCATGCCCTCGCTCATTCCATAGTTAGCACTTGAACGGGAGGTCTTCATAGTCAGCTCATCAGCAGGAATTGTGGTGGTGTCTAGCAGGCAGGGAACAGTTCCATTCAGCTTTTCCAAGAGCATCTGGAAAAGAAGCAGCGTAACCAACACTGCACTCAGTAAGATCAGACAGTTAAAGGTCTCCCATTCAGGCATGGCACCCTTCTGTCTTCACACCCCAGAGCAAAGCAGTTCCCTGAGCCAGGATGAAGGATGAGAAAGGAAGAGCTTTTACACCTTACCTGAGTAGAAGGCATGTCTTTAAACGGTACGTGTCCATTTGCCAGCTCACAGGCTGTTATCCCCACGCTGTAAATGTCAGATTTTGCATCATAACCCTGGAGATTCTGGATGAAAAGGAAAAGAAAAATTGGCCTGGTGGACTTAGATGCGACTGCATACACAATAGCTATGATTTGATATGCAGAACATCAAACCCAAACGATGGGAGCACAAACAGTACAACCCACAAACCTACTGGTTTATTGTGGTGGTGGGTTTTTTTTGTTAAAGCACACAGTTCAAGGCAACATTTATTTAACTGAAATAAGCTAGC
This sequence comes from Neomorphus geoffroyi, assembly GCA_033558235.1. Taxonomy (NCBI): domain Eukaryota; kingdom Metazoa; phylum Chordata; class Aves; order Cuculiformes; family Neomorphidae; genus Neomorphus; species Neomorphus geoffroyi. Next base: position 4,017,045 of record JAUMJM010000037.1, read on the forward strand.
TCGTAGGGATGGCATCCACCTTACGGTAACTGGCATCTAATGTGCCACTTTGCCAATGGGAGAATCTGTAAAGATAAGGACAACAAAACTAACAAACAGATCAAATTCTACCAACTCGCCCTGCACTCGTCCCTGATCTATTTCCTCTAGCCTCTTCCCCTGTTCTGCCTTGCATTCGTGCACCTTTTTCTGGAGGGAAAATAAAGACAATGTTGTAACATGGGCTTCTTAGCAATTGCCCCTTTTGACAGGAATACAGGTTTCCCTTTTTTTGGGTGTCTTCTTTTAAGGTAAAAAGGAGATAAAAAAGGATAGAGCTCATCATAAGAAAAAGTAACCCTATGGCTTTTGTCTTGTGTCCCCCTCTACAACCCCTAAAGATGACATAAGAACTCAAAATTATACAGAGATACCATGTATCACTAAAAACTAGGAGTTTTTTTAACACACCTGCTGCAAGACTTCAGGGCTGAGCCAAGGCAGGACTTTGATGCTGTATTTGGGAAAGTCATGAACAACTTTGAGTCGCTGCCCATGGTTGATCATACTCAGATTACTTCGCAGGCCAGAGAGGTACACCTTCCCATCCACAGAGATCAGGATATGGCTGGCTTTAACACTCCTGAAACAAGCAAAAATAGTCAGGTTCTCTGGCCTCAAGAGTTCCTTACAGATTTCCCAGGAAGACTTAGCGCGCTGTAACATAAACTTCTTTCACACTACATACAATAAAAGTAGTAACCACTAATAACCTATGATTTTCAGCATTTTAAATTTACTCTCACAACAGAAGTATGTACCAGAGAAGAGAACGAATATGCTAAGGTATGAAGACAATGATTTAGAAAGAGATTAAGAGTAGTAGTACTGAAGAGAAATTCATCCTAAAGGTGATGGACCCAGGACCATCAACAGTTACAGGGCAAATCCCTCCCCCACCACTGTCGGTCTCAACTTGGGGACTCTCAAGACTAGCCAAGCAGAGCCTTAACAAGTCAGCCTGTCCACATGTGCTGCAGTTGCAGTTTTTGATACACAGAGGTCTTTGGGACAAGTTTATTTCAGAGCTACACTTTTACGCAGCTTAGAAAGATCACGGATATGATTTCCCGTAAGTACCAAACTGCTTTGTTCTAAAAGCAAAGTAACACAAAACCCACAAAACTTGAGAACGTGTTCCAGACCTCTTGAACTATCCACTCTGCTCTAACTGTGAGTAGTATTTCTGAGACCTTCCAACACAAGCAGAATGGCTCATGGGTTTTTTACAATACCTATGTACGTAGCCCATATGGTGGATGTAGTCAAGTGCTTTCAATACACCTTGCAGGATATAGGCAATAGCCAGTTCACTCATCCCATCCATAAAATGGGTACAGATTAAATCTTTTGCAGAACCTAAAAAGAAACAAACCATCTCTTAGTCAGAAAAAAAAAACCCAAGCATACTTCATCTCTGAAATTTCATTTCACAGAATGCAATGGTCAGACAAAGGTCTTCCCTCTCCACCTACCATAGGCCATGAAAGACGTCACTACCCACAGCTCGTTATCAGCTATGAAAGTTGCTTTGTATGGCACGATGTTAGGGTGGTTGAACAGCTTGGAAACATGAAGTTCCCCCTAAAATTAAAAAAGAGATTTTGATTGTTTAATAAATGCAGAAATATGAATACAGTACTGATAAGCACTGCTCTTGCTGTCTGTCCTCTCCTAAACTTTCATTACGATATAAGTGGATTCCTGTTACCTGCAAGAACGTGACCATTTCGTTTGTGCAGGCCTCCAAGTTCACTCTTCTGACTGTGACATACTCCCCTGTGGGTTTATACCTGGCCAGGTTCACAACCATCAAGTCTTCAAAGCCTCTGCCTGAAAGAAAAATGCATCAAAGCTTCAGGAATATTTCCAGAATCACACACTCCTGGAGAACTCCTCCCGTCCTTGACACTTAAATGATCTTTACACTCATTTACCCCAACTATTTTTGGCCTTGTGAAAAAGTAATTGTTCCATCACATAGCACCCTCCTTGGCAGGTACTCCATCAAGAGAAATCCTCCTAGCCAGCACTACTATCCTGTCTCTCAAGTTTAGAACTGGTGGAAATAAAATGATTAGGCCACAGCCTCACCAAGGACAGGGATAGGTTTTGAGATGCTTCTGCCGAATTTGCAGTTCAGTCAGTATCGTTAACCCATCACACGCCTCTTTTAGTTAAAAGACTTTAGGATTGGCATCTCATCTTTTATTAAAGTGATTTTAAAGTGAAAGAGGACAGGCATCTTAGGTCAAAAATAAGCAATCTATCAAGAAATGGCCAACAAATCCATCAAAGTTGTTTTCTTTGCCGAGCAGACTCCAATCCTCCAGCCTACCACCAACAGTACCTATGATAGTGAGCAACTCGTAACAGCTGCTGTCCGGTAGGAAGTTGCTCATGGTGTCCCTTTTAGGGGAAGAAGCTATCGACTCGGAGCTCGCCTCATTTGTCTGGGGGAAAGAAAATAAAGTCAGGTCAAAAGCAATACAGATCACATAGTAGAAAGATCATCTGCTCCTTATATTATCATACACCTCAAAAGAATGAGACACTACTGAGTACAGAAAAGAGAATGTAATTGCAGTTAAAATAATTTTAAATAGTTACTTATCAATTGAAATCCAGGCGATGCCTCATTTCAGAAGATCCAGATATCTGTGTTCCAAAACACGTAACCATAACAGGTAGGTTCTTAATTACTGGAAGCTTGAATTTCTTTAGGAATATTTGGACAAAGCCAATTATTACTCCCCAGAACAGCTTAAGCACTGCTTTATTCTAACAGCAGTAAGGTAGTTACTGACGGCTGTGTCACCATCCTGTTGCCTGAGCAAAGGCCAGAGGAAAGCGTGTTTATAGCACTTCTCTGCACTGCGACAGCCAGTGATCCTGCCTGATGGCTTCTGGCTTTCAGCTGCTCCTCTGCGCTAAGACCAGCGCAGCTGAAGCTGCTCAGCTGAGTGGTGGAAGCGATGAATTGACTTAGCCCGAGATATGAAGATCAGACACATACGAAAACAAAAGCTCCAAATGAAAGCAAAAACTTAACCGCAAAGCATTAGGGATTACAGGAGGAAAATAAAAGACCCCACGGCACACAGGGAAGCAGCACTCCCAAGCCTGCCAGCTTTTCTGCTCTACATCTGACATAAATCTATCTGCTCCATTCACGTACACATAAATCTTTCCAAGCAGGACTTTGCAGAAGACAAACTCCAATGCTTTTGCAAGTTCCATTACACCTTCTAACTCCCTCAAACTTCCAAAGTCACAAGGAGAGCATCCTAATGAAGAACTAAATTTAATGGGGGCTAAGATCAGACTTAGTTATCTCAAATTTCTAGCACATTAACTCCTCCTGACATTTGGAACTCCAGTTCATTTTTCCACCTCATTCTTCATCAACTGTGAATGCCCTTTATCAGACCTTTTCTCACGCTACATGAAGCAGAAAAGGGCTTGTGCACTTTCTTACAGTGACTGCAACTACCCTTTTTTCCATCACTGAAAAATGGTAACAACACAGTGACAGCTGAAAAAAACAAGGAACTCGCTGTTCTGCACTCAGTCCAGGGTAAATGTAGTGCAATGAGAACAGACAGGAATTTGCTGTAAATTACCTTTGGGTCCCTAAGTATATGTTGGGAGTAAACTAACAGTCATGCTTCTCAAATTCCACCCTTCACCTGACTTTGCACAGCACACATTTTACCTCTCTCTCTGCCCACCTTTAAAACAGGTGCATTTTTCAGCTAAGGAAAAAGGCAAAACTTCAGATTTGTAGACAGTGCTATGGTATAATTTCAGCTCAGACAACTCAGCCCAATTCAGGATAGTTAATTTCCGAAATCTTGGCAGCCCCAAATCTTTTATTACAGCTGTAACATTACTACTGTTTCTTGGCTGAGAATAGACTGCAACTGTCTATTCCTGATTTCAAACTTCTGTTAAAGACGCCTGTCAATTCTGATCTCGATTGTATCATTCATTGCTTCTTCCAGCAATTTCTCACAGTCCTGGCAACAGCAAGATTGCCAGGAGAGACACACAGGCAGATGGAAACCTCTGAAGCAGAAAGGCACCACCAAAGAAATGAAAGCGGGCGGCTCTGATAAGGAGCATTATGGAGCAATGGAAGTGGTGAAACACTGAGCAATAGGTGAGTGGTCTGCGGTATTAAAGTCCACTCCAGATACAGCATAAGCCAACACAACAGATGCAAAAGATTAAATAAATTTAATCTTATTAATGGTACAGGCTGTTTCAACAGTAATGGAAAAATACTGTAAATTCCCATCTTCCAGTAAACCAGAGTCTTCACTCGCCTCTCTACATGTTAGCAGTGACCAATAACTGAGAGTTAATGCAAAAGGAGCTCTACCAGAAATTTAACAACATCCTTCAAGAGTTTTCTTAAAAAAAAAGTTAAACTGAAATGTCATTTATGAAATACTGCAAGAAAGCTCCTCAGTGGTTTCACACAGGGTAACTTTTGGTGTATGGACAAAAGCAGCTGCAAAACGAAGTCACATGTGACTCACTTTATGGCACAACATTAATTAAGAGCTTCCTGGCTTGTTGATCTGATTTTAATTTGAGATAAATTTAAGGAAATTAATCTTTGAAAGGCAACTACCATTACAAATGCCATAAGAAAATCAGTTATGTGATGCTAGCAAGGATCTGCATGCGCCAAATGGTGTTCATTGAATTAGGAAGAGGGAATGTCATTTTTGTTCTGCTGTCTTCCTTTCCATCTCCTCATTCCCTCCTTCACTTCCAGTGCGAGCAACAAAAATTTTGCTCCCATCCCTCTCCCCAAATTATCTGCCATTTGCTATAGCCCTGCTGGAAGCCGTAACATTGTATTTAGATGTAAAAATCAAAATAAGAATCAGCAATACCACAGCAGAGGAGACCAAAGCCCAGGTGAATACTGTAACGAAGACAAAACAGATGCTCATTTCAATTTGCCTCCAGTTCAGTATATGCAAAATGCTTGGCAATTTGAAAAAAAGGCATGAATTTACTTGACTTTATACAAATTATTCCATATAAATCTCCTATTTTCAGCTTTGTTTGTGCCAGTAAATTACAAGCATGGGCACAAAAATCAATTATAAGCAGCATGAACTGAGAGAGTTATAATCTAATCGCACGTAATTTGTGTTTGTAATTAGCTTAAACTAGAGCACCTGCACACAGAAATGTTTTAGTATAGTGTGGGCAGGCAGGAAATCATTTAGACAAATACACTTTATTGTAAGTTGAATTAGTCTATGAGAACTGTTCATTGTGAACCAGACAGTGTGCAATCAGGGCCCGCAAAGCAACATCTTCAGCTGCTACGTGTTGTCTGTACGTTTTTGAGCAGACACTCCTTGTTTGCAAGTGATTTTAGTTTTAAAGAGGCAAAGCTCTCTAAACTTGCACAGAACTGGCTCCGAAGATGATTCAGCCAACAGCAGGAAAGTCAACTCAAACTGAAAATTACGTGATGTCTGGTTCTGATGTTGGGGTCTCTGTTAAGGCTGCTCTACAGGGTAGAGAAAGGAAACCAGAATTGATGCGTTCGGAATGAACATTTGGTTTGAATGGCCAACATCAAATCTTTTGGGCCCAGTTTTCATTAAGCTCTTCCTTTTATTCTAAAAGGGAGCTAAAAGAGAATAGCACCTCTGATCTAAATCAGCTCAATAAAAAGAGACCCTTGGGGGGCTGGGGGAGAGGGGACCATGACACAAATACAAATCCAAGAGACTAAGTTTAAAAGTTTTGACTTTTTGGCCTACAGTTTGAAAACCACACACCAAAATCTCCACTCCAGGGTGAAACCTGTTTCCACACTTGTAGAGCTAAATAGAGAGATGAAATATACAACTAAGATAAAAAGAAAAATCAAACTTCCACAAGGAATAATCTCCATGCAATGAACCACAGCACCACAGCCTGCAAAAGTCACTTACTTTTCTCCGAGAGTCACCCGGAGGCTGCTCTGGAGTAAAGAAATTAATTGTTCACCACGTTGTGTTCAACAGATACCCATTAAAAATATAGTTGGAAAACTGACTAAATAACCCTGCCTGATGCTTTTAGATAACAAATATATACTTTTTTTTTAAAAAACAAAGATATTTATTTTGCAGCACTAAAAATAATCAAACTGTAGTTTAAGTATGGAAATTAAAGAGATTCAAATAGAACTAATGTTCGTACAGTCAACATAAATGTAAAGCGACAAGGTTTTTTAATTATACCTCTAAACACATTCAAAAGCGAGACCTCTACTTTGCTTAAATGCAGAAGAAACTAACGTTTATATCAAATAGTGAAAATTCTTCCACTCCACCTGGAAGCTCAAGATCAAAACATTTTTCCTATCACTGATTGCTTTCTACATCACTGATCAGGAATTCTGCATCCTAGTGGGCAATTCTGTTTGTTACACATGAAGCCGAACAGAAACACACCAGCTCTCCTGCAGGGGAGCCATCGTTGGCGTTGCAAAATCCATTTTTATTTGAAAAACTATAATTAACCTTCCCAAACCCCAAATCTATCTTTTGCATAGGAAAAAAAGTGGTTATGCTAAAAAACACAGATTGCAGGGTCTGAAAACAGTACTGCATGAAATTGATTTCCAAATAATTGCTAGATCTTGGACACTTCTGTACTAACTTTATACAGGTGGTCAGCTTGAATAACCAGATCTGGTGCTACAAGTAGATTGAGACATCTCTTTTACTGTTAAGAAACATATTTCCAATCAAATTAACAGACCTTTCAGCTAAGGTAAAACATCTCTAATTGTCATCGAACAAAAGGAAAACTTACCTCCAAAGAGTTCGAACTCTCTTAAGCCCTCAACAATGAACTTTTCAGACACCCACCGCTGAAAGGAAAAATAATTCTCCAGATAATTAGTTATTCCATCTAGAGACAAGTTTCTTTTTCCCTACCCCCACAAAAACACATGAGAATCCTAACGCTTGAAGGATTCTACCGTGATCCAAACGCGATTAGCTGAAACATCAGAATTCCATCTTTATGTTGGACACTGATATTCCCTTCCTGTGCCACTATGATGGCTCGCACCCAGCAACCGCATAGGTGCTCCAGCCTTTTCTGACCAGCATGCACTTAACATAATTTTAGGTCACTCAAGCAAGAACCTTTGTACATGCACATACAGCAAAAATAATAAGCATCTCACAACTCCCTTACATAGGCAAGTAAAAGATGTTTGGGTATAATAAAAAAACTCTTCAACTATTTATAATGAGGTGATGTCTTGGAGAACTTAAATATTTTGGCTATTTATCTATTGGCTAAATGCAAAATTTAAACCCAAATATTTTAAAGCTGTTCTTGTCTTCCAGAAGTGAAGTGAACATTCCCACGTTAGAATTTGTCTACTTGGTAAAAAAACTGAAGAAATAGCTTAGGTTATTTTGCAGAAGGGAAGCCGGTCCTGGGAAGCACCAATCCAACTTTAGGTTATGACCCAGAATTCATGTATAATAGTACAATTTTAGGGCATTAAAAGCAGTTTTCTGGCATGAAACATTCTCACTTAAGAATAAAACAAAGCTGCTACGTTCAGCTTCTCGCAATGGGTTTCTAAACTCAGGCACATGGTGGCGGACATAGGTGAGGCAGTGACCTCCTAAAGAAAGGCAGGAGATAATCAGCATTGCCACTTCTTTCCTTAATCACAATGCTGTGCTGGGCCCCTGGCAGCACACACAGTGGTGTAGCAAAGGCTGCAGTGTGGTTTAAGAAGAGCCCAGCCAGTCCATGACTCCCTGCCTGGAGATCAGCCTGTTTCAAAAGGACTCTGGTGCCTCCCAGGGGGCAGCCCTTGCCACAGTGCCCTGCACAAGCTCCCGCTCGCATGAGGGGGTGAAGGCATTCAACACTCACCCTAATCCGCTCTGGTTTACTTACAAGGAAAGACATGAGACCTGCGATTGTGTGGCACAGGCGGCTTGCGAAAGGACGGGAAACCTGCAGGCACAGGAGCGGGTCAGCCTTCTCACTTCCCCCTGGCCTGTCAGCCTCAGGATCCCTGGTCATCTCATGGTCCCCGCTGCGTCCTGTACCGCACCCCCACCCTAGCAGCCTCAGGCCCCTCCAAGACCCCCTAGGCCTCCTCTAAGTCCTCCGCCCCGCACCCCCTAGCCCGGCAGCACCAGGTCCCTTAAGGGCCTTCACCGCCCCCTCAAGTTCTTTACCACCTCCCCCGGCCCCTCATGGACCCCAGGCCCCTCACCGCTCACCCCAGCCCAGCAGCGCCAGGCCCCTCACCGCCTCCCTTGGAGCCCGGGAGCCTCAGGCTCCTCACCGTCTCCCACCCGGGTCCCTGGCGGCCCCTCACTGCACCCCGCCGGGCCCGGCAGGCCCGGGCCCCTCACACATCCCCCCGCCCGGCAGCCTCACGTCTCTCACCGCCCCTCCAGGCCCATCACCTCCTTTCCCCATCCCAGCAGCCCCCAGGCCACTCAGCGCTCCGCAGGCTCCTCACCGCCTCCCCCCCACGCCCTTCACCCAGCCCCAGGTCCCGGCAGCCCTCAAGGCCCGTCACCGCCCCCACCCCGGCAGCCCCCGGGCCCCTAACAGACCTTCAGGCCCCTCGCGCCCCCCGCAAAGCCCTTCGCCGCCGCAGCCGCCGTGCGCGTGACGTCACCACGCCACCACGTGTCGCCCGCGTTCGCGTGTGCACGGGGGGCGGGAAGCGGCCGCCGCCATGTTGGCTCCGTCAGGCAGCGGCCGAGGCGGAGACACCGTGGAACGACCCTTGCCGGGGAAATCCTCCTTCTCTTCCCACCCCAGCACGAGGAGACATAGTCGGGGCAATCACAAACACAAACACAGACTGGGCGGAGAATGGGCTGGGAGCAGCCCTGAGAACGACTTGGGGGAGAAGCTCAACGTGAGGCGGCAACGGGCACTCCCAGCCCAGAAACCAACGGTGTCCTGGGCTGCAGCCAGAGCAGGGGGAGCAGAGGGGAGGGAGGGGATTCTGCCCCTCTGCTCTGCTCTGGTGACCTACAGCCTTGCATCAAGTTCTGGAGTTCTCAGCACAGGAAGGACCTGGAGCTGTTGGAGTGAGGCCGGAGGCGGCCACGGAGATGATCCGAGGGCTGGAGCCCCTCTGCCATGAGGACAGGCTGAGAGTTGGGGTTGTTCAGCTGGAGAGGAGAAGGCTGCGGGGAGACCTTAGAGCAGCTTCCAGTGCTGAAAGGGGCTGCAGGAAAGCTGGGGAGGGGCTCTGGATCAGGGAGTGCAGGGAGAGGACAAGGGGAACAGATTTCAGTTGAAAGAGGGACAATTTAGGTTAGATCTTAGGCTGTTTTTACGACGGTGGGGAGGCCCTGGCCCAGGGTGCCCAGAGCAGTGGTGGCTGCCCCATCCCTGGAGGTGTTCCAGGCCAGGTTGGATGGGGCTTGGAGCCCCCTGATCCAGTGGGAGGTGTCCCTGCCCATGGCAGAGGGGTTGGAACTGGATGGGCTTTGAGGTCCCTTCCAACCGAAACCATTCTAGGATTCTCTAAGAGTCCAGCCAAGTAAAGTAGGCAGGTGGAGCATTTCAGTTATATTTTACTCTTCATTAGATTGTTCATTTGAATGTTCATATTACAAAATTAGCTGCCATGGCCCACAAACGTATAGGACTTCAAGAAAGCTGTCTGCTTACGCAAGAGAGCACAAAGTATTATTTCCTTTCAAAGAACTTTGTGAAACAAAACCATATTAATCTTTAAAGCTAAATAGTCCTAAAATTTCACATCATCTACATTACTTTTGGTTTTAAATAATTTTACCAACTATTATAAAATCAATATATTTGCATGTATCAGGTTACAGACATTTGCATTAAATCAGTGTGAAGTACCCCATGCTGGAACAAGAAGTTTAAGCAATTGCTGATTCAACTGCAGTTCATTCTTATTGCCTCAGAACTAAGTTTCCACAAAGTATTGAACAAGAAAATGCAAGACATTTTTTTCCCCACAAAACTGTTAAAAGTCTGTTATAAGCAACAATAAAATGCCTTCTGGACAGGAAGCATTTATAAAATGCAGAGCGCTCTCAGTTAGCCAAGTGCTTGCACAGAGGCATTCACTTCATTCTCCCTGTTTATATGCAAAAACCTAAAGCGATCATTCACCAAGTGAAGAGGACACACATCCTCCGAAATGTTTTTACTTGCTCGGGGAAGTTGGCAATTGCAGATACTTCACTGAACCAAGCTTCTGGCTGAGGTGAACTAGGCAGCAGCTGCTGAGATGAGGACAAACGTTTTTGAGGCAAACTCATACAGTTAAAAATATTCAAGGAAAGCTGCTAACTCGCCATGCGTTCGCTCCCGAAGAAACATCACGCTGAAACGACCGACTTCACATTGTATTAAGTGCTTGCAGCATTCAAAACTGCAAGTAGGAAACTGTTCATATATTCCATTCCCTGGTATTGAACACATCTGTATGGTTTTATACAGATGTCAGCCATGCCCACAGGTGACCTAATACTGTTTCAGTCCCTTGTTTGTAAAAAAAGAAAATAAAAAATCACTTCTACTGGGCTTAAATCCCTGAAGAATCCATACTGTGTATGGAAGGCTCTAAGTTTTGTGCCTTTAGAAGCTTGATGCAATAAATGCACAGTGTCTGTTTATTGTGCGGTTTTTCTCCCCTTCAGCTTTTCCCCCTTCCCTCCCAATAACTAAACCCAAAGTTTAAAACCAAAGCATGAATATGTTACCAGCACACATGGACAGGTTTACAATCTTCTGGTTTAAAGAACAAATGACAAAGAGCATTCAAGAATATTGCAATTTTTTTTTAAACAGACAAGTAGCAAAAGTTTATGCCACCTGGAGTAAAACTGCTGAGACAAAGCTCTCTACACACACCTGCATGTTGCTGTAATGCTTAAATAACACCAATGCAAGGAACATTTCTCTTAATGGCTACTAGTGTTCAAAGAAGTGTAGGGTTATCGAGTTCAGTAGGTCTTTGTACCCTGTGAACTGAAATTCTGCAGGTGGCACCGAGATGCTTTCTCACAATGGAGTCACATAGCTTTCACTTTGATTTGCTTCATCTTCATCTGCTTCTTCTCTAGTTTCTTCTGCTCACGCCGCAAAGCAGCTTCCTGTAGGCAAGGTCACAGAGATCTGAATGAACATTGATCTCTTCAAAGAGAAAGCCCATTATTTCAGAAGAGCCAACTATGAAACACCTCCAGACACAGGTTCATGTCTGTAACCACACAAGCTTGCTCCTCACATTTCAGAAACCAACAGTGCGTACCCTGAAGGTTGTCTTCCTTCCAGTTGGCTGCTGCTGGCATTCCTACAGTCAGCCCTGCAGATATCGCAGGAGAAATCTGCCAGTATTTACAACAAAGTGAAAATCCATCTCACCTCCAGCCGACGCTGTTTTTCAGGATCCTCTTCATTCATGATTCGCTCTTTCTCTGCTCGTTTTTTCTCTTCTCGACGGGACTGGGCAGCCTCCTGTCTCTGTACATGAGTCAGTTTAAGGAAGTTCTCTTCCACACGAGCCCTGTTCTTCTCAGCTTTTTGTTTACCCTTGTCACAGAGAAAAGCAAACATAGTTAATACAAATTACCCATTATCAGAGAGATTATGCCCTGCGCATCATATTAGAAGCATAAGGCTCCTAATCTTAAGATTAAGGACCCAGTGGTAATGGCTGCAATTTTAAACAATATTCAGAACACAAAAATAGACACTGCTTACTTCTCTGTTCAGACGAAACTTCTTTGCTTTGTCAATAGAGTAGATAACCATGCTCATCAGAGGCAGCAAAGACTCCATGTCCTTTGGGGAAGTGTTGCCTAAACCAGGCACTGAAATAAAGAGTTTCTTGTTAAATGAGAGAGGCTGCAGGATTTTTCTACTTGCTACAATGCTCTTTCCTTATTGCTCACACCATTCATGAAAGAAAGATGTTCTTATCCTCCTCTTCGGGAAAGACATAACTAACTGAAAGAGGCGTTCTGCTTTGGAGACCACATTTACGTTCCTCACACTGACAGGCATGTTTCCCCCACACTATCCTTCTTGGGATGGAATAGAAACATAAGGGCTGTGAATTCAGGCTCTGATGTTAACTTCACTTGGAGATATGGCCTTGAAGTCCAAAGACAACTACGGGCCTTTTCTAGAATAGGCCAACAGGATGGTTTTATTTCAAACCAGGGTTAACCAATAAACTCTGCAAGTGCAAACTGCAAGGTGTGTGGCTGAAAAACAACTTGTCTTCCAATGGTGACATTATATAACCACCTGCAGATATGAGTACGAGCTAAGATCAATGATAGCAAGACTGGATATCTTCATATCGTAAGGATATGCTGCTCAGTCCCCAGGGTTATCACTGCCTTTTGTTTACCAATTAGTCCGTCAGTGAAGTCATTTATCATATATTGTCTTCCATTGATGACAGAACCTGAGCATGCAACTTACACAAATAAAGCCCACCACTCCCCCAGATACACACACACACCCCCCAGTTCTCTTACCATTAAATGTAAACAAAAGTGTCTTTTTAGTTTCGGGCAGTTTTGTAAGCTGACCCTCCCTGGTAGGAAAGAAAAAAGTGGCTGGAATGAGTGAAGAAAAAGACAGGCATACAAAATACCAAATGTTGTTATGGAAAACCTCACTGAGAACCAAGAGGCTTTTGCAAACTACTCAAATAAAATAAACAAGATTGAAAGCCTGGCTGTAGTCCAAATTTAAGTTTCCAAGTATTCAGATTCCTGAAGTGTTTTACTCAAAAGCATGCAGGGAAAAGGCATTAATGTAAAAACATACTAACAGTACCATCCAATGCGACTGTCAGAGGTCATGTCAGTTGTGGCATCTGAGCCCTAAGGCAGCCTGCACACTCTTAATGATGTTCGGTTTTACATAGACCCTGTTGTTTACACTACAGATCTTATAAAAATACCAATTAGAAAGCAAAAATTCTAAACAATTCAAGTCTACACTGCCCAAAACCCCACATTATTATAATGTAAGGAAGTTTGACCTACATTTTGCAGATCTTCCAAAGCCTAGCAATTTCAATACAAGGTACACATGCTGCTGTCTTATAATTAAATCAAAGTATGTTCCTTTTTTTGGAGGGCAGTTTCAAGTTCTGACAAGGATCATTTATTTATATGCCTGTGAGCACAATACACCCTCGCAAAAGCCTACGTGGTAATTCACATAAGGTAAATCACCCACTACTTGGCAATTCTGAAGCAGCAGCGAAAAGCCCCTCAAGATTAGCAGGCTTAGAAAAACAGAAGAGGCACTGCATCGGCATATTTTTGCAGCTGAGAATCAACCTCAACAAGAGTACTCAAGTGATGGATTCAACAGCAGAACATTCAGCCTTATCAGCTAGTGAAAGGCAAGCTGCCTTGACGGTCGTTTTTTAACATTACAGACTTTGCTTAAGCAAAGTTCTTGATGCATTCCAATAGCATCCAAGATAATGTGTTGAATTCTCCTTCTGCAGTGTTGTTTCTTGGCCCTTAAACATTAACACACCATACACCTTTAGTGGGATTATTCAGCTGTGTTCCAGCAGCTGTGTACACTGTGGGTTGCCAGGTGTCATCTGAAATTTGTAGCTGCCCAAACTAATGCATAAATAAAGCAATAAAGCACCTTGATGTTCTAAACTAATGCAGCTTTTGGAAGCACTGGGAGTGTATTTTTTCACCTGTTTCACCTTTGTTCCCTATTTTTCTTTGTGTGCATTCCAGCAGGCTTCACACTGCAAACAAATTTGTCAGCCTCTATTTTGCTTAGTGTAACAACAGCTACTGGGAGGAGAGATCTAGCTTTATACGTACTCTTGCATAAGTTTTGGACCGGAGAACTGGTCCGAGAAATGGACGGACTCAATCTTGTCAGCATAGTGCGTGAGGAAATGTATCATCTAAAAGACAAAATGGGGTTAGTATCATCTAAAAGAGAAAATCTGCAGCCTACACATTCCGTATGGGTTTGCCAAAGTGTCCAGATATCACTCAGAAGATTGCTGCGCTCAGCTTGCCACAATGACACTGAAATTTAAACTGCCAATCTTTTTTAGCTTTTGCTATAAAGGGCCTCAGTGCATGGAATTACTGTGAGCCACTCAGATATCTAACTCTGATTTGGAATTTTCCAATTAATTTGATAACAGATATCAGCTTTGAGGACCTGCAGACACACCATCAACACCTTCCTTTACACTGGCTCTTGAAGCCAACTTCCTCGCATTGAAAGGCAGTTCTGAGCCCACGGTTCACGTTAGACTACCAGTTGCTATGTAAAAGGAATAAAAAGATATGAGAATTACATCCTTCTTCCAGCCCATAAGCTCCCCTAGGGCCTTGATTTCTCTAGATCTCAAAGGGCCACTTGGCTCTCCTGTTATGATATTTACAGGAGATTAAGATCAGAACTTTCTTGTGCAGGCTGTAAGTGCCAGGTTTACCACGGGAGATTTGTACTAATTAAATCAAGATTACCTTAGCGTCCATCATTCCCTCTGTGACCTCTCCCATCTCCGACAAGATGGCAAGCGAATCTGGAAGCCCATATTTTGCACCAGACTTAGGTTTATCACTGCAGAACTCACTCTGTTTCAAAGGGAACAAGTGGAAAGAAAGAAGTAAACATAACGCTTTCAGTATCTTATCAGGCTGAATTGTTCCAGTACCGTGGGACCCCTAAAGGTACCCGATAAGAAACAATAAAAATACACTAACTCAGTCGCTCGGTCTGGCTGGGGACATTTCGAGCATAAAGCAAAGCATGCAGTATCTATGATGTTGAAGTTAGTATTTCCCTTCAATAGTGAGTACATAAGGGAAAAAGATAAAGCAATTGTGATATATCCATGCTGGAATGCTCAAAGTGGATTAAGGCATTTTGCTTACATTGTTTGATAACAGAACAAAAACCACTGGCATCCTACCAACCACACTTTAGTGCTGTTACTTGAGACAAGTTATGACAGAAAAGATGTGTTAAAGCACTGCTTGTTATCACTGGATTCTTTGCAAGCTTCAGGGCTTGAACATATGGGAAGTCTTAATTTCAGATCACACAACAGGAGATAACTTAGACCCAAACTTTCTGTATCACCCATCACTAAAAAGGTTTACTTTTCAATTCTTGAAAAAGTTACTTGTGCAAACTAAAAGAGGTGAAGCGACACTTGTGTGTGTCCTGACAATATCCTTCAGCATCCTCTTAAATAAATGGTATACCAAAAGGAAGATGTGAGCTGCTTTCAAATGTCTCTTTTTTCCTCAGTTCTGACAGCAGCTGGCTAGCACTTCAGATGCTTGATGGCACCAGACCTCCATCCATCAGATGAAAATGCCTTTTCCCCCTGTACTTATTCCAACAAGTCAGTCACAGGTTTTCAGCTGTTCCCAAGAAAATAAGCAATCAAACGATTAAGGGTTCTTATATCCCATTATTTTTCATGTTAGTATTCCCAATGCGAACATACATACCAGGTCCTGCATCTCTTTCTGAAGTCGCACAAGTGCTTTTCTCGTTCCAACGGCAAACACGTAGGTGTCCATATCTTCATCATTCATTGTTACTTTTATTTGCTGTGGGACAGAATGTTATTAGCCCTGATCAGATTTATATGATGTACTCTGCCTTCAGACTAACGGCCAAATGGAGACCTATGTCTCCTGTGACTTCAGTGTCTGACTATTTGATTCTTAAAAACAAAGACTAAGCAAGGTCACATGCACCTAAAATAAACGTGGCTGATGTAAAGCTTTTCAGTGTGTCTTAAAGTAAGGTAGCTGTATTGAGTACTCAATGCAATATTCCAGTATAATGCTACATTGCAGTGACACTCATTTGCAGTCCAGATATCCACTGCTTGTGAGCAACTGCCCACTAACTATTTTTAATACGTGTAAGTAAATACAATTATATACAGAAAGAGTATTCACAGCACACACAGCCACTGTTCTTCCAAATATAACCTCTCTTGGCATTTATGCAGTTAGAGATTCTCCTCGTCTCCAAGAGCAAGGGTCGGGCAAAAAGTAACATTACAGGATATAATATCCAGGCCACTGCATGCATGAAGCAGCTCTGTTCAGGCAGACTGAACAGACAGAAGAACAGTCATCAAGTATTTCAGATGATAAAACCACTTTTTACCAAGGTGAGGTCTTGAGGCACAATAGACTGTTCACAAAACCACTCAAACAAACCCAGAGATAATTTTGGAAAAATGATCCAAAGCAGCAGAGCAGAACCAAAGGAACACAACAGTCAATCACAGCTCATCTAAAGGGCTGAGTACTTACCACCTGGTCAGATGCCGGCCTCATCATGCGTGCAAGAACGTTCAGCAGGTCTTGTCTCTTGAGAAACTAAGGCCAAGAGTTTGTAAACACAGAAGAAGATAGCTGAATATAACTAGAGTGCAGTACTTCATTGGCAGACAGCAAAGGAGCTCAAGTAGATGTTTTTCATATAATTACTTAGCTTTAGAGGCACGATGGAAGTCCCCTACACTGTTCAAAAGCAGGCCTACTTTCTGCATTAGATGAGTTGCTCAGGACCTTGTTCCCTCACGTCAGGAGTTGAACCAACACGTGGGGCTGTTCCATCCCAGATGCAGGACTTTGTTCTACTTCCTGCAATTCCTGTTAGTCCACTCCTCCAAAATGCTAAAGTTCCTTTAAAATGGTAGCTGGGCTTCTCAGCCTACCTCTGTCTACGCTGGTTTCTATATTCTTTCTGTAAGCATTCACCATTACCTACTTTGGTAGGCAGAATACAGACCTGTAGGGATCTTTAGTCCAACCAGTCTTCCCTTCATGTGTGTATACTCAGAACACCATATATGAATGTGAGTGGGAGTCAACCTGGGACTCCTTGTTGCTCACAGTGGAATGAAAAAGCCTCTGGAACCTGAAAACTGGTGACAAGTACTCCAAAATCCCTCATTCTTACCTTTAGCTGGATGAGCATTCCCTCACAGCACACCCTTCCAGAGCACCACAAGTTATATATATGTTCATTTTCTTGATTTAGCTTCCCAGTGCTTGTAGCTTCCTTATTAGTGCCATCGTCTCCTGAAGAACAGAACAGTGAAAGAGAACTTCACTTTTAAAAAATCACAAATTTAAACACCTAATTTCATCAGTAGGCTCAGAGCTCGGTTATTGCTGGAGTACTTCAGGATCACCAGGATGTTTTTGAACAGTTTGTATTACAACAGTATAATCTACTTTCAGCACTGGAAGCCTGGCACACTATTTGTTACACACAGAGATGACAGGAGTGCTATCACGACAGGGGATTGAGTGCTCCCTCAGTCAGTTTGCTGATGACACCAAATTAGGTAGGAGTGTTGATCTGCTTGAGGGCAGGATGGCTCTACACAGGGACCTGGACAAGCTGCATGGATGGGCCAAGAGCAATTCTATGAGATTCAACCTGGCCAAGCGCTGGTTCTGTACTTGGGGTACAACAACCCCAGGCATAGCTCGAGACTTGGGGAAGAATGGCTGGAAAGCTGTCTGGAGAAAAAAGATCTGGGGGTGCTCGTTGACAGCAGCTGAACACGAACCAGCAGTGGCCCAGGTGGACAAGGCGGCCACCAGCATCCTTGGATCAGCCATGGTGTTGCCAGCAGGAGCAGGGAAGCGATTGTCCCCCTGGACTCAGGAGTGGTGAGGCCGCACCTCAAAACCTGGCTTCAGTTTTGGCCCCCTCAAGAAAGACATCAAGGGGTTGGAGCGCGTCCAGAGAAGGGAATGGAGCTGGGGAAGGGCCTGAAGCCCAGGGGTTCTGAGAGCAGCTGAGGGACCTGGGACTCTTTAGTCTGGAGGAGACCTCATTGCTCTCTGCAGCTCCCGTAAAGGAGGTTGTAGCAAGGGGGGTGTTGGTCTCTTCTCCCAAGTAACCAGTGACAGGATGAGAGGAAATGGCCTCAAGTTGCACCAGGAGAGATTTAGATTGGCTATTAGGAAAAATGCCTTTACTTACAGAATGGTGAAGCATTGGCACAGGCTGCCCAGGGCAGTGGTGAAGTCACTATCCCTGGAGGTATTCAAAAAGCATGTGGACAAAAAGCACTTTGGGACATGGTTTAGTAGGCACAGTGGTGTTGGGCTGATGTTTGGGCTTGATGATCTTAGAGGTCTTTTCCAACCTCAATGATTCTACGATCATGCACCCGCATAGAAAAGCTTACTCTTCGCTATAGCCTATATGCTGGTCTAAAACCAGTTTTATTCAAAGAAAGTAAAAATGGATCCTAGTCCTTATGGAACTCACCAACGAGAGCAAAGTTACTTTCTAGCAGTTCCCTGTGAGTATTGAACCATGCGTGAGCCAGCCGGTTGTTTTTGTTCTTCCCGATGATGTAATTCATGATGTAAGCCAGAAGACCTGTTACCATGAGGATCTCCATGTAATAGCTCTCCCAGCTGTTTTGAAGGTGAGCGGGGACCTACGGGAAGTGAACGGAAACTGTCTTTTCCATATTCAATAAGTAGATTCCATATACACAAACAATTTGGGAAACACAGCATACTGGAACTTCATCCCAAAGACTGCAATAAGCTTCACAAAGGTGACAGGACAGAGCTAATCCATTTGGCTCTACTGGAACACAGTAAGCATACAGGAAACAACTGATAACAGCATTCCTGAAATACCCAGCCAATACATACAAAATACTTCTCTCTTCCAAGTTAGCACACATCCCTCATAAGCAGTCAACAGCCCAGCTTTTCAACCCACTGATTATTTGAGCTTGATGCCCTGCCCATCGCAGCGTTATCTGATTGCCATGTAGCTTCTGCTGAAATCTAAAGTGACACCCAATGTCCAGCAGCATTTTCAGGATGCCACCAAGAGTCACAGAGTGCGTGGGGGAGCAGGGGAGCCTACCTGACCATGCCACCTTCAGAGAATAATTAGCCATTCTGCTATCACACATCAGTCATAAAACCACTCAAACTTTCCTTTTCACTGCCAAGGTCAGCCGTAACAGTTAAAAGGAGAACTTGGGGATAATAAAAATGCAGGCCTGAAGCACCAGATCATTCGGTAAAATTCTCTCTTGGGAAGCAACAAGGTGATGCAGGGTGGACAGAGACTGGCTTCAAAGACCACCAGAGGAGACAATTTCTAATCTGAAATTTTAGCCACAGACAAACTATAAAACGCTGTGTTTACTGTAAACATACGATCATTGTAACCTCTTCTTTACCTGTTGACAAAACACCCAGACACTCTAGGATATCTGTTTTTACTCTGGATTAAATGAAGCTCATCACTATAGCTCCTCTGCCTTGCCCTCACAGTCATATGGGTAAAAGCAGCTAAGTCACAAAACGCTTCGGTCAAAACCATGTTCCAAAAGGTCTGTTTCAATTTCCTGATCAATATTCCTATTACAGTTCTCAGTTTGAATACAGAACACTGCCTCAATCCAAGGACGTGAGTTCTAGCAGCTTAAAACAGAGAGCAACAGACCAAAGTCACCTGCCCTGGAAGTTTTGCTTCAAGAGCTGCTATTTGAAATAGTATAAACCAATGTAGAAGAGCATGGAATTGGGACCTGGCATACTTGGATCATACTCTGCTGCATTATTTCAAGTATTTCTTGTTTCTGCCCTTTTTCTCATTTCCGCACTGTCTCTTGTTAATTCAAATACCAAATTCTGCAGGACAGATTCTCTCTTATGTGTACATCCACACACCAATGACATTACTGGCAGGCCGCCTTAAAAATAAGTCATGAAACACTAAATAGAAAGCAGATTAACATTTATACCTACATTAACTATTGTTATGGGGTCTTTATTTTTGCTAGGAGATGCATCTGGTTTCTCTTCATAGCCTTCAAACTCCTCATCATCATACGGTTCACTCTCGGTATCACCTTCCTATAGGACAAAATCCATAACAGCATGAAAATCCAAAGCCTGGTAAGCAAAATCCAAACAGGTAAGGTGAGAAGGAAAGGCGTAGAGAGATACTACTAGGGAACATACAGAGGAAGGAGATGAGGCATTACCTGTGCATCTGCATCATCAAAGTCTTCCTGATTCTCATCCTGACCTTCAAGCTCTACAGTGGCTTCTTCTTCGTCATCTTCTGTAGTGATGATCCGTTGAGGAGACTCTGTGACAGCATCTTCATTCACATCTTCAAATTCAGCAAAGTCATTGTCATCATATTCCATAATGTCATCTCCATCCTCAAAGTCATCATATTTTGCCAAAGAAAAACTCCATGGGACAAACAGGAGAGCAATAAAAATATACAAAGTCTTCATTTTCACTGTAAAAATAAAAAAAAGAACAAACATTGGAAAAAAATCCTTATCAGTTCTGTTACATCACACCTCCAGTAATGCCCAGCTTCCATGAATGATTTAAAAAACACTTCCAGGGTCAGGCTAGAGAGATAAATAAATCCCTGCCTGATCTTGCTATCGTCTGTATAAAGAAAGCGAATACTCTTACAAGAAAAAACAAGTTTGAGGGTGAGGTCCTGGACTCCCTGGTTTGTGGAAGGAGCAGCTGAGGCAGCAGCAAGTTCACATCTGGCCAAGCTGCTCAGATGAGCAAGTAGTGGGAGCAGACGTGTTCCGCTATAAAACTGACTCTCCAATAGCATCTCTCAGTCAGTCAGCATTGCCAGCTCATTTCAAAGACCACACACTGTGCTTACCACTGCTATTAATTAGCAATTACAGTCTGCTCAATGAATGTGTAAAAAACAGCAGTAAATCTTAAAATGCACTTAATTAATTTACTTTAAACAGCAATGCTCTGCTAGCCTCGATTAGTTTAAAAGTGCTCATCTTGGATTTTCTAGACTGCATCCTCAGAATCAGGTCCCACGTGTCCCAGCACTATTTTTGTTTCGAGACAAAGACTTTTTGTTTTAAGGCCTACAAAAAAAATAGCAAGAAAAGGATGGAAACCGCACTGATCCCAAAACCAAAAGGGTAAACCAGGGCTCACGAGACTAAAGCTCTCCTCAGAAACCTGCAGAGACAATCTGTCTGTTCACCTTGGTTTTGCCTTCAGCTTCTTATGTCTTTTCTGCTCAACCTCAAAGCAGTTCCAGTCTCCCCCTCAGGCTGCGGGGATGATCAGCGAGGTCTAAACCGAGAGCCTCTAAAGACAGGAATAACTCTACTACTGCGTTTCACAAATAGCTGCGGAGGATCGGCTGCATCAGACTTGGCAGCAAGACTCATTTTACACCCTTCCACAACCACATCTGAGTGGGAACTTGAATGTTAATGAGGCCGTTCTCTAAAAACTTGAAATAGGAACAACATGTTTCTAAATTAGACCAGCACTCCTCCGAGTACCATGTGCAGGGAACCCACCGCTAGGAACGACAAGGACAGCTAAAATAAGCGCCTTCGACAGACTTCTCATTCCAGCAAAAACCTGAACAGAACAAGTACACAAGGCCATTCAGCAAGATTGGAAGTACAGCAAAGCAGAGCCCAGGAATTTTTGGGGCATGTCACGGTTTTATGCGAATTTAAGCAGAAAAACAAGACACTTTGCACAGGACAGAATTTGCATGCAGAGGTTAAAACCCCCAGGACAACAGAGCCACCTGCTCAACTGAACCCCAGCAGTTTCACAGTAAGAAATTTGAGACTGCTCGAGTATATCCACCTCCCAACGCCCCTACTGCTCAACAGAGCCTTATCCAAACAAACTTCTGCAGCAAGTTCCAAAGAGACAGTGGAACGAGGGATGGGTGAAAACTGGGACACACTCCTGTCGTCCCTGTTACAGGGCAGAAAGGGCCCCCAGCACAGACAACTCCACCAAGCTGAACACCCTGTGGCAAGCACTACGCGATCCACATGTCCCAACTTTCCCTTGGGAGCGGAGCCAATTCACAGCTGCTCTTCCCAGTGGCCAAAGGAAAGGGAGAGGTGCTGGGCCCCACCGTCATCCCTGGGCCTGAGGCGAGGGCACCGAGGGGCACTCAGGGGCATCGCCTGACCCTAGGGAGGGGGGATCTCAAGAGGCACCACCTGGCCCGAGGGAGGGGGGCACCCACCCACTACCACCCCTCCGACCCGTGAGAGAGAGGGACCCATCACCACACCCCAGAGCATGAGAGAGGGGCACCTGCCGCCACCCCCGGCCTAAGAGAGGTGACACCCCCCCTCCACCCCCTGGCCCGAGGAAGGGAGGCAACCCCCGATGCCCCCCTAGCCTGAAAGAAGGGTCACCCCGCGCTACCCCTGGCCAGAGGGAGGGGGCACCCCCCGCTGCCCCCCGGCCTGAGAAAGGGGATACCCGCCCACAACCACCCCCCGGGGCCTGATAGAGGGGGCACCCAGGAGCAAGCCCCGGCCTGTGGCAGGGTCACCCTCCGCCACCCCCAGCTCATCCCAGGGACGCAGCTCAAGGTCAGGAACGGCGGCCCCGGCTCCGCGCTGCCCCACTGCCCCCCTCCCGGCCCCTCCGCCGGGCTGGGCCCCGGCCCCACCGCCAGCGCCTCCTGCCTGCACACTCGCTGCCCCCAGGGCCAGGCCACCCCCTCGCGGCCCCCCGGGGCGCAGAGCGGCCGGTAACGGGGACAGGTTGGGATGAGGCCGCCCCACACTCGTTACCTGCGGTCCAGCCCTCCGCGCAGCCTGTGCGCTTTCCGTGGCGCATGCGCACTGCGGGCCGCACCTGCGCGGGGTCTGGCGGGCGACCCCGACCTCGCCGCTGAGGAAGCAGCCAGGCCCCGGCACCACCCGCCTCGTGCGGCCCCGGTGCGACCGGTGAGGGTGGCCCAGAACGCTCAGGCCTTGCCCAGTTCTCCCGCCCTCCTCGCGGCGGCTTCACTCGGTGCGTTGCGCATGCGCCGCGGGGCTTCGATGCGTCACGTACGTACGCACTGTGGTGCGTAGCCACGTCGGGACGTACGCACGTAGGCAGCGTAGGCGCGTAGGGACGTCTCGTCTCCGCCCCGGTAGCCGGGGAAGCGGCGGCCGGAGGCTGTGGGGCCTGGGGGTGAGTGAGGGGTGCGGGCCGAGCGGGACGGGGAGAAAGACGAAGAGGAGAGGAGGGCAATTGAGAGAAGGTGGCTCCTCTCCTGCAGGCGGCGGCACCGCGGCCTACCGCGGGCTCAGGCAGCCGGCGGCCTAGCCCGTACAAAGGGCCCGGCGCCCCTGTGCCGCGGGCGGGAAGGGCTGTGAGGAGCCCCGCGACCGCACCTTCTACCCGGGGCAGGGGGCTCTCTGCGGCGCCGGGTCCCCTGTGCGCAAGAAAGGGCCATCTCGTCGGCCGGGGTGTTCCCTGTCGACACGGGGGTCCCCCCCCACCCCCGACGTAGGAGTCGCTTCCCTCCCCTGCCCCCGACACGGAGGTCGTCCCCCCTCTTTGACACGGGAGCAGGCTGGACAGAGCGTTGCGTTTCCTTTCGATCCAAGGAAGACGCAGAAAGGGTCCGCGCCGCTGCGTTTCCTCGCTGGGAACGGCGTTCGTAGGGAAGCAAAGCCTCGGCAGTGAGCCTGTCGGCTCGCCGTGTTCCATCCGATAGGGACTTGTGCCGCTCACCAGTGGGCTCCTGGAAACAGAGCAGTTTTGTGCTTCTGTAGCTGTATGGCAGAATAAAAGAATGATTATTGTTGTTTTCTAGGATAGTGGGAGGGGAAAAAAATCAACAAACTCAGTACAGCAAGGAAGATTCTGTAAAGTTAAGTATTAGGGAGATGATTCTCACTCTGTTCTTGTGAGACCCCACTTGGAGTACTCTGTCTACTTCTGGAATCCCCAACATAAGAAGGATATAGAACTGTTTGAACGGATCCAGAGGCCACAAAGATGATATGAGGACTGGAGCCCTTCTGCTACAAGGACAGCTGGGAGAGTTGGGATTGTTCAGCCTGGAGAAAAGAAGGCTCAAAGGGGGACCGTAGAGCAGCCACCCAGTACTGAAAGGGGCCTGGAGCGATAGGATGTGAGGGAATGGCTTTAGATTGAAAGGGGGAAGATTTAGATTAGACATTAGGAAGAAACTTCATGATGAGGCTGGAGAGGCCCTGGCATAGGTTTCCCAGAGAAGTGGTGGCTGCCCCGTTCCTGGAGGTGTTCAAGGCCAGGTTGGATGGGCATTGGAGCTCCGTGATCCGGTGGGAGGTGTCGCTGCCCATGGCAGGGGAGGTTGGAACTGGATCGGTTTTGAGATCAATTCCAACCCAAACCATTCTATGATTCTGTGGTTGCTGGCTGTGCTGTCAGCAGCAGAAGTGTGAAGTTACACCTTTCATCTGCACATCTACAGGTGTGAGAGCTGCAAGGTGTGTTAGTACAACCAACAGAACAGGGCATCAGAGTGTAGCTGCTGCCATTGAAAACTGAACACTGCAGTCTCCTGGTGAGCCTTGGTCTAGACCTGAGATTTATTGAGCAAGTCCCAGCTGGTGAATATTCTGCACAGGGAGCAGCAGCAGTATTTATTGTCAGATTATTTTCCAAGTTGTTTCTATTGGCAGTGAATCCTGGTCTCATTGGAGGATTCTCACCAAATGTGAGGATTTGTTTAATAACACTTTATAGCCTTTGGGCCATCTCATTACAATGTTCTTAAAAGCAGTGGGTGTTATTCTCTGGTTTTGGCTGCCTTAAAGGTATGACTTACTTGACCATGCAGATGAAATAAATTACTTGCAATGGAAAGTGTATATTTCAGTATAACAGTTCAGTCTTCTCTTCATCTAACTTCAAAACCTGAGTTCTGGGCAGGAATAGTTAAATAAAACATGGCTTGAAAAATTTAGGTTGGAGAACACAGATGTGGCTAAAATCACTTTCTTAAGGAAAAGCTGACTTTTTGGGCAGAAGTGTTCCTTGTCTTTTAAGGTAGCAGTGTGTTGTGTGCTGTTTTGGGCCTGCTTTTCTAGAGATTGCAGTAATGCAGGATTTACACAGCCATGAAACACTCAAGGCTGGGGCTGATAATATGTACTGAGTTGACTTTCCATCTCTTGTTCCTCCTGATGTTCAAAGTTCTGGCCTTGGGTTTGTTTGCCTTAGATTATAAAGCAGACAAGACAGGCAACTTGTTAAATGCGCTTAAGTAGTCACTGAGGACGTGATCTGTTTTGGAAGACAATGTCTTTGTGTTATTCTTTTTTTGAATTGTTGATATCTTAATATTTACAAGAAAAGAACAAAGCCCGATCCTTTTTGGGAGAAGGATCCAACTCTCGTCAGTCACATTTTCAGGAGTCTTTGTCATGTCTGAAGTAATCCAGTTACAAGAAGAACCATGACGATTATATATAACTGCGTAAAGCAAAAGGGGATTAATCTGTCTGTTCTGATTTTAACAGAGATATTGGGGGGCATCATGAATTGGAATAAAGGTGGACCTGGTACTAAGAGAGGATTTGGTTTTGGTGGATTTGCCATAACACCTGGAAAGAAAGAGGAGCCTAAGCTCTCTCAGCAGTCTCATAGTGCTTTCGGAACAGCCGGTTCTTCTGCTGCATTTGCAAAATCAGGACCTCCTCAGCTGCCTTCTTTCTACAAAATTGGGTCAAAGCGAGCAAATTTTGATGAAGAGAATGCGTAAGTATGGTTATTTTTTGTGTTTAGGTAGCTTTAGATTTTAGTTTTTTAAAGTTTCTAGGATCAGGGAAAGTCTCTGTGGCATTTATAAGGTTATTTAGAAAAACCTGCTCAAGAATAAATCCCCTAACACTGCATTACAGAGTAACAGAACCCCGAAAGCTTTACAGCAATAGCATCAAGAAAAGCTGAGCTAGTCACATGCAGGAATTCCCATCCCTGCTCTGCAGCAGACTTTTGATGTCACCAAGGACTGATTTTTTACCCTTTCTCTGGGCGTCAGCCCATCATCCATAAAATGAGAATTATAATACATCCTTGCCTTTATATTTAAAAGACAGTGAGGTGCTACAGCACCCATGGAGTGCTCTCCTCCTCCCCAGGAACATATCTCAGCTGAACATCAGTCAGCTCAATCTGATTCACGCTCTGGCGTGTTTAAAATTGGAAACAAGCAGGATCCATTTGGGTTTCTTTTGCACAGGGAAACAACTCCGCATTTCTTTAATCACCCTTCTGTTGGCTGTGTAAATGCATTGAATAACAGGGAGGTCAGAAAACCATCCTGTATTCACCAGCCTGGGAGAGCCAGTCAAGAAGATCAGTTTCATAAGTTCTTTTTGCCCTACCACCACTTTTTGCTTACAACATCAAGAATTGTAAATAAATGAACCTCAATGTCTTTTCCTGTTTGAGTACTGATTTTTATTATCCATCTCTATCTGGGAAACTTGATTCAACTTGGAAACTATTCAGGACAGCATGATGCTGTAGACTATGTGCTGACTGGGCTGTTCATTTCCTTTCAGGTACTTTGAGGATGAAGAAGAGGATTCCAGCAATGTTGAATTGCCATACATTCCTGCAGAGAATTCCCCCACTCGTCAGCAGTTTCATTCCAAATCGGCAGAGTCTGACAGCGATGATGATCCTCTGGAGGCATTCATGGCTGAAGTGGAGGCAAGACCCGGCTCATGATATGTGTATTAATTTATGTGGCCATACTCCTCTCCAGTCAGGGGCAGCAAATGTCACTCATGGCTTTGGCAGCTGTATTCAGAATTCAGAACTTAGCTTTTATGTAAGATACTGTGTTAATTAGAACTCAAAGGTGGATTAGGTAGAGAGGGGATGGATATCGTTTAGGGTGGTTTAACTGTTTTGAGTGTGTCAGGACAATACAGCAAAGAGCTTTGTGTGTATCTGAATATGAAATTAAGGTTTTGTGCATTTTTCACTACCTGAATTGTAATTATTTGTATTTCTCACGAGCTGTTCCTTAGCTACTGTTCTATTATTAGCTGAATTCGATCACAGTGCTTTCAGGAGGAATGCAGAGAATGTATTCTTTCAACAACATTGCCGGGAAGTTACCGTATATAAATTTCAAAGGTATTAATAGGAGAATTTATTTAACATAATAGGATATGTGACAAGAGAAAGCTTAGTCCAAAAAGTGTTGTCTCTGTGGCACAATGACATGGTTATGTAAGACCATCTTTCTCTTCCATGTTTCATCATCTGGAGTTTTTTAACATCATAATTTTATGATCTATTAGGATCAAGCTGCTCGAGACATGAAGAGACTTGAAGATAAAGACAAAGAAAAAAAGAACGTTAAGTAAGTTCTCTTTTATAATTCCCATGCCTGCTTGTGTCTTTTATGGTGCTAAGAGAATTCCAATGCATTTTGTTGATGATGATTGTTCTACAAACAATATAATATATACCTAGTAAGCAGCATTTACCAGCGTGCAATATCACCTCAGGTAGATTTCTGTGCAGTAACAGTTGATTAATAGGAGGGAAGAATCCATGACAGCGTCCCACAGTAAAATGTAACAACACTGAGAGTTATCTCATGTGAGAAACCTTTCCAGGCCACACAAACTGGGGCAGGACATTGTAGTACCACCACTTTCCAAATCAGCCAGAGCAGTTTTTTGTCTTTCCTCATCCTTGCAGTGATCAAGGATGGTTTGGTTTAAAATTGCATTTAAGCGAGCGAAGTAACGCAGTGCTGCTGTACCTGAAGTGCTGTAGACTCTTCCTAGCTGGAACTAGGTTTTAAGACATTCCCTGTAAGCTGATATATCAAGCAGCACGTGGCAATTGGGATAATAAATTTGAAGTTTAGAAACAGTTTACATTTTTACAGCTTATCTATCTGTTTTGACCAAGGAAAAAACCATTCTGCTGTTGTTTCTTGATATAAATATCAGATGCTTTGGTAGAACTTATATTGCATGGGGTTGATCAGATTATACATGGTCCTGAAACAGAACACCGGATCCAAATCACCACCTGGGGAAGTTCTGAACTGGATTTGCTCTTCCTGGCTCACATTCCTCTTCAGTTATGGGACTTCTGTAGCATCGAGAGCTTAGACCAGGATGATCTTTGATGTGGCTTCTACTGGGAAGACGGAGTCCTAATCTTTCGGTCTCATTAATAGAAGTAAACAGAAGTCTTTGCAGGGTCACTGTTATGGTTGACACCAAATATGAAAACTCCATGGGTTGGGATGATAAATGTTACTGAGCTGTTAGTGTTGTGCCTTCCATGAAAGACAGAGCTCAGCACTAATCAAATGAAAGTGTGGAGCTGAGTATGTGGAACACTTGCAGGGAAGTTTTTTTTCTCCGCTTGTTTTTCCAGGGGTATTCGAGATGACATTGAAGAGGAAGATGACCAAGTGAGTTCCTATGCAGTCTTTCTATTTTCTTTTTTTGTTTTTGTTTTTTTACCTTCCCTCCCCAAATAGAAATCTACTAGGTATGAACAAAACTCCAGTATCATGCACAGTATCCGGACAATTCAGGAAGCTGTAGTGGTTACCGTGCTGCCTCTACCGTTTTAGGTATTACAGTAAAAAAAGGAAGAATATTAGGGGACAATTTCATTCTTTTTAACTCTGTTTAAGAAGCTTTCTTTTCAGTCAATTTGAATTTCAACTTCCTGTACAGGATTTTCTGTGTTTGAGGGTCTCATCAAATTTGAACTTAGCAGAATCAACTAACACGGAACACCGGTGGGGGTTTGTTAAACTGTGGAGGCTGTTTGCAGTGTGTCATGTCTGTTCAGGGCAAGAACCAGGCTTTTTGCCTTTATTTTCAGAGGAGCTCCAGTTCTAATTGAGGATTATAAGCATCACCATAACAGAAACAATAAACAAGTAGAAGAGACTTCATTTCAAAATGTACCTTACTACTGAGTTGTAATAAATAACTATTCTGTTACTTAGTAATGCAGAGCCTGAAAGGGTTGCTGGGCCTCTAGGCTTTTGATTCCAATTTGGTGAGTGTAGATATGCTGAAGTTTGAGCAAAGGTGCCTTACGCTTGTAGACAGCTGTTATTCAAGTGTATTGTACTCATATCTATGCGAGTGAGTGATAATTAGCCTTGCAAATGAAAATGCCAGATGGGTATATACATTTCTTTGTAACTGAACCTTGTTTATAAAATCTGATTTATAAATATGTGGCTGAAAGTCAAGTGTGAGTGATGTTTTCTCCATGAGAATGTCTTGGTGTGCCAGTGAGATTCTCTGATATGTACATATCTGTGAGCTGTAAGGGTAGCATGTTGCAGTGATGACAGTGACTTCTTATCTGGGCTTGTGTTGAAGGACTCTTCTGAAATAGTTTACTTCCTGTTTGCTCTTGGCTCTCAATGAAAAATAGATGTATTTTCATTTTTTTAGAGGCTAGTTAGGGGAAGTAGGGAAAATGTCTTTGGCATAGTGTGTTCAAATCAATGTAAACATATGCTTAGTAACATTGTGTTCTCTATTTAAAAACCTGCAGCGTTTGTGCTTTGTTTGTGTGATTCATAGATTCTTCTATTGTTAAAGAATAACAAGTCTTGGTAGAAGGAGTTGTTAAGCAGACATGTAAGAGAAGAAGCCTCGTTTTTAAAAGCGTTTTTTGGTGTGACACTGTAGTTGTTCATTTGTACTCACTGTCCTTCTTTGGGACGTAACTGTTGGTATATATTAGAAGACCCAGTTGTAGTGGACTTTTTTTTCCTCCTCAGTGGTGTGAAAGCAAACAGCCATCTAGCATACACATCATTTAAACAAATGTAGGAGTACTTTTGCATTCTATTGTATGTGATTGTACTGATCTGTTTTGCTGCAGGAAGCTTATTTTCGCTACATGGCTGAAAACCCCACTGCTGGTGTGGTCCAAGAAGAGGAAGAGGATAACCTGGAGTATGATAGTGATGGGAATCCAATTGCACCGTCCAAAAAAATCATTGATCCTCTTCCACCTATTGACCATTCAGAGGTAGGAAATTTATTCTGATCTGTCTTGTCTGGGGCATTCTGGAAAGCAGGGGCCAAGAAGTAGGTGGAAATATGTTTTTGTCCCTGTACATCGGTGTTGACAGATGATATTTCAGTGCTGTGCTACTAGAGATCCTTCAAATGACTTCAAATTAAACTAATGTTCTTGCAGATAATTAAGAACTTTTTCTCAAAAGGATCCCTTCCCTTCAAAACCAAGCATACAGAGAGAGAATCCCTAGTCCTGGACTAACTAAGTAATTACCTTTGCAGATCGAATATCCACCGTTTGAGAAAAATTTCTACAACGAGCATGAGGAGATCACCAGTCTCACCCCGCAGCAAGTGGTGGAGTTACGGCATAAGCTAAATCTCCGGGTAAGGTGATCGCAAAACTATCCTCCTAGAATCTTCTTACTGCCATTGGTTTTTGTACTGTCTTAGTAGTTTCAAATAAGATTTTCACAGGAAACTCCAGCTTTTGAATAACAAGCCTCTTGGATACCTTCAGTGACTTTGATTTAAGGGAGCAGTCCTTGCAAGTCTTCTCTGAACTTGTCAAACTGGGCACCCAAGATTGCCAGTTATGTGGTTGTGCTTGGACTAGAGAACTAGGAATTGAAACTTGAAACATTATATGCAAGATTTAGTTCTTTGCCATTTGTGACGTGTTATGTGGTGACGCTTTAATATGGTGCCTTTCTGTAACGGGGAATTATTTGGGCAAGAAGGAGACTACTTATACAGGGACGTAGATGTGATGTTTAGTAGCTTGTGTTGACTGACAGTTTATCTAAATTTTTGTACCCAAAAGTCCTCTTTACACAATACATCTGGAATTTGCTCTTAGTTAAACTTATGTCTATTCAAAAAATAGAAGGGTGTTTTGGGAGGTAAAGGGACACTTTTTCATTTCTGTACAGATTGCACTTTGGTTTTCTCTTACTCTTCATGATCAAAGGTATGTTTCTGTTTCTAAGGTCTCTGGTGCTGCTCCTCCGAGGCCTGGCAGTAGTTTTGCTCATTTTGGGTTTGATGAACAGCTTATGCATCAAATTAGGAAATCCGAGTATACCCAGCCCACCCCTATACAGTGTCAAGTGAGTATTGTTACTTCTCTGACATCTAAATGAGACTAATAGAACACAAGTGAAGGTCCCTGCATGTGAGGATGTACATGATTCTTGTTTCCTATATAGAGCTGTCACACAAAAGAATAATTTGCATTTTTATAGGAAAATAGCTTTAATTTTTTTTTTATATAGATGTTTACCGCTTTTTTCTTGTTAAATGACCACGGTAAATATATCCATATGCTTTTCTTCATTCGTCTCTCAGTGAAGACTACAGAATATCCAAGTGGCATCTATTGCTTGTAGAAATGTTGTATTAAAAGAAGCTGTATTAAAGTTAAAAAGCTATTAAAAATAACTATAGCAGTAGCTGAATGAAGAGCCATACATTGACAACCTTATTCGTTGAAACAGCTTGCATTTGAGAGTCTTGTAACTTGAAGAGTTATGCAACAAGGCATGTTTTTAATTTCTTTTGGCAGTTAGAATAAACACTTCATGAGCTGGACCATTTAACTGGTCGTTCCTTGGAGAGCTGTGCAAGCAAAAGGGATTCTACTGCATATGTGGATTGATTACCATAAGTAATTAAGACTATCAGCATTGTCATTATAACCACACCACTTCAGGTGCTTTTCTTGAAGAATAAAAAATTACATGGTGCTGTGTCCCAGGGATTTTTTGCTGTTTGGAAAAAGCCTGTTGTTGAGAGGTCCTTACAGCACCAGTGAGGGTGAACTGAGAACTTGGGCACTCAGAATGCTTACAAAAAGTTTAGGTCAGAGAATTAGTTTGTAGCATTCTTACAGCTGGACAAGATGCATTTGTGGACATGTAAATATGTCCTTGCAATGTTTTCCTGTGCCCAAATGTTGATTTCATGTCAGACACCAACAGTCATAACGTAATAATTTCTTCCAGCCCTTAAAACAAACTCACTCAGTTCTGAACTTGGCAATACAACTGTAAGCATCAACCTATGTTGCTATGGGTCGTCTGTAACGTGCTTTTCACTTGTTATCTGAGTTTTCATGTAATATGTAGCACAAGAATATGCTAAGGTAGGCGTAATATGGGTTTAGAATCTCCTTATTTTTAGGGTGTTCCAGTAGCACTAAGT
The DNA here is from genome assembly GCA_033558235.1 of Neomorphus geoffroyi. NCBI lineage: Eukaryota > Metazoa > Chordata > Aves > Cuculiformes > Neomorphidae > Neomorphus > Neomorphus geoffroyi. Next base: position 4,049,194 of record JAUMJM010000037.1, read on the forward strand.
GGCAGAGATATGATTGGGATAGCTAAGACTGGAAGCGGAAAAACAGCCGCCTTCATCTGGCCAATGTTGATTCACATCATGGATCAAAAGGAGCTTGAGCCAGGAGATGGTCCCATTGCAGTGATCGTATGCCCAACCAGGGAGCTTTGCCAACAGGTAGGTGAACAGTAAGTATGTCTGTGCCATACAGTGTTCTTACTGAAGAAGACAAAATTATGGGCAGAAGTTACCAGAGAACCTCAGTAAACTGTTAGAAAAAACTACTCTGCATTAGTAGTGTGCCTCCAACATGAGCTTACAATCCTATACCTTTTTTTTGTTGAAGGGACATGGCAAATCTGATAGCGTAACTTTTTGCACAGTGCTCCCATATTATTCCTAAGTATTAAGAATACTATGGATGCTTTGCCACAAACTGTATGCGTAATAAGGATAGAGCCTGCAGGTTAAATTATAATTGAATGCCTAAATAGGTTTCCCAAATAAATGACTGGAAATTATCCACAAATATTGAAATATTCAGCCCTCGGGATTTCTGAATAATTTTATTAAATTATTGGCTGAAAACTGGATTTCAGGAGCTGGACTCTGTTTCCAAGGTAGGTGTATTTTCTGAAATCTGTCTGATGTGAACTGTAATGTGCTGTGTTTCAAATTCTCAGATCCATTCTGAATGTAAACGCTTTGGTAAGGCGTATAACCTGCGCTCTGTAGCTGTGTATGGAGGAGGAAGCATGTGGGAGCAAGCCAAAGCCCTCCAGGAGGGGGCAGAGATCGTTGTCTGCACACCAGTAAGTACCTGTATGCACACAGTGCAATTTTTTGTTGCTTCACTGAAGCAGAGACAGAATTTTAATACCACTGGTGGTGCAGAATTTGTTCTCCGATCATTGAAGTCTAGATTCTTCACAGGTTTTCAAATGTTGACAGCACATATGCTGGGATTATTTATATTCCAAGAGAAAATAATCGTGATTACCTAAAAGTGATCACCTAGGATTTCCAATATGAGGCAGATTAGCAGGCAAGATTGCGTGAGTCAGCGCCGGTTGTGTGCAATGCCAGCTTCTGATTGCTGAGCCTTAAATTCATGATGAAAATTCCCAGAATGTCATGAACTGGAGTGCCATCTTCCTGAATCAATGTGGAATCTGCGATGGTACTACTGAGTGAATGAAACATTCAATCAGAGTGGGTGTTGATGCCCAGCCAGTGGTTTAAATGAACACCAGTTTCAACTGGCCTTGCTTATTGCAAAAACTGGTTATGAACTTGGGCAAACCTGAGCAGCTAATGGATTAGAGGAAGTGTTATTGTGGCTCTTTATGAGGGTACTAGGAAAGAAAACAGTATGAAGAGCTTCTTTGCCAAAAAAAGGTGAAATTAAGTAGCAGGTTCGCATTTGAAATTTAGTTGTTAAGAAAACTGGGGAATTTTAGGATCTCAGCACTGCTAAGCTTGAAAAAACGGTCCTAAAATTCAGCTTGTCAAGCACAGTTGATGAGAGTTTTAGGAATCTTTTTCCATAATTTGATTAGTGACACTTCTAGACTGAAGCCTTGAGATGTTTTCTATTCTAAGTCTCTTGTGAGGATAAAAAGCAGTTAAGCGCTTGAAGTTTGCATATATTAACATTTTTTTAAATATGCGTTAAAAAATTGTTTGGTTTTTTTTAATAGGGTCGTTTGATTGATCATGTGAAAAAGAAAGCTACAAACCTTCAAAGAGTCACTTACCTTGTGTTTGATGAAGCTGACAGAATGTTTGATATGGGTTTTGGTATGTAGCGAACTAAGGTGACTGGGTTGGAAAGCAGTGGTGTTCAATTCCCACCTTAGTAGGTCTGTCTATAATCCCTGAAATACTTGCAAAAACATTAAGGAAATATTTTATAGACAATATAGGCATATTTAAAAGCCTAATATCTAGTGATCTAAAGAGATCAATGATGTTCTGTTAGCGTTGAAATCCACCCTCCCTGATTTTTATCTTAAGAGTTGCTGAATAACATTTGGGCAAATCGCTTCAGTGCTTTGATTCCGCGTGTATGAACTAGCGGTGTTAGAAGAACTTTCTGCTTTATTGGAGGAAGTTGAGTGATTTGGGTCTGGAAGATTTTGAATTCATGCTCAAGAATCATGGGACATAAAGATTTGGCATTACTATAATAACACAAATGGAGGGAGACTCTTTTAAGTTGGAGGGGATGCACAGACTTAACTATGATCTTTGCTTATGGAAATTTTTGCTGAAGGAACTTCCAAAAGTTTCTTTGTACAGCAAAGGACCTTCCATTGTGCAGCAAAGAGCACCTGGAATTCACAGCAGAATTAAATACTGAGGCGGAGGCACCCATTCACTCTATGATTATTTGTTAAATAAGGCAAGGAAGTTGTATTTTGATTTATTCTACTAAATAATGAGCATATAATGTTGATTAAAACCTTTTCCCTTTCCTTTCCAGAATATCAGGTCAGATCAATCGCAAGCCACGTACGTCCTGACAGACAGAGTAAGTAAAAGCATGTTTCCAACCGAACTCCTGAGAGTCCAAGGAGCCTGTGTATGGTGGGGCTGCTGATTAAGAATCTGGAAGTCAGATTGGATTTCCTGTTCTTGACGCAGCCAGGCAATGAGACTTTCATGAGAGTCTACTGGTGTTAATTCTCAGTGTGGGAGGGAGCCCTTGTGAGTGTGGTTCAGCACCTACACTTGTTCGTCCGTCTGTAACCCCTCCACAGACCTTACCCAGGGAAAAGATGATTAGCTGAATTAAATATTGGTATACTTTGGGATCCTGCCTTCTAAGTTGCCATGAAAGAACATTCACAGCAGTGCTACTTATTATTCACATCTTGTTTCAGATGCCATGAAATACATTTTCACTTTCAGGTATCCTAATAGAAATGATAAAACAAACTGTAGTTTCTGATCACTGACATCCAGTACAGCTGTACAGGTCCTCATTCACAAGATCTATGCAGTGTTAAAGAAAAAGCATTTTTCAAGGAGTTCAAATACTGTTTTTCTTTTAGCCCTCTTGTTCAGTGCCACTTTCCGTAAGAAGATTGAGAAATTGGCTCGAGATATTCTGATCGACCCCATTCGAGTTGTGCAGGGTGACATTGGAGAGGTAATTACTTTACATTACTTGCGAGACAGTTGAAGTGAACCATTCTGGTTCTGTTGTCTGAAATTTATGTTAAACAGCAGTAGTAATCTTTTATACTTAAGAGTACATACTTTGTGCGTAACAAAAAATAGTAAGGTTTTGGGTCTGTTTTGGGTTTGAATTTTGTTGAGCTTTCTGCCAACAAGTATTCTTGTAGCGATGGGAGGTTTCATGCAGGAATGAAACATTAATGCAGTGATTCATTTTTTTAATTAAGCTTGATCAATAGGTTTATCTTTTTGGTTTGGTTCAAAAATAGAAATAAATTGCAGCTTTCACAATTAAGAATTTGAAACTGAGACTGTGATGTCTTTCAGCTGCTCTATGTTGATTCTATACTTGCTTGACAGTAGCAGCTGAACTATTAGCAGAGCAGAGATTTGGCAATAAGCTGATGAGGTGGGCAGTTGTATACTTGCTGAAAAGAAACTGCTTATAATATTTGAAAAAAGTTGAGAAATTTTGCAAGGTGCCTTCAGACCATTCTTCTTTTAAGCAGTTCTCTGCAATTTTTATTTTTTTTCAATCAGGAATATGAGGTATCACTTGGAAACAGAAAAAGAATGGCTACCTGAAGCCGCTTCTTTCTGGGAAAATGTTTTTCCTAAACATTGCTTAAGGAAAGAAACAACTTTCCTAGCTTAGTGATAGGTTTTCTGTTCTTTGTTCTAAATTACTGTGTTATGAGAGCATCGTCCTTGAAGTCACTAATATTTACATGTGTAAAAATGAAGTTTTTCTGAGAAACTTCTGGCGAGTGCCATGCGCTCTGCTGCACTTTTATTACTTGCAGTATGGAGCATAGAGGGATCTTTTTATACCTCCCTTCTTGTGACACCGAGGACACTCCACAGCTCACAGGGCTCCGTTCTGTGATCACCATGTGAATAACTTTTACCAGTGAGCATCCTTTCCATCTCAGCCCCTGCCCTTGCACAGTCTGTTTTAGGTGTTAACAGCTTCTGTCACAAGAGCATCTAAATAGTAAGTACCCGTCTTCAGATCAGCAAGGAGCTGAACTGCATCATGCCAAAGACTGTGCTTTGCCTGTCTCAGGTTTATCAAAGAGTATCTCATTTAACCCCTGCCTTTTCTGCACTGTGAAGGTTGTGGTCAACAGACAAGGGAGAGAAAGGCGAAACCGCTATCAAAGGAGAATTTGAGTGCCTCTCCATTTCTTATTCTCACATCTGATTTAAATCCTCATTTTATTCTACCATCTGTGTGTTTGCCATACTGTCCTTTATGTCCTGCCTTATTGCTTGTCTTATTTCTCCCCTTAGGCAAATGAAGATGTTACTCAAATTGTGGAGATTTTCCCCTCTGGCCCTAGCAAATGGAACTGGCTGACTCGACGCCTTGTCGAGTTCACATCATCTGGGAGCGTTCTCCTGTTTGTCACCAAGAAGGCAAATGCAGAAGAGCTGGCCAATAACCTTAAGCAGGAGGATCATAATCTGGGACTGCTTCATGGTGACATGGACCAGAGTGAGAGGAATAAAGTCATTTCAGAATTTAAGAAAAAGGGCATCCCGATACTCGTAGCTACTGATGTGGCAGGTATGTGATGTTCTGAGGAACAGCGGCTCATACAGGTTATGAGCCTGTGTGAGGCTAATGCGTATCAGTGGAAGGCAACATGGCTGGTGTCTACATCTGCTGAACCCTGCGTTGCAGATGTTTTTCCAGAAGTACCCAGTGTTAGCAAGGGCTTTTATTTTTAAAGTCTTTTAAGGATGTTTAGATCAGTCTGACATGTTTTTTAATAGACAGAAAAAAAAAAAAGCTCTTTCTTAAGGAAGTCATTGCTGTTTGCTGTTTGTTTGCTGATGCTATGCATGCTTAAATGAAGAGGAAATGGGCACGTTTGAAGCCTTCTCTAAAACAGCTTTTGTCCCCAGATATTTAGCTGAGCCAAGAGTAAATTTCAGTGTCCTTTATTAAATCCCTCTCTCTTCCTTGGAATAACAGTCATTTAAAGCGATCTCTTCCATCTCCAGTCCTGTGAGCTTGAGGACTGTGTAACTCAAACTGCTTTTTGGAGTGGATATTGCTACACTTAAGATAACAAAGAGTTTTAAGCCAATGAAGGGAGTCTTAACTGGGGTGTGTTCTTGTGGAAACTCCTTTCATATGCTGGAGCAGAATGAAGTGATATGCTGATATGAATGGAATTGCTTTGACTTTATTCAGGGTAATCAGTGTTACCACTGTATTGTTCTTGATTACAGCTCGTGGGTTAGATATTCCTTCCATTAAGACTGTCATCAATTATGATGTGGCTCGGGACATAGATACGCACACCCACAGAATCGGTCGTACTGGCAGAGCGGGCGAGAAAGGAGTTGCCTACACTCTGCTGACCCCCAAAGACAGTAACTTTGCTGGTGATCTTGTCAGAAATCTGGAAGGTGCTAATCAACATGTTTCCAAAGAGCTGTTGGATCTAGCAATGCAGGTACAAACAAGCAAAACTCTTTGAGTGGAAGAAGTGTGTTTGTATTTTTTTTTTAAAATGCTCAAAATCCTTCCATTCTGAGCCTCAATATATGAATTTATGAAGCTTCTTATTCCCTGTATTGAGAAGCATTTTTCCTCCTTTTGTACAGAATCCATGGTTCCGGAAATCACGTTTCAAAGGAGGAAAGGGCAAGAAGCTGAATATTGGTGGTGGTGGCTTAGGGTACCGTGAACGTCCTGGTCTGGGGTCAGAAAATTCTGTAAGTGGATATGCTGAAGAAGTTGTTTACATTTTCTTGGGACTTTTAAACATAGTATCAACTACTCTTTAATTTAAAAAAAACCTTCTCAGTACTGGAATGTAGCCTCTGCTTTCAAACGTTTTCACAGCTCAGAATCTTTCAGATTGCTGATGTGTGTGCAGGATAGGGTTGAACAGCAGACAATGTTGAAAACATGTCACATTCAGCATCTTTTCAAAAGTCACAGCTGAAACCCTGTTCACCCTTTGTCTTGGCTGTGACCTCTGTGAAAAACTACATTTGACTGCATTTTGCTTCTGCTTGTATTGTCAGAAGCTGGGAATTATGGTTATACTGTTGACTAGTGACTCACTAAGACTGCATGCATCTTTACTTGTCTGTTGTCTTCAGGGTCATGGGGCAAACTGTTCTACTACTCCGTGCTCTTCAGAAGTTTGTCACTCTTGGTAAACGTATTTCCTGAGTGCAGGGTCAACATAGATTCCGAGAACAGTTTAACTGAAAATGTCTCTGTTGGATAAACCAACAGTCTTTTGTCTTTTTGCTTAGGACCGTGGAAACAACAACAACGTGATGAGCAACTATGAGGCATACAAGCCGTCCACTGGGGCGATGGGAGACAGACTTACAGCAATGAAAGCAGCTTTTCAGGTTGGTTTTGTTAACTTGTGCTCCAAGCTCTAATTCCAGAGGAAAGGAAATAACATGGAAAAAACTTACTACTGATGATTCAGGACAATTTATTTTTCCTCCCCTGAAAATGTAGAAATGCTGTTGATTTCAGGGAAGCAAAGTTTGGTGGTTGTGGCCGTGTCTCATTCACTTGAGCATGCACTCAGCATTGCAATCCAAAGTGGAAGAATTAGTATGCAGGCTGGACTGAATATGGTTGCACAAAGTTCATTTGCCAAACTTTTTTTGTTTTCTGCTGCCTCTTTGCTCTCCTTCCCTAAGTTTGATCCTATTTGGGTTGCTTAGCAGCAATAGTGTAATTGCAATCAAAAGGAACAGAGAACAGAGAAACCCTTTCTCTTCAAAGTAAAAATTAACCCCACAGTATAGAAGTTTCCTCGTTTATGTGGTCTGGTATCAGATGTTTGTTACTAATTCTGTGTTCAAAAAGCACAGCAGGAATGTAATCAGTACAAGACCGACTTTTTATAGGAACTCTTTTTCCTAGGGGATCCACAGAATTCAGGACAAACTTGTCTATGCATGATGACTGCGTGTTTTGTAGTGCAGTATAGAGGCAAACATGCCCTTTGTTTTTGTCAATGTCTTTGTCTCATGTCTTTGTTGTCTGTTTCCTGTAGTCCCAGTATAAGAGCCACTTCGTTGCTGCAAGCTTGAATAATCAAAAGACTGGTAGCTCCGCTGCTGGTGCGAGTGGCTGGACCAGCGCCGGGAGCTTGAACTCGGTACCAGCAAGTTCAGCACAGCAAAATGCTGCAAACCCTGACAGCCCAGTTGCAGCCACTGCAGCAGCAAAGGGTGTTCCAGGTTTCACCAGCTCGGGGAATTTGAGTAGCGTTCCCACCTTTCCCAGTGTTGGAGTACAGGGCTTCAACAATGCAAATGCCAGCGCCAACAACAGAGAAGGCATTGGCAGCAGTGGCACTGGTGTTCCTGCTGGTGGCAGCGGTACTGGTGGTGGCCGTGGTGGTGGCGGCAGTGGTGTTGGCAGCATTGTCAGAGAACGATACAACGACAACCGGAACAGTCGCCACAATGAGCTTCTGCGCCGTGGAGAGGGCGGTGGTCGCTACAATGATGCGCAGCGCCACGGAGAAGGAGGTGGTCGCCACAGTGATGCTTACCGTCATGGAGAGGGCCGACATGGCGACAACCATCGCCATGCGGAAAGCCGGCACTTCACTGATGTAGGCAGCGGCAATCATAATAATGGTGACAACAGGAGTAGCAACGAAGGTAGGAACAACGAGAATAGGAATGGTGAGAATAGGAAGGATGCCAACAGCCGAGACAACAAGACAGATGGTTTTGCTGTCCCAGAGCCCCCAAAACGTAAGAAAAGCCGGTGGGACAGTTAAAAGCTGGCGTTTCACAGCCTGGAATCTCTGCAGGTAGTGTTGTGTTTTTCCAGAGGATTTCTTGGGTTTTTGGTAACTGGTTGTTGAGCAGGTAGGGGAGGAGAAAAAACATGCAAACTCTCCATGGGCCGGTACATCTGTGGACAGATTCACTCTACTAATGTGTACACACAATGCTTAGTCCAAGAGAAATCATTTTGATAAAGCTCCCTGGGTTCTGCTTTTAAATATTCAGTGCTCAAGTGACTCTGCTGGATTTGAGCAGATCTTCTTGACAAGAGAGATGCTGCTTCACATCCTTGGAACATTAAGAAACTGTTGTCCATAGAAATACAAAGTAGTCTTTTCTTAACCAGCATTCACAATTTAAAAACCAGTCCATCTAGAGATGCTCAGGACCCACCTGTTAAACATTAATCCTTCAGGAATTTGTTCAGCATGGCGAGTTCTTCTCCAGTCTCTTTTTACATCTTCTCTTATCCTCAAATAATTTGACCTCCAGGTTGTCCCTTACATCTCTGCATCAACTACGAATGTATCAATTTGTGTTGCTGAAGTTGATTTTTCTTTCTTTTTTTAATTTTTTATGAAGCTGTTCAAGCCATCCTTCTTCAGCCCAGCTAACCACAAATTCAAATCTAGTTTAGGATGGACTCCTTGGCTTGTTTGTGGTCACTACATCAATCCCAATCCCATTGTCCGGGTATTTTATTCTTTTAAAGAACCTCTTTTTTCCTATTAACCTTCATCTTGGTGGAAGCCTGCATAGCAAACTTGTCTCTCTGCTGTGCCTATGCACCCTCTGTTATGAGAGGGCCGAGTGCTTTCTTCAAATTAAAAACAAAAAAGGGAAAAAAAAAAAGTGTAGATATGCCACAACAATCAAAGGCTGGTGCCCCCCATGACGTGTAGCTAAAGGAGGAGGCTTCATTCAGAAATTCAGGGACCTGCTGCTCAGAAGCCTTTAGAGAGAACGTGAAAAGCAATGGATGAAGTGGAACAGCTCAAATACAGCCCCATATTGAACACATGTAGTTAAAACTGTAAAATTTTGCTTGACTGTTTTTAACTCGTCGTGTGTATTATCCAGTTTCTAAGTTCTTTTTTGCGCCATAAAGGTAAGGAAAAACACTTTTGTTGAAACACGTCAGCACCCACCTCTGTCCTGTTTCTACAGAAAGAAGTATCAGAAGCTGTCAGGGTTTTGTGACATTGTGATGTTTTCTTTATCAGCTGTGCATTTACTTTCTGCTTGCTCTAGTAAATGTTTTATTACTGGAACAAAAATATCTAGCATGTGCTTTTTATTCTCTACTTCTTCCTGATCTGGCATTGGGATGGAGTTTTGCGTGACTGGAGGTTTGATTGCTTGCCTTTCTTTTACCACTAGTTGTGGGTGTAGCTGATGGTTTTCCTCAGTGGTTTTCCTCAGTATACTTCACCTCAAACTGCTTTGCAAACTCAGTTTAGCTTCAAAGCCTCCTGGGGAACAGACTTTTCTCCATTTTATGAGTGGGGAGGTTACAGCCCAGGGCACGTTGCTCATCCCATCCTTTCATGGAACCATTAGTGGAGCTGGAAAGAGAACTCAGTCTTGTCATCTGTACCGGTTTCAGTGAAGGCAGCAACTTGGTTATTCAGGACCCCTCACTAGTAGCTCTAATCTGTTGGACTGTTTTTAGGAATAGCTTCCACGGATGTTTTTAGGAATAGCTTCCACTTGAATTATCTAATTATGGGCAGAAACCTCATGCTGGTTTGAGCTCTGCAGATTTAATACTAAGACAAGGATTTTCCAGGACAGATGTGAAGGGGGTTTAGGAGCAGCTGTTGAATTCCCCATTCCTTGTCACACTTAAGGTTTATCACTGTGCAATTAAAGATTTGAGTTTCAAACAAACAAAAAAATAGCTCCATCCTCTAGAGCTTCCATCTGCTCCTTCCCTTCTTGGATCTGTGCTCGCTGCCACTGGGAGCTGGCCCTGTATGTGTCATATTGCTTGGGTTTCTCCCCTTCTTTTTAACACATCCCTCTGCTGTGTGCTAGGATTGCTGAAATTCCTCACCCCTCTCTCAGCTGCCAGAAGCCCCTTGAGACTCGGATGAGTAAATATCTGAGTGCTATAACTGCCAGTTCACAGGTCCCTGTTAGATGCAGAAGAGGGTTGATTCCCTCTCTACAGAACAAGGTGGCAGTGTGAGCAGCATGCCAGCTACCCCGAAAGAGAATCTCTCTCCTTGCAGCGGCAGGCTGCGATGCTTGCTCCCAAAGAGACTGAAGCACAGCTCACAGCTGAGCAAATCAACTGCAGGAAGCTCAGATTGTTTGTAGAGTGTGACCTTGGGATTCCACTCCCACCTCCGTGCCTGCACATCAGTCACCCCCTCTGCCCTTCATCCCCCAGGGCAGTGCAGACACTGCCACTACCCAGCTGTGCCAAGAACCCTCTTCAACCTCAGCGCTGTTTTCTGAGGTCTGAAGTGGTGTGGAGCCTGACTGTACCAGCTCCCGAATTGTTTAAAGAATGTGAATCCTGGTGCCTGTCCCTGCCCTGCCGTGCCTCCTGGCTGACTCTCCCTCCAGTGCTTTCCCATCCTTCCGACTCAGTTTGTATCCTGGCTTTTCACTCTAAGTTCTGTGAGTGCACAGAATTAGTTATGTGTTTTCTGTCACTGTCTTTATCGTTAAATTACTGCCTTCAGGGACTGTGTCTCATTGGAGCAGCGAAGAAGAGAGTTGCTCCTCGCTACCACCAGCATAGTGTTGGATTTTTAGTTGTCGTATACCCCCCGCTTCTCCAAACGATGTAGTTCTCCCCGCCCCTGTGGCCTGACTGAGCTGTATTAGCCAGGTGTTGCAAACTCCGTAAGAATGACTTTTCCCATTAGGTTGATGAGCTGTCCTGGGCAGTGCAGGTGTAGCAGAGTGGGCAGGGGATGGAGGGGTGGCCGTGTCCCCAAGCTGGCTGGCTTGGAGCCTCGCTGGGTTCCCAGCCCTTCACCCTCTACTGTGCTCCAGCAACCAATCGCTACCCCTAACACCACCGAGTCCGTAACAGAGTCTGAGGGCTGTACAGACTGTCTCTTTTATTCACTTTTTAGCCTTCAGAAAGGTGACAGAGCCAAGACTCTTGCATGCAGTGGCCCCTCGTGTTTATGGACGATTGTGCTTGTAAAGCATGGGGCACCCGGGCGCTTCACTGTGCCCCTCCTGGGCTATAGATCTTGGCCTGCCCCCCCTGAGCCCACCATATCCCAGTGACCCCTGCTCCTTGTTTGTGTCTGAGCATTGCATGTTGGGCTTCACAGCAGGTGTAGAGTGGGATTATGGGCAGGGAGAGCTGCCAAACAGCTCTAGGGGCACTACGCGCGCTGGCAGCCCTGGGCTGTACAACACAGGAATTGGTGTTGAATAGGGGAGTTGGACTTCAGGACTATGGGCTCATCGAATCAGCTTTGTACACGCTGAGCTGCAGTCACCTTCCAGACTGCCAAGGTAAAACTGAGCCTGGAGCATCATTTCCTGGTGATGATTCAAGGCTTTGCATGCACAGACATCACTTAAATCAGTCGCTCGCGCATGGAAGATGATGAGGGTTTGGATTAGCCGCTTGTTTTTAGGCCAGGTAGGTAGAAGGAGCGAAAGCACGTGGTCCCTTTGCATTCCGGCTGTGAGGGAACGGGAATTGTGTTGTTCCAGCTGCTATCCCTCTCCTGGCTCCCCATGCAAGAATCGAGGGAGCCTAAAGTGTGAGGACTGGCATCTTTCCAGGCACAGCTGGATGTCCAGATAGGAGCAACTCTGTTCATTCACTTCACAGCATCGTCTCCAGCTCTTTGTTTAGGTTGAGGGGATGCTGATTCAGGGCTCTTAAATCCACTACGTTTTCCTCACAGGCTTTCTGGCTCATCTCCTGGGTTGGACAGGGCAAAAAGTTATCCGAGGCAAAGGAGGTGGGGATGTAGCCTGGCAGGCTGGCACGGGCAGGGACCAGCAGCCCATGCTGCTGTGTGCTCACTGCCCCTCGCCCTGCGAGGCTCGTGCTGAAGCTCGTGGTGGCGTGGGAGGCCAGCCCGCCGTAGCAGCAGCTCCCTGCCGCGCTGGTGGCACGCGCCTTCTGCTTGAAGTCCATCGCCAGGCTTCTCCGAAAATGGGCTTTCTTAATCTCTGCCTGTACCTGAGAGAGGTCGGAGATGGCTGCTGGTGCCCAGAGGCAGCAACACAGCCCCTTTTCTTCTCCACCCCCCCTTCTCCTTCCCCTCCCCACCATTTCTCCTTCCCCTCCCCCTTTTTTCTCTCCCCTCCCCCTTTTTCCTCCCCCCTCCCCCTTTTTCCTCCCCCCTCCCCCTTTTTCCTCCCCCCTCCCCCTTTTTCCTCCCCCTCCCCCTTTTTCTCCCCCCTCCCCCTTTTTTCCTTCCCCCTCCCCCTTTTTTCCTTCCCCCCTTCTCCTTCCCCCACTTCCCTTCTTTCCCTCCCCATACTTTTCATTCCTAGTGTGGGTTTTTTTCCCTTCCAAATCCCGCTGAGAGGGATGGATCTGAGTTTTTTCCTCTGGTTATCCCAGCCTTTGGGCTGCAGGTTAAATTCCCCAACTCTAAAGAGCTGCAACAGACAGTTCAGCCACTCACACTTCAAACTTACCTCCCCATTGCAAAAGCAGTAGATAAAAGCCACCAAGAAACCCTGCCAAAAGAGACAGAAGTGGAGTTTGAGTCCTGAGCTGGGATGCTGTACGTGTGCCTCCACCCTACCTGGGCAAGCATCGCTCAATGTTTGGAGCAGGCAGGCAGCCCCGTGTCACCGTACCTGAGAGGAGTTAAAGAACATCTCATAATGCATCTGGATCTGCCACAGCACCCCGGAGACTTCGGTGTAGGGCATGGCCATGAACACCACGTAATGAACTCCAAAAAGCGGCATCAGCACCAGCGTGGACTTGAGCAGCTTCCTGAGAGGAGAAACACTCTGAGCCGTGAAGCCGAGCCGTGCCAGCCAGCTGCAGCCCCCTTGCAGGCACTGGTGAGCGTCCCAGCGAAGAGAGCGGTCGCTGCTGCAGCTGCTACAGCTGGTTTGTGCTTGGCTGTTGCACAGTGTTCAGTTCGGAGAAGGAACAGGCAGAGCTTGAGCTCCTGAGCTCGCCGTTCCAACTAAGCAGCTGCCAGAAGCTCTGGCTGCCACCGTTCTGCCACGCTCCCTCGCTCCTGCAGGCATTCCTGTGCCTCTGCTCTTCCTTCACAGCCTCTGGGGAGCCACCCCGGGTAAACAGGCAGAAATCAGAGAATCATGGAACGGTTTGGGTTGGAAAGGATCTCAAAGCCCACCCAGTGCCACCCCCTGCCATGGGCAGGGACACCTCCCACTGGGTCAGGGGGCTCCAAGCCCCATCCAACCTGGCCTGGAACACCTCCAGGGATGGGGCAGCCACCACTGCTCTGGGCACTCTGGGCCAGGGCCTCCCCACCCTCACAGCAAAACATTTCTCCCTAAGATCTCATCTCAATCTCCCCTCTTTCAGGTTAAAACCTTTCCCTTCTGTCCTGTCCCTGCACTCCCTGATCCAGAGCCCCTGCCCAGCTTTCCTGGAGCCCCTTTCAGCACTGGGAGCTGCTCTAAGGTCTCCCCAGAGCCTTCTCCTCTCCAGGCTGGACAACCCCAACTCTCCCAGCCTGGTCTCGTACAGGAGGTGCTCCAGCCCTCGGATCATCTCCGTGGCCTCCTCTGGACTCACTCCAACAGCTCCATGTCCTTCCTGTGCTGAGGGCTCCAGAACTGGCCGCAGCTCTCCAGGGAGCACAGCCCAGAGCTGGCTGTGCTGTTGTTGCTGCCAGCACTTGCCTGTACTGCTGCTGGGGGTCCAGCTTCCCCGTGTTTGTCTCCCGCAGCTTGGATGCCAGCACCCGGACGATGTTAAGGAAGAGGAAGAAGTTCACCTGTCAACAGACATTCACTGCGGTTTTGTTGCCTGTATTGACTTTGGGTCTCCCTGAGCATCCCTGGGGGACAAGGACAGGCAGCTCTGGGTGAGCTGCAGGCAGGGGTACGGAGGTGTTGCTGTGGTCAGAGCAAGGAGGAACCAGCACCCTTGGATCCCTCTGCATCACACGGGACCTCCCTGGGTGCTGGGGTGGCTGGAGACACAATCCCAGTGACCACAAGCGAATGGCTCTGGTTCTCTGTCCATCCCCTTTCTCCAGAAAGGGACTGGGAGATTTGGCCACGGGATTCTTACCACGATGGCAGCCAAGATGGGCACCTGATAAATCCACTTCATGTTCCCCGCACTGAGGTCCCAGCACCTGAAAATACCAATAAAGAAGCACCTTGGAGAAACCTGAAATCTCTGGTAAGGATAATCGCTGACTGATGGCTCCCTCTAACCCTGCGGCCAACATCCCCACCCTCCCACACTTCACTCCCTTGGTGGAGTTTGTGTGATTCTTCATCCAACAGCAGCTGTTGGTAACTGCGTTCACAACCATTGTCGTGAGTTTTAAATTAGCATCCATGTTCCTGAGATGGCCAGCTCATCTGAAACTCCTGCTGTACATTTGGTGGCCTTTCTCCTTTTATTAAACTTAGAACATGCCCTTTAGCATCCACCTTTGCACGGTTTATTGATCAATTTATGGTGTAAACCTACATCCATCTTCCAAATGTGGAACCAAACCACTGTTGGGTTTGGATTATTGACAATCATGGAATCATTAAGATTGGAAAAGACCTCTGAGCTCATCCAGTCCAACCCCACCGTGCCTGCTAAACCACGTCCCACGGTGCCATGTCTACACAATTTTTGAACCCCTCCAGAGAAGGATGTTACAAATAATGTTCTGAACAAGTTTCTATGTGCGTTCACTCCTCTTGTCCTTCCATGTTCACAAGTTCTGCTGCCTACGCATGTTTTCCCTGCCTTTGCCAACCAGTCTTCCCCTCCCCAAAGGACTGTCAGAGTAGGTGGACCTACGTACTGTGTATCGGCCAGGGAGGCCCTGACACTGGCCCAGACAGACACAAACACAGCAGGGAGACCTGGAGGGGCAGGAACCAGAGTGAGGAGCCTGGATGAAGCATCAAGTCTGCAGACTAAACAAGTTCCTGGCAGTTGGTCTGCATCCCACTGCCCTCGGGTGCCGCTCAACCATGGCTGATGCCAAAGCTCCCAGCTGGTCTGAGCAGCCACAGCCTCAGGTTGGGGTCCATGCTTACCCCAGCCAATGATGATGAGGACCCACAGGTAGTTCTTGTTGGAGAGAAAGGCCATGAAGATCAGGCTGTGAAGGTAGAGACCTTCCACCAGAATCCAGTAGTGGTTGGTGGCCAGAAAATAGAGGAAGAGAGTCACCACCACCTTGCAGCCAACCTGTGGGTGTAGAGTCAGAGAGATGCCCGTACCAGGCTGTCCTCTGAAAGCAAAACCTGGTGGCTTTTGCTGTCTGGGCAGCAAAACTCAGACTGTGTCCCATACGTGGTTCACACTGCTCCTCCTGCAGGGAGCTACGTCATAGAATCACAGAATGGGTTGGGTTGGGTGGATTTAACACTCATCCAGTGCCACCCCCCTGCCATGGGCAGGGACCCCTCCCACTGGATCAGGGGGCTCCAAGCCCCATCCAACCTGGCCTGGAACACCTCCAGGGATGGGGCAGCCACCACTGCTCTGGGCACCCTGGGCCAGGGCCTCCCCACCCTCACAGCAAAACATTTCTGCCTAAGATCTCATCTCAATCTCCCCTCTTTCAGCTTAAAACCGTTCCCCCTCATCCCATCCCTGCACTCCCTGATCCAGAGCCCCTCCCCAGCTTTCCTGGAGCCCCTTTCAGCACTGGGAGCTGCTCTAAGGTCTCCCCAGAGCCTTCTCTTCTCCAGGTGAACAACCCCACCTCTCCCCTGGGATATTCCAACAGGAGATGCAGAGCAGGTGCTCAAAGTCTTTCCCGTAGGAGAACTCTTTCCCATACCAGGGCTCTGGGAGCTCAGACAGGCTGCGAGACCCGTGTCCTCTCTGTCTCTGATCTCCACTGTGGCACCAGAACGGGGAGAAGCTGAGCAGAGCCGTAGGTGGCCCTTCATTCTTCTCCAACTGTATCACCC
Organism: Neomorphus geoffroyi; assembly: GCA_033558235.1. NCBI lineage: Eukaryota > Metazoa > Chordata > Aves > Cuculiformes > Neomorphidae > Neomorphus > Neomorphus geoffroyi. The sequence goes on from JAUMJM010000037.1 coordinate 4,065,232, forward strand.
CTGAGCAGCGCAGCCCAAATCTGGGAGGGTCCCAAGCACACCCCCCTTGCACCAGGGCTCCTGAATCCCCTTTTCCCCTGACCCTGCCTCTGGTCTCTGTGCATCACTTGCCAAGTGGTTTCGTTGTCCCGGCGAGGGACCCATTTCTGCCTTGAAATCGTCCTCCCTCATCTTGTCCGTCTCGCCGCCCAGTGTTCCCGAGTAGAGCACCATGTCCTTCACGAAGATGCTCACCGCCCGGCAGATGAAGGAGGTGAAGAGGTGGACGTGGATGTAGTTGCGTGTGCAGTGCAGGCGCCTACGGAGAAGGGATGTGACACGAGCCCAGGCTCAGCTGCCCAACAACCTCATCGCAGGTGGGCTCGGGCACTGAGGGCACCTCAGAGAAGGAGAGCTCCAAGGTGTCAGCCCTCCCATGGGCAAGGGGGCTGTCAAACTCTTCAGGCGCAGGTGGTCATTCTGGGGGACTCTTGGGGCTTTGGGAAATGGTCTGAAGTTTGGAGTTTGGGGCCACCTTCTGTTCCCTGAGGGGCTGCTCCCCTGCGGGGGTTCGTGTGCGTGGACAGTGGGGACAAGACAGGTCTTCACCACATGGGGACAGGGGTTCAGCTCCTCCTTACTTGAAGTACGAGAGGATGCAGACGGCAACGATGAGGGAGGCCAGGGAGACAGAGTAGCCGACGGTGTACATCAAGTGCAGGCGGTCAAACACCTCCTGCAAGAGAAGGGCTGTGCTCCACGACCTCGCTGCAGCCCAGACCCCCCGCTCTGCCCCCAACCTCTGGGCTGGGAGAACAGGGGGAGCAGGGCTTTTCTGGGGAGTGGAGGAGGAAGAGCCCCCAGCAATTGCCCTGGTCTTTGCCTCACGCTTCCCTGTTCCCCATCCCAACCCTTTTTCCCAGCACCTCTGATGAGCAAGGTCACCTTCTCGCGGCTCCGGCTCTCGGAGGAGAAGAGCAGAGCGCATTCGGTGTAATTGGCCCAGGTCTTGTTGATGCTGAGAGCCATGGCCCAAGTCCCGTAGGCGCTGCAGTACCTGTAGGCATGACCTGGGAATGGTGACAGGAGCTGTGACAGCAGCAGGACCCGTGGGAAACCCAGACACATCCCTGCTCGGTGGAAGACTGTCACCAATGCAAGGTGTTTGGGTGCAAGTGCTGACCTTTATGGTTGAAGTCGTAGATGTAGTCGGGGCAGGGAACCGACACCTCCTGGCTTGGGGAGCCCTTCGGCCAGCAGATGATCCCGTCCCACTCCGGGAGGCAGCTGGTGTCTGGCCAAAGAGCAAAGACACATCTCACTTTGGCTCCAAACGAGGCCACATCGTAACCTCTGGCTTCCCAAAGCCTGCACTGGACCAGGGCGAGGAAAAAGCGCTGCCACGCGATCGCCCCTGGCCTGCAGAGCAGGGGAAGCTGGGGGTGATGGGGAGGGGGACACATCCCATCATGTCCCACCTCCTTAAGCTGGGGCTCAGGCCCTTCCATGCGCTCTTATTTGTGGTGGCAGCCAGTGCTGGCTCATCAGGGCCATGATTTAATTAGCACCTAAATGCACCCAGAGCTCCAGGAGCTGCAAACCTCACACCAGGACCCTGTGGCCCCCAGGAGCTGTGCATTCCCCTGGCCCCATCCCACTCCCACCGGAGGGGAAAGCCCACACGCAGCCAGCTCCGCCAGGGCTGGCTGACCCAGGAGCAGGGGAGGGACCCTACCTTTGATCTTCTCCAGTTGGGCTTTTATGTCTCTCTGACATTTCTCCTTCGCTTCCACCAGGAGATAGATTTGCTCTTCTTTCGTGAGGACATCATCGGGGTCAACCTGCCAAGACAAACCTGAAGTTCTGACCCCTGCCTCTGCGTGCAGTGTCAGAAGGCAGCTCAGCTCAGGTCTCCTCTTTGTGCTCACAATTTAAAGATTAAACCTCCCTGGGAGAGCTCGACCCACCCTGGTGATCTTCATGTCCCCAGAGAGCTGCCAGCACCTGCTTGGTGACACAAGGCACCCGCAGCCAGGATCTGAGATCCAGGAACTGGGACCGTGGCTACTCTGTCCCAGCAGCACCCTCACCCACAAACACTTCCCCGCTCGCAGCAGGACCCACGCCGCTTCTGCTGCCACGAAACACCCCATTGCTTCCTGAAAGCCACCTCTGAATCCAACCAGGTGATTAACACCAAGTCCAAAATCACAAGAGGCTGAAGAGCTGTGATGGGAACATCATCTCCTGACACGGAAACAATGCTTGGTGAACCCCGTAATGCGGAGCTGTCACCCACAGACTCGTCACATCCAGCAGGACCATCCTTGGGGCAAGAAATGAGACGTAAAGTCAGTTGAAGGGACAGGCAGGGAGGACAGGCGGAGAATAGGTGTGCTGGTAGACAAAGTCAACAGAGCAGCCACGACACGACACTGTCCCCAGGTGAGTTGGGTTTAGAGAATCACAGAACGGGTTGGGTTGGAAGGGCCTCAAAGCCCACCCAGTGCCACCCCCTGCCATGGGCAGGGACCCCTCCCACTGGATCAGGGGGCTCCAAGCCCCATCCAACCTGGCCTGGAACACCTCCAGGGATGGGGCAGCCACCACTGCTCTGGGCACCCTGGGCCAGGGCCTCCCCACCCTCACAGCAAAACATTCCTAAGATCTCATCTCAATCTCCCCTCTTGCAGCTGAAAACCGTTCCCTCTCATCCCATCCCTGCACTCCCTGATCCAGAGGGAGGCTGGTGAGGGGTGGAGGGCAGGAGTTGAAGTCCAGGCTTTGGGAGAGGCACTGAGTGCACCCAGCTCTGCGTCCCTCCAGCCCCTCCTGTGCTGACCGTAAATCGCTTTGCTCTTTCCGTTCCCCCGATGCCTCCGAGGCAGCGAGCTCTGCCCTGGATGCATCAAAGAAATGGAAAAACCATCACGTTGTGGTGCCTCCACAGCCACTGGAAAGCTTTTAGTGGGAGTGAGAGGCTCTCCCCTCCCACCCAGCTCCTGGCCAGCAGCTCTGCGGAGCGGGATGTGCAGCGGGGGGCACGCAGCCCCCGACCGGAGCGAGCTGGACAATTGGCAATATTTAAAACCAAGAGAGGGACCAGAGAGACCAAAGAAGCCTATGGGAGCATTCAGACCTACCAGAGCCCACGCGAAACTCAGGAGACAGGAGCAGAACAGAGCGGCTGTGATGCCACCCACGGGGACAGACGCCTCCATGGTCCCACGGCGTCACTCGGATGGGGACCCTCAGGGATGGTGGCTGAGCTGGAGAAAGCAAAGCCTTCACCTTGGGACAGCTGAATTGCTGCCAGCCCGGGGCCACAGGTGGCGGAGAGAGCTGGTGCCTTCAGCAGGAGAAAGCATCTTCTGGGAGCACCTTCCCAGCTGAGGTCCCCGTCGAGGCGAGGTGGCGGCAGGGGCACAGCTCGTCCGTGGGTGCTCAGGGCTGGCAGAGTCCCCTGTCCCAGTGGGCACTGCCCCAGCAGTGCTATGGGGATCTGCTCCCAGATTTACCAGGCAAGGGGGTTTCTCCCCCCACCACGCTCACTTCTCTTCTGTCGCCGCATCTTTCAGCAGCTCCCGGAGCGTGTGCAAACAATTCCCGCTCAGCTGGGGATGGCAGAGGTTTATTGGCTTAGCCCTAGGTGCTAAAATCCTCCTCATTCAAGGCAGATTCCTCTTCTCTTTTCAGAAACTTCTCTCACTGCCTGCTGGCTCATTTTTCAGCTGTCAGAGCATCTCCCGCTGCCCCCGCACGGCTCAGTCCCCTCCAACCCCAGGCTGGTCCCAAGAAGCTGAAGGATGCTTGGAACCTTCCCCCCCCCTCAGTGAGGTGGCTGCAGGTAAGAAGGCAGAGGGTGCGTGAGCATCACCTGGGCACTGATGCTCCTGGGATGGGATGTCTTTCAGGCAGATGCCAGTTTAACCCTTTTCCTTCTCTCAGGGTAGGGATGTGCGTTGGAGAGACGTGCTGGGACCAGCCCCGCTCCCCACCAGGACGAGCACCCCACTTTGTGCCCTTGTTTGCAGAAGAACCTCGCTGCCCTCAGCCCTCTGCGGAGGGAGCCTGGTGGCTAAACCAGGGCTGGTCCTGGCAGCAGGCAGGACAGACGGACAGTCCTGGCAGCAAGGAGTTTCCACTCTGATGGGTGTCTTGTGAATGAGATGCACAGGGCTGGTGGGGCAGAGCTGGTCCCACCGCAGCTCACTGTCCCCATTGGAGCAGTCCCTTGTCACCTGCGTCCCCTCGGGGAGGCCCCAGGGTTCTCCCTTGTGTTTGAGGATCGTGCAGGTGCCCGGCTTGCTCCCTGCACCCTGGCAGCTCGAGCACCTTGTGTCCCCCAAGCAGCCTGAGCACCCCCTGGGGAAATGGGGGCACAAAGCAGGGAGTCCCTGGTCCCTGAGCGAGTTGGCATCGGTGAGATGAGCCTCAAATTCAAAATCACACAATTACAGCGTCACAAGACTGTCCTGAGCTGGAAGGGACCCACAAGGACCATTGAGTCCAACTCCTGTCCCTGCACAGGACACCCCAACATTCACCCCGTGGGGCTGAGGGTGTTGGCCAAACCCTTCTGGAATATTGTCAGGCTGTGCCTGCTTCCCTGGGAGCTGTTCCAGTGCTCCACCACCCTCTGGGGGAAGAACCTTTTCCTCATGTCCAACCTAACCCTCCCTGGCATCTTCCTGCCATTCCCTGGGGTCCTGTCCTTGGTCACCAGAGAGAAGAGCTCAGTGTCTGCTCCTCCTCCTCCCCGTGTGAGGAAGCAGAAAGCTGCTATGAGGTCCCCTCTCGGTCTCCTCCAGGCAGAACAGACCAAGTGACTTCAGCTGCTCCCTATACAAGCTCCTCTCCAAACCTTCCCCAACTCCGTGCCCTCCTCTGGACGCTCTCCAGTAGCTTTAGACCCTTTTTATCCTGCGACACCCAAAACTGCACCCGGTGCTCAAAGTGGGGCCACACCAGTGCCAGGTTCCAAACCCTGGGAAGAGCAGGCTCCCAACCCAGGACCCCACGTAACCCATGGCCGGGCACACCTATTGCTGCCTCTCTACAGGTAAAATCCTGCACAGGGCAGAGCCCCTGGAGCCTCCCTTGGGATTTTCCTTGTGAGGCGGCTCATCCTGGTCCCCCCCAAGGCTGCTCAGAGCAGGGTTGGACTTCACTTGACTCTTGCGGCGAGGGAAGATGCATCAGCCAGCGGAGAGAGCGAACCAGATCCAAATGACAGCGCTCAGGAGGTGCTGCTGCTCCCTCCTTCAACCAGATGGGAAAACAATTCTCTTTTTTCCCCCCCCCTTTTTTCCATGCCACACCTGTAAATCAAGGAGGGATTAGGGGCATCTTCAGCAGCACCCTGCTTCCCCAGCCCAATTTAGCCACCAGCCTGGACCACCACGTGGGTGCCGACACTGTCCTGGTGGCATCGCGTTGCCAAGCGGCACCGCAGCTCCCACACTTGCTCATCAGGTGCTGCCTGGGCAAGTAGAGCAGGAGAGGCTAAGCTGACAAATTGCAGGATTAATGTTTTCTGAAGGCTCTTCTGGGTACTGACTTCTGGCCCAGAAGCTGCTGGGGAGTGAGGATGGAGTTGAGGTGAGGTTATTTTGAGGTTGGATGGGTGCTGGCTGAGGGGGAGGCAGCAAGCTCAAGGCAATTTGATTCCCATTGCAGGCGAAATCTGACCCGGGCTCTGAGTTTGCAGTTAACAAAACATGTTGGGTTTAGTTTGGTTTTTTTAAACTAAATTACTTGCTGTATTCTGGAGAGATCTGGAAAGCAATCATTGCAAATGACACCCATCCAGCCCCATCATCCAGCCCCCTCAGCTCCCGAATCCACGCTGGCAATCGTGAGATGACGGCAGACAGCAAATTTCCCAGCAATTTTGGCTGCTCCCTCTTCCTGAAAGCCCCCCGTAACCCGGCTGGAGATGGCTCAGCCTCCGGAAAAAAAAAAGGGTGCTCTGAGCACAGGGCTGAGCTGGTGACACCCCTTGGTCCCATCACTCCTGGCCCTACAGGATTGGACCTACAGGGTCATGCCAAGCCTGAGCCGCCGCGGTATGGCATGACCTGACTCAACCACCTGAAAATACAAATATAAATGCACTTTCTGTATCTATGTGTAAATAAAACTGAAATACCTACGTGTAGAATGTGTACACGTACAAATACAACGGCTCAGAACTCCAGCCAGCACCAAGACCTTGTAGCTCTCAGTATCTCGCAGGATCCTGTTCCACCCAGTGGCTCAGATCCAGCCTTGCAGCCCAAGTTAAGCAAACACTGGCCAGAGAAATGAGGCCGGGCAGCCTCTCCCCAGCAGAGAAGATGCTCTCATCTGTTGTAAATAAATTTTTGTCCTTTCTGCTACCAAAACACCAGCTCTCAGACCCCAGTGCAAACTAGGGATGGGTTTTCCTCCTCCTGTGCTCTGTTGCAGTCTGGCTATATTTAAGTTGATGGTTTAGGATGTCTCGGTGTAAACCTCAAGCCCCGTTTTCTGGGATGCTGAACCTCAATGATTCCTTTTGCCTCTTCTGCAGGTCTGCAGACACTTGGGAGAAGAGGATGAGAGCAGGAGCATCTCCCACCAGAAACTGCCCAGTGCCTGCAGAGGAGCTGGAAGGAGCCCCTGTTGCTGGCCCTTCCTACAGGTTTTGGGATGCATGGGACAAACGGTGCAGCGTGGGGAAAGATGTGGAGCTGATGAATTAAATGCCTGGCTTTCACCATCGCTGGCATCACCCTTGTCAGCCATCCCAATGGAGGCAACCGTGGCTTCTTGCCTGCAACGTGGGCTTTTCCAGGGCACAAGTTCAACCATACGGAGAGGCTGGGACGTCAGACCCTGAGCACAAGGCTGGGGGGATGGTTCAGAGAGGGCTGAGCTCCTTTGAAGCAGCACTTAATAAATCCTGGTCTTAAAAAGCGCTCTGCAGTGTTTGCCCTTGAGGACCAGCCTGAAACCAGACGCGCTTTTCCCGTGGGTCTCCCGACAGGGTTATCAGCCAGCACGTTGCTATTTTCTTGCCAGGCACCTGGGACCATCCGCGTTTAGGTTTTCAGTGATCATTTAGCAAGCAGCCCCCATGCAGCCCACCCAGTCAGGTGCTGGAAGGGGGGGGGGATGTCCCCCTTTTTCGGCTGGGAGGTGGGAGCTGGTGGCTTCACTGAGCCGGGAGATGATGACAATGGGGAATTGTCAATGTGGGGCCCCTCTCATTTGAGTTTTCTTCCTTTTATAGTAAGCAGCAGTTGCTCCAGCAGCTGGCCTGCCCCTCTGGGGTGAGGATAGGGCTTCGTATATAAGGGAAGGAGCAGACTTTGCCTTTCATCCTTCCGTTTGGCTGCTTCGCTGGGCAACAAGACTCATCCTTGCTCCTTTGCGAAGACTCAGCGTGATGCCGCTCAAGAAACCCGACCCGAAGAAGGAAGCAGCCAAGCCAGCTCCAGCCCCAGAGCCACCCAGAGAGCCTGCCTTCGACCCCAGGAGCGTGAAGGTGAGTGAGTCATGGAGACGTCACCGTCTTTCTTCGTTCCTGTCATGTGCCAGGCACGGGCAAGGCAACGCAGCGCGTTAACGGCATTAGCCAGGCTGAGAGCCAGGGCTGGGAGAGGAATATTGCCAGATTGCATTGATGCAGTGAGCCGGTAGTGATGCCGTCCTCGCCAGGGGGATGTTTTAATCTTCCCCCATCCAGCCCCACCCAAAGAAACTGCTTTGCTCTCGCACCAGGATGCTGTTGCGGAGAAAAACGCCCCATAAGCTCCTGGCTGAGACGTGTGTCGGGATCCCGGTAGCATTAAAAAGCTTTTCTGCCACCTACTGTCTCCATCTTAAAGAATTTTGCTGCCTGCATTGTCTCCTCTATGTGAGAGCATCCTTTCTCCAAGTCTCTGCAAGAGGAGTTCACTTTTTCCATGATTCCCCAGGTTACGGTTACATTTTCAAGCCAGAGCTGTGCCGGAGGGTTGTTAAGAGCAAGGCTCAGCATGAAGGCTTTTTAATCACTTGAACCAGGGATCAAACCTTGAAATAACATCCTTTCCACCCAAAATAGACCGAGCATCCCTGCTGCCTGCCCACCCCTTGCCTGCTGTGCTGCTGCTGGCTGCGCTTTCTGCAGGTATCTTGGCTCCACAGTGAGGGCAGGAGTTCCTGGGCACGGCACAGCATGGCTGGGCACGTCACGGGTAAATCCCCCCCCAGCTCCAAACTGGCTGTGGAACCTGGGGAGGGAGATGGTCAAAGCCAGGAGAGAGCCCTTTCATCACCCCCAGCCATAGCACAGCCCTCACACCCAGCTCTGTTCTCTTCTCCCAACAGATTGAATTCACCGCAGAGCAGACCGAAGGTAAGAGCAGGTTTCATCTTCTCCCAGAGATGGTGTTGGAAATGGGGAATCCTTTTTCCGGGTAGTTTTTTTGCAGCTGGCAAGAGAGCCAAGGCCCCACACATCAAATCCCCTCCTGGAGGAAAGCCCAGGAGGATCTGGGTACCCCATTTTTCCTAACACACTATTCATCCTATGGGGTGATCTCGAGGTTTCCTCACAGGTAGAAACCTCGAGATATGAAATCCGAAAGTTGTGTCCCTGACCAGCATCAGGCAGGAAGGGAGATGAGGAAGAGTGTTGGTGGGAAGGGAGGAGGTAGGAGATGGAGATGGGAGCAATGCTGGGTGGGAGTGGGAGCCAGTGCAGGGATTTGGCTGAGACCGCAACATCGAGCTGTCGGCAGCAATGAACGGCTCCTGGCTCCTTGCTCTGCGCTGAGGGTGCCCCAGTTGAAGGGGACAATCCCGGCTTCAGAGCCCAGCAGGGAAAAGGTATTTTTCCATTCATGGTGAGAGATGCAGCTTGGTTCAAAGGCTGGAATTCACATGGGTGGAGCAGCCTCATGCTGAGCCTGAGCTAGGGCTGGCGTTTCTCATCTCTCTGTGGGCAGTTTTCAGCCTCTGTTCAGACTGGGGGAGAGAGAAGATCTGAGGGCAGATCCTGGTGGGAATACTGGGAGGACAAGACCCGGCATCCTGCAGACTCGGTCGCTCCGTTCCCTGCCTGCCTGGCAGGACTGGTTCCAGTGGGGTGGGCAGGGGACATCTGAGCTCTTCTTCCCCGCAGAGTTCAAAGAAGCCTTCAGCCTGTTTGACCGGACGCCCACGGGAGCCATGCAGATCACCTACGCGCAGTGCGGGGACGTCCTACGGGCGCTCGGCCACAACCCCACCAACGCGGATGTCCTGAAGGTGCTGGGCAAGCCCAAACCAGAAGGTGAGTGGGGCAGTGGGGACAAGGTGGGACAAGCACTCCCTGTGCTCCCAGGCAGCAAGTGAAGGATTATGTTCCCTGTAGGAAGAACCATACGAGATGGAGGAATTGAGAAGGAAATGATGCAGAGAGGCTCCGTTCCTGCATAATTCCTTCACTGCTCTCCCCATACCGTGGCTGACATAAGGGATAGGCTCTCCTTCTCCTGAGGATGGTGGCAATCGATGCTTAGCAGACTGGTACAAACTGGGGTAACCTGACCGGCCCCAGTGCAGCCACTTTACCTTGGTGACAGGGGACCTACCAACTGGTTTAAAGTCTTGGCTGTTATTTCTTTATTCCTCATATGGATCATCCCATCATCTCATCCGAAGATAGTCCCATCACCTTGTGGGTCTTCTCCCCTGAACTCAGGTGGAAATGAGACCAGGAAGTTTAAGCAGGAGATCCTCAGAGGCTGATTTCAGCCTAACGAGGTTAACATCTGACCTTGTCTCCTCTTCCTCTTCTAGAAATGAACACAAAGATGCTGGACTTTGAGACCTTCCTCCCCATCCTGCAGCACTTCACCCGCAACAAGGAGCAAGGCACCTTCGAGGACTTTGTGGAAGGGCTACGTGTCTTCGACAAGGAGGGCAACGGCATGGTGATGGGGGCTGAGCTGCGCCATGTGCTGGTCACGCTGGGTACGGCTGGACCTGGGGTTGGGGAGCGGGACACAGGGCACCCCTACACTCTTTCTGAGCAGATGGCTTGGGTTAGTTGGTTGGTCTCATGCATTGGAGAGACCTGTTTTACTCTGCTACTCATACGCTTTGGTAGGAGTGATCGGCTCCTGAATAAGTGGCCTTTTCCATCTTCTGCCACAGCTTCATGCACGATCCAGGTGAGACAGAGCCCATAACATCCTCAATTATCGCACAACTGTTGCAGTGTGCTCCTCTCTCCACAATCTCCTATGAATATTCCCCAGTCTGTAGGGGTGCAGAGCTCTTTTCCCTCCTCTGGTGGCTTTGGCTCTCTGGAAGAAGGACGGGAAGGTCCTGGTGGGCTGAGAACTCTTCCCCTCACCTCTCCATCCTCCTCCTGCAGGGGAGAAGATGACAGAAAATGAGGTGGAGCAGCTCATGGCAGGGCAAGAAGATGCCAACGGCTGTATCAACTATGAAGGTAGGAGCTAGAGAATCCCATCAGGGCCATCTCAGACACGGTTGTCCTGTCTTAGAGTGGAAAATGTGTCCTCTGTGAGGACAGAGAGGGAGGTGTGGACCGCTTTCCAAAGCCTCTCTGAGGAAAGCTGTGAGAAATCTCAGTTGGAGTAGGGAACAAGGTGGTTGTACCCGCGATTTCCAGTAAAAACAGCTGCAGACAACAAGTTTCAAACATTTCAGGACTGGTTTTTCGCCAGTTTTGTCACTGTTTTGTTGTAAGCTAGCAAAAATAAACAAAGCTGGCATCTTCCACAGCAGAGGCTAATTGGGAACATTCAGAGACCCAGATTTGGAGTCCTGCATCCAATTCTGGAGCCCTCAGCACAGGAGGGACCTGGAGCTATTGGAACAAGTCCAGAGGAGGCCACGGAGACGATCCGAGGGCTGGAGCACCTCCTGTGCGAGGCCAGGCTGGGAGAGTTGGGGTTGTTCAGCTGGAGAGGAGAAGGCTCTGGGGAGACCTTAGAGCAGCTCCCAGTGCTGAAAGGGGCTGCAGGAAAGCTGGGGAGGGGCTCTGGATCAGGGAGGGCAGGGAGAGGAGAGAAGGGAAAGGTTTTAAGCTGGAAGAGGGAGGGGAGATAGAGATGACATTTTAGGAAGAAATGTTTTGCTGTGAGGGTGGGGAGGCCCTGGCCCAGGGTGCCCAGAGCAGTGGTGGCTGCCCCATCCCTGGAGGTGTTCCAGGCCAGGTTGGATGGGGCTTGGAGCCCCCTGATCCAGTGGGAGGTGTCCCTGCCCATGGCAGGGGGTGGAACCAGATGGGCTTTGAGGTTCCTTCCATCCCAAACGATTCCATGATTCCATGACTCTCTCTCGTGGCTCCAAGAGGCTGAAAATGTGGCATAGGGGATGGTTCGGTCTGGGAACCCTAAAATAGGAGAGCATTAAGGAAAAAAGGGTACCCATTTCCCTTGATCTGTGAAAATTGGGGACAGTGGTACCAGTGGTCTCCAAGAGGGGTTTGGTATCACTGGACAGAGGTTTGGGATGGAAGGCAAAAAATGGCAACAGAAGGAAAAATCTCAGTCTTGGCAGAGCAAGGGTGCCCCGAGCTTGGAGTTCCTTCTGCTGCCTCCCTGCCCACCCCACCACAACTCACAGTGTGTTTTGACCTCTCACGCTGTCATTTCTTATGTTCTCCTCAGCTTTTGTCAAGCACATCATGTCTGGCTGAAAGAAGAGGCTTCGGATGAGTTTGTCAGGGTCTCCTCCTGTTCACTCTGAAATTGCAAATCCTGTGCAAAACAGCCAGAGGCAGAGGAACCACAGCCCAGACCTCCATCCATGTCCCTTCCTTCCTGGATGTCGCACATCCTCACATGAACCACCACAAAGACTTGGCCTCTACGTGTGCGTGCCTAAGCCTCCATATCCAATGAGACACCTGCAACTCGGTTTTAAACTTTAAGTTATTCTTTTCAGGTTTTTCCTGTGACATTTATCTCATTAAATTTCATTCCTTCCTCCATTAAACTGTATCTCTGTTTTGGCTTTGGACTGTGAGTGAGGTGGGTGCTGGCCTCTTCTCCCAAATATCAAGTGATAGGTCAAGAGGAAACGGCCTCAAGTTGCGCCAGGGGAGGATTAGCTGGGATATGAGGAAAAATGTCTTTACTGACAGAGTGGTGAAGCCCTGGCAGAGGTTGCCCAGGGCAGTGGTGGAGTCTCCATCCCTGGAAGGGTTCAAAAAGTGCATAGACATGGCACTTTGGGACATGGTTTAGTCGGCACGGTGGGGTTGGGCTGATGGTTGGACTGGATGAGCTTAGGGGGGTTTTCCAACCTTAATGATTCTGTGAGTCTTCTCACTGAAGCTGTAAATGGAGGAGACTTCGTGGTCTCCAGAAGCTGTCAGAAATAGCATGATGTTCCCACAGGGAGGGGAACGTGGCAGGTTTTATGACCATTAGATGTAAGGGAGGAGTTCAGGCTTGAGGGAGGGTCTTTGTCCATCACTCCACCCTCAGTGTGGGGTCAGGAGCCTGGCCGTGTCTTGCTGATGGAAGTAAGTAGACCTGGAGCAAAGTGAGCCTCCAGTTTCTGCGCAGACAGGAATGACACTGTAAATTAAAACCAAAGAGGATGTCGCAAAGCGACAGACAGAAGGAGAGCCATGGAAAATGACAGAGAGTACTAGAGAAAAATGTGAGGGCTGTGAAATCCAGCCTTTGATGCACCCTTGGGATAAAAGCCAGGCACGCTTCCTTCTCAGGACCTTTTCTGTCTCCTTAAGATAAAGCAGAATTGATTTGTACCAAAGCAGGTCGGAATGATGCACTCGAACAGGCGCAATTTGTGCCTCCACACCCTGCCTCCTCCTCCTCTGGAAAAGCTGAGAATCCCAAGGAGCTGGCATTTTTAATCCCACAGACATCTCTAAAAAGCACCTGAGTGAGTGACTCCAACACACAGAGCTGCTCCTCGGGACCAGAGGAGTCTCTATAAATCGAGATGACCCAAGACAATAGTCAACTCTCTGCCCTTTCAGAGTTTGGATGCTTTACTCGAAGTCCAGGGGAGTCTGAAGAGAGGTAAAAATAACTCCCCCACCCCTCCAGGGAGAGTTTATGGCTGTATCTCCTCAGGCTGTGATAAGGCAGAGACAGCCTCATACCAAAGATGGTCTGGATGTCAGGAGAGTGAGTGCCGAGCCCTGCGAAAGGGAAGAGGCCGACGGAGCCAGCTTTCATCCTGAGGAGTTATCAGCTGCACATGGCAGGGCAGCGAGATCGGGATGGGGATGGTGAGTACAGACCGTGCTCCCTGAAAGGCTCCTTGGAGACCCAGACCCACGTACGCACACGTCGCTATCATCACCATCACCGTGTGAGGCCAAAGGGAATCATGGAATTGAGATGAAGGGACTTCCAAGCCCATCCAGTTCCACCCCTGCCATGGGCAGGGACACCTCCCACGGGATGAAGGGGCTCCAAGCCCCATCCAACCTGGCCTGGAACACCTCCAGGGATGGGGCAGCTACCACTACATGGGACTGCTGAAGGCAGACACTTCCCTGTGTTGTCTTCTTCGCACCCTTCGAGCTTGGCCAAATGACTTGGGTTAATCCAGGTATCCATCCCGGGGGGAAAACACTGCTCCGTGCCCCACTTTGTTATTGAACTCAGTTCAGGGCTCTGAAGAAAGCTTTGCCTTTCCATGCCAACCTGCACAGCCTGAAAGCAAACAACTGCAGATTTACTGGAGCGATAACAAGCTTCTCAATAATTAATATGAATTAATTTCCACATGCGATACCGTAGTCAGTTTAATTATTCTTGCTTTAGCATCGTTCTTCCGAGAGTACCGTTAGCGCTGACACCACGCACTCAGACGGCAGAATACAGCCCCGCGGTGGAGAGCTTCTACAGCCACAAGTGGAGAAACAAGATTACAAATAAAAACTGCCTCAAGCAACCGTCACACTGAACCTTAACTCCTCTCAATTGCTACTACAAAAAGCAGAATATTTTGATTTAAGCTAAAGTAGAGTTAAGTTTTCTCTAAGTAACTGTGGTTTTTTTGGAAAGTCAGACAGAATGTCCCTCTGAGAGTATAATTTTTTTTTCAAATACTGTTTTTCCAGACACTGGTCAAAGAAAAATGATAACATCTTGTGTTAAGTATGGTATGTGCTGAACCCGTGTGTTTGCAGTCTTTCTCTAGCTAAATGCAAGGTTGGACAGAGCTGGCTCCAATTAGCAGAGATTTGGCTGTTGGGAAGTTCATAGTAAAATTAAAATTAGTCCTTGGAAAGTTATAGAACATAGCTAAGTTTTCTGGAAAGATTTATAGAGAGGCATGGAAGTGGGAAATATCTTCTGTCCCCAGCTCTTGTCTCATTACACATGTTTGATGGAAATGATCCCTTCGTGTGTCCAGCACTGAAATTAAAGGATGCTGCTTTCCAAAACTCCAAAATGACTCATAGAGAGTTTAATTGCCAACATTTTCAGGATCAATTTGTTCGGCTACGCTGGAAGAACACTTTGTCTGGAAATTCAACAACTCTGTATTAGCAGACAGCTATCAGTTTAACATCCAAATTTAAGCCCTTTCTCCTTTCCTCTCTCACTCTTTTCTTCCCCCTCTTTCACTATAAAGTGAAAGAAAATATTGCAATAAAGATTGTAGGCAGAGGTCTTCCGTGCTGCTCCAAAACTATGGGTATCATGGAACATCCATGCTCAGGACCTGCAGGAACTTCTGGGGTCGAGGGCTGGGATATCTTGGGAAGCGCGGAGCTCACAGCCTTCCCTCCACGGCATCGTAGTATTCTGCGGAGAGAAAAGGGCACCTGAGGGTGTGCCAGGGCCACCCCTGGAGTTCAGTGGATGGAGGAGTGAGGAGGGCTCAGCCCTTGTCCAGGAGCTGCTGGACACGTGGTGAGGTTGATGCACACAATATGTTCCCCACTGAGGGACACGAGGAGAACGTGTCCTTACCCGATGCTGGCAGGACGTCGGCTCCCACAGTCCCCGTGGCACTGGGAGGTGGTGGTGGGGGCACTGCCCTGCTGGAGAGGAGCAAGGACAGAAGTCAGTCCTGGCTTTGTGTTGCTCCTTATATTCCAGGTTGGGCTGGAGGTCCTGTTACACCAGGGGCTGTGGGGACTCTGCACAAAGCAACACCTTCATTACTTACACCTCCTCATCCTCAGCTAACGAGCCTGTGCCCAGGTGCCGCACGACCACTGGCCCACGATCCTGTGCCGGCACCGGCCATAGCAGGACAGGAGCAGGACCAGGGTACGGGATGTAGTGATGGTGGAAAACCACAGCCTCCTCATCCTCTTCGGTCTGCAAAGGCACTGCTGTCGCCTGCAGGGAGGAACAAAAGGCAAGGTGGTGCTGGGTCCCTTTCAGCAGGCATCTCCAAGGGGCACAGCTCCCCAAGGCACCAGTGAGAGGGTTCCCAAGGAGCTGCGCTTGGCCAGCACAGTGCGGCTCTCCCAGGGTCTGGCTGGGGGGGTTCAATCCCACACAAAGCCCTGGTGTTGCCAGCGTGGGAACCCAGCTGCTGGGGACACGGGGAGGTGGCAGCCCCACAGGTGGGACCTCAAAATGCTGCTGGGAAGAACCCATTGATCCATTTGAGGTGTGACAGGCAGGGTCCAGCCTTGGCCAGCATGATGAACTGGTGGGCACTGGGCAGGCAGCACGGGAGGGTGTGTGCCTGGAGATGCCAGCTGGCAGCGAGCAAGACAGTCGCCTGCAGCCCAACCCTCGTCCCTGCCAAGCAAGCAGTATTTGTTTGCCCCCATGGAGATGAAGTGTTTAATATGATTTTGGTTCGAGATGGCTTTTTAAATGAAAGCCCTTGCAGACCCACCCCACCTAACGAACAGTTCTCAGCTTTGCTGCTCGGCTGCCGTGGTCCAACACTGCTCCCTGCCCACAACACAGCACACAGGGAGGGTCCTGGCTCTTCCCAGCTGGGCTAAAGCACCTCCAAGCAGCCTGGATGCGATCTGTGCTGGCAGAGCTGGTGGCCAAATCAGCACAGAGAGTCCCCAAACCTCAAGGAGCTGCAGAGCCTGGAGTGAGGTGGGTTGAGACCACCCAGCTTCTGTGCCCAGAGGGGTCGCACGCTGTGCCAAAGCAGGACACGGGCATCCCGCGCTCCTGAGGAGCTCTGCAAGGGTGCCTTTGTCAACCTCTTTGGTCCACTCTGGTCCTACGGTGTCTTTGCTCATCCAGCACACCTGACCCTTACCTGGGCAGCAGCTGGCGATGCCCCAAACCCGAAGGATGTCAGTGCTGATACAGCCAGGCTGTTCATCACCACCTGGTGCATTTGGGAGTTTTGAATCATCATCAACTCGATTAAATCTGTCAGAGAACAAGGGGCTCTGTGTCAGAGAGAGACCAGAGCAAGGGCACAAAACCCACAGCCACAGGATGAGTGCCTGGGATTGGGTGGCACCAAAGCTTGTCCCTGTGCCCAAGATATAGGAGCTAAGCCAAACTGCCTCTACTGCTATTTGGAAGGTCCATGTGGCACTTAAAAATTATTTTGCTTGGCTAACGCTCGAAAATAGCCATATTTCAGCCTTTTCTTATTTGCAAATGTGATTAAACATCTGGTCTGGCTTGCTGAAGGCTGCTCACAAAAGGTGATCAGTGGTGCTGATTGGGAGGAGGATTGCTGTGGTCCTGGCAGCGCTCAGTAGCTTGGCAAGCTTCTACTTTGGTACCAGGCAGCAAAGCGGGTGTCCTGGGGGTGGCACTGCATAAGGAACCTCTCAAGGTCAACTCCATGTCACACCACATCATGCACAGGGCAGCTCAGAACCCCGCCAAGGAAGCAGGACCGGGAGGTTGGTGCCACCTCCATTCCCAGGAGGAAACACCTACAGAGCTGGGTCCAGGAGAGAAGCAGGCTGGGGACACTTGGTGCCCACACCACCCTGAATTTCCACAGTCATCCTCTCTACACACACTTGAAGTGGAGTTTTGGAGACCAGAGAGGTGGATTTCAAAAACCAGCCCCAAACCATCCCCTGGGAGCATCCTGATGTACCCAAAGCCAGCCCAGACTTCCAGGCTGATGAGACACCGGCACGGGTTGCCCAGAGCAGTGGTGGCTGCCCCATCCCTGGAGGTGTTCCAGGCCAGGCTGGATGGGGCTTGGTGCCCCCTGATCCAGTGGGAGGGGTCCCTGCCCATGGCAGGGGGTGGCACTGAGTGGGCTTTGAGGTCCCTTCCAACCCAAACCATTCCTTGATTCTATGATTCGAAACCCACCCAAAATCCCATCCCATGGGGCAAAGCAGCCATCAAAGCACGGTGTAGGCAGCCCTGCGAGGCTGCAGAGGGTGGAACAGCCCCCTTGCCTGCCCCCCACCATGAAAAGCCTGGAAAAAAAAAAGAAGAGGTTGAAGTTAAGCTGGTTTTAATGCTGACCTCAACTATGTCTACTGTCACGCACCTTCCCGGGCATGTGGGGTTGCCAGGGCAGCAGGAGTCCCGGGAAGCTGCTGGAGGATCATCACCGGCTGCTGGGGCACCGGCACAGCCCCCCGGGGAGATCGCTCAGGTTGGATCTGAAAGGCAAGAGGGGAAGGAAAACCCCAGGGATCTCCTATTTTTGGTTTAATTTAGTGCCCTGCTGGTGCAGGAGGAGAGGAGAGGGGAGAGGAGCTGGGGACAGCGAGGAGAGCAACGCTTGTCCCCAAGGGGGAGTGAGGATGAGAGTCTTGGGGGAGGAGGTGGCTTCCATTGCCCCCCCTCTTTCCAGGGGTGCAGCTCTGCAAGCCTGGATGAACTGCACACCTGGCAAGTCCCAGCCCCCGGGGACGCGTCCATGTGCAGAAGTGGCCTTTCCACGGCCCAGGGGTCTGCAGGGAGGTATTTGCAAAGAGCGGCTTTGCTGCCCCAGTTCCCACCTGAAACCCCAACCCCATCCCTTCTCTGCTCCCACCTGAAACCCCAACCCCATCCCCTCTCTGCTCCCACCTCCAACCCCAACCCCATCCCCTCTCTGCTCCCACCTGAAACCCCAACCCCATCCCCTCTCTGCTCCCACCTCCAACCCCAACCCCATCCCCTTTCTGCTCCCACCTCATCCTGTTTTCCCCACCCTACCCTTGCGGACCCCGACCATCCCGTAAATCCAGAGACATAGCTCCTTTCCAGGGCTTACCCTGTGTGGGATGAGGTAGGTCCCCGCTGGGGTGTCCCCCCAGCTCCCCTGGGGGTTCCCCGCTGTCCCCACCTCCATGGCTGGTGCAGGCATGCGGGCGATGGGGCGAGCAGGGCTGCAGCAGGGCTCGTTGCTATGGCTGCTGGGGTTAAACAAACCCTCCCAAAGGTTTGGCCAGCGGAGGAGCGTTCCTGGGCTGGTTTTCCCTGCAGTGCATCCCCAGGACACCCACCACCACCACCACCAAAAAAAAGCTCTGGGGCCAGGATGGCCTTCGCTACGCTCCTGGGTTTCAAGTTCCTCCCTTCATCTCTGCTGCCCTCTCTGCTTTGCTACTAAAAGCATTAAAATCAGTGATGCTTGGATCAAAATCCCCTTTGCTAAAGGGACTCGGGATTTCTAGGATGGAGAATTACGTATTTAAATATATAAAAGATATACAAGATATATAAGATAAATAAGGTATAAGATAGATAAAAAAGGTATATTTTTATATATATATATATATAAATACTCATTTCATATAAAGGATATATTTTGTGCTCAGGGAGGTGTGCATCCATCATGGGTTGCTCCCTCTCCCTGGGTCCACCAGCACCTCCTCTGCTCTGGCTTGGTTTGGTACCTAGGTTGCAGCACCCGGTGTCCTGGTAGCACCAAACCACCAAAATCACAGCTCAGCCAAGACCAAAAAACTCGGTTGGGGCAGAGTTCAGGTTATTTTGCAGAGTTGTGTGGTGCCAGAAACCCAACCCAGTGCTCATCCTGGGCCTTTTGGGGCAGGAGGTGGGTTTTGGAAAGGGGGTCTGGGGTGACCCAGGCAGGAGAAGCAGGATGCGGCAGGGGATGGGCAGCTCTGCCTGCAGTGCTGGGGCTGGCAGAGCCTCCTGTGCAGGCAGGGCTTGAAGTAGCAGGAAGTGGAGGGGGAAGGCAAAGAAAAGCGTAAGATGGGTGCAAACCAGGCTGTCCCAGAGATGCTCAGTTCTTGTGTCCCTTTTGGGTCGGAGCTGCCACCACAATCACAGAATCATGGAATGGTTGGGGTTGGAATGGGCCTTAAAGCCCATCCAGTGCCACCCCATGCCACGGACAGGGACACCTCCCACTGGATCAGGGGGCTCCAAGCCCCATCCAACCTGGCCTGGAACACCTCCAGGGATGGGACAGCCACCACTGCTCTGGGCACCCTGGGCCAGGGCCTCCCCACCCTCACAGCAAAACATTTCTGCCCAAGATCCCATCTCAATCTCCCCTCTTTCAGCTCAAAACCGCTCCCTTTCATTCCATCCCTGCACTCCCTGATCCAGAGCCCCTCCCCAGCTTTCCTGGAGCCCCTTTCAGTACTGGGAGGTTGCTCTAGGATCTCCCCTGACCCTTCTCTTCCCCAGGCTGAACAACCCCAACTCTCCCAGCCTGGCCTCATAGCAGAGGTGCTCCAGCCCCCGCATCGCCTCCGAGCTCCCCCTTGCAGCCGGCGGGGCAGGGGTGCGGGGCTGCAGTACCGCGCTTTGGCCACCGGGCGGCAGCAGAGAGCGGGGCGTGCACATCCCCAAGGGGCGCCGCTGGAGCTGCAGTACCACGGTTCCGCCTCCCGGTGGCAGCAGTAAGACAGACAGACACACAGACAGACACACTATTTATGCTCTTTTTACCACTTCTCTGGTCAACCCGTGCCAGGGCCACCCCACCCGCACAGGAGAACATTTCTTCCTAAGATCTCATCTAAATCTCCCCTTTCAGCTCAACAAACAACCTTCTAAAAGAGTAATAATCACAGTGTTACGAGTGTCCGCGCTGAAGCTCGGTCTTGGGAAGAGCACCTTCTGCTCCAGGCAGCAGGAACAGAGTCACACAAGGGCTCCCAGAAGTACTCCAACAATGGTTTCTTGTCACGAGATCACCACAGAAAACCATCACATGGCTTGTGAGCTCAGACAATACATTTAGAGCATGAAGATTCTGCTTAGTGCTGAAAGTGGTCTACAGGCAAGTCTTGGGAAGCCACAACTACAGCTGCTCTGCAGTGAGAGGAGCGGCCCAGAACTGGGAAACCTGAAAATAGCTTAGGAGCATCATCCAGAAACGCACAACACAACTGCCTTACCTGTCTGATAGTTGCAGAACAGCCTTTCACATAACTGTTTGGAAAAGGGTCCTTTTGCTCATGATTTCTGTGTCTATTAGAACGCACTCTATGCTGGCTGACTCGCAAGAAAGCTTGAGACCCAAGGTGGACGTGATTTTATTTTACACCAACACTGGCTGTTCTCAAGGGTGGTGAGAGTCATCATCCACCAGGACTTCACACTGTCATCTAAATATCCCATACTAATACATCGAATAAATGTAAACACAGATTTCAGCACATAGATAATGTTGAAATTCATGAAGAAAAACAAGAACAAGAAGCAAATTCTAACCCTGTGCAAAATATCATTTTCCAGTTTCACACCAAAGGCAGGAGACTGAAAGCAAGAAATAGCAATTTATGCAAGCCAAGCCATCCCTGGCTTGGATATGCCAGTCTACCTCTCCGTTTTAGTCATCAAGGCATGTGTTGCCAATTAGATATGGCCACAGCAACCCCTTGTATATTTGACCGGATTCTGTCCACGTAACGAGCAGAATCTGACCCTTTTGTTGGGGAGTTCTCTCCTAGTGACAAGCACTCCGGGTGCTGAGCTACAGAACATTGTGTTTTACAAAACAGCAAGTTCTGATTACGCTTGCTCACTACCAACTGGAAAAAACAACCCTCTTTCAGGAATTGCGATGGACAGCGGGAAAGAATCACAGAATCATTGAGGCTGTCTCTGAACATTTCACTCTGCAACTAAGGATGTGGTCTTTGCTTCGTGAAAAAGCATCTGCATATATGGAAGACAACGTAGATTTGCAACAAGTATGCTGACAAACATCACCGGGACAGCGATGTCTTTGGCACAACAAAGTCTATCAGTGCTACCTATGCTGGATCTGTACAGAACAATTATACAAAAAGGATTGTTCTTCCTGAAAAGCGGCAAAACCAAATTATGACTTCACTGTGAGACAACTCTTCCAGGTCAGCAGTCTTGAATAGAGTTTATCAGGAACAACTCCCATTGCTTCTGCTCTTAAGAGAGGCGATCAGAGTTCATTTTTCGAAGTTTGGCAGGTAAACTATCTTCCAATTTCATCTCTAGAGTGCGCATACTTCGAGGGCTCTTCTGTAACTCGAGATTGCTGGTAGACTGAGTCAATGCCTCGGCATTTACTTTTAAGGCGTTCAGCTGTATCCTGCTATCACTGTCTTCACCGTCAGAGACGGGACTTATTTCTTGAATTTTCAAGAGATCTCCAGTACTGCAAGTCTTCTCTGTGTTAATGGAGCTCATCCTCAGGGCTTTTGTTGGAAGGTCTTCCTTTCTCGAGCTGATCTTCTGAAGTTTAAAAGGAAGCTTGTTTTTCTCTCCTGCAATATCAATACAGTCAATCGAACAAACCAGTTCTCTTCTGGTTTTGTTGTTATCGTCAGGACTAATCAAAGGCGATGATAGGGACAGGTTTTCTTCTTGCTCTTTAACACTGTAAGGAGGAGTGGGGACTTCAAATGTAGCATGAAACTGAGAATAATCAACACGGAAAAAGCCATCTTCTAGGGACATTACTGGGAGGAACCTGTGACCCCAAAGAACTTCATCTTCCGTATACGAGGTCCTAGCTTGACACGTCATTCCTACAGGAACAGAGACAAAAACGTGACGTTCTAAAGACAGCAAGTAGACTGGCATATGGAAAAAAAAATACAAGGTAAGGCTGATGGGTAAAAATCAATTGTAGCCTGTAAGCTAACAAATTTATTGATTATAAAATGGAGCGATTGTTCCTGGTCAATCTCCCGACAATCAATGGGATGCCTCTGATTGACTGACTAGGTTTGTATGCAAATATTGGAATAAATATTGCAGTCTCACACTGAGCAAACAGCTTCTGAGAAAAAGCAAAACATAAAACGCAGGCAGTATTAGCTCGCTCGGAACAACAATCTTATAGCTTGTAAATAATACTGTTTCTTGGAAGTCACCACGGGAAAAAGAACCATTGCTTGGCAGAGGCTTACAGAATTCTCTGGCAAAGACAGGGCATCGGAGAAGCCAAAGCTAAATGAAAAATGTAATCTTCCATTCCTTCTATAGGCTAGGCTACTTTTTCTCCAAGTAGTACATCAAGACAAAAGCTGTGTGGAGACACTGCAGATGCCTTCCATGCGAAGACACAGATACTGCTGTAAAGCTTGGAGCAGAATTTGTTCCACTTAGTGCAAACATATATCATTGGCAGCATTTAATGTGTGAACTGACAGCTAAGATGTGTTCTAAGCAAGCCAACAAATCTGTTACAATCTGAGCACAACAGTACGGATGATAATTAATACAAATATCCCAAGTGAGTAGAACAACTTTTAAGACTTCCCGTCACGGTATACTTTAGAGGCAGAATTAGGAGCCAGTAAGGCCAAACTCTCATTTGCTATCTGGTTACTGCTACATTAATTCTCAGACAGAGGGAAAATGTTTCCCTTGCAACACCCAGTTACCCAATTGCATTGTGTCATTATGAATGCACGCTAATCCAAGACACACGGCTCAGCTGTGAGATCAGAAGAGGCTTCTGTGGGGACCTAATGACCATCACACTTGATGTGGAAGAGTGTTCTGCCCTAGAGGACTGTGCCTTTGTTTGGGGCTCGGTCCAGCACATGGCACAGCACCATCAAAATGATCCAAGGGCTGGAGCACCTCACCCACGAGGACAGGCTGAGAGAGCTGGGGTTGTTCAAACTGGGGAAGAGAAGGCTCTGGGGAGACCTTACAGCAGCCTCCCAGTACTGAAAGGAGGGATACAGGAAAGATGGAGACAGATTTTCCAGCAAGGCCTGTTGTGACAGGACAAGGAGTAATGGTTTCAAACCACGGGAGGGGAGATTTACACTGGATATAAAGAAGAAAATTTTTTACAATGAGGGTGGTGAAACACTGGCACAGATTGCCCAAGGAGGCAGTGGATGCCCCATCCCTGGAAACATTCAAGGTCAGGTTGGATGGGGCTCTGAGCAACCTCATGGGAGTTGAAGATGTTCCTCCGCCTGCAGGGGGGGGGTTGGATTGGATGACCTGTAAATGTGTCTTCCAACCCAAAACATCCTATGATAGTAACTGGTCAGTTCTGTTTCCTGTCCAGCACGAGATGACTACACTTGGTTGCATCAAAAGGACATTGCTGTTCCTAAGGCAGGAATCAGGCAATGGGTAATCTTATTGAAAGAAGGATGAAAATGTTCCTTGATTAATCAAAGTTTAACAAATCCTCAAGAGAAGTGAGAAGATCAGAATATCTATGGAACCTACTGAATGATTTGGACTTTAATAGTACACATGGATCCTCACCCCAGAGCTTCTTATGTAACCACAGCACATTTGCACAGGATTCATAAAAGAATTAAGTCCTCAAAGGACAAGGGCACAAGGTCAGCTGCCATCTGGACAACACCGTATCAGAATTTAAAAACAAAAAAGTTAAAAAACCCAAAAGCCTTCCTTGTATTTGCTGATAATCTCATGTTCCTACAATCTTTGTGACCACATGGTTGGTATTTATGCTCTAAAACTGAATTTGTTATATTGCATTTAATTTAATACAAGCTAGGCTGAAAATGATTTTGCAGCACTCACAAATTTTGAAGTTCAACATTCCTTCAGAGTAGTGGTCCTTAAAACACGGGTGTCCTGAAAGCACTGTACTCCTCTACGTGCCTTACGAAGAGCAGCAGGGTGTATCTTTTGGATGTATTGACCACTTTGGGCATCTGTAACGCAGAGCCCTATAGGGAACAGAGGTCTCCTGTTGGCTGGGAAAAGCCACAGAAGCTCTGCAGCATATGGAGCATCCAGGATTAGCATCCAGAAAGGATTAACAGCTGCCTCCCTAAAATATCAGGACTGAAAACAAAGACTAAAAATTAGAGCATGCATATTATTCTGAATCTTATACTAAAATACTACATAATCTACTCAATCTTACCGGTAGTCTCAACGATTCCTTCAAGGATGACAACTATTTCAAATTGCTCGCTTCTTAGTGATCTTTTTGAGAGGCAAAAAAAGGGGCTCTTTGAGTTAATTTCATGACAGATGGTTAATGGAGAAACTAAAAACAGTTGGTCCGCTCCAGTTCCAAATCCGACATCCAGCTCGCACTGGTCTAGTGGCAGAAATTCTCCCTCCGGTGTCTGTCGGGACTAAAGATGAAAAGATGATTTAGTAATCACTGTATGAAGCAAAACATTAGAAGTAAAGCAATGAAGTTTAAATTTGTCTCTTTCATGATATCATCTACATATTAGGTCTGGGGTCTTCATAATGGAGATAAAAGTAAGGCTAAATATTATAAGGCTATGACAGAGAAGCGATGCCTGCCCCATCCCTGGAGATGTTCAAAGCCAGGTTGGATGGGGCTTGGAGCACCCTGGTCCAGTGCTTATACAATGGATATTTGCCTTGAACATCTTACAGCAAAAGTTCCCGTTAAGGAGAAGAAAAATCTACAATCCAAGCACATTTTAATCCACTGCCTGGTATTCATGTTTCATTATTTTTGCACATTACTGATTTTTGTTTGGCAAACACTGTGATGTACTAACTGAAAGGTAATTATCTTAGTAACTGTACAACGTGTCTGGTAAGTGATACTTCCACAAAACCATCTGAATCGATATTAACGATGCTATCATCCCTTGTCAATTTGCACGTACCATCTACTGTATCTTGATCGTAATAATGAACTTATGATCATTAGTAAGCTAAATGCCTTGTTTTTATTCACTTCATTTCACAGGTCCAAGGAAAATACTGATACGACAGCATCTCACCGCCCCATAGTGTCTCCCCCAAATTTTCCTCATGTTCAGACTGTATTTAGACTACATCAGTTGGCCAGGCAGCTCCTCAGCTGATTGCTTTAACGGTCTCTAATGGAAACTGCCCATTGAAATTTGCAAAGCCTATTTAAAATCCTTTCTGCTTATTGCTTGATTAGAAAGCACTTAACTCTTTATGAAGCAGACTATTGATTATAAATGACAGATCATTCTGTAGTTACTAAATAGTTTCAACTGTGTTGCATTGGTATTGACCAATGCACTGGTTCCATTGCTTGGAAACTCCATCCATTAGTCCCGCGAGCAAGCGAAAGGCGGTAGTTTTGCTGTTGACTTAGATCTGATTGTTCTTCTTATAAAGTTTGTCTTTAAAAAAAAAAATCCCTAAGTGTAGCAACTGTCTTTCCACTTTGCCTGTACCTTAAAAATGCTGAATTTTTAACTGCATGGTATTTACTAGGAATTATATCCCTGCTTGTGTAGCTTGTAGAGTCCAGCTCCTTGACGAATACAAGGCATTGTTTCATTTAGGTACTATTCTTCCTACCTAAAAAACCCCACGTTCTCCTTTACACGAGAATCGGTTTCTTTACTACTGATGAGCTTAGGGAAAATATCAGCTGATTGCTTGTAAAACCATCCTCACAAATTATTTATGCTTGGAAAGGTAAAAGAGAGTACTACAAAATAAAAGCAATCAAACCTACTACTACGTAGTAATTGTGCCAGTCTCTGTTAAATGCAAAGGTGGAAACAAACCACTGCAAAAACATCCTTTCTCTTTCCCCGAGGGAACCTGCAGACCTAAGCTGCAGACTGCGCCACTGCTTTTGTTGCCTGGCTACTGTTCTTTCAGCAAGTGCACAAATCATTAGGCAACATCTTTGCTTCAAGGCTCAACACGAGCTGTTTGAACCAACATCTAATCCTCAATATCCCCCAAGTTTTATCAAATACAATTACCTAGACAAAGATGTGCACATTTGCGCAACTTGCTGCCTGAATGACTTAAGAGCTGTTTCATCTACAAACCATTTTCCTCTGTGGAAGAGTCTTCGATCAAATCCACTCAATAGTAAACAAATCCAGCGAGGATGATTATAAGTAACAGATCTGGGAGAAAGCAAAGGTTGGGTTTGATGTATTCGGCATCTTACACACAGGACTGGTTTATGCAGGATATGGAGAATTTTTAAAGGAGCTTATTTGCTGAATAAAAAGAAATTAACTTCAATGAAGACAGCTTAATGGCCCTAATGCATTAAGACTCCTAGCCTGAAATCTTTGCTGCATATCGACAGCTTCACTCAAAGGATCACAAGACATGGCAGAGGACTGGCTCTACACCATCAGCAATAGTTTTGGAAGAAACCACTTGTCATTCTTTATTGTGACCACCCACATAACACAAAGTCAAATAAAT
The DNA here is from genome assembly GCA_033558235.1 of Neomorphus geoffroyi. NCBI lineage: Eukaryota > Metazoa > Chordata > Aves > Cuculiformes > Neomorphidae > Neomorphus > Neomorphus geoffroyi. The sequence goes on from JAUMJM010000037.1 coordinate 4,091,685, forward strand.
TCTGCAGATTAACATATGCTTGAACAAAGGCACAATTACTCAGAAATGTCCCGGCTTTCATTTTAAATGTGGCCAGAGATGGAGAATTTGAAGATCTAAACGATTTGCTCCAAAGGCGTACTTCCTTCACAAAGGTAAACCCTCAGGGCTCCACTGGAACCACCGAAACACTAAGTTCACTACTAAATACAGCTTCTATCTCAAGTACCGAAGCGTGATAAGATATATTTCTTCACATTCCTTCACTGCAACACAAGTAAAACAATTCCAGGTACCTAAACACTTGCAGAAGTGTGGCAAGATCAGCCGTCAACAGCACTGCACGAGGCATAGCGGAAAGAGCATGAATCATAAAAAGAAAGAACTTGTTAAAATAAACAGTGAGTTCTGACACATTCACCATGAGTTTACAGGACACACAAAGCTACTCCAAAGCTGCTGCTGTAAATCCACAGGCTGCTAGATCAGCCACTCCAACTGCTGGAACAGCGTGTCCAGTTTGAGGGGCACCTCAAAGAAATGAGGAGAGGTTACAGAAAGAGTTGCAGGAAAGCTGGGGAGCGGCTCTTGATGAGAGAGTGGAGGGACAGGACAAGGGGGACCGGTTTTCAGCTGAAAGAGGGGAGATTGAGATGAGATCTTGGGCAGAAATGTTTTACTGTGAGGGTGGGGAGGCCCTGGCCCAGGGTGCCCAGAGCAGTGGTGGCTGCCCCATCCCTGGAGGTGTTCCAGGCCAGGCTGGATGGGGCTTGGAGCCCCCTGATCCAGTGGGAGGTGTCCCTGCCCATAGCAGGGGGTGAAACTGGAAGGGGTTTGAGGTCCCTCCAACCCAAACCATTCCATGATTCTATGAATTTTTTATTCCAAGCCGTCACCCGCTATGGGCTGTTCCTTGGTATCCCTGCCTGCAGCCGTCCTGTATCCTAACACATCCGTCCTTCCTGATCAATCAGCGAGCCTCACGATCTACTGGAACACTCCTGGGAGCCCTCTGATGAGACTGTATTCTCCCCTGTGTGTGCTTCGCTCTTTCATGGCTCCCACTACAAGTAGCCATGGCAAATTTTCCTGAAGCCTTTCATACCACCCCAGCCACATCTCACTCACAGGGCAGCTGCCAGACTCCACCAGCAGAAGTTGCACAGGGGAAGCCCCATGCTCAACACCGACCGCAACCCCACGCCAGACCTCACCTTGATCAGCTTGCAGCGGATCTGGGCAGACACCATGTGGCTGTTGCGAAGGTTGCCGACGCGGAACATGAGGCAGAGCTTGCCATCCCGCTGAGAGATAACTGCAGCACGGCTGAACATGAGGGTCTCAGCTCGCTTCTTGGGCTGGGACATCTTGATGAACATGCATCCGATGAGGAACGCATCCACGATGGAGCCCAGTAGTGACTGGAAGAGGAAGAGCACAATGCCCTCGGGGCAGCGCTCAGTAATGTAGCGGTGCCCATAGCCAATGGTGGCCTCGGTCTCTATGAAGAAGAGGAAGGCAGAGGGAAAGTTGTAGACATTGGCTACACATGGACTGTAGGCGTCGTCATGAGACCGGTGCAAGTCCCCTCGTAGGTAGGCGATGCCCCACCACATCGAGGCCATGACCAACCAGGCAACTGTGTAGGTCAGCAGGAAGATGAGCAGGTTCCAGCGCCACTTGAGGTCCACCAGCGTGGTGAAGAGGTCGGAGAGGTAGCGGCTGCTCTCACCACCCAGATTCCCGTGTTGCACATTGCAGCGCCCGTTCTTGTCCACGAAGCGCTGCCGCTCTCTGCGAGTGCCACTACGAGCCGGGCCCACTGCCTGGTACTCGTCCCCAAACTTCCTGCGCACGGCAGACATGGTGCTGGCTGCCCAGACCCTCTGTGGGCACGGGGAGGGGGTGGCAGACGGCAGCAGGCACGGTGGCACCTTGTTGCCTGCACACAACAGCCACTTGAGCGCAGCGCTGGCTCTCAGGAACGGGGGAAGCTGCGCTGAGCAGCCGCAACGAGACACACCAGTGGGTGAGCTGGTCCAAGGTCCTGTGGTCAGGGCACCCAGAGGAAGTGGAGCAATGAGTGCCGATCCCAGGTCAGTGACTTTTGGCTCCGAGACGTTCGCAGTCAGCACCTCGTTCCACACTCAGAGACAAGGTTGAATGATGACTTTACAAACATCCATCGTAGAGATTGGCTGCTGGAGATGAGAAGAATAATTGAGTGGCACTGAGAGGCGCTGCCGCTGGCAGCACTAGGGATTTGAAAAGGGAATCATGAAATAGGTCAGCTCTTAGATAAAGGAATGTGAGGATGCTAGTCTTCATTCGAAAGAAAATACGGTTCAAGTAAACCAGGCCCAGTCCATCAGGGTTAGTCCATGGCAGGGGGGTGGAACTGGATGAGCTTTAAGGTCCCTTCCAACCCAAACCATTTGATGATTCTATGATTAATTACCGATGAATTAGCAGAGAAGCTGTTTGAAAGACACTTCCATAGAAACTTAAGCGATTTCACTGCAGCTCTTGTGATTCGGAAGGAGAGAAAAGATCTGAAATCAGCAATGTTAATTACTAATGGCATTAGAAGCTCAAAGTGGGGCTGTGCTACCAATTCCTCCCTTCCCTTTAATGTTGTTTCTCAAAAATAATCGGTATTTGAATTTAATTCTCAGTTATATAAGAACAGTATTAGCATTCAGGTCAGCCATTTCAGCACCTAATTTTCAGCAAAGCACTGTCACCGCAAAACTGTAGCCCCAGCTATTGAATTTTTAGAAAATAGATCTGTAATAATCAGCAATTGTGGAGGTGATCAAGGCCAGGTTGGATAAGGCTTTGAGCAACCTGATCCAGAGGAATGTGTCCCTTGGGTGGGTTGGAACTGGATGGGCTTTAAGGTCCCTTTCAACCTAAACCATTCTATGATTCTAGACTGGGAACTGAATAAACTATTAGTCCGTCTGAAGTTTAATTTCAGTATTTTCACCAAATGCTAAAGCATAAACAAGTATTTTTAAGATGTTCACACTACAATTCTTGACATTACTTCATTAATACTTGCAAAGAAGGCTCTGTGCCCAATTGTAGTAGGTGCTTTATGGTATTTCAGGAGCTGCATTTTCCAGAATGCAAGAGGATCACAGTTCTCTTCCCTCTAATTTCCTCCCAAATCAAGCACATAATTTCCATCACAAATACAGAAAGCAAATATCTGATGGGCTGAAATATTTGAGAATAATTTCAGCGGTGAACCAAACTTCATAAAAATATTTCCTTGTCCCTAAGCATCCATTGCCAGAAGAGTGTTATACTTCTGACATATCTTGCAAAAGCAGGATTACAGCAGTGGAGTGGGTGAGAAGGCTGGCTTCCACCTTGGAAATGTTTGCTTACTTTCTGCTTAAAAGGTTAGTTGTTGGGAAAAAGAGCAGTCTTTAAAAAGACAACACATTCACCTTCAAAATTTTAAGTTCTCCATCTCTGTAAGAAAATAGTAGTTATCCTGCACGATTCATGGTACCCCACTAGCAAGATGATTTTTAATAGGCGTTTCTTATCTCCCTGCACAATACTTCCCTCAAAAAAAAAAAGAGTTACTAAATCCATAAAATCTGTGCAAAAATGTAGCGTTGTTTAAAAGAAAACCTACCAACTGCCATGCAACAGAATGGTCTCCAGTATTTCAGAATCATCTTTGCACAGTAATGCAATCATAGCATCACAGCGCAAGTTTAAATCTCCTATAACTGCACAGAAATGAAAACTGATTTGTCGGTTTTTGCATTCCATGGAATCTTCCTTCTTTTTGTTCTTTTGTTTTCTTTTTCTCTTTTAAAATAATAAGTGGAAGTTGCTTCAATTCAAAAAAGCCCAAGGATACAAGAAACAGTAATTTTTTGGGTTTTTTTCTTCTTCTGGTAGCTGCAGAAGACTGGTGAAGTATTACCAGCTGTTCCTGTAATGATTAACTGTTATTTGAAGAAGCCAGCTGATGCTGTATGCATTTAAGTAGTATTGTTGACATCATATCTGCAAAACCACAGTAACTAAAATCTTCAATCATTTGCAGAAAAGAACTGGAAGTAAAACAGATTCGGCGATTACATTAAAACTGCGATTTGTCTAAAGAAACAGTATTCACGTATGCATTTCTACAAATAAGATGTGAATGTATTTAACAAAGATCAAAGCAGCCTGCCCTTCTCCTTCTATTTTGACAAATTTTATAAGTTTTCCTCTTCTTTTACAATCACAGCAGCGATTGCTGCAGATGGAAGTGCTGCTTTTTTACCCTGGCTTGGAAGAAGAAAAATGTTATTAACATTATTCTTTGTTCAGGTGAACCTTAGGAGAACGGAATCATAAAATCATGGAATGATTCGAGTTGGAAGTGATCTCAAAGCTCATCCAGTTTCACCTCCTGCCATGGGCAGGGACACCTCCCACTGGATCAGGGGGCTCCGAGTCCCGTCCAACCTGGCCTTGAACACCTCCAGGGATGGGGCAGCCACCACTGCTCTGGGCACCCTGGGCCAGTGTCTCCTTAGCCCTTTATCTCCCCTCTTTCAGCTGAAACCCGTTCTCTCCTGTCCTATCCCTGCATGCCCTAATTCAGAGCCCCTCCCCAGCTTTCCTGGAGCCCCTTTCAGTACTGGAAGGCTGCAATGAGGTCTTTCCTGAGCCTTCTCCAGGCTGAACAACCCCAACTCCTTCACCCTACCCTCCTAAAATGTTTAGAACGAATAGAACGTTCAGTAAATATTTTTATAAATCACTTTCTAGTGTAATGTTCTGCCCTGCAGAGCAGCCTCCATACACGCATGTATACATATATGGAGTAGAACATCCCTTAATATATATATAGGGATATATAGGGAGATATATATATATATATATTAAGGGATGTTCTACTCCTAAAAGCATGACTGCCCGCAGTAGCTTTACTACATACAATCCACTAAGCAGCTAATACTGCCCTACTGCTGAGGACTTTTAAGGATTGAAGAGCCAGACAGGGCACTTTACAAGGCAAAACTCATCTGTTCCTCACCAATCTCCCAAATAACACCATTTTCTTTTAGGAAAAATAAAAAGATGCGACTTCTGTGGAGCCTCCACCATACTGAATCCAAAAAGTAGTTACTATTACAAGAGCGGAATGTTTTGATTTAAGGTAAAGTGAAGTTTCATCTAAGTAACTCTGCTTTTTGAAAATCAGATACAATGTCCCTCTCATAGCATGACTGCTTGATACGCTTTTTTCTTTTCCAAATAGTGTTTTTCAAGACACTGTTTAGAAAGTCTGATAAGGTCTTAAGTATGGTTTGTGCTGAACAGATGTGTCTTCTCTTTGCAGTCTTTCCCCCTCTAAACTACAGGGTCAGACAGAGCTGGCTCCAAAGCTCCAATTAGCAAGAGATTTCGCTGTTATAAAGTTCATAACAACATTAAAATTAGTCCTTGGTAAGTAACAGAATACGCATAAGATTTCTGAGAGAATTTATACACACACAAGTGGGATATATTTTCTGCCCCCAGCTCTCGTCTCCTTACGCATGACTGATAGAAATCATTGCCTCAGGGCTGAAATAAAGGATGTTGCTTTCTAAAACTCCAAAATAAGTCTTAGAGAGTTTCTATCCATGCATTTTTGGTGTCATTTCTTACCGACCCTCCTTGTCCCTTCAGTGGCTCCCACGTTTCTCCACGGGACGCAGCTCCTCGGCTTCACCACCCTGGCTCCCGCTCGCCCGGTCCTTGGCCACCAAACACCCCCCGCGCTCCGGGTGGCTCTGTGCACGCTCCAAACGCCCGCGGGATGAATCCCCCTCCAAGGAAATCCGCAAAGCCTCCTCCTTCACCTCTTCCAAGCGGAGCAAACCCGGGCTGACTCCGGAGCGAGGCAGCACCAGGCTCCCTTACAGACTCCCCGACGGGGAAACCCCAGCCCGGAGCTCGTAGCCACGGGGCTGGACGCTGCGGAATCGCGATAAACCTCCAGCGGTGCGAGGTCGGGGGAGGAGAAGAGGAGGAGGAGGAGGAGGAGGGAGGAGAAGAAGGAGGGAGGCGGCGCATAGAGCAGCTCGGAGGGCGCATGGGCGAGGCGCGCCGCGGGCTGGCAGGGACGCGAGGAGCGGCAGAGCCGCTCTGTGGGGGCTGACAGAGAGGCAGCACCACCCGGGCCCGCGGCTCGGGGCCCGCACACGCAGGTAACGATCGCCCCGCGACAGCGCGGGCCCCGCGGTGCCTGTGGAGCTGCCTGAGGCGGCGGGCGGGGCGGCGCCATTTTGTGGCGGGGCGGGGCCGCGGCGCGCGCTGACGCCGCCGCCGGAGCGGGGCCGGGGTGGCGGGAGCCGTGGTCCCGTTGGGGTGTGCGGGGCTGAGGGAGCGGGGCTGTGCCTGGCAGAGCCCGTGAGGGCCCGCCGCGTGGCGAAGGGGCGCTCACAGAGAATCATGGAATGGGTTGGTTTGGAAAGGATCTCAAAGCCCACCCAGTGCCACCCCCTGCCATGGGCAGGGACACCTCCCACTGGGTCAGGGGGCTCCAAGCCCCATCCAACCTGGCCTTGAACACCTCCAGGGATGGGGCAGCCACCACTGCTCTGGGCACCCTGGGCCAGGGCCTCCCCACCCTCACAGCAAAACATTTCTGCCTAAGATCTCAGTCTTCCTCCTTTCCAGTTTAAAGCCATTCCCCGTCATCCCATCACTCCATGCCATTGTAAAAAGTCCCTCCCCAGCTTTCCTGCAGCCCCTTTCAGTCCTGGGAGCTGCTCTAAGGTTTCCCCGCAGCCTTCTCTTCTACAGGGTAAAATATGCCAACTCTCCCAGCCTGTCCCCATAGCAGAGGGACTGCAGCCCTCTGATCATCTTCGTAGCCTCCTCTGGACCCACTCCAACATTCCATCTCCTTATGTTGGGAATTCCAGAACTGGACACAATACTCCAGGTGGGGTCTCACGAGAGCAGAGTGGAGGGGAACAGTCACCTCCCTCGACCTGCTGGCAGCACTTTCTTTGATGCAGCCCAGGACACGGGGCACTCGCAGGGGCTCTCACAGAGAGACGCTGGCTGGGGCGCTCACTGGGGCACTGCTAGGGGCTGCCCTGGGAAGCGCTTGAGTCACCATCCCTGGAGATGTTTAAAAGATGGGTAGGTGAGGTTCTCAGGGTTATGGTTTAGTAGTGGACAGGTACAGCTGGACTCATTCTCAAAGGTCTTTTCCTACCAAGCTGCCCCGTCCCTGGAGGTGTTCAACACCAGGTTAGATGGGGCTTTGAGCACGCTGATTCAGTGGGAGGTGTCCCTGCTCATGGCAGGGAGTTGGAACTGGATGAGCTTTAAGATCCCTTCCAGGGCAAACCATTCCATCATTCTATGAAAAGCAAAGTGAGAATCATAGAATCATTAAGGTTGAAAAAGACGTCTTAGATAATGTGGTCCTACCATCAGCCCAACACCACCATGCCTGGTAAACCATGTCCCAAAGTGCCATGTCCACACGTTTTTTGAGCTCCTCCAGGGATGGAGACTCCACTACTTCCCTAGGCAGCCTGTTCCAATGCTTCACCACTCTTTCAGTAAAGAATATTTTCCTAATATCCCATCTAAATCTTCCCTGGCACAAATTGGGGCCATTTCCTCTTGTCCTATCGCTTGTTAAATCCCATGTTGTAGCTATCAGCTATGATCTTATTAGCATGCAGATGTGTTTGCTGACTTAATCACTGGAATTATCTCCTGGAAAGATGTTAAATCCAACTGCTTTCTGAAATAAGATCTACCACTTTGAGCGTTACAGCTGGATTACAGGAGCTTTGTGGTGTATTAGGCTGTCAACTACGCTAGGTTTGCTTTCCAGGGGAATAGGGATGTGCCAAAGCAGATTATGCTTCCATTTAATCCCCTTCTTTGACCCCATCTACAGCATCCGTTCAGTTTATCTTGCTCTTTCCAAACACCGACAGGCATGGAAGGTGACTCAAATGTTCTGTCTTGGGAACAGCTAGGCAAGGATATGTGTGAAAAATGAATTATTGTTTAGAGTAGTTATTTTTAAAGAGAAAAATTGTATTTGAGCCTATTCATACTACAATGGTGAAAGGACAGATTTGTGTTTTGAACCCCTCTTGCAAAATATCACCTGCTGGGGTTGAATTTAGTACCTTGAAGCCAGGCCTGGGTATGGACACGGAACGTGTTGGGAACAAATTATTGGGTACGGAATGCTTTTCATTCTTCTGACTGTTTGTTCCAATCAGTCCTGGCTAAGAGGATTTTTACAGAGCATGGGAAATGCCTCTGGGGAAGCCTCCATTTTGGCTGCTGTGCCTAACTCGTCTAATTCTGGTGCTTCTGAGTTTGCTGTCAGGTCTTTGAGATGTTAAAATATACGTTTTTTCAGATTCCTCTGCAGGGTGCTTTTTCCCTAAGATACTAGAAAATAACTTGGGGTTGGGTCTTTTTTGGCTTTTGGTGCTAAGTGAGTTTGACTGTGGGAAGCACACATTCTTACAAAGACGGAGCACGCAACTAGAGTTCCCTTTCTTGATAATAGGGAAGATTTTAAATAGGTGTCAAATAAAGTGCAATAGTTAAGGAACCAGAGCAATTAATTGAATTGCTTATACATTTCTTCTGGCATGAAGTGTGTGGGGCAGTATGAAATGTTTATTTCTTCAAAGCAATAGGTAGTAATAATGCGTTTGAAATTTAATTAAATAAATATGTAGTGTATGTAATGGTATCCATGGATTAGAGTGAAATGTCAACAATTTCAGAACACCTGCTTGGAGAATTCAGTTGTGTTTTCATACCCAAGTCTACTAATTAAGCATAGCAGTAGAAAATATGGGGTGCAAAATACAGGTGACTGTTGAACTTAGTATTTCAGTAAGCTGTAGAGAAACTCAGCAATGTGGAAAATGTTAAACTGGTATTTGCTAATTTGCCATGCAATACTTGGTATTTTCCAGCAGCTAAATCAACATAATGTTGAATCAGAAAACCAAACTTGTGTCATGAGATCCAAATAACACAGATTTATCTGCGAATAGAAACCCAAGGTGCGTCCTTAATTGCATTTAGCAAAGAGTTGGAGTATCCCACATTTCTTTCTAATCCTCTTTGCGTGCTGTTATGGCTGTTTATTTTTCCACAAGTGTTATTCTGATGACTTTTATGAGCACAAACGAGATTTTAAATGCTCTGGAACACACAAAATGTTTCATCTTGCACTGGTGATTATAAGCACAGATTCAGTTTTCAGTTTGTAATTAAATTGCTCTGAAGTCATTTGTTCTCAGTGACAAGAAAAAGCAGCAAGAAATATATCTAATGGAGTTTTTGAGCAATCCTTGGTACCCATGACCAAGGTTGATGGAGTGGCACTCCTACCAGTGTTAATGAGTTGCGTGTAATTGTAGCGTGGTCTGCATCAGAATGCCAGGAGGATGTAAATTCCTTTGAGGTGTGCTTTTAGGAAGCCCCAGAACATCTTATCGTGACGGTGTCTTCCTGCATGCTCTCTGTTTATGTGCATGTGTTTATCAGTGCTTTCAGACATCCATTCTGCAGCATGCTTTTTTCTTTTGTCTTTTCAGACAATTACTTAGGCCTTCTAAAATCATCTACCTTGGGAGTAGAATAGGGAAGCATCTGCTCTCTTCAGCATTAGCTTTGTCTGAGATACTCTATGGTTATTATATAACATAATATTTTTCCTGTTGTTACTTGCTTAGCAGAATAACTGCAGGACTCTGCCTGATTCCGGCTAAGCCGAACACTTGAGAGAAACATGTGCTAGGAATTTATTATTTTTACATGATTGCCATTTTTCTCATGTGCTTGAGCTTAGGTGTTATTTTTGCTCATTTCAGGACTGCCTCTGAATCGCAGTCCAGAAAGAAGAAACAATCGTGTTGATTTAAGTTGAGCATTTGTCTCAGATTAAGAACAAAGCCATGCCAGTGCTTTCAGAAGACTCAGGTAACCAACCTGCATGCTTTCAACCAACCCATGCCTGAAATCTTAGTGCATGTGTTTCACACAAGAAATGAATTCAAAATGGAGCTAAATAAAATAGAATTAAGATAATTCAACTATATTTCTTAGCAATTACCTAAAGGAATACCAGGAAGGTAAAGTATAAAAGGTGGAAATGAAGAAAGTTGGTCAGATTTCAGGAAACACCTTGTTCCATAAAAACCCTGGAGACCCTGAATATATGCCAGTAGACAGGCTGCTAGAGACAAACTTGGACCTCTCAGTATAACGCTGGCTTCTGTGCATGCTTATTAAAGATCAGTCCTTATCTCTGTGCTGCTTGCTGTGCCACTTCTTAATAAATAGGGGCGTGGGCAAACACTGTTAATATTCTTCCTTTTGACTTAAAAAACGGTGATTCCTTTTCAAGCTTGCTAACCAGCTTCTCTCCAGGATGGTACCCAGGGGGAAATCTTATACGCTAATGATATTAAGATTTAAGCAGAAGTGAGTTTGAATCTCCTGGATCCAAATCCACTCTGAAGTTCGTGGAGAGAATAGCCAAAGGAGCAGATTTTAGCCATCACCCTTTTTTATTCCTTTTTTTTGAGGGATGAGGTGGTGGTGGGAGTGCTTTCCCAGTCATGTTTGACCTGGAAAAACTTAGTGTTTGCACTGCAAAATTGGGATATTGATGATTTAAGCATTTCTTAGAAAACTAGCCACAAGTTGTGCTTCCACTGCAGTGGAAATAAATCCTAACTCTTTCCTCCTCTGGAAACACCAAACTTCTGACCTCAGAGATAGCAGGAGCAGGGTAATTACTCCTGAAGCAGAGCTGGCAGCTGTGTGACAAAGGCATTTTGCGAGCCTGCTGTAGCACTCTAGTAACTCAGAGTTTGTTAGAGGGCTGGCTGTTCTAGACACAGCAGGTAATTAATGATAAGCACAAATCTCTCTGCAAGCTTAATGATCACCGAGATGGCACCTAAGTAAATGTAGTTCATGTTAAATCTGCAATAGAAGATCCTGTGAGACACATTCCCTACAATGCTTTTATTCTGTCTTGATTTTAAATTCAGGTCTGCATGAGACTTTGGCCCTTTTGACATCTCAGCTGAGACCTGATTCAAATCATAAAGAAGAAATGGGATTCCTTAGGGATGTCTTCAGTGAAAAGAGTCTCAGCTACCTGATGAAGGTAAAAGTTCATTTATGACCTCTATTTATTGTTTCGTAGAATTCTATACTGACCAAAGTATGTATTTATTTAAGCACAAACATTGAGAACATTCATTGACAATGAACATGTTTTGTTCAGAAAAGCCATTTCTGCCTCGGTTGCCAAAAGGCAAATCCAGTGCCCTGCAGGTGAAAAGCAGTGTGAAATGGCTTAATTTTTTCCCTTATGCTGCTGAAGACTTAACAGATTTTCTGGCAGTCTGAGAAACCAGCATGAGCCAAAGGAAAACTAAAAGGCTCCTAAGCAAAACAGAAATAATCCCAAGAGAGGATTTTTTTTCTGACACTTCATCTCAGAAAAATTATAGTCCTTAAATATAAAAATATTCCATTATAAATATTATTTAGGAAGTTTTGTATCTCTCTGTGGTAACAGACCTGAATAATCTTTTTCAGATTCATGAAAAACTCCGTCATTATGAAAGACAGAGTCCAACTCCTGTTTTGCACAGTGCAGCAGGATTGGTTGAAGATGTGAGTAAAAATACTTATCTCCTTATTTTCCTATTACTTCAGCCTGATTTTCTAACAAACCAAAGCTTTGCAGTTGTGCTCTATGTGTATCTCTCGTATTTCCCAGCTTTCTTTGGAATCCAAGGTGTAGCAAAGGGCTGTGGAAGGTTCGGGAGCTAAAATTCTTTGCAGAGCCAGGAGACCCCTCTGCCCCATCTTAACCTGGAGCATATCCCTTCCCCTTTCCCAGAAATAGTCTACTCCCTCCATAAAAGTTTGGGCACTGACTGTGAAGTCATACAAAATTACACGGCATATTTTGGTATCCAGCCTTTGCAGGGGAACAAAGGAATTTTGGTTGCGTATTCCATGCAGGTCACGCTACCCAATTACAGAGGGGATTAAACTCCTTTATCGTGGTACAAACACCAGAGTTTTACATATCACTTACAGTTACTATGTAGGATTTAAAATGTCGGAACTCGTTCCTGATATTATATTGGCAGAATCACTCTTAAAATATGTATTCAGGGGATGGAATCCTGATTTTGTCTTCCTGCACTATCTAATAAAAATAAAATAGTTGAGGAAGCTTTCATTTCTTTTAGGATTCATGCACTGTTGATTTGGGTTGGTTTTGAGCTCTGCACACTACTTTGAAGGATGATAAAAGTTAGCAAACTCTCAGCAGAAACACTTGCAAATATATGATCTGGTTTAATGGACTCCTTTTATTTTGAGGCCTGAAATTTCTCTTTTAAAGGTAATAGAAGAATTACAGACGGCACCAGTGAATAATGAAGAAAAAGAGCTACTTCAACTGTTGTCAACACCACATCTAAGGGTAAAAACCAGAACAGAGACCTTAATGAAATTCTTTTGCAGAATTCCAATAGAATGTTTTGTAATGGAAAATCATTGGAGAGTCCCAAAGAGAAAGAAGAAACCTCCTACAAATTGTAGTTTCATTCCATTTTTATTTTCTGCACAGGCTGTAGGATGCAAAGAAGATGCAGTGCAGCCCTTTCATGTGCAATGCACCATGTTGTATTCCCTCCTCTTCTTAATATTTTTGAGGGACCAGAAAAAAAAGGCTATAATTCCTCAATTTTTGCTTCAGCATCCAGTCTTTAAGTTTATGTAGGCTGAGCTTTGATTTTGCCTGGATTACATATCAACATATACCTGATTAAATATCAACATATACCAATATATAGTTTACATGGTACGTGGGATAATTGCTAAGTCTTATTTTTTTGCATTTATGGTGAAAGTGGGGAGGGGGAGTTTTACTTCCTGTAATGTTGGAAACACGAGAACCGTAAACTGTAATATTACCTCATTATATTATGATTTCTTATTTCCTTTATGCAGGCAATGCTTGTCGTACATGACACTGTAGCACAGAAGAACTTTGACCCTGTCCTTCCACCTCTACCCGATAACTTTGATGATGATTTTGATGAGGAATCAGTGAAAATTGTTCGGCTAGTGAAAAATAAAGAACCCTTGGTATGTGTATGATAGCCCTAGTCATAAAAATTTGTAGTGCAAAAGGGTTGTTGTGGGTATGGAGGAGATACTTGAAGATGCCTTCAGGTATTGTGCAAAAACTGGGAGTGTTCTGAAGCTAAAATAACATAGAAAGAAAACTTCGGTAAATACACCTTCATTCACCATTGCACTTGTGATGCTTTATAGGCATGGGTTTATAATGCAAATTAACTCAGGGAATGCGATCTGTGAGAAAATAGTTGAAGCAATTATGCTTATTGTACTTATTGATTGTGTTTTATTTCAGGGAGCTACCATCAGAAGAGATGAACACACAGGAGCTGTGATTGTAGCAAGGATCATGAGAGGTGGTGCGGCTGATCGCAGTGGTAAATTCCTGAAGAAAAAGGGATTTTAAATTGTGTTTATATACGGTTTTAATATTTCTAAAGTTACGCACACACACATGTACTGCATATGTATATCTAGAGTGATAATCTAACTAAACCTGATGGTTATTCATTGTAAAACTAGTCCTTTGGACATTATGTGTAGACTATTTTGTAAATAGAAAGATAGCAGCCTGTTGAAATCTTAATAGGCAGCTGCTAGATGTCAAGCCTGAACTAGTACGGAGGCTCTTTGTGTCGTCAGTGGAGGGAGATGAACATTGCTGGAGATCAGATCATCCCAACGAGCTTTAGAATGGAATAGGTCACCCCTGGAATTGCCTTTATTGACTCTAAAGGGAGCCTACATGGTAAGCTCACTTGACAACTGAATTTCAGGAGTCCAGCAGCAGGAGAGACTTCTGTGCACAGGCTGGCATTCAGCAGACTTTCAGGGTCCTACAGGGTTAATTCATGCAGTATTTGACCTTCCATTTTCTAGGACGTGGTCATCCAGATTTTATTAAATAAGCTGAATTTGCCTTATAAGATATTTACAGGCGCCAAGCCTCATGCACTTTTTGAATATACAAGTGATGCAATCCCTAAATTAATGAATTACTGTGATGAAATAATATTAGCTAATTACAGCTTTCTTCTTGATTGTTAGCATTCTTCAAATTAGTGTAATTTGATAAATGTAATGTGAAATGACAACAGCGTGCGCTTAATGTTGCTGTATTGCATCAGCAATCTAGTAATTCAATTAGATATGTTTTTCTCTAAAATACCCTCTAGGAAAAAATGCCAACAGAGATGGGAGGAATAGGAAAAGAATATTTTTTACCTTTAAGCCAGTATCTTGGGTTATTCAGTGTATCACATGGTGTTTTCTGTTTGCTGTACTGAGTTCTTTTAGGTCAGTTAGCAGTAGTTGTATAACACAAATACAACGTTTCTTACTGAACTGGATAAACCAATCTAAAACTTGTAAGGGACTCTTTATGGCTTGGTAAAAAAAAAAATTAGTTCAGCATTGCCTCTGGAACCGTGTAGTGTTGATCTGTCAGTTTGGCCGTGTCGTTCCTGCCTTTATCAGCAGCAGCGCGTTTCCTGACTCCACAAGATTTGATCATCCTCATTAAACTATTCCACTTTTGTGTTCTTAGTGCTGCTGCAAATATAGAGGCAGTGATTTTCCAGAGTATCTCACCACACGTTCTCTGTCTCCGCGCTGGTCTCCTGTGAGACTGCTGCATGAAAACCAATGTCCTATGGAATGAGGACAGGAGACATCGCCGATAGAGGCACTTGGCTCTAATAAATCCTTTAAGCCGGGGGAGGGAGGAGAGGAGGTACATGCTGTTGACTTAGGTCAGACATCAGAGGAGTGGTGTTTTCCCCTCTGTACACTTATTTTGATTTATTTACTGTCTTTTTAGGTCTTGTCCATGTTGGAGATGAGCTAAGAGAAGTCAACGGTATTACTGTGCTTCACAAACGACCGGAAGAAATCAGTCAGATTTTGGTCTGCACTGATTTTCATTGCAAGATCTTTTCTCTTGGGTGATGTAGTAATTACAGTAGATGATGAAATTTAACCATGACTTTAAAATATGTATAGAACAAAAAGACGCAATCCCTTCTTGTCTTTGCACGAAGAGTTTTTTTTCCCCCAATGGATTAGTCTTCTGTTTTTGACTTCAGAAACTCCTGCAAACTGAATTTGTACCAAGTAAGATGCAAATATAATGTAACATGTTGCTCTGTCAAGAACTTCCCTTTCACACTTTGTTTAGGACAAGCAAATTGCAAATTAAAAGCGCATTCCTAGAAGATAAGCAGTTATTCCTAATATGGTATATTAGGAAGCTGGAGAAAGGTTGAACTATGTATCCAATAGAGCTGTCATCTGTTCTTTACCAGCAGAGTCCTTGCAACATAAGGAAATTCTTGCTTCAAGCTTCTCTAACGCTAATGCCCACAGATCTTGGTAACTTTCTAAACCTCCGCATGTGTGGTCAGCTTTGCAGGAAGTTCATCTCTAGTTTATCTCATCCAAAATAAGACATCTGAAGTAGATCAGATAAATCTATTCTAGATTTCCAAAGCACCTAAAAGTGCTTTTTAATTTACTATAACTAATAATTGAAATTTACTAGTGAAGATTTTTAGAGTGAAAGTAGATATTTATGTTGTAGATGCTTATATTTCACACCAGCCGGTTAGCTGTCATGTGGGAAAATATAGCACTATTTTTCAAAGGACCACTTTAAAATGATTGGTCTGCAAAAACTGAATTTAGTGTTGTACTAAAAGCCACAGAAGCATTTAATGTCCTGTGAATTGTAATCTAGATATTAAAGCAATTGCTCAAAGCAAATGAAGGAATTTTAATGCAGGTCTTTGTGTTCTAGCCAAGTACTTACTGTTGATGTTTCCATGGGGAAGATACTATAGTGGAGGATTCATGGAACATCATGATAATCTCTGTAATGAAGTTAAATAGTGGATTAACTTGGCCTGTTAAAGTTCTGAGGAGACAGACACTGGCTCCTAAACTGGAAATTGGATAGTCTGCATTGTGTCCTTGTCCTGCTTTCAAAGTAAAAAACATTTCTGTCTTCCTCAGGCTCAGTCTCAGGGATCAATAACGTTAAAAATAATTCCAGCCATCAAAGAAGAAGATCGTCTAAAAGACAGCAAGGTACGCAACCTAGCGAAATACTGAAGCACACGTTTTCATATTTACACAATTCTGGCATCTCTGTAAATGCAAGGTTCCTGCCCTTTCAGTGGTGAGCATCACAGAGCTGTAACTGAACTCGCCAGAAAGGAGAGCAGTTTCTTTTTGTAAAATGCAGTGCCCTTTTATTCAGTAGAATTACTTAGAGGACTTCTCTCCATCACCTTAGCACGTGTTCTGTCACAGCATTTCTGAAATCTCGCCTCTCCTTTTTTGTTCACATAATTAAAGCTTGTGTTCCTGCCAGTCTCCTCTTACCCTAACAGCTTCTATCTGTCCATTATCTCTGGGCATTTTGCCGCTCGCTTGAGTCATCACAGACCTATTTTCAGACAGAGCTGTGTGCATCATTTGACCCCATTAGCCCACGGCTTCATTTCCCCTCCTTGGTCAGCAGTGACTCACTGTTCGAATGGTCGCTTACAGGATTCTTCTCTCTATTTCTGCTTCCCTGCTCTCATTTGCCAGATTTTTCCTTGGAGCCCCACAAATCACTTTTAAAAGTAGTTCTACTGTGATGTATTATATAGTGGTAAGATCCAAATCCAAAGTTGAATAGTAGATTTTGATACATGTAAGGACAGCCTTCATAACTGAGCAATTTTGCTATAAATCCCTTTTTATCGTTTTCTCCTTCCCTTTAATTCTTTTTCCTTGGTTGCATTTTGTTCTTATGTAGACTGTGAACTGTGTTTCTTGGGACTTTGATCTTTCTGTCCTGTGTTCCACAATACCAATACATAAGGACTGGATACGTGCTTGAAACTTAGTTTATTTTCCTGCATAAGTGGGTAAGTCAAGATACAGATGCAGCTCACTAGATTTCAGTATTTTTGAGTACCAGAAAGCATAAAGGAGAACAAAGATGATACGCAGTTAGCAGTGTAAGCACAGGGGAAGCCTTTTAGAGATAGTTTGAAATTCCAGATAGGACCAGAAGAAAGGACTTGTTACTTTCTTTTAAAGGTGTTTATGAGGGCGCTTTTCTGCTATAATCCCAAAGAAGACAGAGCCATTCCTTGCCAGGAGGCTGGGCTGCCGTTTAAGAGACGACACATCCTGGAAGTTGTAAGCCAAGATGATCCCACGTGGTGGCAAG
The DNA here is from genome assembly GCA_033558235.1 of Neomorphus geoffroyi. Classification (NCBI taxonomy): domain Eukaryota; kingdom Metazoa; phylum Chordata; class Aves; order Cuculiformes; family Neomorphidae; genus Neomorphus; species Neomorphus geoffroyi. The sequence continues at coordinate 4,109,074 of JAUMJM010000037.1, forward strand.
CAAAGCGCGTTGGAGATACCAATCTCAGAGCAGGCCTGATCCCCTCAAAACAGTTTCAAGAAAGGTTTGTCAATGGAGATTACAGATATTTTTTCACACATACAGTGTCACATTGATTTTATGCTGCCTTCTTTCCACAGGAAATGAAGGGCAGGAGCGTGCCGGGGGAATACAAGGTGCTTAGAGGAAAGTGCTAAAAAGCTCCATCTTCTCCAAATATATAATAAATTTCCTATGGCTGGTTTGCCATTGACTTCTGCTTTGTAGCATGAGGACAGAGCAGTTGCTGTACAAACATGTTTGAAATGAAATGTGGAATATCAGTCTCTTACCCCTCTTGGCTTACAGAGACACTGCATTTCACAGACTTGTACTTCTACAGTGTAAGAGGAAATGCTGATTTATTGTTGCAGGTTTTAATTTATGCATGTGATAGTGGTAAAAATAGTGTATCTCATCTTTCTTCAGACTCCTAAAAATGTTACTTGCACCCAGATACCTTCTAGAGCTTGAAGTTTCTGCCTTTTCACAGCAAGATATGAGTATTTTCTAAAGCAAAAATATCCCTCAAGTCTTGTATTTACAGTACGGAATTCTTAAATTTATCTGATTTAGGTCACTGGCCTCACTGTGTGATTCTTACTCCACGTTACTGGATGTGTCTTCTTTGGATTGTAGTTTTTACAGAGGTGGGATATCTAAGAATTAAACAGGTCAGGTTCCATTGCTGGTCTCCAGGATTTCCGTAAGGTTTTTACTAGAGGATTTCACTATATAAATGCTGCTTTGAAACAGCAAGCAAATTCTGCCTGAACAGCTGTATCCTCCTTCCTGTGTGTGCATGGATGTCAACAGATTATGCTGCACTGCAGTCCTTTTTTTTGATCCTTTCCCTTTTTTTCGCTGTTGTAAGCTACATTCCAGTGTATCCAATTTTACCATTTTATAATACTTGATTCTCTGTTCTTACCTTTTTACACAAGCTGAGTAACTTGGTTTGTTTACTAGTAAATAACAGAAAACTCCAAACTGATCTGGAATGCAAAGGATAGTTTCTGAGTATGCCCAGCTGCAGTGATATTGTGCACAAAGGTTATCTACTTTTGAGTTCTCTTTGAGGTTATTAGTTTTAAGGTTGTGGCAGGCAGGAATTTTGCCCATCCTTTGTAAAAATGGCAAATAGAAGTTGGGTTCTCAGCAGAATTGGAATGGAGGGGAGTGGAGAATGGAATGGAATGGAATGGAATGGAATACTTGTTAATCTTGCAAAAAAAAAAAAGAAAAAAAGATTGGGTGGAGAGAAGGAAATAGAAAAAAAATACACTGATAATAGTAGCATCGTATTGATCTCAGTGCTTTGATGTGTGAAAACCTGAATGGTTTAGAATCTTCTCTCTCAGTTGCTTAATTGTAGCAATCTGGGACCGTCGTAGTTCCGAAGGAAAAGTCTTTTAAAACATTGAATCAGACATTTTATATCTTTGAAGGAAAAGCACTATTTCATTCTTCATTCTCAATGCCAGATGTATAACATGCTAGAAAATCTTCATAATTCTGAGCTTACATGGCTAAAATATAATTATTTTCTTTGCAGACGGTTGACTTACAGAAGAACAATGGGCACTCTACAGAATCCCAGAACTCTGAAGAAGCCACTATGTAAGTGTTCTGTTCCTTCAGCGATGCCTTAGTTGGTATCAACTTCTCAGTATTTTTCTGTCATTTCAGTATTAATGTGTTTGAATATATTTTGTGTAATCCATCACTGAGTGATTTGCATGGGTACAAGGTGCCACAAGAAGGTTTGGGGTTGAGCTTTCCCCAGTGCTGCTAGTGCCTGTTGTTTTCAAAATCCATGGCTGTCCCTCTCTTCCTCCGTCCAAGACCACGAGGCCTTGCATGCTGAGATGCTTTAAAATTTGCTGATGTTCACATTTTTTCTACGATTTGAAACTTGGAAGGTGCATAAGTAGCGCAATGCACACGTCTTGAAATTCTTACATAAGTGCATGAAATAAATTCTTACGTAAGTGCATGAAATGACTTTAAGCTTGTATGAAAATAAACTGTAGCTTTAAGGAGGATAAAAATCACTGGAGCTGGCAATACCGCCTGTGTTTCAGGCTTAGTGTTACAGAGCTGGTCTTAAGTAGACTTAAAAGTGATTCTTCACAGCTCTAAAGCTTCTGTCAGTGAATTAATCACACAAGAAAAGCTACTTGTGATGAAATTGCTAGTCAGGGCTGAAAGGCAGAAGACATTCTATGTTATCTCAGGATATAAAGTTCCTGTTGGTACTTGAGCACAGCTCTAATTACTGCGTGGGGCAGCCCTGTGACTGTGATGCCAGGCGTTGTGCTGGGAGTGCCACCCTCATGTGGACTAGGAATCTGGGAATTGTCCATTACCAGTGAGATAAGTGAGCTTCTGACCCATGGTGCATGGCACATCTCATGGAGAGATACAGGGATTCTTATGCTACAAAGAGGAGGCAGGATGCTCAATCAAGTCATTACTGGTTTAAATAAAGCCTTTTCAAATTTGTTTCCATTGCATTGATTGCTAGGAGGCATGTAATGAGGATTTTTCTCAGACGTTGTTGAGACAATTAAGCTGATTACTGGTTATAGTACTTAACTCTGGCAAAAAGAGTCTTCAATCAGTTGATAAGGGTACATTACTGCATATTTTTTTAAGATAGAAAGCCTGATAAGCAAATCAGACCAGAACCTTCCTTTCCGTTCCTTCTAATTTTACGCAATCATTTGCCAGTCTTTTAATATCATCCAACTCTGCCTTTCATGCTAACTACAGATGATCAGTCTTCTGATAAAGGTAGGTACTCTACTAATTCATTTTCTGTCCTAATACAAACAATCAGTGCATTTTCTAAAATACTTGCTAAGCCTGCAAGCAAAGGGAACGGTTGGTCCAGGTTGCTCCTATAGCAGTTTCTTCATAGGTTATTCTTTAAACTCATTTAATTTGGATTGATGACTTAGGTAGTGATAACTTCCAAATTTACTCCCAGTTCAAGAGGAAAGAATTGTGTCTTCTGATATGCATTTACTTATTCTTTAGGTTTCTGAGTGAGATTGAAAGGGCTGCACATTAATGCACTCTTTGTATTTGGTATTTTTTAAAAAAAATAAAGGAATATTTGTGTTTAATGTTTTAGAGGAACTGTATCAATCCAAATTGATTTTTCTTCACTGTTCATTTGGACTGTTTTCTGTGTTACTTTCACTGCGATGGGCTCATGCAGTTTATATGTCAATATACCCCATGCCTTTCCAAATATCAGATATTCTCTGTTGAATGCTGCATGCTATGAAGTTTTTTTCGCATTATACACACTTACGAGAAAAATATTCCAAGTATTGATGTCCCATTAACTTCAGTGAAAGTACTAATCATTTATTAAGTACTAATAATTATAATTAGCTGGCCGTGACTGGTGTCCCCCATCGAAGCGCGAGTGTGAAGCTGGAGCTTACGCTCAACGGTGGGAAATATCTTTGATCTACCTAGGGATGGGCACACACTGGTACTGCTGGTTAGTAGCATTAATTATGAGTATTCATTAGCATTGCTTGATTACATAGCTGCATGGAGCTATCCATCACAACCCAAACCTCTTTCTTTCTTAGAGGTTTAAGCTGTATTTATTTTTGTCTACGATTGGGCTCCTCCCAGAACCATGAACCTCCTCAAAATGAGTTGAGTTCTGTGGATATTGCAGGGCACAGGTGCCTAAACGTTAACAAGCCAGGTAGCCCTCTCTCAGGAAGGATGTGAACTCTGTGTTTGTCTTAGGATTGCAGCATGGTGGTTTGCAGCTATGTATCATGGGTTTATTTTGCATACTTTTAGGGGCCTCAGGGGTGGTCATAGTTTGCAGAAGAGCACATTGGCTTTTTTTAACATAGATTTGCATACATGCATATGGCAACAGCGTTACATCTTTACCTTTTTAATAAAGAATGAATATGTCATGATAATTTAACTTAGTCAAAATGAAGGTGTTTACAGCTCATATTTCATCATCATTCCCAATTTCATCATCATTTCTGATTTCCTATTTTTCAAATGATGCTGAAATGCCAGAAGCAGCAATATTCTTATATAATTGTACCCATTTATAAAAACATACATAAAAAAAAGAGCTCTGTGTTTGCAGAGTCTTCCTTTTTACCTAAGTCTGAGTATTACACTTTTAGCAGCACTTTTAGTACTGATCAAATGTAACGAATGCTGAAGAGCGTAAATTCTGGGAACTGTAAATAGCGAGATGTAAAATTCTCTTTTGCACTATGGACATCAAGGATGTTTTTAAAATATAAACCACTAGGCAAGACAAATAATTTATTGTATCATTAATATTTGTTTAGAAAAGCGTGTGCCTATAAGGCAGGATATAAAACTCCTTCCTTCCCAGTGAGGTACTCTTATCACAGGAGCCAAGATATCTTCCTCCTCCCTCTCACTCTTATTTCCCCTGTGCCCTTACCCCCTCCTCTTTACTTTACAGAAGACTGTGACTGCGAAGGATATTTCAATGGACAGTACATAGGTGAGAAACCAAAATCCCTTGCCTCTAACACCCTACATTAAAAAGAAAACCTAGCTTATTTAAATTCAATTCCCATTCATTGAGAAACTAGGTTACCTCTGTGCAGAGGATGCAAGGCAATATGGAGGGGGGGAAATTATAGATTGAGTGCTTAATTTTCTACCTGACATGCAATTTTTTCATCTGTGAGGTTTGGATATGTGCATTGATTTGATTATTAAAAAAAATTATGAGAGTAACTCATATTCAAAGACAAGAGTAAGTTCTAGCTGAACAAGCTTGAAAAATTCAGAGAAGTGGAGGCATAGTTTAAATAATCTTTCATTTTCCTCTACAGCTGGTTTACGCAGGAGCTTTAGATTGAGTCGAAAAGAGAAGGAGAACAATCTGAATGAAGGAAAGCAGGCAGAGCAGGCAGATGCAGAGTTCCTAACATACGAAGAAGTCACAAAATACCAGCAGCAGCCTGGTGAACAGCAGAGACTGGTGGTTTTGATTGGTAAGAGACACATCTGGATCAACATCACTGACGTGTCTCCCTTTTCCCTTATCACCTGCAGTCCCAGAGGCTTTCTTTAGGGGTTTGGCTTTGGGTTTTTTGAAAGGTTATTCTGGTTTTGGTCAGAAGTTGTTCTGTTCCTTTAAGTGACATTAAAAAACCCGAGCAAAACCCCAAACAAAAAACCCCAAACCAACCAGACTCCCCACATCCTTCTAAAAGTAATGACGCGGGATCATTTCTCATCTTTCTGATTCACTTTCCATTGGTTCTCACTCAAACGTGTCCATACTTACACTGTCAGAACAATTGATGAAACGGTAATGTTAGAATTATCTAACAATTTCGCATGCAGTTTTAATTCAGTGCGTAACAGTTAAAAGCCAGTTTCCCAGGATTTCATAGAACACAGGTGTATCTCATAAAACTGACTGCAAAGATTACAGATTTTCTGACTTAGTGCCTGATAAACATTCGCCAACAGCTGTTTAAGCATTCAGTTTGCTCCTGATGATGCTTCACAGCAGAGTGTGGCAGATCATGAGGTCACTCATGTACAGGTTTCTTCAAGCACCCTTTATGTGAAATTGATATTATTTATTCTCTTTGCAGTATTTCATTCCACACCGAACTCTGTCAGTCGGTTCTCTTTTATTAGGTTGTTTGGGGGCCAGACTAAGTGAGCTCAAGCAGAAGGTTGTGTCAGAGAACCCACAGGAGTATGGGGTTGCGGTTCCACGTGAGTAAAGTTTACTGACTGTTTTGTGTTGCCTCTTTGCTCCATAAATGCTAATAGTGTAGTGCTGACTGTGTTGATGAATGATAATTTGTGTTTTGACTGGCCACTAATGAATACCTGAATAATACCACTGCCCTTAATTAATACCTGAATAGGTCACTGCATAACCTAGCACATTTCTTTGAACTGTGTTTTCCCAAGTGAACAGACTGCATTTTCTCAATGTCCATTAAAAAGATGAGAAACTGCATACAGGAAGAGAAAATAAGATCGTAAATTGCAAAAACAACTAGTGTGAAAACTTAGTAGACATAAAATAGCAGACATCACTTTTATGGACAGGCATAGATTTCTAGAATGATCACCAAAGCTTCTCCTACGCTAATAACAATTATTAGAAGGAATTATGACATCAAAGGTAAAGGACACACATAATTACGTCAAGGTTCACAATAGCGTGGGAAAACAGCCAGGGATATTCCTACTTCAAATTCAGAGGCAACATAATAGGACTTTATGTATTTCCTATTTTTATTTTCTAAGTTTCAAAGAAATCAGAATCCAATATTCTGAACAGTTAAGAGATACTGTTTTCCATAGTGTACACTCCACTGCTTCTACCAAGTGTAGCAATTATGCCTCCTAGTTTTTGTGTTAGTTATAGCATGCTGGGGAACAAAACAACTTCATTGTCGGTCTTATAATTTTTGAGATTGAGTTTATAACAAAATTATAATGTTTGATTTATATTTGATGTTAATTCAAATTCGCTAGTCTCGAAGTACCTCATTTGAGGTCATGAAAATGTGACTGGAACTAAACAGAGAAAATACAGAAACTAATCCATCTCCCATGTCTTGCTTCCGTTCTCTTCTAGATACAACAAGGTCAAGGAAAAGTCATGAGAGAGAGGGAGTAGAATATAATTTTGTTTCTAAGCAATCATTTGAGACAGATGTGCAGCAAAACAAGTGAGTGAATTTTAAAATATTGACATAACTGATTGTGTTTCAAGAATACTGTTAGTTAAATCTTATATCGTACGAATACCAAAGTCAGCTATGAAGTTGGACTAACTCTGTTAGAAGGGTTCAGTTTTCCAAGTAGAAAGGTCTTTATTCAGGCTGGACTGTTAGTGTGAACTTAGCAATTTAGGAAGAAGCAAGTGAGAAACAACACAGGACTAGCAGGAGGATCAGAAGTGAGGATTTAAGCTTGCATATCGTAAGTAATGTGACTGGTCAGAATTATATCTAGTGAAAGGAGCATATTTAGTTGGGCCTACTTATCCTCTCTGTATTACGATGGGTAACAAGTTGTATTCATAAGCCCACTTTAAAGTGTGTTATAGACTGAATCTGCTGAATAAAAGGGCTTTCTGTAAGATCAAGTGTGTTTTCTGAAAGTCCAGATTTTTGGTTAGTCTCCTCGAAGAGGGAAGGATTGGAGTCCATTTCCTTGCCAGCTTTGTTCTGTTTTCTGTGAAAAGCATCCTCCTTCTATTAAGCTTGACCATCAGTCAGCTGAATTACTGCAGCTTCTGTCCCTATTTGTCAGCAGTGCTGATTAACTGTTAGTGACCTGTGAAGAAAACTATTGCTACAGGCAACCAAAAGGGAATAAAAAGCAGAAAAAAGAACCTCCTTTCCCCCTCTCCTCCTGCAATTTGACTGCTCTGACTTCAGGAAGCAGTTCTCAAGTGTTGTAAGTGAAATATTCTTTGTGGATGGCATTTGAAAATGTGTTGCCTTTTTAGATTTGTGGAACATGGAGAATATAAAGAAAATCTGTATGGTACAAGTCTGGAGGCAATCCGGACCGTGATGGCCAAAAAGAAGGTTTGTTTGGTGGATGTGGTACCTGAAGTAAGTTCTGCAGCTTATTTTAAAGCAAGCAAATATTTCTTACTGGGCTGCCAGCCTAAGTAATTGATGTTGTTGACCATTTGTGGTTCTTGCTGTGCAGTGAACAGTGATGCTCTCAGAACTTGTGTTTCTAACAGGTGGCCTGACCGCTAGCACAGCGGAACAGGGCTCTGTAGAAAGCAGTGCGGTGTTTGCAGTTCTAGATGTCTGCTTGATGCAGCCGAGATGACACTTCATCAGTTCTCACTGTGACAAGCCAGCTCATAAACAGAGATATTTTCAGGTTCAAATTAAAATAGCTGCATATGATTTAAAATAAAGGGATTTTTTCCCTTGTTGTAGGAGAACTGTGCATCACTGTCCCAGCCTGCACAAGTCCTAGAGGGAGTGCTGAGAGCGCTGATGAGTTTTTCATTCTTGCTCCTTCCCGTTGCCTCTGAAGCTTTACTAGCGCTGTAACCAGTGCCAGTAAACCTGCACTTAATCCTTCCATACAGGCAATTATCTTTGAAATTTTGATCCAGATTTTGTAACCTGGCTTGGAAAACACATAAAACATTACCTTAGATGAATTCCTCGTTTAAAATGTCTAGTGTTTGGCCTCTTAAGTAAAGCAAACCATAACTTGCCCTGTCAAGTCATTTTTTTTTCTATACTGTTCTCAGCATCTTTTGCCACCTCCTTGTTCCTGGCATCGGAATGCCTAGCAGGGCAGGTGTGCAGTAGACCATGCTTCAGGAAGCCTCTGGATTCCTGTAGCCAGGACACTGACATTAACCTTTCTTTTGAAGAGCAAAATGTTACTGTGGCCAGATGTTTAGAAAACGGGACGTCACACGTCAGTGTCTACTGGAGAAACTGTTGAACCCAGTTTGAATAGATCATTGACCTGTAACAAAACACATGTGTTCACAGGCACTCAAGCACTTGAGGACTCCTGAGTTTAAACCTTATGTTATCTTTGTGAAGCCTCTCATTCCAGAAAAGAAAAAACATGTCCTAAAATCTCCTGTGTCAGAAGAAATCTCAGCCCCCCTTGTAAGTATTCTAACCTTAATCTATTCTTTTTAGGCATGAAAGAAGCATGGGCTAGCATTTCAGTAGCAGGGAAGAGCTTCTCTTCCATTGGAACTTTAGAATGAGATTTTTGACTCCCTTAAAACTTGTTTGTATAAGTAACATGAAGCAAAGCACACGTCTTCCATGTAGAACTGCGTACATCATTCAAGGCTGCAGCAGGAGAAGCTGCTGCTGAACTCAAACTCATAATCATTTCACATTTCTGATGAGCAGCCCCGTCAAATGGTAAGGGCAGCACCCATTCCTGATACCTCGGAAATAACACCAGGCTCTTAATTAGGTCCACGCAAAATGCAGTGGGTGAACATCTTACAAGGGCCAAACCCAGACCAACTGCAAACTGGTGATGTATAAATGTGAACAGAAATGCTCAGAGTCCATAATTTCATTACTTTGAGTAACCTCAACTTGAATTTATATGTAACAGAACTTAGGCCACTTGTTAAGTTTCCATGTAAGCCCTTAAAATCATTGAACTTGGAATGCTGGACCCACTGTTCTGTTTTCAACTTTTGAGGAGTATTCCAGGCGTTAGGTTAGGTGGCGACTCATACGTCTTAAAATGCAGTGTCACAGTCTTACAGCCCTCCTGTAACATGTTTTTTCCCTCTCCATGTCATCTCTTTCATCTTTTGATACAGCCTACTAAATTCTAGCAACAGCATCCTCCTCCTTTTTCTCAGGTGTAATATCCTACTGATAGCAGATCTTATTTCATTTCCTTTAAAAGTAATGTTTTGTTGTGCTAATAGATTTTAAAATATACTTTAAAATTAAAAAGACATGCTCTAAATCTCAGACCATCTTCTCATGTTGATCAGCAGGATGAAGAACAGGAAATTCTTAATTCTGCAGCATTCATTGAAGAGCAGTATGGCCATTTAATTGACACTACACTGGTGAAAGAAGATCTCCAGAGTGCATGTAATCAGCTGAAAACTGTGTTAGAGAAACTAAACAAGGATTCATTTTGGGTGCCAGTCAGCTGGGTTAGGTCATAGCTTGTTATTACCTCTTTAAAGGAAAGATTGTATAAAAATGTCTTGTAAATGCCTGGATTAGAAAAGGGAGAGATGTCAAATTCACTTTGAAAATGCTGGTCTGTCTAGAAGGTAATAAATAAAGACTTTGGGGAAAACTAAACCAAGTCAGAAGCTGACACTGCCTTTCTGAATCCAAACCTTAAAGAGCAGCTGTCACGTAAAAGTGAATTCTCAGACTGAACAGATCGGTGAAGAATGGGAGTGACTTTTAGACTGTAAATAGTGCTTTTTGTACAGTGAAGTTTCACAGAGGGTCCCATGCTTCCAAAGCATTTAAGCAGTGCTGGGACACTAACAAGTTGGAATTTTGATCCTTTGGCCATGAATGTTGTGCCTAGAGTTAACGTAACTGAACAAGGTACTGTTCAGGGACTGGTATGAGCAACCAGAACAAGCGACTTCAGCCAGGTGGGAGGGATGGAAACTGCTTACCCCGTGTCAGTTACTCAAAAGTTCAGCTGACTGACAGGCCAGCAAAACACATTGCCCTTTGCTCAGGATCATTAGTCCCAAATCTTTTCCAATTAGGCACTAAAATTAGGCCAGCTGTGTAAGTCTTGGATACCTTAGTGGCAGAGAGTTGTCTTGCACAGGTTTGAGTCTGCTCATCCATAGATTGTGCCCACTTTCCCAGGCTCTTCCTACTGACACAGGGACAAATGTTAAACAACCTGTGAAAATACCTGTGTGACAAGCCAGAGACATCCTTTAGTTCCCATGAAAATAACTGCATATGATTTAAAACGGGACGTTGGGGAGCGCTTGGAAAGCAAATGCCACCTGATGGGAAACCACCTTGACACCAACAAAGCAGCTCCAAAAGGGTGCTAAAAGGAGGAGGCTGAAATACCAAGTAGCTGAGCCACAGCTCCAAATCATGATCTTTCCTGCATTTATGACTTTGTTCCAAACCAGGTAAAGGCTTCCAGAGCACCTAATGGGTTACATCGAGTTCTGAAGAAATCTTACCTGGTAGAAGGCTTTGTATGTACTTCTGGAGACTTGAATGGACAGGATTTTTAGCTGGGTGTTAATGAGAAAATGCAGAGAGATGATTTTGGAAATACCTATGATTTGTATTTATTTGATAAAAATGATGTACTATACAGGTGCATGTTAGCTGAAACTAGGTCCTGTCTGCCATTGCCTGCAGTCCGATCCCCCCTGTGCCCCTTAAACGAGACACTTTGGTGCACCAGTCTCACCCCTTGCATCTTACCAGCGTGGTGTTCTTCTTGTTCCACAAGCTAACAACGTTGCATATTAAAAGCACCTTTCTTACGTACCAGTGTCACTGAATCTGCGTTAACTCTAGCCCAAACAGGTGTGTCTGACAGTCACCCATAGCCATCTTCTCCAAACCTGTCCCCTGGCAGCTTTCATCCTGCCTACAGGCACTGAGGTTCCCATTCCCACAAGAACAAGCAGCTCTCATGGTTGGGTGTCTGGGCTGGCTGGTCCAGAGTGGCGACGGTGCCGGGCTGGTGGCCTCAGCAAAGGCACAAGGACTCCGTCACGTGCAGGTGGCCCATCAGCTCCACCATTGACTCTAATCTTGCCCCACCGCAGCCACCAAAAGTTATGAGGTTTATATGAGAAACTCTATAGGTGAACTTTTTAATGGGTGTACCTTCATCCTATAAGATCTGAGCATTTCAAACTTAAATCATTTTATGAAACTACGAAATGGGCAGATTGATCTATAGCGCAGGTTTTGTAGTCTGCAAGACATAACCACGTTTAGAGATAGAGATGTAATTAAAATTAGGTAAGATACTATCTAAGGGTCAGAATTCATTTCAAGCAAGGTTGTTATACAACATCCTGGAAGATTCCAAATGTCTAATAGTGAATAAATTAACTTGTGTGCTTTATGATCTAACGTGGTCTAATAGTAGAAATACACATGGAGAAGCCAGGCAGATGGAGGTACACCTGTAGTTACAATAGCTCAAAACCTAAGACATTAAGATGCAATATTGCCATTAAAAATTAACTGAAATATTCGGTATGAATTAAATAACCTTTTTTAAAGCTTATGCGGCGACACTGGAGACCCAGGAGATGCTCAGGTTCCTCATCAGCAAGTTGAAATCGGCAAAACAACCTGCTGAGGAGGGATTGGATTCCTCAGCTTTCAGTGGAAAGTTGGCTGAGCCTGTTCCTGGATTTGGGTTCCACTTCTGTAACGTAAAAGCAAGGTTCATGTTCTGGTGATCTATCAAGAAACAGAACATGATGGTTTATTGGTGTGAATGTTGGGGTGTCCTGTGTAGGGACAGGAGTTGGACTGGATGATCCTTTTGGCTCCCTTCCAACTCAGGTGATTCTATGATTGCTCCACCCTAACTGACATTAAAATATTTGCTTATGCATGAGGGTAGACAACAGCAAAATTAAGTTGTTAATATATAATACACTGGCAACATTTCTTTATACTAAAATACTGGCATTGTTTATTAAGAATAACAGAATAAAATAGCAACAAAATACAATGTCAGCAAATCAGCCATTAGCACGAAGACCACGCTTTTGTTTTTTCATACAGACAGCCGTTCAACTCAATCTATCTTAAATTTTGTTCTAGGAATTGCTTCCCTTGCTCCCTTTTCTCATCACCTAACACTATCTTATTACATGCAGATTTTTTTAAGGCATAGTTTTTGCTAGTTCAATATACAGTTAACTAAGTAGCTATGATTTTTAAAGCATCCCACCACAATTTGTTTTGTAATAAAGTATTTATGCAGAACAAAAATTAAAGCACACTCCTGCCAAGTAGTCTCAGAATTCTTTTGATCGTAGGTAGGCTGACAGTCAACAAGCTTCTTCAAAACACCTTGAGTGTCTACAGGGCGGTGCATTATTTTCCTGTGCTGCTTGCTTCTATTTGAGCTAGAAACAAAAAGGAACATGTGAAAACACATGTTCTGGCTAAGGAAATGCTATTTGTAAGGCATATTGTGTGTGTATATATATATAAAAATATATTTGCAAATGGCCATGGTCAAACAAACTCCTGTAATCGGACATTGACTTGGGTCAACGCTTCCATAGCAGCATGTGAAGGGCTGGACCTTCATCGCAGCTCATGGTCATATCCTTTTCCTGCACAGTTCTCTCTCAGGTCACACTTACGCCTACATAACTTTAGTCACACTTTGGCAGCATTCGCAGCTATCGACACCACCTGTGGGTGAAGGGATCTGATGTGTGAAGCTCTACAAGTCTGAAGAAAGAAAGGAACCAGAGAGCAGCGGTTGTGAACGGGCAAGCAGAGGCAGTGAGCTTACACTGCACTTCAGTAACGGAGCGTGTGCTACGTGAGCAGGCTCTTTCAGTGCAAATATTCATAGAATCATGGAATGGTTGGGGTTTGACATCCAGTTCCAGCCCCCCTGCCCTGTTGTCCAGGCTGAACAAGCCCAGCTCTCAGCCTGTCCTCATACAGGAGGTGCTCCAGCTCTCGGATCATCTCCATGATGATCCCAAATCCTTCTCCTCGGGGCTGTTCCAAATCCATTCTCCGCCCAGCCTGGATGTGCACTTGGGATTGCCCTGACCCAAGTGCAGCACCTTGCACTTGACCTTGTTGAACTTTATTCTATCTGCAAATACAGACCCAGATCTCACTGTGCTGGCCTGCTTGGATGGCTGGTTGTAAAGTTAATCAAGCACAGGGAAATCACAATGACAAAGCGAGTCTGGGGTTGCAGTCCATGCATTAGGGAAAAAAACTCTAGAACTGAGGCTGGCAGAAAAAAAAGCAGGACTACGGGTAGTGAAAGATGCAGCTAAAGCCCTAGCAAGGACCAGCACTTCCATGCTGCATGGTGTAAGATGATAGCAGGAGGAATTTCAGCAAAGTGACAGTGACTGGTGGAAGCTCTGGAAGAAGAAAGCAAGATAAAAGTGTTTTATACACAATGAAAAGGGTTAAAATCTCCAAAAAGCATTTCACTGAGTGTGTGCGTGAAACGAGTTTCATATCCCGAAAGGACCGAATGCAGAACTCTGTAAGGATACTCCAGCAGACCCGACTATAGGAAGCCTGAATGCAGCAGAAGTCTAAAAATAACAACAGAACAGAACTCTCAAAGGCATTTCAACTCTTCAGGAGGTGAGGTAGGAAGGCACAGCAGCCTGGTAGGTGCTAATTTGGTTCCCTTTTATTGACGGCCCCTTCTGAAGCTGAAATGTTTCCTCATGCACTCTTTCTACAGGAGCCCCCCTGGGGGTTAATTCCGTGTGGGCTGGTGCAGCTTCTGAGAAACATAAGTGGGAATGAAGTGCTGTACCTCCACTAGCCTTTCCCACATCTTCTCACTATCTCCTTAAATCTGGCCAAGCTGCTTCAGATCCTCCTGTGCAAGGGATAACAAGTCGGTAACGTCACCCTCACAGGAATCGTCGCTGGGCTGCCTTATTCATTACCCATATATAAACATACGTATTTTAAAAACCCACGACCTTCTCATTTCTGCACCAGGTCAGTTAATTCCAGAAAAGGCCGTGACGAACGCTGTACAGCAAGAGCACGAGACTCTAAAAAAAATGCTAGGATTTAATCATGAAAAAAAATCTGACAGCTACCAGAAAAATATCTGGTGATAAAGGTACAAAAGGGAAGGAGAAACTGTATTTTGTTAATGAATAAAAATGTATTTTGCTAAAAATAGATAAAAACTTTGGGATTTGGATCAATTACAACCAGTGGTGGGTCAAACAAGGCACAGATGAGTATTTAGAATCCCACACACGTGTTCTTTAAAAAAAGAAGTGCACTCCATTCAGGTAGAGCAGCCACTGTGGATTTAAGAAAGAGGACAGTAGGCACCACACAGGCTTTTATCCCGCCGGGCTGAAGATTCCAGTAGGTCGACTCCCTGCTTCTCTGTGCCTTTGTCCCAAAGCTCTGGTGTCTGCAGAATCTTTATGACCAGTTCCTCAAAGGCAAGCTGCACTCCATCCTGAGTCTTGGCACTGGTCTCTGGTGGAGGGGAAAAAAAGCTATTTTATCCTATTTGAGAGAATATTCCACTCTGTAAGATGTTCTTTTGGGACCAGAGAGAAGATATAATTTTCATAATGAGTGAAGCTCCTCTCCGTTCTCCTTTAAAGGGACACTTAAGTTGAATACGATAACCAGAAATGCAACCCAGCCTGAAGCACCTCAGTTTTCCACCTAAAAAATTCCACAGCTCCCCATTCTCTCCATAATGAAGAAATAGAAATTGTTTTCAGGTTGCAATAGTAAACGTACAGGACCATTATTCCATAACTAAGCTGGGAAACAAAGAATGCAGAGGCAACTACACGTTTGCTCGGTTCCTTCTGGAAATCTTTTTAAGCGGCTTCACTTAAAAGCTATCTTTTTTAAAAGCATAATTTGTTCCTCATCTTTACATCGCCACATCATACTTTTTATTGGTCTATTGTCGTTTATGTGGCTGTAACAGAAACTATGAAAACAAAAATTACCCAAGGTTCTTGCTGATATCAGTCAGGAGAAAAAAAAATCCAGTGTTCTGGGCTCTGAATTAAAAAATCCTGCTGGTTTCAAGAGAACGTGAAATTAATGCTTAAACAGAACATGAAGTAGATCCCTCTCAGAGAAAAGTAATTCCAGCTGCAGTCAAGGCAGAGCATCTCAAAAAATTTAAAATCTACATCCATGCATATGAAGTGATGCAGGAAAAGGAACCTGTAATAATTAGGTACTAAAAAACCAAAGAGTTAATCCATCTGTCAACCTGAAATACAATTGCAATTACAATTCATTCACTCTTAGCAATACCAAACCAAACATATGAATATAAGAGGTTTTGGCACAGAGTTGCCTACCTATAAAAAGCAGTGAGCGTTTCCTAGCAAACTGGAGTCCTTCTTTTCTCTCCACTTCGCGATCAGGCTGCAGGGAGGAACGGAGAACATGACTAAAATAAGCTACACTTGCCACTTGTAGGAAGTCCCTCGGAAAGCATCACTGCAGAAGCAAAGCTTTGCTGAAAAGAAAAAGGTCTCTAAAACCACGGGGTAATCAGCAACTGGATTTTCCCACTCTATGGGCAGCCAGGCAAGGATGTCGGGGGGTCAGAATGAGCAGCAACAACATCAAATCTGTGATCAATTCATGTGTTGCTATCTTCTGAATCAATTAGGAGCAAGACATACACCAGCAAAGAGGTTTTAGCAGTAAAATACCCCAAAATGCACATCAGAGGATCTGAAAACTGATGGATTTGGAAGAGGGCAGAGGTCAGGATAGCTGCACCAGAAACCTCTTGTAGTAAAGCCAAAAGTGAAGCATTTCACTATGCAACAAGCACCTAAGATATGCCACCCCCCCAGGAATTCACAGCAACCTGTGCACCTCACACCCACGTAGATGCACACTTTATAGCCACCAAGGAGCTGAATTCTCCTTCCCCACGTCCTGCCCGAAGCACAGCGTGGTCACAAAGCCGTGCGGTTGCCCTGCACTGAACTCCAGTGGTGCACAGCCACCTCCGCTATCTTAAAAGAACCCCCAGTCAAGTTTCCATGAAAATCTTCAACCAGATCTGCTTCTAAAATGCTGTAGAGCACAGCAACCCAGGCGAGGCTCCTCAGTGACGGAGCACATCACCTCCTCATTCAACAGATGTGTTCCCGCCAGCACTTGTCGCAAATTTCCATGCTATCATGACTGAGCAACCTATGGAAGAGCGTAAGAGGATGCATTTCCAAACTAACCTTATCAGTTTTATTGCCAACTAACATCTTCACAGCGTTGCTTTTGGCAGTATACATTTCCAGCTCATTCAGCCAGCTCTCTAGTCCTGCGAAAGTGTCTTTTCTTGTAACATCATACACTGGGAAAAGGGGAAAAAAAACAACTTAACACCTGTAGAGTCTTGAACAACATTTACTTCATTATGGCAGAACTTAGTCCCTACCAGCAAATTCCTGCCCCCAGAAAATCAGTATTAGGGAATTACAGAAAGTTGCATCAACCATATCCTCTTCCCAGAGCTGGAACACGTTGGCTGCACCCGCCCAGAGTCACTGGGCGTTCTAGAACACGAGCAACTCTGCAATAGATCTGGGGCTGGTTACCAGACTTAACAGTTAAAATCTTACTTTAAATGTTACTGGTTCTGAATTGAGCCACACAGAATATTTTAAATCAGGTATTTTGCCACTTGGTTTCACCTGTGCACTGCTACTGAAAACGCAGATTCACTGGTAACTTCATAACTGCGTTGACTTCAACGCTAAGGTTTAAAAAGCTGCGTCGTAGCCAGAAAGAATATTTCGTACAGCAAGGTGTTCAGCCCTCACAAACCACAGGAACAAGAACCCTTTCTGTTTCTAACCTGTTGTCATGCAGAAAGGGAACAGCTATCCATTACGTGTGCTACAAATGATGTCTTACAATAACCACGTCGATAGTTTATGGGAAAAAAAATAAGTAAAAACATCGTGAGGGGGGGAAAAAGAAAGCATTTTGAACAAGCATTATTTCCTGCCAGTGGTTTTGCATTGTAGTGTTTGAGCTGTGACGTTGTAAAAACCAGAATTGTTCCTCTGATTCTTTCAGACACCTCCTTTTATAAAGACATGCATGATTATGCCGTAATAAAGACCATAGTTTTTGTAATCATGTTTTTCTGCCCTGTACCTCCTACCTAAAATAACCCCTTGAGCTCCTCGGTAATAACTGGGAGTCAGCGTTCTAAAGCGCTCCTGTCCTGCTGTGTCCTACAGAGGGGGGGAAAAAAAAAAAGAAGACTCACACACACAAAATCAAATGCATTTAAAATGAAAAATGGATTTTAAACTATACAAAATAAACAATTTTTTCCTGACCAGTAAGAATATGTGAAACCATAAGACAAGAGAGGGAGGGAGGCAACCAGAATGCATTAGCAGCAGCAATAGAAAATAGATAAGGAGGGGTAGAAAAGCACGGAGAGGATGAGAGTGAAGGGTAAAGCGATGGTCACAGACACCTACAACATGAGTGAGACAAGAAAGTCAAGGGAAACATAAAGGCTATTGCTGGAAGCCAAGCAGCCAGACTTAACCTGTTAACAAGCAGCTGAACTGAGTGAGGTGAGGTTTTCCTGAAAGGAAAGGAGACCGAGCGGTTCCAAAATCACCCTTTGCTCCTCCACAGCAGGAAAGGAGAATCCAGTTAGAAAGCACTGCTTCAAGTTTGCTACGACTCTAAGCAGACAGGAAATTTAAAAGCAGTGTTTTCATTCAATTATTACTTCAGGACATCACATTTGCGCTCAAGAATCTTGGAAATAGCTCCTAAGTGCAATGTGAAATGCCCAAACCCTCAGCACAAGCAATAAGGAGGCAAAAATAATGATACAAATATCTTTAAAAAATGTATTTAATTTATCGCGCAGGTTAGAAGAGAGGCGAACAGCTGTGCAGCAAATTAGTTCTTCTTCGTTAAAAACCGAAACTAAAATTGGCAATATATATTTACTTAATTGGGGTGATCACTGCTAAGGAGATGGTACTCTCGGCTGTCTATGCACACACGGAAGCCTCTTCACGACCTTGACGCATCCAAGTTTTATTTAACGCTGTACAACTCCACCTGCTTCCCTCTAATTCGGTTTCTCCTGAAGCTGTTGCAGGCGGCTGCTCGAGCGCCTGTTCCAGCTACAGAGGTTGGGCAAGTTCTGGCCTCGCTCGATTTCACAGCGAGGAGACAACACCCCGGCGTGATTATTGGGGCAAACCCATCCTGGGCGCTCTCAGCAAAGCTCCCGTGTTCAGCCTACGGAAAACAACACGCACTCACTTGCTACAGCAAGTGGGACCTTATTGCTCTGCACAAAGCAGGAAAGAAAATCACTCCTGTTTTGGCATTTATACCACTTTCGTTAATATTGGCAAAAGTAGATTTGTGGTCCCTTTCCAACAGTTCCAACTACTTAATTAGTAACGGCGCATTCCTCCTCAAATACCCAACACCACACACCTAAAATCTGTTCTTTCGCAGTCGCAGCGCGCAGCAGACGTTAGCGAGGGTGGGGAGAGGAAAAGGAAATGAAAGGCACAAAAAGAAGCTCTCGAAGCTTTCACAGCTGTCAAGATGCTGACAGGAAAGCTGGGGGGGCTCTGATCAGGGAGGGCAGGGAGAGGACGAGAGGGAACGGTTTTGTGCTGAAAGAGGGGAGATTGAGATGGGATCTGAGGCAGAAATGTTTTGCTGTGAGGGTGGGGAGGCCCTGGCCCAGGGTGCCCAGAGCAGTGGTGGCTGCCCCATCCCTGGAGGTGTTCCAGGCCAGGCTGGATGGGGCTTGGAGTCCCCTGATCCAGTGGGAGGGGTCCCTGCCCATGGCAGGGGGTGGCACTGGATGGGCTTGGAGGTCCCTTCCAACCCAACCCATTCCACGACTCTACAGGCACAAAAGCTGTGGCACAAGACGTACCCATATCGCCAGCTGCACGCTGTGCCCGTCTATCGTCATTTTCTTCACTTTAAAATCCACTCCTGAGGGGGGAGAAGGGAAGGCCCGTCAGAACACGGGGCTCCCCGGGGCCCGCGGATGAGGAGCGAAGCCGGCCCGGTGCCAGACTCACCGATCGTGGGCTTCAGGCTCGGATCGAACGCGCCGCCGGTGAACCTGAGCAGGAGGCTGCGGGGACAGAACCGAGAGCTCAGTGCGGGCCGGAGCTCAAAGCCCGGCAGGGACGCGGGGCTCGGAGCCCGGAGCGGGGCGCGGGGCTGGGAACGCAGAGCCGGGCCCGGGGCGGGACCTGGAGCTCGGAGCTCGGCCCGGTGTGGAGTGCGGAGCTCGAAGTGCGGAGCTCGGCCCGGTACGGGGCGCGGAGCTCGAAGTGCGGAGCTCGGCCCGGTGCGGGGTGCGGAGCTCGAAGGCTGGAGCTCGGAGCTCAGCCCGGTGCGGGGCGCGGAGCTCGAAGCGCGGAGCTCGGAGCTCAAAGCGTGGAGCTCGGAGCTCAGCCCAGTGCGGGACGCGGAGCTCAAAGCGCGGAGCTCGGAGCTCAGCCCGGTGCGGGACGCGGAGTTGGGAACTTGGAGCGCAGAACCCAGTCCGGTGCGGGACGCGGAGCTGGGAACGCGGAGCTCGGAGCCCGTCCCGGCGCGGGACTCATCCCGCCGGTCCCGCACCTGGACTTGCCCACGGCGCTGTCCCCGATCAGCAGCAGCTTCAGCGTGAGCCCCGCCGTGTCCATGCCCCGCAGCGCGCGGCTCCAGCCCCACTCGCGGGGCGCCGCGCGGGCCCGGCCCCGCCGGCAGGACCATCTGACGCGGCCCCGCCTCTCGGCCGGTGCCGGGCCGGGCGGGGCGGGGCGGCGGCGGGGCGGGAGCGCGACGGCCCCAACCGCTGCGCCCGGGGGCTGCGGCGGGGGGAGCGGCTCGGGCGCGGCCATGTCCGATTACCGGCTCTCGGTAGAGGAGCTGAACGAGCTTCTGGCCAACGGCAGCGGCTGCTACAGCCTGCCCAGCGCGCACAGCAACGAGGTGGTGCCGCGCGTGCACGTGGGGAACGCGTGAGTGCGGGGGCACCGGGACCAGGGCCGGGGCCGGGGGAGTGGGGGGAAAGTGGCGAGGCCGAGCCCGGCGGGGGCGGGGCCGGCTGGCGGGGTGGGCGGGACAGCAGCGGCAGGAGCTGCGAGGATGCGCGGGGGGGGGGGGCGCGCGCCGGGCCCCGAGGAGCCGCCGGGAGGTGGGCGGGGCTTCGAAGAGGGGGCCGCGAGGCCGCGCAGGGCTGTAGGGCGGGCCCCGAGGAGTCGCCGTTGTGGGCGGGCTTGGGGAGAGGGCGTGGCTTCGGATGTGCCCCAATGAGCCGCTGGCAGGTGGGCGTGGCTTGTGTGAGTGGGCGTGGTTTAAGGCGGGGCGGGCCCTGAGGCACCGCCAGGGGGCGGGGCCAGTGGCCGCCTGGGCCAGCCCCGTGTTTCTCAAGCGATAACGACGTAAGGAGTGAGGGTACCCTGGGAGTACAAAGCGTTTCCTATTTCTGTGCAAGTCCGGCTGCGTTTTAGCGTAACATCTCAGTGATGCACCTTTACCGGGGTTGAGGTGACACCGGAGAGCGGGGAGCAGCCGCTGGAGGGCAGGGGTTTTATTGAGAGCGCCGTGTGTGGTCAGAAGCCGTGTTTGCCTGCGCTCCCCCCGGCTGCCTGAAATACAGGTTGAGGGAGTCACCGACTCATGTGAGGGGGTGGGTTGGAAGGGACCTCAAAGCCCACCCAGTGCCACCCCCTGCCATGAGCAGGGACCCCTCCCACTGGGTCAGGGGGCTCCAAGCCCCATCCAACCTGGCCTGGAACACCTCCAGGGATGGGGCAGCCACCACTGCTCTGGGCACCCTGGGCCAGGGCCTCCCCACCCTCAGTGTGAAGAACTTCTAATGTCTCATCTAAATCTTCCCCCTTTCAATTTAAAGCCATTCCCCCTCATCCTGTCACTACAGGTCCTTGTAAAAAGTCCCTCCCCAGCTTTCCTGGCGTCTCCCTTCAGGTACTGGATCTGTTTGTGGGGTTTTTCAGAGACTACTGGAAGCCCGTCCACGTCCCCAGAACGGTATTTGGTACCAAGGTTCTTTTTATGAATGCTCAGTTTGAGTTTTCTGTCAGTTTCAATGTGTGTGGGGAACCCGGGAAGCAATTCTTTGTTCTTAATGTGCTGGAAGTGCAGGTGTGTTGTAAGGAACTTGGAACGGTCTGAATATTAGTATTAAATTTAGTGACTGTAAGGGAAGAAGCAGCAAGAAATCAATTCTGTAGGAACATAACAGTGGATATTACAATATGTTGATAATGCTGGCATTTTTTGCCGTTAAGGACTTGGTTTATTTGTTTATGGCAGTACTTCATAGCCTCGTATACCCTTAATTACTGACATTATCTCTACGTCCTTTGTGGCTTTTAAAATTGTTTATCTCTGTCCAAAAGAAACAGTTCTCACTAGTGTCACTGATACGACGAGGAACTCTCTGTCTTCTGTATTAAGGACAGACAAGATTTTGTGATTTATCTGCCGGAAACAGAAGAAGCTGATGTCAAAGTCTCTCTGCTGTTTGGAAGAGCTGGCATTTCAACATCGACCCGTGATGCAGCTGGAATGAAATGTTAAGGATGGGAGAGATGCAAGGACTGTTTGGAAAGGGAGGAAAAAAATGGCATACAAATAGTCTCTTTTTATTTCACTGGGAGTGAGTCTGCCCCTAGGGGAGCCAGTCTGCGTTGTCAGATTTAACCCCAATCCCAGGACTGGAGTTTCTATTGATCCTGACCACTATCAGATATGTACTGACCTATCCAAGATTACTTAAACCACATTCTCACCCCACTGAGCACAGGAACTCGTGACTCAATTAGCACTTTTCGTATGGGTCTTGCGCTGGAGGGTTGACTTTGTTGCACACAGAGCTCCCCAGGCGCTGCTCCTCGTCCCCTGGCACAGATGATGTCCTGCCAGATGGAAAATCTGTCAACATTTGTTTGGGTAATGAATCTTAAAAAGTATTTGGCTTATTGCCGTAGTTGTTGGCGCAGAAAATGTAGAAGCTTCAGTCGTGCATACGGGTTCATCTGCTTATGCTACAATTTAAGGGGTGAACAGTCATTAGGAGAAAAGGAACACAGAGCCTAGAATTACATGAAAATTGTGAGTGAATGCATTGAGATTCATATAGATCGAACCAACTGATTTGGGTATTTATTATCACTTTATTTTTTAATAGCCGTGTCCAGCCTTAGGGGCATTGGCATCTCTTAGAAAGCTGTCCAAAAAGATACTGCATGAGTGCTCATCTGGAGGTCAGCTTAATATTAAAACTCCTTGTTTTTGCAATTTAAGACTTGAGCCGTAGGGAGATTTTCTAGACAATTTATTTTCACATCCAGTCAGACACACAGTGAAAGCTGCCTTTAAAAACCATAAAGGGATTTCTGTCTGTTTAGGCTCCCTCCTTCACAAGGTGCACAGGAACTAAGTTATCTCTTGACTAAAGCCTTCTGTCCCATTCTGCGAACATTGACCGTTGGCTCAGATTTTACCGGGAGACCCCATGTTGTGGTAGAACCTACGGACTGTTTCTTCCCAGGAAAGTGAGGCAAATATTGGGGCTGACCTATGGAAATAGACTCAGAATGAAAGGAATCAGTGATCTGATATTTTTTAATGGTTGTCTCCTCTTACCACACATCGCATCCCAGTGCACCAGCAGAGATTTGTGCGTGTTCAGTTGTGTTTGAAGCAGACGGGTTGTTTGCCGTTGTACAACCTGAAGCTTTGATCAGAGCTCATGGTGTTATTACTGGATATAATTCATCGTCACCGTCTAGCCTGAAAGGGATCCATCCCTGGAGGGGTTCAGAAAACGTGTAGTTGTGACACTTAGGGACATGGTTTAGTAGGCGCGGTGGGGTTGGGCTCATGGTTGGATTGGATGAGCTTGGAGGTCTTTTCCAACCTTAATGATTCTGTGCTTATCGTGTAGCGTCCTGCTCAGTTGTTCACTAGCAGAGTAGGTGCCCTTTTAGCCACGGAAAGATGGAGCAGGTGATTTTGCTGCAATTATTTGATAGAACTGAGGAGCTGGAAAGGGCTGAGCTGACCTAAAAGTACTGAATGCTTTCTTAAGCACTTAAGCATCTTAAGTCTGGATTTTTTCCTAGTCAGATATTGATTTCAACTAAGACAATAAAGATTATGCTACTAGTGATGAAAACACTGAGTGGAAAAGGCTGAATTATTTCACTGTGTTGCTGGCCTTTGCCAGATCTTTCCATGACTTCAAAGATGTTGAATCACAGGGACAGAGGCCTCCACCTCATAGGAGTCTCCAGATGAGACCTTTGATGGTGCAGGAGCATTTACTTATATATCTGTCTTCCTGTGGCCCAAGAAGGAACAAGTGCTGTTTCATAGTCATTAAAATTGTCCCTTGAAATGTTTTTTTTGACTGGATCCTCTGCTAGAGCATCAAGAATTTCTTACCCAGCTCTGTGACCCTGCTAATTTATAGTAGAGGCTTTTTAGAACTGGTTTGAAATTATCTTATTTTAATTTTAGAAGTGACTGTCCTGGGCTTTCTGTTATCTCCAGTACTTTCTCACTTTGGTCAGAATTTTATATTCAGAATGAGTTATAATTTTATCCTGTGCTGGGCTCTAATGGGTTAAGTTTCATGTGCGCTCTGCTTGGTTGTCAGCCAAGAAAGCACTGTTGTCTCATGCACAAGTGGTGACTGTGGCGCTAAATATGTCTGTGAATTTATAATCTATGTCTAATTTAAACTTCTGGGTACAGTGTATTTATCAGTTATTAACAGAAAAAAATCAAAGGTTCTGGTTTTGGTACCTTCTGGGGAAATCCTATGAGATGATTCACCGAGTTCTACGTGTTTTCTTGGCCCTTTTTATCACACAGGTTCGTAGCCAAGAACATTTCGAAGCTGCAGCACCTGGGGATAACCCACGTTCTGAATGCAGCAGAGGGAAAGTCGTTCATGCACGTGAACACTAACGCCGAGTTCTACGAAGGCACGGGCATCAGATACCACGGCATCAAAGCTAACGATACGCCAGAATTTAACCTCAGTCGCTATTTTGAGGAGGCAGCTGATTTCATTGAGAAAGCGCTTGCCCAGAAGGATGGTAAGGCAAACTGAAATATCTTTCTACCATGGTTTCTGTGCGCTGCCTGTGATTCTTAGCAATTATTTTACTGTTTAAAATGAGGTTTTTGCTCAGATTATCGGATGAACAACCAAGCCGGGAATTCAGATTAAGGCTTTGGATCAAAGAAATCAGAATACACAATAAAACATCTTAATCTTCTGTCTGTGCATGTAGGTCTCCAGTATGTGGAAGTCTATCGCTGTAGGAGCAACCCTGATAAGTGAAATAGCGACTGTCCCCTATAATAATGCCTTTCTGGGAAGCTGTGTTCTTATTTTTCTTTAGAAGTGGTAAATCAGATTAAAAAAATCTATAAAAAAAGAAATTTGGGATCTAAAAGTTGGTTTAGGACATTATAAATTAAATTATAAATTAAAAGCAGAAGTGATACAAGGAATGCGTTGCCGAAGAGCACTCGCACAACCTGCTGTGTGGGTTTTGTTTCCAAGTGTACAGCGAGGAGAGAGACTGCAGCCTCCCAATTTTATTACATGAGGTCATTCAATTATTTTATGTGATGATTACCTCTTTATTCCCTAGGATTGCGGGAAGGCTGGAGATGATATTTGCAACATTGTTGGTTGCCACACGTCTCTACCGAGGGTTTCCTCAGGGGAGTCCTAGTGCAGTGGGCCAGAGGGTGGTGGTTGTTATTTCAGCATACCAGTTATTTCTACACACGCTTAATTTCTTTCTCGCTTCATGACTGAACATGGAAAAGAAGGGATGAGAACTCCCACAATCCTTATTCTTGCTCTGAAATGGACAAGAGGGTTCTTAGAGCTGTGATTTGCTTTTGACGGCGGAATGAAATTTTATCTCCAGTTTGGTGGAGTGTGAAAAATTCTAAATATTGCAATGCGACTCTTCCAGTTCACGCTGTGACTCATGCAGACGGTGGGAAAGGAGAGTTTAACCGTGCCAGCTGTGCCGTGACTGTCTGTGCTCGGTTCCATCCGAAGAGTTGCAGAGGCAATCTTAAATGTACAGTCTTGGCGCTGTTCGCTGATTCTTTCAGTCTTAGTTGTCCTCTACCATGCGCGCCACGGTGGCAAACAAAGAGGTGCTGCTGGAACCAGTTTTAGGATTAATTCTGTACTGAAATCTGATTTTTTCTTTTGACATTAAAGTGTGGAGCAAGGACAGTGGAGAGGGACGCTGTAGTGTTTTCCTTTGATTTCATTTTAGCATTGTAGTTGCATGAAGCACTGGAAGGCAGCCCTAAAGACACTGCTTTTCAGAAACCCTTTTGCTTCTGCTCATCTACAGAGGAGCAATCAATTCTCTTCCATGTACGTAATCAAGAATCTCTACATTCTGCTGATTTATGGCTACGGACTCTCAAGAAATGTTGGGAATGACTTGTTTTACTGTTTAACTTGCTACTGAGTTCAGATTTGCCTTGAGCTGAGAAGCCTCTGCAGCTCAAGGCAAACGTGGTAGCTGTGGTTGAAGCCAAGTTGTGGTTACAATGAAAATGTGTGTATATGGTTCATCTGTTCTCTCGTGTCAGCCAAATATTTACTCTGGAGAGAAGCATGGAGCCATATCTCCTGTTGAATTTGGGAAGGGGAAAATTTTGAGGCTGGAAAAGCAGGTCAAAGAGGAAGCAGCTGAGAAGCAATCAAATCAAATTAGATTTCTGAAAGGGCACGGTGTCCTGCTTTATTGTTGGATACCTCCCTGTGGGATTTACCCACGTGGTGGGCTGAGCTTGGCTGGAGGTTGGTGTCCACCAGGCTGCTCTGTCACTGCCCCTCCTCATGGAAAAACACGGCAAAAGGTTTGCGGGTCAAGAAAAGGACGTGGAGATCACTCAGTAATCGCTGTCGCTGGCAAAACAGACTCGACATGGGGAAAATAATTTAATACATTACCAATCAAATCAGAGTAGGATAATGAGAAATAAAATCAAATCTAAACCACCTCCCTCCCTGCCTTCTTCCCAGCTTCAGCTTCACTGTCAATTTTATCTACCTTTCCCCCCCAGTGGCACAGGGAGATGGAGAATGGGGGTTGTTAGTTCATCACGCAGTCTTTGCTGCTCCTTCCTCCTCGCTCTGTTCCCCTGCTGCAGTGCGGGATCCCACCCACAGGAAAGAGTTCTCCTCCATGAACTTTTCCAGCAGCAATGCAGCAAAAAATAAAAGGCTGGATATCTTTGAAGACATGCGATGTGTGACAAACAGCATCTTTTTCTGTCTTCAGTGTATTTTAAACCTTGCATCATTTATTTAGGCTCTTTGGTACTGGTCATCTCCAGGGGCAAGGCTTATTCTGAACCACAGAAGGTTGGAGAAGTGTAGTCAATAGACACAATTTGACTCTTTGTGATACAATAAGCAATATGTTTTAGTGTGAATGTTTGATATGTAATAATTTTTTTCTGTGTTATCCTTGATGTAGCTACTGACAGCGATAGCATCTTTCTTGAGTTCTATGTCTTCTCTTGCGTTCAGAATTTACAGTTCTTAAGCTGCTGAAGGACTTTATGCCTTATATCCCAGGTATTTCACGCTGCTTTTCAAACATGTATTCCAGTATAACCCAAGTTATGACCTGTCTTCCCTGCAGGCCAAGTCTTTGTGCACTGCCGTGAGGGCTACAGCCGTTCTCCTACATTGGTCATCGCTTACCTCATGCTTCGCCAGAATATGGATGTCAAGACTGCACTGAGCACCGTCCGGCAGAAGCGGGAGATTGGCCCCAACGATGGCTTTCTCAGGCAGCTTTGCCAACTCAATGAGAGATTAGTGAAGGAAGGCAAACTGAAGCCCTAGAACAGAGCACCGGAGTGTTTTCTGAAGTTGTTCAGACCACCAGAGGACACCTTATATTCTTTAGATTCCCAAACCATACTCACCAAGCTAAATCACCTAATATGAAGGAGACAGAATTCCTGCGTTCGTCTACTACAAGTCCCTTTCTTGAACTCTAGATCTGTCTGTCAAGATGGCACCAAATTGTGTCACTGTTGGGAGGTGTTACAATAAAGAGGTGTTTTTAGAGGGGTAACTCCAGTGGTAACAACTGTCTCCACGTTTATTTCAGCGCCCCTGCAGACTTTATAGCAGATTAGGTTTGCGTTGATGTTGGGTGTGATTCATTTAAACCTTGTCTTGTAACGCACCGGAGCGCCCCTGCACATCACTCACTCTTAACTGAAGTACTGTATTTTCTAAAGCTTCTTTTCATGCACAAGGTGCCTAAAGTTTGAGTGTGGGAGCTTCAAGGAATGGAGGAGCTTGTATACAAATGCACAGATGATGCACTCGCTTGTCAAATGAAGTGTATGCAGTGTTGTGTTGAGTGTGGATTTATGCAATACCCAGCGTGTGGTAGTAAAGCCATTCAGAGCCCATTCTTGATGCACACTGTATTTCCAAGAATATTTGTACCTCTTGCTGTCGTGACTGACGTGAGCTAGTCTGCTATCAAATGCTCTTTTATTTTTGTGTGGAAGGCATAGTAGAAAAAAATGTCAAGAGTAAATGTTGAGGAAGAAATGCGAGCGAGGAAGAAATAATGTCTGTATTTTGGAGTGCTTGTACTGGATGTATGATAAAGTCCTAAGTATCAGAAGATAAGGTTTGTGTTGAATTACAGAGTCTCTCTCCTTTCTTTGCTCTTTATTATCATGGGATGGAATAAGCACATATGCAAATAATGAAACACATGCAGGTGGCTTCCAGGAGGGCAGCACGTGTGCTTCCAAAACAGTTCGCAGAAGTACATGGGTGACTTCTTGGTTTGCCAGCACGATATCGTTAAATAAAAATGAGCATTGTTGTGTACAAAGTGGAAGACAAAGCATTTCCTTTCTATTAAAAAAAGATGATGTGATTCTGTTTGACGTACAGTCATTACGATGTTGGGAGAGGTAGCTTTGTTTACAGAGCTAAACCCTAACCTAACCCTGACTTATGCCTTAGGTAAAATTGTACCCGTGAGTTGCGCTGGATCAACTCAAGGACCTCCCAGTGCAAATTAAGTCCTTACCTGTTTGTGTTCTCCCCTTACATCTGTATTAAAGCAATCGCTTCTTCGGAATTCCTAGTTACTAATTTCATGCTGTGTAGCTTGGGAACAGGAATTCTGGCCTTATCTTTTCGATTGTACTGACTTTTTCACACTGCAGTCTTATTTATAAATCGCCCTTTAAAATTTTCTTACTACGGGCAAAGATTTTTTTCCCCCCATGTTTTCATAACGCCCATCTGCACAGTCAGAAAACAAACAAATAAACAACAAAAATCAAACTAACAAAAGGGAGATTGACGTGCACACACTTCGTCTTTCACCTCTTACTTAGAAATCAAAAATTCCGTTCTATTAAAGAGCTATGAATACATTAGGCATTAGATTTTTGTTACTCTTCCATAGACCGTGAGAAGGTAAATAGTTGTCCGATTAAAACCAGAATAGTTTAAAAATGGAGTCATTTTACTTGATGTTTTTGGATCTGTCAGCATCAAGAAACACTGTCAAATCAAGACGTACCAGAATTTGTTCTTCTATTCGAGTCGTTCTTTTGATTCATAGGACACTGCTCACTTCTAGCAGTAACTCCAATGGAACACCGACCTATTTATCTCTATATAACAAAACTGATCTAATAAACATTGTATAACAGGAGGGTCAAGAACAATTAAGGCAGCGCTATAAATTGATTTTTAAAATTGAGTTCTAAGACGGCATCTCCTATTTTGAGTTACCGACGGGTGACTCAGTAACAAAACTATTTCTAGCTCTGCTTTTAGAGTAGGCTAAAAATAGTGAGAATGCCAGACCTCTGCTCCTGTCACGGATTGTACCCTTCCTCTTTCAGTCCTGTCTTGCTGTTTAAGTGCAGTAATATTGCAGAGTCCTCTGCCTGTTTTATCTGGCCAAGAAGAGCCTGTAATGCCTTTAATCCATAATGAGACGCTGCATGCTTCTAAATTTCTGACTGTAGAAGGAAAGACTGTTTGAAAATGGGAATGAGAGCTTTCTTTCCACACAGTATGAAATGGAGAAATTACTGGAAGAAACACACCTTTTTATTCTTCTGAAATCACTGCGCACTTGCCCTTCGTGGTGAGGTGCTGCCTGGGGAAGGTATTGTTTAAAACAACTATTTATTGCAAATAGCTACATCTTTTCAGTTGCAACCTCTTGGTTAGAGCTAAAATAGCGTGATCTGAATTCCCATTAATATGTTTATCCTGAGTAGCAGTGTGGTACGTGTGTAGGTAGAGCTCTGGAGAAGGGGTGGCGTCGCTGTCAAATATGCAGCTATCATAGAACAAAGATATCTGCCATGGCAAATCCAGCACAATGAAAGGAAAAGCAGTAGCTTGGGGGGTTTTGTGCTTAAGAGTTAGTGAAGTTGGAGAGAGGGGAAGAGTGAAGGCGAGAAGCTATTAACATTTCATAGCAAGGAGCGAAGAAGAAAGTCCAGATAAATAAAACGATGCTGTCTGTAAAACTAAATTCACCTTCTCCTCATGCTGAGCTAAGTCTTCCTCAGCCATTGCAGAAGCACAGAAGAGAAGTTTATAACTAAAAATTAAGATTCAAAGCAAAACTAACGTTTTCGGAGGGCTTTCTTCATCATTTGGTCCTGCAGCCGAGCCTTCAATGGGGACAGCAAGTGTTGTATCCAGCGTGGTTCTCTGAACCATAGGTTCTACCAGAAAAGGCTTCATGTTGCCATATGTCACTGCCAAAAAGTGAGCATTTCATGAAGTTATTTCAAACTTATAATTACTAATATCCAAATGCAGGACTAGCAGCCACGATATGTTGTATTG
The DNA here is from genome assembly GCA_033558235.1 of Neomorphus geoffroyi. Taxonomy (NCBI): domain Eukaryota; kingdom Metazoa; phylum Chordata; class Aves; order Cuculiformes; family Neomorphidae; genus Neomorphus; species Neomorphus geoffroyi. Next base: position 4,139,326 of record JAUMJM010000037.1, read on the forward strand.
TAATTCCATTTGGGGCTGTTGAGTCTCTGTTTGTACCGGACACGTTTTTCTCCTACCTGGATATACCTGGCTTACCTTTCTTGGTGATGTGAGAATTAATTCATCTTCATGAGAGGCTTTGAAGATGAAAAGCACTGGGTGTAGGAACACTGCATGCTCCTCTTCCTGCTAAGCAAAGGAGAAAAGCAGAAAGGATATTTGCAATGGGTTTTTTTCATCATTTTAGCATTTTCTTTGGGCTAGAACTAGAAGCAGAATTTTCCCCTTTTTTTTCTGAGTTCTGCTAGTTTACTGTAGTGTTTTTTAGCCCAGAGGTAGTGGTATCTCACCTAGTAGAGCACAGTGGTTTCTTCTAAAATTCCTTTCTGGACTTTACCAATGAGTAAAACTGAAACCCAACCAGGGGTGAGTGGTATCTTCTAAGGATTTGTTTGGGAAAGTGAGTGTTCTACTCATTTCTTCTAGTCTGCAAATAAATCTATGGAAATCAATTAAATCTTGAGGGGTTTGTATTATCTTAAATCCAGCATGCCCAGGGCGCTGGTGAGCTGACTCACCAGATGGAGCTGTAGGCTTGTTATTCTTCACCAGGCAGTCATCGTTCCATCCCTGTGAGTCTAATTATTTATGTCTTCCCACTGAAAAAGGCAAGCCAGCAGAATGATTTATCAGTGCATTTGCTGGTGTCTAGTGGGAGAATATTAGGATTCCATTTATTCTTGGCTGCTTGGAGGAGATCCCATCATAGCATTCAGAGAGATAGATTCACAAGGTAGTATTGGACTCAGCAATATTCTTATGTGACAGATAAAAGGTGCTTGGGCAAGGGTGGCTTAGCAGCATATTAGAAAAAGAACTGCTTGAGTTGCAAACAAGTTCTTGACTGTATCAGAAAGGGAATTTCAAGGCAATGTGTAAATTATGAGTTACTGTCCACAAGTGAGCTTGAACTGCAGACATTATCTATCGTTTTTCCAACCTACAAACCAGCATCCCAGTTCTGAATACAGATCCAAAGTCAGTTCCACCCTGGTGAGTGAGGGCTTATTCTGAAAACATCCTTGATATGTCTTTCTTTCTCCCCTGTGCCTCAGTAACGGTGAAAAAATCAGTTATTTGGGAGGTGCAGCATGCAGAAAATACTGTGAGCAGGCAAGCAGCTCCGGGACATGGAAAAATGGGGTTGTAGTTAAGGAATCTGAATGTCTATGAGATTTGCATTCCTTTATTGTCTCTGTTAGGCTGCTTGTGGACAAGAAGTTTTAAGCTGAAGGCCAAATGCAGCTTCTGATTTTCACTTTCGTAGAAGGTTTGATTTTATTTCTTCCAGTGGGTAACACAGATGAACGTCGAGACAGCTCATAGAGGGCGTTGTGCAAGTACTTGGAGAAACTACATCAAGACACTTGATGTGACACTTGATACTTGATCAGGGAGTGCAGGGGAAGGACGAGAGGAGAAAGGTTTTCAGCTGAAAGAGGGGAGACTGAGATGAGATCTTGGGGAAAAATGTTTTGCTGTGAGGGTGGGGAGGCCCTGGCCCAGGGTGCCCAGAGCAGTGGTGGCTGCCCCATCCCTGGAGGTGTTCCAGGCCAGGTTGGATGGGGCTTGGAGCCCCCTGATCCAGTGGGAGGTGTCCCTGCCCGTGGCAGGGGGTCGGAACTGGGTGGGCTTTGAGCTCCCTTCCAACCCAATCCATTCCATGATTCCACAATTCTATTCTACGACACCTTTTTTCCATGCCAGGGAAATGCTCAGAACGGAATGCGAACCTTAGGCAGTAATTCCTACAGCAGTTGGGAAAAGTCAGGCAGTGAATCACTGTTGAATGTCTTCTCCATGAACTATTTCCATCAGGATGTGTGTGACAAACACTGCAGTAACACATGGGTCACCCTCTACTGCTTTGAGCAAACTGCTGTCAGTAGCTCTGATGAGCTTTCCAATTGGGCTGACAGTCTGAGTGGTCTTGAGACAAAGCACTGATGCAACTGTCACCCCTATCATCTGATTTTTGCAAGGGAGGATACTTCATGGGTGAGATTTTAATATATGACGCACGAATACATCGTGGGCAGAGGTGCCCTAGACATAAGGTCGTGAGTTCTCTGGTTTTGCTGGTTGCATCGTGAATGGAAACCAGTCTGGTCATGTCCTCGTGTTTTTAGATCAGCAAATATCCGATAGTCAACCCTTGTGCAGACTGTCAGCAGAAGTAGCAGTACACAATGAATTTAAAATAAAAGGTTATTTCTTTTTTTAAGTTATATTTATATGTGAAAGGGCACATCAAAAACCATGAAGTACAACAGCCTGACTGTTTACCCCAACTAATATTTCAAGTAGCCTAATTTTTAAGAAAAACTAAACAAACTTTCTTATTTTGAAAAGTACCTCTTTCCTGTTTCTTCTGGGACATTTGTGAAATGAAATGTAGAGGTTCTTGTTTTGTAAAGGAAAAAAAATACTATCCCCCAGTCATTTGCCTGCAGAGACTGAAAAGCATCACTACTGAGCTACAGCTTCTAGATGTGCTTATTTTATAGCAAGGGCAGGGGAAGAGGAAGAACAGGAAAAATAAACCAGCTGAAAAACCTTTGGAAAAGCCAATAGCCAAAGATTCAAATATAGAGGCAGAAGTAGGTTTTAATTATACCATTGTTAGAAAAGAACTGTAGAAAGCCTCGTCAGGTTGCAATTCATCCTCGTGCTGTCAATCACCACTTGTTGCCAGGCACAAAACTGAAGCGTCAAAAATGAGAAGTTTTTACATAGAAGTTGTAGAATATTGGCACCAGCCCACCCCCACACATCCATTTTATTTCACACTAACAAAAGCTGACATGAATGAGTTGTTGTCTGGCCCTTCCCACTTTGTATGGTCATTGGCTGGCTTGGTTCTAAAAAGGATTTAAAAAAGGGGAATAATGTGCCTTTGCCTGGGATCAGAGACTGTCAGGGGTGCTGAAAAGCTGATCCGTGAGCTGCCACCATGCAGATCTCTTGGGCTGTGTGCTCTGTCTGCGTCTTAATACAAATTGCATTTCGATCGGTGGAAGGGTGGCAAATGTTTAAAAACGATGCGACAGAAATCATTCCGGAGATCACTGAAAATACAGAAACACCGGTGGAGGAGACTTTCAGCAATAACAACACAATGAACCAGGCAAAGCATGGAGGAAGACACGTACAACAAGCTCCAGAAACTAACGGTAAGAAAAAGAACATCATTATTTCTGGTTTGGACCCCAACAGGTGGTTTGGAAAAGACTTCTTGGTATGATATATGTTTATTTATTAAAACTTGGAGGTGTGGATTTAATGTTGTAAGAGATGGGGTTACAGCTACTATTGAAGAAGAATCCATGTAAAAATTAAGAGGATATAAGAGATGAAAAATGTGCTTTATCTACCCTTTGGTACCCCAAGATGCTCTTTGCAGACACAACTCCAGTGCACAAAACCTGTAGAAGATTAAGTACTTAAATATCTCTGTGTTTTGTGCTTGCGAGTACTGTGAGGAAATATCACGAGTCGTCTCTCTCTTTGCCGTTAGGATGGGGCAATGGGTTGCTAGGGGAGTTAATAATATAAATTATTAATATTTAGACGGGCTCACACTAAGATCGCACAGCAAGAGTAGCACGTGGAGGTTGCGTTCAGCTGGATGAGAGAACCGTGCCGCTCGCTGTCCTCTGCCGACAGCCAGCTTTACAGCCAGATTCCAGCACTCCCGTGGGGAATTCGTGCCTAAATGAATTGGAGGGGACTTTATTTTGCAAAGGGGTGCAATCTTGCAATCGGTTTGGCCACTTTACCAGCACAGACACACTTCATAATATATTGGCACTGCATTTGGCCAAGTGTCCAACGTTAGCAGTGATGCCAAACCCAAGCTTTGTAAGGAGTTAGCACCAAAGATAGTTTTGAAGAAGAATTTTACTGGCAAATAGGACGAACCCGACACATTTGGCTACCAAATGCACCCAGCAACAAGTCCAACTTGCAGTTTGTGCTCTTGTGCATTGCAAATCTGAGCTAACCTCCTTTTTCTTGGCACAGCTGGAAGGGAATTGTGGTTTTCTGCTGCAGCTGTCACTTAAAGCGTTTAAACCCAAACCATTAACCGTGTTGTGAAAGAAAACAAAAATGAAGTCGTGTTTTTGAGAGTGAGACTTCAGAAGGGTCTTAAATCTGTAAAAGAGGAGCACAGTGCTTCTCACAGGCAGCCCCACCAGCCACCAGCTCACAGCCAGTTGGGGTTGTTCTTCATTCTGAATCCCTTCATTTTTTAGCCTCTTCCTACTCTGACAACTGAGGGGGCATCTGTCCCACTGGTGTGGGCACATTTTTTGACATGGAAAAGACATTTACTTAAGAAAGAGTGAAGAAGGCTGAGCAGTTATTCAAGCTATGAAATAGTCTTGTATACTTATTTTAAAACAAGGAATCAAAGTGATGATCCAAAGTGCGCAGACCTTCCCAGGATACAGGATGTTACACCAGGCCATAAGTAATTTTGCAGTATGAGGAACCTACACACATACAGGACAGGACATGGATGTACAGAAAATAAACCTATACAGCAGATGCAAACGCTCATATATTTAACTGGGTGCTATGGGGGTGCAAAACACCTGAGTCAGAGCATTGTTTTTAACACAAAAAGCTATAATTTTCTTCAATGCTTAGGGAAGCTGGGATTAGATGAAGTGCACATGGAGTTCAGATGTCAGCATTTGTATCCAGGATTGTTTCATTTCATTAATGCAGTCCTTACAGCTTCTAAAACCATGAAAACTTGCTACCTGTACTTGGATAAATACAAACCCAAGCACTAAAAATCGTGTTTCTGTAGTTCATAGGAAAAACAAAAATTCAAATGTCTGTGCAACTGTTGTTCTATCACTAATGATTCATGGTCAGAATCTCTTTGGATGTACTAAGGGGGGAACCACCTCGTGCACAGCAAGGAGAAGGGGCCTTCTGTTTGTAAACTGACCTTTGAGATTTCCACCACAAGTGGTGATCCTGAGTTAGAACTGTCCTTTTGCCTGAGAAGAACATTAACGTGTTTATCAAACTGCGGTTCTTCTATAAATACCTCAAAAAATAAGAGTCAGTGTCTTCCAAACAAGTCAATTAGCCAAGTGTGTCACTTGGCAAAAGAGATGCCTTTGGAAAATGGTGGTTCCTACAAATCTAAACCCTTAGTGCTAAAAAATGCTTTCTTTCCTGATGCTTCCTTTGCCCGTAGCTCTCCATTGAGAAAAAGGGGGGAAAGAACGACTGTAAGGTTCCTAATTGGCCAGAACATGCCTCTAGCTGGCTGAAAGAAATTATGTGAGATGTGGGATTATCACAGAGAGCAGGAAACCTGGAAAACCTAATGCCTGAAGGGCAGGAATTCCTTAGCACTGTTGTTACCTGCTCATTTCTCTAACCTGGAACACATTCTGCTAATTAAAAGATCACTGAAGGAAAAAGAATTTAAATCTGGAGTCAACCTCTGAAGTCAGTAGAGTTAAACTGACGGGGAAAGGTTTGCTCACAGATAAATGAAGCCAGTAGAATCCCATCAAAATTCCCAATGGAGTAACATGGGGTTACACTTCAGCAGGCTCTCTGCCCACCTGCACAACCCTGCCATGGAATTTACCCTGTGGCAAGAGAAGGATTTTGTTGATCAATTTGTACGTTGTTATTGAAGGGTCTCATAACCAGAGTAGCCAAATATTCAGAAGCTGCACAAATGAGTCTGTGGAGGTGCTCATCCCAAAATCTGCCATTCAAGCTCATGGAATGGTTTGGGTTGGGAAGGACCTCCAAGCCCATCCAGTTCCAAGTCTCAAACCTCCCACTGGGTCAGGGGGCTCCAAGCCCCATCCAACCTGGCCTGGAACACCTCCAGGGATGGGGCAGCCACCACTGCTCTGGGCACCCTGGGCCAGGGCCTCCCCACCCTCACAGCAAAACATTTCTCCCTAAGATCTCAACTCAATCTCCCCTCTTTCAGTTTAAAACCTTTCCCTTCTGTCCTGTCCCTGCCCTTCCTGATCCAGAGCCCCTCCCCAGCTTTCCTGGAGCTTTTCCTGGAGCTGCTCTAAGGTCTCCCCAGAGCCTTCTCCTCTCCAGGTGAACAACCCCAACTCTCAGCCTGTCCTCATACAGGTGCTCCAGGTGTCTAGCTCAGAGATATCTGCTACAGAAACAGAAAAGTGCTTACTCAAGGATTGGGAAGAAAGTAACTAACAATTAATATGTTTCTTGTTCGCAGATGCTTCTGAATTCAGCTGCAGAGAGATGCGAATCACCCGCTACATCACAGAGGGGCTTTGCCGCAGCATCAAGCCCGTCAAGGAACTGGTCTGCTCTGGGCAATGTGTCCCCTCGCACCTCCTTCCCAACTCTATTGGAAGAGGGAAGTGGTGGCGTCAGAATTCCATGGATTATCGCTGCATTCCTGCTCACACTCGCACGCAGCGCGTCCAGATGACATGTCCCGAGGAAGAGACTCGGACTTACAAATTCCGAGCTGTCACGTCCTGCAAGTGCAAGCGCTACACTCGCTACCACAACCAGTCCGAGCTGAAGGACTTTGGAAAGGAAACCGTCCGGCCTCAGAAGAACAAGAAGCCCCGTCTCTCCAGAGCCAGGAGCAGCAAATCTAACCAGCATGAGTTAGAAAATGCTTATTAGAAGGTGGCTCTGAGTGATACAGCCTAACAGCTCTGGATATTTGACAAACCATCAAATGGCACTCACAGGCCACAGCATGACGCTCTGACTGCAGTAGGTTCCAATTCCTTCTGCTAAGCTGGGTCAAAGGCTCACTTAGTCAAAAATCTATCAGATTGTAGCAGTTATGGTCTGATAAGAGAATGAGATAAACTGAGCTGGAGGTAGCAACACCTAAATTCCATCTGAGAGGGGAGGTACACCTTGGAGATTCACGTGAGGTCATGGGGCTTGTACATGTAGGAAGGCAGAGGAGAATGAAGCTGTTACGGTGACAATCACACTTTGTTAGAAGTCATTCTACTCACTTTATGTGAAAAGAACACTGAGATAGCTTTCCCACTCATCTAAGTGCCGTGATGCAGGACGAGCACGCGATTAGAGAAGCACCAGGAGAGTTGCCACTCTCTGAATGAGTTGTAGAAAACGATGGTAGGGATTTCAACAGTTACGGTGACTGAAGTCAAGTTGTTGGGAAATGAAGATGTCCTCATGCCCCAGCTGTTTCCTCTAAAACACAAAAATCAAAATACAACACTCGTATTCTCAAAACAAGAGTGAGACAAATCTATTTCATACTTTTAAGGAAGAGTCTGTAGGATCAACAGGTTATAATTGAGATTTGACAACTAAACCCATATTTGTTTTATCAACAGTGATTTGGTTTAGGAACGATTGAACAAATTCTACTAAGCAGAGTAGGTGTAGGGAATGGATGCTCCTCTCTAACGAGATAGCCTCACTGATGTGTGTCCTGTAAATAGCGAACGATGTGTGTACTTTAACATAGAAGATCCTGATTCTTCCTTATTTCCTAGAACACCATTGACTTCGGTATCAGCTTAGATATCTCAATTTCCATTCTATATTCTGTAAAGTTTGGATTATCTGGCCACACACTTCATAGTGCTGAGACCGTGCAAGCCAAGTTCTGGGATTAAGGTGCTGGTTCTGCATTTAAAGTGAGCCTCTGCTAATTTTAAAGTCCTTAATTCCTCTAGAAAAGTCTTCGGTATGTGCAGTTTTAAGTCTTTAGTTTGACAGCAGCTTTCCTTTACTTAGGTTTCTCAGCATTCTGACTAAAGTTTGTGTTTTTACATTACAGAATATTAGTAGACAGCGTATTGTCACGGGCTCTATTTACCCTGTAGAATTGCTAAAGCCTAGGAGCAGCCGAACACCGTTTGGGATGAAAACAGTTCCTCACTGCTCTTATTTTCAATGTAAAGTTTATGCTGAAATCGTAGTAAATTTGTGATGTCGATACATTTTGCAATTATTTTATGTGGGACCAGGACCTAAAGAGAAAAGGGATTGTTACAGAGAGGATTACGTATTTATTTTTTCTCAGAAATTATTTATGCCATGGTTTTCCTTGTAGAGAATGAGAAATAGTACTGCTTTAAAAATATTCGTCTGTTATTTTTAATTTTAAATAAATTGTTAATAAAGTAGAAGTGATGATTAATTATAGGAAGACTCACTGATTTTCAGCTGTAATATAAAGTCGATTTGCTGAAATTACAGAACAGCCAGGATGTCAACTCCGATTTCTGTGATCGAGAGTGTCAGGGTCCTTAATTTGCAACCAATAACCCACGTATCTCTAAAGAAACTGCATTCTAAAACTTCTTCCTCCAATACAAGACATTTCTCATGGAAAAAGTCTTCCTGGGCAGATGAGGAGCTCAGGACTATTGCAATATTCTCATTTCTAGTTGCTCTGGTGAAGAAAAACTGAGCTGATTCCAGTTTTCCTCCTACTCCCAGGGACATTTCCTGATTCCTGTGTTCACAACCCAATAAAGCCACCAAAGGACACAAGTCTGAGAGGTGTTGATCAGGATTTCTTGATTGAAATCTGATTGCTTCAGATTTCTCTCATTGGAAAAAAAAAAAGGTGTGGAATCCCCTTCCAAGTGTTGCCAAGAAACAGTTAAACTTTTGAATGATTTGATGAGGCCCTGGCCCAGGTTGCCCAGAGCAGTGGTGGCTGCCCCATCCCTGGAGGTGTTCCAGGCCAGGTTGGATGGGGCTTGGAGCCCCCTGATCCAGTGGGAGGTGTCCCTGCCCATGGCAGGGGGTGGCACTGAGTGGGCTTTGAGCTCCCTTCCAACCCAAACCATTCTGTGAGTCTCTGATTTTGTAGATCTGTGCTCGTTTTTGTTTGTAAGGTCATGTTCTTTAAGAAACAAAGCCACTTTCCAATGAAGTCAGGGAAAACTGAGCTTGGACTGCACATCTTCCAACTCAAATCTTCCAAAGGTGCTTTGTCAAGGCAGTCAGTAGATAAGATGTCCTATCCCTTTGATATATCATACAGAAATCCAACACAAATAATTGTCATACCCGTGACAACATTTTCCAGGCTAAACTTTGACTTTATGAATTTGGGACTTGGGGCTCAGTTTTTAGAAGTCAGCATGAACACCTGCACCTGCTTAAGTAAGAAAAGCAGCTTCCCCCAATCCTCCCACCACTTCCCTCTTCCAATAGAGTTGGGAAGGAGGTGCGAGGGGACACATTGCCCAGAGCAGACCAGTTCCTTGATGGGCTTGATGCTGCGGCAAAGCCGTTCAGCTGCCGTTCAGAATCTTGCAGTTTTCTGACTTACACTGTAATGATTGGTTCTTTGCATGTTAGAAAAGCTTTTACCAGAACAGGAAAGGTTCTTCCCCCTGAGGGTGGTGGAGCACTGGAACAGCTCCCAGGGAAGCAGGCACAGCCTGACAATATTCCAGAAGCATTTGGACACCACCCTCAGCCCCACGGGGTGAATGTTGGGGTGTCCTGTGCAGGGACAGGAGTTGGACTGGATGGTCCTTGTGGGTCCCTCAACTCAGAACAGTCTATGATTCTATGATCTACAACAGCCTTCTGGCACCCACAGGGTCCCAAAGGTTTTGCATGAGGTTCAACGTCTTAATTACAAATCGCACAATAAAGAACACAACTTCATGCAGCGAGGCCCTCGGTCCGTTCTCTGTGTGTTCTGCAGATGTGGCTGAGAAAGTCAGCATCGTGAAATACAGAAGGAATAAACATGTATTTTTTTAGCCACATGACATCAACTTATAATTAGCTTGTTTCACTCAAATTGGTGCAGTATATGGGTGCACAGAACACCTTTTCTATAGTAAACAGGCTCAGAAGCCTTACACTAACATACAGAATATTTGTGCGAGTGTGGGTTGAACACACGGTGCAACTGGCACCTGGAATTGGAATTAACTGGACCCACCTTGCTGGGTAGGGAATGGAGCTCGGTTGAAAATAAAGCCAGTACAAGTTGCAGGATTTGCAACAAACGCAGCTCAAACAAATCTTAGGAGAAGCGGCTGAGGGAACTGGGGTTGTTTAGCTTGGAGAAGAGGAGGCTGAGGGGTGACATCCAGGGAGGGGCCATCCACGACTTCTCTGGGCAACCTGGGCCAGGGCCTCCCCACTCACAAAGAATTTCTTCCCAATACTTAACCTACATCTCCCCTCTTTCAGTTTAAAACCGTTCCCCCTCATCCTACCCCTGCACTCCCTGATCCAGAGCCCCTCCCCAGCTTTCCTGGAGACCCTTTCAGCACTGGGAGCTGCTCTAAGGTCTCCCCAGAGCCTTCTCCTCTCCAGGTGAACAACCCCAGCTCTCCCAGTCTGTCCTCGTACAGGAGGTGCTCCAGCCCTCGGATCATCTCCGTGGCCTCCTCTGGACTCACTCCAACAGCTCCAGGTCCTTCCTGTGCTGAGGACTCCAGAACTGGATGCAGGGCTGCAGGTGGGGTCTCACAGGTGTGGAGCGGAGGAGCAGAATGCCCTCCCTGCCGTGCTGGTCCCACTGCAGGACACAGTTGGCTTTCTGGGCCGTGAGTGCACATTGCTAGCTTACAGTCAGTTTTTCATCCACTGACACCCACAAATCCTTCTCGTCAGGGCTGATCACAGTCTGCCCATTGCCCAGCCTGTACCCATGTCTGAGATTGCCCTGACACAGATGTTGGGCCTCGCACTTGGCCTTGTTGAACTTCATGAAAGTCACACAGGCCCCCCGTCTCTGGCCTTTCGAGGTCCCTTTGGGTGGAATCCCTCCCCTCTAAACTATCAATCGCACTACTCAGCTTCGTGTCATTTTGAACACTTTCGTAGCTAAGCTTATACTCCATCCCAGCCCTCCTTCTCCCTGGTGATGACTGGTTGATGCTGGTGCCATGAGCATCCATGTAGATTGGCACGGTTGGACTCGGTGATCTCAGAGGTCTCTTCCAACCTTATGATTCTGTGATTCTAGCTGTTCCAGGTGAGGCAGTGTGTGATGTGACGTGTCACTCAGACTCTAACTGATCTGGGTGGGGCTGTCACAACACCTTGGCACCAGCACTTTAGATTGACATCGCCCCTTTCTTATGAATTTATGCAGCACCCAGAATCAAAGACCACTGAGGTTGGAAAAGACCTTTAAGATCATCCAGTCCAACCATTAGCCCAGCACCACCATGCCTACTAAACCATGTCCCAGAGTGCCACATCTACGCATTTTTTTAACCCCTCCAGGGATGGAGACTCCCCCACTGCCCTGGGCAGCCTCTGCCAGGGCTTCACCACTCTTTCAGTAAAGAAATTTTTCCTCATGCCCTTCTTAAACCTCTTCTGGCACAACTTGAGGCCATTTCCTCTCATCCTATCACTTGATACCTGGGAGAAACGTGGAATGTGGAAACACTGGTCTGGGCTTTGTGTCCATAAGGGTAATATCACCATTTTCATCCCAAAAGGAAGCAACCTTAACTCCTTGACTGAGTTACAAGCCCCAAGCCATGCATCTCCCTGCTGAAGATTCCCACATCAGGCTGCTTGTAGCATTAACCTCCAGACACAAACTTTCTTGTTCATGGGTTTCCAGGCAATTCAAATATACTCACAACCCAGGGAATAAAAGTGTATTTATTTCATGCTTATCAAGCCCCTAAATTAAACACACAACTTTATTACTGCGCCAACAATTTAATGCTTGTGGCATGAGGTTATTTCAATGTCTTAAGAAAACAGCTCGGCTCTGGCTAAATAAATAAGTGATGTCATTCTTCATTCAGGCTACCAGATTCTTTGATGTAAAAACTTCCCTTAGGAGAGGCCTTGGGACATTGTGGCTCCTCTGAGACTATTTACATCTGTCAGATTCTCTAATCTCTTCTTCCTTCCTTCCTTCCTCCCTTCTATTTCCTTTCCTTTCACTATAAAATGCCAGTATTTAATGCTTCCATTCTGCACCACATGCTTTTAGAACTGGGTGGTTGTTTTTTTTTTTGTTATAACCAGAAATAAAACTTAATTTAAGGTAATTACTCTCCCATTTGGAGGGTTTTGCTATTTGCAGGGCCTTATTTTTTTTCTAGTCAAATTAGCAGGAGAAGTTAGTTATTCCAAAATTGTTCTTCAGATTAAGGGTGGTGGCTCAGAACCAGAAACTTTTCACTCGTGATGGATTTCTGCGTGTCTAGAAACAAAAGTCATGCTATCAGGAAATGATTATTGAGAGGAGAGAGAGAACAGGCAACTGCGTAGATTTTCAAAGAATGGAGACAATGCAGATGGAATTTCAGCCTGCTTGTCAATAATATGGGCCTCTGAATAAATTCATCTTCAAAGCAGAGGTGTCCAGGGTTCTCCTAGGAGCAAAAAATATCTTAAAAGATACGTTTTTCTGAATTAGTTTGTCATTAAAAGGCCATGAAGATGGTCCAAGGGCTGGAGCAGCTCCTGTACCAGGCCAGGCTGAGAGAGCTGGGGTTGTTCAGCTGGAGAGGAGAAGGCTCTGGGGAGACCTTAGAGCAGCTCCCAGTGCTGAAAGGGGCTCCAGGAAAGCTGGGGAGGGGCTCTGGATCAGGGAGTGCAGGGATGGGATGGGGGGAATCGATTTGAGCTGAAAGAGGGGAGATTGAGATGAGAAATGTTTCCCTGTGAGGGTGGGGAGGCCCTGGCCCAGGGTGCCCAGAGCAGTGGTGGCTGCCCCATCCCTGGAGGTGTTCAAGGCCAGGCTGGATGGGGCTTGGAGCCCCCTGACCCAGTGGGAGGTGTCCCTGTCCATGGCAGGGGGTGGGACTGGGTGGGATTTGAGATCCTTTCCAACCCAAACCATTCTAGAACTCTATAAAATTCAAAATGAACTCTATAAAAAAAAGGAAGGCTTTATTAGGCAGGTACGCTGGTGAGAATTCTGGTATATATTAAATTCTGATAATTGAGTAATATACAAACATAAGGAGCTCCAAGTAGCACATGCATGAAGTATATAGATATGAAGGATATAAAAGAAAGGACAGGACAAATACATTGCAGTTGCAGGGCAATGGAATTTTTTTAAGGAGGAAAATAATCTGGAATATCAGAAATCAGAAAAGACAAAATGCAGTGTGAGTTACTCCCCTGCCTGAGTCCCTTCTGTTCAACTGACCAAGGCCTTGAGTCCTGTGTACGCTTGGTATTTCGTAGCCTAAATTACAATATCTGGCACGCAAAAAAAAAACCCAACACATTTTTGCCTTTGATCCTCAGTTAAAGCAGACTGAGAAAATCCCTTTATAATTGGTTAATAGGGGCCAAAATTATTGTTGTAACACAAGTCTGTGGGAACAACACAGGAGCAACATTTCCTGCAGAAAGAATGCTGAAGTTTAATTACTACAGGGAGAATTTCAATTTTTAGGGCCCGGTGTTCAGGCAGTTACTAGGTAGCCAGCTTGTACTGGAATATTGATGCTTTGCTCTAATCTCTGCTGGACCAGAGAACAGCGAAGGGGCCTCGTTCTCATGATGGGGTAGAAGGAATGCTACACATTTCTTAGGTCTTATCATCGTGTACATTGCCGTGCCAGGCAGTTTAATTAATAACTGTCGACATCTTGTCATTTATCATTACCCAAACGGGAGGTGAGGACCCTTCCGTACCCATGCTGTACTGATAAATTAAAGTTGTCTCGCCCAGTCTCCCAGCTTTGCTGCTGTCAGTCACTTGTCTGGTCCTTCCTGTGGTTCAGAGAGTCACCTCTTATCTTGCTCTCAGGGCTGGGCAGCTGTTTACACGGCACAAACCAAAGCCACACGCACGTGCAAGCCTGGTGGGCAACCAACCTGGGCTGATATTCTTGTAGTGAGTTCAGTTATTGAGTTCACGTGAAGACATTTACTACCAGGTTAGAGATGGCCATCAAGGAAGGGTGTTTGAAGAACAAAGACGTGCATGCACTGAACACTGGTGAGGACACACCTCGAGTGCTGGGGTCAGTTTGGGCCCCTCACTCCAAGAAGGACATTGAGGGGCTGCAGCGCGTCCAGAGAAGGGAATGGAGCTGGGGAGGGGCTGGAGAACGAGCCCTACGAGGAGAGACTGAGGGACCTGGGGGTGTTTAGCCTGGAGGAGGCTGAAGGGAGACCTCATCACTGTCCACAACTGCCTGAAAGGAGGCTGTGACGGGGTGGGGGCTGGGCTCTGCTCACAAGTGACAGCAATGGGACGAGAGGAAATGGCCACAAGTTGCACCAGGGGAGGTTTAGACTGGACATTGGGAAGAATTTCTTCACTGAAAGGGTGGTCAGGGATTGGCACAGGGAGGGGGTGGAGTCACCATCCCTGGAGGTGTTCAAAAGATGGGTAAATGAGTTTCTTGGGGACAAGTGCGGTTGGACTCGATGATCTCAGAGATCTTTTCCAACCAGTGTTTCTATGAGATAGATCCTTGAGGTAGTGGGAAAGTGCTGCAGTTGCAGGTGCAGAGCGTGCCAGGGGCTGTGCACAGGGAAACAAGAGCCCCACAGGTTTCTTAAGTTAAAAAAACCAATTAATTGAATTCTGTTTACTCTGATCAATAGACTGAACCGTAAGAAATTTTCATGTTAATTTGTGGCTGCAGACAGAGCTCCCTGTGCCCGCAGAAGACAAGCAATGGAGTTGACATTTGGGGTTTGCAGGGATATTTCAGTGACTCTGAAAGAGCTGCGTTATTCTTGGCTGTTGAAGGCCAGTAGGAAGTGCTGGGTTCCTGCAAGGATTGCCAGAACCTTCCTTGCCAAAGGGTCCTGCTACCTTTAACAAATCATTTTAAGCTGCAGCTCAGTAAAGTTAAAGCATGATTCAGGTCACACTTCCGTCAGGAAAACAATTCAGCAAATCATGGGATTTGGTAGTTTGGCCTTACTGGGTGTCCTAACTCTGTGCCTTGTACAGCTTTCATGTTGCGGGGGGACCCTACAGGCAGGAGGGGTTGTGCGGCGCTGGGTAGTAACTGTTTCTCACAGACAGACCACACATTGCAATAAACCATGGAGTGCTTTGGGTTGGAAGAGGCCTTTACAGACCATCCAGTCCCAACCTCCCTGCAGGAGCAGGGACACCGACCAGGTTACTCAGGGCCCCATCCAACCCGACCTTGAATGTTTCCAGGGATGGGGCCTCCACTGCCTCCCTGGGCAACGTGGGCCAGCATTACCACCTTCATTGTAAAATATTTCTTCCTTATATTCAGTCTAAATCTCCCCTTCCTCAGCTCAAAACCACCCCCCTCATCCCATCCCTGCACTCCCTGATCCAGAGCCCCTCCCCAGCTTTCCTGGAGCCCCTTTCAGCACTGGGAGCTGCTCTAAGGTCTCCCCAGAGCCTTCTCCTCTCCAGCTGAACAACCCCAGCTCTTTCAGCCTGGTCTCGTACAGGAGCTGCTCCAGCCCTCGGATCATTTTTGTAGCCTCCTTTGGATCCTCTCCAACAGCTCCAGGTCCTCCCTGTACTGAAAAATTCATGAAAAGAAAATGAAGAAATAGCCCCCCAGCCTATGGATAAACACAACCGTGAAAGTCCTGCACCAGAGCTCGGGCATTTCCTGTATTTCCAGTTTCAAAGGGGCAAAAAATGACAGGCATAACGACGGAGCAAAAAGAAAGATGCCTTTCACGTGCCGCCCTTAGCAGAAGCCCAGGGTAGACCCCAATACATGGGGGCCAAATGGTTGACTTAACTGTGAGAGCATTTCAGTGATGAGATGTGGTGGTAATTCTGGCCCCCTCTGGCCGCAGCAAATTGCCCGGTTTGGGTGGAGCCAAGCTGAAATAGCACGGTGTGCACGCGCCAGGAAATGAGCTCATAACACACGAAGCCTCAGGCTGTAAGCGATAAGTAAAGGCCCAACAAATTAATCTCATCAGCTGCATTCATCTTCGCGTGCTGCTCTGTGCCAGGCCACAATGTGTGGGCTGGAGGCTATTTTTTTCATTTGTCTAACTTAAACAGGTAGTTTGAATTACTGTGCTACAAATGTTCTATTCTGTGCTGTCTGCGTCCCAGGTTGTTCTGACTGAAATGGGAAGAAGTATCGCGTCGTATTTTACACACGTTATTATGCTGACAGCTTGTTTTTGCCAATATATTTGGAATTATACATTCTGTAAATCTAATTAAGTGGATTTATTGTTCTCCTTAGTCTTTTCCTCTTTAATGGGGAGAATCTTTATTAATAATTGGAGTTTGATTATTCGTCATGCCGTTCAGAATGCACCAGGTCCTACAGCCCATCCTTTCATTGCATTGCTCACTGTGTTATTAAACCCTCGCAAAATCAGAAATCACATCTAAGCGAAATGGAAAGAAAGTGTTGCCTTTGGCTCAGGATTGAAATTTAGGACATGGTAGGTTATTACAAAAAAAAAAGGAAAAAATTAACACGTTCATATACAGGGAACAACCCCACCCTCCATTTTAAGGGAGCACATTTCTTTTGCCAAAATATGTCGGTACATTTTGCTGTCGTAGGAATGTGTTGGCAACAGAAAGAACAAAATCTTTACCGCGCGTTCCCTTTTTACCCTGACCCACAGCGACTCTATTGCAGACATAGGGCAGGCAAACCTTGAGTTGCCTGAATTCCGTCCTTCTGGTGTGCGTTTTAGAGTTAGCAAAGACTTTGGGGTTTTTTACCAAACCTGTTATTTGTTCTCCATCAGGAAGATCAAGCTCGAGGTTCTGTGCGGAGTCTGTAGAGTCTTCAGGTGGATTTATGAATATGAGCTCAAGACATGAAGAGACCACACATCACTGTGAGAAATAACTGTTCTACTGCAATATCAGAATTCATTTTAATGAATTTCTAATCCTTGGCAGATAGTAAAAAGCATGACAGTAACCAGAGAAGAATATTCTTAATATCATTCATTTTGCCAGCTCCTTTTCTTTGTTCTGCAGTAGAACCATAGAATCACGGAATGGGTTGGGTTGGAAGGGACCTCAAAGCCCATCCAGTGCCACCCCCTGCCACGGGCAGGGACCCCTCCCACTGGGTCAGGGGGCTCCAAGCCCCATCCAACCTGGCCTGGAACACCTCCAGGGATGGGGCAGCCACCACTGCTCTGGGCACCCTGGGCCAGGGCCTCCCCACCCTCACAGCAAAACATTTCTGCCTGAGATCTCATCTCCATCTCCCCTCTTTCGGCTTAGAGCAGAGACAGTAGAGGAAAGAGGAGAGAATGGGTCAGAAGCTGATTTATTCAGTAGCAAGTACAACAACACAACACTCAGACATTGCCACCAAAATAACAGACTGCAAACTTGGACTAAAATTCCAATATTAGGACAGGAAGTTTGGTTTGCATTCTCTGGGCAAGGAAAAATAATTCAGGTTGAGTTTATGCTTGCAATCCTTTTGCTCGCCCTTTCGTCTGCCGAAATACCCTGCGTCAGCCTGGATCCATCTGACGGGACGTCAACAGCCTGTCATCCACTGGGTTCACCGTAACATCTTAGAAAACACTAAACCAGTGAATTCCCAGAGTCTACTCCTTTCTACAGGATTATATGGAAAGAACAGTCTATTTCTTGCGTTGCTCTTCCTGCTGGGTCTGCTCCTGCGAGAGGACTGGGAGAGCCAGGGACTGGATCTGCACCCTCAGGGGTGCTTGCTGAAGACACTTGCAGCTCCTCTTGCTGCAACCCCGGCCAATTTGGCTTCAGCAAAAATTCCTGTCTTCAAGCCCTAATTACTGTGCTGGCACAGCACTCCGAGTGGTTTTCTAATTGTATTTATTTGCAAAGTCTCTGCTGCACAGGGTCCGGTGATAAATATAATTCCACTCACGGCTAATTTGATGGTTTTTTAAGGGGAAGAGGGGAGCAGGAAGGGTAATTTCATGGTAAACCATAATTACTAGTACAACTAGGACCTTAATTGCCAATGCAAGCTGAGGGGGTAGCTGGGGCTCAAATCAGCCTAATTAGAATTCTACTTGTTCATAATAAATAAGCAGTAATTGCTAATTGGATCTAGCCTACATTGTTTTCAAATGGGAACCACTGAAAGTGTGAATTTAATGTCAGTTTGGGTTTAGTTTTGGCCGTTTCCTCCTTGCATTAGGCTGACAGTCTAGCCCAGCACAGAACAGAGGAAATATCTAAGGCCTCCAAGTTTTCTACTGCTCTTATCTTCCAGTGGCTTAGACCCCTGGCAAAGCAGAGGACTTGATAAAGCTGCTAAAAAAAATTGATGTTTTATTATTTGGGTCATTTATGGCTAGAAATGAGGATTTCTGATTGACACTGGGTTAGGAGAGGAGCTATCGTTACAATATACTGATAACTGGACTCCAGCTGTATATCCAGGATAGATTTCCCCACAGGTATAACAGAAGCATATTTACCACTCTTCTTCCCCATGGTTTACTGACCTAAATACCTGAGATATTCCTGCAGGCCTGAAACAAAACCAGCAAGTACCAAGAAAGCACGATAGAAGTATTTCTTCTGATATTTTCCCTTCTGTTTTCTCTCTAGGAGCTCCACTAGTTGGGAATGGGAATATTATGTTAGATCCATAGACACATTCTGACTTCTGACTGATCATAGAATCATGGAATGGGTTGGGTTGGAAGGAACCTCCAAGCCCACCCAGTGCCACCCCCTGCCATGGGCAGGGACCCCTCCCACTGCATCAGGGGGCTCCAAGCCCCATCCAACCTGGCCTTGAACACCTCCAGGGATGGGGCAGCCACCACTGCTCTGGGCACCACCCTCACAAAAATATATTTCTCCCCAAGATCTCATCTCAACCTCCTCTCTTTCAGCTTCAAACTGTTCCCCCTCGTCCTGTCCCTGCCCTCCCTGATAAAGAGCTCCTCCCTAGTCCACTAAAGAACATAGGGGTAAGAACCGATCAGAAATTAGAACAAAAAGCGTCAACCTGAAGTCTTGCAGCTCTTTTTAATGAATGAGAGCAACATTAACTGCAAGACTGATTGGCCAAAAGACAAACACCCTCTCCAAATCCTACACAAAATTTTTGTCATTAGTGGAGTCCAGAATCTTTAATATATTAATATGCTACTCTTTATAAATGTAGGGTTCTTTGAATTCCAAGCATATATACATGGTAGATACAAGAAAAAAATCAGTGTTGGTGTGTTTCAACCTGTCAGTAGCAGAATGCTCTCCCAGCTAGTCACAGTGTAACATATATTTTGGAGTGGATGGATCAGTAGTTCCTCTTTGCCCCATTTTTAGCTCTTTTTTTGCACTTTGGAATCCTTCAGAGAGAAATGGAAGAATCCCTTGGGTTTCTTAGATAAGCTTCTGTTCTCACAGCTTCTGGGCAAATACCTCCTTACTTACCAGAGGGCTTAGGGCCCTGGGAACCCAGCAAGGGGCAAGCAGAGGAGCTGTTCACACTCTTTCTTACCAAGCTAAAAGCCACTTTTTCTATCAATCAAAACCTACATGAGGCCTCCTTCAACTTACAGGCTCCTCACCTTTGTATTGCGATCTCGCTTGTCACTGTCATGGCAACCGCAGAGGCCATTCCAGCAGAGAAAACTGCCCTGGAGATTAGGAGGGAGCCTGTGGACTGGGAATTTCTGCTCCAGAGTCATGGTCCCGTGGAGGGGATCGTAGGGCAAGGGTGAGGAAGGAGTCAGTGTGGTGGGAACTTTGCAATTGCTCGGAAATTTTCTGCAAGTAAAAAAAATCACCAACCTGGAAAGAAGAGTGGCTTCTTCGAAGATGAATCTGGGCACAGAGAGCCCTTTGGGCTGCAACTGATGGGAAAGACTGCACAAAGAGGCAGTTCTTATCCCTCCAGAGATGCTACCCTGCTCGTTATAGAAGCCTCCCTTAGCACCTACTGCTGATATTCTCCACCACGATGATCTTGGAGGTCTGTTCCGACCTTGATGATGCTGTGATTTTTTTATTACCCAAACTTGTATTCACTTGTCCTTCTCTTGTGAATCTCCCAAGAATCCAAGATAGCTTTAAACCACAGAAAACACACGTTCTCTAAGGTCTGGAGACTTTCATCTTCCTCTCTGTCATATTTAATATTGATTCATTCATAGAATCATAGAATCATTAAGGTTGGAAAAGACCTCTGAGCTCATCCAGTCCAACCCTCAGCCCAACCCCACCGTGCCTGCTAAACCCTGTCACAAAGTGCCACGTCTACACGCTTTTTGAACCCCTCCAGAGATGGAGACTCCCCAGTGCCCTGGGCAGCCTCTGCCAGGCCTTCACCTTTCTTTCAGTAAAGAATTTTTCCTCATATCCCATCCAAACCTCCTCTGGCACAACTTGAGGCCATTTCCTCTCGTCCAATCACTTTTTACTTAGGAGAAGAGCCCAACACCCACCTCGCTACAACCTCCTTTAGGCAGTTGTAGAGAACGAGGAGGTCTCCTCTCAACCTTTTCTTCTCCAAGCTAAACAATCCCAGTTCCTCTGCCTCTCCTCATAAGACTTGTGCTCCAGACCCTTCCCCAGCCTCGTTGCCCTTCTCTGGACGTGTTCCCTTAGTGGCTGATTGAAATGTGCTCTCTCTTGGTCATTCCTCGTGCTGTCCCATCTGCTGCAGTTGCTTAGTAGCTCTACTCTGCTGTAACACTGGTTCTTTGTTCTAAACTGTCCTGTAGCATCATTATTCTATGCATTTCTGCTGCTTCGGCGTGTCCGGCTCTGCATGTGAGGGGTCAGTGTGTCGGTGTATTAACAAACTTCACCTCAGTTTCCCTTATCTTAAATTTTTTGAGGGGAACCAGTTGCTTGTCACTTAAAAAAATAAAGCATCCAGTGGGAATATTTTACCTTTTTTTTTTTTATAAATGGAACTAAATAGAGCAAGTCATGAAGTAGTCAAGAAAATGTGAAAATCAAATTTTTTCTCCCTAAACCATAACTGTTACATCCTGAGTCACAGCAGGAACTATGGTGCCTCACTGTCTTCGAGCAACGAACCACAGGAGTGACTGTCGCGGTCACCTTCTAGGCAAAGGATTTTGCTCCTCAGACACATTTCTCCCACAATAGCAACAGCCCAATGACAAGAAAAAAATAGCTTCTTCCCTTACTCCCAGACAACAATCTGGCAAACACACTTATAATTTGCTGAAGGAGCCTGGAGCGTGTAAAGTCTAAACATAAAATAAACCCAAATGAGGGCACAGCCAGGAGGCAAAGGTTGTAGCCAGGGAAAGGGGAGCGTGAATTCAGGAAATCTGTGGAGAGCCTTATCCCAGATGGCCACACAGGACCTGAAGGAGTCTGGAAATGCACCATCTCCTGCGCTTGCCCTTGTTTTCCTCTTGCAAAAACACGTCTTCACATTCCTCTTTTGAGTGACCCGGAAGAATTGTCCTACCTGAAGCCATAATTTCCCTCATCCTTTGCCGTAGCTGTAGGATAGGATGTCCCAACGTGTTGACTGAACCTTTCCTAAAGAATTGCTCCAGCTGCCAATTTATGAACTACTTCACATGCTTAGGCACGAACTTCTTTCATGCGAAGGAGCTCCTCACGCTTTTTCCTTTCCAGTTTGAACGCACGACAGAGTTGAACTCAATGATCCTTGTGGGTCCCTTCCAGCTCAGGACATTCCATGATTCTATGCCCCCCCAGCTCCCAGTTGCAGCTTGGAGGATGCGCAAGTCTTGCAGGTGGGTCTATGGAATGGACACCACAAAACCGTAGGGCAATGCTCGCTTGCTGCTCCAATTCAGACATTATTAATTTTTTTAAGTGCAAACCAAAAGAATAACGGAGCTTCTTGTTGAAAGCAGCTGCGTGCTTTTATTCTTTTGCATTGTATTGACTTATTTTTAAGTGGAAGGAGGAAAAGCAACATCTTATTTAAACCTGAGCTACAACACTACGGTTAAAAAATAGGGTTATTTTACGAAGACTTGCAGGTAGACGTCTCCACCTCGTGGTGTGCAATGGAAGTAGCGTTGGAAAAATAAAAAAGCTATTTTAATAAAAATTTTAAAGCTATTTTAATGCTAAATTCACCATTATTTTCCAAGGCAAACTATGCTTGGCAGCAATGCGCTTCTGCGAAAAGACAGGGAAGAAAGAGGTTTTATGGAGTATTTACCACATCTATACGGATAAGATGGTGCATCAACATAAATGTGGTGCATTCAGTTACCCGTTCTGTAGCCAACGATCCATGCCCTGCACAGCATAACCAGCTTGAAAGCATTCTTGTCTTTTCATTTGATTTGGTTTGGGGGAAAAAAATGGTGTTTAGAACAGTTCTTTGTAATTTAATAGAGAAAACACAGCCTAAACCTTCAACTTTTCTTCAAGTTACTTGAATTTAAGTATTGAAGTTTTTTAAAAGTATTTCTAGGTACTGGTTAACTCTGTGAAATTCTGGAATGGATATGGGGGTTTTTTGTAACTGTATTCTGGACAGCTCACAATGGTTTTAGAATTAGCTTCTATGCCCAGATCCTGTGTGTCTGCTCCATCCCATTCGTTGTGTCCAGCTGGTAATTTCCCAGTTTATAACAGAAATTCCTGTTTGGCAAATTCATTTGCTTTGTCTATAAAACATTACCTGATTTTTGTAATTGCAAATCTCATAATAAAGCAATAACTGATCAAAAGAAAGCGAGTCAAGGATAGACCGGCTCTGTTTTCTCAGGCTATTGAGGAACAATTAACCCCTTACTAAAGGCACACACACGCTTTGACCTAGAAGACAGCTAAAATCAGCCTTTCCAAAGCACAGGAATTGCCAGTCATAATAATGGAGCGCAATGTGGGATTGATCTTATCTATCCTGCCTGAGTCTTCTTTTGTGCTGTGTTCTGTATCTTCATATCGGTATCCTTCGTTCTTACTTTTGGCATTTAATAAGGTCTTGGTGTCCCTACTAAAGCTACAGAACTCAAAGTGATTCAAACCCTTTGGAATTGGTGGGCAGTTCTCTGGAAGCTGAGGTTACCGTGTGTTTCCAAAGGCTGTCAGGAGAGGGGGGTGCTTCACCACTAACAATTCATTCCATCCCAGCCTTTGGAGGGTCAGAACAGGTCCTCATCACCTGGCTCTGAGGTGTAAGACAACACAACACAAGAGCTGGAACCTGTTCCACGGCTTCAGCAGAATTCCCTAACAAAATCACAGCGTCACGGAATGGTTTGGGTTGGAAGGGACCTCAAAGCCCATCCAGTGCCACCCCTTGCCATGGGCAGGGACACCTCTCACTGGATCAGGGGTCTCCAAGCCCCATCCAACCTGGCCTGGAACACCTCCACTGCTCTGGGCAACCTGTTCAACGACAAACAGCAACGGACTGAACTTCAACGACTCCATAGGATGCCGTAGGAGATCTTTAACACCAGAATTTATGCCGATCTCTTCAAAACCATAAACGTCCTGCGACTCTACTGCAAATAATAAAAAAGAATACTTTTTAAATTTAAATTTTTAAATTTTAAAAACGAAATCATTTCCTTGTCCATAACAACCACTCAGTGTAGGAATGAATTCCAGCTCTTCCAAAAATCTTTTCCACAATTTCCATGTAATTGCATGTAGTTCAGCTTGCCCCAGTGAAAGAGATCGTCCAGCGCAATGATAACAGCGGCAGCAAAGGAAAGATAATGCCGAAGTTTTAGCACTGAAGGCATTTAAAAGCTTATCACGTGGCACATAATCCAATAAATGGATTTATTAAGATCTCCAGAAACATATGGGATCCTTATTACAACAAAAGCTCAAAATGAAAACGTTGCACTCTATCCCACCCCAAAATGCATGAATCACGCCCTAAAGTAAAAGTGTAGGTTTGTTAATCCATACCCACAAGAAACGGTTTGAAAGGTTGGATGTTCTGTTCCTCTCTGTTCCTTGGGGATGCCAGGGTTCCTGTTTGTTTCGTGTGGGCTAATGAAAACAACAGATGAGTTTTGCCAGCTGCCAAAAGCTGAGCTAATTTTGTATTTCTCAAAATATTTGCCCCACAAACTCTTTAACTGTTCCTTTGCTCATCCTGAAATATATTCTTGATTTAATAGAATAGTTTCTGGTGTCTTGGACCTCGTTCAGGACATTCAGCTCTTCATGAAACAGCCACAACCGCATGCACGACATAAAGACAAGGCTCATTATGTTAAAAAAGATGATTTATCAAAGTTTTTGGCAAATTGTCTTTCCTGTCTGAAGCATTAATATTGTAGCTGAGATACAGTTTTTTATGACCTTTCAAAGAAAGCGTATTCCTCGTTTTTACATGGCACTGGGCCTCAAATCCAGGAAAAAAATGCCTGGAAGAGGAGAGACAAGCAAGGAATACAGAAATCGGTGTCCAGACTTGCAAGCAGATATCTTTGCTTCCTTAGCACAAAGCTGCTGAAACAACTGGACATACTTTGCCTCCCGAAACAGCCAAACCTGAAGACATGGATATATAGAATCATGGAATGGGTTGGGTCAGAAGGGACCTCAAAGCCCATCCAGTTCCACCCCCTGCCATGGGCAGGGACCCCTCCCACTGGATCAGGGGGCTCCAAGCCCCATCCAACCTGACCCTGAACACCTTGAGAGGGCAATGTACTCGCCTATTTTCATTTCTTAATAGCAGAGAGAAACCGAAAGACAATGTTTTAAATTTCACAACAAAATCCCAGTTAGGTGGGAAAACATCCAAGGGACAAAACCCTTCCATGTCCCCATCTACCTATCCTGAAATTCACTGTGTCAAATATCCCAATTTCAAGCTGAAAGAGGGGAGATTGAGATAAGAAATGTTTTGCTGTGAGGCTGGGGAGGCCCTGGCCCAGGGTGCCCAGAGCAGTGGTGGCTGCCCCATCCCTGGAGGTGTTCCAGGCCAGGTTGGATGGGGCTTGGAGCCCCCTGATGCAGTGGGAGGGGTCCCTGCCCATGGCAGGGGGTGGCACTGGGTGGGCTTTGAGGTCCCTTCCAACCCAGATTATTCTATAAATCTATGATCTTTCAAAGAAAAAGTGTTAAAACTGACATATTTTGCACTGTGTAACTTTATTAATTTCCAGCTCGTGTTTTTTCCTTTTAGTATTTCTGCAAACTTAAAGCTGGCCACCTCTTTCTTCAGCTCATGGCTTCTACTGCTCTCTGTCCCAAGATAAATTATCACATAAGTATCTCTGAACACGTCGTGATGTTTCCTGTACCTGAAGTGTTTTTCACTACCGTGGAGCCATCAAATTTAATTAATACCGGAAATATTGACTTAGGGCTAAGAGAAACATTATCATTAAATTAGAAATTGTTATGGCAGTGATGCCAGCTCCCAGTCTGCAGAGCGAATCAAACAGTGAATTTCAGTGAAGTGTGAGATGAGACTGTGGAAGGAGAACGGAAGGCTCTACAAGAAACTCCTGAAGGCTCTACAAGCATTCTCTGATCTTATAGAGAATAACACTGTCAAGGTCATAGAGATGCCTTTCAAAATTTAGGGGAAAACCTGAGAAAGTTAAAGAAAGTGAAAAATTCAAGCAGCAGCAGCAAGATACAAGTTGAAAACTGCAAAAACCCCTCCTGGATAGATGAACTGAAACACGGCAGTAGGAGATGAAGAGCTATAAAAGGAGGAAAAAAATCAAAGTATTTTAAAATGCTGTTGGGTTTAGAGTGAGCAAGTTATTACAGGTACTTCTTTAATTTGTAGAAAATAGAGAGGTTGGCAAATGTAAGCATCTACAAGGAAAAGGAAAGGGGAAATCAAACAAGGAAAGGGGAAATCAAACAGTCAGAGAATCCCTTCAGTCTATTTGGACCTGTGAACCCTACAAGCATATTGTCAGAGAGCATCAGGTTTGATTTAACAAATGACTCACCGCAACAAAGAGTAAAAAGGGAGGAAATCTAATTCTTCAGTCTGTGGTTTAGCTGCTATGGATGTGAACAAATAGGAAAGCACGCATTCCGTTCAATTTGTGCTCACCTTGTTTTATCAAGACTCTGCCGGTTCTACTATCAAAGCTGCTGGATGACACGGCAACAATCCTACCCTGGCACACAGAATCTGGGTTGGGAAGCAATTCAATGGCATTGGGTGGCTCCAACCACCTAAGCAGGTCAAAGATCCCCAAATGCTATGATACGGTCACTTCTCTTGATCTGTTTGGAATAAACAACAAGGAAAACCAGCCAGGCAAAACTTCCAAAGTATTGCAGAAACAACACTCTACTTTTCTTGTTTTAATCAACCGAACAGGTGGAATAAAATGGGGAGAAGAAAAACTCAAGTCATTGCATCAATATAAACAGAAGTATTTTAATACGATCACTCTCGAAACAGAGGTTTGAGGTGTACCATGTTTGGGTAGGGAAGGAACCATCCAGGAGAGAGCAAAATGTGTACATCGAATAGAGTTGTACCTGACTGAAAACCTGTTCTTAGGAGTTTGGGGAGGTGCCACAGTATAAGAAAGACACAAAGCTACTGGTGAGCGTCCAGAGGAGGGCACAAAGTTGGTGAAGGGTTTAGAGGGGAAGACACGTGAGGAACAGCTGAAGGCACCTTGATCTGTTCAGCCTGGAGAAGAGATTGAGGGGGGACCTCATCGTGCTCCACAGCTTCCTCACACGGGGAGGAGGAGGAGCAGGCACTGAGCTCTTCTCTCTGGTGACCAAGGACAGGACCCCAGGGCATGGCAGGAAGATGCCAGGGGAGGGTTAGGTTGGACATCAGGAAAATGTTCTTCCCCCAGAGGGTGGTGGAGCACTGGAACAGCTCCCAGGGATCAGGCACAGCCTGACAATATTCCAGAAGGGTTTGGCCAATGCACTCAGCCCCACGGGGTGGATGTTGGGATCAGGAGTTGGACTCGGTGATCCTTGTGGATTCCTTCCAACTCAGGACTTTCTATTATTTTATATAATACAACCATGATATCATTGTTATAAAATAGCTTTTCGGTTGGTTGGTTTGGGGTTTGAGAAGGAATTCCTTTTGAGAAGGAATACAGACTTTCTCACTCTTTAAATCTCCTCCCCCAAATTATCAAAAACCTGACCCCAATTTCCTACAAACACGTGCCTTTTAAACCAGACTAATTTGTCACAGGGCATTACAGCAAAATGCAATTTAACGTTTCCTGACGTTTTATCCTATATCTAATGTCTTTTAATAGAGCTCTTTAACCACACAGCTCTTGAACTTTCATTGGTAGGAGATCATTTTCCCTTCTAGGTACACTGCCTCTATTAGTTTAAGCTTTGTGCTTTTTCTGTTCTTTTATTCCTTCAGAATGGCTGAGAAAACTATTAAAATGACTGATGGACCCTGAGAGCCCATCTTTGGGCTTAGCATTTCCTTTCTAACTCTCATTGCTGCTTTCACCCCCTTCTCCTTTCCTTCCCAGGTGCTCGCTGTGTCGGTCCTTGACACACAACCCCTCTTCCAATCCTCTGCCCTCCCCTGGGTCTCTGTGGTGATTCAGCTCCAGCAAAGCTCTCAAGTGCCCCGTTCTCCCCTCTTCCCTCTCCTGCTTTGTGCTTCACTCTCTGTGTGTTTACTACCTTACTTTACCACACATTTTTACTCTCCACACAGACTATAATTTCTCCAGCACGCTATGTTTATGCACTACGTGAGCATAACGGTACAGACGACCTACAAACCAAAAGTCATAGGATGGCTTGGATTGGAAGGGAAGGTCCATCCAGTTCCAACCCCCTGCCATGGGCAAGGACACCTCCCACTGGATCAGGGGGCTCAAAGCCCCAACCAACCTGACCTTAAACACCTCCAAGGCAGCTGGAACTGGATGAGCTTTAAGGTTTGTTCCAACACAAACCATTCCATGATTCCATGGAAATGTCCAGTAGAGAACAGTAAAGCTACTTGTGGGGAGGTTAAGTAACCTAATAAACATTTTCCATCTTTAACTTCTGCAACTAAACAGCAGATTCCTGGATTTAGCGTTGGCTATTTGTTGCTCTCCAGCTTTCTTTCTTCAGTATTAAAATGCACAATGGAGTTAATGACAAAGGTTCTTCCATGTTTTCTGCATGACAAGCATATAAGGTTTTCTTAAACTTCTGGCAAGGCAAGCTTTTAGCCAGTGTCTCTCTGTCGTGAATCTGAATCTTGCCTTGCAATCAGAGTAAAATCTGTAATCTAAGAAATCACTTTGGATTCCAGGTGCAAAGGCACCAGAACACGATTTTACTGGGTCAGGTGCAGCAAAAGCAGAGTGGGACCAAAGCTCCTGACCCAGAGACCTCCTGTGTTCCAAGACACAGTGCAAGCATGAAGGTGGTTTAGAACAAGACTACATGAAAGTGGCATGAGATGGTTCAGGTCTTTATTGAGAAAGAATCCTAGAATTATTGAATCGGAGAATGGGTTGGGTTGGAAGGGACCTTAAAGCCCCACCCAGTTCCACTCCCTGCCACGGGCAGGAACACCTCCCACGGGATTGCCTTGCCAGAAAAAAGAGATGGCACAATTTCTTCATGAAATTATGCAAATTACCGTGCAGGGTGTTAGGTTGAGCCAAAGCTCAGAGGCCTCTTGGTCTCAGATGGCTGAGAAATACTTTCCTGGAGGAGTCCCGGAATGAACTGCTGGAAGGCTCAAAGATAAATCCCCACTTTCTAGTCTTCAGCTTTTTATGGGAGCATTGGTTACAAAAACTGATCTCCATCCATGCCAAATTTTTTTTTGTACCCAACACAGTGTTGGACTGAAGAAATGTTGTCTTTACGAAGGTTAAAGGTGGCTGCCTCAACCAACAAATGGGGTTTAGCAAGAGGGGAGGACTGTTGTTCTTTCTTCTTTCAGGAATGAGGTGTCAGGAAGATGTAGAGGTCAAACAGGCTCCTGCTGAGCAGCTGAGTGATGGCCCCAGCTGCAGAGGGTGCGGGAGCAATGCAAGAGCTGAGGGTTCTCACGTTTGGCAAGGGTATGGCATTGCCTTTTCCCACATCTGAAGCTGGAGGAATAACAGTGAGAGCTCCGTTGGGAAAACAGGGTCCGAGCAGCTTCACTCAGGCTGCAAAGCGATGCGCAGGATTTGAGTCACGCCCTACAGTTAGACCTGGGTGGGAGCCTAACGCTGCTCCTGGCTGAAGGGAATGCTCAGCTTATGGACAACCCTCCTTCTTTCTATTTTCTCCAAGTATATGTGCAGGGACGTAAATGTTTGTATAATTAGCTTAATCATTCTGTAGGCTGAGACTAGGACTGAAAACCAGACCTTGAATTCCTACAAACCCCTAACGACCCTCGTGACTGAAGTGAGTGGGAGTCGTACAGATGATAACACACACAGAGAATAGAAATTAAATACTTTGCATTGGCAAAAGGTTCTGGACTCTGACTTGGATTCTGTCAGTGCCGGGAACATCTGCAGCATTCATAAATTCATTATAACCTGGCCTTTCAGAAAAAGACCATTCCGGGGGCTTTCTTCCACCAGCAAGCAGGAAGGATGTTTTAAAGTATATTCTCTAATCCAACACCATCAACAGATGTAAATACCTGGCAGAGTTCTTCCTAAAGAATGAGTTAGATATCAGATTTAGTATTTTACAAGAAAGTCAAGATTCACATGATAGATCAGAATTTGATACTCTTGATTGGGTCTAAACCCACTTGATGTCTTGGAGAAGGTCAAGCTTTAAGGACCAACAGATACATCAGGATAAGTGCATCTTTTTCCTTTCTTTTTTCCTTGAAATGTTACAATTCTGAATTATACAGAAGCCACATAAAAGTATCACGTAAAGCCCCCGTGAAGAATGAGAGCTCCCTATCCATCTGCTAATTCTCGCTGTCTAGGAGAGAACACCAAAGCCAGCCCAAACGGTGGGAGAAGAAAAGAGCCACATGTAACGCACAGCAAGGGAATAAGTTCTGGAAAGGGGTGCAAGCAGATTATGGAAACACGGAACACACGCACTCATAAACTGTCATTAAAAACATGGGGAACAGCCTGGAGAGACGTCGCAGGAACCCCAGCGGAGCAGGGTTTGGGGCATTCCCAGCTGCCGCACTTCTGTGAAAAAGGGATTGAGAACAGATTCCTTGTTAATGTCTTTTCAACTGCAATGGCTCGAGGGTCTAAGAATCTGCTTTCTGTTAGGAAAAACTATAAAACTTTCAACATAAGATGAAAAACATGTCTTCCACTGCCATAAAAGCAGGAGATTTCCTTGCAGGAAGGAGTAGCATATTGAAAATTCCCTGGAAAGTAGAATGCAGAAAGAATAGCTGCCACTGGCAGCAAACACACGGGTTACCAGGCTGAAAACCAAAAAGCACTCAAACCTTTGCATGTGCATGCAAGGCGGGTTTAACACTTGTTTTTAAACTGAGGATTGGGCCTTCAATTATATACAGATATATTATAGGTATGATTTATATGTTATATATATAATTTATATATTATATATATAATTTATATGTATTTATATATCATATGGATTTATATATTTAATGTATGCACTTAAATATTTATTATATGTGGGGTTATTTTTGTTATGTGTTTATATATTCATTATATGTATTTATAGATTTATTATATGCATTTATATATTTATTATATGCGTTTATGTATTTATTATATGTTTTTATATATTTATTATAATGTATTTATTATATGTTTTTATATATTTATTATATGTGTATATAAGCATATGTTTCTATATGTATTGTATAGTTATATATGTATTATATAGTTATATACTTAATATATAGTTCTATATTTATTATGCATTTATTGTATAAATTACATAATTTATTGTATAAATTACATAATTTATTGTATAAATTAGCAAAATCCTTTCTTACTTCTATTTCCCACTGTAGACCTTGAAATTCAGAGTCTGTTGAATTCTGCGTTAGGGCTTTTTCCAACTGCAAGTCTCAGGGACTTTCGTTAACAGCGCAATAAAAATAACTTCATAGTGTTACAGGGCAACATTAAAGCCTTTTTGTGTGTGTGCGCTGCTCTTTCCTTCTTAAAAAAAAAAATACAGACATTGTTTCTTTAAAAGGCTCCATCTGCAAATCCCATTAGATGCGCGTATAAGGTTTCGGATGATTAATAGTTGCCTGCTTTGCTTTGGTTGGAGGGGCTGAGTGTGTGCGCGTTAACCCCTCCCTCCCCTCTCTCACGTTTCACCTCGCAAAGTTGTCACTCTTTCCCCAGCACGGTATTTAAAAAGAGTTTCGCTCATGTCCAGCTCTTCACAAGGCAGGAAGCTCCTGGCCTTGCCAAGCGACTCGGGGCGGTCACCGCGTTCCTGGGGCTGCGACCTGGTCGCTGGTTTCCAGTCAAGACAATGAAGATGTTTAGAAGAGTTCCCAAAGAAACAAACCTGCGACGGCGTCCAACCCACAAACAAACGGTTGTTTAGGGAGGAAATCTGTTCCGTAAAGCTTGGAAAGGTTTTCCCTCTGCTTCTCTTCTGATTTTGTACCCTGAGCTCTCGCCGATCCCGCACACTGGAGTGCGGACAGGACTGGAAGCAGATGGATCCCACCAGCAGCAGCTGCATGCGCGCTCCCCAACCTCCCGCCCCGCTTTGGGGATGCCTGCGGAGCACCCACGCGGATGTCACCGCAGCGCCAGGGCTGAACCACTACCCACCAGCACCGTTCTCCTTCCATCAAAAATCCGATTGCGCTGCCTACTCCGATTTCTCCACGTCCTGCCTGGCGACGGCTCCCCACAGCTTCCCGCGCGAGGAGCAGGTGTTTGTGGAGCAGCACCCCTCTTTCCACCACTCCGACTGGCATTTCGCAGCAGCTGAGGCCAGAAGACAACTAAATCCTGGACTGGCCTTGGGTTCTGGGGAGTCAGAAGGCAGCAGCCCAAATCCAGTGAGCGCCGCGCTGGGTGTGAACGAAGATGATGAGGGAGCGGTAAATACGACAAACGAGACGGAGAAAAAGTCCTCCAAGAGGAAAAAGGAAAACTCAGGTAGGTGATACGAAATCAGGGTTGTGGGGTAGAACAGGCGATAGAATGAGAGCACCTGTAAGGTTAAAAATTAAGAAATAAAGCTGACGAGGAAAACATTTTGTAATCCTGGACCGGGGAAACTCCCCCAATAACAACGCCAAAACTAACCGGTGCATCCTTTGATGAGCTCCGGTGCTTGTGTTTCACTCCTGCACGACTTGCTGACTGAACCAGGGGTTTTATTCCGCAGCACAATTCCCATTTGCTGTAACTAAACAGGAACCCCATGGCATGAACACACTGAGCCGGAAATCCTAGGCCGGGCAGTTAGGGACCGCGTACCTGCCGTTTGTCCAAGCGTAGGAGCGCGGCAATCAAAGAGCACAGACCCCTCACCTTGAGCTGCCCCGTAATGGCTGGAAACGTTAGAGCAGAGTTTTCCCGTCTCATTTTCCGGTGAGAACAAGGTGCAGAGTCTCTGTTTAGGTCTCTGTTCTGTTTGGCCCCGCTGTTCAATGATTTTGCCCACAGCACGATGTCAGAAATGCGGAAAACGTAGATACCTTTCCCTGTGGCATCCTAGCTGGCAGAGTACAGCGCAACAGTCAACAATTCCATAGTCCTACAACCTCTGATTTGCTGCTGCCTCAATTCCAAGGACATGAAATACTCATAAAATGGTTTTCTCCTAAGGAATATGTTAAAAATTAAGATCCTTACGTGCATTAATTGCCTATATTTACAAATCCGAGTGTGCTTTTTCCCCACGGCACTCGAAGTGTTTTACAAGTAGAAAACACAGTGATAAAAATATGTATTTATTTATAAATGTTATGGGTCGGCTACAAAAAATCCCACCTCTAATCCAACCGTCATTTCCCCATTTTACAATTGAAGCAACAAGTTTGTATTTGTGCTCTCTCTGTCCCACAATTAGTCCTAATCTCAGTTATATGAGCAGGCTGCCAGGGAACAAATAGAACAAATAATATTCCAAACACCTTTATGTCTGGAATCTAACTTACTTCCTTTGGTTACATGTTTTTTCTTTGAAATCTGTCTTTGTAGAATTTTAATTTGTTTAAATGAATTAATTTTAATTTTAAAATAAATAAGTAAAAATTAAATAAAATATCAAAATGCAATTAAAAATTAAATAAAATACTAAAATGTAAATAAAATATTAAAATTTAAATAAAAATCAAATTAAATAAAAATTTTAAATAAAATTAAAGTATTAAAATTTAAATAAAACATTAAAATTTAAATAAAATTTAAAGACAATAAAATTTAAGTTAATTTGAAAAAGTATGTTTGGGGCAGAAAATACCCCCAAACCCAAATAACTTTCAAAGAAAAGTCTTAAAAGTGAACAATACTTTCTATATTTTAAGTAGAAGACAAATACTCTTTATATTCTCTATCACCAGCACCCTGGACACCTTGGTTTCATCCTTGCTGCTGTCCCCCCCACTTTTCCTTCCAGAGAGCTGTAAGCAAGGGCATCACCCAAAGGTCTGGTGTTCCCTACCTGTTGCGCCTCTAAAAGTTGTAGCTTTAGCGAATGCACAACAACAACAACATCGCAAAGAGAATTCCATGGCTTTTCATCTCTTCATGAGGGGAAGCGTGTGAGTGAATTTGTTGTGATTTCCTTCACTTTCCCAGCAGTTCCGGAAGTACAGCCGGACACGTCCCTTACTCGTGTTTATTCTAAGCAGAGCAGAATCTTTTCTCTCCTCTTGAGAGCTTTCCTTGACTCCTTTAGAAAAATCTAAATACCCAGAGCCTTCTCTTCAGAGATTGGGCTGTAAAGAAAAATACATTGAAATCCCTTGAAGGCAAAACCTATAAAAATAAACTATTTTCTTTTAGTTGGTGCCTTATCCATAATTTTCCCTAAATTGCAAAGTAGATACAGCATTACAGTTGGTACCGGCGCCTGCAAAAACCTTTGGTTCTTAGGAAGACCCCAGATATTCCAAGGTGGGAAGATCTTAGAATGTGGCTCTTTGTAGAGCATTCTGAGAAAAGTCTAATTTAAGGATGTTTCTCAGACAAACGAGCGGGATGGTGTAAAAATAATAATAAAAAAGCTTATAAAATTATAAAGCTTATAAAATTATAAAGCTTATAAAATAAAAAACCAGCTTATAAATTAAAAAAACAGCTTATAAATTAAAAAAACTTATAAATATTTACAATTTTCTTTGAAGCATGGAGATATTAAGGATATATAAAGAAGGGCTTTGTGGTGGCAATAACCACAGTGACATCTACTAGAAATACTCATGGATAAGCACGAACACACCCTTCCCTTCCTCTATAGACTTCAGTTCTCTCGACGACCTGTTCAGCCTTGACACCACAGGCTCACCAAGTGACCCGAGGTAGGAGATAACCCGGGGTCAGCTTTCACCGCTGCCTCTGCTGTCCCTCCACAGGCGTTAAAACTTTCAAATAACTCAATACAATAATAATTTCAATAATGTTTCTCTCTGACCTGTCCTAAAGTGTACTTGCATTTTTATGCACTCGAAGTCCCCAGATCGTAGAATCATGGAATGGGTTGGGTTGGAAGGCACCTTAAAACCCATCCAGTGCCACCCCCTGCCATGGGCAGGGACACCTCCCACTGGATCCGGGGGCTCAAAGATCTCCAACAATAGTAAT
Source organism: Neomorphus geoffroyi (assembly GCA_033558235.1). Classification (NCBI taxonomy): domain Eukaryota; kingdom Metazoa; phylum Chordata; class Aves; order Cuculiformes; family Neomorphidae; genus Neomorphus; species Neomorphus geoffroyi. The sequence goes on from JAUMJM010000037.1 coordinate 4,173,925, forward strand.
TTAATACGGAATAGAATTCAGGCAGCTTTATTTTATGTAAATAAAATGTCGATGAGGTTGCCGTAGAAACGAGAATGGGACAACAGCAAGGAATGACTCTTAGCAGCATTAGACAAACCACGTCCTTGGCCGAAGCATTCTGGAAACCTTTGCATTAAAGTGTGGAGAGCTGATCTGAATTCCCACCTGCCGACGTTTCCCAGTGCCGCCACTAACTGCAAAGAGGCTTTTCTAAGCTTGTCATTCCCCATTTACAGTCACGGTGGCATAAAAAGCAGTAGGTAAGAGTAGGCAGCAGCAGATAACTGGAGAAGAACTGAAAAGCAAAGTACAGACAAGTCTCTCATCAGTTGAGAGAGGTCGGGGTGCAGAACATCACGCGCTGTAGCCCTCCATATGGACCCTCCATTCAGCATTACTTCAAGTAACTACTGGACGCTTCGTAATCAGCTGCCAAATGAATCCACTATTTATGAGGTCACTTCACTTGGCCGATGTTCCTGAGAGCTCTTAGAATTTTATGTTCCTTAAGAGCAAAATCTATCACTGTCCTGGTACTTGACTTAACCACTTAGACTAAATATGCCCTCAAAGTCTAAAACTGGGGGAAAAATGGAACGTTTTGCAGATGCTTTGTATTTTTGTTTTACTTTCTTCTACTGAGGGAAAAACTGCAGACATGGACAGGAGTTTGCAGAATAATAAACACCAGGTGCACCTGTTGGAGCGAGTCCAGAGGAAGCCACAAAGATGATCTGAGGGCTGGAGCACCTCCCATCTGAGGACAGGCTGAGGAGTTGGTCTCGTTTAGCCCAGAGAAGAGAAGGTTCCAAGGAGACCTTAGAGCAGCTTCCAGTTTGGAAAGGGGCTCCAGGAAAGCTGGGGAGGGGCTCTGGATCAGCGAGTGCAGGGATAGGATGAGGGGGAACGGTTTTAAGTGGAAAAAGGGAAGATTGAGGTGAGATCTTGGCCAGAAATATTTTGCTGTGAGGGTGGGGAGGCCCTGGCCCAGGGTGCCCAGAGCAGTGGTGGCTGCCCCATCCCTGGAGGTGTTCCAGGCCAGGTTGGATGGGGCTTGGAGCCCCCTGACCCAGTGGGAGGTGTCCCTGCCCATGGCAGGGGGTTTGAGCCGGATGGGCTTGGAGGTCACTTTCAAACCAAACCACTCCATGATTCTATGATTGATCTGAGGTGTGGATCGCCACAAACATCTACCAAGCAGATAGGATCCTCCACATACAACCACTACTGCACTTAAAGGTCCTCTCTGAGCAACACGAGTACCCTCTGCAGTGCCAAGGGCAGAGTCCTTCCTCCAAAACACTGTTTACTGTCTCTCGCCAGTAGACCAGCTCAATCTGGTGAGGGAGAGCGAGTCCCACACCATGAGGGCAGATTCTGACTCAGTTACGCTGGCTGTAAGCACACCGAAAAGCACGTTTCTGTTGACCAGCTCCAAATGCTGAATTTGACCCATTGTTCTGCAGGGAACAGGTTGGCTCTTCATCCACACGTGGATGTATTGGTGCCTGACACAGATTCTGGTTTGGAAACAGCAGAACATGCACCATTTGGGTTCCTACACAGATTATGCTGCGATCCAAGGGAAAGGCAGATTCAGTTCAACCACACAACGAAGCACACGTGCTTCACAGTGGAGACGCGGATCTTCCTCTGATTTAGAGTCATAGAATCATAGAATCAGAAGGTTGGAAGAGACCTCAGAGGTCGAGTCCAACTGTGCCTGTGTCCCTACTAAACCCTGTCCCTAAGGAACTCATCCACCCGTCTTTTAAACCCCTCCAGGGATGGCGACTCCACCCTGGGCAGCTGTGCCAACCCCTGACCGCCCTTCCAGTGCAGAAATTCTTCCCGATGTCCAGTCTGAACCTCCCCTGGCGAGCTTCTCTGAGCAGCTTCTCTTTTGTTCAAGCTGGCAGTACTGTAGGAAAATCCTTCCGAGCCAATTTGTCCTTTCACACAGTATTTCCCATTTTCCACATTCTGTTGTCAAAACTCTAAAGCAACAAGGCCCCATTTCCACTTTTGGAACATCACAAAACCTCCAGCCGTGAAACCCCATATGTCTCTTTACAACAGCACGTGGCACACAGCCTGCGTGACAGCATCCAAGCTACACATCCTGCTCTGCTCCCAGAAATACTTTGCTGTTTAAAATTATTCACGTTGGGTTTTGGAGATGAAGACTGGTGGAACTGCCCATTAGAAAGGATGTCCTTCACACAGGGCTAAGTGCTGAGCTCACGTGTATGGTCAGGTTCCATTAGCTGGTTTGAACCCAGGTTAATTTGACAGAGGTGGCTTTAGCTCCTGCTTTGTTCCTCCACGTTTGCCGAGGGAACGGAGTCCCAGGTGGAAGCCTTTGCAACCAAGGCTCCCAGAAGCTGGTGGTAAAGTTCCCAGCAGGAAATCCACACTTCAAATCTCACTTCCCACCACTCTCCAAACAGTCACACGTGGTGGTCTTCGGGAAACATGGAATGGTGCGTTTGCTCAGTGAGAGAATGAAGGGGATTGTACGACTACAGGCGAAACATGCAGAGGAACTTCTTGGGGGTCTGGTTTTCACCCAGAGCAACTGAACTACAGATTGCACAGCGTGTGTTTGCCTTTTAGAAAGCCAGAACTCCAGCAACAAGGCAGAAGCAAGCAGCAAGTCCCGGAAGGAAAGGACAGCTTTCACGAAGGAGCAGCTGCGGGAGCTGGAAGCTGAATTTGCTCACCATAACTACTTGACGAGGCTCAGGAGATACGAGATAGCTGTGAACCTGGATCTCACCGAGAGACAGGTACTTCCCCAGTCCTTGCCACCCCAGCTTCTTTCTCCTCTCCACTTCTCCCTAAAGCTAAAAACCAGATATGTTACTCAAGCGTGGACCTTTGCAATGGCACAGAGGTGTTTGAATACAAAGCCCCCACATTCTTTTAGAACACATTTGTTACAAATTTCTATAAGCTAATGAAGGTAATTATGTTCATCTAAACTAAAGACACATTTGGGAATAGCCAATATCTGCTGAGCTGTTGTTTACCACCACTCAGGTTGTACATTCTCTTCCCAAGTAAGAGGTGGTAGGACAAAAGGAAATGGCCTCAAGATGCACCAGGAGAGGTTTAGACCAAAAGAGTGGTGAAGCCCTGGCAGAGGCTGCCCAGGGCAGTGGTGGAGTCTCCATCCCTGGAGGGGTTCAAAAACCACACAGAGGTGGTGCTTTGGGACACGGATTAGTAGGCACCGTGTCACTGTGTCCTGGTTGGACTTAATGATCTTAGAGGTCTTTTCCAACCTTAGCAATTCCCTGATACTGCTATGTCAAGGCTTACAGACTGCAGGGAAAGCACTTGTACCACTTCTGTGGGGGCTCAGAGAAATATCTGCCTGGGACAGTTTAGAAAGAATTGTTCCTGCCCGTGTTAGAGAAATGGATTATTTAAAGTGGTGAGCTTCTTTTCACCTTTTCTTCTAGAATTCCACAAAACATGTCTATTGAAACACACACATCAATGTGCGTCTGCTTGTACAGCTCAGATGGAGGTAATAAGTACTTATTTCCTTTTTATCTGGTGATAAGTAATTCTTTTTATCACCCAGGTGAAAGTATGGTTTCAAAACAGAAGGATGAAGTGGAAACGTGTTAAAGGCGGGCAACCAGTGTCCCCACATGAACACGACCCAGAAGATGTGGACTCTGCTGCCTCCCCCAGCTCCGAGTAGCCCCTGCAGCAACGGGAGAGGAGAACGGAGACAAGAATTGAGCAGCGACACTGCTCCAGATCAGCTACATCGTGAGATGGTCCTGCTTGAAAACCTGTACCCCTGAGTCTTTAGAAGGTGGACGATGCTTTAGGTTACAGAGACAATTAAAGAAAGCAGAGGAAAAAAAGCCAAAGGAGGGCATGGTTCTGATTTTTGTCTGAATTGATTTAACTCTCTGGATTGTCTTCAGAATCAAAGCTAGCAAACACTGAATATCGAACAGGAGTGATGTTGTCTGGGCTCAAAAATGTTCAGAAAACACAGGTTGGCAGTCAGCAAGTGATAATGCAACTGTATTCTCGTCCAGCCTTTCCCTGGTCACATCTTTCATTCTGCATTTGGACTTGACAAGGCGCGTTTCCCTCGTGATTTACTTTAAGAGAAATAAATTCTTAGATACTCCCTGATTTTTCGTGCAGCATGAATTGATCACCTGTATGGCCAGGCAGTAAGGTTACAAATTAAAAAATTGAGACCAAAACCACACAGAATTCTGCTTACCAGTTCCAGAAGAGCTGGTTTTCAAGTCAGTGGTCCAAGAGATGGGGTGTCTTGGTGACACTCGCAATTTGCAGAGGAAGATTTCTTCCAAGCTTACTGTAAATCCTGAAATTAAATTGCTATCTCAATTGCAAATATTTGTTCAAAGCAGTCATTACCAGCAGGTACAGCAGAGATTAAGCCCTTAAGGCAACAGCTGTCGCTGTTTTGTTTTCTATATTTAAATCTATTTAACTGAGGAAAATTACATTTTAGAGCTGCATTGGATTTACAGAATTTCTCTGGAAACCTGCAGATTTCTTTGTGAATTCAGGATTGTCAGGAGAAGAACAAAAAAGAATGAGTGATTTAACCCTGTTTACTGTCTATAAATTCTCATTTCATTTTTCAGTGGAGACAAAACTTTCCCATGAATAAACCTGTACATGTGTATATTTAAACTACATATAAAAATAACTGTTAATCTGTGTATTGTGTGGATTTACGCTCATTACTGTCTTCTAAATCAATATTTGGATTTATGACATTTACAGCCAAGTGACCAACATAGCCCTTTTCACAAACTTCCCATTAACAGGTTATTTTTTGTGTGATTTTTTTTCTTTTTAGTGTTTGCATCTGGTCAATTCACACAAATAAATGATATCTGGGCTTTTCAACACATGCAAACGCACTGTGTCTTTGATCACCTCTGCCTATGACAGAGTTTGAGGACCCCAAGATAACTTTGCCATCGACTTTTAAAGCCACTAAAATTGACCCAGCCAATGGCTCATGTTTCTCATATAAATAATATGTAGAAGAAACTTTCCAATACAGAACCACGATAGCTCCAGAAGTCTTAAGAACACATCCTCTTGAAATTATTCCCCTGACAGCCGTAACTTGTAGGATATCATAGAATCACGGAATGGTTTGGGTTGGAAGGCACCTCAAAGCCCATCCAGTTCCAACCCCAACGAGTTGGATAAAAAATTCCCTGTGCAAGATGAGAAGCAGCTATGGTTAGAGCAGAAAATGCCTGTGGCTCTGCTTAAACCTCGGTGCCTTCTGCTGAAGCTCCTGACTGAACTCCTCAGTTTGGCTCTTGGCAAACACTAAAAAACTGTGCTCAGCACTGGTGAGGCCGCACCTCGAGTGCTGGGGTCAGTTTGGGCCCCTCACTCCAAGAAGGACATTGAGGGGCTGGAGCGCATCCAGAGAAGGGAATGGAGCTGGGGAGGGGCTGGAGAACAAGTCCTGTGAGGAGAGACTGAGGGAATTAGGGATGTTAAGCCTGGAAAAGAGGAGGCTGAGGGGAGACCTCATCACTGTCCGCAACTGCCTGAAAGGAGGCTGTGACGGGGTGGGGGCTGGGCTCTGCTCACAAGTGACAGCGATGGGACGAGAGGAAATGGCCACAAGTTGCACCAGGGGAGGTTCAGACTGGACACTGGGAAGAATTTCTTCACTGAAAGGGTGGTCAGGGGTTGGCACAGCTGCCCAGGGAGGGGGTGGAGTCGCCATCCCTGGAGGTGTCTAAAAGATGGGTGGATGAGTTCCTTAGAGACAGGGTTTAGTGGGGAGACAGGCACGGCTGGACTCAGTGACCTCAGAGGTCTCTTCCAACCTTATGGTTCTGCGATTCTATGGTTCTAAAAAGCTGGTTTTGTGGAGAACTGGTGCTTAGTCAGACAACCTACCACCATCTCCAGGAACACAACACACTGTGGGGCTGTTTGGTTTTCATCTCCCTGTAAGCTCTTACACACTGTACACCACCTCTCTGCCTCCTCCTCGCTGGGGTAGGGAGTGCGCAGGCTGCAGAAGCGGCTTAGTTTGTGATGAAAACTTCGGGGCTCTTGGCTACCAGCATAAACCAAAATCAGCTCCTCACCCAGAAAGCAAGCTAATAAATCTTCCCTTTCAAGGAAGCTGTCAACGGTAGCGTATTGCATCCTAATTCATTTAAAAACTACTCAATGGGACCTCAGTCCCGACCCGTAATTACACCTCCTAAACAGCTCTTGCTCTTTAGGGCTTTTGAGAAACAAGGTATGAGTCACCTGTGAGAGAATTTTATGCTCAGGCAGTTTCCACATGAAACCATCTGCTTATTCTAAGACTTCACCATTATGTGAAGGACCACTGCACTCCTGACATCAAAGCATTTGACCCCTGAACCTCCGGTGCCAGGAGTCTTTCAGGCAAAGTCTGTCGTCTGGGAGCAAAATCTCTGGCCTGCAATTATTTTTTTTCGCAGAAATACACACCAGGCTTTATTCTCCCCGCACGGAAGGGACGGAAGCTACCTGGGGATGTTCGGCAATGCTTCCCATGCCTGCTTCTCAATAAATAATCTCAGCACACTGACACCCACATGACACTGGGAAGGTCTGGCAGGTTTTCCACAGGAAGCACGTGCAGGCAGAGAAGGAAAGCTTTCTTCCCGTGTAAAGCCAGTGCAAACAGCCCACAGGGAACGGGGAGAGCTATAAACACAGAAATATGGGCTGTAGCCCTTTATACCTGTCCTGCCTCTTCGAAATACAGGAAGAGAGTAGAGTCATAGGTTTTATGGACATTTCGTCTACCCAGCCAGAGGACAACATAGCACAGGTCCTAATTTGCTTTATGTAGTTTCTGTATCCCAAGACTCCTGTTGTTTGCTCTCATGGAATCATAGGATGGTTCAGATTGGAAGGGACCTCCAAGCCCATCCAGTGCCACCCCCTGCCATGGGTAGGGACACCTCCCACTGGATCAGGGGGCTCCAAGCCCCATCCAACCTGGCTTTGAACACCTCCAGGGATGGGACAGCCACCACTGCTCTGGGCACCCTGGGCCAGGGCCTCCCCACCCTCAACGTGAAGCATTTCTTCCTTATTTCTAATCTAAATCCACCCTCTTTTAGTTCAAAACCATTGCCCCTTGTCCTATCACTACAGCCCCTGATAAAGAGTAACTCCTGCTGCTGTAAATCTCTGTCTTTTTGAGAAGGAACCCTTCTCTGTCAGGATTACAAGCTGGTGAAAGGCCCAGGGAAAGGATACTTGCTCACAACTGCACTTTTCAGGAAGGTCGATAATAAAAGGTGTCCAATAAAAACATTACACTTCCTTTTTCATACGGTATTACTCAACTGGCTAGGACTGTATTTCATTATGGAGACAGCAAAGCGAAAACCTAGAACCAACAGCTCTGTTTCCCTTCAAACACTTTTTAAAGCTGTGGCAGCTCTTTGTTAGTGTTTGTTGAACCACCTGCTCACACTTTTCCCTCACAGAAGAAGAGGCAAGGATCGTGGAGGGAAGAGGCAGGAATCACAAGGAGTTTGCGACTTGAGGCTAAAACTGCCTGAGTCGGCCGGTTGTAACTCAGAAACGCTGTGACATCTACAGCTTTCTTATAGGCCCCCAAATTCTAAGCCAGTCTCAGGAATTTATGGCAAGTGTCATTTTCCAGAAGCCTGAGCGAGGTCTCCCTCTTGACACAGAGGCTGGCAGAGATTCGCCAAAGGATGTTTTTAAAAAGTCCAAAAGGGCATCCAGAAAACGGCCAAGATGGGTGTTTTGGGTGCATCTCTCAAGTTTCCTATCGGGTTACGCATAACTGCTTGCTCTTTAGTTTGACCCATAAAGTGTCTAATAAATCCCCAGGTAGTTTATCTTGCAGAGGAAATGAGAGAAGTCGTAGCACCCTCACCGAGCCAGCTGTTCACATCTGGGTGGCAGGCACAGGAACTTTAAGAGGCTCTCTCTTTTCTTTGCCATCATAACCAAAGATAAGCAGCCCGGGTGAGCATTGCTGGGCAGGCAGCCTGCACAACCAGCCCAAATCAATTGTGAATTCTGAAAATGAGCAAATGCAACTTACACCTCTCCCAACATGCTACTTCGACCCGTTTCTGAGAACTCCAGTCCACATGATCAGATTGTAGCCACAAAATGAATGTAAGGAAAGGAATGCCAACTATGAAGGAAGCCCATGAAAAAAATTAGATGCTTCTTATTCTGTATTTAATAATCTGGAGAAGCAACTTGTCTGAAAAAGTAAAGTGCAAGGATGCACAGCAAAGCATGATAGATACATGTACAGAGAATCATGGAATGGGTTGGGTTGGAAGCGACCTCAAAGCCCATCCAGTGCCACCCCCTGCCATGGGCAGGGACACCTCCCACCGGATCAGGGGGCTCCAAGCCCCATCCAACCTGGCCTTCAACACCTCCGGGGATGGGGCAGCCACCACTGCTCTGGGCAACCCTCACAAGAAAGTATTTTTCCTAAGATCTCATCTCAATCTCCTCTCTTTCCACTTAAAACCGTTCCCCCTCATCCCATCCCCGCCCTCCCTGATCCAGAGCCCCTCCCCAGCTTTCCTGGAGCCCCTTTCAGTCCTGGGAGCTGCTCTAAGGTCTCCCCGGAGCCTTCTCTTCCCCAGGCTGAACAACCCCAACTCCCCCAGCCTGGCCTCATACAGGAGGTGATGCAGGTACACCTATACACAGGTAGGCATATGTAGGAAATTCACTCCTAAAAAGACATCTGATACGTGATGGCTTCTGGAATTAAGATGAATCCAATGTGACAAAAAAACCCAACCCAAATCAGTATTTCACAAACAAATCTCTCATTAAAGATCACTTTGAATTCTTTAAATAAAAGCACCTAAGCTGGCACTTCAACTCTTTCTTCTGACCTTTAGTTTCTAGAGAAATAAAACCCCAGCACCCTGTTTAAGATCCTTTCAAGATGAGTTACACAAATCTCTGGTAGGTGCCTGTATGAGCTTTCCAGCAGCCTGGCCTCTCATTGGTCAGTGTTCCTCTTCGCACGGCAGCCTCGATTTGCATGTTTATTGCTCCAGCAAGGTGGGTCTCTAGAGATGCACCAACAATGCCAGCCTCACCTCCTGAGCCAGGAAATGCTCTGGATCAGGCCTGACAAAGCAAACTTCTTGTACTGAGTAACAAGAGAGAAGAGTTCCTCACAGGATACGGCTGGGTTCTGTCAAACTGTATTTCAGTGCACACCTTGGCCAAGACGCGATCAGAACCTTTAGTTGTAGAGTTACTGTCTCGGTTGTTTCATATTTCATAGAATCACAGAATGGGTTGGGTTGGAAGGGACCTTAAAGCCCATCCAGTTCCAACCCCCCTGCCATGGGCAGGGACACCTCCCACTGGATCAGGCTGGTTTCTCCAAGTCTTTTGTAAGCAAGTGGGGTGGTTAATGTTGGATGAACCAGTGCCAGGTTCAACGGAACACCCAGCTTGTGGTTGTGCTAAGAGACAATCGATCGACACTGTAAACACTGCTGGAAGAGCTGAATTCTCAGCTTAAATGATAAACAGAGGCAAACACGCTGCTGCCAGCTGTGCGCGTGCGCTGGAAAGATCCGAGCAGTCTGTGCTTTCTAGAGGGAGCCACCACCGTTCTTTGATTAGCTGTGCAATATTAGGACATAATATTTCAGCCATTTCAGCTTTACGAAGAGTAGTGGGAATTAAGTGCTCCTGTTTAACAATTAAGTGGATTTTTAGGGAGAGTGAGACGTGAAAGCAGTGAACTTGGCTGAGAGAGACGGGGTTGTTCAGCCTGGAGAAGAGAATCAGGAGCACCCTGGTCCAGTGGGAGGTGTCCCTGCCCATGGCAGGGGGGTTGAAACTGGAAGGGCTTTAAGTCCCTTCCAACCCAAACCCTTCTGAGTCTATGATACCTCACATAGTTTAGACTATCCTAGATTTTATTGTCAAAGCCCACAGTTCCTGTACAAGCAATTGGGGTCCTGCTTTTTCCATATCCAGGAGTATCAGATATCTTTTCTAGACCCAGCCAAGCGAAGCAGGTACCTTACACTAATAAACAAATGACACAGCAACAGCTACGTTACAGCTACTGCGTGTTGTCTGCTTCGATAACCCCTGCACGCGTGGACAGAAAGGGAAAAACCTAGACCTTAGGAAAAATTTCAGTTCTCAGGCACTGGTTGGGGCTGCCCAGGGAGGTGGGGGAGTCGCCATCCCTGGAGGGGATTAAAAGACAGGCAGATGAGTTTCTCAGGGATATGTTTTAGTAAGGGGACAGGTACGGTTGGACTCGATGATCTCAGAGAGCTTTTCCAACCAGATGATTCTGTTCTAGGATCCTGTGATCTTTGGCCTGTGGGTTGGGTCTGTGTACAGACACACCTATGCCCAGTTGGGTCCTGAGAGCGCGCTGCGCTACAGCTCCCCTGCTTGGTGTTTCCTTCTCAGCCATCACGAAAGCAATCGTGCAGTTTCTTTCAGAATTAGAAGCTTTGCGTCTCCTAAAACCAAGCGTGATCCTGGCTTCCTGGGGCTAAGGGAGTGAGACTAAACATTAATCTCTGCTGAGATGCTGCTCCGCTGTGGGAACAACAGTCTCTGTCAATGAAATGCAGGAAAAAAACCCCTATCCTACCATTTTTCTCTTTTCACTGGACGCACCTTATCACATCGCTCGAAAAGCCTAATGTTTTGTTAAGGGGTGCAAAGGTTAACGCACACCAGATGGCAGAAAACAGTGTTTCTGTGCAAGCTGGAGAAGTGTTCAGCTGAAAATACATCAGGCTGGAAATCTGGGCAAGAACCATCAGAGGTTTCTCAGCATTTTACACAGGAAAAAAACAACTGGCCGGGATGCAAATCACTGAAAGTCCTACTGCCTCTTAAAGGTCTCTGGAGCTGCCAAGTCTCTTGGAGCAGCAATACGTGTCTCTGGGCAGCTTGAGGATTCGCATGTGTATTGCACACCTGAAGCCCTCATCCAGGGCTTGGTGCTTGTGGATGAGGTCACACACAGCCACTGCAGCTTTACAAAAAGAGTAGTGGGAATTATGTGCTCCTGTTTAACAATTAACTTGATTTTTAGGGAGAGTGAGACGTGAAAGCAGTGAACTTGGCTGAGAGAGATGGGGTTGTTCAGCCTGGAGAAGAGAAGGCTCTGGGGAGACTTTAGAACAGCTTCCAAGTTTGGAAAGGGGCTCCAGGAAAGCTGGGGAGGGGCTCTGGATCAGGGAGGGCAGGGATGGGACGAGAGGAAATGGTTTTAAGCTGAAAGACGGGAGATTGAGATGAGATCTTGGGCAGAAATGTTTTGCTGTGAGGGTGGGGAGGCCCTGGCCCAGGGTGCCCAGAGCAGGGGTGGCTGCCCCATCCCTGGAGGTGTTCCAGGCCAGGTTGGATGGGGCTTGGAGCCCCCTGATCCAGTGGGAGGTGTCCCTGCTCGGGTCAGGGTGTGGAACTGGGTGAGCTTTAATGTCCTTTCCAATCCAAACCATTCTAGGATTCTAACTTGGAGGCAACCAGAGCTCCACTTGATGATCTTTATCTCATGTGTCCATTGTCACCCAAAATAGACTTTCGCCCCTCCCAACCTTCTGTGTTCCCACCTTTCAACGATCTTTCACATCCCAACCACTGGGAAATGACTCATTCCATCCCATTCACAGATAACAGATCTGGGGGGACCGAGATGCTGTGGGGTGCCCTGCTGGGTGCACCTGGGAATGCAGTGGCACCCAGAGCACACAGGTGACACGTGAGGTGTCTGACCATGATTCCAAGTGCATTTTTCTTCTCCAGCCCCCCACCCATGAGGAGACACCTTAAATCCCTTCGCACAGCCCTCCTTACCGGGTGGACAAGGTGTGACCAACACACAGCTCCCTTCAATTCACACCGTCTGGAAAAACACCAAAGCTCTTTTAGGAAGTGTTTCACAGCCAGAGGTTTTGGACTGGGTCATTTTCTACATGAGCAAAGCTTACAAATCCTACTTCCAGTAGAATTTCCTCCGCACGGAGACAAGCACACACAACGGATCAGCGCAGCTTAAAGAACAGACACACAATTTTTCAATTACCCCGCTTTCTTCCCCCACCTCTAGCGCTGCTCATATTAAGTTTCGTCAGCCACTATCTCATATTTTGGGTAATTCCCTTCCCTTGAGGAAGGTGCAGAGCCCCTTCAAGAAATATTATATGTCTGCGTCAGTGACTGGACTCCGAGCACTGGATCCAGGCAGCACTTCTAGGCAGATAGACAGGAAATCCATTTTCTTCCAGTGATTACAGTAGAAGGGCTTCTGTCTGACTGGAACTTGCCTGGTGCAGCTGTAAAATAATCTCAGCCTCAGGATATCACCTTTCAGGCTGTATTTGTGAATTACGATGGGGCAGTTTCCACCACAGCACTTGGTACGGGCAGGTGTCTGCAGAGCCCTACGGCTCCTTTCCCCCTCCCTCTCCTTGCACAATGCCACATTGTTTTAATTTCTACACGAAGGAAGGATTTTCATCCAGGATCAGACTTTTCCACTTCCCTCTATACTATGTTTTTAATTTTTTTTTTAAATAACTTTTATACAAGGATAAGCAGCCGGCTGTCTGGGAGCTCCTTTGGGAACAGATTGCAGAGAGATAATGGGAGTGAGTAACAGAAAGGATGGTGACTTCATACTATGGAGGTTTGAGTCATGATTCTCTCTTTCCTTTTTAAAGAAGAAAGCATTTTTCAGACTCCCCTCAATCATGCCACGGGTCCCTGGCTTCAGAGCAGGAACAGACGTGTGAAACGACACTTAGGCTTTCTTACAGCCTGTAATTTTTAAGTTGATGAAACATTCCAATGCCCCACGCTCAGCTCATGATAATCTGTCACCCAGAGTCCCACAGGCACTGTCCCTGCCCTCCCTGATCCAGAGCCCCTCCCCAGCTTTCCTGGAGCCCCTTTCAGTCCTGGGAGGCTGCTCTGAGGTCTCCCTGGAACCTTCTCTTCTCCAGGTGAACAACCCCAACTCTCTCAGCACAGGAGCTGCTCCAGCCCTCGGATCATCTCCGTGGCCTCCTCTGGACTCGCTCCAACAGCTCCAGGTCCTCCCTGTGCTGAGGACTCCAGAACTGAATGCAGGGCTGCAGGTGGGGTCTCACAAAAGCAGAGTAGAGGGGCAGAATCCCCTCCTTCATTCTTATCCTGCTGTTATTATAAGGAATAACTCCCCATCTTTGAGAGGTCGAGGTCTGGCCCACAGCATCTCATTACTGCTTATACATAATAATTCCTTTTGTATTTCTTTTCTTTTGGCATTGTGAGAATTTCTCAGCCAGTAACAAGTTGAGAGAGTGGCTGGAGAGCACGTTGTGCCTGAAACTTTCTAGAGCTGGAGGTGAAACCACACGCAGGGGTCAAATATCTTGAGGACAGTCAAGAACTTGTCCTTTGGAGACCAATCCCTGGATGCTGAGAAACAGTCAGAATTATAGAATCATTGAGGTTGGAAAAGACCTCTAAGATCACCCAGCCCAGCCGTCAGCCCAACCCCACCGTGCCAACTAAACCCTGTCCCAAAGTGCCATAGCTACACAACATTTAACCCCTCCAGGGATGGAGACCCCACCACTGCCCTGGGCAGCCTCTGCCAGGGCTTCACCACTCTTACAGTAAAGAAATTTTTCCTGCTATCCAGATGATTGTTGCAGGTCCGTTCCAACTGTACTACACTGTTCTACTCTAGTTACAGTTGCTTTGCCATCTTTCACATATGTGAAAAATAGAACTCACCCTTTGGAAAAAAACGCAACGTTGGATTTGGAACCTGCATATAACTTCAAATATGAAACTTGGCTCAAATTTTCACTTTCCTTTGCAGTTGCTAGGGCCAACTAGACCCGCATTATTTTTAGGAGAAAAATGAGCTCTCTTTTTACAGTCTCCTCTCTGCTGTAATTTCATTGTGTCTCTGCCAGAACCAAGACGAGACGGTGCCAAGAAAAAGGATGAGCTCATTGCATTTAAAGGTATGAGGTTTCACAAATAAAAACTAAATTACTCTATTGAGAAGTAGGCGATGGGATACGACAGGGTTAAAGGCAGGTAGATTTATTGGAAGCAAAAGGAAAAAGTGGATGTTAATATTGAGATTGCATTTCTTAAAATACTAAATAATCTACCCCACGACTTGCCAGACTGGTGCACCACTGACCGATGGGCAGATTTATCTGTCCTATAGCTGCTTCTGGAAGAGTGATGTTCAACCAGACTGAGTATGGTTGGCAGCTCTTCCATGACTTTTGCTCCTGTTTTATATAAATTGAAATCAGGCCATTGCTGAAGTCAGTGAAGATAGAATTACAAGGGCAAGTGAAAAGATGATGCACAGAGTTTAAAACATACCTGCGTGCTTTATACACACATTGAGCCTTAGAATCTAAAGCCTGGTCATGGGCATAAATTCTGCAGTGCCCGAGATGCCTCCAACTCCATTGCATATTCCTGAGAGCATTTCAAGCTTCTTTTCTCCTCCTCTAAAGCACCCATTAGGCTTTTAGGTGCAGAACCACATCAGTGTGTTCCTCATAATATCTGGGACGCCGCAAGAAGCTGTTCAGGCACAATAAAATAAGGTGGACTGGGTGCCTGCCTTGGTTGTTTGCCAGGTACTGAAATTCATATTTAAGCGCACACGGCTGCTCAGGTCAGACCCTGCTGTTGTGCCTGAGGATTTCCTGCCTGGGGTCACTCATGTCTTTTATTACACGTTAAATATTCCCTTTTAAGATTGGTTGTTCCCACCCCAGCAGGAGCGAAGGGAAATTCAAGTACCTGGTGTTTGCAGAGCTAGTTATGTGTTCAAAGTGCAGAATTCCAGCTCCCCATGCAGCAGGTGAGGAAGTGGCAGCACACAAGCACCGCTGCGGCATGACAAGAATTATGTAGGAAAACAGAATTAAGTCACACTCAACCTCAAGTTTTTCTTGCTTTAGGATTTGCCTATAAAAAAAAAAATCATTAATCCAAAACGTAAGCTCCGTATTTCTACCCCGGTTCCAGTTTGCAAAGACCCACTCTGCAAAGGTTTTCCCATGCTTTGTAATGTCTATGCCATAACTAATAACGTATTAATAAAGAAGTTTGGTGGAGGATTTTGGAGGTCTTTTCCAACCTTAATGATTCTATGAACCATATAAACTTAGGAAAGATCTGTAGGCACAGGTGTTAAAGATCACCTCATTCTCTAAGCGACCAAAAGTAAAACTTAAGGATATAGAGTTTTCCTGTTAAGGATTTTCATAAGGATACAGTTCTGCCAAGTATCCCATGGCTCCTATTTAGAAAGCAACAGGAAGATACGGCCCATTCCATCTCCTTCGCTCTTCCTGCAACGTAGTTGGATCGCGGAGTCCCCTGTGACTTTGCCAGCGGTGTCTGCTCCGACGTCTCACTGACACGGAATGACCTCATTTGTTATGGCTGGTAAGAACTGAGAGGAATGATATCCAGGATCTGTAGTTAATTGGGGTCAGGTTGAGATGATTTATGATCCGAGGAATGCGCTCACTCTTGACGTTATCATACGAACAACAGTATCAATCGGGCCCGGCAACCTTTGGAATCGAATTAAAATTGGGATTTACCAGAAAACTGATAAATAGCACAGGCGAGACCTGAGGGAGAAGGCAGAGCATGGGCAGATGAGGCTGTGCTTGATCTACAACGCCAGGTACCTCCTCTTCCCGCACTGTCAATCAGCTGCCCTGATTTATCGTGATTCAGAGGAGAGGTGTTGCCAGGAATGGGTCTGTGCCAAGAGAATTTCATCTGTCTGGAATCTGACAGAGGGGGGGGGGGGGGGAATAAAAGAGGTTTGGAAATTTCAGAGGAAGGTGGGATTTGTCCCAGTCCCGGTGTCTCTGCGTTCACTCAGCCAGCTCGCGTTCGCAAGGCAGGCTCACCCAAAACCAGTGCCAATTGTTTTTCCATCGTTCCAGAACCTTGAGCTTGATCCCAAGCCAGCAGGCTGTGCGGTGCAACCTGTGACCCTGAGCAGCAGGGGCCTTCAGCAGGTTCCCCGTGCCTTGTGCTCTATGTCTTCAATCACAATCTTTGTTCTCTCTGTGGGCTCTAGAAAAGGATTACAGAAGGTAACTCTATTTTCGAGTCCAAGGCTCTGTAACACACTTTGGAACAGGAAAATAAATCCATTCAACGCTGATTTTCTCTGAAAGGAATTCACTGGTGTTTTCTTTCCTAGCTGTGACTCTGCTTCTCCATTCTTGCAAACTTTGTGTCCTGTTCTTAAAAACACAAGAGGCGGCCATTCCTGAGCCCAGTGAAAGCAGTGGTGGCACACAAACTCTGAACCCTTTGCCCTCCAGACCCAAGAGGTGCTTCACTAAGCTTGGACGGCCCAGCAAGGGGCCAGAATCTTACAATCAATCCTGAAAACGTCTTATTTCAGGAAACACACAGCGTTGCTGCTGGAGCGACTACAAATTGCAATGTCTGCTCGTGTCACAGGAGAAGGGGACGCGCGAGGCTGACGATGAACAGCCAGGGATGCTGTCACATTACTCCCTCTGCTGCTCAAAATTCCTCCAGACATCAATGCAAGTTTTAACCTTAACGCATTCCGTGAAAGTCTGGAAATATGTGGTATATTGAGTCTGCAACCGTTAGGAATCAGCCTTCTGGGTCCTGCTTTTCTAAAAGACCGGAAAGGAAGCAGTCATCTCCTGAGAGCAGCTCATTTCTGAGACCTAAGCACTGCACGCAGCCTGAAGACGTAGTTTGGGGCATTTTTCACTGGTTTGGTTTAGTTTTTTTAATCTCCATTTTTGGTTGGTTTGAGACAAAAGCCTACAAAACAATTTGTGAGAAGCAAAATCACTAATAAAGTGTGAAAATCTCACGGACGGCGCTTTCTGCTCCTTCCAGCACTCACAGATCTCCGAGACAGCAGGAATAAGACATCATCCTGCAGGTCTTGTACTGTTATCACAGAATGCCCTGAGTTGGAAGGACCATCGAGTCCAACTCCTGTCCCTGCACAGGACACCTCAACATTCACATTGTGGTTGGCCAGAGGCTTCTGGAATATTGTCAGGCTGTGCCTGCTTCCCTGGGGGCTGTTCCAGGGCTCCACCACCCTCTGGGGGAAGAACCTTTCCCTGATGCCCAACCTAACCCTGCCCTGGCATCTCCCTGCCATTCCCTGGGGTCCAGAGCGAAAAGCTCAGCACCTGCTCCTCCTCCTCCTCCCCGTGTGAGGAAGCTGCAGACAGTGATGAGGTGCCCCCTCCGTCTCCTCCAGGCTGAACAGACCCAGTGCCTTCAGCCTCTCCTCACACCTCTCAGCCCTTCCCCAGCTCCGTGCCCTCCTCTGGATGCTCTCCGGTAGCTTTAGATCCTTTCTATCCTGTGGTACCCAAACTGCCCCCAGTGCTCAACTGGGGCTGCACCAGTGCAGAGCAGAGCGGGACAATCCCCTCCCTTGCCCGGCTGGCGATGCCATGCTGGATGTCCCCCAGGACACCATTGGCCCTCTTGGCTGCCAGGGCTCTATCTTGGGCTCTTTTGGTGGGTTTTTCTTTTTCTGAAACGAATGTAACTTTGTCCTTATCAATCTTCCTCTCTCTCACCTGTGAGGTTGTCGGTGCGCGCACACTGTGGCAATAACTACATTTGGCAGCGCTCTTTGCTACCTAAAGTTTAACTCCCAGCCAAGCAGACCACAAAAACACGGGGTATTTATACAGCTGTGCCTCCCTTGTGGATCCTGGGGAGAAAAGATGTGTTCTGCCCTCATTAATCACTTCATTCTTTGCTGAGGTAAACAGGAGGAGCTGCAGGGGGTTGTCTTTGCTCAGCAGGTTCTGCCATGCCCAGGGTTTGCTGAAAAGGACACCCTCACTAAAAAAAACACCGAGTTCCTTCACTGGAAGGAAGGGAAGAGGAGCTGGGTGCCTGGAGATGATAAAGAGAGTGCAAAGAAGGATGGAGCAATCATAGAATCAGAAGGTTGGAAGAGACCTCTGAGGTCACCGAGTCCAGCCGTGCCTGTCTCCACACTAAACCCTGTCCCTAAGAAACTCATCCACCCGTCTTTTAAACCCCTCCAGGGATGGCGACTCCCCCACCTCCCTGGGCAGCTGTGCCAACCCCTGACCACCCTTTCAGTGAAGAAATTCTTCCCAATGTCCAGTCTGAACCTCCCCTCGTGCAACTTGCGGCTGTTTCCTCTCTGTCCCTCCCAACAGATCCAGGAGCACCTTTACTGTTGTGCCCTGTGCTGCGCCAAAGGTGGAGAGTGTTTCTGACCATGGATCAGCCACTCCCTGCTCCCATCTGATTGGAGTTCAAGGAGCAAGGGTTTACTCCCAGGCTGCAAAAGCTTCTGGGATCCAGGGGTCTGGGTGTGGACTTCTGTTCTCTGCTGCTTTAAAGTAAAAATAAAAATAAATACTAAAAATAAAAATACTAAAAATAAAAATACTAAAAATAAAAATACTAAAAATAAAAATACTAAAAATAAATACTAAAATAAAGCTTGTCTCTTCCTCCATAACAAAGCAACATCCCTTTCCTTGAAGGCCTCCGACACAGAGGAGAGGGAAGTACAGGGTGCTGGTTTTCAGGACTCAGGCACAGCACAACTTCCCTTTTCAGACCATTGCAGATGCCACGAGTTAGGAGAGAACCACACCACCTTCAGCCCTCGGCTGCTGTGTTGAATTATAGAATCACAGAATGGGTTGGGTTGGAAGGGACCTCAAAGCCCATCCAGTGCCACCCCCTGCCATGGGCAGGGACACCTCCCACTGGATCAGGGGGCTCCAAGCCCCATCCAACCTGGCCTGGAACACCTCCAGGGATGGGGCAGCCCCCACTGCTCTGGGCACCCTGGGCCAGGGCCTCCCCACCCTCACAGCAAAACATTTCTCCCTCAGATCTCATCTCAATCTCCCCTCTTTCAGCTCAAAACCGTTCCCCCCCATCCCATCCCTGCACTCCCTGATCCAGAGCCCCTCCCCAGCTCTCCTGGAGCCCTTTCAGCACTGGGAGGCTCCAGCAGGACGTGGTGTTGGATGTGTGCAACAAGGCTGTTTCTCAACAAGTGCTGCTCAGCATCCTCACCCCCCCAGAACGTGCAGAGCCACCCCCTCCCCCAGCTCCAGGCAGGACGCACATCCTGGCCAATGGTGTCTCCTTGTGCCTTTTACTCACAGAGGGGTCAGAAGGGGAATTTTGTAGCTTTCTCATAGTCAGAAAAAGACGGCACTATTTACCCCTCCAAGAGCAAGAGTGGAACTCTTCTGGGAAGCACATTTATGCTGACTTAAAATGACTCTTAAATAGCAAATTTAAAACTAATTTCATATAAAATACATATTATAATTGCATATCTTTATGTTTTCAGTGTGCCATGCACCGGTTTGTCTGGCAAAGCAACACAACCCTCACCCCATCGGGGCCTTCATTCAGAGAATGGGTTGTGCTGTAAATGAATGACTCACTTCTTCCCCTAAGCACCAAGATCTCTCTGGCAAGCCTGCTTGGCCAGACACCAGGACTAAACAGTTTATAAAGAAAATAAGCAAAAAATCTGATAAAGTGGGATCCTTTCTTTTTTTTCAGAATCTGGAGTTTTAACGCAGCGGTTACTACAGGAAGGAAAATCCCAGCTCCTGCAGCTCTCTGACCTTCCAGTCCCAAGGCAGCTTCTTTAGACAATAAGTTTTCTCAAATTGTAATTCCATAAAATCTTTCTTACTGCTTTTAAAAAGGGTACGCAGAGGTTACACATGGTTTTCACCCAGTCTCCTGGTGTTTACAAGTTTTCTCCCCCTCCACCCCCCACCTTTTCTGCTTACATGTAATAAAAAAGTCAAAGGCAGCAAATGAAGAGAAAAGCAAAAGGGGGCCAAGTGTCCCAGGGGACAGATTTGCTCTATTACTTCCAATACTTTTAAAATTGAAAATGTGGAAATAGATTTGCCTGATAATTCTGCTTCCACAGGGACATTCTGAGCTTCTTTACTGTGATTCACGCACAAGAATAAAGTCTGTATTGATTGATCAAGATTTAGCTCTGGATAATAAATTCTTCTAGATACTTATTTTGCATCACTGCATTTCTTTTCATTTCCCTGTAATGCATGGGGACGGCAGATGAGCCAGCACTTTGCAAAAATATTTCACAAGTTAATTGAGCCAAATTAAGTTTAGCTGGTATTTAATGCATAGCATAACCTGAATTATTAGATTTTCAGGAGGTCCGTGTTAATAACTTCTTGAAAGATGTTTTTTTTCCCAGTTTTGTTGTGATTTAATGATGTTCCCATCTCTGCTGGGTCCCTGTTTAGTTTCTGCCATAACAGAGCAATTTCCTGAGAAGAGGCAGTAGCACGGCAAACTCTGCTTTTTGTCTTCTAGTCTTAACAATCAATCAGTCAGCCCTGTCTGAAGTCAGACAATGGAAAGCTGCTTTGGGGACCAAAAGAAGAATCCAATGAGAAATGGAATCATATTTTTTTTTTTACCTTCTGTTGGGTGGGTTATTACGAACGTGAGTGCCAGAAAACCCGTTCCATCAGAACGCACTCCTGGGTCCTTCCGTTCATCTCCTGTATTGTTTTGAGCTCAAGATGCTGTGCTGCTGCTGTGCTTCTGGCTGACTTCTTTAGTTCAAAAATGCTGAGAGATAATTGTACGCGTGCTGTGAATTGACTGTTTGGCAGGGGGAGAAATCAGTTCAAAGTCATAGAACCGTGGTGTGCTTTGGGTTGGAAGGGATCTCCAAGCCCATCGAGTGCCACCCCCTGCCATGGGCAGGGACACCTCCCACTGGGTCAGGGGGCTCCAAGCCCCATCCAACCTGGCCTGGAACACCTCCAGGGATGGGGCAGCCACCACTGCTCTGGGCACCCTGGGCCAGGGCCTCCCCACCCTCACAGCAAAACATTTCTGCCTAAGGTCTCATCTCAATCTCCCCTCTTCCAGCTCAAAACCGTTCCCCCTCATCCTGTCCCTGCACTCCCTGATCCAGAGCCCCTCCCCAGCTTTCCTGGAGCCCCTTTGAATCCTGCAAGATGAGCCTGTCCCCAGCCCAGTGCTCACCATTATCCCCACCAGAACTGCTGGATACCTTGCAGTTCCCTGCTGAGGCTGAAAGCCCTGGTATTTCTGCCGCATCTCTTTCCACCTGACAAACATCGAATGGACAAGGTGGGAGCAGGGCTGGCTGCAGTGCCCTCTCCTGGACTACAGCAGGACAGACCTCCCTTTTCTAGCAGGACAGCATTTGGAGGGTTAAAAGTCTGCTGTGAGCTTTGTGGCTCTTTTCCAAAAGGTTTCAGTTAACACCAAAGGTCTCCTTATAGCTCCCTCGCTTTAATAGATTTTTCCCATTGACTTCTCACTTTATAGACTATCATTTCCTTTTCTGCAGGGGAGCTATTTTCTGGGTCACTGATCCAACCAACTTAAAAGGGATTTCATTGATTAGGTTTTATTGGTGGTTACTTTGACCGTAATGGGATAAGTTGCCAGTACCTGCTAACAGCTGGGTCTCCTGCTTTGGTACCCTGGCTCCGAACATCTACAAGTGAAGTCTGGGTTCCTCTCTCCTGCCTTGACTGAGTGCTTGGTAATTACCAGCACCTTCTTTACCTCCTTACTGCTTTTGTCCCGCTTCATTTCAGGACAGCAAGTCAGCAAGGTGCTGGAAAAAATCCCCTACTTTTTGCATGTGGCATCTTATTCCAGCAGCGTCTGCGTTTCTCTCCTCATCCCTGCACTCACATAGGTGTCTCCCCACTGAAGCGCCCCACCCCCGCCAGCATCACAAGAACAGATGAAGCCAGATCCCCACTTTCAAGACCCAACTGGGAGGAGTGGTTTAGGGCAGAATAGCATTTATTTTAAACGGTGAAAACTGAGGAGTGGAGTGGAGTGGAGAAAAGGGAAGAGAGACCTGACTTGGAGATTGCTCTCTACTCATACTCTTGACTTAGTGCTTCAGACTTGCCTTATTCTGTGCAAACCAAAGGTTGGGAGTCTTAAGGTCACGTCTTAAGCACAAATCAGTAGCCAAGGCAGGCGTTTCTTCAAATGCCTTACAAAAAAAAAACCTCCTGAACAACGCAGGCTCCATGCTCAAAGCGCCTCCAGGCTTCCCTCAGCACCATACTCTTCGTGCAGCTCAAGCTGTGCGACCCTCTCCCAGCCTTCACCTGGAATCCAGGACTCCGTGCAGAGTGCTTCTCCCCTTTGTGGGATCCCACGCTGCAGCGCTTCCGCTGCCCACATCGCTGTCCCAGGAACAGCTTAATAAACCCCTGCAGCATCAGGCCCTGGAAGCTGAAGGGACAATAAGGGATTTCTCGGCACTCCATCTCTCCGCACGGGACACAGGGAGCAGGAATTGAGGGTAGCAGGCTGCTGTTCGCTCCCATTTCCCTAGGAGACGCGTTCCCTGCTCCGCACTTCATCTCCAGACATCCTGAGCGGAGATTTCTCTATTTGCTGTCACAACTGCCCTGGTACATTAGAGCCATCTGACCATCAATTAACTGCTCACTCTATCACAATAAAGAGCCCCCACAACCTTATATAACTCTTTTTAATTGTTTTCCTACATTATAACATTTTGCTAAACTTATTCTGCCATAACTTATATAATTTAATTTCTCAAAGTGCTAATAATTTAATTGCTTCCTTCCTGCAGACAAAGTGCCTGAGCTGTCGTCTCTCATTCAGAACATTATAAAAAGTAGCTGGCATGAATACCTAAAAGGGGCGTTTTATTCCCAAGGCCTTATAGAAAACTGCTTTCTCCAGAATCTCCACGTTGCACCTTGGAAAGCCACCAAGGTGCAAGAAATCAGGCCAGGTTGAAGGAGCCTCTGAGCAACCTGATCCAGTGGGAGGTGTTTGATCCAGTGGGTTGGAACTGGATGGGTTTGAGGTTCCTTCCAACCCAAACCATACCACGATTCTGGGGAAGATGTTTGATATCAACAGGTAACGACCAGAATCGGTACCTTACTCGTGATGCTCCTGCCCAAGAAACAAAAGGGTATTGAAGAGAGACTGGGCTGATTTCATGCCTGGTGTTAAGAAACCCGAGCTCTTCATCCAGCTGTTCCTTTATTATTATTTTTATAAACCTGCAGGTCTGTTCATGCTCCATTCTACAGCACAGAGAGCTTTTTCAACCCTCATTTGGTCACTTTCTAAGACGTTTGCCATTTGTTTCTGTGCGTGTCAGGATCCATCACTGGGAGCTTTACCCTGCACTAACCATGACTGGTGCAAACTGCAGGGGATGCAGCTGGAACTCAGGACTGGGTTTTCTCAAACCAGTAACAATAGATGGAAACTGTTAAATCCTGGGGGTGGACACAGCACTCAACTGGTAACTATAAAAAAAATAAATTAGAAGCCCAGGGAAGGAGCATCTCAGCGTGGATTAAAGTGTTCAAATAAATCTATTGCTAATATTTCATAAGCAAGAACCAGTTTCTCTCTGGTTTGAGCATCACTCCTGGTCTTTTCACACACTTTACACTTAAAGAAATAAAAGTAATAGAAGGTCATTAATCACCCTGAATGTTAATAGCTGAGCCTGCAAAGAGAAACTCCAGAATCACATTCCCACATCTGATTAGTCGGCCTATGGAAACAAATCTGACATGTTTGAACAGAAATCACACGAGGAATGGAGGAGAAACTACCAAGAAAGCGAGCCAGGTAATCTGTTATTTGTAACTTCCACTAACCTGCTCATCCTGGTCATTTCCTGATGTGAAGTCAGCAGCTTTCCCAGGAATCCAAGCCTTCTCTGTTCTCTCATGACCTGTTTATAAACTCTATGAGCTCCAAATCATTGACCAAGGGTAGCGTTGCTATTTCAATTTTACGAAAACAGAAGGAAGGATTCATACAGATCACTAAGTACATAACACAGAGAAAAGGAGGTGGACAGGCAAACTGATTTAAAGCATGATTCATCCCCCGAGGTCATTGTTGTCATCAAGGGATAAATCAGAGATTAGCCTTGCTCATGATCAGCAGCATCGGTTTCACCTTGTGGTACTTAACTCCCCATCAAGATCAGCAGGGCCGTGATAATGACTGCTCCAATCTATTACTGCATCCCCTCTACTGTTGCTTAATGGTTTCTTTGCTTTTAAGGTGACGTACTCTGCTATTTGTTTCCAGCCTAAGAGCTTGTAATAGAAGTGAGATGTGTCGAGTAATGGGACGAAGTTGCCCAGAGCAGTGGAGGAAAAATATCTTTCTGGTTTTGTGAATTTTATCTTTCCCTGTTTATCACCAGTCACTGTCTGGGTGCTGGGACACAGAAAGAGCCTATTGAATCCTACTCAATGGAGTCAAAATGTTTCCTCAAAACAAAAGGAACAGGATATCCTTTTATATCAGCATCAAACGCAGCTAACTGAGACTAAGAAAAACAACAGCCTTCCCCAAATCTCTTGAAATCGACTCAAAATCATGAGGTGTTTCAAACAATAAATGTAGCAATGAGTTCTGCCTGCTTTCTACATTTTTTTCCATTGGGATTTGAGCTTTCCAGTCCCTCAGCCGCTCCTCTTAAGACTGGTTTTGTACAGAATCTCCATTCTCTTCTCAGGGACAGGGAAGTTAAAAGGCAACTGTGCTGACACCTGAAGCTCCTGCTACCTCAGCGGTTCCATTGCTGTTGGCTGGATGTGGAATCAGGACATCATAAAGTAAACAAATATTGCAGAAGAAAATCCCATCTGGTTTAGAGTTCAGGGCGCCGCCACGTACTGAAATCACATCTGAAGTCACAAAGGTTTCATTATCTCTTAACCAGGAAATGCAGCACCAATAACCGAGAGTCAAACTGCCGTTTCGCTGCGATACGTACAGGAAAAAAAGAGCAAAGTGAGTATCTGTTGACGCTTAAACTTTGCAAGATATTTCAGGTTTAAATCACCTACAAATAATCTAACGCAGGGAAATATTCTCTTCTAGTTTTCCAATAAAACTAGATTGAAATTAACTGCCTGAATAGATTCTTGCAAAATACGTGGGGCAGAAACAAATAGAGTAAAACTGAAAATCCAGAAGATGAACTCGTATGCTTTAGTGATCTTCTCAAACCAGAGTTTAGTGATTTTCTCAAACCATGCTTACAGGGTTTGGGGATGCGGGAGCTGTTGGTGGATGTAAGACTCCTGACAGCGTGTTTTCCTTCTGCTTCCATAGACAGCTGAAGACTGTGGTTCAGTCAGGTTTCCTGGTGGAGTGGGGTCCTGGGAACACTGGAGCTGTAGCCTGCTAGCAGAAGGATACATACATATATATATGGCACATATATATATATGCCCTCTCTCTATATATAAAATATATATTATATATTTTATATTTTATATATAATATATTATATATAATATATTATATTTTATATTATATATTTTATATATTTTATATATTATATATTATATATTATACATAGAAAGAGAGTATATAAATAGATATTGAGTATCTAATATATTATATATATAATATATAATATATAATTTTTTTATATATTATATATTATATATTTTATATATTATATATATTATATATAGAGAGAGTATATAAATAGATATTGAGAATCTATTGACTGGATACTCAATTACAATGGTCTGCATGGCACACAGCCCTCTTGTAGCAAGCAGCCCAGTAGATCCCACAGGTGGGGTCAGCTATAGAGAATTCACGTGATAACACACAGTTTTCACTCAGCCTTAGGGATGACTTTCCCCTTTCTTTCATTTTGTTTTCTCGAGTATCTGCTTCTCTCCCAGGAGATAACACTGCGTGAATGAGTATCTTAGTGTGGCTCAGCTGTTACTGATAGTTTTTGTGGGATAAATAGGATCAATAAATGTCAATTATCATCATGGAACTTTAAAGGAGACATTTCAATAAAGGAGAAATTTCAATAAAGGAGAAATTTCCAAGCGTAATGGAACGTGTGCAGATGGCACAGAAAACAGCACCTGGTATGCACAAAATCACACAAACCCATTTTTATTGGTGTGCAAATCCCAGGCCTAGATTTTTAGTTCATTTTCTCATCCCTTAACATATATGAGAGTGAGAACATGATTTGGGCAGCCAGGGCTTTAACTATTTTCTTTCCAGATCTGTAAGTGAGAGTTTTTCCAACTCTTATTAAGACTTAAAGAACTTCCCCAGGCCAGAACCAAGCAGTCACAGAATCATGGAATGGGTTGGGTTGGGTTGGAAGGGACCTCAAAGCCCATCCAGTGCCACCCCCTGCCATGGGCAGGGACCCCTCCCACTGGATCAGGGGCTCCAAGCCCCATCCAACCTGGCCTGGAACACCTCCAGGGATGGGGCAGCCACCACTGCTCTGGGCAACCTCACGTGAATACTTTCTTCTAGATCTCTCATCTAATTCTTCCCCCTTCCAATTTGAAGCCATTCCCCCATCCCATGGCTGCTTGCCCTTGTGAAAAGCCCCTCCCCAGCTTTCCTGCAGAGTTCTAAACCGCCTGCCGTGTGGGTGAGCAGGGACAGGCCCGGTCCTGCGCGGCGCTGGGCGGGAGCCGGGAATTGCAGGCTGAGGCTCGGCTGGAGCCTCTGCAGCCTTTTATGAATGAACTTCGGGAGGGCTTTTTTTTTTATGAATGGGCTCTCAGTCGGTGAATGGAGCCCCGGGCGCTGCGCTCTGATTGGCCGCGCGGGCTGAGGCCACGCCCACCCCTCGCGGGGGGCGAGCCCGAGCCGGGCCGTGATTGGCGGGCGCGCCCGGGCCCGCAGCTCCATTCACGGATTCAATGAAACAAAGGAGCAGGCGAGGCGAACGGGTGGTCGGGGCAATGCGGGGATGGGCGCCCGCCCCCGGGCGAGCAGCGGCCTGAGCGGGGCCGGCTGCGCGGGCTGCCTGCTGCCGTCTCGGGCTCGTCCCGACTCGTATCCCAAGTTTCTCCCGCAGCCGGAAAGCCCTACGGGTCGCCCTGTCCCGCTCCCCTGGATCCCCCCTCCGACCCCTTTTGGGCACCCGAGGATCCCGTCGGACCCCTCTCGGGTTCCCTCTGACACCCTTTGGGCACCTTCGGATCCCTCCGGACCCTCTCTCGGGCTCTCCCAGGTCCCTCCTGGGGCTCCCCTGGACCCTTCCAGCCTCCTCACCGACCCCTCCCCTCCCCCCCCGCCCCCTTCGAGCACTCCCGTTTCCTCTTGGACCCCTCTTCGGGCTCCCCTGGATCCCTTGGATCGCCCCTTGGACTCCTCCGACCCCTGCATCCCCCCTCCCCCCTCAGTTCCCTTCTTTCCGACCCCCACTTCGGGCTCCCCCGGATCCCCTCGGACCTCCTCCGGGCACCCAAGGATCCCTTCGACTCCCCTCGGACTTCCTTGAACTCCTTCGACCCTCACTTCGGGTCCCACTTCGCCCCCCCCCCCCCCGCCCTCGCCCCCCACTCCCGGACACCCTCGCCCCTCCCGGAGCCCCTCGGCGGCGGCGCCCGTGCGGCGGGATGAAGGGGTACCTGGACCAGCAGGTGCCGTTCACCTTCCCGCAGGTGAGTGGGAGTCCCGAGGGGATGGAGGGGGGATGTGGGAGGGGATCCCGTTGGGGACCCCCCCCAGTGATGCCCTCCCCCTCCTCAGCCTCCGCGCCAGGCGGGTTCCGGGGGGGCAGCGCTGATGAAGAGCCCCGGGGAGCCGGGGCTGCAGCCCGAGCAGGATTCAGAAGGTAAGGGCGGGGGGGGACACACCGGGGGTGTGGAGAGGAGGGTGAGGATGCTGAAGGCTTCTGGGCGAGGATCGGTTCCTCCCCTTGCGCCTCCCCAACCCCCAAAACCTGCTGGCACCCTGCATCCCCATCACCGGAGCATCCCGCGCCCTGAGGGACGCTCTCGCTTTTCCCGCAGAGCTTTTCCAGGACCTGCGGCGGCTCCAGGAGACCTGGCTGACCGAAGGTAGGCTCCTTGCCCTTGCTGCGCTCGGCCTTGCTCATCTGCTTGGTTTCTCTGCTGCTCCTTCTCCTGCTGTCTCCGCCGCTCCCTTGCTTCCTTCGCTCGGCTCCAAAAAATTCCGGTTTTCCAAACTTGCCAAACTCTCCCGTGTGGGAAATGAAGCCGCGTGAACCGCGCGATTGTGCTGGGGATTTGCTCCTCAGTGGCACTTGGCTCGCTTTCCGGGGTACGATTTTATTTCAAGCTACTTGTAACTGCTCGCTTTCATGCTAATTTGTCACTTTGGTTGCCAGAACGTTGCTATTTTCTTAAAATCCCGATAAGCTGTTCTTTTAATTTGGGGAACAAAAGTGCGTCTCTATTTTATTTTATTTTTTTTTTTTTTAGCTTCTTAAAGATTATTTTTTAAAGGGACCTTCCTGGAACTCACGGTTTAGTTCGGTGTCTAAATTATTTTGCATTTTAGCTTCAAGGAAGAAAAAACTTCAAATCCCAGGGAGCCTTGTTAATTCAAAGTGAAAATAATTTTAAACAGTATGGTGAATTTGCTTTCCTTCCAGTACTACAAATGATCCATCTTCTAGAAAATTCAGGTACAGGCTCTTGATAAATATAGAAGCACTTACTGTGATAGAGGTACTTAAATATTTACCAATATAAAAATATGCACAGCATTTTGAGCAGGGTTATTCCCCCTAATTTGACTGTAAGTGAAGGACAATCGTGTCAAACTGTTCTTTTTTTTTTTTTAAGCCCCTCAAATGAAGTGTTTTATGTTCACTTCGAACTGAACTGAAGCAACATCGACTGGGCAGCATTCAGGAGTGTGAGGATTGTAAGGATGCCTGAGGAGTTACCTGGAGGCTGTTCCAGGATTGAAAAACTCACGTAGCTTAGTTCAGAGCAAAAAAAAAATAGGTATTAATTGATCCCCTAATAGACCTGCTGTGATTGTGCACACGTACTTGGGACCGGGTTCTCTTTGAACTTCAGAAACCTCAAGCTGTCAATAAGATAAGTTTGCCTCAAAATTGATTTCTGGTAGATTTTCAGTTTCAGGCTTTCTTTTTTTTGGTATTATTTTTAGCTCCCCAGTGTTAAGAATTTGCCCAAGATCCCTTTGTCAGGAGCAGAGTGGTTGCAGAATGAATTCACAGGTGCCCTGGGGCATCGGGAAGGTCGTCCGTGGTCTCGGAGCACTGTAAGGAAATAAGTGATCTGCTATTATACGTGATTAATAAATAAGGATGCAACCCCCACTGCATGTCTTTAAAATACAGGCAGAGCTCTTTTATTGGAAAGCTCACAGCACCGAGGCAGAGCCCAAGCGAAACCGTGGGAAAATCCAATGCAGGTTTTTATACTCGAGCTTATGATTTTAGACCACAAATACAGGGAACCACTTTCTCTCGCAGTAACTCCCACTTCCAGGCTTTTAACAAGAAAACTTGCCCTCTGAAGCAAACGATGGTTGATATTCTGTATTCACCTGTATGTCAAATTATTTTCCTGTATGGTGAAAATAATCGGTTTTCATTAATGTCTTGGACATGTCAGCACTTTCTCATGAGATGAAGGCAGCTGAAAATGTAAGAGCGCTTTCTTTCCTAACCTGTACTGAAGAAAAAGAAAAGGAAGTGAAAATATTTAGTATGTCATTCACTCTCTGCTCCTGCTGCATCCAGTTATGAAATTCAGCTATTTTATTTTATTTACAGTTCTTGGTGTTGCTTTGGAAATAAGAGGGAAAAAAAACGAGGAAAGAAGGAAACTGGGAATATAAATTCACAGCAAACAATCAGCCATATGAAAAATGTTAATGAATTTAAACCACATACCTGTGGGTGTGTCAGTATACGTGTTTGTGTGATTTCATTCATAGGGGTAGCTCTTTGTTAGCTTCTAAGAATATTTTAACGGTGTCAATGAAGCCCTGATTGCGCCTTTGCAGGGTAAGAGAATAACGTCTGCACGTAGACGACTCCTTAAACACGCTGAGAAATCCTCAGCCTTCGTACTGAAAATCTAAAGTTTTCTTTTACACCGTTTTTACCAGAATCTGTTGGGATGCAGTGATGGGAAGCTGGCGCTTAATGGTTGTGTGGAACTAATTGAAAGCCAAAGAATTTATAAAAGTGATTTGGCATTCAGAGAAACAAAAAGACTTCCCTGGAGAGAAGTTGTGCGGGTGGTGACCTGTGCTGCTTGCAGGGAGGAGAGAAATGATCTTCTTAGATTGAGTTGAGATCGTGGGCAGAAATGTTTTCCCGTGAGGGTGGGGAGGCCCTGGCCCAGGGTGCCCAGAGCAGCGGTGGCTGCCCCATCCCTGGAGGTGTTCCAGGCCAGGTTGGATGGGGCTTGGAGCCCCCTGACCCAGTGGGAGGGGTCCCTGCCCATGGCAGGGGGTGGCACTGGATGGGTTTAAGGTCCCTTCCAACCCAACCCATTCCATGATTCTGTAGTTTGCAGTTGGAGAATCTGAATGAACTGTTCCCTCTGTGACCGTGCGAGGGCAAAGGCGATTAAAGCTTTTCTCAGCAAATAAGGGAAGCGGGAGCTGGAGGAGGCTGTGTACCCTGGCCCTCGCTGTTACGCTTGGAGCTGGACTGACAAGACCGTCCGCGGGGCAGGAGCCCAGGAATGAGCTTTGCTGCCCGGATCTGTGGGAAGGGAGCAGCTGTTTGCTCTCAGGTTCTCTGTGGCTGCGCCAGCCCTTCCTCTTGCATTTCCCATTTGCGAAATCGGGCGTTCACGCCAGGCACCGTTAACCGTTTCTGTCTCCTGCTACCAGATGATTTTATTTTTGTTCTCCGTAAATGTTCTCCTTCTGCTGGTTTGCAATTCATAGCTTATTCCACTACTGAGCCACCAGCTGCTTCTGGAGCAAAAAGACCCTCTATGAGGGCACAGATGTTCCTGTTCTGCTCATCGCTTTGGCTTAGCCTTTCCAAATTTATCAGTTTGTACTTGTTTTTCCTATGCTTAAATATTCCTGCATGTTACGTTTCTAAAGAAAACTGGGACCCCTGAGCCAAAAAACTTGCTGTTGTCCTTGTTTCCAAGGTAAGGGAGGAAGAAGCTGGCAGGTTCGTAAGGGATAAATCTGCAGGTAGAACTGTATTTGTTAATCCCAAAGGGAAACCATCCTTAGTCACCAAAACGCAGCCCAACAGAAAGCTCGGATCTTTCCTGCGCAGCCTGATTTCTGTTAATGACACGATACAAAGTGCCACATTTAATTCTCCTTTCTCTCTCCCCTCCCCGTCTTCCCTCTCTCCTCTGCCTTGGCAGCTCAGGTTCCAGACAGCGATGAGCAATTCGTGCCTGACTTCCATTCAGAAAATCGTAAGTAGCGCGGGGAGGGGTCGCGCGGCGCGAGGGGGAAGGGCAGGATGCGCTTAACCCAAACAAACATGGAAATGCAGCTCACAGGCACTGAGGGTGAAGGACTCCTTTCGCTCCTGCTTTGTTGTGACAGTGACAAAACCCAAAACCAAACCAGGCTAACTGTTCACATCCAGACAATGCAGAAGTGTCTCCACGTGGTCCACGGTCCCGTATGCAGGGTGGTTTCAAGGTCTCCGTGTGTGGGGATAATTGGGCACCCCTGAACAGATGGGTTGGTGCATTGTTGTGATAATCAAGGTAAAATTGGAATGGTTTGGGTTGGAAGGGACCTCCAAGCCCATCCAGTGCCACCCCCTACCATGGGCAGGGACACCTCCCACTGCATCAGGGGGCTCCAAGCCCCATCCAACCTGGCCTGGAACACCTCCAGGGACGGGGCAGCCACCACTGCTCTGGGCAATTGATGCTGTTACTCCTTCCAAAGCAAAAGAAATCAGACTGTACGTGGAATTATGGGCACTCTGCCTCCTGCAGGTGCTTTCTGGAGGCTCTGCTTATCTGTGTGGCCTCTGGCAGAGCATCTGCTGCCAGCACGACCTCTGTGAGATGGCAGTCCTGCCTGCTGCCTGCCTCAGCACGGGGCCACATGAAGAGATGAGCTCACCAGCCTGCTTGCTCTCTGTCCTCAGGACCCGCCTGAACAGGTTGCGTGTGTTTGCGCAGGCGTGTGCACACCGTGCCACCAATGTTTGCTCTGAGAACAGGTCAAAGCGCTTCCCTTAGAAAGGAGCTGAATGTTGCCCAGGCACACGTGCTCGTAGAGGAACCCTGCACTCAACAGCCGTGCAAGCCCTTCTGCTCCGCTCGCGCAGCGTGGCACCGCTTCAGTCGGAAGCCGATGCTGGGCTGAGTACGTGCTTGAAGAGAACACGGGCTGTTCTCAATAGCTCGGTGTTGCAAGCAGCCACGGGAGCCCAGAGCCTGATTTTAGCAGGCATCTCAAGGCTGCAAGAAGATGCCTCACCGTTCCCTGGTCGTATCCATCTGAGCGTTCAGATGTCCATTTAAAGCTGGGGGAATCAGCTTTGTGCCCCTTGTTATGCTGAGATCCCTCCCTGCCCAGGGCAGTTTTCCCCATGAAAACCAAACGGAAGCACTTTTGGTGTTTTTTCCTCGCCTACCTCCTTCCCCCGGCCTTGGCCCTGCGGCATGGCCAGCCTTGCTCCCTGAGTCATTCCTCTTGTTTCTTCCTCTTTTTGACCTAGAACTGAGGAGAGGGCTGGTCCCATGGTTCACTCTGAGCGAATGAATGAGCCCATTGTAACGCGATAGCCTGTTCCAGCTATCACCCGCCGGAAAGAATTGGCTGCTCCTTTGCACATCCAGCTGCTTGAAACTCCAGTGGAGTTGAGTGTACTGGAAAAAGCAATTTATAATTCTTTTTCCCTTGAGACTCAGCTGATACATCAGTATTTTTAGATGGGTTCTATATCTGTTCACTCCATACACTGAAACGAGTGCCTGCAGACAGAGGGGGAGGGGTTTAAGCTGAAAGAGGGGAGAATTGAGATGGGATCTTGGGGAGAAATGTTTTGCTGTGAGGGTGGGGAGGCCCTGGCCCAGGTTGCCCAGAGCAGTGGTGGCTGCCCCATCCCTGGAGGTGTTCCAGGCCAGGTTGGATGGGGCTTGGAGTCCCCTGATGCAGTGGGAGGTGTCCCTGCCCATGGCAGGGGGTGGCACTGGGTGGGCTTTGATGTCCCTTCCAACCCAACCTATTCTGTGATTCTATCAGAAAACCTCACTAGATAAAAGGCAGAGCTCAGGGAAGACCAGTTGTGCGTATTCGTGTTTTGTTTCTCGCAGAGCCAGCTGAACGAGGACGAGGTGGTGGCATCTCACCTGGCTTTTTGCTGGCTTAAAAAAGTAAATCTCTTAATAAACAAGAAAGGTTTTGACTTCCTCTCTCATTTCTCTCCCGCAGTAGCTTTTCACAGTCCTCCTGCCAAGATTAAAAAGGAGCCGCAGAGTCCCTCCTCGGACCCCACGCTGTCCTGCAACCACAAGCAGCCTCTCCAGTACCACAATGGGGAGCAGTGCCTTTACGCCAGGTAACCCAGCTTGTGTAGGGACAGCACAGGAGCTGCTATGAAACCAAATGCTACTGCATTATTTAATTATGGATTATGACAACAATCTGATCTGTCCGCTGGGTAAGGGCAGGGCGCGCGTGCTGCAATACAGATTAACTGGTGGGTCAGCTCACAGCAGCCTGTTCAGCCACCAGATAGCTCAGACTTGTGCAGGGTAGAGCTGGCCCTGCCTCTTTTTTTCTTCTCCCTGGATCTGTTTCTCAGCTGTCCTGATGCCAAGGGCAGTCTTGACAGCTGTCACGTGCCCCTATCCCCATGGCATTCCAAAATCTGTCCCTCAAGGAGCTCCCCGACACCTTGCTTAGCATCCCAGCTGCTTGCCTGAGTTACAGCACGGCTTCTTCGGTACCGACACTTCCTCCAGTTTTCTGCTTGAAGGGTTATTGCTGTTGCAGCTGGGGGCAACCAACAACCAGAAAGGAGGGAGTTTATGCTGGGATTTCTCTGGCCTAAGTGGCTGCGCAGAGGGACAGCGGCTCTGCCTGCGCCACGCTCTCCCCAGGTGCTGCCACAGGTCCTTCTCGGAGATCTGTAATACTCCAATATTTGTTTGACTGTCCCAGTGCCTATGATCAACCCAGACGAGTTGGAATCGAGTCCCCCAACCCAGGAACCCCGAGACAGTCACGTCTCCAACAGTTCCCTAGAGAGGACAGGAGCTTCCCGACCCCTGGGGGGCCACCCCACCCCACCTCCAGCTGTGGATACCTCAACGAAAACAGGTGAGTCACTGCCAGGTGGAGGTAGGCACCAGCAAGAAGCATTGCCCTCCTTGCTCATTCAGGGAGGAGGGGCTGCAGCATCCGGATTAAAGTGCTCCGGTTTCAAGCAATCACAGGATCCTCCCATCCAAAGGACCTGGGACCCCCACTGCTGTTGGTTTGAAGAAGTCTATGACCTTAAGCCCATCAGATTCTGTGAACGATGGGCTGTGTGGCTGCCCCTGGAAACACCTTTCATTGGGGTCCCCTCCTTGCCCCAGCAATGCGTGCCATTCCTACAGCCCTAGCAACAGGCTGAGGTTGAGGACATTTCTGTCCCCCAGCCAGCTCTGTGCCAGGGCTGAGATCAGCAGCCACCCCATGTCCTCTCCCCTCTCCTAGCTCTGCGTACCAGCCGCCTGTGGAGATGTGCCGTTCCTTCCCCTCCTCCCAGGGCATGGCCCAAGAAGACCCCATTGCCTACCAGCGCCAGATGTCCGAGCCCCACATCCCGTACCCTCCCCAGGGCTTCAAACAGGAGTACCACGACCCACGGTACGAGCAAGCGAGCCAGGCAGGCAGAAGCCATCAGTACCCAGCAGCCGTGGTGATCAAGCAGGAGCAGGTGGACTACACGTACGACCCAGGTAGGCAGAACCAGCTCTTTCTGACCACATAAACCGGGCATCGTTTGGGGCTGAGTGCGGTGGCCCAGTCCTGCTCAGCAGGAGGTCTGGGGGGATCTCAAACATTTTTAAATGTTTGCATGTGATGATGATCACCACGTGGTCTGGCCCTGTGCCTTCTTCCCTGCTAGAGACAGAATCTAATTCACAGGATGGAGGCAGAGGTGAGGCTCTTCCAGCCCGCTGGGTGCCAGATGTCGCCGTCGAGCTCTCACGGGCGGCTGGCGCCCACTGGAAACGCGCTGCAGCAAGGCACGGAGTGAGCTGATGCCATGTTTTGGAGCTCGCCATGCAAAATAAACCAGCTTTGTGCTGACAACCAGATCCAAAAGTATAAAACCAAAGCAGTCTGAAGGAGGCTGGGGTGGCTGACGCTAAACTGGGCAGCGGCAAGGACGGACACAAGCGCCGAGCAGGTTCTGGGCTGCCTCGGCCAAGTGCAAGGGTGCTGCTCAGCATCTCTCGTAGTGCCAACCTGCGACTGCCCAGAGAAACAGGGCACACAGAGCAGATGGAGATTTCGGAGGATGACAAGAGGAAAAGGTTTATCATCCCCAAAATAGCTCACTAGATACCAGGTCAATTAGATAATCCTTTTATTATTCCACAAGGGATGAAATGTAGCTTTTTGGCAGACCTGTCCAAAGACTCGTTACCCCAACACCACAATCCCCTCTTCTAGAGGGAATGTTACTTCTGCTTTCCTGATATTTTAAAGGGCATCTTGAATTGTTTCCTTTAGCAGAAACAAATACATAAATAAAAAAGCTCCTACGAGAGTACAGAACCCACCAGTGGGGCTGTGAGAGTGCAGAACGCATCGGTGCGGCCGTGAGGGTATCGAATCCAGCCCTGTGGCAGTGCTGATGTTACACTTTCACCGGCTCCTTCTGCCCAGAGAGGAAAAGAAAAAGTGCAAACCTACAAGCATGCTCTTTGTAAGAGTGGTTTATGGTTGTAATAACGCACAGCCTGCCAGTTCCGAGTACCTTCCTGCTGTTGGCATCAGCAAAAACACGGGCTGAAAGAAAGGGCTGCACACAGGAGTGCGAGGGAGATCTTCCCAGAGCTCCCAGTTCCAGCTCCCATTTCAGCTGTGGAAGGGAAATGGATTTGGTTCAGGAAACACAAGATACAGCAGTGCCCAGGCAGCAATAAACGCTGCTCAGAGATCATGGGAAGAATTCCTGCTTGTTTTCAAACTCAGGCTATTTTTTCCTTTATATTTTCTGTTTGCGAGTGTGCCCTGTCATGATGTGAAAAAGTCAGGGAGACTTCTGAAGCGATGCTTGTCTGTAGGAAATATTTAGATGCTGCTGCTCTCCATTAACATCATCATGGCACCCCTGGAAAACTGTCATGCCTTCTCACCTGTGAAAAGGGTAGCAGAGTGATCTTAAATGAAGAGGAGGGAGAGGTGGTGTCGAAATTTAGCCTGTTGTCCAAGGTTTTGTATGGAGAGTGGTGTACAGGTGATAGACAGGCTCTCCTGGCAACTCTGAAGGAAGTCTTGGGATGGCAGCGTAAAAATCTCTCAGTGTGGTTCATGATTGGAAGCATAAGGAAGACAAAGCTGTGTGATGGCTGAGACATAAAAAGTTCTCAGTCTGCCCCTAGCGCTTTAGGAGGGTCCCAAGAGAACACTGGTCAGGCAAGTTGCCCTTACCTGTTTACTTCTGGAGAGCAAGATCGTTTTCCCACCTATGCTCTTTAATTAAATGAGTTTTTTAATTGTGCTGTAGATGTCCCTGGCTGTCCTTCCATGTACATAAACGCTGAGAGTTACCCAAGCCATTCAAATACAGAAGATCCATTAGGTAAGAAACTCGGTCACCATCGTCTTTTCCTCCAGCACCACCACCCTGCCTTCATCCATGACTGTTGACGTTGCTTTCCCTTCCAGGCTGCAGCTACGACAAGCAGATGAGGTCCTTTACGGATGATGTCTGCGTTGTTCCAGAAAAATTTGAAGGTCAGAGAAAGAATGGCTCACGGTTTGGGAGGAAGACAGGGTTGTGCAGCATCTCTGCCTGTCTGCACAGTTCACTGCATGTGCTCTCGCAGCTCTGTTAGCAGGGTTCATACCTGGGGGTTTGGTATCCCATTTCTGGAGCTTATTTAGCAGCAAACAGGCCCTCTAGCAGAAGTAGCTTAATTGTAAGGTTCATCAGAGCTCCTCTGGGAAGAGCTACTGGTGAACTGGCCGCTCTGTCTTTGCGACTGTTCTTGCATTGTTCCCTTAGAAACACCTCGTTTGTTCTTCTCAGCAGGAGACATCAAGCAGGAAGCCACAGGGTACCGGGAAGGACCTCCATACCAAAGAAGGGGATCTCTCCAGCTCTGGCAATTTCTTGTGGCTTTATTGGATGATCCGACCAATTCCCACTTTATTGCTTGGACTGGTAGAGGGATGGAGTTCAAGCTCATTGAGCCAGAAGAGGTGAAACCATTTAGCTTGTCTGCGGGCCCAGCCACTGTTTCTGAGGCTGGAGGTGTTCCAGGCCAGGTTGGATGGGGCTTGGAGCCCCCTGACCCAGTGGGAGGGGTCCCTGCCCATGGCAGGGGGTGGCACTGGGTGGGCTTTGAGGTCCCTTCCAACACAAACCATTCCTAAATAAATTATGGTTTGAGTCTTATTTAAATATTGTAAACGTTTGTATGTGTGGTGGCACCGTTCCTCAAAAGGGATTTGGCCGATAATGTTCTTTTTGCCCTTGGGTTGGGTTCTCCCAGACATTCAAGCACTTTGATGCTTCATCCTCCAGGTAGCCAGGCTGTGGGGTATCCAGAAGAACCGTCCAGCCATGAACTACGACAAGCTGAGCCGATCCCTTCGCTACTATTACGAGAAAGGCATCATGCAGAAGGTGGGTTTGCAAAGCAGGTGGAGTTTTGATGCCTTTAGTGATGTTTCTCTTGTTTGTGAGAGGGATTCTCACAGGCACTGATTGTCCTTGAGCCAACCAGGCATCCTAGGCTTTCTTTCCCCATAACTTCGCTTTGCAGCAGTCAAGTGAGAAAGGCGTAAAGGAGGGGAATCTTAGCAACTTCTGGGGAAGAAAGCAAAGGAGAAAATCAATTTCCTTTTCTGTACGTGTTTGCAGTCAGGAGAGCTGGCATTTATGCAGCTGCAAGGACAGACAATCAGTCTAGATTTGCTGTTGGTGAGTGCAAGGCTGGGGTTGGTCCTGTGTGGTGGGGACGATCTCTTTCAGATCCTGGGGGAAAGGAAAACTGTGAAACTACGCCGC
Organism: Neomorphus geoffroyi; assembly: GCA_033558235.1. Classification (NCBI taxonomy): domain Eukaryota; kingdom Metazoa; phylum Chordata; class Aves; order Cuculiformes; family Neomorphidae; genus Neomorphus; species Neomorphus geoffroyi. The sequence continues at coordinate 4,212,107 of JAUMJM010000037.1, forward strand.
TGTACAGACCGGCCAGGGGTTGGGGATGCTGTCCCTACTTGGACAAAGAATGAGCTGGCAGCATCCCCTTCCCCAGGAGCTGTTCCTGGGGAGAGCAGAGCAGCAGGAGGACAGCGCAAGGAGTTCTGAGCTCTGACAGGTCTCAGGGCAACGGGCGAGAGCAGCCGGATGTTTTTGCAAGCCTTTTCCACTGCAAAGGAACTTCGCTTAGCGCAGCATCCATCTGCTGTCTTCCCTGCAGGTGGCTGGAGAGCGCTACGTGTACAAGTTTGTGTGTGAGCCTGAAGCCCTCTTCTCCCTGGCCTTCCCCGATAACCAGCGGCCAACTCTGAAGGCAGAGTTTGACCGGCAAATCAGTGAGGAGGACACAGTGCCACTTTCTCACCTGGATGAGAATGCCACTTACCTGCCAGACCTTGGGAGCCTCCCTCCACAGCTTTACAGCAAAGGCTACACATACTAGCGTTGCTGGGACCACCCCGTGCCACCCTTGGTGTGTATTTAAGGAGGTGTCTGGGTAGCAGGCGATCAGCGTAAGCATTTTCCCAGACCAGCCTAGGGTGGCACTGAACTCTGAATCTCCGCTTTGGCCAGCGGCAGCGTTCAGGTACAGATGTGGATAATCACCTGACGGGGCTCGTGTGTGCTTTGAGACCCTCATACTTGTCAGGAGAGGACTTGTTCTCAGTGATGCAGATAATCTTCCGAGCAGCGGAGCGGCAGCTCCAGCAGCACATTGGGAAACTGCTGCCTCCAGCCGGAATAAACGTGCCTGTCGCACTCCCTTTCTCTCGCAAGGGAGGAGATGCCATCCCACTGGGCTTTTTCTTTTGGATGTGAGGATGCTACAATGCTGGTACTGCAGCCCTCCAGTACAGAACCTCTGCGTTACCTGCCCACAGCAAGGGATGACTCTGACCCACCTGGACTCACCTCTGCGAGGCCGGTCTTGCCTTCTTCCCAGGATCACAGATCATGTGCCTTCCCTGCAAACTGCTTCGTGGGAACAGGGAATATTTCTTGTCTTGTATGTGCATGCTCCTCCCTTATCACCTCCAGGCTCATAACACCTCATTCTGGGGCCATCTGGTATTTAGGGACCAGGAGCAGGGGAGCTGGAGGCACCGGGCAGGATTAGAGCAGTCCTGAAGCACCCGGCACAACAAATGATTTATGGGAATTACAGAGCTGCCTGGTGCCGTTGCTCTGGGGCTCAGGTCAAAGCCAACATCACCTTCAGGTAGAAAGTTTGCAGGAGGCAAAGCCACCGCTTCATTGTAGCGTTGTGGCTTTTCTAAGACAAACAATTTCTTCCACAACCATCCTCAGGACTTTTGAAGACTTGTCAGCTCTTGGCTAGAAAATCATCCAAAGCAAGAAAAGATTCTGGTGGAGATGTCTTAAGAAAATGCCTTACAGAGTAACCTAAACCACACGTAGAGATTCATATCCAAATTTAGATTTAACCTCCACAGCTGTTTGCATGTTTGAGAGGAAATCCTGATGTGATGGAAAGGCAGCTATCGTGCAGCATGGGCAGCTTTACTGACCTTCGACTGGTTTTCCACAATAGTGAAAGTTTGTAGTGGGCAGCACATCCTCAGGGAGAGGTGCCTCACTTTTTAATTAGCAAATTGGACCATGTGCCCCATTAGATGAGAAGCAACACTGCGTGCCTATACAAAGCCTGCTTCCTTCTGCTTCAGGTTGATGGTCCCATTGCCAATTGGGTAGCCTGTAGAGGGAATTCTATATATTGTTTGAAAGTCTAATTTCCCCCCATGACTCTTCCCTGCATGGCCAATGCCAACCCTTCCAGCCTAGCATGAGGGCCAGGAAAGGCAGCTCTCCCTGCCTGAGCAAAGGGTGGACACTCAGAGCAGCCTGCTCTGCTGATGCCCTCGCGTGCCCTGCACGGTCCAGAGACTTCGTGTTCCAGCAGCTCCTGGCCCTCCTGCCTTGCCCTGCTCTCACCTGGCAAGCACACTCAGTGTCCCAGCAGTGAGGGTGGAGGTGAACCCTTCCATAGTACAAGCTGCCTTTACTATTTATGAGTGTAAAAATACTATAATTAATAAATTGGTCTATGTCTTTGGCCAGTGCACCTTCATTCAGCCCCTGGCTCGTCTTCCCTTGCCTTGCTCGTCTCGTTGGCACAAAGTTGCAGTTTTGGGTAGCTGATCCAGAGAGTTCAGGGATGTGTTTTTACTTCTGAATGTTGGTGGGGGCTCAAGAAATGAACACTTTGCTCCTTTGATGTCCTCGCAACCAGGACTGAAAGACCACAACGATACGTAACCTCCATCTGCCCTGGTGTGAGGGGAAGGGTTGTCTGCCGCTGCAGAGCTCGCCCATGCTCCCACGCCGAGTACGTTGGCCACCGAGCCGAGCTGCGTGGGTTTGGTTAGTTTGTTCCTGAAGTTCATCTCTGCCTCGAGCAGTGGCACTTCCAGATCGTTTGCTAGGAAAGTGTAGTGACCTGCTCAGCTGGAGCGAGGGTCAGGGCAGCGCAGGGCACAGCAGAGCTGAGAGCCCTGCCAGGGCACAGCGCCCACGCGGGCCCCAGCAGAGGCAGGGAAAGACCTTACCCTGAAGTAGAGGAGCTCCTTCACGTTGCATCTGCCTCAAGCATCAGGTACCTCCTAAGGGATGTATTTATTCTTTCCAGAGGCAAAGCGTAGACGCAGGCGGCGCCCCACCGTAGCACCGTGTTTCTAACAAATGAGAGTAGTACCTTGCTTGCATTTGATATCTCAATCTGTAGGATTCCCAAGGATTTCACATTTCTCCAGTGTTCTCAGGGCTACCCTCTGTCCAGCCAATCTTCCTTCCAGAAAGGGAATTTAGGGAGGTAGTTCACGTTTGGATGACATTTTAGCTCCGGCTTTCACTCGGGTTTCTCAAGTCAGTGCAACGGATTGATCGCCACAGAGCAGTTCTGGGAATCAGCAGGATCAGGTTCTCCTAATTGAGGGGCAGTGGCCTCCAAAGGGCAGAGATTTATGACCAGATCAGAGAGCTGAGAGTCAGCAAATACTCTCTGTGTTTGCAGTTCAGTGAGACAGAGGCAGCTGAGTAGGAAAAGGTGCTGGAGGCAACAGACAAACATCCCAAATTCCTCCTGCTGCTCCTGGAAGCGCCATCCCCATCCCACCACACAGAAGATGCTTCGGCTTTGCTGTCTGGTTGCTCCGTTTCCCTTCACACAGCAAAGTTGCAACAGCTCTTGTCAGGGACCGTAAAGCTGTGTTTTCCTGAGCTCAATGTGTTTGGCACTTGAGCGGGGAGAAGCGCACGTTGCTACTTGACAGCACATACACCCGGTGTAACACAGCTTTAATTCCACGTTGAGATTGTGTTGATGGTTGGACTTGATGGTCTTAGAGGTCTTTTCCAAGCTTAACGATTCTATGAGTCAGTCTCCCCCACACAAATTCACAGCGGAGCGTTGCTCTATAGCAGGCAGGTAAGAGGGGTAAGAAAGTCATCATTCTTCAAGGAAAACCTTCTAAAGACAGAGTTCCACTCATGATAAACACTCAGACATCCAGATGCAAATATACCTAACATTCTCACACTATTTTACTATTGTATACTCATCATAGTCAACATTTATCCTAGCAGCTTATTTCTCAGGATACAATGAAGCACTGGAACGAGCCAAAAATAAACTCTCAGCAGTCATTTCTTCCAAATGTAATTTGGTCTAGAATTGGGGTTTTTCTATGTGGTTGCTATTGTTGCGATGACTTTGCTGTTGCTCTGCTCTATCAACAGCACAGAGCCCAGCAGGAAGCACCATAAATCTGTTAAACCAGAACACGATGCAAAGTTCCCTTCTGCTCACAGTAAATAATTAACGTGTAACATTACAGAGTGTCCCAGATGTACCCTGAGCGTGTGTTCTCCAGGGCAAGGGAATCGCTTCTCCTGTTAATGGGCTGCCAAGTAGAGCTGAGCTATTGGGTGCAATTTGCTGAGCCTGACCCAGGAAATATTCCTCTTACCAGATTCCACACGCTGAAATAATTACGAATGATGATAATGAAAAAGAAGGCCTGAAGAAGAGAAGCTTTGGGGTGATTTCTTAGCAGCCTTCCAGTACCTAAAGGAGGCCTACAAGAAAGCTGAGGAGGGACTGTTTACAAGGGCTTGTAGTGATAGGACACGGGGGAACGGCTTCAGACGGGAAGAGGGAAGATTTAGATAAGACCTTAGGAAGAAATTCTTCACAATGAGGGTGGGGAGGCCCTGGCCCAGGGTGCCCAGAGCAGTGGTGGCTGCCCCATCCCTGGAGGTGTCCCAGGCCAGGCTGGATGGGGCTTGGAGCCCCCTGATCCAGTGGGAGATGTCCCTGCCATGGGCACGTTTGAACTGGCTGGCCTTTGAGGTCCCTTCCAACGCAAACCGTTCCGTGATTCTATGACAACAAAGCACACGTTATGGGTTGGGCAGGAAGGAAAGAGTTATAAGAAAGAGCATTCATCTTCTCCAGGCTGTACGCAATACAGACACTGATGGCCCCTGGCTTGGCAAAGCCTCCACAATGTGCCCAGGGTGCACAGGCAGGTGGGAAGAGGCAATGCATCATTCCTAGCATGCTGAGAAATCATTCCTAGCGTGCTGAGTGCCAGGATATCTGCCAGGAAGAAGCTGTGGCCTGGCCAGGTCAAGTTCGTCACAGACTTTACTTCTGCAGCTCCCGGAAAGGAGGTTGGAGTGAGGTGGGTGCTGGTCTCTACTCCCAAGTAACAGGTGGTAGGATGAGAGGAAATGACCCCAAGTTGTGCCAGGGGAGGTTTAGATGGGATATGGGGAAAATTTCTTTACTGAAAGAGTGATGAAGCCCTGGCAGAGGTTGCCCAGGGCAGTGGGGGAGTCTCCATTCCTGAAGGGGTAAAAAACCATGTAGATGTGGCACTTTGGGACATGGTAAGAAGAGCAGCAGGTACCCCTTGGCCCCACTGGTGCCATTCCCACCCTACATCACAGAGCGTGGTTGGAGCACCGAGCTCCGGGTACCATCAGACACTCCCCTATGCAGCACAATCTCATGCACACCTATTTAACAGGCTCAGCAGAGCACAAGAAACCAAAGCTGGCCGTGACCCCTTCCACTCCGTACGTTTAACCTGAGCCCAGCAGGGACTCGATTCCTTCGCAGCACTCAGCCTCTCTGTTACAACCCAGGGCCAGCTCTGCTAAGCCACAAACCTTGGGCTTTGCCACAACTGACCTTCCAAAAGGGAGAGACAAGGAGCTCCCACAGAACCCTGTGAACCCTACCCTGGAGGTTTCCATACAACAGCCTCAGGAAAAACTTGTCTTTGCTCTGCTCAGCGTTCAGGCTTGGGGATGAGGGGACCTGTTTTTAAGCCAAGTACGGCAGCACATCCAGAGCAGCGCAGCCCCGCGTCCCCGTGCGTGGACAGACCAACCAGAGAATTTATGTCGGATACAAAACATCCCCACCCAAAACACATTTGCTAAAATCCGGCACTCACCAAATTCCCAGTTGGCCTGAAAGAACAATACATTCCTAAATGAAAAATTCCCTGGAAGTGCTAACGGGTTGTGTCACAGCCTTTTGCAATCGCCACAGAAACCTCATGAAAACTGAATTACTGAAAAACAAACCCCCCATTGTGTGAGCAGCACATTGCTGTCACACTGGCGCTGGTAACAAGCCCATTAATGAGGTTATGGTAGTTACTGTAACAGATGGAGCATGTGTGGGGTTGCCTGGAAAAATCATATTTATCTTTCTTGCATTCAGGGCAAAAGGTTGGGTTTGGGGGGGTGTGAGTACACGAATGTGTGAGTTACTCTTCTGCTGTGAATCCTTGGCTTGTGACAATCGCCCAACCCCTGGAAACCAGCCCATGGCACACGCTGCCGGGGGATTGTTTCCTCCTTTCACATCTCCGCAAGCGGAACAAGGTCCCAGGCCAGGCAAGCAACATGTCAGCCTTCAGAAAACCCTGCAAAACTCAGTCCATGCTACTTGTATTAAAATTCCACAAGCCACCACGTTGCTGAGGAGCAGAAGTTCACAGATAGCTTGGAATTCCTCAGAGAAATCATTCAGCACTTCAGATTGCTCCTTGGTCTTCAAGAAGGTAAAAAAAAGCAGCCATAGCTTGAGCCTTCATCTACGCCCTCTTCTTCCCTTCCTCCCAAAGGGCGGTGCCATTCTGCCAGCCTCGTGTGGGAATGGAACTCATAGAATCGTGGAATGGGTTGGGTTGGAAGGGACCTCAGAGCCCATTTGGCTCCAACCCTCCTGCCGTGGGCAGGGACCCCTCCCACTGGATCAGGGGGCTCCAAGCCCCATCCAACCTGGCCTGGAACACCTCCAGGGATGGGGCAGCCACCACTGCTCTGGGCACCCTGGGCCAGGGCCTCCCCACCCTCACAGCAAAACATTTCTTCCTACGATTTCATCTGAATCTCCTCTTTTTCAGCTTAAAACCATTCCCCCTTACCCTGTCACTACAATCCAAGCAGTAACAGGTTGATAAATCTTGCTTAAAATAAGTGGTTGAAGTTTGTAAGCCAGCACTCACGTTTTCCTGGATAGTTCTGGACGCAGGGTATTCCCAAATCGAGCCGCTGAGGTTGACATCGGAAAGTTTGTGTAAATGAATTAAAGGATATTACTGAAAAAATGACACCAAGGGAAGCAGCAACACAGACAGAACAGATGGCAACGGCTCTTTTCAAGAAAAAGAAAATCCTCTCTGTTGCTGCATTTCCCCTACAGTCAGAAAGCGGCTGCACAGGAGAAGCAAACACAAAATGAACTTGGAACAGAAACACCTCCAAGTGTGCTGCACAACTGGGGCTTCCACTGTGTCTTTTTTACATCTTTCATTTGACTTTTAAAAATGTCAAGTGTGAATTTTCACAAAGACAGTAACAGATGCAGCTGCCAAGTTCATGGATTGAAAACACACTTGGAAGCGGATTCAACAGGACAACACCCTCTGCCAGATACCATAAAGGAAAAAGCCTCCAAACTTACAAACTTAATAATTCTATTTAACTTTGTGAAGGTGTAACACCATGGGAAAGGTCAGGGCATTTATACAACATAATAAAACAATATATACAGTGTCCTTGCCCACCTCTGTACACAAATACAGATTTCCAATACAGCTTTTCAGAGTGAAACAGTTCTCAAATGCACTGAGTGTGAAACAAGTATAGTGTAGCTAATAAAAACTGGGTTTCTGCAGCTATGGAGTCAAATAAGATTCCTCTTTTTGCAGCAGAGTAATTTAAAGGTAGCTTCAGCGTGACATAGTGCACGCTGGACAGCCTTAAAGAAGGAATGGTTACACAATGTGTTACAGACATTTGAGCTGTAAGAGCATATTCTATAAAAAAACCCAGCAGTTGTGATGTCACCAAGCATTGTAAGTGGAAATAAAACACATGACACATTGTACAGAACGTCCAAACATCTGTAACCACTTATGTTCAGAGGCAGCCGTGCTGCAGAGTGGATGTGGTTAATTACCGCTCGACATACCAGCCTTCAGCGCACAGGAGATGGTGATGAAGGATAAGCCTTGCAGTCTGACCTGCACCATTGTCCAAGGAGAACCGACGTTCTGGCTGGGTTTCAAGGGATCTTTCCTGCCTTATCCCAAAGCCACAGATACTAAATCTCACCCCAGATGGCTTGCATAAAAACCAAACAGTTACACTGAACAGGAAAGCACATAAAATATGAAAAAATGAACAAGCAGCAGCTCCCAAAGAAACAGCCACTGTCCAAGAGCGTAAGTAGAAATAAATCCCTTTTAGCAGTGTAAAGAAACAAACTATTCCAGTCTCTATTTGTCTGGTCAATCAGAAAACAGGTTGGTGAGCAACTCGCTCTTAATATTTTTTTTGTTGTTTTTCAGCTAATGTCCAGACTTCTCAGTCTTAGGTTTTGTCTCCTGAAAGCGCAAGAACAAGTGCTTCGAGAACCACTTCTAAAATGCTGCCACGCACTGAGGAGACCCAGGCGGTTCGAACGTGAGCACACATCGCCTCCTTGTGCTTTTGCTCTGAAAATACTTCTTTCCTGTTCATTTCCTAGGTAAGCTTCAACTGAACGTCACTTCTTTCAGGACACTTGTAACAGTGCAAAAATCACAGTTCCACAAATACAAAACCCAGGAGGGGAGGTGGCTCATCGCCGTCTGAACGCACGTGATATTCTCCAAGCATTGGGCTCCTCGTAGCGATTGTACAGGGGTTCCAACCGCTGCTGCTTCTTCTGTTTGCTCAGCTTGGTTGGGTCAGAAACCTTGAAGAAAGCAGGCGCGAACTCCACCAGCCAGCGAGGATCAATGGTCGTCACTTCACGCATGTATTCCTTGGTGGTCAGCACCAGCTCGTGATACACCACCCTGTGAAAAGGGACAGCAATGCTGCAAATCAGTTTTTCCAAACAAGAAGAAAAAGGCAAGGGCTGGAATATCTAAGCTCGTCCCTTTATCTCTGATTCACCCTCCTTCAGTGCAACCTCCATTGCAAGGCTCCAGAACTACCAACCCACTTTCCTTTTCCTCTGCTACTTCACAACTGCTCCTCAGCACAGAACTACTTCATCCATTCAAAGTAATTCTCTCTCCTTGCCCCCTCAATGCTCTTTCAAGCTCAATTCCACAACGCAGAAACACAGCACCGCAGGCTTCACACCTGGCCTCGCCTCAAGTAAGTCTCAGCCCTGCACGTGCACTCATTTTAGCAGCAGAAAGAGCCAAAAGCAGACCTGGAACCTTTCTCACTCTGCTCACTGCTGAGAAATCAGCAGCCCATGGTTTGATCTGTATTTCACAAACAGGGCACATCACAACCTTTTCAGTTATGAAGGCTGAACTGAAATAGGAAATTCCATGGCATCGTCTTCCTTACCATTCTGGCTGCCTGTTGAAGAGAGCACTCGATGGGTGGATATAAACTACTTGTTGATCAATGAGTGTCCGATAACCTTCCTGGGGATCCTTCTTTGCTGCATTTCGGAAGAAACCACTACAGATAGCCTTCTGGACTCGAACTGTTGCCTTCCCACAGGACACCACATCCAGCTTGTGCCTGCCAGACAAGAGTTAAATAGGTAAAAAAAAAAAATCAGAGTTCTCTGACCACCGCCAGATTAGCAAATTTTCTTTAGCTGCTACAGCGTAAGGTAACTAAGAAAACAAAGTCCCTACTGGTCCTTCTCGCCATGCTCACCTGTCCATAATGCCCAGCATCTGCTTGCGAATGTCCTGTGCCCTACGTAAGGATCGGGCCTGGATAAAATTTTCATAGCACCAGGGATTTGAAAACTTATTATTCTTCCAGGAATTGTACACAGCCAGCAGAGTGAGGTGGTCACCTTCTGTCTGATGGAACTTGGCTTTCTTCTGATCAGCAAGTGCTTGTTTATCCTAACACACAAAACACGTATCAATCGAGTATCTGCACTGCGGAGACAACCCTTGTGCAATAGGAAGGAGGACACGGGCTCCTTGCACTCATAACATCACTTTTTAACTCTATCAAGAAACAGACAATGTCAGACTGAGAAGTCAACACAACAGGTTGAGTGCCGAGTGACTAAGGAGTAAGTGACAACAATCTAAAGGTCACTGGGACTGCTCTCACTAAGCCAAGACTAAGCCTGTATGAAAGGAAAGCCTAGAACAGTTCTTGCCAGAAAGACCTTGTGTGGACTCTCCTAAAGACTCTCCCATGGGTGACAAGGACCTGACCAGAAAAGATGAAGAATTTGTTTGTTTTTATTTTTACAGATGCATTTTAGTCACTTTCAGTCCCTATTTGTGAAAGGGTCAGTTCAAAGGAAATGCCTTAACACAAAATAAGAGCATTAGACTTAACTTCCATCTTCCCTTCTGCAAAGAAACTACCAACAGCCACAGCTACAGGGTGTTTAACCGAAAGCTACATCAGGTCTGGAACGCATGAGCCCAGTCTAACCAAAGCATAGGTTTATTTTAGCAAATATACTCACTCTCCAGCACCAGAGAGGCACATAGAGACACTCAAACCATAACACTGCTGCTTCTCGGCAGCGTTCCTTACCTTCGGCCTGTAGAACACGTTCTGTACAGACAGCATGGAGACGATGGTCAGCATTTCCTCGCTGCATCCCAGATGTACGGACATGATCAACATCTTACACAGCATAGGCTCCAAGGGGAATTCTGCCATCTGCAAGAAATCTGTTTCAGGGTACCCTGCAGCATCTTGGAAAAATCTTGAGAGCCCTCAAGCTTTCCTTTTGCAGTGGAAAAGGAAACAATGCTCTTTCTTCCGTGCTTCCTTTCCAAAGCAGCGTGCTTTACCCAGAATAGCTTTACTCATCGTGAAACAAATTGTCTATATTCTCTATCACAAGAATATCCCAATACTTACAGAAAATGTTTAGACATTACCAAAAGTAACCTTACAAATAAAGAGAAACAATAGCTGTTGCTTAAAAAGCAGAAGTTACCTAACTGCAACAGGTGAAAAGCTACCAATAAAACACAGGAGAACAGGAAACCAACAGTGCTAGGCAAGTCCTTGTACAACTACTCTCCTGTCAACCCAGGCAGTGGTAAAAAGTGTTCTATTCTGCATACCCTGCGTCCCAGTCGAGTGAGCAGCCCCTCATCGTCCAGAGCTCCCAGGGTGTACAGCTGTTCCATGGCCGTTATGAGAGTTTCCATTGGGGGAGCATCCATAAAGTCAAAGGAAAGCAAATCGTTGATGCCCATTGCCTGAACAGAGGAAGCAGAGAAAACCCAAGTTAGAACTCTGAGAAAGAAGACTCCGAACTCCAGACAGATACATAACCATTAAGCAATGAGGCAATGCAGAACTTGAGGAAACCTCAGCCTCGCCTCTTTACCCTGACTAACTGCAGTCACAAATACCTGGCTATATTTCTACACTTGAGATAAGACACACTGGCTCATGTCTTTGCCCCACCACTCAGTTTTCTGGCCTGTTACCTTGGTACTGTTCCACACATCTCTCAAGCATGATGATTCAACCAAGGAGACACATTGGTTAAATGCTGGGTTTGAGGACTTCCTGCCTTGTAAACCAGCGTGGCCTGACAGATCCAATGGACACTAAAATATGTCTCCACATTTCTTCTTGTTCCCAGAAAGGGGGAAAGGCAGCAACATCCCCAGCTGCTATGTACTGGGTTAGATCCAGCTCGTGGACTCCCAGAGGGATGGCACACACTTAGAAGATGTAGATGTTTAGAGACCAAGCACCACACATTGTTTGTGTCCTATCTGTTAATGACATCCACGTCCCTTCCATAGGGAACGTGTACTGCCCCTAAGATTCTCATTTCTCAAACTAAAAGTTCTGTGCAGCTGAGACTTGTAATGTAAGTGGATATTAAGAATTAACCATCAATAGAAAAACACAGGAGCAAGCTCAGTGCCCAAGAATTACATTTTATACAGTCTTGCCTTCCAAAATACCTCTGTTCACTAGGAGGAACTGATATTACAGAAGTACTTCATGGGGCTCATAAACAGGCTCATTTACAGAATCGCTATGATCACGTTGGCTTGCTACAAGTCAGTGAAATACCCACCTTCAGGGAAAGTACTGTACTGGCCAAATTTGTTCTCTGGATTTCAGGCACATTGGTGGTCAGCATTTCATCTCGATAAGCACGCTCTGTATACAACCTATAGCATTTTCCTGGTCCGGTTCTCCCAGCCCTTCCTGCTCGCTGCTTTGCTTGAGCCTAAAGAGAACAGGGGCAAACAGGCAGAGGAGAGGACAAGCAAAATAAAATGATTAATCATTCACAATTTGACCTGCATTCATAGAAAGAGATTTCCAACACAACTCAGGAAAGTACGTATTCTTTAGGCACAGCCTGAAGGAGTCTCAGGGAATTATCAAAAACGTGGTTTTTATCGTTGCCTCTCATTGCTTCCATGTGCTTGGACACCATCATCAAGATACACATTACCAGCAAAGGTTAAAAAGCAAAAGTCACACACAGAACACCTACCTGTGAAATCGGTGTCACAACCAGCTGGTCAATTCCAGTCTTGGAGTTATAAACTTTCTGTTTCACAAAGCCAGGATCGACTACGTAATATATTCCATCAATAGTCAAAGATGTCTCGGCAATGTTGGTGGCGATGACAACCTGCACACAACAATCTGACTCAGCACCCGTTCTGTCTTTGCCTGCCAAGCCAACCATGTTGCTCAACATTAACAATCTATTCTACCTGACATGAGCAGTCTGTTATAAAATGCAACTGCTATCATTTAACATCAAAAGGAGAAACACACTTTTCCTTTCCACTGTGAATGTTATCTACATTTGGTTTAGATTTGGGCAATACGGGACAAGAGCACAATAAAATTCGTAATTAAAAGCAAGTTAAAGATCATTATAAGCTTATAAACAGACTGCAATGAATACCACTATGACTCAAACACCATTCATATTTAGAAAAGAATATCCTGGAGAACCTCTCTCTTGATACTCATTAGCTGTTTGGTAGGAAATTTACATCCATTCAACAGGAACTGCGTTTTGATTTCACTGAAGTTAATATCCTTTAAAGCAATTAAAATACACACCAAGAACATAACACACAGAGGTTTGCTACACTAGATGGTTTTATATACATTTTCAAAGGCTTAGATAACACACACAGGCACGAACATAACCAAAAATGTGCTCCAAGCTACATGTAAGTCACCTTTTCTTCAAAACTACACCATTTTGCCTGAAGCTGTAACTAACGGAGGCAGAAGTGCTAAAACCACCCCAGTATTAAAATGTTTCAGCAGAAGATGAAGTCACACTTAGTCAAAATTACCTTTCTGCTTCCTGGTGGGGCTGGATCAAAGATCCTGGTTTGCATTTCACTGGGTAAAGCCGAATATACTGGCAGGATAATTAACTCTGGAACATCAGGTCCTAGAGACTTCATCCTCTCGTAGAGGATTTCGCAGGCAGTGTCAATCTCTTCCTGACCAGTCAGAAACACCAAAATGTCACCTACACAGGACACAAATTAAAACATCCACAGAGTCAATTCTGTTCAGTAGAACTCCTGCATTATCACATTCCCATCCCTCACTTTTCCCACTCAAAGCAGAGGATCCCCAACTTTTGCTAGACCCTGGGTAACAACTCTTATCCAGGAGCAGCATACTGCAGCCTTCACCAAACTTCTTCAGCATTTTATTTACTCTATTTTCAAGCAATAGAAGACAGCGCTGACAGCATTTTGCTCGTGGTACTCATAGATGATCCATGACTTATAGAAAGACCTTGCTCATAGACACTGGAGTTCTCAAATCAGCACAGACCATTCTCCACTCACCTGGCGGCTCTGTTAAGTGGATCTGCATTACTGTAATCAGACTGGCATCCAAATAATCTGTCTCTGGCTCTTTTGTGTACAGGATTTCTACCGGGTACGTTCTGCCAGGAATTGTGAAGATTGGTGCTTCATAGAAATACTGAGAGAATTTCACAGCATCCAGGGTTGCCGAGGTCACTATCAACTTCATATCTTGTCGTTTTTGCACTGTCTAAAGCAGGATAGGAAGTTCAAGTCATTTATTGCCTTTGGGACTATTAACACATGGCACTTGACTTAAATCACAGAAATATGGCCAGTAATATCAGGAATTTTGATATGAGTAGATACTCCAATACGCAGAATTTCAAACAATTGACTGCTAAGGTCATATTTCAAACCTTTCTTAACAGCATCTATCACAGAAAGCCTTAAGTCAGAGAAGGAAGAACAGAGCAAGAACACTCCTCTGCTCATCTATCATTATGAGTATCCTAGCCTACCCATTCTCATTGTTTCCACCAAATTTTGCTTGCTTTGCCTTCACACAGAGGCTCATCTTATGAAATTTGGACTACAAACCCTTAGAAGCATTTGCTTTGCTTCCAAAGAGATTCTTAAGAGCACGAGTAAACTTGACTCATGTGACCTTGCCTTTCCCTGTGCGCTCCTACCCATACAGAGGACGAATCAGCAACAATCAAATGCTGCATCACCTTCTTCAGGAGTCCAAAGAGCACATCTGTATGGATGGTCCTCTCGTGGGCTTCGTCCAGCATGATAATGGCGTACTGAGTCAGGTCAGGGTCTATCAAGCACTCCCTCAGTAACATACCATCCGTCATGTATTTGATAACGGTTTCAGGGCTCGTGCAGTCTTCAAATCGAATGGTGTAACCAACCTAGAAAGAAGGGTTGCACAGAAACTTTAAGTTACAGAATTAGGTTCAAGGCCAATTGAACTTAAGTTAATTCTCAGAATTAAGGTGTTCAAGGCCAGGTTGGATGGGGCTTTGAGCAACCTGATCCAGTGGAAGGTGCCCATGGCAGAGAGGTTGGAAATGGGTCTTTAAAGTTCCTTTCCAACCCAAGCCATTCTATGATTCTAAGTTATTAGCATCATTAATTCCCAGTTTGATTATTCTGCAAGCTCATTTTACATCCTGCAAGAGAACAGACACATGGACACACACGCAAACTAGCTCCAGTACTGATTTTTACTGCTTTTCCTTATGTTTATTTTGGCACTTTCTTCAGCACAATAATTCACCTCTTGTCCCAGGCAGCATCCAAACTCCTCTGACACTCTCTTTGCAACAGACATTGCAGCCACTCTGCGAGGTTGAGTACATCCAATCTTTCCTCTTGATGTATATCCCGCCTCAGCCAGGTATTGGGTGATCTGTGTTGTTTTCCCAGATCCTGTCTCTCCAATAACAATCAGAATCTGGTTGTCATGCACAGCCTAGATAAGGTCAGAAGAGACACACCTGTCAACACTTAAAATCAATAAACAAACGATATCAACGCAGTACATTTAGGACTGGACTGAGCAGCTACTGCTCTTGCTCCAGCTAACCTAGACCAAAAAATTATACCTGTGTTCCTACTGCTTAACCATGTTGCTGACTCATCCCTTGCCAACATGATCCTAGTTTCAATTTTGACTTACAACAATAAATACCTGGAGCTTTACTAAAACTTACAGATACGGATAATCCTTTAAAATAATTATTCTGAACTATACTTCTGCACTTCAAATTATCGATTGGCTATTCACCTGTCAGCAATCTAAACCAAGAACAGTTATTTTAAATTATTGCTTGCTCAAACAAGAATGGCATTTCCAGAGTCTTACTTGTATCAGCTGCTCCTTCAGTCTGAAGATTGGGAGACTCTCTCTCTGCTCAATGATGGAAAGCTGGGTCTTTTTACCATAAGAAGCTTTGTTGCCACCAAATGCGTGTTTCTTCCACTCTGGGATATCATTGGGCATCATCCCAATACCTCGCATGTTGGCAGCTATTTGTCTGCCATCCACTAGAAAAGAATTTCAGCATTACACTTAGGTTCACACAGCACAGACCCTAATGATCCTGCTCCTATTATTGCATCATCCATTCCTTCTCTGCTTGTGTGTTTTAGTATTTTGGGGGTTCCTACACGTATAACCCCCAGTACTACATTAATTTACATGTAAAAAATAGCTCACTATCCATCAGAGCTTTAAGTAACGCATCCTTGATGGACAGCAGGATATTCCTGTACATTTCCCTTGACATTCCCATTTTCACTTCAGTGGAAATGCATTTCTTCCTTGCCTCGCTTTAAAACAAGGCAGACAAACACAATACCAAGACATTTCTCCTGGATTGCTCAACCAACACAAAAAAGGCAGAGTTCGCACCAAGAGGTGTTCAGCCGTACCATCAGGGAGAGGGTCCACCCAGTGTGTGTTGAGTCCCATGGGGATGGAATCCATCTCTGCTTCTCTCTGGGCTTGTTTCAGCTCTCGTCTTTCTTTAGCTAAAGCACTCTGCATCATTGCAGCCTGGGACAAAGAACCATCTGGATTCTGGAAAGCAAGAAAAAAAATTAAAATTTCAAACACGCCCAGCCCTCTAGAAGCCTCTTCTGAAAATCCTTTAAAAGATGTTTTTATCTATTTGAGTTCCAGGATATTTTAATTAGCCCAGCCTCATGAACTTCCATGGTCACAACTAATACGGAGCATCCCTACACTGTCCAGTCAGAAGGATTACGGGCACAAGCAACGCAAAATAAGTATTTCTCAACCACCTTCTACTTTCAAAAGGTAAGAAAAAGCAGAACAGAGGAAGTACGTTCTAACACACCTATGTGAAATAACTGCTGCTACAGAGTAATGCACATTTCAGTTCTATTATTCCACTTCACCATCACCAGTTAATTAAGCCAGCTTTGTAAGTAAAGAAAGGATCTGCAGTACAGTGGTAATGTTTTTCAGGGCTCTCGGTAATGTCCAGGTGGAAAACTGGATGTTAAATTCCCCAATATTTATTTAATTAAATCAGGTACATTGGGTTTAGCCCTGGAAATCTCTTACCTTTACTATTTTGATGGGACTCATATCCATGCTCTGTTTAGTGTGACCTCGAAGGAAAGGTGGCTCTTCTTCAACCAGCTCTATCTCAAGGTCCTCATCTAAAATCCACAAGTGACAATTTTTACAGAAGAGTTAAACATCTTTAGGGTATATAAAAGCACCTCTTCAAGTGGAGCTGCCTGCGTGTGCTTGATTAAGGTGTAATTAGATAGTTTTAAAAGCTAGAACACCACAAATAAAACGAATGCACAGACAAGGCACATCTAAAGTCACTAATAATAAGGCTAGAGCAACTCTAGTTCCAAACATTTAAGATGACAGTAAATTGTGAGATGCTTCACATCCAATCTTAGACCGTTATCTCTTTCTGAATGAAAGCATGTCCAGAAACACAAAGAATTCATAGAAATTACTTGGAAATCCTACCTTCTTCATCATCAACTTTAGGAAGAATTCCAGTCTCCTCATCAAAGTCAGGAAACTCTTCTTTGGAAAGTACATTAGCTGCAATCATCTGAGAACAGAATAAATACAGTATGAATTTGTCCCCATGAACAAACACAACTCAAGCCTACGAGGTCTTAGTTCTAACGCTATTGCCAGACTTGCAAACCAGGAACAAAAGCATGTTGTGACTTCAGAACAAAGGAATGGTCCTACATTCTGACACACGTCTCCCCAAGCCATCCAGCCTCTGAGCAAAGAGTCCTCTTGTTATTCTAAACACCATCAGTGTGAGATGGCAGGACTGCACCGATAATCAAATACCACCCAAGTCTCACTGGATAAAGATCGTGACCCCTCATATCAGAGGGATCTCTGGAGGTGACTCCAGCCTCCTGCTCAAAGCAGGGCTGCCTTCACAGTTGGAATGGAGCTACAAGTCTCGAGTTGCAAGAAGGCATTGATTTAGAGGTAAGGAATAAATTAAACAAATAATCAAGGAGCTGTATTCAAGTCTATGAACTCCTCAGCAGTTTTAGGGGCTGACACCTTGCTTCCGTGAACACAAACCACACCTGTTTTATTTCCCATTTCTCTGGGTCTGAAATCCGGGTGAGGCGTTTCCGTTCAAGGCTGTCGTCCTCCACCTCTGGGGCATTCACCAGGGACAGGTGACTGGGTCGGTCTGGGTTTCTCATAGAGGTTTCCTCATGGGTTTCTCCAACCAGGTTTCTCCTCCGATTTGGGTTCAAATCTTCCCCAGTGTCTTGATCAACATCCTACATTAGATTGATTCATCAGTCAGCTTTGCCTGTATTGCACTTCTTACCTATGGACACCTGTGATTCCTCTACCACAACAGAAAAAGCGGAGTGATTTTCTCAGAGAGACTACTGCCAACAACAGCACCCACACACAAAAGCTATCTTGCATGCTTTTATTTTCCAGCTGGTAGTTTGAGGCAGGTACACCCCAAGGGCTGGAACACTCCGCTCCACCTTGGCAATGGCACTGACTTCATTTAAAATGAAACGTTTACCTTATACTGACAAACACAGCAGTAGCTTGAGGTTTGTCTTGTTGATTGCTTAACAGGTCAAGTCAAAAAACTGTTAGGAACATTACACCAAAACCAAGAACTTACAAAAAATGAATAAAAAGTATTAGGTTGATTAAAAACAGAACAGTAACAAAATTTTTTTAAGATCCCATTTGAAAGGTTATGTCCTGGTTTTCATCAAAGAGAGAAAAAAAAATGAAAAAGAGGCATAGTAGTTAAAAATTTTGGCACCATGAACTCCAGAATAAGCACAACAGAATGTTTTCCATACCTTCATGCTGAGGCTGGTTTTGGATCCAGTAAAGGATAACACTTTGACTTTCACTCTTTGTCCTTTGCTCACAACATCAGCAACGTTTGCAACCCGTCCTTCTCTTCGGAGCTCTGAGATGTGGACCAAGCCCTCCCAACGCTTCCTGCAGGCGAAGCAGATAGAGGAACATGAGGAACTGTACATTATTACTCCAACAGTCCTTCTGATCATTCAGAGTCTGGATTAAAATATGTTGTTGTTAATTGATCATTTGCTGTTTTTTACAAGGATAACATCTGTCAGGTTTCTTTTTCTGAACCAGAACTGCATTTTGGCATCCAAACCCAGCACACCCCATTGTAGCCTCACAAAGTCTTTAAGGCATCAGCAGAAAATAGAACTCTGAGGGAACAGTACCACATTTATCATGAATATCAGGAAGTACCTCAGTCCTTCCAGCTGCACAAAGCATCCAAATTGCATTATGCTTGTGACTTTGCCGTTGTAGATGTCACCGATGGAAGGCTCCTCAGGTGGCGGACGGTCTACGTGTTTGTCTCTCCATCTCTCATTGCTCCTCTCGACGTACTTCTCTCGATCCTTACGGTCCCTACTGGGACTCCGACTTCTGCTCCTCGATCGGTATCTGGATTTTCCCCTGTTCCTATCCCGAGTCCTATCCCGAGACCTAGAGCGAGATCTGTGCCTTCGTTTCCTGTCCCTGCTACGGCTACGGCTTCGGCTCCTTCTCTTTCTCTTTGACCTAACAAACAAAAAATTACATATTTCCAGTGAAATTCCACAGCAGCACAGAGTGAGCAGGCAATATCAATTGCCCCTTCCCCAAAGACATACTAGAGACCTACCGGTGGTCACTGTTCCTGTGTTTGCTCTGCCTGTCAGCGCCGGGCATCAAAGCTTCAAGTTCTTTAAGGGCATCGGCTGCCACTTTCACATCATCTTCATCCAGCATGTTCTGCAAGAGAGAACCATTCCGTGAGGAGGTGGATAGAGCCTGGCAAAAAGAATTAAGCTACATAAAGGATAACCACACGCGTATCTATTGAGAAGGAACGCAGATAAAAAAGATCGGACAGAATACATGACGTAGGAAAAAATAATAATAAAATTAACCTCCTATTTTGCCACAACGTTGAGAGAAGGTTGCTTTTATACAAGAGAACACTCCATCTCCACACCTCAAATTAGCACATAAATACAAAACACAAATCCCTCATAGCATGTGAATGTCCAAAATTGTTATCTAGTTTGTAATCCACCATTACTTGGAGCATTGGGTAATAAAGGCCAAGCTACAGATTTTATGTTGCAAGAGCCTCATCTCCCAGGCATCCTGCAGAACCACATCGACATGGCTGCTGCTGGAACAGCCTCTCCCAACCACAATACCACCCTTTCACCTCTTTTGGACTCCAATTCTTAACAGGAGACATATTAACATGAAAGTAATTTAAACCAGAGAAACAGGAAAAAAAAAAATGCTTTCAACATGCTCACAAAAGAAATCTGAAATTATGACTTTACCCTGACGTTGGGATTATCTGGCCTGCAAAGGGCTGGATACAATTCCTTCAACTTTTCCTTCTCCGACTTGGGTTTGACAACTGCCTCTGATTTTGAGATGTAAAACAAAAAAAAACCAACCAAACTTAGTAAAGGCAGAATGATTCACTCTTGATTTCTCTGTAACTGAATATAAAGCTTAATCTTCATCTGAATGCAAAGATTGACACCGATTTTATAGAGACTCAATTTAAAGATCACGTTACCTTCCCACAAGTAAATTCTGATTATTAGTTTCAGTGCCACCCCCTGCCATGGGCAGGGACCCCTCCCACTGGGTCAGGGGGCTCCAAGCCCCATCCAACCTGGCCTGGAACACCTCCAGGGATGGGGCAGCCACCACTGCTCTGGGCACCCTGGGCCAGGGCCTCCCCACCCTCTCAGGGAAACATTTCTCCCTAAGATCTCATCTCAGTCTCCCCTGTTTCAGCTCAAAACCCTTCCCCCTCCTCGTATCCCTGCACTCCCTGATCCAGAGCCCGTCCCCAGCTTTTCTGCAGCCCCTTTCAGTGTTGGGAGGCTGCTCTAGGGTCTCCCCGGAGCCTTCTCTTCTCCAGGCTGCACTTGCCTTATAAGATCAGAACAATAACTACATCGATCTCATCAGACATCACCAAAAATTACAAAAGACTACAAATTTTGTTTTCCTTTTTACACTGAACTGATAAAAGCCACGGGATGATCCGTACCTTTGCTCGTAGTTGGTTTCGGTGGCGGCCGCATCGTCTGTATGAGACGTAACAAATTGCTAATAAGGGAATCCTGAAAAGTTGAAGAAAATAATCTAAGCACTGACTGCAGCACTGTTTTTCATTATTAGCACAAGTGAAGGTTTATTAGTAGGGCCAAAAAAAGTCCAATTCTGAAGATGCAGGTTCATTTTTTGAAAGCATCACTGCACTTCATACACTTCCTAGAAAGATTTAATATGCTTAATTTGAAAATTATGATTAT
Organism: Neomorphus geoffroyi; assembly: GCA_033558235.1. Classification (NCBI taxonomy): domain Eukaryota; kingdom Metazoa; phylum Chordata; class Aves; order Cuculiformes; family Neomorphidae; genus Neomorphus; species Neomorphus geoffroyi. The sequence goes on from JAUMJM010000037.1 coordinate 4,232,836, forward strand.
AGTTCCATTTAAGTGACTTTTTTACTTATCATTTTTTAGCCATCTATTTAATCCAACTGCAGCGATTTCTGAAGAACTTAGGAACCCAGAATCTAAATATCATAGAAAGACACAACGTTTGCCTTCATGAAAAGGGGTCCCTTCCATCATTTTTAACGTTGCGCGAGACAATGGGAAGTTCGAGGCGTTTGAAGGATGTCTTACAAAAGCCTCAAAGTTTTTTAAAACCAAAAGATCTCAAAGCTTTTAACAAAAAGAAGGGAAGGGGAGGCTTGGCCTGCTGACACAGGAACATGAAAAAGCTAATGAGTGCATAGTTCTCCGATAGAAGAAAACCCCCTAAAGACCCCTCACACCTGTCTATTTAAAATAAAAACTTCTATAAAGGACAGCAGGACAAGAACAACACATCAAGAACGCTCAGATCTCACTTACAGTGAACTCGGCCCCATTCTTTAGAAGAACTGCTTTGAAGGTCTCAAATGTAGTGTTTTTCTCAGCAAGATTGATCACAAACTCAGCTGCGAGGAGGGAGCAGAGAAGTCAGAGTCAATCGCCAAGCGCCCGCGCAAACCCTTCACCTCAGTTAACGGCTCGGGGGCCTCTCCTGGCAGCCCGGAGTCCCCCCCGGAGGGCGAAGGGGAGGGTTAGGGGTCTCTCGGGGTGGGGACAGAGCCGGCGGCCTCTCCCGAGGGCTCTGGCCCAGGCATTTCCTCAGCCTCACGAATAGTTTTCCGGGGCTGGTCCCCGAGTTCGCCAAGCGCCTCCCGCCACGCCACGCCCCGCCGCGCTCACCCAGGTCCTTGTCGTTGATGCCCAGGTGGTTGTCCAGCTCAGTGCACACCTTGGAGACCAGCGACAGGTACTCGAGCTTGGCGAGCTCATCCACAGCCACCACCTCTGCCATGATGGCGCCACCACCCGGCAAGACTTCCGCTTCCGGCGGAAAGAACCGCGGACCAGGGGGCCTGAGGGAGGGGCGGGGCCTAGTGGAGAGGGGCGGAGTCTACCAGGAGGGGGCGCGACCTGGCGGGGAGGGAGGGGCGGGGTCTAGAAAGGGGGCGTGGCTTTGAGGAAGTGGCCAAGGCCTGTCAAGAGGGAGGGGCGTGGCAGGGCCGGGTGGGCGTGGTCCGTTAAAGAGAAGGGGCGGAGCATGGGTGGGGCCTACTCAACTGGAGGGCGAGGTCTGTTAAGGAAAGGGGCGTGGCTCGCCGGCCAAGGGGCGTGGCCAAACAGCCGCGGGCGCAGACACCGAGCGCAAGGCCCGAGGGGCGGAGGGGGAGCAGCTCCGTTCTGGCTCCGGGACCTGCGGCCTCGTCCCCACCCCAGGCCTGGGCGCTGGGGTGGGGCAGGGCCAGAGCCCTTCTCCAGCGCTCTGCCGCTGCTTCCACGCTCCGTTGCCATTCGGCCCCCGGGTTCCTGCTTTACCTTCCAGCACCTGGCCGGGAGGCGAGGGAACCGCCCTGAACCCCGGTGGCGCCGGGGGTACAACCGGCAGCCCTGGAGGGCTGCTCTCCTCTCCTAGGCCTGCAGCTTGAGACCAGAAACCCAAACCACCACAGCCCAGGTGGAGCTGCTCCCCCATATCTGCGCAAATCAAGCCCTTCCAGCTGGACAAGGCCTCTCTCAGCTTCTTAAAAAATTGAAGTATTAAAGCATAAAGAGAGCAGTGTGCACTGCCCCCCAGGCACCGCTGGCCGGACAGCAGCGAGCGCTTTGGTTCACGACACAAAATGTGTTTTCTTCTCATTGGAGGCCATGGAGGAACAGCAAGCGGGCGAGCTCGTTTTAAAACCACATAGAATCCCTGAGGTGGAAAAAGGCCTCTAAACTCCAGCCCAACCCCACCGTGCCTACTAAGCCAAGTCCCAAAGTGCCACGGGTACATGGGGTTTTTTGACCCTTCCAGCGATGGAGACTCCCCCACTGCCTTGGGCAGCCTCTGCCAGGGTTTCACCACTCTCTCAGTAAAGACATTTTTACTTCTATCCCGCCTAAACCTCCCCTGGTGCAGCTTAAGGCCATTTCCTCTCATCCTACGCACTTGTTACTTGGGAGAAGAGACCCATTTCACCACAACCTCCTCTCTGGGAGCTGCAGAGGGCAATGAGGCCTCCCCTCCTCTCCCCGCGATGCATATTCTCATCCGCTGTACCGGACAGCGTAAAGCAAGCAGTCACCCCAGAGCCACTGTCACACAGTGTTTTGGCATCACATGCAGCAGGTTTTTTTCTTAAAACTCAGCTAATCAAAGACGTCAGCGCGGTTTCTTGCTCTTGCTGGGCAGGTTGTGCAAGTGCCGTTAGATTCTCGTGGCGCAGATGCAATCCATCCAAAAAGGCTCATCACAGTCCTCCTTTCTGAAGTGATGAAGTACTTAAATTCAGGACAGAAGTGCAAAAATTATGCAAGGTGGCAACAAGTGGAATTAGTCTGATTAATAGGGCACTGGATCCCATGCGCTGGTCACTCAGCTGAGACATCAGCCGTGACGAGGCACTGAAAAAGGGGTCCATGTCCATAAGGCCAAGCACGTTGTCATCTTTGCGTAAGGGATGGAAGTCTTAAATCAAGAGACACGGAGCCTCCTGCTCAAGGCACAGATTGAAGAGCCACCCCAGAAGTTTTTGGCTTGACTTGGTGGTGGGATAGGCTGCGCCCACAAGCTCTGCAGCCTGGCACTGTCACGGCGGGCGGTGGTGCAGCGGGTGAGGCAGCGTGGCGTTCCCCCGGCAGTCCACGTACTGGTAGTCTTCAAACGCCAGCTGCTCGGAATGGCTCAGGTACGTGCAGGTCAGGGTCCCCCTGCAAGGTAAAAGCAGACCAGCACTGTGATTATCCCAGATGAGACCTCTCCTAACACGGAGGCCCCACGCTGAGCTCCCACCACCGTTCTGGTTTGTCCCCGTTATGTAGCCCCAGAACACAACAGGCAAGAAATTCTCAGCTCCATTTCCTCTGCTGGAGGGGAAAAGCATCTTTCAGGCTGCATTAAAGCAAACCTTTACAAGATCACCACCACGACAACAGATATGTTGGCCATCCTACAAGGCCATTAAGACTTCCTACTCCATATAACACTCCTGTGCCATTTTCCTTTCCAGGAGCCGCAGAGAGCGATGAGGTCTCCCCTCAACCTCCTCTTCTGAAGGCTAAACAGTCCCAGGTCCGTCAGTCGCTCCCAGAACTCCTGTTCTCCAGCCCCTTCCCCAGCTCCGGTCCCTTCTCCAGACGCGCTCCAGCCCCTCAAGGTCCTTCTTGGAGTGAGGAGCCCAAAACTGAACTCAGGATTTGAGGTGCAGCCTCACCAGTGCCAAAAACGGGGACAATCCCTTCCCTGCCCCTGCTGGCCACTCCATGGCTGAGCCAAGCCAGGATGCTGGTGGCCTTCTTGACCACTTGGACCACTGCTGGCTCATGTTCAGCCGCTACTGACCAGCACCCCCAGGGCCTTTTCTGCCAGGCAGCTCTCCAGCCGCTCTTCCCCAACCATGGGGCGTTACATGAGGTTATTGTGACCCAGAGTGCGGGACTTGGCACTGAGCCTTGTCGAACTCCGTCCCGTTGGCCTCAGGCCATCGATCCAGCCTGTCCAGATAAGCACCTGTCACATCCTGTGCCTCCAGTCCACTCCTTGAACAGGAGCTGCCTCAGGCAACAGAACCTGCAGAAGAGTCTGCTTTGTCCTGCCCTGCTCTCGGCAGCTGCTGTCGGAGCCCTCGGAGCTGCTCATCCACACAGAGCCCAGGCTGACTGAGTCTGTCCCCAACACCACAAAGCAGGCAGGCACGATCAAACCAGTCAGAACTTCTCAGTCTGGACCAAAGAATTAACTTCCCAACAGCTACAATCAATATTCCAGAAGGAAGCTTGCCAGGTCAGCTTGCCTTCAGTGACAGCTTGAGCTGTCAGGCAGCCTGAAACCATGGGGCTTCTCAGGGCAGGGACAGCTTTGGAGAATTATCTCCTCCTCACACCTCAGCAAACCCACGTGGGTAACAGCACGTTCACACTGCCAACAGCCCGCGTGATCACAAGCCTTCCTGAAGGGAGCCCAGAAACGGTGTAGGTGACGTGGGTGTGAGTTACGGCTCTCAACCAGGTATCACTTACTGTATGTGCAGCAGAACGTTGTGAACTTTGACTTTTACCCAGGTGCAAATGTTACTAAAAGAGAAAATAGAGAGTTAATTGCACACGAGCCGCCTGCACCACGTGTCTCCTGTCCTCAGTTATTCCATTGCTTCTCTGCTTCTCCAATATTCTTCTTTGCAATATTCTGACAGTAGCTATGCAGGCCAAGTTCTGCAAGCACAGCAGTATCTACACCAGTAAAACATGGTTTGGGTGCTGTAACCTGTGTCTAAGTAAGCACAGGTCCATCCCCCTGCCTGCACAGCAGCTCGGGGTGCCGTGAACTTCACATGGTTTGCAGATAAATGCACTTTGTACAAGGTACCTTCAGCCACTCATAAATGGAGCATTTAAAGTTGACAACCCAGACATCAATCTGATATCATCAGATTCACCAGAATGTATGGAAAACAACATTGCTGAGCCAACACCAGGCAGAAAATACAAACAAATAGAAAAAGAAATGAGTTTAAAATGGGTGTGCTAGGCTTGTATCCAGATCAGCTCTGTACATGAAAAAGGGGACACCCACTCAGCTTCGCCCCACAGGCAGGACCAGCACAAGAAATCCAGTCATGAAAAGCCTACAAGCATCGATGTTACTTACTAACCAAGGGAAGAGACCTTCAATAGTTACTCACTAGGTGTTGTCGTCCAATATCCTACTGGTCACCACGTAATAGATCTGCAAAAGTTAAGAGAAAGCAGAAAGTACACACGAACTGCGGTTACATCCGTGTCCAGTTCAGAGAGCTGAAGCAGGGAGACCTGGACTCTCATTATTTCAAGATCCAGCAACGTAACAATTGTTTTTAACAATAGGTAAGAAAATAGAATCAGAAACTAAATCTAAAAATGCCTTGAAAAGGCCGCATACCTGACTGACCCTTACACCAAGAACGTGCTGTGCTCCAACTGTTCCCACTAGGGTTTTGTCTAACCTGTTCCTAAGCTTCTAAGGGGAGCGCCCAACACATCCCTCTACCCCAAGAGCAGACAGACCTTCCTGGCCCAGAAATGTACTGGCTTCCAACTCAGCAACCTGCAAATTCTTACAACACCCCTTCCCAAAGCGGGATGTGGGAAGAGCTTTGAGTATTTGGCAGACAGATGACAAAGGATCGAGTACGCAATGAGCACCTCCCTGTCCAGAACATCCAGATGAGTTTAGGAGAACACAACAGAGACAGCAGAGCTCACCTGGCTGCTCTGCAAAGGGCTCAGACTCAGCAGGGTTTTCACGGTGGCTTTGCCCACCACCAGGGACTGGTGCAAAACCTCTACATTCAGCTGCACCGCTGTGACCAGGTAGAAGTTGTTATTAGTTATGTTCAGCACGTTCTGGGGAGAAACAAAGAACAAACCACAGATCACCTTTAAATATACTCCTGCTGTGACCTGACAGCAACCCTGGACCACATTGTCCCTTTCAGATCCTCACAGCCAGCTCAGCCGCAACAGCACGCACGCTGCAGTGATGACAGTCCACGGAGGACAACCAAGCAGCCCAAGGGTGCAAAATAAAAAGGATTCCCAAAATTAATCACAGTGCTGCTTCTACAAAGCCCCTTTGGCCACTTGGTGCGACTTGCTCGCTCGCAGCCAGGCCGATGCTGTTCCACGTGGTGGACATCGATTCCAAGCAGCCAGAGAGTGGATGGAGATGGTGGGAATGGTAAGATTGACTTCAGGCAGTGGTCAGTCAGCCCACACAGGAGATAAGCAGGGAGCCCTTCAGATCCACTGCCAGCTGCACGCTTACCGTCATGTTGAGGTCCACACTGGGGGTGGTGGCATCAAAGCTAACGGAGGAGGCATTCAGCCCTGCCGGCAGCACAGTAACGGCACGAGGAAAGAGGAAGAAAATACTGAGAAACGTTGTCAGCAGGCAGATTGTCACAGCAAGGCATACGTAAAGCTTCCTGCAAAACAGCACCAGGGCCACAATCATTCCCTTAGTTTGTCAGCTGGAAGCACCTGCAGCTCTGCTCCAGCTCAAAGCACGAAGCCAAGAGCAGCCTGGGTGCCAGAAAACTGGGATGGGATTGCACAAAACTATTTGCCAGCTACGAAGTCACAGCAGAAGCAGAGCAGAGCCCCCCAAACTGACGTGGTGCATTACAGCATGAATAGCTGGAGATCCCCAACAACTGCACACAGAAGGCTGCACAACATCTGCTACTGCTGAAAAGGCACAGTAAACACCAAATCCAAAACAGCTGGATGGGGCTTTGAGCCCCCTGGTCCAGTGGGAGGTGTCCCTGCTCATGGCAGCGGTTGGAACTGGATGAGCTTTAAGGTCCCTTCCAACCCAACCCATTCCATGATTCTACTGTGAGACACAGCACAAAGAGCAAAATGCCTGAAGGGCTGAAGCTTTCCTTCATATGCAGAAGAAATATTCAAAAGATGAGAAAAAGGGAAAATTTAGCAGCACTTACGTTCGTCTGGGCTTCAGCCTCTGGTCACCATATGGAATCAGAGCCACCAGCTGCTTCTCTTGCTCTGAAAGACACGGCAGCAGAGCAGAGACCACTCTAAGCACGTGAGTAAACAAAGCCAATAGCAATGCAGGACGCTGCGGGGCAGCCTAGCGTCCACCTGCACTCACTTCACAGGTGATGCTGTCTGATCAGCAAACAAGTGAGCACTCCCATCTCTGGGCAGAAATAATTCCCCAGCGGCTCCAGGGCGAGCGTTGTGCAATTACTGAGAAACAGCACTACCTGCCTGCCCTCCCCCTCCTCCCGGAGTAGAAGCAGCCCACAGAAGTCTCAATTGAGTAGGTACCAAGGCAGGACATTCCTAGACTGGTTCAAACAACATCTTTAAGAAAAGAGATGTGTACTGACCTCAGGAGGCTCAAAAAGTGCTGACACAGCACAGAAAAGAATCACCTACCCCTGGGGATCCTTCCTGTTCCCTGACACGTTGGACAGTTGACACAGCTTTGACGTGCAGTGCCCACACAGGACACGGCGGAGTCATTGATGCTGGCATAATTGCCAATTTCATCTTCAGCATCCAGTTGCCTGGGTAAGATCAGTTTGCCTTCAGTCTCCTTTTGGGAAAGGCTCTTCCAGGGCTGCGAAAGTTTTCCACCCATTGTTGAAGGAAGAATTCTCACTCGCTGTCCAACACAAAAACATATTAAGAAAATCATAGAATCATAAAGTTGGAAGAGACCTCAGAGATCGAGTCCAGCCGTGCCTGTCTCCCTACTAAACCCTGTCCCTAAGGAACTCATCCACCCATTTTTTAAACACTTCCAGGGATGGCGACTCCATCACCTCCCTGGGCAGCTGTGCCAAATCATCTCCATGAACCAATCTTCAAGAGCAGCACCTGTAGTATCCGAATATTTAGCAGTTTCCTTAAAGCCCAGCCCCAAAGTTGCTTTAAAAGCTGCACTATTGCAACTCACTCACTCTTTTAAGCACTCAGTCTTCCACACACTCTGGCTGTAGGAAAAGTGTCCGAGAATGCCACCTTACAGAGCAGCACAGCAGATTGTTCTCTGTCTCGTAGCGTTTAGTAAGAGAGGGGAAGGCTAACTCAAAATTTCTGAAGGTTTTGAAATGAGAAAATAGCCCAGAACAGCAACTGCCAAGTTCTTGACTGGTCATTATTCACCTGTAGCCAACAGGGAACTCACCTGAACATCAAAGCCTTGGCATTTCCACTCAAGTACAGCGATAGTAACGACAACCTCACTAAAATCAAACAGCACACAAAGAGAACATAAAAGATAAAAGAATAGAATCTAAGGATTTTTAAGTTTTTTAAAGTGAAAAATACCCTTGAACTTGTTTTCCCATGCTTCTGACAATCCAGAACTTTTACATCAGCTCCCAGTCATCCTCCCAAGAGCATCAATACCAAGCTGAGTAAAAGCAACTGTATTGTCCTCACGGAGTCATTGGTTGAAGAGTTTCCAGGCTGTGCCAGTCTTTGCTCTGGGCAGCCTTGGCTCAGCAGTTTGGATCTAGGTAGGAATCCAGCTTTGATAAAGAGTGGCTCCTCCATTTGCCCAACTGATCTGGAGGCTTCGCAAGGTTAACGCCTCGGAGCTGTTGGAAACCCCAACGTGGATGAAAATCACAGTGAAGAACCACGGCAGAGCCGCGGAGCCCCCAAACCCAGGCCACAGCGGCGGGACACGGGCTCATTTCCAGGGCAAGCTGATGCTTTCCTGGCTCATGGAGGAAGATCCAGGACCCCACTGACCCAGCAGCCGGGGGTACGGCCACAGCACGGCCCCTTTGGCCCTGGGGAGCCACTGAGGGACCTTTGGGCAGTCTGGTGCCCTGGATGGCCAGCAGGAGCAGGGGGGTGATTGTGCCCCTGTGCCCAGCGCTGGTGAGGCCACACCTCGAGTGGTGGGGTCAGTTTTGGGCCCCTCACTCCAAGGACATTGAGGGGCTGCAGCGCGTCCAGAGAAGGGCAACGAGGCTGGGGAGGGGCTGGAGAACAAGCCCTACGAGGAGAGACTGAGGGACCTGGGGGTGTTTAGCCTGGAGGAGGCTGAAGGGAGACCTCATCACTGTCCACAACTGCCTGAAAGGAGGCTGTGACGGGGTGGGGGCTGGGCTCTGCTCACAAGTGACAGCGATGGGACGAGAGGAAATGGCCACAAGTTGCACCAGGGGAGGTTCAGACTGGACATTGGGAAGAATTTCTTCACTGAAAGGGTGGTCGGGGATTGGCACAGCTGCCCAGGGAGGTGGGGGAGTCACCATCCCTGGAGGGGTTTAAAAGACGGGTGGATGAGTTCCTTAGGGACAGGGTTTAGTGGGGAGACAGGCACGGCTGGACTCGATCACGGAGGTCTCTTCCAACCTTCTGATTCTATGATGAAGTTCTGCAGGACCCTGCTTGGTCCTCAGGGGGGGTGTCAGCATTCCCCATGCCAGAGAAGGGAACGGGAGAAAAAGGGAGAGTGGAAAAGGAGAAAAAGGGGGGGGGAAGGAGAGTAAAAGGGAGGGGGTGGGGAAGGAGAAAAAGGAGAGGTAGGAGAGGGAAAAGCAGGTGGGAAGGGGGACAAGAAGGGGGGGAAAAGCACGCCGGGAGGTTGTGGGCTTTGCTTTGCTCCCCTTTGCCGAGGAAGCGGCCTCACCCCTCGGTGCCCGCTGCCCCTCGAGGGCCCGGGCAGCGCCGCTGCAGCCCCGCCCCCGGTTACCCCTCCCCGGCCCTCGGGAACGGCTTCTTCCTGGAACTGGGACCGGGGAAGTCACGAGCGACCGAGCGAAGGGAGGAGGAGGGGTGCGTGACGCCCTCGCCGCGCTGCCCCGCGGGACCCGCTTCTCCAGCCTCGAGCAGCAAAAACGCGACCACGGGCGGGACCGGAGCCACCGGCAGGGGCGCCGGTGCCACCTCCCGTTACGCAGCTCGGTCCCGCAGCCCCCGGACTGCGCTCCTCGCTTACCGGACACCGCCCGCCGCCGGAAAAGCGGAACCGAAAGCACCACGGGGCTGCCCGGGGCGGAGCCCAGCGCTCCCTCCCCCCGTTCAAAGTGCCCGTGCGGCAACCGGGGATGAAGAGTTTTGTGTTAGGACGGAGGAAAAACCCCTTCCCTGGTCGTTAAATGAGACAAGAGAGGCGAGATGTGCACTATAGAATATATTATAAATTATACCATGCATCCATGAACAAAATATACAGAGCCAACAGGAACAGTTCTGTCTGCAGCCTGAGCACGCCCCACCCGAACCCTCGTGAAGAGAAACTTACAGAAAACAGCATTTCAACCCGAAATGCAGTGCTCCTCCTCAAACTTAGTGTCTTGTTAATTCCCAGAATACATCAGCCTTCCCAGAACCAAAGTACACGCAGAGAGCACACGTGTCCCGCTGGGTGTTCCCCATCGAAGCCACACCAACTTTGGAATTTCACCGGCTTCTGCACTTCATCCACATCCTCCTCTCCTCCTGGAGCAGGCAAATCCAAAAAAAGTACTCAAAATAGCACGCAGAAGTTAAGGGGGAAAACACAGAAGCTGCCAAGTTACAGCAAGGTCTTCATCTGGTCCACAGCAGAGTGCCGTACCAGCGTATGGAGACAGGGAACACTGCAAAACAGTTCTACTGTATTTCAAAATAAACATTTAAGAGTGTAATCTCCCACGATCTATAAAAATAGGTTTAAAACAGAAATGGTATGTTACATTTTCTTTAATTATTTTAATGGTATCTTATCTAAGGGTATTATGTCTTAAAAAAAAAAATCACCCTTGCTGCTCACCTGGCCCATCAACAGCATCAGTGTCGCTTCAGCAATGCTGTGCCAAGAACAGGAACACCTCTGTTTGAAGCAGCAGTAATAAAACATTTTGGGATCAATGGTCTCTTTTCCTTGCTGCTGTAAGAGTTTGCTTAAAAGAAAGAATGGAGCCAACACTGCTGTCACATCAAGACTCTGAAAGTCACCTAAACCACTGCACAGCAGTGTACGGTGCTGGTTTCTCAGGATTCTTCAGAATCAAATCTCTCTCAGCACATTTAGAAGGGAATTCTTAACATTTCCAAATTAAATATGGGACTCTAAAGCAGAATCGTCAGAAAACTGAATCCTACAGCTGTGTCTATGGAAACATGGGAGCAGCTAGAACCACCACAGGAGACCGTACACTTAAAACTGCTTAAAGTTAATGCGTTTTTCAAACTATAACATAAGTCACACATCCCTACCACAAGCGCTCTTCCCATTGCTAAACATTGCCGGAGTCTGTACTCAAATTCAGGTCCAGGTTTCTACACATTTTTCAGTTCTTCTACGTGGTGTTAATAGAACCAGAGGTTTGCACTATGCTGAAAAAAACATAGTGTTTAAACTTTTAAGATTTTTACAAAGTGCCAGTAAAAGATTCTCAGAAAGGCCTTTCCTACTCTTACGCTCCATGTTTAACAGAATACTTTGTTGGCTCTACTTTCCTGTTAGAGCTACATCGTGCACTATCACCGCTAGAGGCTGTTGGTTGCTGCTGGAACATTCATTCCCTCTCTCCAAGAAACAGTGGCTTCCCTGGTATTCATTAGTTTAAAAAAAGTGTTGCTCTTTCAGACTTTTCAAAATTTGTTGGATGATTTGAGATGGCTTCCATGCATGAGCAACCTTTTTCCTCTAAGGAATCATTTGCAAGGTTTAAGTCTGTTACGTTACTATCATGCACTGGACAAATCAATTACTAAGCCATATCAGAAGGAAGAGCCTGCTAGTTGTGAGCATCTCTTGTAAATCAAGCATGACTACATTTTACAGCAGAATTTTACATTGGTTTCTATTCCTAAGCTTGTTAGAAGTCAACAAAACAAGTTTCCAGCTGCCTAAAGAAAAAAAAAAAATCTTACACAATAAAAGGGGAAGTTCAAAGTAACTCTACAAGATCCTGACAAAAGGATTCGGTATGAAATTAGAGACTTAGACTACTTATTTAACTATTGAGGTCCAAACAACAGTTGAAATCCTGGTCTCCAATTCACGAGATGCCGTGTGACAAGCACTGTTTGACATTTCCCTGAGAGAAAAGCTGAAAGCTCAAAGAAAAGCCAAAGGTTCAGTCACACCTCCAAAGAGAAAACAGCCGAGGAGCAGCCTGCTGCTGTTGCAGTGCTTAACGAGAGTTTACTCAGAGAAGAGAATTCCTCCCTCCACCAGGAAGGTTCAGCACCTACTGCTGTACCAGTCGCTGTTATTGATCTGAAGCAATTCGGTTATCACTTGAACCATGTTGTTGTTGTGTTTCTTCAGCAGCCGCAGGTTCAGCTGCCTGTCACAGAAGCCCATCTCACACAGACTGGACAGAAGAACAGCAGTGTGCTCTTCCGTGGCTGCAGGCTGCTGAAAACAGAGAACAGCGTTACTGCTTTGAGAGACAGACACTGCCTGAAAACGTGCAGTTAACTTCCAGAAAGCAAACTTAATTACACGAGGCTTGGCTGAGAAGTCAGAAAAATTAATTCTGCTTTAGCTCAAACCAGAATAGCAAGATAAGCTATAAAAAAGTTTACTTTTTGCAGAACCACTGCTTCAAATGGCATTATATTTGTCTAGGGAGAGGTGTCCCTGCCCATGGCAGAGGGGTTGGAACTGGATGATCTTTAAGGTCCCTTCCAACTCAAACCATTCTACGATTCTATGATTAAACTGGAACATAACATTAAGGCACAGAGGCCCTTTTGCCCTCAATTAAGCTGTTTATGTTCACTTTCACCATCCACTTCTAGGTGAATTACTACTCTTACATGACGCTGCAAGAGAGAGGAAGTGACCGCAAGCTGCACCAGGGGAGTTTTAGACTGGACATCAGGAAGAATTTCTTCACTGAAAGGGTGGTCAGGAATTGGCAGAGGCGCCCAGGGAGGTGGGGGAGTCGCCATCCCTGGAGGGGTTTAAAAGATCGGTGGATGAGTTCCTTAGGGACAGGGTTTAGTAGGGACACAGGCACGGCTGGACCTGATCCTAGAGGTCTCTTCCAACCTTAGGATTCTATAATCCCCATGGAACAGACCTCCCTGCCTGCTGGCAGAGCAGCACACCTCAAAGGGTGCCATTAAGATCAGGACTTCACTGATGCAGGAAGTCCCCCACATCAATACACTTCTAAAACAGACCTACAGTTTTAAGGTTGGCTTTCTATGAAACCCACACAGCAGGCAGGACAGCCATTTACCTGTTCCACAATGGGTGGTCCAGCAAATAACGCTTTGTAGGCAGAAGCGGCAACTGATAAAGCTCCTTTAACTATTTCTCCAGCAATGCTGCTTCCTTGAGGGTATCTGCGGAGAAGTCAGGCATCACTTTAGGGTCAGTAAAACCATGAAATATCAGTCCCTCCCTGTCAATGCGCCAACTGAGGCTTAGTTCCTGTTGGAGAGAACAATCTATGATCCAAAGGAGTCATTGTTGTTCAGGAACTGAACTCTCCAGGCAGCTCATTTCTCCTTTCTTGATTCCTTCTATGAAATTGTGGTTTTATGGTGAAGTTATGTTAGTTTCTAAACAACCATATAATGGAAAGAATTAAGCATTCCCATCCAGAAGATAAAGTTTATACATGAAAGCCATGCACTGTAACACATCCATTGAGGACAGAGTAACTTCCGTTTGTTTTCCACAAATTAAGTAACTTAGTAGCCAGCTCAATGTATTTTCTTATTCCTCCTTTTTCTTATTCAGTATCTTAAGATGCTTAACTTTGTAGCTAACTTAGTATTCTTAAAATAGGTATTTCCTAAGGTTTTCCACAAAACCCCACAGATTTTTAGGATTCAGCTTTTGCTCTTCATAGGCTTTTGCTTGCCAATTCTGTATCCCTCACTGTCAGGCCTAAGTGGAAACTTGAGATCTTAGGAAAATATACAGTATTGTACAATACAGTATATGCTTCCTTTAAGAAAGGTGGCCTTTCTAACAAAACATTGACGACATGAAGTCTGTAAGCCAGAACTAGGCACCTAATTTAATAGTTCTTAGTTTAAAACAGTATTAGTGAAGTCACAATTCCAGCTTCATTACCTTGGGTATTCTGAGCACTTCTGTTTACTGATGAGATATCCAGAAGCTCCTGGTCCATGACTGTCTTCACCACTGGGTTCTGGAACAGGAAGAAAAAACATCACATCAACAAGTCCAGTCGATGAGAAGCTGAATATATGCGTGTACATAAATGGAAAGGAGTGGGATTCAGTCCAAAATTAGTACTTTCAAGTTCAGTTATCCAGACACAAACTAGGTATACAGGATTCCCACTGCAGACAAAACAATCAAAAGCATTTCAGAAGTCATTTGGCTGATTAATCAGTGGGTGTTTACTTTAACATGACACGTACTGCTGTCTCAGCTCCCAGTGACTGTAAATAACAGCTTAAATACATGGCTCATTAATTCCAGCACGAGGTAATTTTCCAGATGTCTACAAGTACTTCCAAGTACCCTCCCACCATTTATCATGAGTAGATGCTCTTAGCCGCACAAGGCAAATTATTTCTTTATTCAAGTCTTCTACACAGTAAAATTTCAACACCCAGATAAAAACCAATCATAACTTAGTAGATTTCTGCTCTCCTCAAGAACAACGAAGACATCAAATCCACTACTAGCTGTAAGGAATAGGCAGTAATAACTGTGGAGGCACCCTTCATTAAGTACTGTCATACCTTCTCTTATTTGATGAGGAGGAACAGAGGAGATATTCTCTGAAGCTGATACGCTTGGTTCTTGGAAAGCAGGATACTGAAGAGATGCAAGATTCCTGAGAACATAAGGCAAGAAAACTTATACCTACATGCATACATGTAGAAAGAAAGCAGTAAGTCAAGGTCAACTGACAAAAGAGCGAGCTTCACAGGCTTCCTCTCTTCCCCCTCTGGCACTTGCCTCATCAGTGAGTACAGGCCTTATAAAAAGTTGCAGGATTTAAGGAGGTTCAACTCCAGTATATGGCACAACTTTTGTTGCAACAGTTTCTGTTGGGGCACTGAAAGCCCTGCAGACTCTCCAGCAACACTACCATAACCATTAGTTCCTGCCCAAGCAGCATACCTGTCCGTCTGGGGTGAGGTGTCAGCAGCCTCTGGGGTCAGTGGCACTACAGCCAGTGTTTGTGAAGTTGTCAAAATATCATCAGTGCTCTGAATCTGCGGCTGTCTTCCCCCTTCTGGATTCTCTGCTCCTGTTTCAGGCTCTCCTGTCTTTTCCAAACTGGGCTGAGAAAGAGCAGAACTATACATAGATTCCCCTAAAGGGCGACTGGTGTCAAAGCACTCCGGGAGAACAATGATATAATCCTCTGATGAAGCAGAGGAGCCTTGACTTTGAACATCATCTTTATCATCACTTTCCTCTTCATCAGAATTGCCAGTGTCACTACAGGGGTTTGCTCTCTCACACAGCAGAAGGTCCCCTAAGAGGGAAAAAGGAGTATTAGCAGTTGTCCATTTTGCATGGATAACAGCAAAACCAGTATTATCCCAGACATAAAAAACAAAGATTCGTGGACAACCACAAACCTCTGCAGCTGATACTAATGGTGTAATTTTCCTTACCCATTGGGAGGAGGATGGGGGTGTAGTGTGAAAGATTAATAAGCTCTTACTGTTAAGCCTATGCAGATCTGCTGCTGCTATCAGTGCTTATAACAAAAACAGGAATAAGGGCAACACTGGTAAGTTTAACAGTAGTTTTCAGTTCCCAAATTACATGCATCAGAAAGGCCAAAGCACCAACTTCAAGCTACATGTAGAAAATACGGACATTTGAGCCATACTTAATATACAAGCACTTATTTGAATATCTCACTGGAACCTGTACGTCTCAGTTTCACTTTTTTCTCTCTAAAGCAGCTTTTAAAATAGTTGCTTGTTCAGAGTGCTGACACCACTTTTCTGACGCAATAATGATTCTCCTGATCTAACGAGGACCAATTTCCTAGAACAGTGTCAGATCTTTATTTGCAGCCCTTATTATAGCTTTATCTTATATTCAAACCTACCCAAATCATTTTCTGTCACTGCCTGTGACTGATGAATCTTTGCTTCCTTTTTGGAGGTGGAATTAGTTTTTATCCTAGGAGATTCTTCACTTGTCGTATTGCAACCAAAGACGTCTTGCAACGTTTGCGACGAGTCTAGGTAAAACAATTGGGAAAAAAGAATCAAAGCAGTATCACCACCTGCAATGCAGGGCAGTTTGTAGCAAGTGTCTTGACTACAGAAAAGCAAATTCAGAGAAGTCTGTTAAAGACAGTACTTACTGCAGAGGTTTTGCTTTTTTTGTGGGGGCTTATGGTCAGGTGCAGCATCCAGGGTTAGAGAGCGAATGACAGTTTCACAGACAAACTGAGTCCCACTCATATCTTCTTCCCCTTCCTCCGGGTTCAGTGGATGTTCAGCTTTCGCTTTCACCGTGCAAGAATCTGCAGGAAAGCAGGCTTCAGTCATTCCTTTGAAAGGGAAACACAGCAGATTGTTCTAACACCACTATAAAGAAATGTAAGGATAAGAGGAATTTTTTAGGCTATCCAAGCCTAATACTAACTCTGTGTATTAATTCTCTTTAAAAATTGAAAGCTTTTGGGATTCAGTTCAAGTTGAATGTGAAAGTGCTTGAGGAGTATGGGGGCCACACCTGGATTGTGTAGTATAATCTAGTCTATAAAGAGCAAACTGTTAATTGTCCCAACAACTCCAGTACTCAGACAAATCAAGAGAAACGTTTGTATTTCTGAATTCTACATATTCTACACTCCAGCACCTACAATCAGAGTTGCATCAGACTACAGGTTTATGAGCCAAACAGCTGTTTGTCCACAGAAGGGAAAGACAGGAGTTAAAATTCTTTTTACATATCAAGAATGCTGCCCACATAGAAGTGACAATACCCTCCTTGCCTCACCCCTGAGCTCCATGGCTACCGCTTACCAGGCACTGGCTTAAATCCACTCCCCTCGTTCTCCTCCTCTATCTGACCCAAGCCAGGTTTCTCCAGCAGGGGGCTATCGTGTGGCAAAGGGGACATGCATGGAGTCATGTCTGAAAAACAAAGCCAAAGATAATTAATACTAAAGGAGTAGGAGCCTTCCTTCCTCCAGGAGGCAGCCTTTTAACCAGTTACTTTTTTTTAAGGGGATATTCTTCAAAAACTGTAGAAACTCAGTTATTTGATGTGATAATTTGGTGAAATAAGCAACTAGCTTTGCATTACACTGGCACTGGCTGAGCACAGAAAAATCACAGCCTTCAATATCTGGAATCTTATGGCCTGGAGGAGGTGAAGCTGAAAAGAAGCCAAGACTGAAAACCACAGAGGATACAAAGAAGTAGTAAATATCTCCTCTAAGACCACAGCAAGAATTAAAATGAAAGGACAGGCAAGGTGAGAAGACACTCCAGCCTGAAGAGCAAATAAGCCTTCTGCACAATTAATTTCAACTTTTCATTGGGTAAACTTTTAATACAGAATGCCAGAGACAGCACACAGAATATGAGATGAACCTTACCAACGGGAGTATTGTGTGGCACCCTCTCCAATTCCTGTACAATATTAATGTCCAACAGCTCGAAGGACAGCAAATCCTACAGAAAGAAACACCATAGTTTTAATCGGCAAACCCGGAATGAAATCTTACACTGTACTTCCCAGGATCAGATCCCATTAACTTACAAATACGTTTACTCCACTCTGCTAGACCCCAAGGTGGTTCGTTTTCTCTCTACCTGAATTTTAGCACTTTACCTGTGCAGTGAGGAGATCAACGGATGGGATATAAAATTCTCTCTCCCTTGGCAGATTTTTCATCTTTAAAGGAATAGTTGGCAGAGGTATTTCAGCCTGCTGCATGATTTCACCCATCAGCTGAGCACCTGCTTCTGTCTTTGAGGAAGGATCCTGCAAAAACAAAAAATAACATCTCAGAAGCCCCTTAGGCAGGCAGCAAATACAAGAAATGTAAAGCCTGCATATTGTGTATAAGAAGACAAATAACTTAAAAAAAGATTGAATTCAACTCATTTTCGAGCCAAAATGACAAGATTTAACATCAAGAGCTGCCGTGTTTCAATCAGAACTAGACAAACAGCTCCAACAGAATACTAACTAATCCCATGCCTGTCAAAAACAACGGCCGTTTTAGAACTTACAAATGCAATAAGTTATGTTTTTTCTTGATTGGAAGTAAAAGTTAGAAGCAAACAACTAAAACAATCTCCTAGAAATCAACACAGTTTGAGACAGTACACCATTGAACTAACCAATATTCACTGATGCTTCTGCTAGGCAATTCAGAATTGACCCAAATTCCATATGAGTGACTTGCCTGTTTGCTGCTGGAAGCTTTAACCTTGTGACAGGAGTCAGAATCCTTCCAATTGCTTTCCAAAGAGTTCATCATTGGGGAGGGATCCACAACAATACTGCACCAGATCCTGGGCCCAAACTGTTCCCCTCTGTGTGACAGTCTCCAGTGAGAGGTGTAAGTTCCTTCAATATTAGGAGCTACAAACTCAACCGAAACAGTTCCTACTTGTCCTGATGGAAGGGATGGCACTACCACATCTTTTTTTTCAGAAGATGCCAAGGTCAGATTTCCCCACATAAGCTTCAGCTGAAATACACAGCAGAAAAAGCAAAAGTTAACTACAAAAGCATCTCTGCAAACTGTGGGCAGTAAGAAGCAGTTAAAGTTTCTCTGCAGAAAGGTCTTGTGGACACCAGGCATGGAGAAGAGAGGCTGTCAGTACGCATTCTCACAGCAGTCACTGTTATCACAAAGTAGGAAGATGTCCCCATCTTTCAATGTGAAGTTGCTCACAGAAGAAAGGCTTTTTGGAGCCAGAAAAGCAACAGGCCTGTTTCAAACAAGGCTGAACTGGAACGTTACTATAGCAGCACTCGGACATGTTCAGTGATGCTTATCTTGATTGCTTTCCTCCCACAGTCCGCAGTTGTACAGAGTACCTAGGCAGCTCGTTGCCCCACAATTCCCAGCCTCTGAATTAACAGGCCAAATGAAATTCCAAATAGGTTCCAACAGAGAATTCAGATCCCTAATGCACACAAATATTACCTTCCAGAACTATTTTATGCTTTAAAGGCAATAGGAAAGATACCTTTGTGTCTGAGCTCCATTCCACACTGCCAGTATTCTTCATTCTCCAGTGTTTGATAAACTTGGTTCCTGGTTGCAAGTGGGTCCCATCCGGCAGATTCTCATCTACAAATACCGCACTTAGTGTTGGGACAATTGCTTGGAAGGGTTGATTGGGACTCCTGGGGCTGGGGGAAGGAAACAAAAGCACTACACCAAAAACCCAGCAAAACTGAGGAAGTCATTCAGCTACTGTTTCACTGACTACAAACGGAGAAGGCCATCTGGTTTCTCTTATTTCTACAGGTGTTTCAAAATTCTAACCTTTTAGCTATGTGTTCATCCTAAGTCTAAACACCATACAGCAGGCTGCTTTCCTTGGCTTAAGGAAAAAAGAAACATCAAAACAAGATCTGCTTATTTGGAAGAATATTATTATAGTTACAGAACTAAAGTTTAACAGAGAAAATTTCATTTGATTTAAGTCTGACAGCACTTTGGGCTATGCTATTCTGTTAAAGAGAATGAGGTCATTATCTTTAACGATGTTGAAGCAAAGATTGTGCCGTAGTCTACGTGCTGGTGTCTTATTTGGCCTTACGAGCAACACTTTTTCAGTAAGATACCATTTTTTTTCCCCTGAAAGGGGCTCAAAATCAGATTTAATCCAAAGCTTTACTGTTAATCGGGATGCAGTGAGAGGGGACTGGTCAAGCAGCACACGTGCATAAAAGATCTAAAAAAAAAAATAAATAATTCAAACCCAAATTAGCATTGGTTTTGTTCCTGTAATATGCCTGTTTGGCAAAAAGGAAGCAGAGAGTTATTTCAAGCTTGCCACAAATTTAAGTAACTGACTGATGTTAATTTGACTTTTAAATGCCCTAAATGGAAGAGATGAATCAAAAATTAGAACTACACAACTTTTGCACCTGTACATTCATAAAACCAAAGGGAACTGAAAATGCAAAGTGGCTGCCTGCAAAGAGACGAAGCCTAAGGTCACAAAGAGCACTGAACAGAAGCACACAGGATTTACTTAACTCTACCCAGAGACACTTCATGTAGCAAGAAGATACAGAATTAATATAGCAGGAAGATACAAACTCCTAGGTCTTTCCCTTCTTCCTACATCTATATAAATCTAAGTTTTTGGTAATAACAATCTGTTGCTTTTTTCTTCTCCTATTCTCCAAAGTAAAAGCAGTAAAAACACTCTACATTCCATTTAGAGAAAATTCTCACAGGACCCTATGACAAATACTTAAAACGAGTAATTTCATAACCTTCCTCCTGCTACATTAACCTGGTCTCATCAGGAAAGGACAGATACCACAATTAAGAAATGCTCAGCTAACATCATCTCTTACAGGAAGGTGTTAGGTTGGAGACTCTCAGATTTCAGAGCAGGTGAGCCACTCGTTTCCAATACATGAACGGAGTTCCACAGATGAATTTTCCTGTGCAATTTCAGCTGTTTTTTGAGCTCTCGGACCTCTGCCTTTCGCTGTTTCTTCTCTGCTCGCAATCTTTGCTTCTCTGCCTTCAGAAATCTTTTGTCCATCTGTTTCTGGAGCCTGCAGAGAGAACACGTCACCTTGTTACAATACATTAAACTGATTTGAACTTAGCTCTAGCCAACACAGTCTTAGTCCCAAAGGGAACACTTCAGGAAACGTCTCATGCTTCTAAACTGGATACCAGATGTCTTTAAAAACATCTTCATAGTTGCTTGTGATGTTTTGAATGGCCTCAGTGAAAAACAAACTTAAAGGCAGGTTAGAGTATGCTCAAAGAAAAAGCAAGCTCTCAAAGTCTGCTACCTGCCTACGACAAAATTCTGTCTGTATTACCTTGTTATTAAAAACAGAGATTTGTGACTCAGGCCATCTATAAGCACAGAGCTACAGTTAACAACTGGCAATAAATTCTGAGTAACATTTCCATCTCATTATCTCTAAGTCTAAAATAAAAATTGAACATCATTCCCAGTACAGGTGTTTCCACTTTGCTACCAGGATAATCTTGTCAGGTATTGACAAGTGCCATCATTTACCTGACTTGCTCCAGAGTAGCAGGCAGGCGAGAGGAAAACTCCGCGAGGTTGTAGTTTTCAGCAACACACAGCACAGGTCTCCGCAGCTTTAACAAGACGTGGTTAGGATCATGGGAATACGTTCCTGCTTCACACTGTTCACAGATGTTGTAGGCCGGACAAAGGCTGCAAAGCACAAAAGGCAGAAGATTACCAGGAGGCAGATAAAGAATTAATGCACTAGAAAGACACTATAGGATGATTAATCCTTACATGTCCGCAGAAACACAACTCTATTCATACAGGTGTTGTAAGCACTGCCTGAGCGAAACAGAAGCTGGCTTTTTCACTTACACATCAATACTTGGAGCCATCTGGAATACCCACATCAGTATCTCTCTTCTTGGCAAAACTGCACCACAGTTCTCATTTCCTTCTTGAACACACATTGAAAAAAATCCGATACATCCTTTAGCACAAGTGACTAATAATTGTTGCTATAAAGGGTAAAATATTATACTGAAATCCAGTGCCGGAAACAGCATCATACTTATGAAAATACAGAGGATAAGTCAACTGAAATATTCAGGGATGCAAAACAAATTAGTCCTGCAGGAACAGCACTGGTGAAAAAAAGACTGTCCGTTCTTGCCAGCAAGAAAAATAAACATCAGAAGAAAAAACCCTGCTGGCATTCCACTCACCACTGCTGCCTTGTCCTAAAACATCTTTAAAGCAATTGCCTCATTGAAATAAAAACCTTACTTTTGACACCTCACTCAAGACACTCATCAAAATCATATTATTAAACTGGCAACAGTGAGATCATTTTATTGATTATTGATTGTCAGAACTAAATAAAGGACTATTACATACTGATGGTTATAAGTTCTACTTTTTTTGGTTTAGTTAACTGAATGGAACACCTTACAATTACTGTATGTTACAGGCAAAAAAAGGTAAAGAGTGTTTGAGATGACAGCAAGTGCTAAAGTTCTGTCACTCTTTTAACAATGTTTTCTCAAAACCGTACTAATCTTGCGCTTACGCACATAAGGTCTGGTCACCACAGCAGAGAATGAGCAGTTTGAGACACGTATTAGAGGTTCTGATGTGTACAGGATGTTGCAAATCAGAAATCTAGAGGTCTACGACATCAAGATAGTTTCTCAGGCTCATTCACACGCCCTACATGTTTGGTTTCCCACCCTCCCATTTCTCATCATGCTCTACCTGCACTGGTAGCGCACTCCAACAATTCGGGCCTGGCAGTTGCAGCAGGAGATCAGCCAGTCGCACTGGTTGTCAATCCCTGATGGGTTCTCTGAAGTTGGAGGTGCTGCTGTAATAGAGCTCTCAGAAAAATCTGGTAGCTGATTGTGATGAACAAGCTTCTCATACAGCTTCTGTTCCAGCTTCTCAACAGTTTCCTTAACTACTTGCTCCCTGAACTGGAGAAAAAAAAAAAATAATAATCAAAGCATTCATAGAGGAGACCCACCTATGCAGCTGCAAAAGCTGAATTAGATTGTCCCACGTCTTCAAGAGCATACATCGCTTCCCATTTCCAAAGCACATTCCAGGCGAAATTAAACAAGTATCGTATTCCGCAAAGAGGATTTGTATTTTAGAAAACATGAGCCCATAGGTTTTAGCAAGTTAAAAATCATATATTCATGTTTACAACAATAAGTGTCTTCTATAACCTTGCATGAAGAGAACTAATCTCAGGGATAATTAACAAAACTCCCAACAAACCCTTCTGAAGCCTCTATCGTAAAGTTGTGGTTTTGTCTGCCAGAGATGTTTAAATACAACCACTAAGTTCCTCTCCCTTCAGTTCGTTTAAAGAAGAGACAAAAGGAAGGGTGAGGAAAAAAAAGCTTAAAGATAAATGTATATACTATAGTACCAGAGTACCCTTTAGTGTTGAGAATGCCCTAGTTAATTCATTCTTAGCACTTGTATCCAACTGCTTCTCTGTGATGTTTATTAGCTGTTCAAAACAAGTTAACATCCACATCTTATTAATCTATAGGTTACACTCACTGGCCTCCTAACAGTATTTTCTTAAACTGAACAGTCAAGAAAAGCAAGGCCATCAAATGACAACCTTCAAATCTCTCAAAAACACTAAGTATTACCCTACCGGAACCGGACAAACAAGAGCCTCCCACAGCAGCACCGTGTTTCATGCTCTCTCTCCTGAGTGCCCTAAAGTTCCTACGACTGTCTGGAGCACAACAAGAACTCCAGCATGGGAACTACTTAAAACTACACTCAAACCAATGGAGTGCATAAATCACAACCACTTACTTCTGACAAGTGGTAGCATGTATAAAACTTTTCTTTTAAGGTAACGCCTACTGTGTACAGTCACAGTTAGACATCTAGATTCTGTTTATCACCACAAAAGCAAAGTGATCAGATGCTTAAATGCCCTTTAGGATCCTGGTCACAAGTACTGAGTGTGACAGTTAAACATCGCAGTTCTCTTTTCCACCCACAACCTCTTATGTGTTCTTTTGAGAATACCAAAATTCAGGAGAGAACATACTTACTGTTTCCAAGTAACTAGTAAACCATTCTGGGGGATTTTCATCTGCTCTTCCTGTTGTAGCGTGATTTAACTTTTGCTGGGAAAAATATCAAACAAAAACACATCACAAAAATAACTCACAAACTTTAAGTATGCAAAGGCTGTAAAATCCCCTCAATACCTCCAGTTAAGCACCTTCGAAGACCTCTCCCCTCACGTGCCTTTACAAAAAAAATCAAAACCAACTTCAAGTTCTTCAGAAACACAAGGCAGACACTGACATTTTCCTGAAAGATTTCTGCTTTTTTAGCTTTTGAGTGTAATTACAGATGAAAGTCAAAGGAAACAAGTCAACCAGAAGTTACTGGATGGCAATCAGGGCTTCAGGAGACCAATTGCTTTGTTTATCAAAATACTTCAGAACAGTCAACATGAAAGAATCTCTATTTCTAAGTGCAGCACCAAATCATCCCCTTGAAGGCATTTAAACAAATTCGTGAGCATCACTGGGTGCAGGTAGCTGAAAATCAAGACCAAATCCCAAACTCAGTTTTTATGTATGGGTATGGATGACAATGAGTCTATAAATCAAATTACACTCGTGAATTCTTTGTTTTAATGAATATATAACCCAGCTCTGCATCCTACCTGAATTGTCAGTTCCTTCTCGTGTTTTACATCTTCCTCTAACCCCTGAGCTAGCATGGAACAACGTGAAAGAGGTTTCTTCTCATCTTTAGGTGCCAACTTTTCTGTCACAGGTTTTCCACGCAGTTGCGAAGAACAAGAATATGAAGTTTCTTTTGGAGAAGAGTTTCTCTCGTACACAGTCATCTGAAGTTGATTTCCTTGTTTAACTGCAATCTAAATAAACAGTGTATACGTTCACCAATATTCACTCCACTTACAACCAACATACAGATCCTGTGAAAGCACAGCACTACACTGGAGAGGCTGGGGGAACGCTAACACAGACACAAAGAGACACTGAGTGAAACACCAAGGTACGATCAGCTGAGAGTCTATTCTGCCTTTCTTAAAAGTTATTAAGAAGCTTATTAAAAACTTTATTATAAGCAAAAGGTTAATTATGCAGATATTCTGCGGTAATTTTTCAATCCACAATAAAGCTGTTCAAAGAAGCCAGTAACCAACAGAGTTTCTGGCCAGGAACATAAAGTAAATTTTAATTTATTGTTATTTTCAAAATATTATCAGATATGAAATTCAGACCATAAGCAAAAAGTTCTGAAAGCATTAGTATTGTACAACGGAAATTTAAAGGAATGCAATTCTTGCTTTGTCTAAGTAAAATTAACTACAAATAAATTAACCAAGCATTGACACCAGAGTTTTATTGCCAGAGAGTTACATTAGAGTCCAGCAAGATTTTTGAAGGGATCTCATTAGAGCCCAGTACCTCCAAATGCTGGAATTACTACCTAAGCGTTTGAGAAAGTCAGCCATTTACCCAGTGAACTGGCTGCTCAGGGTCCTGAACCACAACTGCCTGTTTATACAAATTTATACAAATCAAGATTAGCCTGGACAGAAGAAAACTGTAGCAAAATATTGACACTAGTATCCAAAGCCAGAAAACTGAACTATTCTGACTTCTCTGGGCCAGGTAATGCTGGGTTTTTTTCTCAGCTAGAACAATTTTAATTGAAGAAGGATGAGTATATTGAAAAAACTCAAAGAGACCATTTACCTTCAGAGCTTCTTCGTATTCCTCTAAAGAAAAAGGGAAAGAAATGTGAATTTTCCCTGTCTCAAACAACAGATCTAAGTTTAACACACAGCATTTAGGGATCCCTACACCAAGGAGGGTCTCCCATACCATCTGTAAATTCTTTCAATAATAGTGCTACGGAAGGGAAAAGTTGTACACAGAGTAAAAAGCAAACACATTCTCACAGCCTGGAGACTTACAAGTCCATTAATTTAGTCATTTCCAATCTGTTCCTATGGATCAAAACCATTTTCCTTTGGGAAGAATTTGATGCCCGACCACACATAAAATTCAAAAAGCAAGAAGCAAAGCATTCTCAACTGCTTCTCCAAACACACGAACAACGGTTGGGTGACTATACTGATTACACTTCAGGAAAGTAGCGGCTCACCTTTGCTGTTCACAGAGACCTGCAAAGAGAAACAGCAGTGAGTGACAGCCCTTGATACATTTGTTATTCTCTTTAAATTAACACACTTTCAAAATAAACGTCCTTTTAGCCAGAGTTTCTAAAATATCACAACCTCAGGTGTTTGTTGTCGTTGCCATGTCTAATCATTAATCAGTGTTGTGGTGTTCTCTACTAGATTTGCACAACGAGCAAGGTCTCCAGCACCCTCTGGCATCCAAAACAAGCACGGTCCCACCTACTGGAAGGGAGCCGATGCTGCTACCCCTGGGTTCGCTGTGTAAATACGCAGAGGTTGGACCCAGCTGCTTCTAACACCCAACAGGAAACACCTTCCTGTACTTTTGATTTAAATACAGGCCAAGCCCATCCCCTGCAGGTGCTCATTTATCAATTTTGCACAAAGAAGTTATTAATACAGGAAGCTGGTCAATCACTAGAGCACTGCATGATTCTTGAATCATGTTTACCCTACTAGAATTTGAAAAATCTTTCACAGATGCATCTATATATACACACACACTGGAAAATAAGGTGAGAATCTGTCCTGAAATGTTGCTGGACATGTTTGTGACAATTCCCTCCAGGGGTGGGGTGGGAAATTAAGACAAAGATCCCCATCTCTGCAATTCCACAGAGCTACAAAACAAGCAGTGGAACACAGAGTTTGTATAAGTTTTAGATCAGAATGTAGCTCTCAAACGGAACAAATCTCTAGATAAACATAAAAGAATGCAAGAGGGTGAGGCTGTGCTAAGCCGGAAGTTACTCAACAAGGACAACCAGAAGTGACCAATTTGTTCTTTGTCAGTAATCTGCTTGGAGATTACAGTATTTGCATGAAACAAGTGGAGGATTTGAGTACACCAGATCACATAGCAAACATATGCTAGTGATAAGGGACCTGCATTTCCCAGAGGAAGGAGTGCACATTGACGAGACAGGGCTTTACCACGGCTGCAAACACAAACGGTTACAACTCCCTAACTCATATTAAAGGAAAAATACAGGGTCCCTCAAGAGAAACACTGCTCCCTCAGAGCACGGGGAGCCACTGCCTGCTTCTGTGGGGCAGTAAAGAGAAAGGCAGGAGCTCCTAAAATAATATTTAAGAATAAGTATGTTACATTAAGAGTGAAACCACCAGGCTAACACTTATTTCCTTATCAAAGAGGCAAACCCATCATCTCTTGTCCACATAACAGACACTCCCGAAGGACCCACGACAAATTATCCAGAGGCAACAACGTTCACAGCAGTCATACACCAGCACATCTACTGGGTGAGTGGGGGCTGTTTTACCTCATCATTATCCTCATCAATGTATTTCATCTGAATGTTGTCCACGTCAAATGACACTTTAACCTGTAAAGGAAAAAACACAAACCCACAATTAAACAGGACCACAGGTGTTTTCAGTTAATCATGGTTAGCAGGGAAATATGTTTTAACCCTCCGGCCCCTCCCTTCAGTTTGTCAATGGAAATAAAACAGTTCTTTACAAAATCCATTCCTCTGGAGCCGAACAACTCTCCGCAGTGCTTTGCCTCCAGCCTTTGCTAACCTCCTAGAATGAAAGGAAAAAATACATTTCTTCCACATTTCAGCTTCCCTAGTTAATGCTTACCTCAAAACAAATAACAATAACCTTTCCATCACAAGAGGACTAGCTCAGGGTTAACAAACTCCCGGTAAACACTGCCACATACAAAGGCTGAAGCCCACAATCACTGAATGTTAACTTTCACCTTAAAAAGCACTGAGAACACAGCTCCCATAGGTGAGCAGCGCTTTTTTTTTCCCCACAAACATATTTGTGTTTTGAGAAACTAGGATAATTCAACTACTAAAGAGGGCAAATCTCATTGTACCACTCACTGGTTGATGCACTGTACTTGTAAACCCATTAGAGAGATCAGAATTAGTAGAATAAAGCTGAGCAGCTATTTTGTAGTTTGCATTAATGGAGTAGAATGAACAGCATCAAACCAGCCATAACTAAAGAGAATTGTTTCCCTCTGTTGAGTTTGAGGCTCATATATATTTTTGTATGATTTACCTATGCAAGGTGTATTTTTTTCAACAGAAACTCTCTTTGAAAAACTGCTGTATCTGAAAGACTTTCCGCTAGTCTGGAGCTAGAAGAAAAATCCCAGCAGCCTTAGAAGGCAGCTGATGCTGGGACTCACACAGCACCTCAAAGACACAATGCTACAGCTGCAAACATTCTGCACTGAATGTGCTACAGGCAAGTCCCTCCAGCAACACATCCCAAATTAACTCTAGGAGTGCAGTAAGAGAAACAAATCAGCCCGTCAAGCAGCAGCTGTGGTCTGTATTTACAGTCTGGCACCGCAGCTTGTTCCCCTAAAACTCCAGCCAGAACCAAAGATCAGGTTATCCCTTCTCAACACCACACATGTTTAATTAGAACACAGGAAAGACACAGTTTAACTGATTGTAAGTTGAAACAGTAACCCACAAAGCACAGCAAAGCCCAGAAGCACCCAGTGCTACCACCCCGATTAACGAAATATTATCATAAGGAACACCATGCCTTGAACACACCCACTCTTGCTCTCAGGCTACTGAGGATTAAGGGCAACACCGTGCTTACATAGCAACCTGCTTCCAGCTCTGATGCAAGCAGGGTTCTGAATAGTTCAGACATTCCTGCAGGGTCTACTTAACACCAAGTATTTTAAACCTGAACTGGCGCCTGTTCCAGATGACTGAAACGCACAGAGCGAAGATGAAGCAGTTTAAACTTTATATTTGAGTAATTCACAATGCAAGAAGCTCCTACGAGGCTCACTAGGATGTGTTAACTAAAAAAAAGAAACTGAAAGAGCGAAAATAAAACACTGGCAAGGTCTCTCAAGACACAACTTTGAGAGTAAAGCTGAAAAAAAAAAAACAAACCAGAGCAGTTGCCACACAATAAAAAGAGAGAAAAATCACTGCAGCTTCATCATAACTAAGGGAATCCACCATTTCCACCTTAGTCAATACATAAATGTTCTCTAAATAGCATTGGCAATAAACATCCAAACAAAACGTCTCCAAGTGTCTGATACACAAACCTTCCTGATGCCTACGCTCATCGATGACCCACTAACAAAGCTGCTGTCTCCCAGATAACACACACCAGGAAACAAGAAACCAAAAGGGCGACTCAGTACCCCAGAAAGCAAAGGCAGATCTTCACGGAAGTGTTCAGTTAGCAAGTTATGAGGGCTACTTCACCACATCTACAGGAATGAGTAAAAGAATGGGATACAAAAGAATAGACTGCACATTACAGGGGCACAGCGCCAAAACAAGCATCCTGTGAACAGGCTGCCCAGAGCAGTGGTGGCTGCCCCATCCCTGGAGATGTTCAAGGCCAGGTTGGATGGGGCTTGGAGCCCCCTGATCCAGTGGGAGGTGTCCTGCCCACGGTAGGGGGTGGAATTTGGTGGGCTTTAATGTCCCTTCCAACCCAAACCATTCTGTGAGCCATAACTGTGGAGAACAGCAAAGCACAAAGCCAGGCCACCACCTCACGCAGCAAAGCAGCGACCTGCAAGCATCCAACCAGGCTTTTTGCACTACTCAAAGTCCACAACAGCAAAAGTTACACCACCACCAAACCAAAACTCGAGCAAAGACCATCAGTTCCAAACGCCTGTGAAGGAGAAGATGTGGACAGGGGGACTGAAGGGGGGCGGGGGGTAAACGGGAGCCAGGGAGGATGAAGTTGAGGGGGAGAGGCAACATAGGGGGCTGAACAGAGGGCGGCTGAAAGGAGGTAGGAGGCTGAAGCAGGGGGGAATCGAGGCGGCCGGGGGAGGGGGGGGGGGGGCTGAAATAAGGGGAAAGAGGAAAAGGCAGCCAGGGAGGATGAAGTGGAGGAAGAAGGAAAGGCAACCAAGGAGAATGAAGTAGGGGGAAGACGGAAAGCAGTCAGGGAAGATGAAGAGAGGGGACAGGTAGGCATGGGGGTGGGGGGAGCCTGAAGTGAGTGAGGAGGAGACGGCCCAGGGGGCGCCGAAGTTGAAGGAGGGAGAGGGCAGCGCCTTAGCAGGTCAGCGTCCCCTTCGCGCCAGGTGCTCACCATAGCCTCCACGTCTGCCCAGGTGGTGTGCGCCGAGTCGGACACCAGGAAGGTCTGGGTGTCCCCGCGGCACGTAACGCGCAGGTTCACCTGCGGCTCCATGCCGCGCTCCGGCCGACGCGGCGCAGCCCTGTCAGCGGCCCGGCCAGCCTAACATGGCGGAGCGGGGGCGGCCCGCCCCGCGCCCTCCGCGCGAGTCTATTGGAGGGCCCGCCTGCCGCTCATCCACTTCACTGCTTTGATTGGTCGGTGAGCGCGGGGCCAGAAGCCGTGGGAGCACAACAACAAACAGAGCTGAGAAGCGGACACGCACTTCCGATGCAAGAAGTCACGTGGTGGTGGCACAGCCAATCAGCCTTGACCCTCCTTGCCCCTCCCCGGCATGGCAGGGAGCACTAGCCAATAAGAGACCGTCTCTAGGCCATGTGCTCTAATCTCGGTGTGGGATTGGCTGCTCAGGGGCGCTGGGTTTGGGGGGCGGAAAAGGCGCGAAATGTGATGGTGCAGGGCGGCTGCTGAGGGCGGTGAGTGGAGCCGCGGCGGGCGGCGTCGCCGGGACCTGCCTCGGCCTCCGCCTCGGCGGCGTCTCGGGGGGCTGCACCGCCGGTAACACAAGTGCTCTGCGGCGAGGGGACGGGTGGGACTGGGTGCCGGGCCCTACTGAGAGTGCTGGGCCGCCGATAAGCGCCGCTGCAGGGCCTGTCCTTGCTCCCGGGCAAAGGTCAAGGGGTTTCTCTTTGCTTTCAGGGTTGGTGGTATCGGCTGTGGGGGTTCCGTCTGTTCTGCTCAGTGCAGGTAGCTCCCAGGGTCCTCGATGTCTGCTGCCTCCTAGCATCCTCTTAGACTTCTGGAATGGAATGGGTTGGGTTGGAAGGGACCTCAAAGCCCATCCAG
Organism: Neomorphus geoffroyi; assembly: GCA_033558235.1. Taxonomy (NCBI): domain Eukaryota; kingdom Metazoa; phylum Chordata; class Aves; order Cuculiformes; family Neomorphidae; genus Neomorphus; species Neomorphus geoffroyi. Next base: position 4,263,257 of record JAUMJM010000037.1, read on the forward strand.
TGCCACCCCCTGCCATGGGCAGGGACACCTCCCACTGGGTCAGGGGGCTCCAAGCCCCATCCAACCTGGCCTGGAACACCTCCAGGGATGGGGCAGCCACCACTTCCCTGGGCAGCCTGTGACAGTGTCTCACCACCCTCACCAGAAAACGTTTCTTCCTAAGAGCTCTTCTAAGTTTCCCCTCTTCCAGCTTAAAACCGTTCCCCCTCATCCTATCCCTACACTCCCTGATCAAGAGCTCCTCCCCAGCTTTCCTGGAGCTGCTTTTAGTACTGGAAGGTTGATAGGAGGACTTCCCAGAGCCTTCTCTTATCAAGGTTGATCAACTTCTACCTAGAAAGCTGCTTTTTTTTCTGTTGTGCTTGTGCACGGCATTGCTGTAATTCTGCTGAATGTAGAATGTGCTTGTAAACGCTTTCAGTTTGCCCCTTGAACTACAAGAATGTGAACAGGTTTTAACTGAAGACTCTTAGTCAGAACTCCACCAGTGCTGTAAGGCCTTGGTTAAGCAGTAGCAGTGATGCATTTGATACTGTTCAGTACATTATCAAAAAGCCTTACAGCAAAAAACCTGGTCAGAGGGTGCAACAGATCAGAAACAAAGCTGACTGCTTTTTTTTTTTCCTCCCCCTTTATAGTGTTTTTGGACGTGAAGGATGGACTTCTCAATGATTGCTGTTGGAGATGTACAAAATGTGCTTTTGGCTATGCAGAAGAACCTGGAGTGTCCAATATGGTAATACCAGGAGAACAATGTGAGCTCTATATTAGAAGGTTTAATAAGTCTTTTGGTTTTCTCTCTTTTCCTCTCTTTTCAAATGCTTTGTAACTTTTGAGGTGAGTTGAATGAGTGAATTGGTTAGAGCTTTTCTGAAAGCACTAATATCAATTTAAATGATAAGTTTCATACTATGCTAGACTGGAATGGACATAGAAAGAAAACCAAGGGGGAAAGGAGTAGCTTAAATCCTTGTGTTGCCACATCTGTGCATTGGGTTTATACCAGCATAGGAAGAGCCCAGTTGGGCTCCTGAACCGCACAGGGCTGCGTTGTCCTTTACTCTTGTCACAGGAGATCAGCGCTGAAAAGAGACGTTGGTGTTCTGGCACCAAGTTTCTTCCCCGGCTGAACTGGCATTTCTAGAAAAATGCTGTCATTTTGGAGAGGCAGACAAAGATTGCGAGGAGCTAGCGATGTGTGGATCACATAATGACAGCATTCGTTACCTGCTTCTCAAATGAAAAATTGTCCAGCACCTCCTACTTTTCTTCCCAGCTAATCTTCTTTTTGATTGCTTTTTAAGTTCAGAAAAGTGGCTATTTCTGAATCTTATTTTGTTGCTGCTATTTCATGTCTAACTTCTGTCTTGTTTTCCTTCCTTTTTGTAGCTTGGATGTGATACAAGAGCCAGTTTCAACAAAATGTGATCACATATTCTGCAGGTAGGTTTGAAAACTTGCAATTGCGATACTTCATCAATCTGTTCTTATTCTCCTTGTATACATCTTTTCTTTAGTGCTAATGATGTAGAATGTGTTTTAACAACTTAATGTGTAGCTCTTCTGGGGAAAAATCAATTTTGAATAAGAAACAACTGCAATTTCACAGCTGAGTCAAAGGGAGTTGCTTAATTCATCATAACAATAGAACAAGAATACAAGCGTTCAATTTGATAATGAAGGATTTCTATGAAGTGGTGCGTGTCTAGACTCAGTTGTAAAGAAAATGAAATCCTCCCTTTTTTTATCATGATTTTTCTTTTTTCCTAGGTTCTGCATGTTCAAACTCCTCAGTAAAAAGAAAAAAGGCGTGGTCGAGTGTCCTCTCTGTAAGACTGAAGTTACCAAGAGGTAATGTGGCTTTGCAAGTGGACTTAGAATCATTACAGAATCATTAAGGTTGAGAAAGACCTTCAAGATCATCAAGCCCAACTGCTTGAAGACAAGAAGTTGGGATTATAAGGAAAAGTTAATAATTGTCTTAATGTCATAGCAAGAGAGTGGAATAAACAAAAAAAGGTGGTTATTAAGCAAACTGGCTGTGTTTAAAGGACTCACTCTTTAGTGCCTTTCCTCAATATAAACGTTTTTCAAGCAGTTGCTGATGGAAACACCATTCTTAGCTAATGATTGTGCGATCAAACATGGGCTGTGCTATGGTTCAGTGATTACAACTGTCTTTTCTGTGCTAAATGACATTTTCACTTCCCATAGTAATTGTTATTTTGGGGAATTGTGTTGTTATTCCTTGGCAACAATTTCTCTCTGTCTCATCTTCCACTTTGGAGTTCTACTCCTTTTTTGTTCAGCCTGAATTCTAGGAGAATTGTTAATAGTTGACCCATACTTAAAACAACTCACGCGGTGATGTTCTTTCAGAAGTCTGAAAGAAAATTCCAGATTTAAGCAACTAATTGAAGGACTGATGGAAACCATCCGTGCATTTGAGCTTGACACTGGAGTGAAGTGTAAGTGGTGTGAATGTGTACCCTCCCCTTTTTTTTTAAATAGGAATTTGACATTTGGATCATAATTATTTGCAAGTTTCTTATTTACTGTGCAGGAAGAACTATTGAAAATTATTCCTTGGTTGTAGAAGCGTAAGTTCCGTTCAGGTCCCAGGGGTTTCCTACAATAAGCTCTCAAACAGACTTATGGGTTTTTGCTGTGTGACTCCAATCTTATTTTCAGTTCATGAATTATGGCTAAATATATGTCAAATACTCTTTAATCTGTAACTGTTTGGGAAAGACTTGCTCTTGATTATGCCCAGCCTTGCAGCTTTCACTCAGTCTTAGAGCCTGAATTAGTCCTAGAACAGTGCATATTAACTTGACCCATTCAGATATATCCTTTTGGAGTCCAAATTTATCCTTTCTAGAACTCAGTGCCAGAACCCAGTGCCTTGTAAAGGGTATTGTCAAGTCAGACACAAGCTTGTTTATATTTGAGGAAACGGGATGTTGTTGCTGGGAGCAGGTGGTGGTTTTGTGGGGTTTTGTTTGGGGTTTTGTTCTTAGTGTGTTGTATATAAAAACCAGAATTTATTTTCAAATCCTTTTCAGCCATTCAGTTATTCTAAAATGACTGCTATTAGATCCTATTCTTGCTAGATTATCCATATAAGCAAAATTGATTGGGAAAATTAGTTGGCAAGATGAAGATTTTGCTTAATACTTGCAGAATGCTCATTAAGAGCAGTGACACTAATAAATCAATTACATTTCTTTGATAATTGTGTTTTAGCTGTATATGTGCTAGTGGGAGATGGTCTATACAAGGATATTTTATTGATGTGTAACGCCTGTTGTCGTGCTCAGTGTAAGAAAATATTTTTGCTTTATTTTCCTGTTGACATTTTTTAGTTTTAAACCGTCATCACTCTCCTAAAAAACCCAGAGAGGCTCCTGCTGCTGAGCTCCCGTGTAAGGAAAGTTCTGTCATCCAGAGTAAGGGCTTCAGAAAGAGGAAAAAAAGTGCAAAAGAAAATGGACAAGAAAACTCCACTTTGGTATTTTTTTCTCTGTGGATTGTTTAACATTTTGTTTGGAATGTGTATAAAGAATGAATGGAATAGGAGGATTGGGTTTGCTTTCAGATCGCTATTTGACTTGACTGTTATTCCAGGCAAAGATATCTAAATTTTTTTGTCTCTCTAACATGCTTTAAAAAGTTGTTTGCATAAAATGACCGGAACTTAGAGATAATATTGCTATAATATATTCTGTCAATGAAAGGAATGAACGCTTTTTCACATTGCTCATTTAATGAGGCTGGCTAACTATCAGCAGGCTTCTTTTTTAGTGCTAAGAGCATGAATATGTCTTAGGAATTCTTAAACCATTACCCAACTTACAGTGATTGCTGTATGTGTCTAAGTTCATGATATGCTGTTTCTTGTCTCTTCTGCTCGCTGCCAAGTACAATGTTAAGTAAAATAAAACTGTTAATGATTTGAGTTGTTAAATGCATGGTAATTGTTACTATTAACATGTTCCATTACTGATATCAGTATATGTGTTGTATTTTTTTATAGAGGCTGCCAATTTAAATACTTAGTGCATTTATATCAGCCTCCTCCTGCTGTAGTTTAAATAATTACTACTTATTTTTTGGAAATACCCTTCTTTTATAAATAACTATTCCTTTCTTTTCTTCTGTCAGCAGGAAGTTAATGTGGATACACAGCTTGTAGACACCGGGGTCAAAAGGTGTCCCCTAGGGAACAAAGCCCAGAAGCGTGACTCAGAAAAAGGGGTTTATATAGAGCTTGGTAAGATGTGTTGTAGATCCATGCTAGTTGAGCTTATGTCTAATGCTTGTAAAGTGATGAAATGTGATGAAGTTCGAAGTCTTTATAAACACTAATTTCTCCCTGACACCTAAAGTAAAAACAGACTAACGATAGACAATTCAAAGCTAGTAAATCAAAGGGGGTCTTACATCATGTGTTATATTGCAGGAAATAATTCTGCAGTCATAAACCTTTAAGGCTCAGTGTCCAGATCCAAAAAGAAGATGCTTACAGATATGAAAAAAGTTACAGTTGTTATAACTAATGATAACAACTCTTTTCTAAAGAATATTAGGCCTTGTCATCAGTGCTTGAGGCTCTCATTAATAACCAGAGATAAGACTGAAATCTAATTGAGAAAATAATATTATATTTCACTCCTGTCTAGCCTAGCTCTTCAGGATCTCCTTTTTATCTGGTACTCAGTGCTGCAAGAAACAAGATATATGCTGTGCACAGTTTATTTTGTCCCTGTTCCTTCAAGGAAGGAATTGCTGCTTTTCACAGATAGTGTTCATTCTCCTTATTGCTTCTTCCGAGATCAGTCCAAATGTCAGAGAAGGATATTGGTATATATTGCTCTGACTTGCAGTTCAAAATTCTAAATATTATCATCTGTTTCATGTATAAATTTAGAAATCGGAAACTTAACTCTTAGCTAATTAACTCTTAGCTCGCTGTTATTATTCACTGTATTTAAACAGGATATGTTGCTGGAGCCATGTGGATATTATGCATAGAAATCATAATTTGGTAAAATACTGCACAACTGAACTTGATTTCTTCTCATAAAAGTTGAAAGTATCTGCCTCTAGAAAGAACTAAGCGTGCATCCTTCTGTTATCACACTGAATCTGGCAGGTTGTCTTTCTCTGAATTATTTCAACCAGAGTAACAGCTGATTTGTTTTTAGGATCTGATTCATCAGAAGAGCCTTTTAAAAGGAGAAGCAGTACTGGGTAAGTAAAGGTGATCGAGGAGTTTGTGTTTTCTAAAGGCAATAGCCTAGTATTCTCATTCCTATGTTTTAGTTTCTTAGCGTGGGACTGGTAGAATTCTTCAAACTGACAAGTGAGTTTTAACTTTGAGGGCATTAGGGAGAATGGGAAGCTGAATCCCATCAGTTTGTCACATAATATGCTTTAGATCTGTTTTCTAGATGTTCTGTTGCTTACACAGACATTAGATCTTCAAGAGAAAAGCATGTACTATGTTTTAGAAAGAAAATGTTAAATTGAGGAATATGGGAGGGAATATTTTAAAGAAATGGTTTGAAACCCTGAAGGAATCTAGCTGTGGTGAATGTCAGTCATGCAGCCTGACTTCTCCAAAAACTACTTGAGACCAAAAAGGGAACATTAAGAGTCATCTTCTGTTATGTCTATTGTTGTTTTCTCTGTAATGGAAGTAGATTTCCCTTCCTAACAGGTTAGAAGACAAAGAAGCACTTCAGATTGCATCTCAAGAAGAGCTTGAAGAACTTAAGAGTGCTGAGAAGGGGAATTCTTGCAATACACAGCCTGACGAGCTGAGTGCTAAAGACATAATTCTACCAAATGTCATAGGTGTGTTTGTTATTTTGGTGACTAAAATGATTAAGCTTGAAAGAAAGAACACAAGCTAGCATTTCAGTTTCACGTGATTAATTATATATATTGTGGTCTTGTATATTGTAGTTTTGTTGCTGCTTACAGCCAGTGACAGTGTAATATAAACCTATATCTGTAGACTAGATACTTAAAATGTGGATATTCTGGACATAGGAACAGAAGGGGAAAATTAATTTGATAGAAGTGCAAACTCCTTCTGTTCTACATAAGCCATATTATCCCTTGTAATACAAGTTTAGAGCACTGCCTGCTAATCCATGTTAGAAGTTGAATGAACGTATGTCTCATGTAATTTGATCTTGCTTTCTGTAGTGGGAGATTTGTGCAGTGTGGCATTCTGTTTTGGCAGGGGAAAAAGAATAGTTCTTTTAAAATAAATAGCCATTAAGCTTGTCACTGTTCTTGTGCTTGTAAAATTTGGCTTAATAATTTATAATACCTATAAATCTTCAGGTGAAAGTGATTTCTCAAAGGAAGCCTTGAGCAAGGAAAGCACTTGGAGCGTCACTGAGTATGCCAAACCTGGCCAAGTGAATGTGACTGAATGCCAAAGTTCTCCTTTAAATCTTCCTGTTGTAGATGTACTCACAGAGCAGTGTGACAGAATGGGGAATGCCAGTCCCTTAAGGGATGTGGACTCATCTTTCTTTAAGAGCACAGAAGAAACGGATACAGAGCAACCTCAGTGTAATAGTGAAAGCAAAGAGCTTGACTTAAAAGATAGCTCAGAGAGCAGGCTGGATAAAAGCAAGGGAATAGATAGCGTTGAACAAAGTGTGGAAGCCATAAAAATGTGTGAATCTGAGAATTATTCTTTCCATGAAAAAGAATCTCCTCTGGATAAAGTACTTCAGCCAGACACACCTCAATGTCCTACCCTGAATCAAGTCTCTAGGAAGAGACTGAAGCGAAGCATTCAGAAAGTCAATGAATGGTTTTCAAAAAGCAATGAGATTCTGTCTTCCAATTCTTCCCAGGATGATTCAGGTTTATCAGATAAAGATTCCTGTGTTTCAGAAAAGACTGACCCTATGGTAGATTCTGTGGAAATTGCAGTGGTTGAAGGAAACAAGAGATCCTCAAAACAAGCAGCAGATAGCATCAAAGACCGAATATTTGGGAAAACATACAAGAGAGAGAGGAAGTCACATTCCCCTCTTATCTTGAGAGGCATTTTACCTACTTCAAAAAAAGATGTGGTTGCTGATGAGAAGAGCTTGAATAATTCCAGCAAAGATGGACGAAAACGGAAAAGGAAAACTGCCCGTGCCCTGCAACCTGAGGATTTCATCAAGAGAAGAGACACAGAAGAGGCAGATGGGCACCCTCAAAGTGTGAGTGAGTGTCTTGGAGAGGCTGAAAAGAAAAGATGTGGTGAAAGTTCTGCTGTTGATGAGAGTCACCTCTCAGAGAATAAAGAAGATAATATGCTTGCAGAATTTGAAGGAGGAGGATCCATACAGAAAAAAAATACTGCAAAGATGACTGGCCAGCACTGCGATGAGGAGTTCAAAGGGAATAACTGTGATCAGAAAAGCACTAAAAGAAGTTCTGCAGCAAAAAGATGCAGGCGTTCCACTAGAACCATGTGTGCTCTACAGTTAGTAGTGGATAGAAACACTGGTTCCCCCGATCCACCTGAGCCACAGATTGACAGCTATCCAAGCAGTGAAGAACCAAGGAAAGCTGATTCCAAGCAAAGAGAAGTCAGGCGCAGCAGGAGGCTTCAGATACTTACTGAAGAAATGAAAAAAGAGACAGGAAAAGGAGCAGTAACTAAGGGAGCAAGAAAGTCTGACAGTGACCATGAAGGTTCTGTCTTTGGAGTCCAAAGGAATGTGTTGGTTCACACTTCTGCATGCAAGGACCTGTGTGAGCCCCAGGGTACATTAGGTTCCAAGCCACTTGCTAATCTGGAGGATGGTGATCTTGAAGCAAATGAAATACAAGTTAGACTAAAGAATTCATCTGCTGCTGCAGAAACTGCAGAAAGTCTCTTCAGTCCTACATCTTCACATCAGCATTCGAATTGTTCCATTGCACCTGATACAGGTTCTCAAGAAGGTGAAACACAAGGTAGTTCTTCCCTCCTACACTCTCCTTCAATGACTGTTGTGCAACCTGTTTCCTACCAGGCTGAAGAGGTGCCTGAATTGTGTACCGCTTTTCCCCAGGATAATGGACATGATACACAAAATGTTCTGGGGGACTGCAGGACAGAAAAGCTTCCAATGGCTAAAAATATTTTGGAATTAACCAAGGAAGCTGAAGACAGCGAGTTAGACACACAATATCTGCGAAATATATTTAGACATTCCAAGCGCCTTTCATTTAGCCTTTATCCTCCCACGAAGACTTGTGCAGTAGATGCCGTTGCTGCTGAAAATTTAAAGGCACCATGCGCTGCTCAGGTAGAAAATGAGCATAACAAATATTTAAATCCAGAAAACTTGCAAGAAGGGAAAACTGCTGAAAACCTGAGTAAGTTTTGTGAGAAAGAGAAGCTTGAGACCTGTGAATCTGCTTGTGCTAGTCCTGCAACTTGCTTTGTCAGCAATGCTGAATTTATGCACACAGGGGAACCTCAAGAAGATGTTTCACAGGTTGCAAATCAAGGGCATCTGACACCAATAAAAATGGGTACTGCTCGGACTGAAGAGAAAAGGGGATTGCAAAAAGGAGGGCAGGGAAGTGAAGAGATAATGTCAACTGGCACTGGGAAAAAAGGTAGCAAAAGAGAAAGAAAACTAGTAAAGGACAATGAAGAACAAGCAACCCAAACTGCTGGCCCAAGGGTGCTGGAGTGTTCAGTTACAGAGACTCCGGAGGCTTCTCTTAAAGGGAACAGTAACAGTACAGGTTTGCCTGAAACCCCCGATGGGTTACTGTGCTGTGATGATGCTGATGCTGGAGAGAACACCAGCTCCTCTGACACCGATAGGAGAGAGAGATCCGCTGTGTTTGTAAAAAGAAGTGGCAATGCCCTGGTAAAAAAACTACCCAATAGAAATATTAGTTCGAAGCCAAGATCTCAAGGTATTCAAAGACCTCGAAGAAAAGCACGGAAACTGAAATCTTCAGATGAAGAATCTAGTGAAGATGAAGAATTGCTATGCTTTCAGGCGTTAATATTTGGCAAATCAGTAAGCACACCTTTGCAGGTCAATAAACAAGTGGCATCTGTGGTAGAGTCTTCAGTGAGCCCCATCCCGTTGCCTCGTAACAAGAGTCCTGATGACAATAACAAGCAGAGGCTGCCTGAAGCTGCCTTAAGCAATGGGTGTGTCTCACCAAGCCAGGAGTCAGAATGCTCAGTCAACTTATTTTCTTCCCAGTCCAACGTGTCTGAAGAATCAGCTGATGGAGCACAAGAGCTGAAGAAACCTTCAGTCCAAGATTGTACGTCTGAAGAAGTGAACAAGGTGAATGAGAGTAAAGAAATTTTTCAAGGTTGTAATGAAAGGCTGAAGAGAAGCAAAACTGACTTGAAAGATGAATGCCAAGAAGACCCAAACATGGGAGCAAACCTAGGTACTAACCAAGATTTTTATCTCTACAGCTGGGTTTGTAATGTCATCGCACCTGGGTTTTGGTGTTTGCAGGGGAACTTTGTTTTGTATTTATGTGGCGCTTGCTCTTTGAAAGGAATGTACCAGCCCTAAACAATCAAAAAAAAAATAAAAAAATGCTTAGTGGCTTGTTTCCTGGAAATTAAGTTCTCCCAGTAGTATTTGTTTGGAGCAGAAATGAACAGATTGAGCACTAGAGGCCAGGCTGAGTCTGTCTGATGGGAATGAAATTTTGAGCAAGACGTAAGCTTGCTTACCTCAACTTCCATCTTTCAGCAAAATTCCGTAAAGCCTCCCTAAGCTGCTTCCCCAGCTGAAATGTTTGCTGCAATTGGCTCTAGAATTCTGTAGTGCTTGGTTTGACCTTTCTTTGGCTTTCATAATATTTAGGACTTCAATCGTTATCAAAATGCTTTGAGTTGCATTAATGTTGCCGTATGTGTGACATGGTATCTGAAACATTCACTTAAAATAGTTCTGTGCTTCTGTCTTAAGTGATTTCAGAACTTGTCACTGCTACAAGATTATGCACAATGTTTTGGGGTGATTTGGCTTCAACTAACTTGGATTTTCTTCCACCTCCTTCAAGGTGAAGCATCTGGGTATGACAGCGAAACAAGTTATGCAGAAGATTCATATGAACCATTTACTCAAGGTGAAATTCTTACTACACAGGTAAACGAGATTATGCACTGAATTCTATCAGGAATTTGTTTTTTAAGTTGTAAGCAAGTACATGAAAGCCGTTAAGCCAGTGGAGTGGGGAACTGCTTTCATCATAACTGTTTGTGTTGCTAGAGGAACCAGGTGCCTACAGGTTGGGGTTGGGTTTTTTTCATAGAATGTTTTGGGTGGGAAGGGACCTTAAAACCTCTCCAGTTCCAACCCCCCTGCATAGGCAGGGACAATTTCCCACTGGATCAGGGGGCTCCAAGCCCCATCCAACCTGGCCTGGAACACCTCCAGGGATGGGGCAGCCACCACTGCTCTGGGCACCCTGGGCCAGGGCCTCCCCACCCTCACAGCAAAACATTTCTCCCAAAGATGTCACCTCATTCTCCCCTCTTTCATCATAAAACTGTTCCCCCTCCTCCTGTCCCTGCACTCCCTGATCCAGAGCCCCTCCCCAGCTTTCCTGGAGCCCCTTTCATTACTGGGAGGCTGCTCTAAGATCTCCTCAAAGCTTTTTGGGTTGTTTTTTGGGTTGTTAAGGGGTTTGTTGTTTTTTTGGTTTTTTTTTGCTTCTAGTGTAGCATGTGTGCATTGTTTGTAGCAGTAGAAGGACCACAGTTACCTTTTTGAACACATGTTAAAACCTAATTCAAAATAATCTTACTGTTTCTAATTTTCTAGTGTTAAAGAAACTGATCTTGTTCTTTAAAACGCAGTTGCTAACAGCGTCATTATTTATCCTTTGCAGCAGAAGCATGCTATGCAAAATAACCTGAAGAAACTTCAGCAGGAAATGGCTGTTCTCGAAGCAGCACTAAATCAGCATGGAAGTCAGGAATGTGGATTTTTACCTCTCCATAGGAAACTGCCACCTTCCAGTAGTGAAGGAACACTTGGAATGGAACAAATGCGACAAGAAAGAGGTAAACAGTAATGAAAACCTTTCCCAGCTTTTTTACAAACATTTGTGTCACTACTAGTGGTTCTTTTTTTTTTCCCCCCCTCTACCACAAATTATAGTACTGATTTAAAATTGATAGCAGAACTTGACCTAAATTCCACCTTTCAGTGAGATGTATGTGTTTTATTAATGACTTAGGTACTACACTTAGTCTAAAATCCTGCTGTTACAGACCTGGGTGAGGTTACGTGATGGTGAGTAGGCCTTGTGGCTTGGCAGGACTGAATCACGTGGTTGTACTGTCAGTTCTAGTTGTGCTCTTGTTTTCTTTCACTGGAATGGATAAAGGGTGGGCAAAGGGTTTGAACACCCAAAAGGACTTGACCTCTATTGCTGTGGTAGAAATGACACTTTAGCAACTGGGGAACGCGGTGGAAATTAGGCCAGGTGTGTAATGACCGTCAAATAACACCACACAGCTCAGGCTGCTGATGGCAAAGAAGAGAAATCCTGTCATGGTATGTAAACCACCTGAATGGGACACACAGAGTTTACAGCTGGAAAGTGCACTGGGCAGGAAATGAACGGCAAAGAATACTTTAGTTGTTGCCAAAGGCTTATTGTATATTGGGGATAAAGTGAGTTCCTGCCAGCTGTGTAAGTAGTAGTGAGAGGGCTTTATTTAATATATTTCTTTAAGGCAAGAGAGAGACTGAGATTACTGTTCTGACAACCAGTCTGCAACAGAGTGTAGAGCGTTCTTTGAACAAAGCCTACAGTAGGTCTAGATGTTCATTGTTGAACTTCAATCTTGTATTATAGGAAGACACCCGATACTGAAGATGTAACGCTTATTGAACTCTTAGATAAGTTGTACTAAATGGCTAAGAATTTATTTGTAATCCTGTGGTCTCATTTCAGTCAGTGATCTTTATTTTCCAAGGGCAGCTAGAACAATTTAACATCCTGGAATTCAAAGTTATTTAGTGTCTTATCATGCCTTTACCGTGTATGTTTTTCTCTGTGGAATCTCTTCTGTCTAAATTCAAAGGCTTTCATCACTGCTGCGGGCATTAGTCAAATATCACAAAGTGATCTGTAGAGTGCTTTTGATCTCCTGAATGAGGTCTTCCACTTGCGTGTCAGTAACTTGGGGTTTGTTGTCAGAGTGTAGTCTGCATCGGGAAGCTCTTTCGTGGAGAAAAAGGAGCTCTGATAGAAAAAGTGAAGAAGCTGAGCCTTTGGAAGGCACAAGGTGGTTTTTTCCATTCATTCTAAAATCTGAGGCAAAGCGTCCTTCCCTGCTGCGGCTGCTGGTTTGGTACTTGGATTCCTGACAGGGAAGTGGGGCCACTTATTGTGGAAGAAACTCACTGTAATCCTCATCTGATTTTGTGACGCTGGTTTATCAGCTGCACTGCATTTTTAGCCTTCTCTCAAGCTCATCTTTTGGTCGTCTCCAGCTGCTAAATCATTAACAGTGTACTCAACACTAAGAGACTGGTTTTAATCTATGTTTATTTAATAAAGCTCATTGTATTTGTTAGAGTGAGTCCAGAGGAGGCCACAAAGATGATCCGAGGGCTGAAGCGCCTCCTGTACAAGGCCAGGCTGGGAGAGTTGGGGTTGTTCAGCCTGGAGAAAAGAAGGCTCTGGGGAGACCTTAGAGCAGCTCCCAGTGCTGAAAGGGGCTGCAGGAAAGCTGGGGAGGGGCTCTGGATCAGGGAGTGCAGGGATGGGATGAGGGGGAACGGTTTTAAGCTGAAAGAGGGGAGATTGAGGTAAGAAGTGTTTTGCTGTGAGGGTGGGGAGGCCCTGGCCCCGGGTGCCCAGAGCAGTGGTGGCTGCCCCATCCCTGGAGGTGCCCAAGGCCAGGTTGGATGGGGCTTGGAGCCCCCTGATCCAGTGGGAGGGGTCCCTGCCCATGGCACTGGATGGGCTTGGAGGTCCCTTCCAACCCAAACCATTCCATGCATTGCAGGGCATTCAACCCTACTAGAGTTTAGGAATATAGTTTCGTAGACAAGAGTTGGAAATGTGACATTTCTAAGCCCAGTAGGCCAAATCCATAAGGTAACTGTAGATGGATTGCTTGAAGATTAAGTCAGCAAATCTATGGTTAGCTCCCTTCAGATGGGAAAACTAATTAAAATAATCTCATTAATAGAGTTCATATTTACATTGTATGCTAGAATATGGATTTCTGACTTAAACTGATTAAAGTTATTGATTGTTTAATAAAATTACAGGCATGTTTAGCTATCTAATAAATGTCTCTCGACTGCTTGTGAGCTGAGATATGGTTATGTGATGAAGAGAACTTCATAAACAAACTGCACTAAATAGTGTGAATTTGCCTTCAGCCTATTTTATATCCTACTTTTTCCACCTAGTTCATCGCTGACATCTTAGTTTTGTAGATGATTTAATATGTGAAATAAAATTAGTTGTTAGCTGTGCTTCAAATGGCTTTGTGTAGAGTTCTGTTTTGGGACATTTGCCTCTCTGAGGTGTATCTGGATTGAGATTTTTAGGGAATGCTTGATTGCTTACCTGAAGAAGCGATTAAGAACAGTTGCTTTTACTTTGCATAAGAGTTATTTTTCTTTTTTTAAAGGGGAGGAGTCAAACTTGGAAGGAAATTCTGAAAATCATAAATGCAGCCGCTCAAAGGGATTTTCAGCCAGTGATTTCCATGCTTTGCCAAGTGACCCTCTCAACAGTAAAACAAAAGAGTTAGAAAGAGAAAGGTAAATCTTTTGGGTTTGGGGAGGGTTTGTTTAATCTTGTATTAAAAAAACTAAAGAAGAAAACAAATAAAAATCTTAAAGTAAATACCTCTCAGCTTGTGAGCAATCACAACAGCTTTTGCTACGTAATTCTGATACTTAGAAGAGTAGGAAAGATATTACAAGCAATTTCCCTCTTTCAAGGTCTTCAGAATTGTCGCTTTGCTCTTCTAAATCCAGTTCTTTGAAGAAACCGGATTTGGAGAAATTTCTTCAGTGTGACAGCGCTGTGAAAAACAAAACTCCTTCTGAAAAGACCAAACCTGTGCAGGGAGCAGTGCAAGAATATAGTCAGGGTCAGCCTGAAGCAGGTAAGGTTTAAGAGGGATCCAACATTCTGCTTTTTTCGTGTTTTCACATGCCAGCAAGATAGAACTTTTTCTTGTTAAACAAGGATTTAAATTTATATATTCCTGGTCTATTTAAAAAGATATTTCTTCATATTTGGTTGGTCTTGTTTTGGTAGCCCAGCTGTCCAGCTGCCCACCAGGGTGAGGCTGGACAACATTTTGACAGTGATGGGGAGTTGTCTGTCTCACCTAGAAATTGGCACTTTGCTACTAAGTTTCATAGGCATTCCAGTGCCTCAGCTATAGATAAGGAAAAAGCAGTGATAGAGGCAAAGGGGAAGTCATAAACAAATAAGGAGAAAAAACTGCAGCTTTTAAACTTAAAGGGTAGAGGAACAGCCATCTACCATGATTAAAAGAAGGATGAAATTGTTTCAAGGAGTAATTCTTCTTTTCCTTCAGAAAACACAGATGAGCAGAAATCACATGGAACCAGACAAAACAGTACATCTGTCTTATCAAATCTCTCTGGAAATGCGACCAGGAGTCTAAATAACTCTTCCTCCTCTGCAAGGCTGCTTAACCCTCAAACAGCAGAGGCAACAAATAGTTCTGTTACAGCTCAGAACGCTGATAAAAGCTGCACTCAAGAACATAAATTGAAGAGAGGCGTACGTTTTCCTCTATCTGTTTTGCACAATGCAGCTGGGAAAGAAAATTCTACAACTCCAGTTGTGACTGACCGGCAACAAATGTCGATTGTGGCATCAGGTCTGAATCAAAGTGAACAAGTAAGTATATTTGGGAAGTTTTAGAGATCACTTCTTAATTGTTCCCAATTACCATGACAGTCCTCAACACAAAGATCTAAGTACAAGGGAAAGTAAACTTGCAGGGATTGCAGCTCAATAACACAGCAGCTCAAGTCAAACGTGTCCCCCACCCCTAAAAATATGAAGAATCTTGCTTGTAAATGGTACTATTAAGCTTAACAAAGTTTGAACTTTTTAAATGACTGCTTACTGTCTGGGGAAAAACCACATTGTTCCAAAGCAAGAGGACTTTATTTCTAGAAAGCCTTGGGGTTTTGAGGAGAGGGGGGTGACTGGTTGGTTCCCTTAATGTTCTCAGGTGCTGCTGCTTTACTCAAATTCTGATCCATAGTGAGGATTTCTGTAATTAATCAATTCTGAATTGCTAAGAAACCTGTTTCTACGATCCATTTGCAGGAAGATACGGCTTTTAGTTTATAAACTACTGACTGAGAGCTCTTGCTTGCTTTAACCTGTTGAATGGTGCCAAAGTTACCGACTTCTAAGGAAAAGTACATTCTGTGTGCCAACACAAATAAAACCATTACTTTAAAGTAATTCTTATGTTATACTCCTATAAACTGGAGTTATGTTGGTTTTGAATCTCCCTTACTGGTTATTAATTTTCTTAACTACTTTTCAGTTGGTGGTCCAGAAGTTTGCAAGAAAAACGCAGAGCACTTTATGTAATCACGTTACTGAAGGAACAACTCACGTCATCATGAAAACAGGTTTGTTGGGAGCTATGTGAACAAATCCTATATTTACCAACCATGCAGGATATTAACTCTAGGCTAACCAACAAGCAGACAGCTCAGCAATAAATTTGAATAAACCTTGAGAAGGCATTAATTGTTTTCTTCTTTATTATAATTTTTTTGTTTAAGCTTGGGAGTCTCTCTTATTCCAGCTCATAGAATTAGAATGAGGGTATGTTTTATTTCCTTGTATGATTTGAAGTTAATGTTATTTAATTTTTTTGTCTCTACCTGTTTGGTCACAATTTTCATGTGTTTACAGTGCATTAACACAAAGTAATTCAGAACAAACCAGAAAGAAAGCAAGATAGTGCCTAGACAAATATGATGCAGACGTTCTAGAAATAAGATGCAATTTTGGTTTAGGAATTCCTTGCAGGGATTATAAATGCTGTTTCATTCTAAATTTTCAGAAGAAACTTATTCTTAATAGAGAACAGGAAGTGGGGCTTAACTGTAGGTGTAACTGATGGCAGTTGATAGTGAAGGTTTACCTCCATAGGAACAGAGCAGTGCTACCTATTCATCACAACTATTATTTGTGTGCTTACTTAAGATGCTTAAATTAGGTTTTGCTCTTTGCTAAAGCTCAAGAATCCCATTCTTAAAAGCCTGAAGGAACTTTATGGAAACTTCGGTACAATACTAGCATTTCACATTTGACAAATGTATCCTGAAATCGCATTATATTGTATTCAAAAAAACCATAGCATTCATTGGTAAAATTAAGTTACTGTATTGCTGTGTCTAGGCATAGGTTATATTTAAGCTCTCTGCTGAACCTACTACCCAGCTTTTACCCAGCATTTTCTTAAAAAGCAAAACACTTTGAGCCAAATCTGAGTGTGGGTGTGCTATGCGCTGTGATTGTATTTTGCTTCATAAGTGGCTCATATTTGGATGCAATCTATCACGTAGACCTTCCTTGCTTTTGAAAACCAACATAGGAAAGGAGTCAGAAAATCTTTTTACTCCAAATCTATGGACTTAATTTTTGCTTTTCTCTTCAGGAATTGTATCATAGACACCATGACTTTTTTTTGGAGAGGTAGATTTTTCTGTCTCATACGAAACAGATAGGATAAACTGCCTTCTGAAGGCATGCGTGTTCTGGTAGAGTAGAAGATGATCCGAAATAGCTCATCATCCAGCAGTTTGTGCCAACATGAGGCACTGAATCCTGCTGTTAGTGTGCACTGTCTTAACTAGTATTTTGTTCACTGATGTCAAAACAGAAAGATCTTGTTCTCATTTGCTCTGCAGACAAGGATCTGGTGTGCGAACGGACACTGAAGTACTTTCTGGGTATTGCAGGAAGAAAATGGGTAGTCAGTTATCAGTGTAAGTATAACTTGGTTTGGTCTCTCCCTTTCTACCACAACTGGTACTCTTCACTTGTCCCAGTAAAACAAAAAAATCCCAACATAGATCTTTGTGTCTTGGCATCTGATGTTTTACTTTAATATTAAACTTAAACCCAAGCAAACAGCAACATCAAGCTTCTTTCTCTTCTGAATACTTCTGCTTTAAAACACCCACACTGGATTACTCCCCACCCTGACAAAAGCTTTTCCTCCCTCTTCATTTAAATCTGAGATGTGTGGCATCAATTAGAACAAAACTAAAATTATATATGAAAGATAAAACTCTTTCACTTCTTTCTGGCATTACACTGCATTCGGTTTCCTTTGGTAGAAATACCTTCCATTTAATATAGCAATGAATTCAGACTGAAGAACAATTTTATTGAATAAAATGACTTCTCCTGCTCTGATCTTTTTCCTTAGGGGTAATTCAGTCTTTCAAAGAAGGAAGGATACTGCATGAGGTAGGTCTTCTGTCTAAAGACTGAAATGTCCGATGTGTAAGCAATGCTGTTACACTGATAAACCTATTAGTAGCCTCAGATATTGTCTAAATATTTAATATATGGAAATATGGTTCTGAAAACTGTGGTTCTTGTTTTACCAAATGCTAGGACCAAAAGCCACACTTAGGGTAAATGTATTCAACATTCTTGAAGACATAATGGCTCCCTATTTTTTAGAACAGATGGGTTATAGGTATGTTTTTTATAAGTGTTTCTAGCGATATTGGTAGATTACAGCATGGATGAAAAGATCCATTGTTTGCTTGAGGAAATAATGTTAGAACGTAGCTATATACATAGTTTTGAGTTGGTTTGAAACTTTAGTCTAACCAACTACTGAAAACTCATTCCAGCATTTACTGTCTTTCCTAGTAAAACAGATGTGTTTGTTATGACCCTGATTTAGGTGGGGGTTTGTATTTCCTGGGTACTATTTGGATTTTCATTCCTCACTAAAGATTTTTGGTGAATGTCGTGTAAGTGGCACAGTATGGATATATCTAATGAGCAGAAATGCTCACTTTCTGGTATGAAACTTCTGATTTGCTTATTTGTGTTATGTTCCAGGAGGACTTTGAAGTTAGAGGAGATGTGGTCAATGGCAGAAACCATCAAGGTCCTAAGAGGGCTCGACAGTCTCTTACTGAAAAGGTAAGAGCACATCAGGGTGGAGAACCCCATCCTGCTGGGATTGTTTCAGATACATGGCTGTGCTAGCTGAATATCTGGAACTTCTTCCAATTTCTCTGCTGTTCCACGTATATAGAGTTGTACAAATTAAGCATTTTTATACATGAAAGCTGAACTCTGGCAGCAGCAGAACAGATCGGCTCGAGTAACTCGCTCTGCCTGCAGTGAATGCTATCTTTTTGTAACATCAGTATAGGATAGCACAAGTTTGGGAGTTTTAGATGATATTCTTCTGGTTTATAGGTTACAAAGAGCTTCAGATATACTTCATGAAACAGTGATAGCTGTCCTAGAAGTGCAATGAAACCAGCATGTTAAGTATAGTCCTTTAAAGATGCTGTGTGTACTCTGTTAACATGTTCCTTGTTTTTCAGATCTTTAAAGGCTTTGAGATCTGTTGCTATGGCCCTTTCACCGATATGACTACAGGTGTGTCATTTGAGTTGGGATTAAATGAACTCTTAGCATAAAAAATATTTGGAGGGGAATTGTGTGTATTCACTGGAGTTTTACATTTGACCTCTTCTTGGGTTCTCTTGTACTTATTTTACTCTGAAGCTTTCAAAATACCCACGTGAGGTATAATGTGGGTAAAGAACTTTATCCAGTTGATCTCCAGACTGAATGGAAACGGTGTTCTCTTCTATTTGGATATCCTCAGGGAACTGCTCTGGCAATGTTGCTGTATTTCAAAACAAGCCTTTTATCTAGTTTATCTCTGATTTTCTAGCGACGAGGGAAAAGCATTAATATCATGCTGTCTGGTAATTGCTTTAGATGCTATTGAACACTTGTACTTGAGCATTTTTTTTTTTCTTCTGTCTTAGTAAACAGTTCCTAAGTATCATTTTTCTAGCAGTTGACACATCCTCAGTGTAATCTCTCTCTTAACAGCAAATGTTAAAAATGAAACACACAACAAAGCTGGGGGTTTATATAAAAGAAAAAGCTGGCCAGGATGGCTTCTTTTTTTGTTGGTTTAAAATTGAATAAAGTATAGTAGATGTTTTGAAAATTTCAGCTAGAATTTTTCTATTTTTTCCCCTTGTCCCATTTTTATGGTTTATTCAGCAGGTACTTTCCAATTTGTCCACTATAACTTTGTTTTTGACTGGTGAAATATCCTCACATCTCTTGACATTTACAATAATTAATTACTATAGAGGATGCAGTGCTTTCACCTGCTGCAGTGATCATCAATTATACCTCTTATACTTGAGAGACTTGTTTATCTTCTTCACTATCTGTTCAACAAATTGGTAGAAATTAAATACTTTGGCTACTTTTGTTAATGAGAGATAATCACAGTTATAACTTCAGATTTTTAATGTTAATTTCATGTCTTACATCCTTATGATATGAGGAAAATAAAGAGAAAGTCACTAACAATTTAAGTTGGTTGGTTTTGTTTAGTTGATGTTCCTCACCAGGCTAGAAAGTGAAAGGACATGGTCTTCCAGTACCTGAAGGGGAGCCTACAAGAAACCGGGGAGGGACTTTTTTACAAGGGCCTGTAGTGACAGGACAAGGGGGAAGGGCTTTAAATCGGAAGGGGAAAAATTTGGATTAGACCTTAGGAAGAAATTCTGCATAAGGGTGGTGAGGCACTGGAAAAGATTGCCCAAAGAAGTCATGGATGCCCCATCCCTGGAGGTGCTTTGAGCACCCTGGTCCAGTCGGAGGTGTCCCTGCTCATGGCAGGGGAGTTGGAACTGGATGATTCCTTCCAAGCCAAACCATTCTGTGATTCTCTACTAAGACTTATGTTTCTTGCAAATGATGATAATATTCTGGTTATATCTTGGAACAACCACGTGAGGGCTTAGGGAACAGCATCGGTGATGTAAAACATTGAATAACAACCTGTTTCTCCAATTTCTTCAGAACACCTAGAAAGGATGGTGGAGCTTTGTGGTGCCTCGGTGGTGAAGGAGCTTCACCTCTTCACACACACAACGGTAGGGGTTGGTAGATGTTACCCTTGCCGTAGGGAGCGGTCTGTAATTGCGTAATGCACAACATGGTGAAAGGTTTTGTGGCCTTCCCGGGCTTGTCAAATGCTGATGCACACAGAGAACTGCCTGCACAGGAATGCTGCCAAGCTACACAGCAACAGTCCTTGTGTTCTAGGCTCTGTGGACAGATAGCTAATCTCTCTTGAAATCAGCACGGAGCCCCATGCTCCGGCACAAAAAGCCTTTTACTGCCTTATCTTAATCACAGTATTCCTGGAGAGTAATTGCAGAAAAAGCTTAGGAACTAATGCCTTCCTCCCTCTACTACAGCTTCTTAAAGTCCTCTCTGGAGTGACACACTGAAGCAGTCAGCCCAGTTATTGCTTTCTGCAGATAGGTGTGAGAGTGATTTAATGCCAGACAGATAACAGTAACATTTTTATTTTCTTATCTTGAAATCCTAGAATTCTACTGCTGTCGTGGTTGTGCAGCCGGATGCTTGGACAGAAGACATGGATTATACAGGTGAAACTACCACACTGTCACAGACTCTTGTGGTACACATTGAGCATCTTTATCACCGCAGTCTTTTTAATAGTTAAATATCAGACAGGTTTTTTGAGGAATCAAAATAAAAATCTACTGTATCTGGACACGGAGGTGTCTCTTGAAAGAAAGATCTGGAAGGACAAGGTATATTGTTTCAAGAATCAGCAGTAGAGTCTTAAAAGGCAGGGAAATCCTATTCTTGGCTCGATTATCCTGCATATCCTCAGCTTTACGGAAACTGTTCTGATTCAGGATAGGTTCTAAAAGGTGGGAAAGTGTGCCCTTGCAGGCTGAGTAGCATCTAGGAGAACACCTCAGATAGGACAAGATCCTCTCAGTCTAGAAAGAATAGCTGGCTACAAAGCATTAACTGCTACAGCTTTGCCTTTTTTGTCTTTTTTTCAAAATGCTCCAGAAAAACCATGAGACTTTGGAAGCGCAAATGCTTCAGACTAAATTTCAACTGAGATAGTGGGAGTTGTGGGATGAATGGGAGCTAGTTAGGCTACAATGCAGTTCACCAAAAAAATGGAGAGGCAGGATGATGTGCAAACAGCTGTTTCCATGGCACCGGGAAACTGAGACAATAAAGACAAAGATCCTGAAATGATAAAGAACAGTCTGGGAGCACTTCAGTAATTTTCTGTTGCTTCTCTCTTAATGAGACTCATTGCTTGTCACATACTCAGTGGGCCTGAGCAGACAGGAACAGAGGCTCTGTCACAGAGGTCTGAAATTAAAGGATAACAAGGACTGCAGTCTTTGCTTTCAGTGTTTATTCTGTGGTGTTCAAAGCTTCCTGCCTGACCGTTTGCCAAACAGCTATTCCTTTTGGAGAGCTGTATCCCCTGCGTTGTTCAAAGGAGTCACAGTGCCACAGCACTGGGTTTAGACTCCCGTGTTTTGGCAAGGCCTGTAAAATGCCAAAGATAAAGCAAAGAGCTTAATCTGACAGCCCTCAGTAGACTCACCTTCAGCTTGCTTTGACTCATCGGTAACAATTTTATCATTTGTGCCTTTGTCTTACAGCGCTCCAGCAAAAGAACAATGTTACCATAGTGACTCGAGAGTGGGTATTGGACAGTGTTGCTCTCTACGAGGGCCAGGAGTTTGACATTTACCTTGTGTCCTAAGGGTGATGTGCAGTTCTCTTCCCGTCGCTCAGAAATTCTCATCAGTGCTGATGATCTGGTAATTATTTTAAGGACTGAGAATTTTTAAGTCACTTATGTAGAGATGATGTGCATGTAGTGTTCTCATTCAGAGTAAAATTACTACATTCTTTATTAATAATAAAAGTTACTTAAACAACTTTATCGTATAAAGATGGAATTATCCCCTGTTCTTTAAGGATTAACATTTCTAATTTCAAAATAGTCCTTTGTATTAATGTAAAACAAATGTAAAAAGTTTGAAAATGTAGGACACGGCCTCCTTGGAGAAATGCTGAGGTGTTATTTACCATTGCAACCAGTTCCCGTTTATATACGGGAGGACGTTTTGGAGACAGGCATTTAAGTAATATTTGGCTCAGGGCTTAAATGAAAACATAATTGCACTCCTGAGTAACCTCTGTATTTTCATTTTGCATAAATGCATACTCTGAATAAGGGTGTATACCAATACAATGGAATATTAGTGATTACTAACTCCTTGGCCTGCTTAATCTTGGGCCATGGATTATAGTTCTGTTGGAAACTCTATATAAAAATGCCAACTTGCCCTAACCAGGGAAATCATCGACAAGTACAGTCCTTGAAAAGCCAACGCTTGATTCTTGACATAAACCAGTCTTTAAAACCACGAGCCTGTACCGATGGTGTCAGTCTTATTTCTGAGAAGTGTGGAAGGCACTTAGAAAATAAACAGATGCACTTTAGTATCCCAGTGACCTATAATAAGGCCTATAAAAATCTGCTTCTAATAGTTCCTGCCTGCAAAATGAGACTGTAAAGAACACATATTGCATTTTATGGAAGAAAATATCTTGCTTGTTTCTGTTGCCAAGCAATCCAACTTCATAAATCATTTTGTACTCTGAGCGGAAAGAACCTGTTTTCATAAAACTGTTGTTTAAAAAAAAAAAAAAAGGAATTGTAGCTAAGTTCAGGAAGCTTTTGGGGTCAGATGCTGCTAGGTTGTCTTGGGAAGTTATTGAAAGTATGCTTATAAATATTGGAATGCTCAAAGGAAATAAAATTGTTTTGGCAAGTATTTTTACTTCATTGTTTGGCTCTTATGTGAATCCATCACTTTGGTCTCCGCGTTGAACTATACATGAAAAAATATCTGAGGTCCAACCTGCTGGACTGGGAGAAAGGAGTGGAGACTGGAGAACTCAAAAATGTGAATTAGAATTTCAGAGCTGGAATCAGAATTTTAATTTCCATCAACCTGAAAGGCAAATGTGTTATCGAGTGTCTTGCAGCTGCCAAATGGAAACAAATGCAGTCTGACGAGGCGCTCGACCGGCAGCGTCGGTGCTGGGAGCATTTGCTCGGTTGATGTACATCGCTGTTTTCTTCTATGTGACAATATTTCCTAACTCTTGAGGCTGTTCCACACAGCCTCATCTTTAGACTGATGCTACTCTTATCTCTAGAGCCCACGTTGGGAGTTCATGGTCTCCATTACAGAAGATAGCTGGGGGGGGACACTAATTAGTGCTGCCTGGGAGAGAGAGAGTAAAAGGCCAAGCAAGACTGTTCTGCTTCTTCCATTGTGAAGCTGTCTCTTTCATCTTGACACAAAGGTCATCCTTTCCAGCAGGTAAGGTACAGGCTCCTGCTTGATTGTCCTCTAGGAATGACACCTGTGAGGTTGTCCTTCCTTGGAGGTAACTAAACTACATCTGTGGATACTCCATTTCCAATCAAGTATCATCTGCAAGCTTTTGCAGCAATCTGCATCACACTTAAGATTTGAATAAGTGAAATAGTTTGAATAACCAGCTAGATAGAGGAAGGACTTGCTTCCAGAGCAGCAGGCAGTTTCTGGGGAGCTGATGTGGCCTCCATCGTGGAATCCATGCTGATTTCTCTAGGCTGACTTAGAGTTTCAGTAAAAAAGCCCCACTGCTTAGAGCTTCACGGCCACTACTGGGGTTGGAAATGCCATTTTATATGTGGGGACCAAACTGCATTTCCTCCCATATTGCAATATCAGCTGGCTTTGACGCTTCCCAGGGCAGGAAACCTCTGAGGTGAATGCATTTTTGAGACATGGCTTGGCTGTGCTGTGCCTTTTACAGAGATTGCCTGAGGGTAACGAGGAGCAGAATCAAACATCATTAAAGAAGTCAGACACCTGGTTAAAGGGGCTGCACGCGCACTGCCCTAGGAAGCAGCACATGCCTTTTCCACTCTTCACTGGAGGGAAGGAAGAAACAAAGGAAAGGCTGGTGCTTGCTGCAAGTTTGCCTGAGGCTTTGCCATCAGGTAAGTTCTATGTTTGTAATTAAACTGCTCTGCTTTTGTAACTTAACAGGAGCTTTTCTTGATGCAGCTGCAGCAGGGTGAGCATCCGAACCTCTTGAGCTGTGCTGCTGCTCGGTGTGCACCCTCTCCCTACGGTCCCAGCTGCAGGAGGGATCTACTGGACACAGAGCTTCGACTCGGTCGCTGGTCAGTACGTGACACCGTGTTCAGGCCACGCTTCCCCTGAATGAGTAGGAGCCGGTGCATCTGAGTCATAGTTTGCCGTATGAAAGTTTTCAGAATTAGGAGGAAGTCGGGCAATTCCTCTCTTTGCTAGGCTACTTAATGCTAATTAATTCCTAATGCAAAGGAAAGGAATTTACTACTTGAGGGGAACAAAGTGCATTCTGTGCTAATGAGAGCTACCCTTGCACCCGTGCAATAACCGGCTGGCTTTGTGTCACCGCCAAAGCAGTAGCGTTGGTAAAGCCCATCCTTTTTCCCTTTAAGGTGTTGCTGAGAATCTTGGAATCAGATGAAGGTAGTATGTGTTTCCTGGTGCCTGGCCACACCACGTGTGGTTTCTAGTGTTATTTATTTCTCACCCAGTCCTCACCTATGTAGAGGAGGAGTCGCAGCTGTAGCACCAGGTGGGCTCATGAAAAACACTGATTCTGGATCTTGTTGACTGTAGCATCAGGGAGCAGGCACTGCCCAAAACCCCAGGCCATGCTGAGGTGTTCTGGGGCTCTGCTCCTGCCTTTTCACCAGGACAAATGAGCTGGAGTCTTTCTGTGAGGCTGCCTTATCTTACCAGAGAATGCTACCTAGCCGCAGAGGCGAAGAAGCTGCCCAGGGCTTTTCTAATAAATGGGAATAGATTCCTGGTTAAAATTCATGTATGTTAATTAGGTATGGCTTTATCTTGCATGCTTATCAGCCGTGCTGATGTGGAAGCCAGCAAAGAGTAAGATGCCTGTTACCAATTCAGACTGTCCTTTACATTTTGCTGCTAGGCAGCATGGAGTTATGCATTGACAGAACCCACTTGGGTTTCATTATCGTTCTTGGAATAAATGTGTAATTGCTGTTTGCTTCGTAGCTATTGTGGAGGCTGCAGACTGGAGCAACGGGGAGAGGTTTGTGGGCTGCAGGGGGTAATTAAGCATCGGAGGAAAAACATTACTCAATAGTTGAAAGCCCTTTATGTTGGGCAATATTGGATTTTCATCTAGGGTTCTACTGCTTCTCAAAGAGAGTTTCTGGTCCTTCAGAGAACAAAACAGCAGAACACGGTGCAGGACATGTGAATTAGAGGTGTAGGCAGTCCCTCTGCCTTTCTCCTTGCTGTACCACACATCCTGCATAAAGGGCTGGGACTGAACTGTGTTATCACTCTTCCCTCTTTGGTCCAATTCCTTGCTCAGATCTCTTTAACATGCAGGAGTCTGGGGCTGCCCCAGCTGCTGCTGATACTGGAAACACCTGCATGGTGTGCACCTTGAGGACTGCTATGCTGGAAGACTCCGTATGCTAGGAATTCCAGCTGGGTTTGTTTAGCCTGGAGAAGGCTAAAGCAGTCAGGGATTGGGGTATAATTAAGAATCCCCTTTAACACAGCTGTCAAATTATATCAGTTTTTACTACAACCTGAACATGCAGGATGGTGCCACCGTGCTTTTTCTACCTCCAGCTCTGCACCCTGATTTGTAGGCTCAGTGCACAAGGTCATCGGTGGTGGTGGTGGTTGTTTGCCAGGGAACACCCTTTGCATTCCTGATAAGTTATGGATGGCAGCTCCTGCTCAAAAAGGAACTGAAGGGGGGCTTGCTTTCTCTGCTCTAATGTAGACATTTTAAATGCAGAGCTAGCAGGGCCTTGTAGTCATTACGCATTGTAAATGAGCTGCTTTGAGGCCGTCTCTAAAAGAATATTAAAGTGGCAAATCCATGTAACATATGTAGGAGATAAAGGAAGGAGAGGACAGCAGCTGGGATGCCCACAGCAGGCTCTGTCCTGATCAGGCTGCACAGAGATCTCCCTCATTCTTTCCTGCTCAGGCTTTGGAGGGGAGCTCTTTAGCCTCTCTGGCTTACATCTTCACTTTGTCATTGTTGTTTGGAAAGGGACTCTATTGCAAAAGTGCATCTTTAATTTATTGGAACTCCACCTTGCCTGCCTCATTCCCTCACAGGAGCTGCGGCTCGTGGGACTGATGGCAGAATCTGGTGTGCACGTTGGTGGCACAGAGGGAAGGCAGGAGTCCAGGAGGGCTGCAGCACTATCTCTCCAGGGGCTTCCTCTGTGCAGCCTCACAGAGGTGTAAAGATTCATGAGATTTCACTGACTTATAGAGTGCCTGAGGCTTTTCTGCACTGGGCTGGGTACAAGCTGGCTGAAAGATGGCAAGACCTGGCAAGCGGGTTGTGCTCTCGCTGCCTGGATTCGTAGGATGGTTTGGGTTGGAAGGGACCTTAAAGCCCATCCAGTTCCAACCCTCCTGACCTACTAATACTGCTGAGGAGCAGCAATGACTACATGTACAGCGTTTTGCTGAAGTAGTTTACTCTTTAAAGTTCTTCCCCTTGTATCCATGCATGGAGAGTTATTTCCTTGCAGATCTGAAGACATTTATAAGAGAAGCTCATTCACAGCTGCAATTAGAACACTTGTCTGATTCATTACTAGAGTTAATGGTAAATCAAAGAAATATTCAGTGTGTTCCTATAATTATTCTTGGTAATTTCCTGGATTGTTTTCATCTTGGGTCTGGTGTCTGTTTTATTTTGCTGATATTATAGAATCACAGAAATGGGTTGGGTTGGAAGGGACCTCCAAGTCCATCCAGTGCCAGCCCCTGCCGTGGGCAGGGACCCCTCCCACTGGATCAGGGGGCTCCAAGCCCCATCCAACCTGGCCTTGAACACCTCCAGGGATGGGGCAGCCACCACTGCTCTGGGCACCCTGGGCCAGGGCCTCCCCACCCTCACAGCAAAACATTTCTCCCTAAGATGTCACCTCATTCTCCCCTCTTTCATCATAAAACTGTTCCCCCTCCTCCTGTCCCTGCACTCCCTGATCCAGAGCCCCTCCCCAGCTTTCCTGGAGCCCCTTTCAGTCCTGGGAGTCTGCTCTAAGGTCTCCCTGGAGCAGCAATTGATGACAGTCATTCCAAGCACTTGACTTGACTCTTCGTTCTGTCCTGGGTAGGAATAACTGAGTGTCTCTTCTTTGCCTTTTGCCCAAAGCATGCAGGCAGTCCCTCTTCAGTCTCAGCTGACTGCTGGGTAGCTGCAAGATGAGGACTGAGATGAGTTTTTATTCCTTGCAGTCTATGAAAGAGCCAGGATCTGAGGTCATTTCAGCCTCAGACCAGCGTATTGGCAGGTTACAGACTAGAGGAGGCTGCTACATTTACTCTCAAATCATACACACATTATATTCTGAACTCCCTCTTATCTATGCAGATTCATCTCCATTTGAAGGGCTGTGCTGCTTATTATGCGTCTACCAGCAGCTCAGAGCTGTAGCTTAGGTTTGAAGGGCATCAGTTCTTGTTTGCTTCTTTCTTTGATGTAAAGAGCACTTCTGCAAACAGTTCCTTGTTCTGTGGAGCAAAGACAGTCAGAGCTCATCATGCTTTGAGCCTTTAATGATGAGAGTGCTCCAGTGATAGGATTTGGCAGGCCACAGGTATTTATCTTCACCGCACTAAAGGGAGGGCAGATTCTGCAGGCTGTGACTTATTCATGGGTTGAGTGCTGCTGCTGCAACACCTAATTAAAAAAAAATAAGCTTTCAGTAGATAATTTAATGTAAAGTTCACATTTTTAGGAAAACACAAAGTCTTTTTCCCTAAAGGAGGATGCAAAGCAATCATACCTTCGTGTACCTGGGCAAATCAGTGATCAGGCTCTCCCTTCTACCCTGTTTGCTGCTGTGCCTGCTAAATAGCACTGAGCCTTTGGAGAGGCAGGAGATCTGAATGCAGCTCAAAGCAGCATCTGGCTTGATACGGATTTTTGATGTTGAGGTGACGTGCTGCCTGGCTGCAGAGGAACAATTCCAGTTGCTGTTGGAAATAGAAAGGTCACAGGAGGCTGCTACTTGGATTTTTTGCTTTTATTTTTTTTTATAAGCTGCAAGTCTGGTTATTGCAGGCTTTGAGACGCAGTGGTTCATTTTACAATGATTTAACAAGTTCTTTCTATGAAAAGCAACCTTTGGTCTGAATTGGGGTGGGTTGTTTTGTTTTTTTCCTCCTTCCCTGATCAGTACGCAATTCCTGGATGAAAAGCACAAAGGAAAGGCTGTGCTCAGCTGGCCCAAGCTGTACAGTGAAACAGCTCTTTCCTTCCCGTTCCCTGGGGGGAACCTAAAGTGTGAGAGCTGCCTTCCTCGTGTCTGCTGGGGCTACTGCTCATCAAAAAATCATTTGGGTCCTCAGCCAGTTCTTCTGATTCTCTGGAGTATTGGCTGTCCTGTCTCATCATGCCTAACGTGCAAGGGTTTGTGTTTGCATCAAACTGGCTGTGCAGCCAGAGCACTCCTGCTCCTTGCAGTCCTTTTTCTTTCCAGCCACAGTCCAGGCATCAAACAGATTCCTGGATGCTATGGCCTTATCAGCTAATGGAAATCTGAGGCTGTGTCTGGGCATCTCCCAGGCAACCTCTAACTTCTCTTCTTTGTGAAGCAGAATGTCCAGAAATACTAATGCTGCCTCATTCCCAAAGAGTTTCCATGCTTGCACCCTGCAGGTGGGGGCGATGCAGTCACCTGGCTTCACAGGTGTGTGCTGAATGTTTTCCAAGACAGCTGGTGAAAACCTAACTGCTGCAAACAGAGCTCCCAGCATCAATGCCAGGTTGGATGGGGCTTTGAGCATCCTGATCCAGTGAGAGGTGTCCCTGCCTGTGGCAGGGGGTTGGAATTAGATGGGCTTTGAGGTCCCTTCCAAACCATTCTAGGATTCGAAGCTGGGCAGCGTTGTCCTGGCTGCAGTGTGGGGGGAGGCTGTGGCTGGTTTATCTGTGGGCTCTGCTCTCGCAGCCAATTCAAGATGTGAAGGGGTGGTAGTGAACTTCTAGTGGCTGAAGTGCTCCACTGCGCTGCGGTGGGGCTGTGTGAGGCTGGGAAGTTGGACGGATCACGCTCTGCCAGGTTTTATCGAGCAGAAAACCCTCACAAGTTGAGCCAAAGATAGAAAAGCTATGGGCACGTGGATGTGCTTTGTTAATGAACCCTGCTGAAATCCAGTTTGCAAGGGAGATAAAAGCAGCATTTCAGACTGGTGTTAGTGCTCATCACTGTCCTGTACACTTGCTGGTATAGTTGGTGGCTCCTTTGCATAGTACAGGGTTGCCAACAGTGCCAGGGTCTGGCGTGCTCTTCATAGAGTGCTTTGGGTTGGAAGGGACCATGAAGGTCATCCAGTTCAACCCCCCCTGCAGGAGCAGGGACAACTTTGACCGGGTCAGGTTGCTCAGAGCCCCATCCAGCCTGATCTTGAATATTTCCAGGGATGGGGAGACCTTCCACCACCTCCCTGGGCAACCTGGGCCAGTGCCGCACCACCCTCACACTAAAAAATTTCTTCCTTATATCCAGTCTAAATCTACTCAAATTTAGCAGCCAAGCCAGGGGAGGGGAGCCTGTTTGGTGAGGAGGTGCAGAACGGGAAGAAACCCTGCAGCAAGCCTGAGCCTTCTCCTGGAGCTGGCAGTGATGCTGCTGCTGAGATACTTCTCAAGCTTTAACAAAGGGCAAACTGATCCAGTGTGAGCGCAGGGAATCAGGGCAGCTATTTATACAACTGCAGGGATGCTGGGTCAGCCGTTTCCCACGAGGTCTTAAATAATTTGTTAATTTTCTCCTCTATGTAAGAACCTCTGCAGAAACGTTCTTAGGAGGTGGCTGGAGGCTTCTTCCTCTGCTTGCATCATCATGTGTTCCTGGCTTAGAGGACTTTTTGATCCACTGAGGCTCTATTTCTTAAACAATCTCTTGGGGAAAATCATCGGTACTGGTGAGAGAAACACCTCAAACCTGTTTAGACAGAGATCAAAAGGTTTTACTTTAGAGGAAGAGGAGTTGGTGCCCAAACTTTCACCGTGAGCCAAGAGCTGACAGGCAGTCCCTGAGGCCAGAACTGAGTGTGTGAGAGAGGAACCTTCCAAGAATGTTCTATAACCTGTTTCTCGCCTTGTGATTATTTGTCGTGGCAGGGAACTAGAACCTTTCCTTGGATCAAAGGGCTTGGCCAAACAGGGAATTCCAGAAGTAGATGGTGTTCCTGTCCCTCTATTCAAAGCATCAGCTCTGGACTTGACTTCTGGGTGCTCGTCTGGGGAACCAAGTTCTGATGTCCAGTGCACCAGAGCCTCTTAGGATGCCCTTTATCCTCACCAGGCTTTTGCTCTGGATCACCAGTTGAAGGAAACTTGGTTTCCCTTGACCTAGGAAGAAAATTCAGTGCTCAGTCCCTATAAAGGATTCAGAATTTAGGCTGTTCAGAGATCTGTGGCCATTCCTTCAGAACTACTGAGCACTGAGATATTAATTTTAATTTTTAAATTATCAATTAATTTTATTTTCTGTATGCTCAGTGAACTGTAGAGAAGTTTGTGTGGTGTATCCTGCTGTTAATGCTCCTCTCGAGAGTTGCAAAGGAGGGGGAAAGAAGCCTGAATTATCTCTGCTCTTCACCAAGCAACCAGACGTGCATCTGTGCAAGCGTGTGCTGGCAATACTAATCAAAACCCGTCGGCAGAGCCCTGCCAGCAAACTCTGCTTTACAGTAGCAGCTCATTATTTTGCTGATCACCATGCAGTTTTCTAAAAACCACTGACCCCTTTTTAATCTTGATTTGACTCTGGCAAGCAGACCACGGGGGCTGCCGTTTCCCTTACCCAGTCCCATGGCACGTGCAATGCTTTCTACTGGAGGGCAGGGAGGGGATGAGGGGAACGGTTTTGAGCTGCAAGAGGGGAGATTGAGACGAGATCTTAGACAGAAATGTTTGCTGTGAGGGTGGGGAGGCCCTGGCCCAGGTTGCCCAGAGCAGTGGTGGCTGCCCCATCCCTGGAGGTGTTCAAGACCAGGTTGGATGGGGCTTGGAGCCCCCTGACCCAGTGGGAGGGGTCTCTGCCCATGGCAGGGGCTGGCACTGAATGGGCTTGGAGGTCCCTTCCAACCCAACCCGTTCTGTGATCTCTACATGAACTGTTTCTAACTGATCCTGTAACTCTAAAAGAATAAAAGAGTAATTGGACCCCAGAGCTCACTGCTGGGAGCAACTGGGAGAACGGCCCTGCTGGAGCAGAGGTGGACGTGCCTGAGGAGATGCTGACAATATTGCTGTTGCAAACCATGACACAGCGCAGAGGTGCCTAGGGGGGCCTGAAGGGAAAGGTAACTGCAGCAGCACAGCGGGGTTCAAGAGTCTGCAGCACAGAGAGAGCCGCAGGCACACACAGACCCCACCAAGCCAAAGCTACCGCTTACCCCGAGGCTGCGCCCTCGCTCCTGCTGTCCCGGAGCAGCGTGGGAGCAGGGCCAGCACTGTTCTTCGTGCCCAGCCCCGCTGCTTGCACTTGGGCAAGGCTTCACTTGGAAAGGCTCCTGGAGGTCCTGCTGATCATCCCAACGTATCCGTGCAAGACCTCACCACCAGGCAGCAGGAGCCGCTCTTCAGCCTCATTCAAAGCAATGTGCCAGGTTTGTTCCACTACCTTGATATTAACCAGCTGACTCAGAAAGGAGTCTTGCACATCATTATCTTTCCCATCTGACTGCCTTTGTGCCTCCTCTTCCCACTGTTTTGCAGAGATAAATTGTGAGCCAACAATCTATTTGTGCAGCACAAGCAATAGCAAGAGACTTGGGGAGGAGGTTCTGCTTATGGAGCCTCCCCAGGCTAGGGAGGTAATTAAATATAAGCATGTTTAATTACCTGCATTAATATTCAGGCCATGAAGTCATCAGCATTTGTATTTATTCATTTATATAAATGGAACAAGCTTTGCAGAGCGCTGCTGCTGGCAGCACGGTCCCTCCAGGCTCTGCCTGAGAGAAGCGTTTGCCATTTTGCATACATACATTTCAATTAATTACAATGAGTTGATTGATTAAATGAAATAAGATGATTAATTAAGTGGCAGTTGTAGAAATCAGCTGGGGTCGGAGTAAACACATAGACTAGGCAAATGGTTCACTTTCAGTTTGATTTTCACTGCAGATCCATGGTTCTTTGCCATTTCTTAGATATGGGGAGGGGGAGTTGAGTACAAAGTAGTTGCAACCAGTCCTGAGCTTAATATAGAGAGGAGGCTGAGATGGGATCTTGGGAAGAAATGTTTGCTGGGGGGGGGGGGAGACCCTGGCCCAGGGTGCCCAGAGCAGTGGTGGCTGCCCCATCCCTGGAGGTGCCCAAGGCCAGGTTGGATGGGGCTTGGAGCCCCCTGATCCAGTGGGAGGTGTCCCTGCCCATGGCAGGGGGTGGCACTGGATGGGCTTTGAGGTCCCTTCAACTCAACCCAGTCTGTGATCTGATTCGGTGACAGATGGAGGATGCTCCCAAGGTTGGGATAGGACCATCCAAAGGACATGTGCAGCTTTTCCTTATTTTTTAAAGAAATTATAAAAGCACCAATGCTCTGTATTTACAAACCCAGACTGAACTCATGTCAAAGCCCTCCTGAAAGCGAGTCTGCACTCCCGTGTGCCAAAACGTGGGGACTGCCCTGGTTTGCCTCGCTGCCTTTGGCTGGAATGTCACACTTCCTATGAAGAGCTAGGAAATTCCAAGTGATCCTTGGGCCACATGAGATGTGAGTGAAATGGGTTAAATCACACCCGGGGAGTGCACAAAGCCCCACAGGACCTGAGAGTTCAGATAAAGCTCCAAGTATCGCTGATACAGGAGAGGAGCACTGAAATCACGTGTAGTGTCGGGAACCGCGACTGTCGGCAGCGTTTACAGAATCATCTCGCTGCACAGAATCACAGAATGCCCTGAGCTGGAAGGGACCCAAAGGGATCATCGAGCCCAACTCCTGTCCCTGCACAGGACACCCCAACATCCACCCCGTGGGGCTGAGGGTGTTGGCCAAACCCTTCTGGAATATTGTCAGGCTGTGACTGCTTCCCTGGGAGCTGTTCCAGGGCTCCACCACCCTCTGGGGGAAGAACCTCTTCCCAGTCTCCAGTCTAACCCTCCCTGGCATCTCCCTGCCGTTCCCTCGGCTCCTATCATAGGTTGCAAGAGAGAAGAGCTCAGCACCTGCTTCGGTTCCTGTGGTTGTTGTCTTTGTGGAGGTGGAAAACACTGGGGTAAAGGCAGGGAAACCCAGCCAGCACTCAAAGAGCCCATGAAGTGAATTGTACGAGAGGGAACCTCAGCAATGCCCATCTTTGCCTGCAGAGCTTTCCTACCGCTGGAATGGAACAGGAACGTAAGAGAATTTGGCATTTTTAATGTAAATGTCAAATTAGAGCTGGCTAATTAGAGACCTTAACCCCAGAATTAAGTCCTAGGGTGGAAAGGGAAAAGCCCAGCTTGAGGAGCTGCATAATGAGCAAACATTAACGATCAGGCACAAAGCTAGAGGAGGCAGAGGGCAGCGGGAGAGTGCCTGATAATCTCACAGATAAATACATGGGTAGGCACATTAATATGTAGGTAAACAGGGCTCTGTTCAGTGTACTCAGTAATTATCTCAGGGATCAGCTAATCTGTGTCAGAACTCTCTGGTTTAGCTCACATCCAAGCTCCTGTATGAGAACAATCAGCGTGTACTTCCTGAGTGCTGGATCCCATCGCTGGGTTTACAGGTGACTGTTGGGGGTCACATGCTCTGCTTACTCCTCTACACGGTCGAGAAACATCCACGCTGCCGGTGAGCGTAACGGGTAGCAGAAAAGGCAGCAGCTCTGCGTAACCCTAGGGATTTCAAATAGGCAGCTCCACGCAGGCTGAGGACTTACATGGGGACCGGTGTGGTTTAACATCTCTGTTGGAGACGTGGACGGTGGGATTGAGGTTGGAGAGGTGGGGCTGTGCAAACCTCATGAGGTTCAACAAGGTCCTGCACCTGGGTCGAGGCGATCCCAAGCACAAATCCAGGCTGGGCGGAGAATGGGCTGGGAGCAGCCCTGAGGAGAAGGACTTGGGGTGCCGGGGGAGAAGCTCAACGTGAGGCGGCAACGGGCGCTCCCAGCCCAGAAACCAACGATGTCCTGGGCTGCAGCCAGAGCAGGGGGAGCAGAGGGGAGGGAGGGGATTCTGCCCCTCTGCTCTGCTCTGATGACCTACAGCCTTGCATCAAGTTCTGGAGTTCTCAGCACAGGAAGGACCTGGAGCTGTTGGAGCGAGTCCGGAGGAGGCCACGGAGATGATCCAAGGGCTGAAACACCTCCTGTACGAGGCCAGGCTGGGAGAGTTGGGGTTGTTCAGCCTGGAGAGGAGAAGGCTCTGGGGAGACCTTCGAGCAGCTCCCAGTGCTGAAAGGGGCTCCAGGAAAGCTGGGGAGGGGCTCTGGATCAGGGAGTGCAGGGACAGGAGAAGGGGGAATGGCTTGAAGTTGAAAGAGGGGAGACTGAGATGAAATCTTAGGGAGAAATATTTTGCTGTGAGGGTGGGGAGGCCCTGGCCCAGGGTGCCCAGAGCAGTGGTGGCTGCCCCATCCCTGGAGGTGTTCAAGGCCAGGTTGGATGGGGCTTGGAGTCCCCTGACCCAGTGGGAGGTGTCCCTGCCCATGGGAGGGGTCCCTGCCCATGGGAGGGGTCCCTGCCCTTGGCAGGGGTTGGAACTGGATGGGCTTTGAGGTCCTTTTCAACCCAAACCATTCCAGGATTCTATGATTCTATGATTTATTAAAGAATAAACAACCTATGGACTGAGGTGTAGGATTAACCTACCGTCTGCTGCTGAAGGTAGCAGAGACCCGGCATTGCCTTGCAATTACGATCCAGTGCCATGGTGAGTGCACCGAGCAAGGAGACAGCCCTTCAGCAACGCTCTGTCACATATTGCTCGAAGAAATAAATTCAATATCCTCCCTCCCCTTCCATTGCTCATAACAGGCTGACTGACACTAATGGAAAATATTCATCGATCCACATGGGATGTTCTTGATGGTCCACTGGCTAGTGAGGTCTTTCAGATGCCCTCTCTCCACAGGTATCTCACTTGTGGAATAATTTGCTTGGAATGTGTTGAGAAATGCCAATAAAATATAAACTGGGAGATTGACAGGGAGGGAACGTCACGTTTTCTGCTTGTGTGAGGAAGAACGGATACGCGTGCTGGGTACAAAGGTTTGTGTCGGTGCCACCCTGTGCAATGTGATGGATCTGTTTGGAGACAGAAACCCTGTGCTGTTGAGGTTTTGCTTGGATCTGATGCAAAAATTCTGGTCAAATATAAAAAAACGTTTCCAGTTTGGGAATGACCTTCCAGCCTGGGAACGTGGGACGATGGAGATGGAGATGCTTGGAGGGAAATGAGAAAGGTTTATCCGTTGTTTGGTGTCCTGACTCTTTGAATTAAGGACAGAAGGATATGAAGGATTGATGAATTAAGAATGGAAGGCGATGAGGACCTCAGGCAGAGTTAGATCTCCCCCAGGAGCTGCTCTGCCCATGGAGGGCGGTGCTGCTCCGTGGTGTGGGGATGGTGTGCCTTGGAGAGCACCAGCAGCGCTTGGTGTCCGTGTCTCCTTTGCCCAGCTTGGTGACCAAGCGTGTGGTTGGCTCTCATCCCCTTGGGGTCTCTTCTGCTGGGACTCTGGGGTTTCTCTTCTACTTGTGATCTGTGCTGGGTCGCTTTCAAGCTTTGCCTCCATCAGCGAGTCTAAACACAGACTGATGATCTTGGAAAAGGCTCTCGTTAAACGTGTTTAAGGCAAATATTTACCGAACAGGATAAATCGCGCAAAGTCACCTCAAAATCTGATCCCATTTTTCCAATAGATATTAAATAAACATTGCTAGCAGCCATCAAATCCAAGAGCTAATGGAAACACCCTGGTATTAATGGCTTGGTTCACTTCCAAAGGCAGCTTATGAAAATGTACAGAGCTTTTTTCCATATATGCATCATATCTGCCGCTTTTTTCTTTTCCTTTTTGAAACGGAACAGATTGCATCTTCGCGAGCAAATTTCTGGTGCGGGCACAACACTAAATAATCAGATTGACACTCAGACTGCTTCCAAAAACTACAAGCACAAGTCTCTGATCGCTTCAGTTAAATCTTGTGACGACATAGAAGGGTTAAGAATTTGAAAGGACAAATAAAAATTAACAGCTGTATTGCAAACCCCTACTTTTTTGTAATTTATTAGCGATTCATCCTGTCTGTTTGGGTCAGCCTGGAGAGGAGAAGGCTCTGGGGAGACCTTAGAGCAGCTCCCAGTGCTGAAAGGGGCTGCAGGAAAGCTGGGGAGGGGCTCTGGGTCAGGGAGTGCAGGGATGGGGGGGGGCGGGATATGCCTGGGCACAACACAGACGTAGAAATTTTGACTGACTAGGAGGTATCTGGAAGACAACGCAACAGAACAATGTCACATCTCTGCTTGCCCTCCAGTTGTGTGTCTGTAGGAGAAAGATTTGTCACATTTGAATGACGCCAGCTCTGGTCCTGAGCCAGCTGGTCGGAGCACGGCTTTCATTGGAGAAACCCCCCTATGGAGATCTATGGCTGGGGCGGGCAGGCTGCCAGCCTGGCGGGTTGGTGCCATCCATCCTTCCCATTAGGCACCCCTGCTCATGGATCTGTCACCCAAACACAGGCTTTCCCCAGGGAAGCAAAGACCCGCAAACAAAACCCACGTAATCACGGAGTCGACACCACGCTTCAGGCTGGGAGCTGCTTTGTTGGTGCCAGCTGAGAATCTGGGCACACAACCAGATTTCCCTCGACTGGACATCGTGTTTGCAGCTTTTGTGTTACCACTGTGTTTTCTTGCAAATAAGCTTTATTTTTTCTTATTGCCTGAAGTTTTCAGTGGAACTGAGGCAGTGACCACTGTTACTGCACACACGGACTGTGTGAGTAGCAATCGGCACCCAGAGGGACCTGGACAGGCTGGAGAGGTGGGGCTGTGCCAACAACACGGGGTTCAACAATGCCAGGGGCAAGGTCCTACACCTGGGGCAGGGCAATCCCAAGCAGAATTACAGACTGGGCAGAGAATGGGCTGGGAGCAGCCCTGAGGAGAAGGACTTGGGGTGCCGGGGGAGGAGAAGCTCAACGTGAGGCGGCAACGGGCGCTCCCAGCCCAGAAACCAACGGTGCCCTGGGCTGCAGCCAGAGCGGGGGGAGCAGAGGGGAGGGAGGGGATTCTGCCCCTCTGCTCCGCTCTGGGGAGACCCCACCTGGAGACCTGTGTCGGGTTATGGAGTCCTTGACACAGGAAGGACCTGGAGCTGTTGGAGCAAGGCCAGAAAGAGGCCACGGAGATGATCCAAGGGCTGGAGCACCTCCTGTACGAGGCCAGGCTGGGAGAGTTGGGGTTGTTCACCTGGAGAGGAGAAGGCTGAGGGGAGACCTTAGAGCAGCTTCCAGTACTGAAAGGGGCTGCAGGAAAGCTGGGGAGGGGCTCTGGATCAGGGAGTGCAGGGATGGGATAAGGGGAACGGTTTTGATCTAAGAGAGGGGAGATTGAGATGAGATCTGAGACAGAAATGTTTTGCTGTGAGGGTGGGGAGGCCCTGGCCCAGGGTGCCCAGAGCAGTGGTGGCTGCCCCATCCCTGGAGGTGTTCCAGGCCAGGTTGGATGGGGCTTGGAGCCCCCTGACCCAGTGGGAGGGGTCCCTGCCCATGGCAGGGGGTGGCACTGGATGGGCTTTATGATATTTCCATTTAGCAAAGCACAGAGCCTGCCCATAGCTGAGACATCCCCGCGCGGTCCCTGCCCAGCGCGCGGGACTGGCTCTGACAGGACGTTGCCGTACAAATCACAGCAGCAGCAACTCCTCCTTCTGCTTTTTTACTCAAATCTCCCACAGTAACCTTTCCATGCCTTTAGATTTCAGTGCTGGATAATTTGTGGGTGGGGACATTGATAAGTTTGGAAGTCAGAGCATAGGGGCAGGAGAGGAGTTGTCTCCGAAAGAGGCAAAGGGGAATGGGTTCTCAGAGGTTGTTTTCTCCTATTATTGTAGAAATATCTGATGGAAGCAAAGATTGTTGTGATTATCTGTTTCTCACTTCTGAGCTCGCAGGCAGCTGGGCGTGAAGCACGTCTGTGTTCTGTGCTGGATCGTTTGTTTTCCTTGTCTCTGTGTTGATTCTTTCAAATACTGTGGGAATTCAACATTTCCCACCTATTTACCCTTTGTAAGAGTCCTGTCTGTTAAACAGCAGAGCAGGCAATTTGTACACAGCCAGATAAAGCCCTACCCAAAGAAATCAAATCTTTCAGCCAGGGAGCAAGAGGCAGAGCTGAAATGTGAATTTTTCCTGACACAACTCCTTCCAAAATGGGGGAATACTGGGTACAAACATTACTTGGCAAGACAAGGAGGCAGGAGATGATCCGAGGGCTGGAGCACCTCCTGTACAAGGACAGGCTGAGAGAGTTGGGGTTGTTCAGCCTGGAGAGGAGAAGGCTCTGGGGAGACCTTAGAGCAGCCTCCCAGTGCTGAAAGGGGCTGCAGGAAAGCTGGGGAGGGGCTCTGGATCAGGGAGGGCAGGGACAGGATGAGGGGGAATGGTTTTCAGCTGCAAGAGGGGAGACTGAGATGAGAAATGTTTTGCTGTGAGGGTGGGGAGGCCCTGGCCCAGGGTGCCCAAAGCAGTGGTGGCTGCCCCATCCCTGGAGATGCTCAAGGCCAGGTTGGATGGGGCTTGGAGCCCCCTGACCCAGTGGGAGGTGTCCCTGCCCATGGCAGGGGGTGGCACTGGACGGGCTTTGAGGTCCCTTCCAACCCAACCCATTCCATGATTCTATGGAAAGTGCACGAGTGCTCAAAACCAATAGAAGTAGAGCAAGAAACCTAAATGTTAAGCACACCAAAGGGGAAAGATCAAGGCACGATTTCTTTCATCTGGAGACCACACAGTTATGGAGAAATAACAATAATGTGCTTTTAGAAAATATACGTGCTTTGTCATGCAAAAATTGAAAAGCTGTTACTTGACATAACAAGACCATGATTTGCCCAGATATTAACAGTATCATAAGGTTGGAAAAGACCTTTGAGAGCATTGAGCCCAACACCTACACCTACTCCTACTCGTCAACTACACCACAGCACTAAGAGCCTCATCCAATCTCTCCTTAAACCCCTCCAGGGACGGTGACTCCACCACCTCCCCGGGCAGCGCATTCCAATGGCCAATCACCCTCTCAGTGAAGAACTTCTTCCTAAGGTCAAGACTAAACCTCCCCTGGTGAAGTCTGAGACCGTGTCCTCTTGTTCTGTCACCGGTCACGTGAGAGAAGAGACCAATCCCTGCCTGAATATTGCAATAATTGGGCTAATAAAACCATCCTCACTGTAACGAGTGCATCCAGAAAGGTGCGGGCATCTGCTCATACTGGCACTACTGAAAAATACGTTACTCAATAACAGAGTTTAGAGGTTGTGAGGTCAAATCTGAGCAAAAGATGTGAGGCTGTTGGTTTGGGAGCAAATGATCTCATTTCATTCCTGGAAGGGTGGAGGTCTGAACAGTCTGGAAGTGGATATAAACATTGCAAAAGGCACAGAAGGCAAAATACGTTCTTGTGCTGAAAGAATAACAAGCCTAAAACTTCAGATTTGCAATAAAGAGCTGTAAGGGCGGTGTCAGAGGGACGGCTCCCACTTGACATCCGTTTCTGGACCCCTGTGGCTGCATTTGCGATAGGGTTTGACAGCCAGCACCGTGGGGAAAGCTGAAAGCTGCTTGGTTTATCTAGAGCCAACCAAACCAGGCAGTAAGAGCCCTGCTGGTGCCCCGGCACGAGCCTCCAGGACCACCCTGGGTGCGCAGGAAGGAGCAGATTTCTCGGAATGCCACAGGTGATGGGTTTGAATGGCAACGCGTTGTTCATACGATGCCAAAGCTTCTTCCAGCACAGCTGAGCAAGACCACGAGGAAGCATCGTGCAACCCTTCCTTTTCAAACGGTGGCATCCTTCTTGCCAAGCCCACCTGGGAATTACAGCCAATAACCAGCCCTTGCGCTGGACCCTGACGGCCTCCCATCCACCAAGGGAGTCACAGATTCATGGAATGGTTCGGGTTGGAAGGGACCTCCAAGCCCATCCAGTGCCACCCCCTGCCATGGGCAGGGACCCCTCCCACTGCATCAGGGGGCTCCAAGCCCCATCCAACCTGGCCTGGAACACCTCCAGGGATGGGGCAGCCACCACTGCTCTGGGCACCCTGGGCCAGGGCCTCCCCACCCTCACAGCAAAACATTTCTCCTCTCAGTCTCCCATGTCTGACCACGCAGAACCTTCCTGCCGCTGAGTCCGTTCCAAACGTTCCGTGCAGCGAGCTGTGACAGGGTTCCTTTTCAGATGGTCCATTCGAAGAGTTTTGGATGTGTTTCACTTCCCTGCCAGAAAACCAAAAAGAGATTTTCTATTCAAATTGCCGCGAGGTGTGCTGCGCGTCCCAGCCACCCCACTGTGGCCCCTCCCTCTGATGCAGTAAGACCCTCGCCGAGTCGTCAAATTTGGGAAGACTTTATGTCCCTACTGCGATCCGTGAGCTTGAAAGTAAATTGAAACAGAAGAAATGAACTCTTCAGATGCTTTTGATTTCTTTCTGTTTGATCATCCATCCTATTTCCCTTCCCCTTGGGTCCTCTGATTGTTGATCTTACAGGTCATGGCACTTTATTAAAATAAAACACCAGGAAGATGCTATTAATGATTAATAAGGGCTTTATATATTTCTTTTCAATAATTTAAGTTCATTATGGTCAATGCTATTACACTGAATACCAGATTAATTAGTGTAGATGGGATTGCTGACAGGAAATGGTCACCGTAACCTTAACCTGCCTTGGAAGGTGCCCATTAATTAACACTTAAAAACCAACGTGGAATCCTAGTAGAGTTTTATTCTAGTTCTTGCCGTTCTCCCAGATACTGAATAATTCTCTCATCAGCATCGTTATTGGAAGGGCTGATGCGGAGCCGATGAGCCAGTGCTGCCTGCACACAGTTCATCAGCACTTGCAGGAGGGATCCAAAGCCGCTCTAAGCCCTATCCCACCTGCTGGCACTGCCATGTGGGCTCCAGCAGGTGCCCATCGCTTGCAGGCAGAGGCTGCCTCTCGCTGGGCTGGGTGGCAGAGTCAGGCTGCGGTCAAGCAGACGAGGACCTCACTGCTCCAGGAAGCCAGAGCACCACAGCAGGGTTTAGACAGCTCGAAGAACCTTTATCTCATGCTCCTTTTCTTTGACTTAAAATCACCATTTTCCGGCAGGAGCAGAGGTCTCCTGAGGATCCTCCTCTGAGGGAAGCTTGGATACCTGGTGGAGGCTCATAAAGGTGATGGGATGCTCTGCCAACTCTTCTGGGAGCTCTGCATTCCCAGCAGAGGCTGACTAAGAAGAATGCAGTTAAAATAAAACAAGAAACCGGTCTGGGCAGCTATAACAGCCCTTCTGGTGTCCAGTAAGAGTTGGGGTGTCAACAGTAGGGGACTGAGAACGGGAAAACAAGGGTCAGAGGCTCCCGTTCGCATCGCTTGCTGCAGTGTGTGTTCTGGGTCAGTGCCTGGGGAGCACCTCTGCTGCTTTGTGACCCCCTGCCACTGATGCACCAGCAGCTTGTCCTAATCAACCTGCTCCCAGCACGCACGGGGAGCTCCTGTGTCGTATCAGGGCTGTAAATGCAAGAAACCCCGCACAGACGCGGAGCGAAAAGACCTGGTTCCCTGTTGGGAGCAGGCACCGCCTTGGGAAACTTCTTGGCAGCGTCTCCCTTCCCTGGGTGACGTGAGAGGTAGAACAAGAATGCTGATTTCTCCGTGTTAATTAGCTACGGCAGCCTGGGCTCAGGGGCTGCAGACAATGGTGCTGTTGGGAGTGGGTCCAGCACACACAAACGCGCTTTTCTCAGCATCACAGATAACTCAGCAGCCTTTGCTCATCAGCAGCCAAACGTCCCTCTCAGACTGGCAGCCCGTTATCAGCTTTAGGGGGGAGCATTCTGCTCCCTGGGCAAGGAGGGACCAAAGCAGCTCTGCCTGCCAGCTTTCCCACATCAGGCTTTCCTTCAAGAATTAACTATTTACATACCTGCCATCTCACAGGGTGAGATAAGCAACGCGCCGCGCCCGGCAAAAGGGCTTCAGTGATGAAGCCCTGGGAACTTGTGGGTGCAGCGGCCAAGAGCAAGGTCTGTCCCTGGGGTGAGGCACATCCCTGGGGCTTCCAGCTCTGCAGAACCG
Source organism: Neomorphus geoffroyi (assembly GCA_033558235.1). Lineage (NCBI taxonomy): Eukaryota > Metazoa > Chordata > Aves > Cuculiformes > Neomorphidae > Neomorphus > Neomorphus geoffroyi. The sequence goes on from JAUMJM010000037.1 coordinate 4,305,832, forward strand.
TGGCAGGAGGAGCTGTGCCACCCCAGCATTCCGTCTGTGCTCCAAAGAACAGCTGAGGATATCGTAGTGTAGAATGGGTTGGGTTGGAAGGAACCTTAAAGGTCGTCCAGTTCCAACCCTGTGCCGTGGGCAGGGACACCTCCCACTAGACCAGGCTGCCCAGAGTCCCATCCAACCTAGTGGAATAGCCAGGTGGAGCTCAGGTCTCCCAGACAAACACCCCACTAATCAGCCTGGCTCAGTCTGGCTTACCTGGCTGCACACCTGTGCTCGCTGGAGTCTGGGCACGCAGTCAGAGGACTCAGCCAGAGTAGAAAACCCCAGGGTGTTGTGCTACACGAGGGAGACCTGACTTTGGGGACCGAGTTTCTTTTCCTGGCTCTGCCATACGCATTTGTGATTTGAAATGAGATTTTCTCTGTGCAACTACTTCTTCATTTATCAGTAAGTGCTGAAACTCCCCTCCTTTGCTCAGCACCTTTGACTTGCCCGTATTCCAGCAGCTCTGAGAAGCTGAAGGACCCATCTCCGTGCTTGACACAGAAGCACCAGAAGAGAACGTTCACCCAGATCTATCAAGAAAGACAAGACCCTCAGGGCTCTGTTAACACAGACTTCTCCAAGTCTCTATACATCTAAAAAAAGGGATGGCTTTTGGGGAAAGGACCTCCGTGTATAGAGCTGCCCTCACGGATTCATGTACAGACTTGGGACTGTGAAGATCCTAGAGACCAATAGTGATGCTCAGTAATAGAAGGTAGTGATACCTAACAGGGAGCAAGGAATCCGTTTACCTCTCAGGTGCCCTTAATAATGGAATATTAAAAGTCACAGAATGTTGGTTGGTATAAATGTCCTCCCCTTTCCCATAGGCAGAGTCTTGCTTTTTCTTTAGCCGACATAATTGGCCTTATTTTTCTGAGCTGTCCCTATTCCCTATAGTAAGATCTTCATGAAAAGAGTGATGAGAGATTTGTGTACGTAGGGTACAAACATATTTTCTGAGGAAGCTCATTTACCCCTAAGTACTGTGGATGTCCAGAAATCACCCCGACACGGAAACAGACCTCCTGTAGAGATGGGCAGGCAGCTGAGGACAAGAGCTGCTGATGCAGGCTGGCAAGAAGCGCCCGTTCCTCCGTGGTTGTTGCGGTGAGCCATGGGAGCACGGGATGCAGGAGCAGTTGCTCTGCCAGTCCTTGCATCTGTGCTTTGCCTCGGTCATCGAGTCTTCCCTCTGCTGGATCCATGCAGCCTTGATGTCAGCCCACGTCCTTCCCAGCCCGCATCCCTCCCCCGGTGCTGCGCCGCCTAACGGGGCACCTGCGCCCTTCCTGGGAAGCTGCATCCCTTGTGATGGGCACCACCCTGGCAGAAGCTCTCCTGGGAGGGAGCTGGGCTTTAAGAGAATTATCAAGTTACCACTCTCAGGAGCAGAACGGTTTGTGTCGTGCTCCATGTGTCCCAGTCAGCTGGCTGCTCCTCACACCCAAGGACACGGAATGTTTTTTTTAGGCAGGACACCTGCACTGCCAGTGTTGCTCATTAATTTTTCTGCAGGCACTAATTAGGGGCCTCAAGTCCTCCTCGCTTGCTACGTCTTTCATGTGTCAGTCCCCCCCTTTCCATCTGCTTGGCTTTGTTTCTCTCTTTTCTGTGCTGAGTCATCTGCCCGAGTGAGCCCATCGGGAGCCCCCGGCGTGGCCGCTGTCCTGCAGCGAGCGCTGGACGCAGCCGCTCCTGTTCTGCACCTGTGACTCAACGTTTTGCACCGTGCCAGAAGGGGCAAACAAGGTGTGAAGCTGACATTCATGTAGCCAGGAGGGAGGGGAGAGTTCACACCGTGTCAGCTCGAGCCAGCTTTCACAAGGTTCAGCATCCTCAATTGACCAAGAGCTCTCCAGGCTGTGATTTAGACCAGAAGGCAGCTTTGGTGGCTTGAGTCATTCTTTTGGGGAGCCTGATTCCCTCGGAGGGCGATGCAGCAGTCCTGGCTGTGCCATCTCCTAAGCTGACCCCATCCCCACCTGACCATGAGGTTGCCCAGCTTGCAGTCAGGTCCTGCCCTCCTCACGTGTGCTGGATCCTCCTTTCGCACCCAGGTGAAGGTGGGGAAATGGAAATGCACACCTTCCCTGCATGGGTAAGGCAGGATGCTCTGAGCCAGCTCTGGCCGCGCTTCTCCTGGCTGCAGGAGCTGAGAATCAGAATCCCTCGCTGCGGGATCCGATCGCTCTGTGCAGCCGGTGCCCCGGGGGTCATCGCTCACTGAGTTACCTGGCACTTTTTAACACACACAGCGCTTGGTGCTCTGACCACGGGGTAGTCAGGACTTCTTACATCCTGCACACATGTATTGTTGCCTTTTATTTATTCCAAAATTACCTACCTTTAAGTTCAGCAGCTTCCTTGGAGCTGTTGCCATGCCGGGGAGGGGGAAAAAACCCCCACTGTCATTGTCTACTTTTCCATCTACTCCCTTACACATGAAAAAAAGTCTCTCCCAAACAGCTCCCAGGCAGGCTCCTGGCTTGGTTTGGAGGAGTAGGGATGCAACAATGGGTTTATTTGATTTGTTCTATGTCTGTGGCTCTCCTTAACTCCTTAATTTTATTTTTTTTTCCCTATTTCTTTTCATTTTCCTTCCTGTTTTCTCTTGTTTATTCCTCTGTAGAGAAGGAGAGCGAAGGAGAGGGACTCCTTTGAAAAGTCTGGTTAAATGAGCCACTGTGAGAGTCCAAATACTCTTTATAGTCAAGCAAGCTGCTGGAGAAGTGAGTGCCAGGATATGAAGCTGCGTGCTGAATGGGGACTGCAGAGAGAAGCCCTCCCAGTGCCCTGTGGAGGGGGAGAGGAGGGAGTGGGGACACTCAGTTGCCCAGAATTCCATCCCACTCTGAAGTCACAAGCCCAAGCCTTCAAAGGCTTCAATCAGTTGATGGCTGGCTTGTACAGGAGTGTGGCAGATGCAAGGTTTGGGCTCAGCTCAGCGCTGGCAGCACCTGCACTTTGGTATTTATGACCTTCTAGCAGGCTGTGAATTTCCACGTCCAGCTCCGCTCCAGCAAGATCCGTATCTGAGCTCTGGTCCTGCTCACTATGGCAGAATGCACATTTTTCTGTTGCTACATATTTTCTCATTTTAGGAGGGGTTTTTTCCTGTTTTAGAAGCAGCTGGGCACACATTACTTTCATTCCAATATCATTATTTCCATACCAGAGGCTTCCAGCTCGTTAGAGCCGTACGGAGGAGAGAGGGGAGAACAGCAATGACATCTCCCTGCAGTACAGAAAATAAACAGGTTCACAAAACCAAAAGTAGGAGCTTTCAAGAAAGATCTTGTCACCTTTGTGTGATCCCAAGCACCAGCTGCTTCTCTGGCACTGCAGCTTCACCTGCAGCACTGAGTGCCTGGGAGATGCCACCTGAACGTGTCCCGTGGAAAGCAAAAGGAAGAGCGTTTATAATAGTGGTGCCTCTTCATAGAGGCAATTCTGAGTCCCAAGTCCCCCTTCCCTTACTTGGTGGGGATCATAGAATCATGGAAATGTTTGGGTTGGAAGGGACCTCAAAGCCCATCCAGTGCCACCCCCTGCCATGGGCAGGGACACCTCCCACTGGGTCAGGGGACTCCAAGCCCCATCCAACCTGGCCTGGAACACCTCCAGGGATGGGGCAGCCACCACTGCTCTGGGCACCCTGGGCCAGGGCCTCCCCACCCTCACAGCAAAACATTTCTCCCTAAGATCTCATCTCCATCTCCCAGCTTTCAGCTCAAAACTATCCCTCCTCGTGCCATCCCTGCACTCTCTGACAAATCCCGACCTTGTGGGGTTGGCTTTGTGGATTCCCTTGACTGTGGTGAACCTTGTCCGTGCAGCCCACTGAGCTGCAAGGCTTGATCAGTGCATTTGTTCTGTTGTCTCTAACCTCGACCCTGCTGTCAGCCAGCCCAGCATCCAACACGGCAGAAACAGCTTCTTAAATTGAAACAGGTGATGCTGCAGCCCCCCTGTCTCCACAGGCTGTGCTTTGGGAGGTTTCTAGCCTGGTGTGCTTTGCAAACGCCGCGGCAACACGTGTGGTTAAAGCCTTTGGGGAGGAGAAGCTGCCCCTCTCGCACAGCCCCATGCTCTCAGCTGTGGCCCCTCTGGACAGACCCTGGGAAGTGTCACCCTTTGTCCGTGCCACAGCTCATAGGGATGGTGTCCCTGCCGTAGCATCGCCGAAGTGTGGAATCAAGCCTGTGGTTTGTCCCGCTCAGGCTGCTGCGGTGGCTGCTGCTCCCTCCTCTCCACTCCGAGTCAAAGCACAGCAGCAAGAGCTGCACAGACCACCAGCAGGATGAATCCCTTCCACCCAGTGCAATATATTCATCCACACAACCCTCCCAGTGCTCTAAAAATACAGTGCCTGCTGACAACAGCAGCACTGATGGAGTTAAGGGGCTCAGGTTCCCAGAGGAGGTTCCCCTCCTCTACAGCTCCACACTTCCCCCTGCTCGCTCCCACTTGGAGGGCGAAGAGGCACCAGATCCCCCGCAGAGGTTGCAGCAGGGTTCTGACCGCTTGCCACGAGGTCGCAAGCATCCTTCGCTCGCTGCATTTCTGAGTGGCTGCGAAAAGACAGGCTGCTGCGTGAAAGCTGTGCTTGGTGCCGGCTCCCACCGCCCTCTGCCCTCCCAACCCCAGCTCTGATTCACAGAGGTCAGGCTTTTCCCTGCCTTGTGCTTTTGATCCACGAGGCTTTGCTGTCAGCGGTGACCCAGCCCGGTCTCTGCTCATTTCCAGCGCTCTGGGGGAGCACTCCGTGCCTGTCAGTTTGCAGTTGGGGCTGGGCTCATTAACCTTGACCCTCAGCCACCAAACCCGGTTCTCTGGGCTTTTAGCACCTCGTGGCGCGTGTCTGCAGCGCTCTGGGGCTCGTGGCTTTCTGATGGTGGGCGTGCAGGTCTGCCAGTGCCACCCCAGCACCTCTGTTCCCCAGGCACCGCTCGCCTTTGGGTGCAGCCTCCTTGCAGCGAGCTTTTTCTAGAGGGAGAAGTTGAGCCCTGAACTTTCACAGAGCCTTTTGGTAGCTCCCCTCACCTTTCTCTTTTCTCCCTGCTTCCAGTGCGCGTACGGCTGGGAATCCGTGGCTGTAGTAGCCTCCTCTGGCTTTGCCAGTCGCAGCCTCCTGCTCCTCCACGTCCCTCAGCTGGGAGTGTGTCACGTTGTTGTCCCTGAGGCAGGTGTGAAGAGAGCCCTGGTCCCACGTGAAGATGCTCCCAGCAGCACACAGCAAATGCCCTGAGGGCTTAGCGAGATGCTGGGTACCGCGCAGAGGCAGGTGCATGCAGGAGGTGCACCGACACAGCAGGACTGCAATGCTCCATCCCCCTGGAAACCAATTCTTTAGAGGTCAGCACCCCAAAATACCTTCAGCTGTCCTGGGTTCTGTACCTGGGCCATGAGCAGCGGCAGAAATGCTCGCGTGCCTGCAAGAAAGGAGCCTGCTGGTGGGAACTGAGGATCTAAGGTCTTACCCCCATGGGCTTTAACATCTCTACTTCACCCCACCCAAGGATCCAGCTCAGACAGTTCATGATAAATGATCTTGAAGGCTGTTTCATTTGCCTGAGTCTCTTGAGGGGTTTTGGTTGCCATTAATTCTGAGTGGTTCTTGTTGACCTGCTGCTGGGACGCACGTCTTCACGCTGCCACAATCCCTCCTTGAGGGCCACTGGAGCAGCAAGAGCCTGGGAAATTCAGTGTACAAAAAGAAAATCAGCAGGAGCAGCAAGGGCAGCAGCCCTGTGGCCACAGCAGAGCTACCAGCCAGGACCACTGGGGGCCGAGTTATCTTTCCACCCCAGTGACCCAAGAAAACCGGACAGCATTGCAGGGAGCCGAGCCTGTCTGCGGGCGAGGACCAGCCCTGCACAAACCGCAGCGCAGCAGCAGCTCCTCCAGAAGCGAGGGAGGGGGATGCTGCTGCAGCCCCTGGTCAGGGAGGGTGAGAAACCACTGCCTGGCACTTCAGTTTTGCTGCCTCCCAGCTCCCGGTGTAGGCAAATGGGATTTTGTTTCTCCTGCCAAACTCATCTGTTTGCTGGTTACGCGCCCCAGCCATCGCCCCTCCCGCTTCTCTCCGCTCCGGTTAAACAGCCCGACACCTGCAGTGCGGCTGCGGGCTCCGCTGCTTTTCTTGCAGGTCTCCAACCCTCCCTTTGCAGGAGTTGGAAGGGAACAGGCACCCAGACACCTCCCATAGTAACAGCCCATTCCTTCCCATTCCCATCCACAGCCCAGCTCCGGTTTGACAACTGCTGCCCCCCCAGCCGGGGATTTGCCCGTAGGGTGAGCTAACAAGTCGGTAACAGAGCCACTGGGAGTTTAAAGTACTCAGTGGACCAGCGACTGCCTTTCTACAGACTACCAGCTGAAATCCAAAAGCCTAAAAGATGCTGGATGATAGGAAAAAAGGGAGATGTGCTTGCCAAATACTGCTTGTGCTTACGTGGAGAGAAAGAAGACGCAGTGATTACATCCCGCAAGGATGATGGTAACAAATGCAGACAGGTTTGGAGGGCTTGGTACTGTTTCTGATCAAGCAGGGATATGGGTTTGTCCACTAACGCTTGCAAAGGCTCTGGGGACCCTGCGGAGGGAGAGCAAAGTATCGCGATGCTGCAGGCTGTTCTTGGCACGGTGCCTCGCTCGGTTTCTTCCCTCCCAGACTGCAGATGGGCTTTTTCATGCTCTCCTAACCTGCACCCAGCACAACAGCACGCAGCCACCGCATGAGCTTTTCCTGGGCTGGTTTCTCAGCTGCTCCAATTGCCCAAAACAGCCTTTGTGATGCAGCTGAAGTGGAAGACTTGGGTGGGAGAGCAGACACAAAATGCTAAGTCAAAAGCTATCCTCACTCACAGCTATTGACACAGTGAGGATGGGGACAGCTCACAGCAGCTCTGAGGGGTGGGGTGGGCACAGGCAGCCTGCAAACGCTGCCCGGCGTTGAAGGATTCAGGATGGAGAGCTTATTCAAAGGCAGATGTTTCGCCTCCAAAATGAACACATGCAGCTAAATCCTCAGCATTTTTCACTCAAGGGTGGGTGTGAGTGCAATTCCAGAGCCAGAGAGACACTTCAGGGCACAAAGACAAGTTAGGCAGTGAGACATTTTGAGAGTGGTTTAACTATTAAAAACGGTCAAGCACTGTGCATTTTCCAACGCTGTTTATTGTTCCGTAGCCCACTGACACAGCTGGATCTGGCAACGGAGCGGATTCTTTTCTCCTTAAAGTGTCTATGTGACATTATTCAAGGCTAACACTGTAGTCAAAGGCATTTCAAGAGGGCAGCAGCAGAAGCGATGAGAGGTGATGGGAGGAGGCTGTACAGCAGGGCAGGAGGGGCAGGGGGCACCACCCCTCCCCCTGCCACAGCGGGCACAGGGTGCAGACACGCAGAGACTCTTTTTTTGGTTATCCGTACCAGACAAACACAGCACCATGCAACACAACCTGCAGCTGGAAACGGGTGGAGAGCAGGATAGGGATGGTTAGCGCAGCTTGCTTTTTCAGAAGATTTATTCCTCAGAAGCACAGCTGCCCGTGGCGAGGAGCAGCCTGATGAGGAACCAGGCTGTCAGCAGCTGGGACACAAGCTCCCCAAATGGCATTTGCTTGCTGAAGGGAACCACAATTCTGAGGGTGCATCTACTGGGACAGAACTCCCTTGGAGCCAGATCCGCCCTGCTGCATTCAAATGGAGTTCAAGTATCTAAAATAGCGTGTGAAGAGGCACCTAGCTATCTTCTTCACAGGAGGGGGGACTATCGTGGTGTCTCAAAAAGTTAAGGCTCCTTCCCAGAGTGCCTTCCCTCCCAGCTCTGGCCCAGACCTGCACCATCCACGGTGACTTGCTGTCCAGCCTAGCTGAAGGCAGCACCGCCTCAAACATCCTTTCTCTTCCTAAAGAAGACCGGAAGAATACCTTCTCCTGATCAAAATCCGCTCCTATCAATTCCACCCACATCCCACCCTCCAGCCCAGGTCCCCCCCTCAGCCCCCCGCCCCCGCGCTCCGTGTGCTGTAGAGCTGCACAGAGGCTGGGCCGTGGCTACAGGAGGGTGTCACGCACACAGGATCGCTCCCGTTTACTTCGTCTCACCCAAACACAGACCTTCCAGCACCTGAATACTCCTCTGCCAAGTGGTTCCTTCACCCCAAGCAATCCGCACAGCAGCAGCCAACCTAGAAGTCTCCACGGTGAGGGGCAACTCGTGCACCCCGGCTTGCAGCTGGGACCTTTGCTCAGCCCTAGAGACTGAGAGAAAGGCTTTGGAAAGGCGGGCTGGCTCGTGCAGCCAGCACCGTGCCCTTGTCTCAGCCAGTTACTGTACAAAATGGACAACACACACACATTATTTACAGCCTGTTTTTCACATGATGGAGCAGCTCTTGGCTCGGTCTTTCCTGATCTCTGTGTCATTCAGTAAGTCCGTCCTGCCAGGCATCTGTGACGCCCGCTTGAGTCCCCGTTTGGAGTTGCTGCGCTTCAAGTTCTTGTGCACCCTGTTGACCGAGGCGAGCGTGGTCACATGAAACACATCCCGCACGCTGTTCTCCGAGACCTTGGAGGAGCACTCCGCATAGGCCACTGCCCCGATCTGCCGCGCCAGCGCACTGCCCTGCGGTCCAGAGAGAGCGGGAGGAAAAGGCAAGAAGGTTAGGAGGCCAGGAGCATCGTTTCACGTCACCGTCAGCCCTGCCTGTGCTGACTGCCCCATCAGAGCGCGGTGGCACAGGCAGGAGCAGCTCTGTCTCGGTGTTTGTTCCTCACCTGTAGGTAAAGAGCACCGGCTGTGAGGCAGGCAGACCAAGCAGACGGTGCTACCGGGTGCTGGGCTCTGAATCACCCGCACTGTCTCCCCAACGTGGTGCCACCCCTGCAGCTGAGGGCTTGGACAACCCCTCCCACCAGGACAGTCACCTGGCACCTGCTCTGCACAGCACGGAACCAGGCACGGAGCAGCCTGGAGCACAGCGACCTCAGCGCTGCCCCACAGGGACTGGAGACATGGCTGGGGTCTGTGGTGGCCACAGCAGCACGACACCGACCCTCAGAACCCCAGCTGTGGCTTCCCCCAACGCAGAACCCGAGCGGGAGAGCCCCTCAGAGCAGAAAGAGCTGCACTGAACTAAGAGATGCAGAAGCACAAAGCTCCCCTTTAGCCAGCTCAGCTCATCCTGCACCTCCACCACCTTCTGGGAAAGACTTTTCAGCTCCAAACCAGGGGGCTGCTCAAGGTTTGCCACAGCTGGGGAATAAGAGTGCTGCAAGCATGAGCAGCTCAGAGTCCAGGACGTAAATCAAAGCAGCTTCAGACCAAGACGTGGGCACAGGGGGTCATTTGCTGCTGAGCTTCCTTGTACCCGCACGTCCTGCAGAAAAGTCCCCACCTCACCTCCCCAAGCCCTACGGGGACAGCTGCTGAAACGCAGGTACCTGCTCGTGTGTCACGGGGATGAGGCGCTGCTTGGAAAGCTCCCGGAGCGTGTTTAAGTCTGTCCGCATGTCCAGCTTGCAGCCAACCAGCACAATCTTCGCGTTGGGGCAGAACTCTTGAGTCTCCCCTTGCCACTGCAGAGGACACAAGAGGGAGAAAGTGCTCAGGGGCTGCTGGTGCGCGAGACGCCTCAAGAAGCCCAGTGGCACCTCCACGTTAAGTTAATTTTGGTAGAAGGAAGCCTGCAAAAGGGTCAAGGTTGGAACAACAAAGGCAATCACAGGGTCTCAGCTCATCGCCCCCAACCCTTCTCCAACGAGGCCAAGAGTCCCATCCAAGACCCCCCCCAAGCCCAGTTCCTATCGGACAGCATCACCCAGCCGTGCCCCAGCAGCACAGCAGAGCCCACCTGTCTGGTGCCCGGTTTCTCCTGCTCCCACCAGCAAACGGCACCTCCCTGTTCCACAGACAAACAGCGGCAGCAGCCCAGGGTCCCAGCACCTCCTGCCCATCAGCACACGCTGCCCTGACCCGGCTCGGCTCTGCACAGGACCTGGGACTGGACCAGTCAGGGCACTGGGACGGCCGCTGGGAGCCACATCAACACTGCTTTTCGGTCTCTTGTCTTGGACCTGGGGTGCTGGGTGCCCGTTTTGGCCCCGTTGCAGCCTGCAGACCCAGATTTCAGGAAGAGGGGACGGTCACCACGGGCTCTCAGTGAGGACCCAGGCCAAGAGTGGCTCTGGAGGCTGTGCTGAAGGTGAGAAACACAGGGACAGAGCCGGGTTTCGGAGTTCTGAATATAACAAGAGGCTCTAATGGGATCGGGGCTGGAAAGCAAACTTCAGAGGCCAAGACCGAGCCTACCGGCGTGCATGGCTTTTCCAAACGGGGGTCACAGCTGTTCAGAGGCTGATTAGCTCATTAGGGCACCTTAATGACTGCCACGGGCAAGGATGGCAACGGTCAGACTGCCTCTTGGGTAACTTCATGCTCGCTTGTTCCAGATCCGCCCCGCAAACCTGCTTAAATCGAAGCTGCAGTCCCCTGCTCTCGGCCACAGGAGACCATCCCTGGGGATGGCTCTGGAAAAATAATGACCACACAGTCTGGTGCACACATCTGGGACTCCAAAGGTCAGCGTCGCGGGACTGTTGGAGCCACAGTCAGCAGGGAGCTCTTGGCACGGCACACTCATCATCGGTTTATTATCGGGAGCCACGTGTTAAAGGCATTAAGACAGCAGAGCAGAGGGAAACAGGGAGTGAAGCAATGGAAGGAGAAGGCCAGGGCAAACAGCCCCTTCCTTCACCCAAAGCTCCAAAAACGAATGCCCAATGTGTAGCTAAGTGTCCCACAGTAAATAACCCCATCGTAGAATCATTACGGTTAGAAAAGACCTCTACAGTCGGTCATTCAACCGTCAGCCCAGCCCCACCGTGCTGACCAAACCATGTCCCAAAGTGCCACATCCACATGTTTTTTCAACCTCTCCAAGGGATGGAGACTCCCCCACTGCCCTGGGCAGCCTCTGCCAGGGCTTCACCACTCTGTCAGTGAAGAAATTTTTCCTCATATCCCATCTAAACCTCCCCTGGCACAACTTGAGGTCATTTCTTCTCATCCCATCACTTGTTACTTGGTTGAAGAGACCAGCACCCACCTCGCTACAACCTCCACCATCAGCTGTGACCTCCCCCAAGGGAGAGCTGTACAGCCCCATCAACAAGCCAACACCCTGGTTACTTATCCAGCGCTTCTGAAGCAGGAGGCAGATGACAGACATCACCCCCGGCTACTGATGTCACTTGGAATTAGTGACTCCCTGCCCCACTCACTGATGGTTACGCACATACCCGTGGCAATTAGAAGCAGAAAGAAAACCAACCCACAACCCAGTGGGTTTCCACATGTGGAAAGGAAGTGCCAAGAACGACCCAAGTTTCATTCAACCAATATCAGACCAAGGCAACTGCAAAACCCAGAATAAAATCCTATTTTCCACCAGGAGGGAGGCTCAAGAATCTTCACCGCGAACCTTCCTTTGCTGCTGCCACGGACATTTGTCCACCAGGATTCCCATATGTCCCCAGCACGTGGTCTGCAAGGCTCGGGGAGATTGCTGGTGTCACCCTGCATCAAGGGTCAACCCCCAAGAGAAGGAGGATGCAGTTGTTTGGAGCTGGAATTCAAGCACCTTAATTTACCTGAAGGATGAAAACCCTCAAAGGGACTGAGCCACGGGGTCTGTTCTCACCAAGCAGAGGTCAGGGCAGTCTGGAATGACACAGGGCTCCCCCGGTGAGGGGAGAGAGCTGCAACCCTCTTCTCACCCAGCTGACACCTTGGGGAGCCTGAGATTTGCTGCGCCATTAAGACTTGGCAGAATGAAGGCACCACCCCACAAAAACCTGTTTTGTATGAAATGAAGAGCTGCCTGTTTGTGTGCTCTCAGATGGCTCCTTCCCTTCAACTTTACACGCTGTACAGGCAGCAGAAGGGCAGCGATAATAAAGATTTCCTCTGCTGAATTAGCATTTTTGCCTGAGGCTTGAATAGGGAGTGTTATTCTCCCTCTTAGCCTGATATCAAAAGCTCCAGCTTCATGGTGTCTTAGGAATTTTCCTCAGCTCCAGAGGCTGCAAGACTGCACCAAAGGAAACAAGGCATCTACTCAGAGGCACTTAAGAAATCCCCTGGGATTTAGGGTTTATTTTAAGTCACCGTATCAAAAAGACCTCGCCCAACAGTACTCAAAGCATCTGCGAGGCTGCACGGGGAAGACTGAGCAGTGTGGACTCACATAAAGAGTGGGCAGAGAGACATAAATAAATCCCAAACCCTGCTAATTATCGATGGCTTCGCCATCTCATTAAGGTAGAAGTGATTTGCTTGCATTATTATTATTCTGCTGACTCTCAAGCTCAGCAGTGAATTCTTTCAGTCCACATGAAACGCGTTTCCCTCCACCCAGCACGCTCGGTACCCGGGATGTGCTTTGGGAACGAACACTGAGCCATTGACCGAGTTATCTGAAGGGCCTTTGTCCCCTCAGCAGGACACTTCTGAGACACAGACCCACTTCTCAGCCCTCCCAACAGCTCAGTAAGAGGCACTCGCTTCAGCACAACATTTGGCAAAATGTGGAGGGGCCAAGAGGGCAGCCAGGACAATGGGACTTGTTCTGACAGCGGCCACTCCAGCCCCAGCAGCTTGGGGCTCGCTGGGGAGAGCAGCGAGAGGAATCGCTGTTCTGTGGTGCTTTTCACACCTCGGCGTCTCAGAGCTTCACAAATGAGATACGAGCCAAGACTCGCCTCTGGGAGAGGATGCAGCCACCAGCGAGCTCTCTGCAGCTTTGCTGCGCAGCAGCGAGAGCTCCCTGAAACCACAGCTCCCTGAATTCCATGGAAGAAAGGAAGGAACAGGCAGCATCAAGGGATGTGAGTGGCCAGGAGGCCACCAACCCTCTCCCCTGAGCAGCACGCTGGGTTGCTGGACTTCACATCATCTCAGAGGAAGCCTCGCAGGAGAACCCCTCCCTGGGTGCCACCTACTGGGTTCAGTTTTGGGCTCCTCCGTACAAGAAAGACATTGAGGGGCTGGAGCGCGTCCAGAGAAGAAGAGAGCTGGGGAAGGGGCTGGAGAACGGGGGTCCTGGGAGCAGCTGAGGGACCTGGGGTGCTAAGCCTGAAGGAGAGGAGGCTGAGGGGAGACCTCATTGCTCTCTGCAGCTCCCAGAAAGGAGGTTGTGGGGAGGTGGGTGTTGGGCTCTTCAACCAAGTAACAGGTGATGGGATGAGAGGAAATGGCCTCAAGTTGTGCCAGGGGAGGTTTAGATTGGATATTAGGAAAAAATTCTTTACTGGAAGAGTGGTGAAGCCCTGGCAGAGGCTGCCCAGGGCAGTGGGGGAGTCTCCATCCCTTGGAGGGGTTCAAAAAACACGTAGATGTGGCACTTTGGGTCAGAGTTTAGTAGACATGGTGGGGTTGGGCTGAGGGTTGAACTGGATGAGCTTAGAGGTCTTTTCCAACCCTAATGATTCCAGGATTCTATGATTCTACTCCCCCACAGCGTGACAGGCAGGCACCTGCTGGCAGGTCAACCAGCAGTGCTCCACAGCCAACCCCCAGCCCTGGGGGGCTCTCCAGGACCTGCCAGCTGCAAATATCTGCTGGGCAGGCAGCAATCAGGGCCCTGCACACTATCCAGCCCAGTGGCATTGTGCCATCTCCTTTTATTCATTCATGGGCTTGAAATTCAGTGCCACAGCTCATTATTCTTCTCATCAAGCCATAGGGAACTGATTGCTGTCTTTCTTACTGTGCAGATGCTGCTGGACTGAGGGGACTGCCAGAAAACCAGAGCACTCTGCTTGCATGGAAACAGGCACCGGGGACCATTTCTCCACTGCTGCACGCAATTTCCCATGTGAGTTTTGCTATGATAGATGCAAAACACTTTCCAAGGTCTTCCTGAAATGCCCTGCATTCCTCTCTGTCCCCACATTTGTACACACAGACCCCCAAACCATGAGCTACACCATCCCCTGGGCTCCTTTCAAATGGAAATACCTGGCTTTCTGCACAGACCACGTAGGGCTTGGCAGCAGCCGATCATCCTCATCCAAGCAGGCAAATTCCAGCCAATAAAGGGCCAGAGCTTTTGGCCCTGATGACAGCCTCAAGGAGCAGGGCAGCTCCACATGGTTCTCCAGAGGAGCAGCTGGAAGGTACGGCAGGCACTCACCTTCTTGAGCACACTGTCCAGGGTCTCCGGGCGGCTGATGTCAAAGCAGATGAGCACAGCGTCTGAATCCGGGTAAGCCAAGGGACGGACGTTATCGTAATACGCTGAGCCTGTGGAGAGGAGGAGAGTGGTGAGCAGAAAGTGTCGTCCCACCAGCCCGAATGGGCAGCCCTTGCTGCCAGGCAGAGAGCTTTATTTCCAGTAAGAACTGGAGCCATTGCCAATGACGCAGGCTGCTCTGTCAGAGATAAAGCATGTTGACCAGTGACCAGACAATATTAGAATCATATGGTTGGAAAAGACCTCTGAGATCATCAATAGGTTCAGCACAGTTTGGTTTGCACAGGGTTTGGTCCCTTTGTTTAGGCATGAAAATGAGAGGTTTCGTCCCTGTGCTCACGCATCGACCCCTTTGCGGAGTGGAAATCAGAGAATCCTGGGATGGGCTGGAAGGGACCTCAAAGCCCATCCAGTGCCACCCCCTGCCACGGACAAGGACCCCTCCCACTGGGTCAGGGGGCTCCAAGCCCCATCCAACCTGGTCTGGAACACCTCCAGGGATGGGGCAGCCACCACTGCTCTGGGCACCCTGGGCCAGGGCCTCCCCACCCTCACAGCAAAACATTTCTCATCTCAATCTCCCCTCTTTCAGCACAAAACCGTTCCCTCTCATCCTGTCCCTGCACTCCCTGGTCCAGAGCCCTCCCCAGCTTTCCTGGAGCCCCTTTCAGTACGGGGAGGCTGCTCTATCTAAATAAATGCAGGTTTTGCATCCCCCTCTCCCCAGGAGGCATCTGGCAAGCCAGAGGCAGTGGAGCTGCGCTGCCAGGGCTGCTGGCTCACTGCAGAGAAGGGAGCTGGAAGAGCAGCACCCACCTCCCCCCACCCCTTCGTACGGATCCCATTCCATGTCGTGCAGTCGCTGCACCACTAACAGAAAGGTGTGGCTGAGAGAAGGCAGGGAACGCTGCTGCTATTTTTTATCCTCTCTCACTATCTTTATACAGGAGAGCTTGCTCACACAGACTGTGAGAATTTAAGATAGGTATAAAAAGCATTGCCTTTTGCTCTGGATTTGTGCTGCAAAAAGCCGGGCGGATTCTTTTTCGCACATAAAAGATGTGACAGGATTTGGTGAACAAGCTATAAACTGGAGGGGATGACTCTGTCTGCTGCAGGATTTCCCAGCAAGAAGGCAGAGTCCAGCCTGAATCCTGCACAGCTTCTACTGCACACGCACAGGCACCTTTAATACACATTTCAGGCATTGAAGTCATCGTCCCACAATGGTTTTAGTTGAAGTCTACGACTGTAGATGCCTCAGTTAAACAGTCACGGAGCAATCAGCTCGTTGCTACTTAAAATCACTGTTTCAGGTTTAAATTTGGCTTTACAATGGTTTAAACTTCCTGAAGGGATGAGAAGCAGATGTTTATTTATGAAAAGGGGAAGCAGAGACACCAGAGTCCTTGTTGAATCTGCCTCCTCCAAAAGAAGCATCGCCCACCCCGAGGCCAAGGAAACCGGACGCGCTTCCGGCTCGTGGCCCCTCTGGACGCCTGGACTGGCACTTTCCCACCCCAGGAGGTTGGAGCACCCAGCCCGGGTGTCAGGTGGCTCCTTGATGAAGTTCAGCACCTAATGAATTATGGATGATGATGGCTTATGTTTCCGGGAGGATGAGAATCTGCCTGGGATAAGCGGGAGAGGAGAATAGGCTGATTCTCCGCAGGGGCTCCAACCCTGGCTCTTTTCTATGAGGGGGGTCACAGCAAGGAGCGGGGCACAGCCCCTCCAGCACAGCTCTGCGTGCCAGGTGCTTTGCAAACAGCCCAGATCTCCGCAAGACTCCGCCAGGAGAGCCCACCCAGCCATCAGCACTGGTTCCTCTGCCCAGAGCCCACACTGGGCAGGCTGAGGGCCAAGACGTGTTGCCTTCCCACCCCCTGCCCAGCCCCAGAGACCGGTCACCAACTCCTCCCTTGACACCAGCTCACAGCACGGAGCTCAGGGCACGCTCCAACCAGTGCAGCCCCAGCTGTGCCCACACAGCACCCACTGCTCCCGTGGAGCTTGGAGCAGGCACCCCAGGAGTCAACACCTCCTCCCTGGAGGTGTTCAAGGCCAGGCTGGATGGAGTCTCAAGCAGGCTGGTTTAGTCAGAGGCGTGACTGCTCATGGCAGGGGAGGGGAACTGGATGGGCTTTAAGGTCCCTTCCAACCCAAACCATTCCGTGATTCCACGGATTTGCAGCAAAATCAGCTACAGGTATCTCCTACAGACAGGAACTCCCGCTGCCTCCAGTGAGGGCAGCCCCAGCCTGGGTCTCTGTCCCTGCAAAATCACTGGGTAGAGAAGCAGTTGGCATCCAGCACAGAAGAAACCAGACTGATCTCTGCAGAGCCCAGCCCTCCTCCTGGAGGGAAAAGTCACGCTCCCCACGTGGAGAGGAGCCAGGTCCTGCGGTGCCTCCGCCAGCACTGGGGACAGGGGATGCAAGCTGGCACACAAGGAGGCACAGTGAGCCAGGGCGACCCTGCAGATTCCTGACCTCGCCGCAGGCTCGAGCTGCTTCAGTTCACGACTGGCAGAGCTGGCACCAGGGAACTGCTCCCTCCCATGCTCCTGCAGAGCAGCAAGGTCACCCAGTTCCCGCTGAGGACGAGGCTGCTTTTGAAGGCAGCAGCAAGCTCAGTAGCATCGAGCCCCTCTTTGAACCGAGTTTTCTCTCTCGTGCCTGGTGTGGGGTTACTGGACGGGCTGCAAGCTCCAGCACGCTGGGATTTGCTGGGTGCTTTATGCAGGTGGAGCTCTCTCCCATGCACACAAGAGTATCTGCCTGCAGACAGGGCCCCCAGCACCCGCTGCAGGAAAGCGTTCCCACACACATCCTTTCCCTGCAGCTCCTCAGCTTTTACACAAACAGATAAATCTGCCCCCTCCCAGCCCAGGAATGCTCCTTTTGTAGAGGTGGTTTTGGCTCCATTCAGCACAGACACTGCCACAGCAAACTGTATCATAGCAACCTGCTGCTCCTCTCCGCAGCCAGGCAGCTCCTCAGCAGAGAGCCTGCAGCGCTGCTGCGCAGTGGCCCCTCCGCTGTCCCCCAGAGCCACCACCATCTCCATGCCAGGGTCAGGGATCTGCCAGGAATTGTGCTCCCACCACCTGGCACCACGGCGGGAAAGACACCTGTGCTGGCAGGAGGATGCAAAGGAAGGGATGAGGTCAAGAACCTCATCTTCCTAATGAGATCAAAATGGCCTTCGTATTCGTTAACATTCTGCTGCAACTCCAAAGGGCAGGAGCAGCCCTTGGCACCAGCCCTGGCAGCTCAGCTCACCAACTGCCCCAGCAGCAGGGAACAGCCAGCGCTCACGGCCGCGGCTACAAAAGCCTCTGCCCCACCACGGGAGACGAGAGCGCGATGGTCAGAGCAGGGCAGGAGAGCTGCCGTGCTCCAGACTTAGGCAATCTCTGGCTTTCTTTGCAGGGGTCTCCAGAAATTTCTGGTTGGGGGAATATTCTTCTAATTTTTGCATCAATTACTTTTTCATTGAGTACAATTAAAACAAAACCAAAAAAAACCCCAAATCACAAAAGCCTCGTTTCCCTCAACTCCACGTCTTCAGTTTTATTGATTCTGAGCACTTGACCCCTTTCAGATTTTCTCCAGCAAGACAACCCAGCGAGTCACAGTCTGGCACTTCCGAACAGCCCCCCAAGGCTTGTGTGTGTGCGGATCCAGCCTTCCTTCACCGCATGAGTCATTCTCCCACTTGGCACCCAGGTTCGCAAGAAACAGGACCGATGTGCATCTGTTCATGATTAAAAAGAGAAAACTGGAGCAAGCCAAAACCCAGCTTAAAAATAAATCCTGCATGGATGAAATTCAGGGGCGGATACAGCCACGAGCAGCTCCTCTCTCATATCAGCTGGCAGCCCCTCGAAATGCTTGGCACTGTGACTCAGAGATGCCACTCCAGGGCAGGGGACTGAGATGTGCCGTTTCATCTGTCCCAACACAGTGTTAATCTTCCTTTGTTTCTTATTAGCTCTTCTGAGAGATCATGAGCCTCCTCACATGGGCACCCTCCGTCCAACAACAGCACAAGACAAACCAGGAAAGCAAACGCGCAGCCATGAGCTGCTCTGCAAGGGGCTCCTGCAACCCCAGCCAACTCCGGCTCGGAACAGAGATGAGCGCTGCCAAGACCTAAATTTTTGAGCACCGCACTCGTCTCAGAGGGCTCACTCTAAACTCTCCCCCCGGAGCGGGCAACGCTGCAGCACATGCTGCTTTCTGCAGGGACAGCCAAGAACATCCTTTGCAGAAGGAAGCAGGAATTCATCCCAGCTTTCTGGAGCGCCGCATGGACAAGATCTCTGGGCTCCCTCCCCGCGCAGCAGTGCCCCGGGAGCAGCAGCCTTTAAAGGAGGTTTTCTTTGCTAGACAACCCCCCCCCCCACCAGCTCAGCCAAGCCTTTGTCCACAGGGCAAAGCAGGACCAAGGTGTAACTGTGTCAGGATCCTCTCCCCACGCACAGCAAGAAACCTGCTCAACCAGCAGCACCCTCTCGATTGCCACGGGTCCAAATTGCCCTTTGCTGAGCTTCACGGGCTGTGCAGCCTTCCAGCGCTTCCCAAGACAGGGGCTCAAACCCTTGGGAGCTGCTGCCTACCAGCACACATGCTCAGCGTTTCCTGAGCTTAACCAGGGCTTTCTTAAGCTGAATTCACAGCTCCAAGTGGCTTTTGGTGCAAAGAAACTCATCTGAACGACTGCTTCCTAGAGCAGAGGTCCAGCATGCGGAGGAATGGCTTGAAGCCCCCTTCTCGCCTCCCCAGGCCAGGTAGGGAATCCTCCACACAGCGGGGCAGAGGTCTGGTGGGGGAGCAGGACACTCACATTCCATCACCGCATGCTTTCCCTGAGTGAGAGCTCCAGACCTGGCTGATACCACGTGAGGTGCCAGTGAACATCACAGCTTTCACGAGTTGTCGTTCCCCTGCCACAGCAGATGATAATGAAGGTGTTAATAATACTATATTTTATTTATATCATGGAATGGGTTGGGAGGGACCTCAAAGCCCACCCCCTGCCATGGGCAGGGACCCCTCCCACTGGATCAGGGGGCTCCAAGCCCCATCCAACCTGGCCTGGAACACCTCCAGGGATGGGGCAGCCACCACTGCTCTGGGCACCCTGGGCCAGGGCCTCCCCACCCTCACAGCAAAACATTTCTCCTTAAGATTTCATCTCAATCTCCCTTTTTTTAGCTTAAAATCGTTTCCCCTTGTCCTATCCCTGAGTCCCTGATAAAGAACTCCCTAATAATGTCACACTTTTAAGACTGAAAATGAAATCTCTGTACAAATCACAGATGTAGTGGACAGGGAACAGCCCACCCAGCTGCTCCAGATCAGCAATGATGCAAAAAGCTGGGCATGGAAGCAGCCCACAACTGCCCAGGCAGCTTCCACCATGCCCGCTGGGTGCCCCCCACTCTGCCCCTCACCCAGCTCCACTGGGGGCTGGAAGTGTCTCTCCTAGGGCAGGGATTTGCATGAGAAAGACAGGTCCTGAGTTACAGCCCTGCCATTGTCTCATCCAGGGCCCAGCAAAGGGAAAAGCATAAAAATGCTGGATTGAAAATTTGGTGTGAATGAAACCCCCCAAGTGGAGGCTGTCCCAGACACCCCAGTCTCCACGGAGAGCCTGCAAAAATCTAGACTGGTTTTCTGAGACATCCAGGACACTCCAGAGCTGCCACTTCCTCTGCTGATGCAACAAGAGGGCACGGAGTCACCCTAAAATATTTCCTAGTGCTAGAAAAGGGGAAATCAGCCCAAAGAAACAATTGGCAGAGTTTCCGGCGGAGGGTGAAGAGGAATTCAGCCTCAGGGAACGCTGAGGAGCAGCAGTTAAACAGCCCCAAAGGTCATGCCCAGTCCCTTCATCCTGCTGGGAACGGACTAGGAAGGAAGTTTTTCTTTTGTGGTCCTTTTATTCCACCGAGCTCGATTGTACAGTGGTCCAGCCAGCATCTGTGGGAACGGGAGGGTCATGGACCTGGCACAGGGGCTCCCTGTCTGCAAGGATCCCACATCTCTCTTGGCAAGGACGGAGCTGCCCATGCTGACCAGACACGTCATACGGCTGTCGTGTCCGTGGCACCTCCTGTGTGGTGGCACCAACAGCGACTCTACCAGGGCTTCTACAGGGGCATCCTGCTTGCACAATGCCCCAGGACATCTCTGGGCCACACAGAGGCCAGGAACAGGTCTCCATGGGCGTCTCAGAGATGACCCCTCACTTTGGAGGGCAAACTCTGCAGCCTTGAAGATTTCTGTTGCTTTCATAAAGGCAGAAGGTGGTGTTTGAAGAGCAGTAGCTCAGGATGCCTGGCACACAGCAGACCAGGATATGTAAATGTCCCCCTCATTCCCTGTATCATTAGCGCTGACGGAGACCAGGGAATGAACCACCGCAGCCTCCCCGCCTGCAACAGCTGCACATGAGGGACACAATGATCTGAACCATCACAAGCTCAGAGACTGACTTCATCCTCCCGGTGGGAAATCAAACCCTCTCTCCTGAAAGAAAAATCAGAGGGATTTTTGTGTTTGAAGACCGACAAACCGCAGCGAAGCTCCTGAGCACCCTGCGGGTCCCCCCACCGCCAGGGCTCAGAGACAGGTTAAGGATCCCTGACCTTCCCAGCCTCATTATTGTCTGGAAAGGGACAATATTGCAGCTCCTGCTGACACCAGAAACGTTTCTGACACTAATACAGTGCTCATTAGAGTCCAGCCCAGGAGAGTGACAAGAGGCAGGGACAGGAATTAAAGCACCGATGACACACTTGGAGACACTGATAACACCACAGTCCGAAACCCAGACCCGACAGCTCCGGGTGTTTAGGAAAGAAGGAGCAATTAGGGACATGGGATGATGGACTGGGTTGGAAGGGACCTCAAAGCCCATCTAGTCCCACCCCCTGCCATGGGCAGGGACACCTCCCACTGGGTCAGGGGGCTCCAAGCCCCATCCAACCTGGCCTGGAACACCTCCAGGGATGAGGCAGCCACCACTGCTCTGGGCACCCTGGGCCAGGGCCTCCCCACCCTCATTGTGAACAATTTCTTCCTAAGATCTCATCTCAATCTCCCCTCTTTCAGCTGAAAACCATTCCCTCTCGTCCCATCCCCGCACTCCCTGATCCAGAGCCCCTCCCCAGTTTTCCTGGAGCCCCTTTCAGCACTGGGAGCTGCTCTGAGGTCTCCCCAGAGCCTTCTCCTCTCCAGGTGAACAACCCCAACTCTCCCAGCCTGGCCTCGTACGGGAACTGCTCCAGTCCTTGGATCATCTCCGTGGCCTCCTCTGGACTCGCTCCAACAGCTCCAGGTCCTTCCTGTGCTGAGGACTCCAGAGCTGAACGCAGGACTCCAGGTGAGACAGGGTATGACAGAGCCTCACGAAGGGGAGAGCCTCAACTCTGACCCCAATGGGCAGCAATGCCAGGGTCTGAGCGTCGTCTTGAAATGACACAACACCCTGCCTGCCAGAGAGCAGGCAAAGCAAGAAGAGATGAGGCATCTCACCAAAGCTGGAGGGAGACCACAAGCTGCAGAGGGAACTGCCGGCCACTACTGTAACTTCCCATCGTCCAGCCCTCCACGGGACACTGAATGTAGCACAGCCATCAGCCCCAGGACTTCTACAGCCTTCTCTCGTGGGCACACCACGATGCCTCTCTTGCTCATGCAACATCACTGCAAACCCCTGAGGTGTAGGAAAGGAGAAGCCTGTTCCATGACATGGTACGAGCAATTGTCTGGAAAATGCAGGACTGAAACAACAGCTAATCAGCTTGGACAATTAACCTCTGCTCCCAATTCTTATGATGCACGCACAAAAATGAGTAAATCGCTAACCAGCCCAGCTGGCACACCTTCAGGACAGATACGATCAGGACAAAGCGAAGAGTATCTGCACAGGTTAAGGTGTTATTTCTGGGCCCCTCTCCAGATCTTATTACTGGAAACCTGTCGCTCAGGAGGAGGCTGTTCTGCTGGGTTTACTGGCAGAGGACTCTCCAGCTCAGACAGAGCCAGGGTGCTCCTGCCTTACCCAGATCTTGTGCCCTGTCTCACGTACGCCGCTCACAGAGGGTCAGAGGAGCCTGCCCAGCTGCAAACCTCACTCTGGCAATTTGGAAGCAGCTCTGGCAGCTCCCTGTAGAAGTCCCTGCTGGCAGCTCCAGGGCACCATTGCTAAGTGTCTGGGGATGCAGGGGCTGCCCAAGTAGCTCATCCAGGCTTCTCACAAGCACGCTGGAAATCATGCCTGGGTCAGCTGACAGGGGAGACAAATGGGAGCCACAAGTCCCTTCTTGGCACTCTTGCCATGTCACAAGGGCAGCTGGCATTGCCACAGCCTGCCTGTCATCCTTTCTATGGAGCACAACAAGGAGTGGCAACAGATTCCCACCGAAGAGCCAGCACACGCTCCAGCTTTGGGGAACTGGTCCGAGGGCTGAACGAACACAATTATCTTTGTGCAATGTTGCACATTTCAGGTTTGCTGTGAGTAAGCAGCACATCCCTCCCTGCCGGCTCGGCTACCAGATAAGGTTTCTCCCGAGAGGGAAGGCTGGGCTCGTGCACTTGGGAAGTTTACTCGAGTGGAGATTTTATCTTCAGAACACGGAGCAAAAGGGAAGCTGTATCCATGCCCTCCCCACACGCACTGGACCAGGGCACATGCCAACAGGCTCCTTCAGAGCTCTCCTTCCCACAAAGCCTCCTGTCATTCTGGCACTGTTTGGTGGGGCAAGAGGGACACCCTTGGCACCACGCAAGGGCAAGGGTTATTAGAAAGGCAAGCCATCACAGGCTGAGGATGGGGTGTGACTGCTCTGCTCCAGGGAGTTGCTGCAGCTCTGGTTATGTGACAACCTCCATAAGCACCTTCCAACTGCCCTAAAAGTGTTACGGTGGCATCAGGAGGTGCCACGGAGCAGTCAGACAGAAGAAACAAGGAGAGCAGCGCAGTGCTGTGCTTGTCCACAGGAGAGAGGGGGTCATAGCATCACAGAATCAGAAGGTTGGAAGAGACCTCTGAGGTCACCGAGTCCAGCCGTGCCTGTCTCCCCACTAAACCCTGTCCCTAAGGAACTCATCCACCCGTCTTTTAAACCCCTCCAGGGATGGTGACTCCCCCACCTCCCTGGGCAGCTGTGCCAACCCCTGACCATCCTTTCAGTGAAGAAATTCTTCCTGATGTCTCTGTGCTGGGGGAGAGGGATCTGCACCAGAGCCAGGAACAAACCCACCCCACGGAAAGCCCTTCCTTGCTACAAGGTCGCATCGGCCAACAGAGTCGGCTGATTGTTGCTAATGGTATCACTCCTACTCAGCACCCCCACGACTCCCAAGACACCCCCCCCAAACCTCCTGGATCCTCCTGGAGAAAGGAGGGGTGCTGCCACAGGGCACCCTGCCCTTGCTGTAGGGAGGTACAGGAGAAGCAGCCTCCATCCCCGAGCCACAGAGCACCGCAACACCCCCTCACCATGCCCAGCCTAGCAAGACCGTCCTCCCAGGGACCGTCACATCATTTCATGTCCCGTCTGCTCAGGTCCATCCTCCACCCACTCCAGCACAAGCACTTCTGCCGCTGTTTCTGCTGCAACTCTTTAAACTTCCGTCCGACCGGTTCCTGACCTGCCTGAGAATGTGACCCAGCTGCACATATTTTTAGGCTTAACTATGTATTTGTGCTGAGGCAGAACACAAGTATGCTGGTTTCAGGCTCCCAGCCTCACCAGGGAGCATGGGAGGAGCTATTTTGGTACGGAAAGGGCAGCTCCACATTTTTCCCCTCTGCCTCAGAGTGCAAGTGGCATCAAACTCTTCCCAACTTGCTCTTGCGCTTTGGAAGACGCAGCCATGGCAATGGCGGAGTCGCACGCTGGGAATCCAGGCACGGGAGAGCCTCAGCATCCATGGAGATGCCACTGCTGCACTCGGCCCCTTTCAGCTCTCTAATCTCATCAACATTCCTCTGTAGTTCCCCTAAAGAAGGATCTGTTATCGCAGCCGGTGGGTTCCCACACAGGCCATACCAAGGCAGACTGTTTGCCGAGCGCAGGCAAAGAGGGAGGGGGATTTGCAACTCACAATGTTATTCTTGTCTTGAAAGCACATCTGCTTGAGACAGAAGCCCTGGCGAAGGGCTGGCAGCCGTGCACTGCCCTGTTGGGAGCTGCAGCGCAGAGAGGGGCACGGCTGAACCCGCGGGCACTGATGGTTGCAGCATCACAGGTTGTGGCAGCCACTGCGACGCTCACCAGCAGTGGATCCTGATGGCCCACAAAGGACAGAAAAATCCTCTCCAGCAGCTTTCCAAGACAGCAGTGATCATGTGCAAGGCACAACGTCAGGTGTGCGTCTCCCCCTGAGCCACTGGCACTGATGCCCCTACCAGAAACGGGCAGCTCTGCTCTTGTTGGGGCAGATCCCAGTGCAGAGATGCAGATAAACGGCCTCGGGTCACATCACTGCTCTGCTCGTCCGCACTCAGAGGCCACAGACACAGAGGGCAGGCAGAACCCCTCAGCACTGAAGGATGTGAATCAGAAGCAAAGAACTGAACCCAGGCTGCCTGGCACAGAGCAGCTGCCTCCCCACCATAGAACCATGGAATGGGTTGGGTTGGAAGGGACCTCAAAGCCCATTCAGTTCCACCCCCTGCCACGAGCAGGGACAGCTTTCACGGATTGCTCAAACACCAAAATCTGAACAAATTGGAAACAAAAACCCCACCAAGGCACTGGGCAAAGCCTCAGACCAGCCAGCACCAACATTGTAGCACCCTGGCCTTGCCAAGGCATCGGGCAGCAGCGTTGTCTGAGCCCATCTCTTCCCCAGTTAGTGCTCAGTGCCACCTAAGTGGCTGCCAGGGTGGTGGGTGGGAGGAGCAGGGTGCTGGGGTGTGGGCAGTGGGTCCACTGGCAATACCTGTGTCACGGCAGGAATGCAACAAGACCTGGTCCTTGGGAAAGAAGTTGCCCAGAATCAGAACGACAGAATGTTGGAAGGGACCCACGAGGACCATCGAGTCCAACTCCTGTCCCTGCACAGGACACCCCAACATTCACCCCGTGGGGCTGAGGGTGTTCGCCAAATGCTCGTGGAATATGGTCAGGCTGTGCCTGCTTCCCTGGGAGCTGTTCGAGGGCTCCACCACCCTCTGGGGGAAGAACCTTTCCCTGATGTCCAACCTAACCCTCCCCTGGCATCTTCCTGCCACTCCACAGCAGCTCCTCTCCAGGTGTGAGACCTGGCAGGGCAGACAGACCCACGGACACTCCTTGATTCCACAGGGAACACAGCTATTGCATCGTTGAGGCAAGTCTACCTGCCTGGTGCTCACCTGGTGGCAACTGCATTCCCTTTCACACCTCTCAAGCACGGAAATGAAACTCGCCTACTCTTTGCAAAGCGCTGTTAGTGATCACAAAACCATCCGCCCTTCCTCCACCTGGCCTCGAGGAAGGAAGCTCTTCCTGATGGGACTGGGACACCGGCACCGCAGGTCTGGGAGGTGCCCAGCCTTTGGGAACAGCACTCCCAAGCCACCAGGCATCCCGTCAAACAGGAGTTTCCTCTGCCACAAGACACCTGCGCTGCACAGAGGAGTTGTTTCTGTGCCGACCGCATTCAGCCAACAGGCAGCAAAGAAAGGATTCGCCAGAACAGGAGCCCGAAGAGCAGCAAAGTTCCAGTACCTCCACAAGGCTCAGCAGCAGAGATGCCAGGGCACGGCAGCTCACCAGAGCCAAAGCCCCGTCCACCCAGCCTGGTACGACGGCTGAGCACCCCTTCCCTCACACACAAACATGTCACACTGCTTTGTACTGAGAAGGGTGGGCGAGAAGCTCAATGTGAGCTGGCAATGTG
This sequence comes from Neomorphus geoffroyi, assembly GCA_033558235.1. Lineage (NCBI taxonomy): Eukaryota > Metazoa > Chordata > Aves > Cuculiformes > Neomorphidae > Neomorphus > Neomorphus geoffroyi. The sequence goes on from JAUMJM010000037.1 coordinate 4,332,047, forward strand.
CGCTTGCAGCTCAGAAAGCCAACGGTGTCCAGGGCAGCGTCCAAAGCAGTGGGAGCAGCAGGGGAGGGAGGGGATTCTGCCCCTCTGCTCTGCTCTGGGGAGACCCCACCTGCAGCCCTGGGTCCAGTTCTGGAGTCCTGAGCACAGGAAGGACCTGGAGCTGTTGGAGCGAGGCCAGAGGAGGCCACGGAGATGATCCGAGAGCTGGAGCAGCTCCTGTGCTGAGAGAGTTGGGGTTGTTCACCTGGAGAAGAGAAGGCTCTGGGGAGACCTTAGAGCAGCCTCCAGTGCTGAAAGAGGCTCCAGGAAAGCTGGGGAGGGGCTCTGGATCAGGGAGTGCAGGGACAGGATGAGGGGGAACGGTTTTCAGCTGCAAGAGGGGAGATTGAGATGGGATCTTAGGCAGAAATGTTTTGCTGTGAGGGTGGGGAGGCCCTGGCCCAGGGTGCCCAGAGCAGTGGTGGCTGCCCCATCCCTGGAGGTGTTCAAGGCCAGGTTGGATGGGGCTTGGAGCCCCCTGACCCAGTGGGAGGGGTCCCTGCCCATGGCAGGGGGTGGCACTGGGTGGGCTTTGAGGTCCCTTCCAACCCAAACCACTGCAGGATTCTCCGATTTCTGGAGGAGACCTTCAGGTCCAACTACTCATCCAAGAGATGCTGAGGGCAATCTCGACATGAGGAGGGGAACGCTCTCCCAGAACCTCCCTTCTCCCTCTTGCTGGGATGGAATTCACCCTGAACAATGAACCCCTGCGTGCGAAGCTGCTTAAAAGAGACAGGAGGTAGCACAGAGACAAGGGGAAGTGCAGCCCAGCGCCTGCCATTCTGCATGACGAGGGCAATTAGCCACTCTCAATCCCTTCGGCTCAGCTGGTTCAATTCTCCATTGTCCAAAACTTCTTTTATCAAAGCTCCTGTTTACAAGCGTCTCCAAAGGGTGTTGGGAATTCAACAGAGCTTGCAGTGCACAGCTAAAAATATCAGTTCGATTACTAGGGAAAATTGCTGTGTATGGCTTTGCAGGACTGTTTATTGAAGAACGAGCTCCTGCGTATTTCAAATCAAAGCTGCAACAGAAGGGAATTTAGCTGGAAAACTATCTAGTGAACTCTACAACAAAGCTGTTGGAAAGGTCTTACGTAAAGAGAAGGGGGAAAGCATCAAAGTCCATTTCCCTTTGGCTGTAGAGAAAAACATTAGACAAACATAGCTTTTGTTGAGAAGGGGTAAAACTGAATGTATGACAGCATCAGATGCAGGTATCGGGTACGTACACACAGCTTTAAAGGCTTTTTATCATGTCCTTTTCTTCTAACATTGGTAAGATCAAAGCCAAACATTCCAGAGGATTCCTAAAAAGCAGACAATGCATCCACCGCGCCTCCGCACTCTCAAAAGGTGAAGTTTTCCACATCAAACACCATCACTCAGAGCAAAGCCATTCAGTGCCCTGCGAAGAAACCCCACCCTGTCCCCTTTCATAGCATGCACAAGCCCACGGTTTGGAAGCCCCCCCAGCCACAGGGGTGGTCAAGCTGCGGGTGGACACACAGCACGCCCGGTGACACGTGGGGTTGGCCACCCCTCATTCCTGGCGCACCCCAATCCAGACTGACCCCCTCGGAGCAGCTCTAGAGAACCCTCTGCAGGGAAGCCCCCCCCAGGTTGACCACCTTTACCACATCTGAAGGACTTCACACATCAGCCCAGCACCATCCACCATGCAACAACCACGTTGCAGCCACCATTCTGCGCTTCCAGCAGAGCTCCCAGTCAAAAGCTGAGAGCCAACACTTCACCCACAGCTCCAGCACCAAGAGTTGCTTTAAGAGCCAGGATCCTTCTAGGAGGAGGTGTCCCTGCCCGTGGCAGGGGGTGGAACTGGATGGCTTTAAGGTCCCTTCCAACCCAAACCATTCCGTGATTCTGTGATCCTTGTGGCTCACATCACAGCACACAAAGAAAAGACCCTTTTTTAGTCTCAGGGAATAGAAAGCAGCAAAAGTGAGGTCTCCTGGATGAGGAAGCTCCAGAGCAGACAACAAACATCTTTTTAGAGCTGGTCTAGGACTCAGCAAAGCCACTTCTCCAGGCAGAGCCGTGCTGATCCTGCAGCTGTAATTTGACAGTTGTAAAATTACAGCATGGAATTTGAGTGTACAAGAGCAAAGAGAGTCCTAGGGCACGTTTTAATTTACTGTTGCTCTTGGGCACCGAGAGGACTTCATTTACGATAAGGACTCCAGAAATTATGGAGAAAGAGCATGTGCAAACCTGTGATGTACACACACCGACAGAGCCCGGCATTCAGCCGCGCCATGTGTGCACAGGGGGTTGAGAAAGGTAAATTAGAAGGTGCACACGACGTTTGCTGAATGCCAATATTGTTATTAGCTCTGCCTCAAGCACTTCGCGGAAAGACGACATCAAGTTTGGGAAGGGACTCGGTGGGACAGCTGTGCCTACAGCTTCCACGAAATCCCAACCACAGACACAAACCCAAAGCAAACCAAGACGACTGCCCAGGACCCCGGCTGCTGCCGCAGTGAGGGAAGGGCAGCGTGCTCCCACTGCACGCCCCTCTCCAGGCCAAGTCTCCCTGCTCACACCACACCTTGCCTCCTCTTCACCCCTCCCGGCCTCACCTCGTACCCCGGAGTCAGACCGGTTGTTCCTGAGCCGTGCCCGCGCGCGATGGAGCTGCTTCAATGGGAGCTGTACCAGCTGCAGGCACCGAGCCCAGCACCAGCGTGGCACTCCTGGGCAGTGCCCCCAGAGCAGCTGACCTGAACGATGCCCCCCTGGACAGTGGCCCTAGGTAATGCCCCCAAGACCCGGCCAATGCCACCTGCTCTCAGGTGATGCCCCCAAAGCAGTGCTCGTGGGAGACGCCCAACGGTCCCGGGTGATGCTCCCCAGCACCAGCAGTCCCTAGGGATGCCCCCCAAAACCAGGTGATGTCCCCCAGCATTGGTGAAACTGAGAGATGGCCCCCAAACCCGGGCAAAGCGCCCTGCACTGGCAGACCCAAGCTATGCCACCAGGACTCGGGCAAAGACCCTCAGTCCCAATCGATGCCCCTGCACGGGCAGATCCGAGCTCTGCCCCCCAGAATCGGGCAATGCCCTCAGGTCCCGGGCACTGCATCCTGCCCGGAAAGACGGCCCCGGGCGATGCACCCCACCTGATGCCCCCTCCGGACGCAGGCGATGCCACTCGGTCCCGATCGATGCCCCCCGGCACTGGCAGACCCGGGCGATGCTCCTGAGACCCAGGCGATGCCCCCAGGCGATGCTGCCCGCCCCAGCAGACCTGGGCGATGCCCCCTCCCCCCCCCCCCAGGGAGCGACGACCCCAGGCGATGCCCCTCGGTCCCAACCGATTCCCCTGCCCCCCCGGGCGATGCCCCCAGACCCGAGACCCAGCCGAGGGCGGGGGGTGGGTGGGGGGGGGAGGCTCTCAGGCTGCCAGGGCGCAGCCGCAGGACGAGGGGCGCTGCGGGGCTGAGACACCCCCCCACCTCATTTTCCGTAGGTACCACCCCCTCCCTCACACCCCCACACCCCCCCGAGTCCCACCTGAGGTGTCCCACATGTTGAGCTCGGTGCGCTGCTTGTCGATCTCGAAGCTGGCCGTGTAGTTCTCGAAGACGGTGGGCACGTAGCTCTGGGGGGACGGAGGGGACAGCAGAGGTGAAGCCCCCCCAGCGGCTGCCACAGCCCCCCCCCCCCCCCCCCCGCCGCCCCCCGCACACCTCGGGGTAGCAGTCCTTGGCGAAGACGTGCAGCAGCGCCGTCTTCCCGCACTGCGTGTCCCCCACCACCACGATCTTGCAGCGAGCCAGGTGCCCCTCCATGGTGCGGGGCCCCCGCCGCCCGCACCGCCGCTTTACCGGGCCGGCCCCGCCCCGGCCGCGCCCCCCGCCCCGGCGGCACCAACCGCGGGCAACGGGAGCTGGGCGGGGCGGAGCCCGCACCGACACACCGGGGCCGCCCCCCGCCCGCCCCCCGCACCGGCTGTGCGGCTCCCGGTACCGCGTACGGACCCACCGGCTGTGCCTCTCCCGGTACCGGGCACGGACCCACGGGGGCCCTCCCCACAACCCCAACCGTCCCGTTTTGACCCCTCGGGACATCCCCCCTCCCCGGCTTTGCCTCTACCGGGACCGGGCTACCGGGCATGGACCCATCGGCTTTGCTTCTCCCGGTACCGGGCACGGACCCACCGGGGCCGCCGCCGCCGCCGCCTGCCTCTGCCTCTCTGCCCGCTCGGGGCAACCCCCCCGTCCCTGGCTTTGCCTCTCCCGGCACCGGGCAAGGAGGCACCCGCTGCGCCTCTACCGGTATTGGGCACAGACCCACCGGGAGCCTCCCCCCGCACCGGCGTTGCTGCTCCCGGTACCGGGCACGGACCCACTGGGGCCGCCACCGCCCGCCCCGCCAAACCCCTTGCCCCCTCGAGACATCCTCGTCCCTGTGTCGAACACCCTGCTCCGGCTGTGCCTCTCCCGGTACCGGGCATGGACCCACCGGGAGCCCCCGCACACCCCCAACCGACCCCCCTGCCGACCCCCCGCTTGGGCCATCCCCACCCCCGGCTCTCCCTCTGCCGGTACCGGGCACGGACCCACCGGGAAATGCACCTTCCTGCTCCTCCTGCCCCGTCGGGGCATCCCCCCATGCCCCCTGCCCACCCCCCTGTCCCCTCGGACATTCCCACGTTCCGTTCTCCCCCCGGTCTGGTCAGAGCATCTATAAATCACAGGCACTGATTGTAATTAGCGGAATTATTCATGGAATCGTGGAGTGGTTTGGGTTGGAAGGGACCTCAAAGCCCACCCAGTGCCACCCCCTGCCATGGGCAGGGACACCTCCCACTGCATCAGGGGGCTCCAAGCCCCATCCAGCCTGGCCTGGAACACCTCCAGGGATGGGGCAGCCACCACTGCTCTGGGCACCCTGGGCCAGGGCCTGCCCACCCTCAGCGTGAAGAATTCCTTCTGGATGTCCAATCTAAATCTTCCCCCTTCCAATTCAAAGCTGTCCCCCCTCATCCCATCACTCCAGGCCCTTGGAAAAACCCCCTCCCCAGCTTTCCTGGAGCCCCTTTCAGCACTGGGAGCTGCTCTAAGGTCTCCCCAGAGCCTTCTCCTCTCCAGGCTGAACAAGCCCCAAAAAAGTGGTTGAAAAATTAAAGTCTGCTCTACTGCTAATATTTTGCTGGTCATACTGCAGAAAGATTTACCATAATGGCAAACTTTCATTTGTCAGAGGGAAGCTGTCTGTCACAAAACGCAGTTAAAATAGAGGCTGTGAAGACAAAGCAAGTCTGGAGGAGTGGAAATTAAAATGTTTTGGCTGTGGAACTGGATTTATGAATGAACCGATGGGACAGTTTGTTTTTGCTGAAATCACAGTCATTTTTAATGTATAAATAACGGTTTCATTAAGTCAGGATGAGTAAAGAACAGAGGGATCACAGAATCATGGAAAGGTTTGGGTTGGAAGGGACCTCAAAGCCCATCCAGTCCCACCCCCTGCCATGGGCAGGGACCCCTCCCACTGGATCAGGGGGCTCCAAGCCCCATCCAACCTGGCCTGGAACACCTCCAGGGATGGGGCAGCCACCACTGCTCTGGGCAACCCGGGCCAGGGCCTCCCCACCCTCACAGCAAAACACTTCTCCCTAAGATCTCAATCTCCCCTCTTTCAGCTGAAAACCATTCCCCTCACCCCATCATTGCACTTCTGATCCAGACCCCTCCCAGGATGGAATCATAGAGTGGTTCAATGGTGCAACGCACGGTGCTGCGTGGTTTCCCAGCAGGTTTCAAGCACTGCTTTGCTTGCCTTCTTTTGAGCCCACCAGCCATGCCACATGCTCTGAAAGCCGGCCACCTTGCGTGGGCATGGGCCACACAGTCCCATGTCTTGAGATGCTCCCCCATGGCAGGGGCCAGACGCAGAGCAGGGCTGAAGGGGTGTTCTTGGTGCTTTTGGCTGGCCAAATCCCCCTCTTCTTATCATCACATACGAGGCAGGACCTCAGAGCCGAGGGGATAAGGCTGTCCTGCAATCACAGTACTGTCCCTCGCATCCTCACCTGGCCTGACTCCTGCATGAGATGGGCCAGGAAAGTGTTGTCAGCCAATTCCTCATGCCGTAGCGTTGGGACACATCTTGCTGCCTCATCGTCCAACTAGATGATCTTTAAGGTCCCTTCCAACCCAAACCACCCCAAACCGTCTCTGTGCCTCCCAGCCTGGCCTTAAGCAATGTGATGAGTAACTGTCACATGCTTGTTTCCTCCCCCCCTCCCCAGAGAAAAGAGCTCGTGCAGGGCTGTGTTGTGTTTTGAAAGCTCTGTAGGACCTTTTGGCCTTCTTAGATGTGTGCGCGTCGCTCGACTTCTGTGTGGAGAAATTCATTGTGCTGGTGACTACTGGGAGAGATGGGTGGCTGTGGGTGCCACCTGGAGCAAGCTGTTCCCCTGGCCGATATCTCTCCTCCGAAGGCTTTTCACTCTATTTCTCAACAGGAATTATTAGACTATAAATATAAATATTTGGAATACATTGGATTAAAAAATTGGAATCCAGCCAACTGTGGCCCTGCTTCAGAGGAAGCAAGAAACTTTCTCTAGTGAATACTCAGACCCTCAAAAACTGTGTCCTCCTTTCCTTGGGGACAGCGAGCAGCTGGGAGCGGCTTTTGCTGGGAGCCACTTGGGGCACTGTGAGTGCTGAGCCCTGCGTCCCATTTGGTGCAATGCACCTTTTGGCAGGCAACACATGCAAAATACGCCAGGCAACCTCCATCCCGGTGTAAATTTTCCGAGCAGGATGCAAAGGGAGCCGTGCTGTGACTAACGCCGCGTATGGCGAGGCGACAGATGGCTCGCACACATTTGCTCCTGAAAATGCTTCCTCACTTAGTGGGATGCTGCCGTGCTGATCCATGCTCTCGGGGCGGGGAGGGGGTTAATTGCTGTTATGAATGAACTTCATTCTCTTGTCTTTGTGTTATTCCCTGTAAAAAAGAATTAAGAAGGCATCCCCAGCCCCACCTCGACTATTGTGTTCGGGTTTGAGCGCCACGGTATAAAAAGGACATCAAATACTGGAGAGTGTCCAGAGGAGGCCACAAAGCTGGGCAAGGGTTTAGAGGAGGAATCGTGGGAGGAGAGGCTCAAGGCACTGGGTCTGTTTTGCCTAGAAAAGAGGAGATTAAGGAGGGACATCATAGCCATTCACTGTTTCCTCACAAGGGGGGGAGGAAGAGCAGATGCTGAGCTCTTCTCTCTGGTGACCAGTGATGGGACTCCAGGGAACGGCAGGAAGATGTACCCAGGAGGGTTCGTTTGGATATTAGGAAGAGGTTCTTCCCCCAGAGGGTGGTGGAGCACTGGAACAGCTCCCAGGGAAGCAGTCAAGCCTGAAAATACTCCAGCAGCGTTTGGTCAACGCCCTCAGTCACACGGGGTGAATGTTGGGGTGTCCAACTCGTGCAGGGACACGAGTTGGACTTGATGATCCTTGTGAGTCCCATCCAACTCAGGTCATTCTATAATTCTATGGTCCTTAGGACCTGTACAAAGAAACAAGGAGTACAATTGGACTCAATGATCTTAGAGGTCTTTTCCAGCCTTAATGACTTTATGGAGGCAACCTCAGGACCTGCGCTAGGGAAATGCACTGGGAGCATCCACATCCAATCGTTAGCGAAGGATCCATAGCCTAAAACCCAGAGCCTGTGATATCTCGTTCTTAGGGCAGCATAAAGCCTCCAAGCCTGGTTCCCTGCAGCCAGTCATGAGCTCAGAACTGAATTTCAGGTGTCATGAAGCAGGTGAATATAGTGAGTGAGGAATCTCCTGTACTCTGCCGTATGGCCGTCACCCCTGCAAGACGCACCTAATGAGAGGCGCATGAGTGTCACCTTGAGGGCACAGACAGAGCTCATGCCCATCGCATTATACAGTGACAGTTTAACTTGATTTTATGGTGTCTTCATTTCAACTTCATACATACCTTTCCTGTGCCACTTATCTCCATTTATTTGCACTGGTAAGCCTTTAAACGGGGACAGAAGTGAGTGGGACACCTTGATTTCGCATCAGATCTAGTCTTAAGTATCTTTTTGGACTTGTCAAATATGTGACAGAGCTAAAAACTCGCCAGGCAAAACCGCAGAGCATCGCTAACTGTGAACACTCAGCAGTCAAATCATTCAGTTGCAAATGCTGTTATTTGATGGTTTCCCCTATAGGATGAAGAGGTGGAGAAGCAGTAGGGTTTGAAAGCAGGCAGCAAAAAGATACAAATCAACAGCAATTAAAAACGTTAAAAGAAATAAAATTCAAATCCCAGCCAAATCCCCTTTCATGTGTCCAGCCTGTTTACATTCCGTGCTGGAATAACGCTATCTGACTCGCTGCTGGCATTAATGAAGTTTGCACCTCTGGGTGAGCAATTTAATTTATCTCGGCAAGCCAAAGCTCATTATACCAGTCCATAAATGCTATCAGATGAAAGCAGCATCCTTCAGCAGTCTCGGGGATTAAAGCAAGGAGGCATTCAACTGACAAGGCTTGTGCTGGAAAAGACTGCAGTCGGAGCATGTGTGTTGCAGGCTGAGGCAGCACAATACCTCAGCGACTGCTGCGGATGTCTCTGTTGTGAGAGAGTGATCTCGAGCCTCTGCAATGCTCCTCCGGAGGCGAGCAGCTCCCTTTTTCCCCTCTCAGGACACCTCTCCTTAAAATCCATCAGGTCCAGCACCAGCTGGGGGATCTCACTGACCGCTCTCCTGCAGGGAACAAGAGGCTCCTTGGAGGGGACGGAGCTGGCGGCACCGAAGGTGCACAAAGAGGGTCCAGGAAGGAGGAGAAAAGCTGCTGATTCTCTGATTTTCCACCCCCTTGGGTGTGGAAATTTCTTTGCACACATCCCCACCTGTGCCGGAGACGACTACTTGAGATGCAGCTTCCGCCGCTGCGCTGGCCTTCCCCTCGCCTTGCTGGGGTGGAGGCCGTGCAGCACGCACACGGTTGTTGCCATCACACCCTTTCTGCCAGGGCTACTGCTCCACCACCAGCACGGCTGTGGCTGCAGCTCCAGCTCTGGCTGTTGGGGTGAGGGAGCGAGCCCAGCTGGACGCTCCCTGGCAGAGGTGCTCCATGAAAAGGTTTCTCCAGCTGTTCGAGTGGTCTCGACCACCTTCATGTTTGAAATCCCTCGTTAAAATGATGTATTTCCAGGTTTGCAATTGTTTTGCCTGTGGAGGTGGGGAGGGCAGGAATTGAACAAAAATAAACATCTCCCATTGCAAGGCACACCCCATGTCCTGCGTGTCGTACACTCACCTCGTCCCATGAAAGCCATCGTAGAATCATGGAATGGGTTGGGTGGGGAGGGACGTCAAAGCCCACCCAGTGCCACCCCCTGCCATGGGCAGGGACACCTCCCACTGGATCAGGGGGCTCCAAGCCCCATCCAACCTGGCCTGGAACACCTCCAGGGATGGGGCAGCCACCACTGCTCTGGGCACCCTGGGCCAGGGCCTCCCCACCCTCACGGCAAAACGTTTCTCCCTGATATCAAATGAGCACTCAGAGGAGAAGCTGATGCATTGGAGAAAAGACATGCTGACCAAATAATCGACTTCTAATGGGTGCGCAGCATGTGGATGTGCTAAGCCTCTAATTTTGGGACTATAATTGTCAATAAATTATTGATGCTGTGGTAGAAGGTTGAAGTTAAGGAGAAAGATCCTTATTTCCCACAGTTTCTCCAAGGGCTGCAGTAGGGAAGGTGCCTGTCTGCAGTGAAAGGGATGATGGGATGCTGTTCTGTGCACACCTGGATACTGGCCTCACCCTGGCCTCACCATGCCTCTGCTGTTTGGGTTTGGGCAGGGGAGCATCCCCAGCCCAGTTAAGGTGGTGAGATTTGTGGGAATGATTCTCCCTGCCAGGAGGATTTCTTTAGTCTGCCGTCACTGTGAGGAGGGAAGACAGGTTCACTGCGCATCAGTTACCGCTTGACAGTCACCTCCATTGTCTCTGTGATCAAAACAGCAGCGCAGGGAAGCGCGGCTGTGAGTGGCAGGTGAGTCTGAGGGGCTGTGTCAGATCTCTTCCACCCGCTGCTCTACCTGTCAAATCTAAATGTAATTTGCTGTGATAGAGGCACGGTGTCATCCAGGAGGCACAGCGTTCATGGTACGTGTGATGCAGCTGGGAAATCTCATCTGTTTCTGCCTCCATGTGCATCCCAGTGCTCCGCAGACACAGGTAAGGAAAAGGCAGGCAGAGGCAGGAGGAATCTTTCCCTTGAGTTCCTGACAAACCCAGGCAGATGGATCAAAGTCAACACCTGCTGTAGATCCAGGATGCCAATATCTACAGCCCTGAAATCATCGCTGTGGCTGCTGGCACCCCATGGGCTCTGACCACAGCCCCACAGCCCTTTCCACAGCTCTTGTGCTGCCCTGGGAGCGAGTGTCTCGGGGAGCACCAGCGTGGCAGATGCAGGGAGATGGCAGCAGCAGGTCAGAGCCTGGATGGGAAACCTCAGCTCTGAGAACTTTGCCTGCAGCCCAATGTGGAGATGCCCCGCTGGCAGACAGCCAGGATCCAGGCTCAAGTGGGGTCTTGGGCAGCCTCAATGGATGAGGAAAGGCTTTGGTGGGATCCTGAGCGAGCCCTGGGGCCCAGGCTGTGCTCCCACAGGCTGTTGACCAGCAAACCGTTGCCAGGATTTCTTATCTCCTGCCTGTTCTTTGTTCCAGTGACCCTGAGAGTGGAGAAAAGGGACTGCTAAAGCTCTGTGTGAAAATAAAGGGAGGTGGAACAAAGAGCCATGCAAGGCGAGCTGGCACTGCCGCTGCAGGCACATCCTCCTCACACCCTGCCAGAGGCTCGGGGAAGCAGCCAGAGGCTGCGGAAAAGCAGGCTGGGAGCTCAGGGTTATCGGACAGCTGGGAGTCTGGGAGACAGATAATGAGGACAGTGTCCTTGGTGGCCAGTGTCCACCTCCATCTGTAAATCAGTGCCATTCAGTGCCCAGCGCCTCGGCTGCGTGCTCCTGTCCAGCAAAAGCCCCCACCTGGAGACCTTGCTGAGAAATGGGGTGGAGGAGGGAGCACCACTGGGAGAACTGGTTGTTTCCTCTGGCTAAGGCTTCCCCTTGCCAGCCCACGCCCGTGTCCCATCCTGGGTGAGCGGCAGCCAGATGCCATGCTGTGCCGGGCATTGTAGATCTGTGAGCTCAGAGCGTGCCAGCCACAAACACCCAGCCCAAGCAGGGGCACCAGAACCTCCCCGTCAGCTCCCCACAAACAGCAGCGCTTGGCCCACACCGATGCTCCAGAGCCAGAGCAGCAGCTCGCCAGAACCACCCCTCTGACATCTGCAGCTTAAACCCAGCGGATAAACTACCTGAGCAGAACCCAAACTGAGCCAGGTGATGTAAGATTTAAAGGGAAAATCACAGACTCATAGAATCATTGGGGCTGGAAAACACCTCTAAGGTTATCCAGTCCAACCATGAGCCCAGCCCTGCTGTGCCTACTAAACCATGTCCCAAAGTGCCACATCTACATGTTTTTTGAACCCCTCCAGGGATGGAGACTCCACCACTGTCCTGGGCAGCCTCTGCCAGGGCTTCACCATCTTCCAGTGAGGAAATTTTTCCCCATATCCAATCTAAACCTCTCCTGGTGCAACTTGAAGCCATTTCCTCTCACCCTACCACCTGTCACTTGGGACAAGAGACCAGCACCCTCCTCAATTCGATCTCCTCTTAGGGAGTTGTGGGCAGTGACAAGGTCTCCCCTCAGCCTCCTTTTCTCCAGGCTAAACAGCAAAGGTGTAAATCGACTGTCCAAGCCACGCTGAAGTCTTATTGTCCGACTGAACGGGAGCCTCCTCCTTCTTCCCACTGCAGCCATCCAAACATCCATCACCGTGCCCGACGGCAGGGCCAGACACTGTGCAGCCCACTCCGAGCCTCTGCCCTCCTGGCTGTTTTCCTGCCTTTGTGCTCTGCTTCCTGAGCAGCCCCAGCCTGCCTGGCTTGCACGGCTGCAGGGCCAGCCCAGCCTGGAGCGCAGCCTCGCAGGACAAGGCCACATTCATGCAAAATTCCTGCTGGCCGCAGGCTGCCTTCGCGTGACGAGCGGGATTGGTGTCGCAAACAAAGCCCCTGGAAGCACTGGGATTTGCTAATCCGCAGAGCAGCCGTACCTCAGATGCTGTCAGCAGCGCTGGGAGTGCCCTGCCCAAAGCAGGCATCGTGCCCAGTTTTGCTTGGTTTGGGAATTCATAGAATCACAGAATGACCTGAGGTGGAAAGAACCCACAAGGATCATCAAATCCAACTCCTGTCCCTGCTCAGGACACCCCAACATTCACCCCGTGGGGCTGAGGGCGTTGGCCAAACCCTTCTGGAATATTGTCAGGCTGTGCCTGCTTCCCTGGGAGCTGTTCCAGGGCTCCACCACCCTCTGGGGGAAGAACCTTTCCCTGATGCCCAACCTAACCCTCCCCTGGCATCTCCCTGCCCTTCCCTCTGGTCCTGTCATTGGTCCTGTCATTAGGCTTGATATTAGGAAAAAATTCTTCCCTGAAAGGGTGATTGGCCATTGGAATGCGCTGCCCGGGGAGGTGGTGGAGTCACCGTCCCTGGAGGTGTTTAAAAGGGAATTGGATGAGGCACTTCGTGCTGCGGTTTTGATGATGAGTAGGTGTTGGTGTTGGGTCATAGGTTGGACTCGATGATCTCAAAGGTCTTTTCCAGCCTTGTGGTACTGTGAGACTGTGGTCACCAAAGAGAAGAGCTCCTCCTCTCCTTGTGAGGAAGGTGCAGAGAGCAATGAGGTCCCCCCTCAGTCTCCTCTTCTCCAGGTTGAACAGACCAAGTGGCTTCAGCCTCTCCTCAGATGATTTCTCCTCTAAACCCTTCAACTTTGTGCCCTCCTCTGGTTTAGACTGGATATTGGGAAAAAAATTCTTCACTGACAGAGTGGTGAAGCCCTGGCAGAGGCTGCCCAGGGCAGTGGTGGGGTCTCCATCCCTGGAGGGGTTCAAAAGAGGTGCAGACATGGCACTTTGAGACATGGTTTAGCAGGCACGGTGGGGTTGGACTGGATGAGCTCAGAGGTCTTTTCCAACCTTAATGATTCCATGATTCTATGCATCTACAGACTTGGTGACAAATGGCACTGGAGCTGGACATGGCTCCCAGTAATGGACTCACGGAGAGGGCTCCAGATGTTTCGGCAGCTGGAGGTGAGGCTGGATCCATCGATCCGTCTCCGCACCCGCTGGAGTTGTTTGCGTGCAGTTCCAGGACCAGCGCTGCGCTCCTCCCTCCGCCCGCGAGCCCGCCGGTGGCTCAGCGCTGCGATGCGCAGCCGTTGCGCGTTGCGGGCAGAGATGTTCATTAAACCAACCCGCGCCTCAGCAGCCGCTCGCAGTTAATTGTGGCCGTAACTCAGCGAGGTGACAGCCAGCGACACGGCCTCCTCCGATGCGCCTCTGCGAACGACGCGAGCGCCGCGGTCGCTTCAGAGGAATCGTTCAGCAAAAATAAAAAGGAAAAATGGGTGATGGGGAGGGAAAGACACTGCAGGGCAGCCAGGGAGCTGTGGGCAGCGGGGACCCCCTGGGACACCAAGCTGCAGGGGACCCCCCAGGACACCAGGCTGCAGGGGACCCCTGGGACACAGGGCTGTGGGGGACCCTTGGGACACCGGGCTGCAGGGGACCCCTGGGACACCAGGCTGTAGGGACCCCCTGGGACACTGGGCTGTAGGGAACCCGTGGGACACTGGGCTGCAGGGGACCCCTGGGACACCGGGCTGTGGGGCCAGGACCCCCCAGGTCACTGGGATGCGTGGCAGGGACCCCCTGGCACATCAGGCTGTGGGGCAGGGTGTCCCCAGCACATTGGGCTGCAGGGCAGCACCCCCCTCCCAGGACACCGGACTGTGGGGGGATGGGGACCCCCGGGATGCAGGGTAGTGGGACTCGCGGGGACACTGGGCTGCGGGGGGCAAAGTGGGTCCCCACAGGACACTGGGCTGAGGGGCTGTGGGGCTCCGTGGGACACCGGGCTGCGGGGCGGGTCCCCCACCCTCGGAACACGGGGGTGCAGGTGGCGGGATGGGAGGCTGCGGGGCGCATCCCTCCCGGGACACCGGACTCCGGGACACCGGGCTGCAGGGCGGGTGTCACCACCCACCCCATCCCCGCCTCGCCGCCCCTTTTCCCCGGGACACCGGGCTGCAGGGCTGCGGGGCGGGTGCCCCCAGGGCTGCGGAGCGGGTCCCCTCCCCGGGACACCGGGATGTGGGGCAGGAGGCTGCGGGGGACATTCCCACCCACCCGAGACACCGGAGCACCAGTGGTGGCGGTGCCCCTCCTCCCCCCGGGACACCGGGATGCGGGGTTGTGGGGCGGGTCCCCTCCTCCAGGGCACCGGGATGCAGGGCAGGAGGCTGCGGGGGACATTACCCCCCCACCTCCGGGACACTGAAATGCAGGGCAGACCCCCCCACCCCGGGACACCGGGCTGCGAGGCTGCGGGGCCGGTCCCCTCCCCGGGAACATCGGGATGCGAGGCAGGAGGCTGCGGGGGGCATTCTCTCTCCCCCCCCCCCCCACTCCGGGACGCAGGGCAGCCTCCCCCCGCTCCGGACACCGGGACACCGGGCTGCGGGGTGGCAGTGCTTCCCTCCCCCGCCCCCCCCGGGACACCGGGCTGCGCGGCTGCAGGGCGGGGCTCCCCGTGCTGCGGCCCCCGCCCCCCGTTCCCCGCCCCCCGCCCCTCCCCGCCGCCCCCGCCCCCGGCCGCGCCCCGGTTTCTCGCCGCTCCCGCAGCCGCCGCTCCGCACCGCCATGTCCGCCGAGCCCCCCCCGGCCGCCGCCGCCGCCGCCGCCCCCGAGCAGCCCCCCGGCCCCGGGGAGGCGGCCGAGCACCGGGCGCTGGTGCTGACGGGCTTCGGCGGTTACGAGAAGGTGAAGGTGCAAACGCGGCGCGGCGGCGGCCCCGGGCCCGGAGAGGTCTCGGTGCGGGTCCGAGCCTGCGGGCTCAACTTCGCGGATCTGATGGCCCGGCAGGGGTTGTACGACCGGTTACCGGCACCGCCCGTCTGCCCCGGCATGGAGTGCGCCGGTACCGTGTGCCACATCGGCGACGGCGTCAGGGACCGCCAGGTGAGAGCACCGAGCCCCTCGGCACCGCCGCACTGCGGGGACCGCGCCCTGCGGCTGCGGGCACCGGCAGACCCGGAGGGACCGGTCCCCAAGCAGCCCTGCCGGGCTCCGGGACCTGGAGAGCCCAGGGAACCGGGATCGGCTGACCCGGAGATCGGGAGGGACCGGGACCGGTCCCCGAACAGCCCCGGAGGGACCCGGACCTCGAGCAGCCCCACCGGGCTCCGAGCCCCGACAGCACCGAAGCACCGGGACCGGCAGCCTCGCCGGAGACACCGGGGGGCCGAGACCGGGACGGCCCAGGACAGACCGGTCCCCGAGCAGCCCCGCCGGGCTCCGAACCCCGGAGACACGGGGGGACCGGGACCGGCTGCCCCAGAGGGACCGGTCCCCGAGCAGCCCCACTGGGCTCTGAGCACCGGAGAGACCGGGAGCAGCAGCCCCAGGGGGACCGGGAGGGGCAGTGGGCGTTGGGTCCGTGCCGGTAGCAGCGTCAGGGTTTCCCGGGGGGGCGGACAGAGCCGCGTTCCCTGCCCGGGGCACCGGGAAACGCCCGGTGGGAGGGAGGGCTGGAGGGATCCCTCTACGGACAAAGACCCACCCGGGGGCCCCAGCCCGTCCCCTCCGTCGCGGGGCGCAGCCCTGCAGAACCGGGCAGCATCACCGCCCGCCCACCCTGAGCGCCCGGGGCTGGAGTCTGGGGAAACGCTGGAACCGTAGAATCCATGCGATGGGCTGGGTTGGGTTGGAAGGGACCTTAAAGCCCATCCAGTCCCACCCCCTGCCACGGGCAGGGACACCTCCCACTGGATCGGGAGGCTCAAAGTCCCATCCAACCTGGCCTGGAACACCTCCAGGGATGGGGCAGCCACCACTGCTCTGGGCACCCTGGGCCAGGGCCTCCCCACCCTCACAGCAAAACATTTACCTCAATCTCCCCTCTTTCAGCTGAAAACCCTTCCCCTCATCCCATCCCTGCACTCCCTGATCCAGAGCCCCTCCCCAGCTTTCCTGCAGCCCCTTTCAGCACTGGGAGCTGCTCTAAGGTCTCCCCAGAGCCTTCTCCTCTCCAGGCTGAACAACCCCAACTCTCTCAGCCTGGTCTCGTACAGGAGGTGCTCCAGCCCTCAGATCATCTTTGCAGCTCTGGCAACAGCGTGTGCAGGCTTAGGAAAACAACTCAGGTCTAAGCCTCAGGGCCTGAAGTCTGAAGCAGCCCCTGAAATCCACTCTTATCCCACTGAGCAGGGAACACCTGCTCGCTGTGCACCGGGAAGGAGACAGCAACACCCCAGGCATCCCATCGACAAGCGGAGCAGAGGCAGAGCCGAGGCAGCAAGGAGAAAGAGCAGAAAGGCTCCTGGGTGCAGGGGCGGGGTTGGCATTTACACTTGAATAAACCAAGATGTTTTCCAGGAGGGGAGGGAATCATCTGTAGACACAGTAGGGTTTTTGAGATGCTTTGTTTTGCTGACTGTGGACTCAAGAATCACCTTGAAGGACCAAGATTGCAACAGCCCTGAGACTTAAAGGGCTGGGATGCTCAGAGCCAACTGCTGTCCCTAGAGCTGCTTCAACTGCAGCAGAAATGGTCGTGGGCCACAAGCACAGCACCCATCCTGTTCCTTCCCAGACCTCAGACTTCTCCGGATACCTCTTGGAGTGGCTTCCTTCCACATCTGTCCCATTTAAAAGGTCAACCATAAATGCACGGGGAAGCAGCATGATCACGCTTTAGCCTGACAGCCCGTTAGCACCCGCCACCAAGAAAACATGTACATGGAAATTCCCCAAGGAACAGTCCGGGGACCTTAGAGCGGCCTCCCTGGACTGGGGTGGCACTGGATGGGCTTTGAGGTCCCTCCTGACCCAAACCATTCCATGATTCTCTGATCCTGTTCAGGCTTCTGCTCCCAGCTTGGGCAAGGAAGGTCCCCATCCCTCGTACCTCATAAGGGGTCTGTTGGTTTGGGCAGCACGCTGGGTGCAAGTTGGAGCCTGGGACACCTGCAGAGCCTTCTTCTAGCCTGGGGCTTGTTTCAGACCACCTTGTCCTCTGTTTGGCTTTAGGTTGGCGATAAGGTAATGATCCTGGCTAGGTCAGGGCTCTGGCAAGAAGTGGTGAACGTGCCAGCCGCTCAGACTTTCCTGATGCCTGAGGGGATGAGCTTCGAGGAAGCAGCTGCTCTTCTTGTCAACTACATCACTGCCTACATGATCCTGTTTGACTTTGGAAACCTCAGACCCAACCAGAGCGTCCTTATCCACATGGCTGCAGGTAAATAGTTCTTGCCAGCCCGTGCTGTCTCTTAGCTTCAACGCTCACCTTCCAAATGGGTGGCGTGGGTTGAGGGGGTGAGCAGAACGAGGCTGGGCTGGCGGAACTGCTGGAGATGTGGGCTTCGTGCTGACTCAGGCGCTGGCAGATGCTGAACCCATTTCCCAGCAGTAGTGGGTCTCCCTCAGCCTGTCACACCATCAGCCAAGCCTTTATTCCATACCCAGTACCATAAGGGATAACTGACCCGTTATTAAGGTTGGAAAAGACCTCTAAGATCACCAGGTCCTACCGGACCTACTAAACCCTGTCCCAAAGTGCCACAGCTACATGGCTTTTGAACCCCTTCAGGAATGGAGACTCCCCCACTGCCCTGGGCAGCCTCTGGCAGGGCTTCACCACTCTGTCAGTAATGAAATTTTTCCTAATATCCCATCTAAACCTCCCCTTGAGGCCATTTCCTCTCATCCCATCACCTGTTACTTAGGAGAAGAGACCAGCACCCACCTCACTCCAACCTCCTTTTGGGAAGCTGTAGAGAGCAATGAGGTTTCCTCCAGGCTAAACCATCTCAGTTCCCTCATAAGACTTGTTCTCCAGACCCTTCTTCAGGCTCTTCTGACTGCAGGGGCTGTTTGCTTCTACATCTTTCTCTCTGCTGGTTTTCAGGTGGTGTGGGAACTGCTGCCATCCAGCTGTGCAAGACTGTAGAAAACGTCACCATTTTTGGCACAGCATCTGCCTCCAAGCACGAGTCGCTCAAGGAGAGAGGAGTCACTCACCCCATTGACTACAGAACCATGGATTACGCAGAGGAGGTCCGGAAAATCTCTCCCAAAGGTACCCTGTGGTGGAGAACTTCTACACCTGTCCTGCATTTCTTTAAGTGCCCAAAAACTTGGAGTTACTTTCCATTCTCTCTAGGTGTTGACATTGTCCTGGACCCCCTCGGAGGAGCCGACACATCCAAAGCATTCAACCTATTGAAGCCGATGGGCAAACTCATCACTTACGGTGAGTGGCCAAACCCCGACTCTGGCGTAGGAGGGACCATGTGATGGCAGAGTGGGCGTGGATCTGCACGAGAACGCTCCATTCCTGGATGCCCAGCCACGAGGGAGCATCGCTCTTGCTGACTCTGTTATAGTTCTGTTATTTCAAGAAGGTTTTTAGGATGGGTCTCCTGGCTGAGGCACTAAGGGGAATGGATTTGTGCCTTGTTGTGAGAGCTCTGCTCACAGGCTCCGAGGCTTTTCCATCCCATGGTGAAATCTCTCTTTGAATACGAGCCAGTGCCTGCAGGGGAAGCTGAAATGTCCTAACAGAGGAACGCTGGCACAGCTGCTTTGTCCAGGCTGAGTTAAATGCACAGCACTAATAGAGCCTTGCTTTTTTTTCCAGACGATGTGTGGGTGATGAGGTTTGAGGCTACTGAATACTTATCTCTCCATTTCCCAGCCCTGAAACACTGTGATTTTGTCCCGTAGACAAAGCCCTCACACAGCCCCCAGTGGGATTCCAGACACTTGCAGCAGTGTGCTGCTTCTCTTGTCCCAGCCACTGCCTCTGCGGCTCCCCTGGAGAAGCCTGGATGTAGGAGAAGGGGAGGTGCTGTCCTGCCAGCCTGCCTGGATGTGCCTTGTAACCCTCTCTTGCCTCCACCACTGCCCTCCAAAGAGAGGATTTGTTCTATATTTTTGCAATATACGGGTGCCGATAACCCATAGGTACCAGCAGGTACCGGTTTCTGTCCGTTGGGCAGATCCTGATGGGATCCAGTTCTTGGCTCTGTCCTCCATCCCCTGTCTAAGCTGTTACCTGGGGTGCCCACTGCCTCTCATATTGTTTTGGTTCTGGTTCATCTGTGGTTTCCTTTCTCTTCAGGGGTAGCAAACCTCCTCACCGGGCAGAAGAAGAACCTCATGGCTATGGCTAAAACCTGGTGGAACCAGTTTAGCATCAACGCCTTGCAGCTCCTACACCATAACAAGGCTGTGTGTGGCTACCACCTGGGATACATGGATGAAGAATTTGAGCTTATTGGAGGTGTTGTAGCCAAGCTGGTTAACCTGTACACTCAAGGCAAAATCAAGCCCAAAATAGACTCCGTATGGCCCTTTGATCAGGTGAGTCTGAGCTATCATAGACTGGCAGCACCCAGAAATGACAGGGGCGTTGTTTTCTGCACACTGAGCACCTTGTTCATGGGGGCTGAACTGTCCCAAATGTTCAACAACCATCTGCTTTCAGACAACCCTTTTAATGGGGAATAAGGGGCTGGGCTCTTCTGCTCCAGCGCACAGAGCTGGCCAGTGCCAGCCAGCGTCCCTGTGGAACAAGGCAGGTGCTCAGCTGGGCTCTGTGCGCAGCAGCAGCAGCCCATGAAGAGACTGGGATGTGCATCAGACTGGATACTGCCCCAAGTCTGCACCCTGTAATTAAGCAGGCAGCTGGGGAGGCTGCTGCGGCCCCTCCAGGAGTGAAAAAGAGCCCAGGCAGTGAAGCAGAATGAGGATGTTGGAAGGGAGCGGCAGGTTTTTAAGCAGCTCTGCCATGCTCAGTGTTATTGCATCGCTGTGTCCAGGCAGAGTCAGGTTCCTGGGGTAGGGCTTCTTGCAGGGGAGCAAAGGACTTGGTGATGATCGGTTGGTGTAAGTGCCTGAGGACTGGCTGGAGGCAAATACTTAAGGAAAACTCTGATTCCAGGCCTGGCCCAAGTCCTGTTTTCTTCAAAATAATAGTAATGAAAAAATCTGTGCATCTATTTTACCCTGCTCTCATGAGACCTCACCTGGAGCTCTGCATTCAGTTCTGGAGTCCTCAGCACAGGAAGGACATGGAGCTGTTGGAGTCCAGACGAGGCCACGGAGATGATCCGAGGGCTGGAGCACCTCCTGTACGAGACCAGGCTGGGAGAGTTGGGGTTGTTCACCTGGAGAGGAGAAGGCTCTGGGGAGACCTCAGAGCAGCTCCCAGTGCTGAAAGGGGCTCCAGGAAAGCTGGGGAGGGGCTCTGGATCAGGGAGTGCAGGGATAGGAGGGGAAATGGTTTTCAGCTGCAAGAGGGGAGATTGAGATGAGATCTTAGGGAGAAATGTTTTGCTGTGAGGGTGGGGAGGCCCTGGCCCAGGGTGCCCAGAGCAGTGGTGGCTGCCCCATCCCTGGAGGTGTTCAAGGCCAGGTTGGATGGGGCTTGGAGCCCCCTGATCTGCCCAACTGCCTGCGTGGTGGGTGTGGGTCTCATGAGGTTCCCTTTTCTTCCAGGTGGCCGATGCCATGAGGCAGATGCAAGAGAAGAAGAATGTTGGAAAGGTCATCCTGGTTCCTGAAGCACCCAAGGAAGAATCCAAAAAGGAAGAGAACTAAGGAGAAGAGCTGCGTGCAGATTGTGTGAATTCATGGTTTAACTCCCTGATCTCTTTGGGACCTGGAAATGGACAGATCAGTAGCTTCCATCTTCACCCGTACAAGAGCATCGTGGTTAAAGTTCAGATGAGGTTTGCATGCTCTCGTTGTGACTGACCCTTTGCCAGATATGCCTCCTGCCCTCACTTTCTGTTTCGAACCTGTTTATTTCGTACATTTTTCTAATCACTGGTTTCTCCACTGAATTTCCAAGCTAACCTTCCTTTCCCCTGGCAGAGCAGCTGGAGCTTCTGGGCAGTTGGTGCCCAACGACTGCATAGCCCGTCCCTGTAAAGCCCAGCTGTAACAAATAGCACCTGCCCAGTGTTTCTACAGAAGCTGAGCCCTGCTGGAGCGTTTGCGCTGTCACCTTTGAGAAGCTCATTCAGCAGAAATGGGCCAAACTGAGGGTGTTTCCTCCTCAGCCAGAGGAAAAGCACTGCTGGCCTGGTTTAATCCTAGCACAGGCTGCTCCTCTGGTCACACCAACCATGCTCCTTCCCTCTGCTTCTGTAGACCTCCAACACCTATCGATGGTAACCAGTCACGTTGGCTTTGCCTTCTAAGTAACCATCCTGACGTGCTGGAGTCCGTAGCACATTGCGCTTAGTCTGCGGTCACTTCTCCTGTCAGCAAAGAACCTGACAGGCTGGGCTGTGCCTGAACGCAGGAGAAACATTTCAATTGGGGAACTCATGGATATCCATTTTCTGATTAGGAAACTTGATCGTGTCCATTTTCCGATTCCAAACTGCCTAGGGAGCTCTAAACCGTGTCTGATTTTTAGAGACCATAAGGACTCAACTGTGTCTCGAATGACTGGAACGATTGATGTTGGCTCTGTGCTTTATTAATGTTGGGCTCCAAATCAGTATTGTTAAGGCTAAACTTCACCTTCGTGTTTATATTTCCAAGGGCTGCAGCGTTGAAGCAGTTTTCAGCAAGATGGGAACAAGAGAAGCCCCTCTTGATGCTTGCTGCGCGCAGGGTGGGAAGTAACTTTGCCAGAGTGGTTTCCCAGGAGCCTGGGCTGGCTCTCGCTGGCACACCGCTCTTGGTATAGATGGTGACCTGCCCAGCCCCGTGTCAAGCCTCTTGCCCTGGGCATCCTGAGCAGTTTAAATCCTGCTTTCCCTTCTCTCCTAGCTAGTTCCTTAGGTGTCCACTCGCCACCAACTCTTGCCTTGTGGTTCAGTGCTGTGGGAGGGCTTGACTCCTCTTCCTCTGAAACTGCAACTCTTGGGGACCCTTGGGCTCTCTTCCAGCACCCAGGGCTTAGGCACTGCTTGGGGTGCTCCTCCCAGAGCACACCTCTGGTTTTCTTCCTCTTTTTCTTTCTTCTCTTCACCTGAAAATGTAGCTATGTGGAGACCCAAGCCCAGTTCCGTGAGCACTTAATGCCCAGGTGGTGCCCCCCACCTCCTGCTGGACCCTGTTTTCAGTCCTGAGTGACCGTGGTGCTCTTTGTGCTTGAGGCTTTCTCGTGGATTGTAGGTGCTGTGGGCTTTTAGGCTTCGTTTTGGGGTTGAAAAGGTAAACTTGAGGACACCAAGAAGAGCTGTGCGTTGTGGAAGAGCTCAGGCTCCAGGAGCAAAACCTTGCAACTTGGAGTCCTGCTTAACCAAACCCCAAGGAGGGAAGGTGCCTGCTGGGTGAAGGGCTCTGCAAAGTCCCTGCGCTGCAGGAGAGCAGCCAAGTGCTGCACAGGGCTGGAGGCTTCTTCCTCAGCCAGCTCCATCCTCCAGTGGGGCTCCTCTGTGTCAGTGCAGCTTCTATTTCAGGTGCTTGGGCTCAGTCCCTCATTCTTTAGGAATTCCTAAGCACAGGTTCTATGGGAGTTGCCTTGGATAACAAATATTCAAACAAACCCCATTCCCTAGGGCCTCAGAGGGGAGCTGGAACCCTGCTGCAGGTCCTTGTCAGTCCATCTCTTGCACTTGAGACCTGAACTTCATAAACGTGGTCTGATGGAACTCGCAAGCACAACTTTTAACCTTTCTGAATCCAAAAATCTTGCTGCTTCTCCTCTCAACCTGCGCTGTCGTGCTCGTTTAGATTAAATCCAACAGTGTCTAATGCTGCTTTACCAGGTCTGACAACAGAAGGACTCTCTAAAATTCCTGAAATGGCAAGTCTGGACCTGTTCCTCCAAGAACCTTCACCTTGGTGCAAGAGCAGCGTGCTCAGATGGCTCACAACCCTGCACACCTTCAGGTTCTGCACACTTGTAAAGGGGAAAAACGATCAAATCGTGTTTCACAGTAGCATCACCTCCTTGCTTTGCTCTCGGCTCAGCACGTGCTCAGTGCCTTACTTGGATGCCCTTGGGTCGGGCAGTGGAGCCAGGCTCTCGCAGTCTGTCCCCCCCCCAAGGCAGCGTGAAGGAGGAGAGCGGGAGTCCTGCAGCTTCCCGTGGGACACCTGATGTGCTGCCTCGCAGCACACCACAAAACCCACTATCAGTGCCTTCTTCTTCGTGCCTGTAAGGACTAGGAAGTCACTGGAGCCTTTTCCATTCTGGCCTTTCGAAGTATTGCCAAAAACCTGTTACAGCTCTTGCTAGCTCTGTGTTGTGACCACTGCTGCTGTAGTCTGACTTACTGTGAATAAGATGCTCCCTTTCCATGTGTTACAGCCTCTCCAGGGCCATCCTGGTGGTTCAGTGCTCTAGAGGAGCTGTTGGAGAGCCCTTGTCTGCCCCAGGGCAGCTGCTTGGCTCCAGCCAAGCCTCGAGTGAGGCTTTAGCTGCTGCCCCAGCCTCGGCTCTTGAAAAAATCCCAGCTCCCAACTTGGTGTTATCATCTGCCTACAAATGCCCAAAGCCCTTATCAGGGCCCGAGTGCTGAACAGTTTCTGTCTGCCAGAGTTTAGCACTGATTTGTTTTACGTCTCCTGGTAGCAGCAATGTTTTCTACAGAGACCAAAATTAAATATAACCGTGCTCTTTGCTGCCTCGCTGCTCAACGCTCTGCTCTACGTGGTCGTGGTTGGATGGTTTTTTGAGCATGGTTTTTTTTTTTGAATAGGTAAACGTTTTATGGGCCAATCAGTGTAGAACCTCTGTAAACCAACTCCAAGTGTCTTAACTCAACCAGCAGGTTTGTATCCTAAGGACCAAAGCAAAAAAAAAAAAAAAACCCAAACCAAACAACCCTGGGATAAAAATCCTTCCACTCAACATCCCGGAACTGTTTAGGGCGAAGCTGTTGAGGAAATGGGAGATTCTGGTGCTGAAATGGTGCGTTCCAGCGATCAGGACTGCGGTTTAATGTGTATTTTGCTGATTGGCTGCCCCAAAGGGTGTGCAGTGAGGAGTAGAAGTGGAAAGCTTAAGTAAGGAGCTGGTGGGCAGAGGCGAGGTGGCCCTGGTGGCCCTGGCTCTGCCTTGTGCCACCCCCATGTCATTACTGCAGTCGCTTTCCCAGACTGGTGTTGCTGGTCTTGGACAAAATGCAGCTCCTTTGCTATCACCAGGCAGCTTTTGCTACGGTTTTGACTCCGGTTCCTCTCCAGCTCAGCTGGCATCAACAGCAGAAGGGGAAGGGAGCAGAAGCAGTCTCGGCTTGCGCAGAGGAGCGTGACCCCGTGCCAAGGGGAAGGGGTTAAGCTCCATTTAACTTCAGCCCCCTCTATTAAACTAGAATTGTTTGATCAAGGAGAACTAAGAAGCACCGTGGGCCTCAGGCTTTAAATTGGTGCAGGATCCTGGCCCCCCCTGCCGCTGCTGCCGTAGGTGTAAAACCACTCTTGTTGCCCGAGTGTGCCAAGCCCTGGTGATGGCAAAGCGCGACAGGCAAGTGGTACCGCGATGTGAAGTGCGTTAGACTGAGCCTCTTACACCATCTGGTCTGTGTGTCTGTCGTGTTGATTTGCAGGTATGTGGTTACGAGTGATGCTCATCCTACACACACATGGAAAACCTTTGTTTCAGTAATATTCCGCTTTGTCCGTGTAACCAAGTGGGACAGAAAGCAAGTCTGCCAGTGCTGTTTACATGACTATAACGTGTAATGCTCCTCTGTCTAATGTTGCCATATGCCTTATGTGTTTCAAATGTTAATTAAAAGCATAACAAAGCCCTCAGTAGTGTGTGGTGCTCCATCTTCTGTTGCAACAAACCCTCTGCCCCCCCCAGCCCAGCCTCTGGGGTGCTTTTATTGCTTCTCCAGGCAGTCTGGGGGAGGACACATTCAGTTTATAAATTCCAGGTCTCCCAGGGCAAGAAGAGGCCTCTGCTCTCAAGGACAACCGTTAATTGTTGCCTCGAGTGCTGCATCGATTGAACGCCGCGTTCTGGAGGGCAGCTGTGGTGAGTTTTTGTTTGCAAAGCCCTGAGCTGGTCTCTGTGCTTCGCTCTGTGTCTGAGTGTCCTTGAACCAGTTGAGACTGAAGTGGGTACACAAGGAAGATATGAACAACCACTACTGAAAAACATGGGAATAAACCGTATTTATTTGTATTTCTCCATCAGAGGCTCTGCATGTCTACATATTCCCATGGGAGGCAGCGGCCCTGGGAGCTGGAAGCTGTTTCTACTTTGCCCACGGGAGCAGCAGGTTCCCTGCTGGCCCCAGCACCGGGGCTGCAGCTCAGGGCTCGCTGCTTGAGGGCAGAGATGTCAGTCAACAGCTGAAATTAACGGTGGTGATGGAACCTGCCTGCCTGTCGTGGCCGGAGGGGGAAGAGACTGGTGGAAGATGGGGCTGGACCAGATGCAGGCTCCTACCCTGGTTTGGGTTGCGCTGCCGAAAGCCACGCTGGGGCTCAGCCTGGAGCTGGTGGTGGAACAAGCTGTGTGGAACAAGCAGCGCGGAACAAGCCTCGTGCAGAGGAGCTGGAGTTGCAGGGAAGCTCCAATCCATGCTGAGGCTTGCAGGGATGGAGGTGCTGCTCTCACTAACAGACGGATCTCTGGCTAAATTTGGGGAGCACAGGAGCTCCCTGGACAAACTCCTGCAGTTTCCTGAGCTGCCTGGGTTAAACTGTTTCTGTCAGCTGGAAAGGAAGAGGAAGCAAAGGCACAGAGTGTGGCTGCTCCAGCAGGGGGGGGTCTCACGCAATGCCCAGTTTCTTCAGTACTGCACCAACCTCGCGGAGATACTGGGCATCTGGATAACCATTCCTGTGGGGCAGAGGTTTGATATTAGGATTTAGGCTTGATATTACAAAAAAATTCTTCATTGAAAGGGTGATTGGCCAGTGGAATGCGCTGCCCAGGGAGGTGGTGGAGTCACCGTCCCTGGAGGTGTTTAAAAGGAGACTGGATGAGGCTCTTAGTGCCATGGTTTAGATGATGAGTAGGTGTTGGTGTTGGGTCATAGGTTGGACTCGATCTCAAAGGTCTTTTCCAACCTTGTGATACTGTGTGATAGAGAGGGAAGTGGTGTAAATCCTGCTGCTGGTGCTAAAACCCCAGAGGTGAGCGCTGAGCAGCAGTTTATTTTTGCCCCATCCCTTCAAGAGGATCTGAGGGTGGAAGTCCTGCTCCTGGGGAGCTGCACAGCGCTGCCACGGGAAAGGCCAGGAATGCTGTAAGTTAACACAGCCCAGGATTCTTGCCTGTGGGGAATTTATGGGTGTGGAATGGGCAAGAGCTTTAGCTCCAGCCAGAGGGTGGCAGGGCTGGTCTGTCACAGCTGTCCTGTGAGCTGAAGCAAAGGGAGGAACTAACTCTGCCATTGTGGAAGCCTGGAAGAGGCACCTACGGTGGGATTTGTTGAGCTGGAGCCCATGGGTCTCCTTCCTGACTGCTAAAAAGTATATCCTGGAAGTCTGGGATGAGCTGGACCGTACCTGGCTTTGCCTCCATCCCAGGAGGTTTTGTGTGGGATAAGGCCCCAGGTCACTCTTTCCTCTCCGTTGCAGGACTTGATCTGGAATGTCAGCCCACGCTCAAACGCTTTCTTCAGCAGCGTTGCCGTCTTCTGCCCTTCCCTGTTGCCAGGCAGGAATGCACAGAACGTGCCCCCTTTGTAAGGCTGTCCTGGGCGGGGGTCGCCAACCTTAGAGCAAGAAGAAAGCATTTTATAGAATCAAAGAATCTTTTAGATTGGAAAAGACCTCTGAGCTCATGAAGTCCAACCACAAAGCTTACACTGCCAAGCCCACTGCTAAACCGTGTCCCTGAGCACCACGTCTCCGTGGCTTCTAAATCCCTCCAGGGATGGTGACCCCATCACTGCTCTGGGCAGCCTCTGCCAGTGCTTGACAACCCTTTCTGTGAAGAAATTGTTCCCAATATCCAATCTAAACCTCGCCTGGTGTAACTTGAGGCCATTTCTTCTCATCCCATCCCTTGTTACTTGGGAGAAGAGCCCAGCACCCACCTCACCACAAATTACAGGAGATACAGAGAGCGATGAGGTCCCCTCTTCAGCCTGTCCAGCTTGGAAATACACAGATGACCATGGCCCCATGGGCTGCAAGTCATTTTCAACTAAAACCAGAGGTCATACGCTCTTCAGGTAATGGCAAGCTGCTCCCAAACCTGGTGTGGAGCTTTTCAGCTTCCTCGGGGCAACAACTCTGCTGTTTTGCCTGTGGGGCACGGAGCTGTAGCTGCCCCACTTGACAGAACCCACTGCAGGACAGGGAAGCCCCTGTGGTGGGTACCTACCCCTTGGACACCATCAGGGATGTTGTAGGCAACCTGGAGCGTTAGGTCTCGATAGTAGCCAGGCAGACTCTGAGACAGGGAGGAGACCTTGAAAGTCCCCGAGATCTTGCGGTTGGAGGCAACTGAGGAGGAGCTGCAGCAAGCTGGCTGTGTACTGTCCGCTGCAAAACATGTCCTGCACAAGGCGTGACCGCAAGGGGCCTGGCAGGTCACACCTGAGCCCTGGCAAGCATCACACCAGCCCGGAGGGGTCTTGCTGCTTTCTGGTCCAAGGCTGGGGCCTTTTGTCTGCTGGGACCAGTGGCCAGGCTCCTCCTCCTGGTTCCCAGGCTCTGCTGCAGGTGGCTGTGGGGCTGCAGCCTCAGGTGGCTCCGTTGTCCTGTAGAGCCAGGTGGGCAGGGAATGAGGAGCCCCCTCTGGGGCAGGAACTGGTGACCGCAGCTCTCCCATCGCTTCACCAAGGCCTCCTCTGCTCTTGTCTCTTGTAAATTGGAATCTGTCTGGCAACACCTGCTTTAGCCGTGCAATATCAGACTCCCCCCCAGAGAGCTTTGTCTTCAGCTGCTCCTGGGGCTCCCTCATACCAGCAGGACTTGGCTTCTCCACTACACCAGGGCTAAGAAGGCTGCTTCCTCCTTGCACAGCCCCATACTCAACATAGTCACTGGCCTCCTCCTGCCCCAGTGTCTGCTGGAACCTCCAAGGACTGGGGGACCTCTTTTCCTCAGCCTCTGGCAGCCGGGAAGCCCCAAAGGTATCTGCGTGGACTGCTTTATCGTTGATGTCCAGGTGTTGCAGACCCATCTGTAGGGATTCCAAGCTGTCAGGAACGGCTGCACCCAGCACCGTGTCCTGGCTTCTGCTCGGCTGGATGACACTTGAATGCCCTGTACCCTCTGGTCCTGGAGATAAGGACGAAGACTTCAGGGCACGGCACCTTCTGGAAGAAAACACATGGAAGGCTTCAGTCACTCCCGGCAGCATCTCCTTGGGGCAGGCAAGATACAGCTTGTACTTGTCTTTGCTGATTCCAACCTGGAGGGAGTTTCCTTGCAGGAGGCTGCACAGTTCGCTCAGGGCGCTGTCATCTGGACCATCTACAGCGAGCTCCGAGTAGCTCAAACTCTGACACACAAGGTCAGGACAGTTCTGCACAAGAGCTTCCACTTTCTGTTTAGCCTGGAAAAGCGTGTTCCTCTCCGCTGCCCGTAGCGTCAGCACCGTGCAGTCCCCGGCGCGACGCTCCGAGATCTGCACGCCTCCATCCCTGCACAGCTCAGCAATCAAACAGTGGCAAACATTTTTCAGGTAAGACCACTGCTGAGAGTCCAGGCTCATTTCTTCACTCACCCCGCTGCCCACCCTGCCAGGCCCTTGGGGTTTTTCGCTTTCCTTTGTCCTCAGCAAGGAGAAGCTGTTGGAACGGCGCAGCAGTGGCCTGGGTTTAGAGTCTAAAGCAGAAGAGGTCCTTGTCACTTCAAAGGCACCAGAGGTGATAGTGATGGGGGGGTGCTTGATGGGATCTGAGCCTTCTGAGTCCCCACGATGCTGCCAAGCACTGTTTTCTTTGCCCTCCAAGGGAGACAGAGCCTTGTGCCTCGTCACTCTGGCACCTCCTTTCACACGGTCCCATTCTTTGGGGTCCTTCTGCTGCGACTCCGCTGCTGCCCCCCAAGCCAGGTCTGCTGTGGAGACAGGAGGCTGGTACTGCTGGCTCCCCACTGCTGGGTTACCTGGAGCATCTCTCTCCAACACATGCTGTGTCGAAAGCTGCGCCTGTCCCACTGGAGGAGAGCCCTGACTCTGCAGGAGGCCCCGGCTCACCTGAGACCTCTCAGCTTTCAGAGTGCTGAAGGTGGCAGCCAGTTTGAGCTCACCTTTCAGCTCCAGCCTGCCTGGGCTGAGCCTTGAGGCCGAGGTGTCCACAGGCACTTTGGGCTTGTGCGGTGCAACCTCCGTGGTGGGGGAGGTTGCTGGGGGTGAGGAGCTGCTGAGCACACCAACTGCCTGTGCAGCACCTCTTCTGGTGCCGAAATCCCGAAGGTTCTGCTTGGCCTGGGAGACATCAACAAGGTTTCCAATAAGATAAAGCTGCTTCTCATCCTCATGGCAGAGCAACTGGGGGTACAGTTCCTGCAGCTCACGTGTCAGAGCCCCGAGTGCCTGGCTATCCATATCCAATCCTCCCTTGGCGATCTTCTCCTTGCGCAAGCTCACCTCCAGCTGCTGGTAAAGCTGCTGCAGGGCCAGACGGGCCCGTCTCAAGGTGTCCATGTCCCCAGCTGCACCTGGAGGTGGCTGGAGGTACAGTATGGCGATGCCATCGCTGCTAACATCCACCACATCCACACCGTGCTGCCGTAGCACACCTTGGTACTCAGCAGCGCAGAACTTCTGCATGTACAAGTAAATGTCCGCGTCCATCACCAGGGAAAAGTCCTCCAGCTGCTCCACAGCTTCTCCATCCACTGGGCCCCGATGTGATGAGACTGCAGCTGCCTTTTCACACACTTTATCCCGATTTGGCAGCTTCGCTGCCTCCTGTGCTGACTCAGTGGGCTCAGGCACTTGCTGGTGATGCTGCGTTCTGGTCTCTTTGGCCACATGGCTGGAACCTGGCAGGGGGGTCTCTTGGCTCCTGAGGTTCAGGCTGCCCAGCAGGGCTTTGCTGAAGGCCTGCAGCTCAGTGAACGGTCCCTTGACTACGCAGTGTGTGTTCTTGGAGTCAAAGTTGAACTGCACATTGATGTAGTCCTTGCGCAAGTTCTTCAGGAGGGTTTTGCCATCAGGAAGCTTCCCGTAGTCAATGATCATGCAAGTGCATATGAAGATCTGCAAGGAGGTAACAAGGAAATGAGAGAGCAAGAACCCAAAATAACGGCCCTGCCTCATGCCACAGTTCCTGCATTATTATGGCAGAAGAGGCAACGTTATCCCCTGCCTCTCCCTCCCAGCATCCTGCTTTTAAATGAGACAGGAGCACAACACAGGCAGGACTGGAAGACCCAACCAGCCCAAGCAACACTTTGACCTCATACCCACAGTCAAAAGCTTTCTGCCAACGAGGGATACAACGGGCAGATTGCACAGATGCAGCCTCGCTTCCACACGCTGGGAGTTCTGCGAGCAGCCCAAACCCAAGAAATCCACCACCCTTTCTTCATCTGAAATGCAGGTGCCCTTTTGTGAGCTTCAGGTGCAGACCTTCAGCACAGGCTTGTAGAAAGGTCTGCGATGCCAGGCTGACTCCCACGCCCTTATTTTCAGTGCTCAGACAGGAAAATAGGAGGCAGCTACAGCCGTACTGTATTGAAACTGGAGGAAGAGGCAAGAACTCCCCAGTGCCTCCTAGACATCAGCATGGCTTTCTCCTAAGCTCTCCTGAGAGGAAAAATACACAGTGCGCATCCAGCTAATGTGACAGTGTCCACCTAATGAGGGGGCAGAGGCATTAACGAGATCCCTCGTGTGTCACCAGGGCAAAATGCCCCTCCTCTGTTCTTCCTCGCTTTGGCAACAACCGAGCACACAGCCTGCCTGGCTGTCCCTGTGTCATTAGCACAGACAAAAATAATTCCTTGTTGGAATATGAATAGAAAAACCAGATTTGTTTTAAGTCTAATTAAGACTAAAGGAGAGAGAGCAACATCTCCCTTGCGGAGCGTGTCTGCCAGGCACCGAGCAGGTCTGGGAGCCAGCTGGGGCTGTCACGGCCGTGCAGGCAGGAGCCATCTGCTCCTCTGCTCGGTGCTACCTCATCAGGAGTCAGCTCTGTGTCATACGCCGTCACTTCCAGCGGGTAGTTCTTCCCTCCGATCGACAACACGTGATTCTTTACCTTCAGGATCCTCTGGGCCACTGGGTGGGAAAAGACATCGGACACCTGAGTCAGCCCAGCAAGGTGCTGGCAGGAGGGGCAGGGGTGGATGGGGTGGGACGGCAGGGGAGGACGGGGCGAGGGAAAATGGGGCAGGAGGGGATGGGGCAGACAGATGAGGGGGGAACAGGGCAGGTGGGCAGAGAAGGATGGGGCAGGAGGGAACGGGGCAGGAAGGCAGGGAGGACGGGACAAGGGGAGAATGGGGCAGCCACGAGGGGGAGGGATGGGGCAGGAATTGGGGGGAGTGAGGCAGGAAGGCAGAAGAAGACAGGGCAGGGGGGACAGGGCAGGGGGGGATGGAGGGACAGGGCAGCGGTGATGATGCAGTGGGGCACAGGTGGGGGGGACTGGGCAGAAGGGGACGGGGCAGGGAGGATGGTGCAGGAGGGCAGGGAATGACGGGGCAGGGGATGATGGGATGGGGGAGGAAGGAGGGGATGGGGCAGGAGGGGGATGGGGCAGGGGATGATGGGATGGGGGAGGAAGGAGAGGACAGGACAGGGGGAACAGGGGGGACGGGGCAGGAGGGAACGGGACAGGGGGTGAAGGGGTGAAGGGGTGATGGGATGGAAGTGGGTGGGATGAGACAGGAGGGGATGGGAATGGGGCAGGAGGGCAGGTTACAATGGGGCAGGGACAATGGGGCAGGAGGGAGTGCAGGGACAGGCTTGGGGGGCCGGGGCAGGAGGGCAGGGGATGATGGGGCAGAGAAGGGAAAGAGGAGACGGGGCAAGGGGGGCGACGGGGCAGGAGGGGCCGGGGCGGGGGGGGGGGGGGGGCGAGGGCCCAGTACCTTCCGCGGCCTCGAAGGTGAGGAGGGCTCCGGGGGGGTTCCCGGGCAGCACTCTCAGCTCGGCGATTTCGCCGCCGCCGTTGCGGGCCCGCAGGAAGTGGATGGTGAGCTTGTCCGCCAGGCGCTCCGGGGGCAGCTCTGCCGGGCCGCCCCGCACCCGCACCGTGCGGCCCGCCATGCCCGGGCCCCGCCCCGGGCCGCCCACACCGACCCCGACCCCAGCCCCGGGCCCGGCTCCGGCCCCCCCCTACCCGGCCCAGAGCGCTGCCCCCGCTCCGGCCCCGCCACCGGGAAACGAAAACGAAACCGGGGCCGCCCCGCCCAGCCCAGCTCGGCCCTGCCCGGTCCAGCCCCGCACAGCCTGGCTCTGCCCACCCCGGTGCCCCAGGGCGCGGCCACCTCACATGCTCGGGTGACCAAGGACAGGACCCCAGGGAATGGCAGGGAGATGCCAGGGGAGGGTTAGGTTGGACATCAGGGAAAGGTTCTTCCCCCAGAGGGTGGTGGAGCCCTGGAACAGCTCCCAGGGAAGCAGGCACAGCCTGACAAGATTCCAGAAGGGTCTGGCCAACACCTTCAGCCCCAGTGTGATTGTTGGGGTGTCCTGTGCAGGGACAGGAGTTGGTCTCCATGGTCCTTGCGGGTCCCTTCCAACCCAGGGCATTCTGTGATTCACTGTCCCCATGCCCGTCCCAGCCTTGCTCGCAGCTCTCGCACACAGGGCGCACCCCAGCCCATTCCCAGCAAGACAGACGCAGCGCTCTCCAAAGACACTTTAATCCTCGCCGTGGCCATGGTTGGGTGGCCATGCAGACCCCGCTGCGTGGGCTGCCGGCCAGCTGGGCTATCCCGTGTCCTGTGTGAACACAGCCACAGCCTGCTGCCCCACCGGGACGTACGCCAGCACGTCCACCTCTCCCCCACCCTGGCTGGCCTTCTGGAAGTGAATCTCCAGGATGTCCCTCATGAGCTCCTCGTCCAGTACATCCGGGATGCCAGTGAGCAGGACAGTGCGGGGGCAGCGGGAGGGCTGGAACTGGGCAGAGTGGGTGAGGTTTCCACAGGATTCCCCCCACCTTGGATCACTCCAGACCAGCAGTGGCTGCTTGGCACCAGGGTTCCTGCCCTCACCTGCAGGTTGGTGATGTCTCCGCTCACACACGGTGATATTTTGAGCTCGTATTTTCCTTTCCCAATAAGCACCGGGATGCATCCTCTGGCAATTAGCGGCTCTGCCACTGCAGATGGAAAGGAAAGCTTTGAGCAGCCCAGGCCCCAGGGGAGGTCATGGCACCAGCACAGACACCAAGTCTGGCACTGCCCAGCCCCAGCTCACTGGCACCAGCACAGTCTCAGGGGAAACCGGACAGCCTGGGCTCATCTGCCTTCCCCATTCCCCATGGACACAGCTCCACCTGCTCCCAGGAGGTGCTCTGTGTCCCCCAGCCAGCTGGGCTGCTCCATGAGCTCAGGAGACTCTACACACCTCCGTCCTGCACAAAGGTCAGCACTGCCTGGCTGGAGTCATCCAGGAGCTCCCTGCTCTCCACCTCACCACCCCCGTTCTTCGTCTTGCTGAAGAAGAGCTCCAGCTTGTCCAGAAGAGCCTCCTCAGGGATGCTCAGGGTGGGCAGGCCAGATAGGAGGATACTCCTGCTGCTCCACGTCAGCCCAATCTGCAGGTGGCACCGGCCGGTCAGTGCTAGGGCTGGAGGAGCTGTGCTGAGCTGGCACCAGTGACCCAGCCAGCTCACGGTGTGATGGAGCCAGACATAGCAAAGCTGGTGCATGCCCAGGGCAGCTCTGCACTTGCGAGGACCACAGGACGCACCTCCACGGACGATGGCAGCAGCACGTCCACCGGTGCTGCCTGCACTTGCACTCTGCACCGCTCCAGCTCCTCCAGCTCCTCCCCAAAGCTCAGCTCCACCGTGTGCTCCTTCAGCTCCACGATCCTCTGCGCCACTGCAAGCGGGGAGAGCCCCAGCACAGGGCATCAACCGCTTGCTTCGAGCATGCCATGGCATGACACAGGGCAGCTAAAGCTTCAGGGAGGGGGCACAACCCTGCACCGTTTCAGCAGAGGAGGCAGATCTCCTAGCCCTGTCCCGAGGAGGCCAGGACACCTGGCTGTAGCACTGCTCTGTTTGCTCTTACCCTCCTGCTTCTCAAAGGTGATGAGAGCCGAGCCCCCCAGCAGAGGGTAGTGGATCAGCGGGGTGAACATCAGACAGTTTATGTCCTCCTCCTTTCTCATAAGCCCCTTAAACACCATCTTCTTCTCTGGCAAGGCAGGCAGCACCTAGGTTTGAGCACATAGAGAGCATATGGAGGAGCCTGGACCTGGCACAAGGTCTGTCCCTGCCAATCCACAGGCTGGAAACAAGTTCAGGGCTCAAAATAAACAGCTGGAGAGCCTCAGCAAAGCCTCTCCTAGAATTTGGTGGCACCAGGAGCCCCAGGGCCACAGCTGCAGCTTCTGGCCCCAACTTCTAGCCACATGCTAGTAGGAGCAGGGCCAGTCCTCACACGGTGCCCAGCTGTGTTCACCTGCAGCCTCTCCAGCCAGGCTGGTGAGCAGACCCAGGCACCCACACATGCTCCATTACCTTCTCCAGATCTGCCCAGAGGAACCTCTTCTTCACTTCATCCAGCTTCTTTCTCAGCACCTCGTGCTTCTGCCACAGTCTGCTCTTCTCCTCCTTTGCCAAAAAAGTGCGTATCTGGAAGGAAAAGAAGAGGGGGCAGCGATGGAGGCACTGGGATGCAGGGGCTGCAGCATGTTCCCTGCTTCAAGCCCAGCACTGTTCCTGGACACAGCTCCACATACACTATTTTTATCCTCTTGGCTGCCCGCAGCCCTGCCGTGTCTTCTCGTGTTTGGTTACAACCCTTCCTCCATGGCCACAGCACGAGTCCACCTCCCAACACAGACCTGATGTGACACCCATGACACCTCCACCAAACCCAGAGCACAGCAGCATCCAAGCCATGAGCTGAGTGATGCAGCCCCACCACCCACTGTCACCGTTCCAAGCCTAGGACCGCTCTGACCACCAACCTGGTGGGCTCTCTCTTCCTCTGTGTTTAAAGACTGTTGTTGCTTGAGATTTTTAAGGAGCAGCTCTTCCTCTTTCCTCAGCTCTCGTGTCCTCTGCTCCGCAACTTCCCTGGCTGCTTGTAGCTCAGTGTGCTTGTGCTCCAGAGCCCTGCACAGCTCCTGTGGGAGGCACCATCAGACAGCAAGAGCCTGTGTGTGCTCATACTCCTGGTGTGAAGTCCAAGAAGGAATCAGAACCCCAAGTTCCCAGGTGCAGCCAGGGTGGATCTGAGCCTCACAGGACGCACCTTGCAACGCTCGATCTCCTGCTGAACATGCTCAGGGGTCTCCTCTGGGCAGCCGCCCTGTGGACCCACAGGCAGGGGCAGCTGGATGAAGGAGTCCTGGGGGCAGCAGGGGTGCTCAGCCACACATCCCCAGGGCTCCTCGGCTCCTCCTGGCCCAGCCCCGTGCCCCAGACCCACTCCCTTCCCCAGGTACTGCTCCTCCTGGACCCACTGCCTACTCCCCCAACCCTACTCTCACTTCCCCAGCCCTCCTCCCCACTCCCCTGGCCGGGCTCCCCCTACTTCCCCCCCCCACTCCGCCAGCCCCACTCCCCCAGCCCCAATACCCCCCGTCCCACTCTCCACTACCCCCTTTCCTGCTCCCCCAGCCCACTCCCCTGGGTCTGGCTCCCCCGCTCCCTCTCCCACTCCCCCCATTCCCAGTCCCCTCGGCCCCACTCCCCCAGGTCCCTCTCCAATCCCATTGCCCCCGTTCCCCCTCCCCACTCCACCCTCCTGCCCCGCGCTGCTCACCTCCTCCGAGTCCATCCCCGCGGCACCGAGCCCAGCACCGGAGTCGCCCTGCCCGCCCGTTCGCCCGCAGTTCTCCCCCCTGCGGTCACTTTCGCTTTCGTTTCGGCGGCGCCGGTACCGCCCATACCCGCCCCCTCCCAGCCCGGTGGCCCCGCCCGGCCCCGGCAGCCCCGACCCCCCCTCTTTCCTCCCAAGGGCAGCCCGGGTCCCGCTGCCCAGCCGATAAAAACCATTCCCTGCACCCGACCCCGCCCGGTGAGGAAATGCAGCCGCTGTAACCGCGAGGTGGCAGCCGCTGCGGGCCCCGCACTCAGATGGCTCAACCGGAGAAGAGACCGGCACCGGGAATGAGCCGCTCCTCTGCCCCTCTCTCCGTCGGGGATCGCATCGGTTTTGGGAATGAATGAAGGATTTCCCGCTGGGAAAGACACTTCCTGCAGGGACAGCGCTGATCTCCTTCCCCCCAGGGAGCAGGAAGGGGAGCAAGGGGGAAGAAGGTGCCTGCACAGCCCCCACCCCACAGCGGCTCCACAGCACACCTAGAACACTCCACCTTTCCCAGCAACCCACACCCCACCGGCCGAGCAGCACTTCCAGACACCAAAGCAGGGTGGTTTTTAAAAGAGCGTTTATTGGAGCCCCCCCCTACACCTTCAGAACCGCAGCTTCTGGAAGAACCACTTGTTCTTGCCTGTCTTGTACCTGTGGGGGAACAGGGGAGTCAGGGCACTCTGCATCCACAGCTGCAGCACAGACTACCGGTGCCCTCACCAGCCCTCAGTGTCATTCTCCTGGCTCTCCTCAGCCCAGCTCCAACCAAATCTGCTTTGAACAGGAGCCATGGACACCGCGTTCCACAGCAGGCCAGGCCCCAGCCACCCACCTTGTGTCCCAGATCCCCCTGCATCCCAGTCCCACTCTGAACAGGACAGCAGCTTGTAGCCACGGGAACCACATTCTGCTACAGCCCAGGCCCCAGCCACCCACCAGAGCCCTGTGTCCCAGACCCACTCCAAAGAGGTGCCATGGGGACATCACCCTTCACAACAGCCCAGTTCCCACCCATCCACTGCATCCCAGACCCACTGTATCTGCCCAGCTCCTGCGGCCAAAGGAGTCTCTGAACAGGAACCAGAGAGGGATGGCAAACCCCAGCATTAACTCGTGGGGAAAGCGCCAGCCTGCCCAGTCTCAGAGACAGCCAGCAGTGGAACGAGGCAAGAGGCTGAGACTGGTACCCAGCACCTGGGAGGACCCACATCGGCTGACAGGAGCCTGCAGCACTGTCAGAAGCAGCACCAGAGCCGGAGGCTGTTGGTAGCTCTTCCCAGCCCAGCAGCGCAGAGTGGAGGAACACAAACAGCCAAAAATGTATTCCAAAAGCGGGGTAGACGTCTCCGACTGGGACTCATCCGGGTGCTGGCATCATCCAACTCACCTCTCTTCAAATTTCACCTTGGCCTCACGCCTCGCTTTGCGTTTGAGAGCGGGGTCCCTGAACACATCCTTATTGACCACGGTCTTGTCCAGAGGAATGTCGACCGAATACCTGGGCAAGACAGCAGCATGGCTTGACTGAGCTGTGAGCCCAGAGCTGGAGGCTCAGTGGGCAGACACGCATCCCAGTGCGGGTCATGGGACTGCAGCTCCCAAAGCCCTCTCCGTGCTAGCAACCACCAAAGCTGTGCCCCTATATTTGGCACTGGTGGGGCCACACCTTGAATCCTGTGTTCAGTTTTGGGTCCTTCACTACAAGACATTGAGCTGCTGGAGCATGTCCAGAGAAGGGGAATGGAGCTAGTGAAGGGTCTGGAGCCCAGGGGTTCTAGGAGCAGCTGAGGGAACCAACATTGTTTAGTCTGGAGGAGGCTGAAGGGGGACCTCATCACTCTCTGCATCTCCCAGAAATGAGGTCGTAACGAGGTGGTTGTTGGCCTCTTCTCCCAAAAAACAAGCAATAAGATGTGAGGAAATGGCCTCAGGTCACACCAGAGGAGGTTTAGAATGGGTATTGGAAAAAATTTCTTTACTGAAAGATGGAGAAGCACTGAAAGAGGCTGCTCAGGGCAGTGCTGGAGTCTCCATCCCTGGAGGGGTTCAAACCCCTTGTAGCTGCAGCACTTTGGGACAGTCTAGTAGGCACGGTGGGATTGGGCTGATGGTTGAACTGGATGAGCTTAGAGATCTTTCCCAATCTCAAAATTTCTATGTTTAATTCAGCCTCCACCAGGAACAGCTACAGACATCCCAGGAAAAAAGCAGCTCTGTGCTGTATCAGGCAGCCACCAGCTGCAGGAGTCCCACGGGGCTGGGGAGGAACAGCACTAGGCCCTAGTGCTGCCCTTGCTAGCTCTCAACCTCCCTGACAGATTCCCAGCCCCTGAAGCTCACCCACCAGCACCCCATCATCAAGAGGGAAGCGAGTGCAGCTGAAGAAAGAGCCAGCTGCCTGGTTCCAGCAGTTCAACACTGTTTCCCCACAGACTCGCATCTCCCTCCTCCCTGTTCATGCAGTGTCTGCCCTGCACCCACCCAGTCATGCAGTTAAGAACCTCGGCGACTCCAGCGTTAATCGGAGAGAACAGTGTGGGGGGGTTGCAGTCACCGCAGGGCACTCACCGTGTGGGCATCAGGTGGTTGTAGTTATAAACCTTCACGAAGGACTTGATCTTGGACCTCTTGGCGATCTTTTTCTTGCCCATGGCAGCCGTCACCTTGCGCGGGTACCGGTCGATGCCCGCCACCAGGGCGTGGCTGTAGGGCCGGTCCGAGGTGCCATCATCGATGTTCTGAAACAGACCACCCGCCGCCGGGATGGCACCGCGAAGCCCCGACCCCACGGGCCGCCCTGGAGCGCTACGGACTCGGTAGGGCCGCCCGGGAGAGGCGGCCAGGCCCGCCCCAGGCTCACCTTGACGATGACGGCCTTGCGGCCCGAGTAGCGCCCGGCAAGCACCAGCACCACCTTCCCCGGCTTCATAAACTTCCCCATCCCTGCGGAGACACCACGCGGCGGTCACGGCCGGGCCGCCGCCCGCCGCCGCCCCGTCGCTCCCGCAGATGGCGGCGGATTCCGCCCTAGGCCTCCCCCGGCCCCACTCACCGAGGTCCAACGGCGATGGCGCCCACACCGGAAAAGGAAGCGGCGGTAGCTCCGCCCTCTGACCCCGCGGCAGCGCGCGCCGCTTCCGGCTCGGCGCGGCGAGTGCGCTGCGGCGGCACCGGTACCGGGGCACCTGTACCTGGTTCTGACCTATACCTGACCCCGCCCATACTCAGTCCCGACCCACACCGGTCCCCGATTCCCAGCCCCCCCCCACTCCCCAATCTCGGCCAGTCCCGGCCCATCCCCGATCCCCACCGGTACCTGATCCCCACCCCTCCCGGCTTCCAGCTCATCCACTGTCTCGGCCAACTCCCAACCCACGCCAGTCCCGCCCCCAATCCCAGATCCCCACCGATTCCCAGCGCCCCTCCGGCTGTGCCGCAGCAGCGCCCTGGCACAGGCCTCGTCACACCAGCGCAGAGCCAGCCCCCATTCCAGCGGGAATTACAGGCGATTCCCACCCCGGTTAAAAACGGCAGAGCCATAGCACCGGGCCGGTACCGAGCACAAATGAAAACACAGACACCGGGACGGCCTCTGCCCACACAACACTTGCCAAAGCGATTTAATGCATCCCACATGGAACACTGGACTGCGCAGAGGCTCCCACAGAGAATTCCGGGATCGCCGGATCAGGGATCAGAGCGCAGCCCCCGCAGCTCCACAGCTCCCACACCCACATCACCCCCAAGCCCAGGATGGCCCGGAGGCAGCCACCCGCCGCCGGCCACCTCGCTGCCCCTTGTCAGCGGTGGCACTTGGAGCACAAACTTGAGGAATAACGACAGGGACACAGCACAGGAGCCGAGCTGCACGTTCCCAGGGGCTTTCCCGGCTGGCTTTCCAGGCTTCCACCACGCTCGGGGCACTGGCCTCACATCAGCCAGGCAGTTCTGCTCCTCGCGCAGTGTGTAAGGAGCAGGCGAGGTGCGCACAGGGGCAGCCGCATAAAACAACAATTTCCAGCATCAAACACCATTAAGATTCCCCTAAAAGCAAATATCGATTTCAAAGAGCCAAAGTTGGTCTATAAAAGCCGGGCCTCTGGAGCCCCGCAGCTGCCTGCTCATGGGAAAGGAAACATCTACCACAAAAAACACATCAAAACGCATCTTTGATGTTCTTCAGCTGCCGGACGGCCAGGTCGACTGGGAGATGGAATTTCAGGTTGCTCAGGCGACTGAGGAGGTTGAGGGCGCCCTCGAAGCCGGTGTTTGCCATGTAGCTCCAGGGCTGGTAGTGGGATTGCACCAGGGCTCCAGACTTACAGATGAGGTTGACCCAGGAGACCAAGCGCTGCTCGTTCAGCGCCAGGCATACCAGGGCCTTCAGCTCCGAGTCCGCGCTGCGTTTGAAGGGGTCGTGCTCAGCGA
This sequence comes from Neomorphus geoffroyi, assembly GCA_033558235.1. Lineage (NCBI taxonomy): Eukaryota > Metazoa > Chordata > Aves > Cuculiformes > Neomorphidae > Neomorphus > Neomorphus geoffroyi. The sequence continues at coordinate 4,372,576 of JAUMJM010000037.1, forward strand.
GCACAGTGTGGATGGCCGTCAGCAGGCTCTGTTTGGGCGTAACGGCCGCTGCTCCCGTCACAGGCAAAGCAAAGGACTGGGAGAGCTTACGAGCTGGGGATTCCACGAAGGCTTGTCCGTTCTTAGCATTGTAGTACTTCACAAAGAGCTCCCAGGGGTGCATGGCCTGCGGGGAGGTGGTGAAGGCGGGAATCAGGCATGCGATGGGTGCCAGAACCAGGCTCATTCCTTGTGAGGAGGCGTAGAGCCCGTGAGCCATCAAGTCCCGCAAAGCGATGGTCAACTCCTTCCGCACGGCCAGGGTCAGCTCATCCCGGCCTCCCAAGGGAATGTCCTGAAGGTCCAGGGAACCCACAGCGTGGTCTTCCCGCTGGTGTCTCACAGCAAGCTGCCTCACCCGCTCCACTGCGAGCTCCAGCTTCCTAATTAAGGGGGAATAGTCCCTGTTGGCTTGGTCCTTCTGCCAGAGGCTGCGAGGAACCTGACCGGCAGCACAACCGAACTGGCTGACAGCAAAGATCTGCAGCACGGCGAGCACACGACGCATGAGGTGCAGGCCTGTTTCTCGCATCTTCCTGGCATCTTCTGGGCTCACTGGTCAGGTTAGAAAAGAGAAAAAACCCACTCTTGTTAAGGAATCCACAGCTCTGTTCCTGCATGACACACAAAGGAAGGGCAACTGTCTGCTCCTCTACCATGAATTCTCCTCCAGAGCTTTTCTCACTGGACTGACCCTACTTTTTCTAGTTTTTATAGCACTGAAGCCAACCAGAAAAGCAAAAATTTGCCTGGCCTGTTCTCTCAGTCAGGTCATCTCATAACGGTGAATCCTACAACAGCTTTCCTCGTGGGAATATACTGCCAAAGACTAGACAGAGAGGAAAGATCGCTCTTCTGACATGACAGACTAACACAGGTAATAAAGAGACACCAGAACTTCTGCGGAGGGAGATCACTGTGCTTTCTAGAAGCACCTTGTCTCAGCAGACTGACAAGCACTGCTTACTCCCAGCGCCGTTATTAATTCAATGTGTAAGAGCAGCCACACCGGGTGAGACCCAAAGCCCATCAGGGTCAGGATTCCGTCTTTGATGAGCAGCAGGTGCCTCAGAGTACAGAAGGCAAAGGCACTACAGTGTTTCCCCTAGTACACTACCCTACCTCAAATAAATTTATGTGATAAGTAGACAAGCCTCAAATTACAAGGAACACTGGCTCCATGCAGCTCACTCTATCTGCTCACAGAGCTAAGAACTCCAACGGCAGAGCAGTGCCAGAAGCTCCAAGCTGAGCAGTGCCTACCTCTGTTTCCAGTAGGCCGTGGATTTGGTTTGGAGGAGCCACCGCCATCCTTTCTGCCTGCACATTCACAGTGCCCATCTTCTGCATTGCCAGAGCTTCCGACTTCATCTGGGACAAGAATTTCACACTGTTACTTCACACAGGTGAATTTAAGCTGCGTCTCCCAAGTACTAATGCCAATATTGCATAGTGCTCTCTTGTTCCCCACCACCAGACCAGGGATCTGTACTTCCCCTGAGCCAGCAACCCCTCCTGCATCCTCCAACATCGGTGACGCCCCACTCAGAATGCTGTGAGTTCTGCCCAAGTAAAGCCCAGCACTGACCCTGAATGAAGCTGATGAACATTTCAAGGTCCCTTATCTGCGTCTTCAGTTGTTCCACCAGCTGCTCCTTCACCCTGGCTGGGTTCACAATCTGTGCTATGGCAGCATCCACACGCTGGCGCAGCTCCTCTGGAGAGAGCGTGGCGATATCTTCACTCAAGTCCATGTCCAGTTTCTTTATCAGCTCGTTTATGATCATCTGCAAAACACGAGTCGGGATCTGTGTGGCCCTACTGCTCATCAGCTTCTAAACATGCCTGCACCCACTCGTTACCTGGGTACAGCCCAACTCCGCTGCACACTGAAAATCACAGGGGAAGACACAGGACAGGTTTACATGAGCTATTGCTGCTGCTGGTGCGAAATAAGTACCCACCAGCTCCTACAGCCTACAAGAGGCTCATAAATGCTAAGAAGAAATATGGGCAGCAGGACTTCATGAGCCTTACCCGTTGTCTTTCCATAACCACAGACTGTGGCAGAGAATCATAGCTGCCCTCCTGGTAAGCAAATGTTTCCAGGTCATCCAGCTGCGTCTTGAGCTGCAGGATCAGCTCTCTCTGCTTCTCCTTCTGGACTTCAATTTGCTCTTGCTTCTCTCGCTCACTCTGCAGAAAGGTTACCAGTAAATAAAATCAGAGATTTATCAGCAGTGTGAGTGCGTGCCCCCTCCTGTCCCCTCTGGTCCCAGCGTGTGTCCATCCTCTGGTCCCGGCGTGTGTCCGTCCCCCCCACCCCGTCCTGGTGTGTGTCAATCCCCTCTCCCACCCGTGTCCTGTTTCCCATCCCGTCCCTCCCCCGTCCCGGTGTGTGTCTGTCCCCGTTCCCCCCCAGTCCAGGTGTATGTCCGTCCCTTCCCGCGCCCCCCCCTCCCGCCCCGCTCCCGGTGTGTGTCCGTCCCCTCCTCCCCCTCCACCCCCTCCCGGTCCCAGTGTGTGTCCGTCCCGTCCCCTCCCTCCACCTCCCCCGGTCCGTGTCCGTCCCCGCCCCCTCCCTCTCCCTCGGTCCCGGTGTGTGTCCGTCCCGTCCCCCGCCCCTTCTCCCGGTCCCGGTGTGTGTCCGTCCTCTCCCCCGTCCCCCGTCCCGGTGTGTGTCCGTCCTCTCCCCCGCCCCCCCGTCTCCCGTCCCCCCCGTCCCCGGTCCCGCTTCCCCCTCTCACCCCCTCCGTTGCCCTGCTCCCCCCGCACTCACCGGCGCGGGCCCCGCGCACCCGCGGAAGGCGAACTCCTCGAGCTCCCGCAGGAGCCGCCGCTGCTCGGCGGGGGCTGCGCGCGCCACCTGCCGCAGCCGGAACTGCACCTGCGCGAAGTGCGAGCCCAGCGCCAGCAGCGCCCCCTGCAGCCGCCGCCGCTCCGCCCGCAGCCGCCGCAACGTCCCCTCCTCCTCGTCCCCTTCCTCCTCTTCCTCTTCTTCTTCCTCCTCCTCCTCCGCCGCCGACACGGCGCCCACGGGCGCCCAGCGCTCCCCGGGGCCCTCGGCTTCCATGGCTGCCGCTACCGCCACGCCGCCATCTTGGCCGCCGCGGCGCCAGGCGGGGGCGGGAGGAGCGGTGCCCGCGCGGCCTCAAGGGCGCCCCCACGCGGCCCGGAGGACCGAGGGGTTTCGGGGCGGGGGGGACACCGGGAGTACCGGGTCGTGCAGCCCGGTGCAGAGTGTGAGCGGAGCTGGGGAGAGAACAGAAGTGGCCACGCTGCGCCCGGCCCGGCCCCGCCCCACCGACCCCTGCCCCCCCGCCCCAGTTCCTGACCCCCCGGTCCCGGCCCCCCCCATCCTCTCCCCCGCCCCGAACAGCCGCGCCCCCCGCCCGAAATAGCGCGGGGAGGGGCTGGGACTGCCATGGCGAGGTGAGAGCGGAGGGACCGGTCGGGACGGCACCGGAGAGGGCAAGACGGGGCAGGGCAGGACAGGAAGGGACAGGGCAGGGTGGAACAGCAGAGGACGGGACAGGACGGGACGAGACGAGATGGAACGGGAAAGTATGGGACGGGACGGGACGGGACAGCATGGAACGCGAAAGTATGGGACGGGACGGGACGGGACAGGATGGAACGCGAAAGTATGGAACGAGACGGGACGGGACAGGATAGAACAGGAGAGGACGGGACGGGACAGGGTGGGATAGAACGGGAAAAGATGGAACGGGACAGGACAGGATAGAACAGGAGAGGACAGGACGGGATGAGATGGAGCGGGATGGAACGGGACAGGATGGAACAGGACAGGATGGGATGGGATGGAACGAGACAGAACAGGACAGGACGAAACGGGACGGGATGGGACGGGACAGGCAGCACCCGGCACACCCGTGTAGCACCCTGTCGTGGGGCAGCACCTGGTTGGGGTCTCAGGACCCAGAGCTGAGGCCCCACCAGGTAGCACGCTCCCACCTGGGGCTGCTGGCGGGCAGGCCAGCCTAGGCAGGAGCACGCTCAGGGCACCTCCTGGCCTGACCTAGAGCTGGTGGGCACCACAGCCATCCCACTGCTCCGCTCTTTCCCAGGCAAGCAGCAAAGACGCTGTGGTATGACCGGCCGCGGTACGTCTACCTGGAGTTCTGTGTTGAGGACAGCAGGGATGTCAAGGTCACCATCGAGGACCAGCGGTTGGTGTTCAGGTGAGCCCTGTTGGCCACGACACAGCCCTGAACCTGGGGGCTTTATGAGAATAGGGGCGTGTGGCCTCAGCCCTCTCTTACACCAGGCTGTTTTGGTGTTTTGACAGTTGCAAAAATGCAGACGGTGTGGAGTTCTACAACGAGATCAACTTGTACGACAGGATCAACTCCAAGGTGATGTTTTCCCCCCAGACCCCATTCTTCAGCAGCCAGCATCAGGCTCAGAGTCAAACCCAGCCATGCGGTCATGAACAATCCTGAACAACCCTGCTTAGCATCGAACAGCTCAAGATGACTGGCTTCAAGTTGTGCCAGGGGAGGTGTAGATTGGATTTAGGGGAAACCTCTTTACTGAAAGAGTGGTGATCATTGGACCAGGCTGCCCAGGGCAGTGGTAGAGTCTCCATCCCTGGGGGGGTTCAAAGAATGCGGAGATGTGGCACTTTGGGACATTGGTTAGTAGACATGGTGGTGCTGGAGTGACAGTTGGACTGGATGAGCCTAGAGGTCTTTTCCAGTCTCAATGATTCTAGGAACCCTGATTGTTTCATAGAATTATAGAGTGGGTTGGGTTGGAAGGGACCTCAAAGCCCATCCAGTTCCAACCTCTCTGCCATGGGCAGGGACACCTCCCACTGGATCAGGGGGCTCCAAGCCCCATCCAACCTGGCCTTGAACACCTCCAGGGATGGGGCAGCCACCACTGCTCTGGGCACCCTGGGCCAGGGCCTCCCCACCCTCACAGCAAAACATTTCTCCCTAAGATCTCATCTCAGTCTCCCCTCTTTCAACTGAAAACTGTTCCCCCTCATCCCATCCCTGCACTCCCTGATCCAGAGCCCCTCCCCAGCTTTCCTGGAGCCCCTTTCAGTACCGGAGCTGCTCTAAGGTCTCCCCACAGCCTTCCCTTCTCCAGGCTGAACAACCCCAACTCTCTCAGCCTGTCCTCATAGCAAAGGTGCTCCAGCTCTCAGATCAGCTTTGTAGCCTCCTCTGGACCAGCTCAAACAGTTTCCTGAGAGTCTGAGTGGCCTCAGCACGACCCTGAGTGCCCTGACCCTGGACCTGGCACTCAGGGTGCTGCCCAGGGCCAGAAACAGCCTGTCTCCATGGTTCTGCGTGGGCCACAGCCTGCACGTGGCTGAGCTCTAGCCCTGTGTGTGCCCTCCATGGCTTGCAGAGGGCAGTGTGGCAGACACTTAGATGAGGCACCCCTGATCTTTTGGCAGGACTCGCGGGAGAAGCGCTCTGACCGCTCCATCACGTGCTTTATGAGGAAATGGAAGGAGAAAGTGGCCTGGCCCCGCATCACCAAGGAGAACATCAAGGTGTGTATGGTAGCTGGTGTCCCCACACAGCACTCACAGCTTCTGGGGACCAGTCTGGCCCTGGAACAGAGCTCCTGGAGAGCAAACCTCACGGTCACCACCAGCCCAGGGACCTTTGCCCCCCAGGAAGGATGTGGCACCCCTTTACCTCAACGCAGGTAGGGTCAGGACCAGATCTAGCAGGCGAAGGGACCCGTGCCCCTTCCCCAATGTGCCCAGTCCCCTCAGCAGGGCAGGAGCAGCCTGCGCTCACCCCACAGCAATCCCTGGGCTGGATTGAGGGCACTGCCAGCTCCCCTCTGTGTTGCTCCCTCGCTCAGGGGATGCTCTCTCTGCCCACAGCCAGCTTGGCTCTCCGTAGATTTTGACAACTGGCGAGACTGGGAAGGGGATGAGGAGCTGGAGAGGGCCATGGTGGAGCAGTACGCCGAGGTGAGCCGGGGGGTCGTGGGGTGCCTGTGGGGTGGGAGCTTGGCATGGGGGGCACCGGGCGTTCGGAGCTCCCGCAGCTGCTCGTTTCCCACCCAGATGCTGGAGAAGGTGACGGACAAAGGGCCCCCTCCGGCCATGGATGACCTGGATGTAAGTACAGCTTCCCATGGACGCTGCTCAAACCGCCCCGCCGAGCTGAGCCCGGGCTCTCTGCTGGCTCCGGGCCACCGGTGGCGGCTCCAGCCACTCTCGTCGGGCAGCCGGTCCCAGGACTAACGGGGATGCGCTCCCCGTGCTCCCCGGGGCTGCTGGTGCCGGTGTTGGGCCTTCCTTGCCACCTCGTTCCCCCTCCGCAGGACGACATTTGAAGCCCGGACCCCAAGCACAGCCGAGCATCCCGGGCGGGACTCTCCGAGGAAACGGAGCCGCCTCGGCCGGTTGGCAGAGAACCCCGATGCAGCGCGGTGGGAACCGGCCGGTGTCCCTGTGCCGGTCACCCGCGCGGGCCACGGGGCAATAAACGTGAGCTGCTGCCGCCGCCTCCTCTTGTCCGCTCAGGCTCCGCCGCACTGGGAACCGGGAGCCACCTCCCCCCGCCTCCGGCGCCACCGGCAGCGCCCGCACCGCGCGTCCCCCTGCAGGCACCGCCCACCGGCGGCCGCGAACGCCAGCCTCGTGTCCCTCCCCGGCCGCCGTCCTCGACAGCCTGCTCAGCGTGCCCCTTGTTCGCCGTCTCTGCCAAGTCCCGTGTCCTTCCAGGGCCGCCGTCCCCACTAAAGCCGGGTTCCGCGCGCCGTTATTACCGGTCTTTTATCCCTTCTCAGCTTCCGTACCCCCTACACACGCCACACCCCCCCATCGCTGTTCCCGCTACCCCGTTTGTGTCCCCCCCCCCCCCCGCTTTTATTTCCAGCCCCGTGTCCCTTCCCGGCCGCCGTCCTCGCAGCCTCGTGTCCCCCTGCCCGCCGTCCCCGCCCGTCTCCTGTCCCTCCTCGGCCGCCAGCCCCGTGTGCCCCCGCCATGGTGTTCCAGTGCCAGCGGGATAGCTGGGCCCGGCAGGTAACGGCGGGCTGGGCAGGCGCGGGAGTGAGGGGGTGCAGGTGAGGGGGGGAGGCGCGGGCCGGTCCTCACGGTGCCTCCGCCACAGTTCGCCACCAGGGTGGTGTCGTGCCGGGCGGCGGAGCTGCGGCCCGAGGGCGGCGGGGAGCCCGTGCGAGGGTTCCAGGTGGTGCTGGAGGACACCATCCTCTTCCCCGAGGGCGGCGGGCAGGTAAAGAGGGGGTGGGAGGCTGGGGGGCACGTGCGGGGGCAGGTACAGACAGGTTGGGGGGGCTAGGGGACAGGTGTGGGGGACAGGTATGGCCTGGGCCGGGGACCAGGGGAGCGGGTATGGGGAGCAGGGGGGCAGGTGCGGGAGGAGTGGGAGGCAGATACCAGGGGCAGAGGGCAGGTACAGGTGGGGTGGGGGGCTGGGTGGCTTGTATGGGGGGCACGAGGACAGGTACAGACTGGGCAAGGGGCCATGCCAGGGGGACAGGTGAGCACATACAGGCTGGGCTGGGAAGCCAGGGGACAGGTACAGGGAACATGGGGGCCGATATGGGCACATGGGGGCAGGGACGGGCTGGGCCGGTGGTGCTGACACCCTGTGTCCGCTGACACCCATGTCCTCAGCCAGATGACCGCGGCCTCATTGGCACCGTGCCAGTGCTGCGCGTGAGCCGGCAGGGCTCCGAGGCTGTCCACTTCGTGCAGGCACCGCTGGAGCCGGGTGCCGAGGTGCTGCTGTCACTGGACTGGGAGCGCCGCTTTGATCACATGCAGCAGCACTCAGGTCTGTGCCCCAGCCCCACAGAGGGCTGTTGGTAATGGTTGGCATCACCTGGGCCCTGTGGGGCAGTCAGTGACTGCTTGTCCCACCCCGGTTGGGGAAGGGGATGCCCAGCATCTCTGTGCACAGCCTGGTCCAGGCTCTGTGGACGGACGATGCCTCCTCCGCAGTGGACAAACAAACCCACCGTGAGCAGGCTTGGATGGAGGATCAAAAGCAGTGGCACCAGCAGGGAGAGGGAGGGGATTCTGCCCCTCTGCTCTGCTCTTGGGAGACCTCACCCTGGAGCTCTGCATTCAGTTCTGGAGTCCTCAGCACAGGAAGGACCTGGAGCCGTTGGAGCAAGTCCAGAGGAGGCCACTAAGATGATCCAGGGGCTGGAGAACCTCTGCTATGAGGACAGGCTGAGAGAGTTGGGGTTGTTCAGCAAGAAGAGAAAGCTGTGGGGAACCTTAGAGCAGCTCCCAGTACTGAAAGGAGCTCCAGGAAAGCTGGGGAGGGGCTCTGGATCAGGGAGTGCAGGGATAGGATGAGGGGAAATGGTTTGAAGCTGAAAGAGGGAACATTGAGATGAGATCTTAGGGAGAAATGTTTTGCTGTGAGGGTGGGGAGGCCCTGGCCCAGGGTGCCCAGAGCAGTGGTGGCTGCCCCATCCCTGGAGGTGCCCAAGGCCAGGTTGGATGGGGCTTGGAGCCCCCTGACCCAGTGGGAGGTGTCCCTGCCTACGCCGTACATCTCTTCCAGGCCAGCATCTCATCACTGCCATCGCAGATCAGATGTTTGGATTCAAGACAACCTCATGGTGAGCAGGGAAAAAGCTTGTTTGACTCCAGTCTCACCTTGTTGGGTGCATGACACCATGCTGGGCTGCAAGGAACTGGACATTGATTAATCCAAAGCAGTTTGCCCTTGGGCATTTTGCTTGGGCTCAGAGGGCTTTGGAGAGGCAATAGAGAACTGGTCAGAAGCTGTGCAGAGCATTTGCTCTCTCTTGTCCCCCTCCAAGTGTTTGGAATTCATCTGGGTGCTCTGCGAATGACAGGGAGAGGAGAGCAGGGTGTTTTGTTGCAGCTGCATTCCCAGCAGTGTGGTGGCACTTTGTGCTGCACAGAGGATCCTTCCACTGCTCTCAGCTAAAAGCAGCAGCGTTCTTCATCGGTGCAGGGAGCTGGGCCGCCAGCGAAGCGTCATTGAGCTGGACACCCCCTCCATCACTGCAGAGCAAATAGAGGCCCTGGAGAGGAGCGTGAACGAGAAAATCCGGGAGCGGGTGTCCGTGACAGTGAGGGAGCTGGAAGCAGGTGACCCCGAAATTGAAACAGTGAGTGATGAGGGGAGAACCGCTGATAATCTGTGGCACCAAAATAACTGACGTGGATGTCACCCTGTTTGCTGCTGTCCTTTTGCCAGGTGAGAAGCCGTGGTTTGCCAGATGACCACGTGGGGCCGGTGCGAGTCGTCGACATCGAAGGCATCGACTCCAACATGTGCTGTGGGACTCACGTCTCCAACCTGAGCGACCTGCAGGTGGGAGCTGCAGCTGGGCTGCCCTCAGGAGCCTCCATTCACACACTGAGATGCACTGAGCACAATTCCCTGAGATCCAGGTTCTGCTGAGAATTGTCCCAGTGGTAAAGGGGAAGCCCTGTGCTGGATGAGCGCCAGCAGGGCCACGCACACCTCGGCAGTCTTTGTCAGTCAGCCAGGCTCCTTCCTTTCTTTGTACCATCCCTTGTCTGTAGCGATGTTTCCTGCACTGCAGATGCCTTTGCAGAGGGCACATGGTTTATTGCTGTTTGGCTGGGTTGACAGCCTTTTGTTCCCTTTGCGGAAAGCTCTGATTTTTGGGATGTTTGTCTTGAATGAGAAATCTTCTCTGCAGGGAGGTGGAGATAAAATTCTAGAGCTCGTTTGAGGTGTTTCTGTCTGTTCAGTTACTTGTTGGGGTTTTTATCCCAGCAGAGACATCCGGATGCACTGCAGAGTGCAACCCATGACCAGCAAATTGTATTTATTCTACTGTATCACCATTGGGTTTTTTGTTTGTTGACCTTATGGCAGTTTATTTTCACTGGCAGAGAGTCAGTATTCACACCAAGACAGTAGGAACTGACCCTCTGTGTGACCGTAAGCAAAGTCCTGCTCTTTTCTGACCAGAGTGATTTTCTCTTTAAGGTTATTAAACTCCTTGGCACAGAAAAAGGGAAAAAGAACAAAACCAATTTGGTTTTCCTGACAGGAAACAGAGTGCTGAAGTCAATCGAACAGAGTCACAGTACCGAGAAGGCTCTGACCTCGCTGCTCAAGTAATACCCTTCCCACTTTGATTGTTTCATCTTTACTCTTCCCTCTGGCTAATACATAAGTACATTTACACCAGGCTTTTGGTGATGCTGCTCTTGCTCTTTTAAGAAACCCTTCCTTTATCCTTCAGACTGGTGATCCAAACTCTTCTTCTTCTTTCAGAAACGGACCAGGTGAGCACGTAGAGGCTGTGAAGAGGCTTCAGAGTTCAGTGAAACAGCTCCAGAAGGTAGGAGGGTGGCTCAGGAGAGAGCAGCTCGGGGCTTCTGCCTGTGGGCCTGAGCTTTAGTCATAACTCGGAATTGGAGACCCATTTTTGTGGATATTATGAATATTGTTTCTGTCTCTGTGTCTCCATTGCAGTAGAGTTTATTTCCTTCTCTTTCAGAATAACCTGAACCTGCTTAGAGACATTGCTATTTTGATAGCCCGGGATTTCAAGAGCAAACCTGTTCAGAGCCAGCTCTTTGTGTTGCACAGGTATGGGGAGCTCAGGAAAAAGGGGAAAATGACTTCTTACAAGCCTGGTGACAGTGGCATCTCTCTGATGACACCTATTCAGGCTTGTTTCTCAAGGAAGAATATAAACAAGGTGAACAGAACATTAATGTGCCTCAGCCTTCTAGAGTAGAGTTCCTGTGTAGTTAAAGGAATGTGTTAGTAACACAGGAAAAGAATTCTTCTGGCTTTATAGCTAAGAAATAACTGTGCCGGTCTGATTTCTCTTTGTTTTCAAGTAAAACCAAGGAGCTCTATTTCTTAAACAAATAATTCCTAATACATCCACAGGGATGCACAATGAGGATTTAGATACATAGAAAAACACTTCCATCCTAACAGCAAGAGGCCAAAAACCCCAGGCCTGATCAGGCCTTTGGTTGCTGATGGATATTTTGGACTCCAGAGGGTTTTTTTGCTTCTTTCTGATGTGTTGGTTTTTTTTTTAACCCATCCCTACAGGAAAGAGGGTGACTCTGAATTTATGAATATCATCGCTAATGAGATTGGGACAGAGGTGAGTCACTGGTGAAGACAAACCTGGCACCACTGGATTTTCCATTCCAGCTGTCAGCAGGCAGAGATCAGGCTTCTCTTTGTGCCATGGTTAGAGGTGACAGGTCTGTGCCCTTTCAAAAGTTACAGGAGGTTGTTGGCCCCAGCAGCCAACGTTGATCCTCAACAATCAAGAAATACAGCAGCAAAAATTCAGAGCACTGTAGAAGGACCTGTCCCCCAATGAGTGAAACAGAATTGTTTGTGTTGGAAGGGACCTTAAAGCCCATCCAGTGCCACCCCCTGCCATGGGCAGGGACCCCTCCCACTGCATCAGGGGGCTCCAAGCCCCATCCAACCTGGCCTGGAACACCTCCAGGGATGGGGCAGCCACCACTGCTCTGGGCACCCTGGGCCAGGGCCTCCCCACCCTCACAGCAAAACATTTCTTCATGAGATCTCATCTAAAACCAACAGAATAGAACAGACTCCTGCAGTTGGAAGGGACGTGCAATGATCATCTAGTCCAACTGCCAACCATATCCCTATCCCCATTCTATTCCCCACAACATGTGATTAAGCATAAAAGGTTGAAAAGCCCCCATACCTTTTACTTCCTTCAAATTCAGTGTCTCAGTGACACACACGAACTTCGTTGTTTGCACACTTGGATGGATTGCGTGTGCAATGTCTGGCCTCTTTCCTGGACAAGAAGGGCACCAGTTATTCTGGACCAAGAACCGTCTCTCTGTCTACAGGAAACCCTGCTCTTCCTGACTGTGGGAGATGAAAAAGAAGCAGGACTCTTTCTTCTCGCTGGACCTGTTGAAGCAGTTGAGAATTTAGGTCCCAGGTGAGGTGTTCTGTGGTTTCTTCAGAATTAGTAAGAATTCTGGTGTTGCAGAGTGATCTGGACACACATCCTGGTTTGCCCTCTGGAGCAGGTTAGGCCAGACCACTCTCTTCTCTGCAAGTGAGAAGCCTTCATAGAATCATAGAATGGTTTGAGTTGGAAGGGACCTCAAAACCTATCCAGTTCCACCCCCTGCCATGGGCAGGGACATCTCCCACTGGGTCAGGGGGCTCCAAGCCCCATCCAGCCTGGCCTGGAACACCTCCAGGGATGGGGCAGCCACCACTGCTCTGGGCACCCTGGGCCAGGGCCTCCCCACCCTCACAGCAAAACATTTCTGCCTGATATCCGATCTCAATTTTCCCTCTTTCAGCTTAAGACTGTTCCCCCTCCTCCTATCCCTGCACTCAGCCTGTGCTGTTGTTACCGCAGGGTGGCAGAGCTGCTTGGAGGCAAAGGAGCTGGGAAGCGAGGCCGCTTTCAGGGCAAGGCAACCAAGATGAGTCGGCGAGGAGAAGTACAAACTTTGCTCCAGGAATTCATCAGCCATCGAAGCCCTGAACTGTAAGAAATGGTTCTCAAAGTAGCACTGTCTTCCCTGCTTTGCCTAAGCTCCACCAGCTTCTCTCCCAGAGAATAAAGACATAAAACCCAGGAGCTGGTGTGAACGTGCTCTGTGTGGGCTGATGTGATGTGCATGAAAAACAGAGGGGATTTACCATCCACACTTTGCTGTGAGGGCTCTGTCATGTCCTACACATTCCTAAGTGATTAAAAGTGGTCCCTACTGAACCATTTTGTTGGCTTCATAAAACCAAACGAGGGCCCTTCTGTTTGCTGGACACTGTGGCTTTTCACTCCGTACCAGTTGCTGAGTGATCGCTTTGTGAGCGTATTTATTTATAATAAGCTGGATGTGTGTTGAAAAAAATCAGAGGACTGGCAAGAAGCGCAGGGTTTGAGTGTGGTGTTTGTCAACAAGGGCAGAGGAAATGAATCAAACTTTTGCTGCTGAAATTTTGTAGGGAGAAGAGGAATGAAATGTGGCAGGAATTGGAGGGAGGCTCAGATCAGTAAATCCCACCTAAAAGAGCAAACTAAGGCACGAGTAACAGCCTGAGAACTGGGAGGCAAGATGACAAGGTGCTGTTGTCAAGTCTGTGAGCAAAGAAATGCAGAGGTACCACAGGACAAATCTCCACCAGCCCTGTCTTAAAAAAAAAAAAAAAGGACCTGACTGTTTTCTGGCTCCTTGGGAACCTGCAGGTGCAGGAGCTTTTGGAGATGTTTGTGCAAACACACCGAATTTCTTCCTAAGATCTCATCTCATCTCCCCTGTTTCAGCTTAAAACCGTTCCCCTCGTCCTGTCCCTGCACTCCCTGATCCAGAGCCCCTCCCCAGCTTTCCTGGAGCCCCTTTCAGCACTGGGAGAATGCTGTAAGGTCTCCTGGAGCCTTCTTTTCTCCAGGCTAAATCCAGCAGGGGAGCCAGTGTTTATAGCTGGGTATGGGGTAAATGCTGCAGGGACGGGTTCTTGGGGAGAGGTGCTGCCCACGCTCATGTACAGCCTGGCAAGAAGAAAGTACCTGCGCCTTCGTGTCTATTTTAAACCATCTCAGGTTGAGGGGATGTTTGCTGAGGTAATTGTCAGGCTGCACAGCGTGTACGGCTTTGAAGTCACAGCTGGCTTCCAGCTGATGAGCACGGAGCTGAGGCAGGAGAAGTGTAAAATGGTTTGGATTGGAAGGGACCTCAAAGCCCATCCAGTGCCACCCCCTGCCATGGGCAGGGACCCCTCCCACTGGGTCAGGGGGCTCCAAGCCCCATCCAGCCTGGCCTGGAACACCTCCAGGGATGGGGCAGCCACAGCTTCTCTGGATACCCTGGGCCAGGCCCTCCCCACCCTTATTGTAAAGAATTTCTTCCTAATGTTTCATCTAAATCTTCCCCTTCCAGTTTAAAGCTGAGAGCTGGGATGCATCTGGTGGCAGAGCCGAGCTGGCAGCCGTGAAGCAGCTTGACCCCACATTGGTGCAGCCGCTTCCTGCACCCCGGGCAGAGCCCAGGGAGAGCAGTGTCTGGAGGCTGAGCCAGCATTGGCCACCAGGCCCTGACCCCACAATGCTGTCAGCAGCCAAACACAGCTCTGCCCCCACAGCCTGGGACTCAGCACCGCCCCAGCTGGGCGGGCCAGTCCCAAAATCGAGCTTGTTTCCATAAGCAGTGAGGTGACACCAGTGTGTCCCTGTTCCTGGCACAAGGTGCACCCAGAAACTTTGGATAAACAGAGCAACAAGCAGGTTGGCTGAGTCCAACTGCACCCAAGGGTGAAAAGCGACAAGGATGGGGAGAGACTGGTGTAGCCTTTCCCAGTGCTCCGACCGTGCTTTGCAGGTGACGGTAGGAGCAGCGTGACACGAGAGGCGTCCTTTATCAACCCAGCCCCTGCCACAGTCCTTGCACCCAGGAGCTGATTCACTGTCCTGCTTCACCAGCCAGCGAGACACCTGGACTCACCAGTTGAACACACCTTCAGCTTTAATAACCCCCCTCTTGTTTGCAGCCCCCCTCAGGTCTGTGTGTGTATAGATACGCGTTGTAGGTGTGCACACACGTGTGCATCTGTGCACCCCAGGCTGCTTCACACAGCAGTGTACACCCAACACCTCAGGGCTGGAGGGACTCCTACAAGCCGGTTCTTTTATCTCCAAACCACAGTGTCTGCCTGTTCCTGTAACAGAGCCGCCTCACCAGCACACCCTGAGCCCCCAAGGGTGAGCACCCTGATCCTGGTGGTGCTGTCCCCAGCGCTGCGGCGGGGAGGTGGCACATCCCCATCAGCCGCAGGGGTTTCTCCCCCAGGTCTGGAGCTGATCATCCCTACCCATGAGTATGGGAAGGGCAGTTGAAGAGCCCTGGGACCCCAGGGCTCGCTGTGCCGTCAGCTGGCTGCAGGCCACCAAGTCTATGGCACAACTGGCACTGTGGGTTCATGCCAAGGGAGCCTGGCAGCACCACCAGCCCAGCCGTCGTGGTCCACTCCCAGTGTGGAGTCAGTCTGTCCAGAAAAAGCAGGGAGCAAAGAGTGGCTGGGGTGCCCCCATGGTCTGGTGAACGTCCCTGAGACCAGAGCCAGCGTGGCCACCTGCCCAAGTGCAACATCACCTGTAGGGATGCTCCTAGATGGCCTTCTTGTCCTGCGTGGCCAGGAGCTGGGAGATGCAGTAGGGGATGAGGCCGACGGTGGCCAGGGGCACGGCCGCGCTCTTGCAGAAGGAGAGGGCATAGAAGAGCAGCTGCATGTGGGACGGTGGCTTGAAGGCATCAAAGAGATGGAGGATGAGGAGGGAGGCAGCGACGCAGCCCAGACGGAAGGGCAGCTGCCGGCCCTGCTTCCCCCGGCAGCTCTCCAGGTACATGTGGGAGTTGAGGGCCAGCCCCAGCCCAAAGAGGATGCCCAGGTTTCGGAGGAGGCTGGCGAAGGGCGTGGTGTCAATGTGGACCCACTCAGGGTGGGCACACCATGTCTGTGCCTTCTCCAGCGTCCAGAGCAGGTCCACGCCGAGCACCCGCAGCAGCAGGTAGAAGCCCAGGGCGAAGCTGAAGAGGAAGAAGGTGATGCCCAGGTATCGGCGCAGGCTGGCGTGGTAGATGCAGCGGATGTGCTCGAAGGTCTTGGCCACAGCCATCCCTGCCCGTAACGAAGTAGGAGATTACTTGGTTGCCTCCCTCGGGGTGGTGGGGCTGAGCAGAGCCTGGCAGCCCTGGGCACTCTGGCAGGGGAAGTGTGCCAGGGGAAGCCTGGGTGCTCCGGCACAGAGCTGACTGCCCGAGTGCACACCTCTGTGCCACGTATTGTAGAATCATGGAATGGGTTGGGTTGGAAGGGACCTCAAAGCCCATCCAGTGCCACCCCCTGCCATGGGCAGGGACACCTCCCACTGGATCAGGGGGCTCCAAGCCCCATCCAACCTGGCCTGGAACACCTCCCCAGCTTTCCTGGAGCCCCTTTCAGTACTGGGACTCAGCCGGACCTCTCTTCTCCAGGCTGAACAATCCCAACTCTCCCAGCCTGTCCTTGGAGGGGAGGTCACTGTCCCACAGAGTTAAGCAGTGGCTGGCAGTGCCCTGCCTGCCCGAGTGGGACTCATGCCTCAAATGGGATGGGGACAAGGGCACGTCCAGCGGGCATCCTGCCCGTGATGAGGAGGGCAGTAGCTGCAGAGCCACGCACGTGGCCATGCACCCTGTGGCCCAGCCTGGTCTGATTCACTCACCTGAGATGACCCCCGCGATGACCTGATGGGGGAAGTGGGCAGCAATGAAGACTCGGGATAGGCAGACGCAGACCTGGACTGCCCAGAACCCCATCCACAGCACCAACCACAGCATCCTGCGAGGGGGGCAGCCACGTCAGTGCCAGGGCAATGCCTGCTGGCCCACCAAGTCCTTCCTTATGCGTCCCCACCTCGGGTGCCACATCCCCCCAGTCTTATGCCTTGATGGGCTCAGCTGGGCACCCATTGACTCCGGAGAAGCCTCTGCCCGTCGTGGGTGGTTTTGGTGCACAGCTTACCAGTATTGTAGTGTCCTCGACCGCTTCTTCCCCATGGCAGCAGAGAGCAGAGCTGTCACCATGACGTAGTACACGCCTGCTGCACCCATGGCGTGGCCGGAGGGGCTCCCTGAACGAGAAGAGAGCCCCAAGTCAGACTCAAGCTGCACCCTCACGCCCAGGGGGACACCCCAGGCAGCACCCCACGTCCAGGGTGCTGCAGCGTTGGGTGGCACGGGCACCCAGCACCCTCCCTCGGTGGCCGTGGTGCTATGGGAGCGTGGCTCTGGCTCCATGGCCTGTTTGCCAGGCTCTTGCCTGGCACTGACCATTCACAAGGCTTGTGCTGAGCACCTCAGGGATGCTCGCAACCCTTCCTTGGTTCCCATGGAAAGCCACGAGCAAAGAACTGGCATCGCTGCTCCAGAACTGGGCAAGCCCTTTCGCCCAGGAGCAGCTGCCTGGATTTGGGGCTGGTGGGCAGAATCTGTCCCCGGCACAAGCTGAACTGCCACATCTGCAGCGAGGGTCAAGGTCTGCTCCATGCAGGGACTGCCCTGCCTCCACCAGCCCCAGGCACGGCTGGCACTCCTGGGAGCAGAGCGATGCCAGCGCGGTGGCTCCATGTCAGCCCTTTCTCAAGAGCTGGCGAGGGGCACGTGCTGCTGGTGGGCTACCAGCCATGGTCCTGGCCATGTCAGCACCGTCCCCCTGCAGGGACTGAGACCCTGAGTGAGGAGTTGTGAGCGCAGTGCGCAAGGGCCCACTGCCCCTGCCAGGGCTGGGGGAACCTGCCAGGGTGGGGAGACCTTATATGGGCATGGAGGGACCACATATGTGAGGAGGGGGGACCCCATATGGGAATGTGGAGACCCTATAGGGGGGTGGAGAGGCCCTATATGGGAGTGGGGGGAACCTATATGGGGATGGGGGGACCCTATATGGCGATGGAGGGGCCATATATGTGAGGGGGGGACCCCATATAGGGATGGGGGGGATCTTATAGGGGGGTGGGGGGACCCTATATGGGAGTGAGGGACCACATATGTGAGTGGGCGGAGCCCATATGGGGATGGGGGGACCCTATAGGGGGGTGGGGGGACCCTACATGGGGAGAGGGGGACCATATATGTGAGTGGGAGGAGCCCATATAGGGATAAGGGGATCCTATAGGGGGATGGAGGGGCCCTATATGGGAGTGGGGGGACCCTATATGGGGATGGAGGGACCATATACGTGAGTGTGGGGACCCTATATGGGACTGAGGGGGCCGTACCAGGGCCAGTCTCACAGGTGAGTGGGAACTGTTGGATCTCTGGGACGGAGGTGTTGCTGTAATAGTCCGTCTCGTGGACCCACCAATACGGTCTCTCCCCAAAGAGGATCCTGAAAAGAAAGGAGAATGAGGGGTCCTGGGCACCAGAGCAGGTGGGCACGGCTGTGGGTGCAGCTCTGGCCAGGGAGCTGGAAGAGGTAAAAGGCCCAGCTCCTACGGCAGGGACATGGGGCACAGCCTGGGCACGTGGGCGCACGCGGTCCCGTAACCTTGGGATGATGAAAGGTAGCTGCAGGGATGGCACCGTGTGGTTTCACCACGCCTGCAGCTGCTGGTACCACAACCCGCCGCCCGCAGGGACGGCATGCACAGCTACTGGCTGACACCAAGCACTGCCAGGCTGTGATGCCAGGCTGGAACAGCCCCATGGTACAACTAACGCTGCCAATGAGGCCATCCTATGCCTGGACCAGTGGCTGATGACAGAACCAGAGAGTCATAGCACGTCTTGAGTTGGAAGGGACCCACAAGGATCATCGAGTCCAGCTCCTGTCCCTGCACAGGACACCCCAACATTCACCCAGTGGGGCTGAGGGAATTGTTCAGACACTTCTGGAATATTGTCAGGCTGTGCCTGCTCCCCTGGGAGCTGTTCCAGTGCTCCACCACCCTCTGGGGAAGGAACCTTTTCCTAACAGCTACCTGGTCCCTCTTGTGCTCCCCACCACATCTCCCTTTGCAGCAGCAATGCCAGCAGTTACCAGCCTTGGATTGGGAGGGGACATCAGTGTCCTGGCTTACGCATGGCAACACTTGCCTAAAAGACCAGAAGGGGACCAAGCCCTGGTCCCTCACGTCAGAGCCGAGCCAGGAACCCCTGCATCCCCCGTGGCGAGGGGCTCCGTGCAGCCTCTGTGCAGACCTGCACCCTTGGCCAACAGCCAAGGGCTCTGTTGACAGGAGGTTCCATCTCTGGCTACTGGGAAGTGGGGGGACCCATTGCTGCACAGCTTGAGAAGGAGCAACCATCACCACGACCAAGCTGAGGGCTCAACTCTGGTCTTTGTTTTCCACCGGGATCAAGGCTGAGAGCGCACATCTGGCCCACATTAATCCAGCTGTGCCAACACGCCCACAGGGAGCCGTGGCACGGGGCCACTCACCACTTGAAGACGAGGTTGAGCCAATCTCCGATCACGGCCACCCAGATGAGCCTGATGCCCACCGACTCGCTGAAGTGGAACCAGATAGGGAAGAGGACAAAGAAAGCATTCCTGAGGTCGGCGGCGAAGGAGATGAAGAGGAACCAGTCCTGGGAACCCTGGAAGTGCTCCTGCAGCCAGCGCGTCGCCTGGATGCCCCGGTCGTGCAGGAGGTTCATGTTGGCCTCCATCCTCCTCCTCAGCCACTGCCCTGCGGCTCGGGCTGCCCCGCGCTCCGCTGCGCCGCTGAGGTTTTATATCCTGCAGGCTCTTGTTTGCCACGGGCAGGTCGCTCGTCCCAGCGCTGATCTTTGGACCCAAAACCACTTTTGCCCAAGGTGCATCACCGGGGGGTTGTTACAAACAGGTTTGGAACAGCTTACGTAAAGGGGAAAAAACAGGCTGCGAGGGCGCAGGGAGCGTGGGGTGCTCGGCAAAGGCACCTTAACCCTTCCCCACACGGACTCCTGCAGGCTCTGCTCCTCCTGTTGACCCGTTCACCCATGGAGCTGTGGTGTCTGCTGAGCTACCAGCGAGGGGATTCGAGCACCCACCCTGTGTGTGACAGCTGGGGGGTTCCACCCATCACTCACCCAGGCGCCAGGGAGCATCACAGCTCCATGCTGGGATGTTTCTCCCATCCCCCACCCCAAGCACCACTGGAGCATCTCAGGGATGTGCTGGGATACTCCTCTCATTCCTTACCCGAAGCACCAGGGAGCATCGCAGGGATGTGCTGGGACAATTCTCCCACCCCTCGCCCCCACGCACCAGGGAGCACCGCAGCCCCACGTTGGGGCATTTCTTCCCATCCCTCGCCCCAGGCACCACTGGAGCATCTCCAAGACGCCCAGGAGCACAGCCTGGGTTGTGGTGGTGTGGGACCAGGCTGCCCACCCCCCTCACACCAGCCAAAACTGATGTAAACCCCACCCTGCAGCCATGGCATTTGCCAGGCTGATTTCACCAGAACTTTGCATAACGGGAAACTTTCCAAGTCTGCAGCCTCAGCAAGGCTTAGGAAGGCCTGGCTGCTCCTGTTTTTCTGATCTCTGGTGTGGGCTTTGCAAATGAGGTCCCTGGAAGGCATTCCTGCCCACTGGGCTCCCCTGGGTTAACCCCCTCCTGCACAAAGCTGTCCCATCAGACCCCGTGTGCAAGGATGGAGCCAAACACAACACAGCCAGGTCCCTGGTTGGCCTTTCCCTGCGCCGGCCACGCTGAGCTGTCACTGGCACCACAGCTTTATCCTCCTGTTCCTCCTCCCCAGGGAGGTAACGGTGAATGAGTAACACAGAGAGTTAGTTCCAGGAGCTTGAGGACACAGGGTCAGCCTGGCAGGAGAAACCTCCTTCCCCAGCTCTGGCGCACGGACACGCAGCCCTGCAGCGGCGCTGGGTGCCCAGGCAGAGCCCGGTGCAGCCAAACAGGCACTGCCGAGGCGTTAATGATTAGCAGCCAGTGAAAATGCATCACTTATCTCCCTCCTCGAGAAAGTTCAGGTCAAGATCCTTGAACCATTCCCCATACGGTGCAGAGCAGGCAGAGGTCGTGTCCAGCGCTGAGTCCTGCCCACACACAGAGGGCTCCGTGCCGCGGTGGCTGCAGGCAGCATCCTGCTTCCTTACCTGCCCGTAGCCTGGAGATCCACAGGGTCTGACTCACCTGGAGCCCTGCATTCAGTCCTGGAGTCCTCAATGCAGGGAGGACCTGGAGCTGTTGGAGAGAGTCCAGAGGAGGCCACGGAGATGATCCAAGGGCTGGAGCCCCTCTGCTATGAGGACAGGCTGAGAGAGCTGGAGTTGTTCAGCCTGGAGAGGAGAAGGCTCTGGGGGGACCTCAGAGCAGCTCCCAGTGCTGAAAGGGGCTCCAGGAAAGCTGGGCAGGGGCTCTGGATCAGGGAGTGCAGGGACAGGACGAGGGGGAACTGTTAAGCTGAAAGAGGGGAGATTGAGATGAGATCTTAGGGAGAAATGTTTTGCTGTGAGGGTGGGGAGGCCCTGGCCCAGGGTGCCCAGAGCAGTGGTGGCTGCCCCATCCCTGGAGGTGTTCCAGGCCAGGTTGGATGGGGCTTGGAGCCCCCTGATCCAGGTGTCCCTGCCCATGGCAGGGGGTGGCACTGGGTGGGCTTTGAGGTCCCTTCCAACCCAACCCATTCCAGGATTCTATAACAGCCAACACCAAGCAAACCTCTGTCGCTGGCACACAGGCTCGGGCTGCTCTTGGAGCTGCCAGGCTGAGGAAGAGGGACGATGTTTGCAAACACCCATGCTCTGAAGGCAATGGGGCAGCTGGAGACCTGCAAGGCTGGAGCTGCCAGGGTGCACGTGCAGTCACAGAGCAGCACGGCGCATGCTCTGTGGGCCGTTCGTCCTCGCCCCCAGCAGCTGGAATCCCTCCCAACGTCCTCGCTTCACAGCAGGGCTGACGCACCCAGGCAGAGGGAAGCATGGGCACAGCCAAAGCCTGACCCTGTACTCAGCATCCTTGACCCAACCTGGCCTGATTCAACTCTGTCCCCCCGGGGATGCAGCGTGGCTGGAGCAGCCTCGCCGTGTTGGGGGTGGGAATGGGAGCCCCAGGATGGCTCACGGCAAGAGGCAGCATCAGGAGTTCACACTGGTCCCAGTTTTCTCAGCTGCCACCAGTGAACTGGAAACGCACATGAAGGAGAAGAAAGCCAAGAGCAGCGCAAGGGGGGAGAAGCAGTGCAAACACATCCCTGGCCAGGGATGCTCCTCCCTGTCCCTCCCAGCCTGACCTTGCTGTGCCCAGGGGAGATGGATCCAGACATCCCAACCCTGGACTGAGCTCCCATCCTATCAAAAAAACCAACCCCAACAAAGCTGACGTTTGCACAGAAATGGAATTACTCTTGCAAAACAAATCCCCCCCTCCCCAGCTCATTCCAGGGTCCTCAACCGAGAGCGGCTTTGGCCAGCGTGAAGGAATGCAGCAGGCTTGGCGTCCTCGTCAAAAATGTTTTGAAACAGTCAGCAATAAATTCTCCCCGAGAGATTTCACGGCTGAAAACAGGGGCAAAAGGTGTTGGGGGATGGGAAGCAGCGTGCTCCAGTCCCCTTGGAAAAAGTCACCGCAGGGAAATCGGTCACAGCAGGGAGAGGCTGGAAAATGGGGTGGGAGAAGCCACCTCCTCCCTCCCAGTACTGCAAGGGCTGGCGTGGCGTGGGAGCGGGCAGGAAGTGGGGATGATGGAGCTGGTGCTGCTGAGGGAGCAGTGGGGATGAGGGAACAGTGGGGATGGTGGAGCAGTGGGGATGGTGGAGTTGGTGCCGCTGAGGGAGCAGTGGGGATGATGGAGGAGTGGGGATGGTGGAGCTGGTGCCGCTGATGGAGCAGTGGGGATGATGGAGGAGTGGGGATGGTGGAGCTGGTGCCGCTGATGGAGCAGTGGGGATGATGGAGGAGTGGGGATGGTGGAGCTGGTGCCGCTGATGGAGCAGTGGGGATGAGGGAGCAGTGGGGATGAGGGAGCTGGTGCCGCTGATGGAGCAGCACAAGCCAGTGTCCCTCTGTGTAGTGACCAGCCTGCACGTGCCATGGGGCAGCTCCACACCAGAGCTGTTGGGGTCACCGTGCCAGAGGTTTTCCAGCCCTGGTTCGGTGTGCTGTGAGTAAATCCACAGCCCTGCAGCTGCCACGTGGAGCTGCTGACCTCGGGGCATCGTGGGGCTTTGCATCCTGGCCGGCTTGGCTGCCAGCTCTGGGAGCACCATGCCAAGCTCCGGTTCATCCCCAGCACCGTGCAGCAGCGCTGGCAGCACCACTGGCCAGGGACGTGCGCTGCAAACTGGCCAGGGTGCCAGGGAGGAACTGGCCAGGCTGAGGGGGTTTTGTTTCTGGACTGGGCTCTGTGCACAGCGAGCTGGGGATCAGCTGGCAGCCCAGGAGCTGTGCACCTGCAGTGGCAGCGACTGGTGCCGAGACACCATTCCCTGCGATTCCCAAGGCAGCAGCTGCAGCAATGGGATGCACAGCAGCCGTGGGCGCTGCAGCATGATGTGCCATGCACGGTGCCAGTCTTTCATCCAGAAAGTTCGCAGCCTGCTGCAAGGTCTGGCCCCAGGCAGTGGGCAGCGAGCCGGGTCGCTGCCAGCACGGGAGCGCGTCCGGTCTCACCTGCGTCAGCAGGTGGGCAGAGTCCAGGCAGCGATCACAACCACACGGGCACACAGTGACAGGCAGAAATCCGGTGCTGTGACCTTCCCCTCTCACAGGGAGCATCCTGCCTGCTCCCTCCAGCCCCAGGAGGTGCCTGGGCACAGCTCTCACTGTCACCCAGGGACCAGCACAGCCTTGCAATGAGCTGTGCCCTCTGAGCCACCCACTCCTGCCCAACGTCCCTTCCTTGCAGCAAGCCAAGCTGGCTGCAGACGGATGCACCACTGCCGTAAGGGCTTCTCCAGCCCATCCCAGCTTGCTGTGAGACCGGAGGGAATAGATGCCCACCATGTCCCCAGGGACACGTTGGCCAGCACTTGGCAGCTGCCAGGGCCAGGCTGTGAGGCTGGAGTTGATCTGCCCTCCCCCGGCTCCTCAGCGTCCCCAGCCCAGCCTGGGCCAGCGAGGATGGGCTCTGGGATCCCACAGCCCAGGGCTGTGTGTGCGGTCGTGGACGCAGGAGCAAGGGTCCCCGTGCCGGTGGGGGCTGAGTGTGCCGGGCAGCAGCCAAGGCCAGAACCGATTAACGCAGCTCGGTACAACTGTTACACATTAACTCCCTTGTTTGTCCCATATTCCCTGGCAGGAGCCTCCTGGGGTCCAAGAGCACGGCCGGTGCACACTCATGCAGCCGTACCGGGCACCGTGCCAGCCCTTGGACCCCCCGCAAATGCTGTGGGGCTGAGCCAGGACCACCCGTTACAGGGCACCAGTGCCCGCAGTGCCAGGGGTCTGGCCACCAGTGACAGGAGCCACAGCAGCGACGCAGAAGTTTGGTGGAGAAAAGCACTGGAGTGTCTGTTTATTGGGAAGGGTGGGCACAGGGAGTGCCAGTCCCACAGCCCTGCAGCGCTCCTCCCGCAGGCCCCTGGTGCAGCCCAGCCCAGCATTTGGTCGGAACTGGATGGTCTTTAAAGTCCCTCCCAACCCAAACCTTTCATCCCCATCCCTGTTCCCATCCTCATCCCTGTTGCCAGAGCCTGGCATCACCACAGCATCCATAGCTCAGCATCCCTCGGGTGCTGCAGCACCCACACAGCCAGAGTGGGCTTTTCGGGCATCCTGAAGGTGCTGGTGCCCATGGTCCAATGTCCATGGCCACAGTGGCTGCCATGCCACCTGCTCCTGCCACCCTGGGCAGAACATTGGCACAGAAAGTGGCTCCAAAATGGATCTGCAGCTCTGTGGCACCATCACCCTCATGTATCAACCTACCTTGGGGGGGTGGCAGGAGCCCCTGTCCCAATGGAGAAGAGCAGCTGTGGGCACCGCACAGCCCTTTGCGTGGTGTCCTGGGTGGAGTCTCCAAAAACCACTCCGAGGGGCTGTTTTTCAGAAGCTGAGTCCACACTGGGTGGTGTTGTGGTGCCAAAATGAGAGCTGAGCTCCTCCAAAAACCCCTGGCCCTGAGCACGATCCGTTTCAGGGATGGGGAGGACAGGTCCCGGTGCACCCACCACCGCTGCTGGAGCCCCTCCGACCGCCGGGCAAGGACCACCTGCACCAGTGGGGAGGGGACCAGCAGTGGCCCCAGCCCGGTCAGAGGTTGCCGGAGGGCAGGGTTAGGCTGAGGTTGAGGAAGCCCCCGTAATGGAAGGGGGGCAGTTGGGGGGCACAGGTGGCGGTGGGGGGCAGGCAGGCGAGAGGGTTGTTCTTGCACTCCCCAGCATCCTGCTCGCTGCTGAAGTAGACGCTGTCGGGCGAGTCCGCCGAGGGGTCCTTGTCGAAATAGTTGTAGGGTCTCAGGAAAAAGCCGACACCGGTCCCCACCGTCACCGTGTTGGGGACATCTTCAGCATGAGGGATGTGCAGGAAGCCCACGGAGATCCAGGCCACCAAGTCCTGGGCAGGAGGGGAACCAGGTACCCTGTGAGGTTGAGCAGGACCCTTCCAGCCCAAGCAGCCACCCGGTTTGGCCATGGGATGGGTGAAGCCTCTGGCCAAGGCAGTGCCCACAGAGCTCAGCTCCCCTCCAGTCAAAGGACCCCACCTCACCTCGTTGGTGATGGTCTCGTTGTTGATGAAGTCGGCAAAGGCGACGGTGGGCGTCCAGGGGTCATTCTGGTTGTAGATGCTGGTGCTGGTGGGCTCCTCCTCCTTGCGCCGGGTGACAGCCAGCTGGTACCTGCCAACACCGAGAGCAAAGGGGCTCATCCTGCCAGGGGGATGAGATGTTGCACCAGCAAACTGGGGTTGGTTGCACACCCAGCGTGTGCCAGGGAACCTGGACTGTCCTGGGTCATGGAGGGAAAGGGCTGCCAGGGGCCAGTGCAGCAGTGATGGGCAGCAGCCCTGGCACCGTTGGGCTTGGGGGGGATTGCTCACTGAGCTGGGAAACATAGAGGTATGGAATGGTTTGGGTCAGAAGGGACTTCCAAACCCTTCCAGTGCCACCCCCTGCCATGGGCAGGGACACCTCCCACTGGATCAGGGGGCTCCAAGCCCCATCCAACCTGGCCTGGAACACCTCCAGGGATGGGGCAGCCACCACTGCTCTGGGCACCCTGGGCCAGGGCCTCCCCACCCTCACAGCAAAACATTTCTGCCCAAGATCTCATCTCAGTCTCCCCTCTTGCAGCTCAAAACCGTTCCCCCTCATCCCATCCCTGCACTCCCTGATCCAGAGCCCCTCCCCAGCTTTCCTGGAGCCCCTTTCAGCACTGGGAGCTGCTCTAAGGTCTCCCCAGAGCCTTCTCCTCTCCAGCTGAACAACCCCAGCTCTCAGCCTGGCCTCGTACAGGAGGTGCTCCAGCCCTTGGATGAACACATCCAAGCACAGACCTGCTCCCTGTCCGACGCATTCCTTTCAGCCACAGCTGGTTTTAACCCCTCCAGCCTCCCCTGGACACGAGCTGCTAAGCTTCACCCTGGCAGTGAGCCAGTTCCATGCTTATCCCAAGCGCTTTCCAAAAGACATTCCATCCTCACATGAACATGTTGAAGACTTCAGTATGCCAGTGTTTCCCTTGCGAGTTTGTCCTCCAGCCTGGATGCCCTCACAGGGAAAAACATGCTTGATTGCTCTAAATTAATCTTATCTGGGGTCAGATTCCTGCCTGTGAACTACTATGAAAAGATGTCATTGAGCAACTTTTCTAGGGATTTCCAGAGCCAGAAAATAAACATGTTTGCTGTTTAACCCTTCCCTGCAGCCCAGCACAGGCTTAGAATCCTGGAATGGGTTGGGCTGGAAGGGACCCCAGAGCCCACCCAGTGCCACCCCCTGCCATGGGCAGGGACCCCTCCCACTGGATCAGGGGGCTCCAAGCCCCATCCAACCTGGCCTGGAACACCTCCAGGGATGGGGCAGCCACCACTGCTCTGGGCACCCTGGGCCAGGGCCTCCCCACCCTCACAGCAAAACATTTCTGCCCAAGATCTCATCTCAATCTCCCCTCTTTCAGCTTAAAACCGTTCCCACTCATCCCATCCCTGCACTCCCTGATCCAGAGCCCCTCCCCAGCTTTCCTGGAGCCCCTTTCAGCACTGGGAGCTGCTCTAAGGTCTCCCCAGAGCCTTCTCCTCTCTAGGTGAACAACCCCAACTCTCCCAGCCTGGTCTCATACAGGGGGGGTGCTCCAGCCCTTGGATCATCCCCGTGGCTTGCTGGGAGGCAGCAGCCCCCCCCGTCTGCTGGGACACAGGTGGGATGAGACAGGTTGGGGACCATGCACAGCCCAGCCCCAACACCCACCTGCCCCAGCTGATGGACCTCTCCATGGGGCTGCTGAGGGGTAGGTGATCCCCAGCGAAGCTCACAATCTGGATCCGGTAGCTGCGTGGGTGCTGCCACTTGTTGGATTTGGAGCTGGCAAAGGAGACGTAGCGGGGCATGGGGGCATTGAGTGGGAACGCCGCCTTGTCCTCACTCTCCAGCCTCTCCCTGCGGAGCTGTGGCCGCTCAATGGTGTTCTCCATGCTCCAGGGTGCTTTCACGAGCTTGTACTCTATGTTCTGCGTCTCCACAGAGTTCAGCTGGCCTGTGAAGCAGAAGGGAAAACTGTTTCAACCTCCTCACCCCAGGCTGAGCTGCAGCCCACAGCAAACCACAGCCACGCGCGAAGGCGCCCGGACCTACCGCCAACATCCAGGTCCACCTTGTAGTGGATGTGGTGGAGGTGGATTGTCCCCAGCGTGTGGGGCCCAACCCTGTTGCCATAGTTGGTGCCTTGGCTGTGGAGGAAGGAGGAGCTGATGTAGCCAGTGGCGTGCACGCGGACCTCCATGGCCCCATTGCCGTGGAACATGAAATCCCACACGTAGTCGTAGTTGATGAGAGTGGAGATGGCCCGGATGACGAGCGTGTTCTTCCGCAGCCCACCGTAATAAAAGGACTGCGAGTCGGAGAAGTGGCGCCGCAGAGGGATGGTGGTGTCATGCTCAAAAATGCAGAGCGACTTTTGGTTGGTTTTGGGAGTGTCAGACTCTGCCAGGTAGTGCCGGTCCACGTAGGTCGCTGTGTAGGGGCAGTCAAGACCCCGGACGAGCTCGTAGGAAAACCTGCCTATGCCGAAGCTCCCATCGAGGTAGCGGGTGGACATGCCCCCAGGGCAGTTGGAGCCATACATGGCCAAGGCTTCCTGGAGACTCAGCTCATAGACAATCCTTTCCCCACGGTACCTGATATCAAAGAGGCGCGGGCCTGAGTTAAGGTTCATGCCAAAGGCGATGCTCCAATCCTGGAAGGTGACATGGTTGTCCCTGACGCTGTAGCGGGGACCCTGGGGCTCGTACGGCAGTGGTCCTGGAGACCCAGGTGGGTGCTGAGGCCTCAGCGAGCCCAGCACCGTTTCAGCCTGGGGCTTCTCGATCTTGACAACGTCAACCAAGTTGGCCAAAAACTTTTTCTCCAGCTCCCCTGTGCTGGCAAAGTACTGCCCGTTGTAGAAGACTTGGCACAGACGCCACTGGGAGACCTGGAGGTCCCCGTGGTCCACGAGCACCTCCAGCCCCACCGGTGAGAGATAGTAGCCGGTGCCAGCCACGTTGTGGAAAAGGACAAACCAGGTCATGCGGTCACCAGACTTGAAGCCTCGTGGGGCTGTCGTGAGCGCAGCCAGGTCGGTGCCATCAGACTGGCAGCACTTGGCGAGGAAGCTCTGTGCCTTGCTCAGCTCCCGCTGGATGAGGGCATTGATATCCACGTACTCCTTGCCGGTAACAGGTCTGCGGTGGTACGGCACCTTCCCCCCGTACTTCCGCACCGTCACGTCCCGGTGGTAAACTGGTGTTGGCAGTGGACCCACCACGTACTCGGTGACGTTGGGCTCTGCCTGGTTCCCAAAGTACAGCACAGCCAGCGCCTCCCGCGCCGGGCGAGTCCCCCCATCATCCAGGAACCGCAGCACCTCTGCCTTGCCGGGGATCTGCACGTCCACCGAGGCGATGCAGTTGTCGGAGGGCTCGGCACGCGAGGCGTCCACCAGCGGCACCCCAAGGTTCCCCTGGAGGTACCGCACCACTTGCACCATCTCCTCTGGTGTCAGATCAGCAAAGACCACGCTCCGGCCGTCGTCGGTGTCCTCCTGCGCCGGGGGCCGGCGCTGGCAGGTGCTGGGGGCCCTTCCTCTGGTCAGCAACACACAGACTAAAGCGAATATGGTGGCTAAAGCCAGAACGAGGAGGATGAGCACCGTTTTCACGTTCATGTCTGCTGAGGCACCGAGAGCTCCTGCAGTCTGGCAGGGTGGGTTCCCAGCTGCAGAGTCCTCCCAGCAAACCGCTGACAGAAGGGGCTGGGTTTGGTTGGGTTTGATTTTTCCCTCACTTTCTCAACAGGCAACAGCCTGGAGGAGCTCACAGGAGGGTGTTTAGACTTGTGCGGGATTTGCTGGGAACCATAAAAGGCAGCTTTGCTCTGCTTCCCCCAGTGGGTCATAATTTTAAGTCAACTTAATGCTCCTACATCTGTCCTTCCGCTCCCATCCCACGTGTAGAGCTTGGAGAGGACACATCCAGCCTCTTGGGGGAAATAAATGCATGTCCCTGCACCTCCTCCTCTTAACCCTGCAGAGGCAAAACAGCCAGGCAGGCAGCAGAGACCGCGAGGAGGCTGCTCCTCGGTGCAGAGCGCTGAGCACCGTGGTCCCACCCTGCCCCTCCAGCTGGTGCAGAGATCGCAGCATCGCACGCTACTGCCGGTGACTGCACGCATGGGAATGCACCACCCCTGCAGCTGGGAGAGCGGGAGGGCACAGCTGCTCTTCACCCTCTCAAAGGTGCCACCTGATCCTGGGCTACGTGTTGGCACCCGACAGGGCTGCGAGATGAGCTCCAGAGCATCCTGGCAAACAGGCAGGGGCATGCGCTGCACCGCACCACCAGCAGCCAAGCGGCTCCTGCACCTCGGGCTGAGCCTGGAGGAGGGCTCCAGCATGAACCTGGCCAGCACTGGGCTGAACTGGCCCACACGCTGTCCATGGGGCTGAGGTTCGGTGGGTTCACACAGAACCATGGGGATGGTGCTGGCGCACGGACAGCGAGACCCTTCCCTGCAATAGTTCCCTCCGTTCCCCTCACCTGCACCCACCAGTGACAGCTCGGGAGCTGCAGCCCAAGCAGGTCCTGGCTCTGTCCCCACCCTCACCCCAAGCACCCACAGGGCTCCGTGCCAGCACCCACCTCAATCCACCCCCCAGAGCCCTGTCCCTCCCCAGCCTGTCCCTCCCGCCCTCCATCTGGACCATCCCTTGGGCTGGTTTGTGGGTGCAGGAAACACAACGGCCACCCAGCACCATCCCCCGGGAGATAAGAACGAGACACTCGAGAGAGCACTGGACCAGAAATCATTTTCATTTTAACCTGAGACAGGCACTACACAGCGCTTGCTTCTACAGTGGAGGAACAGGAGCTTCTCCTCGCTTTCCTCCGGCAACAGACTCAAATTCAGCAATTAACAGAGATAACATCGGCTTCTCTCTGGCATCACACCAGGCAGATTATGCCTCCCTTTTAAAGAGCACTATTTTATAAGCAACAATAAACAGTGAAGTCATTGCACAACTGGAAATTGAGACAACTTCACCAAAACACTGGCAACCTGAGACACAAGAGTCAACCCGGAGCCTCTGACTGCGTCTCCTAGCACCATCCCGGAGGTTAAAGCCTGCTCATGTTTTGGAAACCATCGTAGGTGAATGGAGGGAAGTTTGGCAAACAAGAGGCTGTTCGGGGCAGGCACGCGATCGGGTTGATTTCACACCTCGTCAGGTCCTGCTCGCTGGTGAAAAACACACCGTCGTGAGAGTATATGGAAGGGTCCAGATCATAGAAGTTGTAGGGTCGCAGGAGAAAGCTGACCGAGTTTCCCACCGTCACAGTGTTGGGAATGTCTTCAGAGTGTGGGATGTGAAGGAAACCAGTGGTTATCCAGGCCACCAAGTCCTAGGCAGGGAGGAGCCACAAGGCTGTGGTTATTTCAGAAGCCTGCAGGGACTAAAATGTGCTCAGGGGCCATGGGAAGTCTGAGGAGAGCAGGAGGGGACCTCTAGGAAGACCTTAGAGCAGCCTCCCAGTACTGAAAGGGGCTCCAGGAAAGCTGGGGAGGGGCTCTTGATCAGGGAGTGCAGGGATGGGATGAAGGGGAACGGTTTTGAGCTGAAAGAGGGGAGATTGAGATGAGATCTTGGGCAGAAATGTTTTGCTGTGAGGGTGGGGAGGCCCTGGCCCAGGGTGCCCAGAGCAGTGGTGGCTGCCCCATCCCTGGAGGGGTTCCAGGCCAGGTTGGATGGGGCTTGGAGCCCCCTGATCCAGTGGGAGGGGTCCCTGTCCATGGCAGGGGGTGGCACTGGCTGGGCTTTGAGGTCCCTTCCAACCCAACCCATTCCATGATTCTATGGCCTCCAGAGGCACCAGTCTGGCCACGTTCCCACATGCTGAGCTCCCTGCTCCTGGGAAAGATCCCTTTCCCTTCCCCAAGGTCCTGCTTGCAGCCACAGCCATCCCCTCAGCAGAAGGACCCTGACCCTCCGCCCCACAGCCAAGCTCTGGCCTCGCAGAGATTCTCCTGAGGTTTTGCCAGCATTTCTCCATAGGGAGAAACGAGCTCCTGCTCTGCCCTCTGGTCTGTGTGCTCTGTCACCAAGCAGCTACACAGGGAAGGGGATGCCCAAACCCCCTTTCCTCATTCCCAGGGGCTGCTGCTCTCCCAGCAGCGATGCCAGGCTCGCTCGATCCCTAGAGCAGCTCTGGGGCTCCTGCTCAGCCCAAGGCTGGGTATGACAGCTCCAGCCTAGAAGACCCCACCTCACCTCGTTGGTGATGGTCTCGTTGTTGATGAAGTCGGCAAAGGTGACGGTGGGCGTCCAGGGGTCATTCTGGTTGTAGATGCTGGTGCTGGTGGGCTCCTCCTCCTTGCGCCGGGTGACAGCCAGCTGGTACCTGAGGAGAAGAAATAGATGGGGCAGGGCAGAGCTAAAAGGCAGCTCCCCAGAGAGTCTGCAGAGCACAAGCCTGCTCCAAGTAACTTCAGCCCAGGAGAGCATCTGCGCTGGACCTCCCCATCAAGGAACACCAGGCTGGAGGTGCCTCAGAACCTGCCATCCCAGTGAGAGCAGCCTGACCTTGCCCAGCTGATGGCCCTCTCCATGGAGCTGACTTCAGGCATGTGGTCCCCTGCAAAACTGGTGATCTGGATCCTGTAACCACGCTGGTGGCCCCACTTGTTTTTGCTGTTGGCCGCGAAGTAGATGTATCTGGGCATCTTCGACTGGAGCCGGAAGGCAGCCTGGTCCTCTGTGTCCAGGACTTTCTTGGTGAGTCGTGGCCGCTCTATCTGCTGCTCCGGGCTCCAAGGAGCCCGTGTCATCTCAAAGGCCATGTCATGGGCCACCAGGGAGTTTTTCACCCCTGTGGAGCAAAAGAAAAGTCACTGAGGAGTGTCCCCGCAATCCCCATGGACGTCACCGCATGGAAAAGAGAGCAGGGATGAGTAAAAGTTGCTCCTGGGGAGATTCCAGAGAAAAATGTTTCACCATGAGAACAGTTAAACATTGGAATAATCTCACTGGAGAAGCGGTGGATTCCTCCACACTGGATACTTTCAAGGCTCAGCTTGACAGGGTGCTGGGGCACCTCATTTAAATTACAGATCTCCTAAAAAGGCTGGGCCAGATGATTCTAGATGTCCCTTCCAACCTGGCATTCTACGATTCCATGGACATCGCTGCAGCCAGAGCTTGCTCTCCTCATCCTCCCTTTGTGCACCCGGGCTCTGAGCACCAGCTCCTGCCCACAAGAGCAGTCCCTGCTCCCCAGCTGCACAGCAGCACAACGTTTATCTACAGCTGCACAACCACGTTTGTCTGAGCCACGCAACACCGCACGGTGGCAGAAACCACCACCCATGGGGACTCCCCCTCTGCAAGGGACAAGAGAGGAGCCTTGTCCCGGTGCAGAGGAACAGGTTTGCTCCCCAGTGCAAGCACATCTAATTAACCCAGGCGCCTGACGGCCCAGGCACGGCGTGTGTGCTCATCGGGATGCATCCTGGGCACTGGAAAGCACTGGGAAGAGCCCAGGGCTCCGAGCACATTTGCACATCACAGCGCTGGAGCGGTGCCGCGCGGTCTTTCCATCAAGAAGAATCACGAGGCAGAGGTTGAAAGCAACAGGAGGGGCACAAGAGGAAAATAAATCCAGGGAGAAGACAGCCAAGAGCCAGCTGAGCACAGGGTTGGTGCCCAGCACTCACTGCCCATCCCGGCCGGAGTCCAGGTTGGAACGCCCTCCCGTGCTCCCCTCGGCCCCACACGAGCTCCCAGCTTGCAGCAAGGTCATTTTAGAGCTGAAATGGCTTTGAGCAACCTGATCCAGTGGGAGGTGTTCCTGCTCACAGCAGGGGGTGGAACTGGATGGTTTTTGGGGTCCCTTCCAACCTAAACCATTCCGTTATTATGGTCCTAGGAAGCTCTGGCCATGCTGGAAGGTTTGAGCAGCACCCTGGGGCTGAGGTCAGCACCAAAGCCCCATGGAAGAGGATCCACAGCCAGCAACCACCACCGTGCTCATTCTCTTCCCTTTCCTGATAGGAATAAAACCTCTGGTTTCCCACCCCTCTTTCCAGTGACAGCAGTGATGCTCTGATTTCATCTGCCTTTTCCCTGTTCTTGAAGTTTTGCAATCCCCCATTCTTATCCAAGTAGTCCAAAAACCACATGAATCACTAAATTTATGTTTTCCAATTAAAAGGAAATTGGGAAATTTTTAATAGGTGGCAGGAGAACACAGGAAATGGAATTCCAGCAGGAGCGTGAGGACAGATTTGTGACATGGATGATAGGGGAAGACCTAGGGAACTGCAGCCGATGCTCCTGTTGCCGATGCTACCAGAATTCCTGGTAGCCCTGGTAAAATGCAGCAAAGCCCTCAGCTCAGAGCTGGCCACCAGCCCAGCATCTCCCTGCCGTGCCCGCAGCCCTACAGAGCCCGTCCCACTCG
Source organism: Neomorphus geoffroyi (assembly GCA_033558235.1). Taxonomy (NCBI): domain Eukaryota; kingdom Metazoa; phylum Chordata; class Aves; order Cuculiformes; family Neomorphidae; genus Neomorphus; species Neomorphus geoffroyi. The sequence continues at coordinate 4,406,211 of JAUMJM010000037.1, forward strand.
CACAGCAGCAGCAGCAGGAACAGCTCAACAAAGCTGTAGGAAATAGGAATGTGAGCTGGAAACCACATCCCAACAAACCAGCTTGATCGACTCCAACTGTCACTTGGAGCTCAGGACAGGGTGTGAAGGGAAAAATCCCAGATTCTGCACAACCCTGGAGGTGCTGAGGTCAACGGAGCAGAGTTGAGGCTGTTTGCCCAGGCAGGAAGGGAAGGAGCCCTTCCCATTAGGGGCAGGGGCTGTGGACACGGTGGTGCTGGCTCTACCCAACCTAGGAGACTGCAGAACGTTCAGAGGGAACGTTCTAACTGCAGGGGACAAGGGAGGGACCTCTCCCTGCAAAACAACAGCTTTTCACTGCTCCAGAAACAGAAGGGAGACAGCTCTGTGTCCGTACACCATCCTACCCCACATGTGGAAATTAAAAAACTCTATAAGGATCAAAAAATATCCAGTTTGGGGAGTCTATAAGTACTCAGGAAGGGCACAAATGAGAGACAAGACCCAGACCTACCTCCCACGTCCAAGTCCACTTTATAGTTGATGGAATGGGTGCGTATTGTACCCAGCGCGTGCTCCCAAACCCTATTGCCGTATCTCAGGCCGTCCCCATGGAGAAAGGATGAGCTCGCGTACCCCGTGGCCTGGACCTTGCCTTCAATGGCCCCATTCTGGTAGAAGATGAAGTCCCACACGTAGTTGTGGTTGCCCACGGTTGCAATGGACCGAACGACCAGGGCAGAGTTGACCAACCCCCCGTAGTAGAGCGACTGCAAGTTGGAGTAGTGGCGCCTCAGAGGGGAGCCCAGGTTCTGCTCAAAGACGCAGAGGGAAGCCTTCTTCTTGCTGGGCTTCAGGGTCTCTGATAGAAAGTGTGTGTCGACATACGTGGCCGAGTACGGGCAGTCGACCCCTCTCACCAAGGGGGAGGTGTAGCGCCCGATGCCAAAGCTCCCATCCATGTACCTCGTGGACATCCCTCCCGGGCTGTTGGAGCCGTACACAGACAACGCCTCTTGGACGCTGATTTCATAGGCAATCCTCTCCCCCTTGTGTCGGATGTCAAACAGGCGCAGGCCCGTGTTCACGCTCATCCCAAAGGCAAAGCTCCACGCCTGGAAGAGGATGCGGTTGTTCCTCACGCTGTAGCGGGGACCCTGCGGCTCGTACTGCAAAGGGAACAGCGCAGCCGGAGACACCCGGGGCTTCATGGATGAGAAGTCCCCATCCTGCGGTGCTTTCCTCACCTTCTCCACTCTGATGCGACCTTGCACGTAGGTGCTTTCCAACTGAACCATGTCCCTGTAGTACTGCCCGTTGTAGAAGACCCTGCTCACCGCCCACCGGGAGATGTCCAGACTGCTGTGGTCCACCAGCACCTCCAGCCCCACCGGGTGCACGAAGAACCCGCTCACGTTCTGAAACACGATGAACCAGGACTTACGGTCTCCAGACTGGAACCCGTGAGGGGCTGCGGTCTGAAACACGATGTTGGTGCCATCATACTCAAACACCTCTTTCAGGAAGGTCGGGGCTGCAGCAAAAGCCATCGTCTTTAAGAATGCTCCCACCTGCTTGTACTCACTGCGCAGCATCGGTCTGCGGTGGTACGGCACCTTCCCCCCGTACTTCCGCACCGTCACGTCCCGGTGGTAAACTGGTGTTGGCAGTGGACCCACCACGTACTCGGTGACGTTGGGCTCTGCCTGGTTCCCAAAGTACAGCACAGCCAGCGCCTCCCGCGCCGGGCGAGTCCCCCCATCATCCAGGAACCGCAGCACCTCTGCCTTGCCGGGGATCTGCACGTCCACCGAGGCGATGCAGTTGTCGGAGGGCTCGGCACGCGAGGCGTCCACCAGCGGCACCCCAAGGTTCCCCTGGAGGTACCGCACCACTTGCACCATCTCCTCCGGTGTCAGATCAGCAAAGACCACACTCTGGCTCGAGGATCCAGTCTTCTCCACAATGTGGGGCTGGGATTCACAGCTGGGTGATCGCCTGCCCCTGCTCAGCAGCACACAGGAGAGAACGAAGACTATCACCCCGGCCCCGGCCAGCAGAACGTAGGGCAGTTTGGGGTGCATCTCTCCGATTGCAGAAGCAGTGTGGAGGGTTTGGCTGCAGCACCCACAATGCGTCCCTCACCCGTAGACCACGCTCTTAATCCATTTGCCAACCGTGGGCGTCAAGGCGTCACTTGCAAGGTGGGGAGGGAGCCCGGAGCCTGCATGCGACTCTGAGGAGATCCCAGGTCCCAGCCAGTCCAGCCTGTTCCCTCCTCACCCCAGACACACGGAGAAGCCAGCTGGGGAGACGGCGCCTGACTCACTCTCCAAGTTCCTGATGGGTTTCTCCGCTGCAGGGTGACACCACACAGAGCCCCAGCCTTGGGCTGCCCGAGGGGCCTTCGCTTCTCCCAGGAAGCTCTGTCCTGTCTCATGTGGAGCACAGGGATGCCGTGGGGGCAGGCTTGACCAGCCCTGTTCCTTCCACACCCCACTGCCCCGAAGGGCCCGTCTAGGCTGGTGCTCCAGGAAAGCCCCAGCCCTGACAGCTCCCCAGCATCTCCACGTGCCTGTTCTCCCTGTCTCCATACTTTGTCGCCTCCACATCCCTCCTAGCCCTGAAGGAAGGGACCTGGCAGCTCCAGCCTGGCTCCAACTGTGGGCAGACTGGCTGAGATGGGAGGAAGCTCCTTGGCCAGAACAGGCAGCACTTGCTGAACCCCTGGCAGCAACTGTGAGCGACAGGTTGCACCTGGAGCGGCTGCACCAAGAAGAGGAGAGGCTGAGGGATGACCAACAGGACACATCCAACGCCATTCAGCCATCCCAACCCCACTCCAGCAGACAAGATCCTTGGCCAAGAGCTGACATGAACAGAATCGGTTACTGCCAAGAAACTGCTCACTACTCCTCACCTCCCCTGGCGAGGAGAGCAGCTTTTCAGAGGCAGCGAGTAGGGTGCCAGGACCACCCCACCATGGTGCAAAGTGGCTGCTCCTGCATGGCCGCCAGCTCCTGCAGTGCTGGCCCCACTGCGATGCGTCACCGAGGACGGCTTTCCGGAGAGACAGTCTGAGGCACAGCCAGGAGCTGAAACCACTGCAGCACTGGATCAATTCATCACTTGCAATCAGGTTAATTTAGGAACTCCAGTTTTCACTCTCACTTCCAGCCAGGGAATAATTGCCCTTTTTCTCTGCAAGTCCCACAGCAGCCTCAGATCAGGATCCAAGAAACCTGTGTGGGAGATGACCCACTTTTGCTGTGCTGCTGCTTTGCCTTCCCTGTGTTTGGAAGGCGAGGATCCCGTCGGGCACCTCTTGAGCACCCCAAGCCCTGCTGTGCAGGATTGGGCTCCCCATCCCTCACAAAGGGATTTTACACAACTCTTCTCAAAAGCGTTTGGCAACAGTCAGGGCTCAGGGGCTGCAAACAGAGGAAGAAACCAAGGGGCACAGAAGACACAGAAAAGGACTTTGTCACCATGCAGGAAGAGTATTTTAGTGTGTTTTAGAGCCTTGCTTACAGGAAGAAAACCAGTATCAGCCCTGTTTCTGACTGTAACAACAGCAGCAGCAGCTTTCAAAGCCACACAAACCACCGCATCACAGGCAGGCAAAGAGGGACACACACCAGCACTGAACACTGGCAGGGATAGGACACGGGGAGTGGTTTTAAGTGGAAAGAGGGGGGGTTGAAATGAGATCTCAGGAAGAAATGTTTTGCTGTGAGGGTGGGGAGGCCCTGGCCCAGGGTGCCCAGAGCAGTAGTGGCTGCCCCATCCCTGGAGGTGTTCCAGGCCAGGTTGGATGGGGCTTGGAGCCCCCTGATCCAGTGGGAGGGGTCCCTGCCCAAGGCAGGGGGGTGGAACTGGATGGGCTTTGAGGTCCCTTCCAACCCAAACGATTCCACGATTGCGCTGGAGTCAGCTGCAGCTTGACATCCACAGCTCTCCAACCACTCCCCGCAATCCAGGAGACAGCACAGGTTCCTGGAGCTGCATTTCTCCTCGGACGGGTATGGGTGGAGCCCACTGCCTGCCAGCAATCTGTATCTGCACAGGAACAAAGAGAACATCTTTTTGCACTCCCTTGTAGAGGAGCACATTTCAATAACAGCACCTACTGCTGCCAGTCTGTGCCCCAGCTCCATCGCTGCCCTCGCACCTTCCTGGCTGCAGTTCAAAGGGAAGCAAAGCTGTACTTTCAGGCTGAGCATCCTTGTTCTTCCCAGAGTGGACACCAGCAGTTCCCTGCTCAGCCCACCAGACGGTGCAGAAGGAGCTGCTCCTGGACTCAAAATAACTCCCTGCAGGGATCCGCTGCCAAAACCGTGACTCTGAGCAGGAGCAGAGGAATTCACTGGCTCACTGCAGCGCCTTTGCAGCCCGGGACTCAGGATCCAACCTACAAGTGTTTCCTCAAAAGAGAAACAGGGAGAGAGCTGCACAAGCTGAGCCCTGCAGAGCACCAGCCCAGCAGCCCGGCTCCACGCTGGGCACTCGAGATACAAAAAGGACTTTCCCACACCACAAGGAACACCAGGGCCAGCATCAGGCACAGCAGAAAGAGCAGGGTCACACCTCCAGCCCTGCAGACAGGGCTGCGTCTCCCTGTCTGCCCGCCCGCGCCTATGGAAACACGCGCCGTGCCAGACAGGAGGCCTCAAGGAAACACAAACATTATTCAGCCGCTAGCTTTCATACTTTCCCTGGGCTGAACACAGAGCTCCCAGACAATTCATAGAATCATGGAATGGTTTGGGTTGGAAGGGACCTTAAAGCCCATCTAGTTCCACCCCCTGCCATGACCCCCACCAGACCAGGCTGCCCAAGAGCCCATCCAACACCTCCAGGGATGGGGCAGCCACCACTTCTCTGGGCAACCTATGCCACCAACCTTATTGTGAAGAATTTCTTCCTAATGTCTCATCTAAAGTTTAAAGCCGTTCCCCCTCATCCCATCACTCCAGGCCCTTGTAAAAAGCCCCTTTCCATCTTTCCTGGAGCCCCTTTCAGTCCTGGGAGCTGCTCTAAGGTCTCCCCAGAGCCTTCTCTTCTCCAGGCTGAACAACCCCAACTCTCCCAGCCTGTCCTCATAGCAGAGGGGCTCCAGCCCTTTCATCATCTTTGTAGCCTCCTCTGCACCCATTTCAACAGCTCCATGCCCTTCTTATGTTGGGAACGTAAGAACTTCAACTCCATGACCACGAGAGGCTATTTCATACACAGAAAAATAATATTGCAAGGAAAGAAGAGGTCAGAAGAGTGAAAAGGCAGAGTTCTGATATCAGCTATTATTAGACCAGGACGCAATCCCCCCAGGCTCCAGGTTCACCAGGATGATGGCAGAAATTAAAGGAAGACCCAGACCTACCTCCCACGTCCAAGTCCACTTTATAGTTGATGGAATGGGTGTGTATGGTACCCAGCGTGTGCTCCCAAACCCTATTGCCGTATCTCAGGCCGTCCCCATGGAGAAAGGATGAGCTCGCGTACCCCGTGGCCTGGACCTTGCCTTCAATGGCCCCATTCTGGTAGAAGATGAAGTCCCACACATAGTCATAGTTTCCCACGGTCGCAATGGACCGAACGACCAAGGCAGAGTTGACCAACCCCCCGTAGTAGAGCGACTGCAAGTTGGAGTAGTGGCGCCTCAGAGGGGAGCCCAGGTTCTGCTCAAAGACGCAGAGGGCACTTCTAATAATTCGAGGAAACTGGGAATAAGCAAGGTAGTGCACGTCCAGGTACGTCGCTAAATAGGGGCAGTCGACGCCTCTCACCAAGGGGGAGGTGTAGCGCCCGATGCCAAAGCTCCCATCCATGTACCTCGTGGACATCCCTCCCGGGCTGTTGGACCCGTACACAGACAACGCCTCTTGGACGCTGATTTCATAGGCAATCCTCTCCCCCTTGTGTCGGATGTCAAACAGGCGCAGGCCCGTGTTCACGCTCATCCCAAAGGCAAAGCTCCACGCCTGGAAGAGGATGCGGTTGTTCCTCACGCTGTAGCGGGGACCCTGCGGCTCGTACTGCAAAGGGAACAGCGCAGCCGGAGACACCCGGGGCTTCATGGATGAGAAGTCCCCATCCTGCGGTGCTTTCCTCACCTTCTCCACTCTGATGCGACCTTGCACGTAGGTGCTTTCCAACTGAACCATGTCCCTGTAGTACTGCCCGTTGTAGAAGACCCTGCTCACCGCCCACTGGGAGATGTCCAGGCTGCTGTGGTCCACCAGCACCTCCAGCCCCACCGGATGCACGAAGAACCCGCTCACGTTCTGAAACAAAGCAAACCAGGTGATCCGATCTCCAGACTGGAATCCACGAGGAGCAGCTGTTAGGGCTGCTAGATTGGCTCCATCATACTCCATCACTTGACGCATGAAAGATGGAGCTGTGGGGAAGACTTGGCTTTTTAAAAACCCAGCAATCTGTTTGTATTCAGCAGCCAGAGTTGGTCTGCGGTGGTACGGCACCTTCCCCCCGTACTTCTGCACCGTCACGTCCCGGTGGTAAACTGGTGTTGGCAGTGGACCCACCACGTACTCGGTGACGTTGGGCTCTGCCTGGTTCCCAAAGTACAGCACAGCCAGCGCCTCCCGCGCCGGGCGAGTCCCCCCATCATCCAGGAACCGCAGCACCTCTGCCTTGCCGGGGATCTGCACGTCCACCGAGGCGATGCAGTTGTCGGAGGGCTCGGCACGCGAGGCGTCCACCAGCGGCACCCCAAGGTTCCCCTGGAGGTACCGCACCACTTGCACCATCTCCTCCGGTGTCAGATCAGCAAAGACCACGCTCCGGCCGTCGTCGGTGTCCTCCTGCGCCGGGGGCCGGCGCTGGCAGGTGCTGGGGGCCCTTCCTCTGGTCAGCAACACACAGACTAAAGCGAATATGGTGGCTAAAGCCAGAACGAGGAGGACGAGCACCGTTTTCATGTGCATGCTGCTGCTGGTCCTGAGGCATTCACAGCAGCTTTCTGAGCAGGTTTTCCAGCTGCTGCCTCTCTCAGTTTATGCTGCACTGGATGGATTAGCACAGCAAGTACAAAAGACTGGGAGAGGCGAGGGGAGGAGATCTGAAAGTCGTGGTGACCAGAAAGGGCAGATCTCCTCTTTCTGAGCTGCAGCCTTCTCTGTCCTCCTCCACCAGCAGTGCCCTGAAAGAACTTGTGGAGATGCAGGGTCAGTGACTCAGACACGTTTCACGTAATTCTGTTACTTTTTCAGTCCAACCTTGCTTCCTGAGCCTGCCTGTAAAAATCAAAGATCTTGTAGGCAGCCGGAGGAGGCTGAGACCACTGAGAGGCTCTGACAAGCTGGGAATTGTTGCCACACTGTAGAATTTCACCTCTTTGCAACTCACCAAGTTTTCTTGTTTATCAGGTTGCTTCCTTGTAAACATTCTCCCTGGCAGCATGAATCCACTTCTTATTTAGTTTAAATCTTCCACATGGAAGTCTTTGCTGGAAACACATCCATCTGTGTAGTAGTAGAAAAACTTTGGTAGGCACGGAGAGATGTTCAGGATGAGATTCAGACCCAGATGTGCTGCGAACAACCAGCTCTTCGTTTGTACGTTGGAAGAGCTACGGACTCATCAGCCCCCCAGGATTCCACTGAATGAGATGACGCAGCTTTTGACTCTGTCTCAAAGACAAACCGAGGAGCAGCTTCTGAGAAGCTTCCACAAGGGCAAAGCCACCTCCGACATGCAGCACCCAGGCAGGCAGCCCATGGCACTGCCTGCCATCACCCTGCTGCCAGGCCACCACGGCCCAGGCTGAGCAGCCACCTCCAGGATTCCTACCCAAGGCTGTGGGCACTGCCCTCTGCCATCGCCCACCGAGGGGCTCTCTGCTGCTCTCCAGCACCGTTGGAAGGCCTTCACGCAATGACGGGTCAAGAGGACTCGGTGCAGCATCTGCCATGCAGCAGATGCCTCGGGTAGACCTGACAGCCCACTTCAGCTACAATCCCTGCCTGTCCTCAAACTGGTGCTGAGAAGCACAAGGCATCCAAGTCAACCAGAGCTGGAGATTCAACCCAACATTTCCATTCCTGCTGCCAGCCTCACCTCGCCTTACCCCAGCCTTCCCTTCCTCCTCCCGTCAGAGTTTCCTGGTGGGACACAGACCTCCCCCCAGCCTCAGCGCTGCCTCTGGTTGTAGTTCTGCAGCAGATCTGGTGCAGGGCTCAGCCTCTCCGTGCTGACCAGATGCCACACTGGGAGGCAGAAGGCGTTGCCACAGGACACACTCCATTATCCTCACCACCACTGCAGCCTCAGCCTTCTTTAGCCCAGGCTGCAGCTGGGCAGCTCACGGACACGCAGGGTCATTCCGTGCCAGCACGCGTCATCTCTGCCTCACTGGCCGTCGCGCCAGAAAGGCTAGCGGAGCCACAGCCCCCAGTTCACGAGGCCACTGTGCCAGAGAGGCTCGCTCGGCAGCATGGACACAAGCAAAGGGGAGAGGCAGGACTGAGAAGAGAGTCTTGGCTACCCAGGATGCCACAGCTACAAGTTTCAGGCGTACCCTGCTCTCATCAACTTCCAGCTGGCTCCAGAGGCAGAATCAGATGCCCTTGAGCAGCCCAGAATTGGGCTTAAGAGGCTTTAAGCTGAAAGAGGGAAGATTGAGGTGAGCTCTTAGGAAGAAATGTTTCCCTGTGAGGGTGGGGAGGCCCTGGCCCAGGGTGCTCAGAGCAGTGGTGGCTGCTCCATCCCTGGAGGTGCCCAAGGCCAGGTTGGATGGGGCTTGGAGCCCCCTGATCCAGTGGGAGGGGTCCCTGTCCATGGCAGGGGGTGGCACCGGATGGGCTTTGAGGTCCCTTCATCTCAAACCATTCCATGATTCTATGTCATTACAGGTTGGGGTTTCTCTTGTTTTCTCCAAACCCTTGAGATGCACAGAACCAAGAGTGTTGCCACATTTTATTTTCAGCCATCTCCCAGGCTGAGCTGTGATTTGTGGGGCAGCAAGGCCTGTGGAGTTGGTCCAGTTCTCTTCAACTACTGACGCGCTGCTTAGAAAATGACGGGCTGTAATTGCAGCCTGTGCCTTGACTTTTAGGGACCTGGGATGCAAAATCAAGAGACAAAGTCAAAACTAAAGGATCTGCTTTTTCTGTACTTCTTTAAGGAGATGCCAGGGTGGGCACTGTGCAGGTTCACAGCCGGGCAGGTGCCTGGTGCCGTGGAATTCTTCCTGAATTCCTGAGAGGCACCAGCTACAGCCTCGCTCTTCCTAAACTGCAGCAGCAGTTCCTCTCTGCACTCAAATTGATGCTGTGTTCTAGGGTTTCAACAAAAGGGACTTTTTCTTTCAAGCCTAACCCCAAGAAATCCACAAGGCCTTGTTGATTTCACAGATTGAAAGACTGACTTGGAAGTCAGTGCTTCTTTGCTTAATTCAGAGAATCATAGAATGGTTAGGGTTTCAACCTGGCCTTGAACACCTCCAGGGAGGGGGCAGCCACCACTTCTCCAGGCAACCGGTACCCACCCTCATAGTGAAGAATTTCTCATCTACATCTCCCCTCTTTCAGCTTAAAAACATTTCTCCTCATCCTGTCCCTGCACTCCCTGATCCAGAGCCCCTCCCCAGCTTTCCTGGAGCCCCTTTCAGTACTGGGGGGCTGCTCTGAGGTCTCCCCAGAGCCTTCTCCTCTCCAGGCTGAACAACCCCAACTCTCTCAGCCTGTCCTCATAGCAGAGGTGCTCTAGCCCTCAGATCATCTTCAGAACGGGTCCAGAGGAGGGCCACAACAGTTCCATAACCTTCTTATGACATCCCTGCAACAAACCAACCCACAGCACACCCCGTAGGATCGATGACAGCTTTCCTTTGCTGCCTCTGCACGATGCGTGCGCTGGATGCCGTGGTCTAACACCATGTTATTTAATACCACCCGTTTCTGCTCCACTTCTCAACCCGAGGACTTCTAAAGCCTGTTAATAAGCAACACAAGAACCAAGCCTGCACTCTCTGGGAGCTCTGTTTCAGAATAAACAGAACCGCCCTAAATCCACCTCCATCTTGCAGGAGAACTTTCAGGAAGCAATTAACTGAGCCCGCACAGCCAGGAAACCTGTGTCAATACTTTACTGATAAAGAGCAGGCAGGGATCTTTAAAGATCCCACTGTCGTGCTCGTACACCTTCTCCAAAAGGAGGCTGAATTAGTTTAAAGCTAACCTAGAATTTAAAACAATTACAGGTCTCACTAACAGCTGCACAACAACTGGTTTATACCCAGTTCAGTGCCCATAGCTCTTCCCACAACTCAGCTCCGCAACCCAATTAGCCCCTCATCCCATCCCACACCTAATACAGGGAATTCACATCCTACTGCTGTTTATTTTGGCTACACAGCTTGCTTTTAGGTATTGCTCATCTTGTATTTGCGAAATTGCTCACATCTCCCAAAGCAAGGAAGGAAGAGAGGAGTTTGCTGGGTTTTGCTTGCACAGAAAGTTAGAGGTGGTGAAAAATAGTGTGAATTTATAGCAACCCAAACCAGAGACAGGCAGCTTCTGGCTCATGGAAACTTGGAGTCAGTGACTGCCAGACAGCTGAGTAAAGAGGACGGTACAGAAAACCCCTCGCCAGCTCTCCTGGCATGGGCAAACCTTAAATATACTCCAAGCCAGACCTCAGACTTTGGAAAACTCCCACTCCTGCTCTCATCTCGTAGGGCCAGCTTGGGTAAAACAGAAGGGTGGAAATTGCTTGACCCTTACTCACGCTGGCTGCGTTTCTGGCAGTGTTTGTGTCTGCACACAACTGCTGTGCCTTTATTCTCCTCTCGGAGTTTTAACGGTCACTGCATATAAGCTGGGATGGCTTAAGAGCCTGGGAGCTGGAGCCCTGTCAGCACGCAGCCGCTCCTGCCGGAGAGCAAAGCAGAAACCACTGCCCTGAGCCTGAGGGGTGAAGATCACAAACAACAAACCCCTCCCGTGTTCCTGCCGATGAGCTGCACTCCCTGCCAACACTCAACTGTCCTGGATGCTCGTGTCCTTCCAGAGGGCTGCTGGCATCGACCTCCTGGGAGCTCGGTTTGTTCTGCCTGTGGTGAGGAGGAACTCCTCAGGCTGCACCACATCTTGTCCTGCCAGCAGCACTCCTTCCTTTCAGCCCCAGTGACCCATTTCCAGCTCAACTCCCATCTCCCCTGGAGCAGCTCGGGCACCAGGACTTTCCCACACCACAGGAAGCACCGTGGGGCTGGTGGCCCTGCAGGAGGCAAGAAGCCTCTGTCTGCAAGCAGCTGCTCCTGCTTCTCAGCAGCTGAATTACAATTTCAAGGCTGGCCGTGCCAGCCAGGAGTCCTGGGCTGCAGCAGCCACTGCTGGGGCTGGGAATGGGCCCCACCTGCAGCAATCCTGGCCGGGAATGGTGACCAAGCCCCAGCCAGACACCAAGCTCTGCCTGTCCCAGGAGCACGGCGGCCACTGGAGAGGTCTCTGCTCCCCGGACTATGGAGCAGCAGACATGGAAAGAAGCACAAGGATGATCCTCTGGGGAAAGGACACTTCAGCAGGGGGATTGTTGGACGACCTGCTTTTCCTTTGGCACCACGTGTACGGAGCAGCCAAGAGTCACAGACCATGTCCTAAACACAGGAACCTGGAGTAGCATCCAGGCACCTGTCCTGGACAGCACTGCAGGCTCCTGCAGAGGCGTGGGAGCAGCCGTAGAGCTGGCTGCAGACTCCTAAATGCCATGCAAACCTCGTCCCTCTGGCTTAATCAAGACGGTCTGAGTTCCACACACAGGGCTGAGATGGGACAGACCCCATTAAACCCAAGCCCATGGGCCTAACGTAAGGCACGCTACACAAACAGAACCAACCTCCAAAGCAGTGCTTGGCAGTTTACCACACAGTCAAAAAGGAGCGGAGAACGCAAGGAAGGAACAACTGGATGCGAGAATGGCAGGACCAGAACAGACATCAACACGGCACAGCCTAAGAGCTCAGTATCACACACAAGGGGTTACCTTAAAAGAATTCCATGTACCTTATTTTAATTTCTTGACATGGTAAAAGTTTACATACTTTCATCTGGCAAAGAGAGCCAAACAAATTAAAAGGAATCAATACAAAGGAACACGAGGGGAAGTGCTGCTCCCAGACGGCAGCTAGAACGCAGTTGGTTTGTTACTGAATATTTATTAGCGGGAAGACTAAGAGTTGACTTACTACAAACAACGACAGAAGAGTCTACAGCAAGGGCCCAAGGCCCCCCACACTCTGGGCAAATCCCTGGGAAACCAGCAAGAGACAACATGGCTCTTAGATGTGGAAGGAGAAGAAACAAAAACAAAGTTAAAAAAAAAAAAAGGAGGGGAGAAAGTTCATTTCATTTGTCACTGTTGTTACAAGGTTAACACAACTATTAAGGCTACTGCACAATAGAGGGGTTTAACAGCCTGTCGGGAAAGAGTGAGGTTCCTGAAACAAATGATTTAAAGTTCCCTGAAGAAGGGACTTATGTAGAAATATCTATAAATAAGAAAATTTTGGAGCCTGCAGCCTTCTGGGCCCACTTGCCACACACAAAAACTGACGCAACGCAACCAGTCATTTCCAAAGGGGTTTGTGATGAACCATGAAACGTTCTGGTGGCTTAGAAGAGTCACCAGGCACACGTGTGTGCCCTTTGCAGGGGAGAAACTGCAAGGTCTGTCATGGTACCGGGTGGGCATCGTCCATCCTCATCCCCAAGCACCAACTGCAGTGGCTGGCCTGCTCTGCCCGGGCAGCGAGGAGCACTGCCAGGAGACAGCGGGGCTCAGCCTGACTGCGTGTGGAGCCTCCCAGGACTTCAGTCCTGGACCTCTCGTCCCTCCCTTCTCTCAGCCTGGGCAAAAGCATCTCATGCTGAAGGGGCACTAGGGCACACGTGAAGGAACGTTGGGTTTAGCCAAGAAAGTGGCTCTGGTGACATCGCAAACAGGAGTGGAAGCCACCTGAGCTCACACCAGCCAGGACAGTGACCAATCCTAGTTTCAAGCTCCACCCTGTGCTCTGCACTTCTCTTAGCCAGAGCTGACCAGGCAGAGACAGGCAGGGAGGCTCTGCCGGGTCAGAAGAGAGGCAGAAAAGGAGTGTGGACTGCTCAGCAGCCCAGAAGGAGCAGGTTCCTCTGTCTTTCAATTGTGTCAGTGCAGAGCACCAGCAGCAGCGGGGCCTGGCTACAGCCAGCAGTGAGGAGAGCGAGCTTCTCCGCTGCTGCTGCGCCACCACCCAGGCTTGATCCCGTGCTGAGGAAACCCTGCCCCATTCTCAAGAGACCCCAGTGAAGCCTCCAGCCAAGAGATGGGACAGAACGAGGGCTTGGTCTCTAGTGTGGTTCCTACTCAGGTAGGAAGAAAGGCATGAAGGAATGTTCCTGCCTGGCTGGTGCTCTCACTCTGCAGTAGCCTCCAGGGCACCCCAAAGCAGCACCACCTTCTCGTTACCAGTTACTAGAGGGAGGGAGAGCTCCTGAGACCTGAACAAAACCAATCACAAAACTAGGCAAGAATTTCTTTAGAGTTTAACTAAGAATGCGATACTATTTCCAGCCAGTTTCCCATCTCGATAGTCACGTAACAAACCAAGGCAATGACGGTCTTTAGTTGACTGAACAGTTCTCAAGTTCAAACGTTGACACTTAATAGAGGGTCTCAGCATTGCTGCTCCGAGGCCTCTTGATCTTCTCGATGTTTTTAAGGATCATGTCATGCAAAGTGACCTGTAAAAAGGGAGAAGAGGACTCAGACAAGAAAGATGAAGCCACCCAGAGTTCATCTTGCAGGAGCGCTGGCTAAGAGAGCAGCACAGCTCCACTCTCTGCCCTGTGGGCAATTGCGCACCGGGCTAAGGGAAGGGCTTCTCTGAGCCAGACTCTAAAGAAGCCACTGCACATGACACAAACAGTTTCCTTTACAGACCACAGCAATGGCTTGTGCTGAATGGAGACTTTAGGATCACAGGCTTCCCACAGAAGGAATAATTTCAGCTACTCTCCTGTTGGAAACACCTGCACCTCTGGCAGATGGTGGAGAGGCAATGGTCAGCTCTTCCTGTCAGAGCCAAAGTGGAGTGGGGTGCTCCTGGCCAGGAGAAGGTGGGCTCAAAGGGCAAGAGGAGAGCCGCAGCGGGGCTAAACAAGCTCTTGTCCACTGCTGTGCATGGAGTGTGAGCTCCATTTTCCCACTTACATATTGATTCCTCAGCTCTGAAATGATCAGGCGCAGACTAATGTACTCCTTCTCATCGATCTCTGTCACTGTGCGGCGATAGTCCTCCTACAGAGAGCAGACACACGCTGAGACTGAGCCCAGCTCTGCCTCCCGTCCACCAAGGAAATCATAGAGTCATGGAATGGGTTGGGTTGGAAGGGACCTCAAAGCTCATCAAGTTTCACCCTCTGCCATGGGCAGGGACACCTCCCACGGGGTCAGGGGGCTCCAAGCCCCATCCAACCTGGCCTGGAACACCTCCAGGGATGGGGCAGCCACCACTGCTCTGGGCAGCAAAACAGCAAAACATTTCTCCCTAAGATCTCATCTCAGTCTCCCCTCTTTCAGACCAAAACCGTTCCCATCCCTGCACTCCCTGACCCAGAGCCCCACCCAGTTTTCCTGCAGCCCCTTTCAGTACTGGAAGGCTGCTCTAAGGTGTCTCTGGGAAGTCCTACCTTCTACAAAGGGATTGCCCTTTCAGCTTGCTCTCTTCTAAGGCAGATGTCCTGCATCCCTGTATGATCCCCCCTCTTCCCCCAGAACCCTCAGCTCAAGCAGGACAGTGATAAAGTGGCCCAAAGAGCCCCAAAAAGCAGCAGCATGGAACGTGTCCACCTCCACTTCCCCGTGCACTTACCACATGAGGGTACTTGGCTATTTTGGAAACCAACTTTGCTCTTGTGATATAATATCTGGTAGGAAAAGGGAGAGATTGAAGGTCAGATAAACAGCACCAAGAGTTTTTTTCAGGCCCAAACTGCCTGAGAAAAGCTGGGGGACCTTCCCCAAACACTCTCCTTTTCCCAAGACATTCCCAAAAAAGAGGTCTATTCTGACATGCCTACCTAGAAATCTGGTCCAGGTAGGATGCTGCCTCACTCTCCACAGTTCGAAGCTCAGCAACTGTTTCCTCCTGCAGGAAAGACAAGGAAGCTATGAGCTTCATGAGGCTGCAGCTGCCCTTCGGGGCTCCAAAAGCAACATGTCTCAGCAGCACCACATCAAGTTCAGGCTGGGGTTTAAAACTATGACTGCAGCTACTTGATACCATCAAATCAAAGACTCAGAGGAATCCAAGATCCATGTTCCTGGAGCACAGCTCTTTCCTACATCAGAAACAGCCAGACGTGCCTTACCTGAATCGAAACGCCAAAGTTGTTTCCATCTTCTATCCTGGGGATAAGCAGCTGCACCCACATTTTGACCTGTGGTGGGAAGATGACAAGACTGATGAACACAGAATAGGTTGAGTTGGGAGGGATCTCAAAGCCCACCCAGTACCACCTCCTGCCATGGGCAGGGACCCCTCCCACTGGATCAGGGGGCTCCAAGCCCCATCCCACCTGGCCTTGGGCACCTCCAGGGATGGGGCAGCCACCACTGCTCTGGGCACCCTGGGCCAGGGCCTCCCCACCCTCACAGCAAAACATTTCTGCCTAAGAGCTCATCTCAATCTCCCCTCTTTCAGCTTCAAACCATTCCCCCTCATTCTACCCCTGCACTCCCTGATCCAGAGCCCCTCCCCAGCTTTCCTGGAGCCCCTTTTAGTACTGGGAGGCTGCTCTAAGGCCTCCCCGGAGCCTAAATCAACACTGACACAGCGATCTCTCTCAAGCTTTACCAAAAGCCTCCAGGCCCCTGCCTTTGCCCGCAGTTCTTGATGAAATCCTGCAGGTCCTTCATGCTCATGGAACACCTAGGAGATCACCTCCCACGTGGCTGGGACACCAGACAAGCCAGCACAAAACCAGTTTCCCATAGGAAGCTCCCCGATTGTAACCATGCCAAAGGTTGGTGAACCACCCACAGCGGGGTCTTGGAACTGGATGGGCTTTAAGATCCCTTCCAACCCAAACCCATTCTGTGAATCTAAGAAAACCTCACGCAAAAAGCCTCCCTAATAGACATCATCCTCTTCAGGAGATGAACTACAGAGCTCCCCAAGGGCTCAGAAAAACATTATCTGCCTCCAGTCCCTTTTAGACACTGCAGCACAAATCCTGTCTATCCTCACCTACAGAACACAGAGGGGAGCTCCTTCCAATCAGAGCAGCTTTGCCTCTCCAGGAGCAAAAGCATCCTATTGCCTCCCCTTGCTCCAGTACTCACACGCACCGTATTACACTTCTCAATAAGCAGCCTGATTTCTGGTTTCACTTTCTCAATGATGTCCACCAGCTGCTGGTTGCTCTTCAGCATCCCGTTGGGCATCACAAACACTTTGGTACCTAGAAGTAGAGGAGAAAAACACTTTCCATCAGTGGGGCACCAGAGCAGCTGCACCAGAGGATCCGACTGAAGGTCCACGTGAGCCTCTTTATTTCCCACAAAGACTAGAGGTGGACACTGAGCCAAGGCATGGCTAACCTGTGGGGAAGGGGGAGTCTGACATGGGATAACAGCCGTTACCACAAAGGGAAGAGCAAACATGGAGCAGAGATGAGAGCTGAAGAGCTCTAGGCTGTTGAAGCTGCGCACAAAGGATTTACTTGATGCACACGTATGAGCTGTTTCTGCCCCAGCTTAATCCAAAGCCTGGTATCTTCCACCAGAGGAGTGCTTTCAGCAAAGAGAGATCGGCTGCCTGTCAGCAAGCCAAGCTCAAGCAAATACGACTTATGCCTATCAGAGAAGTCCTCTTTATGGTGTAAGAGTTGGGATCTGGCTCCTCCACAAAAGAATGTCCGTAGGCCGGGCTCGGAGAGGTGACAGAGAGACTCCTGCACGAGCAGCAGTTGCTGTCAGGACAGGGCAAGTGGGACTGATGTGATTTCATAACCCTAAGACAAGATGCACCAATTCAGGGAGCAGGCAGCAACATGAGAGACTTGGGGACTCTTACCCTGAAAGGTCTCTTCGTGGTCTTCCAGCTTCCTCTTTTTCATATTTGGCTAAAATATACAAAATGTTTTACTCACAAACCAGTCGCAAGCTATAACAGTGCTTCAAAGGAAAATAAGGAAAACTTTAGAGCCTGTGCTACGCTCCTGGTTTCTAAGCACCCTTCTTTAAACACAAAGGAGGATCGTGGAGCACAGTGTTACCTCCACCAGACTTCCCAGGCTCCAGAGAACAATTCCTAAAAGCCTTTGGGAGAGCCACTGCCTGCTATTAAATGAGAATACCCTACTCCAGCAGAGAGCAAGCCATGCAGTTTTAATTAACACAAGTAGGGATCACAGCCAAGAGAGAAACCTTACCCCGTCCAGTCCATCGTGGCTGTTTGTGAGGAGAATTGGGTCAGGCACTGGGAGGTTCATGTCCGAATGGATCTGAGTGAGATCATGAATATTCAGGATAGGCTCCTGCAAAAGAAAGCAGATTTGTTATTTATTTATGAACTAACAAATTCTCTCACACCAAACACAATGAGAAGACAAAAGACTCAGCCCTCCCTCTTACTCAGCTATAAAATAAGGATGAATGAAAAAAAAAAAAGCCTAACAATGGGCCTGGGATGGGACCTCCCTCCACCCAAGAAGAGCGCGCCAGCTCCAGGCCGTGATCAAAGCTATCGAGTATCTGCAGTGCCAGAGTCCCTGCGAGCCAACAGCATCGTGAAGGACAGGGAGGGTTGGAACTAGATGGTCCCTTCCAACTCAAACCGTTCTCTGATTCTATGACAGCCCAAAGCTGTCGAATACATAACGAATGTGGCGCTCACACAAAGAAAACTGAAAAGGGAAGCACCCCCTCTAGAGCTAAAAGTACTCAAATGCATGCGAGGAACTGCACAGCAGCTTCAGTCCACGTAACAAGGTGAAACACAAGAGAGAATACACAGGAAGAGACCTGCTAGGTCGCTTTCAACACAGGACTTGAAAGTGAAACAGGATAAGGAGGACAGAGCGTACGTTACCTTAAGGAACCCATCAAGTTCTAACAGCTTCTTTGGGAAAAAGTTTGCCACCAGGTCTTCAGCCTGCGGGAGAAAGAACAGATGATGTGAAACAACTCTGTGAGGTTCCCGCTAGTGGACAAGACCACCAGGGAAAATCAAAGGCAGGAAAAGCAGGAGAGAGCCTGCTGCCGGTCACCACGCTCAGCCCAGCTGAGATGCCGGGGAGCTGTGAGCCTGCGTAATGGCGCACGGATCCGTGACCGACGATGTGAGTGCTGCTCAGCTTCCAGGAAAGGCTCACATCAAACGAGGTCTGTCAGGAAGTCACAGGCCAGCAGCCTCTCTCCTGTCCTGCCACGCTCTGGGCTGCAGCAGAGGGATACTCACCTCACTCGTGATCCGCTCCCTGAAGGAGTCAACCTGCGGAAGGGAAAAGCCACGGTATGGAGTTGTTCTTTAAAGTGAAGCCCAGCACAAGCTGAGAAAGCAGAGTTCAGCCATGCCCTGGGCCCTGCATTTCTCTGGGTACGGCCCTGCTCCTCCCGAGAAGCACCCGGGAGCTGCAGGGGCCCGGGAGCACGGTGTGGCTGCTGGGCCCGGGGCTCCCGGTTTGCCTCGCCCATACTGAGCACGCGGGGAAAGCCCCGCAGCGCCAGGGCAGGGGCTGGGCCACGGCAGGGAATGGCAAACCAGGGCCGCCGGCGGCGCAGGGTGGGGAGAGGAAGAACCACCGGCCATACAGGCACAGCCCGGGCCCGGGGCCGCCGGTCGGGAACGAAACTGGCCGGGGGGGCGGCCGCAGGGCACCACATCCTCGTTCCCGCCGTGGTGCAGGGGCAGAGCCGAGCGGCGGGGACGGGCGGAATAGTCAGGTAACACCCCCAGGCCCGCCTCGCCCCAAGGCCCAGCCCGGAGCGGCGGGAGCGGGCGGCCTCACGCCCGGCGGCCGCGCCCCCGGGCTCGCCCCACCCCGAGGCCCGGCGGGGGCAGAAGGCGCACCTTGAGCTTCACCTCCGGGTCCACCTTGAGCAGCGAGGCCATGGCGGCGCAAGCGGGACCGAGAACAGGTCTGGCGCGGGGCCGCGCGGCCGCTGCCCCTTCCACCGGCGTCGCCGCCCCTTCCACCGGCGTCGCCGCCACCGGAACTGACGTCACGCCGCGCGCGCCCGCCGCCCGCGTGAGGCGCCCACATCCACAGCGCGCATGCGCTGCCAGGTCCTGGCAGCTCACACTGGGCGCAGGGGGCGCGGCCAGCGGGAGCGGCCATTGCGCGGCGCTACTACCCTGCCAGGACCTCGCGATGCTTCCGCTCTGCCAGGAGCGTACGTCGGGCTTCCCCCCCGCCCAGTGGGCATGCAGTGCCAGGTCCTGGCAGCTCACATAGTGTTCATGGGGGGCTCTATGACCGTGCCAAGACCCTCGTGGTGCCACTGCTTGCATGACGTTCCTACCCCTCCCACTCAGGTCCCACCCCTCTCACTCAGGTTCCCCACTGTGGGAAACGGCCATCGGGCTGCCCTACCACCCTGCCAGGACCTGAGCGGCGCTTCCGCCTTGCCAAGAGGGCGCGTCAGGCTTCCCTACTCCCAGTGCGCATGCGCCGCCGCGTCCTGGCAGCTCACCACTGCTGGCGCCCTACCCGGAGCGAGCGGCACTTCCGCCCTGCCAGCAGCCGCCTCGGCACCCTCAGTACGCATGCGCAGCCAGGTCCTGGCAGCTCACACTGTGGGCCTCGGCCGCGGCGCTACTGCCCTGCCAGGACCGGGCGGCGAGGGGCGGTGGGGATGGAGGGCAACCGGCCGGCCGCCTGCACCACGCAGGTGAGCTTCGTGTGCCAGCGTTGCAGCCAGCCGCTCAAGCTCGATACTTCCTTCAAGATTCTCGACCGCCTCACCATCCAGGAGCTTACCGGTACCGGCGGGGCGGGCGGGGGGAGCGGGGCGGGGACGGGCGGGGGGAGCGGGGCGGGGACGGTCAGGGAGCTGGGCCTCCTGACGCCGCCTCTCCCGCAGCTCCGCTGCTGAGCGCCGCCCCGGCCCCGCCTGCGGATGCGCATGAGGAGGAGAACGCCCTGGCGGAGGTAATCGTGGGGTCCTCCTTTCTCTCGGTAACTGCGAGTGTGTCCGGTGACCGTACCCCCTTTCATGCGTTCTTCTGGTGACTGTGTGTTCCCTCCCCCCGTTTCCCTGGTGACCGCGCGTGTGTGAACGTATCTCCTAGTGACACTGTACCTGCTCTTCCCCCGGTGACCGTGTGTCCCCAATTCCTCCGGCGTGACACCCCTTCTCCCTCCCACCTTCTCCTTCCTTCCTCCAACACGACACCCCACCCCTCTTCCCCTTTCCCCGGTGGGGACCCCCCCTTCCTTTTCCCCAGTGACAGAAGTAGCCGCCCCTTCCCCTGGTGGGACGCTCCCCCTTTTCCCGGTGACCGTGTCCCTCGCCCCGCAGGAAGCCTTCGCAGAGAACCGACAGGATGGTGTCTCCCGGAGGTTCATCCCACCAGCCAGGTACGGCCACCACCGCCTGTCCCAGTGGGACCAGCCCAGGGGGGGCTTGTGGGGGCCAGCGTTGCCGTGTCTATGGCTGCACTGGCCACTCCGAGCTTCCCGGGATGCCAGGGCCGTTGGCAGCCGGTTAAACGCACATAAACGTGGTGTTTGGGGCTGGCAAACCGCTGTCCCAGGAGAGCCCCTCCACAGCCTTCAGCATCCACCCAGCACGGAAAGGAAGGGGCTCCAGGAAAGCTGGGCAGGGGCTCTGGATCAGGGAGTGCAGGGACAGGATGAGGGGAACGGTTTTGAGCTGAAAGAGGGGAGATTGAGATGAGATCTTAGGCAGAAATGTTTTCCTGAGAGGGTGGGGAGGCCCTGGCCCAGGGTGCCCAGAGCAGTGGTGGCTGCCCCATCCCTGGAGGTGTTCCAGGCCAGGTTGGATGGGGCTTGGAGCCCCCTGATCCAGTGGGAGGGGTCCCTGCCCATGGCAGGGGGTGGCACTGGATGGGCTTTGAGGTCCCTTCCAACGCAACCCATTCCATAAGTCTGTGATCCGCCCATCCTCCCTCCCTGACTCCCAAACCATTCCTGGAGTTAAGCCTGGTACCAGGTACTCAAGTCTCATGAACTTCTTTCCAAGAATGATGTCCACAGAAAGTGCCAACAGCTTCACGCTGATCGGAGAGGCTTCGGATGGCGGCACGATGGAAAACCTCAGCCGCAGGCTGAAGGCAAGTTTGAGTGGAGCTGGTGAACTTGGGTATGTTTGGGTGGGAGGCCAGTTAAAGATCAAACTGGAAAGTGTCTCATAGCACTGGGTTTCCCTGGTGAGTAGTTTAGGAAAGCTCGATTCTTTTAAATCAAGATTTGACTGGCAGAAACCCCTTTGCCAACTGGAGAAGCTCAAGCCACTCCGCGGGAAACCGGTGGCAGCTTCAGCTGAGCTGAGGGTGAGCTGTTCTCTCAGGTCACCGGGGACCTCTTTGACATCATGTCGGGGCAGACAGATGTGGATCACCCGCTGTGTGAGGAATGCACGGACACGCTGCTGGACCAGCTGGACACACAGCTGAACATCACGGAGAATGAGTGCCAGAACTACAAGTGAGTGACCTGATGTGCCCCGAGAGCGAGAGCTTGAAGCCTAGAGAGAGAATGCACCCTTTCATCTGGCTTTCTGTGATCAGTAAGAGGCATCCCTGACTTCATCACTTGGTTTTCTTTGTCTGAACGAGACAAAAGTTGTACTTTGGAGAGTCCTGAGGTACACAGCTTCTCCGTGAGCCCACTGAGATCACTGGGGCCACCTGCCCAGCATTCCCGCGCAGTCGAGGGCTTTGCAGAGGTGGTTCCTGACCCTCAATCACCATCTCGCTCCCCTGTTCTCCCTTGTGCTTTCCTGACGGAGCAGGATCAGTGGGGAGAGCTGGGGGTTAACGAGAGGTGCCCGTGAGATCAGGATGCCTGTCTCCATTTTTGGTCACCCGCGCAGGCTGTCACGGAACCGAACACGGTTGGTGAGGATCTTTCCCAGATCCCTGTTTTGCAATCATGTCGCTGTCCTTTAGGAGATGTCTGGAGATACTGGAACAAATGAACGAGGATGATAAGGAGAAACTGCAAACAGAACTGAAAGAACTCGCGCTGGAGGAGGAGCAGCTGATTCAGGAGCTGGAGGACGTCGAGAAGAACCGCAAAATCGTGGCTGAAGACTTCGAAAGAGTCAGGGCAGAGGCAGAGCGGCTGGAGCAGGAAGAAGCACAGTGAGTGAACTACAACTGTGGATTACGGCAAGGAATTTGAGTGAAAGATAAATGAGATTATAACCCAGAGAGCTATAAATACTGTCAAAATGCAAGTGGCTGGTTCTGGGCAGAACCGACATCGGCTCCACCAAAACAACCTCATTACACCCTGGGAGCAGTCACTTTTCCGTAAAAGCCCACACTTAGTGGGAAGATGCCAGGGGAGGGTTAGGTTGGACATCAGGGAAAGGTTCTTCCCCCAGAGGGTGGTGGAGCCCTGGAACAGCTCCCAGGGATCAGGCACAGCCTGACAATATTCCAGAAGCCTTTGGACACCACCCTCAGCCCCACGGGGTGAATGTTGGGGTGTCCTGTGCAGGGACAGGAGTTGGACTCGGTGATCCTTGTGGGTCCTTTCCAACTCAGGTCTTTCTATGATTTTAGCGTTTCTTGTCTTGCTTTAATTACCAGGTATCAGAAGGAATACTGTGAATTCAAGAGGCAACAGTTGGAGCTGGACGATGAGCTGAAAAGTGTGGAGAACCAGATGCGCTACGCCCAGATGCAATTGGATAAATTAAAGAAAACCAACGTGTTCAATGCAACCTTTCACATCTGGTAATGTCAATGCTGGAATATTGGTCGCTTTGCTAGGAATCTGCAAACTGGGGTCATCTTGGTAGGAAAGGGGCTGCTCAGCTCAGTTACCTGCAGCAAACCTCCTGGGCAGGGCTTCCCACAGCGGCAGCCGAGGGAGGTTTGTGGCGCTGTGTAGGTGTCCAAGTAAGCTGTGAAATGACTTCTTTTCTAACCCCGTTAACAAACCAGGACTGAGTGTGCCAGCCAGGGGGAATGCTCTCATGTCAGGCTTCACAGAGCAGGTAGTTCAGGGAGGGTGAGAGTTTGCTTAGGGATTTTAGGGGTTGGTTTGGGGTTTTTTATGATCTGTCATAAAAAAGATAAAGAAGGGTTGGTGTTTCCATTTTGAAACCAGAGCCCCGGGACCTTCTCTTGCTCAGTTAATGTTGTTGTTCCATACCTGGCAGCACGTGGGCCCTGTTTGGTTTGCAGGCTGGAGGCTGCTCCTGCCCTGATGTGCTTATTTCTTGGTTCCCCTTATCACAGGCACAGTGGTCAGTTTGGCACAATAAATAACTTCAGACTTGGCCGTCTGCCCAGCGTTCCCGTGGAATGGAATGAGATCAACGCTGCCTGGGGGCAGACGGTGCTGTTGCTGCACGCCCTCGCCAACAAAATGGGCCTGAAGTTTCAAAGGTACCTGTGATACCGTACACGTTTCATCGAGGACCCAGGTGAGGGCAGACAGACTCAGCTGCCTGCGAATTGTATCTCCTTTCAGATACCGCCTGGTACCGTACGGCAACCACTCATATTTGGAGTCTCTCACGGACAAATCCAAGGTAAATGAGCCTGTAGAAATTGGAGGATGTTGACCTTGTGAATGCCACAGAGCCCTGGTGACTGAGGCATGGAGAAAGTAAATTCATCTTGTTATGCCTTTATGGTACAGGAGAGCCAGCTGTCCTGACCTCTCCGACATCGTAACATCTCAGCCCATGTCCTATATCGAGCCTCTTGTTCTGCCATCCAGCCTGCAACCCAGAAAGCCAATCGTATCCTGGGGGGCATTCAAAGCAGCAGGGCAGGGAGGGGATTCTGCCCCTCTGCTCCGCTCTGGTGAGACCCCACCTGGAGTAATGTGTCCAGTTCTGGGGATCTCAGCGCAGGAAGGAAATGGAGCTGTTGAAGCAAGTCCAGAGGAGGCCACGGAGATGATCCAAGGGCTGGAGCACCTCCTGTACGAGGCCAGGCTGGGAGAGTTGGGGTTGTTCAGCCTGGAGAAAAGAAGGCTCCATGGAGACCTTAGAGCAGCTCCCAGTGCTGAAAGGGGCTCCAGGAAAGCTGGGGAGGGGCTCTGGATGAGGGAGTGCAGGGATAGGATGAGGGGGAATGGTTTTAAGCTGAAAGAGGGGAGATGGAGATGGAATCTTAGGAAGAAATGTTTTGCTGTGAGGGTGGGGAGGCCCTGGCCCAGGGTGCCCAGAGCAGTGGTGGCTGCCCCATCCCTGGAGGTGTTCCAGGCCAGGTTGGATGGGGCTTGGAGCCCCCTGATCCAGTGGGAGGGGTCCCTGCCCATGGCAGGGGGTGGCACTGGATGGGCTTTGAGGTCCCTTCCAGCCGAAACCTTGCCATGTTTCTGTACCCTGGACAAGGGCACTATTTGGGATGATGGCTGGTGATTACCAACCCAAGCCTGCAAGCACAGGCACTCACCACAAAACCCACACTCATTATGTGCCCCAAACCATTTCTAAGTATTCTCTGACAAATATAAGCCACACAGAAGCCTGAAGAGCTGCAGTGATGATTTCTAAATAGGAGAGCTTGGGCAGCCTGAGATGGATCTCTTTTCCAGGAGCTCCCCTTGTACTGTTCTGGAGGCCTGCGGTTCTTCTGGGACAATAAGTTTGATCACGCGATGGTGGCTTTCCTGGACTGTGTGCAGCAATTCAAAGAGGAAGTGGAAAAAGGCGAAACTCGGTTTTGTTTGCCTTATAGGTGAGTGTTGCTGTAAACCCTGTCAAACCAACACCTGTGTGCTGTCCCACAGACACTGCCTGCTGTTCCTGTCCTGTCTCTCTGGAATCATCACTGTTCTTTGTAGTATGTTTGATGATCATGTTGACTCGTAGTTTACTTGAAAAATTAAAGGCAGTTCCTCAGGTGAAGACCTGAGGTTTGAAACGTTTCCTTTAAAACCAAAGTATTTTTACATAGAAGAATCCAGATGTCAGAGTTAAACTTCAGTACTTGACTTTGTGTTGGGATTAAATGCTTGTAACAGCAATCATAGTATGGGTTGGGTTGGAAGGGACCTTAAACCCATCCAGTTCCAATCCCCCTGCCATGGGCAGGGACACCTCCCACTGGATCAGGGGGCTCCAAGCCCCATCCAACCTGGCCCGGAACACCTCCAGGGATGGGGCAGCCACCACTGCTCTGGGCAACCTGGGCCAGGGCCTCCCCACCCTCACAGAAAACCAGTTTCTTCCTGAGATCTCATCTCCATCTCCCCTCTTTCAGCTTCAAACCATTCCCCTTTCTCCTATCGCTGCACTCCCTATCAACTAATAAAACTTTGTGTGTGATACAGGATGGACGTGGAGAAAGGAAAAATTGAAGACACCGGTGGCAGTGGTGGCTCTTACTCTATTAAAACACAATTTAACTCTGAGGAGCAATGGACAAAAGCACTCAAATTCATGTTGACGAACCTAAAGTGGGGTCTTGCCTGGGTCTCGTCCCAATTCTACAACAAGTAACCAAGTAACCATGTCAAGAACCCGTCCTGGCAGCCGTAGGGCGTCTGCGTTCCGTTGGAGAAAGTCAGATTTAAGATGTCTCTTAATGTTAACCAGTACAAAATGTTTACAATACCAAAAATCCACAAGACACTTTATTTAAAAATACCGTTATTATAAGGAGTATATGGAAAAGCAATATGTAAAGTTGTCTCGTTGAGCTGAACAGAATAAACAGAATCAGCTATCAAATAGATGCTACAGTGGTAATTTGGGGCGTTGTAGATGTGTATATAAATCACTGTTGCACTTCCAGCCACCAGCGAGTTTGATCCTGCTTCACAAAATGTTACAGGGAATAAAGTGAAAGAACTCAGGGAAGCTCTGCTTGGTAAAGGGCCTGAAATAAAACCTTTTAAGTCCTATCAGCACTACTCTGAACTTCACAGGGTTGAATATTGTGTGAGATGCCACTGGCTGTGGCAGTATTGGCTATTTGTGATCCTCCTGCAGCCTTTTCTTGGACAGAGGTGCACGGAGTGAACAGCAAAATGCTGTTTCACACCAAGAGTGCTTGAAAAGCAGCCAGGAAGCAGCCCCAGGCACCGGCTGTGCTGAACAGGTACCTGCTGTCATGACGATGACGAAAGTGGGATTCTTCCCTTTTCACAACCCCAGGCAGCTTTCGCAGGGTGAGAGCAAACGGGCTCTGAGAACTGGGAAGGAGGGGAGGTGGTAGCGAGCCTCCCTGAGACAACAATTTTTTAAAAGGCAGCAAGTGGAAAAAGCAAGCACAATGCTGCGTGCAATGACTGGGGCAGGAGCGGCTTCCAGCAGCACAGCTCCCCAAAGCAGAACACCACAAACACAAAAGCTTTCTCAGAACCTGACTCTTCCTAGAGTTTTCTCCTTATTCAAAGCAAGCTTTATTCCGAACTTTGAAGGTGTAGCTCATACACTAAAGTTCTTGGTGCTGAAAGTGGTGTTTCCAAAGGCTGCGTTGCTCCTGTGTGCCTCCCCTCCCAGCACTTGTGCATTTGCTGAACTGATGAGCTTTTCTAATTAACACATAATACACGAAATGTGAAAGAACGCTTGGGTTTGAAACCAAAAGTAAAGCCGAAAGGAGCTGGGTGTGCTGTGCTGAGGCGCTAGCGGCTGCCCATGGAAGGCAGCTCCATTTAAGCAGCACAAACGTGTTCTCCGGACTTTCTGTTCCGCTGTTCCTGTAGTGCTATGTTGGGGTGGTGCTGCCTATGATGTGCTTCAGTACTGCGTAAGAGAACTCTAAGATACTTTGCAAAGTGATGCCAGTGACACAATTTAAGTGCTCCACAACCTTAAAAAAAGACAGACGACCCTTATTTACAGTGCCCAAGACATTGGTTACAGACGCGCTTCTCACCCCCAAATCTCTAGATGGAAGCATGGAATGGTTTGGCTTGGAAGGGACCTCAAAGCCCATCCAGTGCCACCCCTTGCCATGAGCAGGGACCCCTCCCACTGGATCAGGGGGCTCCAAGCCCCATCCAACCTGGCCTTGAACACCTCCAGGGATGGGGCAGCCACAACCTCCCTGGGCAACCTGGGCCAGGGCCTGCCCACTCTTACTGTGTAGAATTTCTTCCTCATGTCTAATCTAAATCTCCTCCCTTCCAGTTTAAAGCTGTTAACTGTGAATAAGAAGAATTAACAGTGCTCGTGGCCATGTTCCAAGAGCAGTCAA
Organism: Neomorphus geoffroyi; assembly: GCA_033558235.1. Classification (NCBI taxonomy): domain Eukaryota; kingdom Metazoa; phylum Chordata; class Aves; order Cuculiformes; family Neomorphidae; genus Neomorphus; species Neomorphus geoffroyi. The sequence goes on from JAUMJM010000037.1 coordinate 4,433,578, forward strand.
AGCCTCTCAGTGCAGCTTTCTATTTGGTTGGGGGTTTGCTTGCTTCTTTGGGGCTTTGGGGTTTTTTTTTGCTTTGTTATTTGTTACTAAAGAAGCAATGGAAAGGCTATGATCTGTAATAAGCTGTTTGTTGTAGCACATCACGTTAGGCAGCAGTGTTGATGTGCTTGAAGGCAGGAAGGCTCTGCAGAGGGATCTGGCCAGGCTGGATCCATGGGCTGAGGCCAGCGGGATGGGATTCAACAAGGCTCAGTACTGGGCCCTGCACTTGGGTCACAACAACCCCATGCAGACTTAGGGAAGAGAGGCTGGAAAGCTGCCTGGCAGAAAAGGACTTGGGGTTGTTGGTCGACAGTGGCTGAACACGAGCCAGCAGTGGCCAAGAAGGCCACCAACCTCCTGGCTTGGATCAGCCGTGGTGTGGGCAGCAGGACCAGGAAAGGGATCATCCCCCTGGACCCCTTTGCATTGTTTCTATTTAGAGCTAACATGTTCAGAAGTGACTGTACCTGCTTCCAGAGCCCGGGGTTTAGTATGAACACGCTTGTGCTGATGATTCCCACAGCCAAGAGCATGAAATCTTCCTTCACAGTCATAAACTTTGCCCTGCAGAAGTAAAAGCATCTTCTGGTTTGACGGTTCCAAAGCACCCACTGCTGTAATCGGTGTGCAGCCCCTGTAATCGGTGTGCAGCCTACCCACGTCAGCTTATTCAGTCCAAATGAAGCCCAATGTCATTAACATTGACTGACAGGGCTAAAGCTGCATTTTTACAATTAAGTTAAATCATACAATCATGGAATGGGTTGGGTTGGAAGGGACCTCAAAGCCCATCCAGTTCCACTACAACGGGTAGGGGCACCTCCCACTGGATCAGGGGGCTCCAAGCCCCATCCAACCTGGCCTTGAACACCTCCAGGGATGGGGCAGCCACCACTGCTCTGGGCACCCTGGGCCAGGGCCTCCCCACCCTCACAGCCAAACATTTCTTCCTAAGATCCCATCTCAATCTCCCCTCTTTCAGCTTAAAACCATTCCCCCTCATCCCATCCCTGCGCTCCCTCATCCAGAGCCCCTCCCCAGCTTTCCTGGAGTCCCTTTCAGTACTGGGAGGCTGCTCTAAGGTCTCCTCAGAGCCTTCCTCTTCTCCAGGCTGAACAACCCCAACTGTCTCAGCCTCTCCTTGAACAGGAGGTGCTCCAGCCTTCAGATCATCTCCATGGCCTCCTCTGGACTCACACTAACAGATCTATGTCCTTCCTCTACTGAAATGCTTTCCTAGCTTGCTCCTAAAGCAAACATGGTGAAGCACATTGCTTTGCACTGGTACATTAAGATCAATAAACAACTCTGAAAGCCCCCCAAATTAATTTTGTTTAAAAGATGCCCCAAAAATGGTGTAATGGGAGTTATATCACTATTACCCATGGAGTATCAGGAGTATAAATTCAAACAGTTCTTTTAAGCAACAGTCACGTGGGCTGCTTACACTTGCAGTTGGCTGGGTGTGGAATTTTCGATGGCGATCTTCAGCAAAGTGTCATATATGGCATCTCTGGTGAGGTAGGAGAAGTCCAGGAGCTGCACGCACAACTTATGTAACGGTTTTGCAGGATTCAGGCAGCCGTTATGCCCTAGCAGAGAGATCACACATCATCAGCTGTACATTTTGAGTCATTAAACTGAATGTGAAAGCATTGTTAATTTCTGTAAGTGAGGGAGGAAGATTGCTGGAAAGAGCTGCCTGTTGTTTCCCAGCGCCACAGCCTTCTCGTGCCGTAGGCTGTCTCCATCTCAGTACTATCATTCATTCTGAAACAGAAGTCCCAGACCTGGGCAAAGCACATGGTAAGTGATTGGAGAATGTGTGGCCTTAAGCTTGGTTTTGGGGTTCTCAGCTCTTTCACTGAACAAGTCACAACTGTTCAACGACAGCCACCAGATTCTATCATGGAACCAAAGAATGACCTGAGTTGGAAGGGACTCACAAGGATCGAGACCGATCCCTGTCCCTGCACAGGACAACCCAACATTCACACCGTGGGGCTGAAAGCATTGGCCAAATGCTTCTGGAATATTGTCAGGCTGTGACTGCTTCCCTGGGAGCTGTTCCAGTGCTCCAACACTCGCTGGGGGAAGAACCTTTCCCTCATGTCCAACCTAACCCTCCCCTGGCATCTTCCTGCCATTCCCTCGGGTCCTGTCATTGGTCTCCAGAGAGAAGAGCTCAGTGTCTGTTCATCCTCCTCCCCCTGTGAAGAAGCTGCAGTCCACAATGAGGTCCCCCTGCAGTCTCCTCCAGGCTGAACAGACTTCAGCCACTCCTCATACGCCTTCCCCTCTAAACCATTCACCAACTTGGTGGCCTCCTCTGGACACTCTCCAGTAGTTTTAGATCCTTTTATTCTGTGCTGCCCTACTAGATTCTACTACAGACAAAGGTCTCATCTGAGAAGTAAAACCCTGGACCCTCCAAAAAGTTTCATGTGGCTGAAAAGTATGCAAAAATCTGCAATGTGAGACAGTCGGAGCAGACCAGTAACAGCTCTGTTATGGTCTAAAAAAATCCTGTCCTGCTCTCTCCTCTTACCTAAAACCTCCAGAAGCAATTCCACGTACACCAAAGGAGTCGAAACGTTGATTTGGAAGCGCAGAGTTTCTAAAACAGCAAGCTCCGACTCAAGCAACTCTTGTTTAGTGTACGAGTATTTTAAGGACTGAAGGAATTTTAAAGCGGTATCATTGTTAACGATCTAAAGAGGGGGGTAAAAAAAAGTCAAGTTCTCTTCTAGGCAATAAGAACAAAGCACCTCCCTGCTTCACTCCTCCCACTGACTCCAAGGGGGATGCTGCCCTCAATCCCAGCTGTCTGATTCTTCTCTTAAGCTGGCAGGAGAAATCCAGCTAGCACCTTCTTCCTGCAGGTGGTGGGAACCCTCTTTAGCCACACAACTCCCAATACCAGACGGAGTTTTCACTCTGCCTGTACTTTTTTAACCAGCACTGGCAGCATTTTCTGACAAAATGACTGAGTAAGTGACATATAACCTGACTTAAACAGACAAGATTTGGGTCTCCATTTCAATACCCTTTGCATTTCATAGAACCATGAAATGATTTAGGTGGAAAGGGACCTTAAACCCCATCCAGTTCCAACCCCCCTGCCATGGGCACCTCCCACTGGATCAAGGGGCTCCAAGCCCCATCCAACCTGACCTTGAACACCTCCAGGGATGGGGCAGCCACCACTGCTCTGGGCACCCTGGGCCAGGGCCTCCCCTCCCTCACAGCAAAACATTTCTGCCTAAGATCCCATCTCAATCTCCCCTCTTTCAGCTTAAAACCATTCCCTCTCATCCTGTCCCTGCACTCCCTGATCCAGAGCCCCTCCCCAGCTTTCCTGGAGCCCTTTTCAGCACTGGGAGCTGCTCTGAGGTCTCCCTGGACCCTTCTCTTCTCCAGGCTGAACAACCCCAACTCTCTCAGCCTGTCCTTATAGGACATTTCATTATTGCTCCTGTCTTTCAGAGAGGAAATCTATTTTTTAAGAGAGATGAACATTCTACACTATTTACCACACTGCTAAGAAATGCTGCAGGAAAAGTTTCATCTGGCTTACGTTGTAGTGCAAGGAAAGTTTGCTTGCAAGCTGAACACACGACACAAGTCGCAGGACAAATGTGTCATACAGCTGATCTTTCAGAGAGCTCTTGCTGCTCCCCTGTCCTTGCTCACGACTTTTAACGTTCTCGCAGGAAGATTGACAGATTTGTTCTACTTGCTTGACCATAAACCTACAAAAATCACAAGTGCTCAGAAAACACTTCTCTCCTACTGAGAGAAAGGCAGAAAAGCAACTCTGCATGTACTCAGAATACATGGATAGCCATTAATTTGAATTACATGAGTAGAGACAAAGCTCTAGATGGGCAAAAACACATCACACATGGCTTGAATGAGTGATAAAGGGCACACATGGTGTGAGAAAAATGAGAAATGCACAGAGTGGACAAGATAGTTATTACCTTTCAAGTAACTCCACGGCTTGGTACCTCGCTGAGTGGTCCAAGTGCCATTTTTCAGCCAAAAGGAACACGAATTCTGCAAAACAAGGGCAGCAATCCCTCACTTCAGTGATCCAAAGCCAATCACAGCGCTGCTGACCACCTTGGGAAGGAGCCTCACCCACAATCCGTGTGTCTTTGAAGAACCCAGTCTCATCCGCCAGCTCGCTGAGACTTTCCTCGTTCTCTGCGGCCAGGCGGATCAGCGTGGCCTCGATCACCTCAGCAGCCACCTCGCCAAACACGGGGCCAGCATCATGGCACCGGGCAGCCACCTCCGCCTGGGACCCCATTGGGCTCCGGGCAGGAACCTGGCAGGTGATCGCTGGTCCCAGGGCACTTGGGATTCAGGGGGGAGCAGGGACCCCCAGTATAACTGGCCCGGTTGGGCGGGGATCTGTGGCCTGGTGAGAAGCTGGGATCCCTGGTAACGGGGCCGGTAGGAAGCAAGGTCCACCAGTAACAGGGCCGGTTGGAGAGAGTGCAGGCGCCCAGAGGGCAGCGGGGTCCCCCAGTAACAAGGCCAGATGTGTGGGGCACAGGGACCTGGTGGGAAACTGGGGACCCCAGGTAATGGGGCCAGTAGGGCAGGGCGCCGGTGCCCGGGGGAAAGCAGGGACCACTGGTAACGGGGCCGGTCGTGCAGGGCGCAGAGGCCAGCAGGAAGCTGGGACCTCCGGTGACAGAGTCGGGTGGGTGGAGCACAGGGGTGGCAGCAGGGCCGAGACCCCGGGTAACAGGGCTGGTCGGGTGGGGTGCAGAGGCTGGCGGGAGAACGGGGGGCTGATAACGGGCCTGTCGGGAAGTGGGGACCCCCAGAAACAGGTTCTGCTGAGAGGGGTGCAGGGGCTGTTGGAAAACTAGGACCAACAGTAACGGGGCTTGGTGGGAAGCAGGGACCCCCTCCCTCCCATGTAATTGGGTTCATGGGGTGGGCTCTGGAGCCAGCGGGAGACTGGGAGAGCAGTAACGGCGCTTGATGGGAAGCTGAGACCCCCGGTAACGGGGCCGGGCGGGCAGGGCGGGAGACACCCAGACTCCTCACAGCCCCACCCCCCTCACCGGCTCCGCCAATCATAGCGCGGCCCCTCGGCGCCCGGCGCCGGCCGCAGCCAATCACACGACGCCGCTGCCCCTTGCGCGCTCCGATTGGCCCCGTGCCGCCCGCCGGAAGTGGAGCCCAGTGCGACGCGGAAGTGGTGGCGGGGGAAGATGGCGGCGCCGCCGCGGGAGCCGAGCGGCGAGGCGGCGTTCGCGCGGCGCATCGACCCCGAGCGGGAGCCGGGGCTCAGCCCCGAGCAGCGCCGCCTCATGGCGCAGGTGGAGCTCGCCCAGCGCCGGCGCGCCCTGCAGCGGCGGCTCCGCGGCCGGAACATGCTGCTGGCGATCGGCGTTGGCGCCATGGCTGTCGGCATCTGTATCCTCCGGGACCGTGAGGGGACGGGCCATGGGGTGCCACTGGCCTTCGGCACCTCTGTCGTCCGGGGCCAGGAGAAGAGGGGAGGGGAGGGGGAGACGGCCCCTCCCTTTCCATAACGCCTTCCCCCCTTTCCTTAACGCCCTCCTCCCTTTCCTTAAAGCCCCCCCTTTTTCTTAACGACCTCCCTTTTCCTTAATGTCCCCCCCTTTTCCTTAACGTCCCCCCCTTTTCCTTAACGTCCCTCTCTTTCCATAACGCCCCCCTTTCCGTAATCCCCCCTGCAGCTTTCCTTACCCCCCCTCCCTACTCTCCTTAAACCCCCTTTGCCTTTTTCTCCCCCCACTGCGCTGCTTTCCTTACCCCCCCCCCCCCTCAGATGGCTACACCTTCTACTCGGTGTCGCAGGAGCGATTCCTGGATGAGCTGGAGCAGGAGGCAGAGGCAGCGCGGGCACGTGCGCGGGCGCGGGCCGAGGGTTCTGCAAGCTGAGCACAGAACGCCCGGCTCCCATGACCCCATGAGTGAGCAGTGGCCCCCGCAGGGCAGGATGGACCCAGAGGGGAAGTGCCTGGCACTGGGCACGGGGCGGCTGCCAGGGTGGGTCTGGGCCTGCACAGTTTGGTACAAGGAAAGGGAGCTCCCCTGCGAGCAAAGCTTCCTCCCCTGCAAGCAGCCGCCTCGCCTGGAGAAACAACAGAGCCTTGGCCAAGGAATTCTCTTGGGAAGGGCAGGGGTGCCCACCTGCCCATCACCTTCCACAATAAACACCCTGTCTGGAGCCTGCGTCCACGCTTGTTGTTAAAGCAGCCAGGGGCCACAGTCCAACTCAAGATCTTGTCACCACACAGGTGTTTGCTGAGATGAGGTGGTTTTCTTTATCATCTTACTCAGTTTGTGCTCTTATCACGAGCCAACAGCAAGGACAGCCGTCCCCACGTCCCACCGGACAGACAGACAGACAGACAGGCACACCGTGCTTGTATTGAATCCGTATTTATGGAAACGCTTTCCAGACATCGGTTCATAACAAAGAGCCCCCGCTGCCGTTCCTCGTGCACCAGCCCCGTCACCTCACGGAGCTAAGGGAGCTGTTACCCTGCTCCACAGCCCGCTGGGCATCGGCTGCATGGAGCGAGACGAGGGCAGCCCCGGGCTCAGCCCCCCGCAGGGAGCAAGGCTGGAGGGCAGCGTGGTGGCAGGGGTGGGCACAGCTGGTGGCTGGAGCGCAGCAGGGGTGGTTCTGCTCGGAGCAGGGTGCTGATGGGGCCTGATTCTGCCTGGGTTCTGCGCGGAGCAAAGCCATCAGGGAAGGGGTTGGGAATTACAAGGAGGGGGTTGGGGGGCAGAAGGAGGGGGGAGATGGCAGAAGCTTGGGACAGGCTTGCCCTCCCTCTGATACAGAGGCAGTGGCACCCCGTGGCGGGCGCAGGGTGCAGGTGGAGGCTGGAGTCCCCTTGGCACAAGGGTGCTGGCTGTCCTGGGGTCGGTGCTGTCCCCTCTGGGAGTGCAGGGGCTCTCCCTCATGCCAGAGCAGAAGGCACTTGGTTGAGGTAGTTCACGAAGTCACTCCTGGCCAGCTGGCTACTGGGGAGAGACACGATGGTGAGCTGGGTCCCACTGGGAATGCTGTGGGCAGTGGGATTGGCCCCCAGCCCCTTACCATGCGCCCAAAGTCATCGGCGAAGGTCACCCCCTTGCTCAGCCGCTGTTCCTGCGAGCCCGTGCTGCTGCCGCTCAGCGAGTTACGGCGCATGATGCCTGCTGGGACAGAGCGGCCTTGAGTGGGGGGCTCCGAGCTGTGCCCAGGTCCCCATCCTGCATCCCCCACCCAGCCCACAGCGCCTCAGGATGGAGCTGGGACGGTGGCACCAGCACCTTGGGGCTGCGCCAGCTCCAGGCGCTGCAGGCTGTTGCGGCGGGACGGGTTGAAGCTGCCCTTCGAGAGGCGTCGCTGGCGGCTGGAGAGCATGGCAGCAGGGGAGACGATGCCCAGCGGCGGCTGCTTCCCCATCCGCAGGTAGAGCTCCTCGATCTCCTTCTTCTGGGCGCTCTGCAGCAGCTGCACCTCGGCCAGGTGCCTGGGGAGGAGATGGGGTACTGGGAGCTGAGCCATGGCCACCAGGGAGGGACAGGATGGGCATGGGGACCCCCTGGGATGTAGGGAAGGCTGAGCAGGTGGGAGGGGCTGGAGCACAAGAGCAGCAGCGAGGGGCTCAGGGTGGGATGTCTGATGGTGTTCAGGTGCCTCCAGGTGCTGCCCTGGGATGGGACAGGGTGGGCATGGGTAGCCCCTGGGATGTAGCGAATGCTGAGCAGGTGGTGGAGGCTGGAGCACAAGAGCAGCAGCGAGGGGCTTGGTCTGATGGTGCTCAGGTGCTTCCAGGTGCTGCCCTGGGATGGGATCCGGAGCCCCTGGGATGCGGGCATTGTGTCCCAGGAACAGCAGCCCCCTCCCACCCTGCTCCCTTCATTGCTCACTTCTGGCGCAGGATCTGCAGCTCTTCCCAGATCTCCTCGTCCTCGCTCTCGCTCTCGTCGCTGCTCAGGTAGGACAAACTGCGGGAATAGCTCAGCCACACCTGGCTCAGCACCGCTGGCGGCGTGTTCTCTGCGCCCTCCTCCACGGGGCCATCTCGATCACTCTCCGCTGGCACCACCGTCCCTTCCTCGGCCAGCGCTGCCTCGGGATCCTGCTCGGCCGTCCCCAGCACCGAGCCCGAGTCGCTGCTTGTGCTGATCCCTGCATCGGGGACTGCGGGCAGGGGAGAGCTGGGAGCTGCCAGCTCTGCCCCACGCTGCTCGCTGTCCCCGCTCCCTGGCACCAGGGAAGTCGCAGCAGGATCCTTGGTTGGCATCACCTGGAACCGGCCAAGGATCCGGGGCTTGGCATCTGCTAGGGACAGAGGCAGTTGGTGGGGTTCAGGGTGCGATGGCACAGCCACAGCTTTGCGGTGCAGCCACGGCCCCTCCCCGCCTCACCTTCATTGATGGGCGAGAGCCGGATCTTGGGCACACCGGGCACTGGCGACTCCGAGACAATGAGTGTGCGGCTGGGCTTGGAGCTGGGTGGCACCTGCAGGCACCCGACCACCATCAGCTGCACCACCCTCAACCCGTGCTGCTGTTTCTGGCACCCACTGCCCTCTCTGTGCTCCCCACATCCCTGGGGGTCCTGATCCCAGCCCAGGGCAGCATCTGGCATCACCTGAGCACCATCAGCCACCCCACCCCACCCCAGGGCCCTCACTGCTGCTCCCAGAACCCACCACCTGCTCAGCATTCCCCACATCCCAGGTGCTCCTGATCTCATGCCAGGGCAGCACCTGGTGGCACCTGAGCACAATCAGCCACCCCACCACCCACTTGGCATTCCCTTCATCCCAGGGGCTCCCCATGCCAATCCTGTCCCATGCCAGGGCAGCACCTGGTGGCACCTGAGCACAATCAGCCACCCCACCACCCACTTGGCATTCCCTTCATCCCAGGGGCTCCCCATGCCAATCCTGTCCCATGCCAGGGCAGCACTTGCAGCACTAACCCAGCCCCCCCAGTGCTGAGCTCCACCCTGGGGAGCCCCTGCCACCCCACACTCACCGTGCCCCCTTCCAGGCTCCCTGGCATGGACGTGCTCAGCACGGTTGTCCTCGTGGCCTCGCTGCTCACGGAGCACAGTGGGGCCGGTACCGGGGCAGGGAATGTCCCGGGTGCCCCAGCAGCGGGGACGTCGGCCCCTGGCACCCCCAGGGTGCCAGCACTGGCCGGGTCTGGCTTGGCCATGCTGGCAGGGTCGGGGTAGGTGAAGCGCGGGGGCCCCAGGACCAGGCTCTGTGGTCGTGGAAGCAACGGGGGGTAGAGGTGCCCGCCCGAGCTGGCGATGGAGGAGACGGCGGGCAGCAGCGTGTGTGCCACGCTCATCACTGCCAGGGAGAAGACGTTGGCCAGGGACAGGAGTGGGGTGGTGGGTGACCAGGGCAAGCTGGTGGCAGCGGGGCTGCTGGGGACAGGGGATGTGGGGAGCGGCAGCGGGGACAGGAGGGCCTGGGGTAGGGCCGGAGGGCTGGGGCTCCCTGGGGTGCTCGGGGGGGTGTGTGGGAATGCCAGGGGTGCTGTTGGCCAGGAGGGAGCTGTGGAGATGAGGGGCCAGGTCTGCACGGAACCTGTGGAGAGAAGAGAGTTGGCAGCAGCCCCTGAGCCCCCTCCAGCCCTGCCCAGGCAGCTCCAAGCTCTGTGCCAGGGAGAGCGGGCAAGTCTGTGGCGACCCAGGCTGTAGCCACCAGCCCCGGCGGGATGGAGGACCCTGGTCCTGCCAGGGCTGGTACCTGCTGGTGGCCCTGGCAGCATCGGCTGCTGCTCAGGGGCTGGGGCAGCTGGTGGCTCCGTGGGGCTGGCGAGGTCGTTCTCTGACTGGGAGCTGCTCAGCAGTGGCAGGACTGGGGACTGGACCGAGAGGCTGGGACTGGCACAGCCCAGGTCTGTGGCACAGGGGTGACAACCGGTGCTCAGCCAGAGCAGGATGTGCCCCTTGGGACCCCTGGGCTCAGCCAGGGCTGTAATTTGCCCTTCATGGGGTTGTGGGGACAGGAAGGGCACGCGGTGGGGAAACAGACGTACCGCTGAGCGAGGACGAGGAGATGGAGCGCGACAGCTCTGGCAGCTGCAGGTCTGCCTGCCAAGGGAGATGGGGGTGAGCCCAGCACCAGGGCAAAGACCCCAGCCCAGTATTGGGGCAGAGACCCCAGCCAGGCTTTGCCGAGCCCCCACTGGCTCCCACCCCAGCGCCACCGCATGTGGGCACGCGAGCCAGTAGCTCCACCAGGCATCATGGCACCACGACCTATCCCAGGAGAAGCCAAGTGACCTGGAGCCGCAGGAACGGGGCTGGGGGACACCTGCACCCTTGCCGGGCTGGACACTCACAGGGCTGCTTGTGCCACGCTCGGCCTCAGGGCTCCCGGGCAGCTCGGCAGTGCTGTGCCCATCCTTGCGGAGCAGGGTCTCCACGCGGTGGATGATGTCCCGGATGCGGTGGATGAAGCCATCCTGCTCCGACTTGAGGATGAACTCCTTGTGGACCTGGGGGTGGAGGGGTCAGTCAGCACCTGGCACAGCTGGGCAGGATCCCCACCCTCACCACCACCCCATGCTCACCATGACCGCAGCAATTTCCTCCGGGTTGTCCCCATCCAGGTCAAACTTGAAGGTCACCATCTTGTTGTTGTAGGTCTGCAGCTGGCACTCCACCACCCGGTCGTTCTTGTCGGAGATCTGGGGGTGGCAGGGCTGGCTCAGCTTGGGGATCACCCACCCACCCATCCACCCAGCACCCATGGCACTCACGTTGGTGATGCGCAGCCTGGACCGGGCTCGGCGCCGCAGCAGCTTCCCAGATGCTCTCTTAGGTGGCAACTTGGCACTCCTCTCGCTGGCCGAGAGCCCCTCGCAGCCGTCGCTCATGCCGGATGCCACATCCGAGGCGTAGCTGTGGGGAAGCCCCACACTGGAGCATCATCACAGCCCTTCCCAACCACCGCACTCCCCGCGCGATGCCCACAGCCTCACCTGTCCACCGGGGAGGAGAAGCCGCTGGTGGCATGGAGGTGCTCGGTGGGCAGCTGGACCGCGATGCTCTGTGGGGAGACACGGTGTGAGCCAGCGCCACGGCCACCCCGACCCCCAGCCCCGTGGGGCTCCCTCACCGTGGGGAAGCAGCGTGTGGGGCGGGCGGGTGGCGGGCTGGCGGGGTCCCCCGCTGAGAAGCTGCGATACGCAGTGTCTGGGGAGTCCAGGAAGCCAGAGGAGCTCAGGTAGCCGTCTGTCTCGCAGTCGGCTGGGGAGGAGAACTCGCATGAGCATGGCAGAACCTGAGCCCCCTCCCCACCTTGCACCCCCAGGAAAAGGGGTTTGGAACCACATGATCTGGGCTTGGAACGGGATGATCTTTAAGGTCCTTTCCAACCCAAACCATTCCATGATTCTATGAAATGACTTTGGGGCTGGAGGCAAGGATGGACACCACCACCTCCCCCTTGGTCACCCTGATGTCCCCCTGCCCGGCGCCCACGCACAGGTGGCCGAGGAGTAGCTGGTGTGTTGGTAGGTGAAGTGCTGGTGCTGGTCAGCCTCGGGCTCCTCGGGCTCCGGAGGGAAGGTGCTGCTGAAGACGGAGTCCCCAGAGCCTGGGGGCGCCGGGGCAGGTGTGGGGGTGCCAGGTGGCAGTGGGGACTTGAGCTCCTCCAGCAACTGCAGGACGCCTGGTGGCTGCTCCGGCTCTAGAGGTGATGGCACATCCTTGGCGCGCTTCAGCTTCTCCCGCTTGCGCTTGATGGCGACCACACGGTCCCGCACCGCCTTGGCCACCAGCTTGTAGTCAGCCTCGCAGACAAAGCCCAGGACCACCTGCACGGGAGGGGGCTCATTGTGTTGGAGCACAGGGACCCCAGGGCACCCAGGGTCCATCCATCCCTGCACCCACCATCTCCTGGGCCACCTCCTCTGCCACGTCCTTGTAGAGCTCGAAGAGGAACTCGATGGCATTGTTGTCCTTGTATTTGCCGTGGAGCTTCTTGGTGTCATCCATGCGCAGCCAGAGCTTGAGCCCAGACTTGACGCCATCGTCCTCCTCGGCCAGCTCCACGTGGACCCCTGTGTCCTCCTGGAAGAAGGAGTGCTCCAGGAGGTCCTGGATGGTGTACCTGTGAGGAGCTCGGCTCAGCACGGGGCCAGGGGTGGCAGGGGGCTGTGCCACCCACGCCCCTGCTCCCAACCCACCTCTCATTCTTGTCCATGCGGATGCAGCCCTCGATGATCTCCTTCAGCTCTGGAACCTTCACCTTGTAGAAGCTGCTGGGCTTCAGGCCCTGGGGGGTGATGGTGTCAGCATCTCCTGTGCCAGACCCTGCCACAGCCCCAGGGCTTCTGGGACCAGGGACCGAGCCCAGGCTCTGCAGAACCACGGTGCTGCCAGGTGCTCCTGGGCAGCCGTGGCCTCCAGGCACAGCCCCGCTGGCAGTGGGTGACACGTGGGGACGGAGCCTCACAAACCTGGCCACGTGTGGCTGCACCAAGGCCAGGATGCCCTGGGGCTCCAAGTTTCCACCCCAGCAGGCAGGAGCCAGCCAGGACCAGCTGAGGCAGCCAGGGTGCCCTGGGCAGGGGGTGACCGAGCTGACCTGCTCCCGTTCCACCCCATTAACGTGCTGGCAGTGAGGGACATGGGGTCTGGCCAAGCCGTGTCCCCCTTGCCCTCCTTGGGCACCATGCCCTGGCACAGCACCCTTGCTCTGCCCAGACTATTTTTAGCTGCCTGCACAACCTGCACAGTGACACGTTCTGGGGAGCAGCAAGACCTGACAGCTCCGGCCAACCAACCCCCCAAGCTCCCTCACCCCAGCTCCAATGCCCATGGCACCGGCTGGCAGCATCGCACCCAGCCTGGGCACTGGGACCACTCACCGAGGTGACCTTGCGGTAGATTTGGGCAGCGTTTTGGCACTCGGAGTAGGGGTACTCAGAGGTGGCCATCTCCAACATGCACATCCCAAAGGCATAGACGTCCACCGCCTCGTCGTACTTCTCCTCGTACATCTCCGGTGCCATGAACTCAGGGGTGCCTGGGGGTGGCATTGGAGTTCAGCACCCCCAGGGCACCCACCCACGCGTAGCCCGGCCGCGCCAGGACCCCACCTATGACGCTCTTGGCGAAGGAGGCTCTCTTGAGCGTGGCCAAGCCCAGGTCCCCGATCTTGACGGAGCCGGTGGGACCCGTGATGAAGATGTTGTCGCACTTGAGGTCACGGTGGATGATGGGGGGCGAGCGGGTGTGCAGGAAATGCAGCCCCTTGAGGATCTGCCGGCTCCAGCGCTGCAGCACCTTCAGCTTCATCTCCTTGAACCGCTTCAGATAGCTGGGGAGGGACCCACCAGGCTTGGACCACAGGGCTCAGCCCCGCGTCCCAGCTCCAGCCCACCCTTCTCCTACCATGCCGAGCCCATCCAGGTGCAGCTGCCCATGCAGGGCAAGTGGCAAAGAGCATCTTGGAGCCAAGGGCTCCTGGTGCCCTCCCTGCCTGGGCTGTGCAGAGGCAGCACAGAAACACAGCCCAGCTCCCTGAGCCACCCATGCCAGGGAGCCAGGCAGGGTGAGCAACCAGTGCTGTCACCTCACTCAGCACCAGGGTGCCCAGGTTGTACTGTGCCCGCAGAGGATGGTGTCGCTAAAGCTCCTGGGTCTCCAAACATCCAGCAGCATCCACCCTCACCTCCCTGTCACCGCAGGGACCCTGTCCCCTCCTCTGTGCACCCCAACCTGGTGGTCCCTGCTCACGTTTTCAGGGTGCCAGACGTCATGAGCTCCGTGACCAACACGATGCAGATCTGGCCTTTGACGGACGACTTCCAGGAGTCGTAGAAGCGGACAATGTTGGGATGCTGCAGCCCCTTCAGCATCTCCACCTCCTCGCTGAACCGCTGCCGCTCGGTCTTCGACAGCTTCCGCGTCTGCAGGAGCCGGTGGGGAGGTGAGGGGGGCACGCGGGTTCCCCGGTGAGCACAGGGGGATGCCCTGGCTTCCAAGAGACCCTCATGTCCTTGTCCCCGCTCCCTACGTACGAGGCAGCAGAGGCTGCCGTGGCTGCAGTGAAGAGCTGGGGTTGGACCTGCTGTCCCCCACCAGAGGGGCTCATGAGGGGCTGGGACCATCCCAACCATGGTGCCACCCCAACCATGGTCTCACCCCACCCGGCTGAACCCCACATCCCAGCCCTCGGGATGGAGCCGCTTTTCTCTGGTTTGGGAAGGGATGGACAAAGTCTCCCATGACAGACGGTGAGAGAGAAGCCCACCTGCTTCCCTGCCACAAAAACTGCTCTGTGCCAGGGGTGCTTACCCTTGATCGTGCCCACCGCCCCATCACTGGATGGGCATCCCCAGCCTTCAGCCACCCAGCTGAGAGGATACATGGGGTCTCTGCAACTGCCACTGCCCACCAGTGTGGCCCCTCTGCCTCACAGGGCAGCCCTGCCCCAGGCTGGGGCATCACCAGGTCCCACCACTGGGCACCAGTGTGGCAGGACACCAGGGCACCCCCAGCTCCCAGCACCGGGCACCGGCATGGCAGGATGCCAAGGCACCCCCAGCTCCCAGCACCGGGCACCGGCGTGGCAGAACGCCAGGGTACCCCCAGCTCTCAGCACCGGGCACCGGCGTGGCAGGATGCCAGGGCACCCCCAGCTCCCAGCACCGGGCACCGGCGTGGCAGGATGCCAAGGCACCCCCAGCTCCCAGCACCGGGCGCCGGCGTGGCAGGATGCCAGGGCACCCCCAGCTCCCAGCACCGGGCACCGGCGTGGCAGGACGCCGGGGCAGCCTCAATGAGGCCTTTGTTGGGGAAAGCAGGCGGGGGAGGCTCCAGCCCAGGTTTTTCCATGTTCCTCGTGCTCGAGTTAATTAAAGTGGAAACCGAAGCCAAGCGCTGACACCAGGACTGAGCAGAGCTGGGGCCAGCGGGGAGGACGCAGACCCCTCGTGCTGGCAGGACGTGGCTCCAGAGCGCAGGAAAGGGGGAGCTGGCAGCCAGACCCAGGAGTTGGGTCCTGCTGAGCTCTGGGCAGGAATCATAGAATCATTGGGTTGGAAAAGACATTTGAGATCATCGAGTCCAGCCGTCCCTGTCCACTACTGAACCACCCCTGAGCACCTCATCTACCCAGCTTTTAAACCCCTCCAGGGGTGGTGACTCCACCATCTCCTCGTGCAGCCCATTCCGGTGCCTGAGAACCCTTTAGGAGCAGAGCAGCATCTCCTGTGACGACTCCACCACAGCTCCAGAACCTGAAAGTCTCAGCCACTGCGGAACCTGGGGGTTGCCCAGCTGGGACCCCCATCCAGCCCCTACTCTTGGGGCCAAATAAACCTGAGATGCCACAGGTTGCCACCACCAGAGCCATGCTCGGCTCCTTGGCCGTCAGCTCGGGCAGCTTTCGTAATATTTTCATTGCGTCACCGCTGGCCCCACGGTCGGGCTGGAGCCGCTCCATAATCCCCTCTGCTTTTAACACACGCTCGGGGACCCAGCTCAGCCCAGATGAGAACCTGAGCCCTGTTGCAACGGGATGAATGGGACCTTTCATACCCGAGAAAGAAAACAGCAACCGAATCCCCTGCGTGGCCCAGCAGCAAACCGGCCGCCGTGCCCAGCGCCACGGCCACCCCCTGGCCCCCCAATTCCTCACCGAGGAGCCTGGAGGCTTCTCTGCACCCCATGGATATGCCAGGGCATGGGGGAAGGCACCGCTGGCTACAAATTAGGGCAGGGGGGAGTCATGGGTGGTCACGGCTCTCCCAGGTCAGCAAGAGGGGATCCTGCTTGGAGTGGTTGTGCCAGCACCTCCAAACCCAAGAAGAAGCCCCCCCAGCACGAGGCCACCTCTCCAGGGTGCCTGGAGGCTTCTCTGCACCTCACAAACATGTAAGGGCATGGGGGACGCCAATATGGGCTTCAATCAGGGGCAGGGAGGGAGTCACGGGTGGCCATGGCTCTCCCAGGTCAGCAAGAAGGGATGGAGTGGTGATGCCAGCACCCCCAAAGCCCAGGCAGAACCCCCAGCCCCTCTCCAGAGTGCCTGGAACGAGGCGTGGGGGAGCCAAACCAGGGCTGCTGGGCTCACCCAGCACGGTTCCTCCCGCAGAACCGAAGCAGCATCGCGATGCTTTCCCCACTGAGCAGTCCCAGTGTGTCCAGCGGAGCTGCTCACGCAGGAACTGGGCAGTGGGGAGGGCAGGGCTGGCAGCAGAGCCCCGCCAGGGACACCGTGTCCTTCCCCGGCCGCACCTCGTGCAGGGCAGAGGAGGACGCTGGGGATGGCGGTGAGGAGCTGGGTGAGGAGCTGGCTGGCAGCGCTCCAGCTCCATCCTGTGAGCCAGGAGCTGGCAGCTGGGGAGCCTGGCACAGCCAAGGGTGGGAGCTGAGGCCAGGAGGAGGGATTGCAGGCGCGGTGGCAGAGGATGGCTCTTGCCTCTGCAGCAGGACTCTCTCCCCAGCGTGAGGAAGCGCTGGCACTCGGCGCAGAGCCCGCAGCCCTCGCAGTGCCCTGGCTCCCTCATGCCCCAGGTTGGGGGTTCTGGTGGCCACCTGGGAAAGCCTTGTTGTACACAGGTGAGTTGCACCTGGAAAGGGGGGCATGCATGGACCAGAGGGACGTTCCTAGTGACACCGTGGTGGGGTGCAAAGCTGGCACTGGAGATGGCTCAGCACCCACCTTCCAGCTATGGCCACAGCACCAGGTGGTCCCAAGCCCCCCAGTTCCCATCACTATGGCAGAAGTGGGTGCCTGCGCCCCACTGCTCCCCATCATGGCTCTGCTCCCAACTTCTTGGTGAGCAGTGACCTCGTGCATGCTCACACTCACATTCCCAAGCCCACAGGAACCCTGTCGAGTGAAACCCCTGGGTCTCCTTTGTTCATCTCCTGAACAGCCAGAGCTCCCAGCCCCATGCAGGGCTGAGCCCTGGGTGCCACCCCAGGACCTTGCCAGGCTCAGCCGCAGCCCAGTTCCCAACCCCAGCACAGGCAGGGTGAGCTGGGCATGTTTATGCCCAGGATTTTGGGAAGCTGCAGGAATTTGGGAAGAAAGGTGCCCTGCAGCCCCAGGCTGAGGTCACCCACTCGACCTGGGTGCTGGAGCAGCGCCCGCTGCCCAGGCTGCCCTTGTCCACAGGGAGCCCGAGGGGACCCACAGGAAAACCACTCCTGGCCAGGTATTTACAGCTCGATCCCGCTCTGGGCCTCCGGTTTCCTCCCTGTTTCCTCCTTCCCCACCGCCTGCAGCACCTACCAACAGAAATAGTGCCCGGTCTAAAGCTGGAAAGCACAAACAGGTCACAACAGGGCTGCGGGCAGGAGGCAAAGACAGAAACCGTGTTCAGGACCTGAGGGGGTGCAGCAGCTCGGGGGGGGGGACAGGCAGGTCCCCAGGGGGGGGGCCCACAGGAAAGCAGGGGACAGGTAAAAACGGCCTCCAGTTTGCCAGGCAGGGTGAGGACAGGACGGCGAGCTGGGATTTGGGATGGGGAGCCATCCCAGCAGCTGGACGAGGCTCTCCGGACCGGAACAGGTCAGGGCTGAGGTCAGGGATTCATTTAGAATTGAAAGGCAATAAAAGGAGAACTGTGAAAGACACAGGACAAAGCTATTTTTAAAAGGGCAGAACCACAACCGTTTTCATTTGCGGTTCCAATCCCGTATTTGTGTCACAGTGTCTGATTCTTTGCGTGATCCCTGAAAAAAAAAAAAAAACCCACCCAAACTTTAAAAAGTCTGGTTCTGTGCTCTCAGCTCCTCACGGGACCTGGATTTGGGGGCAAGAGACACAGGGTAAAGGGCAGCCAGTGGGACAGGCACGGATACCCGGGGGGGGGGGGAAGGAGTGATGGGGGGTCAGAAGCCGGGGCTGCCAGCACCCCCCAGCCCTCGAGGGGGTCTCGCCTACAGCCAGGCTGTGTTCCCCTGGGAGGGGCATGGTGGGTGGCAGAGGTGAGCCAGGTGTGCTGGCTGTCCCAGGATGCGCACAGCACGGTCCCTGGCAGGAGCTCAGCCTCTCCACACTTGTCCCACCACCTCCCCATGGGCCAAGCGAGTGGCTCCCGTGGCTCCAGCCCGCGCCACCCTAGCAGGCTCGCAGGGCAGGCAGCAGGGTTGGCATGTGCCTGCTGGTCTCGGGGCATCAGAGCAGTTTTGCTCCTTGACCCTCTTTCCTTTACCTGGGAGGGTGCAGCCTGTCCCGCAACACCCACCTTGCAAGACATCAGAGCTGCCACAGGCACTGCTGCCACAGGCACTGCTGCCAGCTCTGTGCCAAACAGCCCTGTGTGCAGGTGGCCATGCCCTGGGCTGCAGGATGGGCACCGGGGGCCAGAGGATGGGCACTGAGGGCTGCAGGACAGGCACCAGGGGCTGCAGGATGGGCACTGAGGGCTGCAGAATGGGCACTGAGAGATGCAGGATGGGCACCAGGGGCCACAGGACGGGCATCAGGGGCCACATCCAGCTCCAGCAGATGCGCAGGAGCTGCTCTGACCCAGCGGGGTGCAGACAGGGCAGTGCAACCCAGCTGCAGGGATGGGCATGAGGGCAGGGAACGAGCCGTGCTGCCCACCCTGCTACGCGTGCCGGCTGCCAGCGAGGGGCCGAGCCCTGCAGGGACGGATGCGGAGCCAGCCAGGTGGGAAGCGTCGGGCACAGCTGACTCATCCAGAGAAGGTCCTGGGCTCTCCAAGGAGAGCCTTTCCCTGCCAGCAGCCGGCTGGCACTTCAACCACCCGAAGCGATGGGGGACACAACCAGAGCTCATGAGCGTTTGGATGGAGCCGCGAGGACGTGCAAAGGAGGGAGCGCTGAGCCGGCTCTCGGAGCCAGCTGAAGGAA
The DNA here is from genome assembly GCA_033558235.1 of Neomorphus geoffroyi. Taxonomy (NCBI): domain Eukaryota; kingdom Metazoa; phylum Chordata; class Aves; order Cuculiformes; family Neomorphidae; genus Neomorphus; species Neomorphus geoffroyi. The sequence continues at coordinate 4,452,482 of JAUMJM010000037.1, forward strand.
TTGTGCAACCCACGAAGGCAGGCGGAGGCCCAAGATTTTACATCCCTCACTAAGAGGCCCCATTTGGTCCCTCCAGAAATCACCCACCGCTATCTCAGGATCGCTTGTGGCACTGTTGGGCTGCAGCCACCCCAAGGACCCAGCCCAGGGAGCCACCTGCAGCTGCACAAAGGTTTTAGGAACAAGACAACAAACTGGCAAGACACGTTTTTCCGTGTAAACAAGGACTTGGACCTCCCGGCCACAGCAGCCACCCCGGGGTGAGGAGCCTGTTGGAGACTTTGCACTTGGCTGAAGCCCCTCCCCAGGGTCTCCAAGGAGGAAAGGGCTCTCCCTGCACATCTCCACGGATGAGATGAGACCCAGCAAAAGCAACAAGCAGGAGAAGGTGTTGTGGATGCAACACCTTCACCAGTGCCCTCAGTGTCCCACCGTCAGCATCCTGCTGCCCAGCTCGGGGCACAGAGGAACGCAGCGCCAGAGAGATGGGGACTCTGCTCAGAGACCTGGGAACCCACGGGTCCAGGTGCTCCCAGCACAGAGCCCCTGGCAGCATCGTAGAAACCACACGCAGGTGCCCATGGGCACCACTTCAGCCAAGGTCAAGCAGCTGGAGCGCAGCAAGGTCGTGCCGTACCCCACTCCCGCCTGATGCCCAGGCTCGCCGCAGCCACGTGCGCCCGAGCATGCCGAGGGCTATCGGAGCAACCCTCGGAGCCAGCTCCAGCGCTGGCACGGGGCACGCGTGTGGTGGCTGGCGGAGGAGAGGGCACCTCGGCCCTTCTAAAGGGGAAGCCACAGGCTGGTGGGCACTGAGAAGGCAGCGGGGTGCTCAGCGCCCACAGCAGGTGCTGGATCCACCTGTGAACCCCCTGGAGCAGGGACTGGCACCGGAGCGTGGGCGTCCCGGGGTGCTCCAAAGCGCAGGCGGCGGAAAGGCAAGTGGAAAACAGCACGTGACGGGCAGGAGGGCCAGGAGCAGCGGCGTTAGCAGGGAGCCTGGGCCCAGGCCAAGAGCCCCGTGCGGTGCTGAGGCACCAGCAGAGACAGGCACAGCGAGGGGAGCCCCAGCCTGGCTGCAGAAGGGCACCAACATGCCTGGCAGAAACAGGGACCTGGGGGCCCTACGCTCTCCGGGACAGTATCCATCCCCAGGGGGATGCCCTGTGGCTTGGGCAGCGATGGGCATCAGGGCTTGGAGATGGGGGAGCTGCCCGTACTGGGGGAACTGGGCAGAGACGGCTCTGACTGCTGTTGCCCCCTCCCTGGGCAGCGGTGTGGGTGAACAGGCAGGGGTCTGGGGGAATGGGCAGGGGGAACGGGCAGGGGGCAGAGGGAACGGGCAGGGGGTATGGGGGAACCGGTAAGGGAGCTGGGGGTTATGGGCAGGAGCTGGCGGATACCAGCGGGGTACAGGGGGAACGGGCAGGAGTTGGAAGGGAACACGCAGGGGTCTGGGGGAACGGGCATGGGGTCTGCGGGCTGTGAGCAGGGGGTCCAGGAGAGCAGACAGGGATTCTTGGGCGAACAAGCAGGGATAGAGGGAAGGGGTAAGGGCAGGGGGATACAGGCAGCAGTCTGGGGGATACAGGCAGGGGTCTGGGGGATACAGGCAGGGGTCCAGGGGATACAGGCAGGGGTCTGGAGGATACAGGCAGGGGTCTGGGGGATACAGGCAGGAGTCTGGGGGATACAGGCAGGGGTCCAGGGGATACAGGCAGGGGTCTGGAGGATACAGGCAGGGGTCTGGGGGATACAGGCAGGAGTCTGGGGGATACAGGCAGGGGTCTGGGGGATACAGGCAGGGGTCCAGGGGATACAGGCAGGGGTCTGGAGGATACAGGCAGGGGTCTGGGGGATACAGGCAGGAGTCTGGGGGATACAGGCAGCGGTCCGGGGGATACAGGCAGGGGTCCAGGGGATACAGGCAGGGGTCTGGAGGATACAGGCAGGGGTCTGGGGGATACAGGCAGGAGTCTGGGGGATACAGGCAGCGGTCCGGGGGATACAGGCAGGGGTCCAGGGGATACAGGCAGGGGTCTGGAGGATACAGGCAGGGGTCCGGGGGATACAGGCAGGGGTCCGGGGGATACAGACAGGGGTCTGGGGGATACAGGCAGCGGTCCGGGGGATACAGGCAGAGGTCCAGGGGATACAGACAGGGGTCCGGGGGATACAGGAAGCGGTCTGGGGAATACAGGCAGGAGTCTGGGGGAACGGGCAGGGGGTCTGGGCAGGAGTTGGGGGCACCGGCAGGGTCCGTGCCCGTACCTGCAGCTCGCACCAGGCCACCTCCACGGTGGTCTCCGTGTCCAGCCCCTTGTAGACGGTCTTGAAGGACCCGCGCCCAATCTCGATGTCGAACTTGAGGAAGCGCCCGTCGGGGGACGTCGCGACCGCGCGGGTCTCCACCTCCTCGCTCTCGGTCTCCTCCGGCTCCCGGGGCGCAGCCGGGGGCGGCGGGGACCCCCCGAGCCCCCCGCCCGGGGCCGGGTAGCCCAGCAGCTCCAGCTCGGTCGAGCTGCGCCGGTTGAAGCGGGAGGAGGAGCGGCGGGGGTCCCGCAGCGAGGGGCGCCGGGGGCGGAGCGGGGGGCGCTCGGGGAGCCCCGGCACCGGCTCCGGCTCCGGCTCCGGCTCCGGCACCGGCACCGGGACCGGGACCCGCTCCGCCTCGGGCTGGGACATGGGCGCCGCCGCCAGCATCGGCCCCGCTCCCGCAGCCGCCGCCGTCCTGCAGCGCGGAGCGAGCGCCGAGCCCCGGCACGGGCACCGGCACCGCCACAGGCACCGCCCCGGGACCGCCCCGCCCCGCCCCGGGACCGCCCCCCGCGGCCGCGCCCCCGCCCGCGCTGCGGCACCAGCACCGGGCACTGGGCACCGGGTACCGGCACGGGGCACCGGCACCGGGCACTGGGTACTGACACAGCACCGACACCGGGTACCGGCACCGAGCACTGGGCACCAGCACTGGGTGTCAACAAGGAGCACCGGGCACCAGGCACGGACACCGGGCACTGGGTACTGACACAGCACCGACACCGGGTACCGGCACCGAGCAATGGGCACCAGCACGGGGTGTCAACAAGGAGCACCGGGCGCCGGGCACAGGCACGGACACCGGGCATTGGGTACTGACACAGCACCGACACCGGGTACCGGCACCGAGCACTGGGCACCAGCACCGGGCACTGGGTACTGACACAGCACTGACACCGGGTACTGGCACCAGGAACTGGGCACTGGCTACGAACAATGAGCACCGGGGACCAGGCACGGGCACTGACACCAGGCACTGGGTACTGACACAGGACTGACAGCAGGTACCGGCACCGGGCACAGGGCATCAACAGCACTGGGCACCAACAGCGGGCACCGGCACCGACACTGAGCATAGGTGCTGACACCAGGCACAGGTATTGACACCAAGCAACAGCACTGGGCACTGGCACTGGGCACCAACACCGGGGACTGCCACCAGGCATGGGTGCTGACACCGGGCACCAACACCGGGCATGGGTGCTGATACCAGGCACTCAGCACCAAGCATCAGCAATGGGCACTGGCACCACCACTGAGCACTGTCACTGGGCATGGGCACTGCCACCAGGCATGAGCATCAGTCATACGCGCCAACACCAGGCACAAGTGCTAACACCAGGCACTGGCACCAAGAACCAATACCAGGCACTGGCAGTGGGCACCAGGCACCAGTAATGGTATCCATCACTGACACTGGGCACGGTTGCTGACACCAGCAGCAGCAGCACCGGGATGGGCACCCAGCACTGTGGTAGCAGCGAGCCCCCTCGTGCCCTGATCCTGCAGACCCTCGTCAGTGGGGGCAGTGGGCATCCCTCTCCCCATCCTCCTCTCTCAGCCCTGGCCAGGGGCACCCTGCCCCACTCCCCTGAGCCCCACAGCTGCCCTGGCATGGGGCTGACCAGGGGGCAGAGCGCTCCCCTGCAGGCAGCCCCTTCCACATAGCTCTGGGGCCACTGGACCTGAAGCCCAGGTTGGGTCACACAACTGAAGTCGAGCTGTACGAAAGCGCCTGCTTTGGACACCTCCTCGGAGCTCCTGCCCTGGGGTTGTGGAGCCGCGTGTCCAGGAGCAGCCCTGTCCCACCTCCCGGGCTGCGGGATCAGCTCCGTGCTGCCTGCACCATTCCTCTCCGAGTTCACTAAGGTCCAAAATCCTGAAATTAGGGTCACGTCAACGAGAAGATACAACCGTGTGTGTCAGCCCTGCGCGAGCCAAGAGCCCAGACAAGAGCGTGTTGTGTCTCCAGGTTACAGGAGGAGGTTGTTCTGCCCTGGCCAGGCTGTTGACACAACTCACAAAGCAATTGAGACCGGCGCTGATTTCTATTTCCTAAGGTCAGATTGTTTATGCTCAACAATAACGGAAACATCAAGGAGAGGATTCCCATGGGAGCGCAGCCACGTCCTCCTCAACCACTAATGATGGGGGATCAGGGCTGCTGGATCTGCAGGGCTGCAGCGTCAAGCACAGCGCCCACCCCACAACCCCCTGCCTGGCACGAGGAGGGAGAAACATTTAAGAAAATGTTTTTCCTACAGAAGCCCTGGCTGGGCTGAGCATCACCGTGTGGATCTCCTGCACGCAGGCAGGATCGGCTCCTTCTCCGTGATCCTGCTCATCCATCTCCCTGCAGGAACAGGTTTGAACGACGGTGCGTGGCCAAGAGCTGCTTGCTGGCAGCATGGGCTGGTGGGCAGCGAGCACATCCTCACCCAGCCCTGGGCTTCCTGGAGGGTGCGTGGAGAAGAGCCACCACTGGCCGCAAGACGCGTGTTCAGCACCTGCATCCCCGCAGAGCTCTGCCTGCGCGAGAGGTGGCTCCTCCGCTGGAGCATGTGGTGTTCATGGCTGCCAGAGACAAAAGCAGATCACAGAATCACGGAATGGGTTGGGTTGGAAGAGATCTTAAACCCACCCAGTTCCAACCCCACTGCCACGGGCAGGGACCCCTCCCACTGGATCAGGGGGCTCAGAGATAGCTGCGGGTGGCATGGGGACACGGCCGAAGGGATCCCACCAGATCCAACCCACCCCTGGTCCCCTCACGGCTGCCTCCACCGCCGCATCTCTCAGGCTTTCCCTCTCCTGTTGAACTCTCTCCTCAGGCTCCTCTCAGGATGCACAAAGCGAGGAGCCCACGCAGCCGCTGGGCAATCCCTGTGCCAGCCCAGGAGGGCAGGAGAAGGTTTGCAAAGAGCCGTCCTTCAGCTTCTGCCTCTCCTCCTGAGCCCATCACAGAGCAAGAGGCTTTCGCTCACGTAACGTGTCACGTTGAAAAACTCCCCTGCTTCAAAACTAATTGCTTTTATTTTTATCTTCTCCTGACTGCAGCTTCCAGCAGAGATGGGAATTTCGGTCTTTCCTGGCTGAAACCCTCAGTGTGACCCATGGGATGGGCAGCGCCGCCTCTCGTTCTGCAGCCACCGAAGTGGAGGCAAAGCTGGCAGCAGTGGGATCTGCTGGGGGGGGGGGTGTCCGAGCACCATCCAGCTCTGAATTAAACAGGAAAACAGACTTGTCCTTGGAGGAAAAGGGCACTCACTGTGCTGGCAGCTCCTGCCACCCCGGGCCAGGCTACTTCATGCCCCAGGGGTGCCCAGCTTAGCTGGCCCCAGCCTGGGGAAACCAACCAGAGCAAACTGGTCCCAGTTCCGTGCTCCCTCATCACAGAACAGCGTGGATGCAGGATGGACCCAGCACATCCACGATGGGGGTCCCAGGGTAGCCAGCCCTGAGCTGGACAGGGAGACTAAACCTGAGGGGCAGCACAGCGCATGGCTGCGGTCACCAAAACACTGCCCCAGCCCCTGTGGGCCAGCTCTGTGGCCACCCCTACGCCAGGGGCCCTGCCAGGGGCCCAGGGACAAGGACACAGCCACAGCTGGCAGGGAGCCCCAGCCCTCCAGAGGGACACGGAGCCAGGCAGGGATGTCAGTTTGGTCTCTGTCAGGCTCGTGCCCACTTATCAAGTATTTTCATGGTGAAACGAGACGCCCGAGACAATCCCAGAGGAGCAGAGGAGTGTCCTGGTGAGGCCCCAGCACGTGGGAATGGATTTAAGGGGTGAAGTTTGCTCTGACTGCTGCCCTCTCACACCTGGTGAGTGGCTGAGAAGCTCCCTGACCACACCACAAACACCATCCCGCACCGTGAGCTTGGCAGGGGTGCAGGTTCCCCCCTGACCTGGCCCAGGACACCAAGCTGGAGCCAGCTTGGCTCAAAATCAGAAGGTTCCTGCTCTGCAATCAGCTGCCCGTCGCAGCGCTCTGAGGTGCCCGCGGCTCCCGGGCCGTTATCAGCGTGGCATTCCTTGGCTGCAGGCACCAGCGCCAGCTCTGAGCTTTGAGGAACCGCTGCAATCAGGCAACGCAACCCAACGCTGCCAGGAGAACAGGGGACTCTGTAATCGCTCTCCTTGGGATTAGATCAGGAATCAAAGCCCTGCTCGGCTCCTGGCTCCAGCAAGCCCTGCCAGGAATTGTTCGTTCTGATCCCAGAACTTGGGGTGGGATCGCGGAGGGGCCAGGCTGGGTCTGGACGAAGGCATCTCCCGCAGGTGGGGGACGCACAGCTCGGGGTGGGGTGCTCGACACGGGAAGGGTCAGAGTGGAGAAGAGCTTTGCAGCCACCCAGGAATGGTTTCATGGTTGGCTTCATCCCCTCGTGCCCGTAGGACCTCCTTGCCCAAACGCATGTGAGTTCAGGGAGGAGGAGATGCCACCCAAACCTCAGTGGTGGCTTTAACCCCAGGCTGATAACTGTGACAGATTTCCTTAGCCCAGAGTCACACATCCGTGAGTTTATCCCAACATATAAATTTATCGAACTGGAACAACGCTTGCTCCCAACCAGACACATTAAATAACCCCCTCCTTGACGGTTCTCCTTTCCTGGCCAGCAGGATCCAAGTGTGCACGGCCCGATAGCGCCTTATCTCAGCTCCAGCCCCTCACATTCCGCCTCGCCCTGGCCAGCGAGCCCTAATCACCGCGGCCAGACGCAGCATCAGTCCTGGAGTGGCCACGGGCCGGCAGCAGGGGTGTGGAGCCAGGCTTGGACCCACCTCCAGGGGCTGGAGGTGGACCCGTGACCATGCTGGCACACCAGGGAGTGCAGAGGGGTTTGGGATTGGGTTTTCAATTCCCTAAGGGTGAACCCCCGTGAGAAAGGATCGGCCCCTTGGTGAGCACAGGTGCCCCCTGTCCACTTCGCTCCCAGGGAGCCGCAGCCCTCGTGCTGTGACTGGAGCTGCAGAGAGAGAGTCACAGAATGGGCTGGTTGGAAGGGACCTCAAAGCCCAGCCACTGCCACCCCCTGCCATGGGCAAGGACCCCTCCCACTGGGTCAGGGGGCTCCAAGCCCCATCCAACCTGGCCTGGAACACCTCCAGGGATGGGGCAGCCACCACTGCTCTGGGCACCCTGGGCCAGGGCCTCCCCACCCTCACAGCAAAACATTTCTCCCTCAGATCTCATCTCAATCTCCCCTCTTTCAGCTCAAAACCATTGCCTCTCTTCCCATCCCTGCACTCCCTGATCCAGAGCCCCTCCCCAGCTTTCCTGGAGCCCCTTTCAGCACTGGGAGCTGCTCTAAGGTCTCCCCAGAGCCTTCTCTTCTCCAGGCTGAACAACCCCAACTCTCCCAGCCTGGACTCGTACGGGAGGTGCTCCAGCCCTTGGATCATCTCCGTGGCCTCCTCTGGACTCTGGAGGTGTGACTGCTCCGGTTTCCAGGATGACATGGCTGTAGGCTGCCGCACTCTCTCCCTCCAAGCACTCCAACTACAGCTCCTTCATCTCCACCCTGCCCCTAAGAGCTTCCTCACGCAGCTCCTCTGGGCTGGCTCTGGTGTCACCAAGCCATAATTACATCATCAAAAGCTGAGGCACTGAATAAAGAGAAGGAAATCAAGTTCAGATGACACCAAAAGGCATTGTTTTATCTGCTGACAGGAGCTTGCATCACCACAAGATACAAATTGCCCCATCACCCACAGAGGGAGCAGCCAAGAAGCATCTTGAGGGCAGCAGCACCAGCTGGCAGCAGCTGTTCCAGCCCCAGCACCCATCCTGTGGCCCCAGCACCCATCCTATGACTCCAGGACCCATCCCATGGCCCCAGGACCCATCCCATGGCCCCAGGCAATCAGCATTTGTGAGCACCTAGGGCGCAGGGATTCGGTCCCACATGGACCCCACAGGCTGGATGGGACCTTTCATAACCAGCCAAGAGGATGTGGAAAAAGGAAAGTTACACCAATTCCATTCTGGAAGCGGGGGACACACTCTTCCTCCTCCTCTCATTAATTAAGTAGCTAAGTAGGAAGCTGAAAAAGAGCAGGGAATCGCTGCCAGGAGTGCTCTGGAAAGAAAAAGGCTGGTTTGGGGCTTATCTAATGTCACATCAGCTATTTCCTCAGAAGAGAGCAAATTTAATTAAGAACAGAGACCACTCAAGGACAGCCAGGTTACAAACAGCACATGGAACTCGGAACACAATGCTGAGAGGTCGGCGTCACAGCGAAGGAGAGCAAGGAACACAAACATCCCCAGCCTGGCTGCTAAAGGCTTGTTATTTGGGATCAAGCACCGATGCCATCGGGCACAGAACGGCCAGTGCAGAAACGCAGACGCTCCCCGGCGAGGTGGTGTGCGATGGCTCTGAGGCCAAGACAGCTCTTTGCATCCCCAGTGTGTCCATCCCTGCAGGTGCCATGTCCACCACAGAATCGAGGATGGAAAAGACCTTTAAGTTCATCCAGTTCAACTCTCAGCCCAACCCCACTGTGCCTACTAAACCATGTCCTAAAGTGCCACATCCACATGTTTTTTGAACCCCTCCAGGGATGGAGACTCCCCCACTGCCCTGGGCAGCCTCTGCCAGGGCTTCACCACTCTGTCAGTGAAGAAATTTCCCCAATATCCAATCTAAACCTCCCCGGCACAATTTGAGGCCATTTCCTCTCATCCCATCACTTGGGAGAAGAGCCCAACACCCACCTCCCCACAACCTCCTTTCCGGGAGCTGCAGAGAGCGATGAGGTCTCCCCTCAGCCTCCTCCAGGCTAAACACCCCAAGATCCCTCAGCCACTCCTCATAAGACTTGTTCCCCAGCCCCTTCACCAGCTCTGTTCTCCTTCAAGAGATGCGCTCCAGCCCCTCAACATCTTTCCATCTTTGTCCTTCTCCAGCAGAGGATTGCTGGCACACAGGGACTCCACCACAGCACCGCTGCCACCAGCAGAGAGAGGAACCCCGGTCACCAGCCACAGCCCCAGAGCGATGTGCCCAGATCTCACCGAGTTTGGGTCAATGCGCTCCTGCTGCAAAAAAGGAAATGTTGACATTTCACAGCCCCACAAACTCAGCCTGGGCTCCAGCACGTTGCCCACACCAAAAATTGCCCACTGTCAACGAGGGCCGTCAGCAACACTGCAGCTGGACCAGTGCCGAGCATGCTCCAGGGGCAGGGCAGGCAGAACAAGGTGCTCAGCTCTGCCTGGGGACTAAAGCGTCGGGATCCTGAGAACAACCGCGCTGGGTTGGACTGAAGGTCACCCCAGCACAGCAGCTCCCCTCTGCCTGCAGCAAGCACTGAATGCTCGGGCGAAGAACAAGAGGCACGAGCGTCATCCTTCGCCAGCACCGCTGCCCAGCTTCCTCTGGTCAGGATTTACTGGACTGTACTCGGGTCATGGTTCCTGACAAGCTGGGTGCCTTCTACAACTTGGCACAAGCTGCCCAGAGCAGTGGTGGCTGCCCCATCCCTGGAGGTGTTCCAGGCCAGGTTGGATGGGGCTTGGAGCCCCCTGATCCAGTGGGAGGTGTCCCTGCCCATGGCAGGGGGTGGCACTGGGTGGGCTTTGAGGTCCCTTCCAACCCAAACCCTTCCATGATTCTATGATTTGTTATCAGCACCGATAATCTCCAAACTCAGCCATATCCCCCACCAGACAAAAACCTCCGTCACAAGCCCATCTGCTTCCAGAGGATTGCACGTGGAAAATGAAAGCGAATGTTGCCCTAAGGATGGGCCCCCACGGTCCATGGTTTTGGGAGTGTGGAAAAAAAAGCACTTGTACTGCCCGCTTCCCGCTGGGTGTGGGGCTTGGCAGCCCACCTGCCCCTGCACGCTGCCGTGTTCATCTGGCGCAGCGAGGAAGGAAGCCAGCCTAAGGGATCGTGGCTGATGGGCAACAATCTGGTACGCTGCTGGTCTGCTTCTGATGGAAAAACAGAGACGAAAACACCCAGGCTGCTCTATAAATACAGTTTTAATGACTTCAGATCAGTTCCTGGGCATCCAGCTCCACCAGGGCTGCACAGCCTGCTCCGCAGCAAGGATGTGTCACTCTGTCGTCAGGGTCTTCTACAGCCCGGCTGTGACAGCCAGGTCCTTGTGCTCGCTGTCGCCCCGCCTGGACACGCAGCAGGGACTGTGGAACCCCTGCATGTGGCTGGCAGGAGGGAAGGAGGTGACCTTCAAGGCCAAGCTCCACCAGCCAGCTGAGACCGCTCCGTGGCCTTCACAGGAGCGGGAATGGGCAAAAGGAGCAATCCCATTATTCCACTTCTGGGTCGTCTGTCTCAGAATTGCCTAGAGCAGCTTTAGCCTCTCAAACACGATCAACAAGGAGAAAAGACAGGGGATGTCACAATATTTCTAAGAAGTCACGTCTTTGGAAGGCTTCGCAAGCTCTCCGTGTCCCAGGAAATCCCAAGTGCGCAGCTGCTCGCAGTCACAGCTTGAATCCAGGCCAGGAGAGCGAACCTTCACGGCGAGAGCTGGTTGAGCAGCCAAGAAGGAGGGGAAGGGGCTCCTATCAGAAGAACTTGACGCCTCGGCCATCGTCCAGCGTGATAATTTCAGCCTTGTGCTCGTGTTGCAAGGCTTGCAGGGCTCGGAGTAGCATAATCTCATCCAAGCCGTGGAACTCTAGGGAAGGACAGAGATCTCCATCAGTTGGTAAAGGAAAAATTCCCATCAGGAAACAAAGGGGCTCACAAGGGCCAGGGAGCAGCAGCAGCGAAGCTCCAAGGAGCACCTTTCAGACTCTGGTGCCACAATGCTATGGCAAATCCAGAGTCACGGCTACACCGACAGGCTCATCGCTACATTCCTGCATCAGGAGCAAAGCCTGAAGGTCAACAGCCAGAAGGGACTGAGTCACAGCCATCTCAGAGGCAGAACAGACAGTCGGCGTAACAACAAACCACCTCGCGTCTCAGGCCAGACCGGGCACGAGGGCAGCTGGTGGCTTAAAACAGAAACAGTGATAACAGAGAGACGACCACACAAAGCAGTAGAAAAGCCTTCACCGCTGGCAAACGCCGCTCTGATCGGTGTGAGATGGCACGAGCAGTTTTAAAATAGCTAATCTATAAAATTGTAATGCCAGAATCAACTGTTTATGTGCTCAAATCAAGCGTGCTCTGAACACGACTCTACCTTCATTCTCTGTATCATCTCCGCTGGCTAATTCATACAGCGTGAATACGGAGTTGGTCAAGCCGTTCTTCGACACCTGGAAGCGTAAAAGCAACACAGCAAACATCACCTGTGTGATTTAACACCCTCAGCACAATCTCTCCTGCATCTCAGTATAAGGGAAATGGAACGTGGACAGCACTCAATGAGCAAAAATACCCTGAAAACACGCTGGGGTAGTGGAGAGTCAGGAAATGATGCCTAAGGAAACCAAAACGGTTCCTTTCTCTACCCTCCTACTCTTTGTGCTCATGAGTTTTGCAAAAAAGGACGTGTGCTGTACAAAGGCAATGCAGCGCCGCCGCTCTGGCCTCGCGAAGGAGCAGCCAGCTGCAGTGGGAGCGGATGATTCTGCACGTGCAGCTCAAATTGCAGCTCCCAGCAAAGCTGTTAAGACCTCTGCGCTTCTCTGCGACCGAGAGGAATGGAAGAACCAAGGTAAAAGCCGTGAGGAAGCAAGAGCAGAACGTTCCAGTGGTCTGTTTGACCAGCAGCACCTAATTCCCAGCTACAGAAAGCCCAGCTTGCAGAGTGAGACAGTGCTGGTGTTCTCACCCACTGGTAGATGAGCTTCCCCCACTCTTCTGGTCTCCTCCACATGATCAGAAAACTGGTTTTGTTCTTATCTAACCATTCCAGGTTCCCTAAAATCAACAGGGAAAAAGTATTTAATCAGAGCACAAGTCCACAGTGAGGATGAGACCTGCAGATTTCACAGCACGTGCTGGACACGATGCCCTGGGACCCGTCCTGCCCTCCCAGTGAACAACCAAAACTCCTCTACGTATGCAGGAATTAACTTCCCTCTCCAGTCTCATTTTCCTCCCAGCCTGGTCATGCAGCACTGCGGCTCCTACAGCGGGACGGGCTCTGCCCCATGGCTTCCACCCTTCCCGCCCGCTCACTATGGCCCAGGCACTGGCTGCGGGATGGACAGACAGACGGACTCACCGTTCTTACGAAGCTCCTCCAGCACCACCTGGATGGCTTCCAGTGGCAGCTTCCCTGCGAGGGGATTAAGGAGGAACTCACCAAGCTGGGGGATGGGCTGGGGTGCAGGAGCACTGGAGAGAAGGGGGGTCAGGGGGCACCAGGTGGAAAGGAAAGGCAGGTGAGTAAGGACACCGGGGGAGGTCAGGGGCACTGGGAAGGGCAGAGCAGGGGCATTGAGAGGGGAGGGCAGGAGGGTGGGGGCAGCAGGCAGGGGGTGGGCAAGGGCACAGTCGCAGGGGCAATAGGCAGGTAGGGGCAAGGGGCATCGGGAGGGACAGGGCAGAGGTGAAGAGTGGGAGTGAGCAAAGAGCCAAGGGCAACGTGAAGGTAGGATGAGGGGCTACTGGGCATGAGGGAAGGGCAGGGGCAGCAGGAGTGGCAGGGCAGGGGCATTAGTGGGACAGGGCAGGGGTGCAGGGGCACTGGGAGTGGGTGAAGAGCCAGAGACAACAGGAAGGAAGGATCAGGAGCCTTAGGGAAGGGAGGCAGGGGCACCAGGGGAGGGCAAAGGGGAAAAGAGCATGTGGACACCAGGAGAGGGAGAGGCATCAGGAGGGGGGGTTCAGGGGCACCAGGTGAGGGGAAAGAGCAGGAGAGAGAGCGCACGGGGGCACCGGGCAGGGGGAGAGAGAGGGGCACCGGTCCCGAAGGATACGCTGCAGGCGCTGGTTGGCGAAGAGCGGGCTGTCCTGGGCCTCCCGCACGGTCATGGCGGGCAGCCGGTGCCGCTGGCTGTAGGCGATGGCCAGGGCGCACCACGCCGAGAGCTGCTTCTGCCGCGTCTCCCCATTGGGCTGCAACCTGCGGGGCTCGGCTCAGCACCGGCACTGGCACTGGGCGGTTCCACGGGGGCACTGCCACCCGGCCCTGCACCCCCCTCAGTCCCAGTTCTGGTGCTGCTGCCCCCGGTCCCGGTCCCGCCTTCCTCCTTCCGGTCCCGGTACTGCTGCCCCAGGTCTCGCTCCGCTCTCCCCCCGGTCCTGCATCCCCGGTCTCGGTCCCCCCCTGCTCCCTTCCTATCACGCCCCCGGTCTCGCCCCCCCCGGTCCCAGTTCCGTGCCGGTGCCGGTCCCATCCCGCGCTCACGTGAAGAAAGGCGGGAAGTTGTACTGCCAGGGCCACGCGAAGCTCATCGCCGTCACCGGAACCGCCACCGTGCGCCCCGCTTCCGGCTCGGCCCGGCCCCACCCCGCGCCTCCTCCGCCAGGCCCCGCCCCTCCGACACGGCGGCTGCTCGACCCTTGAGGCCACGCCCATTCGAAGCCCTGCCCACGCACAGCCACGCCCCCGAGAAGCCACGCCCCCATACAGTCCCGCCTCCTCACGAAGCTCCGCCCCCTTAGCCCCGTCTCTCACGAAACCCCGCCCCTCAAAGTGCCTGCCCTCACCCTCACGGAGCCCCGCCCATCGGAGCCCCCGCCCTCACAAATCTTGGCCCAATGAATCCCCGCCCATTCCCACGAGGCCACGCCCCCACAGAGACCCACCCCCTAAGAAGCCCCGCCCCTCTGGGCCCCTGCCCACGACACGAGACCACGCCCCTCCGCAAGAGGCCACGCCCCCTATGAGCCCCATCCCCTCTCACAAAGTTCCACCCCTCCTGCGGGCATCTCCCCCTCTACTCCCCCCCCCCCCGCCCATGCCCAGTGCCTGGTGCCCCCATGCCGGGCACCTTTGCCACAGAGAATCAAGCTCAGTGGCCACGGCCAAAGAACCAGGGCCAGGTGTGTGGGGAGAAGCCTTTAATCCCCAGTCATGGCACCGGTGGCAGAGTGGGTCGGGGGGCACTGCTGGTAACCCTGGCACCCCCCCCAAGGAGGTGGGAGATGTGGGACAGCACCCAGAACCCGTGGGGCCACCGCTGGCCACTTCGTGCTGGCCACAAGGGCCCAGGCCGTGGCGCTAGGCCTGTGCCTTGCTGTCCTTGCTGCGCCAGATGACCAAGGTGACCAGGAAGGGGATGAGGCAGATGGGGGCGATGATCATGGCCAGCAGGACATCCTCGGGAGGGTCAAAGAAGACCTGGTGCTCCACGGTGCAGTTGTGGAAGTAGCGGTGGTGGCTCTGGAAGATGTACTGCTCGGCCAGCGCGTTGGGGTAGCCGTAGTGCAGGCGGTCGGCCCACTCCTCCAGGCAGGACTGTAACAAGCTGTACGGCCTGGGGAGAGAGCCATGGCATGTGGGACGGGGACGTGGGCACGGGGCTCCTGGCAAGAACCATCCTCATGCCCCCCTCCACCCCAACATCCACCTCTCCAGGTGGCCCAGGGGTTACCCTGCACCCCACAGCCACCCCCATGTGTGCTTGCACTGGGTCACTCCATCCAGGAGCCGGCGGCCATCAGCGCGGCCAAGGGATCGACTTCTACTTAGACACCAGGAGACATTTCTTCACCGGAAGGGTCATCCGGCACAGGCAGAGGCTGCCCAGGGAGATGGTGGAGTCACCACCCCTGGAGGGGTTTAAAAGCTGGGTAGATGAGGTGCTCAGGGGTGGTTCAGTAGTGGACAGGGACAGCTGGACTCGATGATCTCAAATGTCTTTTTCGACCCAATGATTCTATGATTCCCTCAAACGTTCTCTGCTGTCTTGGGAGCTTGGTCCCCAGGGATTGAGGGGCCACAGGCAATGATCCCCCTCAAAGTGTCCCCGTGTGCCAGTTTCCCAGTTAGGGATGTCTCCAGAGCCACTCAGTGCCACCCTGCTGCCCCATGCGTACCTGCTGATGACTTTCCACTCGCACAGCTCCGATGCTGACACGTTCCTCATCAGGTCAACGAAGAACTCCCAGCACTTCTGTGCGATGTTACTGTACGTCTCCTCTACAGGGGAACAGTGCTGAGTGTGGGCACCGCATCCCCACGGGTGGTACCCAGCACCCAGACCCCTGCCCAGGTGTGGTGAGGGACCAGAACATCCAGTAGCTCCAGGGTAATGCCAGGGAGCAGGGCAGGAGGACAGGGTGATGGTGGCTCCCCCCACTGCGACCAGGGGGGGCTCCCTGGCACAGCCTGGCTTATTCTGGGGACAGACAGAGAGTTTGTGGCGAGGGGAAAGAGGGGGTGTCACCCTGTGGTGGCCAGGGCACCACCAACCCCGTGGTGCTGCCCCAACCTCACCAAGCCCCAGCACTCACCAATGAACTGGACCGTCCAGTTGAACTCGACCGCCGGAGGGCTGGTCCTGGTCTCCTGGCCAAACCCTTCCGCCTCAGCACCCGCGTGGCAGAGCCCAGTCGCCAGGAACGCTGCGGAGGGGACAAAGTCAGCAAGAGGTGGCAGAGTCCTGCGTGTGGGAGCTGCCTTGGCAGGAGAGAACCTGTTTCAGGTGTCCCTTGGGGGCCACCACAGCTGGTGGTGAGGGGGCAAGGTACCATGCTGCAGTGGGACCAGGGCATCCAGCCCTCTGTACGGGGAAGGGTCCACCCAGGCTGTGGGCAGCGGCCCAAGGGTTCCGAGGGGCTGTTTGGGGGCTGTGGGCAATGGGTCCCAGCGCGGGGGTGAGTTGTGTCCCCTGCCCATGAGAAGCCTCCTTGCAGCTGGACAGGGCTGCGATAGGAAGGAAGTGCTGGCCGCAGCCCAGCGCTGCCGGAAAGCCCCTCCACCCGCCATCTGCCCCACGCCAAGGACAGGCTGTGCTGGGCGTGGGGCACATCCCTCCTCCACCCTGCCAGCCGCTCGCCCTTCAGGCAGAGGGAACCATCCCATCCATCTTCCACCCTCAGTCAAAACCCTGTGGTGTGGGGCAGCGATACTGGTCGCGTGGTGAACCGCCCTGGTGGGCCACTTGCGGCGAGCTCCCAGCACAGCTGGACACTGGCCGTGGGGTGCCCCTGGGCTGGCACAGCCACTGCGGCAAGGTCAGCCCATCCTGTCCGCATCGCTGTCCCAACGGGCCCATGCACGTAAGGGGTGCTGTGGCTCCTACCTCAGCCCAGGGCTTCACAGGGTCATCTGCAAGAAGATTGGAGATGACCATGATGGGGACTAACCCACAGCGCCCGTTGCCCGCCTGCCACCAGCCCTGGCCACGCCAGCTGCCCCTGGCCCCGTGCTGGGATGGGCAGTGGGCCAGGCTTAGCCGAGACCCCAACCTTGGGCCCCTTGGATGGGAGGACGGCTGCACGCGGGGTGGTGCGAGGCACGGAGCTTCCCGCTGCCGACAGCCCCCTCACTTACCCCAAAGCAGCAGGAGCCCTCGGGAGAGCCAGCCGGAGCCCTTCTGCGCCCGCGGTGCCATCGTGCCAAAGCCTGCCGGCTACCGAGCGGGGACCAGGATTTCAATGGAAATAACAGGAAGCAACTCCTTTCCTCTGACAGGGGCAGTTTGACTACAGGAGACGTGTGAAAAATGAGATTGCTTTAAAGCGGCTCTCCCGGCGGGACCCCGCTGCCGCCCAGTGCCGTGCTGGCCCCCGCGGGCATCGCTCCCGCACCCCGGCACCCCTCGCCTCACCCAGCCCAGAGGCTCCGCTTCCCCGCGCACCACGTCCAGTTTTACGAGGCCGCTATTTGTTTACTTGTGTATTTCTCTTTAATCCTTGTCTGGGCTGGGTTGTGAAATCTTTCGTCTCCTGCGTGGAGGGCAGGCAGCCCGGCAGCCGAGGGGAGTGGACCGGGAAGCGTAACGGTCCCGACAGGCGCTACCGCCCGGGCGTGGGGGTGGCAGGGGGACACACGGCCCCCACACATGGCTCCCAGCTCCCCCAGGCACCTGCCTGCAAGGCTGGCATCAAAGGGCACTGGTGGTGGCATGATCTGTCCATGGGTGCGAAGCCAATGCAGCAGGGAGGGTGGGAAAGGGCAGAGACTTGGCCAACGTTGCTGGTCGTCGGCTCCGACGTCTTCCTCCTGCACCACCCAGCCTGGCGACCACGCAGAGCCCCATCAGTCATGGCACAGCTCCCACCTGCAGGACCCACGTTCCCAACAGCGCAAGGGATCTTCAAGGTCCATTCCAACCTAAACCATTCCCTGATTCTGTGACTCTTTCATTCTATGATTCTATGATCCCAGCCCCGCGGGTCTGCACCGTTCCCGCTCGAGGACCACGCTGAGGCCAAACGAGCTCATTTCACCTCTGGCTCAGAGCAGAAAGCGAGCCCAAGGCTTCCCCTTTAACAGCCACCCGCGTGAATCAGAGCGTGATGAAGCACAGCTCGGAGGGACCCTCCCTGCTGTGGGAAGGAAAGGCAATTTCACTGGGCTTCACGCTCCCCGATAAATGTCCTGACAGAGCTGCCAGACCCACCCTGGGCTGTGGCAGCCGCTGCTCCAGGGCACCTCGGGACCTTTGGTGGGCGAGTGCCACATCTGGAAGCCATCAGGCGCCAGCGCTCCGGGGGCTGCAAGGCTGGAGCCCCCGGTCCTGCTCTTTGTTGGAGCTGCTGGAGCCTCTGGCTGGGCGGCGGGAGCCTCTGCCAGGGAGACACCCAGTGAGCTCAGCACAGCCGCTCCCCTCCTGGGGCATCCAGAGGGGATGCACGGGGATGGGATGGGATGGGACGTGACAGGACGGGATGGGATGGGACGGTGGCTGCCAGCCAAAGCCCAGAGTTTTCCCCTAGCCTGGCATCCCCGGTGCTCCCTCTCAGCTCCCACCCCAGGGTGCCAAGGCAGAGGCTCAGTCCCATGCTGGATCAGGACCCCTATGTCTGGGACCCTTCTCCTGATGCTTCCCCACCCCAGGGCAGACACAGGTATCTGGACCTCCAGCCCCACCCTACCCCCATGCCATGGGACCTGCTTCATCCCTAGGGACACCCGGAGTTCCCCTTCCCACTGAGCCCTATCCTCCTCACCCTCAGCCCGCTTGTCCTGCTCATGAGTTCCCAGGGCTGGGGGAGAAGAGCGCTGTCGCCAGCCCCTCACAGGGGCAACCAGGGGCTGGGCAGCTGCCCGTGGTGCGTTGAGCCCCTTTCCGTGCTCTGCGGAGCGTGAAGACGGCTGCGAGGGGCACGAGGCAGCTGAGCACCACGGCTGCCACCACGGACACCCTGGGGGACAGCCCACCCAGCGCGGGGGGCTTGGTCGCTGTGCAGTTGTTAAAGTATTCCGCATGGACCTGCAGGAAGAAGGTGTCGAGGACATCGCCAGTCCAGGGGCAGGAGAGCAGCTGGGCCAGCAGCTGGGTACAGCCGGAGAGCTCGCTGTAGGGGCTGCGGAGAGTGCAGTGTGAGGCCAACATCCGTCACAGCAGTCCTATGTGCATTCGGCACCGTCGGGGCTGAGACCAACTCACCTGCTGATCTGGTCCCAGTGGCAGCGGCTGCCCTCCGGGATGGCCATGAGGGTGGCATGGAAGGGAGCCCAGCAGTAGAGAGACATCCAGTCCTGGTAGGTGTCCTGGCACTGGGCTGACCCTCCCAGCACCTCTGGCAGCTCTGCAGAGCATCAGCCACACCTTGGGATGCTGCCTCACTCCCAGCTCTCCTCCCAGGGCCAGGTTTGGGGGAACTGTTTGGTGTCACCCCCAGAGACCCTCCCAGCTCTGCCCAGTGTGGGCCAGGTGCCCCGTTTCACATGCAGGAGCTCCACACGTGGCCCCAGGGGTCCCGTGAGGGGGCAGCTGGGGCCCCCTAGGCTCAGCTGAGGTGGGACCTGGGCTCACCGAGGTCTGGGGGTTGGTGGGGAGCGCGGGAGAGCAGCTCTACTCACCATCCTCATCCAGGTACAGGTAGAGACCTGAAGGACAGATGGCACCATTGGTGCTGGCAGGACCTGAGGGCAGGGCTCTGTCCCCCAGGGGTGCAGATGCCGTTTCCACCAGCAGCAAGAGGCCCCTGCTATGCTGCAGCAACTGGGGCCAGAATTGCACTGGGGCGGTGGCACTGGGGCGGTGGCACTGGGGTCTTACCTTCATCCTCGAGGTCCTCGTACTCAGTGTCGCCGTGCCCTGCAGCAGAGTGACACAGGGTGCCAGGGCCGTACCAACTGGTGTTGGGAGAGCCCCAGTGCCCAGCTGGCACTAAGACAGCCCCAGTAGTTAACTGGTCTTGAGGCAGCCCCAGTGCCCAGCCGACTTTTGGGGTATGGGCCAGGGTGGCCCCAGCATGCCAGGACCCCTTCTCCCTCTCTGGCCAAGCAGAGGTGACCGGGCCGAGGGGAGGGAGGGGGAGTAGGAGGCTCCTGGCTCTGCCTCTGCCTTTGAAAGCAGAGCAGATTCTGAGCAAACACCAACCCCGTGGGCAGGAAAGTGCGGGACAAACCCTGCCTGGAACATTCTCCGAGGGGACACCAGGAGGGGCAGAGGGCGTTGCCCCCCGGCACAGAGGCATTGGGATGGAGGGGAGAAATGGGACAGGGACCAAACCCTGTGCCCCGTGCCCTGGGCAACTCTGTGCAACCCAGGTGGTCGCAGGTCTGGGATGCACTTAGAATCATGGAATGGTTTAGGTTGGAAGGGACCTTAAAGATCATCCAGTTCCAACGTGCCCATGGGCAGGGACACCTCCCACTGGGTCAGGGGGCTCCAAGCCCCATCCAACCTGTCCTGGAACACCTCCAGGGATGGGGCAGCCACCACTGCTCTGGGCACCCTGGGCCAGGGCCTCCCCACCCTCAGCGTGAAGAATTTCTTCTGAATGTCCAATCTAAATCTTCCCCCTTCCAATTTAAAGCCGTTCCCCCTCATCCCATCTCTCCAGGCCCTTGGAAAAAGCCCCTCCCCAGCTTTCCTGGAGCCCCTTTCAGCACTGGGAGGCTGCTCTAAGGTCTCCCCAGAGCCTTCTCCTCTCCAGGTGAACAACCCCAACTCTCAGCCTGGCCTCACACGGGGGGTGCTCCACGCCTTGGATCACCTCGGTGCCCTCCTCTGGACCCGTTCCAACAGTTCCCCCTGCTCCTTATGCTGGGACGGAGCTGCCCTTACCCCGCCGGAGCAGAGCAAGGAGCAGCAGGCAGAGCAGCCGCATCCCGAGGAGCATCCTCCCCCGCCGCTCCCGCCGCGGCGGTCCTGGGGCCGCTCCCCGGGATTTATCCCGGTCCCGAGCCAATGCCCGGGAAGGTCGAGGGTGTCGCGGGGCTCTCGAAACGCCTGACTCAGCTAAGCCCCAGAGGGATGCGGGATGCGGGATGCGGGACGCGGGCACCGGACGCCCTCTGTGCTCATCGGGCGGGGACCGAGGGGAAGGACGGGGCCCCCGGGACAGGAAAAGCCTCGCGACAGTCGCTTCCTGCCCGGCGCCACCGCGGGGAGCGCGGGGAGCGGGACCGCGGAGAGGGGAGAGCGCGGGGGACAGGGCGCGCAGAGGGGAGAGGAGGCACCGGGGGGCGCGGGCAGCGGGCTCGTTGCCGCCGGGCGTGCCCGTTCCCCGCCGCTGGTGCGGGGTTCTCTGGGCTGGAACGGGTCCGCCTGGGTCCTGCCGGTCCGGGCAAGAAGCGCCCTGCCCCACCGCAGGGATCCAGGGCGGCTCCGACCCGACCGGTACCGGCGGCGCCAGAGGCGAGAGGTGGGGCCGGGGCCGGGGCCCCGGCTTGGGGGCGGAGCCTCAATATAGGGGCGGGGACGATATGGGGCGGGATTTGGGAGTGGGAGAGGGGCGTGGCGCCAGCTTGGGGGCGGGGTCTGGGGCGGGGCCGCGGTTGGGGGCGGGGTCTACGGGCAGGGTCGCATGGTGGGGCGGACTCAGGGGCGGGGTTTGACTGCGAGGGGCGGGGCAGCTGTACGGGGGCGGGGCCCGGGGGCGGGATGAGCTCTAGGGGCGGGGTTACGACGCGGGGGTGTAATCAGTGGGCAACGACATGGGGGCGTGGCTATGCTGCGGGGGGGTGGGGCTACTGCAAAGGGCGGGGCTATATTGTGGGGCGGGATCTGGGGGCGGGGCTAACGTGTAGCAAGCGACGCTACGACGCGGGGGCGGGCTCAGGGCACCAATTTGGGGGCGGGGCAAAGGCGGTGGGCGGGACCTAATCAAGGGGGCGGGGGCTCCGTGCGGTCCCGGGGCGCGGGGCGGGGCGGTCCCGGGGAGGTACCGGGGCGGTCCCGGAGCTCGGGGCGGTCCCGGGGCTCAGTCGCGGCTGCGCAGGGGCTGACGGCCTCCCCCCTCGCGATGGCCGAGGAGTGAGTGCGGGCCGGGTTGGGGGGGCTGGGGGTCCCCGGGTACCGGCAGGGGTCGGAGGGGGGCTGCGGCCGCCCGGTGCCTCGGTCTGTGCTCCGGTGCGGGCTGAGCTGTGAGGCCGTGAGGCACTGCGGGGGTTTTGGGGCCCGGGGGGTGGGGACGGGGGGAATCCCATCTCTGTGCCCTCCCCGGGCTCCGTGTCCCACTACCCGGGGATCCCTGTCCTGCTGCCCTGGGGGGTTGCACTGCCCCGGGGGTCCCTGTCCCGCTGCCCTGGGGGGTTGCATTGCCCTGGCTGTCCCTGTGCCCCGGGGGTCCCTGTCCCATTGTCCCGGGCGTCCCTATCCCTCTGTCCCCCAGGAAATCCCTTCCGTGAGTCCGGAGAGTCCCTGTCCCTATACCCCAGGGGGGGTCCCTGTCCCTCTATCCCCCAAGGGTCCCATTCCCGCTGTCCCGGGGGTCCCTGTCCCTCTATTCCCTGGGGGGGTCCCCTGTCCCATGGCCAGGAGGTCCCTTCCGTGTGCCCAGGGGTCCCTTCCCTGTGCTGTGCAGGGTCTCTGTCCCACTGCCCTGGGGGGTCCCTTTCCGCTGCCTCCGGGGCAGACTGGGGGAGGGGGTCTCTGTCCCAGAGGGATGTGAGGCTCCAGACAGGAGCAGCCAGGGCTCGATCAGTGCCCCTCATTCCCCAGAGCCCTCCGTTCGTTCCCTGTTGTTCCGTAACCAGGACCAGTGCAGGGTTGTGCAGCTGCTTTTCCCTGTTTAAAGTTTGTGATGCATTTAAAATTCATAGGGATTTTTTCTGGTAGTGCTTGTTCACAGGATTAAACTCTCAATTATTTGATATTTATTCTTTCCCTATGTTTACAGAAAACTAGAAATGGCCACTCCTCCAACCTCCAAGTGCATTATGTACTGGAAAAGAAAAGTCAAGTCTGAATACATGCGTCTCCGGCAGCTCAAGAGGTTCCAGGCGAACATGGGAGCAAAGGTAGGGAGCTCCAGCTGAGGAAACATTTCCAAAAGGCTTTGCTTTAGCTTACAGTGTCGGAGCAGCCGTTGGATGGGCTTTTCATCCTGCAAACTGGGTGGTTTATTCTGCGAACTGCTGAGCTGTGTTTTGCTTGCAAGCTGGATGGGTTGGAAGAGATCCAGCTGCTCCTCACGCTCCGTTATCAGCCTTGCGCTGGTTGTCCAGCCGGAGCCATCCGTTGGCAGGCGACTCTCACGGCAGTGATAGGATGAGGGGGAATGGTTGTAAACTTTGAAGAAACGTTTTGCTGTGAGGGTGGGGAGGCCCTGGCCCAGGGTGCCCAGAGCAGTGGTGGCTGCCCCATCCCTGGAGGTGTTCCAGGCCAGGTTGGATGGGGCTTGGAGCCCCCTGATCCAGTGGGAGGTGTCCCTGCCCATGGCAGGGGGTGGCACTGGATGGGCTTTGAGGTCCCTTCCAACCCAAACCATTCCATGATTCTATGAAATGCTCCGCCTTGCACACATTTTAATACTTGAAGCAGAATCTCTGGAGGGTTTTTAGCATTTTCAACATGACTTCTTCAGTTCTGGGGGCTGCTTTCTCTCATTTCAGGCTCTGTTTGTGGCCAACTTTGCCAAGGTTCACGAGAAGACTAAAATCCTGAATGAAGACTGGAAGAAGCTTCGTGTGCAGCCGGTGCAGCTGATGAAGCCGGTCAGCGGGCACCCATTCCTGAAGCAGGTTTGGAGCAGAAAAGCGTGTGGGCTGGAACCAGGGCTTTGCAGGGAGCTGTGGGGTTACGGGATCGGTTTTGCTTTGTGCTGAGCTGTGTCAGTGTTGGGCTTTGGGATGCAGACGAAAACCCCAAACCCATGGACTTTTCCATGAAGGAACTGGAGCAACCTTAGGGCTGCCCAGTATTTGTGGTGAAATGTGCTTTCCCTCTGGCTGTGGCTGCACT
Organism: Neomorphus geoffroyi; assembly: GCA_033558235.1. Taxonomy (NCBI): domain Eukaryota; kingdom Metazoa; phylum Chordata; class Aves; order Cuculiformes; family Neomorphidae; genus Neomorphus; species Neomorphus geoffroyi. Next base: position 4,475,995 of record JAUMJM010000037.1, read on the forward strand.
TTCCTCACTGCCCTTCTCTTTTTACTCATATTCCAGTGTACTGTTGAGAGCATCTTCCCAGGATTCCCAAGCCAGACGCTGTACATGAGGACCCTGAACACGGTGGCACTGGTGCCTATCATGTACTCCTGGTCCCCTCTCCAGCAGAATTTCATGGTACGTGGGAAGGCTCTGGCCACGAGGTGTCAATGCAGTTGGTGTGTAATTATTCTGTGGGTGTGGAGTGATTGTGCCGCCTTCAGCCCACTTGTTTCGAATGACGTCTGCTCGAGAAATGACAGAAAGCCTTGTTTTTAGCTGCTTGTTTTGTTGAACCCCACAAAGCAGCCTTGTATCCACGCTGTCTTACCCAGCTGGTCTCTCCTCTACTCCTGATTCCTCAGCAGGGCCACTATTATTTCAAAGGATTCAAGGAGTAAGGATGGGTTTGGGGTTTTTTTTTGCTTGTCTTGAAGTTTTTCTTCCTTTTGAAATGAAGAGGTTTATTTCTTAGGCAGATACTTTGTGGCTGGATTACCTTGCTGCTCTCTAGGGATGCTCTGCGGATCGTAGACTCACAGAATGGGTTGGCTTGGAAGGGACTCAAAGCCCACTCAGTGCCATGGGCAGGGACCCCTCCCAGTGGATCAGGGGGCTCCAAGCCCCATCCAACCTGGCCTTGGGCACCTCCAGGGATGGGGCAGCCACCACTGCTCTGGGCAACCTGGGCCAGGGCCTCCCCACCCTCACAGCAAAACATTTCTCCCTAAGAGCTCATCTCAATCTCCCCTCTTTCAGAGCTTCTGATGGTCTTGGTGACACAGGTCTTCAAATTATGCTTTCAGTGGTCAGGGTTACTCTGCTGGCAAGGGATAACAAAGAAATGTCAGGAATGAGACGTCTGAAACTTCAGCCGAGGAGGCTGAACCTTTGCTTTGCGCTGCGTTGGCTGCGGGTGTGAATGGGCAGGAGCATCCTGAGAGGCAAAGCCTGGCTGGGGACTGGCAAGAACTGTTTTTCTGAGTTGTGTAAGGGGAGACCTGATTGCTCTCTGCAGCTCCTGGAAAGGAGGTTGCGATGAGCTGGGTGTTGGTCTCTCCTCCCAGGGAACAAGAGATAGGATGAGAGGAAATGGCCTCAAGTTGTGCCAGGGGAGGTTTAGATTGGATATTGGGAAAAAATTCTTTACTGAAAGAGTGGTGAAGCCCTGGCAGAGGCTGCCCAGGGCAGTGGTGGGATCTCCATCCCTGGAGGGGTTCAGAAAATGTGTGACTGTGGCACTTTGGGACATGGTTTAGCAGGCACAGTGGGGTTGGGCTGATGGTTGAACTGGATGAGCTTAGAGGGGTTTTCCAACCTTAATGATTCCAGGATTCTATGATTTATCTCTTTTCAGGTGGAGGATGAAACTGTTCTGTGCAATATCCCTTACATGGGAGATGAGGTGAAGGAAGAAGATGAAACTTTCATTGAAGAACTGATTAATAACTATGACGGGAAGGTTCATGGAGAGGAAGGTACCCTGGGAACAGTCCCCACTGTTTACTCAGTCTCTTGCCAAAATAACCATATCAAAGTAGTTAAGAAGTCAAGAGGTGGCAGCAGTAACCAGCTTTTCTGTGGGAGTAGGAAACCAGGAACATCCTTGCTGTTCTAGCTTAGAATCACAGAATGATTTGGGTCAGAAGGGACTCAAAGCCCATCCAGTGCCACCCCCTGCCATGGGCAGGAACCCCTCCCACTGGATCAGTGGCTCCAAGCCCCATCCAACCTGGCCTGGAACACCTCCAGGGATGGGGCAGCCACCACTGCTCTGGGCACCCTGGGCCAGGGCCTCCCCACCCTCACAGCAAAACATTTCTTCCTGAGATCTCATCTCCATCTCCTCTCTTTCAGCTTAAATCCACTTCTCCTTGTCCTGCCCATGCACTCCCTGATCCAGAGCCCCTCCCAGCTTGCCAGGACACAACCCTTCCTTTTGATATCCCACTCCATTCTAAGCTTGGGGTGCTCTGGAATTGATGCTTTTGTTCTTGGGGTTCACAGACGCGCTCTGGGATGCTGAAAAATGTGCTAGAGGTTCGAAGGAGCTCAACACCCTCCTTTTATTGTGACCTGAGCCGAGATTTTAATCAGTCTTTTCAGAAATGAAAAGCCATTGTTTCCCTCCAGCTCTGCCTACCCCATCATAAAACTCTGTCTGGAGGGAGGAAGGCAGTGGGAAACTCTGGTATGGCCTGTCCTCAGATTGTTGAAACGATACATTATTCTGACTCTAGCCTTACAATCCCACCTTATCCCTACAAAATTGGGAGGGAGGTTCCAGTTGCTGACAACGTCGCGTGGCTGGAGTGTGATTTACACGGCGAGGAGCGTGAGAGACGATGCCTGACACCTCTTGTGTTTCAGAAATGATTTCAGGCTCGGTCCTCATCAGCGATGCCGTGTTCCTGGAGCTGGTGAACGCCCTGAATCAGTACTCGGATGAGGAAGAGGAAGGGCACAATGATTCGGAGGGCAAACAGGAGGATGGGAAAGAGGAGCTGCCAGTCACGAGGAAAAGAAAGCGAATGGCAGCGGAAGGTGGGTTTGACCATGGAAATTGAGGCTGTGGTGGTCACGTTTCTATCCCGCTCGAGTAGCCGCTCTCCTCTCATTGCTGGTTTGGTGACTGATGTCTCACTGAGCAACCAGCTTGGCAGGTTCCGGTGTCAGAGTCGAAAGCTGAAGGGGAGTCGGTTGTTCTCGCTGTCCCCTTAGACAGGGTAAGGAGTCACCAGCTTGAAGAAGGATTAAGGTGAGGTGTGGAAACCCATTTCATGGTAAGGTAGCAAAGCAGTGGGGTGTTATCTGAGGAGGCTGTGGGGTCTCTGCTCTTGGAGGTGCTGAAGTGCAGTCCTGGCAAGGATCTGTTGGTGAGTTTGTAGGTAGATCTGATTCTGCCGTAGCCTGAGGAGGTGTGGGACCTTCTCAAATCCCTTCCAGACCTGTTTTCCATGTACTCGTGTTCCTCTTCCCTCACCTCTGCCACCTGGAGTTCTCAGATCTCTCCTCTATGGGATTTTCACGCGTCCTGCATGACCTTGGGAATGCTGACTGCTTACTTTCATCTTTCTCTTTGGTTCATAGTGATGTGGGCAGCACAAATACCAGGACGTTTCATAGATGGAGAAATGCATTGTCTGCAAATTCTATCGTGGTAAAAATAAACAGTAATGGTCCTTAAAGAAATCATTTGTGCTTCCATTACGCTGCTGGGAAAGTGGGAGAGTGCACCTAGAAATGCCTTTAGCTTGGTTTCAGGACAAAGAATTTATCTGTTGTAGATGGGATTACATTTCTGTCTCTTAAAATACATTCCTGGAATTGCTCTGTGGAAGAGGGAAAGGTGTGTTCACATCCAGCTTAGCTGAGGAATTGTGTCTCTCGTTTCTCTCAGGTAACAAGAAGTGTTCAAAGAAGCGTTTTCCAAACGACATGATCTTCACCGCGATTTCTTCCATGTTTCCTGAATACGGCTTCCCAGATGACATGAAAGAGAGGTAGGAGAGCTCTAAGCTGTCTGTTACCTTTCTTAGCAGCAGTTTAAGTCTGCGTTTCAGAGGACAGTGCTGTGCTCTGCCCAAAAAGAGCTCAGCTGGTTCCAGGTGCTGTGAGCAGAGTGGGGTTTGAGCTTTAGAAACTTTGATTTTAGCATCGGGGTATCTGGGCCAGAGCTCTGCTGGCCCACGTGGATCTTGGAATGGGTTGGGATGGGAGGGAGCTCAAAGCCCATCCAGTACCACCCCCTGCCATGGGCAGGGACACTTTCCACTGGGTCAGGGGGCTCCAAGCCTCATCCAACCTGGCCTTGAACACCTCCAGGGATGGGGCAGCCACCACTGCTCTGGGCACCCTGGGCCAGGGCCTCCCCACCCTCACAGCAAAACATTTCTGCCCAAGATCTCATCTCAATCTCCCCTCTTTCCACTTCAAACCGTTCCCCCCATCCCATCCCTGCACTCCCTGATCCAGAGCCCCTCCCCAGCTTTCCTGGAACCCCTTTCAGTACTGGGAGCTGCTCTGAGGTCTCCCCAGAGCCTTTTCCTCTCCAGGCTGAGGGATGTAGTAGTGTAACACATCCCAGACCCACAAAGCGCATCCATCTCTGGGTGTTCCCGTTTGTCAAACAGGTACCGGGAGCTCACGGAAGTGTCGGACCCGAACGTGCTGCCGCCGCAGTGCACCCCCAACATAGACGGGCCATGTGCCAAGTCAGTCCAGCGGGAGCAGTCCCTGCACTCCTTCCACACCCTCTTCTGCCGCCGCTGCTTCAAATACGACTGTTTCTTGCATCGTAAGTGCAATCTCGGCCAGACGCTTCCCTAGAACCCCTTTTTTCCTCCTTTATTTTCCCAGTGCTTCTCTCTGTGCACCTTGCTTAGTGTCCATGCCATAGTCTTTGGTGGGTGATGCCTCCCTGGAGCTGGCAGGTGCCCAGATAAACCCAACTCCGTTAATTTCTTCAAATGGATTAAACCAACCTGCGTGGCCGTCCCTTCCCTCTCACTGTTGTTCAGCCCCCTGTGTTCCAGCCTCCTGGTGCCGGGAACACGGCCACCACCGCACTTCACTCATGCTTTGCAGAAGCACTCATGAGGCCCCCCCTTGAATATTGTGTTCAGGTTTGGGTGCCACAGTGTAAAAAGGACATCAAATACTGGAGAGTGTCCAGAGGAGGCCACAAAGCTGGGCAAGGGTTTAGAGGAGGAATCGTGGGAGGAGAGGCTGAAGGAACTGGGTCTGTTCAGCCTGGAGGAGACTGAGGGGGGAACTCATCGCTGTCTGCAGCTTCCTCACACGGGGAGGAGGAGGAGCAGGCGCTGAGCTCTTCTCTCTGGTGACCAAGGACAGGACCCCAGGGAATGGCAGGAAGATGCCAGGGGAGGGTTAGGTTGGACATCAGGAGCAGGTTCTTCCCCCAGAGGGTGGTGGAGCCCTGGAACAGCTCCCAGGGAAGCAGGCACAGCCTGACAATATTCCAGAAGGGTTTGGCCAACGCCCTCAGCCCCACAGTGTGATTGTTGGGGTGTCCTGTGCAGGGACAGGAGTTGGACTCGACGATCCTTGTGGGTCCCTTCCAACTCTGGTCATTCTGTGATTCTACGATCAGGGAAAGGCAGGAATGTTTCACTTCCAAAGTCTGGATGTGCCCCTGTGTTTTGCTGCCTCATTGGAACTTACGGCTCCATCTTAATCATGTTCCTGCAGTTTGTGCTGCCAAAGCCTTTGGGGTGCTGGTTGACTGCTGGACCTGCTGCTTCCCAGGTCTAAGGGCTCCTTTGGAAAGTCACAGGACTCTTCCTAGTGAATTATTTATTAAAAGATAGAATATTAACATCACGTGGTCTTTTTGTTTCAGTCTGAAAGCAAATCTTTTTCCTACAGCCTCTTCCTCCCAAGTGTTGCTGCTTCCAAGGTCCTGCCACCTCCTCCCTCTCCCTGCCTTGAGCTCCCGCTTACCTTCCTTGAGCTCCTGCTGCCCCGTCCCTTGCAGCCTTTGAGGACATTCTTGGAGGATGCTAATAGTAAAGATAACTATTATTTTTTCAGCATTTCATGCTACTCCTAATGTGTACAAACGAAAGAATAGAGAGACCAAGATCGAGCCAGATCCTTGTGGACCAGACTGTTTCCTCTGGCTGGTAGGTTTCTGCGTCGCTGCATTTGAAACCACAGCGGAAGTGGCTGGACCAGCCCTGCTCTGCAGAGCTCTGTGGGTCCCTTTCGTAACTTTGATGATTGGAGCTGTTGGGGTGAGTTCAGAGGAGGCCACAGAGATGATCCAAGGGCTGGAGCAGCTCCTGTACGAGGCCAGGCTGGGAGAGCTGGGGTTGTTCAGCCTGGAGAGGAGAAGGCTCTGGGGAGACCTTAGAGCAGTTCCCAGTGCTGAAAGGGACTCCAGGAAAGCTGGGGAGGGGCTCTGGATCAGGGAGTGCAGGGACAGGATGAGGGGAACGGTTTGAAGTGGAAAGAGGGGAGATTGAGATGAGATCTTAGGGAGAAATGTTTTGCTGTGAGGGTGGGGAGGCCCTGGCCCAGGGTGCCCAGAGCAGTGGTGGCTGCCCCATCCCTGGAGGTGTTCAAGGCGAGGTTGGATGGGGCTTGGAGCCCCCTGATGCAGTGGGAGGGGTCCCTGCCCATGGCAGGGGGTGGCACTGGATGGGCTTTGAGGTCCTTTCCCATCCAAACCATTCCAGGATTCTCTGACTTTGCTGAAATGGTTCTAATCCTCATTGGATTCGGGGCAGCGTGGATCCAGATGCAAACCTGACCAGATAGATGCCTATTTTAGCAGATTTTCGACAAAGACTGATTTTGTAGCTGCCAGATGGGAAATTGAGGTGACAAATGATTTCTCAGTGCAGCGTTTGAAAAATGAAGCCCAGGTTAAAAATGCTGGGGCAGGAATTCCGCCTGTGGAGGGAAGACTTGCTTTAAAACTGGTCTTTCAGAGAGGCAGCCTGGCTCTGTTCTCCGGGGATGGGAGCTGGGTGTGCTTGGTGGTGTTGGAGCTGGTCAACAGGCTGAGATGTGGGGTATCCCAGGGTGCTGGGAGGGCTGGAGCAAAGGGAGAGCCAGGGCACCTCCTCCAGCTGCTGAAGGAAGCAAAGTGGGAATGTGCAGCTGGCAGGGCCTTGGTGCTCAGTGAAGTGAGCACACACGGTGGGTTTTCCACCTTCTCGTGGTGACTGCAGGGCAGGGCTGGTCCCAGGGCCTCTGGAAAAGCCTTTCTGTGTCCCCTGGTCATCTGCATCTCGTTGTCTTCTGCTCTGGTTGCAGGAAGGAGCCAAGGAGTTTGCTGCGCTGCACAACCCCAGGTCCAAGTGCTCCGGCCGGCGCCGCCGGAGGCACCACGTGGTGGGCGCTTCCTGCTCCAACACCCCGGCTTCCACCGTCACTGAGACGAGGGAGGGCGACAGCGACCGGGACACGGGCAACGAGTGGGCCTCCAGCTCCTCAGGTACAATGGCACCCAGAGACCCCCCCCCGTCTGCCTGCGGTGGTGGCAACTGGGCTCTCCCTGCCTTCGCTCTGTGTGCGGCACGGGGAGCCCAGAGCCAGAAGACAGCAGTGTTTGCAGGGGGGCACCAGACCCTGCCCTCACTGCCGCGGGATTCGCTGTCATAGAACCATGGGATGGGGTGGGTTGGAAGAGACCTCAAAGCCCACCCAGTGCCACCCCCTGCCATGGGCAGGGACCCCTCCCACTGGGTCAGGGGGCTCCAAGCCCCATCCAACCTGGCCTGGAACACCTCCAGGGATGGGGCAGCCACCACTGCTCTGGGCACCCTGGGCCAGGGCCTCCCCACCCTCACAGCAAAACATTTCTGCCTGAGATCTCATCTCAATCTCCCCTCTTTCAGCTCAAAACTGTTCCCTTTCATCCCATCCCTGCCCTCCCTGATCCAGAGCTGGGGTGCAATGAGCTCTCTGGGGACAAAGGGTTTCCTTACATCCAGGTCCTGTCTTGGGAGGGAGAGGAGAGAGGAGCTTCCACACCCCAGGGTCTCTCTGGTGCAGTTGCTGTAGCTGGGGCTCCATCCTGGGCTGGCCCTGGAAGGAGAACGTGGCATGGTGGCTCTGGTGCTGCCTTGTGTGGGGCCCAGTATCACCATCCCAGCTGGCACTGGGCTGTGTGGAGGCAGGGAGGATGGTACAGGGACCAAGGCAAAGCAAGGTGTTTCTTTGAGGGAGCTGGGGTTGTTTAGCCTGGAGAAGAGGAGGCTGAGGGGAGACCTCATCACTGCCTGAAAGGAGGTTGGAGCAAGGTGGGTGTCGGTCTCTTCTCCCAGGTAACAAGTGATGGGATGAGAGGAAATGGCCTCAGGTTGCACCAGGGGAGGTTTAGATCAGATATTAGGAAAACCTTTACTGACAGAGTGGTGAAGCCGTGGCACAGGGCACTGGGGGAGTCTCCATCCCTGGAGGAGTTTAAAAGATGGACAAACAAGGTGCTCAGGAATGTGGTTTAGCAATGGACAGGTACGGTTGGACTCGATGATCTCCAGGATCTTTTCCAACCAAGCGATTCCGTGTCGGGCACTGCTGGGGAACCGCTGCCCTTGGAAGCTGTGAGGGCGAGGGTGTTTTCTCCCGAGGTTTGTTTGGCTTAACGTCTGCTCTTCCTTCCAGAGGCAAATTCCCGCTGCCAGACCCCCACCAAGCAGAAGCTGAGCCCGGCCTCCTCGCAGCTGTTTGCGGTGGAGACGCCGCAGGAGCCCGTCGAGTGGACGGGAGCCGAGGAATCGCTCTTCCGTGTCTTCCACGGAACCTACTTCAACAACTTCTGCTCCATCGCCAGGCTGCTGGGAACAAAGACGTGCAAGCAGGTGGGTGCCCGGAGAGCGCCCAGCCCCAAACCACGTGGAGGAATCAACACTCGGGGCAGCTGGGTGCTGTTACCCTGCGCTACTGCTGCTCTGGCAGAACGAGCTTTGCTCATCCCTGGTGTTTTTAGCTTTCTCCAGAGTGCTGGGCACTGATTTCCCAGGCAAGAGAAGCAATGACAGCCGTGGTCGGTGAAACTGGGGGCAGGAATGGAACAGAGATCCCCACTGAGTGTGTTTCGTGTTTTCTCTGTTTATGCTTTAGTTAAAACGAACTCAAATACACTGAACTTTATCCTTTTTTGCCTCTGTTCTTTGTTAGGTCTTCCAGTTTGCAGTGAAAGAATCCCTTATAACCAAACTGCCAACAAACGAATTAATGAATCCATCCCAGAAGAAGAAAAGGAAGCACAGGCAAGGCTTGGACAAGCTTGTTTTGTTCTTTAAAATGCAACCAAATCCACTGCTTTTTTTTTTTTTCATTATTTTGTGCCAAAGCCTTCCCAGTAATCCCCATCTGGCTCCCATCTGCGCATGCATCCCGCTGTCGCGGGACTGCTGGTGCTGCTTCTCCCTGCTCTGTCTCTCTGATGCTGGGAAGCTCTGCAGCCCCAGGCTGAGCCCTGACGGGAAGGGCAACACAAATCCTGGCTGTGTTCCTTGCTGTTTCCTCTCAGCAGCTGTAGCCTCAGCTCCCTGACTTATAACCTGATTTTTGTGTGCTGCTCCCAGGATGTTCTGGCTCTGGCGTTCGCCTTAAATAACTTCTGTAGCTGCGCTGTTCTCATCTTCCTTGGCTTTGTGGTGGTTATTAATGCATGAAGCTGCCAGACAGGCTCACTGCCGTTGCCTGTCTCCTGCTGCCGTGCTGACCTGCAGTGCTGAGCGGTCGTGGCCAACTCTTCCTGATGTAGCCTTGCAAATCCCCTCGGTGGCTCGTGCATCCCCTTAGACCCCTCTGCTTCTCTTGCAGGCTGTGGGCTGCGCACTGCAGGAAGATTCAGCTGAAGAAAGGTAGCGTTCGCTGGCCACCTCACGCGAGGTTTGCGAGGCTGCTCACCCACAGGACTGAGTTCTCTGGCTCTGACTCACGCAGCGGGGTGGTCGTGTCCTGCTTTCCAGCCTGGCAGCAGTGCAGTCCCCAAAACCGGGCTCCTTGCGGTGCTGCGGCTGAGCCGTGGCATTCACCACGGTGCCAGTGCTGCCTGTGAGGCTGCACGTGCAGTGTGGTCTTAGAGTCATGGAATGGTTTGGGTCCGAAGGGACCTCAAAGTCCATGCAGTTCCACCCCCCTGCCATGGGCAGGGACCCCTCCCACTGGGTCAGGGGGCTCCAAGCCCCATCCAACCTGGCCTGGAACACCTCCAGGGATGGGGCAGCCACCACTGCTCTGGGCACCCTGGGCCAGGGCCTCTCCACCCTCATCATGAAGAATTGCTTCTGGATGTCCAATCTAAATCTTCCTCCTTCTAGTTTAAAGCTGTTCCCCCTCATGCCGTCACTCCAGGCCCTTGCAAAAAGCCCCTCCCCAGCTTTCCTGGAGCCCCTTTCATTCCTGGGAGCTGCTCTAAGGTCTCCCCAGAGCCTTCTCCTCTCCAGGCTGAACAACCCCAACTCTCCCAGCCTGGCCTCACACAGGAGCTGCTCCAGCCCTTGGGTCATCTTCATAGCCTCCTCTGCACCCATTCCAACAGTTCCATCTCCTTATGTTGGATATTCCAGAACTGGATGCAGGACTCCAGGTGGGAGTCTTGCTGCAGTTGGAGGGAAGGCAGAGGTTGGGAAGGCAGAGGTTTGGCTGGCGGAGCAGGCATGCACCCTGTGTTTGTAACCCAGCCATGCATCAGCGGGTGCCGGATGCTGGGTGCCGGATGCTGGGTGCCGGATGCTGGGTGCTGCTGGGCTCCCTGCCCTCTGCAGGCAAACAGGGACCTTTGCACCTTCTCTACTCCAGAGCTCTGGGTGTGCTGCTTTGAAACATTTCTGCAACGTGCAGCTTCTAATCCGGGCATTTCTCCTCTTGTCCCAGATAATTCACCTACCCAGGTGTACAACTACCAGCCCTGCGACCACCCCGAGCATCCCTGCGACAGCTCCTGCCCTTGCATCATGACTCAGAATTTCTGCGAGAAGTTCTGCCAGTGCAACCCTGACTGTAAGGAGAGACCGGGACCGTGGGGCAGGGGAGCAGCCGGCTCTCCTGACACGGAGCTGAGGGAGGCTGCACAGTTGGGACTTGCTGGAAGGCTGCTTTGTTCCTGCATTCACTGCTCGGTCCAGCTGCAGCAGATTGATTATCGGGCTTCTAAAGTCCAAAGGGAAACTGTTCTGCGCTGCCCTGTGACACTCAGCAGCCCACTACGTGATGTTGTTAGAGAATGCTCATCTGCATGGTTGTATCCAGCGTCACCAGCCCCCGGGTGATGCTTTTAATTCTCTGAGAGCAGGATGTGAGCCCAGCAGTTCAGATAGGAGCTGGGTCACTGCTCTTCCACTGTGGGCTTCCATCCCCAGCTCTGCAATGGAGATAACTGCACGTGTCCACGTCAGTGGGGCTTGAGAGGGTGGATTTGTTAGGGGTTACAACACAGCGTGGGGTTGGAAGGACTACAAGGTCAGCTTTTATTGCCAGGGGAGGTTTAGACTGGACATTAGGAAGGATTTCTTTACTGCAAGAGTGGTCAGGGGTTGGCACAGCTGCCCAGGGAGGTGGGGGAGTCACCATCCCTGGAGGGGTTTAAAAGACGGGTGGATGAGTTTCTTAGGGACAGGGTTTAGTAGGGAGACAGGCACGGCTGGACTCAGTGACCTCAGAGGTCTCTTCCAACCTTCTGATTCAATGATTCTATAATTAGTCCCAAGAGGCAGATCAGCATGTCCAGCCATGCAGATGGAGGGGCTTTGTGCATGGTCTGTGCTCCTCTAGGTGTGAGCAGTGCTCAAGGATCCTCTGCATGCAGAGTATTCCTGGGATACAGGTTGTCCACGGAAGCTGTGGCTGCCCCATCCCTGGAGGTGTTCCAGGCCAGGTTGGATGGGGCTTGGAGCCCCCTGATGCAGTGGGAGGGGTCCCTGCCCATGGCAGGGGGTGGCACTGGATGGGCTTTGAGGTCCCTTCCGACCCAACCCATTCCAGGATTCTGTGATTTTGTGCCAGCCTGTGGCTGTCGTTGTGCTCTTAGTGAGCGCTGTCCTGGTGACTCCGGGGGGCAGGAAGGTGGTTTGGGGGTTCCTGTCTCTGCTGTGTGGAGCTCCTCATTAGCACAAAGTCACCTTCCTTACATTAGCAGGGTGGTGGCCAGGCAGCACAGCCCGTGGTTGCAGAGAGGCTTAGTGAGAGTGAGACCTGGCTTGCGAGGAGCCTCCGTGGGACAGGGACACTGCATGGTTCTCCAAAAAACCCCTCATGGTGCAAAACATGGGCTGTGTTCTTGCAGGTCAGAACCGCTTCCCAGGCTGCCGCTGCAAAACCCAGTGCAACACCAAGCAGTGCCCGTGCTACCTGGCCGTGCGGGAGTGCGATCCAGACCTCTGCCTCACCTGCGGGGCTTCGGAGCACTGGGACTGCAAGGTGGTGTCCTGCAAGAACTGCAGCATCCAACGAGGCCTCAAAAAGGTATGGAGAGCAGGCTCTGGGCTGCTGGCAGGGGGTGGATAAACAGAGCTCTTGCTGCATTGGAAAGGGGTGGGAGCCACCCACAGCTGCCTGAGGGAGGACATCAGCAGCTGCTCTGCCCCGGGGGTTTCCATAGCACTTAGTGTGGAGTGTGGATTCTGGGTGTGAAAATGAGGAGATGGGAGTTACGTGAGGAAGGGTGAGAGCAAGAGAATGTAAAATATGACTCCAGAGAAAGGTTAGGTTTGAATTCTGCTGGATTGCAGGTAAAAGAGATATAAAAACTCAGAGAAAAGACACAAATTGATGGGCATCCCATAATGTGCAGCTCCAGCCTCCTGGTGCAATGATCAGTGAGTCACCCTGAACCCGGGGATGCTGGACGGACACTGGCTCTCCCTTGCCCCATGACCCTGCGATGGGAGGGTTCACACATGGCAGCGAGCACGGCGCGGCTGCTCCCGGGCACTGTCCCAGCGCCGCTGTGTGTGGCACTGCCAGGGGTGGAGAGCCCTTAGCTGTCGCTGCCTGGCCTGCCCGATGCACGGGGTGTGATCTGGGTGCTGGGGACGGTGGGTCTGCCACCTCTAACCGTTTCCTTTTCTCCAGCATTTGTTGCTGGCGCCGTCGGATGTCGCCGGCTGGGGGACTTTCATCAAGGAATCTGTGCAGAAGAATGAGTTCATCTCCGAGTACTGTGGCGAGGTCGGTGCTGGGGCTGCGGTGCTGCTGCTGGGGAAGCTGTGTTTGGTGAAGATGCTTCCTTTTGGCTGTGGGTCCAGCAGGAACAGTGTCCATTCCCCAGCTTGGCCACAGTCACGGGCTCGCTCTGACCAGGCTTAGAGATTGAACCTGTTAGGGACTCATCTCGAAACCTCTTGGCTCTTTCCTGTGGAGGAGCGTGGCGTGGATGTGCTGCTCCCTGGGACCCAAAAGGATCATCGGGTCCAACTCCTGTCCCTGCACAGGACACCCCAACATTTACCCCGTGGGGCTGAGGGTGGTGTTCAAATGCTTCTGGAATCTTGTAGGGCTGTGCCTGCTTCCCTGGGAGCTGTTCCAGTGCTCCACCACCCTCTGGGGGAAGAACCTTTTCCTCATGTCCAACCTAACCCTCCCCTGGCATCTCCCTGCCATTCCCTGGGGTCCTGTCCTTGGTCACCAGAAGGAAGAGCTCAGCGCCTGCTCCTCCTCCTCCCCTTGTGAGGAAACAGTAGACATCTCTGAGGTCCCCCCTCGGTCTCCTCTTCTCCAGGCTGAACAGACCGAGTGCCTTCAGCCTCTCCTCCCATGATTCCTCCTCTAGTCCCTTGCCCAGCTTTGTGGCCTCCTCTGGACACTCTCCAGTATTTGATGTCCTTTTTATATTGTGGCACCCAAACCTGAACACAATATTCAAGGTGCAGAGTAGAGCAGAGCTGGCTTTGCTCCCTCCTTGCGAGCTCTGGCGAGCTCCTGCCCGCTAGGATGGGAGGGTGTTTCCAGGAGGGAGGGGAGCACTGCTGCTCGCTGCACTCCTCCTTGTCCCCTGAGTGTCCCCTGAGTGTGCCCTGTGAGGTCGAGTATCTAAATATGTCCTCTGTCTCCAGCTTATTTCCCAGGACGAGGCTGACCGGCGTGGGAAGGTCTACGACAAATACATGTCCAGCTTCCTCTTCAACCTCAACAACGGTAACACGTGGGGCTGCAAGGGTGGAGGAGACAGGGCAGCCTCAGCCCGGCTGTCGCCTCAGCCTCTCTTTACACTACAGTTTCCTTCTTTTTGCGTTCTTAATAGATTTTGTTGTTGATGCCACCCGCAAAGGCAATAAAATCCGCTTTGCTAACCACTCGGTGAACCCCAACTGCTACGCCAAAGGTGAGCTATCCCTGCCCACTTGGGTCTCGGGAAGGAAAAGCTCTCTGGGGTCCTGCTCAGCTCTGGGATTGCAGCAGATTCTCCAGGGTCCTACGTTCCCCTGAGCCTGTGGGAGCAGCAGAACTGCAAAGACCTGGACAAAGTTGTCTCCTCTCTGAAGGAGATGACATTCCTGGTGGTGATGGCCCCGCTCAGCTCTGCGGTGGCCCTGACCTTGTAAGGGACATCAATGCTAGGGGGCGGCTGGAAGCTCCCTGGGGAGTGTCCTGCTCCTCCTCGGCAGGAGCTTGGATGCCCTCACACACCCCTCTAAAAGGCAAAAGGCTGTGAGACCCGACCTGAGCTGGAGCTGTGCACGTCTCATGTTGTCTTTCTGGTTGCAGTTGTCATGGTGAACGGAGACCACCGGATAGGCATCTTCGCCAAGAGGGCCATCCAAGCAGGAGAGGAGCTCTTCTTTGATTACAGGTACCCCGGGGAGTGGTCGGCAGGCGACTGGGGTGCAGGGCTGACCCCGCTTTCTGTGCACGTGTTTGTGGGGAGGGTGGGAGGTCGTTACAGCAGCCGTGACTTTCCTGTCTTGTAGGTACAGCCAGGCAGATGCCCTGAAGTACGTTGGCATAGAGAGGGAGACGGATATCATCTAGGCTGTGTGCGGGGCGGTCCCCCGCGCACCTCGCTGCTGCATCTTGTAAGCAATGCCATGTTTGCTTCACGCTGACATGACTGCTGCTGTTCCTGTTGCTGTGTGTGTCATGAGTGCTGCTTTCCATCCAGACACCCAGAAGAGAAATTTGGGGCAAGAATGTGAGCGGCTGCTGCCTCTGGGGTGGCTTTGCCAGCCCCGAGCTGGGGCAGGCGCTGGAGCCTTGCTTTGCCAGGTGGTCTCCCAGGCTGGAGGGAGCAGAGCCTGTGGACCAAGGAACCTGGGGCTTGAAAAAAAAAAAAAGCAGTGGTGCAGGAGGAGGGACAGCTGCAAATTCTCAGTCTCTTCCCATTTTCTGCTGACTGCTGGAAGAACATGAGCAAGCAAGGTCCCACCTGCACCGAGACGTGGGCTGGTGGTGCTCCCCTCCAGCCCTGTGCCCTGGGATGAGCTCTGGTCTTGGCTGCTGCTTCTTGCTGCCTCTTTTGTCCTGCTGACAAGGACAGCAGCAGGGTTGGAAGCCATCGAGATGTGGCTGCAGCAGGCCCCGAGCTGCTGTCGCTGAGGCTCTGTGTCCCCTCTGTCCCAGCGGGCTGGGGGACGGTGACCACCTGGGGATGGGGAGAGCAGCACTATGCAAAATGTCACTTTGGGGAGAGACTATGGGGTGCTGCTGTGAGCACAGGAGGAGTCCAGAGGCAGCAGGAAGCCCTTTCAGCCTGCCGTGGGGTGGCAGGTTGGCTCATGCCATCCCTGGCTGCTCTGGGACTGGCGTGGAGATGCTTCTGCTGGGCAGCTTTGGGGCCACGGGGAGGCTCCTGCTGACCAGCTGGGGCTGCACCCAGAGCAGGGCATGGGCTTCAGCCACCCTGACCACGCAATTCCAGAGCTGGTTCCTCCACCCTACTCTGTCAGGACAGTCTCTTTCAGAGCAGCAGAGGCTCTGTGGGAGGTGTTGGAAGCTTCAGGAGCCAGCAGAGCAGGTCCCCTTGCACAGGACCTGCTGAATGTTGCTGGGCTGAGGTTTGGAGAAACCTGCCTGGGGTTTTCTGACCCTCTGGTCGTGGCCCTGGGGATAAAGGGAGAAGGTTTTCTGGCAGGCTGAGGTTTGGCCTTAGCTCCCCATGCAAAAAAGAAAAAAGCACTTTAAATTAATCTTTGTCAGCCGGGCCCCGTGTCCGCTCTGGGGGTGGAGGGACCACAGGTATCTCAGATGGTTGTTGCAAGGATGTTGCTCTGGGCCTCGAACGGGGCAGTCTGGGTGGGGATACTCCTCTGAGCAGAGCCTGGAGTGATCCAAGGGATGGGGCTGCCCCCTTAGGAGCCACATAAAGTGCCAGCTGGGTGCCCAGCGCTGGGCTCCTGGGATGGCAGCAGGAGCCTAGCTGAGCCCTGATGTGGCCCCGAAGAGGCCGGAGCCCCTCACCCTCTTTAGGAGGAGCAGTGTTCGTCTGGGGGCACCATCCAGAGGTGGCCCATGAATGCGGAGAGGTGCTGGGTCTGCCCTGGGAGCCGAGCCCTCCCTGACACAGCCCTGTGCCATGCCTGGTGAGGCTGTCAGTCCGTCCTTCCTGCTGTCAGGGGTGCCCTCTTGGGGCTCAGAGGAGTCTGGGTCTGTCTGGAGCAGCGCTTGTACCCCAGCACCTGCCTGAGCCCTGTTCCCTGTTGCCTCTGTCCTCCTGGCTCTGCTCTCAGCTCAGCACCCTCTGCCACTTTAGCCATATCTGCACTACGCCAGGCTTGTGTCTGTGGTTTGTTGACAGTGAAAAATGATAATAATAATGCACTTTAAATTAATTTGGCTTGTAGCCTTTGGCATAATAAAGTGGTAGCAAACGTCTTCCTGTGGCTTGCTGGCCTTTCTTACCCTGGGAGGCAGTTGGCATCTCAGAGCTCAGTGAAGCCTGTGAGCAGCCCAGTGTGACCACGTGCCCCGTTGGCACTGGCTGAGGGCTGGGAGGTGGCAGGGGTGCGTGAGGGGGAAAGCAGGGAGTGCTTGTGTGTGCGTGAACGTAGAATCATAGAGTGACTACAGTTGGAAGGGACCCACAAGGATTGAGTCCAGCTCCTGTCCCTGCTCAGGACACTCCCAACAATCACCCCGTGGGGCTGAGGGTGTTGGCCAAACCCTTCTGAAATATTGTCAGGCTGTGACTGCTCCCCTGGGATCTGTTCCAGGGCTCCTCCACCCTCTGGGGGAAGAACCTTTTCCTGATGTCCAACCTAACCCTGCCCTGGCATCTTCCTGCCATTCCCTGGGGTCCTGTCCTTGGTCACCAGAGCGAAGAGCTCAGCGCCATCAGAGTGGGCTGAGCTCATCCAGTTCTCTACATCCTACATTTAGGCTGCAAGAGGGGAGAGTGAGATGAGATCTCGGGCAGAAATGTTTTGCTGTGAGGGTGGGGAGGCCCTGGCCCAGGGTGCCCAGAGCAGTGGTGGCTGCCCCATCCCTGGAGGTGTTCCAGGCCAGGTTGGATGGGGCTTGGAGCCCCCTGATCCAGTGGGAGGTGTCCCTGCTCATGGCAGGGGGTGGCACTGGATGGGCTCTGAGGTCCCTTCCAACCCACCCCATCCCATGAGTCTGCATCCCAGGACTGGGAATTCCCATTGTCTGCCCTGGTGCCACCCCTGGGCGCAGGCTGAGCCATGGTGAGGGCAGAGCAGCTGATGCCCCTACGCACCCCAGGCTGCCGAGGCGAGGGCTGGGGGAGCATCAAACGCTGTCGTTCTGCCTTTATTGGAGTATCCACATCTTATTCAACAAAACAGGCTTTTTAAAAATAAAGTGCCCAGTGGAGCTAGGCCTTTGGGTACATAAATGCATTTCTGTAACGTCGTCGTACCACAACACAGCGAGTGAACAGGAGCTTTCCCTGGGCTGGAGGTCTTCAGCAGGACCGGCGCTTCGTACGGATAAGTAGCAAACTACAAACCACGTACCACGACCCGCGGAACGCAACCACCCGGCAGGAGCTTCTGTTTGGTTTTTTATACAAACCGATAGAATAAAAAAATCGGAGTGGTAATAGAATATCCAAGCAACCAAAGACAAAGAAAATAATTCGTAATAATGATAGAAAGGATGTCGTACCTGATTGTGTGAAAGCAGCATCTTGGCAAAAGTGCAGTGGCGTCATGCGCGGCAGCGGCGGCCGTCGCCGCCACGGGCAGGGTATTGCTTGGCGCGCCCCGGGCTGTGTGCCAGGGCTGGGTATTGCGTGGCTTCTGTTGGGGCTTTGGCTAAGCGAGCAAAGCAGCGGGCAATCTACGCGTGGGCATCGCTAACGGGGCAGCGGCAGCAGCCGGGTGCACTCCCCTGTGGAAGGGAGGGTGGGCTGCACGGAGCCAGGGCTCCCCACCGGGAGCGTAGAATGGTTTGGGTTGGAAGGGACCTTAAAGACCATCCAGTTCCAACCCCCCTGCCGTGGGCAGGGACACCTCCCACTAGACCAGGCTGCTCAAGGCAGGGCAGGATTTGGCAGCTGGTGGGAGGCAGCAGCCTGGCCCCTTGGCACGGTGGCTACTGGTGGGGCTAACTGGGGCTCGGTGGGTCATGGCCGCGCCCCGGCGTGGCGGTGGCTGCAGGGAGGAGCTGGCGCTGCAGCCCGGTCTTGGAGGCGGTGTTGGCAGTTGAGGTGTGCTTGTCCCTTTGGTCCTGCGACGCTCGCTCGTCTCCTCCCAGGGCTGCGGGGGCTGCGAGCCCGTCCCACCACCCCCCCAGCCCTGCTAGTCCCCTTTGTCCTCCTCCAGGATCTGGGGCAGGTTCTGGTCCTTGCGTGCCGACAGCGGTTTGGTGGCGCCGCCGTAGTCCTGGATGGCCTTGGGCTCGTTGGTGTGGTAGGAGCCCTTGTAGCGGTGGTGGTAGAAATAGAGCAGCACCAGCAGCGCCCCGAGCAGCAGGAGCAGGAAGATGATGACTGCAGGAGAGAGGTGGAGGTGAGGGGCTGGGGAGGGGGCACAGGGCCAGGGGTGACACCATCCGGGCGCTTCACTTACACCCGATGATGATGGCGATCCAGCCGTCGTCGTGCACGTGAGGGAACTCTGTGGAGAAAGCGGGTGGCTGAGACCAGGCTGGAGCATCCCCTCCACAGCCCAAACTCGCTGGGTTGGGTCCCTCCCCACTAGGATCTCACTGGGATCCCACTGGGATCTTGCTACAGCACCTACCTGTGCCCATGTACCAGGGGTCCATCTCGGGGGGGATGAGGATGGTGGTGAGGGGGAGCATGGAGGCACAGCTCGACTCCACCAGCTCGCCCCGGATGCTGTAGGGCCGCACAACGCTGGTGGGGCGGAAGATGGATTTGAGGGGAACGAGGGTGTTGAACTTCACCCCCGAGAGGCAACCGGAGAAGCCGGGCGTGTTGTAGCGCTGGATCTCGGGGTCAATCACGCCAGTTTCTGGAGGAGCACAGAAGAAGGCTCATCTTCCGAGGATCGCGCTGGGCAGAGGAAACCCCAGCGCCCGTGGGGATCCCAGCGTGGGAGGGAGTGGCCAAGGGCAGGACCCAGCTCACCCATCACACGCCCCAGGTACAGGTTTTTTGGTGAGTCCAGCTTGCTGTCTACAATGAAGGAGAACTGCTGCTCCATGACAGGGAGATAGTCCACCTGGGAGGCAGGAGCACGGCATCAGGAGGCTCTTCCATCTCCTGCCATCCTGTCCATGCCCCCTCCAAGCCTGACCCCCAGTCCCACAGCCCCCCAAGCCCCATCAGGGAGGGTGCCCCAGCCCCGTACCTGGGTGTAGAGCGTGCGGTGCAGGCGGGTGATGTTGACCCGGTGGGGCCTCCCATCTGTCACCGGCTTGGTGGTGAGGGCAAAGACGTAGGGGCTGGTGCCCAGCTGGTAGCGCAGCTGCAGGCTCCCTGCGGGCAGAGTGGGACCATCAGCAGAGCCAGGGCTCTGGAGGAGGTGAACCCACCCTCCATAGGGCTGGTGAATGGCATCAAGGTGGAAAAGCACAGAAAGGACATGGATCTGGTAGAGTGAGTCCAGAGGAGGCCACGGAGATGATCCAAGGGCTGGAGCACCTCCTGTACGAGGACAGGCTGAGAGAGCTGGGGTTGTTCAGCCTGGAGAAGAGAAGGCTCTGGGGAGACCTCAGAGCAGCTCCCAGTGCTGAAAGGGGCTCCAGGAAAGCTGGGGAGGGGCTCTGGATCAGGGAGTGCAGGGATGGGATGAGGGAGAACGGTTTTGATCTGAAAGAGGGGAGATTGAGATGAGATCTCGGGCAGAAATGTTTTGCTGTGAGGGTGGGGAGGCCCTGGCCCAGGGTGCCCAGAGCAGCGGTGGCTGCCCCATCCCTGGAGGGGTTCCAGGCCAGGTTGGATGGGGCTTGGAGCCCCCTGATGCAGTGGGAGGTGTCCCTGCCCATGGCAGGGAGTGGCACTGGATGGGCTTTGAGGTCCCTTCCAACCAAACCCAGTCCGTGATTCTACGCTGGAAGGGGTCGTGTGCAGCCCCAGACACAACCCCGCGGGCTCTGGGGGAGCCCTGCTCTCACCATCATCCTTGATGAGCACGGCCATGTAGTCCTTGACAAACGTGCTGATGTAGAGCAGCACGGCGGGCGCCGAGGTGGTGCTGAAGCTGAAGCTGACCTCCTCACTGGTGAGGTTGTAACCGGGCAGGGGCTGCCAGGGGCTGCTGATGATGCTGGCGAACTCGCGGGCGGCGTACAGCGACATCGGCAGGATGTTGTACCGCACCCAGGTGCCCTCCTCAAAATACCCACCGATGTCTGCAGGGTGACAGGAGCGTTGGCTCCTCTTGCCCATCCCAGCCTTGGGAAGGGCTTCACCCTCGGTGCGGGCGGGCGCAGCCGCTCACCGTGGTTGCAGAAGGGCCCCTCGAAGGCTGAGATGCTGCAGTTGCAGCTGTAGTGGCTGTAGCGCTCGACGCAGAGCCCGCTGTTCTGGCAGGGCACCGGCGGGTCCTGGCAGTGCCCGGTGCAGTTGACCCGCACACCCTCCGTCTCGTTGGCCTTGCCCTCCAGGTTGAGCGTCACCCCGTTCATCCGTAGCCCCCGCAGGCACCCCAGGAACGGGCGCATCTTGTGCTCCGCTGCGCCTGCAGCGAGGCCGAGGCTCAGCGCCCTGTGGCACCTGGGGACCCGGGGAGCTGGGGACTTGGGAACCTGGTGACATGGGGACCAGGGACATGGGGACATGGGGACATGGAGACCTGGGGACATGGGGACTTGGGGACATGGGGACATGGAGACCTGGGGACATGGGGACCTGGGGACATGGGGACTTGGGGACATGGGGACATGGGGACTTGGGGACCTGGGGACATGAGAACTTGGGAACATAGGGACATGGGGACCTAGGGACCAGGGACATAGGGAACATGCAGACATGAGGACCTGAGGACTTGGGAACATGGGGACATGGGGACCGGGGACATGGAGACATAGAGACATGGGGACAAGGGAACCAGGGACATGGGGACTTGGGGACCAGGGAGATGGGAACATCCAGACATAGGGACTTGGGGATTTGGGGACTTGGGGACATGGGGACATCATGGGGACCAGGGACATGGGGACTTGGGGACCAGGGACATGGGGACATGAGAACATGGGGACTTGGGGGCGTGGCTGGGGGCTCTCACCGACATAGAGGGGTCTGTCGAACTCCAGGCGGACGAAGCTCTGCGGAGGAGCCTGCCGCACCACCCAGGGCAGCTTGTCCACCCGCAGCCGTGCCAGCTTGACGTTGAGCTCAGCCTTCACCTGGTGCCACTCGTCATCGTTCCAGGGCACCATTGACCGCACCGTCAAGTTCTCATCCCCGTTCCCGATGTCATAGGCAAACACCACATCCCTGGTGGCTGCAGGGACACGGTGTCGGGGGGAGGCTCCAGCCTCACCACCCCCCATGCCTCCACATTCCCCACCCGCCCGTACTGTTGAGTTCCACGCGGATGTAGTTTCGGGAGCCGGGGTTCTCCAGGAAGACACCAGACAGGGCGGTGGTCTTGAAGTAGAAGGAGATATCGAGGCTGTGGTTGGCCTGGAAGGTGGGGAAGAGCAGGGCTGCGCCCCTGTTGAAGGAGACCGTGTTCCAGGTGTTGCCTGCGGGGAGCAGGAGGGGTGGTGAAGGATGGGCATGGACCCTCCATGGGCATGGGGCACCCACGGGCACAGGACTCCTATAGGCAAAGGACCCCTGAGGACACAGGACCCTGTAGGTATGGAACCCTGGGGACATGGGATGCTGCAGGCATGGGACCCCCATGGGCATGGGACCCACTGTGGGTCCAGTCACTCACGGTCTCCATAGCACCGCAGGGGCCCCAGCAGGAACTGGGCTTCAGAGCCGGTGCGGTTGGTGTCTCCAACCACAACCTGGGTGACGGGCAGGTGGTCCACAAAGGTCAGCAGACCCTTGTCCGTCCTCCTGCAATTGATGCAAGCATCGGAAGGGCCATGAGGGGCTCTGAACCCCCTCGAGTCTGTGTCCCCTTGTGCCACAGCCCTGTCCCACAGCCCCCACCAGCTCACCACAGCGCATGGTCAGCATCGCAGTTGCAGAAGTAGTTGGGGTCGGCGCAGTTCTTGTCCAGCCCACAGGCGCAGCGCTGGATGCCCGGCCGCGAGCCCCCCCAGTAGTAGTGCCGCTCGTCATGGCGACCCATCCAGAAGCTGAAGGGCAGCCCAGCTGTGGGCACAGGCGATGGTGAGGACATGGTCCCACCATACTGTCCCGTGGTCCCACCATACTGTCCCGTGGTCCCCCCCGCACGGCCCCGCTCCCCCCCCCAGCGCTCACAGGGAGTGTTGAGCAGGCGGGAGTTGTAGCAGTGGAACTCGATGCGCTGCTCGCAGTACTCGGAGGCGTTTGCCAGTGCCGAGACCTCAGCCCACGAGGCGTTCCAATACTCCACAGCCCCCAAGTAGGGCTGATCCACGCTGGAGCCTGTCACTCGCGTGGCATAGTGCCGGTTGTGCCGGATGATGGTCCACGCCCGGTCCTCTGCGGGGGTAGAGGGGCTATAAGACTCAGCCCCAGGGACATCCCTGCTCCCTCCATCCTGCTCTGGCCCCAGTGCTGGTCCTGGGGGCACCAGGCAGAAGAATCCCCACCCTCTCCCACCTCGGATGTCGCAGTACACCGTGAAGGGCTTGAGTGGCCCACTGCCGTCTGGGTCGATGGTGTAGTTGCCCGAGGTTTTCCCGCTGACCCGATAAGCATCGCATGACTCTTTGTAAAGAGCTGGAAGAGGGAAACAGGGCTGGGGAGTCAGGAGCCACTGGTCCCCATCCTGCCCCCCACATCTGCGAGGCCCCCAGGCTCACATTTGTGGCAGGTCTCGCCCTTGTACCCTGTCAGGTCGCAGATGCACATGAAGTCATCCCAGGACTGGATGCAGCGGCTGTCGTGCTCACACAGGTTGGGGGTGCACCTAGGGGGGCAGAAGGGTCCTGTCCTGGCACCATCACACCCCACCCCCAGCCTGCTCCCAGCCATATCCTGACCCATACCTGTCTGTGATGCCGCAGACGTTGAAGAAGACGTTGAAGTACTGTGCCAGCCGGTGGTGCACCAGCAGCTCCACGTCCACAGGCTGCATGTCCACGTTGAGCATCTGCAGGCAGCCATGGAAAGCCGTCTGGTTCGACCAGCAGCCGGTGACCGAGGCTGGCTTGGGGCAACCTGCAAGGCACAGTGGGATGAGCAGCTCCCGGGCACCCATTGCCCCCAAACCTCATCCCACCACCCACCTCCAAAGAAATACTGGCTGCCAGTGCGGAGCTGGAAGGGATGTGCCACCCGGAACTCAGCGCCATCGTCATCATCGATGGTCACCACGGCCGAGCCATCCCGTGCCACCAGCTGCACCGAGTGCCAGAAGCCGTCGTTCAGGCGATGCCCTGAGCGAGGAGAGGAAGGTGCGTGGGGAGGCATCGCTGCTCGAACAGCCCCCCAGCCCCACGCCGGCTCCCCAGCCCACCTGCAGCAAACTCCAGCTTCTTCTTGCCGGGCTGGGCGATGGAGACATTGATCTGCCCCTCGCTCAGCACCACCTCAAGAGAGCCCAGGTTGTCAGCAAAGCTGGTGTAGAGCAGGAGCCCAGCGGTGTCCCAGGAGCGGAATCGGAAGCTGACGGACAAGCGGTTCCTCCGTGGAATCCCTGGCACCCTCACGTAGTTGTTGATGCCAGCAAAGGTGATGGGGGTCATCAGCTGGTCCTGGCAGTAGTGGCCCACTCTGCCCTGGGGTGACCATGGGAGGTGGTGAGGAAGGGTGGTGGGGAGCCCCCCCCCATCCCCCATTGATCCCTCTCGATCCCATCGCCTGGCAGTGCTGGGTGGATGCCCCGGGCCAGAGACGACCTTGTGTGGTCGATGTGGTGCTGCTTTGATGAGCAGAGCCACTGCCCAGCCTCG
The DNA here is from genome assembly GCA_033558235.1 of Neomorphus geoffroyi. Lineage (NCBI taxonomy): Eukaryota > Metazoa > Chordata > Aves > Cuculiformes > Neomorphidae > Neomorphus > Neomorphus geoffroyi. The sequence continues at coordinate 4,499,863 of JAUMJM010000037.1, forward strand.
TGTCACCCCACAATGGGGCGGGGAACGTGGCCCTGGGGCAGGGGCCACCCCACAGTGAAGTTGAGGAGCTGCCCTCCTCCAGGAAAGGGGTCTCCCCCCAGCAGGGATGGGACCCATAGGGAAGGGGCAACCTCCCGGTGCTGGACCTCAAAGCGGATGTTGGGTCTCCGGTGGCGGGCCAGGTCGGCGATGTTGACCCCGTTGAAGATGATGTTCTCCACGCAGCCCCTGAAGTTTTGCCGGTAGGTGAGGTGCTGTTTGTCCTGGTCAATGACCCCACCGAAGAAGAGCTGGGAGGCAGAAGGATGGGGTCAGCCTCTCGCTGGAGGACATGTGGGTTCCCTGCCCCCTGCACCCACCTCAGTGTCCAGGTCAAGCTGGCTGAAGGTGCCGCGGCAGCGGAAGCGCTTGACCTCTCCATCCAGCGTCAGGTTGACGTGGTGACCAAGGCGCTCGATGTGCAGCGAGTGCCAGTGCTGGTCATCCAGGAGGCTGCCCACCGTCACCGTTGTGTGGCCCTCGCTGGCGTGCAGCGGGCTACTGCCTGGGGAGGGGCAGCCTCAGCTGGTGCCCCCCTGCCCCGCGTCCCCCCAGCCTCCTGGTCCCGGCTCACCTAAGCTGATGTGCAGGAAGAGCTGGGCTTGCTTGAGCTCCACCGTGATGTAGTCACCCTGTGAGCCCTCCCCGTGCATCAGCACCCCATCCTGCTCCAGTGTCTTGAAGTTGAAGGAGATGTCATCCTCAAAGGTGCTGATCCTCTTGGCCCGGAAGCGGTAGGAGATAGCATCGTCCCCGTCAAAGTAGAGCACGTGGGACCCTGGGGAGAGCAGAGCAGCCCCTGCCATGTCCCTGCCTGCAGCAGCAGGTACCCTGGCACGGGGAGAGCGCCTTTCTGCTATGGTTTATGTCAGAGGTAATGCCTGCACACGGCTTAGACACAACCTCCCCTGGAAAAGGGTTTTCCAAGCCAGGGTCCCCTCCATAGAATCATAGAATCATGGAATGGAAAGGGACCTCAAAGCCCACCCAGTGCCACCCCCTGCCATGGGCAGGGACACCTCCCACTCCTGGGGGGCTCCAAGCCCCATCCAACCTGGCCTGGAACACCTCCAGGGATGGGGCAGCCACAACCTCCCTGGGCAACCTGGGCCAGGGCCTCCCCACCCTCATTGTGAGAAGAATTTCTCCCTAAGGTCTAATCTAAATCTTCCCCCTTCCAGTTTAAAGCTGTTTCCTCTCATTCTATCACTACTTGCTCTGGTAAGAAGTCCCTCCCCGGCTTTCTAGTTGGTCCCCTTTAGGTACTGGAAGTCCTCTATGAGGTACCATGCAGGGTACTCACGGTAGGGGCAGCCATAGAGCCCCAGGCGCAGCCCAATCTTCCCACGTGGGTTCCAGGCCACCGGGATGATTCGGATGTAGCGCGCAAGGATGGGGTAGTGCAGGTCGTGTCGCACTACCCCGCTCTCATTCACATTCCCGAAGAACGTCTAGGGATGAAGGGCTGCCATCAACACCTCACTCTGGGCTGGGGGTCTTTATTCCCACTCAAGGATCCCCACATGTAGGGAATCCGCCCCCGACAGTGCCTACCCAGTTGCTGCCCTGCTGGAAGAAGGGTTTCCAGCTGGTGGGGTGGTCTCCGTAGAGCACGATGTAGCGCGTCAACCAGTCGTAGGTGTTGAAGGTCCCCTGTGTGGCCACCGCATTGATCCGGTGCTTTTGCATCAGGTCAATCTGGAGCCAGGGCTGCTTGTCCCGGGGGTCTGGGGACCAGCCACTGGTACCTGTGGGGGGAGCAGCTCAGCCAGCCCCACAACCTGGCACCCAGCATCTCCTGGGTGGGGAGGGCTGCTTGCTCAGCCCCACCACAGCACCTCACCGTGTGTGGGAGCTGAAGGGCTGCAGGGCTCTCCCCAGCCCCCAGGGGATGCTGAGGGTGCCACGATGGGCAACTGAGGACCATTTAGCCCCACACGAGGCAAGACTTTCTCAGGGGCACCTCCTGCCCCATCTGCACCCCAGTCCAGGGCAGGGACTCACTGTGGAGCCGGGCAAAGCTGGCCGAGTATAAGATGTTGTATCTGGAGGAGGCACCAATGGACGAAGAGTAGAGGGAAGAGACGAGCTCATCGTAGCAGGGTCCTGCAGGGATAGCGAGGCTGAGGGCCAGGCTCGGGGGTCTTTTCTGGGCAATGTTCTCACAGCAGCACCCTTAGCCTGGCCCTGTGGGCTCTCTAGGAACTGGAGAGCGTGAAGATCCTGCGGGCTCTGGGGACCCTGTGGACCTTGCTGGCTCTGAGGGCACTGGGGACCCTGAGAGTGGTGGGGACCCTGAGGTCTCTCCGGCCCCTGCGGGCTCTGGGGACCCTGTGGGCTCTGGGGACCATGTGGGCTCTGGGATTCTGGGGAATCTAGGGACTCTGCAGGCTCTGGGGGTCCTCTGGACCCTGTGGGCTCTGCAGACCCCACAGGCCCTGTGAACCTTGCAGGCTCTGGGGGCTTTGAGAACCCTCTGGACCCTGTGAGCTCTGAGGACCCTGTGGGCTCTGGGGGTTCTGGGGAACCTATAGAAGCTGTGGGCACTGGGAACCCCGTGGGCTCTGGGGGCTCTGCAGGTTCTGGGGACCCTGTGGATCTGGGGGACCCTGCAGACCCTGGGGACCGAGCAGAGCTTATGGACCCCGAGGGCTCTGGGGTCCCTGTGGGCTCCGGGGGTTCTGGGGACCCTGCAGACCCTGCGGACCCCGCAGACCCTGCGGACCCTGCAGGATCGGGGGGCTCTGGGGACGGTGTAACCCCGGTGGCCCCCGCGGGCGCGGTCCGCCCGCCCCCCCCGCACTGCAGAGGAGCGGACACACCTCTGCGGGCCCCGGCGGCCGCACCAGCCGTCTCCGCACTGACGTGGGCTGCGGGACCCCCCACCCGCCCAGCCCCGCCCCGCGTGGGGCAACCCCTGGGGCAAGGTCCTCCGTGGGAGGCTCGAGGGAGCCCTTCCAGACCCTCGCGGCAACCGCAGGGGAGGGTCTGGCGGGGTCCGAGCCCCTCGCAGGGTGCCCCCCTGCCGGGTCGGACGGAGCCCCAGGAGCCCGGGTGCGTTTGCTGCATCCCCGGCCCTCCCTGCAGGGCCAAGGGCAGCCGCGCTGCGCCCCTGCTGCATCAGCCCCTGCTGAATCACCCCCTGCCAGCATCACCCCCTGCCAGCATCCCCTGGTAGCATCACCCCTTCCCTGCATGCCATACCTGCATCCCCTGCTGCATCACCCCCTGCCTGCATCAGCTACCATCAACTCTCCCTGCCTGCATCTCCCCCTGCCAGCATCACCCCCTGCCAGCGTCCCCTGCCAGCATCACCCCCTGCCAGTGTCCCCTGCCAGCATCACCCCCTGCCTGCATCCTCTGCCTTCTTCCTCTGCCTTCATCCCCTGCCTTCATCCCCTGCCTGCATTCCCCGCCAGCATCCCCTGCCTTCAGCCCCTGGCAGCATCCTCTGGCAGCATCCTCTGGCAGCATCCTCTGGCAGCTTCCCCTGGCAGCATCCTCCCCCGCCTGCATCCCCTCCCGCCCCCCTCATCCCTCTCCTCTCTCATCCCGCGCCTGCATCGTCCCCGTCTCCAACACATTCCATCTCCAACCCCCGCAGCCAGCGGGCCCTGGGCGAGCCCAGTCCCGGGGAAAGGGGCCAAGGGCCCCCGTTCAGAGGGGCCAGTGAGCCCAGGGCCCAGCTGGTACTCGTCCCTGTGCCCGGACAGACCCCTTCCAGCCCCTCCCGCCCGCTGCACGGGACTTGGCCGGTGCAGCCCAGCGTGGGGCCCCGTGTGGGGCCCGCGGGGCTGTCCCCGCGCGCCGGGGGGGTCCGGACACGGGGCTGGGCCGGGGTTGCCGGGGCCCGAGCCCGCTCCCTGGTACGGGCATAGGGATGCGGAGCTACGGGACGGATGCTCGGAGCATCCCTGAGCATTTTGGGGCATCCTTAAGCATCCCCGGGCAACCCTGAGCATCCCTGGGCATCCCTGTAAATCCCTGGGCATCCCTGTAAATCCCTGAGCATCCCTGGGCATCCCTGGGTACCCTTGGGCACCCCTGAGCATCCCGGGCACCCCTGAGCACCCGTGGGCATCCCCGGGTACTCCTGAGCATCGCTGGGTATCCCCGGGCATCCCGGAGCCCTGGGATGCTCCAGGTGGGTGCGATGCCACCGGCCGGGGCGGGGGGGCGGAGGGCTGCGACGGGGCGGTCCCGGTCAGGGCGCAGGGGGCTCCCGGTGTCCCGCTGACCTTGGGGACGGCGCGGGCCGGGATGTCAGGGGATGGATAACGGGGGACGGGTAACGGGGGATACCCAGGGGATGGATAACGGTGGATGCCCGGGAGACCGGGGGTGACCGGGGGCGGCTCGGGATGCCCGGGGGCGGCTCGGGGGTGCGGGGCCGGTGCGGCGGGCGCGGTGCCGCAGTGCGGAGCGGGTTGTCCCGGGGTCGCAGCTCCCACTTACGTGCTTGGCAGCCCGGAGCGGGGCTGAGGAGGCCGGCGCAGGCGGTGAGCAGGAGCCCGAGGAGGCGGCGAGCGCCCATCCTGGAGCGCCCGGAGCGCCCCGAGCGCCGCCGCTCCCAGTGCCGCAGCCGCGCGACTCCGCCCACGGGGGAGGGGGGGGGAGGGCGGCGGGGGCGGGGGCGGGGGGGGAGCGCGCACCGGGCTGGGGGCAGCGCAGAGACCCGGCACCCCCGCCACAGCTCCCCCAGGGGGTGCTCCCACTGGGACCCCCCAAGCCAGCTCCCCCCACCCCAGCTCCTCCCGGGATCCCCCTCCCCAGCTCCAGCTGCCCCAGCCCGGTGTGACCCCACCCACTGTTACATCACCCTCAGGATGTGCCCCCTCTCTCAGCTGAGCCCCCCCCCAATGTGACCCCCTCCACGTGACTCCCAGATGTGACCCCCTCGCAGATGTGACCCACCCCGATGTAACCTCTTGCAATGTTACACCACCGCCAAGCTGTGACCCCCGAGATGTGACTCCCCCGAGATGTGACCCCCAAATACGACCTCCCAGATGTGACCCCCTTAGATGTGATCTCCCCAGATGTGAACCCCCCAAGATGTGACCCACCCCAAATATGACACCACCTCCAAGATGTGACGCCCCACCAATGTAATCCCCTGCGCGATGTGACCCCCTCACAGATAAGACCCCCTCTGATGTGTGACCCCCCCGCAGATGTGTCCCAGACACCCAGCGCCCGCAGCAGGAGGGGGTTGGAGCAGCGCCCGCCACCAGATGTGGCAACAGTTTGTAATCACGCCGCAGATTAAGGCCTGCGGGTTTCGGGGTCGCCTGCGTCTCCAGCGGTGCAGAAGATAGGATTTAGCCTGAGTCTGTTCCTAAACATCCCCAGACACCCGTGGAGGGGCCGGGGGGGCCGGGGGGGGCCGGCAGCCGCGTGGCCTACATACACTGCCTGTGCGGTGCTGCGTGCCCCCCCTCCCAGGAGCTCCCGTGCAGCCCCAAGGGATGATGAAGCGCTGGGGACCACTGGGTCCAAGCAGGCTCTGAGTGCTGGGCAGGAGCCCAGCCTGGCTGTGCCCCATGTGGGCAGCTCTGACCGCTGGCACCAAGGTGATGCCCACCACACTGGGTACCTGGGTGCCACCAAGAGCGGCTGTCACCTGCAGGCAGCAGGTGCCAGGACTGCTTCCTGTGCAGGCAGAGCCGAGGTTGGGACTGGCAAGGCAAAATAGGGAACCGAAAGACCCAGGTGCATCTGGTGCACACCAAGAGTTCTTCTACCAGGAGCTGGAGCGATGTGGCACCAGCACTACTGTCCCCCAAACCCTTGCAATACGTGGGGTCCATCGCCAGGAGATCCTGACACCCCAGGGGTGCTGACTGCTTCTTCGGCCACAGCCCCACGTTCCATCCCTGTGCTGGGTCAGGTCTGTGATGGTCCTGACGGGGCCATGCAGAGCGGTGGGCACTGCACACGTGCAGCTCTGCACACACAGCTGGCCACAGGGCCAGCGTTTGCTCCAGAACCCTCCTGGGCATCCTGCATCCTGGGAGAAGGAGAAGGAGGAGGGTCCTGTGCTGCAGAAAGAGCTGGGGAGGGGGAGAGATCCTCCAGCAAGGAGCCCTGGGGACACCCCGGGGACAAAGGGACCAGGCTGCTCTCAAGGCTGTAGCTCCAAGGCTTTAAACTAGATTGGAATGAGGAGGGGAACACAACCACGCTAATAGAATTAAATACGGGGGCAACACCGCAGGATCTGAGGGGCAAGGCAGGCAGACAGTAAAAGGGGGGTGACAACAGCTCATCTGAAGTGGATTTGGAGTCACATACGCAGCACAGGGAACAAACAGGATGAGCTGGAAGCTGTGGTTAGGCAGGGCGATTAGATCTAATTGCCATCACGGAAACATGGTGGGACAACTCGCACGACTGGAGCGCTACCATGGATGGCTACAAGCTAATTTAGGGGGGACAGACTAGGAAAGAGAGGTGGTGGGGTTGCTCTATACGTCAAAGAGTGCTTTGACTGTACAGAACTCGGTACTAGCGATGATAAGATAGAGTGTTTATGGGTTCAACTCAGGGATGTGAGTGGTAACCCAGATGCTGTGGTGGGAGTTTGCTATCGGCCACCCAACCAGGACAAAGAGACTGATGAGCTCTTCTACAAACACCTTGGAGAAGTCTCGTGATTGCGTCCCGTCGTTCTCGTGGGGGATTTCAACCTTAAGGATGTCTGCTGGAAGTGCAACACAGCAGAAAGGAAGCAGTCTAGGAGGTTTGTAGAGTGTGTGGATGAGAACTTCCTAACACAACTGGTGACAGAATTGACTGGAGAGAGTGCCCAGCTGGACCTGCTGTTTGTGAACAGAGCGGGCCTCGTGGGAGAGGTGACGGTTGGAGGACGCCTGGGACACAGCGATCACGAGATGGTACAATTCTCGCTTCTTGGGGCAGTGAGGAGAGGGGTCAGCAGAACGGCCACCCTGGACTTCCGAAGGGCGGACTTTGAACTCTTCGGAAGGTGCTTGATAAAGTCCACTGGGAGGTGGCTCTAAAAGACAAAGGGGTGCAAGAGGGCTGGGCGCTCCTCAAGAAGGAAATCCTGGTGGCACAAGAGCCGCCCATCCCCATGTGCCGTAAAACGAGTCAACGGGGAAAAAAAACAGGTTGGCCCAGTAAGTAGCTTAGTATTGATCTCAGGAAAAAGAAGAAAGTCTATAAGCTCTGGAAGAGGGGGCAGGTGTCTCAGGAGAACTACACGGGTGAGGTGAGATCGTGTAGGGAAAAAATCAGAAGGGCTAAAGCCCAACTAGAACGTCAACTGGCCTCTTCGGTCAAAGACAATAAAAAGAACTTTAAATATATCAGCGGCAACAGGAGGACCAAGGAGACTCTCCCTGCCTTGCTGGGTGCAGAAGGGGCAGTAGTGATGAGGAACGAGGACAAGGCTGAGGTGCTCAACGTCTTCTTTGCCTCGGTCTTTAACCCCAAAGGGGAAAATGCTAGGGATACCCAACCCCCTCAGCCAGGGGGATGGTGGGGATGAAGCTCCAGCTGTTCGGGAGGACTTGGTTAGTGACCTGCTCGGTCAGCTAGACACACACAAATCCATGGGGCCAGACGAGATCCATCCAAGGGTTTTAAGGGAACTGGCAGAGGTTCTCACCAAACCCCTTTCCCTCATCTCCCAGCAGTCCTGGCTGACTGGGGCAGTGCCACTTGACTGGAGACTGGTGAATGTGACACCTATTTACAAGAAGGGTCGAAGGGAAGATCCAGGGACCTCCAGGCCTGTCAGTCTGACCTCGGTACCACCGAAGGTCATGGAGCAGATCATCTTGAGTGCTATCATACAGCATATGCAGGACAACCAGGTGATCGGGCCCAGCCAACAAGCGTTCACCAAAGGCAGGTCCTGCCAGACCAACTTGATCTCCTTCTGTGACAAGGTGACCCGTTCAATGGACAGGGAAAGGCTGTGGATGTGCTGTACCTGGACTTCAGTAAAGCCTTGGACACCGTTTCTCACAGTATCTTGCTGGAGAAACTGGCTGCCATCGGCGTGGACAGGCACAGCCTCTGCTGGGTTAAAAACTGGCTGGGTGGCCAGGCCCAAAGGGTTGCGGTAAATGGAATTAAATCCAGTTGGAAACCGGTCACGAGTGGTGTTTCCCAGGGTTCAGTGCTGGGTCCAGTCCTGTTCAACATCTTTATCAATGTTCTCAATGAAGGCATCGAGTGCACCCTCAGCAAGTTTACAGATGACACCAAGTTGGGTGGAAGTGTGGATCTGCTTGAAGGCAGGGAGGCTCTGCAGAGGGGTCTGGACAGGCTGGATCGATGGGCTGAGACCAACGGGATGGGGTTCAACAAGGCCAAGGGCAGAGTCCTCCATTTGGGTCACAACAACCCCGTGCAGCTCCAGGCTGGGGGAGGAGCAGCTGGAGAGCTGCCTGGCACAGAAGGACCTGGGGGTGCTGGTCGACAGCGGCTGAACATGAGCCAGCAGTGGCCCAGGTGGCCAAGAGGGCCAGTGGCATCTGGGCCTGTGTCAGACACAGCGTGGGCAGCAGGAGCAGGGGGGTGATTGTGCCCCTGTGCCCAGCACTGGTGAGGCCACACCTCGAGTGCTGGGGTCAGTTTTGGGCCCCTCACTCCAAGAAGGACCTTGAGGGACTGGAGCGCGTCCAGAGAAGGGACCGGAGCTGGGGAGGGGCTGGAGAACGGGCCCTACGAGGAGAGACTGAGGGAACTGGGGGTGTTCAGCCTGGAGAAGAGGAGGCCGAGGGGAGACCTCATTACTGTCCACAACTGCCTGAAAGGATGCTGTGACGGGGTGGGGGCTGGGCTCTTCTCCCAAGTGACAGCGATGGGACGAGAGGAAATGACCACAAGTTGCACGAGGGGAGGTTCAGACTGGACATTGGGAAGAATTTCTTCACTGAAAGGGTGGTCAGGGGTTGGCACAGCTGCCCAGGGAGGAGGTGGAGTCGCCATCCCTGGAGGTGTCTAAAAGACGGGTGGATGAGTTTCTTAGGGACAGGGTTTAGTGTGGAGACAGGCACGGTTGGACTCAGTGACCTCAGAGGTCTCTTCCAACCTTCTGATTCTATGGTTCCATGATTCCATCACCCCAGGACAGGGACCCTGTCTGCTCCCCACGCCCAGCTGAAGGCAGCAGGAGGGCAGAGCTGGGATAAGCCCCAGCAAAGACAGCTGGAGTGAGGAGAAAGGGGAATTGAGGGATTACGGCAAAAAGCCCTTAAAGCCCAGGATCAGTTTGCTCCCCCCTGGGGAGAAGAAAGTGGGACGTCTGCCCCACAGAAATTAATCTGCCCCTTAATGATGAGTTGGGAATTTTGTTGTCAACAACCGGCAATGCGCCTGCCTGGGGCCTGGAGACACGGGCAGGGGGGAGTGAGGATGTGGGGGTGAGGGGTGCAGGGACGTGGGGGTGTGGGGATGTGGGGTTGAGGGGTGCAGGGATGTGGGGGTGTGGGGATGTGGGGTTGAGGGGTGCAGGGACATAGGGGTGTGGAGATGTGGGGTTGAGGGGTGTAGGGACATAGGGGTGTGGAGATGTGGGGTTGAGGGGTGCAGGGACATGGGGGTGCAAGACAGGGCAAGGACCTGTGGGCAAGGTAGACACCCTGCACCAGCAGCCCCCCCAGTTCCCGGAACCACCTTCTTTCCCGTCAGAATGAGCCATGCTTGGCACGGATGCAGCTCTGCTGCTCCCATAGGACCAGCGTCCTGCCTGCGCTCGGCACAGCACCAACCCGCAGCGGCCCACGCTCCTCTCCTTGGCCCCACTCCCTCCAGCCTCCCCTCTGGCCCCATAAAGTCAGCCTCCCCTCTGGCCCCATAAAGTCAGCCTCCACCATGGGCAGGAGCTGACAACATCCCCAGGGTGGGCTGGGGTCTCCTGCATGCACCGGGTGCCCTCGGCTGGACCCCATTGCCCCCCAGCTGGGTGCTCCCAGCTTTGTCCCCCATCCCTGCGTGACAGGGGCTGAGTGAAGCTGCTATTTCTGTCCCTGGCGCACAGATGCAAGCCACAAAGTAGAAGATGCAGGATGGGTTCCAGAACAGGGTCGCATCTGCCTCCTCACCGTCTTCTCGCGGGGCTGGGCTTGTGCTCTGCACCGCTCTCGGTATCGGGAGCTGCAAGTGTGGTCAAACCACAAGGTGCAGAGCGCTGAGACTCCAACAGCTCCAGACCCTCCGGCCAGGGGAAAGGTCCTGCTGCACGATGCAGGAGGAGGTGAGGGGCCATGGGGTGGAGGGTTTGCTGGGGGCCAGGTGGGCACCCTCCTTGTTGGCTTTCCTTGTTGCTTGTTTTCTTGTGAGCTTGGATGGGTTTGGGCTGTAAGGCAAAGCTCCTGGGGATGCAGGACAGCACCCCGTGCTCCAGGTCCCCAGGACTCAGAGCACAGAGTGAGATGTGGGAGCTGCTGGGAAGTCAACTGCCCCAACGGTGGTTTCAGAACCCACCTCAGAGGCAGGGAGGGATCAGGCTCTGCCGCCTGGGATCGCTGATGGGACCCGGAGTGAAACAGCTATCGTGAGGCTGCTCTGAGCAAGATCTGTGCCAGAGCCTGACCTGCGTGGCAATGGGGTCCTGAACTCCCAGGGCCAGGCTGCAGCACTGTTCCTCCACCCTGGAGCGGGACTGAGAGGCCAGGAGCACCCTGCACAGCTGTGGGAGCAGGACCCAGCAGTACGGGGTTGTGCTGGCATCAGGGTCCTCAGGGTTGTGCCTGGGTGGGTGCTTTGGGCAGCTCACCCATGCACTGCTGGGATGCCAGCATGGGGTCCTGAGGCTCGGCTGCAGGGGGAGGCACCGGGAGCATCTCCCCTGCAGTGGGCACACGGTTGATTCATGGGACGAGGTGCTGTGTCAGGGACACCACGGCCATGGTCACGTCTCCCCACCGGCTCTGCGCCACATGCGGCTGCTTGGGGAGCATGTGGTTGCTCTCAGAATGACTGCCTGCTGCCTCAGGGTGGGTGTGAGACGGAAACCACCTCGCGTTCTCCGCGTTGGGGCTGGGTGGAGGAGGGCTGCGGTGCGCTGCAGCCCTTACTCAGCCTCCCTCTGCACAGGTGACTCCCAGCCCCTCTGCGACAGACCTGACGCCCACCACCGACTTCTACCCCTGGGTTGATGGGTACGCTCTGCCTGAGCTCTGCGAGAAGCAGGCGGTGCAGGGCTTTGCCCGCACGTACCAGCCAGCTGTCTACCTGCTGCTCTTGCTGCTGGGCACTGTGGGGAACGGGCTGGTGCTGCTCACGCACACCCGCTACCGCCGGGCACACAGCATCACCGACGTCTGCCTCCTGCATCTCGCCCTGTCCGACCTCCTGCTGCTCCTCACGCTGCCCTTCGCCATCACCGACACGCTGCAGGGCTGGACCCCGGGCACGGCCGCCTGCAAGGCACTGCAGGGCCTCTACGCCCTCAACTTCTACAGCGGCTTCCTCTTCCTCACCTGCATCAGCATGGACCGCTACGTGGCCATCGTGCGTGTGCCGGCCGCTTGCCGCCTGCGCCCACGGGCTCGCCGCAACGGTTGGCTGATGGCAGGGCTGGCCTGGCTGCTGGCCATGCTGCTGGCACTGCCCCAGTTCATCTATGGCCAAGCAGAGCAGCACCAGGACCTCTGGCTCTGCCGCGTCGCCTTCCCCCAGGAGGTCTCACGGGTGGCTCGAGGGGCCACCAACCTGGTGCAGGTGGTGTTGGGCTTCGCGGTGCCCTTCTTGGTGATGGTGAGCTGCTACGCAGCTGTGGCACGGACGCTGCTGGCAGCCCGTGGTGCCCAGCCCCACCGGGCACTACGGGTGCTGCTGGCCCTCGTGCTGGTGTTCGTGGCCCTGCAGTTGCCCCACAGCCTGATGGTGCTGCTGGACGCGGCCGAGCTGCTGGCCAGTTGGGAGGTGAGCTGTGCCCAGAGCCGCCGCAAGGACCTGGCGCTGCTGGTGACCGGCGGGCTGGCTTACCTGCGCTGCTGCCTCAACCCCCTGCTCTATGCCTTCCTGGGCCAGCGGTTCCGCCAGGAGCTGTGGCTGTTGGCCAGTGATGCTGGATGCGTGGGGCCACTCGAGCCCCGCTGTCCCCGCTGCCCCAGTCCCCGCCAGCGGACATCGCTCTCCACCTGCCAGGATGTGGTGTAGGGATGTGGTGCCCATGGCCAGGGCAGGATCAGCACCGGGCTCTTCACACCTTTGCACCTCCCTCGGGAGAGACTTGGTACCCCGGACCTGTCCTGGAGAGCAGAGTAACCTGGCAGGGGCAGCACCGGACAACATGCACAGTGCCCACACGTGCGTGGGCAGAGGGCAGAGCAGCCCTGCAGCACCGACGCACCTTGCAAGCACCTCTGCTGCCCAGCATGCTGTGGGGATGGGGGGGACCCTGCAATGTCACACATGCTCTAGGGGACCCTGCAATGTCACATGTGCTCTAGGGTGCCCCGCAGTGCCACACATGCTCCAGGGGACCCTGCAATGCCACGTGTCTTCTGGAGGACCCCTTAATGTCACATGTGCTCCAGGGGACCCCCGCACTGTCCCGTGTGCCCTGGGGGCTGTGCGGTGCCAGTGAGCACTGGATGGCAGACGCAGGCACAGCGTGACCTGGGCAAGCAGCTGCTCCCCCCCCTCACAATAAACCCGGTCGAATTCCCACGAGCGAGTGCCACCTCCGTGCCGTGGTTACCGGAGGGGTTGTTGGGCCGGGAGAAGGAGGGTGAGTGGCACCCTCCGTGGGCACCGGCGCCAGTCAGTGGATGCCTGCAGGCGGCAGCAGAGCCTCACGCTTCTTGTGCCCTGTCTGGCCGCTGCCTACACCTTGCTTGTGCCCTGTCTGTGCCCTCCTTGCCCATCCGTTGCCCATCCCCTGTTTGCACCCTCTTTGTGCCCTCCCTGCCCGTCTCCTGCCTGCCTGACCCCTATCCATGCCCTGCCTGTGCCCTCCATTAGGCCCCATGGCAATGCCATATGTGGCCCCAGAGACATGCCAGAGTTGGTTGGCCCCATGGCAGTGCTAGGCTTGACCCCAGAGTCGTGCCACCATCTCCCTGTACCACCCAACCCGGTGCCCACATGCTCATGCCCCAGTGCCCATGCACATCTCCCAGCCTGGTGCTCATGTCCCAGTGCCTATGCCCCTCACCCAGCCCTGCTGCTCTTATTCCGGTGCCCATGCCCATCAGGCAGCCCCAATGCCCGGTGCCCATGCTCCTCACCCAGCCTGGTGCCCGTGCTCTGGTGCCCATGTCTCATCACCCAGCCCAATGTCCATGCCCATGCCCATTGCCCATTGCCCATGCCCTGATGCCCATCACACAGCCCCGATGCCCGGTGCCCCGGCTGCCCCACTGGCCCCACAGTAGCACTCAGGCCGCTGCGCAGGCCCAGTGCTGGCTGCGTGGGAGGAGAGCTGGCAGCCAGCGCGTCCTGCGTGCGCATCCCAGCACCGTGGGCGCCCAGCACCGGTGCTGACCCAACAGTGGTACCGGAACCAGGGCTGTGCCCGATGTGCTTAACCCTGCTGGGGACCAGGAGCAAGGCTGGGGCCCGGGCACTGCCATGGCACCAGGCCTTGAGGGGCTGCGGGCACTCTGCCACCGGACACAGCCCAGGGCCGAGCTGAGCCACCCAGCTTTGCTGTGACACTGGCTGTGACCCCGCCATGAGTGGAGTGCCAGGGGGCTGGAAGGGCAGGTCTGCTTGATCCTGGTGCCCTCCTGCCCGATGCTGGTGCCCTCTTACCCACAGAGCCCCTGCATGATCCTGGTGCCCTCCCACCTGTGGAGTCTCTGCCCAATCCCAGTGCCCTCCTGCCCACGAAGCCCCTGCCCAGTCCCAGTGCCCCCAGCCTATGGATCCCCTGCCCCATCCCAGTGCCCTCCTGCCCTCCAAGCCACTGCCCCATCCCAGTGCCCTCAGGCCCACAGAGACCCTGCCCAGCCCCAGTGCCCTCAGGCCCACAGAGACCCTGCCCAATCCCGGTGCCCTCTGCAGTGTGGCAGAGCTGGGGCAGCACATGGCACTGATGCCAGGGGGCTGCTCGACGCCGTGGCTGATGAAAGCCCTGGGCTGTTGGAACTGGTGAGCTCCGCCTGGCACGGGGCCGGTGCCCAGTGCTGTTGCCCATGCTGGGTGCACACAGTGCCCGGAGTTCCGTGCTGGTGCCCACACTGGGTACCTGGAGCCGGTGCCCACGCCAGGCGCAGGCGGTGCCCGGTGCCCAGTGCCCACACCGGCTGCACACGCCAGCTGCAGGCTGTGACCGGTACCCACACCAGGTGCCCGGTGCCCCGTGCCGGCTGCAGGCGGTGCCCTGTGCCCGGTTCCCGTAGCCTCTCCGTTAGCACCGTTCCCGGTACCTCTCCCCTCCCCCCCGCCCCTCCCCGGTGACGCAGGCGGCGGCCCCGCCGTCCCGGCCGCGCTGGCTCCGCCCCGGGGCGGCGGCGATTGGCGGCGCCCGGTGACGCGCCCGGCCCGCCCGGAGCGGCGGCGGCGGCGGCGGCGGCGGTGGTGGCGGGGCCGGGGCCGGGGCCGGTGGCGGCGGCGCGGGCGGGTCCCGTCCGGTGGCGGCGGGGCGATGCCGTTCCCGGGGGGGCTGTGGTGGCTACTGTGCTGCCGGCAGGGCTTCACGCTGCTCCGCCGGGACTACGGCGAGGGGGACCGGGAGGCTGACGGCGGCGCCGAGGAGGAGGAGGAGGAGGAGGAGGAAGAGGTGTCCTTCGAGCTCCGGGACCAGGTGAGACCGGGACCGGGGCGGGGCGCGGCTCGCCGGTACCGACCCTTTCCCGGTGCCGCCGCCTGCCCGGGCACGTCCCGGAGCTGCCCCGGGGTGGGGGGAGGGCGGGGGGCAGCATCGGGCTGTCCAAGGGCAGCACCGGGGAACCGGAGCCTCCCGGGAACCGGAGCAGGGGGTGCAGGGTCGGGCTGGGTCCGAGTGCTGGGTCCGGGTGCAGGGTCGGGCTGGGTCCCGGTGCGGTGCCGCCGAAACCGGGGTGAGGGGCAGCGGAGCCGCAACGGGAGCTGCTCAGCCCGGTCCCTGCCTGCTCCCCGGGGCAGGGGATGTGGAGCTGCCGGTACCGGACCCAGCACCGTGGGGCTGCCGGTACTGGATTGCACAACTCGAGGCTGCCGGTACCGGATCCTGCACTGGGGGATCTGCCGCTACCGGATCGTGGCTGGCAATACCGAGTCCCACACCACGGGGCTGCCGGTACCGAATTCTGGACCGTGGGGCTGGACAGTATCGGATCCCACACTGCGGGGCTGCCGGAACTGGATCCAGCGCCGTGGGGAGGACGGTACTGGATCCCGCACTCCCTGGCTACTGGTACCAGATCCTGCACTGAGGGGCTGCCAGTACCATATCCCGGCTGCCGGTACCGGATCCAGCACCGTGGGGCTGCCGGCACCAGATTGTGCACCGTGGGGCTGCCGGTACTGGATCCCGGTTGGCGGTACTGGATCCCATACCCTGGGGCTACCGGTACCAGATCCCACACTGCAGGGCTGCTGGGACCCGGTTCCTGCTCTGCAGGGCTGCCAGTACCAGATCCCAGCTGCCGGTACCGGATCCTGCACTGTGGGGCTGCCAGTACCGGATCCCACACCCTGGGGCTGCTGGTACCAGATCCCAGTGTGGGGCTGCTGGTACCAGATCCTGCACCGTGGGGCTGCTGGTACCGGATCCCACAGTGTGGGGCTGCCGGTACCAGATCCTGCACCGTGGGGCTGCTGGTACCGGATCCCACAGTGTGGGGCTGCCGGTACCAGATCCTGCACCGTGGGGCTGCTGGTACCGGATCCCAGTGTGGGGCTGCCGGTACCAGATCCTGCACCGTGGGGCTGCTGGTACCGGATCCCAGTGTGGGGCTGCCGGTACCGGATCCTGCACCGTGGGGCTGCTGGTACCGGATCCCAGTGTGGGGCTGCCGGTACCACATCCTGCACCCTGGGGCTGCTGGTACCAGATCCCACACCGTGGTGCTGCCGGTACCAGATCCCGCACCCCGGGGCTGCCGGTACCGGATCTCAGCTGCCGGTACCGGATCCCACATCAGGGCCATCCTTGCCCCATGCGGCTGCCAAGGTCAGGTTGGCCAGGGCCCAGAGGGTCCCCATGGGGTGCGTTTCTTGGGCATGGCCGCGGCCGGGTGCAGACCTGCCGGAGCAGGCCGAGGCTGTTCCCAGCACGCAGCGCCCCGGGAACACGTGCCAGGCGCGGGGAGCAGGCCTGGATCTCCCCACTCCGGCTGCTTCCTCTGTTTGGGGAAGCGGAGCAGCGGAAACCAGCGCTTCCTCCAGCCGGGCTGCGTGTGGGACCGCTGATAGCGTGGGGTGGCAAGGGGAACCCCAGCTCCTGGGGGTTCCTCCTGCCCATCCAGCTGCCTTCTGCACCCAGAGCCATGGGGCTGCGTCCGTGCCAGGAGGGGACATGGGAGGTGGTGATGGCCCAGTCCTGCTGGTTGCCATCACCACCACCACGGGGTCTTCATCACCACCACCCCCTGCCCACCATGGGGTCTGCAACCCTGCTGCAGGGCTGCACAGGGCTAGGGGTGGCCCTGATTCCCTCCTGGGCTGCCTCTTGGCAGCGGGTCCCCTTCTGCGGGGGGACAGCAAGGAACAGGGGCAGCAGGAGGGCTGGAGATGAGGCCTCTGGGTACTGGTGGCAGTGCCAAGAGCACGGCAGTGCCAAGAGCAGGCAATGACAGGAGCTGTCTTTGAGCTTCTTGAGTCCCATGGGCTCTGCTGGCTCCGGAGGTCCGGGCTGGCGTGGGCAGTGGTGACGCCAGCTCCCTGGGGAGCCCTTTGCCGTGGCTGAGGGGGAGCCCTCAGAAACCCATAGCGCTGGCCACCCCTTCCTGGGAGCGTGGGAGCGGCTGCCCTGGCCCTGCCACTGCGGCTTCTCTCCAGTTTATTTATATCCCTGCGAAGGAGCCGGCCACCACCACCACCTCCTCCTCCTCTGGGCCGTGGCCGGGGAGCTGGGCTCTCCGTGCCCGCAGCCGTGTGGGAGCTCATGGAGCCCTCCCTGGCAGCAGGACGGTTGCTTGAGGAGCTGGCTCAGTGCACGGGCACCGGTGCTGTGTAACAGGTGCCCTTAATGCCACGGGTCAGCGGCGCCTGGCCCCACGGCGCAGCCGTACCTGCAGCGGCTCCCTGTTCCCTGCCACTATTTTTAGCAGCCGTCTCTTTTTCTTGGCGTTCCGTGGCACGCTCCGGCCTGCCGCGCCGCCCGCTGCCCCGTTGTGCTGCGGCTGGCAAGAGCACCCCCGCATAGAATCGTAGAATCCATCATAGAATCAGTTACAGAATCGTAGAATCAATTATAGAATCATAGAATCAATTATAGAATTGTGGGATCAATTATAGAATTGTAGAATCAATTATAGAATCATAGAATCATAGAAACAAAGAATCAATTAGGGAATTATCGAATCAATTAGAGAATCATAGAATCAATCATAAAATCATAGAAAAAATGAATTAATTAGAGAATTATCGAATCTATTAGAGAATCATAGAATTATAGTTACAGAATCACAGAATGGTTTGGGTTGGAAGGGACCTCAAAGCCCCTCCAGTGCCACCCCCCGCCATGGGCAGGGACCCATCCCATTGGGTCAGGGGGGCTCCAAGCCCCATCCAACCTGGCCTGGAACACCTCCAGGGATGGGGCATTCCCTACATCCACCCCATCTCCCAGGGCAGCATCCGCAGGCATTGCCACGTCCCTGCACCCCGTGGTGCCCTGCCTGAGCCGGTGCCTGCCCGTGCCTGGGCTCTGCCTCGTGTCCCGGCACGTGTGCCAGGGTCACCACATGAGCAGCATCGTCCACGTCGAGTTGTGCTGCCCAGGGAGGCACCGGCCTCTATCCCGCTGCGGGGCCAGGGACTTCCCTGCGCCGCGTCCCACCGCCGCGGGCAGGAAGTCAGCAGCCCCAGTACAATTGGACTTTGTGCCGTAAGCGTATTACTCAGCACTGACCTTGTGCAATTCTGCACGGTATTCAGCCTGCCGGGTCAGCCGAGGACACAGAGCCAGCGGCTGCCCCCGCGCCCCCGGGGTGCCCCAGCTGCAGCCCTGGCTCCTGCCACAGCCATGGTGGCACCAGGGCTCCCTGCCCCATGGTGGCAGGACAACACCCTGTCCCTCTGGTCCCAGAGTTGGACTGGTGAGGGGGTGAGCAGTCATCGAGGGGGACGTTTCGGGGGTGCCAGGTGGTGATTGTGAAGCTGAGACATCTTCTCCCTCCGCAGGGGCCACTGGAGGTGAGCCTGAGCCAGCCCACCCGCAGCAGCAGCGGCTCGGAACGGTGAGTGACCCCTGCATCCTGCCCACTGGGCATCGCGTGGCATCCCTTGCGTGGTACTGCGGGAACTGAGGGTTGGCATGCCGTGGGGGGATGCACTGATGCTGATGTGTGCCGTACCCATCCTGCCCACGGGGCTGGCACCATGCTGTGCCAGTCTGTCAGCTAGAGCAGAGGCTGGCAGAGCAGGACTGCCACCCTCCATCCCTGGTGCATCCTCAGGCACATCCCCATCCTTCTGGCTGCCACAGGCTTTGCCAAAGGGGGCCGTGCCTGGTTCCTCCTATGCCAGGAGGCTGGGAGGCTCTGGCACACCATGTCCACTGGCAGAGGCTGTGCCCCAGGGCCTTGTGTGCCTGGGGAGACACGGGGTGCTGGGGCACAGGGGCCAGCTTGCTCACCATCCTTCCAGTGCTGACGCCGCTGCCAACATTCCTTCCTGGTTGTTCATTTTCCGAATTCCTTGGCAGGGCCGCGACTGCAAACAGCTTATTTTTAGCCGGGGTCATCTGCACCCGATGGCTTTGCCGCGTTCCCACTGTGGGGTTGTGGGGTGTCCGGAACCCCTCGGGACCCAGCTCACCCCAGTCCCTGGGCTGGGGCACCACGGGAAACACCTGTGGGCACCTGGGCTCAGCCCTGTGTTGTCTCCAGGTCACTGCTCGTCGCGGAGGAGATGCGCAGCCTCATCGTGGAGAAGGGGCCGGGGCCGGTGGAGGATGACCCTGATGCTCTCATGAAAGGTGGGCACAGCTGGGCTGAGGCACAGGGACCTCCGGAGGAGCCGGGGCACAGCCAAGGCTGGAAGGTTCATGCCCCAACTGTGGCTGGATCCCATCCCAGAGGGGCAGAGGCACCGGTTGGGCTGGTGGGGTGCGGGCAGAGCTGGTGGGGTGAATGGTGCCAGCGGCAGGGGCTGAGGCTGAGGCTTCCCCTGCCCAGGCTGGCTGCAGCGGGAGGTGCGGGGTGGCGTGAAAACCCCCTGGATCCGACCTCGGAAGTATTGGTTCGTGCTGACGCCCGACTCCCTGGACTACTACAGCAGCAATGAGAAGGGTGCCCGGCGGCTGGGCTCCCTCGTGCTCACCAGCCTCTGCTCCGTGCTCTGGCCAGACAAACGGACCTACAAGGAGACAGGTAGGGTGCCCACACCTCTCGGTCAAGCTGCAGCCCCTCATGCCCTGCGTTACCCTCCCAGCCCCAAGAGGACTCCATCACCTGGAGGAGGGGCTGTGCCAAGCCTTGGGGCACCGAGGGGCTCGGTTGGGGCTGGGATCCCTGGGGCTCAGGTGTTGCTGGGCAGTGGGTGAGCTGTGTGTCCCTCGCAGGCTACTGGAGCGTGAAGGTGTTTGGCAGGAAGCATTGCTACCACCTGTACACGGAACACCTGAACGAGGCCGTGCGCTGGGTGTGCGCCGTGCAGAAGGTCATCGACAGCAAAGCGCCCATCCAGACGCCCACCCAGCTGCTCATGCGCGATGTCGAGGTGAGCCCGTGGCACGGGGCTGCCTGAGGTCATTGATGGGGCTGGGATGGGTGGTCAGGGTCCCATGGTCAACAGTGGGTGCCTGCACTGGGCACTCGGCCGGGCAGCCCCTCTGCAGCTGCTGCCACCCCTTCGCTGTTGCAGGAGCACTGTGGCAATCCCGAGGTCTTGGAGCAGATTTACCGCTGCAACCCAATCCTGCGCTACACCAGCAGCCCCCTCTACGCTCCCCTGCTGCCCTTCCCCTATGGCAGCCTGGACCAAAGCGGTGAGGAGCTGGTGGGGGGTCCCGTGCCCCGGGCTGGTGGGGGGTCCCGTGCCCTGGCCTGGCGGGGAGTCCCATGCCCCATGTTGGTCAGGGGGTCCCATGCCCGTGGTGGGGGTCCTGTGCTCTGGGCTGGTGGGCGGTTCCATGCCCCAGGCTGGCAGGGGTTCAGTGCCCCAGGCTGGTGGGTGTCCCATGCCCCGTGCTGGTGGGGGTCCTGTGCCCCAGGCTGGTGGGAGTTCTGTGCCCGGGCTGGTGGGGGTCCCGTGCCCCGGGCTGGTCAGGGGGTCCCGTGCCCCGGGCTGGTGGGGGTCCCATGCTCTGGGCTGATGGGCGGTTCCATGCCCCAGGCTGGCAGGGGTTCAGTGCCCCGGGGTGGTGGGGGTCCCATGCTCTGGGCTGATGGGCGGTTCCATGCCCCAGGCTGGCAGGGGTTCAGTGCCCCGGGCTGGTGGGGGTCTCATGCTCTGGGCTGGCAGGAGTGATGGCTGGGCAGGACTGGGCGCTGCGTGGGGCTGGCAGGCGCTGGGCTGGGCTCTGTCTGCCCTCGGGTGTGGGTACAGCGTGGCTGCTGGTGGGGGGTCCTGGGGAAGCCCACGGAGCTGTTAACCCCTCTCCTGCCGTGCAGCCCCCGGCCCCCGCAGCTACACCACGCTGCGCGATGAGGCCGTGAAGCTCTTCAACTCGCTGCAGCAGCTGGAATTGGAGCAGGACCCGGTGCCGCTGATGCAGGGCATCCTGCAGACCTGCCTGGACCTGCCGCCGCTCGTGGACGAGATCTACTGCCAACTGGTGAAGCAGACCACGGAGCCGCCGGCGCCAGGCGGGCAGGGCGACCTGCACTACTGGCAGCTGCTCACCTGCATGAGCTGCACTTTCCTCCCCTCCCCACCCGTCTTGCGCTTCCTGCGCTTCCACCTGGACAGGTGAGTGCTGGCAGAGCCCGGCTGCGGGCAGGGAGCTTGCTGGGTGCTGGGTCCCCCACGGTGCCACCGTAACCTTCCTGGCATCTCTTGCAGGACGGAGAGCCGGTTCCCCACCTCGGAGATGGCCAAGTACGCCTGCTTTATCCGCGAGGCGCTGGGGAAGACGAAGGGGCGAGAGTGCGTACCCTCCCTGGAGGAGATCCTGGTGCTGATGCGGCGGCAGGAGATGATCTGCACCGTGCACTGCCCAGGAGCGCCCGCCTGCAGCGTGGCCATCAGCTCCCACACCACGGCCGAGGAGGTGAGGGGCTGCAGCCGTGCGGGGGGCAGGGGGCTCAGGACACTTTGGCACGTGGGGGGCTCCCGGGGGTCTCTCCCAGCTTGAGAGGAGCTGAGGGTCACCTGCCATTGCCCACCGCGACCTCTCTGTGTCCCTTTGCAGCCCTGAGCGCCGCGGCCAGGGACGCGCAGTCACCGTCGGTTGCCTTTGTCTCGCCCCAGGTGGCCCAGGAGCTGGTGTCGCGCCTGGGGCTCTCCCAGAGCCCCAACATCTTTGCACTCTACGAGCAGTCCCGGCGGCGGGAGCAGCCGGTGGGCAGCACCACGCTGCTGGCCGACGTCCTCACCAGGTTTGAAAAGTAAATGTCCTGCTCTGCTGCCTACGGGGAGGGGAGCCAGGGGGCAGTGGGTGGGAGGGGACGATGTGGGGACACCTCTGCACCCCTGTCCTGCACTGATGGGGACGGTCCTTTGTGCCACAGCCTGGCTGTGGAGGAGCAGGACCCACCGTGCCGCCTCTGCTTCAAGCACTACGGCTTCTTGGACACCGACAACGTCCCCCGCGACAGCTTGGAGTTCTCCCTCCTCTTCGAGCAGGTGAGAGCCGGGCCAGGGGGGCTGTGCCAGGGGGGGCATGCTGGGGAGGCTGTGCTGTGCTAGAGTGGCTGTGCCATGCCATGCTGCGGTGGATGTGCCATGCCATGTGGGGCTGGCTGTGCTGTGCCATCTGGGCCCTGTGTTGTGGCCATGCCAGGGTTGCTGCGTGACTGTGCCATGTTGGGGTGGCTATGCCGGGGTGGTCATGCTGTGCTGTACTGGGGGTGGCTGTGCCATGCAGTGCCAGGGTAGGCATGCTGGGGTGGCTGTGCCAGAGTAGCTGTGCAAGGGTGGCCATGCCATGCCATGCTATGCTGTGATGTGCCAGGGTGGGCGCTGGGGTGACTGTGCCAAGGGTGGCGGTGCCATGCCATGTCAAGGTGGCTGTGCTGGCTATGCTGTGCCATGCCAGGGTGGCCATGCTGTTTTGGCTCACCCCCCTGCCCCCTGGCAGGCGCACGAGATGGTGCTGCGGGGCTACGTGCCCACGTCGGAGGAGACGCTGCAGATGCTGGCGGCGCTGCGCCTGCAGAGCCTCAACAGCGACTTCTCCACCCACGCTCCCTTCCCTCGCCTGGAGGAACTCTTCCCACCCCACGTGCTGCACGCCCGCCTGCCGCCCCCTCGCCGCCGGCCGCCCTCCAAGTGCCGGGGGGCCCGGCTGCGCGCGGGGCTGCTGGCCAGCGGGCTCTGGGGGCAAACGCTGGCCAAGCAGCGAGCGGAGAGGGACCAGCGGCTGCGGGGCCGCCTGCGTGAGGAAGGGGCCACCACCATGGCTGCCATCGTGGAGAAGTGGAAGCTGCTGCAGGGCATGGGCCGGCCCGAGGCCATGGCCGCGTACGTGGCACTGGTGAGAGAGTGGCCTGGCTTCGGTTCCACGCTCTTCGACGTTGACTTGCGCACGGTGAGGCTCTGGCAGGGCAGGGGTGGTGGGCAGCCCTGGCACCCAGCAGTCCTGACGCCCCTCTTCCCCGCAGAGCCCGCTCGGTGCCGGCTCGCAGCGGCTGTGGTTGGGCATTGGTGCCAAAGCCGTCGCGCTCTACAAGCCAGGAGAGCCCGAGCCCTTGGACACCTTCTGCTACGGCCGCATCTCCTCCTTCGGCGCCTCCGACAGCAGCACTTTCCGCCTCTCCGTGGAGGACCGAGACCTGCTCTTCCAGACCTCCCAGGTATGGGCAGCGCGCCCTCTGTCCCCACTTCCCCTGGGCGCTGCAGGGTGCCCCGCTCTGATCCCGTGTACCCTCTGTCCCGCAGGTGGACGAGATTGCCCAGCTCCTCAGCACGTACCTCGCCTCCGCGGGCACCCGGCCGCCCCACGAGCTGGCCACCAGCCCCTCTACACCAGCTCCCACCGTGCCAACCCAGGGGCTCTGCCCTGCAGTTGCACCCTGGCAGCACCGGCCGCCCGCAGGCTCCTTGGGCAGTTAGCCTGGTGGCCAGCGTGGCCATACAGGGTGCTCCGAGGGCCAGCGTGGGGTGGCCGGAGCGACAGCAAGCGCAGGGCTGTGCTGCTCCCTGTAGCAGGCGGACAGGAGCTCACGCCCCCTGCGCCACCAGTGCCTTTCTGGTTGTTTCCTTAATTTATTTCGAGATGCCCGTGCCCCCCCACGTCTCCAGCACTTTCCCTGGAGGGCAGTGGGGCCGCTGTGCCGTGTCCCCTGCGCTGCCCCCAGGCCTGTCCCCATCCCCTGCTCCCCTTTACCCTCGGTGCCTTCGCCTCCAGCACTCGCGCTGCCTGGCAGCTCTGCCTGTGCCCGGGCTCCTGCCACCCCAGGAGGCTTTGCCAAAGCAGAGGGTGCTGGGCAGTGGTGCTGAGCCATCGTCTGTCCGTCCGCTGAACCCACCCCTCCTGGAAAGCTGCGGGCGGCTTTTGGCCGAGCCGCCTCGGGGACCAGCGGGCTTGGAGTGGCCGGGCCCTGCTGCTTCGCTGTGGCCCTGTGGCGGTGCCCGAGGTGCCAGGGTGGTGGCTGGTACGGCTGGGGTTTAGCCCCTCAGTGTTGCCTCTGTAAAGTTTGTCGGTTCTGTCTTGGGGAGGGGAGGTTGTTGGTTGTTTTTCTAAATAAATGCACAAAGGAAAAGCTGGTCCTCCTGTCCCGGAGCAGCAGGCGGCAGGGATGGGTTTGATTCCCCGGGGCTGACGAGTGCAGCAGGGCATGGAACGGGCAGCGGCGGCACAGCGTGTCCTTGGGGACAGGGACCGGGAGCCAAGCTGCTCGCTCTGCCCTTTGGCATTTCCCCAAGAGCACGGGCAGTGCTCCGGCTCCGCGGCCGGCTCCCCGGCACCCCCTGGCACTGGCTGCCCCGGGGAAGGGGGGGGAACTGCCCCAGCATTGGGGCTGGTGCCAGAGAGGGCGTGGGAGCCAGCGGTGCCATGGTGAGCCAGTATTTTTAGCCTGCTGCTCTGTGCCACAGGGTCAGAGGAAAAGGCTAATTCTCACCTTGGGCGGCTTGGGCTGGTGCCAGCGCTGCCCCACACCCCTGTCCCTCACGGCCTGACTCATGCAGGGCAGGACCAGAGCTGTTCTGTCCCTGTCTCTATCAAAGCTGGCACGACCAGAGCTGCTCTGTCTGTCCGTCCCCCATCTCCATCAACACCAGCCAGTCCTTCCTGGCAGTGCCATCCCCTGCCTCGGACCCAGAAGAGCATGGGCACCCCAGCCCCTCCTTCACAGGCCTCCCAATTCTCGTGGGCACCCGCATGCTCTGCGGGCAGGGCAGCGCCAGCTCCTGTGCCTGGTCAGCTGTGCTGGCAGGTCCTGCCAGTATTTCTGGCTCTGCGGCAGCGGTCGCCCAGTGCTGCCCGGGCACAGACAGCACGCTGGCGGCTGGGGCAGGGCCAGCCCCGGGCACCACCGGGACGTGCAGGTGAGCAGCCTAGGTTGGGATGCTGTCAGGCCGAGCAGCAGGGCTGGGGAGCTGGGCACGGCGAGCACCAGCCCTGCAGCCGCTTCCCTGCCTGACCGCTCACTGCAGGAGCCGTGCACGCAGCGTCAGTGCAGGAACAGCCTTTATTAAAGCAAAATAACCTACAAAAATATAGATACAGCCTGTGCCCCAGGCCTGATCTGGCGAAGGAGGAACAGGGCTCCTGCCCAGGGCAAGGACTAGCTCAGCCACACAGAGCCTTTGGCCACAGGGGCTGCGTGCACCCAGCGCTTTGGGCCAAGCCCGTTGCAAGCCCCTGGCTTTGCTCTCATCCTCCTACGAGCGAGCGTTGCTCCCACGGGTGGAGGGTCCCTACCAGCACAGCGCGCAGCTGCCCCAGTCCCATCCTGGGCCAGGGCGGGTGGTGGAGCAGGGGCTGTTCCCCCCGCTAAAGGTCTTCAGGGGCAGTGCTGCTCCCTGCAGAGAGCGCTTCCGCTGCGGAGCGCGGTGTGTGTGTGTGCAGCTGCCGCGACGACTGCACCGCGGGCAGGCAGCGCTGAGGGATGCAAAACGTGGGCACGGCAGAGCCAATCCCTGCCGGCGTGCGTGGAGGCGGCCGTGGGACCCTCCCGTCCCCGGGCAGGGCACTCACTGCTCCTGCGTGCCCCAGGAGATGTAGTCGGGGCGCGTGGCCGCGTGGTACTCGTCGATGAGCTGCTGCACGATCTCCCGGGAGTTGTCCAGCTCGTCAAAGTTGTCCTTGAAGATGTCCTCCTTGCGGAACTGCTCCAGGAAGGCCTCCCGCTTGCGCAGCTTGTCGTACTGCCGGCACGTCCGCTCGAACAGCTGGAGAGCAACACAACAGTCAGAGCTCCCCAGGGGATCCCACGGGATGGGGAGGTCCCAACCTCCTCCGGCTGCAGCCCAGGGGCTGCTACCCTGCACCCAGCCAGCACTTGGGATCAGCTCGTTCTTCCGAGGCCGCCTTTGGCCAAGGAGATGGAATCCTGCCTTCTGCTCCAAGAACAGCACCAGGGGTGCAGCAGCACTGATGGGACCCCAGACCTTGAGCCCCGCTGCGCCCCAGCTGGGAGCTGACCCACCCTCCCCTCATCTGCAGGCCCTGCCCTGGCTTTGTGAAAGCCCTGGAGAAGATGCTTTTGCGAGTGGAAGGATGTTGGAAGCGCAGTGATGGGGCCCCCGGGTGCAGAGGGAAGGCGCTCACCGAGGAGATGTTGGTGTGGTTTGCCATCATGAGGCCGCTGACGCGGTGTGCGGACGGCAGGTAGGGAGACTTGCGGGACAAAGCCACCTGGATGCTGGCAGGACCCCAGGGGATGAAGTTGGCCAGCTTCCTCTCCCGGATCCGCTGCAGGCTCTTGTGAACCTGGTGGGATGAGAGCAGCAAAGGGCAGCAGGGTGAAGCAGCCTGGTTCCAGCAGAACCCCAAGTTGCTCCTCAGGAAGGTGGATTTCAGCAAACAGCAAGCAGGGAGGTTCCTTGTGGGTCTTCCACAAGGCCAGAGCCTACACAGGAGCAACTGGGAACCAGTTTGGCATCGCTCAGCCCCACCCCAGGGTCCCTGTGCAGGAAGACAGTGACCATGCCCTTGTCATCAGTGTCGGAATTGGCTGTGGGAGCTCACCTGTGTGGGATCCACCTCCCCCTGGATGATGTTGAGGATGGCGATGTAGCAATGGTTGGTCTGCCTGTCTCGCCCTGTAGACACCATGACGTTTTTAGGCTGTAGCAACCGTCTCATCACATCCAGGACTGTGGTTTTCCTCACACTGGCCACCTGCAAACACCGGCTGGAATCAAGAGGGAGCAGGAGCACTGTTCCCTTTCCTCCCACTGCCCTGCACACACACACACACACACACAGAGGAGCAGAGGACAAACGGACAGAGAAGCCCTCGCCTTGGGGATGGAGCCACATGAAAAGCCGCATGCAGGACAGGGAAATCCCAAAGTCACACAGCAGGCACAGCCAGGCTGAGAGCCCGAGCGTTGGCAGAGGCTCCCAAAACGAGGGCAGCGCCCCCGGCAGCACAGCAGGGGCTGGGGCGAAACTCAGCTGAGACCAGAGTGACAAGGACACATCTCATGTCGTTGTCAAACTTGTCCTGTTCCTCTGCCAAGGCAAAGGGCAGGGATGAAGGACAGAAGAGGGGCTGATACCCACAGCAGCCTCTTCCCATCTCGCCCTGCACCCAGCCTGTGGCCAAGCAGCCACCGCAGTCCCCAAGGGCTGCCAACACCTTTGCCTGGCTGCTGCCAGCTGCGAGGCCATAGCCAGGGCTGGCACGGGAGTGCCAGCAGCAAGGACAGCTTGGAGCATGGCAGCCCTGCTCCAGGCACCGGCTAAGCCCTTCCCACACTCCTCCTGAGAGGACAGATCACACATTCGATACCCTTTTCAGAGCCAGCAGTTTTTCAGATTTGCTTCTCTGAGTAACATCCTGAGGAAATGCACACAACGAGAGAACAGCAGCTGTGAGCTCCCGGCAGAACCGAGAGGCGGCCGGCGCAGGTGAGCGCCTTGCAAAACAGAGCTGCCTCATTCTCACCAGGAGAGGCTGAGAGGGCACCAGCTGGGTACAAGCTACGTGCCAGCGGGACTGATCCGATACAGCTGAGGGTGGCAATTGCCTCCCAGAACACGGACCAAGCCCTGGGAAGGGGCTGGTGCCTGGAGCCCACCACCAGAGGGCTGGAGCACCTCTGCCACGGGGACAGGCTGAGGGAGTTGGGGTTGTTCAGCCTGGAGAAGAGAAGGCTCTGGGGAGACCTTGGAGCAGCCTCCCAGTACTGAAAGGGGCTCCAGGAAAGCTGGGGAGGGGCTTTTTCCAAGGGGTTGGGGTGATGGGATGAGGGGGAACGGCTTTAAATCGAAAGGGGGAAGACTTAGACATTAGGAAGAAATTCTTCACAAGAGTGGTGAAACACTGGCACAGGGTGCCCAGAGCAGTGGTGGCTGCCCCATCCCTGGAGGTGCCCAAGGCCAGGTTGGATGGGGCTTGGAGCCCCCTGATCCAGTGGGAGGTGTCCTGCCCATGACAGGGGGTGGCACTGGATGGGATTTGAGGTTCTATGATCAGTCTTGGCATGTCAACAATCAACCCCGTTCCAACCCACAAAGCCTGGGCAGGGCCACTGCTGGGCTCGCTCTGATCATTCCTAAGGGTGGCTTTTGTTAGATCAGATGCTGCTGGCTCTCCCAGAGCTGCCGCAGCCATCCTGGTGCACGCGGCAGGAAGCCAGGCACAAGCACAACCGCCTGCTCACGTCTGATTCATACCACACGCGCCGTCACGTGGGGTGGGCACACAGGCCTGGGATTTAGAACAGACGATTACAGCTCACCCCAACACCGTGGGACCAACGGATGCTACGAGGAGAGCGTGGCAGCTCCTCGTGCCCTCGAGGAAGGGGAGGAATGCCTGGTGGCTCTGCCTTACCGACTGGTCAGTGGTGAGCGGCGTGTAGCCCGTCATGAGGAAGTGCAGCCGGGGGGTTGGGATCAGGGAGGCGATCAGCCCGATGAGGTCGTTGTTCATGTACCCGGGATACCTGAGCGTGGTGGTGCTTGCAGACATGATGGTGGAGACCTAGAGGAGAGGACGGGCTCAGTGACTGCCTCGCTGTGTGGCCTTAGACCACGGTGCTTCACACAGCTGCACTGGGGAGGAGCTGGGGTGCCCATGGAGGTCACTCCAGGAAGGTCTGGCGACCCTCGTTCCCAGCTCCGGGTTGCCCACCCTGCCCATGGAGCAAGTTCAGACCGAATGGAGACAGCGGAGAAGCCCCACGATGGCTTCTCCAAAGGGAAAAGCCCTTCTCACCAACTGGTTGATCTGCGAGAACGATGGGTTCTGAATGTGCAGCCGGTCTGTCGCGATCCGATTCAAAGCCGTGTTGTCCAGAACCACCTGCAAGAGAAAAGCCAGCTCTGTGAAAAGCCTCGGAGGCAGCCTGAGGAAGGGCAGCCCACACATCTGAGGGCCCCGGATCGCCCAGCGCGGGCCCCGAGCGCCGCAGCCTGGCAGAGCCCTCTGCGGCAGGTGGCAGACACTTGAAACCACAAGCTGACTCATCTGTGGAGCGTAACCGACACTGTCAATGGAAGCTCTTCCCTCCTGTCTTGGCTGAGCTCCCCAGCGCTCTCCCAAAGAGCCTTTGGGCCACCCCCTCGCAGCAACCCGCAGCCCCGGCAGCTCCGGCAGCTCCGGCGCGGCTGCTTGTGCCGTGCCACGTGTGGGGATAAGCTGGGAGGGACGGGCAGTGCCTTGGTTGGGACCTGACTGAAAGCCCTGGCGCGGAGTGAAGATGCTGCCTGGCTGGGGCTTAAGGGTGCTGAAAGCGATGCCGGAATCGAGTTCAAGGGGAATGCAGAGCTAAGCAGAGGAAGCACAGCCTGTCCTCGCTGCCTTGGGAAGAATCTGCTGGATCCCAGAGGCAGAAAAGCCAAGCCAGGCAGCTCAGCAGGGGTTAGGGCAGAGCCCTGGCCTCTGGGGCCACCACATCCACTCAGTTCTGCCCTCGTTGCTGCGTGTGGGGCTTCACCCGAGCACCACACATGGCTGCGGCGCTCACCCCGTGCTGCCGCGGCGCTGATCCAGCAAACACTGTGGTTCTGAGCAGCTGGGGACAGGGCTGCCATGCTGGAGGTGGCTGTGTCATGCAGCTGGTGGCTGTGCCATGCAAGAGGCGGCTGTGCCACGCAGGAGGCGGCTGTGCCACGCTGGAGGCGGCTGTGCCACGCAGGAGGCGGCTGTGCCATGCAAGAGGCGGCTGTGCCACGCAGGAGGCGGCTGTGCCACGCTGGAGGCGGCTGTGCCATACAAGAGGCGGCTGTGCCACGCAGGAGGCGGCTGTGCCACGCTGGAGGCGGCTGTGCCATACAAGAGGCGGCTGTGCCACGCAGGAGGCGGCTGTGCCATGCTGGAGGCGGCTGTGCCATGCAGGAGGTGGCTGTGTCATGCAGGAGGTGGCTGTGCCATGCAGGAGGCGGCTGTGCCACGCTGGAGGCGGCTGTGCCATGCAGGAGGTGGCTGTGCCATGCAGGAGGTGGCTGTGCCACGCTGGAGGCGGCTGTGCCACGCAGGAGGTGGCTGTGCCACACAGGAGGTGGCTGTGCCACGCTGGAGGTGGCTGTGCCATGCTGGAGGCGGCTGTGCCATGCTGGAGGCGGCTGTGCCACGCAGGAGGCAGCTGTGCCACGCAGGAGGTGGCTGTGCCATGCAAGAGGTGGCTGTGTCATGCAGGAGGCGGCTGTGCCATGCAGGAGGTGGCTGTGCCACGCAGGAGGTGGCTGCACCGCCAGCCTGACACTCAGCGAGGCTCTTACCACGCAGTCAGCGTTCTGAGTCAGCCTCTTCAGGGTCAGCAGAGAGTTGTACGGCTGCACCACAACATCGCTCATCTCATCCTGGTTTGGAAAAACCGAGTAGGTCTCCACCAGCTTCTTAGGATACCTGGTGAGAGAGCGCAGCCACTTCAAGGGTTAACAGCACTGAGCCAGCACTCTCTCCTCCCACAAAGCTCCCTTTGCAGTCTCCAGGGCTCGGGACAGCAGTGAGTCACCAGCTCTGCAGCCAGATTTGGCTCCCAGAGAGGGAGAGGATTTGTCCCAGCAGTGCCTACCCTAGCAGCACAGGAACAGGCGCCAGACGGAGCTACAGGCGAGGCCGAGCCCCGCAGGCTGATTAAGCAGCTGCTAACAAGCCTTTTCAAGAGACTGCAAGCTTAAACAGGCAGGGGTGGCAGCGCAGAGCCCACAGGTAGAGCTTCCCAGCCTCCCCTGACCAGACAGGGTGTCAGAAGGCAGCTCCTTGATAAGAATGGCTGAAGGAAGGCAGAGTTTGGACAGCACCGAGTCCGGTTTTGGAGCTCTTGAAGTCCCCAGGAGCATCGGGAACCATCCCTTCCCCGGGCAGCGAGCCAGGGATTGCACAAGCCAGTGTTTGGGTGGGGGCGGTGGCTCTGCGTCAGCGTTCGCCAGCTCCTCGCTTTGGCAGGATGCCCAGGCTGAGCCAGACTCCGCGGAGAGGGAAGGGGATGAGGCTGAATGCTTACCTGTCATTTAGTCGCTCCAGGAGGTAGGAGCCCAGTCCGGAGCCTGTTCCACCAGCAATGGAATGGCAAAGCACGAACCCCTGGAAGGAAGCAGAATGCAGGCAGTTCAAGGTGCAACTCAGCCCCAGGAGCGGGCAGAGACTCACCGGCCAGGGCAAGAACTCCCCCTGTGACAACCGAGAGCACGGAGGTGACACCTGTGGATGGAGCAGAGGTTAGTCCTGGCTCCTCCAGCCCACAGTGGCAGCCACACACTCATCGGGCCACTCTGACCAACGTGGGTGGAATCCAAATCTCTGCACACACCACAAACTGCAGCTCAAGAGCCTCCTGGATTCCTCCCACCCCAGAAGAGACTTCAGATGAGCTTCAGTGTCGTCTTCACGGTCCGCCTGGTCACAGCAAATGGAGGTACCCATCCTCAGCCCTGTCCCAGGCCCTCCATGCCATTCTCCTCCTAGAGTGCCCAAGGTCAAGCTCCCTCCACCTGGTATCAGGGCAGCTCCCACCGGCTGCAGGTCCCACAACGGGCGCTGGGATCTTCTGCCAACTCATTTTACGATGCCAACTTATTTTACGATGCCATTTTCCCTTCCCCTGTTGCCATGTGACAGCCTGACACAAACACCAGGGAGCCCTGTCCGTCTACGCACAGGCAAGGGATTTACAGGGATATAAATCACATGGATGGTGGCTGAGGTCATGCCAGGGGCACACGGCAAAGCAGACAGAGAGCTGTTGGTACCCCCAGTGCCTCTTTAACTGCAGCTGCCCGCCCTCATTCTGTGGATATTGAAGCTCTCAGCAACTTTGGATCTAAACAGCTTCCTTCTGGCAGCCCGTGGCTCCTACCGAAAAAGGGCAGGAGGTTCCCTGCTCCAGCACTGCCCTCCCTGCCCACGAGAGCCTGCGCTGGGGAACAAGCAGCATACATCCCGCTTCAGCTGGCACATGAGAAGAGCCGTGGGAGGAAGGTGGAACGGGGAAAGGAAAAGCACCATAATGCCTAGAACTCTTCCCGTGGGCTGCATCCTGCGGGAAGTGCCCGATGCAAGCAGCGTTTGGGGCAGAAAAATGTCCCACTGAGGGAGAAGACTTCTGGGGAAGCCTGGCAGATGCAATAGCGGTGGGAAAGACCTCCTTTCCCTTGTGCCCCTCCCTGTGTGTTCTCTGCTCGGCATCCAGAGTAGGTTGAGGAACTCTGAATACACCCAGGGACTGAGCTTGACCTTATAAGACAGCAGCCTGGCTCTGAAAAGACTGAGCAGGGCAACCAGATCCAAATCCCTTAGGTTACTTACTTCCAAACTGTCGCTCCCATCAGCCTCTCTGTCTATTATGTCAAAAATATCTTCGTGGATTTTTTCTCCCTGCAAGAGAGATCAGACCAGGATTTGTTCCTTTTCCACAGCAAATAAAGAAGAGCTCTCCAAGCCCAGTGTGAAGCGAAGGCAGATTGGCTCAGGGTGTCAGAGCGTCAAGTCCCTGCTGAATGATGAGGTATTTATTCATAGAATCATGGAATGGGTTAGGTTGGAAAGGACCTCAAAGTCCACCCAGTGCCACCCCCTGCCATGGGCAGGGACCCCTCCCACTGGGTCAGGGGGCTCCAAGCCCCATCCAACCTGGCCTGGAACACCTCCAGGGATGGGGTAGCCACCACTGCTCTGGGCACCCTGGGCCAGGGCCTCCCCACCCTCACAGCAAAACATTTCTTCCTTAGATCTCATCTAACTGAGCCTGACGTGACACAGCCACACTAAAGCCCAACGAGCTGACCGGTGTTTGTGCACACCAGAGCTGTTACCTGTGAGAAGCCACTGGCCCAGTTGTTGCCTGCTCCCCCTCCGTGCTCAGACAGGTAGATGTTTTCAGGGTTGTAGAGGTTGGCGTAAGGGGAGTTCAGGATGGAGTGGATGACGCGGGGCTCCAGGTCCAGCAGTACGGCTCGCGGGATGTAGTGCTCATCATCTGCCTTTAACAAGGAGCAGTAAGATCAGGGTGCAGTCACGGCTCAGAGCCGCTTCTTAGAACCATAGAATCGAAGGTTGGAAGAGACCTCTGAGATTGAGTCCAGCCGTGCCTCTCTCCCTACTAAACCCTGTCCCTAAGAAACTCATCCACCCGTCTTTTAAACCCCCCCAGGGATCGCGACTCCCCCACCTCCCTGGGCAGCTGTGCCAACCCCTGACCACCCTTTCAGTGAAGAAATTTTTCCTAATGTCCAGTCTTTCTTAATGCAAGAGATGCTGCCAGGGCGTGTGCTTCCCCCCAGCTGCAGGAGAGGACGGCACAGCCAGTGCTGGCAGGGATAAGAGGGAAAGGAAATTTGTTATCTACGGCCTGTTCCTAACGCAGCATCTTTATGCGCCCCAGGGCACATCCTGAATGCTGGGCAGGCGGAGGTAGGCGGCTCTGGTTACGTCAGGCACTATCTATGGCAGCTTCAGCCTCGCACTTCTGCCTCCACAACACAACCCATCTCCAGAAACGGGAGCACAGGCAGCAGCCCTGGCAGCGCGCTGCCTAGGAGCGCTCGGCTGAGGCTGCCACTTAAACCAGCCCAGGGTGAGTGCCCATAGTGCCCAAACAGGAGGTGACTGGAGAGAGCTGAAGCACTTGCAGACATCCCTGCCTGCCTTCATCCCAGCATGGACTGCCCTGGAGATGAGGGCAGGCACATCCCGAAGTGTAGCAGGTGCGTTCCTTGCTGCACAGCGGGCTGGGGCAGCACCTGGCAGTACCTGGTAGAAGAAGACGTCCTTGCGGTCGGTGCCCTCGGTGGCAAACTCCTCCACGATGCCCTCAGGGCTGATGCCATGCTCAGCACAGAGCTGCTTCCAGAACTCGAACCCGACTGTGGGGGGAGAGGTCAGCGGGACTGGGGTCGGGGCCGGGGCCAGACAAGGCTGCTCTGGTCCCAGTCCCCTATGCGGGGTCCGGGGCCAAGCCCGGAGCACCCCACGTCTGGCAGGGCCCGCCCCCTCTCAACCAGACCACACCCCATGGCAGGGAGGCCACGCCCTCACAGTCAAACCACGCCCCTCAAACAAGCCCCGCCCATCAAGAGACCACCCCCAACAGACCACGCCCCCAACCAGGCCCATCTCCTCTCAGTCTGGCCCCGCCCATTCACAACCAGGCCCCGCCCATTCACAAGACCCCGCCCATTACCAAACGGGAGGCCCCGCTTAGTCACAATCTGGCTCCGCCCATTCATAAACAGACCCGCCCATTCCTAACACGGAAGCCCCGCCCATTCACAATTACATACCGCCCATTCATAAACAGACCCTGCCCATTCATAACAAGGAGGCCTCCTCCTATTCATCAACAAGCCCCGACCATTCACACCAAGGCCCCGCCCCTTGACAGACCCCCGCCTGCACCCCCCCTCTCCCCCCGCCGCTGCTTTCTCAGCATCCCAGCCCTGCCCGGCCCTGCCGCCCGCTCACTCTGGTTGCCGCACTGGCCCAGCTGCAGGGTGATGATCTCCCGCGGCATAACGGCCCAGGCCCGGTTTCACCGTGCTCCGCTCCGTCCCGCTCCGCTCCTCCGCCCGGCTCTCCTCGCCGCCTCTCCCGCCCGGCGCCAACCGCACCGCGCCTGCGCGCAGCGCACTTCCGGCTCCCCCACCCCGCTCGGCGCCCTGGCAACGCGCATGCGTGACCACCACAGTCTGTCCTTGCGCATGCGCCAAGATGGCGGCGCCCAGTGTGGCCCTGCGTACGGCTGTGGGGGCCGCCATGTCGGCGTGCGGGGCGGCCGGATGTTGATGCCGTGGGGCGGCCATGGCGGCGGCGGCGCGGCCCGGGGGGCCCGGCGAGCGGCAGCGACGGGTGCAGGCGCTGAGCGCGGCGCTGCGGGACCGCCTGGGGCCCTACGAGCCACTGCTGAGCGCCGTGCAGGCCGCGCTCGTGTGGGAGCGCCCGGGCCGCAGCGCGCTGTGCTGGGCGGCGGCGCATGGGCTCTTCTGGTGAGCGGGCGGCGCGGGGTCCGGGCGGCAGGGGGGGTACCGGTACCGGCGGGAGTGGGGGCGGTGGCGGCAGGCGCAGCCCTGCTCTGTTTTCCCCCTTCGTCTTTCAGTAGCGCGGGACCCACCGGCTCGATCCCCGCCGCTCGGTACCGCGGGAGCCACCGACTCCGTTCCATTCCTTCCCCGCCCCCCGCGGGATACATCGGTTCCACCCCTCTCCCCTGTCTCGGTTCCTTCCCCCGCCGCTCGGTACCGTGAAAGCCACTGGCTCGGTTGTTACCTCCTCCCACCCCGCCGGCTCAGTTCTTCCTCCCGCACTGCTCGGTACTGTGAGAGCCGCTGGCTCGGTTCCGTCCCCCCTCCCGCCCCCGGCCGACTCGGTTCCCCAGGAGACCCCGGCTTATTTCTCCCCCAGCCCCGCCGCTCGCTAACACGGGAGCCGCTGTCTCGGTTCCCCGCCCCCCACACACGCCGGCTCGGCTTCCCCCTCCGCTCGGGTTCCCTGGGAGCCACCGGCTCGGTTTACCTCTTGCCCCAGGCTCGGTGCCTTCCCGCGCTGCTCGGTACTGCGGGAGCCACCGGCTCGGGTCCCCCCCAGCCCCGCCACTCGGTACGGTGGGAGCCACCTGCTCTGCTCCTCTTCCCCTCGCCACTCGGTTCCCCGGGAGCCTCCGACTCGATTCCTACCCCACCCCACTGCTCGGTACCGCAGGAGCCACCGGCTCAGTTCTCTCTCCCCGCCTTATCTGCTCGGTACGGCTGGAGGCACCTACTCTGCTCCCCCCCCGCCACTTCCTGCTGCTCGGTTCACCGAGAGCCATTGGCTCGGTTCCCACCCTGTCCCCCGCTGCTCGTTAGTGTGGGAGCCACCGGCTCGGTTCCCGGGTATCCGTCCCCTCCCCCTTATCGGCTCGGTTCACCCCCCACCCCTGCCACTCGGTATGGCAGGAGCCACCGGCTCGGTTTCCCCCCGCCGCTCAGTAGTGTGGGAGCCACCGGCTCGGCCCGGGGCTGCGAGAGGGTTTGTGGGCCCGGGACTCGATGGGAAAGGGCTCGGACCGGTGAAGGGCTGTGGCCCCGGTGAGCCGGTTCCTGGGCTGGAGCCAGGGATGAAGCACGGGGCTTGCCGGTAGCTCTGGACTGTTCCATGCAAGTGAGATGGCTGGGGAAGCACAGGGCTCACCGGCAGCCCCAGCCACGTCCATGCACAGCAGGACAGCTGGGGATGAAGCACAGAGCTCACCAGCAGCCTCAGGGTCATTCCCCGTGCATTCCCCGGGTTCTCAAGCTGGAATGTCCACTGGAAGTGGCAGGAGCCACTCTCTGAGTTGTTCTCTGTGCTCCCTCTGGGCTGGCTCATGACCAACAGGCAGCACTCGATCTTCTCCAGCTGTTGCTGTCCCCGAGGGACCAGCCAGTCTGGGGTCTGGTTGTGTCTGTCACCCCTTTACCGTTGTGGAAGCGGTGGCTGCCCCATCCCTGGAGGTGCTGAAGGCCAGGTTGGATGAGGATTGGAGCCCTCTGATCCAGTGGGAGGTGTCCCCTCCATGACAGTTGAAACTGGATCTTTAAAGTCCCTTCCAACCCAGCCCAAACCATTCTGTGATTCTACATGCGCTGCACAGGTTGGGTTGGTACTCATTTGCTTTTCTTCCCCGCAGGTTTTTTGCTCTGACTTCTCTCCGCTTGCTGTTCCTGGTTGCGTTTACCCTGATGATAGCAGTTTGTGTGGATCAATGGAAGAACAAAATCTGGCCTGAAATTAGAGGTAAGCTGGGACATTAAGTTAATATCAGAAACCCAAGCCCTGATTTTTAGCCCTAGAGGTACCACAGGCTCTGCACTGCCTGGAGTTCAGAGCTTAAAATCCTGGAGATTTGGCTGTGTTAGTCTAGAAGCAGGAAGGAACATTGCAGGTTGGAAAATCCTAACCAGTATAAACACAAGAAGAGGTTTTCATGCTGGGAACACTGGTATTCATCTTATAATCTCAAAGGATTTGCTACGTGTGAACTGTTGGAGGTTTTAAAGCAGTGATTCACCTTCTCAGCACTCAAGAACCAGAATTGAAGCATGTGTGGAAAACATCTGGATTTTAGTTGAGCATCTCTAACAAACCAGCTTTATGTTTTAGGATGGAGATGAGTCCCAGCCTTGCTGCTGTGTAGACATTGAGAGGAGAGGCGTCTTAATGGCTGTTCATGAAGTTGGTCTAAAGCTCTCAGTACACAGAGCCGTGCGCTCTCATTTGTGATGTTAAAACTCTTGTGAATGCTGCTGTTCTGAGAATCGTGGAATGGGTTGGGTTGGAAGGGCTCTTAAAGCCCATCCAGTAGCACCCCCTGCCACGGGCAGGGACACCTCCCACTGGATCAGGGGGCTCCAAGCCCCATCCAACCTGGCCTTGAACACCTTCAGGGATGGGGCAGCCACCACTTCACTAGGCAACCTCTGCCGTTGTCTCCCTTCCCTCACAGGAAAACATTTCTTCCCAATATTCAGTCTAAATCTCTCCTCTTTTAGTTTAAAACCATTACTCCTTGTCCTATTGCTACAGACTCTGCTAAAAAGGCCATCTTTCTTATAAGCCCCTTTTAAGTATTGAAAGGCTGCAATAAAGTCTTCTTGGAGTCTTCTCTTCCCCAGACTGAACAACCCCAGCTCTCTTAGCCTCTCTCCGTAGCGGAGGTGTTCCAGGCCTTTGATCATTGTTGTGGCCTCCTCTGGACCCGCTCCAACAGGTCCATGTGTTCCCTGTGCTGAGGGCTTCAGAGCT
Organism: Neomorphus geoffroyi; assembly: GCA_033558235.1. Taxonomy (NCBI): domain Eukaryota; kingdom Metazoa; phylum Chordata; class Aves; order Cuculiformes; family Neomorphidae; genus Neomorphus; species Neomorphus geoffroyi. The sequence continues at coordinate 4,537,461 of JAUMJM010000037.1, forward strand.
GGTATTCCAGGTGGGATCTCACCAGAGCAGACTAGAGAAGCAGAATCACTGCTGGCAACGCTGCTTTTGATGCAGCCCAGGATAGGGTTTGCCTTCTGGGCTTCTTGGCAGCTTCACGTGGGCAGGTTGGTTTGGGAGCAGCGTGTCTGGTTTGTATGCGCTCAGAGGTGGTTCCCTAACGAACCAGCCATCCCACTTCCTCCTCCAGCCTGTGTTCTCTGGAGTTCTTGGGAAGGCATTGGAGCTCTCCGTGTTGTCCAGCAGCTGCTTGGCTCAGTCTCTGTAGCCTGAGCCATGAGGAAGCATCTGCCTGCTGCAGAACCTTGATTTCAGTTCGTTAGGATAACTGGTACAACCCTGGGTTGCTTTTCAGATCCCAGCCTGGGTGAGAATGATCTCGGAGTTCTCTTCCAACCTTATGATTCTATTTTATGGTTCTAAAAGACTTAAATCGCAGATGCCTCTCAAAGCAAGCTGTTCTTCCCTCACCGTCTGGGTTTGAGCAGGGGAAAAAAGGAAATGAAATCGGTGTTCTTGCTAATTTCAGTCACTGTAACCAGAGCAGCCTCCTAGACAGGGTCCAACGAATACTAAGGAGCAGCAAGGAGACTCCTGCAATCTTGTGCTGTCACACGTACACACCCGAAATGTGCAATGGAGCTGTTCTCCAATTCTTCATCGCAGTTAAATGTCTGGTTTGGGTATTCCCCGGCTCATTAAAGCTTTACTTAAATCCCAAGAGCTAAGCGTTCTCATGGCAAATTCCTTGCAACTAATCTGGTGTCTGTTCTTAATATTTTAGTGGCAAGACCTGACGAATTAGACAATGAGAGGTAGGATGCTGATTGGATCCTCTGCTGTTGGATGCTTTGCTGTGATGCTGTGTCGTTGTGACCTGCACATGCTTGTAACGTTGGCTTTTTTGAGTGAGAGAGGAAGGGGGAGAGAGGATGGAGCCCTGGACTCTGCTAAGCCCCTGTGACAAATTTTTGACTTGCCCAAGCCTTTACATTATCTTTCCCTCGTGCTGACCTCCAATAACACTTGCTTGAGTGTTGTAGACTTCCCCTGCCACTTCTGCCCTTAGTGTGAGAGAGGTGCTGCCTTAAAAGCAATTCCCTTTGTATGGGCTTCCAGTAGCAGGAAAACAACATTTTTTTGAAATAAAAATTGCAAGATTTCAAGTTTTCTGCAACTCCTTTGAGAATGTTTAACCAGCTTGTCCAAGGAGTTGTTACTGCATAGTTCTCATCTGACTGCAGCCTTAATAAAGGGCTGAGAAGTGCTGGGTGTTGTCTCACACCTTCCTCTCTCTGGACACACCTTTCTGCCTGCCTGCGCTGGAGCTCCGCTCCCAATTAAACCACTTGAGCTGTTGCCAGGTGACGTTTTTCTTTTGCAAGAGGCCCAGGTACAAAAGGAATCGCTCTTCCTAACCCTCAGGTGCTCTGGCTGGCAGCTAAGAAGCTCTAATAGAACTTGCCAAAGGCAATGCCTCCAAAGTAATTGAATATATTCAGGTACAAGGCTGCTTGTAAACCTCATGCTGAATTTTCGGAGGTTGCATTTGACCAAATCATAGCAGAAAAAAGCAAATAGATGTGCTTTATTTGCTTCTGTGCTGCCCTTTCCCTCCAGTAGTGTGGAAACCGAAAGACTGAATGACTGAAATAGCTGCTCCTTAGCTGCTGTGGGAGAGCTGGGACCCTCGTAGAACGGCATGAAGAAGGGCTGCTTTGGCAGGGTGGTGTTTCGGAAGGCAGGCTGGCCACGTCTCTAGACCCAGCACCTGCTGGGAAAAAGAAGGTGGTACTGAGACAAGTGTTTATGACAGGTAATGTTGCACCAATGTCAAGGCAGTAATGTCTGTTCCCAAATTCTTCCCTTCCCTGCAGCTGGGGATACGTTCACCCTCGGCTGCTCGGAGTGCCGGAGCTCTGTCACCACTTGGCTGAAGGATGGGTGGCCTGGACCAACTTCTTCAGTAATCTCTTCATTTTCAAGAGAGAAAACCCTGGAAAGGTAAGAACATACGGAGCACAGCAAACAAAATAGGTGGTGCAGAGCCTTTGCTGAGCACCAGTGTCCTTGTGTCCTTCGATGGTGGCATCCGGCGCTGGCCAAAGGCATTTGGAAATGAGATGTTACCCCTGGAGGCCTCCTACAACCACGTAGCTGCGAAGCGGTGGGGAGGAATGGGAAACACAGGCAGGATAATCAGGTTGTGGAGGAGGGAGGAGAAAAGGAGCGCCAGCATGTTGATTGCCGTGGTGAAGGGAAATTCAGCTGCTCCTTCTGGAGGCTTCTTACTTTTTAAAGCATCTGCCAGACTGTTCTCCCTGATTGGATTTTAACAGTGGGAGAAAGTGTGTCAAGCTGCATTTTTTTCTTTTTTGTCTTTTTGAGGCTTGTGCCTCAAAACCTGTAACACAGTGGCACTGTTCTTGTCCTTTCTACTTCCAAGAGCTTTGACTTCTTTAGCCTCTTCCTTGCTTTTAGTGCAGCTGCTTTGGGGAGCTCCTCATATTCTGAGGCAGAGGTTGTGGAAATGCTGCCTGTTGCTCTGAAGCCAGATCCCTCCTGTGTCCACGCTCATCCTAGAGTGGGATGGTGGAACACTCAGAAGGCTTTGCTGTCGTTAGAATTATGACTTGAGCTAGAATCCACAGGGAACAAGATGGTCAAGAGTGGAGTGAGTTCACTCCTTAACTTTGGAAACTCACTGTCTCCTATGTCTTCAGTTTTGCCTTCTAGTGTGTGGAGTCTTTACTTTCCTGGCTGTCCTGGGCCGCTATATCCCTGGACTCCTGCTCTCATACTTGCTGTGTAAGTAGATTGCTGTGCTGATACAGACCTACAAGTGGAAGGGGTAGAGATGGGTGGGACCTGAATGTCCAAGGGATGGGGCTCTTCTGCTCAAAAGGAAAGCTTGTGAGAATCGCTTTAACATTTAAAATAATACATTCTGCCTGGAATGTGGTGATTCTTGGCCCGGACTTGAACGTCTCTGGTCCAGAGAGAACATGTTTGAGTGCTTGGTGACTGTAGATCTGAGTACTATTAGGTCAGCCTCTCAATTTTGTTGAATTGGCAGAGGTGATCGCACCCGTTCTGACCACCTCCCACAGCATGGATGTACTCAGATCTTGCACGCTGTGTCCGTTGGAATAGGCAAGGTGTTTGCCAAGCAGTATCCTGAACAACCTCCTAATTAGCATTCCCACTTGCCTCAGTGCTCTTCGTCCTGCTGTGGCCCCTTGCTGTCTACCACAGGCTGGGGCAGCGCATGTACATGAAGCTGGAGCCAGCTCTGCAGCGGCTGGATTTCAGCGTTCGAGGCTACATGATATCAAAGCAGCGGGAGAAGCAACGTAAGTTTCTGTGCTGTGTTCCTGACCTTTGATACCTGAACCAGCCTGCAAACCGAGCCCCGGGTCGTGGTGTGGGGCAGGGCTGCTCATGTGGTGTCCAAGCGACCTTGGCAAATGTTTGTAAGTGCTTTGGGAAGGGAGCGAGGGCAGCTCTGCCTCCGCAGCATCTCCCAGTTAGCAGGTGGTACGAGCTCTTCGTGGCACCGAGCTGCCCCGTTTCTTGGCTCTTGGAACTGTGTGTTCCAGATTGCACTGGCAAAAAAAGAGGAAGGACTCAGTGCAAGGTAGCTGCTAAACGTTAATCGCAGCAAAGATCTGCAGCAGCCCGAGTCAGAAATGATCAGGTTGCTCTGTAGAACAAAGCATGCTGTGTTCTCTTCTGTTCTCTCCAAGCTTGCCAGCTCAGGGTTTCCCTACTCAGCTTAAGGCTGGTCCTGTGTGGGCACTGTCCTTGCAGCAGTAATAAGCTTTGCCTCTGGTTTCTGGCAGTGCGTCGCCAGAATCAGGAGGCTTTGGATGATGGAAGTGACAGTGAAGAGGAGCTCGCCGCGTTCTGTCCCAAGGTAATGAAGCATCTCTGAAATAGAAGAAAGAATCATTAAGATTGGAAAAGACCTCTAAGTTCATCCAGTCCAATCATCAGCCCAACCCCACTGTGCCTACTAAACTGTGTCCCAAAGTGCCACATCAGCATGGTTTTTAAACACCTGCAGGGATGGGGACTCCAGCACTGCCCTGGGCAGCCTGGTGTAGTGCTTCAACCACTCTATCAGTAAAGAAATTTTTCCTAATATCCAATCTAAACCTCCCTTGGTGTAACTTGAGGCCATAAAAATAGAAAAATTCAGCTGAATAGAACAAACTGGCTGCGGTGCGTGGGCAGGTGGCGCGTGTCCCCATATCCAGCAAGTTGCAGCTGGATATGGGATGAGGATCCCATATCCTGAAAATGGGATGAGGATATTCTCCTTTTGGAGAAATCTTTCCTGTTGTGTCTCACTCGGGTGTTCCCAGTTCTGCTTGTGCCAGCTACAGTCTCCCAGTCTGGGTGGTAAAGTGTGAAATGAGCTTTGGGTACCAGCCTCCCATGAGAACTGGGTTTAACTGGTGGCCACTGGATTGTGTGTTTGGTCTTGAGGCATAGTACTAAGCTTTCCAGTGCTGATGTTTTCAATCTTCTCTCCTGTTTCAAAGCTGGATGACTCCGTGGTTGCCAAGGAATTAACAATCTCTGACTCGGAGCATTCGGACGCTGAGGTTTCCTACACTGAAAATGGAATGTTTAACCTTTCGAGGGGCCAGACTCCCCTGACAGAGGGATCGGAAGGTGAGAGGAAACAATGGGCGGTTTCTGGGATGTGCAGAATGCTGAGCAGGCGCCAGTGGGAGGGAGGTTACATACACTGTCTCTATCCTCAAGGTGTAGTTGTTTGATGTCTGCCTTGCTGGCTAAGATGAGATTCAATGACCTGGTTTTTTAGAACTGAGCTTCCTTCTGAATTCCTGTGGTACTTTAGTAGGGCAAGAGCTCTTCAAAGGCAGATCCGGCTCTGCTGGTCTCGGGCTGTCGGGGTATCGGTTGCAGTGCAAAGGCTGGGAGGGGAAGGGAGCGGGTGTTTTTTTCTGGCCAGAGATGCTTGGTTCGGTGTCTGCATCCCGTGTGAGGGAACTGGGAGGTCAGTGGGCATCTGGAACAGCTGTGCAAGAGAAGAGGAAAGAGTATTTGCTCTGTGAGGTGACAGGAGATGGGGAGGTGATGGCCCAGCTTCCGTGTTTGTTTGGCCCATGTCTGCAGGGTGTTTGGTGTGTGTGTGTTCTGTATTTCATCATAGAAAAGTTTAAGTTGGAAGGTACCTTAAAGCCCATCCAGTTCCACCCCCCTGCCATGGGCAGGGACACCTCCTACTGGATCAGGGGGGCTCAAAGCCCTATCCAACCTGGCCTTGAACACCTCCAGGGATGGGGAGGTGGCACATCTTCTGAGCAACCTCAGCCTCCCCATTTAAAGCACTTCCTCCTCTTCCAGACCTGGACGGCCACAGTGACCCTGAAGAATCTTTTGCCAAGGATCTCCCTGACTTCCCTTCCATAAACCCAGAAGCAACTTGCATAGATGATGAAGATGACACCAGCATCGGGATCCCAAGTCTGGCCGGCCGCTCACATGCAACAGAAGATCTGCATCTTCCTTACGACCTGGAAGAATCCGGTGCGCTGCCCTCTGTCCAAAATCTGACTAACAACATAGCTGGATTCGTCACCAGAGGGATGATCCAGCTGGCACTGTCAGGAGCCTCTCAGCCAGGTTCCTCACGCAGCGACCATCCCCAGAGAGGTGCAAAGACTTACCTGAGAACGGCCAGCTCAGACTTAGACACTGATGCAGAAGGAGACGACTTTGAACTCCTGGACCAGTCTGAGCTGAACCAGCTGGATCCCGCTGGCTCACGGGGCCAGTAAGCAATCCCATCACTTCCCACTGGTTTTCTATCACACATCGTGGAGGGGGAATCCTGGAAAGAAAAGCCTCACACAGTTCTCTAGTTCGTCTCCTGCGCGGGTACGAGTGATGTGACAACCAGTCCTGGCTGGGAGCACCACTGTGACTTGTGACTATGTAGCCTTGCTTGGATTTAAACTCATAGGGAAAAGCCGTTGGTGTGAGCGCTCCACAATCGCCCTTGCACTGCCTGTGGGATGCTGCTTGCTCCGAAACTCCTCACCTCAGACAATAAATGTGGTGTCTGCAGCTCCAGAGCCACCGCTCAGACAAGGACAATCTTGAAACCAACCTTTCGGGGCCGATGTGTGACCTAGTGAACAGGACTGGTTTCTCCTCAGACTTGGTGCCTGGGACTTCATGCTGTTCTGTCTTTATGACAACCATTCTCTGCTCCTACAATGTGCACAGAATCCAAGTCTTCTTTCCCAGCAATATCCAGCTCCGGGTAGAAACAAACCCTTTGCTCCTATTTTGTGGACACGGCCACGGTGTTTGTACTTGCGATGACCACTCATCCCTGATTCTGGCTTCCTAGTGATGCTGTTTTGTAAGAGATGCAATGGCAATAAGACACCTCCTGTGATCTCCTGCAGAGAACATCCGCGTGTGCAGCTGCTCTTGTGTTGCTTTCCTAAAAAACTGGACTAACAGTTTGCTAACAATTCCCTGCCCTCTGGCACAGTTCAGCGAGGACCCTGGCAGTGCCGCACATGCCCAAGGCTGCCTCTGGGAAGGGCTGAGGGTTCTCCAGTGGAGGGAAGAGGTGGAGCTGCTCTGCCTGGCTGGGCTTGTCCCGGGACAGGGAGATCCTGCTGCTTCCCAGCCTGGTGCAACCGGAGCCAGTGGGGACACCAGCCTGAGCCACCAGTGACCAAGGAGCTTGTGGTCACGTAGACAAACCAGCAGCTACTGGGGAAAGACGTTCTATCAGCAGGACGGCATGAGCCCCCCGGCCTCCTCCTCGCTAAGCTTTCCTATTGCTTTTTCTAAGCCATAAAACCTGATTCCGGTCATGTTTCTGCAGCAAAGAACGCACCTCTGCAGGGAAACCCTGTCCTGCTGCCTTTTGTTTGAATGCGCCTGCCTGCGGGTGTTGTAAATGGGCTGTGACCGGGCTTGCGGGGTGGTGGGGCTCAGCCCCAGGGACTGTAACCGATTATTTTATACTGACATGAACCTCCCTGCTGCCCTTGTGCAGCCTCGCACTGGGAGCTGTGCTGGTGATGGGCAGGGAACGGCCAAGCTCAGCCTTGGGTACTGGTAACCAGTTACTTTATAGCAGTGTGAGCCTCCCTGCTCCCCTCGCACGGCCCAGCGGCTCCAAGGAGATGGGAGACCTCATCACTGTTACAGCCAGCTGAAAGGAGGGTGTGACGGGGTGGGTGCTGGGCTCTTCTCCCAAGTGACAGTGATGGGACGAGTTGCACCAGGGGAGGTTTAGACTGGACATTGGGAAGAATTTCTTCACTGAAAGGGTGGTCAGGGGTTGGCACAGCTGCCCAGGGAGGTGGGGGAGTCGCCATCCCTGGAGGGGTTTAAAAGATCGGTGGATGAGTTCCTTAGGGACAGGGTTTAGTGGGGAGACAGGCACGGCTGGACTCGGTGACCTCAGAGGTCTCTTCCAACCTTCTGATTCTGTGATTCTAAGGGCTGTGCTCGTGGCAGGCAGGGGATGGCCAGGCTCAGCCTGGGGGCTGATAACCAGTTACCTTATACTGGTTTGAGCCTCCCTGCTCCCCTTGCACAGCTCAGCTGTGCTGGTGGCAGCAGGGAAGGGCCAAGCTCAGTCCCAGGGACCGGTAACCGGTTACCCTGTACCAGCGTGAGCCTCCCCGCTGCACCTGGGACCGGCAGGGAATGGCCGAGCTCAGCCCTGGGAACAGGGGACCGGTAACCCGTTAATTTTTACCGGTGTCAGCTTCCCCAGTCCCCTCGCAGGGCCCGGCTGCACCGGGGGCCGTGCCGGTAGCAGGCGGGGAACGGCGGCCGCTCCTCCCACTGCGAGTTTGGGACCGGTGTTTGCTCGCTGGGGTGCGGGACCCCCTGCCTCGGGGCTCTCCAGCCGCCACTCTTTCGCCCCGCCCCGGGGTCGCCGCTCTCCTCCGCGCCGGGCCTGGGAGAACTAGGCAGGGTGTTCGGGCCCGGGCTTCTCCCCGTGGCCAATCAGAGCCCTCGTCTTATTCTTTGCCTTTTCCCGCGGCCAGTCAGAGTCCGCGTCTCATTCTCCCCTTCTTCCGACCACCAATCAGAGCCCGCCTCTCTCCCATCTTCCCGCTTGGCGGGAGCGGGAGGCGCAAGGGAAGTGCGTCATCACCACGAACCGGGAGCGGGACGAGCGGAGAGGGAGGATGAGCAAGGGCCGCGAAGGCGCCGCGGCGGGTGGTGAGAAGGCGGCGAGGGAGCCCCGGGCGGTGCGAGAGCCCCGCGTTGGGCCCCAGCGGCCGCAGTGACCGGCGCGCTGTTCCACAGGAGGCCCTGCCGCCGTGCTGCTGCGGTACCTGCGGGAGCAGAACCGGCCGTACAGCGCCCAGGACGCCTTCGGGAACCTGCAGCGGGAGCACGGGCTGGGCAAGGCGGTGAGCGGGGCCGGGGCAGTGAGCGGCGTCAGGCCGGAGCGGGGAGCGCGGGAGGGTGTGGGGAGCAAGGGAAGCACGGAGAGGGGCCCAGGATGCGGCTAACGGCACCGGTTCCGGTCCCGCAGGCTGTGGTGAAGGCACTGGAGCAGCTGGCGCAGCAGGGGCACATCCGGGAGAAGGCGTACGGGAAGCAGAAGATCTACTTCGCCAACCAGGTGAGGCACAGGCCCGGGCACTGTCCCTACTTGCTGCCCCACTCTCACCCACCGCCTCACCTCGCCGCAGGAGCAGCTCCCGGCTGCCAGTGAGGCTGAGCTCCGCGACCTGGATGGAGAGATCGCCACACGCACCACCGCGGTGCAGGCGCTGCAGCAGAGCTGCCGGCAGCTGGAGGCAGGTGAGTGTACCTGTCTGCCTGCCATGGCATTGGGAGAGGCCAGGGGCCCCATGGCCTGGGCAGTTCTGTCTGGGCTGTCGACCTTAACAGTAATCAGTGCCACCCTGCCAGAGCTGAAGGATCTGAACAGCTCCACGACAACCATTGAGATGGCCAGGGAGGTGAAGGAGTTGCGGAAGGAATGTGCTGGTTACGTGGAGAAACTTGAGAGGATTAAGTGTGCCAGCAACCATGTCTCACCGGAGGAGAAAGAGAAGGTGAAGAGGAGCCAGGGGCTGGGCCCATCCTGCCAGTGGGGTTGCTGGATGCCCTGGTGCCGGTGTGACAGTGGCAGGGGCTGTATGGGACCTGGGCCGCTCCGCAAAGCGCCTGTGCCAGCCTCAACCCGCAGTGGTGACGGCTGCTGGGGCTCCTTTAGGAAGCAGCCTGGGCTGTCTCTTCCTTGCAAACCCTTGCTTTGGGCAGTCACTGCCATTGGGTCCATTCATCTCCTGCTCAGGCTGATCTGTTCCACAGAGCAGTTCACATCCCTGCAGGGGCTTAGTGAGCCACCAGAGCCATTGAATCACCCTTTGACTGCTGCCAGGGCATCTCTGGGTCTGTGGCACTGGGTCAGGAGTGGGGTGGCTTTGCAGGGTGCTGGCTGCCTGGCTGATTCTCACTTTGTCTGGCGGTTGGCAGGTTTGCAGCGAGCAGAAGCTGTACTGCAAGGAGTGGCGGAGGAGGAAGCGGATGGTAAATAGCTGTGCCATTATGTGGGGTGGGCGGGCAGTGCCAGGAGGTGGTGGCGGTGGTGACAGGCCTGCGGTGACACTGGGTGACACTGATGGGGACTTGGGGTCTGCTAGACAGCATCAGGCCGAGCTAATAGCCTTCCCATCACTGTAGTGATGAGGGAGGAGATGCCAGGTGAGTGCTGTAGCTGCAGAGCAGGGAGTGCAGCACCAGCCACGCACTTGGAAGACGTGAGGGGACCAGGATGGTCTCCTGAGAAAAGGTTGTGTCACTGTGATGCACAATTTCCCAAGACCCTGCAAGGCTCTGCTGGCCCTCAAGAGCCAAACCAGGCTCCCCTTGTGTTGGAAACAGCTACTGCTGCATTTTGTGGGGGGGACACAACAGACCCCCAGAACCAGGAGCTGCCTGGTGCTGGTAGTTTGGTGTGGGTGCCGACAGCCCTCATGGTGGCTTTGTCTCACAAGGCAACTGAGTTGCTGGATGCCATCCTGGAAGGATACCCCAAGAGCAAGAAGCAATTCTTTGTAAGTACCACAGTGGGGCTCTGCCCCGCGGCCCCGGCGCAGCCAGGGATCTGCCTGCCTGGCCCCGCTGAGCCGCTCTGTGCTCCAACAGGAGGAGGTTGGGATAGAGACAGATGAGGACCACCATGTCACGCCGCCAGCGGCTGTGTGAGGTGCTCGGAGGGTTCTTTTCCCCTGAGAGGAGAAGGAACTGATGCTGAAAGTCAGCATTTGGGTTGGGTTTCCCCTTTTTGCAGGGCTTGCGCTTGTCCTGTGTGTTTGTATGCATTTGTTTCATAGTGCATTCCAGTGGGAAGGGTGGTTGGAGCGAGTCACTCAGCACCGGGCCTGCTCCTATGCAGAGCGAGGGTCCTTTCCCCTCCTCACAGCGCACAGGGCTGGTGGGAAAGGGGGATGCACAACCACATCGTTGTGGAGGCCCTGGTGTCCCAGTAAGAAAAATAAGTGATTGCCTCTGTGAGGGAATAAACTGGTGACTGTTACTGAGCTCTGTGTGTACTTCAGCCGCTTCCTGTAGCGCGACTGACCCATTAAACACCAGGCTCTGGCTCAGCCGTGGTGTTTCCCAGGGCAGGGTCTGGGTTCTGCTCGCAGCAGCCTGGAGAGGGGTAGGGAAGGCAAAAGTCAGGAGTGGGGAACCTGGGCTTTGATGTCTCCATGTCTGACCAGCTCTGGGAACTCAGCAACAGAAATGAAAGCAGAAAAATTATTAAAACAGTCAGCAAAATTTATTTAATTATTTTTCACAATAGAAAAATACATTGCTTTCGTGTGCGAGGGCTGTAAAACTGCACGGCCTCTTCCCAGGTGGAAGGCTGCTTCTGGCAGAGCCTCTCCAGGGCTGTCCCGAGTCCCCGTTCCACTGCAGAGCCCTGCCCCGAACCTGTGTACCCACTGGAGAAGATTTTCTGCTCCACAAAGCAACATCACCCAGGCAAGACCTGGCTGTGTGCAGCACCACAGGGTTCCACTCTGGGGCTTCCATTGCATCAGAAAGCGGACACAAATGTGAGGTTGCCGAAGTGATTTTCTATAAAAAAAACAACTCCCTGAATGGGTTTTCCACCACTAAACCCAGGCAGAAGCAATAGCTTGAACCTTCCCGCGGTGCAGCATGGAAACCAGGGAACAGAGAGCTGCCTCATGGGCAGTGGAGAAACTGCAAAAAAAATCGGTGTCTGCTACTCTGGGAGCGAAAGCGCAGCCACAATTAGAGAACAAACCTCGCTGCCGGTGTTGCCACACTGGATGGGACCAGGGTGACCCCTCAGTGCAGGAGCAGCACTCGCTTGGGCCACAGCCACGATAGGATAATGCATTCCAGCGAGCATCCATCTGCAAACTCACACTGAGAAAGCTTTGGGATGAGTTCAGCAAGTTACAAAACCAAGAATCAGATCAAATCAAGGCTGGTTCTGTGGGAGTTCTGAGGAGGAGCAGCTACAGCTGAACTCAGTTCAGCACAGGCACATCAAGACCCAAAGACAGCTGAAGCCAGACACGGTTCAGCACTCTCTCAGAACAAGCCTGCACAGAAAGCTCGCTCCTGTTTCCCTGTTGGGAACTGCAGCCCCAGCAGAAGCAGTTGAGTTGGAGCGAGCCCTGGTGCGTGTGCTGCCAGCTCTGCATCAAGTAAGCATCTCCCTGGCAGTGCCAGGCATATCCTTCATCCAGCTCCTTCATCCAGGCTTCCCCCATGCCTCCCCAGACAACTCAGAACCCTGCCCTGAGGGAGCTGCTCCAGCGGGAGGCAGGAGGAAGCCTGTTCCCAGTCTCCTTTAAAACAACAGCTTTTAGCAAAGATCTCGTCATCCTCCTGCTGCGGGATCAGAAGGGGTGGCATCAGAGGTATGAGGTTACAGAGCAGATGTGCTCTGTGGCAGAGAGCCTGTGGCACAGGGCACACCCCACCTCACCTTATCTCCTTGGCACCTTAAATGATCTCTACTCCACACACATGTTTTTTTCCCTCTTTTACCCCTACAAATATTTGGTGATGTTGGCCATGGAGCAGCAGTGTCTGCACAGCCCCGGCTTGGTTTTGTGGTTCATACAATAAATAATTCAGAGAAACTTTAGGAACAGCAGCGAGGGTGACAGCCCAGCCTGTCCTGGTGCCCAGCCCTGGGCAGGAGGTGTCAGTCCCCGTGGCGCTGCTGGGAAGGCTCAGTAGAGCTGACTCTTCAGCTGGTGCAGGACCCCGATGACGATGTCCCGCAGTGTCTAGGGCAGAGAGGAGACACGGTCAGTTATTCCAGTGGAGAAATAGCCCATCCCTGGTGAGCAGCTTCCAACAGAGCTGGAGGCACAAGCTGCAGGCATTCCCCAGCCCCACGCCAGCACATACGGTGCCAGATGCCCCACACTGGTACAGGACACACTCCCACCTCTGCTCCTGGGCTGCAGGGGCTCAGGCAGGTGCAGCAGGGCAGGGATCTGGCTCTGCTGAGCGCCTGCTCCCCCCTCAGAGGTTTCCCCAATTCCCAAAAACTTTTAGGTGTCCTGAAGGAGTGAGAAGGACCAAGCAGGACCCTCCTGAACCGTTTCACCCTGACCAGCTTTCAGCACCAAACCAGCCCAGCAGCTGAGGAGAAGCTGGAGCTCTGGCACCGTCTCCCACCCTGCCCCAGTCCAGTAACAGTCACACACTGCCCTTTTGGAAACCCCAGGCGAAGGAAAGGCTGCAGCCAGCCCTGAATTCCAGCTGGTGCAATGGTCTCTGCCCAGTTTCCCTCTGCCATCGCAACAGCCCACCCACAGCTCCCCCGCACACCTGGGGCTTGCAGTGTTCCTCAATCCAGCGGAAGACACAAGCCGAGAGCTCCTGAAAGCTCGTTACTGAGATGGAGGCGTTAAAGGACTGGAAGAGGGAATCCATAATGCCTTGGAAAACATTGAACTTCATCTCATCAGTGATGTGTTCCTTCCCCTCATTCGGGTTGTCCTGATGAGCTTTCACAATCTGCTCGTAGTTCCTGAAACAAAGAAAACACCCTGCATTCAGCAGTGAGGTGCAGCGCGGGGCAGAGCTCACTGCCCGTCATCAACAACTGCGCAGGGAGTGACAGGACCACACGTCTGTGGAAGATCCTGCAAGGAAATAAACACTCCTGCCACTGGGTGCAGATTCTTTTTCTGACTTGGATCTACCTTCATACCAAAATCCACCAAATGACCAAGACAGACCCCCAGGGATGAGATACTGAAGGAGAAATGATGACAGCGGGCAGGGACAGGTTGGGAACTTTGGGTGCTGGGCTGCCCACAGAGCACTGACTGCACAAACGGAGCCTTGCAAGGACAGGGCAGGAAACAGCAGCAACCGACAGCCCTTTCCTTACACTTTCATGATCTTCAAGGCCATCACGTCTTTCCTCAGGATAGAAACTTCCTCCTCTTGCTTCTTCTTTTCCTTGTGCAGGAACTGGATGTAGTCGATGGCTGAGCATGAGCACGAAAAGACAAAGTGAGGCCTCAAGAGCACAGGCAAGCCCCCAAGCTCCCCCCATGAAGGTGCCCAAGGTCAGAGGCAGCATCATGGAATCATAAAGGTTGGAAAGACCTCCAAGATCATCCAGGTGAACCATCAGCACAAACTGTGTCTCGACTTACCACATCTGCACGTATTTTGAACGTCTCCAGGGATGGAGACTCCACCACTGCCCTGGGCAGCCTCTGCCAGTGCTTCACCACTCTTACAGTAAAGAAATTTCTCCTAATATCCAATCTAAACTTCCCCTGGCACAACTTGAGGCCATTTCCTCTCACCCTAGCGCTTGTCAATTGGGAGAAGGCGGTTTAGCTCTCAACTGCCCCAGTTCTCCTCAGGGACGTGGGTGGAGGTAGCGAAGACCTAGGCTACCCCCGAGCAGTCACCCCAGAAAGTCCCCAGGTGCTGGACCCCTGCCCTGCACATCTCCAGCGAGGCATTTTGGGGGTTGATAACATCCCCTTCCCACTCTCCACCATAAAGACTCACTTTTCTGGAGGACAATGGCCTTGCTCAGCTTCTGGGAACCTATGGAGAAATCCTGCTGCTCACAAGTGGGAACGATGGCCTGCAAATCATCGTAGCCTTTCTGCGGGGAAGCAGAGCCACAGTTTAGGAGTTTGGAGATCGGCAGCACCAGACTGGTTGCTTGAAGGTGTCCAATCCCAGCTCCCACCGCACAGTCAGCCAGTGCCATGGTGGCTCCCAGCCCACTCATGTCTGGAGAGGGCAAATCCAGCATCAAAGTAAAAGGGAAGGTGCCGAAAACAGCAGGGAGCCGGGTGCTGCAGGGCCAGGGAACCAGCGAGCTGCTGCGCTCCTAAGAGCACATGTGGGTTACCTTGATGGCATCTCGCCTCTTCTGCTCCGCTTGGGTGTGCGCCCGCCTGCGCCGGTCCTTGTATGACTCCTTGTAGGTCTCCTGGTGGTAATCGCTGTCTTCGTCATCTGTGGGGAAAGAACTCGCCCGAGTGAGAGGAAGCCCAACCGGTGAGGTCACAAGGTGCACGGAGCAGGTGACGGCTTGGGGTGCTAGTTGGGCTCCCTCTCCTGCTGCCTGCAGATCACGGCAGGACTAGGATGGCCCCGTGGCAACAGCTGGCTCCAGCAGGTCATGCCAAAGATAGATCATAGAATCATGGAATGGTTTGTTTTGAAAGGGACCTTAAAGCTCATCCAGTTCCAACCCCTGCCATGGGCAGGGACACCTCCCACTGGATCAGGGGGCTCCAAGCCCCATCCAACCTGGCCTGGAACACCTCCAGGGATGGGGCAGCCACCACTGCTTTGGACAACCTGTGCCAGGGCCTCCCCACCCTCACAGGAAAACATTTCTCCCTAAGATCTCATCTCAATCTCCCCTCTTTCAGCTTAAAACTGCTCCCCCTCATCCTAAACGTGTACTTCTTGATAAAGAGCCTCTCGCCAGCTTTTCTGTAGATGCTTTGGGGGGCACTGCCAACTCTTCCCTTTCCATTACGAAGCTGGGCAACAGGAAGATGCCTGCACCTCCCTTGGAAAGGCATCAAAACCTAACCAGTTCCCTACTCCAAACACTGCTGGAAACCACAAGGCCCCAACACTGTTCCCCACCATTTCCATCCCACCAAGGGAATCCTGCCCAGCTGGCAAGAGAGGACACTGTGCTTGCACTCTTGGCCCAGCAGTGAGAGCTGGGAGTGCTGCTGTGTACTGGGCAGCCCAGGGAGCAGGAGGACCCACAGCCACAGGGGGCAAACTCCACACACCAACCCGTATTTGGGACAGAAGAGGCACTGGTGGAGCCGATGCTGTTGGCTCGTGACACTATGCTTCCTTTCCTAGCGTTTTCCATGAAGACTGCTGGAAGAGGAGGTTTCACAGGGTAAGTGACAATGCCAGGGAGTGTGAGCAGGCACAGAGGGATGGGGTGGACACGTCACCAGGCAGCCACTGCCACCAGCATGCTCATGGGGAGTGGCTGCCCCTGGCACCTACCCGAGTCCAGACCATTGTCACTGCAGCCTATGTCCACCTGGCACGGGAGGAGAGAGGTCAGCGGGGCTGGAGCAGCAAAATGCGGCCCTGGCTCCCCTGCACCCCCTTGAGTCCTGAACTCTGACGTGGCCCCCCTGCAGCCCTGACCCCCAGCCCCCCATGTCAGCCCTCAAGGCCCAGCTCCCCTTGCAGCCCCCCCTGCTTCGGCTCAGCACTGCTTCCCCCCACAACCCCCTCGAGTTGCAGCCCAGCCCCTGCCTCCCCGTGCAGCCCCCTGAGCTCCAGCCCCCCCACCCCGGCCCTGCAAACCCCGACACCCCCTCCCTGGAGCCCCAACCCCGAGCTGCCCCCCCAGCTCCCTGAGCCCTGGCCCAGCCCCCCGCTGCCCCCCCCATGCCTCGACCCAGCTGCCTCACAGCTGCCCCTCATGCCCCCACCTCGACCCTCGAGCCCTGGCCCCGTTCCCCCTCAGCCCCTCGGAGCCCCAGCCGGGTCCCCGCTCCCCCCACGCCCCGGCTCCTCCCGATTCCGGTTCCCCCGCGCTGCGGGGCCTTTGCCCTCCGCCCCCCCTGCGCTCTCCCTGGACCCGATACCCTCGCCACGCCGCTCCGGCCCCGGCCCCGGTCACCGGACCCACCTTCCCCAACGCGTCCTCAGCCGCGACACCCGGCGGCTCCGCCATCTTCCCCCGCCCCGATCACGTGACCGCGGCCCGCCCGCCGCCAGGGGGCGCCGGTACCGGCCCCCCCCCCCCCCCCCCGCCCTCCCGGAAGGGACCCACAGGGAGCGTCGCGTCCAGCTCGTGTCCCTGCACAGAACAACCCCAACATTCACCCCGTGGGGCAGCACTGACTCCACACCCCTCCCCTCCGACACCCCTCCCCCGGTGTCCCCGCAGCCCAGAGCCCCGCGCCAGCGGGAACGGCAAACAAATTAAACGCAGAAGCGGGGGTGCCCACTGCGGGGTCTGAGCCCACCTTGAGTCCCAGCCTTGGCTTAAAACACGCTCGCTAGAAGTGCAAAGAGCAGTGGTTTGAAGAGGTGCACAGGACGGGGTTTGTACCCCTTCGCCTTCACGCGTTACAGGCCCTGGAGGAAGGGCAGGAAGATGCCAGGGGAGGGTTAGGTTGGGCATCAGGGAAAGGTTCTTCCCCCAGAGGGTGGTGGAGCACTGGAACAGCTCCCAGGGAAGCAGGCACAGCCTGACAATATTCCAGAAGCCTTTGGACACCACCCTCAGCCCCACGGGGTGAATGTTGGGGTGTCCTGTGCAGGGACAGGAGTTGGACTCGATGATCCTTGTGGGTCCCTTCCAGCTCAGGACATCCTGATTCTTGGATTGTTTGTGGCTGCCCCATCCCTGGAGGTGATCCAGGCCAGGTTGGATGGGGCTTGGAGCCCCCTGACCCAGTGGGAGGGGTCCCTGCCCATGGCAGGGGGTGGCACTGGGTGGGCTTGGAGGTCCCTTCCAACCCAACCCATTCCAGGATTCTTAGGCCCGGGGCCGTGACTGCTTGCTGCTGGTGCTTCTGTTACAGCAGAGCCCAGTTCCCGTTCGGTGCCAGCGCTTCAGTCCCTGCAGAGCCTGGAGGTCCCAGTGGGGAAGAGAACGGCCAGCCCTGTTACCTCACCTCAGCCCCAACACCGAGCAGGGGCTGTGGGGCCACAATGGGCCCTGAGAGGAACTCGGGGTTCATTGCTGAGACACCAGGTCCGTTTGTGCCGGCAGCCAGGCCTTGTGTACAAGGTGTGCAGCAGGAACAGGTGAGAAATGGATGAATTCCCTCTTGTGGGGGTCAAAGCCACAAACAGGATGAGGCCCATGTGCCCCAAAACCAGGAGTGGTGTGAGAAGCATCCCCTGCACAGCCGGGGGAGCCCTCAGGCCCGGAGCAGACTCCCACCAGCACGGCCCGTTGGAGCAAGTCCAGAGGAGGCCACGGAGATGATCCGAGGGCTGGAGCACCTCCTGTACGAGGCCAGGCTGAGAGGTGGGGTTGTTCAGCCTGGAGAGGAGAAGGCTCTGGGGAGACCTTAGAGCAGCTCCCAGTGCTGAAAGGGGCTGCAGGAAAGCTGGGGAGGGGCTCTGGATCAGGGAGTGCAGGGATGGGATGGGGGGAATGGTTTTGAGCTGAAAGAGGGGAGACTGAGATGAGATCTTAGGAAGAAAGGTTTTCCTGTGAGGCTGGGGAAGCACATCACAAAAACTGTTTTAAAACCTTGTCACTCTCCACAGCGGGAGCCAGGCATGGCAGAGGATGCTGCTGGGGTGAGAGCCAGTGCAGGACACAGGGACGGGAGCGGCACATGAACACGTGCAGAGGGAGAAACCGTTTTACTGTCAACACAGGGAGGTCCAGGCACTGGTGTGTTCCCAGTCCCTCAGCCCGAGGAGCCACTGTCACATCCTCATCTTCATCAGGGGACAGCAGGAGCCCCCAGCCCCAAACCCCACCATGGGGCTGGGCATGGCTGGTAGCTTCAGTCCCCACACTGCACTCCAGCCTGGCACGGTTGGCTCAATGATGGCACATGATGCCAGGGCATGGACTCTTGCCTCCCATCCCACTGGTGTGGGATCCACAGAGTCATCGTGTGATGGTTAAGAGGAGCATGACCCCCTCACTGACTGCACTCCTGGCTCAGGCGCTGCTGCAGGAGGTCCCAGGCCTTCTCCACCTGCCAGAGAAGCCACACAGGGTGGCACTCAGAGCCCATGGCCAGGCTGATGTCAAGGCCAGCGGCACCATGGCATGGGCAGGGATATCACACGAGGGTCCCATGCTTCATGTCCCTTCCCTGCTGCACTCACATCCCTGAATTTGTCTCTTGCAGCCATGCCAAGGCAGACTGGATGGCGAGCAGCATGCCCAGGCACACCATGAGTCACCTGGGCACAACAGAGCCCTCCAGTCCCCACCACGGTTGCTCACCACCCCTTTGCCCCCGAGCCAGACCCCAGCCCAGGCTCTACCTGCTTGTGGGTGACATCTGGTTCCCAGAGTGTGCACAGCACCACCTGCGCCTGCTCCACACGCTGACTGTTGGTCATCTGGCTCTGAAGCCGGCTGCGGGCAGCCTCCTCGCTCAGCCCGTCCCTCGCCATGATGCGCTTCACCGCCTGGTAGGATCAGAGGGGACACTCAGGTGCTCGCAGGGGACACTAAAGCATTCAGAGGAGAAGCCAAGAACCAGTCCCCACAGCCAGTGACAGACCAAGGGGCATCACCTACCTCCTCCTCGGGGATGATGGCCGTCCACACCTCATGGACCATGTTTTGCCAGCCAGCCTCCAGCAGCACGGCAGCGTCCAGCACGCACACGGTCTTTCCTAGGGAAGGAGGCTGTTCCTCATTAGCGGGCAATCGCAAGGCAGCGCGACTGCTCCTTGAGGGCCAACCCAGCCAGTCCACTTACACCCACGGAGTCAGGCCTTCCTGCAGACTGGTGGCACGGCCACTTTACTGCTGAGCCGAAGAACCGCATGTGGAAATGGGACCAGCAGGCAGAGGCTGTGCTTGCTTAAAGGGCACACCTAGGGTGGCAGGTTTCTCACCCAGGCCAATGCCTTCAGCCTACCAAGCTACTGACAGCATCTCCCAAGAGCCGGAAAGCTCTGCTCCCAGAAGGAATACATACCACTGCTGGAGCACTACACCAAACCCAAACTTAAGCTGGGGGGGGAAGAGAAAGCATCCTCCACCCTCCTGCAGAGCAGGGAGCTTGAGGTCCCAGCTGCCAGCCCAAGGGTCTGCTCTGAGATGTGCTGGTGTTAAAAAATCCCCAGCAAGCTGTCCCACAGAGAAGAGCGAGCTCTGAGCATGGAAAACACTCATAGTGCTGCCAACAGCAGCAGATTCCTGGGCTCTGGGTCGTGCTGTGCTGCACAAGACCACACACCCAACTCCCACCTTTGTGCTGCGGTGCGAACCACCCCAGTTACCTTGAGCATCTGCCTCCCTGATCTGCTCCTTGACCATCCGGGCTATCTCAGGCCACACGATGTCTGTGAGACTCTTCAGCCGCTCCTAGGAGAGACCACGATGGGAGTCAGTGACTCACCCTCAGAACACCTGGGCACCAACACGGGGACTGTTGGAGGCAGCAGCAGTACAGAGAGCACTGAGAATCAACCTCCTAAACCTTGGGAGAGGGAGCCAGCCCATGCCCTGCTTGCCAAGCGCAATAAAGGAGCTTCCAGCTGGACAGAGCCTCCCACACCCACCGATGGGATTGAGGCTCTTTTTCCTTTTACTCGCCTTGCTCTGCACAGCAGAACCTCAGGGTCTGCTGTGAGAGGAGTGTTGTAGAGACCCACCCTGCAGCACAGCGAGCTCCCCACGCAGCAGCACCAGGTGAGATCCAGCTGTCTCAGGGGGAACCCTTCAAGCTGGTTTCATGCCTGGGCTGGGTTCGACTGCCACGTCACTATGCAGGGGTCAGAGAGCACCAGCTCCACGTTCACCAGGGCTGTTGCTCCGTGCTGGGTGAAGGATATGTGTAGGAAAGAGGGGATGGGGATGGGGACAGGGAGGCAGTCGCAGCCACCCCAGGACGGGGGAGTGTGTCCTGTGCAGTTGCTGATGGCTACAGAGATGGGATCTCTGTGTCCTGCCCTGTTTGTACATCACTGCCAGAAAATGCAGTCAGGAAGATGTCACTAACCCCAAAGACTGAAAAATAAAAAGCCTCAGCACAGAGGGAAAGCTCCCCGCTGAGGAGGTTAAATATTGACAGGCTCTGCGCTGCTCTCACCTGGTTTCCAAACACTTTGGCCCCAAGGACTTTCCTGTTAATCGTCCCATCTTCATTCAAGATCTCTGCAAGACAGAAGCAGAACAGGCTTGGGAGGAACGAATCCAGCTCACTTCCCTGTGGCAACATAGCTCAGAGTGAAAGGATTTTGGAATAGGGCTCTCAAAGAGACCCAGAAAGGAGCAGCAGGACCTGACCTGGCAGCTCTACTCGAGAAAAGGAGAGGGGAGAGCCATTCCTAGACAAACAGCAGCCAGGTTTAGCCTTCCACACCAGGCAGTTCACAATGGCTCTGACATAGGACTGGCAAGATTTGGGGACAGCATTAGTTTGTCCCACTTGGACCCAACCCAACCATCACTGAATCAGCTACAGAGCCTGATCTGGGCAGTGTGGAGCCAAAATCCCACAGGGAGGGGAGCACAGGCCAGGATGGCGCCCTGGGACGCCAAGATAATGCCAACCTTCCCTCCTCTTCCTCCTCCCAGTCCTCCCACAGCCTTCGGTGCCTCTACCTGCCCCAAAGGTGGCCACCACCTGCTCGTAGGCAGGGCCACCAGGGACATAGACAGCGTGGCCCAGCTTGTCAGCGTCGATGAGGAATGCTCCCAGCTGCCCCAGGACTTTGGCGATGGAGGTTTTCCCACTCCCAGTTCCTCCAGTCAGGCCGATCACGTATGGGCGTGAAGGCAAGGCAGGATCTTGCTAAGGGAAGAAGGAAAGCCAGCAGATGGAGGACATGGGCTCTGCTGGACAAGGATCCCAACCACCTGGCCTGGAGAGGGGCATGAAAGGTCCTGGTGCTGCAGAGGAGGGGCCAGCCCAGGCAGTGGGCAGGCAGTGCCCAAAACCTGCCCCTCCATGCCAGGGGACGAGCTGGCTCCTCAGCCCCGAGCCGGCCACCCGTCCCCCTGGGCACACAGACCCTTCACAGCCCACAGCTCTCCCAGCATCCCCCCTCACCCGCGGGAGCCGCAGCAGCGTCCCCAACAGCCTCTGCCGGAGGCTGGAGGAGCTGATCTTCTCCTCCTCATTCTGAGCGTGGTCAGGGTCCTTCATCAACAGGATCTCATAAAGAACCAGTTCAGGAAGCCCCTGCCAAGACAAGAGAGACCTGAAGGCATCAGCCCTGGCAGCTGCAGGGAGGCAGTGGAGGGAAGGGGGCTTGGCAGGAGGTCAAGGCTTGAATGAAGCAGCGCAAACAAGGCTGTGGCTTCCACCAGTGTCCCCATGGGGCAGCTCTGTCCCTGCGAGGGGCACATTCTCAGCAGCCAAGAGGGAAAGGGAACCCACAGAGCTGCCCATCTGATCCCAACCTTCCGTGCACACAGGGTGATGGCACTGCTCAGGGTTGTGCCAGGCGCAGAGGCTGCTGCACCACCCTTGGGACACACGTGGCCAGGGGCAGTTGGGCACAAAGTACCCATCTGTGGGGTGCCAGCAGAGGGCTACAAAGATGATTAAAGGGCTGGAGAAGCTCTGTTAGGAGGCCAGGCTGAGAGAGTTGGGGTTGTTCACTTGGAGAAGTCTCCAGGGAGACCTTAGAGCAGCTCCCAGTACTGAAAGGGGCTCCAGGAAAGCTGGGGAGGGGTTTTTTTGTAAGGGCTTGTCGTGATAGGACAAGGAGGAACGGCTTTAATCTGGAAGGGGGAAGATCTAAATTAGACCTTAGGAAGAAATTGTTCACAATGAGGGTGGGGAGGCCCTGGCCCAGGGTGCCCAGAGCAGTGGTGGCTGCCCCATCTCTGGAGGTGTTCCAGGCCAGGTTGGATGGGGCTTGGAGCCCCCTGACCCAGTGGGAGGGGTCCCTGCCCATGGCAAGGGGGTTGGAACTGGATGGGCTTTGAGGTCCCTTCCAACCCACCCCATTCCAGGATTCTGGTTCTATGACTCTGCTCTCAAGCGCGGGCCAGGGCACACCAGGGCACCGAGCAGCTGCAGCTGCTCACAGAAACCCAATCTGCCCACAGCCAACAGCAGGCAGGGATGCAAGGGTGGGAAGGGGCAGCGCGTGGGCTCCAGCATTTACATTTTCAGTTCTCTTCTTGTTGACGGCCTCTCCTCCCCTGCGCGTCTCCTCACTGATCACCAAGCACTGCAGGTTGGGGTCCGTCACCGAGGGGCCGTAGGGGTCGGCCAGAGGAACAATGTCGTAACGAAGTGAGGGCTTCACGTCCTCCAGGAACTCACGCAGCTTTGCCACTCGCACCTCGTACGGCTCGATCAGCTCCATCAGGACCTTATCTGCCAGGCGCCGCATGGGTGGAGAAGCAAGAGAGCATCCATTTAACACCCTGCCCAGACAGCAACACTCAGGCACCTTGGGTGCACTATGGCCAGGACCTCGGGCACCATGGAGTGCCCAGACCACTGGCCCCTCTCCATATACCAGGTAGACCCCTCGGACCTGCACTGGCCACCCCGGTCCCTGCACGGTGCTGTCCCCCCCCAGCACTCACTGCGGAGCAGGTCCCCGTCAGCCAGCCCGGCCACGAGCCGGTTCCGGGCCAGGAGGCAGCAGGCACTGAGCAGGAGGCGGTGGGCACCATGGAGGCGATCAAAGGTGCCACCGACCACCACATCGGAGAAGTCGGGGAGCGCTGAATCGTGGTCTGCACCGAGGTTTGCATCGAGGCCGTCCTCAGTGTCTGCACCAGGGAACACACAGGGGTCTGCGCTGGGGTCTGGACTAGGGAATGCGCTAGGGAACACAGATGGTTTGGATCAAGGAACACAGCAGGGCCCACACTGGGGAGCGTGCTAGGGTCTGGATTGGGGACCACACCACGGAACGCACTGGGGTCCAGACCAGGGTCTGCACTGGGGACCACACCAGGGAATGCACTGGGGTCCAGATCAGGGTCTGGATTGGGGACCACACCAGGGAACATATTGGGGTCTGCACTAGGGAATGCACCGAGGTACAAACTGGGGATTCACTGGGGTCTGGATGGGGATCCACACTGGGAATTGCTCCAGAGAATGCACTGGGGTCTGGATACCGGGG
Organism: Neomorphus geoffroyi; assembly: GCA_033558235.1. NCBI lineage: Eukaryota > Metazoa > Chordata > Aves > Cuculiformes > Neomorphidae > Neomorphus > Neomorphus geoffroyi. The sequence goes on from JAUMJM010000037.1 coordinate 4,560,798, forward strand.
TCTGCACTGGGGAGCATGCTGGGGTCCGGATCAGGGTCTACAGAGGGGTCTGGATTGCGGAACACATTGGGAAACACGCTGGGGTTTGGACTGGGGTCTGCACTGGGGAATGCAAAGGGGTCTGCACTGGGGAATGCACTTGGGATCGGACTGGGGAATGCACAGGGGATCATCCCGGGGTCTGCACCGGGGTCTGCACCAGCTTCTGCACCGGGGTTCGGATGGGGGGATGCACCGGGGTCTGCACCGGGGTTCGGGTGGGGGTCTGCACCGGAGATCGCATCGGGGATCCCATCGGGGTCTGCAGCAGGGAACGCGCCAGGGACTGCACCGGGGTCTGGTTTGGGGAAGGCACCGGAGAACGTACCGGGATCCGTATCGGGGTTGGCACCGGGGTCCGGCTGGGGGTCCGTCCCGAGCCCCGCCGCGCTCGCCCCGCCGCGGCGCAGCAGCAGCGCGGGCAGCCCGGGCTCGCAGCCGTAGGCGGAGGTGGCGAGCTGCTGCAGCCCCCGCCGCACCGGTCCCGGCGGCCCCGGCGCCTCGGCGAGCAGCACGGCCGGGGGGCGGGCGAGGCGGCGGTGGCCGGTGCCCAGCAGGACGCGCAGGTCCAGGTCCCCCCGCGCCGCCGCCGCCGCGTAGAGCGCGGCCAGGGCGCGGAGCAGCGCGGGGCCGGCGGGGGGCGCGGCGGGGAGCGGCGCGGGGCCCCCGAGCCTCAGCCCCGGCTGCAGGTGCACGTACAGCGGCCCCGACACCAGCCCCGCCGCCGCCGCCAGCGCCTCCGCTGCCCGCCGGGGCAGCGCGCACAGCGGCGCCGTCAGCACCAGCAGCCCCGCGCCGAACCGGGACATCGCCCCGCGCAGCAACGACCGGAACCGGGGAGCCGGCGGGGCGGGCGGGGGAACAGCTCCGCCCGCCGGGAGAGGGGAAAAGGGGCGGGAGGAGGGCGGGGAGAAACGGGAGCCAACCGGATCGCGGGGAACGTAGAAGCCCCCGGGGACGGGGCTGAACCCCGCCGGGCATCGGAGACGGGGTTGAGCCCCCACCGGAGACTGGATTGAACCCCAGCAGCCTCCGGGAACCGGGCTGAACCCCATCGGGGACCGCTAGGGAGCGGGGATGGGTCTGAACCCCACCAGCCGGATCGTGGGGAGCGGGGGAGCCCCCGGTGAGCGGGCTTGAACCCCGCCGGGCACCGAAGACCGGAATCCGCCCGCGGAGGGAGGAAGGGCAGGAGGGAAGGAGGGAGCGGAAAGAACTGGTTCCCGCCCGCGGCACCGGGAGCCAACCGGCTCGTGGGGACCAGAGGAGCCCCCGGTGGTTGGGCTGAACCCCGCTGGGTACCGGGCAGAGCGAGAGGGATGGAGCCGGGAGCCATGCGGCTGCAAAGGGCTTTATTGGGGACACGGAGGGAGCGAGACCCCCAGAGAGGATGGACATTGCATGGGATGGGGGGTCTGCACCGCAGGGATGGGGATCCAGGTCTGCAGGGATCGAGGTCCAGGTCTGCAGGGTCGGTGGGTCCAAGTCCACACCCCAGCACGGCTGCCCTGGCATCACAGCAGCTTCACTCAGGGCTGGACCTCACTGGCATCACCAACCTCACCACGGCCGAAGACGAAGTCACGCATGGCCTGGACGTACGCGGAGCCGTTGGGGCTGTCCACACGCAGGCCGGAGAGTGGGGTGAAGCGCTGGGTGCTGAGGCAGCGCAGGGGAGGACATGGGGTGCCGATGGCCTCCAGGAACACCTGGCAGGGAGATAAGATCCATCCTGGCACAGCCACAGGGCCCCACGGCCACCCGTGGCCACTGAACCCTCACCCCTAGGACTGACCTGCAAGACTTCCTCCACCTCCTGGGCCACCTCGCAGAAGAGGCTCTGGCAGTGCAGGAGGTACTGGCGGTAGAGATCCCGTGTCTGGGCATCCAGTGCCTGCACCTCGCTGCCCTCGGGGTCCGGGCACTGCAGGTTGGCCAGGAAGCTTGTGTTGACAGGTCCACACTCCACCAGTGTCACACTGCAAGAAGGAACGCGGCAGCAGCCCTGAGTCAAGCACATGAGTCACCATGGTACCCTCCATCCTGGCATCCCCCCCATTCTCCCCATCCCAGCATCCCCCAATCCCTACATCCACGCAGCCTCCACGGTGCTGCCAGGACTCACTGGATGTTGAAGGGTTGCAGGACGATGGCCAGGCTCTCACACAGCCCCTCCACCGCAAACTTGCTGGCGCAGTACACGGCGTTGAAGGGCAGCCCTGGGGCAGAGACCCAACCCTGAGCACCAACTCCCTTCCTTGTGGCTCCTCGTGCCAGGAGTCCGGCTACAGCACAGCCAGGGGCTCACCTTGCAGCCCCCCAATGCTGCTGGAGACGATGATGCGCCCAGCCCTGCGGCGCTTCATAGCGGGCAAGAACGCCTGGATGGTGCGGATGGTCCCAAAGAGGTTCACGTCGAAGATGGTCTTCATGGCTTGGTCCGAGCAGGTCTCCAGGGGACCCATCAGTCCCACCCCCGCATTGCAGACTGCTGGGCACAGGCTGGTGAGCTGGCCACCGCTCCCCCTGCCTGCTCCCCAGCACCCTTGAGGTGCCAGAAGATAGGAATGTGGACACCATTCCCTGCTGATGGGCCAACCCTCGGCACCCCCAAACCCAGCCCCTGCTCTTCTGAACATCTCCCATTCCAGCCCCAGGACTGCTGGCACCTCTCATGATTTGGCATCGGCTCCCAATGCCCCAGAGAAGGTTGGTGACCCCAGAGGGGTCCCCCCAGCCACCTTGGGGACAGTGGGGGCACTGGGAAGAGTCGTACCCAGCACATCCAGCTCCTGCCCCTGCACCTGCCGTGCAGCGGCTGCCAGCGAGCGCGGGTCGGTGACATCGAGCTGCAGGACCTCCAGCGTGTCGGGGCAGCAGCCCCCCAGGCGCTCCCGCAGCCGCTCGCCCTTGGCCAGGTCACGCATGGTGGCATAGACTGGAGAAGAGAGCATGGTAGTGATGCCACCAAGGGTGCTGCCTAGCCCAGGAGCCCCCCAAGGTGACAGCACCCCCAGCAGAGCAGTGTTGCCCCTTTACCTTTGAACCTGTGAGCGGCGTCGGCTGCCAGGCGTGCGGCCAAGCCCAGGCCGATGCCCGAGGAGCAGCCTGTGATCAGCACCGTGGTTTTCTCCATGGAAGAGCAGTGCAGGCTGAGGGGGCTGCGCTCTTTAAAAGAGCTGGGAAGGGGGTTCCTCCCCCTGCGCCCCTCCCCGGTGTTGTGTCTGCTGCCTTATCTCAAGGCCCCTCCACCACCTCCCTCTCTATGTTTGATGCTGGCACAGCTGCAGCGATAAAGACCCCACAAAGCCAGGACCCCCCCGCAGGAGGAGGCTCTGGGGCACAAGTTGAGCCCAGCCTTGGGGTCAGTGCCAGCCTCAGCCGTGCTGCACCGTGCCGTGCCAGGCACCCCAGCTGCTGGCATCATGGTTTTCCTGCTATGCAGGCTTGGGGGCCAAGTGCTGCTCCCCTACCCCCCCAAATTCACACACATCCCACGCTGGGGAGAGGAGACGGATGCACAGGGGAGAAAAAGAGCGCTCAGTGTCAGGCCTTTACTTGCAGCCGGGCCCTGCCTGAGCCCCAGCTTTGGGGGGGAAAGGCCTAAAAAAACCCCATCCTGGGGAACACAGCCCCAGTGTCACCACAGAGAACTCTGCAAAGTCTCGTTCCAAAGCGAAGGCACCAAATGTGGCCAGGGCTGCGCAGCAGTGAGGGCTCGGCAGGCACTTGGGGGCCATGGGGCAGAGAGAGTCCATGGGGCAGAGAGAGTCCACGGGGCAAGGAGGGGGCACGGGGCAGGGAGCCCCAGCTTCCCTGCTTCTCCCCTGGGCAGGGTCTGTTCTGCCCCATCCCCACTGCCACCTCCGTGGCTGTTTCTTTGCCAGCCCGTGCCCTGTGGCAGGGATACGCTTATCCTGTCCCTCTGCACAGTCTCAGCTCCCAACAAGCTTCCAGCTGGGAGCACTGGGGCAGCAGAACCCTCGTGTCCAGGCTCCCACCTGGGGCAGCCCAGCTTTCCCAGGACAGGATCTGGGCAGCCAGGCAGGCCTGAGCACAGCACAGGATGGGTCCCTGGGGCAAAGCCTGCCCCCTATGAGTCTGCCAGCCCCCTATGTGTCTGCCAGTCCCCCTTGGGGCACATCCTGCCCATGCCAGGGTTATAGGGGGGCCAGGCTGGCTGGGGGCCACTGGGACTCTGTTCCTTCACTCCAGCACGGCCAGGATGCGTTGTCATGCCAGGAGCCTGGACACCTGAGGGCGCGGGGTCTCTGCCCTCCGTCTCGGAGCAGGCTCCGAAGGCACAATCCAAAGTCACGCTGCCCCAGCCCGGCTGCGCTGCAGGGTGCTGGGGTAGTATTTGAGGAACAGCTTCCTGGAGATCGCCAGCGAGTCCCCAGCCGGCACGGCCGGGTAGCGTTTCTTGTTGTAGACGAAGCCTCTCTCCACCTGGAAGACAGCCTGGTTGAACTGGTCCTGGTGGAAGGGGTTGCCCGAGTTGAGACTCTCAACCAGGGTCGAGACGAAGAGGCTCCAGCGCACGCCGTAGTAGTCCAGCACCAGCCCCCCCAGCTGCTTGTTGGCATAGTCCAGGATGTTCCCACTGGGTCCCCAAAGCGTCACTTGGTTCCGCGCATTCAGCTCATACTGCTCGGCTTCCCGGTCACTGGTGGCCACGGCGCGGGCGCTCTCCAGCAAGCGGCCCAGCAAGAAGAGGCTGTGGCTGGACAGGAGGCTGTCGAGCTCCGGCAGAAGGTCGTAGACCAGGACACCACCGGCCGTCAGCAGCTCGGGCAGTGCGTGGCTCTGGAATGCCTGGCGGATGCTCAGGTAGTAGTCGCTCACCAGCTGCTGAGCCGCCTGCCGCGTGACGTCCACCAGGTCGTAGCGGAAGGTGGTGCTGGAGCCCAGCTCGGCGCCGGCGCTCAGCAGCAGGCGCCAGGCCTCGTACACGTCGCTGGCGTTGTACCACAGCTCCGTGTCCATGTGCAGGGAAGGCCGGCGCACCAGCGGGCTGCGGTTGTGGTTGATGCAGACGCCGGTGCAGTTGTAGACGCTGCGGAGGAGCAGTCGCCAGGCACTGGCTGTGGCGGCATTCGGGGCGCCGTAGCGGCGCTCGGCGTAGCGGGTCACCCAGCTCGGGAGGTCGAGGGGCTCCTGGCGCCAGCCCAGCTCATTCATGAGCTCGTACACCATGTCGTTCTGCTCGATGCCCTCAGGAACCAGCCCCGTGCCCACCATGGTGGAGTTGGGGAAGCGGCGAGCGGCGAAGGGGCCGTGGTTGATGGCCTCCACGGTGCCAAAGAGGCCGTGATTGCCCCCAAAGTTGTGCAGCATGCACCAGATGAAGGGCTGCCCGTAGAAGGATTCCGTCCACTGGTAGACAGGCTTGGACTCGGCAAAGAGGTCGAGAACGATCATCCTGCCAAGGGGGACGCCGTGCAGCAGCGCCCGCACCTGCGCCGGCTGCCAGAAGTCCGGTTGGTGTTGGAAGAGCCAGCCCTGCATCAGCCACAGCGCCTCAGGGTCAGCTGGGGACAGAGGTGCATGGAGTGAGGGTCCCCTCCACACAGGTCCCGCAAGGCCACCGATCGTCCCTTTTAGAGGGGGCTTTGAGGGTCTGGCACCACCAGCCACTTCCCTCCCCACCATCTCCCCCTGGCACCACGTGCTGACCCACCTCCTGTCATCGACCTGAAGACGGCGTTGCTGACCCTGGAGAGATAGGCAGGGTCAGAGGAGAGCGGGGTCATCTCGTTGAAGGTGTCGGCGCTGTAGATGTGGTCTGTGCCAAAGTCCTTGATCAGCTCCTTCAGGAAGAGGGTCCCGATCACCTGGAACATGGGGTCCTCTGGGTCCAGCAGGTAGATACACGAGTAGGTGCAGTCGAAGTGGCTCCAGCCCCCAAGGCGAGTGGCATTCACACGTGGGAAGACCCTGCACCGGATGGCATCAGGAGCAGGACAGGGGTCAGGGCAGCCTCCTAGGGAAGCTGGCACAGGGGCAGGTGTGCCAGAAGGCATGTTGGCCCTGGCAGGGCCCAGTGCAGCCGGTGCTGGTGGAAGGTGGGACCCCAAGAATTTCCCAGGGCTGATTCAGGGAGGAAGCCCCAGCCCTTGTGGAGCTGCACCCACCGGAGAATCCCCTGGGGGATGTGGCCCGCGAAGGCTGGTAGCACCGTGATCATCCCCAACGAGCGCATCCTCTCCACGATCCGGTACTGGAAGAGAGAAGGAGGGAGGGAGTGGGAGGAGAGGGGACCCCACCTCACTGTGAGGAGACCCCACCTCCCTGCGGGGGACCCCCAGGTGCTGCTGGAGCCTGGGGAAGAAAGCGATGCCCCCCAAGCCTCCATGAGCACCGTCCCAGCCCCGAGCAGGGCAGAGGGCAGGTAGGCAGCCCTGGTGCCCACGGTACCTGCAGGTAAAGCTGTTTGAGGTGCCAGGATGGCGGCAGTGGCCCAGCCCAGCCGCGGAGGTTCCCCATGCGGTTCCAGGCCAGGAACGCTGGTCCCGTGAAGTAGGCATCGATCTCGGACTGGTTGAGGCCCAGGGAGCGGTAAACCTGCACGGGGCAGCGGGGGCTCAGCTGGCCCCGTGGCCACCCCACCACCCCGTGTGTCCCCGTGGGCCCCGATACTCAACCCGCTGCCAGACGGCCTCTTGCCCCACGAAAGCAGGTGCCAGGTTGATGCCACTCAGCGCCATCCAGTCGATCTCCCGCTCCCAGCGTGCCCAGTCCCACCAGGTGTAGGAGTAGCTCTGGGTGCAGGCGTTCTGGTAGTACCGGTACCTGGGGACAGGGAGCAGGTGGTGCTGCGGGCTGGGTCCCTCTGTTCCCACCCCTGTTCTCAACCCATCCTCGTTCCCAACCCCATCCCCGTCCCCGTCCCCATCCCCGTCCCCATCCCTGTCCCTGTCCCCATCCCCGTCCCTGTCCCCATCCCCGTCCCTGTCCTTGTCCCTGGTCCCGTCCCCATTCCCTGCCTCAGCCCCAATCCTGTCCCTATCCCCATCCCCATTCTTGGTCCTTTTCCTGTGCCCGTTCCTTACCCTTTCCCGGTCCCCGTTCCCATCCCGGTCCCCATTCCCATCTCCATTCCCGGTTCCGTTCCCGTCCTCATCGCCACCCCTGTCCCCATTCCCGTTCCTATTTCCAACCTCATCCCGGTTCACCGCCTTGTCCCGCGCTAGCGAGGCGTGAGCAGCGCCCTCCCCCGCGCGGGCCGGTCCCGGCAGCCCCCCAGTTCCCCTCCCCGTTTCCCCGCCGGTGCCGGTGCCGGTACCGGCCGGGGGCGTCGGCGCGGATCTCCGTGCGCAGACGGGGCAGAGGCTCGGGCAGGCGGAGCTGCTGCCCGGCCCAGGAGATGTGGCAGCCGCAGAAGTCGCGCAGGTAGCGGTACAGCCCAGCGGCCGCGGCGGCGCCGCTGGATCCGGTCACGGCCACGGCCACACCGGCGCCGGGCGGCGAGCGCAGCCAGTACCGCTCGGGCCCGCCCGCCGCCAGCGCCGCCTCCACCGACAGCGACACCGCGGCCGCGCGGGGGCCCAGCAGGCGCCGCGCCAGCGCCCGCACCGCCGCCTCCTGCCGCGCGTCCCCCGCGGGCTCCGCGGACACCGGGGCCGCAGCCAGCAGCAACAGCAGCCACAGTGCCGCCATCACCGCTCCTGCCCCGGCGCCGCCAGCAGCCAATCAGGAGGCAGAGTAGGCGGGGCCGGGACAGCTGACAGCCAGTTAGAAGAGGAGTGGGCGGGGCCCGGCAGCTCCCTGAGCTCCCAGTAGCCAGTCAGAGGGCAGCATGGGCAGGGCCGGACAGATATTGAGGCGGCGGCGGAGCAGCCAAACACGGGTTGGCGCGGGCGGGGCAGAGCCCCTTAGGGGGCGGGGCGGGGACGCCGACTACCAATGAGGAGGCGGCGTAGGCGATGCGGGCCCGCGAACAGCCAATCAATCAGAGGAAGGGCGGGGACATATACAGCCAATCAGAGGGCGGAGTGGGCGTGGCATGGCAACTTCTGGTGTGCCAGCAACCAATCAGAAACGGAGTAGGCGTGGCCAAGCCGGTGCCGGAGGCGGAGCGGGGAGGGCGATGTCGGTTCCGGCCCCTCGGCCCCGTCTGACAGCGGAGCAGAGCAAAGAGGAGGCAGGGCCGGGCCGTACCTGCATCCCCGGGCTGGGCCGTTCCATCCTGAAGGGGGCGCTGCGAGCACGGGACTGGGGAGCGGGACCGGGGCGGGTCCCGTGTTCACCCGCAGCAGCCGGGAGCACAGAACGGGAAAGACCTTTGAGATCATCGAGTCCAACCGTCCCTGCCCAGTGCTGAACCACCCCCGAGCACCTCATCTGTCCCGCTTTTAAAACCCTCCAGGGAGGGGCACTCCACCACTGCCCTGAGCAGCCTCTGCCCGTGCCCGAGAACCCTTTCAGTGAAGGAATTTCCCCCATGTCCAGCCTAAACCTGATGCAACCTGAGGCCGTTTCCTCTCATCCCACCCCTTGATACCTGGGAGCAGAGCCCAGCACCCACCTCCTCACACCCTCCAGGAGCTGCAGAAAGCGAGGAGGTCTCCCCTCAGCCTCCTCCTCTCCAGGTTAACCCCCCCCAGGTCCCTCACTGCTCCCAGAACCCCTGTTCTCCAGCCCCTTCCCCAGCTCCAGTCCCTTCTCCGGACGCGCTCCAGCCTCTCAAGGTCCTTCTTGGAGTGAGGGGCTCAAACGGAGCCCAGGATTTGAGGCGCAGCCTCCCCAGTGCTGAGCACAGGGGGACGATCCCTTCCCTGTTCCTGTTTTCTACTCCAAGCCCGAGTGGCCCCAGGGCAGCCAAGTGGGACCAGGCAGAGCCACCGCGATTGCAGCAGGAGTGGTGCAAGAGAGCAGGGGAAGGGGTGAAAGGGGAGAGCGGCCCTGCACCCAGCTGGCAGCAGTCCAGTCCCTCCTGCCCTCCTGGAGCCATGAGGAGACGGGACACGAATCCAACTGCAACAGCCTGAAATGCACCTACAGTCCCTCCTGGGAAACCCCCTCTTCAGCCTCAAACGCACCTGAAGTCCCTCCCCTAACACATGGAGAAACCCCCTCTAGCAGCTCCTGTCCCCAAGGACCACGTCTGAGGAAATGCATCCATCCCGGGTGGGCAGGGGTTCAGGGAAGGACCCTGGGGCTCAGGAGTTGCGCAGCAACCCCAGTCCTCATGAAAGGGCACCCAGGTTTAACCCAGCCTCAGTTCTTCCTCCTGCAAAGCTGCTCCTTTCACCCAGTTAAGGGTTTCTCTCTGGGCAGACTGGAGGGTCCAGCCCAGCCTTCACCCAGAACATGACCAAGACCTGGCCACGCCGCTCCTGTTTCACCAACTTCTCTGCCCAGCCCAGTGTGCCAGCCATCAGGGTCCCAGAGCAGGAAAGGTGAAGGTCCCAGATCCCCCCAGGCACCTCCTGGAGCTGGGAGCACCCTTGGGAGAGCACGGGGGAAGCAGAAAAGAGGCCACGAGGGTTGTTGTGCAGTTAGTTTAATGCATACAGTGATGGTCAGTAATGCCTTTCACCGTGGCAGCAGGATGGGTGTCACTGCTCTGCCCCAAAAGAAGAGTTGTGATTTCATCCTTCAGTCTGTAAACACCACTAAACATGAGCTGAGTCTGCTTGGAAACACAGTGACCGGATCCCCGTGCTCCACGCATGCACCCCTTTCCCACACAACTCAAACAGCCCTCCACCACGCGGCGTTTCCGCCCCGATCCCAGGTGATGGTGATTCTCGTTACTGTCCTGCTCTGTTCCCACACAAACGCTGCAACTGCACGGTGACAATGAAACACGGCTACACACAGCACCGACACACACACACACACCTCACTGCTACAGCTACACCGAGCTGAGGGCGGCGAGAAATGCTTCACGTCTTGCACAGGAGAAAAAACAACAGCTATGGTGGGGAAACACCTCCGAGACTCCACTTGGGCAAAACTTGGCTTCTGCTCTCCCTGAAGGGGCTTCTCAGGTTCCAAGCACACGACAACACTCGTCAGTGGTACCTCCACCCTTGCAAAAGCTGCCCCACCAATGCCAAGCCTACATGGGTGCCATCCAGTCCTCTAGGACTCAGCAGCCTCAGGACTTTGGTTTTAAACCAGAATCCCAAGGAGTTCCCCTGCCACTGGTCAGTACCTGAGGTGACAGCTTGCTCCACAGCTCCTCCCTCCTCCATCTCACCCCAGGCTGATCCCTGTGTTCCCGCCCCTGCCTCCAGAAACTGGGTGGAAGCAGCCTTCGCTGAAGAGCATCAGGCTTTGCCTGGGATTCAAGCATGCAGGTGCACAAGTATAGGAGCATCTCTTCTCCAGGGAGGAAAGGAACAGCCTTTCTCACGAGGACAAGATGTATCCCATCACTAGAGCCACCACTTTCCCGATGCCAGGTCCTAACCCTTCATATTGGCTCCTCAAGACATTGGTTTCATCATATTAAAACATGGCACAAGTGGAAGCTCTGGAGGCAGGAGAAGCCCAGCCTTGGATCGGCAACTGCCCACTGCTCAGAATTGATTTAACCGGAGGCAGAGACCCGTAGGATGCACATGTGGAACGTCCTTAAAAGCCCTTTCTTCCCAAGCAGCAAGCTTCACGTGCACTGAAGCATTTTTGCCTCTTCTCCTGCTCCACCACAGCTGTGTTCCTCTCACACCGCCCTGCCAGGGAATTCACAGCACGAGGAGAACACCACTACACACCGAACTCAGACGCTTCATGCACTTGAGTATCTCAGTGGTAAACTTAAGGAACGGAAAGTTTCTTTGATCCAGTGTCACTCATTACCCGAGAACGCCAAAGCTCTTGGCTTTGAAGCACCATGGTAACGCTTGAGGGTGCTGCAATAAGTTATTTTCGCTATGGGAGGACTACATGCGACTCGGACACAGGGGAGAGGGCTTAGCCACAAACACACGATGTCTAACACTGCCCGAGCGGAAGGACCTTCAGTCGTCAAACCTCCCCTCGCGGATGGTATCAAAGGAGAAAGGGAGAAACTTGAATCCAGTGCCAGTGTAGAACTTGTTCTGGAACTCAATCCTGCAAGAGAGGGCAGAGCAATCATTCATTAGAATCAGAGAATGTCCCAAGTTGGAAGGGATCATTGAGTGCAACTCCTGTCCCTGCACAGGACAACCCCAAAACTCACACCATTAAAAGGGCAGCTCTACGATATGAGTTAGGAACTAGCAAGAACTCCATTAAATGCACGATCACTGCCTACGATCAGAAGATATCAGGAAGAAATTCTTCACAATAAGGGGGGAGGCCCTGGCCCAGGGTGCCCAGAGCAGTGGTGGCTGCCCCATCCCTGGAGGTGTTCAAGGCCAGGTTGGATGGGGCTTGGAGCCCCCTGATCCAGTGGGAGGTGTCCCTGCCCATGGCAGGGGGTGGCACTGGATGGGCTTTGAGATCCTTTCCAACCCAACCCATTCCATAATTCTGATTCTGCGACTACAAGGCTTTTAAGAGAAGTGTTATTATGATGTAGCGCATAGTTTGGCACAAAGCCCACATTTACGTTGGACGTTTCTGCAGCAGAGCAAGGCAGAACCACCCAGATACTTCCAATCCCACCCCCATGGGCAACAAAAGGGCAAGGGAAGCAGGATGAAGCCCCTCACTGCATTATCCTTAGCAGCACCCAGGAGCACAGCACATTTCCTGCAAGAGCTTGTTATTGGAGTTCTCATCTTCAAGCAAACCTCAACCACGTTGATGCTGCGCTCACACTTCCCCCACCAGCTACTTCTGTCCCCTTACCCCAGCACATTTGGTTTATCCCCACATGACTGCTGCCTGCTGTCTCCAGCCTTGTTTGTGCCTTGTTTGCCCGCTTCCCCTAATAAACCCAGTTGAAAACAGAACCATTCTAGAGAACTGCCCAGTGGGCAGCAACAGCCAAAAAGGGAAAAGAAAAAAAGAATCCCATGATCCACAGCAAAAACAAGCACAGTGTTTCATGAGCCTCATGAGAAACTTTTCATCGCGTGATCCGCTAAAAAACAAAGTCTCTGTTGGAATCAGGTGATAAAAAAATAGCTGTAGAGCAATTTAACACAATTTAGGAGAAGGATTTTTACGAAGCACAAAAAAAGGCAGACTTGAATTATTTTTTTTTCCAAATCATAAATCACAATAAACTCCAGAGATGCCTGCATTCAGCTGGCAAAATATGATTTCCCAACAGAGCTCAGGAGGGAAACATTCAGATAAACAGCTTTTTGGTCCTATCTTTTGCCTGTTGGTGCAGAGACGCAGACTTCCCTGCCGAGGAATCCCTAGGATGAGCAGGATTTTCCGTGTGGGAGGAAGGGCTCCTTGCCAACGTGCTCCAGTTTTTCAGGAACCCCGATAATCTCCATAAGTATCCTGTGACTAAGTGACTATTCTGTAAGCAAAGGGAAATAGCAGGCAGAGGGTTGGGTATCTGAGTCACACAGAACCCACTGTAAATGCAATTTTAACCCTGATGATTAACTGTTCCAGCTGGCCCAGACATCTGAAAGCTCCTTTTGGACACACTTAGTTACAACTGGATGCCTGAAGCTCGAGGAAAGGCTGTTGTAAAGTTAAAGAACTAGTTAAAAAGTTTATTTAACCAAATAATCATGGCTTAAGTGTTCTGTGTGTGGGGGGTTTCTGCAGTTGTCTGCAGGAACATCCAGAATCCAAGGTCCTTTTTGGGTAGGAGACACTGCTGTGTTCAGGATCACCAGCTCTACCGCTGAACTTTGCACTGTCTCTCCCATCAGTAATCGAGTTCTGCAGAGGAATTCACTGGACAATCAGTGCTGCACTGTAAATAAACAGACTGGGAAGCTTTTTGGCAGTCAGTGTCAAAGGAATCCCACTCTTCAGCAGTTTTGTATTAATAATTAGCTAACGAGTTTGTTGGACTGTAGTTATGTGGATTTTCCAACCCAGAAGAGTCACAGAGGGCACACACTGCCTGGAAAACCAGGCAGCTCCCAGTCCCTTGGGAAGCAACCACAAAGGCAGCCGCTGAACAGGAATCCTCACTCTTATTTAGCACAAGTGCAAATCCCTGCTTGGAATTTGTGTTTCTAAAGGTGTGTTTCAATATCTGAGGTTGGCTGGGATGTCCAGATGGAGACCAGTGACAACTGGTGTCCCTCGGGGGTCCATACTGGAACCAGTGCTGCTTAATATTGATATTAATGATAGAGACAGCGGGATCGAGGGCACCCTCACCAAGTTTGTGGATGACACCAGGCTGAGTGGGGCAGTGGTCACGCCAGAAGGATGGGATGGCATCCAGAGGGACCTGAACAAGCTGGAGAAGTGGGGCTGTGTGAACCTCATGAGGTTCAACAAGGCCAAGTACAAGATCCTACGCCTGGGTCAGGGCAACCCCTGGTATCAATACAGGATGGGGGACGATGTGATTGGGAGCAGCCCTGAGGAGAAGGACTTGGGGTGCTGATGAGAAGCTCAACGTGAGCTGGCAATGTGCGCTCACAGCCCAGAAGTCCAACAGTGTCCTGGGCTGCATCCAAAGCAGCGTGGGCAGCAGGTAAAGGGAGGGGATTCTGCCCCTCTGCTCCGCTCTGGGGAGACCTCACCTGAAGCATTGTGTCCCCAACATAAGGAGGAGATGGAACAGCTGGAACAGGTCCAGAGAAGGCTACAAAGGTGATCCAAGGGCTGGAGCAGCTCTGCTATGAGGCCAGGCTGAGAGAGTTGGGCTTGTTCAGCCTGGAGAAGAGAAGGCTGTGGGGAGACCTTAGAGCAGCTCCCAGTGCTGAAAGGGGCTCCAGGAAAGCTGGGGAGGGTTTTTTTGCAAGGGCCTGGAGTGATGGGATGAGGGGGAACGGCTTTAAATTGGAAGGGGGAAGATTTAGATTAGACCTTAGGAAGAAATTCTTCACACTGAGGGTGGGGAGGCCCTGGCCCAGGTTGCCCAGAGCAGTGGTGGCTGCCCCATCCCTGGAGGTGTTCAAGGCCAGGTTGGATGGGGCTTGGAGCCCCCTGACCCAGTGGGAGGGGTCCCTGCCCATGGCAGGGGGTGGCACTGGGTGGGCTTTGAGGTCCCTTCCAACCCAAACCATTCTATGATTCTATGACTGGGAGCACCCCTGCAATGGGGTGGTTGTGTCAAGGTTGCCACAGTGACTCTTTCCCAAAAAGGACAGCAGGTGGGAATGCGGCACCGTGGGTCAGTCCTGCACCTACAGGACTGCCTTTTAGAGCAGCAGCCTGTTCCTAAAGACAAGCTCTGGCTCATGACCTTTACAAAGCAAAATCAAATCCTAGATCACCAGCGGGATGCACCTCGGGCACGCCCACGCCTCTCGGAAAGCCACACTCCCCGCGAGTGGCAGCGGGCCCAGAGCTCTGCCCGGGCAGAGGAGGCTCTGCCTCGGCGTTCTCAGCTTACAGCCCAGAAAAGCCAATTACAAAGCACCACATAACTGCTGCTTTTTATTTATTCTGCATGGTCACCTGACTTTGACCACAATTGTGGTGATTGAAATCCATTTTAGTGTCCCTGTGCAGACCCACAGCACTCTTCAACTTTGCCATTCAGCACAAAACAGACACGGTGTAAGCTCCTTGCTGCCCCTAACGCTGCAGGGCGCTGCTTTGGATCTGCCTCACTGCCTCCAAGGGGCTGAGCTCATTCTGGGGATGTTTATAGACCTGCGACAAACAGCTCCAGCAAGCCAGGATAAAGAAAAACCAGGTTTCTCTCTGTCTCAGGTATGGCCACGGGGCACACGCTACTGCTGATGCACACACAGAATGCTCTGAGTTGGAAGGGACCCACAAGGATCATCAAGTCCAACACCTGTTCCTGCACAGGACACCCCAACATTCACCCCATGTGTCCAAATGGATCTGCAATATTGTCAGGCTTGGGGCTGTGCCTGCTTCCCTGGGAGCTGTTCCAGTGCTCCACCACCCTCTGGGGGAAGAACCTTTCCCTGATGTCCAACCTAACCCTCCCCTGGCATCTTCCTGCCATTCCTTCTGGTCCAGAGCAAAGAGCTCAGCACCTGCTCCTCCTCCTCCCCTTGTGAGGAAACAGTAGACAGCGATGAGGTCCCCTCTCAGTCTCCTCTTCTCCAGGCTGAACAGACCAAGCAACATCAGCCTCTCCTCATGTGATTCCTCCTCTAAACCCTTGCCCAGCTTTGTGGCCTCCTCTGGACACTCTCCAGTATTTGATGTCCTTTTTACACTGTGGCACCCAAACCTGAACACAATATCTGTGTTTGCCAAACACGGGGCTGGGACCTGTGCTCTCTTCACCGATGGACACAGACTAAGAGGTGGGAGACCGGCCAAGAGAGACCCTTTGGTAGCCAGAAACAAGCCTGAACAACATAATTTGACTGCTCTGAACTCTGGAGCCGAACTCCCTACATCACGATGCTCGTTTAACACCAACCTCTCTCTTACAGAGCAATACAAACCCCACTATTCACAGCTCTGAATTAACCTCATTTTCTTGGTATTATGCCTCTTGCTATCCATTCTTCCCAGCCACAGCCTGGTCTTGGGACATATCCTAGGGAGAAGAGCGTCCAGTTCCAAACCAAGCCTAAAACAGAGCCTAAAATTCTGCTTTAGACAGGAAAACAGCTCCACTGAAACCAAATTCCTCCATCAACCCGTGGTGTTGGGACACTCTGAATGCACCCACAAACTTCTCCTTTTGGGCAAAGTCTGTTTGCCCCCACGAGAACATCTGACCAGCTTCCAACAATGCAAACTACTTTAATCTGAACATCCATGTCAAACCACGTTACCGAAAAGCACCTACAAATGTAAAATGTTTCAGAACAGTGATACTGCAGTAACAGGAGTTACCAGCACGCCATGGGGTACAGCTCTGCCAGCCACCGACCTCCAGCAGATCTGTGACCTTGGCAACGCTCCGAGGGCTCCCTCCAGTCCAGAAAACCCCAGGCTGCTGAAGGAATGCACGCTTTCTGAGAAAGCACAGAATAAACCTTCCTCATTTGGGACCGATAGGCAGAGCACACGGAACAATCTGTGCTGCCTTCCCCACCAGCAAGACACATGCTGCATTCCTCCTCCTTTCCAGGAAGGCAGAACCACCCACACCTTCAGAATTCCTGATAGGTGACTCTTCTCCCACAGCCAGAAAATCCCATCTGCTCCTCCCAGGACAGCTGTATTTGACGCCCCCTCCTGCTAAATCGGGAACACCTGCCATTGGAAACATCTTGATTTTGCTTTCAGAAGCAAAAAAGAATGTGAACAGCATGTTCTGAGCAACTGCAGGTGCCTTTTCTGCACTGCAATTAAGGAAAAGCCAACGACCCCAAAACCATTTGCACTTGGAAACACTGCCTTAAACTTGCTTTTCATGCTAGAAGCTCCAACAGATTTTCTCTTAGAGGATGCATATTAGAGTTTTATGAGTTTGAAGCACAAGTTTAGGGAAAAATCTGTCTTAAGTGATCCATGTGTTTATTGCTGCTGCCCAGCTGGGTTTCTCTGTTTGCTGGTCGTTTCAGGGACACATATCTTCCCCTGAAACGCTTCCAGATCATTTTTAATCACCCTTTAGAGCTTGCCTGGCAACGTCCCAAGCCACCTCTTGGCTGAACAGCTGCCTCCACTTGTTCCAGGTTCTCTGCAAGTCCACAAACACAGGTTGTGACCGTCAACACAAGACAGGTACCTCCAGAAAAACACGCTTTCTTACATCAGCCCATCCCTTCGGTGAAAGAAAGAAAACACTGAGCCTGCCAAGAAGAAAAGGTGTTCATAACTCTTCATCTGCTGTTACTCAAGACTGTGCCACGCAGCTCTGCAGTCCAGAGGAGCAGAGAAAATCCACAATCCAGCAGCAACGTGGCTCAGAAACACCCCGTACAGACTGCGAACAGCAACAGCAAAAGGGTTTGCAAAGCTCTCTTCCACACTGATGCAACGCCGCGAGGACGGTGACAGAAGGATGAGGAAACACCAGCCAGTCAGCAAGATGGTCTCAAGTGACCGGCATGAAGAGTTCTAGGCTGGATGCCAGGAAAAACAGAGGCACCATCCAGCAACCATTTGCAGCAGTGGCCCCCCCGGCACCCTCGGCACAAGATGGCCCCAACTCCCAATCCCTGGGAGAAACTCGGCTTCAGCTGCAAAGACCCAGGCACTCGGGGACACTCCAGGCTGCACCCCACAGGCTGCCAACAGAGAGGGCAAAAGGACAAAGTTTTCCTTCCCCACAAGCAGAGGAAAAGTGCAAAAAGGCTGATTTTTCTTTCTTTTTTTGTTTTTTAAAATGCACTGGTCTGCTTTTTCACTTCCAGAACTGCTTTTAAAAAGCACTCGCAACTGCTTCCTCCCATTTAAGCAAGACAGAATATTCCTGGTAAACTTCACAGGACTTCACTTTGTTCCAGGAGCTGGACTCGATGATCCTTGTGAGTTCCTTCCAACTCAGGTCATCGTATGATTGTTCTGAGCTACCAGGAAAGCAGCTCCCTTAAGAGACAGCAAGGACCTGCACTCCAACGAGGCACAGATGTGCTTTCCTACACTTCAGGCTGAAGAGAACCCTAGATGAGCAAAACCTCACTCCCATATTGCTCCTCTGATCCCACCAGTGCACTAACAAGAGAATCTGAAGTGGAACAATGAGCGCTCTTCAACATGGGTTAGAGAAAGCTCTTGAATACTTCCCATACTTGGCTGCAGAGAAAGCGATGAGCACTCCAGCGAGTAATTCCTCCTCGTTTACTGGCTGTCTGCATACACGGGAGCCTCAGAATCATGGGAAAGGGGCTACAAAAGCACCTGCACAAAAGCAGGATCAGCAAGACACAGCTACTATCGCACAGCGTCCCGCAGGGCAGACAGGAGACGCTACCCCTGTGCACCGCGAGGTCTGACGAAGATGAGCAAGGCCATGTGAACTTGTCAGCAACATTTATACAAACAGAGGGAGCGGGGTATCACTAGAAATGAGGATGAGATCCTCTGAAAGACTTCCTGCTGTCAGAGCACACCTGCTGTAGGACATTTAGATGTTCAGGTAGGTCTGTGGTACTCCAGGACTTCTGAACATCATTGATCCTGGCTTGGTGTTATCCACCACTCCAGTTTTACAGCTTTTCTGTGTAAGGGTCAATACCACTTCTGCACAGCCCAGGTGACACTAATTTCCTTGCTATGAAGAGCTTTGAAGTTTCTGCATGTTCCAGTAACTCACCAGTGCAACCGAAGAGCGTGGAGAAACGCAGACAGCCCCTCCATGACCAGGAGAATCGCTACTGTCAAGGTAGCGAAAGCAGCAAATATGAAGAAGAGGCCAAAGCCTCCACCCAGACTCCTCACGCTGAGGCCAACGTGGATCACCATGGTCCAGAGGACCTCTGAGAGCTCTGCCAGGAGAAAAAGGAGAAGAGGGCTCATTTCAGAGCATGCAGGAAGAACGGAGAGCTGTTACTGTTTACTTACAAAGCAAAAAGCCAAGCAAACTCCCACTGCAATGAGATGGGAAATCTGAAGAACAAGGGGCTCCAGGAAAGCTGGGGAGGGGTTCTGGATCAGGGAGTGCAGGGATGGGATGAGGGGAACGGTTTTCAGCTGAAAGAGGGGAGATTAAGATGGGATCTCAGGGAGAAATGTTTTGCTGTGAGGGTGGGGAGGCCCTGGCCCAGGGTGCCCAGAGCAGTGGTGGCTGCCCCATCCCTGGAGGTGTTCCAGGCCAGGTTGGATGGGGCTTGGAGCCCCCTGATCCAGTGGGAGGTGTCCCTGCCCATGACAGAGAGGTTGGAACTGGATGGGCTTTGAGATCCCTTCCAACCCAACCCGTTCTGTGATTCTATCCATGACAACAGCTTTTGCAGCCCAGTATGTAAGGACGTCACCTCCAACTGTGACACAGACGCTCTGTGCTGCCATCAGGGATTTAAGCTCCACCCTCCCTTTTAGCAGAGCGCTGTGCAAGCAGACATTGGTGGTGAAACTTAAGTTCCTGTCAGCTAATGCACACACAACTCCGGTTTTCCAGCAGCACTCGGCAGCTGAGCTCCAAGAGGCCTCTTGCATTCCTGCCTTTCACCCACTGCCAGGGTGATGAGAACCCAATTTAATACGGAAAACTCACGTGCATGGGCTAAGCTGAGAGCCCAGAGCCTCAAGTAGGATGCAGTGTTTGAGATGCACCCCAGGCAGTACTCGATGGTGTGGATGGCCTGGTACACCACGGTATCGCCGAAGTCAAACTGCAAAGAGAACACAGACATGAGGGGAGCTGCGCGCCTTGCACGCGGCACGGGTTGGCCAACTGGGGAAAACGCTACCTGGTGCTATCACCACGGACACGGTGTTTGAAGTTAGACACTGATACTGTCTTCTCCTGGCTTAGCATGTCAGTTTTACAAAGGAAAAATACGAATTCTCTTGACTTGCAAAGCTTTGCAGGACCAACATTTCACTGCTGAGGCTTGAATATTAACTGCTTTCACATTCTAGCGTATGAAAGTAAGACATTTCAAATTCAGGCATGGACATTGCCAGGAAAAGACTGTTCAGCAACAAGATGGTTTTCCTAGGAACTCACTGGTAAACTGAATGCACCGCTACAAAAAGGGAGACAGTATTCCAAGGCGATACTGTAGAGGTACCTTTGCTACAGGATCGACAAAGGCGTTTTGCAAGGTATGCACCTGCCCTTTTTGAAAGCAAAAAATAATGCGTAAAGCACTCTTGAAAACGTCACATCTGAGCACTATTCATTGGCAAAGTCTCTGTGTCTTGGTAATTTTCTGAAATTATAAAAGAAGAACTTATAAGGAAGTTTGCCATGTAGGACAGTTTCTTATTTTGCTGCTTGGGAAAGCATTCCCTACATTTTGGATTTAATCCATGCTTCAAAAACTGCTTGTATTTAGGTTAAGTGAACATGGTGTTTTGAATACATCAAGTGACTAACACTCTAAGCATGCACAGAAAGCTATTTATAGCTCTATTTCTACCCCAGTATATCCAGGGGAATAAATATTTCAACCCATTAAGTTAAATCAGCTGTCAAAAGCCTCATTCTTTCTCCACAGAACGTGACCTGCAAAGTTCTTTCATAAAGCCTGCCCCAGCCAACGGTCCCACCACGCACAGCAAGGCAGCGTGTGCTAAATGGGATGCGACAGATATTTAAACAATGACAATTCGCAGCCATGTGCAACTGCTGGAGAGTCACCGCTATGCTGGGGAGCGGGAGAACCAGCAGGATGGCTGTGGTACAGGGTTTGCAGTTGTACACATTTTTCTTGTGCGTAGTGTTAAAAAATAGAATAGACTCATAGAATCCTGGAGTGGGTTGGGTTGGAAGGGACCTCAAAGCCCATCCAGTGCCACCCACTGCCACGGGCAGGGACACCTCCCACTGGATCAGGGGGCTCCAAGCCCCATTCAGCCTGGCCTGGAACACCTCCAGGGATGGGGCAGCCACCACTGCTCTGGGCAACCTGGGACAGGGCCTCCCCACCCTCATTTGTGACAGATTTCTTCCTAATGTCTATTCTAAATCCATTTCCCTTGTCCTATCACTACAAACCCTTGTAAGAAGATCCTTCCCAGCTTTCCTGGAGCCCCCTTCAGGTACTGGAAGGCCACTATGAGGTTTGCCCAGAGCCTTCTCTTCTCCAGGCTGAACAACCCCAACTCTCCCAGCCTGGCCTCATAGCAGAGGTGCTCCAGCCTTTTGACCACAATAAAAGGTTCACCAGGACACTGCTTCTGCCCCCCCATCAGGTCTAGATGGACCTATGCATAACTGATCTTTAAGGAAAACCACTTTCAGCATGGTTTACAACAGCATCCTTGCTGTGAAGCTACTCCAATTTACTGGTATTTATGTATTTTTGGTAATAAATTTGATTACCTGATAGTGCTGAAACCCACAATCAATCCTGCATGAGAATTCCTACAACCCCATTTCTTTAATATTCATACTTGTTATGTTTATGAAGGGATGTTTTGGCTGCCCCATCCCTGGAGGGGTTCCAGGTCAGGTTGGATGGGGCTTGGAGCCCCCTGACCCAGTGGGAGGGGTCCCTGCCCATGGCAGGGGGTGGCACTGGCTGGGCTTTGAGGTCCCTTCCAACCCAACCCATTCCATGATTCTATGAATGAGCAATTTCTCACAAGATTCTCTTTTACAGGAAGATACTGGTCAGTTAACTTGTTGAACTGAATGGAACCGGACTGGTTTTGCTGTGTTTTCTGACTGGCAACAACCAGAATCATCTTTAAAATGGCAGTTTGGGAAGAAATATCTTTAAGCATTTTGGTGCAGTGCACAATTACCAAAGACACAACATAAGGCAAACGAGACTCCTTCACAAGTTTAAAAGCAAAAACTTTTCAGTTTCAGATTTCCAGCTTAACAGCTTTCCAGGTAAACTAAGAAAGATCTGCAGACAGGGGAGAGGACAGACAAGCTCAAGAGATGAAGTAATTAAAGGTCTGTTAATGGATGTGCATGTATGAAGAATTAAAAGTGGCCTGTGATACGTAAATAGTATCTTTTGGAAAACAAGATGTGACAAAATAACGTGTTTAATTCAGCATGTGTGTTTTACACCAATGGGAAATGGTCCAGATACACATGAATGCAAAGCTGGCTGTAGTCTTACCACCTCATCCTCTGTAGGCTTGAAAATATAAGTTTACATTTAGTGCAGGGTCTTGATGACAACATTAATCATGAATACATTTAATAACTGCCTCCTAAACACGACACAGTACAGCAGTAACACGGCACATGCACTACAGAGGGAAGATGCTGCTGGAGAATTGGGAAGAGGCACCCGAATACTTCCAAACTACTTGAGATCAACTCCTTTTTCTTCTCTACCAGAGATAAGGCAAAGCAATTAATATCATACCGGACAGTCAAAATGAATATATAAACAAGATTGCACTGCTACCCTTGGATTCTGGCTGCCACTGGAGAAGAAGGAGCTTAAATACACTGCGATTCAGCCAGCGCAGAAGCTGCAAGTGGCAACTCCCACTGCGTAGCCCCTACAACGATGGTTCTTTGTAATGAGGACAAACAGAGCCACATTTCCCTTTATATACAAATGATCCTGCTTTTTCTGGAGTCATGGGAATGACCGAGAGACTGACCGCACGAAAACCACTATGAAAACCCTTCACTGAAAGTGTTACTATTTAAACAGCTTAGGAATCAGTAAACATAGCCAAAATCTTGCCCAGTCTGCTGCCAAGTGCATTGCTTTGAGAGCGAGGGTGCCCGGGCGCTTACCTCTTCCCCCTCCTCGGAATGGGTAGAGAGTTGATCATGTTGAATGATCTCAGCATCCTCTTCAGTCGGTCCGTTGCCCACTCGGATCCCTCCAAAGTTGTGTGTTCCCTAACACATGCAGAAAAACAAAAATGGCCAAGTGTTGTTTGTGTTTTCCCGCAAGAGCACACATTTCTTACGACTCCACGTGTAGCAGCAGCTCACAGAAGAAAACAAAATATTAAGTATTAAGGCTCAGATTAAGCCAGCTGTAAAAATCTATTTCTCAGCTTGGATGGGAAAGATGCTGATTCCTGCTAGGGCTGGGGAAAAAACATCTCTGTCTGAATGTACACCTGATACCTCTCTACAAAGTAACTGCAACCCCAGGTGAAACAGAAGGCACAGCTTGCAAGAGGACACGGGCTGGCGCTGATGTGCAGCAGAGAGCGCTTTGTCCAGCACCCACTGGACAAGGACTGAAACCCCACTGCTGGTGTCAATGGAACAGGACACGTGGTGGCAACTCGAAGCGGAACAGATGGACACAGATACACACACGCAGTCGTTCCCCACCAGCATCCGGCGTTCCAACATCACACGCGGGAAACCAGGCTTGCCCTTGGCAATTCTGCCTTGGGTGAACAGGTCCTTTTATAGATCCTTGTTCTCACACCCAGCGTCCAACCCTCAGCACTCCAAACGGGAAAGAATCAACCACAAACCGAGCTGAAAATTTGGTAGAGTCAGAATCATGGAATGGTTCGGGTTGGAAGGAATCTCAAAGCCCATCCAGTGCCACCCCCTGCCATGGGCAGGGACACCTCCCACTGGATCAGGGGACTCCAAGCCCCATCCAACCTGGCCTGGAACACTTCCAGGGATGGGGCAGCCACCACTGCTCTGGGCACCCTGGGCCAGGGCCTCCCCACCCTCACAGCAAAACATTTCTGCCTAAGAGCTCATCTCAGTTTCCCCTCTTTCAGCTGAAAATTTTTCCCCTCACCTATCCCTCCACTCCCTGATCAAGAGCCCCTCCCCAGCTTTCCTGGAGCCCCTTTCGGTACTGGAAGGCAGGGAGCTCTTCTCACTTGACAGCTGTAACCATTGCACAGTTACGATTTATGACAGGTTTCTTCCTCCTCTTACACCAAGGAAGGACGCACCACCCTACTGATCACCCAACAGTGCCCTCCAGCAGAGCTGACACACATTATAAATGCATATTGGACCACGAAGGCCTGATCTGTACATCCCTGAATCTGGATTTCGGTTCAGCAACAGCACTGCAGGCTGTACAGCGGGACTTCTACTCACCTCCAGACATTCCAGAGACAGCAAACACCCATGACTGGTCTGAGGGACTATAAGCTAAACCTGTGAGCTTGCTTCACCTACAGAAGCAACCTCAAGTGCCACAAATTCAGCTTCAGCACGGGATTGGGGCCACCTGTAACCCAGAATGTGAACAGTCTAACTCAACACATTAAGACTTCAGAGGTTGGGATGACTACGCAAACCAAGGAGGCTTGAGCTCCTGTGCCCTGTCTGCTTTCAGAGCTCACTGCTCTGATATGTCAGCAGAATGGCTTCTTTTAACTGATATGTTCTTAGAAGCCTACTTTTATCTTAGACTGAACTACAAATCTGCCCAAAATGCTGGATGTCAATTAAAGATTTGGTCAGTTTTCTGAAAACAAGTTAGGTAGATGGTTATGCTCTGAAAATAGAAATAAAATAGTAAAAAACCTGTTTTTATTAGGATTTTCAGCATCTTTGAAACATTTCAAGTTACTGATGATGAGTCTCAGTATTTACATATTTCTAGCCCTTGTGGATTTGCATTCTTGCAGCTTGTCCTTTGCACTCGACTTGCGTGAAAACTACCCAACCTCAACACAGCTCCAAAAGCTCCAATCATTTACTTTACACTTCTAACCACACCTCCTACAACCTTCCTCACAGGCTCTTCTATTGAGATGCACTTAGATAGATTATGCACTAAAGATCAATTTAATTTCTGCCATTCCCATGAGGCAATTTAAAATGTCAGGATGGAAGCACTGGCCAGCAGCCACAGTGCCTCACGGAGCCTTTGACACGCAGGGTGCACAATGTGCTTCACATCGTTTGTGAGATTTACACTTCCCAGTTGAACAGGCAGCACTCAAAACTAAACCTGAGCAGAAATTGCAGCACTGGTGAAGAGTCAGAGTGCTGGGAGCTGCTGCAACCTTCACTCTGCCAAGGAGTTTTAGTAGTAAAGGGCTGGCTACAGGTTTAGTAGAAAAAAACACTTCCGAGAGGCTTATTTTATAGAATGGGCTGGGCTGGATTAAAGCCCATCTAGTTCCAACCCATGGGCAGGGACACTTCCCACTGGATCAGGGGCTCAAAGCCCCATCCAACCTGGCCTTGAGCACTTCCAGGGATGGGGCAGCCACCACTGCTCTGGGCAACCTGGGCCAGGGTCTTCTCACCATCATTGTGAAGAATTTCTTCCTAAGGTCTAATCTAAATCTCCGCCCTTCCAGTTTAAAGCCGTTCCCCCTTGTTCTGTCACTCCAGGTCCTCGTAAAAAAGCCCCTCCCCAGCTTTCCTGGAGCCCCTTTCAGCACTGGGAGCTGCTCTAAGGTCTCCCCAGAGCCTTCTCTTCTCCAGGCTGAACAACCCCAACTCTCTCAGCCTGTCCTTGTACGGGAGGTGCTCCAGTCCCTGGATCATCTCCGTGGGCTCCTCTGGTTGCGCACAAGCGTTTTATAATAACTTCAAGCCTAAGTGTCTGCAAGGCTGCAGGTGTCAAACCCCCAATAACTACAGGTAGGAAGCTGTGGGGAGGCCACCACATAAACATGATGTTTGGGAACACAAAATGCAAACAGAACCGCTTGACTGAGAAGAAACCTGATCTATCTTAAACAAATACGCAAGAAAAGGAAAAAAGGGGAACTTAACCTGGGGGGATGTGGCAGCAAGGTATTCTCGTGCTGCTCTGCAGGCTTTGATTTCAGCAGCACTCCTGCAAAGAGGTGTCTCTGCATTCTGTGCACACATAACTATTATCCTTCAGCCTGGTGGGTCTTCCAGAATGTATCAGTATTGCGGAACTTTGCTCTTGTCAAGAGAAAGTGTTTTTCACCCTAAAGGTGCAGTTGTCATTCCCTTAGGAAATTCAGATACATTCCATGCTCTCTGGATAATTAGAGAGAAAGCCAACTCCCAGCTTTAAATCCATCAGGTGATTTTTAAATGCACTCACTGTCGCAGGCGCTGCTGCCTCTAGTGCCTGCTCGTTCGGGACTGTGCTGACCTGGGCCTCCACGGGCTGCCCTTCCTGATAGTGAATGGAAGAGAAGAGAGGGAGGAAGAGGAAAACAAAAAGAGAAAGGGAGACGAATGGAGGGGACATGGGAGGATGAAAGATGGTCAGAGAAGGGAGAGGGAGTGTCTTTAACTGAACTGATCTTTGACTCACTTAACATCCTAAAAGCTGTCTGCCAAACATGCAGGGAGAATTTTCAAGCATCCTCAGTGCACATGTGCCAGGTTCCTGTGTTTTATGTAAAGATATTTTCTAGCTGGAAGCCTACAGACTACCCCAGAAGACAACCTCTCACAAAATGACTGCATAAGTCTATGTTTTTTCCCTTTTAATTGTTATTTTTTTTCCCATCCAAACTGCTCTAACAAAGAAAGCTGATGTCTGCCAGCCAGTTAAACTGACATTTCTGCTTTTACATCATCAGCCTAGCGAGGGCACAGAAGTGCATCCAGCCACCCACAAGAGAGTGCTCCTAAACCAGTGGACACATTGTTTTTATCATTACCAACGTAAAGGGTTTTAAAAGCAGGTTTGATGCTGGATCCAGATCTGAGAAGCAGGCAGGGAGCACTCTGTGTCCAGTAAAACCCACCTGCCTTTATGCCTAGGAACATGCAAAATATTCTACAGGTCGTAACACCATGTGAACCTACGTATCCAAGACCAAGGTGGAGTACAGAGCTTTTCAACCATAATTAGCTTTCATAACGAAAATATAAGAGGTATTCACCCACCAGGTGCTTTCTCCTCAAATACTGATGGCGAAGGAACAGGGGTTTAGCTACCAGCATCCATGGCACACACAGCAATGCCACCACCACGAGAAAACACTGGAGCCCTTGCTGCAAAAGAAACAAGATTCAGGTGATTTAGAGGCAGTCCATGCCCAAACACACACACAAAACCTAGCAGGAGGCACTGAATGACTGAACTCCAGTAGCACGCAGACGCTTCACTCTCTCTTCCTTGAGCAGCAGGATGTGTTGTACTGGATGCCTGCTTGCAGCTGCCCCACCTGACTGCACATAGCACGGAATGCTGGTAATGCTTAAACTAGGGAAAAATCCAAAAGATTCTGCAGGGAATGACAGTTTGGCAGATGTCTGATAGTGCTGGGAGGAAATGGCATTAGCACCTTAGCTGAGCTCAAAGGCACCACACTGCAGATGCAGGACAATATTCCTAATCACTTTCCACTGTTAGTCTGGATGGATCCAAATGTTCTGGAGCCAAGGTTAACTTACAGAATCCTGGAAATCATTAAGGTTGGAAAACCCCTCTAAGCTCATCCAGTTCAACCATCAGCCCAACCCCACTGTGCCTGCTAAACCATGTCCCAAAGTGCCACAGCCACACATTTTCTGAACCCCTCCAGGCATGGGGAATCCACCACTGCCCTGGGCAGCCTCTGCCAGTGCTTCACCACTCTTTCAGTAAAGATATTTTTCC
Source organism: Neomorphus geoffroyi (assembly GCA_033558235.1). Taxonomy (NCBI): domain Eukaryota; kingdom Metazoa; phylum Chordata; class Aves; order Cuculiformes; family Neomorphidae; genus Neomorphus; species Neomorphus geoffroyi. The sequence continues at coordinate 4,587,884 of JAUMJM010000037.1, forward strand.
TATTATCCAATCTAAACTTTCTCTGGCACAACCTGAGGCCATTTCGTCTCATCCTATCATTTGTTACTTGGGAGGAAAGACCAGCCTTGCTACAACCTCCTTTCTGGGAGCTGCAGAGAATGATGAGGACTCCCCTCAGCCTCCTCTTCTCCAAACTAAATAACCGATATAAATCCTAATTTTAGGGATTATTCCTCTCTTTTTCAACATAATATAGTGTCAGGCTTTGGAAATGATGCCACATTTCCTCTATCTCAGAGGAAAAGTGTTTCACACTTGATTTCACCATTATTAGAATGTCAATGAAAGACTCCAATACCATGAAGCATCTCTGATGTTATTCTAGCAAGAGCACGTACCTGCCCTTTATAAAGCATCTTATTACTGGGATCACTATAGGAGAACAGAAACATGTTGATAAAATGTATTAAAAGGCTCGGTGCATCCTTTGACGTGTGAGCATCGTAGGCTGTCCACTTGTAGAAAATGAGGATAACGAGGTATCCAAACAGGGAAGACATGAAAATCATTTCTGGAATAAATCCAAGGTAGATGTTCAGTGGCTTCTTAAAATAGCTACAAGGGGAAAAAAAAGAAAGGGTTTAAAATTACATTTGGTTACCACTAGGCACATGTAGGGCTGAAACTATTAATGAGAACACGAAGAGCATCTTTAGAACAAAAGCCCTGCATTACAACAATAGCTGGGGCTTAAATGCAGTAACTTCCCGATGTGTGTTCTGCGTGCACAGAAACAACTGCATTGCACCCTTAAAAATTCAAGTTCAAAAGCCTCCTGCATCTTAAAGTAACACACAGGCTACACCCAAAGTTTCCCCTCCCGGAGAAAACCAGACCAAAGCACTTACATATGGTTGAGAAGGCTCAAGGTGACACCAAAAAGCATGTGGATAATGCCAAGAATCACAGACATCTTCATCTTAAAAGAATTGAGGAAGGCCAGCTTATTGCTGGCGATGTTCCAAATCTGTGGAAAACAACACCGAGTCAGCCAAACACGGAGGAAAAGAAAACCAGAAAAGGAAAACGTTTGCTTTAAGCTAAACAGTTTTAATTATCCAGGAAGTATCAGGCTGTACGAGCAGTTTTTTTTTAAAAGATGTGTTTGTCCCGCGGATATCTTTTGGGGAAATGAGCAGACAACCCTTTCTCTTAGGAACATTGTCTTGCAGCAACCGATCCCACCATCAGCACAGGAATCAAACCCTGCCTGTTTTCGAACTAGGCACAAGTTGCAGGAAAAAAGGGGGCTGTAGCCTTGCCAGAACAAAAATTATGATTACCCACTTGAATGAACAATTACACAGAGTTCTGATTTTCTGCACTTCCTGTTTAATGTGGAACGCACGTAAGCTTTGTGTCAGATATTCTAAGGAGTGTTTGGAGCAGCGTTATCGATGTAGGCAGATGTAGAATGACAGGATTATTTGGAAACTTACATTTCCAAGACTGGCTGAAAGGAGAGATAAATAACTTTCTCCATGTTAAAAAAATAACTTCATGAAGTGATTTGCAAGACTGACCAGAGTGATGCAGGGAGAAAGAGTGGGAAAAAAAGCCTTTAATGGACCTGAGAATAAGTCTCTCTATCCTGAATCCAGCCCCTTAATATGAACTGAATTGATTTTATCAGCCAGGAGGATTTCCAATATTGATAAAGAGTTTGCTAAGGGAATGGTTGGAGTGTGGAAATCTTTCACGGTGAACTGAACAGGCACTTTTCTTTCTGTCCGTAATGGACAGCAAAGGATGGAAAAGCTCTTACCGGGTCAATGCCAAAGGGGTAGGGTCCGCTGAACACTCCTGGAATAGCAGGGTCCAGCTGAAGCAGAGGAGCAGTCTCAAGCAAAGCATCTCTGTTTGGGTATAAGTAGATTATAGAAGCGTTAACACAAGGAATACTGTCCTCTTTCTGCGAAAAACAACAACGTTCTACCCTAGGGAGAGCAAGGATTATCTCAACTTGAGAACTTTAAGGCTCCCACATGGTCCTAGAGATTTTCTGAATAATAAACCTTTCTGAATAATATACCTTTCTGAATAATATACCTGTTTCTTTACCTGCTGGCATGACAAGGAAGAAAGATGCAATGAACAGGAATCTCACTATGTCTGTGAGCAGAAAGGTTCTAAACTGCATCTTTTCAAGTTTTCTAGAAGAAAAAGCTAGTTTGAAACTGGATGATACCACATTTACACCCCTCTTCCAATTCTACTTAAGCCAGAGTTCACAAGTGTTTCTCTCTTGAGTTGGGAGGACAATGGGGAAAGATAAGTCACCTGTTTATCACTGTCACCCTTTATCTAGTTAGCAACTAGTTACTCACGACCAATTGCCTTTTGTGAACATCGGCCGGACGCTCCATGATGAACCGAACATATTAAGAGACTTGGAGAAGCAGTCGTTGTAGATGAGGCCTGTGTAAGTGGAGAACAGTCCCATGAGCAGAATGATGTATCGGCCACTGAAAACCATGTTGAACATCTAGCATAAAAAAAAAACACCAAAGAAAGTCCATGAGAACAAGGCAGGACAAACAATATTGGCTGTATGGACTACAATCCCCAGTTTCTGTTTCCCCATCCAGGGATTAAGGGTGCAAAAGGCAGCACTATACAGAGGATAACGAGGCTGCATGACTGTCCATGGAGAGTCTGGGATGAGCTGAGGAGGATAAATTGTGCTCCTCACACTGGTGCAAGCCCCCAGCCGGCAGCATCAGTTTGGATTCAAACAAATCAGATCGTGCTCAGCTTTCTCCATGCTCAATTATTGTAACTCCCATTCACCTCCTGTCAATCCAAGCCCTGAGCAAGCAAAACCCGCACAGATCAAATAAGAATAATCTTGGAGATAGGACAGACATGTACAAGAATTAGGAGTCTTACAGTGACCCCTTTGTGGTCCAACCAAGTTGTGGGTGATTTGTTTACAACAGCCCAGCTACTACACTTGATAACAGTTTCCTTCAAATAACTGAAAGGTATGATTTCCTATAAATAAATATTCACAGTAAGAGTGGGGAGGCCCTGGCCCAGGTTGCCCAGAGCAGTGGTGGCTGCCCCATCCCTGGAGGTGTTCCAGGCCAGGTTGGATGGGGGCTGGAGCAGCCTGGTCTAGGGGAAGGTGTCCCTGCCCATGGCAGGGGGTGGAACTGGGTGGGCTTTGAGGTCCCTTCCAACACAAACCATCCCATGATTCTATGATTCTATAAATATCTTAAAGGAACTCACTACTACTATGAAATTATGCTGCTCGATCCGTGGAGACAGGCTTCCCAGTCTGCCTGTGTGCTTCACAAATTTCAAACTTCAGGAGTAACCTGGCATTGTCAACTCAAGGGCGGAAGGATGTGAGTAAACCAAGCTGCAACCCTTTGTTTTAAATGCAAAGCTCAGCACAACCTGTCACTGTACCTCATTGTCACTCTTCTGGGACAGAATACGGCTTTCCCTAAGCACCATCCAAACAGCAATCAGAGTCATCAGGATTCCATGGCCAAAATCTCCAAACATGACAGCAAACAGGAACGGGAAGGTAATGATCGTATACGGAGCTGTAAGAGAAAAGATGATGCTCAGCGCTCTCTGTTTGCGTACACCCAGATTTACTACAGTTCCACTGATGCATTTTAGCAATGTAAATTCCCAGGCTTCTCCTCTGCTCTTCTCTCTCAACCTTCACCTTCTTTATGTTTGTTCTTTGAAAGGTGTGAAATAACTCTATTAAACAGGACAGACAATACAGCAAAACCCCACTGGGATCGATGTCTTGGACCTCCATAAGTACATGTTTACCTGGATTTATTTCCCGATATGTTCCAATGCCATAAGCATCCACAATGTTTTGAAAGCCACAAGTAAATTTGTTTGTTTTGTTGTATGTTGGTGGGGTCTGATTGGTTTGCATCCTGTTTAAAATAGATGGGACAGTGGATCCGCTGTGCTCCTGTTTAAAAAGAAAAAGGCAGATGAGAAAACTCATCCTCAGAGCACTGGGGGACAAGAGTAAAACACCACTTTTTCGCTAGCATTTGGAGAACTACAAGCTTGCATCTTTGTAGTGTGCTTGCACGATGAGAAATACACTTGAGCAGCTGAGGAAGGCTGCCAAGTTTCCACTGCGTTCCACTTTGCACAGCAGGAGGAGAAACACTTGGAGTAAAGATGAACATTGTCCGATTAACACAGATAAAAAAAAAAAAAACACGAGAGAGTTTGTTTGGTTCTTTAAAACAGCAAATGAAAGGACTCCAAGACACCCAACTCAATCTGAGCAGAGGGTGAGCTTGCCAATGTCTTGCACAGCTCCTTTCAGTAAGCTCCACTGCATATCCAAACAGCAGGACTAAGGACATGGATCTCCTAGAGCGAGTTCAGAGGAGCCACAAAGATGATCTGAGGGCTGGAGCACCTCCTTTACAAGGACAGGCTGAGAGAGTTGGGGTTGTTCAGCCTGGAGAAGAGAAGGCTCTGGGGAGACCTTAGAGCAGCTCCCAGTGCTGAAAGGGGCTCCAGGAAAGCTAGGGAGGGGCTCTGGATCAGGGAGGGCAGGGATGGGATGAGAGGAAGGGTTTTAAGGTTAAAAAGGGGAGATTGAGATGAGATCTTGGGCAGAAATGTTTTGCTGTGAGGGTGGGGAGGCCCTGGCCCAGGGTGCCCAGAGCAGTGGTGGCTGCCCCATCCCTGGAGGTGTTCAAGGCCAGGTTGGATGGAGCTTGGAGCCCCCTGATCCAATGGGAGGTGTCCCTGCCCATGGCAGGGGGTGGAACTGGGTGGGCTTTGAGGTCCCTTCCAACCCAACCCATTCCATGATTCTGTGACTACTAAGCACAGCTCAGTTAACCAACTCAAACACGGGAAAATGCCCTACCCCTACAGCATTCTCCTCAGCTTGAGGCTTTACACAGTGTATTTGTTACAAAGTTTATCTGTAACCCATGATTCCTCCATATTAAATAAACTGCCCTCTGCGAGGACTTGTTCGAACAGCCTGGAGGGATGGTTTTCAGTGAGTCACCATTTGGGAAAATCAATAACTCCACGTTGTGTTTGCCGACAGCTGCCGGTCTGGTGGAATAGCAGCAGACAGGAGCAGTTACTCACAGTGCCTCTCCTGAGGGCAAACTGGATGGAGTCGAGGTCAGCCACAGGACACCAGACTTCAGCGATCAAGCACTTCTGTGTCACATCGATATTGCACAGGTTCAGGGTGTGGTAGATGGCCTTCATCTTCCGTACTTTGATGAACCAGACGCGGATGTTCTTAGCAGCTGCCTGCAAAACCCTCTGGCGATGATCCTCCGTTTGGTTCAGCACCTTTTAGAGAGAAGCAGGATAAGGATGAAGCAAGGCTGGCCAAAACCATAGAGGAATGCACAGTGGAACAGGGCTGGCCAAGAGGACAAGCCCTACCCACCCAAGGATGGACGCATGGACGAGCCCTCTTCCCTACTCCATGCACAAGCCTGCCACATGCCTGCAATATATGCTTAAATCTCCATATTAAATCAGTTCTACTGAAAGGTTTTAGGGCTTCTTTCTACTTTTTGACTACTTCCCTCCTCCAACTCCAAGGCCAGTGGATATTTCAAACTGCTCAGAGATGACAGAGAACATTTTTTCCTCCACCCAGGTTAAAAGAGCAGAGAGGAGCTCTACACACGAGGGATATACTGCCCTGCAAAAACACAGATTACAATGAAAAGGGAAAGGAAGAAAGTGTTTTCCACTGTGGGTGTTTTCCAACTAGAACAGATCTAATTCAGGCCAAGTCAGATTTCCAAAATGGAAAGTCTTAGACTCAAGGGAAAGTGAGGACACAGGGCAAATGCAGCTTTGAATCCTGCAAGTTAAATTGCTCCTGAGTTCTTATCTGCTTTAGAATTACTAAACAGCTGCACTACAGCACTTGCAGCTTGAGACAATTTCTGTATCAAATAAGCAGCCCAAATTAAACCATTTTTCCTTTCAGTTTCTGAAGCTCTTATTTTTTTTCTCAAATCCCTTATTTTTGTCTGCATTACAACATCCTGCTTCCCTTCCTTGAAGCAAGCATTAACTATTTCAGAGCTGGCACCCAGTAGATATGTGTGCTGATTATTTTTTACCAACACCCAGGCTGCTGCACAAGAGATTAGCTGTAAAGCAGAAGCTCTTCAGGACAATGTGAAAATAAGAAGACAGGCAGAAAAAAGAATAGCTAGGTTGAAGTTAGCATTGTTATCTCAAGTTGGAAACAAGTTGAAATGTTTTCAAAGTTCTTGAGGATGAAGCAGGCAATGATACGAGCATGCTGTCAGAGCTGGAAAGGCATATTCTTCTCTGCTCCCTGTCATGCAGCTTTACTGATGCTGTATTTACATTTATATCATTAACTAAGCCCTGCAGAAAGATCACCCCCCGCCATCCCAAACCCCGACAAAGAAAACAACTGAGAAGTCTCCAAACATCTTCCTTGCACTGCTGAGCTGCTTGTTCTCAAGCTACCTGGAGCTGAAAATACAGCCATCTAACAGGGCCAAAAATGCTCCTGTTTTAATAGGATCCAAAGATGTTTTCAACTATAATATTAAACAGAAAAATGGGCATTGACCCAAGTTATTTTACCATCTGAAGATCATCAATTCTGGTATTGACACCAGAAGCCATTTCCTTTCGCTCCTGGGGTGTCTCTGGGCATGGGTAGAGGGAGGCGCGGAATCTGAAAGACATGCAAGCCACCTTAGTAACAGAGATGGAAAGAAGACACATCAGTTGGGGAAACAGATGGCTGAGCCTGAACACAGAAACACAGCAAGAAGCACCTGAAGAGAAGTTTCTGATCAGCAGACTGCTAAGCAGAGTTTCGCTTTTTAAATCAAGCGCATACAGAAGTTTGCTTCAGGCCAAAATAGAAGTTGAATGCTTAAAAAAATGGAACTGGGAGAAACTTCTGTGTTGCCTGTCCTGACCGTGTCTCAAAGGCACTGTCATAAAGCTGATTAGCCATCCCAAGTCAGGGTGCTGCTATCATGCTAATGCAGCTGCTGCTACAAGTACTGGCTGTTGCGTCTCCCCGGTAAGAATATTGCCCACTGACAGTCCACTAGGTCTGTCCCAGACTTTAGCACTTGCCCTCCCTTGTTTTCAGGCATTCTCTAGCAAAGCAGCCATCTGGGAGCATTAAAGGCTTGGGGAGTGGCTGGTCTGACTGTAAGATATGTTTCAGCTACTTATGTATGTTTTATTTGCTGTCAAAATACATACTCTTACAGTCCCTGTGAAACAAGGAGTTGAAAACTTATCAATATTAAGTCACGCTTATGCGTTTCAAACATCTGAGAGAGCTGCCAAGCTCTAAGGCTTTCATACCCTTCACAAATCTTCTTGACTCTGTTCTTCAACTGGTCGCCTTGGAAAAAGATGATAAACACAGACTTGTGCACATAATCCCCCTAGAAGAGAAAAAAGGGTGCAGCTCAGCTATTTACAGAAATTAGAATTATAGCAAATTACAATAGACTCCTATTTTTTCTTCTTCTGAATCTGCACATACAGTGCTCACGGTGAGTGAAGAATGTACCATAACACTGCAACAGTCACAAGGAGAGCAGTTTTCTCAGCCTCAATAAAGAACACTCCTACTGTACTTGCATTTACTAAAGCACAACGTTCTAAATCACTGCACTGCATAGAAGATAAATAAACGGCAAAACCTGAAAAGATCTTCAAAAGAGAGATGCAATTTATTATTTATCAGCACTTATTGCAGTCAGCTCACCTACAGAACCAAACAAAAAGCTAAAGAGTGAATGAAAATAAGGTGAAGTGGAGTTTAACAACTGTGATTCTCCAGGGAGGCCAACGGTACATTCTTTGTCCAGCTGTTTTCATGCTGGTAGTCAGATCCCCTTTCCTGCGTTTGTTGCTAAGTTATTGTTCCACCTTACTTAGGAAACTTGAATGTAATGTTTCATGAATAATTACATTAGGTGTAACCTCAATTTAAGGAAGTGTTGCACAATAAGAACAAAGTCTCTCCTAGTGGATAGATAATTCAGCAGGTCAGCTACCACACAAGTCAGCCTTACACGAGAAACAGAGAGGTTGTAACTGAGTTTCCACTCTTCTGCCTTTATTCCAGTATTTACAACCTCTCTTTTTACTGGTTAAGAGCAAGAGTACCTGATGTTTGATATATTTGAATAAAGAGGAGAGCGAATGTAAAAACAGGCTCAATCACAACATTTACTACTTATATGTGTAATAAAGCCCAAAATTCTCAGGTGGACGTTTAAAATACTGATTAGCTAATTAAGAAAAACCAAAAAGTCCAAGTTCAGAGCAAACAAGCTACACACATCACCCTGATAACGGCCAAAAGAGCCTCTTCCAAGAAGGGTTATGACTTCGTGAGAAATGTATACAGGATTTGCACTTGTAGGTTGTGCCAGAGAAGCAACAATGCCCTGCTGCAGCCCACAGTTTGAGTTATTTTTCTCCCTTTCATAGCATCCACCCCACTATTTCTGTTTAATAAAACGGGAAAACAGTTGTCACTAAAGCCTCAGAGGCTGCAAGCGGTTACCGTGTTACCGACACAAGTGTTCGCCCGCATGGAGCTCAATGAGAGACAGAGACTTCCATCCTTTTACACATCTGAGACTCTTGCTGCTGTAAAATAGCTGCTTTTACCGTTACGGGATCCTCCAGGGGGTTTTCAATTTCTGCTTGACGCAGGAATACGTTCCCTCGACACACTCGCCACAGCATGCGCTCAAACATGGGGATTCGCTCACGGTTGATCACGCCAGCCACAAACCTGTCACGGGGACAGCATAAATGTTAGTTCTACACCCAAAAGAATACACAGCCTAAAACCCAAAACCCAGTGTCACCTGGAGTTTAGCATCAGATTGAAAGCTATAAAAATCATATATTTAAATTGGTTCTGTAAGCAAAATGGAAGACTCTTTAAATACACCGAGATAAAACCACAACAAACCCAATGGCACTGCAGCAAAAGCTGTCTTTTAACAGGATCACTGGTTAAAACAGCAACAAGTGCATTTAGAAATAATAGTTTCTATGCCTAATAGTCTTCATTTCAATGGGTTCCTCGTATGGTAAGGATTATAGCAGGCATGGCTGCCACTGCCAATGTTCTCAGTACATGCTTGAGGTGACCTCACTGGTACAAACCCCTACATCCAGATAGAGAATTGTCCACACATAAAGATAGCTGGGAAGATGATCCAAGGGCTGGAGCACCGTCCACACAAGGACAGGCTGAGAGAATTAGGGTTGTTCAGCCTGGAGAAGAGAAGGCACTGGGGAGACCTCAGAGCAGCCTCCCAGTGCTGAAAGGGGCTCCAGGAAAGCTGGGGAGGGGCTCTGGATCAGGGAATGCAGGGACAGGATGAGGGGGAATGGTTTTGAGCTGAAAGAGGGGAGATTGAGATGAGATCTTAGGGAGAAATGTTTTGCTGTGAGGGTGGGGAGGCCCTGGCCCAGGGTGCCCAGAGCAGTGGTGGCTGCCCCATCCCTGGAGGTGTTCAAGGTCAGGTTGGATGGGGCTTGGAGCCCCCTGATCCAGTGGGAGGGGTCCCTGCCCATGGCAGGGGGTGGCACTGGATGGATTTTATGTTCCCTTCCAACCCAAACCACTCTATGATTCTACGAAAGAAGACGATATAGATCTGCGCAGGTTTTTCAGAGCACACTCGTTTCAACAAAGCTGTGAGAGCTCAGAATGTCTGAAAAAGCCACCATAACAGGTTTACAAGGAACAAACAAGTGAATATTTATGTGCAGAGAGATGGATGGGAAGCACAAACATGAAATGGGAAGTTAAGGTACACAGGGCAAAACCAGAGACTGACAGCTAGTGTTGTGGTCAGGTTTTAGATCAGCCTTCATCTGCGTGATGTGCCAATCTGGAAAGTTCCACAACTGCACTTAAATCCTTGTGGATTTCAGAGGCTGAATGTAAACCAGCAACCTTAAAGCCAGAAAACACAAACTGCCATTACCCAAGTCGTAGCGGAGCACCTCTTCCCATCTCGCTTGGTTCCAGGAGTGAAGAGGATTCCTCCAACAGGTCTGGATCCGCCATCTGCTGATGATGCAATTCAGCCTGAATTCACAAATCAATTAATATCTAATGAAACTAGTTAGTGGCATGCAGGGAATGAGGAACCAGGAGATAGTTGGGGGAGACAAAAAAAAAAAAAAAGGAGGAAAAAAGGAAAATAAAAAGAAAGAACAGACATAAAACAGCAGAGAGAGGAACGAGATGAGAGAAAAGACAGCAAGAGTCACACAAGGAAGGAGAAAAACAAGAGGAAGAGTGGAATGGCTCAGCAAAGCTTCCATACAAGAAAAGTCTGAAGACTGCTGACACGGAACAGAGGGGTGGGGGATATATAAGCCCGAAGAAAGGCAGAATTCAACAGAATTTATCAATACAAGTGATGTTCCCAAGAACCATTTTTTAATGGCACAAACCAGAGTGACACACCTGACTCTCATCTTCCCCTACATCTTCAAATGGAGAAACGATCGGAAATGGACACTGATTCCCTCTGTGCATTTTCTATGTACTAATAAAGACACAAAAGGCTGTTCTAAGAGGTGCCTTGGACATTGTATGTGCATGTAAAGTAGTCTGGGAGTCTGGTTCTATGCCACAGCAATTCAGGGATGCTCAGGTCACTCTCTCACAGGCAGTTTAACTGCCCTCAAAGCCGCCTGTTGCTTCACAAGGCTGTAAACCCACAACTGACTGGTCAAGACAAGCATGCCCACCACCCATCAGCCCTCTGCCATGTTCCAAAGCCAAGGCAACACCTCACTCATTCCAGAATTAGGTGGCTGATTTCACGTTATTTGCCACATTAGCATAGATGCGGGGTAAGAATCGTTATCAAAACCTGGACATACTGGGCAGTGATTTTCTTTATTTGCTTCATAAAGTTCTCTCTCTAGGAAAACTACGCAAAACTTTCCGTTTATAAACAGCCTCACTCATTAAATCTATTAATTATTCAAGAAAGAATCACAGAATCACGGAATGGTTTGGGTTTGAAGGGACATCAAAGCCCATCCACTGCCACCCCCTGCCATGGGCAGGGACCCCTCCCACTGGATCAGGGGGCTCCAAGCCCCATCCAACCTGGCCTTGGGCACCTCCAGGGATGGGGCAGCCACCACTGCTCTGGGCACCCTGGGCCAGGGCCTCCCCACCCTCACATATAGGATATTAATTCTTATTCACTATGTGTATTATTGCCAGACACAAAGGATGCCTTGCTCAGGGTGATTCTGCAGCTTTTTTTGCCCAGCCAGGCCTTAAAAACAGGACGTGGATTTATACTGTCTGTCCTTGCAACTAAATTGCAGGCTAAAATTCTTGGGAATATAACTTGTGTCAGCAATTCCAGTCAGGAAGGATGCTCAAATCACATCCTCCTTTGCACCATCTGCATACTTTGTTCAGCTCCACGTCACGGCCATTTCTACCTCTGCAGCTTATATAACGGAACAAGGAAAACTGCAGTTCCTCAGCACAACCAGAGGGCCAAATTCTACCCCTCTGTGGGCTACAGGAGTCTTCTCCACAGAGGGAACTTGCTAAAATACACTTGAAGGTAGAGTTTGACCCTAGAACACATAAAATGCATGCACACACATATCACAGCCTTGCAAAATATACAGCAAGCGCAATGACTCAGCTGTAGCTTCTTTGTGCAAGAGTTGCACCATAATTCTAGTTAAAAACTCTGTAATACTTTACTTGCACGTCAAATGAAAGTATTTACCACATACAAGACAAGGTTTTTGCAAGGCTGACACCAAAAGCAGCTCAACCCCTTGTACAGACCCCTCCTTCAGATGTTACCAAAGTACAAGAGCCCTTAATTTAGCTTGGAAAGCCAACGTGAAGAATTTGTGAACCTTTTAAACTCCACGGCAACTTGTTGCAACATTAAAAACCAAATGAAAATTTTGCTTCATAGAGAAGACAACCAAAATAAGGAAGTTTGGTGCCCCAAACCGAATACACCGGTGATATCTAGATTTCAGGGTGTTGAAAAATACTAAGTTACAATCATTAAGAGGCTTGTATTGTATTTAACGGGAATCGAGATACTCTCTGTGATGGTTTTTGTGAGGAGCAACACATTTTAACACATGAAACAAAAAAAGACAGCACTCCTGAAAACTTTGGGTCCACCTCCCCGTTATCAGGACACTGCATCAACCAGAGACACCGTCCTACTCAGAGGGGTTGAAATTACAAAACAAAGCAGGTTTGAATAAATTTGGATATCAGTTTTACTAAAAAAGAACTGTCTTACCCAAGGATTTCTTGCATAATCAACACCTTTGTTTTTTAAATTCACCTCTCAACTGCTTTGATTCCATGATTCCATCCTTTCTAGAAGGAAATAGCACAGCAACACCAGCTCTGGGTCTGAGGATCCCTAAAGCTGTGTTATACGATTTAACAGGAATAAAAAAACTGAGAGACTATGTGGAAGTGAAAGAGCTGCCCAGCTTTGGTGCAGAAAAACAAGACTGTAGGAAATTTACTTGAACCACAAGTTTTCCCCAGCAGCAAGTGAAACAACATTGTGATTTTCAAGTATTTTTTACTACATGAAGTATTTACGATTGGAAAAACAATGTTAATAATTAAAATGTGGACTTCTCATTATTAGACATTTTAAAATTGCTTATTTTTAACCCAGATCAGCACCTTCCAGGCTGTTTTTGCTGCACTTGATGATAGCCCTGCTGTGCTCCAGCTCTGGATCGTCACATATCACCCCATACAATTCAAGCCCCTTCCAGCTCACGAACAAAACAAAACCCAATCTTCACGAGAACTAAAAAAGAATTCACTTCGCCATCCAAGTCACCAACCCAGAGTCCAGACAGAAATGACAGATGCAAAACAAATAGAAAAAAGCAGATGAGGAGAAGAGCGAAAGGGAAGAGAGACAGGGGACTGCATGCCATTAACCATTACTTTTCCAGTCTTCTTTTACGCTCACACTCTAGGCAAAGCTTTCAGAGAAATCTCTCCAGCTCATACTGTTCTTCGCAAGCAAAGACAAGAAGACTGAGAAAAGGAGCATCATTATCAACATGGTTTGTTGAAACAAGAAACGGCTGCTTGGCCAAAACTGGTCAGAGGAGAATGAGTGAAGGAGTTTTGCCACCCGCCCTCCCCCAGCGCACAAGCTCCGGCAAGCAGAGCGAACCCCAAGCAGGAAGCACTTTGGACAGTGAGCCATTTCTTGTGCAACTTACTACTATGAATAACCCAACCTTAATTACAAGTTATTGAAGTCTTCGAGTGTTGAAGGTACCGTGCGAATGACAGCATGGTGAAATGAAGCGTTGGCCACTGGGGAATAACAAGGCTCAGAAGTCCTGGACTCGCAGGAACTCTCGGGCACAGCTCTTCGCAGTGTGAACCAAAATGGGTTTTACTGCACTTCACACATGAGCTGTTCAGTCTGCTCCTATATATAGCAGTGTGTTTTATCCATTGAATTTTGTTCTATTACTACAGAAAACAGAGAGGAAGAGGAACACATCCAAGCTTTCCATGGCCAGTGCCTTTAAATCTGGCTTGAAGTCCCTCTCATGGTGACCTGATGGAGAATGTTTCAGCAGAATATTGATTTTGACCTTTAAATTTCATACCTACTTGAAGGAAAGCAGCAGGCAGCTCTCCCCAGAGAGAACAGGAATTAACAGAAAGGTGTGCAAGCACTGCCTGTGTTTGGTTTTGCCCAGTACTCAAGAGAGGCAGGCAGTGAAATGATAGATTACCAGGTCAAGGCTGTTTATCCAAGGAGAGCCAGCAACTCATAAGGCAACATTCAACACTGGAAGACAAGGGGTTTTTGTATGGAAACCAACCCCATGACCCATCAACCGATCACACCAGCAGCAGTATCTATGTCAGCAGTGACTGGGACTTGTGTTGGCACAAGAACAACCCTAATGCCTGAGCAGGAGGCATCTGGTGCCAAAAACCAACCCCAAACCGTTAGATAAATGGTTGGACGTTTGCAGGAGCCGAGCTCTACTCGATCACAGCCTTTGTAAAGGCCAGAAGCCATATCCGTTAGGAACTCTTTGATCAAACTCTTGCATTAGCGGAAACAGGACACGGACTCAGCAAAAACATGTCCTTGCCATTCTGAAAACCACAGACTCTTTGAGAAAACTCCCTAGACTTTGAGATACTTAAGCTTTTAAAAGGAAGGATTACGCCTCCTCCCATGCTGGCTTTATGCCTGCGTCACGAACGACACCAGAGCAGCTCTTCTCAGCCCCACTGGAAGAGTTCAGCTCTCAGCCCAGCTGGCATTGGGCGAAACACTGGAGACTTTAAACAGCAGCTCTGCTTCAGAACTTACCTTCAAAAATGTCCGGGTTTGATCAAAGGCTCAAATAAATAAATTAAATAATCAATCTATTACTTCGGGGGACTTTGCGTTATGACCCTACCGATTAATCTCCATAGGATGTTTTACAGGATGAAATTAGGCTTGATTGCAATTCCTCCGTGTAAGCACAGCATGATTGTTTATCCACACACATAGAACCAAATAAACTCTTACCCAGTGAAGAAAGGGCTCACTGCAGCACCAAATTTTCAGTCTGTTCTTTAAAAACTCCCAGCATCTTAATTATTTTACACATTTTTAGGACAAACTTAACTAAAACCCAAAGCAACATAATAAGAAGGTAAATCGTGGGTAGCTCTGCGTACTGCATGAAAAATGGAAAGAATTTGAGCAGCTTTCTTAAACAAAGCAATAAAAATGACCTTGCTGTCCAAAACAGCAACTAAAAATATATTTTGGAATAAAAATGGTAATCTGTGGGCGAGGAACCAGCTCCCCAAGTGTTACCCCACCCCAGGTATCCTGACCTCATCGAAAAATTGCTGAGTTTTACGCAGTATAAATTTTAATTCTGTCAGCTCCAAGAAGTTTCTCTTCAGTGCTTCCTGGTTGGTGTTGATTTCTTTAAGCTCGTTTTCAATCTTCTCAAAGTTTGCCTGCAAGAAGGAAAAAGGAGAAGGAAAAAGGACTTAAAGCAATTCTAGAAATAAGTGGTGTTAAGGTTATTAAAGCAAGAAAGCAGGCAGGATGCTTTACATTCCCACATGATTTGCATACAATTAGAGATGCATCTCCAGCCTGCACAGAGTCAGCCTTGTGACATTCCTTTCCGTCAGCTGGAAACGTTTCATACCCAGCTGGCCTTTTACAGACTGGATTTGTATTTGAGTTCTTCAAATCATGAAAACCCTTATGAGCTTTAACACAGACGTGGCACAAAACATGTGGTTCCAGCAGGTTTTGACTCTTAAAATGGGTGAAATTCCTGTAAGTTCTTTCAGTTCTCACTGGATTTGGAAAAATGCACAAGCAAAATGATGCTCATGAATTAAAATCAAATTGATGTGAGCCAGAAGGGCATTTCCAGTTTTTAAATGGGTGAAATTCCTTTTAAGTTCTTTCACTCCTAACTGGATTTGGATAAATACACAAGCAAAATAATGCTTGTGAGTCACATCAATGTGAGCCAGTAGAGTATTTCCAGCATCAGCATGGACTATGGTTTACGCACCTTGACCACTAAATTCAACGGATCTCTACCAATGGAGCCAATTTCCCCTGTTTCCATCTAGAGTCAAACACTACTGGAGCCTCAACACACATCATTTCAAGGTCAGGTTGAATGGAGTCTTGAGCCCCCCGATCCAGTGGGAGGTGTCCCTGCCCATGGCAGGGGGGTTGGAACTGGATGATCTTTAAGGTCCCTTTCAACCCAACCCATTCAATGATTCTGTGATCATTACCTCCAAGTCAATCATGTCACGTGGAAAAGGCACCTCCGGGTTTTCACCAGTGTCCATGATAGGGATATTTGCTTTTTTAATCTCCTTCTCAACAAACCCTGCAGACACAACACTGTTAATGTCAACGAAAAGGGCACTCCAATGTCAAAGTGCCACCATAACCCACTCAGCAGCTGTGAATCCTTTCACCTTCTCTCCCAAGGTCCCCTTAATTTGGTTAAATCTGAATTCCAAGCAGGAAGCAGATACCTGGAGGCAGCCTGGCCAGCTGACAAAGAGAAGGCAGCAGCTTTCACACCTCTGGCCAGTGCTCTGGTTTCTATCACAGCTGTGCAGGTTCAACCTGCACCAATTTTCCCTTTGTGAAAGCCCCGGAGCCCGCCCTGTAAAGACCCCGCCACACGTACGCAGCTTGCGGTCCATCTCCTCGCATCGTCTGACTTCATTTACGAATTTACGCTGGAAGACATTCACGTCTGGGTTCAGCTGCAGAGAGAGAACAGGCTGCTCAGTGACCCCTGCCCGGGAATGGGGGGACTTGGGGGGCTCAGGGGACCCTGGGGGAGGTCCAAGGGAGGGATCTTGGGGACGGAAATCTGGGGAGAGAGATCCGAGGGGGGAATGGGGTGGGGGATCTGGAAGAGATAACTGGGGGGATGTAGGGGGGACATGGTGGGGGGTTGGGAAGGAGGCAATCCAAGGGGGACTGGGAGGAGAGGTAGATCCAGGGAGGGGGATCCGAAGGGGAGGGACTTGGGGCAGTAGGATTCAGGGGGTACACGGAGGTAAGATCTGGTGGGGCATGACATGGAGGTGAGAAAAGGGAAAAGGATGGGGCAGGATCTGAGGGGGAATGTGGAGGGGAGGAGGAGATCTGGAGGGTGATGTGGATCCAGGGGGGGCAATGACACACTGGGAGGAGGATCTAGGGGGACCTAAGGACAGGGACTGGGGGGAGGCAGGATCTAGGAGGTACATGGAGAGAGGGCGATCGAGTAGGGAGGGTATGGAGGGAGACATCTAGGAGGGGGCACAGAAAGGGGATCTGGGGCGGGGGGACACAGAGGGGGATGCAGGGGGGGGTCAGGCTGTACTCACGTCGCGGAACTGGACCTTGCCCAGCTCGCCCAGCTCGCTGACACAGCAGTACGCGGCCTCAGACTGGAGGAAGAGCTGGGCCAGGGTCATCTCCTCGCTGCGGAACAGCTCCCCCATGGCGCCGGCCGCCCCGGGGGCTCTGCCGAGAAGGGCACTCAGCACCGGGAGCCAAAGGGGCCTCCTCCCCCTCGCCAAGGGCGCCCCTTCACGGCCCCGCTGGGCTCCGTCCCCATCCCTGTCCCCTCCCCGGCACCATTCCAGTTCTTATCGTCATCCCCATCCCAACTCCCGGCCCCGTGCACATCCCTGTCCCCATTCCCGGCCCTGTCCACATTCCCATGCTCATCCCTATCCCCAATCCCATCCCACCCCCCTTCCCCACCCTAATCCCGTCCCCATTCCCATCCCCCATCTTTATTCCCATCCCCCTCCTCATCCCTGTTCCCGGCCCCATCCTCTACCTCTACCTCTACCTCTACCTCCACCCTCGTCCCCGTCCCCGTCCCCGTCCCCGTCTCCGTCCCCGTCCCCGTCCCCGTCCCCATCCCGATCCCGATCCCGATCCCGATCCCGGTTCCCATTCACATTCCCGTCCCAGGCCCCAATCCCGGTCCCCACCCCCGGCCCCGCCGCAGTCCCCGCGAAGCCGCTCGCGCAGCGCCGCCGCCAGCTGATCCGCCGCGGCTTCCGTCCGTGACGTCACCGCGCGCGCGGGGCGGTGTCACGCGGCCACGTCTCCTAGCGACGAAACCGCGCCGGAAGTGAGGCGACGGGGCGGGAAGGGCTGGGAGAGGTGCGGGCCGCGCGCCTTCCGCGGGGCTGGTGACGTCATTGGTGCCGCCGTGACGTAGGCAGTGACGTCACGGACAGCGTGGCCGTGGCGCGAATGGATTGGGTTGGAAGAGACCCATCCAGTGCCACCCCCTGCCATGGGCAGGGACATCTCCCACTGGGTCAGGGGGCTCCAAGCCCCATCCAACCTGGCCTGGAACACCTCCAGGGATGGGGCAGCCACCACTGCTCTGGGCACCCTGGGCCAGGGCCTCCCCACCCTCAGCGTGCAGAATTTCTTCCTAAGATCTCATCTCAATCTTCCCCCTTTCCAGTTTGAAGCCTTTCCCCCTCATCCAATCAATCCAGGTCTATGTGAAAAGCACCTACTCAGCTTTCTTGTGGGCCTGGCACAGCTGGCACCCCAGGCTCACACTCTTCCCTCTGCCCCTGCCCCAAACCAAGGGCTTCTTTGCTGAAAGCAGTAGAGTTCTGGGAAATGAAAGAGCAAATTGCCCTCCCCTATGAGAACAAACTTGGAGAGTTGGGGTTGTTCACCTGGAGAAGAGAAGGCACCGGGGAGACCTTAGAGCAGCCTCCAGTGCTGAAAGGGGCTCCAGGAAAGCTGGGGAGGGGCTCTGGATCAGGGGGTGCGGGGATGGGATGAGGGGGAACGGTTTTGATCTGAAAGAGGGGAGATTGAGATGAGATCTTGGGCAGAAATGTTTTGCTGTGAGGGTGGGGAGGCCCTGTCCCAGGGTGCCCAGAGCAGTGGTGGCTGCCCCATCCCTGGAGGTGTTCCAGGCCAGGTTGGATGGGGCTTGGAGCCCCCTGACCCAGTGGGAGGGGTCCCTGCCCATGGCAGGGGGTGGCACTGGATGGGCTTTGAAGTCCCTTCCAACCGAACCCATTTTGTGATTCTTTGAAATACTGCAATAAAAGCAAAACTGCAGCTGGTGTTGGCCACCCATTGGCTTCTCCTGGTACATCTCCACAGCACAAAGTTGCTGTAACGGGCTTTGTCCTAACACAGACAATTATTGATAGTGTTTTAGCTTGGGCTGGATTGCTGCGTGTGCAGCAAGCACCGAGTGGGGAACTTCATCCTTTCTTCTAAGTGGCAGGGAGAAATACAAATCCATGTTCTGTTGCTTTATCTGATTCCATCTGGGTTGAGCTACTTGCTCTGATATTTCTTTTAATGATTCCCAAATGGGGAAATGAAGGCATAGAGATTGCATTGTGGTCACACATGGAATAGACAACAGGCCTGGAAAGGGAGCACTTGTTTCCTGTCCTGTACATGGAACTTCACAGATGCCTGTGGAAATCAGCTCTGGAGCTGCTGTTCCCAGTGAGAAACAACAGCAGAGCCTCCACGCGTCTGCCTGGAGGGAGGGGTGTTTCCACGGAACTGACTCATCCGCAGCAAACACTGGAAATAAATCCTCAGGAAAAAGGTGCCTCCAGGAAAAAACAGGCTATAGAAAAGCAGCTTATTTTTAATACGTGACATAATAGTGTTGTGGAGGCTGCACAGCACCGTTTGCTGATGCACAGTGAAGCCAAAGCTCGATGTGCGATGCAGTGCGGGTACCACAGCAGTGAAAAGTGAGCTATCACACGGCAGGGAGCACCGGGCGCGGAAAGCGCTGACTGTTGCCAGCATTCATCATTAGACAATGTTCCTGACATTGTACGTGTCGTGGGTTTCCCAGCTCGTGTGCTCGGAATGAAGCGTTTCTTCCAGCACTGTCCCGAGGTGGGCTGCGAGCCAGGAGAAAGCGGTGCCAGAGAGCGTTTGCTTTGTGGCAAACTGCGAGGGTGGGCTTGACCCCGTCAGGACGTGCGGAGCATGAATTGCTTGTTGTCAAGGCCACAGGACAAGAGGGAGGTTGCAGCCTTCCCAGCCTACCCACAGCTCTCCAGCAGAGCTGGGAAGGGCTTTCTGTTGCCCCAGCCAGCAGAGGCTTTGCGGTGGTTCTACCTGTAGGAGCTGATTTTCCTTTGGCTGAGACAACACCAACAACACTGAAGATGCTCTCACCCAGGGCCACTCAGAGTCTGAACTCCCCTCTTTGCATGCCCATACTGGGTGCTGCTGGGCTGTGGCTGGCACCTCCCAAGTGTCCTCTAGGCAAAATGTGGTGGCCCCACAAAGCACAAACATCTGCCAGCACCTTGTGAGACTACGGGTTGCTGTGTGTTGATGCTGAGGTTAAAGTTAGCAAAATAAGGATTATTTATTCCTTGTGCTTTCCAGAGCAGGGTGTGCTTTATGGAGTCCTGTTTCCTACACAGCCTTAAGGAACACCGTGTGTTTGGCCATTGCTTCCAAGTACATTTTTGCACGGCGTATGCTGAAGCGCGTCCTGCATTTAGAAGTCCGGTGGCTGGGTTTGTCCAGGGATTGCAGAGCTGAGATAGCTGCTTTTAGGTGGGAGTGGCTGGCTGCTTCCCTTCAGGAGTGAATTCTACCTCTCCCTTCTGTGCTAAACCTGCGTAGAGGCGTGGTGCACACTGCATGTGTCACGTGTACTCGTGCTCTGTGCGTTCACTCACGTGGGAGACCATATTTTGATGATCCAGAAGTTACGTGCCATGACTACTCAATCCAAATTGGTGCCTTTCACTAAAGTATCGACAATTGGATTCTCTCAGTCTTGGAAAAAGCTAATTATTGGAAAAGATCTGAGTTTTCCAGCTGAACTGGAACGTGTGCACTTGTTTAAACCAGTCTTCCTTTAACTTATGCAGCTGTGCCCAGATGGGATTCCTTTCTTCCCAGCAGCTTCCCGAGCTGAAAGTCTTTTTGTTTTTTCCTCCCATTACTTGCGGTGCTTTTAGACCTACGGTAACGAAGAGGCGGCTGTAGTTCCAGAGCTTTGCATTCCTCGCTGAGCAGTGCCTGTGTTTGCATGTGAAGCCATCGCCTCCCCTCCAACTATTTTAATCATTCCAGAAAGGGTGGGTCATCAGGCATTTGGCAGCGGGCTCCTTTTATACAGCCGAGGTGGAGTCAGCCAATGACCTGCAAGCCTGGAAAATTTTGCAGGGCAGTTTCCCCGGGCAGCTTTGCAGAGCTGTGCCATTTGAATTTCAGCACAGACATCCACACACTGTGCTCTCCATTCCTGGCGTGTCTCCCAGCGCGGAGTTTAGCTGAGGCTCGGGTTTAGTTTTCCCTCCTCTCTCTCCCTGCAGTGACAGCTTCTCCGGGCTCTGCTCGCCAGGACTCCCAAGCGATCATGGAGGATACTACTTTGCAAATTATCGAACCGCCAACCGCTTCCGAAGCCTCGGAGGAGCAAGCACCTGAAGAACCCATCAAATCAGACCAGATCAATGGCGTGATGGTGCTGACCCTGCTGGACAAGATCATCGGAGCAGTGGATCAGATCCAGCTGACCCAAACGCAGCTGGAGGAGAGACAGCAAGAGATGGATAGCGCGGTGACCAGCATCCAGGGAGAGTTAACCAAGCTGACAAAGGCGCACACCACCACCAGCAACACCGTCAACAAGATGCTGGAAAAAGTGCGCAAGGTGAGCGTCAACGTGAAAACCGTCCGGCAGAACCTGGAGAAGCAAGCTGGGCAGATAAAGAAGCTCGAGTCCAATGAAGCAGAACTCCTGAAACGCAGAAACTTCAAAGTCATGATCTACCAGGTAAGGAGCTGTTTCACAACTTCTCCGTGTCCTGTGAGCGGGTATTTGCTTTGCTCAGGGTCTGTCACGCTGCATGGTTGGGCTGTTGCTCTCCCAAACTCCCCTGACTGCTTGGCCATCCAAGCCGAGGCAAGTCCGACATCGCGCTCTCATTCATGATTTAACATTCTCTGTGTGTTCTGAGACAAGGCTTGATAGAGTCGCCACATTTAACAGGAATTTTAAGAAAGATGGTGAGAACGGCCCTGAGCGCTCATTGCAATGGACCAGAAGTGTCAAACTAACCTGATTTTGCTGCTTAGCTAAAAAAAGAACAGGAATGCAGGGGTTCTGGAAGGGGCTATTGTAAATCCGTCTGCCAGCGTCTTTGCTACCGAGAGGCAACGGTTGTATTGCTACGTGGAGAGCGATAACATTTCAGATTTGTGACGTGCATCTGATAACAACAGGAGCTGGTGACCCCAGCATCGGGATTGGCCTCACTGACTGGGACAGAGACACCAGAGAAAATGCAGAGCGGCTCCTCGAGCTCTTTAGTGCGCGGGACCGCCTTTGCCCTTGTACTCGTACCGATTTCCGCGTTCTTTTTTCTGCAACCTGCCAGCCTAAATCTTCTGGTTGTCTGGTTTCAACAACAGCTTTGATTTGCTTGATGTTCAACCCTGGCACTAAGCATTGAATTTTTCCTTTAATATTAAATAAGAAGAGAGGAATATAGAGGTTTTGTCAACTTTCCTGGCTAGAGTTGGTCTTCCTTATCAGAGAGCAAACTCTTCTATCAGGCCACAGAAGTGAGTGAAACAGTTAATGATTCAGTTAGAAGCCTCTGGGTTAATAATAGACAGCGACAGGGACAAATAGAGAAGCATCCAGTGCTGATCACAGGAAGAGAGAAAATAAAAACAGAAAAAAAAAGGGGAAACACTTCTTGCTACAGGGTTCGAAGGGAGAGCTGATCGTAATAGGCTCAGGAATCTGACATGTATGGGGGCTGTGTAACTCTGATTCAGAGCTTAAGCATTTGTAGCTCTATCGTGCCTGAAAGGCTCAAATACTCCAGCCTATTCAGATCACATGAGCACCCTAACCAGTTATATATGCGTATATATACACACACACACATATATCTATATATAGAAAGAGATATATCTATATTTATATCTCTATTTAATCTATATCTATTCATCACAAGCTCTTTGTATCAGGCTTTTGGAGGAGGATGGATCTACTCATGAAAAAAAAACAGAACAGAAAAAAATACCACGGAAGCAAAGGGAGTAGAGTGAAGGGAATTATTTAAACATAACATTCCTTGTGGATTGTGGAAATAGGTGGGAAGCTGGCAGGTTTTTAAGTCCTTCGGAAGCATCCTAAACATTGGTAGACTGTCATTTTGTGAGCCGTTCCCTTGGTTTGCTGTTGCTTTTGAGACTCGAGTAGAGTTTTTGAATATGAAAAAGCAATCCTGCTTCTAGAGGAAATCCAGGGCGATTGTCTTGCTGGTGTAAGAAGGGCAGAACAGCCTCTGGCTGAATCCGTTGGCAAGGACTATGGCAGGGATTTGGTGAATCGTTGCAATATTAGGAAAGAAAAAAAAAAAAGAATGATTTGTAATTCAGAACAAATTCCAGCATGGAATTCAGTGTGGTTTGACTGGGAGACCACGGAGCCCAAGAGAGAGATTCCCCAGGTTTTCCTCATTGCACTGGAGCCCTTTGTGCCCTCATGGAATCCCTCGCCCGGTTGTGAGATGCCCGGGTAGGCCTGGCCACAACGGGCAAGGACCCAGCTCGTGGGCTTGTGACGCTGCTGCCGGAGCAAAGGGAAAGCTCTCTGAGAGGAGAAACTCTTGATGATCTCTTAATTTGATGCTTGAACTGAAAAACAAAATCCATGCTGGGCTTCTGGTGGTTGAATGCTAGATAGGGGCGATAACAACATTAATGTGCCCGAGTGACAAAGACCGTTAGCGATGGTGGCGTTGTGTTGCGTTGCTGTGCACAGACAGACGCGTACGATGAGCTGGACGTGGAGCACAGGGAATGCCCTGGAAGCACAGGGTGTATTTTTGCAGTCCTCTGGTTTAACCACTTTTTCCTGCGTACCATGGAAACACAGATTTTTGGTGAAGAGGGAATGTGAGTTATGTCAGTCTACAGTCGGTCTCAGAGCTGCATTAGTCATTATTTCTCATATGGAAAATCAGATTATGGAGTGCCTGCCATAAACCCATCGTTTTCATTGTACAGAAACCTGGGTTGCATTGCTTGGTGCAAGGAAAAGCAACTTATTGTTTATAGGAGCCTCTTACTTGTGAGGACCTTTGATTCTGAAGAAATTAAACATTTGGGGGATCTTGGAAATTTTGCTTTTGGCTTTGGGGGAGTTTATTCTGCTTCTTTTTCCTGGGAGGGACAGGAGTTTTAGTGTTTGTGTCTCACTGTAGTTACAGCGATGCCTTTCTTCAGGAATTCCCAACACAGGCTGCCTGTGGGAATTGCACAGCAGATCAGCAAAACCACCAGATTGCGATTTTGTGTCCTGGTTTATTCCTAGGAGTGTTTTATTGCAGTCAGGGATTTTAGGCACATCGATGGCAAAAGTGGTCCTGGGCTTGGGACTGTGCAAAGCAAGTAATGCTGATGCGTTTAGAGAATAAAACTCTGTGCAGAAAGCAGGGATATTTTTGTGTGTGCATTGTAGAGGCAATTATTTAATCAAGGTTGATGTTCAGCTCCTTCATTGATATCAAACATAGCTCTTTGTTACAAGAAGCCTCGATAATTCCCTCTGGATTGCCTGTTTACTAAAAACCTTTTGTGTTTCCATATTAACAATCATGAAACTTTAAAAGAACAGAATCATAGAATGGTTTGGGTTGGATCTATCAAGAGTCTGTAAAACCAAAACTTTATGATGAGCCCCACCCTGGGAGCTGAGATGAGAAAAATTCCCTGTGTTTTCCTAACAGTGCTTGGCATTAATTTAAAAAAAAAAAAAAATTACAAAATAACTCTGTTCTAATTCAATGTTTTGCTACTCCAGACCCACCTCTTGTCAAAGTTTATGTTAGATACTTGCTTGTTAATGTAATTAATTCTGTGAATGGTGAGGGACCTTATTACTCGCTTCAAACTCAGAAAAAGCTGCCCTTGGAAAACTGTGGTTAACTCTCCTGTGTGATTACATTTTCAGTTGCAATGGCTGCAAATGCAAAGATTTATTGGTCTTTTCTATTGGAGAACAAGAAAATAAACTTTCCGAAGAGACAAAAGTATTGCATAAAACCTGCCGTGGCTGTTTTCAGGTCACATAGCTGAGTAAAACAGGAGTCGTGCTCTATAGAGATCGAGTCTTGCAGGATTCTGCTAAAGAAGAAATAACAGGAGGTAAAGATAAACCACTTTTAGATGTTGGATAATTCTCTCAGCATTGGATACTGAGTCTATGGCCGTTGTGGAGGAACTATTTCAGGAGTGCAACTAAGACCTTGGGAGAAGAGGGTGGGTGCCTGTGGGAGCTGTTTTTTGCTGGCTGCTGGGTCAGGAGGAAAGGGAAATCAGGTTTTACACAAGGAAAGCTCGCCCTGTCGAGGGGAGCCTGGAGAACCTCTGCCTGCTTTGCTTCCAGCTTCGGGGGAGAAAGTACAGAAGGGAAATTCACTTCCACCGAGGACGGCTGAGGGTGAGCGTTAAGCCGAGTGTTTATGAGCCGTTACTTGCAGCCCCCTCAGCTGTGCCTGTGCTTTCTCCCTGATCCAGTCTCGCAGGAACTGGGCCTTGCGAGGAGCTGATCTGATTTCTACTGGGGTAAGAGGTTTGGTACCAGCTGAATGTAGGGAATCAGACTGATTTTTGAGAATAAAATCGGAAAAATTCTGGAGTCCTCTGCACAGGAAGGACATGGATCTGTTTGAGTGAGTCCAGAGGAGGCCACGAGGATGATCCAAGGGCTGGAGCATCTCTGCTGTAAGGACAGGCTGGGAGAGTTGGGGATGTTCAGCCTGGAGAAGAGAAGGCTCTGGGGAGACCTTAGAGCAGCTCCCAGTGCTGAAAGGGGCTCCAGGAAAGCTGGGGAGGGACTCTGGATCAGGGAGTGCAGGGATGGGATGAGGTGGAACGGTTTTGAGCTGAAAGAGAGGAGATTGAGATGAGATCTTGGGGAGAAATGTTTTGCTGTGAGGATGGGGAGGCCCTGGCCCAGGGTGCCCAGAGCAGTGGTGGCTGCCCCATCCCTGGAGGTGTTCAAGGCCAGGTTGGATGGGGCTTGGAGCCCCCTGATCCAGTGGGAGGGGTCCCTGCCCATGGCAGGGGGTGGCACTGGATGGGCTTTGAGGTCTCTTCCAACCCAACCCATTCTGTGAGTCTATGAAAACCAGCCCACTCCGAACTATCACATCGTTTTGTTTTGAGAACGAGCCTACCAAAGGCTCTGGACAAGCTGCCGTGTGAGCAGGATTCAACACTCTTACCATAAACAGGATTTGCCTTTCTAAAGGCTGATGTTGAAGGACTCCGCACACTTATTATCAGCCCCTGGGAACAAGAGCTTCTCAGTGCTTCCTTTGTGCTGCCCGTCTTGCGCTCCCGTCTTTCAGAGAAATTAGGACACCAACAAATTTGGTTGGAGCGGTGGCAGATCAAAACAAACTGACTGACTTCATCCCAGATCTCCTGGATTTAGGATAGAAGAATCTGGCACTGGTTACTGTGGTTCAGGATCAAATAATGGATGTTCCATGCAAAAAGCCGCTGCTCTAAGCCCTGACAGCGGTGCCCCATTCATCTGATGAACAGAACGTGTCAGCACTTACGTAAGCACAGCATTTTTCCTCCAAACAGTTTTCAACAATCAAACTTATTCTTGCAAATGTCAAAGGCCCAATTTCCTTACAGCCCGGCAAACGCTTGCAGCAGTCAGCACACGTATCAAATGTTCATAAAATCATAGAATGCTTTGGGTTCCAGTTTCAGCCATCCAGTGCCACCCCCTGCCATGGGCAGGGACCCCTCCCACTGGGTCAGGGGGCTCCAAGCCCCATCCAACCTGGCCTGGAACACCTCCAGGGATGGGGCAGCCACCACTGCTCTGGGCACCCTGGGCCTGGGCCTCCCCACCCTCACAGCAAAACATCTCTGCCTGAGATCTCATCTCAATCTCCGCTCTTTCAGCTGAAAACCGTTCCCCTCATCCCATCCCTGCACTCCCTGATCCAGAGCCCCTCCCCAGCTTTCCTGGAGCCCCTTTCAGCACTGGGAGCTGCTCTAAGGTCTCCCCAGAGCCTTCTCTTCTCCAGGCTGAACAACCCCCACTCTCCCAGCCTGGCCTCGTATGGGAGGTGTTGAATGTTGAATTTCTGGAGTGGACTGGACCTTTATTTTGAGACTTGTGTGAGCGCCGAGCTGTGCAGACTGGCTCATGTGCAGCACTTGGTTTGAAAGAGTGACCTTTGTTGAAGGGGTGTGGATGGGCTGCTCCCTGCGGTGCTGGATTTGGGGGTTCCCGTGGGGCTCCCCTACTCTTCAGGGGCTCCAGTGACCGCTCAGAGCCTAAGGAGATGTGGAGCTTCCCTGGGAAGGGCTGGGCAGTTACAAGAGCCGGGTAGGACAAGACTCTCAGCTGTACAATGTGTAGGGTAGGTAGGGCTGGACGAGGAAATATAAATAGCTCAGCTTGGCTTTTGTGCCTTGAGTGGGCCTTATACGGACGAGGGCAAGGAGACGGTCGATCGTGGGAAGGAGGGATGGATTCCAAACCCACACGTTAACGTGGCAAATTCGGAGGACAGACCTAAACCACCTCATTTTTGGGGCTGCGCTCCTCAAAGGAGAGCATGGAAAAGAACATGAGCTTGGGAGCTGATGAGAAGCACGAGGCAGGGAGCACGGGGTGCACAACTCACGTACCGCAACCGCCGCACCCACCGCCCTGGGCTGCAGCTCTCACTGCCTCATAAACAGTGCAGCAGCTGCCCCGAGCGCTGCTTTTGTTTCAAATGAATCATTCTGAAACAAAACCTTTATGAGTGTAATGACAGCAGAGGGTTTGTAAGAGACAGCCAGGCCCAGGGAACAGCCCGTGGGGTGACAGCCCGTGGGTTCAGGGGTGCTCACCCGGCTGTAAGCATTAAAGAATAAACAGAAATTTCAAATAGTGGTGATTGAGATGAGATCTCAGGCAGAAATGTTTTCCTGTGAGGGTGGGGAGGCCCTGGCCCAGGGTGCCCAGAGCAGTGGTGGCTGCCCCATCCCTGGAGGTGTTCCAGGCCAGGTTGGATGGGGCTTGGAGCCCCCTGATCCAGTGGGAGGGGTCCCTGCCCATGGCAGGGGGTGGGCTTTGAGGTCCCTTCCAACCCAACCCATTCCAGGATTCTATGATTCTATGAAACAACAGTGCTGGGGATGGGCACTTTGCACCCATGTTGCGCTTTTCCTGCAAGACCAGCTGGCTCCGTGTGCTTAGGAGGGCTCTGTCCTTGGACTGGGATCCAGAGCAGCGCTGTATGTAACATCACGTTTTCCCAGTGTTTCACTGCAGCAGCCACTGGGTTTTGTATTTATTTTCTGATAATACTTAAAAATAAAAGGGGTAAATCTACTCCAAAGCAGCTCCCTTTGTAGCCACAACTGTTCTCATCCCAGGTTCAGCAGAGAATTCCTGGTGGGTTTGTTCAGCAGCAGCGTGCCGAATCCCAAGAAACAGCTCATCCAGTTCTGGTGTGGTCGATGGGGACAGGATAGGCTTTCACTTTATTTTGTTCTGTTCTTAAGATAAATACTAAAGAGAATTAATTATGAAACCTTTATTAAAAACCAGAAAAAATCTGAATGATACAAACTGATGTTCCTTGATGAAGACTCAATCCTGTTTGTCTCTCATCCTTTGCTGCTGGAACAGAGGAGCCTCAGCCCAGGAAGCTGTTGCATCTTCCCTTCTCTCCTCCTGCTTTTGGCCACAGAAATAGCAAAATTAGAGGTGAAAAAATGCCGTTCCAGGGAAAGGAGAGAAATATTGTCTGCCTCATTTCCATCAGGCTGCAGCACTGAATTCTCCAACCCTTGAAAGGTGCACCGTGTTTAACATCCTGCTGTGGAAATAATCCTTCATATTCTCTGCACATTATTGAGTTATCAGAGTCTCAAGATAATAATTCACAGGAGACTGAGGCTTTAAAAAATTCAGGATGTTAATAGCTCTCACTTCCAAGGTTTTTCTTAGAGCAGATTATCAGTCTTTCTATCAAAAGACAGCTCTGGAGCATGGATTTCTCTGTTGCAGCCTGGAATCAACTGTATGAATGTTTCATTGCTCAGGTATTATTGATAAGCAGTGCCAGGACCTGTGCTTTGCTGAAATCCTTTCAGCATTGCAGTTACAAACTGAGCTGTGCAGCAATAATTTGTCTCAGAGCGAAGGGCCAGAGGCTGCTCAGCCAGTGAGGAGAGGCTTAGATCACTCGATTAATGGGTCACAAAAGCAAAACCAAAGGTAAAAGTCCTGATCACATATTCCTACCAGCAGGGGATCCACGCATAGAATCATAGAATCAAGGAAGGGGTTGGGCTGGAAGGGACCTTAAAACTCATCCAGTTCCACCCCCCTGCCATGGGCAGGGACACGTCCCACTGGGTCAGGGGGCTCCAAGCCCCATCCAACCTGGCCTGGAGCCCCTCCAGGGATGGGGCAGCCACCACTGCTCTGGGCACCCTGGGCCAGGGCCTCCCCACCCTCACACCAAAACATTTCTCCCTAAGATCTCATCTCAATCTCCCCTCTTCCAGTTCAAAACTGTTTCCCCTCATCCCATCCCCGCACTCCCTGATCCAGAGCCCCTCCCCAGCTTTCCTGGAGCCCCTTTCAGCACTGGGAGCTGCTCTAAGGTCTCCCCAGAGCCTTCTCTTCTCCAGGTGAACAACCTCAACTGCCCAGAAATGTGGTTTGCTCTCCGTGTCTGAATCATGAACCCAGAGCTACACATTCTCCACTCTCTAATGTGCCGTGACCTACATAAAGCACAACGACTCCTAAGCTTTTTGGCAACACGCTTAGCACTCTTTTATCCTGTTTGGGATAATGTTGTCCTCTTGGTTCTTTGAGATCTACTACAACTTGCAAAGCACCTGAGGAATCATAGGTCCACTCTCTAGCTGCAAGATAAGACAAAGACCAGAAACAAAGATGCACAATGTCAGTGAGGGAAAATAAAATATTTGGAATGAAAAGCCTCAGGATGTTTAGTCTAAAGCTTGATGCGAGGATGCAAATGTCAGGTTCAGCACAGATCTGCAGTGTAGACCCCATCTTCACTGGTTAGCTCTGGAGATATTAATCAGTTGGAACAGGTTTATCCGGGAGGAGCGGTTCTGAGAGCAAAGCCAGTTGTACAAACAGTCTGATAATAGGATCAAAACCTTTTTCTGCTGTCAGAGGGGGGAAAAAAAGCCCTTTTGCTCTGCAATCTATTTACTTCTCTGTTTCCTACAGTGCTGCCTTTCTTCTGACTCACTGTTAGGCAAAAGCACTTTTCCAAACACAGCCTCCTCCTCTCCCCGCGCCGTCCCTCTCTTGCTTTTCCCCATCAGGTTTGAACCAGCTCCATTGCCTGTACCAAGCTGCTGATTCCCACCAGCTAAGGAAGAAAACACAGGACAGAGCTGCCAGGACACGGAGTAGACACTTCTGATAGAAAAAAGTGCCAAGAAGGTTGCACAATGCACAGATTACAGAGGGTAGGAGGATTTCTGCTAGTCAGGGAGGTAGGACTTAAGAATGAACAAGCTTATGCCTTTGACATTTACCTAATCCAAACCTATTTTGCTTTCTCCTTCATATTTTGGATCTTTTCCTTTGTCTCAGAAGTTGCTTCTCACTGCAGGGTTCAGTGGCCTTTTCTTCAAGGAGCTGAGGCTCCTCTTTTTATGGACCTCTTGCCACTACTGGGGACAAAACCCACCCAACCTTCGGAATGTAAGATTGAGGCCATGCCTATCGCATGCGGAGGCGTTCATTTTATTTGCCAGCTGCTCCTTGTGGTGCTGAGTAGCCCCCCCTCATCCTCAAGGTGTGTTTAGCAGACGAGAGAGGGTTTGAGTTTGCAGTGAGCGTTTGCTGCGTCGCTGGGTATGGATGTCTGTAAGCTACGGAGTGTTGTCCAGTGTTGGTTGACAACACCAGCGGATGGAGTTCTGGAATTGCAACCGGCTGTTGCGATCTTCGCAGCTCGTGTATTTGAATTAATAAACATAGGTTTTTAAAAGCACCATCTTTTCATAATCTTACACATATGAGTAAGCTCTGCTTTCAGCTGCACCACAGAAACTGGAGATGGCTCCAAAAGAGGTGACATCAAATCACTTTGTGAAAACCAGCACGAAAAGAGAGCAGACCCTGGCGCTATGGCAGTGTTCAACATAAATGTGCCTGAAACCATACGAGGGATTCTGCATCTCCTAGGACCTGCCATGAATTAGAGAAGGACACTCTTCCTTCTAATAAATCTTTGCTGACTGCCTTTTCTGTTTGACTTTGCTACCTGAACCGTAGCCCTCTGCCTTTTCTCTCTGCCTCTTCCCATGCTAATCCGCATTACTTTATTGGGGATGTTCCTGATCAGATTCCCTGCAGGGCCAGGTAAGTTTTTCCATTGTGCTTCCTTTCTGCCGGCCATTGAAACGCGGTTTTCCTCGTCTTAGCCCAAGAAGATCCAGAATGTGCGCTTTGAGGCTTCGCCAGGGACTGCCCTCTGAGCCGTCTCCAGGAACGGTTCCCGCTGCCCGCGCTGCGGAAGGTGCCATGGCCTCGATCGGCAGACAACACGCGAGGAGGCGGCGGTTTAGGGCCTCAGCAGGAGCAACCCCTGAAGATCGCTTTGAACTTCTCCTGAAACTCTGAAAGCTGCTGATTCCAGAGCCTTTGCCTCTCCGCTTGCTCGTGGGCACTGCGAGCCCGCAAGGCTGATCTTTCAGATGGCAGAAATGCCTCCGCTTGTTGACTAATCCGCTTGTGCTTGCTGCATGCTGTGCCCTCCGTGTAATGGGTGGTGAGGAGCTGTGATTTTCTCTCAGGCATTACAGGACTTGTTGTGTGCTACCTCTGCGATCTGGGAGGGCGAAATTGCTGTATGGGAGGGTGAAATTGCTGTATGGGAGGGAGGAATTGCTCTATGGGAGGGAGGAATTGCTGTATGGGAGGGAGGAATTGCTGTATGGGAGGGAGGAATTGCTCTATGGGAGGGAGGAATTGCTGTATGGGAGGGAGGAATTGCTGTATGGGAGGGAGGAATTGCTCTATGGGAGGGAGGAATTGCTGTGTGGCTTGCACAAAGGGCTAGCAGCCAGGAGCAGTTGACTCTCCTGGCATCTGCTGTGACTGGGCGAATCCAACCTGTTTTCTGAGCCTCTGTATCTCCCTGTGGAATACAGACCTGATGACACCTACCTTTGCAGGCTTGTTGTGAGGTTTGGCTTATCAGTGTTTGTGAAATGGCTTGAAGTTGTTTTAAATAGATAAGAGACAGGCAGAGCACAAACTGTGTGGTGTAGAACCACAGGTAGGCTCTACAGCCTCCGTTTCTGTTCATCGCAGCACTGGTCACTGGGAGCCAGGCTTCTGCCTACGGACTGGAGCTGGTGGTGACTTTAATTGCTGTTTATCTAATGCTTATCTCCTGCCACAGAGGCTGCTGGTGACAGCACAGTCCCCTTAACATTGCTTTTATTGTGTGGCTACTGGAGAAAATGCCCACAGCTCTGGCCACCTGCCCTTTGGGAGGTCACCCAGAGGTGTGAGCCGTGCTGTCTGGTGGGAACAGCCAAGGACAGGAATGGGGCACTGGTGAAAGCCCAGGAATCGGGGTCTCTGGGGGGGAAGCTGCCAAGGAAAACGTCTCCTTTTCAAGGAAAGTTACAAGATTTTAAACTTTTTTGTGTTTTTTGTGATATAGAATCACAGAATCACGGAATGGTTCGGGTTGTAAGGGTCCTCAAAGCCCATCCAGTGCCACCCCCTGCCCTGGGCAGGGACCCCTCCCACTGGGTCAGGGAGCTCCAAGCCCCATCCAACCTGGCCTGGAACACCTCCAGGGATGGGGCAGCCACCACTGCTCTGGGCACCCTGGGCCAGGGCCTCCCCACCCTCACAGGGAAACATTTCTGCCCGAGATCTCATCTCAGTCTCCCCTCTTTCAGCTTAAAAACATTCCCCCTTGTCCTGTCCCTGCACTCCCTGATCCAGAGCCCCTCCCCAGCTTTCCTGGAGCCCCTTTCAGTACTGGGAGCTGCTCTAAGGTCTCCCCAGAGCCTTCTCTTCTCCAGGCTGAACACCCCCAACTCTCCCAGCCTGGCCTCGTATGGGAGGTGCTCCAGCCCTTGTGGTGCTCCAGCCATCTTCGTGGCCTCCTCTGGACTTGCTCCAACAGATCCTTGTCCTTCCTGGGCTGAGGACTCCAAAACTGCAAGGGAGTCTGATAGCAATGAAACCACAGAAAAGGTCTGTTCCAAAAAGGAACACAGAAGAAAACACAGCCCTCCTCTTTTCTGCACAGGGCGTCATCCCTGAGCTCCGCTGGGCTGTGGGTGCTTATCGAATGTGTTGCAGTTACTCAGGAATAACTGAACCCTCCTTCCCATGACACTTATGGAAGGTCAGCACAGAAGAGCATCCTCTAAGGACTGGCAGAGCAAACCAGTTATTGTGGCACTGGGAGTGCAGAACTTTCCCTTCTCTGGCAGAGCTCAGTCTGACCTGGAAGGCTTCTGCCTGGCTGCTTCTAATCCTGAGTGGGCAGTGGAGGAGCTGGCGTGGTGCGGGAGGTGCAGCGAGCTCCAGCTCACCCCGCAGCAGCCGGGATGAGCCTATTTTGGTCAGAGCAGCGCGTGGGGATGTGAGCTGGTCGTGCTCTGCATGTTACAACTGCATGTCAACCAACTCAATGGCTTGTGCTGTTGCGACTGTTTAAAAATAACCAAACAAAATGAATTGCAGATGGGATTAGCGTGTGTGTGTGAAACCCCCACTATTAAACCTTCACGGCGGAGATCGGAGTGGCTTGGGAGTTTGGGACTGTTTGTTACACGCTGACAATAAGAGCAATCCAGGAGCCCTTCCCACATTCTAGGCATGTTCCCCAGCTTGCTGGTGGTTCTGCAGTGCTTGAGGAGCTCTGAGGGGCTGGGAATGCAGCTCCGCTTTGTGTCTCACTGGCCTTTTATACAGCAGGGGAAGTGTTTACTTGTGTTGTGGCAACCAGGCAGGGAGTACATGAGCATAGGGCTGCCCGGGTGACTCACTGCAAGGGAACTCGGGCTTGGAAACAACGCCAGATAAAAAGCTGGCTTCGTGGAGCAAGGCAGAGGCCGGCCTGCCCGGCAGATCTAACGGAGCTGTTTGATGGAGGAGGAATACAGAGCAGCCCAGCACCCTGTGGGCTGGCAGCCACCTACCTTTGGTGCTGGGTATGGGCACCCACAGGCTCTGCAGACTGGGCTGCCAGTCCCATCGCTTCTGCCAGCAGGAGCTTCCCAAAGTGATGAGAGCTTCTCAAAGTGAAGGGAGCTTCCCAAAGTGATGGGAGCTTCCCAAAGTGAAGGGAGCTTCCCAAAGTGAAGGGAGCTTCTCAAAGTGATGGAGCTTCCCAAAGTCATGGGAGCTTCTCAAAGTGAAGGGAGCTTCCCAAAGTCATGGGAGCTTCCCAAAGTGAAGGGAGCTTCCCAAAGTGATGAGAGCTTCTCAAAGTGAAGGGAGCTTCCCAAAGTGATGGGAGCTTCCCAAAGTGAAGGGAGCTTCTCAAAGCGATGGAGCTTCCCAAAGTCATGGGAGCTTCTCAAAGTGAAGGGAGCTTCCCAAAGTGATGGGAGCTTCCCAAAGTGAAGGGAGCTTCTCAAAGCGATGGGAGCTTCCCAAAGTGATGGGAGCTTCTCAAAGTGAAGGGAGCTTCCCAAAGTGATGGGAGCTTCCAAAAGTGACACGAGCTTCCCAAAGTGATAAGAGTTTCCCAAAATGACAGGAGCTTCCCAAAGTGAAGGGCGCTTCCCAAAGCAAAGTGCTTCCCCAGGGAGGTCTGTGCTGAAGGGATGGTGCAGCTACACATGTTGGATTGTGAAAGGACCAGATTGGCCCACTGTATGTGGGTAAAAGAAACACATCAGGGAGCAGCGAGCTCCATCCCAGCACCCACCCAGGCACTGCCCATCCTCCTACTTTGTGCATGGAACAGGGAGAGTTTTCTTCTGCTGGTATAAAAATCTCTTGAGAAATCTTGTTTACCCACTGCCTTTGTGCCAGCTGGATTCAGGATGTCTGAGGGAACAGAACTGATTTGCGTTTGCTGATGGGGAGCCAGGGTTTGAACAACCCAACAGGCAGGGATGCCAAGGCTGGGGATTTTGGACTCGCCCACTTCAAGGGTCAATGTTTTCCCAGTAAAAATAGAGTAGTTGGAATGCCTGGTTTGAGAAATGTGGCTCATCTGGGTGAGTCATGAGTGAAATAAAGTGCACAGAGCACAGTGCCTTGCCCAGAGCGGAGATTTGTGGAGTAGCCACCCCTAGACTGGGATGGTTCTTGATTGTTCCAGTGAGATCCCGTTGTCCCGTGGCGCAGGCGGATGCAGCTGTGCCTGCAGGCATGTTCTGCTGCCCTTCCCTGCAGGAGAAACACCTCTCAGGCTGAGAGAGGAGACTTCTGCAAGCATTTGGGCCGTGCCTTGGTGCAGCTATACGTGAGGGATGCTCAGCAACAGCATCCTCATGTCCATTAAGACATGCCAAACCTGTTGGTTGTTCCTCCACCAGCTGTCCTGGGCGTCATAAACCAGCGCCCGCGAAACCGGCAGGAATGCACTCAGTGCTGGAAGTCCCCAGCTGTCCCCTATGTGGGTTTTCTACAGCCCTGGTGAGCAATTGGGCTGAAGAAGAGTCAAGGGGAGAGAAATGTAGGAATTACACCCAGCACAGGAAAGAGGGAGGCACTATCTGGGGTTCTCAGCTGGCCTGAGAACCCTGCAGCGGGTCATCACCCCGGTCACCCTGGCCCTGTGGGACAGGGGCCGGGACAAGATTGCAAAGGTTTCCCAAGCACAGCTGGAGAAAAGCTCTTGGAAACAGCCTTGAGGGGGAGAGGCTGGGAGTGTAGGCATCCTCACACAAGGGAACAGCTTTGCTCCCTCTTTGTCTCTGTGTTTGAGCAATGAGTGGGCTCCTGAAAGAGGCAAAAGCAGAGTCTTGGTCCCTGAGCAATGTGGGGCTGGAGCTGAGCCGGCTCCTGTGGGGAGTGTGTAAAAGGAGCACAGGTGGTGAGAGTCAGGATCAAACAGCCGGGCAGTTGCTGGTCTTGGGATTAAGTGGCAGGGATTACAGAGAGCCGCAACGTCACCCTAACAGGGGCTGCTCCAGCTGTCTGTGTACCAGGAGCTGCTGCTGGCCACGTCTTCATAGAATCACAGAATGGTTTGGGTTGGAAAGGACCTCAAAGCCCATTCAGTTCCACCCCCTGCCATGGGCAGGGACACCTCCCACTGGATCAGGGGGCTCCAAGCCCCATCCAACCTGGCCTTGAACACCTCCAGGGATGGGGCAGCCACCACTGCTCTGGGCAACCTGGGCCAGGGCCTCCCCACCCTCACAGCAAAACATTTCTTCCTAAAATGTCATCCAAATCTCCTCTCTTTCAGTTTAAAAACATTCCCCCTCCTCCTGTCCCTGCCCTCCCTGATCCAGAGCCCCTTCCCAGCTTTCCCAGAGCCCCTTTCAGCACTGGGAGGCTGCTCTGAGGTCCCCCCCGGAGCCTTCTCTTCTCCAGGCTCAACAACCCCAACTCTTTCAGCCTGGTTGTGAGGAGCGAGTTGTGGGATGCTGTCAGGGTCAGAGGGTTGTGGTGCTGGTGCAGCCCCTTCAGCCACATCAGAAAATCCCGTCAGGAGATGGATTTGCTGGTGTAACTCAAGGGAGGGCGGTTGTTTGCGTGGCAGGCATGGAGTTCATGAGGTGGTGTTTCTCTTTGCACACACATGTTCTGGAGCTGACGAGGGGCTGATAAGTATCTGGGTTTGGAGGATATGGCATGTTTCCAGTGACAGTTGTGCCAAGTAAGAGGGGGATCCTTTGTTCTGGCTTATTGTGTTCACTCGCGGGGAAGGAAGTGGCTGGAGTTCCTGATGTTCTTGGCTCAGCGAGGCAGGGTCCCCCGGAGTCTCTGGGATTGCTCCAGCAGGTGTTGTTGTGGAGAACAGGATCCCTGCACACTCAGAGATGGGGATGTGTTCTGGACTGACCTGGCCCTCTGGAGAGCCCGTGTATTGTTTTCTGCTCAAGCAGCTCATCAAATGAAGAAAACACATGTTGGTCACTTCACCTTGATCTCCTGAAAGTATTTGGGATCTGAGCTGTGACCCGGAGGGTGAAGAGCTTTGCCCAGCACAGCTTTCTGCTCGGAATAAAACCTCTGCTGTGGCAGACTCTGCATTTTGGCCATGGGTGCTGCAGCCCGTGTTGCCTTCACTGAGCCCAGCACTCTGCGGAGCTGGCTTTTCACTGCTTACAAGGTTTTCCAAGGAGAAGCCATGCTGGGGTTGCAAATTCCATAGTTTATGTAAGTTCTCAGGTGGTGTAAAGGAAAGGAGAGCTGGGGACAGCACAGCTGGCTGAGCTGAGCACCCTGTGTCTGCAGTGGGACTGTCCTGTCCTGCCTCCATCCTGGGGCTCAGGCTGGAGCAGCAGCATGGTGGTGACCTTGGGTCGGTGCGGTGGTGGGAGAGGGCTCAGGGTGCAGGTGTCCGACCACACCGTCCCTTCCAGTGCTGCATGAGGGATGGGGATGTCCTCTGCTGCAGCAGCAGCACCACAGAGACCTGCCAGTGGCTCTCAGTGTCTGTGCAGCTCGTTGGGTGCTGGCTGTGACAGTGCAGAGGCTGCTGCCGTGCATGCAGGACATGCAGAGCATGCAGCATGGAATGGGAAGTGCCACGACAAACTTGCCCTCCTGGGACACTGGGCAGCTCTGCTCTCGGTGGGTGGGAAGGCGAATCGCTGCTGGTGTTTGCTGCGCACGTCAAGCACTCAGGCCGGGGGTACCCTGGCTCCTTGATTTCACTGGGCTCTGCTCCGGCCAGTGCTGGACTGGGCTCTGTTGTCTGCTCCTGGACTGGGAATGGTGCCCGGCTGTCCTGCTGCCCAGGCTTTTCTCCAAACCTCAGCCCAGCAGCTCCGCTCTCTGCGTGCCTGTTCCACACGCTGCCTTTCGGCTGCTGCTGGCTTTCTGACAGTGCTCCTCTCGGCAGCTCCACGCCTCTCCCGCCCAGCTCGGGAGGTGAAAACCACTTGGGCAATAAATCCCTGAGCCGTGGGCTGCAGCCCCGCAGCTGTGA
Organism: Neomorphus geoffroyi; assembly: GCA_033558235.1. Taxonomy (NCBI): domain Eukaryota; kingdom Metazoa; phylum Chordata; class Aves; order Cuculiformes; family Neomorphidae; genus Neomorphus; species Neomorphus geoffroyi. The sequence continues at coordinate 4,625,676 of JAUMJM010000037.1, forward strand.
CGCTTCGTACAGTGATGGGCTATTTCCAGCCTGTCCTGGGGACAGGGAGGTGATTCATTGCAGCAGGGACGCACGCTATGTGCTGCTCAGATGAAAACCAATCCCACTCCAGACCTGTGCCCCTCTCCATGCACATGCTTGTCCTCTGCCGCTGGGATCAGAAACCTGGCTGACCCGGGAGAGCAGAGAAGCTGAATGAATTCATCCCTGAGGAGACACAGCGGAACCTTGCAGACCAACTCGGGGCTGCTGGCTCTGCCACTCTTAGATACAGGCTCGGATAAATTCCCTAACTTAGTCCCCAGTGGAGAAATGGGAGGAACAGGATGGCCCGTTGCATCTCAAGAGATGTCCAAGCTCCACATCTGGATCGTGCAGGCCTTGGGAAATTCTGAGCATGGACCAGAGTCAGCCAGGGTGTGCACGGCAGGGCCAGCACCACCACAGCCAGACCCCAGCCAGGCTGGAGAGCCATCAGCGGTCCTACAAGGAGAAGGCTTCCCATGGGAAGGAAGCTGAAACTCCTGGAGCTGGAAGAGATGGGGATCTCTGGGCAGGTGCTGGGGAATGAAGGGGTACAACACCACCCCACTGGGCTCCCCACACTCCTCCTGGAAGGTTGTGGGCTGGGGTTTGTCTGGGGTGAGGAGCAGAGTCGTGTGATGACCAGGTGCTGGGATGAAGATGGAACTGGAGGGAACGAGGCTGTGATGGGGCACAAGAGGAAGGGAAAAATCTCCAGGTTCAGCGCTGACCTGCCTCTTCCTACCCTGCTGCAGTCACGGGTGGGTTTGGGACCAGCTCAGAGTGAGTAGAGCCACAATGCCCGAGCTTAAACACAGCAGAGGGCTGAGCTGCTGTGGGCAGAGCTGATCCTCTTCACAGTGATTAACCTGGAGAGGACGAGCCCAGGGCTGATGGCCCTGGTTCTGCTCAGCCTGAGCCTGGCAGTGCTCCTGCCTGGGGCACTTCTGGGTGGGAGGGGGCTGGATCCCAGGGATGTGCGTGTCTCACTGGCTCCGCTCTGTGTCTTGCAGGATGAAGTGAAGCTTCCGTCTAAACTGAGCATCAGCAAGTCTCTGAAGGAGGGTGAAAAGCTGGAGAAGGAAGGTGAGGGTGAGGAGGTGCCTGTAGGAGAGGACCATGCAGATGCAGACCACGTCCAACTCTCCTCCGACGAGGAGGTGGAGATTGAAGAGATTATTGAAGAGTCACGGGCAGAGCGCATCAAAAGGAGTGGCATGAAAAGAGTGGATGACTTTAAGAAGGCATTCTCGAAGGAGAAGATGGAGAAGACTAAGCTAAAGACCAAGGAAAACCTGGAGAAGACCCGCCACAACTTGGAGAAGACCCGCCACAACCTGGAGAAGAGGATGAACAAACTGGGCACCAAGATTGTGACTAATGAAAGGAGAGAGAAGATGAAGACCTCTCGGGACAAGCTGAGGAAGTCTTTCACCCCTGACCACACCATCTATGCCAGGTCCAAGACGGCCGTCTACAAAGTGCCACCCTTTACGTTCCATGTCAAGAAAATAAGAGAGGGCGAGGTGGAAGTGAAAGCCACGGAGCTGGTGGAGGTTGGTGGAGAGGAGGGAGAAAACTCGGATCTGCTGCGTGGGGAGAGCCCCGAGATGCACACATTGCTGGAGATCACGGAGGAGTCCGACGCGGTACTGGTGGACAAGAGCGACAGCGAGTAGGACAGGCTGCAGCGCGGAAGGGTTTGTGGACGACGGCTGAACACGTAATCATTCACATTTCGAGATCTCTCTCTGCCCTGGTGCCCAGGGCGAGTGCACACAAAGCATCTTTACTGCCCTGCAGAGCCGACGCCAATCCCTGCCTGCTAGGACGAGGTGTATTTTATATTTTAGTTTTAGCACACAGAATCGTTAGGAACACGGGACTGTTTTTCTTACACTGTTCAATCACCCTCGGAGACCATTCCTGCCACAGGCTGCGCAAGAGCCTTCCAGCACCCAACCTGCAGACGTGCTTTGAGTGACGGGGACCCAGCCCAGCTGGAGAGTGCTAATCCCAAGATAACAGCTGTTCACCTGGAAAGCTCGCGTGTCCTCCGTAAGCCAAGACCTGGTGTCAAGAAAGCTCCCTGCCAAGCAGCCCACTGGCTCACACCACCCCACATCCCTGTGCAGGGACTCCCAGCACCCAACCTGGCCACCACATCAGGGAGTGGAGGAGCTGTGATGCACCCAGCAGGAGGGAAGAGCTGAGCAAGTCCTGTTGATGGGTAGAGGACGGGCAAAGCTTTGCTGGCCACGTGGCGTGGGGGCAGGTCTGTTCCTCTCTGCTCTCCCAAGGACTGGATTTCTGTGGTGATGCTGAGGATGGCTTCACCACAAAGCTGCCCTGCTGCCATGACTACTGTGAGTGCCAGCGTGGCCCACTGCTCCTCCCCGCTGCACTGGAGCTGCCCTGGGGCTGTGGCAAGGGCAGTGGGGGCTGCACGCTGCCCAGGTTACAAACGCAGGGGTCCCGTGGCCATGGGCACATCCTTGCTGAGTAGGGTGGTGGGGTGCTGGATCTGGTCCCTCCACACCCACAGAGGTGGTGGAAGAGGCAGCAAAGTCCACACTTGCTGCCCAGGGAGAGGGGACGTGCAGACAGCAGTGACGGAGCAGTCACCACCAGCTGCACCTTATTTCCAGAGGGATATGGGATGCGCTGATGCCATGTGAGGCTCTTGTCTGCCAGGGAGCACCCTGACCAGGCACCGGTCCAGCACCAAACCTTGAGTATTTCTGAGCTTCTGCTTCCTCCAGGGGTCCCACCCAGCTCCTGCCCACGTCCTGTGCTTTCCTCCCCGTTTCCCACTTTCTGCAGCTTCACTCCTGCTCCCCTGCGCTAGGATAGCGATCCCACCGCAGCTCGCGGGCGCTGCCGCGGCTCAGCCTGGGCTGCCACGCTCCGGCTCTCGAGTGGCAGCGACCGCCACATCACGGCCTGGCAGTGAGGTTGTGGCCTCGTTGGCATCACCTGGGGAGCTGCAGATGGGCCTGGGGAAGCTGATCCCAGTGGGCAGGCAAGGGAGAATCCTGGCCATGCTCATGCCCATCTACCTGCTGGGCTCAGCCCTTCCCGGTGGGCACAGCCGCTCTGCTCCCAGCCGCATGCCAGGCTGCTGTTGCTGACATAACCGAATATATAAACCTGCTTTTCCGCTAAGAATTATTTTCCTTCTTATTGTTTAAGAGCATCCAGGCTGTCCCTGGCTCAGGCTCCCATCCCGGTGCCTGCGCCAACACCTGGGAGATGCCATCCTGGGGCAGAGCAGGGGAAGCCGTGCCTGTGGCTCCTCCGGGCAGGGACCCAGCCTTGACTCGGGGACACCGGGAATGGCACTGGGCTGCCCACAGCCCTGTCCTAGCCTGGCATCCCAGCCCCCCATGGCTGCCTCCCCCATGGAGCCCTTGGTTTTCATGTGGAGATTTCTTCCCATGGAGCAGCGGGGTGGGGGCAGCTGGCACCGGGGCCTGGGCAGATGCACCGGGGTGGCAGGAGCCCAGGTGAGCCCCGACTGTTCCTGCCGCTGCGTCCCAGCGAGCAGCACAACCAATAAAGTCTCTTTTCTAAACCACCGACTTGGGGCCTTTTTGTAGCACAGGGTGGGTCATGGGGACTGGTGAGGGCGTGGGGTGTCCGGGGCACCAGAGAGACAACCCATGTGGGGCTGGGGCACATCGTGCCACATAGGGCCAGTGTGCACTGCCCCACACTGGACTGCTGGCCCTATGGCTCCACTTGAGGTCACTGTTGGTGCCCATTGCCCCATTGCTCCATCGCCCCATGTGGGGCTGGTGCCCATTACCCCACGGCCCCACTTGGGACCTTTGCCCATCATCCCATTGTCCCACATGGCTGATGCCCATTGCCCCATCTCCCCACACAGGGCTGGTGCCCATTACCCATTTCTCCATGCGGGGGTGGTGCCCATTGCTCCATCTCCCCACGCAGGACCGATGCCTGTGCCCCATCACCCCATTGCCCCATCACTCTATGACCCCATTGCTCATCTCCCCCCATGGAGGCAGTGCCCACTGCCCCATTGCCCCACATGGTGCCCATTGCCCCACAGAGGGCCAGTGCCCACTGGTCCATTACCCCACATGGAGCTCGTGCCCATCATCCCACGGAGGGCCAGTGCCCACTGCCCCACTGCCCCACATGGTGCCCATCGCCCCACGGAGGGCTAGTGCACGCTGCCCCACTGCCCCACATGGTGCCCATCGCCCCACGGAGGGCCAGTGCCCACTGCCCCATTGCCCCACATGGTGCCCATTGCCCCACGGAGGGCCAGTGCCCACTGCCCCACTGCCCCACATGGTGCCCATCGCCCCACGGAGGGCCAGTGCCCACTGCCCCACTGCCCCACATGGTGCCCATTGCCCCACGGAGGGCCAGTGCCCACTGCCCCACTGCCCCACATGGTGCCCATCGCCCCACGGAGGGCTAGTGCACGCTGCCCCACTGCCCCACATGGTGCCCATCGCCCCACGGACGGCCAGTGCCCACTGCCCCATTGCCCCACATGGTGCCCATTGCCCCACGGAGGGCCAGTGCCCACTGCCCCACTGCCCCACATGGTGCCCATCGCCCCACGGAGGGCTAGTGCACGCTGCCCCACTGCCCCACATGGTGCCCATCGCCCCACGGAGGGCCAGTGCCCACTGCCCCATTGCCCCACATGGTGCCCATTGCCCCACGGAGGGCCAGTGCCCACTGCCCCACTGCCCCACATGGTGCCCATCGCCCCACGGAGGGCCAGTGCCCACTGCCCCACTGCCCCACATGGTGCCCATTGCCCCACGGAGGGCCAGTGCCCACTGCCCCACTGCCCCACATGGTGCCCATCGCCCCACGGAGGGCTAGTGCACGCTGCCCCACTGCCCCACATGGTGCCCATCGCCCCACGGACGGCCAGTGCCCACTGCCCCATTGCCCCACATGGTGCCCATTGCCCCACGGAGGGCCAGTGCCCACTGCCCCACTGCCCCACATGGTGCCCATCGCCCCACGGAGGGCTAGTGCACGCTGCCCCACTGCCCCACATGGTGCCCATCGCCCCACGGAGGGCCAGTGCCCACTGCCCCATTGCCCCACATGGTGCCCATTGCCCCACGGAGGGCCAGTGCCCACTGCCCCACTGCCCCACATGGTGCCCATCGCCCCACGGAGGGCCAGTGCCCACTGCCCCACTGCCCCACATGGTGCCCATTGCCCCACGGAGGGCCAGTGCCCACTGCCCCACTGCCCCACATGGTGCCCATCGCCCCACGGAGGGCTAGTGCACGCTGCCCCACTGCCCCACATGGTGCCCATCGCCCCACGGAGGGCCAGTGCCCACTGCCCCATTGCCCCACATGGTGCCCATTGCCCCACGGAGGGCCAGTGCCCACTGCCCCACTGCCCCACATGGTGCCCATCGCCCCACGGAGGGCCAGTGCCCACTGCCCCACTGCCCCACATGGTGCCCATTGCCCCACGGAGGGCCAGTGCCCACTGCCCCATTGCCCCACATGGTGCCCATTGCCCCACGGAGGGCCAGTGCCCACTGCCCCACTGCCCCACATGGTGCCCATCGCCCCACGGAGGGCCAGTGCCCACTGCCCCACTGCCCCACATGGTGCCCATCGCCCCACGGAGGGCTAGTGCACGCTGCCCCACTGCCCCACATGGTGCCCATCGCCCCACGGAGGGCCAGTGCCCACTGCCCCATTGCCCCACATGGTGCCCATTGCCCCACGGAGGGCCAGTGCCCACTGCCCCACTGCCCCACATGGTGCCCATCGCCCCACGGAGGGCCAGTGCCCACTGCCCCACTGCCCCACATGGTGCCCATTGCCCCACGGAGGGCCAGTGCCCACTGCCCCACTGCCCCACATGGTGCCCATCGCCCCACGGAGGGCTAGTGCACGCTGCCCCACTGCCCCACATGGTGCCCATCGCCCCACGGAGGGCCAGTGCCCACTGCCCCATTGCCCCACATGGTGCCCATTGCCCCACGGAGGGCCAGTGCCCACTGCCCCACTGCCCCACATGGTGCCCATCGCCCCACGGAGGGCCAGTGCCCACTGCCCCACTGCCCCACATGGTGCCCATTGCCCCACGGAGGGCCAGTGCCCACTGCCCCATTGCCCCACATGGTGCCCATTGCCCCACGGAGGGCCAGTGCCCACTGCCCCACTGCCCCACATGGTGCCCATCGCCCCACGGAGGGCCAGTGCCCACTGCCCCACTGCCCCACATGGTGCCCATCGCCCCACGGAGGGCCAGTGCCCACTGCCCCACTGCCCCACATGGTGCCCATCGCCCCACGGAGGGCTAGTGCCCACTGCCCCATTGCCCCACATGGTGCCCATTGCCCCACGGAGGGCCAGTGCCCACTGCCCCATTGCCCCACATGGTGCCCATTGCCCCACGGAGGGCCAGTGCCCACTGCCCCACTGCCCCACATGGTGCCCATCGCCCCACGGAGGGCTAGTGCCCACTGCCCCATTGCCCCACATGGTGCCCATTGCCCCACGGAGGGCCAGTGCCCACTGCCCCACTGCCCCACATGGTGCCCATCGCCCCACGGAGGGCTAGTGCCCACTGCCCCATTGCCCCACATGGTGCCCATTGCCCCACGGAGGGCCAGTGCCCACTGCCCCGTTGCCCCACATGGTGCCCATCGCCCCACGGAGGGCCAGTGCCCATTGCCCATCACCCCACTGCCCCACGCGGGGCTGGTGCCCATCGCCCCACTGCCCATCTCCTCATTCAGGGCTGGGCCGCATTGCCCCGTGGCGCCACCGGGCGGTGCCCATTCCCCGCCTCCCCACGCGGGGGCGCTCTCGCCCCCCGCCGGGCGCGGCGCTGCCCCTTTAAGCGGCGGCGGCCGCGGGGCGCGCGCTGACGTCACGGCGCTGCCCGGAACTCAGCTGGGTTTCCCGCACGGCCGTTCCCGGCAGCCGCCGCCCCCCCCGCCGTGCCGCCCCCTCCCCAGCACCGCCCCGCGGAGGGAGGAGGTGTCATACGGGAACAGCCGCCATGGGGCAACCCCCCCTTCCTCTCCCGAGAGCCGTGACGCGCGCGGGACGGCCGCACTGATTGGCTGTCGGGGCCCGTCCCTCGCGGGGTGGGCGGAGCGTCGCGCTGCCATTGGCTGAGCTAAGCGTGACGTAAGCTGGGGGCGGGGCCGCGCTGCGGGTTCCGTGTCGCTCGGGCAAGGTCCGCGCGCGATCGTCGCCGGTACCGGGAGCCGCCGCCCCGCCCCGCCCGGGACTGAGGTGAGCGCGGGGGCGGGGGCAGCGGGGCGGGAGGGAACGGGACGGGAACTGGGGGTGTCGACTGAGGCGGGGGCAGCGCCGCCATGCTGAGTCCCGGTACCGGTGGGTGCTGGGCTCCCGGGACCAGTCAGTGCTGATCCCTGGTTGATACTGAGCCCCGGGACCGGTGGGTGCTGAGTTCCTGGGGTGTGTCGGTGCTAAGCCCCGGTGGGTGCTGAGCTTCGGTTGGCGTTTGGTGCAGGGGTTCCGGTTGTGCCGGTGGGTGCTGAGCCCCGGTTGCCGTTTGGTGCAGGGGTCCCGGTTGTGCCGGTGGGTGCTGAGCCCCGGTTGCCGTTTGGTGCAGGGGTCCCGGTTGTACCGGTGGGTGCTGAGCCGCAGGACCAGTCGGTGCTGAGCCCCGGGACCGGTGGGCGCTGAGCCTTAGAACTGATCGGTGCTGACCCCTCGTTGGCCAATGGGCACCTGGGCACACGGTGCCCGTGTTCGGGCATGAGGGGCTGCGCAGCTCAGCACCGGGTCCTGCCCTTGGGTCGCAACAACCCCGAGCAGCTCCAGGCTCGGGGAAGAGCAGCTGGGAAGCTGCCTGGGAAAAAAGGACCTGGAGGTGCTTCTTGACAGCAGCTAAAAGTGAGCCAGCGGTGGCCCAGGTGGCCAAGAGGGCCACCAGCATCCTGGCTTGGACCAGCCGTGGCGTGGCAGCAGGGGAGGGATCGGCCCCCTGGACTCACCTGGAATCCTGGGCTCAGTTTTGGGCCCTTTGGTACAAAAAAGACTTTGAGGGGCTGGAGCGTGTCCGGAGGAGGGACCGGGGCTGGGGGGGCTGGAGAACAGGGGTTCTGGGAGCAGTGAGGGACCTGGGGGGGTTTAACCTGGAGAGGAGGAGGCTGAGGGGAGACCTCATCGCTCTCTGCAGCTCCGGGAGGGTGTGGGGAGGTGGGTGCTGGGCTCTGCTCCCAAGGAACAAGGGATGGGACGAGAGGAAACGGCCTCAGGTTGTGCCAGGGGAGGGTTAGATTGGACATCAGGAACAATTTTTTCATGGGAGGGGCTCTCAGGCCCTGGCAGAGGTGGCGCCGGGCAGTGATGGAGTCTCCACCCCTGGAGGGGTTGAACAGACAGGTAGCTGAGGTGCTCGGGGATGGTTCAGTAGTGGGCAGGGACGATTGGACTCGATCTCAAAGGTTTTTTCCAACCAAAGGATTCTATGGTTCTGTGTTCCCCTGGCGGTGCCAGCCTGGTGGCAGGTGTGGGCAGCACCCCGTGCTCTTGGTGAGCCGTAATTAGGCAGGCAGTAATTAACCTAATCCTCTGATTTTGCAGCAGATGGGATTTCTTACCTTCCCACAGCTCCCAGCAGGCACCGAGCCGGCAGCGGCTGCTCCTTGCAGCCGGTGAGACTTGGGGTCACACCACGTCAACTCCAGCAGAGGCTTCAGAGCCCGAATGGGCTTCTTGGAGAGGGAGGAACCTCTGGAGTGGCTGCCAGGCCTCGTTTCCGTTGGGCTGGGCAGCCGCAGAGGTGGTCGGGCAGCCGCAGAGGTGGTCGTTCAGCCGCAGGGTGGTCGTGGTTGCCTGAGTGGGGGTCTAGGAGAGATGCTGATGCCACCTGTCGCAGTGGTGGAATTCTCGTGCTGATGGAAGAGCTCAGAACCTACAACTGAGCTGAGGGCCTGGCACCTGGCAGATCCGGGCACCTGGGCAGACTGAGGCTGGAAGCCCGAGTCGTGGCTCTAGCAGAACCCAGGGCTGCAGCGTTGCCAGCGCCTTGCTTGGGATCTTCTACCTGACGCAGGTTTTGGGTTGTAGCTGCCCTTGCAGGTGGTGGGTGCGGTGGGGTGGCCGAGGAGCAGAGCTGTTGGGCCGTGCGCCTCGTGCGAGTGTTTGGGCTGTGGTTCTGAGCTGCTGAAGAAAGGAAAGTCCCTCTGCATCCACAGGGCAACTCACCCCATTCCCACCCCGAGGGCCATCACCGCTGCTGTCGCTCCCAGTGCTCCCAGTGCGGCCTCTTAGAATCACGGAATGGGTTGGGTTGGAAGGGACCTCAAAGCCCACCCAGTGCCACCCCCTGCCATGGGCAGGGACCCCTCCCACTGGGTCAGGGGGCTCCAAGCCCCATCCAGCCTGGCCTGGAACACCTCCAGGGATGGGGCAGCCACCACTGCTCTGGGCACCCTGGGCCAGGGCCTCCCCACCCTCACAGCAAAACATTTCTGCCCAAGATCTCATCTCAGTCTCCCCTCTTTCAGCTGAAAATCCTTCCCCTTCCTCCTGTCCCTGCCTTCCCTGACCCAGAGCCCCTCCCCAGCTTTCCTTTCAGTACTGGGAGGCTGCTTCCCATGGATTTGTGGAGCTGCTGGGGCAACAGAAAACAGGAGTGTGAGGCTGGGCATCCTCTGCCACAGGGGTGGTGACTACTTGCAGCTCCTGCAGCGGGAGTTATCGGTGGGGATGGACCCTGGAGAGCTGCTGAGCTGTGATGAGGAACAGCCATCTGTGGATCAGGAAACTGCCCTGTGCTGTCACCCATTTCTCCTTTCACAAATCTCCGCTGCTCCATTTCTCCACCTCCAGGGTTGGCTTTGAAAAGGCTCCAGAGGTGCCAAGCCAAACTCTCCTAACAGCCTTTTCAAAACTTGCTCTTGTGTTTGCCTGCAGCAATGAGCTGCTTTGTTGTACAACAGTTTTCCTCAGCCTGTTGGTGGCTGTGTGGAAGAGGGGCTGCGCGGTGCCTGGTGTCGACGCACCCATTTGGAAAGCCAAGGCTCTCGTGCAGCCTTGTTGTTGGCTTCTCATGAACCTGTGAGAACATCACAGAATCCTGGAATGGGTTGGGTTGGAAGGGACCTCAAAGCCCATCCAGTGCCACCCCCTGCCATGGGCAGGGACACCTCCCACTGGGTCAGGGGGCTCCAAGCCCCATCCAACCTGGCCTTGGGCACCTCCAGGGATGGGGCAGCCACCACTGCTCTGGGCACCCTGGGCCAGGGCCTCCCCACCCTCACAGCAAAACATTTGAAGCTCCTGCTGACAATAACTCTGTTAACATTATCGATGGTTGAGCTTCCTCCTGCTCCTGGCACTGCAGGGGTCATGGTGAGCCATGGGGTCTTCCTTGCCGTGTCCAATGAGTCCCATACCCGTCACCCTGGAGCCGTCACTGCTTGTCGAGGGCTGATCTCGGCTGCGACCCAGAAGAGAGAAAGCAGACAGAGGGCAGTTGCAGGATTGCATCCAGGGCCACAGCTCTGTTTCGTGCAAGGCTGTTGGAGCACGCAAGCCGCACAGCTTGGTCTCAGCTCTCACGCTCTGCCCTCACAGGGAAGCTCAAAAAGGTGAACTTTAGCTCCTGAGCTACTTTTAGCAGCTTTGCTCTCGGCTCCGGCCAGCGTGTTTACCCCTGGGCTTGCATCATGCAGTGCTTGGCCCTGGCTGCGTCGGCTGCTCCCTGGCTGCGTTCCAGGCATGAGAGGAGAGGCAAACCGCAGAGACGGGCAAGCCCAGCAGAATCGGAAAGGTTCAACCCTCAGACCTTTAAACCCAGTCAAGAGAGGCTTCCCAGTGGTGAGGCTGGCTGGGGAGAGGCTCCTCTGCGGGGTTTTAGGGCTGATGAGATCAGAGCTTCCTTGACACTGGTGGCTGTGTGACAGGGACCTTTTGGCCGCTGCTTTGGGCTGCCTGGCTGCCTCCTCTGGGTGCTGGCAGGAGCTGGAGCTCAAGTATGGCGCCCAAGGAGGCAACGACTCCTCTCAGCCCTTCAAGAGAGAGAGGAGGCTTTCAGCTGCTTCCTGACCACTTCTCACTCCCGACTGGTCCTGCCTTCCCATAGCCTCCCTGACTGGGTGGTAGACTTGGCACAGGGACCCCTCCCCAGGGCTGTGTGCCCTCCTGTGGGCTGCAGCAGGGCGCTCACCGTTGGCATGAGCCCATGTTCCAGCAGAGCACAGCTCGAGGCTCTTGCCAGCCCGCTGCTCTTGTGCAGCACATGGAGCCTTAGCCAGGCCAGGCTCTGGTTGAGCTGGGAGCTGTAAAAACACAGTGGGATTTGCTCCTTCTGCTGAGACGTCCCTCGAGGCGGCCGTGGCTCTTCGTACTCGTGTGTGTAGCCTGCAGTGACTTCCTTGGCTTCCTCGCCTTGCAAGGAGATGCCTGCGGTGGGAAGAGGCAGAGCGGCTCGTGTCTCGCTGGGTGCTACTTCTGTTTTTTCAGGGATTGGTACGACAGCGCTGGGGCCCCGGTGGGGCACCGGCTTCCTGTGGCTGCGGAGCATGCGCTGCGGCGGGGAGGATCTTGCACTTGAGCAGGAGCCCGGGTTGCACCGTGGCTTGTCCTGCGGCTGTTTGTGGCAGTGAGAAGTGGCAGATTCCTGTCCAAATGTCGCTGCTGCCACAGCAGCCTGAGGGCTTTGCCTGTGGCCTTTTGGTGCTCTGCAGATCAGAGCTCCAGTATTGCCTGGAAATACCCAAGTTGTGGAAGATCTGCTTGGGTTGAGGGGTCAGTGAAGCAGCATCAGGTAGAGCTGCTTCAGCCACATAAGGGAGAGTCCGTCCACGAGCCCCTCTGCACCAGGGGGTGCATGGGAAGCGACGCCCATGCGATGCTGACGCTGCATCCTTGGCTCCCAGCTCTGTGCTGGGGTCACTGGTCACGCAGGGCACGGACTGGGGCAGCAGTGTCCATGCCCAGACAGGTTGGAGAACCCTCCCTGTGCACAGGGTGCAGCAGGAATTGAGGGGGCTGAGCTCACCGGTAGCCGGGGGGGCTCTGAGGTTTGTGGGTTTCAGCTCTTGCCTGGCCCACGTGTGTGTTGGTTCCCCCCCAGAAGCGGCACCGCACGGCTCACGCTGTAACAGCCCCCAGGGCTGAGTCCAAAGGGCTGTCTGCGTGGTGGAAGTGCTCCCTGTGCTGCTGCAGCCGGACAAACAGCCGGCAAAGAGTGGAATCTGCCGCACAACGGGGCTTTGACGTGGTTCCCAGTGCACAGCCCTGTGCTGCAGCTGGTGACCCGTCCGTTCTTGGCTACAGCTGTAGAAAGCAAAGCTCTGGGGTCACTGGCTTTGTTGCATCAAGCCAGGTCTGAAGGAGCATTTCTGGTGTCCAGGTTCCTGCACAGACCAGTGTCTCTTTCCTGTTCCCTTTCACCTATTGCTCCATTGCAAACAGGCTTGGTTCACGTGCTCCTCTCCAAGCATTGCACCAGAGGGTCGTTGGTCAAGGTGAACGTCCTGGGGATGTTGCTGCTGGGAAGCTCTAAAGACATCTTTAAATCCATGTCAGGTGCCAGTGCCCGAATTTCCCCTGTTCAGGACATTCCTTCTCTTATAAAATCTATCCAGCAAAATGGGTAAGGAGTTGGGTGCAGCAGACTTCCAAAGAGCAGGATGCACAGGGGTGCTGGAATTGCTGACACGCAGCCCAACTCGGAGAAGCCACTGCTGAACCCCAGCTCTCCACACCAAGCCGCCCCTTGGATCCCAGGAGCTGTGGGTGGGTGGCTTCGGGCAGTGAAAAATCTGCACAGCACCCAGCTCTGTGCCCTGGGCAAGGTTTAAAACTCCTCCCTGGTGCTGCTGCGTGGCCTTATTTGCTGCTAAGGCTCCATAAATTTCTGTCTTGGCTAATGAAAACCTGCCTGGCTCCCGCGTGGGTCAGCTGCTCGTGCTGTGGGGCTGGTCCTTGTGGTTTTGCTCGCTTCCAGCCCATCCTGGAGCCCAGGACAGAACAGCCTGGTTTGCTTTCGGGGAATGCATCCCGTCGCAAGGGGTGGCATGGCTTTCCTCCCATCTGCCACCTCGCTGAGCGAAGCTGTGCTCGCCAGGTGCTGCTCGGTGCCTCCTGACACCCCTCCTGCTGCCAGCCTGTTCCCAGACCTCGCCACCGCCTGGCACCTTTGCTGTGCTTTCGCTCTCTCTGGCTCCTCAGGGCTGCCCCTCCGTGCTGTTTTCAGCCCGCCGTGACGTTTTCCTCCCGCAGAAGCTGCTCCTGCACTGGTGCTGCCGCGGGATGGAGCGCGGTGCTTGGGTGTGAGCCCAGGACCAGCCTGGGACTTGTGACCAGTGCCAGCCTCCTCGCCTGCGCCCTGCTCTGACTGTGCCGGCTGTTCCCAGGTCCCAGCTGGCGCTTGTCTCGCTGCGGTGACCTTTGGGAAAAGCAAACAGCTTTCTACAGGGAAGTGACGTTCTGCTCGAGTCGTGCCTTGGGTTCCTGAGCTCAGCTTGCCGTCTCTTCGCTGGCGTTGGTTGGTTTGATTTCCATCGACACACGAGTCGCTAACTCGAAAATTGCTCCTTCCTTGTTTCTGTTGTTTCCTGGCAGTCTCCGCCTTCTGCACTTACTGTAAGCTCTGCAGCTCCTTCCCTGCCTCCCGGCGCAGAGGCAGATATGCACGGAGGGTGCCTGGAAGACATTGGCACCAGATTAGAGCTTTGTACCTCTTGCTGGTGACCTACATGCACAAGACCCCTCCCTTCCCCTTGGGAAAGAAGGTAGGAAAGCTCTGGGAAATGATGCCTCTCCTTAGGAGAAGGCTTTGCTGACGGTAGGTAGGTGGGAATTGTGCCCTCCTGCAGGGAAGCTTGGTGCTCGCCAGGCTGAAGTTGGACAGGTGGAAGCTCAGCTCCTGAAACCAAACCTGGAGCTGCGTTCCCTGTGCTCTGGGAGCTCCTGCGCAGCTCAGCCCTGCTCCCAAGGGTTTAATGGCCTTAGGAGCTGCCTGTGACGTAATTTTAACCCTGGTCTGACCTTGGGGCGCAAGGAGCAGCGTGAAGCGAGGCTTCCTACCTGTCTGGCTTTGTCAAGGTGGCTGCGTCTGGCCCGACCTGCTTGGGGCTGCGTCCAGGCTGTGGGTTCTGCAGGGGATTTGTGGGCTACGAGGTGCTCCGCAGGGGTGGGAGAGGACGAGAGTTGGCGCGGCAGGCAGAGCCTGCCTGCTGTGTTCCTGTAATCTGGTGCAAATGGCCACTGGCTGCGGGTGCCAGCGCCGGCGCTGCTCTGCTCACCTCAGGTGCATTGGATTAGTTTCGTGACGTGTGGTGAAAAGAGAATGAGTCAGAATCTGGGCTTTATTCAGCTTTGCAGCTGGGGCGGCTGGAGCGAAACCTCTCCATCCTTGTTCTTCTCAGGAAGCAGACCCAGGCAGGGCAGGGGTCTGCCAGGCTGGGGCCAAAGCTGCCTTAGAATCACAGAATCCTGGAATGGGTTGGGTTGAAGTGACCTCAAAGCCCACCCAGTGCCACCCCCTGCCATGGGGTGGCACCCCCTGCCATGGGCAGGGACCCCTCCCACTGGATCAGGGGGCTCCAAGCCCCATCCAACCTGGCCTGGAACACCTCCAGGGATGGGGCAGCCACCACTGCTCTGGGCACCCTGGGCCAGGGCCTCCCCACCCTCACAGCAAAACATTTCTCCCTAAGAGCTCATCTTAATCTCCCCTCTTTCAGCTGAAAACCGTTCCCCTCATCCCATCCCTGCACTCCCTGATCCAGAGCCCCTCCCCAGCTTTCCTGGAGCCCCTTTCAGCCCTGGGAGCTGCTCTAAGGTCTCCCCAGAGCCTTCTCCTCTCCAGGCTGAACAACCCCAACTCTCCCTGTCCGGCCTCATAGCAGAGGTGCTCCAGCCCTCAGATCATGTCGTTGGCCTCCTCTCCTGGGTGTGCGTGCTGTAATTCCCACACTAACGATATGGTTGTCCCACCAGGTCTCCGGAACTGGCCAGGATGGCGCAATGGAACCAGCTGCAGCAACTCGACACGCGGTACCTGGAGCAGCTCCACCAGCTCTACAGCGACAGCTTCCCCATGGAGCTCCGGCAGTTCCTGGCCCCATGGATTGAGAGCCAGGACTGGTAGGACCTTGCGAAACGCTAACATGGGGACTTTGCTCGGGTCACCCCACCCTGGGGAGTGGAAGAGCTCTGCTGCTTTCCCTGGGCTCTTGATGTGGCAGGACTGGTCCTCCTTCCTGAGGCCAAGGGGAGCAGGGACTCTGCACGGAGCAGGAGAAGGGAGAGCTGTGACACGGAGGTGTCCCCGTCCAGTGCTGTCTTACATTGGCCTCTGTTGTGAACAGGGTTGACGGGGCACCAGTTCCATCCAGAGAGCACAGGGCACTGGTGAGGTGCTCGTGTGCATCTGCCTGGCCAGACTTTAAGCCTGAGTCCAAACCCTCTCTGTTGCCCTTTCATTGCTGGCACAGCCCAAGGGCTCAGTTTGTTGGCAAGAAGCAAGCCAGCCTTGCTCTGGTGCAGGTTAGGAAGATGGTTGGGGTGTTAAACTGTGCAAAAACAGTTGGCGTGAGCAGACCCACCCTGCCTTTCGTGCCACCTTGCGCTGGGCACCCAAGACTCTGTCCTCCCTCGTACAGGGCGTACGCTGCCAGCAAGGAGTCGCATGCCACGCTGGTGTTCCACAACCTGCTGGGAGAGATTGACCAGCAGTACAGCCGCTTCCTACAGGAGTCCAATGTCTTGTACCAGCACAACCTGCGGCGCATCAAGCAGTTCCTGCAGGTGAGGTGGGAAGCTCTGGTTTGGAGCTTGTGGAAGTCCCAACAGCTTCCTAGGCAACAGCTCTAAAGAGGATGCCGAGGTCCCAGGAGTTGCATCGTGCCCGCTAACCTTGGGGATTTGAACCTTTTACAGAGCAGATACTTGGAGAAGCCAATGGAAATAGCCCGCATCGTGGCTCGCTGCCTGTGGGAAGAGTCCCGGCTCCTCCAGACGGCCGCCACCGCAGCCCAGGTCAGTGGCTTGGGTGTCCTGGGGCCACCATCCCACCTGGCAGCACCGTGCAGGTCCTTTGTGCTGTAGGGAAGGTGCAGGCTGAAGCTCCCCAGTTCCTTGCGGAGGAACTGCTCCGTGCAGAAGGCTGCTCCAGCTGCAGGGGCTGAAAACCTCTGCTCTCGGGGCAGCAGCTGCTTCCCACCAGGATGCAGCCTGCGTGCTCTCTGCCTGGCGTGGCTGTTGGCTTTGATGCGTGTCCGTCTCCCCTCTCGCGCCTCGCATGGGGTGTCCCCTGCACCGTGCGCCTGGAGGTGCAGTCCTGGAGCTGATGCTGCAAAGCAAGCAGCGAGCCACACCGGCTTTTATCTTGAGGGGGTGAAAACCCTTCCTACAAAACCCTTCAGGCAGGGAGGAGAGCATCCCTGAGTCCTGGCCCTGGTCTAACGCCCTCCGCGTCCCCTCTGCAGCAAGGGGGCCAGGCAACACATCCAACGGCTGCTGTGGTGACGGAGAAGCAGCAGATGCTGGAGCAGCATCTCCAGGATGTGAGGAAGAGAGTGCAGGTATGTGTGCTGTCTGGGCAACTTCTCCTTTCCCCGCTCCTGTGATTTAGGGCTTTGAGTAAATCCACACCTCTTGCCTTGCAGGATCTGGAGCAGAAGATGAAAGTGGTGGAGAATCTCCAGGATGACTTTGATTTTAACTACAAGACTTTGAAAAGCCAAGGAGGTAATGGAAGCTCATTAGCATCTGGCAAACCAAAGTGTGTTACTGCAAGGGAATTTGCTAGAGGCCACGTTCCAGCTCTCCAGGTGCCTCATTCCCAAGCCAGAAGGGTGACTTAAGCTCAGGGCATTTGCATGGTAATTGGAGAAACCTTGTCTTTTGTTTGGGCCACTGTCAGCGCCTCCAGGGACAGAGAAATGGCTCTGGAGGTGACAGAGCCAGCTCTGCAGGCAGGGAAGCCAGTGAGGTGCTTAACTATTGGCAACCTTTTAGGGTGCTGCACCTTTACAGTGGTAGTTTGTGTGATGCTTGGGAGGGTAGGAGGACTCCATGTGCTTGGCTGAAACTTTCTCCTCTCTCTGCACAGACATGCAGGATCTGAATGGAAACAATCAGTCGGTGACCAGGCAGAAGATGCAGCAGCTGGAACAGATGCTGACGGCACTGGACCAGATGCGCAGGGTACGTGGTGCTGCTGACCCTCCGGATGCCCCTGGGGTGCAGTGGTGTCCTTTTTCTGCACTATGATTTTAGTGTCCCTGGTAGGCAGAGCTGGCCCAGAGCGACTTCTTTCTTATCTGTAATTGTGAAACTTGCAGCTCTCCGGAGGAGTAGGAGGGTGGTGAAGGTTTTGCCTTTTCTTTTTTGACAGGGTATTGTGAGCGAGCTGGCTGGGCTGTTGTCAGCCATGGAGTACGTGCAGAAGATGCTGGCAGACGAGGAACTGGCAGACTGGAAGAGACGGCAGCAGATTGCCTGCATTGGGGGCCCCCCAAATATCTGCTTAGACCGCCTCGAGAACTGGTACGAGCTGGCAGGGTTTTGCATCAGTCCCTGGCAAGGTGACATTCACACACCTGCGGTGGAAATGAGCTCCTTGCCTCTGGAAATATCTTTGCAGAACGACTTCTGGTACCTGCAAGCATAAATGTAATCCAGTAGTTGGGCTGATCCTCCACCGTGGGCACTAATCCCCAGGCCCAGGGAATTTTAGGGCTGTGAGGAGTTCCTGGTCCTGTCTCTGCAGAACTTGAGCGAGTGCAGGTTGTGTGATGTGTGGCTTAGGAAAATGCACCGGGCCAGGAGCCACAGATATAGAATTGTCTGGTTGGAAAAGACCTCTGAGGTCATCGTATGTTCTGTTCTCTGCTGGTTTTGGTATGGAGAGCATCCTCTCTCACACCAGCAAGGGAAGAGAAGGGTTCTGCGGGCTGGGACCACGCAGGACTCGGCAGCCAGAGCTGACACTGGTTCTCCCTGCTCCCCTAGGATAACCTCGCTCGCCGAATCGCAGCTCCAGACCCGGCAGCAGATCAAGAAGTTGGAAGAACTGCAGCAGAAAGTGTCCTACAAAGGCGACCCCATTGTCCAACACCGGCCCATGTTGGAGGAGCGGATTGTGGAGCTGTTCAGGAACCTGATGAAAAGGTGCCAAGGGCTGGAAGGGAGCTGTGGGCACTCCCCAGGTCACGAGTGGAGGGGTGGGCAGGCGTGTTGAGCCAGGCCTGAGCTTTAACTGTGGTTCTTGTGCCTTTCTCCTGCAGTGCTTTTGTCGTGGAGAGGCAGCCCTGCATGCCCATGCACCCCGACCGGCCCCTGGTCATCAAAACCGGCGTGCAATTCACCACCAAAGTCAGGTGGGTCGCTGGCCCGTGCCATCCCGCTGTGCCACGGGCGTGGGAGCGCTGCTGTGCAAGGGAAGGCAAAGCAAGATCGCTCCCTGAAGGAGATGCTGGTGTGGATGCAGCTTCCAGCTTGTCCGGGGAGCGCTGGTGCGGGGTGGGAATGGCTCCCTGCTGGAGCGCTGCCTGCGTGACTCAGGGCAGGGCTGGTGGCTGCTGGCTGGGGCTCTGCCCTGTTCCTGGACGCAGCCGCGGTTCTGGTAAATCCCGCGGTGGGGGCGGGCGGCAGGACGAGTCATCGTATCCCTGGCCAGCTGCCTCTCAGCTGGTCTGTGTTCCTGCCAGCCTCTGCAGAGAGACGCTGCTCCGACACCGGGCTCTGCCTGCAGCTTGGTCACCGTCACCAGCTGTGCCCCCGTTGCCCCTCGGTGTGTGGCAACATCTGCCCATGGAGCGGGGTGGAGGGTGCTTATTCAGAGCTGCTGTGGGCAGTCAGCAGCCAAAACTGTGCCAGCTGTATCCTTGGGTGCATCAAGCACAGCATCGCCAGCTGGGCAAGAGGGGGGATTGTCCTGCTCTGCTCCACACTGGTGTGCCCACCCCCCCTTGAATATTGTGTTCAGGTTTGGGTGCCACAGCATAAAAAGGACATCAAATACTGGAGAGTGTCCAGAGGAGGCCACAAAGCTGGGCAAGGGTTTAGAGGAGGAATCACATGAGGAGAGGCTGAAGGCACTGGGTCTGTTCAGCCTGGAGAAGAGGAGACCAAGGAGGGGACCTCAGAGCTGTTTGCTGCCTTCTCATAGGGGAGGGAGGTGAACAGGCGCTGAGCTCTTCTCTCTGGTGACCAAGGACAGGACCCCAGGGAATGGCAGGAAGATGTCAGGGGAGGGTTAGGTTGGACATGAGGAAAAGGTTCTTCCCCCAGAGGGTGGTGGAGCCCTGGAACAGCTCCCAGGGGAGCAGTCACAGCCTGCCAGCGTTCCAGAAACGTTTGGCCAACACCCTCAGCCCCACAGGGTGAATGGTGGGAGTGTCCTGTGCAGGGACAGGAGTTGGACTCGATGATCCTTTTGGGTCCCTTCCAACTCAGATTATTCTATGATCCTATGAAAATGAGCCCTCCTCAGGGGACTCGGGGCAGCATCGGTGCGTCAGGGCTCACATGTCACAGACCTGCTCAGAGATGCTGGAGGAGCCGGGTAATGCTGCATCTCCAGGGGCTTTGTGGTGGTCCCTGCTGGGGGTGCGTACAGCACTGCTCTCCCTCCAGCTGTGCCGCAGTCTGTGCCAGGTGTGGTGTTGAACTGGAGTTGTTTGCGTGTGTGGGATGCTCACGCTTACACTCTGCCCCTTTGCAGGTTGTTGGTCAAGTTTCCAGAGCTGAACTATCAGCTGAAAATTAAAGTCTGCATTGACAAGTGAGTTCTGGGCTCTGATCTTGGCACTGTTGAGTTGGGCTTCTCCTGCTGCCCTTGGGTCTGGCTCCAGCCCTGCCCTGAGAGCCAGCATGACCCCAGCTAGCAGGGATGGTGTGGGGTCCCAAGGGTTTGTTCCTGTGTGGAGAACATCCTGGGGGTCTTGTGGGGTGCCAAGGGTTCACTCCCACATGGGGAACATCCTGGGGGTCTTGTGGGGTGCCAAGGGTTCACTCCCACATGGGGAACATCCTGGGGGTCTTGTGGGGTGCCAAGGGTTCACTCCCACATGGGGAACATCCTGGGGGTCTTGTGGGATGCCAAGGGTTCGTTCCCACATGGGGAACATCCTGGGGGTCTCGTGGGATGCCAAGGGTTCGTTCCCACATGGGGAACATCCTGGGGGTCTTGTGGGATGCCAAGGGTTCACTCCCACATGGGGAACATCCTGGGGGTCTCGTGGGATGCCAAGGGTTCGTTCCCACATGAGGAACATCCTGGGGTTCTTGTGGGACCCAATGTTGTGATGCAGCCAGCCCCACACCCCAGCTCGTCTGCGTCAGGGTGGGGAGGCCATGGCCATGACCGAGTGTCTCTCTCCCCCTTCCTAGGGACTCTGGGGATGTTGCAGCGCTTCGAGGGTAAGTGCCTTGCATTTTTATTTTTCCTTGCTGCTGCTTTTAATCCTGGCAATCATCCTCCTGCACATTCGCTCCGAGAGGGCCCCGTCAGCCAGGCTGTGTCTTTCCTCCTTTGAGGTCGCGGAAGTTTAACATCCTGGGGACGAACACCAAGGTCATGAACATGGAGGAGTCCAACAACGGCAGCCTCTCGGCGGAGTTCAAGCACCTGGTAGGTACCGCGAGCTCTCGGGCTGCTCCTGTTCAGGCCGTGTGGTGTCGTGGTGGTACTTCAGCCCATTCCTTCTCTCCGCAGACCCTGCGGGAGCAGCGGTGCGGTAACGGAGGCAGAGCCAACTGCGATGTGAGTGCTGGGGGATCCCTGGGTGGGACAGCCCTTGGCTGGCAGCTCTGCTCCCTGTTGAGCAGCTGAGTTCCCTCAGAGGAAACAAGAGCCCTACCCCAAGAAGGGGTGTCCATAGGCACCCCCTCATGCATGGGCAGCTGCCAGAGCAGCCCTCTCCACCCAGACCTGAGCAGCAGCTCTGGATCTGATGGCCTGAGGGCAGGAGTCTCCTGTGTGCTCATTGTGTCCTCTTCCAACCCTAGGCCTCGCTGATCGTCACCGAGGAGCTGCACCTCATCACCTTTGAGACAGAGGTGTATCACCAGGGGCTGAAGATCGACCTGGAGGTGAGTTGTGGGTTGTTGCCTCTTCCTGGGTGTGTAGGAACCTCGGCAGATGTACCAACCTGTGGTCACATCCTGTCTTCACAGACCCACTCATTGCCTGTGGTGGTCATTTCCAACATCTGCCAGATGCCCAATGCCTGGGCATCCATCCTGTGGTACAACATGCTGACCAACAACCCCAAGGTAGGGTTTGTGGGGACAACTGGCAGTGCGGGCTTTGGGACCAGAGTGTCCCAGCAGGCAGAGAGAGGGGAGCTGTGGCCTGGGAGCAGAGATGGGGCAGGACCTGGCCATGCTTCTGTCCCACGCCCTCCTCAGGGCTGTGTTGTCCCTTATGTCTTCACTGAAAGGATGGTCAGGGATTGGCACAGCTGCCCAGGGAGGGGGTGGAGTCACCATCCCTGGAGGGGTTTAAAGGACGGGTGGATGAGTTTCTTAGGGACAGGGTTTAGTGGGGAATCAGGCACGGCTGGACTCGATCTCGGAGGTCTCTTCCAACCTTCTGATTCTGTGATTCTATGCAGAACGTGAACTTCTTCACCAAGCCCCCCATCGGGACATGGGACCAGGTGGCAGAGGTGCTGAGCTGGCAGTTCTCCTCCACCACGAAGCGTGGCCTCAGCATCGAGCAGCTGACGACGCTGGCAGAGAAGCTTCTAGGTAACCTGGTGTGGGTGTCCTGTCCGTCCCTGCTGTCCCTCAGGTTGCTCCCTGGAAATGATGTCTTTGGAAGAAAAGCTCTATCTTAACTATTGACACCTCTTCTTCTCTGCCAGGGCCAGGTGTGAATTACTCTGGCTGTCAGATCACCTGGGCCAAGTTCTGCAAGGTAGAACTCTCTCTTCCCCTGAGCACCTTCCTTTGACTGTTCTGCTCTTCCAAGCCATGCTCACAGCCTCTCTGCCCTCTTCTTCAGGAGAACATGGCTGGCAAAGGCTTCTCTTTCTGGGTCTGGCTGGACAACATCATTGACTTGGTGAAAAAGTACATCCTGGCGCTGTGGAACGAAGGGTGAGCTTTGGCCGGTGTTGGGCTGGACCCTTGGTTGGGCTGGGCTTTGGGAGGGGTCCCACGAGTCCTGTCCTGATGGAGTGGGGTGTCTTGTCCAGGAGCCGGTGGGCTCTCCTGGGATGAAATGTTCTTCCCGGACAGAAAAAGTTCTGGGGACCAACAGGACAAACCACCCATTGGCTGGTTCAGAATGAAAAGCTTCCATGGCACCTGGGAACCCCTAAAATGTTGGTGTCTCTGCTGCTTTTTGATGCTGCACAGAGAGCTGGGTGGGGTTCACGTCCTGGAGTTCCTGCCCTGGGATCCTGACCCACCCTTGCTCTCCTCGCCTCCTGCTGCCCAGGTACATCATGGGGTTCATCAGCAAGGAGCGAGAGCGAGCCATCCTGAGCACCAAGCCTCCAGGAACCTTCCTGCTGCGCTTCAGTGAGAGCAGCAAGGAAGGCGGCATCACCTTCACGTGGGTGGAGAAGGACATCAGTGGTACGTTGCTCTGCCCCTCGTTGCTCCAAAGGGGTCTTGGACCATGGCAGTGTCCCCTGCTAAGATGTTTGTCCGTCCATGTCCTGACAAACCCTCTCCTTGCATTAAGTCTTTGAGCCTGGGTGCCCTTTTGTAGAACCACGGAAGGGTTTGGGGTTGGGAAGGATCTCAAAACCCATCCAGTGCCACCCCCTGCCATGGGCAGGGACACCTCCCACTGCATCAGGGGGCTCCAAGCCCCATCCAACCTGGCCTGGAACACCTCCAGGGATGGGGCAGCCACCGCTGCTCTGGGCAACTGTGCCACCACCCTCAACGTGAAGAATTTCTTCCTAATGTCCAATCTAAATCTTCCTCCTTCCAATTTAAAGCCGTTCCCCCTCATCCTGTCGCTCCCAGCCCTTGTAAAAAGTCCCTTTGCTGGGCTCTTGTCTCCTGGGTGCCCTTGCCCACGTCCTGCCTTCATGGTGCAGCCTTCCACAGCTCTGGAACCACCTGGCAGGTCCCTATCCTGCCCGGTGATCTACTGGGTGCCCTGTAAGGCTGAGCACGGCCCCATGCGAGTCTCTCTTGTCCCTACTGCTCTTGGGGCATCCAAGGAAGGCCCTGCCTCTGCCCAGGAGCTCTGCCTGGGCTCAGAAGTCTCCTTGTACAGGGAAAACCCAGATCCAGTCCGTGGAGCCTTACACCAAGCAGCAGCTGAACAACATGTCATTCGCCGAGATCATCATGGGCTACAAAATCATGGATGCCACCAACATCCTGGTGTCCCCCCTGGTGTACCTGTACCCGGACATCCCCAAGGAGGAGGCCTTCGGGAAGTACTGCCGCTCCGAGAGCCAGGAGCACTCGGAAGCTACTGACTCAGGTAGTCGTTGACTTTCTGCATTCCAGCACGGCTCCTGCGTCGCGGGGAGGCTCCAGGGATGGCGCTGGGGGAAGAGCTGCCACCGGCTGGGATCAGGTGCCAATCGCAGAGGGCACAGCTGCAGCGTGGGGCTGGTGGTGGGGTCCCTGTGGGGACTCGGAGGGCGGGTGCTCTCCCCAAGTCTGTGCTCCGGAGGGGGAGGAGATCAGGGTTCCTTCTCTGGCAGCTGGTGACGAGGCTTCTTTCTTCTCTGCAGGTGCTGCTCCATATCTGAAGACCAAGTTCATCTGTGTCACCCCGTGAGTGTTCCTGACGGGTGTCTGGGAGCACGGGGAGGGGGAATTTGTGTGTGCAAATCTTGCTTGAGAAGGTTTCCTTCCCACCGCTGCCTGGACTGGTCTGGGCAGGGGAGACCACGGGGCTGAGCCAGGCTCTGGCTCGCTGCCATAACCACAGCGCTGTTCTTCCCCTCCCGGGGCCCCTTTTCCTCTGGAGAGCTCTTGGGACCAGCCTGGCTGTGCCCTGGGGCCTGGCAGGGGGAAGGGGGGGGTCAGAGGCCCTGACTCCAGAGGTTTCTGTGCTTTTAGAATCCTGGAATGGGTTGGGTTGGAAAGGACCTCAGAGCCCACCCAGTGCCACCCCCTGCCATGGGCAGGGACCCCTTCCACTGGATCGGGGGCTCCAAGCCCCATCCAACCTGACCTGGAACCCCTCCAGGGATGGGGCAGCCACCACTGCTCTGGGCACCCTGGGCCAGGGCCTCCCCACCCTCACAGGGAAACATTTCTCCCTAAGATCTCATCTCAATCTCCCCTCTTTCATCATAAAACCGTTCCCCCTCCTCCTGTCCCTGCACCCCCTGATCCAGAGCCCCTCCCCAGCTTTCCTGCAGCCCCTTTCAGCACTGGGAGGCTGCTCTAAGGTTTTCCTTCCTCCCTTGGACAGGACCTCCTTCAGCAACACCATCGACCTGCCCATGTCCCCGCGCACCCTGGACTCGCTCATGCAGTTCGGCACCAACAGCGAGGGAGCGGAGGCCGGCGTGGGAGGGCAGTTTGGTGAGTCTGGTGGCTTTTGTCACCGAGGGGTCTTGGCTGTCCCCACACCCGGGCTCTGTTAACCTCTGGCTGTGTCTCCCGCAGAGTCGCTGACCTGCGACATGGAGCTGACGCAGGAGTGCGCTTCTTCACCGATGTGAGCTGCTCCACCGGCGCTCGCGGGGACCTTCCCAGGACTCTGCTTTCTGCCTCCTCAGAGCTCCCCGGGTCTTGCCCGGCTCGCTCGTGGTTGCTCTGGGCTTTTCCTCGGGAGGAGCCGGGAGCTGAACCCCTTGCCACCGATTCCTTGTTTGACCCAAATGAGCACCCCGGTCTCCAGGGTGGTGCTGCTCGTCTCTTTGGGGGGGAGGGGGGGAAGAACCTTTTTTATTTCCTTCCATAACGGTTTTTTATTCTTGTTTTGCTCATTCAAGTGCCTATTTGCCTCCGATCGCAGCCTTCACAATCGCTTCTGCAACCCCAGGCGTGCTGCCTGCTCTTAAAAGCTGCTTTCCTGACTGCCGGAGTCCAAAAGCCCTCGAAGATCTCATGAGCCTGGATTCACCTCTGGGCACCTGAGCTGGCATGGGTTGGTCCTGGCCTCCACGCCGTGTGATGGGCTCTGACCTGCTGCTGCCCCAGCAGCCCTCACGGAGCTCGCAGTGCGCAGAGGGGTCTTCTCTCTGCACTTTTGACCCAGCTTTTGGCCAGGAGGACCAACAAGCAGCTCCGAGTCACCAGGTGGATGGGCTCAGGTGCTCCTGCAGGGAGTTTGTGTGGTTGCCTGTGCTTGCCACCAGCTTCCCGCTGCGGCACCAAGCTGTGACTGGCTCTAGCAACCCCAGCGCTCCTAACTGGGACAACTGGTTTCCCAGCGATGATGTGTCCCGACACCAGTGCATCCCTGTGAGCGTGGACCGCTTGCATCCTGGGGCTCTTTTGGGACCTGGTATAACCACAAAAGCTGTCCCAACCAGCATTGGATGTCCTGCCCTGGCTCTGTTCCCTCTGGGATGGCTTGGGATGCCCCAGGCAGTGGGTTTGCAGCTTCTCAGGGGCTTCACATGGCTTTTTTGTTGGAGGTTGGCTGTTGATGTTGAGGTAGGAGGAGGCAAGAGTTGGAGGGAGCAGGATGTACGACGCAAGGAGAGGAATCCACTGTGGGGCAGCTCTTGGCAGAGATGTGGGTGTTGCAAAGGGGGGGGATTCCCTGCTCTAGAGGGGGTGGGGGTGAGGAAACCTGGAGGCTGTGCTGACTGATGGCTTTGGTTCTGTATTTACCAAAATGAGGGAGCCCTCCTGCCCTTTCCATGCAGTGGGCATGCAGACACGGATGAGCATGGAAGGAGGGAGGGAAAGGCAGCGTGAGACCTACTGACCCCTCCCTCCCCAGCACCTGGCAGCCCATGGCGTTGCTGGGACTGCAGCGGCGTGGCACGAGGGGGTTGCATGCTGTGCCCGGTGCTGCGGGAGCTGTTGGCGCTGAGGCTGTGGGTACTTCAGCAGAGAAACGTCTTACTGGGCACCAGCCTGGGGCTTTGCAGGTCTTGGTTTGGCCCTGGGTGGAGAGAAACCCTCGATCCTCTGCACCAGCGATGCTACTGCGGTGCAGGGACTACCCAGCGTGTGGCTCTGGCTCTTGTGCCCAGTGAAGACCATGGGGTGTCCTGCAGCGTGTTGTCATCGCAGCCTGCGGGCAGGGAGCCAGAGAGCAGGGCACAGGGGTGTAGGATCCCCAGGGAAGGAAGAGAGAGGTCCATGGGCTCCAGACCAGCCCCCCCTGAGCTGTGCGTGGGCAGCAGGCGGTGGCCGTGCCTGGCCCTGGGGACAGGAAAATGCCCTTTGAAGCTGGGAGGTGCTCAGAGGCGACGAGGGCAGTGGCCCTTGCTCATACGTGGCTGCCCCCCAGCTGCAGCCGCTGGAGGCCTGGGCAGCATCCGATACTGTAAAAAAATCTTATTTTTTTGTATATTTTATTGCTGTATCTACAGGCTTTAACCTTCTCCGAAATAAAGGCTCTGAAGCGACGCTGTGCTGGGCGCGTGAGTTGAGCTGTGTCTGCGTACGGCGCCTGCCTTTACCCCCTCTCTGGGAACTGGGGCCTCTCTGGGCGAAGACGCCAGAGCTGCGGTTTCGCTCGACGCAAGCCCCGCCGCACCTGGCCCCGCGCCGCTGCCCGGCGCGCGTGGGCTGCGCGCGGCCGCCCGCCTTATCTACGCGTGGCAGGGCCGTGGCAGGGGCACTATCGCCAAGCCACAGCCCAGGGCTGCTTTCTGCCTCCCCCAGCAGCACCTGGGGCTTCTCCGCTTGCGTAAAGGAAACTCCGGTGCCAGCGTGGGAGGACGGGGCTGCTGTGCCAGGGCTCCTCTCCGGGTGCTCCTTGCCTGGCATCGCCTGCAGCTGCACCAGAGTGGCTGTGCTGGTCCCCCCTTGGGTGCCTCAATGGGCTCTGGGCGGAGGTGCCCCCCCCCCCCCATTGTCCCTCTCCATGGCCACGTCCCAAGGCTGGGTGAGGCTCTGGCTGCTTGGGGCCCCTGTGGGGACCTGGCCACCAGCCCAGGGCTGCGGGCACGGCTGCGGCGTGGGCCTGTCCTGCCCTCTCGTGGGGATGCGTTGGAGCTGGCACCCTGCACCCTGTCCTTCTGCAGAGAGAGACCCCCTGCCCCCTCTGTGGGGATGGACCCCTGCCCCTCTGCATGGACAGAGCCCCTGTCCCCTCTGCTGTGCCCTCAACCCTGCCCCCTCTGTGGGGATGGACCCCCTGCTGGACCATGCACCCCTTCCCAGCTGCAGGGAGAGACCCCCTCCAGCCTCTCTGCTGGGATGGACCCCCTGGCCCCTCTGCTGCCTCCCAGCTCTCAGCAGGGATGGACCCCCAGCCCCTTTGTAGGTTCTGCACCCTGTTCCTCTGTGGGGACGGAGCCCTGGTGGCTCTGCAAGGAGGGACCCCTTGCCCACAGCTCTGGCCTGGCCTGCTGCCCCTTGCCTCCCTGTCGCTGGTGCCTGGACCTGGGAACAGTGGGTCCTGGGCTCTGCAGGGCAGGGGCTGCGTCTGCTCCTCCGCGGCTGGGAGCAGCTGTCCTGAGCTGCCCATGAAGCACCAAGACCTTCACCCTCAGCCCTCACCACCCGTGGTCTCCACAAAGCTGTGGAGCTGCAGGATCCTTGCAGGGTCTGGGCTCTGATGATGCCAAGAGGGCGATGGTTGCTCTGCCAGGGCAGGGTCAACGGGCATTTTTCATGCAGGTCGTGCTCAATAAAGCCCCCCCAGCCCCTGTGGGACTGGGTGGATTGAGGTGCTGGAGATGGCCCTGAAGCCTCCTGTGCTCTTTCCACCTCTTGGAGCATCCTGCTCGGATTGGAGCTCCGGTTTGAGCCGAACACCAGTCTCTCTGCTGGGAACCAGCCCTACCAGGCCTTTCCAATTCCCCACTGCCCCAAACCCAGGGCTCTGGGTGGCACTGACAATCCCTTTCCTGTCTCCAAGGCAGCCACATGGGATCATGGGTTGTTTGCTGGCTCCTGGCAGCGCAGCCTGCAGTCAGTTGGGGGGGGGGGGGGTGGCTCACAGCAGCCCAGCCCCAGGGCCCCCTCTCCCCTCTGCAGGATGGGATGGAAAACCCCAGAATAAGAAATTTTCTTACTGCTACGCAAACCCTGACGTTGCAACAACCGTTTGCTGTCAGGAACGCAGCGTCCCATCCCACGCTCCTGCAGATAAGTGGTTTCTTATCTCCCTGCACCCACATGCCTGGCTGCATCCCTGTCCGAACCTGTCCTGCTCCATGGGTTTAGCTGGGGGGGTTGGCCCTGGAGTAACGGGGTTAACTGGCTTCTGATCTGATCTCAGGAGTTGCTGTTGTGGATGCTCCTGGTTCCAGTGCAGTTGGCAAGTGCCACAGCCTGATTTGCAGCAGGAGAAAGTGCCTGGGGAAGGTCCTGAGTGGCTGGACCCCACGGCACCGTGGGGCAGGGGGACACCTGCCCATCTCTAGTCATGGAATCATGGAATGGTTTGGGTTGGAAGGGACCTCAAAGCCCATCCAGTGCCACCCCCTGCCATGGGCAGGGACACCTCCCACTGGGTCAGGGGGCTCCAAGCCCCATCCAACCTGGCCTGGAACACCTCCAGGGATGGGGCAGCCACCACTGCTCTGGGCACCCTGGGCCAGGGCCTCCCCACCCTCACAGCAAAACTTTTCTCCCTAAGATCTCACCTCAATCTCCCCTCTTCCAATTTAAGGCCATCCCCCCTCCTCCTGTCCCTGCACTCCCTGATCCAGAGCCCCTCCCCAGCTTTCCTGGAGCCCCTTTCAGCACTGGGAGCTGCTCTAAGGTCTCCCCAGAGCCTTCTCCTCTCCAGGTGAACAACCCCAACTCTCCCAGCCCATCCCCTACCCTGGCCCTCCCTGGGGGCTGCAGTCCGTGTGGCACTGGGGTCCCTGGGGGCTGCAGTCCGTGTGGCACTGGGGTCCCTGCTTTCTCTCCATGCTGGTTGCTACAGCAGGACCTGAGTGGGAGGTCTGGGGGAATGGGGTTGTTTGTGGCTCTGAAAGGAGGTCACCGGGGCAGCTTTGCTCCTTCCCCCAGGGCTGCAGCCACCCCCTCCGGCAGCACAGCGGGGAGAGCGCGGTGAACGGTGTCTGAGCCAAACGTGCAACCGGATTAGGGGTTTCCAAATGCAGATAATCCGCTTGGGACGCAGACGCTTGCGTGACAGGGATGGGGAGGCCCCACAGGGATGGGAGCCACCTGCCAGGGTGTCCCGTGCCACGGGGAGCCCGGAGCAGGCGGCTGTCGGCACAAGCACACCAGCAGCTCTTGGGCGGTAAACGCTGCGGTTGGAGCGAGTCCAGAGATGGTTACGAAGATGATCCAAGGGCTGGAGCAGCTCTGCCATGAGGACAGGCTGGGAGAGTTGGGGTTGTTCAGTCTGGAGAGGAGAAGGCTCTGGGGAGACCTTGGAGCAGCTTCCCAGTGCTGAAAGGGGCTCCAGGAAAGCTGGGGAGGGGCTCTGGATCAGGGAGTGCAGGGATGGGAGGAGGGGGAACGGCTTTAAACTGGAAGGGGGGAGATTTAGAAGAAATTCTTCACAAGAGTAGTGAAACACTGGCTCAGGGTGCCCAGAGCAGTGGTGGCTGCCCCATCCCTGGAGGTGTTCCAGGCCAGGTTGGATGGGGCTTGGAGCCCCCTGATCCAGTGGGAGGGGTCCCTGCCCATGGCAGGGGGTGGCACTGGGTGGGCTTTGAGGTCCCTTCCAACCCAACCCATTCCGTGATTCTACGGCACAACCGCACAGGCGCACTCTTGCAAGAGTGTGATCTGAAGTGGGTTGCAGTGCAAGGAACGCTCTTAGAGCTCTGTCCAAGCTGAGCGAGCCCTCTGCTCTGCATGCAGGATCGGATGGAATTTATTGGTGAGCAGGAGCTGTTATGAAGGGTGTTATTCATATGTCATAACATTTATGGGGCCCCGGCTGCTGCCGACCCAACCCCCCGGTCCCACCCGCCCCAGGCGAGTCCAGCCTGTGCAATATTGATGGGTCCTTAGGGATAAACCTGCAAATGGGGATCAGAGAGGTCATGGTTGCAGCCCCAGGGGCCAAGAGGCTGAACTGGCACTGCTGCAAGGGGGGGTGGGAGGCAGAGCTCCCCGAGTCCTGCTGGAGGCTCCCCTCTCCCATCGTCCCAAGGCACCGTGCAGGTCTGCCTGCAGGGATGCAGCTCCGAGTGCTCCGTGGCACCGAGCTGCTCTGCGGTGCCGGTGTTGTCTGCACGGTTCAGGCTGTGCCCCATAGCGGTGTGGGTTGGTGGGGTGAAGCAATGCCATGGGTCACCCAGCTCATGCAGGGGCACAGGCAGCGAGTGGGGAAAGCGCACGGGGGTGGGCAGGAGTGTTTGCCCATGACAAACTGAGCACAGGTGCCAGGTGATGGTGAGTGCATGGGCAGCACAAGGGTCCTGGGAAGAACGGGAGGTCCATGCTCAGCCCTCACCCCAACTCCTGCTGTTCCCCTGTGCCAGCCCTTGGCTAAAACCATGCCCAGCCCCATGCCCACATCCCTGTGGAGCTCGGGCAGGGCTGGAGCGATGGAATGCTGCTCTGTACCTGCTGGTTTGGACGTGTGGGCGCTGTGATCTCCTCCTCCATCCTTCTTCTGCCCAGTCGTGTGGTGTCATCAAGGTGGAACAAGGAATGAGAGGTGTGATACTCTGCTCCAAACGTCCTTCGAAGCCTCCTCCTTGTTGTGCCCTCATTGAGGGCAGCTTCAAGCTGAGCTGCAGAGCACAAGCTGTCACTGCCCAAGCCAAATGCCATCCCTGCCTCCCAACACTCGTAAAACAACAGTCAAATATTGCGTCACTCTCAAACTTTAATATGCAGCAGAGCCGAGCCAAGCAAGGTCTTGGTGGCGGCGCCTGCTTCCAGGTGTGGCAGAGGTCAGAGCCGGAGCTCCAGTGCAGCGCAGTCCCCAGGTGCTGCCATCTGCCAGCCCCACCGACAGCTGCGGTGCTGGACGGACACAACCTGCTTGTTTTCATAGAATCACGGAATGGTTTGGGTTGAAGGGACCTCAAAGCCCACCCAGTGCCACCCCCTGCCATGGGCAGGGACCCCTCCCACTGCATCGGGGGCTCCAAGCCCCATCCAACCTGGCCTGGAACACCTCCAGGGATGGGGCAGCCACCACTGCTCTGGGCACCCTGGGCCAGGGCCTCCCCACCCTCACAGCAAAACATTTCTCCCTAAGATCTCATCTCAGTCTCCCCTCTTTCAGCTCAAAACCGTTCCCCTCATCCTGTCCCTGCACTCCCTGATCCAGAGCCCCTCCCCAGCTTTCCTGGAGCCCCTTTCAGCACTGGGAGCTGCTCTAAGGTCTCCCCAGAGCCTTCTCCTCTCCAGGCTGAACAACCCCAACCCTCTCAGCCTGTCCTTGTACAGGAGGTGCTCCAGCCCTTGGATCATTTCTTCGGCCTCCTCATCCCTGGCAGCAAATTCCTGTTCCTGCCATCTAGCTGGACCCCAGCCCATGCTTGGCTGTGCCATGCTGCACCGTGCCCACACCTTGTACCGTAGGGCAGGGACCCCCAGCCACGCTGCCATGCGATGCCAGCCTTGGCACTGCTGCTGCTGCACCGGGCTGACCCACGCAGCGTGTTTATGGCAGGAGCTGGCTTAGACTGAGCTGTTACTGTGGCAACCTGGGCTCTGCCGAGGTGAGTGCTTCGGCAAGCCCAGGGATGCACGGCTGCACTGGTGTGGGGTGGGAGGCTTGGTGCTGCCCAAGTGTTCCCACTCCTGATGTCCCTCAACCCAGCAGCCTCAGGGTGGGTGTGAGATGCTCGTGCCCTTGGGTCCTGGCTGGGCCATGGGTGCTGGCTGGGTGCCCACTGTGCCCACCTTGGGGTGTGGAGGTCCTCACCAAGTTATTGGAGGGCTCCAGTTCCCATCACAGCCCCAGACTGGTGTTTATTCCTCTGTGTTTTTCAGTAGGCAGAAACCTGGCTGGTTTTTTCCGAGCTGGCTGAATGATGTGAGGGAACAAAGAGCCTTTGCCCAGGCAATAATGCTTGTTCACTGCCGAGATGGAGCATTTGCTGGGGTTGTTCCCAGCCGTATCCGAGTAGCTGGAAGAAGAGGCTTCCTGTGGAAATTCCCCCTTGGACAAGATGTCATTTCCTAGGTTTTTGTGGGAGCGGGTCCTGCTGCCGACACGAGGCATCGTGGGGTGAGGAGTTTCTGATGGTGATGAGCTGGCTGGGTGCTTTCTGCTTTCCCCTGCACATCGGCTCCGAGCCGCGCGCTGCCCGCAGGCTGATGGGGTCTGGCAGGGTCGGTGCTGCCCACACCATCCCCTGGCCTGGTGCCATCTCAGCTTTCTCTAAGCAACCTCCTCCCTCCCCAGGGTTTTGCATTTTCTCCCTCCCGGTAGGGTGAGGGCCCATCCGGGCCGGCTTTCCGATGGGATCTCCCTTTACGTCCTTTGGCCACAGCAGAAATAGCTCATCCGGCTCCGGTTCGAGCTCTCTGCGTCATGCCCAGCTCCTCAGGGATGGCAGGGACCATTGTGGCACGGGCAGGGCCCAGCAGCCACTCTGGCTTTGGCAGCACTGGGTGCATCCCTCTTCCCAGAGGAGGATTTATGGCCCATGGCAGGGAATTTGGGACATGCTGTGCTTGAGCATCTTCCTCTGGGGTGGCCAGGGTGGGGGCAGAGCTGTGGCTGCCCTGGGAAGCAGGACTGGAAGGCAACACCACAGCCTTTTGCTGCTGCTTGAGGTGCTCCTGCCCATTCTGGAGACCCAGGAGAGGCTTCAGTGCTGGGAAGCCCACAGAGCCGGGTGGTCGTGGTTCGCTGAGCTGGTGTGGCCAAGCCCATGGTGCTGTCCCTGCCAGTAGAAGGGGCTCAGGGCCACCAGGACAGGCAGGAGGGAGCTGTGCTGAGAGCTGAGAGCCATGGGGCTGCGGTGCCAGCACAGCCCTGCACGTTTGAGACTGGGTAGGAAAACATGAAGCTGTGACTAATTTGGGGATTCATCTGGTTTGCATTAACTGAGCTGGATTATCACCATGGGGTTTTCTGGCCCTAACACAGATCTGGGACCACGTGGGACCCAAAGCAGGGATAGGTTGAGGCTGGGGTCTTTGGCAAGACCTCCCACCTCACTGAGAATCTTGGGGGGATGGAGCAGAGGCTGCATCCTGCCCTCAGACGACGACGTGGTTTGTGCTTTGCCCTGCGCATCCCAAGAGCAGCAGAGAGGGATGTGGAGGACCCTTGTGTGTGGGATGTGCTGGGAGAACAACAGCCAGCAGCCTTGGGACCCCTCCAGCAGCTGCCTAAATAAATGCTTCCACTCCTGAGAAACAATTAAGAGCCTCGAGATGCCAGTTAGAGAAGGCGGGCGCTCTGCCTGCGCTGCTCACGCTCCTGCTCCGAACACAGAGGCAATTTTCTAGGAAATCAATTACGAAGCCCCATGCTCCCTCTCTGCCCTGAATGTGCAGCATCACTCTGCATCCTGTTGAGCTCATCGGAGATGACAAAGTGTTTGGTTGCAGCTCAGCCTGGGCACTGTTTACCTTCCCAGAGGCTTTGTGAGACTTTTTGAGGACCAGCTCAAGAGAGGTCCCGATGAAAGCCGGGACCCTGCAGCACCAGGAGTTTGCCAGGGGTGTGAACGGGCTTTGCGGTGCCTGGCTGGGTGGAAAACCCATCTGCCTTGCCTGAAGGTACTGGTGATGCCCATCAGATCTCCAGGATGCTACTGTGCTGCCCCAGTGCTGGCTCTCTCGTGGCAGGGGCTGACCAAAAGCAGGGCAAGATGACAGAGGAAACGATGCTGGCCGTGCCCAGGAACCTCCTCTGGTGTTTGCAGAGTTCATCCTGTCTGGGGTTGCCTTTTGCTAGGAGGGTCCAATGTGGCCCCCTTGTCCCCAAGAGCTGTCACCAGTGCAGCTGCTGCAGCTGGGGCAGTGCCAGGGCATCGCTGGGGTATCACTTGGGTAGAGCTAGGGCATCACTGGGACAGAGCTAGGGCAGAGCTGGGGCAGGGCAGGAGCATCACCAGGACAGAGCCAGGGCAGCACTGGGGCATCCTTTCCATCCGTTACTCCTGCAGCCACTGTCTCCCCATTCCCCTTCTCCTTCCAGAAGGGCGAATTTCTGTTGGATAACATCCTCACCAGCCAGCTCAGAGTTTTCCTTGAGACCTGTTTGAACCAAAACTCTGATTTGATTTGATTTGATTCCATTCACTCTCTCAACATGGAGCACTCTCCACTGTCTCTCCATCACTAATTTCTTCCCTCCCTTTTTGTCCCCTTCCTACCAAAAAGAGGAAGAAGAAGTGGGAAGGCAGAGGAAAGGGAACAGGGGGTGTTTTGTGTGCATTTTCCTGAGCACGTGTGGCCGTGCGGGTCTCTGGCGTAGGGAGTGCCACGTCCCTGGGACCCTCCGGAGCTGCCTGCACCCGTAGTGCCTGGCTGGAGGCCCAGCAGCCGCAGACGTTGCGTGTGACCTTGATTTTCTCGGCTGGAGCAGCCAGGGCTTGGATGGCTGCGCCGATGGGTTATGTGGGTTGGGGATTGTGAAAGCCGTTTGTCTGCGTGATGCAACCGGCTGGAGCGTGAGCGTCCCCAGCCAAGGCAGGGAGGGCAGCGAGTGCAGTCCCTTCACTGATTTCCCCATTCCTTTCTTTTGTCTTAGCGGAAAAAGATGACCGGGGGAGATGCTGGCCCCACGCTGGGCACCCATCCTTGGCTCGCCAGGATCCCAGCTCACCTCCCCACAAGGTCTGGAGCGCTGTGGGAGCCCTGGGAATGGCAGCCAGGACTCTCCTGGCAGTGGCTCAGCAGTGATGTGTCAGCCTTGTGTGCATGCGATGCCTCCCCAGCGTCCGTGTGCGGGTGAGTCCGTGTGCGGGCGACAGGGTGTTTGGTGGGAGCTGCTTGGGCTGGAGCCACTCATCCCCTGGGCTCTTCTGTTCATCCTAGGTTGCCCTGGGCATCTGGTGAGTGCTGGTGGGAGGAGGGCAGCTGAAATGCACCAGTTTGGGGCTGGCATTTGCATGGGAGCAGGTGCTGGGGTGGTGCCTGCATGGCCCGTGGATATTTCTCTCCTGGACTCGTGGAGCTGGACTGTGAGGTGGTGAGGAGCTGGAGCTGGAGCTGGAGCTGGAGAAGAGCTATTTTGGGCTGTCAATCTGGGCAGCAGAGCCCCAAAGGCCATGGCACCTCGGGCAGGCTGTGGCTTTGCCGCCTGGACAAGGGTCCCTGGGCATCCTGCCACGTTCCCCACGGTGGCTCCTGCTTTCGGGGCTCACAGCGCTGTCCCCTGGGCTCGCTTCCCGGCCAGCCGGCTCCCATGGCTGCAGGAAGGAGGACTTTAACACAAAAGCAATACATCCAAAAACCCCGGAGAGGTGAGAACTTGGGACCACGCTCTCAATTAATTGCTGCGTGATTTGCAGTTGCTGGTGCATTAACTGTCCGAGAGCGATCCTGTCCCAGCACTGGTGCTCGAGCACGGAGAGCCGGGCACTTCTCTCCTGGCTTCCCAAGCTGACGCTGGGTGCCCAGCAGCCCCGGGCAGGGGTCACCCATGTTTCTCCCAGACCAAAGCAGGATGATGGCATCGTGGCACCTACTGAGTTTCCCTCCAGTGTTTTGTTTTTTTTTTTCCAGGCCACAGAAGATGAACCGGTAACGAAAGTGAAAGCCCAGGAGATCCCATGCGGCTGGCAAGAGCGTTCAAGCAGAAACAAGCACACCCAGTATTGCTTCCTGCCCAGCCGCCTCTCCCTGCACCACACAGCACCTGCCCGCTGCCCAGGGTGCCCCGTCACCCGGGGTGCCCCCATCACCCTGAGGTACCAGTGATGCCTGGGAGATGCTTGGCGTGCGTAGGCATCTGTGGAAGAGCCTTTCAGGCTGGTGTTCTCACGGCTGTTGCCATCTTGCCCTGTTTGGGGGATACCAGAGGTCCAGAGTTGTGTTGGTTCTCCTTGCTTGCCCGGGATGTGGCAGCCCGGGAGAGGGAGGTGTTTGCTGTCCATCTCCCTGCCTTCGCTCCCAACATCCTCGCCCTGTTGGTGCACGAGGCCGTGGCAGCACTGGGGACCCCAGCCGTGCATGAGGCCTCATGGCATCAGCCCAGGGATTGCAGCCGGAGAGGGTGTCAGGATCCAAACTGAGGGGCGAGCTCGTTTCACACTGAATCATGGAATGGGTTGGGTTGGAAGGGACCTCAAAGCCCGTCCAGTGCCACCCCCTGCCATGGGCAGGGACACCTCCCACTGGATCAGGGGGCTCCAAGCCCCATCCAACCTGGCCTGGAACACCTCCAGGGATGGGGCAGCCACCACTGCTCTGGGCACCCTGGGCCACCACCCTCAGCGTGAAGAATTTCTTCCTAATGTCCAATCTAAATCTTCCTCCTCCCAATTTAAGGCCGTTCCCTCCGTCCTTCAGGCCCTTGTAAAAAGTCCCTCCCCAGCTTTCTTGCAGGCTCCTGGTGGGCCTGGTGCAGCCACCGGCCAGAGGGAGGGCGAGGCAGCCTGGCATGTGTGGCCACTTAGTACCACAGTGGCGAGGGAACAGGACACCAGGATCTGGGGAACCCCAACCACGGACGTGTGGGAGCCCAGGTATGCACAGAGCTGATAAAGCCCATGGGCCCTGTGACACCGAGCTGGTGCTCCTGTCCTGCAACGGCCCCTGTAATGCAGCACCACCTCCATCCCACCAGGGCCAGTGGCCCGGTGCCGCACCCTGGCGTGGATGTACCTGCTCCAGCGGCTGCTGCACCGTGCGGGACATGTTGGGGTTACGGATACCTGATGGGGCTCCATCGTCAGGAGATGCCTCCTGGCTGTGATGCTCACCCTTGCCAGTCTTGCCTTTTGGGTGACCCTCTGTTCCCAGAGGTTCCTTGCCCTGAGTGGTCCCTGGGCTGGTGGAATCCCCTTGGATTGTGCCCCCCTTCACCCTGGCACTGCTGGATTCCAGCCTGGAAGCCTTTTAAGCCTTGTGAGGCCGGTTTGAGCCGTGTTCCTTCGCGCAGGGATCTGGTTTCGCGGTGGGCAGGTACGGTTGGACTCGATGATCTCAAAGGTCTTTTCCAACCAAGCGGTTCTACGATTCCTCCTGCCGGGTGTCCACGTGTGTCTGTGGCCGAGTTACCAGAAGGGAGGAAGCTTGTGGAGCCGGGGCGGTGGCGTTACTCATCCTGCACTCGACGGGAGGAGATTTCCTTTCTCTCCCGATACTCACATGCAAACTCGGCGGTGCCCACACGGCTCCCACGGGAAACCCATTCTTCCCGGACGCAGGAGCCCGCTCAGCCCTGCTCCGAGATGTTCACACAATGCCCTGAGCTGGAAGGGACCCACGAGGATCATCGAGTCCAACTCCTGTCCCTGCTCGGGACACCCCAACATTCACACGGAGCACGAGGCAGCCAGGGCCTGCGGGCAGCGCAGCGGAAAGAAACCATTAAGAAATATTAATAGGGGCAAGGGGCAGCGTTTGCACCTTTGCTGCGATCTGGTGCCCGTTGGGGATGCGCCGTGGCGGGGTTGGATGGGACGCGGAGGGTGGGGGGCCAGGGAGGCCCCGGGGCTGCGGGGAAGAGCCCGTCCCGTGGGCAGGGCAGTGGTGAGGGGCGAATGGTCAGAGGCCCCAGTGGCTGGGGAGGATGCGTGAGGAGGGTGCCAGTGCCTGTGGGCATTCGCGGCTGTGCCGGGTGCCAGGGTACTGATCCCAGTGCCCCGTGCTGTGGTGGGCTCCCCCCCAGTACTGGGGGTGGAGTGGGATTCCCAGGCACAAGGGCCCTGTGCTGGTGCCAGTGCTGGCTCCTGCCACTGCCAATGCCTGCTACTGGTTTGGGCACCACTGTGCCAAGCATCAATGCCTGGTACTGGTTTGGGCATCCCTGTGCCCAGCAAAAATGTCCAGTACTGATTTGGGCATCGCTATTCCCAGCACCGACACCAGGTACTGGTTTGAGCTCCACTGTGACAAGCACAAACACCCGGTGCTGGTTTGAATATCCCTGGTGCCCAGTGCCAAGCTCTGGTGCTGGTTTGTGCCCAGCCATAGCTGGTGCCAAAGCTGGTAGCTGCTTTGGGCTGTGCCCGGTACCTGGTGCTGGTGTCAGCAGCTGCTTTGGGTTGTGCTCAGTGCCCATTGCCCGGTTCCTGCTGCCAGTGCCCAGTGCTGGTTCCCAGTACCCACTGCCCGCTGCCCAGTGCCCGGGTCCTGGTGTGAGTGCCCGGTACCCACTGCCCGCTGCCCAGTGCCCGGGTCCTGATGTGAGTGCCCGGTTCCCAGTGCCTGATGCCCAGTTCTGGTTCCCGGTTCCCAGTGCCGGTGCCCAGTGCCTGGTTCCTGGTTCCCAGTGCTGGAGCCAGTGCTCAGTGCCGGTGCCCAGTTCCTGGTGCCGGTGCCTGGTGCCCGGTTCCCTGTGCTCCGTGCCCAGTTCCCAGTGCCTGTTCCTGGTTCCTGGTGCCCGGTGTCTGTTCCCGGTTCCCGGTTCCTGGTGCTCAGTGCCCATTTCCTGGTTCCCAGTGCCCGGTGCTGGTGCTCAGTGCCCGGTGCCCAGTTCCCGGTGCCCGGTTCCCGGAGCCGGTGCCCGCGGCGGGGCGGGCGGGGGGCGGTGCCGGGGGGGGCGGGGGCGGCGGGGGCGGTGCAGGCGGCGGCCGGAGGGGGCAGAGCGGCGGCGGAGCCGAGCGCCGGAGCAGCGGGAGCAGCGGGAGCCGCAGCCGCCGCCGCGGCCGCAGGTACGGGCAGGGGGCGCGGGGCCGCCATCGCCGCCGGGACCGGGACCGGGACCCGTGGGCGAGGGCGGGGGGGGGGGTTGTGGCCGCTCCTCCCCTCGGTAAATATTTTGGGTGTTTCGTAACCGCCGAACGGGCGCGGTGCTCGGCGGGGCGGGCGCTGCGGCGGTGGCACCGGGAACCGGAACGGCACCAGGAACGGCGGCGTCGCTGCGGGCAGAGGGACCGGGGGTGCGGGGGGGCCGGGGGGGTGCCGGCAGCGGGCGGGGTTCCCCGGGGCGGGGGGGGGGCCGGACTTTGCGCGGGGCCGTCCCGGTTCCCGGTGCCGCCGCGCATCCCGGGACGTGGGGGGGCGCTCTCCGCGCGGGGCAACGGGACCGGTTCCACCGCCGCCCCGGGCTGGGCTTCCCCAGCCCCCAACTGCCCGGGGACCCGCTCCCTCAGACCCCCGGGACTGCCGGGCGTTACTAAGTCCCCGGGGACCCCTCTCCCCGAGCCACCGAGCCGGGGCAGGGGTCCCATTCCCGCACCCCCAGGGCCGGTGGGGGTCCCTTTTCCCAAGCCCCGGGGCCGGTGGGAGTCCCGCTCTCCCAACCCTCAGGGCATTCAGGGGGTCCCACTCCCCCAACCCCCAGCCCAGCGAGCGGTCCTGCTCCCCCAGCTTCCAGTCCCGGGTGGGCGGGGGTCCCACTCCCCCAGCGCCCAGGGATGGTGGGGGTCCTGCTGCCCCAACCCCTTGGGGTTCTGCTCCCCCAGCCCCCAACCCCCGCGCTGGCACAGGTCCTGGTCCCCCAGCCTCAACCCCTGGACTGGTGGGGGGGTCCCAGTCCCAGGCTGGTGGGGATCCCACACACCCAGCCTCTGGGCTCTCCCAGCCCCCAAGTCCCAGGGGTTGCACTTCCTCAACCCCCTGGGGCTGACGAGGGTGGGGGTCCCGCTCTCCCAACCCCTGGAGGTCCCTCTCACCCAGCCCCGGGGCCACTGGGGGTCCTGCTCCCCCAAGCCTCGGGCTGGCGGGGGTCCCGCCGCGGGTGGGGCAGTGGGAGCGGGGGTCCCGCTCTCTGGCTGTGGGATGCACAGCTCCACGCTTCTGGACAGCCGAAGGGGAATGGAAAACATGAGGTGACAGCCTGGGGGACAACAGCCCTGGTGGCCTTTCACCCAGCTCCTGTGTTGGCCAGGGCCTGCGGATGGGTGACCGAGAGCCCCCAGGAGTGGCGGCTGCCACCTGTCCAACGGGATACGGGAGCTGTCAGGGCTCCGCGCCCAGCCGGCCGCATGGACACCGCGGTCGCGCCAGGCCGGGCTCCTGGCAGCTCCTCGCCATCGCACTGAGCTGCTCCGGGGCTCCAACGCCCAGGCCGTGTCAGCGCTGGGGTGTGGGTGGCACCACGAGGGCTCCCCAGTAGTGCCTCCACCTGAAGTGCTGATGGTGGTGACACCTCTGATGGTGGTGACGCCTCCGATGTCGGCTAAACTGGGGCCACTGGCTCACGTGAGATTGCGGTGAGGTTTGGTGTGCCCTGCCATGCCCGTGACAGTGACAACAACGGGGTGCCCAGAGCAGTGGTGGCTGCCCCATCCCTGGAGGTGTTCCAGGCCAGGTTGGATGGGGCTTGGAGCCCCCTGATCCAGTGGGAGGTGTCCCTGCCCACGGCAGGGGGTGGCACTGGATGGGCTTTGAGCTCCTTCCCAACCCAACCCATTCCGTGATTCTCTGAACCAGTGGTTGTTGGGATGCATTGCCAAGGGATGAGTGGTTGGACACTGTCACAGCAGGACAGCGCGGTGCAGGGCCACGAGGCTCGCCTGAGGCAGGGACATGGCACATGAAATCCCTTCAGCGTGGGTCACTGTTGCAGCAGGACATTCCCAGCCCTGGGCTTGGTCACCCCACCGTCTCCTTCTGGCCAGCCCCACGTCCCTGGTGGCACTACGCTGGCACAGGAGGGTGGGCTGCCATTGCGATGCACTCTTGGTGCTGATTTCAAGCCGAGGTTTGCCATCATGCTTTGATGTGTTCGAACCAGCGCGGTGATCCTGTGCTGGGGGGAGTTTTCCTTGGGGCTTGAGTCTGGCTCTGCCCTATCTGTGTAGCTCTGGGTGAGGGAGAGGTGTTTGGGGTGCTGGGGTCACCTGGTTGGTGATGGCTGTAGCAAGCCC
The DNA here is from genome assembly GCA_033558235.1 of Neomorphus geoffroyi. NCBI lineage: Eukaryota > Metazoa > Chordata > Aves > Cuculiformes > Neomorphidae > Neomorphus > Neomorphus geoffroyi. The sequence goes on from JAUMJM010000037.1 coordinate 4,666,603, forward strand.
TGGTGATCCCAAAGCCGCTGGGTTGCAACCTGACCTGCTGAGGCCCCCAGGTCACTGAGGTGCTGGGCGTGAGGATGGTGACCACCTCTTTGGGGTTTATAACCATCCCAGGAGAGCAGGGCTTCTCCGGGCGGGCTGTGCCACGCTGTGAGGGCAGCCATGTGGAGGAGGAGCTCTGATGCAGGTTGAGAGGTGCCAACAGCCCGTGACGGGGCACATGGGAGAGCCAGGTAGGGAATGGGGCCGTGGTGGGGGGCTGTCACCCACTCTCTGCACTTCATGGCACTTCAACAGGGGTGTTTGCCCCAGGCTGTTGTCACTAGAGCCACCTCACTGGCTTTGGTGCATCCACCTCATCCCGAGGTGGATGCTTCAGGGCAGGACAAGGGATGCTGCTGGCACCGGAGCTACAACCGGGGATGCTTGGTGCACGGTGGCAGGAAGGCTCTGGAGGGACCTTCCCCTCTCGCTTCAGGGGAAGTGCTGACTCCCAAGTGGCTGTGAGGCCTTCATCGTGGGGTTTCCCAACTCTCTCTCTCGAGTGATAGCAAAACCCTGATACTCTGCTTGCGAAAAATCCCTGCTCCTTGTAGTCCTCCACGGTGTGGGTGTTGGGGCGGCGAGCGGTGACTGTGCTGTGCTGAGTACAGTAAAGCGGGCCCGTCAGCTGGGAAATGACTTGCTGGGTTGCAAGGAATTACTGTAAACTGGGCTGTGCTCGACGGGCTTCGTGGCAGCCCCAGTGGGAGCCTGGGCACGGCAGGATGACGTGTGGGTTGAGCAGGACTTCCCTCCCATCAGCATCTGGCAACTGGGATTGTTTAGCCTAGAGAAGAGAAGGCTGAGGGCAGACCTCATCGCTCCCCCTGAAAGAAGGTTGTAGGGAGGTGGGTGCTGGGCTCCTCTCCCAAGTAACAAGCGGTAGGATGAGAGCAAACGGCCTCAAGTTGCACCAGGGGAGGTTTAGGTTGGATATTAGGGAACATTTCTTAACTCAAAGAGCGGTGAAGCATTGGCAGAGGCTGCCCAGGGCAGTGGGGGAGTCTCCATCCCTGAAAGTGTTAAAAAACCATGTGGCTGTGGCATTCAGGACGTGGTTTAAGCACGCTGGGGTTGGGCTGATGGTTGCACTGGATGATCTTAGATGTTTTTTCCAACCTCTGTGATTCTCTGATCCCCGGTGATCCTGTCTGAGTCCCTCTGCCTGATGGGCTTGCACCAACTGCTGGGTTCCTACGGCGTGGCTGTGCCCTCGGAGCAGCCTCTGCATTAAAAGGCTGAGTGCACCGCGGTGCTACCTGGTACAGGGGGACCGAGACAGGGGCTCACCAGTCCCCCCCTCGCCAGAATGGCTCAGGATTTGCCTCTCCAGTCTGCGTTGGCCTGGGAGGCTGTGCCAGCTGCCGGCTCTGGGGCTCCAGCGTGCTGCGGGAGAAGTAACCTCGACAGCTGTAATGTTTCTGTGGCGTGCCTTTCCTTTCATGGGGTGTCTATTTTGCAACCCCCAAGTGTTTTGATCCCGGGAGGAAGGGGGCGGGGGTGTTTACCCTGGCACCGCGTGGCCGGCGCAGGGATCCGAGCGGTGGCGGCGGCGCTGGGCATGCCTGAATTTTACATGCAGCAACAGTTCTAGCAACATCTGCTGGCTGATAAAAGGTAAGCTGCCCGTGATCCGCTTCTCCCGCCACGTTGGGAAATGTCGAGGGGGAGGCACACACGCAAACGCGGCTTCCTGGCTGATAGGGCTGAGCTGACTTGCTGATAAAGCAGAATCCACTCATTGAGCTGCACCAGAGGGGCCGGGAGCGCTGGCTGCTCGTGAGCGGGTGTGCTTCTTGCCCTGCGTTTCCCCCAGTGCCAACCCTTGCTTCCCACCAAGCTGGGGAGCGATGCGCTGGCGGGCAGCGTCTCGGTGGGCGCGGGTGTAGCCGACCTATGCCATGGTCACGACTCACTCCCTGTTCAGCCACTGGTGAGTTTTGCAATCTCCATTTTCACTGCAACTTCGTGTCTTCCTGTTGTTATGAGATGTCAGTGCTGGTTTAGAGCTCTGCCGGGGAGGGAATTGGGGAAAAGGCTGGTGCTGAGGCAGAACTCAAAGAGCCGGCGCAGCTTTCACGCAGCCCCGGCTGCCGAGTGGCTGAGTGCTGGGTGAATGCCCTGTCTGGCTTTTTGCCCTCTTTGCTTGTGGCTGTCTGCAAAGCTTTTAGCAGAAAAGGTGCCCCTTACATGGGCTAAACCAGCTGTGGAATGGTCTCTGTCCTCTTTGGTGATATTAAGGTACACCCGTAGTGCTTTGGGGTGGCACAGCCGCCCTGGCGCTCACAGTGCAGCCTGGAGCTGGGGTTCTGCTCTGCCCCAGCACCACCAGCAGCTGCGGCTGCTCCTGGAGCACTGAGCACATCCCCAGCATCCCTACCTGGCCATGTTTAAGAAGCGTTTGGCCAACACCCTCAGCCCCACGGGGTGAATGTTGGGGTTGTCTGTGCAGGGAAAGGAGCAGGACTCGATGATCCTTGTGGGTCCCTTGCAGCTCAGGTGATTCTGTGATTCCATGCTTGCGTGCATCGGGGATGAATGCTGCGCTCGACCCCTGGCGAGGTTCAACTGTGAGCTTTACTTGCTCTGAATGAGAATTTTGTTGCAGCAACAATTGTTTTGGCATTTTGTCACCGTTCTGACCAGTCCCGGCTCCTGCTGGCATCCCTTGCTGTCTGCATGTCCTGTCTTCCAAAGGCAAGGCTTTACCTGCCCTCCCTTCTGCTCTGCTGACCTGGTGCAAGAGCATCTCCCTGTGTGGGGCTGCTGGGACGCGAACCCCAGAGCCTGGCAGCAGCGAATGGCTCAGCTGTGCTGAGCGTGCAGGGGATGCAGGGGCTGCTCCGAAAGGAGCTGCCTGTCCCACACTCCATCTCCTCTTAGTGCTTCACAGCCCAGAGCTTGGACCCTGCCTGCCCCTGCCCGGCTGGAGGGAGGCTGTGATGCCTAGGAATGGTTTTCCCACTGATGGGACACATCGCTGGGTTGTCAGCTCAATCCGGGTGCCCAATGCTGTGCCACAGCGTGCTGCCAGGACCTGCCCTCGGGCTGGGGTGACGCGATGCTGCTGGGCTGGGATGCCTGCAAGGACTGACGAGTGTTTTTCCAGGCACCGTGCAAGCTCCGAGCTGGCTGCTGTTGGTGATGGGTGCTGAACAGCACCCAGTGCCCCCCGTTGCCCAAGCATCCTCGTGTGCATCCCAGTGCTTGCAGGTGTTTGCTCCCGAAGATGAAGGTGCGTGGGTTTGTCCACCCACCTGTGGCTGCGTGGCGAGTCCTGCGTACCCTGTGCTGTCTCTCAGCATGTTCGGTGCCTCAGCTGGAGCAGCTCTGCTATGAGGAGGCTGGGAGAGTTGGGGTTGTTCAGCCTGGAGAAGAGAAGGCTCCATGGAGACCTTAGAGCAGCTCCCAGTGCTGAAAGGGGCTGCAGGAAAGCTGGGGAGGGGCTTTTTCCAAGGGCCTGGAGTGATGGGAAGAGAGGGAACAGCTTTAAACTGGAAGGGAGAAGGTTTAGATTAGACTTTCAGAAGAAATTCTTCGCAATGAGGGTGGTGGCCCCAGTTGCCCAGGGAAGCTGTGGCTGCCCCATCCCTGGAGGTGTTCCAGGCCAGGTTGGATGGGGCTTGGAGCCCCCTGACCCAGTGGGAGGGGTCCCTGCCCATGGCAGGTGGCGGCAACTGGGTGGGCTTTGAGGTCCCTTCCAACCCAACCCATTCCATGATTCTGTGATTCTCTTTCCCAGGCAGGGTGGTCAGGCAGGGCAGTGGGTCGCCTTGGCGTCCGTCTGTCTGTCCCTGCTCACTGGCCATCCTTGTCCCGGCCAGACCCTCGATGCCCGTGCAGATAGGGCTGCTGTGCCAGCGGTGGGGGAGGCTCCAGCATCATCTGCCCTGCCCTGCAGAGGGCATAACCGCAGTGTTGGCTGGAGGAGGATGCATTTGACTGCAGTGGTGCTTGTGTGTCCCCCCAGCCCGCCTGGGTCCTGCTCTGCAAATCCAGCCTGGCCAGCGACTGGATTAGCGCGATTGTGTGCGCTCGCTGGAGCGTGGCAGATAAAATGAAATTGTGTCTCCAGACCCCAATCGGGACTAATTCGATGCTGAAATGAGCTTAATCCTCAGGTCCTTCCAACCAGTCCATCCCTGCTGGTCTGAGCAGGGATTAGCAGCGAGCCCGGGGCTGCGCTGGAGGCAGCCTTCGTGTTGGCGTGGGACCCATGGGACCTCCGGGCATCTGCAGGGTCCCTGGGAGGTGGCTGCTTTGTTGGAAGGATGAACTGGGTTTGGAGGGCTTCTCCCTTCTTCCAGATCTGCCTGTTCCTACACCTGAAGCTGCCACCCCATCTTTGGGGGGATTGCTGGGATCCTGTCACCTCCCTGCCCTTTCCTCATGTCTGGGGTGATGCCTCATCCCTCCTGGGATGGAGGAAGGGGACCAAAGCTCTGGACCCTTCCCACTGGGCTGGAGTGGGTTTGAGAGCTGTGTGTGACTCCCTGGGGGGGCGCACCCTCAGCGTGGTGTTAAGAGGGGCTGAGGTGGGTCTGGTGGGGTGAAAAGCTTGCTGACATTATTATTGTGGAGGAAAAATACCTTCATCAGATGCCCTGGCAGCAAGAGCCCTGGCACGCGGTGGCTGTGCATCACCTCCCGGGCGAGGACCAGTGTCTGCTCACACCTGGGATGCTGTGATGGGAAGTGGCTCCACACCCACCCTGGGACCCCTCCCCGCCCCGCCCTGATCCCAGGGAAAGCCCTGGCACCCTGAGGCTTTGGAGCTGGTTAATTCTGCTGCTTGGCCCCAGGGAGCCAGGAGTAATTAAAGCTCAGCCCATGCCTCTCTAATCCTGTCTGTGGGCTTAGGGCATGGATAGCACTGGTGGGATTGGGCTCTCCACGGTGGATGTCCTGCAGGATCCACACCAAACTTGTGCCGGTGAGGGCCAGGTGGGTGTTTGGCTCTGCTGGTGTGGCCGCACGGTGTGTCCTGCCTGGTTTCTGCTCCATCGCTGGCTGCCTGCATCCATGTGGGTGGGCAGGCTGCCCGCACCACGCTCTGCTCGGCCCCCGGCCACCCTGGAACCCAAACAAGCCCCCGTTGTTCCTGAGCAACCGCAGCCTCCAGCCCTGCCCGCGTGGGGTCCTGCACAGCCGGCTCGTTGTGCTGGGCGGGTGGTCCTGAGCTCCTGGTGCTCCGTACGACCCCGAGCGATGGCGCTGCAGCTGCTGAGCTGCTGCTCAGCGTGGCCAGCGGGGTGGCAGCATGGCCATGGGTCACTGCTCTACCACCAGACCCTGGTGCTGGTCCTTCTCTGTGCGTGTCATCTGAAGGAATCCTGATGGTGCTGGGACAGAGCCTGGATCTGGCCGTGGTTGCCCCAGAGTGGCTCTCGCTGCACCCAGAGGGGTGGTTTTGTCTCGAAGTCCCAGCCCCTGGATTCTAGGGATTTTGCTGGGATTTCGTTGGGTATTTTTGGTGGTTTGGGTTTGACGCAGGTTTCTGGGCCTCTGTGGTCAGAAGGGAAAATCTGAAGAGGGGAGGAAAACCCATTCCTGAGGGCAGCAAATGCCAAGGGGCAGGTACAGCCCCAGGTCCGTGGTGTGAGCTGAGCTTGCAGAGAGACCCCAGCCTTGAGACACCCCTGGCAGCGCTGGTGCCCGGCTGGGGCATCTCCACCTGTGTGCGGGGCTCGATTCTCCTCGGGCAGCATCAGGCCACGCGTGGGGTTTCCTTTTTTCCTGTAACCATGCAAGTTCTCCATTTTTGGCTCCCAAAGTTGCCAGGATGCCTGGTTGGTGCCAGCACCACCAGTCCCAGCTCTGCCCTCGGTGGGACATGTTGTGTTTGGAGACCTGGTTTGTGTTTGGTGCCTCTTCTGGGAGCCCTGTGGTGCCCAGCACCAGTGGTTTCCAGCGTGGGCTGGGGGCTGGGGCGGTCGGTTGCCTCCTCACTGATGCCGGGGTGACGCCATCGGCTGCCGCCGCTTTTCTGTGGGAGACAGACAGAACCCATCAAAGCACTGAGTTTCTAGAAGGAGCTCGCCTCCCGCGCCAGGCGGGCACTGCCGCCTCCCAGCCGAAAGCTGGAAACCACAGGCAGGCGTGAAACGGGCAAGATGCCCCATTCCCAGCGCCGCAGCCCTCCACGCTGGCTCCACCGCGCCCCAGCGCCCACCAGCCCTGAGCAGGGTGTCCCAGGGGCTGCTCACTGGCATCCCAGTGTTCCCAGTGCAGGCTCTGCCCCGGTGCTGTGTGCTGGGGGTGGGGGGAGGGAGTGGAGCTGGGAGTACAGGTGAGTCCATCCCATCTCCCCCCATGCTGAGCTCCTGCACTGGTCCATAGAATCCTGGAATGGGTTGGTTGGAAGGGACCTCAAAGCCCATCCAGTGCCACCCCCTGCCATGGGCAGGGACCCCTCCCACTGGGTCAGGGGGCTCCCAGCCCCATCCAACCTGGCCTGGAACACCTCCAGGGATGGGGCAGCCACCACTGCTCTGGGCACCCCGTGCCAGGGCCTCCCCACCCTAGTTGTGAAGAATTTCTTCCCAATGTGAGGGTCCCATCGCTGCTGTCGGCCACCCAGGGGGCTGAGCCCCGCTGACCAGTTGGGCACAGATACTCTGGCACCAGGAAGGAGGGTCAAACCAAGCATGGATGGGATGCCAGCTCTGTTCCCTTAGTGGGCACCCCGCTCGCCGCGGTGGCAGAGGAAGCTGCCGGCAGCCCGGGGCTGGCTGCCCTGCGCATGCAGCTGACATTTTGGAAGGAAATAGCTGCTCTCTGCTCCTTCCTGTAGCGCACAGTCTGCGAAACGGCTGCCCTGGGAGCCCGGCTGTGCTGGCAGCGCCGGCCTGGAACCACGGTTGGGCTGCCCTGGGGTCAGAACGGCGGAGCGGTGCGTGGGGCGGCGTGGGCCCATCCCTGGGTGAGTGCAGGATGGGGTACCCCATGCTGGGATGGGGCACCCCACACCAGGGCAGGACTCCCCTGCCAGCATGGGGTGCCCCACACCAAGCGGGAGCTGCGGTTCCTGCACCCTGGAGGAGCTGGGAACTGTGCCAAGCCCTGGGGCTCTCCCCACCCTGCCAAACCTCTCCCTAGCTGGGACAGCCCTGGGGCTGTGGGTCCCTCGGGTGGGTGCGGAGCCCTCCCTGCCCTCCAGCTGCAGGGCAGGACGTGGTGAGCAGCGGCACTCGCCGCCTGGCGCGCAGGGCCATGTGCAAGGGGTGCCAAGCTGGGGGAGCCCACAGTAGAGCTCTGAGTGGAGCTGTTGGGCTGCCCAGCGGGTGCCCAGGGTGAGGTGGTGTGGACAGGGTGGTGGGGGTGTCCGTGTCCCAGAGCCCTTTGGAGTGCTGAGTGGTGCTGCCAGCTGCCAGCACCACCATCCCCAGTGCCTGACGTGGGGCCAGATCCTGCCCTGGAGGAAGCCTGTCTGGCTGCCTTTCTTGAGGGACGCGGGATCCCATCCTGCTGAGGCTGCCAAGGGGGACAGGAGCAGTGGTTGTTGGGGCAGGACCGAAGCCCCCCCGGCAGCATCGGCTGCAAGGCGTGCACAGTCCGGCCCTGTGGCCGCGAGCGAGGGTGGCTCTGACCTGGAAGCGATCGAGAGCTCCCGGAGGTGCCGAGAAACCACGTGCCCGTGTGTTTACTGCGGCGGGAGGCGGCAGCTGCAGCGGACGCAGGGTTGCTGCCTGTTGGAGCCCAGGGCTGGGGGCAAACACCTTGGCCCTGCCCAGGGGAGGACACCGCTCCGGAGAGCACCGGGCAAAGGGCAGTGCGGGAGCTGGGGTTGCACAGGGCAGGCGTGCGGGAGAGGTGGGTGATGGCCAGAGGCTGTTGCCATGGCCCTCACGGGGTGTTGCCTGGCTCTCGGCCCCTCCAGGGCATGGGACTGGGCACAAGGCTGTGGTCAGGGGCTGTGACAGCACCAGGGCTGGAGTGTCGTGCCCACTGCAAGATCCCCAGGGTGGCTGTGTGTTGCGATCATCCCGTGGCTGCATGCAGTGAGCATCCCGCGGCCGTCTGTGCGCCTGCCCCCGAGTGGGCACTGCGTGTGTTTGGGCTTTGCTGTGCCTCTCTTGCCCCTTGGGCATTTCCCTCCTCCTGTCTGCCATGGGCATGCTCTGGCTTATGACCACGGCCAGGAGGTGCCACTGCTTCTGCCAACAGGGATGCAGTTGTGGCTGTGGTGTGGCCACATCAGGTCCCCTGGCCACCCCTGGCCCTGGTGGTGCTGCTGGCCTCCCCCTTCCCATCGCCTCCCGAGCTGCTGCCTCTGACCCTCTGAGAGCCCATTTTGGGTGGGTTTTGCCCATTTTTGTGGCTGATTTAGAACCATAGAATCATGGAATGGGTTGGGTTGGAAGGGACCTCAAAGCCCACCCAGTGCCACCCCCTGCCATGGGCAGGGACCCCTCCCACTGGATCAGGGGGCTCCAAGCCCCATCCAACCTGGCCTTGGGCACCTCCAGGGATGGGGCAGCCACCACTGCTCTGGGCACCCTGGGCCAGGGCCTCCCCACCCTCAGCATGAAGAATTTCTTCCAAATGCCTAATTTAAATCTTCTCCCTTGCAGTTTAAAGCCGTTCCCCTCATCCCATCACTCCAGGCCCTTGTAAAAAGCCCCCCCCCAGCTTTCCTGGAGCCCCTTTCATTCCTGGGAGCTGCTCTAAGGTCTCCCCAGAGCCTTCTCTTCTCCAGGCTGAACAACCCCAACTCTCCCAGCGTGCCTCCCGGCTGGCAGTGGGGAGCAGGGCTGTCGGATGCAGAAGCGATGACCGCTGGTGTCTCCCCTCCCTCTGTGCCTCCTCTGCCCACACTGTCCCTGCAGGGCTGGGATCCATGTCCATGGCATTATCCTACCTCTGGGAAGCTGCCGCGTGTGCGGCTTCGCAGGCGCTAAGTCACCGGTGAGCGCGTTGCTGTGGCTTGTTGAGTTGCTGCTGGTTAACCAGGCTGTGGTAATGGGTGGGTTACAGCTCGCTGCCAGCAAGTAAATGCAAAGTAGCTTAAACCACTGCAATTATCTGTTCTTGCCGTTGTCTGAGTGCGTGTGCGGCTGCAGCACGGCTGTCCCGTGGCAACGCGTGACGCTGCAGCAGTGCTGCCCATCCCTGCTGGGATGCGGGAGCCACAGGGAGCGTTCGGGCTGTGCTGAGGGTGGGTAAATGCTCGTGGCTGGAGCAAACCCTGGGCACCTGATCCTGTGCCAGGTGGCTGCGGGGCTCAGGTGATGCACTAGCGGGGTGGGCGTGAAGAGGGAGTCAATCCCTGAGCGTGGGGATGAAACTATCTCAAGGCAGCTCAGAAAGCCAGCCTTATCCTGGGCTGCATCCAAAGCTGCCGGCCCAGCAGGGCGAGGGAGGGGATTCTCCCCCTCTGCTCTGGTGGGACCTCACCTGGACTCCTGTGTTCAATTCTGGAGTCCTCAGCACAGGAAGGACCTGGAACTGTTGGAGCAAGTCCAGAGGAGGCCACGGAGATGATCCAAGGGCTGAAACACCTCCTGTACGAGGCCAGGCTGGGAGAGTTGGGGTTGTTCAGCTGGAGAGGAGAAGGCTCTGGGGAGACCTTAGAGCAGCTCCCAGTGCTGAAAGGGGCTCCAGGAAAGCTGGGGAGGGGCTCTGGATCAGGGGGTGCAGGGATGGGATGAGGAGGAACCGTTTGAAGCTGAAAGAGGGGAGATTGAGGTAAATGTTTTGCTGTGAGGGTGGGGAGGCCCTGGCCCAGGTTGCCCAGAGCAGTGGTGGCTGCCCCATCCCTGGAGGTGTTCCAGGCCAGGTTGGATGGGGCTTGGAGCCCCCGATCCGATGGGATCGACTGGCAAACCTCGTTTGCTCATGGCAGGTGGCACTGCTGACTCGTGCTGGGGTGCTCGGGATGCCCTGTGACCCTCAGGGACATTTGATTTGTCAAACATAGGAAACAAATACGAGGTGCTTAAAGCAACGCCCGCTGTTGCCTTGGTGATGACCATGGAGATGCTGTCCAATCCTGGCACGAGTGGGTTTTTGCAGTGTGCTTACCCAGTGGAGTGGGGTGGCTCCAGGGCTGGCTCTGCCTTCAGCTGGGCCACGCGTTGGGTGATCCATGCGCTGCTGCACGGTTCTTTTTTAAAGGCTGACGTGATGCTGGCTCGCCTTCTGCTGGGCAGCACTGCTGGCGCTCCTGCTCCCCGGCTGGCACTGGCCGACACCGCAGCAGCAGCCTGAGAGCGGTTGCTTAACAACACGCTGGAGTGGAGTAGGAAGTGTTTTTGTCCCCGCGAGATGGGAAGAGATCACCATTTTCTCAGGGCAGGGCAGGGTCTGTTTGCTCTGTGTCCGTGCGGACGTCCTCGCTGCGTCCTCGCTGCTCCGGGAACCGTGGCCGTTTGTGGCACGGTGACACCGATGCAGCTGTGGGCACTGCCCTCGGCTCTGCCAGGGCTGCGTTTCTCACCGATGTCCCTTATCAAGCATCCGCAATTTCTAACTGCCAGTGCGTGTCCTGCTGTCACCATCCCGCTTCCCTTTCCCTCCTCTCCTGTGTTTTTGTGCCTCCCCAGACCCCTCCTCGCCAGCAGAATTTCCAACTTGATGATTTCTTTGAATGTGGAAATGTTCCTCCCCTTTTTATAGGGGAAAAATTCATTTTTAGCCAACTTTCAGTTATTGTTCCTCTTCCTGCGCGGGCCTCGGGGGCGCTGGCTGTGGCTGCTCCGTTTGGACCCGCTGCCACTGTCCCCTGCCGTGTGCCCCTGCCGATAGGATGGCACCGGCTGCTTTTGGAGCCCCTTGGGCTATGGGATATTTCCGAGGCTGAACAAAGCGCTTTGGGAAGGGGGGGGAGACACAACCCCCACCAGCGCAGTCCCTGGCTCCCTCTTGCTCTTCGCTGGTGGGTGCAGTAACCGGATCCCGTCCTGGTCACCCAGCCTGGGGACACAGCCCGAGGCATCGCGCCCTTGCCTGGCACCTCCCCACGATACTAAATCCCAAGTGGTTTGGGTTTGAGTGTGTGTAAATGCCCCCAGACCCTCCCTCATCGCTCACGGTCGCGTCACCCTCAAAATTTTGACCACCAGGTTGTTCTTCCAAGCTGCACAGAACAGCCATGGCAGGGGACACTCTGGCTTTCCGTAGGTGCTGGCCCTGGCTGTCGTTTCTCCATGCCTACAGGGATGGGTGGGATGTGGCACGGAGCCAGAGCCACCCCAGAAGTTGCTTTGGGAAGCTCCACACTCTGGTGGCGCCTCTGACGCACAGGGCGCTTCCACGGGGCTGGGGACCTGCAGGGCTCGCCGTGCTGCTTGGGCTCTCGGGGCTGGTGTTCCTCCTGCTCGTCCACCTGCCAGGGTGTGGGCAGAAGCCGGGAAGAGCATGGGGAGGGGGACCTGCTCTGCCTCACCCTGGATTTCTCGTCAGCCCTCCCTCTGGCCCCGTTTCCTCATTTGCGTGGCCAGTGAGGGGAAATGATTACCATGGGGAGAGGCAGCGCGGAACTGCGGTCATGGCTGTGGACCCTCGGAGGGCTCTTCGGAGAAAAGAGAGGGTGACTCAGAGCTGGGGTCCCCTACCCCTTCATTCAGCAGCTGGAGGCAGCTCTGGCAGCACCAGAGAGCCTGGAGGAACCTGCAAAGGGTTTGGGGACCCAGAGGTTCCAGCAGCACCAGAGAGCCTGGAGGAACCTGCAAAGGGTTTGGGGACCCAGAGGTTCCAGCAGCACCAGAGAGCCTGGAGGAACCTGCAAAGGGTTTGAGGACCCAGAAGTTCCAGCAGCACCGGAGAGCCTGGAGGAACCTGCAAAGGGTTTGAGGACCCAGAGGTTCCAGCAGCACCGGAGAGCCTGGAGGAACCTGCAAAGGGTTTGGGAACCCAGAGGCTGCATCAGCACCAGAGAACACAGAGGGTCCTGCAAAGGGCTGGTGGGGATGGCTGGGGCTGTACCACGGCGCAGCACCTGGCCGCAGTGCCCTGACAAGCCGTTCTGTCCCGCAGGTGGTGAGCCATGGCCGTGTGGATCCAGGCGCAGCAGCTCCAGGGCGAAGCCCTGCGGCAGATGCAGGCGCTCTACGGGCAGCACTTTCCCATCGAGGTGCGGCACTACCTGTCACAGTGGATCGAGAGCCAGGCGTGGTAGGTCAGCAGGGTCCCCATCGGGGATGCCACGCTGGGCACCACCATCCACGCTGAGGTGCCAGTGGCTGCCAGCGTGCCTCCATGCGGTATCAGGGCTACCCTGATGTCACTGTTCTGCTCCGCGCGTGCAGGGACTCCATCGACCTCGACAACCCCCAGGAGAACGTGAAGGCGACGCAGCTGCTGGAGGGGCTGATCCAGGAGCTGCAGAAGAAGGCGGACCACCAGGTGGGCGAAGACGGCTTCCTGCTGAAGATCAAGCTGGGGCACTATGCCACGCAGCTGCAGGTGAGCGGGGGGCTGCGGGCAGGGGATGTGGGGACAGGGTCGTCCCTGTCCTGTGCCCCACTCAGGCTGCGCTCTCCTTGCAGAACACGTACGACCGGTGCCCCATGGAGCTGGTGCGCTGCATCCGGCACATCCTCTACCACGAGCAGCGGCTGGTGCGGGAGGCGAACAATGTGAGTAGGGACCGTGGGGCACCTGCGTCAGGGAGGGTCCTGCAGGGTTGGGGGGATGCTCGGGGGTTCCAGCACCAGAATGATGGGAGCAGCTCTGAGATAGGGGTTGCTATGGCTCCCTGCTGCCCCCAGCACTCAGGGGCACGGGGAGGGTTCCTCATGCCATGCTGAGCACTCCCCGTGCCCCACGCAGAGCCCCTCGCCAGCCGGCTCCCTGGTGGATGCCATGTCCCAGAAGCACCTGCAGATCAACCAGACCTTCGAGGAGCTGCGGCTCATAACGCAGGACTCGGAGAACGAGCTCAAGAAGCTGCAGCAGACGCAGGAGTACTTCATCATCCAGTACCAGGAGAACATGCGCCTCCAAGGTGGGTGAAGGGGCTGGTGGATGTGGGAGCTGGGGCACTGGCAATGCTGGTCCTAACCCTGCATCCCATCCTTCAGCCCAGTTCTCCCAGCTCTCCCAGTTGGGCCCCCAGGAGCGCATGTCGAGGGAGACGACGCTGCAGCAGAAGAAGGCGTCACTGGAAGCCTGGCTTCACCGGGAGGCCCAGACACTACAGCAGTACCGCGTGGTGAGTGCCACCAGCCTGGCCCCATGCCACCTCTGCCACCATCCCCACCCCCCGTAACACCATCCTGCCTCGCAGGACCTGGCTGAGAAGCACCAGAAGACGCTGCAGCTGCTGCGCAAGCAGCAAACGACCATCCTGGACGATGAGCTTATCCAGTGGAAGCGGCGGCAGCAGCTGGCAGGGAACGGGGGGCCCCCCCGAGGGCACCCTGGATGTGCTGCAGACCTGGTGGGTACCTGTGCCAGCTGTGCCTGGCAGGGCAGGATGGGGTGCTGAGCCCCAGTGCGGTGCTGAGCCCTTCTCCCTCCAGGTGCGAGAAGCTGGCAGAGATCATCTGGCAGAACCGGCAGCAGATCCGCCGGGCTGAACATTTGTGCCAGCAGCTGCCAATCCCGGGCCCGGTTGAGGACATGCTGTCGGAGCTGAACGGCACCATCACCGACATCATCTCCGCCCTGGTGACCAGGTAGAGGTGGGGGGCACCCAGCAGGCTGGTGGGGGTGGTTTGGGGCAGCTCTGTCTGCCTACCCCTGACCCCCGTGCCCCTCCAGCACCTTCATCATCGAGAAGCAGCCCCCCCAGGTGCTGAAGACACAGACCAAGTTCGCAGCGACCGTGCGGCTCCTGGTGGGGGGGAAGCTGAACGTGCACATGAACCCCCCCCAGGTGAAGGCCACCATCATCAGCGAGCAGCAAGCCAAAGCCCTGCTGAAGAACGAGAGCACCCGCAGGTAATGCCAAGGGGATGGGGTGGGGCAGAGCTGGAGCTGCCGAGGCAGCGGGAAGCAGGACCTGGAGCTGGGGGTGCAGGGGGGGGTTCATCCTGTGTGGGTTCCCAGCACTGATGGTCCCCCTGAGCCTCTTTTCCTGTAGCAGTGAGAGCAGTGGGGAGATCCTCAACAACTGCTGTGTGATGGAGTATCACCAGGCCACGGGCACGCTCAGCGCCCACTTCCGCAACATGGTGAGCGCCGCTGGCTGCCCCCTCCCCTCACGTCCCTTTGTGTCCCTGTCTGTGCTGTGTCCCTCCTGTCACCCGTAGTTACTGCCATCCGTGCTGCATCCCCATCTTCACCCCTTGTGTCCCCGGCTGTGTTGCATCCCCCTCGTGTTCCTGCTGGTGTCCCCTCCGTGTCCCCATCTGCCCCCCAAAGAATGGTTTGGATGGGAAAGGACCTCAAAGCTCATCCAGCTCCAACCCCTGCCAAGGGCAGGGACACCTCCCACTGGGTCAGGGGGCTCCAAGCCCCATCCAACCTGGCCTTGAACACCTCCAGGGATGGGGCAGCCACCACTGCTCTGGACACCGTGGGCCAGGGCCTCCCCACCCTCACAGCAAAACATTTCTCCCTAAGATCTCATCTCCATCTCCCCTCTTTGAGTCCAAAACCCTTCCCCCTCATCCCATCCCTGCACTCCCTGATCCAGAGCCCCTCCCCAGCTTTCCTGGAGCCCCTTTCAGTACTGGGAGCTGCTCTAAGGTCTCCCCAGAGCCTTCTCCTCTCCAGGCTGAACAACCCCAGCTCTCCCAGCCTGGCCTCGTACAGGAGGTGCTCCAGCCCCTGGATCATCTCCGTGGGCTCATCTGGACTTGCTCTAACAGCTCCATGTCTTTCTTTCCACGCTCACTCCTCGTGTCCCTGCAGTCCCTGAAGCGGATCAAGCGCTCTGACCGCCGCGGGGCTGAGTCGGTTACAGAGGAGAAGTTCACCATCCTCTTTGAGTCACAGTTCAGTGTTGGTGGCAACGAGCTGGTTTTCCAGGTGAAGGTAAAGCCACCTGCTACGTCCCCTCTGCAGGGCCTGGGCAAGCCATGGGCACTGTGCCCACATGTGTGGGGTGGAGCCATGGGTTGCCCGTTGGCAATGCTCCCACAGTGCCCTGCAACCCGTCCTCATCTTCTTCCTGCCGGCAGACGCTGTCCCTGCCCGTTGTGGTGATTGTACATGGGAGCCAGGACAACAACGCCACGGCCACCGTGCTCTGGGACAATGCCTTTGCTGAGCCTGTGAGTGCCAACGCCATGGGGGGCAGGATGGGCCCCATCCGTGCCAGGGGGGCTGCAGGAGTTGAGCTTGGTCTCCAGATGTTGGGCAGAGCTTGGTGCTGACCCTGCTCCGTGCCTTCCCAGGGTCGCGTGCCCTTCGCCGTGCCCGACAAGGTGCAGTGGCCACAGCTCTGCGAGGCGCTTAACATGAAGTTCAAGGCGGAGGTGCAGAGCAGCCGCGGGCTGACCAAGGAGAACTTGGTGTTCCTGGCACAGAAGCTCTTCAACAGCACCAGTTCCCACCTGGAGGACTACAGCAGCACCACAGTGTCCTGGTCCCAGTTCAACCGGGTGAGTGGGCTGGGCTCTGCACTGGGAGAGCTGCAGGGCCCCAGGGGCTTTGCTTTGCCTGTGGTGCTGGTGGGGCTGGATGGGGCACATCCCTCCCAAGGAGGTGTTTCTTGCTGGAGGGCTGCAAAACCAGGATGGTGGGGTGAGAGGTGTTGTCTTCTCGCTTGGATGGACACAGGGTGCCATACAGCCTGCAAACAGGGTCTTGGGGCGGCGTTGCTGGTGCTCTCCTGAGCTGGACCACTGCCCTTTGCCTGGTTTGACCATGCTGGTGGCCATCCTGTGGTCCAGGTTGCCAAGTCTCTTCTGCTGGACCCAACGCTTGTGCTGTTGAACAACAATGATGAGGTTGGAGCCAGCAACGCTCATTTTTGGGGCATTTCAACAGGAAAACCTACCTGGGAGGAATTACACCTTCTGGCAGTGGTTTGATGGGGTCATGGAGGTGCTGAAGAAGCATCTGAAGCCGCACTGGAATGACGGGTAAGAGACACCCTGCCCCATGCTGCCTGACCCCTCCTGCTCACCCACCCCTGACCCCCCTGCTCTGCCTAGGGCCATCCTGGGCTTCGTCAACAAGCAACAGGCGCATGACCTGCTCATCAACAAGCCCGATGGGACCTTCCTTCTGCGGTTCAGTGACTCGGAGATTGGCGGCATCACCATCGCGTGGAAGTTTGACTCCTGTGAGTGCACGATGGGAGCTGGCACCTCCCTGTCCCCACTGTCCCTGTCCCCAACCATGTCATGCCCACGGTGCTGGTGCTGCTCTTCCTGTCTTGATTGGGAAACAACATCGCCACAGCTGGCACCGTGAGAGCCTTCCTTGGGAAAGGGAACACCTTGGCTGCCCCTGCTGTCGTTCCCTGTGGCTGCATCCAGCCCAGGCTGGCGCTGGCGGGGAGGAGGGATCTGACCCAACCACGAGGTCTTCCTCATGGTTGTGGAACATCATAGAATCAGAATCTTTTGGTTGGAAAAGACTTTTTTGAGATAGAGTCCAGCCACACCTGTCCACCACTAAACCATCCCTGAGCACCTCATCTGCCTGGTGTTCAAACACCTCCAGGGGTGGTGACTTCGTCACCTCCCTGGGCAGATGGTTCAGTGACTCCACGCTGCTTCCCGGTGCAAGGGGTTCGCACGGGTTGCGTGACCCAGTGCAGCAAATCTGTTCGTTCCTGTTCTTCATGAGAGAATCTTTTGGAGGCCCACGTGGCCAAGGACCACCGCAAAGCCCCATGGAGCCCCCCATGGCCAGGGTGCCCTGGACAAACCTGCCTTGAAGCTCCCTGCGTCTCCTGGTTGATCCTGGATTTTGGCAACCTGCCTTTTGTCCTTAAATGCTGCCAGAGGAGGGATGCAGCGTGGGAAATGCCATCTGATGTTCATGTTCTACCAGCCCACGTCCAGAGCAGGGCTGGGAGAGTTGCTGCTGGTTATGGGCATCACCACAGTCCTTGCTCTTGTCTTTCAGCCGAGAGAATGTTCTGGAACCTGATGCCTTTCACCACCAGGGACTTCTCCATCCGCTCCCTCGCCGACCGTCTCGGTGACCTCAGTTACCTCATCTACGTGTTCCCCGACCGGCCCAAAGATGAGGTCTTCTCCAAGTACTACACGCCGGTTCTCTGTGAGTCCACGCCAGGTAGCGCTGCCCCTTCACCCCACACACGTCCCTCTCCTTCGTGCATCCGACTGGGGTGGAACTGGGGCTCACGGCATCCCTTACCCCCCCCGGGGCCACATCCAGCCCTGCGAGGGCTCCGTGTGTGAGCCCCCAGCCCACCGCAGGCTTGCGGCGCGCGCCAGCACCTCGGGGCCTTAGCGCTGCCTTCTTTCCCCCAGCCAAAGCCGTGGATGGATATGTGAAGCCACAGATCAAGCAAGTGGTGCCAGAGTAAGTCTGACCCTACGCGGTCCCGTGGCATCGTTCCGGGTGAGCTGGCTGGCATGGCTGGCAGCCCAGGGCACCCCTGCTCTCTGGTTCCAGCACCACCCATGGCCACATCGAGGAGCGTGGGTTCATGGTTCTGCATTCCATGGGGAGGTTGATGCCCCATCTCATTGTGCTCCCATCCAGGAGACCCCATACCTTGTCATTATTCACCAATGTGGGATTTGGGTCCCCTCCCTGAACCCCACCGGCCTTGGGAGATGCTTGGAGGAGCAGCAGGCACTGGTCTTTTCTAGCTAGTGACCAGTGATAGGACTTGTGGGAAGGGCAGGAAGATGCCAGGGGAGGGTTAGGTTGGATATTAGGGAAAGGTTCTTCCCCCAGAGGGTGGTGGAGCCCTGGAACAGCTCCCAGGGAAGCAGGCACAGCCTGACAATATTCCAGAAGTGTCTGAACAATTCCCTCAGCCCCACAGGGTGAATGTTGGGGTGTCCTGTGCAGGGACAGGAGTTGGACTCGGTGATCCTTGTGGGTCCTTTCCAACTCAGGGCATTCTATGGTTGGAATTCCTGGTGCACAACTTGGAATCATAGAATGGTTTGAGTTGGAAGGAACCTTGAAGATCATGCAGTTCCAAACCCTCTGCCATGGGCAGGAACACCTCCCACTGGACCGGGCGACTTCACCCCAGAGGAGCCCATCGTGTCCCATGCCAGCGCTCATGAGCTCCTCATCTCCCCAGGTTTGTCAACGCATCAGGAGATTCTGCCCCTGGAGGGGCCACCTACATGGACCAGGCTCCCTCGCCCGCCGTCTGCTCCCAACCTCATTACAACATGTATGCCCAGAAGTAGGTATCACGTTCTCATCCCCATCCCACTACGCCTGCTCCCCCCACCCCTCACCCCCTGCCTCCTGCAGCAGCGCCGATGCCGTGCTGGACCCCGAAGGTGACTTTGACCTGGATGACACCATCGACGTGGCCAGGCACGTGGAGGAGCTGCTGCGGCGCCCCATGGACAGTCAGTGGATCCCGCATGCCCAGTCGTGACGGGTGGGCACCCGGGCCCCCCCTTCTCCAGCCCTGTGGGGTCTGTGCTGTGTTTGTGTCTCTGTGCCAGGGGGTGGGGGGAGGAGAAGCGGGTGGTCCCTGCCCCCAGACATTTGCTCTGTGCTGCCCCGAAACGCAGGCTGGCATCCGGCTCTTTGGTGTTTATGCCCTTGTATAAACGGCAGCGGATTTGTCGCATGGTTTTCCCTCTCTGTTCCTTTTTCAAAGGCCCAGCTTCAGCTTTCCGCTTCCGCAAGCACCGGCCCCGCAGCCGAGGGGCTGCTCGGGGTCGGGGGGCCGGGGGGGGGTGGGGGTCGCTTTCGCAGTCGTCACTAAGAATGGACGTGTTGCCTTCTTGTTCTACCCCGGGGGCTCCGTTCCCGGGGGTCCGTGGGCGCGGGGTGGAAGAGGAAGGGGGGGGTCAGCTAGGGCTTCCCCCCCAGCCCGTGCTGACGCTTTGCTCCCCAACGTTGGGGTCCCCTCCTCCGCCCCTCCACCCAGGGATGCAGGAGTCTCTCAGTGTCCCCCCCTGGAGCCGGTGCAGCAGGAGGGAAGCAGGGCACGAGGGCACTCAGTGAGGGCGGCCGGGCAGTGGGGGGGGTGGTTTGGGGGCAGCAGAGCCCACTGCCCCCCCCCCCCGTCCCCTCGCCCTGGCCAAGAAGCTCTGGGGTCCTGGCCATGTTATTTTTCTACCACAGAGTAAATAAAGCACGGAATATTTTTATAACACAAAAGTTCTGAGTTTCACATGTGTCTTGGGGAGGGGGGAAGGGCCCTGGAGCCCCTCACCCGTGCCCTGGGGCAAAGGGGATGCAGGTGGCCCCATGTACCCCAACCTCTGGGTGATGCTCAGCAGCGAGCGGTGCCCCACAGCCACAAGTGGGGCTGGGGTCGGTGTCCCCATGTCCCCTCCCTGAGTGCAGGAGGACAAGCGGGGGGGGGTCAAACCTCCACCTGCAGCCCCCGACATGGGCAGGGCAGGAGCTGGGCGATGCTGGGGGGGCACCAAGGGATGGGGGATGCAGGTGACCCCATGTACCCCAAGCTCTGGGTGATGCTCAGCAGCGAGCGGTGCCCCACAGCCACAAGTGGGGCTGGGGTCGGTGTCCCCATGTCCCCTCCCTGAGTGCAGGAGGACAAGCAGGGGGGTCCAACCTCCACCTGCAGCCCCCGGCATGGGCAGGGCAGGAGCTGGGCGATGCTCGGGCAGCGGAGGTGGGGGAGGAGGGGGGGGGTCCAGGGGCGTTTTCCGGGAGAAAAAGCAAACCGGATAAATTGGACTATTTTTTTAAAAAAGCAAATGAGCTTTCTGTTGCAGAAGCGAGAGCTTTGCTCTTGGGGTTTAATTGCGATTTAATTCCGGGGAGGAGCTTGGTTGTTTTTAAAAGGAAAAAATGAAAATAAAAATAAAGGCGGAGCTGCGGGGGGGGGGGGGGGCGGGACCGGGACCGGTCGCGATCGTTCCCCGTCACTTCTGCCGGAGGCGGAATAGCCCGGGGGGGGGACCGGGACCGGGACCCTGTTCGGGGGTGACGGGCTGGGTGGGTGGGGGGCGTCCCGATGCGGGGGTTCCTGTGCCTGGGTCACTGTGGGGAGGGTCCTGGTGCTCTGGTCCCCCCTGTTCTGGGGTTGGAGGTCAGGGGGGTCCCAGTGCCCAGGTTTCTGCTGGGGGGGAGGAGGTGAAGGCGGGGGTGCCGGTGCCCAGGTTTTTACTGGGGGGGTGCTGGTCCCAGTTGCCCAGGTCCCTGCTTGAGAGCAGGAGGGGGAGCAGGGGGGGTCTGGGTGCCCGGGTCCCTACTGGACAGGGGGTCCCAGTGCCCAGGTCCCTTCCTTGGGGGCGGGAGGGGAGGGGAGGGGTTCTCCCTGCCCAGGTTTTTGCTGGGGGGGGGGAGGGTCCCAGTGCTCTGGTCCCTGCAAGGGGGTGTGAGCCAAGGGAGGGGGGGCAGTACCTGGCTCCTTGCTCAGGGGCTTGGAGCAGGGGGGGTCCCAGTGCCCAGGTCTCTGCTGGGGAAGGGTCCTGGTGCCAATCTCCCAGAGGGGGCTTAGGGTGAGGGAGGGGGTCCCGGTGTCCGTTTTTTTGCTGAGGGGGTGTCCTGGTTCCTGGGTCTCTGCTGGGGGGGGGGGGGGGGGGGCGGGAGGGGGGCCTGGTGCCAAGCTTCCTGCTCAGGGCAAGGGGGGGGTCCTGGTGCCTGGGTCCCTGCTCAAGGGTGGGAGGTGAGGGGGTGCCCGTGCCTTGGTCCCTGCTTGAGCTCAGTGGGCGAGGGAGGTCTCGGTGTTCAGGTCCCAGCGTGGGGAATTGGGGTAAAAGAGAGCGTCCTGGTGCCCAGGTCCCTGCTCAGGGGCAGTGGTCGTAGCCCAGGATGCTGCCCGTGGTGACACTCGTGGTGGCCGTGGTGGTGGCTGTAGCCGTGGCCGTAACCATGACCCTGCGTGCCTCCCCCACACTACGGCACCGCCTGACCCGTTCCACGCTGCTCGGTGCCGCCGTCCGGTACCGGCGGCGGCTGGAGCTGCTGGGCAGCGAGGTTCGGCTCAGCCAGGAGCGGCGTTTGCGGCAGCTGCTGCCCAGTGGCACGGCCCACGGTGAGCAGCGAGCGGTGTGGCAAGGATGGATGGATGGAGGTGGGGGTCCCAGGGGTCACCCCACTCATCCCACCCCTCTCCCAGCAGGCTTGGAGGCGTTCCAGGAGCAACACCCACTGGGACAGAGCTGCCCCTCTGATGGGGTGCCAGGAGGACAGCTCGCCCCGCTACACCCCTGGGCTCTGCTCCGCAGCTGCTGGGGCACCGACCCCCCTCTGCAGGTAACAGGGGTGATGGGGCAGGGGGAGGAGTGCCAGGAGTGCCCTGGTAGCCAAGGAATCAACCGTGTCCTGGGGGACATCCAGCATGGCATCGCCAGCCGGGCAAGGGAGGGGATTGTCCCACTCTGCTCTGCACTGGTGCAGCCCCAGTTGAGCACTGGGGGCAGTTTGGGTACCACAGGATAGAAAGGATCTAAAGCTACTGGAGAGCATCCAGAGGAGGGCACGGAGCTGGGGAAGGGCTGAGAGGTGTGAGGAGAGGCTGAAGGCACTGGGTCTGTTCAGCCTGAAGGAGACCGAGGGGGCACCTCATCACTGTCTGCAGCTTCCTCACACGGGGAGGAGGAGGAGCAGGTGCTGAGCTCTTCTCTCTGGAGACCAAGGACAGGACCCCAGGGAATGGCAGGAAGATGCCAGGGCAGGGTTAGGTTGGACATCAGGGAAAGGTTCTTCCCCCAGAGGGTGGTGGAGCCCTGGAACAGCCCCCAGGGAAGCAGTCACAGCCTGACAATATTCCAGAAGCCTCTGGCCAACCACAATGTGAATGTTGGGGTGTCCTGTGCAGGGACAGGAGTTGGAGTCGATGGTCCTTGTGGGTCCCTTCCAACCCAGGGCATTCTGTGATTCTGAGCACAGGCCCCCCAGGTGGTGACGGCCACACTGCTGCCCCCCCCGACCCCTGTCTCTCCTCACACAGGGGTCCCTGCTCTACCTGGATGCCCTCCACGCTGCCTTCCCACAGGCGCTGGCTCCGCGAGGCACGGCGCTGCTCTCCTGGGTGCCCCACCACCCCCGTGCCCCGGCGGGCTGGCCCCTGCCCACCCTGTACTGCACGCCAGCCGAGGCGGGCACCCTGCCCTCACGAGCCGCCGCGCTGCGGGTGCAGCTCCTCTTCGCCCTGCGGGAGCGTTCCCTGCGCGTGCTGGAGGCTGGATTGGCCACCGAACTGCACGATGCGCTGGCAACCCTGCGCGCTGGCTGGCATGAGCTGGCCCAGGACCTGGAGCTGGGCAAGCTGAGCCCCCAGCCTGGGCTACCGGAGGATGCGTGGGGCCGGCTGCAGGCACTGCTGGCACCCGATGCCAGCCGGGCGGCCGAGCTGCGGGTTGAGTGTGCCAGTGGCTTCGAGGGCATCGTGCAGCGCCTGTGGCCGCAGCTGGAGGTGGTGGTGGTGGGCACGGCGCATGGCACGGAGCAGCTCTACTGCGATGCCCTCCGCCAGGCTGACTGCAAGGGGCTGCCGTTCTACTGCCCCTTCTACCGGGCAGCAGGAGGTGAGTGTCCCCACACTGGGCTGTCCCCACATTGTGCCCTGGGTGCGTGGGGGGAACCACTGTTGTACAGCAGCACAACAACCCCCCTGACCCACAGGTGTGGGTGCAGATCCCTGCGCCACATCCATCCCTGCTCTCCGAAACCAGCTCTGTCCTGGCACCGGCCAAAAGTTCCTCCTGGAATGGGGTGCCCGGGGAGGTGGGAATGGTTAGAACAGGTCCAGAGGAGGCTGTGGAGATGATCCAAGGGCTGGAGCTGGAGCACCTCTGCTGTGAGGACAGCTGGGAGAGTTGGGGTTGTTCACCTGGAGAAGAGAAGGCTCTGGGGAGACCTTAGAGCAGTTCCCAGTGCTGAAAGGGGCTCCAGGAAAGCTGGGGAGGGGCTTTTTCCAAGGGCCTGGAGTGATGGGACAGGGGATGGGGGATGGGGACAGGGGAGGGGGAGGGGAATGGTTTAAACTGGAAGGGAGAAGATTTAAATTAGACATGAGGAAGAAATTTAGGTTTAAGAAAGATGTGGAGATGCTGGAGTGTGTCCAGAGGAGAGCGACGAGGATGGTGAGGGGGCTGGAGCACAAGCCCTGTGAGGGAGCTGGGGTTGTTTAGCCTGGAGAGGAGGAGGCTCAGGGGAGACCTTATTGCTCTCTACAGCTGCCTGAAAGGAGGCTGTAGTCAGGCAGGGGTCGGTCTCTCAGGCGAACGGTGACAGAACAAGAGGACGTGGTCTCAAGCTTCGTCAAGGGAAGTTTAGGCTTGATATTAGGAAAAAATTCTTCCCTGAAAGGGTGATTGGCCATTGGAATGCGCTGCCCGGGGAGGTGGTGGAGTCACCGTCCCTGGAGGTGTTTAAAAGGAGATTGGATGAGGCTCTTAGTGCTGCGGTTTTGATGATGAGTAGGTGTTGGTGTTGGGTCATAGGTTGGACTCGATGATCTCAAAGGTCTTTTCCAGCCTTGTGGTACTGTGAGACTGTCAGATTCTTCACAATAAGAGTGGGGTGCCCAGAGCAGTGGTGGCTGCCCCATCCCTGGAGGTGTTCAAGGCCAGGTTGGATGGGGCTTGGAGCCCCCTGACCCAGTGGGAGGGGTCCCTGCCCATGGCAGGGGGTGACACTGGATGATAGTTAAGGTCTCTTCCAATCGAAACTGTTCCATAACTCTGTGATCCCTGGAGGGGTTTAAAAGCCAGGTAGATGAGCTTCTCAAGGATCTGGTTTATTGGGGGACAGGTACAGTTGGACTCGATGATCTCAAAGGTCTTTTCCAACCAAGTGAGTCTATGAGTCCTTGGAGGGGGGTGGGCAGGGATGGGGGGTCCAGGGGGACACACATTGCTGTCTTTCCCAGCCGTGCTCGGTGTGAACCTGTGGCCGGAGGAGCCAGCACCCCGATTCCTGCTGTGCCCAGACTGGGCGTTCTGCGAGTTCCTGCCCTGCCCGGCTGAGGAGGAGACGCAGACGGTGCTGCTGGACGAGCTCTGGGAGGGACGCGAGTACGGGCTGGTCCTGACGGCTCGCCCAGGAGAGTACAGGTGCCTCCTCCTTGCTGCGGTGTCCGGGGGTGCTGCACTCCCACCCCACACACCCAGCCCTGGTCCTCCTGACGCTCCCGCTGCCCACACAGGTGCCACGCCGGGGAGGTGCTGAGGGTGGCCGGCTTCCACAAGCAGTGTCCCATCGTGGAGCCTGTGCGTAGGTGAGGACACCCCAACCTCTGCCCCTCACCTGGGGGCGGGGGGCTCTGTGCTGGCAGGAGTCTGAGTGGGTTGGTGCTGGTGGCACCCTGGGCACGGGACACCCACTCGGACCCCCGTGTCCCAGGGAGACCCATGCGCTGAGCGTGCGAGGCGAGAGCATCCCTGAGGATCGGTTCTGCCGGAGCCTGTGCCGCGCCGTGGCCTTGTGGCCGGGCGCCCGCCTTGTCGATTACGTCTGCGTGGAGAGTGCCCTGCTGGGTGAGTGCCCCTGCCAGCTGCCCCAGTGCCCCCAAAATCACAGCCGGTGCTGCCTGGTGCTCTGCCACCCCTCCTGCACCCTGCTCAGCCCTGGCTCGCTGCCGGGGCTGGGGGACTGCAGGTGGCTTTAATGTGCACGTGGTGCTGCCGCAGGTGCCTCTTCGGGGGCCACTGCCCCCCACTATGAGGTTTTTGTGGAGCTGCGGGGTCTGCGGGACCTGTCGGAGGGGCAGCGGTACAAGGTGAGGGGACGTGGGCTTTGCACCGGGTCCTGCCAGCTTCGGTGGCCACGGTGGCCACAACCTGCTTCACTGTGGTGGCCCCGGGGGGGGGCGGGGGGCTGCTGTTGCCGGAGCGGTGCAGACAGCTTGCCCTCTCTCCACAGCTGGACCAGTGTCTCCAGGAGGATTTCCCCATCTACAAATCCTTCCGCTTCAAGGGCAGCATCGGGCCCCTGCGCCTGCACCTGGTGGGGGCTGGGGGCTTCGCCCGGCTGCGGGAGGCACTGGGTTCCCCTCTCCCCATGCCCAGGGTCCTGCGGGAGGAGCGGCTGCTGCAGCTGATCCAGAGCACCGTCATCTCCTAGGGAAGCCCAGGCATCCCTCCCACCCTGGGGTTCCCACCCTGGCAAGGGGTGCAGGGGTGAGGGTGCCCAGCCCTGGAGGGTTTGTTTGAGTGGAGTGGATAGAGCCAGCGAGCTCAACCGTGCCTCTGCTCCGTGGTGGCCGTGGGCGATGGGCACTGGTGGGCACCTCCCTCAGTGCTGCCTGTGGGGATGGAGCAGGACCTGCAGCCCACCCCAGCCCTGGGCACTCACCGGCAGATTTAACCCTTGGCAGAGCTCTTCTGGGCACAGGGTGGGACTGTGGGTGTTTGTGGGCATCACGGAGCAACCAGGTCCTGCTGCCAGCGGCCACAGCTCACCCTGCTCTGCTGAGTGCCTTGGCAGTGCCCGTGGGCAGCCGCAGCGGAGTGGGTGCCTGTGCATTCCGAAGTGACATTTCCACTGTCAGCTGGGGCAACAGCCAAAACCTCCCTGGGAGCAGGAGGAGCAGCAGAGACTTTTGTCACCTGGCAGGGACACCATGGGCAAGGTGCAGAGTGGACGGTGGTGGCACGGTGGTGGCACATGCTGGCTGCTGCGGAGCAGCCCCAGCTGGGCTCCAGCGTGCATCGGCTGGGTTAGGAAACAATAAACTCCAGCCAGGGCTGCATTTAATGTTTAAAAAAAAACAGAAGCAAAATAAAGGAGGGTTATATCTCAAAAATAAACACATAAAGGGCAGTGCTCTGGGATAGATTTTTTTATACTGGTTTTTTTTTCTTAATCCTCATTAAAGATATTTCTTGGTGACAGCCCTGATGGTTGTGAGGAGTTGCTGTTGTTTCCTCGGGGGTCCCGGGGAAGGAGCAGCCATGAATATTTAACCAGTTCAGCGGCTGGCAGGGACTCTGGGAGCATCTGGCTCTTTGTGCCTTTGAGGCACTGATGTACCAGGTGGGGGGGGGAGCTGTTCCTTTGCCCTCCTGCTTGTGAAGGTTTATTTTCAGGGCTGGTGACCTGCGGTGCTTGGGGAACCTTGCTGCGCAGGCAGCTGCTGCCAGGGTGGGGACAAGCCAGGATGCTGGCAGAGGACAATGTCTGGAACAAGGTCTACACAAAGCATCCCCCAGCACAGCCCAAGCCTCTGTCAAGGCTGGAAACCCAGACTAAGACCCCCTTCCCCCCCATCCCTGCTAGAAGAAAAGCCTGGAGTAAAATTCCTGCTGCACGTAGGGGAGAAGCGGTGCCTGTGATTGGGACGGGGATGCCAGTGTGTTGCTGCCCATGGACCGAGGACACTGGTGCTGGGCCAGCTGGCATCGGGTGTGCCTGGCGCTGGCAGGGAAGGGGCTGGGGTTTAGGGGAGAAGGGGTGGGTGGTGGCTGGGTAAAGGCTGAGATGGCGAAGCCAGACCTATGGGGTGCCCATGGCTGAGACCTGCACAACTGGATCCAGCTCAGAGCACCCAGTGGGGCTGCTGGTCCTGCTGCACCCGGGGCAAGCACAGCCCATCCCGGAGGCCTTGCATTCTCTCAGCCCCCCCAGCAAAAGCTTCAAGACCCCCACACAGGGCTCCATCCATGGCTCTGGCTCAGCTCAGTGGGGCAGTGCCAGCTCTGGTTTCCCCCTGCCCCTGCCTGGGCACTGACCCCAGTGCAGACTTGGCGGGAGTGCCTCGCTGGGCAGGGCTGAGGGCAGGGTGCAGGCTCAGTTTGGGTGCTGGGATGTAAAGGGCAAGGCTGGTTTGAGTGCCAGGCTTGCAGGGTGCAGACTTGCATCAGGTATCAGGCTGCAGAATGCCGCTTGTTTTGGGTGCCAGGCTGCAGGATGCCAGGCTCATTTCGAGTGCCAGGCTGTAGGGCATGGTCTGGGTTTGGGTACCAGGCTGCGGGCTCATTTTGGGTGCCAGGCTGCAGGATGCAGGCTCGTTTGGGGTGCCACGCTGCAAGATGCGGGCTCATTTCGGGTGCCCGACTGCAGGGTGCCAGGCTGTAGGGTGTGCACTTGGTTTAGGTGCCAGGCTGCAGGACGCAGGCTCGTTTCAGGTGCCAGACTGTGGGATGCAGGCTCGTTTCGGGTGCCCGGCTGCAAGGTACCAGGCTAGAGGATGCATGCTTGTTTCGGGTGCCAGGCTGCAGGATGCAGGCTCGGTTTGGGTGGCCGACTGCAGGGTGCCAGGCTGCAGGGTGCGCACTTGTTTTGGCTGCCAGCTGCAGGGTGCAGGCTCGTTTCGGGTGCCCGGCTGCAGGGCGTGGGCTGGGTGGGGGTGCAGGCTGGCCCCGTTCCCAGCGGGACGGGGCGGGCGCTGCGGCGCTGGGCGGAGGCCGGGCGGCAGGAGGTACCGGTACCCGTTATCCGTTATCCGTTATCCCCGCTGCCCCTCCCCTGCATCCCGGGGCTGCGGAAGGTGGTACCGGTACCCAATTCCCATTATCCCTGGCAACCGTTATCCCCGCCCCCGGTACCCGTTATCCACGTTCTCGGGGCGGTGGCGGCGGGAGGATGTACCGGTACCCGGTATCCCCCGCTCCCGGTACCCGGTATCCCCACAGCTGCATCCCGGGGCAGAGGGGGCTGCGGAAGGAGGTACCGGCACCCGGTACCCATTATCCCTGCACCCGGTATCCGTTATCCCAGCAGCTGCATCCTGGGGCGGGGACAGGAGGTACCGGTACCCGTTATCCTCGCCGCTGCATCCCGGGTCGGTGGGAGGGGGGGGTGGGGGCGGCGGGAGGATGTACCGGTACCCGTTACCCGTTATTCCCGCTCCCCGCCGCTGCATCCCGGAGCGGGGGGGAGGTGGCCGCGCCGTCCCCGCCCCCGGCCCGTCCCCTCCTCCTGCCCCCTCCCTCCCCGCTCCGCCACTGAGCCCGCAGCGGGCGGAGGCTCCGGGGCGCCCGGGGCCCCGCTGCCCTGAGACCGCCGGGGATGGCGGAGGGGCCCCGGGCTCCCCCGCCGCCGCTGCCCCCCGGGGGTGGCGGCAGCCCCGGCTCGGGCTCGGGCAGTAGCAGCCGCGAGGACTCGGTGGAGCGGAGCCCCGCACCCGCCGCGCCCCGCGCCAGCATCATGAAGGTGAGAGCCCCTCCCGTCCTCCCCCCGGGACCCGCCACCCCCGGTACCGGCACTGAGGCCACGGTCCCAGCCGTGTCCTTCGTGTCCCTTGTCCCCGGAGCCAGCGGGCACTGGTGATGCCAGCATCCACGGGGCGGGGTGGGTGGCCGGGGGTCACATCCCCACCCAGGCTCGGGGTTTGCCCCCTCCCCACTCCACACCAGTGTCTGCCACCTCCGGTACCGGCACTGGGGTCACGGGCCGAGCTGTGTCCTCTGTGTCCCCTGTCCTCAGAGCCAGCAGGCACCGGCGATGCCAGCACCCATGGGGTGGCTGCAGTCCCCAGTGGGTGCCTAGGGATCAAATACCCACTCACTCTCAGGGTTTGTCCCCACCCTGCACTGGGCTCTGTGACCCCAGTACCGACACAGGGTTCACGGTCCGAGCCGTGCTCCCCATGTCCCCTGTCCCTGGAGCCAGTGGGCAGTGGCAATGCCAACTGCGATGCCAGCTGCCACACGGATGTGCCCACATCCCCAGGGTATCTGTGGTCCCCAGTGGGTGCCCAGGGGTCTCATGCCCCCCCGGGCTTGGCATTTGCTCCCTGCACACAGCACTGGGCTCACCAGGGATGCTTTTGCCAGGGCTGACACCGCATCCCCTTGCCCTGCCCATGGGTCCCCAAGGGCAAAGCCTGGCTCAGGCTTCGTGTGCTGCTGAGCCAGGCCTGTCCTCTTCGCACGGTCATGGGTTGTCCTGTCCAGCTGCTGGTGTTCCTGTGGGTCCCCTGCCTGGCCACATGGCTCCTGCCGTAGGCACCATGCTGCAGCATCACCCTGTGCTGCACCCACGGGTGCCAGTGAGGAGACACCTGCTCTTGGCTCCCGAGCATCTTCTGCTTTCCCGTGCTCCCTCCTGCGAAAGCGCTGAGCCTTGGGCCCAGCCTGACCAGCTCCTGACCTGCTCCCAACATCTCCCTGGAGCTGTTCTGGGGGTGGGCAGGTGCTGTGGGCCGGGGAGGGTCTCTGGGGGTCTCCCACATCCATGCTTTCCTAAATGAACCCCGTTAATTGCACTTACGCCAGCGTTGCTCACTGACACAATAGGTCGCGTCGCCCGGGACCCGCCTCCCCACTCCTGACAGCCTATTTTAAGCCGGGATTGCTCCGGTGCTATTAATACCCTGCGTAGGGGTTGTTCCCATGGTGCTGGTCCAGCCCTGGTCTCCCACTCCAGGACCCAATTCCCTGAGCAGAGGCATTGTCCCCTCCTCAGGGTGGCTGGAAGGACCCTGTGCCCCTGCCCGCTCCCACTGCAAAACCGCTGCGAGAGCAGCCAGGCTGAGCCCCACGCGGCGAGGGTGGGATCTCCTGGTGCTCCATATGGGCATGGTTTCCTTGGGGACCTTGCCAGGGTCTCCTGCTCTTCCCGGAGCCAGGCAGCACCCCTTCGCACCGTTCCCCACCCGTGGACCAGTTGCAGGTGCCGTGGGCTGGAGGTGAACCCCTTGCTTGCCCCCAGGTTTGGACGCAGCCCCCCGTCATCGCCGTGCGTCACCGCGGGATTTGGCCTCACGGGAAGGTCGAGTGGCCCAGGGCCAGCGCTGGTTGGTGGGGGAGGGCGCTGCTGCTGGGGCAGGTCAGAGCTGGCCTGTGTCCCCAGCCTCT
Organism: Neomorphus geoffroyi; assembly: GCA_033558235.1. NCBI lineage: Eukaryota > Metazoa > Chordata > Aves > Cuculiformes > Neomorphidae > Neomorphus > Neomorphus geoffroyi. Next base: position 4,696,374 of record JAUMJM010000037.1, read on the forward strand.
GCTGGTCTGTTACACATCTCTGAGTCCATCCTGGGCCTGATCCTGCCCTGGTGCTGGAGAGCTGCAGGTCCCAAATCCTGCAGCCATGGGTTCCTCAAGGCTGAGCCTGTCTGTGCCCCAGGACCCCAACTTGCTGAGCCCTCTGTGGGCTGAGGCTGGTGGGCAGGGGATGGTGGGTGGAGGTGCTGCCCATGGGACCACGCAAGCACCCATGCTGTGCTTCTCCTGCCCTCCCCTCACTGGGGTCCTGCTGTTTCTCCAAGCACAGCTCTCCCATCCCTGAGCAGGAACGAGGGACGGAGAATGTTCTCCACCAGCCCCTCTCCACGAGGCTCCCCTGGCCACTGGTGCTGGGACTGGGCTCTCCCGAGCTGGGCAGAGTGGGGTGTTGGCAGGAAGGGTCTGTTGGGACCCTCAGCAGCTCCGAGCCCCAACCAGCCCCAGGAGGACCTGGGGAGCAGCTGCCCGACCCCAAATCCCTGGAGGATGCTGAGGATGTTCCCATGCTGTGGGGTCTGCGGCAGCTACGCTGCTCCCCTGGGTGGGTGGGAGTCTGGGGCTGTGCCCGCAGCTCAACCACGGTGCTGGTGTGGGGGCTGTGGGGCTGGGAGGGGGCCCAGCACCATGAGCCCAGCTTGGAGCAAGGGTACAAAGGAGCTGTGGGCAGCGTAGCAGCGGGCTGGGCTGACAAAGTAGGAGCACATGTGGGATGAGCTGCCGGCTCTGTTATTTTTTGGGATTTCCAGAAAAGGCTGGAGGAGTGAATTTGAAAGTGAGAATCGGTGGCTGTGCTGGGGCAGGGGGACCCCGAGTGGCAGCAGAGCTGGCCCTGTGCAGCATCCCTGCGTCCTGGCTTGAGGTTCTGCTCCCTTCTTACTTCCCAGGCTGGAAGTGGAGGGTCTGGTGAGCTGGGAGGATGCTGGAGACGGACTCGAGGGGGGAAGACGGGGTGGTCTCTTCCTCCCTGCTGCAGGAGGTGACCCTTCCCCTGTGTCCCACTTTGACCCATCCACGGCCCCCCACCCGTGCCCACCCCAGGAGCCGTGCGGTGCCTCTGTGCGGGGCTCCGGCTCCACGGCCCCTCGCTGGGTAGCGGCAGCTGGTGCTGCGGGGAGTGGATGTGTCACTCGCTATCTTCTTGGCAGGGAACAAGCGATGGTAGAAAAGCCCTGGCTTTGCCTGGCCTCCCACTGCCTCCGCTCCGGAGCTGCCGCCTCCTGCATCCCTGGCATCCCTGCTCCTGCTGCCCAGCCTGGGATGGGGGCAATGGGAAGAACTGGGACCTGGAGAAGGTGCCTGCAGATGAGTCACGTCGCAGCCAGGTTGGGGAACAGGCAAGACAGCCCCACCACGCACACTGTGGCCACGAGAGGGGTCCTGCTGCTGTGGGGGTGGTGGTCCTGTTCCTCTGGCTGGGCAGCAGAGCCGTGGTCAGGCCGAGACGCCTCAGCCCCAGAGGCTTTCGGTTCCTCTGTCTCCTGCCATCACGAGCTGTTGTGGCGGAGCCCCCCCGGTCAAACCTCAGGAGATAACGGGAAGGGAGGCCAATGGATCCTTCCTCATCCCTTGTGCTTGGGTTTCTTGGTGGTCACGTGGCGGCTGAGATTAGGGCTGCCGAGCTTGCCAGGGCACTAATCACAAGAGTTAATTGGCTAAAGAGGTGCTTAGCAGAGCTGGGTAGGGTGTGTGGAGCTAAGTTCGGACGTGCCCTCTGTGCCCAGCCAGATGCCCGTGCTCACCATTGGCATCGTGGTGGGCATCAGCATCGTGGTTGGTGCATCTTCCCTCTGCAAAGCCAGGCAATGTGGGTGCAAGGAGTGAGCCCTGCCAGCTTGGTGGCACAGCGTGCAGGATGCCTTGGTCGTGCAGGTGCCCTGTCCTGGGGCAGGGGATGCTCTGTGCTCCTGTGGGTGCCACATGCTCCTGCCTCTGCTGCTGACCTGTGTAGCACCTGATGGAGCTCTGCTGCCTGTGCTGCTCCTACCTGCACTGCTCCTGTACTTGGTGGAGGATCCCCACGGTCAAAGCCTACCTGGAAACACCTGTGTAAGGAGATGCTATAGAGCAGTGGCTTTTCCCTGTTGGTCACCAGGCCAGTGTAGGTGGCTGTGGGCAGCAGGTCCCACATAGTTGTTGCCACCAGCTCACTGGCCACAAATATGCTGGGAGGTCTTGGAGCAGTGGTGCCCACTGGAGTTCACCTAACGTGGACAGGGAGAGCAGAGCCTGTGTGACACTGGGCACTCCCATCTACACCCCAAAGCAGGCACCCCATCCCCTTCCCAAGCGTGGGGAAACGGAGGGCTGCAGGGTTTGGGTTTTTGCTCTGAGCCAAGGGTGGCACAGGACCTGGTGGGGCTGGTGCTGGAGAGTGGGTCTGACTGCGTGCGGTGGGCGCAGCTGGAGGCAGCTCCTCGGGCGCTGGGTGCTCGCAGGCCCCTCGCCCGTGTTTCCTTTCCGGATGGATTTCCTGTTTTCGGCTGTGGGGCCCGGTGCGGAGCTGCCTGCGGTGGGGTGTGCCGGGGTGGGGAACGGGTCTGTAGAGGCGTGGGGGTCCTGCTTGGCGCAGAAGTGGGGCCGCTCTTGGTACTGGCACAACAGCAAGGACCGGGGTTCCCTGGCAGTGGGGAGCTCAGATTGCTGCTTGCAGGAAGCATCCTCGTAGCTCTGCAAACAGCGATGCCACCCCCATGGGGTTGGCTGGTGGTGGGACCTTCTGCTGAGCCCCATGCCAGCCAGGGTCCTGCACCTTGGCATGGCAGACCCCGGTCACCAGCTCAGCCCTGGGGCCATTGTTCCAAGTGGATGGATAGGTAGACTGGCTATAAGACATTACAACGAAGGTGGTGAAACGCTGGCACAGGTTGCCCAGGGAGGTGGTGGAATGTTTCCCCATCCCTGGAAACATTCGAGGTCAGGTTGGATGGGGCTCTAAGCAACCCAATCTGGTTAAAGATGTCCCTGCTTCTGCAGGTGGGGTTGGACTGGATAACCTGTAAAAGTCTCATCCACCCCAAAGCGCTCTATGATGGAGGGGCTCTGGGGGGGCATGCATCACCACCGCACCCCAGCCCTACCTTCTGCCCCTCTCCTTGACCTGGAGAGGCTGCTGCAGGCTGGAGGGCTTGGGAGCCAGCTGGGCAGGCAAAACTTCCCCAGGAACCGGCTGGCGTGAAAGCAGGGTCCTGGCACTTGGCTGGTTCCCCAGAGCAATCTGGCAGCGAGAGGATGCAACCAACTCCTGCATCTGAGCTGAGCGCGGTCAACCTTTGCCAGCGGGCAGCGAGGCTGTAGAGAAACGATGCTGCCACAGCCTGGCTGGGCATCTGCCTCTGGGCTGGCAAGATCTGGCTGGCTCTAACTTGGGGCTGTGGCCGGTTCCCCGCTCCCTGGGATGTTGTGTCCCTGGGATGGGGGCGGCTGGCTGGGTGTGTGACCCCTGGCTGGGGCTGCCTGTCCCCGCAGGGTCAAATCCGGACCCTTTTGGTTGAGTCACAGGGATGTGCTCGCCCAGGCCGCCCGCCTGCTCTCCCTTCCACTCCACAAGAGGTGTGGAAGCTCTTGGGGTGCCACAGGGGACCACTCCCTCACCCCCAATCTGTGCAGCTGGGCAGGACCTGCCTGTGCCGGACACACCACCAGATTAGAAGTGACCTCACCATAATCTTGAAGAAGTGGATTAAATCTCCTCCTGCTGCACTACTTAATGAAATCCATCCCATAATAGGCTCCCGGCCCTGCTGTTCCCCCCTGTCCCCCGCCCTTTCCAGCCCCTTGGCAGCAGGGTCTTCCTTCCCTGCCGAGGGGCAGGGCTGGTGGGCAGAGCATGGGCAGGGGTGCAGCCAGCCTGTACCCCTTGTGACCCCGCACAGCAGGGTCTGCAGGATGGGACCGTGGGCTGCGCTCGTGCCCAGTGCGTGGCACTTGCTGGTGGTGGTGGCACCACTCCTGGGCTGACAGAGTCGGGGAGGTCTGGCTGGGGGCTCCCCAGGAGCAGCTCTGACCATGCATCACCTTGGGACCCCTCAGGCGTCCTCACACCCTGCTGCCGCAGTGCCCGGCGCTGGTGGGGTAGGCTTGGTATGTGCCCTTCTGCAGGGGCTGCTGTAGGCATGGACTGGTCCTACTGGGAGCCTGTTTTCCTCCGATGTCTCCAAACCAGGGGAGATGGGGACCATGCTGAGCTGTCTGTGCAGGGCTGTAACCTCCAAGGGTGAGCGAGCAGTGGGGAAGGATCCGGTTCAGGGCCGGGAGCAGGAAGGAAGGAAGGAAAGCAGAGTTAAAATAAACCAGGCAGCGAGATGTGGGGGAGGCCAGGGCTGGAGCCAGCTCCCGGTCTCTGGAGAGAGGGTTGGACTGGGGTGGACTGGGCTTCACGTGGCGCTGGGACACCCTGAGGTGTTGCACTGCGCATCGAGATTGGGGTGGGGAGACCGTGCACCAGGAAGATGCTGCCTGCCCCATCCCTGACAGCTCTGTCCCCTTCTCCCACCCTGGCAGGATGGTTCCCGGCAGCGGCCGCCGCACAAGAAGAAGACGGTGTCCTTCAGCACGATGCCCAACGACCGCAAGATCAACAGCACGGCCGCCTGCATCTCCTTCATGCTGGAGGGCTGCGAGCTGAAGAAGGTGCGCTCCAACTCCCGCATGTACAGCCGCTTCTTCGTACTGGACGCCGACATGCGCTCTGTGCGCTGGGAGCCCTCCAAGAAGGACTCGGAGAAGGCCAAGATTGAGATCAAGTCGGTCAAAGAGGTGCGTGTAGGCAAGAAGACCCCTGTCCTGCGCAGCAATGGCCTCTCCGACCAGTTCCCAGATGAGTGCGCCTTCTCCATCATCTATGGAGACAACTACGAGTCCCTGGACCTGGTGGCCAGCTCGGCCGATGTGGTGAGCGCCTGGGTGATGGGGCTCCGGTATCTGGTGTCCTACGGGAAGCACACGCCCGAGGCACCTGGGACCGGCCACCCCAGCCTCCGGACCTCCTGGATCTCCTCCGTCTTTGACCTTGCTGATCTGGAGAAGACTGGCCGCATCCCAGTGTCCCGGGCCGTGCAGCTGATCAAAGCGCTCAACCCAGGCATGAAGACCTCCACCATCGAGCTGAAGTTCAAGGAGCTGCAGAAAGCCAGCGAGCGTCCCGGCGCAGAGGTGGCCTGCGACCTCTTTGTGGAGGCGTACTGCGAGCTCTGCACCCGCCCCGAGATCTTCTTCCTGCTGGTGCAGTTCTCCAGCAACAAGGAGTACCTGGGCCTGAAGGACCTGCTGATGTTCCTGGAGGTGGAACAGGGCATGGAGGGGGTGACGGAGGAGAAGTGCTTGGAGATAGTCGGCAAGTACGAGCCCTCCAAGGAAGGTCGGGAGAAGGGCTACCTGGCCATCGATGGCTTCACGCGCTACCTGCTGTCGGCCGACTGCTCCATCTTTGACCCACAGCACCGCAAGGTGTGCCAGGACATGGCACAACCTCTCTCCCACTACTACATCAGCTCTGCCCACAGCGCCTGCTTGCTGGAAGACAACTTCTGGGGCCGCTCGGACATCAGCGGCTACATCAGTGCCTTGGGCTTGGGCTGCCGCAGCATTGAGCTGGTGCTGTGGGACGGCCCTGAGGGCGAGCCCGTGGTCTACACCAGCCCCTCGGCTGCGTCCTGGGTGCCCTTCCGTGCCGTGGTGGGGCTGATTGACCAGCACGCCTTCACCGCCTCCGCCTACCCCCTCATCCTCTGCCTGGTGGTGCGCTGCTCGGCTGCCCAGCAGCGCCTCGCCGCCCAGTGCCTGCGCAAGACGCTGGGGGAGAAGCTGTACCTGGAGCCCCCCAACCCCGCAGCGTCCTACCTACCCTCTCCAGAGCAGCTCAAGGGCCGCATCCTCATCAAGGGCAAGAAGCTGCCGCCGGGCTGCGAGGACAGCGAGGGCGAGGTGTCGGATGAGGAGGAAGGTTGGGAGCTGGCACGGCGGCTGGGCCAGGAGGATCGGGAGGCACCAGAGGGTGGTGGCCCACGGCGGGTGCGTCTCAGCCGGGAGCTTTCGGAACTGGTGAGCCTCTGCCAGGCTGTCCCCTTCCAGGACTTCGAGAGCTCGCGGCGTGGTCAGCGCTACTGGGAGATGTGTTCCTTCAGTGAGGTGGAGGCGGGACGCTTCGCCAACGAGTGCCCGGCTGAACTGGTGAGCTACAACAAGAGGTTCCTCTCCCGTGTCTACCCCAGCCCCATGCGCATCGACGCCAGCAACATGAACCCTCAGGACTTCTGGAAGTGCGGCTGCCAGATGGTGGCCATGAACTACCAGACGCCGGGGCTCATGATGGACTTGAACGCAGGTTGGTTCCGGCAGAATGGAGCCTGTGGCTACGTCCTCCGCCCCGCCATCATGCGGGAGGAGGTCTCCTACTTCAGTGCCAATGCCAAGGACTCCTTGCCTGGGGTGCCTGCCCAGCTCCTGCACCTCAAGGTCATCAGTGGACAGAACCTCCCCAAGCCCAAGGGCTCAGGGGCCAAGGGGGAGGTGGTGGAGCCCTACGTCTGTGCCGAGATCCACGGCATCCCGGCTGACTGCGCCGAGCACCGCACCAAGACGGCCCTGCAGAGCGGGGACAACCCCGTCTTCGATGAGAGCCTGGAGTTCCAGATCAACCTGCCGGAGCTGGCTGTGCTGCGCTTCGTCGTGCTGGATGATGACTACATCGGGGATGAGTTCATCGCCCAGTACACCATCCCCTTCGAGTGCCTGCAGCCCGGCTACCGCCACGTCCCCCTCCAGTCCCTGGCTGGGGAGCCCTTGCCCCACGCCACCCTCTTCGTGCACGTGGCCATCACTGACCGCCGCGGCGGGGGCAAGGGGCACCGCCGGGGGCTGGCGGGGCGCCGGGGACGCCGCGTGCGGGAGTACACCTCCACCAAGGCTACCGGCATCAAGGCCATCGATGAAGTCTTCCGGGCGGCCACCCAGCCGCTGCGGGAGGCCACCGACCTGCGGGAGAACGTGCAGGTATGGACCCCACGGAGTCACCTGGGGACTTGGCTTGTGGACGGGGGACAGGGATGGACCATGAGCAGTGGGGAGCCCAGATGTCCCCCCTCTGCCTGGCTCTGGGGGATGCAGGAGAGGAGCCTCATCTGGAGCAGAGAGCTGGGGTAAATGGGACCATTCCTGGCAGGGGGGTCTTGGGGACCCTCCGGGACTGAACCCCTGACACCAATCTCTACCCACAGAACGCGCTGGTCTCCTTCAAGGAGTTGTGTGGGCTGACACCCGCCGCCAACATGAAGCAGTGCATCCTGACGGTGGCCACGTGGCTACTGCACAGTGGCAGCACGCCCAGTGTCACCCTTAACCTGGCAGAGCAGTACCCCCCCATGGAGGCCCAGGGACCCATCCCAGACCTGCTGCGCAAGGTCCTCACAGCCTACGAGACGGTAAGTGCCATCCCAACGGGGTTTGTGTGCTTGTGAGGATGCTCTGGCACCAAAGACCATTGTCTTGCCCAGCTCAGGGGACCCCAAACTCCCTGCACCCATCCTGGTGTAGAGGGGGGCTGGCGAGGGGCTGCGTGGGGAAGGGTCTTGTTGAAGGCACAGGGTTGCCCAGCTCCGTACGAGCACTGGGAGCTCACAGCCCCCACCCCTTTGCCCATGCTGCCTTGGAGGTGGGGGGGGGCATCCTGTAGTCTTGCCTGGCAGGAGAAATCCCATTAATACCCCCAGCCAGAGCTGCTTCCTTCCTTTGTGTCAGAGGGGGGTCCTGGCTGCCGGCCAGGTGTTCATGGCGCTGCACCTGGCTGTGTGCAGTGGGATCAGGGCGGCCAGACCCCGGCCACCACGCTGAGGTGAGAGGCAGCCTCTGCCCGAGCCCCTTCTTCCTGGCTGCTGTGCTGGGGGGGGTGGGGTGTGCGTGGGGCTGCCCAGCTCCTCCCGCTGCTCCTCTCCCCAGATGATCCAGACCAGCCGGACGCTGATCGAGTCCGCCGACGCGGTGTATGGCAAACTCATCCAGGCACAACAAGCAGGTGGGTTCTTGCGAACGCAGATCTAACCCCGGTGCTGCAGATCTGAGCACATCTCTAGGGAGCTGGGTGCACGGGGGGTGGGCTGTGCTTCTGTGCTGGGTGGGGGCGCAGGGGGGTTCTGGCACCAGGCTCCGGACCTGGGCATGAGCACAGCCAAGCGTGCAGGTGCTTTTGGCCATGCACTTGGATGCCTGCAGTTTGCAACATAAGGAGGAGATGGAACTGTTGGAACAGGTCCAGAGGAGGCCATGAAGGTGATCCAAGGGCTGGAGCAGCTCCTGTGTGAGGACAGGCTGGGAGAGTTGGGGTTGTTCAGCCTGGAGAGGAGAAGGCTCCAGGGAGACCTTGGAGCAGCCTCCCAGTACTGAAAGGGGCTCCAGGAAAGCTGGGGAGGGGCTTTTTCCAAGGGCCTGGAGTGATGGGATGAGGGGGAACAGCTTTAAACTGGAAGGGGGAAGATGTAGATTAGACATTAGGAAGAAATTCTGCACGCTGAGGGTGGGGAGGCCCTGGCCCAGGGTGCCCAGAGCAGTGGTGGCTGCCCCATCCCTGGAGGTGTTCAAGGCCAGGTTGGATGGGGCTTGGAGCCCCCTGACCCAGTGGGAGGGGTCCCTGCCCGTGGCAGGGGGTGGCACTGGATGGGCTTTGAGGTCCCTGGAACCCAAACCGTTCTGTGATTCCATGTCTGCACCCCAGGTGGGTGCACGCTGGGGTTGGAGTTTGGGGTCAGAGCAGCTGGAGCTGTGGGCGAGCGCATTCCAGCTGGGGTGGCCCCAAGCCTGGCTCTGTGGTTTTCCCATGTGCCAGCAGCAAGGGGTGGGCGCAGGACACTGCCCGGTGTCACCAGGGCGCTGGGGTATGAGGCCACCTGTGCCAGGGCAGGGGGCTGGGCTGCGGGGGCTGCACAGGAGGGAGGGAGGGAAGGGAGCAGAGGAGGCTGATGAGGCTGATGAGGAAACGGGGAAGAGTCATTAACTGCCGAACGCCAGAATATAATTAGCAACAGAAATAACAGACTGGGGCTGACGGCAGAAGTGGCATCTGAATGGTGCGACTTCCAACACGCGTGGCTGAACCCACACAGGCAGGTGCTGCCTGCCCTGGTCCTCCCACCCCATCCTACCCCCATCCCAGTGGCTGACTGGGACCCCCAGCCCCACTCCGGACACCGATGCTGCTTGGCCCCTCCGTGGGCTGGAGCCCCCACAAGGACATCTTTGGCCACCCCTGGATGCATGAGGGGCTCCTGGCCCAGGGGTTCGTGTGAGCACTGGGGGGGGGCTGGGAGAGCTGCCAGGAGCTGGAAGGTCTGGGGAGGAAGGAGAGGGCCCCGCTGTGCCACCTTCAGTGGGTACCAGCCCTGCTGCCAGCTGCCCTGTTTGTTCCTCGCCAGCACAGCAGCCTGGAAATCTCCTCAAGCTCTTGGCTTCGGGCTCTGCAGCTGCTGCCAGCGCTGGGCATAACGGCAGCGGGGAGGCACGGGCTGTGGGGAGCAGGGCTTTGCGCCCTCCTGTGCCATTCTGGATGTGGGGTGCAGGGCATGAGTGGGCTCTGCACCCTCTTGTGCAGTTTTGGCTGCAGGAGCTGGGCACAGGTGGGCTCCACACCCTCCTGTGCTGTTCTGGGTGTGGCAGCAGGGCACAGGTGGGTTCTGCACCTTCTTGTGCCATTCTGGATGTGGGAGTAGGGCATGGGTGCGCTCTGCATTTTCCTGTGCCTGCTGGTGGGGAGGCATCGCAGGGCAGAGGGGCTCTGGGATGTGTGACTGTCATCGCTGCCTCTGCCTGGCCCCTTGAGGCAGTGGTTTTGGGGGATTGCACCCCCGTCCCCTGTGCCTGGGGTGCTGGCTGTCCCTGCTTTCCCCCTGGCTGCGCCGCAGACAAGTCCCTGCGATGCCAGCCTGGCAGGCGGGTGCAGCGGGGGTCGGGGGGGGGGACGACTGGTGGCTGCATGCAGGGGCGCGGGGCTGGGGGTGTGCTGAGTGACAGCGTGGGGGCGAGCAGGCTTGCGTGGGAGCCCTCGCGTGGGCCCGGAGCCGCAGCTGCGTCAGGAGGGGTAAATATAGCACCCGCTCACGAGGATGTCACGCGGTGCACGGCGCGGGAGCCCATGCTCGGGGGGGAGGGTGGGGGGGAAGTTGGGGGTGGTGGCCCCGCTCTGAAGCCCCTGGGTGGGCTTTGCTGTGCGAGAGCCCTGCCTCTGCCTGGGGTAGTTGTTCTTATGGATCCCTCAGCCTTTGGGATCCAAAACTGCCCAGGGCAGGGGCTGAGCACAGTGGTGGGGGCTCTGCCAGCCCATTGTTCCCAGTATGGAGGAGGCTCAGGGCTGCTGGGGCAGTGGGGAGCCCACCCAGCCTCCTCCCCTGTGCTGGGTGAAGGGGGTCCCTCTGGCTCTGTCCATGTCCATGGCGGGTGGTGGTCGCCCCCATACTCACCGCCCAGCATCCGCTGAGCATCGCTCCCACCTGCGCAGGCATGGATTTCCACAAGGAGCTGCACCGCATCGAGGCCAAGGAGGGGCTGCGGGGCCGCAAGCTGCAGAAAGCGCTGGAGAGCTTCGCCTGGAACATCACCGTCCTCAAGGTGAGGGGCTGGGGGGCCCCCTCCCCACCCTGCACCCAGGGGATGCTCCGTGAACGCGGGGGATGCTCCGTGAGCACAAGGGATGGCACGGACCAGTTCAGGGGGTCCAGGCAGCCCATGCCCCATCGGACCTCACCCCCCGATGGCCTCTCTCCGCGCAGGGCCAGGCTGACCTCCTCAAGCACGCCAAGGCGGAGGCGCTGGACAATCTGTGGCAGATCCACAACGCCGGACAGTCCTGTGGCATCGGCAGGAATGGTTCAGCTTCGCCCGAGCCCTCCCGCCTGCGTGCCCCGCTGGAGCCCATCCCTGAGACAGAAGGAGGTGGCGATATGGCATCCTGCTGACCCCGGCCTGGGGCTCGGGGGCCCGGACTGAGCACCCCCCTGGCTGCAGGGACCGGGACCAGTGAGCCCCAGCATGCCCGTGGTTGGGCAGCCGCCTGTCTGCAGGCTCAGTGTGCATGGAGGGACGCGTGAGGGGCTGGATGGTTGCACTCTGCCATGCTATGGGGCTGCGAGGGGTTTGGGGAGGGGTGTCCCCATTCCCCCTTGCCTTCCCTGAGCCCCTGAGGCCTCATCCATTCCCACCATCTGCTTCCAGAGCCAGCATCCTGCCACAGGGCTGGCAGGGATGCTGGCACCCCAGTGCCCGTGTGCATGTAACCCCAGTCTGCTGGGTGAAGGCTCCTTTTGGAAAAGCAGCCCCAGGTTTGGGCTCCTGCCCCTCTCCAGGGCTGCAGGTTTTGCCTTCACCAGCCCTGGGGAGAACCCACCTGGTGGGCAGCGTCCTGGTAAGTCCTTATCCCTTCTCCATGGGGCACTGAATCCCCTCCCTGGGATTCCTGGGCTCCCCGCTGTGCAGAGGGGCCAGGAGGCTTTGGGGTGCAGCCGGCAGGGGGTGAGACCCCTGCAGACCACCCTGGGTAGCGAGTGTGGCTTCTGGCATCAGGGAAATATCAGGGTAAGGGTCTCCCAGATATGGGCCATGGGTGGGGAGTGGCCTAGGGTCAGACTGGGGCTGAGGAGCATTATAAGGAGTATGAGACCCACCCTGGTGCCCTGCTGCTCCCTCTGTGTGCCAGGGACAGGGCCAAGATGGGAGGATGGCACTTGGGATGGGAACCATGATGGCATCATAGTGTTGTAGAATGGGTTGGGTTGGAAGGGACCTTAAAGCCCATCCAGTTCCAACCCCCTGCCATGGGCAGGGACCCCTCCCACTGGATCAGGGGCCTCAAGACCCTGTTCAACCTGACCTCTCTTGGCCATCCAACCGTCCTCCCTTGGCACCAGCTGAGCGCAGGGTGATGACTCCCACACGTCACGGAGCTGTGCGGCTGCCCAGCACCCCTTTGTTCAGGGAGGCAATTAGCCTAATGGGGCCATCAGGAGCAGACTGGCATGCTGCTGCTGTTGGGAGCGGGCTGGCACCTCCGCGGCACTGACCTTCAGCCCCTTTGTGCTGGCCCAGCCACGGGACCCACGGGCAATTACGGCCTCATTAGTACCACGCACCCTGGCCACTGCATCCAACCCTTCCAGCACCCACACAATGAGGAGCTGCAAATGAGGGGAAAGGCCTGGCTGGTCTCCGAGCTACCGGCCACCGCGTGCCCATGTCTCCCAGAGACTGACTGTTCCCGCCTGGCCTCGGTGGTATTTTTGGCAGCACTATTGTGCCAGACCCTATAAAGCAGCAACTGTGGTGGGTGGCACAGGGTGCTGTGGTCTCGGCTGCCCAGCAGGACATGTCCCAGTGCCCCTCGGCCACCTGAAGACCCCAAGAAGGATGGAAGTGCCCAATGCCAAGGTGGGGCCAAGACACTGCAGCCCATGGAGATGGGTGGGAGGTCAGGATGTGGGGATGGGGGTTTGGGGGTGTAGAAGGGTCTGAGTGGTTCCTCCTCAGTGCTGACCATGGCCAGCAGCCTCTTAGAGGGCTGAGCCCCACATGGGCTTCTCAGGAGGGAGCTGGGCATGCGGTGCCTTCAGCGTTGAGCGTGGGTGCTCACCCTGTGGCATTTAGTGGAGTGGGGAGAGTGTTTGCCATGGTTGCTTGGTGCTGGAGCGTGGCGGGCATTCCAGCAAGGGCATCTGTGTCTGGCTGCTGGTCGGAGCATGGGTTGGGGCTGGGACTGGCACAGGGAGCAGCAACCCCTGCTACCCTAGGCATGTGGTGCTGGATGTGCCTCAGGGTGCTGAGGGGTGCTGTTCTGAGTGCCCCCAGCGTGTGGCAGCATGGGCGAGCGGGCAGTGCCGCAGCGACCAGGGTGGACAGGAGCTGAAACACAGGCTTGGTGGCTGGACTGGGGCACAGCCTTGAGGCTGTGCTGCCCCGCTGCTGCCGCCTGCCCCGCATTAACGCTGCCCGTTGCTCCAGAAGCTCCAGCGAGCTGCGTGCCTCTTGCTCCTGCTCCTGCTCTGCTCCCTGGCCACTGCCCGGCAGAACCTGCCCGAGTGCTGCCGGCAGAAGACCTGTTCCTGCCACATCTACGACCTCCTGCACGGCGTGGGCAACCACGCTGCTGGCATCCTCACACTGGGCAAGAGGAAGAGCATCCCACCAGCCTTCCAAAGCCGGCTCTACCGCCTGCTGCACAGCTCTGGCAACCACGCCGCTGGCATCCTCACCATGGGCAAGCGCGGGGAGCACCCTGGCACCACCTGCCACGATGCATCCGGCTGCGCTGCAGGCACGGATGCCCGACCAACATTGGCCTTGCAGGGTGCTGAGCCCAGCCTTGCCAGCCCCAGCGAGTGCCAGGGACACTCCGGGAAGGATCTGACCAAGAGCCAGGCCCAGGGAGCTGCAAAGAGCTTTTACTGAGAGGGGTGGGAGTAATGGGCACAGGGAGGGGATCTTCGGGGGGATGGACCCCAAGGGGTGCGTGCCCGGAGCTCGATGTAAATAGCACTTTTACATACCTCCTCCTGGCCCTGGCCGAGCCTGCTCAGGGCACCGCAGGCACCGCTGGCCTTTTACAATAAATGGTAGCCTGACGTTACCCGGCTCTGCCTTCTCTCTGGGGAGGGGCTAGGGGGGCACAGCTCTGCCCCGGGTCAGCTGGCGAGGCTGGCACAGCCATTGCATGGGCTCAGCTGGGCGGATGCTGGACCAGAACTGGGGCAAACCAAACCTCAAGCGGTTTCCCAGGAGCAGAGGGTGTTTGTGAAGCCCCTCCTGAAGGGCTTGGAGCATCACCCCACCAGCTCCGGCACCAGGAAGGCTTTGGTGACCCTCCCCTGGCCACAGGGCGCTGACTTGGCCCCCTCCCACCACCCTGTCCCTGCTCAGGATCCTGGGGAGGGCTTCAGCCGGGTCCTGTCACCCCTGGGTGCCCCTCAGGGGGTCCTGCAGGGCACAGCCTCGCCTTGCAGCCCCCAGGCTGAGCCCGCAGCAGTGGGGCTGGGGTTGGCATCTCACAGCCGGGGACACCGGGGACACTGGGGACACCGGGTCCTGCCCCCTCTGCAGCCTCCATGGACGCCGGGGTGGCCGATGCTCTCGGTGCTGAGGGTTGATACCGAGCAGGTCACGGAGCACAGGATCCCGGTACCGAGCAGGTCCCGGTGCACCAGTTCCTGGAGTTAAGCAGATCCCGGTGCCTCCCGGTGCCGAGCAAGCTGGTCCCGTGTGCTGGTGTACCAGGTCCCGATGCCCCCGGGGGGCTGGTACCGGGCTGGTCCCGGTGCACCAGCTCTCAGCGCTGAGCAGGTCCCAGTGCCCGCGGGGGCCAAGTGGGCTGGTACCGAGCAGGTCGCGCTGCTCCATGTCCCGACAGGAAACAGGTGCCGGTGCCTCCTGGTGCCTCCCGGGGTGGTACCGAGCAGGTGCCGGTGCACCGGTTCCTGGAGCCGAGCAGGTCCCGGTGCCGCTGGTGGGGAGGGAGCTGGTGTTCCCCGGGCAGAGAGAAATGTCCCCGGGCGGGTACCGGTGCCCCCGGTGCCCCCCGGTGCCGAGGCCCCTCCCGGTGCCCGCGGCGAGGGGCGGGGCGGGGGCGGAGCGGGAGCCCCAGGCGGGCCGGGATCAGCCCGCAGCACCGTGGCGGCACCTGCGGAGGGGCCGGGGGCGGCGGGACGATGCCGGTGATGAAGGGGCTGCTGGCGCCGCAGAACACCTTCCTGGACACCATCGCCACCCGCTTCGATGGCACACGTAGGGCAGGGGTGGACCACACCGGGCACCGGAGACCGAGCTCGGGAAGCCGGGGTGGGGTGGGAGGGCAGAGGGAGGGTCAGGGCTTGAGCCGGTAGAGGAGCCCCCGCGGCTCCGCGGGACGTGACCCCCCAGCGCTCTGCGCTGTCCGGAACCCCCCGGTGTCACCGCTTGGGCTTGGTGCTCCGGAACCCCCTGTTCACCGTGTCCGTGTCCTGACTCGGTGCTCCGGGAATCCCCCGTGTCCGTGCCCGTGCCCGTGTCCAGGCTCGGTGCTTCGAGACACCCCCCCCCCCCGCCCCCTTTCTGCGTGACTGCGGCAGGGCTCGGTGTCCCGGCACCTCCTCTTTCCCGGTGCTCCTGACCCCTCCGTTTCTGATGTCCTGGTTCCTTCCCGTTCCCGCTGTCCCGGTCCCCACCACGTTCCCCGTGCTCCTCTCCCCACCCTCGTCCCCCTATTCCCGGTGTCCAGGCCCCCCCCGTTCCCGGTGTGTCCCACCGCCCCGTTCCCAGCCTCCCGGTCTCCCCGCGGGCGGTGCCGCGCTCAGCACCAGGGACAGCGCCCGGGAGCCACCGGGCGGGGCTGCGCGACACCCGGGGCGGGGGGCGCAGGGGGCATCCCAGGGGGTTTGGCATGGCCGTGACCACCCAGTCCAGGCCGTCCTGGGGACCCGCTGGGACTCGTCTTATCACAGAATCATGGAATGGTTTGGGTTGGAAAGGACCTCAAAGCCCACCCAGTGCCACCCCCTGCCATGGGCAGGGACCCCTCCCACTGGGTCAGGGGGCTCCAAGCCCCATCCAACCTGGCCTGGAACACCTCCAGGGATGGGGCAGCCACCACTGCTCTGGGCACCCTGGGCCAGGGCCTCCCCACCCTCAGCATGAAGAATTTCTTCCAAATGTCTAATTTAAATCTTCCCCCTCCCCATTTAAAGACATTCTCCCTCGTGGCATCACTACTGCTGGCACGATGCAGCCGCCCGGGGACAGGCCATGTTCAGGGCTGACCCCAGATTCCTCCAGAATCACCTGGAGCAGGGCCTCCTGGGCCAGCTACCTGCAGGGCTTGATGTTTGTGACCTTGTTGGGAGGGTGAAAATGGCACTGGGAGCCTGCAGCTATCTCCCAAGCCACTGTTGGGCCACCAAGAACACCCCTGGGGCAACCACTGGCTGCGATGCTGGGCTGGCTCCTGGGCTGGCGTGATGCAGAACGTGCCGACTGACACAGGGTGTCATTTCCCCATGGAAACTCTCATTTGGGATGTTATCTTTGAGACTGCAATGCGCCACGAGGCAGCCAGGCACCCTCTGAGCCCTCCCAGTTCAGACTGAGCTGTACCCAGAGGTGCCAGGGCAGAGCTGCATGTGCCCTTGCTAGTGATCCTACACTTGAGGAGAGGCCAAGCATGGCACCAGGGTCCATGTCCCCATGCTGCTCTGCTGAACTGGCCAGGAGTTCCCCCAGCTCTGCTGTGGCATTAGCAAAGCCCAGGGAGGCAGCAGGGACCAGTGTCCCCCAACTCTGCTTGCCCTGAGCTGGATGAGGCTCTCTGAGGAGAAGGGTCCCCGCGGGTGCTGCTGCAACGCCCTCATGCAAAGCTCTGGGAATTTGCCCCAAGGAGGTGAGATTTGGCCCATGGCATCCTGGCTGCATCCTGCCTTTAGCTGTGCCAACCTGCCTTCTGGGCACTTTTAAACAGTGTCCGGCTTTGAGGGTTTGATGTATCTCTTATCGGCTTTATCTGCCATGGAGAGGGGCTTTAGCGCAGTGATACGCTGGGCGAATTAACTCTACCTCTCCCAGGGCCGCTATTGACTGCTGGGCACGAAGGTACCCATCCAGACAGGTTGGCCACCACAGCAGGACATGGCCAAGCCCCCCAGGGCCTCATTCCCCTGCTTAGAAGAGCTGCTCCCAAATGCAAGTCTGTTTTTTTTTTCCTTTTCTAATAACACATCCTGGACAACGCGGTAATCCTGGCTCCCTAGAGCCAAAATCTGGCCTTAGTCACAGCTTCAAGCTATTTTTGCCTCTCCAACCTAATCCTGGGCTGAGCTGTGCTGTGGTGGCCCCGCTGAACCCCCATCGCACCAGGGCTGCCTGTGGCTGCCATCCCCTCCTCCCTGCAACCTCCTGTGCCCTTGCCCTGCCCTGGCACGGCTCTGCGGTCAGTGCACGGGTGCTCTAC
Source organism: Neomorphus geoffroyi (assembly GCA_033558235.1). Taxonomy (NCBI): domain Eukaryota; kingdom Metazoa; phylum Chordata; class Aves; order Cuculiformes; family Neomorphidae; genus Neomorphus; species Neomorphus geoffroyi. Next base: position 4,713,316 of record JAUMJM010000037.1, read on the forward strand.
CCTGCTGGGAGCTCCCTCCTTTGTTATGAGACAGAGCAGACCACGTCTTCCTGCTCCCAGTGCCCGGATTGTGGGGATGCAAGAGTGCTGGGCTGGGGTCCCGTGGGATGGGGACTCCCCAATCTGCCCTCGATCAGTGGAAACAGCCCACGCAGCCTGCACACCCTGTTTCCTTGACACCCTTTTAGCACAAGGCCATCTGTCCAGCTGGCACAGAGCCTGAAGCAAGGAGCCCTGGGGGCAGAGCCCTTGCCCATCCTGCAGCTGGGGGGTTGCAGGGCCAAAGCGGCTGTTCTGCATCTGGGCAGGGTGTGGGGCTGGCAAGGTCTTTCCTCTGCCTGGTGCCAGCTCCTTGCTGGGGCAGGGTGATGCCAGGGAGGCTCTGCGGTGCTGTGACAGACCAAGGATGTTGTGTTTTCCCTGTGCCCATGCAGTGTGGTGCCCTGGCTCACCCCAGGTTCATTGATTGTCTCCCACTTTCTCAGCGGGTGCTGCTGCAGTGCCAAGCCTGGACTGGAGGTCCCAGCACCAGATCCCAGCACCTCTGGGCTGGCAGCAGCTGACTGGGCTTGCTTCTGCTCCCACTAAGCTGCCTGAGCCCCGGCGGGAGGTGGGAGCGGCAGATGGAGAGGGGGAGGTGTGAATTGCCTCGCTCGGGATGGTGTCTCTGGCGATGGGAACTGGCAGCTGGATCTGGGCTTCTTCTTCTTCCAGCGTGTAGGACTGAGGTCCTGTCCAGGCTGGGGCCTCCGGGGTGGCAGGGCAGGGGACGGGTGAGCTCTGGGAACAGCTGGTGGCAGCCAGACAGAGACCCAGCTCCTCATGCCAGAGGGGTCCATGGTGGGGCTGGGAGAACTGGGCTCCCTGTCGTGCCTCCAGTAGCCCTCAGGGATGGCTGTGTCTCCTTTCAGACAGCAACTTCATCCTGGCCAACGCACAGGTCCGCCAAGGCTTCCCCATCGTCTACTGCTCCGACGGCTTCTGCGACCTCACCGGCTTCGCCCGCACCGAGGTCATGCAGAAGAACTGCAGCTGCCGCTTCCTCTACGGGGCCGAGACCAGCGAGCCTGTCCTGCAGCGCATCGAGAAGGTGTTGGACGGCAGGCAGGAGTACCAGACCGAGGTCTGCTTCTACAAGAAAGGTGGTGAGTGGTACATGGGGCTGGGACCTGCCCGCTGCTCCGGCTGGGACTTGCTCCGTGCCAGCCCTGGGGCTGAAGCCATCGAGCAGCGGTGGGGCTGTGCTGCCTTCACTACCCCTCTCCTCCGCGCAGGAGCCGCGTTCTGGTGTCTGTTGGACATTATGCCCATCAAGAACGAGAAGGGGGAGGTGGTGCTCTTCCTTTTCTCCTTCAAGGACATCACCGAGAGCCGGGGAAGGAGCCATCCAAGCGACAAGAAGGAGGGTGAGCCATGTTTGTGGGATGAGGACAGGATTTGGGGAGCACTGTGTGCAGTGGGCATATGGCAAAGGGGCTTCCAGTTCCCAGCTGGGTCCTGCCTGACCCACGTGAAGAGGGATCCCCAAAGCAGCCCTGCACCAGCAGCAGCACAGTGCTCCCACTCACCCAGCGTGTCTTGTCCACTGCAGGGAAGCAGAAGAGCAAGAAGCCCGGGAGCTCACGCCTGCGGGCGGCACAGCGGCAGGGCCGGACAGTGCTGCACCGGCTCAGCAGCCAGTTTGCCCGCAAGGACCGTAGCGAGATGAAAATCAACCGTGTAAGGACCTGAGGGGGTCCCTCAGCTTCACCTGGTGCCTCCTGGGCTGGGGCTGTGGGTGGGCTGGTGGGGCTGCAGCTCTCCTGGGACCAGCACCACAGGAGAGCTGGTCTCACTGGGATGCTGTTCCCATGTATGAACTTCTTTGGCTCCCCCAGGCACCAAAATGCCCTCCATCCCTGGCAGCCACACCATGGGCCAAGGTACAAAAGTAGTTTGTTGGCAGCAACAGAGAGCAGCGGGTGCCCAGAGCTGGCTGTGGGGAGAGCAGCTCTTCTGGCAGCTCTCTCAAGGCTGTGTCTCACACGTTAGCTGTCAGGAAAACCCAGCCGCCTGCTCACGGCCCCGGGGAGCGCTGTTACCAGGCTGCAGCAGCCACGGGTGCTTGAGCACCGGGGCTTCCAGCAGGAGCAAGGACTGGCATCATCTCTATGCCAGCCTATTTGTGTGGTTGTGGTGCCCCAGCTCAGGGTCCCTTAGCACAGCTGAAGTGACGGGCACTGCCTGCTAGGGCGGGGGTCTCACCAGCTGAGAGCAGCTTGGATGCCCAGAGCTTGTAAGCAAGGGGGAGTCTTAGTGTGCTCCTCCTGAATGGTGGGGGCTGGTGATGCTGGGGTGGGGATGGACCCAGCATTCCCCTTGCTTGAGCTGGGCTCCAGCTGCCCCCAGCAGCGCCGTGTCCCTGCAGAGGGTGGTGGCGGCTCTGCCCCATTCCTTGGATTGGCACCTGGGATGGCTCTGGGCAGCAGCTGGCAGTGCCAGTGGATTACCATTAATAGCATTAGCATAGCGTTAATTTATGTTCTGTAATCAGGCATTCTGTGCCCATCTCTGAGGGTGACCTCAGCGCAGCCCATGTGGCCCATTGGAAATGTGCATCCATCACCCTGGAATTGGGATCTGCCAGCCAAGAGGGCCACAAAGATGATCCAAGGGCTGGAGCAACTCCTGTGTGAGGCCAGGCTGAGAGAGTTGGGGTTGTTCAGCCTGGAGAAGGGAAGGCTCTGGGGAGACCTTAGAGCAGCCTCCCAGTGCTGAAAGGGGCTCCAAGAAAGCTGGGGAGGGGCTTTGGATCAGGGAGTGCTGGGACAGGACAAAGGGGAATGGTTTTCAGCTGCAAGAGGGGAGATTGAGATGAGATCTTAGGCAGAAATGTTTTGCTGTGAGGGTGGGGAGGCCCTGGCCCAGGGTGCCCAGAGCAGTGGTGGCTGCCCCATCCCTGGAGGTGTTCCAGGCCAGGTTGGATGGGGCTTGGAGCCCCCTGACCCAGTGGGAGGGGTCCCTGCCCATGGTATTAGGACTGGGAATTGGAGAAGTTTGATGTTCCCTTCCAACCCAAACCATTCCATGATTCTATGACTGGGGGGGGGGGGCTGTGGTGACCTCCACCCCCTTGTATGGGACGGCCCCTGTGCCATCCATGTGCCACCCTGCTGCTTGCTCCCCCAGAACGTGTTTGAGAACAAGCCGTCCATCCCCGAGTACAAAGTGGCCTCGGTGCAGAAGTCCCGCTTCATCCTGCTCCACTACAGCATCTTCAAGGCCCTCTGGGACTGGCTGATCCTCCTGGCCACCTTCTACGTGGCTGTCACCGTCCCCTACAACGTCTGCTTCACAGGCACAGAGGACAGCCTCTCGGCCGCCCGCAGCACCATCGTCAGCGACATCGCTGTGGAGATGCTCTTCATCCTGGGTAGGTCCGTGCCTTGGGCCGAGCATCCACGCGGGAAGGGGGACAGGGTTGGGTGGGGCAGGGATGAGGCCAGAGGAGCAGATCTGAGGGTGATGGAGAGGGGAGATGGCACCGCTTTGCCCCTCCCGCTGGTGCTGAGAACATCAGGAGTGGGACCTGGATTGGACGCAGACCCCAGCCCAGCTCCACTGCCCACGGTGGGGGCAGTGAGGGCTGATCCTGCTCTCCCTGAGGCAGACATCATCCTGAATTTCCGCACGACGTACGTGAGCCAGTCGGGCCAGGTGGTGTACGAGCCCCGCTCCATCTGCATCCACTACGTGGCCACCTGGTTCTTCGTGGATCTCATCGCTGCTCTGCCCTTTGATTTGCTCTACGTCTTCAACGTGACCGTGGTGAGTGCTCTGGATGGGGGAAGGCGGCCCCTTTCGCAGGGATCTGCTCCTTGGGTCTGGGAGCGGCGCGGGCAGCGATGGGAAGCAGCGATGGCAGCTGTAGCAGGAAGCCTCCCACGCGTCTTAATTTAACCAGGGGCTGCCACAAATGACAGGAGCTGCCAAGGCTCCGCTCCAGGAGCTGCAGGCAGGCGCCTGACTCGTACCCAGCACCCAGCCTCCAGCACCAAGCACCCAGTACGCTTGTGCTCTGCACAGGCTGTGGAACAGCTCCACGTCCCAGTGCAGATGGTGCACACACCATGGCAGCAAGGGGCATTTGCACGCTGCCCGCTCTGAAAGCGGGTGCTCACACGGAGTGCATGTTGGTGACAAAGGCAGGTGCCAGTCTGAGCCTTCCTGTGCTCTCGAGGGGCCCCGCAGCGCAGCGGGTGCAATGAGCTGTGCAAGAGCACTGCTGGCACCAGCCCCTTCCCATCCTCCGCTAACTGGGGCAGGGAGGCGAGTGCCGAGGCTGTGATTCCGCTGAGTGGAGGCAAAGCAGCCTGCAGGGAGAACAAGGGCACTTGGGGCTGGAACTGCCCCCCTGAGCCAAACCTGGCTCTGCTCGTGCCACGGCGGTGCTGCAGGAAAACAACTGTGGCTGCAGCCAGGGCCATCGCTGCCTCTGCTGAGGCTGGGCAAGCGGGTGTGCGTGGGCAGCGGGTCCCTGGGAGGGGAGACCACAGCACGAGGGCACAGGCAGCATTTCCCTGCAACACGCTGCCAAGGGATTGAGGTCTCAGGGCTGCGGCTGCAGGATGGGCAGCCCTGGCATGGACCCTGTGGGCAGCAGGAAGCGGACCTGAGGCACCCAGGGACTGGGTCCATCCTGACCTGCTTTGGTGGGGTCTGACCCAGCGTCTGCTCTGGCAAAGGCCTTGCCTGGTGCTCCTGTCTGACCCACAGACCTGAGCTCCTGTGAGGTGCCTGGTGCAGCACTGGCAGGAGGCAGAAGGATGAGCTTTGTGTGCAGTGGGAGGCTCTGGGATGCTCAGCATCACTGCTTGCCCAGAGCCACCCACCAAAGCCAGGGTATCTCTGGCCTCTCTTTGTCCAGGACCTCTACAGGCAAGACTGAGACTTCCCCTTGCAAATAGATTAGATCAGCTTTCTACCCGCACAGCTTCACCAAATGCAGCCTCTGATAGCAAAACCATTTGTCCTCTTCCCACTGGTCCCCTCGCTGTCCCTCTCCAGCACCCCAAGTCTCGCGTGGTGTTTCAGTCCTGATAAGCTGCAACCCTGTCTGCTTGCTGGGTGCTGGCAGGAGGCTGCTTGGGGATGAGCTCTTCCAGCCAGCCCCGTAGCCCACGACCCTCCTGGCAGCTGCGGAGGGTGGTGAAGAGTCCCTGCTCCAGGGGGAGGTGGGAGGGGGTCCAATCCTGCCCCTGCCTGCAGCTCCGCTGGGTTCACCCGCCTGCCCCGCTTCCCAGACCTCGCTGGTTCACCTGCTGAAGACGGTGCGGCTGCTGCGGCTGCTGCGGCTGCTGCAGAAGCTGGACCGCTACTCGCAGTACAGCGCCATGGTGCTCACCCTGCTCATGTCCATGTTCGCGCTGTTGGCCCACTGGATGGCCTGCATCTGGTACGTCATCGGCCGCAAGGAGATAGAGAGCAACGACCCCCAGACCTGGGACATCGGTGAGAGAGGCTATGGGGGTGGTGGCAAGGGGGGAGCAGGCAGAGGGCAGACCCATGGACAGGCGGTGGTGGGGTCTACAGCCCTTCTGGCTGGCTTCTGCTTGCAAAGCGAGGCCAGGCCAGGGATGGGAGCCATCCAAGGGTTAACTCCTGGCTCTGCTTGGCAGGCTGGCTGCACGAGCTGGGCAAGAGGCTGGAGGCTCCCTATATCAACAACTCAGTGGGGGGCCCCTCCATCCGCAGCGCCTACATCGCCTCCCTCTACTTCACCCTCAGCAGCCTGACCAGCGTGGGCTTCGGCAACGTCTGCGCCAACACTGACGCCGAGAAGATCTTCTCCATCTGCACCATGCTCATCGGGGGTGAGGCAGGGAGCGGGGCAGGGCTTGGGGGGGCTTCACCTCTGGCTGCTGGAATGGTGGGTGAGGGTCCCTGGGCAGGGCAGGACACTTGGGGGAAGGTGATGGATACATGTGCCCCATGGGACGGCCCTAGGGCTGGGATAAGGGGAGAAACCCGCCATGCTGCACCCCTCGGCCCCACATTGCTGGTGGGGCAGAGCCCCCCCAGCCCCTTGTACAGTGCAGCCCCCCAACCCAGCCGGCCCCTCGCTGGGCCTGACGCTGCCCCCCCGGCCCCCAGCGCTGATGCACGCCGTCGTCTTCGGCAACGTCACGGCCATCATCCAGCGCATGTACTCCCGCCGCTCGCTCTACCACACCCGCATGAAGGACCTCAAGGACTTCATCCGCGTCCACCGCCTGCCCCAGCAGCTCAAGCAGAGGATGCTGGAGTATTTCCAGACCACCTGGTCTGTGAACAATGGCATCGATGCTAACGAGGTAGGAGGCGTTGGCTGGGCTGGGCCAGCCCTGCTCCAGCCTCCAGTCCTACATCCAGGAGGGGGGGTGGGGGTGGGGGGGGGTGGGTGCGGATGTGCACATGTCCATGCTCTGATGCTGGAGAGACCAAAGCTGGGTGCCAGGACTGAAGGCTCTGGAGCACAAGCCTTATGAGGAGCTGAGGGGAGACCTCATCGCTCTCTGCAGCTCCGGGAGGGTGTGGGGAGGTGGGTGTTGGGCTCTGCTCTCAAGGAACAAGGGATGGGACGAGAGGAAACGGCCTCAAGTTGTGCCAGGGAAGGTTTAGATGGGATATTAGGAAAAATTCCTTCACCGTAAGGGTTATCAGGCACTGCTACCCCCTGCCCAGGGAAGTGGTGGAGTCACAATTCTTGAAGAAATTTAAAAGCCAGGCAGATGAGGTGCTCAGGGATGGTTCAGTAGTGGGCGGGTACAGTTGGACTCGACCTCAAAGGTCTTTTCCAACCAAATGATTCTATGATTCTATGAGTGGGGCAGATTCCTGCCGGCACAGGGAGCAGGACAGGCATGTAGAGCAGAGGCAGCCCATCACCAAGGCCAGAGCTGTCCTGTTCTTGTCATCTGGGACTGCTGGACTCTGCCAGGGCAGCTGAGCGGCGAGATGCTCCGTTCCAGCAGGAGATCTGTCCCCGGGGGCTGGCAGGCTACGGAAAGGCTTCTCCTTTCCGCCTACACCCCAGCACCCCGGCTCCGTTCTCCCCAGCTACTGCACGACTTCCCCGATGAGCTGCGCGCAGACGTGGCCATGCACCTCAACAAGGACATCCTGCAGCTTTCCGTCTTCGAGACAGCCAGCAGAGGCTGCCTCCGCTCCCTCTCACTGCACATCAAGACCTCGTTCTGCGCCCCAGGAGAGTACCTGCTGCGCCAGGGCGACGCGCTGCAGGCCAACTACTTTGTCTGCTCCGGCTCCCTTGAGGTGCTGAAGGACAACGTGGTCTTGGCCATCCTGGGTGAGGGCAGGTGGTGTGGGTTCTCCGCTTCTGCTGCCCAGCTGGACGCAGACCCCAGAGCTCACACTGCTGTCCCACCACTGCTGCAGGCAAAGGGGATTTGATCGGAGCCGACCTGTGCAGCACGGATCAAGTGATCAAGACCAACGCGGACGTGAAGGCGCTGACCTACTGCGACCTGCAGTACATCGGGCTGCGGGGGCTCTGCGAGGTGCTGCAGCTCTACCCCGAGTACGCCAGCAAGTTCACGGTAGACATCCACCAGGACCTGACCTTCAACCTGCGGGAGGGCAGCGAGATGGAGGTGGGTGCGTGTCCTCCTTCGCATGCCCCTTCCCGTCCTCGCCGCCCTGGAGACCGGAGCAGGGCTGGGGCTCCGCATGGTCATGGAAAGGGAAATTTGTCCAGTCCCTGCTCCTGGTCCCCAAGTTGCGAGGCTGGGGTGGGGGCTGCAGCTGTGCCACCCCAGCCATGCAGGTACGTCCCAATCCCGGCTCCTCTCGGTTCTGTGCAACTTAGTGAATTGGAAACAAGAGCATTTGCAATGCAAGAGCCTGAGGAGGGGTGGTGGGGTGGTGGAGGGATGGGAAGAGAGGGATGGAGGGCTTGGAAATGGGGATGAGGAGGACCAGGGGCACCCAGGATAGCCAGCTGGGGCAGCCCCCCCCCCCTCCAGTGCACAGGAGGCAGCAGTGGGGGCTGCCTGGTTTAGTCACACTGCAGGCTCCAGAGACCAGGGGGATGTTCTGGTGCAAAAAATAGCTCTGCAGAGCTTTTCCTCCCTCATCTCTGCTGCTGGCTCTGCACTGGCAGCTGGAGGCTCCTCCAGAGCATCATCCCCAGGCACCCACCACCCCCAGGCCCTGTAAGGAGGGGTAGGAGGTCATTTTCCAGATCCCAAGTAGCCCTACTAAACCCTGACATGTCCATCACTCAGGAGAGGGGTAAATAAACCAAGGGTGGGTGCCAACAGAGGTCCTGCAGAAGCTCTGTCACCCTCCCCTGGCTGTTGGCACGCTCCCAGGGGAACTGATGCTCTAATGGCTGAGCCAGGGTGGGGAACTGGGGTGCAACCGCGGTTCCAGCTTGGGACCAAGGTCTGGCAGCGCATCAGTCATGAGAGCAGCAGAAGAAGGAGAGCAGGCTGATGGGGTTGGGGGTGGTTTGGTGATTCAGGAGGACAGCGAGAGGCCAGGAGGGCTGTGTGCCAAGGCAAGGGTGTGGGTGGATGTGTGCCTTGTGCTGGCCCCCATGGAGCACATGGGGGTCCCACATGCTGCTGAGCTGGTGCCATCTGCTCTCCCCACAGGGGCTCTGCCGCTTCTCCCGTTCCCCACGGCTGTCACAGGCACCACAGGTTTGTGCCACACCGGGGCTGGCATGGGGGAGGACAGAGCAGGGATGGCCATGCCCAACCGTGGCAGCTGTTCAAGGACCAGCCCTGACCTTCACCCCGTGCCCATCCACAGCCTCGTCCAGAGAGCGGTGCCACCCCGGAGAAGCCTCTTCCCTCCATCCTAGAAGACGAGGAGGAGCCCGACGAGGTTTTCCAGTACTCGCCCACCACCATCACTCGCCGCAAGCTGCTGCTGCCCCAGCTGAGCAGCCCCGCGCCCCGCGGCTCCCTGAGCAGCCTCCTGGGTGATGAGCTGTGCCAGATCTCAGCCCTGCGGCGCAACTGCCGCTCACCTGCCCGCTGCAACCGGGGCCGCAGCCCCTCGCCGCAGTGCCGGAGGAATGCCCGGCTCCCAGAGAGGGAGGGCAGCGCGGGCAAGAGGCTGCCCAAGCTCCTCATCCCCTCCCTGCATGCCAACGGGCCCCCAGACCTCAGCCCTAGGTAAGACTGGGACATACTGGTGGCTTGTCCCACTGCTGCTGGGGCTGCGTGGAGCCCAGTAAGGCCACTGGTGGCAGAGGGGTCAGGGGGTGACGAGGCCATCCCTCGCCCCTTCACCGCTCTAGAGTTGTGGATGGGATTGAGGACAACGGGGAGACATCAGAGCCACAAGCCTTCTCCTTCAATGTGGACCCTCTGCTGCAGAGCACGGCAAGAGACTCCCCAACATCAGGTACCGCAGGGCGAGGGGCACTGGCCGTGGGGATGGGGCACTCGGGGAGCCCTCGGCCACCAGCTGTGTCCTCTCCAGCAGGGACCGACACGAGCAGCCCAGCCCTGGTGCTGGAAGCAGAGGAGATAAAGCAGAACATCAGGAGGCTCAACCAGGAGGTGTGATGGGGAGGGGGCCATGGGGTGTCCCCAGAAGCACCGGGGATGCTCGGCCAGGGGCACCCGCGGGCGCTCACCGCTCTCCCTCCTCTTCCAGATCAACCACCTCAACCAAGAGGTTTCCCATCTCAGCCAGGAGTTGCAGAACATGATGGAGCTGCTCCAGAGCCGCCTGGGCGCCCCACAGCCCCCCGCCTGCCCCTACCACCTGCCCGCGGTCGCCTCGCCGCCCCCTCGGCCCTCACCACCCTCCGCCATGGTGCCCCCCTCGCCTCCACCAGTGCCCCCCAGTTCTTCCAGCTCCCCCTCTGCCAGCCCTCGGGTAAAATTCTGCCCTGTCCGCAGCCACTCGGCCCACGCTGGTGTCAGCCCCGCCATGTACCCCTGGGTGTGCGCCAAGGGGCCGTGCCCGCCGTGGGGGGACAACACCCCCAGTCCTGACCCCAGCCAGACCTCGGACTCGCAACCTCCCTTGCTGCCACCTCGCTCTGCCCACTCATTCCCTGGCTGCTCAGCCAGCGGCCGGCACCGTGCCCACCTGCAGCCTCGCTCCGGCTCCACCAGCTCCCACTGACCCTACGGGCCCCGGGGTGGCGGTGGGGGACCCTCACCCTGGGGCATTCTCGCCCTGGGGGACCCTTGGCCTTGAGGGTTCCTTGCCCTGGGGACCCTCATCCTGGAGGACCCCCTGCCCTGGGGAACCCTTGTCCCAGGGACCCTCACCCTGGGGGTTCCTTACCTCGGGGAAACCTTGCCCTCAAGAGACATTAATCCTGGGTGGCCCTTGCCCTTGGGGACCCTTGCCCATGGGGACGCTCACCTGGGGGGGTTCCTTACCCCGGGGAGCCCTTGGCCTTGAGGGCCCCTCACACTGAGAGCCCCTCCCCAGGAGCCCCTTGCCCTTGAGGGACCCTCGCCCTGGGAGTTCCTCACCTTGAGGGACTCTTGCCCTTGGGGGACCCTTCCCCTGGGGGTTCCTCACCCTAGGGGACCTCACCCTGGGTGCCACTCGCCCTCTAGGGCCTCTTGCCCTGGGGAACCCTTGCCCTCAAGGGACCCTCAGCCCAGGGACCCCCCACCCTGGGGGCTGCTCGTGTTAGAGGGCCCTCACGGGAATGCTCACCCTGGTGACCCTTTGCCTTGGTGACCCCTCACCCCTCGCCTGCTGCTCTGCTCTGCCCTCCCCGCTGCCCAGGACACGGCAGCTCCATCCTCGCCGTAGTCACCAGCTCCGACTCCGCCATCCTGAGCCCCCCCAGTTGGTGGAGTCGAAGTGGGGCAGCAATGGGGGGCACCCCACACCCTGCACCACCGGGGGCCCAACTCACCACCAGCAGGGATCATTTTGATACCATTTTATACTCTTTGCCCACGGGGGCTTTTTTAAACCCAGGTCGGGCTCGGCAGCCCCTCCTGCCCACCCCCCTCAACCCCCACCCAGGGCCATTGGGGGGCTCGGTGGAGGGGTGCCAGGGGGGCCCCGGCCGCTCCTGCCCGGCCCCGCGGCTGCAGTTAATGATGTCCCCTTTGCCCCAACTGGAAATAAAGGCTTTATTTTTCCACCCCTGGCTCCGCTGAGTCTCTGCCCGCGGCTTCCCCGGGAACCCCTTCCCCCGGGACCCCCTGGACTACAACTCCCAACAGCCCCTGCGGCGGGCGCGCCCCGCTACCCGTATCACGTGAGAGGGGGAGCCCAGGAGGAGGGCGGAGCCTCTGTGGGGCGGGGCGCTCTGATTGGCAGGTGGAGCCACCTGTGGCCAACGGGTTGAGAGCGGAAGGGGGGGGCGGATCCGGAAGCGGAACGGGTAAAGGCGGAAGTGAGGGCTGCGGCCTGCGAGACTCACCTGCGGCGGGGGGCGCGGCGGGCGGTGAGTGGGGCTGGGGCGGCGGCGGCCGCGAGCGTCCTGCGTCGCCGCGGCGTCTCAGCGTCTCAGGGCAGGCGGGGTTCGGTGCTGAGCGCTGCCGTGGGTGGTGCCTGCCCCGGGAGCCGTCCGGCGGTGGGAGCGGGGCGAGGGGCCCGGTGGCCGCGCTGCGGGAGCTGGAGTCTGGGTGGGGCTGGCGCTGCCGAGCGGGACGGGGGAGGGGGCGGCAGCACTGAGGTGACTCCCCTCTCCCACCCGGCTGGGTGCTAGGCGGGAGAGCAGCCCCGCCGCCCAACACCGGCGGCTGTGGCCGTGGGGAGGGGACGGCGCGGGTCTCCTGGCGAGCTGTGACCGAACAGGGAGTGGCGCGAAGCGTAGGGGATCGAAGGTGGCGATCTCGGACCGAAGGAGCAGGGTTTGTCCTCGTCTCGGCGTCCTGGGTTTGGCCCTGCCTCCGGCTGCTCGCCCTCGGCACTGGGGACGGCTGGGCAGCGAGCGCCGGTGCTCGCTGTCGCCGTGCGGGGTGTGCCCCACTGCTTTTCCCACTCCTGCGTCTCTTGTAGTGATGGCTGCGTGGAAGGGAAAGAGAAATTAAGGAAGGTGTGGCACCCGTAAGATTTGAAGCAGTGTAATACCCTGTGGGATCCAGTCAGGGGCTGAGGCGAGAGATGAGACTCCAGAAGCCTGAAAGCCTGGCTGGGTTCTGAGTAGAGACCTGCCCGAGCGAAGGAGGGGGCTGTATCTGTTGAAAATAGGCTTTTGTGGAACTGGGACCGTTCTGGATCGCTGCTGGTGAGGGGCACAGCCCATCTGCCCCCCGAGGGCCATGAGTGATGGGAAACGTTTGCTGCAAGGAGCTCTTGAGCAAGGCACGAAGTCTGTCAAGCTTTGTAACCTGACTGGAAGGAAGCTCAGATGCAAGGCTGGCCTTGGATCTCCGGCACAGCGGGGGAGATGGCTGTGTCAGCCGGGAGTGGAGCTGGTGTGTCAGCCCACAAAGGCTGATAGTACAGACTGAAGTGGAAGCAACAGGTTTGTAGTGCTAAAATCCCAGGAAAGCTGCTCAAACTGCATTCCTGGTAGTGCTCAAGGAGCTGCTGAAGCTGGGCGGGAGCCATGAGGACCTGTGGCAGCCGTAGTGGCTCCCTGATAACTGTTCCTCTCGGTGTAAACCTGTCTGCTAGCGAGACCAAACACAGCACTGACCCGATCCCTGCTGACCTTTAGCTTGTTGCCTTTTTACGTGGCTGTCAAAGCTCTGACCTTGACCGTTTCCAAGTGCAAAGCAAATGTGAGAGAAGAGAGGACGCTGAGGTACTATTTTAAGTTTTATGTGGAACGACTTGCATTTACTATTCATAGCTCTTTGTGTGGTGGGTCAGCACACGTTTTTGCTACCCTGTTTATAGCATGATGTCAGTTCTGCGTTGCTCAGCGTTAGGACTCCTGAGCCCACTCCAGAGGCAGGTTCAGACCCAAACAAGGACACTGCTGATTGATATTGGCGTGCTGCGCTGTGGACTTTTGTGGAATAATATCCCATTAGCAGTCACTGCTGCCTTGACTCTAAAAGTCTTTTACATTTTTTTTCAGCTTAACGGGATAATGAGGTGAAAGAACTGACTGAAAGGGTGGAGAATTCAGAGCAGTCTGTGTAGGCAGCTGCAGGACAGCGCTGATGTCAATATGAAGAGCAGGTAAAGCTCCAGTAGAGCTGTAAGGTGGTGATAAGCAATGCTTAGGGTCAGTAACTGAGTTTCAGCACAGAAAGGACATGGATCTGTTGGAGCGAGTCCAGAGGAGGCCACAGAGATGATCCAAGGGCTGGAGCACCTTCTATACAAGGACAGGCTGAGAGGTTGAGGGTTGTTCAGCCTGGAAAAGAGAAGGCTCCAGGGAGCCTTTAGAGCAGCCTCCCAATACTGAATGGGGCTCCAGGAAAGCTGGGGAGGGGCTCTGGATCAGGGAGGGCAGGGATGGGATGAGTGGAACAGTTTTGATCTGAAAGAGGGGAGACTGAGATGAGATCTTAGGGAGAAATGTTTTGCTGCGCGGGTGGGGAGGCCCTGGCCCAGGGTGCCCAGAGCAGTGGTGGCTGCCCCATCCCTGGAGGTGTTCCAGGCCAGGTTGGATGGGGCTTGGAGCCCCCCGATCCAGTGGGAGGTGTCCCTGCCCATGGCAGAGGGATTGGAACTGGATGGGCTTCCAACTCAAACCATTCCATGATTGTATAATTCAGTGCTGAAATTGCCTCGGATGCCTCTCAAGCCAAACCAGCCCTGCCTCCAGCAGTGATCTTTCCCTTGCAGAACCTGCGGGCTGGTTTAGGTGATGTTTGTTTCAAGATAGTGCCAGGCAGTGTTGGTTCCTTGAGGCTGTTTGAGCAGGAGCTGATACCCTTTCAGGTGAGGCAGCAGCGCAGGCAGGATGGAAATGGGCTCATGGAGAAGGATTTTAAGTTCCTAGAGAGCAGTAAGGGGAAGGGTAGCTGTGCTTGGCCAAATTAATTGTGATGAGAAATGGAATTATCTCCATCACAGCAAAGCTTCTCCACATCTGAAGAGGGATCAGCGCTGGCATTGTTTGGATCCTGCTACTCATCAGCTCCTGATCCCAACTTCTTAAACCACCCCATGCTTACCAGATGGGTGGTCACAACATCTCCCTGGAAAGGGAGGGGGAAAGAATGCCAAGTACTGTCAAGACACAGGAAATAAAATGGGAACACTTCTAATGAAGTGGGTGTAGCCCAAAGTGTTTCGGTCAGCACACTTAAAAGAGGGCAGAATGTAGAAACGGCAGAGTCAGCTGTTTTATTCCCTTGGGGTATGAAGTTTGAAGTCCTCTTATGCAAGTTCTGCGAAGTCATCAGAGCAACACCATGAAAATACTGCACGTGCCAGAAACTGTGAATCTTCCTGGAAGTGACAGTATTGGGGAAGAATAAAGCTTCATCCACATACTAAAAGGAAGGCTTTCCTCCCCTGGAGAGCAGGAACAAGCTCCCAGAGCAGTGCGACATAAACAGATAAGAAAACGCCGGTTTTCATGTTTGCTTTTATTTGATAGAGCTCCAAACAAGGAGCTGCTGGAGGCAGGAGATCTCTGTGCGGTCTGGGAAAGCTATTACGAAGGTCACTGACTCTTTTTGCAGTAAAGATAGTGGGTTTCTGCTTTGTGTTGTTGATGATCTTGCCTTCTTGTTCACAGAAGGGTCGATGCTGCCTAAGGGCATATCTTATGTGCTCCTAGAGTTAAGCTGAGGGTGTGCTGAGTTGTGGGTAATGTCAAGAACAGGAGTTAGAAGAACTTTGCCTGCGGAATTGGAAACTTGATGCTTTTGTTCAGTTTGTAGTTGGTCCAGACCACACTCCTGAGCTGCTCCTTCAGCCTGGCTGTGCCTCTCCTATGAGACAGGACTGATTCTTGCAGTATCCAGGATAACTAAAAGTATGTGAGACCTCAGAGAGGGAGGTGATTTGGGGACAGAGGGTATGGAGGCTTTGATCTCTACAGCCAGTGAGATGCTCATGTGAAATGAAGGGGATGCAAAACTCTTCCACAAAGCCTTATGGTGCAGTTGATGCCTTCTCATCCCACTTTTCATCCCGCTCTTGTCAAAGCAGTCTTTACAAGTGTAAGGTCTCCTTGGCTTAGCTAAGTAGAGCATGACCAAAGTAGTGCAGAAAGCTTTTGTCTGTGGGTTTGCCATCCCCTGGATCTGGTTCACTTGCCGTTTTCAGCACAAGTGGTGTTTGAGGTGAGAACAGGAGTCGTGGTGCTGTCCCTGTTGCTTTCCTGGCATATGAGGACCGGGAGAAGCACTGCACCTCAGCCTACCCTCACTACGTGCTTCTCTGTTCCACTGTGCTGATCTAATAGGATGTTCTCTGCAGTTCTAAAGGCAATTAGTCATGCTGTTCTGCAGAATTAAAGCCCCCACTGGATTAGGAATAGAACTTCCTTGTGCTGTCAGTGTGACCAGCTCTGGTTGCTGATACCTATTCAACTGTGAGTACAAAATAGTTTAGCTCTGAGGCAGCATCACTAAGTGTGATGTCTCTTTGCCTCACGGGGTGTTTTCAATAATTTCTGCTAAAAGATAACTGGTTAAACTTAAGAAGCCCTGCTGAGAGGGTGTGTGTGCTTAAGCTAGGTAGAAAAAGGCTTGAGGGAGCTGAAGCTCTCTTTGAGTACAGTACTGCTGCTCTTGACTCCCTCATGCATGCTGAGATCTTTGCTTTATCTTCCAAAGAGTCAGACAAGCTTTCTAGGATGCCCAGGTCTTCCTGGCATTAAGTCCCTGACAATCTTGGAGCTGACTTGCCTGATTCAAGCAGATGATGTCTAGGAGGTGAGACTGAATCAGCAGCTTTCTGTGTATAACAGTGTGCCCTGGACTGGTCTGAGCTTGAGGCAATCTCATCCTGGTGCAGCGCTACCTTCGCAGTTTGGATCTTCAGTCTGGGTATTGTACTCAGAGCAGGAGCAGGGACTTGGCCTTCATTGTGACTACTTCTCCCGGGTTTGTCTTGCCTTAAAGACTTTGTTAATCTGGCTTTGGCCATGACTGAAGGAAGACAGTTCCATTTTGCTGTGCCTGGCAACTCTCCTTCCCAAGACCAGGCTTCAACCTGTATTGTGGAGCTATGGGAAGGCCTCTTCTGCTGGCTCGGCCCTGGATTGCCCAGCTGGGCGTAGCTGTGCTGTCCTAGCTCAGCTGCACAGAGCATCTGCGCCTGGATTGAGTGGTAACTGCAGGGTAGTGGCCTTGAAATCTGATAGAATTGTTTTTGAAAAGCTGCTTTGAAAAACAGCTGGCTCCTGGGGCTGCTTTGGAGGCTGTGGCTCTGCAGATGTCAGGAAACAGATGCACGTATTAACAGCATGAAAAGGAGTGGGTATTACAGATCCTTCCATCCTCATTCAGGACTGTAGCTACCAACAAAACGTAATTAAACTTTTTGCTGATGTAAATCCTATTTACTTCTAAATTAAACTGAGTGTTCCCAAGTCTTTGGGAGGCATGGGCAAAAGAAGTTGTGAATTTAGCTTCTGATAGTGTGACAGCCATAGGATTATGTCTGAAAGTGCTGTCTGGGCTGATTTAGGTCTGCTAGTCTGCACTTTTAAGGCTGTAGTGCAGCTCCTGGTGACTGCAATGACTAGTTCCCCTATTTAGAGCGGTTACTGAAGCTCTGGATTATCGCCTTGCTGATCAAGAGACCGAGCGTTCTTTGTGAAGGGAAGTGCAGGGTGGCTGTAGAAGGACAAGTATGAAAAGTGATCAGCCTGTCTGGGGCAGAGGAACTGAAGTCTGGGCATGCAAGGCTGTTCCCAGGTTGATATTGTTGGCAGGAGCTGGATCTGTTGCCCTTTCCCTGCAGTGTGGAACCTACTGCAGCAAGGCTTTTGAAGTTTGTTCTTATTAATCATATTAATTAATCAATTACAGGCTGGGCAGAGAATGGATTGAGAGCAGCCCTGAAGAGAAGGATTTGGGGTGATGTTGGATGAGAAACTCAACATAAGCCAGCAATGCATGCTCACTGCCCAGAAATTCAGCTGTGTCCTGGGCTGCATCCAAAGCAGTGGGACAAGCAGAGTGAGGGAGGGGATTCTGCTGCTCTGCTCTGTTCTCATGAAACCCCACCTGGATCCCTGCCTTCAGTTCTGGAGTCCTCAGCGCAGGAAGGACCTGGAGCTGTTTAAACAATTCCAGAGGAGGCCATGAAGATGATCCGAGGGCTGGAGCCCGTCCTGTATGAGGACAGACTGGGAGAGTTGGGGTTGTTCAGCCTGGAGAAGAGAAGGCTATGGGGAGACCTTAGAGCAGCCTCCCAGTACTGAAAGGGGCTCCAGGAAAGCTGGGGAGGG
Source organism: Neomorphus geoffroyi (assembly GCA_033558235.1). Taxonomy (NCBI): domain Eukaryota; kingdom Metazoa; phylum Chordata; class Aves; order Cuculiformes; family Neomorphidae; genus Neomorphus; species Neomorphus geoffroyi. Next base: position 4,730,609 of record JAUMJM010000037.1, read on the forward strand.
GCTCTGGATCAGGGAGTGCAGGGATGGGATGGGGGGGAATGGTGTTAAGCTCACAGAGGGGAGACTGAGATGAGATCTTAGGGAGAAATGTTTTGCTGTGAGGGTGGGGAGGCCCTGGCCCAGGGTGCCCAGAGCAGTGGTGGCTGTCCCATCCCTGGAGGTGCCCAAGGCCAGGTTGGATGGGGCTTGAAGCCCCCTGACCCAGTGGGAGGTGTCCCTGCCCATGGCAGGGGTTGGAATTGGGTGGACTTTGAGATCCTTCCAACCCAAACCATTCCAGGATTCTATGATATTAGTATGTCGAAGAATCACGTTGAGGCTGTGTGCTGGGCTAATCTGGGTTAGTGGAGCGTGTGTTGCTCTGCTTGGTCCAGTGCTTGCTGCTGGTCCTGCTTTTGGAAACTGGTTGTGAATCTGGATTCTACAGTCAGTTCTTGCTAGGAGCAAGGTAGCAGGAGCTTCGTGCTCGCAGTGACTGGCTGCCCATTCAGTGTTAGGTGAAGCAGAACCACTCAGTAACTTCAGGGGTGGCTTTGCCAAGAAATTCATGTAATGCTGTCAGCTATTTAACAAGATAAATACTTCACTGGGGCTTTTGTCTTGAGTATTTTGATGCTAAGCCAACAAATCCCCAGTGAAATGGTTTTTTGCATAGCTGAGAGCAGAAGCAGTCCTCCTGGGTAACCACATTCTTCAGGATTGAGTTTCTAAATATCACCAACTTTGAGAGTAGTTCTTGCTAGTGGGTGAGCATAGGGGAAAATAGCAGATTTGGTAACTTCTGACACCTTAAGCGAGCGGCTTCCCCATGACCAGGAGTCTTGTAAAGCAGTTCTCATGGAGGGGCTTCCATGGGATTCTGAGAGTAACTGTTTTGTGGGGATTTGGGCTCCTGTACTGGACTGGTTTGTTTGAAACCAGCTCTTATGCTGTTCCTGAGCATCCTAACAGCTCTGGAGCGCTGCCTTGCTCTTGGCGAGGCTGGGAGTGCAGCAGCACTGGTGTGTGCTTTCTCATTTAGGGCACTGAAATTCTTGAATTCAGTGTTCATGGAAGTGTATGAGGCCCTATAGCAAATCCTGGGAAGCAGGGGAGTACTGAGAGGGGCATAAACTGCAGGAATGCTGGAGTTACAGCTTTTGGTTGTCAGACAGCGTCAGGCATTGAAACTTGTCCTTGATCTCAAAGCAAACAAGAGGCTGCTCCATTTGATACTTTTCCATGTGGGATGCAGAGCTCCCACACGGAGCTTCCATCGGCAGGAGGTGGGGAGGGCAAGTGACCCAACCAGCAGGTGCCATCCCAGGCTGCTGAGTGTTACTAGTTAGGAAATCTCATGGGAAACTTAATCCTTGTTAATCTTGATTACAAGAGCACCCTATCATACCCTTCTCATTGCTGTGAATTCTGGAATCACTATGGCAAGTGCAACTTCAGCTGCTTTCCCTTGTCTGCACGATGTGACTGTGGTTATTTTGGTCTGACCCATGGCTTCAGTGTCCATGTCCTCATGGGGAGCAGGGAGCAGTGCATGCCCAATCCACTCTCTAGGAAGAGGGGAAGAACAGCCTTCCTGAGCATTAGAAATGGCCTCATAAAGCATGAAGCCCTCGCTGTTTCTCAAACAAATGTTCCCTGGTTGATGTGGGCTGATCCAGCACAGATCCAGGCTGTGTGGTTTGGCTGCATTCAGCAGAGTGGAGTCCTGCTTGTGACAGGAACGGAGGAATCCTCAAAGAATGCTGGCATGAGCAAAAAGTGCCAGACTGGTCCTTCTGCAATGGAGAGTTCTGTCCACAGCTTTGGTACTTGCATGCTTCAGTTATTTAGTCATATTGAACATTAGCAGAAATGCTAACCTGGGCATCCTAATCTCATGTGTGTTCCTAGCTGGAGACCTGTAGTGATTTGGTAGGGTCACCTGAGCTGCAGGCATTTCACCCAAGCATCCTAAAGATCTGGCAGCTTCTCAGGTGGACCTGAAGTCATGTAATCTTGTGGCCAAATTTCAAACTGTCTTTATATGATAGAGCTCCTCTCCAGCTTTCTTATCAGAGATAGGACGAGGGGGAACAGTTTTTAAGCTGGAAGAGGGGAGAATGAGATGAGATCTTAGGCAGAAATGTTTTACTGTGAGGGTGGGGAGGCCCTGGCCCAGGGTGCCCAGAGCAGTGGTGGCTGCCCCATCCCTGGAGGTGTTCCAGGCCAGGTTGGATGGGGCTTGGAGCCCCCTGATCCAGTGGGAGGAATCCCTGCCCATGACAGAGGGATTGGAACTGGATGTGCTTTGGGGTCCCTTCCAACTCAAACCATTCCATGATTCTATGATGATCGGGTTCTCCATAACTAAGTGATGAAAAACTTTAGCTGCTTGACTGTTGGCTCTGGTCGGTAGCTCTCCAGGACGAGTTGGATGTACAGGCGTGCTTGCTTAGTGTTGTTTGAGTTCACGTAGCACAACCAGATGGCAAAATGAATAGAGATCTGTGAAATATAGGTCACACTAAGACTTGAGGATGTCGACAGGCTCATTTCCTTGTTTTGCTCTGGGAATCACCCCTATTATATTTCAGGAGGTCATAACTCAATAGAGCCATGATTCACGTGGCATTTAATGTGCAGAACGTTAGTCTGAAACAGCAACAGAGCTGCTGATAGACTGCCATGGAAAGTAAATACAAGGTTAAACAAGCAAAAGCTGTTCCCTTGCAAACTCTGGAGGAGAAATTCTGAAAGGTGGAAATGCTTTCAAACTGTTGGAGATGTGGAGCTGCTCATCAGAGCTGCCCCTGGAACCTGATGGTAACCAAGCCACTCTGACCAGAGCTGCAAAATGATGCCTCCTCAGTGCTCAGCAAACCTTGTTGCTAATTTACTTCCCGTCAAGCTTTCTCATCCTGTCAAAATAGCGTTTCCTCTTTCTCCGAAGAGGAGGTGGGGATCCTGACAGCATCACCGGTCTTTCCAAGGACTCAGCTCTGAGTTGCATTTTCTTTCCTGGCTTAAACGGTTGCATTCGATTATCTTAAAGGTCTCTTCCAACCTAAAGGATTCTGTAACCTAACAGTGGACAGGCCACTCAACACAACAGCTTTGCCACAGCTCAGGCTGCTCAAACATCTCCCTCCTCTTTGCTCCTCATGGTTTCTTTCCTACCTGATAGCATCAGTGAACAATTCTGGCTTAAGAGCGGGGTTCTGCCCTGCCTCCTGGTCAGAAGAAAGAGGTTGAATGTCTGTAGGTCAGAATATGCTCAAATGCTTCTGTGCTTTGAAAGCTGAAGAGATTCTCCAGCCGATGATGCTAATGGGCTTTCCCTCTGGATGAGCTCAGACCAAAATGGCTGTAGGTTTCTTATCAAACCATGGAATTGAGTGGAAACTTGAGGCACAGTTATAGTGTCAGAGAAGTCACAGCTGGACAGGCTTCGCTCTGGAAGGCAGGTGCTGGAGACACTTTGAGCTGGTGTAAGAGGCAGCCGTGAGCCTTGTTCACTGGACACTGCTTCAGGGCAGGCCCACTTCAAGTCACTTTAAGCTTCTTATTTGTAGGAACCTGATATTTGCTGGGTAAATGCTGGATATACTAGGAGCATATCCAGAAGTTTCCTTTGGACTACACTTGGGACAAGGAGAAATTGGCTTTTGGAGGATTCTTTTTGCAGTTGTCTCTGTCAACAAGGAGCTTGGTTGTGAGAGTTGAAAGGGAAGCAGCAATATGGAGCAGATGCAATCAGTTGTAGCATTCATCATTGATGGGAAGTGGGAGTTGTGATGAGAGCAGGAAATATGCCTAAATCTGTGTGACTGCTCTCTGAAAGTGTTCCTGCTCTGCTGCACACATTGAGAAATGGTTAGGAAGGCACTGAGGCTTCACTTGTGGTTAATGATGGATGTAAACCAGCTTTTACCATGGTTTTGTGCTTTTGCACCACTTGAGAGATTTGGTGCTGTGGGGTTGAGTGCTGGGCTGATGGCAGGACACAGAGGACGTGTTGCTGTTGGAGCAGGTCCAGAGAAGGCTATGAAGGTGATCCAGGCTGAAGCACCTCTGCTATGAGGACAGGCTGAGAGAGTTGGGGTTGTTCAGCCTGGAGAAGAGAAGGCTCTGGGAAGACCTTAGAGCAGCTCCAGTACTGAAAGGGGCTCCAGGAAAGCTGGGGGCAGACTTCTGAGCAAAGCCTATGTGACCGGACAAGGAGTAATGGTTTTAAGCTAAGGGAGGGGAAATTTAGACTGAATATAAGGAAGAAATATTTTACAATGAAGGTGGTAACACTGGCATAGGTTGCCCAGGGAGGTAGTGGAGGCCCCATCCCCGGAAACATTCAAGAGGCTCTGAGCAACCTCATTGAGTTAAAGATGTCCCTGCTTCTGCAGGGGGGTTGGGTCTGGATGGCCTGTAAATGTCCCTTCCATCCCAAACCATTCTATGATTCCAGTTGTGGGTGATGCTGTCTGTTTGTGCTCGAGCTGGATGGGAGCAGTCAGTCGTCTTGTGAAGAATGTGGCCAGTAGCCTGATGACCTGGAATGATGTGGGACAAGGGCCATGAGGCAGCTGGAACAGGGTGTGGGAAGCATTAGCTGTTGCCTCACTCTGTTTGGTGGTGAGTACCCATTTGCAGCAGGGATGGGGAGCAGTTGCTTGTAGTCTCTGGATACACAGCCTGTACCCAGAGAGTGACTGCTGCCAAAGGACTTCCCTCCCTGTGGTGCTGTGATGCAAAGGCTCTTCCTCAGGGCTGCGCTGAGGCTGGTGTGGAACGGCTGGGTGTGAGTGCTTCTAAACCAACTGACTAGAGAGACTCCCTTTGTCTGAAAGCCTTGTGATCTGAAGGACTCCCATCCTGTAGTGGCTTACCCAGGGGCACTCCAGCACCTCTCTATTGCATTGACAGTCTGAAGCTGCTGCCTTGTGAACTCGGGGGAGGAGAAAGGAGGTAAAGGTCACCCTCGGTTACCTCCATGAGCTGAGTAATTATTGTTTCAATAGACGAAACTGTAATGACACCACTCAGTGTGCTGGATGTTCTTCACTTGCCTCACCCTGGCAAGGTGTATGTAACATCTATGTGTAGTGGAAGTGCTGGAGGGCCCACTGGTGGGGAGGAAAGCTTGTGTTACCAATATCCTTTCAAGGAGGCTTAGAAGACTCAAGATCCTGCTGAAGGAGCTGTTGACTGACAGAAATTGCCCGGTAGTGCTGTTGTGGTGGATATCTTTCCACTGTGGGAAGGAATCACCCCCTGCCTATGCTGGTGGTGGTTACAGATCAAACTCGCCCTCTAGAACTGGTACAGCTGCTCCATGAGTGTGTCCCTAACTCTGACCTCCTTTTCCAGTTGCAACCTGCTCCAGGTGGATCCCAGTGCAGAACCCGCGGCATCCTTCCCTCTTGGCACTCCTGCACTTAGGCCACAATGGCAGGTCGAGGTGGAGCTGCTCGACCGAACGGACCAGCCGCTGGAAATAAAATCTGCCAATTTAAACTTGTTCTTCTGGGAGAGTCGGCAGTGGGGAAGTCCAGCCTGGTTCTGCGCTTCGTGAAGGGGCAGTTCCATGAGTACCAGGAGAGCACGATTGGAGGTGAGTGCCAACTCCAAGTGCCTGTGGCTGGAAAGTGCTGGCTTCACTGATGCAATCCCAGAGTATCACAAGTATTAATGGCTATTTCAGTCTGGTCTGAGGTTTGGGTTATAAATAACCAAGCAGCTAATGCTTTAACGCTGGGTTTACAATTTGTTTGTTGGGGTGAAGATTAGTGCAGCAGAGAATAATGCTATGGCAACTGTGCGCTCTGCCTCTAAGGCGTCTTCACTTCCAGTGCCTCAATTCCTGCTTCTAATTAGAACTGAGGCCTTCAGTTTGGTTTATAGCCCTTAATTATCTTTTCAGACCATGACCTGGGATTTTGGGGTTGTTTCTGGCCTGATGTCATTAACTACTTCCAGAGCTCTTTCAGTTCTTGTAGTTCTTTAGCTTGAAATCATTAGTGTCGCTAATCAAAGGTCGATCTGCAGCCAGGTCTCTGGGCAGTAACTAGAGGAGGTGTGGACTGAGAATAGGCTTGATTTGTCCCTGGAGTAATAAATGCAGGGAGTCAGTGTAGCTGTGAGAAGAGCTTATGGGCAAGCAGGGCTTCCTGCTCTGCTGCAGAGGGTCATGCAGGCACTCTGCTGTCCTGCTTCAGTCTGTATCCAAGGCTGGTTGCCTTTATCCTAGTTGTAACGTGGTAGTATACTGGCTGGAACAAGAAAATAACCTGTTAGTAAACTGGGGAGACAGTGTAACTGGGCTGACTTCAGCGTGCGGGTGCTGTGGTGCTCTTTGGAGCTCTTCCCAGTGATGCTGCAGCTGCGCTGTGTGATCTGAGAGAGGAGGCTGCTGCTGCCTGTGCTCTCCAGGCCACTTTCCTGTCAGCTGCCTGGTGCTGTTCGGGCTCCTGTGTTTGAGAAGCTTGGTGACAGAGCAGAGCTGTGGCTTTCACAAGCAGCCTCGAACTGGCCTCCACCTGGGGCTTCTGCTCACTCCCTGTGCAAAAGCAGAACTGCTCCGAGCTCCTGGCTCTCGCTGCAGGGGCTCTCCAGCTGGAGGTAAGGCAAACACACCCCTTCTCTTTCAGCTGCCTTCCTAACACAGACAGTTTGTCTGGATGACACAACGGTCAAGTTTGAAATATGGGATACAGCCGGACAGGAGCGATATCACAGCCTGGCCCCAATGTATTACCGAGGCGCCCAGGCAGCCATCGTCGTGTACGACATCACTAACACAGTGAGTACCGCACAGCGCTGGAAGGGTTTGCTGGGAGGAGGCATCTGTGCTGATTCCTCTTGGTTCCCTGGAGCTTGTCTGGGTTCAGGGGCCCCATAGGTGCCTGCCTGCAGGTCCCGAGTTTCTCAAACTGCTAATGGCCTCTTCCTTAGTTCTGAACCAAGGCTGATAAAGGATCCTGCTACAAAGTGCTGTAGAGGCAGAACACTTCTTACAGGAAAGCCTTGTTCTAATCATATCTTCACTGTGGGTTAATGAGAGGCTGCCCTTCCTGACTGCTCCTCCTGTTTGCTTCCAGGACACATTTGTACGAGCCAAGAACTGGGTGAAAGAGTTGCAGAGGCAGGCTAGCCCCAATATTGTAATTGCACTAGCGGGAAACAAGGCAGACCTTGGTACCAAGAGAGCCGTGGACTTCCAGGTGAGTGGGAATACAGATCAGTTGTTACTGAGCAAGTCAGGAAAGCGGCTTTTGGCTTAAGTGGAGGAGATGGTGGCTGTGTGCAAAATGCTTTGAGAGAGTGGAAATCATGTTTTATGCTGCTCAGGACCCCAGGATACCACTTAAAGCAAACTGTAGCTGTTTCCTGTGAGCTCCTTTTGCAGCCCTTGTAGCTCTATTGGTAACAGCTATAACAAATACGGAGAATATGGCCCACAGAGCACAAGCATCTTTCTTCAGTCTCTTCTGGAGTCTTACTCATCTGGGGCTCTCAGCACTGTACAGAACAGCATCCTTTAGATACAAGGCATGAAGAATCATTCCCAGCTTATTCCCTGCTCTTACTTTGTCTAATGCAAACTTCCAAGGAGAAGCTCTTATCGCAGACCTCTGCACAGAATTGCTTGTGATGCATTTCCAGCCTGTGTTGCTCTCCCAGCTAACCAAAGTACAAGGTGGTGTGCTGCTGGGGACGTGCTGTGTCTACATTTCTCGGGTGGCTTGCAAACACTCTGTGCTGCTGTGCCTCAGCCTGGCTGCTGGGACAGCAGTGGGGAATATTGCCTGGCTGTCCTGGCCAGGCAGGATCAGGGGACTGGGAGGGAATGTCTGTCTGGGGGTGGGATAGAGTGTTTCTGCAGTGCCTAGTTTGCTGACAAGGGAAGCATGTGAAGCCTGCTTGAGCCTCCTCCTGGCAGGGTGCCTTTACCACTGTGATGTGATTGTTTGTAGGATGCACAAATATATGCAGATGACAACAGCTTGCTGTTCATGGAGACGTCGGCAAAGACAGCGATGAATGTGAATGAAATCTTCATGGCAATAGGTAACAGCTTGTGTGCAGCAGGATGGCTGGAGTGGCTCTGAGCACCAGCACTGGAAACCCTGGGAGTTCCCGTGCTAGTCAGGCTCTGGAGGCTCTTCCTGGAGCTGGTTTCTGTCCTTATGTGGCCAGTCGTTCCCTGAGTATTTTGAAGCCTTTGTCTTGCAAAACTCTCTTCCTTCTCTCCTTTTATCTGGGGTGGTGAGTAAGGAAGGAGGGGGTTGGTTTGGGCTTGTGCTGCTAGCAGTGTCCAATCCCAAACTCCTTAAAAGAGGAGTGGGGCTGAGCCCAGCCTGTGGTCTTCAGTGGGGAGGAGGCTGGCCTCTGCAGAGCAGCCTACTAATGTCTTCTTTCTTTCCAGCCAAGAAACTGCCAAAAAATGAACCCCAGAATGCTCCTGGTGGCCCAGGTAGGAATCGGGTGGTGGACCTTCAGGAGAGCAGTCAGCCTAGCAGGAGCCAGTGCTGCAGCAATTGAGCAGCTGTTCCCACCTGACGGAGCCCTTGAATGACGTGACTGGAATCCACGCTAACAATCGCACTTACCGTAGAGCGGCTGCTGCCGGTGGCTGCTGTGATTTCTCCATCCCTTTCTGATCATAGGCTGGAGGGAGTTCTTCCACCTGCACCTTTCTGTACAAATACTAATTCAATTCTAAGTCTTAAGTCACTTTTTTAATATATGAACTTCTGCTCTTCCCTCTTCCTGGTGGTGGTGGTGGATGCACGACCTGGTGTCTGCCCAGCCAGCTCATCCCTCCCCGCAGGTGAGGGCCGGCAGCACCCAGGTCCCACAGTACTGTAGTTCACTATTGGAAACAAAGGGATCTTGAGACTAGAAAGCCTTGTTTAAGATTATATTAAAAGCCGAGGCTCATACCAGTACGATATGCTGAGAACAACCACTAAACTGTAGCATTAGAGTGACAAACTCGGGCTTTTGGGCCACTTATTGACCAAATCAATTATGAGTATTCTGGGGTGGGGCAGAGGGAAGCAAAACTGGTTTCTTCTGTATTTTGTATTGTATGTTTCTTCATGTAACCAATCAGTATCTTGTCAATATAGTACATACAACTAGCTGCCTGTTGTCTTTCTTTGTGTTGGACTCTAGCATGCCAACTCTTTCTTTTTTTTTTTTTTTCTATCTCCGGTTCTGTCGTAATGCACTAATCCTGTTGCAATTTTTGCAAAAATCTTGTATAGAAAAATTGTCCTTTTTTTGATGGTTGTGATGCCACTAATGTTGTTAACCCTGCTCTGGTGTGAATACACATGGTTTACTGATGTACAGAGGTGGGGTGGGGGAAACCTTGGAGAACCTGTCAGTGGGAATGAAATGTATTGCAAAAGCCTGTAATTCCACAAAGTGTGAAGGGAGGTATTAAAACGGCTTCTGTTGCCAGACTCTAACCGATGTTGGCTGCTGCCTAGTGCCTAATGCAATGTCTTATGCATACTGGTATTTAAGAGGAACTGTCAACTTAGTCTTCATCACAAACTCAGTTTTGTGTGATTAAAAAAACAAATTTTTATAAACCTATCATAATCCACACTGTTCATGTTTCTTAATCAGCTCAAACCAGCAGGGAAAAAGAGTGCACCCTCAGTGAGTTTGCAGATGATACTAAATTGGGTGGGAATGTTGATCTGCCTGAGGGTTGGCAGGCTCTCTAGAGGGACCTGTTCAGGTTGGATCTGTGAGCTGCCAATTGCTGGGTCCTGCACTTGGGTCACAACAACCCCATGTGACGCTCCAGGCTTGGAGAGGAGTGGCTGGAAAGCTGCCTGGAGGGGAAAGACATGGGAGTTTTGCTTGATAGTTGGCTGACTGTGAGCCAGCAGTGGCCAGAGTGGCTCAGAAGGCCAATGGCATCTTCACCTGCAAGAGTAGGGAAGTGATCCTTCTGTACTTGGTGCTGGTGAGGCCACACCTGGAATCCTGGGTTCAGTTTTGAAGTAAACCACCGACACTGTGAGAGGCTGGAGTGCATCCAGAGAAGGGGAGCAGAGCTGGGGAAGGGTCTGGAGAATAAGTGTTAAGAGTGGCTGAGAGAGCTGGGGTGCTGGAGGGAGCTGGAGAAAAGGAGGCTGAGGGGAGACCCCATTGTTCTCTACAGCTACCTGAAAGGAGGTTGTGGTGAAGTGGGGGTTGGTCTCTTCTCCTTGGTAGCCAGTGACAGGACAAGGGGAAATGGCCTCAAGATGCATCAGGGGAGATTTAGGTTGGATAGTGGGAGGAATTTTTTTGCTGAAAGGGTTGTCAGGCACTGGAAGAGGCTGCCCAGGGCAGTGGTTGAATCTCCATGTCTGGAGGTGCTTACAAGATGAGTAGATGTTGTACTTAGAGACCTGATCTAGGGGTGGATGTAGCAGTGCTGGATTGATGGTTGGACTTGATCTTAAAAATGTCTTTTCCAACCTAAACTGTTCTGATTCTGGGAGTGGACTAGAACAGTTTTGCTGGAGGCTGAGCTGTGCCAGGCTGCTTGTGGTGTGTACGGCACCCGGATCCTCTTTAAGGATGCATGGCCTTCATTCCTGGATAGAGGAACAGAGGTCTGGGCTGTGCCCGCTGCTCCTGTGCCAGCCAGCTCCCTTCAGAAGCAGGGACTTGCTGCAGGTGGGTCAGTAAGCTTGTGGTGTGGAAGGCAGCTTGAGGTGAACAGTAGGAATTACACATTGCCTAATGCTTCCAGGGCAACTACAGCTGACTTTGGGAAGAGATGTGGGGAGCAGCATGCAGAGCACCTTGACTTGACAGCCTGACAGGCTTAAGAATACTGTGCTCTGGTGTAGATGAACAAAAAGTCTCTGTGCCCAGAGGATGGTGGGTTTGAAAGGTGCTGCTGTCCTGTTGCTGCTCTCCTGTTGCTGCTGTGTGGACTTTGGAGATCCTTACACCCAGGGGTGAGACCTGGGGTTGCTATGGAAAATAGAGCATCCCCTTGCAGCTCTACCACTGCCACATGCGCTGCTGGGCCAGCACTCGATGTGCTTGGGAGAGCTTGAAGGTTGGGATGTGCTGGTTCTTGAGCTTCCTGCCTCCCCTCAGCTGTGTGGCCGCTGCAGCTCTGCAAGATCTGCAGCTACAGTCACTGGTGGGACTGTCCCTGTGCTGCGCTTGCCTACACCTTGCAGTGTTGGGGCTTGAAGCCGTGTTGGCTGCCTGCAAATGAAGTTGTCTGTGTGAACAGCCTTGGCTTGTGGGCTTCATCCTCTGTCAGAGGTCTTGGTGAGTTTTGCTCATGATGGATTTTCTTAAAATCCTGGAAGCAGGAAGAGTTTGGAATGATTTGGTGACACAGCAGGCTCCAGCACCTTCAAATGGGCTTTGCTCACCTGGTGCCGTGGCTGTTGCTTGGTTCCATCCCCTGCAAGGAAGCCTGGCTGCTCATCTGCCAGAGGAGCTCAGGACCTCTGTGGGACGTCTGAGGTCTCATTGCTTCCAGTGTGGTTTGGACTGGTTTCCTAAGGCAGCAAAAGCTGGACCTGTTGGAGAAGAGCTTCCCTGATCCCAACTCCCAACACTCTTACGAACACTACATGGGATGCTGTTGCCATCTGCTGGCTTCTTGAGTTGGTTCCTTGTTGACAGGGCTTCATTTATACAGAGTCAGCAGAATCATTAGGGTTGGAAAGGACCTCTAAGCTCCTCAACTCTTGACCATCCGCTCAACACCACTGTACCTACTAAATGGCCCCTCAGCTGCTCCCAGAACCCCTGGGCTGCAGATCCTTTGCCAGCTCTGTTCCCCTTCTCTGGACGCGCTCCAGCCCCTCAAGGTCTTTCTTGGAGTGAGGGGCCCAAAACTGAACCCAGGATTGAGGTGTGGCCTCACCAGCACCAAGTGCAGGGGGATGATCCCTTCCCTGCTCCTGCTGGCCACGCCATGGCTGAGCCAAGCCAGGATGCTCCTTCCTGGCCACTGCTGGCTCGTGTTCAGCTGCTGTCGACCAACACCCCCAGGTCCTTCTCTCCAGGCAGCTTCCAGCCGTTCTTCCCCAAGCCTGGAGCTGCACGGGGTTGTTGTGACCCAAGTGCAGGACCCAGCACTGAGCCTCAGTTTACCTGTGCCCACGGATCCAGCCTGTCCAGCTCCCTCTGCAGAGCCTTCCTGCCCTCAGACAGACCAACACTGCTGCCCAACGCGGTGTCTTCTGCAAACTGACCGAGGGAGCACTCGATCCCCTCATCTGAACCATTGGTAAAGATGTTGAACAACACTCGCCCCAACACCGAGCCCTGGGGACGCCGCTTGGGACCGGGCACCAACTGGTTTAACTCCATTCACCACAACTCCCTGGGCTTGGCCATCCAGCCAGTTTTTTACCTAGAGAAGAACACACCTGGATCTCCATCTCTGTGAAGGAGTCTGCGATGCCCTAAGGCTGTCTTGCTGCTGGCTGTGAGCTGTTCAGCTGCAAGGGACTCGGTACCAGGGCTGGGCAATTACCGGCTGCAGAGGTGGGCAGCCGTGCTCCGCAGAGCTGAGCCTCCTGGTTGCAGGCGCTGTGCTGCCACTGAGAAGGGCTGTCCGAGCTTGGAGCACCTCTAGCACAAACAGGCGTGCCTGCCTGCATACCTGCTGCCTGCCCAGGCCTGAACATGGGTGAGTTTGGTGGTTACACACCGTGCCTGGGGATGGGCTTCACCCTCCCTGCCGCTGGAATCTTGCAGAAAGGTCCAGCCAGCCCCTTTCAAAGCTGCATGGGGGAAGGGGGGAAATGGTGACTACAAGAGGAGAACTCTACACCCAGACACACCACCCAGCGGGGTTGTCTCCCCTGTAGGTGGCATCGGCCAGGGAGCGAGGGGCTGTGTGTGGAGTTGGTGCAGATGCTGACAGCCTGCCTGCTCCCTGAGCGAGCTCCCTCTGTGCCACCACAGATGAGCAGGGATGCTCTTCCCTGCTTGGGAGCTTCCTTCTTTCCCCAACCCTGTGAGCTCAGATCCCTTCCCTCCCTCTGGGTCTAATGTTGGCCCCATTTTGCACTGCTCTGAGAAACCAAGAGAGATTCCTCCCTCTCTGTGCAACCAGCTCCTCTGGCATCAAGAGCTGATACCTGGACCCAACCTCCCCATCAATCAACACCAAGAGAGCACAAGCAGGTTCTATGCAAAACCAATTTTATTGGATACAAAAACATTCTAGTGTAGTGAAAAAAAATGACATCGTTGTTGATGGAGCTTGTCTGGGCTAAAACCCAAGAGTTGCCCCTGTTTGCTCCGGTCCTGCCGTGGGCCATCACTTCTCCTGTTACATCTAGGCTTTGTTGGTGGCTCCGTTCTCGGAGGCTGGTCCCGGCTGTGGGGCTGCAGAGCTCATCTGGATGGGCACGTTCCTCTCCGAGGTGGCTGGCAGAGCCAGCTTGGGGGCCTCGATGCGGAGCTGACCCTCCTTGGTCAGGGAGCAGGTCAGCGCTTCGGCGTCCACCTCCTCGGGCACGTCCCACTCCCGCTTCAGCACCTCGTACTTGTAGGAGAAGGAGCCCTTCTCATCGGTGTTCTGTGTCTCCTTCTGCCCCACCAGCACCACCTTCCTGCCCACCACCTTCACCGACAGCTCCTCGGGAGCAAAGTTCTTGACGTCCTGGCAGACGGAGAAGCCTTCTCCGGAGCTTTGGGTCAGAGCTGCGCTGGTGCTCGGCGCTCGCTCCAGGGCCGTGGCTCCTTGGCTGGTGAGGAGCTGCTCGAAGCTGCTCATGAACTCCCGAGCTTTCTCCATCTCCTGCTGCAGTTCGGTGAAGATGGTCTCTGCGTGCGGCCAGAGGGTCCTCACCGTGCCCAGGCGGGTGGCCAGGGAGCTGGAGGCGAAGGGTGCGAGGTGCATTCGGCAAAACATCGCTGCTGATGCTGCTTTGGCTGCTGCTTTGGCTGCTGCTGCTGCTGCTGCTGCTGCTGCTCTTGTCTCCTCCGAGCTCAGAGCGCTGTGCCCCGCTGCTGTCGCCCGCAGCTTTTATTCCCCATCGCACGGAGGTGTGGCCTCATCCTGCCCATCACGTCACCCTCTGGAGAAGAGCTCAGCTCTTTCCAGCCCGTTCCAGCTCATTCTTGTTACTCACCCGTGAGGAGAGGCACCCCTTACGTCGTGCCCTGCATACCTTCGCCCTGAGTCTTGCACCGCTGCTCTCCTGGCTTATAATTAGCAGCATCACCTCAGCCTCCGAATGAGATGCCTGAGCCTCTCCTGCCAAAAATCCATGGCCTTTCTACTTCCCAAGCAGGGAGCGGTGCTGGGCTCCTCTCCACCCTGCCTCCCCCTCCCTTACCTGCAGCCCAGCCCCCCCCCCCCACCTCCGTGTGCAAGCAGGGGAGCCCCTCTGCCTCCCCATCCCCTCTGCAGGACCCAGGGTTGGGGTTTACAGGGGAAAACTTGGGGGGGGGGGGGGCAGTATAGGACACGAGGCATCCCCTGGGTGAGGGGTGGGGGTGGTGGTGTCTGGAAAGTGCGAGAGGCATCCGGCAATGGGTGATGTAGGGACACGTTGCTTTAGGGGTGGGACTGTGTGCTGGTCGAAGCTCCTGGCACGGCACAGCCTGCGCTCAGCTCAGCCCCCTGAGAGCAGTCACTATGAAAAAAAGGGGAATATTTTGCCTGAAGCTAAAGTAAAATTAGTTTTCTGTAGAATCAGTTTCCTATAGGATTAGTTTCCTACACAATTATTATTTATATATATTTATTTCCTATACAATTATTATTTATATATATATTTATTTCCTATACAATTATTATTCATATATAGTTATTGAAGCTAGAGTTGAATTAGTTTTCTGTAGAATTAGTTTCCTATACAATTCGTTTCCTGTACAATCAGTTTACAATTACTTTCCTATAGAATCAGTTCTCTAACCAAGCGCTATTTAATTAACGGTACTTTTTGGAAAGTTAAGGCAGACACAGACTGCTCTGATAGGATGTTTTCTTAAATAGAGCTCGTCCCAACCAACCCTGTCTTTCCTTATCTAAGAATGCAAAGTCAAACAGAGAACTGGCTCCACAGCTCCAAATTAGCAGAGAGTTGGCTGTGGGGAAGTTCCCATCAAAATTAAAATTAGTCCTTGGAAAAGAGCAGAATATGTATGAGATTGCTGGGAGAATTTATACACATGCAAGTGGGAAATTTATTCTATAACAACAAGACGCGTGATTGATGGAGATCATTCCCTCGTGCCGAGATAAAGGATGCTGCTTTCTAAAACCCCCAAATGAGCCTTAAAGAGTTTATCTGCTGGCCCTCTCGGTATCACCCCCAGCACGGGGGGGGCTGCGGGAAGGGCTGTGCTCAGCCCCCCTGCCCCGGGTGTCACGGCCGGTGCTGCATCACGGTGGCTTTGCAGAAACCCGAGCTGCTGGCGGTGACTGCAGCTCCCTATTTGGGGTGTGTGACTCGCCCCCAGAAACAGGCGCTGCTATTTTGGCTGGAGGATAATAATCAGCCTCTCAAAAATAGGCGATGGCTCCAGGAGGGTGAAGTGAGGAAAAGAGTGTTCTGGAAAGGGCACACCCCTGCGCCGGGGAGGATAAAACCTGCTGCTCCCCAGCCCCAGCCCAGAACCACTCCAGCCTCTGCCCAGAGCTGAGCTGCAGGACGCACCGGGAGCACAAACCGGATCACACTCCGGATCACGCCGCGGGAGCACACGTCGGATCACGCACCAGGAGCAAAGATGCTTTGCCGCCTGCACTTCATGCCACCCACATCCAGCTCCCTTTTCCCATGGCTGGGACCCATCCGCACCCTCTGGCCGCATCCAGGTACCCTCTTTGCTGAGCTGGAGCGCGAGCTGCGCCTGGAGATGGAGAGGGCTCGGGAGTTCATGAGCAGCTTCGAGCAATTCATGAGCAGCAGCAGCAGCAGCAGCCCCAGCCGGCTCAGCATCGCCCCGAGCACCAGCGCAGCTCTGACCCAAAGCTCCGGAGAAGGCTTCTCCGTCTGCCAGGACGTGAAGGACTTTGCGCCCGAGCAGCTGTCGGTGAAGGTGGTGGGCAGGAAGGTGGTGCTGGTGGGGCAGAAGGAGACACAGAACACCGATGAGAAGGGCTCCTTCTCCTACAAGTACGAGGTGCTGAAGCGGGAGTGGGATGTGCCGGATGAGGTGGACGCCGACGCGCTGACCTGCTCCTTGTCCAAGGAAGGTCAGCTCCGCATCGAGGCCCCCAAGCTGGCCCTGCCCGCCGTCCCGGAAAGGAACGTGCCCATCCAGATGGGACCAGCGGTGGCACAGCAGGCGGCCAGCACCGATGATGGAACCGAGCGGGCCAAGGCGTGACGGGGAGAGGGACGGAGCTGGGCTGAGCCTGGCTGGTGGGGCAGCTGCTGTCGCAGAGTGGGACCGTGCCAGGGACTGCGCAGTGGCGGGTCCTCTGCCCCAAAATATGTAGCTTTTTTAATACGTAATAAATATTTCTGACTTTTATTTGTGTGGCTTCTGTGTTTGATGGTCTCGTCTGTCTTTGTGCTTTGCAGTGCTCCCAGCTGTGCCCACAGGGCTGTGCTGGCACAGGGCGCATCCTTGGCACCTCTCCCCAGCCCGGCCTTTGTAGAGGGGGAGGAAGTTGATTGAGGGGTTCCAGGACGTGCACAGCGCTGAGCATCCTCAGGAAGACCCTGAGCATCCCCCCCCCCCCCGTGGTAGCATTTGGCACCTGAACCCCATCTTTGGGATGGTTGTGGGACCTAAACTCCATCTATGGGATAGTTCTGGGAACCAAATCCCAACTCTGGGATGGTTCTGGGACCTGAAGCCCATTTTCTGGATGGTTCCGCGGCCTGAACTGCATTTTCAGGATGGTCCTGGGATCTGAACCCCATCTTCGAGACGGTTCTGCAGTCTGAACCCCATCTTCGGGATGGTTCTTGTACTTGAACCCCACCTTCGATACGGTTCTGGAACACTCCCGTGCGGTGCCGACTCGGTCACGAGTCGTGCTCTCATTCTCCGGGCTGTGCCCTTCCGGGCCTCCCCTCCCCGTCCCCCCTCCCGGTTCCCCCCCCTCCCGCCACCATTGCTGGCAACTTCCAGGCGCTGCCCGCGCCCTCCCGCCCCAGCCAACAGCCAAGCCACGCCCAGATAGGCGTGGCCTCCCACAAATGGGCATGCAGGGGCGTGGCCACGCACCATATGTGGCGGCGGAGGCGGTTGCGTATTGGCGCGGCTGTTTACATTGAAAGAGGGCGTGGCAAAAGCCTCAGGGGCGTGGCTTCGCACCATATTTGGTGGGGACACGGGGGCGCGGCGCACCCCTTGGTGACACGGCGAGGGGGCGTGGACATACACCATATATGGAACAGGGGGCGTGGCATGGCTCCATATTTGGCAGGCGCCGCGGGAGCGCCGAGCGTGCTCTGCATCCCCGAGCATCCCCGAACCGGGGCGCGGTATCGGTTACCGGAGGGGGGTTGTTCTCCGGGTACCGATGTCCTCGCGCCGCCGGCAGCGCCTCGGGAGGGGCTTTCAGGGCAGGGGGGGCTCTGTTGAGCCCAGACTTCGGATCTCGTTGGTCGGTTCACGCCGTCCGCCGCCCCGGGCGGGAATTCGGCTCCTGCCCGGGGCTGCGGGCGATGTGAACCGGCCCCGGTAGCATCGGTTCCAGCCTCCCCACCGTCAGGAACTACCGATCCCAGCGTCCCCCGGCGCGCAGGCGCACTGAGCGCTGAGCGCACGCCGGTCCCGGCATGGCGGAGCCGGAGGCCGCGCAGCCCGGGCGGCCCCCGCCGGGCCCGGTTACCGGGAGCGGCGGGGCTGGGAGCGGGACGGCGGCTGCAGCGGGAGGAGCTGGGTCCAGCGATCCGGCCAGGCCCGGGTTGAGCCAGCAGCAGCGGGCGAGCCAGCGCAAGGCGCAGGTGCGGGGGTTCCCCCGCGGGAAGAAGCTGGAGAAGCTGGGGGTCTTCTCGGCCTGCAAGGTGGGTGGGAGGGGGTGCAAGGGCGTGCGTGGGTGGGGGGTGCAGGACGGGGATGCTGAGCCGTTCGGGGGGTGCAGGAGGGGGATGCTGAGCTGGGATTGGGGTGCAGGAGGGGGATGCAAGGACGTGCATGGGTAGAGGATAAAAGAAGGAGATGCCGAGCTGAGGAGGGATGCAGGGATGTCATGGACAGGGGGTGCAGGAGGGGGATGCTGAGCTGAGGAGGGGATGCAGGAGGGGGATGCTGAGCCATTCAGGGAGTGCAGAAGAGGTGTGCAAGGATGTGCATGGGCAGGGGGTGCAGGTGGGGATGCTGAGCCCTTCAGGGGATGCTGAGCCTTTCAGGGGGTGCAGGAGGAGGATGCTGAGGTGAGCTGTGTGTGGCTGAGGGGTGCAGGAGGAGATTGCTGGACCATGCATGGGATGCAGAAGTGGGTGCTGGGCTGTGTGGGGGCAGGGAGTGCTGGAGAAGGGTGCTGAGCTGTTGTAACGGAGGTGCAAGGACATCCACGGACAGGAACTGCAAGGTCCTGCACACAGCAGAATTGTGGGAGAGCGTTAGGGTGCTGGGTCAGGCAGGGTGGGTGCTGAGGGAAGCTGGGTGCTGGGGTGGATAAACAGGGATGGGTGGGTGGGACAGGGGACTTTGTGGGAGGAGCTGTTTGGCCAGAGAAGGTGGCAGCCTTGGCAGGAGGCAGAGCTTGGGCTGCTTTGTGATGGCCTCTCCATCCCTCATGCCAGGCCAACGATGCCTGCAAGTGCAATGGCTGGAAGAACCCCAACCCTCCCACCGCCCCCCGCATGGACCTGCAGCAGCCGGTGACCAACCTGAGCGAGCCCTGCCGGAGCTGTAGCCACGCGCTGGGTAACCCCCTCATGGAATGCAAGGGACAAACCCCACCCCCCAAGGAATGATGAGCAGTGCTGACCCCACCGGTCTCACCACGGCTTTCTCTCCACCGCAGCCGACCACGTGTCCCACCTGGAGAACGTCTCAGAGGAGGAGATCAACCGGCTGCTGGGCATGGTGGTGGACGTGGAGAACCTCTTCATGTCGGTGCACAAAGAGGAGGACACAGACACCAAACAGGTGTATTTCTACCTGTTCAAGGTGAGTCTGGTGCTGGGCACGTCTCCCTGTCCTGCTCACGGTGGGGCTTCCGCAGGGGTCCCTCCGTGCTGCCGGGAGCTGGGGCCGCTGTCCTGCTGCCGGTCCTCTTCTGGGAGCTGTGGTCTGTGGCTCTAAGCTGTCCCACCAGCCCAGCTGAGATCTGAAACGCCAGCCCTGTCCTGGGAGTGACTGCTCTCCTGGCCTTGGAGGGAGGGAGGTTTCCAGGGAAGAAATGCACGTGCTCCAAGGTGGACCCTGGCACCTTCCTGGCTGTGGAAATCGATGCAGCCCCGTGGCAGCGTTCTGCCACTTCCACCATTCATGGTGAGACTGGGCTGGGGACCTCAGTAACCACGTCTGATGGTGTCTTCCCAGCTGCTGCGGAAGTGCATCCTGCAGATGAGCCAGCCTGTGGTCGAGGGGTCCCTGGGGAGCCCTCCCTTCGAGAAACCAAACATTGAGCAGGTGAGGCTGCTGTCAGGCTCACGCGTTGCACTGATGACCTGTCCTGTGTCTTGGTCCGCTGGCACGGTCCCCTTCCTCTTCAGAGAGCAGCACTGAAGGGTCTGGGTGCAGCACCTGGTGCCCCTCTACCACCCCTTCCTCTCCCCAGGGAGTCCTGAACTTTGTCCAGTACAAGTTCAGCCACTTGCCACCCAAGGAGCGACAGACCATGTACGAACTCTCCAAGATGTTCCTCCTCTGCCTCAACTACTGGAAGCTGGAGACACCATCCCAGTTCCGGCAGCGCTCGCAGAACGATGATGTGGCCACCTACAAGGTCAACTACACGAGGTGAGGATGGGAGGGGGCTTTGAGCCAGCCAGGCTGGGGTCTGAGCCTCTCCTCATCTCTCCCAGGTGAGGAGAGGAGGCATCCGGTGTGGAGGCTGCTTCCAAAGAACATCAGCCATGACTCCCTGGATGCCTTTTCTCCACATCCCTGCTTCCAGCAGTGTTGTCCCAGGAGGGACACACATGCTCTGGGGTTGCCGGTCCCGGCACGTTCTTGTCTCCTAGATGGCTTTGCTACTGCCATGTGCCGCAGAGCTGCGACAGCCTTCCCCGCTACGAGACCACCCACGTCTTTGGGCGCAGCCTCCTCAAGTCCATCTTCACGGTCACCCGTCGGCAACTGCTGGAGAAGTTCCGGGTGGAGAAGGACAAGCTGGTGCCGGAGAAGCGGACGTTGATCCTCACCCACTTCCCCAAGTAGGTGCCCAGGGCAGGGATGGCTGCTGCGGAGGCTTTTCCCGCTTGAGCTGTGGGGCTGTACGTGCCCGGTGCCTGCTCACCCACCGACGTGCTGCTGTCTGCCAGGTTCCTCTCCATGCTGGAGGAGGAGATCTACGGCGAGAACTCTCCCATCTGGGAGGCTGATTTTACCGTGCCAGCCGCAGAGGGTGCCCAGCTGGTTTCTCGCCCAGGTATCTTGAGGGCTGTAGGATAAAAGACGGAGGTGTGGGTGAGCCTTGGCTGGTGGCTGGGCTGCCCACAGTGTGGTGAGCTGCTTTCTGGAGGTCATGGGCATCGTTGGTCTCTTCCAGCCGCGGTCAGCACCGTCGCTGTGCCCACCACCCCGCTCTTCAGCAAGAAGCTCAGCAGCAGCAGCTCTGCCACGAGCATGGACGCCAGCACCCCGGAGCCCCTGCCAGGTAGGACTGGTGTGAACCTGGCACTGGGGAAAGCTGGGACCTTCCTTGGTCCTTCCTGGTGCTGAATGTGCTGCTCCGCTCCCCAGGGGAGAAGCGGAAGCTGCCTGAGAGCCTGACGCTGGAAGATGCCAAGCGGATCCGTGTCATGGGAGACATCCCCATGGAGCTGGTGAACGAGGTCATGCTGACCATCACGGACCCTGCTGCCATGCTGGGCCCTGAGGTATGGGATGGGGGGCACTGAGGTGGCACCGGTGCTCTCCAGGGCACAGAGAGCTGCTGTCCTGGTGTGCCGGGGGATGGCTGAGCTCCCCTTGCGGAGGGTGCGCTGGGGCTGGTGAAACCTGGAGTCCTGTGTCCAGTTCTGGAATCCCCAATGTAAGGAGGATACGGAACTGCTGGAACAGGTCGAGAGGAGGCTGTGAAGATGCTGAAATGGCTGGAGCACCTCTGCTAAGAGACCAGGCTGGGAGAGTTGGGGTTGTTCAGCCTGGAGAAGAGAGAGTTCCGCAGAGATCTTGGAGCAGCCTCCCAGTACTGAAAGGGGCTCCAGGAAAGCTGGGGAGGGGCTCTGGATCAGGGAGTGCAGGGATGGGATGAGGTGGAACGGTTTTGATCTGAAAGAGGGGAGATTGAGATGGGATCTTAAGGAGAAATGTTTTGCTGTGAGGGTGGGGAGGCCCTGGCCCAGGGTGCCCAGAGCAGTGGTGGCTGCCCCATCCCTCGAGGTGCCCAAGGCCAGGTTGGATGGGGCTTGGAGCCCCCTGACCCAGTGGGAGGTGTCCCTGCCCATGGCTTTGAGGTCCCTTTTAACCCAAACCATTCTGTGGTTGGATGAACCCTCCCTGCCCCCCCCAGACCAGCCTGCTGTCGGCCAACGCGGCGCGGGACGAGACGGCCCGGCTGGAGGAGCGCCGCGGCATCATCGAGTTCCATGTCATCGGCAACTCGCTCTCACAGAAATCCAACAAGAAGATCCTCATGTGGTTGGTGGGCTTGCAGAACGTCTTCTCACACCAGCTGCCCCGCATGCCCAAGGAGTACATCACCCGCCTCGTCTTTGACCCGTACGTGGCTCGAGGGATGCAGGGGGGGCCAGCATGGGGGGGCTCCCACCTCACCCTTGCCCGTGCTGCCTGCAGGAAGCACAAGACCCTGGCACTGATCAAGGATGGCCGAGTGATCGGGGGGATCTGCTTCCGCATGTTCCCCACCCAGGGCTTCACGGAGATCGTCTTCTGCGCCGTCACGTCCAACGAGCAAGTGAAGGTGAGAGCGGGGAGGAGGGTGGTGGGCACGGCATGGGGGTCCTGGACAGCCCAGTGTGGCAACTGGGGGGCCACAGGGAAGGGCAGCAGGATGGTACCTGGGACAGCACAAGGGTGCCCCAACCCCTGAGATAACCAGGTGTGCTCAGTGCTGTCCAGCCCTGAGCAGCAGTGATTGCTTTGGGGCATCTTCCAGCTGCCCATGGGTGGGAGGGGGTTGTGTGTCTTGTTCTGGGGTGCACAGGGGCGTCCCTGTCTCACGGTGGCTCCCATAGGGCTACGGGACGCACCTGATGAACCACCTGAAGGAGTACCACATCAAGCACAACATCCTCTACTTCCTCACCTACGCGGACGAGTACGCCATTGGCTACTTCAAGAAGCAGGTGGGCTCTTTCCCCGGGGTGGCTCCTGGTGGCCCTTCTGCTCACCGGCCCCCTCACACCATCATGTCCCTCCTAGGGCTTTTCCAAGGACATCAAAGTCCCCAAGAGCCGCTACCTGGGCTACATTAAGGACTACGAAGGGGCGACCCTGATGGAGTGTGAGCTGAACCCCCGCATCCCCTACACCGAGCTCTCCCACATCATCAAGAAGCAGAAGGAGGTGCGTCCCGTGGGTGGGTGCCAGGCTCTGCCTGCCCTGGTCCCTGCCAGCTGCCTGCAGGAGGGAGGGGAAGGACGTGGGGATGTGTCAGCCCTTGGGAACCATCCCTTGAGTCACCCTTGGGAGGAGGTACGTGGGGCAGAGATGGGACACTGCGCTGGCCGGGGCTGCCTCCAGCCCTTGGCAGTGGGTGCAGCTGGTGCTCTGGGCATGGTTAGGTCCTGGTTTGGCTCCCTGGAGCATCCTGCAGTGCCTTCTCCCTCTTCCAACCTCCCATTCCCACCGCAGATCATCAAGAAGCTTATTGAGAGGAAACAGGCGCAGATCCGCAAGGTCTATCCTGGCCTGACCTGCTTCAAGGAGGGCGTGCGGCAAATCCCCATCGAGAGCGTCCCCGGCATCCGTGAGTCCTGCTGGCTTCGGGTGGGGAAGGGCTGTCTGGCAGGAGGGCTCTGTCCTCCCTCACCCACGTGGGGCAGATGTGGTGACGTGGATGCTGTTCTTCCAGGAGAAACGGGATGGAAACCACTGGGGAAGGAGAAGGGGTGAGTGATGCTCGGGGGAGGTGGGTGTCCTGCAGCAGCTGGGCTGCGGGGGGCTCGGCTCGGGCTGCTGCTCACGCCTGGAACTGCCCTGGCACTGGGGTGACGTGGTGGGAACACTAGGGTGGGGAAGAGGCTGCCCAGTCTGAGCTGATGGTGCTGGTTTTGCCCTGCAGGAAAGAGCTGAAGGATCCAGACCAGCTCTACAACACCTTGAAGAACCTCCTGGCCCAGATCAAGGTGTGGACAGGAGGGAACCCTCCGCTCCAGGGTTCCTGTTCCTCCATCAGCCCTTGGAGCTGCTTCCTCTGGGCGTGCAGATGGGGTGACACAGGCACAGGGAGAGCGGGAACCCCATGTGCAGGGGCTTCTTGCGCTCACTTGCTGCTCTTACCCTGCCCTCCACCCTCTCTCCAGACCCACCCCAGCGCGTGGCCCTTCATGGAGCCGGTGAAGAAGTCGGAGGCACCGGATTACTATGAAATCATCCGTTTCCCCATCGGTAGGTGGTTGTGCCGGGGACAGGATGGTGGAGGGAGGGCTGAAGGGGCCCCCTTTGTATGGTTCCATGCTGGGGAGGGGGTGTCCTGGCTAGGAGTGATGGGGTGCTGGGACTCCTGGGATGGTCCAGAAGAGAGGGATGAGCTTGGAGCCTCCGTTGTTGTCCAGCTCCATGGCTGGGGGTGCAGAGGCCTGCGGGGGGAGCTGATCTTTCTTGACCCCCAGACCTGAAGACCATGACCGAGCGCTTGAAGAACCGCTACTACGTCACCAAGAAGCTGTTCATCGCCGACCTGCAGCGCATCATCACCAACTGCCGCGAGTACAACCCGCCCGACAGCGACTACTGCAAGTGTGCCAACACCCTGGAGAAGTTCTTCTACTTCAAGCTCAAGGAGGGGGGGCTCATTGACAAGTAGGGGAGCTGGCCTGCACCCCTCCTTGGCTACTAGCCCACCCCACGAGGGATGGGGCTGCCCGTGGCACCTGGCCCTGCTCCGTGGACAGGTGCTGCTGGAGGGTTTGTTGGTACTGAGCAGCCTGGGGGAGCTGAGCCTTCCCTTTTGGGGGTGAGGGGAGCATAGGGTGCCCAGTGCTTTTATCCCTGAGCTGCTTCTCCTGGGGGTGTTTGAGCAGCAGGGCTGGAGCTGCCTCATCGGGATCTGCCCAGGGCAGGAGCAGTGCTGAGTTCCTACCCCTCCTTGGGGGCCAGGAGCCCCCCAGCACCAGCACTTCCCTCGTCCCCAGGGCCGTGCCTTCTGCCCCGGCTCTCTGCGACAGGGCAGGGGCACACAAGTGCTTTGGTTTTCTGCTTCCGTCCGCGCAGGGGCAGCCCCTGCCCCTCTTCTTGAATGTACAGCGGGGCTCAGCCCTGCCCGTGCCCCGCTCTGGGCAGGGATGCTGCTCGTGGTCCAGGGTTCTGCTGTGAGGGGGTGCTTTGGCTCTGCGCCCCCCAGCTCTGTCAGCTCTTCCCATGGGGCCAGGTCTGCCCCAGAGCTCCCTGTCTGCTCCTGCTGCCGGTTGGGGCTGCCCTTCGCCTGCCCTGGCTGCTCCTGTGGCTCCAGGGGCAGAGGGATGCCTGGTTCTGCACCAGTGCCTGCTTCCCCTGCTCTCCCCCAGCTGGGAACCAGCCCCAATCTATGGGGTTGGTTCCTTCTCGCATCCCTCCCCCACCCCCCCCCCCCTTGCTGCCCGCTCCTTGCAGACCCTGTTCCCCCCACACCTCCTTGGGTGCTGGGCTGGGGAGCCCCTGACCCCAGCATTGCCTCGGCCCCCACCCTCGCTTTGGTCTCCTGCTGCTTACCCCGTGCTGACATCGCTGTGTGGGCGCTGGTGACGCCTCGCCAGGGTGGGACCAGTCCCTGCCACCCCTTCCCCACCACCCATTCCACGTGACTGTTGTTTTGTTTGGGTTGTTTTGGTTTTTTTAAAATAAATGTCCTTGTGCAGACCCAGCTGCATCCTTGTGCCTGGACCTGCAGGTGGCACCATGGGATGCTCAGACTTGGGGGGGTGTATTTGAGTTGGAGGGGCACAGACTGGTTGGGGTGCGCTGGGCTCAGCCTGGGTGCTCGGTGCTGCCCTGGGGTGCCCGGTCCCAAGCGGCGTCCCCAGGGCTCGGTGTTGGGGCGAGTGTTGTTCAACATCTTTACCAATGGTTCAGATGAGGGGATCGAGTGCTCCCTCGGTCAGTTTGCAGAAGACACCGCGTTGGGCAGCAGTGTTGGTCTGTCTGAGGGCAGGAAGGCTCTGCAGAGGGAGCTGGACAGGCTGGATCCGTGGGCACAGGTAAACTGAGGCTCAGTGCTGGGTCCTGCACTTGGGTCACAACAACCCCGTGCAGCTCCAGGCTTGGGGAAGAACGGCTGGAAGCTGCCTGGAGAGAAGGACCTGGGGGTGTTGGTCGACAGCAGCTGAACACGAGCCAGCAGTGGCCAGGAAGGAGCATCCTGGCTTGGCTCAGCCGTGGCGTGGGCAGCAGGAGCAGGGAAGGGATCGTCCCCCTGGACTCACCTTGAATCCTGGGCTCAGTTTGAGCCCCTCACTCCAGGAAGGACCTCGAGGGGCTGGAGCGCGTCCGGAGACTGGACCGGAGCTGGGGAAGGGGCTGGAGAACAGGGGTTCTGGGAGCAGTGAGGGACCTGGGGGGGTTTAACCTGGAGAGGAGGAGGCTGAGGGGAGACCTCATCGCTCTCTGCAGCTCCGGGAAGGTGTGGGGAGGTGGGTGCTGGGCTCTGCTCCCAGGTATCAAGGGATGGGATGAGAGGAAACGGCCTCAGGTTGTGCCAGGGGAGGGTTAGATCGGACATCAAGAGAAATGTCTTTACTGAAGGAGTGGTGAAGCCCTGGCAGAGGCTGCCCAGGGCAGTGGGGGGGTTCAAAAAGGGTGTAGATGTGGCACTTTGGGCCATGGTTCGGTCGGGCACGGTGGGGTTGGGCTGAGGGTTGGACTGGAGGAGCTTAGAGGTCTTTTCCACCTCATTCTATGATTTTGGGGGGGGGGGGGGGGGGGGTGTGGCTGCCTGGGGGTGGAGCTGTGCCAGCTTTCACTTTCTCTCCATGACTGGGGTTCCTTTTGGGGGGGTCCCGGGGTGCTGTGGGCAAAGCAGGCATCGGGTGGGTAATGGGGACAGTGAAGGTGCCCACAGCATGGCTCAGCCATGCTTGGTTCCCCCCAACCCAGCTCAGCCTTGCTTGGTTCCTCTGGCCCTGCTGCCCACTCTGTTCTGGCAGTGCGGCCAACGGGTCCCCCCTTGTTGGGGCTCCATCAGGATGCACCGCCCCAAGTTTCATTTCCCAGCTGGTTGAGGTCCCGGTGGTGGTGAATTGGGATGGAGCTGCGGGGGTACCAGCTGGAGGCAGCGGGTCCAGCTCTTTGTGGCCATAACAGCATCATCTGGTTGCCCACTGGTGCTGGCAAGACCCGCGCTGCCGTCTACATCTGCCAGCAGCACCTGGAGAGCCGGCGAGGTGGCAGGGTGGCCGTCCTGGTCAACAAGGTGACCACCACCCCGTGCCCTAGGGGTGATGGGGCACCAGCATCCACCAGCCACCATCTCCAGGGTTGGTGGTCATGGGTAGGACCTGAACGGGGTCTCGTGGACGTAGGTGCATCTGGTGGACCAGCACTTCAAGAAGGAGTTCCATGTGCTGCAGAAGGACTTCAGGGTGACGGCTATCAGCGGGGACAGCAGCCACAAGTCCTTCTTCGCCTTCGAGGTGAAGCAGAACGACGTGGTCATCTGCACAGCCCAGATCCTGCAGAACGCGCTGGTCAGCAAGGAGGAGGATGTGCACGTGGAGCTGGCGGGTGCGTGTGGGACCCCAGTGCTGGTTTCCCCAAGGTTGGGCTGGGGTGGGATTGCCCTGGCTGAGCTTCTGCCCCTGGCATGGCTCACTCCACTCCCCTCCTTCACCTGGTGTAGATTTCTCGCTGCTGGTGATAGACGAGTGCCACCACACGCACAAGGAAGCCGTCTACAACAAAATCATGCTGAGTTACCTCCAGCGCAAGCTCAGCGGGCAGCAGGACCTGCCACAGGTCCTGGGTCTGACGGCGTCCCCTGGCACCGGGGGGGCAACATCCTTCGAGGGGGCTGTGGAGCACATCCTGCAGGTGGGTCCTGTGCTTCTGTCCAGCACCAAAACCCTGGGATGTAACAGCCTAGGGGTGGGGGTTGACAACCTGCTGGACAGGTGATGGGTGGCCCAGGGAAGACATCCCCAAACTCTCCAAGGTGCCAATGAGCACCCTGCTCCGTGTCACCCTGGGCTGCCAGGCTCAGGGCTGGAAGTGGGGTCTCTCCTCAGATTTGCGCCAACCTGGACACCGAGAAAATCACATCGGCACAGGAGGAGGTGCAGCTGCTGCAGAGCCACGTCCCCCAGCCCAGGAAGCAGTATGACCTGTGCCAGGAGAGAGCGCAGGTAAGGGAGGGCTTGGAGCCACAGTGATGCTGACAGGGTGGAAGATGGTCCAGAGGAGGCCACAGCAATGATCCCAGGGCTGGAGCACCTCTGCTATGAGGAGGCTGGGAGAGTTGGGGTTGTTCAGCTGGAGAAGAGAAGGCTCTGGGGAGACCTTAGAGCAGCTCCCAGTGCTGAAAGGGGCTCCAGGAAAGCTGGGGAGGGGCTTTTTACAAGGGCCTGGAGTGATGGGATGAGGGGGAACGGCTTTAAACTGGAAGGGGGAGATTTAGATGAGACTTTAGGAAGAAATTCTTCACCATGAGGGTGGGGAGGCCCTGGCCCAGGGTGCCCAGAGCAGTGGTGGCTGCCCCATCCCTGGAGGTGTTCCAGGCCAGGTTGGATGGGGCTTGGAGCCCCCTGATCCAGTGGGAGGGGTCCCTGCCCATGGCAGGGGGTGGCACTGGATGGGCTTTGAGCTCCCTTCCAACCCAACCCATTCCATGATTCTAAGAATAGACCCTCGTGCCCTGCGGAGCCGGGGGGCTGTGTCCCTCCACCCGCTTAGCTCAGGCCACTGTGAGGATGAGTTGACCCAGAGATCTGGCGCAGGAGGATCTCACAGTGACCTGGGTCCTGCTGTGCAAACGGCCTCGAACCCCAGGCTGAGTCATCTGGGCTTCACTGGTGAGGTTGTTTGGAGCAATGTTCCTGGCTCTTCGTGTCCTGAGGCCCTCTCTGCTCCCAGGACCCGCTTGGTGAGCGCCTGAAGAAGATGATGGAGCAGATCCAGCAGTACATGGAGATGCCCAGCCTGCCCCAGGACTTTGGCACGCAGATTTATGAGCAGCGCATCGTGGAACTGGAGAAAAGAGGTGAGGAGGTGATGATGCGGGCGCCTCAGGGCAGAGCTGGCAGCCACAGGTCCCGGCTGTGACCGTGATGTGCCTCATCCCTCGCCAGCGGCTGAGATGTTTTGCCGCAAGACGCGGGTGTGCGCGCTGCACCTGCGCAAGTACAACGATGCTTTGCTGATTAACGACACGGTGCGGATGATTGACGCCTTCCAGTGCCTCCAGCAGTTCTACGCCACCGAGAGGGACACGAAGGACCCTACCGAACAGTTTCTTGCTGCTACATTTGAGGGTAATGAAGGGTCCTGGAGGGAGGTTGGTGGTGGCTGCGTTTGAGGGGTGAGGAACCCCCCCCCGATGCCCCGCTCGGTTGCGCAGAGAACAAGGCGACCCTGCAGGCGCTTGCTGGGGACCGGCGCTATGAGAATCCCAGGCTGGGCAAGCTGGAGGAGATCCTGCAGGAGCACTTCAAGCTCCTTGGCACTTCTCGTGGCATCGTCTTCACCAAGACCCGGCAGAGCGCCCACAGCCTGCTCAGCTGGCTGCAGGACACGGCCGCGCTCCGCGGGCAGCACGTCAGGGCTGCCGTCCTCACCGGCGCCGGCTACAGCAACCAAACCAAGCACATGACGCAGGTGAGGAGGTGGGAAGGTCTGATGGGGTCTGAAAGGAGTCCAACCCTAACTCCCTCTGCACTCTTTATGGGTGCTGCCCGGGGCTTGGATGGAACATCAGCTCCTTCTTCCCCTCAGAACGAGCAGCAGGATGTGATCAAGCTGTTCCGTGAAGGAGCCCTCAACCTGCTCTTCTCCACCAGCGTGGCCGAGGAGGGCCTGGATATCCCCGAGTGCAACATCGTGGTCCGCTATGGGCTGATGACCAATGAGATTGCCATGGTGCAGGTAGCTGCTCCGGCCACTCTGCCCAGCCTCAGGTGGGGGGGGCAGTCTGCTGGGACACCCCAAAGCCACAGGGGTGGCACAAAGGTGATCTCGCATCCTGCATCCACTGGCAGCTCCCTAGGGATGGCACAGTCCCTGGCAGAGCATCCCCTTGGTGGGGGGCAGAGGGTGGATCCATCCTCAGTGGGTGGCATGGGGAGGGGGAGGGGTTGGCCATGACCCTCCTCTGCTGACTGCAGCGTTGGGTCCTTCCACTGCAGGCCCGGGGCCGTGCCCGTGCCCAGAATAGTGTCTACTCTGTCCTCGCCAAAGCCAACAGCAGAGAGGTCTCCCGTGAGCTGCTCAACGAGGACCTCGTGGAACTCATGGAGAGGGCGATCAGAGCAGTGCAGGCCATGCCCGAGCACGAGTACCACCTCAAGGTGAGTACCAGGAGGGCCAGGTAGCTCCTGCCCCCATCTGCTGCCTGGGCACAGCCCTCCATGGCCTGGTTTTGGCTGCCTGCTCTCCACTTGGGGCAGCAACAGCTCCCGAGAGGGGGTGGCATCAGGTGCCCAGGGCTGTGTATGCCCACCCTGCCCTGCCCATCACAGAATCCTTAAGGTTGGGAAAGACCTCTAAGATCATCAAGACCAACCATCAGCACAATACCAACACACCTACAAATCCTGAAGTGCCACATCTACAGGTTTTTCGAACCCCTCCAGGGATGGAGACTCCACCACCGCCCTGGGCAGCCTCTGCCAGGGCTTCACCACCCTTTAAGTAAAGACATTTTTCCTAATATCCGATCTAAACCTCCCCTGGCACAACTTTGAGACCATTTCCTCCTGTCCTATCACTCATTACTTGGTTGAAGCCGCATCCTGCCGTGCTGCTCGTGCTCTCCAGCACACGCATCTCACCAGGGTTGTGTGTCTGGCCACGTGTGCTGTCTGTCCGTGCCCGTTGCCGTGTGTTGACCCCTGCCCTACCTCCCCTTGCCCTCTGCAGATCAGGGAGCTGCAGCGAGTTGCTGTTGCCAACTGGTTAATGAAAGAAGCCAGGATCAGCGAGCGGCGGCAGCTGCACGACCCGGGTGCCGTTTACCTCTACTGCGTCAACTGCAACGTGGCGGTGTGCCGCGGCAGCGACATGCGCACCGTGGAGGGCATGCACCACGTCAACATCAACCCCAGC
Organism: Neomorphus geoffroyi; assembly: GCA_033558235.1. Classification (NCBI taxonomy): domain Eukaryota; kingdom Metazoa; phylum Chordata; class Aves; order Cuculiformes; family Neomorphidae; genus Neomorphus; species Neomorphus geoffroyi. Next base: position 4,761,080 of record JAUMJM010000037.1, read on the forward strand.
TTCAGGTAGGAGCTGAGTGCTGGCAGGTGTCACCTGCGTGAGCTGCTGTGGTCTCCGCCTGGGATGGACAAGGGGTGGCAGCAGCCTGCTGTCAGCTCTTTCTTGGGAACACTGGTCCAGGGACCCCACGGAGGCTTTGTGGGACTGTGGGACTTTGCTGAAAAGGTGGTGAAGCACTGGAAGAGGCTGCCCAGGGCGGTTGTGGAGTCTCTGTCCTTGGAGGGATTCAAAGAACGTGTAAATGTGGCACTTTGGGTTTAGTGGGCACGGTGGGGTTGGGCTGACGGTTGGGCTTGATGAGCTTAGAGATCTTTTCCAACCTTAATGATTCTACGACTTCGGGAGCGCACGTGGTGCCTCATTTCTGTCCCCTGGATCGTCATGTCTTTCGGTCCCTTTCTTGCAGTCTATATTACAGAGCTTCCTCTGGGAAAATTCAGTTCCAGAGAACTTTCAAGGACTGGGAGCCTGGTTGCCGCATCGTGTGCAGTGGGTGCAGCCAGGTGAGTGTGGCACGTGGCAGTGCCCTCGTGGCCACAGCGTGGTCGGAGCTGGAAGGCTGTGCCTCATGCCTCAACTGCTGGCTGAGGGATGGAGCTGCGTCTCCCTTCACACACCTGTGTGAGGTACCTGTGGGACATGGGCAGGGGCAGCTGTGTCCAGAAGGGTTGCACCCCAGGAGCAAGGAGCTGCCTCCATGCCAGGTGTGCGTTGCCCTGAAGCCCAGGGATGCTGCACCACGGGCTGAGTGCCCGTCCCCTCTCTGCCCACACAGGACTGGGGAATGGAGATGATCTACCGGGAGGTGAAGCTTCCCATCCTCTGCATCAAAAACTTCGTGGTGGAGACGCCAGCTGAGAAGAGGAGGTACAAGAAGTGGAGCGCCGTGACGTTCCCCATCAAGGAGTTTGACTACCTGGAGTACTGCTCCAGCATCCATGGCCAGCCCTTCTAGTGCGGGCTCTGCGCAGAAGAGAACCATTTCCACGCCATCTCCTGGGACAGTGGGACCCTTCCCATCACCCTTGGCATGGGACCCTCCCTCCAGGAATCCAGAGATCAACGACTCACTCCTCTTCTTTGGACTGAGCTGCTGCAGCACGTCTCTTGCTGGAGCCCCGACTGCAGGAGGAGGCACAGAAAGGCTCTTGGTCAGGGAGAGCAGGGATGGGACGAGGGGGAACAGTTTTCAGCTGAAAGAGGGGAGATTCAGGTGGGATCTTAGGGAGAAATGTTTTGCTGTGAGGGTGGGGAGGCCCTGGCCCAGGGTGCCCAGAGCAGTGGTGGCTGCCCCATCCCTGGAGGTGTTCCAGGCCAGGTTGGATGGGGCTTGGAGCCCCCTGACCCAGTGGGAGGGGTCCCTGCCCATGGCAGGGGGTGGCACTGGGTGGGCTGTGAGGTCCCTTCCAACCCAACCCGTTCTGTGATGAGATGTTTGGATGGGAAAGCACCTGAACTCTTCCCTGCCCACCGGCAGCCGCTCCACACCCCACTGCCTTCCCCTCCTGCCCTCAGCGCTGCCTCTGCGACCCTGCCAGGAGAGCCAGGATTGCACATGGGCCCAGGACACGGCCCAGCGTTTCTCTGGCAGCCTGGGATCCGCTTTGTGAATTTGATGGTCCTCCATTCAAAATGTGTGTGTGCACTGGGAATGAGGGAAGCGTTGGCACTTTGAGGGGCTGGAGCGCGTCCGGAGGAGGGACCGGAGCTGGGGAAGGGGCTGGAGAACAGGGGTTCTGGGAGCAGTGAGGGACCTGGGGGGGTTTAACCTGGAGAGGGACCTGGGGGGGTTTGACCTGGAGAGGAGGAGGCTGAGGGGAGACCTCATCGCTCTCTGCAGCTCCTGGAGGGTGTGGGGAGGTGGGTGCTGGGCTCTGCTCCCAAGGAACAAGGGATGGGACGAGAGGAAACGGCCTCAGGTTGTGCCAGGGGAGGGTTAGATTGGATATTGGGAAAAATGTCTTTACTGAAGGAGTGGTGAAGCCCTGGCAGAGGCTGCCCAGGGCAGTGGGGGAGTCTCCATCCCTGGAGGGATTTAAAAGCCGTGTGGATGTGGTGCTCGAGGACACGGTTTAGTGGTGGGTTTGGCAGCGTTGGATTTATGGTTGGACTTGATAATCTCCAGAATTCTTTCCAATCTGAATCTTTCCGTGATTTCATGATTCTTGTGGTCCAGGGGCAGCTCAGCGCGGCAGGAACCCAGCCTGGAGCTGCGGGTGGGTTTGCCCTTTTGGCAGCAGTGAAAGAGCTGAGGTTGAAAAGAACATCCAGCACGGAGCGCAGGGACCCACCTTGTCTGGGTGCCCGGGATGGAGATGGGTTGGGTGCCCCTGTCCCTGCTCCGGGGGTCCCCGCAAGGCTCTGGGGGTCCCCACGGCGGCGCCTCAGGCTGGCTTAGCGTCGGGGGTTTCGGTGCCAGGGGCTCGGGGTCCTCGATGCGGGGGCCAGGATGCTGTGGTCCTGCATCCCATGGATCTTGCATCCCATGGATCCTGCCGTGCTCTCCCACCGCCGGGCGCTAGAGGGAAGCCCCGGCCCGGCCGCGGGGTGCTGGGGGGGGCTCGGGGGATGCTCTGGGATCACAGAATCACGGAATGGGTTGGGTTGGGTTGGAAGGGATCTCAAAGCCCACCCAGTGCCGCCCCCTGCCATGGGCAAGGACCCCTCCCACAGGATCAGGAGGCTCCAAGCCCCATCCAACCTGGCCTGGAACACCTCCAGGGATGGGGCAGCCACCACTGCTCATTGTGGAGAATTTCTTCCTAATGTCTAATCTGGATGCCCAGGGGATGCTCCAGGGGCAGCGGGACCCAATCAGCCTGGGAGGTGCCCAAAGGGTGGGGGGAGGCTGTGGTGCTGCCCCTCTCTCTCTCCTGGCATTCCCCTTCCCCGCAGGATGCAGCCGTGCATGTCGGAACCAGACCAGGACATCCCGCTCTGATAAGCAGTGAGGTTGCTCTGGGGGGCACGGGTGGCTCCAGGGGTGCAGGGGCACCCCGGTCTGTCCATGCTCCCAGCCCTGTCCTTGTGGGCAGAGGGAGCAACTGTGAAGAGCCAGAGCAGTGGTGGCTGCCCCATCCCTGGAGATGTTCCAGGCCAGGTTAGATGGGGCTTGGAGCCCCCTGATGCAGTGGGAGGTGTCCCTGCCCATGGCAGGGGGTGGCACTGGGTGGGCTCTGAGGTCCCTTCCAACTCGAACCATTCCATGATTCTACAATGAGGGCAAGGGGTGGTTTTTCCACCCAGCTCCGATGGCTGCAGGTGTGGGCAGGGGCTCCTGGATGCCCAAGAGCAACCTCTACCCTGAACCTGGGACCTCTCTCCCATGGGATTGTGGCACCCTGGGATTTCAGGCTCTGGTGCAGACACCTCCAGCACAGGTGGGTGCTCAGAGCAAGTGCTGAGCTCCTGCCTGACTTTGAAGGCAGCGGTTTCTGCCGTAATGAGGCAGAGCCCGGTTTCAGGTGGTTTCAGCCCCAGGGGAACCATGAAACCAAACTCCTGTTCATCAGAATCTGGGTAATGAGGCCGTTTGAGTTATTTGTAGCTCTAGTGGGTTCAGATGGCCTCTTCTACCTCTCCCCAGGCAGAATCCTTCCCACAGGGACCCCAGATCGTTTTGCTAAGCTCAAATTGCCCTGATTTGTGCTCAGAGGATCCAGACTGGGAGTTAACCTGATGGGTGCCTGCAGCACGGGGTGCTATGACCTCTCATCAGCCACGATGGATCTGGTTGTCCACTTTGGTGCCCTAAACAAGAATTCCTACAACATTGATCCAAACTTACTCATTTCTAAGGGATGCACCTGAGCCCGTGAGATACAAGGCCAGGAGAGCATCAGTCTGAGGGACTCTGTGCTTTGCAAGTGGGTCTGCGTGCACCCTCTGCTTGTTCCTCCCTGTGCATCTCTGCTTTTATGCCAGCCTCACATGACTTCTCCTTCCCAGGGGCTTGGTCACCTTGGGCCTGGCAGCAGGGAGCAGCTGAGCTGCAGCGATCGCTGCTGCGACCTTGGCCAGTGTCCTTCAAAGCCGGCATCCTTCAGAGCTGGCTTCGCATGGCTGATCCCCAGGCTGGCTGGGGCTTGGCCAGCCCGTGTGGGGGTGCAGGGATGTCTGTCCCTGTGACCCCCTTATACCCCTTGGCTGTCACAGGCATCCTACTCCGCCCCTGCTGTTGCTGCATCCCCCAGCCCAGGGCAGAGGCAGTGGCTGCTCCCCTCTGATCAGCCCTTCAGGTCCCTCCGCATCGCTGGTGCCTGCAGCGTGCTGATAAACCGGCTTTGGAGCCACAGGGACTCAGGGAGGCTGAAAGTCTCTTTTTTTCTTCAGGTCTGGGTGCCAAGGGGCTGCCCGGGAGCATCCCCAGCCCGCTCCTGGCAGGGTCTCCTCGTGCACCAGCAGGTGGTTTTGCTTCGCTTCATTCAGACTCACGGCCGGGGGGGTCCCTCTGCTCCCCTCTCTCCCCACACAGCCCCAGGCCAGGCTCCCCTGAGGTGGCTGCACCCTGCCCTGTGCCACCCCACACCCAACCCCACTGTGGCACAAGCGTGCCCGTGCCTCGGTGGGGAGTGGCAGAAGCATCTGGCCCTTTGGGCAGCACCAGGCAGGCTTGTCCTGTGATTAAACCAGCCTGAAGCCCCCACTTCATCACTCCAATTGCCCTGTCAATAGCTGGGCATTAAAGAGGGCTCCTGGGCTGGCACCGACACTTCCCCTTGTCAATAACCTCTGGTTTCAAGTCCGTGGCTCCAAGCATCTTTGCTTATCTCAGCTCCCTGAAGCACTTACGTTCCTGGCCATCGCATTTCCCTGCCTGTGAGCGGAGTCAGGCACCATTAGACCTGCAGCAAGCAGCTGCTGCAGCCAGTTCTGCTGGCAGAACCACCACAAAGTTGTTTTCCAGCTGCACTTCTGCAGGTGAGCTTCCCCCCCCAGGCTGCCAGGCCAGTGCTCGACGTGGGGACAGGCGCCCACAAAGCATCCCCTTTATCCTTTCCCAGCACCGTTCGTGCCTCTGGCAGCTGTTTGTGCTCACAGCCCTCTCCGGAGCGAGAGCAATGCAATGCTTTATTTTTATACAGCCCATTTCATTTACCGTCGGTGCATCAGAAAGCAACAATTCACCTTTCAATGCACCAGCTGAAAAAAACAACCCCGCTCCACGGCTTGGCAGCGCCTCAGATTGGCCCTTTCCCGAGGCTGGGTGTTTAGCACAGACTTAGAACTCAATCTGTTTAGCTTATGGAAAAGTAGCCTGAGATGTGACTTGATTACAGCGTGCGAGTACCTTCCCGGGGAGAAAACTGCCAGGTATTAAAGCGCTCTCTAACTCAGCTGAGAGAGGAATAATAAGAACTGAGGGCTTCGAGATAAAGTCAGGAAAATTGAAACTCAAAAATCAGGTGCAGGTTTGCAGCAAGGAGGGTGCAGCGTGGCTGGAGAAGGATGTCCAGGTTCCTTTTGCAAAGTGATGCCCCAGTTGGACTTTGGGTGCTGGGGCTTCTCAGCCAGGGGGGCTCCATCCTGCCCCTACGGCTCTGGCACCACACGGATGCAGGCTCGGGCAGCCACAGGATGAATCTGGTGGCATCTGGTGATGTTGAGAGGGACAGGGGACTAAATTTTGCTTCCCAAGCACATCCAAAAAATCTCGCTGTCGCACAGCATCTCTGCCGGAGCCTGGGAGCACGGCAGCCCTGGAGGTGACCTTTCCTGAGACAGCTGGAGCCTCTCTTTCTGGACCAGGAGAAATTCCAGCCTGCTGAAAACTGCTTGTTGGGTAGGAACTCGATCCTGAGAACCAAAAGCCCTCTCTCCATGCTGCTCCTGCCGCCCCTCTCCTCTGCTGCCGCGTGTCAGGACATCATTGTCTTGCCCTGCTCTGCTGTCCCCGCGACCGACGCTTCACGGCTAATGATTCCCCACCAGGAGTTAAGCTTGGCTCTTGGCATGTCAGGTTGCCAGTGGATTAAACAAGAGGATTAGCATCAAACAATTTCCCTCCCGCCCCAAGAGGGGAGGCAGGAAATATAATCACTGTGGTTTTATTCTGCTTAGGCTAAAAAAGCTCCCTGGCATGTGGCCGGGTGATGCCAGTCGTGCTGGTGGCACTAGGAGATGTGCCCGGGGTGCTGCAGGGGCAGTGATGCCTCTGCTGCCCATGGGTCCCCACCAGCACGGTGATGGGGATGCTGAGACTGGGGGCTTCCTCATCCTGGGGAGGCTCAGGGAAGTTGTCCGTGCTGGGTGGCACTCGTGTGAGTTGGTGCTGGGTACAGCTGGATCAGACCAACCCCATTGTCCAGCTGTGAGACGGGCATGGGCACGGCAGCTGGGCTCCTGGTGCTCAGGGCGGAGGCTGCAGCCCTTTGTCAGATCACAGAATCGTGGAAGGGTTTGGGTTCCAGGGACCTCAAAGCCCACCCAGTGCCACCCCCTGCCATGGGCAGGGACCCCTCCCACTGCATCAGGGGGCTCCAAGCCCCATCCAACCTGGCCTGGAACACCTCCAGGGATGGGGCAGCCACCACTGCTCTGGGCACCCTGGGCCAGAGCCACCCCACCCTCAGTGGGAAGAAATTCTTCCTAAGGTCTCATCTAAACCCTCCCCCATCCAATTTAAAGCACACCCCCCCCTCATCCTATCACTACTTGCCTTTGTAAAAATCCCCTCCCCAGCTTTCCTGGCACCCTTTCAGTACTGGGAGGGCACAAAACCCAGGGCTGGTGAGGGAGAGGCCCCCAGGCAGCGTTGGAGCTGCCCCAGCACCTTCCTCCCTCCTGCTCCTGCCAACCTGGGCTCAGCTGTGAATGGCAGAGGATGGAAAGCCTTGCAGGTGTGAAAGCAAATCTGTCTTCCCAACAGCTCCCAGGTTCCAGAGCCAGGAGACGATGACGCAGCTCTGAGCCGGCAGCTGTGGTGCTGCAGAGTTGCCAGCTTCCACCCCAAGCTTCCTCCACACCTGCGATCACCGGATCCACTGGCAGCACCGGGGCACAGCGCTGCCCTCTCGGCCGGTATCTAAAAAGTAAATTAAACCCTTTAATCCAGGGAGCGGGTTTGATAAAAAGAGCTGGCACAGCCCTGCCTGGGGGCAGGAGCAGAGCAGCCAGCGCTGTGCTTGGCGCGGAGACTCGACGTTTCTTTGGGGGGAGCAGCCAACCTCAAATTCCCGCGTCCTCTGTGGCTCAGACCTCCTTGGTCCCTGGAGGTCACTCAGCCACTTTCATTTGAGGAGCAATTCCAGGGCAGCCAAGTCCCTGGTGGGCTGAGAAGGACTGCACCACTCGCCAAGATGCAGCAGTGGCTGAGCTGTGGGTTGGCAGAGGGCATGGTGCCCAGGGTGGGCTTGGCACAGTGCTGCCCTGGGGAAGGGGTGGCCCAGGGGTGGGCTGGTGGGGGGCTGCAGGGACAGGGTACACAGTCCTTTGCTTCCTCATCAGACAGCCAAGAGCTGCGGAAACCCCATGGACACCTCCCCTTGCGGCTCCTGAAGTTCTGACTCTGAGCTGGTGTGGGGGCACCTCTTGCCCAGGAGGGGGGATGCTGCCGTGAGTCATTCCCAAAGGGATTTGCCATGTGTCTCCTCCTCCAGCCACGAGCTGCCTGCTTCTGCCCGACTCAGGATGGGACCTGGGGAACCCATGGGCTGCTCCTGTCCCTGCCATTGCGTCCCCCGTGCCAGGAGAAGGGAGGCTCTCCTGCCTCTCGGCGCTTGCTGCATTTCGGGAAACTCGTGGCAACCTCCTTGCCCTGAGACGAGTCAATCATCCAAATACAGCCAAAAGGTCCTGGGCAGGTGCCAAGGCTGAGCCAGATGCTGCCCCATGGGTGAACACATTGCTTTTCTAGGAATTTGGGCTCATAATATCGGCCGTGAGGGGAAAGACTGGGAGAGCCTCAGCCTCTGGAAGCCCCAGTGATTTACAGCCTGTGGTTCTTTCCCGATCCCATCCCCGCTGTCCCTGGGGCTGCACAGGGGCAGGGACAACCCCACCATGTGGCACCAGGGCTGGGGCCGGGGCACGTCTGTGTTGGGCAGAAGAGTGGGGAGGCTGCAGGTTCCCTCTCCTTCAGCGTTGCCTCTCTTATTCTTGCTATTTTTTTAGGGGACTCTCTGAATTTGGGCTGCGCATCAGGAGGATGCAAGGAATGGGATGCAGCACGGGGGGGGGGGGGTCAGACCCAGGGGATGGGGTCCCAGAGCCCATCGGGGACCCCACGGGGAACCACGGCCCGAGCTGCGATATCGGAAAATTCCCAAACAAAATTTCATGCACTAAATCTCAGGGCTGCGATTCTGCTGAGACCTGGCTTTATAATTGGATCTGTCAGAAACCCGTCACACTTAATGTGCAGCTGCCAACGCGCCGGGCGGCTCCTCACCGCGCTCTGCAGCGTGCCCCTCTCCCTGCCCCTTGGTGGGCAGAGCCCTGCGGGCAGCGCGGGCACCCCAGCCTTGTCCTGAGGTGCCCAGCGCCCCATCCCACTGCAGAAACAGCCCCGAGTGCTGCTGCCTGGTGTTGGGAACGGCTGTGATGGGAGTGCTGCCCATCCCCCACCCCCCCCCACCCCGTTCCAGACACCAACCCCTTGGCATGCAACCTGCCCAGAGCTCTCCCCTCCCACCCAGAGTGGTGGGCTGGGAACACCTGAAAGGGGCTACAAGAAAGCTGGGAAGGGACTTTTTACAAAGGCTGGTAGTGATGGGACAAGGGGGAACGGCTTTAAACTGGAAGGGGAAGATTTAGATGAGACTTAAGGAAGAAATTCTTCACCATGAGGGTGGGGAGGCCCTGGCCCAGGGTGTCCAGAGCAGTGGTGGCTGCCCCATCCCTGGAGGTGTTCAAGGCCAGGTCAGATGGGGCTTGGAGCCCCCTGATCCAGTGGGAGGGGTCCCTGCCCACGGCACAGGGGTGGCACTGGATCATCTTTAAGATCCTTTCCAAGCCACCCCATTCCATGATTCTACGCTCCTCCTGTCGCGCACTGGGGCCGCTGGCTGCAGTTGGAGCTTCTGTATAAAGAGTTGTGGCACCCAAGGGCCGTGGGCTGTGCTGTCACCATCAGCCTGGTGGCTGTCCCTTGTCCATCCTCCCCACTGGCTGCTTCTCCTCCTGCAGCCGTGGTTATTGTGGTGGATGATTTTGGTTCCGTCATTTTTTTTCTCTGCTCGTACTCAAGGCAGGGCGGGAGAGAGCAAAGAGCTGCTTTTCCTTCCCATTCCATGTGGGACCACACACACATTCATGGAAGTTCTTCGATGCTGGTTGCCCTCCCTGGTGCAGTGCAGAGCCCGGGCTGTGCAGAGGGAGGTCACAACCCTTTGGTCAGGTCAGACTGTGCCTCCCACCCACCCCCAAATCTCCTGTGGGGGTGCTGGTGCATGTGGGGCTTCTGAGGGACCATTCCAGGAAGGGATGTGATTTCGAGTTTCTCTCTCTGCCCTAAGAACCAACACTGGGGAAACCTGACTGCTTGGGATCTTCCAGCTTGAGAAAAGACCCAGCTTGCATCTAAACCTCCATCCCTGGGAGCAGGTTGGCTTTGGCTTGGTGTGCACCTGAATTTCACCTCGAGGTGCCTCAGTTTCCCTCTCCACCACTGGGCAAGGTGGTGGGATGGTGCTGGTGCTGGCAAGGCTACGGTGGTGTCATCAAGGCGTGGGAGCCCGGCAGCCTGCGGCAGCCCAGGAGGAGCGTGCCCGTGTGTTTTTCACCTGAGTAATCAAACCCTTCATGCAGGGTTTGATTAAAGGCCACAAACCGTTATCTTTGATATTTTTTTTTCACTTTAGTTTTTGTTCCCTTCATTCGTCCCTTGGAGATGAGGGTTGCTCTGGTACTTATTAGTCACAAAGCCCTAACCTCGCGCTGCGTTCTTGCTATCTGAGAAATGAATTATTAATGGTGCATTAAACAGAGACTGGAAAGGGGCCCTGGGACACTGATAATCAGGAGCTAATTGAGGAAGAAATGAGATACAGCTCCCGTTGCAGAGTGAGGACTGTGCAGTGCTGCGATACCAAAGGTGACCCTGCTGCAACTCCTGGGCTGAGTGTGCCAGGCTCTGCCTGCACAAACCTCACTGACAGCTCACGTGTGCATGCTCTGCCCTGGCTGGGATGCCCTGCCCTGGCTGGGATACCTGGCAGTGGAAGGGATGCTCTGCCCTGGCTGGGATGCTCTGCCCTGGTTGGGATGCCCTGCAGTGAAAGGGATGCTCTGCCCTCCTTGGGATAGCCGGCCGTGGAAGGGATGCCCTGCAGTGGATGGGATGCTCTGCCCTCCCTGGGATAGCCAGCAGTGGATGGGATGCCCTGCAGTGGAAGGGATGCCCTGGCCCAGCTGGGATGCCCAGCAGTGGAAGGGATGCTCTGCCCTCCCTGGGATAGCCAGCAGTGGATGGGATGCCCTGCAGTGGATGGGATGCCCTGCCCTGACTGGGATGCCCTTCATACTCAAAGCTTGTACAAAGTGGGGATGTTTTGGGTCTCAGCAAACACAGCTTCCTCTCTTTCAGCCCTTGTGACAGTGCATTCCTCGCCCGGGCAGCAGTCCCTGCTGCATCCCAGCTCAGTCCATTGCTGCTGGGACTGGATGGTTCAGGGATGCAGGGTGCTGCCTGGCACGCTGGCACCCAGGGAGCAAACAGCAGCATCGGCAAGCAGGAGGGTGTTAACATACCATGCCAGCAGCCTGGGCTGTGGGGGGGGGGGGGGGGGCTGGCACAGACTGGTGGGGGCTGGCACATGCTGGGGGAGTTGGAACATGCTGGGGCAGGGCTGGCACATGCAGGGGGTGGCACCGCACCAGGAGCACCTGGGGCTCAGACAGGCAGCAAGAAGAAATCAGACAAATGCATTCATGGCCCTGGAAAGCTGCTGCATCCTGGACTTTTGGTGGCTCTGGGAGGTTGGCCAGGAGCACCCAAGCACAGGGACAAAGGTTCTTCCTTCAGGCTTCCCCTGGGTCCCCAGGGATGATGTTCCACCTCAGCAGTGGCTGCTCAGGATGCTGGATGCCACCCACACCTCAGCTGAACTTCTGGACAAGTGTCTGGGTGCTGAACAATTTCAATCATCTTTTATTTATTCTCTTTTACTGCTTTTCTACACAGCTTTGAGCCACGGGGCTGTCAAGTTTCTCTTCTTCCACCTGGCTGCATTAAAGCATAAAAAAATGACTCCTTTTAAGCCCAAGCCAAACACTAAACCTGTGTGAGCTGTAAAACTTTCAGCAGAGGCTGAGGGGAAGCTGTGAAAAATGCTGTGACGTGGATGATGTCCCTTCTCGCTGCTGGGGGGCTGAAAAGCTCCAAAATAGCCTCTTGCTATCAGGAATGAAGGCTTGGAGAGCAGGTTGGGGCAGCTGGGGGGGTTGGTCCTGGATGGTAGGGAAAGGGTAGGATGGAAAATAGCATTGATTTTATATGTTATAACGTGTCTCAAGAAAATATTGTCCGTGTTGCTGAAGAGGTTGGAGTTGATTCTAGAAGAGGTTGAGCAAATCACAGCTTTTTGCTGTGCCTCAGTTTACCTCCTGGAAAGTGAGGTGGGCAGGGCAGTGGGGTGGGCAGTGGGGCAGACAGCTGAGCCCCTGCACCCAGGTGGGACCATTCAGCCCCTCCCCCCCTGCCCTGGTGATGAGGTGTTAAAGGTGAGCAGGGTGGTGGTGATGAAGATGATGACGACGATGGTGCTGATGAGAAGGAGAGGTGAAAGGAAGGTGCTGGTGCCTGGAGACAGGGGTGCTGTGAAGGAAAAGGGAACTGGGTTTGTTCTGGGGGGAGTGGGCTGTTTCTCTTTCTGCTGTTGGGTTGGGGTTGGTCCCAGTGGTGCTTCCTGAGCTCTGGAGGCTCCTTTGGGAACTGGCAGGTGTGTGGGTCTGCAGGCAAATTGGGGCTGGGGGAGCAGCCTCCTCCTGATGTGGACCCAGACTTCTTCCTGAGGGCCCGTTCCTGCCCAGCCACCCCTTTCAAAAGCTGCTGTGATCCATCAGCTCCAGCCCCTGGAGCTGCCTGTGCTGCCAGCACGATCTCCCACCTCAACTGGGATCACTGGGCTTGTTTACTGGTTCTTTATGGCCGTGACCCAAGGCTGGTGTCGCGGTGCTGGGGCACCAGCGCGTGTCCCCCTGCTCCACACGGTGAGTGCAAAGCTCTGCCACCGCATCCCTCAGTGGTCCCACGGGGATGCTGGGGCTGGAGGGCTGGAGAAAGATGGGGAGAGGTGGAAAGAGCTGTTGTTGGCTGCCCCGGCCACGAGCAGGTGACGCCTCTGCTGCTCCACACGCGCTCAGCTCGAACAGTAGGAAAAGGATCTGAAGCTACTGGAGAGTGTCCAGAGGAGGGCACGGAGTTGGGGAAGGTGTGTGAGGAGTGGCTGAAGTTGTTTGGTCTGTTCAGCCTGGAGAAGGGGAGACTGAGGTGGGACCTCATCGCTGTCTGCAGCTTCCTCACACGGGGAGGAGAAGGAGCAGACGCTGAGCTCTTCTCTCTGGAGACCAAGGACAGGACCCCAGGGAATGGCAGGAAGATGCCAGGGGAGGGTTAGGTTGGACATCAGGGAAAGGTTCTTCCCCCAGAGGGTGGTGGAGCCCTGGAACAGCTCCCAGGGAAGCAGGCACAGCCTGACAATATTCCAGAAGGGTCTGGCCAACACCTTCAGCCCCAGTGTGATTGTTGGGGTGTCCTGTGCAGGGACAGGAGTTGGACTCCGTGGTCTTTGTGGGTCCCTTCCAACTCAGGGCATTCTGTGATTCTCCCCAAACTCTGGTGGTGTTTTGGGTTTGGGACCTGGCTGTTGCGCTCCCCTCCCAGCACCGGTGTGCTCAGCTCCCCCCAAAGCAGGGCTCCCCGCTCCGGCTCTGCTCTGACATCACGCCGAAGCAGCCGCAGTTCATCCAGACTCCTCGCATCAATATTTATGCGCTGATGTGGTGCTATTCTAAATATAAAGCTTTATCTGGAATTTCATTTAAACATTAAGTGTAGATAATTTATTTATAATTAATGTAGACATCAAGTCCCATCTCTGGAATGCCTGTGAGCTTTCATTTATAATTGGGAGGTAAGTCAGAACCGAGAGGCTGGGCCTCTTATCAGTTTCATTTTAATTTTCCTCCTACAGCAAACGAAGCCGGTGCAATTCATCTCTCATTAGGAGGAAGCATAAAACTCCCCTAAAATAACAGTTTTATAGGGAACATGTAATAAACCCATCTTTGTTCCTCTCCTCGCCTTTGATAATGTTACCAGGGCTCATAGCTCCCTTCAAAGTGTTGCTCTTCCTTAAAAATAAGTCTATTAAAAATTAAAACCGCTTTTCTCTACAATCAAATTGACTCCTCGCAATTATGCAGAGGGGCTGGTTATCTTCTTTTTGTAGGTTTTAATTAAAAGTTACAATGGGAAGGAAAGAACAACTGCCATAAAATAACAGAAGCCTCTCTGTTAACCGTGAGTTACGGGTGCCTTTCGGGACCCGTGGCTGAAGAATTGGTGATGCCCAGTGCTGGCACAGGACAACTTTTTGGTACAACCTGAGATGGCTTTGAGGTTTCCATCCTCCCTTTTGCCCCCAACCAAACCACCCCAGCCGTGATGGCGTGGGTGTTGAGGTGGCTCCTGGGCTGGGTTGCTGTCCCTGTCCTGCTGATGGAGCCAGAGCTGTTGGAAGTGCAACAGTTGCCCAGGGATGGAGGATCTTTTGGGCACAGGGTTGGATGCACAGACCCCAGCCCAGCCCTCTTCCCTTAAAAGCCCCAGGAAATTGCTGCTGGGCCAGGCGTTGGTCTTCTAACCTCATGCCCGTAGCAGCCTTACCTTACAGAAGAGCGCTGAGATTTAATTAACGAGCTATTTGCAAAGTGCTCATGTGGAAAGCGCTGTAGAAATGGAAAAGCTTATCCCGTTTTTACAACAGCTCTTACAGAGTGCAAACCTTTGCCCCTGAGGACACCGTGGGCTCCTCTGAATCCAAATGCGGGTGTTTGCTGAGCTGGTGCCCTCCCTGTCTGCACTGACTGCATTCGGCCAGAGCCAGGTAATCTGTTAATTCAGCTAATTGGCACAAGACAGGCGTGGGAGCCAAGAAGGTGCGATTGCTCAGGGCCAGTGGGGCTGTGCTCACCTCGTGTTGGCTTCTCATGCCCCTGCAGGCTGGCGGTGCTGCTGTGCCCATGTCCCCTTCCCAGCATCCTCGCCCAAGACAGACCCTCGCACCCAGGTTGTCAACTGGGGACCAGTCCTTCCCCATGCTGGGCAGCGGGAAGGGTCAGCACAGCCTTGGACAAAGGTGAGGAAGACTTTCCTGCCTACAGCAAAGCTGGGGAGGGGCTTTTGATGAGGGAGTGCAGGGATGGGATGAGGGGGATGGTTTTGAGCTGCAAGAGGGGAGATTGAGATGAGATCTGAGGCAGAAATGTTTTGCTGTGAGGGTGGGGAGGCCCTGGCCCAGGGTGCCCAGAGCAGTGGTGGCTGCCCCATCCCTGGAGGTGTTCCAGGCCAGGTTGGATGGGGCTTGGAGCCCCCTGACCCAGTGGGAGGTGTCCCTGCCCATGGCAGGGGATGGCACTGGATGGGCTTTGGGGTCCCTTGCAGCCCAAACCATTCCAGGATTCTGTCTTCTCGTGGTCTTCTCGGCATCGTTTCATTAATCGGTTACGGCTGTTAAGATGTTCTGCTCTCCTCATCGCCTGCCCCTCCTCCTGGCTGTAAAGATGCTAACCCCCATTGATCTGGATCTGAAACATTCATAAAATCTTTATGGGCTTTTGAAAAGATTTTAATTCCCTGACAGTGCTGCTTTCACCAAAAAAAAAAAAAAAAAAAAAAAAATTATGACTCAATGAGCAATTATGGGCTTAACAGCTGCTGAACGGCCACGGCAGCTGCCGGAGCAGCTTGGCACGGCTCAACGCAGCGGCTGGGGAGCCAGCGAGGCTTCCTGGAAAGTGATGCTGGGACTCAGCCACCCTGTGCTGACCTTCCCAGGCTGTGGGACCCCAGCTGTGCTCCTGCAGTGCAGCCCTTCCTTGGAGCCCCCTGATCCAGTGGGAGGGGTCCCTGCCCACGGCGGGGGGAGGTGGAACTGGATGGGCTTTGAGGTTCCTTCCAACCCAACCATTCCATGGTTCTATGACTTCTGGCGGGCTGGGGCCGCCTGTTGGTGTGGTTTCATTCACCGGTTGTGGCTGTGCGACGTGGAAGGCAGTGGTGCTGGGGAAGGGATGAACAGCTCTTGCCTGTGCCCGGAGAACTGGCACCACAACCGGGCAGCACTGGTGGGACACCAGTAGGTGCTGCAGGAGGTCTCCTCCTCCCCTTGAGAAACCTTCATGCCCTCAGTGGCCTGGAGGAGGCTGGGGGTCTCAACCTCGGTTGGGACCTTTCAGGGGGTGCTTTGGCAGCACCTGAGCTGCCAACTCACAACTCCACGGGGCACAGCAGAGCCTGCCCAGCAATTTCGGGGTTTCCGTCACTTCTGACTCGCACACAAGTTGCTGCGCTGGCAGCAGCCGGTGGAAGCATCGGCTCCGCACCCCAGGGTTTGCAGCTGGGCTCTGCACACAGGGGGGGGACCAGCAGCCCGGGATGGCTCAACCCCAGCAGCCTGGTCTTCGTGCTCAGGGCTGCTCCTCACAGAGCCGGAGATGTGGGAAGTGCTCTGCAATAATCAGCTGCTTAAAATCGCTTTCAAAGGCTCTTGGATGCTGTCCCTCCTGGTCCATCGCAGGTGCTCAAAGTGGGTGTAACTGAGGGTGTAGGCTGTGGTTTTTGGGGGTGAGCTCCTCCTTGTCATCTCCTTTCCTATCTACTGGTGATTTGCAGAGGAGCCTGGGACTCTCAGAGCAGGACATGGGCAGGGCTTGAGGTCCCATGGCTCCACGTTTGGGATTGGAAATGTATCGATGGCATCATGTCTGGGACAGCCTCTGCTTCTCTGTCATCCCCACCTGGCACCTGCCTCACCAACAAAGTGCCACCATGGCATCCCCCGTGCATGGTGAGATGCTCAGAGGTACCGCGGGCTGATAACGCAGCTCCCTCACTGCTGGGAGGATGTAGACCCTTGGGTTAATTGTAAAACTTATTTACTGAACATGGAGCTGCTGAACTCCACAAATGGGGTGGAAAGGTGAAGCTTCAGCCCTGAGGAGTGTCCCTTCCCTTTAGGCTCGTCTCTTTCAAATGCAAAAAGCTGCTGCAAAGAAGTGAAACACGGGGGGTGGAAGAAACTTTGTGAGCAAGGGCAGCAGAGAAGGGAGGATCTGGATGTGCTGTTCCTTCTGCTGATCTGTCCCGCAGCGTTTTGGTGTGACGCAACTGGAGACAACCTTCCCTTTGTTTAGAGATTTGTCTTCGTTCTCGGAAATATCTGCAGCAGACGAAGAGGTTGAAGGGCAATGAGTTCTCCGTTGGCCTTGGCACAGCCGATATCTTGGGGAGAAGCTGAACTAAACACAAAGAACGAGGAGTCTCCGGGAGGATTAGCTAGCGTTGCTGAGATGAATATCGCCTTGATTGCCTTGCCCTGTCTTTGTGTCACATTTCTGGATGGGAAAACAAGTTCTCTTGAGTTCGTTTTGAGGTAGCTGAGGCTGGGCCTTTGTAGGAAGGAGATGGGAGCAAGACAGGGGCAGGGTTTGATGGGAAGTGAAGAACAGATTGTGAAGTTAACGCCAGTGGAAAGAGTTTCCTGAGGAATTCAATCAGGAAAGTGCATTTGCGTGGTGGAGAGCTGGGTCCCTCTTGGTGGGTGCAGACCTGGGGGGTCCCACTGAGGACACTTTGTGTGAGCAGAGCAGATCTGAGTGATCTCTGACCGGGAATCCCTCCCTCTACCCTCCTGCTCAGCATTCTCGCTCATCTTTTTGACATGGCAAAGTGTCACTTGTTCATTATCTTCACAGGGACAGGCTAGAACGGGCACGATTTCAGTTAATTAAAAACATCCCTGCAAGCAGGCTTGCTAAATCCACCATGAAAACTTCAGGAGATGGGAAAGATGGCAAGAGAAACATTGCATTAGGCTGTGAGTGGTGTCAGTGACTGCCTCTGGAAGGGGAAGCAACCCCTCTGTGCTCCTCAGTGCTGAAACATTGGGAGACATGAGGTGGGCAACAGGTCTCCTCCCTGTGCTTCCTGGTGCTCACACCTGGTAGAGGAGTACGACCTCCTTCCTTGCTGTGTGGTGGAGGCAGGGTGAAGGCTGTAAGGGTTAATGTGAGTGCAAATAGTCCTTGGAGGAGCTGTGGCCCTGTCTCTGCTCCTTGGGGAGGAAGGCTACGCCGTGATGGTCAAGCTCCTGACAGCAAATGTAATGCAGGGTCTGAGATCCATCAGAGCGCCTGTAATTATTTATAGGGAGGAAAAAAACCACCCCACATGGTGGTGACAGTCAGGTGGCACGGCATATAAATGCTCCAAGATTTAGAGAAAGCATTCTTAACACCTAAAGTCACTGCTGAGAGCCATGCTGAGACTCGGCAGTGCCGCACTGCTCATCCTCAGGACCCGACCCTGGCTCCAGTGGCACAAGGAAAAGGACTCTTGGTCTGGACAGTTATAACCCATCAAGGAGACCTAGAAACAGCAGCTAGAGAGGAGTTCAGAGCTCGGTCTCTGTTCCTGGGTTCCATCTCTCTGGTAGCTGGGAGCCCCTCTGCAGCTACAGCTCCGAGGAGCTCAGAGCAATGCATGGTCTGCCCTCCCTTCCAACGTCTTCCACCCCTCTGCCAGCAGCTTCGTGGAGCTGATGGAACTTCTTCATCTTGGCATTAATTCCACTTTTTTAGTGGAGGCAAAGCAGCAAATGGGCAAGAGCTCCTGGAGACAAGAGCTCCTGAGTGCATCTGTTCTGGAGGAGAGTGCTCTTGGCCAGAGAACCCCGGGAGGGCAGAGCAATTCCCTCACAGCCGGGCTGCGAAGCTTAATTAGCAGTTTTGCAAAGTGCTTTGAGATCCCTCTTGCGAAATGTCCTGGAGGAGGGCAAAATGTGATTATATAAGGTGTCTAGACAGTATATTCCTCAGGGCGGGGAGCGGGTCTTTTTTATATCTGCTCTTCTATGTCAACACTGTGTGGCCCCGCTTAAAGGTTCTGGGAGCTGCTAAAATATTAATAACAGCGACACGATAGGAAAACACATGCTTTTGCGCTCAAAAAGAAATGTTGATCTTAGCACAAGCCAGCTGTGTGTCAGCAAAGAAGGCTTTGCCTGGCGGGTGCCTTGCGCTCCAGCTACGATGACTTCAGAGCAAACAGCATCTCCCTGCAGGCCCCCTCCCTTCACCCTCTCCCGCGCCGCTCAGTTTATCATGGAATCATAGGGTGCTTTGGGTTGGAAGGGACCTTTGCAGGTCATCCAGTCCAACCCCCTCCCCCTGCAGGAACAGGGACAGCTTTAAGCAGGTCGGGTCGTCCTGCTGGAGCAGCTGGGCTCTTCCAGCTCTTCAGGAGTGGCTGGGCTGTCCCGGCAGGGTGTGGAATGTTATCCTGCCATGCTGCCAGCACAGGGTGAGCAAGGTCTCTGTCACCAGTAAAGCCCTGCAGCCACCTCCCCTGTTCCCTTCTAGAGCTCCCGGGGAGCTGGGCTGCCGGCTGCCCTCGGGGCTGGGGACCCTCATCCTGGCAGAAATGAGATTTGACCCTTTCCTTCTTCACGGAGCTGGTGGCGTTGGGCATCTCTGCCATGAAATCGGGGTGCCCTCCCCACAGCCCTGCTGAGGTCACACCTCACTCACCCCTCAAATCACAGAATCATGGAATGGTTTGGGTTGAAGGGACCTCAGAGTCCACCCAGTGCCACCCCCTGCCATGGGCAGGGACAGCTCCCACTGGGTCAGGGGGCTCCAAGCCCCATCCAACCTGGCCTGGAACACCAAGGATGGGGCAACAACGACTTCTTTGCACAATCTGTGCCAGTACCTCCCCATCCCCGAGCAGGGAGTCCTCGAGGTCCCCGGCCCCCGCTCAGAATCCCTGTCCCCACCCGGGGCATCCTGGACCAAGGGATGCAGGGTGTCCCCCCCTCGGGCTCCAGTGCGGGATGCAGCACAGGGATGCGGTTCCCGCCCCGTACGGGGGATGGGGGGGGGTGTGGAACGGGACCGCGGCGGCGCGCATGCTGCCTTCATCCCCCCCTTTTCCTCCTCCTCCTCTTCCTCCTCCTCCTCCTCCGCCGGGAGCGCGCTCGCCCGGCCGGGAGCGAGCAGCCGGCGGGAGGATGCTGCAAACGGCGGCGGAGCCGGGCGGCTGGGCAGGTAAAGCGGGCGGGGAGAGGGAGGGGGGGACACTGGGGACCCTCGGTAGCACCGGTCCTCGGTGCTGGGATGAGGACCCGGGAGAGTTGTGGCCGTAGTAAAGTTACCGGAGGCGAGAGATGCGGTGGGGAGGCACCGCGGAGCCAGGAGGAGGGAAGGAAGGAAGGTTGGATGGATGGATGGATGGATGGATGGATGCCCGCCCGGCTGGGGGTATGCTCCGGTCCCCTCCTCTCCATCCCGACTCTTGCATGGAAACGGGATGCCCGGCTGCGCAACCCCGTGCTCCGGGGTGAGGATGGCAAAAGGGAGCGAGGGGTGGCAGAGCCCCCGGTCCCGCTGACCCCTCGGAATGTCACAGGTCAGGAGGGAAACTTCTCCAGAGCAACTTTTGCCCTGGTTGCAGCCCTTTCTCCCTGTGTGGGGTTGCCTTTCCCATGCCAAGCAGGACCTGTGTGGGTTTGCAGTGCACGGTGGTGCCCCCCCAACTCATCTCTGCCAAGGTGTCCGCACTATCGGGATGCGCAGCGTGCAATCCGAATGGGCATGCGATGGGCATGGGTCTACCAGGAGCTTCAGGGCCCGGGTGATGTTTGCCAAGGTGTCTGTGCCCAGCTGGGTTGTGCAGCACAACCTGGGTGGGTGGGTGGTGGGTTCGTGTCCGTGGGCACCGCATGGGTCCCACTGAGCTTCTTGAGGTGTGTGCGAGTCACCCTGCGCATCCTGTGGCTCAGCTGTAGAGACCTGGTGCTGCTCACATCCCTGCTTTGATTGAGGCATGGAGAGGTTTGTGTTGGAAATGGAGCCGAGGCTTTCTGGCTGCCTCCGCAAGGGGTACCCGGCTTTTAAAGAAAAGGAATTTGACTGAGGACTCACACAAGTGCTGTCTGTTAGCGGCGTGGGCAGCGAGCGCTGTGTCTCGGGGTGGCTGCAGCCTGGGGCAGAACGGGATCCCCTTGGCCAGGCAGAATAACTCATCAACCAGGGTCAAACTTGGATACAGAAGCAGCATCCTCATCCTGAAGATCGCCCGCTCTCCCCTCACCTTTTAATCAATGCACTTGGCTGTTAACTTGAAGCTGCAGTGATTTATCGCAGAAGCTTTTGATGAGTTGGGTTTCAGGTTAGGGTAGGGCTGGAGTTCCTGGAGGGACCAGTACCCCACTGGAGTCCTGTGTCCAGTTCTGGAATCCCAAACATAAGGAGGATACGGAACTGTTGGAACAGGTCGTGAGGAGGCCGTGGAGATGATCCGAGGGCTGGAGCAGCTCTGCTATGAGGCCAGGCTGGGAGAGTTGGGGTTGTTCAGCTGGAGAAGAGAAGGCTCTGGGGAGATCTCAGAGCAGCCTCCAGTACTGAAAGGGGCTCCAGGAAAGCTGGGGAGGGGCTCTGGATCAGGGAGTGCAGGGATGGGATGGGGGGAATGGTTTAAACTGGAAGGGGGAAGATTTAGGATGGACATTAGGAAGAAATTCTGCACCATGAGGGTGGGGAGGTCCTGGCCCAGGGTGCCCAGAGCAGTGGTGGCTGCCCCATCCCTGGAGGGGTTCCAGGCCAGGTTGGATGGGGCTTGGAGCCCCCTGACCCAGTGGGAGGTGTCCCTGCCCGTGGCAGGGGGTGGCACTGGATGGGCTTTGAGATCCTTTCCAACCCAACCCATTCCAGGATTCTTTGATTCTCCTGCCTGAAAGCAAACCCCGCAGCTCCCGGAGAGCAGGGCTGTGCCGGTGGCTGCCCTTGACAGCGCAGCAGCAGGGCTGCTAGTGCTGATAACGCCGGATGCGCGTGTGGGAGAACAACTTCTTGCACAGCCCTTCTCGGCACGTGTGGCTGCTTTTTATTTTCAGAACCACACCTTAGAAATGTGCCTTATATACAGGAGATGATTCTGCACGAAGGTAAGGGGTCCAGGGCCAAGCTTTGCACTCCTGGAGGCTCAAGAGGCTTCTAGGTTAATTCACCAGCGTGAAGGGCATTGGCACCACTTTTCTGCTTGATCTGCTGCTCCTGCAAGGGCTGGATGTGTCCTCAGGTCCTGTGCAAGCTGGCAGCATCCCTTGCCCTGAGCGGAGCGCGGCAGCCGTTTTCAGTACAGACACGAGGCAGGAGCTGGCCTTGTGCTGCTCAGCGCTGCGTTAACATCGTCCTCGTCGCTGTGATTATCCAGGGTGTCTGATCGGGGAGCGGAGATGTTTCGTGTAAGCTGCTGTGTCTGCATGTGGGGCAACAGTGCCTGAAAATAGCATCAATGGGCAGCGCCGCTGCGTGTGACAGCCTGCAAATAAACGAGGCTCTGTCCCCAGCTGCCAGCCTGGCCGGGAGTTTCTGCAGCCGGAGCGAGTCAAATCGTTGACTTTTTTTATTTTAAGTGGCTGCAGGTGTTTTCCAACGGAGCATCAAGCCCAGCGTCGGCTTCTGCAAGTGATTTTTGTCACTTGGCTTGAAAGGGCTCCGTGGGGATGGGAGGAACCGCTCGGGTCCCTCGGTAGCTGCCAGCGTGGCTGCTGCTGAGCAACTCTGCTGCCATGCATAGAGTTCAGACTCAGGCTGGTGATAACGGGTGCTGTGGGGTTTCTCGCTTGCTCTGTAATTTGCTAAAAGCATTGGAAAAAAAAAAAGGCGGAACCCTGAGCACAGAGCCCCATGTGAATGTATGGAGCGTTGCTGTGTGTTATCAGGGCGCTGACGTCACGCCGAGCTGTGACTTCCCGCTGTGTTTCTTGTGCCTGAGCATCCCTGAGCTCTTGCGTCGCGCTCGGCTCGGTCGTCGGAGCGGGCTGCTCTCACAGCCGCCTGCTCGAACGAGGCTCTGCCTTGATAACACAGCAGCCTCCAGAACAGATAAATCAGGAGGTTGGTTTAATAAACCTGAGAATAAGGATTATTTGTCAGGGTTGGCAGCTTGCTGACCTCAGGGCCTCATCCCCTGTCACAGGACCGTGCAGGATGTGTGTCCCGGCCACGGTGGGTGATGCTCAAGGGCTCTGCAAAGCCCGACGATGAATCCATGCAAGGAGGTGCCATCCTGCTCGAGCGAGCACTGCTGGCTGCATCGGGGCTGCCCCTCCATCCCTCCCCTGGCTTCTCCCATCTCTTCCTGCACAAAGAGGCGAGACACCCAGCTCGGGAGTGCTGGGTCTATTTTTACTGGCAGATAAGAGTATAAATACCGCAGAACCTGAGGCGCAGAACTGAACGAGCTGCACAGCAGCATCGCACCCAAAGCTGTGGGGTTTCCCCTCCCACTTGCCGCGCTCGCTGCCAGGCTGGGTTGCTCGCTGTTTATCTGTGGTTGGCATTGGCTGCCTGGCATACGCAGTGGCACGGGATGATGCTCCCATCAGTGTGCTGCCAGGGCGAGGGTCAGGTATGGGGCACAGCTGCCCCAGCCCTTCCCACTTGCGCTGTGCAGCTGTTTGTCCCCATGAGTCAGTGCTGGGACCAGCGTTCCTGGAGCCTGGAGCAATGCCTTGGTCCTGGCAGAGCGACACCAGGAACTCACCGGCCACCCCAATCCAAAAATATCCTCCAGCATCGCTCCAGCACCCTTGAATCTGTTGGCCAGTAAAGGCACCCTGGTTTCATGGCTGTGATTTGCTGCATTTCTGGAGATCTTCCCCTCGCTTTGGCTTTTATCTGGCATTTCTGGGACATCCACATGTTCCTACAAGTGCGCAGTATAAGCCTGCTATTGAATAAACAAAAACCTGTGCACAGATGCTCTCAATCGAGTGCTGAACATGTTAATCAAGTCGCTTTATGCGGTTGAATTTCCAGGAGTGGAAGCAAACCCATCCTGGAAGCACAGGAAACACCAGCGGAACAGAGAGCCCCTCTCTGAGCTCCACAGCCCAGCAAACTACTTTTCTTGTTCCTTAGCTCGATTGAAGCTGGTGTTTGTATTTTCCAAACTCAGAACTCACAGTCCTGCAGCCCCTTAATCATTCCTAGGGAAAATAAAAACGCAAAAAATGCGCGCCCGAAGCAAAGTAATGAAGCCCATGAGGGTCCATTTGTCAAT
Source organism: Neomorphus geoffroyi (assembly GCA_033558235.1). NCBI lineage: Eukaryota > Metazoa > Chordata > Aves > Cuculiformes > Neomorphidae > Neomorphus > Neomorphus geoffroyi. The sequence continues at coordinate 4,784,370 of JAUMJM010000037.1, forward strand.
CGAGAAGGAATATTGTGATGTACAAAGGCTGTTTCTTAGTCTGATGTTCTGAGACTGCCTCTAAAATAGTGTCATAATTTATGTGTCGGGGAGCCCCTGTCAGGAATCATATCTGCGCTCTCAAGGAAATCCAGTCTGTGGCTGCGTGGTAACAAGTGCTCATTTTTCATTAGAACCACAACAATTTACTTGCAAGTTGTAAAAGGGACGCGTTTAAGGAGCCTTGAGCCAAGCTGCAGGCACGGGATGTACCCGGGGGGCGATGGTTTCCCGTGGCAAGCTCGGCCCCTGCTCCCCTGGGAGGTGATGGATGCAGGTTTTTCTCTTAGAATAACGGGATCGTTGAGGTTGGAAAAGACCTCTGAGCTCCTCCAGCCCAACCCCACCGTGCCCGACTGAACCATGGCCCAAAGTGCCACATGTACAGGTTTTCTGAACCCCTCCAGGGATGGAGACCCCCCCCACTGCCCTGGGCAGCCTCTGCCAGGGCTTCACCACTCTTTTGGTAAAGAAATTCTTCCTGATGTCCCATCTAACCCTCCCCTGGCACAACTCGAGGCCGTTTCCTCTCGTCCCATCACTTGGGAGCAGAGCCCAGCACCCACCTCCCCACACCCTCCAGGAGCTGCAGAGAGCGATGAGGTCTCCCCTCAGCCTCCTCCTCTCCAGGTTAAACCTAGACCTTCTCCAGGTGTTTTAGAGGCATCACAGTGTTCTTCCATGCCCCGACTCCACGTGCCCAGTCTGGCTGGGTCTGTGAGGGTGGGCAAAGACCCCTGGGGCCACGGCAGTGGAGCCAGCTGGGCTTGTGCCCCATGGTGCAGGCAGGGGATGGGGAGTGCCATGGGGTGGGGGGGTCCTCCAAGCACTTTGCTTGGCTCTCCCTGGACCCTTCCAAGTGGGATTTAAAGCTCTTGAGGCTGCAGGACCCAAACAGGGGACTCTGGGTTGAGCCATGGATGGGGTGGAGGGGCCACCCAGCTCCAAGCCCTCAACACAGAACGGATCTGTGCCGCTGTGAAATGGGAACGTTCCCGAGTCGTGATTTGCCCTGGCCTAATTATGGAAATTTTTTAATTAGTTGATAAGAAAGATCGCTTGGAAATTGCAAAGGAAACGTTTTGAGGTTAAGTGCTAATCCGTACCCGTATCTGCCTGGAGACGGGAGGTGCTCCAGCTGGGTGCACCCCTGAAAGGCTGCAAGTGCCAGGGTGCCAAGGGGACAGGGTGTCCATGCCCACTCCTTCAGCCAAGACGTTTGATCCAGGAGGAATTAAACCCCTCTAGGATTTTTTCACCATGGCTCCAAATCCAGGCTGTTTTTTTTGTGCTGCACAGGCTCAGACTTGGTTGCAGAGATGTTTTTCCCCACAAAGGGGAGGTGCCTGCGGGACAGGAGCTGCTCCGCTCTGCTCTGGGTGGCCGTGGGGAGCACAGTGTCCTTTGCCAATGTCCTTCGTGGGTCCTGCTGCCACCTTGCTCCAGGCACTCTTTGCTCCATCCAAATGGATCCCCTGCCCTGGGCTGATTTTCTTCCCCTCCCTGGGCTGATTTTCTTCCCCTCCCTGGGTTGATTTTCCTGGATCAGGAGGACCTGGCATTCCGGTGGGAGCCCACACAGAGCCATGGTTTCTGTATGTCAGCCTGGTACATGAACTCCACTGGCCCTCCAAGCCTGTTCCCACGAGTGGGACTCTGCCTCAGACCCACTGGGATGGGATGGGGCACCTCAGGGTGGGACACAGGCTGGTACAGCGCCACTGGGCAGATGCCACCAGCAGGGCCATGCCCAGAGCTTTATTTCCAGTTGGGGTGTTTCTGGCTCTGACGTGTGGTCACTGGCTCCAGCTCCACATCAGCAGGGGATGAAGGAGCTGTTGAATGTGGGGTAAGTTTTGCCAGTTTAAGATCAGAGGCTGCTTCTCACCTTCCTTTCACCTCCCATTTCTCTTTGAGACCTCAGCAGCCTTTGAACTGGGAAAAGTGCCGCAGCCCAGTTGCAGCGGGGAGCTGCAGGACACGGCTTCGTAAAACCACGTGGCAAAGGGCCAGGAGCTTTTTGGGGTTAGTTTTTCCTTTCTTGGTTGGAGCAGGGAAGAGGTGGGATGGGGAATCTGAGCCTTGCAGGAGCCGTGGTGTTCCTGCCCTCGCTGTCTGGCTGCTCTTTGGACCCCACTGAGTCCAGGACCAGTGTAGCAGAGGTGCCAATGGCCACCAGTGGTGGCTACTGGAAACCAGACCTCCAGAGAGGGATCTCAGCCTCCTGGCACTCTGCTTTTGGAAGAGGGAAGGAGATGGGTAAGTCCTGGCCTCATCCTTCCTGGGAATCCATCCTGGTCACAGGTGAGTGAGTTGCTGTGCCCGGAGGGATTTCTGGTCTCACACTTCAAGCTCTGTCCTCCAGGTGCTGAGCTCTTCCCTCTGGTGACCAATGACTCAAGGGAATGGCAGGAAGGTGCCAGGGCAGGGTTAGGTTGGACAGCAGGAGCAGGTTCTTCCCCCAGAGGGTGGTGGAGCCCTGGAACAGCTCCCAGGGAAGCAGGCACAGCCTGACAATATTCCAGAAACCTTTGGCCAAATCCCTCAGCCCCACGGTGTGAATGTTGGGGTGTCCTGTGCAGGGACAGGAGTTGGACTCCACGATCCTCGTAGGTCCCTTCCAACTCAGGACATTCTACGAGTTGCCAGGGGCTGCTTCCCCAGGGTTTTGGGGTGCCAGTGGCACGAAGGGACCGTTCCCGCAGGTGAGCAGCAAGGTCCATCCCCACGATGTGTGCTGGGGACCTCATCCCTCTTCCCCACCGGCAGCCAGGGAGCCCTGCTCAGCCCCGGCACCATCCCACCAGCTGGAATTGTGTGACCTCTGCTTCCCAAAGGGAGATGGCAGCAGCCTCGCTGCCGAAGAGCCCGGGTGACCCAGCTCTGCCCTGCGTGGCGCATCCCCAGGATACAGCGACACGGAACAACCCTGCGCTCGCAGCGGCTGCTCCAGCACCTGGGGGTGGGATCCGAGCTCTGCACGCAGATGGTTCTCCGTGGCCCTGACCCAGCAGCTCCCTGCAGGTTTTTGTGGATGTGGGTCATTTCTGGCACCCAACATCATGATGAGCTTTGGCATTTGGTTCCCCACACGATTCTGCTTCAGTAATTTTCAGTGAGCCCAGGCAGAAATTCGTGGATGCAAATCTTCAGCAAGAATTCCCACCATGTTCGCGGAGGAATAATTGAAGGCTTTGTGCTGCTCCCTCATCCGGCACCAATATTGTCTGCTACGCTCTTCTGTTTAAATCTGCAAGTCATAAAGATGTAAAAAAGAAGAATGACAGCTGAGAATTAATATTTTTCAACTAAAAACATTGCTCTGGGACCGATAGAGTCATCAGGGCTGGCTCGGAAGGTGTGAGGTCCTGTCCCCACCGTGGGCAACGCTGGTCCCGTGAGCCCCTGGCTGAAGGATTTCACCACGTGGTTGCAGCCGGTGAAAGACCTCGTGCCCCAGTGGGACCTAACCCAGCTCTGGGGGCGAATCGGTTCTCCAGAACGTTTCTGGATCTTCGCCCTCCTGGCAAGCCTGGTGAAGGAGATGCTAATGGGGGCAACTCGTGTCGCGTTCCTGGAGAGCAAAGTGGAGCAGCAGGAGCTTCAAATGTGTCGCTGTTCTCCCGCCCTGTGCACCCATGGCCTTCGGAGGGGCCGGTGGTTTGTTGGGGAGAGAAAAAACTGCAGCCCAGGCTGGGCTGGGCTCCTTCAGGCTGGGTTTGGGGTTGGGTTTTTTTGAAGTGTCACTTTTCTCTTGCTGTTGGAGTGAGTTCAGAGGAGGCCACGGAGATGATCCGAGGGCTGGAGCAGCTCCTGTACGAGGCCAGGCTGGGAGAGTTGGGGTTGTTCAGCCTGGAGAAAAGAAGGCTCCATGGAGACCTTAGAGCAGCTCCCAGTACTGAAAGGGGCTCCAGGAAAGCTGGGGAGGGGCTCTGAATCAGGGAGTGCAGGGATGGGATGAGGGGAAATGGTTTTAAGCTGAAAGAGGGGAGATTGAGATGAGATCTCAGGCAGAAATGTTTTGCTGTGAGGGTGGGGAGGCCCTGGCCCAGGGTGCCCAGAGCAGTGGTGGCTGCCCCATCCCTGGAGGTGTTCCAGGCCAGGTTGGATGGGGCTTGGAGCCCCCTGACCCAGTGGGAGGTGTCCCTGCCCATGGCAGGGGGTGGCACTGGATGGGCTTTGAGGTCCCTTCCAACCCAAACCATTCCATGGTTCTATTTTGGCCTCTGCTCCCCTCGCCCTGCCCTCGCCCTCCCCGGGAACGCTGTTTATGTTGGTCCCGAGCGCGTTGGCTTGGAGCGCTGAGCACAGAGCCCGACTGTGCGCTGGGGCTGCGGCTGCTTCTGAGGAGCCCTGAGATGTTTTTAAGGAAAAAATAACAAAAATCTCCAACAAGGGAAGCTTGTTCTGGAGCAGCAGGAGAGGAGGGAGCAGCACAGAGCAGGCTCTGAGCAGAACCGGGGAGTGAGACCCCGAGAACCTGGCAGTGGGTCCCCCCTCCCACCCATCGCCGGGTGCGTTTGGTCGCACGCAAAGGCAGAGCCTATAAATATCCCAACTCCAAATTTTCAAGAAGCATTAGGAACTCTCCAGGCTTATTTTTGAGCGCTGTTACGAAAGGGCTTTAGCGGATTAAAGCGCGCCCAGATTAAGCTGTGCGCCGGGTGCCACAGGGTGCAGGAAGGGCAGCACTGGGGGTGCTTTGGGGGGGGGTCACTGGGGCTCCTGGGCTCCCCATCCCACCGGGGTGTGGGGTGGCAGCACCAGTTGGGCTATGGGGCAGCGATGGGGCGACAAGGGATGCTTCAGCAGCCGCTGTTTCCAGTCCTCTGCTTGCCCTCCAGCCCCACTGGGCACCCCCGACCCAGGCAGCATCCGTAGGGTTGCAGGGTTTTCCATCTCAATGTCAAATTTGTGTCCTCTCCGCTTTCCAGAGGAGGTAATTAGCAAACGGGCATAATAGCAATTTAATAAGTGTGTCAAATCAGTGAGCGAGGCGGGGGGGGGGGAGGGGGGGGGGCACGCTGTGCCTTCGGAAAAACGTCCCACAGGGTGGGAACGTGGCCTTTCAAATGGGAGCTGAGCAACCCCCTCGCCCAATGTGCAGGTCAGGCTGTTCATCCCGTGGTCGCGTGTGAGCTCGTTCCTGGCCGGGAGCTTCAACGATGCTCGGGAGGGGATCTGGGATGGGCACTGCGATGTTTTAATCCGCATCAGTGTCCAGCCTCCCCAGCCAGACGCGCAGGGGAGATTATTGGTGCTGCTCCATTACCGCTGGAAGGCACGCGGCACTGCGGCGCTGGGCGCTCACGGGGCAGGATGAGTGCAACTTAGATGGTGGGTGAGGTCAAAGGATTTGCAGAAGCCCAGCAGCCACCTGCACCTCTGGGTGCTGCGTGATGCCAGCGCTGCTGCGGTACCCATGCTGCTCCACATGGGCTCCGGGCAGCAGCGAGAGTAGCCAAGGGAAACATCGGGATGGGCTCTTGGCAGTAGGAAATTTGGCTCCAGCACCTGTCTGGTTTTGGTCTTCTCAGTGGGAAAGCTTTGCCATTCATCCTTGGGAACATTTCCCCTCCTGAGGACTTGGAAGAGAAGGTTCCAGGGAGAAGGAGCCTTCCAGTATGGAAAACGGCTCCAGGAAAGCTGGGGAGGGGCTCTGGATCAGGGAGTGCAGGGATGGGATGAGGGGGGACGATTTTGAGCTGAAAGAGGGGAGATTGAGATGAGCTCTTAGGGAGAAATGTTTTGCTGTGAGGGTGGGGAGGCCCTGGCCCAGGGTGCCCAGAGCAGTGGTGGCTGCCCCATCCCTGGAGGTGTTCCAGGCCAGGTTGGATGGGGCTTGGAGCCCCCTGATCCAGTGGGAGGGGTCCCTGCCCATGGCAGGGGGTGGCACTGGGTGGGCTTTGAGGTCCCTTCCAACCCAAACCATTCCATGATTCCACGATTCTAAGCCCTCCTTGGCAAGGAAGGTGATGGCACGTGCTGGTGAGGTGCTGGCAGGAGGCAGAACCACCCTGACTGCCCCAGGAGGACAATTCCCCACCGCACACCCACATCCAGCTGATCAAGGAGCTGCTTCTTGGGAGTAGGTGAGGAGCCCGACTTCTCCGAGCCCCAGCCAGAGCCAACGCTGGCTGGGAGGTGGCAGAGGAAGCAGCAGGCAGGGGAGGGTGGAGGCAGCAGCCTGCACCAAGGTCTGGGATGTCAGGGCTGGTGTGAAGCTGCAGTCCTGGGCAAGGTCCCCCCTGCTTGACACGTCACCTCCGCTCGGAGGGCACTGGCTTGTGGCAGAGTGCCAGCTGCATGGCTAATAAAAACCCGGCTCATTCGCATGCTAATTAGCACGCGATGCATGCAGCCTGTTTTGGCTGTGGATGGCACCAAGGGTGGCTGGTCCTGAGGGGCTCGTGTGGACGGGATGGGGGGGTGGGATGTGACCACAGGATGGAAATCAGCATTCCTGGGGGCTACGGAGGGTCGTGCGTGGGGCTGGGCAGCGGTCTCTGCCCCAGCACAGGGACGCAGGCAGGGTCACAGAGATGACTCTGTGAAGAGTTTGGCCTCTTTCTGCCTGTCCTGGCCCCTGATAGCACTTCCACTGGGTGTAAATCAGTAACCAAGAGCAGGAAACCCCTACAGAGCTCACGCCTTGGCGACACGGGGGGGTCTTGCCCCATCCCTGGCACCCCTGAACCCCAACCTGCTGCAAGACCATGCACAGGCATCCCTGTCCCCACGGCCACGGTCCAGAGCCCTTGAGCCATTGCTGAGGCAGGTGCCAAAATTTCCCCCTTCTTTTTCACCTGCTGACACGGCGTTGGGAAAAGGAGGATTTTAAAAACCAGAAATCAAATAAAATTAGGTCTTCTGTTAAGGGATTAAAATCGGGGCCCTCAGCTGTATTTATAGAAGGTTCAAAAGTAAATCTGTTCCCAGACTGAATAAATATTTTGCTCAGGCAGGCACGATCTTCAGTTCATCTGTCTTGGAAAGACTTGAGTGAGAGGGGAATTGATTTTCTTCAGCTTGAACAAGGCAAGCAACTCCAATCCAGATAGATAGTGAAGTCCCATTATCCGCTAAAATGGGGAAGCAGCTGGGAAATCATTAAAGAGAAAGTGAGAGCGAAGCTGCTTTAGGGATGCAGCAATTCCCGGTCCCCCCCAAGGGCTGGGGCTGCGCCGGTCCAGCCCGTCCCATGAGTGTTTGGTGATGCTGGGCGAGCGTTTGCCATCAATACCAGCAGATCCCTGGGGAAAACAGAAGTGGTACTGGGCACGCTGGTTGTACTGGTGCAGGGACCACCTACCAGTGGTCCTGTGCTGGGGAGGTGGCACGGGAGTGGCTGGGGTGGGATGGAGGGGATCGATGCAGGCGTGGTGACGGTGCCAAGGGTGTGGACTTCAACCTCTGCTCCTGCACTGGTCACCCAGAGGTCTGGGAAGGCTGGCAGCTGGGTTGGCACTGCTGGGCAGGACCTGGCTCGCACCACGTCAGGCTTCAGCGCTCAGATGGCTTCTCTGTCTGCAAAGACAAAAAAATTCCTGACACGTCCCTGTCACCATCTCCAGTCCCACCAGGACAAACCGTTCACGCAGTCCTTGGGCTGCCAGAGCAGCCTGGGCAGGGTCGGTGCCCCCGCACTGCTGCGGCAGATGGCACGGGCAGGGGTTATCTCCGGCAGCGTTCACCCCGGCATCGGCTTGTTTCGCAGCAGAATTCCAGCTCAAAGAGCTTGTTAATTCAAGCCAGCACCTGGTGTTTTCAGACATCAGTTACCGCTAAGACAAGAGCTTAGTGCTTTGCTCTTGACAAAAGCCGCTGCCGGGTCAGCTCCAGCGTGGCATGAACTGCGCAGCGAGCGCTGCCGGCACGTCCTGGCTGACGGGGCTGTAGAACTGGGCTTTCCTTTTGCCAGGTCATAAAGGAGAAACTAAAAAGAAGAATTAAGAAAAAGCCAAAGCCCTTGGCAGCGTTGTCTGATTTCATGGAATCATGGAATGGTTTGGGTTGGAAGGGATCTCAAAGCCCGTCCAGTGCCACCCCCTGCCCTGGGCAGGGACACCTCCCACTGGATCAGGGGGCTCCAAGCCCCATCCAACCTGGCCTGGAACACCTCCAGGGATGGGGCAGCCACCACTGCTCTGGGCACCCTGGGCCAGGGCCTCCCCACCCTCATGGTGAAGAATTTCTTCCTGATGTCCGTCCTAAATCTTCCCCCTTCCAGTTTAAACCATTCCCCCCATCCCATCCCCGCACTCCCTGATCCAGAGCCCCTCCCCAGCTTTCCTGCAGCCCCTTTCAGCACTGGGAGCTGCTCTAAGGTCTCCCCAGAGCCTTCTCTTCTCCAGGTGAACACCCCCAACTCTCAGCCTGGCCTCATTTGGTAGGAGCTCTAATCCTCTTCTTGTGGCAAAGCCTGATCTCCAGAGCAGAACCACACCAAGCAGGCGCTTCTCTTGCCAAATCTCCGCAGCCCCAGGTGGGCAGCCCGGCACTGGGGTACCCGTGGGTGGAAAGCGGTGGCGGTGCTGGGCGAGGGTTTGCCGTGTGAGCTCTGTCCTCCCCGTGCTAAAAAAAGCCCCGAGATGAGCAAAATTATCCGCTGAGTCACTAATCATTCTCCCGCTGCTTTAGTCACCAGCTTTCCCACACTGGGGGGGGACGTTTGCTGCTGAGGGGGCATAAACTGAGTTGTAATGGTGTTAAATAGATGTGGCTGAAAGAAATAAAGAGCTGCTGCTGCACGCTCAGCCTCTGACACTGGATGGATCATCGGGCTCTACGGCCACCGGAGGTGCTCAATTAATGACAACTCCCTAATGAAAGGATTGATAAATAGCGCCCGCGTGCAGTGGGGGTGGTGGCGGTGGCAGTGGAGCAGCTGCTGCCTGTGTGCTGTGACAGCTTGGATGGCTGTGTCCTGCTCCCTGCCCTCCCATCCCCTCTCCATGGGCATCACAGCCCCTGGGTGGGTGAATGAGCTGTTTTTCCATGGGGGTGCTGGTGTGGTGGGAGCAGCCCGTGCTTGGGAAGGAGATGCTGAGGGTTGGAAGGGTGGTTGTGTGACATGCGGTGGAGAAAGGTTTGAGATGCCAGGAGCTGGGAAAGCAAAGCTGCCTCCTGAGCTGGAGGCTCTTGTCCTTCAAGCAGAAAATCCTGCTGGAGAGCCAGGATTTGCCACGCTGCTTTCTCAAGGGTGTGAGGTAACGAGAGAGGAGTGAGTCAGGGCTGCAAACCTGCCGTGAGCGGGCACGGTGGGAGCCAGGGCTGTGGGCTCCCCCCATAACACCCACAAAGCCCCGCTTCCCCTCCCGCTTGCCCTCTGACCCGGGTGCCAGCAGGCACCTTCTCCAGAGGAACAGCAGCGTGCTTTGCTCTGCCTCTTGCCCCGAAGCATCTCGGATGAGGAAAGGGAGATTCTTGCTCAGGTGTCAACAGGTTTACAGCTGCGCGGGCAGAAGGAGGGATGCTGGCAGGGTGGCACTGGGTGGGTGTCACCCAGCCAGAAATAGCTCCCTGCACAGTACCATTTCCAGGGAGCTTATGGGACTCCCGAGTGGGAGGCAGCAGGGCTTGGTGCCAGCACGCGGAGTCAGTGGGGAGCTCAGCATCGGCTGCTCCGTCCCTGGAAGAGCCTTGCACTTGGAGGGGTGACTGCTGGGGGACAGAAAGGAGCTGTAGGGGAGCCCCAAGTCTGCAAATCATGTCTGCGTGCACAGAGCCTGTCTGGGTTTGATGCAAAACAGTGTGGAATTGAGCTATGGATGGGCCTTAATCTGCTTGTCCCGTGCCATCTGGGCTAGAGGGGACCAGCTGGTGCAGGGGGTGCCCTGTCCTGGAGCCCAGCCTCGCTGCAAGGATGCTCCTGGCTGGGCACTGTGTGGCATCTCTGATGCCCATCTGGCTCACTCAGTGCTGGACCCACCCGTCCCCATCACTGCCATCCTCTGTCCTGCCCCAAACCAGCTTTTCTCCCATCCGGGCCGATGCCAGCGTGGTGGGGCTGGGCTGGGCAGCTCTGAGCCTCCCTGGCTGTGGGTGCCTCCCTGTCTCTCCCCACGCCAGACACGAAGAGCTCTTTTAGCTGAGTAAACTTGCCATGCCAGAGCCAAGAGCATGTGAAAGGGCCTGTTTTAGAGCAGGGAAGAGCCATAAAGGGCCTATTTATGTAGCTGGCTCCTCGCAATGTTTTCAGACACAGCCCTCGCATGTTTTCATAACAGCAACGCCTCCACCTCTCGCCAGCTGCCAGCAGCGAGGAGCCGTTCGCTGCTGTCCTCCGCTCGCATCCCTGTGCACCCACAGCGTTCTGGGTGAGCTCAGTGGGTGCCAGGGCAGTGCTGGGCTCTGCAGAGTGTGCTCAGGGCATGGGTGTGGGTGCCACGGGGCTTGGTGCGTGCTGCAAAGCTGGCACGCTGCGTGTCTACTGCTTGGTGATGCCTTTCTCAGTTAGTGAGCATCCAGGTACCGCGGTGCTCCAGCTGCTCTGCCTGGTTAGTGAGCATCCAGGTGATTCTCCAGGTGCCCTCCCTGGTTAGTGAGCATCCAGGTACCACAATGCTCTGAGTGCTCTCCCTGGTTACCGAGCATCCAGGTACCACAATGCTCTGAGTGCTCTCCCTGGTTACCGAGCATCCAGGTACCACAATGCTCTGAGTGCTCTCCCTGGTTACCAAGCATCCAGGTACCACGATGCCCCAGCTGCTCTCCCTGGTTACTGAGCATCCAGGTACCACAATGCTCCGGCTGCTCTCCCTGGTTACTGAGCATCCAGGTACCACACAGGACTGCAGCCACCATGGAGGCATGTGGGCTGGCACCAAAAGTAGGACTCCCTCTCCCACCCTGTTTTGAGCATGTGCCACCCTTCCAGCTCTCCATTCTGCCCCAGAGAGCAGCGAGTTCTCAGAGCGGACTCGCTGCTGGGGTTCCCATCGCGATGCCGGCCCCAGCACGTGGCCCCGAGGCATCCTGCAGGACTGTGCCTTGGCTGCTTCCCTGATCCCGTCTGCGAGGGTGGCACTGCGCCCACTCATGAGCACACTTGGACCCTTGGCATGGACAGACTGTGTTGTCCAGCAGCCATGCATCCTGGAAGGTGGCCTTGCCAGCACCTCTGCCCGGGCCACCTTGCCACCGTGTTTCCCGTCGCCTGGAATTCGCTGGCAGGCAGCGAGCGTAGGGCTGCATCTCATGTCTGGCCAGAGGAACAGCAGCTCCCAAACTTTGCCCTGGGCATGCCCCTGCAGGAGAACCAGCTGCTCCTCCAGCCACAGCTCCTGTGCTGTGCATAGAGGTCGATGTGAGCTGCCCCATCTGTGCCCAGCCCGGCCATGCCCCTGGTGTCAGGCACCATCTGGGGAGAGCAAGGCAGCCCCTGCGGTGACAGCGCTGCAGCGATCACAATATCATGTGTGCTGGGCAGTGTGGGAGGCAGGTGAGCAGCAGAGAGGAGGGAGGAGGGAGATCTTTACCTACTCAGCACCCATCTGTGGGAGGGAGGTGGGTGCCAGCTGCGTTGGCATGCACAGGGCTGAGCGAAGCTCCTGCAAGCACCCTGTGGGGAAGGTATCCCTGCCCACGGCAGAGGAGTTGGAACTGGCAGATCTTTAAGGTTCCTTCCAACCCAAACCATTCTATAATTCTATGGTTGAGTGCTCCCCTGACCACGGGGTGCTGATGGGCTCCTTGTCCCTTTTGGCAGAGCCGTGCCCCTCCAGTGCCCGTCCAGATCACTTGTGGCTGGGATGGGAAAGGAAGCAGGCAAAACTCCTGCTGGGACTGAGTCCCCGTCCCATCACGGGTCCCTCCTGTGCCAGCCAGCCCCGAGATGGGACCTGCACTTTGTGCTGTCACAAACCTGCCTGCCTCCTCCTCCCAACACACAGCGAGCCGTTGGTGGCACACGCAGCGAGTGTGCCCGGAGCCGGCTGCTCGCAGCCTGTGTCCACGTGTTCTCCATGGCAGGGAGACAAGTAACTTTTCATGAGTCCATTTACGAATTCCTTTCAAACAGGAAAGCTGACCCGTTAGAGCTCATTAAATAACGTTAATGGTGCTGCCCAAATAAATATTAGAGCTGCCACCTGCGCTGGCAGCCAACACTCGCTGCCTTCAGACCTCTCGGAGCAAAGGTTTCTCGCTTTAATTGGATGCACGTTCTTCCCTCCTGACACCAGTGACCTCTGCCACGGCAAAGGATGCTCTCGCCGCAGCGACTGGGTTCCTGCAAATTTATCCCAGTGCTGCAGAAAGTGGGGGAGCTCACCCAGCCGGTGCATGGGAGCTTGGAGACAACCGAAGGAACCAAAACTGCGTGCGGAGAGGAGGTGACTAATTCAGGCCACGCTTATCACTGAACTGATTAAAACCCAGCTCTTCAACTCTTTTGCTCTCCTGTCTGTCCTCGAGCCAGCGAGTAATGTATAACTTCATTAGTCCATATCCAGGAGACACCGAAAGACATGGACAATTAATTATCATCTGTCCCGTTTAATTTCCCTGCCCGTCAGCGACGGCTTCCCAGCGGTTCCCGGCCAAGTCAGCGTTTGAAGACGTGAGCGGAGGCTGAAGGCCAGTGCTCCTGTGACACAGCTCCTGCTTGCGTCGCTCTGTGATGGAACCCTTGCACCCCAATGCTCTTGAGGAAGCCCTCAGTGGCATCTCCTGGTCCTTGCTGCCACCGTGCCTCGCCAGCCCCATGCCGTGAGACCACCCTGAGCAGGCTCGAGGCTTGATGACTGGAAGGACCCAAAGTGCTCCTGCATCCCCACGTGTGCCCCATCTTTCCCAGCAGCCCAGGAATGTCTCCACATTTCTCCTCAGTCGCCTCTTCCGATACCCAGGAGATGTTGTCATGGTCTGGAGGGTTTAATAATTCCACCAGATTCCCCTAATCACCTGGTTGAGGCAAATCCCTGCTGGCTGCTCACTGCGGAGTTTTGGGTGTTCTGAGCAAGCAAGAGGTGTTGGGGTGCCCTAGGGGTGCAGCAGGGTGGGACGAGTCACCCCATCACCCAGATACCTGCTGCGGAGGAACCTGTGCAAGGATGCCTGTGGTCCCGCAGCAGGCGATGCAGCATCGCGTGCAACAGGCTGTGATCCCGCTCGGGGTGGCCAGATTGTGCACCTCAAGGCCCCAGAGAGGGCAACAAAAGATGCAAAACCTGGTGGAAAACTGGTTACAAATGACTAAAAGCAGTTACAAGGGAAACGGCAGAGCTCCCCGCTCCTGCCAGGTAGCTCAGATAAGGGGGGAACTGGTGGTGATGGGAGTGGCTGGGCTCTGCGAGTGGTCCCCCAGCCTGGGCTGGTGGAAAGGGGGTTGAGAAACACCTCAACATTTCTATAAACAAATAAAAATGTTGCAAAAATCATCTGTGAACGGAGGGATCGCAGTGGCTAAAGCGGAGGCAGCCAGCCCGGACTGCGCAGCCCCTCTCTAGCGTGAGACCAGGGTGGATGCAGAAGTAAAGGATGGTTTCACACCTCAGTTTGTGGCTTCTCTCCTCCCTGCATCTCTGATGCCATCGAGCTCCACCTTCCCCAGACCCATCCTTCCCACTGGCGCTGCCAGCTGGGCCGTGCCCCCTCCGCGCTGCCCTGAGCAGGGACCAAAGGCCCGTGGAGGGGTGGATGCTCCCGCAGCCCAAAGGAGCTCCTTGCCCACCCCGCGCTCGCCTCCGATCCTGGTGACAGATTGCTCTGCAGAAAGCGTTCCTCACAAGTTTCTTTCAGGACCCGGCAAGCACAGGCTTTGATTTAACTCTCCTTTTCCTTTTTCCCTTCTTTATTTTCCTTCCCTTCCCACCCTAAATGAAGAAACCCTTTTGATCGCGCCGGGTTCAGACGCTGTAACGAGCATCTCTGTTTGTATTGTGGGGTTGTCAGCATGATAACATGACAACGCGGCTCCTCGTCGTCTCACACACAATGAATTATTTCTTCCCCTCTCTCTTTGCACCATCTCTAGGATAAATTACTGCTTCCAGTATTAGCAGATGGGCTTGTCAACCAGTGAAGCATCCTTAAACTCTTAGATTATACGCTGCCCAGCACGGAGCGCCGGCCAGCGTAGCTCAACCACGGCTGCAGTAAAGTGTTTGTGTGGGGAATTGTCAGGCTGGCTTGAAAGCAAATTGCTTTGCCAATTTATTTTCTTTCCTGTGTATGAACATATTTTTCTTAAAGGGATGCTGTCACATTAAATATGGAACTGCCAACTGCAGGCATTAAAAAATCATGGGGCGTCCCATTTTCTTTCCTCCCACTCTAAATTCTAAGAAAACAATAAATTCAGGGTTCTTTTTACTTGTCATCTGCTTTTCAGCTACAGATGCTTTTTCAAGCTCTTCCCTGGCAGTCGGGAGGTTTGGGAACTTCAGAGCTGTGACAAGAGCTGCAGATCTGGGGCGGGAGGGGGGGGGTGGCTCCTTGGGCTTGGCTTTCGGTGCAGTCGGGTTTTGGTCGCTTCTCTCTGCAGTTCAGGGCTTGGTCACCACCAGTCAAAGCTGAGAGCAAGCCCGGTGACAAAGTGCTCAGGAAACCTTTTATTCCCACTGGAGCAGGACTGACCCATGTGCTGGTAAGCAAATATTCCCTGAACACATGGTTATCATCCTCAAGCCCAATCCTGCTGCCTGGACTGTGTCACATTGGCTCTGACTGATGGAGAAAACCCTTCTCCAGCCTTTATCTTTCCAGGCACCCTTTTAGGGGAGTCAATTAAAGTAGCTTAGTTATATTTTGACAAACTTTCATTTTCAGAGGGTGTTTTTGTGCAGTGAGTGCGCTGCTTAACTGGGGCAGCAACCCAGGTGTTTGTCAGAACGGAACAGGGCGATTCCTACATCCCATATTTGAGAGATGTGTTTGAAAACAGGGATTGGGTTTTGCCAGGGATCGGTGCTTTTCCTTCTCACTGCAGCGGTGAATCCCCTGCCAGCAGCTGCTGCCTCTGGGTTACACCCAGCACAGGAGCAGCCCCAGCTGGATGAGTTTAGGAGGGGTATAAAAAGGGGAGGGGAGAAACTAGGAAAGGTTTGGGAGAGAATATTCTGCTTGGTGTTTCTGGATAGGGGTTGTTCTGCCCTCTGCCAATCTGGGCCCCCGCAATGCTCAGGTAGGTCCTGATGTGCTGCTTCATTTGGGGGGATCTGGCCTGGGGAGAAATTGCTTTGGCTTTGGTGGGGTTTGGTGCAGCGCTCTCAGGAGTTTGAGTTCATCTGAGTGCGATGCTGAGGGGCAGGGAGAGCCTTCGCTGAGAAACGGGTATTTCTGTCCTGGTGGCTAAAATACAGGCAACGTGTGGGACCACGGGTTGGGTTGGAAGAGACCTCAAAGCCCATCCAGTGCCACCCCCTGCCATGGGCAGGGACCCCTCCCACTGGATCAGGGAGCTCCAAGCCCCATCCAACCTGGCCTGGAACACCTCCAGGGATGGGGCAGCCTCCGCTGCTCTGGGCACCCTGGGCCAGGGCCTCCCCACCCTCACAGCAAAACATTTCTCCCTAAGATCTCATCTCAGTCTCCCCTCTTTCAGCTGAAAACCGTTCCCCTCATCCTGTCCCTGCACTCCCTGATCCAGAGCCCCTCCCCAGCTTTCCTGGAGCCCCTTTCAGCACTGGGAGCTGCTCTGAGGTCTCCCCAGAGCCTTCTCTTCTCCAGCTGAACAACCCCAACTCTCCCAGCCTGGCCTCGTATGGGAGGTGCTCATGTGGTCATGAAAGTTGTAGAAGTAATGTGAAATCTCTTTGCAGCAGTAGCTTTGCAATGAAAATAGCTTCCAAAGCTGCACTTTAGTGGCTGGCTCGTGGGTCAGCAGAGCTCAGCTTATTTACTGTCACCCCAAACCCGCTGAGCTCCACTGCGTGGGCTCCTGAGCCTCCTCCGGGAGATCGGGTGCCTGATAACTTTCATTTTAATAAAGCCCTGGGCTTGTTTTGGTGCCCTGATCCAAAACACTACATGAATTTAAGCAGATCCTGTTGCAAATATCTTTATTTGATACCTCTGCGATGACTGGATTTCAAATGTCACTTGCTTAGCGCTATGAAATATTTAATTTAGGTTGTAATACAGTAGCCTGCAAAAGCTCCAGCTTAAACCAGAGGTCTCCTGTGTTAGTCAGCAGCTCTCCACAAATACACTTAAAAGCCGGTTTCTGCCCTGAAAAATTCCTAACTGGGATGTGGGAGTGAGGAGGGAAGGCCCTGCCCATGTTTATGAGTCAGCGCTGGCACCTTGGTATTCGCTGTAAGTGGTTGTGTTGGATGCCCCCTGCCTCTGCCCTCCTGAGGGACGTGGGGGTGGTGGGAACGTGACCGCCACCGCGCTGCTCCGCGGCTTCGTGCCTCTGTTGGCGGCAGCTTGCCGGGAGCTGGAAACCCTTCACTGGGTATCGGGTGCCAGGGTTTGGACCGCGCTGGGTGGCAGGGGCAGAGCTGCGTTGGGCACTGTGTGGGTTGGGCAGGTGGAGCCTGGTGGGTGCTGAGCTGTGGCTGCATCCTGCCCGGGGGGGGGAGGGATGGCTGGGATGCTGACCCTGGGGAAGGGTCTTTCCTTACCTGGGAGCAAAAGCTTTGAGCGGTGCTTGCTCGGGGAGGCCTTTGAGCTTTCCTTTCTCTGCTTCCATGGCTCTCGCACGAACCCAGCGGTGATGACATTTAGTTTGGAGGGAGCGTCGCTCGCCAGTGCTCTCTGAACTGGCACTGTTAATGCTTAAAGCATCCTGTACACGTGATAAATCTTGTTCCCCAGGAACAGCTTAACCAAGAGGTGTATAAGGTGTTGCCAGGGCTCAGACCCCTCCCCGTGGCATAAAGAATTTCTCTGTAATTTATTTTCTGAGAGGAAAGTTGCAGCAGGTTCGGTGAGGAGACGGGAGGGATCCCAGCAGGGGTTACCTCGAGCAGCAGGGATGATGTGTTTGAGGAACTCCAATACCAGCAAAGCTGGTGTGAGGCATCACCTCCTTGCTTGAGGGTCTGTGCGAGGTCGGGGGTCTGTTTCGGTGCCGGGAGCCAGCCCTGCACCCAGAGCAGACGTTGCCATCTCACCAGTGGTGTCTGGATTTGATTTCAGGGAGATTTAGGAAAATAAAACTGTTTGTAGCAACTAGGGAGAGCCAGCGTGGAGCAGCTCAGCCAAGACTTGCCCCGTGGCTGCATCGGGTTGCACTCCTCGGGTCTATTTTAAGAGATGAGTGGTGTGGAGGTGGGGGAGCAGTCAGAGCTGTCATCTGCCAGATCCCTTCGGCTGGGCATTTCTCTGCCAGCCACCCCGGTGTGCTGTGAGTGACATCCCTGCTTCCCCCCAAACCTCTGCTAAATTTTATTCCTCTCCTGCTGTGACAATTCAGATCCCCATCTCATTGTCTCCTCTGCGCCCCGGATGGTGCCCATGCACACCCCTGGTCCCCTGCCCACTGGCATCCTCTGGGTGCTTTATGCCCTCCTTGAATATTGGCATCGGGCAAAGGCTCAGCAGTGCAGGAGAGAGGGCTCAGTGCCGGGCGGCTGCACAGCCTTGGCTCGCTCTGGGTTTGTAGTAGGTGGTTCTGCCCTGATCTTTGTGCTGATCACAAGAAACCTGAAGGATTTAGTGATCTTGAAAGCCCCGTGCCAGGCGTTCCTCAGCCTGCGGAGCCGGTCAGGATGATGAATTGCTGGCGCCTCAGTCTTTCCTCTCCCGCTGCTCCCTTACGCTGTGCTAACATTTACAGCTGAACCCCTGGGGATGAAATGTCAGCCTCCCTGCCTGTGTTTGCTTTGCTTTTTTGCAAGAGCAAGGGGGTCCCTACTGGGGGCTGCTGGGACCCACCCTGGGGAGGAACGGGACCTCGCTGCGGCGCGTGGCCAGGGCAGCGTGCTCGCTGCACCCAACACGACCTCGTTTATCATTCTAAAGAGACACGGCCCATGTGTCCTGCCTATCACCACCACATTTTCCCTCTCATTACCCCATGCTCTGACCATTTAGTCCCTGCTGAAGCTGCTTAATCAACTCGTTACGATGAAGCTGATCAATCAACCTGTTACCGGCGCGGTGTTGGAAGCTGAGGGGTTGCAGGACACTGGGATGGAAGCTGAGAGCCACTTGGCAGGTTTGGGTTCCTGGGGCAGATGGACCCTTTCTCCGCACTGCTGCGGAAAATCAGCATTGTTCCCTCCCCGGCGTCTCCTTTCGCTCGGGTTTTAGCTGTCGTCGCCGTTCAGGAGCAGGGCTTGAGATCTGCTGATTCAGGGGACACGCAGCCCTGCGGTGTTAATGATCTCTGAAGTGCAAGCGAGAGGACGGGCACAGCGGCAGCAGCACGCCTGTGCGATGCCCTCTGCATGCCCGGGGTGCTGCAGGGTGACCCAGTGCATGGCAGTGGGGCTAAAGGACAGGGGACATCTGAGGGTAAGAGCCAGGCTGGGTGTTCGGGGGGGCTCAGACGGTCTGAGCCCCTTGCGTGCCCTGGTCCCTGTGCCAGGAGCTACCGTGCAGCTCTGGGCTCTTAGGGAGGGCAGACTCACTCTAATCCTTGCACTGATCCTAAAACATGCCTCGCTCTGGCATTAGCGGAGCATATGTTGGGGCTGGGGGGTGCAGAAAGGGACCGGTTTGATGCCACGTTATGCAATGCTGGAAGTGATGGGGGCACAGCCAGGGCCCTCTGAAATCCGTGGTCTTCCAAGTGTCTGCTT
This sequence comes from Neomorphus geoffroyi, assembly GCA_033558235.1. NCBI lineage: Eukaryota > Metazoa > Chordata > Aves > Cuculiformes > Neomorphidae > Neomorphus > Neomorphus geoffroyi. Next base: position 4,803,104 of record JAUMJM010000037.1, read on the forward strand.
AGCTCAGTCTGGGACATCAGAGCATCTTTTAATGCTGTCACAGGTCCCCTGGGCCACCTCCACCCGCAGGGGCAGAGCACCCATGCGTGTCCTGCAGCCAAGGCTCTGCCCAGCATCCAGTGCCTCTTTATGAACCTGCGTGGGGAATTTTCTGGGTCTGACCTTAGAGGCAGCCTGGGAAGCTCTTCCATCTCCCCGTTCTCCAACAGAGCTGATGTCAGGTGCATTTGCCCGCTCTTGGCTCAAGGTAGCTCCTCCGGTGCAGCCTCCTGCCAGCTGGCGCCCGCTCCCCCGCGTGACGCTCAGGGCTTTTTGGAAACTTGCTGAGCTGCAGGCACCCAGCTCGTACTCAGCCCGGCTCTCGTCTGGAGGCTGCTGATGAGGGCTGATTTAGTGGCGATCGAACCGCATTTGAAGTGCTCCTTGAAATATGAGACAAGTGTCGGAAACTCTCTGGGTGTAGGGGTGTCTGTGGTGCCCTGAAAGCCCGGGCACACGGGCAGGAGCCGGCTCGGTGGCTGCGAAGGGCAGAGCTCAGCGTTGTCTTTGCTGGAGACCAGGTAAGACCATCCCCATGCTGGGGACACCTCTTCGGCATCGCTATGTCCTGAACCCAAATGGGTGGGTGGGCTGGAGAGCGGCTGTGCCAACGGTGAGGGGTCTGTGCGAAGGCAAAGGGCTCCTCTGTGCCCCAGGGAATCTGGAGGTCCATAGGGAATCTGGGGTGCAGCTGTGGCTGGGGGTCCCCAGGGCAAAAACTCACCTGGTGTCTGTGTGCTGGGATCATGGAGCTGCTCTGGGACTGGAACTGCCCTTCTGCTGAGATTTACACCGGGGTAGAACGATTGGCTGATTCGTGTATCCAAGCCAATTCTAATGAGGACACGCTATCAGCTCTGATGGCAAATTTCAGTAGAGAAGTGCAAGCAGAGCCAGCATGGGGATGCAGTGATTTCAGTCGAGCTCAGGTAAGAGTTTGTGGCATTTTCTGGTTTTCCCGTGCGACCTGGTCGAGGTGAACCTGCTCTCTGGATGAGCTCCAGAGGTCCTTTCCAATCCAAACCGCTCTGATTCTTTGCAGACGCAAACAGGGCCACTGCAAACAAGGTCATTGCTCAGGGGGTTTGAGTGGGGCTTGTGACAGCTGTTGGTGGCAACTTCCGTACCAATTCTTCTGCTTCTGTTGCTTTTATTGACTCTTATGTGCGTTCAACTGTAGGTGAGGAACTGGACAGCCTGGGAGAGTCGGGGTTGTTCACCTGGAGAGGAGAAGGCTCTGGGGAGACCTTAGAGCAGCTCCAAGGGCTGAAAGGGTCTCCAGGAAAGCTGGAGAGGGGCTTCTTACAAGGGCTTGGAGTGATGGGAAGAAAGGGAATGGCTTTAGGTTGGAAAGGGAAAGACTTAGACTGGGCATTAGGAAGAAATTCTTCCCGCTGAGGGTGGGGAGGCCCTGGCCCAGGGTGCCCAGAGCAGTGGTGGCTGCCCCATCCCTGGAGGTGTTCCAGGCCAGGTTGGATGGGGCTTGGAGCCCCCTGATCCAGTGGGAGGTGTCCCTGCCCATGGCAGGGGGTGGCACTGGATGGGCTTTGAGGTCCCTTCCGACCTAAACCACGCTGTGATTCCATGAAAGCAGATTCCCTGCTCTGGAACAAGGTGAACTCTATTTATTTTTTTTAATTTTTTTTTTTAAGATTTCTTGCTCTTTGCAATTTCACCCAAACTTTAGGTTAAGGTGACTCTTCTTGATTCCACGTTGCTGAATGGGTCACATCTTCGGTTCATCAATTTTGATGCTGCTTTGGGTCTGCAGTGACAGTGTTCTCCCTTGGCTGGAGGTTCTGGCCCCCACCTTGAGTCTGTTGTGTCCGGGCACAGTAAAACACCCATGGGACACAAATCAATGTCAACGGCAGGAGGGAGCCCAGGGGTCCCTGCTGTGGTGGAACTGGGACAGCTTCCCCAGGCAAGCGCTCAGGCTGCATCAGCATGGAAACCTTTGGCCAGGCTGTGTTTAACAGCGCTCCTGCATCCTGGGGTGGCCTTGCTGGGTCTGTCCTTGGGTTATCAGAGTGTTAGAATTGGGGCAAAGGACAGAATGAGCATCAAACCCATGTGCTCTCATCAGAGTTTCATAGCTTGGTCAGAACTCTCCTATCCTGGTGACTTAGCTTGTCCCCAGCTGTCGTCTTTTCTGGGTGCAAGTGCATAAAAAGAGATTTGGGGGGCCATGGAGGGTGGGTGGCTGCAAGACCTGCCACGTGCCCTGAGCTCCAGTTCCCGCTTTGCGGGCTGAGAGTGTGTAAATGTGTCAGCACGCTGCAGATGGCTGCTGGCATCACCCTCGCTAATCCCCCTCGCTCCTCTCTGCTGGCACCAGGGGCTGCTGCCACCCACAAGCTGTGGGCAGAGCTGCCCAGCAGAAGGTGGATAGGACCTCCCGGCTGCGGAGGTGAGGGATGCTGTGTCCCCGCGCTCGTGGGCTGCACGGGGAGTCGCAGGTGTGTGTCGGCAGGGAGCTGTGCTCTCATCCACCTGTGGGGGAAGCTGTCATTTCAGAAGACTTTGGTTCCCACTTAGGAGTTGAAGCAAAGGGTGTCTCAGCATGGGGCTTCTTCAAAAAGCTCTTTGCTGACCGCACAGCGCATCGCGGGGATGGGGCACCGGGCAGGTCAAGCCTGGCTCTGCTAAGGGAGCCTGGAGGTGCTGGACTCTTGGGAAATGGGATCTCATCGCCATGTGTGTGCCAAGGACACGGCAAAGCCAGACCCTGTGTGCTCAGGTGCTCATCAGGGTTCTCCAGGGGCTGAAAGTAATTTGGGCTGTGGCATCAGCTGGATGGTTACCCCGGCGCGCAGGGATGCAGCATCCACGGAGCCAGAGGCAGCGCTGGGACAGGGTCCTGCTGCCTGGGCTTGCCGTGCAAACACACCTGGCCTGGCTCTGGGGTGGAGAAATCGTTGTTGGTTGGGAAGCACCCACAGGAGGCTGGACTGGGGTGGTCAGGGAAGGAAGGGAGTGGCCACTGCAAATATCCAGGAGCAGATGAATCTGGGTCCTCGTCCAGCAAAGCCTCATTCTGCTGCTTCCACTCCACCTGCATGGATGCTCTCTGGAAAGGATGCGAGTTCTGCAGTCGTTCACCCGCTATAAACAAGTGTTTCTTATTTTGGATATTTAATGCCTGGATTTTAAATTCTCTGTAACATTTGTCAGCCTTTTACAGCCTTTTGCACCATGTTTATGGTGTTATTAAAAAAAAAAAAGAGGGAGAGACCTGAGGTTATGGGCTATGGTACGAGAGTGTGAAAGTGACCTTAAAATTATGAACTCGCTGTGCAGAGCTGGCTGAGCTCCTTGGGCTGGGGAGGCTGAATCTGATTGCTGGGAGTGATGGGGAACAAGGAGAAGGTGATCCCAGAATCAATTTCTTATCTGAAGTGATTGTGAATAATAAAAGCAGTGAGACCTAGAGAGGAAAAGCTCTCTTGGCCACAGAGATGGGAGCTGTGGTCCTGGATTGGGGGCTGTGTGAGTCTGCGGGGTGTGCAGGGACCAGTGGTGAGGACCAGTGTCCACAGGGGCTTCCCACGCTGGGTGGGCAGCGCATCCCGGGAATGCGTTCAGTTCTGGAGTCCTCAGCACAGGGAGGACCTGGAGCTGTTGGAGCGGGTCCAGAGGAGGCCATGGAGATGATCCAAGGGCTGGAGCCCCTCTGCTATGAGGCCAGGCTGGGAGAGTTGGGGGTGTTCACCTGGAGAGGAGAAGGCTCTGGGGAGACCTTAGAGCAGCTCCCAGGGCTGAAAGGGGCTCCAGGAAAGCTGGGGAGGGGCTCTGGATCAGGGAGTGCAGGGATGGGATGAGGGGAATGGTTTTAAGGTTAAAAAGGGGAGATTGAGATGAGATCTTAGGGAGAAATGTTTTGCTGTGAGGGTGGGGAGGCCCTGGCCCAGGGTGCCCAGAGAAGCTGTGGATGCCGGGTGTAAAGAGCTCCGTGACAAATGTCCAGATCTTTCTGAAATAAAAGAAGGTCAGTGCAGCTTGGGTGTTGCCGCAGAGCCAAGCGCTGCATCAAAGCACCTGTCCTCCCATCACACAGTGTTCACAGAATCATGGAATGGTTTGGGTTGGAAGGGACCTCAAAGCTCATCCAGTGCCACCCCCTGCCATGGGCAGGGACCCCTCCCACTGGGTCAGGGGGCTCCAAGCCCCATCCAACCTGGCCTGGAACACCTCCAGGGATGGGGCAGCCACAACTTCTTGGGGCAACCTGTGCCCAGTGTGGTTCTCCATTCACACCTTCACTGTGCCTCAGTTTCCCTGACCTGTGAGAGGAGGGAGAAGTGGATCCTTTCAAGCACAGTGACCTCTCCCAGCCACAACTCACCAAATTTATGGTCCTGACACCTGAGAAGCAGAGCAGGCCCAGAAGAAATTAAGTGAATGAGACGAGCGTGTGTGCAATTAGGACAGACTTTTTGAACACTGCAATGAGAGCTGCTGTCTAATCAAAGCAACAGCAGTTCCTTTTTTAAGAGGAGGGAGACTTTTGGGATGCTTTGTCCACATAATGTTCCAATTTTAGCTCTGCGTCCCGGGATGTAATTGCATTAAAAATACCCCGGGGAGGGGGAGGATGCCAAGGGCACCCAGGGTGCCTCCAGTGGCGCGTCCCCACCAGCACTCTGTGTGTCCTGCTGTGTCCCCGAGGCCCTGTTTCACATTCCTGATGCAAATCCTCTCCCAGATCTGCTTTCCAGCTGCTCCACTAATGGTTATTCTGGTAGAGGTCCCCTCACTGGGCTCCTGCAGGCTCCTGGCACATCCGAGGGTGATCGGGCATCGATCGCTGTGAGTTTTGGGGAACGACAGCGATGGTCACTTGGATTGGGCAGCTCTGATGCCAAGGTCTTTGCTCTCTGTGGGGGTTGGCTCCATCCTGCTGCTGTGCAGCCCTGCAGAAAGGGATCGGGGGGTTCTGGTTGATGCCAAGTTGAACACGAGCCAGCAGTGCCCAGGCAGCCGAGAGGGCAACGGTGTCCTGGGGAGCATCCGGCATTCCGTTGTTCCCCGATTGAGGGAGGGGATTGTCCCACTCTGCTCTGCACTGGTGCAGCCCCAGTTGAGCACTGGGGGCAGTTTTGGGTACCACAGGATAAAAAGGATCTAAAGCTACTGGAGAGCATGCAGAGGAGGGCACGGAGTTGGTGAAGGGTTTGGAGGGGAAGTTGTATGGGGAGCAGCTGAAGTCACTTGGTCTGTTCGGCCTGGAGGAGACTGAGGGGGGACCTCATCGCTGTCTGCAGCTTCCTCACACGGGGAGGAGGAGGAGCAGACGCTGAGCTCTTCTCTCTGGAGACCAAGGACAGGACCCCAGGGAATGGCAGGAAGATGCCAGGGGAGGGTTAGGTTGGACATGAGGAAAAGGTTCTTCCCCCAGAGGGTGGTGGAGCCCTGGAACAGCTCTCCAGGGAAGCAGGCACAGCCTGACAATATTCAAACAGCATTTGGACACCACCCTCAGCCCCACGGTGTGATTGTTGGGGTGTCCTGTGCAGGGACAGGAGTTGGATTTGATGATTATTGATTTCTTGCTCTCTTAGCGAGTTTGTCCAAACTTTAGGTTGAGGTGACAGTTTCTCTGGTGCCACATTGACGAATGGGTCGGATTTTCAGTTTATCGGTTTTGATGTTGCTGCGGGTCTGCAGCAACAGTGGTTTTTACTTGGGTGGACGTTGTGGCCCCACCTGATGGGTCCATTGTGTTCAGGCTCAGAGCAGTGGTGGCTGCCCCATCCCTGGAGGTGTTCCAGGCCAGGTTGGATGGGGCTTGGAGCCCCCTGATCCAGTGGGAGGTGTCCCTGCCCATGGCAGGGGGTGGCACTGGATGGGCTTTGAGATCCCTTCCAACCCAACCCAGGATTCTATGAAATGCCAAACCCTGCTGGTGACCAGGGCATCCACTGCACGAGTGGGGGTGCCCCCTCTGCATCCCTTTGTCCCCACAGAGCAGTTTCCATGCAGGGATTTGGGGGATACACCCCCCCCTCCCACCGAAGAGCATCTCTTCCCTCCCCTCCCGCTCCGGATCCGGGCGGGTTCCCACGCGTGGGAGCGGAGCGTGCGCGCCCCCGCGAGGCCGCGGTCGGGACTGCAGCACCTGGGACCCCCCCCCCCCCAACCCCCCCAGGGTCCGGGTGCGCGAGTTGTGCTTTCAGTGCATCCAACCTTGAGTGGTGGCGCTCAAAGAACTGCGGTCAACGGGCCGATGTCCAAGTGGAGAGCGGTGATGAGTGGAGTCCGTAGGGCTCGGTGTTGGTGTTTAACTTCACAGAAAGTCCTGAGTTGGAAGGGACCCACAAGGATCATCGATTCCAGCTCCTGGGAGAGCAGAGCGGCACACGAGTCCTTCCAGTTGAATTTCTTGCCTGCAGAGAGTTGGTTACCATCCCAGCTATACCTTGGGCCAACCTACAGCGCTGTCCAGGAGTGAACAGAAAGACTGACTGACGTGAGGAGTGTCGTCCCGTGCTAGAAACCTGGAAGACGTGGGTTATTCCCTGCTCCGGCACTAATCTCATGAGCTACAGCTCATGGTGTCTTGCCTAACGCAACTCCTTGCAGAGATGCTCGGGGAGTTCGTAGAGTCATCGAATCATAGAATTGGTTGGTTGGAAAAGACCTTTGAGATCATCGAGTCCAACTGTATCTGCCCACTACGGAACTATCTGTGAGTTCCCCCATGTCCAGGCAACCTGGGCACCTCACGGGCATGGGACCTATGCTGGGTTTTCCTGTCTCACCTGACCCCCTGTTCCAGTCCTTCTGTCCTCACAGCGGGTCTGTCCTTCCTCCCGCAGGCATGAAGCGACCCCTGAGCCCATCCCACAACCCCGAGAATGAGGCGAGGCTGGTGGAGGCAGCCAGTTGCCCACCGAGCCAGCCCGAGCAACGCATGAAGAGGGAGAAGAAGCACCAGTCGTTCACGCTCTGCGAGGTTTGCAACATCCAGCTCAACTCGGCCGCGCAGGCACAGATCCACTACAACGGCAAATCCCACCAGAAGCGCCTCAAACAACTCAACAAGGGGAAGATGCCGGCATCGCAAGGTAGGAGCCCATCCATCTGGACGAGGTTGCCCTTGCTTTGGGACAGCTGCTCCGCTGGGCTTGGTGCGCTGGATTCATGGGATGTTTGGGAACATTGTGTTGTGTCCTTGGCATCTGTCTCTTACTGGTCTGCCTGAACTCCGGGGGTTTCCCCACCCAAGTCGTTGCTGGTCTTCAAGTGGGTTTGGGGCCTGAGAGCTCATGGCGCTGCGTGGGACAGATGGACACGTGTGGGTCCTATCCAAGTGCAAGGGCATTTGTTTGTACTCCGCGTCTCCGTGAGAATCTTCTTGGGTTTCTGTGGATGCTTTGTGCAGGCGGGATGAGCCCATCCACGGGTGGAGAGGCTGGTGGTTCTGGGTTAAAAGGTGTCTCTTGTGGGATGCTCCGAGGCCACTGAAACTCTCAGGGTGACATCCTCAGTGACCTGTACTCCAAGTGATAAGATGCTGGGGGTGTAGCTGTTTGAGGCTGCTGTGAGCTGGAGATGCTTTCTCCTTTTGGATGGTGGAGCTCCTGTTAATCACCTAATTATTACAGAACACCTCCCTTGTGCTACAGCCGGCAAGAAAGCAATCGGTGTCATCCCTCCAGGCAGCCTCGCGTCCGCTTCATGTTGTTAACCGCTCCGGGAGGTGCAGAATCGCATATTAACTGCTTGTCAGGCTGCAGCACTGGGAAGGAGTAGGTTCTCTGATGGCTGGACAAAGCCTAGGCTAAAGAGCAACACTATGATCCCTGTCAAGCTGAGCCTGAATTAACCAAGACTCCTCTTTCCTGCCTGTCTTTTCCCCAAAGTGTTGTCCTGGTGAGGACGGTCTCCTTGAAGCCCTTTTTGAGAGCTGTCTGCAGGCACTTTCTGAGTGTACGATGACAGGACCAGAGGGAATGGCAGGAAGATGCCAGGGGAGGGTTAGGTTGGACATCAGGAGCAGGTTCTTCCCCCAGAGGGTGGTGGAGCCCTGGAACAGCTCCCAGGGAAGCAGGCACAGCCTGGCAATATTCCAGAAGCCTTTGGACACCACCCTCAGCCCCACGGGGTGAATGTTGGGGTGTCCTGTGCAGGGACAGGAGTTGGACTCGGTGATCCTTGTGGGTCCCTTCCAACACGGGACATTCTAGGATTCTGTAGGGTGGGCAGCTGGGCGCTGCGGTTGATGCCAGGGCCCTGGTTGTGGTGCCCCAGCCCTTGGCAGCCCCCTAGGAATCAGCCTGCGTGAATACCTGCTCCTGCTCTTCCTAAAGACTTGGCATTCCGGAGCTGTAAATTCCTAGCATGGCAATGGTCATCTGTGTGCCAAATCCTGCCCTCCCTGGTGGGGGTTTTGTTTGAGCAAGGTCTGGGCTGTGCAAAAGAGCTGCTCTGTTTATCATTTACTGACAGATGGAAATATCGCCTGCTATTTTTATGGGAAGAGGGCTCATAAATTCCAACCTGCAGCTTTCAGATTCTCCTCTTGGACCCGGTTGCAGCTCCATGGGAGGCTGCCCAGGGCTGTGTTTCTTACTAAGCCAAAGAATCCTGGAGCGTGCAAGTAGGCTCTTCGTGCTTCTGCATCATCCCTGACCTCCGCCGGCGTCCAGGGCTCCAGCCGACAGTCGCAGCCCCGGGGGCTTTGCTGCACTGTCAGCCTCGCGCACGCTTTGCTTGGCCGTTCAAGGTGAAGCTGGTTTTACTGGGATTTGTTGGGGGCGGGGGGGTGGTGGAATTTCAGGCGGCATCTGCTCCCCTCGCCTCCCCATCTCCCTGCGGCAGTGGAGAAGCGACACCCGTGCAGGACGCTGCTCCCGCCGCAGCTCGCTCCGCTCATCCGCAGCCGACCTTCTCCCCTGCGCATTTGTTCAAAAATGTCATTTCCAGCTTTGTCACTGGCAACCTTTCCCAGCCTCCTGAGGCGTCAGCCCGGCAGGGCACGTGGTCGCAATGGCAAATTAAGGCTAGGAAGTGGCTGACGTGACACCCATGTCCCCTCTGTGCCGGTCACCGAGCGTGATGCTGGCACTGCGGGTGCTCGATGTGACCCAGCCTGGCATCCGCTGTGCTGGGAGAGGGGCTGAAGCCCCTAAACCCATCCACCTGCTGCTGCTGAGAAGGGGGACCAGCCCTTTCTGCCGTGCCCAAGTGGCATAAGGACAAGTGCTGGAGCAGCTCTTGGTGCTCCTGGCCGGGTGCGTGGGCAGGACGGGGCAGGAAGGGCTGGGTGGAGGTGATGCTTGCCTGGGCTAAGCCTGGTGCAGGGACCCCATCACCTGGTCCACTGGGAGATGTCGCTGTTGGAACTGGATGATCTTTAAGGTCCCTTCCAACGCAAACCATTCCATGATTCTATAACCACGCTCCTCTTGGAGCCCTTCACTGGCCAAACCAGCACCTTTGGGTGCTGGGAAAACGCGTTTGCCTGCGGTGATGGGAGCAGTTGTCCCTTTTTGGGCTGCCTGGTGTGCACCCAGACCCTGGCCAAGCTGCGATGGCCTCAACCCAACACAACCCACCAAGAGAGCAGCCAGCGCGAGTCTCAGCACTGGGGGGGGCCCTGGGAGGAGAGGGGCTGCTTTTTAAAGGCAACGTGTTAAATGAAATAATTCAGTCAGACAAAGACGGGCTATTCCTCCGAGCTGGAATCTCTGTCTCGCACTGACATCTACAGCTACATCAAAGGCAGCTTTCACAGACGCTGCTCAATCGTCCCCGTTTCCCCTCTGGCTTCTCTGATCAGTTCTTTCTGCAAAGCCTTGCATTTCACGGAGCGAAGCCGCGGAGGAGCTGAGCTGGCAAACAGATGCGATAATCGGTATCATTACAATTTATTAGCTCTATGCCAGAAAGACCCCCACCACCACCACCCCGACTTAGAAACAAATTACTGTTTATTAGGCATTTTCTAGCAAGGCAAATTATCGATTTCTGTTGTCTCGTGTTGAAGCGCAGCAGCAATTAGAGACGGGGTGTCCGCAGATGAAAGAGGTTTTCATGTCGCAGATGTCGGTTCAAATCCAACTGGGTCAGGAGTGATTTAATTACTGCCTGGGATATTTATTATTTTTTTTCCAAGGGTGCCCAAGTGAGCTGAGTTTTGTGCTTGGTGTCCTCGTGCTCCCACAACCCGGAGCTGGACCCTCCTGTTCTGGTGCTGGGGGAGTAGAAGGAGTTGTGCCTTCACCCAAAACCGTGGCTGCAGGGACAACCTCTGGTGTGACTTTTGTGCCTGGTGAGGACAGGGGACCGGGGATGCGTTCTCTGCCTTCTCTGTTTCCTCCTGGATGACCCCCAAGGGTTGCCCATTGCAGGATGGGCTGAGCTGGAGCATTTCAGGAATTCACTGCCCTCAAAACAGCCACTTCCTCCAGTGTCCCCAAAAAGTCATGGGATGTAGGAGCAGCTCAAGCTCCCGCGCTGCCCGAGCCGGTGTCTCCAAGCTCTGTCAGCTCGCATCTCACTGAAATGCGGTGTGGAGAGCGCGCTCCTTTGTAGCAGGAGTCTCCCAGCTTCCCTGGGCAGATCCGAGCTGACAGCAGCTCACCCTCCCCCTTGCCTGGGGGTGCTGGGTGCTGGGGGCAGTGGGAAGGACAACCCTGCCCAGGCATCTCCTGTGCCAGGAGAGTTCATGCAAGCCCTGAGCCCACCTCAAGCCACCTTTGAGGGCTGGTGGGCTGCTCCTCCAAACCCAATGACAAGGTTGGGTGGGCAGGGCTGGGTTGAAACACCTGGAGCCAGCTGTGCCCTGGTGCCAATGCACGCTGCAAGCTCTTCTTCTGCTCCACACGCCCCCATGGCGATGCACACGCAGAGCCTCTGTGGGGTTGCCCATCTGCACCCGCTCGGCAGCCCTGCATGGAAATAACAGCTCCTTGCAAAGGGGAAAGATCCTGGTTTCCCCAATTAGCCACTGGAATGTCTGTCTGTGCGCGTTTGCAGAGCAGAAAGGTTTGAGATGAGCAGAGAAATTGGTGTGACAGCTTCAGCATCGCTGGGTCAGCAGCAGAGGGGATGAGCCCCGGGAGGGGACGTGGGGAGCCCACGGGAGGGGCCGGTAGGAGTTATCTTGTGTTGTGGGGGGGGTGCAAGATGAGGTCCCTGATTTTGGCAGTAAGCAAAGGTGCTTTGGGGTGCTGAGGGGGAACCTGCTCCCCTCAACCTGCTCTTCCATCACAGCCTGCGCTGCGTAGGATCATGGAATGGGTTGGAGTGGATCACAAAGCCCACCCAGTGCCACCCCCTGCCATGGGCAGGGACCCCTCCCACTGGATCAGGGGGCTCCAAGCCCCATCCAACCTGGCCTGGAACCCCTCCAGGGATGGGGCAGCCACCACTGCTCTGGGCACCCTGGGACAGAGCCTCCCCATCCTCACAGGGAAACATTTCTCCTTTTTAACCTTAAAACCATTACCCTCACCCCATCCCTGCACTCCCTGATCCAGAGCCTCCCCTCCCCCCCCCCCCCAGCTTTCCTGGAGCCCCTTTCAGTCCTGGGAGCTTCTCTAAGGTCTCCCCAGAGCCTTCTCCTCTCCAGGCTGAACAACCCCAACTCTCCCAGCCTGGCCTCGTACAGGAGGTGCTCCAGCCCTCAGATCAACATTTTGGCCCATCTTGGGTGTAGACCCGGGGCTGCAGTGTGCAAAGGTTGGTTTATCCAGACAGAGGGGATGGGCTGTGGTGTTAAACTGCAGGAGAACCCTGCAAGGGTGCCAGGGTGCTGCACTGCTGAACGAAGCCTGGCATCCCTGGGCATCACCGGGGCTGTGGCTGGATGGGTGAGCTGTCCTCAGCCAGTGAGGGGAGGGTCGCCGCAGCGTGTCACGCTGACAGAGGTGTGTGATGGGTTCACGGTCCTGTGCTCTGCTGGGCTGGGATCAACGTGCTGGTAGCCAAGTCCTGAAAATCACCTGGAGCATCGCTTGGGAAAGCAGTGCCCTGGTGTGGAGAGGGAGGGGAGCTGGCGGGTCTGACATGAGTGGTCCAGCTGGTGTGTGATCCTGATCTGGCACCCAGTATCCTTGAGGTCAGCTATAGGGACTGTGTGTCCTCCTACCTTCCCCCCACTGCTCTCTATTGGAGCTCGTCAGCTCTTAATTACCAAGAAAATGGTGCCAATCTAATTTTTTTTTCAATTTTATGTTACGCATGGAATCCTTTCATTGTCTTTAACAAACAGGGCGATGCTCAGTGGTGCTTTGTCTGCAATAAAATCCAATGTATTGATTTAAACAATATGCAAACACGCAGGATTAGAGTCTAATTGGGGACTAATCGGGGTGCGACGGCTGTTCCGCCGGCCGGGCTGGGGCTTGGATGTCCTCAAAGCTGGGGCAGGGGTGGTGGGAAGGCGCCTGGTTCCTCCGATGGGGCTGCGTCGGTCCTTGCCAGGAGCCCTCAGCCGTGACCAGCCTGTCGGGATGTCAGGATGCTGGGATGAACCAGTGATGCTGCAGGGGGGAAAGTTGCATTTTTCTAGCTTCTTTAATTCTCATGATGGTTTTGCTGCTCTCCTGCTTCTGGGACTCGTTGGAAAAAGCTGGTAGGGAAAAGGAAGGGTCCAGCTGGCCCCTGATGTTGGCTGGTGGGATTAGACGTGGATATTGGGAGGAAAAGAACAGTTGGGAACTTAAAGAAGCAGTGGATGAGTGGGAAAGGGCAGACATGGGGCTCACAGGGACCAAGTTGGGGAGTTCCCATGGCTCAAGCCCAGCCTAGAGCTGAACTTGTACCTCCTGGAAACATGAGTACAGCACATCAAGCACTCCTGAACTTCCCAACAGCAGATCCACACCCACCCCGGGTGTTAAAGCGACTTTAATGTTCAGCTGCAATGGGTGCTGCATCCACCCGTGTGTCGGTTGTGGCAGAGCAGTAGCGGGGTTCGTATTTTAAGCGTCTGTAAAATAGCGGCGGACAAGCATACGGAGTCCTCCTGCTCCGTTGGCCTCGGCTGCTCCCTTCAGCTGTGAGCAAAGATGATTAAAAATAGCTTTTCAGATCAGATTTGAGTGACCTGGAATCTCAGTGGGGGAAATTTAATGGTTTTTCATGTCTTAAAGATGTTTGCTGGGATCAGGTGTCATTTGAAGAAGCGCAGTTGTATAATTGCACGTTTTCCTTCCCTCTGCTTATTCCCCGGCTTCTCCCTTCCCTGTCAGCCTGGGCACGGGGGGGGTCCCTCATCACCAGGAATTGAAATGATCTTGTTATACTGAAAAAGCCATTTTGTTGAGGGGGAAAAAGGGCCTGAGGGCTCCATGAGAAGCGCTATGTGAGCCCAAACCCTCCTGTCTGCACATCCCCCCCTTGTGCCAGCCCAGTCCTCGGGAGAAAATGCTCCCTTTTAAAATCTTCTGAAAATACTGCATTAATTTCATGGAATGGGTTGGGCTGGAAGGGACCTCAAAGCCCATCCAGTGCCACCCCCTGCCATGGGCAGGGACACCTCCCACTGGGTCAGGGGGCTCCAAGCCCCATCCAACCTGGCCTGGAACACCTCCAGGGATGGGGCAGCCACCACTGCTCTGGGCACCCTGGGCCAGGGCCTCCCCACCCTCACAGCAAAACATTTCTGCCTGAGATCTCATCTCAATCTCCCCTTTTTAACCTTAAAACCGTTCCCCTCATCCCATCCCTGCCCTCCCTGATCCAGAGCCCCTCCCCAGCTTTCCTGGAGCCCCTTTCAGCACTGGGAGCTGCTCTAAGGTCTCCCCAGAGCCTTCTCCTCTCTATGCCGAAAAACTTGCTCTCCTTCTGAAAAGCCCAGCTTTTCAGTTTGTCGTGGCTTAATAACGATATTGTAATTAATCTCTAATTTTATTGAGTCGGTAACTTCAAATAAAAAATGAATTGATTAGCTGTTAACTTTTGCTAGGAGGATTTTCTCGGTGCAGTGGTTTTCCCAGCAGGGCAGTGCCCTCTGCTCTGTGCCCTCATTCCTGGCCAGAGGCTTCGGGGAGTTGTTTTTTTTTTCCCTGACACACTTATTCTAAAAAAATCCTTCAAATTTAAACTCTCAGCCAAAAAATGATGCAGAGAAGCTGCTGGGCTCTGTGCTTTGGTTTGTACGAGGCTGTTGGGTGACGCTTGGAGCGAGGAGGGGGTTGGGGCTTCCTGGCAGTGGGATTGGATGCTCTGGCTGCATCCATGGGAGGGCTCTGCCTTAAAAAAAAAAAGAGATCAAGCTAAAAGATAACAAATTAAGATAATATATGTGAAGTTTAATTTTGGGGCAGCCTGGAGCCCTGGCCATGGGGGGGCCCGGCAGCCATGGGGGTGGCTGGGAGAGGAGCGGAGTGAGCTGTGGTTTCTCAGTGCGACCCATTGAGGGTGAGAGGTGTCGTGGCAGAGGGTGAGGAGGGTGCAGATGTCAAGGTGGGGGAGCGGGTGGTGAGAGGGACAGGGTGGTTTTAAAGGGGTGTCCTGGGCTGCACGTGAATATTAGAGACTGGCTTTGTCCCCAAGCCAGCCCTCAGATTGTGTCCTGACGGTGAAGGGGTTCTGACCTTCCCAAGGTGCTTCTCAGGGGAAAGGGAATGGGTTGGATCCATCTGCTGAGGAAGGGGAATCACGGGGGGAGAGAACTGATCCGAACACCTGCTCCTGTGCTTGGCCTCGCGGCCGGTTCCTCCTCTAATGTGCCAGCCAAATTTTTAGTGCTGTTTTTCCCCTTCCTCTTAAAAATCATCCTCATCAAAAGGCTGCCATCGCTTCTGCCAGCTGGGATAAAGGAGTTTGGTCCTTTGAGCCCTGGGAAGATGCAGCAGTTGATGCGTCGTTCCTGTGTGTCCGACTCCCTCCACCCTGGGAGTCACTGAAGCCAGGGCTGGGCTGGGCTGGGCTGAGCCTGGGGGAAGCCACCAGCTTAAATCCCAGCTTGGGGTGCCTGGGGGCTCTGGATAAACCTTCCAGGGGGTGGTTTAGTTTGTGGGACCACGCGTGGATGCTGTGGCGATCAGTGGTGATGGGAGCAGCAGCCGTCGGGCAGGACCACGCTTTGCACGAGGTGCTGCCTAGGGGTGGTACCGGCAGGGTTGGGGAGGCAGAGGATGCTGCTGGCGATGGCAATTTTTCCCCAAATCAGGAAGAAATTGCCTCGTGTTATTTTTAAGCCCTGTGTTTTGTGAGCCCCTTATCCTTAATCTTGGATTTTGCTGTCGTTTCCTTCCAATCGCTTTGCTATCAAGTTGCAACAATAGCGTTTTATGGCCACTTAGCTCAGGCAGGCGTCACACGTGATCTTAATTAGAAGTGGATTAAGAGCAATGGGGAACACGCCGTCACGGAGCGTTTCGCAGTTTCCCATGTAGCGTCGGCTCAGTGGACTTGGAAGAGGAAAGAATGGGATTTATTTGAAGTGGGGGGGAAAAAAATGGTAAGTGGAGCAGCTAACCGTGAGCTTGTCCCAGCTCGTTAGCAGCTGCCGAACCCCGTCCTGGGCATCTCTTTTCCAGGGAGGCTTCAGCAGCAGCTCTGAGTGGGGGATGGGGTGCTGGCTCTGTGCTGGGATGCTCCAGGGAGGCAGCTCTTGGCTCTCACAGCCATCCCTGGGCATCTGTGCCCTGCTGGAGGGGCACAGCGGTGTCCCCAAAGCGCTGGGGTGCTGCTGCACAGCCACACGCAACGACACATTTTGTTCCTTAAACCCTCGCCAGGTAGAGGTGAGGGTGCTGGGGACCTCGGTGGTCCTGCTGGGCCCAACCAAGGTGGAGGCTGTGCAGTTCCTGGGGATGGGGGCAGCTGCTGTCCCGCCCTGGCGTGGGGAGAGAGGCAACGCATCCCGTTGCATCGCGCTGCTGTGCTCAGACTGCACCTCGAGTGCCGGGGTCAGTTTGGGCCCCTCACTCCAAGAAGGACATTGAGGGGCTGGAGCGCGTCCAGAGAAGGGACCGGAGCTGGGGAGGGGCTGGAGAACAAGTCCTGTGAGGAGAGGCTGAGGGAATTAGGGTTGCTTATCTTAGAGGAAGTTGAGGGGAGCCCTCATCACTGTTTACAGCCACCTGAAAGGAGGCTGTGACGGGGTGGGTGTTGGGCTCTGCTCCCCAGTGACAGCGATGGGACGAGAGTAAATGACCACAAGCTGCACCAGAGGAGGTTTAGACTGGACATGAGGAAGAATTTCTTCACTGAAAGGGTGGTCAGGGGTTGGCACAGCTGCCCAGGGAGGTGGGGGAGTCGCCATCCCTGGAGGGGTTTAAAGGACGGGTGGATGAGTTTCTTAGGGACAGGGTTTAGTGGGGAATCAGGCACGGCTGGACTCGATCTCGGAGGTCTCTTCCAACCTTCTGATTCTGTGATTCTATGATTTATGGCTCGTGCACGGGCTGCCATCATCAGGGATTAGAGATGCTGGAGGACACCGATTGCACCGAGCTGTGCGTTTGCCAGCGCCGGGTGACCACCCCGTACCAAGGCACCGACCCAAAGAGCACCAGGGCCGAGCAGATGGGGTGACCACGAGGGGTTGCAGTGACAGCAAAGTCACTTTTCCGGGATCTCAATGAACAGTGAGAGTGGAACTGCAGCTCATCCCTCCTGGCTCCCAGCCCTGCGCCCCTCTCGATGCCCTCTGTGCCTCTGCCTGCGCGTGCACACGCGTGTGCTGCTCTCCCAGAGAAAAGGGGAGGGGGGAGCAAGGAGCCTGTGTTTAAAAAAGAAGCAAATGGAGAGGGGAGGTAGGTAGGGCTGAGCTGGGTAAGCCCGAGCAGAGGTTTGTGGGTAGTGTAAAGCTGTCACTGTGATTTAGGACCGGCTTGTTAAACTGTTTTATGTTCACAGACAGTAAGTCGTAAGCAATATACAATTTTCTATGAAGAGATGATCTTCCCTCGTCATGCTTTATGCCATCTTTCCCTGAGTGATCTCTCCTTTTTATAACCCCACGGTGTCACGGCACGGTCGTGCGGAGGAAGAAAACTTGGCTTCTGGCTGGGTCTTGTGCCCGGGAGGGGGACGAGGAGCCAGCGGGGCTGAGCTGTGCTGGGGATGCTCTGCTCCCTCAGCTGGACCCTGTGGCTGCAGCCGCATTTCAGCTTTGGAAGGCACAGGACCTTCCCCCTGTGCCCCCCCCCCCTCTGCTTTTAGTGCATGCCAGGTTGTTGCAGTCTGTGTGAGCAGGGTTGCATTTAACTGCAGTCATTGCACGAGTGCCTTAAATGAGGTTTCCTTCCTTTTTTCTTGCCTCTGAGTTGTTGCTGCGTTTTAAAAACTCGCACACGACGCTGCTCCGGTTCACCTTTGGTATTTTCTAAAGCCGTTGATTTATGAGGAATAGTTGCATTTATTTTGCCGTTCCCGTGCCAGCGGGAGCGTCTCGGCGTGCTCAGCCCTGGAGCACCGTGCCCTGCCCACAGCTGGATGTGCTCCCCAGGAGCCCCCCAAGGGGCACAGAGCTGAGTGGGGACCTCACAGGTGAGACCCGAGCCAGCATCACCACCTGGCTTATTAATAAGATTTTGGGGAGCTGGTTGCCATACCAACCCCCAGCTGAGCCTATACGGGGGCACAGGACCCCCCTGGAAATCTGTGCAGGGCATGGCAGGAGGCTGAGGAGCAAGGCAGCTGCTCTGGGTGCTGTGTGGGGCAGAACTTGGCTTTGGGAAGGGGTAATGATGCTGGGCTGGGCTGGATCCTGCGTGATCGGAGCTGCCAAGGCTCTGCCTCTGGCATCAGCCGTGCCAGGGCTGGAGACCTGGTAAGTGGGGAAGCTGTGGCAGAGGGCAGAGCCCAGGAGCTAAAAGCAGCTTTGGGAAGGCATGGAATTCCCCGTGGCTCCACAGGCTGCTCCAACTTAGTAACCCTCGTGTCACAAAACCTCTTCCAAACACTTTCAATTTGTTGTGCCGCTGTTGATGCCAATGATTGGGGTCCGGCTGCCAGGTGGGCTCCACACTGGCAGCCCCAAGTGCCTTCATGCCAGGGTGGTCTCCAGGCATCCTTGCCAGCAGCACTGGGTGAGTTTGGGATTTCAGACAAAGCACTGGGTTTGTGATCCGTGCGCGTGTGCCCCGGGCTCAGCAGGGCGTGAAGGGTTTCTTCGGCGCTGAAGTGTGGGTGCAGGTGAAATCCTCTGCCCTGTTTCTTCCAGGAGCGCCCTCCTAAATTAGATGGAAAAAATTACACTCTTGCTGTGAAACTATTTACAGGTGTAATTCCCATCCCTTTTCCCGATAATTAAATATTTTTAGGTCATCCACTTTCCCCACCCTACTTGCAGACCTGTCCTAGATGCCTTTGTAATTAGACATCTCCCGGGGAAAGATGATTAACGCGGGAGGTGGCAGCTGCAATTGTGGTGCTGGGTCTCCTCCTGCAGTCCTGGTTGCTCTGTTCAAGCAATTGCTCGTCCTTGGGGCTCCTCACGGGTGTCCAGGAGGGGGACGATGGATGGAGGAGCCCCTGTTTAATGTCCCCAGAATTGAGGGCACGGTGGCACCAAGGCAGCTGTTGTAAAGGGTGAGAATTTTGAGAATACACATTTAAGCAATTTTAAGCTGCTTTTTTAGAGTGGATTCTTACTAAGAAAGAGGGAAATCATGTTTTAATGCCTTGCCCTGCAGCAAAAAGGCCCTTAGTGGAGTAGTTTCCACCGCGGTTTAAAGCTGAGACTTTGTGCAGGAGCTGGGATTAATGAAAGGGCGATATTGTTCTCCGCTCCTGAAACGGGGAAGATTAAAGTAGCACAGAGGAAAAAAAGCTGAAGGGTTTGGCTGGTGGTGTGGTTCTTAGAGACACAGCGAGACCAGACCTTCCCTTTGTGAGGGAAATGGAGGTTAAACCCCAGCCACAGCATCCCGGGGTGCGCGTCCCCCCCCTTTGGGGACGGCCAGCATCGTGGGTCACCCCGCCACCCAGGCAAATGCACCGTGTGCTCCCCTGATTTACTGCACTCTTTTGAGATGCACCAAAGCCCCAACCTTCAGGAAGAAGGAATCAAAAAATCAGGATGCCCTGATCCGATGGGAATGGGCACCTGCCCGCGGGTTGGGCAGCTTGACCGCTGTTTATCAGGGGGGGTCGTGAGGGGAACACGAGCCTCCAACCCCATCCTCTTTGTGTGGGAACCCCTCAGGGGGCAGGATTCAGCCCTTCAAATATGTTATCTTAATCCTGAGCAAACTCGGGAGCAGGAAAGGTCAGCGCCCGCCTTCCTGGCCTGGTGGGGATGAACCGCCAGCGGCTGCTCCGCGCCCGAGCCTTCTGCTTCTGCTGGGGCTCAAGTTACAGAGGCGAAGAAAACCGATCCACGTCCTCCAGGTGTATCGCTCTTGATCCTATCTGGCATCCTTCACCCCCAAATTATACCCTAAATCCTCGCTGAACAAAGTCAGCCAGAAAGGCTCGGGGAGGGGGGAGGAGTCGGGATGTGCTTCCTGCTGGGTTTTTTTATCCCTCTGTCTCCCTTCTCGTTTATTGACGTGTTCATTGCCCGGTGTGGTTTGACATTTGCCAGGCTGCTTGTGGAGTCTAAGGTTGAGGAACGCCTGTCCTTGGGTGTCTTGCAGCCAGCAAGGAGTTTAGCGCTGCCCTCAGTAGGTTTCAGAGTAATCGCTCTGGAGTTTCATGGAGTCTCACAAAGAGCCCAGTGAGTTAAATCATAGAATCAGCTGGTTGGAAAAGACCTCTGAGATCGAGTCCATCCGTACCTGTCCACTACTAAACCAGATCCCTGAGAAACTCCTCTGCCCCTCTTTGAAACCCCTCGAGGGATGGCGACTCCACCACCTCCCTGAGCAGCCGTCCCTGTGCCTGAGAACCCTTTTGGTGATGACATTTTTCCTAATGTCTAGGAACTGGTGACATTAGGGAGCACCTTGTGCCCAAAAGAAGCCAAACGGGTCACAGCTGGACCCGTTCTGCTCCCCGATCACCCTCCCCACCTCCTTGCCCTCCATTTCTCTTTGAGCTGCTGCAGGCACGGCTTGAGCAGACTTGCCCGAGCAAGCCCGGCTCTACGGTGAGTGTAGACGAACGCTCCCTCTCTGACTGCATGTTTGAGCTTTGCTTCTGCTGAGAGCTGGGGAGCTGCAGCCGTGCAGGGACAGGCGCTTTTTCCCTCCCTGTGTGGCCAGCAGGAGTAAGGAGGTGACCATTATCCCGTGCTCATCGCTAGTGAGGGGGCACCCCAAATCCTGGGTTCGGTTTTGGGGCCCCTCGCTTCAAGGACATCAAGATTCTGGAGACCATCTAGGGAAGGGCAACAAAGCTGGGGAAGGGTTTAGAGCACAAACTTTAGCAGCACCTGAGGGAGCTGGGGTTGTTTAATCTGGAGAAAAGGAGGCTGAGGGGAGACCTCATCACTCTCCACAGCTCCCTAAAAGGAGGTTGTGGTGAGGTGGGGTTGGTGTCTTCTCCCTGGTAGCCACTGACAGAACAAGGGGAAACGGCCTCACGATGCACCAGGGAAGATTTAATATAAAAAATATTGGGAGGAATTTCTTTACTGAAAGGGTTGTCGAGCATTGGCAGAGGCTGCCCAGGGAGACGGTGGAGTCCCCATCCCTGGAGGGGTTTAAAAGGCGAGTAGATGTCGTACTTGGGGACAGTGGACTCAGCAGGGCTGGATCGATGGTTGGACTCAATGACCTTAAAGGTCTTTTCCAACCGAAACCATCACCGCTCTCTCCTCACGCTCTGCATCAGGGTCCTGGGCTTCGTTAACAATCTGTATCGAAAAGTGGTGACCGCGGACGCGTGTGCAGCATCTGATGCAGTGATGCCCCTTGGCTTTGATTTTATTTTAGTGCCTCCCACGGTGCCACGCAGGGCAGTAAAGCCGGTTATCCCAGGCCCCCGGGCACCCTTTGCAGTGGCAGGGGCTGGTGAAGATGAGCAGCAGCTCCATCCTCTAGTTGACTTTATGGGAAGAGGTGGCCACGGGCTTTGCTCCCCAGGGTGGCTGGTGATGCCTTGGGTGGGCAACGCGGGTCTGGACCCTGTGGGAGGGTTTGTGCTGCTGCCGTGTGCCAGCGCTGGGGTCCTTGTACAAATATAGCAAGTTATGTCCCAGCTGGACCCACGCTGCGTCGCTGGGAAATTCCAGTGATCCGCTGGGCAGGGGAGGGCAGGAGGTGTTAATGGCAGGGGGTTGTAATCAGTACCTGCAATTAGCCTCTGCTCCAGCTGGCCGCAAAGGCTCGGTCATAAAACCACCATCCCACACTGCTGTTCCTCCCTCCTGCCCCTCCGAGTCCTGCCAGCTTGACCCCTTTCAGCTGCGGTGATGCCAAGCAAGACCTGCACACCCAACTGGGACAAACTGGGCACTGGCCAGAGCAGGGAGATTGATGAAATTGCTGTGCGGAACTCGAGGAGCTGGTCAGGGCTAGGGGGGAGCACGGATGGAGTGTGGGGGGTTCAGGGTTGTAAGTTGGTCCCGAGCGGGGCTGGAGGTCGGGAGATGCCAACCTTGCCCATGGCTTGTGGTTGTCCTATGGGAAAGAACAGCCCCCGGATGGTTGTCAGCCCCCCTCTCCTCCCGGTTTTTACACCTCCGCGCTCCCCTCTGCTTGAGACTCGCTTGCAGGAACACCAAACTGCTGGTGACATTAAACAAATTAATACCAGGTTTAAATAGCCTGCCGGGAGGCTGGAAACAGGCGGCGCGGGCTCAGCTGTCAATCCCAGATTAGCAAATGCCCGGGCTAAACTTATGGCTTACACCCTGCACAGGGGCTTCGCCGGTGCTGCCCCGGTGCCAGCCCAGCCCGGTGGGTGTTGAGAGAAGGACCTGATGGATACCCTGGCAAAACAGCAGTGCAAAGAGGAGGGTCTTGACAGCTTCGGGTGCTTTTCAGAGCACCAAGATGCTAGAATTTACCCTCAAAGTGCCTGGTGTGGTTGCGGCACCTGGGAAGGGCATTTGGCATCTCATGCTTCTGTTTGTGGCCGAAAGAGAGGTTTTCCTGCCCAACTCTGAGTTGTTTGACTTCAGTATTTGGTTCTTATCTCCCTTTCAAGGGGGATAATTTTTTCCTCTTTTCATAAGCAGATTTCCCACCGTTTTCCTCTTTATAAGGCCTGAACCTCCCTTCCTGAGAAGCTCTGGAGGCCAAAAATCCAGCACAGAGGAGATGGTGCTGCCGTCAGGGAGTTCAACTCTCTCAGCCTTTACTAACGAAACCCATGGGGGAGCAGCAACCGCTGGGCTCCAGTTCTTATGCAAAACCCCAATCATGGGGGGTTGGGGCGAGACCTCCCCACGCCCACCCATGTCACCTCGATGCTGCAGCCGGATCAGACCCTGTGTGTTTCCAGCACTCGGGCTGGGATTAAACTGGGCAGGGACACGCGACTGCCAGGCAGCACAGCCACTGCTGCCCCTTTCCCCATGGGGCTGCATCACCTGCGAAGGGTATCTGGCACCCAATGGGTGCTCCGAGGCTGGCTGGGAAGTTTAGACCTCTCTCAGGTGGAGATAGTGGAAAAAGGGATGAGTTCACGCTGCCACTCTTGGGCAAGTGCCAGCGTTTTGATCGTGAGCCCCGAAAAGCAAAGGATGTGCTGGGGACTGGAGGAGGGGCGCGCGCAGGACATGCCTGGCTTCCCTGGAAAATGAGGCTCAAGTGTTTTCAGAAGGATGGAGCCACGCTGCCCACAGTGGGGATTTTGGGGAGCCTTTCCTGGAGGAATTTGGGATGGAGGTGCTGTGGCCACCTCCTCTCCCTGAGCAACCCCACGGTGCAGACCCAGCATGGGAGCATCTCAGGAGGCGCCTGCTCCCCTCTTTGCTCTTCTCTTGGAAAGAGATCTTGGGGGTGCAAGCAAAGCTGGTTGTGGGGTCCCTGTCTCAGGTGCACATAATGGAAAAAAAAGGGATGAGTTCACGCTGCTGCTTTTTGGGCAAGTGCCAGTGTTTCGGTTGTGCACCCCGAAAGCTGAGGGGTGCACTAGGAACTGGAGGAGGGGATGCAGGCAGCATGTGCTTGGCTTGCTGAGCAAAAGATGCTCCGGTAGTTCGGAGGGATGGGTGGCTCTGCCTGCATCCCAGCGGCGGGATCACGACAGGATTTTGGGGAGCGTTTCCTGGAGGAGTTTGGGATGGGGGTGCTATGGCCACCTCCCCTACCTGAGCAAACCCTGCGGTGGAGACCCAGCACGGGAGCATCTCGGCAAATTCCTCCCCCCTTCTCTCCCCCCTCCTCTCCCCCGAAGTCCTGGGCATTTGGAGAGAGATCTCGGGGTGCAAGCGAAGCTGGTTGTGGGCTCCCCGCTCCCCATCAAAGTTTCTTCGCTTTGGCAGCCTCGGTGTTTGCTCTGGGGAAGAGAAAGGCGATCGGGGGGGTGGAGGTGGGAGCCGGTCCCCCCCTTCCTTCCCATTCCCATCTTAATTGCCGGCACCTCCGGCTGATTTAACCCCTCCGTTCTCCGGCTGAGGGGCTCGCAAGCTGCTAACTAGGGGGTGCTGGGGGTGCGTGCGAGCCCGCCCTCCCCACTCCTTCCCTTCCCGCCCCCCCACCCCCTCCATCCCTCCCCTCCCCTGCCCGCCCTCCCCGCAGCCCGGCCGGGCGAGCGGGAGGCACCAGCAGCGCTGAGGCCAGGCAGCCGCATCCAAAATGCTTCTAGGTGGGTGAAACGCAACTTTCCCTCCCCCGCGGGAGCTGCAGACAGGAGGCTGCTCAGCCCCGTCGCTAGCCATCCCTTCCTCGTGCACCCCATCCCTTCCTTACCGCACCCCATCTCTTCCCTATCCCTCCTTCATCGCTTCCCATCGCTCCCTATTGCACCCCATCCCTCCTTCACCGCTCCCTATTGCACCCCATCCCTTCCCCATCCCTCTTTCATCGCTCCCCATTGCTCTCTTTTGCACCCCATCCCTTTCCCCATCCCTTTCCCCATCCCTTTCCCCATCCCTTTCCCCATCCTTTTCCCCATCCCATTCCCCATCCCTTTCCCCATCCCTTTCCCCATCCCTTTCCCCATCCTTTTCCCCATCCCATTCCCCATCCCATTCCCCATCCCATTCCCCATCCCATTCCCCATCCCTTTCCCCATCCCTTTCCCCATCCCTTTCCCCATCCCTTTCCCCATCCCTTTCCCATCCTTTCCCCATCCCTTTCCCATCCTTTCCCCATCCCTTTCCCCATCCCTTTCCCCATCCCTTTCCCATCCTTTCCCCATCCCTTTCCCCATCCCTTTCCCATCCTTTCCCCATCCCTTTCCCCATCCCTTTCCCCATCCCTTTCCCCATCCCTTTCCCCATCCCTTTCCCATCCTTTCCCCATCCCTTTCCCCATCCCTTTCCCCATCCCTTTCCCCATCCCTTTCCCATCCTTTCCCCATCCCTTTCCCCATCCCTTTCCCCATCCTTTCCCCATCCCTTTCCCCATCGCTCCCACGCTCTTCATGAACCCCCAGAAAAGCCGGGTTTGGAGCTGGCAGCCCGTGTTGGGCACTGATTGCGGGGCGGGGGGTGGGGGGGGGTTACAGGACCCCTGTGTCACCCAGGACTCTGGGTCCCGGCCAGCGTGGCCGTGGGAAGGGGGGTCCAGTGAGGGGGGGCGGGCAAGGTCGGGGACACTCACCCTGCTGCTGTCCCGAGGATGCTCCTGCCTGCACGGACCCGATCCAAGCGTCCCTGCAGGCAGCCGGCTTTTGCCGAGTGACTTGAGCTTGGAGAAATGGAAATAAATCAGGGTGCGAGTCGGTTTGGAAAGGAAAAAAAAAAATTGCATCTAATTGTTTGTTATCTTCAGGGTTGCTCTGCTGAGGTTTTGGGGAGGGGGAGGGCGGTGTCTTTTGTCCCCTTTGTAATTCTGACCCCGGACGTAACTCTTGAACAGTGAAAACCAGAGGTGGATTATTTACTATCACGAAAGGTTCCAGAAATATGTGGTGCTTAAGGAGTAACCGGTAACAGATTCTGCATCAAACACAAACACTGATTCACCTGGGGGGTCCCCATCGCGCTCCCATCGGGGCTTTGCCGTGCTAAAATGCCCTCGGGAGATTTCCTTCTCTCTAAGCAAACCAGGTCGTTGCCGTCGCTTATTTAAACCCATTTAAAGAGCTGCTCTTTTTTTATTATTATTATTATTTGCACAACTAAGCCGTGTACCTTACACCCACAAAATGGTCCCTCCCAGCCCAGGCACACAGGCAGCCTCTTTCTTCTGCTCCCAGCCTGCTTAATCCTAATTACTTACGGGATTCAAGCTGAGTTTGACTCACTGCATCTTATTGATTTTTTTATTTTATTTTATTTTATTTCCCAGGGCTGCAAAAAAAATAAAAAAAAATAAGAGGAAGAAACAGGTCGCACGCTGACACGGCTTTATTTTGCCCTTGCTCTTCGTTTTTGGGGGTCAGCTCCGACTCGTGTTTCTATCGCGCCCGCGACGCGAATCTTTGATGCTTTTTTTTTATTTGTTTGTGAGGCTGGAAGAGGGGGGAGCGAAGGGAAAAGCAGGGGTGGGTGATGCTGCTTGGCTTGGGCTCGTGGAGCGGAGCTGCGGCAGCAAATGGAGCGGAACGCCGTTC
Source organism: Neomorphus geoffroyi (assembly GCA_033558235.1). Lineage (NCBI taxonomy): Eukaryota > Metazoa > Chordata > Aves > Cuculiformes > Neomorphidae > Neomorphus > Neomorphus geoffroyi. The sequence goes on from JAUMJM010000037.1 coordinate 4,828,664, forward strand.
TCAGACCTATTTCCCGCACGGATTCGGGGCTGGGAATTTCAGTGCTTGTCTTGTTCCCGACAATTATTGGCATTAACTTTGCGCCAGGCTGTTGGGGTTGGAGCGTGGGGTGCAGCAAGTGGGAGCCACGCAGCAGTGCTGCTTCTCTCCGTGCGGGCACACACATGCGCAGCGGGCACACACATGCGAGTGCGTTGCACGCTCACATGCTTTAACGCACTCCTTTTCCTCCGGGAATGCGTCGCCGGCGCGGGATGGTGCTGTCGTGGCTGGGGGAGAGCAGCCGGGCTGGGGGAGCGCGGATGTTATTGGGGTGGCACATCTGCCAGGGCTCCTCCGAGGCGCTCGCATCGGCGTAACTGCAGCCCTGCTGCTCAGCTGCCTCCTCCGGCTCACTTGAATTTTTCTGATAGTTTGAAACACAATCTTTTCCCTGTGAGCTGTCTTTCCATGTATTTCCATGTAACAGCGCTCCGGAATGCTTATCAGGCAAAGTAGGTCTTAAAAAACCCAAACTGCCCTCCCCCAGCCTTATCCCCGAGGCTGGGTCTAACCTTCTGGTCTCAAATATGTAGGAAAATGTTGTAAAGGCACTCAGGGTTCCCTTTTGGACCTGTGGTGCCAGGGGGTCGCTGGCCACCTCGGTGCCAAGGCCAGGATGGTTGCGGTGGTTGCGAGGTGTTTGTGCGGCGGCTGCTCGCTGCGGGTGCGAATTGTCCTCCCCCTGTGTTTTAAACACCTCCTCAAGAGAAAAAGAGGGAATTTGGAGTCATCCAGCTTTGGGGTGCGTGGGCTGTGATGCTGCTGTGAGTTTGCTGTTGTTAATTGGCTGCTTAATGAGGCTTCCTGTGCCCTCCGTTGTCATTGGAGTTAACGGAGAGGGGAGCGTGTGCCTGTCCCCGCTCCAACCCTGGGTTTGGTGTTGGGGCTCCCTGTGAAGATTTGGGGACTGAGCTTTTCCCCAAGGTTGCTTTGGGTGAATTTCCCTGTAAATGCACTTGTTTTTGTTGCCCGGGGCTTCCTCCCAGCAATGGCCTGGGGAAAACATCCATCCCCTGCTTTCAACACCCAGGGAGGCACCGAGGACTCCGAGCTCCTCCGGCAGCTTCAACCTCCCCTTCTAAGTATTTTTAGACCAAACTGTCATCTAATCTTGACCTCCAGTACGGTGTGGGCTAGAAAATACCACTGCGTGTCCAGCATCAAGCCAAGGGTATAATTCACAAATTTCATATCATGGAATCCTGGAATGGGTTGGGTCGGAAGGGACCTCAGAACCCATCCAGTGCCACCCCCTGCCATGGGCAGGGACACCTCCCACTGGGTCAGGGGGCTCCAAGCCCCATCCAACCTGGCCTGGAACACCTCCAGGGATGGGGCAGCCACCACTGCTCTGGGCACCCTGGGACAGGGCCTCCCCACCCTCACAGCAAAACATTTCTCCCCAAGATCTCATCTCAATCTCCCCTCTTGCAGCTGAAACCCATTCCCCCTCGTCCCATCCCTGCACTCCCTGATCCAGAGCCCCTCCCCAGCTTTCCTGAAGCCCCTTTCAGCACTGGGAGCTGCTTTAAGGTCCCCTCTGAGCCTTCTCCTCTCCAGGCTGAACAACCCCAACTATCCCAGCCTGTCCTCATGTTTTTAGACTGTTTTTAATTCTCCCTCACCCTGCTGGAGCAATAGGTTGCTAAAAGGTATTTTGGAGCAAACATGGACTTGTTTGAAGCTTTGGCAGCGCTGATGCTCCCAGCAGGCTGCTGGTGGCCGGCAGCGGCGCTTTGATGGTCCATTCCAGCACCCGCCTGATGCCCTAAGCTGGCAATGACTGCAGGGGCTGGGTATTTCACAGATTGCTATTTTTCCCTTTTCTGAGCAGGATGTTGGAAGGAGTAGGCAGGCTGTTCCCACTCTTCTCCGAAGTGATTATATTAGCACGGCCTGGGTAGGAGTGGCGGAAATTACAATGAAATACTAGCAGTAGGAAATAAAAATCTAATTAAAAAACAATGACAGATGTGTATCATTTTCCAAACACTGGGTACGGCCGGCGTGGCCCCAGGGCAGCCGTGCTGGGGAGTGACGCCCGTCTGGAGCTGCCAGTGCAAACACAGCGGGCGCTGAGCATGGGGCTCCAGCACAGGGCATGGAGCTGTTGGAGCGAGTCCTGAGGAGGCCACGGAGATGATCCAAGGGCTGGAGCACCTCCTGTACGAGGCCAGGCTGGGAGAGTTGGGGTTGTTCAGCCTGGAGAGGAGAAGGCTCTGGGGAGACCTTAGAGCAGCTCCCAGTGCTGAAAGGGGCTCCAGGAAAGCTGGGGAGGGGCTCTGGATCAGGGAGTGCAGGGATGGGATGAGGGGAACGGTTTTCAGCTGAGAGAGGGGAGATTGAGATGAGATCTTAGGGAGAAATGTTTTGCTGTGAGGGTGGGGAGGCCCTGGCCCAGGGTGCCCAGAGCAGTGGTGGCTGCCCCATCCCTGGAGGTGTTCAAGGCCAGGTTGGATGGGGCTTGGAGACCCCTGACCCAGTGGGAGGGGTCCCTGCCCATGGCAGGGGGTGGCACTGGATGGGCTTTGAGGTCCCTTCCAACCAGAACCGTCCCATGATTCTTTGAAAATCACGTTGCAAGCAGAGAGCTGGCGGGGGGAGGCTGAGGGCTTTGACCTTTATAGAACTTAGAGGCTGGAATGTGTAAATGGATTAAGGCTTGAAAGTTCTCTCTACACCCTGAGTTTGCACCCCTAAAGGCTGAGTTGGGTTCAGTCCCTTTCACCCCCTCGAGCAAAGCCAGGAGGGACTGGCCCAAGCCCACGGTTTCCATGCTCGGGGGGCAGCAGGGGTGGCCACAACGCCGTCACGGGTGGTGGTCTTCATACATGGCTCCAGGATGGCACCGCAGAGGGGACTGACACCAGCTTAGAGCCTGGCTCTGCCACGGACTGGCCAAGTAGCCCTGGCCATGGCGCTTATCCTCCCCGAGCCAGCATCCCCTCACGCCCCTGCGCTGCTCTCTGGGGGCACGGTGTCACGGGGAAGGGCCATCCCAGCCCGCTGTGCGAGGGAGGCACCCGCCTTCAGGTGCTTCGGTAACAGAAATCATTAATTTTCACTGCTAATGGAGGAAACTGCACTGAGAAAAATGTGCGTTGGCTTAGAGGCAATTCAAAAGGCTGGTAGAGCTGGGAGCCCCTTAATTTGTTCTAAATTGGTTATTTCACTGGAACGGTGAGAAAGCATCAATTTGAGTGTCTTATTTTTTTCCCCTTTTCATTTCTGTCAGTTCTCCCTGGCCGTAATGAATTGGCCTCGGCTGTAATTTTTATGATTTAAACGATGCTCAGAATAAAGGCTGAACTAATCCGGGGCTCCAATCTCTCCCTTGAGCTCTCTGTGTTTCGAGAGGACCCTGACACCCCCCTCCCAGCACCGCAGAGAAGGTGATGTAGGGGAAGGGAGCAAGCAGGGCTTGGGGAGCAGAGATTGATGTTCCGTGCTCACTGCCTCTTTTCTGCTGCTGCCCGGGGTCAGGATTAGCCCAGCTCCTTCCTGAGCTCCTTGGTGCCTGTCACGAATCAGCGCGGTCTTGGCTGGGCTGTGATGCAGGGGATGCTGAGCTGGTTGGGGCTGGACAGGGGCTCTGCAAGGGGGGAACATCACTAAATACTGATTTTTTTTAGATTAACCGACAGATTTGGGAATTAAAATCCAAGGGGAGGTGGGATTGGTATTTGTGGATGCGAGAAGGAGAAGAGACTTGGTAGAGCAAGGCTTGCATCCAGTTTTGCTCCAGCCCTGATAGCGATGCCATCTGTGATGCCCAGAACACCGAGCTGGCTGGGGGCTCTGCATGGGGGGCATCACTAAATGCTGATTTTTCAGGTTATTATCTGACACAGTTGGGAATTAAAATCCAAGGGGAGGCGAGGTTGATGCTTGTGGACATGGGGAAGAAAAGAGGCTTGGTAGAACAAGACCTGCATCCAGTTTTTCACCTCAGAAGTTATTTCTTCTATCAGTTGTGCAAGGTTGCTCCCTGGGAGCTGGATGCAGCTGAGCAGCCTTTCCAGGCCCAGGTGCATCAGCTGAGAGGGAGATCACCTTGGCTCTGCTTCTGCTCTTGCTCCTCACCAAAAGGCTTTACCCTTCTCAGCTGCTGCATCAGGAGGGCTGGAGTGGCCCCGTCTGATCGGAGGAGCGTTAGCCTGGAGCTGGGGTCACTGGTGTGGGGAGAAATGAGCACTGTTCCCCCTCCTCCCTGGCTTGGACAAATAATCCCGTTTGTGGCCATGCCCGGGAGTTTGCAGGGATGTCAGCTGAGTTTATTTCAAGGCTTGTTCCCTGCCAGCTCAAGTCACGCAACGAAAGGCTGTGACAAGGCTGCGCAGGGGAGGGAGGCGTGAGGCAGCGTCCTGCGAGCTGGCAGTGGCTGGGGGTCCCCGTGTCAGCTGCTGGGGGGCTTTTTTCTCCAGCAGCATCCCACGGTCCCTTCTCCATCACCCTCTGTCCTCCCAGTGACCCCCTCTGAGCTGGCCAAGCCAGAGCCCCTCTGCCCACAGTGATGCTGGAAGGGCCCCCCCCCCGGCAGATGAGGAACAAACCCCGAGCGCCGTGGGGGAGGTGCAAGAAAGCTTGGATACAGCAGGGAAATATCGAGGTCCCCCAGCGTGTGCCTCATCGCTTTCCCTGAGCTAGGGCACCCTCTCCTCCTCATGACCCTCTGGTCTCTTTGCAGCCATGCTGCGAAACAGCAGATCCCACCAGAGGAGCCAGATCTGCCTGGCCAGGCAGCAGCCCCGGGGGGGGGGGGGCTGCAGAAGTATTTTTAATTTGTCTGAGCTGACACGGTGTTGAGCGCTGTCTCCTCGCAGAGGGACAGCTCTCTCCTACACCAAGACAGCAGCTCCTCGCAGCCTGCCTTCCTCCGCCGTGCACAGCAGAGATTAAATTGAACTGTCACCACCTTCGGGTGCGAGGGATGCTGCGGTGGCAAAGCCCGGCGGGGGGGCTGGGGCAGCTCCCGTGCATCCTCCCGCGCATCCTCCTGCTGCTCCCAACCCCTGATTTAATTTGGGGGTCTGGCATGGATGGGGCTTTGGGTACAGGGGGGGAATGGGGAGCTGCAGGGCTCCAAAAAAGCATCAGGGACACCTCAGAGAGACCCCAAATGGGCTCTGGAGACAAACCAGAGGGACCCCAATGCATCCCTGAGATGCTGTGGAGACATCTCAAACGGGTCCTAGGGGCACCCCAGAGGAGACCCTGCTGCATCCCTGAGATGCTGTGGAAGATCCCAAATGGGGCCCCGTGTGCCTTCCCTTCCCTTAAAATTCCCCCTGGGCGGTGTCAATGCTCCTTGGGCAAAATGCTGGGGTTTTCCTGCCTGTCCTCTGGTGGGAAAAGGACAGGGGAGGAGGGCAGTGATGGAACCAGGCACTGCGGGGTGGGCAGGAGACCCGGTAGGCTGGGAGGGGATGGGGTTCTCAGAGCACCAGGAGCTCCTCTTCCCTGCTGGAAAAATGTGAGTCATTCCCCAGAGACCGGCTTAAAGATCGGAATGTAGAGGAGAAAAACAAAATCATAGAATCATGGGATGGTTTGGGTTGGAAGGGACCTCAAAGCCCATCCAGTGCCACCCCCTGCCATGGGCAGGGACACCTCCCACTGGATCAGGGGGCTCCAAGCCCCATCCAGCCTGGCCTGGAACACCTCCAGGGATGGGGCAGCCACCGCTGCTCTGGGCACCCTGGGCCAGGGCCTCAGGGAAGTCGTGGATCTCGTAGATGTATTTAACCTTGAAGATTTAACGTGTTTTGCAGTGATGCGATGGAGTTTAAGTCTTCTCTGTTCAGCTTTTCAAAGAAGCCTCAGGGAAACGCAGCCCCCAGATGTGGAGCTGAGGTCCTGAAGGGGAGGTGGGGCAGGATTTGACCCCTCAGCATCCCCAGCCGGGAGCCGCGTGCGTTGGGTTTGGTTCAGCTGGTGAAGGCACGGGGCTAAAATGGAAACTGTGGCTCATCGGGCAGCGGCTGCCCTCGTGCCACACTGATGATAGATGTGTCGTGCAGACAGGGCACCTGCCCGCCGAGCTCTCCGGGCACGTCACGGGGTGGGGGGGAAAATAGCAATCATTGAATCAAACCAAGAGCTGCTGCATGGGAGTAAATAGAAATATTTCCATTTTGGTTCCTTCAGGGAGATTGGATGGTTGGACTTGATGATCTCAAAGGTCTTTTCCAACCCTGTGATTCCATGATTCTATGATGTTTGCCATCCTGCAAGGGCGAGGTGCTTGTCGGGGTCAGGGAAATCCTGCAAACGCTGCCCAGATCCATGGGAAAGCTGGAGGCTTTGTCAGAAATGCTCCTTTATGGAGCAGAAAAAACAAAGGCAATTAAAAGATTGTTTCCCCAGAGGTGTTTCAGCTGTTTCCCTGCTGCAGGACCCCAGGCAGAGGCACTCGGGGCAGAAGGGACCAGCAGGTTCATGCCAAGGGTCTCTCGGGGCTCACCATGCCTTGGCAGGCACTGGGGTCTCTGCCAGGCCCCTGGCACATCCCTGCATGTCTGTTCCCATCCTCCTTCCTCCCACGAGGTTTGGTGTTAACGCGGGTGAGGGTGTTCGCTGGGTGCTGAGTGGGCGGCTGGCAGGGCTGGAGCTGCTCCTGGTGCGTTATCGCCCCTCCGGGGCTGGGGTCCTGCACAAAGCAAAAGGGCAAAACAATTGCAGTGCACCAGCCTGGGCAGGTGGTTTCCATGTCCCTCCGCCAATGCCCATCCCCGTGCCCAGGGCTGGGTTTCCTCAGCCAGTGCGGAGCTGCTGTGCCTGCAGCTCTGCAGCAGCGCTCGCCCCTTGGTGAAACGCCCATGGAGCTGCTGCCCTGCCCCATCCTGCCCCATTCTGCCCCAACCTGCCCCATTCTGCCCCAACCTGCCCCATCCTGCCCCAGCCTGCCCCATCCTGCCCCATCCTGCCCCATGCTGCCCCAACCTGCCCCATCCTGCCCCATGCTGCCCCAACCTGCCCCATCCTGCCCCATCACCCTGGTTTTCTGGCCGTGCTCAGAGAGGAGCTCAAGCCCTGCTGTGATGCCACGCTGCCACGGTTGGTTTGCCCAGTGGGTTCCTGCCTGGTCCCTGCTCCTTCTTTTCTTGAGCAGTTTTGTTTCCCCGCCACAGATTTTCCCTGCCTGGTGTCCTCTGGCTCCTGGAAATTATAAGCAACTGTGCTGGTATCTGGTGCTGGTGCCAGCAGAGGGGAGGGTGGCAGGGCAGGGTGTTGCCAAATTCACCTGCTTTTCAGGTCTTTGCCTGGGCTCTTTGGCTCCCCGTCCCTCTGCTCTGGGTTTGGGGGCCTCTCTGATCCTGCAGGGTGGGAGAAGCCTATGGGATCGGACCAGGCTGCTCCCTTTGGGAACCAAGGGTGTTCCCAGATGGAGTCCCCCAGTCCTGTCAGTGGATCCCGGTGCAGGGGCTCAGCAGGGACAGCCGACCTTTGCAATCCTGCTCTGCATCCCCACCTTTGCAATCCTGTTGGATGCTGCATCTCTACTTTTGCAACCCTGCTCAGGATGCTGCATCCCCACCTTTGCAATCCTGCTCTGCATCCTCACCTTTGCAATCCTGCTCAGGATGCTGCATCCCCACCTTTGCAATCCTGCTCTGCATCCCCACCTTTGCAATCCTGCTCAGGATGCTGCATCCCAACCTTTGCAATCCTGCTCAGGATGCTGCATCCCAACCTTTGCAATCTTGCTCGGGATGCTTCCAACCACGGGATGCTCAGCCTCCTGCCTGAAAAACTGATTAAAAAAGGCTAAGTCCTCTTTTCTCGCTTGCATTAGCACAAGAATAAATAGTGCATATTTTCACCCCTGGGAGCCTGTCTCTGGTTTCACCCGGCTCCTGTTAGCATTAACCCTGGGCTGAGGTGGCTGAGCAGGAATGTCCCAAGAGCAGGAAGAGCCTTTTGCCCCAGGATATATTGAGGAGCCTAAAAAGAAGAATTCACTCAAGCCTCCGGTCCCCTCCCGGGTGTGGAGCCAGGTACAATGCAGCCCCTAATCCAGGCACATACCATGGGGCCACCCTCTGCACCCAGAGCGGGGGGAGTTGGGGCTGAGCATCCTCCAGCCTCTGGGCACCCTGTCTGTGTTGGGGGGGGGGCTGGGGAATGGGTGGGATATTCCCAAGAGGAACTCTCGTGGGACACCAGTGCTCTTTGGGATTTTAGCGTCCTTAGGAACCTTGTTTGGAGGAAAATTGGTGTAGAATCCTGGTTTGGGAAGAGGTTGGGAGGATCTAAATGTCAACTGCATTTAGTGCTAAAAGAGGGGAGTTTGGTTATGAGTGGAGCTGATGAGCACGTTAGGTCACCCCGGTACGAGGGGGTGGGTGCCAGGCACAGGTGTTGGTGCCACCCCAACACCAGTCCCGCAGCTACAGACCAGGAACGCTGTCAAACAGGGTTTGAGCAGAAGCTCAGTCCAAGTCCCGCTGCAGCGTTCGCTCGGGGACTCAGACATGGATTCTGCAACAGCTCCGTGCCTGTGGGCAGGGCTGGGGAGCTGCTCTGCCCACAGCTGCCCGCTCGCAGGGTGCTCGGGTCCTGGCTCTGCCCAAACCTGGGAACACCCATCCTGGCTGGATGCAAACACCTTTGCAGCTCATCCTGCTGTGTGAGCTCCGTGTGCTCCTTTCCCTGGGGGCTGGAGCCCATCACCCAGCTACCACATCCACCACACCGCTGCCCGCTCCACCTCCCTAGCTCTTCTCTTTTTTTTGGCCCAGGGAAGCGGTGGAGTCACCATCCCTGGGGGGATTTAAGAGCCGTGTGGATGTGACGCTTAGGAACCGGTTCAGTGGTGGCTTTGGCGGTGTTAGGTTTACAGTTGCACTTGATGACCTTCATAGAATCATCTGGTTGGAAAAGACCTCTGAGATGGAGTCCAACCATACCTGTCCCCTTACTAAACCCTGTCCCTAAGGAACTCATCCACCCATCTTTTAAACACCTCCAGGGATGGCGACTCCACCCCCTCCCTGGGCAGCTGTGCCAATCCCCGACCACCCTTTCAGTGAAGAAATTCTTCCCAATGTCCAGTCTAAACCTCCCCTGGTGCAACCTGAGGTCATTTCCTCTCGTCCCATCGCTGTCACCTGTGAGCAGAGCCCAACACCCACCCCGTCACAGCCTCCTTTCAGGCAGTTGTGGACAGTGATGAGGTCTCCCCTCAGCCTCCTCTTCTCCAGCCTCAACACCCCCAGTTCCCTCAGCCGCTCCTCGCAGGACTTGTTCTCCAGCCCCTCCCCAGCTCCGTTGCCCTTCTCTGGTCTCTTCAAGGTCTTTCCCAACCTGAACGAGTAGACGTTAGGAAAAAATTCCTCACTGAAAGGATGGTGGAGCCTCCATCCCTGGAGGGGTTTACAAGACAGGTAGACGAGTTTCCCAGGGATGGTTTAGCAGTGGACAGGTACGGTTGGCCTTGATGAGCTCAAAAGCTCTTTGCCAGCCAGCTGATTGTGCGACAATATTACCCGCCGTCCCGATGACCAGGCCGTGGCCACTTGGCCTTCCCCATTCCTGGCCACCACTAGTGGCCACTGCCGCCGTTGGCTGCTGGGAGCTTCGGCGCAGCCAGAGAGTCCGCGCAGCAAGATGGCTGCTCCCATGGTTCCGTGAGCTGGGGCGGCAGCCGCGGGCTTTGTTCCCGCTCGGAGCCGGGGTCCATGCCCCACGCACCCACCCGGGCAGCGGGGCAGAGATGTGCTGCTGCTCCATGCCTCCTCGCCAGCTTTTTTATTCTTCTATATTTTTTTTGGCTTGGCAGTGTTTGCCTGGGTTTGGGGTTGGGGTTTTGTGTTTTTTTTTAAAATATTCATTTTCTTTTTTCCCCTATTTAAAAACCCAAATCTGGGAAGTTTGCAAGCCCCCTCGCCCCAAAGCTTATGGCAGCCTTTAAATGGTACGTATGTAGGGGCAGGGTGGGCATGCGGGGCTGGGGGTCGTGTGCTGCCCCCTCGCCTGGGTGGGCGTTGGGTGATGGTACCCAGGGCTGACGCACCTGGGCACGAGGGTCTGAGCAGCCGCGCACCCTCTTCCAAGTAAATCCTGATTCCAAACTTCCAGTGCTGGGGGGGAGCAGCAGGCTGCCGGGGTACGGCAGTGTCACCCCCATCCCGAGCTGCCTCTGCTCCCCACACTCTGCCGGGTCCCCAGGGAAGCGTAGGAGCAGCCGCGGAGCGATGCGCACGGCGGCAGGGAATGATGCGCAGGGCTGGCACTGGGACCCGGTGCCACCGTGCTCCCCTCCATCCCGAGCTCTCCCTTTGCCCCGTGCACCCCAGACATTAATTGCTGCTTTTTTTTCCTTCCCAAGGTGGTTGGGTTTTTGCTGGGGGCTGCGTTTAGGTGAGGGTGGGATTGGGAGTGCGTGGGGTCAGCGATGGGGAGGGAATGGGGAGGGTGACCTTGCAGGGCTGTGCACCAGCCCAACGTGGCACGCTCCATGCCTGCCTGGCATGGAGATGATGGGGGCAGTGGGGACAATGAGTGAAGCAGCAGAGCTGTCCCTGCTGTGCAGGCACCTCGTCCCGCTGCGGGGATGAACCTTGAGCCTCACCAGGGCACGGCAGGGGCACCGGTGCAATCCTACCCCCGGCGCAGCCTGCATCCCTGGGGAGCGTCTGAGCTGTGCTGGCAACGGCAGAGGAAACATTCAGCAAGGCTTTGACTCTCCCGACAAGTTTCCTAATTAATGGGTTTCCGAGGAGCTGCCGCTCTGGCCGGTGGCCGTGGTGCAGCTCTTGAAGCCACCTAAGGGAGCAGCTCCAGCTTTGTCGGGACCCCTCAGTTGTGGGAATCCTTCCCTGGGTGCTTTCGGCTGGATCGTGCCAAGGTGCAGGACTTGAGGTGTGTGAGGTGATTTGGCTCCCTGCCTTCCCCACACTGCACTGGTCTCCTTCTCCTCCTCTTCCCACCACCTTTATCAAAGTTGAGTTCGGAAGAACGCGACGCTGAGGCTGAGCGGGGCTAAAGTCTAGGGACGAAGTTAAGTGGATGCTTAAATGCTTTTGCTACCTGGTTTAAATACCTGCGTGAGTGCTCTGCAGCCTCAGGCTCCGGTAGATGTTGGGGAGCCCTGGCTGGAGCAGGTCTTGTCCATTAGATACCGCTGGAAGGGGCGCTGGGCTGGGATGCTGGCTGTGCCGTGGGATGTGGCATCACTTGGGCAGTTTCCTGGGATGGAGGCAGGGGAAATGAAAGGGGGAAATGAAAACGCACACGTGGCATGCAACCCCCTGGCACGTGTTTCGGAGTTGGGCTCCAGGCCATCCTCGTTCAGCTCCTGGTCTCTGGCACCTGTCGACAGCAGCGGGCGCAGCTCCTCTTGGGGCTGGGCGTTCATTTGAAGATGTTTGGTTCAATGTTGGTTCCACGCCTTCCCAACATCAGCCACAGCGCGGGGTCTGGAAATGGGAAGCGTGTTTGGGTGTCCTTGTGGTTATGAGGAGGACCGTGTGTGTGTGCCAGTCCCACCAGTGACACCAGTGCTCGATGGGATCCCCCCGTGCGGTGCTGGGGCTGTCACACAGCCCTGCCTGTCCTGAGCCACCTCAGCTCTTCGTTAGCAGCCAAGAATAAACGATGAGCACGAGCTGAGGTTTGCAGAGCCCTAATCCCTTTCCCTTGTGTCTCTTTCATCTCCAGTCGAACCAGGAGAGTTGTAATAGACCTTCTTACTAAATTAAATGTAGAGGCTGCTCCTCCAAGGCACGTTTCGGTTCAACCGTAGTGTTTGGTTTCCCAGCAATATGGTGCCTCCAGGGAAAAAGCCAGCTGGGGAAACTTCCAATTCCAATAAAAAGTGTAAGCGCTATTTCAATGAGCACTGGAAGGAAGAATTTACCTGGCTGGAGTTTGACTATGAGAGGAAACTCATGTTTTGCATAGAGTGTCGGCAGGCGCTGGTGAAGAACAAGCACGGTAAAGCGGAGAACGCCTTTACCGTGGGCACGGACAACTTCCAGCGTCATGCCCTGCTGCGGCACGTCACCTCCGGCGCGCACCGCCAGGCGCTGGCGGTGAACCAGGAGCAGCTGGCTTTCGAAACCCGCGGTCACGGCTACCCGGAGCTGCGCTCGGTCATCAAGGTGGAGGTGAATCCAGCCAAGGTGGCCGTCCTCACCACTGTCTACTGGATGGCAAAGGAGGAGATCCCAGATGAGAAGTGCTCCTCCCTGCTCCACTTCCAGAAGTTCAACCTGTGCCAGGCGCTGCTGGTCTCCGAGCACAGCGAGTTCTACCACCCCAGCAGCGTCAGGGAGATGCAGGTGTGTATGATGGGTTGGGATGCACCTGGGTCTGATGGCCACTCTGGGTCTGATGGCCACCTGCTTGCAAAGCCACCTGCACCCATCGCGTTCAGCGGAGTGGGTTGGGTGTCCACGCCAATGGGCGGTGGCAGAGAGTTCCATGCTTCCCAGTGCCCTGTTGAGCATCATCAGTGCCAGCTTGGCTTTGCTTTGGGTGCTGCAGGTGTGAATGGGAGACCAGTTTGAGCGAGCGTGTGCTCTGCCACATCAGGGGCCAGAGTTGTCTTTGCAGCAGTGATTTCTGGATCTCCCAGTGTCACCAGTCCAGGAGGGCTTGAGCTGGGTGCCACAGGGGCAGGAGGTAGGGCAGGGAACTGGTGTCCCTGGCTCGCAGGCAGAGTAGGAGCCGGAGCGACTGGCTGCTCAAGAGCACTGACTGCCTCTGCGTCAGCGTTCTTTGATGGTCAGACCTCCATCCCCATCCTTGGACAGGGAGAAGTGCTCCATGGGATTAGGGCACATCCACGATGTTCTTGTGGTCAGGCTGCTCCAGGGCATGTTCTTGTCCCACGTGGGAGCTGGTCGTGCCAGGTGATGCTCCTGTTCTCCAGCATTTTCAGTAGAAACTGAAAGTCCCTCCACGTTGAAGGTCAACGTGGCATTTTGGTGTCATTCCCTGTTTTGACCAACCAGGAGAAAGCGATGGGCTCCATCGCGAGAGCCTCAGGCTTGTGGTCACACGTGTGCTTCCAGACATGCCAGGAGACCAGGAGCATCCGCTTCCATCTGAGCCCACCACACTGCTTGGAGGAAGAAAGCTCGGGAGTTCAATTAGCACAGGGGTTTTGCCCTAAACTGGGTGATCAGAAAGATCAAGTAGCCGGAGAGTTTAGAAAGGAATTTTCTTTATTTTTCAAATGCTTCACGCCTGTTAAAATCAAATTAATTTTTTAGTGGGTCTTGGCTGTTTGCCAGACTTTTTAGATCTCTAAAGAGCCTTATTTTGCTTCAGATAGACTAAACCCACTAATTAGATTTCTCAGCCTGGAGTGCTACTTGCAGCATTCACACACACCGAGGAAGTTTTCCCTTCAAACTGGGTCCTCTGCCTGAAATGGGGAAAACTTGAGTAAAGAAGGAAAAGAAGTTGTGAAGTTTTGCTGCCGTGTTTGGTTTATAAAGCGGGGAAGCGATTGCTGAAGTTGGAACCAAAGTGGCAGGATTTTGGCATCTTGCCTTCCTCCTGGTATAGGCAGGGTCTCGAGAGCCTGAGTGGTGAGGGGACGCTGCTTGGTACTGCCTTGGCTGGGTTTGGTTCTTCTCAAGCTGTGGAGCTCCAAGTCCCAGCTGGGTTTGGTCCTTCTCAAGCCATGGAGCTCCAAGCCCCAGCTGGACTTGGTCCTTCTGAAGCCATGGAGCTCCAAGTCCCAGCTGGGTTTGGTCCTTCTCAAGCCATGGAGCTCCAAGCCCCAGCTGGACTTGGTCCTTCTGAAGCCATGGAGCTCCAAGTCCCAGCTGGGTTTGGTCCTTCTCAAGTCATGGAGCTCCAAGCCCCAGCTGGGTTTGGTCCTTCTGAAGCCATGGAGCTCCAAGTCCCAGCTCAGGGCAGGAGTTCCTGCACTCTCTGCAGCTTCACTCCCTGCTTGGGCCGAGCCAGGAGTGGGAGGAGATGGTATATTGGGAAAAAAGTGATTCCCAGCTTCTGTCTGTACACCTCGCTTAAGGGACTTTTCTTCAACGTGGGACCTTGTGCTGCTTTTGGGGAACGAGAGCCTTGCTGCTTGCTTTGCGCCAGGTGCTGTGCATCTCCTGGGTGCTTTGAAGCTCATTTGTGTTTCTCTTTCCCTCCCCACCTGCCCCGCGCATCCCTTTAACCGGCTCAGGCAGCGATCGCCGAAGTCCTGCACAACGAGGACAGGCACAGGATAAAAGCTTCGCCGTTTGTTGGGCTGGTGGTGGACGAAACGGTGGATGTCCTGGAGCACCACAACCTGGCCATGTTTGCCACCACCATCTCCCCCTGCAGTGGCCAAACCTCTGCCACCTTCCTGGGGAGCTTCGAGCTGCCCGCTGGGGAGGCCTCCACGGTGGCGGGCAAGGTGGGCGAGGTGATGCGCTCCTTCGACATCCCCACCATGAAGATCACCTGGCTCAGCGCCGACAGCGCCTCGCTGGTGGCCGAGCGGCTGAGCGGGGTGGGGACCGCGCTGACCTCCGTCTGCCCGCTCCTCATGGAGATGCACTGCCTGTCCCATGGGAGCTCCCTGCTGCTGGCTGAGAGCATCGTCAGCATCGAATACCTCCAGAAATACGAGACCACCGTGGATGCCGTGTACAGGCTCTACTCCAGCTTCAGGGGGGAAAGCAATGGCCTGCAGGAGCTGCGGAGTGTCCTGGACCTCTGTGAGATAGACCTCGGGAGCCCCAACGCCATCCACTGGACTTCTATTTTCCCAGCCGTGGAAGCCATCGATTCCTCGTGGCCCACGCTGGTGCTGCTGCTGGAGGGCAAGGCAGAGCAGTCGCCGGTGGCCCATGGCCTCTGTGAAGAGCTCAAGAAGTTCCAATTTGTGGCCTTCACCAAGATCCTCCTGGACGTCCTCCCCATCTTCCAGAAACTCAGCCACTTCTTCCAGATCGAGGACTTTGACCTTTCCATCCTGAAGCCCCTCATCTCTGCCATGGCCACTGCGCTGCAGGCCCAGAAGAGCACCAGTGGCCAGAACCTCCAGAAGTTCCTCAATGAGACCAACGAACACCCACGGGACGACCGGGAGGGCGAGAGCCGTCTCTACTACAAGGGCATTGAGCTGGCCAACTGCTCCAAGGTGCACCTGAAGCACTTTGAGCACCTGAAGGAGAGTTATCTAGAGAGCGTGCGGGGCAGCCTGCTGGACAGGTTCCCCAGCAGCGTCCTGAAGGCCATCAGCTCCTTCTCGGCCATCTTCAACCCCAAGTGCTACCCCCAGTCTTTGGAGGACATTGGCAGCTATGGGGTCAGCGAGCTGAACTTCCTCCTGCAGGCTTACTCGCGGGTGGTGGTGAGCGAGAGGGCCCTGAGCGATTTTCCCCTCTTCAAGCGGATCGTCTTCAGCCTCAGCCAACTCTCCTTCAAGGACCTCTGCGTCAAGCTGGTCTACAGCAACTCTGAGATGCATGAGCTCTTCCCAGACTTTGCTGTCCTTGCGGCCGTTGCCCTGGCCTTGCCGTTGGGCTCGGTCCTTGCTGAGAAGATCAGCCGTGGCCGGGAGCTGCTGAAGCGTGGCCGGTTGCGCCGTGTGAATGACGAGGGGCTCTCCGACCTCATGAAGATCGCCATCGATGGGCCGGCCATCAACGAGTTTGACTTTGCGTTGGCCATTGAGTACTACGAAAGCATGAGGGAGTCTGGCTTCATCGTGGCGCAGGTGAAGTGAGCGGTGGCCGCCGAAGGCAGAGCCCTGCAGGCAGGGAGCCGGGTCTTGTGGGCAGCCCCAAACGCCACCTTTCCCCATCACTGGTCACTGCTGGGGCCACGCAGCCACGTGTGGATGGTGACCTGCTCCGTGCTGGGAGGAGAATCGGAGAACCGTTGGGGCTGGAAAAGACCTGCAAGATCAACCAACCATCAACACAAACCCACCATGCCAACTAAACCAAGTGCTAGTGCCACATCTACTTGTTTTTTGAACCCCTCCTGGGATGGAGACTCCCCCACTGCCCTGGGCAGCCTCTGCCAGGGCTTCACCACTCTGTCAGTGAAGGAATTTTCCATAATATCCAACCTAGACCTCCCCTGGCGCAACCTGAAACCATTTCCTCTCATCCTATCGCTTGTTACTTGGGAGAGGAGACCAACACCCACCTCAGCCCAACCTTCTTTTAGGTAGCTGTAGGAGCAGTAAGAGGAAATGAAATCGTTCACAAGGCCATGCCGGTCCCACAACCACCCCCTCCCTCATCCCCCAAACATCCCTCTGAGTTGGCCAACATTTAAAATCTTGGAGCCACCAGAAATGCCAGATTGCAATGAGGTTTTCTTTCAAGGGGTCCTTATAATTTTATTTTATGGAGATGAAGGCAAATCCTCTCTAGAGCTCAAACCTCCCCTTGCCTTTGCACAACGATCCCCGGCAGCTTTTACTTAATACTCTGAAAAAAAAACCCAAAAAGATGTGATTTTTTTGTTATGGAGCCTCGAGAACAAATGCAGACAAAGGCAGCGCATCTTTCTGGCTCGGTGGCAAAGGCCGGGATGCCTGGCGGTGGTTTGTTGGTATTCCTTGAGCACAGCACAACTTATTTTTAGCCGTGGCATCAAGTCATGATCGTTGCAAGAGCAAGAGATTTGGAGAATGCTATTGTGATCACCGAGGAAATAGTCACTTTTGAACGCATCGTTGTGTATGTATGTGTATATATATATAAAAATATATATTAAAAAGGTCTATCTTAACTTTCCTAGTGTCTAAAATACAAAGATATCGAGAAGGACCGGGTTTTTTTGCAATGATGGAATAAATTATAAGCAGGGGTGCAAAAATAATGAGTGAATTCTTGGTCTTTTCAAAGTGGCATCGCTTTCTCTTTTGCACTCTGAGCTCTCTGCAACCTTGAAACCAAAGAAATAGTCTTTTAGCATCTGCTTTTGGGCAAATCTGAATCGTTTAGCTTGTGTTTTTCCTTTTAACCATTCCCTTTACCCCGAAGTGAGCGACTTCGTCAGGAGCCCATGGTGGGCAGGGGATGGGGCTCCTCTGCCACCGGGGGTTGGGTGTGCAGAGGCCAAACTTGGCGGTTGGTGCTCCGTGGGGTGTTGGGGTGTTATGGGTCTGCTCTGCTTTTAACCTGGAGGGGTGTTTCCTCCTTCAGTGCTGGTGGGGTGGGGTGGGAAGGCTCTTCTGACTGGTTTTGGTCTGCAGTAAAGCCAACGCAGCAGCATGAAGCGTCACCTCGGTTTAATACTGAGCACCAGGTCCTGGGGTGGGATCCGGTTCCGCTCCTTCCCTGGGTAAGTCGATGCCATCCTGCAGATGCAGGGTCTGTGTCCGGCAGGATTTGACCCCAAAGTCCCCAACACTGATGGTCTCTGTTGGTCCTGTGAGGTTGCCCCTGTTGGGATTTGTGTTGCAGCGATATGGAAGAGTTGGAGGGGGCTCCAACCACTGCTCGCGGTTGATGGACCCTCCTCCACTCCAGCCTTGGCTTGTGGAGCCCCCGCAGCTCTGGGGAGCAGCTGGATGGCTGGAGGGGCTGCACAGCCCTGGGAGCAGCACAGCTCCCTCCCCGGCTGGGCTCCCCCCATCGCTCTGAATGGCCAGACCAGCGGGTCCTGTGTGCCCAGCCCCTCGTGTTGGGTGGATGCCTGGTGGTGTCTCACAGGCTCCCATGGGCACGCTGTGCCCTGCGTCTGTGGTGGAGACAGGGAGAGCTGGGGTTTCTGTCCTCGGGGCTGGCAGCAAGTGGCAGCTGATGGCCCAGAGTCCATCTTCTTCCGGCCGATCCATAAGGTGAAGATGCTGATTTGCAGGTGTATTTGACGGCAGCTGCTCCGGTGCTGCAGTCGTGGTCCAGTGTTGTGACCAGCCTGGGAGGTGTCCCTGCCCATGGCAGGGGGTTAGAAGTGGATGATCTCTAAGGTCCCTTCCAACCCAAACCATTCTCTGATTCTGTGAGCCCCTGCTCCAGGTTTGCAGTTCCCAGCATGACCTTGTCCTGCAAGCTGGGCTTTGCCGCGGGCCGCTCGCTACCCAAGCCGTGTGTGTAGGGGAGGCGGCGGTGCCTGTCGAAAGCTGGAAAAGGGAGGATTTAGCAGGGTGGTGCTCACAACATGCACCATCCTTGCATTCCCAGGGAGTTTGGGGACCCGTGTCAGCGCCAGAGCACGTTGTGCGAAGCAGCTCTGCAGCCCCTGGGCAAGGGCTTGGCCCTTCCTTTCCATTGGGTTCTGCTGGAGCTGGGTTGGATGGAGGGGCTGTGCTTGACCAAGGCTGGTCCTGCTGTGCCTACGGAGCAAACCCACCACGCCTGGGCAGCCACGGCATCGCTGTCTCAGGGCCAGCAGATCTGCTGCTCTGCAGTCCAGGTTGGATTTGCCGAGTCTGGTTGCTTTGGGAATGTGAGGCAGAACAATCTGATGTTCCTAAAGCCAGAGCTGGAGGCACTGGGGCTGGTCTGGACACTGAGCAGTGCTGGGATTGCTCCCGTGCTACAGTCGCGGTCCAGTGTTGTGCCCAGGTGCTGCTGCTCATCTCCTGGATGCCCTTTGGCATCGGGGAGCGCGCGCACATGTTTCCCAGAGAGCCTCCTGCAAATCTCTGGAGTGAATTCAGCTGATGCTTGGCTGGAGACAAAAGCTTTAAAGCCTTGGGTAAGGAATTTGAGACACCACCAAAATCTGCTGCGAACACCTCCCAAAAGGAAGGGAGCCAGCCGGCTCCTGTGTGAATAAACAGCTCCGTCTCCATCTGTCCTGGGCAGACTCCGCACCAGATGCTCTTGCGAGGCAGCCGGCGTCTGCGGAGATGGATCCTTGGCAGATTCTCGTGTCGGTTTGAAAACCCACAGCGTTGTCGCTGCCGCTTCCCAAGATGTTTCTGGGAGGTTCACACATACGTTCGAGCACAACAGTCGCCTCGCAGGGGACCTGGGAGAAAACCCGCTGCAAAACGTGCGTGTGGCCGCTGTGGGGAATGAAGGGGTGGGGGGCACAGGCTGGGGCCAGTGGCCAGGCGTGGGTCTGGGTGGGCTCGGTTAAATGAAGGGCTGAAACGTGTCTTTATAAGCCAAGGGAGACCTCAGAGTCCTGTGCCTGTGGGACAGGAGCTGGGCTGAGCTTTGGAGGGCTGCGAAGGGGCTGAGCTGGCGGCTCCAGGCTGCTCCCAAGGCAGGGGATGTGTGGCACCGCAGTGGTGGCATCTTTAGGTCAGGCCTGGGTGCTCAGTTCAGAATGGCCATGCACCCTCCTGCAGAGCTGGAGGGGCAAGGGAAGCCCCCCCAGGATCCAGTGGCTCCAGCCTGAGCATCACTCCAGGACTAATTCAGTGACAGGGAAGAAGCCCTGGAGCAGCAGGGATGGGCGCGGTGACCCAGCTCCAGTGGGGTGGCATTTGGGTCAACTTGAGTGTGTCTTCAGCAGGGCCAACATGAGAGCCCTGCTGGGGTGCAGGGCAGTGCCCGCAGTGCCCTTGGTGCTGGGAGCACAGATCTCCTCGCGCCGACCCTTCCAAATGCTTCACAGAGCCCCACGCACATCCCGTGGTGGCAGAACCCGCAGGGCTGGTGCCACAGTGCCAGAGTGGCCGTGTTTGCTGCAGGAGTGGGAGCTTCTCTGCCAGAATGAGAGGGCAGAGACAAAGCCAGCGTTGTGGTGGGTTCCATCCCTGCTCTGGAGCTGCAGATGGAGCGTGCGGAGGTGCTGCTCGCCACCAAAGCCCACCCTGCCGGTGGCCGTGCCCATCACCTTGGGTAAGGTCATGTCATTCTATACAGACCTGGGGCCCCGCCACTCTCCCCACAGCAAATCCCCTTAATTGAATGTTTAATTAATACCTAAAAATACAGCCTGCAGCTGCTGCCGGAATCTGCCCTGCAGCAAAGGTAAGGCAGGAGCCGTGGTGGCGCGGCCCCGTAACCTTGGGAAGGTGCTCCAAGAGCATCCTGCGGGTGCTTGGTGCCCGGGCAGGGTGTGTTGGGGCAGGGAGCTCCACTGGTGCTGGGGCTGTGGTTCTGCCACTCTCCCTGCTCGCGGTGTTTATGCTTTTCTGATCATCTGAGGTTCAGGCAAGGGGATGCTGGCAGTGCCTTTGTCCCCGTGTTTGTCCTCTCCGTGGTGAGCGTTGGGTTTCCTCCTTTTGCCAGCAACGGGCGCGTGGCAGCTTCTCACAGGGTGCCTGGGTGATGGTGATGCTGTTGGAGCCTTTAGCCCATTTTTCTCCTCCTGGGGTTCTTGTCTACTTCAGGGGTAAAACCATGTGGGAACAGTCCTGTCCCCTCCACAGGGTCCTGTATTGGTGGGAAAGGATAAGGATAGGGCAGGGGAGAGGAGATTTAAGCTGAAAGAGGGGAGATGGAGATGGGATCTTGGGCAGAAATGTTTTGCTGTGAGGGTGGGGAGGCTCTGGCCCAGGGTGCCCAGAGCAGTGGTGGCTGCCCCATCCCTGGAGGTGTTCCAGGCCAGGTTGGATGGGGCTTGAAGCCCCCTGATCCAGTGGGAGGGGTCCCTGCCCGTATTAGAGGGTGGAACTGGATGATCTTTAAGGTCCCTTTCAACCCAAACCATCCCTTCCTTCTGTATTTGTGTGTTTTTAAGGCCAGGGCCGTCAGCGCAGACCCTACTGACAAAGGCAGCGGCAGCCCTTGCCGTTCCAGCCCCAAATGCCTTTGTTGCGACTGCTGCTCTCACTCAGGGTCGCGGCTGCGTGCGCGGGCTCGAGGGTCCCTGGGGGGGGGCGACTCCCCGGGCGCCGGCATTGCCGTCTCCGATGATTTGATGCAGAAACACTGTTTCACGCCTCAGAAAGTTAATTATGCACCGTTCACCCATTTCTGCTGGCTTTTGCTCCCTCCCTCCTCGCTGTTGCTATGATTTTATTTATTTATTTTTAAGCAGTTTCACAGATTTCCCTTCTGGGCGACTCTGGAATTAACTCGATCAATGCACGCCTGATGAAGCAAACTGTAATTTCTCCCCGGAGTCAGGCCTGACTCAGGGATGGCTCCGGTGCCGCTGAAGAGCTGCCCGTGTTCACTCTCCCAGAAAGAGGTCGTTGTTGGCCGCGGGGCCGGCGCGGCGAGCGCTCGCTGCTCAAATTCAAGCGAATCTTTCAAACTTGGGATTTCAGATCGGGATCTTGGCTCCTGGTTTTTGCCAGAGGAGGGCTGGGTGGAGAGCAATAAAAAAACCAAAGCACTGCGGGAAGGAAGCACCAACCTGCTGCAAAGCACGGGTTTCATCCTGCACAGCCGGTGTCGGCGGGCTGGAACAGGATGGGGGCCTTGAGTGGTGGCGGCTCCAAGTCAGGGGTCACCCAACCTCTTGGTCCTTGCCCACTTCCATCCTCCCATGAGGCACCCGCTGCTGGTGGGCACTGGGCTGGGGTGATGCTGCCACCAGGGCTGCCCTGCTCTGCCACCACCTTCAAGGTGAAAAAGAACCCAGGCATCAAACAAACCAAAGGAATATTGACCATATCCTTGTTCCAGGTGGAGGGACAGAGCTCCTGATTGGGGAGTGCAGGGACAGGAGGAGGGGGAATGGTTTTCAGCTGAAAGAGGGGAGAATGAGATGAGATCTTGGGCAGAAATGTTTTGCTGTGAGGGTGGGGAGGCCCTGGCCCAGGTTGCCTAGAGACATCGAGGCTGCCCCATCCCTGGAGGTGTTCCAGGCCAGGTTAGATGGGGCTTGGAACCCCCTGATCCAGTGGGAGGGGTCCCTGCCCATGGCAGGGGGTGGCACTGGATGGGCTTTGAGGTCCCTTCCAACCCAAACCATTCCAGGATGTTATGTCAGGGCTGCCAAGGTGACCCGGAGGAGGGAGAAGCCGTGAAGCCATACAAGATGTGAACGGGCTGTTCTGGTACTAGAAATCTTTTCCTATTGATTGTATTTTATTCGTTCGTTTGTTTCTTTGCACTCTTTGTCCCTCCTCACTCTCAGAGCGTTGTGTGGGTGCAGGAGCCCAACCTGACCCCTCTGCAGGTCAGAGGATGCTTTTCCAGTGTGGGAGTTGATGAGTCTGAGTGGAAAACGGCTGCTGCGCAGGGTGAAGGGCCGGGTCGAAGGACAGAGCCTCTCTGCTTGGCCTCCCTCCTTCCCAGGGATGTTTTCTTTTTAAACAGAAAATTATTAATAACTCCAGGCTATTTTTGAGTCGTGCACCGGAGCTCGCGGTTGGGTTGCAGGGGAAGATGCGGCAGCGCCTGGGCAGGGAGCTGGTAGGTTGGGCTGGGGAGAACCCATCTTCATGGGTTTCCACCCATGGAGGAGCCAAGCTGGGGGCTGCCCAGGTAGCTTGGATGGTCCTGGGGGCTCAGGCCTCTGTCCCCCACTCAGCACTCAAAGGGGTGCTCGGGGCTGGGGCTGCTGCTGGCAGCCAAAATAGCCCTGGTAAGGAGGAGTCCTGGTGGTTCTGGCATGGGAGAGCTCGAGGAGGGGCTTCCCAGGGGAGGTTTTAACACCTTTTGGGTGGTTCAAAGCAAAGTCTTGCGTGTGCCGATGGTCTGACATGAAGGCAGCTGCGTTCGGTGTGAACCAGGATGCTGGGTTTGAGCCCAAAGACAAAGAGGTGCCTGGGAGCACCCTGGGCTGGGATGTCTTCTTGAGGAGCCCTCAGCAGATGTTCCCATGTGCCACGTTCATGTCTCTGCACGTCGTGTCCCTGTGTGCCGTGTCCTTGTCCCCAGGTGCCATGGCCGTGTACCCACGCTGGAGCCGGGGGCCACCTACGCTAACGTTGCTCTTTCCCCTCTGCCCAGGTCCCTCCGGACACAGCAGCCCCCTCTTAGCATCGTTGCCTATCCCTGGCCGTCCCCTTCATCCTCCTTTGGACATCAAGCACTTTCTGACCTTCAGGCTCAACGGGACGTCACCACTCAACCTCTTCCCCAACTTCAACACGGTGAGTCCTTGGGGGCGGGTGGGCAATGAATCCTTCCTCCCCCTCGACGCTCCTCTCCCCAAAAAAGCTCCTGTTCTACCCAGCACCAGCCCTCAAACCCCACCAGATCATTTCTGGCTTAATTACCAAGGTCTTGGGTCGCTGGATGCCCTGCCCTTAGCTCAGAGCATTTCCCAGCCCTCGCCCTTATAAACCAGGATTAAAACGTCGTTCATTTTCACCCAGATCAATTGGGTTTTGCTCCTGGAATCGATAGTAATAAAGTAGCTCTGGAGAGCAGTTCATTAGTTGAAAAAAGAAAACAAAGAAAGAAAAGGAAAGAAGGAGAGAGAAGGTGTGTAAAGATGCAAGGCTGGTGCCACAAGGTCCCGTGCAGGTGCTGTGAGGACCTGGCTGCTCTGGGACTTCTCCCACCACCTGGCTGGGCTCAAGGTCCCCAGCCTTGAACCACCAGACCAAGCACTTGGGTTTTGCGGTTCACTGTGGCTCTGGAGATGTCCCGTTACCCATCTAAACGGGCATGGATGCAGCCAAAGCCGTCCAGCGGTGTCTCAGGTGTGAAGCGCTGCTTTGCTGCCCCCCACACTGGGCTCTCCGTCCCCCTGGGCACCTGCCCGTGCCCCCTGCTGATGGGAGGGATGGGAGCCGCTCCAGGAGCCCCTCGCTTGCCTTGCTTTGGGTCCCTGCCTTGGTGTTTCAGCTGCCTGGGACCTGGCATCACCGAGGAGCAGGTTTTGCTCTGCCGAGGGGCAGCGGGAAACAGGACCCGAGGTGCCACTCGTGCAGCCACAGGGCAGGTGTTTCTGGATTGGACAAATGACCATTATTTTACCTTCATGAGCCTGGAAACGGGACTTCCCCGAGCACCCTCCCCGCTCGCTTGCCGGCCTTTTGGAAGTGGCTTTGAGGTTTAACCACGCTTAGAAGGTGCAAATTATCGCCGAGATCTTCAAAGACATTAAGCACAGGATTCCTGTTGCTGTTGAATGGGATTCAGCCATCTAACTCCTTTAAGCTCTTTTGAAATCCCAGCTCCAGCCTGCCTCTCCTCTGTGATAATCAGCAGAAACACAGGAGAGGAGGATTTTTTTTTGATGCCGTTGAGGTTGCTGCTCTTTGTCTGGGCTCCTTTTTTTTTTAGTCGCTGGAGTTAATAGCCAAGTTGAACCAGACTCTGGTATTTGTTCCGCTTGGCTCCCGTCTGCCCCCGCCTCGGCACGTGCTCTGCGGAGTTGTGTGGCTTTAAAAAGTAAATAGTAATTTGGAAGCTGAATCTCTTGCGCTTGATGGAGCCTCACAGCCCGGTCGTGTTGCTGCTGAGCTCGGTGGGATCTTCTCAGCTCCAGGGGATGATGTGGGGATGGAGATCATGGAATCTTGGAATGCCTTGGGTTGGAAGGGACCTTAAAGATCTTCCAGTTCCAACCCCCCTGCCACAGGCAGGGACAAGCAGAGGTGCTGGAGGAGGCTGTCCTGGCTACGAAAACACCTGGAATTAATTGCTCTGAGCTCAGACCTGAGTCTGGTGTGCGACGTTAGCCGAGTGAATCCAGGCTTGACCATCCAGAGCTGCCCCTTTTGGACTCATTTGTGCTGGAGAGGTGGCTGAGGGTGCAAGGGCTTTGCTGGAGCCGCAGCTGAGTCCCCATCCTCGCAGGATGCAGGGCTCAAGCATCGCTGCACCCCGGAGCAGGGCTGGCAGCTCCGTGTTTCTCTGCCCAAGTAACGGTGAGGCTGGATCAGAGACTCCACCTGGCAGCTGAGCCCCAGGGGTAACTTGGGAGGGGTGGAAAGGAGTCAGGGTATTTTACTTTTTGAGAGAGCTGCTCTGTCTGAGTTGCTCTAAAAAGAAATACGAGGGTCTGCCTGTCCTTCCCCAGCATTGGTGGTGATGCGGGGCAGTCGCCCTGCAGAGCAGGAGCTGTTTGCAACTGCTTAGCAGAACACTTTGCACTCTGAGCAGGTCACGAGGCTCTCATGAACCCAGCAGATGTTTTACTCTGGAGCCAGCAAGACCTTTCCAAACCGAGCTCTCCTGCCACTTAAAGTAACTACAACAGGAAAACTAAAACTTAATGCAACACCGAATGCATTTCATGCTCGAAAGGCTCTTTCCAGCTCTCAGGATGTTGCAGATCCCCAGGATCCAGGCAGCGCCTTGCGAATCCACGGCAGGAGATGCAATCTGAACTGATGCTGTGTCCCTGCGAGTTCCCGTTTCTGACCTCGGGAGCTCAGCGCAGGGAGCTCTATTTATATCGGTAGGAACATCCAGGGATAAATAAAGTAATGTGAGTCAATAAGAATTGACCATAAAGCTCAGATCTTTATTCTCCAAGTGTGCCCAAAGCCTTCCTCTGCTGTCGGGTCAGTTCTGCTGCCAGGGAGAGCTACGACCCAGCCGGCGGCGGGTGCCGGTACGTGGGGCACCGGTATGTGGGGCACCGGTACATGGGGACACCGGTACGTGGGGCACCGGTACATGGGGGCATCAGTACGTGGGGGCATCGGTACATGGGGCACTGGTACATGGGGGCACTGGTACATTGGGGCATCGGTACGTGGGGGCACCGGTACGTGGGGGCACCTGTAGGTGGGGACACCGGTACGTGTGGGCACCGGTAGGTACCGCAGCAGCTCAGCCCCTCTCTTGCTCCAGCGTAGAGCTGGGGGGGCTTTTTCATATCTGAAATAGCAGCGAGTGCATAGGTTAGGGAGAAGTTGGTGATGTGTTTTTATGAGAGAAATATGAGGGTTCTCAGGTGTCATCCAAGGTTTGGTGTGCTCAGCGCTGCGTGCCAGAGGGGGCAGGTCCCCAGCCTTGAACCACCAGACCAAGCGCTTGGGTTTTGTGGTTCACTGTGGCTCTGGAGATGTCCCGTTACCCATCTAAACGGGCATGGATGCAGCCAAAGCCGTCCAGCGGTGTCTCAGGTGTGAAGCGCTGCTTTGCTGCCCCCCACACTGGGCTCTCCGTCCCCCTGGGCACCTGCCCGTGCCCCCTGCTGATGGGAGGGATGGGAGCCGCTCCAGGAGCCCCTCGCTTGCCTTGCTTTGGGTCCCTGCCTTGGTGTTTCAGCTGCCTGGGACCTGGCATCACCGAGGAGCAGGTTTTGCTCTGCCGAGGGGCAACGGGAAACAGGACCCGAGGTGCCACTCGTGCAGCCACAGGGCAGGTGTTTCTGGATTGGACAAATGACCATTATTTTACCTTCATGAGCCTGGAAACGGGACTTCCCTGAGCACCCTCCCCGCTCGCTTGCCGGCCTTTTTTGGAAGGCTCTGGAGGGAGCCCTGTGTGTGGAGGCAGCAGGGCTGCGGGCAAAGCTTTCCAAGCGAGCTCGGTGGAGCCCTCTCACAGCCCTGGGTGCCCAAAGCCTCTTCAGGATGCAGCGTTTGCGTTTGCTGTGGGATGGTGGGAGTGGTGAAGGTTCCCAGCCGTGGTCGGGATGCAGAGGATGGAGAGAGGAGCCGCATTCTGGGTGTCCTGGGGAGCTGGTACCTCGTCTGCCTGCCTAGGGTGACCACGGGCAGTGTGGATGCTCTGATGGGCACAGCTCCTCACCAGGACACCGGGCTTGGTGGAAGTGTGGGGGTGTAAAGGTTCGGGTCGATGCCATCACCTTTTGCCTTGGGCAGACGAGGGGACCTTTTGCTGCCATCCCTGAAGCCAGTGCTCAACCGCAGCCCCAGCGCCACTGGCTCCACTGGCAGGTTCAGGTTCATGCCAGGATGGCCTCTGGCCAGCTTTGCATCCTCATGTCGGCATCTCCCTTTCCTCAGCATCCTCCTCCCCCCCTTGTCCTGCTCCTACCGCAGTGCTCAAGGGGTGAATGAGCCCATCGGGGCCAGCGCAGCTCGGTGGGAGCTGACGCTGCTGCCAAGGATCCATTTTTCTTTCCTCTGCGTGGGAAAGCTGGGTGTCTCGCTTGAAAACAAGAACCAGCCCTGCTTCTACCAACAGCCTGGCAGCGCAGGGATGCCGCCTGTAGCACGTTGCAATGTTTGTTGTCAGGAGTGGAGCAGCATCTTTGCCATCTGTAGCTTCCTCCGGGTCTGCGCCGGACCCCAAATGCCTCCTCATTTAAATGCCAGAGAAGTTAGAAAAATTTCCTAGCAAACAGGCACTTCATTAATCACCTGCTTTTACCATTCTGCTCACTCCTGGAAAGGAATTTGGGGTCTTGATAATGGCTCTGTTGTCCAGGCATGTGCCTCGAAGACTGATGCACCTGTCTCAGCTACGAAATAGCTTTGCAGAGAAATATGATCGCCTGAAAACCCAAGGCTCTACTGACAGCAGGACTCAGATAAGATAATCTTCCTATGCCACAGGGTAGGGGAACAATACTTGCATTATAGATTATAGCCACGCTCAAACAAAGAGGTTATTCTTATCCCCCCCCCCCTTAATAAATGCATTTTGTTTAAAACAATTATGGCTTTTCGAACAAGTTTGCTGCCTGGGCTGAGAAATGAGAGCCAGAAGCGCCAGGGGCTGTCATCAGCCTGCACGCATCTGCCCGGCTGCAGCCCCCGCGCCGCTCGCCGGGGATGGGCTCGCGGAAAGACACGGCTCATGGCAGGCGACCAGAGCTGTTCTGTCTCTGCGCACAAGCCTGGTGAGATGCCAGGTCTCTCAGCTTTGTCGTTTGGTGGGAGCAGGCAGAGCACACACCCGAGTGGCTTTGCACGGCACCGTGCGTCGGGCAAGCTGTGCCCGTGGCTGCGGGCACCGCTGTGTCTCCTGCCCCGGCCCCTGCGTGGGCTGTGCAGCACCCCGTGGGTGAGCAGCGGGGACACGAGGCTCTGCTCGTGCCTTTGGCTTTGCGCAGGGACGTTTCAGCTCCCTGGTGAGGAGCACGTGGAGGATTAGTGGCGATTTGCTCGTTTGGAGCACTTCTGCCCCTTGGTTTGGTGGTTTCTGCTCCTGTGAGGGCTCTCAGGGAGCTGCCCTGGCAGCGACTCAGAAACGGGTGATTTGCACCCATGCATCGGTGTCTGCGGTGGGGGGAGAGGGGACAGGGGGTCACAGTGGAGCATGGGGAAGATGGGGTCTTGCAGGTGGCACCAAAGCAGCAGCGTCACCTCCTCTGCCAGACCACAGCAGGTGTTGGGTTTCTCCAGGGATGGTTTAGAAAGGATAAGGACAGGGGTTGACCCAGCGCATGTTGAACCATCCCAGGGGTTCCTCGGTGGCCAGCGCGGCTCCACTGCTGGCGTTGGCAGCAGCTCCTCGGTGAGCATGGCCAGGGAAGGGGGTGACCAGGACATGGTGCTGTGCCAGGGTGGCCATCGCCGCATGGCACCCAGCGGCACTGTGCCTTCCCTTCCCTGCCCTTCCAGATGGACCCGGTGCAGAAGGCGGTGATCAGCCACACCTTCGGCGTGCCCGCCCCGCTCAAGAAGAAGCAGTTCATCTCCTGCAACATCTGCCACCTGCGCTTCAACTCTGCGGTAAGCCAGGACGGGGCTGGGTGGGCGAGCGGTGCCAGTGCCTGTGACTGAGCAGGAGCATCCCATGATGGGAGCACCAGGCTGATGCTCACCATGCAGGAGCAGCTCCTTGGAGCCCTTTTGGTGAAGGACGTTTTCCTGATAGCAGATCTAACCCTCCCCTGGTGCAACTTAAGGCCATTTCTTCTCATCCCATCACTTGGGAGCAGAGCCCAGCACCCACCTCCCCACACCTTCCCGGAGCTGCAGAGAGCGATGAGGTCCCCCCTCAGCCTCCTCCTCTCCAGGTTAAACCCCCCCAGGTCCCTCAGCCACTCCCAGAACCCCTGTTCTCCAGCCCCTTCCCCAGCTCCAGTCCCTTCTCCAGACGCGCTCCAGCCCCTCAAGGTCCTTCTTGGAGTGAGGGGCTCAAACGGAGCCCAGGATTTGAGGCGCAGCCTCCCCAGTGCTGAGCACAGGGGGACGATCCCTTCCCTGCCCCTTCTGGCCACACCATGGCTGAGCCCAGCCAGGATGCTCCTCCTTGGCCACCTGGGCTCATGTTCAGCCGCTGCCAACCAACACCCCCAGGTCCTTCTCTGCCAGGCAGCCCTCCATTACCTATGGAGATGCCAGCCTGGGGACATCCCCTGGCCCCAGCTGTCCCTTCGTGAGAGAGCGAGGCTGCGCTGAGCCAGAGCTGCCTGCACACCCCCCGTCTGCAACGCGTGGGCTGCCAGGAGCTGCTCTCACCCACCTGGACGCTGTGCCCTGGCTAGCCTGGCTCCATGGAGGTGCCATCCCAGCCTGGCAGCAAAAATCTGCTCTGCCAGCAAAAATCAGCATTTCTGGGCTTAATTATTCCACTCTGCAACCAAGCAGCTCAGGGAAAAGCATCGCTTTCCCGTTCCAAGCTGCATCCCAGCTGGAACCGTGGTGCCGGGAGAGTTGGTGCCACCACGCGCTCCCACTGCCTTCCTGGGTGCTCTGTGCCACTCTGCCCATCCCTGCCACGGTCCCTTGCCGAGGTCTCTCTGCAGGAAAGCACAGCCTGGCACAGACCCCCACGCCTTTCCGTGCGGAGCGGCAGCGGTGCCGGGTGACCTACTTAGGCTGCAGCCCAACCCCAGCCCAACCCCGTTATCTGGGGGAGGTTTATTGTGTTTGTTAATGAGGCCCCCGCGCTCGGCTGGACCTTTTGCTTTCCCACGTACCCGAGCATCACCGCGCACCATTCCCAGCCCTTGGAAAGCCACGGGGGGAGAGAAAGGATGCTTTTTCCTACCGACTGCAGGGAACCCTCTGAAAACACCCTGCAAATTCATCCGTGCTGCTCACTGGTAACAGCGTCTCAATTCCTATTGCATTTAGTTCCCTAAATTGCTAAACTCTGGTTGTTTTGGGGGACAATGTGGCATTGTCCCCGACTGGGGAGGACACAAATGTTCGGGTGATTTGCCTTTGTGTATGTTTTTATCAGTTCGGTGCAGGCACCAACCCATCATCGTGCACTTCATTATCCGGCGTGAGCTGGGAGAAAGGAGCCCGTGAATGTAAATCGCGTGTTCGACACCCGTTAGGTTACAACGGGAGACGCGTCCTCCCCACCGACAGACCCCGCTTATTTGATTTTTTTTTTTTCTTTACAGCTAGCGATTCATTGTGCGTTTCTGAAGTCATCAATTTTGCCCGAAAGCTGCTTTTAAAAGCGACTCGATGCATTTAATCAGAGCAGGCTCCTTATCTCGGCCGTGCAATGCGGTGGTGCCTTAGCAAAGCGATACCTCGGTCTGAATACATTTGCACGCAGAGCAAGCTGGAGGGAGGAGGAAAGCGGCTTTGCGCCGTGCCCGGCCAAAAATACCCCCTCCGCGGTGGCCCTGGGGGGGACGAATGGCACGAGGGGTGGCGGCTGCACGTGTCCAAGCGGCCACGGCGCAGGGTTGGCCCCTTCACCCATCCTGCCGGTGTCCGTCTGTCTGTCCGGCCGCCGCACCGACGTGGTTGTTGCTGTCTGTCCCTCCGCAGAACCAGGCAGAAGCGCACTACAAGGGTCACAAGCACGCGCGGAGGCTGAAAGCCATCGAGGCCATGAAGAACAAGCAGAAGGTGGCGGGGGCTGCGGCGGTGGCCACCGGCCAGGACGGCGCAGTCGACTTCGACCCCAGCCCCGAGGGCAGCGGGGAGCCTGGCAGCACAGGTATGCGGGCACGGGGTGAGCAAGCTGGATGGTTCTTGGGGCGCAGCACCATTTGTGTTCGCATCCTTGCCTTGGCTGCAGCATCCTGAAGAGCCCGGTTAAATCCCAGCCCGCAGCAGCCTCGTGTCAGAGCGCCCTGCCACGCTCAGCTGCGGGGAGGGCTGCGATTTGTGCACCCCCGTGGGCATTAATAACGGAGCTTTTGTGCTGCGCTGGCATCCTCGGCGTGCCTGGATGGCGACAGCGTGGCAGGGAAGGGGTGGGAATGCAGCCCAGGAGCCTGGGTAGCTGGGGGAACCTGGCCCCTGGGCATCCCCGTCGCTGCGTGTCCCCCCGTGGGTCGGTGTCTCTGGGACACGAGGCTGCAGGGGTGGCAGTGCCCTCCGTGCCCCAGCAGGGGCTCGCGCGTCCCCAGGGCTCTGCCTTGTGCAGCGATGGGGCCGAAAGGACCCCGATCCCCCCGAGCTGAGGCAGCACCAGAGCTCACCCAGGATAAAACTGAAACAGGAGAGACCTGGGCAAGAGCCACCCTCAGCAGCGATGAACACACGGTGCCCAAGGTGGTCTCTGAAATCCAGAAAACCCACCCAAGCACGGAGAACTTGCCTTTTCTGCCCATTTCTTTCTGGTTTTCCCCTCTTTCCCCCCCGCCAGCTCAAGCCAACGGCCTGCAGGAGCCGGAGGGTGAGGGCAGCAGCCTGGGGCTGGCACCCAGTGCCGAGGAGTCGCCCGCAGAGCTGCCCAGCAGTGTCACCGCGCTGGGCTCCCCACCGGCCTCGGAGCTGTCAGAGGGCACCTCAGATGCCACCAGCGTGGCCTCCTCAGCCGCGCAGGCGGGCGAAGCGCAGGCAGCCGAGTCGGGCAGCAGCGTCAGCTCGGCCCCCGAGAGCGAGAAGGAGGGGAAGAAGAGCAAACCGCACCTGTACTGCCCCACCTGCAAAGTGACCGTCAACTCCCTGTCCCAGCTGGAGGCTCACAACACCGGTAAGGGCATCGGGATGGACTGGGGGGACAGAGGGATAGGGGGACAGGACCCTCACAGCTCCCTCCTGGGCTCCCTGGAAAGCCCTGCCATACCCCCCCCCCATCACCAAAATCCCTGCAGGGACCAGGGAGCTTTAATGAATGAGGGTTAATTAAGGTGGTTTGCAAAGATAAGTGGTGGTTTTACCTGTGCTGCGGCTCATGGAGGGAGTTTTAGCAAGGTCAGATGCTCTTTCGTTGTTCACGTCTCTTAATTAAAGACATTTTCAGATACATTTAATCAAGTGGTTGGAGGCTACTTTACATTCCGTTGCGGTTTGGCTTTAAGCTGAGAGCACCCTGAGTGCCAGCGCCTCTTTCAGACCCAGGATAATCCTTCCAAAAGCAGCTTGGTGGTTGGAGCTCGGGCTCATTTTGAGAAGCCCCCTCGGGGTCTGAATGAGCCTCATCTGCCGGAGCCCAGCAGCAGGCGCCGGCGCACGGGCTGCGCACGGCAGCTCCTCAGGGCAGGCGGGTGAGGGTCCCTCAGGGTCCCCCAGACCCCTTCCCCCCCCCCCCACCCACCTTGGGGCTGGGGGTCCAGACCCGGTGTGGGAGACCCCAACAGGGTCTGTGGACCCTGCAGTGCCAGCTCTCAGCTCACGCCTTGGCTAACGAAGGACAGGCACCCCCAGTTCAGCAAGAGCTGGGAACCAGTTCCCCCAGCCCCACGCACCCGCTGGGCACCAGGGCGGAACGGTTTTGGCTCAGGCCGTGGGCACGGCTTAGCTGCAAACGTGCCCTTTTGCTTTTGTCAGCTCCGGTTACCGATGTAGGAGCTGATTTGGGAAAAAACAACAACCAAACAAACAACCCAAATGTTTGTGTGCTCAGGCTCCTCCAGGGCTGTCACAGGGACACGAGCTCCTTGCTTAGCGCCTTAAAAAAATAGAATAAATTAGCAGTGGCTTAAATTACTCGCCCACCCCGCTGTCCCTGCGCTGGCAGGGACAGGACAGAGCGCCCTGTCCCCAGGTGTGCAGGGATTTTGGGTTCCTCCTTTCCCACCTCTCGTAACCCTGCCGAGCTATTCCTGGCACAGCAGCCGGATCCTCTCTGACCTTGGGCGCAGCTGAGATGCTGCGGCGCAGCGAGCGACGCGTGCCCGGCTCTGCAGACGGTGCTGCCCCCAGGGACAGGCGACAGGCTCCAGCACACACTTAAAATAGCAATTTCTCCGAAGGTCTGGCACATGGAGGGGGGGTCTCCGGGAAGCTGAACAGTGCTGGTCTGCAAAGAACAGCTGGCCACGAGGGCTTGGCAGGGATTGGGAATGGGCTGCCACATCCCTGGCAAGAGTCTGGATCCACGGGCATCTCCTTGTGCTGGGAATCGCTGCCACATCCCCAGTAAGAGTCCAGTTTCCTGGGTGTCTCCTTGTGCTGGGAATGGGCTGCCACGTTCCCAGTAAGAGTCCAGATTCCCAGTCATCTCCTTGTCCCCTCTGCCAGCAGGTGCTGCCGGGCACAGGGAGGTGGTGGCACTGGGGTCCCACAGGAGGGGACACAGCGCTGTCAGGCACGTTACTCCCAGGACACCCTTCGTGCTGCCGCAGCGCTGGGGTTGTTTGCTGAGTTGCCCCCTGTGCCCGCAGGTGCCAAGCACAAGCTGATGCTGGAGGGTCACAGCACCCAGCTGCGGCGAGGACGGGGCAAGCTCCTCTCCCGGGCAGGGCACAAGTCCAAGCGTATCGGCAACAAGGGCAGCATCAACATCCAGAACAAGGCGTTTCACTGCCAGGTGTGCGAGATCTACGTGAACTCAGAGACCCAGCTCAAACAGGTGATGATGCCAGGCCTGGTGCGCGGCTTTGCCCTGGGGATGAGGGGCAGGCAGAGCCCTCGGTGCAGACACGAGGGGCTTGGAGTTGGGTACCTGACAGTAAGGGACCCGAGCCACGTGCTGTCCCGGCTCTGGGTGACCTGAGCACGAGCCAGCGGTGGCCCAGGTGGCCAAGGAGGAGCATCCTGGCTTGGATCAGCTGTGGTGTGGCCGGCAGGGGCAGGGAAGGGATCATCCCCCCGCACACAACTCAAATCCTGGGCTCAGTTTTGGGTCCTACACTCCAAGAAGGACCTTAAGGGGCTGGAGCGCATCCAGAGAAGGGACCTGAGCTGGGGAAGGGGCTGGAAAACAAGAGTTACAAAGAACGGCTGAGGGACCTGGGGTTGTTTGGTGTGGATCAGACTGGGTTCAGTTTGAATTCAGTTTGAATCTTGAATTCAGTTTCAGCCCCCCATGACAAGAAAGACCTTGAGGGAGCACATCCAGAGAAGGGACCGGGGCTGGGGAAGGGGCTGGAGAACAGGGGTTCTGGGAGTGGCTGAGGGACCTGGGGGGGTTTAACCTGGAGAGGAGGAGGCTGAGGGGAGACCTCCTCACTCTCTGCAGCTCCTGGAGGGTGCGGGGAGGTGGGTGCTGGGCTCTGCTCCCAAGGAACAAGGGATGGGACGAGAGGAAACAGCCTCAGGTTGTGCCAGGGGAGGGTTAGATTGGACATTGGGAAAAATGTCTTTACTGAAGGAGTGGTGAAGCCCTGGCAGAGGCTGCCCAGGGCAGTGGTGGAGTCTCCATCCCTGGAGTAGATGTGTAGATGTGACACTCGGGACATGGTTGAGCAGGCACAGTGGGGTTGGGCTGACAGTTGGACTGGATGAGGTCGTTCCCAATCTCTACAGTTCTATGATCTGGTTGTTTTCCCAGCACATGAGCAGCCGGAGGCACAAAGACCGGTTGGCGGGAAAGCCACCCAAGCCCAAGTACAGCCCCTACAACAAGCTGCAGAAGAACGCTGCCCTCGCAGTGAGTATTCTCAAGGTATCTGTCTCCCCCACCTGGTCTGCTCTCCAAAACATCCCTTGCCACGTTAGTTAGCCACCTCCTGCAGGGCTGTTTCCTTGAAGCCTCCCTTCCCCCCATCACATCTAACCTGCTCCCCTTGGGGAGAGCGGGCTGGAAAGGAGCTTTGAGTCTTTATTCGTGGGAAAGAAGGCACAGCAGTAAGTTGTGAGTCCTCTGGCAGCAGCACTCATGATTCTTCCTCCTGTTTTGTGAGTTCTGAACAGGAGGGCTGTGGTGGTTGGGTGATTGGGGCTGATTTGGCCCAGGGAAACCAAGCTGGAGCATTTTGTTTGCAGAGACACCAGCCTTGGTGCATAGTTTAGCAGAGTTTGGCAGCAAGAGTCATCCCAAGGCACCAGAGGAAAGCACTGACGCAGGGAACAGCCCAGGCGTTGCAGGTGCCAGGGGTGGCATCACGGGGCTGAGAACCTACCCGGGGAGGTCACCACGACTGGGGCGTCCCTGCCTGCTCTGGGCTGGGGGTGGCCGAGCCGAGGGATGGGGCTGTGGGATGGAGTGGGGCTGGGTCAGGGCTGGAGGCTGAGTTGACTCCGGAGATGTGCTGAGAGCCGAGATGAAAGCGAACATGGGCAAGGGCTGATGGAGCTGCTTTTGTGAGCCAGGGAGCTGGGCTTGGGGGCTCTCCAGCATCCGAGTGCCTCACGGTGCCTCTTCCTCCCTCCCCGCAGTCCAAGCTGGCTTTGCAGAAGCATCTCACCAAAACCCTGGCCACTCGCTTCCTGCCGAGCCCGCTCACCGCGGCCGCCGTCTGCGCCATGCCCGGCCCCCTCGCCCTCAGACCAGCTGCTGCCACCACCCTCTTCCAAGCCCCGATCCTCGGACCAGCTCTTTTCCGAACGCCACCAGCCCACGTTCGCACCACGCCGGGTCCCATTGTCTTCGCACCCTACTAGAGCCGCTCGCCCGCCGAGGGTCCGTGGGACCGGGCTGTGCCGCGGGGGCTGCTCTTCTGGCTGGTGGGAAACCATAGTCGTAGTCATCAACCCCGGCTTCTCCTTTGCTTCGAGGGGGCTCCTGCAGGAGCAAAGACACCGCGCCAGCCCCACTGTGCGTCCCCCGGCCGGCGCTCAACAGAGGAGCCCATCACCGCATGGCGCAGCGGGGAGGACGGTGCCTGTGTCACCAGGACCCTCTGGTAGCTCATGGCCAGGGCTGCCTGTCCTTGGGTTGATGGTTTTGCTTTCATCGCCATCCCAGTTACCAAACTGGGAGAAGAGGAGCCAGCTGCTCCCTGGGGAAGGAGCATCCCTCTGGCCAGCCGGTCCCTGCCAGCCCAGCGGGAAGGGAACTGCGAGAGGAGTCTCAGCCCGGCTTTTAATGGAGAAACAATCCCAGAACAAGCAGAAAGTTGGCAGTTCCCCTCTCGGACCGTGCTGGCCCACGCACGCCCTTGCCAGCCCAGCCAGTGCTGGCTGAAGGTTCCCATGCTGCCCACCCTGTGCTCCATGACCCTCTACGTCCCACCAGCCAAAGAGCCCCCACCGTGGCGGGCACCAACCACCCTGACCGTATCTTCACTCCGAGAGCAATAGCTGAAGGCCAGGGCCGGTGCCTCCTCCCTCCAAAAGCACACGGGCCCCTGCCCTGGCACCGAGAAGCACACACCTCGGGCGCGTGGCCGGAGACGGGCTCCGCTCCAGCCCAACGAGGATGGCAGAGGCTCCCCAAGGAGGTGACCCCACGCTCGGCGCCAGCTGTTTGCCTCTGTCCCACCGGCGGGGGACAGCCCTGCCCCTACCTCCCGGGAGATGCTGTGAGCCTTGAGTGAATGTCCCTAAAGCACTTTGGGTTCTCCCGCGAAAGGCGACGCGGCTGCTTCACCCGCTGGCAGCCATCGTGCCCGGCCGTCCAACCCCATCCCCATTTGGAGCTTCCAGGGAGTTACTGATGACTCCCAAAAACCAAGGTGTCCCCCAGCAGCCTGGACAATTGGGTACGAAGGAGCAGGCAGCACCCACAGCCTACGCCCGGCGCTCTCCCCGTGATGCTCCCATCGCTCCGGAGGGATCGGCGACGCCGCGGCTCCGCTTTTTACTGTGCTCCGAAGTCCCAGCGATGACCTGGTCTGAAAACTGTAAGCACGGCGCTCTGGGTTCCCAGCGCTGCTGTAAATAGAAATATGCAGGAAAGATTCAACCCAAATGGACCTGACGCTGGAGCGGCACCCACCCCGATCTATGCAATCCAAGGGGAGCAGCTCGCCCGCTGCGTTTGCTGTCTGCGTTTTACTTTGGTGCTCACGCCGTGCACAGCCAGGAGCGGCGGGCAGGGCAGGAAAAACCATCTCAAAGCTCTGTGCAGACGATTCCCTTCCCGTCCCCTTGGCTCAGAGGCATCAGCTGCCACCCAGGTTCCCTCCCCAGCCCTTGGGAAGAGCCAGGTTGGTTTGTGCACCTGGGAATCCGCACGCACAAGCACACGTATCCGATGTTTTGGCCAGAAGCAGCGCCTGGATTTCAGGAGGATTTTGCCCCGTGCTCTCCGCGCTGATGCTCAGGACGGGGTCCTGGCACGGGGAGGTGAACGGGAACCGGCTGACGGGTAACTCACACGGCTGGAATGCTTCTGCAGGGCCTGCTTCTCGCTCCGTGGGCAGCACGTGCCCCGTAGTGCCACTGCTGTGCTCCTGCAGGAGCGCGACGGAGGCCCTGGGTACGGATGCATCTGCTCAGGGCACCTCCTCTCCATCCCAGGGAAGGAGGGGAGTGGAAAGAGGGCACCAGGAGATGGAGTTTGTGTGAAAGGCTGGGGGTAGGGACAATGGAAAGGTCTTACGGTGCTGGGAGAGGTGGCTCGGAGAGCAGCAGAGGGAGGGAAGGCTGCCAGCAGCAGTGGCTTTGACAGGACAGGAAGATGGTCCCGGTGCCCAGGGACACATGCAGCCCTGACCCTGCACCCCGCAGCCCGGGCACTGCACTGCCTGAGGCCGGCAGGTGACACGAGGGACGCAGCTCTGACAGCGCCGCGGTGCCCAGCCTGGCTCCAGCCCCTCTCATCTCACTGTGCTCCGTCCCCAGGCCACCTCGCCGGTCACTCCAGCCCTGGCCGCAGTGGGGACAGTCAGCGTGTCGCCTCCAGCGCCCACCAGGCTCAGGAGCGCGGGGAGCTGGGAGCATCCAGCTGTGTCCATGCTCCAGCCTGCAGGAGCTGCTGGCCCTGGTGGAGCCTTCCCCAGCATTTTGTTCTGAAAAGCCTGTGCTGGAGCCAGCAGCACCTGCTCCAGGGGGTCCTGAACACTCCTACACTTGGCACTTTAACCCTGTGAAAGCCATTCCTTCTAATAACAATAAATACTGCAGCGAGCTGCGTAAGAACAACCCCCCCCACCTCCGTCGCATCCCTGCCTCCGGAATCCCTCCCTGCTCCTGTGCTATC
This sequence comes from Neomorphus geoffroyi, assembly GCA_033558235.1. Taxonomy (NCBI): domain Eukaryota; kingdom Metazoa; phylum Chordata; class Aves; order Cuculiformes; family Neomorphidae; genus Neomorphus; species Neomorphus geoffroyi. Next base: position 4,866,466 of record JAUMJM010000037.1, read on the forward strand.
CAAAGCATTTACTGCCTTTGACTTAGCATACGCTGTAGTAGGTAGTAGGGCTTAGTCCATAGCGCTCAATAACGTGTGCCCCTCTGTACATAACTTTGGAGTGATGTGAACAGTTTGATTCAAAAAACATCCCCCTCCCCACCCCCACCCCCAGAAAAAAAATGGAATAAACAGACTCTAGGGACTTGGCCAGTACCCCTCCTGTAATGTTCATTGTATATTTTTTTGATGTACTATAACTGTTGGGAAAAAAAGGAAAATATTTTGATAATCGAATCTCATCGCTTTATTGTGTTACTCAGTAAATAAAAGGAACGAGTACAAAGAAGACAGGGCTTTCTTCATCGTTTCTCTTTTTTTCCTAGATCCAGACTAGCTGGAGGGAAGACGCGTTGCTGGGCAGGACTGGGCCACCTTTCCCCTGTCTTGTGGTGGTTCCGAGAGGAGAGCAAGCACCCAGCTGGGCAGTGAGAGTGTGGGATGCTTGTTGTGTTTTAATTAGTTTAAATTAAAAAACTAAATGCTGGGTGGAAGCATCCCTAGCAGCAACCCAGTCTTCTCCCTGCAGCAGCTGGAGGGGGATACAGCCCGTGAGTGCTGGGTGTGTGCTGAGGAAACCCCACCTCGCTGCCGCAGCCCTGAGCGCCAGCGGGTGCAGGCTGAGCGCAACCCCAGCGTCTCCAAGGTCTCGACGGAGTCTGCACTCCAAAGAGGGGTGTGTGTGTGGGGGGGGGGGGGGGGGGGGGGTGGTGCAGCACGGTGGTTGCAGGCACCCTGTCCTCAATAGCCGGATCTTGCCCTGCTCTGCACTGTACATTCCCCAGGACAGGATAACAGAATGTTTCTGCACATAAAGGAGCGCCGGGCGCTGCCAGGTAAAGGACAACTTGCTAGGGGACACTGCAGCTCCAGCTGGGGTGGCACAGGCTGACAGCAGCTGGGCTGGAGGCACTGGCTCTTCACACGTGGTACGAGTAAATATAACTCAGAGCAGCTCGAAAAAAGAGAGAGAGAGAATTGTTTGCTCTGTGCTCAGCCATGGAGCTGATCCCCATCTGCTGGCCAGCCCCGTGCTGTGCCTCCTCTCCAGCAGCGTGTGGCCCTCAGGCCTGCGAGCCTGCGAGCCAAGGGCATCACTCGGTGAATCCCGGCTTTCCTGTAGCACCTCCAACATCTGCAGGGGCTCCCATCGAGAAGAGCAGGCCCTGTCCCAGTGCAGGGAGAAGGCTCACCTCTCATCCTCAAAGATCATCCCTAGTCCTGGGATGCCCGTTTCTCGTGCCACCGTGCTTCCTGCAGGCTCTGTGACACCAAACAGGCTCCGTGACACCAAACAGGCTCGGCAGGAGGTGTGTGCAAGGGAAGCAGGGAGGTGAGGGAGCGCAGGTGGCAATGGATGGGAAGGGAATACAAGGCTCAGCCATCCATGGATCCGCTGCCCTTGTTCTTGCGACTCAGAGGAAAAGCAGATTTGCTTTGTGGCTGCGTCATCTTACTGGCCAGGTAGATGAACGGCTCGATCAGCGTCCGCCGGTCAGCCACGGACACCTCCCACAGCTTCACCTTCTCGCCCTTGGCCCAGTGCTGGGCTGCGTCGTGGTCCACCCGGCGCTGCTCCTGCAGGTCACACTTGTTGCCCAAAACCACAATTGTGACCTGTTCAAAACAAATGGGTGAGAAGAATCCCTGAAGGTACCAAACTCAGAGCCAAATGGTGCTGCCTGGCTCTGGTTTGAAGACCCTTGGTGCCAGGCCCAATCCTGCCGCTAATTCCCACTCTGCCCTCTTTTCAAACCATCACATTCCCAGCGCTCCATCCTTGCAGCTTTCCCTCCTGTTTGGACCTTCGTGTCTCAAACCAGGCCCAAAGGGGAAGGGTTTCTGGAGCATTTGTACACTCAGAAAGTATCCCAGGACAGAAACCAGTTACAACTGAGAGTGTTAGGGAACAGGAATCCCTGTCAACCATCTCATGACAAGCTAAAGAAAAGCAGAGTCTCTGGGTGAGAACGTGAACAAGGGGAGCAGAACCCACTTCGAAGCCCCTTTTCCCCTGGGGTACTCACCTCTTTCTTGTCTTTGGACTTGTCAATCTCCTTCTTGAGGAGCTCCACGCGCTTGAAGGACTCCTTGCTGTCAGTGCTATAGACCAGCACGTAGCCATCCGTGCAGGAGAAGCAGTGCTTGGGAAGCTCCAGGCCATCCCGCAGGCCCCGCGTGTCGTAGAAGCGCACCTGCTCGCGCACCCCCCGGTCTGTCTCAATGGAGCCCACGTAAATGTCCTCCTGCGTCTCGATCATCTCAGAGCCTGTTAGAAAAGTGGGTAGGAGGAGGATGAGAACCCCAGCCAGGGAGCTGACCCTGGCACAACTCAAACTGTCCTGCCAGGTGGCGTGGGATAAGAGTCTTTCCTGCACCTGCCAGGGGTCTAGGATGACTCTACAGGGTTGACTCTACACGGGACAAATATACGTGGCAGTGAGGATGGTTGGTTCCCCACATTCTCACTTGCCCAGAGCCGAGAAGGATGCTGGGGTAGTGGGATGCTGTGCCTCTAAGTCATAGAATCATGGCATCGTTAAGGTTGGAAAAGATCTCTAAACTCATCCAGCCCAGCCACCAGCCCAAACCCACTGTGGTGACTGAACCATGTCCCCCCCCAGGGATAGAGACGCCACCACTGCCCTGGGCAGCCTCTGCCAGGGCTTCACCACTCTGTCAGTAAAGAAATGTTCCCAATATCCAATCTAACCCTCCCCTGGCACAACCTGAGGCCGTTTCCTCTCATCCCATCCCTTGTTCCTTGGGAGCAGAGCCCAGCACCCACCTCCCCACACCCTCCAGGAGCTGCAGAGAGCGATGAGGTCTCCCCTCAGCCTCCTCCTCTCCAGGTTAAACCCCCCCAGGTCCCTCAGCCGCTCCCAGAACCCCTGTTCTCCAGCCCCCCCAGCCCCGGGTAGATGAGTTTCTCAGGGATGGTTCAATATTGCACAGGTACGGTTGGGCTCGATGATCTCGGAGGTCTTTTCCAACCAGATGATTCTATGAGTTGTCCCACGGAGACCTCTCCCACGCAGCCCTCCCCCCTCCCCTGCCAGCTCCCCTCCCCCGCACACTCACCCACCACATGGTTCCCGTACAGGAGCTGCTCCAGGATGGAGGTTTTCCCCACCGAGGCCTGGCCGCACACAACCACCTTGCAGCTCTTCCCCATGCCGCCTCGCCCAGGGCTGTCAGGGCAGGGACACCGCGGGGGCAGGGGAGGCTCCCGACCGGGGGCGGGGAGGAGGCGGGGGGGGGCCACAGCGCCCCCTGGCGGCCGGGAGGACCTGAGGGGACACAGCGACTGCCCAGGCACCTCGTGGCAGTGCTGACAGGGGGCTGGGGAGTTGGAGAAGAGAAGGCTCTGGGGAGACCTTGGAGCAGCCTCCCAGGGCTGAAAGGGGCTCCAGGAAAGCTGGGGAGGGGCTTTTTCCGAGGGCCTGGAGTGATGGGATGAGGGGGAACAGCTTTAAGTTGGAAGGGGGGAAGATTCAGACTAGACATTCAGAAGAAATTCTTCACGCTGAAGGTGGGGAGGTCCTGGCCCAGGGTGCCCAGAGCAGTGGTGGCTGCCCCATCCCTGGAGGGGTTCCAGGCCAGGTTGGATGGGGCTTGGAGCCCCCTGACCCAGTGGGAGGGGTCCCTGCCCGTGGCAGGGGGTGGCACTGGATGGGCTTTGAGGTCCCTTCCAACCCAGCCCATTCCAGGATTCTATAACGTACGCACACAGCCTCCCGGTAGGCCGCGATCAGGGCAGGGAGGGGGCTGCTATAGCCCTTCCCGGTGCCCGTGCCCGGTGCCCCCACGGCGGGCGCTCCCCGCCCCGCCCAGGGCAAGCCCTGACCCGCCCCACGAGGCCCCGCCCTGGCCGCTAAGTCCCGCCCCTCCCCGTGAAGCCCCTCCCCACTCAGGGAAGCCGCTCCCCGCGCCCCCAGGGAAGCCGCGCCCCACAAGGGGAACCCCCGCCTCTATGGAAGCCCCGCCCCACCCAGGAAGCCCCGCCCCTAGAAGCTCCTCCCTGCAGCCTCGGAAAGCCGCGCCCCGCCCCGGGAAGCCACGCCCCTTCCGGTACCGCCCCCGCGCGCCCCCAGCCCCGCGCGGCGCTAAGATGGCGGCGGCGGCCGAGTGCGATGTGGTGATGGCGGCGCCCGGTGCGTCCGGCGAGCCTGAGGTGGAGGAGGAGACGCGCAGGTAGGGGAGGCCGGAGGGGAAGGGGCTCGATGTGTACGGGGGGCGCGGAGGCGCCCAGGGCCGCTGCCGGCAGCCAGGAGCGGGGCTGGGCGGGCAGGACTCCCGCGGCCTCCTCACAGAATCGCTTGGTTGGAAAAGACCTTTGAGATCATCGAGTCCAACCGTCCCTGTGCGCTGCTGAACCATCCCCAGCGCCTCGTCTGCCCGGCTTTGGAACCCTCCAGGGATGGGCAACCCCACCACTGCCCCGGGCAGCCTCTGCCAGGCCTTCGCCACTCTGTCAGTAAAGACATTTTTCCCAATATCCAGCCTAAACCTCCTCTGGCGCAACTTGAGGCCGTTTCCTCTCATGCCGTTACTTGGAAGAAGCACCACAACCTTTCCAGGAGCTGCAGAGAGCGATGAGGTCTCCCCTCAGCCTCCTCCAGGCCAAACAGCCCCAGGTCCCTCAGCTGCTCCCAGAACCCCTGGGCTCCAGCCCCTTCCCCAGCTGCAGTCTCTTCTCTGGACACACTCTGTTCCCTCAAGGTCTTCCTTGTCGTGAGGGGCCAAAACTGAACTCAAGATTCAAACTGAACCCACCCTGATCCAGTGGGAGGTGTCCTTGCTCATGTCAGGGGGATGAGACTAAATTCCCTTCCAACCCAAACAATTCCATGAATCAAGGTACAGCCTCACCAGTGCCAATCCTTTCCAACTCCTGGTGGCCAAGTCATGGCTGATCCAAGGCAGGAAGCTGTTGGCCTTCTTGGCCACTTGGGTGGGCAAGGGCCCATGCAGTCTCCTCTGTGGGCTCAGGGGGTTGCAGTGCTGGGTGGTACTGGGGGCTGGCAGCTTCTGGCCTGAGGGGCACCACACGGGTAGTGGGCAGCCAAGTGCGGGCAGAGCCATGCGTGCTGCCCTATTTCTGGTGTCTGGGCTGGGGCCTCCTGTGGGGCCTGGTGAGCTCTGTCTGCACCAGATTGGAACATGTATCCTGTACGGAGCTGGGCTCTCTGCAGTCAGCTTGGGTGTCCCACAACCAGGAATGACATCCTGGGACACACAGCTGCTCCTGAAGAGCCTTCACCCACCACTGAGGCCAAAGGTTAAGCTGTGCTGCAGAGGGAAGCTCCCTGTCCTAGGTCTGGGTGCTCTTTGCTTCCTCAACATTTCCACTCCTTTCCCCTCGTTACCATTTTAAATCTGCACCCAGCAGTTTTGATTCTGTCCTGCCTTGCTGTGGATAACGGGAAAACCATCGTTTGCAGGGGACTGTTTGGGCAGAGTCCTTGCTCTGGAAGGGTTATTGGCGTTAAGGAGCTTCTTTGAACATCAGTAAGTGGTTTATTTCTGCAGTGGTCTGGTGCTCCTTGCCCAGGGGTGTCGGCAGCGTCGCTAAGGGGTGGTGGAAATCCTCCCTTTCCTTGCAAATTTTCCTCTCAGGAGCGAGTATGCTGGTTCCCAGCAGTTGAACCTTGCAGTCTCTGCAGGCGTGGAGACGGGAAGGTCCGATGTCTGGGAATCTCCGCTGTCTCTGCGGCATCCAGCGCTGGCGGTTGGTTGTCTCCCGGGGAGCTGGGGAGGAGAAGAGCTATTTCTGTAGAAGGTGAGGCAAGTGCTCCAGAAAATTATTCAGCGATGGAATTAAAAAAGGAGGAAACAGAACTGAAAAGTAACCTCTGAGGAAGAGAGTTTTCCAAACCGTGGCCTGAGGGGGTTTGTGCTCCTTGTTTACTGTCAGAAATTGAAAGCTTGGGAGGAGCTGGTTCCTGGTGATGTCATTCCAAGGAGATTAATTAGACCTTGCTGAAAATGCACCTGGGTGCTGTGCATACAACCTTGACAAATTGTGTGGCCTGTAAAGTTGGGAAAGCCCTGTTTGTGGGCAAGTCATTCCTTTCCCCCGAGCTAGTGAAACATGGTGTTTGAAGTGTTAAAAATATCTGATGGGAAAATCATGCTGAAGGCACAGTTGTCTTCTGAGAGTGACCTCCAGCATTGCACTGCCTTCCTCCTTCCCAGACTTCACTGTGGTGGCGATGGGCACGGGGAATCCGTCATGAGTTGGGTGGTCTTGGGAAAGGGGCAGAAATGGATGAATTGATTGTGGTCTGGCTCTGGTTGGAAGACTTGGCTGGAAAGGACAGAGGTTGTCTCACCCATCTTTGTTTCCCGGGTGGGATAAGGTTGGCACCATTACTCACATTTCATACCATGACAAGCTCTTGTAGGTGATTCCACAGCGTTTCTTTTAGTGTTGTTGTTGTTGGGATATTACTTCTTTATCCCACTAAAAGAGAGATCTCTGGGTAGAAGATGATTATTCCACTTTCAGTTGGTTGCTCGGAAAGTGCGGGCCTTTCCGCGAGCCAGGAAGTTTTCCTGGGGTCCTGTGCATTTGCCTCTGCTCTGCTTTGGCCCTTTCTGCCTTAAGCATTGCTGAGCTTCTGTAGCTCAGTTAAGCTCAGGTAAGTGAGGGTGGTGGTCACTGTGTTGGGGAGAGTAGTTGGAGGCTTAGAGTCATGGAATCATTAAGGTTGGAAAAGACCTCTCAGCTGATCTAGTCCAACCATCAGCCTGACCCCACCGTGCCTGCTAAACCATGGCTTGAAGTGCCACAGCCGTGTGGCTTTTGAACTCCTCCAGGGATGGAGACTCCACCAGGGCCCTGGGCAGCCTCTGCCAGGGCTTCACCACTCTGTCAGTGAAGACATTTTTCCCAATATCTAATCTAAACCTCCCCTGGTGCCACTTGAGGCCATTTCCTCTTGTCCTATCACTTGGGAGGATTAATTAGGTGTCTGATGTTTATCAAACATCTTAAAGCATGAGGGCAATGCAGACGCTCTGCATTAATCAGCATGTGTGCTTGGATCAGATTTAGTGCAGCCCTTACAGTGTGTCTGTGCCAGCTGCCGTAAAAACAGCAAAAATAAGTGCAAACCTTTTCGGAATCACTGCTGTCGATGAGTATCAGGGGTTTCCATGTTCTGTGCTTCCGTTCAGGAGTTACAGTATGACAGGATGCAGATGCTTTGCTCACTCACCTTTATCTAAATGCCTGATTCTGATCTCTCTGGCTTAATAAAAACCAGGAATTCAGCAAAAGTGGAGATCTGTGCTGGAGAATGATTGGAACTAATGCGCTCCAACAGCGGAAAGCGTGCCGAACGGCTGGCTCACAGGTTGGTTAAGGGACAGGAATAGAGTGTGGTCACAGGGTAATTATTGTCCTCTGCTGAATAAATTGTGGGGGACCGTATGGAAGAGGCTTGATGTAATTGCATTAATTTTATCTGCTGGGTAGCGGTGCTGTTGGTGCCAGCTGGGGAGCAGCTGATGAGCTGGGTTGACTTCTGTGGTTGGGGACTCGTCCACCCCTAAAAAGTCACTTTTTAAATGAATTTTTAAAAGTTTCTAACTATAGGGATGGTTCCTTGCAGCTCCAGATTTGTCTGGTGCACGTGTTTGAGGTTAGGTCTTTCTCCTTGTTCTTCAGCACTGGAAGATCTGGAAGCCTCTGAAAAACAAGCACCTCAAATCATTCAGAAAATATCACCATGAAAAGATCTGCACCAGTTGTGCTTTTGCTGCAGCCTTGAGATTTGCCATACAGGAGTCAAGAAGGTTTTGGTACTCACCTGGCTGTGGGTCAGATGTTGGTTTGACAGATGTTACCCAGAGGTTTTCAGGTGTTGATGAGGAACAAGAGCCCTTCGGCTGCTGTTTGGCATGAAATGAGCTGTAGCTTGGTCCTGCTGCTGGTGAATAAATGTCGCTGCATGGCTGCTTTCGCAGGGAGCAGTGGCACGAGGAGGGTCACTTGGCTGCAGAGGCACCCTCGGTGAGTGGGCTTTGTTAGGGACAGCCTGGAGAAGCCCCCGCTGTTACCACTCTGCTTTCAGACAGGCACGTGCTCTTCCCAGCCTGTACATCCAGCCTGATCTTATGACGATCCAGGGAGCAGCAGAAGCTGCTCCAAGTTGGGCTTTTTCAGCCTGGAGAAGAGAAGGCTTCCAGGGGGACCTCATAGCGGCCTTTCAGTACCTGAAGGAGCTCCAGGAAAGCTGGGGAGGGGCTTTTTACAAGGGCCTGGAGGGATAGCATGAGAGAGAACAGCTTTAAACTGGAAGGGGGGAGATTTAGGTTAGACATTAGGAAGAAATTCTGCATAATGAGGGTGGCCCAGGGTGCCCAGAGCAGTGGTGGCTGCCCCATCCCTGGAGGTGTTCAAGGCCAGGTTGGATGGGGCTTGGAGCCCCCTGATCCAGTGGGAGGTGTCCCTGCCCACGGCAGGGGGTTGGAACTGGATGGATTTCCAACCCAACCCATTCCATGATTTTATGATTCTGAAGCAGGGAATTGCTTTACACTGTACGGAAAGGTGGGCAGAGCCTGCAGTTCCAGCCTTTTCCTCTGTCGGGTGAAGTGTGTTGTAGATGCAGGTGTTTTGTCGTGCGATTCTTGCAGCTGGCTGGCTTCCTTCATGTTGGCTTCTGGAACAAAGCAGTCTCCAGCTGGTTCTAGACCCTTCCATGGGGTTCCATGGCAGCTGTGATGTGACCCTGCCAAAAATAATCACACCGTTACTGCAAATTGGGCTGGTACTGAGGTGTGTTACATACCTGCGCAATTAAAGTTCAGGGCTTGTCAGGCTGTTTTTGCTCACAGCTGCAGGGAGAGGTTTGTTTCATTTCTTTGATTTCTTGTGGGTTAATTAAGTTCTTGCAGCTTTTGGTCTCCTGTGTTTACATTTGTCCTCAGGAACTGGGAATATTCCAGGGTGTGTGTAGAGGATAGTGGGGTGGTTTTGTGCATCTTCTCTTTTAAACGTCAGTTACGTTGCTGTTTTCTGCTCTGATGAGAGGCTGTGGCAGCTCTTTGCCTTCAGATTTTGGTTGCAGAACCTTTAGACCATCCATGCAGATACTGACATGTGCAGGCTCAATATTTCCCTGATTTAGGGGTGCTGTGAGTCGATCTCATCTCTCTCTCCGTGCTGCAGCCAGTGGCAAACCTGCTCCCTGTTCAGCTGGGGGTGCTGATGTGCAGCGTATTGGGTGCCTTGCGTTCTGCTCTGTGTGCTCTGGGCTCTGCTGCAGTGGGGTCAGCACGATGCTGCGCTATCACAGGGTGTGTTATAAATGACTTTGTGGTGGTTTTCTGCACCGCAGACAGAAAGCACAAGCACTACTGATGGGAGATTCCATATATAGAGAGAGAGGGAGATTCCCTTTCCTCTAAGTCCCCATTAAGACTGTAAAAGCTAACTTGGAGAAAGGGTCTCTGAACCATACAGGCAAATATCCCCTGTGTCTCCATGGCCCACGTAGTGTTTGGCTGCTCTTCAGAGTCCTGGAAGAGGCAAGGGGGGATATAACATGTCCAGTGGCAAATATGACAGCTAATTTTAAGCTCTAGACATCTGCCTGCTGTAAACTGTATTGAGATCACCGAACTTATTTTACCCGAGCAGCTGAGTAACATCTGACAGCTGAGAATCTGGGCTGGATTTCAACCAAAAAAACTGTTGGATAACAGCACCAAATCCTAGTAAAGAAAAAGTCTGCAGGAATTGCTTAGTAAAGGCAGGTGTGGGTTTTTTGTCAGAGCATTCCTTGGTCAGGACAGGGGTTTGGAGCCTCTCAAATCCTAGATATATTTTTGGTTGGTGTTTGGTAATGGAGGCAGGAACTGAAGGAGGAGTGAGGATTGAGAGAGTGAATCTGCTGGATTTCTGTAGCGAGGTGGTGTTGCTTTGAGTGCCTGTACCTGTGTGCACAGGGTCTGTGCCAGCACCCCTGCCCTAGTGCCCTGAAGTTTCCGATTACTTAGGAGATGAGGTGTGTTGCAGGGTAGGTCTGCGTGTGTCACATTAAGAGCTGGAGTAGGAGGAGTGGAAGCCACAATCGGCACTGGCGCGGGGGCAGCATGTGGAAGTTCTGAGGAGGAGGCAGGAGTTGTTAGGCAAATGTGGGATTGTGTCAGTGGTGCGCGGGATGGCTGCTTCTCATAGTTCCTCTGTTCTGGAAACGAGCAGGGGCTGAGCTTGCACAGCGCCCGGGGAGCTGAGGGAACCTTGTGGTGGTTCCATCTTCCACCAGCAGGCAGCGAGCTCCTTATGTCGTGTCCTCTGAGCCTCTGAGTCTGTGAGGGGAGCACTGGAATAGGCAGCTGTTGCTGGTCGTGGTGGCAAGTCCTCTAGTGTGGCAGAGGCTGGAGCACTTGAAGAGTTGGGGATCCTGACACACGGATAAAAGATTAAAAATAGTGGACTGGCTGGAAGAGCAAGAGTTACTCCAAGAGCCCCCTCCCTGTGAGCCCATGGTGCACGCAAGCAATGAAAGACAAGCTTCTTCCCGAGATCCTTGGTGCAGCTCTTCCCCATCTTCTGCGTCCAGCATGGAGAGGCCCTGAGAAGACGCTAACCTCCCTCACAAAAGAACCCATTCAGCCTGGGTCGTATTTTTAGCAAAGCACGATTCTTCTTCAGTTTCAAAAGTAGCAAGTGGGGAATGCAGCCTACATCAGCGCGAGGTGCAGAATGATCTCATTCAGGCTGCAGCATCTGTTTGGGTTGAAACAATTACCAGTGATATCAGGGGATCTGCATTTCTTCTTGTTGAAGCCAGAGACCGTGGTAAACAAGGACTGTTTTCTCTGTGTGCTTTCTATGTCAGTGGAGCACAAGTGGGGAGAGAGGCTTCTGTTCTGTGTCTCGGATCTCGGAATGCAAGCATTGCTCTTCCAGCAACTCTTTGCCTTCGTGCTTTGGAGGCAATTTGCTTTTTCTTACACATTGTTTTCTCATGGTTAAGCTTTAAGCCATGTGAGCAGTGGAAATACCTGTGTACTCCAGTAAAATACCGTTCCGCCAGTGTTATTGGAGGTGCTGTGACTTTTATTAAATGTTTAAGAGGAAAACAAACCAATAAAAGAGAGTAGAAAGCAGTAATTCTTGTGTTTGCATGTTTTCTCTAGCATCTTGGAGTACGGGTGCTTTGTGAAAGCTGGATTTGCCATATATCTGTGTTATTTCTCCTGTTTTCCTGGCTCTCCCCAGCACTTTGGCAGATGGGATGCTCTAGCACCCAGCTCTTTGGATCTATTCATGAGATGATGCTGCATCATAACAGGTAAAGTTGCTGAAAGGCTTGTGTATGAGGGGCTGCTCTGCCAAGTGGCGGCTCGGATGAGTTCTGCCATTGGTACAGTTCACCCTTTTCTTTAAACTCTCTGAAGGCTGGAGATTTTAAGAGGAACTGTGATTTTTCTTTTTCCATTTCTAATTACAGAACCAAGAGAATAAAGTTGGATTAAACCCCTTAAGGTTTCACAAGTGCAGAATTGTTGCTTTTATTTTTCCACTGCATTTTTAGTGTTTGATCTGTAATACTCAAAGATGGTTGCATTTGGACATATTTTTAATCCTGCAGAGTGTGAGTCATTAGAATCATAGAATCATGGTGTGGTTTGGGTTGGAAGGGACCTTAAAGCCCATCCAGTTCCTCTCCCATGCCATGGGCAGGAACACCTCCCACTGCATCAGGGTGCTCCAAGCCCCATCCAACCTGGGCCAGGGCCTCCCCACCCTCACAGCAAAACATTTCTCCCCAAGATCTCATCTCAATCTCCCCTCTTTCAGCTTAAAACCATTTCCCCTCATCCTATCCCTGCACTCCCTGATCCAGAGCCCCTCCCCAGCTTTCCTGGAGCCCCTTTCAGCACTGGGAGCTGCTCTGAGGTCTCCCCAGAGCCTTCTCTTCTCCAGGTGAACAACCCCAACTCTCCCAGCCTGGCCTCGTACAGGAGCTGCTCCAGCCCCTCTGGTTGTGGTGCAGAACCATTCAGCAGGCACATAGCCATTTCTAGGCCTTGTGGTCCCAGGGAAGGAGGAGATGGAAGGATGCCGTGCAGGGTCTGGCAGGGTGCTGCCCTCTGAGCAAGAACCAGGCTGCAAACAAGAACATTCCTCAGGCGAGGGGCTGGGAAGACTTGGGCAGAGGAGGTACAGCAGTCTCCATTCCCTGTGATCGAGAAAGGGGAGTGGGTGCTGCAGGGATGAACCAAACCTGAGAGCCGGGACAAGGCCCTTTGTCTCTTTGCCATCTTGTTACTTTTTCATCTTATTTTAGAAAAATACAGCAATGTGGTTGGTGTTCTCTCCTTTGCTGACTTAGCAGAGTTACAGGGGTGTATCAGGTCTGTTGCTGGGGTGTAGCCGATAGGAAAAATTCAAAATGAAAGTGAGGAGCATAGACTTCAGCTGTGTGGCAGCTCCCTGTGTCTATTGTTTTGCCAGCTGGCAAAACTGTGATGGTTCAGTGAAAACAACCCTTTGCATGAGGCGGTTGTGTGGGAATGGCCAATGGCGAGCTGAATGAGGTTAAAAACATGTGAACTTGTTTCAACACAATTCCCTTTGTTCTTTCTCCAGTAGGCTTGCTGAACATTGCTCTCCTTCACTGGTGGGGTCCCTCCTCCTCCTCTTCACTCCAGCTTCTGCGCTGCCTTTGCTGAGCTGTGCCCTAGGAGTGTGGGGGGCTCCGGCAGCGCTTCCCCCTCTGCGCGGGCGCTGCAGCTTGAGTTCACTCTGTCCTGGGTTGGCAGCTTGCTTGGTCGCGAGGGCGGCTGCTGGTAGATAAGCCCGTTTCTCTGATCTTTTCCAAAATAAAATGCCAAGCAGTGGTCGACTCTTGCCAAATCTGCTCTGTGCCCTCGAGTCGTGGATTCAGCACTTATGAAAAGGCAGGACTGGGCAGCTGTCTTCCCTTCAGCTTCTATTTTATATACCGAAAGGTTTCTCGCCATGGTACGCTCTAGCTGTCCCTCTCCAATAGTAAGAGCCCCTTTTCCACTCTTGGAATGTGTTGTAGCTCCAGCCTTCAGTGAAGACAATCAGCTTCTATCCCATTCGGTTTATCAAGAATGTCATTTGTGAAAGGCAAAACCCAGTCCTGAAATGTGCCCAAAGCTGCATCAAATTTTAAGAGTATTGTAAAAGCATGCAGGGACACAGAAGTGGATCGCTTGCCTTGTAGATTAGCCTGAGTTTTGAAAGGAGAAGATTCTCCGTGTTTATAGGACCTGGTGGACTGAGGACTGGCTTTGGCTCAGGCCTTTGTGCCCATAGTATCGCCAGATGCAGAAATAAAGCCCCTCAGCCCTCAGAGCTTGTGCTTGCTCTGGAGTTGGATGGGAATGTTTCTATGATAAGTGTTCTGTGACTCTTCACTCTCTGTTACTGTGTACTCTGCTTCAGCTTGCTTTTGTTTACCTTGGATTTCCCTGTAAGGAGCTTTCCTGCAGCAAGTGGTACAGAGGCACCTTCGCTTCTGGATCCTTCTTTCAAGAAAATGCTGATGCCCAAAATTTCCTCATAGCCTGGAACTGACCCAAGGCCGAACCTGCAAGCACAGCTCCGTGTTGGCAGACTGGGGGTCACCCGGCTATTTTAGCTTCCTTGACTTCTGCGTTGTTGCTTCAGCAAAGGCCACGTTCAGATCAGCTGGCAGCCACCCCAGAGGAGTAAGGTGACCTGTGAGAACCAGCTTCAGCCACACTGCTTGTGAATACGGTCGTTGCCCCGCATGGGTGATTCCTGCAGCTGGGCTGCTCTAGCAGGAGATGGCCTGTTCTTGAAGCTGGAGCTCGTGGATATGCTGGCTGCGTCCCTGGTTGGACATAGAGGATGGAGTATGAGCTGGTCTTTGTTCTGATGGGTAGAACTTGTCTTTGTCTGAGGCCAGAGTTCTGTTTGTGCGAGTGCTTTGGAGAGTGGACGGTGTCTGTTGCTCTGGCTACAGCAATGAGGTCCCAAAAGCATGATGCAAGTGTTGACTGCTGTATCTTAGAATGGAGTGAGGCTTCTCTGGAGTTGGTGTCACGTTAAACAGCCTTGGAGAGGAAACAAGGGAATCAAACCACTGAATTTAATTCAACAAAGCTACATTAATCTCAACACCATGGTACAAGTTTCCTCTGAGACTGCTTATCTAAAATGGTGAAGGTAGATGGGAGAAGGGTTTAATTTCCTTCGGGGGAAACTTTGCTTTCAAGAGTTTAAGCAATGCTGCTTTAAACCATATGTTGTGTGTTTTTAAATGTCCTAAACTGTGTCTGCAAATGCTCGCTCTTGAGCGTGAGGACTATTTCTGGACCTGTTGCCAAGGCAGTGCCAAGCTTCTGCTTGAGACTTGCACCCTGATTTCTCTTTGGTTTAGCTGTCTTGAATGTAGAAATTGTTCTTGGCCCTGTTTCTTAAGTATGTGGGACTGGTGCTGAAAGATAGACAGCACTTTGTTTCTTGACTTCAATGGCTGCTGAGGTTGTGCAGCACCTCACAGGAGTGGGCTGGTGTGATCAACCACGTACAGCTGGCTGGGTTTTGCTGGACGAGTGCATCTGAGACTGAAGGGAGGGTGCTCAGAGGTGGTTTTATTCTGCTATTTCATTCCTGTAATGTTCAAAGTATTCCTGACATCCCTGAATATCCCTGTTCGTGGCCCTACTGAAGTGCTGAGGTATCCGAAAGGAGATGAGCTGGGCTGTTCTCGCGGCAGCCAGCTGTGGGCATTTTGGAGCGCTGAAGAGTTATACTGAGATTGCTTGGGCATCATATCCTTGGTCGTGGTCAGAATCTGATGCTCGGTTCCTCTTAAAATGTGGTGTTTTCCTTTCTTTCAGAGAAGCAGAATCATTCAAAGAACAAGGAAACGCGTACTATGCCAAGAAAGATTACAATGAAGCGTACAACTATTATACAAAAGCCATAGGTGAGAAGAGTCGGTGATAATAGCAGTATTTGCTGAATACCATGTTTAAAAATCAAAGCTGCATATTTATTTAAAATACACCAGTGGGGTTCCTAATGGCAGGTGCTGGGTGAAAACTTCTACCCTGCTTTCATTACCTTGCAAAATTTCACCGGATTGGTGCTGGGTTGCGTTATCAGTGTTGAGCGTGGCAGCAGTTCTGTGTTTTTCCTCCAGCCAAGATGATCTTGATGTGAAACTAATGCAGCTTTGCCTTTACGGCAGGGACAGCAGCAATGCCAGGCTGAACATCACAAACTTTGGTTCTATAGGAGTTGATTCCTAGCATGGGAAATGATAGTTCTATGGCTTGCTGTTCGAAACAGCTGTTCAGCCATCATGTGTCATCTAAAGCCACTCAAATGACGTGTTGTAAATTGGCAGGAAATGGGATTTTTTTTAATCTAGCCATGGCTTTTTAGTATTTTCTACAAGTTGTGTAGTTGCTTGCATTACACTAACAGCGAGTGCTCTTGCATCTTCTCCAGATACCTGTCCTAATAATGCCAGTTATTATGGTAACAGAGCTGCTACGCTCATGATGTTGGGGAGATTCCGAGAAGCCCTTGGAGATGCTCAACAGTCTGTCAGATTGGATGATACCTTTGTAAGGGTATGTGGAAAACTTTGTGCTTCTTATTTATGTCTCAATATCCTTGTCTCCACCTACTGCAGCTCTTGCAACTCCCTTTTACCTGTCTTCTCAGGGCCATCTACGGGAAGGGAAGTGCCATCTTTCCCTAGGGAATGCCATGGCCGCCAGCCGCTGCTTTCAACGAGTTTTAGAACTGGATCATAAGAATACCCAGGCGCAGCAAGAGGTAAGAGGCTCTTAAAATTTAAATGTTCCCAGTAGATGGGGTTGTCAAAGAGAACAGATTGAACTGGTAAGCCTTTCACTTCGGATTTGCAAGGTGGAATCACAGCTGTCATTAGCGATGAGTGTTTGCATGCTGTGTGGTAATGGGAGGAATGAAATGCTGTCTGAGTCTCTGTATCTGGTTTTCACTTGCCCGCCAGGCTGCACTGTTACTTCTGTGTGCAATTGTCTCTTCATAGCTGAGAAGCCTGGAGGCTAAGCTGGTCTTTCATCCAGCACTCCAGAGGAGAGGTGGTGGTTTGGGAGCTCAGGAATGAGTGATGCAGCGTGTAGAACGCTGCTGCCACATTTGTCTCATTCACAGGGGTGCCTTCTCCTGGGCTACCAGTCAGGTCCCTTGATTTCCAACCGATTTCAATGCTGGCAGAAGTATTCCTGTAATATGCAGTACTGTTGGTGGTCTGCAGTTGGTTTTGCTCTGACACTTCAGGGTTTGGCTGCTTAAATGCTGCTTGAGGTTTCAAACCAGGGCTGTCCTGTGACACTCGCTGCCTTCTCCTGTCTTTCAGCTGAAGAACGCCAGTACTGTGCTTGAGTATGAAAAAATAGCTGAAGTGGATTTTGAGAAACGGGATTTCAGGAAGGTAAGATTAACTTGATTGCTTCCTGTAGTGTTATGAACGGGCACTTCTACCCTGCCTGTTCAGCCAGTTGCATTTCTGATTTCCCTGTGTGACATTAACTGGGTCCTAGTGGGAGGAGTTGTACAGCATCCCTTTGCTGTTGAAGCAGGGCTGTCTTGTGAACTGTAATAGCTGTGAAAACAGCAGAGCTTGTGCTCTTAGCACTGAACAAATGAAAAGTGAAGAGGATGACTGGCTCAGGCTGAATATCCTCTGTTACTGCTTGCTTTGCAGGGTAGAGTGGAACCACAAATGAGCTGTTTGATACAGATTTTGTGAGCCGTGGCATTTTATCATGCTTTGCTCCTAAAATATATATCCAGGATTCTTGCTCAACTCTTTAATTGGGAAGAAAAAAACTAAGTAGTCTGTCTGCCAGTGTTATAGTGAGGGTGATTGAAGGAGGAATGCAGATCTGCGCAGGGCATTCTCAATTACTGTGTCCAAATCTTTCTTCCCAAGGGCTGTAACAGGATGCAGTTGATACTGACCTAATATAACAAGAAATGACAGCACGAACACACCAAACATTTCATGCAACTGTTTCTGTTCAGTGGATGCTTGTAAGGGCCAAGTTTTGCTCAGAAAGGAGATTGTCCACACTCTTAGGCTAAGCTCAAGATTTTGGAAAGCTAAATCCCAGCTTTGTATCACCTGGCTATATGGCATGTATGGTCAACCTGGATTTCCTGTGTAGGAATTGCCCTGCCTTTATTGCATGTTCTGGGCTTTTGCATCTGTCTCTTCACTTCTCCCATCTCACTTCACTGGGGAGGCTTGCATGAAGTGTGATCTTTGTTTCTGGAGAGCTGCTCTTGCTCCTTCCTCACCCAGAAGCCATTGGCTTCTCAGTCTGGAGCACAGTGCTTCCCACAGCAGGCAATCATGATGTCACGGGCCGGGGAAGCAGATGAACCTTGGTGGAACAATGACTCTGTTCTCGTGCAGATGTCCCCACCAGAGAAGCTGAGATGGAAAAGACCCATTAGATCACCCTGCCCCTTGCAGTCAGACCAGTGTAAGATCAGTCACTTCACTGTACTTTTTTGTGTTTTGTCCAGTCCAAACTATCTCAATCTATTGAATTTCTGTCCTTCCCACACGTCTTTATAATGCAGGAAACAGGGGCAGAATTGTCTTCCTTGGCTTTTTCTTTAAGACCTACAGTTTCAGAAGACTTAGAGGGAAGGACCTTCTACAGGCGTCCCTCAAATTCTCTGTGTAGCGCTGTGTCACGGTAGCATAGCAGGTGCCACAGACCTTGGTACACAAAGCCCTTTAAAAGGCAAACCAAAAAAAACCCTGTGTGTGAGGAAACTTTTCTAGTGGAACACCTGTCTCCAGCAGCAGCAGCAGCAAGGGGTATCTGCACACTTATCTTCTCCCAAGACAAATCTCAAGTGTGGTAACAATGCAGCCTTTCAAATGAGGCCTTTGGCTATTTGCTTTGCTCACAATTGTGGTTTTTTTCCCCACACCAGGTTGTATTTTGCATGGATCGTGCTTTGGAGTTTGCTCCTGCTTGTCACCGGTTCAAAATCCTCAAGGCTGAATGTTTAGCGTTACTGGGTCGCTACCCAGAAGCACAATCTGTAGCAAGGTGAGTGTCGTCTGGAGTTTTTGTCGCAGCTGGTGGTGCTTCCTGGCTGCTGCTTGTTTTCCACAGCCCAAAAAAAATGAGAAACCATAACAAAGTAGTAATCCTTAAAGCAAATTGTGCTGCGAGAGTGCATGAATTTATCGCCTGTAATCTTGCCGGAGGCTGGATTTAGACTCAGTTAATAACCAGCAGTCTTGCTTGAGAAAGTTCCCATTCTTTTTGCACATCTGTACCAGGGACTTGATAAAATAGCAAAATATTTCAATGGAAATGAGATGGAAATGGGAATAGGGAAACATTTCATTTTTCGAATGTGTCTGTTACAGTGACATCTTACGAATGGACTCAACAAATGCAGACGCTCTTTACGTCCGTGGTCTCTGTCTTTATTACGAGGACTGCATTGAGAAGGCAGTGCAGTTCTTTGTCCAAGCACTTAGAATGGCTCCTGATCACGAGAAAGCATGTCTTGCCTGCCGTGTAAGTTGTGGCTACTGGGGATGGGACTGCAAAATCACCTACCTTGGTTTTGCTGGATCAGTCCCTTCAGCATTATCATTCCCCAGATCTCCAATAGCAAGCAGTGTGCCAAGCCCTTCCCAAAGACAGCTGCTCGAGGCACAACTGAGTTGCTAGAAGCTCTTTTTTAGAAGACTGTGATGCTTTAAAGCCTGCCTCCCTTTCATTCTTCTTCATTCCCTGATGAGTTACAGGAGCAATAAAACTAGGTCGGTCAGATCTTCTGACTTTCAGATTTGGTATCAGTGCCTACAGATTGATTTGCATTTAGACACTGCTCCTTTCATGTTGCTCCTTCCCTGTTGTAGTTCTTTGACTTTTTAAGTCTGTTTACTTGTAGAAGTTCTCAAAAAGTGAACTCCCTTTCCTGTCTTCTTTTAAAATCCATAAATTTACTTCACTGTCATGTTCTTATCTGAAAAATTAGGCAGACTTTGTTCCTGTGGAGAATGCCTGTAATTAGCACTGGTTTTCTTAACACTTCTCTTTGGGGAAAGGCGAAACAACTCGTTTCAGCTGCTGTAGCAAGGCTGTGACTTCTGGGTCCTGCTCCAGTGTCTGAAACCAAATGAGAATGGTTATGTTTGAGGACCCTCACCCAGCAAAATAAGTTGCTTGGTACCCCTGAACTTCTTACCTAATGTCCTCACCCAGAGTGTGTGTTCTTTCAGAATGCCAAAGCACTTAAAGCAAAGAAAGAAGATGGGAATAAAGCATTCAAAGAAGGAAACTACAAACTAGCGTATGAACTCTACACAGAGGCACTAGGAATAGACCCAAATAATATAAAAACAAATGCCAAACTCTTCTGCAACCGAGGGACGGTCAATTCGAAGGTAAGAAATGGCCACCTGGCTGATAGTCTTTCATCAGATTCCTCACCCACCACATAGTTTCTAAATTGCAAAAATCATTTGTTCTGGAGAGCTAAGGCTTCTCTGCCTGCTGGGGCAGCTGGATCTTTGCTGCTGCTGTAGGCAACGTTTCAAGTTTATGTGGTTGCACAATGATTGGATCATTTCCAAAGAAGTTGACTCTTGAAGAAACGAAACTCAAAATACTTGGGCTGCACAGAGTAGGAGGGAGAAGAGGAATGTAGTTTGGCCTTATCTTAATCACTGTAAAGGCATCCTCATTTGTTTCCTTCTCAGTAATGAGGTGATAGCTTTTTCTTATGCTTCTTGTAGATATCTGGCTTGCTTTGGTTTTTGATATTAAAAATGGACTAAATTTAAAAACCCTTTTTCTAGGTTTATTGTTCCATCTTAGTCAGGCACTGTCAGAGAAACAGTCGTGTGACGGTGCTTCCAGTTTCCACTCTACATTTCCTCTAGGCATGTTTCCTCCTCAGCTGTCTCTTTGTGTTGATGCCTGTGTTGAGGCTTTTCAACACTCCTACTCGGTCAAGAGGCAGAGGCTCAAAACCTGTGAGATGGGATGAGCTAGAGGCAGCAGTAATGGATATTTTTCCATGGCTGTTTGTGTTTGAAAACAGACAATGCTTTTTTTTAAAAAGAAAAAACCAACCCAACAACTTTTAAATATTTTTAAGTTTATTTTCTTGTCTGAGAATTGGTTTGGACATGGAATAACTTGATTTTCAGATCATTCTCAGGAAGACCCTTGTTTCCAAGTGCATTTCTTAAAGAAAAGCATCACATAACTTTACTGTCTCCAAAACCAAGGGATTTTTCCCCAGGGAACAAAAGCTCTGTGTTTTGGGGGGATTGGAAAAAAGTCCCTAGACGCAGACACAGAGACCATGAGATTTTCCAAGGTTCTGTACACCTTTCAGTTGCCTAAAATCATAATGCTGCTTTGGGATTGGGATTCACTTAACTTCTGTCTGGCTTTGTAGCTTAGGAAATTTGAAGAAGCAATAGATGACTGCACAAATGCAATAAAACTGGACGATACGTATATCAAAGCGTATTTGAGGAGAGCACAGTGGTAAGTAGACCTTTATAATGGATGTGATGAGGAGGTTTGTGAGTAGGAGCTTCCTCCCTGTGGCGCTGAGTGATAGAGATGACAAATCTGCATCCAAGGTTCTGTCTTAAGTGGCCCTAAGTTTGTCCTCTGCCTTATGCTGAGGAGGAGACTGGAAGCTCAGCGTAGTCTGTCCTGCCCGCGTGGATCTGGGACTGCCTATTGATTGCTGTATTTAGGCAGGATTTGTTCTAAAGCTTGGCTTACATCTTTAGACTGAAGTAGAGAGCCCCTCTCTTAAGGTTTTTCAGCAGAGCTGCTGTGGGTAAGGGATCTTACCCTGGCAGAGCTGTTCACACTTCCAACAAAGCAGGCTTTGAAGTGGGACGCCCTGTTTCCCATAGAGGGGAGATCAGCAGAGATCGTAGTGTCTCAGCCACAGATAACACCGCAGCGTAGCAAAGGGATTCTGATCGGCTTCTACAAAGGATGTTCGGGTCCATAAGTCTGCTTTGTAACTTGGCACCAACCAGGGAAGTAGTCAAAGCTGTTCTGACTACAGATTTTTTTGCTACTTTGCTTGATACTGATTACTCCTAAGCTTATGTCAAAGCTGCCTGATTCATAGATGGACCAAAAATGTTATTCCAGCCTTCCCGTTGTACCTTCATTTTAATTTGCAGCCTTCAGTATCCTTCTCAAGCTCCATCTCAGTAATTGCTAAATAACAGAAGTAGTTAATATGTGAGTAGGGCTGAAGTGCCAATAGATGAGCACACGTCCCCCTGTTTGAGGTGCCAAGGTTGTCACTTCTAACCAGTGCTGCCAGTGCACAACTGCACCAGCTTCCTTGCAATCTTGCTGGCTGGTGTTTGTTCCTGCGGCTCGATGAAGTACTTATCAGGTTGTTAAAGTAGAACTTGTGCTGCCAAATGAGATTGCATTTTCCACTTGGAGGCCAAAGTACGGGTTCCTGTGCCAGGATTTCCCACAAAGAGCAAGTGCTTGAGCTTCCAGTCAGTGTAGCTGTAACCCTTTGTGGGTTCCTTTAACGATTGCTGCTCTTGCAGTCCAGTGCACATCTTTTTCTGGATGGGGATGAGTTAAGGAAGCTGTACCTGAACCTGAACCTGAGCTTTTGGTATTTCCTGGGAAGTATGCAGTGACCTTGAGTTTTCTTTCCACAGTTATATGGACACAGAACAATATGAAGATGCTGTAAGAGACTATGAAAAGGTTTATCAGACAGAAAAAACGAAAGGTGAGCTTACTGGCATTCTTATTGTATGCGTAAGTTTCCTTTAACTGGCAAATTTGTTGTTGGTTTTGTTTGCTTTCCCTCCCTTCAATATGCTCTGATTTTGTAACCTTTCACCCCAGAAGGACAATATGGAAAAGTCCTCAGAAGCACACAAAATGCCTGTCTCAGAATCTTGCTTCTCTCCCAACACTGAATGCTGAGGAGAGAGTTTGTCTTGTAGCTGGAGCAATGCACTGGAGTCAGAATATCTGATGGTTCTTGTTCTCAACTGTCATCTTGCATTTTTAGTGGCCTGAAATGAAACAGAGTGACACTTAGTCCTGGTGGTTCAGGGTCTGGTACTGGTTTAACAGCACTGAGATGTTTACCTACATTTGGAAACAACCTTAAGAGGAGAGTGAGGCTTTAATTAGCAACCTGAGTGTAAATCCAAGTGGGTTGGGTACTTCTGGCACGTCAGTCCTTGAAGTCGTCTCAGCATGTTGGTCTTCAGCTGCTTTTGAGGCAGGAGGCTGTGCCTGACACTAAAGCCGCTTTCTTTTGGCATTGCACTTCTTTCTAGAACACAAGCAACTTCTAAAGAATGCACAGGTGGAGCTGAAAAAGAGCAAACGGAAAGACTACTATAAAATCCTTGGAGTTGACAAAAATGCCTCTGAAGATGAGATCAAGAAGGCTTACAGGAAAAGAGCGCTAATGCATCATCCAGGTACACACAAACATCTGTCATTGGGGCATGTGTTGGTGCTTTGATCCCCTTGCTCCACGCATGTGCCCTGCACAACAGTCACCCAGAGGCCGGAATAAATAGGAGAGGGGCAATTTCTGCACAAATAGCAATTCTGACCCCACAAGTCTAAAATACGCACTGTGACAGCAGCTGGGAATGTGTTTTCCATTAAAACCTAAAACTAAAAGCTTTGGGTTTGTATCCCCAGACCGACACAGTGGGGCGAGCGCGGAAGTACAGAAGGAAGAGGAGAAGAAGTTTAAGGAGGTTGGTGAAGCCTTTACCATCCTGTCAGATCCCAAGAAGAAGGCCCGCTATGACAGCGGGCAGGATCTAGAGGAGGATGGATTGAACATGGGAGGTAAGTGTTCCTTACAATATTCTACCATGGCAGCCTTGAAAAGATTAGACTGTTTAGAGTCTCCTTCTCCTCTAAAGCAAACCTCCCGTTTGTAATAATTCATTGAGTTGGCTCGGTTTGCTCTCTGAAAGCATTTGAATGGCAGATCCATGCCGAGTGTTTCAAGCTGTGGACAGTCTAGGCTATCTGGTGAATGCTATCCTTGATTGAGCCGGTACCTAAGAGCTGCCATTAAGCAGAATTCTTTCACAGGAAGTGTAACATAGCATAATAAAAAGATTGTGGATCCCTAAATGCTGCTTATCCAAAATTCTTGGCTTGCCCTTGTGACTGGGATTCTCTTGACTGCTGGTGCCTTTCCCTGTTCTCTGCTGGTCAGTGGCCCCGAATGCCGCTGCAGTGCAGCCGTGCTCAGACAGACCAAGCAGCTTGTTTATAGCTTTTTGTTCATTTGTAAAATGCTTTATGGGCCCTCAATCGAGTGGCAGTTTCTAAACTGTGAGAACTGTAACTGGCTGTTTCGCTTCAGCTCACAACTTCCTTTTCTTCCCTCTAGACTTTGATGCAAATAACATCTTCAAGGCCTTCTTTGGTGGGCCAAGTGGCTTCAGTTTTGAAGGTAGGTGCAAGTGTTCTCCTGTCCGCGTTGGAAATATAAGTAAGCAAATCACTTGAGAGGAGAGCTGAGTTTCCTAGACTGGATGTGCTGCTTGAGAGGAGTATTTGACTTTTCCACGTGAGAGTATTTAGATACTTGGAAAGTTCTGTCTGCACAGCATCCCAGCTGATGGCCCGTTCTAGTTCTTTTGTATTCAAAAGCAACAAAGTGCAGGGGTTCCTCTTTCTAGAAGCGTGTGTAGGCTTTGCCATCTAAGTGGTGCTTGAGAATAGTTGAGCATAACTCAGATACAGCTGCCAGTGCTAAAGTTGCAAAGGTCAGAAGCCCTCTGTGCTCCTCTGGTCCCTGGCACTGTGAATCCTCCCGAGCACCTCTGCCCGCAAACATTCTGAGTGGATTGGAGGGGATGGAGAAGCTGTTACAAGGTTTGCAGGGACAGCGAGTGTGTGGTCAGGCTTTCGTCACGCTCTCTGGAGCAGGGTGGCCTGATGCAGCACTGAGCAGGTATCGCTGTACCCCCGGGGAAAGGGGCTGTTCCTTGAGGGAATGAAGTGAATTTTAAGAAGTCTTGCACAATTCACACACTGTTTACCTTCCTCTGTGTAAATCCACCTCCTTTAACCATATTGTCAGTAGTCCTCTCTTTATCTGTTGGAGATCAGCTGCTGGAAATGCATTAGCTGAGATCTCGCCTCTCCTTCAGAGGGTTTTCTTTGGCATCAAGCTCCTGCAGGATAAGGGTTAACCTCGTCTTTGAATTGTGAAAGCACTAATATCTTTCATTTTCTTTTTCAGCTTCTGGGCCTGGAAATTTCTTTTTCCAGTTTGGCTAAAAAAACAAACCCAAACAAAACCAAAACCCACACATACCTGATCTGCTTATTTTAACCTTGAGTACGGACATACGTAGACTCCTTCCTTCATCATGTCTCATTGTACTTAGAGCAGTTTCGGTTTTCTCGGTTGGAGACCTCTGTTTTGTGTGCTTTTGTGTGTGAAGAGGAAACCAGCTCGGGA
Source organism: Neomorphus geoffroyi (assembly GCA_033558235.1). Lineage (NCBI taxonomy): Eukaryota > Metazoa > Chordata > Aves > Cuculiformes > Neomorphidae > Neomorphus > Neomorphus geoffroyi. The sequence continues at coordinate 4,891,034 of JAUMJM010000037.1, forward strand.
GGGGAAAGGCTTGTGAATTTTGTTTTATTGTTAACTTTATTAAAAAAAAAAATCCAACAAAAAAAAAATAATAAAGCTTTGAATCTTTTGGTCCCTCCATGCTGGCCCGTACTTTCAGACCGCTCCTGCTTCTCAGCAGAGAGGATTTCCCTGAAGTCCTCCTGAAATCTTGACTTGTAAGAGGGTGAAGTCATCTCCTGTTTCCTTCTGGTTGGCTCTGAAGTGCAGTGTGGCAGCATGTCCAGGGTTTGTGGTAACTTGTAAGGCATCTTAACCTCTGAAAATATTGCCAAGACTCAAGTTTCTTGCAGTCGCGTTTTACCTGCCAGCTGTCTTTTTAACCTTGTTTTTTGCCATGGTTCTGCCAGAACAGTACCTTTGGGCATTAACTTTAATGATAATGTGTGAGCTTAACGGTTTTGTATCAGAGAAATGCTTCTTTGGATTTAAAAGAGCAGCTTATGTGAGAATTCCTGTGATGCAGCTAGAATTAAGGGCTTTGTGTTCCCACTCCAAGAATTGTCCTGTTTAAAGGGAATATTGAATTTGCTCTGGGCTGAATTTCTTCACCGTACATTTCTTTTTATTTAATCCACTTGAACATTTAATATTTATGCTAAAACTTGATTTTGTTGAGCTTGCTGTTTGATTTCGTGGTACTGATCCATGATGTGGATGAGCTCTTTCAGGCTCTGAAGAAATGCAAAGTAATATTCAGGTTAATGACTGCAAACGGTTACCGTGTGCGTGCAGCAATGTGCTCTCCTCATGTTTACAGGAACTGTACAGATATGTTAAACCAGTCAAGTAGTTTGCAACTAGAAGTAATTTACTGGTCCAAACAAGCAAGAAAATGCAAAGTCAAACTCTGAACTGACAGTCTGTCACTTGCTTCTCTTGCACAATGTCAGGACGGGAGCTGGAGGGATGGAGCTTAAAGCCTGGAGCTGCGTGCGGCTGCCCCGTCTGGAATTGAAAACGGATTTGGTTTGGTGGGACTGCCAGTTACCATGAACGCTGTTGTATTTTTCACCGTACATGTAGTGTTACAGCAAAATCTCAGCTGAGAGAGGACTCTGCTTCCAGAATTCCTCCCTTTTCTCTAGTGAGTGAAGAACCTTTGTGACCAGGTGCTTTGTTCCAGGTAAATACTGGCTGTGCAGCAGTCCTGGAGCGCAGCACGTGGTGCCTGCGTGAGCTACAGGTGGTCTGGCTCGGAAGTGGGGGTTGAGAGAAAGTGTGTTGGCCCTCAGCAACATCAGCGCAGTGGGCAGAGTCCTGGCAGTGTTGCTGTGCCCAGAGTGTGCTAAACTGACTTGTGGGAGTGCCGTAACGCTTGGAGGGCTGGATTTTGCTTGGCTGAGAAAACGGGTGTTCATGCAAATACATGCAAAGCTTTCCTAGAGAAACCTGGCACTGACTTTTATACAATACCTGATTTAACTTCTTACTGCAGGAACAAAACACTGCAATGAATTCATTGCATGAAACGGTTCCTTTTGATGCTAACATCTTTGTCTTCCTTCCTTTCGAGGGCTGTCCCTGTCCTGTTGCAGCAGGACAAGGTTGCTAGACTGCAGTGTGAGTTTTAACTTCGTTTCCACCAGTTGCAATAGAGTTGTGGTGCTGTCACCGCCGTCCCAGGGTTGTCCTTTGCCAGAACTTTTGACAATCTGCTTTCGTAGAAGGAAGATTCAAGGGCTTAAATTCTAGTACTGCAGAATAAAGGAAGTATTTTATCACTCGCTTGAAAATCAGCTTTTAAAAATGAGCCAATGAGTAGTATTTCCAAAAATAGGCTACAGCATTTATTCAGACTTCCTTCACACCGAGGGAAGGTGATGGGGTCACCTGGATTGCACTGAGAGCACAGAATGAGGTCCTAGCGTCTCTAAGACTCTGAAATGGGAAATAAGTGGGGAAATGCAGTCCTGGTCTATGCATATTGATACTCCCCCGGTTCTCGTGGCACTCATCCGTTGGGGTTTTCTGGGCTTGGTTTAGCACAAGATTCTGGGTTTGTAACATCTTGTCTGCTCTGTGTTGATATTACTGTACAGTTTGGACTTTTCTCAGTCTTCTATCACCACGCAGAGACGCGTCCTGCATTTGTCAGTGGTTTTTATTCTTATTTCCCCCTCCCCCACGTAAGCACAGCAGGCTGCTCCTTCTCTCCAAACTTTAGATGAGACCATTCCTTGGAGGACAGTGGTGAAATGAAAATGTATACAGTAGATATTTATAAAACTGTACTTTATTGTAGTTAATAGGGTGAGTGCCAAGACTTTTCTGAGGAGCATTATCATGTGAGTCAAGGTGAAGGTGAAGCTGGGTTCTCTCTTGTGTGGAGAGCGGAGACTTGAGCGGCGTATGGTGACTCTCCCGTTACTGCAGGACAGGAACAGGCCTGGAGATAGCGGTGCGGTGGCTCCCTACCCCCATCGTGTCCTGGCACGGCTCGGAGACACCGCACGCTGTTTCTGCTTTGCTGTGCGGTGCTTGAAACGCTGCCTTTCACACTCAGTAGTTACCAAATGTTGTTCGTGGGGTGTGTTTTGCACACAGGGAGCCTTCGAGCCATTTTTCCAGCTGCTGCCACCCTGCAGCCCCCGCTCCGGCTTCATTGAGCTTGGTGGGAATTCCTACCTCTACCAGAGGTAGGAATTGGCTGCAGAGGGAGTGAATCGGTGTCGTAAAGGGGTGTCAGTGTTGTATTTTTCCTAAGGAGCTGGTGGAGGTGATGGGAGACGGTTGCTGTCAGTGATCCCTTGAATGGGGATGCATGAGCACCCAGCCTTGTTTAGAAGCAGTTCCCTCTGGTGTGACTGTAGGCCACCATCTGAGCCTGGCACATGGAAGAAAACAATGGGAAAGCTCTTCCTTTTAATAGGAAGAGTTGCCTTTCTTGGAAAGTAGTTACTGGAAGGCTTTTTTTTTGGTGTAGCAACAAAAACCCTGAGCTGTCCCTGCACCTGCCTCCGGCACATTCCCCTGTGCAGAACCCCTCGTGCCCAGCCCTGCCTGCCCAAAATCCAGACACCAAGCAGCTCCTGCTGCACAGCAGCTTTGCCCTTGACTCGCCAGCTCCTGCCTGGTGTTTCCCAAGGGGAATAGTTGGTCCTGTGAGAGCTTCTGCACATGGGAAGTGCCTGGAGAGAGCAGAGCTGACCTGGCTGAAAGGCAGGCCGGGCTGGTGTGGAAGGGAGCGGTTGTTTAGCAGATGGGATGGAAGGAGCCGTTCGATAGCTGGTGGAGCGGTGTCAGCTTCCCCCATGGAAGCTGTTGAGTGCAGGGCAAGCTCTGTGTGTGTGGAGCGTGGCTTTCGGCAGACCCAAGCGTGAAGTGAGGCTCTGCTGTGACTCCGTAGTGTTTGGAAGGAGATAAGGAATTGTTTGACCGTGATGCTCTTCCCCCGTTGTTGCTTTGCTTTGTCAGGATACTGGTGGTGTCTGAGCTGCTGCAGGGATGGTTCCAAATAGTGAAGCGTGGTTGCACTCAAATGAAAATGGAAGCAATTTCATGTTTTACAAACAAAAACACGTGGCAGTGATGTTGGTGTGTGGGAGACACTTCCATATGCGATGGTCCAACCTTGCGGCCACAGAGCCCGGGGTGTTTTTCCATGGCTGGATTTGCTTTCCTAAGCAGATGCTGGGTCAGCTCCACCTTCATGGGGAGCACCAAGAGCCCTTTTGGATGCGCTGAACCTGGGCTTGCAGGCAGCTGGAAAGGCCATTCAGGTGGTTTTGGCTGCTTCAGCTGCACGTGCTCCGTAGGAAGGGACATGGTTTCATTTGGGAACTTGGAAGTGTTGCTACAAGGCTGGGTCCCTGTGCTAAAGGCTCTGACTGTTTTGTAAATATATTAATTTAAACTGAAAACAAATGAGAGAGAAAAATAAGAGGTTTAGGGACAACAGTATTGTTAACCATGGAATAGTGCAAGTCCCTGGGAGCTTTCTGTATCTGACAGGGATACAGAGTGAAAGCCGCTGTGCTGCCGTTCCATTCCGATAGGGAAATGCACAGCACTCCGAGCCAGCTGCCCTCGGCCAAATCGCCCTTCAACCCGTGGAATGACCAAAGCGTTTGGACCACGCAGTGGTTTGCTCTTCTTTCAAAATTACTTCCTCAGTTTCCATACGAACTAAAGCGATTCCCTTATGTCCAAGCAGATGCTTTTCATCCTGTTTTAAATTTGTGCCTTGTACCCTCCCGTCCCTTTGAGGAAAAAGGACCGCTCGTGTGTGTCCATGTCCCTGGGTTTCTCCGAGCGGTGCTGAGGTCCCTCGGGCTGTAGCGAAGGTGGCAGATGGACCTGCAGAGGTTCTGTGCCGTCTGTTCTTGATGTCCTGCTTGTCCCCACTCCCTGGGGCAGCAGGACCTGTGCTTGGCGTTGAAAGACAATGCGTAATGCTTTGGCCTCCCTCCATGTGCCCTGGCTGTGCCCGTTCCTGCGGAGGCAGCAACAGGATTATCCCTGCTCTCCAAGTAGTGCTGGGCGAGTTTTCACTCTGGCGTGGATCTGCCCTCGGAAGGAGAGCTCTGGTGGGAAATTGAGCAAGGTGCCAAGGTGAGGCAGCGTTACTGAGCCATCACTCTGGTGGGATAGGGAGGCTCAGGAAGCAGAGACCTGTTGGGAGAGCTGGGTTGCTGCCTCCGGCTGGGTTGGCAGCGTGGCCACGGTCCCGGCAGAGCCAGATCTGTGCCCCTTTCCCCGTCTGCCTCCCTGCTGTCAGTAGCTCAGGCTTCGAAAGGGAGAATCACGCAGAGCGATGGTGGAGGGGCTGAGTGAGGAAGAGGGAACCCTGCCGCGTTGTAACGACGTTGAGGAGTAGGTGAGGCAAATCCGGGCACCGATGCGAAGCCGGCTTGGAGAGGACGCCAGCCCCTGTGCCGCAGTATTTATCTGAATCGAACTCCTGACTGTTTACCTCAGTGTAAATACCCGAACCTTTCCCGTGGGAGGAAAGGAGCATTGCATGGAGCAATCATGATCCCCATCGCTTTGCCAAACACGTCATCCTCTCTAAGCCGGGCTTCCCATCGGCGGGAACGCCGTCCCTCTGCGGACCCTTAACCTTTCTAGGATGTGAATGGTAAAAATGTGAATATTTGTTGTTTACTTCATTAGGCAGAATTCATAATGATGTGTTTATATGAAGAATATCACAGACTGAAGCGAAACCATATGCAATTGGTTTACTTTATTATAAACTGTATATGATGTACAAACTAATAAAAACTTGAATGACGACAGTCTCACTGTTGTTCTTGAACAGGCAAATAAACAATATTCCAGCTGTGCATTTCAGTGCTGGATGTGATCCAGAGCTTTGGGTTGTTCCGGGGCGCTGGAAGGAGAGAGGCTCTCCTGGTAAATACATTTTAATCTGACCTGTGTGGGATTTGTGTCTCGGGCACTCACCCTGCTGCCAGGGGGGGTTTCTCTGCTAAAGGCAAGGGTGGATTGTGGGTGCTGCGGGGGTGTGGGTAGGTACACATTTAATGTTATAAAGACAATTCCTCATCCATCATTTTCAAACAGCAGGAAATATTATGCTTGCTCAGTAAACTTTTCCAGCTGACCCCAGAGCATTCCTTGCTTTATTTTAGAAACATTCCGAGGAGAAACGCTTCTCGCGCCGGCAGCGTTGGGCTTCCCGAGGAACAGCGAGCGCGCCCAGCCGAGCTGTGCTCACCCCACAGCTCCTTTACAGCCACCAGCCCAGCACACGCGTGTCCAACACAGCAAGTATTTACACCCATTAACAAGGATTAGTTCCAAACACAGAGCGAGAGCGTGAGTTTAACCCGAGTCTGTTAGTTGAGCTTTGCGTTACAGTTAAGCAGTGGCCACAGCTCCGCTGATGACTGGCGGGCAGGCTGAGAGCAAGAACTTAATTTTCAATAAAACAGACATGCTTCATCGTTAACTTTTTTTTTCCAGCCAACAGTTTAGGTTCGAGCAGCCTCAAGTTACGCAGTTACAGTACCTCCGTTTACTTCCTAAATTAGGATGTTACTGCCAGCCTAACTTTTAACATTCAAATTCATTAGAGAAAAGTAGTAAAATCTTGCATGAAGTACAGTTCTGCACTTCAGACACGATTTTAATTTCTATAAAATAAGATGGAAAAGACATTAGTTCATCTCTTCCACTCCCTGCTAAGGCAGGATTGTTCCCTACAGGACAAGGACACCGGACACTGCTTGGTCCAGCCCACTCTGACACGTGGAGTGAAATGACTGGAGCTGTGCTGTGGGAACTGAATGCCTCTCCTGGGATTTCACTGTTTCCCTTTCTGGGACTTAAAGTAAGTCCATGATGGCTCTTCAAGACATCATTTGGCAATGGGTTTCCCTGCCGCCCGCACCCCAGCATCTCTGCCCTGCAGTGGAGGAAGCTGAACTGATCCACAGCTGGGCTTTGCTGGTTTCCACTCAGGAACTCAGCTGCAGTCAGTTCCTCACACGTGGGAGAAGGGGAGCGGGTGTTACCAGTTCCCTTTGCTTGGCTTTGGTCTGCCAGGGCGAGCAGTACTTACAGGTAAAGGTCTTACGATTGTGGCTCATGGGGAAGTTAAAGAGTGGAGGAGGTCTCCTTCCAAGGAAGAAAACAAGCAGAACGCTAGTGGGAGGTACCCTTGCCTATGGCAGGGGGGTTGGAACTGGATGATCTTAAAGGTCCCTTCCAACCCAACCCCTTCTATGAACACCACCCCGTGACTGATTCTCTCCAGAACTCTTCCATCAAAATGCACTCGGTTACTGACGTTTTTCAGCCAGGAGCTGCTTGTTTTCTTTCTTACTGGAGGCCAGCAAACTCCCCGGGGAGGCTCCGCACTGGGGCTGGCAAGAGGTCTTGCTTTAGTACAGGTAGAATTATTTCTCTTTACACTTTTAGAGGTTACAGGAGTTACTTGCCTTTTAAAACCAACCCAACCCGCTACCCTGCGCACCCTTAGATGATGGTGCAGGAACTAAAAGCAGAGCCCCGTTTGTTGGTGCTCTGCGTTGGCACAAGTTTCCCTTTCCCATAGTAACCAGAGAATATCGCCTTCACATCGATCTTTTTGGAAAGGAGGAACATCCACATCCCATTATCAAAATACAGCAGTTTCCCTCCTCCAATCTCCCCCACTTGATCCCCTTTGTTCCCTGCCCTTTCCAGTTTCACAAACTCCAGCAGATCCAGCCCGGTCTGCACCGCTTCGATGCCGTTGGCGCAGCCGAGGGTGATGTGTGCGCGGCTGCCTTTCGGGAGGTTGTCAGCGGGCAGGATCTTGTCGGCGTCTCCCGGCCACAGCAGCAGCTGCTGCTCGCTCAGCTCCACCCGGGCACCAACAGTTTTTGTTGTGATGAACAGAGCAGAAATGGATAAGGTGAAGCCTTTGCCGTAGGAAGACTTCACAGCCTGGGAGAAGAGGGAGAGACATCCAGAACAGAGCTTTAACTGCCTGCAGATGGCTGGGATTTAGAGCTGGGGTTGGGTTTATTGTCCAGCAGCTCAGGGTCTTGGCTGATCATGGTTTTAATGAGAGAAGGCTCTGGGGAGACCTTAGAGCAGCCTCCCAGCACTGAAAGGGGCTCCAGGAAAGCTGGGGAGGGGCTCTGGATCAGGGAGTGCAAGGATAGGAGGAGGGGGAACGGTTTTGTTCTGAAAGAGGGGAGATGGAGATGAGATCTTAGGGAGAAATGTTTTGCTGTGAGGGTGGGGAGGCCCTGGCCCAGGGTGCCCAGAGCAGCGGTGGCTGCCCCATCCCTGGAGGTGTTCCAGGCCAGGTTGGATGGGGCTTGGAGCCCCCTGATCCAGTGGGAGGTGCCCATGGCAGGGGCTGGCACTGGATGGGCTTTGAGGTCCTTTCCAACCCAAACCATTCTGTGATTCTATATTTGAAACTGTGCGTATAACGGGAAGGGCACGGCCTGAAGTTCATGCTCCATCAGTGCCAAGCCAGTTACATTTTTCCCTTCACAAATTCTAACATTGAAAACTTGGGCTCATCCGTTCTAAAATAATTCGACTAGGCAGTGCAAACACCTGTATTTATCAGCATTCAGCTCAAGCTGTTGGAGATGATGCTGGTGTCCCTGCCCACGGCAGGGGGTTGGAACTGCATGGCCTTTGAGGTCCCTTCCAACCCAAACCATTCCATGACTCTGTGATAAGTTGGGGGGATGGGGTAAGAGTATCTTGTATGGAAAACACTTTCCTGTGGCACAGGCCACGTCAGTGTACTCGCTGTCCCACTCTCTCAGCTCCAAGCCCACCCCACGAGCCCTGTGGATCCCCTGTGAGGAAGAAGGTGGCATCGAAGCCCCGGTACTCACTTCTTGCTGTGCATATTCCTCGGCTCCAGCTGCTTTTCCAAAGTCGGTGTATTTTGTGGTGCAGTGTAAGACCCCAGGCGGCCTCTTCACGAAGTAGCTGGTGAGATCGATCTTTATTTTGGGATCTTCAACAGCAGAAGCAACTGCAAACACAAGTGCTCAACGTTACCAGATGCCACCCTGAGCCTGAGTCCTGTCTCAGCTTTCCTCACCACCCCATCCTTCACATTCCACCTTTCCTACTGCTGAAAAGGAGGTGGAGAAGAAATACTCCTCCTCCCACACAGGTGAGCAGGGGATGTAACTCCAAAAGTGAAGCTTCTGCACATCATCGTGGCTCACCTTAACCTGGATGCTGTATGAATCCCTAAGGGACAAGGGTGGTCAGCCTTTCCCTTCTCCACTCATCACAGCAGCCAGGGGGTGCCCAGCACCTGAGCCAACGCTGCTGCCACCCAAACCCAGCTCCCAGACTTCTTAGAAAGAACTCTTTCATTTAGTTCCACTGACAACAGCAACTCTGTCAGCTATGGGAAAGGGACTGGAAGCTTTAAACAGCTTCCTTGTTGCCAATTTGAACTAGAAATCCATGTTAGAACCTGACCAAACTCTGATCCATTTGCTGCGTGTTAACGTTGCATCAACAGAGTAAGAACTTGGTGAGACACTTCCATACATACAGTATTTGCTCTCCTTCTTGAAGGCTTTGAGACTCCCAAGCTCATCCAAGAAGGCTTGACCAGCTTTCCGCAGAATCTCTGAGCTTCTTTTGCTTAAAAACCACCCAAAATACATGGGCAGGAATTCCTTCTCCAAGCTCGGCTTCATCTTCTTCAGCTCTTCCACCGACAGTTTCCATTGATTCTTGTCCTTCAGCTGCAAGCAATCCATTCGCCACTGGGTTTTGGGCTCAGCAAAGACGACTTTGTACCGGTATTTGTCAGCGATATCAAAGAGCTGGTCCAGTCGCTCCCTCTCATGGTGAGTGTCATCCAAAACGATAACGCTGATATCTCGTTTGCAATAGTCAACTAGATCCTCATCCACCTTGGAGTATTCTTCAGGAATGGTGCTTCTTATTAAGGGTGTAATTTTATAGTTATCGACAGAGATGACCTTGCAGGCATCTTTGTACCTATCGTGAATGGCCTGGGCCAGGGTGGACTTCCCGCTGCCAGGCAGGCCCCGTAGAATAAAAAAGGTTTTAGATTCTTTGACTGTGGAGATGGTATCTTCATCGTCAAGGAAAGGGAACTGCAAGCTTTCAGGTCTTTCTTTTGCCGATTGAGTAGACATTTTTCTAAATATTTTAGGCAGGAATGGGTGACTCTTCTTGGAGAAGCCTCTGTTCTGAAATGCAAAAAGAAACAGAATTGTTTGATTGGAAAAGACCTCTGAGATCGAGTCCAGCTGTGCCTGTTCACTACTGAACCATCCCCGAGCACCTCATCTGCCCGGCTTTAACCCCTCCAGGGATGGAGACTCCACCACCCCCCCAGGCAGCCTCTGCCAGTGCCTGAGAACTCTTTTGGTGAAGAAATTTTTCCCAATATCCAATCTAAACCTCCCCTGGCACAACGTGAGGTTGTTTTCTCTTGTCCTATCGCTGTCATTTAGGAGATGAACACCCACCTCGCTCCAACCTCCTTTCCAGGAGCTGCAGAGAGCGATGAGGTCTCCCCTCAGCCTCCTCTTCTCCAGACTAAGCAGCCCCAGCTCCCTCAGCCGCTCCTCCTTCACTCGTGCTCCAGAACACCCGCTGCAGGCCAGCACCCCCGAGAGAGCGTGTGGTCCCGCTGCACAAGCGCCGCGGAGCATCGTGCCACGGAGCGAGGGTGCAAGGAACAGCTCTGCCCCTCAGCCCCTGACCCCAATGCCCGGCTTGGCTGGAGCCACCTCTCACTGCTGTCCAGCTGGTCCCCGGCAGGGACCCCTGCCCATCTCACCACCCCTGGCACCATCCAACCTGAGGAGCTGACGATGCAGCTCTGCTCCCGCTTCGGTGGCCGCGGTGCTGCCTGACCAGGAAGGGGAAGTTTTGCCTGTCACGTGGCAGCAGCTGCGGTTTCAGAGGCACCACCGAGCCCAGGCAGAGCGCTTTCAAGTGCCAAATGTATTTCTGAACGCTTAAACAAACTCTTGTGGCTGGAAACAGGAATCGCACGTCCCAGGAGGTTGTGACAGCTGCAACCTCATCGCTTCCTCTCAATAAAAGACTGCAAAGAGATTTCTCTGTTCAGGGATGCTCTGTCCATAAGAAAGGCTCTTTCTGACCAAAGTTTGCGCAGAAGCCCTCGATCACGTCAAGAGACGTCGCTTCTTTGTGCTGCACTGAACATCAGCACACAACTACCTCGGGGGGGAGGGATCTGGGCTCCTCTGGTGATGAAGAGCAACTGAAATCGCTTCCGGGAAAGCCAAAGCCCTTCCAGCACCTGCAGAGCTGAACACGAAACCGAAACGAGCCCTGGAGTTGTGGAGGAAACGCTCGCCTTCGGCAGCACGAAAATGCTGCTGGGGACCTGGCGCTGGCTCCTCTCCCTCCTGCCAGCAGCTCCGGTAATTGGAATCTCAAAATAATTCCCAGCAGGGCCTGGGAAAACACGGGACTGGAAGGAAATGGGGGATTTCTCCAACCGTGCGAGTTTTCCACCGTGCCAACAGTGCGGAGTGTGAACTCTCCACCTTCCTCCCCAGCCACGTCCTCAGCCAGCCCTGGACCAGCACCAGCTCTGGGGCCAAACCCTGTGCCAGCGGCCACGAGAGCGATGCCAAAGGAGTCGGTTTTGCCTTTGATGCAAATCTTGGGGGTTTTACAAACTACATAAAAGCGCTGCCCCGTGGCAGAAAAATACGGGTCTCCTTTAGCAGAGCAAAGGTATTTAAAAACCAGGTGTTCGGCTGATGAATTTTTCACAGAGTCATGGAGTGGTTGCCCATCCAGTCCCACCCCCTGCCCTGGGCAGGGACCCCTCCCACTGGATCAGGGGGCTCCAAGCCCCATCCAACCTGGCCTGGAACACCTCCAGGGATGGGGCAGCCACCACTGCTCTGGGCACCCTGGGCCAGGGCCTCCCCAGCCTCACAGCAAAACATTTCTCCCCAAGATCTCATCTCAGTCTCCCCTCTTTCAGCTGAAAACCGTTCCCCCTCATCCTGTCCCTGCACTCCCTGATCCAGAGCCCCTCCCTAGCTTTCCTGCAGCCCCTTTCAGCACTGGGAGCTGCTCTAAGGTCTCCCCAGAGCCTTCTCTTCTCCAGGTGAACAACCCCAGCTCTCCCAGCCTGTCCTCGTACAGGAGGTGCTCCAGCCCTCGGATCATCTCCAGGACTCTCTTATCTTTTCTATCCTTATTCCATGAGATGAAGGTGGATTTTGGTTCCAAAGCACACTGGGATTTGGGACCAAGACCAGGACCAGGATGCCCTCTGCTTCCATGGATGTGCTGGGCAGGGAGCCCATGGGCCACCTCCTGCACAACACCCTGAAATGATGAGCCGGAGCACACCGGGGCAGCCAGACCTGCTCCTGATGCTGGTGTGGAATTCCTGCTGGAGGAATGAATGAACCTCCATGAAGATCGAGGAACACAGTGCTCTCCTGGAACCCTAACTTAGGATTCCCCATGGATTCAGGGCTTCCAAGCCATCACACAGGAGGTGGCATTGGTGTCAACCACCTCCTCCCCACGGCGATCCTGAGCCCCGTGGGGTCGTGGAGCCTGGGCAGGGTCCTTGGGGGGCGCAGGCAGGGTTGATACAAGAAGTAGTTACTGTTATAAGAAGTGGAATATTTTCATTTAAGCTAAAGTAGAACTCGTTTCCTACGGAATTAAGTCCGATTCCAAACTAACTTCAATTAAGTGCTATTTAAGTAACTTTTTTTTTTGGTAAGTTCGACAGACACAGCCTGTTCTGATGGGTTGGGGTTTTTTTTAAATAGTGTTGTTCCCAGACAATCCTGTCTTTCTTATCCAGGAACGCGAGGTCGGACAGAGCTGGCTCTAAAGCTCCAACGAGCAGAGAAATTGCCTGTTGTGAAGTTCACAATAAAATTAAAATGAGCCCAGAATACAGATTTCTGGGAGAATTTATCCGTCTTCATGGAATACGTGTTCTGTACTGGGATGCAGGAGTTTTGGAATCGCTCCCTCACGTGCCGAGTTAACGGACGCCGCTTCCTAAAACTCCAAAACGAGTCTTGGAGAGTTTATTTCCAATAAAGCAGAGGGGGCCCCGGCAGCGCTGCCCCCGCAGGGACTGAGCGGCTTTTGAGGGCTCAAACAAAGGAACAATAACGTTGAACACCCCCCGGCCCCATTGTTCCCGGGGACAAAGGGCTCTTTCAGGCAGGGGGGGACACACAATGGTCCCACAGAGCCCCCTCGGCGCGGACAAAGCCCCCTTCAGCCCCGCTGGCCCCGGCTCCCGCGGGGACCGAGCGATCGCCCCGAGCATCAGCGCTGCCCGCGGCGCCGGGACCCCCGCACGGAGCTGCTGCTCCCCCCACCCCCCCCCCACCGCCCGCCCCATCGCGGCCCCCCGGCTCGGGGGGGGCTGCCCCAGCCCCAGCCCCAGCCCCAGCCCCACTTACCATGGTGCGGGCAGCGGGGCGGCCGCGGGTGGGGAGCGGGATCGGCTCTGGCGCGGGCGCGACCGCGGGGCTTTTCATAGCGACCGGCCCCCCCCTCGGCCCCGCCCGCCGCCGCGCAGGCGCTGGGGAAACTGGGGGGGACTGGGGGGGACGGGGGGAGCCGGGAGCGGGAGGGAATGGGGGACCGGGGGGAGGGGGGGATGGAGAAAGGGAGGGGGAGGCGGAGGGAAAGGGGGGTGGAACGGGGCGGGGAGAGAGGATGGGATGGGGTGGGGATGGGATGGGGATGGGGATGGGGAGGGGGATGGGGAGGGGGATGGGATGGGATACAGTGGGGTGGGGATGGGGTGGGGATGGGGACGGGGATGGGGACGGGGATGGGATGGGACGGCGTGGGGTGGGACGGGGTGGGATGGGGACGGGGACAGGATGGGATGGGGTGGGATGAGATGGGATGGGATGGGGTGGGGATGGGATTGGGTGGGAAGGGGTGGGGTCAGATGGAATGGAATGGAATGGAATGGAATGGAATGGAATGGAATGGAATGGGGGGGCGATGGGATGGGATGGGATTGGGTGGGAAGAGGTGGGGTCGGATGGAATGGAATAGAATGGAATGGGGGGGCGATGGGATGGGATGGGGATGCTTTGGGGTGGGGTGGGGGGAGCGGGAGGGACCAGTGGGAACGTGGGAGTGGGGACTGGAGGGAGCAGGGCGGTACGGGGAGAAAAGAGGAGACAGGGATAAAGCGGGGCGGGGAGTGAAAGTTGGGATACGGGAGTGTGGTCGACTGAGATGGAGTGGGGCGGGACGGGATGGGGAGAGGGGGAAATGGGGAGGGGGGTAAGAAAGGGGGAGCCCTGGGAAAAGGATGAGGAGGGGGGAGGCGGGACGGGGAGGGGGGCAGCGGGGGAGGAGCAGGGGGCCGGGAAGAAATGGGAGGGAGCGAGGGAGGGGGGAACTGGGATGGGGAGGAGGGAACAGGGGAGTGGGGAGGGAAGAGATGGGGCGGGGGGACCTGCGCAAGGTGGGGGGGGGGGGGGGGGCGGGACCGGGGCGGGGGGAGCCCGGGAGGGTTGGGAGGAGCGAGGGGTGCGGGGAGGGGGGGGGGGGAACGAGGGTGGGGAGAAAGGGGAGGGAATGGAGGCGGGGGGAGCCCTGAATTAGGGACACTAGCGGGAGAGCTCAGACTTGAGAACATTGTGGGGAGAGCTGTGGATTGGGGACCCCACCAGGAGACCCCTGGTTTGGAAGCACTGCTGGGAAGAGCTCTGGATTTGGAATACCACCAGGAGACCTGTGGATTGGGAACAACACCAGGAAAAGCCGCGGATTGAGACCATCACCGGGAGAGCTCAGGTTTGGAAACATCATCAGGAGACTTCAGGTTTGGGAACACCACCAGGAAAACTCTGGCTTACAGGGCGGTACTGGGCACAGCTCTTCATTTCATTGATTTTCCTCAGGACGTGCTGCTTTGCCCCAACGCCGGAAACAGCTGATCTTTAACCACGTCTTCTCTCTTTTTTTCTGCCCTTCACTCTCCTCTTTATTTCCATTTCCCTGCTCCATATCACTTCCGTGATTCCTTATCCTCTCTTTCCTCTCTTCTCCCTCTCCGGACTGCTCCAAGTTGCTGTCTTCTGTGTTTTCATTGCTGATATAATCTGGGGAGGAAAAAGCAATCTTAAACTGAGCTCAGCCACTGCATTCCTGAGGGCACGGGAGCAGCAAGAGCCAGGCCTCTGCCCCCTGCTCCCCTCTGCTTTCCCTTTCTTGGCTCTCTTTGCTGCCGGTGGGTAGGGCTGGGATCAGCAAGGGGTTGGAGCTGGGTGCCAAGTCCATCCATGGCCGGGTGCATCCATGGCCGGGTGTATCCATGCATCCATCCATGGCCGGGTGCACCCCCGGAGCACCAGCCCAGCACTGGGAATGCTTGGGAAGCGCTGCCACCTTCTGCCCAGGCTGGGAATAGCGCGGGGAGCTCGGTCCCTTCAAGGAGGTTTTAATTCAGTACTTGTAAGAAACTCGATCCTTGGACCCTTTGGATAAAGCTGATGTTTTGGAGATCTCAACACTACGGATCTAATTTATTCCACAGTCAGATTTTGCATCTGACTGCGCCCTCCATTCCACTGGAGCTACTTTCAGAGATATTAAAAACAGATTTTTAAGCAGACAGCACTGATGAGTGAAACCAGGCTCCCTCCATGCTTCCACTCACGTTGGTTTATACCAGCTTAAGGTGAAGCCTTCACTGCCAAAAAACTGAAGCTACAACTTATAACTGTGCGACAGCACCTCCTGTACAAGGACAGGCTGAGAGAGCTGGGGTTGTTCACCTGGAGAAGAGAAGGCTCTGGGGAGACCTTAGAGCAGCTCCCAGTGCTGAAAGGGGCTGCAGGAAAGCTGGGGAGGGGCTCTGGATCAGGGAGGGCAGGGATGGGATGAGGGGAACGGTTTTAGGCTGAAAGAGGGGAGATTGAGATGAGATTTTAGGGAGAAATGTTTTGCTGTGAGGGTGGGGAGGCCCTGGCCCAGGGTGCCCAGAGCAGTGGCGGCTGCCCCATCCCTGGAGGTGTTCCAGGCCAGGTTGGATGGGGCTTGGAGCCCCCTGACCCAGTGGGAGGGGTCCCTGCCCATGGCAGGGGGTGGCACTGGATGGGCTTTGAGGTCACTTCAACCCAACCCATTCCATTCATTCATTCTGTGCAGTTTCACATCTAAATTACTCCCTCTGTACTAGCACAGAGAACATGAAACGGGCCACAAATGTGGGTGCCTGCCACTTGGGAATGGAGCGCTTTGCTCGCACGCCTCGGCATGAGCTCCAGAAAAGGAAAGTGCAGAATTTTTATGTTTATGAGGTGCAGAGGTCTAAACGACAACTACCTTTATGAATGTAAACCGTTGTTTCTTCCGTTTCTTTCAGCTGTTCGAAGAAGCTTTTGCTCACGTCTTCCAAGGCCTGAAAGTGATACAGCTTATGAAGAAAGCTCTGGAAATGCAGTTCCATCCCTAAGATACCTCTGCTCTCGTTACCTGTTCCTTTCCAACCTACTCTCGGCAACAATATGCTTCATTTCTCCCCACAGCGATCACTGCCAGTTGATATCCCTTATCAAATGCCTCCCTGCCTGAAGATCCCGTCTCTCACACTATCATTTCTTCTTCTGGCAGGAGAGCAGGCTCTGCCCGAGCTCTGAACATCCAGAGGGATCACCAGATATGAAGGTGTCCGTGCTGTAAGTTGCCTGGCCAGCTGGTGAGGTCAGATTGCCCACAACCCACTGAGGTGGCAACCAGAACACCCAGACTGCTTTCCCTGGCCATGCCCACATGTTCTCCACAGCGGTTTCTCTGGGATGTTTTGGATAGGCTGGAAAAGAGTGAGCTGGGATCAGCAGGTGACGGCAACCGACTGCAGAGAAGGCACCACTGTATTTAGTGTCCCAGGGAGGTCAAAAGGAAATTTACCCTCGCTGCACCTTCACCCTTTCATGTGTTGGACAGGTTCATAAACTGGGGTTAAGTTCTCTGAGCCAGGAGGTTTCATAAACTTAAAGGGGGCTCCAGGAAAGCTGGGGAGGGGCTCTGGATCACGGAGTGCAGGGACAGGATGAGGGGGATGGTTTTCAGCTGAAAGAGAGGAGATGGAGATGAGATCTTAGGCAGAAATGTTTTGCTGTGAGGGTGGGGAGGCCCTGGCCCAGGGTGCCCAGAGCAGTGGTGGCTGCCCTATCCCTGGAGGTGTTCCAGGCCAGGTTGGATGGGGCTCAGAGCCCCCTGACCCAGTGGGAGGGGTCCCTGCCCATGGCAGGGGGTGGCACTGGACGGGCTTTGAGGTCCCTTCCAACCCAACCCATTCCATGGTTCTACGATGCCTTCCAATGTGTGAACTGCTTCAGAGGCTGCATTTCCTCATTTAACACTCCGGCTCCACGGTGCCGCTTCCTCAGTTCACAGGACACCAGACAAGAGCTACTGATGCTGCCCCAAGCTTCTCTGCTCTTTGTTACAACCCACTTACAGCAAGGATGGCCTCTTGAGCAGCTTCATTGTGAACAAACTTTGCCTTCTGAAGTGCTTTTTCAAAGTTCATGACCGCAGACCAATAATCCTTTAATTCTACTGTAACAGACAAATGAAAACATCTATTTTAACCCAAGATCATGAGAACAACCACAGTTAATCAAGCAAGTCTCTGATGAGAGGTCTTGCTCTGAACTTTGGCTGTTAAATCACAGGGATGTTTTCCCTCAGATGCTGAACAGGCTGTCTCCATCCTTAGAGCAGCGTTCATGCTAACGCTTTTACCTTGTGCTTGTGCCAACAGTACAACGGCACGGAGCTGCCAGTCATCATCTCCCTCTTCATTTGCCGCCTGCAAGGACTTCTCTCCATAATTTTGGGCTGCTTCAGCTTTATTTAGCTCCAGGTAACACTGGCCAATTTCATGGAACAGCCAGGTCTTCTCCAGGCTGGATTTTGCCATTGGAATCTTCTCCTCCCAGCTTCAAGCAAAGTATTACAGACAGACATTTACTAAATCTCACTGTTAAAATTTCCACCACTGATTCTATAAACAAAGCATTCCAGGTATTGCTGGTTTGAAAAGTTCCACAGCCCCCCCTGGCTAGCAGTGTGATTAAACAAATGGGAAAGAGCATCTATTTAATTCAAAATAATTAGTTTTGACAAGTATTGTCAAAACCCCTGCCTTTTATGTTACTAATTTTACATACGCGTTGATGGCTTGCTGGAATTTCCCCATTCTGGCATAAACTCTGCCAGTGTTCTCCAGGGCTCTGGATACGGCGTCTGGCAGGTTGCTGCGTTGAAAAGAAAAAGAAATCATGGCTGAAACAGCCTTCTTCCTGACACAGCCTGTGTTTCTTCAGCCTTAGGTTCTCTTTGGTGCTCAACGTGACCTCAGGCGAAGTGTCGAGAATTAGAGCTGAAGGACCAATGTCAGACTGGAAGGCAGAAAATCCAGGTGGGTTTTGGGTTAATCTATAGCCGATGCAGCTGACACCCCGTAAAACACATGGGAAAATGGTTTAGTTTTATATTTGATTTTTGTTTTTTTCAAATTTGGCAGTTCTTGTGAAAGTCTTTCCACTTTTCTTTGCCTCAGTTTCCCTTTGTGGTCTTGGGATCATGGAATGGTTTGGGCTGGAAGGGACTTCAAAGCCCATCCAGTGCCACCCCCTGCCATGGGCAGGGACACCTCCCACTGGATCAGGGGGCTCCAAGCCCCATCCAACCTGGCCTGGAACACCTCCAGGGATGGGGCAGCCACCACTGCTCTGGGCAACCTGGGCCAGGGCCTCACCCCTCCTGTCATCCAAACATTTCAACCCTTTAAACACAGCTTCCTATCAGTTTAAAAAGTATTAATATTATGTAACTCATTCTTAACTTTACTTGGTTCAACTGGGGAGTGGAGATCACCAGGAGAGAAGCAGAAATTTCTGAAAGCAATATTCATTTTAAAAAGTGATTTGTGAAAACGATAAACCATGAGTCACTAAAATTAAAAGCCCTGTGCGGTATTGGCAAAAATAAAAACCAAAGTAACTTCAATTCAAGCAGATATTCAGTGTTTTCTCATGTGCTTGGGCAAAGCTGTTACTAAACCTTAAGACTATGTTGTGCCTCATTCTGTTTTAGGTGAAAGAGCTGCAGGATGTGTTCGGTATGAGCAGGTAACTGTACCTCTTAGGTAAATATTTGAAGCTTGCTATCGTGGTTTGAATGCAAATGATTTTAAGAGAAAATATAACAGAAAACTTGTACCATTTAGAGCCTGACCTTGCTGAGAAGGCTAAAGTGCTGAAACTGGGCTTTGTGCTCTCTTTTGCTTTGCTTCAGCAGAGATTTAGATGTGCCACATGGTCTGTGTCCTTTAAAAATCTGCTTCACCCTCCTTATTTTAAAAAAGTGAGGATAATAAGACACTAGAGACCATGGGCAGAGTCTGTATGTGTTGCCCTGTGAAATCTCCAGGTGTGCATTACACTACCTGATGCTAAAACTTCTTAAGAGGGATACTTTCCTCTCTATATTGCATCTTTTCCCCATCCATCCGAATTTCTCAGCACTTACTTCTCCCTAGCAAACTTCAGATCCATTTTATAGCTTCGCAGAGCTGCGTCCATCTGGCCCATCTCTAACTGAGCGTTCCCAATGCAGCTGTAGAGGTCTCCAATCAGTTCATTCTTGTTGGGAACCTCATGGTCTGACAACCCTTGTATTGTTTTCAGCAAACGCTTGGCTTTCTTGCAGCTTTCTTCAGGGCAGTCACCAGTCAGCACTAGAGATGGAGAGGAAAGGTTAACGCCGGCACGTGGATGCGGTGAGATTGAGGAAGTAAACACAGCTGTGCAAACCTCAGACAAAGCTTGGGAGAGGTTAGAGCTCCTGACTCTTCATGCATCTCCTCCCTGCAATCTCCAAGAAATCTGCCCTTGGGAGATGGTACCTCTGACCCTCCTCCTGGCACTACTGGAAATCACTTTCATCACCGCAAGCAAAGGGAAATCACCCTGGTAACACCTCACACTTGCTGAAGAAGGATAAAGGAGAATGATTCATGTTGTCTGAAGGTTTTGAAAGCTCAGAGTTATGGCAGTCTGGTCTTGGAGAGTTCTAGCTATGGTAACTTAGGGTTTTAGCTCCTAAATTAGCCCGTTGCCTTTTCCATGGAGCTCTGTTCTTTGCTCCCAGCTGGGCTTCAGCACTGCAGGAATCAGAGCACAGGGTGTTTCTGATGGTGCCTTCACTGAGCTGTAGTAGCTTCAAAGAACTGAATTGCACTAATGCCCAAATTCTTTTCCCTAGGTTGTAAAATACGTGGCACAGGAAAAGAGAGAGAGACCAGAAGTGGCCAAATTACTCCTTCCTTCCAGACCACTGTTTCTCAGCTGCTTCACCTCTCTACAACTGTATTTTTGAACTATAGAAATGATTAATGCCAGTGACCTGCATTCTCTCAATAAAACCACTTCTGATTACCGAAGAAGCCAGAGGCATTTGCTAATCTCTTTGCTAATTTGCTAATTTCTTTGCTAAGAAACGTGTTGGATTCTGTATCTAAGAAGGTGTTGGGAAAGGTGAAGAACACAAAAGCAAATACTTGTCAAAAACTGCCCCTAGTGCTTGTTAATACTTGCACTGCTTCTACTGTTCTGGTCTGTAATTACTGCAGCAAATAATTACATCTGCCAATCATTATTTTCTTACTGCTTCCAGCCAGGACACCTACACAGCTCGATGTCCTCCATAGTCCTCGCGATGCGTCTGCCAATCTCAGCTGGTTTTAGTTTCTTGTCCTGGCTCCTCCTTTGCTGCCTGAGCTTCTGCTCTCGCACACGCGCGTAAATAGGATTCTGCTGCTGCCAGAATTCACTGCGCATCTCCAGGTAGGAAAGGCCACTCAAAACCAAGTCTGCTACTTTAATCCCCTCCTTTGTGCTGCTCTCCATCAAATCTGAAAATAAGATGATAGAACCCAGGGGAGGATTAATGCACAGGATAGATGAAGCCGCAGTTCAGCAGGGGGACTGCCTATCAAAGTGTTTTAGGCTCTGATAAGAGAGTCCTAGAAATTAAAGTCTTCACAGCTCCTCAGAACTGATGCAATTGGGAGGGAAGTCATGGCAAACTCCCTTGCTGTGACCCACTCTGTGTGTCTGAGTGAGCTGGAGCTGCTGTTCACAGCCTTCTCGGCTAGCAGGAGCCAAAGAGGGGCCCAATTAACAGGGATGATGAGGAAGGACCCATGTTCCTGGACAGACAAACGTATGAGGCAACTGTACCAAAACAGCACTTTGAAAAGTGGCGTGGATTAAATTGAAACTGAGAGAGCTTTTACATGCCTGGAAACCAGATAGCCCATATGTCTTATTTATGCCAGTAATACCATAAAACGTGTGAGCAGTAATTAATTCTTAATTACTTCTTTACTACTGGGTAAAGTTCCCCAGAAAAAATGACTAAAGGGGACTAAATGACTGAAATAAATGTCAGAAAGGTAGCACCTTTCTGCCTAGTTCTAAAATAAGATCTTTATCCAAATCCTGCATCTTGATATTAACAGCTCTTACAACGAAGCCACATATGTGCTGCAGTCTACGAGCAATGTTTTGCACTTAATGCAAGTGGATTTTATCATTGTGTTAGAAGTTATTTCTCATAACTGCTTTCGATTTCATTAGCACAGGTTGCTCTGAATTGATTTATTGTTTGTTATAAAAGCCTGACATCTAAAAGGGAAGGAATTATGCTCAGAAGTAGTTAGGAATACTGGATCTGGCTCAAAAAATACCTGTACTCTCCAGCCACCTGCCTCTCTCTGCCACAAGTCCTATGTGCAGTGAGGTCCGGTACAAATAAGGAAAAGTAATCATAGGGATAGAAAAGCAGAAGAACCACCTGCTTGGAAGCAGCATTTAGTTAAATACAATGGAGAAAGACCTTTATCCTTGAGCAACTTCTCTAGGTAAACCTTGTCAGCATAAAGCTCTCCAAGAAGCTGTCGCTCTATTCTTGGATGCCTCGCAGACTGTTTTTTTGTCCTTTTTTGGTCCTTAGCCAGTTCGATTTGGAGTTTCTCATTTGCTTTTTTGCTCTACAGTAAGAAAAAATAAAGGAAATTGGGGGAGATTAGTGGGGAGCACTAGAAATAGCAGAATTCTGTTTACGCTCCGTAAAATCACTGTCTCGTCAACTGCTTTGGCCACGAACAACTGACAGTTTGCACCCAATCGTGCCCACTCGCTTCCAAGAACAGAAGGGGGCATTATAGTAACAGCAAGAATTAGTTCTGCCCCAGTGTCTTGCACTGTTCTGGAGGGCTTCCAGTGCTGTGGGAGGAGGTTAAAGCTGTGGGAAAGGCAGATCCAGTTGTCCACAGTCAGAGAAACAGTGCCTTTAAGAGCCAGAGCTTCGGAACCATCAGAAGGGTTTTTCTCAAGTTTCACATCCAGCCTTTGTATAAATCATTTTTACCGTTGAGGACCTGGAATCCCAGCTGGAAGAAGCAATGAGCATTCGCTGCACTGACTTCAAATGTGGCATCTCAGATGAGCAAGGCACTACTGCAATGGACCACCCCAAAATTAAGCAATCGAGAAAGTGTCCATTATCAAATACGTCAACCTTAAACATCACGTAAAACCAAAGTAAATATTGTAGATAAATGTACCCTGGCTCCGAGCTCTGGCTGTTACTCATTAGTCCTTGACGGATAATTGGCATCCCCCAACAGGAACAGACTGGCAGAGAAATTTCAACTGGGCTTTGTTTGCCCTTGGTTGTTCTTCCCTACCCTTCTGCCTTCTCCTTCTGCGTAGTTTGAGCCAGAACTACCTTAAAAGCAGGTGCATGAATACTCTCCTAATGGATCAGTGGCTTCTCAGCTCTGAAAGCTCTTCCCTAGACCAGCCCTATCCTCATCCACATTGCTGCAGAAACTTGTAATCCTCTAACACCTTTTTCAGAGAGTATTAGCATTATAATAACTCTAATTAGCTTCTAAAGCAAGAGCTCTTCAGACTGTACCTCTGCCCGCCTGCTTATAAAGCTCAGATCCTCCTTAGTCTCCAGTATAATTGAGGATGGACCTGTAAATACAGAGAAAATACTTGTTAGTGTTCAAGAACAGCAGTGCAGAGGAATCAAAATTACCATAAATGTGTCAAGGCTATAATGTCTTGCTTGAAATAAAGCTTTCTACTGATTCTTTCACAGGAAATAGAATCATAGAATAGTTTCGGTTGGAAGGGACCTTAAAGATCATCCAGTTCCAACCCCCCTGCCGTGGGTGTTGGGATGTTTTGTGAGCAGGGAATACAGCTCCCCTCGGGATTTTAATTCCTATTTTCGTGTGGCACCACGGGACTCCCATTACAGTGCAGGTTGCCCACGTGCTGCATCCTGCATGGAAACAGGGAAGCAGAAAGGATGGCAGATCCTGTGGGGTCGCAGCCAAAGCTTGAAATGAAAGGAAAGCTGGCAAGCACGGGGATGTCCAGCAACACAGAGAGCTGGTTTACAGGGTTTGTGCGCTGACGTTAGGGCAAAACTCGCTTTCCCTCTGACATCCAGTTCTGCTGCTCTGAGCTCTGGCAGTGGAGCGAAGAGTGGAAACAACTCTGTTTTGGTCTGCTAAGAGGGAAGGGAAGAGCTTCACATGCTGTGGGAGAGGGATTTCCTCAGCGAGGCAGCCGGGCCAAGATCAGCGATGTGCGTAAACGCACCGGCAGGTGTTCCTGTATCTGCCAAGCAAAGCACTTTTGGGGATGTGCCCTGCTAACGTGTGTGCATTTCCCAACTATTCAAACATCCAGATCAAATGCTAACGTGCTTCCTTGCTTGTTTTTTCCCTGCATCAAGGAGCTATCCCTTGAGTGAAAAAAAAACCATCTTTTTTGGGTTTTAATCTGTTCATTTTGCTTACAGCCCAGATGCTTGAATGCATTTAAAGCTCTTGGCTCAGAATACCAAGCACGGCAAGAATTTCAGCTGAGAGCTGCAAAGATATCAAGGCATTTGTATTAATCACAGAAACGTTTAGGTTGGAGAAGATCATCGAGTCCAACCATAAACCAAGCTAAGAAAGCAGCAATCGTGGAGGAAAACAAGCCAGATCTGGCTTTAATGTGTTTTTGATAAATATCAGGCTTGTACGCACGCAGCTGGGATGTGAAGTTAATCCACAGTGGACTGGAATTTTGAAATTGATTTCAAGGCAGAGTAAGGCACTTAAATATCTGGAGGATCAGGGCCGGTGCGCATGGGTGTGCAGGCAGGGTGGGTCCTGGCTCTGTGAAGGATCCAGCTCTCAGGAGGCACCTGAGCAGTAACTGCCCAGGCGGGTTTTACAGCAGCCTGGCAAGCGATGAACAGGGCGCTCTGTGCGGTGTCAAAGGTGGCAGCGCCAGCTGAGGTGTGACAAGAGCAGGCACACACGCTGTCCATGCTTGTCTGCACGGGAGAGCAGTACTAAGGGAAAAACTAAGGGAATAGGGACCAGTTTTCAGTTTACTTTGAAGATCCTTAGGTCCTTGGCCTTTTCTGTCTCGTGCAAGTCTCCGTTCTACCATCTGTGCCAGGCATTATGAAAGCAGGGCTCCATTGCAACAGTCAACAGTTTCACTGGTCTTATGCAACTGGAGGGAAGTCGGGATCTGGGGAAGGCCAGGCTCAGGTAGCGCAGTAAATTCCACTACAAGCTTTGAGTATTAGGATAAAGATCTCCGAATGGATTCTGTGATCAGTAGGGCTGTAAGGAGATGAGCTGCTCCGTTCTGCATTACCAGGCCAGGTTGGATGGCGCTTTGAGCCCCCTGATCCAGTGGGAGGTGTCCTTGTTCGTGGCAGGGGGATTGGAATCAGATGAGCTTCCAACCCAAACCATTCTACGATTCTATAATCTGAGAGCAGCCACTATGGATATGAATGCAGAAGCAAAGAGATTCTGTCACTGCAGGGTCCTTGGGCCACCTGCAGAGCTAATTTGCCCTCAGCTCTTCCCCAGACAGCTTCTGGCTGTGCTTGTAGGGACCATAAAATCTAGCATCTTACTTCCAATGCAGTTCATGATCGCCTCCTGGCATTTCTCGATACCAAGCCTGAACTTCTCTAGTTCTGGACGCAGCTTGTGGCCTCGATGATAAAACACCAATGCAAACTCGAAATCACCCATGATATACAACGTCTCAGCTTTTTGGTAAAGTCCCTAAAGTGACATTTGGGGTAAGGGGGGAAAAAAATAAAGAGAAAAACAAAAGCTTCAGAGACTTCAAAAATCCAGTCCTGAACTCCTCAGTGGTTGACTGAGCACCTTCACGTCTTTGTGAGCAATAAAAACATTAAGGGTGTGTTTAGAGGTAGATGTTCTTGGCCACACCCTCTCCCAGACCCTGCAGTTCCACAGACAAAAGACCCATCCTTGGCCACCCCAGGCTCTTACCATGTCGTTTTGTTTACCTTGGAGAATGTTTTCTTCTTTTGGAGAGAAGTTTCAGCATCTTTCAGGGAGTTTTCTATGTCTCCAAGTTTCAGGTAACATTTTGAGCGGGCAGCTAGGCAGTCCTGGTCTCCTTCTCTCAGTTTCAGCGCCTGGAATGCAGGAGACAGAGATGGCTTAAGCTGGAAAGAACTTTAAAGGTCACCAAATTCCTTGCCACAGGCCCATTTCTCCAGCCTATCCAGGACTCTCCAGCATGGGAGGGACATGTCACATGGCTTTGCACCTATATGCAATCATATATATTTGATGCAGCCTGCTCCATCCCTAGATGGATCTTGATGATGGATGAGGATAAAGCCACAGCATTCTCCTGATGTTCCTGGATTCTCTCAGCTGCAACTGCCCCATCTCATGGAATCCCAGAATCATTTAAGGTTGGAAAAGACCTTTAAGATCATCCAGTCCAACCATCAGCCCAGCCCCACTGTGCCTACTAAACCCTGTCCCCAAATGCCACATCTACATGTTTTTTGAACCCCTCCAGGGATGGAGACTCCACCACTGCCCTGGGAAACCACTTCTAGTGTTTCACCACTCTTTTAGTAAAGACCTTCTCCTCAACATGCAATCTAAACCTCCACTGGAGCAACTCGAGGCCATTTCCTCTGGTTCTATCACTTGTTACTTGGGACAAGAGCCCAGCACCCACCTCACCACAACCTCCTTTCCGGGAGAGCGATGAGGTCTGCCCTCAGCCTCCTCCAGGTTAAACCCCCCCAGGTCCCTCAGTTGCTCCTGGAACCCCTGTTCTCCAGCCCCTTCCCCAGCTCCATTCCCTTCTCTGCACGTGCTCCAGCCCCTCAAGGTCTTCCTTGTCATGAGGGGCCCAAAAACTGAACCCAGGATTTGAGGTGCGGCCTCCCCAGGGCCGAACACAGGGGGGCGATCCCTTCCCCGCTGCTGCTGGCCACGCCATGGCTGAGCCCAGCCAGGATGCTGGGGGTGCTGCCGCCCCTCTCCAAGTATCCTCTATCCCAGGCAGGGGCTGCATCCCCTCCCACGGCTCCGTGGGTGCAAATTCCCACAGAGTGACCCCCAGGCACCCTCGGGGACCCTTCCCTCCCTCCCCTCTCCCCGGTGGGTCCCCTCTCCTCAGGTGCCTCCCTCTCCCCCTCCTCTTCTCGCTGCCCCCCCGGGGTCTTTATGCCGCTGCCCTCACGTTGTTGAAGCACTCCAGGGCCTTCCCGTAGTTCCCGAGTCGGCAAAGCTGCGTCCCCTCGGTCATCAGGTTGGGGAAGGTGCCGGTCGGGAGCTTCTCCTCCTCCTCCGCCTCCGCCATGATCCCGCCGCAGCCGCCGCGGTTGCCTGGCAACCGCCCGCATCCCGCGTGGCGCCAGGCCCCGCCCACGGCGTGACGTTTCCCGAGCCCCGGATGTACCCATGGACTCCGCGGGTTCGAATCTCCGCGCCCGCAGCAGGGACCAGGGGTTCAACACTGATCCTGCACTGGGGTCACAAAAACCCCAGGGAAGATGAGTTTCAGTATTAATTCATTTATTTAATACAGACAGCAATGAACATCGCGTCATGAAACGGTGGTTCAGACTGGATATTAGAAAAAAGTTCTCCCTGGAGGTGTTCCAGGCCAGGTTGGATGGGGCTTGGAGCCCCCTAATCCAGTGGGAGGTGTCCCTGCCCATGGCAGGGGGTGGCACTGGCTGGGCTTTGAGGTCCCTTCCAACCCAACCCATTCTCTTGATTCTTTACCAAAGGAGTGGTGAAGCACTGGCAGAGGCTGCTCAGGGCACCAGTGGAGTCTCCATCCCTGCAGGGGATCAAAAAGCATGGGAATGTGTTCCCAGAGAAGGGGAACGGAGCTGGGGAAGGGGCTGGAGCCCAGGGGTTCTGGGAGCTGCTGAGGGACCTTCGGCTGTTTAGGCTGGAGAAGAGGAGGCTGAGGGGAGACCTCATCGCTCTCTGCAGCTCCTGGAAAGGAGATTCTGGTGAGGTGAGTGCTGGACTCTTCTCACAAGTAACAAGGGATGGAACGAGAGGAAATGGCCTCAAGTTACACCAGGGAAGGTTTAGGTTGGATATTGGGAAATATTACTTCATGGAAAGGGTTGTCAAGCACTGGCAGAGGCTGCCCAGGGCAGTGGTAGAGTCTCCATCCCTGGAGGGATTTAAAAGCCGTGTGGATGTGGTGCTCTGGGACACAGTTTAGTGGCAGACTTGGCAGTGTCAAGTTTAGAGTTGGACTCAATGATCTCAAAGGTCTTTTCCAGCCTAAATGCCTCTGTAATTCTGTGAACTCACTGCCCAGGAGGCCCTGCCAGCAGCACGGGCCAGGCACCTGCAGTGAACCCAGTGCTGAGCGGGCTGGTTGGGAGTGTCGTGTGAGCAGGGCACATGTGGGTGGTGTTGAAGGGGTGTGGGGAGGGGCTGTGCTGCTTGGAAGAGAAGGAGGTGCACATTTTCCCCAAAAATGTGTGTGGGCTCTGGCTGAAGACAGTGGGGCTGCATGGTGGAAGCTCCCAGTGTCCCACACTTGGCATCTCCTGGCCCAACCTGCACGACCAACAGCAGATCCGGCACCTGCTGGGGTGTTGTTCTTCCACCCGCATTTCCAAAGCCGCAGCCGGAGAGAAAGGGAGTGTGGGAGTGCAGGCACTTGGCAAAACCGCTTTGCAAGAGCAATTGCGTGACTGCCTGGGTTACTGCTGATCATCAGGCTGAACAGGTTCCACTGCTCAGCCAGGTCACGAGCCAGTGCCTCCCCCGGGGGATTCATCAGGGCAGCCCACCCTGGAATTAAATATCCCATACTTTTGCGTATTTACTCGTTGCCCATGGTACTGGTTTCATCACTGCAGTGTCCGTCCCTGGACAAACAAATGATGAATGAGAGATGCTGCTGGTTCTCTCCTCCTATCAGCAGCTTCGGTCTTGACTTTATCTCAGCCTTGGGTAAGACCCTGCCAAGATTAATGTTTGAGGCAATTTGTTCCTGCCAAATGACTCAGAGTGGGTGTGCCGTGTCGGTCCTGCTCAGAGCCTGCACGGTTTAAATTCACCACTGGGTAAATCAGCGTTGCTGATGGATCCCGGATGCGGCTCGGGAATGGTGGGGCCAATCGGTAATCCGTGGCTCATGGGATGGGGCTGGAGCTGCTGCAGAGCCGCGCAGTGTGGGAGGAAGGTTGGGTGTCTCATGCGCGGGTGGTGACACAAACACCAGTCAAGCCCTGGAGTGGGAGGCCAGTGTGGCACAGCCCTGTCCCCAGGGAGTCTGAGAATTTGCGACAGTCTAAGGTTTAAGCTCCTGGTAACTGTTTTGCATGGATATTTTTTCTCTGATAGTGTTAATTGGTGTGACACGCTGTCCCCAACGAGACAGGAGCATCATATCTGTGTCCTCAGGTTCCCTTCCATGTGGTGGCTGTCGCAGGGCTGTGGCAATGTCAGACAGCCGCTGCAGACCTCATCTCTGGACCAAAGCCATCCTCTCTCGCCAGAGAGCCCACCCCAGGGCACGTCCCTTCAATGCTGCTGATGTGTTCTGTAGTCAGAGAATGGAAATATCACGGAAAAAATGAATGTGCGATGGTTATTTCTGTCAAGTGAAGGTAGACGGTGATGTCTGCCCTCAGGAGCCTGTTGCAAAGTGAGTGAGGCAGCGGAGAACATGGTGATGTGATGCTGTGTCAGAGAATCCTAGGATGGTTTTCGTAGGAAGGGACATTAAAGCCCATAAAGTCCTAACCTCCTGCCATGGGCAGGGACATCTCCCAGTGGATCAGGGGCTCCAAGCCCCATCCAACCTGGCCTTGAACACCTCTAGGGATGGGGCACCAACCTGTGCCAGTGTTCAGGAATGCCTGGGGCTGCCTTGCTGCTGGGCCCCGTGGGATGCATCAAAAAGAAGCGTGGCCAGCAGGTTGAGGGAAGTGATTCCCCGCCTGTGCTTCACTCTTGTGAAACCCCACCTGGAGTCCTGTGTCCAGTTCTGGAATCCCCAACAGAAGAATGACATGGAACTGTTAGAATGGGATCAGAGGAGGCCACAGAGATGATCCAAGGGCTGGAGCACCTCCTGTAGGAGGACAGACTGAGAGTTGGGGTTGTTCAGCCTGGAGAAGAGAAGGCTCTGGGGAGACCTCAGAGCAGCTCCCAGTGCTGAAAGGGGCTCCAGGAAAGCTGGGGAGGGGCTTTTTCCAAGGGCCTGGAGTGATGGGATGAGGGGGAACGGCTTTAAATTGGAAGGGAGAAGATTTAGATTGGACATTCAGAAGAAATTCTTCACGACGAGGGTGGGGAGGCCGTGGCCCAGGGTGCCCAGAGCAGTGGTGGCTGCCCCATCCCTGGAGGTGTTCCAGGCCAGGTTGGATGGGGCTTGGAGCCCCCTGACCCAGTGGGAGGGGTCCCTGCCCATGGCAGGGCTTTGAGGTCCTTTCTGACTAAAACCATTCCATGGTTCCTTGAATCTATGATTCTCTGATTTTATGATTCTGTGAGTCTGTGACTCCCCCGGCGCGGCCCGGGCTGACACAGCCTGGCGGTGCCTCCTCGCCGCGGCCCCGGGAGGGGTCACAGAGGGGAAGGGAGAGGGCGGGATAGAGGGGCGGAACTACGACTCCCACAATGCCGCGCGGCCGCGCCCCACCGGCGCCAGCCAATGGGCGCGCTCCCTCCGCTCAGGCAATGCCCACGTGACGGCAGCGACAGCCAATGGGAGGCGGCAGCGCCCGTAGCCCGATGGGCCGGGGCGATCGCGCCGCGCCGTAGCGAACAAAAGGCGGCGGCGCTGGGCAGGGCGCGGGCAGCGCGGCCGAGCGGGCGCCCAGGTGAGGCCGAAGGGGGGCGGGGGGCTTCCACCGGGTCGGGCGGGACGCGACGCGACTGTACTGGGGGTTCGCAGGGTTCTTAGTAGCTCCCCGCCCCCGCTATTTTGAGGCGCTCCCCCCTTCCCCCGATATCTTGAGGTCTCCCACCACCCCCCCCCCCCCCCCCAAAACCTTGAGCAGCCCCCCACAAAATCTTGAGCATCCCTATTCCACACAAACCCCTTAAATCTTGAGGATTCCCCCTCTGTCCCCTCCCCCTCCAAATCTTAAGGGCTTCCCCCGACCAGGGGCTTCAGGGTGCTCCCCCCCAACCTGAGGTAGTGGAGGGGTCCCCATCAGGACAAGGGAGTCCCCGGACTCCCCAGCGCACTCAGAGCACAGTGAGCACGGCCCAAACCTGTAGAGGGGCTGTGGAAAGGGCTCCTGCCTATGCCAGCACATCTCATTCCCTTTATCCCCTATCCTGGCAGATCCCGTTCCCTTCCTCTCTCTCCCAGGAAGCCCTCTGCCACAAGGCAAACCCCTCTGTGGCGCCTCCAGCCCCTATTCTGGGAGCTCTTTCTGTCTGTAATTTTGCACGAACCGGAGGGTGAACAACCTCGGTGTGGCCCCTGCTTCCCGGGAACGGGTCTGACAGCTCCAGGAGCTGCAAAACGGTTGTTTTCTAGCTCTCCTGTTTGCTAACTGCAGACACTTGCTGGGTATCCTGCTGATTCTCATAGAATAATTGAATGGTTTGGGTTGGAAAGGACCTTAAAGATCATCATCCAGTTCCAACCCCCCTGCCATGGGCAGGAACACCTCCCACTAGACCGGGGTGCTTTTCCTTCTGGTTCGACTTCCCTCTGTTAAACTATACTTGTTGTCTGCAGCAGCGTTTAAAGACTAGAAACTTAAGTTCATCCTGAATATCTTGTTTGTAGGTGCCTGTATTTGTTCTGGTTCCTTAGCTGGGTTGGAGCTCAGAGCATCAGCCCCGCTGTCCAGTGCTGTTATTCCAGCCGTGCGGAGTTGCCTGCATACAGGGCTTCTATATGAGCGTGCAGAAATTGTGCCCCCCATCCTCCAGCTAGCAGGGCTCTTCCTACTGGTACCAGTCCTGCCTGAAGTGGGACCAGACACAGCTGGGAATGCTGTCCAAGCCATGCAGGCCAGAGCATGCTGCTCTGTAAGGGGCATGGGGAAGGATCTAAGGAGTAAACCTGTTAATGACCTTTCCCAAGGCTGCAGCATAAGATGATCTTTAAGGACAAGATTCCAACACCCCCTTTCTGGCCCTGGGTGTTTTCCAGGGCATTTGGAGCCTGTTTGCTGCTCTCTCTTAGCTGGCCTTAACTCATTTTGTAGTCTGTCACCCTCCCTGGCTGCTCCTTCGTTTCCAAAGGCTCCCTGACTGCTGGAGGCTCTCAGCGTGCCCGCCACCTCAGCGAGGGTACCTGGTTGCATCACACCTGAGCGGTGCCAGGTGTTTCACAATGCACAGTGCAGAGGGATCTTGACCTGAGAAGTTGGCCTCTTCTCTCCAGCCTCCTCTCTGTCCTCTGATGAAAGCACATGCGTTTGCCAGGTGAAAGCTGATGTCACTTTTCATGCTGCTGTGGGCTGAAAATACCAGCTGCTCTTGAACTGTGTTAATAAATGACCCGGGACAGAGGGGGAAGGTTGGTTTACAGTGTGGTTTTGTTGACATTGGGAGAGAGAGTATACAGTCTTCACTGGATAGGGAGTCCTTTTCTCCCAACAAAAGCATCCCTCAGGTATGGTTGGACTGTGGTACTGATCTGGATCTAAGGAAACAGCACGCTTGAGTGCTGTGTTCTGTGTGAACCCAAACTGGTGAGGCTCACGCAGCAGGAAGACATAATTTTGGTTGTTTATTTCCTTTAAACTCTGATTTTTTTTTTTTTTTTTTTTTTTTTTTCCTCCCCTTGCAGAGCAGACCATGTTGCGATGGTCTTCATTACCTTGTCTGTTTGGGAGTCAGGAGACTTTATGTAGATTTGGTTGTTGAGAGAGTCTATTCTTGTGTCCCCATCTTTTTTTTTTTTTTTTTCCTCTGGGCAATATTGCATTTTCCCTTGAGCTCCTCCCTGGTTGGGGCAGATTTATCAGTTGTGTCACAGCTAATACAATGTCCAGCTCTTTAATCCTTGTTGACCTTGCCACCCTCACGTTGCTTTTTTTTCTTGTCAATACACTTGAGAGACTTTCCCTGAGTGAAATTACTCTTTCTTTGCATGTTTGGCAGGTGATGTTTTACAGGAATAAGTGCTTCTGAGCCTTGAAAAATGAGATCTAATCCATTCTTCTTGCTCTGGATTTGCTAGTGAAGGCTGAAAACCAGCACTTTGTAAATCGGTGGTTCTGGGTGGTGATAGAAGGCTCTCTGTGTTGTAGGGGAGCTGCTTGTTTAAGAGCCTCACTAAATGAACACAAGTCATTCATGGAAATCAGTGATGCTTCCAGAAATAACTTCTTCTTAGACCAGTAACCCACTTGTCAAACCAAGACTGGTTGTTCACAGCTCTCTGCCTCTGTGGGGTGAATGCAGGACTGAATGTTTCAAATGCAAGAGTGGTCTTTGTAACTAGGGCTGGCTCTGGAGCTCACCCTGCTTTGAGCTTGAGTTTGGGCTGTAGGTGACCTCCCCAAGCCCCTTCTAAGCATCCTTCAAAGGAAAAGGCAAGGTAGTCCATCATGACTGGATCTGAAGGGTTGTGAGGATGCAGGTCCAGTAAGGAACTCACAGAATGACCCCCAAATCACTGCAGGCAGCTGGATGCTCACAGGTCAAGCTGTTCTCTCTGCCCCTGCCCTAAACGTTGTGCAGCAGAGGATGCACACCAAGAGCAGGCTGGAAAAGGCGGTTTGTGCTGATGTGGATCTAACCTTGCGTGTGGTGGTTGTGAGATCTGAGGCCTAAAGTCATCAAGAAACTGCAGATTGGTCTTATCTAATGAATCATGAACAGTCTGTAGCAAAGGGTGTTTTTCTCCCACTTGTTTGGTACAGAGAGGGACTGGTTTTTCTCTGCACCCCTTCTTTTTCTGAGGAGCACCCTTTACTCTCACCAGCATTGACTGGCACTGCAGGCACTAAGCATGACTGAAAATGAGATTATCCACGACAGATGAGAGTCCTAACCTGCCTCATTCCTAAGAAACTGTGAATTCTGCTCCTCTACTTCTGTGGTGACCTGCAATTTGTGCTCCTGCCGAGGGTTTGCGGAACAGATGCAGTCGGTTAACGGAGTCTGCTCTGATTATGTCTCTCCAGCTGATGAGGGACCTGCACGAGCACATCCAGCCAGGAATTGCTGATGCCCTGTAGATTTTTTTTTTTCCTGCTGATGTTTTAGCTTAACAATTCAGCAGACTGAAGCAATTGCTTTGTGCTCTCTATCCCATAGGGCTGGAGCAGTGGAAAAACTTAGAGGGGAGTGATTAAAGACTGGCTAATGATTAGGGAATGTCTCAGTGAACCATTGGCAGATGAGGGCAGAACGGCCTCGTTCCCATTGCACAGACAGTGCCTCATAATTGAGAAAAAAGCTATCTTGGAATAATACCATGAAGCTGACCCACAATTAGCAATGGATAAATGCAAACCAGTTCTGCAAACCCACTTGAGAGGTATCTTGGTGTGATGCAGCAATAGGGAGGATTTGGTACAGCAACACCCAGTTGCTCCACAAGCACAAGAAGCCGTATCTGCAACCCCTTCAATGCACAGGGCATCTGCCAGCTGCTTTCTATGTCTGGTTGCTCCTGGTTGCAGGCTCCTTCCCCTTCGGACTGGTGGCACTTTGCCCCTCTTTTCCTCCCTTTCTTTCCAATCAAAAGTCCTGTTCTTCTAAAAAGCTGTGGTGGTTTAAAACAGAAGAGATCGTGTGACCGTCTGTGCCTTCCTTATGGCCAGCAGTAAACATTCCAGCTCTGTAATGTTTGAGGTTAATCTGCTGGTACCCAGCATTTTCCATTCCCCAACTCTGCTTTCTCTTTCAATGTGTGCTAGTGTAACTTGTTTTCCTGGTAGATGTGTACGAACCCTCACCTTAACTATGTTATTCCAATCTTGCTCCATCCTTTTGTAATTAGGAGCATCCAATGGACGTTCTAGATTACTTCTATAGAAGGGCTGCTTGTAGCCCCAGGACTTAACAGAATTCACTTGTTCTCGGTGTTTTCCTAAGAGAACTCGTTCCCACAGCTTCTCTCAATGCATCTTGGAGAGCAAATGAAGCGATTGCAGCAGCATTTGTGTGGGCTGTGGTGTTAAAGGTGGCTCCACGGGAGGATGGAAGAGGGATGGGATGTGCATCTTTACAGGGCCAGGAAAACACAATGCTCTTGGTCTCCTTTGGCTTGTTCATAGAGCTCGCCTCTTCTTAGGCAGTGTTGACTTTGGCACTGAGATGATAAAAGCAAAGTGGGGTTATTTTTTTAGCAGACTAAACATTGGGTACGAGTGTTTGTGGTGACAAGAGGCTTTTGAGTCTATGAAGATGGGGTGCTTCAAAAACGTTGCCTGATGCTGTTTTGAAATGGGATTAAATTGGAAGCTGTGCTGCAATTCTGTTGGGGTTGTACATGACAATAATTCTCTGAAAGCAGGAAGACTGTTTTGCTAACCCTTTACCCCTTCTGGAGCTTCTCCTTTTCGTTTTAACACTTGAGTTGTGGTTGAAAACATGTTAACTGCAAATTTCCCTGCCAGTTGTTAAGCCTAGTAAACAGCTTTCAATAATGGTATGTACTGAGTCCAGCCTGCTTCATGCTGGAGGCACACAGAGAACACAGCCTGCCTCCTGCTCCTCTTTTCTGTAGAATAAATATTTAGTCTTATTTTGGGGGGGGCAAACCTCCCTCTCCCTGCTCTGGGGCAAAAGGGCTTTATTTGTAGCGATGGCTAATTATTGCCTGGCATATTCTGTGCTTGCCTGTAGGATGAATAACCCATTCATGACGAGTGGTTGTCACCTAGAAGGCGGCACAAGAAATAACTGTGGGGTTTTAAAACAGTTTCCTTCTGCAGATTTTAAGCCAGGCATCTGTTTTGTGGTGGCATGGGCAATCAGTCTTGCTGAGCCATTCAGATACCTCTCTGTCCGCATCCTGGGAGGGAATCTGAGCTCTTTTTTTCTCTGCTGGTGCCTTTCTGCTTTGCAGCTGTCTTAGAAACCACCCTGAGTGTGGTTTTGTGTCCTGTGTTGCATTGCCTGTGCTTGGGGAAGAGTGATGTGACCTCCAGTCACTCAGCGCAGCTTCTCTGTCAGCAGCCTCACCCCTTGGAAGAGTCAGAGCCACTTGTTGACCTCTGGCTGATCACTAGACTCAGTTCTGATGCTTGACACATGCAGACAGGTTCCCTGGGATGAAGTATTCTTTTAAATAAGTGTTTACTGCAGCTAAAAATGAATGCATCTTTGACACCTCTGACTTTGCTGCTGCATATCAGAAAGAAAGGCCCAGGCTTTGAAAAGTTACAGGCTTGAGATCAATCACTTATCAGTTTATTCTCAATTCTTTAAAAAAGGAGAAAATCATCTCCAGGAAAGGCGTGGGATTAGGAATTTTTAAAAAATTATTCTTCAACCAAAAAAAAAAAGCACCCCAAACTGTCTTACCTGAAGCATAGAATTAGAAGGGACCTTAAAGTCCACGGCAGGGGACACCTCCCACTGGATCAGCTGCTAAGGTCCCTTCCAACCCAAACCATTCTATGATTCTGGCTTTCCCTGCTGGTAAGGCTGGACCAAAATAGCATTCTCAGGGCTGTGGAATGAGGTGGAAGTTTGAAGTGACACAAAATAGTTCTTGCTTACCAGGTGAGTTTTACAGAGTGGGGCTGTCTCTCCCCATTATAAACAAGGCTGTATTTGCTTTATTTTCACACTGAGCCAGGTGATGGGGAGTTTTCCGTGAGGACTGGAGTCTATTCCTGATTGCTCTGTGTTTTGTTTTTTTTTAATGCAGACTAGGTAACCATGTCAGCCAAAGCCATCTCCGAGCAGACAGGGAAGGAGTTCTTGTACAAGTATATCTGCACATCTTCTGCCATCCAGAACCGTTTCAAGTATGCTCGAGTCACCCCAGACACAGACTGGGCACGGCTCACCCAGGACCACCCTTGGCTGCTGAGCGAGGTAAGGAGAGTGTCTGCCCTTCCACAAACCTCTGCCCATCCAAGCTGCTCCCTGTGGACACGGCATGTCATGCAGTGAGAGGCTGCGAGCAGAACTGGGCTCTGGATCCTTCCTGAAGGACCAGTTGCTGCTGCTGTTCTGCTCTGCAACATTGATTGAGAAACAAGCCTTGCTTCAAAGCTGTTGTATCACCCTGTAGGGGCCTGATTGTAACATTCCTTTGAGGACTGAGATACATGAGCAGAGGTGTCTGCAAACCAGAGGCGTCTAAGAACCACAGAGGAGTTAAACAAGAGTAATTCAGACAAAGCAAGAGTCTCCTGGGATGTCAGTGCCTGTTTTCAAACCCTTGCCTTCCAAAATCATGGAGTGCTTTCTCCACCGCTAGGTTTTGCATTCAGTTAGGATTCTGCTCAGGTTTCCTGCATCCAAGCAAAACATCAGAGAAAACTTAATTTTCTTGCTTTTTCTATATGAAATTCTTTATACCTCTGTGTTTCATAGCCATGCACTTTCTGCAGAGAAAGTGCATCCAGAGCTCTATTTATTACTTGTCCAAGCTGGCTCTTCTCCAGTTGTTAATTATATTAAGGCACTGGTTGGTAGAACATGAATATCTCGTGGTCCTTGACTGCCTGACTGATAGAAGCCCTGCGCTAAGTAATTAAATGTTCCTTACTCCAATGCATGAGTGAATTGCTGGAAGATCTCAGCACTGCTGCTGAAAAGACCTGCAGAAAGGCAGAAGGGAGCAAGGATGCTGTAAGACCAGAAAGGGCAGTGGAGGGTGTCCGGCAGAAATGTCATGAGCGGTGTTCGGTACTGCAGCACATTCTGCCTCTACATTGTAAGTTTGTTGAAGTTCCAGGATGTATCCCCTGTACAGGAGAGCGGCACCCATTTCTTATTTAAAAAATAGATATTTGCAAGCTAAAGATGAGCGTTTTACCTAGGAGCAGCTTTCCAGAGGTGTCCTACACTGAAATACGCAGGGCATCTGGCTGGTGTCACACGCAGGGTGTGCAGTGACAGCAGGAGCCGACTGCCTGCCTGGTCTCCAATAGCTGCTCCTTAGGAGCCTCTGCTCCCAGAGAAATATTAATTTCATGATATATCTTACAAAGATGACTTACAAAACTGATGGGATTCTGTGTGCTTTTCAGTATGATTATTTTTTTTTTTACAGAATGAAGTATCTGTTCCCCATCCTGACAGCTGCTTTGTTATCCAGGTTCATCAGAAAAAGCCTGAACTGCCATCCCAGTCTGTTTACTCAAATCTGAGTAGAAATAGAGCAACTTTTCTCAAAGTACAGCATAAAAAAACTTGCAGGCATCTCCTATTGTACCAGAAGATGGATTTGCTGAGAGTTTAATGAAATTCTGCAAGGATATTCACTGTACAGAATCTGTTTAAGCTTTTGATGCGCTATCTGCAGAGAATCACTCACCCCAAATCACTTTCTAATGTTTCTTTCTTTTAATCCCTCTTGCCCAATGTTGTAGCGTTTAGTGGTGAAGCCAGATCAGCTCATCAAGAGACGTGGGAAGCTCGGGTTGGTTGGAATTAACCTCACCCTGGATCAGGTGAAGGTTTGGCTCAAACAGCATCTGGGCCAAGAAACCACGGTGAGTGTGACCTTAGCAACAAAACCATAAACGCTCTTGTTCTGTCTTTTCTGCCTCCTTGCAGGGTGGGAGCTGGTGTGCAGGGATTTGTCATTTGTGATGGTTTTAATAACACGTTATGCTGATGCCAAAGTGTGAAACTGTCCCACACGTGAGCTTCCTGCTGGTAAAAGACACCGTGATAGGTGTTCCTGCTGGTGTGGTGGGAGCTCTGCAGGAGTCAGTACCATTCTTTCCACTTTAAAGCCAGCAGCTGATAGCTGAAATTCTGGGTCTGGTTGGCACAGCTGCTTCATTTTAATACCCAAGGCAGATTTAACAGGACAAGTATAAAGCTGTCATAAAATTCTCCTCTTATTGTAGGCAGCCACTGTGTTTTGGCTGATGACTGAGTGTTGCTTCAAGTCCTTATTTTAACTGGGTGCTGTCTGACAATATTTATTCTCCTGGGGACAACACTGCAATGCTAATGATAAAGAAAATCCTGCCATCCCAGCTGCTGGGCGTCAGGAGCTGATAGAGTTCTGCTGCCTCAAGGAAAGTGGTGCCCTGGCCCTACTGTGATGGATTTGCCGCTGGCGCCAACCCTGAGCCGAGCCAGCGAGCCTTCCCTGAAGGCCGTTAGGAAACAGCAGGCAAATGCATCTTGTGTGCCTGCTCGTCAGGAAAGCCAGGGGTGTTGAAATCCTTTCTTTAGCACAATACAACAACCACAGCTAAAGCAAGGACTGCGCCAAGGACAAGTGACCAGAGATGTCTGCTCCGATGCAGTGTCCTTGGAGCAGGGTGTATCTCCCGTGACTTTGAGCTGAGTGACTTGGTTTGGACAGTGGGAAAGCACCACACAGGGTGGTTCTGGGACTCTGCATAGCTGTCTGTTCCTGTATAAAGAGGCTCAGGGGTGCTTTTACTCCTCTGTGTGCTCCCTGAGACCACTTCCAGGGTGGGTGCTGGCCAGAGGCCTCTGCTTCTGCCTGCTCCCTGTCTAGCTCAGGATTTCCCTCCCCTCTGATCTATTCAGAGCTCCAAGAAGCTGCACAAGCCATCACGTTTCTGACTGCACTGAGCAGTGCTCTGCAGACTTGCTGTCCCCAGGGCAGGAGATGAAGAGCAGCCACTCTGGTGTAATTTCAATAGCTATCTGCCCAGTTAGGAGGGGGAAAGGTGACCAACTCGTGTAATCCAGGATGTTCAGGTATCCTGGAGGGCTGCAGCAGTGTGCCTGTCAGTGACAGTGCTGCAGAGGGGCAGTATTATAGAATCATTTAGTTGGAAAAGACCTTTGAGGTCAAGTCCAACTGTACCTGTCCACTACTAAACCATCCCTGAGCACATCGTCTACCCATCTCTTAAATTCCTCCAAGGATGGAAACTCCACTTCTTCCCTGGGAGCCTCTGCCAGTGCCAATAACCCTTTCCGTGATGAAATTTTTCCAAATATCCTATTTAAACCTTCTCTGGTCCAACTTGAGGCCGTTTCCTCTCATCCTATCGCTTCTTACTTAGGAGAAGAGACCAGCATCCACCTCACCACAACCTCCTTTCAGGGAGCTGTAGAGAGCAATAAGGTCTCCTTTCTGCCTCCTTTTTTCCAGGCTAAACAGCTCCACATCTCTCAGCCAAGTGTGGCTCCCTGGGAAGTACAGTGGAGAGGTGCTTGTGGGGAAGTAATTTTAGAGCGGTGATAATGAATTCTCAAAGCTCGCTTTAAGCTGCAATAAATGTGGATATTAGACAAGCATTTATTAACGTTTGTTTTGTTTTCTGCCTGCAGATTGCTAACGCGAAGGGAGTCCTGAAGAATTTTCTGATTGAGCCCTTCGTCCCTCACAAACAGGTTAGTCTGCCAAATAAAGGGTTAGAAAGTGCTTTTAAATCTCTTTTGACTTACACAAAATGTAGATGGATTGATAGTGGAGAAAGCCTGAGTTTGGGAGCTACTGTTGAGCTGACAATGCTGATACAAGTGGTCAGAGCTGTGTGCAGCCTTTGTGCCTGTGAAGAGCTGACAATAATCACAGTTATGTTACTCTGCTGGAAGGAGGTTACAGATCACCTGAGAGGGACCAGGTAGGTCAAGACAGCTCCCTGAGTCTGGTATTCCTGAGTGTGGGCAACAAACAAGTGTGGGTGAGATGCTTCAATTTGTGCTGGTGACACATTCAGACTCAACCAAAGTTTGGGGAATGTTGCAGTTAACTAAGATAGAGGTGCTTCCAGTACATGCAAGAAAGGACCCTCGTTTGCACTTGTTGTGCAAGGTGGGAGCAGTTTTCTCCAGAAATAGCACAACCCTAGCATGTTTCACCAGGATGGAGCACTCTGGGCCCTGCCACTCTCCCTCCCAGACCTGCACAGACTGGACAACCCTGGAGGTGTCTGGGCTGTGCCAGTGCTGCTTCTCCTTAGAAAGCT
The DNA here is from genome assembly GCA_033558235.1 of Neomorphus geoffroyi. Classification (NCBI taxonomy): domain Eukaryota; kingdom Metazoa; phylum Chordata; class Aves; order Cuculiformes; family Neomorphidae; genus Neomorphus; species Neomorphus geoffroyi. The sequence goes on from JAUMJM010000037.1 coordinate 4,930,970, forward strand.
GAGCAGTGTTGCCCCTTCTCTAGCGCTGAGACAAGAGCCTCTTCTTAGGTCTTCTCCAGATGTCGTGCTAATGTTTGTGCCTGGGCCTGTGCAGGAGGAAGAGTTTTATGTGTGCATATATGCTGCTCGAGAGGGAGACTACGTCCTCTTCCACCACGAAGGGGGTGTGGATGTGGGAGACGTTGATGCCAAAGCTCAGAAGTTGCTTGTGGCAGTGGATGAAAAGCTCAGTGAATCGGATGTAAAGAAACATCTCCTGCAGCACGCACCAGCACATAAAAAAGAGTAAGTACAGATGCCCAGTTCCAGGCACAGCCAGCCACCCAGGAGCTCCTCTCCTTTCTTTCAGTGCAACCTCTGTTTATTCTCTTCACCCTAAAGCTTGCCCTTCTGCCCTTGCTGCTCTGAAGAATCTGCCCTGCATCCTAAATCCCAGTTCTTTGACCTTATCCAAGCCTCTTGTAAAACTCAAAACAATCATTCACAGTGCTTTGAGCCTTCCCTTGACAGGAGCGCTTCTCAGGCTGCTGAAGGCTTCACCTCTGAGATGCTGGAGATGTGCAGTGAATTTTGATCCCTCCTGCCAGCAAGGAAGAGTTTTGATGATAAAAGATGTGAATCCAATTGCTCATTCAAAAATACACCCTCCCTCCCTTTCTCTTCTAAGAAGGAAATACTCTTGCTATCCATATGCTTACTGCAAGCTTATCTGTAGGTCTCAAAGCTTCTTCTGCATCTCCTAATTAGATGCCTAGTTAGTTATCTTAGAGTCATAGTTTTTCCAAACACAACGTAATCCCTGAAAGCATTGCTGAGCACTGCAAGGCTGAAGCACTCACTGATAGTTGATTGAACTCTTCCCCATCTCAGTTAACGACGCTTGGTTCTGATAAAGACAGTGAGACAATGATGCATGTCTGTGTGTATGTGAGATTAAACAAACTGAACAGCTTTATGACACTTGTGAGCCACTGTGTTCTCAGCAGAGTCTGGTGGAATGTAATTAAGATGAGTCATCAAGGTCGTCTTTTCCTTGAGTCATCACCAAAGCTTCTTCCAGAGAAGACTGATGAGAATGAATGAAATTGATACAGGGTAGATTTGCAGATTACTGCTAATATAAATGAAGCAGAGCAGACTGTGCTTTGTATTTGGCTGCTTTAATGAATGTGTTGTTGGGTTGTTTTTTTTTTTTTTAGCGTCTTGGCCAGCTTCATCTGTGGTCTGTTCAACCTCTACGAAGATCTATATTTCACGTACCTAGAGATCAATCCATTAGGTAATGGATATTTCATGGGAGCAGGACTGTCTGTTCTAGAATACTGGAATGTGTGGTTTATCCTTCTCTGGTTCGTGTAGTTTGCAGCAATACTGGGTGGCACAGAATCATGGAATGGTTTGGGTTGGAGCGGACCTTAAAGCCCATCCGGTTCCACCCCCCTGCCATGGGCAGGGACACCTCCCACTGGATCAGGGGGCTCCAAGCCCCATCCAACCTGGCCTGGAACACCTCCAGGGATGGGGCAGCCACCACTGCTCTGGGCACCCTGGGCCAGGGCCTCCCCACCCTCACAGCAAAACATTTCTCCCTAAGATCTCATCTCAATCCCCCCTTTTTCAGCTGAAAACCATTCCCCCTCATCCTGTCCCTGCACTCCCTGATCAAGAACCCCTCCCCAGCTTTCCTGTAGTTGAATGAATCCAAAATGTGGACCAATTGCAAGTGTTCTATTCTGTTACCTAATTTCCTGGTGGAAATGAAAATTTCCATTGAAAGGGATGTTAAGTCCGAACTGAAGAAAAGAAGTTGTTCTGTTTGATCAGAAGGAAGTGGCTCCTGAGCAAGGGCCTGGTGTGTCACCACGGCCACTCATTTCTGATGAGAGCTCTGAGTTTGATAAATACAATGAAGTTACTGATGTGGATGGAGGGGAACCAAGGTGACCTTGCTCCTGTAGTGATCTCTGTATGGGATCAAATTTGATGGGTAAATCAGTAATGAGAGTTTCTGTATAAAACAGCTAATTCTGAGATGTTTTTCAAATGCAGTAGTGACCAACGATGGTGTCTACATCCTTGACTTGGCTGCGAAGATTGATGCAACCGCTGACTACATTTGCAAGATGAAATGGGGGGATGTGGAGTTCCCTCCTCCCTTTGGCAGAGAAGCTTACCCAGAGGCAAGTACCAAGCCACCCTGACTCAAATCCCTCTTGTGCACTACAAAATTAACTCCTCGTTGTGTGTGTGTCCATGGCATCGAGGTTTTCCTCTTCTCTGGGTGATGTTGCTGTGTTTCAAGTTCCCTGTGCTTTTGTTGCTGTGGTACCAGGACTCCAAACTGCAATTGTTTTCCGTCCTCACTTGGATGTTGTTTCAGTTCTTGAATTCAAAATTGACCTTTTTTAAATGGAGGCTTACTTTTAACTTCATTTAATTATGCACCAAAGCTCTGTATGTGTTGCATTTACAGTTTGAGTAGTCACTGTGCAAAATCTACTCACGAGTGTGAATCCAGAGAAAATAAGGATGATCTCTCAAACATCAGAGTTTAAAGTGAAGATGTTAATGCCTCTGTTTTCCTGGAAAGTGATGAACAAGAGACCTGCAGGCAAACTTCTTATTTTAACGTGGTTGACTGTTCCCTCTCATAATTCCCTGGGTTTGTAGTGTTGCGTAGACACTGCTTCATACAGAGCAGCTCCAAAGACTTTGGGAAGCAGAGCCCTTTCCTTAGTTGTTCATTACTTACTTCAGGTGGATTCTTGTCTGGACTTTTTGTATTTTAATAATTATAATTATGCTTCAGCTGGGGAAGGTTTTTGTAACACAGCCAGGAAATCCATTTAGCTGTTTCTCTCCGTGTAGCTTGCTGGATGCCAACACTTAACTCAATTTGCTCTTAAAAGGATTAATTCAGTTTTCCTCTCTGAATCATCCCTCTGCGAGTCCCTGGGAAGGTTATTACGACAGTGTCTTTGCTGAGAATGTTAATGAGCTGCCAGTGAAGTGCTTCACCACCAGCGAGCACGCTGTGACACAGGAACACTGCGCTGAGCCAAATGGCAGCGCTCTTGGTGATGATGTTCTTGGCGGTAGCGCAGTCAGAGAGTGCGTAGCCACGGGTGTGACATTTCCAAACTTCCTCTGGTTTTGGTCTGCACACGTGCTCAGAATAAGACTCTTTCAGTTCAGAGGGATCTGATTCCATATGTGGAACCATGAAACCTGGGAGCTTGCCAGGGCTGGGTGGGCAGTGGAGAATCATAGGATGGTTTGGGTTGGAAGGGACCTCAAAGCCCATCCAGTGCCACCCCCTGCCACGGGCAGGGACACCTCCCACTGGATCAGGGGGCTCCAAGCCCCATCTAACCTGGCCTTTAACACCTCCAGGGATGGGGCAGCCACAGCCTCCCTGGGCAATCTGTTCCAGTGTCTCGCCACCCTCATTGTGAAGAATTTCTTCCTAATGTCTAAATCTATATCTCCCAACTTCCAGTTGTTGTAAAACAGCTCAAGGAAACACAACCAATAGTTGGCTGCGTTTCCCAAGCTCTTCCTGTCCAAACTGGAAAAATCTGCTTCAGATCTGCACTCTACAAATGAAGTAATAGCAAATCTATTTCTAGCAATCGCTTGCTGGTCCCAGGAGAAGTCAGACTTAGACTTATTCTTTGGAGGTTAAGATTTGTATCTTCCAATAGAGAATCAAAATTTGAGCGGATGCTCATGTTGATCCCCTTGGAGTTTGTTACAGAGAGAATGGTGCAAGCTGTCTATGTCCAGTCGTGGAATGCCCCGAGTTGGAAGGGACCCACAGGGATCATTGTCATGCACAGGACAACCCCAACATTCACTCTGTGTGTCTGAAGGCGTTGGCCAAAGGCTTCTGGAATATTGTCAGGCTGTGCCTGCTTCCCTGGGAGCTGTTCCAGGGCTCCACCACCCTCTGGGGGAAGAACCGCTTCCTGATGTCCAACCTAACCCTCCCCTGGCATGTCCCTGCCATTCCCTGGGGTCTTGTCCTTGGTCACCAGAGAGAAAAGCTCAGTGCCTGCTCCGTTTCCTTCTCAAGGAAGCTGTAAACTGCAATGAGGTCTCCCCTCAGTCTCCTCCAGTCCAGTTTCAGTGTTTTTTCTTGGAGAACATGTAACACATCAGTTACTTTCCCTGAGAGATGAAGCTCTGTCCCTTACACAAATGGTGTTTGTAGCTGTGTGCTCCCCTCGGTTATAGCTGAGAGAAGATGTGGGAGCTCTGCATGTCCAGATGGGCCCAGCACAATGAAGGATGTTGCAGAAGGAAGTTTAAATCATGTGCTGCTCTCTCTGCAGGAAGCCTACATCGCTGATCTGGATGCAAAGAGTGGAGCCAGCTTGAAGCTTACTATTCTCAACCCCAAAGGCAGGATCTGGACCATGGTGGCTGGTGGTGGTGCCTCTGTGGTTTACAGGTAACAGGAATTCTGTTTTCAGAGAGGGGGTGGATTTACAGTGCTGGAAGAAAATAATTGATGCAGTCTCTGGAAAGGAAACTCCCCTAAAGTGATCTTTCCCATGCTGTGACTGCCTGGGGCCTCTGCAGAATGAAGATGCTGTGCCCATTTCTAACCAAGATGTGGAATGTAACATCCCTTAGATCATTTAATTCTGGGAGGTTGAGGCATGGTTTCTTTTTGAATTGGAAATGGATAAGCTTGCTGCAAGCTCTTTATAGTGATGATATTGCTGTAATAGTCACTGAGTTCTCATCGTATCTAGGAAGTATAACAGGATTATACTAGAATGGACATGGATGTGTTGGAGCGAGTCCAGAGGAGGCTGTGAAGATGATCCAAGGGCTGGAGCACCTCTGCTATGAGGACAGGCTGGGAGAGTTGGGGTTGTTCAGCCTGGAGAAGAGAAGGCTCTGGGGAAACCTTAGAGCAGCTCCCAGTGCTGAAAGGGGCTCCAGGAAAGCTGGGGAGGGGCTCTGGATCAGGGAGTGCAGGAATAGGATGAGGGGGAACGGTTTTCAGCTGAAAGAGGGGAGATTGAGATGAGCTCTTAGGGAGAAATGTCCCATTTTCCAGCGATCTGTAATGCTTTATTACGACCTTTATAGTGAATCAAATTATAACCTCTTAACTTTTTTTCACAGTGACACCATCTGTGACCTGGGGGGTGTGAATGAACTGGCCAACTATGGGGAATACTCAGGAGCCCCGAGCGAGCAGCAGACCTATGACTATGCTAAGACCATCCTCTCCCTCATGACACGAGAGAAGCACCCTGAAGGTAAGAGTCACGGCAATTTCAGAGCTGCTCAGCTGTGGAATTGCATCTGGAGAAAAACCTGAACAAATCTAGCTTGTTATGGTGCTCAGACCTCCTTGGCAGTGTTAATTTACTGCTGCCCTCTGAGGGAGACAGTGATGGATCTCTGTTAGCTCCTGCTTCCCACACAGAGATTGTGGTTTTTTTCCAAGTAGCAAAGAGCAAATGTGGCTTTTCTTATCAGAAGCAATCTTGCTTGATATAAAGCTCTTATCTTCCAGCATCTGTTAAACACAGCTTACAGCAAACTCTTGGCTAGTCTAAACTGCAGCACTGTTTCACTTCATGTCCTGAACTGTTTCATGATCTTACAGTACCCTTTGTTCTTAAAACGTTTTTATTTATGTGTGTCTCTTCCCTCCAGGTAAAATCCTGATCATTGGTGGCAGCATTGCAAACTTCACCAATGTGGCAGCCACGTTTAAAGTAAGTGATGCTTCAGAAGTATCGGCTAATGCCCACGGTCATATAGCTCCAAGCTATCCTCCACACTTCCATGCTGTGCAGAGGCCGACAGTGTGTCTCCTCCAGGAATTCCTGAGATAATGGGACAGGGTATAAACGCTGGGCTGCCCAGCTCACCTGTCTTGGATGTTTCTTTCAGGGCATTGTGAGAGCGATTAAGGATTACCAAGGCCCGCTGAAGGAGCATGAGGTGAGGATCTTTGTGCGACGAGGTGGCCCGAACTACCAGGAAGGCTTACGTGTGATGGGAGAAGTTGGTAAGGACCAAGCATTTCTCTAAGTTCTGTTCTTGTGTCTTGTTTCTCAAACCTGCTTTCTCCTGAGCCTCTGCAAGGTTAATGCTTTGCCGTGGCAGAAGCTCATACTGTTCCTTTTTCACCCCGAGGCTGACTGTTTTGTTTGCCCGCACAGGGAAGACCACTGGGATCCCCATCCACGTCTTTGGCACAGAGACGCACATGACGGCGATTGTGGGCATGGCTCTTGGCCATCGGCCCATCCCCAACCAACCGCCTGCAGCTGCCCACACTGCCAACTTCCTCCTCAACGCCAGCGGCAGCCCTTCGGTGAGTGCCATCCCCTCTGCGAACGCTTGTGAGGGGCCTCCTGAAGGTGCCTTCCCCTGTTTGAACAGGTCTTGGCCACCATTATGTGTACCAAGCTCTGGGAAAACTAAAGTGACTCTGCCAGCGTAGTTTATCAGGAGTGGGCCTCCAACATCCACCTTGCTTGTGCAGAAAATATGACCCCTCAAAACCAACAGTGTGACTCTTGCATCTACTGGAAACTTGGTCCTTTAAGAGTTTTCCCTTGCGTGACTGAAAGGGTCGTATCTAAAAATCAGTGGTTTTCCTTGTAGACTAGCATAACCAAAGGGGCCACCTCCTCCTGCGCGCTCCAGGCCTTGTCTGACACGTTCTCCCTTTCTCACTTGGCTTCTGAATCTTTCAGACTCCAGCTCCAAGCAGGACAGCTTCCTTCTCGGAGTCCAGACCAGATGATGTCGCTCCAGCCAAGAAGGCAAAGCCAACAGCACCTCTTGGTAAGTCCGGCATTGGAAATGGTTGCAGGCATTCTCTCTGCTCAAAAAAAAGACAATATGGACTGGACTAATGCTTTTTCTGGATATGAAGGGAAGTAATTCTGTGGTACCTGTCTGTGTTTTGAATTTACTGAAGTGCTTTTAGAATGTTGTTGCTGTTGTACTCTTAGCACCAGGTGAGTCAGAGTTGCCTTGATCTGGGATTTGCCTTTGAAGGGAACAGCATGGTTTGAGAATTCCAGCATTCCCATGTCGCCTTGTTTTGAAGCCAGCAGGCAATGGGTCAGTGGCTGTGCTGTGGCTGCTGAACTGGGGCCTGCTTTCCAGTAGTGGGAGGTGTTCCCATGGGATGCTGCTGGGCTGGTGAAGGTGTTCCAAAAGTCCTTCTCTGTATCTGCTGCAGCTTCCTGGATCATAGTTCTACAATCAGTCAGTTCAGCAGGAGTTGTGATGCTCAGGAGGAGTTGTGACTTACTCCTTGCACATCTAGGTCTGGAGGTTACTCTCTGGTTTGTTTTTCAGTTTCTGTTTCCTAGCTGAAGTTTGTAGGAAGCTTCTGTATCGTGATTATTTGCGAGAGCTGTGGCAGCTTCTTGCTTGTTTGTTGGAAGCCTTACTGGGTGAGAGCATCTTGTATGGGGGCAAAGCAACAGCAGAACTGGGCAGTTATGGAATGTGATCATGTCCTCATCCTCCTCCCTTGAACATGAGGACATCCTGACCTCATTTACAACAGTGTGGGATGAGGACAGCAAGATTCTGGTGAGATGCATCACAAAACCTGCTCTCTTAACCACTGTGTGCAGAATCCTTGCACGAGCTATGCTTGAAAAACACCTTGAAAATACACGAACCGTGGTGCTTGCAGTACAAGGAACGATCGTCTCAACCTGAAGTGTCTGTGCTGGGATAAGCAACCGGTCTCTAGATGGCAAAAACGCAAAATTTGGTGTCCTGATACTCGGTGAGGAACAGCAGAGAGTGCTCCAGACTGCTTGGCTTTTTAACAAATGCAAACCACAAAAGTCCCGAGTGCTGTGGGGAGGAGGGGACACCACAGCGCCCAGCGCAGGTGCCCTGCTGTTGGGATGGCAGCCCCCAACTGTGTCATTGCATGAGTGGTTCTCTCTCCAACAGATCCAATCCCAGCCTCAAGACGTGGTTCAGGTAGGACATGTGTGAGTAGCTGAATGTGTCTGGCCTTGCTGGCAGCTGACTTAGTTCTTGGTTTTGTTGCTTTTCTTTTTTCTCTCCCAAAGTTTGTAGTGGTGTCTGGTCCTTCCCTTCCCTCCTGCTCAGCGTAGTTGGTGTCATCACATGAAGTCCTCATGTGTTTATTCAAGTGCAGATCACACCTTCCTTTGCACAAAGTTGTATTACTGGGGGGAGAGGGACAGGGCTCAAACTTTTCTTTTTACTTCCCCCTGCCACAGTCTTTAGGGAGAAAAACAGACTTAGGTGTGTTGTGTGAAGCTCTGTTCTCTTTGCTTTCAAAAAGGAGTCTCTAACTGTGCCCAGTAGCTGGCATCTTGTTTCAGAGGGAAATGCAATAGTGCACGTGCTGTGCTTACGAGCCCTGAAGGGCACAGGAGACTCACTGACTGTTCTTGTTGCCTTATCAGTTCAGCAAACCATTAAAGCTTGTGCTCAGTGAAGTCCTGGGGACATTAAGCACTCTCTTGAGCTCTGTGCTGGATGAGAATAAACTGCTGAATGGGGTCAAAGTAGAGCTTTGAGCCATCTGCCCTATCTTAAGAGGAAAGACGGTAGAAGGAGAACTTGGGTTCTTCCTTGCATGGGCTCAGACAAATTGCATCACCTTTCTGGGCCCAAATTTTCCTGTTTCTATGAATATTGGTATTATCTCCTTGCTGGCACCTGCAAGATAAACTGAATTATTCAGGGTCGACAGTTTCCTAACAACTGCAGCAGTGCAGCTCAGCTGTGAACAGGTAGGGCTGGAGAGCAGTGACCGCTTTCTCGTTAAAGCCAGAACAATATCCTCTTCAATCCTAATGCAATTTACCTTTGGTTAAAAGCCAAAAAGATATTAGCTGTAGACTGAGCTGGGATCAGCACCTGGATCAGCTCTGAGTTCTTAACAAATGGACTCTTGCCTGGAGTCAAAGGGAGGAGCTCAACGTTTTGCTGTGACTTGTGGTGTAAATATACCCAAAGCAAACAGCCCCTCCTCGCTGGCTGAACTGACACTGTTCCCCTGGCTCTGCCCCCCTGAGCCAAGTTTTAGGCCATAGGTAAAAGTCTTGGAACCTGCAGGTTTGTGTTGGATTCTGATCATCAAAAAATCATGAAAACAAAAGTTGAGTCTGAAGAGCTTCTCTGCTTTCTTTGTTATCTCCGTGTCCCGCTTTTGATTTCCTGTCACCCTGCTGTGGTTCCCTGACACGCAGAGGAGACAAACCTGTGGTTCTCCCATGTTGTAGGCCATGTGCAAATAAATAAAATTGAAAGTTCCTTTCCTCTTCAGCTTTGTAGAATAAAACTGTGTGGAAGGAAGTCAATGGCCCGCGCAAGAAGAGGAAGAGGGGGTTTTCACTTCTCTCCTCTCCTATGCCAGCTCCCCCACTGTGATTTAGCGTTTGCCTGTTTTGTGGAACCCCAAACCTGACTGTTGTGTTCAGAGTCCTGTGAAAGGGGATGCAGGTTCACCTCTAGTTTCTGCCTTGGTTTGGACAGTGTGGCTCTGACTTCCTGCAGTTCACCTGCTGCGTTCAGCTCAGAGGGAGGGGAATGTGCTCACCTAGGAGACTTCCAGCAGGAGTTCGGCAAAGCTGCAGCATTTCTCTTGCATGGATGTAGTTATCAATGTGGTTTGGGTTTCTCCCCCCTCTCTCTGAGCAGGCAAAGCCACGACCCTGTTCAGCCGTCACACCAAAGCTATCGTTTGGGGGATGCAGACCCGGGCTGTGCAAGGAATGCTGGACTTTGATTACATCTGCTCCCGGGACGAGCCTTCGGTAGCTGCCATGGTTTATCCGTTCACGTAAGTGGTCTGCGTTGACTTTGTTTTTCTGACTGCTTCTCTCAGATCCTTCTGTTAGCTTCTTCCTCTTCCAGTCTCTGCTGTTCTCTAGAGTAGCTCTGCCCTAATCTACATCTCTGCTTTAGCACCTCTCCCATGCTCCCTCCCACCTTCAGGCTGGCTTTGTGGAACGCTTCCCATTTCCCTCAACCATCGATTTCAGGCTGTTATGTTGAAACACCTTATTAGCCATGTAACTTCATGCTCTTTCAGAGGGTGTCCAAACTCTGTTCCTCCACTCAGCAATTAAAGGAACAACTAGTTAGGCTTTCTAACAGGCTGCGTCCTTAGCAGAAGCAGTGAGGCTGTGTAAGGTTTCTTAAACTCCCCTGTGGCTTGCTGCATGCTTGCCTGAGACATCTGGATTTGTGCCTGCAGCAGCTGGAGTTTTCCCCTCCAAATATTAGCCCAAATGGGAGCAGCTCTGCTAATAGACTGTCTCAGTCTGTCTGAAATGTAGGCACAAAGAAGAAATATCAAGTCCTGTTCACTTTGTCCGTACTCTGTCCTGTAGTGGCTGTGGTCTCATAGCAGGCAGGAAGCATGCAGATCCCTTTCCTGCCTGATCCCCCCCAATTCATGGGGACGAGAGGCTATCGAGTATTTCAAATCACCTTAAAGAGGAGCCTCCAGAGCACAGCTCTGCGTAAGCTGTTTTGTTTTCGTGCCTCGTGAGTGTGGGGGGTCTCCCTGACAAACAGGGCAAATAGCACAAAGAGAAGGAGCAGCTGTGTGCCCCCTGCTGAGAGAGCGAGAGGGGAGCTCATGCTAAGGTAGGAGGCTTGTTTCATTTTTCTGGTATTTACAGACATCCAGAGTAGCTGATTTCTAATCAACCGCTGTCCTGCAGAGAATTGTGCCTCTTGACAATTAAGTACCTTGTGCTGTTAGTCTGCAGCTGTGATGATAATTGCAGCCCTCTAATACCTTCTCAGCAAGTGCAAACCTCAGGGTGCTACAAATGAGTGCAAAAGTAGCCACATCTCTAGATGAGTGGCAACCCCTTGTGGTGCCTCAGTTGTTTGATGAAGAAAAATCAATAGGGACTAAAAGTTTAAGCCTACCTAGAATTATCTGATCCTGCTTTTGGAGGAAGCCAGGCTGGCAAAACCTGGAATGTTCTGTTACAAATGTCCCAGTGTGGGAACACAGCCAATGCACTTTTAGATGACTGAAGTTCCAGTTGGAGCCCCTACCATAAATAAATGCCTATAGTGATCCCTGGGTGCATCTCCTTTGCTGTGTGCGGGGCAGGGGGGGCAGAGTCTCACTGTAGCAGAATGGGACTGGCCCTCCCTTTTGCTGGTCACGGCAGATACTGGTTTCCTGTTCCCCCAGTCTGGTGTTTTGTTCCAGTCCAGTAATGCGGCTTTTGCATGCATCTCATTCATTACTCTTTCTGTGCCTCATTCTGTCTTCCAGCTTGGAGTAGAATTAAGGCTCTGGTAACTTCACTGTGGGAGAGCTTATTCATCTTGCTGGATGCCTCTGTCCCCATTAGCCCGTCTCCTTCCATACGCTGCTCTGTTCTATACTCTGAAGACCCTTCTGCTGTTAGTATGGTCCCTCCCCATGGGCACTCACTTGGAGTGAGTGCCTCGCAGTCAGCCTCGGTGTCTGGGAGTTGGTTTGTGAACTCCTCTGCATGCGCTGTATCCCTTTTGCCTTTCCAGTCAGGGCTTTTCATCTTCTCTCCGTAGTGGTGACCACAGACAGAAGTTCTATTGGGGCCACAAAGAAATCCTGATCCCAGTCTACAAGAACATGTCAGATGCCATGAGGAAGCACCCAGAGGTGGATGTTCTCATCAACTTTGCATCTCTGCGCTCTGCTTATGACAGCACTATTGAAACCATGAATTATCCACAGGTGAGTGAGGGATCTAGAAGGAAGGACAAGAAAGAAGATCTTGACAGGCTGAGAGAGTTGAGGTTGTTCAGCCTGGAGAAGAGAAGGCTCTGGGGAGACCTGAGAGCAGCCTCCCAGTATTAAAATGGGGCTCCAGGAAAGCTGGGGAGGGGCTCTTGACCAGGGACTGCAGGGACAGGATGAGGAAAAATGGTCTTAAACTGAAAGAGGGGAGACTGAGATAACAGGAAGGAAACGTTTTGCTGTGAGGGTGGGGAGGCCCTGGCATAGGTTGCCCAGTAAAATATTGTGCTGCTTTGATGTGCACTGGGCCATCCCATGTTCAAGGGCACAGTGTGACCTGTCAGAGGCCCAAAAGTGGCAAAGGCTGATCGTGCCCCCCCCCCTCTCCTGCAGGGCTGTAGAGTGGCCACACTTACTAATGGTTTTCTTCATCCTGATGCAGATCCGCACTATTGCCATCATCGCTGAGGGCATTCCAGAAGCTCTGACACGCAAACTGATCAAGACAGCTGATAAAAAAGGAGTCACCATCATTGGACCTGCTACCGTAAGTATTGAGGATGTTTTTCTTCTCTTTTCCATCTGCCCTAATCTTCAGATCTGCTTTCTCTGGAGGATAAAGCACACCCTGCAGTCTTTCTTCTTTACCTGTATAAAGTGCATGTTAGTTTCTCATTTTACAGTCTTGGCTGTTTGCATAAATAAGAATGAGGCTCTATTACAGAAATGTTCTGAAGTTTCCTGTCTGTTTTAAAGGGCTCTATACATCTTTCTCCAATTTTTCTTGTAGGTTGGTGGGATAAAACCAGGTTGCTTTAAAATAGGCAACACAGGAGGCATGCTGGATAACATCTTGGCATCCAAACTGTACCGGCCTGGGAGCGTGGCTTACGTTTCCCGGTCTGGAGGAATGTCCAACGAACTCAACAACATCATTTCCCGAACCACTGATGGGGTCTATGAAGGGGTTGCAATTGGAGGAGACAGGTAGGAGTCTGCATTAACAAAGACGCTGGTTTTTTAGATCAGTCAACAGAAGAACTGTTGATAATTAGGAAGAAGGGCAGGCAGGCTGGCTGTTATTTTTTCTTTCTGAAAAGTCTATGAAACAAATTCAACATCTACCATTTTCCCTGTATTCTACCCAGATATCCTGGTTCAACCTTTATGGATCATGTTTTGCGTTATGAGGATACTCCAGGAGTGAAAATGATTGTAGTACTTGGAGAGGTGAGTGAGATTAGATTAATCCTATCTGAGAAATACCCATGTGTTTTGTTTTAAGAAACATCTGACCTGGCTGCAAGGATGCAAAATAACAGCTACAGAGAAGGGGCAGCTATTTATACTGTTCCTGAATGTCTGAATCTTTATTTCATTATGCTTTAATTAAAATGAATTGAGCGTATTCCACAAACAAGCACAGTCTCCCCTACTTAAAAAATCGGAAAGCTTTGTTCCAAGACTTTAGTTTTTACTTAATGAAAAAGGAGGGGAAAATCCAAGTGATGCCTCAGAGTCTATCTTGGAGCTGGTTTCTACAAAACTACACAACTCTGAACCAGCTCTGCTCTCTTTCTGCAGATTGGAGGCACAGAAGAGTACAAGATCTGCAGGGGTATTAAAGAAGGTCGCATCACCAAGCCAGTAGTTTGCTGGTGTATCGGTACTTGTGCCACCATGTTCTCTTCAGAGGTACGTACAAAAAATGAGGGTAAATGCATAAAATTAAGTATATATATCCACGACACAAAGGAAAAAAACAGCTTCTCTTACTGTGCCTAAACCTCCTGGAATTGCCAGTGGCTACTGAACATGCAGGAGTTAGTAAATATAAGTGATAAAAGCTTTTTGCTGCAGTAATCTGCCACTGGAGATCTCCAAGGAGAGCCAAAGTTGCTTTCAAGTAGGAGCCCAAAGATCCCAGGGAACACAACAGATCCTAATAACCACCTGCTTCTGGAGTGGGAATGGGAAAGAGGCGTGTTAAGCAGCTCTGGAGATCGGAGGAATTTAGGGAGGTGGAACATGAATGGAAAAGCCTGGAGTGACTCCAGATCAGAAGACGCCCTGTGTATTGAGTACTGATTGCAGTTGTAACCAAGAGTTCGGTTAGCCCAGACCAGAAGGGAGATGTGCAGGCACTGGGATTCCTCTGTCACCAGTTTCCTAGCCAATTGTTTACTTTGCCTTACTCTCTGCAGGTAAACAACTTGTGTTCCTCACTGCTGTCTCGCCTCTTGTTTGTAGGTGCAGTTTGGCCATGCAGGAGCTTGTGCCAACCAGACTTCTGAAACGGCTGTTGCGAAGAATCAAGCCTTAAGAGAAGCTGGTGTGTTTGTTCCCCGGAGTTTTGATGAGCTGGGAGAGGTCATTCAGTAAGTCACATCAACAGGGTACCTTCAGCAAGGGGCTAAAACCCTTAGGGTACTGACTCTGAGCTGATAAGGGAATATATTCCTGCTTAAGGAAAGCAACTTCATTCTGGGGTTTTAAGGTCAAGATTAAGACCATCTCACTTGTATCTCTGAAGGACTTAAATGGATTCTCTCCCTAGGTCTGTGTACCAGGATCTTGTGGCCAAAAGAGTGATTGAACCAGCTGAGGAAGTGCCTCCTCCAACTGTGCCTATGGATTATTCCTGGGCAAGGGTAAGCTGGGCTATTTTAGCTGTTTTATGGTTCCTTGGAAACCAGGCAGGATATTTACTGTGATTTTTGGATGCTTGTGATAACGGTGTTGTCTTGGAGTTCTCTCACATGATTATCTGCTACGCTGATTCTGGGCTGTGGAAGCTGCTCTGAGGGCAGGTTTAGAATCATAGAATCAGAAGGTTGGAAGAGACCTCTGAGATCAGAGTCCAACCGTGCCTGTCTCCCTACTAAACCCTGTCCCTAAGAAACTTGCCTACCCATTTTTTAAACACCTCCAGAGATGGTGACTCCACCACCTCCCTGGGCAGCTGTGCCAATCCCTGACCCCTCTTTCAGTAAAGAAATTCTTCCTAATGTCCAGACTTCCTAAATAGCAGTTTAAGGCATTGTTTGACCACTCTGCCTCCTGCTGCCCCTTCCTTCTAACAGGAATTGTTTAAAACCCCATCTTTGTGCTTACAATTCCAGGAGCTGGGTCTGATCCGCAAACCGGCTTCCTTTATGACCAGCATCTGTGACGAGAGAGGTCAGGAACTCATTTACGCTGGGATGCCGATCACCGAGGTCTTCAAAGAAGAGATGGGAATTGGAGGGGTTCTGGGCCTGCTCTGGTTTCAGAGAAGGTGAAGCAGCTTTTGGGAAGGCTCCCAAATTCTGTGACTGGAAGTTTTGCTTGTGTTACCAATAGGCTTTTAAGCAGAAAAGTGACTCCAGGATTCCTTTGTGGATGTAGATTCATTGGAAATGCCACCTCTGTATCCCGTCCTCTGAACATGTCAGCATTTCAAGCCTTCATACAATGTTTTAGCCTCAGGATGAAGTTTTCTACAAGTTTTTTTGTGTATTAGAGGAAATGTAATCATTCTAGGCCTGCTTTACAGACTACTTGCTTGTTGTAACTGTCACCTTGACCCTGGAGGGAGTAGGGAGTTCATAAACGTTTGCTGGCCACCCTGCATGGTACCTTCTGGAATGGCAGGAGTTTGCTGCCTTCCTTTTGATCGTTAGAGGCATTCCTGGCATGAGCTGAGATCTCCGGCTCAGCAGAACAGGAGGAACAAAGCTGTAGCACAGCCTTGTGGCTCCATTCACGGGAACCCACAGAGCTGTGGGTCAGTTTGAGCATGCAAACTCCACGTACAAAAATGACCTTTGGCTCCGAGTTAAACAGCAAAGCGGGAAAGTGAATGCAAGTCTGATCTGAGAGAAATAGCAGGATGCACTTAGAGGAAATATTAGCATGCTCCAGCGTGTTGTGACCTTGCAGCTCCCTTTCTCTGCTCAACTTCTCTCACACACACTAAACCAAAAGTCACTGTCAGTGTAACCCCAACTGTCTTGTTACTCTGTTTTCTTTAGAATAAATGACTTGCGTCTCTTCCTCGCTCAGGTTGCCAAAGTATGCCTGCCAGTTCATTGAGATGTGTTTGATGGTGACTGCAGATCACGGGCCTGCTGTATCCGGAGCCCATAACACCATTGTCTGTGCCAGAGCTGGAAAAGATCTTGTCTCAAGTCTCACTTCAGGCCTTCTTACTATCGTAAGTGCATAATATCCGGAAGATTTAGCTTTTGCTGCTTATGACTCTGTCTAGGTTTTGTTAGTATTAAGATTCAGAGTCTCTGCAGTGCTGTGGATGCATTGTGTCTGTTCTCTCACACTTTGAATTCAACTCTAATCACTTGATGCTCTAGGTTTTAAATAGTCCATTTTTTCAGTAAGCAAGGCTGTTTCTGTGCTCTCATTTGAGTCTAGAAATACTTCCCAGGAAAGCCGGGGAGGGGGTCTTGATCAGGAAGTGCAGGGATAGGACGAGGGGGGATGGTTTGAAGCTGGAAGAAGGGAGATGGAGATGAGATCTTAGAAATGTTTTGCTGTGTGGGTGGGGAGGCCCTGGCCCAGATTGCCCAGAGCATTGGTGGCTGCCCCATCCCTGGAGGTGTTCCAGGCCAGGTTGGATGGGGCTTGGAGCCCCCTGGTCCAGTGGGAGGGGTCCCTGCCCATGGCAGGGGGTGGCACTGGATGGGCTTTGAGGTCCCTTCCAACCCAAACCATTCCATGATGCTGTGCTTTTGTAGAAGTCAAACTGCTGTCAGCATTGTTCCTGTATGGTTGGCAGGTCTTTTCCAACACTGACAAGTAAAAACGTGAATAAATCAGACTTTAGATTACCTTTCCCCCTGTGCTCTGTCTCTAGTTCAGCTGCATTTGCTGTGTATTGACACTTACATTGAGTTATGAACAGATGCTTTATCCCAGATGCGTGTCTGACTTCAATTTCATAAATGCCACATGGATGGGCAGGGCAGATGGGGAAGATAACCCCGTGCTTGTTTTGTACCTTACCTGTGGAGTCCTCTGTAATTTCCTCTGTGTGTTGCACCCAGGGAGACCGGTTTGGTGGAGCATTGGATGCTGCAGCTAAAATGTTCAGTAAAGCTTTCGACAGTGGGATTATCCCTATGGAGTTTGTGAATAAGATGAAGAAAGAAGGGAAACTGATCATGGGCATCGGACACAGAGTCAAATCGGTAAGAAAACTACATTAGTACAAACTGGAGGGGCTCTTCTTTCTTTTTTAGGGGGTGGGGTAGAGGAAAAAAAGCAAAGGAAAATAAAAATTGGCAACTTTCTGAGGCAGCTATCGACCTAATTCTCAAGGCTTATAAATCCTAAATGTACAAATAGAAAAGCTTGTGGCCAGTACATGAGTAAGAGGCAACATCTGACTCTTAACGTGTTGGCCAGGTTGGATAGGGCTTTGATCCACCTGATCCAGTGGGAGGTGTCTTTGCCCATGGCAGAGGGGGTTGGAACTGGATGGGCTTTTAGGTCCCTTCTGACCCAAACCATTCTATGATGATTCTATGAAAATATTCTTAACTTGCAGTTAAATAACCCAGACATGAGAGTTCAGATTCTCAAAGACTACGTAAAGCAGCATTTCCCTGCCACCCCACTGCTGGACTACGCACTTGAAGTAGAAAAAATTACGACTTCCAAGGTGAAACGTGCTAGAATTTATCTTCTCCTGAGTACTCTCTCTTACTGGGGGAAGAGTGATGTGGGGTTAAGTCTGTATGGTAAATGCAATGCTTCCTGAAGTGTTGCTAGGGGTTTGTTTTCCTTTGGTAGGCTCTGGGCCAAGTACAACTACGGTTTGGAAAGGCTAAAGACATTTGGACACTGGGAAAATGCTGAACAAACCAAAACCCATTGTCTGTGTCATCCACTGTCCACAATGGAATTGCTGGGCTCTTGAAATCCAAAGCAGAGCTTGTGTGCATGGTGGGCTGTGGCAGATGTTCTGTGATTTGAACTGAATGCAGGGCTGTTGTTGGGGATCGTTCACATTAACCACTGGCTCAAGTTGTTAGCTTTCTCTATCGCTTGATGTGGGTGCCCACAGTTATATGGGCAGCCGTCAAATTTATCCTTGGGGAAGGAAGTTGCCTGATGAGCCATTTCCCACTGTTAACATCTGTGTTTTCACTTCCTGCAGAAACCAAACCTTATCCTGAATGTAGATGGCTTTATTGGAGTTGCCTTTGTTGACGTACTCAGGAATTGTGGCTCCTTCACACGGTAAGTGTGTGAGGTCAGCTGTTTCTCTTGGTGCTGTAAAGATGATGGGACCCATTCTGCCAGGATTTCAAAAAGATATTGTGAAGGAAATGTAGCCTGGATTTGAGGGGGAGGAAGTTCTACATGAATTTAGTGTTGCTACTGGTACTAGAGCTGATTGTTAGCTTTCCTGAGATTGATTGTATGACTTTTTTTTCTTTTGCAGGGAAGAAGCAGATGAATATATTGATATAGGAGCTCTTAACGGCGTCTTTGTACTAGGCAGGAGTATGGGATTCATTGGTAAGTTTAGGGTGTTTCTGTCCCTTCCTTCCTACTGAGGGATGCCCAGGAGACAAAGGTGAACCTCAAAACTGTTAATTTTAGGAATCCAGAAACCAAAGTCATTTAGAGGCAAAGTAAGACAAGGAACAGAAACCATAACATCAACCACTTTCATTGCAGGACACTACCTGGATCAGAAGAGACTGAAGCAAGGTCTGTACCGTCACCCGTGGGATGACATATCCTACGTTTTACCAGAGCACATGACTATGTGAGAACCAGTAGTATCGCCTCAGTGTCCTTCAGGAGGACAGAAGCTGCAAAGAGGACAGCCACAAATGTGGGACTTTGATGTATAAAGGCCATTGGTACATAAACATGGAGCTGCCCGGTCAGACTGTGCAAAGCAACTGTTCTACTAGAATATAAACTTACTCTAATAAAAGCCAAAACTTGTGATATTCCATATGTTACCTGGTGTATTTAATACTGTCTCTCACCCATTCATTGTTTCTACTGTTGTTTCATTTTATTTCCAGAAGAGATTTTAAGGGTCTTAGGGGGAATTTTCCTCATAGGCAGAAGCTCTGTTAATTTGGTACCAAGCTGTAAGTTTCCTCATAGAGGGGAAAGTGCCTATCATTCCCGTAGGCCATGACTTGGGATTTTGGTTTTGTTGGTTGTTTTTCACTTTGTTTACTGTGTCTTCATCTTTTGTCTGATTGTATCCCAAGCAGTGGGCCTACTGCTGATGTGTAACCAATGTTACTCAAACTCTGATGTAGTAATTTAAAGTGTAAAGTTGTACCATACTGCTGTTTAAAACTGTGAAACTACATGTATTCCCATGTATTTATGCAAACAACTTCTCCTTTACTATTGGATTGCTGATATTTGGAATGTCACTCATGCAAAAATAATCTCGGTAATAACTTCAGTGTCCTTCCTGTCTGTGTATTGTAACTGAACCTAAATAAATGATACACTACTAATTTACTCTTCCTTCATTTCTGGCTTCAAAGAGTTGATCCTAACGCTGTTTAACTCTAGGTGAAGTCTGACGAGAAGAGAGAGGCAGAATTCGCTAACTCGCCTTGCTGGTCTCATAGCTTTGGATGGGGCCCAGAATGGGCTTGGCTTTCTGGGCTGTGAGTGCACATGGTTGGCTCATGTGGTGGGGCTTCTCATCCACAGCCACCCTGATATTAAATAATCAACGGCAGGTGGCTTCATTCTAATTAACAAAGTCAATGTTTCCTCTGTTGGAACGAGTGAAGTCCTTGTGTAAAGCTGCTTCCCTGAGAGTGTGTGTGAGGTACTGAAAGCCTGGGGTGTATGCACAGCAGTGGGACCAGCAGGGTGAGAGGGGATTGTGCTCTGCACTGGTGCTGCCTCTCCTGGAGTCCTGTGTTGAGTTGTCAGCCCAGGACATGGAGCAGTTGGAGCGAGTCCAAAGGAGGCCATGGAGGTGATGTGAGGGCTGGAGAACCTCCCCTAGGAGGCCAGGCTGGGAGAGTTGGGGTTGTTCAGCCTGGAGAAGGGAAGGCTCTGGGGAGACCTTAGAGCAGCCTCCCATGGCAGGGGGTGGCTTTGAGGTCCCTTCCAACCCGAACTGTTCCATGATTCTACGAGGACATTTCCTTTTTGCACTATTAACTGCTTCTTTCATCAAGGGGATGGGAGAGGACAGGATGGAGCGGCCAAGGCTCAGGGGACGTGACAGGCGGCTCAAGGAGCTGCGCATCCCCCACCTCCCTCTCAGCACCCCGGCCGCCATTTTAGCGGCTCCAGCACCTCCGCTCCGCTAGGGGGCAGCAGCGCCCGCCGTGCCGCTCAAGATGGCGGCGGCTGCTCCTCCGCACCGCTAGGGGGAAGCAGCGTTCGACAAGATGGCGGCGGCATCAACGCCCGCCGCACCCGCTAGGGGGCAGCAGCGCTCGCGCCGCCCGCCGCCTCCCGCCATGTCGGACAAGATGGCGGCAGCCGCCGCCTCCCCTCAGCCGCAAGAGGTGGCGCCGGCTACCGAGGCGGAGAGCGGAGCTCCCCGCGGCGGGGATGGGGAAGCGGAGGCGGAGGAGTTCGGGTGCCCCGCGCACTGCTCGGACCTGGCGTGGCGGCAGAACGAGCAGCGGCGCCACGGGCTGTACTGCGACATCACGCTGGCGTTCGGCGGGGGGCGGCCCGGGGCTGCGCGCGAGTACCGGGCTCACCGCTCCGTCCTGGCCGCCGCCACCGAGTATTTCACCCCCCTCCTGTCGGGGGGATTCGCCGAGTCGCGCTCGGGCCGCGTGGAGCTGCAGAAGTGGAGCTCGGAGGGAGGGCCCGACCCCGACACGGTGGAGGCCGTGGTGGGCTTCATGTACACCGGCACCATCCGCGTCAGCCCCGGGAACGTCCATGAGGTGCTGGAGATGGCCGACAGGTGAGAGGGGGTGGGGGGTGCGGGGTACCGGACAGCCGAGACAGGTGAGGGGGGGCTGCGGCACAGCCTTTCACTCAATCATAAAATCATGGAATGGGTTGGGTTGGAAGGGATCGTAAAGCCCACCCAGTGCCACCCCCTGCCCTGGGCAGGGACCCCTCCCACTGGGTCAGGGGGCTCCAAGCCCCATCCAACCTGGCCTGGAACACCTCCAGGGATGGGGCAGCCACCACTGCTCTGGGCACCCTGGGCCAGGGCCTCCCCACCCTCAGCGGGAAGAATTTCTTCTGAATGTCTAGTCTGAATCTTCCCCCCTTCCAACTTAAAGCTGTTTCCCCTCATCCTATCACTCCAGGCCCTTGGAAAAAGCCCCTCCCCAGCTTTCCTGGAGCCCCTTTCAGCACTGGGAGCTGCTCTGAGGTCTCCCCAGAGCCTTCTCTTCTCCAGGCTGAACAACTCCAATCATTATCACAGCCCCTTTTGTGTTACTCCCTTAATATCTTGCTTACTTTATGTTGACTTTACAGCCCCATCCCTCATTTCACTACAAACGAGCATTCGTCGCTTTTAATAAACCAGTACAACGTGCAAGCAGGAGCCCTCCTGTCCAATGCGACCCACAAGAACTGTCAGATGCCATAAAAAGCTATGTCTGCTAGGTTAATATGTTTCTCTCAAGCTTAAACACTTCAGCTGTTCCAGTGCTTTTTATGCCATATCTTTAACGTGCATCGAGGGCCTCCTTGCCGCAGCTTCAGCTCTCTCCGTTTGTTCCGCAGGTTCCTGCTGACCCGGCTCAAAGAGTTCTGCGGGGAGTTCCTGAAGAAGAAACTCAACCTCTCCAACTGCGTGGCGGTTCACAGCTTAGCCCACATGTACTCCCTGAACCAGCTGGCCCTCAAAGCTCAGGATATGATCAGGAGGAACTTCCACAAAGTCATCCAGGATGAGGAGTTCTACACGTTGCCCTTTCACCTCATCCGAGATTGGCTCTCAGACTCAGAGATCACAGTGGACTCAGAAGAAATCCTCTTTGAGACTGTTTTGAAGTGGGTTCAGAAGAATCCTGAGGAGAGAGAGAGGTACTTTGAAGATCTCTTTAAGCTGCTTAGATTGTCTCAGATGAAACCCACTTACCTGACTCGCCACGTCAAATCCAAAAGGCTGGTGGCGAGCAACGAAGCCTGCGCTAAATTAGTGTCTGAAGCTGTGGAGAGTCACGCCTTGCGCTCTGAGAACTTACAGTCTGGTAACCTACAACATTTCACATGTCCTGTAGGGTTGTTGCCACGTTTTGGACAGAACATGGATGTCATTATGGTGATCGGTGGTGTGTCAGAGGGAGGAGACTACCTGAGCGAGTGCGTCGGGTATTTCATTGATGAGGATAGGTGGGTGAACTTGCCGCACATCCACAATCACCTCGACGGGCACGCAGTTGCTGTGACAGAGTCTTACGTTTACGTGGCCGGTTCCATGGAGCCAGGGTTTGCCAAGACTGTAGAAAGGTACAATCCAAACAGAAATATCTGGGAGCAGGTCTCCAATCTGATAACCAGAAAGCATTCTTTTGGCCTTACCGAAGTGAAAGGGAACCTTTACAGTATCGGAGGACATGGCAATTTCAGTCCTGGCTTTAAAGATGTAGCCATTTACAATCCCGAGCAAGACAAATGGCTTAACCTGGAGTCGGCACCAAAGATTCTTCGGGATGTCAAAGCTGTTTCTGTAGAAGACCGGTTTGTTTACGTTGCTGCCCGTACCCCAGTTGACAGTGATAGCGAAGATGGGCTGAGGGCAGTTATTATCAGATATGATACTGAAACCAGGCAGTGGCAGGACGTGGAGTCGCTGCCCCTCATTGATAATTACTGCTCCTTCCAGATGTCCGTCGCCAACACAAACTTCTACCACACGGCATCGTGCTGCCCCAAGAGTTACCCGATAGATAACGAGGAGGCCAAGATAAAGATCTCTGGCAGGGCCTCGGATGAAATACTTGAGAGCTTACCCCCAGAGGTGCTTAGCATTGAAGGAGCAGCTATTTGTTATTATAAAGATGATGTTTTCATCATTGGAGGGTGGAAGAACAGCGATGATATCGACAAGCAGTACAGGAAAGAGGCCTATCGTTACTGCGCTGAGAGAAAGCGCTGGATGCTTTTGCCTCCTATGCCTCAGCCTCGCTGCAGAGCGACCGCCTGCCACGTGAGAATTCCCTTCCGGTGCTTGCAGGGAACGCAAAGATACCCCATGCCACAAAATTTGATGTGGCAAAAAGATAGAATAAGGCAGATGCAGGAAAGGCAGATGCAGGAAATACACCGACACTCCCTGAGCTTGCGGCGAATCCCGCGCTCGCAGATCGAGTGCTAGGTTCTGGGATATCGCTCCTGACAAGTCTAGGAAATACAGTGCTAAACCAGTTTGTTAGGCTTGCTATGTCTTTATAAGACGTGAGGGTGTTGATCGGATTTGATGCGTAAAACCTGCATCTTTTATGTGTTGGGAATTAAGAAGTTCCAGAGTCGAGGATGGGTGGGAATTGAGAAACAGTGTGAGCCCAACGCTGTCACTCAGTGGTGCCCGGGGAGAACCCGTAGCCTGGAAGGGGCTGTGGAATATATCTGGGAACACTAAGTCTGTTGCTTCTCGCTTTAGATCTTTGTTTTCAAGGATTTCTGTAGAGTTAGTCTCTAACAGTTGTGTTTTGAACATCAAAGATCTCCTTCGTAATAATTTAATGGTTACATCTGTGTGTGCTCAGAAGCACCGGTTTATTTGCGCTTATCCATTGACATTCCTTTGATCCTCTCCTCCTCGGTCACTAAACTTCCAGTTTATTTGGTGTCAGTGCACTTGGCTTTCCCGAGTTGGAGGCAAGTGCGATAGTTAGAGCTCTATCTGCAAACAAAAGCACAATCTTTCTTTATAAACTTCCTTCAGGATGTTTCTATGTCTATTAAATACTTCGTACGTTCCAGAACGGCTGCGGAGTTTGTTTGTAATTGGTGGTTGATGGAACATCAGTCATTGCTCAGAGAACTTGAGGCAGTAGGGTATTTCAGGTGTGACTGAAGATGCTTTGAGGTGACAGCTTCCTTAGAAGCTTGGGTCAACAATCAGGCTGATAAAAAGAGTGAAAACCAGCAGAGTGTCCCCCTCAGCAACATAGATGTTCATTTCTACCCGTGTGGATTAATAAGGATGAGGTTGTGTCACAGGAAGAGGTTGAGACCTGAGCTGCTTGTAGATCCTTTCTCAGATGTTGCCTGCGTTTTAATTCTAGTGAACAGGGAACAAGAAGAGCCCCCGCGAGCCTGTTCCCAGCCTGTCTTTGACAATCAATGCCCTTTGCCTTTGCTTGGCTTTCCCTGGAAACCTGCAGTGGCACTCGCTGGCCTTGGAGTGAGAGAGTTGAGTTTTTGTAGTCTCTAAATATTGGAGTTTCCCCACTTGCTCTGGCGGTGAGATTGAAGCGGATTTAAATACCTTGTGCTGTTTTGAGGTGGTTTTACATAAATCAGTGCACTGGTTGGCACTGGTTTCCTTACTGCCCAAGAACCAGATGTGGAGTGTTCCCTTTGGAGTCTTGCTGCCTCTCATTTTCCTGGCCTGCTGAACATTCCTCCTCCTTGATCTGAGCTCCAGGACAGTTGAGGTTCCCAGCAGATTCAGTGCACCCTTCCTACCTCCCTGTCTTCCCCAGCCTTCCCTTGCTTTGAACGTTTTCATGTGCAGCCTCACTCAGGATCAGAGGGAAGGGAAAGGGAGAAGTAAGCAGGGTGTTCCAAGGTGTGCGTAGTCAAGCTTGGAGGATCTGTTACTGTCTTTGCTTCATATCACGATGTGCTGGTGGTTTTGATGTGGGCAACTTCTTTGCAAAAGAACTTTTAAACAGTGCGGTGTTTTGATCTGTTTTGTTTTTTTAATTGTTTAGTTTTC
Source organism: Neomorphus geoffroyi (assembly GCA_033558235.1). NCBI lineage: Eukaryota > Metazoa > Chordata > Aves > Cuculiformes > Neomorphidae > Neomorphus > Neomorphus geoffroyi. The sequence continues at coordinate 4,955,578 of JAUMJM010000037.1, forward strand.
TGAGCTGCTACTTCTCATTTTCCAATTCAGCGGGCAACCTAGATCATATCTGACGCACTGGGTAAGTCTTGCGACCACACAGCCTGGAAAGGTTTCTCTGATGTGTTCTTAACTCTCCACTTCGCAGTTCGCTCACTGCTTTTGATACCGATAACTTGTCTTTTTGTACTAGAATAATCTGGCCTCGTTTAGAAACAAAACACCCAGAAAGTCTTCACAGCTGAGTCTCAAATTGCTCGTCTGTGGTAACTGTGTGCTGTATTTTATTTGCCTGCTGGATTCTGAGAGGAAGTGGGTGAGGTTGTTCAGGGATGATGTTTAGAAGTGGCTGCTAACAGCTCAGCTCCCGCAGGCCTGGGCGAATCCCCAGAGCTTGGCCCATCAGCTCCTACAGATTGAGCTGGAGCAGTCTGAGTTCCTGCCCCTACAGCAGGGGTTGGGAATGGAAATGCGGAAATGCCTCAGCTTTGGTACTAAATCCATTGTTTTAATTTAAATTTGTGGGAGCAGATTTGAAGATACTTCACTTTGCGCAGAAGCAGCTGGGGAGGGTTCACACCCTCCATCCCACCAACTGCCAGAGGGATTTAACACGCAGCTGGCGGATGGTGGTGAGTGTCACCACAGCTCCATCAGAGCCCTCTTGTAGTCTGACAACAAATAGGGACAGTTTTTAAGGAGAAATACCCAAATTGATATTTCAGTTGGAGTATGAAGTCAACAGTTTAACGCGTGGCAGCATGCAGCAAAGTCAGATGCCAGACCAAACTTCTTGCAGCCTTTCTTTCTCTAAACAAAAGTGATGTTGCCCTTTCCGTAAGAACTTTTGGCCAAGGTTCAGGCTGTGTAGTTTACAAAAGCCATTCCACTTGAAGACAGTGTTCAAACAGCTCGGTGTCTGGACAGCCTGACTTGTGGATGCCGGCCGTGATTCCGTGTGTGATGCACCCTGTCTCCCTGTGTCTGTTTGCATGGTGAGTGGCACTGTGAACAGCACCACTTTGCTCTAACTTTTGCTATGCCAGTTCTATGGAATTTTTAAGTAGTTGGGGGTCTTTTTTAGCTTTGACTTTAAGTGGACCAATTGCATTGCACGTGGTTTTTAACTGACGAGTCTTAACTGTTGTCCATTGTGTCACGTGGAGGTGTTTGGGAGGATCACATTGTTGGCTCTGGCTGTGATTTACCCCACTAACCTGCGGATCACACACCGGATTCCTCATGGCCCTCGACTGCCGTAGCCTGCTGGGTGTTCATAAAATAATCCTATGAACAAAAGCCTTTGGGAATTCTTCCGGCATGTTTCTAGTGGCTGCTGAGGTGTTGGTAAGATCCCAGTGTGTATTTTATATATGAAGGCTGACTTCCAGCCTTCTCCGTGAGGCAGAACATCAGGTGGAGCTTTTCTTCCTCCTAACAACAATGAAACCTCTGTACCTGCCACAAAATGCATGTTTTCTGTCCCCTTCCTGCTCAAAGCGTTAGTGAAGCCGGACTCATCCTGCCTAGCGCTCAGCGGTCGTTGTAGTCATTCCTGGGTGTCGTATGTGTCCGTTATATTTTATAACTACCTGAACACCCTGTTAGTATCTTTAATGAGGCTTTCTTTTGCACATAGGAGGTTACCACCCCAGAAATGAGGAAGACACACCAGCTCTTTAGCATGTGTTATGGATACCTGCGCCAAGCATCCCCCTGTAGTATTTCCATATAGTTTTTTTCCATGCCAGTAAATGTTAAAATCAGAATTATTGGCTCACCTTGTGCATCCTGGCTGATCTACTGAGTCATCGAGAATTGCAAGTTCAGGTTATTTTTAACACAACCCTGTACCATGTTGTAATATAGCTTAAAATAAGTGGTTTATGGCTCAGATTTATTTTCAGCTGGGGCAACCTTCTATTCGGGTATAAATCATATCTCCGGTTTGACAGTCCTGAGCAGAAGTCTGATAACACAGACGCTCCTGAGGGTCTAATCCTGTTCCTAATATGAATGTAAAGTGTGGGACTAACGAGATGTTTGAACACCACTAATGGGCAGACACTCCTCACAGGTCCGTGTCACGGTGGATCGTGCCAGCGGTGCTCTCCTGTCGTTATTAATGTAGACTTCACCACTCGGGGAAGCAGCACTCCCGTACTTCCAGTCAGGTAAAGTGGGGTGTGTGTATAGGCTGTTTGAAAGCAATCCTACTGTCGTGTTCCTTACTTTCAATACACTGTACTAAAATTTATTGTAATTAGTGAATTAATGAAAATAAACCTTTTATTTCTTTAACATTCTCTTGTAACTTTTCTTTTTCAAGTTGCTGTGGCAAATAGGCACGTTTTGGGGTGCCACAGAACCTGAATTCTAAATAGTGCTGGATTTTATTTTGAAACAGGTGAATGCATCCACGTGCTGCTCAGAAGACTTTGTGAGCTAAGTGGTGCGGATCATGTTTGTAGGGAGGTTTGTAGGTGGTTGAATAATTGGATCTGATTCCATTGGAGGAGTCGTCCGTGTTGTCATTGCGGTTGGGTATGTAGTCCCTGATGTTGGGAGGGTATGGCACCACGCAGCAGCTCAGCGCGCCGCGGTTTATGCTCATGTCTTTGATGTGGTACCACTCGTCAGTGTTCTCATCGTAGCACTCGACGTTGGCTATGGTGGTCGCGCCGTTAAAACCGCCAACCACACACAGAAAATTGTCTACCACTTCGATGCCAAAGTTGCTGCGAGGACTGATCATTCTGGAGATTAAGCGCCACGTGTCGGTGACGGGGTTGTAAACTTCTGCGCTCCGCAGCCGCCAAGCTCTGTTACATCCTCCTACCTGTGAACGGCAAAGAGACAGAGGCGAGATGAGACCTCCCTCACCCTTTGAGTCTACCAAATTGTTTGACATTCAGGTGTGGTGGCTGGTCCTGCCCACTGAGCACAGCTCAGGGCCTGGGAGCTCAGAGCTGGCCGCTTGCTGACTGCTCCCTTGTTCTCTCTAGACCTTCCCAAAGTATTTTGGGTGACACTTCGGTTTTACAGTTCTAGAGTTTAAATGTGGCACGCGGATAGGATGCATAGGACCACACGAATGGTTGGTGCTGCCCATGCTGAATATAGAAAATAATTTCTTTGCTACTTGAAAACCATCAATGCCTTTTCCTTAACAAAGGTGTGCAGGTGCAAATGTTCTCAGGGGGCGTTATCAGCCATTCTGGCTCTGATTTTCTTGCCTATAACTCACTTGACAAGCAAATAGCCCGCCTGGAAAATCTAGGAAATGCAGCTTAGCAAAAGTGAGTGCTGGGGGGTGTTAGGGCAGAAGTATGGTGGCTCCTTTACCGCATAGATTTTGTTTCCATGTGCAATCACGCCCAGTCCGCTTCTTCTGCTTGTCATCGGGGCGATAAAGGTCCATTGATTTGTGGTGGGATTGTACACTTCAGCTGTGGTCGAGCACTGCGTTCCGTTGAACCCACCACATACGTACACCTGGTGACGGGAGAGAGAACAGGGTGAGCAGGGCAGCGATACCCATGCTGACAGGGATCTGTCGGAGTGAGACTGTGAGGATGATCCAAGGGCTGGAGCATCCCCCATGCAAGGACAGACTGAGAGAGTTGGGGTTGTTCAGCCTGGAGAAGAAAAGGCTCTGGGGAGACCTTAGAGCAGCCTCACAGTGCTGAAAGGGGCTGCAGGGAAGCTGGGAATTGGATCTTGATCAGGGAGTGCAGGGATAGGAGGAAGGAGAAAGGTTTTGAGCTGGAAGAGGGGAGATTGAGATGAGGTAACAGGAAGAAATGTTTCCCTGTGAGGGTGGGGAGGCCCTGGCCCAGGGTGCCCAGAGCAGTGGTGGCTGCCCCATCCCTGGAGGTGTTCCAGGCCAGGTTGGATGGGGCTTGGAGCCCCCTGATCCAGTGGGAAGTGTCCCTGCCCATGGCAGGGGATTGGAACTGGATGGCTTTGAGATCCCTTCCAGCGCAACCCATTCCATGATTCTATGATCTCTGTAGCTCCAGGATTTAATGAATAAGGTTTATGTGAACTTTCTTCCTCTTCATTTTAAATTATTCATCACCTTAAAGGTAACATTTGTCACCTTTCCTACTCCTGCAGCTCCTCTTTTTTATCGAGGTTGCAAACCTGGAGCGGAGGCTGTGTTTGTCAGGTACTGCAGCCCAGTGAGAAGCTGAGCTCCATGGAAATCCCAACCTCAACATGTGCCATGGGCAGGGACAGACCCTTGCTCACTGTGTAATGCCACGCACTTGTATTTTGTTGTTTCCTTGCCCTGCTCACCATCCTTCAACCATATCTGCTTTCCATAACGTTGTGGCCCTTTTACCTTTCCATGCAGTGTGGTTGCACTACTGTTGCTTCTCTGCTCGTGCATGGGGGCAATCAGTGTCCACTGGTTGGTCTCTGGCTCGTAGCGTTCTGCTGTGTTGAGGCGCACGTAGCCATCAAACCCTCCAATGGCGTAGATTAAGTCATCGAGAACAGTCACGCTGACGTAGCAGCGCTGCGAGTGCATGGGTCCGACCTGCTGCCACGTCTTCTGGAGCAGGTTAAACCGCTTGACGCGGTTGAAGTAATCTATGCCGTCGAATCCTCCGATAATGTAGAGAAAGCCTTTTAAATATGCAGTGCCGTGATAGGCAAGAGGGCTTTCTTCATCAAAGGTGACGTTGATCCACTTGTCTGTACGGCTGTCGTAGGTCTCAATGGCGTTGGTTGGGCTCTCCCCGCTCCAACCTCCGATAGCAAACAGGACGGCACTGGGCAGGCGAGGCTGACTGAGCTTCTTGTTGAATTGGGGCTCAGAGGGGCCCTTGGTGTTGAGATTGTACATTTCCGCCATTGTCTCTATGATGAGAACTTGGCACTCCTTGTTGTTCTTCACGTATTGGTGTGATTTGACGTTGTTAAGGAAGTAGTCTACTTGCATCAGCGCCAGTCGAACCTGGAAAATGCAAAGGGGAGCTGGAATATGACGGTCGGACTTGGTGGTCTTAGGGTTTTTTTCCAACCTTAATGATGTGATGGCAAGTTGAATATGAGCTAACAGTGCCTGGCAGCCAAGAGGGCCACCATGTCCTGGGGAGCATCCAGCATGACATCACCAGTCGGAGGGGATTGTCCCACTCTGCTCTGCACTGGTGCAGCCCCAGTTGAGCACTGGGGGCAGTTTTGGGTACCACAGGATAAAAAGGATCTAAAGCTACTGGAGAGCATGCAGAGGAGGGCACGGAGTTGGTGAAGGGTTTGGAGGGGAAGTTGTATGGGGAGCAGCTGAAGTCACTTGGTCTGTTCGGCCTGGAGGAGACTGAGGGGGGACCTCATCGCTGTCTGCAGCTTCCTCACACGGGGAGGAGGAGGAGCAGACGCTGAGCTCTTCTCTCTGGAGACCAAGGACAGGACCCCAGGGAATGGCAGGAAGATGCCAGGGGAGGGTTAGGTTGGACATGAGGAAAAGGTTCTTCCCCCAGAGGGTGGTGGAGCCCTGGAACAGCTCTCCAGGGAAGCAGTCACAGCCTGACAATATTCAAACAGCATTTGGACACCACCCTCAGCCCCACAGTGTGATTGTTGGAGTGTCCTGTGCAGGGACAGGAGTTGGACTCGATGGTCCTTGTGGGTCCCTTCCAACTGGGGATACTCTGTGGTTCTAATATTCATGCAGATGGTTTACACCGTGGTACCCATCATGGATCTCTCCAATGCTGGATGACTTTGCTTTCGGGCTACAGAGAACCAGAGAATTAAATGTGTAGTTTTAGCTAGTCCAGAAAGGGGGGCGTGAGGGGAAAGGATTTGATTTCACAGCAGGGAACCCGCCCTGCTTTGGCCCGGGACTTCCCTGTGCACAGAACCTGCCCTGATGCTGTTTCCACAGAACAGCTCGTCTGGGCAAACGCTGATCGGCTTTGTGGATGTAGGGATAACGGCATCCCACATGAACTTTGACCCTTCCTGGACATGAGGAACAGTTAAATTAAGCTCTAAACATGAGGAAACAAGCACTTCCAAGATTTGCCCCAACTCCAGCGCTCCTTTCTTTGTGGGCAGCGTTGGGAGGTTGAAGTTTCCTCCAGGCTTACAAGAACAACAAAGCAGCTCTGGCTCAGCTGCCCCATGCCCAGCTCTGCAGAGCCACCTGTGGGCAGGCCAGCACCCACCTTGCTCAGCAGGACCACAAAGTGCTGCTTCCTCTCCTGCGGATCGTAAGCGATCCATTTGAGAATAGCCTCGAACACAGCACGTTCGTCTTTCACGTTGAGCTCTTCCATCTCAATGATTTGGGTTAACTTGTTGACGGGGAGCTCTACAAACTCTGTAGACACTTGGATGATGTCCTCAAAGTGGTGAAGGATGAAGGTGAAGGCTGCTTCTTGCAGGTCAGGACAGTAGTAGTAATCGGTGAGCTTGTAGATGCCGACGCAGTTTTCCAAGCACAGCTGGGATTTTAGGAAATCGGAGCACAGTTGGATGACGCCCATGACGTTGAACTGGTCTCCTGTGATTAACAAACGTTCGACATTGTTGATGGTGATCGGCACTGTCCCCATGTAGGCGTACTCAATGATGAGCCTCATCATGTCAGGAGAAGTGCCAGGGATTTTGTACACTGTCTTCGTGGTGCTTTTCCAGCTGCCGATAAACAGCACCCTGAAAAAAACCAAAGCAGTGCTGGGGAAAACCCGCTTTAAACCCTGTCCCCGTCATCGCCTGCCCCTTCTTCCCCAGGCACCAGTTTGGGTGCTACCAGTAGCCACACTGGGAAGCCCAAGCAGGGGAGAAGAGCTTGGGGTGCTGGTTGATCAGAAGCTCGACATGAGCCGGTGATGTGTGCTCAGCCCAGAAAGCCAAACATGTCCTTGGCTGCATCCAAAGTGTGAGCAGCAGGGCAAGGGAGGGGCTTCTCCCCCTCTGCTGTGCTCTTGTGAGACCCCACCTGGACTACTGTGTCCAGTTCTGGAATCCCCCACACAAGGAGGAGATGAAACTGTTGGAACAGGTCGTGAGGAGGCCACGGAGATGATCCGAGGGCTGGAGCAGCTCTGCTATGAGGCCAGGCTGGGAGAGTTGGGGTTGTTCAGCTGGAGAAGAGAAGGCTCTGGGGAGACCTCAGAGCAGCCTCCAGTACTGAAAGGGGCTCCAGGAAAGCTGGGGAGGGACTCTGGATCAGGGAGTGCGGGGATGGGATGGGATTGGGGAAATGGTTTAAACTGGAAGGGGGAAGATCAGGATGGACATTAGGAAGAAATTCTTCACCATGAGGGTGGGGAGGCCCTGGCCCAGGTTGCCTAGAGACATCGCGGCTGCCCCATCCCTGGAGGTGTTCCAGGCCAGGTTGGATGGGGCTTGGAGCCCCCTGATCCAGTGGGAGGGGTCCCTGCCCATGGCAGGGGGTGGCACTGGGTGGGCTTCAAGCTCCTTTCCAACCCATTCCATGATTCTGTGAAGCCAGGTTGTTCATTAATTACCAGTTTTCTAGCTGCTTGTTTCATAAAGGGGTCACAGCCTGTGCACAGAGAGCAACAGGGTGAGTGGCCACCTGGCTTCAACAAGGACACCAGAGAGTGTGGGGGAAGGAAAACCTCCTGCCCGATAGTGGATAAGCCAGGCTGGCCCTGATGCCAACACTGCGCCGCATCAGGGGCTTTGTTGGACAGCACTTCCAGAGCTGCTGTTTGATATTAGACTATGGATTAATTCTGCTGTCCAGAACGATGGGTGGGACTGGACGAGAGCTTCAGTGCCAGCGTGAGTGCTAGAGGACTCAGACTGGGCACCGCTGTTTGTCCCCACCCCTTCTGATTCCAAGTACTGACCTGAAGTAGTGGCTGCAGCTACAGAGGATGTTCTTGTGAACTTTAAATTTAACACCATCCACGACGATGACCACATCGCAGAGCTCCCCTTCCAGGCGAAGCTCGTTTAAGATGGTGCAAGACGTGGCGCTCATCTTCCTCTCTGTGTCTGCGTCAGTGTGGGCACCGAGCTACTATCCTTACCAGAGCTTTACTCCACCTATCTGAGGTGCTTCTCACCCTTGCCTCTACCCTCCAGCACTGGCCCCAAGCCTCTGTGTCTCAGGTGACCCTGGAGAAGGTTCTGCAATGACATCACAGAGGTGGGCGTGGCCTGGGCCTGGGTTGAGCCCATCTGCAGGCAATGGGGTCCTTCTCTCATCTCCCTTGTTCCTTGGCTGCCCTCGGCCTTCTTTTAACCAAACCCTGGGTTACGCTGGGACCTCTTGACGGCTGCTCTGAGCACAACCAGCCTGGGGGTTCCTCTGCAACCTTTGAACATTATGTAGCCCAGCTGTAAAGCCCCCCAGCTGGGGTCCTTGACCCAGCACATGCAGGAGGAGGCTGGGACACCAGCAAAGCTCACGTCCGCGATGAAGCCAGGAAAGCTCTGCCGCTGCCGTAGCTGCGGCTCCTTCGGAGGAGCGGGCAGTGCGGTCCAGGGGAGGAGATTTTAAGGGTCTTAGGGGGAATTTTCCTCATAGGCAGAAGCTCTGTTAATTTGGTACCAAGCTGTAAGTTTCCTCATAGAGGGGAAAGTGCCTATCATTCCCGTAGGCCATGACTTGGGATTTTGGTTTTGTTGGTTGTTTTTCACTTTGTTTACTGTGTCTTCATCTTTTGTCTGATTGTATCCCAAGCAGTGGGCCTACTGCTGATGTGTAACCAATGTTACTCAAACTCTGATGTAGTAATTTAAAGTGTAAAGTTGTACCATACTGCTGTTTAAAACTGTGAAACTACATGTATTTCCATGTATTTATGCAAACAACTTCTCCTTTACTATTGGATTGCTGATATTTGGAATGTCACTCATGCAAAAATAATCTCGGTAATAACTTCAGTGTCCTTCCTGTCTGTGTATTGTAACTGAACCTAAATAAATGATACACTACTAATTTACTCTTCCTTCATTTCTGGCTTCAAAGAGTTGATCCTAACGCTGTTTAACTCTAGGTGAAGTCTGACGAGAAGAGAGAGGCAGAATTCGCTAACTCGCCTTGCTGGTCTCATAGCTTTGGATGGGGCCCAGGATGGGCTTGGCTTTCTGGGCTGTGAGTGCACATGGTTGGCTCATGTGGTGGGGCTTCTCATCCACAGCCACCCTGATATTAAATAATCAACGGCAGGTGGCTTCATTCTAATTAACAAAGTCAATGTTTCCTCTGTTGGAACGAGTGAAGTCCTTGTGTAAAGCTGCTTCCCTGAGAGTGTGTGTGAGGTACTGAAAGCCTGGGGTGTATGCACAGCAGTGGGAGCAGCAGGGTGAGAGGGGATTGTGCTCTGCACTGGTGCTGCCTCTCCTGGAGTCCTGTGTTGAGTTGTCAGCCCAGGACATGGAGCAGTTGGAGCGAGTCCAAAGGAGGCCATGGAGGTGATGTGAGGGCTGGAGAACCTCCCCTAGGAGGCCAGGCTGGGAGAGTTGGGGTTGTTCAGCCTGGAGAAGGGAAGGCTCTGGGGAGACCTTAGAGCAGCCTCCCATGGCAGGGGGTGGCTTTGAGGTCCCTTCCAACCCCAACTGTTCCATGATTCTACGAGGACATTTCCTTTTTGCACTATTAACTGCTTCTTTCATCAAGGGGATGGGAGAGGACGGGATGGAGCGGCCAAGGCTCAGGGGACGTGACAGGCGGCTCAAGGAGCTGCGCATCCCCCACCTCCCTCTCAGCACCCCGGCCGCCATTTTAGCGGCTCCAGCACCTCCGCTCCGCTAGGGGGCAGCAGCGCACGCCGTGCCGCTCAAGATGGCGGTGGCTGCTCCTCCGCACCGCTAGGGGGAAGCAGCGTTCGACAAGATGGCGGCGGCATCAACGCCCGCCGCACCCGCTAGGGGGCAGCAGCGCTCGCGCCGCCCGCCGCCTCCCGCCATGTCGGACAAGATGGCGGCAGCCGCCGCCTCCCCTCAGCCGCAAGAGGTGGCGCCGGCTACCGAGGCGGAGAGCGGAGCTCCCCGCGGCGGGGATGGGGAAGCGGAGGCGGAGGAGTTCGGGTGCCCCGCGCACTGCTCGGACCTGGCGTGGCGGCAGAACGAGCAGCGGCGCCACGGGCTGTACTGCGACATCACGCTGGCGTTCGGCGGGGGGCGGCCCGGGGCTGCGCGCGAGTACCGGGCTCACCGCTCCGTCCTGGCCGCCGCCACCGAGTATTTCACCCCCCTCCTGTCGGGGGGATTCGCCGAGTCGCGCTCGGGCCGCGTGGAGCTGCAGAAGTGGAGCTCGGAGGGAGGGCCCGACCCCGACACGGTGGAGGCCGTGGTGGGCTTCATGTACACCGGCACCATCCGCGTCAGCCCCGGGAACGTCCATGAGGTGCTGGAGATGGCCGACAGGTGAGAGGGGGTGGGGGGTGCGGGGTACCGGACAGCCGAGACAGGTGAGGGGGGGCTGCGGCACAGCCTTTCACTCAATCATGAAATCATGGAATGGGTTGGGTTGGAAGGGATCGTAAAGCCCACCCAGTGCCACCCCCTGCCATGGGCAGGGACCCCTCCCACTGGGTCAGGGGGCTCCAAGCCCCATCCAGCCTGGCCTGGAACACCTCCAGGGATGGGGCAGCCACCACTGCTCTTGGCACCCTGGGCCAGGGCCTCCCCACCCTCAGCGGGAAGAATTTCTTCTGAATGTCTAGTCTGAATCTTCCCCCCTTCCAACTTAAAGCTGTTTCCCCTCATCCTATCACTCCAGGCCCTTGGAAAAAGCCCCTCCCCAGCTTTCCTGGAGCCCCTTTCAGTACTGGGAGGCTGCTCTGAGTTCTCCCCAGAGCCTTCTCTTCTCCAGGCTGAACAACTCCAATCATTATCACAGCCCCTTTTGTGTTACTCCCTTAATATCTTGCTTACTTTATGTTGACTTTACAGCCCCATCCCTCATTTCACTACAAACGAGCATTCGTCGCTTTTAATAAACCAGTACAACGTGCAAGCAGGAGCCCTCCTGTCCAATGCGACCCACAAGAACTGTCAGATGCCATAAAAAGCTATGTCTGCTAGGTTAATATGTTTCTCTCAAGCTTAAACACTTCAGCTGTTCCAGTGCTTTTTATGCCATATCTTTAACGTGCATCGAGGGCCTCCTTGCCGCAGCTTCAGCTCTCTCCGTTTGTTCCGCAGGTTCCTGCTGACCCGGCTCAAAGAGTTCTGCGGGGAGTTCCTGAAGAAGAAACTCAACCTCTCCAACTGCGTGGCGGTTCACAGCTTAGCCCACATGTACTCCCTGAACCAGCTGGCCCTCAAAGCTCAGGATATGATCAGGAGGAACTTCCACAAAGTCATCCAGGATGAGGAGTTCTACACGTTGCCCTTTCACCTCATCCGAGATTGGCTCTCAGACTCAGAGATCACAGTGGACTCAGAAGAAATCCTCTTTGAGACTGTTTTGAAGTGGGTTCAGAAGAATCCTGAGGAGAGAGAGAGGTACTTTGAAGATCTCTTTAAGCTGCTTAGATTGTCTCAGATGAAACCCACTTACCTGACTCGCCACGTCAAATCCAAAAGGCTGGTGGCGAGCAACGAAGCCTGCGCTAAATTAGTGTCTGAAGCTGTGGAGAGTCACGCCTTGCGCTCTGAGAACTTACAGTCTGGTAACCTACAACATTTCACATGTCCTGTAGGGTTGTTGCCACGTTTTGGACAGAACATGGATGTCATTATGGTGATCGGTGGTGTGTCAGAGGGAGGAGACTACCTGAGCGAGTGCGTCGGGTATTTCATCGATGAGGATAGGTGGGTGAACTTGCCGCACATCCACAATCACCTCGACGGGCACGCAGTTGCTGTGACAGAGTCTTACGTTTACGTGGCCGGTTCCATGGAGCCAGGGTTTGCCAAGACTGTAGAAAGGTACAATCCAAACAGAAATATCTGGGAGCAGGTCTCCAATCTGATAACCAGAAAGCATTCTTTTGGCCTTACCGAAGTGAAAGGGAACCTTTACAGTATCGGAGGACATGGCAATTTCAGTCCTGGCTTTAAAGATGTAGCCATTTACAATCCCGAGCAAGACAAATGGCTTAACCTGGAGTCGGCACCAAAGATTCTTCGGGATGTCAAAGCTGTTTCTGTAGAAGACCGGTTTGTTTACGTTGCTGCCCGTACCCCAGTTGACAGTGATAGCGAAGATGGGCTGAGGGCAGTTATTATCAGATATGATACTGAAACCAGGCAGTGGCAGGACGTGGAGTCGCTGCCCCTCATTGATAATTACTGCTCCTTCCAGATGTCCGTCGCCAACACAAACTTCTACCACACGGCATCGTGCTGCCCCAAGAGTTACCCGATAGATAACGAGGAGGCCAAGATAAAGATCTCTGGCAGGGCCTCGGATGAAATACTTGAGAGCTTACCCCCAGAGGTGCTTAGCATTGAAGGAGCAGCTATTTGTTATTATAAAGATGATGTTTTCATCATTGGAGGGTGGAAGAACAGCGATGATATCGACAAGCAGTACAGGAAAGAGGCCTATCGTTACTGCGCTGAGAGAAAGCGCTGGATGCTTTTGCCTCCTATGCCTCAGCCTCGCTGCAGAGCGACCGCCTGCCACGTGAGAATTCCCTTCCGGTGCTTGCAGGGAACGCAAAGATACCCCATGCCACAAAATTTGATGTGGCAAAAAGATAGAATAAGGCAGATGCAGGAAAGGCAGATGCAGGAAATACACCGACACTCCCTGAGCTTGCGGCGAATCCCGCGCTCGCAGATCGAGTGCTAGGTTCTGGGATATCGCTCCTGACAAGTCTAGGAAATACAGTGCTAAACCAGTTTGTTAGGCTTGCTATGTCTTTATAAGACGTGAGGGTGTTGATCGGATTTGATGCGTAAAACCTGCATCTTTTATGTGTTGGGAATTAAGAAGTTCCAGAGTCGAGGATGGGTGGGAATTGAGAAACAGTGTGAGCCCAACGCTGTCACTCAGTGGTGCCCGGGGAGAACCCGTAGCCTGGAAGGGGCTGTGGAATATATCTGGGAACACTAAGTCTGTTGCTTCTCGCTTTAGATCTTTGTTTTCAAGGATTTCTGTAGAGTTAGTCTCTAACAGTTGTGTTTTGAACATCAAAGATCTCCTTCGTAATAATTTAATGGTTACATCTGTGTGTGCTCAGAAGCACCGGTTTATTTGCGCTTATCCATTGACATTCCTTTGATCCTCTCCTCCTCGGTCACTAAACTTCCAGTTTATTTGGTGTCAGTGCACTTGGCTTTCCCGAGTTGGAGGCAAGTGCGATAGTTAGAGCTCTATCTGCAAACAAAAGCACAATCTTTCTTTATAAACTTCCTTCAGGATGTTTCTATGTCTATTAAATACTTCGTACGTTCCAGAACGGCTGCGGAGTTTGTTTGTAATTGGTGGTTGATGGAACATCAGTCATTGCTCAGAGAACTTGAGGCAGTAGGGTATTTCAGGTGTGACTGAAGATGCTTTGAGGTGACAGCTTCCTTAGAAGCTTGGGTCAACAATCAGGCTGATAAAAAGAGTGAAAACCAGCAGAGTGTCCCCCTCAGCAACATAGATGTTCATTTCTACCCGTGTGGATTAATAAGGATGAGGTTGTGTCACAGGAAGAGGTTGAGACCTGAGCTGCTTGTAGATCCTTTCTCAGATGTTGCCTGCGTTTTAATTCTAGTGAACAGGGAACAAGAAGAGCCCCCGCGAGCCTGTTCCCAGCCTGTCTTTGACAATCAGTGCCCTTTGCCTTTGCTTGGCTTTCCCTGGAAACCTGCAGTGGCACTCGCTGGCCTTGGAGTGAGAGAGTTGAGTTTTTGTAGTCTCTAAATATTGGAGTTTCCCCACTTGCTCTGGCGGTGAGGTTGAAGCGGATTTAAATACCTTGTGCTGTTTTGAGGTGGTTTTACATAAATCAGTGCACTGGTTGGCCTGGGTTTCCTTACTGCCCAAGAACCAGATGTGGAGTGTTCCCTTTGGAGTCTTGCTGCCTCTCATTTTCCTGGCCTGCTGAACATTCCTCCTCCTTGATCTGAGCTCCAGGACAGTTGAGGTTCCCAGCAGATTCAGTGCACCCTTCCTACCTCCCTGTCTTCCCCAGCCTTCCCTTGCTTTGAACGTTTTCATGTGCAGCCTCACTCAGGATCAGAGGGAAGGGAAAGGGAGAAGTAAGCAGGGTGTTCCAAGGTGTGCGTAGTCAAGCTTGGAGGATCTGTTACTGTCTTTGCTTCATATCACGATGTGCTGGTGGTTTTGATGTGGGCAACTTCTTTGCAAAAGAACTTTTAAACAGTGCGGTGTTTTGATCTGTTTTGTTTTTTTAATTGTTTAGTTTTCTGAGCTGCTACTTCTCATTTTCCAATTCAGCGGGCAACCTAGATCATATCTGACGCACTGGGTAAGTCTTGCGACCACACAGCCTGGAAAGGTTTCTCTGATGTGTTCTTAACTCTCCACTTCGCAGTTCGCTCACTGCTTTTGATACCGATAACTTGTCTTTTTGTACTAGAATAATCTGGCCTCGTTTAGAAACAAAACACCCAGAAAGTCTTCACAGCTGAGTCTCAAATTGCTCGTCTGTGGTAACTGTGTGCTGTATTTTATTTGCCTGCTGGATTCTGAGAGGAAATGGGTGAGGTTGTTCAGGGATGATGTTTAGAAGTGGCTGCTAACAGCTCAGCTCCCGCAGGCCTGGGCGAATCCCCAGAGCTTGGCCCATCAGCTCCTACAGATTGAGCTGGAGCAGTCTGAGTTCCTGCCCCTACAGCAGGGGTTGGGAATGGAAATGCGGAAATGCCTCAGCTTTGGTACTAAATCCATTGTTTTAATTTAAATTTGTGGGAGCAGATTTGAAGATACTTCACTTTGCGCAGAAGCAGCTGGGGAGGGTTCACACCCTCCATCCCACCAACTGCCAGAGGGATTTAACACGCAGCTGGCGGATGGTGGTGAGTGTCACCACAGCTCCATCAGAGCCCTCTTGTAGTCTGACAACAAATAGGGACAGTTTTTAAGGAGAAATACCCAAATTGATATTTCAGTTGGAGTATGAAGTCAACAGTTTAACGCGTGGCAGCATGCAGCAAAGTCAGATGCCAGACCAAACTTCTTGCAGCCTTTCTTTCTCTAAACAAAAGTGATGTTGCCCTTTCCGTAAGAACTTTTGGCCAAGGTTCAGGCTGTGTAGTTTACAAAAGCCATTCCACTTGAAGACAGTGTTCAAACAGCTCGGTGTCTGGACAGCCTGACTTGTGGATGCCGGCCGTGATTCCGTGTGTGATGCACCCTGTCTCCCTGTGTCTGTTTGCATGGTGAGTGGCACTGTGAACAGCACCACTTTGCTCTAACTTTTGCTATGCCAGTTCTATGGAATTTTTAAGTAGTTGGGGGTCTTTTTTAGCTTTGACTTTAAGTGGACCAATTGCATTGCACGTGGTTTTTAACTGACGAGTCTTAACTGTTGTCCATTGTGTCACGTGGAGGTGTTTGGGAGGATCACATTGTTGGCTCTGGCTGTGATTTACCCCACTAACCTGCGGATCACACACCGGATTCCTCATGGCCCTCGACTGCCGTAGCCTGCTGGGTGTTCATAAAATAATCCTATGAACAAAAGCCTTTGGGAATTCTTCCGGCATGTTTCTAGTGGCTGCTGAGGTGTTGGTAAGATCCCAGTGTGTATTTTATATATGAAGGCTGACTTCCAGCCTTCTCCGTGAGGCAGAACATCAGGTGGAGCTTTTCTTCCTCCTAACAACAATGAAACCTCTGTACCTGCCACAAAATGCATGTTTTCTGTCCCCTTCCTGCTCAAAGCGTTAGTGAAGCCGGACTCATCCTGCCTAGCGCTCAGCGGTCGTTGTAGTCATTCCTGGGTGTCGTATGTGTCCGTTATATTTTATAACTACCTGAACACCCTGTTAGTATCTTTAATGAGGCTTTCTTTTGCACATAGGAGGTTACCACCCCAGAAATGAGGAAGACACACCAGCTCTTTAGCATGTGTTATGGATACCTGCGCCAAGCATCCCCCTGTAGTATTTCCATATAGTTTTTTTTCCATGCCAGTAAATGTTAAAATCAGAATTATTGGCTCACCTTGTGCATCCTGGCTGATCTACTGAGTCATCGAGAATTGCAAGTTCAGGTTATTTTTAACACAACCCTGTACCATGTTGTAATATAGCTTAAAATAAGTGGTTTATGGCTCAGATTTATTTTCAGCTGGGGCAACCTTCTATTCGGGTATAAATCATATCTCCGGTTTGACAGTCCTGAGCAGAAGTCTGATAACACAGACGCTCCTGAGGGTCTAATCCTGTTCCTAATATGAATGTAAAGTGTGGGACTAACGAGATGTTTGAACACCACTAATGGGCAGACACTCCTCACAGGTCCGTGTCACGGTGGATCGCGCCAGCGGTGCTCTCCTGTCGTTATTAATGTAGACTTCACCACTCGGGGAAGCAGCACTCCCGTACTTCCAGTCAGGTAAAGTGGGGTGTGTGTATAGGCTGTTTGAAAGCAATCCTACTGTCGTGTTCCTTACTTTCAATACACTGTACTAAAATTTATTGTAATTAGTGAATTAATGAAAATAAACCTTTTATTTCTTTAACATTCTCTTGTAACTTTTCTTTTTCAAGTTGCTGTGGCAAATAGGCACGTTTTGGGGTGCCACAGAACCTGAATTCTAAATAGTGCTGGATTTTATTTTGAAACAGGTGAATGCATCCACGTGCTGCTCAGAAGACTTTGTGAGCTAAGTGGTGCGGATCATGTTTGTAGGGAGGTTTGTAGGTGGTTGAATAATTGGATCCGATTCCATTGGAGGAGTCGTCCGTGTTGTTGTTGCGGTTGGGTATGTAGTCCCTGATGTTGGGAGGGTATGGCACCACGCAGCAGCTCAGCGCGCCGCGGTTTATGCTCATGTCTTCGATGTGGTACCACTTGTCAGTGTTCTCATCGTAGCACTCGACGTTGGCTATGGTAGTCGCGCCGTTAAAACCGCCAACCACATACAGAAAATTGTCTACCACTTCGATGCCAAAATCGCTGCGAGGACTGATCATTCTGGAGATTAAGCGCCACGTGTTGGTGACGGGGTTGTAAACTTCTGCGCTCCACAGCCGCCAAGCTCTGTTACATCCTCCTACCTGTGAACGGCAAAGAGACAGAGGCGAGATGAGACCTTCCTCACCCTTTGAGTCCACCAAATTGTTTGACATTCAGGTGTGGTGGCTGGTCCTGCCCACTGAGCACAGCTCAGGGCCTGGGAGCTCAGAGCTGACCGCTTGCTGACTGCTCCCTTGTTCTCTCTAGACCTTCCCAAAGTATTTTGGGTGACACTTCGGTTTTACAGTTCTAGAGTTTAAATGTGGCACGCGGATAGGATACACAGGACCGCACGAATGGTTGGTGCTGCCCATGCTGAATATAGAAAATAATTTCTTTGCTACTTGAAAACCATCAATGCCTTTTCCTTAACAAAGGTGTGCAGGTGCAAATGTTCTCAGGGGGCGTTATCAGCCATTCTGGCTCTGATTTTCTTGCCTATAACTCACTTGACAAGCAAATAGCCCGCCTGGAAAATCTAGGAAATGCAGCTTAGCAAAAGTGAGTGCTGGGGGGTGTTAGGGCAGAAGTATGGTGGCTCCTTTACCGCATAGATTTTGTTTCCATGTGCAATCACGCCCAGTCTGCTTCTTCTGCTTGTCATCGGGGCGATAAAGGTCCATTGATTTGTGGTGGGATTGTACACTTCAGCTGTGGTCGAGCACTGCGTTCCGTTGAACCCACCACATACGTACACCTGGTGACGAGAGAGAGAACAGGGTGAGCAGGGCAGCGATACCCATGCTGACAGGGATCTGTCGGAGTGAGACTGTGAGGATGATCCAAGGGCTGGAGCATCCCCCATGCAAGGACAGACTGAGAGAGTTGGGGTTGTTCAGCCTGGAGAAGAAAAGGCTCTGGGGAGACCTTAGAGCAGCCTCACAGTGCTGAAAGGGGCTGCAGGGAAGCTGGGAATTGGATCTTGATCAGGGAGTGCAGGGATAGGAGGAAGGAGAAAGGTTTTGAGCTGGAAGAGGGGAGATTGAGATGAGGTAACAGGAAGAAATGTTTCCCTGTGAGGGTGGGGAGGCCCTGGCCCAGGGTGCCCAGAGCAGTGGTGGCTGCCTCATCCCTGGAGGTGTTCCAGGCCAGGTTGGATGGGGCTTGGAGCCCCCTGATCCAGTGGGAAGTGTCCCTGCCCATGGCAGGGGATTGGAACTGGATGGGCTTTGAGATCCCTTCCAGCGCAACCCATTCCATGATTCTATGATCTCTGTAGCTCCAGGATTTAATGAATAAGGTTTATGTGAACTTTCTTCCTCTTCATTTTAAATTATTCATCACCTTAAAGGTAACATTTGTCACCTTTCCTACTCCTGCAGCTCCTCTTTTTTATCGAGGTTGCAAACCTGGAGCGGAGGCTGTGTTTGTCAGGTACTGCAGCCCAGTGAGAAGCTGAGCTCCATGGAAATCCCAACCTCAACATGTGCCATGGGCAAGGACAGACCCTTGCTCACTGTGTAATGCCACGCACTTGTATTTTGTTGTTTCCTTGCCCTGCTCACCATCCTTCAACCATATCTGCTTTCCATAACGTTGTGGCCCTTTTACCTTTCCATGCAGTGTGGTTGCACTACTGTTGCTTCTCTGCTCGTGCATGGGGGCAATCAGTGTCCACTGGTTGGTCTCTGGCTCGTAGCGTTCTGCTGTGTTGAGGCGCACGTAGCCATCAAACCCTCCAATGGCGTAGATTAAATCGTCGAGAACAGTCACGCTGACGTAGCAGCGCTGCGAGTGCATGGGTCTGACCTGCTGCCACGTCTTCTGGAGCAGGTTAAACCGCTTGACGCGGTTGAAGTAATCTATGCCGTCGAATCCTCCGATAATGTAGAGAAAGCCTTTTAAATATGCAGTGCCGTGATAGGCAAGAGGGCTTTCTTCATCAAAGGTGACGTTGATCCACTTGTCTGTACGGCTGTCGTAGGTCTCAATGGCGTTGGTTGGGCTCTCCCCGCTCCAACCTCCGATAGCAAACAGGACGGCACTGGGCAGGCGAGGCTGACTGAGCTTCTTGTTGAATTGGGGCTCAGAGGGGCCCTTGGTGTTGAGATTGTACATTTCCGCCATTGTCTCTATGATGAGAACTTGGCACTCCTTGTTGTTCTTCACGTATTGGTGTGATTTGACGTTGTTAAGGAAGTAGTCTACTTGCATCAGCGCCAGTCGAACCTGGAAAATGCAAAGGGGAGCTGGAATATGACGGTCGGACTTGGTGGTCTTAGGGTTTTTTTCCAACCTTAATGATATGATGGCAAGTTGAATATGAGCTAACAGTGCCTGGCAGCCAAGAGGGCCACCATGTCCTGGGGAGCATCCAGCATGACATCACCAGTCGGAGGGGATTGTCCCACTCTGCTCTGCACTGGTGCAGCCCCAGTTGAGCACTGGGGGCAGTTTTGGGTACCACAGGATAAAAAGGATCTAAAGCTACTGGAGAGCATGCAGAGGAGGGCACGGAGTTGGTGAAGGGTTTGGAGGGGAAGTTGTATGGGGAGCAGCTGAAGTCACTTGGTCTGTTCAGCCTGGAGGAGACTGAGGGGGGACCTCATCGCTGTCTGCAGCTTCCTCACACGGGGAGGAGGAGGAGCAGACGCTGAGCTCTTCTCTCTGGAGACCAAGGACAGGACCCCAGGGAATGGCAGGAAGATGCCAGGGGAGGGTTAGGTTGGACATGAGGAAAAGGTTCTTCCCCCAGAGGGTGGTGGAGCCCTGGAACAGCTCTCCAGGGAAGCAGTCACAGCCTGACAATATTCAAACAGCATTTGGACACCACCCTCAGCCCCACAGTGTGATTGTTGGAGTGTCCTGTGCAGGGACAGGAGTTGGACTCGATGGTCCTTGTGGGTCCCTTCCAACTGGGGATACTCTGTGGTTCTAATATTCATGCAGATGGTTTACACCGTGGTACCCATCATGGATCTCTCCAATGCTGGATGACTTTGCTTTCGGGCTACAGAGAACCAGAGAATTAAATGTGTAGTTTTAGCTAGTCCAGAAAGGGGGGCGTGAGGGGAAAGGATTTGATTTCACAGCAGGGAACCTGCCCTGCCTTGGCCCGGGACTTCCCTGTGCACAGAACCTGCCCTGATGCTGTTTCCACAGAACAGCTCGTCTGGGCAAACGCTGATCGGCTTTGTGGATGTAGGGATAACGGCATCCCACATGAACTTTGACCCTTCCTGGACATGAGGAACAGTTAAATTAAGCTCTAAACATGAGGAAACAAGCACTTCCAAGATTTGCCCCAACTCCAGCGCTCCTTTCTTTGTGGGCAGCGTTGGGAGGTTGAAGTTTCCTCCAGGCTTACAAGAACAACAAAGCAGCTCTGGCTCAGCTGCCCCATGCCCAGCTCTGCAGAGCCACCTGTGGGCAGGCCAGCACCCACCTTGCTCAGCAGGACCACAAAGTGCTGCTTCCTCTCCTGCGGATCGTAAGCGATCCATTTGAGAATAGCCTCGAACACAGCACGTTCGTCTTTCACGTTGAGCTCTTCCATCTCAATGATTTGGGTTAACTTGTTGACGGGGAGCTCTACAAACTCTGTAGACACTTGGATGATGTCCTCAAAGTGGTGAAGGATGAAGGTGAAGGCTGCTTCTTGCAGGTCAGGACAGTAGTAGTAATCGGTGAACTTGTAGATGCCGACGCAGTTTTCCAAGCACAGCTGGGATTTTAGGAAATCGGAGCACAGTTGGATGATGCCCATGACGTTGAACTGGTCTCCTGTGATTAACAAACGTTCGACATTGTTGATGGTGATCGGCACTGTCCCCATGTAGGCGTACTCAATGATGAGCCTCATCATGTCAGGAGAAGTGCCAGGGATTTTGTACACTGTCTTCGTGGTGCTTTTCCAGCTGCCGATAAACAGCACCCTGAAAAAAACCAAAACAGTGCTGGGGAAAACCCGCTTTAAACCCTGTCCCCGTCATCGCCTGCCCCTTCTTCCCCAGGCACCAGTTTGGGTGCTACCAGTAGCCACACTGGGAAGCCCAAGCAGGGGAGAAGAGCTTGGGGTGCTGGTTGATCAGAAGCTCGACATGAGCCGGTGATGTGTGCTCAGCCCCAGAAAGCCAAACATGTCCTTGGCTGCATCCAAAGTGTGAGCAGCAGGGCAAGGGAGGGGCTTCTCCCCCTCTGCTGTGCTCTTGTGAGACCCCACCTGGACTACTGTGTCCAGTTCTGGAATCCCCCACACAAGGAGGAGATGAAACTGTTGGAACAGGTCGTGAGGAGGCCACGGAGATGATCCGAGGGCTGGAGCAGCTCTGCTATGAGGCCAGGCTGGGAGAGTTGGGGTTGTTCAGCTGGAGAAGAGAAGGCTCTGGGGAGACCTCAGAGCAGCCTCCAGTACTGAAAGGGGCTCCAGGAAAGCTGGGGAGGGGCTCTGGATCAGGGAGTGCGGGGATGGGATGGGATGGGATGGGATGGGGGAAATGGTTTAAACTGGAAGGGGGAAGATCAGGATGGACATTAGGAAGAAATTCTTCACCATGAGGGTGGGGAGGCCCTGGCCCAGGTTGCCTAGAGACATCGCGGCTGCCCCATCCCTGGAGGTGTTCCAGGCCAGGTTGGATGGGGCTTGGAGCCCCCTGATCCAGTGGGAGGGGTCCCTGCCCATGGCAGGGGGTGGCACTGGGTGGGCTTCAAGCTCCTTTCCAACCCATTCCATGATTCTGTGAAGCCAGGTTGTTCATTAATTACCAGTTTTCTAGCTGCTTGTTTCATAAAGGGGTCACAGCCTGTGCACAGAGAGCAACAGGGTGAGTGGCCACCTGGCTTCAACAAGGACACCAGAGAGTGTGGGGGAAGGAAAACCTCCTGCCCGATAGTGGATAAGCCAGGCTGGCCCTGATGCCAACACTGCGCCGCATCAGGGGCTTTGTTGGACAGCACTTCCAGAGCTGCTGTTTGATATTAGACTATGGATTAATTCTGCTGTCCAGAACGATGGGTGGGACTGGACGAGAGCTTCAGTGCCAGCGTGAGTGCTAGAGGACTCAGACTGGGCACCGCTGTTTGTCCCCACCCCTTCTGATTCCAAGTACTGACCTGAAGTAGTGGCTGCAGCTACAGAGGATGTTCTTGTGAACTTTAAATTTAACACCATCCACGACGATGACCACATCGCAGAGCTCCCCTTCCAGGCAAAGCTCGTTTAAGATGGTGCAAGACGTAGCGCTCATCTTCCTCTCCGTGTCTGCGTCAGTGTGGGCACCGAGCTACTATCCTTACCAGAGCTTTACTCCACCTATCTGAGGTGCTTCTCACCCTTGCCTCTACCCTCCAGCACTGGCCCCAAGCCTCTGTGTCTCAGGTGACCCTGGAGAAGGTTCTGCAATGACATCACAGAGGTGGGCGTGGCCTGGGCCTGGGTTGAGCCCATCTGCAGGCAATGGGGTCCTTCTCTCATCTCCCTTGTTCCTTGGCTGCCCTCGGCCTTCTTTTAACCAAACCCTGGGTTACGCTGGGACCTCTTGACGGCTGCTCTGAGCACAACCAGCCTGGGGGTTCCTCTGCAACCTTTGAACATTATGTAGCCCAGCTGTAAAGCCCCCCAGCTGGGGTCCTTGACCCAGCACATGCAGGAGGAGGCTGGGACACCAGCAAAGCTCACGTCCGCGATGAAGCCAGGAAAGCTCTGCCGCTGCCGTAGCTGCGGCTCCTTCGGAGGAGCGGGCAGTGCGGTCCAGGGGAGGAGATTTTAAGGGTCTTAGGGGGAATTTTCCTCATAGGCAGAAGCTCTGTTAATTTGGTACCAAGCTGTAAGTTTCCTCATAGAGGGGAAAGTGCCTATCATTCCCGTAGGCCATGACTTGGGATTTTGGTTTTGTTGGTTGTTTTTCACTTTGTTTACTGTGTCTTCATCTTTTGTCTGGTTGTATCCCAAGCAGTGGGCCTACTGCTGATGTGTAACCAATGTTACTCAAACTCTGATGTAGTAATTTAAAGTGTAAAGTTGTACCATACTGCTGTTTAAAACTGTGAAACTACATGTATTCCCATGTATTTATGCAAACAACTTCTCCTTTACTATTGGATTGCTGATATTTGGAATGTCACTCATGCAAAAATAATCTCGGTAATAACTTCAGTGTCCTTCCTGTCTGTGTATTGTAACTGAACCTAAATAAATGATACACTACTAATTTACTCTTCCTTCATTTCTGGCTTCAAAGAGTTGATCCTAACGCTGTTTAACTCTAGGTGAAGTCTGACGAGAAGAGAGAGGCAGAATTCGCTAACTCGCCTTGCTGGTCTCATAGCTTTGGATGGGGCCCAGGATGGGCTTGGCTTTCTGGGCTGTGAGTGCACATGGTTGGCTCATGTGGTGGGGCTTCTCATCCACAGCCACCCTGATATTAAATAATCAACGGCAGGTGGCTTCATTCTAATTAACAAAGTCAATGTTTCCTCTGTTGGAACGAGTGAAGTCCTTGTGTAAAGCTGCTTCCCTGAGAGTGTGTGTGAGGTACTGAAAGCCTGGGGTGTATGCACAGCAGTGGGAGCAGCAGGGTGAGAGGGGATTGTGCTCTGCACTGGTGCTGCCTCTCCTGGAGTCCTGTGTTGAGTTGTCAGCCCAGGACATGGAGCAATTGGAGCGAGTCCAAAGGAGGCCATGGAGGTGATGTGAGGGCTGGAGAACCTCCCCTAGGAGGCCAGGCTGGGAGAGTTGGGGTTGTTCAGCCTGGAGAAGGGAAGGCTCTGGGGAGACCTTAGAGCAGCCTCCCATGGCAGGGGGTGGCTTTGAGGTCCCTTCCAACCCCAACTGTTCCATGATTCTACGAGGACATTTCCTTTTTGCACTATTAACTGCTTCTTTCATCAAGGGGATGGGAGAGGACGGGATGGAGCGGCCAAGGCTCAGGGGACGTGACAGGCGGCTCAAGGAGCTGCGCATCCCCCACCTCCCTCTCAGCACCCCGGCCGCCATTTTAGCGGCTCCAGCACCCCCGCTCCGCTAGGGGGCAGCAGCGCCCGCCGTGCCGCTCAAGATGGCGGCGGCTGCTCCTCCGCACCGCTAGGGGGAAGCAGCGTTCGACAAGATGGCGGCGGCATCAACGCCCGCCGCACCCGCTAGGGGGCAGCAGCGCTCGCGCCGCCCGCCGCCTCCCGCCATGTCGGACAAGATGGCGGCAGCCGCCGCCTCCCCTCAGCCGCAAGAGGTGGCGCCGGCTACCGAGGCGGAGAGCGGAGCTCCCCGCGGCGGGGATGGGGAAGCGGAGGCGGAGGAGTTCGGGTGCCCCGCGCACTGCTCGGACCTGGCGTGGCGGCAGAACGAGCAGCGGCGCCACGGGCTGTACTGCGACATCACGCTGGCGTTCGGCGGGGGGCGGCCCGGGGCTGCGCGCGAGTACCGGGCTCACCGCTCCGTCCTGGCCGCCGCCACCGAGTATTTCACCCCCCTCCTGTCGGGGGGATTCGCCGAGTCGCGCTCGGGCCGCGTGGAGCTGCAGAAGTGGAGCTCGGAGGGAGGGCCCGACCCCGACACGGTGGAGGCCGTGGTGGGCTTCATGTACACCGGCACCATCCGCGTCAGCCCCGGGAACGTCCATGAGGTGCTGGAGATGGCCGACAGGTGAGAGGGGGTGGGGGGTGCGGGGTACCGGACAGCCGAGACAGGTGAGGGGGGGCTGCGGCACAGCCTTTCACTCAATCATAAAATCATGGAATGGGTTGGGTTGGAAGGGATCGTAAAGCCCACCCAGTGCCACCCCCTGCCCTGGGCAGGGACCCCTCCCACTGGGTCAGGGGGCTCCAAGCCCCATCCAGCCTGGCCTGGAACACCTCCAGGGATGGGGCAGCCACCGCTGCTCTGGGCACCCTGGGCCAGGGCCTCCCCACCCTCAGCGGGAAGAATTTCTTCTGAATGTCTAGTCTGAATCTTCCCCCCTTCCAACTTAAAGCTGTTTCCCCTCATCCTATCACTCCAGGCCCTTGGAAAAAGCCCCTCCCCAGCTTTCC
Organism: Neomorphus geoffroyi; assembly: GCA_033558235.1. Taxonomy (NCBI): domain Eukaryota; kingdom Metazoa; phylum Chordata; class Aves; order Cuculiformes; family Neomorphidae; genus Neomorphus; species Neomorphus geoffroyi. The sequence continues at coordinate 4,980,611 of JAUMJM010000037.1, forward strand.
TGGAGCCCCTTTCAGTACTGGGAGGCTGCTCTGAGGTCTCCCCAGAGCCTTCTCTTCTCCAGCTGAACAACTCCAATCATTATCACAGCCCCTTTTGTGTTACTCCCTTAATATCTTGCTTACTTTATGTTGACTTTACAGCCCCATCCCTCATTTCACTACAAACGAGCATTCGTCGCTTTTAATAAACCAGTACAACGTGCAAGCAGGAGCCCTCCTGTCCAATGCGACCCACAAGAACTGTCAGATGCCATAAAAAGCTATGTCTGCTAGGTTAATATGTTTCTCTCAAGCTTAAACACTTCAGCTGTTCCAGTGCTTTTTATGCCATATCTTTAACGTGCATCGAGGGCCTCCTTGCCGCAGCTTCAGCTCTCTCCGTTTGTTCCGCAGGTTCCTGCTGACCCGGCTCAAAGAGTTCTGCGGGGAGTTCCTGAAGAAGAAACTCAACCTCTCCAACTGCGTGGCGGTTCACAGCTTAGCCCACATGTACTCCCTGAACCAGCTGGCCCTCAAAGCTCAGGATATGATCAGGAGGAACTTCCACAAAGTCATCCAGGATGAGGAGTTCTACACGTTGCCCTTTCACCTCATCCGAGATTGGCTCTCAGACTCAGAGATCACAGTGGACTCAGAAGAAATCCTCTTTGAGACTGTTTTGAAGTGGGTTCAGAAGAATCCTGAGGAGAGAGAGAGGTACTTTGAAGATCTCTTTAAGCTGCTTAGATTGTCTCAGATGAAACCCACTTACCTGACTCGCCACGTCAAATCCAAAAGGCTGGTGGCGAGCAACGAAGCCTGCGCTAAATTAGTGTCTGAAGCTGTGGAGAGTCACGCCTTGCGCTCTGAGAACTTACAGTCTGGTAACCTACAACATTTCACATGTCCTGTAGGGTTGTTGCCACGTTTTGGACAGAACATGGATGTCATTATGGTGATCGGTGGTGTGTCAGAGGGAGGAGACTACCTGAGCGAGTGCGTCGGGTATTTCATCGATGAGGATAGGTGGGTGAACTTGCCGCACATCCACAATCACCTCGACGGGCACGCAGTTGCTGTGACAGAGTCTTACGTTTACGTGGCCGGTTCCATGGAGCCAGGGTTTGCCAAGACTGTAGAAAGGTACAATCCAAACAGAAATATCTGGGAGCAGGTCTCCAATCTGATAACCAGAAAGCATTCTTTTGGCCTTACCGAAGTGAAAGGGAACCTTTACAGTATCGGAGGACATGGCAATTTCAGTCCTGGCTTTAAAGATGTAGCCATTTACAATCCCGAGCAAGACAAATGGCTTAACCTGGAGTCGGCACCAAAGATTCTTCGGGATGTCAAAGCTGTTTCTGTAGAAGACCGGTTTGTTTACGTTGCTGCCCGTACCCCAGTTGACAGTGATAGCGAAGATGGGCTGAGGGCAGTTATTATCAGATATGATACTGAAACCAGGCAGTGGCAGGACGTGGAGTCGCTGCCCCTCATTGATAATTACTGCTCCTTCCAGATGTCCGTCGCCAACACAAACTTCTACCACACGGCATCGTGCTGCCCCAAGAGTTACCCGATAGATAACGAGGAGGCCAAGATAAAGATCTCTGGCAGGGCCTCGGATGAAATACTTGAGAGCTTACCCCCAGAGGTGCTTAGCATTGAAGGAGCAGCTATTTGTTATTATAAAGATGATGTTTTCATCATTGGAGGGTGGAAGAACAGCGATGATATCGACAAGCAGTACAGGAAAGAGGCCTATCGTTACTGCGCTGAGAGAAAGCGCTGGATGCTTTTGCCTCCTATGCCTCAGCCTCGCTGCAGAGCGACCGCCTGCCACGTGAGAATTCCCTTCCGGTGCTTGCAGGGAACGCAAAGATACCCCATGCCACAAAATTTGATGTGGCAAAAAGATAGAATAAGGCAGATGCAGGAAAGGCAGATGCAGGAAATACACCGACACTCCCTGAGCTTGCGGCGAATCCCGCGCTCGCAGATCGAGTGCTAGGTTCTGGGATATCGCTCCTGACAAGTCTAGGAAATACAGTGCTAAACCAGTTTGTTAGGCTTGCTATGTCTTTATAAGACGTGAGGGTGTTGATCGGATTTGATGCGTAAAACCTGCATCTTTTATGTGTTGGGAATTAAGAAGTTCCAGAGTCGAGGATGGGTGGGAATTGAGAAACAGTGTGAGCCCAACGCTGTCACTCAGTGGTGCCCGGGGAGAACCCGTAGCCTGGAAGGGGCTGTGGAATATATCTGGGAACACTAAGTCTGTTGCTTCTCGCTTTAGATCTTTGTTTTCAAGGATTTCTGTAGAGTTAGTCTCTAACAGTTGTGTTTTGAACATCAAAGATCTCCTTCGTAATAATTTAATGGTTACATCTGTGTGTGCTCAGAAGCACCGGTTTATTTGCGCTTATCCATTGACATTCCTTTGATCCTCTCCTCCTCGGTCACTAAACTTCCAGTTTATTTGGTGTCAGTGCACTTGGCTTTCCCGAGTTGGAGGCAAGTGCGATAGTTAGAGCTCTATCTGCAAACAAAAGCACAATCTTTCTTTATAAACTTCCTTCAGGATGTTTCTATGTCTATTAAATACTTCGTACGTTCCAGAACGGCTGCGGAGTTTGTTTGTAATTGGTGGTTGATGGAACATCAGTCATTGCTCAGAGAACTTGAGGCAGTAGGGTATTTCAGGTGTGACTGAAGATGCTTTGAGGTGACAGCTTCCTTAGAAGCTTGGGTCAACAATCAGGCTGATAAAAAGAGTGAAAACCAGCAGAGTGTCCCCCTCAGCAACATAGATGTTCATTTCTACCCGTGTGGATTAATAAGGATGAGGTTGTGTCACAGGAAGAGGTTGAGACCTGAGCTGCTTGTAGATCCTTTCTCAGATGTTGCCTGCGTTTTAATTCTAGTGAACAGGGAACAAGAAGAGCCCCCGCGAGCCTGTTCCCAGCCTGTCTTTGACAATCAGTGCCCTTTGCCTTTGCTTGGCTTTCCCTGGAAACCTGCAGTGGCACTCGCTGGCCTTGGAGTGAGAGAGTTGAGTTTTTGTAGTCTCTAAATATTGGAGTTTCCCCACTTGCTCTGGCGGTGAGATTGAAGCGGATTTAAATACCTTGTGCTGTTTTGAGGTGGTTTTACATAAATCAGTGCACTGGTTGGCACTGGTTTCCTTACTGCCCAAGAACCAGATGTGGAGTGTTCCCTTTGGAGTCTTGCTGCCTCTCATTTTCCTGGCCTGCTGAACATTCCTCCTCCTTGATCTGAGCTCCAGGACAGTTGAGGTTCCCAGCAGATTCAGTGCACCCTTCCTACCTCCCTGTCTTCCCCAGCCTTCCCTTGCTTTGAACGTTTTCATGTGCAGCCTCACTCAGGATCAGAGGGAAGGGAAAGGGAGAAGTAAGCAGGGTGTTCCAAGGTGTGCGTAGTCAAGCTTGGAGGATCTGTTACTGTCTTTGCTTCATATCACGATGTGCTGGTGGTTTTGATGTGGGCAACTTCTTTGCAAAAGAACTTTTAAACAGTGCGGTGTTTTGATCTGTTTTGTTTTTTTAATTGTTTAGTTTTCTGAGCTGCTACTTCTCATTTTCCAATTCAGCGGGCAACCTAGATCATATCTGACGCACTGGGTAAGTCTTGCGACCACACAGCCTGGAAAGGTTTCTCTGATGTGTTCTTAACTCTCCACTTCGCAGTTCGCTCACTGCTTTTGATACCGATAACTTGTCTTTTTGTACTAGAATAATCTGGCCTCGTTTAGAAACAAAACACCCAGAAAGTCTTCACAGCTGAGTCTCAAATTGCTCGTCTGTGGTAACTGTGTGCTGTATTTTATTTGCCTGCTGGATTCTGAGAGGAAGTGGGTGAGGTTGTTCAGGGATGATGTTTAGAAGTGGCTGCTAACAGCTCAGCTCCCGCAGGCCTGGGCGAATCCCCAGAGCTTGGCCCATCAGCTCCTACAGATTGAGCTGGAGCAGTCTGAGTTCCTGCCCCTACAGCAGGGGTTGGGAATGGAAATGCGGAAATGCCTCAGCTTTGGTACTAAATCCATTGTTTTAATTTAAATTTGTGGGAGCAGATTTGAAGATACTTCACTTTGCGCAGAAGCAGCTGGGGAGGGTTCACACCCTCCATCCCACCAACTGCCAGAGGGATTTAACACGCAGCTGGCGGATGGTGGTGAGTGTCACCACAGCTCCATCAGAGCCCTCTTGTAGTCTGACAACAAATAGGGACAGTTTTTAAGGAGAAATACCCAAATTGATATTTCAGTTGGAGTATGAAGTCAACAGTTTAACGCGTGGCAGCATGCAGCAAAGTCAGATGCCAGACCAAACTTCTTGCAGCCTTTCTTTCTCTAAACAAAAGTGATGTTGCCCTTTCCGTAAGAACTTTTGGCCAAGGTTCAGGCTGTGTAGTTTACAAAAGCCATTCCACTTGAAGACAGTGTTCAAACAGCTCGGTGTCTGAACAGCCTGACTTGTGGATGCCGGCCGTGATTCCGTGTGTGATGCACCCTGTCTCCCTGTGTCTGTTTGCATGGTGAGTGGCACTGTGAACAGCACCACTTTGCTCTAACTTTTGCTATGCCAGTTCTATGGAATTTTTAAGTAGTTGGGGGTCTTTTTTAGCTTTGACTTTAAGTGGACCAATTGCATTGCACGTGGTTTTTAACTGACGAGTCTTAACTGTTGTCCATTGTGTCACGTGGAGGTGTTTGGGAGGATCACATTGTTGGCTCTGGCTGTGATTTACCCCACTAACCTGCGGATCACACACCGGATTCCTCATGGCCCTCGACTGCCGTAGCCTGCTGGGTGTTCATAAAATAATCCTATGAACAAAAGCCTTTGGGAATTCTTCCGGCATGTTTCTAGTGGCTGCTGAGGTGTTGGTAAGATCCCAGTGTGTATTTTATATATGAAGGCTGACTTCCAGCCTTCTCCGTGAGGCAGAACATCAGGTGGAGCTTTTCTTCCTCCTAACAACAATGAAACCTCTGTACCTGCCACAAAATGCATGTTTTCTGTCCCCTTCCTGCTCAAAGCGTTAGTGAAGCCGGACTCATCCTGCCTAGCGCTCAGCGGTCGTTGTAGTCATTCCTGGGTGTCGTATGTGTCCGTTATATTTTATAACTACCTGAACACCCTGTTAGTATCTTTAATGAGGCTTTCTTTTGCACATAGGAGGTTACCACCCCAGAAATGAGGAAGACACACCAGCTCTTTAGCATGTGTTATGGATACCTGCGCCAAGCATCCCCCTGTAGTATTTCCATATAGTTTTTTTCCATGCCAGTAAATGTTAAAATCAGAATTATTGGCTCACCTTGTGCATCCTGGCTGATCTACTGAGTCATCGAGAATTGCAAGTTCAGGTTATTTTTAACACAACCCTGTACCATGTTGTAATATAGCTTAAAATAAGTGGTTTATGGCTCAGATTTATTTTCAGCTGGGGCAACCTTCTATTCGGGTATAAATCATATCTCCGGTTTGACAGTCCTGAGCAGAAGTCTGATAACACAGACGCTCCTGAGGGTCTAATCCTGTTCCTAATATGAATGTAAAGTGTGGGACTAACGAGATGTTTGAACACCACTAATGGGCAGACACTCCTCACAGGTCCGTGTCACGGTGGATCGCGCCAGCGGTGCTCTCCTGTCGTTATTAATGTAGACTTCACCACTCGGGGAAGCAGCACTCCCGTACTTCCAGTCAGGTAAAGTGGGGTGTGTGTATAGGCTGTTTGAAAGCAATCCTACTGTTGTGTTCCTTACTTTCAATACACTGTACTAAAATTTATTGTAATTAGTGAATTAATGAAAATAAACCTTTTATTTCTTTAACATTCTCTTGTAACTTTTCTTTTTCAAGTTGCTGTGGCAAATAGGCACGTTTTGGGGTGCCACAGAACCTGAATTCTAAATAGTGCTGGATTTTATTTTGAAACAGGTGAATGCATCCACGTGCTGCTCAGAAGACTTTGTGAGCTAAGTGGTGCGGATCATGTTTGTAGGGAGGTTTGTAGGTGGTTGAATAATTGGATCTGATTCCATTGGAGGAGTCGTCCGTGTTGTCGTTGCGGTTGGGTATGTAGTCCCTGATGTTGGGAGGGTATGGCACCACGCAGCAGCTCAGCGCGCCGCGGTTTATGCTCATGTCTTCGATGTGGTACCACTTGTCAGTGTTCTCATCGTAGCACTCAACGTTGGCTATGGTGGTCGCGCTGCTAGAACCGCCAACCACACACAGAAAATTGTCTACCACTTCGATGCCAAAGTTGCTGCGAGGACTGATCATTCTGGAGATTAAGCGCCACGTGTTGGTGACGGGGTTGTAAACTTCTGCGCTCCGCAGCCGCCAAGCTCCATTACATCCTCCTACCTGTGAACGGCAAAGAGACAGAGGCGAGATGAGACCTCCCTCACCCTTTGAGTCCACCAAATTGTTTGACATTCAGGTGTGGTGGCTGGTCCTGCCCACTGAGCACAGCTCAGGGCCTGGGAGCTCAGAGCTGGCCGCTTGCTGACTGCTCCCTTGTTCTCTCTAGACCTTCCCAAAGTATTTTGGGTGACACTTCGGTTTTACAGTTCTAGAGTTTAAATGTGGCACGCAGATAGGATGCACAGGACCGCACGAATGGTTGGTGCTGCCCATGCTGAATATAGAAAATAATTTCTTTGCTACTTGAAAGCCATCAATGCCTTTTCCTTAACAAAGGTGTGCAGGTGCAAATGTTCTCAGGGGGCGTTATCAGCCATTCTGGCTCTGATTTCTTGCCTATAACTCACTTGACAAGCAAATAGCCCGCCTGGAAAATCTAGGAAATGCAACTTCGCAAAAGTGAGTGCTGGGGGGTGTTAGGGCAGAAGTATGGTGGCTCCTTTACCGCATAGATTTTGTTTCCATTTGCAATCACGCCCAGTCCGCTTCTTCTGCTTGTCATCGGGGCGATAAAGGTCCATTGATTTGTGGTGGGATTGTACACTTCAGCTGTGGTCGAGCACTGCGTTCCGTTGAACCCACCACATACGTACACCTGGTGACGGGAGAGAGAACAGGGTGAGCAGGGCAGCGATACCCATGCTGACAGGGATCTGTCGGAATGAGACTGTGAGGATGATCCAAGGGCTGGAGCATCCCCCATGCAAGGACAGACTGAGAGAGTTGGGGTTGTTCAGCCTGGAGAAGAGAAGGCTCTGGGGAGACCTTAGAGCAGCCTCACAGTGCTGAAAGGGGCTGCAGGGAAGCTGGGGATTGGATCTTGATCAGGGAGTGCAGGGATAGGAGGAAGGAGAAAGGTTTTGAGCTGGAAGAGGGGAGATTGAGATGAGGTAACAGGAAGAAATGTTTCCCTGTGAGGGTGGGGAGGCCCTGGCCCAGGGTGCCCAGAGCAGTGGTGGCTGCCCCATCCCTGGAGGTGTTCAAGGCCAGGTTGGATGGGGCTTGGAGCCCCCTGATCCAGTGGGAAGTGTCCCTGCCCATGGCAGGGGATTGGAACTGGATGGGCTTTGAGATCCCTTCCAGCGCAACCCATTCCATGATTCTATGATCTCTGTAGCTCCAGGATTTAATGAATAAGGTTTATGTGAACTTTCTTCCTCTTCATTTTAAATTATTCATCACCTTAAAGGTAACATTTGTCACCTTTCCTGCTCCTGCAGCTCCTCTTTTTTATCGAGGTTACAAACTCGGAGTGGAGGCTGTGTTTGTCAGGTACTGCAGCCCAGTGAGAAGCTGAGCTCCATGGAAATTCCAACCTCAACATGTGCCATGGGCAGGGACAGACCCTTGCTCACTGTGTAATGCCACGCACTTGTATTTTGTTGTTTCCTTGCCCTGCTCACCATCCTTCAACCATATCTGCTTTCCATAACGTTGTGGCCCTTTTACCTTTCCATGCAGTGTGGTTGCACTACTGTTGCTTCTGTGCTTGTGCATGGGGGCAATCAGTGTCCACTGGTTGGTCTCTGGCTCGTAGCGTTCTGCTGTGTTGAGGCGCACGTAGCCATCAAACCCTCCAATGGCGTAGATTAAATCGTCGAGAACGGTCACGCTGACGTAGCAGCGCTGCGAGTGCATGGGTCCGACCTGCTGCCACGTCTTCTGGAGCAGGTTAAACCGCTTGACGCGGTTGAAGTAATCTATGCCGTCGAATCCTCCGATAATGTAGAGAAAGCCTTTTAAATATGCAGTGCCGTGATAGGCAAGAGGGCTTTCTTCATCAAAGGTGACGTTGATCCACTTGTCTGTACGGCTGTCGTAGGTCTCAATGGCGTTGGTTGGGCTCTCCCCGCTCCAACCTCCGATAGCAAACAGGACGGCACTGGGCAGGCGAGGCTGACTGAGCTTCTTGTTGAATTGGGGCTCAGAGGGGCCCTTGGTGTTGAGATTGTACATTTCCGCCATTGTCTCTATGATGAGAACTTGGCACTCCTTGTTGTTCTTCACGTATTGGTGTGATTTGACGTTGTTAAGGAAGTAGTCTACTTGCATCAGCGCCAGTCGAACCTGGAAAATGCAAAGGGGAGCTGGAATATGACGGTCGGACTTGGTGGTCTTAGGGTTTTTTTCCAACCTTAATGATATGATGGCAAGTTGAATATGAGCTAACCGTGCCTGGCAGCCAAGAGGGCCACCATGTCCTGGGGAGCATCCAGCATGACATCACCAGTCGGAGGGGATTGTCCCACTCTGCTCTGCACTGGTGCAGCCCCAGTTGAGCACTGGGGGCAGTTTTGGGTACCACAGGATAAAAAGGATCTAAAGCTACTGGAGAGCATGCAGAGGAGGGCACGGAGTTGGTGAAGGGTTTGGAGGGGAAGTTGTATGGGGAGCAGCTGAAGTCACTTGGTCTGTTCGGCCTGGAGGAGACTGAGGGGGGACCTCATCGCTGTCTGCAGCTTCCTCACACGGGGAGGAGGAGGAGCAGATGCTGAGCTCTTCTCTCTGGAGACCAAGGACAGGACCCCAGGGAATGGCAGGAAGATGCCAGGGGAGGGTTAGGTTGGACATGAGGAAAAGGTTCTTCCCCCAGAGGGTGGTGGAGCCCTGGAACAGCTCTCCAGGGAAGCAGTCACAGCCTGACAATATTCAAACAGCATTTGGACACCACCCTCAGCCCCACAGTGTGATTGTTGGGGTGTCCTGTGCAGGGACAGGAGTTGGACTCGATGGTCCTTGTGGGTCCCTTCCAACTGGGGATACTCTGTGGTTCTAATATTCATGCAGATGGTTTACACCGTGGTACCCATCATGGATCTCTCCAATGCTGGATGACTTTGCTTTCGGGCTACAGAGAACCAGAGAATTAAATGTGTAGTTTTAGCTAGTCCAGAAAGGGGGGCGTGAGGGGAAAGGATTTGATTTCACAGCAGGGAACCCGCCCTGCCTTGGCCCGGGACTTCCCTGTGCACAGAACCTGCCCGGATGCTGTTTCCACAGAACAGCTCGTCTGGGCAAACGCTGATCGGCTTTGTGGATGTAGGGATAACGGCATCCCACATGAACTTTGACCCTTCCTGGACATGAGGAACAGTTAAATTAAGCTCTAAACATGAGGAAACGAGCACTTCAAAGGTTTGCCCCAACTCCAGCGCTCCTTTCTTTGTGGGCAGCGTTGGGAGGTTGAAGTTTCCTCCAGGCTTACAAGAACAACAAAGCAGCTCTGGCTCAGCTGCCCCATGCCCAGCTCTGCAGAGCCACCCGTGGGCAGGCCAGCACCCACCTTGCTCAGCAGGACCACAAAGTGCTGCTTCCTCTCCTGCGGATCGTAAGCGATCCATTTGAGAATAGCCTCGAACACAGCACGTTCGTCTTTCACGTTGAGCTCTTCCATCTCAATGATTTGGGTTAACTTGTTGACGGGGAGCTCTACAAACTCTGTAGACACTTGGATGATGTCCTCAAAGTGGTGAAGGATGAAGGTGAAGGCTGCTTCTTGCAGGTCAGGACAGTAGTAGTAATCGGTGAACTTGTAGATGCCGACGCAGTTTTCCAAGCACAGCTGGGATTTTAGGAAATCGGAGCACAGTTGGATGACGCCCATGACGTTGAACTGGTCTCCTGTGATTAACAAGCGTTCGACATTGTTGATGGTGATCGGCACTGTCCCCATGTAGGCGTACTCAATGATGAGCCTCATCATGTCAGGAGAAGTGCCAGGGATTTTGTACACTGTCTTCGTGGTGCTTTTCCAGCTGCCGATAAACAGCACCCTGAAAAAAACCAAAGCAGTGCTGGGGAAAACCCGCTTTAAACCCTGTCCCCGTCATCGCCTGCCCCTTCTTCCCCAGGCACCAGTTTGGGTGCTACCAGTAGCCACACTGGGAAGCCCAAGCAGGGGAGAAGAGCTTGGAGTGCTGGTTGATCAGAAGCTCGACATGAGCCGGTGATGTGTGCTCAGCCCAGAAAGCCAAACATGTCCTTGGCTGCATCCAAAGTGTGAGCAGCAGGGCAAGGGAGGGGCTTCTCCCCCTCTGCTGTGCTCTTGTGAGACCCCACCTGGACTACTGTGTCCAGTTCTGGAATCCCCCACACAAGGAGGAGATGAAACTGTTGGAACAGGTCGTGAGGAGGCCACGGAGATGATCCGAGGGCTGGAGCAGCTCTGCTATGAGGCCAGGCTGGGAGAGTTGGGGTTGTTCAGCTGGAGAAGAGAAGGCTCTGGGGAGACCTCAGAGCAGCCTCCAGTACTGAAAGGGGCTCCAGGAAAGCTGGGGAGGGGCTCTGGATCAGGGAGTGCGGGGATGGGATGGGATTGGGGAAATGGTTTAAACTGGAAGGGGGAAGATCAGGATGGACATTAGGAAGAAATTCTTCACCATGAGGGTGGGGAGGCCCTGGCCCAGGTTGCCTAGAGACATCGCGGCTGCCCCATCCCTGGAGGTGTTCCAGGCCAGGTTGGATGGGGCTTGGAGCCCCCTGATCCAGTGGGAGGGGTCCCTGCCCATGGCAGGGGGTGGCACTGGGTGGGCTTCAAGCTCCTTTCCAACCCATTCCATGATTCTGTGAAGCCAGGTTGTTCATTAATTACCAGTTTTCTAGCTGCTTGTTTCATAAAGGGGTCACAGCCTGTGCACAGAGAGCAACAGGGTGAGTGGCCACCTGGCTTCAACAAGGACACCAGAGAGTGTGGGGGAAGGAAAACCTCCTGCCCGATAGTGGATAAGCCAGGCTGGCCCTGATGCCAACACTGCGCCGCATCAGGGGCTTTGTTGAACAGCACTTCCAGAGCTGCTGTTTGATATTAGACTATGGATTAATTCTGCTGTCCAGAACGATGGGTGGGACTGGACGAGAGCTTCAGTGCCAGCGTGAGTGCTAGAGGACTCAGACTGGGCACCGCTGTTTGTCCCCACCCCTTCTGATTCCAAGTACTGACCTGAAGTAGTGGCTGCAGCTACAGAGGATGTTCTTGTGAGCTTTAAATTTAACACCATCCACGACGATGACCACATCGCAGAGCTCCCCTTCCAGGCAAAGCTCGTTTAAGATGGTGCAAGACGTAGCGCTCATCTTCCTCTCCGTGTCTGCGTCAGTGTGGGCACCGAGCTACTATCCTTACCAGAGCTTTACTCCACCTATCTGAGGTGCTTCTCACCCTTGCCTCTACCCTCCAGCGCTGGCCCCAAGCCTCTGTGTCTCAGGTGACCCTGGAGCAGGTTCTGCAATGAGATCACAGAGGTGGGCGTGGCCTGGGCCCGGGTTGAGCCCATCTGCAGGCAACGGGGTCCTTCTCTCATCTCCCTTGTTCCTTGGCTGCCCTCGGCCTTCTTTTAACCAAACCCTGGGTTACGCTGGGACCTCTTGACGGCTGCTCTGAGCACAACCAGCCTGGGGGTTCCTCTGCAACCTTTGAACATTATCTAGCCCAGCTGTAAAGCCCCCCAGCTGGGGTCCTTGACCCAGCACATGCAGGAGGAGGCTGGGACACCAGCAAAGCTCACGTCCGCGATGAAGCCAGGAAAGCTCTGCCGCTGCCATAGCTGCGGCTCCTTCGGAGGAGCGGGCAGTGCGGTCCAGGGGAGGAGATTTTAAGGGTCTTAGGGGGAATTTTCCTCATAGGCAGAAGCTCTGTTAATTTGGTACCAAGCTGTAAGTTTCCTCATAGAGGGGAAAGTGCCTATCATTCCCATAGGCCATGACTTGGGATTTTGGTTTTGTTGGTTGTTTTTCACTTTGTTTACTGTGTCTTCATCTTTTGTCTGATTGTATCCCAAGCAGTGGGCCTACTGCTGATGTGTAACCAATGTTACTCAAACTCTGATGTAGTAATTTAAAGTGTAAAGTTGTACCATACTGCTGTTTAAAACTGTGAAACTACATGTATTCCCATGTATTTATGCAAACAACTTCTCCTTTACTATTGGATTGCTGATATTTGGAATGTCACTCATGCAAAAATAATCTCGGTAATAACTTCAGTGTCCTTCCTGTCTGTGTATTGTAACTGAACCTAAATAAATGATACACTACTAATTTACTCTTCCTTCATTTCTGGCTTCAAAGAGTTGATCCTAACGCTGTTTAACTGTAGGTGAAGTCTGACGAGAAGAGAGAGGCAGAATTCGCTAACTCGCCTTGCTGGTCTCATAGCTTTGGATGGGGCCCAGGATGGGCTTGGCTTTCTGGGCTGTGAGTGCACATGGTTGGCTCATGTGGTGGGGCTTCTCATCCACAGCCACCCTGATATTAAATAATCAACGGCAGGTGGCTTCATTCTAATTAACAAAGTCAATGTTTCCTCTGTTGGAACGAGTGAAGTCCTTGTGTAAAGCTGCTTCCCTGAGAGTGTGTGTGAGGTACTGAAAGCCTGGGGTGTATGCACAGCAGTGGGAGCAGCAGGGTGAGAGGGGATTGTGCTCTGCACTGGTGCTGCCTCTCCTGGAGTCCTGTGTTGAGTTGTCAGCCCAGGACATGGAGCAGTTGGAGCGAGTCCAAAGGAGGCCATGGAGGTGATGTGAGGGCTGGAGAACCTCCCCTAGGAGGCCAGGCTGGGAGAGTTGGGGTTGTTCAGCCTGGAGAAGGGAAGGCTCTGGGGAGACCTTAGAGCAGCCTCCCATGGCAGGAGGTGGCTTTGAGGTCCCTTCCAACCCCAACTGTTCCATGATTCTACGAGGACATTTCCTTTTTGCACTATTAACTGCTTCTTTCATCAAGGGGATGGGAGAGGACGGGATGGAGCGGCCAAGGCTCAGGGGACGTGACAGGCGGCTCAAGGAGCTGCGCATCCCCCACCTCCCTCTCAGCACCCCGGCCGCCATTTTAGCGGCTCCAGCACCCCCGCTCCGCTAGGGGGCAGCAGCGCCCGCCGTGCCGCTCAAGATGGCGGCGGCTGCTCCTCCGCACCGCTAGGGGGAAGCAGCGTTCGACAAGATGGCGGCGGCATCAACGCCCGCCGTACCCGCTAGGGGGCAGCAGCGCTCGCGCCGCCCGCCACCTCCCGCCATGTCGGACAAGATGGCGGCAGCCGCCGCCTCTCCTCAGCCGCAAGAGGTGGCGCCGGCTACCGAGGCGGAGAGCGGAGCTCCCCGCGGCGGGGATGGGGAAGCGGAGGCGGAGGAGTTCGGGTGCCCCGCGCACTGCTCGGACCTGGCGTGGCGGCAGAACGAGCAGCGGCGCCACGGGCTGTACTGCGACATCACGCTGGCGTTCGGCGGGGGGCGGCCCGGGGCTGCGCGCGAGTACCGGGCTCACCGCTCCGTCCTGGCCGCCGCCACCGAGTATTTCACCCCCCTCCTGTCGGGGGGATTCGCCGAGTCGCGCTCGGGCCGCGTGGAGCTGCAGAAGTGGAGCTCGGAGGGAGGGCCCGACCCCGACACGGTGGAGGCCGTGGTGGGCTTCATGTACACCGGCACCATCCGCGTCAGCCCCGGGAACGTCCATGAGGTGCTGGAGATGGCCGACAGGTGAGAGGGGGTGGGGGGTGCGGGATACCGGACAGCCGAGACAGGTGAGGGGGGGCTGCGGCACAGCCTTTCACTCAATCATAAAATCATGGAATGGGTTGGGTTGGAAGGGATCGTAAAGCCCACCCAGTGCCACCCCCTGCCCTGGGCAGGGACCCCTCCCACTGGGTCAGGGGGCTCCAAGCCCCATCCAACCTGGCCTGGAACACCTCCAGGGATGGGGCAGCCACCACTGCTCTGGGCACCCTGGGCCAGGGCCTCCCCACCCTCAGCGGGAAGAATTTCTTCTGAATGTCTAGTCTGAATCTTCCCCCCTTCCAACTTAAAGCTGTTTCCCCTCATCCCATCACTCCAGGCCCTTGGAAAAAGCCCCTCCCCAGCTTTCCTGGAGCCCCTTTCAGCACTGGGAGCTGCTCTGAGGTCTCCCCAGAGCCTTCTCTTCTCCAGGCTGAACAACTCCAATCATTATCACAGCCCCTTTTGTGTTACTCCCTTAATATCTTGCTTACTTTATGTTGACTTTACAGCCCCATCCCTCATTTCACTACAAACGAGCATTCGTCGCTTTTAATAAACCAGTAGGACGTGCAAGCAGGAGCCCTCCTGTCCAATGCGACCCACAAGAACTGTCAGATGCCATAAAAAGCTATGTCTGCTAGGTTAATATGTTTCTCTCAAGCTTAAACACTTCAGCTGTTCCAATGCTTTTTATGCCATATCTTTAACGTGCATCGAGGGCCTCCTTGCCGCAGCTTCAGCTCTCTCCGTTTGTTCCGCAGGTTCCTGCTGACCCGGCTCAAAGAGTTCTGCGGGGAGTTCCTGAAGAAGAAACTCAACCTCTCCAACTGCGTGGCGGTTCACAGCTTAGCCCACATGTACTCCCTGAACCAGCTGGCCCTCAAAGCTCAGGATATGATCAGGAGGAACTTCCACAAAGTCATCCAGGATGAGGAGTTCTACACGTTGCCCTTTCACCTCATCCGAGATTGGCTCTCAGACTCAGAGATCACAGTGGACTCAGAAGAAATCCTCTTTGAGACTGTTTTGAAGTGGGTTCAGAAGAATCCTGAGGAGAGAGAGAGGTACTTTGAAGATCTCTTTAAGCTGCTTAGATTGTCTCAGATGAAACCCACTTACCTGACTCGCCACGTCAAATCCAAAAGGCTGGTGGCGAGCAACGAAGCCTGCGCTAAATTAGTGTCTGAAGCTGTGGAGAGTCACGCCTTGCGCTCTGAGAACTTACAGTCTGGTAACCTACAACATTTCACATGTCCTGTAGGGTTGTTGCCACGTTTTGGACAGAACATGGATGTCATTATGGTGATCGGTGGTGTGTCAGAGGGAGGAGACTACCTGAGCGAGTGCGTCGGGTATTTCATCGATGAGGATAGGTGGGTGAACTTGCCGCACATCCACAATCACCTCGACGGGCACGCAGTTGCTGTGACAGAGTCTTACGTTTACGTGGCCGGTTCCATGGAGCCAGGGTTTGCCAAGACTGTAGAAAGGTACAATCCAAACAGAAATATCTGGGAGCAGGTCTCCAATCTGATAACCAGAAAGCATTCTTTTGGCCTTACCGAAGTGAAAGGGAACCTTTACAGTATCGGAGGACATGGCAATTTCAGTCCTGGCTTTAAAGATGTAGCCATTTACAATCCCGAGCAAGACAAATGGCTTAACCTGGAGTCGGCACCAAAGATTCTTCGGGATGTCAAAGCTGTTTCTGTAGAAGACCGGTTTGTTTACGTTGCTGCCCGTACCCCAGTTGACAGTGATAGCGAAGATGGGCTGAGGGCAGTTATTATCAGATATGATACTGAAACCAGGCAGTGGCAGGACGTGGAGTCGCTGCCCCTCATTGATAATTACTGCTCCTTCCAGATGTCCGTCGCCAACACAAACTTCTACCACACGGCATCGTGCTGCCCCAAGAGTTACCCGATAGATAACGAGGAGGCCAAGATAAAGATCTCTGGCAGGGCCTCGGATGAAATACTTGAGAGCTTACCCCCAGAGGTGCTTAGCATTGAAGGAGCAGCTATTTGTTATTATAAAGATGATGTTTTCATCATTGGAGGGTGGAAGAACAGCGATGATATCGACAAGCAGTACAGGAAAGAGGCCTATCGTTACTGCGCTGAGAGAAAGCGCTGGATGCTTTTGCCTCCTATGCCTCAGCCTCGCTGCAGAGCGACCGCCTGCCACGTGAGAATTCCCTTCCGGTGCTTGCAGGGAACGCAAAGATACCCCATGCCACAAAATTTGATGTGGCAAAAAGATAGAATAAGGCAGATGCAGGAAAGGCAGATGCAGGAAATACACCGACACTCCCTGAGCTTGCGGCGAATCCCGCGCTCGCAGATCGAGTGCTAGGTTCTGGGATATCGCTCCTGACAAGTCTAGGAAATACAGTGCTAAACCAGTTTGTTAGGCTTGCTATGTCTTTATAAGACGTGAGGGTGTTGATCGGATTTGATGCGTAAAACCTGCATCTTTTATGTGTTGGGAATTAAGAAGTTCCAGAGTCGAGGATGGGTGGGAATTGAGAAACAGTGTGAGCCCAACGCTGTCACTCAGTGGTGCCCGGGGAGAACCCGTAGCCTGGAAGGGGCTGTGGAATATATCTGGGAACACTAAGTCTGTTGCTTCTCGCTTTAGATCTTTGTTTTCAAGGATTTCTGTAGAGTTAGTCTCTAACAGTTGTGTTTTGAACATCAAAGATCTCCTTCGTAATAATTTAATGGTTACATCTGTGTGTGCTCAGAAGCACCGGTTTATTTGCGCTTATCCATTGACATTCCTTTGATCCTCTCCTCCTCGGTCACTAAACTTCCAGTTTATTTGGTGTCAGTGCACTTGGCTTTCCCGAGTTGGAGGCAAGTGCGATAGTTAGAGCTCTATCTGCAAACAAAAGCACAATCTTTCTTTATAAACTTCCTTCAGGATGTTTCTATGTCTATTAAATACTTCGTACGTTCCAGAACGGCTGCGGAGTTTGTTTGTAATTGGTGGTTGATGGAACATCAGTCATTGCTCAGAGAACTTGAGGCAGTAGGGTATTTCAGGTGTGACTGAAGATGCTTTGAGGTGACAGCTTCCTTAGAAGCTTGGGTCAACAATCAGGCTGATAAAAAGAGTGAAAACCAGCAGAGTGTCCCCCTCAGCAACATAGATGTTCATTTCTACCCGTGTGGATTAATAAGGATGAGGTTGTGTCACAGGAAGAGGTTGAGACCTGAGCTGCTTGTAGATCCTTTCTCAGATGTTGCCTGCGTTTTAATTCTAGTGAACAGGGAACAAGAAGAGCCCCCGCGAGCCTGTTCCCAGCCTGTCTTTGACAATCAGTGCCCTTTGCCTTTGCTTGGCTTTCCCTGGAAACCTGCAGTGGCACTCGCTGGCCTTGGAGTGAGAGAGTTGAGTTTTTGTAGTCTCTGAATATTGGAGTTTCCCCACTTGCTCTGGCGGTGAGATTGAAGCGGATTTAAATACCTTGTGCTGTTTTGAGGTGGTTTTACATAAATCAGTGCACTGGTTGGCACTGGTTTCCTTACTGCCCAAGAACCAGATGTGGAGTGTTCCCTTTGGAGTCTTGCTGCCTCTCATTTTCCTGGCCTGCTGAACATTCCTCCTCCTTGATCTGAGCTCCAGGACAGTTGAGGTTCCCAGCAGATTCAGTGCACCCTTCCTACCTCCCTTTCTTCTGCAGCCTTCCCTTGCTTTGAACGTTTTCATGTGCAGCCTCACTCAGGATCAGAGGGAAGGGAAAGGGAGAAGTAAGCAGGGTGTTCCAAGGTGTGCGTAGTCAAGCTTGGAGGATCTGTTACTGTCTTTGCTTCATATCACGATGTGCTGGTGGTTTTGATGTGGGCAACTTCTTTGCAAAAGAACTTTTAAACAGTGCGGTGTTTTGATCTGTTTTGTTTTTTTAATTGTTTAGTTTTCTGAGCTGCTACTTCTCATTTTCCAATTCAGCGGGCAACCTAGATCATATCTGACGCACTGGGTAAGTCTTGCGACCACACAGCCTGGAAAGGTTTCTCTGATGTGTTCTTAACTCTCCACTTCGCAGTTCGCTCGCTGCTTTTGATACCGATAACTTGTCTTTTTGTACTAGAATAATCTGGCCTCGTTTAGAAACAAAACACCCAGAAAGTCTTCACAGCTGAGTCTCAAATTGCTCGTCTGTGGTAACTGTGTGCTGTATTTTATTTGCCTGCTGGATTCTGAGAGGAAGTGGGTGAGGTTGTTCAGGGATGATGTTTAGAAGTGGCTGCTAACAGCTCAGCTCCCGCAGGCCTGGGCGAATCCCCAGAGCTTGGCCCATCAGCTCCTACAGATTGAGCTGGAGCAGTCTGAGTTCCTGCCCCTACAGCAGGGGTTGGGAATGGAAATGCGGAAATGCCTCAGCTTTGGTACTAAATCCATTGTTTTAATTTAAATTTGTGGGAGCAGATTTGAAGATACTTCACTTTGCGCAGAAGCAGCTGGGGAGGGTTCACACCCTCCATCCCACCAACTGCCAGAGGGATTTAACACGCAGCTGGCGGATGGTGGTGAGTGTCACCACAGCTCCATCAGAGCCCTCTTGTAGTCTGACAACAAATAGGGACAGTTTTTAAGGAGAAATACCCAAATTGATATTTCAGTTGGAGTATGAAGTCAACAGTTTAACGCGTGGCAGCATGCAGCAAAGTCAGATGCCAGACCAAACTTCTTGCAGCCTTTCTTTCTCTAAACAAAAGTGATGTTGCCCTTTCCGTAAGAACTTTTGGCCAAGGTTCAGGCTGTGTAGTTTACAAAAGCCATTCCACTTGAAGACAGTGTTCAAACAGCTCGGTGTCTGGACAGCCTGACTTGTGGATGCCGGCCGTGATTCCGTGTGTGATGCACCCTGTCTCCCTGTGTCTGTTTGCATGGTGAGTGGCACTGTGAACAGCACCACTTTGCTCTAACTTTTGCTATGCCAGTTCTATGGAATTTTTAAGTAGTTGGGGGTCTTTTTTAGCTTTGACTTTAAGTGGACCAATTGCATTGCACGTGGTTTTTAACTGACGAGTCTTAACTGTTGTCCATTGTGTCACGTGGAGGTGTTTGGGAGGATCACGTTGTTGGCTCTGGCTGTGATTTACCCCACTAACCTGCGGATCACACACCGGATTCCTCATGGCCCTCGACTGCCGTAGCCTGCTGGGTGTTCATAAAATAATCCTATGAACAAAAGCCTTTGGGAATTCTTCCGGCATGTTTCTAGTGGCTGCTGAGGTGTTGGTAAGATCCCAGTGTGTATTTTATATATGAAGGCTGACTTCCAGCCTTCTCCGTGAGGCAGAACATCAGGTGGAGCTTTTCTTCCTCCTAACAACAATGAAACCTCTGTACCTGCCACAAAATGCATGTTTTCTGTCCCCTTCCTGCTCAAAGCGTTAGTGAAGCCGGACTCATCCTGCCTAGCGCTCAGCAGTCGTTGTAGTCATTCCTGGGTGTCGTATGTGTCCGTTATATTTTATAACTACCTGAACACCCTGTTAGTATCTTTAATGAGGCTTTCTTTTGCACATAGGAGGTTACCACCCCAGAAATGAGGAAGACACACCAGCTCTTTAGCATGTGTTATGGATACCTGCGCCAAGCATCCCCCTGTAGTATTTCCATATAGTTTTTTTCCATGCCAGTAAATGTTAAAATCAGAATTATTGGCTCACCTTGTGCATCCTGGCTGATCTACTGAGTCATCGAGAATTGCAAGTTCAGGTTATTTTTAACACAACCCTGTACCATGTTGTAATATAGCTTAAAATAAGTGGTTTATGGCTCAGATTTATTTTCAGCTGGGGCAACCTTCTATTCGGGTATAAATCATATCTCCGGTTTGACAGTCCTGAGCAGAAGTCTGATAACACAGACGCTCTTGAGGGTCTAATCCTGTTCCTAATATGAATGTAAAGTGTGGGACTAACGAGATGTTTGAACACCACTAATGGGCAGACACTCCTCACAGGTCCGTGTCACGGTGGATCGCGCCAGCGGTGCTCTCCTGTCGTTATTAATGTAGACTTCACCACTCGGGGAAGCAGCACTCCCGTACTTCCAGTCAGGTAAAGTGGGGTGTGTGTATAGGCTGTTTGAAAGCAATCCTACTGTCGTGTTCCTTACTTTCAATACACTGTACTAAAATTTATTGTAATTAGTGAATTAATGAAAATAAACCTTTTATTTCTTTAACATTCTCTTGTAACTTTTCTTTTTCAAGTTGCTGTGGCAAATAGGCACGTTTTGGGGTGCCACAGAACCTGAATTCTAAATAGTGCTGGATTTTATTTTGAAACAGGTGAATGCATCCACGTGCTGCTCAGAAGACTTTGTGAGCTAAGTGGTGCGGATCATGTTTGTAGGGAGGTTTGTAGGTGGTTGAATAATTGGATCTGATTCCATTGGAGGAGTCGTCCGTGTTGTCGTTGCGGTTGGGTATGTAGTCCCTGATGTTGGGAGGGTATGGCACCACGCAGCAGCTCAGCGCGCCGCGGTTTATGCTCATGTCTTCGATGTGGTACCACTTGTCAGTGTTCTCATCGTAGCACTCGACGTTTGCTATGGTGGTCGCGCCGTTAAAACCGCCAACCACATACAGAAAATTGTCTACCACTTCGATGCCAAAATCGCTGCGAGGATTGATCATTCTGGAGATTAAGCGCCACGTGTTGGTGACGGGGTTGTAAACTTCTGCGCTCCACAGCCGCCAAGCTCTGTTACATCCTCCTACCTGTGAACGGCAAAGAGACAGAGGCGAGATGAGACCTCCCTCACCCTTTGAGTCTACCAAATTGTTTGACATTCAGGTGTGGTGGCTGGTCCTGCCCACTGAGCACAGCTCAGGGCCTGGGAGCTCAGAGCTGGCCGCTTGCTGACTGCTCCCTTGTTCTCTCTAGACCTTCCCAAAGTATTTTGGGTGACACTTCGGTTTTACAGTTCTAGAGTTTAAATGTGGCACGCGGATAGGATGCACAGGACCGCACGAATGGTTGGTGCTGCCCATGCTGAATATAGAAAATAATTTCTTTGCTACTTGAAAACCATCAATGCCTTTTCCTTAACAAAGGTGTGCAGGTGCAAATGTTCTCAGGGGGCGTTATCAGCCATTCTGGCTCTGATTTCTTGCCTATAACTCACTTGACAAGCAAATAGCCCGCCTGGAAAATCTAGGAAATGCAGCTTAGCAAAAGTGAGTGCTGGGGGGTGTTAGGGCAGAAGTATGGTGGCTCCTTTACCGCATAGATTTTGTTTCCATGTGCAATCACGCCCAGTCTGCTTCTTCTGCTAGTCATCGGGGCGATAAAGGTCCATTGATTTGTGGTGGGATTGTACACTTCAGCTGTGGTCGAGCACTGCGTTCCGTTGAACCCACCACATACGTACACCTGGTGACGGGAGAGAGAACAGGGTGAGCAGGGCAGCGATACCCATGCTGACAGGGATCTGTCGGAATGAGACTGTGAGGATGATCCAAGGGCTGGAGCATCCCCCATGCAAGGACAGACTGAGAGAGTTGGGGTTGTTCAGCCTGGAGAAGAGAAGGCTCTGGGGAGACCTTAGAGCAGCCTCACAGTGCTGAAAGGGGCTGCAGGGAAGCTGGGAATTGGATCTTGATCAGGGAGTGCAGGGATAGGAGGAAGGAGAAAGGTTTTGAGCTGGAAGAGGGGAGATTGAGATGAGGTAACAGGAAGAAATGTTTCCCTGTGAGGGTGGGGAGGCCCTGGCCCAGGTTGCCCAGAGCAGTGGTGGCTGCCCCATCCCCGGAGGTGTTCAAGGCCAGGTTTGATGGGGCTTGGAGCCCCCTGATCCAGTGGGAAGTGTCCCTGCCCATGGCAGGGGATTGGAACTGGATGGGCTTTGAGATCCCTTCCAGCGCAACCCATTCCATGATTCTATGATCTCTGTAGCTCCAGGATTTAATGAATAAGGTTTATGTGAACTTTCTTCCTCTTCATTTTAAATTATTCATCACCTTAAAGGTAACATTTGTCACCTTTCCTACTCCTGCAGCTCCTCTTTTTTATCGAGGTTGCAAACCTGGAGCGGAGGCTGTGTTTGTCAGGTACTGCAGCCCAGTGAGAAGCTGAGCTCCATGGAAATCCCAACCTCAACATGTGCCATGGGCAAGGACAGACCCTTGCTCACTGTGTAATGCCACGCACTTGTATTTTGTTGTTTCCTTGCCCTGCTCACCATCCTTCAACCATATCTGCTTTCCATAACGTTGTGGCCCTTTTACCTTTCCATGCAGTGTGGTTGCACTACTGTTGCTTCTCTGCTCGTGCATGGGGGCAATCAGTGTCCACTGGTTGGTCTCTGGCTCGTACCGTTCTGCTGTGTTGAGGCGCACGTAGCCATCAGACCCTCCAATGGCGTAGATTAAATCGTCGAGAACAGTCACGCTGACGTAGCAGCGCTGCGAGTGCATGGGTCTGACCTGCTGCCACGTCTTCTGGAGCAGGTTAAACCGCTTGACGCGGTTGAAACAATCCATGCCGTCGAATCCTCCGATAATGTAGAGAAAGCCTTTTAAATATGCAGTGCCATGATAGGCAAGAGGGCTTTCTTCATCAAAGGTGACGTTGATCCACTTGTCTGTACGGCTGTCGTAGGTCTCAATGGCGTTGGTTGGGCTCTCCCCGCTCCAACCTCCGATAGCAAACAGGACGGCACTGGGCAGGCGAGGCTGACTGAGCTTCTTGTTGAATTGGGGCTCAGAGGGGCCCTTGGTGTTGAGATTGTACATTTCCGCCATTGTCTCTATGATGAGAACTTGGCACTCCTTGTTGTTCTTCACGTATTGGTGTGATTTGACGTTGTTAAGGAAGTAGTCTACTTGCATCAGCGCCAGTCGAACCTGGAAAATGCAAAGGGGAGCTGGAATATGACGGTCGGACTTGGTGGTCTTAGGGTTTTTTTCCAACCTTAATGATGTGATGGCAAGTTGAATATGAGCTAACAGTGCCTGGCAGCCAAGAGGGCCACCATGTCCTGGGGAGCATCCAGCATGACATCACCAGTCGGAGGGGATTGTCCCACTCTGCTCTGCACTGGTGCAGCCCCAGTTGAGCACTGGGGGCAGTTTTGGGTACCACAGGATAAAAAGGATCTAAAGCTACTGGAGAGCATGCAGAGGAGGGCACGGAGTTGGTGAAGGGTTTGGAGGGGAAGTTGTATGGGGAGCAGCTGAAGTCACTTGGTCTGTTCGGCCTGGAGGAGACTGAGGGGGGACCTCATCGCTGTCTGCAGCTTCCTCACACGGGGAGGAGGAGGAGCAGACGCTGAGCTCTTCTCTCTGGAGACCAAGGACAGGACCCCAGGGAATGGCAGGAAGATGCCAGGGGAGGGTTAGGTTGGACATGAGGAAAAGGTTCTTCCCCCAGAGGGTGGTGGAGCCCTGGAACAGCTCTCCAGGGAAGCAGTCACAGCCTGACAATATTCAAACAGCATTTGGACACCACCCTCAGCCCCACAGTGTGATTGTTGGAGTGTCCTGTGCAGGGACAGGAGTTGGACTCGATGGTCCTTGTGGGTCCCTTCCAACTGGGGATACTCTGTGGTTCTAATATTCATGCAGATGGTTTACACCGTGGTACCCATCATGGATCTCTCCAATGCTGGATGACTTTGCTTTCGGGCTACAGAGAACCAGAGAATTAAATGTGTAGTTTTAGCTAGTCCAGAAAGGGGGGCGTGAGGGGAAAGGATTTGATTTCACAGCAGGGAACCCGCCCTGCCTTGGCCCGGGACTTCCCTGTGCACAGAACCTGCCCGGATGCTGTTTCCACAGAACAGCTCGTCTGGGCAAACGCTGATCGGCTTTGTGGATGTAGGGATAACGGCATCCCACATGAACTTTGACCCTTCCTGGACATGAGGAACAGTTAAATTAAGCTCTAAACATGAGGAAACGAGCACTTCCAAGATTTGCCCCAACTCCAGCGCTCCTTTCTTTGTGGGCAGCGTTGGGAGGTTGAAGTTTCCTCCAGGCTTACAAGAACAACAAAGCAGCTCTGGCTCAGCTGCCCCATGCCCAGCTCTGCAGAGCCACCTGTGGGCAGGCCAGCACCCACCTTGCTCAGCAGGACCACAAAGTGCTGCTTCCTCTCCTGCGGATCGTAAGCGATCCATTTGAGAATAGCCTCGAACACAGCACGTTCGTCTTTCACGTTGAGCTCTTCCATCTCAATGATTTGGGTTAACTTGTTGACGGGGAGCTCTACAAACTCTGTAGACACTTGGATGATGTCCTCAAAGTGGTGAAGGATGAAGGTGAAGGCTGCTTCTTGCAGGTCAGGACAGTAGTAGTAATCGGTGAACTTGTAGATGCCGACGCAGTTTTCCAAGCACAGCTGGGATTTTAGGAAATCGGAGCACAGTTGGATGACGCCCATGACGTTGAACTGGTCTCCTGTGATTAACAAACGTTCGACATTGTTGATGGTGATCGGCACTGTCCCCATGTAGGCGTACTCAATGATGAGCCTCATCATGTCAGGAGAAGTGCCAGGGATTTTGTACACTGTCTTCGTGGTGCTTTTCCAGCTGCCGATAAACAGCACCCTGAAAAAAACCAAAGCAGTGCTGGGGAAAACCCGCTTTAAACCCTGTCCCCATCATCGCCTGCCCCTTCTTCCCCAGGCACCAGTTTGGGTGCTACCAGTAGCCACACTGGGAAGCCCAAGCAGGGGAGAAGAGCTTGGAGTGCTGGTTGATCAGAAGCTCGACATGAGCCGGTGATGTGTGCTCAGCCCAGAAAGCCAAACATGTCCTTGGCTGCATCCAAAGTGTGAGCAGCAGGGCAAGGGAGGGGCTTCTCCCCCTCTGCTGTGCTCTTGTGAGACCCCACCTGGACTACTGTGTCCAGTTCTGGAATCCCCCACACAAGGAGGAGATGAAACTGTTGGAACAGGTCGTGAGGAGGCCACGGAGATGATCCGAGGGCTGGAGCAGCTCTGCTATGAGGCCAGACTGGGAGAGTTGGGGTTGTTCAGCTGGAGAAGAGAAGGCTCTGGGGAGACCTTAGAGCAGCCTCCAGTACTGAAAGGGGCTCCAGGAAAGCTGGGGAGGGGCTCTGGATCAGGGAGTGCGGGGATGGGATGGGATTGGGGAAATGGTTTAAACTGGAAGGGGGAAGATCAGGATGGACATTAGGAAGAAATTCTTCACCATGAGGGTGGGGAGGCCCTGGCCCAGGTTGCCTAGAGACATCGCGGCTGCCCCATCCCTGGAGGTGTTCCAGGCCAGGTTGGATGGGGCTTGGAGCCACCTGATCCAGTGGGAGGGGTCCCTGCCCATGGCAGGGGGTGGCACTGGGTGGGCTTCAAGCTCCTTTCCAACCCATTCCATGATTCTGTGAAGCCAGGTTGTTCATTAATTACCAGTTTTCTAGCTGCTTGTTTCATAAAGGGGTCACAGCCTGTGCACAGAGAGCAACAGGGTGAGTGGCCACCTGGCTTCAACAAGGACACCAGAGAGTGTGGGGGAAGGAAAACCTCCTGCCCGATAGTGGATAAGCCAGGCTGGCCCTGATGCCTACACTGCGCCGCATCAGGGGCTTTGTTGGACAGCACTTCCAGAGCTGCTGTTTGATATTAGACTATGGATTAATTCTGCTGTCCAGAACGATGGGTGGGACTGGACGAGAGCTTCAGTGCCAGCGTGAGTGCTAGAGGACTCAGACTGGGCACCGCTGTTTGTCCCCACCCCTTCTGATTCCAAGTACTGACCTGAAGTAGTGGCTGCAGCTACAGAGGATGTTCTTGTGAGCTTTAAATTTAACACCATCCACGACGATGACCACATCGCAGAGCTCCCCTTCCAGGCAAAGCTCGTTTAAGATGGTGCAAGACGTAGCGCTCATCTTCCTCTCCGTGTCTGCGTCAGTGTGGGCACCGAGCTACTATCCTTACCAGAGCTTTACTCCACCTATCTGAGGTGCTTCTCACCCTTGCCTCTACCCTCCAGCACTGGCCCCAAGCCTCTGTGTCTCAGGTGACCCTGGAGCAGGTTCTGCAATGAGATCACAGAGGTGG
This sequence comes from Neomorphus geoffroyi, assembly GCA_033558235.1. Taxonomy (NCBI): domain Eukaryota; kingdom Metazoa; phylum Chordata; class Aves; order Cuculiformes; family Neomorphidae; genus Neomorphus; species Neomorphus geoffroyi. The sequence goes on from JAUMJM010000037.1 coordinate 5,006,582, forward strand.
GCGTGGCCTGGGCCTGGGTTGAGCCCATCTGCAGGCAACGGGGTCCTTCTCTCATCTCCCTTGTTCCTTGGCTGCCCTCGGCCTTCTTTTAACCAAACCCTGGGTTACGCTGGGACCTCTTGACGGCTGCTCTGAGCACAACCAGCCTGGGGGTTCCTCTGCAACCTTTGAACATTATGTAGCCCAGCTGTAAAGCCCCCCAGCTGGGGTCCTTGACCCAGCACATGCAGGAGGAGGCTGGGACACCAGCAAAGCTCACATCCGTGATGAAGCCAGGAAAGCTCTGCCGCTGCCATAGCTGCGGCTCCTTCGGAGGAGCGGGCAGTGCGGTCCAGGGGAGGAGAGTGGGGGCACAGGGAGCCCCACCCTGACTCCTCACCCCCTCAACTCATGGCCAACTGGTTTTCTCTTGAGCTTTGCTGTGTCACATGGGTGCTGAGGAGCGTCTCCAAGCAGAGCTTGAAAAACTGTGTGGATTTCTTCATCTTAATGTGAATGTGGGCTTCTTTTGTTGAATGAGTTTTGTGGCAACGCTGGGGGAGAGGTTATGGCATAAAGGCAGCTCTTGCCAGATACTATTTTTTCGCAAGCTCTTTCTCTCTCTTTTCTCTTTCGCCTCGGGGCGTGGGGCAGAGGAAATGCAAGCAAAAGCGTGGGCACAGGGAGATGCTTCCAGCGTGGGGCAGAGGTACTGCCCCAGCTGGAGCGCAGTGGGCACTCCCGGGCACCCCTAAGCATCCCTTGGGCATCCCTGGGCACCCTCTAGCATCCCTTGGGCACCCCTCAGCATCCCTGGGCACCCCAAGCACCAGGCACCCCTGGGACCCCCCAGCCCCTCTCCAACTCCGGGCACCCTCGCAGCATCCTTCAGACACCTCCCAGCACGGATCACCTCCCAGTATCCCCCTGGCCCCTCTTCAGCCCCGGGCACCCCGGGACCCCCCAGCATCCCTCGGACCCTTCTGCCCCCCACGGGCACCCCTGGGCACCCCCTCAGCACCCGCCGGGGACCCCCAGGTCCAGCTCCGACCACGGGCATCCCCAGCATCCCCTGGCCCTGCCTCGGTCCCGGGTACCCCCAGGCCCCGCCCCCCCGGCTCCTCCCCGCGGCTGCGCGGCTCGGCCCGGCCCCGAGCTGAGCGGGAGCCATGGTGAGTGGGCATGGGGGCATCTGGGGGGCAAGGGCTGGGGAGAGCATGGTCCTGGGGGGGCAAGGGCTGTGGTGAGGCTGGTCCTGGGGGAGCACGGATGGAGGGCGTTTGAGGGGCAAAGGCTGGGGTGGGGCTGGTCCTGGGGGAGCACAGGTAGAGGGCATTTGGGGGGCAAAGGCTGGGGTAAGGATGGTCCTGGGGGAGCAGGGATTATGGGGAGCACGGGTGGGGGGCACTTGGGGGGTAAAGGTTGGGGTGAGGGTGGTCCTGGGAAAGCAGGGACTGTGGGACATTTGGGGGGCAAAGGCAGGGGTGTGGGTGGTCCTGGGGGAGCAGGGGCTTTGGGGCATTTGAGGGGCAAGGGCTGTGGTGAGGCTGGTCCTGGGGGATCACAGGTAGGGGGCACTTCTGGGGTAAAGGTTGGGGTGAGGGTGGTCCTGGGAGAGCAGGGGTGGGGGACATTTGGGGGGCAAGGGCTGGGGTGAGGCTGGTCCTGGGGGAGCACAGGTAGAGGGCATTTGGGGAGAAAGGCTGGGGTGAGGATGTCCTGGGCGAGCACAGGTAGAGGGGGGGCACTGGGGGCAAGGGCTGGAGTGGGGGTGGTCCTGGACGAGTAGGGACTATGGGGAGCACGGGTGGGGGGCACTTGGGGGGTAAAGGTTAGGGTGAGGGTGGTCCTGGGAAAGCAGGGACTGTGTGGCATTTGGGGGGCAAAAGCTGGGGTGAGGGTGGTCCTGGGGGAGCAGGGGTGGGGGGCATTTGGGGGCAAAGTTTGGGATAAGGGTGGAGCCAGGGGAGCAGGGGCTGTGGGGAGCATTTAGGGGGCAAAGGATGGGGTGAGGCTGGTGCCAGGGGAGCAGGATCTGTGGGGACCATGGGTAGGGGGCACTAGGGGGCAAAAGATGGGGTGAGGCTGGTGCCAGGGGAGCAGGATCCATGTGGAGCACAGGTGTGTGGTGTCAGGGGGCAAATGCTGGCCCCAAGGGCACAGAGTCCATGGGGAGCGTGGGGGGGTGGTACTGAGGAGGGTGAAGTCTGGGATAAGGCTGGTGCCAGGGGAGCAGGGTCCATGGGGAACTCAGCCAGGATGGGAGAGTGGGGTGGGGTCAGAGGGCATCAGTGCCCTGGGAGCTGTGGGGATCCCAGGGGCATGACTGAACAGGGGTCTGTGCCCACAGGTGCCTGAGCTGCAGAAAGCCACTGTCCGCATCCGGCAGCCGGAGCTCGTGAGGGCGATAATCCAAGCCATCAAGGAGCAGGGCGTGACCAAGCTGCAGGTACTGGCACTGCATGGCTCTGGTGGGGTGGCCCTGCTGCGGGCAGGCCATGCGTCGCACTCATGCTCGGTCTTTGTCTTCAGCCACCACCGCTTCCATGGCCTCCCTGGTTGTGGCCTGGCTGCTCCCGATCCATATGCGAGGAAGCATCTTCTCATGTTTTGCAGATGGACCCCAGGGACATCAGAGAGTCATGGAACAGTTTGGGTTGGAAGGGACCTCAAAGCCCACCCAGTGCCACCCCCTGCCATGGGCAGGGACCCCTCCCACTGGATCAGGGGGCTCCAAGCCCCATCCAACCTGGCCTTGAACACCTCCAGGGATGGGGCAGCCACCACTGCTCTGGGGAAACTGACTTCTCCGCGTGTTCTTTGTGTGCTGGGTCACACATGGATTTGGTCTCCTCTTGCCTTCCAGGTCATTTCTGATTTCGACATGACGCTGAGCAGGTTTGGGTGCAACGGCAGGCGCTGCCCCACTTCACACAGTGAGTCAAAGCCGTTGTCTTTGCTGTTGCTGATTGGGTTTGGTTTCTGTGTTGATGTTCTCATTCTCCATGGCTCCTGTCGTCCCTCGCCTCCCTCCTTGGCCAACCCTGGCCGCTCCCTCTTTGTTTGCTCTCGGTGCAGCTTTGGTCCTTGGCTGCTCGTAGCGCCAACTGCTCTTCCCACGAAGCCCACAGCCACTGCAGGACCTCTCTCGAGGTCTGGCTGCTTCTCCCTCCAACCTTGCAGCTTTCCTAGCATTGACTCTGCCCTTTCCCAGTGAGCAACGCCCTGCAATCAGTGCGTTCCCAGTAGGAGACCCCCTGGTGAACCTGTTCCTGGGTCTGTGTCCTACACACAGCTCAATTTTGGGAAGAGCTGGTGCTGGAGACCCAGAAAAGCTGCCTTTTCAAAAGCCTTTTTATATTTCTGGGCTACAACATTGGCATTTTATTGTCTTTACAGATATCCTCAATGGCAGCCGTGTTGTCAGCGAGGATGGCAAGAAGAAGGTAGGTGCTGCTCTGCTTCTTGGCTCTCTGATTTTGGTCCCAGGAAGGTTGTATGGGCTCAGGTGACGGCTCTCCAAGTGCAGCTGTGACAGTGGGGTAGTGTCCAGGCTGCATTCCAGCCAGTGGTGGTGGAAGGAGAGTTTAGAAAGGGAAATTGAATTTACATGCTCAGCTGTGGGTGGTTTTGGTCTGATAGGAAGACGGAAGGGTGGGTCCTCAGCTGCACCTGCAGCGTTTGATGGAAGGCGAGAACCAGCCAGGCTGCTGGAGGTTAATGCTTCCATCGGAGCTCTCCAGCTTTGCTCAGTGAATTGGTTTTGGTTGTGGTTTTCATGCTTTGGGGCTCACTTTGTTCTTACCCTGTCTCCAGCTGATGGATCTGCTGCATTATTACTACCCCATCGAAATCGATCCCAACCGGACCCTGGAAGAGAAACGGCCCCTCATGGTGGAGTGGTGAGTGCTTGTGTGTGATGAGGTCCACCTTGTCCTGGCAAGTTCCTGCTCCTGAGGACTGCAGGACACAAGGCTTGAACATCTCACCTGAAGCCCTGTGTTCAGCTCTGGAGTCCTCAGCACAGGAAGGACCTGGAGCTGTTGGAGCAAGTCCAGAGAAGGCCACAGAGATGATCCAAGGGCTGGAGCACCTCCTGTACGAGGCCAGGCTGGGAGAGTTGGGGTTGTTCAGCCTGGAGAAGAGAAGGCTCTGGGGAGACCTTAGAGCAGCTCCCAGTGCTGAAAGGGGCTTCAGGAAAGCTGTCCCCAGGGGCACAGGGTCCGTGGATCAGGGACAGGACGAGAGGAACGGTTTTAAGCTGAAAGAGGGGAGACTGAGATGACATCTCGGGGAGAAATGTTTTGCTGTGAGGGTGGGGAGGCCCTGGCCCAGGGTGCCCAGAGCAGTGGTGGCTGCCCCATCCCTGGAGGTGTTCCAGGCCAGGTTGGATGGGGCTTGGAGTCCCCTGACCCAGTGGGAGGTGTCCCTGCCCATGTCAGGGGGTGGCACTGGATGGGCTTTAGTGTCCCTTCCAACCCAACCCATTCCGTGATCTCTAGGCTTGGAAGCAATACTGGGGGGTCTTAGTTGTTATTTTTCTGATGGCCTGAAGCTCACTCTGCTGCATTTCCCCAGGTGGACCAAGGCCCATGAGCTGCTGTCGCAGCAGAAAATCCGGAAGGATGACATAGCCCAGATTGTCCGAGATTCAGGCGTGATGCTTAGGTACGGGCTCAGGGTTTGCCTGCCTGTGGCCCTTTCTCTCCTGGCACTGTGTAAGGTCTCCGTGCTTCCACCCTGCCCTGTGTGCCATCTGCCCAGCGTGGAAGATGCCAAGTTCCCTTCCTTCCTGGGGTTGAGCTCTAATTAGGAGAGAGCTGAAAGTCAACGCCGCAGTCTGGACTCTGCTCCATTCATGGCTGCCTCATCCCTGCTCAGAAACCACTTCCATCTCCTCTGAGTCTTGGCAAGGAGTCGCCGAGGGAGTGGATGGTGGGCAGAGCTCCTTGTTGGCAGGACAGGGTGGGAGCAGCTCCCCTCTTCCAGGAGACATTGTCTCCCCATGCATTGTAACTACTGGGCTTTATTCTGCCTCAAATTTCAGCCATGGCACCAAAATATTGTGCTAAAACTTGCTGTTAAAGCTGGCCTTGGCAGTAATAGTCCTAAAAGTGACTCTGAGAGCCTTGCTTTGAATGAGGTGGTACCACAGATCTGGGTTTTCATGAGGACAGGTTCTCCTTCTGCGTGGGAACTGCGTCTTGGCAGGCTGAGACCGTTATCCGTTGGTCTGGTTGCCCTCAGAAATGCTGGTGCCACGCAAAGCTCATGCTTTTTGCAGAGCTCAAGCGTTCATTTCTGTTTGGGAGGTCCTGGGCAGGAGTAGGAGCCTCACAGCTGGGCTGAGGGCGCTCCCAGTGCACTGAGCACCCCACCACGAGGTGGAAATCTGATCCTGTGTGATGGGCACTTCTGCTCTAGGGATGGATTCAACGAATTGTTTGACCGGCTGCGTAAGTACAACGTCCCTCTCTTCATCTTCTCGGCTGGCATCGGAGACATCCTCGAAGAGATTATCCGTCAGGCCAATGTCTTCCACTCAAACGTCAACGTGGTGTCCAACTACATGGACTTTGATGATAACGTGAGTTTCTGCGTCGTGTACGGGTGTGTACGTAGGTGTTATCTTTCCTAATATCCAATCTAAACCTCCCCTGGTGCAACTTGAGATGAAGAGCTGGTGTCCCTTTGAGCATCCTCCCATTTGCCCAGTCCAGGAAGGGCACTGAGGCTGCGGCACAGAGGGATCAACTTGTCTGTCCTGTTTGCACAGGGAGTCCTCACGCATTTCAAGGCCCCCCTCATCCACATCTACAACAAGAACAACAGCGTCCTGCAGGGCACGGAGTATTTCCAGCAGCTGAGCACGAGGACGAGCATCATCTTGCTGGGGGACTCCATGGGGGATCTGACAATGGCAGACGGCGTTCCCAGTGTGGAGAACATCCTCAAGATTGGCTTTCTCAATGACAAGGTGGGTGTGAGGAGCAATCTTGCTTCCCTGACGGTCTTCTCCAGATGCAAAGCCTGGTGGGGAGCAGAAAGGAGCAGGTGGTTGCCTGAGTGATTGGGCTGCAAGAAGTTCAAGCTCCTGCAGGGTGTGCAGAGGGAGATGATGGTGTCTCCTGAGCTCCTGGTGCACCTGGGCCATTGTCAGGGTGGGTTTTGGCCCCTTGGTGGCATCAAGAGATGGGAGGGCTGTGTGTGCAGTGTCTTTATTCTGAACTGCTGGTGTTTACCGTTCTCTTTCTCTGTGGCCCTCTCCTCTCCACCCCATCCTGGTGGCCGCGCTGCAGGTGGAAGAGCAGAGGGGGAAGTACTTGGATGCCTACGACATCGTGCTGGAGAGCGACGAGACGCTGGATGTGGTCAACGGGATCCTCCGGTACATCCTTAGTGAGACATGAGCCGGGAAGGCCCCTCAGCAAGACACGTGGGCACTGAGTGTCCTTCCCTTGATGAAGCTGGAGTAGATCTGATACCTGCTGGGCTCCATCCTGACGTTGGGGAGGAACCTGTGCGTTGTGTGCATCCCAACCTCACTAACGTCTGTCGGTCAACGCTGGAGCAGGCGGGGTGAGATGGAGGAAGGTTCTCCATTCTCTTTGCCCCATCTTTGCCTGGCTCTCCTTCTTCACCCTTGGACTTCACCCGCCTTGGACTCCATCTGCCACGGCCTGAGGCCACAACAAACCATTCCATGCTTCAGGTAGAGATGTTCCAGGCTTGCTTCAGCAGCTGAGTGTGGAAATGGGAGACCCATTTTAGATGGAAGCTTTGCGCTTTTCCTCTGCTCCTCTCTAAGGAAAGAGCTCTCTCTCTCATCCTGTCCCCTGTGGGCTCCAGAGTGTGAGGGCTGAGCTGGTGTGGTCCTACCAGGGTCAGCATCGCCCAGCCCCACATCCCCCATGGAAATCCTGGCCCTGCCGTCCCTCTTGCTCCACCACAGCTCTTGTTGTTAAACCCAAAGGCTTTCCCAGCCCTCCCTGCAGGCCCTGGAGCTCTTGTGGTGCTGCTGTGGAGTGGCCTGAGGGGTTTGGGTGGCAGTGGCAGCAGCAGCCTGGGTGCTCGGAGGGACTGGGGGTGGGGGAGGAGAGGCCAACGGCAGCATTTTTGGTTTTTAAGGAATATTTTAGCTCACGATGTTTCTGTCCTGAACTTCTGGGCTGGTGCTGGGCTCTCAGAGCAGCAGTAGGAAAAAAACCCATCTTATTTCTGTGTAACCAAGAGAAAAGCTGCCACCACCCTGCGTGAGCACGGGGCAGATTCCGGCCCTGACGTGGGAAGCTGCTTCCAACATCCCGTCCTGCCGTCTGCTCGGATGCCGAGGAGGGCGAGCTCTGATACGGCTGGTGGCCTCTGGGCTGCTCCTTGCTGCCTTCCTCGTGCTGGATGGGTAGATGGGACTTCTGAAAGCGCAGGCTCTGTTTCCCCTTGTTGAAAGAAAAGCTTTGGCTAAAGCCGCACCCGGCGCAGTTCGGACCCGGCGCCGAGGAGCCACGCGTGGAGCCGTTCTCCTCACCGAGGCTGGTGCTGCATCCCCCTCCCCATCCGTGCCGGAGCCCCCCCAAGTGCTCTGCAAAGGAGCTGAAGCACCGCCCGTCTGTGCTGGAGCATCCCAGGAGCTGAGTTTTGGGTTCTCCCTCCCCTGCCCACCCAGCAGGAGCTGGAAGCTGAAATCCCGCCCCCCCCCCCCCGGGCACCGCATTCCTGGACACGCTGGAATGTTTCGTGGCAAAGTAACCGGAGACGAAGGCAAACTCTGGGAACCAGTAGAAATGATTTATTTGGTGCAAGGTAGAAGCCGTCACATGAGGGGTTCGCTCTGCGCTTGCGTTTCTTCTCTCTCCACCTGCAAGGAACCCTCTGCGAAAGCTTCTGGAGCCAATGGGAGGTGATGGCACCACAGCTGGCAAAGCTGGGGGTGCCCAGTTAATTGGCTGCGTTTAGGCATCAAAATTAAATTGAGAGGGGGTTTCTCAATCACCAAGGGCTGTCGCTGCGTGGGGGGAGGGTGCGGAGCGGGAGAGATGCAGGTGGGGATGGGGATTGATGAGGACTGGGGGGGGATGAGGGAGATGGGATGGGATGGGAGAGATGGGATGGGATGGAGGAGATGGGATGGGGGGGATGAGGGGGATGGCATAGGGGAGATGCAGAACAGGAGGATGCGGAACAGTGAGAATGCAAATAGGGAGGATGCAGAGCAGGAATGATGGGAGATGGGGAGGGTGGGGATGGAGAAAACGCAGAACAGTGAGAATGCAAGTGGGGAGGATGAAGAGCAGGAAAGATGGGGATGAGGAGGATGGAGATTGGGGGGGATTGGGAGGGACAGGGAGGATGGGGAAGGTGGGAATGGAGAAGATGCAGAACAGGAGGATGTGGAACAGTGAGAGTGCGAATGGGGAGGATGTGAAGCACGAAAGATGCAGATGGGGAGGCTGGGGATGGGGTGAGGAGGCTGCTGCTCCCTGAGGGCCTGGCTGGAAGACGCTTTCCATTTTCCTTCTCCCAGCTGACAAAGGCTTGCCAGGTCCCACCCCAGCAATCTTGGGGTACCCAGGCTTTCTGGAACAGTGATGCCTGCGGGCTGTGGGGGTTCTGCCCTGAGAACCCGAGCCCCCTCCAGCTTCTCATCCTGGGAAGGATGGCAGGGGGAGCAAAGGCTGCGGCAGCAGCAGGGACCAGCACAAAAGGCTTCTCCTTATTTCTCCTCTCCTTTAAAGGATTTTATATGTGTATATAAAAAGAAAAAACCCAACACGCCAACCTTAAACTACAGAAAGCTGTGGTAGAAGTAGAGGGGAAGCCCTGGAGGTGAGGAGGCTGGAGCGGGACGTGCAGTCGCTGGCTGAGGATGAACAGGCTTGGGGAGGAGATGTCGCTGCCCCGGCCCTTCCGTGGGGAGCTGAGGGCAGGGGGGCAAAGCGGGGCTCTGGCACCCTTGGTCCCGCTCTGCAGCAGAGGTGTCGCCTGCAGAGCCCAGGACGGGTCGGGCAGCGCGTGGGAATGTGGGCACTGCCATCCCCACGGGGTTTGGAGACTCCCAGGTACTGGAAGGTGTTTCCCACCTTCTTGCCTGGGTTTCTTAGCTGGGGGCTGGTGAGTTTTCCTACCCAGGAGGAACACATCAAAAACTCCTCAGTTAAATAATAGGGGGGAAATCAAAATATGCCCTCCCGGAGGGCTGGGGAGGGGAAGGGCTGGATTCCCAGGGTAGCCAGGGGGGAGTCCTGTGTTCTAGAGAGCAGTGTCCTCTCCTCAGAGCTCCTCATGAATCTTCTCCTGGTCCTCGTCTGTCTTCAACTTCAGCTCCTCAGAGGTGATCTTCCCGTCCTGGTTGCGGTCCTGGTTCCTGAACATGTCAGTTATGACTTTCTCCGGGTCCGAGCTGGGCATGAGGCGGCCTTTGCCTTCTGCCACCTGGGTCTTGATGAAAGTGGAGAACTGGAGAGGGGAAAGATCATGGAATGGGTTGGGTTGGAAGGGACCTCAGAGCCCATCCAGTGCCACCCCATGCCATGGGCAGGGACACCTCCCACTGGGTCAGGGGGCTCCAAGCCCCATCCAACCTGGCCTGGAACACCTCCAGGGATGGGGCAGCCACCACTGCTCTGGGCACCCTGGGCCAGGGCCTCCCCACCCTCACAGCAAAACATTTCTCCCCAAGATCTCATCTCAATCTCCCCTCTCAGCTTAAAACAATTTCCCCTCATCCCATCCCTGCACTCCCTGATCCAGAGCCCCTCCCCAGCTTTCCTGGAGCCCCTTTCAGCACTGGGAGGCTGCTCTAAGGTCTCCCCAGAGCCTTCTCTTCTCCAGGTGAACAACCCCAACTCTCCCAGCCTGTCCTCATACAGGAGGTGCTCCAGCCTTCGGATCATCTCCACTGGTCTCCCAGCACGGGGCACAGCAGGGATCACCACGACCTGTGCCGAGGGCAGCAGCCGGGCAGCGAGGACCGGTCAGGCACAGGAGCCCTTGGTGTCCCTGCCCACACCCAGCACTGATGCTCTGGGCTGGGGTTTCTCCTGCACCGCTCTTCAGGCTCCCAAATGCACTGGGGACAACAATGCTCTCTGGGTGTTGCTCCCCAGGGTGGGGTCTCCTGCACCCCACTTTCCTCCTTGCACCCCAGAAGGGGTCTGGTGGCATTCGGAGCCCTCGCTCACCTCCTCAGCAGGGATCTCCCCATCCTTGTTCAGATCCATTTGCTCATAGAGGTTCTCTGGGGGCTCCCCGTGCCAGATGAAGAGGTAGCCCTCAGGAACCCCCTCCTCCATGGAGACCAGCTCCACCTCGAAGCGGAGCACGGCGCTGCCTGGCACCCCCCGGGCTGGAAAACCAAGCGAAGGTTGTGGCACCACAGAGGAGCCCAGCAAAGCAAAACCCCCTCCAGTTGGGGCGAGAGGGGGAGGAAGGATGGACGGAGAAGGCAGGAAAGCTCCGGTTTGCATCCCTACCTCCGCTCTCCCCGTGGCCCAGGTGGGGGGGGATGATGAGCACCCGCCTCTCCCCCGCGCACATGTTGAGGAGGCCAGTGTTGAGGCCCTCGATCACCTTGTTGGTCCCCAGCGTCACCTCCTGGGGCTTCTCGTAGTCGTGGCTGCAGGAGGCAGAGAGTTCTTGCAGGTGAGAAAGCCCCTCAGACCCAGAGAGCACCCCTCAAGTCCCACATCCTCCATCCTTCCATGCCCAGAAGTCCCACACCTTCCATCCCCTGATGTCCCACACCCTCCATCCTTCCATGCCCTGATGTCCCACACCCCCCATGCCTTAACAACCCAAAACCTTGCCCCATCCATCCATCCTGCTGTGCCCCCAAATCCCACACCCCCCACCTACCCCACAACCCCTTCAGCCCCTCAGCTGATGTTCCAGTGCTGCCCATTGCAAGGAGCTGATGCTCCCAGCACCTCTGCCATGCCCACCCACCCCATGCCCATCCACCACAGGCCTGGAACACCTGCCCATCCATCCTGTTCCCATCCACCCTTTGCCCTTCCTCAGCTCAGCTCCTGCCAGGATTTGGCCCCCTGAAGCACAAGGTGTGCCCGGGGCCTCCCGGGAGCGAGCACGCACGAGGAGAAGAGCTTGGTGCCATCCAGTAAGGAGCAGTTGTAGTGGTAGCGCACGAAGTCTCGGTCGCGGGTGGTGATGTTGCAGCCCTCGGGTCGGAACACGGTCTCGATCTCCACCGGGTCCTCAGGGTTGTGGAAGTCGATGATGTGGACGTCAAAGATGAGCACGGCTGAGCCAGGAATTTTATTCCCTGGAAGAGGAGGGTGAGGAGAGCTGCTGGAGCACCATGGGGATGGTAAAGCCTTCCTTTTCTTCTTCCCATGCCCTGTGAGGTGTCCATCACAGGGACCAGCCGTTCCCCTGCCCATGACACCCCCACAACCACTAGAGCTGTGGGGCTGGTGCTGGCCCCCAGGGTGAGGAGCTGCCCCACTTGGCCAACGCTTTCGCTGTGTCGGCCCCACGGTGCACAGGGCTGGCGGGGGGGACGCTGGACCCCACGGGGCTGTCCTTTACCTGCTCCGTTCTCGCCATAGGCCAGGTGTGGGGGGATGAGCACCCGCCGCCTCTCTCCCACGCAGACCCCTTGCAGACCCTGGTCCATGCCGGGGATGATGTAGCCCTTCCCGATGTAGGTGTCGTAGGTGTGATTGCGGGAGTAGCTGCAGCGAGAGGAGACCCCGGCACCGTCATGTAGGATACCCTGGCCCATCGAACCCCTCACCCAACCCTGCACCCCACCTCACACCCCTTCTCCCAGCCTCCGCTCTGCTCCCCCAGGAGCCAGACCCTGCTCCTAGGGATGCAGCAAATGGGCATCGTCTTTTTTAGCCTATTTCATCAAATCATTAAGGTTGGACAAGACCCCCAAGCTCATTCAGTCCAACCCTCAGCCCAACCCCACCGTGCCTGCTAAACCCTGTCCCCAGGTGCCACATCTACATGTATTTTGAACCAGGGATGGAGTCTCCACCAGGGCCCTGGGCAGCCTCTGCCAGGGCTTCACCACTTTTTTTCCAGTATCCAATCTAAGCCTCCCCTGCCGCAACCTGAGGCCATTTCCTCCCATCCCATCACTTGTTACTTGGGGAAAGAGCCCAGCACCTGCCTCTCCACAGCCTCTTTTCAGGTGGTTGTAGAGACCAATGAGGTCTCCCCTCAGCCTCCTCTTCTCCAGGCTGAACACCCCCACTTCCCTCAGCCGCTTCTCCTAAGACTTGTGAAGGTTCACGCCCGCTACCACCCTCTCCTCCATCTCCCTCGCAGTTCTCCAGCCTCTCCTGAGCGTAGGGCAGGAGAAGCCATGGAGGATCTCCCCTCTTGGATGCTTCTCTCCCCGCACCTGGAGTCGAAGAGCGTCCCGTCCATGAGGGACCCGTTGTAGTGGTAGCGGACAAAGTCCCCGGTCACAGCCCTGCGCTTGCAGGACTCGGGCATCTCCACGTGCTCCACGAAGATACCATCCTTGGGGTTGTGGAAGTCCACCAGCAGCACGCTGAACACCAGTGACGCCTGTGGTGGGATCGTGGTCCCTGGGGAAGGGACGTGGGTCAGCCTGGGCAAGGGACCTGGTGTGTTGTTGGGACTGAGGGAAGGGGCTGGGCACCATGAGGTGATGCCACGCTCACCGTAGCCTTTCTCCCCGTAGGCAAGGAACGGGGGGATGACGATGCTCCTCTTCTCCCCGGCGCACATGCCCAGCAGCCCCTGGTCCATGCCCTTGATCAGCCATCCTGTGCCCACGTAGGTGTCGTAGGTGCTGTCCTTGCTGTAGCTGGTGAGGAGGAATTGGGGGGAAGATGGGTCTGGGGCTCCCCCAGCCTGAGCAGAGCCGTGCGGGGAGGCCGGTTTGGGGGTCACGGAGCTGCACTGGTCTTGCTGGGGTGCAGGGAGGGAAAGCAAGGGGGGAGCTTGCTCTGGCTGGGGTGCAGCATGGACCCCCCAGTTCCTGCCATGCCCAGTGCCCCCAAACCCTGAGGCAGAGGGGGCAGCTGAGACATAGAAAGGTTTGGGTTAGAAGGGACCTCAAAGCCCATCCTGTTCCAACGTGCCCATGGCAGGGACCCCTCCCACTGGATCAGGGGGCTCCAAGCCCCATCCAACCTGGCCTGGAACACCTCCTGGGATGGGGCAGCCACCGCTGCTCTGGGCAACCTGGGCCACCACTCTCATGGTGAAGAATTTCTTCCCAATGTCCAATCTAAACCTTCCCCCTTCCAGTTTAAATCCATTCCCCCTCATTCCATCACTCCGGGCCCTTGGAAAAAGCCCCTCCCCAGCTTTCCTGGAGCCCCTTTCAGCACTGGGAGTTGCCCTAAGGTCTCCCCAGAGCCTTCTCCTCTCCAGGCTGAACAACCCCAACTCTCCCAGCCTGGCCTCGTACAGGAGGTGTTTCAGCCCTTGGATCATCTCCGTGGCCTCCTCAGGACCTGTTCCAACAGTTACGTTGGGGAGCTCCGGTTCCCTGTACCCCAATGCAAGGGTGCACCCCAGCTCCAGCTCCCCGTGTGCCAGGGTTGACCCCATCCCCCGTCCCTCGCACCTGGAATCGAAGGGGGTGCCATCCAGCAGCGTGCCGTTGTAGTGGTACCGCACGAAGTCTGAGTTCTCCACCGTGCGGTTGCAGCGCTCCGGTTTGGAGAGGGTGGTGATCTGCAGCTTGTCGTTCTTGTTCCAGATGTCCAGCATGATGACGTCGAAGTACAAGGTGGCATCTGGGGGGATCAGCCCCGCTAAAGAGGGGGCGCAGTGAGGACAGAGAACCTTAGCTTGGGGCAGTGCCAAGCCCGGGAACACTGAGGGCTCCATCCTCCAAAGCTTTTTGGGGTCCTGACCACACACACCAGCCCCAAAAAAGCAGCAGAACTCAGGGGAACAGGACCCCTCATTCCTGGGGAACCCTTGCTTTGGCATCGCTTTGGTGGTGCCACCCTTAGCCGGGTACCAGACCCCCATCCCTGCTATCACTGGTCCTTGGGGGGGCACAGCCTCTGCCCCCCACCATGAGGCACTCCCTTACCCACACCGATGCTGCCGTAGCCCAGGTGGGGTGGCACGATGAGGTGACGCCGCTCGTTGACGCACATGCCCTGCAGCCCCCGGTCCATGCCCGTGATCAGCCGCCCGACGCCCACCACGCCAGCCACCGTGGCCCCTCGGTCGTAGCTGGGGTGAGGGGACAGACCCATCAGGACGTGATGACCTCAAAGGTCTGTGATTCTACGATCAGCGATGCAGCAAAGCGCCCCGAAGCTGCTGCTGCTGGGGGTGCTCAGGGGGTCCACAACCAAACCGTGAACCCCCGTGGGATGGTGCTGAGGTCCTGGGTGCCCGCCCGCCGCGGGCAGAGTGGGGACTTCTACCCCCTCCCACCACAGCTCCCTGTGCTGCAGATATTGATCCTGATGGGATCAATCCTGCACTGCCCAGGGTGGAGCTGCCTCCTGCTGCACCCATCAGAGCTCTGGCCCGATCCTGCATCCCCAGGGTGCAGGGGATGTGGATCAGGGTGCAGCGAATGCGGATCAGGGTGCAGGGAATGCGGATCAGGGTGCAGGGAATGTGGATCAGGGTGCAGCGAATGCGGATCAGGGTGCAGGGAATGCGGATCAGGGTGCAGGGGATGTGGATCAGGATACAGGGGATACGGATCAGGGTGCAGGGAATGTGGATCAGCATGCAGGGAATGCGGATCAGGGTGCAGGGAATGTGGATCAGGGTGCAGCGAATGCGGATCAGGGTGCAGGGAATGTGGATCAGGGTGGGATGTGGATCAGGATGGGATGTGGATCAGGGTGCAGCGAATGTGGATCAGGGTGCAGGGAATGTGGATCAGGGTGGGATGTGGATCAGGATGCAGGGAATGTGGATCAGGATGCAGCGAATGTGAATCAGGGTGCTGGGAATGTGGACCAGGATGCAGGGAATGTGGATCAGGGTGGGATGTGGATCAGGATGCAGGGAATGTGGATCAGGGTGGGATGTGGTTCAGCATGCAGGGAATGTGGATCAGGGTGCAGGGAATGTGGATCAGGATGGGATGTGGATCAGGACGCAGGGAATGTGGATCAGAGTGCAGGGAATGTGGATCAGGATGCAGGGGATACGGATCAGGATATAGGGGATACAGATCAGGGTGGAGCGAATGCGGATCAGGGTGGGATGTGGATCAGGATGCAGGGAATGTGGATCAGGGTGGGATGTGGATCAGGGTGCAGGGAATGTGGATCAGGGTGCAGGGGATGTGGATCTGGCCCTCTGGGTGACACTTTCAGTTGGAACCAAGCCCAGCAACACCCTCCCCACATCTCACCCCACGACCCAGGCTGGAGACCGGCAGCTCCCGGGCTTTCTGCTGCTTCCAAATCATTTTGCATAAGGCACATTTGGAGCTTTTATGCAGCGAGGAGGAAAGAAAACGTCCCAGGCCTCATTTTTAAAGTGCAAACGTGTTTTTATTTTTAAATCTCAAAATACTCTGAGAAGCAACCGGGGCCATTTCAGATCATTTGAGATCCTTCACCCCCTTTAACGGGGAGCTGATGCTTTCTCCTGGCAGCCCCTAGGGAATTGTGTCCGCAGAGAATGTCCCCAGGTCCCATCACATCTGGGGTTCTGTTACTTTCTCCCCCATTCATGCTCACAAAAGACGAGACACAATTAATGGGAAGAGAATCCCTTTGATTTTTGAGATCCTGCAGAATCCCTTTGCTTTTTGAGGTCCTGCAAAATCCCTTTGATTTTTGAGGTCCTGCAGAATCCCTTTGCTTTTTGAGATCCTGCAA
The DNA here is from genome assembly GCA_033558235.1 of Neomorphus geoffroyi. Classification (NCBI taxonomy): domain Eukaryota; kingdom Metazoa; phylum Chordata; class Aves; order Cuculiformes; family Neomorphidae; genus Neomorphus; species Neomorphus geoffroyi. The sequence goes on from JAUMJM010000037.1 coordinate 5,022,373, forward strand.
AATCCCTTTGATTTTTGAGATCCTGCAGAATCCCTTTGATTTTTGAGGTCCTGCAGAATCCCTTTGCTTTTCCAGGCTCTGCAAAACGCCCGTCTGGAAAGTTTTTGTTCCTTCACAGGGCTGAGCCCCCGCAAACCCCAGTTTGTTTCTGTCCTTTTGCTGGGTCCCTGCTTCTCCCCTTGCTCGCAGCGGTGCAAATCAGGGACAGCACCAATGCAAACACTGATTTATAGCAGGATCGATGCACGGGCCGAGGAAAACTAAAGCCGGTGGGAGCGAAGCTGCTCGGATAATGAACGGGTTCCGCCACTGCCACGTTTCAAAGTGCTTTCAGTGCTCTCCCTGCCTGGGCAGCACATGCAAGTACATGTTCCTGAGTGCAAAATAGCTCGCTTCGGGCCAAATCCTGCTCGTGCTTGAGGTGGCATTCCCTGTGCCCGGCAGCACCCTGGAGATGGGCATCCAGGGGCTGTGGGGCACCCAGGGGCTCCCCAATGAGCAGTGGGTGCTGCTGTGACACTCACGGTGCCCAGGTAGGGGCTGCTGGGTAGGGGACAGGACTTGGGGTGCAGCCCAGGGTGGGGGTGGGGACCACCTCGCTTGGCCCACACTGGGACCCCCCGAGCTGACACGCACCCAGGGCTCTGTGCCCTCATCCCAGCGCCCACCAAAAGCCCTTGTGAGGGGAGGGCAAAGCCGGCCCGAGCAGGCAGATGCCCTCAGGGATGCGACAGAGGGAGGCATGCAGGGGTGCGTGCAGCCGGGAGGGAGCTGGGAGTGATACCTGGAGTCAAACTTTTTGCCATCTTTAAAGGTCCCATTGTAGTGGTAGCGAATGAAATCGCCCATCTGGACTTCCCGCAAGCAGATTTTGGGGATATAGTATCTGTCTATCACCACGTCTTCCAGGGGCCCGGGGTTGCCCAGCCCCGGGATGCCCAGGACGCCGAGGACGAGGAGGAGGAGGCTGAAGATGCTGCTGCCCGGGGCCATGGCGCTGGGGCTGGGGGAGGCGGAGCCGCTCCGGCCGCCCCTTCCCGTGGGATGCTGAGCTGGAATTCCTGTACACGTGGAGCCCGGGACTGCCGGGATCCCGCCCCGCTCAGCAATTCCCTCCACGGGACAGCAGGAACGGCTGGGACCGAGCTCAGCACCGCGAGCGCCTCCTTCTTTTTGCTTTCCTTTCTCTTCGTTTCTTATTTTTTTTTAATTATTATTATTATTTTTTTTATTTTTTTCCTTTCCTGGGCCCTTCCTCCCGCGAAGGAAAAAGCTGAGGGGAGGTATTTGGGAGGGAGTTTGTGCAGCCCAGCCCAGCCCAGTCCATCCCAGCCCCGCTGCGGGGTCCTAGCGCTGCTCCCCAGCCGCATCCCCGCTCCTCCCCGCCCGGCCCGGGCACGGAATTCACGGCTTTAAGAACTCCTTCTCCTCGAGCTTCTGCTGCCACATCCTGTGCCAAATGGGGGTGAGGAAAGAGGTGAAACCAGCCCTCTAACATCCTCTGCTCCAGTTTCTGGCAGACAGGAGCAGAATCAAACACACACACATCCCTCGCCCACAGGTCCCACCTGGAGCCCTGTGCCCAGTTCTGCGATCTCCAACATAAGGAGGAGATGGAACCGGTGGAACGGGTCCAGAGGAGGCCACGGAGATGATCCGAGGGCTGGAGCACCTCCTGTACGAGGCCAGGCTGGGAGAGTTGGGGTTGTTCAGCCTGGAGAGGAGAAGGCTCTGGGGAAACCTCGGAGCAGCCTCCAGTACTGAAAGGGGCTCCAGGAAAGCTGGGGAGGGGCTCTGGATCAGGGAGGGCAGGGATGGGACAAGGGGAACGGTTTTAAATTGGAAGGGGGGAGATTTAGATTGGACATTCAGAAGAAATTCTTCACGCTGAGGGTGGGGAGGCCCTGGCCCAGGGTGCCCAGAGCAGTGGTGGCTGCCCCATCCCTGGAGGTGTTCCAGGCCAGGCTGGATGGGGCTTGGAGCCCCCTGATCCAGTGGGAGGGGTCCCTGTCCATGGCAGGGGGTGGCACTGGGTGGGCTTTGAGGTCCCTTCAACCCATTCCATTCCCTGACTCTCTTAACACCGGAGCCACTCAGAGCCGCACAAAGAGCCCGCGCAGCACCCGGAGCTGCTTCTTGCAGGGAGGTGCTGGGCACTGCCAACGGCCTCCGCTCTGCAGCGAGAAACATCAGCAGTGTCCTGGCACGTGCCCCGCGCTGGAACACCCCTCAGTGCCACCGTGCGGCCAGCAGCACTCAGCTGGGCTTGGGCTGGGGCAAGTGTGGCCGTGCCGAGGTCTGGCACGGAGCAGCCGGGCAGCCTGCGCTCTGGCTTGGCACAGGGTGTGCATCCTCCAGCTTGGCACCAGCCAGCGGTGAAACCAGCTCTGGGCACAGCCAGGCTGGGGCGTCTGGCCGTGTGCCCAGGGCAGCACAGTGTGGCTCTGAGTGCACCCCAGCACATCCCGCTTTGCAACAGAGCATCCCTGCAGCACCCAGTGCTCCCCAGTAACGCCCAGTGCATCCCTGGGACCCTGCAGCACCCAGTGCTCCCCAGTAACGCCCAGCGCATCCCTGGGACCCTGCAGCACCCAGTGCTCCCCAGTAACATCCAGCAACCAGCACATCCCTGGGACCCCGCGGCACCCAGTGCTCCCCAGTAACGCCCAGCGCATCCCTGGGACCCCGCAGCAGCCAGTGCTCCCAGCAGCACCCAGCACATTCCCAGACTGCTCCCAGTGTATCCCTGGGGCCCTGCAACGCCGAGCACACCCCCAAAACCTACAACGGGGGGCACACCATGGTACCGTGGGGCACACAGCGCCTCCCCAGAGCAGTGGTGGCTGCCCCATCCCTGGAGGTGTTCCAGGCCAGGCTGGATGGGGCTTGGAGCCCCCTGATCCAGTGGGAGGGGTCCCTGCCCATGGCAGGGGGTGGCACTGGGTGGGCTTTGAGGTCCCTTCCAACCCAACCCACCCCCTGCCTCTCGGGACACCCGAGCCGCTCGGAGCCGCACTAAGACCCTGCGCGCAGCACCGCCCCCTCCCCGCCCGCCCCCTGCGCGGTTGCTGCGCGGTCGCTGCGCGGCGGGGATGGGGCTGGGGATGGGCTGCGCGGGGCCGGCTCTGCTGCTGCTGCCGCTGCTGGGGGGGCTCTGCGCGGCGCAGTACGAGGAGTACAGCGTGCGCGGGTTCCCCGCGGCCGCGCTGGAGCCGCTGCAGGGCGCTTACGCGCGGGCGCTGGCGCAGTACGCGGAGGCGCAGTGGGAGGAGAGCGCCCGGGAGCTGGAGGCGAGTTTGAGGCTCCATCGCCTCCTGCGAGACAGCGAAGCCCATTGCCACCGCCGCTGCGCCGCGCAGGATCCCGCGCAGCAACCCGCGCAGGACCCCGCGCAAGGCCCCGCGCAGGAAACCGCGCAGGACCCAGCGCAGCAACGGGGGCAGAAACCCACGCAGAATCCCGCGCAGGAGGAGGATGAGGATTCCGAGGTTTGGGAATGGGAGAGGGAGATGCAGCTCTTCGGGCGGCTGCTGCGCCGCGCAAGCTGCCTGCGCGCCTGCAAGCGCGACCTCCCCGTCTTCCAGCTGCGCTATCCCCCCGCGCAGACGCTGCGCGATTTTCAGCGCCGCCTGCCCTACCAGTACCTGCACTACGCGCTCTTCAAGGTGAGGTGGCGCAAATGCCGCGCAACGTGGCTGGTGGTGGGGGAGGGGGGAGCAGGGGGGCTTCCCTGGCCTGGGGGGTGGTGGGCGTCCTGCACCGCTTTGGTCCACACTTTCCATTCTGCCCTCCATCCTACACCCCTCCACACTGCACCCCATCGGGCACACCCCCATCCCGGGGCTAATTTTGCCCCCCCGTCCTGCCCCCCTCATCCTCTGCCCCTCGTCCTATACCTCCTCTTCAACCTCCCCATCCTTTGTCCCCATCCTGCACCCCCACCCTGCACCCCTCCTCCTCTGCCCCTCGTTTTATACCTCTTCAGCGCCCCCATCCTTTGTCCCGTACCTCCTCTTTGACACCCCCATCCTGTGCCTCATCCTACACGATCAGCCTGCACCCCCTGGTCTGCAACCCCTGAGCCCTTCTCCCCTCTGTCCTTCACCCTGTTGTCATGTGCTTTCCCATCTTGCATCCCCACCCTGCACCCCCTGCATCCTGCAGTCCCCCGATCCTGCACCCTCATCCTGCACCCCCCATCCTTTACCCCTCAACCTGCATCTCCATCCTGCACTCCAATCCTGCACCCTGCTCCTGCATCCCCCCATCCTGCACCCCTATCCTCCACCCCTCATCCTGCATCCTGATCCAACATCCCCCATCCTGCACCTCCACCCTGCATTCCCCCATCCCATACCCCTCACCCTGCATCCCATCCTGCACTCTGATCCTGCACCCCCATTCTGTACCCTGATCCTACGCCCACACATCCTCTACCCCTCATCCTGCACCCCCATTCTGTACCCTAATCCTCCATCCGCCCATCCTGTACCCCTCATCCTGCATCCTCATCCTGCACCCTGATCCTGCACCCTGATCCTGCATCCCCCCATCCTTCACCCCCATCCTGCACATCCCATCCTGCACCCCTATCCTGCACACGCCATCCTGCACCTCCATCCTGCATCCCCCCATCCCGTACCCCTCATCCTGCACCCCCAATCTGCATCCCCATCCTGCACCCCCATCCTGCAACCTGATCCTGCATCCCTCATCCTGCACCCTGATCCTACACCCCCATCCTGCACTCCCTCATCCCGTACCCCTCATCCTGCACCCCCATCCTTTACCCCCCATCCTGCACCCCCATCCTGCCCCCCCATCTGACATTCCCTCCTCCATCCCTGCCCTGCACCGTGGCACGTCAGCATCATCTGGGATGCATCAGGCAGGACACGAGGGGTGCGCTTGGGGCCCCTGTGGTTGTGTGTGTGCGTACGTGTCCCACCTTGTGTTGCCCTGGTCCCCCAAGGTCCCCTTGACCAGGCAGAGCATTTTCTGGGGAGGGGGACGCAGGGGCTGCCCTGGCTGATGGGCCTGAGCTGGTGGGTCGGATGCCACCCCGATTGCTGCAGGACGCGTGTGTGGATGCTCCATCAGGGAGAGGCGCTTGCCTGGGCTCCTTGTGCAGACGTGGAAGGAGGTTTCATAAAGACATCGCCCTGGGGTGACCCTGCTTTGGCCAGAGCTGCTCTGGCAGGGGACAATCCCCTGGTCGGGGTCCTGAGCTGCGCCGCTGGCTGCCTGCCGGCGCTGGTGCTGCTTTAGTGCTTAGCGCTGCTGCCCCGCTCACCGGGCAGCGCTGAGGGACACCCTGGCCAGGATCCTTAATGCCTTTTCCTCGTGGTTGCTCTGGCCAAGCCCCGTTCCATGGACAGTTCATTCATCCCCCCCCAATTTCGCTCCCCTGAAGATGCAACCCGAGAACTCACAAAGCAGCCAGGGCGCGCGGGCAGCTCGCCCGGTGTGGTGGCAGTGCCCGAGGAGAGCGGGTGTGTGGATCAAACCCATGGCACAGGCATCGCTCCTGGCTGGATGTGGGGGTCCGTGAGGGGCTGAGCTGTCCCTGCGGCCACCGTGGGCGTGGAGAGAGAGGTTGGTGTGGCTGCACGCGATGCATCGGCTGCGTTTAGCTGTTGTCCGTGGTCCCGGATCCTGTCTGTCCATCGCTGTCGGTGGGCTTGAAGCTGGCACCGTGGGTGCAGGGCTGTCCCCCTCCTGAGGACCAGCCCTCTGCCCTGCAGCCCCAGGGTCCAACTGGGTGCTGAGCCCCCCATGACCTCCTGCACCCACTCTGTCTCCCTCCCCAGTCAAACAAGATCGAGAAAGCGGTGTCCGCCGCCCACACCTTCCTGCAGAAGAACCCCAAGCACGAGATGACCTTGAGGTACCTGAACTACTACAGGACCATGGTGGACGTGGATGAATACCTGGTCGACCTGGAAGCTCCACCCTATGAGGTGAGGAGGAGGTGGGGGTTGGGGTGGGAGAGGGGCTCCCTGGGGCTCAGTGCACACCTGGCTGCCAAAGCCCTGGGTGCTCCCCCCCTGCTCCCAAGGCAGCCTCTCCGGGGGGTCCGTGCCAGGGACGGAGCAGCCTCGGGGAGCGCAGGGCAGGTTGGTGCTGCTGGCAGGGAGGTGAGTGCAGCCCCTTCGGTCCCCGCAGCCGATCTTCGTGCGGTCGGTGAAGCTGTACAACAACGGGGATTTCCGAAGCAGCGCGGCTGACATGGAGCAAGCGCTGGCCGGGTACTACAAGGCGTACGAGGACTGCCTGGCCGGCTGCGAGGGCGCCTACGAGGTGGAGGAGTTCAAGGACTTCTACCCCGCCATCGCAGGTGACCGGGCAGGAGGGTGGGGGCTGGCAGGGCTCATGGTGGGGGGCTGGGGGTCAATAGGGTGCAGCAACTGGTGCCTCCCCCCAGACCACTTTGTGAGCGTGCTGCAGTGCAAGGTGGACTGCGAGACCGAGCTCACCCCCAACGTGGGCGGCTTCTTCGTCGAGAAGTTCGTGGCCACCATGTACCACTACCTGCAGTTCGCCTACTACAAGTGTGAGTGCTGGTGGGAGCTGGGGGGGGGTGTGTCCATGGGGCACCCTGGGGTGCTGCGGGCCCCTGGGTGGGGTGTCACCCCCCGCATCACCCGTTGCAGTGAACGACATGCGGAACGCGGTGCGCGGCGTCTCCAGCTACATGCTCTTCGACCCGGGTGACGCCGTCATGCAGCAGAACCTGGTCTACTACCGCTTCCACCGCGAGCGCTGGCGCCTGCAGGAGGAGGACTTTGAGCCCCGGCCGGTGAGGAACCCCCCCCAGTCCTCCCATCCCGTGCCTCTGCCAGCCACGGGAAGGGCTGACGTGGCCCCCGCTCCCTCTCTGTGCCCAGGAAGCCGTGCGCTACCACAACCAAACGGCCGCCCAGAAGAAGATGCTGGATTTCGCCAGGCAGTACCTGCAGGCTGACGATGAGGTAACCCCAGTGTGGGAGCAGCTTTGGGGGCACTGGCTGATGTGGGTGGGTGCTGTGGGCACCTGGAGGCAAGACCCTTCCTCAGGCAAGGGGTCCAAAACCCAGAGCAGCCCTGGAGAAGAGGCTGTGATGGGGCTGCTGAGCCTCCTCCTCCACCTGTGCCGCAGATGGAGGTGGACGGTGACGAGGGGGCAGAGGTGTGGGACCTGCCCTCCGATGGCGAGTTCGAGGGCGAAGGCGACTACGAGGAGGGATTCTTCGCAGAGTGGTTGCAGGAGCCCAAGGCCAAGGGGGACAGAGCTGACCAAGGTTCCTGATGCTGGGGGCTGTTCCGTGGGGTGGGGGGTATCTGCTGCCCACACCCCGGTGCCATCAAGCCCTCCTTGTTTGCAGAGACCCTGCAGTGAGCCAGGAGAAGGGGTGCCTGGCCCTGATGGAGCTGGACGGTGGTGGCCCTGCGACATCATCCCAGGGATGCTGGGTGTCGGGCTCCCGCCAGCCGCTGTGCAGAGACTCGTGCTCGCGGGGAAGGGCTGATCCTGCCCCATGCCCTGCGGCAGGGCTGCCTCTGCCATCTGGACATCTGCTGCCCTGAGCGCAGCCCGATTCCCACTGGTGGAGCACCAGCACCAATGGAACATCTGTGCCCACTTGGGCGCTCAGCCCAGGCCACCCTTGTCCCCGATGTCCCCAGGACCCGTGGCTGGTGGCGATGCCCTGCAGCGCTGGGGTTTCCCGTGTCCTTCAGCTCCTCCTCAGGACCTGTGGACGATGCACCAGGACCGACCCCTTGTGTTGTCTCGAGGGGTTTGGGTGCTGCCCCTGCTCTGCGAGCGATGCATGGTGCTGCCAGAGGCAGGCGTGGGTGCCGGTCCTGCCCCTTCTCAGGGCTCCCTGGGCTCTATCCGGGTGCCTCCAGCCTCCCAGCCCACCCCCAGAGCCCAGGGTCCCTTTGGAACCCATGGCTTGGTGCTACAATGGGGCTCCCGGTGTGCTGGCATCCCCATGCCACCACCACCTGGCTGCAGCCTGGCGAGGCTGCGTCACTCGTGCCCTGCGTGTGTCTTGAATTTTTGCCACACCAGCCCTCTGTAGCCTTAAGCTCTGTTAATTTAATACTTCCCGACTTGCACAGTTGCTTTTTTTTTATATATATATATTTACTGGTGCTGAACTTTTAATAAAATCCGTACCAGTCTTTTCACAGCTGCCTCGGGGCTCCCTGGGGCTGCGATGTGCTGCCCCCACCAGCGCCGGCTGCTCGGGGTGCGAGAGATCCTGCTGTGGGAGAGGACGGATGGGCTGGGGGGCTGGATGACCCTGCAAAGTGGGGGAGACCTCACCGAGAAACTGGGGGGGCCATGAGAGCAGCCAGGCTCTTGTGGGGTCCTCGACAATGTTATGGGGCTGTGGGACCCCCGTATTGCGTGGGGGAGGCTGGCAAGTGGCATGAGGGTCTGGCGGGTCAATGTGCTGCACCCCAGTATGGGTGTTTGGGGGTGATGTGCATCTCCTGCTGGGTGTTTAGGGATTGGCATCATCCTGACAGTGGTCCTTGGGGGGGCTCATTGTCTGGCTGCTGGGCTGGAGGGTGCAATCTGTGTCTCCAGGGATGACCCCCGCTGTCGCACTGGTGTCTGGGTGTTTCAGAGCCCCTTTTGCTGCCCACAAGCTCGCGCCTTGCCCTGTGCATGACGTGGGCACCTCGCTCCTCCTGCCACGCTCGGTGCATTCCTGCTCCCTGTGGAAGTTGGCTGCGAGGACTGAAACCGAGAGGCTGAATCACAGCGTTCGCCCCAGGGGAGGGAAGGGAGGGAAGGGGGTGGTGGGGAGGCTGCCAGCACCCCACCCTGCCCTGCCCTGCAGCTCCCTTCTCCAGGGCTTTCCCAGCTCTTCCCTTCCCTGCATGGGCATGGGCACGGGGATGGGGGAGGAGGTTGAGCCCCCAGACCCATGGGCAGGGCTTGGGGCTCAGGGCAGCTCAGCACTGGTGGTAGGAGCACCCCATTGCACCCTGCCCAGGGCAGAGCTGTTCTGTCCCACCCAGGAGGAGCGGGGTTCGTCACCCATGGGTCACGGCCACCCTTGGGAGGGAACCCCAGCCCGGTGGGGTGCGGCTGGCGGCACTCGTGCCCAGATCAGCGGGAAGCGCTCGGCCCAGCGTCGCAGCCCAGGGGACAAAGGCTTGTTTATCTTCCCAACAAGCTGGGCAAGGATGGCACAGCACTTGCGGGGCCACCGCCCTGCTCTGACGCGTGCCCGGGCACGGCATCCCCTCGCCAGCCCCAAACTCACGTTGGGGGACACGGGTCCTTGCTCCTCTGCTGGCACCGGGCAAAGCCCCTTGCAGCTCTGGGCTGGGATCCCCAGGGTCCCCTCCCTGCTCCCACCTGCAGCCGGTGGGTACAGATGTGCCAGCTGGCTCCAAGTGCTCCCAGTATCACTAGGCAGGAGGAGCAGCTCCGAGAGTGACCTTGGCAGTGGCCAAGGCTGTGAACGCAGCCACCAGCCCCCGTGGCACGCGAGGGTGCAGGGAGGTGCCAAGGGTGCAGGGGCACAAACAGGGATAGAGGTGGGAAGCAGGGGCACAAGTAGGGATACAGAGGTGGGATGAAGGGGCACAAACAAGGATACAGAGATGGGAAGCAGGGGCACAAGCAGGGACACAGAGCTGGGATGCAGGGGCACTCCGTGGGTTAAGACCGTGCCCTTCCCTGACTCCCCTGACCTTGGCCATAAGGAATATAAAGGAGTTTTTGGCCTCATCCCTCGCTCTGGGCACAGTGATGAAATCCCATTTTCTTGCAGAGGGGGCTGGAGCTCCATCTCTTGCCCCTTTCCAGAGCTGTGATTTCCCAACTGAACCAGTGCCTGCAGCCAGATGTGGCAAAGGACCGTGCAGGGGTGCAGGATGTGTCCCACTCCCCTTCATGCCCAAATCCCGGGAGCAGGAGGTCCAGGGATCCCTGCCGTGGGCTGGGATGTGCCCTGGTGCTGGGAACTCATTGGTTGCTTGGGCACTGGGTGACGGAGGCTTCGCTTGGGGCTGCGGGAGCGGGTGAGCGGAGACGCACCCGGCTGGACCAGTCTGGCCAGGGACAGGGGTGACGCAGGCTGCTGGCAGCCCAGCCCTTCCCCAGCGCCTCTTGCTGCTGCTGCCAAGCTCCTGCCTCAGTTTCCCCACACAGGCTGCGTGGAAAACACTTCCTAGGGCTGGATGATGCTCTAGGGCTGGATCCTGCCCCACTGCTGCCACAATGCCAGCTCTGTGCCCCTTGGCAGGCACCATAAATGATGCAGGACACAGGGGTGGCCCATGTGGCCCCATGGTATGGCTGCAGCCTGGCCAGGCCAGAGCAGGCAGAGGTCAAGCACACAGGTGGGAGCACAGGGCTTGGGGGGGGGCAGCCCTGGGACCCCTGCCCATGCTCCTGTGCCCCTTTGGGCCCTCCTGGCAGGGTGCTGACCCCCAACTAAGCTGTAAGCCCTGTGGGATCGGGGTGCCCGCGGCCCAAGGGCGATGCCAGAGCTCTGCGGGGCGAGGGGGGACGCACAAGGCTGGGGTCATGGGGGTCTCAGCTCACTTGTAGGGGTCCCCTGCCTACCCTGGGGGTCTTTGCATCCCATGTGCACACCTGGATGTGGGAGGGGGCCCCGCAGGGCCGAGGCCATGGGGGGTCCCAACTCTCTTGCAGGGGTTCTGGCACCCCACACCTACCTTGGGGGTCCCAGCACCCCGTAGCTGCTCTGGGGGTCTTTGCACCCCACGTGCACACCTGGGCGTGGGAGGGGGCCCCACACCGCGCACCCTCTCTGGGTCCGGGAGTCCCGCAGCCCTCGGGGAGATCACGCACGTGCCCGGGGGTCCCCGCACTACAGGACCCCCTAGAGTCCCCGCCCCTCATGGTCCCCCGACCCTGCCCAGGTACGACTCGGTCCCGCCCCCCGCTGGGGGAAGGCCCAAGGCCCCGCCCCGTGACGTCACTCAGGTGCTGCCCCGCCCCGCCGCGCCCTTCCCCTCCCGCTGCTTGGCTCCGCCCACTCCACCCCATTGTCCAATCACGTCCCGCCCAGGGGAGGGGCGGCCGCGCCCCCGCCAATGGGGAGCGAATAAACACGTCCGGCGGGGGCGTGGCTCGGTGCTGACGGGCATGCGAGCGGACCAATAAGCGGCGCGGCTGCGCGGGGGGCGGGGCGTGCGCCGGGCGGGGCCGCGCGCGGGGCGCCGCTCGCCTTTTGTTCGGGCAGCGGCGGGGCGGGCGGCAGAGAGCGCAGGGGCGGTGGGGCAGGTGAGCGCGGCGCCTCCGCGGGCGGGGTGGGGCAGCTGGGGAACCGGGTGTCCAGGCTGGCAGCACCGGGGACGGGCGGGGCTGGGAGGAACCGGGCTTCCCCGGCTGGGCAGCACCGGAGACGGGCGGGGCGGGACGGGATGGGATGGAACAGCCGGGCGTCCCGGGCTGGGCAACGCCGGGACGGGCGGGGCTGGGGGGAACCGTGCGGAACCGGGTGTCGGGGCTGGGAGGAAACCAGAGGTAATGGAGGGGTAACCGGGTGTCCGGGCGGGGCTGGGGGGGAACCGGGGAGAACCGAGGGGAACGGGTCTTCCCGGCCTGGGCAGCACCGGGGTCGGGCGGGGCTGTGAGGAACCGGAGAGAACCGGGAGGAACCGGGTGTCCGAACTGAGCAGCGCCGGGGACGGGTGAGGCAAGGGGGGGCAACTGAAAGGAACCGGGAGTAACCGGGCTTCCCGGGCTGGGCGGCACCGGGGCTGCGTGGGAACCGGAGGTAACCGAGGGTTAACCGGGCGTTCGGGCTGGGCAGCACCAGGGACGGGCGGGGCTGGTGGGGGGAACCGTGTGTCCGGGCTGGGCAGCACCGGGAGCCCCGGGTCGGTGTCGCCGCCCAGGGCTCCCCGCAGGCGGCGGAGCCGGGAACCCGGTTTATGCCGCCCAGGGCCGAGACGAGCCTGCGCGGAACCGGGCGGGCGGCTCCCCGGGCGAGACCCTGCGGGCTCCCCCCCACCCCCGGGCGGCCGAGCCATCCCGGTTCCCCCGCCCCCGTTTGCAGAGCGGGACCCCCGCCTGTCACCCCCGTCCCACCCCTGTTTGCAGGTCCGTGTCCCCCCCCCCCCTCCGGCCCTTCGGAGGTCGCACCTCCCACTTATGACCCTGCTCCCCCTTGCCCGTGACCCCCCAACTCCCTTCCCGTTTGTAGATCGGACCCCCCCGTGAGCCCGCTCCCCACGGTTATAGGTTGGACCCCCCCTGCCTGCGACCCCGACCCCTCCATTTGGAGGTGGGACACCACCCTCCCCCCCCCCCCCCCCTCCTCCAATTGCAGGTCGAGTACCCCTGCCCGTGACCCCTCTCCCTGACCCCGTTTGGGTCGAACCCCCCAACCTGTGATTCTGCTCCACCCTCATTTGGAGGTCAGACCCCCCCCACCTGTGACCTCCCCCCTCCCCCCTGTTTGCAGGTTGGCTCCCCCCCCTCCATCCGTGTTCCCTCCCCTCCACCCCATTTGCAGGTCAGACCCCCACCCGCGTCCTCCCCACTCCCCCAACTCTTTGCAGGTCGGGTCCCCCACACCCCATGTCCCTGCACCTCTTTACAAGGCGGCGGTGGCTTCGTCCCTGGCACCGCCCGGGCGCGTTCGCAGTCGCAGCTCGGCGGGCGAGGCGTCGGGGCGGTGGCGGGGCTGCGGGCGAGCCCTTGGCACGCTGCTCGCCCAGGTGGCTACGAGGCTTTTGCATAGATTGGGGCTGCTTGATGCCATGGTTGATGTGCCATGAGTCATACCTGGTGGCCGTACGCTGCCATCGAGCCCCCACCTGAGCCCTCTTCTGCGCTTGGGGAGCGTTTTCTCATGCTTTGTGGCTCCAAGTCCAAGGGAATTGAGAAGGAATTGGGGTGACCTGAGATTGAGAAGGAATTGGGGTGCCCTGGTGGCACCCAGGGAGCCTGGCTGTGCGGGTGGAGGAACCATAGAATGGTTTGGGTTGGAAGGGACCTTAAAGATCATCCAGTTCCAACCCCCCTGCCGTGGGCAGGGAGTAGAGAGGAATGTTGGGATCCACTCTGCTCCGAGCTGGGGGTTCCCAGCTGAGCGCCCCCGTGAGCGGCTGGCAGCGGATATCCGCGCCACGAAACACTGGGAGCGAAACTCGGCTGCCTTTTTGTCTCATCTTTGGAGAGGAGAGAGGACTCTTAATTGCGTTAGCTGAGCGATTACCTTAATTAATCAGGTTTACAGCACAGATGAAAGGATAATGCCTGAAACGTTGCTGGGAGTTGCCCGGAGAGGGAAAACGTAGGCTGTCGTGTGAGCAACTTGGAGCTGTTTCTGCTGGGAGAGGAGTGTGCGTGTCAATGCCAGGAGGGCACAGCCAGCTGCTGGGAACAGTCCTGGGTGACCTGTGCCACTGTCCTGCCCTTGTGGATACGCAGCAGCAGCATTCCTGCACCCCCCTGGCTTTCCCCTGCTGATGTCGGGGTACCTGGGTGAGCGTCATGTCTGGGGTGATGCTTCCCAATGCTAGAAGGGTGGTGGGAGATGCAGCCATCCCATAACCCGGCTGGATCTGCCCCCCCCTCGGTCGCTGCAGCTCCTGCTCCAGCCCACGTCTCCCTGTTTTTGGCGCAGGTGCCACTTGCCAGCCCTGACACCCGGCAGTCTCGCATCCGCCTGCCGTCGGGCTGGCGGGGAGCCGTGGGCGAAGCATCTCCGTGCCAGCTGCCGTGGGGCTGGAGCGGTGCCGGAGGGAGGGGGTTTGCTTGGGGTTCTCAACACCATCCCAGAGGGCTCGATGCCTGTGGCATCTGTTCCTGGCTCTGCTCTTGGGGGGGAGCGGGCATCCAGCCCGGCCGTGGTACCCGGTAACGGGGCTGGGGAGGCTTTAGCACCCCTTTCCACGTCCTTGGCAGTGTTTTATCGGAAGTGCCTGGAAGGCTGGGGGGTGCTGAGTGAAGCAGTGATTGCACATCCGAAGCCTGTAATTGTTCATCGCTTGGGAGGATTTCCATAAAGTGTCATGAAAAACCCATTTTGCTGCTAATTTGGCTTAAACAGGTTGGCTGTGAGGACAGGAATGCACAGAGCTCCTGGCATCAGCAATTGAGGGGTGTTTTCCCCTCCAGAGCTCCTGTGTGGGTGCTTGGGGAGAAGTGGGTCCCCAGTGCGAGGGGGCTTGCGGGGCGCTGGGGGAAGGTGGGGTCTCTTCCAGACAATGGCGTTTACGGTCTATTGTCTGGGCGATGTGGCGCGTCCTCCGCTGCTTCGGCTTCAGGAAGCGTGAGCGTCCCCAGTGGGACCTGAGACCGAGCTGGGCTGAGGGGGGCTCTGCCAGGGCTGGGCATGGAAGTGATTTGTGCAGCATCCCTGTGCCTGGAGCATCGACCACCTTGGTGATGTGGGCAACTCATGGCTTGGCTGCAGCCGGGGGACCTTTCCCCCTGGTCCCAGTGCCCCGTATTCCGGTGTAATATTCAATGCTGTCCTAATCCCATTAAGTCTCCCCTTTGTTTCCCCCACCTGGAATCTTTAATCAGCTCTACCAAGCCACTGTGGTGCAGCTGCACGGCTCCTTCGGCTCAGGCTGTTCCTGTGACGGTGGCTTCCCTTCAAGGCTGAGGTTTGGTGTGGGAGCAACTTGATGGGGTTTGGCTTTTTATTGCGCTTTTACATCTCCGAGGTTTAAAGACGGCAGAAGCTGCCGCTCGCAGATGGCAGAGCCTTCGGGATCAGAGCTGCCCTTGGCCCCCGCTTCTCAAGCTGGGGAAGCGGAGCTTCTTTGCAGAGAACTTGCACAATTTTAATTGCAGCATCTGTACTGAGGCTTGTGCGAGTCTGGAAGGTTTAAATCAGACAGGCTTCTAATTAGCAGAAGTTAAAAAGAAATGTAATTTCCATTAAAGCAGCACAAGCCTAGCTTGGATTTCAGCGTTTACCTTGATTCCAGCTGGTGCATTCCCACCCAGACAGGGGTGTGGGGCACCCAGCATCACCCACAGCTGGGGTTTGGGTGGTGGCTCTCGTTCCCTGGGGGTGCCTCAGGCTGGTCTGTGCAGATCGGAGCAGCTGGGGTGGCAGCTCTGGAGGACACCAGGGCTGCACCGGTGCTGTGAATCACTGCAGCCTTCTCCACTTCAGGAAGGTTGGGTTCACCCCCCTTCCCCCACAGACACTGTTTGAAGCAGTGGAGGGCACTGGGGGTGTGAAGGAACAGGTATTCCCTCTCCAAAGAAGCCTTAAAACTTGACCCAACAGCTAAACACCACGTCTGTGCTTCAGCTGGGTTGGCTCTGGAGCTGGGCAGGTGCCACCATGGGCAGAGCTCCGCACCCTTTCCACTTCCCACCTCTGGTGCGGGAATGCTGCACGACTGCGCCGGGGGTGGGGGGGAGATGAAGATGTTTCTAATTAGGCAGAAGTTTGAAATACCCTTCTAAATATGCCAGCCCTGATGGGTTTTGCTGCAGCTGCTGACAAGCCCTGAGGCATTCCAATACGCCTCGGTTGCTCGGCTCCCCGAATCGCTCTGCAGACAGGGCAGGGGCTTTGTGCTGGGGGGCTTTGGGCAGCCCGGTGACCTCTGTGCTTGTTGAAACCAAGCAAGTCCTTGGGTTCCTTCTGAGAGCCAGAGCTGGGTGGAGGTGGGATGCTCAGTGTTTTCTCAGTCCCCCATGACTGGGTGATCGAACCCACAGGAGGCTGTGAAGGTGAGTGAGCAGCTCCCGGGGGGAGCGATGCTGCTGCCTGGAAGGAGGCACAGACCCCATGGGGTGGGAAGCACCGTGGTCCTGTGTGGGTTTGGGGAGTGGGTGGCTGGATAAAGCGTGTGTGCTCGGCTGGTGGGGGAGAGACCTTTGGCTGCTGCGAGGAGCCCTGCCGTAATCGCTGTGACGCGCGGGCAGAGCCCTGGTGACAAATCATTAACTTGCTCCGACAGGCCGGGTGCTGACGGGTGTTGGTGATAATTTCTTGTGAAGCGTCTGAACTTTGCAGATGGGATGCGGTTGGATGGAGAAATTAAGCTGGGGCTCAGCAGCCCCGCATCCCTCCCCGCTGTCTCAGCTTCTCCAGGTGGCAAAATCCTCTGTTTCTGAGCACTGACTGGAGCTGGGAACAGGCTTCGAGCCTCAAAGCCGAAATTTAAAGCCTGCAATTACCGTGTTCTTAAAGGACAACTTGTTCTTTGTGTGCTTTGAAACCAAATAATGATGATTATTTTTCTTATCCAGATGGAGGCATTGTGATTAATTGCACCATGCCAGTTCTTTCCGTGGACAAGTGGGGAGTTCTTATCTTGCCCAGCAGTGTTTCTAATGAGATCAGCAAACTTTAATTGAGGAGGGGATGTGCCTGTGTCTGTCTTCCTCATCCTGGTGACTCCGTGGGTCTCTGTGGAGTCTGTGCCAGCGAACAGGGGTGTGGAGAGGGGAGATGTGTTGTCAGAGACCCCACAGTGCGTCTTTGGCATGTGATGAGTCCTGTGTTCAGTTATGGAGTCCTCAGCACAGGAAGGATATGGATTTGTTGGAATGTGTCCAGAGGAGGCCACGGAGATGATCCAAGGGCTGAAACACCTCCTGTACGAGGCCAGGCTGGGAGAGTGGGGTTGTTCAGCCTGGAGAGGAGAAGGCTCTGGGGAGACCTCAGAGCAGCTCCCAGGACTGAAAGGGGCTCCAGGAAAGCTGGGGAGGGGCTCTGGATGAGGGACTGCTGGGACAGGACGAGGGGGAACAGTTTTCAGCTGAAAGAGGGAAGATTGAGATGAGCTCTTAGGGAGAAATGTTTTGCTGTGAGGGTGGGGAGGCCCTGTCCCAGGTTGCCCAGAGCAGTGGTGGCTGCCCCATCCCTGGAGGTGCCCAAGGCCAGGTTGGATGGGGCTTGGAGCCCCCTGATCCAGTGGGAGGGGTCCCTGCCATGGGCAGGCTGGAACTGGATGGGCTTTGAGGTCCCTTCCAACCCATTCCATGCCTCTGGTATCGCTGGGGTCCTGCCATGGGGCTGGCACGATGTGGGCAGAGCTGGCCGGGCACGGCACAAGAGCTGTGAGAGGAGGAGCTGATCCCAAACCAAGGCTGCTGGATCTGTGCTGGTGCCCAGCAGTGCTGTGCTTGGGCAGCAGGGGGGTTTTTATGGGTGAGCCAGGGCTGTGGAGGGCACGGCGTGGGCAGCGGGGCTCCCTGGGGAAGCCCAAGCCCTGCCCTGCCGTGTGCGGTGGGAGGGTGGGTGTTGTGCCCAGCGTTGCGTGTGCTTGCGCAGCCAGAGAGCACTTGATGGATGTTACCTTGTCGTTTTGCGATGTGAAGCGCCAAAATATCACAGCCTGGGCTCGGCGTGTGCTGGAGCTGTCAGGAGGTGTTAATTCGGGTGAAGATGAGGCATTTCCAGGCTTGGGGAACATGCTTTGCTTTGACAGAGAGCGTCAGCCGAGCAGAGCGTGTCGTGGTTGAGATGCTGCGCTGCCCGGGGCCGGCTCTGCTGCCTGGAACCTCATCTGGGAGATGGAGAACTCCCTGGATAGCAGGATCAGGGGCTTCACATGGGGCTTTCAGTAGCTCCAACTTCACCCAATCAGCAGCAGCTGCAAAATAGAGTTTTAGAGCTTCCTCCAGTGAGGGAGCCCAGAAAGGTGGCTCTTGCACCCATTGCTGCCCTCCGCAAGTGACATGAAGTTGTTGGAGCTGATGGGGTGACAGGGAGCTGCTCCGGAGGTGCAAAAGCTGATGAACAAAGCCCATGAGCTCCTTTGTGTGCAGGGCTAGGGCATCCCCCTACCCTTACAGCCCGCTTTCTAACGAGAGCCTGGTCGCCTGTCTCCTCATTAAACTTCAAGCTGCTCTCTTTCCCCTTTGAATTCTTCCACTTATCTTCTCTGTAAAGCCCCATTGAAAGGGCTCCTGGTGGCCAGGATCCGACTCTAACGCTTCCCATTGATGCTGGTGAGGTCTTCAAAAGCTCCTTTCTCCTCCTCCTCCCCGCTGCCCGTTCCTACGAGGGATCCTCTTCAAAACCATTGAAGCTTTTGTGCAGCTCTGGGTCTGTTGCAACATCTTCGTTAGCTGCTGCCCCGGCTTCGTTAGCTGGCGGTGCAGCGGTGTCACCTCTTGGTGCCTCCAGGCAGGGGTTTTTGCAGGTGGTGGGGGCCTCAGGGTGCTGCTGGAGCTCTGGGTGCCTCCTTGCCCTGCAAGGGCTCTGCTGCTGCCCCAGCCTCGCTGGCTGAGCAAGCGGTCGCTCATCCCTTGGCTTCTCTGTGTGGGTGGGGAGGACTGGAGATCGCTTGATGTAGCCTAAGTGCTTCTAAAATAGAGTCTTTTCTTGCATTGCATTTGTTGAAATGCTTTAGCTGCCTCGTTCCCTTCCCCTAAAAGCCTCAGTGACTGTAATTACAATCACCCGTACGCTTCCCGCTGCCGAGCGCATCCCATCGCACCGTGTGGTTCCTGAGCTGGGGCTCCTCCAGTGCTGCTGCTCCCTGTTACTCGGGGGGGGGGGGGCTGGGAAGGATGCGTGCAGGGATGGGGCTCTGCAGAGGGCTGTGGCAGCCCCTCGTCCCACGCTGCTCCAGGCTGGGCAGCACAGGCTGGAGCAGGGTGAGATGTGCTCAGGCTGCACCTGCTGAGCTGCCCAGGTCTGCGTGGCTGCTCCTGTGCAGCCCCTGCCTGGGATTTGGGATCACAGAATCCTGGAATGGGTTGGGTTGGAAGGGAGCTCAAAGCCCACCCAGTGCCACCCCCTGCCATGGGCAGGGACCCCTCCCACTGGCTCAGGGGGCTCCAAGCCCCATCCAACCTGGCCTGGAACACCTCCAGGGATGGGGCAGCCACCACTGCTCTGGGCACCCTGGGCCAGGGCCTCCCCACCCTCACAGCAAAACATTTCTCCCTCAGATCTCATCTCAATCTCCTCTCTTGCACCTGAAAACCCTTCCCCCCTCATCCTGTCCCTGCACTCCCTGATCAGGAGCCCCTCCCTAGATGCGGGGGTGCTTTTTACCCCCTGCCTGCTCTCTTAGGGGTGACCCTCCCCAAGAAGTCCCTATTTTTGCATGAAGCAGCATTTGTGGCTTCCCTGTTTGTGTTCTGGGCGGCTCAGCTGTCTGTCTGTCTGCTCTGTCCTGCCTGCGTGAGGTTGAAGGCTTCTCCCAGCCACCGGAGGGAAGGGCTGGTCGAGCCCAGGGCTGTGTGTCTGCTGGAGGCTTCCTCTGCAGACGATGTCCCGGGGGGGTGATGCTGCCTGGATGCTGATCAAGTGGTTGTGGGGGCGGATGAGCTGCTGGCTGGTGCCTTCCAGCCAGGAGCTTCCTCTGACCTTCCTGGCTGTGGGAAGTGGTGGGAGAGGGATTAACCTTCTCCTGGCTCTCCCTTGTGCCGGGGCGGCTGAAGCCCCATCATCTCCTGCGGCTGAAGCTCTCTGCGTGGCTCAACATATCGTGGTGCTCGGGGCAGGTCCTCCCCCAAACCTGTTGTCCCCTCTCTGGGGTCCCCCCATTTCTGCCTCCTTGTTCCCTAGAATCATAGAATTGTTTGGTTGGAAAAGACCTTTGAGTTCGAGTCCAGCTGTCCCTGTCCACTACTGAACCATCCCCGAGCACCTCAGCTACTGGGCTGTTGAACATCTCCAGGGGTGGAGACTCCACCACCTCCCTGGGGGCTGTCACGCTGTTCCTGGGAGCGAGTCCTGTTTCCCTGGGGTCCCAGCTCTGTGCAGGCAGGGGGGCTCAGCTGGGGCTCGGTGGTACTGCTGTACCCTTGCTGTCCTCCTCTTCCCGCTCTAGTTGATAACAACCTGATGAGAGGAGATAAGGACCAGGCTCTGGAGAAGTTGTCTTACCCTACCAACACGCCTGGTTGTGGAAAGGGCTGGAGCCCACCAAAGCATCCCCTGTTCTCGTAGCCAACCCCTCCAGGGTATGTACTTTCACATGTGCCCCAAATCCTAGAATGGTTTGAGTTGGAAGGGACCTTAAAGATCATCCAGTTCCAACCCCCTGCCATGGGCAGGATAAATACCCCCTTGTTTCTCCCTCCTGCACAAAGTGCTGCCCTCTCCTTGGCTGCTGCCAGGGGTCCTGCCCCACTGCAGCCGTTCAGCACCCAAAGCATCGCTGGGGAGCGGCTCCTGCTGAAGGTGAACCCAGGCATAAGCAGCATCCCCTGCCCTGGGGACCATCTGTCCTGCTTTGATCCCACTGAGGAGGAGGGAGGACATCTGAGGACAGAGCCCAGCCATGCGGATGGGGGAGAATCTCGTGTCTGGCCCTGAGTGATGAGCAGAGGATGCTTGACACAGGGTGAGGAAAATGTCACCGCTCGCTGCCAGAGCAGCTGACATTTGCTCCACTGCCCGTGTCACCTCGGTTGCCACCGGCTTTGCTGGCTCTCTGCAGTGAGGAGCAACCCCTGGGGGCTGTGGTGGAGACGTGGAACAGTTTGGGTTGGAAAGGATCTCAAAGCCCATCCAGTGCCACCCCCTGCCATGGGCAGGGACACCTCCCACTGGGTCAGGGGGCTCCAAGCCCCATCCAACCTGGCCTGGAACACCTCCAGGGATGGGGCAGCCACCACTGCTCTGGGCACCCTGGGCCAGGGCCTCCCCATCCTCACAGCAAAACATTTCTCCCTAAGATCTCATCTCAATCTCCCTCTTTCAGCTTAAAACCGTTCACCCACATCCCATCCCTGCACTCCCTGATCCAGAGCCCCTCCCCAGCTTTCCTGCAGCCCCTTTCAGCACTGGGAGTCTGCTCTAAGGGTTTCCTGGAGGCTTCTCTTCTCCAGACTGAACAACCCCAACTCCCAACCTCTCCTTGTGCGAGAGGTGCTCCAGCCTCATGATCATCTCCATGGCCTCTGGCTTTGCTGATGGGTGCTGTGTTTAATTAAGGTGCTTGTGCTCTCCTCCTGGGGACGGAGAGTCCTCAGGACCATGTAACACCCATCCCTGGTGGCCCCTGCGGGGTACCCAGCTCCGTCGGCTCTAGCACTGTGCTCGTTAGCTCGGACCCGCTCTCCCGCTCGCATCTCCTGTGGGGCCTGAGCTCATGTCTGGGCTCTTGAGGAGCTTTGCTGGCTTTTGATGTCTCTGGGGTGCGAGCAGTGCAGACGGAGGGGGTGGCTCATGCATGATGCAGGGCGCTGTGCGAAGCCGGTGGCTGAGCTGAGCTCAGCTCACGGAGGTTGGAAAAATTAAGTGCCTGTCAAACGCCTGTAAACTGTAGAGCAGCCGTTACCGGTTGACCAAAGGTGCAGGTGGCACCAGCCCCTCCTGCCAGCTCTGGCTCACTGCTGCCTGGGGGGACCCTGTCCTGGCTGGGGTGAGGGCTTGGGTCCCTGTGCCCCATCTGTGATGTGAGGAGCTTTCCCACCTTCAGTTCTTCTCTCCCCTTGTCCATCCCCATCCAGGTGCCGGATGCTTTCCCACCTTTGGTTCTTCTCTCCCCTTGTCCCTGCCCAACCATGTGCCAAGTGTCCCTCCTGCTGGGTCTCTGCACACCATCTCCCGGCTGCGATGGGCAATGCCTCGCACCAGCTACTGCCCTGCATGACCTGCGCCTCTCTGCTGCCCGTCGTGCTTCCTTGGTTTGGCATTGCTTCTCTTGGGCTTCCCAACGCAATTTGGAGGCTCTGGGATGATCCAGCTGGGAGAACTTGCTCTCCCCGACACCAAAGCAGCTCATGGGCACGCTCAGGTGGAGTGTGGCACCGTGGCGCTCCCAGCTCGGCGCAGGGGCTCTCCTGGCCGAACCCCACTCTGGCATGGGGTGGGGAGCAGGGCCAGGCTTGCCCGTGGCGCCGTGTGTCACGCACCGAAAGGAAACCCTGCTCCCTCCTACGCCCTGTTCTGGGAATGCTCTGCTGGCCTCCATTAGTGGGTCCCTCTCGGGCTCCCTTATAAACATGCATTATGCACAACCCATTAAAGCCAGAGCAGTGCTTGGGCTCTGGATTGCTGCCTGACAGCTCAAAAAATATGGAATTGACAGGAGCGGTGCCCTGCAGTGGCTCCACGAAGGTGGCTGGGAGACGATGGAGACCACAGCGGGATGAAAGATGTGACCAGCTGGGGAGGTGGGAGCTTGGCAGGGCTTCTGCCTCCCACCCAGCGAGGGAGTGTGTGCCCAGGCTGGGCTTCTTCCCTGTGAGCACCGGCTGGTGCTGCTCGTAAGGGCTTGGCTGCTCCTTGGGAACAGCCGGCAGCGCTGGGGCGAGCCGTGCCAAGCCCATGCGCGCCGTGTCCTGCCAGGCTGCCCCGCGTAAGCTGCGTCGCCAGCCACCACCCGACGCCCTGACTCAGCCGCTAGCGTGGCAGGGGGGCTCGTCCCCGCTTCCCCTCGCTCCCCCCAAGGAGGGTGCTGGGCTCTGAGGCTGCTGCACCAGCCTGGCTGGTCCTTGCGAGCCCCGAGTTGTGCCAGCGGCTGGAGCGGTGCCAGGGGCACGTGGCCACCCCGGTCCAGCTCAGTGAATCAGTGCTGGTGGAGGTGGTAGTTACGCCTCTGTTTGGAAGCGCGGTTGCTGCTGCACCCAGCAGCTGCTCCCTTCGCCTCTTATCGCTTCTGAAACTCTGACTCATCCCCACCTCTGCGCAGCCTCCTGTGCGCTGGAGGAAGGGGCAGGAGTCCTGGCGGATGCCTGGGTGGTTGGTCAGCAGCGGGAGGGCAGGCTGGGAGCTGCTTCCATCCCTCCTCCCCTATCTCCATCCCTACCTCCATCCCTCCTTCCCTACCTCCCTACTTCCATTCCTCCCTCCCTCCTTCCCTCCCTCCATCCCTGTCTCTATCCCTCCATCCCCGTCTCCATCCATGTCTCCATCCTTCTTTCCCTACCTCCTTCCCTTCTTCCCTGTCTCCTTCCCTACCTCCTTCCCTGTCTCCATCCTTCCTTCCCTGTCTCCATCCCTCCTTCCCTGTCTCCATCCCTCCTTCCCTACCTCCTTCCCTTCTTCCCTGTCTCCTTCCCTCCCTCCTTCCCTACCTCCTTCCCTGTCTCCATCTTTCCTTCCCTGTCTCCATCCCTCCTTCCCTACCTCCTTCCCTTCTTCCCTGTCTCCTTCCCTACCTCCTTCCCTGTCTCCATCCTTCCTTCCCTGTCTCCATCCCTCCATCCCCGTCTCCATCCTCCCTCTCCTGGCCGTGCTGGGGGGCTGGATGCGTGGCTGGTGACTCAGAGCCCTGCAGCGCCTGCCTGCCCCGCTGAGCTCAGGGTTTAATCCATGAGGCATCTTCCCTCCCTCTGCATCCCCAAATTAAAGACAAGGGAAACCCAACCCTGCTCGAAAGCAACCTTGGCTGGTTTGTCCTGAGGTTTGGGATGTACTGGGCTGCCCTTGCTCCGAGAAGGACATTGAGGTGCTGGAGCGTGTCCAGAGAAGGGTGAAGGGGCTGGAGAACAAGTCCTGCGAGGAGCGGCTGAGGGAACTGGGGGTGTTGAGGCTGGAGAAGAGGAGGCTGAGGGGAGACCTCATCACTGTCCACAGCTGCCTGAAAGGAGGTTGTGGTGAGGTGGGTGCTGGGCTCTTCTCCCAGATGACAGCGATGGGACGAGAGGAAATGACCTCAGGTTGCACCAGGGGAAGTTTAGACTGGACATCAGGAAAAATTTCTTCACTGAAAGGGTGGTCAGGGATTGGCACAGCTGCCCAGGGAGGGGGTGGAGTCGCCATCCCTGGAGGGGTTTAAAAGATGAGTAGGTGAGGTGCTCAGGGATGGTTTAGTGTTGGACAGGTACAGTTGGACTCAATGATCTCCAAGGTCTTTTCCAACCAGGCAATGCTGTGACTCTGTCCTGGCGCCGTGCA
Organism: Neomorphus geoffroyi; assembly: GCA_033558235.1. Lineage (NCBI taxonomy): Eukaryota > Metazoa > Chordata > Aves > Cuculiformes > Neomorphidae > Neomorphus > Neomorphus geoffroyi. Next base: position 5,046,144 of record JAUMJM010000037.1, read on the forward strand.
GCCACGGCGTGGGGAGCGCCCAGCCCTGAGCCGTGTGCTGAGCACCCTGGGAGAGCCGAGCGGGTGGCTTTGCCTGGTTATTTTTAGGTGCTTTAGGAGTGTTCCAGAGGGCTTCTAAAAAGATTCATTTTATTCTTGGAGCTCCAGCATTGTGGCTGTCGCCAGCGCTTTGCCAGGTCCTGTCTCTGGAAACTGGTTTTAAAAAGCCTGTGGGGGTGGGGGGTCCTGGCTGTGGGGTCCCCCCCACCTTGGGCAGAGCCTGCTGACACCTTGATGAGGTGGTGAGACACCTTGATGAGGTGGTGAGACACGGTGCTGCGTGGCAGGTGGTGGCTGACGGCTTAGGCAGCCGAGCGCGGTCTGCACCGGTTGGAGCCGCGGTTCGTGTCTGAACACGAGCAGCAAAGTGCTGAGCTGTGGGTTCGTCATCCCCGGTGCTGCCTTTCATCTCGCGTGGGGGAGGAGGGCAGATAGGGATCTGCTCCCATCTGCTCCGGCTGCTCGTGGGCTGCGCAGGGGCCGCCGCCGCGCCGAGGTCTGCCACAGGATTCAGTGCGAGAGGGTGCTGGGGGGGCCAGGGTTCTGCTGATGGTGGAACATCTCCCCTCGCTGCCCCACAGAGCAGCTTGGGCTCTGCTGGTGGTGGAACTCCTCCTCCCTGCCCCACAGAGCAGCCATGGAGGTGATGAACCTGATGGAGCAGCCGATCAAGGTGACGGAGTGGCAGCAAACCTACACCTACGACTCGGGTATCCACTCCGGCGTCAACACCCAGGTGCCCTCGGTCAGCAGCAGGTGCCTCGGGGACGATGACGAGGTCTACGGGAAGCAGTACACCATCAAGAAGACAACCACCACGAGCTACTGCCAGGGAGGGAGCCAGGGCCAGAGCCAAGCACAAGGTATGTGAACTGAGCTGCTTAGCTCCTGCCTTCTTCCGCCTCCCCCATGAGCTGTGCTCCTTCTGGGCACTCCTCCACGCCGCCTTCCACACCCTGGGAGTTGTTGCTGCCTAAAATATGCTCCCTCCTGTCCTCTTTCCCCATGCCGAGCGGCTGTTGCGCAGGGGCGGCGCGCGGCCAGCCCGCACTGGTGCTGAGCTGTGCGCACACATCTGAGCGCTCCGGTGCATTGGCTCCAGATAGGAACAGCTGATCCCGGCCCACGGAGCAACGTCTGCTCTGCTGCCCGTCTGCCTGCTCGGGGAACCTGGCTCAGCGCAGTTGGCAGAGCTGCCAGTGTGTGCCATGAAGCCCCCCCTGCCAGCCCATCTTCTCCTGCTGCTCTGAGGGCGAAGCAGGCGGAGACACAGCCCCCAAAGCCAAAGGAGATGCTTCCAGCAGCTTAAAAGAGGACTGGTTTGCTCTTCTCACCTCCTCAATTCCCCTGTCAGCCCTGGAAGGTTTAATCACCAGCTCTCTTGGGGCAGCAGAGCCCTGTGGAGAGGTTCAAGCCTTGCCAAGCCCCCTCATGCAAAGGTGGGGACCACAGGTGGCCACTGCGTCATCTCTGCCCCTCGAGTCGCGCTTGTCCCAGCATCCTCGACGGGCAAGGCCTCCGTGTCCTCCTAATCCCCAGCGCCAACTGGTCCCAAGTTGCAAATATCCTTAATTTTTTAATTAATGGGCCTTGTGTGACAACTGCTTAATCACGCTGCCTAATTGAGCGTTGTCTTATCTCTGTGCCGCCGGATCTGTTTACACTTTGAAGCCCTGGCTCCTTGCGGAGCGTGCTGGGACTGCTGACGTTGCTGGTGTTGTTGCGCTGAGCTCTTGCTCAGCTAATTGAAATTGGAAAGCAGGGTTGGGAGTGCTCCTCGGAGACAGCCCGCGTCTAACGCCACCTCCTCGTCTACCCCAGCGGCAGACATGGAGGCTCAGTTGGCCATGACTCGTGCCCAACGTGTGCGGGCTGCCATGTACCCCGAGACGGTGGAGGACCGCTCCCTCCTCATCACCACGCAGCTGGAGGGGCAGCAGACCAACGTGCAGCGCCTGGCAGAGCCCTCGCAGATGCTCAAGTCGGCCATCGTGCACCTCATCAACTACCAGGATGACGCAGAGCTGGCCACGCGTGCCATCCCGGAGCTCACCAAGCTGCTCAACGATGAGGACCCGGTAAGGAAGCCTGGTTTGCCTGTGTGTGTCCCTGGGCTTTGCAGGGTGTGCTTCTCCAGCACGGCAGCACAGCTGGACTCGCATCCTGGTGGGGCTCCACAGCTGCCAACCGTCTCCTTGGCATGCTCTGTGGTTCCCTCCACCCTGCAGCAGGACTGAGCCCACCTCTGCCCACCCGTATCTGCTCACAGCCTGTGCTTGCTGTGCAGACAAAGCTCTCCTGCCCTGACCTTGCACAGACCCTGAGTGCTTCTTGCGGGCTCTTGCTGCTCCAGCCCTCCCCAACCCATCCCTGCAGCGCAGCGCTGCTGCGTGACCTGACCGCGTGCTGCCCGCTGCTGCGAGCTGCAGCGTAGCTCCTCCAGCAGCGTGAGTGAGGAGTGGTAAAAATAGCAATTCTCACCCGCGCTGCGCTGCTGGCTCTGCTGCTCCGGCGCTGCCCTGCCCAGCACGATGCGCTCGCGGCCCAGAAACCGACCCTGTCCTGGGCTGCATCCAGAGCAGTGGGACCAGCAGGGCAAGGGAGGGGATTCTGCCCCTCTGCTCCGCTCTCTCACCTGGAACCCTGGGTCTGGTTCTGGAGTCCTGAGCACAGGAAGGACCTGGAGCTGTTGGAGTGAGTCCAGAGGAGGCCACGGAGATGATCCGAGGGCTGGAGCACCTCCTGTACGAGGCCAGGCTGGGAGAGCTGGGGTTGTTCACCTGGAGAGGAGAAGGCTCTGGGGAGACCTCAGAGCAGCTCCCAGTGCTGAAAGGGGCTCCAGGAAAGCTGGGGAGGGGCTCTGGATCAGGGAGTGCAGGAATGGGACGAGGGGGAACGGTTTTGAGCTGAAAGAGGGGAGATTGAGATGAGATCTTAGGCAGAAATGTTTTGCTGTGAGGGTGGGGAGGCCCTGGCCCAGGGTGCCCAGAGCAGTGGTGGCTGCCCCATCCCTGGAGGTGCCTCAAGGCCAGGTTGGATGGGGCTTGGAGCCCCCTGATCCAGTGGGAGGTGTCCCTGCCCATGGCAGGGCGTGGCACTGGATGGGCTTTGAGGCCCCTTCCAACCCAACCCATTCTGTGATTCCATGTTTCTATGATCTCTGATGCGCAGCAGCCACGGGACGGCTCTCACCTGTCCCTCGTGTCCCAGCTGCGATGGGCAGCAGTTGGACCCTCTCCCACCCTCCGGCTCCTCTCCCCTCCCAGGTTGTTGTCAGCAAAGCAGCTATGATTGTCAACCAGCTCTCCAAGAAGGAGGCATCGCGCCGCGCCCTGATGCAGTCGCCCCAGATCGTGGCGGCCGTGGTCCGCACCATGCAGAGCACCAGCGACCTGGACACCGCGCGCTGTACCACCAGCATCCTGCACAACCTCTCGCACCACCGCGAGGGCCTGCTCTCCATCTTCAAGTCTGGTGGCATCCCAGCCCTCGTCAGGATGCTGAGGTACGAGGGTGCCGGCGGGGGGTCCCGAGACAGAGCCAAGCGGTCCCTCGTGGGCTGGGGGCAGAGGAGGGGAGGGTTCCTGCGGCATCTGGACGTAGGTCCTCCTTCTGCTCACACCAAAACAAGGGAGTGGCAGACCTTGTGCCTTGTAGTTGGCAAAAACCCCAGGGATTTGGTGAATTTGGAGCTTGTGTAGGGGCAGGAGGAAAGGAACGGTCCATGCTGCCTTATCCATGGAGATGGGGCTCATGACGAGGTGTCCCTTCCCAGAAGGCCACCCCATGGTGTGGTGGCCTTGCGCTGGGTCCTGCTGAAGGGTTCTGGGTGGGAGAGTTGGGGCTGAGGGCAGCGTTACAGGCTCTGCTGGAAGCCTGGTGAGCCCAGAGGCAGCTGCCCGCGCTGACTTGGCGCTGTGCCACCTGCCTTGCAGCTCCCCCGTCGAGTCGGTCCTCTTCTACGCCATCACCACCCTGCACAACCTGCTGCTCTACCAGGAAGGGGCCAAGATGGCAGTGCGCCTGGCTGACGGTCTGCAGAAGATGGTTCCCCTGCTCAACAAGAACAACCCCAAGTTCCTGGCTATCACCACCGACTGCCTTCAGCTCCTCGCCTACGGGAACCAGGAGAGCAAGGTGGGTGCAGGTCACCTGGCCGGCCCCGTGCCGTGGGATCCTGCTGGAGGGAGGGCAGGAGGAGGGGGGGTTGCCCAACCTTGCTGCTCGCAGACAGAAGCCCAGGAGGCAGAGGTGGGAGCTCCCACGTCTTGAGCCGGGTGCCCCCCGGCCACAGCCGGCAGCGGAGCTGTTGCGTTGTCTGCAACGCGGTCACATCCAACCTCTTGCAGGTGGAGCATCCCCGAAAGCGGAGACTGGCCCAGTCTGGCTGGTAGATCGGCTCGACTGGGTTTCTGCCCTGGCTGCTCCAGGCAGTGCTTTTATTTTTGCTCTTCGGCTGCTTCTCTCCTCCTGTGCGTGAGTCTTCCTGGCCTCACGCAGAGCCTCGGTCCCAGGACCTGCTCTGGCACCGGCTGAGCTGCTGCCCTTCCTGGCCACAGCGTGGGGTGACGGACCCTGGTGCTGGGGTGGCCAGAGGGGAGGTGATGTGAAACACTCCCACGTGCCAAGGGGTTGGACCTCCTGCCTGACTTGGATGGGGCTTGGAGCCCCCTGATCCAGTGGGAGGTGTCCCTGCCCATGGCAGGGGGTGGAACTGGATGAGCTTTAATGTCCCTTCCAACCCAAACTTGTGGCCTGGCATGATCTGAGGGAAGCGGAGTGGTGGTCCCAGCCACCCAGAGCTGCTGCACGCCCCAACCCTCTCCCTTCTTTCTTGCAGCTGATTATTTTGGCCAACGGAGGACCCCAGGCCCTGGTGCAGATCATGCGCAGCTACAACTACGAGAAGCTGCTCTGGACCACGAGCCGGGTGCTCAAGGTGCTGTCAGTGTGTCCCAGCAACAAGCCCGCTATCGTTGAAGCTGGTAAGAGGGGCTGGGGCTGCGGTGGCACCGGTGTCAACCGAGGGGAGGGGTGGTGGTGTCAGGGTGATGCGGCTGAGGGTCCGTCTCACAGCTGATGTGTGAGACAGGCAATGCCTTGCGCAGCCAGGTGAACCCACCTGTGTGGGACCTGGTTCCTTGTTCTGAAAAGCTGCTGAGGTGCTTTCCTGGCACCAAGCATGGGCAGGATCTGGCCCAGCTGGGACGTGAGGGTGCATCATGCACTGGAGGCACTGGTTGGGTGGTGCTCAGCCCACACAGACCCTCTACATCCCTTCTCCTCTTTGCTGGGGCAGCTTTGGGTGTTTACAGACGGGCTGGTGTCTCCTTCTGTGCAGGTGGCATGCAGGCCTTGGGCAAGCACCTGACCAGCTCCAGCCCCAGGCTGGTCCAGAACTGTCTCTGGACCCTGCGGAACCTCTCTGATGTGGCCACCAAACAGGTGAGTCTGTGGGACCGTGAGTTGTGCTTAACTACAGGCTTCTCCTTACCCCTCGCCCTCTGCTCGTGCCAGTCTGAAGCCAAAGCCAACCCTTTGTGCCATTTCCAGTCGTTGTGCCTGTGTGTGTCCGGCAGAGCCAGGAGGTGCCCGACTGTGCTGCAGCAGGGGTTCACCTGGTGTCTGGGAGGCTGCTTGCTGCCCGCAGCCCTTGCCATGCCAGTGCTGGTGCCACATCCCTGGCAGGGAGCCGAGGCCATCGGCAGCTGCTCAGCAGGGCATCGCTGCTTGCCGGGACTCTGGGAGCCCCTGGCAGCCTGCCCTGGCCGCCGGCTCGGCTCCTTCCCCAGCCAGGGAGCTGCTGTTAGATCAGAGCTGGTTGTGCCCATGGGGTTGTGGCAGCTGGTGCCAGGGTGAGCGCGAGCTCAGCTCTGGGCTTGCTTTCCCCGGCCCTTTGCTGCCTCCTGATGCATTCCCCATCTGCTGGGGCCGCAGATTAACGCCTGATGCAGCGTGGAAACTATTTGGGCTGGCGTGGAACCATCCCTGCCTCTTCGGATGGGAGGCTGTGGTGCCTTTAACTCCTTCCTGCCCCGCTGCTGGCTGCCCGCCGGCGTGGCTGGGACCGGGGCCACGCTGGGAGCACTGGGGGATGCATTGTTTGCGCTTCCCAGTGGAGAAAAGCTGCTGGAGGCATTAAATCCTAAATAAAGCTGCACGTGTCGGGAGTGCCTGTTGCTCAAGCAGGGACGGTGTCAGGGAGAGGCAGCTCTGGCTGCAGGGGGACGGGAGAGGCGCAGTGTGGGAAGCACAAATGCTGCCTCTGTGCCACTGCTGCCTGTGCAGAGCTGGGGGGCGTGTGGGGCCGAGATGTGGGGTGCTGGGGGGGCAGGAGCCACCACGACGGGGGTGTGAGCTCCTGCAAGGGCAGCCGCACCGGCTGGGTCTCCAGGGGAGGGGGTGCAGGGCTGGGCTGGGAAAAAGAGCTGGATCCTCTCTGTGGTGGCAGGAGCTCTGCTTGCAGGAGGAGGATCCCATCCTGGGGGAGCAGCCCTGGCTGAGCCCAGATCCAGGTGCAGCAGGGCTGGTCTGACCTCCCGTCCCCACTCCCGTAGGAGGGCCTGGATGGTGTCCTCAAGATCCTGGTGAACCAGCTGAGCTCCGACGACGTGAACGTGCTGACCTGTGCTACCGGCACCCTCTCCAACCTGACCTGCAACAACAGCAAGAACAAGACCCTGGTGACACAGTCGAATGGGGTGGAAGCCCTGATCCACACCATCCTGCGGGCAGGAGACAAGGAGGACATCACCGAGCCGGCTGTCTGCGCTCTCCGGCACCTCACCAGCCGGCACCCCGAGGCCGAGATGGCACAGAACTCGGTGCGGCTCAACTACGGCATCCCCGCTATCGTCAAGCTCCTCAACCAGCCCAACCAGTGGCCACTGGTCAAGGTAAGGGGCCGGGGGGATGTTGGAGGCTGGAGGAAGCCAGCGATTGGGCTTGAGCGAGCCCCTGGCTGCTGGCCCGTGGTGGGACGCGCTGCTGAGGGGGGTCTGCAGCTGGTGCTGTGCATGGAGAGATGTTGGGCTGCTGCCCCTGCCACGTGTGGCCACGTCCTTGATGGCCACTAATGGAGGAAACGGCTCGGGCTGGCTGCTTGGCTGGAATCAATACTTGCCCCGGCTTCCCCCGCGGGGATGGCGCTGGATCCGGTGTGGGAGGAAGGTGAAGTCAGCACCTGTGCCGCAGGGGGGGATGGGGTGGGACAGGCAGAGGGAGGGGGTCCCATGGCGACCACATGCTGCTCTGCTCCGTGCTCAGGACAATGTCTCCTTCCTCCCTTTCTCTCCTCCAGGCAACCATAGGCCTGATCCGCAACCTGGCCCTGTGCCCAGCCAACCATGCCCCGCTCCAGGAGGCCGCCGTCATCCCCCGCCTGGTCCAGCTGCTGGTCAAGGCCCACCAGGATGCCCAGCGGCACGTAGCGGCCGGCACGCAGCAGCCCTACACGGTGAGTGCCACTGCCCTGCCTGGCACCCCGAAGGGCAACGGGAGGAGGAGGAGCAGGCGCTGAGCTCTTCTCTCTGGTGACCAAGGACAGGACCCCAGGGAATGGCAGGAAGATGCCAGGGGAGGGTTAGGTTGGACATCAGGGAAAGGTTCTTCCCCCAGAGGGTGGTGGAGCACTGGAACAGCTCTCCAGGGAAGCAGTCACAGCCTGACAATATTCCAGAAGCCTTTGGCAAATGCCTTCAGTCCCACGGGGTGAATGTTGGGGTGTCCTGTGCAGGGACAGGAGTTGGACTCAGTGGACCTTGTGGGTCCCTTCCAACTCAGGTCAAGACGGCCTCTCTCTGAGGGGGCAGCCTGTGCCCACACTCAGGGTGGTTGTGCCCTGGCACGGGGCACTCCAGCTGCTCCAGCGCCCCCACTGAGCGCTTGTCCCCTGGCAGGACGGAGTGAAGATGGAAGAGATCGTGGAGGGGTGCACGGGGGCGCTGCACATCCTGGCTCGGGACCCCATGAACCGCATGGAGATCTTCCGCCTCAACACCATCCCTCTCTTCGTGCAGGTCAGGGGCTTGGGGGCACGCGGGGGCTGCACTTGGCCACCTCCCTCCTGGCTGGCACAGAGAGCTATGGGGTGCCCGTGCGTGTCGGAACATGTCAGGAACCTGCCAGCTCCTCGCTGGCTGCTTCACGTTGCCGCTGATCTCTCCTGACAGCTCCTCTATTCGCCGGTGGAGAACATCCAGCGCGTGGCAGCTGGTGTGCTCTGCGAGCTGGCCCAGGACAAGGAGGCAGCAGATGCCATTGACGCCGAGGGGGCCTCAGCGCCCCTGATGGAGCTGCTGCACTCCAGGAACGAGGGGACGGGTGAGTGTCACCATGCCAGGCCTCGTGCCCAGGGCTCTCTGCCACCTGGCATCACCCCCAGCTGCAGCTGCTCCGGGGACTTGTGGTGTTTTGGTGCCCTGTGGCACCAGAGCTGAGGCTGCTTGCCCTTCCCCTGCAGCCACCTACGCGGCCGCCGTGCTCTTCCGAATCTCAGAGGACAAGAACCCCGACTACAGGAAGCGTGTGTCTGTGGAGCTCACCAACTCCCTCTTCAAGCACGACCCGGCAGCCTGGGAGGCGGTGAGCATCCTGCTGGGCACCGAGACAAGTCCTTTGCCCAGAGGAAACCAGAACCTCCTGGGATGGCCCCATCCTGCCTCCAAAATCTACCGGTGCCACCTCTGAGCAGAGCTTGGATGGAAGCGACTGGCAAATGGGGGGAGGCAGGGGTTGGACGGGCTGTGACCTCAGCTCCTCAGCAGCCCTGGGTTGTGGCACCCCCTACTCAGGCTGGGGCTGGGCATCGGGCACACCTAAGTGTGTGTCCCCTCTTCAACTGTGTCACCTTCTTTTGTAGGCTCAGAGCATGATCCCCATCAACGAGCCCTACTCCGATGGTGAGTACGGTGCCAGCTCCTCCTGCAGGGTCCACGTGTGGGCTGGGCTCTGGTGGGGTGGGTGCCTGGTCTTGCCAAAGCCAGGCTGCTTTGAAATCCGTCAGCAAAGTGCGTGCCAGGATGCCCAGTGGGCTGCTCCGCTCCTTGGGGAGCGCGTGGAGCTGCTCCCCTGTGTGCCCGGGCAGGTGGTGGGTGGCTCTTGCGCCCTTTGCTGCCCCGGACTGGGGGACCAGGAGGGTGGTTGAGGTCTGGAGGAGTCTCAGCAGGAGCTGAGGTTGCCGCATCCTTTCCCTGCAGAGCTGGACCCCGGGTACCGTGCCATGTACTCGGGGGACATTCCCCTGGACCCCATGGACATGCACATGGACATGGACGGGGACTACCCCATGGACGCCTACAGCGACGGCGTCCGAGCGCCCTTCGCTGACCACATGCTCGCCTAACCCGCCCCGCAGCCCCGCACCAGGTACCCGCTGCGTGTCCCCAGGGTGGCAGCGTGGGTGGCCGGGGAAGCAGGGGTGGTGCTGCCACGGGGTCCCCAGCGCTGCTGTGAGTCAGCAGCCCCCCCCCCCCCCTCTCCGGGTTTGGGGGGACCCTGGGCTCTGATCTCCTCCAGACTCCACCTTGGTCGGGTAACGGGAGCTCTCCTGCCGCACGCAGGTGTTTTCTCCATACGGAAGAGGGTGGCCCCAGAGCTGAGCATTCGCAAGAAGGACTTGGGAGACAGAAGTGCCTGAGAAGACAAACTTTTCCATTCCCACGAGAGGTTTTATTTTTCCATTTTCCTTTCTTCGCTGTGGGTCTGTGGAGAAAGTCCTTCCCCCTGGGACTGCTTCGAGCACCTACTGCTGCATCCAGCATCCAAGATACTGTTTCAGAAGCTTTAAAACACACAAACCCTGCACCGTTAGCGACCTTTCATTGGCAAAAACTAGTCTTTTCTATGAATATATATTTCTTTTTTATTTTTAATATGGTGCCAACGGCTTTTGCCGTCTTTAAGTTTGTGCTTTCTAACTTCCCCACTCTTTGTTCTGCGTGTTGGCGTTCTAGGAAAGGAATCTTAACACGGGAAAACCCTTTGCTTTCTGCGAACTCAAATTTAATCAGACCAATCCAGAGCTTGCTGAAAACAAAGGGTGCCCTGGCCCAGGACCTTCATTTTAGCCATGGGGATGTCTGCGGTTTAATTCTTTCCCATCAGCCGTCGGGGAGCTGACTTTGTGTACCTGCCTGTCCTACCAGTACCCATAGAGGAGTGACTCCAACATTAGGAACCGTGTCCTTGTACCGATCTCTGTTGCACATTTTAACCCAGTTTCCCCTTCTTTTTGTTTTGGTGAGTGGTGTGTTTCCGTCCCCTCCTCCCTTACCTAACACATTTTCTAAAGAGGCTCTGGATCCGATGACCGCTTTAACGCTTCCACCGGAAAAGGATGGACAATTATTGGAGTGTGGTTCAGGAATGGAAGATTTTATTATTTCTGTAAGTTGTTTTTGTATAGACCAAAGCAAAGAATAAAATAACCCCCCCCAGCCCCCGTGTTGCCCTCAGCCTGTTCTTCTCTTGGATAGGGAAGATCAAGGAGTCCCTTGGGGTGGCTGGGGTGAAGGTGCCCGTCGCGCTACTTGGGCAAAGCATTGCTGCTTCCTCCCCCGTGGGGCTGGATGGCCTTGGGTGAGGTTGTTCCATGCTCTGCACCCACTGTGCCTGGCTGAGGGCTCCGCTGGTGGCCGGGGAGATGATGCTCAGGCCACCCGCTCGCAGCCCCGTGGCACCAACATCACCGACCGCCATCGGCCGCGCCCCCGGACTCGCTGCCAGCCCTTCCCTTACTGGGTTGTTAACATGCCAACTCCATCCAGGCGTCTGTCTGCTCTGTCAGGAGCTAAAAACTCCTGGTAATTAAGAAATTTGTCTGTTAGGCAGCATCACCCGTGTCTCTGCTGCCGCACGGAGCTCGCTTTAACGAGCTCTGAGGGATAAAGGCGCCGGCTGGGAGCGAGCCCTGCTGATTGATGGAGCGAAGCCTGGATGGAGCCGCAAGAAACCAGGTTGAAACAGTGATTTACTTCGTCAAAGCTGGTTGCCTCCTTCCGCAGCCCCGGCTTCAGAGCGGGAGCAGATGGCAGGAGGAAATGTTCTCAGCTGAAATGTGAACTCTGCCAGCTGCGCCCGGGAAGGGCGTTGGGGAAGTGGAACCAGGCAGGGATCACGCTGGGAGGTGGGAACTCTTGCTGACAAAGTTACCAACCAACTTCAGGGCTGCCCATCTGCTCCCTGGGCTCCTCAGTGTGGGGATGGGGTCAGGGATGGACACTGCCGGCCACCCCGGGCTTTCCCATGGCACCTTTGGGGCAAAGGAGTGCAGAGATACGACCAGGGGGAACGGTTTTCAGCTGCAAGAGAGGAGATTGAGATGAGATCTGAGGGAGAAATGTTTTGCTGTGAGGGTGGGGAGGCCCTGGCCCAGGGTGCCCAGAGCAGTGGTGGCTGCCCCATCCCTGGAGGTGTTCCAGGCCAGGTTGGATGGGGCTTGGAGCCCCCTGACCCAGTGGGAGCGGTCCCTGCCCATGGCAGGGGGTGGCACTGGGTGGGCTTTGAGGTCCCCTCCAACTCAACCCATTCCATGGGTCTGTAACGCGGGGATGCAGGTTGAGCCCAGAGGCAGGAGTTTGGCTGCAGCAGCTCCACGTGAGCCAGGACACTGTTCCCAACCCCCTGGCTCCAAGCTCTCCCTGCTGCAGCGCAGCTCCTTCTGTGCAGCCGCTGGGCGAGATGCTGATCAGCCTGACACGGCTGCTGCCAGCGCGGGGACACGGCGGGGTGTGATCAAAGGGGGCTGGGAACTAAGTCACAGCCCTTCTTGGTTGGTGGTAACATCAACCCCTCTGTCCTCACGTCTTCCCTTGGCAGTGCCATGGGGGAACAGGGATGTGGGTGCCCACCATGCACGGGGCCTGGGTGCTGCAGGGCTGGAGTGGGAGTGAGCTGGGGACAGAGACAGCAGGATCTGGCCTGGGAAGCAGCTCCAGCGTTGTTCCACCAGCTCAGGGGGACATCCTGCGCTGAGCTCAGCCCTGCGGCTGCGCTTCCTGACACGGCTGTGCCAGGCCCAGGGACCAGCAAAACAACAGCTGCTTTCCGGGAAGCCCTGGCAGAGCCTGAGGTGCATCCGGAGCGGCTCACGAGGTGGGGCTGGGGGCCAAGCAGCCCTCTCCCTGCTGCAGCTGCTGCAAGAACGAGCGACAGGAGACGGGAGCGAGACCCCTGTGCAGGGGGGAGAAGGCGATGGAGCCAGCACAGCCCTTGCTGCCTGGCATGGGCGGTGTGGGAGAGCATTTGTGCACCCAGAGCTGCATCTCCATGGGTGCAGGCACTGCCACCCCTGCCAAGGGTGGCTTGGCAAAGCTCCTGCTCCCAGCCTGTGTTGAGTCTCACCCCTGTCCCCGGGAACCCCAGCAGAGCTGCCAGCCCTTTGCTGCACCCCAAGCATCCATGGCTTCACCCGGGGAAGTGGTGGTACCTGCATCTTTGGAGGTGCTCAAAAAAGTGTATGTAGGGCACTTCAGGACATGGTTTGGTCGGCACGGTGGGGTTGGGCTGACAGTTGGACTTGATCTTAGAGGTCTTTTCCAACTTTAAATATGGTTCTGTGTGGGACACGGGGCTCCAGCCCTGTGTGCCCTGGGATGGGGGTTTGGCTGTGCCTCCTTGGGGCTCTCAGCCAGCCGCACTGTGGGTATCGGGGACGTTCCAGGTGCCAGATCTGGCTGTCCCTAAGGTGCCAGCAGGCCTGGGGATGCCCACCTGGCACCTGCCCTATGACCGTAGGCAGTGATGAGCCCCTTGCCCACCCTGGGGTCTCCTCGCTGGGCCAAGAATCCCAGCTCCCTGGGGGGGCACAGCCGGGATTTTGGGGGGCAAGTGAAGCCAGAGGACACCCACACTGGGAAAGCCAGAGATGCTTGCAGGGTCTCCCGAGGAGCAACATCCCTAGGGAGCTGCATCCCCCCAGGAGGCAGCAGGGGGGCTCGGGGGCACCCTGGGATGTGGCAGAGTGGGCTACAGGTCCCAGCATACCCCATCGCGCCCCACACCTGCCCGGGGAGCGGTTTTCGTTGTCAGCGGGGCCACGGAAGCGATGTATGAGGGCTCCGCGGCCGCTCTGGGAGCAGCACCCAGCAGTGAGTGCGCCCCACGCCCCAGGTGCCCTGATCTCCAGCAGTCCTGCATCCCTGAGTGCCCTGACCCTTGGTACCCACACACCCCTGGGTACCCAATTCTTGCAGCCCTGGGTGCCCTGACCCCCTGCGTCCCTGGGTGCCCTGACCCCTGGCACCCCCACATTTCTGGGTGCATCACATCCTGGCACCCCCTCGTTCCTGGGTGCACCGACCCCTGGTATCCCACCCCCTCTCCTGCACACACCGAGTCCTCACTGTCACCCAGTGCATTTTATCTCCAACTCCCACCAGTGTCCCCCTTTCCCCAGGCACCCCAAATCCCTGGTGACTGAGCCCCTGGCTGAGCCAAGCTGGTCCCCACTGGTCGCTGGGGGTGTCACTGGCAGTGGCTGCCAGAGCTCCCTGGAGAATGTGCCTCGTCTCACCCCTTCTTGGCGCTCAGCTCCCCACTCCCACCCGTGGGCTCCAACACCCATAACAAGGTTCCCACACTGCAAAGCTTTCAAGTGGGATTTCCCTCTCCCTCGGCATCTGCAGCTGGGGGCGAGTGGCAGCGACAGGGTCCTGGGGGTCCCAGGTGTCCCAGGGGTCAAGGATGGGGTCCTGGAGGTCCTGGGGGTCCCAGGGGTCAGGGATGGGGTCCTGAGTGATGCAGGGGTCCCATGGGTTAGGGATGGGGCCCTGGGGGTCCCAGGGGTCAGGGATGGGGTCCTGGGTGATGCAGGGGTCCCATGGGTTAGGGATGGGGTCCTGGGGGCCCCAGGGGTCAGGGATGGGGTCCTGGGTGTCGCAGGGGTCCCATGGGTTAGGGATGGGGCCCTGGGGGTGCCAGGGGTCAAGGATGGGGTCCTGGGTGTTGCAGGGGTCCCATGGGTGAGGGATGGGGCCCTGGGGATCCCGGGAGATGGTTTGGCTGCAGCAGCACCAGGCTGGGAGGGAGCTCAGGGTCTGGCTGCACTTTGTGGTCCCCCATGTCTGAACCAGGACGTTCGTGCAGGAGCAGGAAGGGTTTTCCTGCTTTGTGGGAAGAGGCTGACGCTGCTCAGGGTTTTCTGGAAAGGGAAGCGAATGAGGGGAGGGGGCGCAGCCCCTTGGGCACAGGAAACCCATGGTGTGGTCAGGATCAGATGTTGGGGGGTCGTGACAGAGCAAAGGCGATGGAGCTAGGGAAGCTTCCCGCTCCAGCTGGGAAGCCAAGCAGCTCGCAGGATGAACTGCTGGGGTGGGAGTCCACACCCTGCTGACCTCAGGTGCAGGGAGAGACCCATTTCTGAGCGATGCTTCTGGCAGATGCTGCCTCCTGGGGTCACCTGAGCATCTGGATGGGATCCAGCAGGCTGTGGATCACGACAGCAGGGATATTCCCAGCATGAGGGGCTCTACAGGGACCCCTCCAGGGACACCCCTGGGGTGGGGTAGGGCAGGACTGCAGCTCCCTCATCCCAAGGGTGGGAATGAGCCACTGCCTCATCCTCACCTTCACCCCACGCTCTGGCCTTGCTGCTCTGCAACCCCTGACCCAGACACTTGCGGAGGCTGCGAGCAGCGTTCCCTCCCCAGCTCCAGGCTCCGACTGCAGCAGCTGAGGGGAAAAAATAGCCCAGAGCATGCCCAGCCACCCCAGAGCTGTTCAGCTGCTGCCGAGCATCAGCGCCCGAGTGCAGGGTGGGGAAGGGGCTTCGGGTCGAGGCCAACCCAGCCCTGCTGCGAGGCTGCGCGGGCAGGGAGGTGCCCGGGCAGGAGCTGCGTGACGGCATCAGGGAAGGGCAGAGAGCAGTGAGCACAGGTCTGCACGTGCACCTGGGTGGAGGCTGAGCCGTGGCTCTGCTTCTCCTGGCCCACTGCTGGCTGGTGGCCCAGGGCCACCAAGCTCCCAGTGTCACCTTGCTCCCTACCCCCATGGGGAAGGTCACCAGGTCATCCAACTGCCAGGCCGGGGGACAGCGTGGTACGGAGCGACGGGAGCTGCTCGTACGTGTGTGAACAAGGTGTCCCGTGGGGAGAGGTGATGTACGTGCAGGAGCTGGGCCAAAAGGAGACGCAGGGCCCTGGCAGCCCTGACTGAGTGCTGACTCACCAACCCCGGGCTCCCTCTTTCAAGCCAGCGGCAGCACGGGCAGTGGGGCAGCAGCAGCAGCAGCCTGGCACCTTGGCACGGTGGGTGCCCTTCCTGCTCTGGGGAGAAGCAGGGAGGGAGAGGGATTGTGGTTTTGTGGCTGGGGGGGGGGGGCTTTCTCTGGGGCTGCAGGGTGGAGGATTGGGCCACCCTGCTCGGGTGGTCCTGCTGCCATGGGGTACTGGGCTGTGGGTGTCCTTCAGAGTGTCCCTCGTGCCCGTCCCGTGTGCCAGGGAGGATGTGGCCTCACTGGAGGAAGGTGCAGGGTGGCCTGGCCTGGGTGCTGCAGACGTGACGACAGCCAGGAGCACGTGCCAGGACGGAGGGCAGCGGTGCCCTGGCATGAACCTGCTCCTGAGGGTGAGGGGCTGCTGGCACCACAGCTCCCACTGCAGCGGAGGAGGCTGCAGGGGTGGAGTTGGGGGCACGGGGTTTGTGTGGGAGGCTCCTGCCTCCCCAGGGCAGAGGGGCAGCAGCACCAGCAGCGGCTGCAGCCCCAGCCAGGGCCACTGGAGATGGCAGGAGAGCAGGAACGCGCTGGGTTTATGGCCTGCCTTGTGATGTGTTTATGGCAGGGCTGGGGAAGCCGTGAATGCTGCCCAGCCCTGCCCTCCTGCGCGACACAGCAGGTCTCTGCTCTGCATCCTGGTGCTGGTGTGGTGGAGGATCACAGCCGAACTTTGCTCTCCAAGGTGGGGCTCCCAAGCTCTGCGAGAGCCGCTGGCACCACGGCCGTCTCTGCCCACTGCTGGGCAGCTCTAGGGCTCCTTCTGCACGGAAACAGGCAGGGACCCCGCTGCCAGTGCAGGGGAACAGGGTCCTGCCTGGTCCCTTTGGAGCAGCCCTTGCCCTGGCTGATGCTGGCACTGCTCTGGACATCACCAAGTGTTTGCTTTGGTGCTGAGCCCCTCGCATCACACCGCAGCCGCTGCAGAGGCAGAGAAGGACCTTGAGGGGCTGGAGCGCGTCTGGAGAAGGGGAAGGGGCTGCACACCAAGTCGTGAGGAGCGGCCGAGGGAGCTGGGGCTGTTCAGTCAGGTATGCTGACCCAGCACCATCCCCAAACTGCCCTGCCAGCAGCAGCAGGTGGGGGCTCACCTGGGGTCTGTCCCAGAGCTGGTTGTCCCCACGGTCCCCCTGTCCCACACCAGCCCGCCGGGAGCGCAGGCACCCAAGACCAAGTCTGTGCAGCCCCCTGGCCTGGCAGATGCTGCACTTGGTGAGGGGGTTTCGCCATCCAGCAGCGGACACGCAGATGCCTGAGGCTGGGGTTCAGGATGCACCCCTGGATCTAAAGCATCACCCTAACAGCTCCTTCTCCCCAGGCAGGAGCCAGAGAAGGGGCGCTGGTGCCCGCCAGCACCGCTCCAGGGAGCCAGGGAGGAAGGTGCTTCTCTCCATGGCAGCCGGACCCCCCACGTAACGCCAGCCAAACTGGACACCGCGGTCCCACAAGAGACCCCACGCGCCCAGCACCCCCAGCCCGACCCGGACTCGCCCGCTGCTGCCCTGCCCCATGCTGGCCCCGCATCCCACAGGTCGGCCACAGGTGGACACCGTGATGCTGCGACCATCACTGGTGGGTAGAGGTGGGCAATGCTGGTGGGGACCAGGATGAGGAGCTGGAGCAGCTCCGGGCTGGTCCGTCATCCTGTTACCGTGGTGTGGGCAGAGCTGAGACTGTGTCCTGGCATCCCTGGTCCCGCACTTGCATCCCTGGCCCCATACTGGCATTCCTAGTTCTGTGCCCCCATCCCTGGTCCTGTGCTGGCATCGCTGTTCCCATGCCCGCATCCCTGGCCCCATGCTCGCATCCCTGGTCCCATGCCCGCATCCCTGGCCTGCTGTCTGGGCAGGGCATGGCCAGGAGATGGCAGCAGCACCTGCAGAACACGGGTGGGTGGGAGAGAGAGGAGCTGGGGAGAGCCAGGGTGGGGGCCCTGTGTACCCCCAGTGCCCACACCAGTGGCTGTGGGGACAGACCCTGCTGGTGGCACCAGCCCCAAACCCCAAGGAGGACAGACTGGGCTAAGGGGTGCAAGGAGTGCTCCCCCACCATGCCCCCCCCTTGCATCCCCCTCCTCCCAGCTGCCCCCCACCCTGGGCTGATGCCATGCCCCTGTGTCCCCAGACTTGTGCAGCGGCGACGTCCCCGAGGTGGAGATCGTCAGCCTGGTGGGCGAGCGGCTGCCCCGCTACACGCTGCGGGCTGACACTGTCTTTGGCTACGAGCACGATGACTGGCTGCGTGCTCGCCCTGGACCCTCGGAGCCCACAGGTCCCCTCACCCCTCAGCAGATCGAGGAGACCCTGCAGTATTTCCGTGAGTGCCCCGTCCCGCGCCGTGGGGCTGGCACTGCTGCCAGCGCTGCCCGGGTTGGGTCAGGGCCACGAGGGCAGCGCAGGAGGTAATCGTCGCTAACGGGATTGACGGGCTGGATTTCCTCACATGGAACATCTCGAGCTAATTCTGCTGAGCCGAGCCGGATGCGTCGAGAGAGCTTCTGGCATCTCCCGGGACCCCTTGCGCATGCCCTGCGCTGTGGTTCCCCGGAGCGGCACACGGAGCAGGGACAGGGGAAGGTGTGCTGGTGGCCTCCAGCCCTACTGTGCCACCAAACAGCACAGCCTGGAGCAGCCCAGGGGGGTGTGGGGTGGCTGCTGCTACTGAAGCCCCCCCCGAGCTGTGGGGTGGAGGCATCTGCCGCTCCCGTGGGTGCAGGGGTGATGCCCTATGGCAAGACCCGTACCCAGCACAGCGTTGGGGTTCAGCAGGGGGCACAGACAGATGATCTCTGCTTTGCTTCTGCCCCTGGCCCACACGTGACGGGGACAGGATTGGAGCGAGGGGCTGGGGGATGGATGTGGGGCAGTGGGAGACAGAAGCTGGAAATCTGACCAGTGGAAAAGGACCTGGGGGTGTTGGTTGGCAGTGGCTGAACATGAGCCAGAGGTGGCCCAGATGGCCAAGAAGGAGCATCCTGGCTTGGCTCAGCCATGGTGTGGCCAGAAGGGGCAGGGAAGGAATCGTCCCCCTGTGCTCAGCACTGGGGAGGCTGCGCCTCAAATCCTGGGCTCAGTTTGAGCCCCTCACTCCAAGAAGGACCTTGAGGGGCTGGAGAGCGTCCGGAGAAGGGACTGGAGCTGGGGAAGGGGCTGGAGAACAGGGGTTCTGGGAGCGGCTGAGGGACCTGGGGGGGTTTAACCTGGAGAGGAGGAGGCTGAGGGGGGACCTCCTCACTCTCTGCAGCTCCAGGAGGGTGTGGAGAGGTGGGTGCTGGGCTCTGCTCCCAAGGAACAAGGGATGGGACGAGAGGAAACGGCCTCAGGTTGTGCCAGGGGAGGCTTAGATTGGACATTGGGAAAAATGTCTTTACTGAAGGAGTGGTGAAGCCCTGGCAGAGGCTGCCCAGGGCAGTGGGGGAGTCTCCATCCCTGGAGGGGTTCAAATGGTGCCCAGATGTGGTGCTCTGGGTCATGCTTTAGTGGGCACTGTGGCGCTGGGCTGAAGGCTGGACTTCATGATCTTTCTAACCGGAATGATTCCATGATTCCATGATTCTATGGGGCTGAGGGCCCGACCCTGCTGCCCGCCTGGCTCCCCACCCCCTGCCTGCCACAAGCTGGGCTGGGGACAAACCCCCATCATGTCCTGCCCACACTTGCAGCCTTCTCCAGCCAGCTGCCCCCTCTTCGCTCAGCAGGCAGCGCGGGCGCACCCCCAGCCATCCGCACCCCCTACCCTGCCGCAACAATGCGAAGGCTTGAGCCCCAAACCCCGTTTACGTGCCACGGGGGGCAGGGGGCACCCAGCTGAGTAGGACCCCAGGTATCCCCTTTCCATGGGAGCGTCACGGGTCACGTTTCTCCATGCCCCCGGTGCCACCTGCGCGTGCTGGCGTGGAGGGGGCTCATGCTGCCTCATCCCTTTACCCAAACCTTTAAGCTGCCGTCAGAAATAGCCCCCTGTAATCTGCTTGCGCACAGAGAGACCCGGGATCTGCCCGGAGGAGCAAATCCCCGGGCAGGGGATTAGGAAGAAGCAGCTCCTGCCTGTCCATGCCAAGACGCATGTTGTGTCCTTGGGGTCTCTTGGGGGGTGCCCAGGTGAGGTAGCTGGGTCCCTGCCCTCACACTCTGCTGTCACTGGAAGAAACACCAGCGCAAGGAGGTGGGAAAGAATCATAGAATCATGGAATGGTTTGGATTGGAAGGGACCTCAAAGCCCACCCTGTTCCAAACCATGGGCAGGGACACCTCCCACTGGGTCAGGGGGCTCCAAGCCCCATCCAGCCTGGCCTGGAACACCTCCAGGGATGGGGTAGCCACCACTGCTCTGGGCACCCTGGGCCAGGGCCTCCCCACCCTCATGGTGAAGAATTTCTTCCTAAAGTCTAATCTAAATCTTCCCCCTTCCAATTTAAAGCCGTTAAGGCTGGGACTGAGGGTGCCTGGCTCTGGCCCCAGCTCCAGGAGGGGTCCAGTGGTTACGGCAGGACGTGGTTTGGGGTCACGATCCCAGCAGGTGGGGTCCAGCAGGGAAATAAACGTATCCTGTGTTGCTGAGGGGCAGCTCCGGCCCCAGCCTTGTCAATTCATTGATTAATTTGGTACTAATGAGGAACGGCGTTGGGACAGGCGATGGGACAGGCAGTGCGTGTGTTGGTGCTCAGCGCACTGTGGTGCTGTGCCATGGGGTGGTGTGCGCAGCCTCGCTGCCCTCCTGCCCGCGAGGCTGGTGCTGCGTGCCAGGCAGCTCCTCCATAATTCAGCACGGTATCATTTATTCAGCTCTCCTGCTTCGGCGCTGCCTCTGCACGAATGTGGTTGTGCGGGAGCTGGCGGTGGCAGCCAGGGAGTGCGGGGGCGGCCTGAGTGGGGTGTGGCGGGGGTCACACTCCGAGCACCATAGAATCATGGAATGGCTTGGGTTGGAAGGGACCTCAAAGCCCATCCAGTTCCACCTCCATGGTGGACCATTCCACGGTCCCTATCTGGCATCCCAGGATCCCTTAGGGCAACCCATGGACCCACTCCTGGTCTGCACCCCAGAACCAGGATCCCTTACAACATTCTACGGACATTCTCCCCACCCATATCCCAGGATCAAGATCCCTTAAGGCTTTCTATGGACATGATCCTCATCCACATCCCAGGACAGGGATCCCTTACGATACTCCATGGACGCGCTCCCCAGCCACATCCTGGGATCTGGATCCCTTTGGGCGATCCATGGATGTGCTCCCCATCCCCAACAGGGGATGTCCCTTAGGAAGGACAAGGAGAGGTTTTGGGCCCTTCATCCCAACCTCAGACTGTGCAGGGCTGGGGGTCCCTGTGGTGGTCTGGTTACTCCACAATTGATCCTTTGGATCTGTGTTGAGAGGAGGCCACGGAGATGATCCGAGGGCTGGAGCAGCTCCTGTACGAGGACAGACTCAAGAGAGTTGGGGTTGTTCACCTGGAGAGGAGAAGGCTCTGGGGAGACCTTAGAGCAGCTCCCAGTGCTGAAAGGGGCTCCAGGAAAGCTGGGGAGGGGCTCTGGATCAGGGAGTGCAGGGATGGGATGAGGAGGAACGGGTTTGAGCTGAAAGAGAGGAGATTGAGATGAGATTTTAGGGAGAAATGTTTTGCTGTGAGGGTGGGGAGGCCCTGGCCCAGGGTGCCCAGAGCAGTGGTGGCTGCCCCATCCCTGGAGGTGTTCCAGGCCAGGTTGGATGGGGCTTGGAGCCCCCTGATCCAGTGGGAGGGGTCCCTGCCCGTGGAATACCGCAAGGAATCCCGATCCCGGGATGCGGTAGGGACCGGGGGAACGCGCAGCCGCCGCCCGCCCCTCCGCACCGCATCAGAGCGGGGGGAGCGGGGGCAGCGGCAGCCCCGAGCTCCCCCCTCCCCGCCCCCCCGGGCCCCGCCCCCCGCCCCTTCCCAGCCCATTCCCGGTGGGACGCGCCCGGGCAGGTGCGACCCCATAAATAGGGGGGCGGCGGGGGGAGGGGGGGCTCGGCGCGATGGAGATCTGGAGCAGCCCCGCCGCGTACGACGAGCGGAACGGGAACGCGGAGCGGGGGACGGATCCCCTCGCCCGGGAGCTGGAGGAAGGTGAGGGTCCTGCCCTACCCTGGGTGGGGGGAGAGGGACCTGGGTCCCTCCCCAGGTTGGGGGTCGTCGCCGCCGTCCCAGCCCCTTCGCTTTCCCCCTCCCCGTTGCTGGGTGCGCAGCCCCAGCCTCTGCTTGCAACGCTGCATCCCAGGGAAGCGGCTGGTGGTCCTTTGGGGGTCCCTTGGGTCACCCCCACACCTGCGGGTGCGCAGCAGCAGCCCCTGCTTGTAGCACCGCATCCCAGGGAAGCGGCTGCCTGGTTCCTTGGGACACCCGAGCCCCAGGGAGGGCTCTCCCCGCACTCGTGCGCAGCCCCGACCCCTGCTTGCAGCGCTGCACCCCAGGCAAGGGGCTGCCTGGTCCTTTGGGGACCCTTTGGTCACCCCAACTCCACGGAGGGCTGTTCCTATGCTGGTGCGCAACCTCTGTGTCCGATTGCTGTGTCGCATCCCAGGGAAGATGCTGCCCGAACCTTTGGGGACCCTTGGGTCACTCCAACCCAAGGAAGGACTCTCCCTGCCCTGGTCCTCACCCCGGCCCCTGCCTGCAGCGCTGCATCCCAGGGAAGCGGCTGGTGGTCCTTTGGGGGTCCCTTGGGTCACCCCCAGTCCCATGGAGGGCTCTCCCTGTGCTGGTGCGCAACCTCTGCATTCGATTGCAGCGCTGCATCCCAGGGAAGCAGCTGCCTGGTCCTTTGGGGACCCTTGGGTCACCCCAACCCCAGGAAGGGCTCTCCCTGTGCTGCTGCTGCTGGGGGGAGCAGGCAAAGGGATGGAAAGAGGGGTCCCCACGGGGTCTGTGTGCGTCCCTGGGTCTGCCCTCGCGTGGGGTGCGGGTCCCCGCACTGCGTGGGTCCCTGCATCCCGTTGGTGCCGGATCAGGCCCAGAGATGGGGTTGGTGTTTACGTGTTTGCCAGCACTGCAGCCCCCGGTGCCTCCCAGGCCCTGCCACTCGCTCCAACTGTAACGATGCTCATGCTCTAATTATTTCCAATTAACAGCTCAAGGGCCTGACGAGGTGCAGTTGGGGACCCCTGCAGGGAGCAGCCCCTCTTGGAGCGTGGGGAGGGGGGGTGAGGCTGGGGTTGGGGTTGACCCTTCTCCCTGTGGACGTGCCAGTTGGGGTGTTACGTGCCCGTTGGGGTGCAGGGCCAGCACCCAAGGCAGGGGGGATGGGGGTGGCGGGTGGGGGCATCACCATGACAACACACACACCATTACACAACCCCAGCTGGGGCGGTGTAATGGGATTTGTGTGGCTGAGCTTCTCCCGTTAACCCACTTTGTCTGGGCAGCGCGGGTCGAGACCCCGAGCGCAGGCAGCGCGGCTCTGCCAGGGGAAACTGAGGCACGCGCCCTCGGGGGGAGGGGGGCAAACATTAGAAGGGGGCATCGTGAGTGTGGGTTGCAGAGGGCAGGGTCTTGGGGCGGGGGGGGGCAGGGCGGGTTGCAGAGGCAGGGTCTTGGGGTGTGGGGGGTTCCAAAGGCTTCGTGCTCCCTGCTGCCTCCCTCCCACCGTGCAGCTCCAGCGCTGCCATCTGGGCACGTACCCGGTGCTGTCTGACAGCTTATACAGGCACGGCTGGCAGGATTGGTGCTGAGGGCACAAACATCCCCATCCTCATGCCTCGTCTCCCTCCCAGAGACCGAGATAGCGGCAGGGCTTTGGGTGGGCTGCGGCAGCGCTGCGCGACGCTGGCATTTCAGGCAGCAGCTACCAAGGGTTGCCCGCCAGCAGCTGCCTTTGCTAAGCGCTCTCGCTGCGTTGCTGCAGCTGAAGGGGCATCAGAGTGGGTGCAGGGGGGGCAGCATCCCCAGAGAACACGCTCGGCTCTGCCTTGGGCCAGCATCTCCAGGGAGAAACTAGGGCAGGGCTGGCTTCTCAGGGGGAGATCTGGGGGGGAGGGGGCTGGGGACAGATTGGAGGGGACGCTGCTTGCAAGCCCAGCTCTGCGTGGTGCCACCCACTGCTGTTTATGCTGGAGCTCCAGCTGGAGGTGTCGCCTCCAATCCTGTCTCTGCTGCCTTTGCCCATCCCTCCTCCCCATCCCTGTGTCCTGTGCTGGAGCAGCCACTGCCTCCAGGTTGGGGTGGTGGGTGCAGCCGGGGGGGCTCAGCACCTTTCCTGCTGCCCCACGACGTGGGCTGGATTTGAGGAGTGAGGTGGGAGCAGCCTGTTTCCCACGGTGCTGTGGCAGCTGAGGGCATCCTCTGCGTGGCACCACAGCTGGTGCTGCCAAGCGCATAAGAGGTCCTTTTTGGTGACCAGTGTGGGGCAGCTTTGTGCTGCTTGTCCTGTTCTCTCCACCGTGCAAGCGATGGAAAGCGGTGACGGGGGGCAGGAGGTGGTGGTGGGGATGATGCTGAGCTCTCGAACCAGTGCTCCGGCAATGTTGGGGTTCACTGTTCACCCTTCTCCCCCAGTCCTGTGTGCTGAGCGGGTGGTCAGGATGACAAAGACCTACCATGACATCGATGCCGTCACCAACCTGCTGGATGAGGTATGGTGGTGCCCACCCTGCGCGTGGGCCTGGGGACTGGTGGGATTCCAGGGATGCTGGGGAAGAGGGGGCAGAGCAGGGGACGAGCCCTGGCAAACGCAGCCCTGCCCCTTGCAGAAGGAGCGGGACCTGGAGCTGGCGGCGCGCATCGGGCAGTCCCTGCTGAAGCAGAACCGGAGCCTGACGGAGCGCAACGAGCTCCTGGAGGAGCAGCTGGAGTTGGCCAAAGAGGAGGTAATGGCCCCTGGGTGCAGGGTCCTGGCTTGGCCCCCTGTGTGCCCAACCTAGGAGGTGGCTGTGGTCCCCTCGGCCATGCCCTGATGCCCCTTCCCCTCCCAGATCGCGCAGCTGCGCCACGAGGTCTCCATGCGGGATGACCTGCTCCACTTCTACACCACCACGACAGAGGAGAGCGAGCCCACCTCTGCCACCTCCACGCCGTGAGTGAGGCTCTGCTGCTCTGCTGCTCCCAGGGGGCTGGGTGGAGGAATCGGGCTGGAGCTGTCACCCTCCCTGGAGTGGCACCAGGGCTGGTGGTCCCTTCCCTCTCATGGCTTCCATGGGTCCAGCCCCGCGGAGCTGTGTCGGTGCAGACACCTGCCTGGGAGCCAGAGGGAGGGTGGGCAGGGGGCTGGGCTGGCAGCGGGTGCTCAGTGCCCTCTCTGCCATCCCCAGGCTGCGGCGGCACGAGTCCTCGCCGTCCCTGCAGCAGTACTTCCAGTACGACACCCTGCAGCAGAAGCTCAAGTGCCTGGAGGAGGAGAACCAGAAGCTTCGCATGGAGGTGAGCAGAGCTGCCTGGTGCCATGCTGCCCTGTGCCCGCCTCTGCCCCGCTCGCTGCTGGGCTGCCCGAGCTGGCACTGGAGAGGCTGGAGGTCCTTTCTCTCACGCTCAGCACCTCTGACCCCTTCCTTTAGGCCACCAACATCGCAACAGAGACCTGTCAGTATGAGGACCAGGAGCAGCAGCTGATGATTGACTGCGTGGAGCAGTTCTGTAAGTTGGGGTTGGGGGGCTGTGGGCACTGCCCAGCATCGCTGTGTGGGCTGGGTGCCTCATCCTGGTGGTGATGGGACCCCCATCCTCCCCAGCCGAAGCCAGCCGGCAGGTGGTTTACCTCTCGGATGAGCTGACCCGCAAGGCAGAGGACACCGCACGGCAGCAGGAGGAGATCAGCCAGCTCCTGGCGCAGGTGGTGGAGCTGCAGCAGAAGTGCCGCGCGGTGAGTGCCCACTGCCCGTGCTGGGGAGTGCGGGGTGGGTACGGGGCTCAGCTCCCTGACCTGCCCGCTCCTGCCCGCAGTACGGCTCGGAGGTAGAGGAGCTCCAGCAGCACCTGGCTGTGGCGAAGGAGGTGCAGCAGCAGCTCCGGACGGAGGTGAGCGTGGAGAAGGCTCTGGGGGTGCTGAGCAGAGCGGGTTTGAGTGCGACGGCAAAGCCCTTTCCTGGCTCGCAGACTGGGCAGGTCCCAGCACCGCACTGGGCAGGTCCCAGCACCGCACTGGGCACCCCCACGGGCAGGGTTTGTGATGAGCTGTGCTGGTGACAACGGGGGGGCCCTGGCGTGGAGTAGAAGAGCAAGGGTAGCCGGGCAGAGGGCAGGTGCCTTTCGCAAAGGCTGTGCCCTGGCATAACCTGACCATCATGGGGACTCCATCCCTGGGGTTGGGATGAAGGATCCTAAACATCTCCTTGTCCTTCCTGAGGGACAGAAGCTGCCATCTGTGTGAGACCTGTTGGGGATGGGAACGTGTCCATGGGATGCCCTGAGGGGTCCTGGACTGGGGGGCGTGTCTGTGGACTATTGTCTTGGATCCCAGTCCTGGGGATTGGATGGGGAATGTGTCCATGGAATGCCATAAGGGCCCTGGCTGCTGCTGGTGCCATCCCTGAGCTGTGCCCGTGCCCGCAGCTGCGGGACCTGCAGGAGAAGTACGCCGAGTGCGGTGGGATGCTGCAGGAAGCCCAGGAGGAGGTCAAGAGCCTGCGCAGCCGCAGCCTCCCCAACAGCACCGTCAGCCGCTACGGCGCGCCCAGCCTCCTGCCCGTGGTGAGCGCGGGGTGCGGGCACTGGGAGGGCTGGCAGGGCTCTGCTCTCCCCACTGCTGACACCAGGTCCTCTGTGGCTCCAGGACTCACTGGCGGCTGAGATCAAGGGGACAATGAGGAGGCGGACAAACAGCTCTTCCTCGGACTATAAGTGAGTGCTGGCATCGGTGGCTCATGCTGGGCCAGGAGAGGGAATCATGGAATGGGTTGGGTTGGAAGGGACCTCAAAGCCCACCCAGTGCCACCCCCTGCCATGGGCAGGGACACCTCCCACTGGGTCAGGGGGCTCCAAGCCCCATCCAACCTGGCCTGGAACACCTCCAGGGATGGGGCAGCCACCACTGCTCTGGGCAACCTGGGCCAGGGCCTCCCCACCCTCATTGTGAAGAATTTCTTCTGAATGTCCAATCTAAATCTTCCCCCTTCTAATTTAAAGCTGTCCCCCCTCATCCCATCACTCCAGGCCCTTGGAAAAAGCCCCTCCCCAGCTTTCCTGGAGCCCCTTTCAGCACTGGGAGCTGCTCTGAGGTCTCCCCAGAGCCTTCTCCTCTCCAGCTGAACAACCCCAACTCTCCCAGCCTGGCCTCGTACAGGAGGTGCTCCAGCCCTTGGATCATCTCCGTGGCATCCTATCTTCTCCTTACATTGGGGATTCCAGAACTGGACACAATACTGTGTCCAGTATGGGGGTCCCTGACTTGAGGGTCCATCTCTGCCTGTTTCCCACCCGCAGGAGCTATCGCCGCGTCTTTGAGACAGTGAAAGCAGTGAACCAGGGGGCCAAAGCCAAGTCTTGCTCTGAGTCTCCCCACAACGCGCCGAGCTCAAAGCAGCTCTCGGCTGCTCCCTCCGGAGGGGCCAACACCCCCCACACCAGCAGCTCCGGCTCAGAGGGTGCCCAGTGAGTGCCACAGCGGGGGCTTGGGCTGGTGGGACAGAGGCTGGGCAGCTGGTGAGATGGTGATTAACATCAGAATATTAATCAACGTGGGGCAGAGAGAGGGCAGGAGCGGCTTGAGCTCCCTGCCAGCTGGGGTCTGGTAGAGGGGGCACAGTGTGGGACCACGGCTCCGAGCACCCTAACGCTGTGCCCATCAGCAGGAATGAGGGTGCTGGAGAGGAGCCCCGGGCAGCTCCGGGCCAGCAGGACCTGGAGGCAGCGGTGCAGCAGCTGTCGGTGCGGCAGCAGAGCCACGATGCCTCGGAGGAGCGCTCCTTCTTCGAGACGGAGCGGGAGCACAAGCTTTGGCGGCTGAGGGATGGGGAGAGCTCCAGTGGCTTCCTCACCCCCAACGAGAGCATCATCTCCACTGGGACCAACTTCTCGGGGGGCTCGGAGCTCACCGCTGGCTCTGGCTTCTCCCTCGGCTCCCTCACCTACCTGCCCGACAAACTGCAGATCGTGAAGCCCCTGGAAGGTGAGGGCTGGAGGGGCCTTGCCTGTGTGCAGAGCTGGAGGTGCTGGGAGGGTCCCACCAGACCAGCTGAACCCCTGAACTCTGTCCCCCTCCCCCAGGCTCTGTGACGCTCCACCACTGGCAGCAGCTGGCACGGCCCAACCTGGGTGGGATCTTGGTGCCCCGTCCTGGGGTGCTCACCAAAGACTTCAGGCAGCTGGACATTGACCTGGAGGAGGTCTACAGCCTCAATGACCTGGAGGAGGACGATGTGGACGCCGGCTCCTTCCAGCTGCTCCCTACCTCAAAGCCTGCCAAAGCCAAGGAGCGCCCCGGGGGTGAGCGCAGGGCAAGGGGATGGAGGGGATGCAGCCCCCGAGATGCTCCTGCCCTGCTGCCCCTCGCGCCCCTCTGCGCTCTGCCCTTTTGTGGCAGCCTGTCCCTGCCACCCGTCCTTCGTCGTGGGGATGCTTCGGCTGCAACTGCACCAGGGCTGTTCTCCTGCTGTCCTGGCAGGGGGTGCCCTCACAGGTGCCCGCTGCAGCCCGGGCATGTGGAAAGGACAGGTCAGGGAGAAGCAGCGGCTCCCAGTCCTGCTTGTGCTTGCAGCCCCCAGCTCTGAGCAAGCGCTGGCCCCGAACGCTGCTGAAGGTGCACCCTGCGCATGCAGCTTTCTGCTGGCGGTGGCAGCTCCCAGCCCAGCCCTGGCTCTTCCAGCCACCCAGAGTCCTGCTCTCTACCTGTGTCGTACCTCCCCCTCCCCAATAACCTGGTGTCTCCTGTCCCTTCCAGTGTTCCTCTCTGTTAACAACCTCCCCCAGACCCTGTCTACCTTCACCATCACCACCTGCCACATCCTCCACCCCACCACTGCGATCACCACGGTGACACCCAGGTAAGGCGTGTGGCCCCCCCCCACCGCCTGCACTGCCTGTGCTACCCCCCCCACACCTCCCCCCTCAAGCCCCAGCTCCCCCTAACCCTCTCCTCCCCCCATGCCTGGCTCTGTGCAGCTCAAGGACGAGGCAAGCCAGGGGCCACCTCCAGCCCCTGATGCTCTGAGAGATACCTGGCAATAAATGTCCCCAAACCTGGCAGCTGGGGGTGATGGGGTGGGACACCTCCCACCTCTGCTGCAGCACCTTGATGGGACGAAGAGCTTTCTTCAGGGTGGATGATGCTCATGTGGGGAAGCGGCTCCGTGGGGGCAAGAGCAGCATTTGCTTCCGTGCTGATGGAGATTTGCCTTCCCTTGGAGCGGGGGTGGTTTTCCTCCTCCCTGGGTTTGAGCCTAAAGCAGGACCTTTCCCCAGGCTGCGCTGGGGGCAGAGCTGCCCCTTAATTAATGAGCGCTGGTGCTTTGCCCTAATGAGCCCCTGCAAGGCTTGTTGGGGGTGGTGTGAGCTGGAGTTCGCTGTGCACAGTTCAACAAAACCCTGCATGTTTGGAAAATGCCTGTGGAACAGCAACCACGTCCCATCCCCTCCTGGCTGCCTGGGAACTGGGGGGGATGTGGCTGCAGCCCCCCCAGCAGCATCGCATGAGCTTTTTTGGGGGTGCCCGGGCAAAACATATGGGGATCTCCTACAGCCTGAGCTTCATAAGGTGGATGAGCCTGGAAGAAAGGGGGGCCCTGCTCTGCATGAAGCCCCCCCAGGAGCATGAGCTCCCCCCACTGACCCCCTGTTTCTGCTCTCTCTTCCCCTCCAGTCTGTCTAACGCCGTCGTGCCTTCTTGTGGGCCCCTTGAGAGGCTGAGCCTCACCAGCTGCTCCCCAGAACAGTCTCCCCTTGTGCTGGCACCTGGTCCTGGACACCTGCGCACCCCAATGGGACTCGTCAGACTCTTGCTGGTGCGGGGCATCTCCGCCTCGGTGCCAGGGACAAGGTGGTGGTGGGTCCCCCCGCTCCCCTCCCAGGCCTCCCAGCATGCTGACACCTTGCTTGTGAGTGGGGGGCAGGACAGACCCCCAGCCCAGAGCAGCATCTTCAGCTTGAACCTGGTGGAGAAGCTGCGGCGCCTGGGGCTGGACAAGGTGGTGGCCAGAGGGGAGATGTCCTACTCGCGAAGAGAGCACCGGGGAGCCCGGGATGCGCCGATGTGACAGCACCGCGGAGCCCCTGAGCTCAGGATGAGACACAACCTCCCTCCTCTTCATCGCCCGTCCATGGGGAAATGGAGATGGGACAGGCTTTCAGCCTCAGCTCCTGGTGGCGTCCCAGCACCAGCTGGAGGAGCTTTGCCCTGGCTGCCAGGACACAGCTCTACGGTGCCACGGAGCCCCAGGGCGCTGCTCCCCTGGCCCTGCTTTGGGTCCTGTCTGCAGGGGGCTGTGGGGCGATGCTCAAAGCTCCCGGGGGAGTGAGTTCAAGGCAGGAGCTCTCAGCTGCCCCTGTCCCCCCATGTGGGGCTGCAGACACTTCCCAGGAGCCGTTTGCTGGCAATAAAAACTGTTCCTGCTTCTGCTGAGCCCGTCCGAGGAGCAAGGAGCAGCTTGGCCCTTCAGGGCTGTCCAGGCTGCTGCAGGGAAGGACGATGCTCAGCCTGGGCTGGGGTGATCCTTGGGGGGGACCCACACGTGCTGGGGTGAGACCTCCCACCCTGGGCTGGGCTCCTGCCCAGCACCTTGGGCTGAGTTTTAAAAGGAACAGTGGTTTTAAAGTCATTAAGTCACTCCTGCCCATCGAGTAGCAGTAGTAGCAACACCCCCCCCCAGCTCGGGGGATGCTTGCAGAGGGTGTTTCTCGGGGTGTTGCCCCCTCTGGCTGCATCCCTCACCCCGTGCTGTGCTGTCCCCTTGTCAAATAAATGTGATGTCACGAAGCAGCTCCTTGTGTGCCCCGGGTCGTGTCGCTGCCCTGCGTTTCCCGGGGGGGCTGGGGGCAAATCCCACCCCATCCCAGCAACGATTTGAGCAGCAGCAGCCCCAGCGCCCAAGCTTTATTGCAGCACAGACGTGCACCGAGCGTGCTGGTGCTCAGCGCAGCGGCTACGCGGCATCCACTGCATCCTCAGCGCTGCGGCGGCCGAAGTCCAGCCAGTCGGGGTAGTAGAGCTCGTGCAGGGCCTCCATCCCCTCAGCTCCGTGCGCGTAGTCCTTGCGGTCACCCAGCTCTGCTGGGGCAAAGACGGGAGGTTAGAGCCACCCCGGGGCTGCAGCCGGGGGGTGCCCAGGCTGTGCCCCCGCGGGATGCCCACCCCACACCTCCTGCTACCTGTGAAGATGTGGGGCAGGAAGCGGGAGATGAGGTGCTTCTGCTCCTGGGACAGGGACTCGGGCCAGTCCCGCCGCACCAGGCTGGTGGGGGGCTGGTGGGGGTCCCCTGCAGCACCTGGAGCTTTCGCTGCGGGCCGGCACAGGCAGGTGGTTGCCACGATGGTGAGGACAAAGCCGATGCACACCTTCACCTTCATGACTGCGGAGAGACTCGGCCAGGAACGGGAGCAGAGGGGCTGCAGGTTCCAAAGCAGGGGCTCGTGCTCAGCCTGCAGTGGGGGTGACGCACGCAGCAAGCACAGTGCTTGACCCAGGGCATGCACGGTCACCAGGTCCCCTCTGTCCCTCCCAGCAGATGCCCAGGTCTTCTCAGTCCCTCTCGCCGGGTAGAATGGAACCATGGAATGGGTTGGGTTGGAAGGGACCTCAGAGCCCATCCAGTGCCACCCCTTGCCATGGGCAGGGACCCCCCCCACTGGATCAGGGGGCTCCAAGCCCCATCCAGCCTGGCCTGGAACACCTCCAGGGATGGGGCAGCCACCACTGCTCTGGGCACCCTGGGCCAGGGCCTCCCCACCCTCACAGCAAAACATTTCTCCCCAAGATCTCATCTCAATCTCCCCTCTTTCAGACCAAAACCGTTCCCCCTCATCCCATCCCTGCACTCCCTGATCCAGAGCCCCTCCCCAGCTTTCCTGGAGCCCCTTTCAGCACTGGGAGCTGCTCTGAGGTCTCCCCAGAGCCTTCTCTTCTCCAGCTGAACAACCCCAGCCTGTCCTCGTACAGGAGGTGCTCCAGCCCTCGGATCATCTCCGTGGCCTCCTCTGGACTCACTCCAACTGATCCCAGTCCTTCAAACTCCCCTCCAACCCGCCCCTCTGGCCCCAAGCCCTCTCCCCCGCTTGGTCCCCTCCTCTTTGATCCCCGAGCCCTCCCCACCCTCTCCCCGCTCGCTCCGCAGGTGCCCGGTCCCACCTGCCGGCTCCGGGGCTCTGCGGGCGCTCACTCCGCTCCAGCCCGGCCCGGCTCCGCTTTAAGGGCGCTGCGGGGGCGGCTCCACCCCGGGGCGGCCCCGAGCCCGCGCGGGACAACCGGGTGCGGCGGGGCCGGGGACACCGGGGGCGAGAGAAGGGGCGCAAGGATGCGTGTGAAAACACACACACACGAGTACCTGTGTACACATCTCTCTCTGTGTGTGTGTGTATATATAGAAATATAAATAGAATAGACATATACAAAAACATTTTCTATAAATATATAAAAATACATATAAATATATAAAAACATAAAAATATATAAATATTTAAAATATATAAATATATAAATATATAAATATATATAAATACATAAAATATATATAAAATATATATTAAAATAAATGAATATATCTAAATATATAAATATATAAAAAATATATTAAAATATAAATATATCTAAATATATAAATATATAAAATATATATTAATATATATATATTAAAAATTATATATATATGGATGTACCCACCTGCAGATGGGGGTATAAAAACATATCTGTGTACAAAGGAGTGTGACAATGCATGGGATCAGTGGCCCTGGCAGTACACACACATATAGATAGATATATATATATGTTTATACACACACAGTAGCTATGTGCATACCTACATCTCTGGCTCTCTGTATATGTGTATATATCTATCTATATGGATGTACACACATGCAGATACAAGTATAAAAACATACGTGTGTGCAAATGAGTGATAATCCATGGGAACAGTGGCCCTGGCAGCACACACACACCCCCCCCCCTACAGCGAGCGAGAGTATCTATGTACACATCTGCGTGTGTGTGTGTACACGTATGGATGGATGCACACACGTGTGTAGCTAAAGGTATAAAAACATATCTGCATGCAAATGAGTGGGACAATGTATAGGGCCGGTGGTCCTGGAAGTATACATATACATATACATATACATATACATACACATACACATATACATGCACATACACATATAGATACACATACACATATAGATACACATATACATATACATGCACATACACATATACATACACATATACATATACATATAAATGCACATACACATATACATACACATATACATATACATATACATACACATATACATACACATACACATATACACATATATATACACATACACATATACATACACATACACATACACATACACATATACACATACATACACATATACACATACATATACATATACATACACATATACATATACATGCACATATACGTATACAGGCACATACAAATATACATATACACATATATACATAACATACACATGCGTGTGTTTATATTTATCTATCTTTATACACATGCACACACAGTATCTATGTACACACCTACACCTCTGTGTTTATATACATATGTAAGTATGTACACACAAATGCAGACTTAGGTATAAAAACATATGCACATGAGTGTGATAATGTACAGGACCAGTAGCCTTGGCAGTATCCATATGCATATATGTTTATATATAAAATTAATATATATTTTTATATATAAAATAATATGTTTATATTTATATTTATATTTATATTTATATTTATATTTATACACACAGACACATCTATATATGTATGTGTTGTGCTCTGTGTGTATATATATGTACATTCACATGTATGTGTACATAAACACACATCTCCACACCACTGGGGCCAATCGGCACATGCAGCCTCCACCTACATAAACATATATGCACACGTGTGTATCTATAGCGATACCTGTAGTATCGTATACATTTGGATATAGCTAAGCTATACCATAACTACTATACATACAGGCATATATGTGTGTGTCTACACACAGACACAGAGTTCTCTATTCACATATGTGTGTTTCTATATGTACACCTATAGCCATAGGTTGCAAGACACACACACGTGTGGCTCCATTTACACATACCTGTAGCTGTAGGAATAAACTCATATATGTGCGTATCTCTCCACATATACACGTGTGCCCGTAAGTACATAAACCTACGTGTGGGTATCTCTCTGTGCACACCCCCCTATAGGAATAAACTCATACCTGTGTGTATCTCTATACATACACCTGTACTGATAAACACCTCTCTGTGTGTGTGTGTGTGTGTGTGTGTGTGTGTGTGTGTGTGTGTGTGTGTGTGTCTCTATGTACAGGTACTTGTAGCTGTAGGTATAAAGACAGAGCCCGATGGTGTCTGGGGGTGCCCAACTGGTGCCACGCCATGCCCAGCCCCACAGCATGACCCCGGTTGTCGCTGCCACACTCACATCCCAAGCTCCCAAAACGCTGGCAAAGCGGGGCTCCCACCCCGTGTCGGGGTGCCTGGGGATGCTGCACCTCTGGCTTGGTGGGGCACACGGGCACACAGCACCTCTGATTTGGTGGGGCACACGGGCACACAGCTGGGAGCTGTGCCTTTTGCCAGGACACACAGCCTGCAGCAGCCCGGCTCTGCAGCTCTGCACCTCTCCTCCCACCCCAAAAAGCGTTGGGGCATCGTGGAAGGAGAGGGCGCTGCTCGCCACCGCTGCCTGTGCCCAGTGACAGCAGCTGGAGCGCTGGCTGGGGGCACAGCATGACACCCCCTCCTTGAGGGCCAGTGACGCCCGCTGCCACACATGCCTGGGCACTCCCCAATAATCCCTGTCTGCTGCCACCAGGCTTTTCTTTCAACATCAGTTGTTCCTCTTGTCCATATTTACCTTGATCTCGTGTGCAGAACATTTATTTTCTCCTTCAGTAAACGACGTGTGAGTGACACCCACGGATCGGGCGCTCCTTGCTGCCCGCCCGCGTGCCCGGCGTTTGCACAGAACGGGCTCGATGCTCCTCAAACAACCCCGAAACAAATGGGCTTTCAATGGGCAGGGAGGCAGCAGCGCCCCGGAACCAGAGCGATCAATCGCTGGCGCCACAGAGCGGTTTTTCACAAGGAACAAACAAATTGTTTTGCCATTTCTGGCTTTTAATGGCTCAATCTGGGCCCAATGAGCCGTCAGGGTGACGGGCACACAGCGGGCACTTTCTCTCCTTGACGCAGGTTTGCAGCCTCACCCGTGGATGCTCGGGCTGGTCCCTTTTCCCAGTTCTGGCTGGACCTGGACAGGATGGGCCATGGAAAGCTGGTGCTTGCAGCAGCCCTCGCCTCTGCCCAGCCAAGTCTGGCTCTCCTGGTCCAGCCAGGAACGCGGGGCCGAGGCAGTGCCTCCGCTCTTGCGTCTGAACGGCTCGGAGCAGCCAGGAGGGAGAAAGCCTGGCTCCATTTCCTTGGAAAGACGTTGGAACAGGCAGGGAAGGTGATTTTTTTTTGTAGCAGAAGCAGAGCAGAAATAGGTGTGCAGGCACAGAAACAGACCCCACTGGCAGTGCCAGCCATGGCGCTCCCCGAGATGCAGACAGGGCTCGAGGTCACCTGCCATCCCAGCCACCCCAGCAATTGGGGTTCCAAGAGCAAAGTCCTCCAGGAAAGAAAATAAACGGCAGCGAAGTGAACGCAGTGCTCCACCGCAGCACGTGGAGAAGGGGCTGAAAGGATTGTTGCAGGCAGCGAGTGAATAAACAAGATGCTGCTCTTAAGAAAGCTGCCAGAAGAGCAAGTGGTTGCCCCAGCAGCGACATCACCGCGCAGGGGGCAAGTGGGGCCTGCTGAAACACCCCAGCCCTGACCGCGACCCCCTCGGTCACCCTCTGTGGCAGCCGGTCGCACCGGGATACACTTCCACAGACCCCACAGAGCTCCTTGGGACTGCACATCCCCCTCTGCTCCGACAGCACTCAGAGCACTGAGCCAGTGCCACACAGAACAGAAACACAGACGCTGGAAAAGATCTCTGAGCTCATCCAGTCCAACCTCATCATCAGCCCAACCTCACCATCCTACTAAACCCTGTCCCCAGGTGCCGCATCTCCACATATTTTTCAACCCCTCCAGGGATGGCGACCCCACCACTGCCCTGGGCAGTCTCTGCCAGGGCTTCACCACTCTTGTCAGTGAAGAAAGTCTTCTCAATATCCAGTCTAAACCTCCCTTGGTGCAACTCCAGGCCATTTCCTCCCATCCCATCATCTGTCACTTGGGAGAAGAGCCCACCTCGCTCCAACCTTTCAGGGAACTACAGAGCGATGAGGTCTCTCTTCACCGTCCTCTTCCCCAGACTGAACAGCCCCAGCTCCCTCAGACGCTCCCAGAACCCCTGGGCTCCAGCCCCTCAATGTCTTTCTTGTACAGAGAGGTCCAAAACTGAACACAGGACTCGAGGCGTGGCCTCATCACTGCTCTCAGAAAGCCAATTTTGGCCCCAGGAAGCAACTAAATCCACCAAGAAAATGCTTTTAAAAGCCATTTTTATTTAAATAAGACTTTAAATACATTACAGAAAACATCAAAAATGAAACCAAAAGTCTGTTACTTCACAGGGCATTAGGCAGCGGCTGCTAGTGACACACGCTCTGCGGCTCGATCTACAGTGACACTCATTACGTTTAGTCCAAAACTGATCCCTTGTCACAAGTTTAACCCAGGGTAACGGCTCCTTCGGGTACGCCAGCCCAGTATCCTGGGGCTCACACAGTCCCAGCTCCTGCCAGGCTAGAACGGTCGCCATCCAGCCTTGAGGTCACTCTTCAGTCACTCCTCTTGCTCAAAGCTTTCCCAAATCCCTCTGCCACCAGGAGCCAACACTGCCTAGGGGGAAGGTAACATCTCCCTGTGCCATTTCACAGCTCACGCTCCACACCTCGCTCCATGTAGGACTGCGGGAGGCACCGGGAGAATTGCCGTCCATCGGAATGGAAGAGCAGCTGGACTGAGGAGCGATCTGGACAGTCTCTGCACTGACGGGCCGAGTCCCTTGGCTTAACTTGGACCATCTGGTTACTCTGGCTTCAAGCTGGACTGTGCCAAACGCCCGATTTACCTCTGTTAAATGAGGGACAGCAAGACGAGATAGCATGGGCTCTTGTCAGTTTATTACATCACCGAATTACACTAGTCCAGACTGAACAGTGGACCCAAAATCATTACATTACACAAACCGGCTGGTTTTAAACTTATGACAAGGGACAGATGGGAATTTCATGACAAGGAAATCTTCTTGCATAAAGCTTCAGTGACCCACAGGCACTTAAAACCCATGGACTTTCAGCTGGTCGTCTTTAGCCAGTCCAATCTGCAAGAAAGAAAACGCACTTTACAGCACATCCCGGCAGACAGACACACATCTGTATGCCAGCTATGCTGCCAAACTGTCAGACTTCTGCTCCCCCTAAAGCGTGCAATAAGGATTAAATTGCAATTGCAAAACCGTCCTGGATGGTATTTGCCGCAAATAAGAATTTCAACAAGAACACAAAGAGCTTCCTCTGCTTTTCAAACGCTAAGAACATCAGAACCCTCGTGGTTATTAAGAGACTCGTGTTTAGCTTAGCTTTTAGCCAACAGGCACAGAAGACTGAGACTGCCTTACCTCTACTAGGAACTGGCATATGTTCTTGCGCTGGTCGCCTTGCAACTGAATCACTTCTCCATATTCGGGGTGCTCAATTACAGTACCATTGCAGGCAAATTTCTAGAGGGAAAAGAGGCCCTTCAGTAAGATACAAACCACCAGCGCTGCTTCCCAGTGCCGCTGCCGCCCCCACCACCCCCATGAGGGAGGAGCTGTCCCTGGAGCGGGGCTTCTTGGCATCACCCACCTTTTTGAAGGCTTTCACCAGTTTCTTTTTATCGTAATCATCCGCGATGCCCTGGACTGTGGTGAGGGTCTTCCTGCCGTTCCGCTGCTGGATCCTTATATGGATGTAGTCCTCAGTGCCGGCAGGGAGCAGGTCATCACCCTTACTTGCATCAGCAAAGGGGTCTGCGGAGAGCAACTGTCAGACCCCAGCCTGCTGCTGCGCTCCCCCATTGGCCAACGCGCCTGTCAGTCAATCCCCTTACCCAACCACTCTGCCCCACCCGCTGCCCAGACCCTTGACTGCTCCCCCGCTCTCCCATTGGCGAATGCACCTGCCTGTCACAACCCGCTCGCCGCCGCGGAACCCGCCCATCAGATCGCAACCCGCCCTCCTCATTGGCCAAGCCTCCTATCCGTCATACTCCGGCCTGCCGCTGTGCTCCGCCCATTGGCCAAGCAGTCCGTCCGTCAAAACCCACCCGTCCCTCAGACTCATGTCCGTTGCCGCAATCCGCTATTGGCCACCCCGCCCTACTCACAGACCCCCACTGCCCCTGCGCTTCCGCACTGGTTACCTTGCCCACCCCGGTCCACCAGTTCACTTTCCCGTTGGCCAATCCTCCTGCCTGTTAGACCTTGCGCCCCCTCGTCGCTCTCCCCTACTGGTTAATCCGCCTGCCCATCACGCGCCGGCCCACCCCCACACTCCCACTGGCCCCACCCACTCCCCATTGTCCAGTCCCGCCCGCTCGTCAGGCCCTGCCCCGCCCCTGCGTTCCCCCATTGGCCACTTATTCCGCCCATCGATAGGCCCCGCCCCCCCGCCGCGCGGCTGACGCAACCGGTCCCGAGAATAGCAACTGCGCCACGGGGCGGGGCCCAGCCAGGGCGGGGCCGCTCCGCCGCTCCCCCGGCCCGGCCCAGCCTGGCCCGACCCCACCGCCTCACAAAGGGCCTTACCGAAGGGTTGGAGGTTCTGGATAGCGGACATACGACACGGTTCCCTTCCCTCTGCGGAGGCGGCGGCGACGAGGACGGCGGCGGCTCGAGCTGCTCTCGGGCGGAGGATGCTCTCACGGCGGTGGCTCGAGACGCTGTCAGGGGGGCGGGACTGGCGTAGCGCGCTTATATACCGCCTCGATGTGACGTCAGCACGCACGGGCAGCGAGCGCGGCGATTGGCTGCTGCGCGGGAGACGTCACAGCGCCGCGTGCGTGCGCGGGGGGGAGCGGGCAGGGCGGAGGGGGTGGCGCATGCGCACTGCAGGCGGGGCTGGGCCCGTGTAGGGCCCGGGGCGCGGGGACTTCGAGGGTCCCTCGAAGTCCGCCTCTGCGGGTTCCCTCCGACCCCCCTCAGCTTCTGCGGCCTGTGAGGCCTTGATCAGCCGGGCTGCGGGGTCTGGCGCCCCGGGGCGTGTGGCCCAAGCCCCGCGCTGGGAGGGATGGGGGGGTCAGGGTGGGACACAGCCCTTGAGTGCGGGGTCCGCCCGGTGGGACCGGGCCCTGCCAGGCCCCCCGGCCCCTCTCGGGCAGACGTGGGAGCGAGAGCCACGGCAAAGCGTGATCTGGTCAGCCAGGGCCCTGCAGCCCTCGCCAGGGCACAGCCAGGAGCTGGAGGAAGGGTGGACAGAGGCGGCGTGGAGGCTTGTGGGGTCCTGCAGGCACGCGAAGTGTTTCCATCCTGGTTTTCCACCAGGCAAGCAGTTTATGTCCCAGTGCTCAACCCCACAGCAACTGCAGACACAGCCACATCCTTAAAGCCTCCCAGTGCTGAAATGGGCTGCGGGAAAGCTGGAAAGGGGCTCTGGATCAGGGAGTGCAGGGACAGGACAAGGAGGAATGTTTTTGAGCTGGAAGAGGAGAGATTGAAATAAGATCTTAGGGAGGAATTCTTCACAATGAGGGTGGGGAGGCCCTGGCCCAGGTTGCCCGGAGCAGTGGTGGCTGCCCCATCCCTGGAGGTGTTCCAGGCCAGGCTGGATGGGGCTTGGAGCCCCCTGATCCGGTGGGAGGGGTCCCTGCCCATGGCAGGGGGTGGAACTGGATGGGCTTTGAGGTCCCTTCCAACCCAAACCTATGATCCCCTTCCCAGTGCCCTCGGGTGGGTCCTCTCAGCCTTGGCTAGGACATTGCTGGATGCTCCACAGCTGCGCCACTGCAGTGCTTTGTGGGGGAGTTCTCTACCAGCTTCAGCCTGAGAAGGCCTGGACTTGGACTGGAGCACTTGCCTGTGGATGTACACGCTTGTCACTCAGCAATCAGCGTGACGGGAGCCGTGCTTGAATCTAGCAGAGCACCATATGCAGATGGAAATCAGTCTTCTATACTCGTTTCCCAAGGCTGCTTGGCAGGGGGATGCTCTGAGGACTGCAGGGTGCTGCAGAACACGATGTTCTTGAGTGAGGGCCTGGGGGCTTTTTGATGCCAAAGGGAGACACACAGGGTATCGTCTGGATCTGCTAGAAGAAGAGCTTTTTCTCTTTAAACATGTGAAACAAGTCCCTTTGCATTTCAGCTCTGACAGTTAGACCTTGGCAAACTTAGTTCCACCTCACAGGGTGAGCTCAGTCCCTTGTGGCTGGCTGTCCTGTTTGGCTGATTCAGCGTGGCTGGTGTTGGCTCCCAGCTTGGTGGGGACATCCCGGTGCCCCTGCTGACAGTGCTTGGAAAGAGGCAGCCTCTTGCCTTTTGTAACGTGCTGAGACAAAGGTGTTCGCAGGAGTCAGCTCAGTAGAGCAGTGAGCCCAAGTGTGACCTAGAGCGGGGTCCCTTGGGGGTCCTGGCTGCTGCTGGCGCACGGCTTGTGCTGCCCTGGAGCTCTGGGGCTTGGGTGCTGGGCAGCGGGAAGTGGTGATCTCAGGTCAGGGCCTTTCCTCATAGCCCTGTGGGTGGAGACATGACCAAAGCAGACACATTTAACCCTGCTTCCAAGTCCAAATTTGGGGACTGGGAGCCTGGGTCTCAGTGTTCAGCATGAGGTGCCAAAGAAAGATGATTTATCGCTTCCCTGGCGCCTGCTGCTTGGCTGAAAACGCCTCGTGAACCGATGAGCGTCTCCCAGCACAGCACGGGGGCTGCTGGCAGATGAACATTGCATCCAGCTCTAAGATGTATTCCACGTTCTAAAAATACACTGAAACCCCAGATAGGAAGAACAGCAAATCTTTACACAATTAATGGGGTAAGAAGCCATCTAGATCCAGACGGAGTGTAAACTCCCCTCTGGGAGCTCGTTAGAGCTGTGCACAGGGCGGGGATGTTGCCCCCTGGGGAGACAAGGGTCTGTTGTGTGGCATCTGTTGGGCTGTGGAACGTTTATCGCAAACCTTATCAGCTCCTTGTCGATCTCCTGCGGCCTCGTCTCTCCTGGTGTAGGTGTTCCTGCCTGTCTTTGGGAACTATCTCTGAAATACCCTGTATTTTTGACAGGTTGTTGGCATCTGGGTGTGCTGCCGTCTGTGGCCCTGGCAGCCACGAGACGGCTGAGATGTTGTATCATTCTTGGGGGGTTTATTTAAAATAAAAGCAAATTGTTTACCTTGCACTGGGTAGAAGGAGTCATTTGCGCTGCTGTATTTCAGCATCTCCCTGGTGTTTCTAAAGCATCTGCCACTTTTCTGTGTCCGTATGTGACAGATCAGTTGGAGAACTGCATTAAATTGTCATTAAGATGTGAATTTGCTCCACAGCCATCATGAACAAGCAGATGGCTCTGCTCTCTCTGCTTTTTCTGATCAGATTTTCTTTCTTTCCCAGAAAAGGAACCATCTCCAGCAGCCATGTGGTGGGGTATCCAGACAGCAGCGAAGCAATCAGACATTTCCACTGCCTCTTTCTGCTGGTGGCATTTCAGAACCCTCGCTACAGCAAAGGAACTGCTGAGCATTTCCAATGGCAAACACTTGACTGGAGTCATTGGAACCTCCTATGCCTCACATCTGAGTCAGGATGCCCAGGAAGCCCCACTGAGTCCATTTATCAGCACCGCTGTGGATGCACAGTGTCCATGGGATCTGTCAGGGTTTGCATCTCCACCGCTGAACCCCCAGAGCCTTTGGTAAAACACTGGGAGAGGTGAATGCGTGGCCGATGCCAGAGCCGAGCCCGTGGCTGGTGGTGGGCTGAACGCTGTCAGGAGACTGTTAACACTGATTTTTCCTCCTTCAGAGCAGGCACCTGCAGCCTCAGGTGGCTCCAGCAGAGCCCCCTGCACCCTCCTCACCTCTGTGCAACCTCTGGGTGCTCGACTTGCTCCCAGGGAGGCGTTTGTCCCGGCTCCCCACGAGGTGGCAATGCTGATCTCCTTTGCAAGAGCAGCTCTTCCAGCAGGTAGCACCGAGGCCAATGTCTGGCGAACAACCACCTCCCTCTGCCCTCTCCAGGCTGAACGCTGGCTCCATGCACAGGAAAATCCCAGTGCGTGGGGCCGTGGCAATCCTGGTGAGCTGCTGGGTTCGGTTTGGGTCAGCAGGAGGAGCAGGGAGCGCCAAGAGTGGTCTGTGTCCTGTGACACCTGCGTTATTATCCCCAGATCAAAGATGTGGTTCTGCAGGTGTGCTCTGGGCTGGGGTGGGTTCTGGAAACCACCTTGTCCCTTGGCAGCGAGTGGCACACATGGACCGCAGAGGAAACAGCAAGGAAACACATTGATGGGGAGGGCAGGGGCTGCCCAGCATCGCAGCTCCTCAGTGCGAGAACATCAGGTCCCGAGAAAGTTCATAGAGCTGGGAAAGGGCCTGGAGAACAAGTCTTATGTGAAGGACCTGGGGCTGTTTAGCCTGGAGAAGAGGAGGCTGAGGGGAGACCTCATTGTGCTCCGCTGCTCCTGGAAAGGAAGTTGTGGTGAAGTGGGTGTTGGTCTCTTCTCCCAAGTAACAAGGGATGAGAGGAAGTGGCCTCAAGTTGTGGGACATGGTTTAGTAGACAAGGAGGTGTTCTGCTGACAGTTGATGATTTTAGAGGTCTTTTCCAACCTTAATGATTCTATAGTTTTAGGGAGAAACCCTCCCCTCTGTGTGGGGTGATGCAGCTCCACCCTGCGTGCAGGGGTCCTGCAGTGGTGCTCACGGGTGCTCTTCAGTGGGCGACCAGGCCTGGGTTACTGCAGGTCTCTCCTTTGTGAGTCCTGCAAGGCCATTTCACCCTGTGCTTTGAGGCAGGGGGGGCTCGGTGCCCCTCTGAGCCACCTGGGAAGTGGAGCAGAAAGGAAGGAATCATCCCAGTATTTTGCTTTACCGCATCTCCCACAGCTCAGAAATGCCCTCTGGGTTGGGACATTCCTAGAAACCAGCTTTTCTCCTCTGACATCCTTCCTTCAGCCTCTCTGACTTCACACACTTGGATTCAGGATGAGCTGGATTTCTGATGTGCAGTGTTTGATCCCATTAATCAGCGAAGGCAGCACTGACAAATGTTGGCCCTGGTGTTTAACCTGCTCCTGGAAAGCGCTGAGGCACGGCCAGGGTGAGCCTGGCTGTCGCAGGGCCAGAGGCAGCACAGGGAATCCCAGACTGTTTGCTCAAGTACCACATTCCCAGTCCTTACACGGCTGTTCCTCGATTCATATCCCAAAGTTCGCAAACCATGGGAATGTTTACTTAATGAGTGAGTGACCACCTCTGCCCGTTGGGGTCAGGGCTGTGGCCTGTGGGATGCTCTCTATGGCACCCGTAGGATCATGGAATGGTTTGGGTTGGAAGGGACCTGAAAGCCCATCCAATTCCACCCCCTGCCGTGGGCAGGGACACCTCCCACTGGATCAGGGGGCTCCAAGCCCCATCCAACCTGGCCTTGAACACCTCCAGGGATGGGGCAGCTGTGAATTCTCTGGGCAACCTGGGCCAGGGTGTACCATGCTCCTGGGATGGAGGCACTGACTGTGCTCCAACACGGACATCAGCGCAGGGTTTCAGATGCCACCCCTCCACCACAGCGCTTCCCAGCACAGCCCTCTTCCCCTGTGGGGCACAGCAAGGGCTGTCTGTGGGCACATCCCCATCCCTGTCCAACCTAAAGACCCCTGGCCACCAATTTGGCTCCTGCTTTATTACAATTATGGCTTTCTGATGGGGTTTATTCACTCTCCCAGTGTTCAGCTCCCCTTCCCCTGGCAGGTGCCTTCCTCCCCACTGCTCAGCCTTTGCTTTTCCAGTGCTGGCTGTGAAACCGCTCCTCTCCGCGAGGTGCCAGGAGAGGTCTGAGCACTGGGGCTCAGCCCAGCCCAGCTGGTGAGCAGACACAGTCCTGGCTCACAGCCCGGCTCAGCCTCTCCCTGTCTACACTTGTGCACGAGCTCTGAGAGCGATGCTGCTTGCCCTGGCCGGGACCATCCCTGTGGCCACCCCTGGGCCATGGCCCCCGGCTGGGCACTGGGGAGCCCTTGGGGCTGCAGCCCAAGCTGGTCCATCCCTCCAGGCTTGGCCCCAGCCCCTGCCTGCAGGTGCAGTGGGGCTGGGGTTTGTCTCAGGGATGGTGTCCAGGGGTTAGGAGATCCCTTGGATTTTGGAGATCCTATGGGTTTCCTGCAGAGAAGAGGTGCTGTTGCCACTTCTGCTGCCCCACAGTTCCCATGTTCATAGAATCACAAAATGGTTTGGGTTGGAAGGAACCTTAAAGCCCATCCACTTCCACCCCCCCTGCCATGGGCAGGGACACCTCCCACTGGATCAGGGGGCTCCAAGCCCCATCCAACCTGATCTTGAACACCTCCAGGGATGGGGCAGCTGTGAATTCTCTGGGCAACCTGGTCCAGGGCCTCCCCACCCTCACAGCAAAACATTTCTCCTTAAGATCTCATCTCAATCTCCCCTCTTGCAGCTCAAAACCGTTCCTCCTCATCCCATCCCTGCACTCCCTGATCCAGAGCCCCTCCCCAGCTTTCCTGGAGCCCCTTTCAGCACTGGGAGCTGCTCTAAGGTCTCCCCAGAGCCTTCTCCTCTCCACACTGAACAAGCCCAACTCTCTCAGCCTTTCCTTGTACGGGATGTTCTCCAGCCCTTGGATCATCTCTGTGGCCTCCTTTGGATTCCCTCTAACAGACCTATGACAGGTTTACTCATTCTGCCTCTCCTGATAGAGGACGGGAGCGCGGTGCTGCCGGCACCAGGCACAGCCAGCGCTAGGCTGACTCAGAGCCTCGGCATCACGCCATGCTGGGATGGAGGGAGGGATTGCCCTGCACAGCAGCTCTGCGTGTCAGCCCCGGCACAGCCTGTTTGCACACGCCAGCAAACACGCTTTTGCCAGGCACATACTGTTTTTCTGCAGTTTATCACACCTGGGACAAGCTATCAGGATGGAGAGCTGCTCCTGGTGCCATGGGAAGGGGCAAAGCTGCTGGGTTTTGCTCTGGGATTCAGTGGGGCTGCTCAGCGTGGCAGGGGAACAGTCCAGGACTCAGGGATCCAGCTGGGAATGTAACACATCTCCCACTGCTTGTGCCCTGCA
This sequence comes from Neomorphus geoffroyi, assembly GCA_033558235.1. NCBI lineage: Eukaryota > Metazoa > Chordata > Aves > Cuculiformes > Neomorphidae > Neomorphus > Neomorphus geoffroyi. The sequence continues at coordinate 5,090,803 of JAUMJM010000037.1, forward strand.
CGGCTCCAGCACTGCCTCCCTCTCCTCACCTCGGCAGGGGTGATGTGCCAGCCCTGCCTTGCAGCCCCCTTGCTCGTATCCTCCTCCTCCATTCTGGCTGAGCCAGGCAGCTTCACCCGAGCCCGGAGGGAGCTCCTTGCTCCGTGCTGGTGAATTTGGGCCATGGAGGGACTAGGAAGCACCTTTTCTGGAAGCCCTGTGGAGCCGGCAGGGCTCCTGGGATGTGGGAGCTCACCACTCCCACCAGCACCAACTCTGGTGAGGTCTATGGACACAGGATTGCCCAGTCTGGGCCCTTTCCTGCCATGCTGGGTGCCCTGGACTGCACTGGAATGAGCAGTGAGACCCTCCTCCCCGGTGCCCCCACACACCCCGTGCTGCTGGCACTGCCTTGCACAATGGGGACCAAAGCAGAGTCAAGGCAAGGGCAGAGGGCAAGAGCCTTGCTGCGCAGCTCTGCCCGCATGCCCAGGAGGCTCCAAGGCCCTCGAGAGGAGCAGCCCCTTCTCACCCCAGTGCGGATCGTTGCCTGCTTTGCACTGCCCCAAACATCGCAGCCCAGGCTGGCGTTCTGCTCCTGCTCTTGCCAAGGGAGGATTCAGCCCTGCTGTGTGACCAGCCTGGCTTGTGAACAGCTCAGGCATCCTGCCCTGCCCTGGTGTGACCGGGAGAGGACACTGGGCTGGATCCACCTCTCATTGACCCAGGGATACAGGGACAGGAGCTTTTTGGGGTAACAGCAGCAGAAATGCTGAGCACAAGACAGAGCCCAGCTCTGCTGACTCGAGCAGAGAGAAGGAGCAGGTGAGGCCAAACACTTTGGTCAGCATCTGCTTTGCTCCAGTTCCTATTTCACTTACGAGGCAAAACCTGCCAGGGGTGTGAGCACGTCCCCGCACACCACCAGCCGCTCAGCCCTGCCCCTCCGGCACACTCATCCCTGCCTACACACAGCAACTCCCCGAGGGCCAAACACTGGCCACCCGCCAGCCCTCCATCCCGCTCGGCTGGCAGAGCCCAGCCCTGCCCGCGCGGTGCCTGGCACTGCTGGAATTTGCCTCTTACAACACACTTGGCTGTGACGGGTTGGGAGCCGCCAGCAGAGCTGGCCACGCTCTGGGGTCCCAGTGCCCTTGTTCCCAGATCCTGGTCCTGAGTGGGGACAGGCTGGCCCTGGGGAAGGGCAAGCGCTGCAGGCACAGCCAGGCTGCAAGGAGCACAGGTCACAGTGGCAGGGGGACACTTTTGGGGATGCTTGGGGTGCCTGAGGTCCTTGGGGCATTGCAGCTGCCAAGCCCAGAGCCACAGCCCATGTTTGCTGTTCTCTGCAGCTGCCTGGCCCTCCCGTGCCCACTTGCACTGCACAAGGCTCTCCGGGGGTGCAGGAGCAGTGTGTGCAGCTTGTCCCATGGCACCAGGCAGCACAGAGCTGCTCAGACCACTTATGTTGCTGGGCCAGTGTGTTCCTGCCTGGCAGGGGACAGGGAGACCTTGGCAGGCTGTGCCTTGGGGGTTTTGCTAGAAAACAGCTCAGCCACAGCCCCTTCTTTTGGCTGCGAGAAGTCAGGAAGCCAAGAACCAATCTGCCTGCAGACCTGGTGGGCCTTGCTATCTTGTCCCAAGTAGTAAGTGATAGGATGAGAGGAAGCGTCCTCAAGTTGTGCCAGGGGAGATTTAGATTGGATATTGGGAAAAATCCTTTACTGACGGAGTGGTGAAGCCCTGGCAGAGGCTGCCCAGGGCAGTGGGGGAGTCTCTGTCCCCGAGGTGTTCAAAAAGCATGTGGCTGTGGCACTTTCGGACATGGTTTAGCAGGCACGGAGAGGTTGGCCTGAGGGTTGAACTGGAGGAGCTTGGAGGTCTTTTCCATCCTCAATGATTCCATGATTCTATGGAATCTATGAGCAGCAGCACCCCAGGGATGATACCAGGGATGTGCCCTCCGCAGGGACCCTGAATCCCCCACTTCCTTGCACTGAGGCATCTGCAGGCACTGGCGTGGGCTGGGGCCTCCTGCCTGCTCCATCCGGATCTGCCCCCAAAGCCCCTCTCTCCACATGGGAAGGGTGGCTCTCGCCCCTGAGCACAGGCATTGCCGTAATAGTGCTGCTCAGCCACCACGTGCTCAGCCTTCCTGATGGGCACCGTGCTCACCCCGTGCCATGGGGATAATCAGGTCAAGATGAAGCCGTCACCTTTCTGCAAGTGGCTCCACTGCAGATTCTGCACGGGCAGAGCCACAACAGCTCGTCTGAGTCTGGGGGCTGATGTGAGGCAGGAAGGGCTGGCAGGCTGATAAGGTTTTGGGGTCACAGGGAAGCCCAGCATCCATGTGCCAGGGCTGATGTTGGCCCCGAGACCGTGGCACCCCAGCTTGGCAGGAGGTTAGGGGCCAGGTTTAGGTGAAAACCCCGTGGAGATGAAGTCAGATGTGGAGGTGCTGCTTGGCTCCCTGGTTCTCCGCCACCTTCCCCACCCAGGGGCTCTTTCTGAGCCCTTTGGTCTCGCTGGGAGCAAACCGAACCCAGGAGATGGGGGCTGCCCAGTGGCCCCCAGCAGCGGGAGACCCCCAGAGCAGGTGGGCGATGGGGTGCAGTGTAGGTGCGTCAGCCCTGGGTTGTTTCAGCTGACGCAGCCGCCCTGTGCGTCCCTGCCGCAGCTTGCCTGGGCTGGGATCAGCGAGGCGAGGGCCTGCCCGCGTTCCCATCTCCCGTGTCGGCATCGCCGCCGCCGCCCTCACGGGCGCTGCCAGCTGGGTGTGCCACCCCACCGCCCGCTCGCCCCAGGGAGACGCCAACGCCGCGCTGCCTAATAAGGAAACGACTCCCTCCCTTCTGCTTGCCAAACACCTTGGACTTGGTGCTGTGCTGACGCTGCCCGTTCCCAGCAGCTCCTGGGAGGTGGTGGAGGCCAAAACGGCCTCTGTTACCCCCAGCTGGGCTGCAGCAACAGCCCCGTAACCCTGGCAGTGTGGGTGGTTGGGGTCGCAGCGCCCCGGCCGCAGGGCGAGGGACACGGGCAGGGGAACCGCAGCCCAAGCGTGGGCACCCCAGCTCCCAGGCTCCGTGCTGAGGGATCCAAAGGACTCGCTGCCCGGCTCTGCGCCGCGTGCTGTGCTGGCCTGGCTGCTGAGCCATGGACCATGGTGGGTGTGGAGCCTTGCTGCAGCGATGCTCATGCTCCTGCCATGCACCGGGCAGAGCCTGCAGCAGGACAGCGGTCCTGGTGTCCCGGTGATCCCACCACAGCCTCAACTGGGTCACCAGCACAGGGTGGGAAACACGGTGGTGGCTGGAGGACAAAGCAGGCAGCTCCGGTGAGGGCTGTGTGGCAAAGCTGGCTCAGGGCACTGCCCACGTCTCTCTGTGTTCTTGGGGAGAGGGCACAGGAGGGATTTGGGTCCCTCAACACTGGTTTACCAGCCAGGAGGGACAGAATGTGTCCAAAGGGGCTCGACCCTGTCTGTAACTGGGGAAGCACTGGCTGTGGGCAGACAGAAGGGCCCTGGCCAGAAACGGCCCCTGCACCCCAGTGAGGACCACGAGTTTCCTGTCCCTCACAACAGCCCTGGGTCTGAGCCCCAGGTCCTGGGCAATCACTGGGGACCTGTTCCCAGCCAAAGTGAAGGTGAAGAGCCTGGCCGGCCACCCGTGAGGCTTAAATCTCTTGAGGAAAGCGATGCAAATCAGTAACCAAGACCCCCAGGCTCCAACACTGTGGGAAGCGTGCTCGGAGTCCAGTTGTGTCGAGTTGAGGTGCTGAGCTGCACCGCACGCCACACAGGCAATGAAGGCACCAGCCCTGCCCGGAGCCTGCCGAGCTCCTGGGGCAGCCGGAGAGGGGACGAGGATGTCTGCAGCACTCAGGACAAACTCAACATGGGGCTGTTGGGAGCCCCCTGTGTCCCCTGAGCTCACTGGGATCCCTGGGCAGGATCACGCAGGTGGAGTTGTTTCTCAGGAACTGGCTGATGGTGAAAGTTGTTTCCCAGGTGTGGCCTGGGAGGAATGTAAATCCCCTGGAGTCCTCATCTCCCCTGTAATTAGCTGGGCAAGTTTCAGCTTGGAGCTGGGCCGCCCCAGCTGCAGGCGTGGGAGCGAGAAGGGGTGAGGCAGCCAGCCTGTCCCGCAGCACATGTCCCCTCCTGCCCCAGGAACGCGCCCGCTGACTCACGGGTACGGCATGGGCGAGAGGCCAGGATGGGAGCGCCCAGAGTTGGGGTGCTGGGGGGGTGCAGGCATGAAGCCCCATTTCCTCCAGCCTGGACGTCCCATGGGGTGACCCAACAGCCACACGCTGCCCTCTCTGCCCTGACCCAGGGGATGGAGCCTTCTCCGTGCTGGAGCAGGCAGGGTCTCGGTCCTGGGTCTCAGCAACCCAGGAGACAGGCGGCTCCAGGAGTCAGTAGGACAGGTCTGGCCTTGCACAGGCTGGGCTGCAGCCTGGCCCTTGTCCCAAGCACCCGTCACCCTCACCAGCTCTGGAGGAGCCATTCCCAGGACGTTGCCACTCGTCCACTGGATGTATTTCTGGCAACTGCAAGCCAGCAGATGCCAAAGGGCCTTGGTTTGTGGGGCCATCAGAAAACAGGGCTGTTGTGTGGGGCTGACAGAGTCTCAGGGGAGGCCTGTGGAGCTGTACAGATGGAGCCGGAGCAACACGTGGGGACCAGGCTGCATCCAGCCCCTGGCACAATGGCTCGGGGCCAGGGTAAGCAGGCTGAGGGCGTCCCCAAAGGGGATCCACTTGGGAAGAGCCCTGCACTGCTCCTGCACACCATGACCAGGTCTGTCTGTGTTTGTGCTGCGTAACTGGGGGTTGGTTACAGGCGCGTGGCGGAGCGGAGCAGCACCAGCAGCTACCAAAACCCAGTGTCCTCACAGTGTTATTCCCAAAACAGGGTTCTTCACGCGGTGTGCCAGCTGTGTTAAATGCCTGGCACTCTTTTCTGATCAGAACCGAATAAATACATGTATTTTGACTCTGTGCTAACTGGATTTATGTACATGGGGTGAAGAATCCCATTTTTGGACCATTGGAAGCAGTGAGGGGTTGCACACTGCTGCCAGAGCGACACTTCCCAGCAGCCTCTGGGCGCGACGAGGAGCGAGGCGTGCCATGGAGTCAGCGCTACATATAGACACGCCTGCACACGCGTGTGTACGCCCTCACACACTTGTTCTTCCTCGCCTCCTCCCCCCTCCACCCGAGCTCTGCCTGGCAGGACGCAGGCGCCAGCCCAGTGCCAGCCCCAGGGTGTGGTGGCTCTGCCCACAGTGAGAGCAGAGTGAGGGCAGGACCCCCAGCACCAAGAGCCGCGTCGGTGCTCCATGCCCAGGCTGCTGCCAGCACACCCCACGTGCATTATGTCCCATGTCCCCCCACTGCAGGAGCCCTGGGTGGGGAGCGGCACCCGCAGGCTGCAGGCAGGGAATGGCTGCAACACTGGAGCAGCCCCTGCACACCCCCTGCACACCCCAGCACTCCTTGCACACCCCAGCACCCCTTGTACATCCCCCCACACATTCCAGCACCTCTCCGCACACCCCGCCACATCCTGCACACCGCAGTACCCCTTGCACACCCCAGCACCCCTTGTACAGCCCCTACACATCCCAGCACAGTTCAGCACCTCCCTGCACACCCCTTGCACACCCCAGCACCCCTTGCACACTTCCTTGCACAGCCCAGCACTCCCCGCACACCCCAGCTCCTCCCTGCACACCCCTGCAACTCTTGCACACCCCAGCATCTCTCTGCACACCCCAACATCCCTGCACACCTCAGCACCCCCTGCACACCTCAGCACCCCCCATCCCTGCCCTTGCACACCCCTGCAGACCCCGGCGCACCCCAGTGCAGCTTGCACCCCCCTGTACGCCCCAACGCACCCCAGCCCTCCCTGCACACCCCATGCCCCGGTGCACCCCATCCCTACTCGCACACCCCTGCACATCCCAACGCATCGCAGCATCCCCACCGCCCCCGGACCCCGCCCCCCCGGGACGCTCTGCTCCGCCGCCACCAGGGGGCGCCCGTGCGCAGCGATCGCGCCCTGCGGCACGGCCCGGCGCGGCGCGGGCGCAGAGCGAGCTGGCGGGGCCCGCGGGGTCCTAGCGCGCACCCGGGCCGGGTTCCGCAGGGTCCTAGCGCGCACCCGCCTCAGGGCCGTGCGGGTCCCCAGTGCGGGCTCCCGGTGTTGGTCCCGGGTTCACCTCTCTACGGATGTCCCCGGTGCGGATCCCCGGTGCACAGGACAATGCGGGTCCCCGTGCAAAGTCTAACGCGGATCCCAACTGCAGGTCCCGGTGCGGGTCCCGGGTGCACAGCCTAACACAGGTCCCCAACACGGATCCCCAGTGCGGGTCCTCGGTGCGGATCCTGGTACACAGCTCAACGTAGGTTCCTAATGTGTGTCCCCAGCGCAGGCCCTGGTGCACAGCCCAGTGCGGATCCCAGTTGCGGGTCCCCAGCGCACAGCCGGTCCCGGGCGCACAGCCCAGTGCGGGTCCCAGTGCGGATACCGGTGCGCAGCCCAATGCGGATCCCCAGCACGGTCCCCACCCCGCGCCCCGCGAAGCCAGCCCAGCTCCCCAGCGCATCCCCCCACCCTGGTCCTCCCCGCAAGGACGAGTTACGGCGCCACCACCGAGGATCCCGAAGGATGCACCGCACAGCCCCGGGGGGTGGGGGATGTGGGGGTGTCCCGGCCCAGCCGAGCACTCTCCGCCACCCCAAACGAGCAGAGACCTTGGTCGTGCAGACCCGCACCTCCGCGGTACGGAGTGGTGCGGCAGGGATGGAGCTGAACCACAAGCATTTGCTCTTCCCTGCAGTGCCTGGTTGAGCACACTTATTTGGATTTAAAAATAAATAAATAAATAAAATAACAGAGGCAAAAGAGCTGGTTCCAAAGCTGCAACTCGTAATTACTGTTGCATATCAGGAGGATCAGCCGTGCTCCAGGCGAGAGAGCGCAGCCCGGGCAGGTAATTGCCTGGGTGCCAGACACCCAGCTGACAGCCGCCTTTGTCTGCTCGCTTTGAACTCAGGTACAGAAAATCATTAGTGCTGCGAGGTGGAGCCTGGAGCGCAGCCCAGAGCGCTGCGGGGCACAGCGAGGGAGGAGCGGGGTCCCAGTGGGTGCTGCAGAGGGGGCTGACGCAGCCACAGTTGGGGTGGTGAGGCTGGGGTTCTGGTCCTCGAGGGAGCCAGGGATGGATGTTTACATATGGGGGCCACTGGTAGCCAGGGCTGTTTCTGTCTTGGTAATTAATGACTTCAGAAAACTGCTTGCCAAGTACGGATTAACGAGCCATTACAAACATGTGGGAAGCAACAGCGCAGCCTGGTTGCGGGGATTGCTATGGGGTAGAGCGGTGCATCTCCCCAGCGCGATGGTTTTTGAGGCTTGGCAGCCCCTTCCCATCCCAGTAGCCATGGTCGCTTCCTGGGAGCACTCCCTCTCTGTCCCTCCATGGGCACAAGGTGACAAGACCCCGCTCCACGTGGGCCACGGTGGGAGCCTCGCTGACTTGTCCTGGGCAGCAGCCACTGCAATCATCAACCCTTGAGGAGCAACAGAAAGTGGGGCTGGGAGGGGAGTGGAACACAGGGCAAATCCCACTGGAGGGGCCACACCAGACCCCTCCTCCAGAGGCCCAAGCTGAGAGCCAGGGTCCCACCTGGGGAGAGCACAAGAAGAGCACAAGCTGTGGGGCTCTTCCCATCACTCATTCCCATCCTCCTGTGCCATCAGGGCTGTGTGCGTGGGGTGGGTCTGCACAGAGGCCAGGACAAGTCCTGGAAGCTGGAGGGCACTAAATGCCAACAGAGGCTGCCATGGAGGAGTCACAGGGCTGGTGGACTCCCTGTCACCAGCAACAGGTTGGGCACATCCACCCAGGGTCCTCTGGCATGTTGGGCTGCACCCCAGAGCAGGGAGAGAGCCACAATTCCTGCCCATCTGTGACTGCAAGCATCTTCAGGCTGATGCCATACCTGCCTCATCCCATCACCAGTGTCCTGGGTGTCCCCAAGCTGCAGTTGCCATCCGTGGCCTGGAGTCACTGTGGGTGCAGCAGGCATGGGCACAGAACGAATGTGGGAGCCGCTGTTTGTTGCCCTGCAGTCAGCATGGAAAAGTACATGTGCAACTCCCTGCCTGCTCATCGAGGGCAGAGGAATGAAAAGACAGGGTGTGATGGTGTTTCCACACCGGCAGAATGAGACACGAGGAAACGCAAGAGCTGTTCGCTATCTGGAAGACAGACACTGAAAGAATAACGTGGGAAACTCTGAAGGTCGGAGTTTGCTGTGGAGATAGAGCTAAAGCAGTTGGTGATCGCTTGGCAGCCTGGCTCTGCTCGGACAACAAAAAATGTGCTTTGGCTAGAGTAAAATAAGCAGTGATTTGTTGTCTGTCTGTCCTTCCTTCACCAGCTGGAGCGACTCTGGTCATGTCTCTGAGTGCAGCTCAGAGAGATGCACACAGAGAGCCCAGGTCCTGCACCCACTGCAGGGCTGCTCGCCCTGAGGGCTCCAGACCAGGACCACTCTGGCTGGTGGCTCTGCACCTTGTCACTGGCTGGAGCCCGAGCTGGAGTATGCGAGCTGGGATGGCACCCCTGAGTGCTTTCAGGGTACCAGAGAGCTGAGCTGCTCACAGCAACGCACTCGCTGGAACGGGTTCCTCATCCCTGAGCAGAAGAGAAGAGCTGAGCTGATCCTTGGAGACAAGACTGGTTGTGATGAAAATCATTCAGCATCTTCATTGCTAAGACATGCCAGCAGTGCTCAGACCACCTTCAGTTGGCTGAGCCGACAGCACGATGGGCGGTCACAGCACTTGGGTGGCTGCGAGGATGAAGAACTGCAGCAGGATCTGGGGAAAGAGCTCGAAACATCTGTTCAAACATCTTGTGCCAGTCAGGTCTGTGATCCCCGAAGCCAAGCAGAGATAACTGCATCACTCCCCGCTGCCCAGCCCCTTGGCTGAGCTGCTCCCGCGGCTGAGCAACGGAGCGTGTGAACTTGCTGCGTTCGCAGTGCTGATTCACTGGGAATCACTCCCATAAGGGGATCTCCTTGGCACACGCTGTGCCCAAACGGGCAGAGCGGGTCTCAGAAGGGGAGCGGGTCTGTTCTCCAGTGAGGTGCTCACTGCTGGAGGTGGCTTGTGAAACCTCAGGTGACGCAGAGCTAGGATGGGCTGTGAGCAGCCTGGCGCAGGGGCCGACACAGAGGAGCATCACCCTCTTCCTCATCCACTGAGAGGAGAAAAAAGCCTGTCGAGAGCCCAGCGTGGTCCTGAAGAGGGGCTGTGGATGGAGGCTGCCTGCAGGGTCCCACAGGCAGGGCAGCGTCCAGCAGGACCCAGTTTGGAGCCAAGAGGACAACACACAGTCACTCCCTGTATCTTCCCTCCTGCTGGTCCTTCACCCTGCTGGCTCCATTGCTGCCTCCTCCTCTTCTACAGCTGAAAGGATGATGTGACGGGGTTCTTCTCCCAAGTGACAGCGATGGGACGAGAGGAAATGGCTGCAAGTTGTGCCAGGGGAGGTTTAGACTGGACATTAGGAAGAATTTCTTCCCTGAAAGAGTGGTCAGGGGTTGGCACAGCTGCCCAGGGAGGGGGTGGAGTCGCCATCCCTGGAGGGGTTTAAAAGACAGGTGGATGAGTTTCTTAGGGACAGGGTTTAGTAGGGAGACAGGCACGGCTGGACTCGGTGATCTCAGAGGTCTCTTCCAACCTTATGCTTCTATGGTTCTATGAGGCTGTGCTGCCCATGTCTCCTCCAGCCTGCAGGCAGCAGGGCATCAGTGGGGCCATCACCCCCGTAGCTGGAGCCAGCTTGGCTCACTGTTGGTGGCTAAAATGCCCTGAGCCTGCCCCGAAGGGAGTTTCCATTACACACACACCATGAAGTTTCCATTCATGGTAACAGATCTCAGATTGCCTTTTTTCCAGATAATGGGAGGGGGCTGTCAGGGCATGTGCTGGCGGATCGTAAAGTATCGGCAGCTGAGATAGAGACAAAGATAGAAACAAAGACAGCACATTTCACTCCACACCTTGATATATTTGTTAGCCATCTTGGTGTTCAAGCTTACAGAGCAAAGCTGTCAGCAAGCAGAGTGCCTGTGCCTGCCGTTCCTTACTCCCAGGGGACATCTTTCCCAGGGTTGCATCCTTCACTGAGTTTCTACTGAAGAGTTTCCACTGAGCCATGAATTGCTGTGAAACGTGCTCAGGAGAAGCTGGCCCACAGGGGAAACCAAATGACTCCCAATTAGCTCTTGTTAATGGCATTAAAAGCACAATTAAGTGCTATAGCTTGAGGCAAATGCTGACCCTGGCCTTTCACACCAGCCCTCCCCACTCTGGGTTACCATGTGCGCTGCTTGTCCATGTAATTCCACCTCCCTTCCTATGTGAGCTGGACGAGTTCAGTTCTTCCTTTCCCCATGCAGCACTGGAGGCAGAGATAGCATCTCCAGCGTGCTTTGCACTGGAACAGGCTCCGATACCATCTCCTCTGTGGTTTTTTTTTTATCTCAAGGGAATTTATTGTGGGTGAGTGTTTCAGGAGAGCCTGGGAGACTGAATTCTTCTGGTAACAGAAAATAGCTGAGGTGGTTCATGCTCCTCTGTATAATCGTGCCCTGTTGACAGAGCTGGCGCAAGAGGAACTTTGTGCTAAGGGCTTTCTTGTAAGAGTGGGGCCAGTTCGGGGATGTAGGAGCTCAGCCAGAGGTCGGGGCTGCAGCTGACTGGCAAGAACATTCATCAGAAAAGACCACCCAAAGCTGATAATGCAGGGAAGTCACCAGATCTCCTCTTAGGCTGCTGTGCCAGCTGCAACAAAGGAGCTTAAACACGGGCTGAGGTGGTGATAACGCAGAAGGAAGATCCCTATATTCAGGTGTTTCTGCCTATGGGACTGTAGCAGGGCATTGGCTCGGTTTAGGGCAGTTGTCACCTCTAGGCTGACACATAACTTGGCCTAAAATGTGGGAGTGATCTTAGCAACGGGACAGAACTCACCACACAGTGTTTGACCTATGTGAGGGGTCCAAGGCCACCGCAGAGATTGCCTGGAGCAGGAGGGTGTTTGCTAGAGCAAACACAAGCAAAGCGAAAACATCTGGAAGAGCTCAGAGTAGGGGTGGCCAAGGGAAGGCTCTTGAGCACAGCTCCCACACGATGATGGTTGGGTAATCCTGTACCCCCGCTGCGGTGGGAAGTGGGCCAGCAGGAATGCTGATCTGCACCCTGCCAGCTTGCCCCAGGACTGTGCTGTGAGCTGAGCAGTCGCCTGCATGCTCTGCCAGTGGGTTACTCCCAGGTCCCTTCCTTTCCCCAGCGCTGTGCATCCCAAATTCCCAGATTTTGCAGCCCGAGGAGATAGAAGTCCAGCTCTGAAGCCAATCGGTGCCGATGCAATGCTGCCCAGAGCCCAGAGCCCTCGACTAAGGGGATCTGGAGCCCGTTTTTGGTGAAGTTGCTTCCTCTGTGGCTAACCAGAAAGATCACACTGCCTCTCCCAGAGCGGCTAAAGAAAGAGAACGGTGACTCCCTCTTAAGTCCTTGAGATCTAACAACGATGCAGTTAAAGTGTTGTTGTTATTGTGTCCTTCAGGTAACAGATGAAAGAAAGGAGACACCTTGAATTACCAAGGGTGAGGCTCTGGGAACATCTAAGCAGCTCCAAAATCAGTTAAGTGCGTTAGAATGTGAAAATAGCCAGAGGGGCTGCAGGAAGGAAGGAGATCCTTACAGGAGAGAAAGCACAAAAGGGTTCCTAATCCCTATAACTCCCTTTCGCTACCTCACAGACACCTCTGCTAAAAGGAAAAATAACTTCTCTTATCCACGGATGACATCGCTGGAGCCAGGCTGGGTGTGTGATTTTCCACTGTACACTGCAAGAACCTGGCGCCACAGCACTAAAGGGAGGTTTTTTATCCCCAACAAAGGATAAAACAGTGCAGTTTCTCCCTTCCTCATTCTCTGCTGCTTTTTTTTTCACGCTAATACCTGTCCAGCCGCATTGCTATAATCATTGTGTCAATCCCTTAATAGCGCGGTGCAGGCGTGGCTATAGGGGTAGCCGCATTGCCTCATCTCTCCATCTCTTCTGCATGGTCCTGTTTGGACCCTCTGCTCCAGGAGTGGTTGCACCGCTCTCACTCTTCACCGCTGTGTGTGTTGTAGAATCATAGAATAGAATCATAGAATAGAATTATAGAATCACCTGCTTGGAAAAGACCTTTGGGATCATCGAGTCCAACTGTACCTGTCCATGTGCTAAACCCTGTCCCTGAGAAACTCATCTACCTGACTTTTAAACCCCTCCAGGGATGGCAACTCCACCACCTCCCTGAGCAGCCGTTCCAGTGCCTGAGAACCCTTTCAGTGAAGAAATTTTTCCTAATGTCCAGTCTGAACCTCCCCTGGTGCAACTTTCTTTGCCCATCACTACTTTTGATACTGGTCCTACTGTTACATCAGATGTGGTCTTGCAACTGCAGATGTGCAGGAAGAAGCGCATCTGCAGGCAGGGACAAGCATTGATAAGGATTGATTATACTCATCCCATCAGGAATTGCACATAATGCATCCTGGCAGGGGCTGTGTAATGCTACTCCAATTCTTTTTCTATGATTTAGACTATTTAAGCATTAACACCTACCTCAACAACGAGATAGAAGAAAGTTTTTGACTCCTACAAATCTCTTCACAATCACAGAGTGTTTCTATGGGTTTTGTGAAAGGTGAGGCAGCTGGGAAGTACTAGGTATCTCCCTTTAAACTGCCTAGAAAACCACTGTTGTAGGGACTTTCCAGTGTCTGTAGAGCTTCACTCCAGACCAGTACGTATGCAGAAATTACTGGAGTTTCTTCTCTTTTGAGCTACAAGATTTCTGCCAAATATGGTATCAGTACACAAACATCACCAGGTCTGTGCTTGTCCTGGGACAGAGGTCCTGACAGGAAAGTTTCCATCAGCCCATATAAAGATTATGGATGCACAGAGGTTTGGAGTCAGCAGCTTTTGTTGGCTTTAGACTCTTTAAAAAAGCAAATAAATAGAATTGTAGATTTTTAATGACATAAGACACTTGTGGTCGACTTGGCATATCACAGCGGATTCACGAAGGAGCAGCGGGGCGGAGGTGGAGTGAGCACCTCCGCGTCTCAGGTGCAAGACTGAAATGCTAAAACGTAGCCGTGAGCAAGGAGCCTTTGGTCTGAATCACGGCGGGTGCTGGGAACTGAAGCGGAAGGAGGAGATCCTCTGCGCACTGCGGTGCTGCTAGTGGGAAGTGACAAAAGACATGAAATTGGGGAGAGAAAAATGATGATACTGGAATTTGGCTCAAGCTGTCAGGGGTGACGAAAAGCGTGGGCAACGCCTCCTGCCCGGGCTATAAAGGGCTCCCAGGTGGGGGAAGCGAGCACTCGCTGTCTGCGCTGCCTAGCCGGGTGTCTCTCCCAGCCCTCCGGCCTCCACCAGCCTTCGCCATGAGCACCACTGTCAGGCAATTCTCCTCCTCCACCTCCCTCAAGGGATTTGGGGGCCCAGCTGGAGGCTCCAGCAGGCTTTCCTCTGTGCGTGTTGGAGGAGGAGGCTACAGGGCCCCCAGCGTCCATGGAGGCTCTAGCAGCTACTCTGTCTCTTCCCGCGTCGTCTCGGGGCTCGGAAGTGGCTACGGGGGCAGCTACTGCAGCAGCGTAGGAGGTGGCCTTGGTGGTGGTTTTGGGGGTAGCTACGGGGCTGGCTTTGGGGCTGGCTTTGGAGGTGGTGATGGTGTCTTCCTGGTTGGGGAAAAGGAGACGATGCAAAACCTCAACGACCGCCTGGCCAACTACCTGGACAAAGTGCGTGCCCTGGAGGAGGCCAACACCGACCTGGAGGTCAAGATCAGGGAATGGTACAAGAAGCAGGCGCCTGGTCCAGAGCGTGACTACAGCCCCTACTACAGGACTATCGAGGATCTCAGGAGCAAGGTAGGATGCTGTGATTAACACTGTGGGATGTCTTGTTCCCAGAGAGGAAGCAGAAACATTGACTGCTCCCTCTGTAATTAGGAAGCACTGATGTTGTCGTAAGAAGTGTCTCAGAGGCACACGCAGAGCGCCCGGCTGGGAATTCAGAGATGTCTTAATTTCACCTTTTGATTACATCCTTCTAGATGAAGCAAGTGGCAGTTTTCATGGGAAGAAGCAGACATAGAGAACATAATGCAAAAATGAAGAATGAGAGACAAGTCTGCGTTGATAACGCATGGTTTTTTGAGTTTAAAAGAAATATGCAGGGAGTGTCATAGGTGTCAAAGGATTTGCAAACCTTTCAGCTCCTCGTATTGATGTGATTTAGCTACTAAAAAGAAAACAACAGAACTGACCAATAATGTTTTTTTCACCTCTTTTTGGTAGTCATTGCCCCAGGGCCGGGCTTGATGCCAACACACCCAGGCAGCTTTGGATGGATTTCTTTCTGCTCTGATTTGACGCCCACCACCCCATTTCGGAGGCAATTCTCAAGAGTTGACTTTGTTCTTCTCTGTTCCTTCCTACATGTTGATTGCCCCCAGTAAACAGGGAGGAAGGCAAAGTACAGCCAGAGCTGCAGGAGAGCTGGCAAATGATGCAGGGAATCATTTTCCCTCCCTCTCCTGATGTCATCTCAAAATCTGACTGGAATCTTCTCCCAGTGTGGATTATTTGCTCCTGGTTTTTGTAACATAAAAATCAGAAGCTGTAGGCACTGGCTCAGTGCATTTTGCTTCATTTGTGCCATCAAAAACCTAAATCCATCCCAGAACAAATGGGCACATGGTTTGCCAAGCAGGAGCATCCTGCCGGTCCATTTTTCTTGCCCAAAGAGATTGATGCTGTGGATGGAGGAGCAGGTGATTCCTCCTTGACCCTTGCATAACCAGCACATGCTCTGCAGCATGGGAACAAATGCTGCCAGGAGATCTCACACAGCTCATGTGGCTTCATGCTGCCTTTTGAAATACTTCCCGAAAGATTTTCGGAAAGGGAGGTCGCAGAGTAACCAGCCCCTTCCTGCTGTCAGTCTCAGCTGTGTCTGACTTGTCCTGGTTCAATACACACCTCTGCTAAGGAAACCCCAAGCTTCCCCTAAACTGTTCCTGTCCCAACAGTCCCACTTGTGCTCCCATGGCTCGGTCAGCCAGGAACTGTTCCTAACGCTCATTTGGTGCTTTTGCTTTATCCTCCACCCTCCAGGTCCTGATGGCCACAGTCGACAACGCTAACCTCCTCCTGCAGATTGACAACGCCAGGCTAACAGCTGATGACTTCAGGACCAAGTAAGCCACATTTCCTGGAAAAAGGGAACAAACCCTGCAGATATACTTGATGAAATGGGGAGAAAATCCTATCCAAATCCCAAAAAGGCAATGTGGAAACAAAGCCTTCAAAATGAAGGTGTAACTTCTAAAGCAGCTGGTTACTGTGTTTAGTTCTGGAGTCCTCAGCACAAGAAGGGCACGGATCTGTTGGAGCAGGGACAGGACAAGGGGGAATGGTTTTCAGCTGAAAGAGGGGAGATTGAGACGAGATCTTAGGAAGAAATGTTTTGCTGAGAGGGTGGGGAGGCCCTGGCCCAGGGTGCCCAGAGCAGTGGTGGCTGCCCCATCCCTGGAGGTGTTCCAGGCCAGGTTGGATGGGGCTTGGAGCCCCCTGATCCAGTGGGAGGGGTCCCTGCCCATGGCAGGGGGTGGCACTGGATGGGCTTTGAGGTCCCTTCCAATCCAAACCATTCTATAATTCCATGATTCAAATCTATAGGTGCTTAGGGATGTACAGTATTGATAAGATGCCAACAGCATGGAAGAAGTGAATAATAAACTGAATTGCTCTGTTCCCAGCACGGCAAGATCCTGTGCAACATTCGTGACTGTTCTTGTGTCCCCAGGTTTGAGACAGAGCAGGCTCTGCGCGTGAGCGTGGAGGCCGACATCAACGGCCTGCGCAGAGTCCTGGATGAGCTGACCCTGGCCAGAGCTGACCTGGAGATGCAGATCGAGAACCTGAAGGAGGAACTGGCCTACCTGAAGAAGAACCATGAGGAGGTGAGCCCTGAGCAAGGCTCAAGAAAGTCCAGCCTGGGCTCAGAAATAGAAGGTCTGGTCCAACCTTTAAGAGTATGCTGAGTTTTGAATTGCTGAGGGAGAAGATGAGAAGAGTTGGTAGGGAATTAGAGCTGATCCTTTTGGGATCACAGCACATCCTCTCCAGAGCCTGTATGAAACCTGTTCTCCATTTGTTATGTCCGTAATGTCCAGAGTAGCTGTCAGAGAAATATCAACAATCCCAGCAGCTTCAGCCCTGGAAGCTCAATCTCCTGAGAAACAAAGCAAACTCAGGCTCTGATTTATTCTCTGAAAAATACACTCAGATGGGGATTTTTTAAGAATTTGGATTATATTATTTGTGATTGTGGAGCAAAAGCCCTCGTTCGCTCCCTGATGGCCTCCCTGAGAAATACCCTGCTGCCCGGGGAGGTGGTGGAGTCACCGTTCCTGGAGGTGTTTAAGAGCTTGGATGAGGCATTTAGTGCCATAGTTTAGATGACGAGTAGGTGTAGGTGTTGGGCCATAGGCTGGACTCGATGATCTCAAAAGTCTTTTCCAACCCTGTGATACTGTGATACCTGCGAAGGGATGCTGTCCTTCCTGAAAAACTCTCACTTGAGCGGAACACCCTTATGTGTTGGTTGTTGGATTGCAAGAAGATGGGTTTCTCTTTTCCACCAGGAAATGAACATCCTGCGTGGGCAGGTGGGTGGAGAGATCAGCGTGGAGATGGATGCTGCTCCTGGAGTCGACCTCACCAAGATCCTGGCTGAGATGAGGGAGCAGTACGAGAACCTGGCCGAAAAGAACCGCAGGGATGCTGAGCAGTGGTTCTTCACCAAGGTGAGCTGGGTCTCCAGCAGCAGGGGAGGATGCACAGGACCTGAGGCTGTGCCTGCTCGCCGGTGCTGGAACCGCATGGTTTTGCCTTGTTGCAGACAGAAGAGCTGAACCGGGAGGTGGCCATCAACACCGAGCAGCTCCAGAGCGGCAAGACGGAGATCACAGAGCTACGACGCACCATCCAGAGCCTGGAGATCGACTTGCAGGCCCAACTCAGCACGGTACGAGGGGCTGGCTCTCTGCAGGGAGAGGGGTACGTGGGAGTGTGGGTCAGGGGATGCATGGGTGCTCCCATCCCTCCCAACCTTCACCCCTCTGAACTTGTCCCTCTCCTCTGCACGCAGAAAGCGGCATTAGAGGGCACCTTGGCTGACACAGAAGCCCGCTATGGCACCCAGCTGGCCCAGCTGCAGGTGCTGATCACCAGCGTGGAGGAGCAGCTGGCCGAGCTGCGGTGCGACATGGAGCGCCAGAACCAAGAGTACAGGGTCCTCCTGGACGTCAAATGCCGCCTGGAGCAGGAGATCGCCACGTACCGCCGGCTCCTGGAGGGCGAGGATGCCCAGTACGTAGAGGGGCTTTGTTTGGGAGGGCATCTCAGGGGGAGATGGCAATGGCAAGAGAAATGAAAAATGAACAACCTGCATTCCTGGGAGGATCCTGTGATCCAGTTCCCAACCCATGGAATGCAACAGGGTGCCCCTTTTCAGCCCTAATAGTCCAGAACAGCCCAGAGGTTATCCCGGCAGTGCAGCATCCCTGCGATCCACTTCCCATCGCTCCTGTGTCTGTGTGATCCTGAGGAAGGAGCGGGTACCACTGCCTCTTGTTGCACCAAGGATGCTTGCTGCCTTTGTACCTGAATCCTCATGAGACACAAACATCCTCACCATTTCCTTCCTTTAAATTTTGACACTATGCAAGTTCCAGAAGACATTTCAGTCCCATTCTAGTACAAGAAGAAGAGTCAGGGGTTTAAATAATGATTTTGTCTTAGACACTATTCATTGTTTTCCTGTTTCTGACCATCCTTTCTCTTTCCCCCTCCCGCAGCGTGTCTTCCCACTACGTCTCACAGCCTGTGAAGGAAGGTAGGAACATTTCTTGGCTGAAGCACTGATCACACATAGCTCTATCATGTCCTTAGCTACCTTCTTAGCACAAACTCTTCTCACTAATTTACTAAAATGGCTATTTTGTCATATTTTCAAAATGGGAGTTGACACAAACCACTCTTATGCTACACCAAAACATGTTTCAGAGAAGATATGTGCAGACTGAAACCAAGGGGGTTTCAGAGGGCCAACGAAGATGATCAAAGGGCTGGAGCACCTCCCCTATGAACCCAGGCTGAGAGAATTGGGGTTGTTCAGCCTGGAGAAAAGAAGGCTCCAGGGAGACCTTAGAGCAGCTCCCAGTGCTGAAAGGGGCTCCAGGAAAGCTGGGGAGGGGCTCTGGATCAGGGGGTGCAGGGATGAGAAGAGGGGGAACGGTTTTCAGCTGAAAGAGGGGAGACTGAACTGAGATCTTAGCTGAGGTGAGATGTTTTGTGAGGGTGGGGAGGCCCTGGCCCAGGTTGCCCAGAGCAGTGGTGGCTGCCCCATCCCTGGAGGTGCCCAAGGCCAGGTTGGATGGGGCTTGGAGCCCCCTGATCCGGTGGGAGGGGTCCCTGACCACGGCAGGAGGTTGGAACTGGATGGGCTTTGAGGTCCCTTCCAACCCAAACCATTCCTTGATTCTATGATACAATAAAGTATTTGGGGTTAGGGATGTGGTGGTTCTATTGGGTTTTGGAGGCAGTTGTTGGTAACAACAAATCTACCCTTGAAAATCTTTAAGGCACGTTCTCCTGCTTCCTTGTAAGTAACAGTTCTTCCTTTTTCCACTGTAGGACCTGTCACTACCCGTCAAATCCGCACAATCTTCGAGGAAGTGCAGGACGGGAAGGTGATTTCCTCCCGCGAGCAGATCACCCAGGCTGCCCTCTGAGGTGCTGCAAGCCTCCCATAGCAAAGCCAAAGAAGATCCCAGCTTTTGTGCTCTGGCTATGGAGATCACAAAAAGCATCTTCCCTTTTTATCCCAGCCCTGCTTCCCTCACCCTTTCTCCAAGCGCTGTGCCACGCTCACATATCAAATAAAGCTTTTCTTAACACTTGTGCAAACCCGAATCTTGTCTTGTCGCTCTGAAGAGCCAAGCTGTCCCACTCCAGAGCTGCAGGACAAAGCTCCTCTCTGGAAGGAGTCATATTCTCCACCTTTGGTACCTGGATGGTGGGGTCAGTGCACCTACACTTCCATAATCCCAGAGAGCTGGCTGTTTCAGTGGAGAGAGCTGATGTGGGTGGAAGTCTAGAAAGGAACAGATTATGCAGTCCTGAGAGGTGAAACTTGAGACTCTTTGTGTTTCATCTCAGGTTTGGCACTGGGACTTTCAGGCTGGGACAAAGTGATGCTGCAAGGAACAGTAACAGTAAAGCTGAAGGTTTTAACTCAGGGAGTCCAGGCAAAAAATCCAGGTCATGGCAGGCAGGACCCTGCAAAAGATTCCCTGTCCAGCTCTGCCTCCGCAGTTGCTGCACAGTCAAGATAAAAGTTTTGTGGTAAAGTGACATTAAGCCTGGAGAAGAGAAGGCTCTGGGGAGACCTTAGAGCAGCCTCACAGTGCTGAAAGGGGCTCCAGGAAAGCTGGGAAGGGGCTCTGGATCAGACAGTGCAGGGGTAGGACAAGGGGGAACGATTTTGAGCTGAAAGAGGGGAGATTGAGATGAGATCTTAGGAAGAAAAGTTTTCCTGGTAGGGTGAGGAGGCCCTGGCCCAGGGTGCCCAGAGCAGTGGTGGCTGCCCCATCCCTGGAGGTGTTCAAGGCCAGGTTGGATGGGGCTTGGAGCCCCCTGATCCAGTGGGAGGGGTCCCTGCCCATGGCACGGGGGTGGGACTGGATGGGCTTTGAGGTCCCCTCCAACCAAATCATTTAATAATGTGGCAGGGATACACTGGTTGATGCCCCTCCAGAAATACAAACTCAGCTTAGTTCTGTTGGGGAATGGCTCAAGGAACGGGGACATGAGTCCCTGGACGAGTTGGTTTGCAGCATGTAACAGCGTTGGGTCTGAGCTGGTGTGCCTATGCCTCCGTTAGCATAAGCGAGCTCGGTTAGCATAAGGGAGCTCTGCAGGAGGCCCATGAAGATTACGATAACCTTGAGCAAGGAGTAAGCAACATTCCTGGTAACGAGCCAGCATGGAAAGGATAAGCGGCCGGGAAACTAACTAACTGCGGCCGGGAGACAAACTACAGCCGGGAGATGAAGTCACCAGTAGCCAGTAATGTTATAATACGAATGCATAATTAAAGTAAAGGTAGCCAATTATGTTATAACACATGTGCATAATTAAAGCAAAGGAGCATAAAAGAAGCTGTGTCACATCAATAAAGAGGAAGCTTGCTTATCACTCACATTGAGTCGGCTGCATTCTTCCACCACCTCTCAGGACCCTCTCTAATCGCCAGGGTAAAACCCCTCCTCCTGGCATAGTTCAATTCTTGCTTCCAAAGGAACCACTAAAGGGTGAGGAAAACCAGTGATGGGAAGTGGTGGGTATGGTCTGAATGGGCAAAAAGATTCAAACTCCTCTGGAAACTATTTCTGGCACTCCCTGCCTGCCAGTGGTTGCTCCTGAGGCAGCAATTCACGTTGCCGTCAGCTGGCCCAGCTGTTCCTGGAAAGCCAGTTCAGACACATTCTTGGCTGGATTCTCACCATTCATTCCTTCATAAATCCGACTTCCTAATCAATGGGATGGTTCAGAGAAGCACTACTGGCTGTGTCTCAGCATAGAGTTGGCCATGCAGTTTTAAGTCTCTTTTCCAGAAATACTGCCTGGACTATATGGAGAGATAAGAGATAATTCAGGAATTTTTTTAAACATTGAATGGATCCCAGCAGTGCACGGAATCATGGAATCATTATGGTTGGAAAAGACCTGTAAGCTCGTCCAGTCCAACCATCAGCCCAGTCCCACCGTGCTGACTGAACCAAGTCCTGAAGTGCCACATCTACACATTTTTCAAAACCCTCCAGGGACGGAGACTTCCACCACTGCCCTGGGCAGCCTCTGCCAGGGCTTCACCACTCTGTCAGTAAAGAATTTTTTCCCAATATCCAATCTAAACCTCCCCTGGCTCAACCTGAGGCCATTTCCTCTCATCCTTATCCTTTGTTATTTGGGATAAGAGCCCAGCACCCACCTCCCCGCAACCTCCTTTCTGGGAGCTGCAGAGAATGATGAGGTCTCCCCTCAGCCTCCTCCTCTCCAGGTTAAATTCCCCCAGGTCCCTCAGCTGCTCCAAGAGTGGTGGCAGGGCAGTGATGCAGGGTCCAGAGGCATTTCATACTGCAGCCATGCAGCTCTGCCCGGTGGTGGCTGGGGCTGTGTCCCTGCTGCCCACGCAGAGCAGATCCTCTGTGAGCCAGGCAGGGCAGGCACCATGCCCCGAGCCCTGAGCCAGCGGCTGAGAGTACTCCCAGCATCCACCAACATGTGGTAGGCACAGCTTTGGTTTTGAAGCTTACAGCTGCTGAACAGTGATCTCACTCCACTCAGATTCCACTACAGGACACATAAACACAACCCAGTAAAGAAGCGCTGTGTCAGGAGAACGGCTCCCACCGCTCTGTCACAGCGCACGCTCCCAGTTTGTCACAGATGGGTCACAAGGAGATCTCTGACCTAAGGCTCTTCGGGCCCCAGCATCTCTGCATCCTACAGACTGTGCTCTCCCTGCTCCTGCGTCCTTGAGTGAGCCAGAGGGGCACCCCCTGAGGGGTGCTCCATGCCCTGGGGCTGCATGAGGCCAGGTGCTGAGCTGCCCAAGCTCAGATGCCCGAGAAGGGTAGGGACAGACACAGCCTGCAGTTTACACTTGGGGCTTCTCCCCTCACTGGTCTCCCCACAGATGATGTAGGGACCACCATCACCTCTCACAGCTCCCATGGTGGTCGTGGCCCTCCGGCTGCCACCCTTGTGACACCCCGTTCTGGGATGCTGAAGGTGCCTCGTTGGGATTCATCCTTACTTCATATTTCTCCCCTGGAAAGGTCTGAGCACACCCGTGTTGCTACAGAAACAACAAATAACACTTTGCTAACAAAATCCCCTGTTTTAATTACTCCTGCAAATCATGGGGGAGGTGTGGAAAACAGATGTTGATTCTCTCCTGCCTTCAGCATTAATAATTAGCCTTGACCTTAAGCAACCTGGTGAGGAGGGAGCTGCGGGCGGTGGCTTAGGCAGACAGGCAGCGGCAGCTTGAGGCGCGTTTCAGACAGTGGTGTTTTATCCCAGGAAGATGGTTTGACTTCTCAGGCTACACTGAGCTCATCTGACATTAAAGACCACTTAAGGTGTGGCTTTGCAGCTCATTTTGGGGAACTTTCCTAGGATAATTCAATACCAGGGCAAAGTTTATGAGTGCACTAAAGTAAACAGAGAAGTGTTCTTGTCCAGGTGGTTTCATCTCAGGGAGTGCAAGGATAGGATGAGCGGGAATGGTTTTAAGCTGAAAGAGGGGAGATTGAGACGAGATCTTAGGGAGAAATGTTTTCTTGTGAGGGTGCCAGGTTTCTGCCTGTCAGGTTGCCCAGAGTAGTGGTGGCTGCTCCATCCCTGGAGGTGTTCAAGGCCAGGCTGGATGGGGCTTGGAGCCCCCTGATCCAGTGGGAGGTGTCCCTGCCCATGGCAGGGGGTGGCACTGGATGGGCTTTACAATCCCTTCCAACCCAAACCCTTCTATGATTCTATGATCTCCCAGGACTGCTGATTTAAATGTTTGGGGCCAGAACTTCGTTGCTGTTTTCTTCATGAAGTAAGACAGAATTGCCTGGTTAAGCACCAATGTCCTACCATGATATTACTGTTATGCTGTAGAACTGGCATTCAAATTTTGAAAGGTGTAAAAACCAGGCTCGGAGTGTGGTCATGAAACAGAGGCAGAACCTGATTTATTAATAGTCAGCCTTTTAATTTCAAGAGAGTGTGATACAAACAATATGCAGTCATTTGTGGTTGTGTTCAATGGGAGGTCATGTAAATAATGCCTTAGAAATTTTAATATGTTGTTTTAAGTCTTAATTAACACCTCATGATTTTAATTGCTGCCTTGTGGTATTATCAAAATATCACAGGTATTTTGAGCAATGTGGATTTTTATGACGCGGTGGTTAAATAGGAAACAAAAGATGAAAGAAATGGCAATTTCACGTAAAAAATGAACATGCTGTGAACCTCGTAATGCTGTGACAGTTCTCCATCTTCCATGTGGGAAGCTGGTTACTCCAGGTGGCTGTCTACTCCAAAAGGCTTTGCTCATGTCGAGGTGGAGGGTTTGGACATGCACGAGGACAGTTTTGTCACTGATGTCCCCTGTCCCACCACTGCACGCAGTGGGGACAGCCCAGGAGTTCTGCCCTTTTGCATCACCCAGGTGAAGGTGAGGAAATGAAGTTGGGGAGAAAGCATATTCCTCAGAGATAGAAGACCCAGTCGCCCCTGCGCTGCTGTGCCTTTGCCATCTGCACCTGGGGAAGGTGAGCAGAAAGTGGGCGCCCGCTGGCTCTGCACCCGTCTCCTGGTGCTCATGCGACAAGAGGATGCTGCCGCCAAGAGACCGAACCTGTCCTCCAGCCAGAGCAAACCCGACACAGATTCCAGTTCTCCGGTTCTCCAAGCCATACAGACTTGTCTCTGTGCACCAGTGGCAAATGGGAGCAGCGCTAGCAGTGCTTCTCCTGATAGTCCAAGGCCACATCCCACTCCTGTATCGTTTCCAGCCTTCTCCACACCGAGGGGAGGGAGTCAAGCCCTTTAAAGCTACTTGGAAATGCGCCTCTGCTGCTTACTTCAATACCCTTTCCCCCCTCCTTTGGCAAATGATCTAAGGAAGAGTTGGCTGTTGGGAAGGGGCTGTTGGGGCCTGTCTGCAAAGGCAATTCACCGTGTGCACACATGAGAAATACCTTCTCCTCCACACCCTGCATTATTAGCCGGTGACACTCAGATCTGTGGTTTCTCTGCGTGACGCAGGTCAGCAGGGAGAGCAGCCCGCAGAACTGGACCGTGCCTGGGGCACGTAGTTCTTGAGCCCTTGTGCTCTTCAGAGGCAAACGCTATCTCTCCTGAAGCTCTGATTACATGGGAGCTGTAAATTCCAAACTCAGGCTGAAGCTGTCCTCCCTGGTCATCACTGATTGAGATGTTAATCACAGAAAACTTTGTTACTACTAGTTTCTAAGCTATGCTGCTGTCTTTGTGCTCTTGTTCACAGCGCTTAGAGTCCAAGAGCTTTTTCCCTTCATCTACTTTATGCTATTCCACAGTTTTTCCTAAAGCATCTCATAATTTTTAAGTTATTCCAGCTAGTAACCAGCCCTTGCTCCTTCTGAAAGTTTTGCTAGGCTCTCATTCACAAAGAACAAGACAAAACATCCCCTGTTTATTGCCTTTTCATATTCCTCCACTCTTGGGTGGTCCCTGAAGTGAAGAACTGAATAAGCCCTGAAGCATGAGCTCCCTTTTCATTGCCTTTTCATTACAGAACATCGCTCTCTCTGTGGTTAAAAGAGACGATTTGTAATTCCAGGACTGAAAGCCAAGTTCCTTCCAGTACCATTGTACTCACGAGCCCCTGGATGCATGTTCAGGG
Organism: Neomorphus geoffroyi; assembly: GCA_033558235.1. Taxonomy (NCBI): domain Eukaryota; kingdom Metazoa; phylum Chordata; class Aves; order Cuculiformes; family Neomorphidae; genus Neomorphus; species Neomorphus geoffroyi. The sequence goes on from JAUMJM010000037.1 coordinate 5,115,462, forward strand.
CTTCAAGACACCATTGTTGTCCCTGCAGGTGTGCTGGGTGTGCAGCCTGAGCTGAAATGGGAAACTGGAGTAGCTGGGACAAAAAGGCACAGCAAAAGAGATGCTGACTTTTACTCCATTGAAACATTGTCTGAATAGCTGGGTTTCAGAGCTAACTGTACAAAGCAGCATTAAAATGTAGCCCTGAGCAAGGAGCCTCCTAGTTTGAATCACACCTGACTATTTACTTGGAAACTGAAGAAGCATAAAGACGCCCTTTGTGAGATAAAACGTTTCTAGTAGAACAGGACAAAACCCCCCCATGAATAGAACAAAGGCAAAAATGACGATTCTGGAAGTTGGCTCAGATTTTAGGAATGATGAAAATCATTGGGAATGCAACCGAAAAAAAAAAGCGCGGGCAACGCCTCCTGCCCGGGCTATAAAGGGCTCCCAGGTGGGGGAAGCGAGCACTCGCTGTCTGCGCTGCCTAGCCGGGTGTCTCTCCCAGCCCTCCGGCCTCCACCAGCCTTCGCCATGAGCACCACTGTCAGGCAATTCTCCTCCTCCACCTCCCTCAAGGGATTTGGGGGCCCAGCTGGAGGCTCCAGCAGGCTTTCCTCTGTGCGTGTTGGAGGAGGAGGCTACAGGGCCCCCAGCGTCCATGGAGGCTCTAGCAGCTACTCTGTCTCTTCCCGCGTCGTCTCGGGGCTCGGAAGTGGCTACGGGGGCAGCTACTGCAGCAGCATAGGAGGTGGCCTTGGTGGTGGTTTTGGGGGTAGCTACGGGGCTGGCTTTGGGGCTGGCTTTGGAGGTGGCTTTGGAGGTGGCTTTGGAGGTGGCTTTGGAGGTGGAGATGGCATCCTCCCGGCTGGGGAAAAGGAGACGATGCAGAACCTCAACGACCGCCTGGCCAGCTACCTGGACAAAGTGCGTGCCCTGGAGGAGGCCAACACCGACCTGGAGGTCAAGATCAGGGAATGGTACAAGAAGCAGGCGCCTGGTCCAGAGCGTGACTACAGCCCCTACTACAGGACTATCGAGGATCTCAGGAACAAGGTAGGATGCTGTGATCACCAAGACATCTTCATCAAAGTTACTTTAAAAAGATGACTGTATTCATTATAGCTGAAGGGAAGACTATGAAGAAATGACAGTTAATGAGATGGGAAAACAGAAAGCATGCTTAGAAATAATAGTCATCATTTATGAAGAGCAGTTTCTTGGTCATGTCCTCCACAAGGCACAAAGATGGGTTTCTATTGACTGCTGCAGTGTAGGGAGAAAGACGGGGCAGGACAGCAGGAGTCTGAGGACACCAGGCATTGCTTCAGGTTACCTGATGCTACAGGCTGCTCCCTCCCATGCCAGTCATTTCCTTCTTTCCTCCAAGCTATTGATGTTCCAAGTGTGTGCTCCCTCTGCCAGGCTCCCAGCTGAGCCTCTGCAGGCAGGGACACATTAATACGTCAGCACTGTTCGCTATTGAATGATGGAGACGCAAATGGAGATGCTAAGTTGCTCTCAGAAATACCCTACAATATCAGATCTTTCCAAGCCTTTTAGGAGGCTCAAGGCAGAGGTTAGAAAAGAAAGAAACTGCCCTATGGGTGGGTTGTTCTTTGGGAGCTGCAAACACACACACAAATGAACATCCAGGAGTCAGAACATACTGGGCTGTGGTAGGTGTTGAGGTCAAGTGTCACCCTGCTCCAAAACCAGCTGATGAAATCATGGCCAAGCTTGTTTCTTAGCACCTCCCTGGCTGATTTAGGCAAAGGTTCTTGAACAAAAGCGCCAGAATCCGTCCTTCCTCTCCCACCCTGCCACCCCTGTCCTCCCTCTGCCCACATTACTCATCATGAATCGATTGCCTGGTCCTTCACCACTGCCTACGTGAGGTAACAGCAGCCTTAGTCAGCACAGACTCCACTGGAGGGGCTGGAGGCGTGGGCGCTGGGTCATGACAATACTTGTGAGCAAATTCCAGGGAAATGGGGCAGCAGTGCTGACAGGCTCAGGGGCCAAACCTTGGGGGAAACCACATTCCTGGAATTTTTCAGTTCTTTAACCCTTCTTTTGGGTTTCACCTTGGGGTGAAGGGCTCTTGCTTCTCTTCAAATTCCAGCTTGTCTGGTGTGCTCTGATCAGGAGCACAGGACATGTGGAGGCAGAAGTCATCTCCAGATTCAAGCATCGAAGTGCTGGGTCTCACAGAAACCCTCTGCTCATCACCCAGAGGGAGGCAGCCCCTTCCCTCCCCTCCCACACCGCAGCTGGGAAATGACCACATCAATATTATTGGATTATTGCTTGGATATCCCCTGAAGCATCATAACTCGGGGAGAACTTTTCATTAGCTTGTGGCTACAGAAATTACTGCTCATTAAATGGCCAATAATTTTCAAAATCCCAGAATAAATATTTGCACCTCAGGTGTAATTACGAAAGCAAAACAGTTCAGGCACAAGGCACTCCTCCCTCAACTCATTTTTCCTTCTCAGCTGGGCTGTTCAGCATTGCAAGACAAAGCTCGGAGCGCTGCTGGGACTCTGAGCGTGGTGATGTGAGCGCCTGGAGATGCCACTCCAGCACTGAATCAGTGCCAATGGGAGACTGACCATGGGTATCATAGAATGATTTGGGTTGGAAGGGACCTTAAAGATCATCCAGCTCCATCCAGTATCTTATCCATCTCTTTGCATAGTCCATGTGGAAGGCCAACCCAACAGGCAGGAGGTTCAGTGCTGCTCCGGTCCTTCTGACTGGGAGATCAGGCAGCAATGGATCATTTTCTGGAACTACTTTTTCACTCTTTCACATTATTTTATCTCCCCTCTCCAGATTCTTTCTGCAACTGTCGAAAATGCCAACATGGTCTTACAGATTGACAACGCCAGGCTGGCAGCTGATGACTTCAGAACCAAGTAAGTCCAATGCCTTCAAGAATTCTTATGAGAAGAAGGGAAAATACCAGACTTTCCAAGGCTTTTCTTTGCTTTCTGCAACTGAAGTTGCTCCACCCAGTCACAGCTCACCAAAAGTGTGACATTTGGGAAGAACTGGAGCTGTTTCTGGATGCAGTATTGTCTGCAGAGTTGTGCACACACTTTTAGTGAAGGATGCTTGGCAGAAATAGGCCAAGTTGGGGACGGAAACAACAAGAAAGGACCTCTATCAGCTGAGCTCCACAGTGCAACTGTGTGTGTGTCCCCAGGTTTGAGACAGAGCAGGCTCTGCGCATGAGCGTGGAGGCCGACATCAACGGCCTGCGCAGAGTCCTGGATGAGCTGACCCTGGCCAGAGCTGACCTGGAGATGCAGATCGAGAACCTGAAGGAGGAACTGGCCTACCTGAAGAAGAACCATGAGGAGGTGAGCACAGGGCTAGGCTCAAACTGGGACCTAGAAAATGCACAATGGAAAGGGGTCAGGTCAAATGTGCAGCAGTGTCTCTGCAATCAGGGTTTTCAGGAGACACTCAAGTGGGTAAGGGAGAGGGAAACAATCCCTTCAGACAGGACCTCCAGGAGAAGGTCTGTGGGATTCTTATCCTGGGTGCAAATAAGAAATTTGACATAATGGGAATATATTGATTTCACACTGATGTGCATCAAGTGTCTCTTTTCCAACAGGAAATGAACTCCCTGCGTGGGCAGGTGGGTGGAGAGATCAGCGTGGAGATGGATGCTGCTCCTGGAGTCGACCTCACCAAGATCCTGGCTGAGATGAGGGAGCAGTACGAGAGCCTGGCCGAAAAGAACCGCAGGGACGCCGAGCAGTGGTTCTTCACCAAGGTGAGCTGGGTCTCCAGCAGCAGGGGAGGATGCACAGGACCTGAGGCTGTGCCTGCTCGCCGGTGCTGGAACTGCATGGTTTTGCCTTGTTGCAGACAGAAGAGCTGAACCGGGAGGTGGCCATCAACACCGAGCAGCTCCAGAGCGGCAAGACGGAGATCACAGAGCTACGACGCACCATCCAGAGCCTGGAGATTGACCTGCAATCCCAACTCAGCACGGTACGAGGGGCTGGCTCTCTGCAGGGAGGGGGGTACGTGGGAGTGTGGGCCAGGGGATGCATGGGTGCTCCCATCCCTCCCCACCTTCACCCCTCTGAACTTGTCCCTCTCCTCTGCACGCAGAAAGCGGCATTAGAGGGCACCTTGGCTGACACAGAAGCCCGCTATGGCACCCAGCTGGCCCAGCTGCAGGTGCTGATCACCAGCGTGGAGGAGCAGCTGGCCGAGCTGCGGTGCGACATGGAGCGCCAGAACCAAGAGTACAGGGTCCTCCTGGACGTCAAATGCCGCCTGGAGCAGGAGATCGCCACGTACCGCCGGCTCCTGGAGGGCGAGGACGCCCAGTACGTAGAGGGGCTTTGTTTTGGAGGGCACGTTGGGAGGAGATGGGTAATAGACACAAGATATGCTGTCTGGGGGCTCTGGCCAATTGCAGCTTTCAGGCTTTATCTTTATGTCCATCCCAGCCATGGATGATCCATGGTTCTGTCCCTGGTTTCTGTCTGCAGTGCGATGCTCTAAGGGACACCTTGCACTTCTGTTTTCTTCCTGCCTATGCAACAAGAAAGGTTTTGCCCCTAAATTGTCTTTGTTTTTCTCTTTCTCTCGTAGCATCTCTTCCCAGTACTCCTCCGCTATGTCCTCACACTCTGGCAGGGATGGTAAGAACCTATCTTGCTACACACATATAACAGGCAACTTTGAGACCTGCTTTTAGAGCAGTTGTCAAACGGATGGGGTGAAAATCACTCCCGGGTGTGCTTGCTGTGCTGTCTCACTGGGTGAACCAGTGACAGCGGTCAGGAGAGCTTGTGTACACCCTACAGCTGCTAACCACAAGGAAAAGGTGTCAGGAAAGGAAATACTTTCCACTCCCTTCCCACAAGAATGGTTTGCCCTAAAGAGGTCTTGTGACGAAGCAGCCAGTGTTCTGGCTTTACACACATCTGAAAAACCAAGCGACACCACACGTTTCGCCGTGTGGCTTTTGCCTTCTTGAGCTTTCCCATCAGCCTGGCTCCTCCCAGCCAACGTGGGGTTGTTTAAAACATTTTTCCAGTACCTTGTGGAATTTCCCACACCTTCCTCAAGAACATGCAACGTTTGATAATGTGTTGAGAAATTTCCCTCTTTCCTGCCTCATGAATAATTGTTCTCTGCTGTCCTTTTGCAGTCATTACATCCTCCCGTCAGGTTCGCACAATCGTTGAGGAGGTGCAGGATGGGAAGGTGGTTTCCTCCCGGGAGCAGGTTGCGCTCACCACTCGCTAGGAGAGCAAACTGCTCCGTGGACCCTTGACCCCAGACTCAAGAGAGCGTTGAGCTGAACCAAGCCCTGTCTGAAGCTGAATGTGACAGGATTGCGACACGGAAAGCAGTCGGCTTCATTCATCTCCTCCGCCTTCCTCTTTTACCCTCATTTCCTGTGGGTGCCACGTTTAATAAAGCTTTTTCTCTTGTTCATGCAACTGCAGACTTGTCTGTCACTGATACACTATCTCTCTAAGCCTCAGGGTTGAGTGTTTGTGCCAGGGAAATTCCTAAGAAACCACAGGAAGGGGCTACCGAGAGGAGCGAAACAGAGGGATACGGGTTCTATTTGGAACAAAAGTAATTTGAGACAGCTTTTTCTACTGAAGTCACGGGATTGACTGAGGTACAAACCAGATCAGTTTGACATTTGATATGAAATACAGGCAATGATGGAAGGATGATGTTTGAGGTTAATGTGCCACGCTACTAATAATTAAAGCCAACAGAATAAAGCTCAGTTCTCTAACCTGTGGTATCACAAAAAATCACTTTCTCCTGTAAGTTGAACTTAAATTGTCTTCAGCAAGACTGCTACTGTCATGTGTGCAACAGCGGGACATGAGCACAACATCAGACACACACACGCCTTCTGTCTTATTTGGCTGTCTTTAAATCACACTATTAGGCACAGTGTACAAAACCTTTATACAGGTCTTTTCATGCTGCCTGAGGGCTGCACTTAACAGGTTCCGGAGTAACCATTGTTTAATCCACAGAGGGATGAGTAGCAATAAGTTTTTATCACTATGGCATCTAGCAGATCGCTGCTGAAATCCTTCTTGAGCCGCACGAGCCGGTTATCGTATGTCAACACCGTCTGCAGGCAAGTTGCCACTCAGGATTAGGTGACGCAGCTGGCGCATGGGCAGACAGGAACCAGATTTGCCTTTGCCCTCTCACTTCCTGAAGAGTGACACTGGGACCAAAGGATGCTGCACTGCTGACACGTCCACCAGATGTGTTGTGTGGGCTAAACAGGAGAGGAAATCACTTTAGACCCAAACGCCTAATGGAATCACTTAAATCCAATTTAATTGTAGAATCATAGAATGGTTTGGGTTGGAAGGGACCTTAAAGATCATCCAGCTCCAACCCCTTGCTATGGGCAAGGACACCTCTCACTGGATCAGGGTGCTCAGAGCTTCCCGCTTTCTAGCCAGTGGTACATGTGAACTCTGTCCAGTCATGTTCATCACCCACCTCAGGAATATAGATTTGGGCCTCAGAAAAATGGAAACGCTAACAGTTTGCAGTGAATAAGCTTCCCTTTGCTTACAATGATGTCCAAGGGGCTTCTGCAGCTAAACTTAAGCACGTTTGTCTCTCAGATTATGATTGGTGACTCATTCTCCACAGCCTCCATAAGGCATCACGATCCGTATTGAACAATCATAGAGGCACGCTCCCCGGCCCGGCCAGACTCTTGAAAAGTGTTGATGATGTCATGCTGGGCATGACAAGACAAGCAAAGGAGAAGAAAGGTGATCGAAGAAGCAGGAAACCTGCCAGGTCTTTCCAGAACAGGTAGTGCGAAGAGATGTTATCATTCCGTATTATTGTTTAGCAATTACAGAAAAGAGCAGGAAAAGAAACACAGACCAGAGTGCAGAGTTCAGTGACTGCATCCTGCTTTCCTCTTTGCAGGAATAACAGTCCCTCCTTGCAGAAATAGGAATTCTTCCAACCCAAGTGAGCTAGAGCCACCTCAAAAATAAAAACTAAAGCATCGAGCTGTCTTAGCCTTCATGGCAATGGGCAAGGACGCAGGACGGAAACTGATTAAACTGCAGGTAGGTTATATTTTTGCCATCAGAAGAGAGTTGTTATGTTTCAGTTGGTAACAGCAGCTTTTAAACTCTTGAGCCATCTGCAGAATGCTCCAAGTGCAGGAATACAGAAGGGCTTTCTGAAAGCCACAGATGTTATGGATTAAATAGAAGTAGGGCTCCAAAAGAAGGTGCCAGTCCCAGAGTATCTGGCTCTGCTGGTAGCACAGTAAGGCATGGAAAAGCCAAAAGGACACAAGAAGAGATTCATCAAGCAGCATATGCAGTGCTCTTTGATATCTGTCACTCAGTGCTAAATTACATCTGTTGGCAGGAGGTGCCTGCAGTGAATCCCTGAGAAGAGCTGGGAGAGCCCCAGGTTTGTAATCAGCTGATTCAGTTCCACTGGGAGGATGTTGCCGGGCATTTTCATTATTCACCAACCTATTTTTGCATCAATGAAAAGAGCTTAAATTCTGCATGTGGCTCTACATAACCCTGTTATCACACAAAAGGGAGAAGTTCCTGCTCAGCACAGGTAATCATGGAATCATGGAATGGTTTGGGTTGGAAGAGACCTTAAAGCTCATCCAGTTCCACCTCCTGCCATGGGCAGAGACACCTCCCACCAGGTCAGGGGGCTCCAAGCCCCATCCAACCTGGCCTTGAATACTTTTATTATTACTCTTTGCTACATAGAGTTTGTATCTGTGAAACATCACATCCGAGAGATGGACAAACACTGTTTTTGGAGAGCATTTTTCATATTTTCTGCAAGATGCAAGCACAGCAACAAGAGCCTTGTTAGGATTCAGCAAGCAGCTATAGAAGCAAGTCCTCAGCAAATAATAGTAAAACTTAAAGGAAAGCAAAACAAAAAAGGCAAACCAAAACCAACCTTGAAAGGTGTTCCACCTTCTGAGACACAGAGAGAAATACATAGAATTTGCCAGTGTCAAACTTAACACATAATAGCTAGAATGTTTACAATGAATGATATTTAAAATGAATATTATGTTTCCAATCATTAAAGCTCCATGTTGGCATCAGACAGTTGTTTTTGCAGTGCCCTTGAGAAGCAGGATCACTGTTATTAGTATTTTCATCCTACAAAGCGTGAAACTGAGACTTGGAGAAGCTGAATGGTTTGCCCAGAGCAAAGCTGGGCTCAGAACCCTCGAGCACTCGGTGTCGTTAGTGAGACAGAGATCAATTTTGGTACAGCCAAGAAGAAAAAGTGGAATGACAATAACATCAGTAACAAGAAAACACCATGTAAACAGCAATCACAAGAACTTTCCGCAGGCAAAACGCTGACATCAAGCTGACAATGAGCAGACAGGACCAAGGGCTGCTCTCACTGAAGGGTTTGGAGGGGAAGCTATATGAGGAGCAGCTGAAGTCACTTGGTTTGCTCAGCCTGGAGAAGATGAGACTGAGGGGAGACCTCATTGCGGGCTGCAGCTTCCTCGAAAGGGGAGGAAGAGGGGCAGGCACTGAGCTCTTCTCTCTGGAGCAGAGGGAATGGCAGGAAGATGCCAGCGGAGGGTTAGGCTGGACATCAGGAGAAGGTTCTTCCCCCAGAGGGTAGTGGAGCACTGGAACAGCTCCCCAGGGAAGCAGACATGGCGCCAAGCCTGGCAATATTCAAACAGCCTTTGGCCAATGCCCTCAGCTACACGGGGTGATTGTTGGGGTGTCCTGTGCAGGGACAGGAGTTGGACTCGATGGTCCTTGTGGGTCCTTTCCAACTCGGGACATCCTACGATTCTATGATGAGGCTGCCCAAGCTGGATGCCAGCCCTGCCAGGTGGGGGGACATGCACAAGCCCAAGCTGGTGTAGTTTGGGTGCCAGGCAGTGCCTGGTGCTCAGCTTCTCCACCCTGGCACTCCCTGGTGGCTGCTCCAAGCCCAAACCCAAACCCAAGCTGGGGTCTGGCAGGCACGCAGGGTGGTGGGCGGCAGCCTGGGCACCCAGGGACTCAGGCTTTGGTGTCGCATTAGAATCACCAAGTCTCCAGGGAAGTTCTCTTGGACATGAGAACAGCTGGTGACTCAGGGAAGGTTTGTAATAATGTGAAATGCTGGATCTCCTTCTTGGGGGCACATTGTGCTTTCTACACCTCATCATCATTAGCTTCACAAACCATCAGCCTTAAATATCCCAAGAACCAAAGGACTTCCCGCTGGGAAAATCTAATCTTTCCTTCTCATTTTCATTGCTCTTTTGAACCGGATCATTTTGTGCAGTAGAATAACCCTTGGGAATGGCTCCTTGGTGCCCATCCTCTTCCACCAGCCTGCTCTCCCCTATAAAGCGCAGTACAAGACGCCAACGTAAAGCTGAAGCATAATTCCTTCCTTTCTATTTTTGACAAAGCTGATTAAATGGGAACCGTGCCTTTGCCTGGGGGAGGCTTTTCTGCTCATTTGTTACTTGAAGTAATAATTTTTCCTTGTCAGGCCTGCATTTCTGAAATGCCTGCTGGGAAACCCTCCTAAGCTGTCATTTCTCTCCCCACTCACCCCTTTGGGGCTCAGCGTTGCTGCGAGGGGCTCCCAAGTCAACCGAGGACGGCTCCTTAGAGGCATCGCCCGTGGCTGGCGACAGGGCTGTGGTGAGCAGATTTCCATCTGTAGACTCCAGTCTGGAAGTCAATAAAAGTGAATTCTGGAAAGAACCTTCCATTATGCATGAAGATACGGTGTCATTAACAGATCTCCTCATCAAAAATGAAAATTTCTTTTAATAAAATGAAGGCTGCGACTGCTGGTAGATCTCAAGGTACGTGCTGGGGTAAAAGTAAGAGTTGGTTTTAATAAAGGCTTCAAATTTTGGAAAGGAAAAAAGATACCACAAAGAACATAAAAATCCAGTAAAATCAAGAGTGAAATTGTTATTCTACTTTACAAAAGTTGTAGGAATTCGAATCTTTGTTGGCTACAGAGACCAATAGCAAGGTATGAAGTTCAAAAAGTAAGGGAGAAGCGTGGACATCTCTGCTTAGGTTTCAGTACTTGAAAAAAAGCCCTATTAATTAACTTCTTAATTTTTCTCACTGAAAAATGAAGGTCTAAATATTTCCCAATTAAATGAAATTAAATCTTAGCTCAGTATTAATTTTACAGTTCTATGGAAAAAAGGACAGATTCTGACCAGTTCTGCTCCCCTTCCAGCAGCGTGAGCAGCGGCAGAGCCGCAGGTGGGCTCTGTGGTGAAGGTGCCTGGTCCTGGCCGTGTCACAGCCTCCACTCAGCATCCCACACCGATGAGGCGTGCCATGGCACAGGCTTCGTTTGCTAATTATGGATATATCAAAGGATGGACATGCACAGAATCCACACCACATTTAAGGTGCTCTGGATTTGCAGTGTCAAGATAAAATCAAGACTAATGAACCTACCCAAATGGCCTAAGCAATATTTCTGAACCAGGCTGCACCTGACGCATCCTTTATGGGATGTGTCCAGGTGACCTGGATCTGAAGCCAATGCTGAACATCACAGGGGTGAAAAGCAGCCAATATTAGCATGGCTCTATTAATATTATTAATAAAATGAAAGATTCCTATGACAAAACATGTTAATTATTTCCCTTCCTCCTCAGTTCAGCGTTCCAAGACTAAAAAACAAGTTTAATATTTTATTTTATATGATCATTTCTAGGTTCTTTTCTAAATTTAACGCATTTCCCCTGGATTATATTGGAGAATTTCCATGGTGCTGATTGGCACTGGGTCAGACCTACACAGCATCCCTGCTTCTGGAATTCCCCATGTTTCTGTTTTGGAATCTTATGAAACATCTTATGTGGCTGTCCTCTCTCGGGAGTGAGTGTTCATACTTGGTACTGAACAATAGCCTTTTCTCTTTAGTCTGGGATAAATATTTGAATATTTTGCCTGCTCCTGAGAGTAGAAGAACAAATACCATGGAATCTCCCCTTTTAGGTGATGTTTTGATGCAGGACAAAGAGAAGTAACAAATAATCTCTGTTGCACTCAGTGCAATATTCTTCTGTGCTCTCCAAGAGAGGAGCATTTTGAGGTCTCATCATCCAGATCCTGTCAGGTTCTCACTCAACTGATGGCCAAGCAGAATGGGACGGACCCTGCAGAGAGGCAGCACGGGCTGGAGTGGTCTCCTAGGCAGTGGAATGAGGGGGCATCCTCGCTTCTGGTGGCAAAGGGGTCGAACAAGCTCCATCAGATAGGATGGCTTTCCCACAGCTTTCACTTTCCGGGTAGACTCACCCACATCAGGGATGGATAATTGCTCTGGTGTTTCATTCCCCAGGCACTCCTGAGTATCGTCGGGGTTGGTTTTTTTTGGTGTCACTGCTGTTTAGTTGTCATCACAAGTCAGACCTGATGATTCAGGAAGTAACATTTTTGATGTAGTTTTGAAACACGCTTCTGTTAACCAAAGCATCTTTCTGTTGTGGGATTTCTGGAGACAAACGCCTTTGGGGAAATATTTCCGGCTGAAAAAAATATAGTACTAGCCAGGTCACACAGAGGAAGAGTAAACAGCCCTTCTCTGGTGGCAACATCCATGAGGAATGGTATAAATAGAGGACTGTGGAGACAGAGGGATCACATTCGGATCCCACAGCGATCCGTGCAGCTTGCCTTGGGCTCTGAGTTGGATCCTTGCGCTCTCACCATGAGCTGTGCCGTCAGGCAGGTCGTTACTACCTGTTCCCAAGGCAGGAATAGCACAGGCAGCTCTGCAGCTGGTGGTGGAATAAAGGTGTCCTCTGCCTCCTCGGGAAGACACGCTGCCTATGACTTCAGTGGTGCGGTTGGCAACTTTTCTGGTGGCAGTTTAAGTGAGGGAATCCTTGGGAAGCAGCTGAGCGCCGGCAGTGCTACTGGTGGGAGCTTTGGAGCTACCCAGAGGGCTTGTTCTACCCTTGGATTCAACGGTGGAGGCATCTGTACTCGAGTCGTCGGTGGTGGTTTCGCCAGGGCTGGAGCCGGTTGCAGCGATGGGATCTTATTTGCTAACAATGAAAAGGCGACGATGCAGAACCTCAACGACCGCTTGGCCTCCTACCTGGACAAGGTGCGGCTCCTGGAGAGTGACAACGCCGACCTTGAGTGCAAGATCAGGGAGTGGTACGCCAAGGTAGGGCCCAGCTGCGAACCACGGGACTACAGCTGCTTCCACAAGGAAATCGAAGACCTTCAAAACCAGGTAACTCATTGTTTTTCAAGGAAATCCTAATATTTTTTTGGGCTTTGCTTTCACATGTGGATAGACCAATGTCAAGGGGCAGAGGCAACAGCCACGTCTCTGGTTGTGCCTGTGGAGCAATAGTTTATACAAAACAGATGGGTTGAGGGAGGAGGGCACTGCATTTGCAGACAACCGGAGTTTCAGCCGAGCTTGCTCCACCAAGCTGGCACGCGAGTTTCCCCAGTGCAATGTCATGTGACTGATTAATAACCCAAATATATGGACTCATTAAAAAATAAGTGGGTTGCATTACCCCCCGTAGGTGTTTCCTCCAGGGCCTCCTGTAGCCAGAGGAAGCCACAAGGCCGAATGTCTCTCCTTTGTTTTCCAGATCCTGTGTGCAGCCATGGAGACTAACAAAATCCTTCTGAACATTGATAACAACAGGATGACTGCTGATGACTTCAGAGTGAAGTGAGTATGGTCCTGTGCTTGGCCCGAGGGGCTCCCACTGCCTGTGGAAGGGTCGGTGAGCGATGGTGATGGGGAAATCCTAACACTCCGCTCGTCGTGCTGGCGTGTGGAAGCACAGATCTCTAAGAAAGGCGAGGGTACCATTGATGATGTTCATAGCATTGCATGTCTGAAACAAAAGAATGTGGTCTTAAGTTGTTTCCCTCACGAACTCAACTCAAGGGCTTGCTGACCTGTCTTTGTTACTTAAGGTACGAGACTGAATGTGGTCTCCGGCAAAATGTGGATGCAGACATTTGCAACTTGCGCCCTGTCCTGGACCAGCTGGCCAGCTGCAAGACCGACCTGCAGCTGCAGTGTGAGGCTTTGACTGAAGAGATGTGCTGCCTCAAGACGAACCACGAGGAGGTTAGATTGCCCCTTACCCTTAGAGAAATAAAAAAGAAGAAGGAAAGTCCTCCAAGTGTGATTATTATTGATACGGTGCATGAATTCCCTGCAGGAAATGAGCTGTCTGAGGAAACAGGCGACTGGAGATGTGAGTGTGGAGGTCAACGCTTGCCCTGGCCCAGACCTGAGGAAGATCCTGGAGGATCTGAGGTGCCAGTATGAAACGCTGATGGAGCGCAACCGCAAAGAGACCGAGCAGTGGTATGCCTGCAAGGTACTGCATGCATGCAGAGCTGTTCCCTGCTCTGCCTGTTGGGGGGGAAAGGGAAAAATGAGAGATTAATAAGTCTTAGTGGAGATGTCTTAATATCAGCAATGCTGTCAGGGATGTGATCAGCATCTAATCGTACAGCCCACTTCCAGTGCTCTTCTGTTCATGGTAGAGGGGCCACCACTGGTTGTTAAATGGAATAAATGGAGCAGGGAGGTCAGATTTGGAAATATTCAGGTTCACAACAGGGCGTGCACAAGCGGGGTGGTGAAACCCCTGGCACAAGGAGATGCCATGCCAAAGAGAGGACAGGGACTGCTCTTTTCTAACTCTGCAGATGGAGGAGGTGAATCTGGAGGTCATCACAAGCAGCCAGGAGATTGAGTCAAGCAACAAACAAGTCACTGAGCTGAAACGTCAGCTGCAGGCCTTGGAAATCAATGTACAAGCCCAGCTCACCATGGTAAGTGCTGCCACTACAAATCACACCTCAGACTGCAGCTCTCTTCTCTTTAGGAAGCTGTACCACCAGAATCATACCAGTACCACACGGACCAAGCTTGCAGCACACCCAGATACCTTTGTGTTGTTTCCATTCTCAGAAAGAAAACCTGGAATCCTCTTTGGCAGAAACCGAGTGTCGCTACAACAAATACCTGGCTGAGCTACAGAACCAGATCTCCTGCGTGGAGCAGCGGCTGGCTGAAATCCGAGCAGAAATGGAGTGCCAGAACCAGGAATACAAGACCCTCCTGGATGTCAAATGCCGTCTGGAGCAGGAGATTCAGACCTACCATTGCCTACTGGAGGGTGGACAACACGATATCATGTACGCAGGCTACAGACAGACCAGGGCACAGTAACATCTCCATGTTTTGACTTACAGGGAGATGAAAATTCATGATACAAAGGGTAAAGGCAACACTGTGGTGAGGAACCAGTGCTGACCTGTTACCAGGCAGGGCCTATTAGCAAACCATGAGGCATGTGAGGATTTGGCTCTGATAAATGTCCAGAGTGCCAGCCAGGGATCTTTTTCCCCTCTTGGGCCAGGGAAGGTGGTCAGGAAAGGCCCCGGAGCTGTTCCAGCTGCCTGGGCAAGGTGCAGCCTCACAGCCCAACGAAGGGTGGTTTACAGGGTGAACTGGGCAAGGTCTTTTATGAATGCTGTCATTTAACTTTATTGGCTTTGCCACAGCTAGACAGGCTTAGGGACTGGCAGTTAAATTAACTGAAACGATAAATTATCTAAACTTGTTCATATTCACACAACAATTTTAATTAAAGTTTGGGGAAATTTAATTTGTATGCAAAGCAGTTGGCTCTCCCCTGCCTCCTGTTGACTGAGGTTTTGAAAGAGTGAGACATTCTGCTCATCTCATCAATGGGTGCATACACGCATAACTGGCCTGAGCACCCCCCTACTCCATCAGTTTGGAAAAAGGGAAATTTTAATGGTGCCCTGAGGTGGGCTCTCCTGGACTCGCCAGTCTTACAGTAGTTACACAAAAAATAAGGTTTTGTCCCCAAAATGCCAGTTGCAACAGATGAAATGACACTGGTAGAGATCGTCTCACAGCCTCGGGTAATCCAGAGTGTGTTATGATGGGAAAGCAATAGCTGTGACAGACAGTCAGGATGGAGGATGTGCTAATTGCTGCTCTTAATGACCCTCGTGGCTGGAGGGGCAAATGGCCAATAGTAACTGAAGAGCATCACAGAATCACGGAATGGTTTGGGTTGGAAGGGGCCTTAAAGCCCACCCAGTGCCACCCCCTGCCATGGGCAGGGACACCTCCCACTGGATCGGGGGACTCCAAGCCCCATCCAACCTGGCCTTGAACACCTCCAGGGAGGGGGAAGCCTCGATGTCTCTGGGCAACCTGGGCCAGGGCCTCACCAGAGACAGCTAAAAGCAATGCTACGAATGGCTGCAGATCTCCAGGGTGCAAACGTCAGGGCTTTGGTTACCAGAACCGTCTCCTTTCCACAGAGGGCCAGTGGGAAGAGGAGTCCCTGCGACGGCAGCTGGAAGAAGTGGTGGGCTTAAAGCCGGTCTGTGTCAGCCATGCCTGCCCTAAGCCGAGGCACTCTGGGTGAGGATGTGTCAGGTGAGGAGTCCTCTGGGAGCGCGACTGGGAGCTGCTGCTTTAGTCCTGCTGGGAAAGAGGATGTTGAGGATCTCCAAGCTTTTCTGGGTGGTGAAGAGGGGCTGGAGGTGGGTTCTGTTTCCTAGTGAGAGACAGTGCAAGGAGTCAGCCATGCAGGATGGAAATGGAAATGCAGGATGGAAATGGAAATCAAGAAGAAATGCCCGCAAGTTGCGCCAGGGGAGGTTTAAAATGGACATTAGGAAAAATTTCTTTACTGAAAAGAGTAGTCAGGGATTGGCACAGCTGCCCAGGGAGGTGGTGGAGTCGCCATTTCTGGAGGTGTTTAAAAAAAAGGGTGGATGAGTTTCTTAGGGTTTAGTGAGGAGACAGGCACGGTTGGACTCGGTGATCTCAGAGGTCTCTTCCAACCTTCTGATTCTATGGTTCTGTGGTGGTTGTGACTTGGTGGTGGTGGTAGAGCATGAGGAATAATCGGGTTCTGGCAGAACACTGGGGAGGGATGCAGCTACAGGACATTTATAAACTTATGCGTGGAAAACACTTCTGACTCTGGGGGCTGCTGGTAGTAAACGTGGCACAACACGAAAATGAGGAACTGGCAGAGGGACTCCAGGTCAGCCATGGGTCTTTCACCAAGTATCTAAAATTAAGCAAGCTAGGGAGAAGAGGGAAGAGAAAGGTCAGTACAGAGCAAGGGGGATGTAAGAGAAAGCTAAAGGGGTGTGGGGAGGAGCCCCTGGCAAAGCAACACTTCCTGCTCTTCCTCGGCAGGGCACAGTGGAGAAGAGAGCTTCCTGCCAGCCCCACTGCACAACCCCCCTGAGAAGGCCTCTTGAAGAGCAAACCCTTTGGAAAAAGCAAAAATAACCTGGCAGTTCTCAGTTCTGCTTATGGCAACGGTCGGCAGGGTCTCTGCAGGGTGGCTGCCTTTCACTTCCCACGCTGCCTGCTGCCTTCATCCTCTGATTTTGCTTCCATCCAGTCACTGGGCTTCACCCGGGCTAAGCTGCTCTGCTGTCGGTTCTCTAACAACCACCAAAGCTTGTCTCTAATAAAACTTTGCTACTACTGCCACAGCCTTGAACCTGAGAAATGATTTCTACAACTAAATGAATATCCAAGTATTAATGCAGCCAGTTGTATTTCTCAAATCCCTTTGGTTAGAAATCCACCCTTGATCTAGTGCCACAAAGCAACCACTACAAGGAGAAAAGAGAAATAGATAATGTCTCGATCTGCCACGCTGCTCCTGCAGAATTCAGGGGCTGCGGGGCGGTGACAGAGGGGCAACTGCAGTAGCGGGGAGGAAAGGGATTGGCTGGTGCTATGGAAAGGGACATCTGCTACCAGAGGAGGAAGCAGAAGCTAAGACATGAAATAGAGGAAAGAAACACTCAGGGAGGCTGCACAGAGCACAGGGAAGGAGTTTCAAGGCAGTCTGAGCGATGGTCTTCTATGGAAAGAGAATTCTGAGTAAAAATCGAGTTTTCATTAAAGTAGGTGTGTGCTAATATAATATATAAAATATAATAATCATATAATATAATATAATACATAATGCTATACACAACGCCCTTGAGTTATTTTGAATGTGCAATAACAGGATAAAATCAAGAACAACAAGTTTTCCCAAATAATACTGAAGCACTAATTTAGAGAGCAAGGCTCTCCTGGGCTCGCCACACCCTTCTGGTGGAGGAAAACAATTCCCATAGAAAATGCTAAATAAAGCACCTCTAAGTGGATTTTTCAAAAAGGCAAACAGGAAGAACCAGCTGACAATGTGGGACGATAAAAGGGTAAGACAGATTAATATGTGGGAATGTTTTTACATGTAAAATACAATAAACAGCCAGAAAAAAAAAGAGATGTTGGTATTTTATTACCACAGAGAGAGGAATTACAGACATTCAGGAACACAACTGCATTTTGCTGTTTGTACAAGCAAAGACTCGAGAGCCAGCCTGGCCCTGTTGCGTCTAACGACTGCGCCAGGCAGGCTGTGATTTCGCTCCTCGTTCCGAGGCTCTGTCAGCCTCTTTCTGTAAGAAGCTGGTGGATGGGGTTTGGTGGCCCAGCTGATATCGAGGTGTAGTGTGGAGGCTTCTCACAAGAACACTGCAGCGGCTACAATGAGCCGGAATTCGTGTCCATCTCTAAAGACAGGAACAGCTCAAGTGTTTCTGGAATGAAGCACAGGACAAGGTAAAGCTTGGCCACACTGAGCTTTCTCTTGGCAAAAGTCACAGCAGAGAGGGGACTTTTGTCCTTTGCTCTGGGGCTTTGCTCTGCAGAAAGCCTTGCCTGTTGTTTGTCACCTTTCCTGCTCTAAGCTTTCAGCTCTAGTTCCACACCCCATCTTTATGAAAGCATGATTTTGAGTCGCCTCTCCCCCGTCGCTGCCTGGGTAACCGACTCTGCTTTGCCTTGTGAGGGCAATTGTTTGAGCGAGCTTGTGGACAAGGCTCTGGGTTAAATACTTTCCCTACCAAGTTCTGTATCTCCTCTTCCTGCAGCACTAATTGCCCCGTGCGTTGCAGTATTATTTAAGGTGCTTCAGTGTTTACACAGCACCTCTAATGTCACCGCATTAAGTGCAATGCAGAAATAACATGATGCCTTCCCTGCCCAAGGAATTTATAACCTGGATAGTGATGGGAAACAACTGTGGAACCAGCACAGGAAGAGATGGAGAAAAGAAGAAAAATGAAAAGCAGAGGATGGACAACAGGACAAGAAGTGACCCGAGACACTGACTACAGGCAAACCTCTGTTGTATTGCACATACGCAGTTGTAAGAGTGCCTTCTCTCCTCTTTTAATGTGCAAATCTTGTACAGCAAGAATGAATGTCTAAAAGACAGACAGAGACTGAGGCTGAGGGTATCAGATTAGGAGAGGAATCTAAGGATGAAAAGAGCAAGGGTGGGCGGGAGGGAAGAGCGGGAGTCCCGTCAGCTCTCAGGCTGGGAAGCAGAAGCTGCCGGCATCACAACCAGCGGCTGTAGATGAAACGTATGGCGATCGCTCCAGCAGATAGCGTGTCTGTCTTACAGAGAGAGCAGACGCATGGGAATTACAACACCATCCAAGAAATCCCTGAGGAGTGAACATACCAGAGGTTTAACACATCAGTGAAGAAACAGAAGAAAACAACCAGCTTTGGAAATTGCCACTGCTGGAAATCAGCCACAAGTTAAGGACGGGACGGCACTGCACAATTATACTTGATTACAGGCACTGCACGTTTTTAATAGTAGGCCATACGCTGGTGTGATGTATAAACTGTAATTTCTCTAGAAAAGTATTATATTAAATGTGCAGACAGGTACAGTCTCACACCCACAGCGACTGTCTGTGGGGGCTGTATTTTGTTTGCTAGCTTGTGTAACATTTATAAAGATTTATACAGATGAGTAAACTGCTACTATAATCAAACAGGAGATTTCTCAGCTCAGTATACTGAATAATACAATTTAAACTGCCTGAATGAACCGCACATTGGAAGTGTGTTGAAATTAGATTTAGTTTAAGTACAATATAAAGACAAAAAGAAGATGCCCTGGGGACGCTCTGACTGCCCACCCCTCTGGCTGCCTGGCTTTGTTGCACCACTGTCTGGTATAGAATAGAATTATGGAATGGGTTGGGTTGGAAGGGACCTCAAAGCCCATCCAGTGCCACCCCCTGCCATGGGCAGGGACCCCTCCCACTGGGTCAGGGGGCTCCAAGCCCCATCCAACCTGGCCTGGAACACCTCCAGGGATGGGGCAGCCACCACTGCTCTGGGCACCCTGGGCCAGGGCCTTCCCACCCTCACAGCAAAACATTTCTCCCCAAGATCTCATCTCAGTCTCCTCTTTTTCAGCTGAAAACCTTTCTCCCTCATCCTGTCCCTGCTCCGTCTGATCAAGAGCCCCTCCCCAGCTTTCCTGCAGGCCCCCTCTATCTGTATCTGAGTGCAGGACGCACCGAATACTCCAGTTTTGGTTTGATCCACACAGCTCTGCCAGCACCTGACTGCAGGCTAAAGCCTCAGCTGCCCATACAGGAGTGAAATCTCTGCAGTTCCCTTCTCCCATCACTATTTCCATCTGACCTAATACAAATTCTCTCCCACTCTTTCTTGCCATAATAACCAGTAGTGCTTCCAGAGATGCAAATGCTGGAAAGTCTGGCTGTACTGGTATCGTCTGGTAGGAAATTAAAACCCTGCACAAAATGAATCGAGGAAGATATGGAGCTTCAGAAGGAAAAAAATTTGAGTTCTGTTCTCCTCTGCATTCTGCTGAACTTCTACTTCATCACTAGCAAATCTTCAGGGTTAGTTTGAAGATGTGAACAGTCAGCAAGAAAGAAACTGAAACAGAGTAATCACCTTGGTCTCTGAGGTCTATTTAAGCCCTAGGATCATGCTGGTACCAAGCTCATTGTTATAATTATTTCACTTGCCTTACAGGAATTTTGCTAAACGTGGCGGTGTGAACAGGTGAGTCATTAGCCAGAAAAAAGTCATGGTCTGCATTTGAGGGATGGAAGCATGAGGATTGGAGCCAGTTCAGTATCACATCAAAGAAGTGCTAATAAGTGATGCCTAATGGCTATTATGCAAATTATTAATGGTAATTACAAGTGACAAGATAAAATCATATTCCAGTATGGTTGCACAAACATCACTGAAGCAATGCTTATGAAAGCAAAGTTCTGTCAAATTAGACACACCCTCCTTGTAGTTGACACAAGAAAACATTATCAGCTTTGATAAGCAAAGTGTGCAGAGAATAGAAGAGCCAGGCTGACACTTTGCAAAAAGGCTGTGCGTCGCGCCAGTCCCAGTTCCCACACAACCACACAACCACGCTCCACTGCCCACATCACAGAATCATGGAATGGTTTGGGTTGGAAGGGACCTCAAAGCCCATTCAGTTCCACCCCCTGCCATGGGCAGGGACACCTCCCACTGGGTCAGGGGGCTCCAAGCCCCATCCAACCTGGCCTGGAACACCTCCAGGGATGGGGCAGCCACCACTGCTCTGGGCACCCTGGGCCAGGGCCTCCCCACCCTCACAGCAAAACATTTCTGCCTAAGATCTCATCTCAGTCTCCCCCTTTTCAGCTTAAAACCATTGCCCCTCATTCTATCCCTGCACTTCCTAATCATCATCATCACCACCTGAAAATGTAACATCCTCCTGTTTCCTCCTGAGCTGCCCAACATTACATGCCGATATTTACACTTATTATCTCTTTGGCCACTTTCAGATCTCTTGGCTTTTCCGTAATGCCCACAAGACTTTACAGCCTCTGCCCAGCTACAGTGCTGAGACCACTGCTAATGCTGCTGGCTAAGAGCTCATCGTTGCTTCCTGGAATGGTTTGTTCCTCCTGCCTCACACTTGGGTTGCAAATCCTTCTTGGATATCTTTATGTCTTAGACTTGTGCGGTCCTTTCCTCTGCAGGGCTCTTCCCCAGGGCAATGTCCTTAGGCTACAGGAATCCAAATAATAACAGAAGTGGAGGTAAAGGACTCGGTTTGGAGTAAAGGAGGTTTCAGAACAAGACGGTGGCTCACAGCTAGAGAAAGCAGAGGGCTGTACAGCCAGCAAACACACACACTTCCATCCGAGCTGTGGTGAGGCCTCAGTGCTGAGCTCCCAAGCCTTGACGTGACTGTAAGGAGGAGGGTATCACCACAGTACCTGGAGAGAAGCTACCTTGAGGCCATCAAGCTGCCCACCAGCCAGCAAACCCAGCCACAGCTTACCCAGCACAGTGCCAGAAACAATCTAAGTGGTTCTACAATGCCTCTTGGAGACATTTGCTCTATCACTCCCAGGTTCCACATCCCAGGAGCCCAGTATGCTGCAAAGAACATAATTATATCCCAAATACAAGTACTTTGGAAGAGCTGCATGATTGTTTCTAATCTGCAGTGGTAAAATGGGATCAGCAGCTCGTGGACCTTTCAATGAGGACACGTGTAAAAGTTTGTTCAATGCTGTGAACCAGTTTGTTTTTTAGAGCAAGACCCACTCCTTCTTCCTCTTAGGTAACTGCTGAAAGAAGGGGTGCAAGGTGCTCTTGCCCACCTGTAGAGAAATGTCCAATATCTGCAGCGTCTCCTCCTAATCCTAAGACTGAAAGGGAAAGGCAGCCTCCACCCAGGGCTCTTCTCTCTGTATGTTGCTGTTAGGTAACCTCTGAAAGCCTACACAGCAGAAGGAGAGCTCCAAGGACTCCAGACGTTATATTAATCTCTCTTGGCTCTTACAGCCACACCCTGCCTTCAATTATATTCCTCAAAATGATGGATGAAAGGCAGATGCACTCCCTATCCTCCTTTTTGCTCCTGATTTTCACTACTGAGTCTTCGCTGTGTGGGGAGCACGGGCAATGTGTTTCTTGGGGGAGGACAGACTTGTATTTCCAGCACCAAGATCTTAGCCAGGAATGTGAGCTCCAATAGACTCCGGCCCTGTCCTTGAGCAAGTTATTTCACTGCACCATGTGAATAATGAATATTCTAGGATGCTGCCAGCCGTGGGTAGGCACCTTTTTATCATTTGTGATCTATGTAAAGAAGTAAACTATCTCACTGGAGAGCATAGAGTCCTAACTCATGCTGGTGAGACGATGATCACATCCACATATGCTCAGGGACACGCTCCTACCCCGGTGACAGAAGCCCACACACAGCACGCGTTCCCATTGGTGAAGGAGGGGTAGGCTGAGAGTGTGAGTGTAGGTTTCCTTCCATCCAGAGATGACGGTTGCACCCAGGGCTCCCTCTCAGGTGCCAAACTCACCGTCACAGAGGATCTATCACAACCGCTCCTGTAAACATGGACATAGCTGAGTCAAAGGTTACTTGTGAGGAAAGGTTGCCTGGGAATTCCACCCTGTAGGGAACAGAAGCTCTGTCCCTTGGAGAGCAGAATATCCTCTCATTCAGCAATCTGCTGGAGAAAGGTACTGGCACTGGTGGAGCCAGTTCTCTCAATGCTCCTCCAGCTGTTGCTTGCCTGGTTTTGCAGATGGTGCTCCTGTGACTGGCCAGGCCATGCTAACACCTGATCCTACTCTGATAAGAAACTCAGATAAGAAATGGGGAAAGCCTTATAGCTTGTTTTGTGCTCAGCACAATCTTAGTAACGGCAGAGACCTGCGGGGTCACATCTCAGTCCACCCAGGGAACTGGATATATCGCCCACGGATACTCCCTTTCCTGTCATCTCTTTATCTCCAATCAACGCAAATTGAGGCAGCATGGACAGCAATTAAACTAATTGACGATACCCAGAGGTACTTCATCACTTCAGCTTACACCAAGTCTGTGTGACATCCAGACACAAACAAGGGGTCCCAAGGCTCAGTCGGCTCAAGCTTCACAGGCTGTGAGCATGTTGACTTCTTGTGTTGGCACGAGCAGAGAAATATAAGCCACAAATGGAGAAATGAATCCAGAGGGGATTTCCTCAGTGATTTAAGAAACCTCACAGTAGAGCATGTATTGGACCTGCTGCCCGTCCTTGTGCAAGGGACACCGCGATGTCTCCGGTCATTTCACTACTACAGTCACTGTCATTCACGCTTTTCAGAAGTGAGAATTTATATTAAACTCCCCATTTCTGTTGCACGGACTCCACCACAGCATGTGATATAAAAATGTTTATTGGACTAAGAATAAAATAAATACAAATTAACAAAAGATAAAAGGCACTTTGATGTTGTAAATACCAATGTTTCTCCTTTGTACATAATCTAGGGCACTTCTTTTTCTTGACTTGCTGTAAAGTTTGCATCATACAAAAAGCTGATGACTCATAAAACATTATTTTACTTTTTGGAATAAGCTGCTGACATGTAAAGTATCTTCCTTGTGAACTGGGATTTCTAGAGGGAAACTGCCTATGGGCTATTTATTCTTGGCATAAACAGCAGGACTAGCCAGCCCCGTGGGAAGAAGAAACACTCTGTAGGTGACACCCCCTTTGGAAGGTATAAATAGAGATCTGCGGCACCAACCACCCCGCAGTCTGATTCAATATCAAGCTGTGCATCTTGCTTTGGGCTTTGGGTTGGATCTGCAGCTGTCCTCACCATGAGTTGTACTAAACAGACAACTGGCTCTCTCAGAGGCAGGACCAGCGGTGGCAGCTGTGTTATTGGTGGCGGTGGTGGTGGTGGAGGAGCACGGATCTCCTCAGTCTCTTCTGGAAGATACACAACCTGTGGGATAGGTGGTAGCCGAGGGTTTTCTGGTAGAAGCTACTGTGGTGGTGTGAATTACGGAGGAGGACTGAGCACTGGCAGTTTGGTTGGTGGAAATTATGGAGGTGGCTTAGGAGCCACTGTCCTCGGAGGATGTTCAGGCATGGGATTCAGCGGTGGCAGTGCTCGCTTTGGCGGTGGCATTGGTATTGGTCTTGGTGGAGGGGTAGTTGGAGGTGGGTTTGCTGGTGATGGCATTCTTCTTTCTGGTGACGAAAAGGTCACCATGCAGAACCTTAACGACCGCCTGGCTTCTTACCTGGACAAGGTGAGGTGCCTGGAACAAGAAAATGCTGACCTGGAGTGCAGAATCAGGGAGTGGTATGCCAAGCAGGGCCCTTTTTGTGAGCCACGCGACTACAGCTGCTACTATAAAGAAATAGAAGATCTTCAAAATCAGGTAAGACCCTTTCTCAGCTATTTTCTCCCTTGCAAGCTTCTCCTCTGGTGTCGGTTCTCAACGCAGTGATCAAGAGTAACATTTCCTTGTTGTAATGTGCTTTTTGTAAACAGCCATTAAGACGCTGCCTGTAGGAAGCCCTGAAGCTCAAAGGTGAAAACCTTGAGTGTTTGGACTCTTTCCATTGCTTTAATTCATCAGATATATTCAAAGGGGAAAATGCTATGTTCATGGAATTGGCTCAGTAGTCTTTTTGAATTAGGTTTGTGCCAAAGTGTTTAAACAGATATATGCCAAGGAAGCAACTAAAAGAGAAATAAATAATGGATTGCATTAATTTACATGAATCTATTTTTCTCTGCCATCAGTCTCCCAGTATTCCAGTTAAATGTTATTTAATTTCTTTTACAAGTTTACTCTTTTGTACAGAATGGGGAAATACAGGACATCTCATTAAAAATGAGAACAAAGAGAGTGTTGCCACAACACATTTGAGTGCTCAATTTAAAATTCAACACATTTGCTTGCAAAGTGAGTTTGGAAAAAAAAATCTGGGATGTTGATGCACAAAGAAGAACAAAGTGAAAAGAACCCAGGAGACAGACAGAAGGAGACAGACTTATAATTAAGTCTTGAAACAAAGCTTTTAAATCTCTGATCCATGAAAGTAAGATTGAGATGTAAAAAACTCAGGGATTATGGCAGGTGCTGGACAAATGTAATCGCACCTCCCTCATTGTCTGCTTCCAAACCACCTATTTCAGCTCTTTAATGCCTCCACTGTACTTCACTGAGTGCTCACCCTGTGACTGCCATGCTCCTCACCTCACCCGTTTGCTACCCAATATTAAAACACAAAAAAAAGAGAACGAGGTCTGGCAGCGCTGGTCAGTGGGTGCACTTGAGCCTGGGGATGCAGGGAAGAGACTTCAGGAGTGAATATTCTTTTTCCAGATTGTCTGCGCAACCATAGACAACAACAAGATCATTTTGAACATCGATAACAGCCGGATGACAGCTGATGACTTCCGAGTGAAGTAAGTACCCCTCGGCACAGAGCTGTCCCCTTCCTCAGTCCTTGCTGGTAGAGTGGGTGAGAAGGAGCTCTAGGACAGGTCTCCTGGGATCCACCAGTCAGGACAAGCTGGAGGTCATGGGGAAAATCTCTTTCACCTACTCTCTAGAGCTACTTTAATGAGTGGCAGCTCAAGGATGGAAAGTTTAGGAAAATGAGACTATTTTGCGTGAAGATCAGAGTTCTTCAGAAGGTAGAACGGATGCACAAACAGAGAGCAGCAAGGGTTCACCTGTGGTTCAGGCACGTGGTGTCTTGCAAAGGGAAAGCGTTTGTTTTTTCTTGTTGGAGCACAGCAACGCGGTGAGTGATGCCTCTGTTCCAGTGAAAAAGCTCCAGAGAAGGCAGGTGGAGAGTGGGTTTCATGGAGAGAGCCTCGAACTGCTTTGATAAGTGTCCTGTGAGGCCAGTTAGGAAAATACTGTAAGGAAGATGGATGGTTAAAAGAAAAAGAAAGAGCAGGTTGTGTTGTCAAACAGTGACTATTTCTTGCTTTCTTTCTAACTCCCAGGTACGAGACAGAGCTGGCCCTTCGCCAGAGCGTGGAGGGCGATATCAATGGCTTGCGCCAAGTCCTGGATCAGCTGACGCTCTGCAGGTCTGACCTGGAGGCACAGCTGGAGTCGCTGCGGGAGGAGCTCTGCTGCCTGAAGAAGAACCACGAGGAGGTAGGGTTAGTCCTGCCCCTCTCATATTGAAAGTGTTAATTCAAGCAGGATCCAACACTCTCCCTCTCTTTGGCCCCAGCCCTGGGGGCTGGCTGCGGAGGGGCAAGGGTTTGGTGGAGATGATATACATGAACTAGGAACGTCCAGCAGAAAGAGTCTCTGCCAGGGCTGTGCTCTTCCTTACGGAGGAACTAAACTCCCTGAGGTTTTTCAAAAATGACTCAAACTGTGTTACATTTCTAGGAAATGAATTGTCTGAGAAAACAATCGACTGGAGATGTGAGCGTGGAGGTCAACGCCTGCCCTGGCCCAGACCTCAGAAAGATCCTGGAGGAGATGAGGTGCCAGTATGAAACACTGATTGAGCGCAACCGCAAAGAAGTTGAGGATTGGTATGAGTGCAAGGTGAGTACGTTATGCAGCTCTGACTTTCCCCACATTAAAACCACAAAACATACTGTAACAGCCATCAACATTGGTTTGAATTGACCAAGTGACACAGGGGACACCACCACTCTGTGTCTTTTCCATGGGGTGACAGGAATTGCTGCATGTTAGTGACACTTGAGATGGGAATTCTTGTAAAGCAGTAAGTAGCGAGAAGAACTGGACAGCAGCGATGCTGGAAGAGCAAGAGGAATGTCAAGCAGAATTTACACCTCATTAGGATGAGAGAGTTCACCCAAATCTTTCTTATTTCATGTTTTTTGCAAGCTTCTCTTAATACTTAATCTGACTTAAACATTCCCTGAACACTTTTCTTGCAGATTGAGGAGGTGAATCGGGAGGTTATTACAAGCGGGCAGGAGGTGGAGACGTGCAACAACCAGGTTACCGAACTGAAACGCCAATTGCAAGCCCTGGAGATCGATCTCCAGGCTCAGCTCAGCCAGGTGGGTGGTGAACTGGTGCAAAGCTCAGTTGCCTCACAGTTATGCTTTGATGTAAGAATTCAGAGTTCAAGCGCAGTGTTACTCATGCCTGTCTCTATACTGTGCCACATGGCACTCCTTAGAGGGACAACCTGGAGTCCTCGCTGGCTGAGACAGAGTGTCGCTACAACAACCACCTTGCTGAGCTCCAGAGCCAGATCACATGTGTGGAGCAGCAACTGGCGGATCTGCGGGCAGAAATGGAGTGCCAGAACCAAGAATACAAGATCCTGCTGGACGTCAAATGCCGTCTGGAGCAGGAGATCCACACATACCGTTGCCTGCTGGAGGGTGGACAGCAGGACCTTATGTAAGCAGGCTTGAGACACCAAACAGTATAATAAAATACCCATGTCCAGGGTATTTTAACATAACAGAAAACTGAGCAATAGGTGGAGGCACTGCACAACTCCCTCACCCTCACTGTTTCCCCCAGCCCCACCATTGCCAGGTCACCACAAAGTTCTGCCAATCTTCTGCCAAAAAGCAAAAGAGATTGAGAGCAGCAGGGACAATGAAAAACTACAATTCTAGTTTATCCATAATTTCCTTCTCTAAAATGTTATTTTTAATGTTATTTTCCTGTCCCCTCAGTCAGCAAGGAGGAATCAGTCAGTCTTCGGGTCTAGGTGGAGGAGTTACAAGAACGAGCGGAATAGGAGGAGGAGGTATCATTAGAACAAGTCATACTTACACTTCATCTTCCCAGATGCCATCCTGCGCAGCTGCGGAGATACAAGGTGAGAACTGAAATGCTCTACAGATTTCCACTGTTTCCTTTATTCTCATGCAGCAACAAAGATCTTTCCCAAGAAGCTTACAGGAGCTATTTGAGAGTTTTATTTTGAGGTTAATGGGAAATACATGATGGGAGACTTTGAGGAAAGTGGGACAGCAGAAGCTGTGACTCTGCTAGACAGCACAAGAGCTGCAAAAAGGGAGGAGGGAGAAGAGGGAGAGAAATGAGAAGGTGAGAGTCAGCAGGCAGGCAAACTACAGAGGACACGGAGGAAAGACTGAAATGAAACCTGGGACAAAGGAAAGAGCAGGAGAAAGCAGAGTGCCCAAATTCAGAAGAAGAAAGCAGGAATCATGGGAAAACTGGCAGAAAATTGACAGTGCTATTTCAGGAGGACACTTCCAGCCAAACTGAAAAAGAAAGAAATATGGTGACAGTTGGTCCAGGAGCAGGAGCGTGAGCACAGGCATTACTCTGGCAAGGACTCTGGTGTGTTCCTCATCCAGGCTGCTGCTGCTGCAAAGTCTGTGGCTCCTACCATTTGGCATTTTTCTGTACAAGGGCAAAACACGCTCCAGCCAGCTCCAAATCCCATCTGCCTGCTTGGTAGGGAACCATCAGACCTGTCCAGAGAGGGACAGTATTAATCTGAAATTCTAATTGAATTGACTTGTGCATAGAATGACGGTGTGGGAAAGAAGCAATTTCTGCTGTAAACAAAGTAATGTTTCCTTTCATCTCTCCAGTGCCTTGCAGGAGGATTTGTGATTAAGAATGTCTGAAGCAAAGCCACGGATAAAGAGAGAGAATATTTACTGTATGCCTCTGCGAAGAGCGAGGAGCGTGCTCTTTTGTATTACTCAGCCATGCTAAGCAATGTGTCAGAGGGATAAGCAGAGCGTTGGGCCACATTCTGCTTTGTTTTGCTATTTCTTTTTTCCAGTCTGTATTGCTGTGTGTGCCCAAGCACCATGACTATTGCTGGAGCGAACCAGCAGTACGAGCACTGATGTACCCGCTGGTGAAAAAGCTTCCCTAATAAAACTTTGCTTCTGCCTGATGCAATCAAGAAACTTGTGTCTGAAAACTGAGTTCCTTTAGAAAATCAGGGTCTGGGCCATGCACAAGAGTCACTTAAACTGGTCAGGGTCCTGCTGCACTGGGAACAAAACTGCTCTGCCAGTGGGAGCCTCGCTGACCTTGCAGGTCTTGTTAATCTTCTCCCTATCCCAGCCTGTGCCACACGTTGCCCACTCCTGCACAACACCCTCCATGATCTCCATGAACAGCCAACCCAAGCAGATGCCCGTGAGCTTCCCATAGGGCATTGCGCTAAAACACAACTTTAGAAAAGCTGGGAACGTCAGACATAGCACATCTGGAGACAGATTGCCTTGGCCTCAGCCCGGTGCTGACACATCTGGGCTGTGCCCTCTCCTGCTTCATCATCCAGCCTGGGACTGTGATAAGGTTGTAGAGGAAATCTTGATCTCCACAACTGGTCCAGTTTTGGCTGACATGACCTATATTCCAACCTATCCCTCTCACTTCACAGGAATCTTCCCACTGGGAAAAGGACTGGGATGAGTCATTTACTGGTCATCCTTCTGTTTCAAAGAGTTTCAATCTGAACATCAGGAACAGCTGAAAGATCATACTTAGATTAAACACACCTTCTTTGGAGAACCGGAAAGGGCAGGATGGGAGCTGCAAAAGTGCAGCTCAACAGAGAATACGATGGATAAAAAAGCCAGCTAAGGCCTTTGGGTACAGACAGCCATTATGTCTTAAACCTCTCACACAAGGCAAAGATCACTCCCTCCTTTGGGTCTCAAACAGCAGCCGTGTAGCTGGTGCTGAGTCAGCGTGGACTGGCATGGTAGTGAGCGTTGCATCCTGACACTGACCTGCCCAGAGAAGCAAGGGCAGCAGTTGGGCAACTCATTGCCCTGGAGCGCTTCTGGTGGGTGCAGCTGTGGGGACCGGCCATGGGGAGCTTGCAGAGTTTTTCTGGGTTTGGAGAATTTTCAAATCCACTATAAGTTGGAGGCGTTTTGTGGATTAAATTGTTGGTCCAGAAAACCAAGCAGTGACTGATTTTCCATGCCCACTCCACCCTGCAGGCTCACAGCTAAAAAAAGCAGCGCCGGATCTGCTGCTGCTACTTCTGGTTCACTGTGATGTGGCCATTATGGAAAGGGTTGTAGCCACTGATGAGGTGACGTGGCAAAGCAAAACTCCCTATGATTCCTTTGCTGTCAAAAGCCAGAGATCATGGAACGGCCAGTGTAGGGGGAGGAGAAAGAGTATAAAGACAAAAACATTTCAGGGTCATTGGTACAGTACTGTCTGGCACACTTCTCCAGAAAGACCTTATAGTGGCCTTCCAGTACCCGAAGAGGGCCTACAAGAATGCTGAGGGGAAGCTTTTTACAACGGCTTGTAGTGACAGGATGAGAGGGAATGACTTTAAGTTGGAAGGAGGAAGATTTAGATTAGACATTAGGAAGAAATTCTTCACAATGGGGTTGAGGAGGCCCTGGCCCAGGTTGCCCAGAGCAGTGGTGGCTGCCCCATTCCTGGAGGTGTTCAAGGCCAGGTTGGATGGGGCTTGGAGCCCCCTGATCCAGTAGGAGGAGTCCCTGCCCATGGCAAGGGGGTGGAACTGGATGGGTTTTGAGGTTCCTTCCAACCCAAACCATTCCATGATACTTCTCTAGTGTCAGCTCTTTTATATAGACACCATCTTCTCTGTAGCTACAGAAATAGACTTGACACAATCTGAAAGCCTCCAGGAAAGCAGCATCTCCAAGGCCCATAGGTAGCAAGTATCTGAAGAAGTCCAGTCATTAATGTATCAAGCAGCAGGTGAAAGATGCCTGTCTCCCGTTGTAAAAGACCATGGATGGAAGACGTCTCAATGGTGTTTCTTTATTTCATCTACCAGCAGTATCCAAGGGAAGTTTAGGCTCGATATTAGGAAGAAATTCTTCACTGAAAGGGTGATTGGTCATTGGAATGCGCTGCGTGGGGAGGTGGTAGAGTCACCATCCCTGGAGGTTTTTAAAAAGAAATTGGATGAGGCACTTAGTGCCACGGTTCGGATGACGAGTAGGTGTTGGTGTGGGGTCATAGGCTGGACTCAATGATCTCAAAGGTCTTTTCCAGCCTTGTGATACTGTGATACTGTGATCCATGGGCTGGAGCAAAGTAAGGAACGCTGCACTGGAACAACTGCAGTGATGACTCAGAAGAGGGGCCATAAGCAGAAGTTTTTAAATCAGGACTCTAAATCCAGTCTTCTTTAAAGATGAGTTCTAGCCCTATGGAATGTCCCAGACCTGATGCAGAAATGTCTGAGTTGTCACGTAAAGCCAGTGCCTCACAAGAGACCAAAAGAGATACTTATGATGGATATAATGGCAAATGTCCATTGGTTGGAGTCCTCTGTGTGTGTCCCGGTTGCTCTCAGAGCTCTGGCTGAGAAGTCAGAAAGCAAATCTTTCCCTCTATCTTTCCCATAGTTTTCTCCTGCCTTGTCCAGTGCAAAGATAGGAAACAAGATAACCCACTGCTGTCCTTTCTGGCCTCAATCCTTGCCACTTTGTGAGTCCTCACACTCATTTCTAAACAGATAAAGATACTGAACCGATGCTCTTTCAGTTTTCATTCTGCTGGAAACTCTAGGCCACCTACACTGTATAAACTAAAAGCTTGCTGCTTCCTCCTGGGAGCCCCAGCTGACTCCCACCAGGGCAGGGAGAGTCTCCCTCTCTTAGGAACTGCTACTGACATCGAGCTGCTCCTCCTGATTCCCTGTGTTCGTATCAAAGGCCTTCCCACCCTTCCCACCAGGTTCAGCAGGTGCTAAGCACACACTTTCACAAAGGAGCTGTCCTAAATTCCCAAGAGGTGAAAAAGACCTAATGACACGTCTGGAAGGACTCCAACGATCCAGACTTTATGACTATGGTCCAGGAAGGCCCCTGGGGGCTACAGACTCAGCTCCTAAGACGCTGTGATGTTGTCTGTGGAGCTACAGGTTGGGAAGCATCTGGGAAGAAAAGGTAGCTTGGGATAAACAGTTCCCCAGCAGAAAACACCCTGGAAACAACGCTTCTATTAAGGAGCTACAAATTATGGACCTGCAAACCTTGTGTTGGAAACTCCATTACCATGAGATTTCCATATTCCTTTGCGCTAATGAGGCAGACCCAGGAAGCTTCTCAGTTCAAATAACAGAATGAAAAGAGGAGGGAAAGCTTAGTTTATTTTTTTAAGTTCTTATGAACAACCATTTAATTTCATCTCTACTTAACCAGTGCCCCCAGTTCCTGAAGGCAAAAAGGAAAAGGAGCAAGAGAGCAAGCGGGTGCCATGCGAGGATCCTGGGCAAAAGTGCCTGTTGGCAGCCCACAGCAGAAAGGGTGGGTCTGAAGGATAAAGTTCCAGGCCCACAGGGGACCAAGTTATGTCAGAAGAGCCCGAGCCATCCTCTCTGCTCTCCACAATAGGCATGTAGACATCCTCCCTTCCCGTAAAGGAGTAACTCAGTCCCTGTTTCTGCGTGCATTATTCTGATGTGCTAAGATGATAACTGTGGAGCAGAGGAAGGAATGTGTGCTCAGGCAGAAAAGATGCTTGCTGCAGACAGCAGTTGGGAAACTCCTGAGGAATCACACGCAGGACAGGCAAAGCTTCAAGCACTGCACTATTACATCAGTTTCGGTTCATTCTTGCCACCACACCCTAACTCCAATTATGTTTCCAGTCCTAGTAATGAAATCCAGGTATTCCTTCCTATACACAATAACTTTAACAGTGTTTTTACTTCTTCCAAGCTTCGCTCCTTTGTATTTAGAGCCTGAGTGGAGCACAACTTGGAAGGAAGGGCAGGCTGGCATTCAGGCACAGAAGTCTGATACAGGAGACCCAGGTTCAACTGCAGACTCTGCCAGCGGTGCACTCTTTGTCTCTGGGTACATCACTTTGAGCATGTCACTCCACATCTTTGTCTCCAGCCTGCTGGAGATAGCACAGGAATGCTGCTGGCTTTCATTGTGCTGGATAAGTAATATCTGAGGAAGCAGAGATAAGAGGAGACATCTTCTCAGCAGAAATAAGGAGGATAAGAGCAATAAAATGATGAGCAAATCCATGAATATGAGGATAATTCAGTTCTTCATTAAGTGGGATTATTTACTTGCCGTAATAATTGCTATTCTGATCTACAATCCAGACCCAGAGCGTAGATTTGAGCAAGAGTTTGAGCTCACCTCTTCTCTGGTGAAGCAGGCTTGGAGAATTTCTGACAGTTAAGCTTCAGAAAGCTGTGGAACACCTGTTGCTTCCTCCACTGTCAGCAGAAACAGGTTCTCCCCAGAGAGAAGGCTCTTGAGTCCTAGCAAAACACCTCATGAAAATGAGCTTAGTCTGAATTTTCATAGAATCATGGAATGGTTTGAGTCGGAAGGGACCTTAAAGCCCATCCAGTTCCAATCACCTGCCATGGGCAGGGACACCTCCCACTGGATCAGGGGGCTCCAAGCCCCATCCAACCTGGCCTTGAACACCTCCGGGGATGGGGCAGCCACCACTGCTCTGGGCAACCTGGGCCAGGGCCTCCCCACCCTCACAGCAAAACATTTCTGCCTAAGAACTCATCTCAATCTCCCCTCTTTCAGCTGAAAACAGTTCCCTGTCATCCTGTCCCTGCACTCCCTGATCAAGAGCCCCTCCCCAGATTTCCTGGAGCCCCTTTCAGTACTGGAAGGCTGCTCTAAGGTCTCATGATGCCAGAAGAGCGAAAGGATTCTTACTTTTTAATTTTTCTGTCTAGTTAAGATTTGGAGACATCAGTGGTAGAGAAGGCTCTCTAGTCTGTACTTAATCCATCTTCTCCAAGCCAATGTAGAAACGTACAGGGCAACGATTGCTCTGCCAGCCGTACCAGCATTGCAGTCTTTATATTTTCTAGGACAGGAGTCCCAAACCGCTCATTAGAACTCTTCACATACTGACAGAAATCACCCATCAGATGTTTCCACTCCCATTCACTGTTTCAAACCCCACTCCCTGTCCCAGCAGCAATCACCATCCATAATGAGGGAAACTGCAGAAATATGTTTCCCTAAAGAACAGGAAATATTTAAAGTACTTTCACCTTGCTCTACACTCTCCACATAAATAAACAAACCCTTTGTGAATTACTGGAGAGCCACGATCATGCATGAAGAACCTTTCATCCCTGTCCCTTAGGAGATCACTCTGCAGTGTCACCTGTCTTGAAGCAGAGGGTTCTGGACTTGTCATTTTGCCAGTGGACTTAAAGGTTAATCTCTGGGTCTCTAATCTTTTCATAAAGTCCTTACATCATTCCTCATACATCACTGCAGAGTCAAACTTCGTACTTATTCCTTCTTTTTCATCTTACATGTTTCAACATCCGCGCCTTGCAGGAAAACTGCTTATTCAACTCAAAATAAAATGAAAATAAATTAATGAGAGATAAAGAGCTCTTTGATGCAATAACCTTTAATGATTTCTTCCTGGTATATAATTTAGGACAGTGTTTTTCCTGGCTTAATGTTGTAAAGTTTGCATCATAAACAAAAAGCTGATGATTCATAAAACATCATTGCTAATGCATTTTTGAAATTAACAAGAGACATGTAAAGCATCTTCCTTGTCTACCAGGATTCTTGAAAGGAAACTTCCCTTTAAGAAATTATTCTTGGCACCAATGGCAGGAGTAGCCAGCATCATGGGAAGAAGAAACAGTGGTGACACCCACTGTGGAAGGTATAAATAGAGTTCCACGGCTACGGACAACTCGCAGTCTGATTTAATATCA
Organism: Neomorphus geoffroyi; assembly: GCA_033558235.1. Lineage (NCBI taxonomy): Eukaryota > Metazoa > Chordata > Aves > Cuculiformes > Neomorphidae > Neomorphus > Neomorphus geoffroyi. The sequence goes on from JAUMJM010000037.1 coordinate 5,149,907, forward strand.
AGCTGTGCATCTTGCTTTGGGCTTCTGCTTGCATTTCCAGCTGCTGTCGCCATGAGTTGCAACATTAAGGAGACTATTACTGTGTCTAGTAAAGGCAGGAGCAGTGGTGGCAGCTGTATCATTGGTGGTGGTGGAGGACCACGGATTTCTTCCTATGCGATAGGCAGTGGCAGAGGTTTTTCTGGAAGGAGTTATTGTGGTGGAGTGAATTATGGAGGGGGACTGAGTGTTGGTAGCTTGGCTGGTGGGAGCTATGGAGGTGGTAACTGCTATGGCAATGGCATGGGTTTTGGCCTTGGAGGCGGTGTGGTTGTTGGTGGTCTTGGTGGCGACTGTTTGCTTTCATCCTGTGATGAGAAGGTCACCATGCAAAATCTCAACGACCGCCTGGCTTCCTATCTGGACAAGGTGAAGTGTTTGGAGAAGGAGAATGCTGAACTGGAATGCAGAATCAGGGAGTGGTACGCTACACAGGGCCTCTCCTGCGAGCCCCGGGACTACAGCTGCTACTACAAAGAAATTGAAGATCTTCAAAATCAGGTAATCTCCTTTTCCAGTTGTTCTTCCTCTAGTTAAAGCTTATTTCTGATTTGTGTTTAGAAACTACTGCAGTTGTAAGAAGTAACTTTGGTGCTGTAAAATGTCTTTGCAACCATAAATTTTAGCAAGTTCCCCTGTGACATTGTTGAATGTGGGTGCATATGAAAAATGTGGTGGGAAAGTACTCTTTAGGAAAAAGTACTCTTTAGGAAAAGGATGCTCTGTTACAGTGTGTTTTGACTCTACAACTATAAATGCAATACTATTAAGTGTGCTCTGAGGAAATGTAGTGGTGTCAGCCCAGTTGGAAGAGCAAAGCAAACAGAACCATAGAACAAGGGCAAACCATACTCATCAAATGCTGCCTCAAATGAAGCATTATAAATTCTAGGTAAGAAAAGCTGAGTATTTAAAACTGACTGCTGCAGTGGCACAAAGAGCCTGACAGTAATATGTCCACAATGCAAAAATTATGGCTGATCTTAAGGCTTAAAGATACCTTCCAACCTTCTTCATTGAAAGTCCTTAAGCTTGAAGCCAAGAACATGCCAGCCTGAATGTCAGCTGAGACTTAATGTCTCAAGGAGGGTTCTTTAGGTCCACTTCGTGGTGGAGCATCTTTCGAATTTGCCTTCAGACCTTGAAACTGGGGAGTCCCATCTCACAGCTCTACACAGTCAACCTCTTTTTGTTACTGTCAGTTACAAAGGCAAAGCTGCTCCTGCAACAAGTGCTCTGCTCAAGCAATAAGGCTACTTAGAAACGAAGGTAACAGAAAAAGGAAAATTGGGAAGACTTGCTACCTAACTGCTATCTAGATACTCCTCTAGACTCTAAAAGCAGAGAGAAATGAGACATCTCTCATGGTCTGCTCTTTTCCAGATTGTCTGCGCAACAATTGATAACAACAAGATCATTCTGGACATTGATAACAGCAGGATGGCTGCTGACGACTTCCGCGTGAAGTGAGTGCCCCTCTGAGTAGATGAACCCCCTTGCCTCCTCTCTGCACCCTTAACACGTTATTTGTGGAGCCTCAGTGCAATAATTACAGAGCCTTCAGAGCAGTTGCGCTGCACCACCACATTAATGCAGGACGGGGTGATGAAGCGCGTCTTGCTCTTGGTCACCAGACCTCCCTTAATTAGTAACTTCGGGTGAAAAAACATATGGCAACAGCATTTGTTGGTGAAGGCTGAGGACTGACATGGGAGGGAGTGGTCCTTAGTGGTATTGTTGGTGCATTTCCATCACAGACCAGTGCAGATTGGCATCAGCAAAACAGAAATGCAGCTTAATGAGTGATATCAGATATAGAGATCAAGACTGGGAGGAAAACAGATGAGGAAGAAAAGCTTTCCCATACCAGACACTGAATGCAGAAATCTAACGCACAGTGCATTCAGCTTAGACAACCAAATCCAGTTCAGAGCAGGTGGGTGGGAAAGGAGATGTTACCGTTCTGAATTTCTCCTTTCTTGCACAACCCAGGTACGAGACGGAGCTGGCCCTTCGCCAGAGCGTGGAGGGCGATATCAATGGCTTGCGCCAAGTCCTGGATCAGCTGACGCTCTGCAGGTCTGACCTGGAGGCACAGCTGGAGTCGCTGCGGGAGGAGCTCTGCTGCCTGAAGAAGAACCATGAGGAGGTAGGGACCTGCTTCATCCCTGGAAGCACTGTGGATCTGACAGAAAACTTTGCCTACATGAATGGACTCTAAATTTCAAAGTAATGCTCAGCCACTGTCAGTCCACAGCTTTCCCACCAAGCACTGCTGGGAATCAGCCCTGTCTGCACCCTGGGTGTGTGGGAGCTCTGGCAGAGAAGTAGCTGTGGTTCTTGGGGCTGAGAGTGCCAGAGGGGGTGAAAGTTGCTGCTTAGTCTGGTGGTTGAGAAATTACCAAAGAGAGTTGTTGGGGAAAACACTTGCACCATCTTTAAGGGCTTTGCAGCTACAGCTGGGAGGCACCCTGGCAGGGAGAGCTGCTCTCAGCCAGCAAGCTCATCTCTGCTGTCTTCCCGAAGTCTGCACACATCTGATCCAGGTTATATTTCCAGGAAATGAACTGTCTGAGAAAACAATCCACGGGAGATGTGAGTGTGGAGGTCAATGCCTGCCCTGGACCGGATCTCAGGCAAATCTTGGAGGATCTGAGATGCCAGTATGAAACCCTGATAGCACGCAACCGCAAGGAAGTGGAGGATTGGTATGAGTGCAAGGTAAGCGACATCTGCTGCCAAACAAACTGACAGGCACATTTCAGGGCACAGGAGCATTTCAGAAAGCAGACATGGAGACAGTGAGTAGTTCTATCTTTACAGCAAAGCCCAAGAACTGCATTCATTATACCCTGTGTTCCACAGGAGACATGGGCCTGTCTGACCAGTTTGTTATGTCCCATTTGGAACAGCCACGTTTGCCGCAAGGCCTTGTGGCGTGTTGCTGGGACTGAGATATTTCAGGTTTGGATTAAAGAGACTTAATAGTCATGAGGTTAATGTCATTTGTGAAAAGACCAAGCAGTTGAAGCTGGTGGATAATGCACAGTGCACAGAGAAGTCACCGCACTCACTTCTTTTGCTGGGCACTCACTGTAGGCCCATTAACATGAGCCATTTCTAAAGCTCTTTATCCTGAATTGATGATTTTCAGATTGAGGAGGTGAATCGGGAGGTTATTACAAGCGGGCAGGAGGTGGAGACATGCAACAACCAGGTTACCGAACTGAAACGCCAATTGCAAGCCCTGGAGATCGATCTCCAAGCTCAGCTCAGCCAGGTGGGTGGTGAACTTGCCTACAGCCATGACATGGTCACTGCTGGATTCCTGAGCATGAACCATCAGACCTGCCTACACGGAGGTGGTGGATAGCTCTTTCATTTTTGCGCTGGATATAATAACGTCCAGGGTGACATGCAAATGAATGTTGTTTCTTTGGTTGTCTTATTTATCAGAGAAATAATTTGGAATCCTCTCTGGCTGAGACTGAGTGCCAGTACAACACCCTCCTTGGTGAGCTACAGAATCAGATCACGTGTGTGGAGCAGCAATTGGCTGAAATAAGAGCGGAAATAGAATGCCAGAACCAGGAATACAAGACCTTGTTGGACGTCAAGTGCCGGCTGGAGCAGGAGATTCAGACCTACCGGTGCTTGTTGGAAGGAGGACAGCAGGACCTTATGTAAGTAGATCTCTAAATGAATAAATGAAGACATCAAAGATATGTGTTACAGACTGCAAATCTGAGATAATCTCGTCCATCTTAATGCTTTCTTTGAGATGAAAAAGTTGTCTCACGAGCAACTTTACTGTGATGAACATTCAAACCTGAACTAAGTATCACTTCTTGAGATCTGCAAAGCAGACAAACCAAACCTGTTAACTGCTAGTTACAACATTGTAACTACTAGTATTACGTCAGTAATCCTAACCATCTCTTTTCTGTAGTGAGAGGAGTGAGAACCGTCAAAACAAGAATTAATTGCAACACTCAGCCTTGCATTTCCATGCCGAAAGGGCACAAATGCAAAGCCACACTGAAAATGAAAAAAGAACACAATGTGAAACACCTGAACCCCAATAAAAGACAGAGTTTGAGAGTTTGAGCCCTCGTTAAGGTCATATAAAATTCTAAAATTCCCTATTTCTCTCACCCAATTTATCCCTCTAGTCATGGCGGGGGAATCGGAACTGGCGTAGGAGGGGGAGTCATTAGGACAAGCCACACCTACACTACAACTTCAACTTCCCATTGCCAGCCCCAGGTCCCGCCCTGCAAGACTGGAGATATACAAGGTAAGGACAAAAGGAAAATGGTTTGATTCAGTTTATTCCTTTGGGATAAGGCCTGGAGACAACCCACTCTCCTAGGACAGGTTATTGGTGTCTTCTGGGAGAGTTACTGTGCTACAGGGATGAGCTGATACAATGTATTCTACCACTGTGCAAAATTGTCTGTGTCAGTAGGAAATCTGTTTAAAGAGAGCTCAGACCGAATACGGAGCAGCAGAAAACAAAGAGGAGACAAGAAGGAGCAGCAGGGCTAAGGGGAGAAGGCTGGGGAAATGAGGAGATCTAAAGCAGAAGTAAAGAAGAGGACACCCAAAGGGAGCTTAGATGAGTTTCTCAGGGATGTGGTTTAGTAAGGGGACAGGTATGGTTGGACTCGATGATCTCAAAGGTCTTTTCCAACCAGATGATTCTATGATTCTGTGAAAGAATCTGGAAGGAGTGAAAAGAAGAGCAAATCTGCAACTTTACAAGTGCAAATTCCCATTAAAACACAATTATTTAGGGAATTTATGGGGGTACTGGTTGGCTGCCGACTGCTCTTGTTGAACAGAATGCATCTGTGCAATAAGGGCTCTACATAGACCACATTTTTGTTAACTTGAAGGATTTTATCTCTGTTTCAATCAAATAATGCTGCTGTATTTTTTCTCCAGTGACCTGCAGGAGAATTTGTGACTAAGGAGGAAGGAATGAACTAGAAGATGACGTACAGAGAAACTCACAGACACAACAAGAGCACTCAATGTTCACTGCGCATCTCTATGCAGAGAAAGTAGAAGTAACTCAGCAATGCTTTGCCGTGTATCTAATGGGGCCTGCGGGGCCACCACCTTCTGTTCTGCTGCTTCTGTTCTGTAATGCTGTAAACTCTAGAAGATACTTGAATTAGTCAGGGTCACTGATGTACCCGCTGGTGAAACACTTCTTTAATAAAACTTCGCTTCTGCCTGATGCAATCAAGAAACTTGTGTCTGAAAACTGAGTTCCTTTAGAAAATCAGGGTCTGGGCCATGCACAAGGGTCACCTACACTGGTCAGGATCCTGCCCCACTGGGAACCAAGCTGCTTTGCCAGCGGGACCCTTACTGACCTTAGAATCATAGAATCACAGAACAGTTTGGGTTGGAAGGGACCTCAAAGCTCATCCTGCCACGGGCAGGGACCCCTCCCACTGGATCAGGGGGCTCCAAGCCCCATCCAACCTGGCCCTGAACACCTCCAGGGATGGGGCAGCCACCACTGCTCTGGGCAACCTGGGCCAAGGGCCTCCCCACCCTCACAGCAAAACATTTCTCCCTAAGATCTCATCTCAATCTTCCCTCTTTCAGCTTAAAATCGTTCCCTCTAATGCCATCCCTGCACTTCCTGATCCAGAGCCCCTTTCCAGTTTTCCTGGAGCCCCTTTCAGCACTGGGAGCTGCTCTAAGGTCTCCCTGGAGCCTTCTCTTCCCCAGGCTGAACAACCCCAACTCTCTCAGCCTGCCCTTACACAGGAGGTTCTCCAGCCCTTGGATCATCTCTGTGGCCTCATTTGGACTCACTCCAACACCTCCATGTCCTTCCTGTGCTGAGATACCCACAGCTGCTCTCACACCTAAACACATGTGAAATACGTTGGAGTCCTTTGCTGAGAAATTGAAAAGTATTTGAAGCATAAAAGCAATGCATTTCCCAAATCCCACTCCTGAATAGACCACGCTCCTGGAAGAGCAGCATTCCTGCCCCTGCTGATGGGCAGTTTATGCACTGCAGTGATCAGGGAGATGGGATGCGAGGGAGGATGGAGAGGGCGGCTGGGAGCAGTGGGAATGCGGGAGGCAGAGGGCGGCCCCTCCTGGAGAAGGGAGGCAGGAGCGGCGATTCCAGGGTACCGGCTGCAAGGATCCGGGAAGGGGTCAATGCCAGCAGTACGACCCACTCCTCTTGTGCGGGGCCAGGTCTGCCGTGTGGCTGTTCCCAGCTGGACGAGAGGACACGGCCTTAAGTTGCGACAGGGGAGGTTTAGACTGGATATTGGGAACACTACTGACAACTGAGTGAAGCGCTGGCAGAGGCTGCCCAGGGCAGTGGTGGAGTCTCCATCCCTGGAGGTGAAAGCAAGATACTGATTTTCTAATTTAATTGTGACTGTAAGCTGAAATGTTCAAAAAGAGTGTAAACATGGCACTTTGGGACATGGTTCAGTCGGCACTGCGGGGTTGGGCTGATGGCTGAACTGGATGAGCTTTGATGTCTTCTCCAACCCTAATGATTCCATGATTTTATGATTCTGTGACTCCTTTGCAGCAGAGACCCTTACGCAGGACTGGGGATGGTGGACGTGCCGCTGCTCCCACTGCCCCCACTGTCCCCACTCCTGCTGCTCCTCCTGTCAAGAATTCGGCTTTGCAGCCTGGAGCAAACCCTATCGGAGGGTGAAAGACAGCTTCTCCCTGAAAATAAAGCCCAGTGAATTTGGCAACTGAGTTTTCCACTGACACTGGCACTTCCCTCCTGCCACCACACAGGGAAATACCGACCCAAAGCACCCGTGGAAGTATTTTTACTGGTTCGCTTTTGGAATTTGCAGAGGAAAGGGATACTGAACACACGAAGTGGCAGTCAGTCTGTCCAGCTTGTACCGGGACTCAAGCAGAATTCCCTCATAAGCACTGAGTCTGATTTCAGATAAAAACTTAGGAAGAGCTCGAATATAAATTATTGTGACATCCAACTGCTGCTTGTGCCCAAGAACCAGGGAGTGGAATGTGTCTCTGGTAAGCTCTGCACCCAGACATCCCGGTGCTTCTCAAACCTCTCCAGAAGGTGTCAGCTCTTCCCAATCGCAAATCCAAAGGAAATGCCGCTCCCATGGGCCTGGTCTGGCACAGTCCTCTCCTGGTCTGGTTCTGCCTGTCCAAGGAGGGGAACCTGCACTATTGCAGTGCGGGAGGCTGAGATCAGATACCTTGCTTACAGAGGGACATAAAAGTTACTGAGAGGCTGGGAGACGTGGATAAATTTGGCTGAGACCGTATGCGGTGACATAGGAGTTGCTGTTTATTAGACTGGACAAGAGAAGTACAATAGTACGTAATTAAAATAATGTTACATAAAACTGTAATGATTATAGAATCATGGAATGGTTTAAGTTGGAAGGGACCTCAAAGCTCATTCAGTCCCACCCCCCCTGCCATGAGCAGGGACACCTCCCACTGGATCAGGGGGCTCCAAGTCCCATCCAACCTGGCCTGGAACACCTCCAGGGATGGGGCAGCCACCACTGCTCTGGGCACCCTGGGCCAGGGCCTCCCCACCCTCACAGCAAAACATTTCTGCCTAAGATCTCATCTCAATCTCCCCTCTTTCAGGTTAAACTCATTCTCCCTCATCCTATCCCTGCACTCCCTGATCCAGAGCCCCTCCCCAGCATTCCTGGAGCCCCTTTCAAGTGCTGGGAGGCTGCTCTAAGGTCTCCCCAGAGCCTTCTCTTCCCCAGGCTGAACAACCCCAACTCTCTCAGCCTGCCCTTGTACGAGAGGTGCTCCAGCCCTCGGATCATCTTCATGGCCGTAACATACAGTGATTTTAGCACTGTCTGGCACCCCTGTGCCGCAGTGGAACGGGGAAGCATTCCATCCTGCTGCTATCGATCCCTGTGCCCATGGTGCTGATGATTCAGACACACTTTGTGTTTCACTGCATGGGACATCTGGAGATGCAGGAGGATTCTGCTAACAGAAACCCTCAGCTAAACAGATGAGGCAGTGCCTGCAGTGCGTGCTGGGGAGATCCTGTTGGCTGAAAACATGGAACAAGCTGTTAGTTCGGGCATCCTTCTTCAGCCCTCTCACCCACATTTCATGGCCACATTCACGGTGAGGTTGACATAAGTGGATTCTGTGTGTGTGGCCACTGCAGGAGGTAACACAGGCTTCCCCTCTGCCTCTTGGAGGACCCCAGCCGCGTTCTGTGTGTGAGTGTACGGAATGACGCCAGGCTGAAACTCGCCACACCAATTTGCCAATACCTGTTTATGTTTTTCAGACAGCGCTGGACTATTTTGCATCCTGTCATTAGGCAGGAACCTGGTGAAACCGAGGGCTATAATTGCATTACAGTGACCCTTTGCTAATTAAGGTTCTGCTAATGAAGCAGCATCAGGTGAGACCCCAGACTCAGCCGTGCAAGGGGCTGTTAGACTCAAAATGAGGACATTCCTGACCAAAGGGTTTGTGCTCTGAAAGTCTCTTAGGGCTCTGACTCATCTAATTACTGTTCTTATCATAATCACCATCGTTCCTTTGGGTGGTGGATCTTTTGAAGGTGCCCTTTACTGTTTCATCAGTACCAGCCCCTGCAATAACGAATGAGTAACAGATGGAGTAGAACGAATGCAAGAGTTATTTTTTTCCCTAGAGGAGAGATGGTTGCTGGGTCGGGTGCTGCTGACTGCCCTGACACGGGAGGGCAGCAGATCCCCCTGGTGTCCAGTGATCGATGGAAAGTGGAATGTGCTATGTTGGGACCACCAGATGCAACAAGGAGAACACATTCCAGGGATGTTCCCTATGAGCACACAGCGCGGGGTGTGGGCAGATGCCAAGACTTGCACTATGTTTTGCAGAAAACAGAAGGAGAGGTGGGGATTTTCTCATTTCAAACAGGTATTTTAAACCCTTCACTTGAAGGGTCTGAGTGTGTTTTGGCACGCAGGGAGCAATCATAGAATCCTTAAGGTTGGAAAAGACCTCTAAGATTATCAAGTGCAACTGATCATATGGAGGTGCTTCACATCGAATTTCACTGAGCTCTAAAACCACATTGCTTTATTTTATTAGCTGTGGCCATAAATACACATAGGAAGGAAGAAAGAAACAGGATGAACAAAGCATCCTGTGTGCTGCTCCACTAAGAAGCACTAAAAGCATTTGTGGATGCTCCCAGGGGGCACTGGGGGCTCCAACAGCTGCACAAATTGCCGTGCGAACAAGGCCAAGTCCACTGGTTGAGGGTCCTGCTACCAGGAAAGGAAAGGGGCATAGGCTTTGACACAACTATTTCTAATTACAAAAATGCACTTAGAGAAAAGGAAACTTTTCACTGGAAATCATTGGTACCAACAACATTTTCAACCCCAGATATTTCTGGATGGAAGCACTGCCAGGCACCAGTGGAGCTAGGGGGGAAAAAAGATTTCTAAGCACATTGTGCCCTCATTACAGAGTAAACAAGTGCGAATTGTTGGGTGGGAATTGCTTTTTGTTTAGAACTCTCAGTTAAGGCACTATTAAAATAATAAACACTATTGAGCCCTAATATGTTTCAATTAATTTGAATGAATTGAATAAACTTTCTCTGATTTTTCAGTTTTCAAACATCCAGCTTTTTATCTGGATAAGAAAAAACCCTCTCAGCATTTAAGTGTTAGTGGAGAGGGGACAGTTTCACGCTAACCTCAATGGAAGGGTGGGCAGCGTACATCCTCAGAATGAGAAGAGAGTTCTCACTCCAGCACAGTTGGACTTAAGGGACTGGGTTTCCTCTTTACTGTGAAGAAATACTCTTCTATGGGATTGCCTGGTGTTAATGAAATTGCTTTATTATCATATAATGGAGGATAGTTTGTAACATATAATTATGAGAATGAGTAATTCTCCCCAGATAGATCCTCCACAGGTGTTCTCTGTATAGCTACACAGCAAATTGAATTTTCCTGACTAGATCTGGCCAGAGGCAGGAGGGATGGGAGAGGGTTTCCCCCGATGGATGCAGAAAGAAGGGTGGCTAATAGCCTGATCGTACCCAGCAAATGTCCTCAGCAGCCTCAGCAGTTTCTGCCAAACACATCAGCTCAAAGAGGCTGGAAATGCAGAACACAGGAAAGGTGGGGCCAGGGGAGCTGGCAGGAGCTTGTGTGTGCTCAGCCCACTCACTCATCCCCGGGGCCATCACCTCAGCCCACCACAGAGGCCATTCCAGCCTCATCCCTTCCTGCTGCCACCCACCCCACCCCAGGAAAGTGCCTTCATTCTCTCCCAGCCTCTGCTTTCAGCCAATGCTCAGCTGCGTGGCTGTGGAGCACATAGTAATTCTGCCATTTAAGTGCACCACGTGAATTTGTGCCCACACTGGGTGAGCCTCTCAGGCTTAAATAGTCCCTCAACCCCTTCTGTGCAGCAGCTGGTGAGAATTTCATCACAGGAGAAGGGAGGGAGCCTCACTGAAAACAACCATGGAGTCATCCACCCTGGGGCATCTTCCTCCACCTCTTCAACCCGCTCCTATTTTGGCTGTGACCTGGAGTGTGTCCATCACTGCGCAGGGGCAGCTATTCCTGAATGCCACACAGCTTTGGGTGCCCACTGGTGGATGCACTTGCCATTCATTCTGCCCAGTGCAAAAAAACCTCAAACTGTTTCAAATCTCACCTTGCAGCTCAATTCACACCTTTGTTAATAACCTTTCAGAGGTGTCTCAAGCAGAAAAGACTCCACGAGAGGTCTTTAATACTCATAACCAACGCACCCGAGACTCTGTTTGAATTCCTGCAAGCAGGCAGGGCTGAGGATGCCCAACGGACAGTCTGTATGAGACCCTCATGGGTGATAATGAGGATTCCCAACTCATCACAGCATTCAGGTTCTCCCTCACACAGCCATTGTTTCCTCTCAGCCCCTGCTTCTTGCACCAACTGAAGTGTTCTCAGCTTCCTTCACCTGCCTAGGATGGACAACTGTCTTCAGTGTGCTCAGGAGATAGATCAGTGCCCGCTTCCAGCACTGGTGAAGCCTACCGAGGTGGGCAAGGAGAGGCAAGGGAATTTGGATGCTCCTCCATTTATGAGCATCACACCACAAAGTGATGCCAGGCAGGTGTGAGTGTGGGCTGTGCCCATCCTTGTGCCATGCTCCCTGACCTGCAGGGTGGGATAGCAAAGGGTACGGGAATGGAAGGTGGATGTGTAGTATTTGTGGAACAGCAGCTTCATGCTGCAATAAACAGCACCAGCCTGAGATTTCATAACATTTCACTGTCCCATTTCACAGGTGCTACTGGGGTTCCTTGAAGATGCATTTTGTTGAAATCCCTCCCGTGTTCAGGTTTTCCCAGCCCTCCAGGTTCTCTGCTGCAGCTTTATCTCTAGATTTTGATGGAAACATTATCTAAGCTCATCGAGTCAGCTCAGTGTGCTTGCAAGTGCCTGGACAATCCTATGCGACATAACCACAGAGAAAACAACCATCCCGGAAAACAGCTTCCATCTTACAGCAAACCTTGAAATGAAACATTCCTTTCAGGAACCACTTGTTCATAAGCTCTGTCTCTGATTCCAACCAGTCATTTCCAGATACGCTGAATTCATCAGACTCCTTCAGTTTCAAGGAGCCAATCTGCACTCTTGAGTTATCACAGTATCACAGTATCGTAAGGTTGGAAAAGACCTTTGAGATCATCGAGTCCAACCTATGACCCAACACCCACACCCACTCCCACTTGTCAACTACACCATGTCACTAAGTGCCTCAACCAAATTCTCTTTGAACACCTCCAGGGATGGTGACTCGACCACCTCCCTAGGCAGCACATTCGAATGAACAATTACCCTCTCAGTAAAGAACTTCTTCCTAATGTCAATCCTAAACCTCCCCTGGCGAAGCTTGAGACCATGTCCTCTCGTTCTGTCACCGGTCACCTGAGAGAAGAGTCCAACTCCTGCCTCACCACAACCTCTCTTTAGGCAGTTGTAGAGAGCAAAAAGGTCTCCCCTGAGCCTCCTCTTCTCCAGGCTAAACAACCCCAGCTCCCTCAGTCGCTCCTCATAGGGCTTGTGCCCCAGCCGCTTCACCATCCTCGTCGCTCTCCTAATGTTATGCTCCCTGCATGAGTTCTAGGGGATAAAAAAAGGAATGAGTTCTTCCTTTTCTGTATCAAGTGTGAAACTGGATTGCACACAAGAACTCCCACTGATACTCAAACTGCCCAAGCATGTTCTTTTTGTGAAGGGAAGATGTGAAGCTCAGTCTACTTGAAAGGAATGCCTCACACAAACGATGTAATAAGCATCTGCCCAGGAAAAACCCCAAACTTCATCCTTCTGCGGAATTACATGGAACAACATGGAAATATATCTACATCCTTATAACATAGGAGTCAGCAACTGGAAGCCAACAGTTAAACAGGATGAAACCTGATAGTTTCATGAGCCAAAGTAGTTGTCAGGATAGAAGAACATTTTGTGTGTTTCGAGAGAAAAGGATTTTTCACTGAACACTTAGACTCCACTAAACCCTTTCAATCTCACCAAGCCTGGGAAGGCCTCACTGCCTTGGTGATTTCAGTAATGAAGCCTGGCAGAAGATGAAACCTCAGGTGTGTCCTGCTGCGTGGGCGCGGGCGGGCTGGGAAAGGCGTTTCTAAAAAGATGTTTCCCCAAACAGCTGCTGTAAGCCACAACAAACAAATCTCTAAATTAGCAACAACCAGCATTGCAGAGGTTAAGTGAGAAAAGAATCATAAACCAAATCAATATGGGAAGTTGGATATCACACAATTAGTTCAGCCCACACAGGATGTGAGCTAACAGACTGCATTTTCCTAAAGACCAGCGGCCTGGGTGGGAGGATGGACACAAGGGGCAGTCAGGAAAGACATTTCCAACGGCTGAAGCTCAGGTTGCTGTAAGAGCGTGGATGATGGATGCTCAGCTGAAACGTCCACTGCTGTTCATTTGAAAAAGATACAGTTTTTGTAGAATCATCGAATCATGGAATGGTTTGGGTTGGAAGGGACTTTAAAGTCCACCCAGTTCCAAACCCCCTCCCATGGGCAGGGACACCTCCCACTGGATCAGTGTTCAAATACAAAATACAGTCTTCAAAGAAGAAGATGCAAGGTAGCAAATATTTCCTGCTTTTAGTGATGCTGTGAGAACAAAGCTGAAGGGAAAATGCTATTCTGATGCACAGCTTATTGACCCAGAGACTTAACCCATTCCCCTCTGAGTAAGCACTGTGGAAAGAAAACATCCTGCATGAAATTCTGACACCCCTTCAGGAGCAAGAGCATTACCTCTCCCACTCACAGACACATCCAGAGAGACCAGCTCAGAGTTAGGACGCCTTCCCAGCGCTCTTGACCATGCTGTCACTGCCTTTGGGCCGAGCACACGCAAAGTTATTTCCTACAAGAACATTGCATGCTTCCTTTCCTCTCAGCCTTACACAGAGCTGTTTCCTAGTTGTTGGCATACAATTTTTCATAATTGAATTGTTATTTATAAAACATAATTGTAGGTGCATGTTTGGAAGAAATTGATGGCACACATGATATTTGCCAATGCCTGCTAAGTTTTTAAGAGGAACTACACCGATGTCAGAGGGTGGCTCAGTAGACAGACAGAATACACCCTGCAATAGGTTTTCAAAAGGTACAAAGCAATAAAGGACTGAAAATAAGGCTCAAACAGCATAAGAAATCCATAAACCAGAATCTATTAAAATATCACTTCAGTGTAATAAAATCAGGTGGAATCCCTTGCCAAGTATCTGAAAGAGGAAAGAGCAAGAGGAATGATTACATTAAAGAGAGTGGCATTCGTTACTGTCCCATTATGACAGTTTCTTGTTGTGCTGAAAGAGAGGTGAGCAGCATGAGGTGAGTGGGATGAGTTTAACTCAGATGACTGTAAGTCAATGGACTAGGTCACAGCAAAGATCTACCTCATTTAGAGCCACCCAACAGAAATTACATGTTTTGTATTAATAAACAAATGGTCACAAACACTCTGAGTATGGGTTAAGCTTCCTGACATTGTCAGACACCTCCTTGGGTAAATTACACTTGGCGTAAAAACTATGGCTTGCAAATGCCCACGGAAAGAAAGTACTCCCTTTGGTGGTGACACCCACTGTCTCAGGTATAAAAGCAGATCAGGCAGGGTGGAATTTGGAGCTATGATTCCAGAACAACTGTAAGACCAGCTTTGAGGTTTAACCTGAATCATTCACTGCTGCCACGATGAGCTGCAGCTTCAAGCAGACCTCTAAAAGCTGCCTACATGGTGGCAGTGGTGGCGGTGGAGGGGGCAGCAAGCATTGCTCTACCTCCTCAAGAAGAATCACTTCTAAGACAAGTGGTGGTGGTGGGTTTTCAGGTGGCAGTTGTGGAGGCGGAAGTTCCAGGAGCAGCTGTGGTGGTGGGGCTAGTAGAGGTAGTTATGGAAAGATAAGGCGTGGTAGTTATGGAGGAATAAGCAGTGGTGGCTGTGGAGGTGGAATGAGTGGTGGTTATTATGGAGGAGGAATGAGTGGTGGTGGTTATGGAGGAGGAATGAGTGGTGGTGGTTATGGAGGAGGAATGGGCTGTGGCAGCATGGAAGCAGGGTTTGGATCAGGTGGTAGTGGGTTTGGTGGTAGTTATGGAGGGAGATTTGGTGGAGGTGGTGGTGGTTTCAGTGGTGGCAGCTTTAGCAGTGGTGGCTTTCCTGGAGGGATTATGGGAATTCTCTCCAACAATGAAAAGCTGACCATGCAAAGCCTTAATGAACGCCTGGCTTCTTACCTGAATGCGGTCAGAAATTTGGAAAAGGAAAATGCTGAGCTTGAACAGTTAATCAGGGAGTGGTACCAGAAGCAAGGCTCTACTGGCACAAAGGACTACAGCCACTATTATGGAACAATTGAAGACCTTCAAAATCAGGTAGGATGTTCTTTGTCAGAAAGGTTTAAGTATTGATTGACTTTTTGTAATTAAGCAAAGCATTTGAGGCATGGGTACTTCTAAACACACTAAGTGTCTCTCTGAGAGTGCCTCTTGCCCTTGAAATTCTGCCTTCTGTGCATATCCAGTTGTCTCCAGCTGGAGGAGGAGAAACAATGCACATCTACAGCAGGGACTACGTGTTGGCAGCAACTGCAGATGCTTGAAATGCCTGTAGTGCATTTCAGAGCATAGGAAAAATGGTAACAATGACCCTCGGGGATATCTGTGTCTGACATCTGAGTGCAGCCTATGGCCCACGGGCACAGAAGGTGAGACACAGCTATGGTGGTGACACCAAGCGTCTTGACAGGAGCTTGTACTCACAGAACAGTTCCTGCCTTTCTGATGCTATTTTCACACAGGTACTTCTCTGCTTTGCACTGAAGATGACCTTTCTAGGTCTCTGCAAATGTTGTTCCCCTCAGACACCTGGGAATTATGACAAGAAAATCACATTCATATTTCTGTCCCTTGTGCAAACATGAGAGTTTCACGGGGAAAATGTCCCTTAGCCGTATCATCTTCTCTTCTAGATTGTGGCTGCATCCGTGGAAACGAACAAGGTACTTCTGGACCTGGATAACACAAGGATGACTGTGGAAGACTTCAGGATAAAGTAAATATAAATTCCTCTTTTCTAGGCACTGCCTTTCTTTCTCTTCTTTTTCTCAACTTTCATAAATTCATTCCATAAACAAGTACCAATCCACAGAGAGCGGGGCTCCTTCTGGTTCCATGGCAGCCCAATTGAAATAATCACTAATATTTAAAAATGCTTCACTATTTCTGCAATGATTTTCATGGGGATTCTCCCTATGGCTGGGAGTCAAAGCTTAACAAAAGCTTTATCTTTAAGGCAAGAAAAATAGTGATTTTCTCTCACTGAAAGTCAGATGAAACAGAGAAATGAAACCTGCATGGAGTCTACAGGCTCTGTCGAAGGGTGACGCTAAGAGACAAAGGCCACAGAATGCATTTTAATATTTCAGTTTAATCTTAATATTAAATTTTAAGTAATGGTTGCTGATTTCATAATTCTGCTGGTTGGAAGATGCTATGTACAGAAACAAAAGCAGACACAGAGAGAGTGGAGTACATGAACGTTTTTATAACTAAAGTCAGCAGGAGAAGGATGGAACCCAGGAGAAGGAGTGACCTCTCTGCTCTGTCCTTGGCGCAGGTACGAGACAGAATGTGGCCTCCGGCAGAATGTGGAGGCTGACATTAACAGCCTGAGACCCTTGTTGGATAACCTGACTCTGAACAGGTCTGACCTGGAAATGCAATTTGAGTCTCTGAAGGAGGAGATTATTGACCTCAAGAAGACGCACGAGGAGGTAAGAGCCAGCTCCTTCATACGAAACTGCAGAGGGTAACAAAAACACTTCCAATATCGGAAATGCGAGGAGGTCTAGTGGGTAACATCCTCTGTGATAAACAGTCTTTCTTGCTCTCCTAACATGTGGCAGATGGGTGAGAGGTGTCCCGAGGTGTCCTGAGGTGTCCCAAGGTGTCCCGAAACCGGCTGGCTGCCAGGCCAGGCTGCTCCAGGGCATCTCAGCACAGTCCCTCCCAACAAGCAATGATGGGAAGTCAAGGGCAAATAATTGCAACAACGGAAAACACAATGTACATACATACGTTGTTGAAAGGATCCAGGAGGGTTTATGGCACCAGAGCAAGTTAATTGGCTTCAAAACTCTTTCACAAAGTAATTTCACTATTTTTATTTGCCTTGGGCCTGGGTTTTCTCTGCAGGAGATGAAATCGCTGCAAACACAGTCCAATGGTGATGTGAATGTGGAGGTGAATGCTGCTCCAGGGGAGGATCTGCTGAAAAAATTGAATGATATGAGACAAGAATATGAAAATATTATTAAGAAAAACCGTGAAGAGGTTGAAAGGTGGTACGAAAGCAAGGTGAGTGTTTACAATCTGGATGGTCACGTTACAAAAGAAAAACAATGTCAACTTTTGGTAAGAACTGCCTGTAGATGAATGGCACTTTGAATGATGACAGCCATTGCTTTGAGGATACAATGGTGGAATCCCTTTGATTAAAATAAAGGAAATCACAAGCTGCACGGGTAGAGCCCTATGAGCAAATTTAAACAGTCCTTATACCACAAGGGACCCTGCTTCAGCTTGTTGTGTTGCCAGACGCTCCCATGAGAATCTCCCACACTGACATTGTCAGCGAAACTCAAACCCTCTAATTCTGTTTCTTTTTCAGATGGAGGAAGTGAGTCAACAGGTCCAGTCCAGTGGCCAGGAAGTAGAATCAAGCAACCAACAGATCTCTGTGCTGAGACAGAACTATCAGGGCCTGGAGATTGACCTGCAGTCGCAACTCAGCATGGTAGGTGACGATTCCTTCTGATCCTCGGACATGCAAAGAGCATGTGAGTTGCTGGAATGACAGGAGACCAGACCTAGCCAGCGCTCCATTTAGTGAAGATGCTACGGAAGACTTTTCTCATTTGAGGCATTAAAATGATCTAATCCTGCCACATTCCCATGAACACTGCATCTTTTCTTTCATTCTCAGTTACAGTCCTTGCAATCCAACCTGGAAGACACGAAACGTCGCTACAACATGCAACTGCATCAGATCCAGGCCATGATACACCCCATGGAGGAGGAGCTGGCCAGCATCCGCTGTGAGATAGAGAGTCAGAACCAGGAGTACAAGTCCCTGCTGGGCATCAAGACCCGCCTGGAACAGGAGATCGCTCAGTACCGGGCTCTGCTTGAGGAAGGGCAGCACAATATTAGGTACGTACATGCAGATTAATTAAAGTGCTTTTTTTTCGGTCTCCTCCCCATCCCACTGGGGGCAGAAGGAGAGTGAGCGGCTGCGTGGGGCTCAGTTGCCGCCTGGGATTAAGCCACGACACTGGTGATGTTGCTATAATTTTTCCTTTCCTTTCCTCCTTACAGAATCCCACAGGGAGGAGCTGGTGGTGGATCTTCAGGAGGAGGAAGAGGAGGTCATGGAGGAACCAGTTGGTCTTCTGGAAGAGGAAGTAGTGGACGAGGAAGTAGCTGCTGGTCCTCAGGTGGAGGAAGCAGTGGAGCATCCTATGGAAGATCTTCCTCCTCTGGAAGCGGAGGAGGAGGGAGCGGAGGAAGAACAGGAGGTGGAACCTGTGGTAAATCCTCAGGTGGAGGAGGTGGCAGTGGTGGAGGAGGAGGGGACAAATCCTGCATCTCCCGCTCTTCATCTTCCCACTCCCAGCCTGACCATTCTTGTGAAAGCCAAGGTAAAATCTGGAATAAAAGAGTACTTCCTTCCATTAACTTTTTTCTCTAAATAGCAGGAAAGGATGTGATGCCTTCCTTCCTTCTTTGGAAATCTGAAGATATTTTTGCTCTTTTCCCCACCTGTGTTTAAAGCCCATTCTGACTTTTGTTCTTGCACAGTAACAAAGCAACAGGTTGTGTTTTCAAAAGTAAATGGAGGGGATGGTATGAAGAGCTGCGTCAGAGGTTGGGTAGAAAAAGGAGATGAAGGAGGAAAAGGAAAAATAATTCCCAATCCAAAGCATGCAGAGAACCAGAGAAGCCAGAGGTTTCGGAATGAAGCCAAATGTTAGAAATGTGACGGGTATTAAAAGGGCAAAATCGTTAAAGCAGGGTAAAGTAGTTGGAATACTCATGGCATTTAAAATAGAAAGCATATGAGCTGCAAAATCCTGAAGTAGGAAAAGATGGGGAGTGACCAAAAGGCCTTTTCCATGTCTGATTTAATGGCTGTGATTCCAGGAGATGGTGAAAACATCAAGCTCTGCCTGGAAGGGAATAAAACATTGGAGAGAGGAGCAACAATGGAGGAGGTGTCTGAAGCCATAAAAATGATAAGATCGGGTAAGGCTCCTGGTCGTGACAGCACCTCAAACAAACGCCTGAAAATGGGGAAAATGAGCAGGAAGTTATAATTTTTAGACAGATTCTCTTCCACTTCTGATTTAAAAATAAAAGATCATACAATCATGGAATGGGTTGAGTTGGAAGGGACCTTAAAGATCATCCAGTTCTAATCCCCCTGCCATGGAGGGACACTTTCCACCAGGTCAGGTGACTCACTGAATATCCTTTGAGGCTTCATTTATTCCTCCTAATCTAGGAAGTAACGAGGTATTAATCTTACTTAAAAATTGAGTCTATTCCACAGATCTGCTGTTTCCACCTCAAACTGGTGGTTGGGCATGAAAGTATTGGCCGTAGACCAAAAGCCCTGAAGCCATTAATACCAATAATACGAACGCTGTACACAGACTCTCTCGATGCTGAAAACAGGCAATGAATTCAGAAGGCTTTGTGTAAGGAGTAAGATTTCTTGCTAAGTCTTGGAGCAGATGAAAGGTCATTTTTAAAAATTAATAGATTGTGCAAACTCCTCTGTAAAAATTCGCTCCTTTGACCAAGCAATTATCTGGTTTGCAGCAGTCCTGCATGCACAGTGTTTGGTAGGCAAGGCTAAAATAGGTGCCATGCTAGTGTAACCTTTAAAAATCTGTTGTAAATACAGGTTCTAACTTCATCTGTATTTGATTTCTACTGCTCCACTAACTCTATATTTAAAGAGTAATTTACATTTACTCCATTGAGAACAGAAGCAGGTCTGTGTATTTAATATGATAGAGCTGCGAGCACACTTGCTGGAAGAAATATGACGTCTGACACTGTTTTGACCTTTCCAGAATGTTGGGGGAAAATCTGGTCCACTGAGAACTGCACAGCCTATGATCATGAAGTAAAAAAAGATTAAAAGTGCTGAATCATAGAATCATAGATTTGAGTTGGAAGGAACCTCAAAGCCCATCCAGTTCCAACCCCCCGCCACGGGCAGGGACCCCTCCCACTGGGTCAGGGGGCTCCAAGCCCCATCCAACCTGGCCCTGAACACCTCCAGGGATGGGGTAGCCACCACTGCTCTGGGCACCCTGGGCCAGGGCCTCCCCACCCTCACAGGAAAACATTTCTTCCTAAGATCTCATCTCAATCTCCCCTCCTTCAGCTCAAAATCATTCCCCCTTGTCCTACCCCTGCACTCTCTGATCCAGAGACCCTCCCCAGCTTTCCTGTAGCCCCCTTAATTAATAGCACTTCTTTAAAGAAATTCTTGCTTCCTATCTTTCAGCAGGGAGTTTCAGGAAGTCTGAAGACTGATTCACAAAACCAGCATCTTCCACTGCAGGACCTTCTCAGTGGGCCCTTGGATGAGAATACCCTAAGCATGTCCAATCCCACCTCTACAAAGAGCTAGAGCAAACACTTGTTCGAGTTACTCAACACTCTTCACTCCAGGGCTCGTCAGAACTCTCTGGATGGCCCTGCTGCTTCCCTCTGAATTCCTGCCCCTGATTGCTGTTCCCTGAGTTAATCTCTGCCGTGATTGGCATGGTGGAAACAACAGAAAAAAAATCAACCCCCTCAAAATAAATGCTAATAAATCTGTGCTTCTCTGATGCAAGCAGAAAGCCGTGTCTGGGAGCAGTTCCCTTCAGCAGATGTTTTTGTTTGAGTCAATTACAAATATCAAACCCTGCTTGTGGAATACACGAGAAGGCATCGGGTTATGAGCGAGACCCCAAGCTTGCAGGGACATTAACGTTTAGGACCAAGTGGACACAACTCTGAATAAACTGCAAGGTGCAACACTCTGTAGTTCCTGCAGTGGGAAAACTGATTGTCCAAAATCCACTTGTTTCTGCTTTGAACTTCCATCAGGGAAAGAGGAGGAGAGTGGGGTGTTTAAGGCACTGACTATGTCCTAGAAAGCCTCTTAAAAAAATCTTCCTAAGGATTCATGCATTATGAAACTTTTATCATGGAATTCAAAGATGGAGATTTTCAGCTCCCAATGCCAAAACACCCCAGAGTGCAGAACTCATGTGCAACTAATTATCCCAAATGAACACAATTTGAGTGCTGCCTGTTTGGGTGCACGTTGGATGGATAAAAGTTCAGTAATAGGAGAGCCCTACTTTGTACAATAAAAATAGGGAATCATAGAATCATGGAATGGTTTGGGTTGGAAAGGACTTCAAAGATCATCCAGTTCCAAACCCCCTGCCCTGGGCAGGGACACCTCCCACTGGATCAGGGGGCTCCAAGCCCCATCCAACCTGGCCTGGAACACCGCCAGGGATGGGGCAGCCACCACTGCTCTGGGCAACCTGGGCAACCACCCACACAGTAAAACATTTCTTCCTAAGATCTCATATCAATCTCCTGTCAGTTTAAAACTGTTTCCTCCTATACCTGCACTTCCTGATCAAGAGCCCCTCCTCAGCTTTCCTGGAGCCCTTTCAGTACTGCTCTAAGGTCTCCCTGAAACCTTCTCTTCTCCAGGCCCAAAAAGCCCAGCCCTCTCAAAAATAAATCCATAAATCCATAAAGTACACTCGCCATTGCACACATATGGCCTTACAGGAGAAGGAATTCCCAGGCTGCTTTTACTGATCATAACTATGCCAACTGTAAAACATCTGGCCTATTCCATGTATTTCCACTTCAGGGCACTTCTCATGTCTAAGTATGGACAGGTATCATTTTACAAAGTAGAATGGCAAAATATTCCTTTTTAGGATGAGATTTTCCCAAACTCAATGGTGGGTTGAGAGGTAAAAAAAAAGATATCCAAGACAAAAGATTCCCAAACTGATTGCAAGGTTTGCCTACAGCTCACACAGCAGAGGGACTGCTCACAGTTCCCATGTTCCCTCCTTCATGGCCTGGATGGGTGCTGACTGGTGAGCGGGTTTCCTGTGTCACTTCCATTCCTGTTGAGGCTGGTTAAGATGTGGGGTCTGTGTCAGCTGAACATCTCAGGGCTGAGCTGCTGCCACGATCGATGTGGGGAATTGCACTTGGAAAGAATTCTGAGGGCTGCTCAGGGCACTCCTGTTCACTAACACATCTCTCATCCCTTCCACTTCTCAACTCAGCTCCTTAGACACAAAGGAAAACCAATAGCAGCACCACTGCTGCACGTTATTCTCTCTCAGTTGTAGTGTCGTGTGTTTTGTTTTTCACTCTGCGGGAGGCATCGCCCACTGGCGAGAGTTGAGAAACACAGGCTTAGTGGGAGACCGTGGGAACGGGAATCCTGAATGCCCAAGTCCCAGGAACTCCGTGCCAGTGATTCACCGCCTTGCCTTATGCCAGTCTGGCTGCCAACCTGATCGGAACTGGAAAAGAGAAAAATGCTAAGAAGGAAACTTTTTTTCTGACGAGCATCTCTGTGGGGCTGGGGGAACTGGGAAGAGTTTCCTGAGGAACTGTTCATACCTCAGAACACACCGGTACCCCAGACCTGACATGCAAAGAGTCAGCGTTGGTTTCATTTGCAAGGATACCCCCCTCTCCCTACTATTGCAAAACCACGCACATAATTTTTAAAGCCCTCACAGCACCAAGTCATGCGAGTCCCTGCATTGCTGGCTAAAAAAGTATGCTGGCTATTTATCCCCTAACGCCTCCTCTGCTTACTTTACTGGTTTAAGTTTCTTGCAGGCGGTGACAGTGAATTACAGAATATTCCCAGTACAACATTCTGCTTCTCACAGAGTCTGCCAAGTCCATCTCAAAAATGCTTCTGCTGAGTGCCCGTGTCCAGGCTTTCACAGGGTGGTTTCCAGGCCCTCACCTGGCCCCAGCCATACAGCAGCCTGTGCTGGAGCAGCATGTGCTGCTTTGCTCCATCCTAGCAGCGCTCGGGATCACTCATCCCTCTCGCTCCTTGATCTTGTATTCCTTTCCAAAACTGTAACATTCTCCTAGTATTTTTCCTGCCAGTTCTGTCTCTGACACACACACATCTGTCCCTGCAGAGGCAGCTCCACTGACACAAGTGCTTGGGAGAGCAAAGCAGAACAAAACTCAGGGAGTTTAGAGTGTACAGAGGAGAATTCAGGTGGGAATGAGACACCAGATCTGAGGAACCAGCCCTGCAGTAAAGGCACACGTTACAACACAATGGTTTGTTATGCCATGTGGCTTTGCTGCCAATTTAGATGCTGTATATAATCACTCCAGTAAAGATTTCCTAGCAATTAGGATAAATAAGATATTACTGTCACTACTTTAACTACTCATCATGGATGGTGCTGGCTTCTTCCCTACCTAAAACCTGCACCTTTCTTAACCAGGTGAGTTCATAATGTTCTTTGCATGTGATGACTCTGTGTCTGGAACGCAATCCAGCTTCCTAGTAAAGATGATTTGTTACAGAATGTGACAAAATAAACACAAACCAGCAATAAACTTTAAAAAAATCATGGTATTAGTGCTCATTACATGCAAAAAGAAGACTGAATTTAGATGATTTCTTAATGCAGCTTGGAAGGAAGTGCCAGTTAAAGCATTGTTTCCTTTTTCCATTTTGTATACACAAAATCTGCATCTGGGTTATTGCAGGAGTTTGCTTACTGAGAGAACAGGCTTGTAATAACAACAACGATGCAAAACAACTTATGTGGAGGAATAGAGCTAAAAAAACATTTCAAAGCAGGAGTAAGAAATACAGCCATCATAGTGCCAGGTGTCAAAGCTTCAGGTGTGCTTAGAGTGGGACTGCAGTGATATTGTGTAGTGAGGAGAACTTTGCACTTTTTATTTGCATGTGTTTTGTTAGCCTTTAATCAGCATAATAAGCTTTAATTTATGAGCACAAAATGTTGCAATTCAGATATTTATCTGGTGTTCCTATTAGTGCTCTGAGAAGAAAATCGCAGTACATGTTGGGACAAGGTCTTCAGAACAACCTTAGGCAAAATTAAACGTGCACCCACACTTCTGTTGGGCTTCAGTGCTCCCAGTGCAATTCATTTCCCCGTTGGAGGCACGGATGTAATTTCAAAATTGCCTGTGCACATATTCTGCTGATCTCTCTTTTGTTCAGTGTTAATTGTCAGTCCTATTAATTGTCAAATTCTACATGGGCTATTGTTATAGAATCATGGAATGGTTTGCGTTGGAAGACATCTTAAAGCCTGTCCAGTTCCATCCCCTGCCATGGGCAGGGACACCTCCCACTGGATCAGGGGGCTCCAAGCCCCATCCAACCTGGCCTGGAACACCTCCAGGGATGGGGCAGCCACCACTTCTCTGGGCAGCCCGTGCCAGTCATGGGCATCAGAATTAGTACAGTGCAATGAGGTATTTTTTCTGCATCTGGGGGGAAGGACAAAACCAGCAAACCTCCTTAGCACTCACTGTCCCATTTCCGGCTGGGACAGGATAATTTTCTTTCTGGTAGTTAGTATTGCACTGTGGTTTGGATTTAGTATGAGAATAATGTTGATAATGCACTGATGTTTTCATTGTTTCTAAGCAGTGCTTACATTAAGTTAAGGAATGTTCAGCTTCCCATGCTTTGCCAGTGAGAAAGCACGCAAGAAGCTGTGAGGAAGCGTAGCCAGGAGAGCTGAACCAGCCTGGTCAAAGGGATATTCCGCACTGGTTGACATCATGCTCACTAGATGAACTGGGGGAGCTGGACAGAGCACTGCGATCACTGCTCGGGGATGGATGGGCATTGGTCAGTTGGTGGTGAGCAATTGCACAGGGTAGCACTCATTATGTAGAATCTGTTACTATTACTATCTTTCCTCTTCCTTTGCCATCCTGTTAAACTGTCTTTATCTCAACCCACAAGTTGTTTTTTTCCCAGTTCTCCTTCCCATCCCACCAGAAGCAGGGGAACGCACAAAAGCCCCCACCCATAGCTGTCAAATGACAAAAATGGTGCGTACGGTTTCAGGATCTGAGCAACCAGCATTCCTCCCATCACCCTATTGTATGGAAGGTCCAAGTTATCCTGCACAAAAGTGCTTGCTAGGAGAGGGCTCAAAGTTTCGAACTTCACAGACAAGCTCACTGCTTCCTCAATAGTCCCTGTTCCCTTTGCCGGGCCTGATCAGAATTTCTTTGGAACATGAGATGAAGCAGGAATGAAGACCAAGCAAAGGCTCCTGGATGAAAACAGATGCTCCCTTCCAAAATATTTCTCATAAGAGCAATAGGAAGGGATTATTAAATAGATCAAAAGAACAAACTCTAGCTCTTGCCTGAGGCATCAGAACGACATTGAAATAAGGGGATGTGTTTTAATTTTTCAGTGCACAGACACAGAAGTGAGAACACGTTTTCTCCAGGTCTGTTCTGGCTGCAGCAGTCTCAGCCTGTTGTAAAAGCCTCCCAGTTTTGGTGAAACAGACAGCAGCGTGGGCTGCTCACAGTTTGTCTTCATCCTGATGCCAGGCAGCCACTTTGATACCTATCACGGAGGCCTGATTAAAGGGAAAACAATAACAGAGAGAGAGTGAAAGAACGTTGGCTGCACTTGAAACGTTGCGTGTGCTGAGCTGAACAAGGAGCAGTGGCAAAACACTCCGCAGGCTGAGCGATGCTGGGGAATGTGGCAGTAAATGTCCTTATTCTGATCAGCGATGCTGTATGGCACACGGGACGCTGTATCAACACAAAACCTTAAACGCTTAAACCATGCATCATCTATGGGGAAGAGATGAGAAAAGATCCTAAATTGCCAGCTCCTTTTAGATAATTCTGTAAATTATAAACTTTACATCTTCCATATAACACAGGAGTGGAAAGCATCAGGGAACACACATTTTTGAAAGCCTTTAAATAAGCTCAGAAAGGACAAATGTATCTTTTCCACAGGATAGTTCCTCTCTGGTTTGTTACTTTTTGCACAGTTAAATATCAAATAATCAATAAATTAAAATTTGACAGGAGAGGATTCAATGTCTGCAATTCTACAAGAGGATGAAGTAGTCCTACTTCACCTGTAGTTGTCAGGTTCCTTAGTGTTACAGTCCAGAGAGACATTCCTGAGAACAGAGGGACAGTGAGAGAAGCACCATATCGCAAGGGAAAACTCTCAGCATATCCTATAGCCAGCAGGATATCTATAACGAGCACTAAGACCGAACTAGTAAAAAAATGACATAACAGCACCACTAAATACAAAAAGGCAAATCCTAAGAGCATATGGCTTAAAAACTCCCAAAGATCTACAGGCAAAATCTTCATTTGTGTTTCTCCTCTTTATATAAGTAGTGGTAATAACACAGAACTGAAACGAAATGTTAAGAGTGTCTGAAGTTCTCTACCCTCCATGCCTTTGCTCTTTCTTTTCTTTGCTTGCTTTTATTGCTTAAAGCATTTTCCAAGCACACAACAAGATGCACCCTTATCGGAAGAACCTTCCAGTATGGGTAAGTCTTTGTTGTGAACAAGTACATATCAAAAAAGACAACTGATAAATAAAATAAGAAGCAATGAAGGTTCTCAGAAAGTTCATAAATGGATTAAGACACTCTTTTGGCAAATGTTTTTACTCCTGTTCCAATAATTCCAGATATTTTTTTGCTCATCATCACTAACAAACCCATGGATTGTTCTATGAAAAGCATCTATATTGAGTATCACCTCATCACTGATGGAAATTGGAATGTGATAATCAATTTTACTCACCATAGTGGAATTTGTGGAAAAGCACCCCCACTGACCCAATCGACACCACTCAGACACAAAGGAAAACCACCACTAAAGAGAAAAAACATTCTGCATACGGTAAACTGCCTCTGTCAGCACCAATACCAGCACAGGCAGAAGCCCAGAGACGGTGTTTACACTGCTGAGGTGACACTGCCATCCTCCAGCTGTGAATTAAGGAGAAGTTGTCACATCATCAGGTTGCTTAAAATCTTTCATCATCTTTGAGCCATTGAGTATATCAAACAGCAAGATAAAATCAGAAAGCTTTAGAAAGAGATTGCATAAGCAGCAATAAAGCACCGTTGGGAAAAGCCCAGCACAAAAGATAGGACAATGGATTGAGCCAGAAAGTGTTAAATAATCCTTAATTTAATGTAAAAAAGACCAGAAGTTAAGAGGTAGAAATGGAGTTTGTAAAAGTACCCTGCACATGAAGATTGAGAGCAGAGTACGAAACCAAGAGGAACATGCCATCGGCTTCCCAATCCAGAAGCCAAGGACTGCCTGCGCTGTCATCTACAAGGGGTCTTTTTGAAGATGCTGTGAAAAAGACAGCAGACAGCAAAGGACAGTAGACAGCAGTGCCTTGCTCTGTTGCTGGCACCGGAGCCTTTGGGGGAGGTCACTAAGGTTCATAAACACCTGATGGCCATTACAGGATCAGGAACCAGAGCAGGAGAGAGCAACAGAGACATTTCAGTAATGCAGAACAAAACTGTCACTGGTAGAATGCACACTTTCTTCCAAGCAAGCTGTTACCGTTGGGGTCCATCCACAGCAAGACCACGGCACTGATGGTTTTGCTGTTGTTTGCAGATAAGTGGTAGGGACGGGCTGTTTGCAGGAGTGAAGTCTCTGCTGTGTTCAAAAATAAGATGCAAATGTCCCATAAATCTTTCCGTGCAAGACCAGAGCTAACGGATACTGATGAAATGAGACTCTGCATTCGAACCAGAATATTCAGTTTTCACCTAGAACAAAGAGGAAACATTACAACATGAGAGTATTTTTGTAGATGACATCCTCTGGAATCAGAGTCAGTCAGTGCCATTTGCCCAAACCCAGCATTCTCAGAAATGTGCAATCCTGTCTCCATATCCTCAGCTTTAGCACCAATCTAACAACTGTGGGTGGAAACCACTGACAAGTTGGGCAAACTCCTGAGACTCGGAACAAGACTGAAGTACAGTGTAATTTACTTCATGGTCTCAGCAGTCTATTTCAACCAATTTGTATAAAAAGCCTTTCAGGTTTTCTCTCAGGATGTTATTTCAGAGTCTTGGGGATCTCTGCATAAAGAGCTGAGTAATTATCACCTCTAACAACAGAGAGAAGTTTTATATTAAGCCATAAAAGGTCTTTAGTTTATAGATCGTTGTCTCTATTAAAAGAGCTTCTAATTGTGCTGCGATTGACTTCATAATATAATTAAGGCACCCTTAGTCTTCCAAGTATTCTAGATCAACAGCACTTTGGCCAAAAAAATCCAGTCTTCTTTTTCTCTTTGAATCCCAGGACCTGACAATGTGGTGTGCTGTCCTATCATTTTCCTCACAAAGGAAGGACTTTGATTTTGAAATAAGAGTCTCACTGCATTGCTTGAACTAACTTCTCATATAAACAAGCATGGTCTCTAAGTTAAGGCAGGGATGCACCAGCTGGACAATCTAAATAGACAAGTTATACTGTCCTATTAATTAAACTCTTGCACTATGCTTGTACAGTGAGAATACAAGCAGTGCAGAAGACCTAAAATGCACAAAATATGAAAGAACAAAAGAGAACAATAGTCTTTGACAAGAGCAGCTACAAAAACCTGAGCAAAGAAAGTCAATTAATAATTGAACAAATAAATGCACAGTCCAACATGCGAGATTTGGGCCTCATCATCTTTCTTTTAGGGAAGATCTGCAACGAAAAATTCTATCTGTACAGTTCCATCAGGTACATATGACCTGAACATTAGCTTTCGGGATCGTCTACAAAGTGGCTTTTCCTTCATAAAGCAGATCCAGGCTGTATGAGGCAAAAGCCTTCCTAGTCCAGAAAAAGCAAAATCAGAAAAAGCAAAATTAAATGCCATCCAAAAGAAACGAAACATTCAGTCTTAAACAAACCCCACAAACCCAGCAATGGGCCAGATTGCCTGAGATATCAGCACAAAAATATTGTTCAGCAAATTATTCTTGGCACAAACAACATGGTTGGTAAATGCCCTGGGAGAAGGAAACACCCTGATGGTGACACCCTCTGTCAAAAGTATAAGTACAGAGAGTTGGGGATGAAAATTTGCAGTCCTGACTCTTATCAGGCTGTGCACCTAACTTTGGGATTGTGGTTAGATTCTATCTGCTGTCACTATGAGCTGTGGCACTAAATCTTCAATGAGAATCAGCAGTGGTGGTGGCGGCGGTGGTGGTGGTGGTGGATGTAGCAGTGGAGGTGGTGGAGGGGGTAGCAGCTGTGGAATACGTAAGTCTGGTGGATACTCCTCAGTGTCCACTAGAAGATACACCTCTTCTGGAGGAAGTGGAGGCTTTTCTGGGAGAAGCTTTGGTGGAGGAGCTTCCAGGAGCAGCTATGGAGGGGGCTTTAGCAGTGGCAGTTGTGGAAGGATCAGCCGCTGTAGCTATGGCGGGAGAATGAGTGGTGGTAGTTATGGAGGAGGATTTGGATCAGGTGGTGGTGGTTTTGGTGGAATGGGAGGTAGTTATGGATCTGGCTTTGGTGGTGGCAGTTTTGGTGGTGGTGGATATAGTGGAGGTGGATTTAGTGGCTTTGGGGGTAGTGGAGGCTTTAGTGGGGGCAGCTTTGGTGGTGGTGGTGGCTATGGTGGAGGTGGTTTTGGTGGAATGGGGTTTGGTGAAGAAGGTGGCTTGCTGTCCACAAATGAGAAGCTGACCATGCAGTACCTTAACGATCGCCTGGCTTCCTACTTGGATAAAGTGCGACGCTTGGAGCATGAAAATGCGCAGCTTGAACAAATGATCAGGGAGTGGTACAAAAACCAAGGTCCCACTGGTACCAGGGACTACAGCCATTATTATAGGACCATTGACGAACTTCAAAACCAGGTATGATGTAACTTGATTAACTTTGAGCAGTTTCTTATCAGAACAGCAGTTGCCTCTGCAGCACCATATTGCTCTTTGAGGCCTTTTTTTGTTCCAGACAGGAAGCCAGACTGGTGGGGTGAAAAGGCATGACCATCAGTTGTTCTCTGTTGTGGGTGCTGTGTATATTCCACCCCACTTGCATTTGGGGCTCCGTTTGATGCAACAGCTGATCATTGCTAGGGTATCCGTTATGGGGCCTGTCCAGTGCTGCTTTCAACACTATGCTTCAGCTCGGTAGTTGCTCAGTCTTGGACAGGATATAATCTCCTTGCTGGCTCACTGTGCTACAAGGGGCCATATGAATCGCAACTTTTCTTGAAGGATGATCCAACAAGGTCATTTAGCCTCATCCTAGCCCTCAGCCATTTCATAGTCCCATATCTCCTACATGAATACAGTTGTTGCCAAATGCAATGGTAATTAAATTTTCCCACTGGCTTTGCAATATAAGGAACTTCTTTAGTTATTCTTTCCAACAAGGTATAACAGTTTTAATTGATATTTGTAAATCAAAGGTACTTTCTTCTAACAATAAGCAATAAACTCTTTTCTCTTCAGCTCCCATAGCACTGGTCAGGCTTGACATTACCATAAAGATACTCCAAAATATGTTTCCGCACAGGCATTTCTTCCTTCTGTTTGTGTGTCAGACTGGAAAGACCACTAAGTGCATAACAACCTGCTTCCTCCCTTTCAGATTGTTGGTGCAAATGTGGATCTGAACAAGATCCTCCTTGATATTGACAACACCAGAATGACTGTGGATGACTTCAGACTGAAGTGAGTTTTACCCTTCTGTCCCACTCCACCTTGACTCCCTTTACCCCCATGAGTTCATACTGCCAGTTGAGCTTTGTGGACACTACAGCCTCTTGGCTCCAATATGAAATTGTTTGGAAAAGCATACTGAGAATGATTTGTGTTAGTCTTGCACTATTACTTTTCTCCAGCCAAGTTATCGAAGTGCCATTTAAAGGATTACATTTTAAGTTTCTCTATCCTTGCATGTAGATTGATAAGCAAAATCCTCATTGTATAAATCTCAGAGAGAGAAATTCTACTGAAATTAAACAAACTTATTTGAGATGGAAGGAGAATGATTTCCTTGAAATCCCATTGAGCAATGGGGTTAAAGATCAAAACTGTACTGATGGAAACTGTTCATAATCAAAATAGCAAAGAGATCTGGCAGCACCTTTACTATCTTTTATGTCTGTCCTTTAGGTATGAAACTGAATACGCTCTCCACCAGAGTGTGGCAAGCGATATAAACGGATTACGTCCTCTTTTGGATCAACTGACTCTAGCCAGATCTGACTTGGAGACACAGTTTGAATCCCTAAAAGAGGAACTGGTCTATATTAAGAAGAACCATGAAGAGGTAAGTTTCTCCATACTTTGAAAGAATAACTAATGAAAACTCAACACTTGGAGAGTTTCCTGTGGATTTCTTCCACTAACAAGAATCAGATTTCGGCCATTGGATTTCATCATCCAACCAGACACAACCTGGCTTTGATTTGCAGGAGTACATAGCATCCGCAGCTGCCTGCAACCGAGGTAGTAAGACACCTCAGTTAACCTATGGCAAAATGAGACCAGGGAAGTGAATGCCTTTCAGTACAAAGAATAAGTTTATTGCTGAACTTATGGAAGTAAAATTGAATAGAGTACAGGGAGGAGTCAAAAGAAAATATTTATACTATCTGCAATGATATTTCCCATTGGGAAGAAAAACACATAAAGGGATTTTCACAAAGAGCACATAGCGAAGAATTCCCTATAGCCCCAAGGAGAAAATGTGGTGCATGGCTATTGCTCACTGCCAAGTTTGGCTTAGGAATGGCAGAACCGTTCCTTTTCCTGACAGATGGGTGATATGGCTCTGAGAGGACTTGTGTCCTTCCTTTGTTTGAAATGATGATGTTTCTCCTTCCCTTCATCCTTTGAGAACCTGGTGGGGTTTTTTTTCAGGAAATGAAAGGACTGCAGACACAATCTAGTGGTGATGTCAATGTGGAGGTCAATGCTACTCCTGGCATTAATTTGATGGAAAAGTTAAATGAAATGCGTTGTGAATATGAGCGGCTTATTGAGAACAACCGGAAAGAGGTGGAAAGCTGGTACGAAACCAAGGTAAAGCATAAGGGGTTTTTTTTGGTTGCTAAATCTTTCACAAAGAACTGGACCTATTTACATCCCGCAGAGGAAAGGCATCTTCTCATTTAAGGGACATTAACTTTAAATTACCCTAAGCAGTTTAACAAGTCAGTTCTGGAGTACTAGGGTTGTGTGGTAACGCATGTAGAACCTCTGGGTTCTAGTAGCAAGGTGGACTACATAAGTGCTTTAGCTGAGTGGCGGGGGAAATGCATGCAGTCAGTCTCCATTACATCCTTTTTTATGCTTATTATTAATTGCTTTGTCAATGTTTTTATTATAGTCTCACAATGTTTTCTTATTATCAGAAATGTCTCAGTTGTGTATGTGAATTTTTCAGATGGAAGAAGTTAATCAGCAAGTCCACACAAGTGGGCAGGAGATCCAATCAGGCAACCAACAGATCTCTGAGCTGAGACGTGAATATCAAAGCCTGGAGATTGAGCTGCAATCACTAATCAGCATGGTAGGTAAAGCTGTTTGCTTCTGCTTCACCTGAGACACAGGCTGTATGTGTCACTAGGATGAAAGAATGGTCACACCTAGAAAGGGCTCCATCTGTAGAGAATGGGAGACTGGATTACTTCTCTCCAAAGATTTGCTTTTTTTCTGGTGTGGGCAGATCTCTAATTTTCCACAATAAGTTAAACTTGCCACTCTTCATAAACACTGTATTTTGTTTTCCATTTGCAGATAGACTCTTTGCAATCCAACTTGGAAGACACAGAACGTCGCTACAACATGCAGCTGCAGCAAATCCAGTCCATGATCGGCCCCTTGGAGGAGGAGCTGGCCAGCATCCGCTGTGAGATGGAGAGTCAGAATGAAGAGTACAAGTTACTGCTGGGCATCAAGACCCGCCTGGAACAGGAGATCGCTCAGTACCGGGCTCTGCTTGAGGAAGGGCAGCAAGACCTCGTGTATGTAAACTGATAAAGTACACAGCATTGCGTGAAACTCAGTGTTGCTGGATTAGGCACAGGAAATTCACAGTCCAGACTTGCAGAACAGATTTTGTACTGAAATGAGATTAATTCCCCTGTCCTGACCAATCGCCTCCCAGGTATGAGGCATTCTATGCATCTTGGCAAACCTGTTCAGAAGAAAAATTAATGCAGAAATTCTGAACAACTGATATGGGGCTGACCAGGGAAACACAGTCCCGAGCTCCGTCTTTACCCTGGCTCCTGAAAAGGCCAGGAATTGAACAGACAGAAGGCACCTTGGAAAAGACTGTGAAAAGAAACATGACCATTGTTTTCCAAACCTTCCTAACAGTCTAAGCGTTCAATTCTCTGAAAGTTCAAGCTACTTCAGTTTCCCTTATGCTTAAGAACAGCTCAAACTTCATTTTCTGCCTCACCAATATGGAGCCCAAGGGTACCACATGCTGATAAAGCCGCAATGATAAACCCTGCAAGCAAGAAGTATCCGAGCAGAATGCAGGAAAAGCAAATCTCTTGCATTCGAGCTGAGGTTGGTTTTCTTGCTGGTCTGTGCTAGGTCCTAAAAGGGACAGCAGTACAGGTTTCTGGGCAGTATCCATAGGTAGATTTCCTTCAGAGACCAAAATGCATTAAATTAACTGGTTTTTTCCTTCTTTGTTCTCTCTTTGCAGAATCCCAGCAGGAGGAATGGGAGGAGGAATGGGAGGAAGCATGGGAGGAAGCATGGGAGGAAGCATGGGAGGTGGTAGAATGGGAGGCGGTGGCTTCTCTTCTGGAGGGGGCAGAGGAGGAGGAGGCGGTAGCATGAGTGGTGGCTATGGAGGTGGTTCCTCTGGCAGCTGTATAGGAGGAGGAATGGGAGGAGGAAGTGGTGGAGGAGGAATGGGAGGAGGAAGTGGAGGAATAGGAGGAGGAAGTGGAGGTGGATGCGGTAGCATTGGAGGAGGAAGGATGTCAGGAGGACACAGCATTTCCCACTCCTACTCTTCATCGTCCCAGTCTCAGTCCTGCAGAGGCGGTAGTGAAAGCCAAGGTGAGATCTGTTATGTGGGCACACTGTTCTCTCAGATCCATCCTTACTAATTCATACACTGTACCAACATACCCTTCTGGAGGGGAACAGTATGGAGGATAAACTAAGATTTCTGGGAAGTGTCTGATCTATTAAAATTCCTTTCCTGTTTGTGTGCAAAGGATCAACCCTACTTAAGAAATGCATGTTCTATTTCTAGTCAATCTTGTGGGTGACAGAAGCTGATCACAAAGTCAAACCCCCAGCTGTTTTTTTTCACCTCTTTCATTCTTCGCAGAACCTCACAAATCCCACTGATTTTGTACCATGCTGAGGTTTCCCTTTGTGCTTTCAGAATGCTTATGGTCACCTATAGTCAAGCTTCTTTTCCTTCTCATAAACCCTGTTGCCTCAGAGATTCAATGCCAGCACTGAAGAAATTAATGCTTCCTTTGTTTCTCAACAGAGTATGGAAGAAAGTCTTTCGACTAAGAATTCAGGATCCTACAGTGCAAGACCTTTCAATCAGAAACTGGCCCAGACCCTCTGCTTTCCCCATGCTCCGAAAGAAAGGCAGTTGCTCTTAACAGGTCCTCAAAGTTGCTGATGCCATCTATCCAAAACAGATCAACAGAGCTATTCTGATGGGCCGTCTGCCCACCTGCCAAGTATGCTGTGTACTGCTTCTGTCTGGAATGCTTTCTGGCTTCAATTATTGGCACTTGAGCTCCTTGCTTTACAGATCAAACCTCTTTGCTACTCAGGTTGTTCTGTATCAGGAAAATGTCGCTAATAAAATCTCATTTCTGTCTGATGCAACCAGAATCCTGTGTGTGGGTTTTCTTCCACCCTGTAGACATAAACATTTAAAAAGAAAATACAAAGCCATGCCAACATATGGCATATGGCATGGCTTCTGCACATCACAGAAGTCAACTACAGGCTGTGCCATTCACAAGTAAACCCAGCAGTGGAAAACCTGCAAAGGAAGATAAAATATCAGTGCCTACTCGGCATAGAATCATAGAATGGTTTGGGTTGGAAGGGACCTTAAAGATCATCCAGTTCCAGCCCCGCTGCCACAGGCAGGGACACCTCCCACTGACATGCCAGTCCCCTGTAGTTCTCCCCCGAGGATCAGCCTACACAGCTGTTGGCAGAGGCTCTGTTGGAGCCCCAGTCGAGTCAGGATGTCTGTGGTGAAGCTAAGTTCTACAGCCTGCACACAGCGGGCCAAGTTCCAAAGGCTTGCAGTGCATCCTGGGCAAACGAGGAGCCAGAACGCCCCTGCAGCTGCCCAGGTGAAGAGTGTGTGGCACTCGTACATGAACTTGCAGGCTCCACTGCTGCTGCCGGTACTGGCCTCTAGTGGTGAAGAGAGGCCAGGGAAAAGGATGGTTTATGGGAGAGGAGCCAGCACCATCCATTGAAGGGAAAACGGGGCGACACACCAGGTGCAGATCAGGGGAACAGATGCAACATTAATTTCCAGAACTATAGGTCACTGCCATACAAACTTTCTCAACCCTTGGAAAGCACTTGGGGAAACAGAAAGACCTGACCTACACCAAACCAATACGAACGGTGTTTGTATTGTGCTTGCATGACCAGGGTTTTGCAGACTCATCAAACAGACTCCGTGCTGCGCGAACACTTCCAACAACACACGACAAGAACAGTGAGACACTAATAATGCTGAGTTCTGCTTCTTTTCTTTAGATATTTGTACCACCAGGCAGGGAGGAGCGCTGCTTCTGGTGCTTGAGAAGCTGGACGGCAGCAGCTACGTACCAAGAGCAAAGCTGAACTGAAAGGTGCTCACATTCAGGACTCCAGCCCCAGCTCTTCTTACACCCATGGGGCCAACAGGCCACTGTCTTCCAATCCAAACAGTCCTGCTCACTCATCTGATGTGTACCTTCATCTGTAAAAGGACTCAGTTCCTTTGTATTCTGCTTTTGCTAATTTCAGTGAGTTTATTTCTTCTTCAGTAATATGGAATCTCCTCCTAAAATACTTCCAGGCTGGGTTCATCCTTCCTCGCTGTGGAGAGGCTGATTTGAGGTGATAAACATGGCAGAGTCCTCCAGCTCCTTGTGCTTCCTTCGCCCAGGCCCAGTGACTCTGCAGTAGGGGTCACAGTGCCAACCCTTAATGCACAGCCGGGAGGCCGAGTGGTTGTTCCTGTTCAAGGGTTTTCTCAGCTTCATAGAAGTTTGGTTAGTGAAGACGGAAAAAGGTTCTCACTGAACATCCCAGTCACACAGCCAGTGGAAAAAAATACACAATTGTTTCTGACTCCTGTGTTTCGTGTCGCAAGATCTTCTCTCCCTGTTGGCAAACACGAGTCACAGTAACAACTTCAGATAATGATTATATTTTTTCAGATCCAACTTCTGGCACTGCATCTTTTCACTAAAATTACTTTTACTGCATTATATAAATCCAGGACATATTCTGAGAAATGTGGGGGTTTTAGTGTGATTATGAAAATATGGGCTATCAAATATAGCTCCTCTCAGTTTCCTCTGAGTCCTTTTAAATTAGCTCAAATAAAATTAATAGTTTTTTGAAAAGGAAAAGTTTTAATATGTTTTCCCTTACAAAATGCTACTTTCGTGGCTGTCACTCAGTTTCCTTTAACAAGAAAAACTGCAATTCACATCCTGCACTTCCAGAACAAGATAAAGACCAGCCAGACCCTCCTTAATAGAAGCGGTGACAACCGAGTAAAAAATTCACTATAAAGTTCTTGTCTACAACAGACATGGGAATGAAGTTCTAAAAAGAAATAATTTGTTGCAGTAAATTAAAGTTGATTTCTAAATAGCTAATGTGAATTTTTAATAAATTAATGAATGAGTGCCTTGGAGGGTGTCAGTTTCACAAATCACTGTCTGTGATCACAGAAGGAAAGCAAAAGCTGAAATTCTGGATTTCACCACACGGAAGACTGCAGGAGACAGACGACCAAGGTGGAGCCTTCATTACCTCCTCTTACCAGTGACTTATTGCCAGGTTAATAGAAACTACAAGATCTTACATTATCCAACAAAATATCCATTAAAGAGCCACCCACTTCAAATTACAGTGCATGCTTGGTGTGAATCAACACAGACATACTTGAACAGAACGGTAATGCGTTTGAATTACCTCAGACAAAATTCCCTTAGCACATCACTTTTGGCATGAGCAGTAAGGTTGGCAACCTCCATGGGAAGCTGGACAGCCCTACAGGTGACACCCACCCAGCAAGGCATAAATAGCGACCCGGGAGGACAGAGGCTGCACTCTGAGTTCCTGTATTGAGCTGTGCAGCAAGCTTTGCATTTGGGGCCGGGTATCTGATTGCTTCCACCATGAGCTGCAGCATCAAGAGAACATCCAGTACTTCTTACAGGAGCGGTGGTGGTGGTGGTGGAGGCGCCTGTGGTGGTGGCAGTGGCCGGAGCTCCTCTGTCTCCTGCAGGCGCTATACCTCCTCCGTGGTCGGTGGGGGAAGCTATGGTGGGGGAGCATGCAGCATTGGCTACGGAGCAGGCAGCATTGGCTACGGAGCAGGCAGCATTGGCTACGGAGCAGGCATGAGTGCAGGCAGCATGGCTGGTGGCTTTGGGGGTGGCTTTGCAGGGGGCTACGGTGGTGGCTTTGGTGTCGGGGGGGACCTCCTGAGTGGCAATGAGAAGGTCACGATGCAGAACCTCAATGACCGCTTGGCTGCTTACCTGGACAAAGTGCGCAGGCTGGAGGAAGAAAATGCTCAGCTCGAGCTCCACATCCGGGAGTGGTACCGGAACCAAGCTCCCAGTGCTTCGAAGGACTACACCTCCTACTACCAGACCATCGAACAGCTCCAAAATCAGGTAGGACTGTCCCAGCTAATGTGGCTCCATCTCCCACACACTGTTCCCACTAGGAAGGATTTCCTTCTGTCCTCTGGCACTGGCTCGAAAGTGGTGGGAGGGAGCTACTGGATGGCCTTGCTGATGGTACCACAGGCAGAATCCAGCCAATCTATCCTACCATCTCCTGAGTAGTCAAAGCCCTACCCCAACCCACAAGCGAAAGAGTTCTGCCCTGGGGGCTCAGCCTGAGGCAGCAAGGAGACCTCTACCAGGCCCAAACACGCTGCCGCACGTAGCTGAAAGTCCACATTGTACAGGTGGCTCCAAACCCAGCGTGTGTGGTTTCCAGACTTTCCCTCTGCTCCCAGTTCAGCTGTATGGAGCTCAAAGCCAGAGCACCTGGACTGCAAGATCTGATCTCCCTTTGTCTCTGCATGCTCCTACTTAAAGCAGATGGAAGGACTAAGGCTTTCTCTGGTACCAGAGTAAACAGAGATACATGCATTATTTGGGATACACGGAGAACTCTAACTTAAGAAAGAGAAGCAAAGAGAAGCAAGGACAAGGAATTTGGTTGGATGATCTATGAGAGCTCAAATTCCCTTGAAAAGTAATATTTGAGCATTACACTCTCATATGGCCCCTACATTGCTGCAGGAATCAGTGCCAAAACCTGCAGTAAAGCCCTAACAAAGTAATAGGTTTTCTTGCTTCTTGTTCTTGTCTTGAGCACAGAAAGACTCTTCTCTAACTTCCCCTTTTGTAGATCATTTCTGCCACTGTGGATAATAACAAGATGCTTCTGGACATCGATAACAGCAAGATGACTGCTGATGACTTCCGAATGAAGTGAGTACCTCTTGGTGAACCTTGTATGTCTTTCAAATTCTACTCATAATGTCAGGAGACAAGGCAGCACTACCCGTGTGGTGCTACTGACTCTTCCTCTTCTATTGAGATCCTAACCTTGGAAAGATGTGTGGTATTGACTGCCATCATCTCATTTCCTTGTTTCTCTTTCTCTCCTGTCCGTGGTAAAGGTACGAGAATGAGCTGGTCATCTGTCAGACTGTGGAGGCTGATATTAATGGCTTGAGAAATCATCTGGATGATCTGACTCTGGTTAGATCTTCACTGGAATCTGAGCTGGAGTCCTTGAAGGATGAGCTGATTGCTCTAAAGAAAAACCACGAGGAGGTACGATCCAATGTCCCAGTCATAGTACCTTGATTCTTCAGGGTTCCCAAAGTTACATATCAAGCAGATTCAGCCTTATGCTTTGTGATTGTCATTCCTTTGTACCTTAACAAGACGTTGTCCACCATATCCAACAGAAGACATGACCTGTGTTTCTTGTTTTTCTCTTTGGACCCTCTGCAGGAAATGAGGCAGCTGCAGTCTCAGACCAGTGGTGATGTGAGTGTGGAGGTCAATGCTGCTCCTGGACAAGACTTGACAAAGATCCTGAATGACCTAAGAAATGAATACGAGCAGATCATCGAGAAGAACCGCAGAGAGGTCGAGCAGTGGTATGAAGTCAAGGTACGTAGCAACACACAAAGTGAAGCCTCCTTCATTGGCAAAACCGGGCATGCAAGGCCACTCACCTGCACCTCCCACGTGCAGCTGGGGAACGGGAAGGAAAAAGCTGCTGGGGAAAGACTGGAGTGGCAGAGGGGAAGAAGGCCAGCTCCAATGGGCAAGGCTGGGTGGAACGTCAGGATCTACGGAGCAACGACTGGGCTGTGCTTGAGGAGGACTGGATGAAAGGGAGAGGCTCGCAGCTTTCTTAGTTCTCAGCCAGCAAATCTGCTCCAGAGCAGATTTTCTCACTCTGAAAGTGTGTCTGGGCTTTGACTCCTGCAGATCGAGGAAGTCAACCGTCAGGTCACCTCTAGCAGCCAGGACATCCAGACGAGCAGCCACCAGCTCACGGACCTGAAACGTGAAATGCAGAACCTGGAGATCGAACTGCAGGCGCAGCTCAGCACGGTACGGGGCAGGATCGCTGAAGGCCCTTCCCTCCTTGGAACAGAAGCTCCCACATTGGGCAGGGAGGGGTAGAGCTGTGGTCCTAAACTCCTACATTTACACTTCCAGAAATCTTCCCTGGAAAACTCCCTGGCAGAAACCGAATCTCGCTACGGCCTCCTGCTGCAACAAATCCAAGTGCAGATCAACTGCGTTGAGGAGGAGCTGGCCAGCATCCGCTGTGAGATGGAAAGTCAGAACCAGGAGTACAAGTTCCTGCTGGGCATCAAGACCCGCCTGGAACAGGAGATCGCTCAGTACCGAGCTCTGCTGCAGGAAGGACAGCAAGACATTGTGTACGTATTCCATATTACAGCAAGGGAATAAAAATAAGTCCTTGTGTACTTAATTGGTAATAGAGATTTCTTGTCTGTGGAACCACATTACCTTCTTTTATGACTGAATGTCTAGTGGTTAGGATTTTGTTGTGAATTAATTAATCTCCTTCTACAGTACTTCTCAGGGATCTTTCCAAGGAAGTGGAAAATCCTCCCACTCATATTCTTCTACTTCCTACTCTCATGGTGACGTGACAGGTAAGAATACTTTGTAAGGGTTTCTTTATTACTGGCATACATATTCCTACAAATGACTACAATACATTCTGTGAGAAAACAGTTTTGCATTTTGGGCTGGGCAAGATTCCTAGGTCCAGTATGTCAGGAGTGAGAGAATGTCACTGACTCTGTGACAGAGGATTCACAGTTTAAAATGCCATAAGTCTTGCTCTTTCCTCTACCTAAGTATAAAACACAGAATCTAAACTGTACAGGACAGGATTTGATATTTTTTGCTCATTGGAATGAAAAAAAACCAAATCTGGGAAAGCACCAAGGCCATTGCTGGGCTTGAAGCCTCTGAGCCTTTCCCATTGCTCTTCTAACACAGCCTGACAGGTAGAAGAATTCAGTCCAGCAGGAAAGATCAGATTTCCCTTTAAAGGCAATGATTTGCTCTGTCTTTACACAGGCCAGTCAAGAGTGTGCTAAAGCAACAGCAGTGATGCCAGCACCCTCCAGCTGAGACACATTGAACAGGAACAACCAGAAAATGAACCAAGCGCTTCTGCAGCAGAGCTGATGCACTGGAGCAATCTGGAAGGAGCACCTGGTCCCCTGCCTCATTACCCCTTCTGCAATTTTGCAACACTTGTCTTTCTCAACTTGACTTTGCTGAGTGGTTCTTTGTTAAAGTGTTTAAATTCTGCTGATTACACTGCCTCTAATAAAACTTTACTTCTGCAATGCAAGTAAACCCAATGTATCTGAGCAATTTAATTCAACAAACTTTGAACAGGCATTTATCAAGCCAACCTATCAAATACAGTTGTCCTATCAAATACAGGGTGTCCTAGCATGCTTTGTAACACAATTTCAGAACAATCTATTTCGCATTATGAAAATGGACACCATGCTGAGATAATATCACCGAATAAAAGGAAACATCACTAATTCTGAGCATGGGTGCGTGAAGGTTGTATGGAGGGATTTAAAAGCCACATGGATGTGATGCTGAGGGATACGGTTTAGTGGCAGACTTGGCAGTGTTGGGTTCACGGTTGAACTCCATGATCTTAAAGGTCTTTCCAGCCTCAATGATACTGTGATTCTGTGAAGTGTGAGGTCTTCCAGCCTCTGCCTGTGGGAACTGTTAGTCAAGTAAGGCTGTTGGAATTCTCTGCTCAAAAGCAAGACGTACAAGGTTGAAAAGTGAAATGCATTCTTGACACAATTTTTCTCCTTCCTGTGAAATTACAAACCATTTGCCATTTGGATTTCTAACGGCAGCTCACAGATTGCTTTCTGACCCCTTGTCTTGCTGCTTTTTCCTGAAGACACTGAATGATGCGAGTGAAAGGAGAAAGACAATACCAATGATGGGGAATTCTCTGGGGCTTATTTAATGAACTGCTCATGTCCTGAAACATGCTCAGCTCCACTGCTATCAGTCATCTGAGTCCATTTTTCTTTGGCTTTACCCAGCTCATCACAGCTAGAACTCCTACAGGACAGTGTGACTCAGCATAGGCTGTTCCAGTACGATTGGCTTGCCTGACATCAGGTATTTCAACACCTTTGGCTACGCACAGGGTTACGTACTACTGACTGCTGCTATTGGGAAATATAGCCACCAAGGCAATGTGCCTGTCTCTTTCGGTGTCATGCACCAAAAACATTCCAATGCTTTATGATAGACATTTCAATTTAAATACCAATATAATACCAAGAATGCTCACTTGCCTGATACTCTGCCTTGAGAGGAATGAGACACATTTCACCCACTGAAGTATTTTCTATACTTTATATTTCCACTTAAGAAGATAAAATACACAATAAAACTGGAGATGGGAAGGCAATACTGAATTTGAACACCTATGTTATAGATATTTTGCTTTCTGAAAATCACAGTGAAGCCCCTTTTCAATCTATACCTGAGGGTATCAGATACAAATCAGCCAGATGCATTCAGCTACAAGTGTCTGTTTCCTCCTTTCTCCACATGTCAGACCTGGTCTCTGATGTTTGCTGTTTCATTTAAGACTGAAGATCTTCTGTCAGGTTAATGAAATGAAAGGTTTTCTCACCATAAACTACTTACAAGAGGATTATTTAGGTTAGGTCTTCTTTCAGCAACCATGTGTTTGGCTTTGCCACCACACTATGGGAATTGCAGTAAGTGCTGCAAAGAAGATAGACTTTCTATTCATGCTGAAGAACTTGGTTTCCAGCCTGACTTTTCTCAGTTCAGAATCAAGAATTGATATGAACAAAAGCCTTTCTCCAAAGGAAAAAAAGATCATTTCAGGTTTTAACAGTACAGAAAGTGATGTACAGCAAATGCAAACATGACTTTCATCTCCAAAGGCTGCCAGAATTCATTCATGTCTCTGCTGTATTTAACACAACCAAGACAGCTTAAGACGACCCCTTTTTTGAGACAGGGTTACGGAAACTTGAACTACAGTTGGTGTATATAAACAAGTGCTGAAAGTTTATTTTGCTTCCTTCTGATCTTCCAGAAGCACAGAGAAGCAACAGAATGATCAAAAATACAGTCTTCCACATCCAGAGAACTCAAGGGAACACCAGAGCATCAGCATAGCTTTCCCCTTTCCTGAACTGATCTGTAAGACCATAAGGTCTTTGCGAGATCAACAGTGCTATGAAAAGTCTGAACTTAAATCTGCCAAATCAAAACTGTGCAAAATCTTCAGACTGAAAGGAGTGGACACACTGCAAACCTGCCAGTCACTGCAGCAGGATTAGATCCCTGTTGGAGTCCTCCTGCTCCTGACAAAGCTTTTCATGTATCACTGCTCATTCATGAGGCGCCAAGCTCCATCTGGGTACGGAGCAAGGGCTGTCCCAGGGGAAATGCATGGAGCATGTCATAGGTGTGCCAAGCGCACAGCGTGCCTCGCTGCCTCCTGCTAAAGCTGGCAGAGGCTCCAGAAACCTTGTAATGTGTTTGATGGGCTACCCCGATATCACTGTCTGCTTCTGGCACGCACTTCAATTCAGCCATGATTCTTAGAAAAAAGTAGTTCTGTTGCTTATTGCTGTGAAAAGATCTACAGGGAGGAAAACCAAGGGCTTTGGCAGGGAAAAATTTAGAACTGAATAAGTTCATTGATAATAACAGTGTGTTGTAGCAGGCAGAGAGAAATGAACAGGAAAAGGTTGCTGTA
Source organism: Neomorphus geoffroyi (assembly GCA_033558235.1). NCBI lineage: Eukaryota > Metazoa > Chordata > Aves > Cuculiformes > Neomorphidae > Neomorphus > Neomorphus geoffroyi. Next base: position 5,193,314 of record JAUMJM010000037.1, read on the forward strand.
CTGGAAGAGCTTAATTTTTCTTGGGAATTATGTTTAAATTTTTCCTTTTCAGTGGTAGAAAATGCTACTGAAGCAAAAATTCAGACAACTGCGGAAATAAAATAGCTCACATTTAATAGGATTTTCCATACGTCTGCATACGTGCAAAGTATAAGGGTCCTTCACAGGATGTCACAGAAGAAAATAAGAACAGAATCTGAGGCTATGGAAACTGTTCATCTCTGAACAAATGAAGAAATGCACAGGTGACGATGCTGAAGGGCAATGGGTGGCGGATGAGGAACGCACAAACGGAGTTCTTGATGAAACTGATGGGAGTAGCACTCTTCTTACCAAGACCACAGCTGACTCACTGCTGCAAAACAATTAATTACCACTAATTGTTTCTGAGGTTGTCCTCTCCCTCTTCTGTTACTGAAGATGTAGAACCAGGGACAGTATCAGAGCTTCTGTGAAAACCACTGACTGTTCATTTGCTGGTTTGGAGTATCGGTTGTGGCTCCGCATCCAGTTTCACCAAGGAGTAAACAGCACTTGGAAAGGCTTCACAACACTGTTACTGCAAACAAACCATTCTGTGATAGTGATAGAATGAGGGAGAACTGCCTTACACTGGAAGAGGGAAGATTCAGGTTAGACATTAGGAAGAAATACTTCACAATGAGAGTGGGGAGGCCCTGGCCCAGGTTGCCCAGAGAAGTCATGGATGCCCCATCCCTGGAAGTGTCCAAGGCCAGGCTGGATGGGCCTTTGAGCCCCCTGATGCAGTGGGAGGTGTCCCTGTCCATGGCAAGGGGGTTGGAACTGGATGATCTTTAAAGACCATTCCAACCCAAACCATTCTATGATTCCATAATTCTGGCTTATAGAAGTTTATGAGGTGAATTAAGAGCAAAAGGTCTTCCCAGGGAAGACGATTTCAAAGCTCCAACAGTCTCTTCAAACAGATGAGGAGCCTCTCTGCCCTCTACAACAGAAAATGTCTGACCTTCTGCCATCACAAGGGTTATGAATGCATGAATAAGGCATCTTAAAAGACTTGGTTCTTTTGGCTTGGGAAGTAAATCAGGATGTCCAAACTGACTCACAAGAGCCACTTCAGGTCAAAGAGCTGCATCCACAAAATGGTGGCCCAAAAAAGCACAGGAGACATGGAAATACCTGTAAGTTACAGAATAGAAAGTCTAAAGTTTCTGTGATACATTTATCACAGTAAGCATAGTTAAATCAGCTATTGGAAAAAAAAGGAGAGGGATAAAGAGCTGGAGAAAAGGTGTTTGGTGAGGGTGGAGAGATACTGGCACAGGTTGCCCAGGGAGGCTGTGGTTGCCCCCTCCCTGGAGGTGTTCTAGGCCAGGTTGCATGCAGACCTGAGCAGCTTGGTCTCGTAGGAGGTGTCCCTGGCCATGGCAGGGAGTTGGAACTGGACGATCTTTAAGGTCCCTTCTAACCCAGATCATTGTATGATTCTATGATTTTACAATGGTATGAAACTACAGCATTGGGAAATGCTTGAAATGGTTGGGTCAGATGTTATTATGCAACATTGCCAACAAGGAGATATAAAACCAACACCTCTGGCATTAACGCCAATCAGCAATAAACACCTCATAGGAAGAAGAAAGGTGCATTTCAAAAATCTAATGAGGAAAATATGAGTAAGGAATCACACCCTGTGAGAAAATAATTTTGATTTTTTAATGATGATGACTCAGTCTCAATAACATATGCAAAGCAACTGGTTCTGACGTGCAGATAATTAGAGTTACCAGTAAAAGAACAATCATAATTATGAAGATCAAAGTATTATGTTATCAGCATATCTAGGAAAATGTCTGCCAGGGTACCAAAAAAGAGAGTAAATGGCTTTCCCTGGTTTTTCAGGCAACCATAACTTTAAGGTAACTTTATGGGTCTCATAATCATTATGGCTAAGAGAGAAAATGCTGCTCCAGCCACAACTGCAAGCTGTGTGTAGGTAAAGGTGTAACAATTAACTCCCAAATAGAGATAATTCCTATCAAAGCTTAACTCTCACATAAGCAGCCCCCTTGTCTTTCAGGCTTAGCATTTATGTTTTCCAGGAGTTATTTTAAGGCAAAATGTCATTTCCAAAGAAGGACTCATCCCATCTTACAGAAATGCTGTCACTGTGCAGCAGCGTTAGAGACTTCAGCAGTGCTAGAGAGCCGAAAGATAAAAGCAAGGGGGATCTAAGGGGTCATCACAGCCAAGTTTCTACTATACGAGGACAAACCCCCTATCATCAGTTGATCAAGGTCAATCCCCAAAGTGTTTTTCTTTTCCATCCACTATCCCAAAATGGAAGCACCTTCCAGACCCTTTCCATACACAGAAATTTCCCTTAGTTTCCAGCCCAAACACACAGCCAGATTCTGTCCTTTCCTATGTGGACAACAGGATTGTCCTTTATTTTAAACAGCCCAGGTTGTCTCTTTCGTTGAGAGCAAGCCAGTAATCACCTTAGCCTCCATTTGGCTAAGTTGAAAAGCTGAATCCTTTTGCTCTCCTCTCCCAAGACAGAGTCAGTGATGCCTGAGAGATTCTACACATCTGTTTTGGTTTCAATCTGTCTTTGAGTGACTGGACATTTACACAAAATTTAAAAAACTCACACCTCTAAAATCACATCATTGCACTTCCATCACTGCATGCACAGCACAGGATTCCTTCCTGGAATTGACACTGCCAGACTTTGGTGAAAATAGAAATAAAGTTGCTTCTCCAAAGGTTGTTTTTTTGAGATTTCCCCCTAACCATTCTGAAAGATGGGCTCATGGTGAGCTTTCTTTGTAGGGAAGGACATAAACTCTTAGATATTCAGTTCCAAAGGTGTTACTTACTGGCAGATCTGTAGGGAGAATGAATCAAAGCTCACGTACAGGGTGCCTGAGTTCATATTTCTCCAGCTCTGAAACTAAAACAGAGTAACCAGGTGGTGCTTTCACCACTTCACTTCAGGACAAAAAATGACTACAAAGAATAAAGAGGGACTATTAAAATGAGTCTCACTCATTAAGTAGCCAGCAACATGCTATCTGAATCAAAATCTAACACACAGCCACCCACCTCAAATTATAGGGCAAGCTTTGCATGAATCAGCATCCAAACACAATACCTGTGGGGAGGGCTGCCTCAAGCCCCGAAGAAATTCTCCTCAGCACATCACTTTTGGCATGAGCAGTAAGGTTGGCAACCTCCATGGGAAGCTGGACAGCCCTACAGGTGACACCCACCCAGCAAGGCATAAATAGCAACCCAGGAGGACAGAGGCTGCACTCTGAGTTCCTGTATTGAGCTCTGCAGCAAGCTTTGCATTTGGGGCTGGGTATCTGATTGCTTCCACCATGAGCTGCAGCATCAAGAGAACATCCAGTACTTCTTACAGGAGCGGTGGTGGCAGTGGAGGTGTCTGCGGCGGAGGCGGCAGTGGCCGGAGCTCCTCCGTCTCCTGCAGACGCTATGCCTCCTCTCTGGCTGGTGGGGGAAGCTATGGTGGTGGAGCATGCAGCATTGGCTACGGAGCAGGCAGCATTGGCTACGGAGCAGGCAGCATTGGCTACGGAGCAGGCATGAGTGCAGGCAGCATGGCTGGTGGCTTTGGGGGTGGCTTTGCAGGGGGCTACGGTGGTGGCTTTGGTGTCGGGGGGGACCTCCTGAGTGGCAATGAGAAGGTCACGATGCAGAACCTCAATGACCGCTTGGCTGCTTACCTGGACAAAGTGCGCAGGCTGGAGGAAGAAAATGCTCAGCTTGAGTTCCACATCCGGGAGTGGTACCGGAACCAAGCTCCCAGCGCTTCGAAGGACTACACCTCCTACTACCAGACCATCGAACAGCTCCAAAATCAGGTAGGATTGTCCCAGCTAATGTGGCTCCATCTCCCACACACTGTTCCCACTAGGAAGGACTTCCTCCTGTCCTCTGGCACCGGCTCGAAAGTGGTGGGAAGGAGCTACTGGATGGCCTTGCCCATCTCCTGAGTAGGCAAAGCCCTACATCCTACCACAAGTGAAAGGGTCCAGCTCCGGGGGCTCAGCCTGAGGCAGCAAGGAGACTTCTACCAGGCCCAAACATGCTGCTGCACATAGCTGAAAGCGCATGTTGTACAGGTGGCTCGAAACCCAGCGTGTGTGGTTTCCAGACTTTCCCTCTGCTCCCACTCAGTTCAGCTGAATGGACCCCAAATCCAAAGCACCCGGACTGCAAGATCTGATCTCCCTTTGTCTCTGCATGCTCCTACTTAAAGGAGATGGAAGGACCAAGGCTTCCCTTAAGAACAACTTTTTTTATAATGAGATGAAATACAGCATTAGGGACACAGACCAGACTTCCTTATACACCACAGTGCCACAGCCCTTACGTGTCAGTGATCTCCCAGCAGAATGTTGTTCTGTTCTTTCCTCCATCAAAATATTCTTTCATCAGAATGTTTGGGAAACCCAAAATTGTGCACACACCACTTCTCATGGCATGACATTTCAAGAACTTTCTGTGGACCCTGCATTACTGCAGAATTCAATTCTAAAACCTGCAACAAAGCCCTAGCAAAGTTTTGGGGGTTCTTTCCTCTTGTCTTGGACATCTTGAATACAGAAATACTCCTCTCCAACTTCCCCTTTTGTAGATCATTTCTGCCACTGTGGATAATAACAAGATGCTTCTGGACATCGATAACAGCAAGATGACTGCTGATGACTTCCGAATGAAGTGAGTACCTCTTGGTGAACCTTGCATCTTTCATGTCATGAATTTTAAGAGATTCATGAATGCAGGTCCTACCCTTTCCTAAGTACTATGACCAAGCCTACGCGCGGTAGTGAAATGAATGTCTAATGCTTCTCTTTTCTTTCGATCAGATATGAGAATGAGCTGGTCATGCGTCAGACTGTTGAGGGTGATATTAATGGCTTGAGAAATCATCTGGATAACCTCACTTGGACTAGGTCTTCACTGGAATCTGAGCTGGAGTCCTTGAAAGAGGAGCTGATTTCTCTTAAGAAAAACCATGAGGAGGTACAATCCAAAGACCAAGACAGTGCCCTTTGATTACATATCAAGCAAATTCAGCCTTATGCTTTGTGATTGTCATTCCTTTGTACCTTGACACTGCCTGACAGAAGAAATTACCAATGATGTGCCTTGTTTCTCTCTTTGGACCCTCTGCAGGAAATGAGGCAGCTGCAGTCTCAGACCAGTGGTGATGTGAGTGTGGAGGTCAATGCTGCTCCTGGACAAGACTTGACAAAGATCCTGAATGACCTGAGAAATGAATATGAGCAGGTTATCCAGAAGAACCGCAGAGAGGTCGAGCAGTGGTATGAAGTCAAGGTACGTAGCAACACACAAAGTGAAGCCTGCTTCATTGGGAAAACCGGGCATGCAAGGCCACTCACCTGCACCTCCCACGTGCAGCTGGGGAACGGGAAGGAAAAAGCTGCTGGGGAAAGACTGGAGTGGCAGAGGGGAAGAAGGCCAGCTCCAATGGGCAAGGCTGGGTGGAACGTCAGGATCTACGGAGCAACGACTGGGCTGTGCTTGAGGAGGACTGGATGAAAGGGAGAGGCTCGCAGCTTTCTTAGTTCTCAGTCAGCAAATCTGCTCCAGAGCGGATTTTCTCACTCTGAAAGTGTGTCTGGGCTTTGACTCCTGCAGATCGAGGAAGTCAACCGTCAGGTCACCTCTAGCAGCCAGGACATCCAGACGAGCAGCCACCAGCTCACGGACCTGAAACGTGAAATGCAGAACCTGGAGATCGAACTGCAGGCGCAGCTCAGCACGGTACGTGGGGCAGGATCGCTGAAGGCCCTTCCCTCCTTGGAACAGAAGCTCCCACATTGGGCAGGGAGGGGTAGAGCTGTGGTCCTAAACTCCTACATTTACACTTCCAGAAATCTTCCCTGGAAAACTCCCTGGCAGAAACCGAATCTCGCTACGGCCTCCTGCTGCAACAAATCCAAGTGCAGATCAACTGCGTTGAGGAGGAGCTGGCCAGCATCCGCTGTGAGATGGAAAGTCAGAACCAGGAGTACAAGTTCCTGCTGGGCATCAAGACCCGCCTGGAACAGGAGATCGCTCAGTACCGAGCTCTGCTGCAGGAAGGACAGCAAGACATTGTGTACGTATGCTGTCTGCAAATAAGGGAATAAATTCTATCAGTCTTTCCTCTATCAGGACACATACTATTGGGAGTAGAATGTTTTACCCATCTGTAGCTGAAATCTAAATATAGTAGATTTTTTAAAAGTATCTGTTTTGAAATGTATGTATCATAAACTTAGTAAGTGCAACAAACACAGAGGGAAATGCAGACCGTACATTTACTGACATTTTTTCAGTTATTCAATTCCTCTTGGAACGTTTGTGCTGAGCGAATTTCATGACAGCAATGACTGTGCAAAATCTAACTGTAATATAGCATCATAGAATCATAGAATGGTTATGTTTGGAAAAGACCTTTAAGATTTTTGAGACCAACCATACACTGTCTTCCGTCAGCAGATGAGCAAGCACAGCTGGACTGGTAGAGTAGAAGAATCATACTTCTACAGTCTTTTACTATCTCTGCATCTTCAACTTTCTAGGAAATCATAGCTGAAGGGACTGAAATAAAAACATATACAGAAATATCTGCAAGCTCCAGGAAAATCTAAGCTGTTATATGCACTGCATATTGTGTCATAATATGTCTCTTTATGAATGTATTTATCATTGCCTTCATTAAAACTCTTTTCCCTGCACAGAACATCTCAAGGAGCTCTCCAAGGAGGTGGAATGTCCTCCCACTCTTATTCTTCTACTTCCTACTCTCATGGTCAATCCGGTGACAAGACAGGTACGAAACATCTTCCGAAGAGGATCCTAATTTATCTTGTCCCTGTAGCTTCCATATTTTGTGTTTCACCTCTTTTCATCTTAATACTATCCCCCTCTATTATGGTTTCCACATTTGCAATTGCAATAGGGGTTAAACCACTCACAATGAAGATGTCTCAGCTTCAGTTGCAGAAACAGGCTAACACAGCTGGACATTTCAGTAATGGATACACTTGTAATGTCATTGCTGCAAGAGACTCTTGATTTTGCCATCAGAGTAATGATTTCTTCTTTCATTCACAGGGCAGTCAAGAGTGTGTTAAGATCCCGCTGAAGCACTGGTCTTCCCTGACATCCTGACTGTCATCTGAGCAGCCTGGCCTACAGTGTGATCATATATGCAGCACGCGCATTGTGTACCGACCCAGAACACTGGTTGCTTGACATGTTATTCACGAAGTCAAGATGAATAATTTCTAGGACTCTCCTAAAATAATCTACTTCTTCCTTCTCATATTGCCTTGACTGTACCCACATATACTTCTCTGCAGCACAATGCATGATCTATTTCCTGCTGATAACCATGCCGCTAATAAAACTTTACTTTTCTGCAATGCAAAGAAAACTGTGTGTCTGGCTGTCTATCTAGTGTATTAATACTATATTTAACTTTACGTGGAACAAATACCTCCACAGAGAAAGTAAGTTTGAATATAGGATGTAATATGGCTCCCCAAAAAACTGTGTCTTAGCTTCATCAGAAGAACTCTGGATAAAACACTGGAGATGAGCGAATACATTCAAATTAAACTCAAGAGTGACACTTAGAGTAAGGCTGGGTTAAACTCTTTTTCATAGCGTACATTGCAAAGGATGTGCAAGTAGCTGACTTGCCAGTTCAGCAGCTGAACTGAAACAATGAGGATTAATTAAAGCCCGATTTTCATTAAAACTTTAGCAAATCAAAATAATTTTCCTTTAGGTTACTGAACGAGAGATCAATCACATTCAGGCAGCCCCCTCTCCCACTTTTAGACAAGGGCTCTGTCTATCTTGTTCAATACAAGCAAAGGATCAGATCAGGACAGGAGTGATGAGTACGCAGAGAAGTTCTCTCTACAACACAAAGCTCAATTGTTAGATTTATTCCTCTTGACATATTGGAAGGTCTGTGCTCAGGTCTTTCACCCAATGGTTCGAAATACAGCAAATGTGTATTTGTATTTCACAAGACGGTATAAGTCCATGGTTGTGCAATGTTCCAGATGAATGGGTGGAGGTTGAAAGGTTCAGTCTCTCTTATAAAAACTGCTCCACTCCCTGTCACCCACTTTGGTTTGACAGAGGAAGAAAAATCGGTGAAATATCTCCCTGGTTTGGGACTTACAAATTTGTATTTCAGTCTTTTATTTGCAATGGGCTGAGAAAGCAGCTGAGCAGGGTCTACCACATATCCAGGGAGTGATTCAACTGCCGCCGGGTGACAAATATGGGTGGGCCCCACAAGCCTGCATTGTTCTCTGAGCAGCACAGAACTCATTGACATTCCTTATTCTGTCAAATTCCTTTACACTTGCACTTTAGTTTGCAAACAGATTTGAGTCAGGTAGAATATAATCTTTTTGGATAACGATGTATAATTTAAAAAGACATCAAACTGTCTACTTGTTACAATCCACAGCTGAATTCTCAGCACAGCAGAAAGAATAGGTGAGTCAGAGACTCTTTCCCTAGAAAACAAAGGAGATTTGTAAAGTCAAAGCAAAAATACCTCCCCCTTGAGTCACAAAAGGACTCTCACCTTTATGTACAAGCTCACAGAGCCCCATGTTCTGCCTTATGCTCCATTTCACTTCTCATATCAACCAGTGCTGACTGCCTCAGAAAACACACGTAACCCTCCGCATTCCAGCTATCATGGACTTAGAGATGAAATACCTTATTTGACCACAGTTTAAATAGAAAGAATGTTCCAGATCCTAGAATGGAGCCAATTGTTTCCTGGGCTGACAGGAACATTCCTGCACCTCTTGCTTCCCTTCTGCTGTCTTTCTTATGTAGGAAAGAGGAGAAAGCTCTGTGCTGTGTGTGGGGCTCCCAGTTCCTGCAGAGAGTTTTGTCAGTCATGAGCTGAGCCGAGCACACCCGCCTCGGCTCCCTGTGACTTGGTGGGATGGAGTGACTGGACAGGAGTTATCAGAGCATGCTTTGCCCATCCTAACATCAAAGCCCATCAGAACAGGATGGAGTGAGCTGCCATCAGTCTACATCTGCAGTGTCAGGACATGGGAATATTGTACAGTGCTCTCTTGCAGGCCAGTACCGTTCCATGAACCGCACAGCAGAAATGTGTCCTGCAGAGATCGGTACAAGGCACAGGTTTGTTTTGGAATCTGGGAACGCCGCATGTCAGTCCAGGACCATGACGGTTCACACAGCATCCTCTAGTGGCAAATTCAGAAAACATACAGTGGGACTGGGGACAGAAACAGTTCAATGGACTCAAAATTAAATTCATCCTCAGATCAGGGGAACATTTAGGGCAAGGAAAAAACCACCTTAAATTATGATGAAACATATATTTTGCATAGGGGTAACAGTGTGAGAGCAGATGGGGTAATAAACCAAACAAACAAATAGTAAAAAGGTTAGAAATTAATTAATGCTGAAGGACAGGAAAGAGAGAGAAAGGAATCCTCTGTTTCATGTTATTTTGCCTGAAGGTTTTGAGGTCATTCCATATGAAATCAGCAAATTCAGATTAAGCCAAAACTTCCCGGACTGCTCTAGTGCGTATTTAATTAGTGTTGGAGTTGGTTTGCCTCTGTTTTCAACTCCTTTGGTAGCCACAGTGGCTGCCACAGACAGGCAGGGAGCCTGGCGCTACCAAGTGGAGAGGAGGATTTTGTTAAGGATGATGATCCATTCCATGGAGCTGTGTTTAAGGAGCTATGTTTAAGAAAGAGGCCTGCAGGGGGGACTGTAGAGATACCGACATCCTGCACTGGTCCTGCTTCCAAAGGCAACCAAAAGGAATGTGCATTACAAGCTTTGGGTGTGTTTCAGCTTCTTCATTCTGGAAATTAACCATCTCCACCTGCACCACATACCATTTTCAGGAGGCTGGGTGGAGATGATGCGGGGAAACAGTTGGACAGAGAAGAATCCAAAACAAGATCCAGGAATTAGTGGACTGGATTCTCTGAGCTGCTCCATGCCAGACCAGAACTGCTGTGTACCTGCAGGATACATCCCCACAGCAAACGTTTCTTTTCTGTTTGCAAAGACGGCTGTCAGGTATGGATAGGTACAGCAGCCCATGACTCTTAAGTCTTGCTTGTTCCCAAGACTCTTGCGCTCTTGGCTGGAAGGAAATGGCATCACAGAGGCAGCGTTCATTGCCTGCCAGGCCTGTCCAATCCAGCCGGCCTTTATCAAGGCAGCCAGACAGCTTGCCCTCTCAGCCCCCACCACTGTCTCAGGTAAGGGGAAAAGCAAATGTGTGAGTCAATGTTTCTCTGATAGAAAACACATGAAAGGAACCCACTTCTGGGATATTTCTCATGTTACCAGCCTATCATGAGCATGAAAAAATACTAGCGGTCAAGTTAAGTACAAAAATTCTTACAGGAAAATCCATACTTTCAGTATCCCAGGCAACATATTTCTTCTCAGTTTTGTGTAATACGTAATGTTTTGGAGTGGCAATTCTAACAAACTCCTTAATTCTTTAAGAATCCCAAAGCTATGACAGATGTTGAGAGCAAATGCTCTCTCACAAACACGCAGTTTCAGGTGCACTGGAGCTAACTCTCATAACCGATTTAGTACCGCCTAAAGAGAGCTTTATGCACACTACAATTACTCCTAATAACCCACTCTTTACAAGCCCACGCTCAGCGAGCTGTTGCAAAGCCTGGCTGCAGGGAACACCTTTCTGCTGGCACCGCTCCTGTGCTCACCAAGCCCTGGCAGTCGGAGCGCAGCCGTGGCTCAGAGGCTCTCACAGCCACATTCATCCACGCTTTCTCACATTTCCAATCTTAGTTCAGTTCATTCCCACAATCTGGTGTCAGATTGTCAGAAATTATGGCAGTAGCAAACTGTTCATAGTGATTACACACACATAAAGGTTTTAAACCAATGATGCCGACTCCTTTCTGTTGAAAATGCTGTCAGAAATCATGTTATCAGAATCTCAAAGGGTTCATCTGTTATGAAAGTCAAATTCATTAGAAAAGAGTGAAAAGGCATTCAGCAAGTATTTCAGTCAGCTTGATTCGGTGGTGGTGGGCTGCTTAAAATACCTGAAGTCAGTGCAGATCTTAGTGTTTAATTAAAAGAAAGTTTAAAGCTGAAAACAAGTGCCAGAGGCTGGTGGAAAACCATGGTCCTCAGTCACAGTTCAGCAGCCAGGGACTGTCCTAGGAGGTAACCTACTTGATACACACACACACCATCACGTTTGCCTATAAACCACTGTTCTGAAAATGGAGCAGACTGATAGAGTAGTTAGAAATACACTTTTCTATCCCTAAAGGGGTGCAGGCATTCTGGGCAGAGAGAACCAGGGCTGCAGAAGGTGTTTCCATGTATTGATAATTGCTAGGAGAACAAGCTGTTGTAACAACACCTCACTGGCCACAGCTCTGCAAAGCACAGGACTTGCCCTCTCAGAGCACCACAGAGCTGGGTTTTCTCACTGAGCCTAACAGAGATCTGGAGATTCTAAGAATTTACCTCAAGCAAAACACTAGTATGAAACCACCCATTAGATCAGGAAAGCCTGGATCCAGCTGACAGGAGCCATCAGCGGGTAAAAAGTCTTCTAATTTGATGAAGAATATGTTTAATGCTTGCACAGTAAAACTGTGGAACTTAATGAAAACTGTGGCTGTCCCTCTGATCAGAAATATTCTTGTAAAATTATCAGGAGAAATAATAATATATAAGTAGGTAAATAAAAATATTTAAATATAAATATGTCAGCACACAAACATAAATAGTACAAATACAAATATGCTTGGTAAACATTTTGCAGACATGAACAGAATAAAACAGCTCACATCTCTCTCTCTGGGATGAAACCCATCTGATCTGTGTTTCTACCAAGGCTGGGATTTTTCTTTTTTGTAGGAATTTTCCATGTGGCCTATGGGAAAATGCCCTCTGAACAGCTCGCGACCTCCTCCTTCAGCATGAATCACTGCAGCACAGGAAGCACTCCGCGTGTACCTGGTGCCTCTGAAGCCTGGGACAGGTTTAGCCCATTTGGTTTTGGCAGTGGCCTCTAAATTTCTTCTTGCTGCTGCCTGCAGGAACCTGACTTTTGGAACACATCCTCCTGTCAGCTAGACATTGGACTCATATCAATAGTTTCCAGTCCCAGCAAACCTTGGTGAGATAGATTTACCAACCAGATAACAGATTAAAGGAAGTGTAAAAATACACCCAGTGACTTGTCTTGCGCTCATCAGGGCTTGGGGTCCAAACTGATCCTTTCTTCCCACACAATTTTTAATCGTGCTGTAAGAAAACCTATTTTATTTTTCTGTCTCAGGTACTTTACTCCCTGATGTGCATTATCATTATAGTTCTGGATTGACAGAGATGTCAAGAGTTTAAAGCTATTTATGTTTCTAGAGAAATAGAGACAATAATGAGGTACTTCCAGAAGTGCAAACTGCATCTGATTTCAAGTATTCGCCAAGCGTTTGCATTGCTCCCAGCTATGCAAGTGTTTGAGTCCTTCATGATCTTTTCTGTGTTTTCCTCACACTCACCTCTTCACATCTATAAAGGACAAACACCAAGACATTACACGATACGTCCTAAAATCAGTAAGAAGTCTGCAGCTACACAGGGATCCAGAGCTTTCAGGTTCAGCTCAAATCACTGAATCATCATTTCTTTTCTGCTATAAAAGAAGTGGACCCTGGATAGATGACTTGTCCTGCATCTCTCTTATTGAGACTGCACCTTGAATCCTGGGTTCAGTTTTGGGCCCGTCACTCAGGAAAGACATCAATGGGCAGGAACATGTCTGGAGAAGGGGAATAGAGCTGGGGAAGGAGCTGGAGCCCAGGAGTTCTGGGAGCGGTTGAGAGACCTGAGACGGTTTAGCCTGTTTCTCCTAAGTAACAAGCAATAAGATGAGAGGAAATGGCCTCAAATTGCTCCAGGGGAGGTTTAGATTGGATATTAGAAAAAATTTCCTTACTGTAAGAGTGGTGAAGCACTCGCAGAGTGGAATCTCAATCCCTGGAGAGGTTCAAAAAATGTGTGGCTGTGGCACTTTGGGACATGGTTTATCAGGCACAGTGTGTTTGGTCTGATGGTTGGACTGGATGATCTTACAGGTCTTTTCCAACTCTAATGATTCTACAATTCTATAATTCACTCTTGTAATTTGTTTTAAAAACAAACACTTATGCGACCTTGTTTCTCATCTCTTTTACTACAGAAACCAGGGCATCCACGTGCATTTCTCTTCACTAATCCCATTCCCTCTACTTTGCAAAAATAGTAATTTTGAGAAAGTTAAGTGCTACTCTCTGGTTTTACCTGCCCTCTTATTAAACTGCTCACAGTTGTGTGTGCCTGTGCCAGGACCTGCCTTTTCAGCACGTAAACATTCTTGTCTTTGAATCTGCTGGCATATCCAGTGCACATGTGGCAATGCAAGGCTTGTGAAGACTAGAAAAAAAAAAAGATTAATGAAGGCATATGAAAGTAAGAAAGGAAAGAATTGTATCTTGGGCAGACATTCAACACAGTCATTTTGGTACCAGCTGCAGATCAGTTCTTGTTATTGTTGCGTCTGCCCACAAGGAAGTTGAAAATAGAAAATCTGATGTTTGAATTAAAGACATTCAAGTGGTTCATTCCTGTGATCTTCAACAGAAGAGAAAACCACACCAAGCTGTAATTGTAAAAGTGCCTCTGAGATGTGATCAGTAGGGTAGGGAGGCCAGAGTTTTGAAGAGCAAGAAAAGAGAGAAAGACCCAAAATGTGCCCCAAAAAGAGCCAAGCAGCACATTTTCACTGATGGAAGCAGAGACAGAAAGGAAGAATTATCAGAAGGGTCAAACAATTAAATGTTTAAAAGGTAAATTCAGAATAATAACCCGACTTTGCTCATTCACCCACAGAAGCACCCATGGAATTGCAGGCATCAATAAAGCAGGTTAAAACGATCACAGAGTTCATTTAATTCTAATTCCATTAGTAATCCCTGGCAGCAAGGTTAGCAGGAAGAGAGAAGAGTGAAGTACACGCCAAAGTCACCCCAGAGCAATAAACAGCACTTTACAGGACAACCAATAAAAATTCCCCGAAACAATACAAACAATTCTATAAAGCAGCAGTGGCTGGGAACGCAGAGCAGGTCAAGGCGAAACAGAACTCAGGCTCAGCCAGGAGCCTGATGTGGGCTGTTGCCACCAGCAAACGGGATGGCTTCACTTTAACAAATGGGTCTCCCTCACCTCAGATAAGCTGCAGATGAAGGAAATTCTCTGTATGCACTATTCCTTCCTTCAGAAGCCCTTAGTGTGGGAGAAGCCCTTGTAGTGGGAGAAGCCCTTGTAGTGGGAGAAAAAAAAGGCCTATGTAGAACGATAGAAGCACCTTCTTCTTGAGCAAATCCTTTGCCACACTAAAGGCTTTTCCAAGCATTCCAGTACATTATTGCCTTAAGGGAGCAAGCCAAACAAACACATGCAGCCACAGAGGTAAAAGAGATGTGAAGTTGGAAAATCAAAACCTCTCTAGAAACTTCAATTCAGTTGTAGTAAAAATGCTGATCTGACACTATGCGCCTGATATATTTGGAGATACACACAGGATTGGATAGTTAGTTCATTTGACAGTGTCTGCCAAGCTTTCCCTCTCCTGACACTCACAGATGTCCTTCCAAACTGCCACAAAGAACTGCAGTTCATTCTTTGGGAAATATTGAAGCAAACCAAACCTGCTTACAGTACACCATCAATATTCTATCAGTATAATACCTGATGATTGTTGCTTTCCCCAGGGGTCTTCAGAGGGAAAGCGGAAGCCTTCTAGACCCCAGTTTTCATCAACTGCATCATAAAATATTAGGCAGCATCACAAATGCGCATTTTATTTTGCAAGACCCCCAAATATCCTGCTCTGAGATTCTGAGGTGGGAGTTTCAGGATCGATGAAGAGTCCCTAAAGGAAAGGCTGTTCCTCTCTCATTGCCACAGGTGACAAGTAAGAATGTGCTGGTCTTTGTCAGAATACACTGGTAATTTGTTCTCCTTTAAGGTTCTTGCATTTCTGTTCAGTGAAGAAAAGCACATGGACTTATGTCCTTTATGCTTGGACTATTGACTTTAATATTTAACTATATAAATGTGGCTTTCTTTGTGTCTGCAGGCAGACGGTGACTTGCTGATTCTATTCTTCCCTCTGTTCACAGGACTTGGAACAGTTCACCCGCTGAGCAGGTTTTCCCCACCCAGGGCTGAACAAGAGATTCAGCTCAACAGAAGGAACAACCAGTGTGTCTCTGGTAGCCAGAAGCACCCTCCGTATGTCTTTGGAAAGGCTGTACAGTTTAACTGTGCAAGTGGGAGAACTTCAGGAATGCAGCAGTCTACAGAAAGAGAAGTTAGTTGTGATGTCCCTAGGTTACAGCATCATGGAGGGGCTCTTTCTCAGGGACTGAAGGGACAGGACAAGGGGGAATGGTTTACAGCTGAAAAAGGAGAGATTGAAATGAGATCTTAGGAAGAAATGTTTTGCTGTGAGGGTGGGGAGGCCCTGACACAGGGTGCCCAGAGAAGCTGTGGCTGCCCCATCCCTGGAAGTGCTCAAGGCCAGGTTGGAGCCCCTTGATCCAGTGGGAGGTGTCCCTGCCCATGGCAGGGGGCTTGGAACTGGATGGGCTTTGGGGTCTCTTCCAAACCAAAGCGTTCTGTGATTCTGTGGTACAGGTACTGTATATATCGAGTGATATTGTCTATGCCTGAGACACTGCAGAATTCCTCTTTCCCATACAGGCCCATAATTTGACACAGACCAATGAGCTGTAGGTACAAATGCCTTGGCCAGCTTCCAGCTTGTATATTTGTTCTTTTGCCCTCCCTGTATTTGCCCTGCAGTTTGACATTTCTCTCTGTATAATGTGAGTACAGTGCTTATGTGTGGTCTAAAATAGGTGAGGCATTTTTTATCAGTACAGAAAGACCAGACAGAACCTTGCACAGAGTATGCATTTCATATGGCTTACTTTTAATTTTTCATTTTGATATTAAAGGGATTTCTCACTGAAACACCACAGTAGGCATCTTGTGCTGTAAAGATACTGTTTAGTGGAAGCACTTTTAGGTAGCAGAATTTCAGTGCAGGCTTGGCTGCTCCCCGAAAGCTGCAGATGCTGGTGGGCCGGCTTACTCCCTCTTCCCTTAAAGCAGCTCTCCTGGGCAGTCCCAGAGGTCCAGAGGGAGTGAAAGGCAGCAAGAGAAACAAAAAGAATGGAAGAAAAGAGGTAAATATCCACTTGTATGGAATGGATGCTCACAGAGGAGCTGGCAGTAACAAAAGCAACACTACTTTTTCAAAGTCATCTGGGATAACAGACTTCACATGTCAGAAGTCATTTTTTCTTGACTCTCAAGGACCAGAAGACTCGGTTATTCTGTTTCTTCTGTTTACTTCCTTCTTTCAGTAGCATTGAAAGGACTGAACATATAATCAGGCACTTGTTTCTGGTGTTGTTCACTTCCCAGGGACTCAGGGAAGTTTAACGTTTATCCCTGCTTCAAACGCCGCCACGGTTCCTTGGAAAGGGTTCTTTTTTCTGAGGAAAACCAGACTCTCTCAGACACGGCATGCGCTCTATCAGCCCCTCTCTCCTACTGGCAGCCCAAAAGGGGCTGAAAGCAAAAAAGGAAACAGTGAAAATGATACTGTTGAAAGAAGAATTTTTCTCAAGGAAAGTAGAGAAAACAGAGGGGTGGGAACCTGTTTGGTCAAGGTCCCCACACATTGTTCACCACTCACTTAATAACTCTATTAAAGCTAGTTCCTGAGATCCCATGAAGCAAGTCATTGTGTGACTTCGCTATGGAGGCAGGGTTGGCTCAGCCAGGGCTGTGCCCTCCCAGCCCTTTTGTTTCCATACAGGTAAACTATAACCAGATTTCTGAATGCTCCCCTCAGCAGGGTGACGCCTCCTACAAATCCCACCTTTTGCTTCAAGAGGCAGCGGTCAGGGGGAGGGAATCAGCCCTGGGTGAAGGTATTTGGGAGAGAAACACAGCCCACTGCGCAGCCACTGACCAATAGGAAGAATCGCCCTGTTGGCAGAAGGCTTAGGGCTGATAAATTCCATGGGTCTCAGATAACACATTCTGGAGACAACTCCCTTTGTCACCAGCATAAAAGAGGTGGGGTGGGGGAACGAAGCACACACTCCTGCCTCAGGATCACAAACTGTGAGCTGCAGCTGGCGTTAGGTCCCTGGTTTTCTTAGCATGGCCACTTACAGCTTCAGGCAAACGACCTCCTCTGTAGCTGGGGGACCTGGTGGATCCTCCCTCCGTTTCAGTGGAGGTGGCTTTAGGGCTCCGAGCATCCATGGCGGATCTGGTGGCAGGGGTGTGTCAGTCTCTTCTACTAGATTTGTCTCTTCTGGCCTAGGAAGCGGCCTGGGTGGTGGATATGGAAGCAGCTTTAGCAGCAGCTTTAGTGGTGGCTATGGTGGTGGCTATGGTGGTGGTTTGGGGAGTGGGGATGGTCTACTCTCAGGAAATGAAAAAGCAACTATGCAAAGCCTAAACGAACGCCTCGCATCTTACCTGGAGAAAGTGCGTGCGCTGGAGGAGGCAAACTCTGATCTTGAAACTAAAATCCGAGACTGGTACCAGAAACAAGGAGGACCAGGCCCAGCTCGGGATTACAGTTCCTATTATGTGACCATTGAAGACCTTCGAGACAAGGTAAGCATTAATGTTTACAAAAAATCATCTTAGATTTGCACTTAAGAAGAAATTTAAAAACCCAAAGAGAAAAACTTCACTAGGAAAACACCCAGAAGGCATTGCAGTTTGTGAGAAGGAAAGGAAGTTGCAATGAATATGTAATGAGGGAAGGGTGGGTAAAGAAAATTACCAGTATGGAATGATCTACTTTTTAAAATGTTAGTTAAAAGAATGTACCAAGCAGTCAGTCTGCGATGCCTTAGTACTTAACTCTTGATAATGTTGGCTATTAACAAAGCACGCGCGCACACACATATATATGCGCACACACACACATATATATACACACAGATGCTGGTCATATACACATACATGACCAGTTAATGTAGGTATGACCATATATATACTGATAAATATAGAGAGAGCCAAACAATGACAGCAACCTGATTAACTCTGTAATCTGTTACTTGCCATACAGCTTGAAAATCTGCAGAGGCCCATACACATGTAAATGAGTAAATGAGAAGATAGCAGCTCAACATTTCATCAGCATACATTTATTTCTCTTTCGCGTTTCACTTACTTAGGCTTGGAATTGAAATAGGAATGCTGAAACATTTGGCTTCTGCAAAAAGAAAGTAGCAGACATGGAGTAATCAGTCCCATATATCAATGCAGGATTGGCCCCAACAGCCCATGGGTACCTGATCAGAGATTACTCTGAGGTGATACACACCCAAAAAACATCAAGAACAGCTGATAAACTATGTAAATAAATGAAAGAAAACTTGAGGCTGAGTTGTAACAGCTCAGCATGGAGTTCATGACCGTTCACACACAGTTTACTCTCACCTTGCTTTCAGCTCACGCACATTCTACACTGACTTCAAAACCTGGGCTCCAGTAAAGGCAGAACTGGCAATGAGGGTTTTTTCTCCTTTTACCGTCCTTTTCCCTTCTGTCTTTTACTTCCCATAGTTAGAGGAGAGAAAAAGTTTTTCCAGCTATTTTTGTGGAAGCCTCCTGAGTTTTAGAAATGGCAGGTGAAACAACACACTTTCTAGGTAAAACCTGTCAGGGATTACTTTGAGAATTTCCTTTAGGGCCTTCCATGATGCATTAGAAGAATGAATGAACACTATCCTGGCTATTCTAGGAAATAAAATATGTTCAAAGACTACAAATGTGGTACGAACCCAGATTGTTTACAAAACACAATGATGCCCTTTACTTCGAAACCATGTAGACCTTGTAATCACTTCTCACCATTAAGAAATTGCATAATGGGAAAAAATTCTGCCACGAGGGGTCTGCAGGCTTTGCTTCTTTTGTGACTCTCCAGGAAACAGGTTTCTTGCCTCAGTCCTAAAAATTCACCTACCCCTGGCTCACCAAAGCTCTTCCCCTCCAAGGCAGCAGGAAGCTTTGTCTCACTGTGGGGTTGGCAGCTAAAAGCCATTCCATAGGCCAGATGAGCAACAGGACCTACCCATAACTGACAGTCACGACAGAAGACCTGTAATAAATCTGAGCAACATATTTGCTATAGGTCATTGATATTTTCCTGTTGACCAAACAAAACACACCTCTACATGGGGTAGCTACAGATGAAAGAGAATCTTAACTCTTCTAATCTTCAGATCAGGAAAGAGGACAAGGCCATTGTTTTAGCCTCACCAATGAACTCTCATTGTTTGCAGATCCTTGATGCCACTATCGAAAACTCGAAGATTGTCTTGCAGATCGACAATGCCAGGCTGGCTGCTGATGACTTCAAAACCAAGTGAGTAATTTCTGAAAGGAAAAAGGTCTCTCGAGCAAACAAAAATCCTTGTTGAGCCAAAGGGCAGTGGCTGTGAAAAAAGGAAGGAATGCCCATAAACTCTCTGTACGAGAACCAGTTTGATCCTGTTGATGTGGTTCAGCCCTTTATGCATTTGCTGAAAGCATCACCTCCCCCACAGAAAACTTTACGTTATGTAAAACATGTGGAGAAAAGTTCAATGCTGAACATTTGCTACATCACAAACCCTACAAAACCAAATACATTTATAGCAAATAATGTGTTCTGCTGTCATGGCAAGCTGATTTAATCAGCTGACCTGACTGGGTTTGGTTTGCTTTTTCAAGGTTTGAGACAGAGCAGGCTCTTCGCATGAGCGTGGAGGCCGACATCAACGGCCTGCGCAGAGTCCTGGATGAGCTGACCCTGGCCAGAGCTGACCTGGAGCTGCAGATCGAGAACCTGAAGGAGGAACTGGCCTACCTGAAGAAGAACCATGAAGAGGTAACAGAACCCCAAGAAACATGATAGAAAGTGACATTAGAGTAACAGTGTGTAGCAATGTTGAGTCCCTCACAATTGCTCTGGGCTCTCCAACAGTGAAGAAAGGATTTCTGTGTAGAGTGGGAAACTCCAGATACTCCCTGCAAGTATTTCAAGGGAGCCAGTACAACCTCAGCCCTTGGAAAAAGAACAGAAAGTTCATAAAGTTTCCAGTTTATGATGGTACCCTCTTTTGTTTTCCTCTGTCATGTCCACACAGGAAATGAGTGCCCTGGGCGGGCAGATAGCTGGCCAAGTGAGCGTTGAACTGGACTCTGCTCCAGGCATCGACCTGACCAAGATCCTGGCTGATATGAGGGACCAGTATGAAAACTTGGCTGCGAAGAACAGGAAGGATGCTGAGGCCTGGTTCCACAGCAAGGTAGAAAAACCTCCATCCTATACCAATGCTAACCAAAAAAATCCATGAAACAAACATCAAACCACACAAAAACCACTGTGAAAGCCTTATGGGCTCTACTCAGACCTATATTCCTCATGGAATGTTTTCCCTGTTTCAGACTGAAGAGCTGAACCATGAGGTCGCTGTCAATACTGAACAACTGCAGAGCAGCAAGTCTGAAGTCACTGAGCTGAGACGCTCTTTACAAGGGATGGAAATAGAACTCCAGTCCCAGCTCAGCATGGTATGTTACCATTTGCTCTGCATGAACCTCTCCCCACTGAAATGGGTACGTATTCCCCTCCCTGCATCCAGCACCAATATTTCTGTGCTTTCCCCTCCCATGTCTCTGCTCTCAGAAAGCCGCACTGGAAGGCACCCTGACAGACACGGAGGCGCGTTACAGTGCCCAGCTATTGCAGGTCCAGGCCTTGATTAGCAATGTTGAGGCGCAGCTGGCTGAGATCCGAGCTGATCTAGAGCGCCAGAACAGTGAATACAAGATGCTCATGGATACCAAGACTCGACTGGAGCAAGAGATCACTACTTACCAAAAACTCCTGGAAGGCCAGGACTCCCTGTAAGTATCTCTGCTCACCACAGAAAACTTTTTTCTCAGCCTCGTACAGTTTGACCGTGCCATGGTGCTCAGCAGCCACAGCACCACAGTGACCACAGCTTCAAACACTCCTGGGGGTTTCAAATTTGTAACAATTTAATTTGTCTGGAGTATGGCGGAGCTAAAAATGTTACAATTTCCATTTACATTAAGGGAGTACCCCAAAGAGTTTCTAACCACAGAGGCAAACTGAAAAGCAGTGCAAGAGATTAAACAGAGTGAACAGTGATAACCAATCCGTAGCTGCTTCACATGTAGGAAACAGTGGAGTCAGTAAGGCCTTACAGCGTATACAGATTAACACTGAGTTCCTCTAAACCTCCTGTTACCAATTAAACAACTCCTGCCTCTAAAGAATCAGTGTAGAAGGAAATATTGTGAGGAGAGGGGCAGGCACTCAAGCTGGCCGTTCTCAGTGAGCCTTTCAGGGGACATCCCACCCAAGACTACAGTGATCTGCCACTTCACATGTAGCTTCTAGGAAGGAAATTCCTTATAGCCTGGAACAAAAAAAATGAGGCAGGAGTTGAAAGGGTTTGATTTCCTCTATTCCTTCTTTTCTATAATTGTCTTTTCCCATGGCAGTTGTTTAAAAACGGATTTCCTGAGCTGAGAGGGAAACCAAAGAGATGATCATGTCTTCTCTGCCTATATTCAAAGTGTACCTGAGTGATAAAGAATTTACCTTCCTACATCCTCATTTCACAATGCATTTCATGTGTTACCTCTCCTTTCAACTTTTACTTCTTTGTTTTACAGGACGTTTGGCTCCCATTCTGGAACTGCTGGTAAGAATTCTTTCTCTTTCAGGAAGCTTTTAGAGTCAAAGAAGTTTTATTCTTAAAAGGAAACATATACTCGTGGTAGCCATGTCCGTCCTAGAGACTGGGGTTGCTGCACTGGTTTGTGTCACAGAAAAAAAATCTAATAAGTAACATACAATGACTGGCCAGAATTGAACAAATTTCAGTCATTAAAAGATGTCAGATATTGTGAAAAAGACCTCAGACTCTACTACAGTAAAGTACAAAATGCTTAATCATTCCACCAGATGGAAGGATACGGGAAATAGGAGCTTGGCTGGCTGAGAGGAATTGTACGAACATGCAAGTAAATCTTGCCTGGAGCTTTTAAAGGTCAGCTGTATCATAGAAAGGACTCAAATCAGTGCTATGGAGAAGAAAACTTCTGGGAGAGGGAAAGAGAGACAAGACATAAACTAAGCCCAGCACCCACTGCAGAGTGGTCTCACGTGTTATGCTTAATAATTGCTATCCTTTTCCTCCATGTTATTGTAGACAAACGAGACAAACCAGCAGATGGAAAATAGTAATGGAAGTCCTCCAAATGTCATCTTCAAAATGGGAAAAAGCAGACAACACAGTGGAATCTAAACAGAGGAATGGCTCTAAACTGCTGGAAATAGCGATCTTAAAGCACAGAAAATTCTTGCTAACACAAAGCTTAGGGAGATTCATCCATTTAGTGGTGATTAATTTGCAAATTAGGTTAGCTTTTCAATTATTTCGAATTCTTTCATGTACTCTACTCTAATAAAGATGATCTTGCAATCTCAGCTTCTTTCGGGTTGTTGTGTGACTGTCACTGAAACTTTCAGTAGGCAGGAAATAGCCTGCCAAACTTCCTGACCAGTCAATGCTCACAGCGCCACTGGGTGGCTGGCTCGAACTCCATCTCTGGTTACTCCAAATCTCCTCTTGCCGGCCCAGGCTCTGAACGTAGAGGCAACGGCATCCTTAGCCCCAAAGCAGGAGATATGACAGTGACACGTTTCTGACTGCGGTGGCCCTGCACTCTGAAGAGAAGTAGCAGTGAGATATGAAGCAAGACCTGGTGAGATGCTTTGTTAGGTTGAAATATGAAGCAGTTTAAATGGCTTGAACATAACTCATACAAGAAACAAATAGGAATGAGAAACAGCTGTGAGATTTCTTCACTCACTTGGCCAGTTCACCCAAAAGTAACAAACCTTTAGCACCAGTTTTAGCACCCTCATTCTCATCCTATTTGAAAGGATTTTATCCTAGTTGAAATTCTAAATGTAATCACTTTTAGTCCAGGTCCCCAGAACCCAGTAATTTAATTTCCAGCCATCCCTCTGAAAGCTTACAGGCAAGGAAATTTTCAGGATTTGTGCTAAAAGAAACTCACAGCCACAGCCCAGCTCTCACGTTTCCCCCTCCCACTGTTAGGAGATGTACACGGCGAGCAGTCAGCTCAGGGTGTGACCGGAACCACAGCATGCCCAGACTGACAGTACCCCAACACTGCACTCCGCAGGGTGGATCATTTTGCAGCCTATGTTTCAGGGATACATCATGCAATCCTTCAGCACTTCTCTCCTTGGACTTGGGAGGGAATAATTACTTCACCCTTGTTCCTAACTAGTTCACAGCTTAATGGAGTGTTTGCCTAGCAAGGAGCATCCCAAAGCCATAGGCCTCCTCTGTCAGGGCTGGGTGATCCTCTTCAACCATGAGGTGCTGGTGCCTGGGTTTGGCTCAGCAGTGACTCAGGGGACCTGTCAGCATCAGCACTGACACAGACAATCCAGGCTCAGCCCCTGGAAATCTACCATGATGGCACTGGGCAGTGGCTTTGAAACGACAGGGAAAAACTGTGACAGGGAAGAAAAACAGTCACAAAAACTAAGAATCAGCAAAGAGATACAGACAAGAGGGGACTAAGAACAAGGAGGCTACAGTGCTCTGGTGGGAAAGAGTACAAAATTGAAAGGGAGCAGTGGCATGAAAAGTGCTGGCACATGGGACATGTAGGTGGTTCCTCAGAAGCTCATCCAGGTACATAGCGTCTGCTCCTGGAACAGCGAGGAGAAGAAAGCTCTTGTGCATTCAATGCTTCAGTCCAGGCTGTTCCTGAGAGCTGGTACTCTCTAATAAATGCTTTGTACCAAAGCTATTCCCTACAACACTCAGACCTGGAATCCCTCCCAGATGAAAGAACAAACAACTCCAGGTCTGTTCTTTAATCTTAACAAACCCCGTTCCCTGAGAGCAAATCCTTGTGAGAAAACCAGTCACAGTATGGGATTACTGGTGCAGATTTCTTGTGTTCTACAGCTGCAAATAGGAAAGTCTGGCAAGAAAATCTTGTGCTCCAAGAATGCAAAATATAAGTTACAGGGACACTTTGCAGATGTGTATTTTGACAAAAAAGTTTTATTTTCAGAGTGAATTAAATGCATGTTTAGAAAAAAAGATGTTTAAAAGGTTAACCGTTTCAAGTGTTTAAGAGATTAAAAGCCTCAAGAACTGAATGAATTCATAAACTGTTAAAGAAATTTGGGGCTTCAGAGACTTGAAAGAATCCTGAAAAGCCTAGAATTCTTGTTTACATAGACTAATTTGAATTTTAGTTTATAATTTTATTGATTTTGTACCGTATTTGTAGGGCAATGAAGGATTTCTGGTGAAAATTTGATATAAAATCACTCCTAGACTGTAATTTTACAGTCTGGCTTAGTCAATGTGTTTTCTAAAGGTGTGCAGTGCCTGATTGATGGCTCTATCAGCAAAGACTGAGATGACAAACAAGCTGCTTCTTGAATGGTACTGTGTCCCCCTGAAAGGAGGGGCTGAAGTGTGTCAACTCTGCTAATCCCATAACAGAAGGAATAAAAGAGTTTGCATAGCACAGACATGTCGGGGAATGTCCTCCAGGAAAGCCCTGTGGAAGCATGACAAACCGAGGAGCTGATGCATCACAAGTACAGTGCTGAGTGCTTTTAGAAGGGTGAAACTGTACGTCAAGACATTGGGTAAGAAGTCTTAGAGTAAAGACAGTGAGAACAGAATAAGGCATAAGCCTGATAAGTCAGGCATAAGCCTGACATAGCATTTGTTTTTCACTTAGGCAGGTGATTGGACTCAGTTCCCTGTGTAGATCATAAGAAGAAAACTTTGTAGATTGAAGTGCACATTCCAGCTGCAGATAAGAGCGGAATGGAGAACACACAGAGCAACACAGATCTCTGCCAGTACAGAGGCAGCACCCATTTGAGATGTTCCTTTGACGTCCGAAGAGGTAATGAATCACAAAGGATTCCAAACTTTGGCTTTAGAGAACCCTAATTGATTTTTTTTAATGATAGAAAGAATGTAGCTAACATGCAGAAATAATAACTGAAAAAATGACTGTAACTGTATGTGGGATTCTACCTAGGTCTAGAACTGAGCTAAGGACAGGGGATTTTCATATGTTTGTTCAAATCCAAATATGAAATTGGACCATCAAAACACTTTTCATTTCTATACCTTTACTAATGTAAATACCAATCTAATTTTTCACCACAGCAAGCTTTGCCTTACAACACTCTGTTATAAAACGCTCTCATGCATGCAGGCTTTGATGCAGACATCGTCAGCCCAGAGACAGTGAAAACCCAACAAAACCTCTATAAAAAACCACAAGTGAGTGAATTCTGAACACACACATACAGAGGACTTGTCAACAGCCTGCTCTCAGGGTAGAGGCACGGCACGTTTACTATTTCTCTCTCACCAGAAGAGTCAATATTCACAAGTAACTGCTCAAAAGTGAAGTTTTCTTCTCATTAGTGAATCAGAGCAACTGAAGTAGCTGTAAATCAGTGACCCCTGACCGACCACCTCCAAGGCGCACCATGCTGCGCTGAGGCACACTTTCTCCCCTGGTTTGAAAATACTGCTGACCACTTCTTGTAAAATACTAGGAACTATTTAGAAGTAGCTCTTTAATATGAAAGGACAGCACAGATGAGAAGGGATAGATAAGCCTTGAGTCTTGCAAGTGCTGCACTCCACATGTTTAAGGGGTTTTTTTGATTACAAGGGGATGCACTAAAGGTCTGAGTGTGGTGGTTTACGGAAAACTGGAAAAGCCACAGAGTCCCCGCCACTGTGGTTTTCTGCCATTATGACACAAGCTCTATCGGCTGCTTGACTGATTTATAATCTTCCCAAAGGTAAATATTCTACAGGAAAGAAACAGCCTTCTATCTTCTACTTGTTTTGTAGAAGTGTTCCTCTGATAACATCCAGAACAACACACAGGGCACTGTTAAGAAGCAGCACAGCGTATTTCAGTAGCAACTCCCAAAGTTATAAAGACTGAGTGAAAGAACACAGAATGGAAAATCCCCAAATTTTCCTGCTGAAATTTTTGGTGTTTTCTAAAAGCGATTTTGTTGGATTTGTTTTCAAATGGAATTTGATCTTGCTTACTGTGGGATCAGAGTGAAACAGACCCCTGCAGGACACACAGTCCGGGATATTTACAGCACAGGGGTCTTAAAGAAACTGTTTTATCTTTAGGAGAGTTTGTATGAACATGTTTCCAGAGATCTTAACACTTGGAGATACACAGATCTGGCAAGCTTTGCAGAACCATTAATCTGCCCGGCAGCAAAACTGAACTGCAGTGGCAAAGGTCCAGGTTCCGTTGGAAACATGTTTCCACAGCTCGGAAACACCCCCTCTTCTCTGATCAGCTGCAGAGTGAGTGGACATTCTCAAAGCCAGGTTGTTAAGCTGCATATCCCAGCTAGATTTGGGATGTCTCTTTCCTCCCAAGGACACATGTCTCCTGGTAAAAGGCTGCACATATCCCTCAGCCAGCATTAAAGTCTCAGCTGGAATTTCAGACCCCCCCTCAGTTTATCCCAACAGCTGGTGTGCACCTCTGCTTCTCTGAAATCACCCACTCTGAGCTCTGAGCTCCTTTTCTGTTGATCAGTACTGTCACAAGCTGTGCTAAACCAAACACTTTCTTATTATGTTGTCAGCAAACACCACTCTTCTTTATTTGAAAGTTTTATTTTAAAATAATGTTGGTGGTTCCAAACTAGAGACCAGAGAAAGTTCCTCCCACTTTCACTTTGTGTCTGCTTTTCTCCCCCCTTTCAGCCATCATTTTCCTTAAACAATTGCACCCCTCAGTCCTGATGTATTGTTGTACCAAACCCCTGCAGCACAGCTTTCCTCCAAAGAACAGCACCTTGTTGTGCAAAGAGAACAGGGCTCTTTCTCCAGCCCCCACTGCTGCTGCACTCCCCACACACGTTACCCCAGGGACACAGCCCAGCAGGGAAAATGAGCAGTTGCTGCTTTCTTAGAGATCTCCCAGCTCTACTTTCCATAATTTCACCGTATTGAACAGAACTGGGCTACTCCATCGATGCCTTTTGCATTTCACTGGCAAATCACTGTATGTGAAATTCACTGCTGTTTGAGACTCCCTCTTCCAATGAAAGATTAAGATGAAACACTCATCTAAGTGCTTCACAAATCTTCTTTTCCAGAATTACTTCATTCCACAGTGCACATTGGCATTAAACACATTTGTTGCTATCTGAACAGTTGTATCTTAAACCCAATTTGTTTATGTTTTCCTAAAGGAACAGGAACTTGGTCCTCCCACATTTCTTCTTCTAATTGAATTATTTCAATCTTGCATTGCCTTTCTTGACTCTTGCACAAGCGTTAGTGAATTCACTGTGCCTACTTTTCCTTGCACTTTGATGGATGTTATTGTTTGTCACGGAATGCTATGATTATATACTTTTTGTACTAAAAATTCAGACTCCAAAATCCAAATATTAGTTCCAAGCAAAGAACAGGAATAAGAATGTATCAAATTCAATTCCAAATAAAAAAGAAGAAATTACGGTGAGATGAACTGAGGATTGTATATTTTTTAAATGAAAGGAGAGTTTTAAACTTCATGTTTAGAAAAAGTAGATTTTCTTAAAATAGCAGTGGTGCTTACTGGAAATGGAACTGGGTGGGGTTGGACTCACTTTGTTTTTCCACTCTTAAATGTCAGAGAATAAACTCCCAAGTTTCAGAACTATAGCCTGAAGAAAAAAACAGTAATCTGAATCATTCCTTTTGTTTAATTAAAAAAGCAAACCCAAGCCCCTGAGATGTACAGTCAGCTCCGTTTGTTAGGAATGTCAATTGGCCTCACCCCTAGGGAGGAGAAATTTTGGAGGGAGGGCTACAGGTTGGGTTTGTCTCCTAACTCCCTATCTTGAGGATATAAAAGAAGCACCAGGGCAGTGAAGGGACATTCTTTACTCTTCTACACTCAGCTAACTAAGTGACCTTAGCACCTTCCTCTGCTGCAGCTATGGCTACTTCCATCACGCAGAGCTCTTCTTCTACCTATGGTGGTGGCTTTGGGGGTGGTGGAAGCAGCAGCTCTCGCCTTTCCTCAGTCCGAACAGGAGGAACTTTGCGAGCTCCAAGCATTCATGGAGGATCTGGTGGCAGGGGTGTTTCCGTCTCTTCAGCTAGGTATGTCTCCTCTGTAGGAGGTGGATATGGTGGTGGCTTGTGTTCTGGTTTTGGCGGTGGTTACGGAGGAGGCTACAGTGGCTTTGGTGGAGGGGCTGGTTTTGGTGGAGGGGCTGGTTTTGGTGGAGGAGCTGGCTTTGGTGGAGGGGCCTGCTTTGGTGGAGGTTTTGACATTGGTGGTGGCTTTGGTGGTGGTGATGGCCTCCTCCCTGGAAATGAAAAGATTACCATGCAAAATCTGAATGACCGTCTGGCTTCGTACCTGGACAAGGTACGAGCACTGGAAGAGGCAAATTCAGATTTAGAAGTTAAAATCCGAGACTGGTATCAGAAGCAAGGTCCCACCAGCCCAGCCAGAGACTACAGCAATTATTACAAGATAATTGAAGATCTCCGAGACAAGGTATGATGTTCACATGTAGAGGAGTTATAAGAATACATCAGAACCGCAGAACTGCATATTCCACTTCTTTAAAATAAGCTAAACCAGTTACAAATAAATATTGAATTCCCCAGCCCCAAATAGAATGAGGTTATGAGCATTGAAGCAGAAAAGAGGAGCTTTATCACAATTTAAAAACCAAATATGTTATCCTGAAAACGTGACACTTGTTGAAATTAAGATGATTGAATGAAACGTAGGCAAAACATGCCATAATGAGTTTAGAATTATCAACATATTTATTCAATAATCAAACTGTGAAGAATGTGATAGGTAGGCCTCAAAGGCTGAAAAAAAATATTCTCCCAGCTACAAATAAGATCAGGTGTTGCACAAACCTATTTTCTCATAATGTTTCTAATTTGTGTTACTCAGAGGTAACAGCCTTATTGCATACAGAATGTGGAAAAGAGCTAGGTGGTTTGGGGTTTTGTTCATAAAAGCTGTAGGAATTACAATGTCACTGAAGAGCAACACAATAAATTGAAATGGCCATTGTAATCCAAAAACCAGTGTTTAACCAGTGACATCATAACACGGGTCAATTCTTTTCTGTCGTCTTTGATGGATTACAGCCTCAGTAACTCCCTACAATGAACTCAGGACCGTGATATTTCACCATTATTCATGGGAACCTTTGTCTGTGTTTCTTAATTACTAGATCCTCGGAGCTACCATTGATAACTCCAGAATCATTCTGGAGATTGACAATGCCAGGCTGGCTGCAGATGACTTCAGACTGAAGTAAGTTTACCTGGAGCACATTTGTCTTCTCTCTTCCTGTCTCTCTCCCTCAAAATAGTTTTCTGAAGTTTAGTATTTCTTTATATCTAGAAAATAAAGTTCTTCAGTCACTGAAGGACACATTTCAGAACTATGGATAGGTATTTGTCCTTGATAACTTCTGAAAAAACCCTTGGCAAAGAGGATCGATGCCATGAAGATAAATTCAGAGTACAAACTTGAGAGAACACAGTACCCAGATCTCCGAGCTGTTAACATAATAAATCATAGTTCATGTTTTTGTTTTTAGAGACGCTCTTGTCTACTTGATAAATTGCAGGGGGAAGGAAGACAGGAATAGGTTGGGATTTTCACTGAAAAATCTCTTCTTCACTGACATGACGAGATTGCTGCTTGGTTGCAGCAGTTCTCTCTCAAAGAGCCTGGACAGAAAGACTGAGTAATCTGGGGCTCGTCCAGCTCATGGACTCAACAATGCATCAGACACTGCTGAAAGATGATAAAGACATTCGCACAACTGCTTTATCTTGCAATGATGTACCTGCGGGTTTGTATTTTCTCCTCTAGTGTGCTAGGCAGAACTGGGCAATCCATGCTTTCTTCCACACCAACGTGAGAGGACTCTGCAAATGGGCTGTCCCGTATGACAGCTTCTCTACGCATGTTGATAGTCAGTATTAAGTTCTGCAAAGTGCAATGTCATGTGCTCCTCAAGGATAAAACCAGACGGCAATGCATGTACTTTCACATGTAATAGGTGGATGTTGGAAAAAACGACCTTGACTCCTTCCTTTTCAGTACCTGTGTTTTCATTTATCACCCACTGTTCCTCCTATATTGAATATAAAATGCCATAGTTTTATAGCTGTGTTGAATACAAACCCGCACATATTCCAGTGCTTTCTTTGTCAAACTGCAGATATGAGAATGAGTTGTGCCTGCGCCAGAGCGTGGAGGCTGACATCAACGGCCTGCGCAGGGTCCTGGATGAGCTGACCCTGGCCAGAGCTGACCTGGAGCTGCAGATTGAAACACTGAAGGAAGAGCTGGCTTATCTGAAGAAGAACCATGAGGAGGTCAGAGTCTGTAACTGTGCTAAGAGGAAATTCCTTCCTTTTGGAATTCGGGTGGGGAGGGGGAAATCCAAAAAAAAAAAAAAAAAAAAGACAACATTACAGCTTGTTCAGAAGAAAACTGTAGAATTGAAAGAATCCAAAGTATGTCCTGAAAAGGATCATAGAATCATAGCTATCCCTGATTCCAAACTTTTCAGACCTATTAGATCCATTTTGACACTCATAAGCACAACAGATCACTGATAGATAAGCTGAATAAAAGAAACATATATCTAAGTTACATATAAATGTGTGTGCCTGTGAGTACACAGAGGGTAGAAAAGTGTGTGTGATGAGAGATAAAACCTGACAAACATTTTTATGCACCTTCCACCTGTAACAGTTGATAATTAAAGTACTGCAGTTCACAGCCTGGATTGTTGATGGCAGAAAGTATGTAGGAAGAGAGAACCTGATCCTTTTTGTGTCCTCTGCCTTCTGCCTGTGCAGGAAATGAAAGAATATTCCAATCAGCTCAGTGGAACGGTCACTGTGGAAATGGATGCTGCTCCTGGCATTGACCTGACCAAAATTCTCTCTGAGATGAGGGAACAGTATGAAGCTCTGGCTGAGAAGAACCGTAAAGATGCTGAGGCCTGGTTCTTCACCCAGGTACAGTTATGCCCATGAACAGTGACCTAAGGCGTTGTCTCACCACCACGGCCCCAGCAGATGGGATGGGCCCTTCCTTTCTCAAAATAATTTAAAATTTTTGTACACCATACATGTGATTTTACCTTTGTTTTTTTCTTTCAGACCGATGAGTTGAACCGTGAGGTAGCCACCCACACGCAACAGATACAGACCGGCAAATCAGAGATCACAGAACTGAGACGCACAGTCCAGGGGCTGGAGATCGAGCTCCAGTCACAGCTCAGCATGGTATGGAGCACACTCACATTGTCCTCCCTCTCTATCTTGCCTCTCCTTAGACCCCTCTGCAGGAGAGATCTGCATGTTAACCTGTTCTGATGTTATTCTGCTTTAGAAAGCTGGACTGGAAGCCAACCTGAGAGACACAGAAGGACGGTATTGTGCCCAGCTGGCACAGATTCAGGCGCTCATCACTAGTGTGGAGGAGCAATTGAGTGAACTTCGATGCGACATGGAGCGTCAGAACCAGGAGTACAGGATGCTCATGGACATCAAAAGTCGTCTGGAACAGGAAATTGCCACGTACCGTCGGCTGCTGGAGGGCCAGGACTCACAGTATGTTACTATATGCAAATCCTGTGATGGTTAGATAAGGTTAATAGTGTGACACATTATGAAGCAGTAATTTGGGCTTGCCAGGCTTACTCCAGATTACTGAATTACATTTACTGCATACGCAGCTTTTTGAGTACTGGCCAAACAGACCAGCAAAGTCCAAAGCATTGCTATAACTCAAGCTAAACCTCCAGATAAATGCAACGGTTTTGACTACAATGAACTACAGAGAAGGCACCAGGCTCCGTACATGTGTCTTACTTAAAGTTCCCACTGCACTGGAATGAGAGCCTCTAGCCTAAAATAGCCCATATAAACCTGTTCTGAATATTTCTTTAGCTCATAGGTTTTTATACTTGTGCTCAGAGGTGAAAATATTCATCATCTTCATCCACCAGTACCCTTAACCAGAAAAGAATTCAGTACAGACCACAGTTTACTTTAGTAAAATTGACCTTTTAGTGCCCTTTTCTCATATCTGACCTAAACATGGAATTACTTTTGATTTCTGAGGAGGAGTCAACTACTTATATTGTTTCTAGATTATGACATTTTGAGAGAAGTACTTAGAGACATATCAGGACCAAGAACTGGTCTTTCTGCTGTTCACATAGCCAATCATGTATGTAAGAGTAGCTTTCAAAGCAGAACACGCCTGGCCAATAACACGAGTAACACCACACCTGAGACACAACACATTGAGAGCAGCAGTGTGAAATCACAGCTGTTCACATGGGCATTCCTACACAAATCAATGGTTTCAGTGGACAGGTTCAGTGACAGACATTAATCAAACATTTCTTCTTTTCTACAGGTTGTCAGGGGTGATCCCGAAGGATGGTAAGAAAAATTTTGATTTAAAGAGGGCTTAAATGACTTGATTAGGATTAAATAAATATATCTGTTTTGCTTAGGATTTCTTCTTGCTAACACAGATTGCACTCTCTCTGCAATGGCCACATTCTGTATCATTTGGAGACAAAAATATAATCCTTTATCTTATTTTACATGCAATTTTGAAACCAGTAGCTTACCAAAACAATTACCTCAGCTCCTCAAAGGATTCTAAAATACCCAAATCTCCCAATTATTCCTAAGTTCCTCTGCTGATTCACACAACACAGAAGATATGTCCCACTCCAACATGGGATGGGCACTCTTAAGACGAACTGGATGTAGACCAGCAGGGAGAGAAGATGTGGTGAAAAGGCAGATCCCCCTTTGATAGATGAACAGATCTTATGGGAAACCAAATGACCCCTCCATCGCACAGCTCGGCAGGGTCTCAGCAGGATGGGGGGTTCCTTATTTTACCTTTTTTTTTTCCCTACTACAGCATCTCTGATCAGAGAACGAAGTCGCGTGGGAGTGGAAGATGACGGAAAATCTGCTCGTGAATGGAGATTCTAATAAAGAAACACTGAATCCCTTCTTGCACATGGCACGTATAGAAATGGTACAGCTGACACTGGCTAGTATTGAGAGAAATATCCTTGTACTTCTGCCAAAGGTGCAAAAGCTTGATGTCTTTCCTCAAACCCGCTTTTCCTTCTTATACGAGCTCTTGGCTCTGTGGGTCAGAGAGGCCCAGCTTGGTTTCTGCCAGTAGCTGTAGAGCTCCCTTAGAAATGAACCTGCATAATAAAGTTTCTGTCCTGCTTGTGCAAATACATCCAGTCTGGTGTCGTTCTTTTGAAGTTGGGATGCTATTGCCACTCATGTGAGCAGAGACCTTCCCTACCACAATGCTTCCTGTACTCCAAACCAAGAGATGCACAGTGGATAACAATAGCAGTAAAAATAATTTTAATAATAATAATAAATATGATATGAATGGACAGATAGAAAATGCCATTCGATTCTCCCAAGAACTTGACGCTAATATGAGTAAAAAAATGAGAAGATAATGCAAAAAATCCTTAGGCTTTTTGCTCACAGTGCACAACATAACTACAACTCATGCACAAGTGAAATGCACCTCTAAAAAAAATTAATATTTTCCATATGTATATTTACGCTCCTGCACTTCCATCATCAAAACAGCCACTTCATTTGGCTCTCAAGGAGCACTGGGCAAGGTCCAGGTGAAATGAATGGATTACACAGTTGGCTGTGGCTGTTCTGGTTTTCACACACATGGAAGGAAATCACCACCCAGTGCAGTTACTGTCGCTGCTGTGGTAGCAACTGCGCCTCCTTGCAGCAGTGAGCTACTCTGCAAATCCACACCAGTGGAATTAAACAGAGACACTTATACAGATTTAGGAGGCCAAATCCCAGCTTCAGAAGCATATTAAACATTTACATAAATGCTGTGTTTTGCTGAGATAACCATTCTGGAGAATGTGTTGTTAGCCTCATTGCTGCCTTTTTCAATCCACATAACCATACCTACAAAAACTATAGAATTTCTACAATGATGTATTTTATTTTCTTTCCAGCATCCTTAGTGTCACTATTTTCCTCTCTTCTATTTTCTGACATTAAAAGAAAAAATATCTACATTGCTGGCACCAGCCCCATGAGAACAAGGCTGCAGGATCCTTGGAATACCGCCGTTAGGAAATGTACGTGCTGCTGGTGTTCTCACTGACAAGGACTGAGAAGAGGTTCTTGCAAACTTAAGCAAAGCAATATCACAGTCTACCAGGGAAGAAAAAACAAACAGTACAGATGATACTTTTTCCAGACCCAGAAAATAGGTGACTGTTATATGTATCACTCAGACTGCAAAGGAGAGAAATTCTACGGAGAAAGGCAGCAATCCGTTCGTACTCCAGAAGGAGGAGCTGTAATGGTGACAGGATATTTACCTGTACAATGCAATGTCAAAATATTCTGCCTATACTTAAACTGCAGCCTATAAATTCAGTTCGGTTGGCGTTTCATGTTCCAATTCAGTAACACAAGTACGATTCCCAAAGGACCTACATGCTCCCCAGCTTGAGCCCATCAGCCGCCCAGCCCACAGAGAGCAGCTTGTGTGAAAGAGCAGTCAGCTCTTGGTGGTGCCATCTGCTGACCAGGTGCTGCTCCCTTACCCGGATCGCTGCTCTCATTCCGTGCTCCGCTGATTCAATCGCTGACTAAACCCAAGTCCCACAGTGCCAGGCTGACAGTGGAGAGCCCTGTCTGGATTTAAAGGTATTTTTTTTTTTTGTCCATGGATCCTCAACATGTGTTGATGGAAACTGGGTGGCATTTCTTCCAGTTCGAAAAAGGCTGAGCTTCAGAGGAGACATTTCTGATCTGCCAGATCACCTTTGGTTTTTTATTGCTTGCCAAAAAAATACCATTCTGTTTTTCCTGATGGAATGATATTCCACAAAACTACCAAAGAGTAGGGCAGAGGCTGCTTTATCTTACAAACTGTCGGCCTCGCCACCAGCCAAGTGGGGAATCTCACAGAGAAATTTTGCCTGAAACACAGAAGTCCTTTTAATTCATGTACATACCTATGTATTTCTATTTCACTGTAATATTTCAGCAGTGTGATGAACTGCCAGGCTAGAAAATTCAGTCTGAAATTAATCCGTGGTGAGAAGAATGGGACAGCTGGATATAGAATCACAGAATGGTTTGGTTTAGAAGTGACCTTAAAGTCCATCCAGTTCCAACCCCTGCCATGAGCAGGAACACCTCCCACTGGATCAGGGGGCTCCAAGCCCCATCCAACCTGGCCTCGAGGACCTCCAGGGATGAGGCAGCCACCACTGCTCTGGGCACCCTGGGCCAGGGCCTCTCCACGCTCACAACAAAACATTTCTTCCTAAGATCTCATCTCAATCTCCCCTCTTTCAGCTGAAACCCATTCCCCCTCATCCTGTCCCTGCACTCCCTGATCCAGAGCCCCTCCCCAGCTTTCCTGGTGCCCCTTTCAGTACTGGGAGTCGGTTCTAAGGTCTCCCCAGAGCCTTCTCCAGGCTGAAGAACCTCAACTGTCCCATCCTGTCCTTGTGTGGGAGAGGCTCCAGGCCCTTGGATCACCTCTGTGGCCTCCTCTGGACTCAGTCCAATAGATCCATGTCCTTCCTGTGCTGAACTGAACACAGAGCTCCAGGCAAGGTCTCACAAGAGCAGAGGGGCAGAATCCCCTCCTCTGCCCTGCTGGTCACATTTCTTCTGATGCAATAATGATATCATTGGTGCTGTTATAATTTGGGTTTGTTTTTCAAGTCAGGCCTTAATTTTTTGTCTGGTGCTTCAAGTTCTTCTCACTCTCAAGCAGCAGAACTGATACTAAACTGTAGGTGTTAACCACAGCTGTTACCAGAATACTTCGTGATAGCCATACCTCGTACTGATTGGAAAACTGTATCTTCAATTAATAATTTTCCCAAACAATTAAAAATGTTAGCAATTCTAGACAATGAGTGCACCAGGAATAAGAAGGAATATGTACTCTGTGGAAAGGTAGCCGGTAAAAGGAAAATCCCCAGGTGCTGAGTCGAGCTCAGAGAGAGCCACAAGGAGGAGCTCAAACCCTGCCTTAATCAGTAAATGTGGACTACGAAGATCCCGGGAAAAGGCGAAGGCCAGTAATTACTGAAAATTTTCAGATGAATCAGAGAAAAAAAGATTCCTTCAGGCTCCTTCCAGAGTAGTGTAACTCCAGCTTGTCCAGTCTTTCTGTCCCCACCATTCAGAATGAGTAACAGTGAGATCTTGTTCAAGAGCTGAGCCATCGATTGCTGTCCAGACCAAAGGCTGCACCACTTCTGAGAAAGCTTATGCCCACTCAGCTTTCCAGCTCTTCCCAAATCTTCCATCCTATCCCTCAGTCAAGCTCTAGAACTACTCTGAAAGACATGGTAAACCCAGTTACACAGCCATTGCCATGGCAACACTTCACATTCACCACCTCCTTAGCAGCATGAAGAGTATGAAAGTCTGAGAAAGCCAGACTTGCCCAGTTATATTTGGTAGAAGTTCAACAGGAGATTACTAAAACTTTTGGAGAAATGCTTTTTTTTTGTATGATTGCCAAGGAAATTTTTAGGACTGGTAGCTTTAAATAATCACTTGAATTTTTCAAGTGTTGTTACAAACTCATATTCTAAACCCATAAATATCTTAATAGTGTTAATATCTGCAGCAGTGAGATGATCCTACATTGCTGTCTATTCCAACAAGATTATTGAAATAGGACTCCACCTCCAATCATAAAAAAATCACCAGACAAAATTAAGTAACTCATGCTCATGTATTTCGACTGGAAATAGGCAGCTGAAGGGAAAAGCTGGGCCTTACTCACTTTGGACTGGAGCTTCAGTCTAATGGCAGAGGTTGGATAACTTCATTAACGCCTCATGTCTCATATAGGCTGAAGCTGTCTGGTACGTTAACGACAGCCAGATGGGACACGCTGAAATTCAGGGTTCACAGGCTGCTGTCAGTTCTAAACTGTGAGAATTCCAACAGAGACGAAGCATCTCAAGAAAGCCATCCCTGCCTCAGCTCTCCGTTTGGACGATACTCTGTCCCTCATCAGCAGGAAAACATAACATTAACTACAGGGTTAGAAAAAAATCTGGTGGAGCCGAGCCTTTTCCACACCCACTGATTTCAGCCACACCTCACTATTAGAATATGAAAAGAAAAAGAAAAAAAAAAACACAACACCACTGAAAGGAAAGCAATCCAGTATGTGGCTCCAATTCCAAATAACAACAGTGTGTGCCGGCTCATAAATGCTTTAGAATTGACCAAGAGGAAGCACGTTTCATGATGACACAATCTTGTTGCTGTAGTCATTCATCGAAGGGAAACTCCCACAGGAAAAGGCATAAAGCTGCTTAGGGAAGGCTAGGAAGGTGCTCAGTGCTAGTCAGCCCAACACTGGGTTAGGTTCACAACAGAGCCGAACATGAGTACCGGCCAAGGCCCTGCTCCGTTTTTTCCTGGGTCCCTCAGGGGTAGTTCAGGGTGTGTTTTGGCCCAGCAAGGAACTTCTTACAGACCTTCAAGTGCAGATGGTGGTGCCAGCAGCACACACCCCTCTTTCTCCTCTGCCAGACCCCTCTGGCTGGCTGCTGGAGGAGGGGCACCCTGGGGAGGCTTCAGCGAGCACCATGGGGAAAGCATCTTCCTGGGTGGGAATGAGAAACAGACTATGCAGAACCTGAATGACCGTTTGGCTGCCTATCTGGACAAGGTCCGTGCCTTAGAAGCAGCTAACGCTCAGCTGGAAAGCAGCATCCTAGAGTGGCACAAGACAAAGTCTCATGGAAAGAGGCATGACTTCAACCAGTACGAGCAGAACATCACTGACATGCAAAGACAGGTAAGTCAAAGCTGTGAGTGACTGCGCCATTCTCTGCTAACTCTTAAGGAACCTTGGTGCTCACTTATGCTGTTGGCTTTCCTTTAAAGAAGGATAAATGAAACCTTTTAAATGTTAGAAATACTTATGAAAGTGGTTACAGGACCTGGGCATAAACCTTCTTTGTGTTCCCAGAGGACAATGGGATAAAAGAAGGAAAGGCTGGAATGAGACAAGGGAGATTCTGCACAGACTGGTAGTATAAAGAGATTTCTACACTGCCAAGTGTTCGTTTCTGTATATGAAACTGTGGTTTCAGTAACTACGTCTGGCAGAATTTGGTCTTTTTGACTGCACATGTATTCAAGTAAATTACAAAGCATGCAAACGGAGGAGACTGCCTTCTTTCATGCCTGCTGCCTTTAGACGTACTGTTGCATTTAATTTCTTTGATTCCTGTGGCAGCAGACAATGAAACTACAGGAGGTTTGGGTCCAATGAGCTTATGTAATCAGATGGAAAAATACTTCATTGTAATTAAGAAAATAGCAGGGACAAATTCCTGGTGGATGTTTTCACTATAATTAAAAGGAGAATTTCTGGTTCCTGCCAGTAGTTAATATTAATGTTCAACAGTAACTCTTTCAATCTCGCAAACTCACGTGTCTTCAAATTCAAGCATAATATTAATCTGTATTCATAATGAATATACTTAGCACTGTAACCAACCGTGTGACTACTCAGTGTAATTAACTTTACACAGCCATATGGGGCAAAACCCAAAGCTGTTCCAAAGGCAATGCTGTAGTTTGCCCTCCACTTTCCATAACATGATTACTTGGCATTTGCAAGACCCTGAGAAATTATTTTTCAAATTGCTTGGAAATGACATTATCCCACATCTCTGCTGACTGAGGCCAGGGACCCAGTCGAACTCCCTGCTCACTGTTAAATGTGTTGCCTCCAGGCAGAAGATGAGGCGCTCTGACCACAGACGGTGTGTAAGGAGAGCCAGAGCTGTCGTCACCTGTGTCTGTTTTAAGGATAAGGAAAGGTCACCTGTCTCCACACCAATCCCTTGAGCACTTCTTTGAACTGATCCAGAGACAAAAGCTTGTTCATCGAGAATATAAATGTGTCCGCATTGATTTGGAATTAATAAATCAGAGAGACTTAGGAAGACAATAAGACTGAAAACATAATGCTGATTGGGGTAAAGCCCTCTCTTTTGAATAGGCTGTACCCAAATGACTTATTTTTAACACTCATCACTTAAACAGCTGTTGCTGGCTACAGGCACCTGCGCGCCGAAAGGCCAGGACAGACTGACTGGTGCTTACACAGGGGAGGAAGGGCTATGAAAAGAATCAGTGATTTAACCCAGAATTTTCACTTTCTCTATAAATTATTGCAATTAGCACCATGACTGCCAGTAAAATGAGTGAAAATATAGCATCTAATTATTTACCATAAGTACATTAATTAACCATGAATAAAAGAGGTGAAACTAATTTAGCACCTAAAATGAAATTTAGACAAAATTTAGGATCCTATATCCATGACCCAGAAAGTCTATGATACACTGGCTGTCTAAACCTGGATGCACATAATCATGCTGCATTTTGGACTTGGATATCTGAATTCTGGATGAACATGCCAGGTGGAGCCTTGCTCTAGCCTGACTCCATTCTAACCCAGACACAAAGTAAACCAGCACCAGTGCTTCAGGTCTGTGTCTCAGTCAAACATCTTGTACCCCTAAATAAGCAAACTGATTTACAAAGCATTCAGGCACAGAGGATCAGTGCTGATGGTCCGGGATAGAGGATCCATGACTTTGGACAAAGCACACAGGACATGCTGTGGAAGAAGTGCAGGAAGCCTTATTGAAAAGAATCTCTTTTGAGAAAGAATTGCAGTGTTATTTTGTATGTGTGAGTTCTTAAATAAGTTACCTGTAAGTTTGCGGATTGGTATTAGTGAGGCACCCGCATTCACAAGGAACATAATGAAGAAACTTGTGTAATTATCAACAGATAAATGTCTTGCTGACGAATGCAGTACCAGCAGCTGGCAAAAACCTCAGTTTTAACTCCTTTGTTGTATTTTTTTATTCTTTCAGATTGCACAGAAAGCATCATAAAGCATTTACATAAATGTGTTGCTGCGTTGCATGATTATGAAGTGGCACAAAGTGGCAGAACTCAAATGTTGTTTTCTCATTGCCTTATTACCTTTCATAGTAAAATCTAAAGATGGATTCAAGAATTGCCTCTTTGCTGACAACAAATCCAGGCAGCTACACGTTCAGGGCATTGTTACACTGCTTCAGCTGGCCCTGATTGTGTCCCAGGGCAGTATTCGAGGTGTGCTGCTAATTGCTCAAGAATGCACAGTCTGTTAACGGATTAGTTAAAACGTTCCACAGGCACCTTCTTTTTCACTAGGAGAGGTAAACTTTTGACACTTGAGGACAATTTTGTCATTTCCTTGTTTCTCTGTGATTCATTCAGGTGTGGGAAGTTTTACTTCAAGGTGCTGAGAGCTCCGTAAATGATTTCTCTACAGCCACGATGCACCTTGTTTTGCTGTGTAGGTGTTGGTGAAGGCAGCTGTTGGACTTGCAACCATGTTCCTCTTTCTGCTTTGTTAGAAAAGGACACGATGTCCCCCAGTTATTAGTTCCTGCTAATTATATATGAGTTCCTGCTAGAATTCTTTTAAAGGTTTTGAATGGAATAGTGAGCTCTTCATATTCAGATCTATAGTTCAAAGCTATTTCATGCTAACAGGGACTTACAAGTCTTTTCAGTGCATGCTGAGGACACTAAATGAACAATGCTGTGCACTTTCTCCTGCAGCTTTTAGGGCAATTTTTGACATCCCAAAGCAAAATCAGAAACATGAATTAATCACTGCGTGCTGCTGGATGATTCAGTACAGTTGCAGGTGAACAACTGAGTGGACCAGACAACTAGATACCAGTATTATTCTCAGAATGGCAATCCATGCAACTGCAGACTGAAGTGGTCATTGGTCTTGAGGGGTCCTGCTCATGAGTTGCTGCTATTGTACCCCCATCCTTATGCCACTGCTTTACAACACTGATTCCACAGGGTGTTTATCCACACGCATACTCTTTAGCATATGATTAATTCCAGCATTTTGATTGTACTCAGACACAGTTTAATGGTTCTTACTGAAATTTGCCCTAAAGATGCCCAGTGCTGCATTTTCAACAGTGCTAAACAGAATCAAAATTTGTTTACAAAATAAAAAGAAGAAGAAAGCAATTGACATTCTGTAATATACTGTGATGTTGTGTAATATTATTCATATCCTCTACCTGGCCAGGAATAAAATGCCTCCTCCTGCTTCATATCCAGAAAAGTAGGATTATGGACAAAAACTGCAGAAATGTCTAAGTGAATCAGGAAACTAAGCTTCTTTTATTCATGTACTCTCCTTAACATGGGGATTTTGCTATTCAGATGCTTCCTACAAGCAGCAGGAAGTCTAAACCATCACAGGTTGTTCACTATCTCCATGTGGCAACACTGAGTCTCCTGTTGGATTCTCTGTTTTCCAGATTGAGGACAGCAAGATTACCAATGCCAGTATCCTTTTACAAATTGATAATGCGAACATGGCATCTGAAGACTTCAGGCTCAAGTAAGCTCTTCTTTGGTTTCCTGATTCAATCTGAAAGAGGATTAAGCAAAATATTGCTTTTTCTTGATAATCCAGTATGAAACTGATTTTACTGAGGTTTTCTGGTGATACTGAATAAATAAAACCAATGTAGAGCAGAAAAAAAAAACCCAGAAAGGATAAAAAGGATGTAAAAACCACAAATGAAGGCTGAACAATCCTGAGTCACCCTGTTTATGATACTTAGTTCAGGTCCTGAAGAGCAGGTTATACAACAGACACTTGATACTTGTGACAAAAAGGCATTTCAAACTGTCATCCGGAAACACAAATGAACCCTTCTCTGCTCTGTGCTCCCCTAGTCCAGCCCAAATCTATTTCCTGTACTTATCACCTCTCTGCCCAGCTCTGCAGGAAATACTCGTCCCTCGGTGTCTTCTGCTTTGCAGTCTCACAGGTTTTGCCACAGGGAGTGAGCTGATGCTTCCTCACCTACCGGAACACAGCTGGATTTTTCAGTTCATTGGTGAAAGATAGCTCTTAGATCAAAGAAAAAACCTAAAATGTTTGGAAGTAAAACTTCCAGGCAGATCTTTGCAAAGGAAAGGAATTTATATTTCTGTAAGTTAGATTTGTCTTATTTTCATCAGATGACGATCAGCTACTGAAAAAACCCTTCAGTTTTCTGTAGCATTGCAACAAACTCGAAGACTGAGCACTGCGGGGCCTATCCAGCCTTGCCTTCCTTTCTGTATCATTCAGGAGTGTCATGAAAAGGAGAGGTGGAACTACTTTGATACTGGAATCATAGTATGAGTCTGATGGATCGAATGTAGAAACCTCAATAGAGCCACAAAAAAATGAAGTATAAAGGGAGAGATTCTGAGGAGCCAAAGTGCTCCCTGTGCCTGAGGGAAGACAGGGCAGTGTCCTGACTGTGGGTCACTGCAGGTGGCAAGCTGCAAGAGGTTAGAAAGAAATGCTAATAACTGGCTTCCATGACATCTTCCCCATTTTGTGAAGGACTGGAAAGTTTTAATTTTTGAAAAACTACAGGCAGCATTGATTGTTGATACTGTTTTCACATCTTTATCAGCAAATTTTTGAGAATCATATTCTCAAAGTTTTCACAACCTCGTGAATGTTAAAATGCAAACGGAAAATTATAGAAAGAGCAGTTATTCCATACTAAATTGAAGGAGCTGTGAGGAAGAAAGAGAAACAATAACGAGACCGAGGTATTCAAGAGAATTCAAAGAACATATTTTGGTTTTTCATTCTCTCTAGTTCCCTTCATAGAGGAGTTAAGTGACTCTACTTCCCCTCGACACAACTTATGTAAAATGCCAGAGCCATCTCTCCTCAACAAGTGTGCATTGTCTCCTTTCTCCTTATACAGGTATGAAGCAGAGAAGTCGCGCAGGCAGGGAGTGCAGCTTGATGTTGAGAACCTGCGCAAGGAGCTCGATGGCCTGACCATTATTACAACAGATCTGGAAATGGAAATTGAAGGCTTGAGAGAAGAGCACATCCTCAGGAGGAAAGACCATGAGGAGGTAGAAAAAGTTCCACTTGGTAAAATCTTATCACACAAATCTTCTCTACCATGTAATTAACTTTGACTAAGATCCACAATCTATAAATGGGATTCATGATTCAGAACCCAACCATGTTTCTAAAGAAGCCAATGACCGTCAGGTGAGGCACAAAGTTTGTGTGCTGCTTTACCAATTAAATGTGGATTACAGAAAGGATAACAAATTGCTGTATTTTCTCCCACCCTTTTCTAGTCACCTATCCACCCGTCATGCATGGCTCACAGTAACTTAAGTATTCAACAGAAATGTTCTCAGAAATATAATACTTAAATACACAAAGATTTCAAGTAAATAGGAAACATTACTGGTTGCTGTTGAGTTCTACTCATCACAGACCTTCCCCTCAACTCTGGAGATATCATTCCATAGAAGCACAAAGTGGCTGAGTTTGGAAGGGACCTCTTGAGGTCACCTTGTCCACCTTCCCAGCTCAAAGGTCACCTACAGCAGGCTGACCTGAGCTAAACAGACCTTGAATTCTTGAAGAATCAAAACTAAAAATAGTAGTTGGTGAAGTCTTTTGAAAGAATCAGGAAACGGTTATTCTTTCAAAAATCCTAAGCACAATAATTAGTTAATACTTAGTAACTGTCAAAAAAGCCCAGAGGTACACCACAGTGGTCTCTGTTATTTCCAAATGTATAACACCACTGCTTTGACAGCATGCTGTTTTCATTTTGCTTGATCTGACATTGCTCTCAGTTATTCTCTAATGCAGAATCAAACACTCTACTCAAAATCTATGGATGTTTAAAACAGAGAATAGAAACACACGGGTCACACAGCAGTAGGTGAAGCTGTCTTTAGCTGATCTCCCGATAGCCAAGGGCACTACTGAC
The DNA here is from genome assembly GCA_033558235.1 of Neomorphus geoffroyi. Taxonomy (NCBI): domain Eukaryota; kingdom Metazoa; phylum Chordata; class Aves; order Cuculiformes; family Neomorphidae; genus Neomorphus; species Neomorphus geoffroyi. Next base: position 5,237,628 of record JAUMJM010000037.1, read on the forward strand.
CAACTACAATAAAACAGTTCTTGGAAGCAGGGCAACCAACAGAGATGTCAGTATGTCCAGTTGATCCGCATTTTGGAGCCTGTGATGTCATACTCTGAAATGCTACTTTGCCTGGGTGCTTTTGAAAATGGTACCTAGCACATAAGATTGTGCTATACCAAAAGGAATGTTACCAGACCTGCTTGACTTGTCCTGTAATTATGTTGTTTACACAGTAATTATATGCTTTAATCCAATTATTCCTTTAACAATTACACAGAACTTTTACATTACTCTCCTGTAAACTTAGTTATAGTTCCATAAATATTAACATATAGGGTAAGGAAGATGAATATACTGTTAGATTTTCACCAAAGGTTTTGGGTTCCTAACAGATAAATAAATAAAAAATGTCAGTGCTTCTTCATTAGTATGTATCTTCCCTAAACATGATATGAAAGATCTCCTCACGTGTTTTTCACTGCGTGCTCTAGCCCAGTTCTGCCACAGAAGCTGATTTAAGTCACTGATTTAACTCATGGCAGACCATTATCCATATACCAATATCTGTAACCATTTGACCTATCGCAATGAAAAAAATGTTTTGGGTATTGTGAGAGGATGGAACTGAAGAAGACAGGACAGGAATGAGAACTTTTCATGTTCATAAACAAGTTTTCTTGCTTCTTTTGCCAACACATGAACAGGATATGGAAGCAAATCGCTCATCACAAGACTTCAAAGTTAGCGTAAAAGTAAATGCAGCACCTCCTGAAGACTTAGGCAAGATTCTAGCAGAAATAAGAGAAGATTATGAAGCCATAATTGAAAAGAACCGTCAAAGCCTGGACAGTTGGTACAAAGAACAGGTAATGGCTATTTCCTGCTCATTTCGGAGATCCCTGTTGCTGTACATAACTGCCCAGAGTCCATAAGCTTGTCTCTTGCGCTTGCTCCACAGATCACAGCAATGTCGCTAGCAGCAACCCCTAATCCAGAGCCGATACAGCACAATGAGAATGAGATCAAGGACCTCAAACGCACTTTACAGTCCCTGGACATCGAGCTGCAGGCACAGATGAGTAAGGTATTTACTGTAGGCATCTCTGCCTGGTCACTGCTCCTTCAGATACTCCCAGAAATTGTCATGGACCGATTCTTTGTTTAAATCCATAGACCAGCATAACTTTAGTGTAGTTATTGAAGCACCAGTGAAACTGGGATTTGGACCATGCTTGACTTGGCCAGACTGTGCAAAATAGATTCAGCAACCACCACTAAGAAATTAAAAGCTCCTGTCTCTCATTAGAACAAAACACGGGGAGAAGAAGAGATGGGATAGCTGAGTCCATGATCTAGAAAGAAAAAATGTCCAAGAAGACAGACAGTAACACAAAATTCATATTTATTGCCCCTATTATAATGCATAAAATATATGAACTGTAAAAAATGCTGGTGGGGAATCTTCAAAACTGTTAACCCAGGCCTTGCACAGGTTGAAGCTTACACACCCAAGCCTGGGAGACTTTGGAACAAAGCTGGGCAGTAAACGCAGAACTGAGAGAAGAGTCCAGAGCTACAGGAGCACAGGTTTTGGCAGAAAGAATACAGCAGGGATAAATTACTCAGCTTTTGCCTCTCATTATGCACACACGACACAGCTTCATCATTCTGCTGTCTTCACATGAATAGTCATGCCAATGCATAAGTGTTTAAATTACCACAGTCTTAATTTTGCAATCTTCTAGCCAGAGACCAAATCTGCTGGCATTTCTGCATTCTATCATCTACCACATAAATAATAACCATAGCACTGGTATTATCTGCTTTGTCAGAAACGAATGCTGGAAGACACCTTGGCAGACACTCGGAATTACTATGCTGTTGCGCTTCAAAACATGCAGCAGATCATCTCCAAACGTGAGGAAGAGCTAAGCCAGGTCCGTCATGACATTAAGCATCAAAACAACCAATACAAGGTTCTTCTTGGGATCAAAACCCGCCTTGAGAAGGAAATTTCCACTTACCGCCTGCTGCTGGAAGGGAATGCTGACGGGTAAGGCAAAGCTGCCCTGACTGGAATAGATGAGAAGAGAGTTCTCATATTTGGGTTATTTATTTGTTTGTTTGTTTATGCTTAATCAAAGCCTGTGAGTTCCATACTACATCAAGGGTTGGTATTTTAATGTGATGGATCATAGTAAAAAGCTGAGCCACTTAGTATACAGGGAAACTTGCATCCGTGTAATTTGGATTAACTAAATTAATATAACTTTTTATTAAAAAAAATTCTACATTCCCACAGCGTGCCTACCTCAGCACAGGAAAAAAATGCCAATTGCAGTGAAATTCAGAGTAATTTCCTTCTTCAAAAAAAGTTCTAGGTCAAAAAGAGGCCTGAAGGCAAGTTTAGATCATTTTTGGTCAGGCGGCTGCAGTTACAAACACCCACACACATAGAGCCTGCACAGTGCCCCTCACTGATGGGCTGTTCTATGTCCCCATTTCCACCTTGTCTGCAATCCCTGCATTCAGAAATCTTTGGGCCTCTGTTCTTTATTCTCCTCATATATACAGACTGTGTGTTATTTATATGGAAAGAAGAAGGAAGATTAGCAACACTTAGAGCTGACAGTCTCAGGAAGGCAGGACAGTACATCGCTAAGTACAGGGCTGTTTGTCAGAAACCAAAAGAGGATCAACTTAGGCAACTCAGAACATATGAGAAAAAATGCAGCTGTGCAGTGGAAGCGATAATGAATGTAGACAGGAACAGCTTTAGTTGAGAGGCTCTGCACCTAAGACTACTGAAGAGGAAAAGTTCGCGTGGTACAAAAGCACCATTTTTTTTTCTTTATTTTTTTCTTTATGCTATCTCTACCCACAGTGGTATGAGGTCTCCTCAGAATCAGGGAGAAGAAGGGGATGAATAACTTCTTTAAATTACTATAATCATTTTTTTTTCTCTGTTTTATTATCTTTACAGGGTAGCAAAAAAGTCTGAATCAAAAGCTAAAGGTAAAAGTCCGTAATTTTGTTGTTTATAGCGACTCTTAATTGCTGTCATAGAATCATAGAATCATAGAATCACTTCCAATCAAATTTTACTCAGAACGATTTTAACCTTACATGAACTATAAAAGGTTTGCATGGCAGCTGATTCAGGTGTAGACCATATTTGAGAACAATCTCAGTGATTCATTGCTCTTGGGAAGGACGGTGCTTCAGAGCGCATCCTGTAGCGTCTGCCCGCTCCTGGGCTGCCTGCAGACTGACCTCTGTTAGTCAAACGATGCCCAAAGCTGTGACGCAGGACTAAAGCTTTTATAGGGTATGAAGAGGCACAGACTCCATTTCGTGACTAAAACACTGTTAGGGCTTGAGAGCAAACAGCAAATCTGCATGTCTGGAGACTCATATTCTGGGATGAGCATGACCTACAGACATGCAGGACAATCTGCTCTGCAGTTAGGTTTGTGTGGCTGGGAAGCGGCTGCATAATTCATTTGCCCTGACCTGGACAAGACTCAGGGTGACTTTCTGGCCGTACATTTCACAGAGAGCAAGAACAAGTATTGACTTAAAGGAAAAATGGAAATATAAATCAGTTGAGGAGGTAGCCAGTAAACTGCTGTAAATGAAGCTTTCTCTGCATCATCTCATCTCAGCATTGCTTCTTGTCTAATTAACCTTCTTTCAGAACACGCTGGGGTGACTGATCAGAAGATCACAGCGATTGTCCATGACACCGTGAACGGGCAGGTGGTATCCTCCACCATCAACGAGATCCACCGGCAAGTGTGAAGAAAAAAGTCCTGCTACCCACTGCCTTTTCTAGCAGGATAAGCTCCAACAAGCCCCCTGTGCAGCGACGTGCTGCATGTTGGTCTCCCTCTGTGTAAAACAGAGACACTATAGTGAACTCTGTCCTAAAATGATCTGCAGCCTAATAATGCAAATCACCGGACAGAGCTGAGTATAGCTGGTAGTGTCGGTTTAAAGAGCTTTCAGTCATCAAAAAGACGAAGAAAAGTTATTCAATGAAAATGACTGTCTGAGCTGGTAATATATGTATTATGCACATCTCACTGGGGCATGGATCTCCATCTATGATTCATTTAGTGCTCTGCAAATCAACTATAATTTAAAGTGAATAATTTCTTAACTTTTCTCCAGGTTCTATGTCTCTCATCATATACCTCACTGCAGCAAATAAATTCTTTTACATTACTTGTTCTGGTCATTGGAATTTCTGATATTGCTCTTTCGTACACCTGCACCAGCCTCGAGTGGCAGTTACAGACACAGGCTGAGACTGCAAAAGCCTCATTGTTTAAGGAGGTATGAAACTGGAAGGAAACAAAAAAGAAGAGGTGACACAAGTTACAGGTGACATTTACATAAGCAAAACTATTTGACTTCCCTATCTACAAATTTCCAATGTCATCATTTAAAGAAGCATTATTATTAGGACTGTTGTAAAGTGCACTTTACTAAAATAGTCACCCTAGGAACATTTCTTTGTTCTTCAGAGACATTGTCTTGAACTGCCTTCACACACTTCCCTTCAAAGTCATTAAGTACTTTTCCAGATACTCTAATTCTTTCTCAATGATCCATTTAATTAAAAAAACCCATTCTAGTTATTCACTTTCATATTAATTTTCATCGGTTTTGTTGATGGGTTCTGCAGTTAGGACAGATGCAACCTATGCTAAAGTGAGGGGAGAGGCTTGAGTTCTTCAGTCAAATCCAAGATTCTTCCCCTTTCTCACATCAGCCCAGTCACCAACCCAGCAGGAGACCCTAACAGCAAACAGGAAGACTGTTCATGACGTGCAAAGCTTAGAACTGAGCAAGAAAAAGGGAAATATTATTAGGACTGTTTAGATGAGGAAGATTGTAAAAGAGAATGAAGAGAGACAACATGGAGCATGATGAGTGTCTGCATGGATTTGCATTCCAAAGTCAATGTCTGCGTATAAACCACTGTATTCAGGGCAGTCTCATATTCATAAGGGAAATTGTCATTGTACTCTTTCATGCCTACTCATGAGGGACTTTCATAAAGGATTCCTGTTACCTGCTTGGCTTTTAAAAGAAAGCGAAAATTTAAAAGAAAATGCAGATTTAAAACAAAGTCCATCTCTGTGATACAATGTTTTCTTATCAGCATGTTCCCACCAGTTCGTGATTCCCCTTTGCTCCCCCACTCCACCTCTCCACCCTTGTTGCACAAAGAGATCCCAAAAGCATTGAATGGATTACCTAATGGTTTCTTCAAATTGGGTAAAACTTGTAATACAGGATTAGTAACTCTTGGCTAATTAGCAATGTCCTTCCTTATGGCTTACCAGATCCAACAAGCCAGACCTGGTGTTTATAGCATCTGGACAAAATGTGCCCAGGTTTTCTTGAACAATGTTCCATGTTATTTAAAACCATATTCATTTGCCAAATGTTCACATCATAACCGCAGTGCTGCAATATAAAGAATGACAGAACAGTATCTTCTAAATCACAGAACAGCATCTATGCTTTGTGCTAAGTTTTGATTGTGCTAAACTGCAAGGGAAGAAGAAGGAAAACAAATAATTGAAGTGCTTTAACGAACACACCCGTCCTTATTTCACGTTCTTGAGCGATGCACTGGCTTTACCATGTCCTAGAGTCCCCTTGTGCATAGGTGAGAGATGCACTCCCTGCATTCATGTTTTATGCTCAGCTATGGTCTAAATGGTACTGGCTAAGATAGCAGAATTCCCAGTCCGCTCCACAGCTTTGAAGATTTCAACCTTCTCTTACAACTATGTCATTGCATTCTGCAATGGTCATACCAGCGCAGCTCACAACACCAACCTCACAGTTCACTCCGTTTATTAATATCTTCACACATCGATGGCTCCTACACATGCATTCACATTGCTGTCTTTTAATAAGTGAAGTAAACCAATCAGTCCTTAAATATATCAATATTAGTTACAATAAATTCTGTTTTCTAAATGAAAGCAAGTATTCTACAGCAAAAACTGCTTATTTCTGCAGCATTTTTCATGGATCTAGAGGACTATGTGTAATTGTTGATTTCTTTTCTGTTGAACAGCTTATGACGCTGGGTCACTGCCCACAGTGCCCTGTACCTGGGGGTTATTCGCTTCTTCTGAATTTGTGTTCTGGTAAATAAGCTATACATTTCTAAATGTATTTAGCACAGATCTCCTTAAATAACAGATAACGACACTAATATTTACCACTTGCATGTACTGTTAACATTATATTCTCAACGTGCTGAGAGATGAAGTCAGGGAGATAATAAATGGGGGTAGTTTTATCATTATCATTTTATTGCTTGAGAAATTAGGAAAAGAGATGACACAACTTGCTCAAGGCTGCAAAGAAAGTCACTGATAGCAACTAAATTAGAATTCATCACTTCACAGCTTCTACTTACTCCAGCTATTAGATAACACCACTTCCGTGAGGATTCCTTCTCCAGTGACAACAGTCCCTTCTGTACCTGATTGAGCTGGAGATCCTCTGATTGAACCATTGCAAGCGTGCGCTGCCAGTCAAGACCCTGCACATACTTTGATGATGTTCTTGCATTTACATCTGTCAATCACTCTGCTGACATTAGTCCAGTACAGAACACTGCAGGATGTTTGTGGTGATGTTGTAACATTTGAGAAACTTTAAAAAAGAGAAGGCATACGCACTTCTTCCTCTTAGCCTCAGATCAGCGTCTTGAAGGAAGGGAAATATTCAGGAATGTGATACTGAATTGCTTTAAAAAGTATTTTATTAATTCATTGTATTAAAACTGATTGAACTCTGCCAGCTGGTGTTTATTCTACTGTCATATTAAATACACACAGCAGTGCTGTTTCAGCCTCAAGAGACGGACTGACCCAAGCCCAAAGAAATGGCAATTTTAAAAAATTGAACTATAAAACATAACACACTCAAAATGAATATCTTCTATTTCCCATAAATGGACTCGGATAGCAAAAAAACATTGGTAGGAGATAATGTCATCTCTAAGTCTAAGGGAATGATGTAACAATACTTCTGCAAACTAACAAGACGCAGGAACTCGCAGTCTATAAAAGGAGGCTGAAACCATCAGCGCTCACAAATCACTTCTTGCAGTTTCACCTGCCATTTAAGGAAGTCCTGCACTAAATAATCCTTCAGAGTGATTTATACCAGACTTGAACACACTCCAGAACCCGTGTGAGTCATAGCTCATTTCACTTGTAGAAATGTTAGAACTTATTAAGGTGTATTACAATACACAGCTCTGGTAGGAGAATTGCTGCTCCTCTGGCCGGAGTTGGCAATGAGGTAATGCAGCCACGGTTTGGGCTGTTAATCACACATTCCTCCTGGTGTTGTGGCCACACAGCTGCAAGGCTTTCTCTTATTTATGAATAAGATATTTCTGTATAATGCAAAATTCCTGCTTTCTGTCTGCCTTGTTAATACAGCTGCAAAATTCATCAGGCCATTTCAGAATGAGAAGAAAAGAAAATCTAACATTTATAACCTTGCTAAACCCACCACTTGCACGCTGTTATTGAAGCACAGAGAACAGGTAGAAGAGCTGGTAACACATTTCACAATGTCCACACCCTGACCTATAAAGGTTTCTAAAGTTTTGTTGGGAGATGCCTGTTCCTGCATATGAATCATTTAGAAAAGGGAAGGATCTATAAACAGGGCAGAAAGGAATTAACAATGCTTGAGAGGCCTGCACCCCCGTCCTCCCCCAATCCTGAATTACACAGCAAAAGCATCTTAATTATTGACTCTACCTGTACATCTGGCTTTGTGAAATCCCAAGGAATTTTTTTACTATGCACTGCTCCTTCATAGTTCCTTCCTTAGCAAAATTTTTCATTTCTTTTCAAGTTGTATTTTTGTGATATTTTTAATCACATGACTACACTGAAATGAACTATTTGACCCACACATCCAGGAGTTGCCATAAAAGAATCATTTGCGAAAATATCACATTAAACCTACACATCGAGGTGTTGCAGTTTAAGGTGCCCATACGATGAAGCTCATAGCACTGGCCACAACCTAATGGGGAAAGAGGTGCACAGCTGCTTCTTCTGGACGTACTCATTTGCTTTTCCAACATCTGAATATGCATCAGAAGCTCAAAGGCATAAAATCACAGCAGGAGCTGTGGTAAAGACACTTCCAACAACTATCTAGACTCCAGGGGTAAATTGTGTTTCTTTCCAATGTCCTAAGGACAAGTCAAGAGGAATTAATTTGATAGGCTGGTGTTAGGCTCTACAGAAAGCAACTAAAATGAGGGATATAATTTAATTAGAGAAAAATGTAATTCAATTTAGAGGAATAATTATTTGGAGTAGACAGGGACACGAAGGAGAAACAAACAAGCTAATACAGCTGACAAAATACGTAGTTCTTCCTTAGAACAGATGTTAATAGCCTGATGCTTTTAGAGAGAAAGCACTGGCTTTGGCTCAGATCTACACCCTGAATCATGCACACAAGGAATTAAAGCAGAAAATGCATATAACAAATACACTGGAAGTAACTCTTGCCAGAGCAATTTCAAAGATGGAAACATGTTTATGCTGCTGCAAGACGATAGAAAATTGCAATTTTAAAGTTAGCAGTGCAGGAAGAAAAACACATTTTCATTCCTTATTAGTGAGACAAACTATCAATTTTTGGAAACCAATTCAGTGCCCAGGCTCTGGTTCTGAGTTAATCTCTCCTCAGCACACTCTCAAGCCAGTTACCAGGAAATTTTGGGAATACAAATGTTCCAATGGAAATAACACTTCTGCTATGCAGAATAAAGCCATAACAACAAACCCAAAGAAACCTTTCCTTAATGTCTAGTTTATTGATGTATAAAAATTAAGATCCTCAAGCATCACTTACAGAGAAAGGGGCATGATTGAAGGGATAATGAACATTCCCATCCTCAAAAAATGCAGCTTTCAGGATTTAGAAAGATGCATAATACTTGTTGCCATTATCAGAAACTCTGCCACACACAATCCTGAACTCTTGGAAATACTTTAAACGTTTGACCTCAAGAGTGACAGAAAAAAAATTCCTCTGATATAGGACCAGACAAGAAGGTGATGTATGAAATTCGGGGTGCAATAGGTGGGTTTCATTAAGCATGCTGGGGTTCCAGCAGGGATCATCCCGTTTGGCCCACAATCTCTTTGTGGCAGGTGAGTGGTGGCCCCTAGTGCCTGGCCCGCACACGCACACCTTGCTCCAACTGAGCTCTCCTTTCCACCCCTGCATCTCCCAACAGGCACTCCATGGAAGTCAACAATTTTAACTGGAAATATCTGTTGAGGTATTTGTGTACAGGACATTCCTAAAAGTGCACTTCTCTCTCCAGGGGAGCACTGGGATGCATTTTGAAGCTGATTTCATTCTTTTTTGTTTTTATTTGAATGCCAGGTTGCCTGTCATAGATCCTGCAGCTGGGACAGTATTGCGGGTTTCTCTCTTTCCAGAGAAGGCAACCCATAGTTTGCTCCTGGATATACAGACACTGGGAGAGGGGATGCCCCATGGTCATTAGAGCAAACTAAAGGGTGATTCACTAGCGTGGTCTCCAAACCGAAAGCTGCAGACATGCAACCACTCAGGTAACCCTGACAGTTTGGCCAGCAGTTATACCCTTGAGAAAACATTAAGCTTTTCTCCTGGGTTGGGGATTCCAAGCAGAATACAAGACAGGTTTCTGAAATCACATGGATAACATGTCTAAAACCTAGCAAAAAACCCTGCACAGATGTGAACACCTGCGATACAGAGTGCCTGTACAGATTGGTTACGGAGTATGATCAGTGTGTGCCCTGTTTGCACAGGGCCATGAGAATTGCATTTGCTTACTGAATTATAGAAATACACAATATTTTATCGTAGGTACCGAACTATTCCAGCACTATAGAAGAAGGAAACCAGGAAGCTGAAATATCCTCCAGGTTACTCGTCTTCTCATTCCTCTGACACTTCAGTTGCACAGAGATTTTACAAGGAAAAAACTCTGCCTGCTACCCTTTTGGGTTCTATTAGAGCTGATACTAAATACACTTTTAGGGGAGAAAAAAGGAGAAGCTTCACTTATATGGCCTGGAGCTGTTATTGTTGGCACTGAGATCAGATTGTGCTCCAGGGGAGCAGCTGAGACAGGAAAGGCAGCTCCTGACACTCCTTTCCACCCTGTGGCTGGGGAAGGATGTGTCCAATAATCTGCATAAGCATGTGCTAGGATCTGAACACTGCTGTAAGTATCGAACTATTGAAACAGATGTTTTAAATACACCTCTTCAATCAAAAGCTCAAAGCAGAAAGAAATAAGGTGCAAAATAAGGACAAAAAGATGAAGACGAGAGAGAAAGGAAGACGTGAGGAAGACAGTGTAAGATCTTGTGCTGTCAATGTTCAGGGCATAAGTGAATCCAGCTGAGTTCGTGGCATCCTCTGGGCCTTTCTCTGGTCTGATCACATTCAACAACACACAAAACATCTTTCTTTACTCTTTGGACAGAGCCATCTTCAAGGGTGCAGCATTTGCATTAACATGAGGTGCAGAGAGAGCTTGTTTTCACTGTGCAGAATCATCCTAAGTACTTTTTTTTCACCCATTCAGAAAAATCTTAATTTAAAATCTCCTCTTGGGTCACATCTGAATTACAAATTTACTCTGCCTTTCCATCGAAAGCTCATCTCAGAACTGTTCCTTCAGTTGTAACTAGCTGTAGGGCATAAACCAGGAAGCAACAACTTTTCACTAGTAGGCTAAGAGGTTAGACACAGAAATATTGAATACTGTAATGTGGCTGGGATATGGAAGAAGGAATTCCTCTTCCTTGAATGCACTTTGTATAGCAGAAGTCCTTTCAGGACTGTATGGGGAGAGAACTTTCAGATTCAAATTCTTATGACACAAAACCCAAGCTGAGATCAACAACATCATCACAGGGACTGATAAACAGGAGACGGATTTCTCTCTTAGAAAGGAGAAAAGTGCTGAGCACTGAAGACTGAACTAGAAGACTTTTCTGTATTTAAATCTTTAAGTCAGCCAAAAGACAAGCCCATGTTTCACCTAAAGGCAGCATAAATGCAGAACCAGAGGAAGGTGTGTCTTTTTTCCTTGAAATCTCAAGGCTGGTTACCGACAACTGGTTAGTAAAGGTGAGTAATACTAAATGGCACGCCCCTGTTATCAGAACCCTGCGTGACTGATCTTCATTGCTCTTTAATACACATTAAATGTCTGTCACACAAGGAGATTTCTCCATGTAATCAATTTATTAGTGCTGTTGTGACTGTTTTATTAAGGCCACACACAAACCATTCCAGTTGCACACGTCACTGGAGGAAGTGTTACGCATGGATCCACAGATACCCCTATAGAGCATTCACAGCGGAGTCTTGAGCTGGAAGCTGCACTGCTGAACTAAAGCATCAGCAAAGCTTTAACAACACTTCTTCAGTGTTGCTCAAAACTGCAGATATCAGATAATACATTTTTAAGTTGCCCAGCACCTATTTAGGTAACTTACTGTTACAATCAATGAAATTTAACTAATAAAGAATAAGGCAGCCCACATTTTCCCAGATAACACCTGGGTAGAGTGCAAGAGGCAGGGGAGGTCTGATGGCCACTCTCAGCTGTCAGCTTTGCTGATGCGAGCCATGGTGAGCCACTTGCCCTTTGATCAGGCTGTGGCCTTGCCGGTGTTCAGTTTACCACTATCAATAGTGATATTTAGAAAAAAATACCATCAAGGTAACATGGAAACTAATATTCATATATACTCAGAAGGCAAAGCAGAATATTCACTCTTTCATAAAACACTGTCAGAGGCTTAGGCAGTGAAATACACAACCAAGAGAGGCAGCCGTAGCAGGATCTCTTGCTGTGTTCTTACAGCTCTAAAGACATAAACTCTGCCCTACCAACATGGTCGATTCTTACTCAGTCTGGTTCATATTTTTAATTAACTGACCTTGAGTTCCTACAGTGACAGTCCCAATGATACAGCTAGTGTACTTTGGTTTTAGCTGTCATAAATGTTTTTCATTATCAGTTACACCCAAAGAAGTTCAAGGTCCACAGACATTTCCTGCAAAAGAGTTCTGCCCTGAACGCTGATCACTTTGGTTTGGAAGTTTTGTATTTTCAGAACAGCTGAGTATGACAGCTTAACTCTTTCCCTTGGTCCAATATTCAGACTAATCTGTAGCACAGTAACTTGATAAGCTTTGCTGTACTGGTTCTATAATATACCAGGTTAGGTGTTCTCTCTTGGAACCCTGGAGATGTCTCCAATATACAGTTTAATGACTCTGAAGCACAGTGTCTCACCGATTTTCTTGCCCCAAGGTTGAAGATCAGTATCTACAGCAGTTCTTTTCACAACTACAAGCAATATGTGTTAATTGTTCTACCTGTACATTAATAATAAAGTGCTGCTAGTGCAGTGCCCCAAGGAACACCTACATTCTGTCCCAATGCACCCTTTCTACCTGCTTCTCTGCTGCACTAAAAACCCCCTCAGCCATCAGTTTCTTCCCTTGCTTTCCACTGCACCCCTGCATTTTCTGCATCAAAAGCATGCACCATCATCCGTTTAGGAACTTCAGTACGATCAGAAGGATTGTTGGGTTTCTACATGCACTGAACAAACGTGGCTGATTTCCTGCTAATGAACCCTAGACCCAGGGCTGTGACAGTACACCCAGCAGCGAAGCTCACCAGCTGGCAGCTTCTTTGTCTGGAATATTGGTGAGGCAGGAGGGACACTTGTTTTCCTTGAACTGCAGCCACACAGAAGGGCTGCACGCAAGTTACATTGGAAGCTTGACCTCAGCATCTCATATGTGAACTAAAGCAGGCAATGGAGATTTTCAATATTCTTGTTCCTATTACTTTATTTAGGAACAAAGCAATACTCTTTCTGCTTAATTTCAACTGCATTGAAAGCTAGAGTTCAATGTGTAACAGTTTGCTAGTACTAAATGAATGCATATTCAGTGCAAGTTAACTACAACGTTTACTTTGCAATTACAGTATGAATATAGTTTTGTGCTTACCATCAAATGAATTAACATGGGAGTTACAGGTCTCTCCTTTCTAATAATTTATACAGTGTTTCAGTCCTGAGGCCCAAACTTTTGCTCACTCAACAGAAAGATACATTTGATTGCAAATATAAATATTTTAAATCTCTGGTCACACATAGTCAGCTCCCATTTTAATTTCACACATTGCACATGGGGTTGCGAATCTCCCTGTTTGTTCAAAAGGACTATAGAGAGCATGGCTGCAGGTGTACTGTCATAAATGATTCAACAGTTTATTTGTGGTTTATCTTTTATTCAAAAGAATAACAAAGCAAGCCAAACTACCCAGGGGGTCTTTCTCAAATACAGATGAACAGATGAGAACCCTTTTACATCAAATGGAGCAAGGGGCCAATGTGCTGGGTGCTGTTTGTGCTGACAGCAGTCACAATGTGTGTCAACAGAGGTGGGGTTTATCACCATTGTCCTTCCTGTCTGAAATACAGTATAAAGGTTTACAGAGCACACCTTGCTCTTCACTTCAGCTGCCCTCTATCTGTGTAGATTAAGCCATTTCATTCTAGAAGGCGAAGAAGAGAAATGGCATTCTCTGCCCAAAGCAGCCAGTGGGGTACAAGCACCCACATCCAACCCACTGCTCCCAGCATCAGTGGTGTAACCGCCAGGAAAATGGTCATGCAAAAGATTCAGGCACCCAGCGTCTATGGGGGAGCCGGTGGTAGTGGCACCCGCATATCCACCAGCACCAGCTATGGACAAGGCTTTGGTGGGAACTTCCAGCTAAGTATTACTGGGAATGATGTACTGCTCGCTGGCAATGAAAAATCAACTATGCAAAACCTAAATGACCGTTTGGCTTCATATCTGGAGAGGGTGCGTTCTCTGGAAAAGGCAAATTCGCTGATTGAAAAGCAGATCAAGGAGTGGTACGAGAAGAATACCACAGATGTCAAGCATGACTACAGCTCATACTTTATAACAATTAAAGATCTCCAAAATCAGGTAAGATATCATACAGCCATCTAGAAATACATGAATTGCATTTATCGGGGAGATAGATAGTAATCTATTATAGAAAACATACTTTTCTAAATTGCAGTTGCCTCAGCTAAGATAAACAAATGCTTTAGTTTGATCAGATACAAATTAGTGACAGATTTTACATAATTTGTAATACCAGATATATGTCTGCAGATGAGAGTAACCCCATACATGAGAAATATTTGAATCAAAATTAATTGTGCTATTATATTTGCCTAAGGTAGTTTTATTTAGTGAAAATACTGGTGGAATTTGCATATTTAAATACAATTTAGCATCTGTGGATTTCAAAATGTTTTGTTAGAAAAGACTGCCAAATGCTCAGAAAAAATAATACATTGCTGCGTAAATTACCACTACCAACAAAAAATATTCCCCCAGCAACCAGCTGACAGATTTGTCAAATTATGTTTCCAATGAATTTCCTTAAATCTTCCCCCTTACTTTTCATCAGTTCTATTTCCCATCCTTTAAAAGCAGAACCTTCCAGAGGTTGGTCACCCCAACTATTTCATGTATCTGTTTCATGACAGGGAAAACCCTAATTCCTTCTGTGCACAAAGGGATCTTAGCTTAAACTGAGATGACCAACAGACAGCTGAAGCTACACAAGATGAAGCCCACATGCAGTATTAATTTCTAGAAATGGCTCAAGTGGGCATTCATCTGCAAAGATTCATCACTTTGCAACCATTCCTTTTTAGGTCAGTGCTCTACAGTTGGAAAACGCAAGACTTGTCCTGCAGATTGACAACGCCAAACTGGCTGCTGATGATTTTAGACTGAAGTAAGTTCCATGATCATTTCATAAATTCTCTTTCATGTTCCTTTTATCCATGAATGATTCTGTAATAGTTATTAGTATCAAAGCTGAGCACTAAATATTTTGGAATGCAAAATTTAATAAAAAGTGAAATGTTACAACTCCAGCTGTCGTACTTACTGATTCTAACATGAACATCAAATAGCTGCATGTTCATGATGACAACACCAGCCTTGTTTTACAGGTATGAGAATGAGCACCTGCTCAAGCAAAGTGTCGAGAACGACATTATTGGATTGATCCGAGTTCGTGATGACTTGACTTTGACAAAAACAGATTTGGAGTCACAGATTGAAAGTGTGAATGAAGAACTAGCTCTTCTGAAGAAGAACCACGAGGAGGTGAGAGCATCAGAACGCTGTCATGGAGAGACTTTTTTTGTGTCATACATAAACTCAGTCTCACTGGAAATAATGATGTTTTCATGATTAACCTGAAAGAATATTACTCTTTCGGTGGGATTCAGCTCCGGGTTAGCAAATCCAAACTTAAGTGCCTATGCACATACCTCTATGCACCCACAGTTCTATTATAATCAACTGATCAATCTATTATAATCAGCTGATCAAACAGACATAGCCTAGAGAGTGATTCAGTTCACTGCAGAGCAAACACCCATTGGCTGGTCAGCTGGGACCCTCTCCGGTCTCTCTCTGCCGGTTGTAACAGGAGCTCTGGCTCACACAGAGATACCTACAAGTCAGGTATGTGTACTAGGTGTCTCCTGGGAGTCTAAACTCAAACAGAATCTCACCCTTAGCATTACATTTCTAGTCTAGTCTACCTACAAAGGTAAGAATGTTAAATAACTATTGCTCATTTCCCCTTTCCAAGTAAAGACACAAACTGAAGTCCTAAATTCAAAATGAGTTAAATGCCAAAAAAATCTCAATTATGGCATAAATCCAAGCTTTCCTCTCTTAGTGTCACACTGTCACCTTCAAAAGGTGTCAATTTCTTGTCACCTTGCAGACCACTTGTTCTGTAAGCACTGTGTTAGAAAGATCCAAGCTGGAAAAACAGCCAACCGAGCCACCGAATTAAAACTGTGCTGTGGAATAGTGAAGAACTTGGATGGTGTCTGGAGGTGTGTAACTGTGTGGCACTCAAGCTTTGAGGCACCAAAAGCTGAGCGGCTCCAGAAACTAGAGAGTGAAGATTTTCTTTTAAGAATAGTATGTGGTTTAGGAGTTGCCACCACACAAAAGTACATGAATGGGAACCACGACTTCTACACTCATTCCATCGATCGGGTCCTGAGGAAATGTTGGTTTTATAGCATATTTATCTATGATATCGCATTTATTGCTACAAAATAAACAAAATGTTCTAACATAAAGTGCACTAAACAGTATTTACAGGTGACTATGTTATCATGCCTTGAGGCGCTATCTCAGAATTACTTCTATGTATGTAGATTTTGAATTTATTTCCAATATTGAGGAGTGAAAGTTCCCTGTAGCCAATGCTAACACATCCCTCATTGCTGTAGGATATTGGTAGACTGCGTAAAGAGGTGAGAGGTTCCGTTAATGTAGAGGTGGATGCTGCTCCAAGTATTGATCTTGCAACTATTATGGAAAATATGAGGCGGCAATATGAAGAAATGGCAGAAAAGTATCGTCAAGAAGCCAAAGAACGATTTGAAAAGCAGGTAAGGTCAATTAAGTACACATCAACTAGAACCCTAGTCATGCCTAGTTGCAGCTTACAGCCTTTGCATGTTGGCATTTCAGACAGAACAACTGAACCAAGAAGTAGCAATCCACACTGAAGAGCTGCAAGTCCAGAAGAAGGAGATCACTGAACGGAGACAAACCTTTCAGAGCCTGGAGCTGGAGTTACAGACACACTTTAATATGGTAAATAATAAAGAGTACTCGAAGTTACATGGATAAATGTAGAAATGGAGAGGCTTTTCAATCAAAATGTTATGTTAACACAAAAGCGTATCCTCTTGAATAACACACCTCTGCTCTTTCCATCGACTGTAGAGTAAGTCTTTAGAAGCCACTCTGGCTGAAACAGAAACTCGTTACAGTTATCAGCTGGCCCAAATACAGGAAACAGTTGCCAATTTAGAGGCTCAACTGGGGCAACTCCGAGCTGACATGGAGAGTCAAATCAGCAAGTACAGTATATTGCTGGACATCAAGACTCGCTTGGAAATGGAGATTGCCACATACCGCCGTCTGCTGGAAGGAGAGGACAGCGGGTAAGGAAATACATGCCCTTTGCTTGGCTCTCACATGACAGCAAACAGCATTGCAAATACTGCCGATATTCACAGCAACAGTGTAAAATCTGCCACTTTCTGCTGGTTCGGGGGGCATGACCTGAGGTCCCAGCACTGCAGAAACGAGGCTGCAAAGAAATTTCACCTATAGCTTATGTTTATGCTTAGCAAGTTCTACTTTAATAGGGAAAACTCATTTAAACACACAGTTAAATCTGTTGATCAAAGGACATTAGTTGTCTTGATTAAACAAAGAAGTACAGGGACTTCAATACATTCAGCACCATATATTCACATTTTTTTAATTTGTAATTTGAACAGACATTTCGCAGTGGATACAACTACAGCAGAGCTTGAAAAAGGTACGTCACACCAATTTCCTTATCTTTGATGGCTGCCTGTTGAAATGGAACTAAGTAGCCTGGTATTAAATGACACAGTTTCAGAGCAAATAATCATCCAGAGAAATCTTACATCAAGAAAGGTATCAACAATATGACTAGATAGCCTATAGGGATTATACAAAGCCTGGCTTTATGCATAAAGTTCAGGTGCCCAAAGTAAAATGACAGACTCCACAAAGAGCCAAGAGAACAACAGAGAAGCACTGGAGTCCCCTCAGGAGGACTCCAGAAACATCTGCTTCCCTCCACTGACCGCCCAGGGAGAGCGAGCTCCCAGATAAAGGACCTAGTCTGATAGCCACAATATCCAGTGCACCTGCAAGTCTGGGCTAAACTGAAGAAAAAATTTCAGGAGGGATAAAGAGTTATCCAACACAATGTCCACTTATTTTATTATGGGTAACATACAGGATGTTCAAAGGAAGAGGAAACATGTCCTATATACCCCAAAAGTTTACTGCACTGTCACAGCGCATTGAAAAGGTGCTTTTATCCATGTTTTCCTTCGTGGAATTGCTGCCACTAACATTAGCCTGTCAATATACATCACATTCAATTAATTCACCGTTCAATTTCATTACCAGAATCAACTAAAGTCATGAAGATTAAAACAATTGTTGAAGAGGTGGTGGATGGCAAGATTGTCTCCTCTCAGGTCAAAGAGGTTGAAGAGAAGCTCTAAATGGCACCAGCAGGGAAGAGGTGGCCCTGGAGCCTCTCAGAGCTGACACCGAAACCAAAAGCTTGAACTTTATAAATAATCCAATCTAATCCTCTCTAAATCCCCAGAGGGTCCAAAAATGGCAAACTATCAAATCTCAAACAATCTTTTTCTCTTTTTGTGTTTATGGGAGCATTAATAAAAATCAGTAAGTTGCAAAGCACGAGATTTTGGGTTTACTTACACGAACATGATGAAAAAAACCCCAAATCAGCCTGTTATAAATGTATAATTGTTTACAAGACAGATAAAAGGTCAAGTATTAGTTTTTACTTACATCAGACTTTTAAAACTACATTTAATAACTTGCTCAGTAAAAACTGGAAAGTGAAACAACTTATAGCACGAATTTACTACAGCTTTTAAAAAAAATTACATTACATTTAGAAAAACACTTAAGCAGTGTTTACTGTTGAGGTTTCAAAGCACTAAGCTGGTGCAAGTCAGTAGATGAATGTACAGGACAGAACTGTCTTATGGGCTTATGGAGCTCTTGACAGTCGTGGGCTCTTCTGAAAACATGACGAGAATGTCTTTCACCTTTTATTCACAATTCACTTCTCCAGCTGCTGCCTAACATTTTCTCATGCTTTCAACATATTAATAAAATAAAAGTTTTTAGAAGTGAGCTGCTATTTTGGAAACCTTGACAGACACCTCATCAAAAATTTACAAGAAAGAATTTACCAGATACAGATGACACACTCTCTCTATTAAATACATCACTTTAATTGCAATCAAAAGTTCAACAATCTATTTTTTCTCTAGCACATTTAGAGTAATTTGTTTTAAAAAACACATTAAAATGTTGATTCAGAGCACCCTTCCTGAACTTGACCTACCAGCTTCACTTCAGTAAAAATTATTTTCAAATAAACAAGAAGTGTCTATTTTCATTTAAAAATAAATTAAAGTGTAAAATTGAAGAAGCCTCTTTATTATTTTTCACTCTCTGTGACTATTTATCTCACTAGGGATGATAGGAAACAAAGATATTTTATCACTACAAATAGATTTTGCCTTCCAGTTCAGAAATAAAAACCGGCCATTTCTGGTAAGCCTTTCCCTACCAATAACTGTGCGTACCCTTTCCCATTCCATGCAGGCCTCCTATGCCACACCTAGGTCCTCAGTCCAAGAAGTCTGCATTTTCCTCTTGACAATATAAACACAAAAACTCTTCCTTTTGAAATCTCCCATCCAATGTCTTGTTTACTGCACACAAATAGCTGCCAAGGAAAATAATCCTTTGCTTTCACAATCGTGACTCATTGATACCAGGTAATCAATTCAGTTCTGCAAATGCCTCACTTAAACCTTTGATCTTCTGCTCACAATACATTTCTGCCCCAAAAAGCACCCCTGCTTCTGGATATAGGCAAATTAAAAATTAATACATTTCAGTTGACAAATCCAATGATATAATTAAGCTAGGACAAAGGAAAAACAATTTTCTGTTTACCAAAATAACTTCAAAAGAGAAGTACATTGCTTTGAAGGGTTTCCATGCCTAAAACTGTAACCCAGAAGAGATACATTTGATTTTTAGATTTATATGATAAAAACCACAAAATACAGAAAACATAGTCCTTAGTTTGAGATAATATCAAACTATTCAGACGAAAAATTGGTTAGTTTTCAGGTCAAAAGGATAAGCAATTGAAATAGGCTATGAATATTACACAGAGATATTTCAATACCAAAAGCTATAGGTCAGAAAACACAATTATAAGTTATATTCAGTATAATCAAGTATATTTATGTTTTCATAGTAATGATCAACGCGGAGATCACAGATTGTCCATACGCGTCTTCATATGCTTTGGCTGATCACTTTTCTCACTTCTCATTAAACACAGAGTGAGCACTGATCTGGCAGAGGTTCATGTCAGAGAAGTATTATGAAGGAACATATTTTTGACACGCTCACTGGGAAGGAGGATATGAAAGAGATCATTCCACTGACTTAAGCATATTTCTATAATAATAGCCCCAAACCAAGAAAGCAATGAATATGTAATGACAAAAAAATTATTTAGAAAGACTTAAATGCGAAAAGAATTTTTTGTGCTCCATTGCACATGGCAAAACATTATCCGGACGTGTCAGCTCTCCTCCACCCATTTCCCCTCATACAGTAAATACCTGGAGGGCACCAGATTTCCACTCCCATTGGCAATTTAAATTGGCACATATCACTTAGTTTGGTAGGACACACTAAACTGACTTCCCTTCAAACAAGAGAGAGAGAGAATTAAAGATCTTCCCAGGAGGTGGAGATGACTGCTGAACCACCCACCGTGTTCCTGATATAAAAGTTAAACTGCTCTCTGCCTGTCCTGGCTCTGTGCTGTTTGTTTCACAGAACAGATCAGGACACTCTGAGCACCATGGCCCTTTCCGTGCGCACCAGTGGTGGATCCCGGCAGTTTTCTTCTCGGAGTGGCATTGGCGGGGGATCTCTGAGAATGTCTAGCTCTGGTGGCGGAGGAGGCTTTGGTGGCAGTGGACTTGGGTTTGGTGGTGGATCTGTTGGGGGTTTTGGTGCTGCTTCTATGCTTGGCTCAGGCTCTGGCTTCAGCGCAGGGTTTGGGAGTAGCGCAGGTGGAGGTTTTGGGAGCAGCTTAAGCAGTGGCTTTGGAGGAAGCTTTGGCAGTGGTTTAGGTAGTGGCTATGGCAGCGGCCTGGGCAGTGCTTTTGGTGGAGGTTTAGGAGGTGGTTTTGGCAGCAGTTCTGGCACTGGCTTTGGAGGTGGCTTTGGAGGTGGCTTTGGAGGTGGCTCAGGATCTGGGTTTGGAGGTGGTTTTGGCACTGCTGTTCCTGGGGATGGTGGCCTTCTTTCTGGCTCAAAAAAAGAAACTATGCAGAACCTCAATGACCGTCTGGCTGCTTATCTGGACAAAGTACGGTCCCTGGAGGATGCCAACACTGAACTGGAGCGCAAAATCCGCGAGTGGTATGAGAAAAATGGCCCTGGAGCTGCTATCCCTGCACCTGGGAATGACTACAGTAAATATTACCCTGTAATTGAAGATCTTCGAAACAAGGTAGCAAAGCAACATGCTTAACGCATCTTTAATTTGTAATTCACCTAATAATATTTTGGATAAAAATAACAAATTCCTCTGAGAAACAAAGAGCAAATTTATTCTACAGTGCTAACGGTTACAATACCCTCTGTCACGCTGTACTGGTATTGTGTGTTGTGTTCTTGTATATGAACGGCAGTTCTGTACCTGTATCACACAATGCTCTATGACTTGGTCTAATTAGAATAAAGGAGAAGGCAGTGATGGAATCTGGCTCTACAGCCTCTTGTAGACTAAAGAGCTTCAATTTTAATAAGCTTCATATTTCTTATATCATAAACTCAGTTCCTGACCTAGACAGACCACTGGCAAGCTCTTTAGAGATCAAAACCTCTCCAGTCATAGCGTGCAAACTGGGATTCTGCCAGGAAGGGAAGTGTGCTGATTCGCAGAAGCTAAAAAGCTGTCCTATAGATTTTCGTAGTAAATTATACAAGAGTCTAACAAATTACATTTAATATTATCGTTGTATTGAGGATTGCAGTTTTGTAAATAGCTGCATGGTACTGAAAAGCCATTTGTCTATAAAATAATTCTCTGAACATTATTTGTACTCCAGATCATTAATGCAACTATCGACAACGCAAGAATCATTTTGCAAATCGATAACGCCAGACTGGCCGCTGATGATTTCAGACTGAAGTAAGTGTAGCTTGATATTACACAAACTCTTACTAATATTTGTAGGAAACAATATTTTGGATTTTAAAATATATTTAATTTAATATAATTATTAAACAATATTATAATAATTATGTATATTAAGATCTTATAGTAAAAGCTATATAAGTACATAGCAATAGTTTGCATTTGACCTCATTAATGACATAAAAAATCCTATTTAATTACTTTCTTTACAGATATGAGAATGAAGTGGCCCTTCGCCAGAGTGTGGAAGCTGACATCAATGGCCTGCGCAGAGTTCTGGATGAGCTAACCCTGACCAGAGCTGATCTGGAAATGCAGATTGAAAGTCTGAATGAAGAGCTGGCTTATCTCAAGAAGAATCATGAAGAGGTAGGATTTTCCTTTGTGAATTCATAACACGGCAGATGGAGTTGAGAAATATCAAATTAATCCCTTATTTATGCCAGTGTGAGTTTTTTGGATTCACTATTTGTCTTGTTTGCTTTTTGAGTTTACTAAATGAAGGAGTGCAAGAAACGCACACACAAGCGGCACATTCTTGTTGAAACAGAATTCATATCCCATATATCTAGGTATGTTTCTGGTAAAACTATTTTGCTTTTATTAACATAAACTTTTCTTTATTTTGAATCTCTCCAGGAGCTCCAGGGTATCCAAAGCACGGCAATCGGCCAAGTCAGTGTTGAAATGGATGCTGCTCCAGGCACTGACCTGACCAAGCTTTTGAATGACATGAGGGGACAGTATGAACTCATCGCTGAGCAAAATCGGAAAGAGGCTGAAGCATGGTTCAATGAAAAAGTAACAACCAGAGATACTAAATCCAGTGAAATATATGTAAAAATTAGTTAAATATTTGCAATAGAAACATTACACCCTGTTCTTCCTTGTCATTTCAGAGTGGGGAGCTGAAAAGGGAAATCTCCACCAACACTGAGCAGCTTCAGTCAGGGAAGAGTGAGATCACAGATTTAAAAAGGACTCTCCAGAGCCTGGAAATCGAGCTGCAATCTCAGCTCGCCATGGTATGTTCTAAGGACGCTGCCAGACAGACAGAGTAAATTTTGCAACTTCAAAAGTGTTGTTAGAGCTTATATTATTCTATGGTATTTAAGATTCGCTTTTATTTCCTATTAAATCCTGTATTCTTTTAGTTCCTAAATAGCAGTAATATATATAATTGGATTGCGAGTAGCATGTTACAAAGCAGACAAACATTGATGCTCACAGTCAGTGAAGCAGCAAAGGCCAGTTTTCAAACTGGTATTTCAAGAAAAAAAAAATCTCTAAGCACTGAGGCTGTGCTTACTCCCATCAAACTCTTTTGGTTGCTTTTGTCTTTGTAAAGAATTTTTTCCTTCAATCAGACATTATTTACTATCATTCTTACATAGAAAAAATCCCTTGAAGACACTTTAGCAGAAACGGAAGGAGGTTACTGTGCTCAGCTTTCACAAATACAACTCCAGATCGGGAACCTGGAGTCTCAGCTATTCCAGGTCAGGGCTGACATGGAGCGCCAGAATGCAGAGTATCAACAGCTTCTGGACATCAAGACTCGTCTGGAAATGGAGATTGAAACCTATCGTCGCTTGCTGGATGGCGAGTTTGTGTAAGTAAAATATCTCCTTGGTTTCATTTTCTGTAGCAATACCCTTTCCAGGAAAAAAGAAGTAAAAAACAGTGGTATGCTCCCAAAAGACAGCAAGACATAGACAGGGATTCTGAAATAATACAGATATGCTCTGCCTGAGGAGAGGGGATCGTCCTGCTCAGGATTTGAAATCGTGTCATTTCTCTTGCTCCTGACAAGCACTCTGCAATATCACTTGTCTCTGATTCACTTCTAGGAGCGCAGGGCAAGGAGTGACATTTGAAAGCTCATCCTTGACAGGGTCCAAATCACAAACACAATCATTGGATTCTTCTCAGGGTAAGTAGAAATCAATGGAATGAAATTTTATTTCTGAAGTAAGTCTTATAAGTAACATAATACATGGTATTCTGCTTATCTTCATCATAGAGTTCGTCATAACAAGAAGCTAGTTTGAAGGGAAAAGGTTGTAACTGTTCATGCACCCCTGCTGCTCTGTTTTACCATTTTTAACACTTCAATAAATATTTTTTCCATTCGTTCATGATGTTTAGATCCCACCAAAACTAGAAAGATCAAGACAATTGTCGAAGAAGTTGTTGATGGAAAAGTTGTTGCATCCCATGTTAAGGAAGTTGAAGAAAAGATATAAGGCACAGCCTCCGATTGCAAAGGGTCCATTCACTCAATGTTTCTTTCAAAGCCAAGATGGATAAATAATTTTGTCCTTTTGTGTGAAGTGATAAAAGTAGATTGGCTTTTTACTAAGATACTTTTACATAAAACAAAGTCTGCATTTTCATTCTTAGTAGTCATGCAATATATTTTCTGCTTCAATTTATCGGTATTACCTGTATTATTTCTTCAAATTTATCACAAATTCTTTATTCAATAACTAGAAATATGGTGCACATATTAGACATTTAATTACATGTGCTTTTTTATAATTTTTAGTAATTAATAGTTGAAATAATTATGCTATTCTAACCTAATTTTCCAGTTTTCTTGACTAATAAAAAGGAATCAACAAGCTTTAAGATATTAGTTTGCCTTCATTCTTCATTTAGGACTGTTGCTCCTGATGCGTATTTATCATTTGGTTGGGTATTTTGCTTTCCCACAGACCATGTGCACGGCAGAGTACACCCCATTAATTACCCCCACTTATTTATATAAATTAATCCAACGACAGAACACGTACACGTTAAAAAATCTGTTTGAATGTGGGATTAAAGGAGTGTTTGGTGGCTACTAATCCGAAGCTATCCATCTACGAGAGGAGTTTCTGCTGACGGTCCCCCTAGACTGGCGGGGTCGAGCAGGGATTACCGGGCCGGGAGCCGGGAGCAGCCCTGGGGGGAGCTGCGGCTCCAAGGCCCCCGGCGCCACCTGGCGGGAGCGCAGCGGCACCGCCCGCACCCCGGACCCGGCTTCGGTGAGCGACGGAAGGGAACCGCATCCAAACGAAACCATGACCAGAACACAACTCCCTTACACCTTATACCTCACACCCCAGCCTTTGCTCTCCAGGCGAAATGGCCACGGTTTGGAGGTTATTCGCAGCTCACACAAGGAAGTTCCTGTGACCTCCCATGCATTTATCACTGGAATTCTCCGGAATGCAAACGTTCTGCACATTTTATCACATCCCTTAAGCACCAGACCCAAACTGAAATTCTAATGGGTGCACAGACTCTATACCACGCCTCTAGTCTGCCTTTCATAAAACCCACCACCAGCACTTCTTCTGCTTCTTGCGTGGAACCAATAAAAGCCAGGGTAACTAAAACAACAATCAAAGAACTAAATGAGCAGGGTAGAACTGCAACATCTGAAATCCAGTCACTAAATGCATTGCCTGTCATAGTTTAAGGAAGCAATTTCTTTTCTAAAAGCACAGAACACCAATGGTCATCTTTTTTTCCCCTTTAAAAACACTGCTGATAAATAAATGACAGGAATATTACGATATGCAATGTCTTTCAATAAGACTTTTGCAGTTGCAGACCACATTTTTCAAATTAAAATAATTACAACATAAATCAAAATAATGATATTAGCAAGAGACAGACTGAGGTGGTTTATGCAGCTGGGTATGATTACCAGGTGTACTGTTATAGCAAAAGTTTAAGAACATAGATTGAAGGAAATTTTTTCTCTTCTTAAGGCAGGACCATATTCATCATCGTTCTTTCCTATCCATAATGTTTTTCTCATATGTGGAAAATCTGAAGCTACAATATCTTCTCCATTATCAACATCATCTCCATTTTGAAGAGAAAACTGTGTCTCTTTCCAAAGACACAGACACTTTCAGTATAAATGTGTATTGAATATGAAATAACCTCCATACCTCAGGGATTGCAACTGTGATTGTTGTGGAATCATGATTCCCTGCATCCTTTGGGGTAGATTTCTACTGAATAATCACAATCCCTACACACACATTAATCCTGAATTTAACATTATGATCTAAAAAACAACTCAGAATTGCCGGGGGTGCAGGTCTGATACATGCAAAACCTAGAAACCACTCTAGCTATCTTCTGGTGAGAAAGCAGCAGTGATGACCCAGAGCAGCCCACACTCACCACAGCCTGATTACACTGTATCCCAGAATCCAAATAATTGACACACCTGTCACAATTATAAAGTTAACTAAAATACAATATCTGTAACAAGATATGAACATTGAAAGTAGCTAGAATTCAAAGTACATAAATCCTAGTGAAGATACAGTTGCTTAGATCCACCTACCTTTACCCTTCCGGGATCTCGTAGCCAGATGTTCCCTTTGCAACTGAAAAAGAAGGAAAGAAAAAGAAAGCATTAGTGCTAATTTACTTTCTAAAAGCTTTAAAAAATGTTATCAACTGGCAAACGTTTAGCTCTGGTCATACAAAAATTCATCCCTAGACATTTGTTGATGCATAAAATTTGCATATTCCTGCAGACTTCTATATTGTATTTCAAACTTACACACCTCTGGATTCATATCTGGATGCCAGTCAGCCTGGACTTTGCCTGACGTAAATACAAGAGATGTTCCGAGTCCCAGGGAAGTGAAAGCCCACTGTAAATAATCAGTACCACAATGCAAAGAAAAAGGAAGATTTTAAATTACATTTCAAGTTCTTATTTGCTTAACTACATTGGCTCTTTCTATTAACACTCACACTGTCCTAAGGTGCAATATCTTACGCTTGTTTGTTGGATTCCAAACATTTTTACTCTGACTGTTTTTACACCACCAGTGAAAAACATTGTCAGTATTTTGGGTTTAGAACCACATAAAACTAGAATAATTGAAACACTTGTAGAAAAGAAAGTGGACAACAAAACATTCTCATCTCTGTCCAGGTCAGTTGAAACACAGCCAGCTAAGACAAATAAAATCAGAACACAGGATCCTTTGACATGCGCCAGTGGCCAGAGCCAAGAACAAGGAAGCCTTACACACACAAGGAGACTTTGAAGTGGTATAGTTCTTTGACTTCTAAAAAGCGGAGTGTCTTGTAAAACTTTACTGCCTTTGTTTCTCATTTTACTGATGTATATTCTTATTTGGAGCCTAAAAATGCATTCTATTCAGTGATTTTTATTTTTTTTACTGAAATCTGATTTTTTTTTACTAAATATCTGATATTGTCCATTACTGAAAAAAACTTTGCAAAACTGGTAAGTCATGCTGAGCAGACAAGATAATGGGGATCAAACAGCAGCTAGAGACATTGTATATATTCATTTCAGCACATACTTTAGGAATCATTATTTCAAATGCTGCAAAAGTGACAGGCCTTCGCTTTATTAAACTTGCTTTTAGAAATAATCGGAAGCCTCTGACCTTCCAGTGCTTCCTCAGAAATAAAGCTCTGCAGCTTTAAAATCCGCCTGCGCTCTCTGGCTGGCTCGCCCCTCACTGCAGGCAGCGAGGGCTCTGCAGCAGCCGGCTCATCCTATCACTAAGGCTGGGTTAGCCAAGGTGGAGGATGGGAGGAGAATGGAGCTGTCCCGGCTCCTCAATGAGATCAGGGCCAACTATGAAAGGCTCATCACCAGAAATCAGATAAAGACCATCTCAGCAAGGATCCAGGTAATGACTGCGTACAGACAAACACCTTCCAGAATAAGGAGACAACCCCTGTCCATACAGTTCCTCCCTCAGCCTCTATGAGGTACAGTATTTCCTTTTCAATGCAGCGTTATTATTGGGGAAGGGATTGTGGTTTTACTGCAGTAAGATGTGAACTAAAAGATACGGAAATAGATTTGGTTTAGGGTATGAAATTCACACTGAATAAATGCTGTGTAATTCATCCAGATAGTTTGCTGTACCTGCAACAGGGACATTGTTGTGATTTAAAAAATGCTGAGATATGCTGTAATCTGGTAACCTCTAGTACCTTTAGTTATCCCAGAGGAAAAGAAAATCTGGAAAATCAAAGGCAATTTAAAGAATCCATTTATATATAGAACACTTTACCATTTTCAGCACTTATAGTAAAGAAAACTGTACCTTTTCAGGAACGATTTCATGTTGTTCACAGTAAAACTATGTCATACTCTTCAGTAGATAGAATTTGTTCTTTCATATAGACTGATTAAATTTTACCAACACACAATGTTACTATTACAGATGTACATACAAAATAGCTCTAAAGCCCAACTGAACTTCGAAATAAAATGGTAAAACAATTTTCAGCCATCAAACATCAAGAAATTCAGGGTAAAATTCTTAGGCATTGCAGAAATTCCAGAGGGTTTTTTTTAACCACAGGCCAGACGGCTGCTGCAATCGGCTGATCGACACGGGAATCCAATGACACACAGCAGCTATGAACTAGATGGTTAAACCAAGTTTATGTTAGTGTTGGGCACAAAGAAGCCAATGTATATTGATATAATCTTGTCACATAAATTCTGCAGGACTCAGCCAAAAGAAACAATCAAAGAATATTGAGTGTTCACTTGTGGATTAGCTAAATCAAGCTTTTTCACCAAAGCATGGTACAAATACAATATCTCAGTATGTTATGGTGCGAGAAAAGAAACCAATTTTACCTTCTTCATGAGACCTGAATTAAAGATTTATTTTCTTGGAGTGGGTGACATCATAGGAACCTATATAAAGCAGTAAAATATGCAAAAGTGCATGTCTGGTTTCAAGGGCTTAAGGCATCTTCACCAAGTGCAGTAAAACTCAGAATCAAAAGGAAAAATAACTTCCATAAGCAAAACAATCATTCTGGAAGTTAAATGCATGAACACATTATCAAAATCAAAGATGATCCCAAATCTAAAATGACCTCACATACGCTCCTTTTAATAGGATAAAAAAAAAGGCAAACCCCCACATTTTCTTGCAAACACAATATAGTGCTTGTTTGACTATTTGCTTTTTTTTAAGAATAAGTTTTAGCCTTAAGGATGGCAAATTGTCTCAAACAATATTTTTGATCAGGATGAAGCTTAGTGCAGGCACTTCACTTCTGAATTGCCCCATTTAACACAGGTGACAGCATCTGCTGAGAGAACACACCAATTTTTTCCTTACTGTGACAGGTAAATCTCAAATAACCCATCTTTAGACAACAAAGAAAAGTGGTCAATTTGGATAAAGATGCTGTTCCTATTTAAATAACTGGAGGTACTTGACAACCTGAAATCCAGTCCACGACTAGGTCAGGTAAAATGTAATTACAACTGTCACTTCTGTTATATTCACACACAACCCCTCCAAAATACTCCCTCTCTATAAAGCTGCTCTTAGAAATGAAAAACACATTAAAAACAAAGAATCTTATTCAAACCTGGAAGCTTCAGCTGACTGCAACTCCTCTAATTTCCATGAAATTAAGCCCATTTACTCTACAGCTGAATAAAGTCTCAATGCAATTGGTCGGTTTGTATGAGAATTCCTCTACAAGAACTATGTTAGGGATAAAGATGTGGCCAACTACTTCCTATCCAACATGGTAGAATAAGTTCTTCCCGTCTAATTGGCACATGAAACATGAACTCATCACTGTTAGCTTTAACAGATTAATATGATTCTAAGCGAATCCAAATAGAGATTTTTATGTATCACTTTATTTTCATTATTTGAATATTCTTAATACTGTTCTCTTTTTTATATCCCCTGTAGCTAGAAGAAGCCACAACTAAAAGAATGGATGAGGACGCAGAAGAATTAAAGGCAGCCAGAGCAGAACTCTGTGAAGCGAGACGGCAGTGGCACCATATGCAGATCGAAATCGAATCTCTCCATGCTGTGGTAAGCATCATAAAATAAGATTTGAAGTCTCCCACAAAAAATAATTTTTTTTCTTTATGTAGACTCTTCCACAACTCAGTTTAACAACCACATCCACTTTACAGCAGAAACAGAATGCACAGAAACGCACGGCTTTGCATGGACCTGCAGCTCTTAGAATCATGGAATCATTAAGGTTGGAAAAGACCTTTAAGACAATCCAGTCCAACCTCTCTTCACAAAGAGTCCCTCCCATCAGGCAACAACCTAGACATTTGCTCACATTTAAGATAATGACAGGTTGCAGTTCACAATCTGCCATTCCATACACACATGTTCTCATGTTTTCACCCCTACCAACCATACAGTTGCATGACACTCCCTCATCAAGTCCCCGGTCATTCTGCCTAACCAATTCACACCAGGTTTGCAACATTTTTGAATGTGCGGACCAAATTTATCAGTTTATTCACGATAAAACAGGTCAGCAATTTACTGATTTCAGTAATACAGATAAGCTATGAGAACACACAGACAACTCAGTGTTCGTACAGTACTGAGCTGGATATGATTTACCTATACATACAAAATCAGACATCTATAAAATCAATGGCAGTGGATTGCTGGTACAAAAGGAGGGTGCATTTTTTTTAACCTATCTTAAATCATTACAGATATTATCGGAAAAATACTCAGCAAAAGTATTATCTTGAAAGCTTTAATCCAGCTCCTAAAGAATATTCTTAAAATAACTTATTTGAAAATACACAAATAGTTAATGAAAACTCCATATAACATCTTCACACATATACTTTCCAAATCTTAAATTTCACAGGAAAAGGGTTTGGAACGTTCCTTGCGTGCCACAGAGCAGCAGTACCACATGCAACTACAAAGTTTAGAAGCTGAGATTGAATGCCTAGAGAAAGAGCTGCTGGAGGTGAGAAGAGGTATTGAGAAACAGCTTCAAGAGCATGAAATCCTCCTGAACACTAGGATGAAGCTGGAGGAGGAGATAGCAACATATCGCAGCCTGCTTGAGCAAGAAGAGAACAGGTACTTGCTGTTTAGAGGAAAAGTACTCAAATTTATCTACCATTTCAGAACCTCATGACTGAAATAATCATCAGAATTGTAAATACGTGAACCTATCATTAAAAAAATACAGTATAAAATCCTTAGAAATGGTTTCATTATAACTTAACTTCCCTGAGTCCACACTTTCTGGACCTCAGAGTTCCTCCACGATACCTTGCAGATAACAGCACACTGACTGCATCTTCACAGGAGGCACTGCATGTTGGTGCAAGACTTGCATGCCAGCAGCTGCTTGACATGGGCTCTGTTTGTCTCAGAGCGTTGATGAAACAAGGCCACACACATGGAGCTCTGGGAGAGGAGTTCAGGACCCATCTCATGGCAGGTGTCAGTTTGCACATGAAGTTACGTCATAATATCATTCAAATTACGTTCAGGCGCACACTAGGAGGGTCCCCACGTTAGGCTGCTGTTTAAGAACATGCCTTCCAGTAACACTTTGCCCTGGTTGTAACTCCCAAATCCAAAACCTTTCAGTGGAACAATACCTCCTCTCAGCCCTTTGTACAGAAAAGAGGGTTTCTGTCCAGGAACCTCATACATCTGCATAACGTGACTGGGGAGTCAGTTACAGATTTAATAGAATCATAGAATCAGAAGGTTAGAAGAGACCTCTGAGATCACCGAGTCCAACTGTGCCTGTCTCCCTACTAAACCCTGTCCCTAAGAAACTCATCTACCCATTTTTTAAACACCTCCAGGGATGGCGACTCCACCACCTCCCTGGGCAGCTGTTCCAGTCCCTGACCACCCTTTCAGTGAAGAAATTCTTCCTCATGTCCAGTCCAGACCTCCCCTGCAGCAACTTGAGGCCATTTCCTCTCGTCCTATCACTCATCACTTGCAAGAAGAGACCAGCACCCACCCCATCACAACCTCCTTTCAGGCAGTTGTAGACAGTGATGAGGCCTCCCTTCAGTCTCCTTTTCTGCAGGCTAAACAACCCCAATTCCCTCAGTCTCTCCTCATAGGGCTTATTCTCCAGCTCCCTCCCCAGCTTCGTTGCCCTTCTCTGCACATGCTCCAGCACCTCAATGTCCTTCTTGTAGTGTTGGGCCCAAAACTGAACACAGTTCTAATGCTTCTAACTCTGTGAAAATGCACACAATTCGGTATTAATAAAATTAAATTGGTCTTCCTGGCATACCACAGACTAAACACTAACTAAAAACTGTCCAAAGAGAATGATGAAATTGCACAGGTATTTTCAGAAACTTCCTTTATTTTTGTACTCGGAATGAGAAATCCTAAGAAATCATTACTGCAACCAAATAGAACTTTGCATGTTCTCATATTTTTAAATTTTTCATAGCTGCTTATAAGAAGAGTTTTGTATTAAAGCAATGGAGTATTATTAGATAACTGTAACCATTTTTATTTTTGCAGGTTCCGTTGCTCTCTGCCTGACCAGGATGACAAGAAGCCGACCACTAGCAAGATTGCCTTTACCTTGCCTTCAGGTGAGTTTTTAGACACTTTCCCCTTAAGCGCTCATAGTCCTAAAGGAGGCTCCTGACTACTGACAAATTACTGGGTATTATAAAATAATCTTCCAAAACTGAAGGAGGAAAAATACCTCTAGGTCCTCCATCCTGACCCTTCCCTTCCGCATGCCTTGTATATCTGCATTTTCTTTTACAGAGAGTGTAAAGAAGCAAGAAACTGAGAAGGTGGAACTGATGACAAAACAAGCAATCCTAGATGGAAATATTATGAAGGAAAGTGCTGAAGCTCATGGCACTGTACAGTAAGATAAACATGAATTTAACAAAATAACAATCGAAAGTGAATGGCGGGCTTTACACTTCAGTTGCTTTGAGGGTTTTTTTGTTTATTATCTGTTATATCATAGCCATGCAGCCAAGAAGCTCCAGAATAACAATTACAGTTCTTCAAGTTATACTGAGTGGCATGTTTTAACAATAAATTAAATTTTAAAGTTCTTTTTATTAGCATTTACTTCTTAAGTTAACAGTATCATGATGATGCTTCTGATTTGTAATTTCTGTTTCTGTCAAGAATGAAACTATGAATAATTCATTTAGTTAACGCTGAAGGCAAAAGAGCCCACACCATGTTTGCAAAGTCCCTCTGGGGCATATTTATGCACATAAATTCAGGCTTGGCTGCTCTAACTTGCTATTTGGAAACTCCTACGTTTCACCAATTACTACAGAGGGAACAGAGAGCTTGGCTCCTGAGTGGGCATGTGAACGTCTGCTCATGTGTATTATTCACCTTAAATTACTTTAATAGTATTGGATTGCCTCTTTCTCTTTTTTTTTTGTCTGCTGCTCTTCAAGCTCTTTTGTATACTAGCATCTAGCTTTGCATTTAAAAGAAGCTGCAGTCTCTCATGTCACTAACACTGAACTGTAATCAGCTGTTGATTGGAACTAAATGATCTTTAAGATCCTTCCAATCCAAACCATTCTATAATTCTGAAACTCAGTGCCATCCGATGGCCATACAATCTCTTCCTGCAGCTGATTTTCACACATGAGCTTTGTTCATCTCACGCAGTCTGTCAGGTTTGCACGAGGCTCTCAGCTGGGTTAAGTTT
The DNA here is from genome assembly GCA_033558235.1 of Neomorphus geoffroyi. Classification (NCBI taxonomy): domain Eukaryota; kingdom Metazoa; phylum Chordata; class Aves; order Cuculiformes; family Neomorphidae; genus Neomorphus; species Neomorphus geoffroyi. Next base: position 5,271,187 of record JAUMJM010000037.1, read on the forward strand.
ACTCTGTCCCAGACCTGATCTTGACACATACTTACAGGATTAAATCAATAAGATTAGGGTACCAAGATGTTATTAAATCAGCTGGAGTTTAATTCTCCATATCTTACTTCTGCCCTTTTATTCTTTTTTAATTTAATGTAGAGTAAATCTCTGAGGTTTGGATCTGAACTAGATTTTTCTCCTCCCTATTTTGAAGGCTTTCAGATGCAGGAATTCTGTCCTGCCCACTACAGTAGGAAGGTTTCTTGCAAAGTTTTTGAGTTTGAATTCCAAACTTTCTCCTTGGAAACAAACTGCCTGCTGTGTTTGGAGCGGTGGTTTTGTATCCCCATCGACTTAGGAGTACAAAAGCAAGAATCTAATGAAACCTTGCCCTTTATTTAGCTTTTCTGGAGAACAGCCCGATGAAAATGAAGAAAAGTCTAGTGTCTCAGTACCCATCTAAAATAACTTGGCACTTTATTATGTAATTGCTCTCTACATTTTAAAAGCAGTCCTGAAGAAAGATATTTCATATTGCCTGAAGGATCATAAATACATTTGCTTTATTGTTTCAGGACAGAAAAAGTGGATGAGGTTATTAAAGAATGGGAAGGTTCTTTCTTTAAGGACAACCCTCGCTTAAGGAAAAAATCCGTTTCATTGCGCTTTGACCTTCACCTGGCAGCAACGGACGAAGGATGCCTACACACTAAAAAGAAAACCCTTCCTGACATTGAGGTCAGGCTGGTAATGAGGAGATCTTGCAGTATCCCTTCTATCAAGTCTTAACCAACAGTAAATCAACCCAACATTCAGCTCCAGCTGCAGATGGATTTACACGGCCTCCTATCCTGCTACAGCTACAAAATCTTGCCGAGTACTTTGATTAACACAATAAAAATATACAAGTCTTCTAAAAGAAAGGGAGAAGAGCAAGGGAGTTAAGATCCCAAGAAACCTAACTTCTACTAGTTTTATACTTTGGGTGCAGCCCTTTAATTTTCTCATTATTGTGGTTGTTTTGTAGAATTTCATCAACTATTACAAAAATTAAACAATAACTTTATACTTTGACATATTTTGCCTTTATAAAAGAGAAACTGTTTTCCCTTTCTGGAAATGAGAAATCCATATTTCATTCTCTTAATTATCCAATATTGCACACACATAACGACTGATGAATCCTTGTAATAATTTATGTCACAACTGTGATATTTCTTGAAATACATTTTAAAGTAACACTTTCTAGCGGCAAAAACGTCATACAAAGAAGCTCTTAACATGCACAAACTATCAACAAAGAATTTTCTTTTAAAAGTGGCGGGTATTTTTAAATTAATCTTTTAGGCAACAACTAAGCAAAAATGTCTATCCATTACATAACTATAGGCACATTTTCAAAAGTGTTGTTACAAACCAGTAATATTTTAGCCACATTGTTCCACTGATTTTGAAGCAGTTATTACCACTGAAAATCAATCATTCCCTTATGGGTCCACACATATCTGTACAACAGCTGTTGCAGCCATTGCAGGTACAAATATACTCCTTAATTGTTCAAATATAAGTCAATCAATTATTTTAATGTTGGTATTTGAACAAATTTCTTTTCTGACAAATATTAAAGGAAAGTTATGCTTTTGATCTGGTACGCACAAGAAGTCATTATTGTGCCAGAGTTTCAACTTAAATGGACAAAATAAGGGCTACATATTCAAAGTAAAATTCCACCATACCCATTATGTATCTCCCACTACTGCTCAAAGTAGCTACGGGCAAACACAAAGTACAATAGATGATCTTGCATCTGTACGCAGAAAAAAAAAGAAATACAAACACAGACATACTTCTTTATAACATTATGAGACCAATTTCAAAGAAAAAATCAAACAAAATAAGATAAAAACGATTGTTTATGAGGATTTTTAAGGGGCGTGGATGACAAACTCTCACTGAAATCACTTGGATTGCAGGGGCTCAGGATCTAGAAGAACCATGTACTGTGGATTCATGGTAGCATGTGAAAGATTAATTTAAGTGTCAGTATTTGCCTTATTACTTACGGCATGTGTTACAAAAACTGATCCTACAAATTCTGTCAGTGTTAAGTTATGCTTCTATCTTTTGTTAATGGTAAGAACAATGCATTTATATCGCCCATGGTTCTATATCTACTGTATGAAGCTGGCTAATTATCATTAACCTTGATACTGATCTGGTGTTGTTAATACTTGAGTATTTGGCATCCTGAATGTATTAGTCTGCTCTAGTATTTTCACTATGCAGCTTTCTTTTGTGCTTATACTCTGTACGTTTTACAATACTTGAATTTAAACTAAGTTTCAATTGCTTTAAGGCACTTTAAACAGGGATACAAATTTACCAAAGTAAGTGATAGTACTACAACTAAAAAAGTAATAAAAAGGCGTCTGCCCATGCATATTTTGTGAGTTTTAATGTGTATACCTTAAATGGAAAGAAATAACAGGGAACTACAAAATAAAAGTTGTAGATAAGAAAATCTGCAGTGCTACAACCAAGTGTTTTCTTTCTAAGCTCTCCTCTACAATTTAAAAGACACAAATTCTCTAAGAACCCTTATCCTAACATAGAAGGTGAGGATCCTCCAGCTACAAAAATTACTCTTTTAGTAAATGCAGTAACACTTACAAGATACCAAGTCCTTTGTTCCACGCAGTGCACAAGAAAGAACAGAACACAGCATCTGGCATACAAAGTTACAGTCTAAAAGATGAGCTGACAGGCAAAGATAAACAGCAGGCAAATACAGAACAGAAACTTAGCTTAATACATATAACTTTAAAACTGCATAGGCAGATTCCCTTATGCAGGAAGAGCTTGCATACAAAAATTACTGTAAAAATCCATGGAAGGGACTGCCATCTCTACCATAAAAAATGGAGGAGTAATCTTACTCACAGTCATATTTTTTTCTTTAACTTGGGGGTGTCTGGCTTACCTCTGACCAAATGCACTTGGTGTATTATCTTGTCAAGCATAACTCTAGATTTCCTTTTCCCTAATGACAGGAACCTCATACAGCACAGTACAGAACACAAACCTGACTTTGCCTTGCAATACAACCTCCATATTATTTTAGAAGAGAAAAAATGCCATGTAACTATAGAAAACATAGTCCAGGATACTTTTCATGTATGTTATTTCATCCACACAAAGACCTGACCTCTGGGTTTCTGCAGTCATCTCCCTGCCAGCACAAGAACACTCTGGGCTCTCCTTTGGTGAGAAGTTTCCTCCCCCCACAGAAGCTGCCATAATGTAACACCAGGCTGAACTGCTCATAAATACACAGCTTCTGTTGGAGGTTTGAAACAACCGGCATCAACCCAGTTATGTTGATTTATGATCATGAAACCTGATGCTCTAAAAAATCCAAAAGGCTTCAGTTTGATAGCTGTTTTGTTAACGCAGGGCACTGCAGGAAGCCCACTCCTGCTGGTGTGAAGCTGTTCTCCTGTGGGACCTCCTGACACTGTCTTCATTATCTGCATCAAGAAGTGCTGCAACTCCAGACCTGGATCAAGTGTGCAACCTAGTATTAGCTATGTTTTCTCCCCTTCCAGTACATCTCTGTCTTTTGCATCATTCACAAATTCCATCTCTTCAAATGTAAAGAGCTTACTTTCATCCATAAATTACTCAGACTCCCAGTAGCGCCAGTGCAAACTCCACAAGAGCAGAGGAAAAAGAAGTATTCACAGTAACATCTCACCCTGATTTTAGGTCAATTTTAAGCTGAATTTAAAAATATAACACAAAAGCCTGATAATACAGCAAAGAATTCTTCACTTCTGTTCTGCTAATTAAATTCAGACCAGCTGAGCAACCGCCATCCAACACCTGCAGTGTCTGATGTAGAAATGAGTTTGTCTCAGCCTACTTTCCAATGAATTTATGTCCTCATTACAAAGCTTATGAAACTGTTGCTAATTAAACGAGTTGGATAGGAGCCAAGTATTTGGAGCCCCTTGGTTAGTACGATACCGCATAAACAATCCTACAAAATCAGTAAAACTACTTATGTCATACAGTGTATTAAACAGTGAACACAGGCAGTCTTTCACTATCACAATATGGAAATGAGGCAACTAGCAAAGTAAAAAAACCCCCATAAAACAAAGTAAGCAACACATTGTTGGCTCTGAAAACGTAATGATTCAGAACTATTGGCACAGCACGTAACCATGAATGTACACGAACACCATACGAAATATTTCAGTAAGCTGCAGAGTATTTATTTTAATGTTATCAACCCTAAATGCATTTTAACACTATCAATAAAACCTTGTTGTGAAAAAAGAAAAGTAGAGATGAAGGCATGAAGCGATCAAAACCAGGAAAAAAAAAACCACAGCAAGTTATTTTTCACTTCTTAGCAAGTATTTTCTCACCTTTCTTTACAAATATGATGTCCAAGGTAAACTGTAGAGTAGCATTCGGCTGGCTGACTGAGGAGTCTTTTCAATTCTTACTTTCTTTTAATTATCAAATTGAAGTGACACATATTGTGCTGCATGTCAACAGATTTCCATTACGGCCACAGAGAGCACACTGTAAGCAGTGCTGGCAGATTTACTGTCTCTTGTTCATAAAAATATACTTATTTAAGAACAAAATAAACCAGGCTTGACAAACTGTCTGCATCAAGAAGAAGAAATGGGTCTATCTTGCAGCAAACCAGAATCACATTTAATTAGCTTTCTTCTTTTGCTTTCTAGCACCTTTTTGGGTTAAGTAGGTATCATCTGTCTTTTTCTGCTCAACAAAAACCAAAGATATTTGCACTATCTTGTCATGAACGTTCACTGTTTGGCTTTCCTTCAGCTGCCATTCACTAGATTCACCAAAATCCTCCTTTATGGATGTCTAGAAATCCATCTTATTATCCATATGACAGCACTTAAATGCCAAACTTTACATTTCCATTTTAAATTCTGTCACTTCAACAATTTTCACTGTTTGAAAGACTCCTATGCTGAATGCTGAGTGTCATAAAATGTGTTCCAAATAATTGACAGGAACCAGTTCAATTAAAGTCAATCAAATTTATTTAGCAAGCAGGCAATAAACAAAACAGCGCTGGGCGGCCGGGGAGTCTTCGCTCCGCCAACGACCGCACCCTCCTTCTTTTGCTCCTCTTCTTTTATAGCGTTATCTAAGGCCAGGGCAGTCCTTTGCTCAATGCCACGTTGCTTCTTCTATTGTTCGGCTATTCCGGGTATTGATCCGGTTGCACAACTAGAGCTTTACCTTCTTTCCCATACCACGCTGTAAACAAACGTTTGGTTAAACAATCTAATCTTTACTCATTTCCTTAGGATGCAGTTTGACCTAAGGTCTTCCTGCCTTTTTCAGACGGTTTAGTGAACAAACAAGTAGGTCTCTATCTTTCACATGAGGTCTGAAACTCTTCATCTTCCTCGGATACTCAGGATCACAAGGTATGCTTTACATCTGCAAGCTCTTTCCCTCTGTGTGTGAAGTCTTCATAAATTTCTGCAGGAGATTATTCTAGACAGTTGCACTGCTCCCAGCACACTCTGTAACTCATAATCCTCCATGATACAGCATTGGAGTTGGTCAGTCTGATTTATCTAAAAGCCTGGAGGAGGCTGAAGGGAGTAGTTCTCTGCAGCTCCCGGAAAGGAGATTGTAGTGAGGTAGATGCTGGGCTCTTCTCCCATGAGATGAGAAGAAATGGCCTCAAGTTGCGCCAGGGGAGGTTTAGATTGGGTATTTAGGAAAAAATTCTTTACTGACAGAGTGGTGAAGCCCTGGCAGAGGCTGCCCAGCTCAGTGGTGAAGTCTCCATCCCTGGAGGGGTTGTGCACGTAGAGCTTCAGGTCATGGTTTATCAAGCACGGTGGTGCTGGGCTTACAGTTGGGCTGGATGAGCTTGGAGATCTTTTCCAACCTTAACGACTCTGCTTCTATCGATATTCTAATCTACACCGATTTTTAGCCCAGGGTCTTTCCCGTTGCCCGCATGACCCTTCACACTGCTCTGCAGACAGACCCACTCCTTCTAGATGTTCTCCTGTGTGTGCCCTTTCGTTGGCACAATATCATCTTCCCAGCTTTCCTCATGGCACGGCCAGACTGAGGGCTGCATCCCTTTCAACCCGTCTTCACGGGGACACCATTCCCAAACAATCGTTCCAGCATAGCGCTGTGCACTTCATGCAAACAAAAGGCTCCCAGCACTGCCAGGACCGTTTCCCCCACCTCCCTGCCTGCTTTTAGGGGGGGGGAGGGGGTATTCAGGCCTTGACACCCCGCTGCACCCCTTTTCCAGAGGCCCCACAGACCCGGGTACCTGAGGCGCCCCCACGCGCTCCCCCTGAGGGGAAAAAAAGGCGCCAAACCGCCCCTCCCGCCCCAGCCTTGTGGTTCCCACCCGCAGATTCGCCACGCGAAGCAGAGCCGGGCGGGGAACCGGAGAAACCACCCTGTGAAGAATTTCCCGCCTTTCCCTTCCCCTTGTTGTCGCAGGGCGAAGGAGACGAGCCCGCCAGAGACAACTCAGTGCCTGGGGAGCACCGGTAACTGCCCCACCACCCCTGCCGGGGCGGTGCCTCCTTTCCGTTAACGGCGGGGCCGCAACAGCCGCAGATTCGCCACAACGGCCCGCGGGTCTCGGTGGCCCCTGATGATACAGAAAATGCTGGCAAATAAACTCTGTAAGACTCGGATTTGAGTTTTAGAAAGCAGCATCCTTTATCTCAGAGCTGGACTCATTTGGGAATGATTTCCACCAATCCTGCATCTCGTTACAAAATATATTTCCCACCTACATGCATGTGTATACATTTTCCCATAAATCTTTTATGTACATTCTACTACTTTCCAAATAATTTTAATGTTATCTCGAACTTCACAACAGCCAAATCTCTGCTAATTGGAGCTTTGGAGCCAGCTCTCTGTCTGACCTTGCATTTTAGGTAGGGAAAGACTGCAAACGGAGATGATTATAGAAGAAACGTATGTTCAGCACCGATCATACTTAACAAAAAATGTTATCATTTCTCTCTGAACAGAATCTGGAAAACGACTATTTAAAAATAAGGACACTATAAAGAAAGCAGGCTATCAGAGAGATATTCTGTCTAACTTTCAAAAAATACAGTTACTTAGATGAAACTTAACTAGCTTAAATGAAAATATTCCACTTCTTGTAATAGTAATTATTTGTATCACTAGAGAGGGTGCAGAGGGGAGTGGGGCAGGCAGATGGCCTCCCCTGTGAGCATCGCAGATGACTCCAAGTTGAGTGGGGAGGTTTACACTCCAGAGGGAAGAGCTACCCTTCAGGAAGACCTGGACAGGCTGGAAGAGTGGGCTAGCACGAACTTTATGGACTTCAGTGGAGAACAGTGTTAGGTCTTGCACCTGGGAATGTGTGACCCTGGAGTGCAGCTCAGACTGGGTTCCACTTGACTGGAGGGCAGCTCTGCGGAGAAGAACTAGACAAGTGATCCTTCCCCTGTACTTGGCACTGGTGAGGCCACACCTTGAATCCTGTGTTCGGTTTTGGGCCCCTTGCTCCAAGAAGGACATCAAGATTCTGGAGCGTGTCCACAGAAGGGCAACAAAGCCGAGTTTAGAGCACAAGCCTTGTGAGGAGCAGCTGTGGGAGCTGGGGCTGTTTGGCATGGAGAAAAGGAGACCGAGGGGAGCCCTAATCACTCTCCACAAGTACCTGAAAGCACGTTGTAGCGAGGTGGGGGTTGGTCTCTTCTCTCTGGTAGCTGGTCACAGGTCAAGGGGAAATGGCCTCAAGATGCACCAGGGAAGATTTAGGTTGGATATTGGGAGGAATTTCTTCACTGAAAGGGTTGTCAAACATCGGAATGGGCTGCCCAGGAGGCTGCCCAAGTGATTCTCCCCAGGGAAGCAGTGGGTTCCTCTACACTGGGCACTTTTAAAGCTCAGCTTGGTAGGGTGCTGGACCACCTCATTTAAACTATAGATCACCTATAGATCACCAGGTGATCTCTGAGGTCCCTTCCACCCTGTCACTCAGTGACTCTAAGGCCGGGCAGGGGCAGGACTGCGCCATGGCGAAAGTGCGGAGCGCAGCGCGCAGGCGCCGTGGCGAAAGTGCGGAGCGCAGCGCGCAGGCGCCGTGCTCGCCACCGCCCCGGCCCGGTGGGGAACAAAGGCAGCGCGGCCGCCGCCGAGCGGGTGAGTCCGGGCCCGGTGGCTGCGGGGCGGGCGGCCCCGGGAGCGGCCTGGCTGGAGGGGGGCGCGTCCTTCCCGTTAGCGGCGGCGGGAGCTGAACCTGCACAGGTGGGGGAAGGGAGGGGGAGATGGGGTGGAGGGAGCTGCGGGAGCGGCGTGGCGAGGCTGGGGGGGTCCATAGCGGCGGCGTTGTTTTCCTGGGAAAAGGACCCCTCAATAACGGGGTTTTCCTGGGAAAAGGCACCCAGGGAGGCCGGGGCACCCCATAACGGCAGGGCTTTACTCGAAAAGGGACCCCATAACAACAGGGTTTTGCTGGAAAAAACACCCAGGGAGGCTGGATATCCCACAACAGTAGCGTTTGCCTGGGAAGAGGCACCCAGGAAGGCTGAGGGGCCCCACAACGGCAGCGTTTTCGTAGAATCGTGGAATCATAAGGTTGGAAGAGATCTCTGAGATGGAGTACAACCGTGCCTGCTTCCCTACTAAACCATGTCCCTAAGAAACTCATCTAACCGTCTTCCTGGAAAAAGCAACCAGGGAGGCCGGGGGACCCCATAACAGCAGTGTTTTCCTGGGAAAGGGACCCCACAATGGCAGCGTTTTCCTGGGAGAAGGCACCCAGGGAGGCCGAAGGGCCCTATAGCGACAGCGATTTCCTGGGAAAAGCCCCAGGTGAGGCAGGGGGATCCCATAGCAGCAGCGTTTTCCTGGGAGAAGGCACCCAGGGAGGCCGAAGGGCCCTATAGCAACAGCAGTTTCCTGGAAAAAACCCCAAGTGAGGCAGGGGGATCCCATAGCAGCAGCGTTTTCCTGAGAAAAGGCACCCAGGAAGGCAGAAGGACCCCACAATGGTAGCATTTTCCAGGGAAAGGCACCCAGGGAGGCAGAGGGATCCCACAACTGTAACGTTTTCCTGGGAAAAAGCACCCAGGAGAGGATGGTGATGCCCTGGCTGCAGCCTCAGGCAAGCTCCTGTCCACCGGGTGCACTCCTGCTCCCACTGGAGACCAGGATTGGCCCCGCGGTGAGGAGCCTGCGTGGGTCCAGCAGCGCATCGTGATGTCGATTGGGAATTTCTGCAGCCTAGCTGCTGCTGAAACTGTGTTGGAGCAGAGGTACCGGCAGCAGCCACAGCACGAGGGACCAGGCGCGCTCCCCAGCTGCAGTGCTGTCAGGCTTGGCAGCTGGTTCTGCATCCTGTAAAGGGGATGGATGGGGGTTGAATAGGTCACTTATGCATTAATACTTACTTTCTGAAACAGTGTAAAGTAGTAGGGTCTGTTTTATATGTACTTAAAATCTTCAATGTGATTATAAGATGATCCGAGGGCTGGAGCACCTCCTAAACAAGGACAGGCTGAGAGAGTTGAGCTTGCTCAGCCGGGAGAAAAGAAGGCTCTGGGGAGACCTTAGAGCAGCCTTCCAGTATTAAAATGGGGCTCCAGGAAATCTGGGGAGGGGCTCTTGATCAGGGAGTGCAGGGACAGGATGGGGGGGAACAGTTTCCAGCTGCAAGAGGGGAGACTGAGATGAGATCTTAGGAAGATGGACTGCCCCATCCCTGGAGGTGTTCAAAGCCAGGCTGGGTGGGGCTTGGAGCCCTCTGATCCAGTGGGAGGGGTCCCTGCCCATGATAGGGGAGTTGAAACTGGATGGGCTTTAATGTCCCTTCCAAACCATTCCGTGATTCTAATATGACAATGACATAAACCTGAGTACTATTTCACAGCTATTTAAGGCTGTATTCCTTGGGAAATACATTCATTTTTCCTAAAGATAACACTTTAGGTTTTTAGAAGCTCTTTCATCTTTATTTCAGAATTGGCAGACCCTTTGGTAATTAATGATAGCTACAATAATTGAAGTTTCAAATATTTGGGGAAGCAAAGGTGTAATACTTACTAGCACGATCTTCTTTTTTCTTTCAGAAGTACAAATATAATGTCAGGTGACTGAAAATTTGTCTATCAAAATGTCAAGTAAGTTCTCAGATTTTTCTTCCTTTAACTTGGTGAAGTAAAGGTCTGGTTCAGCAGAACCTGTTTGAGATAGTCCTTGCATTAAAAGGAATGATGTGAAGCGTGGTCATTTCTGACCAAACCCTTGGCCTTGAATCTGTCTGTGGCCGACTTCTGGCATATTGTTGTCATTGGAAATCCAAATATCACCACTCCTCCTAAATCCTGTTTCACTGCATTTTTTGCTTACTCTCTTTTTAATTGATGTGCATATAAATGGATTTCATATTCTTCAGTCTTATACCTAAATAAAATGCTAGGAATATAGCGGTGGTGTGGTCTTTAATTTTTTTCTTTTCTTTCTTTTGTGTTCTTTGCTTTACACTCTCCAGTGGCAAAATGCAAAGTCTTGGAGAGTAGGATTTCAATCCTGGTTTTGTGAATCGCTTAAAAATTTGCCACAGCAGATGCCTTATAAAGAATTCGTTCAGATTTTCAATAAAAAAAATTGCTTGCGTTTATATCTTAACAGAAAGGCCATCTTATGCCCCACCTCCTACCCCAGCTCCTGCAACCGTAAGTATAGTGATTTTTCTCATTAACACAGAGCTGGTAATACAGCCTTTAATAACTCACCAGAACAATAATTGTGGAGTTGCATCACCTTCCTGTATTGGAAACACAAATGAGTTGTATTTCATTACTAATATGATATGTATTGTTTAAATTAACTTCTTCTTTTTTTTGAAGCAGTTTGTGAAAGAGAAGATGAATAAACTTGTTTCACCTTTAAGGCCAGATCCTGCAGATACTTAATTTTCTGTAAGCAGTCAGTTGGTCTAAAATCATTCCCAGTGGCTTGCACCAGTCTATGGGAGTGATTATATATTTAATTCTAGAATTCCCACTCAACTGGTGCCCAAATCGTGAGCAAACAGTGCATTTTTTCATGTTCCTGTTGTACTGAGCTGATTTTCAGCGGAATGCAGAAGTTATGCAAAATTCTGTTATATTGGGACAGGATAACGAAATGCTCATGATGCTAATCTTATTCATATTTATTGAAATCACTGCTATTTTGGAGTCTGGCATGAGAAATATTTTGTGTTACAGTACAATGGTATGGAATGACACTAAAGGGAATACAAAGAGTAGCTTTAAATCATGTCCAGTCGTGTTCATGCGTATATAAAAAGGTGCTGAAATACCGGCATGCTGTGGTCAGGAAAGCATTTGGGAGCGAACACACCTCTTGTGTAGTGTTCACATTTCAAAATAGCTTAAATTTTAGGAGTAACATGTTCACATGAGAAAATACAAATCTTGTAGAGATGCTAGGGTGATTATTTTTTTTTACCAAAGAAAACTTGAGAACTCTTATCCCATAGAGTGTCCCTGATCTCTGCATCTGGGGTGAAAGCTGCAGGACTTAAATCTGAAGGATCACATTTCATCTATTGTGCCATATTTAAATGCAAACAAGCTTAGAAATGATATAATGTACAAATATAAGTTATGTTCTTAAACTTACATAAATAAAACTGTTTTGCATAGTTTGTTCAGAGTTTTCATTTTGCACACAACTTGATTGGTGCCATGTCAGAGGGAACACAATGGCATCCATTCTTACATCAAGAACTATGTGTTTATCTGTGTGATTCCCTGGGGATGCAGCATGGATACAGCAGTTGTTGAATGATGTATACTGATGTGGGGCATTTTTAGTCAAGTTAGAGGCCTTCATAGGGGTACAATGAAACCAACCCCAAAACTACAACTATTGGCATGCATTGCCTGTCTTTTGAGAATATTACTTGTGTTTTATCCAGTCTTTGAGATGATGGTCTGTGCTCATTAATGCAATCAAGGAAACACCAGTAGTTCTCGTAACCACAGTGTCCTAGCTGGGATGAAAACTCTCCAAGCACCTTGTAGCATTGAAATCCTGTCTTGCATAAACAAAGAATTAAGCGGACAGAGATTACAATCGTCCTCTTGTTTTATTGAAGAGGTGTAGTTCAAAATATTCAAGCTCTGTTATGGGAATACAGAAAACTGCAGTAAAATGGTGTCATTAATAGCAAATGTGTCATGATCACACAATGAGTAAATGCCAAATGCTGTGACTGCGTTTAAAAGTTTGAAGCAGAAGCCTTCAGACGGGCTTACTGTTAAAGGATAATTTTACTCTGTGTATTTAGAAATAAACTAACTACAGGGTGTGTGCATATACTTGAAAACTTCAGAAGTGAATGTAGTTTAGCTTAGCTTTTATTCAGTGTTTGTGTTTATCATGCCTTGGTTCCTGGAGTCCTGAACTGATTTGTATAATGTCTGTACCTGTAATCTAGAATTGGTCTTGTCAGCAAATCACTTTAAAAGACCGGGGGAATACGTGTTTCTTTCTAGGGCCAAAGCAATACTAAAGTGTGAATGATGCTTAAATGTCTAGAAACACTATGGGATATTAGGAATCCTAACAGGATAATAGGACCACCACAGTTGGGACTTCATCACAATTACTATTAAATAGTTCATCCTTTTTTTCCCCAACAAAATTTGGTTGGGAAGTGGTGGGGGATAATGGAAAAAGGCAAGAGAGAGATTTGTGTGAGAAGGGATATGGAGTGAACCTTCTGATACTTGATTGTGTGTAGATGACAGGTAATAGGGATTGTAGAGAGATTAGATTTGTTTCTGCATTACTGCAGTGAGAACAAACTGATCCACTTTCCAGGATGAATGAAGATGTGTTGATTAACTTCTTAAATTGCCCTGGATTCAGGAATGTGTTAAGACTAGGTTGTCGTTTCCAACCTTATTTCAATCTTATTAGAGTGGTTCCTCAACTCTGTTGCTCTACAGGCTGCCTCATAACAGCAGGACATCCCTGACAACTGTCTTCTCTCCCAGCTTCCTAATTCCCCCAAATATTCTAACTTTTGCAAACCACTAAGAAAGCCTTCAAATACTGGGAGTAGTGCAGGGATGGTGCACTACTGTGCACCCTGTTTATTGACAATGTAATATTTGTTGGAAAGGCAGAAGGATGGGAAGAAGAGCAGAGAGGGATTTTCATTGGTATAGTAAATATTGATATTGGGGATTTCTGTGATTGCTGTGTGCTGTGTTGCCTTTTAAGCTTAACCCTTTGGATATAAGAGTCTGAATTATTTGGTTGCTTGTGTTGGAAAATTTTGCTAGCTGTGAGCTGGATTTATAAAATACTTGTTTAAATGTTTTACACGCTTAATAGAAATAAAATGACCAACTTCAGACAGAAACTTGTAGTGACACATTTGGTTAAAAATCCTGTTTCCTTAACAGGTTTGTACTGGAGTAAGTTTTATGTGTTGAGAAGATACCAACTGCTACACCTCATTTGCTTGTTTAAATTCCGGTTGCTTTTGCATGCCATATTGCAGTTCATTTTCATTTCTGTGTTTTCCTCGTTTGAGCTCATTTCTCATTCGTGTTTTTGTCTCATTTGTTTCCATCAGCAAATGCCCAGCACACCAGGGTTTGTGGGATACAATCCATACAGCCATCTGGCCTACAACAACTACAGGCTGGGAGGGAACCCGGGCACCAACAGCCGGGTCACGGTAGGAGAATCAACTATTACATCATCCAGCAAACAACAGGAATTGACCAGAATTGGCTTTAGAGTTAGGTTCTTCTGAATCTTGGCTGCTGCCACTTCTTTATAAAACCAAAAAAATTACTTCTGATTTTTATTCCCCACCCCTATCCCCCTTCCCTTTCGTGCTGAAACCTTTTACAGGAAAACGAACTTCTACTCAGCAGAGAAAATATGTGGTAATCGCGTATGGTGCAGAACGTCAAAAGACAGACTTCGTGGTCTTCAGTGACCACTGCATGCATAGGGAAAGGTTCTGTAGCGCAACTGCAAATTCTCAAGAGGGAAGGAACTGCTCATTTGGAGCTTTATTGACATAAAAAGAAGGAAGAATATTTTGCAAACTGGAGCTCGTTGATAGCAGTTGCATCATACTGTTGAGCTATGCAAGTGCAAGCCTTTATTTTTCTTCCCAGTCTTTAGTCTGGTAATAGCTGTGAAGTCCCAAGTTCAGAAATTATGTTTTTCAGCAGAAGTGTGATGATATTAAAGCAGAATCCTTTCAGATCTTACCTACTCTGTCAGCATGTGGAAAATGGAAGCGTTTTCATGGGGTAAACAAAATGAGGTGGAGTCAAGTGATGAGAGAGGTGACAGCTTCTTTGTAATACAGATAAAGTCCTGAGCACTGGATGCAGTTAGGAAACAAAAAAAGGCTGTGGAAGTATAACACTTTCATAACTAGCACAGCAGAAATAGAGTAAATACCTTTTTTTAAAAAAAAAGAGTTTCTCTAATTCTTAAAACTTTGTTTCTTGTGTAGAACTTTGTCTCAAAACATCTGATTAGTTTGGAACATTAGAGATTTCTCAAGGAATAAATATATGGTGCTTTTAATGAAGGGTACTCTTTTTATGCCTCTCTTATGTAAGCCTTTCTTTCACACTTCATATATGAAGTTCATCTGGTTTGTTAAAATGATTACAGAAAAGACCTTGCCAGTACAAGCTGGAACTTGACTGAACATGCTATCTGAACATAGAATTTTTTCTTATACAAGAATAAGTTAGGTTTTGTCCGAGAACTTTCATTGTTTCTGTATGTCATAAGCATATGCAGCCTCCTCTGCCATGCATATCTCAATATATGTATGGTGTCTTTAAATCCCTGTTAATTTAAAAGCATTAAACAGTTTCCGTTAATGTTTTTCAAATCCATCTGTATGTGTATATATGTATACATTTTGGTAATGCATATACTTCATGCACATTATTTATACACAGTTCTGTATGCATTGGTTCATAGAGCTCCATAAATTCAGCAAAACAAAAAATATCAAGAGGAAAAAATTGAAAGCTACATACTGAACATGAGCCTTCTTGGCCAAATCAAAGCATTTGCTTGGTTTTGGCCGTAGGACTGAAAAATGTTGAAACTGCTTTATATTTCTTATGGAAATACTTCTACTTAATATAACGGAACTCTTCGCTTGTGTAAGTGCTTGAAGAGTGGAGTTTTCAGAACCCCTGGTTGACAGGAGCTGTAATGTTACTGCACTGCTCTGGAAGAAAACCCTGTCCAGTGTTTTGTAGCTTGAGGGGACACAGCAACTTCCAATCAGCAGCACCTAGTGCCCGGTGTCCTGCTCAGCACGAGCAGTGGGATTGACAGTGCACAAACTTAAAGGAAGATGAGAGCACAGAAGGCTGTTACAAGCTAATTTGGACAATTCAGTACAGCTTGGGTACAAATAGTGCACACATTGACAGCTCAGTTGCATAGGGTTGTTTTCTTTTTTACAACGAGTAGTTTAACTGGCTCCAAATTGCAATTCTTGCAGAAAAATACATTGCTAAAATGATTTGAAAATGAAAATAATGTCTCTAGCTTCATGGTTTAAAATTTTCTGCTTATCTTTTATATCTGTAGAGTAGCCACGTTAAATTTGTCAAAACATGTAAGACAAAAATTGCTTATCAGAAGTGAGAAAAGCACCTGCTGGGATTAGCATTTCAGTTTTAATAATGTGGAGCCCTTTTGAAGATTTATCTAATTACTTCTCTAACTTACAGAAGAAAAGTCAAACTTAAATTGGGTGAATCTTACTGTGGGGCCCAGCTCTAGTTAGTACCTGCTCAGTCTGGGTGGTAATTTTGGTGAAGTTGCTTGCTTCTCTTGGTGAGAGCGTGTGTGGTTGGTTTGTGTTAGCTGCCCAAGAATGTGTTTTCCGAAACTCGTGTGTGTAGAAATTGTCCGTCGATCACATTAACAAATGGATTTATTCGGTTCTTTTATAGGCTTCCTCTGGTATTACCATCCCAAAGCCCCCCAAACCCCCAGACAAGCCACTGATGCCCTACATGAGGTACAGCCGGAAGGTGGGTACACAGTGTCAAACAAGTAATAATAAAAGTTAGTGTTCGTATGTGCTAACAATTAATTGCTATTATCTTAGTTTCAGCTTCTAAACTTTTACTTCTAACAGCCTGCACATTCTTTAAGGGAATTGTAAAGTACAGATCCATTGCCCTTCAGGATAAAGGCAGCAGTAGTCTGTCCATACAGTTGCCAATTTCTGGGGGGAAAAGTTCTCTAAAATGATAATTGCTACCACTGTCTCTGCTGACAAGGATCCACCCTGCCACATTCAGAAGTGCCTGTGACTTACTGAGAGAACTTTTTTATATAAAGGAAGTATTCCTTGCGTTATACTGGGCTTGGTACAGTGCTGTAGCTGGACTGAAGAGTAGCAATGAGTGGACTTTGCATGTTCTCCTTCACCAACCTAGCCTGTGGCAACGTTTACTTCGCTATTCTATGAACTGTTTGACAGAAAGTAGGAGAGAGACTCTTGTGGAGTCTGAAATCTGATGGGGCATGGGGAGGGCATGTCAGCCTGTCTGAAGCGGGTGAGCCAGAAGGAAATTCTTCCACTTCTGGTAAAGTATCTTTACCAGCATGTCTGTCTTAGGCAAAAAACCATCAACAAAAAAAAAAGTCAAGTGGCGCAGCAAGAAATAACACTGGCAGCTCTCTCCTTTTTTTTTTTTTTTTTTCCTCCCTATAAATTTAGAAACATTTTTGGTGGAGTCAGAACTTGTTGGAACTCAAATTGATCAGCAAGACTGAAAAATATTTTGAAATGTTACATTCTGATCTGAAAAGCTCAGTGCTCTTTTATCGTAATCCACTGCTGGATGTGTTTACTCAGTAGCACTTTTTTTTTTTTCCCAGAGATGCAGCGATGTGCATTTAAGAAGAGAATTAAGAGGGTTAAAGGCAATATTCTCATGAAACCAAAGCCATTTCAGCAATTGCCTGTTTCAGTAGATGGCTTCCTACTGACCTCCTGCCCCAGAAAATAATCGAGATAGTTTAGCCAGACTCATTCCTAACTTAATCCTGTTTTTCATGGTGATTCCAGAAAGAACACTGAGATGACAGTATAAAATGTTTAATTTGGAAGTATTTAGATATCATTAGTAAAGCTCCAGCTGTTTCTGTTAAGGTCTGGGACCAAGTGAAGGCGTCCAATCCTGATTTGAAGTTATGGGAAATTGGCAAGATTATTGGAGGAATGTGGCGAGATCTCACTGATGAAGAGAAGCAAGAGTATTTGAATGAATATGAAGCTGAAAAGGTAAATGGAAGAAATCTGGGATGTTTATTACAGCTGATTCTTCTAGGAACTGGTCGGAGAAGAAAAATTCATCTTACCCATGCAGTGGTGTATGAGGCATTCACGAGAGCCCTGTATGTAACTTAAATGGAAGTATGTCCTGACACGTCTCTTAGACTTTTTTAAAATAACTGTACATCAACTGTGACTGGTCAGTTTTTAGACCTAATTCAAAATGAAGTATTTATAATTGAGTGTCGATTTAAACTGTTTAATGAATGGATTTGATTGTACAACATCAGTATTGAAAAGATTGTCTCAACACCAAAATCCTCTTTCAAAACTGGTGCTCTGCAACTACTGCTGTTGTCATGAACGTGTTCATAAAAGACTTCCAGTCACGTAGGGTTTGGTTTTCATGGTGTGATCTGGTATAACTCCACGCTGTGGCATAGTGTTTTGTTTCTTAATAGAAAAATGCTACCACTTTTAGGGTTTTCTTGTGGTTTTGTTTTGGTTTCTATTGATCTTCGTGGCAGAAGAGGACAGCTGCCTCCTGTGTCTGGGTTGGTAAGTGCTGAGGACCTGTACAAGACTGTTACTGTGATGCTGAGGGAAAGCTGTCCAGCTACTCTGTCATGCTTAAACCTGGTAGGCATCTGAGGCTGTGTATAATGTGGTCAAACTTGAGCTGTTTTTATTCCAAGTCAATAGAGAAGTTGGAAAAGAAAAAAAATTCTACTTTTTAACTTATAACGATGTTTAGATTGTAAGCTCCTTGGGGCAGGGGCCGTCTTGTTTATGTTTTTACAGTGCCTAGTTAGGATTCCAGTCCTAATCATAAAGAAAACAAGACCTTTAGGTACTTCTAACAATATTGTAGATTATATCTCATTTTTCATTGGAAATACCTCAAATCACCGTACAAAATCTAGACACTGCGAATTTAAATGAGATTAAAGAAAGCAATTCAGAGGGAAAAATCACTCACAGAAGGTGAAATAGTGATGCAGTCCTGCTACCAGGAGACACTAGTCTGGCTGCAGCATTCTGTATCATCCCAGTGCAGGGATGGATCAAAGAACAGAAAAAATATTACTTAATTAGAAAACTGGTTCATGACGTACTGGAATAAGGGAAGAGAAGAAATCAGAATCAAAGATCAAGTTAGAACTCCAGAGATTTATTGAGAATATTTTAAGTTAATTCATCTTTTTTTTTTATATTATCAGAGTTCTCTGTTCCTAAATGCCTTATTCTGAGGTGTTTGATTTTTTTAAGTCTCAAAACCAAAGCTATCACAGTACTTCACAGATATTACAACTGAAATGTACCTAAAAGCCCAGCTAGTATGTTTAAAACATGAATGACTATGGAAGAAGTTCTAATTTGTACAAAGAAAGACTGGGAGAACACGGTCCTTTGTGAATCAACCAGAGGATTCAAAATAGCTTTGTGTGTGTAACTACAATTTGAGTTATACAGACCACAGTTACGTCGAGTGTGAAATTGTCCAGTGGTGCAATCAAATGATATTGGTCGCATTGCAGATAGAGTACAATGAGTCCATGAAGGCCTACCATAACTCCCCTGCGTACCTTGCCTACATCAACGCAAAAAGCCGTGCCGAGGCTGCGCTGGAAGAAGAAAGCCGCCAGAGGCAGTCACGCATGGAGAAAGGTGAACCGTACATGAGTATACAGCCAGCAGAAGATCCCGATGGTAAGCAGAAGGGAATTTATATTCAAGTCCAGTGAGACAGTCTCATTACAGGCCTGGCAGTGTAGAGAAACGACGCCAGATATGGACAACCACCAGCGCACAGCTTCCACATGTGACTGCATTATTGTTTTGGTACCCTAATACTGATTTTCATTACCATGTTTTATTTCAGGCAGCTGGCTTTGTCATGTTTCCAGAAACTAAGGTGGCAAGGCAGTGGCAAAAGTTATTCTAGCCCTTAATTATGTGTGAAGTAATGCTTACAGTTCAAAATAAATAAGTCTGTAATAGCTTTAATGTATGCATTGTAAAAGGCTTAGGTGCCTGATTTAATCCAGCTTGAATGGAATTTGGTGCTTTGTTACCAGAAGCAGATAATTCTGACAGGCAGAGTTCTGGGGTGATTGAGAGCACCTGAACTCTGTGCTCAACACCTGTCATTTGAGGTGGCTTAGAGAATCAGTTCCCCTCGCCGTGATGAGGTGATGGGAAAATTCTGAAGGGTTTATTTGACTGCGAGGAAACGTACCCCACCCAGTGAGAAAACTCCAGCTCTCACACCTGATGCCTGATTTTAAATTCATGACTAAATACTTGTTGAAACCTGAGGGTGAAAAATGTACGCAGTTACACCCTTTTTTTCCTCTCCCCTTGTAACAGCACACCCTTGAGATAAAGCTGACAAACAGCACTTTCACCAGTGTGAGGTACCTGCAAAATTCATATAAATACATTTAATATTCCAGTGGCTGGCATTTGGGGACTTCAGATTCTGTTCTGTGCTGCCTGGGCTGAATGAACACAGCCAGAATCAGCTGCACAAGGCCCTACATGGCATCGGTTCCCACCTGGGGCAAAACAGCAGATTATATTCTGGGACAGAAATGTTCCTTCTGACCAATCCTGCATTCCAATAGGATCAAGAACTTTTAGCATAAAAGGCATCTTATTGAGAGGACAAAGGCACAAGTTTAGAGAGACCAATTTCCTTTATATTTCATTGTCTCTTGCAATTCTGTTGTCTTCACACTATTTTTCTGGTTTTGCTTCATCTCATCAGATACCTCAATGAGAATCTGAATATAACACTTCGAAGTAAAGCAGGAAGAAACTTTCATTGCACTGATTAGCTGGTAAAATTTTCTGGCATGTGAATAGTTAAGAGAATGATCTCCATTAGGAAAACTTGATGTAAAATAAATTCAACTACCTGACATCATTCTGGAAGATAATTCATACTTGTTGCTTAACATTTTAGTACTCAGCTAAATATGAATTGTACTCACAGTTTCTTCTGTTTCCTCACCAGTATGTAGGGCTATTTAATTACTGTGCTTTAAATTCTAAGTAGTGTGACGTGAGTTCTTTTGAGTCTGTTTTGTAGATTGGCTCTTGATAGCAAAACTGCAGACAGTGACTTGATTTTTATTCTGTTGAAAGGTCTTGTCTGTTTTCTCTGAAGAAACAGGAGGTCAGCATAGAAAGGCTTCTGTGAGATGGAAGCTTTTGAGTGCTCTAGATATCCAAAACCATGTTATTTTTCCTGCTTTGTGTCATCAAACTGAATTTTACTTCTAAAATTCTTACCTAGGACAATTCATAATGCCATAGTTCATGTTAGATTCTGTAATTAGATTAAAACTGTCAAGGTTCATTATCTCACCATAAATTGGAAGCTCTTTTCATTTATGATCAGCAAGAAAAAAATCTTTGACCTGAAATATTCTTAGATCTTAGTAGTTAATCCTCTACATGCATCTCAAACAAGACAGTTTATTTCCTGTTGGGCTTCCTTTAATTTCTTTCCTTTGCAAGAACTTAAGAAGACCAGCACTTGATCTGTGTGCTTGTGTACTTTTTTCCCTGAAGTGTATTTTTTTCAGTAACTATTCTTTAAAGAACTGCATTTACTAAAATTTTTTAAAAATCATTAATTTGAACACTCTTATTACATTGCTATGAATTTTCAGTGATGAGTAAACAAGTATCACTGCTTTGTGCTCTCATCCCTCAGTATTTCAAAAGTTGTCTTTAACTTGTGCTAGAAAGCTTGTTTATAGAGGAGCTCTCCTGTTGATTTTTGCACTGGGTATTGTTTTGGTAACGTGATTTATCAGGAATGGTTGTTATTGTTCAATGTGTTAAGTATCAATCCCTTTTACTCTGGGAGCATGGAAAGAAACACAGTAAATAACCAATTCCAGACATATGGGACATGCATGTAAAATCATAGCAGTTACAGCCATCCCAGGGTCAGTAGTGTTCTATCCTCATTGTCTTTTTTCAGATTACCTGATATTCTGTATTTGTTAGGGTGAACTTTGTGACGTGACCGCAACTGGTGTTAAGGGTTTTATTTTGGTGATAACATGGGTACAGTGCCATTAGACCTGATACTCATTTTGGAATTAAAGCAGTTGCACTTCAAACTCTTGTTCCAGATTACGACGATGGATTTTCGATGAAGCACACGGCCACAGCTCGTTTCCAAAGAAACCATCGTCTCATCAGTGAGATACTGAGCGAAAGTGTGGTGCCCGATGTCCGCTCTGTTGTCACTACAGCCAGGATGCAAGTTCTTAAACGCCAGGTTCAATCTTTAATGGTTCATCAGGTAAAGATAAATGTTATGAGGGCAGTTAAACATAATGGTTTTGGGCTGTACTCCAAGTCTCGGGTCGTTTGATCATCTGCGTGACTATTCTTGTTGTGTGTCAGTGTTCTGTATGCTTGAATGGCTCATCCCTGGGCTTTCTTGGGAGCTGCAAGGTGTGAGACTTCACCTTCTGTCCTGTATCATGTTGAACTGTGTTTTGTTCTTTAGGATAGCTATTCCGTAGCTCTTCCTTGTTACACATAAGCCTTCTGTATGCAGTGTCAGTCTTCTATTTCATAGGTACTGCTAGATTTGTGACTTTCAGGTAGCTTCTGACTCATAATCTTGTTAGTAACATTTGTTTATTACAGTAAATCCTCCCTATTGTAACATTTTTCTTGGAAATTTAAATGCGTACAAGGAAATCTACTGAGGTTGCACTTGCACGTTTCACCTGGCTTTGGCTGGGCTTATACCTGTATTTTCCAAACAGTGATGTTAACAAAAGAGTCCTGTCTGTACCGTCAGTGTAGGTGTAGGTACCGAAAACTGAGAGACCAGAATGAGATAGAGATTTGTTGTTCTTACTTTTCAGTATGAACTTCTTAGCTATTGGGTATTAGATGAAGGAAGGCATACAGATGTTTATATAGGTATATTTTGAAATATTGGTCTAAATATTTTTGTACGTAGCTGTAACCTTTGTCCAGTTCTTCAGATGGCTGCATAGTAAGGCTCTGACCATTTATTTCATTTCCAGCGTAAGCTAGAAGCTGAGCTTCTGCAAATTGAAGAGCGTCACCAGGAAAAGAAGAGGAAGTTTTTGGAAAGCACGGAGTCCTTTAACAACGAGCTTAAAAGGGTACAGCTCTCACTTTTCTCGGCTTACTCTGAGAAGGCTGCTAGTTACCTGTTTGTACAAGCGCTCTGCCCGCTTCTTAGCTCTATATTCAGTTAGGTGTAACTACATGACCGGCTGCGTCTGTGTGCGTGGGAGGTTGTTAGCACACAGTGCTTGTGTTGTTTCATGCTCCTCCAGTGACCTTTAGTGGTGACATTCGGCCAGTGCAGTTTAAAAGTGCTTTCAGGCTTGACTTGAGTTCACCAGAGACACAGCTCAAGGAAGGTGACCTAAAGCCACTGTGGAGAATGTACAGCTCTGTCCTTGGCTGCCTTCACATAACAAGATTTAGATTGTTTCTTTATCCGTTCTTTTTTCTTAATATGCCTCTATCTCCCTCCCTCCTTACTGAGGCTTTTAAACTTTGTCAAATCAAAAGAATTACACTGCATGTAGAAACATTGAACTGATAATTGGGTTTTACTGATATTTTGTTTCTCAGTGTAGCTGGGGTAGTAAAAGCTTTCCTTTCTTTTTTAATTGCCAGTTATGCAGTTTGAAGGTGGAAGTGGATATGGAAAAAATTGCAGCTGAAATTGCTCAGGCTGAGGAACAGGCTCGCAAGAGGCAGGAGGAACGGGAGAAAGAAGCAGCTGAGCAGGCTGAACGCAGTCAGAATAACATGGCAGCTGAGGAAGAACAGGCAGCTAACAAGGTGGAGGAGAAGAAGGAAGAGGAGAGTGCTCCAATGGAGACAGGTAACTGTTTGAAGACCAGCTTCACAATCCTTCAACGGTCGGCATTAAGGGTATCTCTGCAGAGGCTCAGTTTAGCCAGGAGTGCCCAGTGGTTTTGCTGTTGGTGGTAACAAAGGCTTCAGAAGAACAACATTCAGAGTAGTTAACTTTGTCTTAGTGAACACAACGGTTTGCTTTCTTCTCATTAAATTGCTTCTTTTTAAAAGGGGAGAGGATAAGGGAAAGGGGACCAAGGAGTTTGAAATTTAGTGTTTCTGGGTTAAAAAGGCATATTGCTTTCTTGTGGCTGTGCTTCTGAGATCAGGCAGCTACAGGTGACTTTCAGGACACCGTGTGGCAGGACCGTGTACATCCCAAGCACTGAGGTCTTTCAGAGCTGTGCCTGTTACTGCATTTTCCCAGTGATAGAAATAACTCCCATGGAATACTCGTTACAGATTCTGTTTCTTCCTAAATTCTATTTGCACAGCCTAAATTAATGTATTGGCATGTAAGTGACACTGAGAAATATCTTCTTACAGAAGAGCCTCACCCAGAGGAGAGCACAGAAAACCAGCAGAATGGTGAAGAAGGAACATCCACCCCAGATGACAAGGAGAGTGGCCAAGAAGGGGTGGATAGCACTGCGGAGGAGGGAACCAGCGATAGCAACACTGGTTCAGAGAGCAACAGCGCCACAGTTGAAGAGCCTCCCGCAGACCCTATCGCTGAGGAGGGCGAGAAGAAAGAATAAATATTGACTCGTTTCATGTGTCTCTCTTTAATGAAGTACTGGTTTGATTTCAAAATGTGCCACGAGGCTTTTGTATCTTCCTTGCCTGTATCGCTTGTCTCCAAAGGGATACTGGGTTTAGTAATGTGTCAGGTAGCAGCATAGTGACTTAAGGCGCCTTCACAGGCAAAGGATTTCTTGCAGCAGACAGAAAAGAAAGCCTGATGTGTTTGACCGCAACTGTACAATATGGAGAGGTGCTATTGCTTAGGATTTCTTCCCTAGAAAGATAGCGTTGGTTTTGGGTTTTATGTTAGATCTGGCCTTCTCCTTTTCTTCTGTTTCCATAACCGCAGTGAACATGTGGGTTTTCCCAAAGGTCTTTCTTGTTTGTTTGTGGCCATAGTGAGATGCAGAGTTGCATCACCTCTGCTGCAGCCTTCCCTGCCTGGCTTTGCTGTGAGGTGACTGGTCAGCACAGCATTGTATTTGTAGCCAGAATGCTCACACTGTGGTCGTGGAGGCTAATGGAGCCACACAGCTGAGAAATGGGGTTAATGGAGGCTTCTGGAGAGTTTAAAATGTGGCCAAGGAATCCTAAATTTGGTGTTAAGCAGAGAGATGATACCCGTGCTGGGTGTAACCAGAGCATTTCCTTGCAGCAGTCCATGTGTTGCCACTGCGCTTTCGGTTCTTGCCAGCAAGAGCATCTATGGCTGCTGCGCAGTCCTTAAGGAACGCTTTGGATATATGGGAATGGTTCTGTTAAATACAGCTGAAAGACTCGGTCTGCCGTTGGAGGGTTTTGGTGTCCTCTTTTAACAGCAGCTCTGTAGCTCTTCTACAGGGATGGCAACTTGTTTGTGTCCTGCCTGCAGCATTTCTGAAAGATTGCTTATTATAGTCTGGAAGTAAATGACGTATCTGAGAGGTTTCTTCTGTGGTGCAGGGTTCTTTTCGACAACATCCTTTGCTTTTCTTTCCCAGTTAACTCCTCTATTTGCCTCTAAGATACCCTGGTGTGAACCTCAACCAGACACACAGCAAAGTCCATAGCAGGAGAGCATTTAAACACATCTTCCCTGAGCAGGCAGTCACTAATGCAGCGCAAAAGGTAAAAAAGAGTAGTTTTGCTTGCTGTGAGCTTTCAGAATCCCTGGGAACTCTGCAGATGTACTGAAAATGCCATGTTTTGTGCTATATGGGCAGAAGCCTGACTGAAGAAAAAATTCCCTTAGGTGTAATCACAGATACAAGCTGGTTTGTGACTTTAGAAGAGAACACATGATGCATACGCTTCAATAAATGAGGATGTTTTTATGGAATAGTGGGTATATCAGACAGTAATGTTTTTAAATCCTTTTGGTCTTCTTTTTTTTTTTAAATGGGCTAAAAATAATAAAATTCAACATGTTTGGTTTTTTTTAAACTGACCGTGGTCTGGTTCTTGTCTGTTAAGGTAATGTCTGTGTTTGATTTAGGATTTTCACCAGCTATTCTCCATCTAAAGCCCAAAGGAGAATAAAACCATGGAATTCATTACTGAAATGCACTGTATACAAGAAGTTAAACTGAAAAGCACTTGGAAATCCAAAGTAAAAATTCCTGAGTCAGTCTGGGCTTTTGTTTGGGTGCTGGCTGTGCTTGGAAGAGTCTCGTCACAGCGGTTGGCTTTAAAAGCCAATGAATGAGAGAATTTGTAAAGGGAATAACACAAATATCAGTGAATCTGTAATCTCTGCCTGTGAGCTTTGGACCACCTCCCTCCGAACTGTCAGGAATTACCTGAATGTCACTTTAAACCAAATAGCATTTCCTACCCGAAGGTATCAATTTACAGCTCGTATCATATTTGTGAGATGAGTTGTGGTCACAATACTTGGTATCTGAGGCCAGTTTTTCCTGCTAATTAACTGCTGTGCCTTCTCCCCAAGTTCACAAGACCTCATGAGCTGATTTTTGCCTTTATTTCTGATTGGAAGCGGTTATTAAACCAGGCACCTCAATGCCATCTCATACATGTATTAAATAGCATTTTCAGAGGCTCTGGTTTGCAGTTTACAGCTTGGTTTCCTACTCGGAGCTGCCTGCTGTCGTGCTCAGAGCTTGCTGGTTCTATGACTTAGGATAATTTAGAGTATTTCTAGAGAACCGATTTGGATCCCAACAGTAGAAGTGAAAACCAAACCCCATGAACAAACACGTGCTGGTCTCTGTGCTGCACAGAGCATGCATGGTTGGGTGCTGATGGAAAACAGAGACGGGGACAATCCGGTTGGTTCCTACAGACAGGGCCCCGGCTTACTCAAATCCTTTACCTACCAGTCACCGCCGCAGCAAAGAGTGTTAAAAACAGAATCGAATGAGTTTTATTTCCCTTTAATTTCAGCATGTTCTGTTGCTCAAAGACAAACGGAGTGTTCTCAGGGGCCACGGAGTGAAGCTTCAACTGAGAAACTGGGAGCCCTCGTGCTGAAACCACGAGGAGTTTTGTTAAAACCACAGAATTCCACTGCAGGAGTCCACAAAAAGATAAAGCTGTTGCCTTTATGTTTAAATTACCACGTTGTAAGCTCAGAAAAATCATTTGGATTTAAAAGAACAAATGGGATCTCTTACTCTTGCTTGTTGTGTTCCCTTGATCCCATCCTGGGATCTGTCAGTGCTCCAGATTGTGCAGAAACTGATGGAAGTGTTGGTCCAATCAGCTGAGCTCCCTTTAACAAACCAGATTATACAAAGATTGATTTGCATGGAATCATGGAATGGTTTGGGTCGGAAGCGATCTCAAAGCCCAGTGGCACCCCCTGCCATGGGCAGGGACACCTCCCACTGGATCAGGGGACTCCAAGCCCCATCCAACCTGGCCTTGAACACCTCCAGGGGATGGGGCATCCTCTGGGCAACCTGTGCCAGGACCTCCTCACCTGCATAGGAAAACATTTCTCCCTAAGATCTCATCTCAATCTCCCCTCTTTCAGCTCAAAACTCTTCCCCCTCCTCCTACCCCTGACTTTTTTCCCAGCTTTCCCATAGCCTCCTTGAAATAGTTTTTGCCAGTGAAAGAATATTTATGGATCCTAAGCTGCATGTCTGAAAATTTATTTACTGCATTTTGCTCTTCTAAAAAACCATCATTTTCTTGAATGGTTTTTGCTGCCAACATAAGGCTTTGATTTCTTAAATGAACCTCAGCTGGGGCCCAAGCACTCGGGGGCTCAGGTGGGATCTGTTGGTGCAGGAGTAGAAGTAGCTCCACATGCTTCTTGTGCAACAGCCTTGGCTTCTGGAGGCCATTTGTGCTTTTCATCTGCTGTAGATTCTCAAGGTATATGTAAATAACTGTAATTATTGGCAAAGACAAGGGTGTGTTGCAGCTAAGGGTGTATGCCCGAGTGAGTAGGTGTCATCTTCGAGGGTAAAATAACCTCTCAGAGCACAAGAGAACCTCTGCAACAAATACCTGGTAGCTTTGGAACACTGACCGACTCCCGTGGTGCCTGGCAGAGGTGCCTGCAAGAGCCATGAGCATCAGGGACTGGGTTCAGGCGTGGGACCTCCTGGAGGGACCAGAAACCCAACTCCTTCGCTGTGCTCCTGCTCAGCCCCGCTGCTCCTCAGCTTGAAGTTGGGACAGAAACCTGCTGCCTGCTCCCTCCTCCTGCTGATTGTCCACCTCCCACCCCTGGTAGGGAGTAGCTCACCAAGGCTCCTGGTGACAGCACACCCACCCAGAGGTCCTCAGCAGGACATGAAACCCTCCCACGAGGAAGATGGAGCAGATAAAGCCCACCAGCTTGTTGTGCTTTTGCTTTTGGCCTCAGTAGAGTCAGCTCTGCCTCCTCCGTTTCTTGTGTGCTGTACTTGGAGAGCAGGTAGGAGCTCCTGGGGCTGCTGTGGTGGGTGTCCCCTGGCCCCTCCTGGGTGTGACGTGGGTGCAGGCTGGTGGCATGGGGACTGCTGAGGGTGCCGGTGCTGCTGGCGACAGGCTGGGGTCCCTTCGGGGGTCCAAACCCTCTCCCCGGGTGCCTGAGTGCTGGCGGGTCCCTCACACCCACAGGGGACCTCCGAGGAAGTGAAGAGGCAAATCCAAAACATTGCATCATGGCGAGGGAGTTGTTTTCTTTGGTTTGTTTTTCTCTTCGAGAAGAAAACAGGCTCTTTTTGCGAGTCTGACTCATGCTCTGTGACCTCTGACATCACCACGGCTCTGCTGTTTGTTCTGCAGGCAAAACCGAGTAGGCAAAGGTTCTTTTCTGTATTGGGTAGATGTCAAAAATATGCTTTTATCTCACCACAAAAAGACTCAGTAAAAGTTGTTGAGAAGCCTGGGTTAAAAAAAAAAAGCTCTTGAAAGATTTTTGGATTTCTTTCATTTTGCATTACTGTAATTATCAGATTTTATCACCCCCCAAAAAAACTTCTGACCTACAAAACTGATACACAATAAGAGGTACCAAGCATAGAGCAGGCCCTGTGGGTGATTGTTAGAGTCATGGAATGGGTTGGGTCAGAGGGGATCTCAAAGCCCACCCAGTGTCACCCCCTGCCATGGGCAGGGACACCTCCCACTGGATCAGGGGGCTCCAAGCCCCATCCAACCTGGCCTGGAACACCTCCAGGGATGGGGCAGCCACCACTGCTCTGGGCACCCTGGGCCAGGGCCTCCCCACCCTCACAGCAAAACATTTCTCCCTAAGATCTCATCTCAGTCTCCCCGTTTTCAGCTCAAAACCGTTCCCCCTCATCCCATCCCTGCCCTCCCTGATCCAGAGCCCCTCCCCAGCTTTCCTGGAGCCCCTTTCAGCACTGGGAGATGCTCTAAGGTCTCCCCAGAGCCTTCTCCTCTCCAGGTGAACAACCCCAGCTCTCCCAGCCTGTCCTCGTACAGGAGGTGCTCCAGCCCTCGGATCATCTCCGTGGCCTCCTGTGGACTTGCTCCAACAGCTCCAAGTCCTTCCTGTGCTCAAAACTCCAGAACCGGACCCAGGGCTCCAGGTGAGAGAGCGGAGCAGAGCGGCAGAATCCCCTCCCTGTCCCTGCTGGTCCCTCTGCTCTGGACGCAGCCCAGGACAGGGTTGGCTTTCTGGGCTGTGAGTGCACATAGGAAAAATTGGTGTCCATGGGTAGGTGAGTATTTAGAAAGGTATTTAGATGTTGGAATGTGAACTGGGCACCTTGTGAGATGGTTGAAAGCAACTGAACAGACAAAATACTTCGCTTCTGGGAAAACTCAGAGGACTGGTTCTCTTCGGAGCTTTACGTACCCGAATACCCTCACAGAGCACTGACCCCAGCCGTACCTGAGGTCAGCTTCCCAGTGCAGCAGCTGAGCTTTAGGAACAAAAGAAAGCTTCTGGAGAAACTAAAGAAGGGTTTAAAAAAAAAATAATCACCTGTGTAATGCATGAGTAGTGTTGCAAAGCTCATCTGCTTCCAGCAGGATGAGGGCTTCAGCTGTCAGAGCTGTGCTTACAGGAAGGATTATCCCGGTGACAGAAAGAAATAAAGAGCTTTAGAGGGATAGAATATCAGAGTCAAACCAAACCCTGGCACAGAGGGGCAGCCCGCGGCATGGAAGGTAACACGAGCTGCCATTCAAATCATCACATGGCGCTGACGCACGGCAGCTTCGAGCAGAGGTGGGAAGACCTCGTTTTCCCCCTAACCTGAGGAATCAGGTGGGGCAACTCCAGAGCCTTGGGACTGGGAGGATAAACAGAGACACCAGCTCATGTGGCAACGAGCCTCAGGGAGGAGGGGGATGTTTCGATGCACAGTGTATTTTCCTGGGCTAAAGGGACCCTCTCTTTTCTCAGTTCAAAGCAAGCGTTGGATTGGGTCCCTTCTCTGTCCCCAGGTGTGTTTTCTCCAGGTTCTGTCAGCTGCAAGTTGTTCCAATTGCAGAGCAGCCTCTGTGCCTGCCCTGTCTCAAGGAGCCTGTAGGGGTTTCTTTCTCCTTTTCTTCCTGCCAGGTTTTGTACTAAATCCCCAGCTAGACAACGTTTGGTTTTTATTTAAAACAAACCAAACAAACAGTTTTGGGCTTTTTTCCTCAGTTTATCAAAAGCTGCTTAAAGATAACGCCTTTGGATTGGCTCTCAATCAAAAACGTTGTGCAGACACGGGGCTACTAAAATAGTGCTGTCTTTGCTTCGCTCCTTTGCGTCCATCCTTTTAACTGACCAGTGTTCCCAGCAGTCCTGATAGCTGGAATATTGAGAAAAATGCTCCTCATCACCGATCCCAGAGGAGAACGGGTGTGGGCTGGGTGCTTGCAGTGATGCTGAGCCAGCACAGACACTGCCACCAGGCATCCTTCAGCCTCCTGGCTGGCTCTGGGGAGACCTTAGAGCAGCTCCCAGTACTGAAAGGGGCTCCAGGAAAGCTGGGGAGGGGCTCGTGATCAGGGAGTGCAGGGAGAGGATGAGGGGAAACGGTTTTGGTCTGAAAGAGGGGAGATTGAGATGAGATCTTAGGCAGAAATGTTTTGCTGTGAGGGTGGGGAGGCCCTGGCCCGGGGTGCCCAGAGCAGTGGTGGCTGCCCCATCCCTGGAGGTGTTCCAGGCCAGGTTGGATGGGGCTTGGAGCCCCCTGACCCAGTGGGAGGTGTCCCTGCCCATGGCAGGGGGTGGCACTGGATGGGCTTTGAGGTCCCTTCCAACCCAACCCATTCCATGATTCTATGATTCTTGATGGTGATTCTTCCCAGTCTCTCCCTTGTGTGATTTGTACCAGTAACCAAGTGATCGTCTCCTAGACTACAGACTCGAACACATGGATCCTGCTTGGGGTTAGGTCTGTTCTCACTGTTTTTGTTCTCGGTTCCTTTCTTTCACTTTGACCTTTTTTTTCCACGCTCTTCAAGGGGTTTTTTTGAAGTGGTTTTGCAGTTATCGGGCTGGTATCTTATTTTGTTGTAAATTATCACGTACAGCTTCACTTGTGACTTATAGATTGCCCATCATTTCTGTAAACAGCCAGTTTCATTTTGGGTTTTTTCACCCAATTCTATTAAAAAGGCAAAAAAGTGCCTTTTTTTAATCCTGGCACCAGTTCCAGCAGTGGGGGTGGGAAACCAAACCAGAAAGAGTGAGGGCAACAACAGAAACCAAGTGAAAAAATCCCAATATTATTTTTGTATTGTTATTTTTTTAAGCCCGGGGATGAAGAACATCAGCTCTGCAAAAGAGAGGACTGGATGAGCTCCTCTTGGAGAAACCGCTGATGGGAGTATTCCCTGTTTCTGTTTCCAGCCTTGTTTCAAAGACTACAGCAAACTGGTGTTAAATCTCTCACCTTTTGACTGTGATAGCGTAGGTTTGTAAGAAGGATGCTTGCTGTACAGTCAGCAGACACTTCAACCTCAAGTCTCTTTTAGGACACATAACGCCATCTCTTTTACCTCCCTACACAATTCCTTGCATTTAATAATCCTGTGGGAACATCCTGACCATTTGCCCACCTGTGTGGGAAGTGCAGGGGGGGCTTCAAAACCCTCTCTAGGCACAACCTGTGGTCACAAAACCCCCAGCGTGGTTCCTGTAATGTCCAAGGGGAGTTTCCTCACATATTTTATCCCCTCTCCCTTCCCCGCCTGTCATTCCAGGGTGACCACTGTCTCTTTCGTGTTAGTTCAGGCCAAGGGGGATCTGTTTGTTCACCACGGGTCCCTCCATGTACAAACAGACCTGGTGTTGTGGGCAAACAAAGCGGAGCAGATCACACAGGCAGCACCCGAGGGCTGAGGGGACGGAGGAACCCGCAGCACGCGTGGTCAGTGGCCAATTCCCCAACTTCTCCGCACCTCAGTGTGTCTGCATGCCCGCCCATGGCAGGGGGGGTGGAACTGGATGATCTCTAAGGTCCATCCCAACCCAAATCATTCTATGGTTTCTGCCAACCTGACCTGTCCCCACTTGTGTCTCTGGGTCTGTTTCCGTCACCCCAGCTCAATTCCTGGACTGCAGGCTGAGGAAGTTGCTTTAGTGCAGAGCAAATGCCAATTTGGTAAAAACTGCTTTATTTTTCCAGAAATGAACAAGCGAGAAAGGCCACCACCCGCGACGTGACGCAGGCATGAAGAAGGTGGATTCCCAGTCACACCAAGCATGTGCCCCTCCCTCCTGGGTCTGACCACCCTGGGTGGCTGCGTGGCCCCGAGAGCAGCCTGCCTGCTGCACAGATTGCTTCCTCTGCTGGGAGGATAAGGATCTTCTAATAACCTCACGGTGAGATCACAATCATGAGATTTTTTTCAGGGCATCCCCTACAACCACTCTAACAACTCCTGCGGGTGAGGAATCTCAGCTCGGTACCACTCTTAATGTCAGGAATTTACTCAGAATTTCACTTCTGCTATTTTGTTTGCTTGAGGAACAACTGTGACAAAGCCCCTCTGGCACAAACTTGCTGACTTCAAGACACGAGCCCTCAAATGCCAGGCAGCAGCTCGAGAGCCAAGACATTTGGTCAGGAGGCAGAACTGGAGGTGAGAAGCTCCCAGTATCTTGGTTTGGCATCGCTGGGCAAAGCAAAACAGCAGAGGAGACGTCAGGGTCCCGCCTCGACGTAGGAGAAGGGACCTTACTGGGAAGTGGGCAGGTGAGCAAGGCTCACCCTCAGCTTCTGTCTGCGTGACTGCATTCCTACAGCGAAGGGGAGAAACCCTTCCTGGTGGATTAGGTCAGTGAAAGAGCAACAGGGCAGAGTTGAGAGCAGGGGGACGCAGCTGGTGTTCCCAGCAGTGGTCGACGCCGTCTCGTCCTCCGGCAGGGTGGAGGAAGAGAGGGCAGCTCAGCAGGTCACAAGGGACCTACAATACCTGGAGTGGAACTGTGATGCAGGGCTACTCTTAATCACATCACCCCCCATCCTATATGGGTTTATTTTAATAGGCAACCAATAAATTCGGTCTTCAAATGATTGATTATGATTATCAGGATGGAAATTAGTTACAACCTAAGTTAAACCTCTGTGTTATTCTCTTCTGCTTAAGCTTTGCATGTCTATCATCACCACCAGACACCGGAACAAAGCCAGGTGTGGCCCTGCCACTGCCCAGTTTTTCTTAGTATTCATTTTTATTTCTCATCTTTTACATTTTGTTTTGGTTTTTGACATTAGGAAAAGGTTCCTCACTCAGAGGGTGGTGGAGAACTGGAATGGGCTCTCCGGGGAGGTGGTCATGGCGCGAAGCCTAACAATATTCAAGAAGCATTTGAACAATGCACTCAGACACATGGTGTAAATTTTGGGGTTGTCCTGTGCAGGGAGAGGAGTTGGACCTGATGATCCTCGTGGGTCCCTTCCAAATCAGGTGATTCTGTGATGTTTTTACTTGAATGTAAAACCTTCTTCAGTGCTTGGCCTGAAGCTGGGCTACAGCAATATTAGTGCTGCTCGCTTAGCGTCGTGCGAGCCCGTCCCTGACGCGGGGCACGGGTTCTGGTCCAGCCACGGGCAGAGGCGGCTGCAGCTGCACAGACTCCCCACCTGCCAAGAAAGTGATATTTCTGAGTCTGTTTTCATCTTGATTCATTTAAAGCAAAAGTAGTGGAAAATACAGGAAGGCTTTGAATTCAGGATGTAAAAACATCTTGGTTTATGCTTTTCTCAGAATGAATTACATTTTTCTAAGGCGCAGCAAAGCTTGAAGAGTTCTGCTTTCTAAGATCACCCAGGCTATGTAGGCTGGCAAGACACCATCTCCTGCTGGGCACTGGGATCCTTCCCAACTTAGGATGTCCACGAGACTGAGCTAAAGGAGAGACTGTACCAAGTCCAATTTTACACACAGCACATAGATGTGGAACTCAGGAACTGAGTTTACATTAGATATTTCATTGCTGAATGTTGCAATTTAGTGTCAGATCAATTCCAGATTGCACATCTCAATTCAGCTCAGGAAATTCAGTGTTTCAGTTGAAGTGGAACCGACCTGAACTGAAATCTTTCTGAACTGACTTCCTGTGGAATTTATTAGGGACGGCAGTTTCTTTTGATACTGATGAAAAAGTGCCCTGCCCTGCAATCTGGGCAACGAACTTCACTTTTCATTTGTTGGAGCGAGTCCAGAGGAGGCCACGGAGATGATCCAAGGGCTGGAGCACCTCCTGTACGAGGCCAGGCTGAGAGGGTTGGGGTTGTTCAGCCTGGAGAGGAGAAGGCTCTGGGGAGACCTTAGAGCAGCTCCCAGTGCTGAAAGGGGCTCCAGGAAAGCTGGGGAGGGGCTCTGGATCAGGGAGTGCAGGGACAGGATGAGGGGCAATGGTTTTCGCTGAAAGAGGGGAGATTGAGATGAGATCTTAGGGAGAAATGTTTTGCTGTGAGGATGAGGAGGCCCTGGCCCAGGGTGCCCAGAGCAGTGGTGGCTGCCCCATCCCTGGAGGTGTTCCAGGCCAGGTTGGATGGGGCTTGGAGCCCCCTGGACCCAGTGGGAGGTGTCCCTGCCCATGGCAGGGGGTGGCACTGGATGGGCTTTGAGGTCCCTTCCAACCCAACCCATTCCATGATTCTGTGATTTCCCATCTTCTTGCAGTGGAGGTGAGCAGAGTAACCGAGGCTCCAGCATGAGACTCAAAACAACTGGTAACGTGATTTTTTAATAATTGATTCATCTTTCAGCTAACAAATATGTTCTGGTGAGCAAACAGCGCGGCGGGGCTCTCTCAGGCCTCTCACTGTTGAGCAGTGCAGTGCGTTTGTTCATGCAGGATCACATTGCTGTAGAAGCCGGCTCACGGGACTCGTGCTAAAGGGAACGTGTCAAAGAGAATCACTGAGGCAGGAAACAGACTGCAAACATACACAGTCAAATTAAGCAAAGCTTTAATAAATGTTTTCAGAACTCCCTAGGTACAAAACATGACTGTACAAGAAGTTTCAGTGTCATAAAGACAGAGTCAATTGTTTATTTTAAAATATTCCCATTCTTTTTAAGGAAAACAATTTACTTGAGTTGGCTCTGACAACACAGAACTTGGCACGTACCAAAACTTTGAAGTTGAAGCTTGGGAGTCTGTGCAGAAAACAAACTGCAAACCATCTGCCTGCGCTTTTCTCTTGTTGTCTTTGGCTTCGGCACCCGTGGCTTTGGGGAGGGATTCATGGAGATGCTGCCCTGCAGCCGCTTCCCCTCTCTGGCAGCAGCGTGAGCACAGAGTCAATCTGGTGCCCATCCCCACGGCGGCTCCATCGCTGCACTTCAAGGCTTTCCACCCACCATTTCTAGGTATTCTGTACCTGAGAGAGGGCTTTCATCTCTAGTCCTGCTCGGAGGAAGTGGTTAGGAGATAAAGAGCTCTCAAAGGCAACGTACCTGTGAGGATAACTGATGAACAAAAGGAAAACAGAGCAATAAATAGAGTTACAGGGGTGTGAACTGCACCTGCCTGCTGAGATAAGTCGAAAGCGAGGGTGCTGGAAAGCCGGTGCTGTGTGCTTAGAGAGTGTGAAGGGAAGTGCAGCTGATGCCGGATGAAAACACTGCCTTCAAGCCCCTGCCTTGGGGTGAGGGTGGGGGCTGCATCCTGCAGGCTGAGCACCCCAGTACAGGCTCAGGACCACCGCGCCGCTGGCTTGCTGAGAGGGAAATGCTGAGACGGGTTTTTAAGTGGCAGCTGGGATGTTACAAGGGCTAAGGAGGGTCTGAAACTGCGGGTCGGCTTTCACATAGGATCTGAGATGGTCCCCAGCATCCTTGACTTCAGATAGATGTAACTGGGGCTTGAGAGAGCTTGAAACATTTGGCTTTGTGTTGGTGCTAAAGGCAAAGCAGCAAGTGGTCAGTAGTTAGAGGATCAGACTCTTATATTTACTGAAAGTCAATGTTTTGGCTGTGGTTAACTATTCCTTTATGGTAAAATAATTTTCATAGGAACATCCCACTGTAATGTGTTTTTCTTGCTAAACTGTGCCAGAGGGAGAGGCGCCGGCTCTCTCCAGCAGTGAAGAGCGTTTCCTTTTCCCAAGAGCCACGGACAACTGGACATTCAGTGGTTGTGGTGATTTGATGTTTAGGAAAAGTATTCTTCACGAAAGGATTTCTGCTTGGGTGCTGGCTGAAGGCACTCGCCGCGCGCTGGGCTCTGCCTCTGCAGCCTGAGGTGCTGCTGTTGACATAACGGGGCAACTCATTACACCCAGCTTCTCTGCTCCGCACAATGGTCGCATAATTGAGTAAGACATTGATTATTCCAAAAAGGACAATGATTAATGAGCCAGACAGTGTCTGCCTGGCACAGTTGCCTTTCTTAATAGCTATTTAATTACATGATTGTTTGTCTGATGGGGTGTAAATGTATTATCTCTAAATTAGCCTAAAACCAAGACAGGTAGGGTAGGTTTTCCTTTATTTCAATTCGATGAAGCTAAATAGTGCTTTTTTAGGTGTCTCCCAGCCACATAAAATTGCCTAAGTTGTGCTTGCTCTCTTTCACAGTGCTTTCTGGCTGGTTTTGGAAGTCCCCTGCTCAGTGAGCTGGCTGTGTCGGGTCCCGTCTGAGCTGTGTCCCCCTCCTCCAGCACTGAGCAGGGCACCCACCTGCATAACGCCACGATAAACCCCAAAGTGCTTTGCAACCTGGTAGGGGTTGTAAGCTCGTGATGCTTTGGTTTTCCATCTGTCCCGGCTGCGGCAGCAGCGTTGACACTGCGAGAAGATGCAAAGGAGAAGATGCCAAAGCAAATATTTTGAGTCACCTTGAAAGGAAATCAAGTTTGTGAGGAGCTGGTGATGTTTCTGCCTGTTAGAGGTGTTGTTCCAAGAGCAGGGGCAGCCATGAAACAAAAGCCATTGGTTGGTATTGAAGCAGATCCATGTAGAATCATAGAATCAGAAGGTTGGAAGAGACCTCTGAGATCAAGTCCAGCCGTGCCTGTCTCCCTACTAAACCCTGTCCCTAAGGAACTCATCCACCCATCTTTTAAACTCCTCCAGGGATGGCAACTCCACCACCTCCCTGGGCAGCTGTGCCAATCCCTGACCACTCTTTCAGTGAAGAAATTCTTCCTCATGTCCAGTCCAAACCTGTAGGAACAGGATCGATGAAGTGGGTCCCTGCCAAGGCAGAGACCAGAGCTGCCAGCGCTGCTGGTCCTCACGGGGCTGCGTCCTGAGGTCTGAACCTTCTGCTCTAGGCTGGGACCGCAAAAGTGCAAAACCTTCTGAGGAAGATGGTGCACGCTGATACTCAGCAGATGGTAACACAAAACACCCAAAAGCAAAAAAGAGGGGGAAGTCCACTTACTTGAGCTGCTGATAGTCTAGAGAGGAGGCTGCGAGCACATGGGAGAAGGGCAAAGGGGTGCCAGCCACTGGCAGTCCTCACGCTGAGATTTTTCATGTGGTGGTTGAACACCTTCCCCAGAAAGGGTTTGGCAGAGGAGATGGAATCCTCCCCATTTCCTACAGCGCTGGGTTCTGGTGGGTGCTCTGGCTGAAGAAACAGGATCTGCTGTGGAGAGAACAAGGAAGGAGCCTCTTTCCCCTTGTCCCCTCACCACAATTTCTCACGTGTCAGTGCAAAAACCCACTTCTTTTTACCGATTCGCAGTAAATGCGTATGCAGCCCTCGCTGCAGGTCCTGAGGAAGCACCTGAACACCCTGGGTGTCCGAAGGCAGCGTGGCACGATGCGCAGCTCTCCTGGATGGGTGAAGGCACCGGGAGGAGGAAGAGGAGGAGGAGGGTCTACTAAATGTCAGCGACGCCAGGGCACGTCATGAGCTTCTTGCAGAGGTGCAGGAAGTATAAAAGGCAGAGGTTCCCAAAGAGGGTCTCTGGCAGGAGCTGCAGTGGGTGGAGGCTGCGCTGGAACATGCGATGCTCTTGCTAACCTTGTGATTTCGACTGGGTTTGAAACAAGACCATGGATGGTGGTGAGTACCTGTTCCACAGCCTCAGGCTTTGTCTTCAGCTTTATTAATGATGCCCAAATTCATGCATTCATGTGATGCAGGGATGTAGCACACTTAAGAGTACTTAAACAATAAAAAAAAGGCTTTCGTCTTTCTCCTATTTACTATTAAAAAAAGAGGCAAAGTTGTCTCTTACAAGCTCAAAAAAAAAATCAAGGCAGTTACTTCAGGAACACACACCAAAAATAAGCTTGGAGGTTATTTCAAGGGTGCTTCTGTCCCAAAGCAGATGTACAATTTGTGTGAGAAGAGCTCCTTTACTTCTATATTCCTAAGGAAAAATAAAGGGGAGACACTGCCATCTCCTTGGCAATATCTTAATTCACTCATATTTGGGTTTACGGTTGGCTATGCCTCTCCAATCTTATGCAAATTATTCCTATTAATGATTATTTTCACTGCAGCAACAAAATGTATGGGTTTGCATTTGCTCAGAGCTGGAACAGCCCAGAGCCAAGGCATTTGTAGGGGTCTGTCCCTATGGATTATCCCATTACACAGCGAAGATCAAGTAAGCATCCTCTCTCTGGCACCTGACATCCCTGGAGGCACAAGACAGTTGCCCAAAGTTCTAAACTTTCTTTTGCCATTTGTTATTGTTCTTTTGCACCCAGTGCTCTCCAGGAGCTTGGGTAGTGGGTGGCTGGAGGAGCGGGGGGGTTGGCTCTGTGGCTTGGAGATGCAGCAGATAAGATACAAGCTCTTCTTTCCTCTAGGACTGTAGGAGTTATTCTTTTTTTATTTTTTAAATTGTTTTTATTTTTTTTATTGCTCAAATATTTGCCAACACTAACCCAGCGTGACTGAGGGAGGTGCAGGGAGGAGGGACAAATGCAATGGCGCAGGAGGGTGAGTCAATTGATAACCAGCTTAACCAAACCGGGTTAAGAAAAACCCCAACCAATTCATCTCTGTGCCCAAAAGCGTGGTCAGAGCTGTAATGAGGATGCTGAGAGGGATGGGATAGGAGCCACAGAGTTCATCCCAGTAAAGCCTGGTTCTAGGCAGCGTGAATTAAGTGAATTGAGTGAATTTAGTGAATGGTCGCCTTTTCTCTACGACTTTTTCAAATCTGAGATTTAAATTAATTGGGATGTGAGAGGGTTCCTTGTGCAGCAGGCAGAGGGCAGGGAGATGGAGATGTCCCAGGTGAAGAGCTGGGGACACTCTGAATACACTGAGACTTGAGAGCCCTGTTCCCAGCAGGTGCCCTAAACCGCAGCGTCCTGCCCTCTCCTTTCCTCAAGAAATTAAGATGTAAAAACTTGAATCATGCAAAAAAATCACACAGACAGCTGGTCTGGTACAGCTGGGAAAATAATGCTTCTTTTTGTACTTGTCTGCTGTTTCAGCCCCCGGCTTAGTCCTTCTTTTCCAGGCAGGGATTTCTGCTCTGGAAAGGCGCGCAGTGATTTCTGCATTAAGCAGAGGGGTTGCTCCACCTGCAGGGCTGGGTGTGAGGCCACGCGCAGCGCAGCTGGTGCTGAACCCTGCGCTGGGTTAGGAAGGGGGGGGCTCAGGGTCGCTCGGCTGCTGAAGGGACCCCAGGGAAAAGCAGCTGAGGGAGGTGGAATGCGGCAGCGGCGCACGCTGGGGGTGCTGGGTCCCACAGGACCAGGTAGGGAAGGGGCAGAGGGAGCTCGTAGATGCATCCTTGCAGCTTCTGGCAATCAATGGCTTAGGAAACCCTTGAATTTTGGAATCTCTGCATCCAAACCAAGACATCCAAAGCCAGCTGGACCTGTTCACCCCTCATCACTCACCTCATTTGAATTTTGACCTCCACAACATCACGCAGGTGCTCTGGAGGTTTCCTGTTCTAACCGGTTCAATATCTGGGCAGAGGGCTGTCCCTGCAGCTTTAGTTAATTGGTAAAGGTTAATTATGGCAGGAAAAAGAAAGAATTAGTGAGAGTTAGTATGACAATTGTCCTGCTTTGGGTTATTTTGTCCTGCTATTTTATTTCAGAGGAATATTCCTAAAAATCTTTCCCAGCACTGGAAGATGCTACAGTCACGTAGGAAACACGAGTGGCTCACTTAAGCGTGAACTTTCTAACTCACTTATCTCTGCTTATCTTCTCTTTTGATTCACAGTTTCTTAGAAGGGGTGGAGAAACATAATTATTAACTTTCTTCTGTAACAGATCTATGACCACATGAAAAAATAAGCATGACTTGGTTTCATCGGGTCTGTTCATTCCTGAAATGATGGTACCGTTCCTCCGCCAGTCATGAGACGGCGGTGGGAAAACGGGCACCAGGCTGTTAACGGCCAATAGTCATCGTATCACTTCAGTATGATTAATTTTTCTCAGAAATAGCCGGTTCTTTCCCCAAAAGCCTACCTTACCAATGGTGAAGAGGCACCAGAAACTGGCACACGTTTAAAGATACAAACTGTACGTTACTCACTGCCTACACATGTGCTGAGCTGCTTGAGACCGAAACTTTTGCTTTTGCGGTTCTGGCCAACAGAAAAACATTCTTTCACCAGGAGGGTTTAGCCAGAGCCGGTTTGCTCGGCTTTGCCAATACTCCCTAAAGCATTCCCGACTCTTGCTTTTCGTGTGGTGCATTCCTCAGCTCTGGCAGCTGCTCCTCCACGCTGGCCCCACTCAGAGTTTGACCTGATGGGTGGGAGCTGACCTAGGGTTTCATTCGGCGGGACTTTGTGTGTCCGGTCTGGTTTCACGATCCTACGTGGTTGTGTTGCTGCTCCTCTTGCCTCCTCTGGGTAGATTTATTGCTACCAAGTATTTCTTACTGTCAGAAGCTTTTCTGGGCATACCTGGGGGGGGTTCACTGCTCCCACAGGTTTTCTTGAGAAGAGGAACCTAAGGGGAGACCTCGTCACTCTCTGCAGCTCCGAGAAAGGAGGTTGTGGGGAGGTGGGTGCTGGGCTCTGCTCCCAAGTAACAAGCGATGGGCTGAGTGGAAATGGCCTAAAGTTGTGCCAGAGGAGGTTTAGGTTGGATATTAGGAAAAAATTCTTTCCTGAAAGAGTGGTGAAGCCTTGGCAGAGGCTGCCCAGGGGCAGTGGTGAGGTCTCCATCCCTGGAGGGCCTCAAAAACCATGTAGATGTGGCACTTGGGGACAGGGTTTAGCAGGCACGGTGGTGTTGGGCTGACGGTTGGACTGGGTGATCTTAGAGGGCTTTTCCAACCTGAATGATTCTATCTTGCTTAAGACTGGTTGCTGTTGCTGGGGGAGATTCAGATAAATCGGATGGGATCCACCTGTCCAAACTCGCAGACTGTTCTGCCCCAGCATGGAATGAACTGCACCCCAGATGCCCACATGCCTCAAAAACACCCGTTTCTTTCCCTTTGCTACTGAAGGAGCCCAAAGAACCACCCAGGTGTCGAGGGCTGGCGTTCCGTGGGATGAACCCCACCCCTTATGCTTGCTGTGCGCAGGAAGATTTTCAGAATGGATGGGTTGCTGTCCCCATTGCCCCCTCCCCGCTGCCAACAGCAGAGAGCAAACCCCTCTTCCATTCCCACGCAGCAATTCCCCTTTCT
This sequence comes from Neomorphus geoffroyi, assembly GCA_033558235.1. Lineage (NCBI taxonomy): Eukaryota > Metazoa > Chordata > Aves > Cuculiformes > Neomorphidae > Neomorphus > Neomorphus geoffroyi. Next base: position 5,312,625 of record JAUMJM010000037.1, read on the forward strand.
ACGAGCGTGCTTTGAGAACGGCAGCCAACCAGCTGAGGGATGTGGGGCTTTAGGACATTTCTGACTCATTCACTGCAGTTGGGTTTTGGTCTTTTTATAAATGAGCTTTCTAGTTCAACTGTTCACGGGGACTTTTGAGAGGGGTTTTTATCTTAATATTTTGAGGAACAAAACTTTAGGAAAATACCCACAGCAGAGAGTTGCCAGAGCGGGGAAAGAAAGGAAAAAGTAAAGAAAGCAACCTAAAATTGCCCCTTAAACTCCAGAGCCTGTCTCATTTCCTCTCCGCAGCTCATTTGCTTCTGGACCCCCTCTCCCTTTGGGCACCACAGGATGAAACGAGTCACATCCAGGCTGCCTGGAACTGGTGATGCACAGGCTTGCTCAGCCCTGAGCCTGCACTGCCTTTCTGGTTAAGCCTTTGCAAACACATAAAATAGAAATAGGGATAGAAAGAGGGGAGGAAAGAATGCAAAAAATTTTTATATTGAAAAGCATTTGACATTTAAGACACCTGAAAAAGCAACCGAGAGGGGAAAAAAAAAAAGTGTGAAGATCTTCAAAGGAATGATACTCTGCTGAACTGTTTCAGGATCGTTGGTTGAGTCACTTTATCAGTTCGATTTCGTTAGACGCTTCTCAGAGCGTTAAGAAAAAGAGAGCAGCAGGTCAGCAGGGCTGTGCACTCACGGCATTTCAGATTAAGTAAGGGCTGAGCTAGACCTGAGGCTGGAAAGGGAGAAAAAAGCAGGGGAAGCTGCTGTGGTGTTTGGTGGCGATGCCTGGGCTGGCCGTGCCCCTGCACCAGCCTGGCACGAGGAGCCCCATGGCCTTCACATGAGGCAACCGGAGTCCTCAGCACAGGGAGGACACAGAGCTTTTGGAACGAGTCCAGAGGAGGCCACGGAGATGATCCAAGGGCTGCAGCACCTCCCGTATGAGACCAGGCTGGGAGAGTTGGGGTTGTTCAGCCTGGAGAGGAGAAGGCTCTGGGGAGACCTTAGAGAAGCTCCCAGTGCTGAAAGGGGCTCCAGGAAAGCTGGGGAGGGGCTCTGGATCAGGGAGTGCAGGGATAGGATGAGGGGGAATGGTTTTGAGCTGAAAGAGGGGAGATTGAGATGAGATCTTGGGCAGAAATGTTTTGCTGTGAGGGTGGGGAGGCCCTGGCCCAGGGTGCCCAGAGCAGTGGTGGCTGCCCCATCCCTGGAGGTGTTCCAGGCCAGGTTGGATGGGGCTTGGAGCCCCCTGAGCCAGTGGGAGGCGTCCCTGCCCATGGCAGGGGGTGGCACTGGATGGGCCTTAAGGTCCTTTCCAACCCAGACCACTCTATGGTTCTATGGTGACTGTAAAGTTGCTGAGAGCAGCGCCCTGATGGACTCAGGCTGGCAATTTCCTCTGCAGGCTGAGAGCGGCTCTTCTCCCCTGCCTCATTTTCATACATCCTCACAAAGTCAATCACCTTTGAGGCCTTGGCCCCTGCCCGATGGGGCTGAGATGGGCCAGAGGGAATTGTTACCCACCAGAAGCACCAACTCCAGGAGTTCCTTGGAAACCAGGCTCTTAAGAAGGTGGATCGGAAGACTCCACCAACTGAGGGTTTTCGCAGAGGTCAGGAACCCTGTGGCTGTGTCCCAGGCAGGGAGGGCAATTACAGTCTAGGCTTGCTTAATTCACCCTGCAGGTTTAAGTGGTTTGGGCTTTCGTTTGTTTCCTGTGTGTAATGTGCAAAAGTTAGATCAGCGGCTTGAAGGGAGAGATGGTGACGGCAGGTGCTCACCAAACCTCTTCCTGCAGCCCAGGACTGGTCAGAGTGAGAAACAGCGGACACACCGAATACAGACAGAACATTTAGCCAAGCCTCCCCCCTTAGTCCTCAAGCCCAACCTTGGCAAACCCCACTCCAGACTACAGCACACTAATGGTGCCCTGTGACACTTCTCAGAGACCCAGGAGCATCCAGAGAAGGGGAGGGGTGCATGAACATAAAGAACCTCCCAGCTGCACAAATAGGAAAGATGAAAATAAAGGAGGAAGGCAAGGCACAAAAATCTACGAGACATCCAGGCTCTGAGGATCAGGCGTAGGAGCTCTTTCACACGTGGCTGAGGATCTCTCACCCACACACCACTGACATCTAAACAAGCATCTCCGGTCATCGATACCAAAGTAACTATTTCTGTTATTAACGATGCTATTGCACGTGACCTGAAGAGACTGAGATGAGATCTGAGGGAGAAATGTTTTGCTGTGAGGGTGGGGAACCTGGCCCGGGGTGCCCAGAGCAGTGGTGGCTGCCCCATCCCTGGAGGTGTTCCAGGCCAGGTTGGATGGGGCTTGGAGCCCCCTGACCCAGTGGGAGGGGTCCCTGCCCATGGCAGGGGGTGGCACTGGGTGGGCTTTGAGGTCCCTCCAGCCCAACCCGTTCCATGATCCTGGCGCAACAGCTGCAGTTACCTGAAAGTTCCTCATTCTGGTCCAGTGCAAAACCTGAACAGGAGACTGGCAGAGCAGGAAAGGGTACAAAGAGGCTCTGCAGAGAAACAGAACAGGGCTGAGCACAAGAGGCTGCTAAGCACAAGAGGGGCAAAGGAAACAGCCAAATTTATGAACAAACAGGTTTATCCACAGGGAGAAAGCCAGACTCCCTAAAAGAAAGAGGCAGCTGAAACCGAAGGTATCTCCTGCCTCTGCCCCATTCCTGCTCAGCAGTCCTGAACCAGACAACCAGCAGGGAAGCGAGAGGCTGTGGCACAGGGAACCAGCCAGTGCCAGGAGAGACACCCTAGGATGAGCAGCACGATGCTCGTAAGAGCCGATGGCAGCTCTCCCTCAAGGAAGGAGAAATCTGCTTGTGCCACCCTGTAGCCAGAGCCACCTTCAGTCGCAACCGCCTGAGGCAGATGCTGGTATGTGCTTTAAATAGAGCGAAGAGAGAGCTTTTCACTGGCCTCTGTGCCTCTGCAAACCACAGCAGGAAGAACTGTTTGTCTGAGATTGCTCTCACCATTGTCACATCTGGCTCCGAATTGAATTTCTCCTCCCAGCTGTCGGCATCCCCTGTCTCCGTATCCAAAGAGGCAGCAGAAGCCAACTCTGACATTTAGAGACAAGCAATAAATTTCAGCCAGCTTCAGTTGTGCACATCCTGCAGGGAGAAGAGCTTTCCTGTTCCGCACTTGGGCCACCGAGCTGTCAGGGAACAGCTGGGCCAAATTTATTGCACTCACAGCTGTGTGTTTGCACGTCAGTCGAGTATTCTGCACCCTCACGGCTCAGAATGAAGCACAGGAAAAAAATAGGTATAAAATAAGAATTGTTAGCCTGTGCACGAGTTAATTGTCTTCAGCAATCAGCCTTTGCAGATGAAACTGGAGGGGCCAGACTCCTGAGACTTAATCTGTGCTCTGACAGTGAGTCACTACGTGACCCTGGGTTATCCTGTTGGCATCTTCATCAGGTTTTAGATCACCCAGCTGTGGGGAGATTTGCAGGGTTGAGAATGTCATTGTCAAGTGCACTACCACTGCTTTTCCAAAGTGAGCATCCTGTGGAAACCCCCACACAACGGCTGACACTAACGCTGTGCCTCCTTCTCCTGCAGGTAAGCAGCTGAAGGTCACCCTTGTTTTCAGCCTTCCTCTAATATTTCAGGTAAGATGTTAAAAACAGCATTGTTGAAATCCATCCAATTTGTGCTGTGGGTGAAGAGATCTCAAAAGCATCCTTCTCCCAAGTAACAAGAGATAAGATGAGAGGAAATGGTCTCAAGTTGCTCTATGGGAAGTTTAGATAGGACATTGGGAAAAAGTCCCTTACCAAGAGAGGAGAAGCCCTGGCAGAGGCTGCTCAGGGCGGTGGTGGAGTGTCCATGCTTGGAGGGGTTCAAAAACCACGTAGACACAGCACTTAAGGACATGTTTTTGTAGGCACGTTGGTGCTGTGTTGATGGTTGGGTTGGATGATCTTAGAGGTCTTTTCCAACCTTAAGGATTCTGTGGTTCTAACATTGACAGGCAAAGAGCAGCCACTCAGAGACGTGGGGCTGCAGCTGCTCACACCAAGGATCCAGCACATCCAGAGGTGGGCGGTGAGACAGCAGAGTGCTAGAAGGGTCTAGAAGCCAGAGAGAAAACAAACAGAGGGAACGAAAAAGAAGAGGGAACAGAAACAATGGCACGCTGTGATTTTGAGGTGGCCCAGGCTGTTAGAACCAAGCACCAAAATGAGATGAGAGCATCCTGTGCTGGAGGGCAATGTTTTTTGGGAATACCTGGTTAAAGCACTGGGCTTTAGCAGAGGTCAGTGCTGAAGAGCTGACATCCCCAAGGAGGAGGAGTTCAGTATCTTCCTCCTCCTGTTCCTCCTCAGAGTAAATCTGAAGCAGGAAGGAGAACCCCAAGCACGGAGCTCCCACAACCATGGACCAGCCTCGACCGTGCCACGGCCCCCAGCTCAGGCTCTCCGAGAGGCTCAACCGAGAGGGAGAGTTTTGCAAGCCTGTTTCTTTTCCCTTTCACTTCTGGTGGCGTGACTCCAGGTAGCAGGCAGGATGTGGTGAAAGCCAAGCCTACCCGAGATGGAGAGCGCGCCGAGATAGTCGGTGATAACGGGCAGAGGTATCCAGGGGAAACCTTTCATCTCCGTGCGATGGAGAGAAGGTACCCAAGACTAATAAGTCACGAAAAACCAGGGCACAGATAGCAGAAGCTCACTCTGCCCTGTAAGTTATGGCAGTGTAGGAAGATGAAACAAGAATAATCAGAACATAAATCAGAGGCCTGAATGAGACAGCGGCAACGCGGCTGTGCCAGCACGGTAACAGCTTCCTGCTTCACTCACTGCGTTTCCTCCCAGTCTCATTGACACCGCTCTTAATTTAGCAGAGAAAACAGCCCAGGGAGGCTCCGGGTTTGTCTTCCCACAGAGCTCTTTGCTCGCGGCGCTGGTTCAACCGCTCGCCAGGCTCAGCACTTGCTGAGGGGACTTGGAACAAGGAGCCCAGGAGGGCACTGGTGCTCACCATGCCAGGCTGCTGCCAGTTACAAACACAGCTGCCTTCTTCTGGTGCTGTCAGCAGTGAGAAGGGGACACAGGAAACAGGAGTGATGGGAGAAGGGAGAGAATACAGCACGGGGAGGACCTGGAGCTGTTGGAGCGAGTCCAGAGGAGACCACAGAGATGATCCAAGGGCTGGAGCACCTCCTGTGCAAGGACAGGCTGGGAGAGTTGGGGTTGTTCACCTGGAGAAGAGAAGGCTCTGGGGAGACCTTAGAGCAGCTCCCAGTGCTGAAAGGGGCTCCAGGAAAGCTGGGGAGGGGCTCTGGATCAGGGGGTGCAGGGAGAGGATGAGGGGGGATGGTTTTCAGCTGAAAGAGGGGAGATGGAGATGAGATCTTGGGCAGAAATGTTTTGCCGTGAGGGTGGGGAGGCCCTGGTCCAGGGTGCCCAGAGCAGTGGTGGCTGCCCCATCCCTGGAGGTGTTCCAGGCCAGGTTGGATGGGGCTTGGAGCCCCCTGACCCAGTGGGAGGGGTCCCTGCCCATGGCAGGGGGTGGCACTGGATGGGCTTTGAGGTCCCTTCCAGCCCAAACCATTCCATGATTCAAAGTCTGGTATTACCACAGAAAATGCCTAACGAGTGGAGTCAGTCGAGAGTCAATGTCCCTGCTGAGAGAAGAATGCTGAAGAGTATATGATTTTTCCCATTTTACGCAGCAGCTGGCTCTGTACCCACAGCTGTACGTGGGCCCTGAAACGTTCTGGAAAGCAGGGACACATTTGAGAGTTTGCAGGTGTTATTTTGGCCGAGCACTAAACGTTTCTCGTGGAATTCCCACCTTGAGACCCAGAAAAACACCCAAACCCACATTCTTAAGGGGAACTTTTTCAGCCACAAGACCTTGCCATCTCTGTTCATGATGTTGGCGTGACCCAATGCTTGGGAATTCCCTGGGACTTCCCTGTGGTCCCTGGCTGGGTGCTCCTGCCTGTTTTACAAGTTGGCACCACGCTCCCTGCCCAGCACGGCCACGGAGCGGCACAGGACCTGTCCCAACTTACTCTTTTCTTCCTCATTTTAGTTCTGTGCCGGCAACAACGTCACTGATTACTACGATGAGTCCAACACCACCATCGACTACTCTATGTTTGAGACTCTGTGTGTGAAGGAGGATGTCCGTAACTTCCGTGCTGCCTTCCTCCCAGCCATGTACTCCCTCATCTGCTTCACGGGGCTGCTGGGGAACGGGCTGGTGATGCTCACCTACATCTACTTCAAGAGGCTCAAGACCATGACGGACATCTATTTGCTGAACTTGGCTCTGGCAGACATCCTTTTCCTTCTAACTCTCCCCTTTTGGGCTACAAGTGCAGCCATGCACTGGCTTTTTGGGGAGATTGCCTGCAAAGCTGTCTATTGCATCTGCAAAATGAGTTTCTTCAGCGGGATGCTGCTCCTCCTGTCCATCAGCATCGACAGGTACTTTGCCATCGTTCAGGCTGCCTCAGCCCACCGCTTCCGTCCCCGGATGATATTCATTAGCAAAGTCACCTGCATCCTCATCTGGCTCCTGGCCTTCATCCTCTCCATCCCTGAGCTGGTTCACAGTGGTGTAAACAGTCCATACGACAATCCCCGTTGTTCAATCATCGCTAATGACTTGCAGACCTTCAACACTGGCATCAAAGTGTCCCAAATGGTTTTTGGCTTCTTATTTCCCCTAGTGGTCATGTCTGTCTGCTACCTCATCATCATCAAAACATTACTCCAGGCCCGCAACTTTGAGAAGAATAAAGCCATCAAAGTCATCATCGCCGTGGTAATTGTCTTCGTTGTCTTCCAGCTGCCCTACAACAGCGTGATGCTGGCCAAGACCATCTCAGCCTACAACCACACCAGCTCGTGTGAGGAGAGCAAGAAACTTGACATGGCAGATGATGTGACCTACACTCTGGCCTGCTTCCGTTGCTGCCTCAATCCTTTCCTCTACGCCTTCATCGGCGTCAAATTCCGCAATGACCTCTTCAAGCTCCTGAAGGAGCTGGGCTGCCTGAGCCAGGAGCGCCTCTGGCAGCTGTCGACTTGCCGCGAAAGCAAGAGATTTTCCTTTGCCATGGAGACAGAGACAACCACCACCTTCTCGCCATGAGCTGAGCTCCAGGCAGGCTTTGACCAAGCTGAAGGCTGGAGTGGTTTTGTACACTGGTAGAGTGAGACCTGCCACTACTGTAGGAAGAGATAAAACCAGGAGCCTCCCCATATTTCAGGCAATCACCGCTAGTCAACGCTCCCATGGATGGAGAGACTTCAACAAAGCTGTGACTGATAGCAAAGTGAAGGAGGAGGTTGATGAGTCTAGAATTTATCACGCCATTTCACCTTCATTTTAGCCTGTCCTAGTCAAAACGAGAAATGCTCAAATTAGAACATTTCCCTGAACTCAACAAATACCAAGAGAAACAGACACTCGTGCAGCAGAATTGCTTGGTTTAGAGCTGAACTTCCAAGAACCTCATCCTTGCTTTGAATGTTGTTTTTGCCAAGACTACCTAGTGCTTTTCTGTAGTCACCAAAGCGAACCTTGCTGCACTGACTGTCAGAACAAATACAAATTCCACTTCATTTCTGCCTGTAACTGGTCTTTCACCTGTAAAGAAGGTGCATCCTAAGGAGCTCGAGTTACTTCATCCCAACATTGACTCGTATTTATTATTTCTAGAACAGAGCAGCATTTTTTAAGTCTCCTTCAGCTTCTGAAAGGGCCTCTGCCCATGCAGGGGCAGCTACCACTGTTTAGATTCAAACTTATTGCACAAAGACAAATTAGTTACCAAGTCCAAATAACCGATGTCTTCCCAATCACCAAGCATCAAACTTAAACTAAGAAACAGATACTTCTGCACCAGCCCAGCCAGCTGCTCAAAATACACTTTTACCCTCCAGCCATCCAGCCTGCCCCAATGCCCATCCCTACACCCAACGCGCCGTTTACCCCCTCACTTGGCACAAAACACGTCTTTCAATGGACTGGTGCCAGAATCCTCAGAATTTTAAAGATTCAAGTCCAGGGCAAATGCATACGCACTTCTTAAGGCAAAAATGCTCCAATTCAGGATGTATTTGTGCCCGTGGTCCAACCGCTTCAGTCTGCCAGTATTAAGCTTGCTTTATCGGTTGCTGCGGACACAGCCTGCTGGTTTTCACACATGTGTAGGGGCATCCTGTGCTATTGCTTGCTGACCTCAAGAGATAAAGAAGAACGTGGGTTTTCTCCCTTCCCAATCCACATCTTTCTAGGACTTTAGCAGCTGGCTTTTAAGTCAGATATACCTTTCACTTATAAGCTATGGAAAAGGTGTTTTGCATTCATGCTATCAGTGCTAATGCAGGTGTCATTCACTGGAGTTTGATTTGAATGCAAAGGACAGTCCCGTGGTGAGGATTACTGCCAGGGTCACGTACTTGAAAGGAACACGGCAGCTGAACAACAGATTATGGTCATGTAAAATAAGACCTTGACAAGAAGCCCAGAACGTATCGCCAGTTGGTGCTTTTACCACAAGAGCGAAGAATCCTCCCGACCGGCGAACACCCTGGGAACCACCATCATGAGATGTCTGAACGTCAACATGGGAGGAGGTGCTGCAATTGTGCATCTGCTATCAACTTGTGTGCTCCAGTCCCCAAGCACGTGGCTGTCCCTAGAGCCAGGCGCTGGTGGTGAAAGGTCTTGGCCAGAACCCACTCTTGGTGTGGTTAACTCGGAGTTGCACGGTTCCAGTGTGGCAGAACAGCTTGGTGGAAGCCATAAGGGCACATTCCATGGATAAAGAGCGAAACACACTTACCAAAAAGACATTGATCCTTTTCTCAATACCACACACGGATCCATTAGGAGCGACACAGGGAACTCTCTGGATCATTGGTTGGAGAACATTGCTTTAGAGACCTGAGAATTCAAATCAGCCTTCCAAGGAAAGCACTCATTAGCTGGGTTTGAGACGATGCTGTCGGTTACATAGCCGGCTGCCGTCATAATTAAATAAATTCTTGTTCATAAACCATTTGGCTCCGGGGCGCGGGATTTTGCCAAGAGCTGGGATTCAGGAGGAAAACACATTCTGCTCTGCATTACCTGTCTGTGCTGAAGTACAACCCCATCCAACCAATTAATTCATTTGCTCTTATTATGCCAATGTAACACGTACAGAAGTGCTGCTTCTCTGTCGTGGGAACGGGGGGTTACGACTGACACTGAACAGTCCCTTGTCCTTGGTTTGTCCCTGTGCTCCTTAGGCAGGCAAGGCGCTCGGCTAATGAGAACTTTGCCAGAGAAAGGAATACTGGTAATATAAGTTCTTTTTAGTTTTCTTCATCAACAGGAATAAATCCCTAGTGTATATTCGTATTTGTAAAGCTGCTTTACACAGAAAAGGTTAAATATGTCCATGAATGTACCCTGAAAACACACTGCTTCAACTAAAATTTTTAATGCAAAATACATAATTATTCTATAACTTATTCCAGCAGGGGAAATTGCTTCACCAGATTGCGATTGTGCTCGTCTCCTGGGTGATAAAAAACATTGCCCCTCTACAGACTGCGAAGTCTTCAGGTCTTTATTGGTTCGATGTATTCTAAATAGGAAAAGATGCAGGTGCTTCTATAGGAAGGAGATACAATCATGGAATGGGTTGGGTTGGAAGGGACCGTAAAGCCCATCCTGTTCCAACCCCACTGCCATGGGCAGGGACACCTCCCACTGGATGGGGGGCTCATAGCCTCGTCCAGCCTGGCCTGGAACACCTCCAAATACTAAAAGCTGTATCTGGTGCCTCCTCAGCAGCAACTTCAGAGTACGTGGCTTTCTGTTTTTTAAATTTAATAGACAGAACAAATCTGACCCTTTTCTTAGATGAATCAAAGTTGGCTTAAAATCCTAACCTGAGATTCCCAATGAAGTCTGAAAACCGATTGTATTTTGCTATATGTAGAAAATAAATTATAACTATTTTTAAAAATACCTTTGTTTTTCCATTGCCTTTTCTCCATAGGAGGCATCAACAGCACACATGGACTGGTCCAGCCAAGAGCTGTTTGTTGATCAACCCAGCTTCATCTCAGTACTGCTCTGTGGGGAAAAAAGGGTGTAAAATCAGCCAAGTAGAAAAAAATCCATTGGTTTACTTTATCTGTTGATGAATAATACAGTAAAAAAAGTCATCAACAGATTAAGTAGTGGTCTTGATTTGAACTATTAACCCAACTGCTTTAACGCTTCTCCACTAATGGAGGTACCTGATGGCTCCTTATCAACGTTTATGTGAAAAGGCTTTATGTTGTAACATTTTATTGCTCACTTTTAAATTAAGAGTCAGTAATTAAATACCATATTCCCATGAAAATAGCTCCTACAGCGAGGCAGTGACAGCTCTAGTGGCAAGAACATCTACGTACAAGGTCAGAGCAGTAACTGCCATGACCCAAACAGGTTGGTTTGCGATGACGAACGTGCACGGGATGTTTTTTCCTGACCTCCCCGGTTAATTTATGCCTCAAGGCACTTGGGGATGATCAATATCCGTTACAAAATGTGTCATCATTGGAACCATGACATCAAGGAGGAAGGAACCTCAAAGAAAAGCAGAAGATGTGGGGGCTGACGTTAGAGCGCCAAAACTAAGGACCATTTCTGCTTTCACTAAACAACGCACGTCTCTCATGGTTTCTCCCTCGAGAGAAAGTATTAAGCTGGTTTCAGCATCCGGCCCAGAGGTTCAAGCAGTGATAAGGAGCATCTCAAGGCCACGGCACCGCAATACGACTCTAGATAATAACAGTCTAAACCCAAGGCTCCTTAAATAAACATTAGGTCTCTCTTACCACAACTAGGTCAGAAGTTTCAGCTACCTCAACTCCAAGGAGCTCCTTTGCGCATGAGATGCGGCTCTGCTGCAGGAGCTCCGACCTACAGCACACAAAACAAGAAACAAGAACCTGGACTTTGCAGAGAGCTGTCACACTTCTAGCAGTTCCCTACGCTGGACCGTGAACCAAGCTTTTACACAGGAAAGCTCCTCAATTTAAAGATACTTCAACTTACAGCCCTGATTTAAACCAATAAACTCAGCCCACTGAGAAACCATCCGAGATCACACCTTGTGTCATAAATACCCACCCGTATTGCACAGATTTTATCACAGAAAATAAAAGGGGCATTTCCAGGATGGATTTAACCCATTTTAGTACTTTCCATAAGCAAGACAAAAAAAGGAAGATTCCTTTTACAGTTCACAGGGGACTGGGACCAATCTCAGTTTTAAATCTTCTTTGAAAAGACAATTAAAAGTTAATTAATAAAGCCTGGCCCTCGTTACACAAAGGAGCCACTGGTCTGCAACCAAAAGCAGGAGAGAGACCTCCCACCCAGTCACAGTCGTGTGGAATCCAGGTGGTTCCTGCAAACCCTTCTCCAAGTGATTGTGGGAAACATCTTTGTCGCCCAGAAACCCTGGACTCCTCCCTGCTCCGAATAAAGTGTCTTTGCTAATCATTTCTCCTTCCCCATCGGTTTTAGTACTCGTTCTAGTGGGTATTTTTAATTTATGGTTTAAAAACCTTCCGTGTCAAATGGATCTGGGCTGGGTGGGAGGTAAACTGGAATTAGGGGGCGGTAAACTGGAATTAGGGGAAGGTAAATCGGAATGAGATCTCCCATCCATACCAGAGCAGGCACTGGTTTGTCCTCTCCCCTCTTGTGCTGCCCCAGGCACTGCTTCCCATCACTTGCTGGTGAATGAACTGATGAACAGGGTGGTGAAGGGGAAGTGTCTCCAGGCAGGGCTGTGGTTTCTGATGGCCACCTGGGCAGCTGCGGGAGGGAAGTCCTTGTCACCCTAAGAATGAACGAGCGGGAGTTAAGTGAGGCAAACAAACCCTAAAAATAATGTGTGTGGGTGATGAGGAAGGGTGGTGGCACGCTGCAGCCATCAGAGTAGCTGAGAGTGGGCTATGGTTTCCTCTCCCCACATCTTCTTTTACATGGAAAACTAACCCAAACTCCTGTTCTGGGGGTGGAGGGGTGAGATCTCGGGGGAGAACTTCTTGCATGGCCAACGATCTTGCCCTGCAGCTTGTCAGCAGAGCTGCCCTGCCTGGAGCTGGTGGTGGGCACTTCTCCCCTCCTACCTGAGCCACTCTAAGGTGGATGTGGGGAAAATTAAGTCTGGGAAAACAAAGTCAGCTGAGATCTCAGCTTCCCCGTGTTCATCCAGCTGCAAGCAGCTTCGTGACCTGGAAGCGAGTAGATCACAGAGCCTGACCAGACCGAAAAGCAGAGATGATTAGAAGACAGGACCAGCTCAAAGCATCCTGTTGGCACAAAAGATGGAGCAAGAACGTGCCCCGAGTGTGATGAGAACGTTCTTCAGGGGGCTGGAAAAGAGAAGAAAACCATTGTGTAACATCACGTATAACTCCCTGGCTTCAGATGTGGCTGACCATAAAAACAGAAGATACACAAAGGGATGGGATCTTAACAGGGTTTTGCTGAGTTCTTAGACCTCCCAAAATAGCCAGTTTATTCCTTGCGGTGATCACTGTTAAAAGCCAAATTCACAGAACAAATGGCTGAGGATGAGAATGACTGAAGAAGATGAAAAGAAGGTGGCTGACTAGAAAGAACAGAGATTATTAGCAATATTTACTCTCTGCTGGACCTTTTTCTGCTTGAATGCCCCTTTGTACAGGAACCTCTGGACTGACACAAAGACATTCCACCCAAAGGATACACGGATAAGGTAGCTTCCGTATTTGCATATTTCCAGTCGTGGTACAGGACTGGGAAAGGAAGCTCGGATCTGACGGCTAAACCTTCAAACAAGGCTTAGAAAATACGGGTCGTATCCCTAGCTCTGCTCCTTAGTGACCTGAGTCAACCCTGCACTTCTTCCCCAAGCACTTAAAACAGGTAAAATATCACTTTGCAAAAGCAGAAACAGGAGTCCCCAGCTCTGTTACCCATCCCATGCACAGGAGCCTTCCTGCCCTCTCACTGAGACAAAAAAGAAGTCCTCACGTGTTCAGCTTTTGCAGAAATCGCAAGTTTTCAAGTGTGCACGCGCGCAGCTCGGGGCAGGGGGCAAATGTACCTTCAAACTGCACTGGAAGTTATTTTTCACTTTCATCTTTCAATAAGACACCAGTTTTTCAGCAAGTTAAGATTATTGCCCAAGCAGGGAGTCAAATCTTCTTGATATTAAACAAACACTTGTCGCTGCCCCAACTCCTGACAAAAAAAATTATTCAGGTCTTAACAAGTACGGAGACTTTCGGTTCACCTTCACCACAAGCACGGCAGATGCAGAGCCGATCTAGGCATGAGCTCGTATATTTGTCATTGCTGAACCCATGCAAATCTTCAGCTTGCGGGAACTGAAACTCTAACTTCCCTTCCTGCTGCTTTGTTTTTCTTTTTTAATTCAATTGTCTAAAATAAGATAACAAGCAGATATTTACTTTCCTTTCTTTGCTGGTGAGCACTGTTGCACAAAACCCTAATTCTTGAGCGATTGCTGCCTTCTTGGGAGTTTTAAGTGATTAAAGGACAATTGCAATGTCTAGAATAATCCTGCAGGACAGGAAGAGATGAAATAATTTCCAGTGCAACAAAGAGTCATAGAATGGTAGAATCATGGAATGGGTTGGGTTGGAAGGGATCTCAAAATCCACCCAATTCCTGGCGTGGGCAGGGACATCTCCCACTGAGTCAGGGGGCTCCAAGCCCCATCCAACCTGGCCTGGAACACCTCCAGGGATGGGGCAGCCACCACTGCTCTGGGCACCCTGGGCCAGGGCCTCCCCACCCTCACAGCAAAACATTTCTGCCTAAGATCTCATCTCAATCTCCCCTCTTTCAGGTTAAACTCATTCTCCCTCATCCTATCCCTGCACTCCCTGAACCAGAGCCCCTCCCCAGGTCCCTCAGCCACTCCCAGAAACCTTGTTTCCCAGACCCTTCCCCAGCTCCGTTCCCTTCTCCAGACGCCCTCAAGGTCTTTCTTGCACTGAGGGACCCAAAACTGAGCCCAGGATTTGAGGAACCAGTTCACCAGTGCTGAACACAGGGGGACGATCCCTTCCCTACCCCTGCTGGCCACACCATGGCTGAGCCAAGCCTGGATGCTCTTGGCCACCTGGGCCACTGCTGTCTAACCAGTGTCAGTGCAGCCCTGCAGGTCTCTATCGCATTCTACTGCTTTGCATCTTATTATCCAGGCATCACCCATCTCCACGCGAACATCGATGGGGAAGGAGGAGTGAACGTACGCGTGTGCTCACGTTTGCATAGGTCTCCCAGCACAACTGGTTTCAGACTCCGGGAGCTATCGCAGCAAAATTCAACGGCACCAGAGCAAAACATCACCGCCGGGGCAGCACAAATAAAAACTCCTGGTTTCAAGGGGGAGTTTTCTGATTCCTTTGGAGATAACACATTTCTTCTTCTAACCTTTAGCCACACCAAGCAGGGAGAAAGAATCTCTACTGCTGTGCTGGGACGGGGAGGGGGAGAAGGAAAAACAAGTCTCTTTCTGGATGACTAACACAGCCAGCAGCAACTGCCACTCTGAGCTCAGCCCTGCTCTTCAACAGGGAGCTCTACAAGACTCCTTTGAAGAGGTTAACACGTTCGCAACGGGTTCTCGGCTGCCTTGCTAGAGGGTCACAGGTATCTAGAGTGTTTTTTGCTCACATTTCGTAACCTGACCGCATGCAGCGCGGTGAGAGCCGAACGGCACAAAGCTGTGCCCCGACAGAGGCGGCTTCCACCAGGCTTTGGGTGGGATTGCGGCAGACCTGGCGAATAACCAGATCCTTGCAAGACTCATCAAAATGTCTTGATTGCCAGCAGCTCCTGGCAGGCCTCCACACCCATCTACAAATGAGGCTCATGTGCCGGCGACGCCTGCACAACAAACAACCGAGAGGCGTGCAGCCGGAGACAGGGAGACTGTTTTGAAGTGCGCTGCAGATAACAAACAACAGAAAAGGTCCCCACGCCATCACAAGCAAGACCTGAAACGCTCCCTCAGCCGGGCACCCCGCCTGGGGCACTACCGGGGCTGCAGCTGGTGGATGGGCACCCGCCACAACGGCTCGCCCTGCACCCGAGATGCAGCATCGTCCTGCAGCACCGCAGCCGCGTCACACAGCTCTCCTGCCACTCCTGGTTGCTGTCCCAGTGTCAGGATCACTGCTGCTCCTGCACAAGAAGGAACAGAGACCATGCACCAGTGAGACACCAGCTCTGCAGGAGAGCTGCTCTGCTGTGGGCACTTGGGGCTTCTGGTCTCTGCCCACCCCAGAGAGCGGCGGGGAGCACGCGGGGCATCCCAGCCTGGTCTGCACCAGCTCCCCCCAGGCAGACACCTCCCAGCTCCAGAGCCCACCTGTGCTGCACGAGAGTAACACCACACCTCCCCTCCAGCCACCCCAGACGTGCGGTGGGAGAGGGGCAGGAGGAGCAGAAGCAAAGGGGAGCCTGGATGCGTCTAAGACACCTCCTGGCGCCAACAACTGGCCATGCCCTACAGATCCTGCCCAGCACTCTGGGAAGAAGGGCGGTGTCTCCTTGCCAAGCAGTAACGGTGATCTTCAGCTTGGAAACCCGTTCCCTCCATAATCAGCAATACAAACCCAGAGTTTCCTCACAAGGCGTTGCCTCCTGCAGGCACGCACCGAGTTTGTCGGTCACGGCTTGAAACACACAACGAAATGAAGCTTCAGTGATGAATAACCCAGATGAAATCACTTTCCTCTCCTTCTTGCAAGGGGAAGATAGCTAAAGACAAAAAATACAGACTATATGCAAAGGCAGGTACGAGAAGACACTCTCACAACCCACCCATGCCCTGGGTGAGAACTTCTGGGAAGACACAACAGCCCAGCTGGGCTCCAAGTGACCCACAGCGCTCCAGGACAAGTCCACAGCCACGGTCCCCTTCACCCCAAAGCACGTGCAGAGAGCAGGGACAGAAAGCTGGGGCTTGTTGAGACAGGGACACGACCTCCTCCTCATCCTCCCCTCCGAGCTGCTCTCCTCTCGCCTTCAGTCACCCAGGAGATGAAAAAGCAGGTTCCTCTTGGGAGCAGGCTCCCAGCCAGACCTCTGATCCCTGGTGGTGGCTGGGGTAAATCCACAAGCAAACGGGTCCAGGCACAGCCCTCTCGCTGAGGGACGCTGACACCAAGTGGGAAAGGCTGAGAAATGCTCCAAGTGCGCCCACCCAGCCAGGACTCTGGGAACAACTTGGGAAAACTCATCCTTGCAATAAAGACGAGGGTTCAAACTGTCTTAGTTGAATCATCTTAAACTCCTCTGTGGGCAATCAGGCTACGAATTGGAATCTTTTGCTTTGGTTTAATTTAAATATAGTGGAAGTGGTTTTAAAATGGCTTTGATCCACTTTATTTTCGCCTCTGCCCAGGTCTTTTCCGTGCAAATTCAACAACTCATTTTAAATGCTAAACTTGATAATGTTCCCATCAAAACGACAGAACTTCATCCCCAAATTTTCTAGACACCTCTGAAAAACATAAAAGGCCTTTTCCAGTCGCGTCCTCCCAGCGATGGCTCTGTGGGAAACCACGCTGCAGTTGAGCTGCGGGAGCAGCAGCGTGAGCAGAGGCAGCACCTTCCCAGGCTCTGGTTTTTCAGGCAGCTGAAAAATGAAGTTGGTTTTTTTTTTAAAGTGAACTTTACAAACACATGTTTTTCTCCACAAGGCTTCGGTCTGATTTTAACCCCTCCCCACCCCGACCCCTGGAGAGCTCGATTGCCGTTGTCACACGCAGTGCCAGGACCTGCACTTTGCCAGCAGCCCTGTGCAAACTGGTTGCTTGATGATAAACACAACTTCTGCAAAAGCCAAACCCCTCGAGCCCCGCGCTCCTCCCCGGTCCCTGGGCAGCAGTGACCAACTTTGGCTTCCAAGCCCTTGGAGATGAACCAAGAGGAAGCGGTGTCGTTTCAGCCTCTCGCTGGGTGACTCAAAGACTGAGTCAGTGTTGTGCAGGTGAGAACGAAGTTAGCAGAGGTGTGAAGTTTGCGCTATAGGGAAGCCACAGCTGGCAGAAGTCAGATCAGAAGTTTCCACAGCAGACACTGCCTGTGCTCGACTGCTCAAGAGTTTCTGTTTCCCTAAAAACCTGCTGCACCCACAAACTGCTGGCATTGCGTTACGGAGCAATTCCTGTATCTCTCAGCAAAAATGCACGTGCAAACATACAGAATTAGAGTATTTCTCACATACTGAAGAAAAACACTTATTTCAGACTCTTATTTACAGGATGGAGGACCAAACCCTTAAGATGCTCTTCCTGTGAAGCCTGCACTTCTGCGCTCCTCCAATCCGCATGAGGCATAATTTAATTTTGTACGGGTTTTTCTGTTTAACGGCAGCAATTGCCACTTTCAACACACACTTCAAAACTCCTCCGGCCGACGCATTTCCAGAGCTCGCTCCCAGACGAGGCCCTGCAAGGGGCCTACAGGAAAGCTGGGGAGGGGCTCTGGATCAGGGGGTGCAGGGATGGGATGAGGGGAAAGGGTTTGAGCTGAAAGAGGGGAGATTGAGATGAGATCTGAGGGAGAAATGTTTTGCTGTGAGGGTGGGGAGGCCCTGGCCCAGGGTGCCCAGAGCAGTGGTGGCTGCCCCATCCCTGGAGGTGTTCCAGGCCAGGTTGGATGGAGCTTGGAGCCCCCTGACCCAGTGGGAGGGGTCCCTGACCATGGCAGGGGGTGAAATGGGGTGGATTTTGAGATCCCTTCCAATCCGAACCATTCCATGGTTCTAAGAGGTGCCATCCTGCTCATCCTCCAGCCGAACAACCAGGAGGGGGCATCACCAGGCTCTGAAATGTAACCGGCAGCAGAAGTCTCTCCCTCCATTTCACCTTCAAACACGTTTATTGCAAACTGAAACCTCCTTGGCTCCGGTGATGCCTCTTCCCCCGGTTTGCATAGAAAAAAAAAAAAAAAAAGCCCTTTTTTTGTGGCTTTCTGCAGAAGTTACACGAACAAAAACAATAAAGATTGCTCCACCTATGCTGATGGCTTTCACCTGAAAGGGATACAGCCCACAGCCCACACACCACCCACCCAAACCTTAGAGAAATAAACACACTGTGACATTAAATCTGTTATCAAGGAAAGTTTCCCCACACCCCCTTATGAAAACACTTCAATATTTTGTTTTCTGAGACGCTGCCAACCCCGTTCTACCCCCGCAGACCAGAATGTGTGTGACAGATAAGGACCCAGACATCCCTTTCTGGCCTTGAAGATGTTTTGCTAGATGTTTTCCAAGACCATTAAAAACTGGAATATGTGCAAGAGGCAAGGAATTCCTGCTATTGATGCCCAACAAATTATCACGGAACGGGTTGGGTTGGAAGGGACCTCAAAGCCCATCCAGTGCCACCCCCTGCCATGGGCAGGGACCCCTCCCACTGGACCAGGGGGCTCCAAGCCCCATCCAACCTGGCCTGGAACACCTCCAGGGATGGGGCAGCCACCAGCTTTCCTGCAAAGTGAAGGGTTAAAAGCACGGGATCCTGGTTGGACGGGCTCTGGACAGCAGAGCGAAGCCGAGTGGTATCAGGGCTTTGTCAACCCCCCTGAACCTGGCACCAGCTTCCCGGTCACTTTGGTGTTTTCAACCCCGCGCTCTGCCTCCATCCTTGGGGCTGCTTTCCTGAGCAGAGCACTTGGAGTGGCTTGGTGACCCAGTTCCTCCTGTTCTCAATGACTTCTGATCCCTTTTTCCTCACAGGCTCTGAAGAAGCTGCAGCCTAAACGCCTCAGTACCAAGAAAACTTGGGGACCTGGTTCCCTTCCCAGCTTGCCTACGCGTTCCCCACACCATCCCAGGCCATAGAGTGAAAAACAAGGGGTCCCACTTCCCAGGTTATAAACCAGGGACATTAACACTTAATTTCTCTCACCCGCTGCCTGCTTAGATTGCAAACTCCGTAGGAAAGACCTCGTGTTTGCCACTGGAGGGCAACCGGAGACCACTGGATTTCTCACACCCCTGAACCTCAGCTGAACTTAAAAACCAGCACAAAGGACCCATGAAATCCATGTGCTGTTGTGGAACAGGTCTGCTGGGGAGCTGAGCCCAGCAGCAGGATGAGGGAGCTGAGAGATCAAGACCTATTCAGCCTGTTATGTGTTTGCTTTCCTCTATTATTTCCCCCCCCAAAAAGGGTTTCTAAATCTCCCTGTGAGCTGCGTGCTGTGTTATTCTGGGTTAAGTGGAACAGCGTGGTGCCCTTCATTATTTTTTTAAAGGGTCTAAAAGCTCAGTTTGATGCTTGAATGTCCTCCCAAGTGGAAGCTGTTACAACCTCCCCTCTCACTGTTGCTGCAGGGAGTCAGATAATGCCCAAGAAATCCAGAAACAACACATTCTTGGCAGCATTCGGTGTCTCCTCTTTTAAAAGCAGACTTGGACCGCATAAATCCTGGCTCCCTGTGTCCTGTCCGTGGCCACTGAGCCATGATTGCCATTTCTGCAAACCGTGAACACTGGGGTGGAAAAGCCCGGCCAGGAAACCAGGTGAGAGAGCTGCTCTTCACGTTCCTCTGGTAACGTCTGAGGGTCTCGGGGTACTTTGAGAGGCAAGCTCTGAGTTTGTGATACAGAGGGAGAGAAGTAAGTCCAAAGATCAGTTGGAGTGAGTCCAGAGGAGGCCACAGAAATGATCCGAGGGCTGGAGCACCTCCTGTACGAGGCCAGGCTGGGAGAGTTGGGGTTGTTCACCTGGAGAAGAGAAGGCTCCGGGGAGACCTCAGAGCAGCCTCCCAGTGCTGAAAGGGGCTCCAGGAAAGCTGGGGAGGGGCTCTGGATCAGGGAGTGCAGGGATGGGATGAGGGGGAATGGTTTTGAGCTGAGAGAGGGGAGACTGAGATGAGATCTTAGGCAGAAATGTTTTGCTGTGAGGGTGGGGAGGCCCTGGCCCAGGGTGCCCAGAGCAGTGGTGGCTGCCCCATCCCTGGAGGTGTTCCAGGCCAGGTTGGATGGGGCTTGGAGCCCCCTGATGCAGTGGGAGGTGTCCCTGCCCATGGCAGGGAGTTGGAACTGAATGGGCTTTGAGGTCCCTTCCAACCCAAACCATTCCTTGATTCTATGACGCTTGGAAGTGTGAACAGAGCCCAGAGCTGGGCACGTATTTCCAGTGAGCTCATTCTCCTGCCTGTTTTCCTGGCACAGAACAGCCCAGAACTGGGGCACTTGAATTAAGAGGGAAGGAAGTAGTAATGGAGCACTTCTGGTATTAAAATGAATCAATAAATAGACCGTGACCCATATGCAGCGCACTAGAAAGGCACTGTAGTTTAGAGCCATGCGCTTCTTGGCCGAGGTCTTGGAGCTGATCCTTTCCTCGTGGTGCAGCTGGTGAGCTGTAACAGCAGGCCTTATCCACAGTTACGGGCAGGAGGGAGGGGGAGAACACGGGCAAGCAAGCAAGTGCTAATTCAGAGA
The DNA here is from genome assembly GCA_033558235.1 of Neomorphus geoffroyi. Classification (NCBI taxonomy): domain Eukaryota; kingdom Metazoa; phylum Chordata; class Aves; order Cuculiformes; family Neomorphidae; genus Neomorphus; species Neomorphus geoffroyi. The sequence continues at coordinate 5,333,171 of JAUMJM010000037.1, forward strand.
CACACAGGGATCCAAAACCAGAGGCAAACCGTCTTGTTCTTGGAAACGCTGAGCATCTCTTTTTGGTTTGTTCTGTTTGCCCATTACACATTTTTATCAGCGTCGTGAGAAAAGCGCTGAAAAACCCTAATGGCAAAATAAAAATTCAAGAGGGCAGCACGTGATACCTGACGCACAGGTCAGGATCCGTCCCTAGCAGGGAGTCTCACCAGAGAGTTCCTTTGCAGGGGAAGATGCTGGTGTTACCTGGCAGAGCTGGGATGCTGGCGAGGCAGAACGTGCGATACCCCAAGTCCTCCAAAGTGGTGGCGTTGACACTTGGATTTCTCACCCTGCCTGCCTCAGCGGTCGTGCCTGGAGGTGCAAATCCTCCTCAATTATAATTTCTTGAAGCTGTGACCCCAGGGAATATCTGAGAGTGACAACCCAAACAGCCCTGGAAGTGCTAGTGATCCGTTCGCTGCTTTTGCTCTCCTCAGGACAGCTTGTCTGCCTCCCAGGAGGATCACCCCAACTCCATTAGAGTCCATTAGCAGCTTCCGTTCCTTTAGCCTTGCAGTGAGTTTAGCACTGGTGAAAGGTGGTGTTGTGGCAATCCTGGTGGCTGGAGCCTGCTCGAGGCACGGCTGCGGCGTGGAGAGGAGCCAGACGCACGCGGAGCATCCCAGCTCAACATGAACCTGCCCCGTCCCAGCGCAGGAAGGAACTGCAGGGGCCTCTTCTTCCTTTTCCTGCAGGCTCAGACAATAGCAGAGGCGAGGAGTTTCCCTGCACCAAAAGTGTAGCGGTAGGACAAGGAATAATGGTTTTCAGCTGCAAGAGGGGAGATTGAGATGAGATCTTGGGCAGAAATGTTGTGCTGTGAGGGTGGGGAGGCCCTGGCCCAGGGTGCCCAGAGCAGTGGTGGCTGCCCCATCCCTGGAGGTGTTCAAGGCCAGGTTGGATGGGGCTTGGAGCCCCCTGATCCAGTGGGAGGTGTCCCTGCCCATGGCAGGGGGTGGCACTGGATGGGCCTTAAGGTCCTTTCCAACCCAAACCACTCCAGGACTCTGTGCAGCTGCGCATGGACAGACACATGCACATTTCTGTCTCACAACAGCTAAAACCCACTGAAATCTGCAGCAGCCTTTGAGGATCGAGCCCTCTCTCAGCAGCTGTTCCCAGACCTCCCCTGGCAGAAGAGTTGGGATGTGCTCACAGGATCCCTTTCCCACATTGAGCCCCACACCGACAGGGCACAAGGTGCTACCTGGGAAGTGGCATCTTCCCCCCACATCCCCCGTGACCAGGCACTCATGGCTGCACCAGCACTTCACAAGGTGCTCGCTTCGCCTTCGTTTGCAGCCCCGGGAAGCTGCCGGAATGCCGGGGTGGCCTTCGGTGCAGCTCATATTCCAGGGGACCCAGAGACAATGAAACGATGGTTTGTGTGATTGGAAGCATTGCAAAGGGCTGACTCGCAGCTGCTGACACTTGTCACGCTGAAAACATTCGGCTGTTTCTGGAAGGCTGTTCACATCCCCGGTGCGGGGTACAGCAGGGCCAAATGCTCGGCGTGCTTTCTCCGTGCCTCAGCCCTGGCCTGCAGTGCCCTGACCTGGCTGCTCTCCAGGCCAAGAGGGCTCCTGGGCTGGAGAGGCACCTGCCCTGCTCTGCCCGTGGTCTCCCCTGGGCCCCAGGCTGGGTCATTTCTCAGTGGGAAAAGCATTTCTTTGTCCTGGCCAAAGCCCTCAATACAAATCCTGTCCCAGGGTCCTGCAGTGCTTTCTTTTCAGGCTTTGATTTGCCCTTGGCTCAAGGATGCAAAGTATTCTCCAACTGGGATGGCCAGGTCATGGCCATCTGATAGGGCAGAGAGCTCACAGCGAAGCATCAGCACCCTGAAAACCCCCTCTTTAGGGCAGGACAGTCCCCATCAGACACCACATTATTAAAAACCTTTGAGTTTTCATAGAGTCATGGAGTGGTTTGAGCTGGAAGGGACCTTACAGTGCACATCGTGCAGTTTCTCATCCACCAGAGAGGCAGCTGCGCGCCCTCAGCCCAGCCCTGTGCCCCTCACAGCCCCTGGCAGCCCTCCAGCTCAGAATGATTCTCACCTTTCTCACCATCCTTGCCCACTTTATCCCAATAAACCCACAATAATCAGCCTATTCTTCTCTAGCCCTGTGCCGCTGCACCCATCCGGAAGCCCTCAATATTCTTTGGCTCTACCTTTTCCCTTCCTGTGCCGTCCCTGCTTTCATTCCTCCTCACCCCTGCAATTAGCAATGAGAGCTGTAATTAACAACCCTGGCGGTGCCCGGAATCCTCTCCCTACCGCCTGTTGCAAGGGGGGTTTACAGGTTTTTCTGTTGGACAAATATGGGTGCAATTCACCTGGATTGCCAGTCCCTATCAGTTCCTGACTTGGGGCATTGCAGCATGAGCAAACAATGCTGATTATGGAGAGGAAAAGCAAGTGTGGAAAGCAATTGTTCTTTTTAACTTCACCCCGATAACAAAGACGCCAACCCCGAGACAAAAAGCCATTTCATGGTGCTGCATCCTGGGGTTGCACAAGTCTCATTGCTGGAAAAGGGAAAAAACGGTGGCGGTCGTTTAAAATGCAGCTCTGAAGGATAATCCACTGCTCAGGCAGGGGGGGAAAAGCTGGATTTCATTTACATTTCTTCTTCCACCCACCACGAAACCTCTTCCCCTGGAGAAGAAAACTTTTCCGTGATTATTTAGTTGGAAGCTGTCAGCAGCTCCAGCTCGGAGGTCGGTGTCTCTGCTCCCGCAGCGCTGTCAGTGTGCGCACAAACGCTTCTGCTGAGAGGTCACTGGAGCGCAAACAACCGTGCGTGCAGGCAGGTGAGATGCCTCCATCTCCGCTCTGCACCGTCTGCAGGCTCAGCGCACACCGCGCCCGTGCCGGAGGCTCAGCTGGCCCCCGGCTTCGGGGACCATCCCGCTGGATTTCCTGAGAGCCGGCACAGCGTGAGCAGCCCAATTCATTGTCCTTCCCGAAATCTTGTGGCACACTGAGCCCAAGCAAACCCACAGCAGGATTTCACCCTGCGTGAGTTGGGGGATCCCGCAGGGCTGGCCACGCACGGCTTTCTGATATGTAATGACAGGGCGAGGGGAACGGCTTTAAACTGGAAGGGGGATGATTTAGATTGGACATCAGGAAGAAATTCTTCACCATGAGGGTGGGGAGGCCCTGGCCCAGGGTGCCCAGAGCAGTGGTGGCTGCCCCATCCCTGGAGGTGTTCCAGGCCAGGTTGGATGGGGCTTGGAGCCCCCTGACCCAGTGGGAGGGGTCCCTGCCCATGGCAAGGGGTGGCACTGGATGGGCTTTGAGGTCCCTTCCAACCCAACCCATTCCATGACTCTATGATTCCAGAAGGCCATGATCCAGGCCAGTGCCCAAGTACCAAGAAGCTTCTTCTGCAAGCAGTCGAACGCATGGGTGAGAGGAGCTCTGTGGGTTCCCTCCCATGGTGACTCACTTTCAAACCAAAAATTTTCCTTTAGGTGGCCAGGGGTTTTGCACTGATGAGGAAACAAAGCCCTGAGGGTCTCGCTCTGCAGAGGCTCTGTAACGCTTGGCACACATAAACACAAACACCTCCAGGATTTCTCCTCCAAGGGAGGCCTCGCCTGCTGAGAAGGATTTCAGGCATCACCCAGTGCTGGATCTCCTGCTGGGCTACCAGCTTATGCTTTTAATGATGAAAATGCTTCTGGCTTACTTGGGCAGGGCGAGTCCTGCTGCCGGGCAGCTCAGCCTGCCAGCAGCCAGGACAGTCTCCTCTGAAAACCCCTGTGATTTAGCACTGTTACCGGAACGACTCCAAGTGTGGTTGTTTTCAGGCAGCATCTCCACAGCCCTGTGTCGCTGGTCACGTACAGGGCTGTGGAAGTGCCTACTGAGCCGTTGCTGATGGGCTCCTTGGAGGTGTCCATCTGTGTTCTGACCCTGGCTGGCTCAGAGCAAAGCCTGAGGCAGCACATGGGGACTACTGGATGGAGAAACAGCCTCCCAGAGACTCGGCTGTAGCAGTAAGAGAGGAACGAGTGTCACTGCTCCTCTGGAAACACGATGTTATGGTTCCACACCTGGACTGGAAGGTCTTCTGTTAGCCCATGGGCACGTGCCTTTGCTCCAGGCAGTTGAGTGAATGTGAGGAGTTTGGCACAAGGACTGGGAAGAGCCTCTGGTACTGAGAACCCCAGCTTGCAGATCCCCCTCCCCAACCCAGCTGAAAGTCCTCCAGCACTCAGCTGGCACCAGGTCTGTGATGACCAGCTGCAAGGTGATGACGTCGCTTGCCGCAGGCTAAAATACATCTGCTGGGGAGCCAGGTGGCTCCATGATTCATTCAGTATCTTACATCAATGCAGGATTGTTCACGGTTGTGTCCGGGGCGGGTCCTAGAAGCATCTTCCTAAGGAAAATTTTGGACCGTGACATCTCGGCTTCTGATGGATGGGAGCTACCACGTGGCACAACACCCGCTGCCCGCCGCTGCCTCCTGCAGCAAGACACACCACAGTGGTCTGGAGGCGTTTATTGCCCATGTGAGGAGTGGAAGTGGTCAGTTAAGAGCTGCCTCAGGAGAAAGGCTTGCTGTTAACGAGAATCCAGCCTCTAACTCTGTAATTCTAAGAGCAAAACGCAAGGTGCAGGCTGCACAGGGCTGCCCTGTGCTCTTCTGCTGGCCTTAATGTCCCCACCCTCTGAGAAAACACCCCAGAGAAATGAAAGATGTGCATCCTGGGTGGCAGTGGCTCTGTTATGTGCTGAGCAACACCTGTACGACACCCTCAGTGCCCTTTAGGGCAGGGAGCCTCTAGATGCCAGTCTTCTTCTGGGCTTGTCTCTAGCTCATTAGCACCTGATAAACTATCGGCGTCACACAGCATTGGCCAAAAAAGGGGGTTTCTCAGTGCTCCACCTCCACATCAAGGTGATTCCTTGGGCTGTAGGAACCACCCGGTGCTGCCACCTCGGCGTTGCCCATGCAGGGCAGCAGCAGGACCTCATCCTATTTCATTGACGTCAGTGGTTTTCCCCTCGCTGGCTGCCGAAGCCCTCGCACCTCCCGGCATGTGCAGACACGCACGTGGAGCTTTGCTGCAACCCAACCCGCGCCTCCGGCACGCTCTGGCCCGTAGCGGTTGCTTTTCAACTCCCTCTTGCACAGACACATCTGTCGACTCAGGACACCCCGGCCAGCCCCCACCAAGGGGGTCCTTTCCCTCACCCAGCTCGTGGCCGTCTCGACTCCCACCGATGCTCCCGGGCGCAGCGTGGCTTCCGTGGAGACTTGCACTTTCAGTTTATGAAAACCTTAACTGCAAGGTCTAGAAAACAAAAGGTCCTTTTTCATAAGAGGAGGCTGATTAACGCTCCCTCGGGGGAACCAAAGGGCCTCGTCAGTCTTCTGAGTAAACGGGTCTTGTTGTTCCAAGAAATAGGGTGACTCACCTGGCGGAGGCTTTGGAAGCGGTGAGGTCTCCACAGCGCGCACGTGGCTCTTAAAACGAGCCCCGAAGTGATGGGGTTTAGCGGAGGTGGGAGGTGTGAAGGGCTGCCTCCTGCCCCAGCATCAGCCCATCCTCGAATCCCCTCCGGCGGGCAGCTCACACCGTCACCGGTGCCACTGGACGCTCCAGGTCTGGTGTTGCTGAGCAGTGCTGGACGCTGCGCCCGGGAGCTCCAGGGGCTGCCTCAGCTTGGGATGTCTCTGGGGTGTTTGGAGGTGGCAGCAGGACCCAGTTCCACATCTCAGTGGGTGCTTGTGGTCCTCTTCCCTGCCCCGTGCCACTTGGAGGTCCAGTCAAGCACAAAGGAGGTCGGGCATCCCCTCAGAGGTTTCCCTGGGAGCCGCCCGGATTATTCTGTAACAGTGGTGCCATCCACCCTAGCAAGGTCACAGCCCTCTGTGGCTTTTTCAGGTGGGAATTTCGACCGGTATCACGTTTTCTTCATTTTTGAAGCCCCCCAGAGGAGGGACAGAGGCTGGAGGGGTGAGGAGGAAGAGGGTGGGATATAGCAGTGCTCTGTTTTCTGCCCACGGTCACAGCTCGGTTGACTTCCAGGGTCGTTTCTCATGTGTTGGGCATGGTGCCACTTCACTTCCCACGTGTCAGACTCCTGCAAGGTTTCCTGGAGCCGGTGGTGAGGCAGAACCGAGGGCAGAGCGTTCCTGTAGCAGAGCTGGGCAGAGCAGCTGCTTGGGCCAGCTCACGAATTTTATTTGTTCTTTTTTAGCTGTCAAAGTAATACTTTGTCTTTTATGAGCACATCCTGGGCAGGGCCACGCTTGGAGAAATCCGATCTGCACGGACAGATCCACTTTCATAGGATCATAAAATCATGGAATGGGTTGGGTTAGAAGAGACCTCAAAGCCCATCCAGTGCCACCCCCTGCCATGGGCAGGGACCCCTCCCACTGGGTCAGGGGGCTCCAAGCCCCATCCAACCTGGCCTGGAACACCTCCAGGGATGGGGCAGCCACCACTGCTCTGGGCACCCTGGGCCACGGCCTCCCCACCCTCACAGTAACAAATTTCTTCCTAATATTTATTTCACTTAAAGGAAGAAGAAACAAAGGAGGTACCAGTAGAGTTGGTCGCAGAGGATTCTGCTGCTGATGCTGCCACGAGGATTTCCCAGGGTGAAGAAGGACCCTGAGGACAGTCCCTTGTTCCAGCCCTGCTGCACCACCTGAACATTCCAGCCCAAGGTCTCCCCACCTCATCTCCGGCCCCAACCTCCAGCCCTGGGGCTTTCCATGCTTTCCCTCCAGTTACCAACCAACCTTTAGTTCCAAGCAGAGGTGACAAATACAGAGAGTTTTTAACCCTTTCTCCCCATTTGCACAGGTGCATTCCAGGGGAGCACTCCCAAGTCTTATTCATAACCAATATTTGTTCCTCCCCAAACGCTCTTTTATTTCGGCTCGGCTCTTTGATATCTGCGTGTTTGTTTTGTTCAAATTCCAGATACGAGGAAGTGTGCATTCTCAAAACCTACACAACCCTGACCGCGTGGCTGTTTGCCTCTCCTGGGTCTGAAATAAATCTTTATTCTTTATTTTTTTGCAGTTGAGAGGTTGATCTGTTCTGCAGACAGCTCCGCTCATCCTGCTGTTACTGGCACTGCCCTGTCTCGCCCGTGAGCCTGCCCCGACCCAGCAGCCACCCAAAGATGGACAGAAGGCTTCATCCTGCCAGTCCCGTGGCCAATCCTGTTTTCCTCGTCCTTCTCCAGCCACCAGCTGTGACCAGGACCTGATCCCCTAGTCAGTCCCCCACTCCTGATTTCCCTCTGCTTTCCTAGGGACAAAAAAGCAGCGTTTACTGGTGGCTGAACCCCTATCCCATCCCACCTTGGAGGGGCTGCGTTACCACTGTGGCTGCTAAACCGTGTCCCCAAGTGCAACATCCGCACCTTTTTTGAACCCCTCCAGGGATGGAGATTCCACCGCTGCCCTGGGCAGCCTCTGCCAGGGCTTCACCACTCTTGTGGTAAAGAATTTATTCCCAATATCCAATCTAACCCTCCCCTGGCACAACCTGAGGCCGTTTCCTCTCATCCCACCCCTTGATACCTGGGAGCAGAGCCCAGCACCCACCTCCCCACACCCTCCCGGAGCTGCAGAGAGCGATGAGGTCTCCCCTCAGCCTCCTCCTCTCCAGGTTAAACCCCCCCAGGTCCCTCACTGCTCCCACAACCCCTGTTCTCCAGACCCTTCCCCAGCTCCGGTCGCTTCTCCGGATGCGCTCCAGCCCCTCAAGGTCCTTGGAGTGAGGGGCTCAAACTGAGCCCAGGATTCAAGCACAGGGGCACAATCCCTTCCCTGCCCCTACTGGCCACCCCATGGCTGATCCAAGCCAGGATTCCAGAGTCTGGGAATATGTTGTTTGCTGGAGTACAGCGGGATGTTGTTTGCTAATAACGTTTGGAGCCTTCAGGGTGGGAAAATCCGGGATGACGCAGAGGCTTGTTCGTGGTGGGATTTTTCCCTTCGGTGCAAGCACACATTGCCTGGCGTGTGGCTCTCACAGGCATTGCTGCCTAAATACAAAACATCCTCGGTAAATTCAACGTAGCCCGGGTTGCAACCAGGCTAAGAGCAGATTTTTCACTTGTGCCACACAAGGGGCGATTTGGGATCCCTCAGGGCAGGGAAAAATACCCTGCGGTGTTGACAAGCCCTCTGTCCACCTCATTAAAGTTTTCCCACTGCTTTCCCATGCACGCAGAGAGCACAAGGAAGATGTCACGGCTTGGCGCAAGAGCCACTGAAGAGCTTGGCTTGGCTGCAAAACCAGCAAAGTCAAAGCCAAAGGACAACAGTGTTTGTTTTGGGTTGTGTGGTTTTTTTTTTTTTTAGAGGGGTCTTGCAATATCTCTGCGCTCGCGTTTGCTTCAGCCTTCGGGGAGGGGTTCGACAGTTCTGCAACAAACAAGCCTTTTTCTATAGCAACTGGCCCCTCCAGGACATCTCCGAGTGCCTCACACAATGCAAATGGAAAAAGCACTGAGACGTGAACGTCTGCGCTGAGGGTTGAAAGCAGCATTAGAAAAGCAACACAGGATTTCAGTTTGGCTTTGTAAGCGCCAATAGCAGGAACAATCCCCTACCCACTGGAAAAGAATTGCATCACTCTGGGACAGAGAGGCCTCTCCAAGCCTGGGGCGAACGGGACGGGGTGTTAAAACACAGCAAACAGCTTTGCGTTTTATTTCTGTATTGTTGAGCAAATTAAGGTTGGCGAAAGACGTTCGGGTGATGGAAGCACCTTCATTTGTGGTCACCAGCCCAGCACCACCGTCAGGTTTGGTCTGATCATCACCTTCTTTCAAACGAGGCGTGAAGCCACTGCTGGCCGGAGCTGGGGCAGCGGGACGGGGTGGTCCAGCACGGGGTCACTCTCGGCTCTGCGTGTCCATGTGCCATTTTTCCAGAGGTGCCCAGCCCTGAACAGCACATTTTATCCTGTTGGCGTGGGGTTGAGCTTACCAGGGTTGCCAACCCCGCAGAAGAACCTCATCGAAGCCGGGGTGCGCTCTGAGCTGCGAACAACAGGACCAGAGCGTCGAGGCACGTTGTTCTACTACCAAAATCCTTCTTCCTTCCCCTCTTTCCCTTCCTGTGCTGTTGCAAATGGTCCAGTCCTCTACAACACCCCACAAGAGAGGAGATGCTCAGCTCAAGGGACCCTAACGCAGATCGTGGTTCCCCAACATTGTTCCCCATCCGCTGGAGTCTCACAGTGGTGATGTGTGTGCGGTGACAACGATACCGAGTGTCCTCCTGGTTCTAAAAGCTGTCAGGGACCTCATTGGTGCTGAATTTGCCAGCCAGGAAGCAGGGAAACTGCTGGGACATCGCTCCCCACTGCAGTTGCAACCGTTACGGGAGGACCGGGGCTGTGCTGGCAGGGATGTTTACCCAGGGATGCAAGGAAAGGAAAAAGCAACCGCTGATAATAAATGAAACGTTGGAAAGATTGTAAAGTGAGATGAAGGAATTTAAAGGGAAGGAGTTCATAGGGTGAGTTTCCTGATAAAATCAGACGTTTCAAAGCGTCCCTTGGCGATGTGGCAACGTTGGGGGAAGCCGAAGGCATTTATGGGCAGCAGAATAGGCAGTTCCTTTGAAAAAGGGCATTTCAGAAATACGATGTGAAATGTTGCTGCGTGACTCTGTGCTGGCTGAAACTGGAAGAAACCCTTGAGCCAAAACGTAGAGCGATCCAAAGAGATGTTTGGGGATTATTTATTCTCGCCCATTGCTAAATGCAGCGAGTCAGGCCTGGACGCTGCGCGGACACGAGCCAGAGGCACAATGGCCTTTAAATACGGGGTTTAATTTGGTCCCTGTGATACACCGGGCAGGTAATTGTGCTGAGGGTGTGGGCAGACCTGGATCTTTTATTAGATGAAGGCAAAGCAGCCCCAGAAATCCACAGCCACCCTTCCCACGTGATGGGAGATCATGTCTTTCCCTTTGCACTGAATTGGACCAATCTCTCTCTCTCTCACAGAGCACCTTTGGCATCAAGGCAGTGGCAAAGGGCCAGGCTGTGACCTCCTGAACTGCTCCTCCCCAAACCACATCTGTCAGTGCCCTCTGCTCCACAAGCAACAGATTCCTAAGGAGAGGAGAAGAGAGACAGCACCATTCCAGTGCTCCAGCACAAGAGGAGAGAGCTGTAGAGTTTTTGTTCCCTCTCCCTTGACTTTCACAGCCTACAGCTGAGATTTGGAGAGCGAGGCTGCAGCACAGTCCCTGGCTCTTCTCCCTCCACGAGCTGCCAGGGGCTGAGTGCTGGGTTTGGGCTGCTGCTGGCCCAGGTGGGATTGCAGGGGCACAGCTGTGCCACAGCTGAAAGCCATCCTCGCGAGCAGCTGAGCTGAGCAGCTCCCTGCCTTCAGCAGTTCTGTGCTTTGGAGGCACCACTCTGGGTTGTATCCAGGTGCTTGGGTCTTCCCTCTTGCGTCACACCTGGCCTGAGTCAGGCTGCACCCTGTGCACGGAGGGGCGGTGAGCAAAGCTCAGCCCAGGTGGGAGGGACTGGGCTCCCATTAAATTCTAGGCTCCCAGAGGACGGAGTCCTTGCACAAACTCACCCTTGTGCTGATTTATGAGCTCAAGGTGCTGTTGGAGGTGTTGCAGCAAGAGCGGTGTGCGGGAGAGGGCACGAGCAGCTCCAGCTCAGGTACCCAATCTTTCAAGGGCCACCTCTGCCTTTTCCATCTCCTCCTTTCAAGTCCTTTCCCCCTTCAATCCTCCACACTAATGTCATTTGCAGTTTGTATCACTTCCTCCTTTCCATCACTTCTCTTTCTTACGCTGCTGCTTTGCATTTAGCTGGGGATTATTCCTGTGTCTTGGGAGAAATCTGCTCCGGAGATCTCAAATAAGCCCAGATATGGTTGTTCCTGCCTGAACAACGCCGCTGGCTGGCAGAGACCGAGCCGTGCTTATCCTGGGTTGGGGAAGCCTGGATGTTCTGTGAGAACATGGGATTAGTCTTCCTGCTCGGGCTAAGCTCATCAGTTTGTGGGGTTTGTTTTATTAGCAATTACCTTCCTTATTCACCCAGAGGTTGGAGCCTATTTAAGATTTCCAGTGATGTTTGTTGCCCGTGTGTCTGTCCAAGCGGTGTGAGAAGCTCCACTCCCTCTGCCTGAAGCGAATTCAGCCTGGAGAAATGAGTGATGGCGTGTCCGTGCGCGTGTGCCCCCGGCTTTTCGGTGGGAGGCAGCGGTGTGGGGAAGTGTTCTGAGTTCAAGGCAATAAAACCGCCACGTGGTAGCAAGAAGTGTGACTCGCTGGAGGCAGTGGTTTGTGTAGGGCTTGGGAGGAAAACCAGCTTCCCGTGCGTTAGTCAGGGATGTTCGGTACCACTGTGCTTTCTGCAGCCGCTGGCAGCAAGGTGAAAGCTGGGTCAGTACCAAGAGATGCTGTGAAACCAAAACCAAGGTCCTGAGGATCCATCCTTGCGTAAGAGGGGAGCCGAGCAGCGGGGCGATGGCGTGGAAGAAGTGCAGCCAAGGTTCCTTAGAGGAACACTGCAGATTCACTGTGTGGGCAGATGTATTGGCAGGAAGACAGAGGTTTGAGGAGGAGAGGAACTGGATCTAGTCCCACCTTGTGCTGTTTGTCCCTTGGAGCCCAGAGAAGAGCACGGAGCGTGGTCTGCTGCTTCGCAAAGCTTCAAGCCATTGAAATTGGATGCGGTGCTGTACACTCAGGGGAGCACACGCGGGGGAGCGCAGACGTACAGCCTCTTCCTGAAGTGCTTAAAGGTCTATAGAGCCCTTCGTGCAGCAGCTCCCATCCTGTCCCTGCCCTTGACACCTCCAAAGCGCAGAGAAACAGCCTCTCTTATGCTGCAGCCTCCATTGTAACAACACTGCCCAAAGCAGTCCCACACGGGGATGAAGGTGAGATGTGACCGTGGTCTCAGAAGGGAAAAATCCAGGCTGGTGCTCCAAGGAGTTTGTTAGTGTGTCCTGAAAGTCCCACGTTCCTGTAACTCATCTCAAACATTTGTAGGATTACCTAATTTCATTTATTTTTGGTCAGACACCCTCTTCTAGAGACTTTCTCCTCGTTGCTGCCTCGCTGACCCTTCCACGTCCACTGCTCACCCTGCAAGGAGCTGGAGAGAAAACCCTCCTGGCTGTGCTGGGACCTCTCCTGGGAACAGGGTACCAGGCTCTGCCACTCGTCTTGTACCCAGGCAAAGAGCCATCCTGGGAGAGGAAAAGGGAGTGTGACAGCGGGAGGGGGAATTATTTCAACATCACTAATAACCCTGTTCATCCAAAGCCCCAGGGGAGCCTTTTAGAAGTCTGCAATGTTGCACTGGGGCTGCTGGCAGGGGGGGGTGTCTCTGGGGGAGGAGGGCTTCTGCTGCCCAATGCCAGTGGGTGGCATTTGGAGTGCTTCTTGCTGCCCCAGCAAAAAGTCCTCCTTTGGCAATGGCCACGCGGATGCTGCCCCTGGGGGGGCTCCTGGGGCCGATCAAATACCAAGAGTCAGCAGTGCTGTCTGGGGTTTCATAAAGGCTTCTTTTTGCTACTGAACTTCCTAATTATTTTTGTTTGAGCAAGGAGGGAGGTGGATTTGTCTGACAGTCACCCCTTCTCCCCCTGGACACGGGGGAGGGCTGCCCTCTCTCTGGCACCAGCTGCCTCCTCGCTCCAGGTGCCGGACTCCCCCGTAGCTGGAGGTGGATTAATATTTGCTATGTGATAGCACTGCACTCCCAGCTCTGCAGGCAAAACACAGCATAACCATGGCAACTTTCTTCCTCACCCTCATCAGCACGCCCTGCTAATCTAAGCAAGTCACCCCGCAGCCCTCGCAATGATTAAGCTGGGTGTAATGAGCTCTGTAAATCCTGGGTGTCCCAGCGGTTCCTTCTGCTCTCCCTGGTGAGGGGATGTCTAAGAGACTTGTCATCGGGAGGCTCCCAGGGCTCACGTTGCAGGGAAAAACAACCCAGACTTGGCAGCTGGCTTTGCTGTTTTGGGGTCTCGGTGCAGACAGGGAACGAGGCTGTGTCCCGGCTCGAATGTCTTCGCTCCAAATAACCGTGCTGGGACACCCAGGGCTCTGCGCGTGCAGCTGCCAGGAAAAGTTGCGAGGGATTGTAGTTACCTCGCCTGATCTGCTGATGCCTGGCGTGACCCAGCATAGCCATGGGCAGTGCCAGAGCTGGGGGTCCATGCCAGGCTCGCTGCACTCCCACAGACCAAGCCAGGATAGTGCCCTGACAGAGGGACTTTGCTCCATGCGGGATCCATGGAGCTCTGGATCCACGTGGCCGTTGCAGCTTGGCTGGGCTGTGCCATGCCCGGCGGGTTTGGGAAGGGCGTGCAGGTGGTTATCTACCAGCCAGGGTGTGCCTGGCACAGCCCTGGCCCAAGGGCACCCAGTTCCTCCCGCCACCTCCAGGGAGGCACTCGGTGCACCCCTCCAAACCCAGCACCCTCCCTCCCGCCTCGCTCCAGCCCTGCTCCCAGCGCCGATACCCCCAGCCCAGCTCCTTTTCATGGCAGGGGGCTTTGTGATTCTGGCCAAACTGGGCTGGAGCTGGAGAGGAGACTGGAGTTACTGGGCTGAACTGCAGCTCTTGCATTGCCAAGGGGTTCTCTTGGTGCAACAGGCAGACGCTTCACCAAGAGCCTTCGTGTGTCCCTCTGCATCCAAAATCCCTCTGCATCCAAAATCTGCCACTTGTTGCCTTAATCTTGGGGGGAATCTGTTCCAGAAGCAGAAACTCTGTATTTCCAGTCCAGCTGTGCTTGTGGCCAGTTTATTTCCATTTCCTCCTGTGCTTGCCTTGCATTCGCTCAGACAGCGCTGCTCCTTCCCCCCGTGTTCCTGCACAGCCAGGAAACCCTCCCGGCCCCGGGGAAACCAGCCAGCCAAGCCCTGGGAGGCTTGTCTGCAGCTCCAGGGTTACCTGTGCCAGGGCTGCGATGCTCCTGCTGCAGACCTTGCTCTGCTGCCGCCGGAGCGAAGGGCATCGCACCTCGTGGCGCAGCCACGGCTGTGCCATACGGGCTCCCTGCCTATGCTGGTGGTCCTTGCCCCTCCTCCCTGCCCAGGGGCACAGATGGGCACTGCCCAGGCTTTGCCAGGGCTGCGAATAAGAGCGTTGCTCTTTCTGATCACTCTTGGAAAGTCCTGGTTTCTGTGGGCAGCGTTTCTTTCTCGTGGCTGCGCCACGCTGGTGGCCATCAGCCACCTTGAGCAGAACCTTCTTCACCCAGCCCTTCTTCTCCTTGGTTCCTTCAGGCAGAAGAGCCTGGAGCTGAGGCTCAAAATTCTTTTGAGGAGCCTGGAAGAGCTCTCGCTTTAACCCAGAGGAGGGAAGGGAGGAGAAATGAGGTTTGGAGGCTCATTCTGGCAGCATCAGGCAGGAGAAAGATCAAAAACTCAAGGCAGGAGTACAAGAGAGGAGGGAAGCTGTTGCGTGCATGCTCCCGGAACCCCCTGACAGTCCTGGTTCATGCACACTGCACGTTATTTCTGTACCTACTTAAATTAAAACCAGCCTTGTCTTGCGGATGCTGACTGGAGCCAGGCAGTTCTTCTCCCCGGGGGAGAATCCAATTTTTACTCCATCTAGCTTGTGTTTCTGACCTGGAATGACTCTTCTTTTTATATTTTAAAAATGCTCCCTCCAAGCCTTGTACCGTGCTGCGCTGCTCACGGCGGTGCCTGCGGCGTTCCGGCACATACGTGCTCCGAGGCAGGAAACGAGGAGTGGGCAGGATGCTTACCTGTGATCCGACTGACCGCAGGGCAGAGGTGACACGAGCTCTGTGGGCACGGCCAGCCTGGCTGGCTGGTGGGAAAGGACAACTTGGGTCCCAGCCCACTTCTGCATCCTCTGCACCTTGGGGTTGGGGTGCAGAAATGCGTGGGTTCTGGCCGTGGCACAGCCAGAGACACCGCGAGCTCACAGGATGGACCCCACCATGTGGAACTGGTGCATCTCGCCCGCTCAAGCCTGGGGAGCACCTACCTGGAGGCCCAGCACTTCCCACCCATTTTCTGATAGACCCCATCACAACTGACCCTCCATAGGGGTGCCCTGCTCTGGACTCTGGCTGGGACCGACCTGCCTGGCAGAGCACAGCTCCAAACGCTGAATAAACGGAGAGAAGGAAGAGGTTTTTTACAATCAGGATGGTGAAACACTGGCCCAGGTTGCCCAGGGAGGCAGTGGAGGCTCCATCCCTGGAAATACTCAAGCTCAGGTTGGATGGGGCTTTGAGAAACCTGGTCTGGTTAAAGATGTCCCTGTTTTGCGGGGGGGCTGGACTGGATGACCTGTAAGGACCCCCTTCCAACCCAAAGCATTTTGTGATTCCGTGATTCTACACCTGGAGGTGCAGCAGGAGCTGCGTGTCTTTCCCCGCAGCAGTGATGGTGCGTTCGGTGCAGCTCAGAGATGCCACATGCCTGTCTAATTTGCAGTTAAAGGCACAACATCTGCCTCCAGAGGTGCTTCCCTTTCTGCAGCACAGGTCTTGGTGCAGGACACCTCCTTGCTCCTCAGCCTTTTTCTTACAGACCAGCCCGCCAGTCCTGTAAATAAAATCTGTCAGAGGCTCAGGAGACTCAGCGGGGTGCAGGCAGGGAGGAAGCTAAATGGGTCTGAAGTATTTATTCACTTCTGCAGTCCTTAAAAACCTCTCCTAGCTCTTGTAGGTGCGTAAGCTGCTGTGACTCATGATCCACAGCCGCGCCGTACGCTGTGAGCAGCAACAGACAGCAGCAATGTTTTGTTTCTAATTCGGTGATCTTCGTGAGCCTGCGCTATTCTGGGTGTCTCTCCAGCAAGAAGAAAGGTTTCTTCAGGTTTATTTAATTCATCAAGGCCAAAAGCTGGCCTGTTCTGAACCATCTCAGTAACAGCTCTCAATCCCCAGGATGGCAATTAGTCACCACTTACCAGACGTGACGTACAGCGCCAGCCCAGCGCTCCTGCCCTCGCCCACGGCGCGCTGCGGACCGGCTGCCCCAAGGCAACGTGTCTCTTTCTTAATCCTGTGACTCCATGGTTAATCAGTCCAAGATAGGTGAGTAAATAAGCCAGTCATTCAGGAATGATGCAGGGAAGGACAAACACTTTAATCAGTGTAGCCTGCTGATGGTGCGTATCGCACACCAGAGCCGCACAGGGCATGGAGGAGGGAGCCTGGAGCTGTAGGATTGAGCCTTTGGTTCCAAATCTTGGGACAACCTATGGTTCTCACCAGTGCTGCCTTCCTCATGGACTGGAGAGGATGGATACGTTCCCATGTAGCCCATGCACAGGGAATGTGCTTGGCTTGAATGTCCCCAAGCGCCAAGGCGTTGAGTTTTGGCTGCCACGGTGGGGACAGCCTCGTTTCCCCCCTCCTGAGACACATGAGCGGGGCTCCCCCAATGCCTTTGGTGGCAGAGTTCAGCTGACCAACAGCTCCTGCCATGCTAAGGAGCAGGAGGGAGAGCAGCAGCTGGAGAGACCCCACTTGTTCTGGAAGCACTTGGATGACTTCCCCATCTCCAAAGAGCATCCTGGGACCTTTTACCTGGAACCCCTCAAGGGACGTCCGTCTTCTGCCAAGGGGTTTCTTAATAGCAAGTTAAAAAATACTTTCTATCTAAAAAGTAATTCTGTTGGAGTGAGTCCAGAGGAGGCCACGGAGATGATCCAAGGGCTGGAGCATCTCCCGTACGAGGCCAGGCTGGGAGAGTTGGGGTTGTTCAGCCTGGAGAGAAGGCTCTGGGGAGCAGCTCCCAGGACTGAAAGGGGCTCCAGGAAAGCTGGGGAGGGGCTCTGGATCAGGGAGAGCAGGGACAGGATGAGGGGGGAAGTGTTTTCAGCTGAAAAAGGGAAGATGGAGATGAGATCTGAGGGAGAAATGTTTTGCTGTGAGGGTGGGGAGGCCCTGGCCCAGGGTGCCCAGAGCAGTGGTGGCTGCCCCATCCCTGGAGGTGTTCCAGGCCAGGTTGGATGGGGCTTGGAGCCCCCTGACCCAGTGGGAGGGGTCCCTGCCCATGGCGGGGGGTGGAAAAGGATGGGCTTTGATGTCCCTTCCAACCCAAACCGTTCCATGACTCCATAAAGCGAAGCCAGAGAGTATTCAGAATTTAATAGCAATCAGATTCCTAGAGCAGAGCCTTGACTGAGAAAGCAGCCGCATCCAGAGGTTTCCAGGGCTCGGCTCGCTTTGTCCCAGCAAAGTAAACCCCAGATTAGATGTACACCCACTCACAGAACATTGCTCTGGCAGGCTGCTCCACCTCCCTGGCCCGACACAAGCGTGGCTCTGGGCTCACTGTCTACCACTGCCTCTCTGCATGGCCTCCATGGCCTCCAGGGATCAGCATCCCACCCAAAAGCTGGGAGACCAATCCTTCTTTTCGTTCCTAACCATGCAAAGAAGCACTGTGCCAATAAAGCAGAAAGCACTTTTTAGGCTTTTGAATCCTGAAAAGCTGTTGCGAATCAATCCTTGCTCTTGCCCGGCTGCGCTGTGGCACCGGGAGCAGAGGCTGGAGGGGGCTGGAAAAGCAATACAGGATGACTTGGTTTCTTATGAGCTGAATTCCAGCTTTGCACTCCAAATCCCTGTTTTTATAGACTTTTCCGCTGCAGTCTGCTCCTGCCCTGGGCATGCCCGCGTAACCGCTCCTTTCTCTGCATTCCTTAGATTCTTCTTCCACTGGAGACACTGGATTGAAGAAAGAGGTCTGAGGTCCCCGGTGGAGAAAGGAAAGTGAGGAGGAGGAGGAGGAAGCTTCCTTTGGACTCTAAAGCATCAAATCCAAAACCCAACCATGTCACAGGTCATACAAAACCACGTGTTGCGTGTTGGGCAGACCGTGTGTGTTTCCTCACAGGAGGAAAGCAAGAGCTTGCACCCAACGGGGTACCCAGGCTGCTCCGGGCTCCCGATGAACTACGCCTACTACTCGCCCGACGGCTGGGCCAACCCAGCCCCGATGGTGCGCACCAACGCACGCCTGCTTCCCAACGCAGGGCTCTACGGAGTGCGCCCCGTGTTTGAGCGTGTGGCTGCTCGTGCCCAGCAGGATAGCCCTTTGGAGAGACCCACCGCCCCGTACCAGCCAAAGGAGGAGGAGGATGCCAGTCCTGAGACCCACCTGGTGTCTCCTACCTTGGACATATCAATAGAGAGTCTCAACCAGCTGATCCTGGAAATTGATCCAACATTTCAGCCCCTCATGTGCAAGCCGGTGAAGGATGTGGTCCAACCTACTTCTCAGGGTGATGCTGCTGCCACCAAGAAACAAGATCCAGAGGCAATAGGTGAGGCAAAAGGTGCTGGTCGTGCAGTGGAGCCAGCGCAGCTCAGACCTAGTGCAAACCACTTGCAAAAGGCAGAGTGAAAGTCCAGGGCAGGGGGGGGTGGCCACACACCAGCCCCAGCAGGGTGAGGTCCTGTGCTCCTGGGAAGGGCTGGAAATGGGCATCGGTGATGTCCCACATCGTTCCCAGTGGGATCAGGGCAGGACACTGGGTGCTGACATCAGGGCTTCATATAAAGGAGCAGAATGGTCTGTGTATCCGGGCTCTCTGCCTGACTCACGGGCTTGGGTGACCACTTCTGAGATGTCTCATGTCCAGCTTAGCTCAACAGGATCCAAAAGCAAACAGGGAGAGCAGCCATAATCCAACCTGATGTTTGTTTCCCCGTGTTTGGAAAAAATCTTTCTCATTAGAAACTGGACTTGTAGCTCTCAGAAAATGCTCAATTCAAATTATTACCATCACAGACGAGGCGCTGCCCTCTGGATGCGACGCCGGGAGCGCGCTCACCCTCATTGCGGAGCCCCAGTTCTCCCCAAGGGCAGCGACGCCTTTCCCAGGGTCATACTTGCCCCGTGGGAGCACAAGGATTTGAAGCCAGATTTCCAAAGCCTTGGGCTGATGGTTACACAACCATCCCATTTAAATGTTCCCAATCATTTTGCCAGGGCAATTCTTTTTTCCAGGGCTCGTGCGCTCCCCCAGCAGCATACCTGGCACACACAAGGCAGAACATCAGCAGCGCATACCAACCCCCTCTTTCTGCTCTCGTGCCCGGGTGCCTTGCGCGAACCCTCTTGCAACACTTCTCTGTCATCCCTGCGACCCAAAGCTGTGCTCTGCGCGCTGCTTCTCACCTCAGCGCTCTCACCTGTGGCTCTTTAGGTGCTCAGCACCGTGCGCAGAGTAACACCAGCAGACAGCAGCTTGCACGCCGCTGCAAGGTGTGTTCAGGTGCCTAAAGACACCGTTTCACCGCTTCTGAAAAGCCTACCTGTGTCTTCAGACATGGAAATAGCTCCAAAATCCATCCCCAGGCCTCTTTGCAGAGGAAGGTCAAGTGAGAGGATGTTAACGGCGTGAAAAAACTTCTGTTCTCCCTGAATCCTTGTGCAAAGGTTGGCGTGAGGAGCGCGGGGTTGGAGGAGGATGTGTCTGGAAGCGCACTGAGCTGCAGCCCTGGCAGGAGCGAGGGACCCGATGCCCGAGCTGGGCAGCAGCTGAGCCAGAGCCAGGCAGCGCAGGGGCATGAGCGGTGTGAGCGCAGAGAGGGCGGTTCTGGAGCAGATGGCATCCCTGCTTCCCACTGGGGTGGAAGGGGGTGGCCTTGCTGTGGCAAAGTGCAAGCCCAGCTCCTGGCTCCTGTGTTTGGGGACATTCCGGTGCCACTCCTTTAGGCAACACTCAGCTCAGCGCAGCTCCGCAGGTGACGTGCTAGTGGGTCTGAAAACCTGGCTCCAAGTGTGGAGAGCAACGAGGATGGGAAGGGGCTGGAGCACAAGCCCTATGAGGAGCGACTGAGGGAGCTGGGGTTGTTCAGCCTGGAGAGGAGGAGGCTCAGGGGAGACCTTCTTGCTCTCTACAACTGCCTGAAAGGAGGTTGTAGTCAGGTAGGGGTTGGTCTCTTCTCTCAGGTGACCGGCGGCAGAACAAGAGGACACGGTCTCAAGCTTCACCAGGGGAGGTTTAGGCTGGACATTAGGAAGAAGTTCTTTACTGAGAGGGTGATTGGCCATTGGAATGCGCTGCCCGGGGAGGTGGTGGAGTCACCGTCCCTGGAGGTGTTTAAGAGGAGATTGGATGAGGCTCTTGGTGCCACGGTGTAGTCAACAAGTAGGAGTGGGTGTGGGTGTTGAGTCATAGGTTGGACTCGATGATCTCAAAGGTCTTTTCCAACCTTCTGATACTGTAAGACTGTGGAACTGAACATCTGGAAACCTGGCCCTGAATTCAGTAGGAAAACCTCACTGCAGCTTTCACGTTGTTTTAACAGCTTTTATTTTTCTACTCAGGCTTCCTCCTGCCGCACAGCACCCCTGTTCATCCACCTCTCCCTGCACCCCGTGCACGCATCACTGCTCCCATCTCACACCTGCCACCCCTGGGAACGCTCCCTTTCAGCTCCTGCCTCCCTTTCCTCCCTTGGCCGTGCAGGGGGGGCTGCACAGAGCCCCACGGTGCTTTCTGAGTTATTTCCACTCCCCTCCTTTCTGCATAAGGTCTCTGCCAGCCCAGGCTATCGATGGGCAGCCTGGCAGAAGGCTGGTGGTGCCCAGAGTCCACGGGAGAGCTTGTTCTTGTCTACGGAAACCTCAAGGAGGGCTCTGAACAGAACAGATGCTGCAGCAATAGGAGACAAGTTCACGACAGTCGCTGACTCCCTCTGGTCCTTGCTTGTTCCGAGGGGAGAGGGAGGGGAGAGGGAGAGGGAGAGGAGAGGGAGAGGAGAGAAGAGGGAGAGGGAGAGGAGAGGGAGAGGAGAGAAGAGGGAGAGGGAGAGGGAGAGGAGAGGGAGAGGAGAGGGAGAGGAGAGGAGAGGAGAGGAGAGGAGAGGAGAGGAGAGGAGAGGAGAGGAGAGGAGAGGAGAGGAGAGGAGAGGAGAGGAGAGGAGAGGAGAGGAGAGGAGAGGAGAGGAGAGGAGAGGAGAGGAGAGGGGCTCCGCTCGCGTGACAGCAGTTCTTGTGCCACTCCTTGATAATGAAAAATTTGCCACGGTCTTGAGCAAATATTTGAGGTTTAACCACACCTGATAAACAAGAGCAAAAGCAGAAAAATACAAGTCAGAGGGCCTCATTAGCTCGGGGTGCAGAGGCTTTGCAGCTCTTTCTTTAAAGGACAATTAAAATCCTCATTTGTTTTTCCCCTTTTGAGGGAGACGTTGACCAAAGGACCCAGCCAAGAGCCTGCTGTCAGGGTTTGCACACCCATACGAGCGTGATGCTCCAGAGCCTTCCCAAGGACGGGGTTTGGAACACCTGCTGTTGGCTGCCAGAGGCAGTAAGGGTGTGGAGAGGGAAGGCTGTGGTCCTGGCTCCTTCCCCACACGTGGTCCAGCTGCGTCCCCGCTGGGACCAGCCCTTCTGGCTTGCCCAGCACCTCCTTGGCGTCTCTCCGCTAGCCGTGCCGATCCAACCGCGTGCTGCAATCAGCATGGAGAAGGGGCTCCAAGGGCAGCTTTTGTACAGACTTGCACTTTTCCTGCTCATCAAGCTTCGTGCCCCAGAGGTCTGGTTGTTACTTGCAGTAAACAGGGTCTGCAGAACTTGGCAGCCTGGAGTCAGTGCCTCTGCCCCAGCCACCCTTGCCAGCAGGTCCCAGGGCAGGAACAAGGCACAATATCATCAGCTGCCAGGGAGCACAGGGCTGGTAAGAGTAGTTTTTCATTGCTGTACCAAAACAGGTTTTTCTCTCTCCAAGAAACACCTTTAAGAAGGGAAACTTTCCTAAACTCCATGGCAGGGCAAGAAGCAGGAGCTGAAAATAAAGCCGGGCACGTTCAGACAGGAAAGGAGGTAGTGGAGGTGTTTAACCACCGCAACAGCTTCCCTGGGGAGGAGATGAATTTGCCATCACTGCAAGCCCTTAAATCAAGTCGAAGTGTCTCTTGCTAAAAGGCACCTTCCAGCTCAGCCAGAAATTATGGTCTCGTTCAAGGAACCCAGGGACTGATGCCCACCGGGCACCGGGGAGCCAGGCAGCCCCTTGCCCTGGCTGTGAGGTTTCGCTGAAGGTCTTGGAGCAAGTGATGCTCTGTCAGATGTGTTACCTTATGAAAAAGGGGGGTAGGAGTTGCCCTGCTGCCCTGAGCAAGAGTGGAAGAGCAGGAAGAAACCCAAGGCAGAGCACGGGCACAGAAACTGCCTTGGAAATTGTTTTTCTAAGGAGATTTGTGCAGGATGGGAGGAGGGAGGGGAGAGCAGCCAACCCATGTGCTCTTGCTCGTGGTCCCATACCTGGCATCTGGAGCTTTGTAACTGTCGCAGGTGGCTTCCCTGTGCCTCCTGCTCTGCAGCCACCAGGTAGGCATCCAGGTGATGTCCCCCATGCACCTCAGAGGGTGCACAGAGCCACGTGCCCACTGCCACGGGCACCCTCCAAACCTGATCTCATCCCCAAGGGGGGAGCAGCCAGATGTTTTTCTCTTGAGTCAGGTACAAACAGAGCGGCTGCTGCAGGAAACACCCACCTCTCGCGGCAGGTCTCGGCAGGCCCCGGCTCTGCAGTGCTGGCGAGGGGGGGGGTCTGCGCAGTCAGACGTGACCGCGTGTAACCCCTCTTCCCTGGGAGCCCGCCAGCACCGGGGTGGGTCACCAGGGCTTGGTATTTGGGGAGGAACCATCCCTCAGGGGTCTCAATGAAGGCTGGTGTTGAGCCCTGGGGCTCTCCCTGTAGAGCCTGGGGGTCCTTCCTGCGCGCAGCAGCCCTGCAGGGTGTGCAAACCAGAATTATTGGCACGAAGAAGAGGCACATCTGCCCCACAGGGCTTTGCTAATGAACCTGACTCGTTAACGACCTCCTCTTTCCTCCTCCAGATATTAAATACATAGAGGTGACGCCAGGCAGAGCCACGGGTCCCAACCTGCAGCAGGGCTCCCCCACACCGTTCTCAAGGTCCCCCCAGGGCCACGGCTTCTTAACCCAAAACGGGGGACTCAGAGGCAACTACAGCACCAGCGGCAGCGTGGTTTTCTCCAGCCCACCCGGATCCATGAGCCCCAGCTCAGGCACCCCGAGCTGTGCTGCCTCGCCAACCCACGGCAAAGCGTCTGAGTGCGTCGCCATCCCCCAGCAGAGCGCGGGTGGCCAGACCGACACCATCTCCTACGGCCCCGCGGCGCTTGGCACCTCGCCGGGCATCGACAATTTGCTGAAGCCCTTGCAGATAGTGAGGACCCAGCAGAGGAGCAGCTGGATCTCCCTGCTCTCCACGAGCCCTGGCTCAGACACAAGTTACGTCTTCGGAAGGTAAATCATCGAATGGAATCGTGGCATGGGTTGGGTTGGAAGGGACCTCAAAGCCCATCCAGTGCCACCCCCTGCCATGGGCAGGGACACCTCCCACTGGATCAGGGGGCTCCAAGCCCCATCCAACCTGGCCTGGAACACCTCCAGGGATGGGGCAGCCACCACTGCTTTGGGCACCCTGGGCCAGGGCCTCCCCACCCTCACAGTGAAGAATTTCTTCCTGATGTCTCATCTAAATCTTCCCCCTTCCAGTTTAAAGCCATTACATTCAATACCATCTTGTGCCCCAGTCTGGGGCAGTGATGGGGACGGAAGGGGCACAGAGCGGTCACTCCAAGTCTCGCTGCCCAAGACCTCCTTCCTCAGGCTCCCCAGGGCTCGCACGGTCTCTGGGGTGACCTGTGCATCACCACCCAGCAAAAAAACCCCTGCTGATCTCCATCTGCTCTCTGTCTCCCTCTTCCAGCAGCACCCACTCGCTCCACAACGATGACTCGGATGCTCACCCCACTGCCTGCCACTCCGCCGACTGCCCGTCTGTCAGCTCCCTGGGCAGCCCCTACCCACCTTCCCCGAGCATCGGGTCTCATTCAGGAGAAGCTTTTGGCCTGAGTCCCCACCAGCCCAGGGCAGCCTGCTCCGCCAAAGCCAACACCTCGCTGTCCCAGAAGGGTCAAGCCAGCAGCTGCCCCCCCTCCATCCTCAACTCCACAGCTGACATCCCGGTGCTGCTGGTGAACGGGTGCCTGGAACGGGGAGATGCAGCTTCCAGGTTGGCCAAAGCCCCACCAGCCTCCGTCAAGCAGAGCCCCCCGCCCAGCTGTAGCCCAACCTTGCGGCTCGGAGGCCTGAACAACGCGCTGTCAGCACCAACGCTCTCCTGCGTCTCGGACAGTAAGTCACCTCCCTGCCACAGGGCAAGTCCTGGGGGGGGAAGAAGCTGTAGAACCCAACAGCTGCCAGGAAAGGGGGAGCTACTCTGGTTTGTGTGTGGGTTAAGGACATGAAGGACAGGAGGTCCTTGCTGGAGATGGAGGTGTAGTACTTTTACCTGGAGCCCTGTGTTCAGTTCTGGAGTCGTCAGCACAGGAAGGACCTGGAGCTGTTGGAGCGAGTCCGGAGGAGGCCACGGAGATGATCCGAGGGCTGGAGCAGCTCCTGTACGAGACCAGGCTGGGAGAGTTGGGGTTGTTCAGCCTGGAGAGGAGAAGGCTCTGGGGAGACCTTAGAGCAGCTCCCAGTGCTGAAAGGGGCTCCAGGAAAGCTGGGGAGGGGCTCTGGATCAGGGAGTGCAGGGATGGGATGAGGGGAACGGTTTTTAGCTGAGAGAGGGGAGACTGAGATGAGATCTTAGGGAGAAATGTTTTGCTGTGAGGGTGGGGAGGCCCTGGCCCAGGGTGCCCAGAGCAGTGGTGGCTGCCCCATCCCTGGAGGTGTTCCAGGCCAGGTTGGATGGGGCTTGGAGCCCCCTGACCCAGTGGGAGGTGTCCCTGCCCATGGCAGGGGGTGGCACTGGATGGCCCTTAAGGACGCTTCCAACCCAACCCATTCCCTGATCCTATGATCCTGCTGGTATCTCCACAGGGTTGCAGGGCTCTGTGATGTTCTCCAGCTCTCTGCTGGTGACCCTGCATTAGCCATGGTGTTTGCCCACCAGGGCCAGGTGCTCAGCCAGCAGAAGCCCTCTGGTCCCCTCCGGAAGAAGCGGATACATGTATTTATAGCACTTGAGGATGAGAACCAGAATTCTGTGAATTCGTACTTGTTTGTGGTCCCAGAACGGGTGGGGAGGAGGGATTGGGGTTCCAGTTTACTCTGGAGGACATCTGAAGATACCAGAGTTTATAAGGTCCCTCATTCAAGGGTAAACAATAGTGCTGTTGTTCCATGGAGGAGATTAACAGAGGCAGCTCCGGGGGCAGAGGGTTTTAATTGGGATTCTTATGGGAACGGCAGGAGAGCTTTGTGGGTCAGATCCTCAGCTGGTGTAAATCCCCGTGGTCCAGCGGACTTGTGCCGCGTTGGGCAGAGCGGCACTGCTGGCCAATTCCACGTGCTGCCGCTCTGCTCTCCGTCGCAGCCTGCCAAGAAAGATAATTACGTGGAGAATGAATTATTCTGAGGAGCAGGGTTCAAAAGGGTTGAGAAAACCACTTCAACCCTGGCCAGCTTGAAAGAGAAATCTCCTTGCTAGGGCTCTGTCCTGCTCAGTGATGTCTGCTGGGAAGGTCTTTTGGGTCCCCCGCTGGCCCTGATACCATAAGGTCTCTCGCAGGTGCCCTCAGGGCTGGGCAGCCCACCATGAAGTTTGTGATGGACACATCGAAGTACTGGTTCAAGCCAAGCATAACCAGGGACCAAGGTAAGGTAGCGAGGGTCTCTGCGGGGGTAACTCATCTTGGACTCGCTCTTTGGGTCTGCAGGAACGCTTCCAGTTATCCAGGCTGGACTTCGCCTCCCTGCAGCGTCTCAGTCCATGCTGAGCTCCTGTGGGGACTCGGTGATGACACTTCAAAGTGTACTGGGGGCTGGCAGGCGTGGGGAGACCCACTCCCAGGTCTGGGGGGGAAGGCTCAGAGCCATTGGCTGTGCCACAGCCCCTTTGTCCCCACCTCAAGTCCAGCAAATCTTAGAATCATAGAATGACAGGATCGTTTAGGTTGGAAAAGACTTTTAAAGTCATCGAGTCCAAAGGTAAAGCCAACACTGCCAACCTCGCTACTAAATCGTGTCCCTGAGCACCACATCTCCATGTGTTTTAAATCCCAGCAAGGATGGTGAATCCAGCCTCTTCCAGTGAAAGTTTTTCCCAATACCCAATCTAACCCTCCCCTGGCACAACCTGAGGCCGTTTCCTCTCGTCCCATCCCTTGTTCCTTGGGAGCAGAGCCCAGCACCCACCTCCCCACACCCTCCCAGAGCGGCAGAGAGCGAGGAGGTCTCCCCTCAGCCTCCTCCTCTCCAGGTTAAACCCCCCCAGGTCCCTCACTGCTCCCAGAACCCCTGTTCTCCAGCCCCAGAGCTTCTCCTGCTTCTGTCTGCGCTGCTCCTCAGCAAGGCCTGGGCAGGGACTGACTCTCCTGGGGAGCACAGGGACCTGTGGGAGCGAGATGGGACCCCTGCACTCGCAGGGCCTCTGCGTTCGGTACCCACACGGGGGTTGTGAGCACCCTCAGCGAACGCTCCTGGGTGTTTCTCGCTGCTGCCAAGGAACATCGGCCGGACACGAGAAGCAACGCGGGGAGGTTCCACCTGTTTTGCTTGGCTGAGGTTGTGCCTGTGCTTTGACAGCGATCCAGCTGCTGAAGGACAAGGAGCCAGGCACGTTCGTTGTGCGGGACAGCACGTCGTACCGGGGGTCTTTCGGACTGGCGATGAAGGTTCCCGTCTCTCCATCCAGCAGCCGGACAGGTACAGGGACTCTCTCAGAAAAGTGGGGTTGGCTTCATGGATTTAGCTGAATCTCATCAAAGCAAGCTGAGAACCCACAGGATTTTGGCTGTGGGAAGGATGCTGGCAGCAGGGTCTGTTGGTGCCCACCCCACCCTGCACGGGGCTGGCATCGTGTGCAGGGCAGAAATTCAAGGGGATGCGCTGGGATGGGGTGAACAAGGTGGGGAGATCAGAGGTGAAACAATGCCAGTTGTGGCAGTGCTGACCCTGTCTTCATTCCCACTGGCAGATGATGAGAGCAGTGACCTCGTCCGGCACTTCCTCATCGAGTCGTCTGCCAAAGGGGTGCACTTGAAAGGAGCCAGCGAGGAGCCGTATTTCGGTAAGGATGCTGCGTCTGCCAAAAGCTCCTGGAGCCCCGGCCAGGGACCGGGGCTGCTCCACATCCTGCTGGCATAGGGACCCTCCAGCCCTGCCTGCTCCTCTCCATCAGGGAGGCTGTGGTGGGGGTTGTAGAAAGTGAAGTGGGGGTTGGAGAAAGTGGAGTGGGGGTTGGAGAACCCTTGTTGGCCACTGTGAAGCCCCACAGAGTCCATTTTGACCCCACCTTTCCTCCTTCTGGGCTCCCTGGGGCACTGCTGTGGGGCCAGAGGTGTGGGGGTGGGAGGTTTCAGGGACCAGGACCCCCCCCCCCCGGCCCCCAGCTCACAGTTCTGTGTTTTAGGGAGCCTCTCTGCCTTCGTGTACCAGCACGCCATCCACCCCGCTGGCACTGCCATGCAGGCTGGGCATCCCCACCCAAGGTATGTGTTGGGGGCAAGAGAGATGCTCCAAACGGTCCCTCTCGCTGGTCGGGGGGAGGTGGGCACAGTCTGGGGGTGGGGAGGAGGCTGAGCTGGGTGTCGGTGAAGCTGGGACCTGCAAGAGCCAAGCTGAGTACGAGGTGGTGGTGGTGATTGTCTTCTGCTGGGGGTGGAGGGTGGGGCAGCAAAGGAGTGAGGAGCGGGGGGGGGGCACTGAGGGTGGGCAAGGAAAGGAGGAGTGGGGAGATCAGAGAGGAGCAAAGCCAGGAGAGGTTTGTAATTACCTTTGTAATTGAAGCAGTCCTAGGCTTTTGGGCTTCTTGTGAGCTAAAGGAATCACCCCCCCAAAGGTGACCCAGAGCAGCACGAGCGGTGGCATCAACCCTCCCGCTTGTTGTTTGTGCAGATCTTGCTGATGGAGAAGACAGCCCCGACTGCGCTCCAGAATCCGCAGCATCCGCGCTGAAGAAAAGTGCTGGTGAGGAGAGAGGCCAGCTCTGTCCCCAGGGACAGCCAAGCTGGCAGCAGCTGGAGCTCTGGGCATGCACCCACGCTTGGGGCTTCAGTCCTCACCTAGCAAGCACCAGGCTCTGGGGTTTTCTGTCATCCCTTCCGACGCCATTCCCAGCAGAAGCTGAAAAGCCAGCGCTGCCTTTGGAGCTGCGCAAAGTCACCCACCCAGAGCATCCGTGGGGTGCCGGTGCCACGTCCCCCTCCTGGCTTTGTCACCAGCCTGGAGATACCTGTGGGATTTCTTCACGTCCTCAGGTCATGGGCCTGTGCAGAACCTGGTATTTTTAGAGAAAGGAGATTTTTGGTCCTCAAGGTGGTGAAGTAAATCTTGAAAAAGCAGCTCTTCAGGTCACAAGGCTGATAAAACCCTCACAATTCCTGTATTTTAAATAGCCCCTGATTTTTAAGCCTCTCTCCTGATTCAATCATAGAATCCTTTGGTTGGAAAAAGCCTTTGAGATCTTAGAGTCCATCTGTACCTGTCCACTACTAAACCATTCCTGAACACCTCATCTACCCCTCCTTTAAACCCCTCCAGGGATGGAGACCTCCCACCACCTCCCTGGGCACCTCTGCCAGTGCCCAATGATCCTTTCAGTGAAGACATTTCTCCCAATATCCAATCTAACCCTCCCCTGGCACAATTGAAGCCGTTTCCTCTCGTCCCATCCCTTGTTCCTTGGGAGCACAGCCCAGCACCCACCTCCCCACACCCTCCCGGAGCTGCAGAGAGCGATGAGGTCTCCCCTCAGCCTCCTCCTCTCCAGGTTAAACCCCCCCAGGTCCCTCACTGCTCCCAGAACCCCTGTTCTCCAGCCCCTTCCCAGCCCCGTTACCCTTCTCTGGGCGCTCTCCAGTGCCTCGTTGTCCTTCTGCCCAGAGAAGTCATGAAAGCCTCATCCCTGGAGGTGTTCCAGGCCAGGTTGGATGGGGCTTGGAGCCCCCTGACCCAGTGGGAGGTGTCCCTGCCCATGGCAGGGGGTGGCACTGGATGGGCTTTGAGGTCCTTTCCAACCCAACCCATTCCATGACTCTGTGATTCTGGTAGCGATCGGCTTCAATTGGTGTTGAACCAACGGGCATTCAACGTCTGGAGTTTCTAGGAGAGGGCTGGGGTGGTTGGGGGCTCGTTAAGTTGCTTCGGGACCTTTTTGAAGAAGCAGGGGAGCTGCGCAGCAGGACAGGGAACGCTCTTGGCTTCCCTTCCGCAGCCGGATGCCCCCAGCCTGGGTGCAGCAGTGGGTGGGCTCCCGGTGAGAGCAGAGAGCGAGGGGCAGAAGCCCACACAGATGGGTCGCAGAGCAGTCAGGGGAGCCGGGAACCGCTTTGTTTTGCTGGAAATTCTGAAAAATAAGTTGGCAAGCTGAAAAGTTTAGTTTGACCCAGCACAGCCCTTTTAAACAGCTCAATCAGCCTGAAATGTCATGTTTGAGGTTGGCCTTCAGCCGTTAGTTGGCGTGGGGTGTTTCTGCTTTTCATTAAAGGAAATATGTAATAAACAGAAAAAAAAAAAAATCCAAATGTGACATTTAGAATCCGGAAATTAAATGCTTTGACTTTTAAAACAATTAGTGTGAAGAATTAAAGTAAACCAAACTAAATTTGTGGCGAATTTCTGAGTCACCAAATCTCTCATTTTCATCCAAACAAATCTGACCCACGTATGTTTGTCAGGTTCTGCAGGATGAACCCTGGCCCCGGTGTCGCTGTGCTCGGCGCCGCACGTGCTCCGCGCAGCGAGATGTCGGCGTGCTGCGGGCCCCATCCTCACCCCGGCTCTGTGCTGTCCTTGCAGTGTGCAACGTCTTGTACCTCAACTCAGTGAGCACGGAGACGCTGACGGGAGCGCCGGCCATCCAGAAAGCCATCTCCTCCACCTTTGAGTTGGAGACGCTGCCACACCCACCCTGGTGCACTTCCGAGTGACGGAGCAGGGAATCACGCTGACGGATGTCCAGAGGAAGTAAGAGCCACTGGGGAGGGTTGGGATGGGGCTGCTGAGCTGATGCCACGGCCAAGAGCTCTCTGTTGGTGAAGGGTACGGGAAAGCCAAGTGACTGATGGAAATGGCTAAAAGAGAGGAGACTGAGATGAGATCTTAGGCAGAAATGTTTTGCTGTGAGGGTGGGGAGGCCCTGGCCCAGGGTGCCCAGAGCAGTGGTGGCTGCCCCATCCCTGGAGGTGTTCCAGGCCAGGTTGGATGGGGCTTGGAGCCCCCTGACCCAGTGGGAGGTGTCCCTGCCCATGGCAGGGGGTGGCACTGGATGGGCTTTGAGGTCCTTTCCAACCCAAACCTTTCCATTATTCCATGAAATGCATCTCAGCCTTGACTGCCCAGCTCTCTCCTCTCTCCCTCCCTCTCTCCTCTCTCCCTCTCTCTCCTCTCCCTCTCTCCTCTCTCCTCTCTCCCTCTCTCCTCTCTCCCTCTCTCCCTCTCTCCCCTCTCCTCTCTCCCTCTCTCCCTCTCTCCCTCTCTCCCTCTCTCCCTCTCTCCCTCTCTCCTCTCTCCCTCTCTCTCCTCTCCCTCTCTCCTCTCTCCTCTCTCCCTCTCTCCTCTCTCCTCTCTCCTCTCTCCTCTCTCCCTCCCTCTCTCCTCTCTCCCTCTCTCTCCTCTCCCTCTCTCCTCTCTCCTCTCTCCCTCTCTCCCTCTCTCCCTCTCTCCCTCTCTCCCTCTCTCCCTTTCTCTCCTCTCCCTCTCTCCTCTCTCCCTCTCTCCCTCTCTCCCTCTCTCCCTCTCTCCCTCTCTCCTCTCTCCCTTTCTCTCCTCTCCCTCTCTCCTCTCTCCCTCTCTCCTCTCTCCCTCTCTCCCTCTCTCCCTCTCTCCCTCTCTCCTCTCTCCCTTTCTCTCCTCTCCCTCTCTCCTCTCTCCCTCTCTCCTCTCTCCTCTCTCCTCTCTCCTCTCTCCCTCTCTCCCTCTCTCCCTCTCTCCCTCTCTCCTCTCTCCCTCTCTCTCCTCTCCCTCTCTCCTCTCCTCTCTCCTCTCTCCTCTCTCCCTCCCTCTCTCCTCTCTCCCTCTCTCTCCTCTCCCTCTCTCCCTCTCTCCCTCTCTCCCTCTCTCCCTCTCTCCCTCTCTCCCTTTCTCTCCTCTCCCTCTCTCCTCTCTCCCTCTCTCCTCTCTCCCTCTCTCCCTCTCTCCCTCTCTCCCTCTCTCCCTCTCTCCTCTCTCCCTTTCTCTCCTCTCCCTCTCTCCTCTCTCCCTCTCTCCTCTCTCCTCTCTCCTCTCTCCCTCTCTCCCTCTCTCCCTCTCTCCCTCTCTCCCTCTCTCCCTCTCTCCTCTCTCCCTTTCTCTCCTCTCCCTCTCTCCTCTCTCCCTCTCTCCTCTCTCCTCTCTCCCTCTCTCCCTCTCTCCCTCTCTCCCTCTCTCCTCTCTCCCTCTCTCCTCTCTCCTCTCTCCTCTCTCCCTCTCCCTCTCTCCTCTCCGCCTGCCGATGTGCTGATCTGCAGCACATCAAGAAAAAACCGGCCCGCTGGGACAAATCCATGTTGCAATCCAAGGATGGACTTGACCCCTTCTGTTACAGCACAGGGCACGAAGCTGCTGTGTGCGACGCTCCTGGCAGCATCTCCGGAGCGGGAGGCAGGAGGCAGCCGAACCCCAGAGCTGCTGTGCTTTGCCAGCCACCAACTCGGAGACAACTCCGGGGAACCCTCCCCGTCCCCCGCACCCCTGTCCCCCCCAGACCTCCTGTTCCCCAGGAGCCACAACACCTTGAATTTGCAACCAGTCACTTCTCCCACCAGCTCTGCCTCCTCTAACGCCGCGCTCCCCTCCTCCCAACAGGGTGTTTTTCAGGCGACACTACCCCTTGGCTGCCATCAGGTTTTGCGGGATGGACCCTGAGAACAGAAAGTGAGTCCTCAGCTGCTCTGCAGGCTCAAAGCATCCGCGCTGCTCGGTGCTCCCTTCCCTGGGCTTCCCAGCACGGCTCCTTTTCTCCCACTTCTGCACTGCTTAGAAATCCCAAATCCCACCCAGCTGTGCAACCCCTGGCACGGAGCTTCATGGGGTTTAGTTAAACGTAAAGCTTTGCAGCTGACGGGATGGGTTAAACCTCAGCCTTTGAGCAAACCCAACTCTTGTTCTTCCCTCAGGTGGCAGAAGTACTGCAAGTCCTCCAGGTAAGACCTCGCGTGCCGGTGGAAACCTGGGGGGGGAGAGGCTGCTTTGGTCCAGCCTCGCCCCCTCCAGCAGGTGCGTTGCGAAGCTTTGCAGGGCGGCAAAGATTCGATGCTCAAAAACGAAGAGAGGATGCAATAAAAATTAACGCGGTGGCGGGAGGGGGCGTGGGCTCAGCCGGTGAAGCTTGGTGGGGACTTCTGCTCTGCAGGGTTTGATGAGAGGCTTGGCTGAGCCCCATTCCCCACATCCCCTCGTGTAGAAAGCCCCCGCCGGAATCCGTCAGCCTTCCCAGTGCCTCCCTGTGCTCTGGGCTCCGGAAGCAAGGTTGTATCTGGCTCTACCTTGCTCTCAAGAAACGTTTCACAGCTGGGAAGCCTCGCCAGAAACGCTTCTCCCAGCTGTTTTACTTCCAAGTAAACGTGATTGGGGAACGGGCCAAGGTGGAATTGCTGGGGCCGGGGTTTTGCTTTGTGGCTGGGGCTCCTTTAAGTGGATTCCTTTGGGTTCCTGGATGCAAACTGAACCAGTCTTCTCTCCTTTCAAGAATCTTTGGGTTCGTGGCCAAAAGCCAGACGGATTCGGAGAACCTCTGTCACCTGTTTGCAGAGTACGACACCGTGCAGCCAGCGTCACTTGTCATCGACCTCCTCTGCCAGCTCCTGCCGGGCCCGTAGGGGACAGAAACCCCAGGACAGCTCAGGGCTGGCAGCTGCCTGCACGATGCCCAGCTTGCTCACCCCTTCCTGCTTCTGGGTTGCATTTTGGCAACAGCTCATATTTATATATATTTTTTGTTACGTACCATCACATCAAGAGTCTCAGTTAAAGGTTTTATGCTCTGGTGGGGCGAGATGTCCCTCAGAGATGCTCTGCAGGGCAGTGGCAGCGCAGGGTGGGTGTCCACGGGGAGCTGGGCTGGGCTGGGAGTGGAGAGGTGGGACGGAGCTGTGCTTGCCGTACGGAACCGCTGTTCCCCTCACCTGGCAGGCGCTGTTTGCTTCACTCTGGAGGACTGAAATATTCCAGCTGGGATTTCTACCGGTGATGCCCGTGCTCAGGGTGTCCTGGCTGCGATGCATTCGGTGGAGCTGAGCTCCCATCTTCAGGGACTCAGCTTTAAGCCCCCCAAACGCCGCGGGTGGCGGAGGCAGGGGGGGCACCGATCTCCCTGACCAGCAGCAGGAGGCAGCTTTGCAAATCAAAGCCTACAAAATCACCCAGGCCCTGCTGAAAAATCCTGCTCCCCTCAAAGCACAAGAAGCTTCGCAAGGCAGAAATGTCAGAGCAGCATCTTTTTGCCTGGTTGTTGTGAATTCTCCTGCCCTTTTTTTTATTTTCTTGCAAAGCGGGGTTACGGGCTCGCTTGACCTCCAGACCTCAGCAAGCTGAGAAATAAATGTTGACATTTTCATGACAGTAAAACATTGGGTTTTTGGAAGGGACTTGCAGGAACGTGGGCCAGATCCTCGGATGACGTAAATTGGCGCAGCCTCGTGGAAGTCGCTGCTGCCGTGATTTACACCAGCTGAAGACTCAGCTCTTGCCGTGGTGTCCGAGTGGGGCTGAGTCCACCAGGCAGCGTCTCCCTTCGTCGCGCTCGCTTACCTGGTGCTTCTACGTTGGTTTAATTTTGGACCCCATGCTAACGAGCGCTGCTCAGGGGTGTTTTCTCTAAAGCAGTGGATCACATATCCCAGCACAAACACTGTTAGAAACTGAAATGCTTGGCTCTCCTCTCTCAAACTGCCAATCACATCCATGCATTGCACACAAAAAAAAAAGCCACTCTCCTCCAGCCTGGCTGTGGATCCGCACCGGCTGCAACAGCTCTTGGCAATGAGGGAAGGGATTGGCCCCCTGTGCTCGGTGCTGATGAGGTTGCAACTCGAATCCTGGGCTCAGTTTGAGCCCCTCACTCCAAGAAAGACCTTGAGGGGCTGGAGTGCGTCCGGAGAAGGGACCGGAGCTGGGGAAGGGGCTGGAGAACAGGGGTTCTGGGAGCAGTGAGGGATCTGGGGGGGGTTAACCTGGAGAGGAGGAGGCTGAGGGGAGACCTCATCGCTCTCTGCAGCTCCGGGAGGGTGTGGGGAGGTGGGTGCTGGGCTCTGCTTCCAAGTAACAAGGGATGGCACGAGAGGAAACGGCCTCAGGTTGTGCCGGAGGAGTTTTAGTTGAATATTATGGAAAATGTCTTTACTGACAGTGGTGAAGCCCTGGCAGAGGCTGCCCAGGGCAGCGGGGGAGTCTCCATCCCTGGGGGGGGCTCAAAAGGATGTAGACGTGGCACTTAGGGACAGGGTTTAGCAGGCACGGTGGGGTTGGGCTGATGATTGGACTGAATGAGCTTGGGGGTCTTTTCCAACCTTAATGATCCTGTGATTCTAAAAGAAAAATATGGGGTTATTGCAGGGGCTCCAGGCTAGAAACAATGGCTTTGCCCCTCCCAATCCACCTGCCCTCAGCTCTGCTCAGCCGAAACCCAGCGCTCAGCCTGTGAGCCCCTCGTAGTGCAGAGAGCGGGGAGGACACGGCACCCCGTGGTCCCGGGCAGCTCCTGGTGAGGCTGTTCAGCCCCGTCGCCCGGGTCTGTGCATCCCCAGCTGCCTGGGACCCCCGGCCCCGAGGGACCCCCAGCCCCCGCGAGGGGTGCAGGATGCGACCCTGCAGTGCGCGCTGCGGCCGGCAGGGGGGGCCCGCACGACACCACCCGCCCCTGCCCATCCCTGCCCACCCCTGCATCCCCCTGCCCTCATCCCTGCCCATCCCTGCATCCCCCGCCCTCATCCCTGCCCTTCCCTGCCTATCCCTCTATCCCTGCCCTCATACCTGCCCATCCCTGCATCCCCCTGCCCTCATCCCTGCCCATCCTTGCCCATCCCTGCATCCCTGCATCCCCCTGCCCTCATCCCTGCCCATCCCTACCCATCCCTGCATCCCCCCTGCCCTCATCCCTGCATCCCTGCCCTCATCCCTGCCCTCATCCCTGCCCTTCCCTGCCCATCCCTGCCCATCCCTCTATCCCTGCCCTCATCCCTGCCCATCCCTGCTCTCATTCCTATGTCCCTGCCTCTCTGCCCATCCCTGCATCCCTGCCCTCATCCCTGCATCCCTGCATCCCTGCCCTCATGCCTGCCTTTCTCTGCCCATCCCTGCCCATCTCTGTATCCCTGCATCCCTGCCCTCATGCCTGCCTTTCCCTGCCCATCCCTGCCCATCCCTGTATCCCTGCCCTCATCCCTGCCCTCATCCCTGCCCATCCCTGCCTCCCTGCCCATCCCTGCATCCCTGCCTACCAGCCCATCCCTGCCCTTCCCTGCCCATCCCTGCCCATCCCTGTGCATCCCTTCCCTCATCCCTGTCCATCCCTGCATCCCTGTCCATCCTTGCCTGTCCCTGCCCATCCCTACCTGTCCCTCCCCATCTACTGGGAGCCACAAACAAGGGATGACACCGGTTATCGCAGAGCTCTTTTCATTAACCAACACCTAATTAATGCTGTGCTGGCTACAGGACCCCAGCCCTGCGACCGCACAGGATGCACAGCCTGCGATGCGGTGCTGCTTTATTCCAGCATGTTTATCCAGGTGCTGTTTAGCCAACGGCACCGAGTGCGAGGGCAACGGGCAAATCCAAAGGCTTTGGTTCCAAACGGTGTCAGGAGCGATTGCGCTGCTGAACCCAAGCCCCGGACACCCTGCACGCTGCTCCCCTGCGGTGTCAAATCCAGCTCCAGAATTCCAGGCACAACTTGGAGTGTTCATTTTCTGGGGGAACAGGGAATTTTTCCCCATGTTGAGACCAGTTTGGGTCGGGGAACAGGCCCAGTGCCAGGCATCGTCCCCCACACGTGGACTTATTTCAATGCAAACCTTCTCCAACGAGCGCCGCTGGAACGGGGGCTCAGACCCCGTGGGGACAGTTCAGCCAAAACCACCTGGATTCAAGAAAAAAACAAACAGTTCTCTGAGCTCCTCGTGCCTTTCAAAGTTTGTCCTAGGCTTCCTGGAAGTGCAGCTCTTGGTTTTG
The DNA here is from genome assembly GCA_033558235.1 of Neomorphus geoffroyi. Taxonomy (NCBI): domain Eukaryota; kingdom Metazoa; phylum Chordata; class Aves; order Cuculiformes; family Neomorphidae; genus Neomorphus; species Neomorphus geoffroyi. The sequence continues at coordinate 5,369,345 of JAUMJM010000037.1, forward strand.
GTTCCTGGGTCTGGTTCCAGTCATTTTGTACCAAATTCAGCCCCTGTCCTGCCTGGGCTCAAGGGTTGGTTCCCGGCAGCCTCTGCCACCGGTGGGTGATGCCCTGTGTCCCCAACGATGCCAAAAGGCACCCGTGCTGCAGCGTGTGGCCAGGTTCTCCCTGGTGATGGGTACATGGATCGCATCAGTGACCACCCATGGTGCATGGGCAGACGTGCACTGGTGTGGGTGGCACACCAAGCCCTCGTGGCAGCTGCGTGGCCACAGGGGTTTCTGGGCAGAGAGAGATGGGAATCCACCAGCTGTCGCAGGTGGAGCATGGGCCGAGCTTTTGGACCAGCTCACTTGCAACCCAAACCCAGCAGCAGACACTGCCAGGGGTCAGTATCACCACCCCCACACACACCCCAGCACGGGGGGGGTCCTCCACTGCTGCCCAGTGCAGCCCTGCCCAGGGTTCCCGGCCACCAGCGCTTTCCAATGCAGCGAGGACGGGGGAGGGTTTGGTTTCCTCCTGTCACCAGCTTCCCTGTGACCTCCAGAAGAGGGAAAAGGTCACAGCTCTCCGTTGGCTCTCAGGGAGGTGGGTGCCTCTGGCCTGCGGGCATCACTGGAAGGGGCAAACGACCTCCCTGGAGCCGTGGCAGCAGCCCCCACGCTCCTGGCATCAACTCTGCCAAATGTCCGCACACGTTTCTCCATGGTTTCTCCAACCAAATCAGTTCCCAAGCCCAGCCCGGCACCTCCACAGCTGGATGGCAGCTGGAGGGGGGCCTCAAAGAAGAGACCCGGGGACCCCCAGCCCTGGGCAGCCCTGGCAGGGGTGCTGGGCTCCAGGAGAGCTGGCATCTTCCGTGGTGCGGCTGCCAATGTGCTGTGCCAGCAAACTGCAGCGCTTGTCTGCGTTGGCTGCGGGCGCTGCCTTCAGCCCTGCTCCTCTGGGGTGTTTGCACAACCCCGAGCGCCACCGGCCACGCAGCTCCAGCAACCAGAACATCCGGCTGGCACCAGCCCCCCAAAACACCTCCAGCCCCAGGGAGCCACAATGTGGGGGTCCGAGCTGTCCTCAAGCGATGGGGCTGCGGGCAATGCCACCTCCCAACCACCCCAAACTCCGTGAGAAAGCCGAGCCACGGCCAGGAGAACCAGGCAGCTGGCAGGCACACAGACACCAGCGCTCCCGTGCTTGGGCATCTCCCAGCTGCAGCCCCTGACGCCGTCCCAGCACACCCAGTGGTGCCAGCGGTGCTCGGTGATACCAGCGCCAGCATGCACACGCACCCGTGCCACGGGGCTGCGGCTCTGCGAGGCCGGCAGCGCTCCCTGGCCAGGAGCACGTCGCCCTGGCATGAGCTGGTGCCTGTCCCTGTCCTCCTCTGACCTTTGAAGCACATCCAGTGTCTTGTCCCAGCCTGGCACCATCTGGGCTGGAAGAGACCTCAAAGCCCACCCAGTGCCACCCCCTGCCATGGGCAGGGACCCCTCCCACTGAGTCAGGGGGCTCCAAGCCCCATCCAACCTGGCCTGGAACACCTCCAGGGATGGGGCAGCCACCACTGCTCTGGGCAACCTGGGCCAAGGGCCTCCTCACCCTCACAGCAAAACATTTCTGCCCGAGATCTCACCTCAATCTCCCCTCAGATTTCAATCACTTCGCTTCCCCTCTCTCCTTTTCTTTAAAGCAACGCAAAGACAAAACACACTCAATTAACACACATTAAATAAGGGGGAAATTAAATACAGTCATTTATTTTTTTTTTTTCTTTTGGATGATACAAAGGTTCAAGTTTACTGGGAAGGAGTCGGTGCTACGTGGGAGTCCGAAGGGACAGGCTTGGCCCAGGAGGAACCGGACAGAGATCACATTGGCACAGGAAAACGCCGCTGGGTTGGGGAGCCTCACGCTGGGATACGATCGTGTGTAAATACAGCCTTAAACTACAGGAGAGACGATGCAAAACACCGGAGCCCTCTGGGCTAGACACAAAATGCTCCCTGGCAAACGCCAGCGTCCCTGGCCCCTACCTGGCCACCCCAAACCCAGGCTCCACTGGATCTGTTGGTGCTGCCCTGGCTGTGTGTGGCACCACCAGGCTGTGGCAGCCACAGTGCCACGCCGACACGGTGCGGCCAAGTGGGACCAGCACCATGGACTGGCCATGGTCCTCAGCAGCCCCGGGGAAACCCATCCTTCGCGTGGTGGCACCCAGGGGGAGGGATCCCCATTCCCACCAAGCACCATCCTGGCAAACTGGCTCAGTGTAGAAGCTGCGTGCAGCCTCTTCCAAGTAGAGCCACATGCAACCAGGTGGGCATCAGGGTTCCAGTAAGGTGCCAAGGCAGACAGAGGAGGCAGCAGGGTGCCAGGGCTGGCAGGAGTTCCAGCAGGAGCCCAGCAAGACACTGCACCACACTGGGACATGGGCACCTGGGCACACGGGATGTGGCACGGGGATGCCGTCACCTGGATGAGAAGCCAGGCAAAGCCACCTCAATGAGCTGCAATGCTAAGCCCGATGCCAGCCCCCATCCTGGCTCGCTCCATCCGCACCAGCCAGTGTCACTTGCCAATCCCCATCCCCACCAGTGTCCCAACTGAGACACATGGAGATATCCCAACTGGTGCCATGCTGGAGAGCTGCCACGCCGTGCCATGCCATGCCATGCTGACAATCTGCCAAAACATGTTTCACTAAAACTGAAACATTTCATTCCCATCAGGGGCCTCGGCACCCGCTGGCGTGGCCGGGGCAAATCCATACGGAAAACCAAAACCTCCGGCCGCAGCCACAGAGCCGGTGGGGTGGGTCAAGGGGGGCATTGGCAAAATCCCCTCTGTCTTTGGCACCCTTGCTATGGCAGCCAACACAGCCTTCTCTCACCAAAAAGACACGGAGATGAGGAATTTCCAGCCCAGCTGGCTCCCACTGAGGAGCTTCAAAAGAAAAGGAGATTAAAAAAAAAAACAGCTACAAAAATAGTGACAATTCCCCAGCTGAGAGCTTTGTGCTGGCGAAATCCGCAGATCCCGGCGCCGAGACCTGCCAGAAATTCATCCCAGTTTTGTCACGTTGGCCAAGTTGGAAGAAGAGAAGAGAGAAACCATCGCTGGCGCTGCCCCTTTCTGTGGAGGTGGAGGATTTCAGCCTCGGGGGCTGCAGGGTTGGGTTGGAAGATTCCCCCCACCCCCAGTGATATTTTTTAAATATTAAAAATCTTTGGGGAAGAAAATAACCCAAAAAGAAGGTGTTCCTGCTGGGAGGTGTTTCCTGGGTGTCCTCCATCCCTCAATCCCTTGGACCCACCCACTGTGGGGACACATTGCACGCCTGGGGGTGCCCGAACCCCCCCGAGTCCTGGGGATGGGGCAGGGGGAGATGGGCTGGGCGGAAGGAAAACGCCGTGGCCACCAGCTTTGTCCCTGGGCAGGGAGTGGGATGGGGCTGGGCTGGGGGCTCCTGGGGTGGGGGGTGGGTGATTCCTGGGCCGCGGGGGCTGGGGAGCTGCAGCGGGGACAGGGAAGGTCTCTTATTTCTCGGGGGGGCTGCGATGCTCAGCGCACGCGCACGCTTTGGGCAGGATGGAGCCAGCAAGGACCCCCGGCAGGCAGTGGTACTGGGGTCTCTCTGAGCCCCCCCTGTTCCATGGGCTCCCCCATCCTTGTCCAGGCACCGCATCCCGCTGCCGGGGAGGGCAGGATGAGGCACTTCTGCCGACACACGCGTGGCTGGCAAGGCACTGCAGACAGGGGTACTGCCACAGCACCCCATGGGGCGCTGGCACGGCTGGGCCAGGGCAGCAGCCGAGCCTCTGGGTCCCCCGGCTGCACCAGCACAGAGGGGCTGGGACAAAAGCCCAGGGGCTCCACAGGGTGGGAGGGCAGCGGCGACGGCTGCGGGAGCAGCACGGAGGGGTGGCAGCGCATCGAGAGCTCTCTCCATCCCAGCAGCCTGGCATCAGCCCCAGGGCAGCATCCGTCCACGCAAGCGTCCGTGTGGGATGGAGGTGCCACCAGTAAGTGCCGAGGGCCCCTCAGTGGTGGTGGCTAGTGGTCATGCCAGCTGGCAGTGCCGTGCCCCGTGCCGTGGGCAGCCCGTTGCGCAGAGCACGGTGGCAATCTGGGGTGCACGTCGGGGTCCCCAGCACCGGGGAGCTGCTCGGCAGCCGTGTCCCCTCTCCTCCTCTCCCACGCAGCCCCGGTGGGTGTCCTGGTGGCATGGGGACCACCACAGTCATGCTCACATGCTGTCTGCCAGCTGGTGACAGTCCAAGTCCCCCTTCAGCTCCAGGAAGCCTGGCAGCTTCACTCCCGTCTTGCGGTCCACGCACCAGCACTTGCCCCGCTGCCCATCCAGCGCCGGGTGACACTGAGGGGACAGGTTTGGTGAAGCACCCAGCCTGCCCCCATGGTCCCATTCCCATGGACCACCTGTCTGGGGCAACTGGGAGCTCTCCTGGGGGCTTTGCCACCTTCATCCCACTCCCAGGCTTTTGCAAAGGGACCCAAAGTTTGATTCCCACCAAATGCCAGTCTGCCCCAACACTGGCCCATCCATCCGTGTCCCCCTCCCAGCCTCACCCTGGCTCTGCAAAATCCCCCCCCATGCAACCTCCCCCCCCGGCCCCCCATGATGGGCGAGAGCCCATCCTACCTGTTTGGGGTGGAAGTTGCCGTTGCGGTCGCAGTTGGGGATGGGGATGACGTAGAGGTCTTCGTGCGTGCGGGTCTGCGAGGCCGCCAGCCTCTCCAGCGCCCGGTGCAGCTCGCTCTGGCACGAGCCCTGCACCTACAAGAAAAGGGAGGATGAGCTGGAGGGTGCCCCCACCCCCCAGCACTCTGGGACCCCTCCCCAGCCCAGCGCTGCCACGTGGTGCTCACTATGGGCCGCGTCTCCTCGCGGTGGTACGGGATCCCGCTGTTGCGCATCTTGTTGCCGTTGTTGACTCGCTTCGCCTGATGCTTCTGCAGGCACTTGCGGTCATGGATGCTGCAGGGGCTGAAGCTGTTGTTGGGGTGGTCGATCTCCTCCTTTTCTGCAAGGACAGAGGGGGCTCAGTGCCTGATCGCGATGCCCTGCAGTGCCTCGGTCCCCACAAAGCAACCTGCACCCCTGGGCACAACGGTCACCGGTGCTGCTGGACAGCACATTCCCCTCCCCAGAATCATGGAATCATTCAGGTTGGAAAAGACCTCTGAGCTCATCCAGTCCAACCGTCAGCCCAACCCCACCGTGCCTGCTAAACCCTGTCCCCAGGTGCCACATCCCCATGGTTTTTGAACCCCTCCAGGGACGGAGACTCCACCACTGCCCCTGGGCAGCCTCTGCCAGGGCTTCACCACTGTCAGTAGAGAAATTTTTCCTGATATCCAACCTAAACCTCCCCTGGTGCCACTTGAGGTCCCCACAGGCGTCACCCCACCCCTCACCCCAGGTCCCCCACTGCCCTCGCCGCCCCCCAGCACCGCACTGGGCTGAGCTCTGCAGCACTGGGAGTTCTTAAGGACTCATTAGCCAGGATTCATGGGCTTGTTGCCAGGTGTGTCTGTTGTAAAGTGCGAGAGCACCAGGGTGTTGCTACAGCGTGCAGCATGGCATGAGGGTCTGGCTGTGCCCCAGCCAGCCACGTGCCACCAGGCACTGGGTGCTTGCCCACAGCACTGCACCCATGGAGCTGGAAGGTGACCTTGGGGTGCACAGACCCCGGTGCCCCCAAAAAGCTGCCTCTATGGGGTTGCAGTGGGAATGGGAGAACCAGGGCTGCACCAGGGTGGTGCTGAGCACCCGCCAGAGCCGGGGCAGCACCAGGCACCGCGGCCGGGACGGGAGCCACGGGGCGCAGCTCCCATGAAGACATAAAAGAAGAAATTCCTGGAATAAGAAAGTTAATCTCCCGTGGGGCCAATCCAGAAAGGCAGCGCTTGGCATCCTCGCCTGCGCCAGGAGCGCAGCCAAACTGCGATCCCAGATGTTGGCAGCTGGAAGGAGCATCATGAGACCCGAGCTCTCGGCATGAATTTAGTTTGAAAAAAGCTACCGGTTCCTCTGGTTTGGGGCCCTTTAATGCTCTGAGGAGGGGGGACACCTCAGGGAGGAGGGGTCCTACTTGCAGTTGGAGCCACATCAGGTGCAGCCCAAGCAGCTTTCTGACTCCCAACCCACCTGGGCTGTGAGAGCGAAGTGTCCAGGGCTCCCTGGCTGAGTTTATCCCAGGGTTGGGTTTAAACTAATCAATATTGGAGCCACCGACAGCAAAACCCTTCCCAAACCAGGCAGGAGGCGGTCACGGTGCAGCACGGGTGGAAGCACCCAGGGGCTCACAGCTCCACAGAGGCTGTTGGGGTGATGCCCAGCACCAACCCTTCCTGCAGGGGGGCAGCTGGTGTCTCCTGCCCATCACATCCCCATGGGATCCCATCCCCTTTCTCCCATCAGCCCCTCCTGCAGCAGCTCCCCTGCAGCCAAGGGTTCCTGGACCGGCTCCCAGCAGCCCGGTTAAAGTTCACAGCGAAGCCCCGATCAAATCCTTCTCCTCCGTTCTTGTTATTTGCTTTTTGTTTAATGTGTCCATTTTTTTCCAGGAAATGGCTCATGCCCTTGAAATTTGAAACACAAACCCAAAGGCTCCAGCACCCCGCACAGAGCGATGCCAACCCTTGGCGGCACCAACCACGCGGCCGTGGTGCAACGTGGGCGCTGGTGGCAGAGCCCAGACTGGGCTGGGGGGATTTGGGCAGGGATGCTCCTTCCCTCCCTCCCTCCCCTCTGCTCCTCCCCAGGGAGACACACAAGGAAGAGCCAGGCAGGGAATGTGGCACCAGCAAGGACCACCATGCCCAGGTCCCACCACCTCCATGCGCTGCTCCCATCCCACGGGAAGGCAAGGATCAGGGAAGCCCCCACGCAGCCCCAGCATGAACAAACACCCCTCCTTCCCCATCAACCGCCTTCAGAGCGTCAAATCTCTCAGCTTAAATAAAACCAGATGCCAAGAACATTTTCATAAGGTCACATGAAGCGTCGGTGCTTCCGGGCAGCGAGGCGGATCTCGCCCAGCAGCCAGCTCTGGGGATGGAGCTCTGGAGCCTCATGGTGTCCCCCCCAACTCACACACCACCCCAGGATCCCTCTCCACTGCAGGGATCACTGCAGTCCTTGGGGCAATTTTCCCACTCACTAAGCAAAGTAGAGCAGCTCGAGGAGCCCCTTGGCCACCCTCCTGCACCAACCAGATGAGGAAAGTCGCACCCACACACACATAGACATGGAAAAAGCAGCTTCTGTGGAGCCTGGAGGCCCCCACCACCACTCCCAGTGCAGCCTACTCTGCCCCAACGCCTTGGGAAGCACCACCTGGCTGCTGGCCCCAGCAATACCAGTATCTACAGGTGCCCCTGAGCCATCCTGCACTCCTCCCTGGGTCCTGCTCCACCTGGCAGCGCTGGGCACGTAGGGCAGCCCATGCACCGGCCACCAGCACCCTGGTGCTGCCAGTCATGGCTCGGGCTGTGCCAGCAGAGACGGAGGTCTCCAAGTGGCAAGGGAAGAGAAGAACAGTGGGGGTGTCTGCCCGGCCAAGGGCCAGGGGAAGCCCCTCCGCTCGGTTTGGGGTTGAAGCAACTGCCAAGGGGATGGGAACGGGTGCTGCCCTCACCAGCCACCCCATCCCGGCAGGAGAAGGGTTCCTGCCTGGCCTTCTGCTTGGGCCACGGACAGGAGACACAAACGAGTCATTCAGAGTCGCCTTCAATTAACGGGAGCTGTAATTGAGGTTGGTCATGTGCCGAACTTGCGATCCACCACACTGAGCCCAAGGGAGCAGGGAAGGGCTCAGGGCTGCGCCGCGCGGCTCCCATGGGAGCAGAGCCCGGGACAGTGAGGGCCTTGGAAGCGTGCACGTGTCCGTGGGCAAGGGACAAGCATCAGCTTGCATCTCCAGCTCCAGAGCCTCCAGCCTGCCAGCCTGGGGACAAAGGACCCCGCATGCTCCATGTGCCGGAGGGGACACATCCACATGTCTGTGGCGGACAAGGCACATGAGCCGTGGTCCAGCACCGGGCAGTCCTGGCAGGGCACCGGCTTTCTTGGCTACCGGTGCTCTCAACTTGGCAAGCACCAGCGCAGGGAAGTGTGCGCTCATCCTGCCAGAGCATGGGGGTGGCTGGGGCACAAACACCAAGCACCTACTGCCCCTTGGCCAGTGGTGCTGGGTCAGGAAGCCTGGCCCATCCCATCCCACAGGACACACTGCCGTGCTCAAACTCGGCTCAGCATTTCTGCACCTCCTGGCTGACGAGATCAATGTAGGAGATATTGGGATGCAGGAGAAGGGGTAAGGGCTGTAGATGCAGCAAATTTCCTGTAAGGACCAGAGCCTTGCTAAGAGCTTGGAGAAACCTGAGCATGGGCAAATTCCAGACCCCATCCCAAGGGACAGCTGGGATGGGGCAACAGCATTGCCTGGCCCCTTGACTGGGTAGAAAAGGGCAGTGATGGCTGGGGGAAGGATGCCACTGGGGCTGAACCCAGCCTGTCCTCACTGCCCGTGTGCCATCCAGCCGGGACTCAGCCACCATCGTCCCTCCCGGTCACTGCACACACAGAAAGGCAACAGGATCTGTCCCAGCCGCCGCTTAGAGCAACCACACGGGATGCAGGCGGCTCCTGTGGGGTCAGTTTTTCCCAGACATAATTATTTACCCAGCATTAAATCACTCGTCGTGTGCTGGGGAAAATGTCCTCACCTCCTCCCGGCTGCCACACACGTGTTCAGCCATCGCCTCCCCAGACACCCGCAGGCTGCGCCGAAAAGCCGCGGCTGGAACCTCCCAGATCCAACCCCGTCGCAGGGATCCAGCTGGGCAGAAGGACGGCCTGGGAGCCAACCCAGAGCTGGCAGGACTGGGAGCGTGAGGCAGGGACCAGGCTCCTGCACAAGGTCCCCAGACCCACCGCCATGGGAGAGGGTCAGGAGAGCGGACACCCACTCCCTCGCGTCCCAGAAAGCCCCGGCCCGTGGGTGCCACAGGTCATAAAATCATGGAATGGGTTGGGTTGGAAGGGACCTCAAAGCCCAGCCAGTGCCACCCCCTGCCATGGGCAGGGACCCCTCCCACTGGGTCAGGGGGCTCCAAGCCCCATCCAACCTGGCCTGGAACACCTCCAGGGATGAGGCAGCCACCACTGCTCTGGGCACCCTGGGCCAGGGCCTCCCCACCCTCATTATGAAGAATTTCTTCTGGATGTCTAAGGTCCCGAGCGAGCAGAGAGGCTTTTTCCTGGCAATGGAGCCAGAAGCCATGGTCCAACCCCTGGGAAGCCCAGCCCCAGCCCAGCCCCCCTGATACCAGCCTCTTCCCTGGAATGCAGAGCCCCCCAGGCCGAGCCCCCAGACAAAGTGTTTACTGTATGAGCTGCGCATTAACCGCTTCCCAGCCGCCCGCTCGGTGCAGCCTCCGCTCGCTCGGCACCCACTCAGTGCTGCGGGACATGGGCACGGGCAAGGGGCACCAGCTCCATATGCCCCTGCTCCTAACCAGGGCTTGTAGGGACAGGACAAGGGGGAACGGCTTTAAACTGGAAGGGGGAAGATTTAGATTGGACATCAGGAAGAAATTCTTCACGCTGAGGGTGGGGAGGCCCTGGCCCAGGGTGCCCAGAGCAGTGGTGGCTGCCCCATCCCTGGAGGTGTTCCAGGCCAGGTTGGATGGGGCTTGGAGCCCCCTGATCCAGTGGGGGGGTCCCTGCCCATGGCAGGGGGTGGCACTGGCTGGGCTTTGAGGTCTCTTCTGACCCAATCTATTCTGTGATTTAAGGTCCCTTCTGCTTGTCCCAAGAGGAACCATCGAATTCACCATTGGTGCCCTCGCTGTGCCAGGCAGGGCTGTGGTGGTGGCTCCAGGCTGCCGGAACGAAACAGGGACTTGGATGTCCCACCAGGACCTTCCCACACTGAGCAATGTGTTGTGGGGTGTCCTGCCCACATCCTGCCAAGCTGTCCCACGCCAAGGAGGTCACCGCTGCCCGCTCTCCCATCCTGCCACCTGCAATGCTGGGCACGCGTGGTACCCAGTGGGTGAGTCCAGCTCCCACGGCCACCCACCCATCCCCAGCGAGGCCAAAACACGGCGGGAAGGAAGGGAAAAACTGCAAGTCTGTTTCCTAAAGGCTATGGGAAAAAATGCTGCGTTACACGGGGCACGGCCAAAACCAACAGGCCTTGGCAGCCCAACACAGCCCCGGGCCAGGGAGCCCAGACTGCTCCTGCAGGATGTGGGATGAGGACAGACGGGCAGGGCACGGGGTCTCCACAGTGGACCCCATGCCAAGTATTCACGGCCAATTCCTGTCCCTGCAGAGGGGTGGCCGGAGGGAGGCCAATCCAAGAAGAGCCCTCCTTACCTGGGGACACCAACGGAGCTGCCCTGGACCCGCCATGCAAGGAGGGGATGGAGCTGGGATCTGGCCCTTGGCACAGCCAGGGATGGGCACTGCTCCAGTCCCTTCTGCCCCTCTGAGTGACCCTGTGCAGGGACACAGGGCCAGGCCAGCTTGTGGACCATCCCATGGGGGATGCTGCTCCGGAGGACATGGTCCCCATCACAATCTGCAGGATGGGGAAGGGGAGAGCATGGCATCCTGACGCAGCCCCACAGGCCAGGTGTCCATGCTCAGCCCCTGGAGGTGGCTCTGTTCCCACTGTCAAAACCACATCGTGACCTACGCAGCTCCAGGGCTGCCAGCTCCACTTCTGGTCCACAGACCCTGCTTGAGCACCACAGGGGCGGAAGAGATCCATGATCAACACTTGCAAGAGGGTCCTGGGCCAGACAGAGCTCACAGGCAGTGGGATTCTCCAGCCCACAACTCCCTACCCTGCCCGAGAAGGACACAGCTCTTGGCAGAGCCCGGGCACAGAGCCCAGCCCGTCCTGCCTGCGAGGGAAGCAGGTGCCCGAAGGCCTCTTTCCTGTTTCCTCCTGGTGGTGCAGGCAGAGCTGCTCCCAGCATCCTGGGGAAGGAGCAGCGCAGAGGTCACCGTGCGACGCGAGCTTCCCTGGCAGCTGGGACCTGTCCCCAGACCATGGGTGCCTGCAGGACCCAGGCTGCCCTGCCATCCTGGGGCACTCCGGTGGGTGATGTGTTCCTGCAAAACACCCATTCCAGCACCAACAAAGACACCGGCTGCAACACTGCCATGGCAGGATAAGGATGGCACAAATGTGACCCACTGGTACCCAGATGTGGGATCTCAAGAAGCTCAGAGCTGTGGCGGGTGATGAGTCCCTGCAAAGCACCCCACATCCAGCCACTGGCTGCGACAGTGCTGTGCCAGGATGAGGATGGCACAAACGTGACCTGCTGGTACCCAATTGTGGGATCTCAAGAAGCTCAGCATTGCAATAAGTGATGAGTCCTTGCAAAGCACCCTGCATGCATAGAGCTGCCGACCATTACACTGCTGTGCCAGGGGTGGGTAAGGATGGCACAAAAGCGACCTGCTAGAAACCAGTTGTGGAATGTCAAGAAGCGGATACTCGCTGGTACCCAGACATGGGATCTCAAGAAGCTCAGAGCTGCAGCAGGTGATGAGTCCCTGCAAAACATCCCACAGCCAGCCACCAGCTGCGGCAGTACTATGCCAGCGTAAGGATGGCACAAACGTGACCCACTGGTACCCAGCTTCAAGAAGCTCATCACTGCTTGCACTCTGCTCACACCAACCCCTAGGCTGTCCCATCCCATCCCACCTCAGGGTCCCTTGCAGAGCCTCTCGCCCTGTTCCCAACCCTTTATCCCCAACACTTGCCAAGCAAGCAGAGACCAAGTTGGCACAACCAGGGGCTGCACGGGGGCAATCTGACACCCACCCCTCGCCCCTCTACCACCCGAGACGGATCTTACCTGTGGGATGGAGGCTCTCCTGGATGGCCTCGACCTCGGCCAGGTCTGTGCAGATGCCCTGGCCGTGCATGAGGGTGTGCAGGGGTCGTGGCACGCCGCGGGGGGGGTAGCAGCGTAGCCCCGCACCGCAGCGGGCGGTGTAAACGCCGCAGGCGGTGCCGCGCCCGAGGGCGCAGGTCGCGCAGCACCCGCAGCCCGGCTCCCGCACCAGCTCCGCACAGCCCTGCGGAGCCTTGCACCTCGCCAGCCGCTCCTCCGAGCACGGCGGGCACTGGATCGCCTCCTCCCCGCCGCACGGACCCGCCGCCAGCACCACCAGTAGTACCAGTAGCGGTGGTGGCACCGGTACCGGTCGCCCGGTGGCCCCGGGCATCGCGGCTCCGCGCTCCCGCCCGCGGCTGGCGGAGCTCGGCTGAGGGAGAGGGGCGGTGGAAGAGGCTTTATGCGAGCCCTGGCCACACCTCCCGGCACCGGGGCCACCGGCGGGGCCGCCCCCGCCCACACCGGGAAGCCACCGGGGAGGGATGCTCCGAGCAGGAGGAGGCGACAGCTTCAGCCCCGGGGACACCGGGCAGCGCGGCAACCCCCTGCCCTGCGCCTCCCGAACCCTCGCCCCCCGGGGAGCCCACCCCCGCCCCGACACCCCTCCCAGTCCCCGAGAGCAACTGGGATGAACTGGGGACACCCACACACCATTCGGGGCTGCATCGCGAGGGCTGGGGACAAGACCCCCGGTGCGGGATACTCGGAGTGGGCTCCGGGTGCGGGGGTCCCCGGCGGGAGCAAAGGCGCTGCTGGCAAAAAAAAAAAGAGCACGGGCAGCTCAACCCCAGCCTGCCCGCACCCTCCCTCCCTTGCTCCGCACCTGCCGGTATCCCCCACCCTTCTCGGTCCCACACCCTCCGGCCCCGCACCCACAGGTGCCCCGCGAACCGCCTGGCCCCGCACCCACCGCCTCCCCACATCCCCATCGGTCTCGCACCCCCCGGCCCCACCCTGACCACCCCACCCCTCAACCATGACCACCCCGACGTCCCCGCACCTTTCGACCCCATACCTCCCAGTCCCGCACCCACCTCCTCCCCGCATTCCCATTGGTCCCGCACCCTCCGGGACCGCATCCACTAAGACCCCGCACCTCTCGGGCCCCGCACACCCCAACCCCACCGGCTCCCCGCATCCCCCCTGCCCTACATCCCTCAACCCCTACCACCCCCCAAATCCCGCACGCACCGGCTCTCCACCCCCGCACCGCCCCGCACAGCCCGGGATAAGTTGAGAGCTGCCGGCACCTAGTGGTTATTTGGGAAAACCGGGAGGCAGCGGGCGGGGAGCCCCGAGCATCCCTCCAGTGGGGTCCCGCCAGACCCCGCAAACACCGGGCAGGGGCGGCGGGGCAGCACCGCGGGGCTCAGCAGATGGGAAGGACCAACTCCTGTGCCCGGGGGGAGGGGTCCCCCAGCATCACCTTGGAGGGGGGGCGGGGGGGAGCTGGTGACCCGCGAGCTGCACCCAGGGGTATCTCAGGCAGCATCCGGTATGGGACAGTGGGGGGGGTCCCTCCTGATGTGACAGTGGGGGCTTGGACAAAGCCTGGGGTGATGGGAGCTCTGGCAAAGCACAGCCTCCCTGAGCCTGCCCTGACTGAGATGCTGCAGCGCCCAGGCAGCCCTGGCACGGGTTGTCTCCCGCGCACCCAGGGGCACCAAGAGGGCAGAGAGCCCCTCTCCCTCTCCTGGGAAAAGGATCTGCTGTGCCCAGGCTGAGGCAGAGCCCGGCTGCACTCGTGTCATGGGATGAGAGCGGCTTTGTGCCACTTTGTCCTGCGTGCGCAGGGACACGTGGCACAGCAGCATCTGGGTGCAGGCTGTGTCACCACCCTGGCCCTGGCCAACACCAGCAAAACCACCACAAGCACAGCCTCGCTGACCCTGCCCTGCGTGAGATGCTGCAGTGCCCGGGCAGCCCTTGCCCAGGCTGTCCCCGCTGCATCCAAGGGCAGAAAGCCCCTCTCCGTGTCCTGCGGAAAGGATCTGCTGTGCCCAGGCTAAGGCAGGGACCAGCTGACCTTGTGCCAGGGATGAGGAGCAGCCGCACGCTGCAAGGAGCTTTGTCCTGCGTGCGCAGGGACACGCGGCACAGCAGCATCTGAGTGCTGACTGCGTCACCACGCTGGCCCTGGCCAACACCAGCAAAACCACCAAGCTGTGCTGGCCAAAGACTGGCAAGATGACTACAACCATCCAGCACCAACAGGGAGACAATGAGCCCACCAGGAAGGTGACCTTCACTGTGTGGGACACGGAGAGCCAGCCCAGCCTCGTGCAGCGCTGCGTTGTGCAACCACAACGTGCAGGGAGCAAGCACAACGTGCGAGGAGCAACCACAACGTGCAAAGAGCAACCACATCCCACAGGGTTTGCGCTGGCCCCTCCAAGGACTTGGCTGAGCAATGGGAGCCACTGGGGTTTGTGACCCCTTTCGAGGTCTGTAAAAACTCGGACATTGGGTCCTGGAGTCGTGCCTGGTGCAGCGGGTGGGACGTGGGGCAGCTTCCAGAGGGACCCAGGGAGATGGGGGGTGCCCTGCAGTGATGCACGAGGAGATGCACCTGGGCTGCCCCTGAGAGAACCTGCCCCGGCGCAGCAGCTCCTGCAGCACCTGACAGAGGTGACAGAGGTGACAGAGGTGTGAGGGGGTCATGCCAGGACCTAGCCCTGGTTGTGCCCGGGAATTTAATGCAGCACAGAGGGCCAGGAGCTGGCACAGGGCCCTGTGTGGGTGCAATACTGGACTTCACTTGTTTCATTTGCAAGAGGGAGGAAGGTGAGGAGCAGTGAGTGGATGAAAAGCCACCTCCTCAGGGTGCCTCAGCCTGGCCACACCTGGAAAGAGCTCAGCACCTTGCAGTCATCTCCAGAGAAGCAGAGCCTTGGCTGAGAACCCCAACCTCATCTCATGGGTGAGAGCATCTTGTGCTCAAATGGGCATTTTGAGTGCCAGCACTGGTGGCAACGGATGCAGGGGCTTCCTAGGCCATCTTCTCCCTCCTGTGCAGGTGAGCTGGGCAGCACAGAGCAGCACACAGGCAGACAGGTAGGACTTCAGGTGGGCATGCAGGGTCCATGTTCCCCACTGTCCCTAGCCCTGCTTCCCCCCTCCCAGCCAGCACAGGGACCCTGCAAGGCATCACCCCCAGGCGCTGCCCTGGAGCCCCTGCCCTGGCTGGCACAGCCTCGCAGTGACCATGACTTGTGGTAGAGACACCAGCCTTGACACGGTGTCCAAGCCAGGACCAAACCCAAACAGGTGCCCAGCCCTGCTCGAGCCACGGCGCCTTATCAGGCCTTGGCAGCGCTGAGCGCTTTGCTGGGGCAACTGTTGTGTCTGCGGGCAGAGGCAGCGCGGCACTGCTGGCGGCCGACGGGGCTGGCAGATTTTTTGACTACAGTTCCATTAAGACTGGAAAGAGTTTTAAAGCATTTTTTTAATATTCATAATTATAAATTCTATTTATTTCTTTATTTTGCTCTTTGTAATAGGAGATACTGAAACTGTCACTGTACTTTCCCACTGAAAGGGTACAGGTGCAACAAGCTACCTGCAGATAAATGACATATTAAACCTGCAACGTACCCTTCGGTTGTTTCGACAAGGTGTACTAAGTGTTGGATAGCTTTCTATGCAAGTCATTCGTTTAGAAAACAGTTTACTAAGGTTGTACTTTGAATCAGTATCTATAGCACCATACATTTAGCTCGCTCATATCAGGGAAACCCGGTGCCTAACAGGCTTAAAATGAAAAAAAAAGAAAGTCATTTTGCATAAAAAGCAAAGGCAGAAATTAGTAGTTTCAGATAATGAAGAGTAATTTCACGGTATTAGATTACTTTTGATGATCAAATAGGAGATGATGTTTCATGAATTAGGAACTGAAATACAACGGAGCAAATTAAAGTCAGGGATGGGGACGAGTCTCCCCCCTCTGCACAGGCACAGCTCCTCGTGGTCCCTGTCCCAGCACAATCCTGCGAGATGGAGAGGAGCCAGGGTTGATGCACCCCACAGCCAGGCTGCCCCCCACCCCACCCCGAGACCCCCGAGATCAGAGGGTGCAGCCCAAGTGCCCTGCCTGCAATGAAGCAGCCCCACGCTCCCAGCCCTGGGGTTCTGTGGGCTCCCAGTGCAACGTTCCCAACCTCAGTGGTTCTTTGGGGTTCCCAGAGCTGGGAGGGGGGGGCTCAGGCTGCTTCCCTGCAGCTCCCCCAGGCAGCACCTGGAGCCACCCCAGCCCTGGCGAGAGGCTGCAGGGCAGCGGCAGAAGCAGGGCTGGGGGGTCACAGAGCAGGGGACATGCAGGGTGTCTGCACCCGCTGTGGGCTGCAGTGACTGCACCCATCACAGGGCACGGGTATCATGCCCACTGCAGGGCTCCAGCACCACCAGGGCACTTGCAGCCCCGGCCTCAGGGCTCAGCCCTGCTGATCCATGAGCTGGTCTCCATCCCATCCCAGCACCAGGCACTGGTGCCCAGGCAGACCCCATGGAGCACCCAGATGCTCTTGCCACAGCTGATGCTCCTTGCCCTCACCCAGCTCCTTCCTCCACTCCCCTCCTTGCTGGTTTCACTCCCCATTTCCAGGCAGCCTCTCCTCCCCAGCCCTCCCTGGACTCAGTTCCAGCATCTCCTCCTGGCCCTGGCTCCCTTCCCTGCAGTTCCCGGCTGCCCTCCTTGTCCCCGGCCGGTGGGGCAGTGGGTGACCTGGCTGTGTGGGTGTTCAGTCTCCTGCCGGATGCGGCCCGTGGGATGTGGGTGCTGGGGCGGGCACGGGGCGTGTCGAGGGCCGCAGTGATAACAGTGGGAGCTGTGCCCAGGCAGCGAGACCAGACAGCGCGGGCGAGCGGCATGAGCCAAGCGCCACGGTCCTGGCCCATGGGCAGCAGCATGGGGTCCAGCAGCCCCCCACGTCTCCTCCACGTGCTCTGCATCCTCTCAGTCCTTGCCGGGCACCTGCCCTCGGCCACAGCTCAGTGGTTTTACAACCTGGGCTCGGATGACACCACCCCGGATCCGAGCACCAGCCTCTCAGCACCCACCCTGGATGGGGAAGAAGGTAGGCTTGGTGGGATGGAGTCACAGCCCCCCTGGCATCCCCTGTTCCTGCACCCCCAGCAAGGAGGGGGCACCTCTCGTGTAAGGCTGGAGCGTGACATGAAGGGTGCCAGGGTCCAGGGCTGCTGGTGGCACCACTGTGGCCATGGCACATGCTGGGAACTGGCAGCGCTGTGCAACCCTGGTCCCCTCCAGCCCTGCCACCTCCCACCCCCTTGCTCCTTTGCTCCTGCAGACAGAGATGCTGGCGACGTGGAGCCAACACGGAAGGTGCTGCTGAGCAAACCCCGGCTGGCAACGGCCCCCAGACGCCGGGAGCCCCTCGGCAGAGGTGCAGCGAAAGGCTCGGGCCATGCCCCGCTGCGCACACGAGGCCAGGTGTCTTTCCCTGTGCAGCATCCCCTCCCTGCTCCCCTGTCCCCCCTAGAACTCCCCAGCTGCTGCTGGGCTCCTCACCTCACCCTTCCATTTATCTGTGCCCTGGAGCACAGCTCCTCCAGCCTGGCCAGGGCAGGATGCCCAGCTCCTACCCCAAACCACGGCTCAGCCACTTCTGCCCCCTTGAGCAGGAGCCACAGCAGCTCCCGGTGCCCCCTGCAAGGTGGCTCCACAAGTTGGACCCCACAGCAGCTCTAGGTCTCAGCCCCCACCCTGGGCTGCGGGCAGTGGTGGCTCTTGGAGGGTCCCCCACATTCCCACGGATCCCCCGGCCCCACATTGAGCTCTGCCCGTCTGTCCCAGCAGCACCGACCCACAGCTGCCCCAAAGATCTTCGAGGGGAGCGCGGAGGAAGAGGAGTTCCTGCAGATCAAGGTGGTGGAGGGGTCTTGGTCCCTGCGGGGGCTGTGAGGGGCAGCTTGGGATGGGCACTCACGCAGGGGGGTCTGGGAGATGTGGGCTGGCAGGGCAAGATGGGGATGGTGCTGCAGGGGATGATGTTGGGGGTCTCATGCTCAGCCTCTCCTCTGCACAGACCACGGCGATGGTGCTGCCCCAGCGGGTGCCCCCAGCCCCAGAGAAGGAAGGTCTCCAGGTGAGAGGTGGGAGCAGGGCACCCATGCCAGTCCGTGGCAGCTGGAGCTCCAGTCCCACCACTCATTGCTCTCTCCCTCTCCAGATCCATAACGGCTCCAGCTGCGTCTGCCCCGCGCGCCCTGGCCCCCCTGGCCCAAAGGTGCTTTTTGGACTGGGCAAAACCTTTTCTGCTTGGGATTTCAAGTCTCACTTTGGGGTCTGGGTTGGGGGCACAACTCATGTCCCCATGGTGGGTGCCAGCAGAGGAGAGCGCCAGGAGCTGGGACCCAGGCTCTGTCTTCCCCTGGCAGGGAGAGAAAGGTGACCGAGGGTACCCAGGAGAGAGAGGCCAGCCTGGACTTTCTGGGGAGAAAGGGAAGACTGGCAGCCCAGGGCAGCCGGGCCCCCAGGGTCCCTGGGGCCCCCCAGGTCCTCCAGGACCACCGGGGCCCCCAGGACCACCAGGTGCCTGGGGAGCAAGAAGCCCATCTGTGCCCGCTGCCCTCCCCGAGGGATCGGAGAACGAGGTGAGCATTGACGTGGAGGCAGCGGCTGGGTGATGGTGGGGCTGGCAGGTGGTGCTGGCACTGGCTGTGGTGTCCACGCTGTACTGGCAGGGACTGGGAGGGCTGGGACACCGGGTAGCCCAGTGGACTGGGACATGGCGACGACACGTGGCCATTCATCAACTCTGCTCTCTCTTTCTTCTCTCCCTCCAACCTGACCCACAGCTGGGAGTGTCCAGCCCTGCAGGGAATCCAGGACCCCCAGGACCCCCTGGTCTGCCCGGCATGCCCGGACCCCCTGGCTACCCAGGCCATGACGGTCCCCAGGGCGCCCCCGGGCGAGAGGGTCAGCCAGGACCCCCCGGCCCACCGGGTGCTGTGGGACCACCTGGTTTCCCCGGGACTGAAGGACCTCCAGGGTCTCCAGGCTCTGCTGGACCAGATGGACCCCCGGGAGCACCAGGGCTCCCAGGCCCACAAGGTCCCCCAGGGGTGCCAGGACACAAAGGACCCCCCGGTCCTGCAGGACCTCCATCACTCCCTGGCAAACCAGGGCTCCGTGGGGAGCCAGGATTCCCTGGACCAAAGGTAAGGAAGTCCAATCAACCTGTTCATGGCACTGGGGACAGAGCAGAGCCAATGGGGTGGGGACAGAGCAGCTGGGGATGCACCAGTCCCTCGCTCTGCCCACCGCACCCATCACTGAGCGCTCCAGCCCTGGTGCTGTGGGGCCCAGGGCATGTGGGGTGCTGAGCCCCAACACTCACCACCCCATGCACTGTGTGCCGGCAGGGTGAGAAGGGTGAACATGGACTGCCAGGCATGCCAGGGAGCCCCGGCCGGACTGGGGAGACGGGCTCCCCGGGCATGCCTGGTCCCATGGGGCCACCAGGACCACCAGGGGACTACAGGGTGAGTAGGGGGTCCTGGGACTGCAGGTGTTCAGGAATGAGGGGGCAGCCCCATGCTCACCCTGGCACATCCTCTGCTTCCAGTGCGATCCACGCCACACAGGGCACCACGGATCGTCAGGGCCACCAGGACCCAAGGTGAGCAGGAAGAATGGGTACTGTGGGTGGTGGGTGTCAGCGGTGAGGGCACCGGGATGATGTTGGCCCTGGCTGCTACCCAGTGCTGGCACCAAAACTGAACGGGTCCATGGCGGGTGTCACCCCATGGAGTGAGAGACAACGCTGTGCCAGGGGCTGGGAGTGCCTGGAGCACCAACAAGACCTCTATGATTTCCTTCCAGGGAGAAAAGGGCGACCCCGGAGAGCCGGTTTGTAGCTCGCAGGCGCCAGCGTGTGGGGAGCTGGTTGGGGGGTCCTGTCCCCACACCCTGACTGTGAAGCCCTGAGCCCCATGTGCTGCCTCCGCTCCCCTCCACCCCTCCGTGCCACGGCTGTGCCCTGGGGTACCACCAGAGTCCCCACATGGGCTGGGGCATGGGAGGGGGCAGCAAGTCACACCATCCCCATCACATGCAAATGCACACACCCATGCACACGTGGAGCATGCACAAGTGTCCATACCCGTGCAAGCATGCAGTGCAGCCATGCCCACACATGTGCCCAGCCATGCACAAACAGCGCACACCCGTGCCCACCACCCAGCACAAAGTCTAATCGTGCCTCTCTTGGTGGCTCATCCAGGGATGCTGCTACGGGGAACATGGATGCAAACCAGGCCACCTTCCCTTCCCCAGCACCGGCAGCCAGTCCGGTTCCTGGATGCCCATCAGCGGGTACCAAACGGTGAGTCCTCAGGGGGCCCCATCACAGGGTGGTGGTGGGTGCCCAGGGACCCCAGACTGGCTATGGGGACCCCGCTGCTGGAGCCCAGGCAGCTCTGTGTGCCCCGTGCCATGGCTCACCCCACCGGCAGCACCGCAGGGCTCACAGCCCTGGCTGGGATGAAGGATGGAGGATGGAGGGATGAAGGATGGAGGATGGAGGGATGAAGGATGGAGGATGGAGAGATGAAGGATGGAGTGAGGGGGATGGAGATCAGCCTTAATCTTCCCTCTTTCTGTGCAGGGTGGCAAAGAGGAGCCAGATATTTACGGAGCCATCATCCCTCATGTGAGAAACACTGCCTGGCTCCCCTCTGCTCGCTGCCCCAAAAGAGAATAGGAGGGATGGGGGACAGCAGTGGGGTGTCCAAAGCTGCCCCCCCCAAGCAAGGCAGCACCAAAATAGCCCAGTCCACCCCCCTCGCTGCTCTCCTGCAGGGTCTTCGAGGTCCCCCCGGGAACCCCGGACCCCCTGGACCCCCTGGCCCCCCAGGAGCACCAGGTCTCCTCTACCTCAATGTAAGGTCCAGCCCAGGCTGTGCACACACTTGTGCCAGAGCGCACACACGTGTGCGCGTGCATGGCACGAGGGGCTGCCCGCAAACAGCCTGTCTTTGCTTCCAGAGGGTTTACCCCATCCGTCCCCAGGTACCCTGCAAGCAGCCGGTAAGCCGTGGCCCTGCTGTCCCAGAGAGGGACCCTGTCCCCTCCCTATGCACCAGGAAGGGTGTCCCTGTGCCCAGCAGCAGTAACGGGCGCCGCTTGCCTTCGCAGGGAGCTGCCAACTCAGGCTGGGCAGCAGGTAAGGGCATTTCTCAGGTGTTTCAGGGGCTCCAGCCTCCTCAGAAACCCCTTTCGCGAAGTCTCGCATCCGTTCCTGGGTGCTGGGGCTGTGTCACCCTGCAAGGCTCCCTGGCACCTCAGCCTGGCTCCCACCACCATATCCCTACGGGAGCACCTACCCCCCGTGCTGGGACACCTTGTGCCATCCCTCTCGGGGCTCTCCAGATGCTGACACCCCTCGGACGGAGCTGCCAGACTTCCATGCTGATCTCCAGGTGCGTCCTTGGCCACGGGCGAGTGCCCCAGGCTGTCCCACTGCCCACATCACCGCTGGACACTGAACTTCTCCATCTCCCCCAGCGCCAGACGTGGGTCTTCAGATCCAAGGAGCTGATGCTGAAGTCGGGCAACGCCGTGCCCGAGGGGAGCCTGGTCTACGTGCGGGAAGGGAGCAGCGCCTTCCTCCGGACCCCCACTGGCTGGAGCCGCATTCTGGTACCATGCTCCAAGAGAAGGGGTGCACCAGGCTGGATTTGACCCTGGAGCAGCAGAGCCCAGGGAAAGAGCCAGTTCCCTGCTAACCCATCCCTCTGCTCATTGCATTGAGCAGCTGGAGGATTCCGACGCGTTCTTCGCCGGTGATGACCCCTCCGCCTCCACCCCACGGTACCAGGTGAGGAGTGTGGGCAACCACCAGGTAGGCTCACGTCCCCCAGGGGGACAGAGCCCTCCTTTGCCTTCTGGGGGCAGACAGGTCCCCATGGGACTTTCTCTCCCTTCCATTCAGGAAGCAAAGCGGGTGCAGACAAGAGGTCCCAACACGAGGTCACCCACGCTGGCCCCAACAGACTCACTGGTGAGCATTGCTGCTGGTCCAGCTGTGCCAGCAGGGACGATGCCATGGAGACAGGCTGTCAGCAGGGCAGTGCCAGCCCAGCACACACAGAGCCTGGAGTCGCGTTGGGATGGG
This sequence comes from Neomorphus geoffroyi, assembly GCA_033558235.1. Lineage (NCBI taxonomy): Eukaryota > Metazoa > Chordata > Aves > Cuculiformes > Neomorphidae > Neomorphus > Neomorphus geoffroyi. The sequence goes on from JAUMJM010000037.1 coordinate 5,391,425, forward strand.
GAGGGTGCTGGACCCACAGCACCCATGGCACCGCGATGGGTGTCCCCGTGCTGACCTGAGCCACATTATTCCAGGTCCAGAAGGATGAGAGGCAAGGGCTACCCCAGATCCTGCCAACCACCATCGCCCCACGGATCCCATCCGTAAGCAAGGCCTGACAGACACACAGGGTGAACGTTGGGGTGTCCTGTGCAGGGACATGAGCTGGACTCGATGATCCTTGTGGGTCCCTTCCAACTCAGGGCATTCTATAAATGGGTGGCCCAGCCATGGGAGATGGGGGACAGGTGCCTGGGGACCCCTCCATGCCCGTCTGGCACAACCAGAGACTTGAGCCCTCCCAGAAAAGCAGAGACCTGGCCATGCTGAAGCCTCTCCCCTGCTCTGCTCGCCCCCAGCTCCGCCTGGCTGCCCTGAACGTGCCCCTCGCTGGTGACATGAGTGGGATCCGAGGTGCCGACCTGCAGTGCTACCGGCAGTCCCAGGAGGCTCAGCTCTACGGCACTTTCCGGGCATTCCTGTCGGCCCCCAGTCAAGACCTGGTCTCCATCGTCAAGAGGACGGACAGGACCCTCCCCATCGTCAACCTGAAGGCAGGTGCCCCTGTGCCCCGTGGGGGCTGCTGGTGGCAAAGCCCTACAGCCCCCCATGAGCCTCAGTAGGAGGATCCTTGCCTGGTCCCATTCTGGGTCTGCTGCGTGCCAGCTGCGCTCAGCACTTGTGTTTTGGGGAGCTGGGAGGAACCAGGGGCACCACCCGAGCCCCTTGGCTCCGAACCCCCAACTCAGCGCTGCCACTTGTGCCCACAGGGCCAGCTGCTGGCCAAGTCCTGGAGCTCCTTCTTTGAGGGCCAGGCTGGTGCTGCCCCACAGAATCCCATCTACTCCTTCAACGGGCGCAACGTCCTGACAGATGCCCTCTGGTGAGTCCGGGCATGGGGAGGGTGGCAGAGGGCATCCCCAGATAAACATGCTGGAGCCAGGGTGGGAGGCTGCAGCGGGTTCCCCCCAGCTCCTGGTGCTTGCATGGATGCAGGAGCTGGTGCAAGGAGCTGGAGATGTCCCAGATGGTGTCTCCTACTCCCTCTCACCCCATGCCCATCCCCAGGCCCCATCGGCTGGCCTGGCATGGATCCACGCCGCGGGGCGGCCAAGCTCGTAGGCGCGATTGTCAGGGCTGGCGCAGCTCCGGCCCTGGTGAGGGTCTGGCTGCTCCGCTGGGCGAGGGCCGGCTGCTGGCTGGGCAGCGGCACAACTGCTCCGAGGCGCTGGTGGTGCTCTGCGTGGAGGTGGCATTTCCATACCGACACATGTGGTGACCCTGGCACCGGAGCCCCCAGCACCAGTGAACCCCGGACATGCGCCATTCTGTGGGGTCGTGGAAACAGCGCTTGGAGCCCCATGGGCAGCGCCAAGGAGAGAATTTCAGTGTCAGGTCCAAGCAAGAGCACTGAGAGGATGCCAACCCTGCAGCCGGATCGTGCCATGCACATCTCCACCAATCCCTGTGCCACGGGGCAGCAGGGTGATGCCAGGGTGTGCCCAGCTGCGTCCCTGCAGCTCCAGCAAGGCCAACAGATTCCCTGCCCCAGAAATAAAGACACAACAAAGCCAGTGTTTTGGATAGAACACAACACGATTTCTGGGGCATCCCTACCCAGGGCATCTCCCGCTGCAGCAAGGGGTGTGGGACGGGCACGCCACGGTGCAGGGAACGGGGTGAGAAGCTGGAGCCACACACGGGCTTCGTTGGGGCAAAGACAAATGAGGACTAGGGTGGGAGGGCCCCGAGGGCTGGCGAAGGTGCAGGGACCCATTTCCAGTGATGCCACTGCTGCGCCTACAGCTCAACAGCTTCCAGAGCGTGGGCAGTAGGGTTTGGCCCTCCTGGGTTGCGGGGAGAGCTCCTTCCTGGAGCTCCAGCCATGGTTGGAGGTGGGATACTCATGAGTCAGGCACCATCGCCCTCTCTGCAGAGGAGCAGACGGGCAAGGGTGCGCGGGCAGGGCTGGGGCACGGGGTTGGCACAGCAGCAGCGGGGTTTGGGTTCTCTGTCCCCAGCAGCTCCCCAGCGTGGCCCAGTGTGTCCCTGGGGCTTGCCCACCGTGTCCCAGTGTGTCCTGCCTATTGTATCCCAGTGTGACCCCAGAAGGTGCCCAGTGTATCCCACTGCGTCCCAGAAGGTGCCCCATTGTGCCCTCCAGGCCATCCCACCCTCACCGGCACCAAGCAAGAGCCCAGAGCCCGCCCCCAAGCTCTCCTATTGGTCATTATCGCTGTCTGTCTCACACTGCCCCATCTGAGTGGCCAGTTTGAATGCGCGGGCCGCCTTCTGATTGGCTGGAGGAGAAGGAGCGAGCCCGTGTGTCCCCGCCCGCGAGCTACGATTGGCCCAGTGCGGAGGCGGGGCGAGCGCTGATTGGCGGAGAGTTTCGGCGGGCTGAGCCGAGGTTTGAACCGCTCGGGGCGCCATTGTCGCCGCTCAGCAGTGCCCGTCGCCGCCATCACCATGATGCTTGAGGAGTTCCCGTCGCCCCTCCGGGTGCGTGAGCCGCCCCGACACACCCTTCTGTCCCTGTCCCCGCGGCGTTCCGAGTCCCCTCAGCTCCCGCCGGGACCCTCACTGCCTCCCCCTGCTCCCTCCTCATAGCGTCCCCCTGGCTTCCCCGCCCCCCACGGTCTCCCTCTCTGCCCCCACCTCTTGGCTTCCCGCTGCTCCCCCCTCCACAACCTCTCCCCCTGCCTCCTTCTCCCTCACGGCCTTTCCTCCGGCAACCCACCCTATATGGCCTCCCTCCCTGTCCCCCCTCTCACGGCTTCCCCCCTTCCCCCTGGCCTCTCTCCCCTACGGCCTCTCCCCCTGCTCGCTCCCCGGCCCCCCCCCCCCCCCCCCCCAAATGGCCTCTACCCCTGCCTCCCCCTCACAGCCTCCCCTACGGCCTCCCCTCCGCTCTTTCGCCCTGGCTTTCCCCCTCACGGCTTCTCCCGGCCTCCCCACACACACACGGCTTCCCCCTGGCCTCCCCACACACACACACGGCTTTCCCCTGGCCCCCTCATCCCTCATGGCCTCTACCCCTGCCTCCCCCTCACAGCCTCCCCTTCTACCTCCCCTTCGCTCTTTCCCCCTGGCTTCCCCCCTCACGACTTCCCCCGGCCTCCCCACACACACACGGCTTCCCCCTGGCCTCCCCACACACACACACGGCTTCCCCCTGGCCTCCCCCAACACACACACGGCTTTCCCCTGGTCCCCCACCCCTCATGGCCTCTCCTCCCGGTCCCCCTCACAGCCTCTTCACCCTTGATCCCCCTCACATCCCCCATTCCTCTGAGATTTCCCCTATCCACATCCTCCTTGCCCCCTCCGCACTAACCACCAGGATCCTCCCCCTCTCGTACCACATGAGGGCCCCCCAACCACCCAGCTCCACTCCACTCCTCCTTGATCCCCTTTACTCCCCCACTCCAAATTCACCTTTGCCCTGCACTACCACTGTCTCCCCCTGAGCAGCCCGCAGATGAGAACCAGCGTGTGCCCAAGGGCGATGGCATCAGGAAGCAGCTCTCAGTGGAGCACATCTACCAGAAGAAGACACAGCTGGAGCACATCCTGCTCCGGCCAGACACCTACATCGGCTCCGTGGAGCTGGTCACTCAGGTGCGCGGGGGCTGGGAGCAAGGGAGGGCCTGGGCTGAGCCACCCAAATGCCTCGGACCAGGCAGAAGCCTGTTCATAAAGCATAAAAACTCCACTTTGCAAACTGATGGCTCAGACAGGGAGCTGGGGCTGGGGTTTTATGTGCTTATTCCCTTCTTTTCAGCAAATGTGGGTTTTTGACGAGGATGTAGGCCTTAACTGCAGAGATGTGACCTTTGTGCCTGGCTTATACAAAATCTTCGATGAGATCCTAGGTAAGCTGAGCTCTTTGTTGAGTCAAGTATAGGTTATTATTCATGGAATGGGTTGGGTTGGAAGGGACCTCAAAGCCTATCCAGTTCTACCTCCTGCCAGAGGCAGGGACCCCTCCCACTGGATCAGGGGGCTCCAAGCCCCATCCAACCTGGTCTGAAACACCTCCAGGGATGGGGCAGCCACCACTGCTCTGGGCACCCTGGGCCAAGGCCTCCCCACTCCCACAGAAAAACCTTTCTTCCTAAGATCTCATCTCACTCTCCCCTCTTTCAGCTAAAAAAACATTCTCCTTCATCCTGTCCCTGCACTCCCTGATCCAGAGCCCCTCCCCAGCTTTCCTGGAGCCCCTTTCAGTACAGGAAGGTTTCCCTGGAGCCTTCTCTTCTGACTGAACAACCCCAACTCGCTCAGCCTGTCTTTGTATGGGAGGTGTTCCAGCCATTAATTAATTAATAAGTGCTGAATGTCTAGGAAACTGGAACTTAGTGTAAGATCTTACCGAGTGTACTTCCATCTGGTTGCGTTGCTTGCCGAGTAATGTCTATTGCTTAATTTTTGTTTACAGACTGTGTTGTTAGTTGGTTGTGCTTGGAAATATTGGATGTCAGCATCCTTCTATTAGTGCTACTTAGTAGTAAGTGGGGTGATCGTGCACTCTATTGCAAAACCAGTTTCATTCAGCCATAAATTCTCCCTTTTATATTAGCTTGTAGTAATCCTCTCTGTAACTTGAAAAATATTTGCATACTGAGGTGATTATTAGTAACATTGTATTGAATTTTTGCATTGATTCCACTGAAGATGCTTTATAGTTAATGTTCTGTTTTGATTGAGATTGTAATATAATAGAGGTAATCTTTTCTATTCCAGTCAATGCTGCAGACAACAAGCAGAGGGATAAAAGCATGTCGTGCATTAAAGTTACAATCGATGTGTAAGTTTGATTTCACTTTTGTCCTTTGCCATCCTAACTCAGGAGCACAACATTTCTTCACTCAGATGCTGTTCTCTAAGCTGGTGTGATATTGGAGGGCTCTGCATTGAGGCCAATCCAAGTTAGACCAAAAGTAATTCACCAGTTGTGAAAGCCTTGTTCTTTCTTTGGTTCCTTGGACTCTTACATAGTGCTGACTGGTGAAATGACTGCCTCTTTGTTGTTGTTTTCCGTTGTGGCCATTTTCTTCCTCTCAACCTTTTTATTCTGTCACTCAGCACAGACAGGATTTTTCCGTGATGGTCCATTTCGTAGACAGTGCCTGCAGATCCCAGCGGGTTTTTTTGTTGACTTGTCCTCCCTCTGCTGGCTGTTTCTGTGCAGTGATTTGCTCTTAATTAAATGGTGGCCTTTCCCCCCAGCTTTTCTGTAATACTTATTTCATAGCCCAGTCATTTGCAGCCTTAAAAATAGACATTTTGTTCCCCCAGAGAGAATAACACAATCAGTGTATGGAACAACGGGAAAGGTATTCCAGTTGTTGAACACAAAGTGGAGAAGGTCTATGTGCCTGCTCTGATCTTTGGACAGCTGCTAACATCCAGCAACTATGACGACAATGAAAAGAAAGTCACAGGTAGGGAAAGCTCTCAAATATGCGCTGATGTTTTTAAGCAGCCTGATCTGTTTAAATGTGTGATCTGAACTAAAGTGGGGGGAAAGGGGGTCCTTGATGCAACGTGAAAGCAGCATTCTGAGTCCACCAGAGAGAAACCTCCATGTTCCATTTTAAACTAAAGACAATTGAGAGCTGGAAAAATTCTCTTTGAACGCTAATCCCAATTAGATATGGATTTACAGTCACAGACTGTGTTTGTAGGATATTGTTGCTTATCGACAATTGTACTTTGATTGTTCTGAAGTGGCTGAATTCCTGTTAATCTGAAGTTCTTTGAACAAAGGTAAAACACACGTCTGCTTTCCTTCTAATTCTAGGTGGGCGAAATGGTTATGGAGCCAAACTGTGCAATATATTTAGCAAAAAATTTACGGTGGAAACTGCATGTCGTGAATACAAAAAGTTGTTCAAGCAGGTATGAGCACTTCTCATATCAGTAAGGTTATACCTGAGATTTTCAAATAAGGCCCTTCGGTTTTGTTCCAAAAATCTAGGGATAACTCGCATTCAGTGCACTATGATTAGAACAAACCTGGCCCACAGGTACTGTACCACCAAATGTAATTCAAATGAATAATGAACTGTGCAGACAGAATCTGTTTTCCTAACCAGTGGGTTTTTTAATTTGAAAGTATTTAAAACTTGTAAATTTGCCTACTGCTTTTAAAAACTAAGCTGGATGCTCGTGTGTATTAGACTTGCAACTCTCAAAACCTCCTTTTCTCAGACCTGGACAGACAACATGGGCAAGGCTGGTGAAATGATACTGAAACACTTTGATGGAGATGATTACACATGCGTCACTTTCCAACCTGATCTGTCAAAATTCAAAATGAAAACTCTTGATAAAGACATTGTAGCACTAATGTCTCGAAGAGCATATGATGTTGCTGGATCCACAAAGGATGTCAAAGTTTTCCTAAATGGACAGAGGCTGCCTGTAAGTGAACATTTAGAAGAAACAGTAACATCTGTATTTCTTACGCTATTTAAACAGTGAGATTTGTTGAAGCAATTTACATTATTACACATAGTAAAGGGAAAATTTGTGTACGTGCTTTCTCCACCCGCTTTTCAGGGGGATGTGAATTACGTATTTACAGGAGCTGTTATCAATGAGTTGTCTGCTTTCATCTGTACACAGGTGAAGGGATTCCGCAGTTATGTGGACCTCTATGTGAAGGACAAAGTAGATGAAACTGGTAACGCACTTAAGGTTATCCATGAGGAAGTAAATTCTCGGTGGGAAGTGTGTTTGACTTTAAGTGAAAGAGGCTTCCAGCAAGTTAGCTTTGTCAACAGTATTGCCACTACAAAGGTAACTTCTCCTTGGTTTGTTTAGTCACGCTAATGCCATATTCTTCACCATTAATATTATTGGTTATTTTCAAATGTATGCATGTCAGTGAAAAATACTTAATTGCTTGATGTTGCAAAGACTACACTTAAAGTTTTAAATAGATATGCATACTTTTTTTTTTTTCAAATGGAATCACCACCAGGTCTTTGGTTCCATTTTCCCTTAGGGTGGCAGGCACATTGATTATGTAGCTGACCAGCTTGTGAATAAAATCATTGACGTTGTGAAGAAGAAGAACAAAAACGGAGTCGGGGTGAAGCCTTTTCAGGTACAACATTAGAATTTCCCCAATGGGAAGCACAACTCTCGTGTTATTGCGAATTGGAGCTACAGCTTAATGCATTGTTACATTAATTGTAATACATATTTCCATTGTACAGACAATATATATAAAATTGGGAATTATAGAAATCTGTTGTCCAATTTAAGCCAACTAACAATCTTCTCTTTGTTTGGCTGCTGTGTTCTATAGGGAGAATGGTATGAGTCAGTGTAGATGCGTTAGAACTCAGTATCTCTGAGATAATACCTATTTAGGCTGAGAGCTGCTAATTTCTTGGCATCCCAAACCATGTAACATCGTTCATGAATGCCCTAATTTTTTTAAAACATCTAGGAAAATTCAAACCCACACAGTGATAGATGAATTCTCCTCACTGTGATTCTGGCAAGTGAATGTTGGAAAGCGCTGCCGTTACTGTGAGGAGCTTTTGTAACATGTGGCACTTCTTGTGTTTGACTGTAGGTGAAGAACCACATGTGGATTTTCGTGAATGCCTTAATTGAAAACCCAACATTTGACTCCCAGACTAAGGAGAACATGACTCTGCAGGCAAAGAACTTCGGCTCAACCTGTAAACTGAGTGAAAAATTTATTAAGGGTGTAAGTATTGACGCACAAGGTTAATCAAGATGTCTGTAAAACTGCATCGTGTGTTAAATGTGGCAAATATTAATTCGTACTTGTGAAGTAATGTCATGAATTAAAGAAAAAACATAGAACTTAAAATTCTGTCATTGTTAAGGCTTTTCCCACAACTCTTTGGGGTTATTTTTTGTATTGCAGGCAGTTGGCTGTGGCATTGTTGAAAGTATCCTAAACTGGGTAAAATTTAAAGCTCAGAGCCAGCTGAATAAGAAATGTTCAGCCGTGAAACACACTAAGATTAAGGGTGTTCCTAAGCTGGACGATGCCAATGATGCTGGTAAGGTTTTACCTCCTTTGCTACCAATTCATTCAAAAACAGTTAAAACTTGTTTGTTAGACAAACGAAAGAATTTTATCCTAAAGATAATGAGAAAAACCTTTAATTATAGTTTATCCCTTTTTTTCCTCTGTTTATTTCCATTTACGATGTACAGTGCAACAAAACCTGTATACATTAGCAGATATTTATTCGCAATCAATTTGTAAGTATGCCAGCTTTGATTTCACCTCTTAATTAGAAAATTGCCTTGTCTTTTTTTTTTATTTTAGGCAGCAAGAATTCTTTAGATTGTACACTTATCCTGACTGAGGGAGACTCAGCCAAAACACTGGCTGTCTCTGGTCTGGGAGTGGTTGGTAGAGACAAGTACGGAGTATTTCCCCTTCGTGGGAAAATGCTCAACGTCAGAGAAGCTTCTCACAAGCAGGTTAGTTGGAAAATCTATGTAGTCCACATGTTAGAAGGCGCAGTGTACTGTGTGTAACGCAGGGTGTTCCTTAACTGAGTACAGGTGAAAACTTGGAACAATGTAAGTCAGAGGACCACTGTCTTAAATGTCTGGATCTGGTCTCACCTTCAACCTCTTTGCTGGTTGAATGGGAATATTGATTTTTAAGTCCTGTTTGGTGTTGTGCCTGAAGGGGTAGATAGTGCATGTGTGTTGTGGGCTGAATGTTTGGAGTTATCTGGAATAATTTAAGCATTAGAATTCGGTTTAGAATGCTGTTTCTAAACAGAAAAAAAAACCTATACAAGACAAAACTCCATCACCAGGGCACTTGTAGGGTAATTTTAGACTTTTTTGAGCTACATTTTAAGTCTGAAAGACAAGTTTTTATTCTGTGTGATCTTTTCCAGATTATGGAAAACGCTGAAATCAACAATATCATCAAGATTGTGGGTTTACAATATAAAAAGAACTATGAAGATCAAGAATCTTTAAAGACTCTTCGCTATGGAAAGATTATGATTATGACAGATCAGGTTAGGTTCACTAAAATTGAAAACTGGGAGAGGACAAAACCCAATACTAACACAACGAAGAAAATGCTGCCTTCCTCCCACTGCCACTGTTGTACCTAATTCTCTGTATTTGTTTCTTTTTATCATTCTGTATTTTAGTGGGTCATAATGTCTTCTCAGCTACGAAACAAAACAGATAAACTAAAGTGGGGAGCAGCATTGCCAAATAGCTAAATACTGGCTTTTCATTCTGCTGATTCAAGGTCCTTGACCAATCCTTGATACCCTTTTTTTCATGAAGAACGTGCCTTTTCTGCTTCTCTTAATTTTCAGTAGTTAAACAACGCATGGTCACCTTTTTAGAAGTGAAAGTTAATAGGGTCAGTTAGCTGGAATTATAGAATCATTTCCTATTAAGCTAACAATCATCAATTCCATCACGTCCCTGATTAAATATGCCTTTTTTTAACTTTTTTTGCCTTTTTAATTCAGGATCAGGATGGATCGCATATCAAAGGTTTGCTAATTAACTTCATCCATCACAACTGGCCATCTCTTCTAAGACACAACTTTTTGGAGGAATTTATCACTCCCATCATAAAGGTAAGGGCTGGGTAGATGGTGAGGTGAATGAGTAAGGACCCACTGGTCCGAATCTACCTCTCATTTCACGGTTAAAATATTTGTTCCTTATAGGCTTCTAAAAACAAAGAAGAAATTGCATTCTACAGCATTCCTGAATTTGAAGAGTGGAAAAGCAGTACACAGAACTACAATTCATGGAAAATCAAGTACTATAAAGGTTTGTCAAAAATTTAATATGGTGAATTCAAATGATTCAAGTAAAAACATTCATGATTCCATTCAGAGTCAGCCCTGCTTTGGCAGAAAGGGCTAGATGAGGCGACCTCCAAGTCTCTTCCTCATGAGATATTCTGGTTACAAATATTTGTGACATAAAACATAAAAGCAAGGAAACAATAACCTCTAACTGGATAAAATCTCAATGAAATCTCTCATAACAGAACTACAATATCGTAGGTATCCATTCTTTTAGCCAATTATGCTCAGTTTATGTGATATTTTCCACAGTATATTTCTTGTGTGCTGTTAGCACTGTAAGCAAAGTGCTTACTCCAGAATTCCTTAATACCAATAAGGTAGTTGCCAGCTGCAAAACAATGGCTGCATGATGAGGAGTCACTTCCAATTTGCAGTTAATTGTTTCAGATATCTACAGGAGTTACAGACAAAATCCAAAAGTACGACATGAAACTACTCACTTCTCTGTAATTCTTGTCATTTTTACGATACCTTACCTCTCATTTTAAAGTTTTCAGTAAGTCACCTTCTTGCTGTACGTTTACATGATGTGTCACAGAAACTGGGCAGAGCAAAATATTTCTTCGGACTGGAACTTGATTGAAACAATAAGTTATTAGGACTCACTGGTACTGTTTCTGCAGGTTTGGGTACCAGCACATCGAAGGAGGCTAAAGAGTACTTTGCAGATATGGCTAAACATCGAATTGGCTTCAAATATTCTGGTCCTGCAGATGATGCTGCGATCACCCTGGTAACTAACACTTGATTTAATTGCTGACTTACTACCTTCAGTATTCTACTGTGAAGAGTGCTGCGTATTTTCTCTTAAAATGCTCTTAGTGGCCTTTGGGCTTAAGACAATCTCTTTGTTACCAAGGCTACAGCTTTAGTCTAACCAGTAGAAGCAAATCTGTCTACAGACCTCGGGCCAAGAGTACCCTTTTAATGATGGTTTTTAAATACATCATGTTACTACAAACCAAGTGACATTTTCAGACACAATAGTAAATACTCCTTTAACATTTTTCTGCATCTTCTGGTGCAGTTGTCTCCAAGTCAGGCCTCTCCTTTCTCCTCTAGGTTTTCTTCCTGTAAAATGGTTCATCAGAGGATTAAAACAGTCCTCACTTCTGTGAACTTCTTCACCTTCAGTAGACGTTGACTCTTAACTCAGAAGACTTATTAGGCAATGCCAAAAACCCAAAGTTCTTCTCAAAAATATTAATTAATAGGAAAATGTGCTTTAGTTTTACATTGTTAAGTTAAAAATACATTTAAGCCTAACTACCATGTCTCCTAAAGACTAGTGGAAAATGTGCTGTTAATTTATTTAGCTGCAAAAACTTTTTATTGCACTTAGCCTATTAAGTCCACCTGTTCAGCATGTTATTTTCCAGGATAGGCTCCTCCTGTGTGCTTTCTTTTCTCCCGTGAATGTCCTAAAATTGAGTTACTTTTCATTTTGTAATGTACAGGCCTTTAGCAAAAAGAAGGTAGAAGAGCGAAAGGAGTGGCTGACTAATTTCATGCAGGATAGAAGACAACGGAAGCTGCACGGTCTGCCAGAGGTAAAAGGTTTACGGATATGAAGGAAACTGGTTTCCTGTCTCTCCCTGGGGCTGTTCTCGACTTCATTCTGGCATGCAAGAGCAGCACACAGCTCAGTCAGTGAGTCAGCTGCTGGATTACAGGACAGTTAAAATGTTTCAGGATTTTGCAGAGCAGCTTCTTCCCTTGTCTCATCATTGTAGCCTCATGGCCTCCAACAGTTAATTTCAGTTTTAACTCTTATCTTTCAAATTACTGTATCAATCAGGAAATGATAACTTGAGTGGGACTGTATGAAGACTATTTTTCAGGAACAGGCCTCCATCACAGGAAGCAATGTTTCACTCTGCCATGCTAACAATGTCGGCACTTGAGCTGTGTTTAGCTGGTCTTAAAATGAGCTTCCATTTAAGTGGAACCAAACTGAGCTAAGAAAAAGATTGGACCTGGTTAAAATTAAGGCAATGCTGCACTTGCTTTTTCTTAGGAATACCTATATGGGAAAAATACGAGTTACCTGACATACAACGACTTCATTAACAAGGAGTTAGTCCTGTTCTCAAACTCGGATAATGAAAGATCAATCCCGTCACTGGTTGATGGTAAGTTATTTCAAGAGAGCGATTCCATGTAGTGCACTCCCCAGAACTTAATAAACGGGTGTTTGTTTGTCATATCGTCAGACCCAGGGTAACCTGAGTTTCCAGGGTTGGAGCTCTGAAGTCTGTTTTCTGCTGTCCTAACTTTTTTAATCTTTGGATTAAATGTCTTGTCCAATTTGTAGTATATTATTGCACCTTACTCCTGGAGCTGAATATGTAAGGGGTGTAAGTAGTTTGTAGTCTCTAGAGAGCAGAAGCTAAGTGCGACACGTTGTGTGTTCTAATCACAAGGTCTTTTTTTTTTATATACAGGTTTGAAGCCAGGTCAAAGAAAAGTTCTTTTCACATGTTTCAAACGAAATGATAAGCGGGAGGTGAAGGTTGCTCAGCTGGCTGGTTCTGTAGCTGAGATGTCCTCATACCATCATGGTGAAGTAAGAACCTGACCTGGTTGTGCAAAATGCTTTTTAAATGACAGGCAAAAAAGCCTTTTTGTTGACTTGACAGTTAAGGATGCCTCTAAAGCACGTTTAGATGTTTCAGTATAAAAGCCAAAGCAAAGTGGTTGTATATCTGCTATTAACACTTGGATATTAATTTAATCTGAGATTGGTCAGTCTGCCTGTTCTATGTAGACTTTATCTTCAAAAAGTAGAATATGGAAAAGATGGCTTTTGTGGTAAATTTGGGCGTGGTAGCCTTTTCTACCTTGGTAAGGAGAAGTTAAGCACTAAAACAAGCTTCTCTTGGGAGACTGATGGAATCTTTCATTAGAGGCTTTAAGAACACTTGGTTGGTCACTGGAATATATCCAGTCATCCAACCTAGAGGGTCTTGGAATGCACTTGTGGTGAGAGTTTCCCTCCGATATTGTATTACTTGAGTTTATATCAGTTCTGTTCTTGGTGTGAATTTTGCCTTTAACTTTGTCCATTCAGTGAAGAATTCTGTGTTTTTAGCTTTGGACCTTCCTTTGTTGCAGGCATCGCTGATGATGACCATTATTAACTTAGCTCAGAACTTCGTGGGCAGTAACAACCTCAACTTACTGCAGCCTATTGGTCAGTTTGGCACAAGGCTGCATGGTGGGAAAGACTCTGCCAGCCCTCGATACATCTTTACAATGCTCAGGTCAGTATTAAAGATTTCTTACAGGGCTCTATTTGACATCATTTAAAAGAAAAAGTGTATTTGTTTTTTCCCTTTAAAACTTTGCTACTCTGAGTAGCAAGCAGTCAAAACAATTGAAGTGAGATTTGGGTCTGAGATTCAGATATGTGAACTATCATCCCAGAGAACAGAAAGGCAGAGCAAAGATTAAGGAAATGGGAGTGAAAACAAAGGCAGAAATTCAGGTAGGATAAAAATGAACTTGAATTTGGAGAGTGAAGTTCTAGTACCTGAAAGTACTGTGCTGTGGTTTCTGTGACCTGACAGTCACTCAATCTAATCTGTTACTTAAGCACATGTGTGGCTGTACTAAAGCAGAGTACACAGAGAACCAAAACCTTTCTCAGTCTTTGAATGTGTGATTTATATTCTTAGAGTACAAGGTTAGGGTTCCATCCATTCAGTGGAACATGTAGAGACTGGTCAAATCCTTGACGATGCCTCTCTTTTTGCGTGTTACCCTAGAAGCCTGGCTTCCTAATGTAGACACCCAGGCTGATAGGAATAAACCCTCCTTATGCGTTTTCTTTGCTTTCCGGGGTTGGTTTGGTTTTGAGGGTTTTTTTGCATGGTAGTCATTGTTCTGTAACAAGAATTTGGGCTGAAATTCTCTTTTCCATATTAGCCCACTGGCACGGTTGCTGTTCCCACCAATGGATGACAATATCCTGAGGTTCCTTTATGACGACAATCAACGTGTGGAGCCGGAATGGTATATGCCTATCATTCCGATGGTGCTGATAAATGGGGCAGAAGGGATTGGTACTGGCTGGTCCTGTAAGATCCCCAACTTTGATATCAGGGAAGTTGTGAATAATATCCGTCGTCTGATGGATGGAGAAGAGCCGCTGCCAATGGTAAATAATGTGTTTAAAAAACAATGTCTCACTTGTTAGTTTTTTTTAGCACATATTGGAGCATTTTCTGCAAGTGCTTAAAAATAGAAGCATCCACCAAAGCTGAATCCGGTGTTCTTTTTCTGCTCAGCTTCCTAGTTACAAGAATTTCAAAGGCACGATAGATGAGCTGGGACCTAATCAGTACGTGATAAGTGGTGAGGTGTCTATCCTCGATTCTACAACCATCGAGATCACTGAGCTGCCAGTCAGAACGTGGACCCAGGTAACAAAGAGTGCATTTGCCCTAGGAACGCGTAGTTTGCCCTGTAAAACAAAATGTGATTAGTGGGCTCGGGAGCTTTTCTTCTCTAACACAGCTCTGACTTTGATTTTTTTCTCAGACTTACAAAGAACAAGTTCTGGAGCCCATGTTAAATGGGACAGAGAAGACACCATCTCTAATCACAGACTATAAAGAATATCACACAGACACGACAGTGAAGTTTGTAGTGAAGATGACTGAGGAAAAACTAGCTGAAGCTGAAGCAGCAGGGCTGCACAAGGTCTTCAAACTCCAAACAAATCTAACGTGCAATTCCATGGTATGTAGCAGATTTTGCCAAAGAAAGTTGTTTCAACTCAAAGACTCCATGGACAGCTGCAGTTGCTGCCTGTAACAAACACTCTCTTGCAGTAACCTATTCACGTTGATTTCTCTGCTGTTACTGGTTTTAAATCAGCTTTCTAAATATACCTTCGAAAGGTCAAGAGAGTGGCTTGGGAATGGGCTCAGGTTGGTTTGGTTTTGCCTGAAGGAGTCAGTGATCCGAAATCACGCAGTCCAGGGTGACCTTTGTGACAACAACACTGCTATTGAGTGTCTGGGTTCTGACAATGTGTGAAGCTTGATACAAGATGTTTATTCTACAGATATCTTTAAGATTCAAGTAACCTTAACCCTACTCTGTGTTTGCAACTTTGAAATTCTAAAATTCTCTCTGCTGCTGTGTTTACAAGCAGAACTCATTTCTAAAACAACGCTAAAGTTTTAAATTTGTTAGCTAATAATTAATTACGCTATCACACCTGGCTTATAGCTAATATTCAGTGGGTTTGGAAATCAGTTTGATGATCATAATCCCTGTCTTCTTTCATCTAGGTTCTTTTCGACCATGTCGGCTTTCTCAAGAAGTACGACTCTCCCCAGGATATTCTTAAGGAGTTCTTTGAACTTAGGCTCCGATATTACAATTTGAGAAAAGAATGGCTGATTGGAATGCTGGGTGCCGAGTCTGCAAAACTGAGCAACCAGGCTCGTTTCATTCTGGAGAAAATAGATGGCAAAATTGTGATCGGTATGCATTGTTCTTGGCTACTTAGTTTATGAAAATGGGAGAAGAACCAGGTGCTCCCTTGTTCTGTCAGCACCTCCTCAGCCCCAGACTGGCTCTTAACAAACTACACCCAGGCTTATCTTTCTGTTCCAGTAGGATACAAGAGGAAAATGCTTCAGAATATTCTTGGTCTATAGAGTCTTATGCACATAATAACTGAAACAGGATGCTTGTACAGCTTTTCTACTGTGTTTGATGCTATTTTGAGAGTAGAAATATTCTTTAATAGTTTAGCAATAATTACTATCTTTTTCTGACTCAGTAGGAATAAGAGTTAAGTACTGGTGGGGTTAGAAAGGGGTGATGTTTTCTGTTCAAATGCATACTTAACCCATATCTCTTCTCTGTTATCTCTCTGAACCTCTGCAAGAGTGTTCCAAATCATGTTCTCGGTGACATGGGGTTTGAGACTTAGAAGATAGATACTCAAGCTAGCAGAATCTGAGAATCACGAGCTGGAAAAAGAAGCACATCTTTGTTCCCACCATTCCAGTTTATCAATCAACTTTTCCACCTCTGTCTAAAAGGCAGTCTGTGTTTCACTTGCGTTCAGGGAGGCTGCAGCTTGACAAAGTGTCATAAGATGCTTTGTGGTTTGTGTCTGAAGGCGGCCCAGTAATCCCGACAGCCTGCGTCTGTTTGACTTGACTTAGGAAGAGAAATAATTCCCTTGAAATGCATTTTCTTGGGTTTTTGTAATAAGCAGTTCCAAGGCTGGCAGAGCTGGTTTCATTTGTATTTGTGTCTCATGGTTGATTGCTTCTGATATATCTTAAAAAGGAACAAATTCCAGCTGAAGCATTTCCATTGGTCCAGGTGCTTAGAGCATAAATTTCCCAGGTGAAGTGTAATGAGGTGCAAGCTATACCACAGCCCTTGAATGTTATCAGGGAGGGCTTTTTCCACCTGCCTGCTTGTTATTGTAAGACCTTTTGAATACCATCACACCTTTGTTTTTCCAAGTTCAAAAAACTACTTGGGGCAGGGGTGATGTGATATGGAAATGAAGAAGAAAAGTATTTACAGGCAGGTGTTCCTGACAGGTACAGGAGCAACGCTGTCCTGACACATCACCTGCTAAATGGGAGCTTTCAGGTGTTCTTTCAGACTCTTCCACATGTTCCACCTCTGATCAGGGAAAGGCTGTTCTAGAGCCCAATAGGATGCTGAGCTGCTAGAACCATAGAATCAAAGATTTAAAGCTCATCTGTCTTTCCGAACTGTGATTGGTGATGGTCACTAACAGACAATCCTGAAATGCTTCTTTACAGAAAACAAACCCAAGAAAGAGCTGATTCAAGTTCTTATCCAGAGAGGCTATGAATCCGACCCAGTGAAGGCTTGGAAGGAATCACAGAATAAGGTAATGCTTCTAAACGGATCCGAACTGACCCCTATCTCTGCAGCTCCGTAATTTGTAGGAAGAAGCCCATGTTGCTTTTCAATTTGTAGGGTTCACAAACTTGCCTCTCTGGTATTTCTGTGATAGGAAACATATAAGACAAGTTAAAATTCAGTCTCTTGTTCAGAAGGCACTGAGACCCATTTGGGTTTGAGTCTGTTAGGGCAAGTCCTCCTGTCATACCAATTCTTGTTGTTCCTGAAGGTTTTCCTTCCACCTTGTGGGACACAATTGTGGCAGGGCTGTGAGGAAGCTGGCAGTTTTCAGTGGCTGGAGGAGAGAACCTGCATTATCAGGACAGAAAGGCTAAAAAGAGTAGAGCAAAAGAGATCTAGAGAACTGTTTTTTGCAGATGGATTCCTCTGAGCGATAGCAGCTGAGGCTTTAAGAAGCATAACTTTATGGATAACTTCTGAATTGTTCTAGAAGAGTCTAGGACACCATAAGCACATGGGGTACCTGTGGAGCACTCCAGATTCGATCGGTAGCCCTACCCTCATGTCAATGTATTTGTTGGCAATGTTAGTTTTAAATCCACATTCAGGAAGAAGAGGAGGAGGAGGAGGAAGGGGAGGACAATGAAAAAGAATCAGCTGCTGCTACCGGACCAGACTTCAACTACCTGCTGAACATGCCCCTTTGGTATCTGACAAAGGAGAAGAAAGATGAGCTCTGCAAACAGAGGGATAACAAAGTATGTTCCTTTTCTTATAAAACACTATTCATTTTTTTTTTAATGGTGGATTAAAATTTATCACTAATGATTCTCAACTGTAATTCCCTTTAGGAAATGGAGCTGGAAAACCTTAAGCGCAAGAGTCCCTCTGACCTGTGGAAGGAAGACCTTGCTGTCTTTGTTGAAGAACTTGATGTATGTCAATGTTCAGTGTAGATGACCGACTCCCTTGTAATCTTGTCCGCTAGCTCTTTATTGACTTTTTTTGTCATAACAAGGAAACTAAAAATGACAACTCCTATGTCTTGCACACATTTAGGCAAAGAAAAGTTTTCTTCACCTTCCTAGCATGGGATGGGGTAGCGCTGCTTTGGGCCAGGAGTCAAACCATGAGGTCAATTGCCAGTCTGAATAGCAGAGAGGAGTTTTGGGAGAGCTTGAGAGAAAACTAGTACGAGGAATGTAGTCTGAGGAGATGTAGATCAAAGGGCTTTTTGGACACTGAAAAGATGATGGAGGAACTGGACTTTACTGAACAGAGCCCAGACTGTGGTCAGGTGTCTACACCATCACCCCGGGCACTGCTTGTGTCGTGTCTTGCTCCTCGAGTAACTAAACCAGAGCTCTGGCTTAAATCGTTTCTTGAAAATGTGCAGATCTGTAGCAGAGCGGGAAGATTCACTGAAACTCATGGTAGGAAATCTATCAGCAAGTTTAGAGTGGTTACTGCAGGGGCTGTGGTGGGGGGGTTTTCCAGTAGTGCATTTGTTCTTTTCTGTTCTCATGGTGGTATGATTCTGTGCTCACCTCTGCAGGCAGTGGAAGCCAAGCAAGCTCAGGATGAGATGGCAGGGGTTGTTGGTAAACCTTTAAAGATGAAAGGAGGGAAAACTAAGGTGAAGAAGGCACAACTGCCTGAAGTAATGCCATCACCTCATGGCATAAGGGTTGTTCCTCGGATAACTGCAGAGATGAAGGCAGACGCAGAGAAGAGAAGTAAAAAGAAGATTAAGGTAAAAAGGAACATTCTGAATGCTTATTCTTTACATCCTGTTCAGGGCAGTCCTTAAGAAGTACAAGTTCTTGTTAGCTGAACTTGTCCTGATAACTCAGCTATTCATGGAGAGGGATGGAATCTTAGAACATGCGGGACACTGGAAGTGGATGTTTCTCCGTTTCACTGACGTATCGGGAGATGGCTTAGAGAGAAGTCTTTCAAGCAGGAGCACATATTGCAATGTCAGAAGTGAGTTAGAAATGGCAAGGCAGATGCAAGTAAGGTTGTTTCTAGGTGTCTTAAGTATTTTAAACGTCCTCTAGCAAGCAGGGAGAACAGCTAATTAATAAATTCACTTCTCTAGAACAGCCTTTGCATTTCCAGTAATATTTTCTGCCACCTGATGCCATTACTGTTCTTGATATCAAGGGGATAAAGAACATTTAACTATTTTTATAGGGTTAGTTGAAATTATACCATTCATCCATTTACAACATAGAAAATAAAACTATCCCCCCTCCCCTGTTTTGACCTGTAAGCCAGACATTTTGCTCCTTTCCTACAGATGGTTCCATCTAACAGTTTTTCCAAATAGCTTGCACTGTTGTTTTTAACCCACCCTGCTCGGTTTTGCATCCTCAACACTCCCTAGAGCCGTGCCATCAGCACACAAAGGCGGTGACAAAGCGCACTCAGGAGTGGGGATAAAGTTCCTGTTTTTGTTAATGTTGGATTTTGCATTTTCAGTCACCTGATCTGGGGACAGATCATCTCTGTACTTGGCTGTGTTCAGTTTTACAGACAGGTTGTTTCACAGACTCAGATTTCTTTTATACATCTAAAATAAGCAGCTCCTTCCTACATTACTCTGTGCTCCTCTTCTAATTGTGTGAGCTGACTCGCTATCTGTTTGATGTCTGCTTGTATCTTCAGACTGAAAAAAATGAATTTGATGAGAATCAAGAAGAAAACACATCAGGAGACAAAGAGCCTTCAGGCCTTAAGAAGAGATTAGCGCAAAAGCTTAATACTGAGCGAGGTAAATGCTCGTGTGTTATTCCATCAATGGAAAGTGAGGGGAAGGGTTGTAAATTTGGTTGTCTGACCTCTTCCTGAAGGTGATGAGTAACAGTTAGGATCAGTATTTTTGGAAAAACTAGGTAAGAGAAAAAGTCATCCACAATCAAGCAGGCTGGATTACTGTTTCTCTTTGATGTTTAAGCCAGAATCCTCCAAATTTAGCGTTGCATTTCTAAGTTGAGCTTGAACTGCTGAGCCTGAGGAAAGTATATGTGGAAATTTGCTGGTTCATCCTGCCTCCCAATATTTTTCAGGTGCCAAGAGACAGACCACTCTACCGTTTAAGCCAATAAAGAAAATGAAGAAACGAAACCCTTGGTCTGACTCAGAATCTGATTCAGAGTCTGAGTTTGAAGCACTTCCTCAAAGAGAGAGAGTGGTTCGCCAAGCAGCAGGTGAGAGACGACACAAGTGGAGAAAAAGGGCAGTCTGGAGGTGAAAACTGAACAGGCTCTTTAGAGAGCTCCCAGAAATCATTTTTAAGAGGCTTATTAATATTACTGTATGTAACAATTGAATGTTTCTACCATTTGAGCAGATTTTCACAATGCTTTTTAAGGAAAAGCAGAAATGAGCAACTAGAAAAACAAGGTTATGGGTTTTAATTACACAACTGTCTTGGCAAATCCGATGTGTTGTTGGTAAGCGAGCGCAGAATACACTTGTGATTTGGAGTCTTCTCGCTGGCAGTCTCAGTATCTGCTTTTATTTGTTCAGATCTTTTATATTTTAATAACTGGAGCTAAAATATTGAGAGAGAAACTGAGCGACACATTGCCAAATGTGTAATTAATACATCTGTGTCGTTTCATCAGCCAAAGTCAAGACCGTAATCAGTTCGGACTCAGAAGCACATCTCTCCAGTTCAGATGAGGGGTCTGAATTTCTGGATGACAGCGGAGGCAACACTGGATCGGATACAAGCCCAAAACAAAAACCTGCTCCCAAGCCCAGAGCTGCTCCAAAGTGAGTATTTCTGCACACAGGCACTCAAAGTCAGTCGTGCTTCTGGTGTTAATGCTACATAGAAATTAACTTTTCAATACGCACCTATTTAGTACAACATAAGTTGAAAAAATACTTGGGGTTCTCTATTCTAGGGAGACCACTGAAAAAGCAGCTAAAGCTCCCAAGCAAAACCCAGCGCAAAGCACTATCCCTGGTGAGTACGAAACCTTCTAAACCTCGTTGATTTGCCTAAAACCCCACGAGAGTGCACTGGGCATTCTGATCGGTGCTTAGCGCTGGCAGAGGCAGCTGTTAGTCACAAGCTCTTGCAAAGAAACTGTGACACGAGGGTACAAGCTGGTTTCAGTGCACCAGGCTTTTTGTCTGTTTCTAACTTGAATTTGTGATGAATTGAGTTTTAACAGTTGTTCTTTTTATTAAATGCATCCAAACAATTTCCTTCTGCTCTAATGCTTACAGCCAGAGTAGATAATTTGACTATTTCAGACTTACTTTCTGCTTTCTTTATTCAGTTCAAGTCCAAGATGTTGCTGATGAAAATGTGAGTCAAGCTCCTGCAGCTCCTTCTGTCCCTGCACCTCGCAGTAAGGCTGTGGCTAAAAAACCCACTGCAGCTAAGAAGGCCAGTGCCACGAAGGGTAAGGCACAGTTCAGCAAGATCATTTTTAGATAACAATTATTATTCCTGTGGGAAACAAGTCTGATTTTTTGGTTTTTTTGCCAAGCATTCAAAGGCCTGGATAGCTTGAGTTCTCACTTCAGACAAGATCTGAGCTTCGTGGCAAAGGTTGCCTAGTTGTTGTCATTTTTAAAGGAATTTGTTTCCAAGCATATCGTGTTCTAGTTCATCTCAGACATCCTTGAAGGGAGTGAATTTTAGTTTGGGAACGGGAAAAGTGAACGCTTCCTACAGTGCTATGTAATACTTGGCAGAAATAATCCGAGTGGAATTCATGTCTTGCAGTCAGTGTTCTACTTCATGTCCTTTTGGGAAGAAAGCTACTTGGGAGCTTGGCTTCCCAGGAAGAAGAAAAGCTTCTTTGGGGTAGCTTGATATATTTAGTAATAGCTCGACCTCCTAAACCTACGGCATTTGACTCAGGTTTTTTAGGGTTCACTGCCTGGAGTCTTTGTCAGACTTTGAAAGCTGTTTTGCATATTCCATCATGAGCTGGTTTTGATCCCAGCGGTGTAGTTGTGTGCTACTTCACAGCAAAATAACTGTTTCTTCCGCTTCTAAATTGAGAAAGCCTATTATAATTCAGAAATGGCTGCTCATTTCAGTTTAACTGGGAGACATATATCACTACGCTGTTAAAAATGTCAAAATATAGGTAAGAACTGCGCAAAAGTTTTAAAGGTCTAAGATTGGTTACGCGGCCTTGAGAATTCAGGACTTTTCAATCTGAAATAGTCTGTAAATTGCTTTGGATGCATTTTAATTCGATCCTCTAAATGTAGTGGAACTAAGCAGATAAACAACTTCATTTCTCATCATGTCTCTAAAAGAGCAATCTTTTTCTAGAAAACCTTGTTTCCAAACGAGGTGACCCGCATGCTGACCTCGCGGTGTAGTGCAGAGTTGTATTTGTCTTGGAAGTAATTCACAAACTGCAAATGAGAGGCAGCATAACAGGAGTTTAAAGGCAGGGTTCTGTTTCAGATAACCAGCCGTCCATCATGGATATTCTAGCCAAGAAAAAGGCTCCACCCAAAGCGAGCAAGACAGCGGCGAAGGAGACATCCCTGGGTTCGGTGGCTGGAGCGGCCGGTAGCAAAAAACCTGGCCAGACCAAGGGGCGGAAAGTTACTAAAAGGCAGCCCAGCTCTTTGGATTCGGATTCAGATTCGGATTTTGGCTCGAAGCCTTCCAAATCTGTTGCAGCAAAGGTTTGTACTTTACCACCCATTGGAGCCGAGGGGATACCAGGGAGCAGGGTGTGGTTATTCCGGCAGGAGCAGCGAGGTAGAGGTGGAACTTCCCATGCAACACCCATCGTTGTGGTGGAAGGTGGGTGAGGAGAATGTTTGGGCAGACGTACTCATTCCAGATGGTTGGTTTGGTCTCATCCATCCGAACAACCACTTTCCCATGACACAATGGTGCGTTTCATGCTAGTTGTGCTCCCTGTTTATGCTGAGATTCGTGATTCACTTCTTGACTATGCTTTCCCTCCAGAAATCCAAGGCGGAAGACGACGATAGCTTCAGTGTTGATTCAACTGATCGTGTGAACAGCCCCATAGCAGCTGAGCCCCGTGCCAGGCCTGGGCGCACCAAAAAACCGGTCCAGTACTTGGAGGAGTCCGATGAGGACGATATGTTTTGAATTGTTAGGAAGGTGCTGAACTGCAGATCCAAACCAATTTACAAACCAGCCTCCAGCAGAGCTCCTGACAGCTCTCACCGAAGAACATCCTGGGCTAGGGAAGCTTCACTGGGTTTAAGCTAGCCCAAAAATATTTGTTACAAGTGACTGCAGCTCTATTTTTCTTGGTTTTAAATCACTTACGTTTGTTTAAACAGGAGCACCGCCTCCTTTTTCATGAACACCAGAGCCAGGTGCCCAGCTGGTGCTCCTACCTGCGAGCTAGCTGGCATCTTTGGACTCTTGGTGGTCGTTTTAATGTTGAAGTAGACTTTAGAACGTATCAAATCCTTTAAGATAGCCTCTCACGTAGACACCTTCCTCTGGATACCTGTAACTCCACCACTGCACAGGCACAACATGTGAGGGGCCGGCACTGGAACTCCGTGCTGGTGTTTTCTTTTTTGCAGTCTTTTCTGTCTGTGCGAGGCCCCATTGCTCAACCTCTGCCACGCTGAGTTTTAGCCCTTGGTGTTTTAAATTCAGATTTAGCAATGGAGCTTTGTACAGACTTGTCTCCGCGCTGTGCTCAGTGTTGGCAGTTTTATCTTCTGTCCAGCTGCCAAGGAACCCCGTGCTCAGCTTGTTCAGCCCAGAGGTCATCTTCAGGTAAGCGATGCTGGTGCCTGCCAGTGCCTCGTGCTGTTAAGTAGCCAAACAGGCGTCACTGCTGAACGAAACAGGCTCGTAGGGAGAAGGACAGAAGCAGGACAGACGTTGGCCATCCAAGGATCTTTGGTCAGTGGAAACCTGCAGGAAAGCCAGTTGGTTATTCCACTGCACGTGCTGGAATGCAGCAGGTTTCCCCGTGCCGTGCTTTTCTGCTGCCGTACTTGGCACTGGCACAGGTTGTTGTGCCTAGTGGCTCCTTGGCTTTGTGAAGCTTTTCCTGCCTTGGAACAAAGAACATTCCCAGAGCTTCTACACGCCCAGCTGCACAAAGGGTGCAGTCCCCTGCAGGGTGAGGCCTGCTTGTCACCTCCGTGCTGCTGGCTGCTCCGACCTTCCAGCGCTCGGCTTCCTCAGCAGAGGCAGGGAAGTGTCATCTCCCACTTCCCCTTAAGGTACTTCACCAGAGTATTTATCTGCTCCGGGTTTGCTTCCTGTAGAGCCATTTCGATAGCGCTGAGAGATGTTTCTTGTCTGTCTTGCAAATATTTTCTGTGTTTTTCTCCTTGTCCTGAGTTTGTCCTTTCTAATATTTATGTAATAAAAGTGGTTTTTACTTCAGTTTTCATCAATAAAAAGACGTTGTCCTCGTCTGCCTCTTCCCTTGGTTCTCCCTCGTGCGACTCTCCAGCCGTGGGCTGTTTTTGTTCATGGTGAGTACTTGAAGCTCTGATGTTCTCAAGAGCAAGAGGCCATCAGCTCCCACCCTCTGCTGCCAAGACTGGTCTAAATGGGTCATCTCTATTGTCTAACCGTGCTCGTTATTTCAGAGCTTCGTTCCAGTGCTGATTTAGCCAATTTTGACATTGTTATGGAAATGACCCTTGCGAAGCTTGTGCCATTATGGAGCAGAGGGCTTGGCACAAGCTCCGGTCTGTGTGCAGGGCTGGTGTCAGTGGTCACCCGTGGACTTGTGCCACAGAAAGGGACTGTAGGAGCCTTCAGTCCACTTGAATGGCATCTCCTCCATTTCATCCTGCAGCTGGGAGTGGGTGTTTCTGCACTCAGCTTGGGGAGCCTGGTGCCTTTGGGTGCCCTCCTTGAGATCATAGAATCACAGAACCATGGAATGGTCAGAGATCGAAGGGACCTCAGCCCACCCAGTGCCACCCCCTGCCATGGGCAGGGACCCCTCCCACTGGATCAGGGGGCTCCAAGCCCCATCCAGCCTGGCCTTGAACACCTCCAGGGATGGGGCAGCCACCACTGCTCTGGGCACCCTGGGCCAGGGCCTCCCCACCCTCACGGCAAAACATTTCTGCCTAAAATCTCATCTCAATCTCCCCTTTTGTAGCTGAAAATTGTTCCCCCTCATCCCATCCCTGCACTCCCTGATCCAGAGCCCCTCCCCAGCTTTCCTGGAGCCCCTTTCAGTACTGGGAGGCTGCTCTGAGGTCTCTCCAGGCTGAACAACCCCAACTTTCTCAGCCTGTTCTTGTATGGGAGCTTCTCCAGTCCTAAGATCATCTCCGTGGCCTCCAACAGCTGCGTGTCCTTCCTGTGCCAAGCACTGTGCCACCCCCTGCCCCAGGGGCAGTTCCTGACTGGAAGCACGTCAGCTCTTGACCATGCTGCTGGCAGTGCCCGCAGCTCAGGTGCTGCCTGGTCTCTGTCCGCACCAAGGCTTTGCAAACACCTCCTGCTGGACCCACTTCCTTGGTGCCACAGCTGAGGTTTCCAAATTCCTGCGAACACCTGTGGGGCACTCGGTGTCTGCCCACAGTTCTGTGAGTTCTGCCGCAGGTTCTGCTTCTGCAGCGCGGTGGCCCCAGGCGCGTGGTGGCCGCAGGCGCACGGTGGCTGATGTTTCCCCATGTGCTCAGCACCCTCAGGCTGGAGAGTTTTGCTCTCGAGTGATGATTCTGTGTTGAACTGGGTGCTGCAGTCCTGGGGGGCTGGGACAGGCTCTGCGCAGGCTGCTCCTGGCAGAAATGAGGGGTTGATGTGCAGGGTCACCAAGGACACCCTGGAGATGAGCTGTGATGTCCCCCACACCTGGGTGCTCAGCACCCAAGAGCATCACACACGTGGCTGAAACACGCAGCGCAGTGTTGGTGTGGGGCTGTTGTGCCAGCTGGCATGGGGAGCCAGTGGTGACTCCTGGGCTGGCACCGGGACACAAGCAGGACCGTTCAGCAATGCCTGCCCTCCCTCACATCCCAGGCTGGTTTTCACCACACGTGGGGAGCTGCAGGTTGACTGGCAAACCCTGGGGGCCCCCATCCCTCGCTGCCCATCGCTCAGCGGGCGGGTACAGGCACTATCAGTGCCACCGAGGTGCTTTGCTGGAACCCAGTCAAGTGTAGAGAGCGCTGTCAGATTTTCCACTGCCGGGCTCTGGAGAGCATCTCTGGCGCGACCCTGCCGAGGGGCCCCGCTATTTCCAGCTCTCCTTGCTGCAAGCGTGCCCGGAGAAGCAGTTGTCACAACTTGCACAGCAAAGGGCAGCCGTGCCAAGTGGGCTCCTCTGGGCTGGATCCGTAGCTGCTCCTGTAACCCCAGCATCAGCCAAACGTGCGGATGAGCGTGGACAGTGTCTGTAGCAGGATTTTCTCCATCACTGAATATCCCCAATCAGGGCTTTGGGGATGCTGAGCTGAGGAGCAGTTGGTACCAACCCACCATGGGCATCTTATGGCCCCAGGGTGACCCCCCCATTGGCCAGAGCTCTGTTCCCATCACCAGAAGGGCAATGTGAGGCACAAACCAAGGCCATCAGCACTGGCCCTGGCCAGGCAGGGGCTGGTAAGAGCCCTGGCCATGCAACAGGGGAATTTTTGTACGGCATCTCGGCCTCTTGCCAGCCAGCACAGCTCCATCTGCCAGCACGTGCCAGGGCTGGGAGCAGCTCAGGGTGGTCCATGGGACCTTCAATAGCCCCGACAGCCTGGGCAGAGCATCACAGAGCAGGGAGGGCTGATGCCAGTCCTGAGCATCCCCCAGGCAAAGCCTCCTGCCCCGTAGGGCAGAGCTGAGCCCCAGAAGGAACGGAGGGCAGGAGATGTCACAGCACAGTGGAACGTGCCCGATGCCTCTGGGCTCTGCCAGGGAAGCAATGCCAGCTCTGGGGGTGGTTTTGTGGGCTGAGGGCTGTGGTTTGGTAACCCCAGGCTCTGAAGGGTTGGGAGTGCCCAAGGCACAGGGGCATTTCTGCATGGGGGGCACCAACCCGCACCCCAGCAGTTGCTGGCCCCGAGGCAGGGGCACTGTTTGCCCTTGAGGTACCTCTGGGCAGAGCAGAGCCCATCCCTCCCCTCCAGGCGCCCCCGTGGCTGCTCTGTCTCTTTAAAAGGACTCCAGGCGTGGCTGTGGGACCGTCATCCCATCCCAACCGGACAAGGGACCGGACAGTCCTGGACAGCTGGCGCCAGCCGTGCTGGCACGCTGTGCATCGCAGCCTCCGCAGGTACCGGGCTGATGCCCTTGGGTTGGGACTGGGAAGGGGAACTCAGGGTGGTGGGGACAAGGGATGGAGAACCTCCTGATCCTGCCCCAGCTGCTGTCCTTGGACCCATCCCTGGAGATGCAAGTTCTGAGGGATGTGGTCTGGGCAAGCGGACAGGTATGGTTGGACTTGATGATCTCGGAGGTCTTTTCCAACCAGATGATTCTGGGACCCAGCAGATGCCTGGGGACACCGGTGACTGGGCTGAGCTGGGTGGCACTGCCTGGGCATCCTCCCGTGAGCGGGAACGGGCGATGCTTTTGGGATTGGCATGGATGATGGGTGAGCTGGAGGGGTGGTTGGTGCCCGCTGGGGTCCATCCTGGTGGGCACAGCACCCCCAGCGCTGCCCCCGCTCCCGCAGCACGGCCATGGGCGAGTGGGGCTTCCTGAGCTCGCTGCTGGACGCGGTGCAGGAGCACTCGCCCATGGTGGGGCGGTTCTGGCTGGTGGTGATGCTCCTCTTCCGCATCCTGGTCCTGGCCACGGTGGGCAGCGACGTCTTCGAGGACGAGCAGGAGGAGTTCGTCTGCAACACGCAGCAACCGGGCTGCAAACCAGTGTGCTACGACGCTGCCTTCCCCATCTCCCACTATCGCTTCCTCGTCTTCCACATCGTTGTCCTCTCGGCCCCGGCCGCTCTCTTCGTCATCTTCGCCGTGCACCAAGCGGCCAAGCCGGGGCGCGGAGGAGCCCCCGGCCAACGCGCTCGACGCCTCCAACCCTTCTACGTGGGCAGCGTGGTTGCCCGCATCGTAGCCGAGTTGGGCTTCTTGCTTGGGCAGGCGCTGCTCTATGGTTTCAGGGTGCAGCCGCTCTTCGTGTGCCACCGGCGGCCGTGCCCGCACCGCGTCGACTGCTTCGTCTCCCGCCCCACCGAGAAAACAGTCTTCATCCACTTCTACTTCGTGGTGGGTTTGGTGTCGGCTCTGCTCAGCCTGGCCGAGCTCGCCCACCTCCTGCGCAAGGGTCCCCCGGCCCGCGGCGCTGGGTGCTGCCAGCGGCCGCAGGAGCGGGCACCGGCGCCCGGGCAGCCGGCGGGCGCTGCGGATGAGCCGTGTCACCCCGGTGCGTCCATGGCGCGGGGAGACCTCACCGTGTAAGCGGTTGCCATCGCTGCAATGAGTTGTGGCCGTTCTCAGCGCGGTGGGCGGCTGCGGCTCTCCCTGCGGCGGCGCTGCGCCGCGTCCCAGTGCTCCCAGTTCCTGTTGGGGGCGGCGGATGGGCCTCACCCGGCAGCTGCTGGAAAAAAACAGGGATGAAAGGAAAACAAACAGGTCCCATCCCGGTGAGGCAGCGGGGACGCCCTGACCCCCAGTGCCCCCACCGGGGGGGGGGTCACGAACGCATCGGGGCTCTGTGGGCCAGGGTTGGCACTTGGTGTGAAAAGGATGTGCCCAGAGTCCGGGCTGGGAAGGGCAAAGCTTTGGGGGTGCCAGGGGAGGGGAGGGGGGTACCCCAAAGGGCTCTGGTCCAGCCCTGGAGAAGCTGGGTTAGGGTTAAGGTTAGGGTTGATAGGGCATCCCAGGGTGCCCCCCCCCCCAGGACTTGGGGTAGGGTTAGGGTTAAGCAGACTGGGGGTCCTAGAGTGCCCTCAGGACTCGGGGTAGGGTTAGGGCACATGGTGGGGGGGGGGGGGGGGGGGGGGTCCCAGGGTGCCCCCAGGACCCAGAGTAGTAACAGGGTTAGGGTTAAAAGTTAGGGCAGATCAGGGGTCCCGGGGTGCCCCCCCCCCCCAGGAACCAGGGTAGGGTTAGGGCAGATGGGGGGGAGGGGGGGGGGGGGTCCCAGGGTGCCCCCCAGGACTCAGGGTGCCACAGCCCAGACCTCTCCCCCTTCCTTCCCGCCCCCCCCCCCCCGGATGCCCCACAGCAAGAACGAGCCAGGCACTAGAATAAATAAACTTTATTCTGGAGCCAGCCCCCCCCGTCCCCCGTCCTCCCCGTGCCGGCAGGGCCGAGCCCCCCCACCCCGCGAGGCCGGGGCTGACACCGCCACACGTTCCCCACAGCCCCCCCCCCCCCCCCCACCCCCTCCTGGGGGGGGTGGGGGGGCTGGGGCAGGGCCCGCCTGGCATCCCCCGACTCTAAACCCACTAAAATCTCAACAACAACAACCAAAAAAAAAAATTTAATAATAATAAATCGTGTGCCCCCCCACCCCCCCCACCCCCATCCCCTCCCCCACCCCCAAACCTCCCCCCCCACCCCCGGCAGCGCCCGCCGTGCCCCCTCCACCTGCACAGGCCTAAAAACCCCTCCAAACTTTTACAAAGGTTTTAAAACGTATTTATAGATATTTATAGATATTTATATATATATACTTTGCTTTCTTTCTCTTTAAATGACTCTGCTTCCTCGGCGTGCGGGGTCTGGCCGGGTCCCCCCCCTGCCCGCCGGCCGGGTCGGGGTGGGTGGCTCGGTGGTCACCATCCCAATTGTGCTGGTGCTGGTGGGGCTGGGGGGGTCCCCGCACCCCTGAAATGTGACTCAACCAACGCGCTTCGCCCAGGGCTGGCGGGGGGGAGCCAGGGGCTGCTGGGGGTCCCCGCGGGGTCCGATCCGGCGGGATTTGGGGGGGTGGTGGTGGGTGGTGGGTGGTGGTGGTGGGGAATCCCGGGGCTGCTGAGGAGTCCGCCCCGGTGGGGGCTGCAGCCGGGTTTGGGGCGCGCGGTGCCCCCCGCGTGCCGGGCTCTGTCCTGGTGCGCGCCGGGCGCAGGTCACGGTGAGTGCGTGGCTGGGCTGCTGCGGTTGGAGCTGGGTGAAAGGCTGGGGCTGCAGCTGCCCGGGGGGGGCCCCACCGGCTGCCCCCCCAGAGTGTCCATGCCCTCTGAGTTCTCCAGCATCTCCTGGATGAGGGGTGGCATCGAGCCCGGGATCTCCATCTTCAGCGTGATCACCCGCTCGGCGCCTGCGGCAAGGGTTGGGGTCAGCGGGGCAGGGCACTGCCAGCACCCCCAAACCACCATCCTCAAACTGGCATCCCCAAACCAGCACCCTCAAACTGCTACCCCCAAACCAGTACCCCTAAACTGGTACCCCCAAACCAGCAACCCCTAAACCAGCAATGCCAAACCAGCACCCTTAAACCGGTACCCCCCCCAAACCAGCACCCCCAAACCGGTTGCCCCCAACCAGTATCCTCAAACCAGCAGCCCTAAACTGGAATGACCAAACCAGCAGCCCTAAACCAGCACCCTTGGTGCTTGGTACCCCCAAACCATTATGCCCAAACCAGCACCCTTGGATCTGCTCCTTCCTGGGTGCCAAGGACAAAGGACACGGCCACATCTCTGGAGGATGCGGTGATGTGGGCAGAAAGGGCCAACTCTCCGTGGGGAGGGTTTAGGGTTTGGGGGGCTGTAGAGTTGTCCTGGATCCCCCCCCTGTGGGCATCCCCTCCCTCATGCCATCCAGAGGATGCTGTGCTCTGAAGAAGGACGAGCAACCTGGACCCCTCCAAGGATGCCAAGCCCAAGGGATGCTCCCTCAGGACACGGAGCTGCAGGAGGGCGGGCGCCCCCTCCCCAGCGCTCACCCTTGGCGCTGATGCTGCGGAGATCTGTGATCTTCATGAGCATCTTGGGGAACATGTGGGGCCTGTTGGGCCTCCTCTTCCTCACGTAGATCTTCAGCGCCTCCAGCAGTGGCTCCTGCAGTTTGTCCACTTTGTCGGGCTGCTCTAGGTCCTGGCGGTCTGGAGAGGGTGGGGGGCACATAGCGGTTACGGGGGGCAACGCACGTCCTACCGTCCCCCTTCATCCCCCCCATGGATCTGGCTCAGGTCCCTCTACCATGGGGGGGGGACCACCAAGAGCATCATTTGGGGGTTTCTTGGGCAGCTGGTTGGGGAGGGGGCAAGACAAGGGGTTGGGGCTGCAGCCACGGGCACGGTGCCCGTCCCTCACCTCCGCAGATGAGGCAGATGGCGCTGAGCAGCCCCGTCTCGGCGTCGTCCATCTCCAGCGGGAGCAGTTGGTTGGCGAAGGCGAAGACCAGGTCGGTGAGGGGCCCGAAGCCGGCGTTGTGCATCTGCGTGCGGTTCAGCGTCAGCCCGTCCGAGAAGGTCATGGTGTCCTGCTCCGGCGTGTAGCGCGTGCAGATCCGCAGGATCTGGGGTGGGGCGAGCGATGGAGGGGGAGCGCGGTCAGCATTGGTGCCCACTCCCCATCCCCATCCCCATGCCCATCCCATGCCAGCCCTCACCAGGATGTCGAGGCAGGCGGCTTTGAGGAGGGTGATCTGGTCGGCGATGGTGAGCGTGGTGAAGCCGGGGAGCTGCTTGGCGAACTCCACCGTCTTGATGATGCATTTGGTGGACAACTCGCTGAACTTGTCCCACAGGTCGATGTCCAGCGAGACCCGCTGCTCCGAGCTGTTGTTCTGCAGCGGGAGGTGTGGGGTGAGGGCACAGCTTGAGGGGCTCCCACACCCCCTAGGTCCCCCCCCAATGCCGTGGATTTGCCAGCACTCACCGTAGTGTATTTGCCAAGCTGGCAGAGGGCAGGGAAGGTCTCCTGGTGGGCTTTGCGCACCTTCTCGATGAGCTCTTCCACCTCGGGTGTGATGATGTAGCTCTCCGAGCACTCCGGCTTCGGCACATCCTTCTTCTTCTTGTTCCGGTCATTGCGGACGGCTGTGGGGACAGCAGGGTCAGTGTCACCCAGCCCCACTGCCACCCCGTCAGGGGGGTGGGGTTTGACCCCACCATACTCTGTCCCCCCCGCAGGGCAGGATGAGACTCCACCACCGGATCAGGCACGGTGACAAATGGGCAGCAGAGCCACCAGCCTGGCACAGCTTCCCTTTAAATAAGCCCCCCCTCCATGGAGGCAATTAGGGGTGTCACCGCATCCATGGAGGGGTCCACATCCCTGGCCATGGGGACAACGCTCAGCTCTGCTCTGCAAAGCTGACAGAAAAACCCCACGGAGAGAAAATGGCAGCTGAGCCACCGCGCTCATCGTGGGAGCGCGCGGGCACCCTTGAGCTGGCAGTGGGAGGGGAGCAGCACCCGCGGGGATCAGCACCTATGGGACCCCCACCTTGGGTGCAGGGTGAGCTGCAGCCCCCGGGATGCTCACTCCCCCCCCCCTTCCCCCCCCAGCATCCGGCAGCCCCTCCCGGGGCCCCCGAGGGGCGGGCAGATGGGGCAGGATTCGGGGCGGCAGCTGCGCCCCAGCAGCCGTCGCCCCCGGTCACAGCGCGGGGGGTACGGCCGGGCACCATGACAACTGGCACGCAGACGCCAGGAGGCCTCCTCAGCGTCATTTATCTCTGACATCATCAATCACGCGTCGCCCGGGCAACGGCTGGGCCATGACACAAATCCAGGGGGGCCCCCCAGTGCCCCCCAGGGCCTCGATGGGTTGGAGGAGGGGCGGGCTGCTGGGATGGCCCACTGCGCCCAGACCCCCTGGCTGCAGCCAGGCAGGGCATCCCCATCCCCATCTGTACCCACATCTGTATCCATACGCGCATCCATATCCGTATCCCTGTCCCTCTCCCATCCCCCTGCCCATCCCTATCCCATCCCCAGGACTATTTCATCCCCATCCCAACCCCCATCTCTATCCCATCACCATGCCATGCCACCCCATGCCATGCCATGCCATCCCAATCCCCATCTCTATCCCATCACCATGCCATGCCACCCCATCCCACCCCATCCCATCCCAATCCCCATCTCTATCCCATCGCCATGCCATGCCATCCCATGCCATGCCATGCCATGCCATGCCATGCCATCCCATCCCATCCCAATCTCCTTCCCCATCCCCATCCCATCCTATGCCATCCCCATGCCCATCTCCATCCCGTGCCATCCCGCCCCGTCCCGCACTCACACTCCTTGGACATGCCAACTTCGAAGCACTTCTGGAGGCGGCAGTACTGGCACCGGTTGCGCGTCACCTTGTTGATGATGCAGTTCTTGTCCCGGTGGCACGTGTACACCATGTTCTTCTGGATGCTGCGGCGGAAGAAGCCCTGCAGACCCCGCACAGCCCAGTCAGTGCCCATCCTGGGCACCCTGGCGACCCACGGGCACGGTGCCCTCGGAGCAGGATGCTCCCAGCTCTCACCTTGCAGCCCTCGCAGGCGCTCACCCCGTAGTGGTACCCGGAGGATTTGTCCTGGCAGACGAAACAGGGCTTGTAGATGCGGGGCAGGGGCGGGGGCGAGGGTGGGCTGGGCACGATCTCCTCCGAGCTGGTGCTCTGCGTCTCAACAGCTGCGGGAAAGGTGCCAACGCTCAGGGCACGGAGAACCCCAACTCCATGGGGAATCCCATGGGGATCCCCTGTCCTGCACCCCACCCCACCCCAACAGCACCAGGTCCTGAGCTGGTGGTCCCACCAGCACCACCACCACCACCCTCCCTCCACCTCGTGCCCACCCCATGCCCTGCTTGGCCCCACAGCGCTGGGTCGCGCGGGGTTGGCGCGGAGAGGACGGGAGTTGGGAAGATGCAAGTTGACATTTCCAGGCCACGGAGCCGATGTGGAATTCAGGCAGGGAAAAAAAAAAATGGAAAAAAAAGAACATTAAAAAAAATAATAATAAAAGCGCTGGGATGCCAGGAGCCCCCTGCGTGGGCACCGACGGCGTCTGCGGGGCTGGCGCGGGGGGGGGGGGGGATGCTGCACAATGTGGGGGTCCCCCACTGCACCCACCACTGTCCCAGAAGCAAGGGCACAGCCTCTCAGGAGGGGACGGGCACGGTGCCACCCACCCTGCACCCCACATCGCTGCCCATCAGCACTGGCACCCCCAGCCTCGCCAGCATGGGGGACACACAGGCAGTGTCCCCCGCACCCCAAAACCCCACAGGACATTCCCACTCCGGGAGAACTTCCTGTGCCCCCAAAACTCCCCCACCACCACCGCCAACTGCTCAGGAGCTCCTCAAGCCCCCCCAGGAGGAGCCCTGGCCCCCAGCCTGGCACGGGGTGCCCGCGGCTGGCGCGGGGTGCAGGCAGGCAGGGGTTAAGCGCTCCCCGGCTCCTCGGGATGTTTGCGACTGTTTTTCTGCAGCCGAGCCAAGGAACCAGTCAAACAGGATATTAAAGGCCGGGCGGCCCCCCCTCCCCGCCCCCCCCGGCCCCTGCACCCCAAAAAGGGCCCCCAAAAAGGGCCCCGACACCCCCTGCCCCCACCCAGAGCTTGGGGTGCTGTGAGGAGGGGTCCCAGCCAGGGGCACCCACCCTGGGCTGGGCGAGGAGGGGTCCCAATGAGGGGAGGGGGGGGGGGGGGGGCATGGGTGATGGGGGGGGGTCCCCAACCTGGCTGTGCTCCCAGCCGCTTGCCAAAAGGGGGACAACAGGGACAAAGCTGCCGGTGACACCTGTCCCCTGGCACAGCAGGCACGGGCGAGCATGCAGGGCGGGGGGAAGGGGGGGGGAGCATGCAAGGAGCAGAGGCGAGCGTGCAGTGTGGGATGGGAGGTGAGCGTGCAAGGGGGGGTGTGAGTGTGCAAGGAGGGGTGTGAGCATGTCAAGCGTGGAGGCATGTGTGCAAGGCAGAACACAGGTGTGCAAGGAGTAGAGGTGAGTGTGCAATGCAGGACGGGAGGTGAGCGTGCAAGGTGGGGTATGAGCGTGCAAAGTCGGGTATGAGCGTGCAAGGAGGGATATAAGAGTGCAACGTGGGATATGAGCGTGCAAGGTGGGATATGAGCGTGCAAGGTGAGATATAAGTGTGCAAGGTGGGATATGGGCGTGCAAGGTGGGGTATGAGCATGCAGCGTGTGGAGGGGAGCACGCAGGCTATGAGCGTGCCAAGTGTGGAGATGAGCGTGCAAGGTCGAACGGAAGCGTGCAAGGAGCAGAGGCGAGCGTGCAGGGCGGGATGTGAGCAAGTGTGCAAGGATATGAGCGTGCAGGGCAGGCTGTGGGCACACGGCGTGTGGTGTGAGCATGTGGGGTGCAGAAACGAGCGTGCACGGAGGGAACTGAGGGTGTAGGGTGGCATATGGGCACCGGCACAGAGGCGAGGGTACAGGGTGGGATATGGGCACACAGGGCACAGAGACGAGGGTACAGGGTGGGGGATATGGGCACACGGGGCACAGAGGTGAGGGTACAGGGTGGGATATGGGCACATGGGGTACAGGGTAAGATATGGGCACACAGGGCACAGAGGTGAGCACGCAGGGTGGGATATGGGCACATGGGGTGCAGAGATGAGGGTACAGGGTGGGACATGGGCACACAGGGTACAGACGTGAGTGTGCAGGGTAAGATATGGGCACATGGGGTGCAGAGATGAAGGCACAGGGTGGGATACGGGCACACAGGGCACAGAGATTAGGGTGCAGGGTGGGATATGGGCACACGGGGCACAGAGATGAGGGTGCAGGGTGGGATATGGGTACAGGGTGGGATAGGGGCACACGGGGTGCAGAAGCGAGCGTGCGAGGCAGGAGAGAGACGTGCAAGGTGGGCAGCGCTTCGCGGGCAGCACTGAATAAATCACGGCTGCCACTCGAGGGAGCGGAGCCATTAACGCGACGGAGCGAGCGCCGTCTATAATTTATCGCCTCTTTTATATAATTTAAGAACTTCCTCGCGGAGAGCTGCCCTCCCGAAATGCCCATCTGACAAGGTTCTGATGTGCTGGGCACAGAGCTGCGGGGGGGAGGGGACCTGGGTCCCCCCTGCGCCGGCGCAGAGTGGCATCCCCGGGCACGCACGGCTGCGCCAGCACCGCGGGAATCCCCTGCCACGGCAAAGGGATCGCGGTGCCAACGGGGCTGTGGGCACAGCTGGGTCCCCATGAACCCCTCGCGATGATTTCAAGCCTGGGTGAAACCCCCTGTGGCACAAGGGGTGGGCACGGAGCAGCACCCAAAGGTGGTGAGCGGGCAGGATGGGCGCAAACCTGTTGGGTTGGGTGCAGCAGGGGGCAACTGGGGACACTGGGAACAATGGGGACCCAGGTGCTGGGTGCTCCCTCCCCCTCCCCCAGCCTCATCTCCCCCTGGCACAGGAGGGACCCAGGAGGAAGCGCAGCCCAGCTGCAAACCAGATGCTGTGGCTGCGCCTGCATCCCCGGGCGAACCCAACGCGCCCCCGCCCGCGGCCCCGCCGGCCGCTTCCTCCTGCGCCAAAGGACCCCGGGGCACCCCGACACCCGCCAACGCGCCCTGGCGTGGGAAAGCGCCCATGGGGCCACCCTGCGTGCCAGGGCCTGGGGGCAGGGGGGGACCCCAGAGTGCCAGTCTGCCACCCCTGCCAACAACCGGGCATCGCCGAGGGGCTTGAAGCCGGGCACGAGGCGCACGCATCCGGATCGGGGCTGGGGGCCGCAGCCGTGCTCAGGGCAGGGTCTCATGCGGCAGCGCGGTGGTGCCAAGCGGGACAGGCGGGCACGGTGCACCCAGCGGGAGGGTGGGCGATCACCAAGGCTTTGAGGATCCCTCATGCCTTGAATTCCTGCAGCTCTGCAGGAGCAAAGGAGGGGAGCAAGGAGGGCACCCCGGACCTGCCCACGTGGCATGGGGCACAGTGCTCAGTCTGCTGGGCTACCCAGCTCCACCTGGGCATCCTGTGCAGCAGATCCTGGGGTCCTGCCCCATTGCCAATGCAGGGGTCGGGGGTCCCCACCACCCCGACTCACCCACGTGCCGCAGCGGGGTGACGGAGCGCAGCTAACGCCAAGGCGACAGCGGGGGCCACCCTATGCCCAGTGGGGTGGTGCCCATGCACAACCCAACCCCACAGACCATCTGAGACCCCCTCAGCACCACACAAAGCCCCAGGAAGCCCACAGCACCCCACGAAATCCCCACAGCACCCCACAAAATCCCTGGCAACACATGGACATGAGGTGCCCGCAGCCTCGGTGGGTCCTGCAAGCCCCTCACACCCCAAAAAGCAGCTCTTCGCCCCGTGCCAGCAAGATGGCATCTCGGCGGGTAGGGCAGCACCGGCTGGTGCTGGGCCAGCAGCCAGCACCTCTGAGCCAATCCTGCCGGGCACCACCAGCCCAGCCACAGCCAGAACCATCTCGGGGAGGGGGAAACCGAGGCATGGCAGCTGCGATGCCAGCGCTGCAGAGCCGTGCCGCAGGCTGGCAGTCTGGGCTGGGGAGACACGGCACCTCGGTGTGACGTAGGGAGCGGGGCACCCTGCCAGGGATCCCCGCCAGCACCCGCCGCCCACACACCCGCTGGGTCACGGTCACCATGACCAGAGCCTGGAGGTACCCTGCACTGGGCACCACGCGGCCACCCAGCGCTGCCCACCCGGCTGTTGCCCACAGGGAAGGGGCTCTGGGCAAACAGCACCCCATTGTGGGGACGGGGGGGGACAGTGGCCCCCAGTCACTCATGGGGAAGGGGCTGTGCCCAGGCAGCTCCTCTCTCATGGCGGGACAGGGGGTACCATGACCCTCCAGCCACCCCACAGTTGGATTTGGGGGGGCTGAAGGCAGCACCCCCTTCCCAAGGCAGTGGGAGCCCCCCAGTGTCCCCCGCTGCAGACAAAGGCCCCTCGCGCTGTGCCCGCACTCGATGCCAGCGCAAAGGGCGAGCAGCCCCGAGACAATGGGGACAGCGAGACTGTGGGGGCCACAGCCGGGCACCCCCACCAACAGGCAAACCTCACCAATGGGCAACCCCAGCCATGGGCACCAGGCTTCGCCACGGGAAGCCGCAAGGAGAGGGCGCCTCATCGCAGCTCCCACAGAGCCTGGCACGACCCCCACCCCCTTTGTGCCACCATTGCCAACCGTGGCCACCAGGCCAGCCTGGCTGGTTGCCCACTGGGGGAAGTGGTGTGGGACCCCCTCCAGGCACAAAGCCCAGCGGGTCCCACGTCCTCTGTGGGGTGGCAACCCCTGGCTTGGGGTGGGGGACACCTGCACCCCTGCCTATGCCCATCCTGGCACTGGGGTGTCCCCACACCATACCCCCCAAACCACAGAGAACGGGGGGTGCGGAGAATCGGGGTGCCCATCCCCAAGGATGGCACTGCACCCATGGGGGACACCGGGCTGCAACACACACACCCCCCCCCCACCAAGGGACACGACTCAGGGTGCCAACATCAGCACCCAGCCCGCCCCTCAACCCAGGGGGAACCCCCCGATTCCCGGGGGAGGAGGGGGGCGCGTTGGGTGGCACCGACTCTGGATTTTGTGGGAAGGAACGGAATTGGCAGCGGAGCGGGTGCTGCTGCAGCTCCCGCGTGCGGAAAAGGGGGTGCAGGGGTGCATGGGGCACCCCAGCCCCCACACCCACCCCACCCCCCCCCGATCCTGGCCCCATCCTGGCCCCTTCCCGGCTCCCTCGGAAATAGGACAAGGGTTGGTGGTGGCGGCAGCTGCGCAGAGCGGGCAAGGGGCGGGCGGAGGGTGCTGAGCGGGGGGGCTGAGCCTTGGACACCCCCCCCCCCCCCCAGAACGGCACCCAGCACCCTGCTCAGCACCCAGCCCTGGGGAGTGCTCAGCACCCACGGATTTGCACCCAGCCCCACACTCTACTCCTAGTCCCATGCCACTCCCTGTGCCCAGCACCCCTGGAACAGCACCCAGCATCCTGCTCAGCACCCACCCGTGTCCAAGCACCCAGCACCCACCCCCGCACCCAGCACCTATTCCTGCACCCACCCCTGTGCCCAGCACCGCACCCAGCACCTCGGGATCAGCACCCGTCTGTGCCCAGCACCACACGCAGAACCTCGGGATCAGCACCCGTCTGTGCCCAGCACCGCACCCAGCACCTCGGGATCAGCAGCCAGCACCCTGCTCAGCACCCATCCGTGCCCAGCACTGCTCCCCTCCCCCCCACACCCCAGCCCTGCACTCTGCCCTGTGCCCAGCACTGTACCCAGCACCCTGGAAACAAGCACCCAGAACCCCAGGATAAGAACCCAGCACCCTGCTCAGCACCCCCCCCGTGACCAGCACCACCCCCAGCACCCTTCCCAGCACCCACACGTGCCCAGCACCGCACTCAGCACCCTGGATCAGGTCCCAGCACCCTGTTCAGCAGCCACCCGTGCCCAGCACCGCACCCAGCATCCTGCCCAACACCCCCTGTGCCCAGCACCGCACCCAGCACCTCGGGATCAGCACCCAGCACCCTGCCCAGCACCCCTCCGTGCCCAGCACCGCACTCAGCACCCCGGGATCAGCACCCAGCACCCTGCTCAGCACCCCCCGTGCCCAGCACCGCACCCAGCCCCCTCGAGATCAGCACCCAGCACCCTG
Source organism: Neomorphus geoffroyi (assembly GCA_033558235.1). Lineage (NCBI taxonomy): Eukaryota > Metazoa > Chordata > Aves > Cuculiformes > Neomorphidae > Neomorphus > Neomorphus geoffroyi. Next base: position 5,430,679 of record JAUMJM010000037.1, read on the forward strand.
CTCAGCACCCCCCCCGTGCCCAGCACCGCACCCAGCACCCCGGGACCAGTACCCAGCACCCTACCCAGCACCGCACCCAGCCCTCCGGGCTGAGCCCCCCCCGCCCCCCGCAGGCCGTTCAGGGGCTCCAGCCCCGAGGCTGCGGTGAGGGGGTCCCCCTGCCCGCGGGGGGGGGGGGGGGGTACCTACATCGGCCGGAGCTGCTCCAGGGTGGGGTGCGCCGGGGGGTCCCTCTGGGTGCGGGGGGGCCCCTCTCCGGTACCAAACACCCCCGCGCCGTCCCGTAGAAATCCATGCGGAGGAAGGGGCCGGGGGGCAGCCCCGCCACCGCCGCGCCCTCGTACATGGCCCGGGGCTGCGGGGAGGGGGAGGCTCCCCCCGCCCCCCCTCCCCGGGTCAGTGCCCCCCCCCGCGGTACCGGGGTGCCCCGAACCGCTCTGCCATGGCCCCGCTCGGCCGGGGGGGCAGCGGGGCCGCTCCGAGCCCGGGGAGGAGGAGGAAGGCGAGGGGGAGGGGAGGAAGGCGCAGCCCCGCCGGCTCTGCGGCTCCGCTCCCTCCTCCGCTGCATTAACCCTGTCGGCGCCGCGGGGCAGCCTCCTGCCACGCACGGGGAGGGGGGGCTGCACGGGGTTGGGGGGGGGGGGGGAACAACTCATTTGCTTAATGGGATGCGCGTGAACTGCGCGTGACCCCGGCGGGGAGGGCTCACCTCGGGCTGACCCCCCGCAGCCCCCCCGCCCCGGGGGGCGGGTGGCACCGCATGGGGTGGGGGGTGGGGGGGCGGTGGAGGGCAGAGAGTGCGCGTGCACGTGTGCGCGTGCACACGCGCGTGTCCATACGTGTTCCCACTGCGGGACGGGGTGCACGTTTGCATCCCCACTGCAGGGGGGACCTCGTGTGCTCCTGTTGCATGTGTGCAGGTGTGTGCAGGTGTGTGCAGGTGTGTGCAGGTGTGTGCAGGTGTGCACGTCTGTGCAATTGTGTGCAGATGTGTGCAGGTGTGTGCACATCTGTGCAGGTGTGTGCATGTCTGTGCACGTTTGTACATTTGTGTGCACGTGTACGCAATTGTGTACAGGTGTGTGCATGTGTGCGCACATCTGTGCAGGTGTGTGCAGGTGTGCGCAGTGGTATGCACGTGTGTACACGTGTATGTTCATACGTGTTCCTTCTTCATGATGGGGAAGGTGATGTTTGCATCCCCCCACTGCAGAGGGGCCTGTGTGCCCCCCCCGCGTGTGTGTATGCATGTGCACACGCATGTGCAGGTGTGTTCACACACGCGTGCTTCACAGCAGGGTAGGTGACACTTGCACCCCCTCCGCAGCGGGGCCCACATGTGCTCCCATTGCCCTAAACTCATGCCCTTGTGGTGCCACCCAAGCGGTGACGGCACTGCCCGCTCAGCCCAGCATCACCATGAGCAATACAGCCCCGCTGCCCATGCCCAGACACAGCCAGACCACGACGGCAGCCACAGCCGGGCCCTGGCAGTGCCACCTGTTTGACACACCAGTAACCTCCCTGCCACACGGTCTCACCCACCCTCTCTTCCTGCGGCACAACCCCCCACGGGCACGCTCTACGGTGGGCACACAGCCTCTGCCCCAGCCCCATGCTGCCCAACACATGGGTGCCTTTAGAGGGTGCTGCCATGGGCATGAGGAGCACACGCGTGGGCACGGGCGGGCACTCACGGGAGGACGCAGGCGCTGTTGCACACACCAGTTCTGCACGGCTACACGCAGCAAGCACGGAACATTCATGAGTGGATGTGCGTGTGTGTGTGCACACGTGCCGGTATGGGCACACACGGCCGTGTACGCACACACAGGTCAGTGTACGTGCACACACATCTGTGTGCAAACACACACCTGTACACACGCGCACAGAGCACCCATGGCAGTGTACGCGCACACACATCTGTGTGCAAACACACACCTGTACACACGCGCACAGAGCACCCATGGCAGTGTACGCGCACACACACTCAGTGTGCACACACACACACAGCAGTACACGCACACACCCGGCAGCACGCTCTCATGTCAGTGTGTGTGCGCACACACGTCAGTATGCACACACAGGGCTGTACACACACGTGTCAGTACACACGTCAAGTACGCGCACACATCAGCATGAACACACACACACGTCAGCATGGGCACACACACCAGTAGGTGTACACACACACACCAGTAGGTGTACACACACACACCAGCGTGCACACACAGACACCAGCATGTGCACACACATACACGTTGGTGCACACACACACACACACCCCAGCGTGCACACACACACCACCATGTGCACACCCCCCAGCATGTGCACACACCCACCCCCCAGCACATTCACAGGCACCCCAATCCCGCGGGCACCCTCCCACACCCGCTCTCCGCACACCCACGCACCCCAGCCCCGCACACGCCAGCCGCCCCCCTGCGTGAGCAGCGCTTTCCGTGCCAACCTGCCCCCACAGAGGCAAAAAGGGGGGGCGGGAAGCAGGGAGGAACCCAAAAAAGAATAAGGCCGGGGTGCGTGTGCATGCGTGTGTGTGTGCATGTGCGTGTGTGTGCATGCATGTGTGTGTGTGCATGCGTGTGTGCGTGTGTGTACATGTGCATGCATGTGTGTGCATGTGCGCGTGTGTGCGCGTGTGTGCATGTGTGTGCGTGTGTGCATGTGTGTGCGTGTGTGCACACGTGTGTGCATATGCGTGTGTGCATGCATATGTGTGTGCGGGTGTTCATGCGTGTGCATGTGTGTTCGTGTGTGCGTGCGTGTGTTCATGCATGTGCGTGTGTGTGCATGCAGGTGTGTTCACGTGTGTGCATGTGGGTGTGTTTATGCGTGTGTGTGTGCGTGCATGTGTGTGTGGGTGTGCATGCGTGTGCATGTGCATGCATGTGTGTGCATGCATGTGTGTGTGCATGTGTGTGCAGATGCATGTGTGCATGCGTGTGCGTGCGCAGAGCAGGTCGGCAGCGCCTGTTTAAATAATAATAGGAAGGCAAAGCTTTGCTTAGCCAGCAGGTTCTGAACAAAAGCCCAGCGCTGCTCCAACTTCCTGCAGCGAACATGACAAATGTCTGCTTGGACTCATTTACCAGCGCTGCAAAGAATGTGGCTGCGACGGAGGGGACACGGGCTGGTGGCCCCGCATGGCTCGGCCGTGGCACGGCTGTGCCCTGCACGCACGCCGCCGCCGCGCCAGCCTGCGTTTCCCGTCCCGCGCCGGCGGCAACAGGAAGAAAAGAGATTAAAAATAAAAAAGGCAGAGGTTCCGTGGAGAAGGGAAGAGGAACTGGGCGAGGGGAGCGCCCCGCACGCAGCCCCGTGCCACGTCCCACCCCGTGCCACTGCCATCTGCCCTGTCCCGCTGTCACACCGCCACGACCCACTGCCTCGCGCCCTGTCCCACCACCACGTTCCACTGTCCCAACACCTTGTCCCACTGCCACGTGCCCTGTCCCACCATCATGTCCCACTGTCACGTCCCACTGCCACGTTCCATTGTCCCACCACCCTGTCCCACCACCACGTGCCCTGTCCCACCCCCATGTCTCACTGTGACATTCCTCTGCCACAACCTATGGTCCCACCACTCTGTCCCCACCATCATGTCCCACCGCCAGGTTCCACTGTCCCATCACTCTGTCCCACCTCCACAACCCATTGTCCCATCACCCTGTCCCACCACCACAACCCATTGTCCCACCCCCCTGTCTCACTGTGACATTCCACTGCCACAACCCATGGTCCCACCACCCTGTCCCCACCACCACGTCCCACTGTCACGTTGTACTTACATCCCATTGTCCCACCACCCTGTCCCACCACCACATCCCATTGTCCCACCGCCATGTGCCCTGTCCCACCCCCACGTCTCACTGCCACATTTCGCTGCCACAACCCACTGTCCCACCACCCTGTCCCCACCACTCTGTCCCACTGTCACGTTGTACTTACATCCCATTGTCCCACCACCACAATCCATTGTCCCACTCCCCTGTCCCACCGCCACGTGCCCTGTCCCACCCCTGTCTCACTGTCACATTCCGCTGCCACAATCCATGGTCCCACCACCCTGTCCCCACCACCACGTCCCACTGTCACATTGTACTTGCATCCCATTGTCCCATCACCCTGTCCCACCACCAAAACCCATTGTCCCACCCCCCGGGTCTCACTGTCACATTCCGCTGTCCCCACCACCATGTCCCCCTGCCCCATCACCTTGTCCCACCTCCTTGTCCCCACTGTCCCATCACCACGTCCCCCCACCCCCCCAGCAGCCTGCAAACACCAGCAGGGCCAGAGTGGGGACCCCCCTCCCATGGCAGCACCCCCCACCCTCGCCCCCTCCCAGCCCCGCTCGCAGAGGTGGTTGATGCTCCAAGAAGCACAAGTTGTGCCCACGATGGAGACCCAACCCCAAATCCCACGGGGACCCCGCTTGGAGCAGGCAGATTTGGGGGGGGGGGGGGGCGCAGAGTCACAGCCTGGGACCCAGCAGGGACCCCCAACCCCCCCCCCCTCAAACCCCATCCACAAGCTGAACTCAACAATCCCTTCCAACTCAGGACATTGTAGGATTCATCCCGATGCCAGGGTTTGGGGTACCCTTCCCCCCCGCCCCCCAAAGCCCCATGGGGGGGCCCCCCTTCCCCTCCCCCCCCCCCCCCCGCCCACTTCAAAAGACCCCATTTATCCCCTTCAGCCGCTTTTGAGCGCGACGGCGGTGAATTCCCGGCTCCCCCCCGGCCCCCCGTGACAGTGATAGAAAACCTCGGCCGTAATGGGCTTTCCCAGGCGCGGGGGCCCAGCCTGGAACCATCAATCTTCTCCGGGTGGGAATGAGGGGGGGCCAGGGGGGGTCCCCAGTATTGCACCCCCTAGGGTCACCCCAGTCCTTGCCCTAAACTGGGGCCCCCAGCTCCATCACTCCCCTCATACACCGCTCCCCCCCCCCACCCTTTCTTTGTGGCCCCCGGGCTGCCCAGAGCACGTTTTGCTCATTAATTTTTAAAAATTAATTAATTACGGGGCGCTGCGGGGGAGCGGCTGCGGAAACCGGAGCCAGCGGGTAGGGTGACAGCGGGGCCCCCCGTCCTGGCAACCCGGGGGGGGGCTGGGGGGCCCGGCTGCAGGGGGAGGGGGACGCACCGGGGGTCCCATTCCTGCAGCCGGGGCTGGGAACCAGGGTGAGGGCTGGGGGGGGGGGGGGGGAAGCCCTAGGAGCCCCTCGTGGCCGCCTGAGCCCCTCTATGGGCCAGCGCAGGGCGAGGGGAGGGGACCCTGGGGATCAGGGCACAGGCACAGCCCTGGCACCGCACACGCACCAAGGCGCGTGCACACACGTGGCGTGGGGACAGGGGTGGCCCCACACTGTGTGCATATGCAGAGGGGGTGGGCACCGAGCACACGCGTGTGCACACAGACACAGAATGGGTGGGCACTGAGCACACGTGTGTGCACACACACACACAGAGTGGGTTAGGCACTGAGCACACGCGTGTGCACACGGACACAGCTCCATGGGTGTGCACACGGGTGTGTGTGCACACACATGCACAGTGGGAGGGCACCGAGCACACATGTGTGCACACACACACAGAGTGGGTTAGGCACTGAGCACAAGCGTGTGCACATGGACACAGCTCCATGGGTGTGCACACGGGTGTGTGCGCACACACACACATGCACGGAGTGGGTTGGGCACTAAGCACACGCATGTGCACCATGCACAGCTCCATGGGTGTGCACACACACGCCAGCAGTGCACATGGGCATGCACACAGGTGTGCATTCACACACACGCAGCCCCAGCATCTTGCACACGGGCGTGCACTCACGCACAGCCCCAGCAGTGCACACACACGGGCACTCACACACACATCCCCAGCAGCACACATGGGTGTGCACACCTGGCAGCACACACAGGTGTGCAAACACACGCACAGCCCCAGCAGTACATGCTCACATGCTCGTACACAGTGGCTTGCACACAGGTGTGCATGCACACGCGCGGCCCCGGTGGCACACACAGGTGTGCACGCACACACACAGCCCTGATGGTGCACACACAGGTGTGCACACACACACAGAGCCACAGCAGTGAACACATGCACACACACACAGCCCCAGCACACACATGTGCACACACATGTGCACACACACACAGCCGCAACACACACATGTGCACACACACACAGCTCCAGCGGTGCACACGGGTGTGCACACACACACAGCCCCAGCGGCGCACACGGGTGTGCACACACACACGTGCAGGCACAGCTGGCAGCGCACAGCACCACAGGCACACACACAGAGCCAGCTCCGTGCACACACGGACACACACGCTCCTTGCACAGGGTGCACACGCATGCACAGCCACCGTGCGAGCGCACACATGCCCACACGCAGCTCACACCGTGGACAGGTCCCACACCCAGCCCGGCGCCCCTCACCACCATCCCCTGCCCCACATCGGTACCCAGCGTGGGGGCAGGGGGGTCCCATAGCACTTGTGTCGAGGGGTGCTGTGCTGGGGGTCCCCAGCACCTCCACTCACGCTCCCTTTGCCAGGTGCTCTCCACTCACGGGACAGCGGTTCCCCAGGATGCCCACCTCGTGCCAGGGGGTGCAAGAGATCCCCCTTAACCCTCACCCGGGGAGGGGGCGAGCAGGGCAGCACCAGCACCACGCGCAGGATGCGGCCGATCCCATTTCCCAGCGATGGGGGCAAAGTACGGAGCAGCCCAGGGTGGGGGGCAGATCCAGCACCCCAACACCCACAGTGCCAGCAAGGCGCCAGGTTGAACCCCTGGATTGGGGGGGGGGGGGGATCTACACCCCCAGATCAGCCCCAGGGCTGCACAGCTGCAGCACATCTGGCGAGGGCGGGCTGGCGGCGGGGCCGGACACGTGTGAGGAGGGGGAGGCTGCACCAGGCCCCTCCATGGCCCCCCCAGCTCCTGATCCCATCCCCCCCCCCCGCCCCATATTCTCCAGCCCTGGCTGCCCCCCAGCTGGCACACAGACCCCGGAATTTCCCTGCCAGCCTTAGTGCCAGGAGAGCAGGGGTGCACCCCAAATACTGGAGGACCCACGCAAACACTGCACCCACCAGGCTGCATGGGCACTCCTGGGCGGGGGGGGGGGCAAACACGGTGCCCCCCACCCTCTGAGACCCCTGGGCATCCCAGTGTGGAAGCCAAGAGGAAACTGAGGCAGGGTTCACCCTGCTGCCATCACCCCAGGGACCCTCAACTTTGCCCGCAGAGCCCAACCCCGGTGTCAGGGGTAGTGGGGGGGTGACAGGCGTGTGTGTGTCCCCCCATCCAACCTTGTTCCCAGAACGCCATGCGGGAACAGCCCCAGAGCCAGCGCGGAGGAGGGGCCCCACCCGCCGCCACCACCACCACCACCCAGTACCACCCAGTCGCTGAACTGGTCCCACTGGGTCCCACCGCCGCCGCCGGGGCGGTTCTGGCGGGGGACAGCGCCCGGGGGTGGCCCTGCCCGGGCCTGCACCATCCCCTGGGGACCAGGGATGGGCTAGCGGGGTGCCCACCACACCCCAACTCATGGGTTGCCGCAGGGCACCCTTGCCAAGGCGACGCAGGAACGGGCAAAGGCACCCGTCCGCAGCGGTGCCAGCGATGGCAAGGGGTCTGGCAGCTGCCCCACGGCACCCAGCGAGGGTTTGGGGAAACCGAGGCACACCATGTCACAGGGAGGACCCAGACTGGGGTCCCAGCGCCCGCATCTCCCAGCTGGCAGCGCGGCGCGGCGGCGATTAGCGGGGGCCGTGATGGACGACCCTGTCAGGGGGAAATTGAATCAGGAGCAGACGCGATGATTGCCTTCATCGCCTCCCCCACGGGCGGCCCCCGCGCCGCCAGCGAACAAAGAGCCGCCGTGGGCACCCAGCGCTGCCCCCCGCCACCAACGAGCCCCCCAGCCCGGCCACACTGGGTGCTGGGGACAGTGACAGCCAGTGGGCACTAACCAGTGCCAGCTGGGCCGTTAATGGCCGGGGTATAAACACGCTATTAACGAAGCAGCAGTAATTAACTCACACGTAGGGCACTGCCCGCTGCTGCCCATACCATGCCTCAGTTTCCCCATGGCACCACAAACTGGGACACACTGTGGGGGAAGCAGCCAGAATTTGCACCCCACTGGGCAAGGATTTGGTGCCCCCCCACTCCAAGGTGATGCGGTGGCTTGGAGCAGGGAAACCCCACCCTCACTGATGCTGGTTACGGATCGGTGCCAGAGCAGCAGCGTGGGGTTGGCACCTGTGTCTCCAGAGCCTGGCACAGGGGAGTCCCCACACGCTTCCCGATGCTGGGGGTCCCAACCCCTCCTTTCACACACTCCTGGATGCCGGGGGTCCCACCACCCCCCCACGGGGCCGCAGTACTCACTGGCAGGCGAGGGGGTGCTGTACCCGCTGACGGGCAGCTGGTGCTGGATGCCAGCGAGGGTGCTGGGCGGCGAGAGCCCCCCCAGCATGTGGGGGAAGAAGAAGGCGTAGGGGGGCACGGGGTAACCGTTGAGGTGCCCCCCTCCGGGCGTGGGGCAGGAGCTGCTGTTGCTGGCCATGGCGAGGGTCTCCGATGCACGGGGTGGGCGCTCAGAAACGGGGCGCGGGCGCTGGGCAGAGCATGAGGCCCGCGGGCGACCCGCTGCCCGGTGGCTGTCCTCGCTGGCTCCTGCGACGCTGTGGAAGGAACAGAGAGAGGGGCAGGGGTTAGCAGAGGGGATGGGATGCCCAGTGCCCACCAGCCGTGCCCCCCACCCCAAAAGGGCTGCATCCCCTGCCAGCCCCAGGAGGGCGCAGGCGGGCGGGCACAGCGCACCCCGCAAGATTAACGACAATCCCCCCAGATTAACAACACCGCGGCCGGCGCGGCCGGCAGGCGCAGCTCGCTAATCCCGGCTTAGCGGCAGAGGGGGGCACAGGGGACAGCGTGGGGGCACTGAGGCCCCACAGGGCACCCCCTCAGGCCAGAGGCCACGCCACAGCCCCAGCTCTGCCCCCCTAAGCCTGGCCTGGGAGCCAGGGTGCAGGGGCTGGGGGGCTCAGGGTGGTGGTACCCCCCACACCCCAGCGCAGGGGACTGTGAGGCAGATGGGGGGGTGGCACGGGCGCTTCAGGGTCCCCTGAGGACAGTGGCTCCACTCCAGGCTGTCCCTGCTGTCACAGCCGCGCCACCGCCAGCTCCGCTCATCCCACGCGGGCACCGAGCGGGAGGGGGCTCAGCCACCCCATCCTGGGGTAGGAGGATGCCCCCCCAATCCCAGACCAGCAACGGGGGGGAGGGAGGAGTGCCACCCTCAGGGCTGGGTGATGCCTATCGTGGTGCAGCCCCCTACCCTGTGCCAGGCAATGCCAACCTCTCATGCCAGCCCAGTGGGCATAGACCCCTCAGGCCAGGCCAAACCAAACTGGGGGGGCACAAGGATGGGAAGGGGGGCAACGATGGAAGTGGGGCACACAAAACAATGGGAAGAGGGGGCACAACGGTGGGAAAGGGCAGCACAATGATGGGGGGGGGGAATGGTGGAAAGGGGGGGCACGAGACAATGGGGGAGGCATAAAGCAATGGGGGGGGGCAGAAGAGTGGGAAGGGGGGCAATGATGGAAGGGGGGCAACGATGGAAAGGCGGGCACAATCGTGGTGGGGAGTACAATGGCATTGGGAAGGGGGGCAATAATGGAAGGGGGCACAATGATGGGAAGGGGGGGTCACAATGGTGGGGGGCAATCATGGAAAGGGGGGGCACAATGGTGGGGGCAACAGCAGTGGTAAGGAGGGGGCAAGACAGTGGGAAGGCGGGGCAGCAATCATGGGGGGGCACAATGGCAATGGAAAGGGGGGCAACGGCAGTGGGAAAGCGGGCACAATGGTGAAAAGGGGGGCACAAGTCAGTGGGAAAGGAGGGCAATGGCGGTGGGAAGGGAGGGCAATGGTGGGAAAGGGGGGGGGCAATGGTGGGAAAGGGGGGGCCCAGGGCTTTCACAATCCCGGGCTGGCTGTTTATTTAAGCGCTGGCACGGAGCCTGGCGGGGGCTGTTTATTTGCCGAGAGTGCTGGCTCCTGGCCCCGCGGAGGCGGAAAAGGATCCAGAGGAACAAGGCTGGGCCGCCCGGCGAGGCGCTGGGCTGGGGCAGGCACAGCCCTGTTCCCCCCACCCCTCCGCCCCTCCACCCCGGGCACCCAACTGGGTGCACCCACTGGTGACAGGACCCCCACTCTCCCAACAGCAGCCACAGCCCCAGTGCTGCCCGCCACCCATGGGCACCCAACTGGAGCACCCATAGGGAGATCCACACTCCAGATGCCCTCAAGGTGGGCACCCAGGGGTGGGGGTCACACACACACACACCCCCCTCCCAGCATAGGGTGCTCCACAGGGCACTGCTGGAATCCCATGGGCACCACCGGGCATCCGTCCCAGCTCAGGGTCCCCAGGGAGGTGACAGCACTTGCTTGGGGTGCAGCACCACAGGGACCCCCACCCCTCCAATACAGGGGGGGTGCTTGTGCCAAACCCCTCCCCCCAAAGTCAGGCTGTGGCCCCCAAGCCTTTCTGGCCGGGGGAAATTGGGGGGAGAGAGGCACGGGAAGAACTGTTTATGTTTGCCGGTGCCAAGTGCTTGCCGGGCACCGTGCCAGCGGTGCTGGGGCCCAATTACTCAACCCTGCTCCTGTCCGTCCCCCCCCCCCCCTCCACCCCCTCCCCTGCCCCACAAGTCACCAGCCTGGGACAGAGCGAGGCCAGCACGACTGGGCACCCCAAAACCAGCTGCTGGCCCCCCAGCCCCTTCTCAGTGCCCCATGGGACCAGCAGTGGCCAAAAAGGTCTTTCCCGGTGCCCTATGGGACCCACAGTGGCCAGAAGTGTCCTTCCCAGCACCCAGTGGGACCAGGAGTGGCCAAGGTCCTTCCCAGCACCCAGTGGGACCACCAGTGGCCAGGGGGTTCTGGGGAGCCTGGTCAGCCTTGCAGCCATGGGGAGAAGGAGCTGCAGCCAGAGGAGGCTCCATGGGTGCCTGTGCCAGCACAGACGCTGGCATGCGGCTGCTCCCCAAATGGGGGTCCAGGATGTCCCAAACCCAGGTTATGGGGGGGCCCAAATGGGGGGCCCTGAGTGCCCCAAATGGAGGGTCCAGGGTGTCCCAAACCCAGGTTCCGGGCACCCCAAATGGGGGTGCAGCGTGCCCTGGCCAGGCGTGGCTGCCCGGGCACCCCATGCCATGGCCGCAGGGCTCACGCTCGCTCTGCGCGGGGCCTGGAGCTTCCTGGAACGCAGCGCCTGGGCCCGGCCCTGCGGAGAAGGCAGCCATGGGGCCTGGGCCTACCCAGCTCCACGGAGAAGGCGGTCATGGGGCTTGGGCCTACCCAGCTCCACGGAGAAGGCGGTCATGGGGCTTGGGCCTACCCAGCCCCACGGAGAAGGCGGTCATGGGGCTTGGGCCTACCCAGCCCCGCAGAGAAGGCAGCCATGGGGCCTGGGCCTACCCAGCCCCACGGAGAAGGCGGTCATGGGGCTTGGGCCTACCCAGCCCCACGGAGAAGGCGGTCATGGGGCTTGGGCCTACCCAGCCCCACGGAAAAGGCGGCCATGGGGCTTGGGCCTACCCAGCCCCGCGGAGAAGGCGGCCATGGGGCCTGGGCCTACCCAGCCCCACGGAAAAGGTGGCCATGGGGCTTGGGCCTACCCAGCCCCGCGGAGAAGGCGGCCATGGGGCCTGGGCCTACCCAGCCCCGCGGAGAAGGCGGCCATGGGGCCTGGGCCTACCCAGCCCCATGAAGAAGGCGGCCATGGGGCCTGGGCCTACCCAGCCCAGACGAACCTCCTGGCCAGGTCTGAGGTGGCCCCTGGAGCTGACAGAAACACGAACACACGGCCCACAGCCGTTCCCAGGGCTGGGGCCACCGAGGCTGGGGGCACCACGGCTGCCCAAGCCATCCATGACCTCAAAATGGGGCACAAAAGCCACCTCACAATGCCAAACAGGCAAAGCGGTGCCAATGCAACCCCCACCGAGACCCCTTCTAAAAATGCTGCCCCAAACTGGATTCACTGCCCACACCTTGGGCAGGGTCACAGCCTGCTCCCCTGGCACCTGGCATGGTCACCGCAGAGCGCTGGGGTGACAGCACCACGACACTCGGCTCCCCAGTGCCACCCATCATCTCCACAGTGTCATCCACTTCACCAGTGCCACCCACCATCTCCCCTCCAGTGCCAACCACCATCTCCACAATGTCACCCACCTTCCTCACAGTGTCCACCCCACCCCTGAGGGGCCCAGGAAACACCTCCATCCCCGGTGCCCACGTCACCTCACCAACCCCAGCCACGTTTCCTGCCAGGGCACACTGCGATGGCAGTGCCAGCGCCCGGATGTGATACAACAGTGAGTAGGGGCACCGCCCTGTGTCTCCCCCCTCCACAAGCACTGCTTGTCCCCACAGTGCCAGGGCAGCTCTGGGGTGCCTGGCAGTGACCGAGCCCTTCCTGTCATGCCTGCGGGCACCGTGCTCCCAGCCGCAGCTTCCTCTTGCCACTCTCGATTCCCAGGCGATGAGGTTTCAGTTCAGTCACGGCCCCGCTGCCACAGCCACCCTGCACCCTGTCACCATGCTCCTATGCCACCCCAGACCCCATCACCATGGTGCCCTGCCACTCCAAACCCTGTCACCCTGTTCCACTGCCACCCTGAACCCCATCAGCCTGCTCTTGTGCCACCCCCAAATCTTGTCACCGTGCTTCCCTGCCACCGTAAACCCTGTCACCGTGCTTCCCTGTGCCACCCCGGTCCCTGTCACCCTGCCATCCTGAACCCTTTCACCGTGCCCCCACATCACCCCAAACCCTGTCAGCATTCTCCCATGCCATCCTGGACGCTGTCACTGTGCCCCCACACCACCCCAGACCCCTCATCCCAGTGCCCACCACCCTAACCCTGCGCCAACCCACTCTGCTCCCTAAACCTGGCAAGGGTGGCTGCCACCCGTGTCCCCCATCCTCACCAGAACAGGTCACGGGGACATCGCGGTGCCAGGCCACCACATGGCACGTGTGCGGAGGGAGGGGGTGCCGAGCCCTGGCAGCGTGGGGGGAGCAGGGTGGCCCCGCTCCCCTGGCAGCCTCCCGGGCAGGGCAGGAAGCGCCCGCGGAGCTGCTGTGTGGTTGCAGCCTGTGGTTTCCTCGCTGTTGCCTGCACCCAGCCTGGAAAGCCTCACACGCGATGCCAAGGGCACAACCAACCCCTGGCACCCCCCGAGCTAGCTAGGGCTGTGCAGGGGGTGTGAGGTGCCCACTGGCAGGGCCGCTCAGCAAGACCCCCTCCCGGTACCCCCGAAGCGTCTCACCCGTGAGTCACCGTCACGTTTCTCACGTCCCCGGGCAGGCGTGAATCATGTCCCAGCCCGGCAGCGGGGCCGGAGTCCGCGGCACACGGCACAGGGCACACGGCACAGGGCACACGCAGCGGGAGCTGCCTGAAGGCCCCACGCGAGGGCAGTCGCAGGGGGCTGGGGCTGGCACAAATCCCAGCACCCACATGCCAAGGGCTGGTGGTGCACACAGGTCAGTCCCACCCATGGATCCCTGGTGCCCATATGCACTGGCACCCCATGGGCCAACAGTAACACACACCAGGCCACCCCATGGGCCACCAGGAACACATGCCCTGGCAGCCCGTGGGCCACAAGTAACCCATGCCCGGGCACCCCGTGGGCCACCAGGAACACACGCCCTGGCACCCTGTGGGTCATCAGCAACACACACCAGGCCACCCTGTGGGCCACCAGCAATCCATGCCCTGGCACCCCATGGGCCACAAGTAACCCGTGCCAGGTCACCCCCTGGGCCACCACCAATCCACGTCCTGGCACCCCATGGGCCTCCAGCAACATATGCCCTGGCACCCTGCAGGCCACCAGCACTCAACATCATGCCACCATGCAGGCTGGTGGGGATGGTGTCCGTGCAAGCCTCCCCACTCCATGAGGGCACATGATACCCCAGGCATCGGCCATCAGCCCCACAGCACAGGTCCTCACCCTGGCACCCCCACATCCTGCGGCGGGGTGGGCGCCCCAAACTGAAATTCCACCTGTCACGGCTGCCCAGCTCCGGTTACGCCCGGAACGCGCCCGCTCCAGTTACACCTCCCGCACCCGCCGCCAGACGCGCCATTCTTGTGCGGGAACAGCTGCCCCGGCCACCGCCACGGCTGTGCCACCAGCTCCAGCCTGGCTGTCCCATGGATGCCAGCTCACCAGACACCCAGCAGTGCCCACGCCAGCCTGAACCACCAGCACCACAGCACCCTGGGGGCTCACCAGACACCCAGCAGTGCCCACGCCAGCCTGAACCACCAGCACCACAGCACCCTGGGGATCCACACCCACACCCCACCACTGCCTGCCCACAGAGGGGGCACCCTCATGCCCAGCCTGGCCCCACCCTTTGGTGCAAGCATTGAAATGAGCCCTGAGAACCCCAGCTCCCACAGCCGTGCCCGCTGCTGGGGTGGTGCCACGGTCCCCCCAAACTGATTCACCCTCGGGAAGCAGCAGGATTGCACCCTGGGGACTCCCAACCCATCCTGGCCCAGCGGTGCCCGCGCCAGCTCTACCCACCAGCACCTCGGGGACCCACACCCCAACACTGCCTGCCCATAGAGGGGGCACCCACAGAGGGGCACTCCTGGCCCAGCCTGACCCCCATCCTTCAGTGCTGCCCTGATGCTAGCGATGAGCCATGGGAATCAAAGTCCTGCCCGCTGCCCGGGGCGGGTGCCACGGTCCCCCCACCCCGGTGCCCCCCAGGAAGCAGCAGGATTGCACTCCAGCACCCTGGGGACCCCAACCCCACCCTGGCCATTCCACGGGTGCCAGTTCAACAGGCACCCAGTGGTGTCCATGCCAGCCCTACCCACCAGCCCCTCACACCTTAGCATAGCCCCTCAGTACCCTGGAGACACCCACCCACCCCTGACTTGGCCATCCCATGGGTGCCAGCTCACTGGAGATGCCAGCAGTGGCCAAGGTAGCCCTACCCACCAGCCCCATAGCACCCTGTGTACCCCCCCCACCCCTCAGCACTGCCTGCCCACAGAGGGGGCACCACCAGCTCACTGTGAAGCCCTTGAGACAAGCCCTGAGAACCCCAACTCCCACAGCCTTGCCAGCTGCTGTGGTGGTGCCATGGTCCCCCCACCCCGGTGTCCCCTCAGGAAGCAGCAGGATTGCACCCCAGCAGGTGCCCGCAGCAGCCCCCAGTTGTTTTTAGCCGTGACGGTGGCGCACAGCCGGCGCCCAGGGAATGGCGTGCCGGGAACAGTATGGCCCAGACAGCCCTTTCTGGCTGGGTGACAGCCGGCAGACAAGTGCAGCTGGCAGCACCCGCACCCGCTCGGGACACTGTGCCCGGCGTCCGCATGGGGGTACCCAGCAGGCACACAACACCCCAGCCACCAGGATTGGTGGCATCGTGCCCCATGCAGGATCAAGGATGCAGGATTGGCATAACTGGGGGCGGGGGGAAAAAGCACCGCATGTTGTAGGCACCGTAGAACCCACCGTGTGGCAGTGCCATGTCTGCTATGCCAACCTGGCAGCACAGCCGGGGCCAGCGGAGGGCAGGACGGGCGCACGCGGCCCCTCGCCAGGCTCTGCCACGAGCCACCCCCCCCGCTAAGCCGCCTCCAGCCGCAGGGAGATTAACCCATTTTCCGTAATCAGCACATGTGTCACCGCAGATATGATCGCTGCCCCCCTCCCCGCGCCCGCCGACACCGCAGCCCTGCCCCCGGAGCTGGCACTGCCATGGGGGGGCACAGGGATGCCCCACAGCACGGGGTGCCGAGGGTCCCTGGGCACGTGCTGGCAGGGGCACACAGCTCCACCAACCAAGGGGTCCCCAAAGTATCATATCAGCACCCAAAAAAGGGTCAGGGGACGCTCCGGGTTGGCAGCGTTTGGCATCGGCACTGACCATTCCTGGCCCATGGCACACGCTCTGCCCGGGTCCGGCGCAGCTGAGTGTGGCACGGTGGCGCGCCAGAGCCTCCTGGTTATAAATAGAGCCCGAGCCGCCGAGCTGGTGAATCCCAGCGCCGCGGGGCAGGCGGTGGCACAGGCCCTCCCCAGGTTCAGTGGCCGTGACAGTGGCATTGCTCCTGGCACAGGGACCGAGTGCCAGGGACACAGCGGGTGTGCAAGGACACGGGCGAAGCTGGGATGTGGCACTGGTGGGCACCGTGGGATAGGGCACAGGGTCCCTCCTCTCTGTCATCCCAGTGCTTGCTGGCATCAGCTGTGTCACCTCGCCAGCGGAGCGGTAGGTGAAGGGGCCAGGCACCCCCCTGGCATTGCGGGGAGCGCTGGCATGAGCACCCACAGGGCCATGCGTGTCCCCGCGCCACAGCAAGGTCACCCCCAAGGGCAGGGCGCGGGGGCCCACGGGTGACATATGGCCCGGGAGCGGTGGCTGCGGGGCCGCTAAGCCACCCCGCCGTCACCCGCTAATCCCGGCACGGAGCCTGGCAGCCCGGGCACAGCACCCAGAGACACCGACGGTGCCAGCCCAGCACCCCAGAGCGCGACGGTGGTCAGACCAGTGGGGCACCCATGTCCCCCCCCCAGCACCCAGTGCCAGCCCAGCACCCCAGAACAGGAAAGTGGTGGCACCAGTGGGGCATCCGTGTCCTCCCCAGCACCCAGTGCCAACCCAGCAGCCCAGAGTGGGACAGGGGCACCGGGAAGCACCCCTGACCCCCCCCACCCCCATCACCCACTGGGCTGCTGGATGGTACCCGCTGCCCAACGGGGTCAAAAGTCAGATGCACAGATTTGGGGGGCACTCTGGCTCCAGCAGGGGAGGGGGGGGGGGGGTGGGGTGTGTGTGTCCTACCACCCCCACCCCCTTCCTGGGGTGCTGCTGCCCATTCCTGGGGGCTCCCCCCTGCCTTTTGTGGGGCAGCAGGGGGAGCCCCCAGTGTTGCAGCCCCCCCCATCCCCACTACCGGGGACTTGGGGGGGGCTCTGCCACCCCCGGGATAGTTGGGGGGGGGGGGGGGGCTTTGCCTTGTCCTCCCCCCTTCCCCGGGGTCTCCCTCCACCCCCGGGGGGGGGGAGGCAGCTGGGGGAGGCCCCCCTATCCCTGCTGTTGGGGACCTGGGGGGGGAGGGGGCTTTTCCGTGTCCCCCAACTCCCTGAGGGGAGGGGTGGGGGGGGCTCCCGGTACCAGGGATGGGGGGGGGGGGGGGCACTGCCCTCTGTGTGTGTGTGTGTGTCCCCCCTCAGTGGGGCTGCCCCTCCGCTGCTGGGGACCCCCCCCCGGGGATCTCTGCTGGGAGGGGGGGGGGGGGGTTGGGGGGGGAGGCTGCAGCCGTTGCCCCCCCCCCCCCCCGCGCCCCCCCCCCGCCGCGCCAGCGCCCTGTCAGCCGCGGAGAGCGATGGCTTCCTCCGCCCGCCGGCCAGGAAACGGCGCAGACAACGCTGCCGCCCCCCCGGGACCCCCCCGCAGACCCCCGCTCCCCGCAGACCCCCCCGCCACGCCGCCCCCACCACCCACGCCCCCCCCCCCGAACCCCGAAAAAGGGGAAGCAGCACCGGACACCCCCTCCCTCCCCCCCCCCCCCAAACCGGGATCACCCCGAGATGGGGGGGAGAAACGCCTCAACCCGGGGGGGGGACGACCCCAACACCGAGCACCGCGCTCCGTTACCGACTCCCCCCTCCCCGAACCCCGAAAAGGAAGCAGCACCGGACACCCCCCATCCCCCCAAACCGGGATCACCCGAGGTGGGGGGGAAACGCCTCAACGGGGGGGGAACCTCAACACCGAGTACCGCGCTCCGTTACCGACCCCCCCTCCACCCCGAACCCCGAAAAGAGGAAGCGGTACCGCGCCCCCCTTTGCCCTCCCCCAACCCCTCCCGCCGGGGGGGGGGGGGGGCACCGGCTCAACCGGCGGGGAGGGGGGGGACACGGACACCCTCAGTCCCGAGCTCTGTTACCGTCCCCAGCAGCCTCCCCGCACCCCGAAAACGGGAAGCATCACCGGACCCCCCCGCCGTGGCGTGCACCGGCGACCGAGGGGGGGCACGACCGGTCCGCCGCGGGGGGGGAGGGGGGGGGGCGACGGCGACACCCCAACACGGAGCTCCGTTACTGCACCCCACCCCCCCGAACCCCGAAAAAGGGATGGCGGCACCGGACCCCCCCAACCGCCGCGGAAGGGGGGAGGGTTTGGGGGGGGCCGTGGCTCCGTGCACCGGCGACCGGGAGTTGGGGGGGCGGAACCGGTTCAACCGAGGGGGGGGGACCCCGACACCGAGTTTCATTACCGCCCCCCCCCTCCAAGGCACCCCTGGCTCCGCACACCGGCTCACCGGGGGAGGGGGGGGAACACACACAGGGACCCCCAACACCGCTCTCCGTTACCGAGCACCACGCTCCGTTACCGCGCCCCAACCCCCACCCCGGGGGCGGAGGGGAGCGGGGGGGACACGGCAGCCCCTTCCCACCCCCGCCCGGGGGTACCCCAAGTTCTCACTGGGGTGCGGGGGTGGGGGGGGGCAGCCCTACCTCTCGGGAGCGCCCAGCCAGGCAGAGCCGGGAGGGGGGGACCCCCGGCCTCGGGAACCGGGGAGAGGGGGCAGCACCGCCAAACCCGGGGCGGGGGGGGGGCCCGGGGCTCCCAGCAGTCTCAGCCAGGAGGGGACTCTCACCTACCCCCCCCTCTCGCAGGGACACCCCCCACCGAGCCAGACCGAGGGGGATCCCCAGGATTCCCCCGGTACCGGCGGGGGATCCCCAGCGCCGCCTCCCGAGAAGGGGGGGCCCCCGCCGTCTTGGGACCCCCCCCGCCCCCCAAAGACGCCGCTTCCAGGACGAGACCTAAAGATCCTCCCGGGGCGGGGACACCCCAGGGAGGTGTGAACCGGAGGGGGTACGGGGGACAGCGGAACGAGGGAGGGGGCGGCACGGAGAACACACAGGGGGGGTGCGGGGGACACAGCGGACACCGGGGGCGATCACGGAGGACACGGGGCTGGGGGTGGGGGGGAGACACGGGGGACATATGAAGGCGGATACGGGGAACACCGCAGCGGACCCGCCCCCCCCCCCGAACCCCAACACCGGCTAAGCCCCCCCGCCCCCCCCGGGCACCGCCCCCCCCCCCCACCGCCCCATTACCTGAATCAGTCCCAAGCGAGCGCCGTTAAAACCGGAAAGCTCCCGGTGGCGGTTGCATGGCGGCAGGAGGTACGGAGGGAACTCGGCTTAACGGGGAGGGGGAAGGGGGGGGGGGGGAAGGGAAATGAACCGGGAGGAGCGGGAGCAGGGAGGGGGGAGAGGCTTAACGAGCGGCGGCCGCGGCCATTGCGAGTCATGTGCTCGCGGGGAAACTTTACCCGGGGCGGCGGCGGCGGGCGGAGGCCACGCCCCCTTTCGCTAGCCACTCCCCCTAGCGGCCCCGCCCATCCTCTCGTCGGCCCCGCCCACGCCCCGCCCCGCCAGCCAATGGGGCGCCGCGGGGGCGGGGCTTGGCCCGTGGCCGGCGCAGCGTTGGAGAAGGCGGAAGTGGGAGAGAGTGCGGTGCGCGCGCCGCGCGCGGGGGGGGGGGGGTGAGAGGAGGGGGGGCTCTTAAAGGGGCCGCAGCCTCATTTCTTTGCATCCCCCCCCCCTCGCCTAAGGGGGGGTGAGGAAGGATGAGGTGGATAAGGAGGGTTAGGAGCACTCGGGGGGGGGGGGGGAGAACGAGGATGGGGCGGGGGTGAGTAACACACGACAGAGTGGGAAGGAGAGAATGGGAGCTGGGAGCATCCAGGGGCCCCTCGGGGGGGGAACGGGGAGGGGGGGGACAGGGAAGGAGGGGAGGTTAGCACAAGGATGGGGAGGTCCCTAAGAGGTGGGGGGGGCAAGTGGGATGGGGAGGGGTCAGGGTTAGGGGTGTCCCTAGGGGGTCGGGGGGGGGGAGAGCTGGGAATACCCAGGTATCCCGGGGGGGGGGGGGGGGGGGGCCCTGAGCATCCCCTGGGGTTGTAGGGTGCCCCCACTTGGGGTGGGGGGGGGGGGGCACCTCCCTGGTGACCCTGGGGATGGATGGGGACACGGACTCTGATCAACCGCTCCGTGGTGCCCCCCCAGCTGCCCCCCAGTAACATCCCCAGCACCCCCTGCCCCCCCCAGTGCCCCAGCACACACACACACACCCCCCCCAAGCGCCCACCCAGGGCAGCGCTGGCACCACCCCACAGGGCCAGGAGCCCCCACTCTGGGTGGGAGGGGGCCTGGTGCTGGGCTGGGGTGAGCTGACACCCCCGCCTCTTCGCCTGCGTGTGGCTGCCAGGGGAAACTGAGGCACAATGGGAGCCAGGGCTGGCATCCCCTGCGCAGGGGAAACCAGAGGTGGCACCCAGGACCCCCCCAAGCCACCTTGGCACGAGGGCTGAGGGCAGTGGGATGGGCACTGCCCTGGCAAAACACACATGTGAGGAGTCTGGGCAGCCTGGGTCCCACTGCCCCTTGTTCTACCCAAGACCCCTGGGTGCCCCCACAGCACCCATGGCAGGAGGGCTGTGTGCCCGCTGTGGACATCCCAGGATAGCTGTGGGGCGGCAATGCCAGGGCACCCCCAACCCCACGCAGACCCCTCCCCAGCATGGCGGCGCGAGGCCCGGGCACCCGCGTGTGCTCAGCCCAGAGGAATGCGCCAAATCACTGCCAGATGTGTGCCCCAAGCTGCCCCCCACCCCTCTGCGACCCCACCGGGGCGGCCAGCGGGCACCGGGGGTCCCCATAATGCCCAGCCGTGGGGCTGAACCCACTGACCCCATTGACCCCACTGGTGGCAGCATCCTGCCCGGGGCAGCACCCACGGTGTTGGGGTGCCAAGGCCTGGGCATCAGGAGGATGGCAGGATGTTGGGGGACAGCTGATGGGCATCAGGGTCCCCACCCTGCCCTGCTGTGGCGCTGGACCCACTGACCCCACTGGTGGCAGCATCCTGCCCGGTGCAGCACCTGTGGCATCAGGGTGCCGTGTCGGGGCGCGGCTAGGAGGTGCCAAGGGGCACCACTGTGTTCCCGCTGTCCCCATCCCGTCGAGGCCCCACAGCCGTCGCGGGGCACGGTGCTGGCACAGCGGGGTCGCGTGGGGTCATGCCCAGCACCCCCGACCGGTGCCCGGCAGGAGCGCAGCCAAGCGGAACGGGGCTGTCAGATGGAATCTGGGTGCTGGCGGTGACGGGAGGGGGCCGTGCCCGCCACGTGGCCGCTTATGTAAGGAGAGGGCACGGGAGGACAGGGAGACAGCCGGGGCACTGGGGGACACCGCCGAGGGGGCATCGGGGCCCCACTGCGCGCGCGGACGGACACGCACACCGGGTGATGCCCGCGGCACGGTTGGTGCTGGGCAGCCCCGTGGGCATGGCACGTGTGTGCCACGGCGAGGGGCCGTGGGTACATGTGTGCCAGAGCACGGGGACAGCGCTGCCAGCCAGGGCCTGGGTGTCCTGAGGTGTCCCAGGGCCAGCAGGGATGTCCCCAAGCTGAGGTGCTCCCACCGTGGGCACGGGACGCCTGTGCCAGAGCGAGGGTCTATGGGCACGGGTGTGCCAGAGCATGGGGACATCTCTGCCAGCCAGAATCTGGGTGCCCTGAGATGTCCCCAAGCTGTGGTGCTCACACACCGTGGCACTGCCAGCCCCATGGGCATGACGTGTGTGTGCCCAAGCAAGGGGCCATGGGCACATATGGGGGCACAGCATGGGCACATCTCCACCAGCCAGGACGTTGGCATCCTGGGGTGTCCTGAGGTGTCCCAGGACTGGCAGAGATGTCCCCCAAGCTGCGATGCTCCCACCACGGCCCCGCCAACCCGGTGGGCACACGTGTGCCAGAGCATGGGGACATCTCTGCCAGCACCTCAGTCATGACCTGGATGTCCTGGGGTGCCCTGAGGTGTCCCAGGGCTGGCAGAGCTGTCCCCGAGCCGCGCTGCTCCTGCCGTGGCGCTGCCAGCCTCTGCGAGCGGTGATGAACGGCCCCCGGCGGGAGCTCTGCCACCCGCGCCGCCGAATCCGGCTGCGCCATCGATTTTTCATCCACTGCGGCAGAGCAGAGCCAGGGCTGGCGCGGCTTGCGGGCACCTCAGCAGGCGGGCACGGCTAAGGGAGCCACGTCCCCAGGCTGTCCCCAAACCCACCTGCAGAGCCGTGCCACCCTGGGCACAGCGCCTGGACTGGGGGACCCTCCAGCCGTGCCCTGGGGTGCCCGGTGTGGCCAGTTTGGCCCAGGTGTGGCATTGACCCCCTGTGCCCTGCCCATAGCGTCCCTGCAGTGCCCAGGTGGGCATGGGAAGGGGGGCAGCTGGAGAGGCATGTGGGGTGCAGGGGGGGCTGGGGCAGCTTGGGGGATGTGGGCAGCAGGGTCACCGTGGTGCCCACCGGCGTCACGGATGCGTCATTGCGGTCACACACGCTGCCACCCGCTTCCTTCTGCACATGGGCACCGTGGGGGCTGTAACACCACCCCCGGGCTGGCACAGGGCAGGATGCAATCACTGTCACCCGTGGGGACCCTGGCAACCTGTGCCCACCCCAGCTTAGGCCTCACGACCTGGTGGCAGGGCTGTGGTGAGGTGACAGTGTGCCCCCTGAGCCCCCCGGGCACAGCGAGGATGCAGGGATGGGGGAGCAGAGCGGGCACAGCCTGGCATGAACCCGCTGCCCCCCCCCCGTGCCATCGCACACGTCCCCACATGGCAAAGCAGCTCTGGCTATAAATAACCGCAGCCGCGACGCGCTGAGCCGGGCAGGGGGCCCCGCGGGCACTGCCTGCCACCCCCCACCCTGTGCCCCTGCCTCAGTTTCTCCTTGGGGCTGGGGGCTGCCTTGCCCCCAAGGTGCCCCCATGGGGTGGGACAGGGGGGGCAGTGCCGTCCCCAGGCTCTGCTTCAGCACTTGATGCCCAGGGCAAGGACACAGCTGGTGTCTCTACATCCCACAGGGACCAGGAGAAGGGTGGCACCCACCCCCAGCCCCCCCCGGGCACAGGATGGGGGACGGCACCCACCCTAGCCCCCCCCCCGGGCACAGGATGGGGGATGGCACCCACCCCAGCCCCCCCCCCCCGGGCACAGGATGGGGGGACGTGCACCCACCCGGCCCCCCCCCACCTTGGGCACAGCAGGGGGTCAGCACCCACCCCAGCACCCCCCGTGGGCACAGAAGAGGGGTGCCACCCCCCCCAGCCACCCCCTGAGCACAGGGGAAACCGAGGCACAGTGGAGATCCCAGGCACCCCCCCATCCCATCCCCATGACCGTGGGCTGCCAAGGGGGTGCCCTGGGCACAGGAGGGGGCGCAGTGCTTGGAGAGGGGGCAGGGATGGAGTTGCAGCCCCCCCCCTTGCCCGGGGAAGCGGCAAAATTAGGGTCAAAGCTTCTATTATTTAACACAAGTGGAGGAGCTGGGGGGGGGGGAACCAGAACCACTTTATTAATGCCAAGAGGAAGGGGTGCCCCTGCCCCCCCCACCCTGGCACAGCCTGGAGTTCAGCACATGCTGCCCCCCCCCATTCTGGCACCCAGACCCCCATCTTTTCCTGCAGCTGGGGGGGGGAGGGAGTGGTTTTGGGGGGGGGGGGGGGGTGTTGCTGGAAGGCTCCCAACATTCCCAGGTCATGGATCACGCGTGCCAGGGTTGGACAAAGGGGTTGGGGTGGGTGCCAGCCCCCACCTTGGCACTAGCCCCGCAATAACAGCAAATAACAGCAATATTAATTAATAATATTAATATAATTAATAAAACTGCCACAGATCAACAACCCAACTGGAGCAGCGGCCACGCCCGTCGTGGGGAGGGGGCTGAGGGGTGGGGTGGGGGGGGTTAACACAGCCCCCGGGCCAGGATGGTGCCCACTAGCGTGGCATCCTGCAGCGCGTGTGCCACCCGCTGCCTCATCCATCTGCAGGGAGACCTGGGGGGAGAGAGAGGCTCAGTGCCCGTGCTGGACCCCCAACCCACTGCCACACCTGGACCCCCACCCCACTGCTCCACCCCAGACTCCTGCCCCAATGCCACACCTGAGTCCCTGCCCCCCTGCCACACCTGGATCTCGACCCCTGCCCAGACCTGGACCCCCACCCCACGGCTCCACCTGGACCCCTGCTCCAATGCCACACCTGGACCCCCACCCCCACTGTGTCCACCCAGACCCCTGCTCCAATGCCACACCTGGATCTTGACCCCTGCCCAGGACCCCCAATCCAATGCCAGACCCAGACCCCCCCCCCCCAATGCCACACCTGAGTCCCTGCCGCCCCTGCCACACCTGGATCTCAACCCCTGCCCAGACCTGGACCCCTGCCCCACTGCCCCACCCAGACTCACCCCCCCAATGCCACACCTGGATCTTGACCCCTGCCCGGACCCCCAGAACTATCGCCCCTCTGCTGCCCCCTGCCCCACTGGCAGACCCAGACGTAGACCCCTGCCCCGTGGCACCTTGGCCAGCCGGGTCTCCTTGGCCTTCTTCAGCTGGAGGATGCCCCGGGACTCCAGGAGGGTGACGAGGGACAGACACTCAGCCTGGTCGACAGGTGGGAGCTGCTGCCGCCGGCACACCTGGCTGTAGGTGTCGTGGAGCTGGGGAATCATGGAATGGGTTGGGGGTGGAAGGAAACTCAAAGCCCACCCAGTGCCACCCCCTGCCATGGGCAGGGACACCTCCCACTGGGTCAGGGGGCTCCAAAGCCAACCCCAAGGGGTTCCCAGTGCCGCTCACCTGCCCCAGTGTCACCTCCCGGGCGCGCAGGCGGCGGGCGAGCAGCAGCAGGGAGCAGAGCAGCACCTTCTGCTGCAGCGGGAAGGTGGCACGGGCACCCCCTGCCAGCTGGTCCCCAAACAGCTCCGAGATGACGCGGGAGACGTGGAACAGCCCCACGCGCTTGGGGACAGGCGATGCCGGGGAGTCACCTGTGGGACAGACGGGGCTGTAGGACAGCTCGAAAACGGAGCGGTGGGTGGCAGCGCAGAGCGGGTACCCCAAAAAGGGACCCTGGACCACCCAGAGGTGCCATCTCGTAGAGGTTTGGCTCTGGCAGCAGCAAACTCACCCCCAGGCAGCGGCTTGAGCAGGGTTTGACTCCGCACCTCCAACTCCACCACTTCCACCGCGCGCCTGGGGAGAGACAGCGCTGAGCACCGGGCAGAGCGGGCACCCCGGCTCGGGCACCCCCCGTGCAGGGGCTCACAGGGGTGACACCAGCCCTGGCACCGATGCATTGTGGGGCAGGCACTGACCTGCAGACATCCAGGGCCTTGCGAGCATCACCGGAGACCGCGGAGACCTTGCGGGCGCAGAACTGGAGCGCGGCAGCGTCCAGGACGGGGTCACCACCCACCTGCAAGGGCACCGGGTGCCATCAGTGCTGCCGGAGTGGGCAAAGAGCCCTCCATGTGCCCCCCACTGTGTGCCCCCCGCATCCTTACCTGCCCCAGTCGCTCCTGCAGGATCACCGTGAGCTGCTCCCGGGTGTAGGGTGGGAAGTGGAGCACCTGGGGGCCACTGGCCGGGCAAGCGCGGAGCCTGGCCAGGCTGCGGTGCGTCAGGTCCAGCGTGTTGGCCAACCCTGTGGGCACAGCGCGGTGAGAGAGGGGAAGCGAAGGTGAACCCCCCCCCCTCAGCCCCCCAAAAATGAGGGTCATCGAATCACAGAATGACTTGGGTTGGAAAGGACCTCAAAGCCCACCCAGTGCCACCCCCTGCCATGGGCAGGGACCCCTCCCACTGGATCAGGGGGCTCCAAGCCCCATCCAACCTGGCCTTGGGCACCTCCAGGGATGGGGCAGCCACCACTGCTCTGGGCACCCTGGGCCAGGGCCTCCCCACCCTCATGGTGAAGAATTTCTTCCCAATGTCCAATCTAAACCTTCCCCCTTCCAGTTTAAACCCATTCCCCTCATCCCGTGGCTCCAGCTCCTTGGAAAAAGCCCCTCCCCAGCTTTCCTGGAGCCCCTTCAGGTACTGGAAGGCCACCAGAAGTGTCCTTGGCTGGCACTGCCACACACTCACCCACGAGGACCAGCCTGGCACCGGGCAGCTGGGGCCACTCGAAGAGGGTGTAGAGCACGTCCTGCCCTTTGCTTTCCAACTGGTCCAGCTCATCCAGCACCAGGAGGCTGGGGGGGGGCGGATCCGGATCAGTACCAGCTGTGCCCACACCCCTGCCCACCCCCTCACACCCCCCCGTGCAGGCAGAGCCGTGGCTGCCTCGGGGTGATGAGGGTAGGGGTCCCCACGCTGCCCCCCCCCCCCCCAGAGAGCAAGGGGAACTCACACCATGGGTCCCTGCGCCGTCAGGTGCTTCTCCAGCCTCCGCAGTCCCTCCCGGCCGGTGGCAGTGGGCAAGCCCAGCTGCTGTGCCACGGCGGGGAAGATGCCATGCGGGCTGCCCAGCGCCATGCAGTTCAGGACGAGGGTTTTGCTCCCGACGAGCTCATCCTGGCGAGGATGGCAACGTTAAACCAGCCACAATGTGCTGCCCCATTCCCCGAGCGCCCGGGGCAGCGGGGCTGGGCTCCCCCTCCCCATCTGCTCCACCAGCACCCCCAAGGTGGGCACCCCCACCCTGAGAGAGGGCATAAAATCACAGAACCATTAAGGTTGGACAAGATCTCCAAGCTCACCCGGTCCAACCCCACCCATGGCCCAAAGTGCCACGTCTGCGCGGTTTTTTGACCCCCCCCCCCCCCCCCCCCCCCCCCAGGGATGGAGACTGCCCCCCCCAGTGCCCTGGGCAGCCTCTGCCAGGGCTTCACCACTCTTTTGGCAGTGAGTTTTTCCCCAATGTCCAATCTAACCCTGCCCTGGCACAACCTGAGGCCCCAGCTCCCCACAGCAGGACCCCCGGGTGCCAGCGCACCTTGCAGTCACGCAGGACGTGGCTCACAACGGCCGTTTTCCCCGTGCCAGGAGCTCCGGAGATGTAGAGGCTGCCAGGTCGGTGCCCACACACGTGTTCCTGCAGGAACTGCCGGATGATGCCCGTCTCCTTCTCCCTGCCGTGAAGGCAATCGGGCACGGCCGTGTGCAGCACCCGCTTCACCTGCTGGTAGCAAGAACCTGTGCCAAGGAGAGAGGGAGGTGGGCTCAGGGGGGGTAGCTGCGGTGGCACTGAGTCCCTGCCCCCCCCAGCCCTGCCCACGCTCACCTTCCTGCTGGAAGAGCCGGGTGCGGGCAGGCTGCCCCCGTCGCCCCTCGCTCCGAGGGGTTTCCTGCCCTCTGCGTGCCCGCGGCGATGGTCCTGGCGTGGGGGGTTTCTCAGGGGAGGCGGGGGGGTCCCCAAAAAGCAAACGGCGCCCTTGGTTCTCCTTGCTGCGCTTGGCCGGGGAGCAGGGCACGGCGTGGGGGATGTTGCAGAGGTTGTCGTCACCTGCGGGGAGAGGGAGCGGCTCGAGACACTCGGTGCCACCCAAAATCCGCCCCCCCCCCCCCCGGGGTCAGCTCTGTGCCCCCCGGGGGCAGCTCTTCCTCCTCAATCTGGGGGGGATGCTGCAAACACGGGAGGGCTGGGGGGGTGGGGGGTTCCAACCCCACAGAAGCTTTGGGGAAAAGGGTGCCCCCCCTCCGACCCTTTGCCATGGGAAGGGGCAGCGGGGGGGGGGCTCACCCAGGCGCTTGCAGGGGCTCAGGGGCAGCGGTTTGGGGCAGACTGAGCGTGTGGCCAAGGTTGCCCGGTTGGGCTCGGTGGGGATCGAGGCGCTGGGACGAGGCGAGAGTGGTGGCGTGGGGGGGTCGGGGTCACTCTTGGCAGGGGGGGTGGCGAGGCAGCGGGCGCTCCTGCGGCGCGGGAAGGCGATGGTGAGCTGGCACTGCGAGCTGGTGCTGGCCATGGCGGGGGGGCTGCAGATGGAGAGGGGACAGCGGTCAGGCTTGGGTGGGGGGCAGACACAGTGCAGGAAGGGGGGTACACACACACTTCTTGGGGGGTGGGGATGGAGGGACACTGGTCAGGTGGGGGGGACCCCATGCCCGCGGCTCCCAGCTGCCCTTTCATCACCCCCCACCCCCCTCCCACATCTCCGTTGTGACTCCCCCCCCCCCAAATTCCCCCAACCCACAGCTCCTGGCCAACCTTCCTGCCCCCCCGCCCCAATATATTTACCCCCCAGCCCATCCCCCCTGCCCCACAGCTCCTGGCTGCCCTTTGCCGCCCCCCCCCTTCCCAAAACCC
Organism: Neomorphus geoffroyi; assembly: GCA_033558235.1. Classification (NCBI taxonomy): domain Eukaryota; kingdom Metazoa; phylum Chordata; class Aves; order Cuculiformes; family Neomorphidae; genus Neomorphus; species Neomorphus geoffroyi. Next base: position 5,458,965 of record JAUMJM010000037.1, read on the forward strand.
CTATCCCGTCGTTCCCACCCACCCTTTGCCCCCACCCCTGCAATATCACCCCGCTCCCCCCCACCCCACATCTCTGACCTCCCCTGGCCCCATCCCATCCCACATCTCTGCCCCCCCCGGCCCCATCCCATCCCATCCCATCCCATCCCGCATCTCTGCCTCCCCCCGGCCCCATCCCATCCCATCCCATCCCACATCTCTGCCCCCCCCGGCCCCATCCCATCTCACAACTCTGCCCCCCCTCATGCCATGCCATGCCATGCCACCCCACATCTCTGCCCCTGCTGTGACAGCGCCCCTCCCCGCCCCGCAATAGCCCCCTGTTCTGCCCCTCTCCCCCCGCACCCCCACGCACCTTCTCGCGCCAACTCAGCCGCAGCTCTGCACTTCCCGCCACCAAGCCGGGCTGGCCCCGCCCCCGCCTCTCCATTGGCTAAGCCGCCCGCCGCCGCAGCCAATCGCGAAGTCCCGCGCCAAAAGCTGCGGCGGGAAGGGGGCGGGGCGCCGCGGAGGAGCCAATCAGCGAGGGGCGCGCGGGGCTGCCGGGAGTCGTGGGGCGCGCTGGGAGCTGGAGGCTGAGGGAAGGGGTGGGAAGGGCTCGGCGGGCCTGCATGACCCCCTCCCCCCCCCCCGGCTCCCAGTGCTCCCCCAGTCCTGTCTCTCGCCCAGCCACCCATCCCACCACCCCGACCCCCATCCTGCCTCCCCCCGCCTCCTAGTGCTCCCCCAACCTCCCTCTGACCCTGAGCCCTCCCTGCCCCCCGGCTCCCCATGACCCCCAGCCCTGCTTCCCCCCCATCTGCCTCCCCCGTGCCCCCCAGTCCTTCCTTCCCCCCCAGCTCCACCAATAGAGCCCTCTCCGCCACCCCCCCAAGTTCACCCTGCCCCACATCACTCCCAGTGCTACCCCAATCCCCCTTTCCCCACTCTCTGAGCCCCCATCCACATCCCCCTGCCCACCTCCCCCAGTTCCCAGTGTTCCCCAGTCACGCTTTCCCCCCCTCTTTCTGTGCCCCCAACTCCCCCTGCCATCCTCCCTGCGGGCAGAGCCCTGGACCCTCACATTCATCACCCCCCAAAAACATGGGGGGGACTCTGGATAAGCACAGAGCCCCCAGCCCCCCCAGCCAACACCCTCAAAGAATTCGGTAGCTTTATTCCTTTTATTTAAATGCAATTCCAAGCTCCTCGGTTTTATTCCGTTCTCTCTAAAACAGCCCTTCACATCCCAGGGAGGAGCAGCCAGCACACAGGGGGGAACCATTTTTACCTTTATTTAACCCAAACAGCAGCGCTGGGGGGGGGGGGGGTGTCTGTCCTCCACAGAACCCCCCCTCCCCAAGTGCCCCCCTGGCTGCCTCGCTCCAGCCCGGACTGGGAAAAGCTCCCATCTTCATAGAAAAAAAACCCAACCAACCAAAAAACAACCCCAAAGGAACCCCAAAACCGTTAAGAGGGGAGGGTTCCGAGCCCCTCCTCCTCCTGTCGTACAAGTGTTTTAGAACGTACACATGGATCGGTGACTACAGTTAATGCCAGTCCCTCCCGGACTGAGTGGAAATGGGGATCCCGCCCGGTGCCAACGCTGGGCCAGGGCAGTGTGTAAGGCAAAATGTCTGCTGGACCCCCCCGGCATGGGGGCCATGGCCCCAAGTCCCTCCCCATGCTCCCCTTGCAACATAAGAGACAGAAACGGGCCCCCCCTCCCCAGTTTCCTCCACGGGTAATTAGTGTTTTGCCATTAAAATGCTCTAGTTTGGTAATTTAGCCTTAAAAGCTGGGCTGCCGTGGCTGCTGGGAGCCTCCTCACCCTGTCGGAACCCAGCAGCTGCAGGTTTTGGGGTGCAACGCTGGCGGGTGGCACTGGGAATGTCGTCCCCCCCCAAGAAACACATCCCCTCCAAGCTCCTTGAGCTCTCCTTGAAGGGTCCCGCGCACTCCTCGCTCCTCCACTGGCTCCTGTGCAAAAAAAGCAATCGGCTGTGCCAGGATAACCAGGCTCTGCCAGCCTCTCCCGGCTCCCCTGGCGATCGCGCAGCGTGTCCAGCTCCCGTCCTATCCCCAGCTCCTCGCTCTGCCCCGAGGAATCACACACTGGGCCACCTCCAGTCCCAACAAGCCGGCCACGCACGGCTCGGTGTCCACCCCAAGTCCTCGTGCCTGGTTCCCAGGCTGTGGCTGAACGCAAGATTCCCAGCCCGATCTGGGATCTGCGATGAGCAAGGAGGAAAGGACGCGTCCGGGTTTGCGGGCACGGTCAGCGAGTCCTGGGGGAGATGCATAGATGGGGGTGGGCTGGCAGAGAGCACTGGGCTGGGGGCTTCTGCTCGTCCTGGCGCAGCTGGGAAAACCAAGGACGCTGGGAGGTTCTCATGCAGGATCCTGGGGGGCAGGAAGGGTCTGTCGGAGGAAGGGGAAGGAGGTCCGTGTCTCTGCTCAGGAACAATCAACCCGGGCAGCCCGTTTTCACCTGGGGATGGGGGGCAGAGGGGGGGCCCCACGCATTGCTGCAAGATAAGAAAGCTGTTTGAAACCAGAATCCGTGTGGAGATGGTGCTCCATGCCGTATCGGCTGCTCCCCAGCCACAGCAGCACCAGTTCAGAGCATCACCGCCCCGGTGCTCCGCAGAGCAGGATCCGGCACGTCTGCTTTCCCTCCTCCACCCCCCCGCGCAAGCTTCCACCCCCCCCCTCCCCATCCTCCCCGCGGAGATCTGGAGCCTGGGATTTGCGACTCAAAGCAGCCGCTGCAGCACGCATGGAAAGCTCAGGGCTTTTCAAATCCACATTAAACATTCATAGGTCTAAAAATAAACGAGCATCCCATTCTCCCCGGAGTCTCCTCCAGGATCCGCAGGGCTGACGCGCGGCAGCGGCGCAGCAAGGGCACTTTGCGCTGTGCTGGCAGCGCTGGGTCCCAGCGTCACCGCTCAGGGCCACACAGCCAGGCTCATCCCGGGACACACGGGGGTTTTGCTCCCCAGCCCCTCTGGACACCGGGTTCAGCCACGAGGGTGGCTTCTGGGGTCCTTTTGTAGCCGCTCCAGCACTAAAGCCAGGCAGGAAAAAGCCCTGCGGCGTTTCTCTGCGCAGGCTCAGAAGGCAAAAGAGGGGGCAGACGGGATGGGACACCCGCACGGCCCGAATCCCTGGGGTCTCGCTGAGTGCCGCAGGCTGCCTTCGGGGCTCGGCACCCCAGGGAGTGCGTGCAGGCCCCAGGGCAACGCTGCTGCACAGAGCAGGATGCGGAGCAGGAACCCGAGGCAACTCACGGCAGCCCCTGCTTGCTGCAGCCAGAGCTGGGACAAACAGGACAGCGGGCGGCTGTGCTGCTGTCACCTCCCACCAGCCTCGGGAACGCAGCGGGAAGCCTCTGCCCTTACCTCTGTTTGTTTTGCTGGGGTAGATTCTCTGGAAGTATTTATATTCTTCTGGGGCTGGGAAGTCTTCGACGGGATGAAAAGAGTATTTGGATTCAAAGTCATCTACAGAGAAGAGGGAAAACAGGCGGATTGGGGAGGAGCACTGCTACAGCCGAAGGGCTCGGCTCCACACCAGGGCTCCCCCCAGCTTCAGCTGCCGCAGGAGCTGGAGGCCCCACTCACCCAGGAATGCTCTGACAGTGGAGATCGAGTCCCGGTGCCCGTTCCGCACGGGCGGAGGTGGCGGTGGTGGCCCAGCTGGCGTCCTGGTGGGTGGTGGTGGTGGTTTCCCTCGGCTTGGGGGCTCAGCAGAGCCGTGCAGTCTGTAAGGGGGTGGGGGTGGAGGTGCGTCGCGCCCCCCGTTTCGCAGCATCGGCGGAGGGGGCGGTGGGGCTGCAAGGAGAGCGGGGTCAGCACCGGCGCGGCCCACCGCAGCCTGCCGAGGCATCCCCAGGGCAAATCCTCCCTCCAGCAGCAGGGCCAAGGACATCCTCCAAGGTAGCATTCCAGGCCAGCTGCAGAGCCAGACCGCGCCCAGGGATGCTCCTACACACGCCCTGAGATTTCCTGCTCGCTCCCAACATCTGCATTCCTCCTCAACATCTGCATTCCCCCTCACCAGCCACAGCAGAGGGGCCCAGCCTACCCGCTCACCCCTAGTGGGGCTGCTCTGGCACCCACGCCATCCTTAACACAAGAGGGGATCCACAGAGTGGCTACAATCTCGCACACGCGAGGGTTTGAGGGCAGCAGCTCCGCAGGGATGCAAAACACTGCCTGCCGGGGCCAGAAAGCCACATCTACGCTGCCACCAAGGTGGCAACAGGACCCACAGCCCCTCTGACCCACCTCTCGCTCCTGCCCAGCCTCCCACAGACACACAGTGGCAGTTCATGCTCCTCATTAAGCTAATTACACACAGACTAACAGAGCAGATCCCCAGCCATAACTCAAAGGAGGGATTCTGGCACGGCCGGAAGGACAGAGCGGCTTGGCAGCAGACCAGGCGGGAGCTGCGGTCTGGACGCTGAGCCCAGGAGCACACACAGCGGGGGGGCACTGGGGCAAAGCCATTGCCATTCCCGGCAGCGAGGACACACTGGCACCTGGCTCTGTTGTGTACTGGGGGAACTGTGAGGAGTTTTCACCGGGTCACCCCTTCAAAGGATGCCCGGCAGCAAAACCCCTGCGCCAGCACCCACAGATCCTTCATCGCCAGCTGCGCTCTGAACGACGCAGTGCTGAAACCAGCCCAGAGATGGCAGGAGGCTTCCTGGGGGCTGAGCATGCGTGACTGGCTGTACTGTGGAGGGAAAAGCTTCTCCCTGCTCTGCCACAGCTTTTTGTCACCACCCTGGTGACATTCCGGAAGCTCAGCTTCACTATGTTCTCACCTCCCACCCCAGGAGGAAACACAAACTTCACGGTGGGAGCTGCCCAGCCGCAACCCAGTGCCAATATCAGGTGTGGAAGGAGCCAGATAAACAGCAGCCAGGACCAGGGACGTGTATTGAAGGTGACAGTCTAGCCACCGCCCCTGGCTCCATGCGCAGAAGCATCGCTGTGCCTCAGTGCTGGCATCCCCTGGCATCTCCCCTGCGCCCCGAAACACCCCACGGGCCGGTGGCTGCATCCTGACCCACCACAGGTGCTCTCTGGCACAAAGAAGCTGGAATCGGTAGCTCCAACGGTTCGTACCTGCTCCCCGGCTGGGGGGGTCTCGTGCTGGCGGAGGAGGGCGACTGCTCTGGAGAGATGGGGAGGCTGAAGCGGGCGGTGGTGGTGCCAGTCCCCGCAAAGGGCCCGGTGTCTTCCTGTGCAAGGAGTTGTGTCTCTGCGGCAGCTCCGGGGCAGACTCGTTGACGGGGCTGGAAGGGCCGTTGGGGACACTGGGTGGCTGCCGATAAGGGGGTGGCGGGGGCGCGAGAGACTGGCCCTGTGCCCCTGATCCCGTTCGGATACTGACTGGGGAGGGAGGGGGTTTGATGGGTGGTGGGGCTGGGGGTCCGTCCCGGCTCATGGGCAGTCGCTGTCCCGGGGTGGGCGGCAGGGGTTTCTCCCGGTTGTAGGAAGCCACCTTGACACCGTGTGCTGGAGGAGGAGCAGGAGGGGCAGCCGCGCGGCGTCCTGGCGGTGGGGGTGGCGGGGCAGACGAGCTGTGCTTCATGCCGGTGCCACCAGCTGTGTTGGGCCGGGAAAGATCCGGCAGGGAGGGCCTCTGTGTGCGCGGCAGCTCCGGAGGAGAGGCCCGGCTGTTGTCAGCATCATCTTGAGGTCGGGTGTTGCTGGCCGGCACTGGGGGCCTGGGAGCGGCAGCTCTGGAGCCGGGAACTTGGAGGGTTTGCTTACTGGAGCTGTCTGCGGAGAAGAAAAGCGGAGTGAGCGGCCAAGCGTGGGCTGGGAGTCAGCAGGAACGACGTGCGGTGTCCCCGAGCCTGCGCAGGGCAGGCTGCCCGCTCGGCCGAGGAGGGCCAGACCGCAGGGAACGCTGTCTGGCACAGGCGGGGAGCTGGCACTGCGCTCAGCCACACACGGCTCCTCTCTCACCACTGCTGTTTGCTCTCCGGCCTGCTGGAAGGCAGGTTGCCACAAAAAATAGCAGAGAGAAACGTTCAGCAACACACGCGACTCGCGGGCTCTCCAAGGAGGTTTGTGTCCTCAGATACTGTGGGGCAGGGAGAGCGTGCAGCTCGCCTGCAGATCCACACGTGGGTGTTGATTTGGGGTCCGTGCCCTCTATCCAGCTGAAATCCCCAGGCAAACACTGTAAGATCTTCACCCCCCTTCCTGCACGGAACCTCCCTGGGGAACCCCCATGCAAACCGCAGTCAGAGGACCATTACCTGAGCTCTCCTTCGCTCCCACGGGTCTGAGCTTGGGCACACCGCCCTGGAAGAGGCCGCCCTTCGGCTGGATCGCAGCCGAGCCAGAGCTGTAGCTTCCACCGCCGCTGCCCTTGGGCTCTGAAAGGAGAGAGGCAGTGAGGTTAAGCTTGGTATTATCAGCTTCTCCAACTGGAAACCAGATGGGCGAGCGCCCAGAAGCCACCCTGAAGGGTACAGCAGTGCCCAGGGTGGGGCTGAGTGCCTCACGGGGACAGCCCAGAAGGGTACTCACTCTCGAGGATCGGTGCGCTCCGGTCATTGATTTGTGTCACCTTCTTTAGCTTGGTCCCTTTGCAGATGTCCTGCAGGAGAGCCCCACGGCCCCGCTGCTCCTCTCGGCTCAGCTTTGGCGGCTCCGTATTCGCCTGGAGACAAGAAGCAGCTCAGCAGGAGCTCATCTGTGCACATGGACACCTCGATCCACAGAGTGGACACAGCCCAACTCCTCCACCTTCCTGTTTCTCCTACCCAGAGGCTCCCCCACCCTCTGCCAGCAAACAGCCTCCTCCAGGGGTTCTTTCCCAGAGGGAGCAACAGGGCTGCCCGAGGAGGTTGCGCTGTCGTTCCACAGGGCAAGGTTGAGACCCCGTTCTACATAGACGCTAGGCGCAGCTCAGCTACAGCCAAGCACAAGATCCTCTGCTCACCCCCCCGAGCCGTCGTGCAGCAGAGGACATGAATTCAAAGGAAAGCCACACGCAGCCCCTTCCCCTGCTGCAAGGGAAGCTGAGGCACAGCCCGTGGGACACACAGAGCTCTCACAGCCCGGACTCGAGGAGCACAGCACTGCGTGTGGTCAGGCCAGCAGGCAGCAAGAAGACCCCTACCTGGCCGAAGGTGGGAGGTGGTGGGGGGCCCGGTGGCGGCGGGGGAGGAGGGATTGGCATCCTGGCCTGGCTCCCGGTGGCTCCAGCTGCTCAGTGCTGGGAGCAAACCTGGTCACTCATGCCTGTGGGAAGGGAGGAAGCGGTCAGGGACTGTAGGGGAAAGCTGGCAAGCCGGCCATGGGGAAACATGGCCCCGGGCTGGTGTGCTACTGCCCTGTGACCAGAGCTCCCCAGGCTGGGCAGAGGCTGGGGCTGCCCTCTCCCTGCTTCTCCCAACACTCCAGAGCCTCAGATCCCAGAGGTGTCAGCCAGCCCGACTCCCACCCCAAATCACCAGGGCTCCCACCCCAGCGCAGAGCCTGTCACTGAAACCCAGGGTGTTTTCACACAACTGCCTCACTCAGCAGAGAAAACCCAGCCAAGCTAATCCTGAACCATCAATCCAGTTCCTTTATCTGCAGCCGCAGGCTGCTCACGTGGAAGTGCGACAGGAGCCCAGAGCCTCCAGCCCGTCAGCAGGCACCGCGGCCGGCCCTGGCACGCATCCCCAGCAGGCCCCTCCAGCCACCAGCGCTGTTACCTCTGCCAGACAGATCACCGAGCAGAAGGCAGACGAAGCGGCGCGGTGCTGTCCTGTGGCTCGCGCGAGGAGAGACGCTCCCGTCCCTGACCAGTCCTGACAGCTCAGGCTGATTTTCCAAACCACTTGGATCCTACGTCGTTAACCTCCCAAGGCTGTAAGGGCTGCCTGAACCCCGCTCTGCTTCCACAACTCCAAAGCCCTCGGCTCCACTTCCACACCTCCAGAGGCCCCCAACTCCACTTCCACACCTCCAGACGCCCCCAACTCCACTTCCACAGGTAGCAAAACACCTTCCCAACATAAACGCAGTTACATCTCAATCCATCCCAACACAAGCCCAAAATTAATCCTTCCCACACCACAGCTTACCCGCAACAGCTCCCAGCACTTCACGGATGCGGCTTCACAGAGCCTGGCCGCTCCGGTCGGCACCTGAGACTGAGCACGGAGGAAGAGGGGACAGGAAGAGGAGCCTGAATCACCCAGGATCACAGGACGGGTCCCTGGCAAGCTCATGCCTCTGACAGCAGTACAGGTAGGGCCGTCCCAGAGCACAGGCTCAGGGAATAGGAATGTGATGACTGGAGGCCTCGCTTCAGCTCAGGAGTTTCAGGTGCTTGGGGCAGACTGAGAGGCAGGATATAAAGACCCCTCTTGGGGCTGCAGATGTCTTTCCCCCAGCAAATTCCATTCCGTATCCATTGAACAGTACCAATACCAGGTAAGAATAGGACAGTTTCACACCTGAAGCTTCTGGCTTCTGATCCCTGACCTCCAGGACATGTGAACAGAGAGGTCACGGACACGTCCACCACGACAGCAGAAGTTTCTTTACAACCCAGGCACAGAAACCCAGGCCCCCACAGCTTCTGGAGTGGTTTGTATCAAGAATTATAATCCAGAGCCCTCCTGAAGCTCACCTGCCACCAGATAAACTACAATTTACTGATGGCACGGTACACGGAGGCTGGAATAAGACCAGGTCCATCTTCACAGGTCACACGTTCCCATTCCCAGCAGAGGACTGAGAACAGGAATAATGGACCAGCAGTATCGCTCCACTGCCCTCGAGCAAACCACCAGGCTCTCTGCGGTTCGGGAAAATAAATAAATGAAGTGCCTTTTAATTAAAAGCAACTCTTCTACCAAGTGAGAAACTCCTCAACTACAGACACCCTCCCTGGGAAGATGTTCCTCTGTCTTCTGGTGTTTTCTAGGCCACTCAAGATCTCAGGTTCCCTGGTGACACCTGACAAACCTCCACGGAGCCGGGGAACAGGGCAAGCTTGAACCTGCTCTGACTCAACACATCCTCATTCATCTCACCAGGGAAGCCACCTCACTTCTGCCTCTCGGAAAAGCACCTTCTTGGTGTCACTCTGCTCCAGATTGAGCCCAAGGAGAGCACAGGAGAGCAAAGATCTGGTGATTCCTCCTTCAGTGCCACTAAGCCGGGACGCTCCGCAGACTGGAATGAATCCCAACAAACCCATTTGGCCTGTACCTTTCCCACTGAAGCAAGATCAGAGACGGCTCATAATGTGCTCGTCTGGGACCTGCTGGCGCTGCCAGGACGTGTTGCAACAGGAGTGCTGCTCCCCAGTGCTCCTTCCCACCCCGCAGCAGGATCGCAGGGCTGGGACGGCACAAGCTGCTGCCAGGGCATAGTGTGACATCAGGAGGACGTCGGGACAGCATCGACGCACAACTGGCAGGAGGGGATGGGCAGGAGAGCCCCAGCCTTGTTTGAACACCGGCAGCTGGAGGTAATTAGCAGAGATAGAGCAGAGAAACGTGCCAGGTAATGAGACTCCTGACTCGCTCTCATGTGTCACAGGCCTGAGCCAGCACGGGAGCGGTGCCAGTGCTGCAGGCCGTCACCTCCGCTCTGGACCTGTGGGAACACAAGCACCCACAGCACCTCCCTATTAAACTCCTGCTCCAGTTCAGTACTCGCAGGGTGACGCCTCCCACCCAGCTCTGTACCAGTGGTCACAGGAGCCCGTTCCGACGCTCCGGCGACAGGGATGCACCACCTCAGATATCCCAGTGTCAGGGGGACAGTGGCTCAACGTATGCAGATCATAGAAACATGGGATGGCTTGGGCTGGAAGGGACCTTAAAGCCCCACCCAGTTCCACGCCCCTGCCACGGGCAGGGACCCTTCCCACTGGATCAGGGGGCTCCAAGCCCCATCTGACCTGGCCTTGAACACCTCCAGGGATGGGGCAGCCACCACTGCTCTGGGCAACCTGGGCCACGGCCTCCTCATCCTCACAGGAAAACACTTCTTCCTCACATCTTATCTCAATCTCTCTTCTATCAGGTTAGAGGGATGGACAGGGCTTTATTTGTTGCCAGAAAACAAGTCAGTGCCACGTCTGCAAGGACGCTCGCTGCTTGGGTCCCTCCTCTTGCCCTGCTGCCCCTCACGTAAGCCCTGCGGCAGGCAGTACAATCCCACCACGACATTCCCTCCTGTAGGCACAGCCTGGGAGGAGAGGGGTATTTCTACAATGAAAACCATGAGTCATTATCTCCCTGTATCTCAGATGCCCTTAAAACAAGTGCTGCACCGAAACCCGCGTTCCGATAAAGGCTCTGACCTAGAAGAGCGAGAGGAGGGGAGAGAAGAGTTTAAGCAGAAGCAGCTTGAGGATAAAGTGGAGCTGAATTCCTGAGAAACAGGTCATTTCGTTTCAGCACACGGCCCCGTTCAGGTTGTGGATTAACAGCAAAGGTCACATTGAAAAACCAAAATCAAGAGGCACCGAACTCGATGCGTGGCACCCGCTGGTCGCTTCATGCCCTGAGAAAAGCCGAGAGTTCTGGGTGGGAATGCTGGAGCGATCTGTGTCTGCCTTTAAAAGAAAGCCTCGATCTGTAATGCTCATAAAGACAGACACAGCTGATAAGGATTAGGGAGAGGGAAGCTAAATCCTCCAGAGGGGCAAAAAATGGGGTTCTCCCAGCGCTGCTTCCCACCCCTTAATGTCTGGCATACGCTGTACCCTTTGAAACAATGCTGCTCCGACAGCCACTTCTCTGCATTTCTTCCCCTTTGTTCTTCCTTACCAGGGCTCCTTTCACCAAGCCAGACCTGAGCCTTTGAGATCTCCATATGCCGCGGCGGCAGCTCACCGCGCTCGCAGGGAAAGTGGTTTGCAAGCCCGGAATCGGGGCAGCAAGAGAGAGAGAGAGAGAGAGAGATACAGAGAGACAGCCGCCAGATCAAAGCGTGGAGGAGAGCTCGTCTTCGCTTAAGCCAGGAGGGGCAGGTTTGCACGGTAGTTTTCCTTTTAAGATAAAAAGCAAAGCCTAGGAAAGCTGTCAGAAAACTAGGAGGGAGGCAAAGCGTGAGAAGTGATCGCTTTGGAGGGGAGAGCGCACTGAAATCGAGGTGACTCTGCAGAAAGCTGCTTCCAGAGGTGACCCAACCATCAATCACAACAGCACTGACTTCAGGAGAGTTGTGCAGCGTTCCAAACCCTTATAGTAGCTTTCCAGCACCCTTAGAGCAGCCTTCCAGTACTGAAAGGGGCTCCAGGAAAGCTGGGGAGGGGCTCTTGATCAGGGAGGGCAGGGATAGGACAAAGGGGGATGGTTTTGAGCTGAAAGAGGGAAGACTGAGATGAGATCTTAGGCAGAAATGTTTTGCCGTGAGGGTGGGGAGGCCCTGGCCCAGGGTGCCCAGAGCAGTGGTGGCTGCCCCATCCCTGGAGGTGTTCCAGGCCAGGTTGGATGGGGCTTGGAGCCCCCTGACCCAGTGGGAGGTGTCCCTGCCCATGGCAGGGGGTGGAACTGGAGGGGCTCTGAGGTCCTTTCCAACCCAACCCATTCCATGACTCTATGAATCACCCTCCCTGCCAACCCCAGGTTCAAAAAACACTATTAAAACGCCAGGAACGCTCACTCCACAGTCCCTCTTTTCCTGTAAAACAGCCGAATTAGCCAGATCTGCCCTGGACTGGACGCCACGCCACATTTTTCAAGTCCCCATTTGCTGTGAAGAGAAATAAAATGCCTTCTCCAGTCGGCAGCCCTGGATTCTGCTCATCCCTGGGGGGGGTGGGTTTGCTTTTTTAGCAGGCCGGGCAGCAGTGACCTTCAGACGCGTTTCCTCCCTTTCGCAGGGGGATTTGGGCGCCGTGGCAGATTTGTATTTCACAGCTCCGCTAGCGAGCCTGCATTTGCAAACCCGAGATGAAGCGCTTCATCCTCAGGGAGGCAGCGGCTTTGAACTGCAGATCAAGAGGAATTTCCAACCCTCTGATGTCGGGTTGCAGAATGCGGCTGCACCGGTTTGGGGACGACTTCCAAGGCTGGACCTCTCCAACACCCTCCCCTCCCGCCCCCGCCTTGCAGGGCGCCTTTATCTTCCACCTCTTCCCATCCAAAGTCCCAGTTCCTCGTCACCCTGAGCGCAGGCCTTCCCAATTCAGAGCCCGTCCTCCAAAGGCTGACATTTCTGCCCGTTCCCGAGGAGCGCGGGCTTGTGCGGCACTGAAGATGCGACATAAATAATTTATCCTAAAAGACAGCCATCGCAGGATTTAAGGTCATTCAGGCTTTTAAAATCATATCAGCATGCTTTAAGAGAGTGAGCTGCCATCTCGATTTGGAGCGTCTCAAAGAGCCAGTGCATCTCTGCGTGCAGACAGACAGACACACTCCAGCCCCGCGGGACTCAGACGCTCACAGTGAATTATTAACAACCCACGGTCACTGACAATGCATTTTTAACAAAACCCTGAACACAAAAGTTTCTAACGCCTCGGGGCCGAATTCCACAGCCGAGATATCCCTGTCCTTGACATCCCTATACCCAACACTTCTGTCCCCAAATTCCACAGCTCCAACATCCCTGTCCCAGACATCCCTGTCCCTGACATCTCTGGCCCTGAATTCCACAGCCCCAACATCCCTCTCCCCAAAATCCACAGCTCCAACATCCCTATCCCTGAATTTCACTGCCCTGATATTCCCATCCTTGATATCTCCATGCCTGAATTCCACAGCTCTGACATCCCTGACCCTGAATTCCACAGCCCCGACATCCCTGGCACCAACACCACCATTCCAAATATCCCCATCCCTGGATTCCACAGCCCTGATATCCCCGCCCTTGGATTCCACAACCCTGATATCCCCGTCCCTGGATTCCACAGCCCTGAAATCCATGTCCCTGGATTCCACAGCCCTGAAATCCCCATCCTTGAATTCCACAGCCCTGAAATCCACATCCCTGGATTCCACAGCTCCAACATCCCTGTCCCAGACATTCCTATCCCTGAATTCCACAGCTCTGAAATCCCTGTCCCCGATTCCCACATCCCGGCCCTGACCACGGGACCCCAGCGCCAGGCTGTCCATTAACAGCTTTCTCCGAGCTCAGCTCGGTTCCCTCGGCAGAGGAAACCTTTAATCAGCAGCAAGGAATCGTGTCCTGCCATTAGGCAGCAGCAAAGGGAAGAGCAGGAAAAGCCCATCCCAGGAGGACCTATAGACTTCCCTGCCTCTCCCCATTCCATGTACCAGGCAAGAAGGGAAAGGAAGCCTGGAAGGGAGAGGTGGCACACGAGGGGAACGGGCAGGAACCGCTCTGAAGCGCCGCTCTCCCCAGCAGACACCTCTGATTGTTCCAGTGGGAGGAAGCAGCGTGAGACGCAGGGACTTCCCGGCTGCTTCGACAGTGACCCAGAGCTGGGAATAACGTGCTGCACGGCCCACGCCTCGCAGAGAACAATACGTATCCGCGGAATGGAAAGCGGCTCCTGAGCCCAGTGGCGTTGGCTTTCGGATATAAACATCTTTTTATCACCCGCCAGTGACGCGCCAACCCCTCACCGTAGGCTCCGACACGCTCTGTGCAAATGAAGCCCGTACACTGGAGCCCGGAGCTCCTCAAGGAAAACACTGGTGGCCTCGTGCTGCTCCAGGCAGGACTGGGAGCAGGGAAGGGCTCCAGCCACCTCTGACAGCCTTTTAGAGACTCCAAGGGCATGTGCACGGGGCTCATTTAGAGGCAGGCGCTAACGAGCCCGTGCCTAAGGCTTTGCCGTGCCCATCTTGGTGCCCGTCAGGCTGCGGCTGCTGCGCTACCAGCAAAGAGCAAGGAATGCCACAGGAACCCATGGCTCTTCCCACCGTCACACAAAACTGATGGTGTAAAACACCAGCAGATGCTCCGTGGCGCAGAGCTTACGCCACTGACAGCTTTACATGGGAGCTGCATCCCGTCTCCAGCTCCAGCCTGCCACCCTGAGTTGACGCCGTCGCCTTCGGCTGCCACCGACAACACAGGGCTGAGTCACCAGGCAGGGACAGCAAAATGCCCAGGTGGGAATTCTCTGCCAAATAAAAAGCACATTAATGGCGCCAACTGATGCTTCCAAACCAGCCCCCCACGCCACGCTTTTCACCCAGACTCACCCCAATACCCCAGCGGTTGGCAACAAGTCAACCCACACTCTCGGCAGAAGTGATGCCAGGTCAAGCACTGAAGGTCAGACATTCCTGGGTCTTTCTTGCCTGCCCTCTGGGAGCAGCAGCTCTGCCCACCAGGCCACCTCTCCACAGAGGATACTGCGCTGGGAGAGCCAGCGGGCTGTGCTGGTGCTTTGCGAGCAGAGCCACAGGTCTGCCCAGTCCCAACGGAGAGTAACTGTGCCTTAAAACACCACAGGGACGGCTCCAGCCTAAACCCCTGCACCAGCCTCCGCCTGCGGTTAAACACTCGGCTTAAACGTGCCAGGGACCTCAAATGCTCGGCTTAAACACACTGGAGACCCCCAAACACTCAGTTTAAACATGCCAGAGAGCCCAAACGGTCAGCTTCAACACACCAGAGAGCCCACTGTGCCCACCCTTCCTTTGCTCAGACAGTACCCAGGGCTGGCTTGGCCTCCCTTGCCTGTCCAGGAGTGCCAACCCTCTTCATGACCCGCACTGGGATCTCTCCCATCTCCTGCCAGGCATCCCTGATGCTCACTCCCTCCTCCTCTGCTGATGGTGCTTTCGGGGAGGCTCTTTTCAAGGTCCCTCTTGGCACCCTTCTCCCGCCGGTGCTTGCCAGCCTCCTGCGGCGACTCTTCCCCAAGAGCTGGAAGCAGCCCTAAAGGCAATGAGCTAGAGCCAGGCTGGAGCGTGAGGTCTCCTGCTGTTCCACAAACCCCAGCCAAGCCCTCTCAGGGTTTTCCTAGGCCAAGGAGCGATGCAGGGCGAAGGATCGAGGCTGGGTGCGAGGCAGCGGGTGCTGTCAGGAAGAGCACAGTCCCTGCCATGGAATAAAGTCACCCTGAACCACCCCAAAGCCTTCAGCCTCGCAGAAAGGAAACAGCCACTCAGAAAACCATCACTGTCCGCTGCTAGAAATGTAATTGGCTGCAGAAACACATCTTTCCTCTAACGAGTTTCAGCATCATTAGGACAAAATGTACAGGCTACTATGGAACACCCAGCACTGGAGCATTGTTTTGGGACTCTTGTATTTCCTTGATGCTTGTGCAAAACCCTCAAGCTACACAAACCTCACAAACAGGGCTGATCAGGTTACAGGATCCACCGGATGGCTTACAGAGCCCTTGCCGGGGCACGAGGGCGAAGGTGGCGAGGGCCCGGCGACAGCCGCAGAGGTGCGAGAGCGCGAGGGAAGTGCCTGTGTCAATGCCAGAGGGAAACGGAGCCAAGCCCTGTCGGAGCGAGTTCTCTGCACAGTCAGATCCACACTCGGCTGCTTCTCAGGTTGGAAGGTGCCAAGAGCAGGCGGCAAATTCACTGCTGGCGCAGAGGGAAAGGAGGGTTCGATCTGGTAATGGGGTGTGACAGACAGACTCAGCCACCGGGCCGGATGGTCCTGACAGATGTAATCATAGAATCATGGAATGGGTTGGGTTGGAAGGGACCTCAAAGCCCATCCAGTGCCAACCCCTGCCATGGGCAGGGACCCCTCCCACTGGATCAGGGGACTCCAAGCCTCATCCAACCTGACCTTGAACACCTCCAGGGATGGGGCAGCCACCACTGCTCTGGGCAACCTGGGCCAGGGCCTCCCTGCCCTCATTGTGAAGAATTTCTGCCTAAGATCTCATCTCCATCTCCCCTCTTTCAAATAAAAACTGTTCCCCCTCAACCCATCCCCGCACTCCCTGATCCAGAGCCCCTCCCCAGCTTTCCTGGAGCCCCTTTCAGCACTGGGAGCTGCTCTAAGGTCTCCTGGGAGCCTTCTGTTCTCCAGGTGAACAACCTCAACTCTCCCAGCCTGTCCTCGCACAGGAGGTGCTCCAGCCCTTGGATCATCTCCGTGGCCTCCTCTGGACTCGCTCCAACAGCTCCAGGTCCTTCCTGTGCTCAAAACTCCAGAACCGGACACAGGGCTCCAGGTGGGGGTCTCACCAGAGCGGAGCAGAGGGGCAGAATCCCCCTCCCTCACCCTGCTGGTCAATTCTATGACTCTCAGGTCCCAGGTAAACCCATGAGTACCCTGGCTACCTCTCCAGCCTGGGCAAGGGAAGATTTGAGCCCCATGAAGGTGGGAGGTAATGCCGCTGGCCCCACAGGGAAGATGCCCAGCTGCTTTGGCAAAAACAAAAACAGACCCTGGGCACGGGCGGACGCAGTGAGCGCTGCAGCAGGAGGTCAGACCCGACAAGGACACCCGAGCACAGCAGCTCCAAATCCCAGCACGACACCCACGTCTCCGCAGGGCCCAGACTGGCCGGAGGCCACGGCACCAGCCAGCCCTGCCGAGCAGCATTTACAACTCACCTCACCTGCTCCCACCGGAAAGGGGAAAGCGGAGCAACCTGCAAACCTCCACACCCACCTGACAGCTTCTCCCCTTTCCCTGGGAGCATCCCTCTGCCCTGGGGCTGCTGCAGCTCCAGTCGGTGCAGCCGGTCCTGCAGAGCAGCATGAATTTCTACCATCCTGCTTTGGGATGTGGGAGACAGCAGAGGAAGGAAGGGGAACAGGGATGGGCCAAAGGATGCAGAGAAGCTCTGAAGGCACAACGCCAGGGCACGGACAGACCCCGCAGCTCCTGGTTCTGCAGCCCTCGGCGACGGGAAAGTTGGCTCCACTCTGGAAAAGGCCATTTAATTTTTGCATTGTAACATCAGAGCGAGGAGCAAACCCTGGGAGCTGCGTCGGTGCCAGAGCTGTCCTGGCAAAGCCATTGGGAGAAATCCAACACGCTCAGCCCCTCATTCGGAGGGCACCTTCCCCACTCTCTGCTCCCTCCTCCCACCTTTGCTTCCCAGCAGGAAAGCTACTTCTTTGGCAGAGCAGATCTGCCTTCCTTCCAAGCAGCCACATGTAAGTAAGTAGGTCAGACAAGGACCAGAGCGCCTCGACAAGAGCACTTTGAAGTAAAGCAAAGTGGGAAGCCAGCCCTGACCTGGAACGTGCCCCGTCACCTTGGCACTGGCAGATTGGGGGGGGCTGGAATGCCTCATCTTGGAAGCAGAGCAGAAAATCCGACAGCCAGTGACTTTTGTGTTCGAAAGCTTTGCAGCCTCACGCGCTTGTGGCACCAGCAGAGCCACAGACCTACTTTTTAGTGGCAAAATCCACCTCAAACAGACCTGATCTGCTGGGAAGGGAGGCAGCGATGGGGACGGTGGCACCACTGAGCCGCGTTCCGCTCCATCCCACGCTCACGTCCCAGTGCCGGGCACAACACGTGCTCCAGATGGCAGCGGCTTGGCACGACGGGGCCAGCAGTTCCCATTTGTTGGCGGTGGGATGAAGCCGAGCCCTCCCTCACCCCTCACGGCACAAAGAGGGGTCTGTGCTCCCAGCCCGGCCATGGGAAAACAAGGCTCTGCCTTTGCATTCCAGCAACAACGAGGGGCTGCAAGCGCAAGAGCCGCCGTGCTGGCGCCTGGCAGCCGCATACGAGGTGCAGAGAGGGGACGTCTCCCCAGGGAGCTTGGCTGAAACACCCTGAAAGTACGACACGTTGGATAGAGAGGTGGGAATGAAGTCTCTCACCAGGTAGCTCTGCCCCGGAGAGAACGTCCGAGTCGGAGCCAGGTGGATTCACACCTCACCTGCACAGCGAGCCGGCTCCTTCACCAGCGGAGAGAGGAGTCAGGTCAGATCAGATCCTCTCGGGGCACCGTTAGCGGGGCAGCAACGTTCCACAGCGGAGATCTGACCAGGCCAGAGCAGCCTGTGTGGACACTCATCTGCAGCCAAGTCTGCCAAAGGTAAAAGGAGGTGGATTTGGGATGGTGGCACCTCTCCAAGGGCTCCTGCTCGGCCCAGCGCTCAGGCTGCCGTGCACTGGAATGACTTTCATGCAAAACCTCTGCCTGGTATGAGGACGCTGGCGCTCCGGCTCCTCGTTGCTACCCCGAGACCTCACTGCCACACCAGCTTCTCCGTGCTACACTGACTCCTTGCTGCCACTTTCCCACCAGCCAGGGGGGTTGCAGCCACCAGATCCCAACCTGCCTGCGTGGTGGGAAGAGGAAACCCAGCGCAGGGCGCTCACGAGGTGCTCAGCACCCCACGGCCACCCGTCAGCTGAGGGTCAGAAGGCAGCCAGCACCTAAGAGAAGGCTCTGGGGAGAGCTCATAATGGCCTCCCAGCACCGAAAGGGGCTCCAGGGAAGCTGAGGTGGGACTTTTTACAAGGGAATGTAGTGATAGGATGAGGGGGAATGGTTTAAATTGGAAGGGGGAAGACTTAGATTGAGCATTACGAAGAAATTCTTCACACTGAGGGTGGGGAGGCCCTGGCCTCCAGGTGGTGGCCACCCCATCCCTGGAGGTGTTCAAGGCCAAGTTGGATGGGGCTTGGAACCCCCTGACTCAGTGGGAGGTGTCCCTGCCCATGGCAGGGGGTGGCACTGGATGGGCTTTAAGGTCCCTTCCAACCCAACCCATTCCGTGATTCTATGATTCCATCTCCTCCCTCTCCATCCAGCCTGGAAACGCTGCCCAGGTCTAAGCAGGGTTGGGGGGAGATGGCACCATGGACAAGCAGCATCAACATCAGGAGGTAAACCCCTAAAACATTCCTCTCCAAGCAGTGCGGGCAGAAGGATGATTTTCAGAGCGTGCTGTGTGGCACTGAGATCGCTGGGGCTCCGGCCTGCACCCCCCTGAAGCCACGCTGGCCATTGCCTCCACAGCTCTGGCTTCTCACAAGGGGAGGAGAAGGAGCAGTCGCTGAGCTCTTCTCTCTGGTGACCAACGATGGGACCCCAGGGAATGGCAGGAAGATGCCAGGGGAGGGTTAGGTTGGACATCAGGAGCAGGTTCTTCCCCCAGAGGGTGGTGGAGCACTGGAACAGCTCCCCAGGGATGCAGACACAGCCTGACAATATTCCTGAAGCCTTTGGCCAAGCCCTCAGCCCCATGGGGTGAATGTTGGGGTGTCCTGTGCAGGGCCAGGAGCTGGTCTCGATGATCCTTGTGGGTCCCTTCCAACTCAGGACATTCCTTGTCACAGAGAATCACAGAAACCAGCACACCTGGGAGGGGAGCAGTGCCCCAAGGAGGGAAAGCTGGGTGTCCGGGCACACTGGCTGCAGCCCCGCGCAGCACACGTACCGCAGCCTCAACCCACCCCACAGCGCAGCCGAGGGCATCGAGGCACACGGCGAATCCTGCGACCGCAGAGCCGGGATGGGCCCAAGCCAGCGCCAACCACAGCGACTCCACCGAGTCCTCAGTGAGGAAAAAGCCTGCGGCTGTTTGTCCTCCTCCGTCCCAAAGGACACACAGAAACCAAGCAGCTGCTTATTTTGTTTGCTTCCAGCTCTGGAGGGTGCGGAGCAGAAAAGCCACAGGAGGAATTCGGTCGTGGCCAGGGCCAGGCGCTGCCATACGGCTCCGTGGGCGTGGAGGGAGCACCAAGCAATGTTTACCCAGAGCAGCTCCCTTGGCACACGCGGCAGTCGGAACCCTCGGCTCTTCGTGGGCAGAGGCCGCGCTTTGCCAGCATCAGGCCCAGGGGAGCGATCGGGCTGCGTAGGGAACCCCCAGGCTTGGGGTGGGAGCTTCGTGTGCCCCCCAACTGGTCACCAAAATCACCCACGGGAGAGCACGGAGACAGAGAGGGAGCAGGGGGAGGGAAGAATATGCTGGGAACCCTCCTGGGAGCGGGGAGCAGCAGATTTGGGGAGGGAAAGGAGCACATCTGGGGAGGGGGAGCCCCACACAGCCCCCTCCCATGCTCCAGCACAGCCCCAGCCCCCCTCCTGTACCCCAAAATGGCCCAGACAAGCCCTCGTACCCCTCAAAACAGCCCAGGTGCCCCCTCCTCCCCCCCCAGGCCTCACACAGCTCCTCTGCTGCCCCAAAGAGGCTCCACACAGACCCCATCCTCCCTTCTACCCCCCGAAACCGTCCAGTCATTCCCTTCTGTACCCCAAAACAGCCCGGACTCCCCCTCCTGTCCCAAAGAGGGCTCACACAGCTCTTAATCACCCTCTTGCACCCCAAGAGTTAAGACACCCCCTCCTTCCCCACACAGGCTCCACAGAGGCCCCAACCCTCCTCCTGCACCCCAAAACAACCCAGACACCCATTCCTCCCTCACACAGGCCCCGGCGCACCCCAACCACCCTCCTGCCCCCCAAAACAGCTCAGACACGCCCTCCTGCCCCAAAGAGGCCTCACACAGCCCCCAGACAACCTCCTGCACCCAAACCAGCCCAGACGCACCCCCAAACTCCACAGAGGTCCTATTGCACCCCTAACCCCCCTTCCCGCACCCCAAAACAGCTCAGACACCACGTCCCACCCCAAAGAGGCTCCACACAGGCCTCAACCCCCTCCTCCTGCACCCCAAAACAGCCCAGACACCCCCTCCCCCCTCACACAGGCCCCAGCGCACACCAACAACCCTCCTGCAACCCGAAACAGCCCAGACACCCCTTCCCGCCCCAAAGAGGCCTCACACAGCGCCCAGCCCACCTCCTGCACCCAAAACAGCCCCGACGCCCCCTCCTCCCTCACACAGGCCCCAGGGCATCCTCAGCTCCCGCAACCCAGGCTCCTTACGGCCCCCACACGCCTCCCGCTCGAATCCCCAACCCCACCAGGCCCCCTCTGGGCCCCAGCCCCGCGCTCACCCGCCGCCTGCGACCTCCTCTCCTTCTTCCTCCCCCTCCTCCTCCCGCCGCACCCGGAACAGCGGCGCCGCCGAACAAAATGGCGGCACGCGCCCTTAGTGCGCATGCACCGACCGAGCCGGATGTAGGCGGGACCGGCAGGGCCGAGGCGCCATCTTGGGGAGGTCGGGCGGCCATGGCGAGAAGGGCGCTGCGGGGGGGGGCGGGAAGGCTCTGCAGTCGCCATGTTGGGAAGGTCAAACCGGAGCCTGGTTCTGCGGGCGGGGAAGATGCGGCGCCACCGTGAAGGGATTCCCCACTCTGAGCCGACCTCGGAGGAGCCACATGCAAACCCAGCCGCCTCATCCACCTCCCCCCTCCCTCGCCATGTTGGGAAGGTCGGACGGAACTCGGTTGCTGCCATATTGGGAAGGTCACCACGGGCGGGCCCCACCCCTCTACGCCGCCGCCATATTGAGAAGGTCAAGGGTTCGGTAGCCGCCGTGTCCGCCCCCGCCCCCCCCCCCCCCCCCCCCAAAGCCGGTGATGAGTTCGACCCCTTCTGGGCCCAGTGTGACGTCACACAGCACCACGGCTGTGACGTCACTGCTCAGCATCGCACCACGACACCATTGCCGGGACAGCCTTTTATTGGAGCCCCCTTTTCTCGGGGCTCCGCGACCCCCAGGGCTCTGGTTTTATCATTTTTTGTGGGAGTTTGGGGGGGGGGGGGGGTTTTTTGGGGGGGGGGGGTTGTGTCTTTTTTTTTTTTTTTACTGTTTTCCTCCTTTTTTCTTAAAAAATAAAATGTACAATAGCAGAGAGCGGCGCCGTACAAAATATACACGTCTGGGGCGGGGGGGCATGTACAAAAATAGAGGGGGGGGCAGCACGTCACCCTCCCCCTCTTTACCCCCACCCCCCCTCCAGGGTCCTCAGGCAGGGGAAGGGGAGGGAGGGGGTCCCGGGGGGGGGGGGCGGGCAGTGGATGCTGGGGAGAGGGGGGGGTGGGGGGTGCACCCCCACCCCCCCCCCACGCCCCAATCCCCCTCCCCCCTGGCCAAAGTGCGTCAGTGCTGGGGGGACAGAACCCCCCCTTGGCAGGTGGGGTCACCCCCTCCCCCAGGGGTTTGGGGGGATGGGGGGGGGGGGGCTGTCCCCCCCAGGGTTGTTGTTTTGTGGGGGGGTCCCCCCAGGGTGGTTTTTTTTGGGGGGGGGGGTCCCCGGGGGGGTCCCTCACTGGCTGCCGGGCTCCAGTTTGTAGGAGAGCTCGAAGAGCAGGTTCTGGTTGTCGATGACGCGGAGCTGCCGCACGTAGGCCTTGGTCTGCAGCTGCGACGGGGAGGCCTCCAGCTCCAGGCCTGGGGGGGCGGTGAGGGGGGCGGTGAGGGGGGGGCAGTGAAGGGGGGCGGGGGGGGGCAGTGAGGGGGCGGCAGTGAGGGGGGCGGTGAGGGGGGGCAGTGGGGGGGGGGACAGTGAGGGGGGGCAGTGGGGGGGGGACAGTGAGGGGGGAGGTGAGGGGGGGGCAGTGGGGGGGGGGCAGTGGGGGGGGGACACAGTGAGGGGGGGCAGTGGGGGGGGCAGTGGGGGGGGACACAGTGAGGGGGAGGGCAGTGAGGGGGAGGGCAGTGGGGGGGGGCAGTGAAGGGGGGCGGGGGGGCAGTGAGGGGGGGCAGTGAGGGGGGCGGTGAGGGGGGGGCAGTGGTGGGGGGGACAGTGAGGGGGGGGCAGTGAGGGGGGGCAGTGAAGGGGGTGCAGTGAGGGGGGGCGGTGCGGGGAGCTGGTGAGGGGGGGGACAGTGAGGGGGGGACAGTGAGGGGGAGGGCAGTGGGGGGGGAGGGCAGTGGGGGGGGGCGGTGAGGGGGGGCAGTGGGGCCGGCAGTGAGGGGGGGCGGTGCGGGGGGGCGGTGAGGGGGTGTCAGTGCGGGGGGGGCGGTGAGGGGGTGTCAGTGGGGGGGAGGGGCAGTGGGGGGGGGCGGTGGGGGGGGGCAGTGGGGGGGGGCGGTGGGGGGGGTGTCAGTGCGGGTTGGGGCAGTGAGGGGGGAGCGTTGAGGGGGGGCAGTGAGGGGGGGGCAGTGGGGGGGGCAGTGGGGGGGTGTCAGTGCGGGGGGGGCGGTGCGGGGGGGGCGGGGGGGGGCAGTGAAGGGGGGCAGTGTGGGGGGGTGTCAGTGCGGAGGGGGGCAGTCGGGGGGGCAGTGAAGGGGGGGCACTGGGGGGGGGGCAGTGAGGGGGGGTGTCAGTGCAGGGGGGCGGTGCGGGGAGGGGTCAGTGCGGGGAGGGCAGTGAGGGGGGGGTCAGTGCACGGAAGGGGTCAGTGAAGGGGGGCAATGGGGGGGGCTGTGAAGGGGAGGGGCAGTACGGGGGGGCAGTGGGGGGGGGCTGTGAAGGGGGTGTGTGAGGGGGGGCAGTGCAGGGGGGAGCAGTGCAGGGGGTTAGTGGGGGGGGGGGGGTCAGTGCAGGGGGGGGCTGTGAAGGGGGGGGCAGAGCACTGCAATCCCCCCCTGGTGAGGAGGGGGACGGGAGGCAGAGATTGGGGGGGAATGGGGGGGATGCAGGGGGGATGGGAATGCAGAGATGCAGGGATGGGGATGCGGGGATGGGGATGGAGGGATGCAGGGATGGGGATGCGGGGATGCAGGGATGGGGATGCAGGGATAGGGATGCAGGGATGGGGATGCGGGGATGCAGGAATGGGGATGCGGGGATGCAGGGACGCGGGGATACAGGGACGCGGGGATGGGGATGCGGGGATGGGGATGCGGGGATACAGGGATGCAGGAATACAGGGACGCGAGGATGGGGATGCAGGGATGGGGATGCGGGGATGCGGGGATGCAGGAATGGGGATGCAGGGATGCGAGGATGCAGGGATGGGGATACAGGGATGGGGATGCGGGGATGAGGATGTGGGGATGCAGGAATGGGGATGCAAGGATGCAGGGATGCGAGGATGCAGGGATGGGGGAATGCGGGGATGCAGGGATGCGGATGCAGGGATGGGGGAATGCGGGGATGCAGGGATGCGGCTCCAGACACGTTCCCACCCCGTGGCACCAGCACCAGGGAGGGTGGGGCTGTGCCTACC